>CM052018.1:44549241-54549241 GCA_028476575.1 Platygaster robiniae | reverse complement strand
AAAATAAATATAAAATAAAAATTTGTATTACATAAAATATATATCATACATTTTTTTTTCATTTGAATAAATTTTTTAGTTAGCTCAAATACAGCGTTTCTTTGTTCGGAATGCAAATCTTGTTTTTGAAAAAGATATTTAACTTTACATTTATAACATATTGTTTATAACATATTGTTCAAGGTTTTTTATATGATCACCAATCCATATCCTAAATCATTTTTAAATTACCATGTAAATATAATAAGTGGTTATGAAAAAAAATCAATTTATAGGAATTCGAAAAGAAGCAAACAGCAGAAATTTTTGTAAGGCCCTTATTCAAGATTTCCATGAATTCTCAAATGGAAATACATTATTGTTCATTTTTAAAATTATGATCTTTAATCTTAGAAACATTTAAAATTCTAGAGAATCATTCCAACAAATTTGAGAGCAAATTTGCAACGCAACTCGAGGGTTCACATGTTTGGAAAATAATGTTTTTAACGAATTGAGTTCACATGTATTGTAGCAAAATTACAACAACTGCTACAGCAAAATTGTATATTTTTATGACAGCATTTTATATGTTTGTTAATGAAAAAATTATTAAATCGCACTAAAGACCCCTTCAGAAGCAAGTGAAGGCCTTTTACTCATACAACAATAAGTTTGAGTGGAAACGATCACACTTTTTATTTTGATGTAAATAGATGATTAAGTCATTGAGCTTGATATTTTTTTAAAACAAGCAAAGATGTTTTTTAAAAACAAGGTATTATAAACTTAAAACTTTGTATTGGAGTCTCATCGTATATTATTATTAATTGTGTATAAATATGTAACTCGTGATTAAAATAAAATTCACACTCAGAGGCTCCAAAAGCTGAACACGAAAAAAAAAAAAAAAAAAAATTTCATCATTTTTGTCATTGATTGGCTTCCAGTCAGTTGCAATTAATGATAAAAATTCTAACAAAAAATTTGATAAATATAACATAAAAATAATAAGAACTTTTTTCATGCTCTTCATTTAATTTGAAATTCGAGAATAAAAACTCAAATTCGCCTCTTGCCGAAATTTTACGTTTTTTTTAAATTCACTCTCGTGAAAAGGTGGGAAATGATTAAAAATGTTCTATTCAACTTTTAAAAAATGATCTAAATTTATTGGACTATTTTGAAAAATAGTCGGTCATAAATTAAAAGTGGTGAGGACATTATGTGAGTCATAAAAAAATGTGAAAAAAAGTTTAAACGAAAAGTTTCTTAGGTACCATTATCTTGCATGTCTCGTAAAAATGTAGATAAATTGCACACCACTCAACGAATGCAAAAAGGGCTTTTTATGAATATCAAGTTTGCAAGACGAATGAAATCAAGCTTTGGATCCTCGTTTGTCAAAAAAAAACTTTTTTTCACAAGCAGAGATTTATATTTTTCTAGCATCATAAAAAAAGTAGGAGTCTTACTAATTCATTCTTACAAAGAAAATTTCATTTCTCTACGGAAATATAGGGAAACGTTTTTCCCAAGTAATGAAAAAATTAAACATTTTCAATAATAATAATTCATTTTCTATTCCACAGAATAAAATTGATGATAAAAATATAAATCATTAAGATTATTGTTTTTTTATTTTAAACTTTAGAGTTTATAGAATTAACCGATTAAAAATATTCTCATACAATGTCATTCTTAATCCTTCATTTTTTCTATAGTATTTCATTTTTACTCCAAAAAAATTCTGAAGAACTACACATTTTCTGAATAATAAATGTTCGAAGTTAAAACTGTCAAAATTTTCGAAATCTTGTATGTGTTATTTTTCGCTCAATCATTATAAGTAATAAAAATTAAAGATAATGAACTTCATTTATCAGCATTCAAAATTGTTGGTAATATTTAGTGACCTATAATTTGTTCAGAACCAAATACACATTTTTCTTTCCTCTAAAGATTCAAAGAAAATGCGATTTTCTCTTCAAAACTTTTCCTTTCTTTAATGCATATAAGAAACATTGTTCTGAATTTCTGCAATCTGACTTTTTGAAAAAACGTAGAACTTATTCCTGCTAATAAATATTACACTTTTCCAACACTGTAGGAAAAGCACCATTTCTGAAATGTCTTACTCAAATTTTCTGAAAAAAAACTCCTTTTATGATGCAGTCGTTGAAATTAATTCCATTATTATGTAGATTTCAACTTAAAAATAGCAAATACAAAAAATTCCCTTATTATTATCGTAAGAATTGCTGTTTGCACATAAGGTGAATATTGTTTTGACACATAAGATGTTTGTTGCTTGTGCAATAATGAATTATTTATCAGAGAACGTTACTGATTATACAGATACGACCACCTAATTTAAGTATTATCTGCACATAATCACAGGTTTCACAGAAATACTAAAGTCTCCAACTGGTATCACGAAGTTTTTTTTAGCGAACGTGAGGTTAGTGGCGCGAGACCAAGTAGTCACGCAATCACGTCAATTGGAAAAGCCCATTGACACCGCTTGGGAACGTTTTTTTTCTGTCGAAAGCTGTAAAACAGCGGCCAAGTCGCGCTTTTCTACACAAGTTTTGCGAACAATTCTCTTGGAAATCGTAAAAATATGAGGAGAGTTTTTAATAATTTATGCTGACATTCCTGTGGCTTATTTAACTGTTTTCGAGCTTTTTTAATTGCTCATGAAAATTTACGAGGATTTTTATAAAAGATTGATGATGAGCAACATTTTGACATTGTTTGAAGCAATCGAAGACAGTCAGAAAAATAAAAAATAATATGTTTTTTTTCATTTGCTGATTCAGATGTTTTAGCTTTTTATAATGAAATTTAAAAGCTATTTTTATATTTTTTTTTAATAAATAAAAAATTATCAGCTTTTGATAATAGCTGTCATTAAAGTTTTTTGAATTGGTGTGATTTTTGTCATTCATTTAGGAGCTTGTTAGAAAATTTCTGAAAACATAAAATCATTGTATGAATTTTGAAAAATTTGGAAGAATATTTCACATTTTGCCACAAGTTTTGGGAAATCTGACACATACTGAATGAAAATTTGTGAGATATTTCGTCTGCATTCACATCCATGAAAATATGTACAAATTTCTCAACATTACAGATAATTACACTGAATTTTTTTCAACTTGTGAAATCACAAAGAATTCTTACAATACTTAAGAGTATTATTGTCAGCTCTTTTATTTTGGAGATTTTTTCTAACTTCTTACAGCTTTAAATAATGATGATTACTGAAGTTTTTTACGATGCAATTATTTGACAGTGTCGAAAACCTCGAAAACTGTTCGAGATCGTATGAGTTGCATTATTCTACAATATTTTTAATGATATTAGGACAAAACTTGCAATAGTTCTACCACTGAAAAAAATTTAAATACAATGTTGAAAATCATGTAACTTTTGTAAAATTTATAAAACTAGTAAAATAAATGTTATTAGCTTCAATAATTTTTTTTAACTTTATGGACTAACAATTTACAATGTTCTAAAATTTTTTTGGCAATTTCCAAAAATATCACAATTATTTCAAAATAGAGGTTTTCTTTATTCCAGGAACAGTCTATGAACAAAAGAATTATTTAATAAATTTTTCTTACTTTTGTAATTTTCCAAAATCACTGAATTTTTATGACAGCATTGATAAATTTTTCTTGCATTTCACAAGTTCCATTTGCGATGTTAAAAAAGTTGACGATTTTATGACTGTTTTCAGACGATTTTTATCTTTCGTCACAAATTTATAATTATTTTTGAAATTTAATGAGACTGCACGAATTTTGTGTGAACAATATTAAAATTTTCAATCACTCGATCTGTAGAAGTTAATTTTAAGAAATTTTTGTAGTACATATTAAGAAAATTGATCCGTTGTAATTATTGATCAACTTCTATCCTTTTTTGGTACCATAAGAAGTTTTTAAAAACTAACTGAATAAGATTAAACATCATTTCTATCAATTTTGATATTGGTTTCCAAAATCTAAAACATGTAGAATTATATTTTGTACAAGTTCTTGAGATTTTAGATTTTTTTTATTTCAATATCTTGCTGAAGGCGGAAAATTCTGTACGTTGGATTGAATTCTCTAAGTTGTTAAATATAGGCAAAAGTTTTTAGGTTCGCAAATCTATAAAAGTTTCTGTAAATAGTTCAGAATAAGCCAGTGATCCGAAAATTCATAGAATAATACAAAATATTTTTTGAAAATTCACTTATAATCTGTAGCCGTTATTAACAATTTTTAATAATGATAGATTATATTTTCTGAACTCAATAAAAACTATTTGAACTGTAGAAAAATTTTACTCGGTTGAAAACGACATAATTTAATGTTTTAGTTAATAATGATTTACTGTAAATTTATTATTATTCTTAGAGAAAAGCAAACTTTTTTTCTACTTTCAACAATTATTTTTTGAAATTTTCTTGTAGTTTTATTTTGTTCATTTCGTAAGCAGAGTTCTCGATTTTTCGAATATTTTTGAATTTTTTTTACATTCAAAAATATTGCTTTTCCACAAAAAAAAACCAACTTACTATCAGGTCTAAAACAAACAATTTATTTGGCCTACATATTGAGTATTTGAAATCATATATGAAAGTTTCACTCTCACTCTGAAACAATTTTTTATCAAAAAACTATCTACTCGGAAATAATATTGCCTAAGATTAAGTGGATCAAAAAAAAAATAAAAATAAATTATTTTTGTACCGAAACAAAAAATGCCTTATTATTTCGAAAAATACTAACTATCAAAATCCAAGTTAGAATCCAAGTCTAGTCAGATGATATAATTTCGGGGTTTGAAATCATCAAGAATATTATTTCAGGTTTTTGTAGACCTCGATTGTAACCATTTTTCAAATTATAAATCACACCCGACCTTCACCGACAAAGAAATATCGGATCCGATATGAATAATTTTTCTCCACATATCGATAACATCGAAACAACTGATGCATTGATTCGATGTCATCGTAATTGGAAGCTTGTCGCAAAAATTCAATGCCATTTAAAAGTATGCAAGTATTTGAATGGTTCAATCGTCAATAGTGTCTTTGTTGGCATAATTTTTTATTGAACAAATTTTCTTCTGTATAGAAAGGAGACCTATAAATTTTTAAAACACCATCATATAGGTGTTGCTTTTTTTATTGTTTTGTATTCCAGAAAGAAATAAAACAATCTGAAAACTTTTACCAATATTTTAGGTTTTCTGAGTATCTACAATTTTTGTTTTTAAATAAAACAATGACAAAAGTGCATAGTAATATTTTTAAAGGTTGATTTGACTTCAGAGAATGCTTGCATGTAATTTATTCAGATGGTTCAGTGTAATTTTTTTTACTCATGATTACTCTAGTTCAACCATGAGTGCATCAACCGCTGAATAGAGCTCAACGAGAATTCAATAGCTCAACCTGCTTGAAACTCGTGTCACCTAACATGTGGTCTGAACGCATAATTTTCAAGGCCAAATCTATGCAAAAGTTTTTTTTTACCGAATTTACTTTGAAAACTTGTCAAAAGAAGTTAGCATCTTTCTAAATCAATGTATTATCTTCATTATTATCACTGTTTTGATTACATGAGCATAATCCTGATGGCTCTAACGTCCCTATCAGATCGTTCGAACATCGTAATTCTCATCATTTCTCCCCTTTCAGATAATTTCAAATTGAAATGTGATCTTCATCGTAATGCCATCATTAACAGCCCATTCATATTCTGAACTTATCTTATAAAAAGTTCGGTTCAGCATTAAAAAAAAAAAAGATTTTACAAAATATTCATCTAACTCAGATTCTACTTGCACTTTCAAAATCAAATCGGAAAAATAAAATACAAGACTCAATAAAACACGTGTGAAAATAGCTTGAAAACGTATCGATCGAGGTTGACAAAATACCCCAGGGAAACGTATAAATGAATGTGGACCATTTTTTAGGCGGCACACGTACAAGCATGACCTCGACAGTATTCGATGGTTTGTAACGGGTTTCTTTGAACAGGGAAGGAAATTGATCGTATGACGATCACAAAGGGCTCTACAGCAGAGTAACTACCACCGTAGAACACGAAGCTCCGAAATCACTGTATCATCTGAATCCAAAAATTTGGACGAATTGAACATCAAAGTATCAAAAATGAAAACCCAAAGGATCATCGATTGGTTAAAGAGAAAATTCATCATTCTAATCCAAAAATGATCAATTTGAAGTAGTTCTTTGACAGCACAATTCAGAAGAGTGTCAGAAAAGATCATGACACAATGATGTTCATCAGAGGAAACGGTCTTGAACGTTCAACGGTCATCGATTGGTTGGGAAAATTCATCATTCTAATCCAAAAATGATCAATTTGAAATAGTTCTTTGACAGCACAATTCAGAAGAGTGTCAGAGAAGATCATGACACAATGACGTTCATTCAATGTCTTGAGGAAATGGTCTTGGACGTTTTCATCAGGTCTCGCATAGAAAGGGTGGGTCGGAAGTTGGCTTCCTACGATCTACAATGAGAACCTTGGAAAGGTCGAAGGGAGGAATGTAGGGCCTGATAATTGGTAGCTGATGATAGTTGAAGGGTAAGGGTTTGTAGTACCTGGTGCCCCTCTTGCGACCCAGTGGACTGCTGCTCCTGGCATAACCTCGCGAAGGACTCCGGTCCACGGTTGGCAGTTCACCAACACGTCGGCCGCTTCTTGGGGAACGGCTACCGCCACCTGGACCTAGAACGCCTCCGCTCGAGTAGGGCTCTCTTGACATCATCTGAAAACCCTCTCACTACCAACGCCCACCCACCGCCACCCCTTTCTCTCACTCCCCAGTATATGAATCTAGCGGTTCTTACCTTTTCTATCTCTCTCTTTACTCTTATTCTAACACTGGAATCGAGGCACTCGCGGGTTTCTTTGATTTTCGGCTACCTACAGCCCCCAATGTCGACGTACTCTTCGATCGTCCGTTTCAACCCGTCGCGCAAACTCCGTCCCCAACGCACACGCGTTTGTCCCTCAATTTCTCCTTCGCCCTGCCCCACATGATTGCACCTATTTTCCACTCTTTTTCCTCTGGATAACTTGATTTTCCCGTCTACCGACTCAGAAGACCGAATGAAGGCCGAAGAGGCACCAATCGGCAAGATGAAAAGTCCCAGGTTGCGGTCCCCATCATCGTCTTCTCTCTTTGACAGACCCTGGAGCTGCACAACCAACGACCTACGTCGTCGGCATCATCTTCCGTTGGACGGCATCTCGGTTCGAAAAAGCAGGGATAGAGCAGTCCTGCCGTTTGCCGCCGAGACAGCCCCGACTACGCCGATCGATCTTTGACCTTCTTTCAGCTTGAAGCATGAAGAAGAAAGAACAGGCTCCCCGTCGTTTCCTGGAGTCTCTTGGCCACGACTTTTCTCCAAGAATTTGCAATTTTTCCATTTGTTGGTGACACTTATCCAGCTATTAGGACACTAGTTATGGACATCGTTCGGTCGGCTTTTCCCGGAACATCGCGTTTAGCCTTGATTCCTGCATTTGGCTAGGGTAGATGACCTATGAGGTTCTGACACTTGTTTTTATTGCTGGCGGAGCATTGTTGAACGGAAATGAACGCGAGTACGAATTCAGCCGCGGTCGAACGACTGAAGGTTCTACACGGCCAGTTGTACCGCATACTACTAGCGCACATCGTGATACACCATTCTTGCCGGAGCCGGAGAAGCTCGGCTCGGAGTGTGGTGAGTAAAAAAACATTTGCGCCGACGCATTGCCGCGGTTTGCACCCCACGGCAAAGCTACCATCAACCACGGGTAGTAGTAAGGCCGTGCGCATCTCGTGCGAGTCACTCGAGAGCTTTCTTCTTCTTCTTCTTCTTCTTCTTCTTCTTCTGTCTGATACTTTGGAAGCTCATGCTTCTAAGGTTGCTCCCTTCTCTTCTTAGGCATCATCTCTCTTCTCTGGTCAACACCCCAAAGCTTATTCTTCCTCTTTCATCCCGTACTGAAAATCGAATCTCGTAGGAATTTGGGGGTAGGATCAAGAGTAAGAGGAAGAATCTTGGGTAGGATTCATTGTCATAGGCGTAGAAGGATGGTGGTCAGTCTGTTTCTTTGATGAACGTCGATTTGTTTCAATTCAGTTGGGATGTTCGAAAATTACGTTATTTTTTTGGCAGGAGAGACGAAATACCAAATTTGTGGGGTAATTCTGCAGGATGACTTCCTTTATTCGTCAGTAGCACAATAATCAGCAATGCGAGACTGTTTCGTGTTAAGTTTTGTTTTTCGAGTCAATGAATTAGATCTGGAAACTATTATTTTTCTTCTATGTAATGAAAGCTAATGAATAAATAAATCTAGTGTGACTGCACGAACTTACGTCAATATATTCCTTTATCAACCTAAACAGCGAAGTTGATAGGTGACTAACTTTATTATACCTACACTGTTAAAAGAATATACAAACTTACATGAAAACATACATGTATGTGAAGTTATAAACCACAACAATGGAATGGAAAATTTTCCATTCTTTCCTATGAAACTCTCATTCATGAATAGAAATTTTTCATATATGGATAGAAATTTTCTCAAACTTGTTGGTAAAAGTGGAAAATACTATAGGAATCCCATAAAAATTTGAGATTTTTTCAATACATTAAAAATTTATATACGGTATGATAAAATATCCATACAAATGTATGGAAGTAATCCATTGATTTGTTACAGTGTAGGTACTTTACTATTATATATTATATAATAGTAAATTGACGACCACTGGACAACAAATTTTATTATCATTAAGATTTATCATAATAAATGCTACGCTGTTGAATAGAAGTATTGTTTTTCTTCATTATTTTATGGTTCATGCCTGAGGATTGTGACCTTAGTTTGAGATCCATTATTACAACAATTCTCTCTAGTAAATTTTTTTATAAGGAAAAAGAAATTTGCGATCCATGTTTTTTTCAATTTTTTTTACCAACATCGTAGCAAATTAAAAACATTACAAGAAAAATTCAAATCCTATCTACTTACATATTAATTTTCTTATAACTTACTTTCCTATGATATGAAAGAGATGACTCCTTTTCTTAATCATCATTGCAGAGTTCGTCAAATTTCAAAAACTTCGTATTTTCCTGTTTATTGAATGTATTTTTATTTTACTGTATAGAAACCATTTGCGAGAATAATCTTTTTCTAATATTGTTTTATTATTTTTTATGAATAATTTTCACACTCTCCCATTTCAAATTATGATCATTTTGAATAGTAAGTTAAATTAGGACAGTAATCAAAATAAATGTTCAGAAAAGAAATTTTTTCAAGTTATACATTGAAATAAAAACGGTATTTTAGACCGAACGAAATTGAAACTTATTATCTTTTAAGGAAAAAACGATAACTCAAAAAAATCTGCCGTAAAATCTGAATTGCATTGGATTCTATTGCTTCATGATAGAATTATTTTAAACATAATACTTTAGAACATGAAACTTGAAAATTGCTCAATAAATTTAAAATATGATATTAAAACGAATCGAAGAGTTTAGCAAAGAGAAGGTTGAATTAGAAATTTTTCAACTTTTTGAGCCCCAGCATAGACCAATTTGTTTTCGCGCGCTTATTTAGTTATTTTACGTACCTCTGGCATAGAAAACTCGTTTCTCGTCCAGTTCAAAATCTCTTAACTCGTTTTCCAGCCCTCGGTACGTAAAATATCGAACGTAACTAGGACAAAAATTTTTTATTTACTCGTGTGATTATAAACCTCGGTTTCGCCTCGGTCTACAAACTTTACACTCGTAAATAAAAAATTTGTGTCCATTTAAGTAGAACTTGAATTAATCAACTGTTTCCTAATTTTTTTGATTATAGTAGACAGTTTGGACGAAAAAACAGAAAATTTTTCACTGGTACTCATGAGAAGCCCTTGAAATAATGTCATTTAAAAATATGAACTACGATATCCTATAGTGTTCAATCAGCTAATTATTATTTTATGTATTTTAATGTCACCGAAGTAATCATCGCTGAAAATCATTAACTGTGAGCAACGAATCTAAGTTTAGAAGAAACTCGAAGAACTCGGTATTATGTATTTATCGATGCTATATTCAGTAGGAAAATCCAATAATATTGAACGTCAAAGCAACTTCAATGACGCAGTAAAATATCGGAGTTGAAACCAATTGGTATTAAAAAATAAACGGATAAGGAGAAGGTTAGCAATCATAAAAGTCATTTTCATTTTTCTGCTTAGACAGTTGGAATACGATCAAAAAAGTCCTTTTAGATAAATTATTTTATCAAAGTATTGCCTACTAAAATAGAAAATTTTCAAAATGGACTCAACATTGCAGAGAATTTCTACTATTTCGATTTATGAATGCCAGCTAAAATGAATCAGTACATCTTTCTCTTACTCATCATTTTTGTACACAGTAAAATTTGGTAGTAAGTTCATTAACAGATTGATATTTTAACAGTATAATGAATTTTATCGAATTGATCAAAACTTTTTAACAAATTTATGTTCTGTTTATTACAAATATAAACCACAAAATAGTACAGAAATTATTCAAAAAATCATAATTTGGATTGCCTGCGTTCTTATGAAAACTTGTTAATCACTTTTTCAGCTGCGATGTCTATTCCACGATGAATACTCAAAAGAGCAAAACCATTTAGTCGTTCTACTCCAGTTTCATTCCTTAAGTAATTCTTCAAACGTCTCGAAGTAGGAAAACTTCTTTCATTGCTGGCAAACAATTTTTTTTCATACACCTAATTTTGATTGCCTACTCTCCATGGAAAAGCAATAAATTCGAAAACTGTTAAAAAAATTTTAAATTTGTAGGACTTTGCACTTGTATAATAATTTTAGTAGTGTCAATTCAATGTGAAACGATTTTGAATGTTTTTCCAGAAATTTGATTAATTTTTTTGCAGATTCGAAAAACAAGACAAACAATGACAAAATTTTCACTGAAGTTCAAAATTTGTATACCTTCCAACTTTTGAAACGAACCTTTAATATTTTTTAAAATCTGAATTTTAAGAATATAACAAAATTATCGGGGCAATAGTTAATTAGGTAAATGATAATTAATGTCCCAGTAACGACGTATTTGAAAAATTTAAAGTTTATGAAAAAAAGCACAACTATCCATAAACTGAACAATTCGAAAATTTAAACAATAGCGAACTATTATTTTTGTAACGTGGAAAACGTTTTTTTCGAAATATCGGAATATTCTTTCAAAATATTGAAAATTCTTTTTTAAGCGCTCTCCTGAGCCTTAAAAGCTGTTCAAAAACATTGTTTTCAGTACAATAAAAATCTTCGTATACATTGTGTATTTCATGCTGTTGTAGCATACAAAAAATTGCTCTAAATATTTATATTTTTTTTTGAAAACTGCATTACATTACAGCTTGAAGGAAATTGAGTTCAAACACGTGTGACACAGTGGGAGAGGGGAACAAAAAATCCTGGAAATTGCGTTACGTAATATATGGACAGCACCTTCTGAAAAATTACTGATATTATTACACAGAAAATTTTGTAGCATTTTTTCCTATAGTTTGTATGAATTTTGATGTATCGAGCATATTCTTCTGCCTTTTCCTATACACTTTTGATAATATCCTATACACTAGGGAAACACTGGTAAAAATATAGGAAACACTCCCAGGATTCTTGAAATGTTTCCTATAATTTTAGCAGTATTTCCTGTTATCAAAAGTGTATAGGAAAAAACAGAAGAATCTGCCAAAATTCATATAAACTATAGGAAAAAATGCTGCTAAAGTTTTTCAGCGTAGAGACATTTTAATAATGTGGTGGAATCATTCTGGATCTACGACGACCTATATTGGTTGATAAAGTTTCATTTCTTGTAGAACTTTCCATCTTTATTCTCAATCTTCTTTTTCTGTTTCATTTAATGATTCCTCTGGTACAAAAATTTTGAAATTTTATGATTATCAATTATGCCGACGACGACCCCACGCGTCGTACGTACGTCTCTCCTGCCTAGTACGATGCTGCAATCAATGAAGCTACGATTCACCGAGCAGTGCCGTACACCCCGAGTGTCAGAACTCGCGGCTTTCATTCAAGAGAGTGATGCTGCCACTTCCAAACCCAATCTACAGAAAAACAAAACCAATCTCATCATCGATAGCCCATCCCCCAATAGCACATCTTCCTCTCAAATGCGCCAAACCAAGCAAATGTGAATTTTTTTATCTGTCCCTCGGTTCGGCATCGATGCGCAATTTTCACTTTCCCATAGTCGAACCTCGAAATATGTCCACGCCGTGAGCTGTGGGAAGAAAGCTCGCGTAACATGTGAAAATTCAAGTATTGATCCGCTTGGAAACCAACAGATGCGAGCTCAACTTGGGCTCGGAATATCGCGATACAGACCTGCATGGCTGTAAAATTTCAGCCGTGTTGCACTACGCAAACGCGAACTTTGCCCCACGATTCATCCTCTATTTTATTCCCCGACGGATATTAATGAGCGCTATATATGGTTTAGACCGATGCACAGAATGCACGTATATACGCACATTCCCGCAGTCATTGATGTTCACACGCGAGAATAATGACCCCATCTTCATGACACTTGATTAGGTTTTTTAATATTTATAGGATTGTTTTTATGACCTGATGTGATGTCACTTGGGATTGGTAGTTTGAATTGTTTATGCACTTCGGGGAAATAAAGTGTGGTTCATCTCGAGCACTTTGTTTCATCACCTTGGGTGTAATGTACTATTTGAGTTGGGTTTGCATTGGGATGATTTTTTTTATTCTTTAAAATAGCCTGTTACAGTAGAGAAAGTAGGTGCAGAGGTTACAATTTGTTTTGGATGTATTCTAAATACTTCTGATTGATTCATTCTTTCTTTAGTGTGTTTTGTAAACTATTGTCTCGTATGAAAAATGCTACGCTTCGACATGTCCACGTGTCACAGTCTCCTTCGCTGAAGGCAACTGGCAAATTCATGATGAAAGCACTTCTTGAGATGTCGGAATATAATGGGATGTTTAGGAAATTTCGATCTGTGTCGAAGTCTATGTCGTCGGGTTCGATTTCTTCCTCGTGATCCTTGGGAAATTTTTTAGGAACGAAGGATATGTAGCATTTAGGAACTGGGGATAACGGTGGTGAGTCTTGTTCGACTTGGGATAATTCGCCTCTTTTGATTGTAGCTCCTGGAAGAAATAATTTTTTTTGTATCGTGTCAGTGTTATAAGGAAAATTTAGGGAATGTTGGAGGTTTTTGAAGTAGGGAAATATGGGTTTTGATGATACAAAGATCCCAAATGGAAATCCTGAAGTATTTAAGTGTATAGCGAGAAAATTCTTAAGAATGTGAAATGTTCTAAACTGAAATAACATAATATGTATGAATTTTATTGTACTCTTTTTTATTTTGAAAATGGAGTATCAGAAAAAGGTTTACTGTATTTTTCAAATGTTCAAATTATCGACAAACTCCGTACAAAATTTTAAAGAATGTTATACGTTTTTTGCAGTTTTGAGAAATTTGCAAATTACTCCACTATACATGGAATTAATCAATATTATTTGGAACTTGAAAGTTGTTTCCAAATTTTTAGAATTATTGAGCAGTTTTGAAAATTTGAAATTATTTTATTATTTCTCACAATTTTCGAGGTTTTAAATATTTTCATTGAAAATTTCAATGTTCTCGACGATCTCTGTACAATTAAACATTGTTACATTTAACAAGTTCTAAGAACATTCCACAGTCAATGTACTTAAACGAAAAATTTTTCATGATTTACAAAAACCATTATCTTTGAATTCAACAAATTTTTCGAATTTTTCATTATTGCTGAGCATCTTGAAAGTTTTCGAGAGTTTTCAATATGTGATTACAATGGTTTGAAACATATATGGTAGATTTTTGTTGAAATTTTCGAAAATATCGACCATCTACGTATGAGGAAATATTTTTAAATTATAATAAATGTGAGAATATAGGAAATTTTCAGCATATTCCACAATCTACAAAATTTATCGGTATTCTCTGTAATCCTAGAGAATTTTGAGAATTTTTAAATGCATCGATAATCTTCGGAGTTTCCAGTGCATTTTTGATTTTTCGACCTTTTTTTAATATTTCAACATTTTTTGAATTATCAACATTATTTAAAATTTTACAACTGTTTTTTGAAATGTAAAGAAGATAATTGAAATTTTGTAAATTTTCAACGTTCTCCGTACGATTAAATATTTTTTAGCTTTTCAAAATCTCAAGAATATTACGCAGTTTCTGTAGTTTTACACAAAAATTTCGAAATTTTCTACAATCATCAAAATTTACCAACATTTATTGAAATCCTTGAAATGTTTCAAGTTTTCAAGGATGGTAAGCAATATTTACGATTTTCTATTACTTTAAATTTTCCAAAATTTTTAGAATTTCTTAATATTTCTTTAGATTTTCGAAATGATTGGCTATTTTAGTTAAATACTTCCTTCTTCTGACTGTGAATAATTTTTGGAATATTACATAGTTTCTATTGTTTTATAGGATTTTTCATTGTTTTCAGAACTTACATAATTCACTAACATTTACAGAAACTGCTCGTATTGTTTGATTCTTAGAATTATTAACAATCTTCAATTCTTAAATTTTCTGAGGTTTTTCGAAATTTCCAAAGTTATCGACGATTTTTGTATAATTGAATATTTTTCGATTTTTGAAAAATATAAGTATAGTATTCAACTATGTAAACAACTGTATATATTTAAATATACAAATAATATATAAAACAAATTACTATATAAACTTATTATATATTATATACAAATTATTGTATCAAATAAATTTACAACAACTATATATATTCAACTATATAAATAATAATATAAGTATAGTATTCAACCAGGAACTATAGAAATATAGTTCCTGGAGTTTTACAGAATTTCCAAAATTTTTCACGATACACAAAATTTACTTACTTTTTCTTGAATCCTTCAAATTTTCACATCTTTCAGAATTATTCCACCCAATTTTTAATAAACAATCCATACAATTTTCAAAAATTTTTTTATATTTAAAATTTCTTCCTTTTTATCGAAATTTTTGAAATTAGGTATTTTTAATCTTTGCACGATAAGTGAGTTTCGATTGTTCAAAATGTTAAAAATAATATACAGTTTTCGTTGGTCAAGAAATGTTTGGAATTTTACACAGTATTTGTAGTTCTAAGGAATTTCAAAAACATTCAAGATTTGAAAGCATATTATAAAACTCTACGACTATTTCCAAATTTTTAAAATTATAGCCTATTTCTTGAATTCAGAATATTTCATTAATTCAATAAAATGTTCTACTATTTCAAACATTACTCGAAGTAAGTATGCAAATCATTGCATATTTTTTTGCAGAAAAAAAAATTATCAGATTTTTCAATTTTGACTCCACTCGAAAAAAAGGGAAAAAAAGGTACCAATATGATTGCCCTTTTCCCTACTCCAAAAATCAGGAATTTTCTCTAAACTTTTCTTGCATCTCTGTAACACGTTTAAAGTTTCAAGTCCCGAACAAAATATGAATCGGTGTTCTAATTTTCCATCTAACCCTTATTATTCCAAGTTTACTCAAAATTCACCATTCAACCTAAAAAAAATCATGCTCTGCTTGGATAGATTTTCAAACTGCTCATGGATCTGGTTGTACCAAATTATTTTTGCCCTCAAGTACACAATACCCAAACACGATAACTTCGGTACGTAATGCAATCACTGGGAATCCATTTCCAATACCTGATATAAAAAGACCCTCTATTATTATGGGCACGTCAGCAGTTTGATGCTGACCATTCTCCCATTCCACATGAAAATCGAGTTTCTCCATTGGTTCTTTCATTTTCCTCGCAATTTCTTGTTTTGCAGCGACGAAAAATGTTGTCGGTTTATCAAATATTGACAAGTTGACATTCGTGTTGGTCTCTGAAAATAACGTCATCAAGCTTTCCAATCGATCGATCAGGCGTTGAATGTACAGAACCGATTCTCCAGAACATCGCTTGAATTCGTCGCCCCAAGAAGCTCGAGTCTGGAAACAATTATTCAAAAACGTACTTTGTACTTTGTTCATGAAAGTGCATCCTTGATTTCGTTTCTTTCACCTGCACTCAAGGTCATTACGTACGTGATCAACAAGTTTTTTCACTTGCTGGATTTCATCGTAGACGAAGGCCTTAAGTGGGCTGTACTGAGATTCGGCACTCAATTCTAACGAGGCTGCGGACACGAGTTTATCCTGGATCGATTGTTTCAAGTCCAAAAGCACTGTTCCTGTCACGCCTGCAAGTTGTTTAGGGCTTCCTTTGTCCGAATGTTCTTGTTGCTTGACAGTTATTGCTGTAACTCGAAAATGGATTTTCATTTTTAATGATTCAAATGTCGTGAAAAGAGCAATACTTGATTCCGGGGAATTTTTAATAATGATTGACGGTTGTTCTTTGGAATCTGTTATTTGGAATAGCCATTTTCTCGAAGCAGCTAAATCTGGAAGTTTTTGTTTAATCGAATTTCCAGGATGTTCAGAGCAGAGGCGCAGGCGGAAAAAATTTTCGGGAGGGATTTGCCTGAAAAATATTTTTTCTCCTTTGGGATTTCATAATCCCTCATCTTTGACAATATGGTTACAAGAGAGCGATTTCGGAATATTTTACATTTCGGAATTTAGAAGATCTACAACTTTTGGAAGCCAAAATTGTACATTTTTCATGTTCGTAAATAATGGAATTTGATTTTTTTGATTTTTAATCAGTAACTGAGATTTCAATTTTCTTTCACTGATACTTTTTGTATTTATAACACTTAAAGGATTATCTGATATTAAGTTATATGGGTTTTTATAGAGCTTTCTGGAATTCAATGCACTAGGAATCAAACTTCTAAAAACTTTAGATATGTATTTGAATTGATTTTGTAACTAATTCTAACCACACGGATAAAAGGTACATCACTCATTTATATTATTTTCGTATGGTAGATTATTCATCAAATTTTGTAGTATTTTCTAGTATTTTTATATATTTCTAATATTTCTATGGGTCGCTCGATATATTTTTAGAAATCAATCGTATTGAAACTTCTAACGATTCTGAGAATTTGAAATGACTTTGAAGACGACAGTTTCTTTCATTTTTTTAGTGTTTCTACAATTAAAAGGTATGTTCAAATATATGAATTGTATGAATTAGATGGGATGTATTTTTATAGTTTTCTACATGAATTTCTGGAATGATTCTTAAAATTATAGGTATATCATTTTTGTATTATAATAATAAATATGCTCCAGGACAGAACGTTTATAAATTTCTAAGAAAATTATATCTATATTCGTAATTTCTATGTATTGAAAGATTGCGAGTAAACTAGGAAGCTAGTAAACTACTAAACTAGTAAACAAGTAACCTAGTAAAATACTAACTAGTGAAATTGACAAATAATGAAATAGTTAACAAGCGAAAAAGTAAAATAGTGAACTAGCAAAATCGTTAACAAGTATATTAGTTCATGAGTAAACTAGTGAACTTGTAAAATTTGTAATAAAGAACTGGTAAACTAGTCAGCTAGTTAAATAAAAAAACTAGTAGTCTAGTAAACTAGTAATCTAGTAAGTAAGTAAAATAGTAAGCTAGTAAACTAGTAAACTATTAAACAAGCGAACTAGTAAACTAATTAGCTAGTAAACTAGTAAGCTAATAAACTATTAAGCTAGTAAACAAGTAAGCTAGTAAATTAGTGAACTTATATTTCACATTCATTTAGTATCACACATATGGTATACCAAACCCTGGTGGATTTCCAAGTATTTTTGATGATTATGTACCTATATTTTTGTAGATTGCTACAAAGATTTGAAAAAATAGATGCTTCTAAATGTATATCGTCTATTATATGTAAAATGTCTATTCTCAGTGATTTCAAGAATTTATGATAATATCACATTCATGAAGTTTTCATATTTTATATCGTTATTTGTAGCTTTTTTCGTATTTTTCAAAAATTTCAAAGATTTAGTTACGTTTCCCATAATTTTCATAGTTCTATAGTATATTTAGAAATTGATGCTCTAGATTCCCAAAATTTATGGATCGTAGAGACGTTTGTCGAGATTTTTCAGAAAACAGTTTTCTCATACAATTGAATTAATTTTATTATAATTTTAGAGTTTGTATGAATCGAAAGATTTTCAATACTTTCATATGGGTTTTATATAGATTTATAGAATTCAATCATCCAAGATTCAAAGTTTTGTGAATTTTCAGCATTTTCGTAGATTTCTATTTTTCCTGATTTTTCACTGGGTCGCAACAATTTTTCTGATTCAAATTTTCTACGTTATCCTAGGTTTTGATAATTTTTTACTTTTTATTATATTCATACATACTGATAACGTTTTCATGCATTCTTTTGTAACTTATATTTTTATTGCTTATCGATGCAACTTATTCAATTTTTATATAAATATTCATTGATTTTATCAGAACTTCGGGAGGGGTTTGAACCCCAAAACCCCCCTCTGCCTACGCGACTGTTCCAGAATGTTTTTATTTAGAACGATTCTCTGAACAACTATACAAATCATAAGAAATATAGAAACAGAAATGGTCTTGTTTCTCGTTATGCAATACAATTTTGTGAAACACCTACAACTGTTTTTTTCGCAAATACTAATATTCCGGAAGAACGTCATTCTGGAAATTCGATTCAGGAAAATTTTTTTCCCGATTTTGCTCATCACGATACATGTTTGTTCCTGAAAACGGATCCCGGAAAATGGGCAGGAACCTAAATAACAGAATACTGGTGGAGATGGCAGAAAAAGATATAAGCCCTTTCATCCCAATTTATTTGTCCAGTTGTTGGGAAACACGTTTCATTTTCCGGGGAACAATTGGATCAAGATACGTGATATCGTGATGAAATTTCTCTCAACTTGCCTCGAAGAAAAGCTAAGTCATTCTCGGCGGCCAACTTTTCCCAAGATCTATTTGCGTTAGCCGGCAGGCCAAAGTATTTTTCTACGGAGTCCTCGTCTTGCAATTCTTCAATTTTGTTGAGTAGGTAATCCAAACTGGGGCCACTCAAGTTCAATACGCCACCGAGGTTATTGACCCCTTCGAAAATTGATTTTGACCAAATATTTCGTAATATCGCTTTCAAAAGCGTCACGTCCACGTCATATTGTAAACGGCCACCATAAACGGCCGCGTCCAAAAGACCACGCTCGGCTTGCCAATTATTTGCAGCTTTCGTGTCGTTCGATGACGTTTCCATAAGTAACTCAAAAGCAGCATGTAGGTCGGCTTCATTCCAATCGTAGAATGCGAGCCAGCCCTGTGGCAGAAATCTAACACGACAAACATATCGATTTTGCACTTGCGTTATCTTTGTTTGCATTTCACATTAACAGGGCCATCGAGAGGATGAGGGAGGTAAAAAATGTGAAACTTCCTGGGCCTAGGTTTTGAAAAGGATAAAAATATCCCAGGTTTCGAAACAATGAAAAAAATTCTTTGACTGTTTATTTGTAAACGAATTTTTATCAATACAATTTATATTCGATGCATGAAATTAATGATTATATTATCGTGTGCATTATTAACGATTGGTTTTTGTTGAAGAAAAATTATTCCTTCGGAATGTAATTAGTAGGTATGCTATGGAGTTCTGGATCCCCTCACTCCTCGCAAACTTAAACTAAGTAGAACAAAACTGGTCTGACCTAACTCAAGTGGAACACCACTAGTCTGACTTAACCTAAGTAAAATACCACTAGTCTGACCTAACCTAATCCAAGTAGTACACTACTATCCTGACCTAACCCAAGTAGAACAGCACTAGTGGTCTTTTACTTAGGTTTAGTCAGACTAGTGGTGTTCTACTTAGGTTAGGTTTGCGAGGAGTGCAATAATATGCATAGCCATAGTAATTATGTTTGTATGTAATTGTATGTTTTTTCGGCACTTTGCCAACCATATTTACAGATACTCATCACTAGATATTTCCATTAGATTTAAAAAAAGTACTTTACTTTACAGTTATAGTTTTTTTTATGTGTAACAAGCATTCTACTTATTACTATGTTTTTTTAAATGTTGTCAAATATGCGAGCTATCAGATCAGCAAAAAAATGTATATATTTTTTAAAAAAAAAGGAAAATTTTTTTATGGTGTAAGATTTTCGTTTTTGTATATGGTCCTCTAATATTTCAGGTATGTTATTTTCAACTCAATATTTATAATTTTACTGAAAAATTTTCTGTACACTTGATCCATCTAGGATCCAAAAATATTCATGTTTCTCAGAAATGAAAGGCACTCTTCATTATTTTATGATGAAAAATTTTCATTTACGTGTATGAGCCTGTAATTTTGCAGTATTTGTTTCATTTTTGTGACTTCATGTCAACTTTTTCGTTATTTATCATTCCTTTGAACAATTCGTTAACTGTCTGAGAAATCGAGTAATCTGAAATAGTATATTACGTAACAAGGACAAAAATACAGTATTTTGTGCACCAATGGCTGTAAAATGATTTTGAAGATTTTGAATTGGACCAAAAACGAGTTTTCTATACCAGAGGTTCATATACATTCATATAATGTATCCAAAATAAAAAAGCACGATTTTTTCATTCATAATGTAGTGATTTTTGTTTGTATGTAAGATCATAACTTTCTAATACTTCATTTATTATTTCTAACCTAGTCATCAATTAATATATTAACTTTTAATTCGTTCAAAAATTTGTCCAAAATCTGAGCCAGCAAAGACAGCAACAAAATATTTATTTTTTTAAGAAAAAAGGAGCACCTTGCACCTCACTTATTTTCAATATGAAAAATTTATTGTTTCTTTGTACAACGGTTCAGAATTGTTCAATTTTTCATGAATCGTTTTTTTCTTATTATCAATTATTTTGCGAACGATCTTTCGATTTTAAAAATGAATTGTCGAATTTTTGAGCCGTTCAACTTGTAATGAAATATATATGTTAGTAACAAATGGCCTTTTTCATTTTTTTTATTGCAAAAATTCATATTACTGTTCATAGGCTCGTAATTTTCAGGTCTCGAGCCCTAATTTCCTGTTGACATTTAAAATATTCAAATACTTTGGTTTGTTTTCTTTCGTATTTTTTGATTCGTGTTTCTGTGTCTGCGAAAAAATGTCTGCTTATATAGTTTCAAAACTTGAAAAAAATTCGCGTCTGAATAAAGGTTTTGAATTTTCGAGTTTTAAAATTTCTAACAATTACGATTCGGTTGATTTTTATTAAAAAATGACATGAAAGATTGTTGTTTAGAGAAAATATAACCATGTGATATAACGAAAGTTTTTCAAAAAATAGAAAATCATAACTCTTCTACAACCAACAAGAACCCTCATTTTTTCTAATTACTTTCATTTACTTTCCTCTTCCTCTAATTATCTTCTGCATCAATTATTTTGATAGTCCTGAAAACTTTTTTTCGAACACAATTTATATTCATGAATTGCTCAAACTCATAACAAACCTTGATGATTCCTTACTATTCGATAATATTTTCATAGACAACAAAATTTTAACAAAAAATGTAATAACCTCATATGATATATTAACATTTTGGAATAGGTGTGAAAAGTGTATGAATATACTAGGACCACTAATACACATAAATGTGGTTTTTTAGATAAGAAAAAGAAGTTGAAAGTTTTTCGAACGAAATTCAGAGGAATTCGTATTTTCAATTGATTAATTTATTAATATTTTTCAAAATAAAATGATAAGTAATTTTAGATAAAATGACACGTTTTGGAAAATGTAAAGGTCCTTAAAAACATATTTTTATTCAGATAATTTTATTCATAATGTTAAGCATCGAAAAAAAAACTTCATATTTCAAATTTTAGGGTCCTTGCTTGTATTATTTCCAATACCTGGTGTCTCTATTTAATTTCCAAAGTTGATCAATAACGAATCTACACATCCAGTTCTCATATTTTACAAACCGTGAAGTATTTAAATTGAGTTTTGTTCCCTTTTCACCTTAAATTTCAATAACCTCTAATCACCAATTCAAAACTTGACAAATATTCTCAAAATTTCTAGTTTTATCCATCAAATTCTATGGTTTCAAAGTCATCTCTTACCGTATTTTCAGTTCCAAATGTCCCCTCTCCCCCCAAAAAGTTAATATTCGCTGAAGTATCATTATTTTGTCACAATGTGACAAAGCAGCTTGTTCTGATGTTGAATGAAAATGTCAAAAATAATCAACAAGTGCTCTTACTTTCGGCGTTCTTGGAGAACGGCATGTAACCATGCCAAAACTACAGGTTTTAATGGTTTCTCGATGTACTGATGGCGTTGGCGTAATTGCTTGAGTGATCGTTGAACGTTGCGTTTGACACCCTCGGGAGGTTCGTATGCTAATTTCCAGCACAAGCCAGCCAAACTCGGATGGAATCCATGAAACTCTTCAGTCGTTAACCAGATTCTCGTTTTTTCGTTTTTCTCGCTCGTGCATGCAGATGAGCGCAGAATGACCTCTAATCGAGGCAGCCAGTTCTTTGCCAATTGCAGGTTACTTAATAAAACCCAAGTTCCGGTTCTGGAAAATAATTTTTCCTATGCCATGAGAAAAATGCTATATTTCTTAACTTGAGCTGAAAGGTTTTTGTGGCGAATATGAGGTTTGTAAGATGAGGGTGAAAAAAAGGACGAATGAAGAAAAATTCAAAAAATACGAATAAATTCAAAGAAGTTTAAAATAAAAGAATGTCGTACTTGCAAGCTTTTTCTATTGCAGCTTGAGCCTGTAAAACTTGATTTTGACCTAATGAAACTTCGATTAATTCTGTTGCAGGTGAGTGTTCTAAAGCAAGTAATTCTAAGGCTGGTCTTGGGTCTGCTCCTGGAGATAAAAGCAGGAGAATTGGGTATGTGTTTGCACCTTCAGCCATTTCTTTCAGGGTCCAGCGTGATGCGTTTAAATCGCCAACACCTGGTTTGAAAACATTTTCGAACTAAGCTTTATCTTATTTTATATATACACCTTTCGAGAAGTTTTATTTTGAAATGGCTTGTTTAAAAATGTCACCTATGACACCAGAAGCCCAATCACACAATGCTGAATGGAGGTAATCAGGTCGTAAAACTTTGATAGCAAGAATTTTTTGGAACTTGGTCAACACTCGGTTGGTCTTGATACTGTCCATGTTTTTTAACCACGATGGATTCAGTTCTGACAAGACCTGAAAATAATTTAAAAAATGATTATAAATGAAATTTGGTAGTAATAATGAACGATGAGGTTTTTGAAGAACGATATAATTTTTCGTTTATTTAATGCAGATCCTGATGGTTTGCAATTTGAAAACGAAGAAAGTAGTATATTCTATAAGAAGGTCTATGAAAGTAGTATGAAAAATATCTAGTCAGACGAATTCATGTTGGATGAAAATGAAGAATTTTAAAATAGCACCGTATAAATGAAATGAAATTATTTTTATGAGAAGAATAAAGATGTGGCCAGTCTTTGAATTCTATGCTGATATCTGAAAATCTCAAAAATTGTTTTTCTCACCTGAGGGACAATAGAGCAAACTTTTTTTAAAGAGGGGCTGAGATTTTCTGGCACGTAAGGTGGTAATTTAATTTGAGAAGAATTCTTCTCGTTCACGTTATTATGATCAAGTATACAGTTCAATTCTTCTTCTGGTACCACTTCTACAGACAAGGCTAGATGGAGAGCAAAATGTGATATGTGTTTGCGATAAAATGATTTTACGAAATGGCTGAATACCAGTTGGGTTAGCCTGTAAAAAGAAAGAACTTTAGGATTGATTTATATTAGCTCAATAAAAAAATATGTATAAAATTTAGTAACATTATCCTGAGCAAAGTGTGCGTGTATAAAATAAACTGAAAAATTTTAAAGTACCTTTTTTTGTGTGTAAAATATTTATGATATCTGGGAGAGAAATAATATTAAACAAAAATCTATGCAAGAAAAATATTGGAGTTATATACGTTTATAACAAAAACAATTCGTGTTTTGAAGATATTTTTCAAGTTATAAATATTTTCAAAAAAATCCGAGGAATATGTTGTGAATTGAGGATTTAATAAGTTTTTCCGCTAAAAATTTTAAGCTGTCAAATTCTCATTTTTGTTACATTATTCAATACAAAGATTTGTTCACGTTTTTCATTTTTTTTTTTTCGATCCTAAGTTTTCAGAAGCTGTAATTTTTTTTCCAGATTTACATATTTACGATATTTACAGTCAAACATTGATTATGAGATTCATGTGTGCGAAAAATTTGGATTCAGATCATAGCTTTGAAGGAATTTTTTTTGTCACACAGAAATCTAATTTCTGTAAAATCTGATCTTTATGAATATAAAAAAAAAATATAAATTTTGAGAAATTATTACAAACTAACAAACGATTCAAAAAACTTGATTTTTCTTTTTTGAATACAATAAACCCTTGGTCAATCCTTTATTTTGAATAAAATCTGTTTTAATAAAATCCAATAAACAGAGAAATCTTATTTTTAAGAATATGGATGAAAATACAAATTTCGAAAAATTATTACGAATGAACAATCGATTTGAAAAACTTGATTTTTATTCTTTGAATACAATAAATATTTTGTTTATACTTTATTTTGAAATCTTTCTTATATAGTTTCAGAAAATGATAATTGTTTAAGTACATGAAAGTTGTAAATTTGCGATTTCGTAAATATTATTATTTATCATCTTCTACAGTTAGAATTTTCTATTTCTAGAAACTGTATAGCATTGGACAATCTAAACCCTAAATTATAAAAAAATTACGTTTTCCAGTTCTCAAGACTCATGAATAGTAGACTATTCGACCCTTTGACTTTTCGAATTCCCAAATGGAGGATTTTTTTATTTTATTTTCAAATAGCCAGCTATCTTATTTTTTGAATTAAGATTACTTGATATTTTGAATTGAAAAAAAAAAGGAATTCTGTCACTCTAAAATTGAAGAATTTCTTACTATTATTTTCTATTATTTTTGAATTTTTTGATTTTGAGAAAAAAATACTAATTTCTGATACTCTTAATCGAAAATATTGAGGATCAGGATCGCTCAGTTTTTCCTCTTCGAAATCATTCATTTTTAGATTTTTTCTGAATTGACGTAAAGTCTAAAATTTTTCTATTTAATCTTTTGTATATTCGAATTTTCGAACTGTCGATTCTTTGTATATTTCATTATAAATAAACTTCCTTCAAAAATGAACAAGTTTCTGAACCTTGAATTTTTCGAAATATTTTATTTTTTGCATACCTGAAAATTTTATTCGAAAATAGCAATTTGTATAATTCCAAGTCAGCTGAATTTTTCCCTCATTTTTATTACAAACATACATATACAATTATTAGAATGTGTGATCTTTTACCAGAGAAAATCAATAAAGCTTTCTGAAAGTAAAATTACTAGAAGGGGATCAATTTTCGAATTTCCATATTTTAAAAATTGCATCAGTTTTTTTTGGCAGAATGTATATAGAAAAATTCAAGGCGCGTTTTACAATAAAAAAATATTGATTTCGAAATTATTTATGTATATTTCATTAGGGTGAAACTAATGAGATAATCTAAATTCGACAATAATGAACCCAAAGTATGAAAAGCGATAAGATACTCTTCAAAATAATATTAATGATTCAATTACTGTAAAAAAAAGCAATAGTCATATCACCAACAATAGCTCATCTCTAGAAAACAACTTTACACAAACTATTTACATGACATTTACATAAAGTTGTCGTGATCATGCCCAAAAAAAATCCCCATATTGAATAAACACTGAAAATACCTAACCTTTTCTCAAACATCTTCTGACGTTTCTTGGAATCCGAATCAAGAGCAGACTTACTCGTCAATGAGCTCAAATAAATATACGTATACTCCTCAATCGAAAAAACGTACGTCGAATTAATAACAACAAAAGAGTTCATAACATTAAACAAATGCGCCGCGAATCTCGCCGAAGCCTCGTACTCTTGAAACATTTTTTCCTGCTCCTCCAAATCTCTGCGGCTTTGTTCCAAAGCGCTAGTGATTTCTCGAGCCTTAAGCCTCACAGCCTCTAGAGACGCAATCACTCCACCTTTCGAATCTTCTGGTTCTTGAATTAAATTTAGACTACTCGAGCCACCCAGCCGTTTCAATAACTCGAACCTCGCTTCGTCCCTTTCAGCTAAAAGCTCTTGTTTCTTGTTCAACGCCTGTCTTCTCACATTGTCCATGTCTGGGAAATTCTTCAGTATTGCCTGCAACGCGAATATCAATCCATGAAGACCTTCAAATAAGGTCACATCACAACAAAACATAAGTTGTAACACATTTAAATGTTAAAATTTCGACCTTGCCAATCAATCTCTCGGCGATACTCAAGGCGTCCGAACCCAAAGATATGACAGAGATGACAGAAGATATTTCTCGAGGAATATTGTCCAAATTTTGTTTCCTCGTGCTCAAGAAGAGTCGGAAACCATGCTGAACAGGCAAAACCCTGTCTCCCAGTTTCAAGGGTTTTTTACGTAACAGGGGAAGTAGGATCGTAGGTATTTGAAAGGTCAGCTCAACGAGTAAGGGTTTGCCGAAGCGGACCGAAGACTCGACACTTGTCACGAAGTTAACGTCATCGGAATGGGTTGTTTGCAATCGTTTCCCGTAGTTCGATATTAGCCATGAAACTGCCAGACCCGTCGGGTCGATTATGTACGGGGTCATGGGACTTTTGAGAGCACATGCTGCACCTACTAAACTGGCTGTGTCGATTGGCAGTCCCTGCATTCGCCATTGCAACAGCTCTATTTCAGGAATTAGGAGGTCTATGCTTTTTCTTATGGATTTGTCGTCATCGTGGAGAGAGTTCTGGAAAATCATTCAAGTTGGGTTTTCCATGGTTTTTTATGGTTGTTTTGCATTGTTGCACCATGAAGCAAAATTTTTTTGTTCTTGGTGCAATAGTTATTTTGAGAAAAAGGCATTCTTGGAACTATGAGGTCATGAGAATTTAATGATGAACATTGGTGGTTATACCTGATATACGAGAAATGACGCGACATCGACTGCATCCGGGGCGAGCATTTCTTTTCTATTCTTAAGTTGCTCGAATTGTTGCTCCCAATCGGTGTGCTCGATGTCTAATTTATGCAGCAGCGTTTTGGCAGTTTTTAAACTTTTCTCTGTTTCCGCTTTGCGAAACTCCAATTTTGCTACAGCTTGAGACCGTTCGGCTAACTCTGTTTGTAAATGGGCTGTTTGGTTTTCTATCGTATTTAAATCGTTCTCTAATTTGCCGATTTCAGCTTGAGTTGCTGATAAACGCCTGAAATTATCATTATTTTTTTAAGAATTCGTATTCTTTGTTTAGAATAATCGTGACACTTTTGTGGTAGATAAAAGAAAATTTTTTCTTTGATGTGTGGTTTTTTTGGGGGGTGGGGGGGTCAAAAGCCTCTTGAAATTGGGATAAAATTACTATTTTATGTAAAAAAAAATAAAAATTATAATAAAAAATTAAAAAAATTAAAAAGAATGATGCAGGAAAAATTGAATGAGCACATATCATCGAAAATATTCCTATTGAAATCTTGAAAAAATCACAAATGATTTCATGTAAGTACTCAAAGTTAACAATATTCAGAATTATTAATTATACTAGCAAAAAAATTGGAATTGTCCGTCTCCAGAAGAATTTCTTTATAATTAAAATTCTAATCATTAATAATGTTTAGTAAGGAGAACGTAGCAAACAAAAATTTGGAAAATTGTTCCAATATAATAAATTAAACTATAGAATAATTGTAATTTACGAAAATCTTGGAAATCTTGGAAAATTCGAACCCTGAAACATCGAATTCTAGAAATCTACAATAAATATCCAGAAAAATACGAGAAAATATTTTGAATCCTGCAATTTCTAAAGAAACACTAGAAATTAAAGTAAGTATTCTGTGAACAAATTTTCTGAAAAATCTGAAAAAAATGATTAATATTGAATTCTAGAGCATCAAATTTCTGAAGAACTTATGTATCAATTTTCAATCTATATAAATACCTGAAATCTATAAAAATAGAGAAACATTTAAAAAATCGTTGGTATATATACTAATAAAAAGAAAATATAAGAAATCTATAAATCACAGAAAATCTACACAGGTGTGATTTTCCCGAAATTTCGCTTCTTTCTTCTGATTAATTTATGATGATTTTCTCCCCCGAAAATCAATGAAGTTTTGAAAATCGATTTTAAATTAGAACTCGAAAACATTGAATTCCAGGAGTGTATAAACTTTTCAAAAATCCAAAAAAAATACACACGATGTATGGAAATACAGAGAAAAAGTACAAAATCTTTTAAATTCTATAAAAATATGTACGAAAGTACAAGAAATCCATAAACACCGAAAATCGATATACATGTAGTTTACTTAAAAATTTATGAAATGCTGAAAATAGGCTGAAATTATTATTCTACAATATCGAATTCAAGAAATTAACATCATTCTTGAAAATCTGAAAAAACACGATTTCTAAAAATGCAATTAGAAGCCACAAAATCCTATGAATACTAAAAAAATACGAAAATACGAAAGCTATAAAATACGAAAAATCTGTATAACTGTAATTTTTCCAAAAACATATAAAATTATTATAAATCTATTTGAATTTGCATTCTAGAACATCGAATCCTATATATATAAAATAAGAATCGTGAAACGTATTAAAAAATCCTCCAGGTTCCGTAAATAATAAACAAAAACGAGAGAAATACTGGAAGTTATTTATTATTCAAAAAGTATATAAATATGATTTTTTGAAATATTTATAATACTTTGAGTTTTAGTACATACGATTCTAAAAACCTATAGAGAAATTCATAAACAAAATAAAGTTTCTTAAATGGTTTGGATACTATCAAAATACGAGAAAAATCCAAAAAGAATTAGAAATCTGCGTGAAAGATACTGATTTCTTCAAAATTAATTTAGGTGCTCAAGTTCGTTGAAATTTGCAATACTATAGCATCAAATTCTAGAAATCCATTAAAATACCAGAAAACATTACAAAATTATATAAAAATTTATACTATACAAAAATGCTAGTAGTCCATAAAATACTGATAATCTTTTACGTATAATATTCTGAAAGATCTAGAAATATTTAAAAAAATTATTAGAACTTTCATTTCTGGAGTATTGAATTATCGAAAGCTTTATAGGCAACTTGCACAAAAAATTCCATTACATCCGTCTGATGGAAAATCAGAAAACAAATTGACACGTGTTTTTATTTTTTTTTTTATTGATCGGTATTTAAACAAGCTGCTGAGGTTCAAAAACAGCTGTGACGTCACTACTCAGTATTAGTTTTTCGACTGAGTAGTGACGTCACAGCCTTTTGTATCTATAGTAGTTATCGATTAATGAAGAAAAGAAAAAATACGTGCCGTTTTTTTAATTTTAAGTTTTAAATATTTTTCTATTTCTTTCTTCGCAAATGGTTGCAAGTTTCCCATTCATTATATATATTTGAAAAACTTTCCAGTTATTATTTATAATCAAACAAAAAAATTATGAAAAATACCAAAAGTAGTAGAAAAAAAATTTGAATAAGTGACTTGCATGGAAATCACAAAAATCGAATCTTATTATACTAAATAAGAAAATGAAAAATGCACTACTCTGGACTTCAAAAGTTTCATCACTTTTTCATCCTGAAATCCGAAAAATTGAAATATCCCGAAGGAAATAATTATTTTCGAAAAACCCCTCCCGAAAATGTTGACTGCCTACGCCCCTGAACTAAATCATCATAACCTCAAATACTTTTTTTTACTTCCACTTACTGACTAAGCTCCCTTTGTTCCCGTTCGTAAGGCACTATTTGCTGCAAGACCTTGCCATACTTCAAGTTGGCGATAACCCACGAGGCCAATGGCGCAGCAGCAACTGATGCTCTTTTTGCTGTTACTTGCTGGAAGCTTTCAGGTCGTTCACTTATAAGTTTCTCCACGGCTTGCAGATTTACTGGTGACGAATTTCTAGCATCCCAATTTCTTTAAGAAAAAGGAAATAATAAAGTAATACTCACATTTTGTCTTTGAAACCTTTGAATTGTAATAGTGACAAACGGTGACAACAAATCCAAATAAAAATATGTTCATGAAAAAGATATTTCAAACAATTACGGTATTTTTAATACTGAAGAAGCTATTCTTGAATATATGAACACTGTACCTGATTTCGTCCTTCAGTCCACGTTTCGAAAGAAAGGTTTTCATACTATTCCACGAGGTATCACGTATTCCCATGAGCATCAAAACAGCTTCTAAAATATCTCGAACAGCAGCAGGAGGAGCTCTCATAGAACGCACTTCAGTCAGAGCATCTGAACTGATCCCTGCCACAGCATGAGCTGCTTCATCGACCAAAGGTTTGACAAGACTCAGTTCTTTGTCAATGTTCACCTGAATGCATAGACAGACTTGCGTAATGTTCTACCGATTGCATAGCTATTCAAACATTGTTTCCAATCTACACTCACCTTCCTGATTGCTATTTCTTCATTTTTGCGTTCCATCTCTACCTTCAGATTAGCCATATCTCCTTTTTGGCCAGTCGCTGAACGCATGGCTGAAGCTATCTGTTGCAAGGCTGCAGTGGCTTTACTTTTTTCAATCTAGATAAAAAATTATTATACTGCACTCATGTACATATAGATGCAAGTAGACTGTAGCTCTTACTTGTAGTTCTTTCTGCTGTTTGGTTGCTTCATCTTCCAGTTGCAAGACTTTCTGGCCAGCCTCTTTCAACGTTGTGATACCTGCCTCGAGGCTATTCATTTTCGTCTCTATGTCTTCCATCCATGATCTGGAAATTTCTCCCCACACATGTAACAAACTGAAAAACCTAGCAGGTGCTTGTTGTTCCAGGGGAGCACCTAAATGTGCTCTTACAAGAGACTCCAAAACTTTCTCCATCCCTTCATTATTCTCATCTTCAGATATTTTAGATGAAGCTACTTTGGTCAAAGAATTTCCTTGGGACCACCATTCTTCCCCTGCAACTTTTCCTACTATTATGCAGCTTTGCAGCAATCCACTATCCATTACCCATCCTTCTTCTACGTCATCAGAATCGAGGATGATGACTATTTTGAGGTTTTCTTTTACTCCTGAAAAGACACAAACTTGTTGCAGGATATAGTATAGAATATACGTTGCTCTATTTTCAAAATGATCCTTACGGTGATAAAAATATTGCTCGGTGGTTCCTTGAAAGTTATTTTTTCTCACTAATTCAGTCAGAGGAGTCGTCAGTTTGTCAAGTTCATCTGTGCTGAAAAGCCCTGGAACATCACCTTTGCAAATAATACCGTTCGCTATGATTGCTATATTTGGATCTTTCATGTCATGCTCTTCAAGTAAGAGTAATAAAGATTCTTCGTCGATTCCAGCAGCCATGATGGCAGACTTCAGAACAGCTTTTTCGTTTCCTTCATGTGAACATACACGTCCAGGTTATTCCATATTGGTGGTTCAAGGATTTTTGGTGATATGATGAACATTTGGTACAATTTTGAATTATTATTAGAAAGAAAGAAATTTTGTTATTAGTTCTCACCAGATCCAAGATTAATCAGTCGTCGAGATGTGTGCATCGCAATAATTTTCAGAGCTGATCTTCGTCCAGCTCCTGGTCTTCCAATTAGAACGATTCCCCTTTCGTTGATTCCTAATGACCAGCTCAATCCTAGCAATTTTAAATTGAAAATTTTCATCATTTTTAACCAATGACAACTATTTTTTCGAAAAACATAATATAATTCATTCGATACGTATGTCGAATAAAAGCACTATTCAATTTGTTGACTTTTTAATCGTTTCTTATCATATGCATTCTTTTTTTTTTATTTTTGCTTGATAGAGTGGTCATTTCTTCTTTTATATTTTTTTTAAATCTTTGATAATTTTTTAAATGATATCTCTACCTTCTGCAAAGTGGAAAACATCAGTCGCTTCTAAAACCTCAACAGGGTCTCCAGCCTGATGACACCTTGAAGCTGCTGTGGAAATTTCTGATTTCCACTCTTCAAGAGTCAGACTTTGTAGTCCAGGGTGTTTAGTTCCACAAATATAAACATTATCCTTTGCATCACCAGCAGGATTTCGAGATGTGATAAATGATTTCCACTTTTCACGATCCTTGCATTTCAATCTAAAGTGTGATTTTCATGTGATGTAATGTAATCAGGGGCGTATGAAAAAAAAATTTTCGGGAGCGGTTTTTCTAAAATATGTTTTTCCGTCGGGATTTCATAATTCTTTATCTTTGACAATATGATTACAAAAGAGCGATTTTGAAATATTTTACGTTTCAGAATTAAAGAGTCATACAACTTTTGGAATCGAGAGTTACACATTTTTCATGTTCATAAATAGTAGAGTTCGATTTTTGTGATTTTCCATTAGTAACTGAGGTTTCAATTTTTATTACTGAATGCTTTTTTTATTTATACCACTCTGAGGATTATCTAATATTGAGTAATATGAGTTTCTATATAGCTTTCTGAAATTAAATGCTCTAGGAATCAAACGTCTAAAAAATTAATATATGTATTTGAATTGATTTTTCAGCAAATTTTAACCACACAGATAAAAGGTACATCATGAATTTATATTATTTTCGTATAGAATACTATTCATCAAATTTTGTAGTAATTTCTGGTATTTTTATACATTTCTAATACTTATATGGATCGCTCAATAGATTTTTAAAAATTGATGTTATAATATTGAAACTTTCAACGATTTTGAAAATTTTAATTGATTTTTCAGACGACAGGTTCTCATATACAGATTCTCAATACTTTTATTCCATATTTCTTCAGTATTTCTACAATTAAAAGTACGTTTGAATGTATAAAATGTTCAAATTGAATTAGATGTATATTTATTGTTTTCTATATGAATTTCCAGAAGAATTTCTAAAATTCGAGATATATAATTTTTGTATTATAATAATTAATTTTCTCCAGAACAGAAAGTTTTATAAATTTGTCAGAAAATATATATCTATGTACATAATTTTTATGTATTGAAAGATTTCTAGTTAACTAGTAAGCTATTAAACTACTAAACTATTAAATAAGTAGTCTAGTCAACTAGTAAACTGCTGAAATTGTAAAATAGTAAAATAGTACACAAGTTAAAAAGTCAAATAGTAAACTGGTGCGCTAGTAAACCAGTAATCTAGTAAGCTAGTAAACTAGTAATCTAGTAAGCTAGTAAACTAGTAAGTTTGTGAACTAGTATAACATGTTAACAAGTAAATTAGTAAACTAGTAAACTGGTAAGTTAATAAATTAGTAAGCTAGTTAACTATCAAACTAGTAAACCAGTGAGCTAGTAAACTAGTTGGCTAGTAAACTAGTAAACGAATAAACTATTAAGCTAGTAAACAAGTAAGCTAGTAAACTAGTAAACTTATTTCCTACATTTTTTTAGTAATATACATATAATATACGAAATCCTGGAAGATTGCTAAGTTTTTTAATGATTGATTATATTTTTTCAGATAGATACAGAGATTTAAAAAACTTGATGCTTCGAAATGCAAATTTCGATCTATTCTCAATAATTTCCGGAATTAATGATAAAATCACATTCATTTAGATTTTTTATGATATATATCGTGATTTTCGTCCGTATTTTTAAAATGTTTAAAAGATTTTTTTACGTTTTCCAGAATGTTCATAGATTATATAAAATTTGATGCTCTAGAATCCTAAAATTTGTAGATCGTAGAGGCAATTGTCGAGAATTTTCCGAAAACAGTTTTTTTATTGGAATTTAACTTTATTATTCTTTTAGAGTTTGTATGAATCGAAAGATTTTTAATAATTTTCTACGGATTTTATATAGATTCATATAATTTTATTATCTAAGATACAAAGTTTCGTAAATTTTTAGCATTTTCGTGGTTTTTTATTTTTGTTGACTATTCACTGGATCGCAACAATTTTTCTGACTCATTTTTTTCCACATAATCCTACGTTTTGATTATCATTACTTTTTTATTAAATATATATACTGCTAACGTTTTCATGCATCCATTTGTAACTTATACTTTTATTGTTTATCGATTTCACTTTTTCCAATTTTACCTGAAATATTGATTGATTTCATCAGAATTTCAGAAGGAGTTTAAAACCCCAAATTCTCCATCTGCCTTTGAGCCTGAACGTGATTGATCGAGGTCCACCTAACTTATTTTTTTCAAACATTCAATTTAATGTCCGAATTCTCTTAACGAAATTCGTTATGTGTCTTTGTACAAGGATGAACAATTCTCCAATTGTTATTTGATAATTCTATTCAACTTGTATTTGAATAAGGGACCAGCATTAATGTAAATAAATCTGGTATGAAATCCCATTTTACCAGATTTTACCTTGAACTGAAAATATGATGACCTGCATGCAACAGATAATTCACGAAATCCGCAGTGGATTGTGCTCGCGGGTAAAATAGTAAGCAGGAAATCCACAATACTAAATGTTTGAGTACAAAGCATTGATTTCCTCCAGAAATGTACTGGAACGCTTCAAAAACTGCCGAGCCAATGTCTGTCACGTTTGATTCTATTATTGTGTCGATGTTTTTAGTGATTTTCTCTAAATGATGGATGATTATTGCTCTAGCATCACCCCAAGGTACAGATCTAGAAGACAAAAATTATTGGTGATTTTTGTTCCCCATCCTCTACAGTCTCAAAATGTTTTACCTTTACATCCCTTTTGAGTCTATCGAATTGTTACTATACTTACTCAATGTAATGACTGGTCAATAAACTAATTAGTCTTGAATGCAGGTTTCCAACATCATTTGCTACAGTTATTACGACAACTTGTATCTTTGCGAATTCCAAATCTTCTTCGTAAAAGCCTTTTTTTTCTATCAAACAGCGAAGTGTATCCTGTGTAAAACCAAGAATATGATATTGTTTAGAATAAGGAATGAAAATTTTCAATATAATTACACCAAGGGAGTTCTCATTTAATTTCTTAAAGTGAAGAATACTCCTATTCAAATTTAGAGTAATTTTTCACTTTTTGAGAATGAAAAGTTTCTGCAAAGAAAGTACACGTTATAAATCGTAGGTACTTGTAGCTGATCAGACGCAAAATGAAAATCCTGCACCACAAGTATCATGCAAGAATTATTTCTCGACTGATATGTTCTTCCCTCTGATAACGAATCGAATCTGAGGCACGCTCTTTTCAAACGATTTATCATTTCAATTGTGTCATACAATGCCGACGTAGAAACCAACGTAACCGACGTTTGATTTGACAATTTATACAGTATGTATTTTATCAGAGTATTTTTGCCACAACTTTTTGGTCCACAAATTAACAAAGATTTTCTTGCATCAATCCATGGCAGTAATGTGCCAGTCCCACGTTGGATCATTTCTATGACAAGAATTGTGCACATTTAAGTAAAAGAAAATTTTTACGTGCTTTTAGAAGAAATTTCTGACCTGAAAGAAACACCATGTCATTCTCCCAACCAGATAATTTGACTGCATCGAATTCTTCTAATTTATCTGATTTCATGTTGTACGTAATTGATAGCGGATGATGTGTGTTCAAGGGCCTGCAAAATTCGATTTTTAAGGAAATCATACGTCAAAAATGCACATTTACTTTTCAAAAATGTAGTAATACCTTTCTTTCATAAGTTGGTAAAGAAATCGTGCATAATCATTTCTGTCATTTATTTCTTTGATGCAACTACATAATGAAATGAGCATTGAGTAGAGTGCTTTTGTCGATGTATCAACTTTTCGCAGATGTACAGTCAATGCTTCAATAAGATTGTAGGCGGATATTTTTAGGTCATTGATATCGAATATTTTCGTGATGGCTGTTTCCATGTAGTTATTGACGATTTCTGATACGGTTGGGGATGCTGTATCTTTACACGTGTATGATGTGATTATAGAAGAGAGTGGTACTTGAGTTAAATTAATCACGCCGAGTCGAGAAACTGTGGCTGGGCTCGCACTTGATAGATCATGAGTTTCGAAAATAAACCTAAAAGAGAAGATGCATAACTTTTTTGGAAAACAAAAATTTTACTTCTTACTTTTTAATTTTACTTCTTAGTCTAGAGTAACAACTTTTCTTAGAGTCAGAGAAGTTGAGCGAACATTTTTCATTTTTTGTTTTACTAGTATGCACATGATGTCATAAAGGTGATTAAGAAATTACCTAATCCCATTTCCTAACTTGAGTGCAACGCCGTTCGGCAACGTCAACAAACGGTTATCATCTAAAGCAGAATTTAGAGCTTCTGCCCAATCTGGAGTCACATCACCATCAAAAACGATCCATGTTGATAGATCACCGCAATCACGGATTATGTTCGGAAGATAACCGTCGTTCCAGTCCCTTTAAATAATATTATATAACTGAAGGTTTTTGCAAACTGAGCTTATTTCGTTAATTTCTTTGCGTTTTTACAATTTTTTGACAACTTGGGTATATTCTCGAACGTTTTTCATATTTAAAAACAAATATATGTGTTTTTAGAAATAAAGATCTCATTTATGAAGAAAAAAATTCACTAAAAAACTTTTAACACATATAAATGACAATTCCCATGTATTTTCGAAGGAAAAAAAACTCTTCATTGTCCCCGCATCAAGGGGGGCAATGAATTGAGGATTATGTAACTTACTGAGAGCTCAAAAATACGGAAAAGTATTGTCAGCGCGATGACGTCACGAGTCAAAATCAAAAGTCCGAATTTGGGAAAAAAGGAAATACTGTTCGATAGCTATTGAAAAATAAATGTTATTCTCCTTTTAAACTTTTTTGTGGACGTCATAGTTTCTGTTAGAAAAAATAAAAACTAATAATTTTTTAATCAAAAAATCCATGTTTTTTAAAACTTACATCGCCGCTGAGCATTCATTTTTGAGTGTATTTCCATAACTTTTGTATACTTTTGTTTGAGAATGTCCATCGATGAACACAGTATCAAAATATTCATCCAAAGTTAATAACAATTGATTGTTTTATCAATCCGAATGAAAAACCGTGTTTTCTGACGTTTGCATTCAAAATGGATCGAGGAAATTTTCGTTTTTAACGGGGTTTTTGCGCTTGTCATAATCTTAAGTGTATTGTCGAACTTTATTGAAAGTTTGAGCTCTCAAACTATTATTTATAAAAATCCAGCAAGTTGAACACAACGCGCAGCAGCGAAAAATTCAATCACATCGCGCTACGCACTGTGTTCAACTTGCTGGGTTTTCTATAATAATAGTTTTAGACAGCTCAAACTTTCCAAAAAGTTCGACAATACACTTAAGATTATGACAAGTGTGAAAACCCCGTTAAAAACGAAAATTCCCTCGATACATTTTTAATGTGAACATCAGAAAACATGGTTTTTCATATAATTTGAAAAAAACAGTCACTTGTTATTAACTTTTCATGAATATTTTGATACTGTGTTCATCGCTGGACCTTTCCAAACAAAATTATACAAAAGTTATGTAAATACGTTGATGGTAGTTTTAAAAAACATGGATTTTTCGATTCAAATATCATCAGTTTTTATTTTTTTTAACAAAAACTATAACGTTTACAAAAAAAGTTTAAACTGAGACTAACATTTATTTTTTAGTAGCTATCAGACAGGTTTTTTTATTTTTCCAAATTTGGACTTTTGATTTTTACTGGTGACGTCACCGCGAGGACAATACTTCTCCGTATTTTCGACGTTACAGAATCCACGGCCTCAATTGCCCAAGTTGTCAAAAATTTTGTTGAATCGCCAATAAATTAACAAAATAAGCTCAGTTATCACAAACTTTAGGTATTTCGATTCAAGAGTTCTTATGCAATCATTATTATTTAATTTTTTTTAATTTTATACAGTGTAATTTTTCTATTGTTTTACGAAACTACGCCAACAGAACCACGATTTAGAAAGTCATCGACATTCTTCACCTTTGTGAAATGATTCACCTACTTGCCAACAAACTGTTTCGACTTTTAAAAGTAGTAGTTCCTTTGGGTTGCAAACACAAAAAAATTGCCTCGAAGGGCTTCCAAATTCAACTCACACTTCACGAAACCCATTATCATTACTTGCGTACTAACCTCGTTGTTGGGTCAACACTCCCCAACAACTTCGCTTTTGCTATCGATCCAGGATACAGGACTTGCTCCTTCGCGTCAAACTTCAGGACGCTCAAAGCTTCTAGCAAAAGTTTCCGGATAAGAGTTTTCCCACTGCCTGGTGGACCCACAATAGCTATTCCCACGCGATTTTTCATCTGCTCGTGTATCTGCAGACATTTTTCAGCCATGTCATCTTGCATTCCACGAGAACGACATCGAGCCACAAGAGTTTGACGTAATTCTGTACTGTCTTCCAAAGAGTGAGAATCCTGAGCTTCCACTGCAGGAAAAATATCTTGCAGCAGAAACGAAAACTTGTATGCATCATTGTGGGTCATTCTGGAGACTGTTGATTTTACGATTCCCATCAGAAGCCTTAAAAAAACATTTTCGTCAATCTATGACAAATTAGTTGGTTTGTGTGCCAGAAAATTGAGTTACATAGTTTCCTCGTCAGTTTCTTGATGGCCATCCCCTTTGGTCATGTAGCTCAGAACAGATTTCAGCGCTCGGAGACTCCAATCGTATTGGGGTTGCTGGGACAATAACTTTTCCGCGGTATCGAAAGTTTCCACAAGTTTCCGAGCAAGCGTGGGTGATGATTTGAAACTTGCACATTCGAGCATGGTCTCGACAATGTCCCTTTTGTCGGGATGAGTCATGCCGATCGGCCGGAAAAGTCCGGCGAGAGAATCGGGAAGTTTTTGGCGTCCCTCGTAATTTGCAGCTGCAGGATTCATGGTGATGAATATGCAGCAATATTTGTTTAGGTTGAACGTTGTTCCGTCAAATGCGACTTTTTCGGAGTTGTTTCTTATGGCTTCTTGTAGTGGCCTGATGAGCATTGAAATGGCACTCAAGGTTTCTTCCTCGAGTCGATTGAATTCATCGAAACAGCCCCAGGCACCTGCTTGGGCAAGACCACTAAGGATTCGTTTGATACTTTTGGCATCCATTCCTATAAGATGTTTTGGATGGAATTAAGATTCTGTATATTTTGTTCTGTCTGACAACGTTACGATTATAACCACGTACACACCTTCATCGCAGTTAAATACTAAAACAGTACGTCCAAGTAGACCACCAAGAGCTTTGACGCTTTCGGTTTTTCCAGTTCCAGCTGGTCCAGTTGGACTCCCACCCAGACCCAATTTGATGGCTTGGGTCAGAGATAGAAAGCACCTTTCAGTTAGATAAGTCCTAACAAGACCATCAGGAAGTCCTTGATATTCAAAACTATATTGAAACTCAGCTCCGCTACATTTGATGATGATGTTTTTTTTCTGTCAAACAGTAAAAGATGTGCTATTTTTAGTCTCATTCAAAAAAAATTCTTTTGAACTGTACATCTTTGGCTTACATGCTTGTAAGCTCTGATTTGCTTGTTCCATATCCACGATGCCCTCATCTGATCAGAAAACACTCTAGATATTCTTTTTACAGTTTTAATGTGATACACAGTTTCCAACAGAAGCTGCCTAGCTTTTAAGGCAACTAATTTATCATCCGAGTTCTCCAAATTTTTGTATTCTATTTTCAATGCTTCCAAAGACTCAATGAAATTCTTCAAGGCATCTTGTCCTTTCCTCATTGATGATTCACACTGTTTTGTGAATTTGATTCTTTGTAAGAGCAGCAAAACCTGGAACAAGATGAACTTACTTTTGAAAACTAGACGAACAAAAAGTTGGAATAGGGAATTATAAGGTCGAATTCAAGTACCTGCCCTGGATAAACAGAAATATCAGGTATTTGATTCTCCAAACACTTGTCCAAACAATGTTGCAAAGTATGTCGTATTTCGTCTTCAAGTTTTTGCAGCCATCTAGGCAAAACCTGATCGAGTTCCACTGGTGTGGATAGCGAGAGAACTTCAGTTTCGGGTGAAATTACTCTCGTGAGCTGATTGTTACTCATCTCCACTTTCTTTATTCCTCGGAAGAGTTTAGACAAGTGAGAATTCACCCCAGCCATAGTACCGGATATGAGTTCTAAAAGGTCGTCGTCATTGAGGAAGTACAATCTGGGGTAAGCCGCGCGTTTTTTCTGCCAACATTCAACCGTGAGTAGTATTAATCGATCGATTCAGGTTAATTCCGTTCCACGTTTTCGTCACAAGATATGAAACTCTGTTGGCTTTGCGAGCAAGCTCCACTATCACCGGAGTTAATCTGTTTCGATCGTTTCAGAAGCAAGAGACGCGTGTAAAATTACACTAACATTCGAATTTTCTGTCAATACATGAAGAGCATACAATGTTAACAAAAGATGAACCCTGGAAATTCTGGTAAATGATTTTAATTTTATGACAGATACTTAGATCATATCATGATCACCTCTAAGAAATCATCAAGACATTTCTGGCATCTCGATATCAAGTCTTTCAGGTCATTTAGATGAGCAATCGATATTTTTCTGATCGATGGTAAGGAATTGTTGATTTCTATTCCCTGTAGAATTTTCCTGAAGAAGAGTTCATTGTCATTCAATATTTTTCAAAATATTAAGCACAAAGAAAATGGATTACCTGAACTCTTGATCAACCCTTTGCCATCTCAGTTCATGATCAAGACTCGTGTTTTTACCATATATTGGTTCCAAGTATATCCATTTATGTTGCAATAATTTGAGAATGAATAAACGTTCTACTATTTCATTGATCGATGTTTCGTATCGAGCAATTTTCGAAGCAAATTTGTCATAGGCAGATGAACTTTTTGCTCCTTCAAGTATAATGTGGAGTTCACCTAGAAATTTCAATGAATTATGATTGTGAACCTAATTATTGTAGAAAAATATTAACAAATTATTTAAAAACTACCTGCTTTGGCTATTATAGTTGCATAATCCTTGATGACTGTAATGACGTTCTTTTTGCTATCCTGAATTTCATGCAAGGATATAAGAGTAGTATTTTCCCACGCATCAATCTCTGAAAAACACTGACGAATACCACTTTCAGCAGTAGCTTTCATAATTAATGCCTGCAAAATTCCAGATTCAAATTAGAAAATATATGTACTTTATTTCAAATTCCGTGCACTTACCTTTACGTGATCATGGTTAGCTTTTATTTTATCGAAGTTGCTCAGCAACTGTCCGAGTGTAACATTCCGAGTACCTTGAAAATTATCGATTTCCAAAATTGCGAAAAGTTCAATCCAATGTTCTTCCACCAACTCATTTGCTCTAAGTACATCTATATAATTAAGTGCCTCGCGGATTTGAAGAATTCTTGCAGAAATATAAGAAGTGTTTTTTCCTAGATCACTCTTCTTTCCACTTGAAGGTTTTACATTGATTCGAGATTCCCAGAAATCGAGCCAAATGTAAAACCGTGGCAAGATTTTCTTAGCTACCAGCCACTCTTCATTTTCATACTCTTTCAACTCGGTGACGAAATCCTTGACATATTTGAAGTTTTCTTCCTCAATGGCTAACTGATTTTCGAGGGTGTCGTAGATGTTTGAATCTTCTCCTGCAATGTCTGCGAATGACATTCCTAGTCTTGAAGATGAGAGTTGCAGAGATTCCTTTTTTTTGGTTATGAGAAGCCAACGACTTCTCATTGATGTTATCCAGTCAGATGTCATTACGTTTGGTTTGGTGTTCCATTCTTTTTCCCATTCTATCCTTTCGTTTCGTAGTAATGTTCCTTCTTGGTGAAGGTCTACTTTGGCGTCGTCTATTTTTTGAACGAGCTTCGCCTGGTGTTCTTGCATGGTCATATTCAAGTTCTTCCATGAGTCATGTGCTTCGGCTACACCTAAACATTGAAGAAAATATGTGTCATAAAATTTCAAAGGTCAACAATCATTTTGGTGACTTCAGGACATGAAGAAATTTTTGTTATGATTTGTAGAAGCAAACATTCTCTTTCCTTGAAGATAGTTTAAGCTCAAGCTCTCTTCAGAAAAGCAATTGGATTTACTGAACCTAGGATTTTTTCCTTCGTCCATGCAGCTGAAACCCTATTCAGAGCTGACAACTCGTTCAACTCTTGTTCCCAATGTGGCAATGCACTTTTGATGCCCAAATAAGTGCCATACGCTTCACCGATTTCATCGGCATTGACTGATTTCATATTGAGTGATGATGATGAAGATGATATGAAACCTGTTATTTCTTCGAGCTTGTGTAGAACAACTGTGCGTAAGTTTGAAGACAATGTTTCCCAGTATCTGCGAGAAGCTGTGTCCAGATCGTTCTTCGTAGTTGTTGGATCAATACTGATTGACCATACGTTTACTTCCACACAGCGAAGTTTACCAATCTATTTTTGAACATAATGAATGTTTTTGGGTGATTCTATTGAGAAGTATGTAAAGTTCAATTATGTTTGGAAAAGGATCTTGAATTGTTGTGGAAGAGAAGGAAAGAAGATGGTTTAAAATTCAATATATGGAGTTTTGCTCAAGGTGTTTGAACTTTTAGATGTTTCAGAGAATGATGAATATTGTGAGTGAAAAAGATACCTTTTGGGCTAGTTGTTTTGCATCTTTGAAAGCTTTATCCCATTCTTGAGAAGATTTTAGCCTGGCAAAAGAAACTTGAAAGAGTTAAAAAAAGAAAGTGGAAGTCAGACGCGTAGGCAGAGGGGGTTTCAGGGGTTCAAACCCCTCCTGAAATTCTGATAAAATCAATCAAACTTTCATGAAAAATTTGAATAAGTTACATCGATAAGCAAGAAAAATATAAGTTACAAAGGAATGCATGAAAACGTTATCAGTATATATGAATATAATAAAAAGTAAAAAACTATCAAAACCTAGAATAACGTAGAAAAGATGAACCAGAAAAGTTTTTGCAACCCAGTGAATAATCAAGAAAAATAAACATCTATGCAAACACTTAAAATTCACAAAACTATGAATCTTAGATCATCAAATTCTAGAAATCTATATAAAATCCATATAAGAGAATCAAAAACCTTTGATTCATACAAACTCTAAAAGAATAATAAAATAGTTCAATTCTATGAAAAAACTGTTTTCTGTAAAATCTCGACAAACGCCTCTACGGTCTATAGATTGTGGGATTCTAGAGCATCTAGTTCTAAATATACTATAAATCCATAAAAATTCTAAAAAAAAAACGCAACAAAATCTTTTAAATATTTTAAAAATACGAAAAAGGAATAACGATATGAAACAAAAAATCTATATGAATGTGATTTCATCATTAATTCTTGGAATTATGGAAAACAGATCAGAATTCGCATGTTAAAGCATTGATATTTTAAAATCTCTGTATCAATCTACAAAAATATGAGTAATCATTAAAAATACTTAGAAATCCTCCAAGGTTTCGTATATTATATGTATGATACTAAAAAAATGTGGAAAACAAGTTTATTAGTTTACTTGCTTACTTGTTTACTAGTTTACTAGCTCACTAATTTACTAGTTTAATAGTTAACTAGCTCACTAATTTACTAGCTTACCAGTTTACAAGTTGACTAGTTTACTTGCTTACCAGTTTACTAGTTTACTAATTTACAGATTTACTTGTTAACGAGTCCACTACTTTACCAGTTTACTTGCTTACGAGATTACTAATTTACTAGCCTACTAGTTTTTTATTTAACTAGCTTACTAGTTTACTAGCTTCGTAGTTTACTAGTTTACTATTATAATGTGACAAGTTTACAAGTTTACTCAATAAATAATTTACTTGTTAACGAGTTTGCTGGTCCGCTATTTTACTTTTTCACCTGTTTACTATTTTACTATTTTACAATTTCAGTAGTTTACTAGTTTGCTAGTTTCCTAGTTTACTAGTTGACTAGTTAACTTGTTTACTACTTTTGTAATTTACTAGCTGGCTAGTTTTGTAATTTACTAGTTGGCTAGTTTACTCTTTTTGTAGCTTAATATTTTACTAGCTTACAAATTTACTTGTTTACAAGTTTACTAGTTTACTAGTAATCTTTCAATACATGGAAATGATGTAGATGTAATTTTTTTATAAATTTATAAAATTCATACAATCAAACATACTTCAAATTGTAGAAATACTTAAAAAAATATAGAATATAAACGTGTTGAAAATCTTTACAAAAGACACTGCCGTCTGAAAAATAAATTTTTATTCTCAAAATCATTGAAAGTTCCAAGACTATAGCATAAATTTCTAGAAATCTATTGAGATACGTAGAAATATTAGAAATGCATAAAAATACCAGAAAATACTACAAAATTTGATGAATAGTATACCGTACGAACGTAATATAAATTGAAGATGTACCTTTTATCTGCGTGGTTAAAATCTGAAAAAAAATTAATTCAAATACGTATTAACATTTTTTAGAAGTTTGATTCTTAGAGCATCGAATTTTAGAAAGCCATATAGAAACCCATGTAACTTATTATCAGATAATCTTTAGTCATAAATACAAAAATTATTAGTAATTAAGTGAGAAACTCAGTTACGAATTGAAATCACATAAATCGAATTCAATTATTCATCAGTAACATGAAAAATGTGCAACTCTGGATTCTAAAAGTCTTGTACCTTTTGAATTCCAAAATATAAAATATTTCAAAATCACTCTCTTGTAACCATATTGTCAAAGATTAAAAACTATGAAACCCCGAAGGAAAAATATTTATCAGAAAATCCCCTCCCGAAAATTTTTTCTGCCTACGCCCCTGGTGGAAGTACATGAAATCTGTAACAAAAACAAAAAACCTGGATTAACATCTTCTATCATGTTCTACTTACTCCTTCAAATTCCATATTCTAGTGCTCCGAGCTAGTGGCAACCACTTTTCCCGAACAGCTTCGATAGTCCTAAGAACAGTTTCAGCTTCCTTGTATACACTCCCATACAAGTAAGCACTTTTTTGTACCAAAGTATGGAACTTGCCCTCGGCTTGCTCTCCAACCCCACGAAAATTCGTAGGTATGGCTATGAATCTGCGAATGCCAGCGTAGAGTTTCGTTCGAGTTTCTTCCAACGAAGGTCGCCAGTGTAATCCTTCGTCTCGAAATGTCAGCTCTACTTTGACTTGTGGTATTTTCTTCGCAAGAGATGGCAGAGCAGCTCTGATCAAAAATATTTCAACCCTTCAATGAAAGAAGAAAAAGACATGAACCTAACCTCACCTGTAAGCTACACCAAGTGCCTTCAGAAGTTGCCTGTCCCAATGAAGTTTCCACGTTTTTGAGTTGCCATATTCAGCATCGACATTGTCCACTATCAATCTCATGGTCCTCAAAGTTTCTTTCCATGAATTCTGGTTAGCTGCCAAATCAATGCCATTTCTTGTAAGGAGGTTGGAAGTTGACACAATGAGAGTCGAATGTTTTCCATTGAGATCGGAATTTTGTCGTGCGAAGACGTTTACCTATTTAAGATTAAACAGTGTTGAATTTTCGAAGTTTTTAAATGGGATGAGGCTGAACTTGCCAATTCCTGAAGTTTGTTGATGTAAGAGTCGACAGCTTGAGGATCTGACCAAGTGACACCAGATTGTTCTTGTACAGCACGAGCTAGTTCCAGTGCACTGGACAGCATCAAAGGACGTTGGGACTGTATCATTCGATCTCCAATGGTATTATGAAATTGTGACAATTGCTGTAGAGCTTTTGCCTTGCCAACCAAAGAACCAGCAGTCGCAGCAAGTTGTCGCACACTCGCGGAAAGCTCTATTCCATATCCAGATATAGCCCTGGCTTCCCGAATAAACGTTGTTAATCGAGGATCGAAGTTGACTTTCATCATTCCAGTTCCTGACATGTCTACCACTGGATTGTTGGTGCCAAGCGTCAGGGTCTCTTTCAGGACTGCTTCGTTCATGTCGTTGACCTTGAATACGGAAACTACTTATTTCTCCTTTGATGTCAGAGAAGAGATGTAAGAAAAGTTGAGGAAAATTTTGGGTTATTAAAGTAGGGGACAGGCCAGGGGATGGTCAGATAGGTTCTATACTTTGAGCTCCTCAGATGTATAACGTACTATTCATCAATTTCTTGAGTTTGAGACAGTTGATAATTTTAAAGTTTTGCGAAGACAATGGAAATTTCTATTACTTTTCCCAAAAAGAATAGTTTTATGAATAATCTATTTTATACTCAGGGGTGATGAAATGTGATTTTTTCAGGTAGATAGTAATTGAGAATTGAGACTCAAGAAACGGGAAGGGGGGGGGTGAAGGTTCATTATTATTATTTTTTTTTTGAATGTGCATTGTGACGTTTTCTTATATTTTGATTGAAATTCGAAAAATTCTAGAAGTACAGCGAATTTGAAAACAATCTCTATAAATTCGACTATCTTTTATACAATGTGGAAAGATTTGAATTAATAATTCATACTATACTCTACATCTTACAATTTTAAAGTGGATTGAAAAAAGTTGCAATTTTGAAGGTTAACCAATACTTTTCGAAAATAAAAAACGTAAATTTTCAAAATTTCAGAAAATTTTCATAAATTTTGTGATTTTTTAATATTTTGAAAATTTCACAAAATTGCAAAACAGTGTAATATACTTTACATTTTTGGCATGGACTACATCGATTTCATTAAAAAATCTAGAAACTTAGAAAATTTTTATATCTAAAAAGTCGAGAATGTCAAAGATTATTGAGAATTAGAAAAAATTAGAAAAATTAGATGGGTTTCAGAAAAAGTAGGTAAATTTCGTAAATTATGAAAATTTTTGGAGATTTCGTAAATCTCCATAAACTGTGTAATACTCTTGAAATTTTCAATAACTGTAAAAATATCCCATTTCACGAAGATTGTCAATAATTTGGAAAATTTCAAAGAATTGAAAAAAACATTCAAAATTCTAAAGTCCGCCAATAATCCTGAAATATTGAATAAATTTATTGAATGTCAGAAATAATGTTAATAAATTCAGAGATACTTAATGAAATATTTTGTGAATTTCGTGAAATTACAAAAAACTGTACCTATAACCCTCAAATTTTTGAAAATCAAAAAAAATTTAGTCGAATGAAGATGGTCGATAATTTCGTAAATTGAAATAAATGTTGAGAAATTTTTGACACGCTTTGAAAAATCAATTAGCATCAAAAATTTTTAGAATCGTGAATAATTCTAAAGTCCGACAATAGTCATGAAGTATTGAATAAATTCGTTCAATTTCAGAAAATGTTGATAAATTCGGAGATATTTAATAAAATATATTGTATGAACTCCGTAAAACTTCAAAAAACTGTATTATCCCTGAAATTTTTGAAAATTAAAAAATGTTCGATCGTATGAAGACAGTCGATGATTTCGAAAATTGGAATAATAATTGAGAAATGTTTGACACTTCGAAAAATCAATAAAAGCACTGAAAATTTTGAAAATCGTCAATATGATTCTACAAAACTGGTTTCAAAAATGTTCATCTCAAAGTTTGTAGAAAATCTTGGAAATTTCCGTGAAACTGCAAAAACTGTGTACCTAATTTTTTCGTAACATTAAGTCAAAAAATTTTTTATCGTTGAGTATTTATCGAAGAGACAAAATTTTTGAATAAATAACTCCAAAGTTATATAAATGGTTGAAATTTAAAATACTTTCAAGGTTCAGAGGATTTTCAAAAACTCGAGAAATTTTGTAGAATATCAGGAAAAGTCGATAAATTTTGTAGATTTTGGAATATGCTGTAAATGTTCGGTATTCAGGAAATTGCTGAAGATCAAAAAAGTTGTGTGGTACATAGATCGTCGATGATGTTGAAAATTTCAATGAATATCTGAAGTTTGAAAAATTTTCGGGTACTTGAAAATGGTTAATCTGGAAAATTGTCGATTATTCTAAAATATTAGAAAAATTTGCAGAATTTTATAAGAGGATTATGAATCTTGTAAATTGTGAAAAAATTTCCGTGAAACTAACAGAAAATATATAATATCCCTCAAATTTAAAAAGCAAAAAATGTATTACGTATGGAAATTGGAGAGAATTTTGAAAATTCGAATTAAAATCTTTGAAATTTCGAAAACTTTGAGAAATTAAAAAAAAAAAATCTTTAGGGTTATCAATAATCATAAAATCTAGAAGATGGGGATGAATCTTGTAGATTGTAGAAAATTTTGGAAATTCCTCTGAACTACAGAAACTGTGTAACGAGTTCTCAAAATTTTTACAAGTAAAAAAATTTGTATTGTACATTGTCTTTCTGACAAACGAGTTCATGATGATTTTTCTGAAAAACCTCAACACCAAATATGTAATTACAGAATAATATCTGAATGTTAACATTTACACAATAATAAACATTATTATCATAATAACTATTTTTTTACCCAAGTGTCGATCAGAATTTCTCTCCTTTTCCGCGAATCTTGTAATGCATTCCCTAACTTGGACTGAATCGCTTCATAACCTGGCAAGTCTGACAAAATCTCCTGAGCGAGTTTCATCAAATTTTCCATTTTCGATTCCATAATTTTAGCTGTTTGTATTTCTTGCAAAGTCGATGGATTGTCAATCAGTTGCTGTCCATCAGGTTCTGATTGGTAGACATCTTCAATTACAGAAACAAAAAGACTGTAGATCTGTTTTTATTATTGCTGTAAATACCTAAGCACCTTCAATATTATCACTTTTTCTAATGATCATACACTAAACATGTAAACACCCTCATGCACGCATCATCAAAATCATCGTTCCATAAGTACCGATAAGATCATTGAATGCCGAAAGAAACGCTTCCCTTTCGCTGCGAAGTTTTCTTTTGAGGCCGTCTCTTTTCATCAAATAACTATATCTTTTGAACTCAGAAGCTAAAGCCGTTGCACTTTTTGTCCCAGAAAACTGCGTTCTCAGTTTGACCGCAACTCGATCCTCTGCAGGTGTCAAATCGTTTTCTATATCATGCTGCAACCGGTTCCATTCGATGTCAACGCCATCTTTGCTGGATTCTTGCACAAAAAAAGTCTTATAAATGCAAGAAGTAAAGACCAACCTCATTAAAATTCATGTTGGTGTCTACCTTGCAAAGCTAGGAATTTTTCCGATATAACATCACTTTCAAGAGCAGCTCTTTCCGCCGGTGTCAACAATTTTGTCAGTTGTCGATATTGTGTCCACAGTCTAGAAAGTTGACTGGAAGAATAGCGTATGCATAGAGAAATTGAACCATATGAAACTTCAATATCGTAACGTGTGAAGAGAAGTACCTCAATCTGTCTCCATACTTTTCGCAGTTATTGGGTACAAATTTCTGGCCTTTCCATGGATTAATGCTGTAATGCGGCCAAAACAATCCTGTCAAACGACCTGTCACTGAGACCCATTTTTCACAGACAGAAGCACCTGCGCCTATTGAATCTTCTTCATTTCCCTCGCTTCTGCTTTGAATCTGTTGGGAAATTAGTTTTCCTTGATCGGAAATTTATAACAATATAGTGTGCACTGAGATAAGAATACTGTTCGACATATTTATGGTAAAAAGTTCTGCGATGTTTGGTTTGATGATAAAAATCAAGTACCTTGATCAGAAGAGTCTCAACCAAAGTTACAACTTCACTGCTGATGATTGCCAAAAAAGATTCCATCCTTGATTCTGTATATAAAGGACCTTTAAGTTTCCAGATATCGTCAATGAACTCTGAAATCACTTCTAAACTTTCTTCCATGATGTTCAATCCATCCCTGCAAAATTAAGCACATTGCAACATCTTTCAGCAAACTTTATTTTTCAGCAAGAAAGTCATGAAAACTGAATAAATTACTTCGATATAGCCACATTCTCGAGCTCCGTTTTAATGCTGCCAATGAGGGAAACAGCTTGGCCGGAGGATTTCTTCTCTTCATCGTTTCGAGACCTATCATGTTTTCGCTGCCAAACTTTCTCTTCTTCAATGAGACTCTCGGAAAACTGTTGTCCTAATAGTTGATTTTCTAAACGCTTGAACGCTTCAAGTTCCGAGTTGGCGAGTTGCAGAGTCGGCGCCCAAACTTGACGAAGCACTTCAACCAGGGCGATTTTATTGTTATTTCCAGTTGAGCTTATGGAAACAATATCATGGAAATTTTTCTCCGTCACGGTCTTTTCTGCTAGCTGAAAATCGAAGCATTGGCTTGTCAATTAAGCGAGTTATTAATGACCTGAAAAGATGATCGATAAGGTATTCATCGAATGGTATTCCAATGCTATGGACAAAATTTGAGTACATTATAAAAGTTTGGAAAAATTTCATGATGAGGTGAAATTTTGGTATGATAAACAAATTATTCAAAAATGCAGTGTGTGCCAAGTTTCAAGGACGTTGTGGCCAAATTTTTCTACGGGGCAAGGGGAAAACTTTAATTTCAAAAGGGTTAATATGAATAAAGTATTTTTGCATCACAGTATCTTAGAAGTATGTAGACATTTACTTCTAAACATCAATAAGTATTTGTTTTGTTTATATTCATACCATTTTTACCAACATCTCGTATGTGTATAGATTTTTATACGAATTTTTTGAACTTGATGCTCGAGAAATCAAATTTTTGTAGATTTACAATATACTTTCATTGATTCGAAAGAGTTATGTTTATTGAGGTTTTTTATAGTATTCTATAGAATGCGAGTATTTTCTGTACTTCTTAATATTGGAGAAATTTCGTAGGATTCAACAGTATTTTTATTAATTTCTAGTGTTACTATAGATTCGTATGCAGATCTGGAATTCAAAGTAGAATAGATTTTTGTAGTGGAATATGTTTTTTAGAAAACAGTACCTTCGCAGATTTCTAGTCTTACATTGATTTTTGACTTTTTTATAGTATTTTTGGTATTTTTTGAATACCTCAAAAATTAAAAAGATTTTCTCGTATGTGTGTAGTGATTTTTATATAAATTTTTGGAATTCAGTGCTCGTAGATTTTAAGTTTTGTAGATTTCACGTATTTTTATAGATTATAGAGGAAATTTGATCTACACATATATGGAATATTTTATAGACTGTTTATGATTTAAGTTCTTTTTTTTTTTTTTTTTGTGCATTTCTCAAGGTTTGTGAGCTTTATTTGAACTCTTACAGATTTCTAGTATTTCCATAGGTTTCTATACAGATTTCTAAAACTTGAAACTCTGAAATTCAAAGTTTCATAGATTTACAGTTTTTAGATACAGATTTTACTGGAAACATTATCTTCGTAGATTTCTAGAATTTTCATTGATTTGACGTAAGTACTTAAAATATTTTTCGTATTTCTTGAGTATTTAGCCAATTCGAAAGATTTTCTAGTCTTTTTATAAAATCCTTTATAAATTACAAAATTTTGATGCTGTAAGATTCCAAGTTTTATAGATTTGAAGTATTTCAGTGGAATTTCAAGAAAATAATATGTACGTAGATATTTAATTTCTTATACATGTAAAGATCTGGTATTTTTGATTTTTTTCGTATTTTTTAGTATTTCTAAGACTTTGTAGAATTCTATCGTATTTTAATAAATTTTTAGTATTTTTATGGGTTTTTAAATAGATTTTTAGTATTTTAGCAGGTTAATTAGAAGAAGCTATTCTCTCATTGATATCTAGTATATTGCATCCATTTCTAGCTGTTTTTTAAACCTTTTTTATATTCTTATAGTATTTCGGGAACTTGAAGATTTTCTGGTATTTTAAAGGTTTTTGAAATGAATTTCTAGAATTGGATGCTCCAGAATTTAAAGTTCTACAGATTTTTGTTATTTTTAGAGATTATCGAAAAAATGTTATCTACATATATCTAGAATATTTCATATAGAATGCTGTTGTATTTTGAGTTTGTTTTTCTTTTTTCTAGTGTATTTCTAAAATTTTTGTAGGATTTACGTGTATTATCACAGATTTTAAGTATGTATGTATTACTATCGACTTCTATATGAATTTCCGAAACTAGTAATTTAAAGTTTATATAGATTTTGAGTTTTTTGTTGAGTTTTACAGGAAACAGTATTTTCGTTGATTTATACTGTTTCATCGATATCTCAGAATTTTAATGTTTTTTATATATATCTTCAATATTTCGACAATTTGAAAGATTTTCTTGTATTTTAACAGATTTCTTCACAGATTTTAAGATTTTGGTCTCTCCTAGAATCAAAATTTTATAGATTCTTAGTATTTGTTCATATTTTTTGTATTTACAGGACGTTGTAGAATATTCTCGTATTTTTTAAACATTTCTTGTATTTTTACGAATTGCGAGACACAATGCTCCAGAATCAAGGTTTTTAAAAATATTCAGTATATTAATCAATTTATCAGGAAAATATCAATGTAGATTTCAAGTCTTTTATAAATTTCTAATACTCTTATGACTTTTCGTATTCAAAATTATAATACAGAGATACAATTCGAAGTATTCAATGGGATTTTTCTGGATTTCTACATGAATTCCTGAAATTCGGAGTTCCTGGCTTCAAAATTTTATACATTCATAGCTACTATTGATTTTTTTAAATACCATAGAAACATAAATCCGAAGCATTACAAATTATTTCATATTGTACTTTTCATATTTTCACTATTTATGAAATTACATAAGAAGCTTTACAGGTTTCTGGTATTTTATCCATTTCTTAATTTGATGCTTTTCCTACATTTCTCTTTCAGACTCCATATTACTCGCCTTAATAAACAAATCAATATATTTTATTACTTTTTATACCTTTTTATGTATACACTATAATGTCCAACATATTTTCTTTTCTGTCTTTTCTTTCAGAATTATTTACTCATCTTCTTAAATTTAAGAAGCTTCTTTAACAATAAAGCCTAGAATATCGAACCTGAATTCATGGGTTCAAGACGTTCAAATAGAGACTCTAAATTTGCATTAAATATTTCTCAAACCCAAGAGAAATTTAAAAAATTTCACATGCGTTCTTTCTTTTTCATCAATTTATGTAACTGTTATATTTAAACTTAGTTCATGCTTTCAAATTCTAATATTGGCCTCATGAAAAATTGAAACGTTTGGTCTTACTTTTTTAATGAACGAATTGCTATAAATCAAATTAATAATCCATTCCTTCGCAATCACTATCTTGAAAATATAAAAGTTCAAAAAACTGATCCAACACATAAAATACGACACCATACTGTTTTATAAATAAATTATATCTAGAAACCTGACCTTACCTTCGTGAAAACAATACAATGCTGAGCACTTTGCAGAGAGTTGGAAAAACTTAAAACCGTATCTTTCGTGTCAAAACTTTCCACATATGCGCAAAAAATCCTGCATGATGCCGTATTCAAAAATTTATCAAGAACTTTCGACCCTTTGGTTTTCCAAGAGTCTGTAGGTTGCTTCCCAAAAAAGTTGTATGCTGTTGTCACGACGAGATTTGATAAATTTTCACTCACTGCCATTGCATTTATTATTGATACAGAAATATGATTCTTCAAAAAGAAAAATTTTCGATAAATTTTAAATTGCAGCCCGGCGTTTCATGAATGTTTGCATCATGTTGCTATGACTGCTGAAAGAAAAACAATAGTCACTGATGTGTGGCGACCGAAATGTAACACGTGCGCGTTTGCTATATTAAACATCAGTATTAGAGGAATTTTTTTTATAGATTTTATAATATTATTAATATTTTTCAGTATTTAATATAAATTTATATTTATAAAAACTCAAATATCTCGTAGAAATTTAGGTTAGAACTTAAGTAATCTATTTTTATCAATCATTATGTTTATAAATATTTTATGAATTCCTTTTTATAAAATATTTATGAATGCTTCATCAATTTTTCAGTATTTTTATGAATTTCTTTATATATGCTCAAGAATTCAAGTTTTCAAGATAGTTTTTTGAGAATTTTCGAAAAAATTGAGTCTGCATATAATTCAAGAACTCTTAAAACTTCGAATTTTTATTTTGAAAGAAGATCTAGTATTCTTAGTATAGTTTTCTAATATTTCTTAAAGATCATATTCATAATTAATTACTTGTAATATTATTCTAGAAAAATACAATACATAGTCAGTATAAAATTTGTAGTTATACAAATTATTGAAAATTTACCACAGGATAGGAAAAAAGTTTCATTATATTTGTTAACAAAAGATTTATATGAACTAATTCTTAAAAAGTTCGTTATTGTTGATAAAATTTTTATTACATACTATACTTTTTAATATTATCAATTGAAAATACTTACTGATATACTTACGTTATTATTTTTACGGTGAAACGATATAATGCAGCCCACGAAGCCTAACAAAAAAATCTTTTCAATTTTTTTACAGTTTTTCATAAACATAAAGAAACTTCTTGTCAAAAAAACATGATACAACATTTTGAGATATTCAAGTTTTCATACTTAAGTGCAGGGAAATGACAAAAAAATCTAATATTTCCCACTTTAAAGCTACTTTTTGAGAAAAAATATAGTAATAAAGTAAAAATAAATCAATACATCAGATTCATGGTAAATGCATTGTATATTTCATACGCTATATACATGAGTACTTTATGTAATTAATCATCTCAATGTTACGTAATTTTCGTAGACTTGTACAACTGCAACGAATCTATGATAATAAAGCGATCGATAATTTTTCGATAACAGCGAGAAATGCACGAATTGCACTTTGGAGCATAGACTAATTTCGAATTCTGTTATTATTCCATGTCCCATCGTCACTGAATATAAATCTCAAAGAAAGTGATAAGTCTTAGGCCTAAAATCGACAAAAAAAAGTTTGCATTATTTTATCCTAAACTCTTAATTGACACCGATTTGATTGAAAGTCCAATTTTTCCAAATTTCAAACGTTCCAGATTTGAAATTTTCCAGAATTTCCTTCAATTAAAGTTATTGATCTTGAGATCTTTTCAATCATCTGCAATAAATTATGAATTCTTCTATTGTCAGATATTTGAGTGATTCAACACGTACATTTTTAAACAAAAATTCATAATTACAAAATTTCTTGATTTTTTAATTCATTCGTTCACCGAATTCACAATATCAACAATTTCAAGATATATAAAATTTCGAAAAGTGTAGCTCTTTAAAATTGAATGTTTAATTTTTCAAACTTTCCAATTCCATTCAATATTTTAATATGCTTTTACATTTCTGCTGTTAAATTTTTACACATTCAACAAAGTGAACTTCGAAATCCCCACATTTCCAACTTCAAAGTGTAGTATTCAACGAACATTAGAGTACATTTTTCCATGATTAACATTACTATAACCATCTCGTCAGAATTCGACTACAACTCATCATAAAAATAAGCAATCTTAACCCTAAAAGAAATTCAATCAAAGCTCAACGACGACTATCAGTGCATTATAACCGCACTTATAAACAATCAATCAATCGTAATAGCATCTTCGATTAAATCTAAAACAACCGCCTATCCCCAAACGAGACTTCTTCAATTTATCCAGTCTATAAAAATAAGTCATTCAATGAGGAAAGGACACAAAATAGTCTTCACGTTACAGATTCCGATAGAGAGTAATAGTCATCATTTTGTACAACACTCGTCCTTTTTCCCTTTTTTTTTCTTCATTTCCGTCACCTCAGTTTCGCTCTTTCCTGGCGCTCTACCATTTAACATTGCAAGCTTACAGCTTCGCTGACAGAAGCTATTTCCGGCGCTGCAACACAAGGCACTAAGTATCCAAGTGTGTGCTCTATGGATTGTTTATTGATTCATTAATAGGGATTAACAACGCGGTGCATACGAGGCGTTATGTTTAAACTTTGGATATGTCAGTGTCGAAGGTAGCGGAGACGTAGGACGATGCGGTGGCGCCTGTGGCCGGAGAATTTTGGGAAATGGTCGATGACGGGCTGAGCTCGATCACGTCTTCGCTGTTGATCTTCAGTAAAGGACTTGGCTGCCGCATCCTGAAAGTCAAATACGCAACATTCACATGGAACGTGTTGATTTTCAATTGATAAATGTAAGGCAGAGAGTCCAAGAATTTAATATTTTGAGGAAACTTTTGATACCTTTCTAAATTTCAGGTTTTTATTTTGTTCAGTTTTGAAAATTTGAAGTATGTTAAGGAATTGAATCAAATCTATGTCGTATACATAAATATATATTTTGATAGGGATTGTTGTGATTTTATGTATATTTTGTGAAAAACGGATTTTTAATGATGATAATATATCATTATAATATAAAATATAATAGATAGGATATGATAAAATATATTTTAATATATGCATTATATAATATAATACAATACAATATAATGTGATAAAATATAACATAATATACTCATAGGGAGCCTGCATTTATGATGCGTTATTCAAACTGATAACGTAAATTTAAAAAAATTTAGTATGTAAATTTGTAGTAACAAAGTACCAATTTCCACTTATTAGTAGAAAATTAATTACACTGATATCTATCATGAATTTTTGAAGCAGATTTTTTTCATCAAATTCACTTCAAAATAAGAGTTGAAAAGAAAAACCACCAATACAATATTTATAAATAACTAGTAATGGATGGTATTGATGTAAATAGAAACTTCGAAGTAAGAAAAAATTGTGTAATGTATGTTCATTAGAATCGACATTGCATAACTTAACAATAAATCAAAATTGTGAAAAGGGCAACACAAATTCGCTTTCTTAATGAACAATCATCATTAATGACATTAATCGAATGATTATTCGAAATTTTGTATCTTAATCACGCTTTTTCGAATAAATAATGTTTTTGGTCTAATTTTTAAATTATTTGAGCAAAAATTTACTATCTTGTAATGAATCTTATATTTTGAAAGAAATTTTTACTCGAGACTGCCTAACTGTCTAAGAATTAAAGAAATTCACCATTTATTTTAATAAAAATAAAAAAATATTCCTTTAACTCTTATATATGTATTCGTAGAATATTATTTTTATCCTTATAATTTATTCCTGAAGATAACCAAAAAATAATAGTCGAAACCAAGAAAAATAAAAAAAATTGGAATGTATTCAAGAAATTCTTCTAATTTTATTACTATCGTGAATTTTCGAATATGAAAGAAAATCTCCAGTTTAGTTAGTGAAATGATATAAAAAAAAAAATTTACAATTCTTAAAATTCCTGCACCAAAATATTGAGACCACGAATCTTTGCAAATACTAAATTTTTCTTTATCTTTTGTCGAGTTTTCAAAATTCGAGTAAAATCAATAACTATTTTTCATTCTTTTTTTCTCAATTTTTTCAAACTCTTTAACTTTGCAATAAATTCGATAAAAAAATCATCATCGAAAATGTATCAATTTATAACACTTAATGAGAATATTGAGGAAAAATTTTTTCATTTATTCAAAATCATATAGTTTTTTGATAAAAAATATTTACCTACTTTCCGAATTCCTTATCCAAAATATCAAAATCACACATTGTTCTGTTCTCGACAAATCTATTTAATAATAATTTAAGCCATACGCATAACGATTTTCATTTTGTTGTATTTTCTCTATTTTGTACTAAGCGTAATGAAAAAATAATGCCAATAAAAATTGATAAGACCTCCACTTTGAAATAAACGATTCAAAAATAATATACAAATGAAAAGACATTTTTTATCTTAATTGTTTGATTTTCTACTGATCAATGAAAAATTTAAATTTCTTTTAATTATTCATACATTTTGCAAATGATTTTTAGTCTAGAAATTGGCAAGCTGGAAAATATCTTTATTACAGTAATAGCTTTTCAAAAATGCAGTAAATGCAGTAAAAAATAACAATCGATACATCGATATATTTTTAATACAAATTTCAATCATTTGCTTGGTAGTTTTTCAAAAAATTTCAATTTTTAGAAAATATGATTAATATTAAGTATAGTATCATGATATAAAAAAAAATATAACGATGTTTAAATAAACAATAAATATAAATATTTAGAAAATGATAACATAAAAATGATATATATGATACTATAAAAAATATTAATAATTTCAATGAAAAGGTGATCTAGTTCTTGTTTCTTCGCTTCATTTTTCCATGAAAATAAACCTTTTAAATATTTTTACACAACTTTAGGATTCTTTTTGTATGTTTTGTACCTTCTAAATTGTAATGTCAGGTCAAGTTGTGTCATTTCTGAGATTTAGAAATTTGATTCGACAACAAGGACCACAAAAATGTCAATCTAATAAAGACAAGAAAGTTAAGCATTTTAAAAATGTGAAAAATTGGTCATTATATTCAATCAACAAATAATTTCGTTGCTTGACTCCAAAAATTACAAGTAGTATCCTTTATTATCTAACAATCACAAACATTCCATCATATTTTCATAAAATTTGATGTTATAGAATGACTAAATACTTTTTTTGGTAGATAGCCTCATTTTTCCATTTCGTTTCGTCAATGACAGTAAATAATAAAATGGAAATTACCCAGACAGCTCTCGTTGTAGTTCTTGCATCGTTGCATGACATTGAGCGTAGTGACGAGATTGAGCCTCGGCGAATTCGTGTAGGCAGCGTAAATGGCCAGCTTGGGAACTGGAAACACCTTCCAGGAGTAGCTTTGTGATTTCAGCTTGTCGATCGAATTCAGCTTGGGCCACTCTCAGGTCCCTCTCTGCCTAATTTGAAAATAAATTCATCGATTCTATATCTCTTTCATCTCTGACTTCTCCATCTTAATTCACATGGCACAGTCACTAGCATTTCAGCATGAAAACACATCATGCATAAATTCTGCTTAAATTTAGCTCAGAAATTTCATATAAATTTTTAGGTAATTTGAAGTTAATAAATTATTCTACAATTTGGATTTGTTGAAGGCAGGAAAAAATTAAATATTCGTGTTTGGCCTAGAGTGAAAGAACAATTTTTTAAGAGACATTGGCAGAAATTATAAAAAAAAAATTCAACAATATTGATTAATTAAAGTGTTTGGATCTTCAAGTTCAAATTATGAATAACTATTCAAAAAGTTAGGAATTTTTATCTAAGAAATGTTGAATTGAAATGTTGACTGCAATTTTTTTCATTTTCCTCAATTTTATTTTTTTCATAATGACAATACCAATTTAAAGGCTGATATCTGAAAATTTTGAAGATTTTAATGCCTCATGCAGAAAATGAGCAAAAATAATGGAAAAAGGGAAAGTTACTATATTTGTTAATTGTGATATAAGCATGGTGGAAAAGTGTAATAAGCGGAGAATGCTTGTGGAAAAAAATACCTCATGAAGTAAGACTTCAGGTGAGACGCCACTTTCCTATTAGCAGCAGAGCAAGTTATAGGTATGTTAGTAGTTGAAAAGTTTTTTGTCATTTTTTGAAGAGAAAAGTGAGCAACACGAGGGAAAAACTTACACTCTGTGTGCCCAGCATACTTCTTGCCTTGCGAACCCTGTTTTTGCATGAGTCCAAATCCAACCTGGATTTTTTAAATAAAATTTAAAAACGAAAATAAAATATAAAATGATTAATAAAGTTTTCTGATTTTAAATGATTATAATGTAAGAAATCAAATTAGTAACAGAATAAATTAAAATAGAAATGATAATTTTTACTTCTACATTTATACACAAAATAACCTATTCGAAAGTGCTCTCACTTCCAAAATTTTATCATTTTTCAAATGCTTGCATAAAAAGAAATCAATACACATTCCAAATCAACAAAGATATCTTACGTTTGAGAAAATATTTTCAAAATCGTTACCAAAATTTCATCACCCATTCAATTATCTGTTACTATTCCTACTAACTTACTTCATCAAACGAAAATAATACTTTTTAATAATTAATAATTATCAATATCATAATGCCACAGAAATATTCAAACCTTTTAGTTTCCAAAATGCCCAGTTCTTTTGTGATGGTTCTCATTTCTCCTTCCAAAAATTTTCTCAAAGGCTGGACATAGCAGTTTGCAGCAGTGCTTATGAAGTCTCTTTCAATTTGTCCCAACTTTTGCTGGCATTCGCCAACTTTGATTAAGGCACTCCCTGGGAAAATTAAAATTAAAAATATTTATTCAATCTTGAATTAAAGTTAAGTATATAAATTAGGTCTGAATTTCGAAGGAAAGTTTCTATAGAATATTCAACATGTCCCATCTGGATTTGAATCAATATTTTCTACAACTATAATAAATTCAAAACCACTCACCATACGGAATACCAGAACCAAACTCGTTGCCAGCTTCAATCATTTCCTGGCCCACGTATTCCAAATTACTCAATCTACTGGGTTTTTTCTTGTCTATTTTTTCGAAGAAAAAGTCTTCTATTCTGTTCCCTAGAGTGAAAAATCGGAAAAAATATTAGTGGAAAATAATGATCTTTTTGAAGTGTTTTGGTACTTTAACTCGAGTTAGAATTCGTACAAATGAACAATGATAGAAATATTACCAGGATTTGGTGTCAGCACAGCTTCCATATTTCTCAAAATTTTTTCAGTCAGAATCTTGGTCTTTGTTGCTCTTTCAGCCAAATGATCGAGGTGAGCATCGAGCTCTGTTTTTTCTGATGTTCCCAAAGTTTCTTCAGTAAGCTAGAAAAATTTCAGGTCATTTTTAAGAATTTGAGATGCTTAAAGTTTAGCAAAAAATTTTTTTTTCATTGGGGAAAGAGTAGCTTTATATATAAAAAATATCTTTGGGGGGTTATTCTCTCTGCTTTTTTATTGTGGAATTTGGGAGAAATATCCACAAAAAAAAGATTTTTTTTTTGCTTCTTCTTTCCATTTTACAAGCAGCTTACTAACCTGAATTGTTTGACTAATTCATTATTTGTGAAGGTTTTGTGTAAAATAAGCACAATATTTATTTAATAAATACTGATAATTGACGGATGAAAATTGAACTTGAAAAATTACTGGAATAACAAAGAGAAAACGTTTGAATTAAAAACAAAGTCAACTCATGAAATCAAAAATATCAAATTTTTTAATTTCAATAAAAATTTTTTTTAGAGCTTCCGAAATTACTTTTTTGATTTGATATTATTTTGATTCTCGTCATAAATTCTTTATTTTTCAAAAATAATCATAAAACCAGATCCACGCAAAAATCTTAAGGAAAAATCTGTTTAAACATTTTGTTAAAAAAGTCAGGGTTTGGAAAGTTACTAAAAAAAATGTGACGTGTTATGTTACCGTTACAAAGGTGAATAAAGTAATTAGTTACATTAACGTTACTTGAAAAGAAATAGTAACTCGTTACCGTCACCACTTAAAAAAAGTAACGTCCCGTTACTTTCACGTTACTTTTTGGAATAAATTAAATGTAAATAACAAGACATTGAAAAAATAAGGCTAAAAAAAAGCAATATCAACCTACTCGTAATTTTATTTTATAGAAATTGTTATTTCAGATATAATAAAGAATGTTTATCTGTACTTTTTGACCCTGAAAAAAAAATTAATCAGCTTGTTCAAATTGATGTATTTTTTTCAAGTTCACAAAATTTCTGAATATGACATTTGATTCAATGTCAGCCACAAGGAAACATTCGCACATTCAGTCGATTTTTTAGAGAATCTTGATACCTACCTAGATTTTCAGAATTTTTGAATTTTTTTGTATTTTTCAGGATGTATAAAATGTTGCAGGATTTTTTAGTTTTTTTTCTGTACAATAGATTGCAAGAATTTCATGCTCCAGAATTCAAAGTTCATTAAATTATTCAATAAAAAAAAAATTCAATTTGATGATGAAAAATTTAATTATATCAATTGTAAAATACTAACAAAGTATTAAATTAAAAAGATTTTTATTTTTTATTGTTTTTTAAGTAACTCAGCATTCAATTATTGGTAATAACCTAATGAATTTTAGAAAGAATTACAAAATCAGTTTTTTATCATAATTTAAAAAAAATAGTCTTTTGCTGCATTTCGTTCAAAGTAAGTAAAACAAAATCATGGATATGGTCAATTATATAATTGGTGGATGCGATAACATTGAACAAAATTTTGAAAAAGATTAAGAAAAACTGATTTTAGGCCATGTAATAAAAAATCAAAAGGAGCAAAGTTACTTGAAAAACGAGTAAAAATTATTTCCACTTATTTTTCATTGAAAGGTAATAATTTAATAATAATGAAAATAAAATTTTGTACAGCTGTTATACAAGATAGGAAATATTGTATAAATATAATGTTAAATTATTATGTAGAATTTATATTATTTATTAACTAAATGTGTGATATCAATAAATCACAATTCAGCTCAAAAATTAGTGTAATATCAAGTAAATTCAATTTGTTGATGAGCGAATTTTAATTTGATCAAATACAAATAACTGACAAAGTTTTGAATTACGTTAATTTTTTTTTATTGTTGTTTTTTAAGTAATTTCATATTTCAATGTTATTATAATATTAATGTTATTAATCTAATGAATTTCAGAAAGAATCACCAATCTAGTTTTTTATTGAAAATTCGAAGGAAATAATCTTTCGCAGCATTTCATTCAAAATGAATAAAACAAAATTATAGATATTGTCAGTAATATAATTGTTAGATGTGATAAAAAATGCATGAAAAAAAAATTTTTTTGAATCAAAAATTAAAAGATCAAAAACTGATTTTAGGTCATGTAATGAATGTATTAAAAGGAGAAAAGTTACTTCAAAAACCATTCAGAGTAATACACATTTTTTTTCAATTGACAGTAATAATTTATTAGAAGTAACAAAATAATTGATGAAATGTATTAACATTATGTCACCTTATCATGCAAAATTGATTATATTTATTTACATCAAGTTAACGAATTACGACATAAAAATTCAACTCAGAAGAACAAAATAAGTTTAAAATTGCATAAAACTTTTTCGTTTCATTGTTCAAGTAACTTTTTGAATTTTATTTTCCTCCAATACTTGTTAATAATTTAATAAATTTCAGGAAGAATAACAAAACCAGTTTTTCATAAACAATCTCCGAAAATTCGGTAAAAATTGATTTTTTAACATTATATTCCAATAAATTTAACTATAAAATTAAATATTTTATATAATGATAAAAATTCATCTTTTCCAGCATTTTATTCAAAAGAAATACAACAAAATTGGAGCAATCTTCCATTATGCTATCTTAGATTGCAGATGCAGTAATAAAAAAAAAGATAAGAAACGGATCAGCTGTCACTAAATTCTAGATATAATGTAAGACGCATATCTCAGTAACAAAATCAATAATTCTCAGCTCCAGCTACTCTGCTCTTTATTATTCAATTACATGGATAAAAAAGCACTGAACTCAATCCCAATACTTCCAGGATGACAAGAAAATGTGAATATTGATTCAGAAAAACAAAACATTTCAAATTTACCATATACTTAATTAAAATTGCTCTCTGACAAAAATCATTAGAATTCGAGAAAAACGTATGAAAAATGTACGAGGAAACTCGTCAATGAGTCACACTAAACGAGCAAAGTTCTTGGTGATTTTTTATAACAATTTTTCCGGAAAATGAGGTTATTATTGAAAATGGTGTATATTTACTTGAACGACTCGACTGAGGGCTGCGCCTGCATCCTTGACGAGTTTTTTAACGTTGAAATCCATGACTGTTGTTTGGTTTTGATGACTAACAATTACGCCAAATTTTTTCTTCGAGTTAAGAAAATTGACCGAAATTATTGACTGTATGTACGCGCACTTCACTTCAATCTTCGACTCACTTTTACAATAATAATCAACAACTTAGCAGCAACTTATGCAGCAGCGAGCAGATGCAATGGTGATAAATAATAATTGATTATTTTTCAAGAATGTAAGGAATGCCATTACTCATTACTATATACACATGTATATACATGATGTACATATATCTATATATATAAACAATAGGTTCAAATACTAGAGTTTATGTATCCAATATGGCGGATCTCATTCTCGTATTTAAAATCTAACAACGGGTAAAAGTCCGTTAGAATGTAAAAATTCAAATTGAGTATTTATCATGACACTACAAATAGAAGAGTTGCCTCAAAATTAAACTGCCGATTTTTTTTTCAAATTAAAGATGAGGCTTTATAAATAACTTCTGCGTTGAAAAAATGTGATTTCTATTGTCCAATTTTTTATAAATAATTTTTATATGTCATTATATTCACCCTCGCTAAAATGAGGTCCCGCTAAAACGCTACATGATTGGTCGGCGCATCTGTGACGTCACTAATGTTTGTTTATTTTGGTCTCCCTATGCTACAACACGGACCGCACGCGAATTTTACGGGAAAATTCAAATAATCGGCAAAATGAGCCGAAACCCGGAAAATGGGATTGTTCGAAATACCTCAAAGCATCTCCCGAACGTGAATTTAGTAACGATTTTCGCATACTTTGCGAAAAAAGAGTGTTTTAACATCCCTGAATCCAGAGCTGTCAAAGTGCAAAGGTAAATAAACGTTGGATTGTACATGGTTTTTACACTTTTCCGTTGTAATAGACTTGAAAAAAAAATTAAATAGGCAAATACAATGAAAAACAGTTTGAAATTCGTTTTTTCTCAAAAAAAAACAATGCATTCCATTGCGCTTTTCTCACGCATGTGTATCTTAATAATATAAAAATATAGATACACATGCGTGAGAAAAGCGCAGTGGAATGCATTGTTTTTTTTTTTTTTTTTTTTTTTTTTGCACAACAATCCAACCTTTGCACTTTGACAGCTCTGGATTCAGGGATGTTAAAACACTCTTTTTTCGCAAAGTATGCGAAAATCGTTACTAAATTCACGTTCGGGAGATGCTTTGAGGTATTTCGAACAATCCCATTTTCCGGGTTTCGGCTCATTTTGCCGATTATTTGAATTTTCCCGTAAAATTCGCGTGCGGTCCGTGTTGTAGCATAGGGAGACCAAAATAAACAAACATTAGTGACGTCACAGATGCGCCGACCAATCATGTAGCGTTTTAGCGGGACCTCATTTTTGCGACTTTTGAAAATTATTTATAAAAAATTAGACAATAGAAATCACATTTTTACAACGCAGACGTCATTTATAAAGCCTAATCTTTAATTTGAAAAAAAAAATCGGCAGTTTAATTTTGAGGCAACTCCTATACTTTTCGATTATTGCAATGACCTGACGAAATAGGGGCATAGGAAAAAAATATTCCAGGTAGGATTTTTTCCAAAGAATGTATTTCCTTCAAGATTTCATAATTTTGAATCTTCGACAATATGACTACTAGAGAACGATTCTTCAATTTTTCACAGTATGAAATTTAAAAGATAGGTAACTTTCAGCGTCCAGACTCGAAAATTTTTTTATGTTTATATTGGTTGAATTCAATTTTTGTAATTTTTGATAATTTACTAAAGCTTTAATTTTTTTAATTAGGCACGATCTATTTTGTCTGACAGTAAGTTTGTCAGAATGGGTTTTTCTATAAAAAAACTTAATCCAGGTAATCTGGCTTTTGGGAAAATAAGGAAAGAAAAAAAAGCTGCATTGTCTGGGTGAGGTTTTTTTTAGAAAAACCCATTCTGACGAAATCGCAGTCTGACAAAATGAAAACACTTAAATAATACTTGTACATACAGATATCGAGTAATTTATTATCTATATTATAAATATAAAACAGAATATATGTGAACATAATATAGATTTTTTTTATATATATATTAGGGTGTCACTTATTTTGAGGATGTCGGAATTTTGTCCATTTCAGGGCTTTGAATTAATCAAGATAATAAACAAAATTCTTTTGGAAAGTTTCAAGCAAATAGGACATGATTAACAGTGCCACAAAACGATTGAAGTTTAAAATGGGATTCACACGTAGCTTTTCATGAAATATGTATTTTAAAATATCATTTACACAAATTTCTACAGTTTGATGCACTATGATCGAACGTTAAGGAGATTTTGAGTATTTCGAAAAAATTTACAGAAACCGTGTCTTTCAAGCTTTCTATTTTACAGATTTTTTAAACTTTGATTACAATTTCTGTTTTTTCAATATTCCTGAATTCAGTTACATTTTGTAGTGCCTTTATAGTTCCCTATATAAATTTTCACAATTGGAACTCTAGGATTAAAATTTTCATAGATATTGATTATTACTTCCGTGAATGAAAAAAAAAATATCCGTATGAAATTTCAATACGCACTTCAGCGATATCTATTATTTTTAGTCATTATTTTATAGCATTGAGGAAAATCCGTGGTATTTTCTGGTATTTTTCTCGATTGCTAATATTTGTATGGACTGCAATGTAAATGTTAAGAATTTGATGCTCTACATTTCATAATTTTATAGATTCTTGATATTTAAAATTATTTTCAGAACAGCCTCTTTGTAGATTTTTAGTTTCACTGACTCCTAGTTAGGTAAAGTTTTAATTTCATAAACAAAGTCAAAAATATTGAATATGTAGTTCGAATCGATTACAACATTCAAACTTTTTTACTTTTTACGATAGGGATTCAGTGTGGAAAAATGATACTTATTCCTCATTTGAGAATCATTTTCGTAAATAAAACTGCTCCATTAAACAAAAATTTTCAATTAAAAATGCATATGTCAGGTTTTTCAACACTCAATAAAACACAAACACGTATTGTAAACAATAAAACTTGTAATAACAATCATAAGCTGCTGATGCTGCTAACAAACGGATCTTATAGAGTACATAAATTTTCAAGTACATAATCTCTGCACATTAACATTGTATGATTAGTGCAGTGTCTCCCATAAAACAAAATATTTTCTTAAACACGTAAACGCCAAATTGACATCTAATTATTTTGACAATCTGTAATGCGATTGTATTTCAATAAACGAAAAAAAAATCCGTCACAAAATTTACGTTCAATTTGAGTAAAGTGTACATTTAATTTATGTAAACTGTTTATACATACATTTGCGTGAAGTTTACATAAAGTTTATGTATAATTTATGTCAACAATGATATGATATTAAATCGCAACATATGGAAAAATTTACGTAAAAATTTATATTAGTGTCCTTCCACTTCTTACACTATGACTGTAAATGGATTTCTTACATTCCCCCCCCCCCCCCTTAAAAAAAATACTCACTAAGCCAAATACAACAGTACCACAGAACATTTCATAGTAAAAAAAAATGTGTCCCATTCACAAAAATCGCATAAGAATGATTGTCATTAGAATGACTTGAATAGAATTGGTGTACACTCTAGTTGAACTGTTCATCACAGCAGATCTAGTGATCGCTGAAAATTTGACATTTTTTAGTAATGTCTCACAAGGAGTTGATTTCTTGATGAAATTAAACAACGAATCCACAATATTTGCAGGTGTGGGCTCTGTGCAATTGTTCAGTTCATTCACAGCACAATTTTGGAGTTTAGCAATATCCCTGAAAAAAAAAAGTTTTTCATCATGCACAGCTAATTATATCGAAAATATGAAACTACAGCCAAAGAAAAAAAAAATGCAATGAATATAAATGCAATATAAATGAACATAAATGTGATTTTAAGTGTTAATGATGCTGTGATACTTCATAAGTAGCAAGAACACTTTTTAATGCCAGTTTAACAAGTTTATTTTTTCATCTGGTTCACGTAAAAACAATGTTATTTTCAGCCTCTCGGAAGTATACAAATATATGCAAATGAAAAAATAACAATGTGACAAGCAAGTGTGAAAGCTGGAATTCGATGTTTTTTTTCACGTACGAATCAATTTGAATTAGTAGATAAATTATAAATTATTCACTATGGTTTTTCATACTTTGATTATTTTTATGTCTGAAATATCGAAAATTTTGCAAAAGCGTTGCTATTATTACTAAATTTTTTTCCTTTTTATGTGGAAAATGTATGTAAATTACATGCAGATTCTGAATAACGATTAGGGGATACTTGTTATTATTGAAAAAATACTTACGTGCACTCTTTCAACCCAAAAAGCAGGGATGGTAGATTTTGAAAAGTAGGGGTACTGCTTTCGAAATCCGGCATTGGATAATAACCACCAAAAGTATTGTTAACGCACGTTTGCACACTTGATTGTTTTTCTTTGAAACATTCAGGTCCACCAGTAGCTATGAAAACTGAAATCGAAAAAAGTGTTTTTCATTAGCTTGTATATTTTGCAAGAGTACGAAGGAAGTTTGATAAAGTTTCTAATTACAGTGAAAGAAACTTGGTTTCGACAAAAAATTAAAAAATTCATTATATTAGTTTAGTGAACTATATTGATTTGTTCAGAGTAAGTTAAAAAAATGAAGAAAGAGCTCAAAAACCTAGAAATCTATGTAGGAATTGAGGAAAATACTAGAAATTTGTTTATAAGGTAGAAAATCCTGGAAAATTGTACGAATACTAAAAAAGTTGTAAATAAAGAAAAATGCTAGAATGAAGTGTTTGAAATTTATGTAAAAATTACTTATTCTCAAAAATTTATTGTCATACCGAATATGTACATTAATTCGAACCCTAGAGTATCGACATATACCTAGAAATTTATATGAAAATCTATAAAAATACTAAGAAATCCTGAAAATTATATAACTTACTGAATACATACGAGAATAAATTAGAGTACTTCAAATTTGTTGAAAAATAAAAATCTACGAAGTTTCGGTTTCCTGAAAAATTTGTTGAAATACCACGAATAATTTAAATTTGAATCATTGAGCATCAAACTCTATAAATCTATTGAAAAATCTATAAAAATAGTACAAATTTTAAAAAACACAATAAAATACGAAAAATTGCAAAATTACTGAAAAATGCAAAAAGCAGTTGAAACAATAGTAGTTAACAAAGTACCATGAATATATGCCGATGTATTTTTTTTCGAAATTCATAAAATAAATAACTATTAAAACCTGAATGCTACATTATATTCTAGAAATCTTGACACATAGAAATCTATAACGATAACAGGATATTCTTCGAATTTTATGGATGCTGGAAAAATATGAAGAGTTCTTTATGTACTTAAAATATACAAAATACTCGAGATCTACGAAAATGCTGCTTTCTTGGGATTTTATGGAAAATACTGAAAATCTATGAATCTAAGAATTCTAGAGCATCACCTAGAAAGCAATATAATGTATAACAATTCATGAAAATTCTGCAAATCTATAGAAATACTAATAAGCCCTACGAAATACTGCAAATACTCGAAAAAATGAAAAATATTAAAAGTAATAGCAGTTAATAAAACACTTCAAATCTATCAAAAAACAGAAAATGTTACTAAATTAGGGAAATAATAAAAAATGTGAAAAATACCAGAAAACACCAAAATTTCACGGAATGTAATTGATCTATATTGATATGATTTCCTCAAAAATCCATAAAAAAACTAAAAGTCTATCTTATCCTGAATCCTAAAGCATCGAACTCTAGTAAAAAATAATAATATAATAAATCCTACTAAATACTATGAATAACTAAGAAATGTAGAAAATACTATAAGTAATTGTAGTCTATAAAATATTACGAATCTAGGAAGACATATTTTTCTCAAAAGTTTATGAAAACACTCGAAATCGATAAAGTATTAAATCCTCAAGCATTAAGCATAAAAATTGATGAAGATACGAGATATTTCTTTAAAATGGCAAAAAAGCTGAAAGATAAATACTGAGAAATAATGTTAATCATAAGAACTGGTAGTTTTATTAAAAAATTGAAGCTTGATCATAGCAAGTCAATTTCCAAGATGTTATAATATTAGAAATATTAGAATACATATTTATTGATACTTTGAAATTATTCTTCACGTGCATATTTTCTATTTTTCACACTTCAACAATTCATAGCGATTTCGACAGATTCAATCAGCTTAGCTGTCTAAATAATTATCAAAAACTTTATAAATCACTCAGCTATGAAAAAATTATTCATTGCAAGTTTTCACGTTATTTCCACGACTTGAGATTAAATTGTTCTATCAAAGAGACCAAAAATACAAAATAGAATAAGATCACAAGATTTCGAAAGTCCAATACTCACGAGCTATTCTGTCACCTTCCTTGAAGCAGACAAAGTTAAGCAAGGACTGAGTTATGTTAAGGATAATCTTGGTGTTTTCTCTTTCCTTTTTTTCAAGACATGGTTCGATGGATCTGGTAAAGTTGGTCACGCACTGCTTGAAAATCGGACTTTTCCGACAATACTTTTTGAAAACCAAATCAAGGTCCCCTGTTGGTCTAGCTATGTCCATCTCTTGCTGCAGTTCCGTCACATTGACCATTGATTTCATACAGTCTGATAGTTCTTCAGCAGCGTTTTTCGCCTTGTCAAAAGCTTCTGGACCTCCATTCTTCTCGCATTTCTTCTGTAGAGATTTGGTTACCTCTTCAACTGGCAGTGCTGAGGCGTTGAGTTTGTCAAGTCCAGGGACGTTGACGACTGATGAGATGTTTTTTAGGATTTCATCTTGATTTGGTATTGCTTCTTCTTGAATTGCAATGTTGATGCAAAAACCTAGAAAAGTTTATCAGCATGAATTATACGCTGTATATTTATTTGTTCCTCTTGGTTGTGAGCGTTGAATCCTAGAAATTTATGTAGAAGTTCACTAAAGAACTAGAGAATCGTAGAAAGTTTTATGAATGCTGAGAAAGACGGAAAATACAACAATTTTATGAATATACGAAATGCATTAAGATAGAATTATATTGATCATTTATTCGTTTACATAAAATAAATAGGACCTTGAGTCGTAGGGCATCTCATTCTGAAAATTAATGTAGAAATTCATGAAAATATCAGAAAATCGTAAGAATTTCATGAATAGGCAAATAACATGTAAAATATTGAAGAAACATGGATTATTTAAAGCATTAGACATCTACAGAGTCTGTGTGCTGAAAAATTGTTTAAAATACTAAGAATCTATAGAACTTTGAAATTTAGAACGTTGAATTTTCAAAATTTACATCCCATGAAATTCCATCAATACTGAAAAGCATGAAAAAGACTGAAAATAATACGAATCCTTCAAGTACTTCGATTTCATATAGATATTATTTCCTCCAAAATTAGAAATAGCAAAAGAAATCTTCATAACTTTTATCCCTAGAGCATAAAATTCTGAAATTCTACATAAAAAACAACCAAAATGATAAATAAATCAATAAAATCAATCAATACTAAAAAATTGAAAATGTATTTAAGGTCATATCTGTAGAAGGCAGTTTTCTGAAAATTTTATTGAAATACTTAAAATTTCTTGAATTTCAGATTCTGGAGCATCAAATTCTATAAATCTGCATTGGAATTTCAAAAAATACTAGATATCTAGGTAGAACCTTAAAAATTTTACTATATATGAAGAACACGAAGAAACATTAAGTATCATAATTTAAAAAGAAAAGAAAATATACTGAAGGTTAAGAAATCTGAAAAAATTTATGTAGACTGTTTTTCGAAAAAATTGATTGGAAAACGTAAAATGTCTTGAATTTTAGATTCTAGAATATAAAATTCTGGAAATCGGAATTGAAATTTTAGAAAATACTTATAAATATCCTAGTAAAACCTTGAAAATTTCACTAAATATGAAGAATACGAAGAAACATTAAGAATATTAAAAATACTAGGGATCAATAAAGTACTGAAAATCTATGTAGATATGATTAACTTTAACAATAGAGAAATAACTAAATATTTTAGATATCTATATACATAAGAATTCTTAAAAATGTCTGAAAATTTGCCAAACTGGTAAAATACTGCAAAAATGCGATAAATAGGCTGGAAATCTATGAAATTATTTCATTGAAATACTAGTATTCTTTGAAAATGCTGTTTCCTGAACATTTTTTGAAATACTGAAAATCTAATGAACTACGAATTCTAGATCATAAAATTCTGAAAACCTATATGACAAGCTACAAAAATACTGGTAATATATTAAACACTAGAATATCCTTTAAAATTTCATAGGCTGTACGTATAATTATTACAAAAAATTCTAAAAAAGAAATGAAAAAATTCCTTAAAAAGGGAGGCTACATAATGAAATACTTCAATTATTGCTAGAAAATATAATTTTTTCAAAAATCTATGAAATACTAAAAAACTATGAAACCTTGAATTTCAGAGCATCAAGTTATAGAAGTCAATCTATAAAATTTTGATAGATATACAAGATAAAATCCTTTAAATGGTTTACATAATGAAAAAAAAGGAATCACTCAGAAATGTTGGATATAGGATATTTTGAATTTTTATGGAAACAAATATATTTCAAAAAAATTTAAGTGAAAGCTCACAATTTGATTTCTACAATGTTATGATGCTGTAATTAATATTTATTGATTAATTGTACGGAGATATATTTATCTCAAAAATCTATGAAAATACCAAAAAAATATAGAACCTTGAATCTAAAGGCATCAGTTCTATAAATCTGAAAAAGAAGATACTTTGGAAACGTTGGAAATAAGATATTGCAAATTTTTATAAAAATGAATATATTTAAATAGAATAAAACTAAAAGCTTACAAATTAAATTCTTAGATGTTATGATACTAAAATAGATATTCATTGATACGTTGAAATAAATATATATTGACTTTATTATATAATTTTATTCGTTCTTATTCCATGCGAAATCAGCTTAAACGAATGATAAAAATTTTAACAAAGTGAGGTAACTGCTTTGTTAGTACGATTCACGAGAACAATAATCGACATTGTTGCAATCATAAAAATTCCCTATCATATGAGGGAAGCCATATGTGACTTGTATGACTTTTTGACCCTTTGTGATAAGCTCGTATAAGTTCTGCTTCGAAGCTTATAACTACTTCCGAGTATCTTCCAGTGAGAACGACCGTCTTTTAATGGAATCATTACATTATGTAACCCTCGAAAGAAAACGTAAGTGTGCGTTCACCAGGAAAGAAAAATTTTTCATTTTATATGTGGCTCGGGCGCTGCCCCTCCCGAAAAATAGAGATAAATATATATCGAGAAGATGTAAAATTATCGTACAATCAGCATAGTCATTGATGATAGTACATAGATGTATACTACATAAATGGCAATCATCATAATGATGATTTAGTCCTCCTAAAATAATGAATAAATTGAAAAATAACAAGAACATATGTCAAAGTAAATTAAATCTGATCTTTTTAAGAACTTATTATTATTTTATCAATTCATGAAACAATAAACGATTTTTTTTATTCAATCAGGTAGACTCCAAATTTTATTCTTTCGATTGCAAGCGTCATTGATTTGGAGTAAAAGTGTCACATAACACCTTTATGGAAATTCTTCAATCGCTATAAGTGTAACTCTTCTCTACATTATACTTAGTTGATTGCTACAATTATTTCTAAATAAAAATGAATGATCTAAAGTAGGAATGCAGCAACGATTCAAGAAGGTTAGAAATAACATCGAGAGAATAGTCTGAAGATACTTGTAGAATTATAACCTACTTTTGGACTATAAAAGGAAAAGTGGGCGAAGGTGGCTTGAGGCACTTGAGCTACATTGATTGACTTTTGTGGTTATTGTTCATGTTAAAAAAGTTGTAACTAAAGCTATAAACGCTCGGTAAGAATTATATACAATGTCAGATTTTTACGACACAATGTTCATTTTTCATTCAATAATTAGAAAGATATGTTATGTTGGCTTGATTTTTTTGTAGAAACGAGTGCTATTTTTCAGTGTCGTTCGTGTCAGAAAATGTTTTTACAGTTTTTTCAGGATAAAATTTTTCAGTAAACTTTTTTATTGGTGGATTGAGAACTGAAATTTTTTTAGGAGTGAAAATGGAAAATTGGAAAGCAAGATCTGCGAAAGTGCAAATGGAAATTGTATTGTTGGAAATTTGAGAACGAGGAAAATAAAATTTTTCATATTTTTCATAATTTTGAGTAGACAGAAGCAGAAAACGAATTATTCAGAAGTGCAATGACTTTTAGTGAAACTAATAGAGAAGAGAAAATAGAAATGTACAAAAATGAGAAAATTGAAGATGAAATTTCTCCGCAGTGATTACACGTCTTGTTAAATGAGGACATCTTTTGTTCTGTAGTACGTTAAAAAAGAACATATTTTGTTGTAAAGTAGCATTTCTTATTTTTTGTTTTCTACTGTCGAATGTTTTTGTTTATTTTCAATTGTGGGAATTTATAAAAATCAAAAAATTTTAATACAAATTTATATCGTTCTCAATTCTAAAAAAACTCGTGAAATCATTGGTATCTTCGAATATTTTCATAGATTTTGTACATATGTCTGAGAAATGATGTTTTTTTCATTTTGAAAATAAAATTCGAAAATCATTAGCAATAAAAATTTACGAAGAATCTCGATGAGTTGGATATATTTTTATGAAATTTATTTTGTTGTATGTTCACAATTTTAATGATCTTCAAATTTCAAAAAACATTGAAAGTTTCCAAGATTGTCAATAATTATGAAAAATTCGTAAAATATGAAGAATTTGAAAAAATTTTCATTCAACTTGTATATTATGTTCGTTATCATATTTTTTCATGAAAATTGAGTTAACTGCAAGGTATTAAACAAATCTCCGAAAAGTTATTATAAGTTGAAGAAATTGTTCAAAAATTTATAAAAAATTGAATGTTTGCACTGTGTTCGAAATTTTTGGAATGCTGAAAAATTGAACAACATTCAACGTTCAAAAGATTGTCAGAGGAAACAGAAAAACACTAAAAGTTAGTAAAATTTAGAAAAATGATCGATAATTTTATAAATTGTATATTACCAATTCAAGATGATGTTTTTTATTTCTTTTCATTTTCAATAAAAATCTGCAAGATTCGCAAAGTATCAAAAATTACATAAACTTTAAATGAGTGAAACGAATTTTAATAAAACATTGAAAATTTCGAATGATGTACATTATGTATGTTTAAAATCTTATAATTTCGGGAAATGAAAAAAATATTGAAAATTCAGATGACTATCAATATCTGTCAGAAATTTGAAAATTCTGTGGAGTTTCAGATGTTCATAAATTTTGTCAGAAATAACAATTTTGGTCAAAAATTGTGTCAGAAGAAAAGTCATTATAAGTTGGACAAATTTTTCAAAAATTTTAAAAGTATTGAATGTTTGTACTTTGTACAAGAACATTGAACGTTTAGAAGATTGTCAGTTATGATAGAAAAATACTGAAAATCAGTAAAATTTAGAAAAATGTTCAATAATGTTGTACATTGTATCACATTATCATTTCAAATAAAAATCTGCAAGAATCTTGTATCGAAAATTACTTAATCATGAGTTGAACAAATTTTCATTGAACATGGAAAAATTCGAATGGTGTACATAATGTATGTTTTAAATCCCAGAACTTTGGGAAATGAAAGAAACATTGACAATTTCTGAAACTGTCAATAGTTGTCATAATTTCGGAAATTCCGTGGAATTTCAAATGTTTATAAATTTTGTAGATACTTTTCTTTGCATAAATCCTTGAAAAGTGCACGATAATGTTTTTCCAATTTTTTGTCGAAATCTAGATAACCTGAGCTATGAAAAATTACGAAAATGAATTAGTCAGTCAAATTTTCAATATGTTTGGAATTTTTTGAATGATTCATTCATGTTAAGTTTGTAATTCCGAAGACATTAGAAAACTATAGAGGTATTTGAAAGTTTAAGGACTGTGAATAATTTTTGGAAATTTAAAGAATTCGTAGAATTCCAGAGAACACTCATGAATTTCGTAAATTGTAAAAAATTTTGAAAATTTTGTAAAGCTACAGTGACGATGTAATATCTTCAAAAATTTTTGAAATCAAAGAATATTCTACTCTTCAAAGATGGACAACAATTTAAAAATTGCAATAAAGAACTAAAACATCAGAAAAGATTGTACATTTTTTAACATACGAAAATTGTTCAAAATCTGGTGAAATTACGATTTGTGACTTAATGCATTTTTACGTGGATCCATCTAGGTATTTTCAGTTTTTTTTCCTCTCTCCCATCCAGAACCATGTCGGTTTTCGGATGTACTGATTATGCTTTTTCTTCGTGTATTTTTCGATTATATTCATACATGGTTTTTTAATTATTTTTTGCATGTTGTGAATTTTTGACTTGCGGTCAACAATATATATATGTTCATTTGTAAGGAAAAGGTATACACCCGCGGAATTAAATAAATTATTATAATAATCATCACTATTGTTATTATTATGTCAAAATTACTTAATTCCAGCTGTACACTAATACTGGTACCCCTGACCAAAAAACAAACTCCCAAACTTGTCCAAGCAAAAAAAACTCTGCTCAAGAAGATGCAAATAAACAGATAATTTATGAAAAGGTCCCAGTAGGCAAGTTGGTTCGCCTCGTCATTTGGCCCCACGATAATTTATATTCCCAGCAAGTATCATGCAGGATGCGACGTATAATTATAATACGTGACACGACATGATAATCACGAAACCGGCGAACCCCAATAATTACGAGCGCACGAAAAGAAGAATGAAAAACACACGTAAGCTACGAGATCCTGAAAATCGGCGTACTCTCATTACTCACCAAATACAGTGATAAATATCACATAGTACGGGTGGTCCATTGTTCCTCCAGAAATCGGTTTGTGCGCAAAAAAGGCCAAAAGAAGGGGACAGACAAGGATGATTCGACTCTCGGTAATCGGAATATCCGATGGTCGATTATTCAAATGTTCATCGTAAAATCGTTGCACTGGAGTACTTGGCACTTATCGGGATGATGAGGAATGCGTGTGATTGTTTGGTGGAAGGAAGAAAGATGAGGTTATCAGTGGTATCATCGAAATTGCGCGGTTTATCACATAATATCAAAGTGTAAGTTCGAGGCTCGTCATGCGAGGACGAGCAAAGTCGAGTCAAGTCGAGCGAATGGCCAACAGAGTCGAACTGAGTGTTGCCGACTCAGACACAAGTTTCCAGGGTACAATGTCCACCGCGAGAATCCAGATTACATCGCCCCACTCTTGTTTTTTCCGATTTCACGCTACTGCGCCACTTACATAATTCGCGTATTATCTTTGCAATAATTTTTTTTTATTCTTGAGGTTGATCCTCTTGAATTTCTACTTGGATGGCAGATTGACATGTGTCTTGAACAGATGGTCCATTCGTGAGGATCATCCATGCTTTGAATTCATTAAGGGGTTGTGTACCTTTTTGTGCGGAAAAATTGAGGATTTAATGTTGTGACGTGAAAGTTATTGTTTTTAATAGTGTATTGTACACTTGGAAAAGAAAAGCATTAGTTCATGCAAAAATATCTACAATTGGAGGAGGTATGGCCCTTACCAAGGGGCAATTTTTTTTCGAAGAGGCTCATGGTGGCCACGATGCAAGTCAAGTAAGTCAAGTTGAATCATGAAGTTTAAAAAGATTCGTTCGTCTAGGAATATATCTAGTATTTGAACGATCTCTTTACTATAGAAAAGTTTTATTTTGCAGATAACAATTTTGAAATGACATTTTTAGAACTCAAAGAATTGAGTTCTCGCATACAGAAGAAACAAGATATTTATTTTATAAACTGTTCAACAACAATGTGTGTTCCGAGACTCATGAAATTTTTTGGATTTTATGATTTCAATTGACTTACTGGGTTTACATCGCGGTCACCGCAAGGATACTCAAAAAAAGTTGTTTTTCTGGGAAAGGGCCATATATCTTCCATTTGTTGATATTTTTTATCGTGTAATGCTTGTTTTTTTAAGTGGACAATGCACAGTGAAGAATTTAAAAGTTTGATGCCACATAATTATCACTACATACTTTAAAAAAAAGTTTATTCCAAACCATCCTCAATTTTTCCGCCTAAAAAAATATGTATAGGTTATATAATCATATATAACCTTTTCTTGCGAAACAATTAAGGAAAGTTTGGGTTCGCAAAAGGTATGTAGCAGACATTTTATAACATCAAAATTCTGATTGTATAATTTTATATTTTTTATTTAGAAAAGCAAGCATTTGTTCATAAAAATATATATATCTGGTAGAATAATGATCCTTTCGCTGAAATCATTTTTTTAAGATGCTTGTCATGACTATCTTATTAATTTAACAGGTCAATCCAAAAAATTTCTTTAGTCTAGAAACATATATTGTACTTGAATGATTATATCAATAAATATTTTTTTATTTCAGTATACTTGAAGGTTTTTCCTGAAACTCAATTTTTTGAGTTCTGAAAGTTTTATCCAAAAATTCTTATCGGCAGAATAAAAATTTGTGTTTAAAAAAGGGAGTGTTCAAGTACTAGGTATGTTCCCAGACAAATGAAATTTTTTTCATCTTATGATTTAACTCGACTCATTGGACTTTTATCGCAGTCACCGCCAGCCTATTAAAAAAAAATTATTTTGAGGAAAGGGATATTATTTTTTCTATTTTTTTCATACTAATTAATTCACATTATTGCTTGTTCTTTTAATTGATAAATGCACTATTAAAAAGTTTTAACATCGATGTGATAAAATTATTGCTATATACCTTTAAGGGGTTATATACCTTTTTATACGAACGAATTGAGAATGGTTTAGAATATATTTTAAAGTATGTAGCAATAATGTTATGATACCAAAGTTATTGTTTTTTTATAGTGTATTGTCCACTTGAAAAAACAAGTATTGGTTCATAAAAAAAAATCAACAATTGGCGGAGTTATAGTCCTTTCCCCGAAACAACTTTTTTTTAAGAGGCTTGCGGTGACCACGATGAAAGTCGAACAGGTCAAATTAAAGTAAAAAATCCAAAAAATTTCATTACTCTAGGAATGTATCTAGTTCTTGAACGATTGAAAAAATTAATATTACGTTTTCTCTGTATGCAAGATCGTTTTCCCCGAGATTTCGATTTTTTGAGCTCTGAAAATTTTATTAAAAATTCTTATCTCCAAAATAAAAGCTTTTCTATAAAAAAGCGATCGTTCACAAACTAGATACATTCATATACTAATAATATTTTTTGGATTTTCTGATTAAACTTGATTTGTTCGACTTGCATGGTGGTCACCGCAAGCCTCTTCAAAAAAAAGTAGTTTCGGGGAAAGGGCCATTACTCCGCCTATTGTTGATATTTTTTTATGAACAAATACTTGCTTTATTAAGTGATCAATACAAAATCAAAAAACAATAACTTTGGTATCATAACATTATTGCTACATACTTTAAAAGATACTCCAAATCATCCTCAATTCGTCCGCAAAAAAAAGGTATATAACCCCTTAAAAATCCAAAATATCCTCAATTTTTTACACAAAAAGGTATGTAACTTTATCTGTAAACTATGAGAAAACGATGAATTTCCGGTAGTCTGGAATCACAAATTCACGTTTCACTCGTCATTTACAGATAAAATATCGTACTGACAGTTTCGTCAAACCAGGCAGTCCTAGAAACTGTCAATAATATACGATTTTAAGGAGTTTATTCAGTAGCAAATATTAAAAAAAAAAGAAACGAATTTCGTATTTTTACTTTTATCGGTAGGGTAATCAATTGAAAATACTATCTGGGAATTAACTTTAAGAAATAATGAGCTTTTCGGAAGATATGACTCTTGGAATAAGTAAATGTTTAGGGGTAGAGACTCCGGTGAAGTGCAGACTCTCTTGGCATCTAAAATGGCCGACAAAATTTTTTTTAAATATGAGAAAATGGAGTATATATTATATATTCTTCATCGAAATTGATGAAACACGTATTTTTTTTTTTGCTTGAATATCAGTTGTTTCGACGTAAAGAATTTTCGAAATATTGGCTCAAAAATTATTTTTTCACGTGTTAATTTTTGTTTATAATTCAGTAAACTCGGCCGGAAATTCACAGATTGTTATAAATTTTCTTCATTTCGTAGACGGAGTTTCATTTTATAAGAAAAAATTTTCATTCTTTATTTTTTGAAAAAATTTTTCTTGCAATCGTGATTTGCATAGAATAATTGAAAAATTTTTCATTCAAAAAATTTCGACATCGTATCAGTTTTTATTTCCTTGATTTTTTTTTTCTGATCGAAAGTCAGTTTGATGAACAACGTTCAGTATTGATGATCATTTTTGTTGAGTTTCGTTGAATCAATTGCGATTTATTATTATCAAAGGAAAATATTTCTTTCCAAAAAATCAAGAAATTTTGAAAAAGGTTTTTCTTTATTTCTTTTTAACCCTAGATGGTCACTCTGAGTGAAATTCACCCAACGAGATTTTATTAAGTTTCTTGTTGAGTAGCTTGTTATATAAACGTCAATTATCGAAATTTTCATCATACATAATTATTATTGTGATCAGATCGTTTATCATAGGAATAAGCCAAAAGTCTAAGATTAGCAATTTTTTCTATACTTTTACATCTTAACTTTTTGACTGTACAAACTTCATTTCGATCATTTTTATTATTAGTTTTTTACAAAGTTCTTCCTGACGTTTACGATTAGAAATTTTCATTTTACATCCTCAATAAAATTAAAAAAATAAATAATTCCTAAAATCACAAAAAATTTACTTGCTCAATTTCTCATCAAAAAACTGAAATTTTTTCCAAATACTCAAATTACTCGAGTCTACACATAAAATCAACAAGTATCTGAATAATTAAAGAAACACATCTAGAAATACGTGTTCACAGAAAAAGTTCCTGCACATTTTACAGAAAATTCAGTCCAAATTTTTTTAAGAACCAATTTAATTGCTACCATTACATATCATAAAATATACGGCATACTTTTACAAAATTTACAGCGAAAACAGCGCGAATCAAACATGTTCTTCTCACGATGAACAAAAATGTAAAAATTTGTATTAAACTAGAAAATGTATCGTATCTCTCTTAATATCTGTAACGAATCACACCTCAAACAAAAAATTTTTATCTTCACAAAAAAATACCTAACAAAACTTTCAACAAGTTTTACGTATATCTTGATAGGCATTTAAACATCGTCTCCAATCAGCAAGTTTTTCAATATTTGTAAACAAACTTTTCCACCTAACTCAAAGTTGTACTATTGCCACAGTTATAAACTTTAAAATATCTTTACAATCATCTAAGGTTATTTGCATAATCTCACACTGTATAACTTTCAAATAGGCCAAGTTCATAAAACTGATTCACATACTTGTAATTGATTCTCAAATATATGCACTGATCAATATCACGAAGAGGACAAAGTTCAAGTCTTTTGTTTTATCAGAGCATAAAAAAAATTTCTTTTTTTCGAGTGCTGGACTGTTCTTTTTTCGTATTACAATTGTTACATTATTGTCACTCGATTGCAAATTTTTATTGGTAATATGATGGCTAAGAATAAAAAGTATCAATGAAAAAATGCTGGAGTAAAATATATTTATATAATCCATGATTGCGTATCACACGTCTGCGTCAAGTGTCCCAAGTTTACAATTTATAAGCGTTACGTATCATTAAATCGAAGTATGCATCATTTTCGATACTCGCACTCATTGCGCTGTAGTAATGGATGAATTCGTCCAAGGTCACCTGAAAATGACCAATGCCAATTTGGCTCGTTTTTGGATGTATTGTAGAAAACCAAAATCTAAAAGACTCGCATTTATCTTGATGACGAACGAAGGAAATAATTTTTCCCCAATTTTTTGAACCCCTTTTCATGATAGATTTTATTTCATCAACTACCAAAGTTTCACCATTATTTAGTTATCCAGTGATGATAATTTTATTAGAAAATATTTTAATGATTTCTGAAAAATTCGTATGTAAAAAACTTACGACGCTGTCTGTTGAAGAATGGTTCTCAAAATTAGCTATAAATTTATTCAAGATGCTTTCTTCAGTTTCCTCTCCACTAATGTATCTTGGGTGACATTTGACATTGTACAGCTTTCGCAAATCTTCAATCGTTATCACCCCATCTTCATCGGTATCGAGTTTGTTGAAAGCCTGCTCTATGAGTTTTTTTCTGTTATCGTTCATGGGGGGCTGGAATATCAAAGACGTTTTTTTCGGAATTCTTATCGAGAATGAGTGATTAGACATTTTTAGAGTTTGTTTATCGTGAAATGTGAAGGGGTTTTCGGCTTTTTGGTTATTTATTTTTCATACAACAATAACAAAGAGGTGTATTGTTTCTATTTTATTTATCTTAGTTACAAAGAAGGTGTCAACGGATTTTAAAATGATTCGTTGGCTGATTGCCATAATCGTTAGTAAAACAATTTTTTGACTCGTTGATGACAGTTAAGAACTGAAATTTTTATCGTTGAATAGTCACAATCAATGTATCATTCTTTGATGAATTTTTATTTATTTTATACCATTTTTCTTTCCAAAGCTTGAACTTTCAATATAAAAATATTAAGTGGGAAAAAGAACGTACTCTGATAGCAATTAGAAATTCGTCAATGTCAACTGATCCATCTTCGTCAGTATCTATCTTCGTGAAGATTTCGGATATTTCTTCATCAGTTACTTCCAGACCAGCTTCTTTAGCTGCATTTGTGAACTCTTCTAAATTCAATTTGTTGTTTGAGTCTTCGTCATATCGACGAAATACCCTGTAAATAGATGGAAATATAAATGATTTTTCAATATTTTTAGTAAGTTACTTTGAAGTACTGTTTGCATATTTTTTCTGTATTTAATTCATATAAACAATTTCCATACGTTCAGATTGTATGATTTTATGACAGATATATCGGCATTTCATGGAAACAATGTGAAATCTTTGAATTTTTATATGGTACTCAATTGGGCAAAGTTTTTTATCTACTGTAATTATTAGCTTTGAAATTTTTATATTCAACTTAACCTTGAAAGTCGCAATTTGAAGTGACTTTTCGATTTAACATGTTTAAAAACTTCAGAACTTGTACTTTACAAGTCAGAAACTGAAAATCATTTAGGTCAATGCTTTAGAAACTATGAAATGGAATTCAGATATTCAACACTGAGAAAAAATTAAATAATTTTTGACACAATCATTGTAAAAAGTACTAGAGTATTGTAACTTTCATAGTATAATGACAGGTTTGAGATTACTATTGCAAATTTTGCCATTCTTATTTTAATACAATATTGTTTAGTGAAAGTTATTACATTGTTGTTACTCATTACTTACTGTATGATAGTTTTGAATAGACAATATGAGGACGTTTCAAATTTTCAGAATGCAAATTGTGCTGAATAAATTGTATATTCTGCTACATTATTACACAAAATTTAATATGTGCAGTAAAATATCAATCTAAGTGTTTTATTTTACTTTATTAAAGTTTTCAGTTCGTACAATATGATTTCTCCATAGATAAGAGAGAATACTGTATCTATCAGTGTTTCTCGAAAATTCATGTAATAATGTAAAATTTACAGTATTCTTTTACAATGTGAATATAATACAGCGACAAGAACTATACAGATGTAAAGGGTTATATACCTTTTTGTGCGGACGAATTCAGTATGGTTTGGAGTATCTTTTAAAGCATGTAGCAATAATGTTATGACACCAAAGTTATTGTTTTTTAATAGTGTCTTGTCCACTTGGAGAAACAAGTGATTATTTATAAAAAAATATCAACAATTGACGGAGTTATAGCCCTTTCCCCGAAACAACTTTTTTTTGAAGAGGCTTGTGGCGACCACGATGCAAGTCGAACAAGTCAAGTTATATCAGGAAATCAAATAAATTTCATTAGTCTAGGAATATATCTAGTTATTAAACTATCGCGTTTTTATAGAAAAGATTTTATTTTGCAGACAGGAATTTTTTAATAAAATTTTCAGAGCCCAAAAAATCGAAATCTCGGGGAAAACGTTCTTGCATACAGAAAAAACGTAATATTCATTTTTTCAATCGTTCAAGAACTGAATTCATTCCTAGACTAATGAAATATTTTGGATTTTCTAATTCAACTTGTCCTGTTCGACTTGCATCGTGTTCACCACGAGCCTCTTCAAAAAAAAAGTTGTTTTGGGGAAAGGGCCATTACTCCGCCAATTGTTGATATTTTTTCATAAACAAATACTTGTTTTTTCAAGTTAACAATAAACTTTCAAAAAACAATAACTTTGGTATCATAACGTTATTGCTACATACTTTAAAAGATACTCCAAACCATACTCAATTCGTCCGCACAAAAAGGTGTATAACCCCTTAAAGGACTGGGAAAACTATATAGTTTGTTTTTGAAATGTGAATTATTACAACATAATATTGCAGAAAGTACAACAGAAGTCTAGAATAAAATACAATACATTTTGGTGACTTTACAACAATATATATTTACCACTCCAAATTCATTTGACAATGATAACAATATTATAGAATGAAAGATACAATAAATAGCTAGGAAAAAGTACAGTATTCGAGACTGAATCCTCAGTACATTTTTTTATTGCAATAATAACCGAATTTATTCTCAATAGAAAACTATGTAAATTAGAACTTCTTCAAAAAATTTCTAAACCTGAAAAGCTATTAGTTAGAGGAAACTTACAATTTAATGTTTCAATATTAAAATATTTGGATTTTGGAAATTCAGACTGCGAAAATCTCCAACTCCTAAATCAAGAGTAACAAAATTTTGTTCAAAAATAAAGCAAATGTAAAAGCCTAATTCTTTTATTTGAGAATTGGAGTCGGTACTTAATTTAAGTCATGAATCAACATTGTAAGAAACGAGATTCAAAAATGGCAACTAAACAAACCAATGTTTTAAATAATAATAAAAAAATTTAATTTTCTAAAGTGGTTGTTCTTTTAGAAGTAAATAATTTTCACACAAATTCTTAACACGAAAATATTTGAATTTCGATACATTCATATGAAAGAGTAAAAATAATTTCAGAGTATTGAGATTTTGTAGTTTCCAATTTTCGAGTCAAAAAAATTGAAAATTATTCACAGATTATCAAAACATCAAATAATCAATATATCTTCGATTTTGATGAAATTTCATACTTCTCTTAGAACAAAAGAAAGAAATGTAACTCAAAATCGATCGAAACGTCCTGAAACTGATCAGAACCTATTTTTCAAAGACGTTCAAATTCATCATTAATGATCAATTGAAATTCCTTTTATAACAATCAGTTTCTCTACATTTTTGTGCTTTTACATTGAAAAAAGTGCCTTTCAAAAACATAGACAGTTCGTGCAATTCGATATGCAGTCAATGAAAGCAAATAAAAAAATAAAAAAAAAAATTACCGGGTCAATCCAAGGATCCCGGTGACACCCCGAGAGAGGCATAGCAAACGTAATTTTTCGAAAGGATCCGTGGTGATTTTTACTGCGCGCTTCGCGTTATGTTTCATTTCATTTTCCTGCCGTGAAGTAGCCGTTTGAGGTCTAAAAAACATTTCTGGAAAATGAGTAATGAGTTGACATAACGAGGTAAATGTTCTAAGATGAATGAAAGTCACGCTATCTTTTAATTAATTTAAGTATAGATTAAATCGATGGACGTTCTATTTCCATTTCATCGCGATTGAACTTGTTAGTAAAGTTTGGAATCATAGAATTTTTTGCAATAGTTTCGAAATGATCGAAGGTCGTGTTACGAGGGAAAAAGGTTTTTTCACGTAATTGAAATTTTATGAAGGCAATGATTATTTATTTTATTTTTGTTCAATTTCTTCTTGTTCTGTGATGAATAACACTATAATGCAATTTTTTCAATAAAAAAACGCAAAATATGATAATTTTACGTGTGGGATAATCAGGTAAGAAATTTTGTTAAACTTTTTTTGATAATTTAGAAAGAATATGTAGCACAAAATTTCGTGAAGATTGATTTGGTTTTGGAAAATATTTTTAGATGTAGGTAAAAAGATGCTTTTTTTCATGAATTATTCATTCCAGGATCATTGAAATAACAATAAAAAAAATTTTTGTGTAAGTCCACTATGAGCCGACTGAATCTCCAGGTTACAATGATCCCAAAATAATTATATCTTAGCAAAATTTTTCCGGCCATTAGAAAGAATCAAAGCTGCGAAGGCCTACCTTCGAATATATGCATCATGTTATTTATAAACTTTTGATCGTAACTATTACAAGTAAAATAAAACGACAAAATTAATGTTTGTACGAAGGCATGTAAAGACCGAACCTTTATGTCACCTTGTACTACTTTTGGCTTCAACTAAAGTTCACTCTTGACAAAAGCAAGTTTATTTATAACATTCCGAAGAAATAGTAAATTAGCAGTAAAAATGAAAAATTTGCTGAAAAAACCGAGTCTGCGTGGAAGTTTGAAATTATGGCAACGATTGATCATGTTTTTTTCTTGAATTATCGAAAATGTGTCATTTTTTTCATTGTTTAACGTAAAAAAGAAAAGGAAAAACCGGTATTTTTTCGAAAATTACGGAAAACATATGCTGCATGTTGAAAAAGCCCAATTTTGAATTTGTGTAACGATTGCCCTCGCTACGCTTGGTACGAAAAACCTAAGACATGTTCATTCGAAATCCGTCACTTATTCAACTATATTTTTTTGATGGCGGAAAAAAATATTAATTTACCAAAATTTAGAAAAATATTATGTCGAAAAACTTTTAGAAAATTGGAACGTATATTACCTGCCCACCAAAAATTCTTTGAGAAAGAAAATTTCCGGATTCGTAAGTTCCGCAAGTGTTTCAAACAGTTCTTGAAATGTTCTCAAGTTTTGAAAATGCTCCAAATTGACATATTCAAACGGACTCTTGGGTAGATTTTTCGAAAGTTTGCTACTCAGACATTGCAATATTTAAAAATTTTTTAACAAATTTTAATCATTTATAAATATTATTGGTGACATAAATTGATTCGTTCAATCCTAAATATTTCAAGCTTGCCGTGAGCATAAGTACATCGATTCAAAAATCGAGGCTTCAGATTGCCAAACTCGATAATGTGTGCACATCGTGAGTGTCGCTGACACAGAATTTCAATGAATTATTAATAATTTTTTACAACATTGAACTGGAAAATCACTATCAACAAATATTTTGTATTCAAAAAAAGTCTTAAGCAATTTTGTCTGTAAATTTATTCATTATAAACAAGTTAAAAAATTTTATACAGCAAAGGCCATATGCTTCCCTCACTGACAAAAGTTTTAAATTTTCATGACATTAATTATTCATTGTTTAGCCGAATGAATGAATTTCTGTGATTAATGCAGACATAAAATTCTGTAAAACTCACCTTAATTCCGGTGTTATGTATCAATACGTGTTTACTACTTTGTAACTTGAAGTAACTACTTTGTAACTCAAAAAGGACGAAACGAATAAGATCTAAAATAACTGCGATATGTCGAAAATTAAATTTTGTCGAGACAGGAATGCTTCGAGTGAATATCAAAACGCGAATGAAAAGATGCATTCCTACTTGATAAGAGACTATAATAGAGACACGCAGGCATGTACACACGTGTCACGATTACAGGCGTTTTTTCCAATAATCTATATTGTAGCCTGCATGCACCTTTTAAGTTACAATAGTGTTGCTATAACTACCATTAAACGAAACAGTAAAATACCGCAAAAGCTGAAAAACGGAAAAATTTAACCGCCGTTCCCAGACTATGAGCATCCTTTGGAAACGCAATGCTGTTATGCGTTCTGCAGAAAAATTAAACTATAAACTATTCTTTTTTTATAGGACTAAAGTTTCTGATGTCATTTTGTATATATTTTTTTAATAATCACCATACTACGAATTTTAGAAAAAATAGCTGGTTCGGGATGGATCAGTTCAGAACTGACTTCATTAAATATATCTAGATTCATATTTTGCTAAACTTTTCTAGATTCTTTTCTACAAAATTATCACGATTTTCAGTATATCTTTTCCCATCACTGAATAAATCAACGTGTCGAACATTCGAAGAACTTTGTTAGATTTTATTTATATTTGATTAAATCTTGCGTTGCTGTAACCAAAGTGTAATATTTCGAGACAATATTGATAACATGCATATTTTCTACTTTCGAGTGTACTCAACAATTCAACTTAGATTCATAAATATGCAAATTATCCACAAGAGCAGTAAAAAATTTTTTCTAATTCAAAACCTAACAACTTGTGACACGCGAGGCCTCAATTAGGGAAAAACCAACGTTTTCCCACAATGTTCAGAAAAGGACAAATGTAAAACAACTGCTGTACTTGAGCCCTGAGTGACTTAAAACTGCTTTGGGGTTTTTCGAAATAAATACCCAAGTGAACCTGTGAGCTCGCGGCGTTTTCATTATTTCCGCCCGTTTTCGAACTCGTCACGAGCTCACAGAGTATTTCTAGTCGTTGATAATTATTAATATATATTTTAGGAAAGTAATAAAATGATAATTCATTATTTATAGTAAATAATGTAATTACAATGAAGCTGTAACACGATTACTTAATAAATAAAAAAAAAGTCTCCCGGGTGGGAATCAATCCTGTGTGCTGCGGAGTTGAACCCCAAAAATTATCGTATATATTTAAGGTGAGACATGCGCTTTATTTAAGCACTCTACACAAAACTTGAAACATGAGAAAAAAAACCAGCAGCCATCTGGTGAGCGCTTGGGGAGAGCGCGCGAATTTTCAAAATTTGAAATACTTTATATTCGAGCTGCGAGCTCACAAGTTCACTGGGTATTTATTCTAGAGAATACTGACAATCAGCGTTACTATTAAAACAAACTCCAAAGTTACATACATTCATTGTTACAATACAAACGATGGCTCAGTACAATCATAATTAAATCAAGGCTCTGGCAATGTGTTCCCTTTTCTCTCTTTTCATTCTACCCAACATTTATTTTTCCTCTCTGTGATATTTTTCTTGTTCAGGTAATCCTCTGAAGATTGCATTTATTGTTCATATATATTTTTCTCAATACTAATCATATTATTCGCTCCTCAAATTTCTAGATTTTACATAAAATCATTTCTTACGGCACTCCCGCGCTGAGAAAGGTTTCTAATCCTTCGAAATTACTTCCACACTAAAAAGGACATTAGTTGAAAAACATTTTCATCGTTATCAATTACTGTTAGAAATTTTTATTACTTTTTAACCTGAAAGAACATTTAACATGCGAAAGGAAATTGATGCCGAAATAAATGAGCAGAATAAGAAAATAATATTCCAAGTACAAAATCTTCGAATAATATTCTATTTTTAATTAAAAGTAGACGAGCGAAACGTGGCTAGTCACAAACTGTTCACCATGCATGATATCACAATTTTTTCAATTTTATGAAAACTGGTAATGATCTGTAATTTAATAAAACTAAATCATTGTTATAATTAATCGTATGTAAAAGTTTCTTTATTTACAAATCAATTTAAAAGGTACATTACTGTTGATTGCAAGGTGTTATTCGTTGTGAGCTTTGAGATTGCTTCTCTGTCACTTTTCAAATTGATCTTTACGTCATTTTAGGCTCTGCAGTTTTATCCTTGATGTCTATTATGACCTGTAAAAAGAAGTATTTTCATTGGTCATTTGATTTTAATGAAAACAAAATTAAATAAGTAAATTATTCATGGAAAAAAATGAGATAATCGATTACTTTACTGATTTTTTCACTATTGTCATTAATTTTTGTGTCATTTACAATGAGTGTTCTATTACTTCACAATTCTATAAAACCTTATAATCTAAAAATCGAGAAATAAGAAAAAGTAAAACTAGACTAGTCATGGTAATAATAACCTTGCCAGAAGACTTCATTTCAGACACAATATTCATTGCCTCGTTGATGTTGTACAAACCAGCAATCATGGAGTGAGTCGGTTTTATCAAGTTCTCTTCGTAAAAACCTATCACGTCATCTCCAGCTTGACTACATGTAACAGAAGACAAAACATCATAATTTATAAGTATAAAAAGAACTAGAGCATATTTTTTTCAATAAGGTGAAAAAAGAGTTTACCGATATCGTTCGTAATCGTGTTTCCTAAAGTCTCGTAAATTTATTCCTGACACAACCAAAGGGTTTTCCTCAGCAGATGACGAATCCTTTTCATTTCCAGTCACTCCAGCCAATATTACACGAGCTGAAACACATAAGTTTTCCATTAAAGATAAAATTGTATAGCTTTTATAAATGATGTCATTGTTTTTTTGTGGAAGTTTCTAAACCTTCCAAAAAAACACGATGCAAGGAAATAATTTTTGAAAGATCACAATGTACCTTCTCGAGACAAATGTTGCACTACAACACCAAAATTGTCGTCTCTCAACATGTATTTAGAGGGTGGCTCGGTTTTGTAAACATCTGTAAAACTGTGGGAGAAACGGTCATTATTTTAAGTCAATGATCAAATGATTTACATCAGGGACAATATGAGGATACTTTAAAATATTATGCAACATTACAATTAAATATTATTACAATGTTACGACGATGTTATTACATGTTACAACATTGTCATTGCACCAATTTTGCTAGAAGTACAAAATTTGAGATATCACATGTTTCTAAATTTTTCTTAGTCAATTATTGATGATTAAATTTTCAATGATTCTTCAATTTTGAAAACTGGAGTTTAGGATATTTAAAAGAAATATCAAAATTTTCAAAGATTCGAATGTACAACTGCATAATTTAATATCTAATCCACTTTATAACTTCAGAATTAAGGAATATGTAAATATAATCCTCCTTTGAAAAAATGACAGAAAAATTTAATAGTTGACTCCATACCCGTTGATCAACTTTTTGAAATTTTCCCCTTCCTTGTCATCAAAAATGTGTTCGAGGTTTCGTTCCTTCGCGAGCTTTTCGATTTCCTTCATCAGCTTCTTATCGTGAAATTTAAGAGAAGCAAATGCACCCCTGTCTCGTACTATGGAAGCTCTCTCTTCAGTTGAGGATACTCCAATAACCTAGCAAAATATATGGACATGTTACTTAAAAAATTTTGTTCATTTTCAAAATTCAGTATGATTATCATTATTACATCACAATTTTGAGTTTAAAGCTTAATATATTACGTAATTATATCATTATCAATATTGTATGATTACTATTATTTATTGTATTGCAATCATAGTAATGAAATTATTTACTTTTCCACATGCATAAACATTTACAAAATATTATTTTAATTTCCAGGCAAAGTCTAGGTGACTCATATAAAAAGACTTTGATAAAATAAAATTAAAGAATACTGAAATGTTCACTGATGAATTTCAAACATATACTAAAATAAAAATGGACTGACCAAAACGTAAGGTTATTACATAGAAAAATTTATATTTTGTCTAAACACAACATGGAAAAAATATCTAGAAAATTAATCAGACAAAAATTCGTACCCTGCTTCAATGTTAGACAACTGAATTTAAATGCCGTTCAACAAATATCAAACTGACTGAAGCATAATATTTTTTATTTATATCATTATAAGTAGTGGTTGTATTATTATTTATGATGATATATTATTTAATGCAATTATGTTTTTTAATTATCATATAACCATATTACACTTAAGCTTTCTTACTATAGTTATTATAATATCACTTAAAAAATATATATATAGTTACATCGAATAAATCGTTTAGCTATAAATATTTAATAAACTGCTTAAATGTTGTTTTAAATGTTTTGAAAACTGTATTTTTAAGAAATTTTAAAACGTTTGTTGATGTAGCTACAATTTTACATGAATATATTTATAAATAATGAAAATTTTTTCAAAAAAGATAGAGTTTTTACAAATATAATCATGTGAAATAAGACATGTGATAATAAATCATACGATTTATGAATATAAAAAATAAACATAATTAATTCATAAATATGATAAATATAATGAAGACCGTGAAGACATGTGATAAATGAGTATAATGAAAAAATATGATAAATAAATGAATTCACAAATATAATTAACGAATGTGACGAATAAATGAAAAAATATAATGAATATAATGAAGACACGTAATGAATAAGTATAATGAACAAATGCATGAATATGATAAAAAAAAATAAAGATGATAAATATATAAATGAATGAATGAAAAAAATAAATGTAATGGAAATTTATACAATCAATCATATTATGAGTCATTAAATGAATAAATCTGATGAATGAATATAATTAATGCATAAAAATAATGCATACATAGTGAATATAATAAATCAATGTAATCAATTGATACATATAATAATTGAAATGTAATTAATTAATGAATATAATGAGTATAATAAAAAAATGTTATGAATGAATGTATATAATATAATGAATGCAAATAATAAGTATAATAAAAAATCATTTATTTAATCATATAATGAGCCGTTTATTGAATACAATGAAAAACTATATATTAAATCATAAAACGAGTCATTTCATGAATGAATGTAACTAAAGAATAAAAAAAAAATGTAATAAACATAATGAATGAACAAACGTAATAAATATGAAGAATATTATTGAAAAGAATATATATAATGAATATATACGAGGAATAATGTAATGAACGAATGTAAAAAATCATTTAATGAATGAAAGGTATAATAATCAATTTACCTGAGCTCTGAAAACATTGGTAGCTAAATCGATAGCTGCCAAGCCAGTCCCACTGAAGCCAACACTTATCAAAATTAAGTCATCCTCTTCGATTTGAGCCTGCAGTTCCAGGCCAATCAAAGCTGTCATATAATTTTCCAACAAGCACACTGCATCAACTGATCTTATTGTTGAAGATATTCTCCATACATCCTGTTGAACAAAAAACTACGTTTTTGGTAAAACAAACATTAAGTTGACATCTTTTGCAAGTTCTGAGAAATGTATATACTGGCAATTCTTTTTTTCGTATTCAAAATCAAGAATCTTTGCATTATTAACATTTGCATTTGGATTATTAATTTTGAAGATATATAATAGAAATAATAGAATATGAAATAGAAAGTAGATGAAGTTTTCCTTAATTTTGACAAATTATCAACCAATATTAATTTTGATTTGATACTTTAAAGTCAGGAAAACAAAAACTAGAAATTTTCAGCAAAATGCAAACACACTTTGACATTGGCGATGCACTGCTCCGCAAAACCACCGAATTTTTTTTTGTTCAAAGCAACGACTTTGTCGCCAATTTTAAGCCCTTTCTTCTGTGCGTCTTCTCCCAGTTTTGCAACATTTCCCACGAGTTCGTAGCCTAGTACAAGAGGAAGTTTTGGTTGAAAGGTGTAGCCATTATCTCTGAGAAGAACATCTGGTCCATTTACAGCACAGTAGTTGACGTCGATTAAAACCTTTGCATAAGAATTTGACAATTTAATTAAACTTTCTTCCATGAGTTCAAAAATATATTAAGTTGAATTTGTTGAATTACCTCATCAGAATCTAAATCATCCGAAAGTTCCCAATTCACGATATCGAGCGTGTGGAAATCTTTTAATACAGCAGCCTGAATTTTTCCAACTTCTGGGGATAGAATAGACGGTTTGACATCATTTTTGGTTTTGGCTTTTTGTGAATAATTCGAGATTTGGATTCCAAAGTTCGGTTGGACCTGAAACTTAGAAGTTGAAAATATATACTCAGCGAGCGTGGAAATCATGGACTTTTTTAGTTCAAATAATAAGTTTTTATATTATTTTTCAAACTTACAATACAGAAGTTTATATAAACTAACAAATGAGAATGTAGGTAATAGACTGAGAAATTGGTTGAATATTCACGCAGTAATTAGCATTCTTTTCTAATTGAAAGTTAATTTAGCAAAATACATTAACGCGATTTTTTCAAAAATTAAAATTTGAGTCAGTGAAAAGTAAAAAGTAGAGAGCGAATAAAGCATCAAAATTAAGGTCTCGGAAAAATAAAAAAAGAGAATAATTGTGATCCTGTATAAAAATTTGAGGAAATGATAATTCCAAAAATAGAAAACTTGTATTGAGATATTGAAAAAGTTACTAGATTAAATTTTGAAAATAAGAAAAGTCTGAGATTCATTTTAAGCAGTAAAAATATATTCTGTATTTTTGCATACATACAATTTTTCTTTGTTGCATAATATATCATAAAAAAAATAAAAAAGTAAATTGTGTACTTAAAAACGTAATATTCATTTTATCAAGAATACAGTATATTTTCATAATAATAAAATTTGTAAATAAATTATTTTAACATAGAAAAAAGTAAATTCGAAAATCAATATATAATATTAAATATTGATATAAAAATAGAATAAAATGTTAGTAAAAAAAGAAAACATATTTTATGTGAAACGTAAAATATTATTTGACAGAGAATAGTGTAAATTATGAAAGCAAAATACTGTAAAAATGGAAAGGCGTCAAATGAGAAAAATATTAATTTAGAAATTAGACGAATGTGCAAACATCAGAACTGCTAAAACGAAAAACTCGATAAAAAAAAATGAGAAGTTCTACAAATTATGAGACAAAAATCAAATTTTGAAAAATTTGAAGTTAGAAAATAAATAATTTGATTACCATATAAAATTCAAAAATACAATTAGAACACGCAAGTGAATTAACATTTAGGAAACTGAAAACATAAGTACAATATTGAACGAGTTGATAACTTCAATTTGAAAAAAAAGAAAACTATATGAATATAATTTTTCTCAATAATAAAATTATATATGTATTTTTATGTATGAAATTTCCCTCTATCAGATAAAATATCATTCAAACTAGGAAAAAACAAATTGAATAAAAATTTGATACATTGATATAAAAATTGAAGAATCTAAATGTATTATATAATATTTACATACTAATGGAATTAAATATATTTGAAAAAAATATTACTTATACTTTTATGATATATAAAACAGTAGTAAACACAGAAAATCAAATTATAAAATTCAAATAATTAAAAAATTTTAAAGTAAGCAAATATAAAAAATATATTTCGAAATCACAGAAATTTCCTATCGCCAAAACTATGAAAATTAAAAATCCGACAAATAGTAAAAAATGAAAAATGCACGACATATAAAATATAAATTTAATCAGGAAAACTAAATTTTCAAAAATTTGAGGTAGGAAATAAAAACCATTTAAAATACATGACGAATATCTAAAAAATACAAACAAATACATAAAATTAAGAAAATACATGAAGAATATATAAAACTCTTTGAAATGGCAAGAAAAATTACGAATATGAAAATCTAAAACTTAGGAAAATTATTAATAGAGAACATCTAAAATTTTGTTCATTAAAAATCCAAAAAATCTGGGGATTCAATGATAAAAAACATGAATTAAAAAATTCGAAGATATGAAAATAAAAAAAATAAAAAATGGTTTAACTTGTTCTCACCAAATTACGCAATATTTTGACGCCGCCAGTCGTATTTTTCGAAATGCATTGAGAGTATAAATAGGTTATAAAATTTTTAGGAATGAACAACATGTTTGCTAAAAGTTGCTCTCGTACGCGAATTAACCAAAAAACGTTAAAATAATGCTCATGGCAATATGGTAAAAATTATTTTTGGTCGTAATTATGATATCAACATTGAACGTCATGGGAAACAGTTTTTAACAATTTTGATGTACTATACTGTTCATCACTGTTCACTATCTAATGTTTACATGTAAATTGATGTAAAAAAAATCCAATCAGCTGTTGAGCTGTTGCTGTCGTCTGCTAGAGGCACATTTTGACGCTGACATTGGACGCTGTAACACCTCGAAATTGCAGCGTCAAGCGTCATTTGAATCACAAATGTCCCACTCCGTTATATTTCGAAACACGGTCGTCTTTTGACCGTCGCAATCGCGAAAGTCGAATAATGATTACATTCTTATTTATATATTGTTGGAACATGTAACGTGAGGCCATCCTCAGAATCTTTTTGGACTTTCTAGAATTTATATTAATTTTTTAATTTATTATAAAATTAAATATTGAAATTAATATTAATATTAAAATTCGCAAATTTTTCTCCGCGGCTAGCATTGAATGAAATGTCATATTAAGAAATTTTTTGGACTTGAAAAAAACATAAAAATTCGTACAAGCTGACTGATTTTTTTCTAATGGTCAAAAATTACAGATTAACAAATGCTCAATGATTTTCCTTCTAAAAAAGTTATCCATGGAGGGCTCGTCCTAATAAACATCAGATCTCAAGAATCTGGTGTTTTGATCAAGCATAACATTTTCTTGAAACAAAAAAAAATTACACGTGAAATATTTTTCCATCCCAAGCCATTTTATACTATTATATCTAAAATAAACATTTTCGAGGAGAAAACCTCACGTACGTTGATATTGTTTTTTTATTATCCATGAAAAAAGCGGTCAACCGGAGCAGTAGTGGGAGAATAAATCCACGATCAAATTCTGTGCCAACGTTGCACTTTTCTTAACTAAGCTTTCGGTCTATATTGAGACCATCTTCAGGGTACCTATTGAACAAAATACAATCTTAAAAATCAAAAATAAACCTCTTAACAATAATTCCAAAATCTCAAACATTACTCACAATATGCGGTTTTAGCTCATATTAACAAGGGCTCAATCGTATCCTACAACATTCGTCAAAAATATGGAATGGACTGAAATATCAATATAAATCGAAAACATTACAGAATAAAACATAAATCTTGATAAAAAAGTTGAGAATTAAAAAACGACTTACAATTTATGATTCAAGAACAACAAAAATCCATTCCTATCACGATCAATCCAAAAGGTCTGGCTCATATCAAAAGAACCGAATACGTCTAACAACGTTCGTTAACAGTAATGGACTAAAACACTCGTCAAACTAACAAAATTTCGGCGCCAAACTCTTATCGCTTATAAACAAGGGGGGGGGGGGGGGAATTTGGGAATGACTACGTCTATATGGAGCAACAATCAAGTATATTTCAAAATTTTATCATCAGTCGGGTTCAAATTCTCTGTATCAGTTTGTAGGTTAATATTATTATTCCCACCTTTTATGAAGACCATCTCGGCAATAGATCCTTTAAACCAATTACTTTCAAAATTTAATATTCTAACTTTATCCCCATCAAAATCATGACCCGGTTCAACTTTATGCTTCGTAATAACACTATGTTTATCAAGATTGCTCCGGTTGGCCGTTTTTTTCTTGAATAATAATTTCCTAGCGGAGCGTTATCTATTATTTACTAATTGTTTTTTTATCCTAAGTTTTTCGATATCTTGTTATTTACATTCAATCTATTCAAAAAAGTAACGTGAAAGTACCTAAACGTTACTTTTTTAAACTGGTATTCCCTTTCTAGTAACGCTAACGTAACAAATCACACTTTTCTAAGTAACTTTCCAAACTCTGGCCATTACTATCATACAAGTTTTATAACAAAACATTTTAAAAATCAGTAAACCTAAGATTGAAACTAATGTACCTTCACTGAAAAAAAAACATATATGAGACGTGTCTCCGTAGAAGACATGAAGACGCGAAATTCATGTCTTCAGTCATTAAGTGTCTTACTTTTATGTGTCAAAAAGATGTGTTCCAAAGACATCTTTGAACGTCTTAAAAATGGCGTCAAAAAGTGTCTCGTGGCAAGACACCATTTACAGAAGTTTCTTTTATAGTGATCATACTTTCGACAAAAATTCAGAAGATATTGCCATATTTTTTCTCATCAGAGTATCAATGAACCTCAAAAAACCCTATCCAAACACCAAGACCCCCGGAAAATTGGGCCTTATTCTTAAGAGAGGGAGAGGCTGAATCCGGGGAAGAGAATGGTTTGAAAAGAACGGAAGGGATAAAGAACGTGTCGTACAGTACGTACGCACTTACCGGCTTCAGTCTTACTATCTCTTGTACTGCGAAAGTCACGTATGAGGTACCACCTCCCCATTTTCAACTACCCACAATTAAAGCACAACCACAAACCCCTAATACTGACATAAATAAAACAAAACCACTCACATGGTACCACAAAATCCCTGTCAAACCCATTGAAAAAAATTCGCGATAAGTGCAAAAAATTGAAAAAAGTGCTGCTACTGCTGCTGATGGTGGTGGAAGTAGTGGTAGTTGTCCTTGAGAGTAAAGCATGGGAAGAAGAAAAATAATCCCTCGAGAAAGTGAAGATATGGTTGCATATAGTTGGGACAGTGCAGAGTAAATGGCTCGAGCGTCGAAACCAAAATTAAGTGAAAGTTGACAAACCAGTAGTATAGAAGCAAGTACAAGTTGTAGTAGTAGCAGTAGGAATCGAGAGACCTCGAAGACGACGTTGGCGAAAATGCGTGGAACATATTTCAAATACCTCGACAACACGTGTGCAACTGTGCCCTAGCATCCTGGTATCGCTGCAGCAACGAAAGAGAAAATTATGTCGGAATACAATAACCGGAAATCGGCAACAGCAAGAGTTGCTGGATGCGAGTACTCGTCGAGGAACAATATTCGCGTACAATGTTGATCGAGAAATGCATTGTTGCTCATTGTGCAGGATGACTGCAGTAGGGTAGTGTTATTTGTGTTGATAATTTTTGGTGTGGTCTCAACTGTCTTCGTTTTCGCAAAAAATAATAGCAACAGTTACGGCGTGGATAACATGTGCGAACGCTTCCTACTGATGAGTGTTTGTGCAAGTTGAGAAGGGAATATTTTTCCTACCTTTTTCTGCAACGTCGGGTTTATATCATTGAAGGTGGAAGGAAAAAACATAAGGTAAGATTTTAACATTTAATCATCTTAACATGGAATGTTTATATTATATTCATTTTGTAACGTGAAGTTAAGAAGTATATTTAACAAAATGAAACGAAACATTAGAGTTGTATAAGAAATGATTTAAATTAATGCAATCAAACATCATGTTTCGTTTATTCATGTTTTTCTTTTTTAATTATACAAATTTAGATGTTGATTAGATATCTTTTTGAAGTGAAACTCTTTTGGGCGCTTTGAGCTCAACTTAAGAGTTTCCCAGCCAAAAATGGCGAATGTTGGACCTTATGACAGCACAAAATGAACAGAAATTCAGTATGAATAATAAATTGCTGTAAAAAAGATGAAATATGTTAAATGAATGACGGGTTCCACTTTGTGATTTACGATTATGATGTTTAGTGGGTGTCTCTAATATATTTTTGGGACATTTTGTGATTTTGTCATTGAGATGGATGTAAAATTGCGGTTTGTTTGCCCTTGAAAAGGGCTGCACGCTGTCAGTCGAAATGTTGGGAGAATAGTAAAAATCGACTTTTTTGGAATAGACAAAATTGAATGAGTTTGAACAAAACAACATGCATTTATCATACGATGAATTCACATTCTACTATAAAAAATTATTCGACTTGAATAAAACATACATATATTATCATGAAAAAAGTACAATTTTATAAAAGTATTAGATAGTAAGTATTATTAGATAATTATAAGGGCAACAATATTTATTTTACGATCATCAGAGAAAAATGTAAAAAACATGTAATACAGTAGGTCTCTCATAAAAAATTCTTGTCATAACATATTAACAAAAATGTGTAATAAAATAATGACAGTTCAAAATGCAGTTATAAAGAATGAAATGAAATATCGTTAAATTCGATTGGAGAGAGGTGTTATCGCTTTAAATGAAATCTCAACAAATTTATTCCTGGGCTTCATCAAAGTTCTAGGTTCTCCTGGTATATATCAAGAAGCATTAGGTGAACGTTAGATAACGTGCAGTCTTGAGGCACGAGAGCAAGTTCAAACCTGATATTGGTTTGACTTTCCTAAACAGGGCTTCTAGATTTGAATTTTCTTGTCTTCTTCCGGTAAATTAAGCTTGAGTAAAACGTGGAATTTGACGTGTAATGATGATAATAGCTCTTAGATATCCCAGTCAAACATTTTATATCTTATTTTTAAATATTTAGATTCATTTTTAAGTCTTTTCAGTATTCTTTGCTTTTAATGTATCGTAATTTTTTCTAATATTCTAGCTTTCCATCATATTCGTTTGTTGGTTCATCTCTTTTGAAATCATTTACGATCTAATCTAATACGATCGAATTTTTCGAAAACAAACAATCATGACATAATAGTGAATATAAAAAAATATTTTTTCGACATGTAATGAAATAGAGATAACTGATAAATAATGTAAATAAAAATTATTTTGTTTATTATATGCTTTTAGTCGTATCAAATTATTAAGTAAGACATAAGTCGTAAAATAGACTTTGTTCAGGTTTGTATTTAACTATGAATAGTTCAGTGAATTGTTCACTCTTCTTTTTTTTAAAGAAAAATTTTGTTTATCAATCCATGATTGTGAAAAACTTAAAAACTAAAGTTTCAGAACAATAAGTAATATATATACCTTGCACTTTGAAAATTATATTAAAGTAACACAAGAAAAATATACCAGTAAATCATAGTAAAAAAAAATTTTTATGTCGAGTAAAAAACATCACTTGAATTTTGAAAACAAATTCATAACAATATCAAACATTTGAAGCAATTTTTTCTACAATCGACTATAATAAAAGTTGAAATTTTTCGTAAAAAAAATTTTCCATAAATCGTTTGTATTCAATTAAAATCATTTCTACAATCATCTTTACAAAAAAATCTCTTGCTTTCTTGCAAAACTTTTCATTTTATTCAGAATAAATATCAAATATTTGAGAATTTTGTGAAATATTTCAAGTTAATTGAAACGTCGACAGTACTCAAATAAAAAAATTTAACCATGATGAATAAGTAAAATTATTGTTATTATATTATTTATCGAAACCAGTGTAACCAATGATTTTATCTACGTATACTGATTACTGTTTGTCATTAAATTTATCGAACAATTAGTTGATTCAATAAATTTTTAAAATATTTATAGTTTTGGTATCATTGACTGGTTGGTGATGATCGTAAAAAATTTTATGCTGGTTCCCTGGAAATTTATTAAGATTCATCGTTTTTTTAAATTATGTCTTTTTTTTATATTTATTTTAATAACTCTCCCATTCCAAGCTGAAACGAGGAAGGAAAAATTGTTTTCTGACTCCTTATCATCTTTTAGAATCCGTAACTTAATGTTAAATGAAATGTAACTTATATTCAAAATGTAATACGTTTTATTTTTCAAATTCTTTGGTAATTAATATTTTTGAACATTATATTGACATTCGAAAAAGATTTTACAGAAATCCAATAATTCATATGTTAGATATTCTAGGAAAAATGTTATTTTTGAACGTTCGTTTTTAAAAGAGAAATCAAAGAGATGAAATTTCCTCAAAATTATTTACAAAATGACGAGATGAATAAGAAAAGGTGAGTACTAAATTTTTAAACGACTTGAAAAACTTAGTTCAATTATAAAAACTTCGTTACAAATGAAAAAACTCCAGAAAAGGTTCCCAAAAAATTCTTCAAAATCATAAAAATCCAGCTGAAAACCAAAAAACTCTTTCAGAGGTCAAAAATTTACTGTCAAAAGATACTTAAAAACGAATAAAATCCTTAACAGTGTACTGAAATCTTACACACTTTAAGCAACGTGGATGTTATGTTCCCGGAAGTTGGCGAAACGCGAGTGGCATATCCAATACCTTGCCAACCACAACCATTGCATCTGCAGAGACCGCAACGGCTCTGATAAATACGCAACACAATATTATATTAGACATAAAAATTTTGCATGTAATACTCGTAATATGTATCTATCACATGACAATGATTCATTGACACTATCTCTGATAAAACAGTTTACACGAAATTCACACAAATTGCATGTAAACATGTTCTCAAAGCTTGCACAAATATTAATCATATCCCCCCTCCCCAAAAAATGTGAAAACGCATTATCATGTACTAAACTGACTCTGAAAATATTTCGTTTTTTCCAAGAAATATACATATTTTTTGTGTGGAAGGTTTGCACAGAAATTGAATAAAAATCCGGTCCCATCTTTGATGAAAACGTGATTTTTCAGAGATTACGTATTACACGATGAATTCAAACCTAGAAAATAACTTTTCAAGTGGCGACGACAGTCTGACCCATTTGAAATTCCGTTACCTCATTCTTATCGAAGGAACCGTAAGACCGTACGGTCTTACCTAAGACATAAAAAATGAATACCACGTAGTGTTACGTTGCGAAGCTCAAAATTTTGATCAAGTTCAAAAAACTTTGAATCTTTCACGATTGAATCCGAATTCTATAAAAAGAAGATAAATTGCATGAACTGCGGCAGGTTAAAGAATTTTTCAAAGATTTATTACATTTTTTGAAAGGAGTCGTGGTGCAATGACTTTGCCCTGTTTATCGACCATTACTATCGCAACTTCTACTATATCATGTTTTATGAACGAGACTATGAAATCTGGCTGATAATTTTATAATATTAGGTATGGTTTATGGCTGGAGGCGAGTGAATTTCATTTCTCTTTCTCTCTCCTTCGTGTAACGCCGCCGTGTTTAGGATTCCTCGCAAATCAAAGACTTGAGCGAACGAGCACTCGCCGAGCAGCCTCCTCTATATTTTTCTCGTTCCACATTTCTGCAAACCTTTCTCTCTTATTTTCTTCCTGGCAGCATTTTTTCTCATCCGCGAGGCAACAGGCACAAGTCTCTTGCTTTTGCTGCTTCTGGATGCAGGAAAAATGTGCGTCTGACATTCCAAACATTTAAGAAATGATCGAAAACGATAAAAAAAAAGTGACGAATAGTGACATTGGCTAATATTTGTTGGATATCAATTATTTTATTTACGACTCTAACCAGGGAGAGAAAAAAAAGTTATAAGTATACTTGAATTAGTTAGTTAGTTAGTTAGTTAGTTACACTCAAAAACTGGTTTGGTTTGCTCAAACAAACATTTGGTCGATATTTGATCAACCAAAAATTTGGTTAACTCAAATAAATGTTTCGTATAGGCAAACAAATTATATTAGACTCTAACAAATTTTGTTTTAGTCAAACGAATATTAATGAATGCTAAATATAATGTGTTTTTCCATACCAAAAATATATTATAGCCCAATAAAACTTGTTTGTTCCAAACAAAAATTTATTTGAGCAAACCAAATATTTGTTTGGTTTAAATATCGACCAAACGAGTCCACTAAACTGGTTTTTGAGTGTAGTTAGTTGGTTGGTTATTTAGTTAGTTAGTTAGTTAGTTAATTAGTTAGTTAGTTAGTTAGTTAGTTAGTTAGTCAGTTAGTTACTTAGTTAGTTAATCATTTATCTAGTTAGTATACTTAAAAATGTAACGTGTTACGTTACCGTTATCTAGGTGAAAAAACTCATTCGTTAGGTTATAGTTACTTTAAAACAAATAGTAAATCGAACTGACTATTTATTCTAAACTTTTTCATAGTTAGTTGAATATGCTTGATTTTTTCTTCTAAGGCTACAAATAATGTCATATCTCTACAACAGGTTACCATTTCTGGTCAACAAAAATTTGAAACCCCGTTTGTCAATTCTGATAAATATTTTTTTATCCGAATGTTTATGATTCGTCAATATTTAATATTTGTTTGGTATCAAATATTTTATTTATGACCCTAACCAGGTATAGAAAAGTTATAAATATACTTAAGTTAGTTAATTAATTAGTTAGTTAATTAGTTAGTTAGTAAGTTAGTTATTTATTTAGTTAGTTAGTGAGTTAGTTAGTTAGTTGGTTAGTTGGTTAGTTAGTTAGTTAGTTAGTTAGTTAGTTAGTTAGTTAGTTAGTTAGTTAGTTAGTTAGTTAGTTAGTTAGATAGTTAGTTAGTCAATTAGTTACGAAGTATACTTAAAAATGTAACGTGTTACTTCACCATTACCTAGGTGAAAAAACTAATTTGTTACGTTATACGCGTTATACTTACTTGAAAAGAAATAGTAAATCGAACTGACGAATATTCTAAACTTTTTCATTGCTAGTTTATTGTGCTTGTTTTTTTTTCTAAGGCTACAAATAATGTCAAATCTCCACAACAGGTTATATCATTTCTGGTCAACAAAAATTTCAAACCCTGTTTGTCTAATCTGATAAACATTTTTGTATTTGAATGTTGATCAATTATCAATATTTATTATTTGTATAAATTTTATCTCTAACTGTCTGATATTTCATTTATCTACAAATTTTGTTGTTTTAGAGTTTCATATTATGATATGGGTTAGTGAACTTTTCAGTTGGTACTTTTTTATCTCAACGTTTTGATTCATTTATACATACTTTTGTTTGTTTTTGTATTTTTAATTTGGATGTTCTTATTTTGAGTTGAAGTGACTTCGCTATCCCATAAAAAAATGTTTTAAATGTTGCAATAATGTGTATTTTTTATATTAGTTTTTAGATTTAAAAATTTAGAGACAAACGAACTGACATTCTTAGTTTCATGTTTGATACTTTTTGTGATAATCTATTTCATTTTTAAATTTCGAGGTGATGATTCTTAAGATTTGTAGCATCATGATTTCTTTATGGTTACAAGAAATTTATTGAATTTTTTCATTGCTATTAAAAATCCCAAGGTTATAAAATTCTTCATTCGCACACGAATTATTTTAAAGTTTTTTTAGTGTAGAGTTTCGATCTTTTGTTTTACAAGTTTAGATTGGTTAAGACTTATGAAATAAATATGTAAAGTCAATTAAAAAATATTTGAATTATGATTGACAGTCGTATTTAAAAATATCTGAAATTCTTAGATATTCGTAATAACATGGACTTAGATTAAGAATAATTTTTTTATAATTAGTCTTTGACTTCAGATAAGAATAACTTTTTAATATTTTTGGTGTGCAAAAATTCTTCAAAAAATAAATTTTCCACTCCAAAACCACTTACTTTTTTTTTTTTTTGATTGATTTTGAAGGTATAGAGTTTCTAGTTTTCGGTTTTTAAAATTTTAAGTCTAAGATTAAAATTATTCAAAAATCACATCATTAAAATTGCATATTCACTGGATCAAAAAATTTTTTAGTTCCAATCGACAGTTGTATTCTCAGATTCTTGAAATTCGTAGAAATTTGTAAAATGTGTGATTATTTTTTTATTTGGTAAGTATAAAAACAATTTTCTTCATAAATTTTGAAAAAAAAAAACAGCATTCAATCACAATTTTCAGGCTCAGACTACTCAGAAAAGTAATTTCAGAATTTTCCCGAGCTTATTTTTTGAAATCCAAAATATAAAAACAATATAAATAAATTTATCTTGGTCCAAAATTGTCATAGCAATTTTTTCTTAAATTCTAAAATGTCACGTAAGACAATCTGCTCCAGACATCAAGAATGCACCATCATATTAAAAAAAATTGGAAAAACGTCAGAGAGTTATGTGCACTGAATTTTCAAATTTCATCGAAATCTATCTGACCCCAGCATAAACTGTGAGGGCAATATCTGTCAAAATTCTTGACGTTGAACAAGACACAAAATGAGATGAGAGTTGAACCCGATCAATAAATCAAAAACGCTTTAACAGCTTGGTGCGAATACACATCATATAAATACTTTCATTTCAATTTAATTGACTTGATCGATTCCCCTCCTTCATGAATTCATTTTTGATCGCAAGCTTGTTTCATGGACACTCAAACATTTGCCTTTTACTGCACGAAAGTGTATTCAGGGCCATCGAGAGGAAATCGGGGCCCGAGATTTAAAAATTAGGGACCCATTGGGTCCATGTAAAGAAAGGTAAAATCTTTTATCTTGAAGAAAAAACAAAGAAACTGTCCATTTATGGAAAATATTTGAATTCCTTCGCATAGACTTGATGACTCGAATATTTCACAAATTTTTCAATGATTTAACAAAAAATAAAGTAATAAATTTTTAATTTTCAGACTTTTTTCATTTCATAAGAAGCTTTTTTTGTCTCCTAGACTGAAAAGTTATTTATGATGTGAATATCAATATAAGCAAAACTTATACATTCGCAAGAAAATAAAAAATTCCCTCGATGACTCCGAATGTATTAAATTCATTGTTAATAATTGATGTGTCACTTTGAAGTACATTAACGAACTCCTTTTTAGTACAATACTCCATTCAACGAGATAATCAATCAAAAAGTTGTGTTGCAGTATTGTAAATAACCTTGTCAGATGATTTATGCATACCTTTATAATCTTCAAAACTCGAATTATCCAGCCACGGCTTTCCAAAAGCCTTGTCACCAAATCATTTGAAGGTTGATTCAAGATTTTTGACACTTGTTTGCGTCAATCAGCGATTCCATTTTTTTCTAGTTGAAACGTTTTTGGAATTCCAAGCCTTCAAAGTAGCTGATAATTTCTCTTGAGGCGGCTCTTTTTTGTTCCCTGTGGTTTTTGCTGCAGTTACTTTGATTATTATGAGAATTTTTCAGAACTTACATATGTGAAGATCAATCAATTAATTTGAATTGTCTTTTGGAATCATTCCTTTATTCTCCAAAACTTGAAGGCAATGAATTTGATTAATTCGGTACTTGAAATTTTACTCAAAATTTTTTTAAGCTGGTTTTCATTGTGTTCAATGTTTCTTATCCTGCAACTTGAAAGGATTTCGAGGAATTCTTACAATTTTCCCAAGAAAAGTCGTAAGGGTTTCCAAAATTGTTCAGTAATATTGTTCAGTTTTCAAGATTTTTGGGGAATCATGATTATTACATTCTTTTTATTATTATAAACTTTGAACAAATAACATCAAGAAAAGGTTGTTCATTGACTTTTATGAGAATCTTGAAAATTTTATTGACTATCTTTGAAGATCCTTCAAAGCTTCTAAATTTATTTCGTAAAATTTCCTGATTTTGCATGACTCGAAAATAATTTACGTAGTTAAGAATATTGTAAATTGTGTAAAAAATCTTTAATTCACCTTGAGTCATGCTCAATAATTTTTTATCTGGCAATTGGGAAGAATTTTGAGAAATTATTCACATTTTCACAAAAAAACTCGTAAGGATTCCTAAATTTTATTTGTAAAATTTTAACCAGTCACATTCTATTTGTTATTCCAAGCGTTGAAAAAATTACATGAAAAAATGCATGTTGATGAATTGCTACGAGAATCCTTCAAATCTTATTGAATATTTTTAGGAATCCTCCAAAGCTTCTAAATTTATTTCAAAAAATTCCCTGGTTTTGCATGACTTGAAAACAATTTACGTTATCATTTGAATATTTGGAATTCAATTAAAAAAATTTTAAAGTCTCAATCTATTTAATCATTTTTTATTTGGCAACTGAAAAAAATTTTGAGTGATACATAATTCACATTTTTACAAGAAAACTCGAACGGATTCCTAAACATTTTTAGTAATTTTGTACAAATTTCAAGATTTTTAACAAGTGATGATAACATCTAAGTTATTTGTAAAAGCTTTAAACAAATTACATGAAAAAATGTCTGTCAATTCTTTTTACACAAATCTTTGAAATCTTATTGACTATCATTAATGATACTCCAAAACTTTTAAATATTATCTAAAAAATTCCCTGATTGTGCACGAACTAAAAGCAGTAAACCTAAGAATTTGAACATCCAACATTTTATTTAAAAAATCAGAAATTCAGCTTTTATTGCATTTGACAACTGGGAAAGATTTCGAAAAATCCTCGAAATTTTGTGAATAAACTTGCAAGGGTTCCCAAATATTTTAGTAATTTTCTAAATTTTTACCAAGTGATGATTGCATTCGAGTTATTTTTATGCATATTCAACAAATTATACGACGAAAATACTTGCCCATTGATTTTTATTAGAATCCTTTAAATATACTTGTTTATTTTTGAATATCTTTCAAAGTTTTTGAATTTATTTAAATAAATTCCCTGATTTTGTAAGACTGAAAAACGATTGACGTGATTATTTGAGTATTTCAAATTTTATTCAAAACATCCTCAATCTTCAAACTTCGAGGCTCCCTTCAAAATTCCACACAAAAATTTATAAGGATTCCCACATTTTTTTAGCGATATCGTACAATTTTGAAAATTTTCTCAAGGTCATTATTTGAAAATTCTATTACTTTTATTATAACAGTTTAAAAAATTACATGAAAAAATACTTGTTCATTGATTTTTATAAGAATCTTAAAAATTTTTATAGTCTATCTTTGAAGATCCCTTAAAGCTTCTGAATCTATTTCGAAAAATTTCCTGATTTTGCAGGACTTGAAAACAGTTGACTTAGTATTTGTATATTTAAAATTGTATGATAAAAAATTTTAATTCATTCCAAATTGTTTCATATCGATTTTTATTTTTTATACTGGGAAGAATTTCGAGGAATTCTTCAAATTTCCCAGAGAGAACTTGTAAGTTTTTTGAGTTTAATTGTACAATTTTCAAGATTTTCAGCAAGTTATGATTATAAACGAGTTATTAATTTGTATAAGCTTCAAACAAATTATATGAAAAAACCTAAAAATTAATTCTTACTGCTGAGAACCTTTCAACTTGCAAATCTTGTTATCTTTGCGAAGATACATCGATCAAAGCTTTTAAATTTATTTCCAAGTTTCCTAATTATTGTGCATGACTCGAAAACAACTAAAGTTATCATTTGAATATTTACAATTTTATCAAAAAAATCTTTAGTTCAGTCTGAATTGCATTTTTTCGTTTTTTATCATGCAACTGGGAATAATTTCAAGAAATCCTTAAAATTGACTCAAGAAAATTTGCAAGGATTCCGAAATTTTTTGAGTAATATTGTAAAATTTTCAAGATGTTCACCAAGTAATGATGATGACATTCGAAATATTTTTATAAGCGTTAAATAAATAACATAAGATATGCCTATTCATTGTTTTTTTTAATTTTTTTAATCTTATTGACTATCTTTGAAGATCCTTCAAAGCTTCGGAATTAATTTAAAAAAATTCCTTGGTTTTGCACGACTCGAAAAAAAATTGACGTAATTTCTTGAATATTTTAATGTTCTATTATTCTAAAAATCTGAAATTCAGCCTCAAATCAAATTCATTCGTTTTTGACCTAGCATTTAGGAAGAATTTTGAGGAATCCTTCAAATTTTTAACTTGTAAAGATTCTCAAATATATTTAGGGAATCGTACAATTTTCAATATTTTCGGAACGTTACGTTTACACATGAGTTTTTAATTTGTATATGGGTTGAAAAAATTATAGAAAAATTCCTATTCATTAGTTTTTATAATTCATAATCTTTCAACTTTCAAATATTATTGATTATTTTTCAAGATAGTACTTCAAAATATAAAAATTTATTTAAAAAATGTCTGAATGTGCTCGACTTGAAAAAATTGACATTATTATTTGAATATATAAAATTTTATTGTAAAAATCTTGAATTCAATCTCGATCGTATTCAATCGTTTTTCATCCGCATCTGAGAAAGATTTTAAGGCCTTTTTGAAATTTTCACATGAAAAATCGTGAAAATTCTCAAATTTTTCAATATATTGTACAATTTTCACCATTTTCATAATATGACAATAACACCCGAGTTATTTTTACAAAATTTGAACGAATTACATGAGAAAAATACCTGTTCATTGATTGTCATAAGAATCTCACAATTCTCATGAGCATCTGTAAAGAGCTTTCGAATTTATTAAAAAAAATTCCTTTATCGCGCAAAATTAAAATTCCAATCATTTAAATAATAAAAATCTTGTTCCTCAAATCCTAAATCCAGCCTCAGTTACATTCATTTTTTATCTTGCCACTTGGAAGAATTTCAAGTCATCCTCAAAATCTTCACAAGAAAACTCAGAAGGATCCCCAAATCCCTTCAATACCATTCTACCCACAATTTTCGAGGTTTTCACCAGAGGTAATGATTCTACCCAACTCACTGCAAAAATCCCCGAACAAATTACATGAAAAAAATGCCTGTTACATGGCTTTTCACGTGAATTACAATCCAAAGAGTTGCGCAACAAGGCGAGTGTGTGTTTACGTGTGCTTTCTTTATTTCGAAAGCCATACACAATACGTCCTTGATTATGTTGGCAAATTATGCTCCAGTTACAGTGGGGTTTGAAATTGAGCATGAAAAATGCGAGCGAATATTTCATCCTTATCTGCAAAAAAGAATGAGCGCAATGGAAAGGACGTTGGTCACGGTCCAGCTAGTATGCTAGTCAGTCGTAGCACTTATAGAGCTGCTGCTGCAGCAGATCAGCTAAAGGATAGCGGCATTTTCGTCGACTGCATTCGCCCATTTCCGCGCGTCAGCTGCCGAGGGAAAGTTCCGAGTGAATTGCGTCGATGCAAGTGCATTCGAAAACAGCTCAACGTGCTCCGCCGCATGCACTTAGCAAAAAATCTAGTACTTTCTGACAGAAATTTGGTAAAAAAAACTAGAATATTGTGCACTCAGAAAAAAATCTTGTACTTTCTGCCGTATACATTGTAGAAAGTACAATATTCTTTTCCTTCTTAGAATAATATTGCAATTTTTACAATATCATTGTAGTTTTTACTATAACATCGTAACATCTGCAATATTTATTTTACTTATTACAATATGTATGCCAGTTTTTACTGTATAATTTCGGAAAATTTTAAATCTTAAAATGCAAATTTCAGTATACAAACTGTACTTTTGACCATTCATGGCGAAAAAAATGAACTACATTACTTTTATCCAGCTTTTTCGAAAACTGTATCATATTACAGTATGATGCTCTAGAAAGCTAGAGAGTATACAAAAATATTGCAAAAAAAACCTATACTGCATACTGAAAAAATTGTATGGAATTTTCAATAATCTGGATTAATAGGAAGTAAAATATGATATTGCAAAAAGTACAAGAAGTATGGTAGAAAACGGAAGATGTATAGGAGGTTTTACAACAAAATATATCTAGAACTACAATATCATTTGACAATATTTACAATATGTTATTTCAAAAATTGGTATATTACCTAGCAAAAAGTACAATATGTCAGAGTGATTCCCGTTTACTATACAGTATTGTAATAATTACTATATTTTTTCTCAGTGTGATTTTCAGAACAGTATTGCAGGTTTTACTTCAATATTAGAACGATTAAGGGAAACTTTACGAATCAGAATCTTTTTAAACATTGCAAGATTTGGCCGCATCATTAACTGCTCAAGAAAGTTCAGACATCGATGCTTTGGATTTGTACAACTAATATTATTGCAAATTTTGTCGTTTTTATTTTATTTATTGCAATATTGTTTGGTGAAAATTTTTATATTGTACAAGGTACAATATGTATGCCAGTTTTTACGAGATAATTTCTGAAAGTTTGAAATCTACATAATCCAGGAGGGGTTATTGAAATAAAAATTACTATTTCATGTAAAATAATTAAAATTGTCACAGAAAATGAGAAAAATACACATAAAAAAAAAATGCAGGAAAAATTAAAAAAGTACAAATTATCAAAAATTTACTTACTTATCTTGAAAAAATAACAAATCGTTTCATGTGAGTACTGAAAGTTAACAATATTCAGGATTCTTATAATTATACTTACATAAAAATTGCATTCGTTTGTCTTCAGAAGAATTGTTTTATGAAAAAAATTCTATTCATGAATAATGTTTGGTAAGAACAACGTAGTAAACAAAAATTTGGAAAATTTTTCTAAGTAATGAAATCATGCTATAAAAAAATTTGATTTTACGAGCATCTAAGTAAAATCTAAAAAAATTCAAACCATGTCAACCATGTAGCATTGAGTTCTAGATATCTACAATAAAAATCTAGAAAAATACCAGAATACTTTAAATCCTGTAAACTCTGAAGAGATACTAAAAATTGAAGTAGGTATTCTGTAAAATAATTTTCTCAAACATCCGAAAAAAAATTAACTTTGCATTCTAGAATATCAAATTTAAAAAAAAAACATGTATCAGTCTTCAATCTATATAAATACTTGAAATCTATAAAATATAAGTAAATTTACGAAATCTTATGTATAATAAAACAACGAAAATATAAGAAATCCATAAATCACAAAAAAATGTATAGGTGTGATTTTTCCGAAAATCTATGAAATTATTGGAAATCGATTTAGATTTAAATTGTAGTACATTGAATTCTAGGCATGTAGGCACTTCTGAAAAATCTGAAAAAATACACACGATTAATGAAAATACAAAGAAAAGTACAAAATCTTATAGATCCTGTAAAAATACGAAAGTAGAAGATATCTGTAAATTTTAAAAATCGATGTTCATGTAGTTTACTCAAAAATATACTAAGTAACTGAAAATAGGCTAAAATTTGAATTCTACAATATAGAATTCTAGAAATGAACATCCTTATAGAAAATTGGCCAATCAGCCACGATCTCTTAAAGTACGAAAAAAAGCGACTAAATTTATGCCTTTTAAAAAATATGGAATTAACAGAAATCCATAAAACACAAATAATCTGTTTAAATGTGCTTTTCCCAAAATTTATATAATTATTGAAAGTTGATTTAAATTTGGATTATAGAACATCGGATTCTAGAAATAAATATACAAAAACACTAAAAATAGTGAAATATACTAAAAATTCCTCCAGTTTTCGTAAATAATTAACAAAACACGAGGAATACCGGATATTATTTAATACTAAAAAAGTATGCGAACATGATTTTTGAAAAATCTTTAAAACTTTGAGTTCTCGTGCATACAACTCTAAAAGCCTACAAAAAAATTCATACATACATAATAAAAAGTTCTTCAAATAGTTGAATTCTCTAAAAATACAATAAAAATACAACTGTATAAGAAATGTGTGTGAAAGATACTGTTTTCTTTAAAATTAATTGAGTTACTTGAGTTCGTTAAAATTTGCAATACTATAGCATCGAATACTGGAAATATATTAAAACGCCAGAAAACGTTACAAAATTTTATAAAAATCTATACAACACGGAAATTCTTGAAGTCCATAATATACTGAAAATCTTTCACGTATAATATTGTTAATAATCTAGAAATATATTAAAAATATTCAGAACTTTCATTTCTGGAGTATCTAATTCTCGAAAGCTATATAAAAATTTATTATATGTTTGCAAATACTTCGAGTATATATTTATAATATAACAAAAAAAGTTATGAAAAATACCAAAAGTAACAGAGAAAAAAACCTAAATCAGTGACTTGCATGGAAATCACAAAAATTGAATCCTACTATAATAAATACGAACATAAAAAATGCACTACATACTTTGGATTTCAAAAGTTGTATAACATTCAAATCCTGATATCCGAGAAATTGAAAAATCCCGAAGGTAATAATTATGCATTTCGCAAAACCACTCCTGAGAATTTGCATAGTAAATTGTTTGTATAATAAATTTCATGTGTTAAGAGAAAATATTGTACGTGTCAGTATATGCATCGTGAAAATTCATATTTTCATATTTTGAAATCTACAACATAATTTCCAATTTTTTCAATATTGTATGAATTACCATGTGTGTACTAGAAACAACACAAAAATATAGCAAAAAGAACTATACAGATCTCAATACTGGCAAAACTGTATAGCATTTTCTGAAATATGGATTATTAGGAATTACAATAAGATATTGCAAAAAGTACACAAAAATATAGTATACAAACTATATTTACTACTGCAATATCATTTGACAATATTTACTATACATTATGACAAAAATGGCTTTAAATATCTAGCAAAAAGTACAATATTTCAAACTGATGCCGCAGTACAATGCAGTATTGTAATAATCACTACATTTTTTTCTCAGAGCTCTAAGAAAAATTACAGTTATTGTATCCCACAAAATATGAGTAAATCGCTTACCATACTTCTTTCAGGGAGCACGAAAAAAAAGTTAGGTTGAGGCAGCGAAATTTTTTCGTTAATTTCGTGAAAGTGAACTTTTTCACTGCCTTAACAAAAAAGGTTTACTTTCACGAAATCAACGAAGAATTTCGATACCACGACCAAACTCTTTGTTTTTGCGAGTGAAAGTGAAATAGACTTAATTTTTCTTTGGAACTGTACAGATTTTTTTATACATTATAACTGTAAACCTCTTTGCAAAAATATAAATTCGGTATCGTGATTTTCCGCAAACCAAGATTCTTGTGAAACAGTGAAAATTTGGGTATCAATGATGCAGAACATTCTTCTGTAAACTATTAAAATACTGGAAAATTACAATTGTTGAATTGTACCTATTATTTTTTAGAATATATTAAACCTTTTAGGAACTCTAAGACGTAAAAATTTAGAATCCAGTAATAATGTTAAACTCAAAGATGGAAAAATTGAAAATCTGTCCTTGAGAAGTTTTACACAATATCTTTAAAATTTGAGTATTAAGACATCGGAAATTTGAGTTACTTGAAATCGCACTTTATAAAAAAAAATTGTTTCTGTAATAAACTCTTCCCTAAAACTTTTTTCTGTGTACGCCTCTGATCATCACCATCATCATTATCATCATCACCGTCACATCATCATCATCATCAAAACAATTTGCCAATTCCATTTGCAGACGCATTCCTTCGAAAGATCATTTCTTCTCTTCCTTATCTGAGCTGCGAGCAACATCGTACGTGATTTTTTCGAATTCCCTGTTTTGAAAGAAGTAGATATTTCTCGACGAGCTTACTTTTTTCTTCTCAAAATGATTCTAAATGTAAGCTTTTAGTGTGCTCATGCGAAAAAAATTTTCATGATTGTAATGTACCTATTAATAAATATTTTTGTAATCTTTAATGTATAGAGAAACTCAGAGATTTGTCGGAAATGTAATAGTTTGAAAGTATTGGTGGTTTTCGATTGTTTTTTAGTAATTTTCAACAATATTAACAATATATTACAGCATAAAACTGCATTAAATACCTGCAAAAACTCGAAACTTTTCGAACTGATCTCTCAGTACACTTTACTGTAATAATTACTAGAAATTTTTCTCAGTGCATGCAATTCAAAACCGTTTCATAAAATGACCCCAAAAAAAGGTATCTTTAAAATTTGTGTCCACCATCGAGTCACGATTTCCATATTCCCATAAACTGACCCACGAATTCGAAAACACCAATAATTTGATTTCTCTATCATCTTTATCACTCATCAATTTCTCTGCTTTCGCCAATAAGATCCCAAGTTCGAATCCGGATGTTCGACACCAGGAAACATTAATTCACATTTCTCAAATTCCTGCAAAATCTCTCAATGGCTCTTGATACAATATTATACTTTCGGAGAGAGAAAAAGGCGAAATGAGCAAGTGTCCACGTACAAGCGAGTATAATGTACTCGCGTATTTGAATCGATTATTTTCAGGTGGTTTGCACTGCAACAAAAATAAGCGAGTAAAAAACTCGACTTTCACTTACATCTGCAGTATTGTTGGCTTGAAATTTGTGCACCGCAAGTACACTGCGAAGGAGAAAAATGCGCGGCTGCTTGTTTGAGAGCAAGTTGTCAAGTTTTTCGTGAACGTGATATTTTACATAACGCAGCTAGGCAATGAGCCTATGCAGAAGAGAAATCCGCCTACGATCACCTGCAGTCAGCGAGCTCTTGCTGCCCAGTCAGATGGTGACGTCACTTTTTATTTGCAACCCCCCCCCCCCCCCCCCCCCGAGAGTCTAGGTAACAAACCGCAGGGAAATGCATTTCTTCTAGCCCATTAATCTATTTATCTGCCGCCAGAATTGTAGCTTCCGCAAATAGAGATGCGAATGATGCTGGGTGATCGAGAGTCTTGGAGTTTATACTTTTTTTTCTTTGACTGAGCTAAGTGGTTTTTTTTCTTATTTTTAGATCGTCGTTAAAATATATTGTCAGGGGATTATAGTGATTTTTATTCTTATTGAAAGTTTGTAAGAAATAGAATGTTTATAAGAAAATTCGTTTTTTTTAAATGTATGACCTTCTAAGAGGTTGTATTGTATCAATATATTCCCCTGATCTCATACTTTTAGAAATTGCTCAGATTAGCCGAAGAAAAAAAGGTGATGATTTCATTTATTTTTATAATTTACAGAAAAACGTGTCTTCTTCATGCTGAAATTTTCACTGTTCTATGGCATAACAAATTTTCATTAGTCGAAAATTAAAATTTCAAACCAACAAAAGAGTTACAAAAGTTTAATACACACGAAAATGCTAAGATCCTTAAATATTGAAAAATGGTACTTTTCAAACTAGTTCGTTGAAGACTTGAAATTTTTGGAACCTGAAGAAAATTTGTAATTCGAATAAAACCCTGATAAAATTTTTTTGTTTGACGCCCTAGTATATGAATCTTCACTGAACTGAATGAGGGAAATTCGTATATAGTAAGAAATCATGTTACTTTGAGTTAATATCGATAAATTTTTATTATTCAATGATACGTTGAAATTTACTTATTTTCCAAACAGTTTTTACAATTTAGAAAAGTTTCAACATTTTTGACTGTTAAAAAACAGTTTAAATTAATATATTTGAAAAATTTGACAGTTTTGATAATTTTTGAACAATTTGCAACTCTGAATCGTTATTCTTAGATGAACTTTTTACAGTCAATAATTAACAGTTTTAACGGTTTTTAAAAGTTTTAACATTAACAATATCTTAAAAGTTTAATATTTTATGGAAGTGTATAACAGTCATCAATATAACAATTACCGAAGTTTTCTTCAAGTTTCGACAGCTTGAAAGTTCATGATTTTTTTAATATTATCGATAATTTTTCAAATTTCAACAGTTTTGAAGTTTTGACAGACAAAAATTATTTTGCAAATTCAGACGTTTTTCGCAGCATTTGACAATTCAGTAAAATAATGGTGTTCATATTAAAGAACTTAATTTTTTTAATGGTTTTAAAACTGTTCCAAATACTCACATTAACTTATTATGATTTTTTATAGAAAAACTCCTGGATTTTGCTATCACATTTTATATGGAATTTTTTTATTATTATATGATATTGAAATTTGAGAAAACTTCAAATGGTGAAGGGTTTGGAAGAAATTTTTCAGTAAACTTTAGAATCAAACGCAGATTTTTACACTTTTATAGAATCATTATTTAATTTTTCTGATTTTTAAAACGAATTATTTTATGATGTCAGAGAATATTTCCGGAGTACACACGGAGAAAAATCGAGAGTAAATCTCACCAAAAACGCACGAAGAATTACCAAACTGCTGAGAAACGCGGGATAAATTCCATGTTCGAGACAGAATGCTGAACGTCCAGTAAAAATGAACTGCCAGGGCGATAAAAATTACCAAACATTCGGCAAAAATCACATGCTTCGAAACCTGATTCGTCCGATTCTTTGAATACTTTTTACTTCAAAATAAACGAAGAATTTTTCGTCCTGGAAGGATTTTAAATGTGATTTTGTATTTTAAATAATGAAACTTCATTATGCAAATCCTTAATGATTTAGAACCTTTAAAATCTTATAAGAATAAGAAATTGTATTCTTATAAGCATTCATTTCTGTAGAAATGGTAAAAATTTTGATACTAGAAATTGATGCTAGAATGAAAAGAGATATTTCGGTGTTGATCCTTTATTGGTAATGTTCAGTCATGTTCCTCAATTCTTTTTCTTGTGTATGGTTTTCACTCATATTTAAAGGATTTCCACAATACTTCGCAAGAGAAAAAATTTCATGCAACCACCTAGCGAAGTTGAGTGAAAGTTGCTGTAGGGAAGCAAAGGAAACAAACGCACTTTTTTGGTGAAATTCAGTTTCGAATTTTCTCCGTCAAAAAATCCCCAAACATCGACATTTGACAATTTTTGAAAGCAAGAATGTCAAAAATATTAAAATTCTTTAGAGTTGAGTAGCTTTAATTAAATTTATTCATTTCTTTTTTTTCTTTCAACATAGTTCCTACTCTAAATTGTTATCTGGATTGAGTATAGCTGTTCTTCTCAGTCTTATTTATCTCTCTTTTATAAAGTCCTATACAATCGTAAGAGGAACTGAATAATGATATTTTATAACAATTACTTATTTCTATGAAGATTCCCATATAATCCTTTACCATAAAAATTACCTCTATTTGTCGCAAGGGTAACGAAACAGCACAAAGAGTTGACTTTTTTGATGGCAATTTGGATTCTTTCATATCAGTGATATGGCGTTTATTATGATTCTATTTGTCTTCTGTTTTTGTTTTGTTTTTGTCAGAGTTCACTTATTTATGGTCACTTACTGCATTAGTTTTCTTTATTGTAATCGTTCACAGTGTTATAAAGTGAACAAAAGAAAATAAAACATTTCCCTCACTACCGATCGAACTGAAGTTTCACGTACCAACGACTCTCAAAGTTCACCTGAACCATAAAATCCTCATGTACTCGGTTTTTCGCAACTATATAGCAACTGGCGAACAATTATGAGCAGTACATTCGTGTAATTTGCACTTGATCACGATGCTCGCACTGGCTTTCAGTTAGTTTGAAAAAGTGCTTTCGATAAAAGTTGGACGAAAGCATGAATTGCAAATGGAGAAGGCAGAAGAAGATATCGTGGGAATAGGTTGAATCGAATTCACAGGGAATTAGAGCGATCGGGTAGTCTCTACTGAGGCTCGATGCTTTCACTTTGGGCAAAAGTAACGCGATGCTAGAAAAAAATGCGTTTGATGCAGCAGCAGTGTACATAAGTGGAGGATGGAAATTGGAAAGAGATGTACGATGATAGATAGTTCGAGAGAGAGAGAGACAGGGGGAGGAAAAGAAAGAGCGAGGAATAATCCTAAGATGCAATGCGATGCTGCTATTGCAGCCGACTAGATTTCAGCATGGCGTCGTCGTTTATATGGACTTACTCCACAATCAATTATATTACATGTGTCCCATCTATAGGATTACCCTGGAGTCAGCAAAACTAGTGACATTTTTTTTGTTCTTTTCAGCTTTTTTTTTGAATTGTCTTTTTTAAAATCAACAAGATGGTACACACAGTTTTTTCTTCAATTCTTTCCAGAAGTACATATTTTGGTCAGAGTCAAGGATCATAAGATTTTTTTCCAACATCTAGATTGTCTTATGAAGTCCGATTTTCTAAGCTTTTGTTGGAAAAATGTGATTGAAATATTCAGGAATATCATTAGAATTTTCATGTCCTAATTATAACAACTTTACAAAAAGATTTCGTTCATATAGGTACTCTGCTCTTCATTATTGCTGGAGTTCAAGCATGTCAAAGTGTGTCACGGAAATTACATTACATCACAGAATGTTGAAAAAAATAGTGTATTGTATAGTCTTTATGGCACTTTTTTGAATATGTTAATATTTCGTAGGAATATTGTTATTCGTTATTGTTATGAACAATGAAACTTTATGGTAAGCCTTGATTAAAAAAATTCATATTCCAAAAAGGTCTCAATATGATCGAGCAACATTTTTTCTTCATTTTTGTGAGAGGCTTAGAACCAACTGATGATTGTTCAAACAAATTATTATTTCTTTCATTTATTTACGAACAATCGCATTTTTAAGTGTTTTCTTCGGGCTTCGAAAAATATGAAATGAAATAAAACCATATTAAATAGATAGAACTATATGTATATTCACGTTTTGATAGTAACAAATACATTTGCGTAATAATCAACGTCAATTCTTCAGTTTTAATAACAATCTCAATTACTTTTATTTAATTAACAACATAAAATAATAAAAATGTATGTTCCTGTAAGGTACAGATGACACATATTATATTATGTACTTACATAGTAGAATATACGATTTATACAGTAGGTACAAGTGGCATTATGAAGAATTTACTTTTCCTGAAATTTATTATCTTTTAAAACCTGAGATTTATTTAGCGATTTGTATAATAAAACAATTTTTATTAGACAGTACTGCAACATACACTGAGTGTGAGAAAAAATATAGTCATTATTACAATACTGCATTGTACTGTCAAATCAGTCTGGAATATTGTACTTTCTGCTAGGTATTTACAGCAGTTTTTGACAATGTATATTAAATATTGTCAAATCATATTGTGGTAGTAGATATAATTTGTTGTAAACACTGCTATACATTTTTCATCTTTTTTGTAATTTTTGTAATGTTAAATTGTAATTCCTACTAATCCAGATTTTAGGAAATGCCATATACAGTTGACTGTGCCAATATTTAGATCTTCATAGTCCTTTTTGCTATATTTTTGTGTACTTTCTAAAATATTGTATTGCAATTAAAACAGTATTGAAAAAAGTCAAAAATATATTGTAAGTTTTACTATATAATGTGAATTTTTGAGATGCATATTTTTACATGTACAATATTTGCTTATGGTACATGAAATATCATGTTGTACGAAACGACAAACAAATGATAAAAGGTACAATATTTTATTTGATGTTTACTATACACAGATTTCAAATCCTGAACACAAGTACAGTAAAAATTACAATTTATATAGTACAATATGCATTCCATGGATTTTGAATGTTCAGAATTCATCTCGTATAGCACACATATTGTAATTCGCACAATATAGCAGTTTTTACTATTTAATTTTGCAATAAGTGGAAAAAAAATGACAGAATTGGCAATAACATTGTGAAACCTGAATAATATTGTAAAACTTACAATATTTTAGTACTTTTAAACATATACGTCTGAAGATTTTTTTCTTAGTGTAAAATAAACGATTCATATTGTAAAACTGGTATTATAAACATTTTACCTTTATATGTATAACTAATAATATGAATCTAGAAAATGAATTTAGAAAATCTAAAATCTGTTATACACAACAATCTAAAAATATTTAAACTTTAAATTTTGAATCTTCCAATCTGTTGTTCTTGTATAAAGAATCCTAGGCTTACTTTTAGATTTTAGAGCAACACAGAATAATGCATTTCTAAGATTGAGGGTCCAGAAATTTTAAGTTTCGAAATTCTAGAATTTGAAATTCCCTTCAATATTATAAACAACTATTATATTATAGATGGAATTCAATATGTGATAATATAGAATTATGGAATTTTTAATCCTAGAGTGTGAAATTCCATAAATATATTACAGATAGTCTGTCAAGTATGAAATACATTTCAAATTTTCAAATTTTACGAAGTGATATTCTAGAATTGTGAGTTCTGGAAGAATATTAGAAGGGTCGAAAGAATAGTTGAATATTTTCTTTTACATATTGTCTTTCAAAAACTGGTATGCATCTAACATGTATAACAGAACAATTTTATCTAGAAAATATTGCAACATATGTTGCAAAAATAATGTTTACGGTTACAAAACTGTCAATAACATGACAACGTAGCTGCTTTGAACTGAGATCTCATGTCACGAAATGAATATTAGGTTTTTGTATCACAAAAACAATGATTGACGTAAAATAAAAATGACAAAATCTGCAATATCATTGTGGAAGCTGCAATATTCAATTACTTTTTCCATAAAAATTTCAAAAAATATGTAATTTTCTTTCTAATTGTACAAGCTTTTATGAATCAAATGTTTTGTTGTTTGTGAGCATTATTATTTTAGATAAATCAGCCATAGCAATATGTATTTTTTCAAAAAACACAACTCAATATATTTTGATAAGGGTATAAAAAATTGGAATATCATGTATTTTTGTCCTTCAAAAGTTAGGCTCGTTTTCAAAATGTAAATCCTGGTGAATGTAAAACTTAAAGAGAAAATAATAATAAATATATTGCATAACTAACAGTTATTATTGCGAAAGAAGAAAATTTGGCATCGTTTGAGAATTTTATACTGTATAGAAACCCTGAAAAAAATTCAAAACCTCAATGAATGCAAAAGATGAACATTTGTTCGATGAGGGCAATGACTCCTTCAATTTTTATATTTATTTTACATTTATTCTACAGCCATGCTCATTTTTCTAACTGTGTAGGAAAAAGTTTCCCAACAAGTGAAACTTGAATTTATCACAGAAGAATATCACATTCAACTCAATCAATCTTAATAAGTATCGCAAATGTCTGCCAATACAAGCTTTTTATCATTTTTCAGACATTTTGATTGACAAATATTCAAAATTCAAGAATGCCAAGAAATCTCGTTATTATAATTTCCTGATTTAAGATTCCCATTACTTACAATCACCATGACAACAATAATGTGCACGTACTGGAAGGTAAAAAACAAAGATCGGCTAGGATTTCCTTACTCCCGAGAAATTCGCTGCGTCTGTCAAGTTTGTCGACACCTCCATTTAACGCTAAGAGTCGGTTTTTTTTTATATTTTGTTTTTTTGTCACGAGAGAAAGTGACATTTTATCATTTCGCAATGCCCGACATTGGAAAACTTTCCAAGTATTTATTTCTTCAATCTTAAAGGTGTCGTTGAGGAATGTTTATATATTTCTTGCATTCCTAGAGATTCTGACTATAGATGCAATAACCTGGCGCTCCGTGGAGACCGTAAGATGGGCCGTAAATTACGGTCCCTCTTACGGGTACTTTGTGCAAAAAAGACCCGTAAGAGAAAACGCTAGAAATGAAACATTTGAATCACAATAACACACAAAAAAATATTTAAAGATTCATTTTGTGCCAAATAGTTTTAAAGTGTCAGTAGTGTTACATATAATTTATTATTATACTGTTTAAATATGAAAAAATGAATCCAGGCTGCTCACGTGAGACTATTTAAATCAATCTTTCATTAACGTAAACGATTCATAAGATTGTTGAAATCTAAGAAAACACAAATTTGCTTTTAGCACTAAAATCATGATGTATCTATTATATTAGATGATGCATATTTATATATTATAATAAATATATATTTTGTATATTTATGACATAAATAGTTATTTAAAAATTTAAAAATTTACAACAAATAAGTTTTAAATTGGATTATTGTAAAAAAACGATTGTAGACCGAATTTGACATCAAGAATTACATATTATGTATAGCATTTATGTAGCGCAAAAGGATATGTAATCAACGTAGTTACTTATAATTGTGTATCATATTATATAATAATAAATTATACAGAAATCAATCCATCTGAAAGAGATACTTTTATGGGATCACGTTTTTTATATTTTACAGAAATGCATTAGGTATTATTTAGATGATAAGAAGGGTTTTGATAACTTTTGGATTATTTTGTACAATGTTTAAATAAATTCTGAAAGTGAATTAAAGCGTGTCAAGTATGTCACGAAAATTCCACTTCATCACGGAATTTCGAAAAAAAATCGTGTTTCTTATAGTCTTCGAGTTACTGATTTTGCAATGTTAATAATTCGTCAAAATATTGGTATTTGTTGCTGTTATAAAAAATCAGACTTTTTTGTAAGCCTTGATTTAAAAATTCACATCTCCAAAACAACTCGATATAATCAAATAAATTTTTTTTCGTGCATTTGTACGAGTTTGTTCTGTATTATAATCAAAAAACATTTCACAATTGTTTAAACGAAGAATTGTCAACATAGTTTTTCATAAACAATTGTTTTTTTGAACGCTTCCTTAACGCTGAAAAGTTGAATTTTTTTGGCTAATATTACGGAAAAAGTATATCTTCAATCATTTATCAATACAATTTTTTTCTACTCTAAAGATATATGTTTTTTGTCGCGCGCTCAATTCACTATCTGAACGCTCGACACGTTTAGGAATATTGCTTTTACGCCCTACCGGAGTAAATCCTATTTTGAAACCATTCCCATAATGATTTTTGACGTCATTAATTCGTTTTCCAGCAGTATAAACTTCTAGAAAACAAATGAAAAATCTGTCAATGACGTCAAAAACTATTCTGGGAATGGTTTTAAAATGGGCTAAAATGGGATTTAATCTGGTAGAGCAGCGTCAAATTTTGCCTTTGCACCTCATCTTACATTACGAACGAAATAAATTGAACAATAGATAACTGCAGAACTCTGAATTACTATAAAATAATAATTTCTATTGCCTACATTTGTCATGTCAACATCAGAGCAGCACGTCGAACAAACCATATGTGTATGTTCAAACTTTGATCGCAAACAAATACATTCATTCAATTAAGAACGATAATTTTTTTATTTAGGTAAAAACTTCAATTTGCAAATTATTATGTTTCTAATATTAGATAATTTGGAATGTAAAACAGTTAAATTAGTTGTTACACTTCATTACACTTACTTATAAGTAATTATGCAACATTATCTTTCTTGTTGTAATGTGTACGGTTGAAAACAAAACTTGGAAAAACTAAAGTCTGAAAGAAAGACGCCTATAAATCTCTTACAATGTAAATTCGACTATATGCGCGCTTTAAAGTCAATATTAACTAAAACTATTTACGTAAACGACCCTTACGAAAAAAAACTGAAGTCAAACCCAGCTGAGTTTTATTTCGTACACCCAATTTGGGTTTCCATAAGCAATAACATGTAGACCCAAATTGAGTGTTCGAAAAGAAACTCAGTTTGAGTTTCTTTTCTATAAGGAGAATATATTATCTAATAAAGAAATCAATAAATCATTGTTTAATATTACTTATAAATATTAAACTATCATACATATGTATACATGAACTAAAGATAAAATAATATAGTTATTTTGCGAGTAATGCAACAAGAAACTTATTCAATTTTTTCTTCAAAGAGCGTGTATCCGGTGTTTCCATTAAAATAGTTTAGGGCTGTCTTATATATACGTACATTTTTTCCCCTTCTAAGTTTCGTTTTCAACCATTCGTGTAGTATTAGGTAAGTACTTACCGATTTGAATAAAGACGTTTGTAACTAATAAAAAATGTTCGTTGTTAATTGACCAAATGTATTTGTTTGCGAATAAAATTTGAACACGTGCCACTCTGTTGTTTTCATGGCCAATGTAGGCAATGAAAATTATTATTTTATAGTAATTCAGAGTTCTGCAGTCATCTATTGCTAAATTTATCTCGTTCGTAATGTAAGATGAGGTGCAAAAGGCAAAATTTGACGCTGTAAAAGCAATATTGCTTAACGTGTCGAGCGCGCAGATAGTGAATTGAGCACGCGACAATAGTATATTACGTGCCTAGGACATTAATTTTTTATATACGAGTGTGAAGTTTGTAGACAGAGGCGAAGCCGAGGTTTACAATCACACACGTAAATAAAAAATTTATGTCCTAGGCACGTACGATTTTTTATGTTCCGAGGGTTAGAAAACGAATTGTGAGATTTCGAACTGGACGAGAAATGCGTTTTCTATACCAGAGGTACATAAAAAATTTATATGTCCTTAGAATAAAAAGAAAAAGAATTCTATTGATGTATTGTTTAAGGTCAACGTTTTCCGTAATATTGGCCAAAAAAATTCAGTTTTTCAGCGTCAAGGAAGCGTTCAAAAATACAATTGTTTATTAAAAACTATGGTGACAATCATTTGTTTAAACAATTTTGAAATATTTTTTGATTATAATACAAAACAAACTCGTACAAATACACGAACAAAAATTTATTTGATCATATTGAGTTGTTTAATTGGAGATGTGAATTTTTTAATTAAGGCTTACAAAAAAGTCTGATTGTTTATAACAGCAACAAATACCAATATTTTGACGAATTATTTACATTCTAAAATGAGTCCCATGTAGGCCGAAAACATAGACACGACTTTCGTTGAGTTGGAACTGGCGTCTGGCTTTTCGTGTCCAACGTAACGTGGAATTATTGTTATTTTCTGAATGAATAAACATGTGTTTTTTTATTTTTTATACATTTTTGTATATTCAGAAAGGTATAACATATTCTCAAGCATCAATATATATTAAAACATCATTTATTTTATTGCGTATTTCTCTAGAAAACCTAAATATGCTTACGGGTTTTTTTGCACAAAGTACCCGTGAGAGGGACCGTAAATTACGGTCTCCACGGAGCGTCAGGGATATTGCATAGAAAAACCGCAAAAAGAGGAAAAGCTGAAGTTTTGCAGGTTTTGGAACCAACTTGAAGGTTGGTACGACATACATTTTCATTTAAAACAAGGAAAAAAAGTGTTGAGATATAATTCGTCATATGGTTTCGTAACTGAATTGATTAATAACCGGTCGTACATGAATTTACACGCATAGTCGAGTTGAAATCGATCACAACTGGAACATTTTAATTTACCGCCACATTTCACTCGGCTCAATAGGTCTATTTTGCATTTCTATAAATACGTTGGGAATAATGAATTAATTGCTGGCGAAAATCGCCCAGCTTGTTTAGTGGAGATTTATGGAATCTGAGAATAATTAGCTATCAGAGAAAAAAAAGATCCTAAAATTACGTTGCTGCTTCAAAATGATTAAAATTTTTTTGAAGAATAGATTATGTATTGTAGCACGAATTTTCACATGAGTAGAAGGTGAATTTTGGTATTTGAAGGCAGCCAAATAATCTTGAATGTCATAATATAATACTTCATATCCGATGATCATAGTAATCAGTGTCTGTAGAGGATGAAATCAGCCAGTTAAGTTTGATGAAAGTGAGATTAACCAACATGCAGTGTCGTCGTCAACCCACCTTCTTGTAAAATCATGATATGATGAGTGGAGAGAAGACGCTAATAAACGACGACTACGTCGACAACGCCTACTGTAAAATAAAGTGGCGAAGGCTTGCAGTAGCCAAGAGTCATCAGATGCAATAATGAAGTGTCATTTTTCAAGAGGATTTCAAGTTTTGTAATAAATCACTCAAGACTAGGATTTTTCAGTCAAATTTTTGGGAAATTGTGTTCACGTAAATATATTGTAGGCGTGGCAAAAAAAAAACTTCAATTTGTTGAAGTTAAGTGAATCTTCTCTGAGGAAAAAGAATTTCAAATGAATTACTTCTTTTTTATTTTCTAAAGCTTTTGATCCTACCATTTTTATAAGGAGCTGTTCATAAATTACGTAACGCAATTTTCAGTCAGGATTTTTTAACCCCCCTCAAGGTGCAATGTAACGCAGTCTTCAAAAGAAAAATGGACATCATACAGCAATTTTTCGTATTTTACAATAGCATGAAGAACTGAAACATACGAGGATTTGTATTGTACTGAAAAAAATGTTTTCGAAAAGCTTTTGTGATTTAATAAATTATGTCGACGCACGAAGAAATGCTCAGGGAAGCGCTTGAAAAAGGATTATTGAATATTTTGATACATCTCATAATCCGAAAAAAGTATTTCTAAGTTTCGAAAATAATAGCTGGTAATTGTTTGGATTTGAAAATTGGCCAGTTTCTAATAAGTTTTGCAGTTTTTTTGTACACTTCAAATTTTTTAAATACGTGGTTACTAGGACATCAATTATTATTTACATCATTAACTATTGCAGTTATATTTTTGAAATTCATATTTGAGAAGTTATTGAAGTTTTGATCTAAAAGTTGGAAAAGTATACAAATTTTGAATTATTGTGAAAAATTTGTGATTGTTCGTCTTATTGATCTTTTTTTTCGAATCTAAAATAGATTCGCTTGAATTTTTGGAAGAAGAATCAAATACTCCTAAAACTCCTAAAAGTTTAGTAGGTAAAATTTAAAATTCTACAAACTTTTGGTTTTGTGAATGGTTTTTGAATTTTTTACTTATATTTGGAGTGTGAGCTGTCAAGTATTTAAAAGTTTCAGCCTAATATTACTTTAAGTTTTGAATCTTCTTGATAGACTTTTTTCTTTTGTTCTAGATTCAAAATCGAACTACGTTATTACACAAAGTGAAAGTTTAAAAGCAAAAATTTTATAAGAATTCTGTGTTATAATATTATGTTAGTTATTCTCAAATTTTGCGTTCTATTATTCCCGAATTTAGAATTTGGAGTAAAAATTTTGATATTAGAAGTATAAAATTACGACACTTTGAATTTCGTTATTATAATTGCATTGTGTTTTCTGTTTCTGCAAGTCAGAATGAAATTTCTTGGAATTTTGGTTCAGAAGTAAAAAGTTGTAATATTTTTCAAAACTATCGTAATTGTTTGAAATTTCGTTTCTGTTTATATAATTTAGAATTCAACTACTTAAGATTTAACATGAGCATGAAATTTAATAAAACTATAAATTTTTGCTTTTGTTCAAAATTTTTTAATTTTTTGTTAGATTCCTTTTATTATAATTCAAATTACTAGAATTTAGGGTATAAAATTACTACAATTGTTTTTTCGAAATTCGTAGTGTAATTACTTGAAGTTGCGTTTAAAAAATTAAAATATATGTAAAGTTCTAAATAACTGTATAGTTTTTTATGTTTGTATTATTTTAATAAAATTTAAAACGTAATTAATACAAGTTTTTCTTCGGAAGGACAAAATTCTTTCAAATAATTCTTAATTTATGTGAATTACCACACAAAATCATTGACACTGGTTTCAGAATTTTTCGTGTAACCCTCGAGAGTCAAAATCACATACTTATAATTAAAAGTTGCTAAACAAACATTATAATTAGAATTGAAAATATCACAAATACCGAATTCCATTGACATTTTTTAAATTAGTTTTATTCGTATAATTATTATTTATTTATTTATATATCTATTTGATATTATGAGTTATGTCGTAATTTCATCCTTTCAACTACTTAATATTTTCTACTCCCAAAATTTAACTATTTTTACACCGTTTCGACGTTTTTTCGGTTTCAACAGATTTTTGAGTTTTTTATTGTTGATACTGAAAATAGAACATTTTTATGACGATAATCGTAGTGTCTCTTGAATTTTGTTTATTCTAGCTTTCTTCCTAAAATTTTGATCATCTTCAGGAACAAATATTGATATGTAGTTTATCGTCGATATTCGTATTTTTATATGATTGATAATACAAGGAAAACTTTTTTGTTTGTCTTGAAAAAATTTCTTCTATCGAAGTTGTTGATAATATTTCAGTTAAAGATCCCCTTTGAGAGTTCAAATATTGATTTTAGTGTCATTCTTTCTCTACCGGAAAGATTCTACATCTCGAACTTAGGAATTTGAATGTTTCAATATTTATTTTGAGAACGAATAAGGTTCTTGAACTACAGGTTCCTAAAAGTGTCTGATAAATCCAGATCGAGGGAAGAAAAATTTTTCAGTTCAAGAATGCAGCAACTTTGAATTAAAGTTGCAAAAGCAAGTTGCAAAGAAAATTTCTGGAAGTTTCATTCCAAGAAATTATTTACTCTAATAATCACGCCCGTTTTCATAATTCAAGCAAGTATATTTTTAATGTTTTAATGTAAAACATGTTTCTTCATTGATAACTGCGAAATGCTGACTTTTCAGTCTTGGATTTGTGGATTTTTAGTTTCTCGAATCGTGAACTTGGGTCATAAAATTCATTATTCATCAAGTGAATTGATTTTCAGGTTTTCGAATGAGCAGCTTACGAAATTGTTTCTTAACAAATATGTTACTTATTTTCAATCTTTTAATCTTATTACTAAAGATCATCACTGTCATTTTTTATTTACCCTGTCAAATGAAAAAAAAAATTATTGATTTCAGTAACTTTGTTCTAAATTTTATAATTTTACAAAGTGAGAAATGAAAAAGGCACATTTTTCTTCTTCTGTTCCAAAAACTTTAGAATCTTAATTTTTTTTTTATGTGTAACTCGAAAACATTTATTTTCTCAGTGAACTTCTAACTGGAGATTAAAATGAAAAACAGTTAGTAACATCGGATATTGGATAATATTTGCTAAATATCAGAAATAATTTATTACTCCAACTTTTAGAAATAATGTTAACAATTTTTATCATTTATATTCATTAATAAACATTTAGAACTTCGGAAACATCAAAAATGTCCATTTTTTATTACCTAAGGTTCGACTTTGACCTAGAGCAGATGTCGGATAAAAACATCTTCCACTATGCACTTTAGTAACATTATGTAACAGGTAGTGTAACATGATGTAAAATTATCATCAAGTCCACAGCGTGTGCATTTCATGATTTTCACAATGAAATCAAGTATGATGAAAATCACGGGGATTTGCTTGCGATTCGTGCATTGTGCTGCTTGTAAATGGGGTAAAAACGGAGAAATGCTTGAAAATCGAAACACGGCCAATACGGAACAATAAGAGTGTGCCGATAGAAAGTTACGAGAAAGTGTATTGAGAGAATGTAATATGTGATGCACACATCCAGTGAACCAATAATAATAGGTCGCTGTGTGTATACCTCCAGACTAATTCGATCATTATTTGCATTAGTCGATCGCATTTCCTGCGTTCTCGAAGACTTTCCAACTTTTTTGGAAAACTAGATATACGTGCATTGCATATAATTACAGGATATTTGAATTAATAACGTATCGTTAGAAAAAATAAGGAAGTAAATTTTCATTGAGCAACCCTGAATTTCTACTAATTGATCAAAAATCTATTTGACACATACTTGACAATCTTAAGACAGATTTTTTGTGTTGGATTCACTAATAAATTAGATGAAAAGTCGTGGATTTAAACGATAAGAAAAAAATATCTGAAAACTAGAAAAATTCGAAATTTTTTAAAGAAAAAAGGTTGATCTTTCGTTTCTTTAACTCTTCTTTTCTTGGAGTTAAAAATTCTCTTGCATGCAATGTGACACTCTAGCTGCTTAAATCCTCGAATAAACTATGCATACGTAATTCGTCATTTTTAGCCAGTATCACAGCTGCAGGAGAGAAAGTAGCTTGATCGGGTTATTACAAGTCTGAGCCAATCTTGTCGTCTTTTCTATTCTTTCTTATGTTTCGATTATGTTAATCAGTGACGAAATGATAGGGTAGAACGGAACAGCTGGAACGCCGGAACTGAATTTCACGTGGGTGGGAAGTGAACTTGAGGAAGAATTGAAAATTTTGTCGAAAGCAGGGGAATTCGAGAAGATTTCGAAAATATGACATTGCGTAATTTTGAATTATTTATCAGCCAAATTTCGAAATTTTGGGTAAGAAAGGAATCGAAAAAAGTGTATTTTATAGATTTCATTTGATTTTGTATGGATTTTTGAAAATCATTGGGATAATTTTACTAGAGTGGAAACTCAGCTTGACAGAGAAAAAATTCTAAAATCATAATTTTTCAATGGAAGAGAGTGGAATGTAAGTAATTTCTGTACAAATATCGACAAAGAGTATATATGCTTTTTTACTTTTTATAAGAAACTTTCACAATTCAAAGGGGTAAGTTTTAGAAATCCGCATAAAAAGCGTAAAAATACTTCAAATCTATAGAAGGATCTTGTGGATCTATAAATTATTCGACAAAATCTTATGGAATATAATGAAACAAAAAAACGAAAAATGCTGAATATAATGGAAATCCTTAATTTTATTTAGATTCTTACAATTCCTTTAGATTCTTCAAAAATGTATACAATTTCCAAAATCAAGAAATTTTATTTTTTCCAGCATTGAACTCTAAGAACATAATATGTGTATAGAAGTCCATAAAAATACCAGAAAATTTTTCAAATTGTAAAAGACCAAAAAGTATTGATTGCACTCTAAATCTGTTAAAAAAAAAAAAAAAAAAAAAAGAGTTTTTGTGTAAAATTGATCAAAATTCTAATTTTTTCAAACTTTTGACTCTACATTAGGATATCTTATCCAGGTAATTCAAAGAGATATCTCTAAAAAAACTAAAAAACTCAACAACATTCTATAAATACTAGGAAATCCAAAAACAAAAATACAAGTAAATATGTGAAACACTAAAAATCTATCGAAATGGAGAAATTCATACCTACAACAATATATAAAAATACTAAACGATCCTTCAAATCATAGTAAAACTAAAGAAACACAAAAAATACTGCAAGAAGTAAAAATCTATTGAGACACTGCTTTCAGGAAAATCCTTGAAAACTCGAAAAATTTATTTAAGTTCGAATTCTAGAGCTCGAAAATCTTGAAATCTGTAAAAATGTTATGAAATCCTGCAACATTTTATGTATCCTAAAAAATACGAACAATTTCAGAAATACAGGAAAATCCTTTCAATCGTAGAGAAACTGAAAGAAATAAAAGTCTACAGACACTATTTTCAAATACGAAAAATTTCATTAACTTTGAATTCTAGAGCATGTAAATCTTAAAATCTATATAGCAATATACAGAAAAATAGTAAAAAATTATAAAACTAACATAAATCCTGCAACATTTTATACATACTAAATACATACATAGTGTCGAAAATACTAAGAATCTAGGTAGGTATATGATTCTCTCAAAAAACTTTTCAATTCGAAAATTTTTCACCCACGGCTAACATTGAATGATGTTGTATTCACAAACTTTTTAACATGTAAAAAATATAAAAATCCGAATGAACTGACTGATTTTTTTTCCCAGGGTCAAAAAGTATACATTTACAAATGCTTAATGACTTTCTTCGTTTAAAAAAATTATTCATGGAGGACTCGTCCAAACAAGCAAAATACGTTTTATTCAAGCAAATCGTTTTGTTAGAACTCAAAAAAAATTAAAAACATATAATATTTTTCTATCTGAAACAGGCGCGTAGGCAAAGGAGGGTTTTGAGGTTCAAACCCCTCTCGAAATTCTGATAATAAAATCAATCAGTATTTCATGTAAAATTAAAAAATTTACATTGATAAGCAATAAAAATATAAGTTACAAATATATGCATGAAAACGTTAGTACATATTTGATAATAAAGTGAAAATTATAGAAACGTAGGATTACGTGGAAAATATATATCAGAAAAAATCAACCCAGTTGATAATCAGGAAAAATAAAAATCTACGAAAATGCGGAAATACTACAAAACTTTGAATATTAGATTATCAAATTCTATTAATCTTTATAAAATTCATATAAAAGTTTTAAAAATCTTTCGATTCATACAAACTCTAAAAGAGTAATGAAATTGATTCAATTCGATAAAAAGTGTTTTATGAAAAATCTCGACAAATGCCTCTACGATTGTAGGACCCTAGAGCATCAAGTTCTCAATATACTATAAATCTATGAAAATTATGAAAAACGTAACAAAATCTTTCGAATATTTCAAAAATATTAAAAAAAGGATAATGTTATAAAACATAAAAAATCTATATAAATGTGATTTATGATCATTCTTGAAATTACTGAGAATAGATCGAAATTGGCATCTTAAAGTATCGAGTTTTTTGAATCTCTGTAGCAATCTACAAATATATGAGTAATCCATAAAAATACTAAGAAATCCTCTAGGGTTGCATATATTATACCGTATGTGAAATGCTAAAAAAATGTGAAAAATAAGTTTAGTGGTTTACTAGCTTAGTAATTTATTCATTTACTAGTTTACTAGCTCACTAGTTTACTAGTTTCATGGTTAAGTAGCTTACTAATTTACTAGTTTACCAGTTTACAAGTTAATTAGTTTACTCGCTTACCAGTTTAATAGTTTACTAATTTACTTGCTAATAGGTTTACTAGTTCACTAGCTTACTAGATTACTAGTTTACTAGCTAACTGGATTACTAGTTTACCAGCTAACTAGATTACTAGTTTACTAGCTAACTAGATTACTAGTTTACTAGCTAACTAGATTACTAGTTTACTTGTTGACGAGTTTATTATTTTACTAGCTTGCTATTTTACTTACTTACTAGATAATTAGTTTTTTATTTAACTAGCTTAATAGTTTACCAGTATACGATTACCAATTTGACAAGTTTACTAATTTACTAGTTTACTTGTTTACTAGTTTAGTAGTTTTCTAGCTTCCTAGTTTACTAGCTGAATGGTTTACTAGAAATCTTTCAATACATAAAAATGATGTGAATATAATTTTCTTGGGAATTTATAAACAGTCTGTCCTAAAGCATATTTATCAATGTAATACAAAAATTACATACCTTTAATTTTAGTAATTATCTTAGAAATACGTATAGAAAACATTAGAAGTACTTCCAATTCAATTTTTGCAATTGATACAATTAAACATACTTTTAATTGTATAAATACTGAAAAATATGGAATAAAAGTATTGAAAATTCTCATGAAAGATACTGTCGTCTGAAAAATCAATTTGAATTTTCAAAATCTTTGAAATTTTCAATACTATAGCATAAATTTCTGAAAATGAATTGAGCAATCTATAAAAATATTAGAAATATATGAAAATAACAGAAAGTACTACAAAATTTCATAAATAATATACCAAATGAAAATAATATAAATTTATGAAGTTGCTTTTATTTGTGTGATTAAAATTCGCAAAAAAATCAATTCAAATATATAAATTTTTTGAAGTTTGATCCCTAGAGCATTGAATTTCAGAAAACTCTAGAAAAACCGATATTACCTAATATCCGATACCGCCTAAACTGTTATGAATACAAAATTATTAGTAAAAAAATTGAAACCTTAGATACTTATTAAAAATCACAAAAATCAAATTCCATTATTTACGAGTATGGAAAATGTATAGCTCTGGAATCTAAAAGTTGTATAACTTTTAAATTCTGAAATGTAAAATATTTTAAAATCGCTCTCTTGTAACATAGTGTCAAAGATTAAAAATTATAAAATCCCAAAGGAAAATCATCTTTCAGAAAAACCCCTCCCGAAAATTTTATCTGCCTACGCACTTGATCGGAAACGATTTTTTTATATTTTAAATAAACCCCAAATACGTTAATGTTGCTTTTTCATCCTATCGCTTTTTGATGTCTTGTTATTTATATTTAATCAAAAAATAACGTCAAAGTAACAGAACATTACTTTTTTCATTGAAAAAAATATTTAAGAAAATTACATTTTATGATGAATCTAAGGAAAATGCATGTTAATGACACATTGCTAGTCAGAAAATTGACCCTATGATGATGTTGATGGCACTGGAGATGAATCTCATCATAGCTAGTGTTTAGGTTTCGTTTCATTTTGAAATTCCTGGTCGAATGATGCAGTATGATGCGCGCATCTGCAACTTTCTAAACGTGTCCAACAACAGTACAGCGATTGATTTCCATTCGTAACAAGGAAATATGTATAGTATTCTTCCTTGGAAGAAAATTTTCTGTCGGTCATCGATGTCAGACAGTTATACTCATGTGTTGTATGTTATGTGAGGTGATATAATAATGCGCTATGTGACTTTTCTTACAAAAAAATGTACAGTGGCGTATTTTGTACATACTAGATTTGGTTCCCATTCTTTAGTGCATAACAGTGCAAATTTATACAGGATTTTGGTACATTTGAAAATGCATTTTTTGGGCATGTTATTTGAACTAAGCTAAGAATAGTACATTATGCCATAAGTTAAAGAAATGACAGATTCTGAATGTGAGGAATAAAATATGGAAACCGCAAAAATCCGGTATCAATTTCTTTTATTCTGATCTTTTTTTTTACGAAAGCTCAAGAGAACAGAAATTTCATTTGATGTCTTTGTAAGTGCATTGTGCAATGTCAAAGTCAAGCTCCCATCTAGAATAATTGAGATGTAAGAATGAGCGTTTTTTATAGATCGTCATTATGATACAAATCGCTTTTTGTTTCAGTGTGACGAGAACATCGACCATCTTGTAGCCATGAACCTCGCGCTGCATACACTTTTGCTACAGAGTGAGTTATTACCATAGTCTCATTGTACACTAGCCTAATGCATTTATCCATACTTTAACACTGTAATTACTCAAATTACAATTGCAATAAATCCTTGTTAGTCTGAGTTTCATGAGAGCCTTATGTTGAGGAATCGATCTTGGATGGATTTCAAATTTCAATTCTTTTTTTTAAAGAAAAATTCTAAGATTCGTGACAAATTATTTTGGAAATATGGTGTGTGGAGAAATAAGTGTTCAAAACATGATTTTTGAAAAAAATTATTCGTAACATTAAAATTCTTAACTTGAAAGAAATTTCAAAGATCAATTTAAAGATGTGGCCAAATCATGCAAGGACTTGGAGAGAAAATAAAGAGAAAAGATTTCGAAAAATCTGTGAGAAATGATGAATTGGTGCAAGATGCAATTTATGTATGCTATTATATTGTAATCCAAGAGACGTGGGCGTAGGGCGTCCTTGACGTCTAACTGGGTTTCCGTGCCGCCGAGCCAAGGTGCGTTTTGCTACACCGCAAACTTTGCAAGAATGGGGCTCTCATCAAATCCCATAAAACTATTCTTCTTGAATCATCCTTCGCTGGTATATTGCTTTTCGAGGGGGCTCATGTGAACAAGTACTTTCTCCTTATTTTGCAACTAAAGCAAGATACTATTTGGATAATTTTATATTTTTTCTTTATTTTCTGGGTTCCTGGGAGTGTATTGAGGTTTTTTGAGAAAATTATTGATCCCTGTTCTAGGTATTTTATATAGCTCAAAATTTTGTGTATATTTGCGACGGTATTTTCAAGGCTGGGAAATTTTATGAAGAAGTTATCACGAACGTCAGAAACAATTTTTCAGATTGTGGCCAAAGTGAATGATGTACCTACCCAATTCAGGTTGATATTGCCCTTGAAATTTGCAAAAATAAGGAAATATGTATTTATTTTGATTTTAATTCTTCTTATTCTGCGATCAGAAAGACAAAATAGGTTTTCATTTTCTTAGGTTTTTGAAATCATCGATAATCTCCGTGAAATGAGCAATTTTTTGTTTTTTACAAATGCGAGAAATGTTACACTGTTTCTGGAGTTTTTAGAAATTTTTGAAATATTTCACAATCTGTGAAATTTATCGGCATTTTTTAAAACCCAACAGATTTTTCTCAATCCAGTAATTATTGTAAACTCTTAAAATGTTCAATATTCCTCTAGTTTTCCAATATTTCAGAAATTTTTTGGTTCGACTAGAATTTTTTGAAATTTTCGATGATATCTGTACGATAGTATATTTTTGGAAGAATCTTACATAATATATGTAAATGCAATGAAATTTTTTAAAATGTTACATTATCTACAAAATTTATTACCTTCTAGAATTCTGAAAATTTCTCGAATTTGTTAGGATTCACGATAATCTTGATGATTTCTAATTATTTTCAATTTTTCGAAATTTTTGGAACTTTCAAATCAACATAGAAATTTTCAAAAAGGTCGACAATCTACGTACGATAGAACATGTAATGGGTTTACAATTTTAAAAATACTTACTAACATTTTCAAAATTTTTCACAATATGCAAAATTTATTAACGTTCTCTGAAATCACAAAGAATTGCTCTAATTTTTTTTAATTATAAATATGATTCGGAACTCTTGATGTATTTTTAGTTTCGTCAAAATCTTAAAGTTTTTATAACATTTCTTAGAACTCACGAAATTCTGTAATATCCGCACAAAGGAATATTTTTTTACTTTTATAAATCTAAGAATAATACACAGTTTCTTTGTTTTTACAAAAAATTTCCACATTTTTCCACAATATTTAAGATTTATCGACATTTTCTGAAATTCTACGATTTTTTCAAATTTTATAAAATGTTCCTCAATTTTAAAGTTTTATTATTCTTCGATATGATAAAATTTTTAAACAGTATTAACTTTTGTTGAAATTTTCAGAATCATCGCGTTCCTTCTTACGATAAATTTTTTCTCATTTTTAGGAATTCGAAAAAAATTGCACAATTTCTGTAATTTCACAATATCTTAATGACATTTCATTTTCCACCAAATTTATTAGAGTCTTCTGAAATTCTTCAAATTTTTCTAATTTTTCATGATTTCTACGCCTCTTTGAAATTTACAATGTTTCAACCTTTTTTGAAATTTTCAAAATTATACACAATCTCTATACGATAGGGCATTTTTTCATATACAATTTGAATTTCCTAATAATTTAATATTAATAATCAGATTTTTGTCGAAAAATGAAGTTACGTCATAATGTCAATATTTCGAAGAAATATGATGATCAGAGATTTTATTTCGAAAATTTCATGAATATATGACAGTTTCTAGAGTTTTATATAATTTTCTAAGTTTTTCAAAATCTACACAATTTACTTACTTTTTCTGAAACCCTACATATTTTACAAATTCCTCAGAACGATTGACAATTCACAAAGTTTGCAATATTTTCCTAATTTTGCGAAATTACCAGATTTTCATTTAAAAGTCTAAAATGATGGTCGATCTCCACGTGATAGAACATTTTTACAGTTTTTAGTTATTGCAGTTTTACGAAATTTACGGAAATTCAATAACTCACAAAATTTATTAACATTTTCTGAATTTTATTACAGTTGCCTCAAATTGTAGCCTATGTTGTGAAATTTTCAAAATGTTTTTATTTAACCCAGAGTTTTGAAAATGCTTAACATAGCATGAAATATTTAAGATCTACTTAACTTTACCTATAAATATTTTTGCAATTTATTTGATACTATGAAATTTTGAAGATGTGCAGTAAAAAAAATACCTATATTTCGAAGAAAAATGATGCTGAGAGATTCTACATTCTTTTTGTTGTATTCTATGATTATCTTGATTTTTTGTGATCTTATTCATCTTCCAGCATAAAAAACAATCAAAATGAATAGAAAACAATCCAAGCGTCTCCAAAAAGAACCAAATTGTTTCTCAAAATCCCAATTTACTCCAATATTCCTCACAATTTTCATTGCTACATGATCAAAAAACCCAACAATTTTCTCTCTCTCACTCGAAAGAGCTCATCAAAAAGTTTCGTCGTAAATTTGCGTGGAAAAGGACGAGCTTCATGACTCATCCCAAGATAATTTAATGAAGAAGGAGGCGTTTCATTTGACGTATTTCTTCATACTTTTTCTCTGCCTGTCATCCGCTGGTCTTGTCTAGCTCTTACCTCTAATGGCAATTTCTTTCTTTGTAGAGAGACGTTGAAATAATGATAATCATGGAAATGAGCCCCCTGCATGAGTCAAACAGGAATTCTGTGAATTCTCTGAAGCTATCAAAAAAGGCGTGTGAAAAGTATTATGCATCCTCGGGAAATTACGAATGATTGCCATCTCGTTCATCGTACGAATGTAGTATATTGCACAAAATTTCAGCACTGGGCATCAGCTGCATTTTTCTCGACGATAGAAATTTTCATTGGACATGTTATTTATTAACTGCTGCTGCAATAATAAGGCATGTATGCTTACTGCATACATAGAGTTTTGCACTCGTGTGCGTTGTTTCATAGTGAATAGTGCAACAGCAGCAGCAGTTTCTTAGGCCGGGAGGAAGGTGAAAGGTGCTCTTCTTACGTGATTTTATCTATGTCGCCTCGGATGCCCTTTCGACTCCGAAAACCCAATCGCCGAGCGCCGCAAAACTCGGGTCTCTTCCTCAGACCTCGACGCGGATACTCGATCGTATATTATATCATACGCGTCGATCCATATATCTTTATGGTATCTTCTTAGCGAGGCAAAAAACAATTGGAAACCATTGGAGAACGTTTACAAGGCACTTGACCGAGTCGTATTTATGTCCTACATTGAATTGATGTAATGAGAGCTATGATTTATGAGATATTTGGTACATTCTTGAAATATTTCGAAAGTCGAATGATTCAGATTAGATACTCGTAACTGAGGAATTTTATGGAAACCTTTTTAAAACCTTTAAAGGATTTTTTATGAAGTAACATTATGAAATCATAGTAAGGATAATGGAAGGTTGTGGCCTTAGAAAAACCTCATTAAAACCTAGTAGAAAACCTTAAAAATGATTAAACCTTATAGCATTATGTATAAGCCTTAATTTATTATTTATTTCCCTTAAGGTAAAGGTTCAAACCTTATGACTTGTATGTATAAAGGTTATACGTATGAGGTCGTATTGAAAAGATTTGAAAACCTTATTAGAGAATGCCAATCCTTAAAAAAGTATCTTTATGTCTTCCTGACAGGGCAAAAAATAATTGTAAAACATTGGAGAAGGATTAAAAGGTTCTTGACCGAGTCGTATTTATGTCCTACATTGAATTGATGTAATGAGAGCTATGATTTATGAGATATTTGGTACTTTCTTGAAATATTTCGAAAGTCGAATGATTCGGATTAGATACTCGTAACTGAGGAATTTTATGAAAACCTTTTTAAAACCTTTAAAGGATTTTTTATGAAGTAACATTATGAAATCATAGTAAAGATAATGGAAGGTTGTGGTTTTAGAAAAACCTCATTAAAACCTAGTAGAAAACCTTAAAAATGATTAAACCTTATAGCATTATGTATGAGCCTTAATTTATTATTTATTTCCCTTAAGGTAAAGGTTCAAACCTTATGACTTGTATGTATAAAGGTTATACGTATGAGGTCGTATTAAAAAGATTTGAAAACCTTATTAGAGAATGCCAATCCTTAAAAAGGTACCTTTATGATGTATTCCTGGCAGGACAAAAAACGATTGGAAACCATTGAAAAAGGTTTGCAAGGCACTTGACCAAATCGTATTTATGTCCTACATTGAATTTATTTGATAAGAACTATGATTTGTGAGTGCTGGATATTTTCTTGAAATGTTTCGAAAATCGAATGAATCGTATTACATACTTGTACCTTGTAACTGAAGAGTATTATAAAAACCTTATTGAAACCTTAAAAAGATTTTTTATTAGGTAACCTTATAAAATAATAGTAAGGATTAATTAAGGTTTCTAACTTTTTAAAACTTTATAGGAAATCATATAAAATCATAGAAAGGATAACACATATGAGATCGTTTTATAAGGATTTTGAAACCTAATTAAGAAATGCCAAACCTCAAAAAAAATTCTTCATGATATCTTCCTAGCAAGAGAAAATATAATCATGAAACATTGGTATAGGTTTACAGCCATTGACTGAGTCAAATTTATGTCCTACATTGAATTGATGTAATAAAAGCTAAGATCTATAAAATATTGCATATTTACTGAAAATCGAATGGTTCGGATTACGTACTTGTTACTAAGGAACTTTATACAAACCTTATTGAAACCCTAACAGGATTTTTTATTAGGTAACCTAATGAAATCATAGGGATTATTTAAGGTTGTGAACTTGGAAAAATTGTATGAGAACCCTAAAGAAAACCTTATAAAATCGTCATAAGGATCTTGTAAGGTTGTGAACTTATAGAAATCTTATGACCACCTTATAGTAAACCTTAAACTTGATAAAAAATCTTGTAACTGAAGAACTTTGTAAAAACCTCAACGAAACCTTAAAAAATTTTACTATAAAAACTTTATGCCCTATTAAGTCATGGTAAGGATCATATAAAACCGTTTTATAAGGATTTTAAAACCTTTAGGAAATGCCAATCCTTAAAAAGATTTCTTCATGACATCTTCTTAGCAAGACAAAAAACAATTGGAAACGGTTAGAGAAGGTTTACATTAAATTGCTACATAGAATTGCTGTAATGAGAGCTATGATTTGTGAGATAGTGGGTATTTTCTTAAAATGTTCCGAAAATTTCAGTTTTCAAATTGCATACTTGTGACCAGGAAACTTAATAAAAACCTTGAAGGATTTTCCATTAGGTAACTTTATAAAATCATTGTAAGGATTATATTGTGAGACTGTGGTCTGATAAAAATTTAATTAGAACCTTATAAAATCGGTGTGCGAATCATAGAAGATCGGTCTATCAGGATTTTTAAAATTAAATAGGGAATATTAATCCCTAGAAAGATATCGATAAATCTTCCTAACAGGACAATAAACAATTGAAAACCATTGGAAAAGGTTTACAGGGCACTTGACCGAGTGTAATTTGTAAGATATTTGGTATTTTATAGAAATATTTCGAAAATTGAACGATTCGAATCACATACTTCTAAATGCGGACCTTAAAAAAAAACATTTAAAACCTTCAAAAGTATTTTTCATCAAGTAACCTAATAAAATCATAGTAGCGATTGTTTCAGGTTGTAATATTTTATGCAAACCTGATCAGAACCTAGAAGAAAACCTTATAAAATAATTATAAGGATGCTATAAGGTCATTTCATAAGGTTTTCGAAACCTTTTTAGGAGATGCCAATCCTCAAAGGAAAAAAAACCTTACATACTCAAGTCGGATATTCCTGGGGGTCAAGTCTCGAAAAAATAGTGCGAGGGCATCAAGTTTATTGTTGCCTTCAGTTTTCTAAAATTTTAATTGATGCAAAAAAAAAAAAAAGAGAACACGAGTCTATGGAATCGGTCAACGTTTCTATTTTTGTTCAGTAGAAATTATTCTGAAAATTACAATAAATAACTTGCAAAAAGTACAAAAATTTACTGTTATTATTACTGCATTCTCTTCTCATTGCAGAATCGTGAGTTCAGGGGATTATTTTGTATTATATGATAAAATACAAAATTATTCTTACCACTCAACAATTCATGGCTGGTTCATGAAAATCATAAAAAAATATACAACTCTTTATAGATCTACTAATTGCTAAAATATTTTTATAAAAAATATCTCAAAACTTTGCCAGAAGTGGGAGTATCAAAGAGAATTACTGAATCTAAAGTTTCAGTAATTATTATGAGATGATGATACATTATGCGAATACATTAGATAAGCATCGAGCATAGTCTTGCCGATACAAACTTGCATAATGATTCACAACGAAAAAGTCGATTCACGTCTGACTGAGTGGCGAGTGCGGTTATTTGTGAATTTTTTTCATATGATGGTCCGTTCGGAAAAAATAAGCATTTGTCGTTCATTGGCAAGAAATGAAGACGAGGTAAATGTCACGGGATTCACACAGCTATTACGCTCAAAGTTATATCACTGCTGCTTTTTCTAACACTGTTTTTTACTTTTTTTTCTCCTTCTTCTTCGTCTTCTTCATCATCTCGATTAGATTCATGTGTGAAGATTGATCCAAACCTACTTTACGCGTCATATTTATTGCAATGTCTAGCAATGAAAAAGTTAATGCTAATCGACCGCGAAAATCGTTGGTGTAGACTGAAAAAAATATAGCTATTATTACAATACTGTATTGTACTGTGGAATCAGTCTGAAATATTTTACTTTTGGTTAAATATTTATAGCAGTTTTTGTCAAAAATTATAGTAAATATTGGTAAATATTATTATAGTAGTAGATACAGGCCCGTGCGGACGGGGGAGGGGGGGTTTGGGGGTTAGACCCCCCCCCCCCCCCGAACGAGATCTTTCAAACGATTTCGAATAAATGCTTTTATTATTGGTTTTTACATGTTGATATAAATTTTGATTTCTTGCATTGCATGATATTTTTCAGAAAACAGCGTCTGAATAGATTTTTATTACTTTTTAGTATTTTCCGTATATTTATTCTACGATTTGAATGATTGTTATTTTTATATTTCGAACTGTAAAATTTGGAGTTTATTAAATTTTAATTGTTCAAAGGATTTTTCAGAAAACAGTGTCTCAATAGATATTTATTTCTTCTAGTGTTTTTTGTATTTCTTCATTTTTTTGCGGTTTGAAGGATTGTTCAGTATTTCTGAAACTTTCCGTATTTTTTAGGATGCATAAGATGTTGCAGGATTTTCTAGTATTTTATATACTTTAAGCATTTTTATATAAATTTTTATGCATGGACTTCGAGAATTTCGAGCTCTAAAATGTGAAGTTCAATAAATTTTTCAAGTTCCAAAAGAATTTTTCGGAAAACAGGTGTCTCAATAGATTCATATTCCTTTTAGTATCCTTCGTATTTCATCAGTTTTTCTACGATTTCAAGGATTCTTCAGTTTTCTTGTATATTTCTGTATAAATTTCTGGAATTTAATGCTCTAGTTTTGAAAGTTGTATAAATTTTTAATATTCCATTGATATACTTGTATTTTTTTTTGTATTTCTTAGTACTTATAGAATGTTGAAAAATTGAAAGGTTTTTCCAAAGATATGTCTTTGAATTTCAAAAATTAGATTTCCTAGAATTGAAAGTTTGAAATATTTGCAGTATTTTGATCGATTTTGCAGAAAACAGTTTCGTTATAGATTTAGAGTGTCCTCAATATTTTTTGAATTTTTAACAGATTTTTAAAATTTGAACATTTTTCTAGTATTTTTATGGTTTTCTATACACACATATTATTAGACTTCAATGCTCGAGAAATCGGAGTGAATTGATTTCTGGAATTACAGAAATTTGCGAAGAATCTAATAGCTTTTTAGAAAAAAGTAAATAATGTCTAGTATTTTTCGTATTTTATTTTTTTTTTCTGTATTCATAAAATTACGTAAAGTTTTCTAGCATAATCTATAGATTTTAGGGATCCTGCTATAGATTTTAAGAACTAAGGTTTCCGGTATTTTCATGTATTCATATGCAGATTTCTGAAATTTATTGCTAGAATTGTGAAAATTTCTAATAAAAAGTGAAAAAGCATCATACTCCTTGTCGATATTTGTACATAAATTACTAATATATCACTCTGTTTTATCTAAAATTATAACATTATACAATTTTTATCTGAAAATGAGAAAGTTAAGAAATTACTTATATCTAAGTTTCAAAAAATTTCTCAAAAAGTTACAAATCGTTTTAAAAACTTGATGAGACAGATGTGGAATGAATAACACGATTTTCGTTACTCGTTACCAAAAAAAAAGGAACTGGTTCCTGTTATTGTTACACTAAAAAATGTAACGTTTTTGGATATTACAATTTCAGTTGACTTATTGTATTTGCATCGCAGTCGCTGCAATCCTCTTAAACAAAAATTAGGAAAGGGTCATAACTCCACCATTTGTTGATATTTTTTTCATCAAATAATTTTTGTATAATAAAGTTGACAATATTTTATCACAATAATATAACTTTCAAGTAATAAAATTATGTGCTATATAAACTTAAAAATTATCCAAACCGTCCTCAAAAAAGGTGTACAATCCTTCAAATTATAAATTATGTGTATAGTGTAGTAATAAAAAGTGTTTCTTGTTTTATTCATTACTCATTCGTTATACATCTAAATGTGAAAAAGAAATAATAAACGTGTTTTTTGTAATTGTGTATCTGTAGTTATTGAGTTGCTTGTGTTAAATTTGTTGGAAACATAACAAAGATTCAATATATAAAGTAGAAGTTGCTAAAAACAAATGATGTTTTGATGTTGCCTCATATATTTGATTATTTATTGAATAATTGATTAATTAATTTACTAATTCATTCAACATTTATTTTCTACATTACTATGAATTGACCATGTACTGTAATGTACATGGTCATGTAACTTAATCAAATTCAATTGCATGTTATTCTACAAGTACAACATAAAAATTGAAAACTCCCTCAAATACAGATTTCTCTGCACGGGCCGAGTAGATATAATTTGTTATAAAAACTTTTATACGTATTCTTTTTTCTACTATACTTTATTTTACTTTTTGCAATATAAAATTGTCATTCCTTATTATCCAAGACGCAGAAAAAACCGGAAAATAAATTCTGCAAAAGCAGGACGAATGGCAAACCTACATAATACATGATGATACGTGTCCTCACATACTCTTGCACTGACATATCAATTTCGAATGAAACCACGTACGCAAAACAAGTTCAATCGTTGCGTATTTTTCAAGATACAATATTCGCTTTTTAAAATTCAAGTAGCTCGAGTTGAGAAACTTGAAAAATTGCATTCGTTTAACGTGAAGTAGACTGAAATCTGAATAATGCAGTGTTCTGCAGCGCATATTATTGTCAATTTAACAATATGTCAAAAGTTGAAAGCACGAGTTGCAGGCACATATTATAATAATCAGTATTATTACTGTGATTGTTATCATCATATCGAATTTTGTTACTTTATTCGCACGAATGTTCGCATATCAGGCAGGACTACATTGTATCAAGCTCTGAATAATTATTCTGCAACTTGGGCGTTTTTTTATTATTTTTTCGTGAAAATTTATGCGTCTATGTGGTAAACCTAGATTCGAAAGTCATTTCCTAATGGCAGGTTTTTTGAAAAAAAATACGTTTATTAATGTATCCAGCAACTAGTTTTTGGACATTTTTGAGCCTTCGTTCAGGTGACATGCTTGGCAATAATTGTGTAACAGCTTACCACAGGAAAATGGCGATTTAGAGTTAAGTTATTCTATTTTAAAAAAGTGTGCCATGTGTAGGTTGTAGAAATAAAAACCAAAGAAAGAGGTACGCATCATTTTTAGTTGTTCGTCAGATTCAAGAATTTGAGGAGCTGAACAGAGGGAGGTTACAGAAATACAACCACTCCTAAAATTTATATGCATTCGATTTTTATTTCGTGAATAAATGAAAAAAGTTGTAATGATGAGTTCTTCAGAGAAAACGATAAATGAAAATAATGAAAATAAGTCAAAAGTATCAAAAATGTACTTACCGAAAAAAAGAGCATATTTTAAATGATCTTTTGTAGGTTCTAAATGTTGAATGAAATTCAGAATTCCCAATTTTACTAACTCAGAAATAATGAAAATTCTAACTTTAGAAGACTTTTTCTTTAAACAGAATATTAATAACGAATGTTTAGCTAGTATAATGTTTAAAATAAAAATTAGAAAACTTTTTCAAACCAGTGAATAATTTGAAAAAATCAGAATCTGTAAGGGAAACGCTAAAAATCTTAAAAACTTTGAATCCTAGAGAATTACATTCTAGAAATCGACATAGAAACTCATAAAAAAATTAGAAAATCTTTTGAATCATACAAACACAAAAAATACTAAAATTAATACAAATTCAAAAATGTACTGTTTTATGACAAATCGAAACGAATACTTCTCATTGATGAACTTCGAATTCTAGCGAGTTAAATTCTCAAAAAACGTAGATTGCGATCCATACATAATTGAATTAACAAAAACTAGTTGAAAACACCAAGTTATCCGGAAAAAATATTTTTTTTTAAATTCTTTTTGCCTGTAAATCTGCAAAAATATTCCAGAAGCATTCCATACGAAAAATTTCCGATACGCTTTCTGCAACGTTACAGAGAGTTATTATTATGAGCTCACTTTAATTTAGTAGAAACGTTCATAAGAAGTTTTAAAAATAATTGAAAAAATGTTTCTGCAAGCTCTCCAAATTTTTCAGTTCTCAGAGAACTTTAGGAAAGCTTACAAATTGGTGTAAGGTTTTTCGAACAATCTTTTTCTTAGATTAGTGAACACCTAATAATTTTTTAATTGCTTTAAAAAATATGGTGCCTTCAACGTTTCGTAAATCTTTAGAAATGCTTTCAAATAATATTCATAATCTTTCTGAAGCGTTTTTAAAATATTCTTCGAAAAGTTTATCAAATATTTCATTCGGAAAAGTCGCGATTCAGAAAATTTTTCGAAAGATTTCAAAAAAGCGAAAGGTTTCCAAAGAAAGCTTTTTCAGGAATTTCTAAAATCTTTCGTGCTGACTGAGGAAAAACATTATAAATTTATAATAATACAAGTAAATGCTATTAAATTTTATAAATATAAAGAAAATTACAGGAAATATCAATAAGGCTTAAAATCGATGTGAAAGTTTGTGTCCCAGAAATCTATAAAAGTACTCAAAATCTATCAAAATTTGAGTGTTCAACATATAATTTTTGAAATTTTCATAAAATTCTACAAAAATACTATCATTCCATAAAAATCCTGAATATCCTTAAAAACTTCACGAATCCTTAAAAAATGCGAGGAACACAAGAAATTTTTTAATTCTGGCAAACTATGCAACTGTCAAAAAAATTTATAAAACTTCAAATCCCGGAGAATGTTATTCAAAAATTCTTTATATAACTCCATAAAAATCAAGGCAACTCTTTAAATTTTATAAATACTATAAAAATACGTAAAAAATTACTTAAATAAGGAAAATATGATTTATTTCTGTTCAATACACAAAATCGTTGAAAATTTCGATTCTATAATATCAAACTCTAGAAATCTATAAAGCTGTCCATAAAAATACTAGAAATCTATTAAAATTCAAGAAAATACTAAAAAGTTGTAAAAATAATATAAACACAATCATTCCAGAAATCTATGAAATATACAGGGAATATAATATGTGTTGATATCATTCTCTTACTAATCTGTAAAAATATTTTAAAATGTCAGAACTTTGATTCCTAGAGCATCGAATTTCACATAGCTATATAAATATCCTTAATAATATCAGAAGATCCTTCAAGTTGTATAAATACTGAAGAAACGTGAAAAATACTGAAAGTATCAGAAAAAAAACCTCAACCTCAGTGACTTTAAAATAACAAAAATTGAATTCCATAGCATTTGAAATAGATGGCTTTGTACTCCAAAAGAGTTGGATAACTTTAAAACTTCGAAGTATGAAAAAGTTAAAAATTACGTCCTGTGAACAGATCGTCAAATACGTATTGTCAATTTTAAAAAAAACTGGAAGGTAATATATTTAGAAAAAAAAAACACTTCATGAAAACTTTTCCTGCCTAATAAAATGGGTTAGAGAAAAGGCCTTTCTTTGTTTTAAAAAACTGTGGTTTGGAAAATACAGTGTTTTTTGAAAATCTTATTTATCTAGCATAAAAAGTGAAAATTATCATAAAACTTTATTATTTAAAATGAAAGGTCCAACGATAAAAAGTTGTAGACACTACTGCATCTTCATTTTTCATTTACCGAAGATTTTTACATCTTTACCTTGAACCGAAATTTTAAAAAGAAATTAAACCACATCGATTGATTTTTTTCATCCTAAATGTGTAATTTATAATTTTGCACCCTCATTCAAGACAAATACATGTTTCTTATATTTCATAAAAAACTTCCAAAATAAATAGAAACAATAACCAAATTCTAAAATTATTCCCATTAGGACTCAAAAACTTTGCAGTTTCGAAGGCCACCAAATTCATCATGAACCTAGAAGACATTTAAGAGTAAGATGACTCTCCCCTTTGACCTTTAAACAGAATTCGTTCAAAGCTCGAACACAATTTTCACATTGTTCAAATCTGCTTATTTCTTGTGTACAATAATCTGTCGAGAGCTGTTGTTGATCCGCATTGCACATTTCTGCAGTTGTAGGTCGAGGTCGACTAGTGAATAATATACATATTATAAGATCGGAAGCGAGCGAACCCTCGACGCCTGGCCTTGACAATTTCACAATATCATGTTATCGTGTATTGTACTGCATGTCCTACTGCAGATTTTCCATTCTGCCGCAACTCTCCGACATTCACTCATTTATCAATTACACCATAGCTGCAGATTTTGTACGCTACGAAAATCATTGCTGCGTAGTTTGGGTTGCAACAGAACCTCAAGCAACAGAGCTAAGACGTTTCCTCTTTTCTCCAGAATGAACATTCCTTTTGAAGTATTCCGAAAATATTTCTATATACTTGCATTTTTACATTTCATCATTGTTTCTGTTTATTTTTACATGTAATGTTCCAGAAACGTTTTAATGTAATAATAGCAACGATAATCTACGAAAATAATGCAGAAATATTTCTGAAACATTACTCAAACATGCTATATTTTACGTAAAATCGTTTGGAAATTTTGTGTGGATGAAATTTCTAATAATAGTGATTTGTTGCTTGTTACAGTCATTGTGTGGGTTTTCAATTGGCAGTATGTCTTCAGATTATGCAGCGCGGGGGAACCTGGTGTAAGTTTATCTCTGATTTTATTCTCAATGACAGCTGAAAAATTCATGATCATAATAATATAAACATTGCTCTTTTGAATGTTTTGCAGTTTTTGGACTTTGACAATCTTCCGGAAACAAACTTTTCGTGTCAGGGAAAGGTCATTGGCGGATATTATGCGGACGTGGAAGCCGGCTGTCAAATGTTTCATGTCTGCACTGTTGGACAAAAAGGTAGACTCCGAAAATAATGACAGGAAAAGATAAATTTTTCTCACTCTGGCATTGAATGTATCAAATAAAAAATTTTAAAAATTACAGTGTTGAAAGTTTTAAGGGAATGCAAATTAATTTGTTCTTCATTTTGAAAATTGTGCAACTATTCAATGTATTTCTCATGAATTCATTAATTTAATAACTTTTCAGACGAAATAATGGACATAAAATTTCTCTGCTTGAATGGAACCGTCTTTGACCAAGAAACTCGTGTGTGCGAGAGAGTTGACGAAGTCGACTGCAGCAAAAGCGAACGATTTTATAATTTGAATTTGGAGCTCTATGGAAACAATGCAGTTACTCTCAGGTATTGTACATTTTATATTCACAAATGTAAGAAAAGTTTACAAAAATCCAAAGTTTTGTTCAGAAAATATTTCGATACTTCCTGAAAAGAAGTTACGAGCTATGTATTGAATATTTTAATCATCGATCTCTGAATCCCTTCACAATAACATACATTAAACCATATCCTGAGGAATGAACCCATAAAAATGTCTACTTCCCAGTTTGCATGATACAAGTTTGGGTGAAGAAGATCTAAACGAAGCTCTCGAAAACCTGCAACAACGAACGAGTTCGATTCGACCAAACGTCGCTACGACGAGCACAACGGCAACACCTCCCCTAACGACAACGACAACGACAAGTCCTACAATCTTATCCAGCACAACAACAACGCCAAGACCCAGTGTCATCTCAATAGGAGAAGGCTTTCGAAGACAACCTTCCGGATTCAAGCACGAGCGATACCAATCACAGCAGCCAAACTTCGCAACTACCTCAAGTCGCAACAAGTATGACGACAAAAACGCCTACCACCACCAGCAGTACATCTACCACAACAACAACAATAACAACAATAACAAAAATAACCAAGCCACTTCGTACCAGCTCTTGAGCAACAGCCAAGGTCAAAATGGTGGCACAAACTCAGCTCCTCCAGCTATGACTGGCAGCCATCAAATTCGGTACAACCCAAGAAATGGTGGACCCCAAATAATCCGAAGTGAAGGCTACACAGTCGCGCCATTGCAATTTCACGTGACGTCTTCGACGGTCAAAACTCTGCTGAGCAACAACAATGGGAACAGCAACAATCCGTCACTTATCAATCCGTTATTCCATAACCAAGGCATCTCTTCTTCAACGACTGAACGTTATCATGTACACAGCAGCAGTCCCAGAGAAATATCGTCGGAATATGAAGAAGATGGCGATGATGATGACGAAGAAGAGGATGATGACGGTGATACCGCTGATGATGATGATGATGATACTGGGGGTCACATCGGGGACGAGGAAAAAGCTGCTCTTGAGCAGGAAAGCTTAAGGAAACCACTGCAAGTCATACAATCGAGCAATCAGGGAAAGGTTAGTCGATTGAGTTTCATACAACGTTTAGTATATTTATGAACATTTTAAGGTTTCAATCTGTATCTCAGCAAATCCTTTTAAATTCTTTTGTCTTGCAGGTATCCAAACTATCGATATCGCCGATTCCACAACAACACGAAAAAGAGGACTTGAGCAAAACCGTCGTCTCTCAGCAGATGGCAAGAATAGAGAAGGTGCCATCTCCAACGACTCCAAGAGCGTCATACGCCCCATCTACAAGAGTAGTCGTAGCAACAACAGGAAAGAAAGACTCTTTCCTAAATGGTCGAGTGACCTCCGATCCGCATCTGGCCCACCTTCATCAGCAACAGCAACAACAGCAACAGCTGAGGATCGCAGCTGAAGACATCCAGAGGATCGTTCAAAACCCATCTCCTCTTTTGCCATCGCAATCTAGAGTCATCGTGACCGCGAAGGCAAGTGTGAGCGACGAGTCAGGTCGACCCTTGAACGCTAGTCAACTCATCCATTTGCCACTTCCCACGATTCCCGCAAGTTACGACGATTACAAGGAAGGCGACGAGTCTTTCGACCCATTTTATCGCGATGTGCCCAAAATAAACAGTAACCCTCATTATCCTCCTCCTCAACTTCCTCATCATCTGCGTATCGTAAGGCACCACCCGCCGATCATCTTCAACAATCGACGGCCTTCTTTACCAGCTGCAGCGGCAGCAGCGGCAGGGCGGAAAAGAAGAAGAAGGAGAAGGACGAAAAGAAGAAAAAGACGAAGGAGGTCTGTGCAGCAATATTCCGTAAGGGACCAGGTGCACCGAACACCTACCACAGCCATTGACAACTTTAATCCTTACTCTTCAGCTTCTTTGGTATGTATCATCATATAAATGTTGAGGTTATATCTGTATATTACATATTTATATATTTAAATTTACACTGTACATTTGACTGCAGGCTCAAGCAAGTACCGTACAAGAATCGCTGCAGCCAGGAACGCAGAAATATGATGAAAATAGCATTGCGAGTCTTCGAGACATAGAAGAAAAATTGCGGAAACTGAAGGCGATTCTTCTCGGTTTACCAATAGTTGGAGGAGAGGACACCTTGACCCCAATTCAAAGAGATGAAGCAGTCCAAAGCGAGAGTCCTCTTAAAACAACAGCAGCAGCGACAACAAGGAATCCGAATGCTCAAACGGGATCCACAACTAGACGGACTGGAGAAGCACCAAAGCATTACTCTATATTGCAAGATATCTTTCTTGCTGATATCGATAAGGTACCACCTGATGGTGGTAATGATGATGTACATATTCCTGGCAACGGCAAAGTCGATAAAAACAACAAAATAGCGACTCATGCCTCATTATCAAGTGTTCAGGAAATTGACTCAAAAACGTCAGTTTTGGAAGAGGCTGACAGAAGACGGGATTTTCTAAGTAACCCGCGAACTGAGGGAAGAAACAAAATTAGTGGAAGAACGACAGCTAATGGCGTGGCAATAGAACGAGAGGAACAATTTAATGCTACAGATATCACAAGTCCTAACAGGATCAACTTGCCAAGTGATAGTGAATTCAGAAATTTGAATGATAAATCTACAGCAACGTCTGATGAATACTACCAAGGCAGTCGAGAGGTTGATGATGAAACATACACCAATGACGAAAACTCAGCTTTTCACGAGAACGACAAACCTTCGAAAGAAATCGCTGCACGATCACAAGTGCCGTGAGTACATCAAAGTTTTGTCTGATTCGATTAAATAAAAAAACAAGAAGTTTTTATAAAAACTTTTATAAAACCACAAGAGTCAAACATGTAGCCAGAGATTTTTCTTGCATCATTATCACAATCTTATTGACACATTAGTGATTGCAAAGGTTGCCAAATATGCAATGAACGATGGAAATAAAAATTTAATAGATTAACCATTTTTGTTTAGAGAAATCGATAAGGACCAGGGCAATCTGCATTCCAGTAAGGCCATAGAAGCAGATTCGTTTTCGAAGATGCCTCCTCGTCACTATAAGTCCAATGCCAAACAAGGTCCAACCAAGTCGGACGAGATAGGTTAATATTTTAGATACACATCAAGTCCTACTTTCAAAAAAATCCATTTCATCCCATGCTATTTGATTTCACTTTCACTCAAGAAATTCACTTGTGGTCATAACAGATTCACGGTCATTCACCGGAATCGGTTATGCAAAACTACCATTTTCCGAAACCACCATGATCATCGCCATAACCATAGACAATCAATACATTTTACAGCGACACTGCAGTCAGGGGAAAACACTTCAAGCCAGGAATACGAAGAGTACAGATCAATCTACGATGACGACTATGATGAAGATTACATCTCAGATCAACAAGAGAACAGCAGAAGCAATGAAGAAGACCCAAGAATTGAAAACAACAGACATGGAAAATCAAGTAACGAGCAAGATGACTCCGCAGAGTACGTTTACTCGAGTGAAGCAAGTAACGAGGCTGAGAAACTCCCAGGTATCACATCTCCAACCAACGAGTATGATCCAGAACAGACTACCATTAAAACCGACCTTCAACCCACGACCTTGCCTACAACCATTCCTTATCAAACGACAACAAGTAATCTGCCCCAAGAAAGTAAAGGTGTCATTGACTTCATCAGCCAACTATCATTAGACCTGAAGAACATTATGAACACAACAACACCAATCGCTACAACCACTACTCCAATAGAAACGACAACTATGAGCTACAAGATTTTACCAGACTACGTTGATGATAACTACGAACCGCAAGTCTACCAAGAAGAACAAACAACTGCAAAGGTGAAAGAAGAAGAGAAAAAAAAGGATAACAGAAGGCTCGTTGAGTCTGAGACTGAAGCAATCAAAACTGAAGATCTACAAACAACGACGTCAACAAGTACAACACCGTCACCGAGTACAACCCCAATGCCAACCAGAACAACAGCAGTACTCTTCAAACCCCCCGTTGCAAGAAAGAACTACAATAACCTCCAACTTACAACTACCCCAAATCCTGTCTTCATCAAATCAAGGCTTTCCTTGTTGAACCCCAAGCCATCCAAGCCACGGAAATCGTACAATGAACTGGCAGCCAAGCCTGTTATCAGGAAATCGTCTTTCAACAGATTCAGCACTACCACGGCTTCAGCAGATGCAACACCAAACAATGCAAGTGAATATTATGATTATAGGGAACCAAGCACTACGATTTCCAGTTCCCTGGTGCGGCAAGTGGAAAAGAAACAAACGATCACTACTTCTGCCACGGTCATCACAAGCCCAGGAGTCGAAGGCGACAATGCCATCAAGAGGAACAGTTCCAGTCCAGTCATGAGGAATGCTTCTGAAGAGTCACATGTTGACGAAGCTTGTAGCAACTCACATTCGTCAGTACGTGCTACTGAAGACCCTGGGAAAATACTCGTAAATGACGACAGTCTCGCAGTTACGAACCGGTCCAATGCCATAATGCAGGAAGAGCATGTGCAGGTCACCGAGCCTAGTGCTCAACTGAGTTCGCTGACGACTACTATCGCGACGGAAACAGGATCAATGCATGTGCAAACCACCACTGGACGTTATAAGGTGATTTATTCATCGATTTGATAGAATTTGGGCTCCATGTTTGGGTTTTTACAAGGTTTATCGATTTGTAGGTTGCAACAACTCCCAAGACCATCGAAAAGTCGCAGGATACTTTGGAAACCAAGAATCCAACGGGGATGACGAGAAGAGGAGATCGACCAAAACTCACGTCCATCCAACATATCGACAGAAAGGCGTCAGGAAATAAAAATTTACCGGGTTTCAACTGCCTGGAGAAGCAGCTGTATGAATTTTATAGTGATTCCAGAGACTGTCGACTTTTCCATTATTGCTCGCCGGGTTTCACGTCCAGGCAAGTCTTGGACTTTCGTTTCGTATGCGAAGAAGGTACTATTTTTGATGAGATCGATCGCAGCTGTCAGCTCAATGGACGAAACACGAATTGCACGAAAAGAGCGTGATTATGGAGTTTTTTTTAGTAATGAAGGAAGAGTAGTGGTGAGTAGATCATGACAATTGAAGAGTTTCCTATCTTTATTTCTAGCTTTTTTTCGGCGAGGAAATGGGATTTGTCTACCATTCAACATGCAAATTGTGTCCAATCGAATATTTTTGCTGGATGCACTTGCTATGGCACCCATTGATTGTACAGGCAATAGCAATTGCGAGTTTACAGCCATTTTCTCGATGAATTCCATTCATCGTTATTGTATAAATGTAGCATTCGACGTTTCGTGTCCTACAATTTAGAATGTATATTTTCATAGGAATATAAAAATTAGTATGACTGACTATTTCTATCATAAGCTGCATATTCAGGAGAAACAGGTATGATTGTTACGACCGTACAAATATTGCATTTGCCATATGGTTGGCGTGAAGGTATATTCATACAGTTATGGTAGAGTACCTCTAGTCAGAGTATGGCCTATCGATTTAAAAAACGGACTCAAAATAGTTTGAATAGAGGTACTCCAAGTTGTGCAATTATCTAGTTTCCTCTGTGAGTGTATGCCAGAGATGCAAAAAAGGGGTTTGAACGACAGAAGATCCCAGATGGAATGATGATCATTTCTTCATTTTTTCTTTCTTTTTCTTGCATCTCTGGTTATATCTGCATATCGAGCAGATTCACACTTGTGACAATGAGCAAAAATGTCTGAAATGGTAAAATTTCATCGTACGTTTGTTCAAGAGTCGCAAAACTGCACGTGTGCAGTATACTGATTAATTATAGATAGAAAAATGATGAACCTACGTTAGATGGCAACACGTTGTCAATCTTCACAATGTTATACATAATATTACATTATGCAAATCGTGTAAAAAAGTAGCAGCTCACTGTATTTATTTGTTACATAGCTTTTGGCATGTTTTTGACGAGGCCATACATGTATGACCACTCCGGCAAACCTGTCAGAACATGATACATCTACGTGTAGTGTTATTATCCTCATTGTTATTAACAAACATCATTATTCATCCACGTCATTATTATCGATAAGAGCTCAATGACCACACGTGGTTTTTTTTTTAAATAAAATTCATGCATGTTTGCTTGATCTGCACACTATTATATACAGCTACTAGTTACGTGGAAGCATTATTTCCGTGTTTTGAAAAATAGAAACAACAAACAATGCCGCATTATAACATCCGTATAATTCAAGTCAGCTGCAGTGTTGAATTGATTTACGCGAGAGGATAATAATTTGCTCAATCGTCGATGGGCGAAAGTTTATTGATAATGAAATTAATGAATGTACGCGTAAGAGCTACATTGACTATTTGAAAAGTTGCGATGTCAATCGTTTTAATGAATATGCTTTTGAGAATATGTGCAGTGCGTGTCGCATGCGAAATGTAGGCAATTTGTTTTGCTGCGTAAGCCAAATTAGTCGGAATACTCATGTACATCGATCGACTGTCTTGAAGAGTTAGAATTTTGGCGGTTGAAGAATTATTCCGAATGTGTTCTTGCAAGTGTCGAAGGTGGAATGGAATAAATTTCGAGCAATTTTTGGGAAATTTGTACGTGAAGCAGAAGTTAACGAATTCGTACTGCGAGTTGGATGAGCGATGTGGACTGAATCCATGGGCGCTGTCCGGAATAAATCATTGAAATTAAAAAAAATTTTGTTTTATTGTGAGGATAACTCATGTATTACTTTTGTACATTTCAGAATAATTTGGAAAAGTATGATTTCCCGGAGAGAACGGTCTGATTGAAGATAGTCTTCATGTAGGATTGTGTGACCATGAAATTCTCATTTTGATGTAACCTGTCAAAAACGATAGTTCTACATTCCACGAGTTCCAAAGGCTATTTTTTTCCAATTCAGAATTTTTAAAACCAGAGCACTTCCAATCCAAATCTTCCAGTATGCAATAATTCCAAACCCGAATTTCCCAATACCGAATAGTACCAAGTCCGAATTTCGCAATACATCAAATTAGTATACCAAAAAAAAGGAATATTACCAAAGATATCGTTGTTTAATAAAAGAAATGCGCATTGCAGCCATATCAAAGTCGATGGTTTTATTTATCAAAGTGTCATTTAGTGTGTGTATTTATAAGCGTACATTATAACTTAAATTTTTCAAGTATTGAATTATATCATCATTATCAACATAGTCATGGTATTGAGCAACAACTTTTGAAATTTGTTCTTCACGCTGTTTTTTCTTCGCATCTACCCCTTTTCTGATTTTTTTCTTCAACTGGAGCTGACGTTGCATGATTTCGGTGTCACCTTGTTCTTTTTTGAGTTCTTCAAGAAAAGAATATAGGCTTGGATGTTTCTTTCCGACAACAAGTTGGAAGCTGTTGTGCCATCCCTCTGAAGTATTATTTGTTCTTGCAATTTCCAAGTCTCGCCGAATCATACTGATTCCAGAGCGCTGGCTTATATCTAGGGACACCTAGGAGACTTGTTTTTTCGATATGATGAATTCAGCCATATTTTATTCTTGTACAGAGCTTAAAATTTAGAGGCATGAAAATTTTGACTACTAAAACAAATAAACAACCTGTACATTTCCATACTCTGTATTAATTTTTTGTTATATGAAAGAAAAGACAGTTTTGAAACCTCAGAATTATATTGAAATTGTCGAAAATAATTTATTTTTATTATTCAAAAAGAAAATGTTAAAGGAAAAACTTTCTTTTGGCAGAAAATTTTTTTTTGAAAAATCTATTTTGAAAATGACTCATTTCGGAAAAAAATGTTTCGAGAATACCTTATTTTGGAATATATATTCTATAACTGATCCTTGATTGGGAAAAAAAATTTTAGAAAAAACGGATTGGAAGGACTGACACCCCTACCAGTGCATTTGCTAATCGGAAGAAATATTTTTGATGTAGGTGATCCGGTAAGTAATTTGACAAAAATTTAAAAACACAGTAAGTGGGAAATAATAAAAATGTACGTTTCGACCTTCATTTATTCAAAAAGTGGTTCAAGTTTCTTTTATGAAAGTAAAAACTTATTTTCTGTATATGTATAAAAGTAAGTATAATAATTATACAGAAAAATTTATAAATGCATAATATTATGTTGGATCATCGAAAACTCAAGAAATAGTGAATTAGAATATTTGGAAAATGCATAGGCATCGTTCTTGCAAGTTCAAAAATCCTCTTAAACTTCAGTGATGAGTTTTTGCACTGGAAAAATCAAAAGGAAATCGAGTGTAAATCCACCTGTCCTTATTTTCTTATAATTATTTAAACTTGTACTTGCATTATTCCTTTTTTGTCCATTTTGACACATAGCCTTTCAAATTTCCAACATTTAACCATATTTTCAAGAAAAATCATCACAGGATCTTTTAACTGCTTCAATCACAATTGTTTCTACGCTCTAATCGAATCTGAGGAATCGAATAATCGAACGAGACACGCAAACTATGCAGTCATAGCTAAAACAATATGAAACTGTTAGATGTTGCATTGCTGAGGTCACGGTTTTACATAATATTCGCATCTCTCAATCAGATGTACTTCGAAGATGCACAGTTCAAAAGTGTAGTGATCTCTGACAGATCGAGAAATAGAATCCAACAAATATATTCTATACGAGGAAAATTGCAGTCTGTATCTGCAAATAAGTGTCATTTTCGTCATCGTCATCTTAGTAAAATTTCATCATTTTCTCAAGTTTCATGGAGCAAATCTCGTGATTTTTTATTGATAATGATAGTACTTGAAAATTGTTCTAGAATTTTCATATCGACTTCGACATGCCCAAAAAAGTTCATCTATTCTCTGTATTTGTTAAAGTACTTTTTCGTTTGCTATTTTTGTTGATTGCAACATCATTGTTGAGTGAAAATAGAGCTGCAACAGTCAATTACAAACCTCCAAAGGCCACTGTGTTGCCGTTGTATCCGAAAGGATTGAAAATCTCAATTCCTGGTAAGTTATGAAAAAATGCAATAACATAAGATTTCACCATAAATTTTATAAATAATCACTGTGCTACAAAGTTTATGGTGAAAATTGCAATTATTATTGGTAGCATTGTATCAAAAAAATTTTTTATAATGCAATGAACGTAAAAGCGTTAAAAGATAAATCTCAATAGTCAACAATGGTATAATATTAAAAAACTTGCACAGAAATGCATTGCACCACAGCTAAAAATTTTGATAAGAACCTGTTATAACATTTATATAGCTTTTTTTCGTGTGCTGGAAAAATTGAAATTATCTTCATTTTCTATGTAATAATTTGTTTTCAGACGAATCAGGGATATCTTTGGTCGCTTTTCATGTAAAATTAAACGAGGATTTCCAAGGCTTGGAATCAGGAAGTATAGCAAAAGATATAACAAAACCTCGTGACGGTTTCTGGACGTACCAGGATCACACAACTGAACTTAAACTTGATGATGATATTATCTATTACTGGATCCACGTTATTTACAAAGGTCTGGGCTACAATTTGGTTGATCAAGAACATATAGTAACTGGTGAGTCTATACATTGTATTTTCCTAGTATTTATATGACTCAATAAACACGTTTTTTATAGATTTTCAAGATGAAATTTCATTTTTGTTCTTCTGGTGAAAATCTATTGGAGCCCTGCCCCTGGGCCATGATAAAGCTAATATATATCATAATTCTTACATATATCATAATTATACGTATAAACTTAACTCGAATCCTTTTTCACGTTTTTTCATAGGAATACAATATTTTTAAACTTAGGTGACATAATTTTCACTGAAGCAATACCATACATAAAAGTTCCAGAATTTGGTAACATTTCCTTATTGCATTTGAACCATACAACTTCGTAAGTTTCCTTGATATTTCTTCGAAACTCGCGAATTGTCCAAAATTTGCCAGATTGGACTGAAAACGTAGCAAATGGCCCTTACCCTGAATATTATTCAAAACTTTGAAAATTGTTGAAACTAACTTTTCATAACAAACAATCATCTATTTCCATTGGCAGAGTACTTTAACACCGATGGAACCTCAGCAACTTCCCACTTGCAGGAAAACAAGGAAAATTCAAATGCTCATCGACACTGTGAAACATCTGAAACTCGTGCCTACGACAAAAAAGGGGAAAAGCTAACTGGAACGTGCGCGGGTGAATTAATATTCCACGATGATTTTACTGGCAATCATCTTAATTCATCGCAATGGAGAGTTATTGAGCAGTTTTCAGATGCACCAGTAAGTTGTTTGTACATCTCCAGAAACGGTAAAATTTATGTAAACATCTATTGGTATGCACATTTGTTTCAAAGTAATGTTTTTCAACAGGATTATGAATTCGTGGTCTATCGAAACCGTCCAGAAAACATAAAAATTGAAAGAGGAAAATTAATTTTGACCCCGTCTCTGGCTGAAAATGTTCAAGACTCATCTGCTTGGCAGGAGAAGGTCGTGGTCTTGGATGGGTATGAGGATTTATTTCGGAAAAGTATAGTTGATCGAGGGTTCGAGAATAATTGTATTTTTACAAAAATTCGGATCAATCTGAAAAATTTACCTATACATTAACCTATATGACTGATTTCGACATTATTTTTTGTAGCTCGATTTAAAGTATGATAAAATTATACGATGATGACGTTTGTGATAATGCAGGTGTACCGGACAGCCTGACACAAAAGAGTGTCAACGAACCTCGAGAGGATCAGACATTCTGCCACCCATCAATTCTGCTAGGATAGATACCAACAATTTGTTTAGTTTCACTTATGGACGTATCGAGGTTCGAGCGAAACTACCTCTAGGAGACTGGATTTACCCATGTAAAGTTCCGAAACCTTTATTTTCTTCTCTAAATCAACTTCAAGAAATGTGCTGTAATAGTGTTAGATCGTCTGACATTTTTCAAGGATGAGTTGAAGTGTCCGGCGCCGATTTTGCTAGTTTTTGGATATATTGATTTATTTATTTATTCCATTCACCAACAGGCATATATGTCCAATTACAATTATAAACTATAAAACCGAGTATACAATATACGACCATCTTCCAATAATACGCAAAATACAAAAGTCCATCGAAAATAGAACAGTTAAAGTCGACGATATAAACAACCCAATAAGATATTTTGCGTAATGTTTGTGAAATATTTGCGCAACGAAAGCCCATGGCATGAAATAAAGTTGACGACAAGGTGCGTCCTCATTCGTCTATACTTCTGTCGAAAACAGTTTGACGAACGTAATATCGCAAAAGTTTCAGCAACATCGCCCAAACAGGTGGTTCAGCCATGACAGATCATATATAAATTTAATGTGCCCAAAATAATAGCAACATATCGCAAGCTGTTTGTGAAATCTGATTTCATTAGTATTAACAAATATTTCACTGTTACAATATTTTTGAATATATTGGAAAAATGAATGAATTATAACTATTTCAATAAATTTTTGCGTCAAGCAAGTTACTTTGAAGGAAATTAATGCCCAGTTGAATATATGAAAAGGAAAGAGAGGAAAATTAAAGGGAAAGACATTGTCCACTTAAATGAATAATACAAATGGCATGACAGACTTTTTCATATTTTTCTATTTTTATAAAATGTTTTTTGAAAAATCATTTATTTGAACATGTGCCAACACATTATGGCACGAAATCCACCAAATCCTTTGAGAAATGCAATTTTAAAATTATATTAGTATAATTATTTATTTGCATTCAAAAATAAAAAATTTTCGACTATCACATGCATGTTCTAATAAATTTCAAGAGATTTTTCATGTCCAGAAGCCAAATTTTCGAATGTAAACAAACTAGTGTGCGCAGATAACCTATATATTACCGAGACACTTTTAGAGCTAATAATGACATTAATAGATACAAAAATGGAACTTTTAGGCATTTTCCAATCAGCGTTTATTTGACACGTACTATTTTTAGTTTATAGCGATAATACATACCTTAGGAATCCCGGATTTTGTCGGATTTTGTTGGAAAATTGTGCAACGTATACGTCAGTGTACGCCAGTATATGCCAGTTGCGCTCCTGCACACTCTCGCACATGATTCTCAGAGTAAAAAAAAAGGAGTCACTGTCTCTTTCTCCCACTCAATCTTTTATTTTCATTCACAAATTTTAACTCAATTAGTGATATATAATGACATACCATGGCTGTATGCCTGTGTGGTAAGCCTTCACCTTTTTTAAATTTTATTTCATTAATACAATTCCAAGAATGAGAAAATTTGTTCGTTCATATATATTTGTTATCATAGTGCAATTGTGGCATGAACATCTAGCATGTTTGGAATTTCACAAAAGTTCGCATAATAACTGCAGCTACTGTTTGTAACTTTTTTGAAGGAACGACTAGCGAAAGAAGGTGCATTCATATTTGAGGCAAGGTGCGTCCTCATTTTCCCAAGTTTTTTATGCAAACGAATGCAAACGACTGAAGCGCATTTGTTGCGCAACAACGACGGCAGCATAAGCGTGATCCAATGTTGCCACCTCTCGCATTCGCAAACATTGTACAAAACTTACAGCAACAGATGGAGCAAACTCCGTTACAAGTCATTGTAACTGCACGAATGTCTTTCTGGGAACTGACCGTAATGACGATAATTCCCATACATGATCAACCGTAATCGAGAACCGATTTCCGCATTCTCATATCGAAACGTACAATATTCGAAGATAAAACCTCGTCAGATATCAACCTGTTACTAAATCTCAATAATCTAGGCATTACGGAATTATATATACATGTACGCTATTCCTTAAAGCGAATTCAACGAATCTAGATGATGACATCGTATCATATATCATATGGTTAGAAACGAAACAGCCACGTAAATCTTTACAGTCAATCGAACCTACAAGAATATTGTATACAATCCTGATGTCCCTCAATTCCCAAAATGATCGCAATGAGTACAATCCAGTCAATCTCGAGATGTCGGTATAATCATGTGTAAAAGATGGATTAGCGACTCGTGCCCTAAAGGCAGCATATGACAAAAACCTATGCTGGACTATCTCAATTTTCTTAACCTAAAATTCCGATGATGGTGACCAAATTGAAGAGCAATACATTAATTTCGACAAAATCAGCGACTTATAAAGTAACGTGAATTTCCGCAAAGATCTAAATTCGTCAGACTGCCTTCTCAAAAAACCAAGCAGTTTCAGAAATTCATTAATAAGATACTCCATATGCGTAGCAAAACTCAATCTCTCATCTATAATCACACCCAAATCCTTAATCCATGGAACACTCTTAAATTTATTCCCCTTCAGAAAGTCATCATAATAAAATTTCCTTTTCTTCCTTGTAACAGACAAAACATTACATTTTTCTACACTCACTGGGAGCCGTTTAATCTCACAATAAACTGCCAGGGTATTTATATTACTCGGTAGACTTTGTGCGTAGAATTCATTCCTTACAAAGCGCCAAAATTTACAATCATCCGCAAACAACTGAAAAGACGAATTCTCAAAAACTGAAGATATGTCATTAATATATATCAGAAAAAATAGTGGACCAAGATGTGAGCCCTGAGGTACTTCAGATGTAGCTGAAATTGCAAGTGACCCATAGCCCTTATACTTCACTGTCTTCTATTCCTAAGGTAGCTCTCAAACCACTGAAGGGGTATGCCAGTTATTCCAATTTCAGCATTTTTAAATAACAAATTATCAATATCAACCCTATCAAACGCTTTGGTTAAATCTGTGTAGATTACACCTACTTATTCTCCATTTTCAAGAGAATTAAAGAGCTCATTCGTGTATAATATCAAATTCGTTTCATTGGAGCGACCAGTCCTGAATGCATGTTGCTGTTCAATCAAACAACGTTCAACTTAAGACCTAATAAAGTCAAGGATCTCATTTTCGAAAATCTTGTAGAAAACCGAATCCAAGAAACACATGATTTTTTTAATCGTTGATTAACTCTGAAAACAGTAGGATAGGACCTAAGTGCATTTTTATTTTGGAACCTTGGTTATCATATAATTACTCCACATCCAGTCAAGTTAAATCAAACCTATTAATTTCATCAGTTTATTAAAAAACTGCCTTTTGTCTGTCTAAGCAAAGAATAAAATAAATAATAGTGGACAATTTTTTAGTGCTGACTTTGGAGCCGATACCAAGACTCGACAAATATGAAAGAAGATTAGAAGAATCTGGGAATACTGGTTCTGTTCAACTTATCATAGCGTTTTCCGCTGGGAATCGCATTCTACGTTCTTCCAACGGTCATGATTTGAGCAATCACGTAATTTGGGCTGGCCCTGTCAAACGCAGCAGTAGTGACTCTGATGAAGACGATTGCATCATGAGCGAAAAAAGAAGTAACAGACATTCCAACAACTTGTGGTCAGACGAGTTTCACGTTTTCGAGCTGGAATGGAAACCCCATAAAATCACCATCTCAGTTGATAATGTTCAATACGACGAACGAGACGTTCACATACCACAGGATGAACAGGTAACTTTTTTGCTTTTTATTGAATTTCGTAGCTTAGATACTTTTCTCAAATTTGAAGATCTCAGTTTTCTCACCACTGCTTTAAAATATCCGGAAACATAATTTATTTCTTCCAAAAAAAAGTTGATTTGTTTGTTCAAGTACACATTGCACATCGGAGTCGGCGTTGGAGGGCACAAAAAATTCCCAGACATGGCGACGAGCGATGGCTACCAAAAACCTTGGAGAAACGTGGGTGCCAAGGCCCTCTTTCATTTCCACAGTGCGAGTAATTTATGGAAAAAAAGCTGGCAACAAGAGTCAACTGCCCTCCAAGTTGACTACGTTAAAATTTACGCTTTATAGATACGGAAAGTGCAACAAATCGTCAACAAAACAAGGAATTCGAGAAAACGCATCAATTGTCATTTTAAGAAATAATAATAAAGAATATAATAATCACTAATGTTCACAAGGTTCAGTAAATTTATTAAAAATCATTTCAATACAACGTCTGATTGGAAGAAGAGAATAACATGACTGACTCTTATATTACTTCGCGTGGGAAAATGAATTTTGAGATTTTTCGTGAATAATACGTTCAACCCGATAAACTTTCCAGCAGACTAAATAATCCCTTGTAAGTTTAAACAAAGTGTCCAAATTGGTCAATATCATTAAAGCTGCCGATAATACTTGGTACCATTCCACAGTATTCATTATCATTGCAAACTGTACTGTTGTCAGGGATAGCTGAATGCCTAGCAGTATAACCATAAATAACGTTGGGTTGCTGAACAAAACCTGTAAATCGGAACAATTCTCTTCTAGACACCTATGCAGCATGTTGAGGACTATAAAAAAAAGTATATTCTCACATGAAATCTGTAGTGATTCGAGTTGCCTGGCTCAGCAGCTGTGCAAAGGCCTCGAGAGCAGTACAAGGTATCATTGTGCTTCACTATAGACCCATTTGGCCACAGAACTGAATCGTTCCAATATGCTACAATCTGGCTGTTGCTGTTACTTGGTACCTTAGACCACCTTCCCAAATGAAGAGCAGCTTTGTGCAAAGCGTCACAATATCTGCATCGATATTCGCATTGTCAAAAGAAAAAGTATCTAGATTAGAAGTTACATCAAGAACTCACCGGAGAGGATAAAGCTGGGTGAAATGAGCATTCAGCCGGGCTAACCAGAAGAGGACCACGTGCTGGAGTATCCAGGGCACGTTGTAATGTAAGTTAGGGGCTGCGAAAATGACTGGCGCTATGCCGCAAAAATAGGCTGAGGCTGAGGATGAGAACAGAGCCTGCTTGAGCTTGCTATTGAAATCTTTTCGCAGGCTGGACACTTGAGATCGAATAACAGATGCGTTTGAAGAGCAGTTGTGGAATATCTTGTCTGACGCTATAATATGAAGGGTAACCATGACTCGCACAGAGTATTTTTTCGTTTTCAATCATTGTATGATTACCTGACAGAACTTTGGTTTTACGGTCATCTCTCGTTCCGGATGATTGTGCGGTGGAGGAATGGAAAAGCGATCGAACGTTTATTCCAAACATTAGGAAGTACACCGATATACTTCTAGGAATGTGAAATAGTTGTGTAAGTGGCATAGCAAGTTGCATCTTAATTTATAAGAAGTTGAGATAGTTACGGGTAACAGAGGTAGAAAAGTTTCATGGAATTGTGTCGCTCGCTCATGTAATACAGGCACCAGGATACCACTCCAAGAATTGAGGAAACAAGAGTGAACCTTGAATCATGCAATAGAGCAATGAGTCAATAATTTGCTAATTGTTTTTAAGAACATGCGAAATCGTGTTAGGACATTTACCTCATTGTTTTGTGAGCCATGGATAAGTAGGAAAATGACGTCGTTAAATCTATCAGTCTTTGGAGCAACACGTGGGTAAATCTTACCGAGATGACGGCCAAAATAAGAATCAAGGCGTATGGATCAATAAGATAAAAATTCTGGAAATTTAAGGTAGAAACAAGTGGTGATGTAGTAAGACATTTTCGAAATCTTAGCTGAATAGGGAAGTTCAATATTTTTTTTACTGTAGTTTCATCTACTGCAAGTTTTAAGCTGCATTAGGAGTTCTTGTTTCTTGGTTAGTTTTAAAAATATATAGAACCATCCTCTTTTTTCCTGCAATTTCTTTTTTTTTTGTAGTTGTCAGCAAGAATCTTATTTTTAGATGGAGTTTGATTAGTTTAAAAAATTTAAAAGGAGTAAAAGTTGGTTTTTGATGGGAAATTCGTCTCAAGATATTTGTTAAATGGCTTTTCTCAGTGTATACATATTATAGCAATAAAATAAAATTTAAATATACTTTACAGTAAAATATTTTATGAAAATGTTATAATTTAAATATCGTTTTATTAATGACTAGATTAGTTTTAGTTGACTAAAAGGTAGAATTATGAAAATATTTTTATTATGAATAATAAACAATTTATGATGCTGTAATATCTATGATATTGATAAAATATATGTTATTATTATGTAATATATTATAAAATAGTAAAATATATACCGATAACATATAAATTCAAAATAATTACAATCACTCTAGCATTGAACATCAAAGTGGCAATATTTTTTTTTACTTTTCGTTTCCACTTTATCAGAATAAATAATCAACGGCTTAAACAGCAAAAATTTTCAGGCGTTTTTGAAAAATTTTAGGGTAAATTTATTTATCCAGTCTGTATCTTTCGGTTTTTCAAATTTTGTATCTGCGAAAATCTGGTAACGGGAATACGATTTTTCAATTATCCAAACTATGGAATTTTGAAGTCACGCAACTTTTGGAGTCCAGATTCAAAAATTTTTCATGTACGTATAATTCTTAATGTAATTTAATGTTAGTGATTCTTAAGTCACTTAGATTGAGATTTTTTTTAATACTTTTGGTATTTTATATATTTTTTCAATATTTATTCAGCATTAGGAATTTTCTGATAATATTCTGGATTTATAGACAGCTCTCTTGAATTCGATGCTCTAGGAATCGAAGATCAAAAAATTTTATTATTTTTTAGGATATAACGTTCACGCAGAATTGCAGTTTTTTTCATAGATTTACAGAATTTTCGTATTGTATGTTATTTATAAAACTTTATACTGTTTTCTGGTATTTTTATAAATTTATAGTATTTCCAGTGGCGGTCCCAAAGGGGGGGAAATGAGGGAAATCCCCCCCCCCCCCCCAAGAGCTTCACGACTTATGAATTTTTTGAGATTTACTTGATAAATCTGGAAAACTTGAAATTTCTCGAAGTCAATGTTCTAGTTACCAAAGTAATTTAGATTTTTTATGTTTTATAGAGTCACTTGCATTTTTCTATGTGTGTATTTCCTGGTATTTTTAGAAGATCGTAGAATTATTTGTTAATTTGAAAATTATCTCTTTCAATTTTTGGAATGTAATTTCCTAAAACGAAAGTTTGAACTATGTAAAGTATTTCAATTTTTTGCTTAAAACAGTTTCTATATGAATTAACAATTAGAGTGCCCGTAACATTTTTTCAATTTTTCATAGATTTTCAAGATTTAAAAATTTTCTAGTATTTTTATGGAATTCTGTATACATATATTTTTAGACTTCAATGCTCGAGAAATTAAATTTTCTTGATTCCTGGAATTACATTAATTTATGAAACATTCATTAGCATTAGTAAAAAACATACTAGAATCTAGTGTTTTTACTATTTCGTCATTTTTCTTCTTGTAATAATTTAATTACGTAAGGTATTCTATCAGGATCTACATATATTTATGATACTGCTAAATATTTCAATATCTGCAGATTTCAAGTATTTGTATGTATTTTCATGTGCATTTCTAAAATTTACTGCTTCGATTTTCGAAAGTCTCTAATTGAAAGAGAAAAAGCATATGTATTACTTATATTTTACTCTGTCCTATTGAAAATGGAAAATAAACAATCTTTTATTTAAAAATGAGTAAGTTAAAATTACCTCAATCTCAGTGTAAAACATTTTTTTGAAAATTTCAAATTGTTTTTAGAACTTGATGAGACTAATAAAAATGACGTGAAATAAAGAACAAGATATTCATTACTCCTTACCGAACAAAAGTATCTCATTCTCCTTACCATTACTCGTTAATTTATATAACGGATCACGTTATTATAACAGTAAAGAAAAGAACCATTTGACAGTAACAAGTTACTTCCAACCCTAGTAATTTTGATCCTCATAAAAACCTGATAAGAAAATGAAATTTCTTACAAAGAATCGATCGAAAAAATTTTATAAAGTTTTTTTATCATAAGATTGTATCAAATACATTCTTATAAGAAATTTCAGTTTCTTATAAGGTTTACATAAGATCACCATATAAGAAATCGAATATTCATAAAAAATCTCTTTTTCTTATAAGGTTTTCATAAAGATCGAAATTACTCGGGAAACCCTGCTGTAAATGATAAATCCTCACCATCGTATACGCATTGTGCGACTGTGGAAGCCACCAAGTGCTCCTATAAAGGTGTAAGAGTTGCAAAGAAAGCGCAATTACTGAAATAAGTAACGAAAGAGCCTCAAAGCTCAGCTCGTCCTGGACAGGAATCGTCGGAATGGGAACATGTTTCGGCGTCATTATCATTTGTGCACCAGCTATACTCGCGTTATTTGATCCTTGATTCGCATATTTTTTATCCTCTGTCATTGAATTTGCTCCTCCACTGGAGGAAATTTGCTGCTGCATAGTTGTGTTTGTTACGGTGTTATTCGATACAGAGGATGACAAACTCGCAGCATTATTGCTTCGTCCACTAGGAAAACGCCGTCCCGAAGGCATAATTGCTTTTTTTCATCCTTTCAAAAATCAATTTTTTTGGCTTTCAATGAAAGTTCTTAGTTCTGTCAACATGAAGCTTTTTTGTAATCAAGTTATACTCACTATTTTTGAATGACAGTGCTTGAATTATGCATATTAAGTATCACAGGTGTTATATATTGACGTTTTGTTGCAATTTTTCATTTGTCGTTTATTTGAATTTGCGAACATGACTAGTATATTGATTTTGAAAAGTCAACACTCAGAAGATCACAGAAAATGTCAATTGTAAATAAACAACATTGTACATGTCATATATGTATACATATCCATAACGGCCGCCATCTTGAATTCTAATAACGGTCGGCATTTTGAAATCAAGCTGTCTGTGATGTATATAGATATATTGATGAATGACGGAAAAGAAAGTTTAATATAACTTTTAAAATTGTTACAATGTATTATACGTTTTTCAAGCATTTTTTATGGAATAAATATTTGAAAAATAAAATTCTGTACAACGTTAAGAAGATATTGTTTCATCATTAACATTCGAAGCCAGGGGCGTAGGCAGAAAAAATTTTTAGAGGGGTTTTTCCGAAATACATAATTATTTCCTTCGAAATTTGTAAATTTTTCGGATTTCAGAATTTAAAAGTTTCGCAACTTTCAGAGTCAAAAATAGTGCATTTTTCATGTTCGTATTTAATATAAGATATATAGGATTCGATTTTTTTTCCTATTACTTCTGGTAGTTTTAATTTTTTTGTTTTGGTTTTATTATAAATATATATTCGAAGGATTTTCAAGTATATAATGAATTCTCTATTTACAGTATGTCTTAACCCATTATTTATTGATCATTTTTCATTCAAAGATAGTAAAAAAGCCAATGGCAATATAGAGCCACACTATACAAGCTGAGGTTTTTCAGTCACGATTCATTTTTTGGTCACTTTTTTAGATCAAAATCATATAAGCTTTTATTTTAACAATAAGCATCTCCGCTCTTTCCAGCTAAAATATTTTCGTACTTTTTAACGCAATATTGTTATTCGACTCGTCAGAAAATTTCTTATCTAGCTTATTCTACTGAAATAATTTGAATACCTTTTTGAGCATTTTTTTAATGCCAAGTTTTGTGAAAAACATGGTCACTTGATTTTTTTTTTAATTAAAGATGAAACCATTCACCGAAAATTATTTGCTAAAATAAAATTACATGCACCTTGAATTTGACCTCCCCCATCAGAAGATCACATGTATTGAACTTCGGTATTATGTATATGTATATTTTTCAAAATATATATCTACTCCTTTTTTGCGTTCTACATGTAATTATCTATTGGGGTCTTTTCCTCACCATCACAGAGGTATAGTCATGGTGCGGTTTTTTTACACGTGGTATACTCAATTTTATTGACTTTATATTTTTATAATATGAACAGCAGGTTTGAAATAAAATCTATTGTGCAGAGTATAATACATATATGTATATCGCACAATATCATTAGGCCCAATACATTGTACTTTACTATTCCAAAACTAATCGTATGAAATAGTTCTAAAATGTTGAAATCGTTTGACTCAGCTGAGCTTTAGAATGAAAAAACATTAGATATTACATAATATAACTTGGTTTGTCACGACTAAAAAACATTCAAATTTTCCGGTTGATCGAGCGCACCGTCATGTATATAGGAAGTAAGTTCAGTGAAACATTGGGAGCAATTTCAGTGAAGCATGATGAGAAAAAAGGTAGGCATTTGAAATGATTTTTTAAATATTCTTTATTTTAATTTCGGTTCTAATTTTTAATGCAAAAACGAAATAAAGATTAAATTTACTTCTTCTCTGGAAAATGAAAATCATACGAAGAAAACACTACCACTTGGCAGCAATGATAATGGCATTTTAAATACAACTATAAAAAGACTATCGTTTACGTTTGTTGTTTGGAATATAAATCATCATCCATCAATTCTAAATGACGTTTTTTTGGACGAAAGTTTGAACTTTTTCCATTTCTGGACTTCATAGCTGATTTTACAACGGCAATCAAACTCAAAGTTTTGCTAGATAATTTATTTCCTTTGTTTGTCATTATATCTGTAACTATTGAAAAACATCTTTCTGCCTCTGCATTTGAATGCGGCATGCAACGTACGAATTCTGTTATTTTGTCAAAGCAAGAAAAGAAGGTTGTCCGTCAACGTGACGGGCAGAAATCGAAATCTACGTATGCCCGAGACGCTAACGAGTTGTTCACATTGCAGATCAGCGACGTAAAAAAAAGTATGGTAAGCCTATCCTCATTACGAAACGCCACGAGTCAGGATAGACAAGTTCAAACTCGATGACAACGCTTTGTATCACATCAACGCAATTGAATAGATTTTCCAGTGCCATGGAAATGAGTGCCATTGGTGCTCGAAACGTTGCTAATCTAGCATTCCATTACTTCGTGAAAAATAACATGTCAGAAGCAGCAGATGCAATAGTAGAATCCACGATTCACAGTCACATAGAAATATGTAAGATTTTTGCACATTGCCATTAATCCAAATTAGGATATTTAATAACACAAGTATTACTTCTTTTTACAAAAAGGTATTTTATTACGAAAATGGATAAAAAAACATTCCCCAAAATTTTTGCAATTGTGGTAGAACATACTCTTTATCAGTAACTAGACAATAATGTGAAAACTGGGTTGTCTACACGTTGAATAAATACTGTATTAACAATGAACCGAATAATAACTTACATATTCTTACAGAATGCATGAGAACAAATTCATTATATTTGCAGAAATTGCATGATACCGGCAGTGAAACCAATGATTTAATGATTTTCAAAATTACATAAGATTTTTGCATGGATATGTCATCAGTATTATATGGTCATCATATATTTGTTGGCAAAATAATGTTTCCCCATAACCTTGAAATTCAGTCAGTGTTACATTGTCCAATTTGAAAACACTAGAAGCAAACTTCTTTGGTTTTTAATTTCCTGAATTGGAATCAAAAATAAATATTTTGAAAACCTCCCGAGGTTTCTAAAACTGTTATCAAAAAATATTTTCAAAAAACACGCGAAAACACTATATTCCAGGAATATTCCTTGGTAAGTAAAGTATAAAATGCCTTAGAAGTGATTTATTTTAGGGCGTAGGAAGAAGGTTCATTCTTCAGAAGTCCAAATAGACGTCGGGGCATGCTAGTGTAACAGCGACCTTTAGTAATTTTCGGCATGGCATGTTGCTGCGGTTGAATTGGCGAAATTTCCATTTCTGTATCTTTGTCTTCTTTTGGAGATTCGATTCCAAAGGGACTATACATCTTGGTTGGTGTTCGACCTAACAGCAGGCGGCGACTAGAGTGAGAGCTGCGTGGAGTTTGCTGCCGTCGCTGTTGCTGCTGCTTTGGGGTATACTGTTCTTCCAGTCTATGGCATCTTCTTGTCGATCTTTTCAGTTTCTGTAACAGTGGTCAAACAACGCCCAATGTTATAGTTCACGTTCGGAAAAATTTGAAAATTTGAAACATCGGTTTTTTTGCAAAAATAATGACGGGATTGGTTGCATCGCCTTGGAAACCCCATAAAATAAGTCTAATTTCATGAAAATCGATCAATAATAACAGATTTTTATTTCAGAGAAAATGAAATATTCAAAAAATGTATTACTCGGAAACGAAAGCGATCCAAACAAAATCCTTTTGGGAATCGTTTACACTGTGCGACAAAAAAAAAATTTTTTTTTTGCTATAGATCTAAATGCATAAAATCGATTCCTAATGACCCCATAAACAAGTCTGCAAGAGCTTTTCACGAAGTTAGAGCAAGTTTCCGAGAAATTATTTATGCGAAATTTCAAAAATATAACTTTGTAATTCTTACAATGATGGCTCGATTTTTACCGGATAAAAGCGCATGTCTATGTATTTGAGGTCGAAAATTCTATTTTTATCATAAAAATGTTGAAAAACTGCATTTTTCACATAATTGAAACTTTGAAGAAAATCACTTAATGCAAATGACTAACGGTTGCGGTTGGGGGTCTCGCTCGGGTTCGATCGTCTTGAATAGGCAGGAGAAAAAAAATACTTGCAGAAAATTTAAGTTACAAAAAAACGCATGTAAACGTTAGCAGTATGTATTTGACAAAAAGTAAAAATTATCAAAACGTAGGATTACGTAGAAAATATGAATGAGAAAAATTGTTACAATCAAGTGAATAATCAAGAAAAAAAAATCTATAAAAATGCTGCAAATTCACAAAACTTAGGATCTTGGATCATCATATTCTAGCGATGTATATAAAATCCATAAAAAAATTATTGAAAATCTTTCGATTCATACAAACTCTAAAAGAAAAATGAAAGTAATTGAATTCTATCAAAAAACTGTTTTCTGAAAAATTTCGACAAACGTCTCTATGATCTAAAAATTTTTGGATTCTAGAGCATCAAATTTTAAATATACTATAAATCTATAAAAACTCTAGGAAACGCAACAGAATCTTTTCAATATTTAAAAAATACGAAAAAATAATAACGATGTAAAACATGAAAAAGCTATATGAATGTGATTTTATCGTTCATTCTTGAAATTGTCGTCCGCGAGCTATTTTATCAAAGGAAACGCCCGGGAGACAAGGGGGGAGGGAAGGCGGAGCTGGTGTAAAGCTACCGCATGGGGGTAGGAAAACCTGGAGCTAGTGAAAGCTACCAGGGGGAAAATAGTGGGGAAGGAAGGTGAGACTCCTGGAGCCAGTGTCTCGAGGCTATCAGGGGGGCTAGGATACGGAGCCGGTGGAGGCTACCGCCGAGGAAGGGTTACCCTGGAGTCACAGGACGGCTACCAGGAGGAATTCGGGTTGTTTGGTCTGGAGCTGGTGAAAGCTACCAGACCGGGTGGAGGGTGGGAAAGGTTCCTGTAATTACAAACACCAAATGTAAGGTGTGAAAAATTATTTTATTCAATTCCGACTCCTTGAGGCTGCGGAGTGGAGGTACAAAAAATGCTTTCGGGAACGAGGACCGCCGAGGAGCTCGGGCGGTCGTGACGGTTCCGAAGCGGAGTCACGCAGCGAGTCCTCCGCGCTCCTCTTATATCATGCGCCCCGATCAGCGCGAACGCGAAAAAATAATCGCGCGCCACACAGTGGCAAGTCGCTCGCACTACGGTTCCGCGGCACGCGGCAGGGGAAAAGAAAGTGCGCGGACGCAGGGCCGTACGCGTACGACAAAATTACTGAGAATAAATCGAAATTCGCATTTTCAAGCATCGAGTTTTTTAAATCTCTGTAGCAATCTACAAAAATATAAGTAATTTATAAAAAAACTTAGAAATGCTCCAGAGTTTCGTATATTTTACTAGAAAAATATGAAAAATAAGTTGACTAGCATACAAGCTTACTAGTTTACTAGTCTAGTAATTGACTCATTTACTAATTTACTAACTAACTAGTTTACTAGTTTACTAGTTTACCAGTTTACAAGTTTACTAGTTTACTTGCTTATTAGTTTACTAGTTGACTTATTCACTTGTTAACGAGTTTATTAGTTGACTAGTTCCCTAGCTTACTAGTTTATTAACTTACTATTTTCCCAGTTTAATTATTACCTATTTTACTTGTTAACAAATTTGCTAGTTTACTATTTTTTTCTACTTCTTCACTATTTTACTATTCTACAATTTTAGTAGTTTACTAGCTTACTTGCTTACTAGTTTGCTAGCTTACTAACTTTCTTGTTTACTAGTTTGGTAGTTTACTGGCTTACGAGTTTGCTAATTTACTCTTTTTTTAGCTTACTAGCTTACCAGCTTACACGTTTACGAGCCTACCAGTTTACTTACTTACCAGTTTACTAGTTTACTAGCTTGCAAGTTTACTGGAAATCTTTCAATATATAAAAATTATGTAGATATAATTTTCTTGAAAATGTATAAAACTTTCTGTCCTGGAAACAATTCTAGAAATTCATAAAAAAACAATAAAAATACATTCAATTCAATTTGTACAATTTATACGATTACACATACTTTTAATTCTAGAAATACTAAAAGAATATGGAATAAAAGTATTGAAAATCTTTTTGAAATAAACTGTCGTCTAAAGGATCAATTCAAATTCTCAAAATCGTTGAAAGTTTAGATACTATAGCATCAATTTCTAAAAATTTATTCAGCGATCCACAGAAATCTTATAAATATATAAAAACACCAGAAAATACTGCAAAATATGATGTATAATATATTATACGAAGATAATATAAACAAATATAATCACAAAAATCAAAGTCTATTATTCACGAACATGAAAAATGTACAACTCTGGATTCCAAAAGATACGTAACTTTTAAATTCTGGAACGTAAAATATTTCAAAATCGCTTTCTTGAAATATATTATCAAATATTAAAAATTATGAAATCCTGAAAAAAAATATTTTTAGAAAAACCCCTCCCGAAAATCTTTTCTGCCTACGCCTCTGGGTTCTCATAAATTTTAGAAGAGGTTTCAACAATCCAGCCTCTTAGTAACTGGAGTATTTATAAAGTTTTGGTAAAACCCCTTATAAAATTCCCTAATTTTTTATAAAATTTTGCTTTTTTTATACAATTTTTATAAAGTTGTAAAGTTTTATTAAAGTTTGGGAATTTTCATGAAGTGTTTTATAAAATGTGTTCAAACTTTATAAAGACTAAAAAATCTTGATAAAGCATACTTGGATTTATGAAACTGTGTGAGAAAACATGTTTCCTGGGCACTAAAGTTTTTATAAAGTTTTTATAAGGCTAGAAACATTTTATAAAGTTTTTATTATATAACTTCATAAAGTTCTTTATAAAATTATTTTTTAAGACTTTATAAATGATTAAACAAAAACTAAAATTACTAGGACCCTTCTGTGCCTACGCCACTGACTTTTTGAAATATTCTGTATCTGAATATAAAAAATTGTAAGGAGAATAAAAAGGTAGTAAAACATGTATATGAAATAATACCTTGTAAATTTTGATTGATATCTCCAAAAACGTCAAGCAGCAGGTAAAAAATGTAAATTAAATAATTTGTCCAAATTACCTGTGACAAGTTGTCGATCCTCACTTTTACCGTCGACAGCGTTTTCGTTATTTTCTCTGCGCCGTTCCTGATCAACTTTCTTGAATCGAGAGACACGTTGTTGAGCTGCTTGTTTTCCAAGGATTTACTTTTTTTCTTCAAAAACGACGAGCAGGATGGCGAAGTTTGCTGTTGTTGCTCTGCCTCGAAGCGATCCTGAAGTCTGCAGCGACGCGGCCAATTTCTGCTGCTGCTATTATTTCCTTTAGCTTCGTTACGGTGAAAAATGAACGAAATGCTTCTCACGTCGGAAGGCATGTTTTCTTCTATCAGATAAAATTTTACAAAACTCGCAGCACGAAAATTACAAACTTTTCCCGGTCGCTGCGGATGACAGCTGATTTGTTTTTGTTTTTATTTTCAAGTTTGTAACGATTTTTAACGGTCGCATCAGCGAAGAAATATGCTATATCAATGCTAGATACTGTAGCGCGCTACTAGCATGCGCGTTGATTTTACTTGTATTTTCTTCGCAAATAAAATTTCCACTCATTATATACATTATATTCAAATAATCCAAATAATCAGGGTTTGAAAAGTTACTTAAAAAAAAGGAACGCGTGACGTTACAGTTACCTGGGTAGAAAAAGTAATTCGTTACGTTACCGTTATTTGGAAAGAAACGTTACTTTCTTTCAAAAAGTAACGTTACTTTCACGTTACTTTTTGGAATAAATTGAATATTAATAACAATACCACGAAAAACTAAGGCTGAGAAAAACGATAACAACGTACTCGTGGTGTTCTTCGCTATAGAAATTGTTTATTCCAGATATAATAAAATGGTTTCAGACGAAAAAACATCAGATGTGTTCATTTTGTTTTAGTTTCAACAAAACGTTTTGCTGGACAAAACATCATATTTTCGGGATCTGTTTGTTAGGACGCCCTCGCCTTGTAACTTGAAACCTTATAAAATCCTTAATTATCTAACCGTACTTTTTTTTGGAAGGACATGTCCTTTCCCCCAGAAAGACGTTCGTGCAGTTACAAATATTTGCAACGGAGTTTGCTCCATCTGTTGCAGTAAGTTTTGTACAATGTTTGCGAATGCGAGAGGTGGCAACATTGGATCACGCTTATGCTGCCGTCGTTGTTGCGCAACAAATGCGCTTCAGTCGTTTGCATTCGTTTGCATAAAAAACTTGGGAAAATGAGGACGCACCTTGCCTCAAATATGAATGCACCTTCTTTCGCTCGTCGTTGCTTCGAAAAAGTTACAAACAGTAGCTGCAGTTATTATGCGAACTTTTGTGAAATTCCAAACATGCTGGATGTTCATGCCACAATTGCACTATGATAACAAATATATATGAACGAACAAATTTTCTCATTCTCGGAATTGTATTAATGAAATAAAATTTAAAAAAGGTGAAGGCTTACCACACAGGCATACAGCCATGGTATGTCATTATATATCACTAATTAAGTTAAAATTTGTGAATGAAAATAAAAGATTGAGTGGGAGAAAGAGACAGTGACTCCTTTTTTTTTACTCTGAAAATCATGTGCGAGAGTGTGCAGGAGCGCAACTGGCATATACTGGCGTACACTGACGTATACGTTGCACAATTTCCCAACAAAATCCGGGATTCCTAAGGTATGTATTATCGCTATAAACTAAAAATAGTACGTGTCAAATAAACGCTGATTGGAAAATGCCTAAAAGTTCCATTTTTGTATCTATCAATGTCATTATTAGCTCTAAAAGTGTCTCGGTAATATATAGGTTATCTGCGCACGCTAGTTTGTTTACATTCGAAAATTTGGCTTCTGGACATGAAAAATCTCTTGAAATTTATTAGAACATGCATGTGATAGTCGAAAATTTTTTATTTTTGAATGCAAATAAATAATTATACTAATATAATTTTAAAATTGCATTTCTCAAAGGATTTGGTGGATTTCGTGCCATAATGTGTTGGCACATGTTCAAATAAATGATTTTTCAAAAAACATTTTATAAAAATAGAAAAATATGAAAAAGTCTGTCATGCCATTTGTATTATTCATTTAAGTGGACAATGTCTTTCCCTCTCATTTTCCTCTCTTTCCTTTTCATATATTCAACTAAGTATTAATTTCTTTCAAAGTAACTTCCTTGATGCAAAAATTTATTGAAATAGTTATAATTCATTCATTTTTTCAATATATTCAAAAATATTGTAACAGTGAAATATTTGTTGATAATAATGAAATCAGATTTCACAAACAGTTTGCGATATGTTGCTATTATTTTGAGCACATTAGATTTATATACGATCTGTCATGGCTGAACCACCTGGTTTTGGCGATGTTGCTGAAACTTTTGCAATATTAAGTTGGTCAAACTGTTGCCGACAGAAGTATAGACGAATGAGGACGCACCTTGTCGTCAACTTTGTTTCATTCCATGGACTTTCGTTGCGCAAATATTTCACAAACATTACGTAAAATGTCTTACTGGGTTATTTTGTCGATTTTGAGGAACGTCCTTTATCCTGCTTCAAATGTCCTTTTTTTTAATAGTCAAATTTTTTCCCTTTCATGATCGAATCAGTTTTGAAAGAACTCATAAAAAATGAAAAATATCAAATGTGCGATGATTTTTTAGCACGGTTGGAATAAAATTGTGTACCCGATGAAACTGTATTTTGAAAATTTGACGAGGAGTTTCTCCGAATTCAAAGTATTTTAAATGATTAGACTCGAAAAGAGGCGAAAATTGGCAGTAGATAGAATTCTACCATGCATCTACAAATCCTACAATTTTTTTTCTTGAAATTCAATGCATATTCACGTGTGTGATTTTGGAAACTGTAGCAATGCACAGTTTCGATCAAAAGGATTCAAATTATTATAACTTACACTGCCTGAAGTGCCTGGTGCCTGGTATTTTTTCTGTTACAGGTTACAAAAACACTGTTAACTGTTAACAGTAACTCTGCAAAAAATGGTGTCTTGCCACGAGACACTTTTTGACGCCATTTTTAAGACGTTCAAAGATGTCTTTAAAACACATCTTTTTGACACATAAAAGTAAGATACTTAATGACTGAAGACATGGATTCCGCGTCTTCGTGTCTTCTACGGAGACATGTCTCGTATATATTTTTTTGCAGTGAACAGTTAATACTGTTACCATATTTGTGTTCCATGCATAATTTAGAAAGGTCGAAACCACGAACGCTACAATAATAGTCTCGGAATTCCAAAAGTAACAGTTTAAGGAGAAAAGGAAATTCATTCCAAAGACAGCATATTTGCCTTGTTTTTTCGTGCTGCTTTTCTTTTTCCGTGATATTATTTTTTTGAAATTCGTAACGGTTTCTAACGGTCGCAGCAAAGAAAGTTTTTGCATATTAATTTTAGAGCATGAAATTTTCGAAATTTATATAATATTTATTTTCAGAAAAATAGTACAAATTTATAACAAAACATGAAAATCCATCAAAATTTAGAAATACATACTTAAAAATGTGAAGTTTTCAAAATTTTTAAAATCTAGGTAGATATAATTCCCTCCAAAACCTGTTAAATTTGCGTATTTTTCCTTGCGGCTTACATTGAATAAAATGTCATATTGAAAATATATTTGATCTTAAAAAAAGCATGAAAATTTGAACAAGCTGATTTGTTTTTTTTTTGGGGCTCAAGAAGTACAGATTGAAAATGCTTAACAATTTTTCTCACATAAAAAAGTATTGCCGGAGGGTTTGTCCTAACAACCAGATCTCGAAAATATGATGTTTTGTTTGAACGAAACGTTGTGTTGAAATTTAAAAAGAAATTAAACATGTCTTATCTCTTTTCTTCTCAAACCATTTTATTATATCTGAAATAAACGGTTTCTATACAACGAAACAGAACGAAACCCGAGTATGTATGTTGATAATGTTATTTTCATCCTTAGTTTTTCAATGTCTTGTTATTAACATATAATTTATTCCAAAATTAACGTGACAGCAAAGGAAAGTTACTTATTTTAAGTGGTGAAAAGACGGGTTACTATTTCTTTTGAAGTAACGATTTCGAGTAAAATTCACGTTCTCTGAAAATATTTGCTTTTTCTGTAAAATGAAGACAAAAATCGAATTGTAGAAACACAAAAGGTGCAGAGAAAATTCACCGATTCTTTCTTAATTGAGTGATATTAATGTGCAAGTCGTAGAAAAAAAATAAACTGTTTTTATTAACTCACGATCAGGGTCAATACGTACAGACTGGTAGTGATCTCATTTGACCGATAATTTGTTCAGTATATAGTATAGTCCTCGTGGTAATGATTAGAGAGCCTTAAGTGAGAGAGTTGCTTTTGAACTCGCTCCTGATGGCTTTTTTTCCCTGGGCGTATATTTTTAGTTTTCATTAAAGTTCACTTCCAAGTCCTAGGACATTAAAGTAATTAATCTTGTACACTCCAACGAAAGACCCACATTCAACGTTCAAAATGGGTCACTTTAATCCCTAATCTGAGGTTCTGCAGAAGCGTTGCTTGTTTCGAAATTTAAAAAAAAATGAGTATAAAATAGTATATGAGTGTAAAAAGTAGAGTATCAAAGGAGCATGCAGGCTCCTTTTACTTTCACTTTAGAACTGCCGCGCCTTTGCTAGGGTCATAATAACGCCAAATTCTCGAGATGTTTTTATTGATTGTCATAATGAAGTACTTTTTGTGAAAAAAACATAGTACATGAGTATTTTTAGTATCCACATTTTGAAAAATAGTAGTGTGCAAAAATCTTACATTTCTATGTGACTGTGAATCGTGGCTTCTACCATTGCATCTGCAACTTCTGAAGTGTGGCATTTCTTCATGAAGTCTTGGAATGCTAGATTAGCAACGTTTCGAGCACCAATGGCACTCATTTCCATGGCACTAGCAATCCATTCGATTGCGTTAATGTGGTACAAAGCGTTGTCATCGAGTTTGAACTTGTCTATCCTGACTCGTGGCGTTTCGTAATGAGGATAAGCTTGCCATACTTTTTCTTTGACATCGCTGACCTGCAATGTGAACAACTCGTTAAGTAACAATAAATCATGGGCTGGCTGATTCAGGATTGCTACGAAATGTCATTGACACAATTAATAGGATTCTGCAATAATTTGGCAGAATGATGATCCGGACAATGCTCAGCAGTGTCCAGATACTGGCTACGCGTATCCCGTTCTCTCCGTGTGAGAAGTACTACATTTTATTTTTCAAACTTTTTTTTCATCTCAGACTTGTAATGAATTTTGGTAGCAAGCTTACTTACTTGGTTGAATAACCGATTCAAATGAGGCGGCGTCATTTTTTCTTTACTGAAAACTTTCCAGACTTTGGTCTTCAACGCAGATTCTGACGATGTGTTCGTGGTCAGTGTTACGCCAACAGGAGACACGACTGATAGTGAATTGACTTTAGTTACGTTTGGTGCACAACTCAGAATATCCATACTGGAACCTTGTTCTAAGGAAAAATGCATGGCATTCATGTGTCCTTTAAGAAAGGTCGCAATCGTAGTGTGATAACGCCCTGGAGGATACAAATTCGCCATGGCTTCATTGGGAAAATTTTCGAAACTTATAGACGAGTAATCTCTTGTCAACGGAGCAGCAATGATCACAATATTATATGATTCGACCATGACATTATTCCCATCTACAAAAAAATGATTTCTCATCGAATTCAGAATTCATCGACTTATTATCTATATAATGATAACCATAATTTGTGTTCAAATCATTGTCTAGTTAAAAAACTGTATACACCCACAAAAATACCTCGATTTGTGAAATAAACGTTGTACTTGGTCTCACCCTTCTCCTCTCGCACATATGCTATTTTGAGCACTCGACAAGGCAACACTGAAACTTTCCTGTTCCTATGTATCAAATGTTCTGGGATCTGAAAATATAAGATTGATGCAATTACAACGTCTCGTATTTATGAATACTATATCATATCAATAGATGTCCATGAATATCGACATCCAACAACCTTTTTATTGCCTCCGACAGCACTCCATAATTCACCCCCAGCTCCAGCCAGCGAAACGCATCCAACAAAACTGTTCACATTAGTCTCTTGTCCATAATTGACGACTAATGTAGTCTGAATCAACTCGTCTATTACTGAAGATGAATATCCAAGATTTTCAAAATGCTCTTTCGTGGAAACTTGCAAAAATTTGGGAAATTGCGGGTTCATCGCCGAAAGCAATTGGTGTACATCTTCGTATGCGTTGCCTTGCCCAAGTTCCACGTAAATTTTTTCAAAATCGTCCAGAATCCTGTTTATGTATCTAGAAGGAAAATTCTAATCTTTAAAGATTCTATTAAAAATAGTGAAAAATGTGTATTAAGAAGAGAAGCGCAGGCAGAAGACGTTTTCGGCGAGAGGTTGAAAACAGTAAAGTAACAGTTTTAGCAAATCTCGGTCGTGAGGAAACGTACGGTAAGATTATATTGTTTGTAGATGACGAGTAAAACGTGAATTTGTAGTTTCCTGACTAAAGAAAATTCGCCATTTTCTCGTCCTTTACAGATTAAATATATTCTTTTCGGGTAATTTTTTATCTTTGTTGATTTGGTTCAAGGAGAACGATTTTTTAGTTTTTCGAATTTCGGAATTTTCAAGTTTAACAACTTTTGGAATAGAGAGTCACTCATTTTTGATAGATATATACATTATGAAATGGGATTAGATTTTTGTGATTTTTAAGTTACTTAGGTTTTGATTTCTTTTTTGATTCTGATACGTTTAATATATTTCGTATTTTTCCAGTTTTTTATACAACTTAAATGATTTTTTGACATGAGTACGGATTCTATAAGTAGGTATAGCTTTTTTCAGATTTCGACTATACTCTAGAAATCAGTTTGGCAATTTTTGAATTTTTTCATAGACTTGCGAAAATATAATATGACCACCGATATTAATTTTACATGGATTCCTAGAATTTCCGTATTTAATGGCAGGCATAAAAATTTTGTTGTTTTTTAGAATTTTTGTATATAGCTTTCTATAGATTGCTAGAATTCGATACTATCAATTGATTTTTCATAAAACAGTATTTTTAGTGCAAGTTTCCGAAACTTCTTGTATTTATTCCGTATTTTTTTAGTGTTCATACATTTGAAGAATTTTCCGGAATCGTTAGTTTCTACATGAGTTTGTAAAATTCTATCGTGTTTTTTATCTGCAACGATAAAAATTTTAGAATTTTCGCATTTCTAGTTGTTGATAAGATTTTGCTGTATTAATAATTTGTATTTTTTCAGATTTTCTGTATTCATTCTATGAATTGGTTTATAGATTCCTAAAAATTTGATGCTCTAGGTGTTAAAGCTTTCGAAATTTTTAATATTTTTACAGATTTTTGTATTTTGTAGTTTTGTAGAATTATATTTTTTTATGTTATTTATTAAATTTTGTTCTATTTTCTGGTATAGATTTCTCGAATTCGATGCTATGGTTTTCAAAATGTCCATATTTTTCATAATAACTTTCTACATAGATTCTGACAGTTATATGCTCTAGGATTCAAAGTTTTATGAATTTTCGAAACATTTATGAAACATGGTTGATTAATACTGATAGATTTCCATTGTTTCCCCTCTTTTTTTTTGTTCTATGTAATTTTGAAGGGCGTTCAAGTACTTTTAAAGATTTATAATATTTTTGCAGATTGCTATATAGATTCCTAGAACTAGGATTTTCATAGACATATTTTTTTATAGGTTACTGAGTAAATAACATATACATAATTTTTTAGTATATTTTATAAGTTTCTTGAATTTTCTTATTTTGCACACTTTGGTGCTCTAGAATTCAAAGTTTCGAAAATCTCAAGCACCTGTAAACATTGCTTTTAGATTTCTGTTACTTCTAGTATTTTTCCATTATTTATATATCATTCGAAATATTTACTAGTATTTTTATTCACTTCTACTTAAATTTCTAGAATTCGATGCTACATGATTCAAACTATTTCATATCATAATTAGCATTTTCGTAGATTATAATTTTTCTGTATCATTATTAACTAGGTGTGCACAATTTTTCGAAAATTCTTCGTTACTCAAGCCTCAATTTCATTATCAAAATTCTGCTGGAAAAAATGTCTCTCGTACCCAAAATTGTTATTTTTGAGTTATTGAAACTGAGAATCGTGAATTTTGTTCAACTTTGGGAACTTATATGAAACCATTTGTTACATCCTCCAGATCTTTTTGATAATTTTTACTTATTGTATTAGGTATTTCATTTTTATATAAAATAATTATTAACTTCACTAAGTTAGAAAAATACCAACTTGAACAGTCTGAAGGGATCAAATCCATAGCGATAAAACAGTCGAATGACATTTACACCTGTCCAATCACTTTCTCTGAAAACAATTTTGTTACCATTCCAAATTCCTGAATTTTGGCCATTTTTCGAACCAACTGGTCTAATTCCTGAAACGGAAAAATTCAAACTCTAATTCTTTGCTAATTTGTCCATGATGAGTGTCTTTAGAAGACTACCAACACCAAAATTTCTATTTAAATAGAACCGTATACGAGATTACTATGACATACAGTTATTATTTTAGGAAATTTTTAAGAAATACAGTGTTATAAAGTAACCCAAAAGATGAGCGAAATCCTTCATGTACTTGTTGCGATTGTGAATGACAGAACCTCCAGCTTCGTACTCAGAACCTTCACTGCCGATTTCGATGTTCGCTAATCGGCCCCCGATTTCATTCATTTCGAAAAGGTCAATTTTCACGTCTTTGAATAATTCCTTGAGGAAATGCGATGCCGCAGCACCGCCTATTCCACCGCCAATAATTGCTACAACGTAATCAAATTCATTTTTACTATTGCACAAAAAGGAAAAATGTTTCTTTCTTCCAATGAAATTTTGCACTGTTCATCATTTTTATTGGGATAAGTAAAGTTTTTTTTCTGCAACGAGAATGAAGTATTTTGTGCTAATGAAAGTATTTTTTGTAGTAACTCGTAACAGTTACTATCTAAAAAAAGTAACGTTCTGTTCTTTTCACTCTACTTTTTGGTATACATTGAATGTAAATGACAAGATATCGAAAAATGAAGGATGAAAAAACAGAAGTGATTATTTAAGATATAATAGAATAGTTTGAGATGGAAAAAGGTATAATTAAGAAGAATCATTAAGCATTTATTCATCTGTATCCTGATAAAAAAATCAGTTGGCTTGCTCGAATTTTAATATTTTTTACAAGTCCAAGAAAATTCTGAATGTGACATTTCATTCAATGTTCGCCGCGGGGAAAAATTCGCGAATATAACATATATTTTATATGGAATCTTATGTATCCAGATTTTTAGTTTTTTCGAAACTTTTTGTGTTTTTCAGTATGTATGAAATGTTGCATGATTTTCTAGTATTTTTATAAATTTTTACCAATTTTCTGTACATTGCTATAAAGGTTCAAATTTTTGTGTTTCGGAGGATTTTTTAGGAAAGACTCTCTACATAGTACTGTTTTTTTTTTTTTTAGTTTTTTTGGGATTTTTTCAGTATTCCTATGATTTCAAGGATTGTTTAGTATTTCTGAAACTTCGTATTATTCAGAAGGTATCAAATGTTGCCGGTTTTTATAGAATTTCGATATACATATTTCTAACATTTTTACATAAAATTTTTAAAGGTTCCGAGAATTTCGAGCTCCAAAATTCGAAGTTTAATAAATTTTTCGTATATCAAAGGATTTTTTAGACAACAGCATCTCGATTGATTTTTATTTCATCCAGTATTTTTAAGTATTGCTGAATAAATCTCCGAAATTCAACGCTGTATAGTTATTAAAGTTGTATAAATTTATAATGTTTCATAGATTTACTCGTATTCTTTTATACATATGTGTTCTCTTTTTGTATTTCCTATTATTTAATGAATTTTGTAGAATTCTTTTGTTTTTTTTGAAGATACCTCATTGAGATCAAAATCGATCGAAATATTTGAAGTATTTCGATCGATTTTGCAGAAAATAGTTTCTTTATAGTTTTAGAGTGCCCTTGATAATTATTTAACCTTTTACAGATTTTTAGGATTTAGAAAGTTTTCTAGTATTTTTATGGACTTCTATATGCAAATATTTCTAGAATTCAATGCTTTAGAAATTGAAGTTTCTCGATTCCTGAAACTACATAACTTTTTGAAGAATCTAATAACATTTATGAGAAACTCATTCAAATCTAATATTTTCGGTATTTTTCTATTTCTTTTGTATTGATAAAATTACGTAAGGATCGCTAGCATGATTAAATTTTAATAATCCTGCCATAAATTTTATTTTGTTTCCATTACTTCTCATAAACTAATTAGTAATGTTTGGTACTGAAGAAATATTATCCAAAGTTATCAACGATTTGTTTTCTTAATCTTAATGGGGAATGGAAAATAATTTTTTTTTCGTTTTTGTATATCGTCATCATGTATATGAACATGAACTTCATATTTTTCCAGCTTTTTAAATTGGAAAATCTGAACTTTCGACTTTTCTAAATTCTAGCTGATTTCTGATTGAACTACTTTTATTTTGATTTTAACTGAATTTTTTGAATTCTTATTGATTTCCGTGTTGGATTTCTTCTTATTGAAAAATTCAATTCTACCAGATATTATCTTTAATAATTGATTAGGTGCAAGAAATTTTTCACTTGCCTATTTTTGGTTGGCATATTTCTTCTTCGCAGACACTTATCTGGATAAGAACAACACAAAAAACTATCTTTCTTATCATTTTCAGCCGTCACAACAACATTGATTCACCGATTCTGTCACGTTAATTATTTTTTAAATTATTTCTTTCAAACTTTGAATTATAACTGTTTTGCAGATGACACTTAAAAAAAGATGGTGATGTATTTATCACAGTCATTTGAGTTTTTGAGAACAAATTTTTGACAGTTTTGACAAGTCACTATCGCAATCATCGTGTGTGATTGTATTCGCGAAATTTCGCGAATCCAACAGTAGATACCGATAAATTCGGCTCCTATAAAATTCATTCATCTGCCATGTATAACGTATCTGCTGTAGTTTAAACATTTCGAGAAAATATAGTTCACTATTATTGCTTGGATATTATGAAAATTATTTCAATTTATGTTATCAAGCAATTTTCTTTCAATCTTGAATTTGTCAATATTCATATTGATATCTTTGTTTGATTTATATGTAAGGAAAAGAATTTTTTATTTTAGGTGTAGAAGATTTGAATAATTAACGTTTTCATCATGACAGATAAATTCAGAAGATTGTTATAAAGTTTTGGGAATTTTTTATGCAACTACAAAAACTGCGATATTCTGAATGTCAAAAATTATTCTGTTGTACAAAGATCATCAAAAATTTTTGTGACTCCTTTAAATATCCTAATGTATTCTGTAGGTTTTGAAAAATTTGAAGAATATCAAAAATTACACAGAATTCGAGAAGTTGTGTGAGATTTCGGAAAATACGATAAAAATTTTGTAAATTGTTAAATATTTGGAACATTTGCCTCATTCTTTGAATTGTTGAAATTCGGAAAATATTTTTTCATACGTGGATCATCGATAATTTTGTGAATTTCATTAAAAACTGGAAGGTCTGAAAATTTTATGAAATAAACAATTGAAGGATACTCTAAAATTCTACACGAATGGAAAAATTAAAAGAATTTTATGAATGTCATAAAAAATTCTAATAACCACTGCACCTGTCATATTTAAACGTTCCTTCAAGAAACACACAACAGATGTTAGCATAAATTTTGTTAAAATAGAAAGCTTGGTAAAATATATTGTTTATAGCATAGCCAAAATATGATAAATAATGATTATCGTGACCCAAATGAGCTAGACGTTTATAGCTTCCAAAGTAGAAAGATGAAAATGAAGCTCAAAAGATCTATGTATAAAAGAGCATTGCAACATGGCTGGTACCAGTTTAAGTGCAAACGTTTCAGAAACAATGTGTTTTACACTTGAATCAGACATTGATCAGACATGAAAAAATTGGTGAGTAAGATAAACCCAGGAAAATGATACCATTTGCACGTATAATGCCAAATTAATCATTTTTTTCAAATTTTGTCTGACCAAAAACTACTAAATAAATTTAACCGAATTTCTTCCTTCACTTAATTTCCAATCCAGCGTCTGAAAAACATTTCTATATGAAATTCGAAGCAATCATGTTTAGAGGAAAAATGTCACTGGACAAATACATTATTATTTCCAGCTGTTCCCGATTATTTTAATGAACATTGCAAATGTTGCAATGTCAAATGAAAGACAAATACCAATCAAACATCAACTAGAAAGAAATGGCTATAAACATTATGACACGAGAGTTTGGAAAAAACTGCAAAAACTTGAAGTCCTAAAACACGATTATTATGCAGAAATAAAGCGTAGAAGAATTTTTGAGGAATTGTTGCTGAAAAAAAGGAAAAAGGCTCTTATTAAAGTTGCGTTAAGGAGACGTAAGAAGAAACGAATAATTCGAAAAGTTCACAAGGTGTCCCAAAAGATGAAAAAAATATCTTCTGTTTTGGTGAAACTTCGTATTGCGTGATTTGTGAAAAATGGGAAAATGCTTAAGGCCCCCAAAAGAAATGGGCCTCGTAAGAGTGAGAATTCATGAAATTTTTTATATAATTTAATGATTGTTGTGAATCAACTCGTATTTTTCTAAATAAAATGTTTTTGCTTTTGTGTGTGTTTTTTAAATAAATTATCGAAAAATGTATGAACTAACTAGTATTTTAATATTTTTGCGCTTCGTGGAAATAAGTGTAAGAAAACGGTAACACATTTAGATTGTATTCAGTAATTTTTGGAAAAATCTATTTCTCTTGGGATTTTATAATTTTATTTCTTTCAGGATTCCGTAAAACTACAGAAACTAAGTAAAATTCTTAAAATTCTTAAGAATCAAAAAAATTTTTATCTTGCAGACATTGTCCAACTTTTTGATAACGTGAATAACAATCTTAAAATTTATAGAAATTTTGAAAAATTCGAAAAGATATTAAATCTCAAGGACTATCAATATTACTCCAAAATCGAGAAAATCTAATGGGTCCCATGAACTGTTGCTGAATTTTGTAGATAGAGGAAAATTTCAAAATTCAATAATATTTTTATAACTATTTACACAGAATAAAAGTTTATGTCAAAGGCAAGAAGTAAAAAAATATCAAAGTGTTCAAATCTTAAAATTTTCAATTAATGACGCATGGGAATTTCGAGATCAGTCCAGTTTGTGATCGTGATATTTTGGATGAGAAATTATAAAAATTATAAATATTGAGCATCCAAAAAACGAGTTAACCACAATTTTATGAATTTGTAATCATGGATGATGAAATTTTGTCTCATCATTATTATTCAGTGCTTCAAATTCACAAGTTTCCAATGATAATTTTTTTTATCAAACTTACTGCAAAGTAAATAAGTTGAAAAATAGATAAATGGAAAACAGTCGGAGGTAAAGACTCAACAAATAAAATATAGAAATTTTCGATTTATAAAGATTTGTGATGTTTTGATATTTTAGACGATATTTGTTATAGTAACAATTTTACTTATCAATGAAAAGTAAACTTGCATGTATTTTTGATTCTATGAGCTCCATGAGGATTTTTTAAAATTAAATTTACTACACTATGAAATCATTGCTAACTTTTATATAAAAATAAATGAATTAAATAATAATAGGTTAAAAATTTCGAATTTCGTACTAAAAAATTATCAATTGAACAATAAAGAAAATGAATGTTCGTGTAGTAAAATCGTGATTTACACCTTTAATTAAAAAGATGCAACACGCTCATCAAAGATTAATTACGTGGATTGAAAAATTTCACAAATTGTTTGTGACGATTTTTTCAGTGAATTTACGAAAAAATAATATTCAAGAACAAAGGCAAGAAAAAAGAATTGCTAAAGTTATGATTATGGATTCAATGAATGACAAATGAAAATTTCGAAGTCAGAAAAAATTTGAGATTTGGATATTTTGACGAAGAATTTTCAAAATATCAAATATTTTGTATCGGATGACCGAATCAGCTATGATTTTATAAATTTGTGTTAATGAATGATGGAATTTATTACTATTACTATCCTGTGCTTTGAATTAATAAATTTTTCAATTAATTTTTGGCAAAGTAAAAGAATTTTAAAAAACCGAGCAATGAATGAATAGAAAACAGTAACCTAACCTAAAACCTAACATAACATAACCCAACCTCTAATAAGAATTCAAATTCTTATAATATAACCTTCTAAAAACCTCACAAGATTGTATGTTCTCATAATAATGTAGATTTGATAATATCTTCTGAATGTTTTCGATCAATTTTATCTCACTTTCTTGAAGATAAGGTTTTTACAAGTATCAAAATACAAGGGTATTATGGATAGTAATTTTCGAAATCGTGAACTATAAAATTATTCCCCATGCCATAAAATATTGCGATAATCGTATTATTTGATGCACTCTGTAACTTTTATTTATTTAATGCGTTGTAACCAAAGTATGGAAATCAGAGCAATAATATCCTAATGAGAATTCAAATTCTTATAATATAACCTCATAAAAACCTCACAAGATTGTATGTTCTCATAATAATGTATTTGATAATATCTTCTGAATGATTTCGATCAATTTTATCTCATTTCCTTAATGATAAGGTTTTTACAAGTATTAAAATACAAGGGTATTATGGATAGTAATTTTCGAAATCGTGAACCTTAAAATTATTCCCCATACAAAAAAACATTGCAATAATCGCATTATTTGATGCACTCTTTAACTTTTATTTACTCAATGCGTCGTAATCAAAATATGAAAATTATAGCAATATCATCCTTTGTTCGAATTCTCAAAACTATGTACGGAAAAATAAAAAATGTACAGGAATTTTTTGCAGCCTATTCAGTAGACACCCTGTTAATCACCAATACCATCTTGGAATGTTGGCGAGAGGCATGTTGCCTTCCATAGCGTGCAATAAAGTGTATCATTGTCATTCAAGCGAAGTGGTGATAATTTGACTTGACCTATGTAACAAGATCGAGATATATTGAGATTAGCACTGGACACAATGTGCCAGGCATGTTGCATAACGAAGCGTGGAATTTCTCTTGGGTTCAGCAGGTTACTACTACGCGCTGCAATCTCGTCTTTATCAATGATTTCTCGTTGTTTTCCCGCTGCTGCGTGCACGGATTTCAACGACAAGATTTGTCGCTTGACTATTAACGACAAGGTTGCAGCTTAAGTCGTTGTACTTTTATTGCAGTTCCTGCACCATTAATTTTCCTCGATCCTTCCTTCTACAGAACCTTTCGTTCCATTCTCGCAGCTGTGATACGTCAGACTGGGTTTTATTACGTTTAGTGTAATCAAAGCTTCTCGATCATTTACAATTTACAATGTCTGCTTACGTTTATTACTTGTTTCCATGTACGTTTTATGCATTGTCTGATTGTGAAGTCCGGAGAAGAGGGGTTTTTTATTGTTCAAAGTCAAATGGTACTGCAGTTTTACGTGAAAATCGCGAGGGAAAAATTGCAGTGAAATTGGGGTTGATGAAGGAATATTTTTTGAAAAATGATTAGGTTGTTTCAATTTTTTACTTGTTTTATTTTCGAACTGTTAAGTATTTTATTGAATGTTAAGGATTTTGAGATGTCAGTTTTGATGTGCTGATTTTTTTAATTCTATAGCATTTTCAATGATAGAAATTTTTAATGTATTTAACATTGTTCAAAATCTGCAGGAATTTCAGGTATTTATTGGAATTTAACAAATTTTTGATGATACGAATATGATGGAATTTTAAGAATTTCTGTGGTTTCGTAAGAAATTTCCAAAATTATCAACAATCTTCTGAATTTATCAACATTTTTTGAAATTCTAAGAATAATGTTTCAAATTTTCTTAATTTTGATGTTCTGAAAGTTTCTGAATTTCGTTACTTTCATTGTAATTTTCGAAAATGTCGATGACGTATTTTCAAACAGTTTAACTTTTCTCAATAATTGCAAAACTACTCAGTTTCTGTAAATTTACGAAACCTTCCAAACAAAAATTGTTGTAATCTATAATTGTTTATAATAAGTGACAAAAGTATTTATGTTTCTCTATTTCTATAAACTCCCAGAACTTTTCAATTTTTATCGAAATTATAAAATAATCGACTATGTTCATACAGTAATACTTTCCTTCATTTTTTAGAAATTCAAGAATATTTCATAGTTTCTGTAGTTTTACAGAATCTTCAAAATATTTCATAATCTACAAAATAAATCAACATTTTTTGAATTCAACAAATTTTTTTTACTTCTTTGGAACGATTGACAATTTTTAAGATGTTCAATGTATTTTGAATTTTTAAAGATCTGCAGGATTTTTGGAACTTTTATTGGGATTTTTCGAATTCTCGGCAATCTCTGTACGACGAAACCTTTTTTGACTTTTCAAAAATTTCCCAGAGTATTACACAGTTTCTGTTAATTTACTCCAAAAAAAATATTAGCATAGTCTATAATTGTTCATAAGAAAAGTGAAAAAATTATCGATGTTATTGTAGTTTTCGAAATTTCCAGAATTTCCATTGAAGTAACGAAATCATTGACTATTTTCGTACAATAATACGTTTTTTTATTTTTAAGAATTCCAAGAATATTACACAGTTTCTGAAAGTTTTTTGAAAGCTTCAAAATATTTCATATTCTACAAAATTAATTAACATTATCTGATACTTAACAAATTTTTCAACTTTTTTATGTTGATCGACAATCTTTCAAGCTTAAATGTTTTTTCATTTCTAAAAATGTTCGAAATTATCAATAATGTCTGGATAGTAAAATATTTCATGATCTACAACAAACTTATCAATATTTTCTGAAATTCTACAAATTTTTCAACTTATTAGGATTATTAACAATCTTAAAAATGTTTAATGTTTTTTCATTTCCCAAAATATTTAAAACCATCGAAAATCTTTGTACGAATAAAATATTTTTCGATTTTCGAAAATTTCAACTATGTATTACACAGTTTCTGAAGTTTTACAAAAAGTTCAAAATTTTTTACAATCTATAAAAATCACATAGTTTTGCTGAAACCCTAGAAATTTCTAAAATTTCTCAGGGTCGTTGATTTACTACGAATTCCCATTGTTCCTCAAATTTTCATTATAATTCCAAGTTTTTTAGACTTTTAATAAAATTCTCAAAATTATCGATCATCTTCCTACAATCTAATATTCTTTGATTTTCAAAAGTGTTTAGAACATTAGACTGTTTTTGTAGTTTTACAGAATTTCTCAAATATTCCACAATCTACAAAATTGATCTGCATTTTCTTAAATTCTGCAATTTTTTCTCATTTTCAAGAATCATAAACAATCCTAAAAATTCGCAATGTCCTTAGAATTTTCGCAAAAGTTTTTAAGTTTAAAAAAAAAACCTAAACTATCCAAAATTTAACAGATACGATACAAATTTCTCTAACCTATTTGGATTTTTCGCAACTTCTTGGATTTTTTGTGAGTGTTATAATTTTCATTAAAAAATGAATAAAAAGTCATGAAAATTTAGAAAAAATGCGATAGTATGAAAATAAATCATTCATAAAATTATTCTTTCAGTACAGAAAAATCCCATTATTCTTGCAAATGTAATAGGTCTTAAACGCAAAAAACTGATGAATAGTACATTATACAGCTGGTGCGTTCAAAATAACAGTACCTTCCCAGTCAAACACTCATGCTCATTATCCTACCTCAGATGCCTTTCCCTTTCTCAAAGAACCAAGGATCAAAAAACAATTTTCTCCTATCTCTGTTCATAAAATTCGCTGACCAGGTGTTGAGGGAAGAAAAAGCGAAAAAAACAAAAAACCACGCCTGCGCATGTTACCTAAAAAAATAGACCTTTTATTCACCAACCCTTCTTATATAGGCTCTTGTTTATCTTATCATCATCATCATCATTTGCGTGGTCAAATGTCGGTATTTCAAGCAGTCTCGTTCTGTTTTGTTATTCGTAACGATGAAAGAAAATTGCAAAATCTAGGGGAAGTGCAATCCATGATGAAGAGCGGGGGGAGCGTGATGAACCGCTTTAGATAATTCCTCGTTATAGGCGTGGAAGTGAGCTGCCTTCGCGTGCGCAACTTCTGCAATAATGTTATGAGTTAATTTCATTAATGACTGTTCTCTCTCACTGAACACTTACTTAACATATTTCTCTGAATGAAACTTCTTATGTAACAATAAAGAGCGAATCTTAGATGGAATCTAACACAATACGATAAAAATGGAAACAACAAGAGAGGAAGCTTCTATATAAATAATTTATAGAGCGAGCAGACAAGAGGTTTTTGGTGTACGTGGAATGGAGGGAAGGATAGTAAAATTAAAATAAAAAAAGTTAAATAACATGAATAAATTTACCTGGGGTGTCTATGACTCTGCCATCATGACCAAGGGGTGCAGGAGGTCCATGGTAGCCACCCCCATGGTGGTATCCGCCACCCCCGCCAATTTCTTCGTAATGACCGAGGCTAGGTCCACCATGCGAAAGATGCTGCAAACCTCCATCATAGTCCCCACCATAGCCTCCCTTATTTTTTGCCACCTCTTCGTGGTATGCTTGGAAATGTGCGGCCTTAGCATGTGCGACTTCTGAAAATGACACGTGCCTCTCAATTACTCTTACCATCGCACAAGATAATCGATTTGTTTCCTTTCTTTCAACTTTCTGGAGAGAATACCTCAATTACTCAACAAAATGAATCACTGGTTTTTGAAATTGTCATCATTAGCTTGGATTGTTTATGTCATCAGTTTTACTAGTTCGATTCGTTTAGGAACCTTAATACTTCACATATTACAATGTATGATTGTAAACTCTGATTTATTGTTGTGTTATGTTGTAAAATGAAATTTGAAAAATTTTGAGGTTGACTCATGTAGGAAAGGTTCGAGCCCATTCAACAAGCCTACTTGAGTAACATGATTGAAAGAAAGAAAAAATTTAATAAATAGATAAGTCGCTTATATTTTCTGGATGAACAAGTTTTTTCACAGTTTAGAACATTTAGGCAAATTATACCTGGAGTGTCTATGACCCTGCCATCATGAGCAAGGGGGGCACCCGGTCCATGGTACAAGAGCTGCGGCTCGTGAATCACGTGCTGCACACCTCCGACGACATAGATGCACACACCCAGGAAAGCTGGCAGAATAATCTGCAACATCGTTTGGTGTTTTGCCTTTTATTTCTCTTCTAATCCCATTTCGTTGATTCACTACCTCATCCAGAACAGCGATTTTTCGAAACCACAAAAATCAAGAAAATTTTTTCACCGGAATCGAAATTCCGGAATGCTATCAATCAGAAAAAAGCTTCAGAAAAGAACACAAGTAAGAAAAGTCGCCTTATTTCCTTTGAATTAAAAAAAAAAAAAAAAAATAATAAAATATTACGACGAGACCATTAGGATCGAATACAAAGATTGCCTTATTTTCGTGAACTTGAATGAAAATAATACAAAGAGGTCTTGTTATTCATTGGAAAAAAAATTAAATAATATGTAGGGACCATGATAATAAGGAAGTAAAAATATTGCAAAGAGGACATAAGAATTGCATTACAAAGATTGCCTTACTTCTGTTTGGATAGAATACAACTATAATAAAGGCACCAATAGAAGTGAATAATAAAATGAAAAAATACAAAGTGGCCATTAGAATTACAAAATAAAAATTGTTTCATTTCTGTTACATTGAAATGAAATTATACTGAGAGACCATTAGAGTTGAAGGAAAAATTAAATAATACGACTTTTAGTATTCTAGAAATAAAATTGCTCTATGGCTTCTAAATTTTAAATAAAAAAAACAATATACGAGGAAATTTTCATTAGAATATAATATAAAATACGAATTAGAATAATACAAAGAGAATATTGAAATTCCAGTATGAAGATTGCCTATCAAAATAAAATTATATATAAAAAAGAATCATCTATTATTGAAAAATGTAAAAATAAAATAAGGCAAAGAAATTATTAAAATTGATGAAAACTATCCCTTGCTTGTATTTACATGAAATAAAAGAATTTACAGTACCTGGCCATATTACTAGGCCAAATTAATGAATTTATTTATTTATCACACTTAAATATAGATTTAAGTATTTTTACACAAAAATGTTTTAACATCAAAATATACTATACATCAAGATTGAATGTATCGAATAAATTGTGCACAATGCATACATAGTCAATTGTCAATAAACACGCTATAGTGCTTCAAAATATTCTAATGTAAAATGTTTGTTGATACTTTGACATTCTTTGATGAAAAGTATATAGTAAACTGATATTTTTCAAGAACTGCTATTCCTTGAAAATAATTCTTAAGTTCAATGTAACTAACCCTTTTTTGAATAAGAAAGATTCTAGAATATATACTTTCTGATTACTTAAAAAAACACTGTCTTGGAATCAGGGTATATCATTATTGAAATGGCAAAAAAGTGATTTTTTTAGCTTTGGCCTAATAAAATGGCCAGGTACTGTATATTGGCCATTAGTAATGTAAAGTAAATAAGTAAATGTAAAGTAAATAAGTAAGTAAAGTAATACAAAGTTACCAATATAATTAAAGAATAGAACAGAATAATGCAAAAAGACCATTAGAATTGCAAAGTATACATTGTCTTATCTCTATTAGATTGAAATAAAATTGTGCACAGAAACCATTAAAACTGGAAAAAAAATTAAATAATACACAGGGACTATTATAGTTGTAGAATAGAAATAGCATTTTATTTAATCAAAATAAAATAGTACAAAAAAAAACCAATCAAATTGCAGTCAAAGTTTGCCTTATTCCTATCGTTCCGGCCAAAATCATAACTAAACTTTCTTCATAGATAGGAAAAAACCTGTTGACGTTAGATACATTTCATTCTTTACACGTATAGTTCTTTCTTTCCTCAAAACAAGAACAAAATGAATGAATTGAGCTGTAAAAATTTCATAATTTGTCACACTTTTTGAAAAAACCAGCACAATAGTTGATCCAGAAGGTGGCATTCAGGAAATTCGATTTCGGATAAATTTTCTACGGATGTAAGTCTTGCCAAAAATGATTGGGGCCCATTACGTCTCGTTTAATGTACTCACCAAGGATTTGACCATGTTGACCGATTGGTAGAAAGCACTGTGTTCTGGCGTGAGGCTGGCTCGTGCTCCACCTTATATAGGATAGGAACAATAACTAAATGGCTCCTTCACTGGTGCATTATTTGCACGCTGCCCCACCACGAACCGGTAACAGCACCACCACTTTTTCCATTATTCTTATTGTTACATTATTACGGTGGGCCCCGCGAATTCAAAGCTTGCTCCCTACCCGACTTGTCCACACCTGCAGACAGTAGTTTTTCACCTTCTTATTATTTTGCTGAACCATATCGACACGCCACGAGAGTTACATAGCCCGTGGCTTTGGTAATACATCCACTATTTCTAGCCAGCATTTGCCAATAGCCAAATCGACATAACTCGCTGCAGGAAATATCATCATCGCCATCATCGAAGAAAGCCCACGTAATCATTGAATTTCGAAATATCGATATAATCACGCGAAAGAAAAAGCATCAAACTCCTTGCTTTGTGCAATTGAGTTTTTCGAGACCAGCATTGTTAGAGACGGTTGGTCGACTGGATCTTCGAAGACGCAATCGTTCGGGATTAGCTTTGGTATTGGGCAGGGTTTGGAAAGTTACCTAAAAAAACGTAACGCGCTACGTTACCGTTACAAAGGTGGAAAAAGGAATCCGTTGCTTAAAAAAAGTAACGTTCCGTTACTTTCACGTGACTTTTTGGAAGATATTGAATGTGAATAAGAAAATCGAAAAACTAAGGCTGATGAATACAATTTCAACGTACTTGTGATTTTGTTCTATAGAAATTGTTTATTTCAAATATAATAAAAAATGTTAATCTGAAATATTTTACCCTGAGAAAAAAATCAATCAGCTTGTTCATATTTTTATACTCTTTTCAAGTTTACGAAATTTTTGAATATGACATTTGATTCAATGCTATCCACAAGAAAACATTTGCAAATTTAATAGATTTTTGAAAGAAACTAAATACCTATCCAGATTTTCAGAATTTTTAAATCTTTTTGTACTTTTCAGTATGCATAAAATGTTGCAGGATTTTCTAGAATTTTTATAAATTCCTATTTTTCTGTACATTGATACATAGTTTCAAAAATTTCATGCTCTAGAATTAAAAGTTTATTAAATTCTTGGTATTGGAGAGGATTTTTCAACAAAAAATTCTTAAGATTTTCATTTCATTTGATTTTTTTTAACCTTTTTTAATTTTTCTACGATTTGAAGAATTGTTCAGTATTTTTGAAACTAGTCGTATTTTTCAGTATGATAGAATATTGCAGAATTTCCTAGTATTTTAACATAATTTAAGATTTTTATGGAAATAATTGTTCTATATATTTCAATAATTTCGAACTCTAGAAACAGTGTCTCGATAGATTTTTAATTATTCAAGTACTTTTTGTATTTCTCAAGTTTTTCTGTAATTTCAAGGATCATTCAATATTTTTATATATTGCTGTATGAATTTCTGGAATCCGAAAGATTTATATTTCGGAAAATTATTTCGGAAAAAATATTTTGGAAGAAATATATTTCGATCGATTTTGCAGAAAACAGTTTCTTCATATATTTAAAGGGCTCTCAATATTTTTTGTATTTTTTACAGAGTTTCTCAATATGAAAGTTTTCTTATCTTCTTACAGACTTCTATCAACATGAATTTTTTATAATTTAAAGCTCGAGAAATTGAAGTTTTTTGATTCCTTGAAATATTTTAAAAGTCAACTAACTTAAAACTTAATAAAATCTAGTATTTTTCGTATTTTATTTTATTTTATTTATTTATTTTTTTTTGTATTCATTATTATTCCATAAAATGTTCTAGCAGGATCTCTAAATCATACAAAACCATACTAATCCTCTATAGATTTTGCGAACTATAGATTTTAAGTATTTATATCTTTTCATGCGAATTTCTAAAATTCAACGCTTTGAGTCATGAAAGTTTTAAATCAAAAATAAAAAAATCTATTCTTCATCAAGATTTTTTCACAAATTACGATTACCCCACATAGTTTCATTAAAAATTATCAATAAACAATTTTATGTCTCAAAATGAGGAAGTTAAAAATTACTAAGATCCAAGTTTCAGAACATTTTTTAAAAAGTTCTAAATTGTACCAAAAACTTAATGGGACAGATAAAAGTAACGTAAAATAACGGGATTTTCGATACTCGTTACCGAAAAAAAAGTGACTCTTTCCCGTTATCGTTACAGTAAAAAATGTAACGTTTTAGAGTAACGCGTTACTTCCAAACCCTGGTATTTAGAGGATCGTCGGAGTGAAGATTTTCTTGATGGACCAGTTTTTAGTATTTTTAAAGTGCTTGTATTTACTAATTTTTTTTTTAAGCGATGTTTTGGGAGAAAATTCGGATAAATTTCAGCCTCTTTCTTTCGAAATTCTGTGAGGTTATGAATTTTTGGTAATGAACGGTTTTTGTGTTTTTTCTTTGGAATTTCAATTTTTGAAGAAAATTTGTATCTTGGAAAAACAAGCTCTGAAGTGATGGTAAAAAAAAGAAACTTAAAATATTAGGCGTTTTATTTTAAATAATAATTTTTTTCGCTAGTGGGGTGCATGTGGTTCCAGAGTGCCAAGAATTTATTTTTTGTTGAAAATTGTGTTAGTAGGTGTTTTTACAGCTTTTTTTATCTTTTTTTACGACAGTTGAATAAAATATGACAGATATGACAGATTATAATCAATTTAACTGTTATTGGTTTGAAAATAGAGAAATTTAGGTGAATTTTCTAAAATTTGTTAGCATTTTTCATAATTTTCAAGAATTTTAAGAAAAAGTTTTTTTTTAATTTATTATGCTACCTAATGCTTACTGGAAAAATTAATTTTTGTTTATTCTTTTACTTTATCTTGTAAAAAATTTTCATTGAATTAAAATTTTTTATGATGTAAGACACGACGGTATTAGAGCGTTTTTTTTTAAATAATTTGTTTTAGAAAAAACTTGCTGACCCTCCACCTTGTAAAATTTCTTTCCAATGTCTCTGACCTTTTCAAAAAGAAAAGAACTTGTATCAATTTGAAGTAGTTTTGTAAATTGATGAAAATTCGTAAGCATTTTATAGTGTAATTAAAGGTTTTCCAAAAATTGAAGTATTGCATTAACATTTTTGTTAATGACATTCTCGAGAAATTCAGGATTTTCTGAAATTTTTTTCCCATTGTGAAACGATTTTGCAATTTTCACGATCTCCAAGGAGTATGAAAAGCAACTTTTTCTTCAATTTTCATGATTGTTTTATCTTTTATTTTTTATAACAAACTTTATTTTTTTTTTCGAAAAATGCTCATTTAAATACCAACTTTGACGAAGTCAGACGATTTGATATTTTGAAACATCAAAACATGTTTTCTTTTTATTGAAAAATTTGCTTATTTTTCAAAACGTTGAATTTCTTTTCAACGTTCTCGACTTGCCTGAAAATGAAGAAACTTTTCCAAATATCAAAAAGTCGAACAATTTTCAAAAATTTGTGAATATTTTCTAGTATGATTCTAGGTTCTTCTAAAATTGAAAGACGAAGGCTAATTTTTCTGCAGAAATTAAAAATTTATTGAAATTTTTCTTGTCTTGTGAACCGATTTCACACAGCTTTCGTGATATCCACAAAAACAACAAAATTATTTGTTAAATTTCATGATTTCTTAACCATGGTTTTTTTACTATTATCAATCTTTACACAAACTTTAATTCTATTTCCTCGAAAATTTTTATCAAAGTTAACAGTTTCATTGTGTAATATACATCGAAACTTCGAAACGTTTTCTTCCTCAATTTTTGTATCATAAAAATCTGAAGAACCTTTGACACTTAAAATTTCTTCGCAATGCCTCAACTTTTCTAAAAATTTAGAAATTTTTGCGAATTCGAAGAAGTTAAGTAAATTTTCATAAATCCGTAGATGTTTCGCAGAATTATTTTAGGTTGTTTAAAAATTAAAGAATTTATTCATGATTTTGGAAACCTTCTACGTAAGTTTAAAATAACTAGCAAAATACTTTTTTCATTTGATAATTGTTTTTGAATGCAGTTTTTTTTTTCATTTCTTTTTTTAAAAATTTGCCGACACTCCAGAACGTGAAATTTCTTTTCAAAGTCTTTGGCATTTCAAAAAATGAAGAAACTTGACAATTTGAAGTAGTTTCATGGTTTTTACAAAAATTGGTCAGCGTTTTTCAATATAATTCAAGATTCTCTAGAAATGAAAGGAATACATAATTATTTTCGTTGGTCACATTTTCCAGAAATTCAAAATTTTCCGACATATTTCTCGCCCTACAACACAATTTCTCGATTTTCTCGAATTTTTTACAAATTTTGTCATAATTCATTATTGTTTCACCGCATATTTCTTATATTGAAATACATTCCTTAACTTTATTTTCGATCAAATTTCCATTTAAACATTAATTTTGATAGTGTGATATTGTTTAATATTTGAAAACATTTTTTCAATTTATTTCTTCTCTACATCATTTCCTGATTCTGCAGAACGTTAAATTTTTTCTCAACGTTCTTAACTTGTTTAAAAACGGAGAAACTTTTGCGAATTTGAAAAAGTTGGACAAATTTTTGGAAATTCCTCATTAATTTCCAGGATGATTTACGGTTCTCCAAAAATGTACAGAAGAACTTAAAAATTTTTCCGAAGTAAAAATTTCACAGATCTTAAGGATCTGAAATCCTACTTGTTAAAAATGGAGAAATTCGTATAAATTTGAAGAAGTTTGATGAATTTTCTAAAATCTACAAGTATTTTCAGTATGATTGAAAAACTCTAAACTTCTACCAACGTGTTAATATTCAAATAGATTACTTGTCAAAAATATTCACGATTTCCCGAAATCTTCCTCCTTTTCTACAACAACTGTTTACACATCCATTACATTTCAAAAAAAAATTTTCTAAAACACTCTTTAACTTAACTTGCTAAAAAATTTTCATTTCAAACCTAAATTCCATGATGCAATACCCATGGACAACCCATTCCTCTCTTAAAAAAACCACGTAAAATTTCTTTTCAACGCCTCTGACAACGTGTCGAAATCAATTATAAAATTGAGAAGTGAAATTCGATTGATCGCGTTAACGAGAAATCCCAGAGATGAATTGAATTGAATTTCACGGGAATAAAGAGCGCGGCGAAAAGGTATGAAAAACTGGCGTGACTTTCGTCATAATGACTTGCATGTTGGTCAGTCGCATTTGACGTAATTATCGTAGGTGCAGGACACGACGCGATTTGTCGTGGTGATTTCTGCACTCTTTAAAAACAATCGAAACAATCAAAATGCCTCGCGGAGAAATGTCGCGATTCAAGGTCGCGCGCGAGCGCGAACAGATCGCGAGGACAAAAAGCTGGCGTGAAATTCCGTCACGCCTTAATCTCGCGCATATCGTGATTATCCAATGTAATTAAAGTAAGGAACGCGGAAAAACTGGCATTTTATTCGCAAAAATGACACTTGAAAGACGAAATTCAATGACCTGGAACGAGGAAAGGAGTCTTATATTCGAAATTGAGTGATTAGGATGCATGACTCGTCACAAGAACGTGAAAAATGCGAAATTCGGGTCTAAGGTTCCTTTTCTCTTTCCAGGTCACGAGTATCATTCCTGAGGGAAAGGTATAATTTAGAGGCTCTTCTTGAATATTTGCATATTTTTTTACACTTCTGGTACTTGATAAGTTGCAGCATCAAATTATGGATTTCGAGAATTTCGAGCTCTGGAATGTAAAGTTCAATACATTTTTCTCAATAGATTCATATTCCTCTTAGTATCCTTCGTATTTCATCGGTTTTTCTACGATTTCAAGGATTCTTCAGTTTTCTTGTATATTTCTGTATAAGTTCCTGGAATTTGATGCTCTAGTTTTGAAAGTTGTATAGATTTTTGATATTTCATAGATATACTTGTATTTTTCTATACATTTATTTTCTTTTTGAATTTCCTAGTATTGATAGAATATTGGAAAACTGTAAGGTTTATCAAAGTTATCTCTTTTAATTTCAAGAATTACATTTCCTAGAGTTAAAAGTTTGAAATATTTGCAGCATATTGATCTATTTTGTAGAAAACAGTTTCTTTACAGATTTAGAGTGTCTTCAATATTTTTCGAATTTTCAACAGATTTTTGAAATTTGAACATTTTTCTAGTATTTTAATGGTTTTCCATACACATATATTATTATAATTCAATGCTCGAGAAATCGGAGTTCCTTGATTTCTGGAATTACAGAAATTTTCGAAGAATCTAGTAGCTTTTTAAAAAAAAGTAAATAATGTCTAGTATTTTTTGTATTTCATTTTTTTCCGTATCCATAAAATTACGTAAGGTTTTCTAGCATAACCTATAGATTTTAAGGATCCTGCTATAGTCTTTAAAAACTAAGGTTTCCAGTATTTTCATATATTTATATGCAGATTTTTGAAATTTATTGCTAGAATAGTGAAAATTTCTAATAAAAAGTGAAAAAGCATCATACTCTTTGTCGATATTTGTACATAAATTACAACTATTTCACTGTGATCATCTAAAATAATAAAATTATACAATTTTTATCCGAAAATAAGGAAATTGAAAAATTACTTATATTCAAGTTTCAAAAAATTACTCAAAAAGTTACAAATCGTTTTGAAAACTTGATGAGACAGATGTGGAATGAATAATATGATTTTCGTTACTCGTTACCAAAAAAAAAGGAACTGGTTCCTGTTATCGTTACACTAAAAAATGTAACGTTTTTGGATATTACAATTTCAATTGACTTATTGTATTTGCATTGCAGTCACTGCAAGCCTCTTAAAAAAAAAGTTGAGAAAGGGCCATAACTCCACCATTTGTTGATATTTTTTTCATCAAATAATTTTTGTGTATTAAAGTTGACAATATTCTATCACAATAATATAACTTCCATGTAATAGAATTATGTGCTATATACATTAAAAAATAATCCCAACCGTCCTCAAAAAAGGTGTATAACCCTTTAAATCATAAAATATGATATAGATTTTTACGAAAATAATACTTGTAAAGGTTGAAAGTATGTGTTAAATTTTGTAGTATTTTCCGAATTTTTTCCCAATATATCGCTCTATGGATTTCTACTATCTGATGTTTTAGTCATTAAAGTTATTAAGAGAGAAGAAATTTTTATATTTTTCGAGTGTTTCATCTCAGAAATTTTGTATTTTTTGTAACTCAAATAATTTTGCAGTCTAATACAAGGTATTTTATATAGATTTCTAGTATTTCCATGGATTGTTTCAGAAATTTTTATAATATTTATGCAATTCAAATTTTCTGATATTTTTATGTATATTTCTATGTAGACTTTTTGAATTCGATGCTCCTAAGATACAAAATTAAAAATACTACAGAAAAAATTACATTTACAAATTTTTTTATGATTTTTGTATTGATTTCCGAAATCCCATGCTTTATAAATAAAATTGTCGTACGTTTTCAGCACTTTTATAGATTTCTTGCATTTCCGTTATTTTTTGTCTAATTTTTGAAATTTCGTAGTGCCTACTAGTTTATTTTAGAGAATTCAGGTATTTCGTATACAGATATTACTGTAAACGTTTTTCAGAACTTGATGTTTTCGAACTCAAAGTTTTATCTTTATCTTAGATCTTAAGTATTTGGGTAAAATTTTTCAGATCTAGAAATCAAAGTTCTAAAGAGATAAGGTATGTATTTTTCTAGACTTTAAAGAAAATAGGAAATACACAGATTGTGAGTGTGTTCTAAATTTCATGAATTTCATATTTTTGGTAATTTAAACCATTTCATACAAATGTAAGTGAATATTTATAGATTTCTATATACATTTTACAAATTCGATGCTGTAAGATATGAAATTTAAACAAATTTTCAAAAAATTATACTTACAACTTTTTCAGGTACAAATAAACATGTGTTTTTTTCAATACCTTATAACACTTATAAGATTATACAGGATTTTTCGATATTTTTTGTAAATTTTCATTATTTATGTAGATTTTTATCTAGGTTTCCAAAATTTATTGCTATAGAATTAAAGTTTATCTACATTTTCAGTAGGTATTTTTAAAAATTTCCTATGAAACAGTATCTGTATATATTGTTAGTGTTTTATAGATTTCTTGCATTTCCGTATGTATTTTTTATAAAGAATTCATAAACTTTTGTCTTGCTTTTTAGTTTATTTTATATGTATATTTCCCAGAATTTCATCTATTGATATAACTTTATACGCTTTTGGAATTTGATTTTCTGGAATTCGAAGTTCTATAGATCTTGAATATTTGTCTAACGTTTTTCAGAGAACAGCACTTTCATAGACTAGTATTATTTTCAGTATTCCTTCAGTGTTTGTATGATTCGAAAAATTTTCTGATATAATAATAGACATATGTTGACAATTGGTATATTTCCGGAATGTGATGCTCCAGTAATCAAAATAAATTAGATTTTTTGATTTAGAGCATTTTCTGAATTTTTTTACCATTCACTTGTTTTAAACAGTTTTTCGAATTTCAATTTTCATTATACCAACCAATTATTAATAATGAGAGAATTCAATTGAAGCATAAATTCTTTTAAAGCCAGAATTTTCAACTTATTGATATAAAGAATTGTGAATTTATTTCAACTTATTGTTAGAGAAATTGCATGCAACTAATAGATTTCAGAGAGTATATTTTTGATAACTTTCACTTATTTTCATTATAATTTTCATGAATTGTTTTTATAATCAGTGTTTTCATCATTCATTCCTCATTATCATCAGTTTTTCTTTATTTCTACATGAAATGATCATTAATGATATTAAATTTCAGAAGGGTTTGATCCTTCAAAATCTCTTCGTGCCTACCATCTTCAAGAAATTAAAATTTAATCTAGAAGTAACCATAGCCTATATTTATAATTTCTCTCTCAATTAACATAAGATTAATTTCATTTTCTACTAAGCATTCAGTACAGTAACTCTTCAATTTCTAATTGTTTCTATACAAGACAATTTCCTTTGTGATGGATTCCCCTTCTTCAAAAGTTTGAAGAGTTTGAATAGAAATGGACTTATTTTCCACATTTTAAATTATTCACGATATCAGTACACCCCAATATCACTCTCTTAACCTGAATCTGTTAAAATCTTCAAGAATGAGCCTGTCAAAAATTTTCACATGAAAATCAGTACTTTACACAGACGTATCTGTTAAATTCAACAGATTGTTGTATTCTACAAACTCAATCTGTAAATTTTCCACACATTGAATTGTGAAAATTTTAACAAGACAATCTGTTGAATCCAACAGACAATCTGTTAAATTCAAAAGATTCAAATTAAGAGATACATCAGCAAATTGTGTTAAAATGGTTTGTTGGGGGCTTAAAAGTAAGACGAAAAAAGTGGTTTTGCGTAGCTGTAGGTACTCTCACTTGAGCTCATGGCTAGAAACGTACAAGAGTTATTATGCCCAAGTGCGTGTTGCAGGAGATACCGTTGCCCAGCAGCAGACAATAGACATTCCTTGAGTGCGCCCGCCCAGGAGCAGGAACAGCAGCTCGGCAAAGCTCTTTGCCCTGCATCGTGGGCATCGTGGCACATTCGTTAACAACAGCATTCATTCGCAACAATTCGCAAGAGCAGCTGTTCTTCAGGCACGCCTCTCGCGAATATTTTGCACTCTTTATTTTTTTCGTTATTTGATCAGATAGGATTTTACTAGCATCATCACATCGTTTTCCTTCGTATGGCCTATGGTCTACTCATTTTCAGGTACCCTGTCGGACCTGTAGCTAACAACATTGCTAATGTCTTATTGAGATTTACAACCCTTATGAAAAAAAAACCATTAGCAACTGTTAGGAACTATTAGAAACTATTTGGAATTATTGGGAAACTATCGAGAAACTATTGAATGATTTCAATAGTTTTGATGGTTTCAGTAACTTCCCTTCTTATAGTGTCCATAGTTTCAATAGTTCCTATAATATTCCTGCCAATAATTTCAATGAAATAGTTTCAGTGATGTTAAATCATTGTAACTATTAACTTCAATGATTTTCAATCGTTTTCAAATCCGATTTGAAATCGCAATTTAATGAAAATTGTTAAATTACAATTTTTAATGCAATTTTCATACGGAAAATGATTTTCAATCACTTTCAAGATTTTCAATGATTTTCGATCATTTCAATGATTTCTACTCATTAAAATAGTTTCAATGATTTTCAATAATTTTCGAATCCGATCTGAAATCACAATTTAATGATTATTTGCATGAAAATTGTGGAAAAACAAGTTTCAGTGCAATTTTCAATCATTGAAATAGTTTAAATGATTTCCATAGCTTTAATAATTATCTTCTAATAGTTTCCATAGTTTCAATAGTTCCTATAATATTCCTGCCAATAATTTCAATGATTGAAATAGTTTCAGCGATGTTAAACCATTGTAACTATTAACTTCAATGATTTTCAATCGTTTTCAAATCCGATTTGAAATCACAATTTAATGATCATTTGCATGAAATTCGTTAAATTACAATTTTTAATGCAATTTTCACATTGAAAATGATTTTCAATCACTCTCAAGATTTTCAATAATTTTCGATCATTTCAATGATTTCCAGTCATTAAAATAGTTTCAATGATTTTCAATAATTTTCGAATCCGATCTGAAATCACAATTTAATGATTATTTGCATGAAAATTGTGGAAAAACAAGTTTCAGTGCAATTTTCAATCATTGAAATAGTTTAAATGATTTCCATAGCTTTAATAATTATCTTCTAATAGTTTCCATAGTTTCAATAGTTCCTATAATATTCCTGCCAATAATTTCAATGATTGAAATAGTTTCAGTAATGTTAAATCATTGTAACTATTAACTTCAATGATTTTCAATCATTTTCAAATCCGATTTGAAATCACAATTTAATGATCATTTGCATGAAATTTGTTAAATTACAATTTTCAATGCAATTTTCATATTGAAAATGATTTTCGATCACTTTCGAGATTTTCAATGATTTTCGATCATTTCAATGATTTTCGGTCATAAGAATAGTTTCAATGATTGTCAATCATTTTCGAATCCGATCTGAAATCACGATTTAATGATTATTTGCATGAAAATTGTGAAAATAACTATTTTTAGTGCAATTTTCAAATTGAAAACAATTTTCAATCATTTTCAAGATTTTCAAGATATTCAATAATTGAAATAGTTTAAATGATTTCCACAGCTTAAATAATTTATCTCCTAATAGTTTCCATAGTTTTCATAGTTTCAATAATTTATCTTTCAGTATATTTCATAGTTACTATGGTTTCAATAATTTCCCTTCTTATAGTTTCCATAGTTTCAATAGTTCCTATAATATTCCTGCCAATTGTTTCAATGACTGAAATTTTTTATGATTGAAATAGTTTCAATCATTCTCAATCATTTTTAAATCCGATTTGGAATCACAATTTGATGATTATTGGCATGAAAATTGTTAAATCACAATTTATAGTGAAATTTTTAAATTGAAAATGATTTTCAATCACTTTCAAGATTTTCAATGATTTTCAGTCATTTTCAAATCCGATTTGCATGAAAATTGTTAAATTATAATTTTTTGTGCAATTTTCAAATGAGAAACAATTTTCAATCATTTTCAAGATTTTCAATGATTTTCGATCATTTTAATGATTTTTAGTCATTAAAATAGTTTCAATGATTTTCAATCATTTTCGACTCCGATTTGAAATCACAATTTAATGATTATTTGCATGAAAATTGTGAATGCGCAGTTTTTAGTGCAATTTTCAAATTAAAAACAATTTTAAATCATTTTAAAAATTCTCAATGATTTTTGATCATTTTCAAGATTTTCAATCATTGAAATAGTTTAAATGATTTCCATAGCTTCAATAATTTATCTCCTAATAGTTTCCATAGTTTTCATAGTTTCAATAATTTATCTTTCAGTATATTTCATAGTTACTATGGTTTCAATAAATTTCCCTTCTTATAGTTTCCATAGTTTTAATAGTTCCTAAAATATTCCTGCCAATTGTTTCAATGATTGAACGTTTCTATGATTGAAATAGTTTCAATGATTTTCAATCATTTTCAAATCCGATTTGGAATCACAATTTATATTGAAAATGATCTTCAATCACTTTCAAGGTTTTCAATGATTTTTAGTCATTACAATGGTTTCAATGATTTTCAACCATTTTCAAATTCGATTTGAAATCACAATTTGCTGATTATTTGCATGAAAATGGTTAAATTACATTTTTTAATGCAATTTTCATATTGAACATGATTTATATACGATAGACTACTCAAAATCTATACAAATAGCATTTCTTCGAATAATTATTAAGTTACTCTATGTCTATAAAACCTTTAATCCTAGAGCATCAAATTCTAGATATTTATACGACAATCCATGAAAATGCTAGATAATCTTTCAAACTGTAAAAATACTGAATAAATATGACACATACTAAAAGTCCTAAAAGTACTTAAGGTACTAAAATTCTATAAACTACCAGTTATCTTTAGAATTAATGTTTCTTGAAAAATTCAATGTATAAATATATTAAAAAAACTATAACATGCTCAAAAATTTTATACATAGTATCAAGTATGAAAAATCCTGAAAATACTACCACTTTATGAAATTCCTTAAAAAGGGAAGCCAAAGTATGATACACCTTGAATGTATATATATGTACATATAATTTTGGCAAAAATCTCTGAAACCTTGAAGCCTATAGATCAACGTAAAAAATTCCTATAAAAACGAGATAATCCTTTAAATGAAAAAAAATTTTCCAACTGATCTCGACACTGACATGCAGTCCGAACATTTCTTCTTTTTCACATGTGACTTGGAGTCGTGTTTTTTGATGTTGATAACATGCTGTACGTCTGCATAAAAGTTACTATTATGTTCGGAACTTTTGAGGATCGAGGATTCTAATTATTGCCTTGAAAAGGACCCGAAAATAGATCGAAACGTTGGCCATTGATTCACAATAAATTGACTGTGAGAATCGAATAAAAGTGATACGTTCCATAAATTTCAACATTCATTGAAAAAAATAACGTAAGAAATGAGTTATTGTAATTTTACAAAGTAATATATTTTGAAAAGTAAAAGCTCGAGCTTGCGGATCTAATTTTTAGAAAATCCCGATCATTTTTCATACTTTATCATCTGGTGCAATACCTATTGCAGAATCTCCTCAGGCCTTCTGTGCACTCTTAACCCAACATTTTTCCTGATCATCCCAAGATTCGGAGGTGCTCCAGCCTCGATTCTCGGTCTCGCAGCGGTATGCATAATTGTATAACATTAACGTAATAAAAAAAGGCGTTAGATAATAAAGCAATTATTTAAAAGAAGGAAAAATAAGGAGCTGCACGAAAAGGTGCTTTTCGCACCTATCGCATGTCGGCTGCGAAATTTCTCTCGCCCATCCGATTATTAGCGATGCGCTCTACTTGCGGGGGCCAGAGACCATAATTAATCATTCTATAGGCAGGCTCTTGCACTTGTGAGCCCTCCACTTCCTGCACTCGAAACTATTTCTGCCGTGAAACGGAATAAAAAACCTTACGGTTTATTTAAATCTCCGAGAAGTTGCGGTATTTTTACGTCCCACTGCGGATTTATGAAAGCATGTGAATCAATATTTGATATAAAAAAATCATAATTTATATACTTTTCTTCGATTCCCACAATATTAAGTGAATAACTTCTTGCTCTTGATTAAGGGGTTACACCACTGTAGAGCACGGAGAAATAGGCATTTTTCGGGCATTTTTTTGGCGCAATGGAGTAACAAATCAAAATGCCGTTAACTGGGATTTATTTTACATATCGTAAAGAACAAAATGCAATTTATTTCAAGTAATTATATCAAAAAACAACGGCTGTGCAGCATTTCCCCTTCTACGCTTTTTTTTTTCGAAAGGGTCGACGACCGGAAACGTAGCTGCCGCAATTTTTGATCTGGAATCAAAAACCAAAATTTTTTCGAATCTATAGAACAATAGCAAGATCCGTACGTAGAATTTTTTTGATGCATTGATTGTCCGCAAAATGGCGTGCCTCTGAACGAAAAACATGCAATCTCACGTTCGGAATCGTCACTATATTGTTTATAAAAAAAAAGTATGCAAAAAAAAAAAATCCTACGTACGGACCTAGGGAAAACGATTCTGAATATGATGTCAAAAATTTTCAAATTGATCGATAAAAATGTGTACGAGATGTGTTTCCGGCCAGTTTGAAAAAAGCGGTTTTGAGAAAAACACGTTTAAAGATTTTAGTATGTAAAATTCTATTTTTTTTATGCACCTTCAATCTGCGATGCCCGAACCATACAATTGTCCTTCTGCGTCATCTTCTTCTTGTTTGGCCAATCTTATGTTTTTCAAATTTATTCGAGCCTGTCTTGCGATTCAAAATTCAATTTTTTGCAAATCCTACAGTGGTGTAACCCCTTAAGTCATTCAGAATGTCTAAAAATCGGTAATCTTACTGTACTTTCTTATTTTTTCCTTCCATCAAAGATTTTTTTTTTCAAACATCAACTTACTAGAGTTAATTTATTCTGAATAATTTTTTTACATAAATGCGGAAGTGTTGTGAATTGTCAGGAAGCTTGAAAAATTTGTGTAATGATGATTATTAAGAGAAAAAGAGAATCATGGATTTTAATACCGGATGGTTTGAGCTCTGACAGCGAGATGAAAGAAAAGTTGCGTACTTTAAACTGCAAGGGGTAAATCAACGAGAAGCGAACAATTAAAGTGAAAGGTGCATGACTTATACGCGCACTTTTTATATCCTTGAAAATGCGCATCTATTGTGGCTGCGCTCGAGCGCTTAATTTTGGAGCTAGTGCTTAGAAATGTTGGAATTTTGTAAAAATTGTTGATACAGAGGTTGAATTTTGTTTTACAATTGAAATACTTGTGGGTTACAGGGAAAAAAAAACTTACAGAAAATTACAGCGGAGGAAAATAAAAAAAAAAATGAATCAAGCAACAAAGACTTTGAAAGAAAAGAAGAAGACAACGAAATTTTCGTGTGATTTTTGTTTGAATAAAATTTCAATCTTTGTGTATCATACTCCAAGTGTTTTGTGTAGCATGGTTGTTGTGTTCAATATTTTTAAATATCACGTGAAATGTGTTTCAAGCGATAACTAATTCGAGTAGTTTTTCGAAATCTACACCTTTTTCAAATTTTATACGATTTGTCACATGATGAGAGTATTATTTTATGGTTCTTAACTTGGGTTTTTGATATCATTTTATTCCTTTGCATAGATTCTTCCAGTGAAGTTTCAAAAGTATTTTGACAGTTGCTTTCAAAATTTAGAACTTCAGTCTCAAGAATAGTCGTTACAATGCTATGGAATTGTTTTATGATTTCAAAGTTTTGTTGCTTTTAAATTTCACGTTTAAGAATGTATGTAACCTAATGCAAGTAAGTATTTTGGCTGTTTTTTTACACTAAATACTTTTCAAAGAACGACGTTTTGGCCATTTGTACTACACTGGCTAGGCACTTCTTAATTATTTTAAAACTGATTTAATCAATTTTTAAAAGACAGCATGTCAGTACGATGATATATTGAAGGTATTATTTTTTGAACTTTTTTTCAGTTACAGATAGATTTTGTACTAGATTCATCAAGAACTAAAAATCTCAGGAGATGCTGTTTTTTTTTGTTAGAAAATTTACTGTAAAATTGAAAACTTGTTAATTTTCCAACACCAGAGCATCAAATCTGATTAATGTTTGAAGCAATTTCTAAAAATACGAGATATTCAAAGTAAATTTTATGAAGAAAAAATGTAAAGTATTAAATATTCAAAATATTAGCAGTATATGTGTAGGTATAATTTTCCCAAAAATTGATGATCCTAAAAAATTCAGTTTTAAAAATCTGTAGGAATACTAAAAGACCTTTTTAATTGTATGAATACAAAAAATAATCAGAGTACTAGAAATTTATAAATATACTGTTTTTCAAAAAACCAATCATACTACTTACTGAAAACATTCAATAGTTAATATATATTTTTTTGAAAAACTTTTTTTTTCGATTTTTCAGTCGTATCAATAAGATGTTATATTCTTATAAAATTAATAAATACCATTCAAAAAAAATTGTGTAACTAACTTAAGTTTGAAGAATTCAAGTAATTAAAGTTTTTAAGGATTCACAGTCCAATAAAAAAAAATTTATAAATATTGAACATCTTCAGAATTTTATTTTCCGATCATTTGATTTTTATCCTCATTAGAAAATTCGACAAAATTCCAATGTTGGAAGTTACGAAAAACATCAAAACACTTACAGTCTTTAAAATAGTATATGTACCCTGGCGAACGAGTTACCACACTTTTACCACACTTAACTGTGGTAAAAGTGTGGTACATTTTTTTCTATTTAAATCAACAATTGTAACATGAAATAATGCTTTTAAAGTAAAAAAAGATACTCTGTTTACGTGTAAATGTATTTGAAAGCAATAAATGTTTCCGGTCATGGTAAATAAGCTTGTAAAAGTTTAATGAAAACTTGGTGGCGAGTAGCTTTTGCGCATGCGCCATGAGTACATTCCTTTCGTGGCACGGCCACTGAAGTAGTTACCGAGGGGCCAAAAGGCGCTCCTGCATATTTGAATTTTGAATGTGAAATCTAATTAAGATTGAATAATAATTTAGAAATAATATAAATTTTTTATGATAATAATTTTTCTAACTATTTTCTAGTTAAAATCTTATAAGTGTATAAGTACACTGTTTGACGATAAATTTGATGTACCAAATAATGCTTATAGCAGTTTTTTCTGCCATTCTTACACCTATACCTTGAAACTCATTTTCTGAGTATGTAATTTACTTGAAGACTATAACTTTGCTGTCTTTGGAATCTACTTTATGACTGTTATGACAGCCTATACAATTTTTTTGTAAAATACTCAACTATAATTCCATTCATATTTATAAATGTACTTTTTATTATTATTTATACAATTATCCCCGCCTTGGATCCGCAACTAAATTCCCCTAGTAATTTGAGTTTTTATAAAGTTTTTGTAAAAATCCTTACAAAATTTGGGTATTTTTTATAAAATTCCGCTTTTTTTCATAAAGTTACTTCATAAAAAGAGCAATTTTCTAGGAAGTTTTTATTAGTTTCAATAAAGCCACTTTTTAAAAACTTTACAAAATCTTCATAAAATGACGACATTGTTATATAGTGGATTTTAAAATCTACTTTATAAAGATTTTGCCTTATAAAGATTTAATGAAGTTTTTATGAAGTGACTTTATAAAAAATAATAAAAACTTTATAAAACAGCTCTTTTTATAAAATGGCTTTATAAAAGAATCGGAATTTCATGAAAAATACCCAAATTTTATAAGGAGTTTGATAAAAACTTTATAAAAACCCAAATCACTAGGGTCAGGTGATCCGTTCAAAAAATTCTGACCCTTACGAAATGAAAAATATAATATATCTTATATTGTGTATCTTGATTATGATGTAACATTAATTAAAATGATTAATTATAGAAAACATAATAATTACGCATGTATATATGTAATTATGAAAAGTAAATTAATTATCATGAATGAAATCATTGTTCGGTATTTTATAAGTGTTAAAAATTTTACATATGATACCAAAAACTTTTATAGGTTGTCATAACGGTCCTTAAGTACATTCTAAACACAGCGAAGTTATGATCTCCAAGCAAATGACCAGAAAATAAGTTTTAAGGTAGGTCGTATAAGAATGGTAGAAAAAAACTAGTATAAGCATTATTTGGTACATCATCTTGGAAATAAACATAAAAATTATTGCAATAAAAATATTTCAATACTATTACATAAATATTCAATTTTATTGGATTTCTCATTCAAAATTCAGATTTGGAAGAGCGCCCTTGGGCCCCTCCGTAGCTCTTTCAGTGGCTGTGCCACGAATGGAATTTACTCATGGCGCATGCGCAAAAGCTACTCGAACTTTTACATCAGGTTTATTATTTAACTTGACTAGAAATATTTTCACTTAAAATTTGCAATTAAAAACAGTACTTTCGGTTAAAGTTATATTTTTAGAGCATGTTAACAAAAATTTGTCAAGAATATGTTGTTTTCGAAAACATGTTGGAGAGTTATTCCATGACCTCGACATGTTTTACAAAACGATATTATAGGCAACAAATGTTAAAAAAACCCCCCGCGAGATTGAAATTATGAAATTTTCTTTGACATACAAGCATACAACTGTTAAATATTGATGAAAAAACGATTAATTACCAAAATAAAATCTACCACACTTTTACCACACTATAGCGTGGTAACTCGTCCGCCAGGGTAGTTAGATAACACTGTCCGACAAAATTGAGGCTTTTTTTTAATATGCGATTTAGACTCTTGATTATGAAAATATAGCGCCCTCCCCCCCTCCGAACTAGTGTGCAAAGGAAATTTTTGTTTCTTGAATGAGGTTTTCGAGTGATTATTTATTTGAATAATTGTATGAAATTTCTGTGTTTGTCAATCGATTTGTTCGTCTCAAAAATTTACATTTTTTAATAAAGATGTACAAAAGTTAAGTATCTAAAATCACGAGCATTTCTGGAGAACTGGACAAATGTTCACAAAATTTAGAAAGTTTTGAACAGTTTCAATTATCATCTACTTCAGTATCTCAAATAAACCAATGATCACTATTCCATCTCGAATCTTGTCATCAAAACCCATTGTCCTAAACTCCAAGAACCCACAATTTTCTCCAAAATGTTCTCAAATCCCAGACTGACAGAAACCACGTGAAAATGAATAAATCTACAATCTCATAAGTAATTTTCCACATTGTCAAGCTTGAAAAGCAATATTTGTAAAGTCGCAACTTTTTAGGCATACCGTTATGCGTGATTTACGAAAGCATGCGCCTTTCACGGAAGAATTTCGACCGCCAAATTTATGTAATCGATTATTATTCCTTGCTCGGAACAAGTGCTTATGTATACATTGTTCGCATAATCATCACAACGACCAACTAATAAAAAACAATGGGGTCAGCAGTCGTCACTCGCGAGTATTCGTACCATGCTTTTATATGATAAAATGGAGAATCAAATCATCTGAAGACATGCACGAAAGCATAATAGAAAAAAATCGTTTCATCATTAATCGAACAAATCAAAAATCTTGTTCTTAACTTTAATATAAAAGTATTCACATACAAAACATCCGAGTATTTGACATGGCGACCACACTTTTAAGGTGATGGCTTGTCAGAAACGGTTTTTAAAGCAGCACGTGCCATCGCTAATGCTCCATCGAACGTCTCGTTTCCACCAATGAAACCAGTATGATGAGCAAACACACATCCATCGATTCCCGAAATTTTCGACAGCTCTTCGTCCCTGAATCCACGCCATGGTTCAGGCAAAAACAATCTGCAACCAAACACCATTTTCAGTATTATTTAAGCAATATTCTTTACACGGACAAATTGGTGTCATACAGTAATAAACCTGACGATCGGAAATATAAAAAAAAGTAGTGTTTATACCTGCAAACAAAACTGCCCAAAGTCAGAGGAACTGCTTGAACTCGCCACGAGTTATCCTTGAAAAGGACAAACTTAATGTCTGATTCGACCCCCAGTTCTTTCTCTAAACAATAAAAATGCTCTTTCCAAGGAACTGCTTGTTCCAGCACCAATATTTTTCCACTTGGATCAACCTACACGTGAAACAATTGCCTATCATATTTTTGCAATGCTTCATGAATGAATGAGTTTTCTGGTACAATCATGATATAACAGTTACGTCGTATCTGTTGGCAATTGCAGAAGCCACAATTTTTTTAGCTGGCATCCAAACACGAGCAGTTCTTTTTACAATATTCACAAATTCTTGACCAGTCATTTCAATTGCTTTCTGGAACCTCTCGTCATCAGGAATGTCCTCTTTGCAGTTCCACTCGCGATTCAATTCACCCACTCGTGAGCTCAAATTAGTTCCTATACGGTACCTGCAAAAAGTATACATGAATAGTTTGAATACAAATGAATATTATATTATTTGAGCCAGTTTGTTGATTTGGAGTAAAGGGATATGACAATTAAAATGAGAGAGGAAGAATAAATAAAATTTGTTTTTCAATCATATGATACGCAATTTTTTGAGGTATTTTCAAATTGTTATGTTTTCATTGTTAATACCCACAGAGGTTCTCCATCAAACATTGGGACTCCATTGTCGATGGCATCGATTTCTTTTACAAAGGAATCATATATTTTTGGAAACAATTGGTCTAAATCTTCCTCATCCACAATTTCAGGCAAGATTGTTTTGAGTACTTCTTTTCCAAAATGGGAGTAAATTAGGCCAGCACTACTCAATTTGATTGAGGATTTGTAATGAGTATAGTTGTGCAGACTAGAAAAAGTTGTACTAAAGCTCCTGAAATCAAAAATTATGTATATATTTTTTAATGGGTTTTCTGAGAGTTCAACTTATGAAATGAAATAGGTAAAATGTTCTGATGAATTAGTGAATCCGTATAGAAAAGTGAAGTAACGAGAAATCAATCATTTTGGTATGAAAAATCTATTGATTTAGCGATGATTGTTATTTACTGAATTTCATAAAAGTTGTAATAATTGCAGTTAAGAGAATTACCAATTCTACTATTTCTAAATCAGGAATGTGTGAATGGTTTAGAAATTTTAAAATTTTGATCAAATGAACATTAATCCATTTTGAACCAAGATTCTTCATTGAGCGTATTGTAAAATAAAAGAAAAAACAAATGACAAAATTAACATATCAAAAATTCTGATTGATATAGATTCAACTAACGAAAAATGAAAATTTTTGATTGAAAAAAAGTATGATTGCGAGGGATAATCATTTTTAGTATTTATAAATTAGTTCTGTTCCGTTTTGATGATCATCATTGTATATAATACTATGTAACAAAACAAAAAAAAAACAAAAAAAAAAAAAAAAACAAATTTGTATTTGTCATTTTACCTCTGATGGTGGTCATATCGATTCTTCTCAGGTATGTACGTTCCTCTCACATCGACGACAATGTCGCATTTGTCCAATACTTTGTCATCTCTTGATCTAAATGAAAAAAAAAAGCTGTAATATTTTATGAAACTGTGGAATAAAAAAAGATGGGGAAAGTGTCATTTATAGAATTACAAAATTAGAAACAAACTGTATGATTTTATACTTCCTTGAAATTTCTTTCAGAGCATTTGACATAATTTGTGCTATTTTTTTTATAAGGAAATAACAAAAAAACTATAGGGTATTTGATGTCGTCAATAAAATTTTGATATTCAATATTCAACACATGCGATTTTTTACTAAACATGAGAATAAATTGTTTATGACATTTAATGCATATCATTTAATTTCCATCAATTGGCAAGTAAAAAAAGTGTAATAAAAATTCAGATTTATGTGAAATTCCTCTGATATTCTATCTGTATTCTGCACATGTTTAATTGCAATAAAAAAATTTTGAATTATTTAAAGAGATATCAAACTATATCATACAGTTATGAATGTTGACAAAAAAATTCAACATTTCACGTGTGTCATCTACAATTTTTTTGAATGTTAAAAATAAACATAAGAATTTTTTTTTTTTTTTTTTGACGTGAAATTTTAAATAGTAGATTTCCAGAATATAGAAACTATCAGTAAAAGAAAAGTTCTGATTTAGTGAAATTGTTGAAAAAAATACTTTTATATAAAATATAGGAAAACAAATACTCAATACAAAAGAAATATTGAAATTTGGGAAATATATGATACCTACTAAAGGATCAGTAGATAAAATAAAATTATGAATGAATATAAAATAAAAAAATCGAGTAAAATTAGTAAAGAAAATGAGTAAATCAACGAACCAACAAATAAATCTGGAGAAAATTAATAAATTAAGATATAAGATTCAAAAATACAGATACAAAGTATAAGATCATGAACGTAGAATGTAGAAATATAATATTTTTATATTCTATACATAATATAGAAATATAGATTATGAACATAGAATATAGAAAATTAGCAAAATATATTAGAATTGATAACAGAGTATCAATAAAGAAAATAACAAAATGAGTAAGTGAAGAAAATGGTACGCAATTAAAAAAATGAATAATGTAAAAATATTAAATGACTCATAGAAAACGAGAAAGGACGAAAAATATAAGATAATGAGATGAAAAATAATTAAAATAACATATTCTAATATATTTAATTAACATGAATAAACTAAATACCTATACAATGGATGAATTAATTAATACGAACTAAGCAAACATATAATAGTAAATAACTATTAATCGAAATCTGATAAGTTATAAATCACAGAAATGAAGGAATAAAATAATAAATGATAAACAAATGTTAAAATTGCAAGCACAAATAATAGAATTACAAATAATACAAAATTGAAAAATGAAAATTTGAATGTATAAAATAAGACTTCGTATCAAGGCAGTGTTAATTCGTACCATTCGTGTACTTCCTATTTCACAAAAAATTCAAAGATATTAAGAACTGACTTTTCATATAATACGAAGTTCATGAATGGTGCGAATAAGCACTGCATATGAATAAATGATTAAAATGATAAATAATAAATATGAACATAAACGCAGAATATAAAATTACTGATACAAAAAGAAATATTGGATTCATCATTGAATAATAAAAAAAATTGTTTTTATGATAAATCATTTAATTATAAAAAAATGCTTGAATAACGATACTTTAAAGTAAAAAAAATAGTTTTATAAAAAGTACCTCACAATTGGTGAATCTTTGTACTCAGGCAAAAGTTTCAACATAAAACATGCCAATGCTTCATCGCAGTGAAAAACACCACTGTGAGTTCCAATTGTCGGCGACTTCGTCATTATTTTTCGAGCGGCAAAGTTAATATTCGTCGAAAAAAAATGAAACAAATTTCTCTGACTTCGCGAAGACTTTCCAGCAACAACAAATTTGCCAGTTACGCTCCTGAATAAACATGAAATAACCATCTTCAGCTAATTTTGAAACATTGTATTTTGAACTTGCAATATGATATCTTTTTAAGCATGTCTCTTACCGTTTATTAAATGTAATTTTCCTTCGCACTTGTTATTATTTATATTTTAACTTGTAAAATAAGATCCTAACTATCAAAAGAAACACGTGAACAAAATCTCAGCCAAACATAGCGGAATATTATAATTATTTAGTAATTCGCACGGACGTAATCCGACCGAATTTTTAGATAATTCTGATTCGGTCAAGTTCGGCTAAATTCGGTTGCCGAAATCGCGAATTGTGATTTTCAGTGATATTCAGTGATATTTATCAATACGTATTGATAGTGTTCACTAAAAATCGATTTTTAAAACATCGGTGATCGATGTTTTAATCGGTGCGACCGATTATTAATCGATGTTGTCGATGTTGCCGATTATTAATCGATGTTGTCGATTATAAATCGATGTTGTCGATGTTGCCAATTATTAATTAAATAATGTTTTTGTTAAGTTGCTGATTTTTTTAAAAAAAGTCAAGTATATCGAAATTTTCATTTTTCCTGATTATGTATTCATTTTAGAACTCGAATATATCGCTCATTAAAAGATTTTGACTTTAATCACAAATTTTTTATCAAAAATGCTTTAAATCTCTAGAATTTTTCATAATTGTCGTACGATTGTTCAGAAAAATGTATTTATGGAATAATTTACGTCAATTTGAATGACGTTTGACGGTTACATTTTGAATTTAAGGGTTTTTCCCTACATCGATGTTAATATCACCAAAATCGAAGTTGAAACATCGATGTTAACATCGAATGAAAATCGATTTTTAGTGAACACTTAGGGTGTTGGTATTTTTAAAAATATCGGTATCGATATCTATCGTTTGGAAAAAAAATAGCATCATTGGCCGATATTTATCATTGAAAATATATCGATATCCCGATATATCGATAGAAATCTATATGCCAAAAAATACCGATATCTATTGTGAATAAATATCAGTAACCGATAAATATCGCTGAAAAATATCGATATTCCGATATATCGATAGAAAATAAAAGAATTCTTTTTTTGTTGATTCGTATTTTACAAACAATTTCAGTTATATATTCAAAATATTCAAAAAATATCGATATTTGATATTTTTTTAACGATATTCGATATTCTAAAAAATATCGATATTGCGGCGATAAAAATATCATCGCAAAAATATCGTTATGGTCAGCAAAAAAATCGATATTTTAAAATATCGATAGAATATCAACAACCCTAGTGAACACTACGTATTGATGAAATTAATTAATAAATATTAAACTCTCCATCCAATAAACAATAAATATGGGAAATTATCCGACTTATCGAAGATATATTGAGGCACCAGACACGACACCAGATCCCGATGAAAAACCATCGTTTGATCCGATGTTGGGTTTTCCGAATGGCAGAAAACCCCGAGGTAAAAAAATAACCTTCTTCCGATTGATGATTGACAGAAATCAGAATATCGTTTTTTTATCGTATTTTTGTTGCGGATTCGACGATTGACAGGATTATGGTTTGATTTATTACTGCTTGCATTGAGATTATATGTTTTTTTTTTATCCATACATTTTGATGGATTGGTCAATTTTTAGGAAAAAGTTCTATGACATAATGTTTTCATTTTGTTCTAATTCTTCTTTAAAGTTTTGTTAATGTTGGAAAAAACTTTGAAGGGATTTTTAGCTATGTTATTTGTTCATGATTGAATGAAATTCATGTCATTGAATTATTTTTTTTATTTTCAGTTTTGGACAGTGATTTTTTAATTAGTTGTAATTTTGGTTTTAGTATTTATGTAGAAAAATTTCAGAAGCCAGTAACATATTTTTTTTTATAATAGAAATAGAACAAATATTTTTTATTTTCAGTTATAACTTTGTACGAATATCTTATGATTATATTCGATGTTGTCAATACGTAATGCATATTTACGCACGTAATTTTTGAGTTACAAAATTATTGCTTTTTATGAATTTTCATGCACAAAATTGTAATATTTTGAATTTATGCTTAAGACAAAAATTTCAATCAAATTTCAAACATCAGTTTCCATTTTCTGAAAATTTAAGTATGTACGTTTCGGAATTTCTATATATATATATTTTTTTTTTTTTATAAAAAAATGAAACTTATTAATATGGAAAATATTTTTTTTTTTTAACTTTCTTTGAAGTATTAATGTATGAAAATCTTATAATTTTTGTTGTTGTCAATATTATTTGTTCTTATTTCTGTAATGAATGCACTTAATTTTTGAGTCACAAAATTATTGATTTTCATAGATGTCCATGCACTGGATTGTAATATTTTAAATTTATGCTTTTGGGAAAAATCCCCCTTGAATTTCAAATATCAGTTCCAATTTGCTGAAATTGAAGTATTAAAGTTTCACATTTTCTGTATTTTAATTTTTTTTTAAGAATTTAAAATAAATTCTTAAAAAATAATTCTTAGGTAATAAAATAAAATACTTACTTTCATAATAGAAATAGAGAAAATATTGTTTTTTTTTCAGTTATAACTTTTCTAAATTATTTATGTATTAAAATCTTACAAATTTCATTTTGTTTTCAATATTATTCGTTCTTATTTCTGTAATGAATGCACGTAATTTTTCAGTTACTCAATTATTACTTTTTATTTTTTTTCATGCGCTTGATTGTTATATTTCATATTTATGCTGAAGGCGAAAATCTTAATCAAAGTTCAAATAACAGTTTCCATTTGCTGAAAATTTGAGTATGTACGTTTTGGGTTAACTATATTTTCATTTTTTAATAAGAATTTCAAATGGAATTTTTATGAACCTAAGAAGCCAATAACAGGTTTATTTAGTAATAAAAATGGAGAAAATATTTTTTTTTTTTTTCAATTATAACTTTGTTTTTAATATTTATGTATGAACATCTTACAATTCTATTTTTCGTAGTCAATATTATTTGTTTTCATTTCCGTAATGAATGCACATGATTTTTTAGTTACAAAATTATTGATTTTCATGAATGTCCCTGCACTAAATTGTAATATTTTAAATTTATGCTTGAGGGAAAAATCTTAATCGAATTTCAAACATCAGTTCCAATTTGATGAAATTGAAGTATTTAAGTTTTGCATTTTCTGTATTTTTAATTTTTTTTTTAAGAATTAAAAAATGGAATTTTTTATGAACCTCAAAAGCCAATCACATATTTATTCATATGATAGAATTGAGGAAAATATTTTTTTTTTAGTTATTGATTTTTTATAAGTATTTCTATATGTAAATCTTATGATTTTATTTTTTGTAGTCAATATTGTTTGTTTTCATTTCCGTAACAGATGCACGTAAATTTTAAGTAACTAATAATTGCTTTTCATTAATTTTCGTGCACTGAATTGTAATATTTTTAGTTTATGCTAAAGGCAAAAATCTCAATCAAATATCAAATATAAGTGTTCATTTGCTGAAAACTCAAGTATTTACGTTTTGCATTTTCTATATTTTCATTTCCTTTTTTTTAAGAATTAAAAAATGAAATTTTTATGTTATTTAGAAGCTCATAACATATCTATTTTGTAATAGAAGTATAGGAATTTTTTTTTTTTTATATTCATACCTGAAAATCTTACGATTTCACTTATTGTCAATATTATTTGTTCTTATTTCAGTAACAAATGTAAGTAGTTTTTGAGTTACTAAATTATTACTTTTCATAAATTTTCATGCACTAAACGGTAATATTTTAAATTTATGCTAAAGGCAAAAATCTTAATTTTTATCTGCAGTAAATTTCGGTTGCCAAGTTTTTCATTTTTATTTTTTTTTTCCTGAATTTTGAAATCAAATTATAATGAAATTTTAAAACCGTATGTATGTTTATTTTTATTTAAAAAATACACGCAAAAATTTTCCTTGGTGTAAAATTTTTTTAAAGTATTAATGTTGGATAATCTTCCTATTTTATTTATTCTCTCAATTATATTTGTACATGTTGGGGAGTGTAATGTTCACAACCTTTTCTTTTTTGAAAATTTTTAAATATAACAATTATTAAAACTGTATGAGTAATCGTTATTATAAAAAAAAATTTAACAAATGTAGCTGTATTTGAATTAAAATAATTTTTGTTTTTCCAGAAATGGTAGCAACTGAAGCTGAAATATATTCTGCCAGAATTCCTCATATACACAGAGATTACTGCGCGCATTTTTGGCTTAAACTGTACGAGTGCAGAGCAGATAATTTTCCTTTCATCACCAGATGTGCGCATCAAGCTCACGATTGGAATACTTGTGAATTCGAAGAGTATGTATAAAACAATCAATTTCCAAAATAAATTTTGAATTCTAATAATAACTATCATAATTTTTCATTGACGAAAATTGTATTGTAGTAAATATTTGATGATTTCTGGTTTCTGCAAACACCAATTTGGATTTTGCCTTCAAAAATGGAATTTTTTTATCATCAAATTATTAATCAATTTATTCTCAATTTTTAGTTACAAAATGAGGATGATGGAATATGAGAGGGAACGTCGACTTCGCATTCTTCGGAAAAAGGAACTTGCAGAAGCAGCTTAGATAGTTGATCGTGTAGGATGGTGAATATCATTTGTTGTTAATTATTCGAATATATCCTAGGAAAGCAATTTTTCGAACGTTGTATATAACTGAAAAAATAAAATGCGAATATGCTTCAAAATTTGTCCAATTTCTTATTTTTTGGACATTTTTAGTCTGAAGTTAGTATGAAAAAGAAAAAATTCAGACCATGTTTGGAATAGAATTTTACATTCATTTTTATTCATAATTACAAAACGAATAATGTAAAGTACATTATATTTACAGTTCGAAGTCTTAATCTATGCTAATTTATTGTACAGTTAACAATTAAAATACAATCATGCACTCACGCGTTATTACAAATATTACGGAGTATTTGTTTTGTTTTGTTTTTATTCTCTCACTCCGATCAATGTTATATTTTGTTTCTACAATCTATCCTAAGGTTCATTCAAACTTTACTATACAATGCATGCACCATATATTTTTCCTAAATTTCCTGCCATTTTATTTTCAAAAATATTTTCCTTAATTTCTATTCGTAGTATTTGCATGCAAAATCAGATTCACTCGATTATGAATTTACCTTTGATTATCGCAAACGCACTGCAAATTAATTGCATTACATTTTTTATCATAAGATTTATTTTTGCATCACGTAAGATTTTTCGTTTCGACTCTCAATAGAATTTCAGGGAGGTTGAAACATTTGTCATATTTAAATTTTAAAATAGTAATTATGGCTTATTTATGAATGAAATAAACATAGTTTGATTACTGCGAAAATGGGTAATTTTTTTGTTCGAAAAAAAAAAAAAAAAAAAAAAAAAAAAAAAAAACAAATCGATACTTTAGTCTTTGTGAATAATAATTTACATATTGTTTTGAGAAATAAATTCTAAAATCTTGGATTTTCCATTTTGAAAATCAACATTATGAACCTTTAAAAAAATCGAACTTTTTAAAGTTGCTGTAAGAATGTTTCAAAATAAATCAATCAATAATTAAAGTAGAGAATCCTCAAACTTCAAAAAATATCTGAAATATTATTAATTTACAAAATTAAAGTATGAGATACGTCAAGTATGAAATTGAATTATATTTTTATTCCAAAATGTGTCATTAATTTATTGCTCGATTTATTCATTTTAAGTTCTAAAAAGTTATCCGAAGAATAATGATTTGAAAATATTTTGATATTTATTTTATCAAGTATATGATTTCATTGTAGTTTTAATTTATGTACGTCAAGTGCAATTACTAAGAAAATCTCATGATTATATTTCTAATTCATAAATGTAATCACTATTCTTTTGAATCTGTAATTCATATGCGTTTATTATTTGAAAAAAATACATTTTCTGAATAACCATAATCTTGGAATTCGACTATCAAAACATTGATTTTTCCCATCCTGAAAATGATCTTATATGTTTATAATGATTAGATGTAATTTTTTTTGTTGAAATAAGAAAAATAAGAAAATAAAAAATTCTTTTAAGAGATGGAATTTTAGTAAATGACAGTCAGTAATGTTTTAAAATAAATCGATAAAAAAGTAAAAATTCCTGAATTCTGAAAAATTATTTAAATATTATTAATATACAAAATTTTAAATATGTAAGCAGTCAAGTTTTCCATCCTAAAAATTTATTTTATATGTTGATAAAGTTTTGTAGTTATTTTCTGTAAAAATTAACTACGAACTTTGAAAATATTAATTTTTAAATCAATAATATTTTAGGAATTGGATTGTAGTATCGATATATTGATTTTTTCCATTCTAAAAATTATCTTGCACGTTTATAATGATTAAGTTTACCTTTTTTGTTGAAATTAGAAAGATAAAAAAAATGAGAAAATGAATAAATAAAATAAAAAATTAAATTTCGATGAAAGACATTCAGTAATTTCTGAAATAAATCGATAAAAAGTAAAAATTCTTAAACTTCAACAAATAATTCCAATATGATTAATTAACAAAATTTTTAATCAATCAGCAGTCAAGTATATTTGACTGCATAATATATTTTCATTTAAAAATGAAATATTTAAAGAAGTTTTATATCAATATTCATAATACAAGAATACATATATTCACTACTAATTTATTGTATGATTTATTCATAAAATTTGGGAAATTATTATGCAATGAATTATGTCAAAGATATGATTTTATAATATTTTCATTTCAAAATGTATCAAAAATATATTTTTTCAGAAAATATATGCATATTGATAATGAAATATTATCAGTTTTTTTATTGTTTAATTAATTGATGTTCATATATTAGAAAGTATTCATTTTTCAAATAATACTTGTAAAACTAGACTGGAGTATCGATATATTATTTTTTTTCTATGCTAAAAATTTATTTTATGTAATAAAGATTTGTAGTTATTTTCTGTAAAATAACTACACAATTTATAGATATTTATTTTTTAAATAATATTTTTGGAATTTGATCGAGGTATCCATATGTTAATTTTTTATATTCCAAAAATGATCTTCTATACGTTCATAATGATTAAGTGTAACTTTTTTGTTGAGAATAGAAATAGTAAAAATAATAACAATAATAATAATGATATAAATGAATTTACAAAAAAATGTAATTCTAATTAGATATTCAGTAGTGCTCTTAAATAAATTGATGAAAAGTTAAGAATTCCTAAACTCAGAAAAATTATTTAAATATTATTTATTTACGAAATTTTTAATATGCCAGCTGTAGAGTATATAATTGCATAGTATTTTCATTTGGGAATGTATTAAAAATACATTTTTTTCAGAAAATATATCGATGTTGCTAATTTAGAAATATAATCACCATTTTTTTATTTGTTTAATTAACTGATGTTCATATTTTTGAAAATATTCTTTTTCCAAATATTTGTAAAACTAGACCTGAGTATCGATCTATTATTTTTTTTTTCCATCTTAAAATTTATTCTATATGCTTACAAAGATTTGTAGTTATTTTCTGTAAAAATAACTACGAACTTTGAAAGTATTAATTTTTTATAACTAATATTTTGGATTTTGATTGGAGTATCGATATATTATGTTTTTCATCCTACAAATTATCTTGTATATTTATAATGATTAGGAGTCATTTTTTTGTCGAAAGAAGTGCAAACTTTGATTGACTTCCCCGCGATTTAAAAATGCACTTGAAATGTTGAAGCGCCACTGCGCCACTCGCACCCTCCTCTAGCGAATCGATAACAGACTCCGATTTGCTTTTTGCACCCCCGAAAACGCGTGCTTTTATCGAGCTTTTTTCGCTTACATAGTACTCATTTTTTCGCCGGTTTTTCCCTCGATAATTTTGGCTTATTTTGAGTTACAATAATGAAGCTTTTCCGGGCCTGCGTTTCGGAAAAGTGCCGTTTTTCCGGGCGATTGGTGCATTGCGGTGCCGGCCTCGCATTTTGACGTGATATATTTTTCGAAGGGATTTGCAATTTCGGAACAAGGATTTCGAAGATTTGCGAGGTTTGAGAAAAAATGTCTGGTTTAGATTTCTGATTTAAGGGAATTTTTTTGTGTATTAATGGCAGTTTTTTTTATTTTGACATTATTTTATTAGAATTTTGTTTACAAGTTCAGTGATATTTTATATATTATTTAATTTTGGAAGATTGAACAATTTGCCATTTCTAGACTCATCAATCAACTAAATTATTTAATTTTATACTCTTAAGATTAAAGTATCAAATTCAAAAAAATTTTTTATTCTTATGATACTTTGGTGATTTTCAATCAAAATAATAATTTTTCAAGAATATGGTTGTTATTTTGTAAAATCTTTTGATTCATCAAATTTATACATCCGAAAAATCATTCAATTAAAACTGTCATTCATGAGTATCATTTTTTCAAAATTTCCATAAAATTCGGTAAATTTTTCAGAAATTGTAAGCTTCGATAAAAATTTCTCCCTTTTCCACTTTGAGGGCACTTAACTATTAAAAATACGAAAATTTTTTTTTTAGTATTAAAAGCTCATTTCTCAAATCACATTTATTCCTGAAAAATCGTAACAACGCATTTCGAAATTTATTATGCATAGAGCGCAACGTTACGAAAACGCTCGAACATTTTTTGCTTGTTTCACGCAAGACGCGAAAAAATCCTCATTCAAGTGAAGTACAAATTTATTCACTGCACACGCTAAAAACGCAACTATATTTGCAGTGCGTTTCACAATAAATCGATACAAACATCGCAAACTCGTGAAGAAATAACGTTCCCATTGTGCGTTTGGAAAGCGCACTTTTTCACATTCGAAAATGGAAAAATGGCGATTACGCCATTCGGGGGTCGAAACCTCTTCATTCTTCTCGGATTAATCAGCGATCATTCACGTAAAGAATTAAATGACGAAACGTGAATTCCAATGTAAAAATAATTCCTCTCAATTTTTTGTAAACAAATTGCTACGAGTAAAAAGGGGAATTAAAAGTAATTAGAACTCTAAATTAGAGCTTAGAAAGTAAAATAAATAGTAACTTTCAAATGTCGCATCCTTTTTTTAGGGAGTGGGAATGTTGGAGAAAAAAATTTGTTTTTGAAAATGGTAGAAAAATCTGAGAATTTTTTGTATTGGTAGATAGTTTTGATGAATTTTCATAGTGTCTTACAAAATTTTAGGAAAATTGATGAATTATCGAAATTTTTGGGAAATTTTGATTAATGAGCAGAAATTCATGAACGCTCGAAGTTGCTTATTGAAAATTTTCAAAATAATCGAAATAGTTCGCAAATGTCAGTAGATAGTTTTATCATAAATAATTTTCGAGGTATTTGAATAATTTTGAATAATTTCAGATAATTTGAGATGTTTTTCTTGAAAACAAATTAATTAATTTCCCATCCCTGATTTCTGTAAAATCCAGATCCAACTGCCCGAGCGAAGGTAAAAAAAATAAATCTGTAAACCTAAGAAAAAAAAAACTAGCTTGGCTATCTGCCGTTCATCGAAAATATTTACGACAGGAAACAATTGAAAAATCTGCCAGGATGTAATTTAAAAAATATTTATTATTTTCAATCTATTTTTCGTGACTATAGGAACATATTTCCAGAATTGTATTTAAATTTTTGTAGAATAAAGTAAAGAGTTGATCATGTTATACAATTTATGCGGTAAAATATGATTTTCGTGAATCGATGATAAAAAAATTAAGATTGTCAATGACAATTTTTTTCCTATATTTTGAAGGCAGAAAATTGAAGAAATTTCCTAATTTTGAATATGCAGTTTCTTAAGTTCTGATATGACATTACAGTTTTCGATATTTCAACCTTCAAAATTTTTCAAAATTTCGTCATGATTCAATCGTAACCCAAAAAATTACTATCAAATCAAATCGAATTGTTGAAAATTCTTGATATCAGAGATTTTAAGAAATTCAAAGATTGAATTTCAAAAATCCTCGTATTCTCAATTTATTGTTATTTGGAATAGTAATATTCATAACTACGAAAAATTTCGAAAATGTGTAATTTTAATATTAAAAACTTTTGTGATTCAGAAAAATCTTTCAATTTTAGACATTTGGAATTTTCGGAGTATAAAAAATTGAGCCGAATAAATATGATTTAAAAATTTAGAATATAAAAATATAAAATTCAGAAATATAAGAATTGTGGAAAATTTGAAAACTAGAAAATTTTCAAATTTTAGGAATAAAACTTTCAAAATATATTCACTGGAGAAAAATTTGCCAAAAAATTTTCGAAATCTGAAGAAATTAGACTTGTTGAGTTTGAAATTAAAAAATTTTCAGTTACAAGCTCATGAGTTCAAAATCTTAAAAATTGCAATTAAGAAATTAATTTCAAATTACCTCTGACATTTAAAAAAGTCCAAATATCTAGAAATCCAAATTTTTGAATTGAACTTCCGTAAATTAAACAATTTTGGAATCTACAATTGAAAATCCAGTATTCAAGAAACTAAAAATTGAAGAACTCAAAATTTCACACTTTATATTTTTTGTAATATCCAGAATTTTGATTTCACAAAGAAATTCAAAAATTCCACTCTAAAAAATTACTTTACTCAGAAAATCACAGACATTGATACTTAAAATTTATATTCCAAAAAATTCTTTTACTTTATAATTTTTCCATAAAATCCCTACATTTCCCTCCATTTCAAAAATTTGTTATAAATAAACAATAACGCAGATTCGTAAATATTTCCGTTGCACGGCAGACGTATTTCCAGGGAAAACTGTACAGTTATCAACACTTTAATCGTTCGTATTGGCACAAAAACAACCAATTCCCGGTTCGGGAAAATTACAAAAAAAAAATTACAAAAAAAAGCAATTCAATTAGACTTGATAGGAAACATGGCAAGAATCTGCAAGTGTCAATCACTGTAATGCCTGCCCTCATAAAATTGAGCCTATCGTGCGGAATTAGTCTCATGCTAATTGCCAAGAAAACTGGGCCCGCTCTGTCGTACCTGAGAGTGCGCGCTTTTTTTCGGTGCCCGAATTATATAAGTCAATCATGGTCGCTATTTCAAGGTTTTATTTAAATTCAAGGGCGCTCAGTCGAAGAAAAGTTCTCTAAATGTGAAAAATATTCACCAAAAAACCAACACAGAAAGTAAATATAACAACCCAAAGTCGGAAAAGGCGTTTTTTTGTTACTCTGGTCAAAAATGACACCATTATGCACCCAGGGCAGAAAAAAATTCTACTCCATTGATCTGGCAGAAGTATCATATAATGCACATTAGCGCCCTTTTTTTATACACAATTTACACTTTTTTCGACACTCGTTGAGACATCTGTCATTTTCCACCCGCCAAATAGGGCAGTAATGTGCGTATTTCAACCCTGTGGTGCATAAAAACGCAGAGCACATTTTTTGACCGATTTTCGACTTTTTTGGCGATTCGGGCGACGAATATTTTTCACATTTTCGCGAAAATTTTGTTTATCGAGCGACCGAACAACCTTAAGTGAATTTTCCCGTCGGCTTTTCGGCTCCTACGCCGTTTCCCCGTTCGCTCCTGAACAAATCGGGCCAGAGGACTAGATTGAAACGGCTTTTGGGCCTCCGGTTTTTGTTTATTGAAACTTTTTTTTTCCTTTTTTTACTCCGCCTTGATGACCTTGGTGAAGGACGTCGCGGCAGCTTTTCCGCGACGGTAGGCTTGTCGGTAAAAGTCGGAAAACAGGGCGAAGAAAATTGTCGAGTGAAGGAGCAACAATGTTGCGACCAGTTTAGGGTACCCGCAGTCGAAAATTAGGGCTTGGGCGCTGTGCACGAAGACCAGGAAAAATTGTACCTGCGGAAAAACGGAAAATCGGGGAATTAGGAATAGGTTTTTTTTGCATGGGGTTAAAAAAGAAAATGATGAAAATTTTTAGGTAAAAAATGAGGAACTTGAAAAACATTACAAAAATTTCTATTGAATTTCGAATTGGACAAATTTTTATCGTTTTTGGAAACTTTTTGGTAGTTTTCCATATGGTTCACATTTTTGAAAATTGGAGAACATGAAATTTTTTGAACTTTCAATAATTCTAAAAAATTTGGAAAATTCGGGAAATTCCAGAAAATGTTTTACATATTGTATTTAGAAACATTTTTTTGATTTTATGCACGAAATTTTTTCTTTTTTTTAAATTTAGAACAAAAATTCGAAAACGGTGAAAACTATTTATAGATGAAAAGAAATTTTAATGAGCTGGACAAATTTTTATATAATTTTGAAAATTTAACTAGTTAGTATGACGTTAAAAATTTATTAACGTTGAAAAATTGCAACACATGGAAAATGTAGAAAACGTCAATAATTATCACAAAATTATAATTTATATAGAATTTTTTTAAATTTTTACAAAATTTTGAAAGTTCAGAGTAGCTGGTTTGACATCAGGAATTTTGAAAATTTCTAAAAATTATGACTCATAACAAATTTCAAAAACTGTCAATTATTATAAAAAAATCAACATTTTTGTATGATTCAAGAAAATGTTTGCTAGTTTTGTAAATTATATACATTATCATGTTTCTTCAAAATATGCATGAATTATATTTTTCTCAAAATTTTTGAAAATTACCGTGAAATTTAGAAAAATCTTGATAAATTAGACAGATTTTCATAAATTTCCTAAAATTTGGAATAATCTGTATGATCTTTCAATTTGTTAAAATCAGAAAACATTCAAAATTCTAAAGATTGCTATTAATTTTAAAAAATTCAAGAAATTGATAGAATTCCAGAAAATTTTATTAAATTTTGTATATTGTTTTCATTATATTCATTATTATTTTAAAATATGCATAATAAAGTTTTTTTAATTGTCTAAGGAAAAGCTAAAAAAACTTGAAACGTGTTAAAAATTACAAGAAATCTTCAAAAGTTGGACACATTTTTAGAAATTTCTAAAGTTTTCTATAGTTGCAAAATGTTGGAAATCATTAAAATTCCGAAAAATCAGAACACGTTAGAAATTTCGATGATTATTAATATTTCTACAAAAATTGAAAGTTTCGTAGAATTTTCGCATATGCTCAATAGTTTTTTAAATTGTGGGCACCACAATTCTTAGAAATATGAATAATAATAACTTTACTTTCCTTTGTAATAACAATTTAGAATACTTGAAAAGTATTTATAAATTAAGAAAAATCTTGCATGTGTTAGATACATTTTCATAAATTACGAAAATTGTACTAGTTTATTACATTAAAAGTTTGAGAATTTATCAAAATCAGAATAAAACGCTTAATTTTGAAGAATGTCAGTTATTCTCAAAAATTCGAAAAATTTGTAGAATTTCAGAAAATGCGCGTAAATTTTGTAGATTGTAGAAAATTTTGAAAGTATTGTAAAACTACAGAAACTGTGTGTAATCTTTAGAATTTTCACAATCAAAAAGTTTTCAATAAAAACCTCAAATTTTAGATACTTTTGATTAATTCTGTAAGTTGTAAAATAGATGGGTAGTGCTACCCACCTATTTACTCAAAACTTGGAAAAATTTATTAATCGTTTCTGTAATTTTTTATATCTTTCCAAAAATTTGCAAAAAATACATTTTTTTCTAATATCTTACAGGTCAATGAAGCAACTTCTGATTAACACATCAACAAATCAATCTTGGAAGTCAGTTAAATTTTTAGCAACGAATGTGAAAGTAAAATTTTTCAGAAAATTCAATGCTCCAAAATTTCGAGAAAAAAATATTCTGCCTAAGAAGGAAAACTGTATATTTTAATTTTTTTTATACAAAGTAAGTGTAAACACCGTTTTCATTAGCAAAAATTTTTTACTTTCAGGAATACTCGGGAGAACCAAGGTAAGATTTTCTATTTATTTTAATTTCTCACGAGAGAAAAGTATTATTATTTTTTTATCTCGCAGAAATTCAAAAAGATACCGTGAAAAGCTGTTTTTGATTTAGGAGCACGATTACAAAAATTCCGGAAACACCTAAAATGTTTTTGAAGGTTAAAAAAATCTCTAGGATATCGGGAAACTTTCATGAAAAATTATCTAAATGTGTTGTCTTACTTTCGTTTCATGTATTTCATTATCACAAAAAAGGCATGAAAAATATCTAATCTTTTCTTACCACATATATTTTAAAAAAAGTCTACGTCAAAGTATGCCACTATTTTCACCATTTACCTGTGACTGATTTGAAAATTAATGAAATAATCATTAAAAGACCATAAATCCTGTTTCTGCTTGTAAGTCAATTATTTTAATTTTCTTAATTTTTTAAACCCGAATTCGGATCCTCCAAATTGAAGTTCGAAACGTTGAAGAAAAGGAAAATAACTGTTAGGGAGAAACCGGGTTTATTACGTTTTTTCATCATTAACTTTGCAAATAAAAAAAATAAATTTTATTATCTCCACAAAAATGTAGGAAAAGGAGAATAATTAGTATGTGATTCATACTGTTAAATCAAGATGAAAACGAGGTTCGGGAAAATGGAGAATTCCACTTATGGTGTACACTTTGGGTTTTTATAAAATTTCACTTTTTTTCAGAAGGTTTTTTAAAGTATAGGAAAACGTTACTCAAAGTTTAAATAATGTGAGAAATAATGATGAGTCAATACTCTAGATTGTTACGAGTTTTTTTAGTCAATTTTTTAAAAAATGATTTCGAAACTGAAAAAATGTTTTCTAAAATTGATAATTTGAAAGGATTATGATAAAAAAAAATTTTTTTATGTGTGCTCAAGATGATTGAAAAAAAGTTTTGTAATCAAAGAAAACCAACACAATTTTTGGGTTCATGAATTACTTGTCCTTTTCGTGAAATGAATGCAGCTGAATAAATTCAGGAAAATCGAAAAATTCCACAACAAAGTAAACAATTTGATTGTGTCTAACGAATACACTTTTGTCACTATATTATAATAAAATCATTCGTTAATACTTAGTGAAAAAATCATGAAACTTGAAGAAATCAAAAAATTTGTGATTGACAAATATTTTCAGTTCAATTTTACGATTATTTAAAAAACTTATGGAAAGTTTAAAAATCGATTATCAAATTCGGGAAAATTAGAAGAAGTATAATTAGAGAAAACCTGAGTATCAGAAAAAAAATTAAAATTACAGAAAACATCCAATTCTTGGAAAATATTACCATTTTTACAATTTTTCGAAAAAACTTTGCTAAACCAGAAACACTAGAAATACTTAAAAAAAAAAAAAAACTATAAGTAAGAAAATATGTTCGGACTTTGGAAAAATCGGAAAACTTTTCATTAGTTATTGATGAAGATTTTCAAAAAATCGCACTATTTCCTGCATTTCTTTGAAATTAAAAAAAATCTATAAAATCAATGCAATCTCTTTAAAAATAGCAAAAATTGTCCATCCAAAAAGTAGGTGTACCAGATTACCAGAAAATTCACATTTTTTATGATTACTGAAAAAATTCTGCGAAACCAAGGACACCATTGAATTCTCAAAATTTTAAGAAAAATATAAAATTTTTTATCATTTTCCTAACAAATCCCAGATCCTTAGAAAATTGCACCATTATCAGTATTTTTTAACAAGATTTTTCGAAACCGAAGATTCTATAAATTTGTTGAAGTTTTTACTATGTATGTTTCATTTTGAATATATTCTAAAAAAGTTTTGCAAAACCGACAACACTATAAAATACTCAAAATTGAAACATGAAAATATTTCAGATAATAATTTCGGATTCTGAAAAAATTACACTACATATTTTTGAATTTGAAAAAAAAAGGTTTCTGAAGCCAAAGACTTAATAAGGTTCTCGAAAGTTACATAAAATTCTACAATTTTTATGATTTTTGGGAAAATATTCCTATTTTCCTGGAAAATTGCTATTGTTACAATTTTCTAAAAATATTTCAGAAATCTAATAAATAATGATCAGACTTTATAAAGTTCTCAAAATTAACATAAAATTTTACAATTTTTATAATTTTGTGAAAATAATTCCAGTTTCCTGGAAAATCGCTCATTTTTACAATTTTTTAAAATTTTTTCAGAACTTTTATAAATACTCAACAGATAGATTAATAATTTAGTTGATTAAGTTGAAAAATTTACCAATAATAACTAACTTTAAAAATTTATTGATGGTTTAAAAAAATTCTCATGATTGGATAATTTGGAGAAAAAAAATGATTGTTGAAAAAATTGTTAACGTGCTAAGTTGAATATGAATAATTACTAAATATGACTTTAGTCAGTTAGAAATAATAAAGAAATTGTGCAAATTCATGCATTAAAAAGAAAAAAATATTGTATAATCTACAAAATCTCAAGTATATGATACTATACTGTACCTTTCTTTACAAAGATAGTGAAAATTGAGAACTTGAACTTATTAATTTTGTTTTAACTACACTGTAACAAATAATCGCAATTTTTCCATACTTGTGTATGGAAACATTTGGTGAATTTTCCATAAAAGTATTGATCTGGAAAATTTTTCATATAGTATGGGAATTTTTCCATAAATATGGAAGTTTCTCTATAATTTATGAAAGAATTTCAAGAGCGCATGGAAAATATTCCAGATCGATTTATAGGAAAAACCTCATACAGAATATGGGTTACAAATTTCCAATACCCTTGTGAAAAAAAACTATTGAAAACTAATGGTAACTATTGATCAATAGTTTCTAATAGTTTTTTAATCCTATAGTTTCCAATATTTCAATAGTTTCCAAAATTATTGAAACTATAGACATTATGAAATCTACTGAAAGATAAATTATTGAAACTGTGAAAACTATGGAAACTATTAGAAGATTAATTATTGAAGCTATGGAAATCATTGAAACTATTTCAATACTGACAATCATTGAAATGATTGAAAATCATTGAATATCTTGAAAACGATTGAAAATCATTAAAAATCTTAAAAATTATTGAAAACCATCGAAAATCTTGAAAATGATGGAAAATTGTTTCCAATTTGAAAATTTCACTATAAAGTGTGATTTAACAATTTTCATGATAATAATCATTAAATCGAAATTTCAAATCGGATTTGAAAATGATTGAAAATCATTGAAACTATTTCAATCATAGAAACGTTCAATCATTGAAACAATTGGCAGGAATATTTTAGGAACTATTAAAACTATGGAAACTATAAGAAGGGAAATTTATTGAAACCATAGTAACTATGAAATATACTGAAAGATAAATTATTGAAACTATGAAAACTATGGAAACTATTAGGAGATAAATTATTGAAGCTATGGAAATCATTTAAACTATTTCAATGACTGAAAATCTTGAAAATGATCAAAAATCATTGAGAATTTTTAAAATGATTGAAAATTGTTTTTAATTTGAAAATTGCACTAAAAACTGCGCATTCACAATTTTCATGCAAATAATCATTAAATTGTGATTTCAAATCGGATTCGAAAATGATTGAAAATCATTGAAACTATTTTAATGACTAAAAATCATTAAAATGATCGAAAATCATTGAAAATCTTGAAAATGATTGAAAATTGTTTCTCATTTGAAAATTGCACAAAAAATTATAATTTAATAATTTTCATGCAAGTCGGATTTGAAAATGATTGAAAATCATTGAAACTATTTTAATGACTGACAATCATTGAAAACCTTGAAAGTGATTGAAAATCATTTTCAATTTAAAAATTTCACTATAAATTGTGATTTAACAATTTTCATGCCAATAATCATCAAATTGTGATTCCAAATCGGATTTAAAAATGATTGAGAATCATTGAAACTATTTCAATCATAAAAACTTTCAATCATTGAAACAATTGGCAGGAATATTATAGGAACTATTGAAACTATGGAAACTATAAGAGGGGAAATTATTGAAACCATAGTAACTATGAAATATACTGAAAGATAAATTATTGAAACTATGAAAACTATGGAAACTATTAGGAGATAAATTATTTAAGCTGTGGAAATTATTTAAACTATTTCAATTATTGAATATCTTGAAAATCATTGAAAATCTTGAAAATGATTGAAAATTGTTTTCAATTTGAAAATTGCACTAAAACTTGTGCTTTTACAATTTTCATGCAAATAATCATTAAATCGTGATTTCAGATCGGATTCGAAAATGATTGAAAATCATTGAAACTATTCTTATGACCGAAAATCATCGAAATGATCGAAAATCATTGAAAATCTCGAAAGTGATTGAAAATCATTTTCAATATGAAAATTACATTAAAAATTGTAATTTAATAATTTTCATGTAAATGATCATTAAATTGTGATTTCAGATCGGATTTGAAAATGATTTAAAACCATTGAAGTTAATAGTTACAATGATTTAACATCACTGAAACTATTTTGATCATTGAAATTATTGGCAGAAATATTATAGGAACTATTGAAACTATGGACACTATAAGAAGGGAAATTATTGAAACTATTAAAACTGTTGAAATCATTCAATAGTTTCTCAATAGTTTCCCAATAATTCCAAATAGTTTCCAATAGTTCCCAACAGTTGCTGATAGTTTTTTTTCATAAGGGTACTTTTCTGGAAGTTCTTTGACAGTGTAGTTTTTACGATCTCTGGTGACTCAAACCTTGGCGGCGAGTTCGATCCCCTTATTCTGGGCCGATATCGTAGCGAAATTTCGCTCTATCATGATAGAAAAAAATCTAGAAATAATGGAGGGGGAAATACAAGATTGGGAAATGGTCGGACTCGCTAGTTGGCAGTGCGACGGACATATGGTGGCGCAACATTTCGGCATCTCGATATATGAGCCGAGTGCCTTACCTAGGTTCGACCTGGCCTCTTTGGCCGTCGCTGCCGTCACAACGCTCATAGGCCATTTCACCTGTGCACGTGAAAAATTTCATGTCCCAATGTTCAGCGTTTTCGAGCCGCGAAGATTATTGCCCCACAACCGTTTCCAAAGGAACTCGTTTTCCGCAAAAAAACCGCCCGATTTACATTCCAACGGGCGCTTTCGGGGTGGCCCCGCACGTGTTTTCACGCAGGCTTGGTTTCGAGGGAGGAATTTTCCGGATTTTTCCGGGGTTTTTTGGTTTTATAAGGAAGGGGGTTGATTGGGAATTCTGTTAAAATGGTTTTTGATGTCGTTTTTTGATGAATTTTAGATGTATTTCGATACTTGGATTCCAAATTTTAGGGTTCTAGATTTTCGTTGTAGGATTTTTTTTGAGAGAGGGATTTTCCGGGTTTTTGAGATTTTTTCGGTAGAGTGCATGAGGGGGTTGGTAAATAAATTTGTGAAATAATTTTTGGAAAGAGGAGTTTAGGAAAATGTGGTACAATGAACATTTTGAGGCAGTCGTGAATTTTTGGTTTCAGGGGCAAGAATTTAGAATTTTCTTCGGTCATGAATTTTTGGATTTTCAATTTTAGAGTTTCAGAATATTTCTAAAATTGTTTGCGAGGGAGGGATTTCCCAAGTTTTCCGGGTTTTCGGGATTTTTTTAGGTTGAGTAGAAAAGGGGGTTCATGCTAAATTCTATGTAACCATTTTCGGAAAGAAAAATTTGGGGGGATGTTACCCAATATAAATTTTTCGGTTTAGGGGAAAATAATCAAGGTTTTCTCTTTTGTTAATATTTAGATGCCTTCATATATAGATTCTAGATTGTAGAGATATAGATAATTTTCATTGTTTTCAAAGGGGAAATTTTTTTATGTTTTCTGGTTTTTTAGGATTTTTTTGGTTTAATGAAGGAGAAAGTTGATGAAAAATTTTATTAAACAATTTGTGGAAAGAAAAGTTTTTGGAAAATGTCATTTTATGCGAATTTGGTGTTACATATTCGTAATTTTTTTGGTTTTTGAGGGCATGAATTTAGAATTTGAGAATTTATTCAGGATTGTTTTCGAGTGAGGAATTTTTCGGATTTGAGGGAATTTTTTCGGTTCAACATGGGAGGAGTTAATGGAAAATTTTTTCAAGTAATTTTTGAAAACAAGAGTTTTGAAGAAATATCTTACCATGCAAATTTTTAGTTATGTAAGTTTTTGGTTTTAGAGCAAGAATTTAGAAATGATTCTTATGAATTTTGGATATCTATACCTGAATTCCAAATTTAAAGGTTCTAGATTATTTCTAGACTTTTTTTTAATAGAGAGATTTCCCGATTTTTCCAGGTTTTCGGGATCTTTTGGTAATGCATACGGGAGTGTTGATAAACTACTTTATGAAATAATTTTTGCAAGGAAAATTTGAAGAAAAATGTGGTATAATGCAAATTTTAAGTTGTCGAAAATTTTTCGGTTTTAGAGGCGAGAATTCAGAATTTTTTTTGTTATTTAATTTTTGATTGTCTTGATAACTGGATTTCAAATGTTTAAGATCTACATTATATCCAGGATTGTTTTTGAACGAAAAATTTTCCAATTTTCCAGAGTCTTCGGGATTTTTTTCGGTTGTGTATAATAGAGGGTTACTAAAACAATTCTATGAAGCAATTTTTGGATAGAAAAATTTAAAATAATTGCCACGTGATATAAAATTTTTGGTTATATGGAAAAAAAATAAAGATTTTTGTTGCTGTAAATTTTTAGAAGCCTTCATACATAGATATAAAATTGTAGAGATTCAGATAATGTCTAGAGTCGTTTCCAAGAGAGAAATTTTTTGGTTTTTCCTTATTTTTGGTATTTCTTTGGTTTAGTGGAGGAAAAAGTTGATGGAAAATTGTATTAAACAATTTGTGTAAAGAAAAGTTATAGGAAAATGTCATATAGTACAAATTTTGAGTTGGTCGTGAATTTTTTGGTTTTGGGGGCAAGAATTTAGAATTTCTTTTGGTCACGAATTTTTAGATGTCTTCAATTCTGGAATTCAAACTCTAGAGTTTCAGGCTATTTCTAGGATTGTTTTCGAGGAAAGGATTTTCCGATTTTTCCGAGTTGACGAGATTTTTTTCGGTTCAGTATAGAAGAAGTTGATGGGAAATTCAATAAAGCAATTTTTGGAAACAAAAGTTTTGAGGAAATGTCTTATAATGTAAATTTTATAGTTAATAGTTGATTTTCTTCTTCTGGGGAAAAAAGTCCAAACTTTCTTGTTTTTTCATGAATTTTGAGATGTCTTTATACCTGGATTTTAAATTTCAAAGTTTCAATCCTTTCCCAGAATTGAACGAAAGAAGTGATTCCTCAGTTTTCCTGGGTTTACTAATTTATTTGTTTTAGGATAAGAGGGGGTTGGTGGAAAATTCTAGGAAACAATTTTTGTACAGAAAAGTTTTGGGAAAATGTCATATAATGCAAATTTCCAGTTGGTTGTAAATTTTTTTTTGTTTTGAAAGCAAGGATTTACAATTTATATTTTGTTATGAATTGTTATAAGTTTTGTAATAGAATTTAAAATCTTTGATCGGAAAGTTGTATTTAGAGAATAATTTTTCCGATTTTTTCCAATCATATTATGTTCATTTTATAGTCAGTAGTTCATTTTTTTCCAGGAAAAAGAATCTAGAATTCGTTGTTTTTTATGAATTTCAAAGTTCTAGACTCTTTTCAGAATTGATTCGAAGAAGGAATTTCCCGATTTTCTTAAGTTTACTAATTTTTTTGTTTTAAAATGAGAGAAGGTTGATAGAAAATTCTATGAAACAGTTTCCGTACGGAAAAGTTCTGTGAAAATATCATATAATGCAAATTTTCAGTTGTTTGTAATTTTTTTTGTTTTGAGGACAAAGATTTACAATTCATATTTTGTTACAAAATTTTTAAAGTTTTTGTAATGGGATTTAAAATCTTTGATCGAAAAATTGATTTTAAGGGAGGACTTTTCCGATTGTTCTCGTGTTTTTAGTATTTTATCGATTGAATATAGAAAGGGTTAATGGGCAACTCCAAAAAATAATTTTCAGGAAGGTGTTTTGAAAAAATAACATATATTTCAAGTAAGTTCATGATTGTTTTTGGTTTTTTGTGTAAGGATTCATAAATTTCTAGATGTGTTTTTATCTGGGTCCTAAATTTTTTGAGTTCTAGATTATTACAACGTTTTTATATGAAGTTGCTTGAATACTTGAATTTCGGGATTTGATTTTTGTCGTTCATCAGTCGAGGAATAATCGACTCATGTCATTTCAATCAATTGATATGAAAGATAAGAGATTTATTTATGCATCGGTTTCGAATTCATATTAAAATTGTGAAATCGTAAAGTTTGGATCTCAGAAAGACATTTAAATTTGTACGATGTATCAAAATATTCAAAATTAAACTATTTACTTTCTGGTCCTGAAGATTTAAACTACAATTTTGTATTCATTTGCAATTTTCAGATTCCAGATTCTTGAAATTTTAGAATTTTAGAACTTCATATTACCCATTCTCTTTTTTGAAAATTCATTTAACAGTTAGTTTCATAATTATCGCATATTCATATTTCATAAAATCACGATATCCATTTTTCACTTCGAGAAATCCCTGATAATTCCTCAAGCAAAGACATCCTGTTAACGCCCTGAAAAGATGCCTCGTTGGTATCACCAAACGAGCATATAAATCTCTTTCCTCTTTACCTGAGGAACTTTCTCAAGATACAAACTCAATTTGAACACCAAATTAGCTATTATTAATTGGCCGATGAGCATAATCTTTCATGCTCGTGGCACGCGATCAAATGCAAATCCGGCATTCTCGTTATCTGAACAATTCAGCGTTCGAAATCCCGTGAATCTCAAGCGTCGTTACATTCATTGCTCTAAATGAAGCGATCTGTAAAATGAGCGCTGATAATCCCGATGCTATTGGAGTAATCGAATGAATTATGGGTTTATTTATCATTTTACGAAAGGAATTTTTCCTTTTTTTCCAAGCACTGAGAAGAAAATTTAGTAATTATTAGAATAAAATATTGAAATGAGGAATCAATTTTAGTTTTTTATTGTAATTTTTGTTATACTATATTGTGAAAGTTGGTGAATGATATTGTAGTAGTAAATGAATGTTGTAAAAACTCTAAGATGTATTGTAATTTCTACTTATCTACATGCCAAGCAGTCATATTTATAATTTTTTCAGTATTTAAAATCGTATAGTTCTCTTTGATATATTTTTGTGTATTTTTTAGTGTATTATATTGTAATTTTTTAATTATTGACATTGTGAAAGAACGTAGTGGATTTTACAATATTATGTGTATTCTTGCGTATATACTGATTGGTACAGTATTTTTCTCTTAGTGTATGAAAAAATATACTGTACTAACTGGGAGCATGAATTAATAAAAGTGAAATAATTTCATTAATGTTTCACTGTACACAGATATTAAATTCTGTGTAGTAGTATAGTAGAATCTACGATTTGTATAGTAAAATTTTTATTATGAAAATTTTAACTATTTATAAAAAACTGAAGTACATATAGTTATTTGTGTAATATAACAATTTTTACCATACAATATTGTGATAAGTAAAATAAAAATGATAATCTCAGCAGCAATATTGTAGAAATTACAATAATTGAGTAATTTTCACTATAAAGTCGAAAAGTACAATATTTTTTCTCATTTGTCAGTTTATGCATGCTAAAACTTTCAGTCTTTTTAATTTTTCACTATAGTGAATCTTTTTTAAAAATTTTGAAATTTTTAGAGAATTTTTTAATTTTTATTGTAGGGTGTTCGAAGCTTACGAGAGTTTGATGAATTTTCGTAGAATTCAACGTTTGAATTTATTAAGATTGAAAAATTTTATGATAAACTTTTTTGGCAAATTTTCATGATTTTTGAAACCTCAGAATTAATTGACAATTTTGAGTGACTTTACTTTTGTGATTTTTTGAACATTGATACTGATGTTAGATTCGAAATTCAAAGATTTTTTCACGATTTTTAGAATATCAGGATAAATGCACTATTTTCAAAAATTAAAGTTAATGATTTTTATCAATATTCAGAACTAAAAATTTTTGTAATCTTTGATCCGTACAAAAATTTTGCTAATGATTGTGTAATTCGAAAAATAAAAAAATTATTAGACTGTAAAATATGTCACAAATTGTGAATATTGAAAAATTCTTAGTAATCAGACGAATTTTCAAAAATGAACAAATCGTGTACATCTAAAAAGTTAAGTAGTGTAGTAAGTGTTATTTTTCAATTCAAATTTGAACAGTTTTTGACTTTTTTTAACTTTAGAATCAGAAAGAAATTTTTTAAGAATAGAGAGTAATAAGAAACTTTTGAAAATTTTGTGTTTTTGTAGATAGTGTCAAAAGAATTATTTTGTGATTTTTCGTTGTTCAAGGTCTTGACAAGGGTCTAAATATGTGACCGAAACGTCGACATTAGAAAATAAAGAAAATCGATTGGGAATTCGACTAATGATTGATTAAAGTGAAATTTTTTTTATTGGTTGAATATCGTGAAAAACTTGTACATGAAATCTTCATTTAAATTAATGTAGTTTTTGAAGTTTTTTGATTCTTTAAAAACTCTAGAAACGTTCGGATTTTTTTAAGGGGTTATATACCTTTTTGTGCGGACAAATTGAGGATGGTTTAGAGTAACTTTCAAGATATGTAGCAATAATGCTATGTCACAAAAGTTATAGTTTTTTTATAGTGTATTGTTTAATTGAAAAAAGTGTTTGTTCATAAAAAAATATCAACAATTGGCAAAGTTATGGCCCTTTCCCTGAAACAACTTTTTTTTTAAGAGACTTGCGGCGAGCACGATGCAAGTTGAAAAGTTCAAGTTAAATCAGAAAATTTAAAAATTTGATTAGTTTAGGAATATTTCTAGTTCTTGAACGATCGCTTTTTTATAGAAAAGTTTTTATTTTAGAGATAATAATTTTGAAATTAAATTTTCAGAGCCCAAAAAATTTAAATCTTGGGAAAACGTTCTTGCATACAGAAAAAACGTAATATTTCATTTTTTAATCGTTCAAGAACCAGATAAATTCCTGGACTAATGAGATTTTTTTAATTAACCAATTTAACTTGACCTGTTCTACTTGCATCGTGGTCACCGCAAGTCTCTTAAAAAAAAGTTGTTTCGGGGAAAGGGCCATAACTTTGCCAATTGTTGATATTTCTTTATGAACAAATACTTGTTTTATCAAGTGAAAAATACACTATTAAAAAACAATAACTTTGGTGTAATAACATAATTGCTATATACTTTAAAAAATACTGCAGACCATCCTCAATTTGTCAAAATAATCTGAAAATTGATGTTAATTGGTGATGAAGAATTTTTGAAAAATGCTTTTGTGTTTTTGAATATTTTCAATATTTTGATCCTCAGTGAAAAATACTACATTATTGTAACATCTATACGTATTTGTTAAAGTTCTTTACTTTTGTACTGAAATAGTTATTAGTCAACTAGAAGACAGTATTATAAAGTTTTTTTTTATCTTCTGAATTCACTGAATCATCGAGTTAAAATTCACTCAATTCGTTTGTTAATATTTTCAATACCTAAAGTTTTTTGAATATTTCACTTCAAGTTTCAAATTCACCGAAGCTTTAAAAAATTTGAGAATAGTTTGAAACACAAAATTAAAACTCGAAATACAACACAATATAATTGACCAACGTGATGTAGAGATGAATTGATTTTTCGTAATAGTTTAAAAACGTACAATTTTAGCGATGATAACGAAATTGATTGAATTTTTCCAAATCAATCGATAATTTTAGAAAAATCGAGCATCCTCATCAAAAGTAATAAATAACACAAAAAATTTACCTTCAATTTCTAAAAAATTCCAGAATTCACTGAAATATCGAAAGATCCTGAAAATTTGAAAAGAATCAAGACATCCAAAATACTTTATCCACAAAATCTGCAAGTGCGATCGATAGATTTATCAATATCTAAGGTTTATCGGGAAATCAGATTCTTCTTAATGAGATAGCGATAAAGTAATGTCGCGGTTGAATGGGAGTGCATCTTGCGCAAACTCATTCGTCTCGCGCGAGCCGGATAATTCGAACTTCGGAGCAATGAAAGTGAACGGCGAATGCCACGATCGCGAAATGACGCGGAACAAGAACATTGACAAATCGGAAAGAAATGTTTTCCAATCTTGAAAAACTCGGTTATACAGGCAAATTTTTTTTTCTCGTTTCCTGCATTCTTCGAGAACGGATTACTGACCCAGAATATTATCTCAATTCGAAAAAAAAAAAAGATGACTTTGGAATTATATCAGAATTTTCGAAATTATTAAAATAAAAAGAATTGGAAGTAGATTCCCAAATTTACATTGAATAGAATTTAGTATTGACAAAATAAATTGATCATATTAATTTTATGCAACTAATTATAGATGCAGAGAAAAAATTGGAAAATAATAAGTAAAACTTTAAATAAATGTAATAATGGAAGAATGTTGAAAAAATTGTTTTGAAAAATGAACAGCTTGATGGAAAAATGAAAAATTATTCTTACCAACTGCACAGTAGTCAAATGCTTTTTCCACCAAAGGTACTTTTGGTACTCTGGACCCATAGCTGCCAGCATGTAGTACAAGTACATGACCACGTGCACAGCATTATTTATAAGATTTCCCAAAGTGCCATGACCACCTGCGATGAATTTCACGCAAATCCAAGTTTCCAGTGGGGTCAAAGAATGGTGGTACAAATGCAAAAATGTCACTTGACTGTCCTTTTTACGCAAGATGAAAAATATCTAAAAAAGACAGAATTTATCATTGAAAAATTCATACCAATCTCACAATTTGTACTTTTTTTCAAACATGACTTAAAAGTTCTGAATTTTCAGTGTGAATCATTTGTTGAATATTTTTGGAAATTTTCATACTGGAAATGATGTTTTTGCAAATAGTGATGGATTTTTAAATTTTATAATGGAACGGTGAAAATTATATAGTAGGTAAATTTTTATCAAAAAACTGAAAAATTTCTGCTTGTATATTGATGATCACTAATTACGAATTTTATTTCTCATGAATTTTTAAGGCCGATTATTTTCTATTGCATACTATACTCCAAAAAAGTTGGAAATAAAAAAAAATGAAAATTATTATGGTTTTGCATTCAATCAATGGGAAATGGAAATTTTGAGATCAGAAAAATTTGCAATTTTGATAAGGATGAGTTTCGTTAAAAAATCGATAATATGATAGTAAATTAATAATACAAATTTTTTTCAACACTAATTAACCTCCTTTTTTAATTATTTTCGAAAATTGTATCGATTAAATAATTTTTTTCAATTAAACGTCTAAACTACACATTCTTTATTAGATATTTTTTCGTTTGATATCTTAAAGATTCAAGCAAAAATTTATATTTTTGAGTAATTTATACATTTTGAAGCATAGTTTTGATCCAGGACTTGAGAATGATGCAAAATTTGCAATTTTGGAAATTCAGCATCCAGAATATCAAGGTTACAAATCTTTGAATAATAAATTTTTTAAATTCTCTTATTAGTTTAATTTACAACTATAACTATTTTTCATTCTTTTATTACTCACTTTTTTTCAACCTTTTCACTTTGCAGTAAACTCGATGAAAAATCTTAATTGCAAATTAACGAATATTCAAAACTGAATAATATTGATTCAAAGAAATTTCTGAATTTCTTTGCATAAAATTAGAATGACGTTAATTTGGTTTCTTGAAGCAAAATATTAACAATCTTTGAATTCTCCTATTTAGTGAAAATATCAGAATGTCAAAAATCTCGACATTCCTATTTCTCATTGGATATAAATCCATAAACCATAAATATTTGAAATTTTTTCAATTCTTATTTCTATCTCAGTCTTTTATTTTTTTAGTAGATTTGATAAAAAATGATCATAAATGATTCACAAATCTAAAATAAAAAACAAATTATTTTAAATTACTCGGTATCAGAGCGATGTATCTATTTTTTTCATTTGAACGTCTAAGTCATGATTTTATGGTTATAAATTTATTTTCCTAATTGTTCAATTTTTCAAAAACCTGCTAAAAAAATCAGAATTCTATATCTATTTACACATTTTGCAAATAATTTTTCATACAGACATTGTACGATTTGAAATTCTCGTTTTCACAATTACAGGTTTTCAAAAATATAGTAATTTTTTATTTTTATACAAATCTATTATTTATTCAAATTGCAGTGTATTTCACTTTTAAAAATCGTCATTGAGAAATTGTACACTCTAAAAAAAACTATGTAATCTACTTTTGTCTGATTCCGAATGTTTAAATCAAAATTATTTATAAACGAAATTTGTTTATTAGTAACAATCTGCAGTACTCTGATGATTTTACCACGTTTTTCAAAAAAACAAATATAGTCGATAAATTCGATAGTTTCTCAACAAATTATGATTTTCGATAAAAAAGTTGTCTCTTGATTTCTTCTTTCTATAGGGAAATCAGTATCAAAATAAGGACATAAAAAAACACTGTAAAAAAAGAATAAAAATTTGGTAGCAATTGAATTTCATATTTTAAATTTATTCGATGCAGTTTGATAAGAATTCATTTATTAGTTATTATTATTATTGACAGTCATTTTCCAAATGTACGTCTGTTCACTTCGATTTATTTCTGATGTGATCGAAACGTTAGAATAATAAAATCACATAAACTGGGAAATCGAAAAAAGAGTTTGATTTTTATTTACTATTATTATTTTAAATCTTAAATTAATTCTATTGCACATTCATACCATTGCACCGCCGTTTTTTTTATTGTTTTCACTCTCTCGAATCATGAAAAATGAAATTATTTCATATGAATTTGCTATCGAAGCTTTTGATCTGATCAAAAGTAATTAAATCGCGGAGGTGCAACGATTTCGTCTCGATTCGATTGCATCTTGCGAGGAAAGTAGGTCGATTATGATAGGCTTTGTCGGCGATAAAGTGTCTCGCAATGAACATAACGTTACACGATTAATTAAAAAAGTACAATTAAGTACCTCCAAAGATGTGTTGCGAGAAAAAGTAACGACCCGTGGCGACTCTGCGTGATGGTTTCGAAAATCGAGTTCTTTGGTACATATTATGAAAATGAAATTTGATGTTTGCAAAGATGATATTTCCAAACCTAATGAATCATTTTTCATTGTAATGTAACTGAATTCCAAATAATCAGACGAGATTACTGTAATTGATAGTCAATTTTATTGCAATTCACAGGATAATAAATAGCGAATCGGGAGGGATTTTTTGAAAAGAAAATAGGGATTAATGGTTTTACCGTGTCTGCGAATTCGGTAAATTTGCTGATGAAATACCACCAACAGAGATTGGCCATTCTGAGGGCCAGTGGGTTGTGAGAGTAGTCGACGGGTTGACATTTGTAGCTGTAATCCCGCAGCCATCCTGACATCAAGTGCTGCAAGAAATAAACAGAGAATGGAGGTCAAGGTGTCGTTACAATTTTCGATCCTCGAAATAATGAGCGTTTTGTAAGGTTATTTTCTTGTTACGAGAGCTGCCAAAATCGTGAGAATTTCGTGGTGAATGGGCAGATTTTGCCATTGAATTTTCGAAATTAAATGGGAGCACTTGAAAAGAAATTTTGTTGGCTGAAACAAATGTTAAGTGCTTATTTGACCATTGAGATTGGTTTTTTGGGGAAATATATGCATATTCTTCGGGATTTTGTAATTTTGAATCTTTGACTATCTAGTGACTGAAGTACGATTTTTCTATTTTCTGAATTTCGGGATTTTCATGGTACGTATTGAGTTTTTGAAGTCCAGAATTGCATGCTTTTCATAGGATACATAGTTGATAAAATGGAATTGAATTTTTCCGATTTTCAAGTCACTGAAATTCAGATTTTATGTATTTTTCATGTTTCTCTTGGAGGATTTTATGATAATATGATGAATTTTTATACAATTTTCTAGAATGTGATGCTGTAGGAAGCCAAATTATCCAAATTTTCAATATTGATTCAGATTTTGTAGAAAACCTTATCTACATAATTTTCAGGTATTTTATAGATTTCTTGAATTATATTCTTTTAAAGTAGAATATTTGTAAATGTATTTTAATATTTTATCATATTATTTCTATTGAATTCATATTATTCTTGATCTTTTTTAAAATTATTTACACATCATAATATTTATATGATACCTCATTATCGAAAAAATTTTGTAGTATTTTATAGTATTTTTTTTAGATTTCTAGTATTTCTATGAATCACTAAAAATTTCTAGAATTCAATGTTACAGTATTAAAAACTTCAACAATTTTGAGAATTTAAATGGATTTTTCATGAATCAAAATTTTGCATACAGATTTTCAGTACTTTTTTCATATTCTATAGCATTGATGCAATGTGAAGAATTTTCAGGAATTTTTCGGATTTTTATGTAGAGATTTCTAGAATCACAAACTCTAATTCTAAAGTTTTATAAATTTTTGAAAAAATTACATTTACATGGTTTTGAGTATTCAGAGATTTCTAGTTTCTGAAATTTTTTCAGTATTTATGAAATCTTGAAGGATTTTTTAGTATTTTTATATATTTTCAATTTTTTTCAGTTTGGTATACAGATTTTTATTATTTTAGTTTAAATAGTTTTTCGGGATTTTTATAGAATTCTGGAAAAATCACAATTTAATAGTTTCTGTTTATGAAAGATTTTTCGTATTTTTGTATATTTTAAGTATCCATGTAGTATATGGAATTTTTTTAGGAATCTTTGGATTTCCATGTAGATTTCTAGAATAACATGCTCTGATTCCAAGGTTTTATATATTTTCGAAAAAATCACATCTACATGCTTTTGAGTATTCAGAGATTTCTAGTTTCTCGAATTTCTTAGGTATTGATGAAATTTTAAAGGTTTCTCTAGTATTTTTATGTATTTAACTTTTTTTTTCTCAGATTGCTATACAGATTTCTTTGGAGATTTTGGGTATTATTAAAAATTCATGAAATTCCTATATAGATTACTATATATATTTTTTCGAATTTGATGCTCTAGAATCGAAAGTTTTATAAATCTTAAGTATTTGTTAAGATTTTACAAAAAAGAAAATCAGTATTATCATAGACTTTTGTTAGTTTTAGTATTATTCCAGTTTTACATGATTCGAAAGATTTTTTGTTTTTATATGGATTTCACTGTAAATTTTGAGAATTCCATGCTTTAGGATTCTGAGCTTTTTAGATTTTAAGCATTTTCGTAGATTCTTATTTTTCTTCATTATTCACTGGGTTTGAATAAATTTTATTAATTATTTTTGTGAACATTATTTCAGCCAAACATTCATAATTAGAATTCTGTTTGGGGATATTTTTTTCCAAACCCCGATTGCTGTTGTTTTTGAGTTTGTGTAATGATGAATTTTGAATTTTCTAAAATTCTTCGATCACTTGGACATAATTTTCTTTTTCTTCTGGGTTCAATGAATTAATCAATACAGTCTTGTAAAAAGCTGAAAGCTTGAAAAATATAAGGGTTTTTTAAAAGACTGTATGGATTAATTATTGAACTCAGAAGTTAAAGAAAATTATCTTCAAGTGATCCAAAAATAATCAAAATCTGAATTTTCTGTAACCCTGGGAACTTATATGAAACCTTTTGTTATGTCCTCTTGTTTTCAGTAGGTACATGTTTAAAAGTTTTACTTATTACTATTATTTATGCTTTTTTTTCTTGATAATGTATCACATTATTACAGTTTTTTACGTTTTTCAAACACTAATTGTACCTTCATCATTGATCTTTTCTTATCCTAATTTTTATATTTTCAAATGAAACAAGAATTGTAGAGGAGTTTGAACCCCAAACCCCATGCCATAAGTTCAGCCAAAGAAATGTCGATATCTTCTGACCGAAATTTGTTTGCCTGAACCAAAAATTTTTTCAAACAAACGAAATATTAAGTTTGTCAAATAATGATTAGGTATTTGTCTGAACCAACCAGATTCGTTTTTTAGTCTACGAAAACGCCAAAAAGTTGAATCCAATAAATTTGCTCCCTAGCCCTTTTTATTCTCTCATTATTATCGACCGTATTAATTGACAAACAAATAAAAATCCCCAAAGAATTTCATTATCTCGATTCGAAATCAGCTGTCGTTGCGCCAGAAACGATTCCGTTGTGGGGAAAAAGTCGTGACTTGCGATCGATTTTGATCGAAAGTACCACGAGGTGGAATTGGACATGATAATATTTCGCTTGGCGAGCGGGACCTTGGCTTATGGAAAGTAACCGAAGGAAATGCCTCCCCGATGAGGAGAGGAAAAAGATCAGTTGCACAAACGCAACGAAAACAGGATGCTACGGGTTTTTAGCGAATCGGGAGTGAACAAATCCGTCGTTGAGCAATTAGAATGCCGCCGATATAGGTCCCCGCGAGCATAGATTTCCGCTTCGTTTACTTTATTTCAGGAGCACGCTCGAAACTCCACTTTCGTAAAAGGTTGCATCAAATCCAGTTGCAAATGGTAATTTATTTTAATGGGCTCAATAAGATATTGCGTTTCGCGGGCTCGATTATCGGCGTTCGGAAAGCGCGCGTATTAAGAAGGTTGATCCCTGGCTCCTGCGAATACACTGAACTGAGAACAAAATTTACTACTTTCTGATGTTTATATTGTAAAAAGGAGTACGATCTTGTGTGTTTTACAATATTCTTACGAATTTTGTCATTTTTATGTTACTTATTTCGATATTGCATAGTGAAACTGTATATTGTGCGAATCACAATATGTATTCCATTTTTTACCAGATATTTTAAAAATTTAGAATTTACAGCATGCTAAATGTACTGTATAAATCCCTTATCTCAATATAGGATTGAATATTTGTATATAGTGAACATAAAATACAATATTTTACCTTTTATCATTTGCTTATTATTCAGTACATGATATTTCCTTATTAAGAGGAAATAATGTAAAGATTCACATTGTATTGTAAAGGCTACAATATATTTTCGACTTTTTCTAATATTGTATCAATTTCAATATTATGACATACTAGAAGGTACACAAAAATATAACAAAAAAAAACAATAAATATCTGAATACTGACAAAATTGTATGGCATTTTTTGAAATCTGAATTAGTAGGAAAAAAAAAAGATCTGGCAAAAAGTAAAATATTTCATAGTGATTCCACAGTGCAATACAGTATTGTAATAATTACTATATTTTTTTGTCAATGTGAGAAAAAATCTAGTAGTTATTGCAATAAAGTATTGTACTGTAAGATCAGTATGTAATAAAGTAATTAAGTACTTTCCGACATGTATCTTACAATCTTGTAGGTTTTACAATATTATTTAAAATTTTCTAATTTTTATGTTATTTATTTCGATATTGTATGTATAGTGAAACTGTATATTGTAAAAACTACAATATGTATGACAGTTTTTACTAGATAATTTCGGGAAATTAAGAATTTATAGAATGCTAAATGGATTATAGAAATTTTAATTAATATCTTTCATCATTTGCTTATCAGTTAGTATAATAATATCACATTACTAGGAGGGAATATTGTATAGATTCATATTATATTGTGAAGTCAATATTTACTATATATTATAACAAAAACTGCCATAAAATTCCAAAGTGCGATACGGTATTGTAATAATAACTATACATTCTTGTCAATGTGAGAAAAAATCTAGTAGTTTTTGCAATAAAGTATTGTACTATAAGATCAGTATGAAATAAAAAAATTTAGTACTTTCTGACATGTATATGGTGAAAAGGACTACAATCTTTTGAGTTTTACAATATTATTGCGAATTTAGTCATTTTTATTTGACTTATTACGATATTGCATAGTGAAACTGTATATTGTACAAATCGCAAAATGTATGCCAGTTTTTACTAGATGATTTCGGAAAATGAAGAATCTACAGCATGCAAAATGTAATAAATAAATTCTAATTCTTACTATACTAGTACACAGAATTTCAAAATCGTGTATAGTGAAATATAAAATAAAATATTTTATCTTTCATCGTTTGCTTATTAGTTAGTATAATGTGATATTTCATTACGAAGAGGAAATATTGTAAAGATTCATATTATATTGTAAAGTCTATATTACTGTTGTTATTATATTATCATATAGTAAAGTCAATATTTACTATACATTATAACAAAAACTGCCATAAATATCTGGTAAGAAGTAAAATATTTTATAGTGATTCCACAGTGCAATACAGTATTGTAATAATAACTGTATTTTTTCGTCAATTAGAGAAAAAAATTTAGCAGTTATTGCAATAAAGTATTGTACTGTAAGATCAGTATGGAATAAAAAAAATTTAGTACTTTTTGACGTGTATATGGTAAAAAGGACTACAATCTTGTAATTTTTACAATATTATTGGAAATTTTGTCATTTTTATTTTACTTATTACGATATTGAATGGTAAAACTATATATTGTACAAATCACAAAATGTATGCTTGTTTTTACTAGATAATTTCGGAAAATTTAGAATTTATAGCATGCTAAATGTACTATATAAATTTAAATTACTACTATACTAGTACATAAGGTTTAATATCCCTGTATAGTGAAACATTAAATAAAATATTTTACGTTTTATCATCTGCCTATCAGTCAGTATAATATATTTCATTACTAAGAAGTAATATTGTAAAGATTTATATTATATTGTAAAGTCTACAATATGTTTTCACTTTTTTTAATATCGTATCAATTACTTACAATATTATATAGTAGAAGGTACACAAAATATAACAAAAAGAACTATAAAGATCTGAATACTGAAAAAATTGTATGGCATTTTTTGAAATCTGAATTAGTAGGAATTACAATACGTAAAAGTATAGTAGTAAAACGAAACATCTATAGGAATTTTTACAACAAAATATATATACTATTACCATACCTTTTTAAAATATTTACGCTAGATTATGACAAAAACTGCGATAATTATCTAGTAAAAAGTAAAATATTTCATAGTGGTTGGTTCCACGGTGAAATGCAGTATTGTAATAATAACTATATTTTTTGTCAGCGTGAGAAAAAATCTAGCAGTTTTTGCAACAAAGTATTGTACTATAGGATCAGTATAAAATATTTTACTTTTTTTCTTATTTATTGAATTTATTGTTATATCAAATTTCTGACAGTGTCAAATGGTTTTGAAGTAGTAGATTATGTTGTAAAAACTACAAAATGTATCGCATATTTTACTATACGTCTATTGTATCAATTACAATATGATATGCTAGAAAATACACAAGAATATAGCAAAAAGAAATATACAGATGCGAATACGAGCAAAACTGTATGGTATTTTTCGAAATCTTGATTAGTAAGAATTACAATATGATATTGCAAAAAGTACGAAAAAGAATAGTAGAAAACGAAATACCTACACGAGTTTTTACAACAAAAAATATATACTACTTTACTTTTGGAAAATATTTACTATTGATTATGACAAAACTGCAATAAAGATCTAGTAACAAGTAAAATATTTCATAGTGATTCCATAGTGCAATACAGTATTGTAATGATAACTATACTTTTTTGTCAGTGTGAGAAAAAATCTAGTAGTTATTGCAATAAAGTGTTGTACTGTAGGATCAATATGAAATATTGTACTTTTTGCTGTTTATTTATCAAATTTATTGTTATATCAAATTTTTGACATTGTCAAATGATTTTGAAGTAGTAGTTTATGTTGTAAAAACTACAAAATGTATTGCATATTCTACCATACTTCTATTTTACTTTCTGCAATATAATATCGTTCTTTCTACTTATCTACATTTCAAAAAGAGCCATGCAGTATTCCCAGTATTCAAATCTGTAAAGTTCTTTTTGCTATATTTTTTTGGAAGTCTTAGTATACTATATTCTAGTTTTTAATTATTGACATTGTAAAAGTATATCTTAGATTTCACAATATAACATGAATTTTTTCTAAAGGCCGATTAGTATAGTGTTTTTTCCAAGTCTGTATATGAAAAATCATACGCTTCAAACTGGAAAAATTATTCAAATTATAGGGGAAATCATCGATTTTATATTTCACTATACACGTATAATAAATTTTATGCACTTATATAGCATAATTTAGAATTTATATAGTACATTTTGCATTTCGTACATTTTAACTTTTTTCATATTATCCAATAAAAACTGGCATACATAGAGTAATTTGTACAATATACAAATAACAATTTTTACTATGAAATATTATGATAATTAAGATGAAAATAACACAGCCTGAAATACTATCGTAAATCATTACTATGTCGAAAAGAACTAGAATTTTTTCTAAGAAAAATAGATTCTGAGGTTTTTCACATCCATTCATTATAATTCATTATAACTTTTCTTACATTATCTATTAAAAATGGAATGCACCTAGTAATTTGCACAATATAATAATATTTACGGCACAACATTCTAAAAAGTAAGATAACAATGACAAAATCTGCAATACAATTGTGAAAATTACTGTATTCTAGTACCTTCTACAGTAAAAATGTCGAAAAGTACTGGATTTTTTTATTAGTGTAGTACATTACTCAACGAGTGCAGAAATAGTATATTACTCAATGAGTGCAAAAAAGTCTTTTTTTTTTAACGGTAGAGTTAAAGACAAAATTACCACATTTTTCTCTGCTTTTTTTAAATAACGTAACAAATTTCCTAGAAGAAAAATTTTCCAGCTTGAATTTTTTATTTCATGTAATTTTTTATCTCCATTTTACTATTTTGCTTTTTAACATGGTTGATAACGCAAAAAAATTTGACTTTTCATTTAGAGACATTGAAAAAATTTTATTCATTCTTTTTTTACTGAAACTCTGGTACAACAATGATTTGATCGTTGATCTTGAGAAGTTTCAGGATCACTTGAAATCATTGATTTGTGAAAACTGGCATATATGATAAGGGGGAAAACACGTTTTCGCTGATATTATGAATCCGACACTTGGTTGATATTCAATGAACACGCATAACGAAGGCATCGAAAAATAAGAAGGAAGGAATCGAAAGCCCAGAGCAGGTCGAACAGCTTCTTCTTGAAAGTAGAACGCCGGTTTCTTAATTAACGCGAAACAACATTTTTCTGATATTGAAAAATCCAAGCGAGGATTTTTCGAAAAATTGAATATATAGTTCAGAGTAAAGTTCAGATGAAGTAGAAATGAAACTTTAGAGGGGAAAAATTTGCAGTAGGTATTTTCGGTTTATGTAAAAAAATTTGTGATCGAGTGATTTCGATCTACAAGCAATAGTTTTTTATTTATTTATAAAAAAAATGAATATACACAATTTTTGGTATCAAAATAGTCAGTGTAAATATCTCATAGAAATAATATAGAAGATATGTAAATTAGTATAAACATCAAATTTGGAACACTGAAAAAAAATATTTTGAAAAAAAAAAATGAAATTCTTTGAACTCTCTTGAGTTTTGTGTTGATAACTCTCAAATTGATCGAAATATCAAGAATTTGAATAATTTTGCAAGTCGTGTAAATTATTATTATTCACTTTATATTATATTTATTTCAAATTGTTTACTTTCTACCATTGTGAGAAAGACTGAATTTCTGAAAATCAAAATGTTTGTTTGTATAGTAGTTTGTTGCAACTTTTTTCCTTGACTTTTTGAAAGTTTATTGAATTATGCAATTTAGAAAAATAACATCAAAGCATAAAAAGAAGTGTGAAATACTAAAATGAGCCCAAGGTGAACAAGGCTCGAAAAGCATATTTTTTTTAATTCACTTGCATTTTTGACAAAGTAAAAATTTTCAGATTTTGTAAAGTTTTAAGAAAGATTGAGGATTGAGTTTACTTGAAAAATATAAATGCACAAAAATTCGGTTTCGAAAACGCAGAATTTATTTTGGAAGTTTAAGTATCTCCAAATAGTGAAAATTGTGCAATAGACTTGGAAATTTTTACGATTAGAAGATTTCGGAAATTTTCATAATAATGAAAATACAAAAACATGGTGAAATTTCTAGATTCTGAAAGAAATAAAAAATAAAAAGATTTTTTAAGAATTTCGTTAAAATTGCTTGAAACTATTTATTTTGAAATTCACCACACTACGTTATTGTAGAAATTTATAGAAACTTCTCAAATCACAATTTTTGAAATAAACAATTTTCTAGATTATTTGGAAATTATTATCAAAAAATGTATACAATCTAAAAGCTGTACAATTATTTCAAAATCATTTGTTGGTTTTAGTTTTTTTCGAAATTCACCAATATCAGAATATAAATCAATCTCAAAATATCCGAAATATTTGTAATTGCAAAATTATCTGAATTTCAAAAATCATAGCTCTCGAGAATTCTGAAAATTGTAATGTTGATTGGGTCAAGCCAGAAAAATGTCATAATCGTCATGTTTGACTGTTATGCAATTTTTCGAAAGTCTTGAAACTACAAAAAAAGAGACTTAAAAAAATTATAATGAGAACGAGACTTTAAACTATTCTATAAGTATGAATTATAATAATAATTATAATAATTTATATCGTGTGAATTTTGTTCAGTGAAAATTTTTTTGATAATTCTCGAAATTTTGCAGCTAAAAGATTAGAAAAATTACTAAAACTGAACTAACTATCTAAAATCAACATTGCATATTTTTTTTTTCTGAATCTAAATCAGGAAAAATCATCTTGAATTTCTGAAAATCAGTAAATAGCGTCAGGATCCTCATTAAAAATTTCTAGAACTATACCAATGATCTGAAAATCACATTCAAAATCTTTTTATTTTAATCTTAATCAGTGAGAAAAACTTCGATTTCTGAAAATCAGCGAATGTTCACTGATTCAAATTATTTATTCAAATCAGGAGTATGTATAATACTCAAAATTATGCAACAATCAATATTTTCCAAAACCTTTCTTTCTGAATCCAAAAGCTACAGAACATTCTGAAATCATTGTCTTCGATGATTTCCGAAATCATAAAAAATACTTCAACTGTAAACAAAAGTCATTTAGACGACCCTAGTAATTTTGATCCTTATCAAAATCCGAAAAGAAAATGAAATTTCTCATAAGGTGAATCTCATAAGAAACGAAATTTCTTATAAAGAATTGATCGAACGTTTTTACAAGGTTTTTTTCTAATAAGATTTCAGAAAATACATTCTTATAAAAATTTTTAGTTTCTTACAAGGTTTTCTCAGGGAAAACCTTATAAGAAAGTGAATTCTCATAAGCAATTTCATTTTCTCATGTGTCTGCTGTTCCAAAGGTTTAAAATTAAACGAAAAAAATGCACGAGTTAATATAGGAGAAAAAACTTGTCTAGCTGCTTATAAATACTTTTTGATCGTAACACCAAACTTGATGCTCGCTAAAAAAATATTCGTCACGTTTCTTATCATGATCAAAAATAAAAAAATTCATGTATTTTTTATTTAGTTTAATTTTAATCGTTTGGAACTTCAGGTACTTCATTTTCTTGTAAGTTTCTTCATAAGGATCAAAATTAGTAGGGGTAGAAGAAAAAATGTAGAGAAATAGTCGATTACCTCGTACATCATGCCCAGGGAGAACAAGACTTGGAAGGCATTGTAAGCTACTAAAACTTCTCGCAGTCGAAATGGTTTTCTGTTGCTCATTAATCGGGGCCCGAGGATGGTGACACTGTAGAGGTAGAATACGACGATGAGGAAGGTCGGTATCGGGGAGTCCATCAAAGGCCAGTCACTGACGCGTGGGTCCGAAACCGTCGTCAGGAGATCTGTGTACTGATTGATGGCCATGCGAACCAGACTTTCCGGGCCCACGAAAGTCCTGTTTGCGTCTACGATCTCGTTATGGGGCTCCCTTTCCGCGACCAATTCCGCGGCTGCCGACGCCATTTTTTGGCCTTACTAAAATATTAAAAACAAATTATACAATAAGTGTTAAATGAATTGATCTCTCGGAGCCAATATGAATTCCAAATTCTTTATTATATCTTCATGATTTGATCAATATTTCGACCTTAAATTAGGTCCTCTTCAGGATCCTTACAAAATCAAAAATTCATTCTGTATATACAATCAATCACATATACGAAAAATCTCCAAAAAAAACATCCACTTACGTATATAAAATTCCTATTTCCTTTCAATAATGTGAATCTTTGTATCAAATTAGGTCACTAAGACCATCGTTAAAACAATAAAAGATCAAAAAATTACATATCACATTTTCTCAGTCGTCCTTTTCATATAAATGTCCGACGATAAATGACTACTGAACGTCGAAATCACATTATATAAAACTATCTTTAAGAAAAGCTGTTATCTTCAAAAAATATTAAAAGTTTACGTCTAACTATATCATTCAATCACTCATCCTATCAAAACAAATCAAAATACCTATCATAAATTGAATCCAAGTTCTTTGTGTCTTCCTGTTTATTCAATGTAAATCCCGTCTTTTTAATAAAAATCATTTCCGATAAATTACTTTTCCATCTATTTAATTCCTTATCTAATATTCTAACATCATCCCAATCAAATTCATGTCCAGTCGAGATCCTATGATCTGTCAGTACATTATGATTGGATGAAACCAAATTAATATTATTCATATGTTCTCTAACTCTTGTTTTCAAGTTCCTTTTCGTTTGTCCAATATAACAAAAACTACAATCTTTACAATTAATTTTATATACTACACATTGTTGATCCACAACATCTAATGAATCTTTACCACGTTTAATAATTCCAGTATTCAATTTATTATCAATATTATTTATAATTCGTATATTATGTTATACGTAAGTGGATGTTTTTTTTAAAGATTTTTCGTATATGTGATTGATTGTATATACAGAATGAATTTTTGATTTTGTAAGGATCCTGAAGAGGACCTAATTTAAGGTCGAAATATTGATCAAATCATGAAGATATAATAAAGAATTTGGAATTCATATTGGCTCCGAGAGATCAATTCATTTAACACTTATTGAAAAACGTGGAACGGAGCAGAAAGAAAATTTATTTGAAACAAATTATACAATTATGATGAGTTTACGTGTCTTAATGATGAGATCTAAGAAGAGGAAAAGTCCTTTCTTCAGTCCCGAATTCGGGAAATAATGACTATGAATTATACATATTCTTAAAATGACTCTTGATGATGAGATCTAGAAAAAAACATAAATTCTTTTCTTCAGTCCTGAATTCGTAAGGTCTATTTTTTAGTTTTATTTAGACGGATAATGTTCTCTATGGATTTTTGATATTTTTGATCATTTTTCTTTCGTTTCCCCCTATTTTCTAGAATCTCTTTTTTGCAGAATTATTATTGTACTAGTCGTACAAAAATTTTCTTGCAAATTTTCTTTAGTACGTAATCATTGTGCGTTTATAAAAAAGTTGGGTGGATGAAGAACATATTGTGAAATTTTATGAGTGCTATTTTTGATTTTATTTTACACTTTTAAATATCTGCATTATTTTATTTCTTAATTAGAATATCTCTGTGTATTATTTTACTTAACAAGAAATAAGTCAACTTTGATTATATAACCCTAACAGACACTCTGTATCATTTTATTTTTTCTCTAATTCTAATGGTTTTTTCTATAGTTATATTTAAATATAAAAGAAGTCAGATAAGTTTTATATTATTTAATTCTAATGGTGTCTTTGTATGATTTAATGTCATTACCATATTCAAATATACTGCATATCTTATTACTATAGAATTCTATTAGTCCCTCTGTATTATTTAATTTTTACTCAAATTCTAATGGTCTCTTCGTATTATTTTGTTTCAATTTTATGAAAACAAAACAATTTTTATTCCTAAATTCTAATATTGCAGTTCTTTTGTATCATTTTATCATATTCTTCTATTAACTATTAATATTTTTGTATTATTTTATAGTATTTAAACGAAAGTTAGGCAATTTTTATTATTTGATTACTACTTTCTCTTTGTATTATGTATTTCATATTAAGCCCAAATTCTAATCGTTTCTTTGTAATATTAAATATTATTTTCCAATATTAAATAATCCTTTCGTATTATTTTATTTTAATCAAACAAAAATCGGACAACCTTTATTCAGAAACTCTAATGGTCTTTTCGCATTATTATAAATTTTTTTCTCCAATTCTAATGATTCAATCTTATTATTTTATTTGAAATCATAAAAAATAAAACAATTGTTATAAATTCTCATGATTTCTTTGTGTGTGAATTTTATCCCACGATTTTATTTCATATTAACAGAAGTGAAGCATTCTTTATTATTGAATTCTAATGGAATTCTTCGTGTTATTTCATTTTAAACTTTAATTCTAATGGTTTTTGAAAATTATTTTTTTTCATTGAAAATAGAAACAAGGCAATTGCTTTCTTTCATTTCTTATGCCACTAGTGATTTGGGTTTTTATAAAATTTTTATCAAACTGCCTATAAAATTTGGGCATTTTTTATAAAATTCCGCATTTTTTTAAAATCACTTCATGTAAAGAGCAATGTTTTTGAAAGTTTTTATTTTTTATGAAAACTTTAGAAAATCTCTATAAATTGAAGGCATTTTTATGAAGTGGATCTTAAAATCTACTTTACATAGATTCTGTCTTTTTATAAAGATTTTACCAAGTTTTTTATAAAGTAACTTTATAAAAACTAATAAAAACTTTATAAAACATTGCCCTTTTTTTAAGTGACTCTATGAAAAAAGCGGAATATTATAAAAAATTCCGAAATTTAATGAGTTACATAAAAACTTTATAAAAACCTAAATTATTACTAGGGTGATTTCTTCACTTTATATTATTTCATCTTTTAATATTAAATGATCCCTTTGTATAGTTTTTTTTTTTTTTAAAAGTAGAGTCACCTTTATTATTTAAATATATATAACGGTCTCGCATTCTATTTTTTTTCTGCAATTCTAATGTTCTGTTCGTATTATTTCATTTAAATCAATCGGAAATTAAAAAAATTTTCTTCTTTGAGTTGAATGATCTTTTTGTATTATTTCTTGTTATTTTTCATTTTACTGTATTTAAAAGAAAGGCAATCTAAATTACCTGATTTTTATAGTTTCTTTGTGATTATATTTTTTTTTGTTTAAATGGTAAAAAGGACATTTGATTATAAAATTTCAATGGCCTCATCGTCTCATTTTAGTTTTTTCATTTCATTTGTATAGTTTTTTTTTCAAAACTTGTTTTCATAACAAGGAATAAGAATATTCGAATTTTATGATTCTAGAAGCTCTTAATTTTTTTCGGAATATGTATGTTTTTGAGACTTCTCCCAGATTTTGGAAATTCGATTTCGGGAAAAAATATTTCAGATTTCGGTGCTCCAGGATAACAGATTCCGAAAAATTACCGTAAATAAATTTATTTTTATTAATATCGCCTCTATCATTGATTGTATATGTTAAATGATGTTTAAGCACACTTGAATTAAGGAAGGGTTTGAAATATTTTTCTACTCTAATGCCCTCCAATATTTCTTAGGACTCGACGCCAATGTATGGCCCAAAGACCCGATGAGTCCCAATAGCATTTCACGCGAATTTCCTGGATTTTCTCCAACAATGTTGCAATAGCCTCTTATTCTTAATGTCAGGCTCCTTTTATTCGTGAACTCACGATGACATTATGCAATTTTCGTCAATCGCGCAATCCCCAGAAAATCCCTCGTCACTTTTACCTATCGCATAATTATCCCCTCGTCAATCTTACGACCCTAATTACTCAAGCTGCTTTTTTTCTCTCATTTTCGCTTTTCTCGAATGAATTATGCAAAAGAAATGTCCATCGATTCGATGTGCATAGAAATCCATAATATTTTATCAAATAACTTGTCATTCGGAGAAATTCTTAATTATTGAAAATAGATAAAAAAATTATTTGCAATGATTTGAAAACTTTTTGCAAATTACTTACAAATGTAAATGTATAAATTTACAAAGCAATCTATAAAAAATACATTCTAATTGCTATTTAAAGTTTGTAATTCTAGGTCAAAACAAAGTCGTTTGCACCATAAACTTCATTACTTTCAACTCGGGTAATTGAATTGCAATAGCAATATTTCCAAACATTCGAAGAAATTTAGTGTGCGAACGTCTGAAAATGACGTAGAAAAAAAATGTTATTAACTCAAGTAGGTAGAGAAATGTGGAAATGATAAACGATGTTTGAATAATTCACGAGAAAAGCTATGCTACTGCAGTTGTACGTGAAACAAAATGAGGCGTGTAATTTTATTCAACAACAATTCACGCTACTCCATTCATTGCACTTAACTATTTAATTAATGCATTAGTATTGAGATAATTTATTCGCATATTGACTATGATGATTATCATTAAATAAACAAGTTTGAATTACTGCACGATTTTCTTATGAAGGATGGGAATGGGAAAGAGAAGAGCCTCCCTCCCCAAAAAAAAAAACATTAAATATTAGAGAATTTGAAATGAAAGAAAAAGGGATGAAAATAAAAACAGCAAGGCACATTTTCTCGTTAAAATGAATGTGAGGATGAACTTCACCGAAAAAAGTTACAATCTTTTTGACGTTTTAAGCTCTCGCAAATCCCAGAATTTAAATGCGAATTTCTCTCGTTGAGCATTTAACGAGTGGTTGAAGGTTCAGAGACTTTTGGTTTGAGGAATTTTGATGACACGTGGAATGAAAGCGTCAAGTTAGAAGTGAGGAGGTATGAATATTTAATGGTCTATCAAAAAATTGTGGTATCATTTACGATAAGTTTTTCGAGAGTCCTAAAAAACGTGTTTCGTGGGTCACTAGCTTTTAGTACACATTTCACTCCAAGTTAGAGCTCATTATGAATTCAGGATTTCGAAGATTTTTAGTGAAAAGTTATTGCACGTCACTTGTGGATCCACGTAAAATATTTATATTTTTTTTTCATCATGATTTGAAATGATGGAATAGTTTATAATTGAAAACGAAATTTTTTTACAAATTTTTAATAATCTATGTCATTTGAATGAAAGTCATCTTGTAATTTTGAGGAAATAATATGTATAAGTTATTTTACACTGCATTTATTTTTACTCTTTTTGGTTAATTCAGGTTATTAGAGTTTTAATTTTTTTTCTCATCATGAACGTCACTGGTTTGCCTTGGTGGTCGAAAAACGGCCTTGTGTTATCGTGCACGTCAAAAGAGAGAGCACATTTTTTCACGTTTCGCGATGAAAATTAAAAGTAACATCGATGCAAAAATTTTGTTGATATTTAAGACTGAAAACAAATAGCTGAAAAATATTATTATCTATTTTCGCAATTTTATTACGAGCTATATGTATTTCTCTCAAATGAAAATGATAAATGTTATATCAAATCATCGAATTTTTTATTTGTTTTCATTGAAGCATTTTTCATCATTATTGTCAAGTTGACAAATTTTAAAGTATAAAAAAATTTAGAATATAAACGAATGAACGAGAACGTCTAAAAATTTTCACTGAATAACAGAAATAATTCTCAAAGAAAATGCTACATTGTTGAGAATTTGAAGCTTCATAGATTTTAAAGAAAAATTTCTGTTTTAAACATTGAATTATTGAATTTAGAAGAACCATTTTTTTATGTGCCTGAAGTTCCAAACGTTTAAAATTAAACGAAAAAAATGTATGCTGCTTCTGAACACTTTTTGATCGTAACAACAAACATGATGCCCCCCAAGAAAATATTTGTCACACTTCCTATCATAATGAAAAATCAAAATTTTCACATATTTTTATTTTCGTTCAATTTTAAACGTTTGGAATTTCAAGTAACTTTTTTTTGAAAGTTCTAAGATATCCAACAATCAATTATTGCAAACTTAAAATAATATATTTCACATTTTTGAATTCGAAATATCCAAATTTTTAAACTGTATCAAATTTTTTAAAAACCTTCTAAAAATGTTTAAGAAAAATGCTTGAAATCTAAAATACTGGTAAAGGTGCAAAATAAAACTCTTTTTTTATTATCATTAGGCACATACTTATGATATTTTATATTTTTCTAAAAGGAGAAAAATATTGTTACATTAAATTAAAAGGTGAAACTCGAACTTATGATGGTTGATATTTTCCTCAGTAAAAAATGTATTTTCAACTTGCGAAATTTTTAGTACTGATTTAATTAAGGTCATTTTCCAATTTTTTCAAACACTCATTTCAAATTTATGACAAATAACGATTTATCAAAAAGTCCCTTGTAAATTCCATTGAATAACTTGCGATAAAATATCCTGTAAAGCGTAACAAATTTTTCATTTAATCCGAGAAATTTAATGAAAAAATATAAATTGTAAAATTTCAACACTTACAAAAAAACCCATTGAAATTCGTCAATTTCTTGAAAAAAATTTTCAGTTTCTACAAAGACATTTGAAACGAATTTTTCTAAAATAGTCTGTGCTTCAAAAAATACTTCATATAATCTTCATCAAGTTCAATAAAGTTTTCCAAACTTCCTTATGATAATTTTAACAAGTGCATTGATAAAACTACGTAAAAATTTAACTAAGGACATTTATAAAGAGTTTATAAAGATTCATTAAAAAAAAAACCTTTTTGAAAAGTTAAAAGTTGTTTTTTAATTATTTTTTTATTAATTATATTTATCTCAGGTGATGTTATTGATGTTTTATTTAGTTGTTATTTTATTAATCAATTTTCTTACAATAATCTTTTCCTTGATTATATTCATTTTCGATTCGTACGAAGTAATTCAGAAATTTGAAAAAAAGGAATTTAAGAAAAAAAGGGCAGTTTCTGTTGTTTTTTGTTCCAGGATTTTACAACAAGTATTTTACGAAACACAGACTACTTTAAAAAATTTCATTCAATAACTTCATGAAAACCGATAATTTTATGAAGAATTGAACGATCTTACAAGACACTCGATAAAAATTTCATAAGAGTTGGAATCACTCTTTTCGATTGTTGGCTCTTCAAAAAATAACAGTACATATTCTTCAAAGTTCAAGATCTGAATTTTTTAAACCCTCGATAATCAAATGACGCAAAGAAATCAACTTCCGATTAGCCATAAACCGGTATCTTTTTTTTCCTACATGATGGCATCCAAACATTGCGAAATATTTAGCAAGCATCTCACGTCAACGTCCGCGTTTCTAAAAGATCGAGATTCGATTTATCATGCCTGAGACCTAGATTTGAGAGTTACATGCACAATTTTTAACGACTCAAATGCGCATTAGAAAAAAGATTATAGAAATCAAGAGTCGAGTGCATCAATATATATTTCGCATTAGATTCAAGTTAGTTCAAAATGAGATCATTTACTTGCGAAAGTTGTTCTGCATCTGTATGAAATTTGACTTTGATCAGTACTACCCTGAATTTGAATCCTATCTATGTAAATAAAAGTCAGTTATTGGAATTTCGAAGTATCTTAAAATAAAAGTACACCTAATTTCATAGAAATAAATGTTTTTATGTAAAATTCTTATGTTAGATTTCAATTTCGATGTTTTACTTCTACTGCGGGGTTCAATTTTTTTCCCTCCTCAAAACGAGATTATCAGTTATTAGCATCCTGTTTCGTAACGAAAATGGCAAAGATTAGAAGCGAATATCGCGAAGAATTTGTTTCGTATTGCATAATAATGGCCGTTGTGCTCGTGTGTGTTCTCCAATTTGACGTGGATTAATGATCATCCATAGTTCGTTTCACTCAAGCGAGCGCTAACCATTCATAGCTTTTTCTGTCCTTCGAGTGCTGATTATGCTTTCGGGCTTAATTTATGCAACGGTTTTACTATAAATACAACGAACTCTCGGAGCGTTTCAATAATCAAGGGATATTATTCCGAGCCACGTTCAATGTCGCATTTTGAAACGTTCGACACGTGGACTTGCCTTGCGACCTCCATTTTTGCGCCTTTTGGAGAAATGAAATTTTGGGGAAATTTGAAGAAAAACTTCCTTTTTTTGTATTGTTACATGAAATTTTTGTGATAATTCAATAATTTGCCAGAAAAATGTCACATTTTTCTAATTTTTCTTCATTTTAGTAATAAGGTTTCATAGGGATAAAAACTCTAAGCTTCATTTGCTGAAAACTATTTTTTTACAAGCATAATTTTCATAAAAAAAATCAAAATATTTGAAACTTCAGAATTTAGAAAAGTCATTAGTATTTTTTTCTTTCAAACTCTTTTCGAAATAAGTTATTTAAATGAACAACATTCAGTTTTAATCTCTATCCAATCTAATTTTCAAGTCTTCTTGAAAATTTGAAATTTCAGCAAAAATAGTTCAATCAATTTTGTTTTCAATAATCATAAGGAAATTGATGATAATGGTTACATTGAAATCGACATCAAACTAATTTGATATTTTCAAAACTTCTTGTTTCAACCCAAACTAATATTGATGAAAAATTAAACATCCTTCAACATATTCGTGAAAGAATTTCTGAAAAGTATTCATCACGAATTATTTGATTCCGCTAATTTCCTTTTCCTCGATAATTTATTTTGGTCGCTGACAGAAACGGAACCTGATTTTTCGAAAAGATGAAAGAGTCTGTTAACAGGATTTTGCTAAACCCATTAAGAAGAATTTGTCATTGAAGATTTATTAGCTAGGAACCAACTTTTAGCGAGTGTTTCACAGAGATTACGCATATTCAAGATGAAGACAAAAATCTCGTTCGAAAGTTTTGTTATTTAGAAGAAACCGGAAATAAGTAAGAATTTTAAAATGATAATTATGTTTTAGTCAAAATAAGTTTTATCAGAACTTTTTCTTCAATAAACTGAGTATTTTTATTGAATTGAAGTTTTTCCAACATCGTGAATAATTTCTACTTTTTTTGTGTTTTTGGAAGGCTTTAAATTATAGTACAAAGTAAATAATTATTCTGAAGTCTTGATCGAAAAATTTGTTTTTAAATAATAGTATATAACTTAATTTATAATTTCAACCTATAATCAATATAAAATTGCAATCCAAATAAATAATAGAAAAAGATATTGATTATTCATATTGAAATTTCCAAGATTCCTTTTAGTTTGCATAATTTTTCGAAAGGAATCAAGTTTTTGATATTTTTTCCAATTTCGTCGGAATCATCACATGTTTCTAGATTTTTCAATGATTCTGGGCAATAACGTTAATTTTTAAAAGTATTCATTTTTCTTCTCAATGTCCTTGAAAAAAATTGCAAAAAAAGAAAAATCTCCACCAAAAAAATCGGCACGTGATAAAATTTTTATTTCTTACACGAACCATTTCATCTGTTATACTGTACAAGTTTCTTCCACTTAATTTTTAGTTTATGCGAAAAATTTCGATAGCGACCGCGTGAAAAAGTTTTCACGTTTGCGTCAAATGAAAGTGACAAGTCCCACATTCACCGGTTTTTTTGCAAGGGAAAACCTTGCCACCGTCGCACCTTTTGACGTGACATTACACACATTACGACATCCAGATCAATCACGAAAGTCAACATAGCGTAAAACAATTTTTGCTCATCAGAAATCGTTTTGCGTGGCTTTCTCAATCCTGGAAATTTATCAGCTATCAGAATAAAAAATTGATCATCCAATATGCAAGTCATAAAATAGATGAATATATGTCAATAAAAAATCACCATTTTACTATCAAATCATTAACGAAAAATTACGTGAAAATTTTGAAAAATTTCCTTGCTGAAAAGCAGAGGAAGTGTTTTATTCGAAAATCAGGAAACAACCATTAAATTCTAATAAAAACTTTTGTGAATATTTTATTTCTTGAAGAGGATAAGGAAATCGAAAGCTCGAGAAACTGCAACATGATTTTGACATTATCTTTCCTGACAAATTTTTCAAGTCAGACAGATTGAAATTCTTTATTGTCAATTAAAAAAGATATACAAAAACACCTATTTGAAGAAAATCAGCAAAAAGTTCAAAATTAAACCCCCAGACTGAAAAGCCTCTCATGGTCTAGAAATTTTGTGAATTCGCTTCAGAAAAAAGTCAGTACCAAGCCACGGGTTATTTTTCCATGTAAATTGATGAGAAAATGAGCCTTATGCATTTGAGGAGGTTTTTTCCTTGTACGGGATAAACTTTGCACAGCTGATGAAATCGACGCGCTGGATTTAGTGGGTAAGTAGGCCGACGCCTAGTTAATTACTAATCGCACCTAGTATCCGTTACGTCGTTCCGCTGTCAGCGTGTCAATGGCACTCGATCCGGGCTCGCCGTTTTCGATCGCCTTTTACTTTTGAATTCCCGCCGCCGCAAATTTATCATTATTATCAGTGAGCCGGCCGATTCCGTCGACGGCGAAAACTACTTGACTTTTGCCGACACGGGACGATTCACTAACATAAAGTTTCACAAATTTTCAGGGGGATGAGGTGTTGCTAAAAAATTTTAGAGAATGCTGACGTCGCTTCTGGATCCTTCAATGTCGGCTTTTCCTATCATTGCGAAGCAAATGATATACACGAAAATACAAAGAAAATGCAAAAATAGAACACAGGAGAACAATAGACTGCGAAATTGGAATACTGAATGTACAAAACATTTCTAAGTCTCTAAGCAAAGGGATGAGTTTCAACAGATTGCAATGTGGTACCTGCTCTACCGAGTGCAACACTCCTAACTCAACAGATATTCGAGTCATCTACAGACGATTCCGAATCTTGACATCGAAAAATACTCATGATCTATCATTGCAAGACGCTGATTTTACTAACTTACGTGGCGTGAAAAAGCAGCAAACTTGGTTCGACAAAAAAGGGCTTATGCAAAAACGAAGGAACAAGTCGCCCGAATCCAATAAAAATGTTCACATTGTATGGAGCCTTTCGACACTCGAGAGTCCTAGATATATCATTGCCAAGTTTGACTAGACATGAAGTTAAGGGAGCTTAATTGACAAATATAGTAACCTTTGCCAAAAAAAATCACAAGTTTACACTAAAATGATCATTTTTCTATAGTTTCGTGCATAATTTAGAAGATTTGGATAAGCAGGTCAAAATAGTACATCTGGTAACGCTGCATTATACATATTGTGAGCAAAAGTTGCATTGAATTCAAAATATATGTAGTATACGAGATACACGATAAATTGAAGAAAACTGCAAACAATACCTAGAGAATTATATAAAAAAAAGAAAAAACAAAAAAAAAACGATAAAGGCCCACTAACTGAGAGAAAATATAAAGTAACAGAGTTACTTAGTGTTTAAAATTGACGTGAAATACATGAAATAGAAATTTGTCTAAAAATAAAGATACCGAAGGAAAATATCTAGTCAACAACACACTTTTATGAAGTAATTTGTTTATTCCTTTATAAATGATTTTTTTCAAATTGAAAGGTTGTGATTGTATAATTATTTATTATTTAAGGAACTGAAAAATTTGTTTCCATTTTTTCACAAAAATTCGACGAGAAAAAGAAAGACGCAATAACAAACGAGATGAACATTTTTTCAAGGCATCTTTGAGTATGTAATAATTTTGACCATCATAAAAATTCTGACCGGTAAGGTAAACTGATAATGCAATAAAAGTTTCACATTGCATTAAACCTTTCGATTCTCAAGATTCCTAGATATATCACTGCCAAATTTAACTAGACCAGAAGTTATACTTATTTCAAGATTTTGGGATTTTGAAATATTGGGTTGGGGTTGCGAAAGTAAAAATTTTCCATTTTTCGAGTCTGTTTAAGCGTGACGAAAAAAAAACCACAGAAGGTTATAGAAAAATAGAAAAAAGAAAAAAAATAGAATCGAAATGCAGATACCAAATATAAAAAAAAAAAAAACTAAAGAAGGAATGCTAACAATTTTTTCATGCAAAATTTAAAATGAAATAAGTGGTGTGATAGAGGAAACAAAAAAATATGGTATCTTTGACACAACATCTTATCTTTTACAAGCATGTAATCCAAATTCCAAAAAAAAATGTGATAAAAATAACAAAGGCACAAAAACTGAAAAAACACTGTAAACTGGCTAAAAACAAACTATACCAAATTATTCAAAAATACAAGAAATTAAATAAAAAATAGAATGATAGTTGAAAATATACAATGAAAAAAAAAAAGAAAATAAAATAAAGGAAACAAAAAATAATCTAGTAACTTTCGCAAATTATTCTTCTCATTCTTTACAACAAGTGCATAAAAAAATGACCATTTTCACTCTCCTACATAATTTCTAACACTTGGGTAAGCAGGTCAAAATAGTGCTTACATCGAGTCACCCTGAATTATACAGATTGTAAATGGAAATTGCAAGTTTTGCGATTAGAAACTGTGCGATCGAGGTTGGGAAGACGTTGGATCGTTTAGCAAAGTTTTGTCGTTGTATGCAAGCTCTCGAGGTACAGCAAGTACACGGTTACCCCGCAGATTCTTGCGTTGGGGAAAGAAAAGAAAGGAAGATGCGGTGTAATCGTAACCGTTGGAGAAAGAGAGAAATGCCAGGGAAAACTTTCTCTGTAGCAAGTACCGTTCGTCTGCCACCTGAGAATCCGATGCGCCCGAGAACGAGGCGAAAGAGATTACGAAGGTGCGCCAGCCGATCGGCGAATTCAAACTTTGAATCGCAAAATCTCCAAAGATCTTTACCGAAGTCCAAAATTGACGAGACACGTATTTTTTCTTTTCGACTGAATTCCAGTTGTTTTGTCATAGGGAATTTTTGAAACATTGGTTGAAAAGTTGACTATTCTTTTTGCCAAAATGATTGCCAAAGTTTTTCATCCTGATGGGAAAGTACTTTAAAGCTTCATTTTCCAGAAAAATTTTTCTTCCAATTGTATTTTTAATTGAATAATGGAAACATTCGAAATGAAGTAATGTTTTCTTATTTCTTTTTTTTTCAAATAATTATGCAATATTCAGTATTAATCTCTATTAGCCAAAATTCGTTGTTCTGGAACTACGATACTTTGAAGAATATTTTTTAGAGTTTTTCATCAGTAAAAATTTACTTTCGAAGAATAAAAAATTCAGATCTTAGTAAATTTCGCAAGATTTTTTTTTCAATCGCGAAAAAACTGAAAGATTTCCCCTGTGAAAAGTCTTTAAAACTCGCGAGTTCTTCTATACTTTATTTAATGAAAATTGTTTGTTTTTTGCTAATGTCTTATATTGGAACGTTTTAGAAAATACGTGAAATTATATTTTGGACTCTAGAAACAGGTTTCCGAGTCTTGAAGTACATACTATCAGCAGTGTGGAATTGTTAAAGAAATTTAATATAATTCCAATTTCTGCACGCTATTCTTTAATAAGAGAATTAGATTAATATAGAAAAAGTAGGTAAGTGGCTTTTGAAATTTGTCAGGAAATATAAATAATCAACAAAATATTTTTTGTGAAAAAAAAAAATCATGAAAAAACTAACGCAATCAGACAACTTTCTAGTTAAAAAATTTGCTATTTTCCATCACAGTAAATCAAAAATAGTTGGAAAATTCATGAAGATGTTTAATATGATACCTGTCTATGAATAACGATTAACATCTAAAATATGAAAAAACGAACGAAAAAATTTTAATAACAGATAAGTGATAAAACGGAAATGCATAGTAGGTGAATAATAAATAATAATTATGATATGAGAAAACAAAAATATAAAACGAGTTATTATTCACTTGCAAATAACAGTTTGATAATTAAAATAAAAAAAGTAGTGATATAATTATAGAAATAATAAACTATGGTTATTTTTGAATAATTTTATAACCATGCAGTTTTTTTATTTAGTTTCATTTTGAAAATATCTGTAAAGATTCTGGACAACGATTCACAAAATTCATTTGCAATTACATATTTTGGTAGAATCAATTTAATTTTAGGGATAACTTTATGCTTACAATAATAAAAAAATTCATGAGTCACATTTTTCCTGAGATTCTGAAACAAATTATAGCACGTTGACAAATTTTCAGTTTCTTATTGAGTGCAAAATTTCTCAATAAAATAATGATAATAGAAAAATTTCTAGCTTTTGTTTCATGGAAATTTATTTCTCTCATATAGATTAATTCATTTAATTTGACATCATTCTAGAAAATTGTTTTGAATTCCCCAAAAAAGCTGTTATACCTAGAAAGACTTGAAAATTTTCAAGATTAAAATTTGAAAATTCAAAAAGATTTTGTTGGGTTGGAAGCCAAAAACACTTTTTGATTCTACAGTTTGCTAAAAGATAGAAAATTCCGAATGAGCGTAAAAATAATTATTCTATAAAAATAACAATTTTTTTATGGAACATAACGATGATTAAAAAAAATTGGAAAAATTATGATTTTTTCTCAAAATAGAATAAGAGAACACTTCTAGACAATCTGGAAAAAAACTACGTTTATACATACAGAACAAAAAGAAAAAAAAACAAGCTTCTGTCCAGAATAATGAAAAAAATGCCATTCAAATATTGAAATAGAAGTAAAGAAAATCAATTCCCTCCAAAAGCATAAACTCTACGTTCATCAAAAATAGCTCATAATCTGAATAATATTATCCACGATCTTAAACCATTTGATGTTATTTTTATAGTTAAAAATAAAAAAACTCCTCAAAATTCAAATGACAAAATTCAAAAAATTCAAAAATTTTTGCCCGTATTCGCTTTCTTTCGGAAAAAGCATGATTTCACCCAATTTTTATAATTTTACAAGACTCTGTAATAACTTCTAACGTCACGTAACATTTCCAAATTTCTCAATTTTTTTCTTTGAATCTCCAGCCTCACTTTCACTGATAATTAGACCAAGGACCTGACGAAAATGTATATACATTATTCATCGATTTTTTCTAACCTTGAACGCTCTGGAGACACCTGAGATGTGACCTAGAGTAAGGCCAAAGAAAAAGAAAGTTGGAATTTTTCGGATCACGCGATGTCAATCCCACTGGGTTGAGGGGGGGGGGGGGGGGGGTTGTTAAAATGGAAATCAATAGAAAAAGAAAGTGAAGTCTTATTTTTTATTGTAAATTTATTAGAGAATGTCGAAAAAATTTTCTGAATTATTTAAAAGTTTGATTTTTGAGCTATCGGAATATTTTTACTCTCTATTCATCGCACTTTCTTGTAATGGTTTTTCCTGTTTGCACTTTCATATTTCGAGGAGGATAAGGTAAAGGGTCAATATTACATCCAAAATTACAAAAAAAAAAAAAAATTCAATGGATTTCATCGAGGTAATGACAAAATTTTGAAAATACATAATGTATCAAATTCGTTTCAAATGTAAACATTTCTTTTAAAACTGGTTTGAAGAGAAATCGAAATTAGGTTTCGACATTCTAGAAGTCCCAATTTCGATTTCATTCGAAGAAATTCTTTTCTTGCATTTTCTTTTTCTTTTTGAGATGAATGCGTAGCTTCCTTGGAAGTAGTTCATAGAAGACATTCATTACTTTCAACCATTTCTCTTTGTAACATCTCGTTTGAATTTTCTTTGAGTAGCAAGTTGCTATTTGAGATCGAGTGATGGTTAGAGACTGGAGATGTTCTCCATTCGCGTGGGAGATGGGGGATGCGAAAAGATCGGAAGATCAAGAAATCTGGCGCGTACCTTTTGATCACTTATGCGAATTTAGACAAGTTTGTTATTTGTTATTTGTTATAAAAATAAGTTTTTTTGCAGCTGTGAGGTATTTTGCTTATTTTTGTGGGTTTGCAAAATATTTTTGTGAATTTTTGGAAAAATTTTGGTTATTTTTGCTTCTCAATAAAAAAAATGTTTGTTTTGGAATTTTTGAATCCATAATCCTTTTTTAAGGTTTTTAAAGAATTTAAAACAGGTGCCAAAATTGTAGATTTCGGAAATTTGGAGATTGAGAATTCTAAATTTCGATTTACCTGAGCATTAACTTGGATTTTGAAGGAGAATTTCATATTGTCTGAATTTATTGAAAAGTTGCTGAATTTTTTAATTTCTTCGAATTTTGTGAGATTATTGAATCTTTTTTTCCATTGAGAGTTTTAAGGGGTTATACACCTTTTTGTGCGGACGAATTGAGGATGGTTTGGAGTATTTTTTAAAGTATGTAGCAATAATATTATGACACCAAAGTTATTTTTTTTTAAAGTGTATTGCTCACTTGAAAAAACAAGTATTTGTTCATAGAAAAATATCAACAATTGGCGGAGTTATGACCATTTCCCCGGAGAACAACTTTTTTTTTGAAGAGGCTTGCGTTGACCAAAATGCAAGTCGAACAGGTCAACATAAATTAGAAAATCCAAAAAATTTAATTAGTCTAGGAATGCATCTAGTTCTTGAACGATTGAAAAAATAAATATTACGATTTTTCTGTATGCAAGAACGTTTTTCCCGAGATTTCAATTTTTGAGCTCTGAAAATTTTATTAAGAAATTCTTATCTCCAAAATGAAAACTTTTCTATGAAAAAGCGATCGTTCACGAACTAGATACATTCATATACTAATGAAATTTTTTGGATTTTCTGATTTAACTTGACTTGTTTAACTTGCATCGGGGTCAGCTCAAGCCTTTTAAAAAAAAAAGTTGTTTCGGGGAAAGGGCCATAACTTTGCCAATTTTTGATATTTTTTAATGAACAAATACTTGTTTTTTAAAATGAACAGTACAATACTAAAAATGTATAACTTTTGTGACATAGCATTATTGCTTCATACCTTGAAAGTTACTCTTAACCATCCTTAATTTTTCGGCACCAAAAGGTAAATAACCCCTTAAGTTATTTTGAGACTTTTCACGACATTTAATTTGTTTCTCATGAAACTTTTACGCACATTCAAAAGTTCTTTTCAATGTTTGAATGTTTTTTTTTCATCTGAAAATTTATTCTCCTAATCTTCTTTTTTTCACTATCTAATGTTAAATGTATTTTGCTAAAATAGGTTACGATTTCCTCGCAATCTCTTCTTGAAAATTGAAATATTTTGTCATTTAGTCAATATTTTTTAAGAATTTGCAAAAAGTTTGAAAAGTTCCAAGTTGTTTAATTTTGGGATTGTGTAGTTTAAGAATCACTAGGCCCGAATTTTCTATTCAAATTTCAAGTGAAGTTTGAAATTTTTCAAATTCAACATTTAACTACACTTCTTAAACCCAAAAATATTTTCTAGATTCTCTACAATTTTGAACTGTTTTGAAAATTTTCAGAATTTCAGAAGTTACCTACAAATCTCAAAATTTTTCTTGACTTGATGACTCCTCTAAATAATTTCAAGGCTTTTTTGAGAATGTTTCAGGAATCGAAAAATTATGAAATATTACAATGTGTTCTGCAATCAACAACGTTTATAACAATTATTCCTTCAAATTTCTTTTTTTAGGATGTAAAAAAAGTTTTAAGGAGTCATAAGTGATTGTATTCAATTTTTGCAAAATTTTAGCTTAAGGAGACCAAATTTATCATCGAAACTAAAATAATTTCTTAATAAATTTCTAGCAAATAATTTAGGAAATTTTGAAATGATTTTCTTTTTTGAAAAAAATACATACTGAGTTTCACTGACACGTATTTTTTTGAACTTGGAAATTCTTTCGCTGACAGTGAGCCAACATTTTACAAGAATTTCCCAAAAGTTACGAAATCTGTAAGTTTCAAAAATCGAGAGTTGTATAGAGTTAGATAATGAAAATACTTAAATTTACTCTAATTTTCTTTCGAAATTCAAGTCAAATTTTAAACTTTCTCTAATTCAAGATGCATCTACGCTTTTTCTAATACCCCTTCAAAAGTTTGTCAAATTTCCCACGATCTTATCAATTTTGTTAATTTTTATTTCAATTATCGGAAATTCAGAGCCTTTTTACATATTAGAATTTTTCAGAAACTTATATTTTTTCTTTTTCATTCCCAAAAATTTGAAAAAAATTCAAAAATCATTCAACATTCGAATTTTTTCTGTAAGTACATCAGCCTACTTGAAAATGTCGTTAACAACAAGGTCTTTAGAAGTCAATTATAACTTTATTCAAATTTTTGAGCAATTTTTGTTTACCAAGACTAATTTTATCTTCGAAACCTAAAATTTTCATTGATCTATAAATTTTGTTGAACGCAATTTTTTTTATGAAATATTGATTTTCAACATCTGCCATATTTTCAAGTCATTCACCATAACTTTTACTAACATTATCATGAATAAATTGAATTCTCAAAAGCCGAAATCAAGAATTATTTTGAGATGAATCGACCCCAAATTTGGACGTAACGGTTTTTATCAGTTCAAAAAATGGGACAGTCAAGGAGGATAATGAGTGGAGATTTTTGATTAATCGCTCGTTTGTAGAAGCGATCTTTTTACTTTCATGATTCAAATGGAACATGCTTTTAACGCTTTCTCACCCGTCACCGCGTTCTCGTTTGCTGATCGGCTGCGAGAATGCTTCATGAAGAGACGGAAATTAACGTCCCACGATTTCTTCGGCGCTTTTTCTTCCTCGCGTTTTTCGAATGTCAGGGACAATTTTTTCTCAAATTTTTGCTTTTAACAAACCAGAAGCGTTCAGTTTTCAGTTAAAAGAATTGAAATCCTTGTTTAAAAAAAAAGTACCAACAAACATGAATTTCTTACAACAATGCCCGACTGACAAAAAAAAAAATCTTTATTTTATTTGCCCATTATGTAAATGAGATTTGTATCCAACTAAAAATCCTCTGACTCAAAAATTTACAAACTTTTATATCATTTAATTTCTATATCCACATTTTTAGAACAAGCATTACTAATGATAGTTCTCATTTTCAACGAATTTCTATGGAAGAAAATTTGTTTTTTTGCCATTGAGTTAAAAAAAGTCAAAAACTTTCAGGTACATTTCGAAACACGAAATTTCGCTAGTATTATACTTCCTCGCGGCAGAATACACGGCTCGACCTTCATATTTTCCCCCTGTGGCGTCCAGCAAAAGTTTCGTCAGAGCCATAACGCACGTACGTTTCGCCATTTGCCTCTAATACGCGGACGATTTACAAGGAGAGTTTAGTGAAAATCTCCAAGAACTGAAGAGACACGAGTACATAGTGAGAGGAAGAAGAATAAATTAATTCACCGGTCGGCCGCCACAGAAAATAATTTGAATGCCTCCTATTTATCGTCGAAATCGTCTCCAAAGAAGTCGAACGTCCTTCGGTTCGTTACCCAATCCGAAATTTTGTGTTAGCTTTTTTTTGCATTGACGTTATGCAATGATTTTTTGAATATCTTAGGAAACCCAAATGCTAATGATGGAGAAAGTGATAGATGGATGGGTTTTTTTTTTCTTCTACGAAAAGTTATTGACCACGAGAAATTTGGATTCATGTTTGATGATTTCTTTGAAAAGTTTAAAAGTGGAAGTGAAAAGTGAAAAGCAATATTGCATAATAAATTTATGTCTAGGTAAAGAAGATTTTATGCTATTCATGATATTACTGATAAGAATAGAAAAGCGATTGAAATGAAATTCGTCTTAATGAGAAGTAATTGTTTATTAACACTTAATAATTATCATTTTAGTATAAATTTTTCAAAAAATTGATCAGCAAGTTTATTGATCAGTGAAAAATTTTAAACATAATTATAAATCTAATGTTTATATAGAAAATAAGATTCGAAGCCATTCAATAAATACTGATTCATTAAAAAAATCAATTTGATTGAGAAATAAAAAGAAGTATTTTTTGCAGCCACCTGCTGCAATGATATGTCGAATTTGTCAGAAACTGCAAATGGCAATGACGAAGAAAATCGTAAAATTGATAGGTTTTTTTTGTGACATTTTATTGATCATTAAAAATGAAGATTTATCTTTCAATTGTGATCAATGAATGATTTTTTTGAAAGATTATTAGATTTCATAGGGTGCTTGTGAATTGGAAGCATAATGATGCATTTAACTCATAATTTAAAGAAGGATTTCAATGCAATAAATACTGATTTTTTTTGAAAGTAACCTAAATGATTTTAGATTTGATAATCAATCCAATAATTTTCATTGATTTTCTGCAGATACGTATTGTAATGATTTTGACAATTTTTTCAGTAACCCAAAATCATGTTCATGACAAAGAAAATTATTTTAAAACTGTTTCAGAAATTAATTGATTAGTTTAGTTTCGACTAAAATTTTAAATCATGATAAAAAATCAGATATGTATGGAGAAAATAATATTCCATTCAATTTTCATAAATAATTTTTAATTCTCCTAGAAAAAATCGACATCAAAATAAAAAAAGTAGTTATTGTATCCACCTGTAGCAATCATTTTTTACTAATTTTCAAGAAACTCAAAATGACAATAACGAGAATACAAATGAAAAATACATATATTTTAATTCTTTGAGAGGTTATTGATCTTTATAAATAAAGAATATATTTTGAATATTTTAATAATTGATGGTTTTTTTGAGATAACAATAAAAAAAATGACAAGTTCTGTGATTGTACATTTAAATCATGTCAAAAAAATGAGATTGAATGCAATTTTAATTATTTTTGAATAATTTATTTAGGATCTTGATTTTTCAAAATTTTTAACAAACAAACTTTGAATTTAATGTTTTTCGGATGGAGAATGTAATCTTATTGGAATTTCTTCATCCTTAAAAATTTTTTTCTAATACTCTGAATTTCCAATGATTTAGGTAAAGCAAATATTCCAAATTCGAAAGTTAAATAAATATGTATTACGTCCAAGTTCAAATACTTTCTTCAAAAAATATGAAATTATCAAAATTCATATATTACCCTGAAATAAATCGTTAAAAATTTCTCACAAGAAATAAAAAAAAATCTGCTTAAAAATTTTCAAGTTAGTGAAAAAACTATGTTTTATTTAAAATGTTAAAAAATTTAAGGTACATAGAAGCTGGTATTTGAAATTACAAAATATATCTCAGAAATGAAATTTCTTATAATATGTAAAAATAGAATACTGAAAATCCACAAATTTCAGTTCCTGAAGAAGTCACCTTCACAATTTCGTAATATCCAAATATTTCAAAAATCATCATTTCCACGTGTACTTTCGAAATACAAAACCAGACATCAAAAACTCACCAAAAAACCTTCTTCCAGAATACCCATTTCCTCCCCCCCCAAAAAAAAAAATTATTGTTGTAACACACTCGATTTTTAATGATTCAATCAAATCAAATAATCAAAATTCAAAATTTGCATGAAAATGAAGATTTAATACTTTTTTTCAAAAAAGTTACATTAATTTCTAAAAATTTGAATTACTTATTTGAAAATTTAAAATCATAAAATTTTATAAATAATTCTTGAACCAAATTATTTAAAATTTATGTCACAAAACTAATGAAAATTCTACGTAAAAATTTGTGAGTTAGTGAAAAAAATCTCTTTATTTTAAATTCAAAAATTATCGAAAAAGCTCAATTTTACAACCTCAATTGTTATAAAGAACTGATCGTCTTAAATTATCTAAAAATAGAATACAGCAATTTCATACCATCGAAAATTAAAAAAAAAAAAAACATAATTTCGGCTCTTTTCGAAATACAAATCCAGACACGAAAAACTCATCCAAAAATTCCTTTCTTCCAGAATCTAAAAAAATTGTCCTAACACTCGATTTTTCATAAAATTAAATCAAAGTTCCATTCATTCTTCAAAATTTGAATATGGTACCATCGAATTTCATAAATTATCTTGAATCAAATTACTCAAAATTTCTCACACAAACTAATAAAAAATCTACGTAAAAATTACTGAGTTCTTTAAAAAACCTCCCTCCCTTCCAAATGTCAAAAAAAATGTAAAACATATCTCAAAATAGAGTACTACAAATTCATGACATCCAAAATTCCAATGAAGTCATGATTTCCATCATCAAAAACTCACCCAAAAACCCCTTCGTCCAACCCCCTCCCTCCCCCCTCAAAAAAAAAATTTTCCGATTCGCGTAAGCCAGTTACCTTTTTCCTCAACTACGAAAGGGGAACACTTTCGATCGTAGGATGTTCTCTAAAGGAAGAAAATGAACACATCAACCATGATTAGTTACTTTCCCGAGCTTCCATGATTTCTAAAAAACAACACCTGAATTTCCCCCCTCGTTTTTTCCCCACTAATGAATTCCCCTTACCTTAGCAAATGTCGAGGAAGAAAAATCCACCGGGAAAACTCCTGGAAAACGCACGAATTGAAAAATCGCGAAAACGGCACTTGGGCGAAGATTTTCACCAACTTTTGGTCGGGAAGGACATTCGGTCCTTCGAAGGTCTCGGAAGGGCATGAACTTGGGTCACTTTGGGTCGGGAATTGGGTCACTATTGAGGTGTGATTGGGGTGTAATTAGGGTGTAATTGGGGGTGGAAATGCGCGATCGCGATCGCTTTTTCTTGAGCGTACGCGGGTCCAACGAGCGATGCTGCGCGAGTAGTCGGCGGAACTGGCAAGTCCTGGCTTAAGTATCGGCTATCCGAGTGGGGTCCACTTCTTCATACTTTATAGACGGACGGTCCGGGCCCTCCAAATACGCGGGAGAGTGGGAAAATGTGGACATGATCTTTTGTTATGTGCTGGAATAATTGCAGGCTTTGGGTACCCGGAAAAACAATGTTTTTCATCGATGATTTTCGTTTTGATCCGAGGACATCCGATATTTCTGTTTGAAGAAGTTGAAAAATTGAGCGAAAAATAAGAGTCAGAGAATTTTTCCGTAATAATTTCTTGTTCCAGTAGAACTTTTCTGAATAACTATGAAAAATATGAACTCTACTTCATCTTTTACTTACTTTTATGTTACAAGTTCTTTTTTTGCGTATTTTCATAGGAAAATGTGGACATGATATTTTGTTGCTCGCTCGGATTGAATTAGTCAAATTATTACTATTTGAAATATAAAAACGTGTTTATAGTCATTTTCCGTGATTAGACTATGCAGTTACTTTGAATTTAATAATTAAATGAGTAAATTTTCAACTAATATCAAATGGTCATAGTTTTTTACTAATTTCAAGTCATATTATTCTACTATTATGTTAGTCACTTTTCTTTGATTAATTCAGAAGTCGTTTTTGACAGTTTGATTTTTGTCATATGTGACAATTTCATTGTTAAATTTGAACCAATTGTTAGTATAATTATGCACTTTGTGATATATAATAATACTCATTTCGATTTTAAATTTGACTGGGAAATCGAAATTATTGTCATTAACAAATTGTACAGTCGAATTACGGAAAATGACTATACGAAAGTATTCATTCCTTTACTTATTCTCAATTCTTTGAAATAATTTTGAAAATTATAACTTTTCAAAACAAAAAATGTAATTTTGAATCATTATAAGAAATAATTCAATATCGATTTCTTCGCTTTTACATTTTTTTTGCCATATTCGAATTTCAAACTTGTTTAACAACACTCCTAGGGAATAAAAATTAACATTTTACTTCGATTGCTTAAAAAGTTCTGCTAGAATAAGAAATCATCATGGAAAAATTACGTTATACTTTTCCACTCATTTTTTAACTTCTTCAAACTGGAAGATCGAATATACTCGGATCAAAACAAAAATTATCAACGAAAAACATTGTTTTTTCGTTTACTGTAAAAATTAGGTTATACTGTTCTGCTCAATTTTTGCCACTGGAAATAATTGCAGGCCTTGGGTACCCGGAAAAAAAATGTTTTTCATCGATGATTTTTGTTTTGATCCAAGGACATCCGATCTTTCTGTTTGAAGAAGTTAAAAAATTGAGAGGAAAATTATAGCGTACTCTCATCAGATTAAATAAGTCAAATTATTATTACTATTTGAAATAGTAAAATGTGTTTTCACTTACGTATAATCAATTTTCATGATTATATTATGAAATGAGTTAAAATTTAACAATGAAAAAGTTTAACTGTCAACTAATTGATATTATAAAATATTAATTAGTTGACAATAATGTAATCGTAGTTTTTTACTAATTATAAGTCATATTATTTTACTATCGTATTAGTCATATTTTTTTAACTAATTCAGAAGTAATTTTTGACAATTTGATTTTCGTCGAATGTGCTCTCTCAGTTTGTTGAAAAACTACCAATTCATAGTAAAAGTTCACTAATTGAAAAAGTGAAAAGGGAGCAACTAAAGTTTTAGTAATATTTGACTAATAAAAAAATAAATAACTATGTATCTTTAAACTTTAGTGGAAATCCACTACTACAGTAGGTAGGTTTTGACAAGTCTTATTTGTGCATTATGACTAAAATATAAGTATAGTTCAACTAATGAAAAAGTCAATTTTTACTAATATTCTAGTAAGTCGTTATTGTTCATTAATAATCAATATTGACCACTACAATTATTGATTATCTAAATAGCATCCAAATGCTACTAATTTATGATTGTTTTGTAGTAAAAAAATCAAACAATAATAATAGAAATGTTTAGACACTTGTCAAAATATTTATGAGTCGTTTTATTATCTGATATCGTATTATGTTAGAGTTTTTTCCTTGATTAATAAAAATGTTCAAAGAAGAATTGTATTCAAAATTTATTGATATCCTACATTATTCAGTGATTATTTCAACTGACGCACATTTCTTACTATTTCTGTAGTCAAATAGTAACTAAATAATTAGTAACACCCAACTAATCAATTAGTAAGAATCAATTTCTTGATTGGTAACTTTTTACTGTTTCATTAGTCAAATAATAACTGAAGAGTTAGTTATCTACTAAATTTTGAATGGTAAGCAGATGTGACGATTTGAATTAATAATTTACAACTATTTATAAGTGCCCAGATTCCAACTAATTGAAATAGTAAAAAATGACAAGTGATTAGTTAAATTGAACAAATTTGATCCGAGGTAGTAATTTTTCCGTAATAATTTCTTATTTTAGTGAAACTTATTTAAACAACTATAAAAAATATAAACCGTCACTTCATCTTTACTAATTTTTTTGATGAAGGTTCGTTTTTTGTGTATAAAAAATTCATTTTTTATCATAGCGGTCTAAAAAAATCGTTTACACCACGGAAAAAAATAGCTTACACCCTCGCGAGAAATTTATTTTTTCCCTAGATGCAAAATGTACTATTTATAGGGGGTCATCCATATATGACGTCACGCTCTTGGGGGGAGGGGGGGAGTCAGCCTGAGCGTGACTAACCATGTCAGATCTTATGGTGAAATGCGTGACGAAGGAGGAGGAAAAAGTTGAAAAATTGTGCGGAAAATTATAGCACAATTTTTTCGTAATGATTTCGTATTTTAGTAGAATTTTTTAATGATAACAGTAAAATATTGATTTTTATTCCCTGGGAGTGTTATTAAGGAAGGTTGAAAATTCGAATAAAATAAAAAAATGTACTTCGAGAATCGTATAATGTGAAATGTGCCTGAAGTCCTGATGATGATTTTGCACTATAATAATTGAAATTTCGACATGAATACAATAAAGTTACTGGAAAAGCGAAGAAATGAATATTGAAATAATTCTTTAATTATTATTTATGAAAAATATAAACTGCTACCCAATTTTTTTACTATACATTTCTTCGAATCACATGCTTGGTAGACAAAATTAATTTTCTTGCGAAAGAATTGACACATTTTTTTACTTCAATTGATTGCGGAATTACTATGTTTTTCATCGATGATTTTTCAGTATCGCCTTGACTTTACTGTAATTATTCCTCGAGTAAAATGTGACAAAATATTTTGATGGAAAATTACATGAATATGTTCATTAAAAAATATTGTAATGGAGTAAAATTCAATATTTTGAATATAAATAAAAACAGGTCTCGTTTGTTTAGAATGCATCATTATGTAAATTCAAATAAATCAAAGTTTCGTTAAAAAACAACCACCTAAATTTCAAAATCGAATGAAAAGCATTTTTTCTAGAAGACAAATAAGTCTAACTTTGTCATTATAAAGTCGTTTTTGACTGATTTACCATGCCAAAATGACTTTTACTTCGAATGGATTTTTAGTGATTATGTAAGAATGTGCATTAAATAAATATTTATTGTACTTTCTTCAATGTTTAACATTTCAATTTCTGTTTTTCTACTACGAATTAAAAATATTTGTACTACATGCACTACATTTGTACTCTTTGACAGAGAAAACTGAATTTATAATCATTTTATTTGATATTCATACTTATGAAGATGGTGATATAGAAAATTCCGGTAAAAATAAAGAAATAGATGGAATATTAGTACATACAACAAAATTAGTTGCTAATACTTTAATTCCATGTCAAGTTCAAAATGAAACTTCTAATTTTAAAAATGGAATAAGAGGGTAAAAATAATTATTTAAAGGTCAAAAATTTAGCTTGAAGTTCAAAGATTCAGTTTTATGTATCAAAAAGTGTTGTTCATTCGTATTATGAAAAATTTTTCGTGATCACTTACAATTCAAGAAAAAAATTATTTATTGATAATGTTCCGAATTTTATAAAATGAAAATTTTTCTTTCAACAAAATGCTGCAGTTTTAGCCACTTTCAGTAGTTTTGAAAATCGAGAATCATGTCAATTTGAGTTTAAACATTTTCGTTATGAAAAAATTTTTATTCAAATAAAGAATTTGAAAATATCGAGGAACCGAAATTTGAAGTTTCACAAATTTACTATTTTTAAATCCTAGAGAATTCTTGAATTCAGTGTATTCGAAATTCATACATTAAAAACGAAGAAATCGAAGTTTTTCGAAGATCTTAAATTGAAAGTTTTTAATCTAGCACTGCAGATTTCTATTAAATATATAAAAACAGAAAAAAATTTGTCGACATTAAAAAAAATGCTTGTTAATCAAGCTCAATACAATTGTAAAAATTAATCTCATTTTTGATGTTTTTATAAAAATCATGATTATTTAATAACCTTTTGTATTTTTCTGTTTCAGAAAAAGTCGACCAAATTTCGGTTCCGAAAAAACATCGTTTTCTAAACAAACTTCCGATATCTTCAATTTTCATATCAGCCGATGAATCATGTTCTTCGAAAAGGTAAAACAAGAATATTCAACTAATTTATTACTGCAAAATTTCTCTTACAGTATAGAACATTTACCCATTTTTTTTTTTTTTTTTTTTTTGTTCTTTAAACTAAAAACATATCTTCTTGTCCTGAAAATTTTAAAAAATTTTCCAAGGCAAAAAAACCACCATATAATTACTTTGCACATTTATTTGAATGTCCAATTTCTTTTTCATGAAGAAATTTCATACCCAAAAGATTAATTTTTATTCTAATTGTTAAATTAAAATAGTGCAATTTTCCTTGGAATTTAAGAGACTCGAATGTTGCTCTAAAAATTTTCTGAGTGACAGCTTTGGAAAAGTAAGCACAAAGTATTACCTAATGACTGTTGATAGAAAAAAATGGCTGAAGAAGCCAAGAAATCTTTGACGTAATTTCACGTTCTGAGAGCCAGTATTTTTGATCATACGTCATGCGAATGGAAATTAGATGTGACGTCGAATATTTCTGAAAATCTATTAATCGTTTGTTGTTGAAAATTCAGTTTTGTTTGTCTTTTGGATTTTTCTTGCTATGATGAAATATCGATGTTTTGTGGATGCAAATTCAGGGGTCTCAGTATTATGATAAAAAATGAATCTTTAAAAATATATGCAAATTTTTTTTTTGCAATGATCGTAAGAACATAAAACAAACCAATTTATTTTGTTGTAAACAAAAATTTTGCGAAAAATACTTCCGGGAAATTTCAGCATTGGGAAAAATTGGATCCTAGATTTTTTTTCTCTCAAGCTCTAGCGAATTAAAAAAAATGTTTTTTTTTTTCATCTGTTCAATTAATTTTCAATATTCTTCATGATTCAATTTCTTTTGTGTATGACGATGTTTCAGTAATTTCACAAAAGTAAAAATAAATTCCTGACAAAAAAGTAACAATATGATTTCTTTTGATGAAATGAGAATTCCTCGACGTTTGATATTCAAACAAATAGATTACAAAAAAAAAGAAATTTGTATCTCTGAATGGGAAATCATTTCCTTGTCCCCGAGCTCATTAGTTTATGGGAGACTGGACGCGTCCTTAATCTACTGCAGCCAAGATACGACACGTTTACCTAGAATGTAACGTGCTATCTAGAGGCGTCAAATATAGATATTCAATCTCCATATTATTTATTATCACTGCATTTGGAATCGCCTTTTACATGTTTTTGATAAATGCATTCCTATCGTAATTTGCATCTTTCCTGCGTGTATTACAGTTTTCAACTCGAGAGATCATTTTCTAATCGTAAATATTAAATGTGATTTGGGTATTTCTTATGAATTTTGGAAGTAATAAACTTAAAATTATAATTACTCATTTACAAAAAAAAAAAAAAAAAAAAAAAACGAACAAAAACGAATAAGACGTATTTGTACGAAATTTGACTTAATCATCTTTTGGAATTGTCGGTTTCCATGTTTTTTGGAGCTTAAGGAGAATAAAAACAATTGGTAGTAATGTCACTGTGAGACTATTTTTCAGAATTGATTTTACGGTTTATAATATTGGCATTTTACTGTGGTGTATGCTTTTTACATATAATACATATTACTTTTCCAAGATTTATAGTTTTTTATATAATTTATTCGATACATCAGTTTTTTAACTTGTATCGTATATTGCAGTTTATTATTTCAATGAAGAACAATGTTATTTTGTTTCATTTTTTTTCATCAGGATTCATTTTACAGTTCATCATTGTTGAGATTATAAAAGTTCATTACAATTCATGATACTTGTACAGTATACGTAATTTTTTAATATTTAAAGTGTTTAAACACTTCGTTATTATTATTTTCACAAATACAGTACATGCAATATTGCAGTTCGTTATTGTAATTTACACAAGTTTTTTTTATTTTTTATTCGATATATTGTGATTTTTTTTTTACTTATACAGTATATTGCAGTTCATTATTTAAATGAGAAACAATGTTATTGCGATTCCAAAGAGTGATTTTACAGTTAATTATTATTAAGATTATCAAAATTCATTACAATGTATGCTACTTATACAGTACTTATATGTGACAGTTTTTCAAAATTTATACAGTTCATTAGTATTTTTCATACATATATAGTTTATTGCAGTTAACAGTAGTTTTTCTTATTATTTATTCGATATATCAGTTTTCTCAATTTACTCAGTATATTGCAGTTCATTATTTTCTATGAGAAATTAGCCTTTTTCATACAGTATATTATACAGTAGGTATATTGCATTTCGTAATTGAAATTTACAGTATTTTTTATTATTTATTCGATACATTTGTTGTTTTCATCTTATATAGTATATGCAGTTCAATATTTAAAAGAAGAACAATGCTTTTTTATTCTTAGGATTGATCTTACAGTTTCTTATTACTATTGAGATTAAAAAAGTTCTTTACGAATAATGCTACTTATGCAGTATGCGTAACAATTTTTTAAAATTTAAACAGTTCATTTTCTTTTACATATACAGTATAGTGCAGTTTATTATTGCAGTTTACAGAAGTATTTTTTATTATTTATTCGATAAATTATGAGTTTTTTTTCACGTATACAGTATATGTAACAGTTTTTTAAAATTTATACAGTTTATTAGAATTTTTCGTACACATACATACAGTTTAGTGTAGTTCATAATTGCAGTTTACAGTATTTATTCTTATTATTTATTCGATGCATCAGTTTTTCAACTTATACAGTATATTGCAGTTCATTATCTTCTATGAAAAACATTGATTTGTTGATGCTCAAGATAAATCTCACAATTAATTTATAATTACATGAGAGTTGATAAAAATTTATGCTACTTATATACAGTATACAGTATACGTACGTCTTTTAAAATTTGAACGGTTCATTATTATTTTTTTTACATATACACAGTATATTAAAGTTCGTGATTGTAGTTGACAGAAGTTTTTGTTATTATTTATTCGATATACTGTGAGTTTTTTTTTTTTACTTAAACAGTATATTGCAGTTCATTATTTAGATGAAAAACAATGTTTATTCGATTCTGAAGATTGATTTGACAGTTTATTATTAATGAGGTCATAAAAATTCATTGCAATGTATGCTACTTATACAGTACCTATATGTGACAGTTTTTTAAAATTTATACAGTTCATTAGTATTTTTCATATATATACAGTTTATTGCAGTTTATGATTGCAGTTAACAGTAGTTTTTCTTATTATCTATCCGATGTATCAGTTTTTTCAATCCATACAGTATATTGCAGTTCATTATTATCTATAAAAAAAAAGTTGTTCTGTTGATGTTCAAGATTGATTTTACAGGTCATTAATAATTACATAAAAGTTCATAACAATTTATGCTACTTATTAAGTTCATTAGTCTTTTTCATACATATACAGTAGGTGTATTGCAGTTCGTCATTGCAGTTTACAGTATTTTTTTAAATTATTTATTCCACACGCAAGTTTTTTTCAACCTTTACAGTATATTGCAGTTCATTATTTCAATGAAGAACAATGTTATTTTCATCCTCAGGATTGATTTTACAGTTCATTATTATTATTGACATTTAAAAAGTTCATTACAATTTATGCTATTTATACAGTATATGGAACAGTTTTTTGAGATTTATACATTTTAAGTCTTTTCCAACTTACACAGTAAATTGTAGTTCATTATTTTGATTGAAAAAGATGTTGTTTCGATCATCAGAATTGATTTTACAGGTTATTAATAATGACATGATAAATTTCATTAAAATTTTTCCTAGTTATACAGTATGTGTTACAGTTATTTTATATTCAAACAGTGTCTTGCTGTTTTTTTACGTATACAGTATATCGCGGTTTTACATTTACAGTACGGTTTTTTTGTATTTATTCAGTAAACTAGATTTTTTTTACTCATACAGCAAATGTAAGGAAGTTTATTATTTTAATCAAGCACTCGTAACATAACGTTTATTTATGCACTTTCTAAAAAAGTTCAACCTAGCCTATCAAAAAAATTTAATACTAGGAAAGGTCTTAATCATAAAATATTTTAATTTATGCACTTTACAAACTGTGAGTTAATTATAAAAATATGGAATACGGACTCAAAAATCTCCATAAAGAATGAAATGACATGTTTTTTTGAGTTTACGGATATAAAATTAAATTTATTTATTAGTATTAATTTTACTGTAATCTGGATATTTTAAGGATTATGAGAATAAATTCAATAGTTTACCTCGATTAATTGATGATTTTTACATTGTTTATTGATTTAATGTTACTATTACAACATATACTTCATTTTTACGGTAAATTACATTTCACACTTCTTATACAGCAAAAATGATAGTTTTTGAAATGAGTACATCCGAAATGTGAATAAATTAGTTGACTGATGAAATTATTTTTTCATTTTATTTTATCGTTATCTGTGTATTATCGTCCATATATATTTATCACTCAAGATTTATTTATATTTTCATATATTTATCTTTATTGACATTATATTGCTAATTATTTTCTTTCTTTTTTTTTGTTTGTTTTATATTATTATGATAGTTTTTTTTCATTCATACAGTAAGTACATTGCATTTTCTCTCTTATACAGTAAACCGCAGTTTTTTACAAAATCATACAGTATATTACAGTTGATTATTGCATTTCCTGGTTCATCGAAAAAATGAACGAAATTCGAAGTTGATTCAACAATAAAACAGATTTACAGTTGATATTACTGTAAAATCATATTCCATATTCTATTATCAACTAATACAGTTTCATTCTTCATCACTCTTCATGCTATTTATACAGATTTTTTCTTATTTCTACAGTACATTAGTTATTCCTACTCATACATCACAGTACAACACAATTTTGCATACTTTTACAGTACATGACAATGTATAATTTCATTCTATAACCATTACAGTAATTTAATTTTTTTTCACTATAAGGTTTATCATAGAAAAAATCTTTCAAATTCTCATTCTTATCCCTACACAATAAATAAGAAAAAGTAAATAAATTCACAGAAAAAAGATGTAACAAAATGTATCAGTTAATAGTTTACTTTTCGTGAATATTTAAAATTTTTCCGGTTGAAGATAATACCTCGTGACAGACGGAAGAAGTAAAGTCATTTTGTGTCGCGATTGCAGGGAATTACGCGAAATTAAATGGCTTGTTTTTCTCCCTTTTATTCTTTAACGAGAAATTGCGCTCGCGTGACATTGAATTTCGCGATAACGTGTAATCACAGTTGAAAATCAACGTGGAATAGTCATTTTGGAACGTACGTGATGCGCGTGCCCTTTGTATAGCGAATGAGTAATCTCGGCGTCACGGGTTTCGCCAAACCATCTCGATCGGAAAATTTCATGACGTTTTTCCGAGCAATTGAAAAGTAAAGATTGTTGAATTTTTTCTGGGTGATAATACAATCCAATTAATCTTGGAATGGATGAATTGTGGGTTGGTAAAAACGTGGAATTGTGACGTTCGTCTTTCTTGAGATATTCAGATTGGTAAGATGGAGATTTATTGAAATTTGTATTTTTGGGAACATGAAGCTGGAATTCGGTAAATTATAATTTATTATGTATTTTTTATGGAATTAGAATATTTATTTTGCAATGGAATATGAATGTTTTATCGTGCTTAGGAGCGAAAATATAATATTAGAAAATTCTCTTGGTTATTCCATTTCGGGATACCATTGGAAAATTAGGAACAATTTAAAAATTACAGTGTAAAATGCAATAAACTTTTGAAGAAAATTTTATGATTTTATCTGATAAAAAAAAATTGTAAAAATAAGAATTTGCACTAACATAAAGAATATTTTAGCTTTTAGCATATTGTAAAATTTGTGAATTTTTTTTAACCTTTATACCTTTATTATGCTTCATAAAATTTGTATGACGTTTGTCACAGTTATGATATCGTACTTTTTTGTGAATTTTGTTTTTTTTTGCAATTTTTCTTCTCATTTTTTAAAAAAATTTTGTATTAACTGTGATATTTGTGACTTTTGTGATTTTTGTTGTGATTGTTGAGTTTTTTGCATATTGATAAGAACTGTTGATATTGCGATATATGTGACATTTTGTAATATTTTTTAACTTATTGTAATAGTTATGCATATTTGTAATATTTGTGAATTTTTTATTTTTGTGGTGGTTGTGAATGCTTGCGATTTTCGTGACCTTTTGTGATATTCATAAAATGTCAATTAATCAATTTTTAGGGAATTGGAAACATTACTTTTGGTATACTTGCTGTTCAACTCTGTTAATAAAATTTGCAACAATTTGCGCCATTTTTATAACGTAAATAAATCATAAAAGCAGGAAATTTCGAAAAATTTCCGTTTTCATTGAACATATCTTTTTTTTTCATGTTTTTTATTATAATTTTTATTTGAACTTATTGATCGATTTTGGTAAAACTTACAGTGATAGGTAAAAATTGTTAAAATTATACAGGAACATAAGAATTGGTCTGGTAATTCGAAAAATCTGTAAAAATTTTACTGCTTTTCTTTCGAACAATTTTGGATAAAAACGAGCCTAGTTCGTTGTTGAAAATTTTCAAAAGAAATCGAAATATTCAAATCGCAAAATTTCAAGAAAGATTCTTGTGTTTCTTATGTTAACAATTAATAATGTGAAAAGTTTTCTAAAGAATTCTACGACTCTACAATTCATATGTTTGCGAAGAGGATTTTTGAAAATTCTACATTTTTTTTCCGCGAATCATTGCATTTTTGAATAATCACATAAATCTGTTGTGGTTCTAGAAAAATAATGTATTTCATATGCGGCAATTCTATAAGAGTGAAAATTCAGAAAATTTTAGCAGCTGCTGGAAAATATGCTAAAAGTTGTAAAGTAATTATAAATTCCTGAAATTCTCATATTTGTATTTCTAAAAAACCTTACAATACATTTTTAAAGTTTTTCAAAACCAGCAAAAACTGTGGTAACATACCAAAGTACTTCAAAGTTTTGAAAATTAGTTTACAAATTCTGGAGATGAGTCCAAATTTTTCAATGTTGATACAAATAGTTTTAAATTTAAGTATGTGTCACTAAAAAAGCATTACAGTAATTCAAGAGGAATTCATCAATATGTACATGCAACTTGAATATCAAACAAAAGTACAAATTCCAAACAATATTTGCTAGCCCCTAAAATTCTGGAAATGAAGTTCAATTCAATACCATAAAAATTTTCATAATTATATTTTTGTAACAGAAGTATTTGAATTTCGTTTTATTTCATAAAACTGTTTTTCATTATTACAAATTTCAACGTATTATTTAATTGATTTTACCAAGTAAATTTCATTTCTAAAAAAAAAGCATCATCATCATCGCAATTTTTACTGTACTTGGGAACATTTTCAAGTTTAATATTACCACTTTGATATAAAAAATCCTCATTGATAAAACCATTTTGCACTCTCAGAAATTTCTTTATAAAATTTAAAAGACTTTTGAAGCAAATTCGCTCTACTATCTATTTAATTTTCTATTCAAGTTATAGGCGTAACTATAAAAAAAATAGACACTGTCTATTAAAATTATAAACCTCCTATAAAATCGAACTGTACATTTCATATAAAGCAGACATGAAAACCATTTTACCTTCAAATGATTTCTCAGTGAAAATGTGTATTCAAATTTTTTTAAATTCAAGTGGATTTCAACACAATACTAATTTATTATTTGATTGAAACAAAAAATTTATATTGTATGGAATATAAATTGTATAACAAATATTATATTGTACGTTTGATTACATGCAAAAGATATTTCAAAATATTCAGACATGTGTTGTCTAAAAATAAAATTAATAATAATATAAAATATTGAAATTAATCTATCTAAATAAATTTGATGTAAATTTCTTTGGAATCCTTTTCATACACATGTCCATGAACTTTCATACACGATTTTGAGAGAAAGTCTATAAAAGTTGTTCAAAATTTCAAATTTTTTTTGACAGTGTGGATTGAAATTAATTCAAAAATATTCAAATTCCCAAGCCATTTTCAGCCATAATTCAGGATGAATTAAGACATCTTGATATTGCGATTGCCCTTTAAGAATTCTCACAACTGAATCAAAAAACGTTTGTTTCACGTGTCGAAACACAAAGATTTTTTTGCAATAATTACTGTCGAGACCCTTGTATTAAGAAGTCGACGTCACCGCGGAACATAAATCCCGAAAAAAATCTTGGACACTTTCACTTTCTTGTAATTTTAACGCGTTGCCGAATGCCTTAATTTCGAATGGAGTTCGCACTTGCGACTAAGAATAATGATATTTTTCCCGCGGTTCGCTTGCACTCGCGTTGCTTCATCGCGAGCGTGAAAAGTTGTGTCGAAAACTCGATAAATCATACGGGAATTTGGAACGAGCGTTTTCGGTGAATTATTCCAGCATTTGCAAATGGATGAATAATATTCGAAGCTCATTTTGCCATGGTAAATCATGAGCAATTTTCGAAAGACGTGAAGAATTCGTTGAAATTTGTAATAAATTAAATGCAAATAATAATAGTTCAGAAGTAGTTTTTGCATCAATTATTTCCTCAATTTCATCATGGTCGAAAAAGACTCACAGATCTAGTTCCAAAAATAAATTTTACATCTCCAATAAATATGCAAAACTACGGAATGACGCCCTTGAATGATTCGAATAAATTTGGAAAAAGTTATGGGAACGAATTTCGAGTATTCTTTGGGAATCCCATGCTCGATGACGTCAAAATTGACGTCCAGCAGAGGATGAATCTCAAAGAGTAACTTTCCAGAATCATTTGCATAATGACAGTTGACATTGCTGCTTAGAGTCAGGCAATGAAAAATTGTGACTCGCAAATTGTTTATAATAAAAACATCGATTCGACGTGTGCGATTCAAGGCACTTTTTGTTTTGTTCGAAATTTCTTTGAAAAAATTGTTTTGGTCTATGAAAATGCAACAATGACATAACTTGAGGTTTTTTGGGGAGGTTGAGTTCAAGACAGGTTGAAGATGGATTGAAAAATTACATAAATAATATCTTAATTTTTTTTTAAGTCTTATTTGTTTTTTTTTTGAACTTGCGCTAATTTTTATTGAACGGAATTAACCGTATGGTTTCCATTTCTATTTTTTCAAAAATCTAGGCAAATCACTTCTAATCAATGCCTGGAAAATGTGAAAAAGTCGTTTTCCATATAATCGACGAAAGTTGATGTAATTCATTGAGCAACACGAGATATTACGTTTCATTTTTGCAACAATGTTGTTCGAGATTTTCGCTTGGTTTATTCATGCCAAGTTTGTTTCTATGAAGTCTCGAGATGAGTTTACGAAATGAATTTGTAACATATTTTTTCATTCCAAGGTTGGGCGTCGTTTCGAGGTCTTTGTTCCAAACCGCAAAGTTCATATTATGCAGAATACACTTGAAAGAACGATCGTCTCTCAACCCTTTCACGTTCATAAAATTATCATACAGCTTATGAATCGACGTGCGTATGTTTCCTTTTTTGATGCTGATAATTTCCATTTCAAGTTCATGGGTTTGGCATTTTAGGTGGATATGTTTTTCGGGGAATTTGGGGAATATCCGTATTTTGTGGGTTTGCAATATCTGGGGTTTCCCTGTATTAAATTGTTTTGAATGTACTTTTTTCAAGAGATTAAGTCGAAAATTTTATGTTAAAAATTCTCTTGTGATGACAAAATAATGACACTAAGCTATTTTCTTATTTTTTTTATAAAACAAAATATTGATTGCATATTCATCATGGTCTAAATATTTTTGGTAGTTATTTTTCTAGTGAAATTCAGAAAATTCACAATCTATTCTTGTGCATACTTTATTTTTAATTTTTGAAGTTTTAACATTTTTTACAGTTAAAGATTGTATGTTGTATACAGATAAACTGACATAATAAATTGGAAATTTCAAACATCTTTTATAGACTTTTTTTTAAAATCTTGTTTGAAATTTGATGGACACGTATATGAAAAGGATTCTAAAGAAATTCATATTAAATTTATTTAGATACATTAATTTCAATTTTTTTTATTATTATTGATTTTATTTCAAGACACTACATGTTTGAATATTTTAAAATATCTTTTGCATATTATCAAATGTACAATATATTTTTTGTTTTACAAGTTATATTCCATACAAAATCAAATTTTTGTTTAAATCAAGAAGCTGTTCATAAATTAAGATAAATCTGCTCGACAAACTTTATTATGTCGAAATCCACTTGAATTCAAAACATTTTCAATGAAAAATCATTTAAATATGAAATGATTTTAATGTCTGTTTTATATGAAATATACATTTCGATTTCATAGAAGGTTTAGAATTTTCATAGACAGTGTCTATTTTGTTCATAGTTACATCCATAAATTTAAAAGAAAATTTAATAGATAGTATGGGAAATCTGCTTCAAAGACAGTCTCTTAAATTTAATAGAGAAATTTCTGAAAGTGTACGTACTTCGAATTATTTTGTTATGATAAAATAATACCATGAAGATATTTTTTTTTATTATAAAACAAAATATTGATATATACGTATCATGTCCTAAACATTTTTGGTAGTTATTTTTCTTGTGAAGTTCAGAAAATTCACAATCTGTTCTTATATAGATTATTTTTATTTTTACTTTTTTGAATTTCGAACATTTTTTACACTTAAAGATTGCATGCTGTATACAAGGATTATATGCAGATACACTGTCAAAAAAAATCCCGAAATTTCAAACTTCGTTTAAAGACTTTTTCTGAAAATCGTGTTTGAAATTTCATGGATACGCATATGAAACGGATTTCAAAGAAATGTACATCAAATTCATTTAGATAGATAAATTTTAATATTTTTTATTATTATTAATTTTATTTCAAGACACTACATGTTTGAATACTTCAAAATATCTTTGTTATGAAATTTATATTCCATACAATATAAATTTTTTGTTTCAACCAAATACATAGCTGTTGATAAATTAGACAAAATCTGCCCCAAAAAAATTTATAATGTCGAAATCCACTTGAATTGAAAAAAGTTTCAATACACATTTTCGATGAGAAATCATTTAAAGGTAAAATTATGTTAATGTCTGCTTTATATTTAATAAACATTTCGACTTCATAGAAGGTTCATAATTTTCATAGACAGTGTCTATTTTTTTCATATATAGTTACGTCCATAACTTTAATATAAAATTTAATAGATAGTATGGGAAATCTGCTTCAAAGACAGTCTTTTAAATTATATATCAAAATTCTTGACGATGTACAAACTTCAAATTATTTTGTTATAAAAAATATCACTAAAACTCAAACAAAAAAAATACCTTATAGAAAAATTGACTAGTTATTTCTATTATAAGGTTTCTTAATTTTCGAATAAAAATAGGCAAAGGTAAATAGAACTCTAGGATAATTTATTTACAAACAAAACAAAAGTGATATAAAATGAAGCCCCCAAAAAAGCTTCAAAATTAATTACATATTGATATAAAATTTTCAACATTGATTCAATTGAAATATGTGAAAATTTCAGTACCATTGATTAAAAAACTCAGTTATCTAACACTTATATGTAAACAATTTTTTTATTTCACGAACAAAAGTTCTCAACTCCTTTTTTCTATAAAAGAAATTGTTATTCCACTCATTTCTTGATTTGGGAATTTTTCGTAGTAAACATTCACGAGATCTGAATGCTAACAGATTAAGAAGTGGTCAAGTTTCTTAAAAACAAAATAAAATGGATGATCATTTTAATAAAAAAATATTATCCTGAAATCTCAAGATCAAAATTTTAATTTCAAATGTACGACAGTTCCTCTAAAATGTTCAGGTTCCTCTGAATTTAGAAAAAAATTGTAAATAAATGAATGATAATACAATTATTATATACAATAATATTGTTATAAAATATTAAAAATAAGTGCACAAAAAATTCAAAATATCATAAGGATAAGAAATGATGAATAAATAAACCTAAGGATCTTCATAATTTTTCCTTTGTCTATTCCCATGTAAAATATGCAGCGAAAAAAGTCCATCGTTGGTTAAATTATCGCAAAATTATTTTCCTCACGTTCAAATTTACACGCCTGATACTCTGCAACCATAAATGATTCCATGCAACGCTTCTTGTATGTCTGCAAATTTTATGAGCCACTGGCTTGCACAATTTAGATGAAGATAGCAATGAAAATTGTTTATAGCGACCCATTACTCACGAAGATTTCCATCACGTTGAATGACAAATTAAACTTAAAATTAATTTGGTCGTAAATTATCCTGATTAGATATAGAAACGTTGCCTAATTCTCTAATAAACAATACTTTCAATGAGTGAATATAGCTGGAACTTTTTCAGTTATTTATACAATAAAAATTTTATTCAATAATATTTTTGTTTTTCCCGAATAAAATAATATTCATCATGCAAATAAGAACACACTTTTGTTAAGTTTTCTGTAAGTTTTTTGCAGTTTTAATAAATAAAAACTTTTTCACAGCAATCGTACTTATATCAAAACAATAATATTGTACAGTATGAATATTTTATTGCAAAGATTTATTATATTATTTTTTATTTATTTTACTCACATCCATTTATTATTAATGTTAATATACATAGTTTAATTATTATTCATTTATTATTTCTGATCAACTATTTTGAATACAAACCTGTTGGTATCCACTGATTTCTCTGAAAGCTATGGGCATTTACAAAAAAAAAAATCTGCTGAAAACCCAAAAAATTCTTTTTTTAGTCCAAAGAGAAAGTGTCTCATTGTTTTGATTATTTCGTTAAAAAAAAGAATCATGTCCCAAACAAAGATTTAAATCATATTTAGTCTGATTGCTGAATGCAAGTATCACCAAAATATTTAATATAATCTGTAATATTTATTTCTACAATCTACCTCATGAAATAATCTATCATTATGTTCATATTTTTACCTTACAAATATCATTGTTATTAGAAAGACCAAAATAACAATTTTCTAAAATAACTACCATTTCTTTCAATTACTAATTTCTTTAATTAAAAACTTGAAATTTAAATCATATTTAGTCTGATTACTGAATGCAAGTATCACCAAAATATTCAATATAATCTGTAATATTTATTTCTACAATCTACCTCATGAAATAATCTATCATTATGTTTATATTTTTACCTCACAAATATCATTGTTATTAGAAAGACTAAAATAACAATTTTCTAAAATAACTACCATTTCTTTCAATTACTAATTCCTTTAATCAAAAACTTGAGATTTAAATCATATTTAGTCTGATTGCTGAATGCAAGTATCACCAAAATATTTATTATAATCTGTAATATTTATTTCTACAATCTACCTCATGAAATAATCTATCATTATGTTTATATTTTTACCTCACAAATATCATTGTTATTAGAAAGACCAAAATAACAATTTTTTAAAATAACTACAATTTTTTTCAATTACGAAACAAAAATAACCGAGCATCCTTTTTATTGCTAAACATGCACTCATTTTTTTGCTCATCTGAAGCCTTTTACTATCTACCTCTAATCTCAGTCATCATCATCATTATCGTGATCATCATTCGCTTTTGAACTGTTCGCTCATTTCCCAATCAAAACACGTCAGCAAATATTTACCTGCTTGCATACATAGTGTGCAACGTGCTCCATGTTGACGGTCTAGTGATACGTCCAGGGACAAAAAGAATATTGCAGGTTCGCGAAATGTCCACGATTCGAATATGAGAGACAAAAAATCGGAGTTATGTCATTCTTCCGATGGGACATTAATTACGTCTTGTGCAATGGTATCGAAAGATTCCCGGAATGAATAATCGTCATGCAAATTTCATTGACGCAGGTTTCAGGTTCATTGAACGTAAAAAGATGTTGTTCACGGTTGAGGAGGCTGAGGAAATTTTGGAGGGGATAGTTTGTGGACTTTGGGCTCGAGGATCTCAATTTTTTGTGATTTTGATCAATGGAAGTTGAATTTGTTATAATTTCTTTCTGTAAATATTACTGAAAAATTTCATGATTTCTTGGATATTTATGTGCATTTCGATGTGCAAGTTTTGGGGAGAAAATAATTCCCGTCGTGAAGCTGTGAACTTTGAATTTTACACTCTCGACTATTATGAGTTTCATGCTTGTTTCATTTCAGTTGTTCTTCAATATTTATGGCGTCTCGTCTCCAGCACTTCAGATTACATCAACTCTTGTTATATCATACGTCATAACGATTTTTTCGTGTTTCAACAATTTCACAGTGTAAGAGGAATTTGGTCGGATGTTTTTACGTTCATGTTTCAGCAATTTGTTGCATTTGAACCATAATTATTTCGATCTTTATGGAAACCTTTAACAAAAATGAAATTTCTTATAAGAAGTCAATTTTTTTAAAGTTGCACCTTATAAGAAATTGCATTTTCTTATACGGTTTTTATAAGGTTCAAAATGTCTAGAGCTAAAGAAATTAAACTAATCACTGTTGGTATTTGGATAATTTTGAGAAGTTTCAAAATTTTGCGAAAGATCGAAGAGGGTTGATATTCTTGAATTTGAACTTTAATTTTATACTGCAGAAAAATTCGAAACATAGATTTGTTAGAATTTTGAATATGTAACATACAAATATATCATTGTAAGTTTTAGAAGTTAATTATTTAATGTCAATTTGAAATTCAACATTCAAAATTCTTTTTGAAGATCAGAATTTTATGATTTATAAATTTACAATTTTTTTGCACTTATCAAGGTTGGAGATTTTTGATTTTTAATAATGAATTTCTTTTTAAAGAGTCTTATTACTACTCGGAAAATGTACGTTTTTGCAACTTCTTGAAAATCATGAGATTGGAAAAATTTGGATTGAGCTTTGCTCAAAAGATTTTACATGTTCAAATTTCGAAATACTCTCAATTTTAATTGTGAACATAGTTAAAGTTTCATCATATAAATTGATAAGTATAAATTTTTCTCGTTTTTGGAATTATTAAATCGACGAAGTTTCAGAATCTTCATAATGATAAACTCTTCGAAAATTAATTACTTATTATGTTCTAATTATATCAATAATCATGACTTCAAGTAGATATTTTCCTAAACAAAATTTTCATAAAAAATGTTTGACAAGGATGGCGTACAGTATAAAAATGTTAAAAAATATTCTAACTCTGTAAATTTCAAAGAAAAATTAATTTCTAAGAAAACAATAGAAATCTATAAAAAATACCGGAAATTCTTTCGAATCACTTCAACTCAATGCAAACACTAGAAGTAATATTATGTATTTTATGAGGTCATTGTTTTGAATCGTTTTCTGAAAAATCTGAACAAACACCTACAATTGATAAAACTTTCAATTTTACAACATGAAATTCTAAAAAATGCGTTCAGTAAATAATTTATAGAAATACTAAATATCTTTAAAAATGCAAAAAAATGCAACAAATTTTAACAATAATAAAAAAAACCCCAAACAAAAGAAATCTATAAATTATGAAAAATCTGAATAGATGAAACTCTCAAGAAAATCAATAAAATCACTAAAAATAGATCGAAATTATAATTATAGAGCATCGAATGCTAAAAATATTTGTAGCAATCTATATAAATACTTATTATCAACTGATTAAAATACTGAAAAATCTTCCACAGTTTCATAGATAATCAAAAAATGGAAAAAATGCTTAATATCTTAGTAACCAAAAACTTTGTTGACATAATTTTTATTTCAAAATTTATGAAACATATAATCCTAAAGGACACATAAAATTTTATAGAATTTGAAAAAAAAACCACTGAGATGTAAGTAATTTTAAATTTTCTCATTTTCCAACAAAAAATTCTGCATTTATAATTTTTGATGGAATTGAGTGTAATAATAGTAATTTGTGTCGAAATATTGACAGAGAAAATGCTTTCTAAATTTTTAATAAAAACTTACTCAATTAGTTGAATTAAATTTGAAAAATTCGAGTAAGATACATATGTAAGAATATTTCGAATCCGTGTATTTTAAAATCTATAGCAGGGTCTTTAAAATCTATAGATCATGCTAGAAAACTTAACGTTATATAATTAATACAAAGAAAAAAAAACTAAATTCTAATTAGTTTCTTATATATGCTATTTAGATGCTTCAAAAATTTATGTGATTCCAGGGATCAAGAATCTTTAATTCATTGAGTATTGATTTCAAAAAATATATTATTATGTATACATACAGAAGTCATTAAAAACACTAGAAAATTTTACAAATCTTAAAATCTATAAAATATCTTTACAAAATATCTTTCTTTAGACATCTTTACAAAAACTAAAAAGTTTTACGTCCTATAAATACTAGGAAGTAAAACAAAAGCATATAAAAAATACAAGTAAGTCTATTCAACTTTAAAAATCCGTGTGACTTTAATAACTAGAGCATGAAATTCTATAAATTTATAGATCAATATTTTAAAATACTAAACGATTCTTCAAATAATAGAAGAGCTAAAGTAATACGAAAAATACTGAAAGTAATAAGAATTTATTGAGACACTGTTTTTTGTAAAATTCTTTGGGACACGAAAAATTGAATGAACTTTGAATTTTAGGGTTCGAAATTTTCGAAATCTATATTAAAATTTACATAAAAATGCTTGACATGTATAAAAGTACTACAAAATCCTGCAATACTTCATACATCCTGAAAAATACGAATAGTTGTAGAAATACTGAATAATCCTTGAAATAAAAAAAGTGCCAAAACAACTAAAAGAAATAAAAATCTACATATGAAGACACTGATTCCATAAAATCCTCTCACATACGAAAATCTTATAAACTTTGAACTTTAGAGCATGAAATCATTAAAATTTATATAGCAATCTACAGAAAAATAGTGGGTAAAAATATATAAAAATACTAGAAAATCCTGCTACATTTTAGACATACTGAAAGTTAGAAAACATGTCAAAAATACTCAAAATCTGGGTAGACAAGATGCTCTAAAAAAGCTATACAACTCTCAGATTTTTCCTCATGGTTATCACTGAATGAAATGTCACATTCAGAAATTTTCTGAACTCGAAAAAAGTATAAAAATTCGAACAAGCTAACTGAATTTATCATCAGAGTCAAAAAGTATAGGTTAAAATATGCTAGAATAAATAATATAATCTGACCACACAATTTTCTTGAAAAAAAGCCTTTCATTCTTCTTTCATGGGAAGCTGAATTTCCCCAGCTTTTCCGATTCTTCCATTCCATCATTGCAAAATATGAGAAATGACGAGAATTCATGATCTGTCGGTGTTTACGATCGCGTTCAGAGTAACTCGAAGGGCCATTAAACGACGAAGCGAGGGAATTAATTAACGTCGACGCGAAGTCAATAGCAATTGCGACGGCGTGAAAGGTCCCGAAAAAATCACGGTGTTTTGCACGAGTGGCAAGGAAAGAATGACGCAAGTCGCAGGCGCAACCGCCGATTTCTCGCCGATTTTTCCCCGGGTAAAAAATAAAAAATAGCGTTGTTTGATCAGTGCGATCTATATACATCGTTGAACTCGCGTTCAGTCTCCCTAATACAAAATAAACAAAACAGGTGAATGAGAATGAAATCTAGAAGTCATTTAATGATTTTTATTGCAGCATCTTCCAAGTGCATTTTTGAGAATTACAGGAGTTCTCAAAAATGCTAAAATTTTAGTACTCCAAAACAATAATTTCATGATTTATTTATCATTTACTGATTGAGTAAGAATATTTGTACATCTTTTATTCGAAATCTCGAAATTTCAAAAATTATCCCAAAAGTTGTGAGAATTCTTAATGAGTTAGACAAATTTCTATATATAAAATTTTGAAAGTTTCAGAAAATTTGTGTCATGTTTGAAATTAGAAGTTGATGAAGAATATTGCGAATTTCAAGGATGGTTAATATTTTTAGACAGTTGAAAAAATTTGAAGAAGTGATCGAAAGTGTACTGATGAATTTTAAAGTTGGTAAAATATATTGAAAAATTCTGTAATACCTCAGAAACCGTGTTTTGGGTCATATTTTTGAAAAATTTGAAAATCTAAAAAGGTTTCATCGTTTGAAGATTATCAATAGTTTTGGAAATTTTGAAAAATTCAAAAGACATTTGTAATTTCGATGATTGTCAATGCTCCAAAAAAAATGAAAAATTAATAAAATCCTACGAAATAATATAACTCTTCTAAATTAAAAATTATTGAAAACTCTGTGACATTCTTGAAATTTATCAAAATCTAAAAACCTTTCATGCTACGAAGATAGCCAATAATTCAGACAACTTCAATCAAAGTATACCAATTCAGGAGTTTCGAAAAATGATGAAATATTGAAAATTCCTAAAATTTCCTATATTTTTAGAAAACTCTAATAATTTGTTAAATTTCCGTAAATGTTGAAATATTTTCACACTCAAAAAAAATTTTTGAAAAAGCCAAAAAATGTTGCATCGTTAGGAGAATGTCGAGAATTTAAAAAATTTGAACGTCTTATAAAACTTTTAAAGTTTCGAATATCATTGATTTTCACAACAAATTTGAAAAATACTGCACAATTTTAGGAAATGTTTAAAAATTTAATAGATTCTTGAATATTTTGAAAACTTTCCATACATATAAAAAATTGTCTAACGATTCAAAATATGTTTTACCGTATGTAGATCTTGTTAAATTTTTAATAATTTTCTTTAAAAATTGAATAATTCATGGAAATTACACATTTAATTTTTGAATTTCCCCAAAATTCGAAAATTCTGATTGAAATTTCGAGAATAATCATGTAAATTCATTGAATAAAACATTTTTTGACTGTAAAAAATTTGAAGAATATTAGACAGTTTCTACAGTTTTACAGCATCTTGGAAATATTCAATAATTTACAAGAGTTATTAACAATTTGTAGGATTCTAACAATTGTTTTAATTTTTTTTGAATTATTTACAATCTTAATAGAAACTTTAAATTTTCTTTTAATTTTCCAAAATATTTCAAATTTTATTCACGATCTTCCAACAATGAAACTTTTCGTTTGTTTAAAAAATGTTTCACAAACCTTGACTTTATCTACATTTTTTACAATTTCTTCGAATCTTTTCAATTGTCTAGAAATATTGACCATCTTTAAAATTCGCAACCAAAACAAAATCAAAATCTCAGAGTATATTGAAAGTTACGAAAATTTTGGAAAATTGAAAATCAGAGTAAATCTAAAAGATTTTCGATGATTCAAAAAAATTCTGAAAACTTGTAATTCTTTGAAGAAAACGTGAAAACTTCATATAAAATGTAGAAAGATTGAAAAAGTTTCCAAAATCAACTAATATTCTGTTTTTTAGAAGTAGTCGTTAATTTTGAAAATTTTAATGATAAAAGTTCGAAAATTGTGGGAAACTAAAAAACACAGGAAATTTTAAAAGATTAGCAATAATTCTGAAAAATCTACAAAATCAGTAAGGTCCCAGAAAATAAATAAACATTAATTCTGTAGATTGTGCAATATTTCAAAATTTTCTTTAAACTACCGAAACTGCTCGAAAAACTTCATTGTTTCTCTTCAACGATGGAAATTGAAAATGTTACTATTTCTTTTGAGTTGCATTGAAAATGTAAAATATAATAATAACTTAATTATCTATAAAAATTTTCAAAAATCTACACTTATCTACACCAAGAAGTAAGTTACAATAATAACACATTCAACGTCTTCATACATAATGTACTATCCTCAAAATACTTGTAATCCTATAATTACTAATGATTTATTCAAACATTCCATGAAAATTACCAAGTTTCATTTCTGACATTTCTTATGTTTGAACTTTGACTCGAATTATTGAGGAAACACATTCACATTCAACAATGAGAAAAAAAACTGTTTACACTGTCACGATTTCCGAAAAGCAAATTACACTCAACACGTTGATCCTACTTTTTTACGATGGCTCTTAAACGTATTACAGCTATAAATTGATAGTCATTCATATGCCAAATGGATTTCGAAGAAATTGTTAGTGTCATCAACAATCATTTGCGTAGTATCGTCAAGGAAATGATACACGGTAACAAAGTTTGAAACAAAAAAATTTTGTTGCTGAGGTATCAATAAAACCTATACTTGGTATTTAAATGGTATCATAAATTTTTTTGAAGGAGATAAAAAAAATACAATACTTTTTGAAGTATTTATAATAAAGAATAATAGAACATTGTAACTTTTACAATGTTATTGCATATTTTGTCTTTTTTTACTAAGGGCAATATTGTATGGTAAAAATCGTTATATTACTCAAATTACTATATACTACATGAATAGCATGGTCTACTATTCTAATACACAGAATTTAATATCTGTCCGAAATATAATAAATTAAATTATTTTACCTTTTATTATTTATATTTTCAGTTAGTACGGTAAATTTCATTTACTAAGAGAAATATACGAATCAGAACTAAGCTGAAATTTATAAACTACCAAAAAACTGCAACATTCTTTTCTAATGTCAGTGATTAAAAATTACAAAACAATTTACTCTTCAAGAATGAATTCTTTTCGATGTGCTTAAAATTTTTCATTACTTATAAAAATAAACTCTTATCATGGAATAAATACTAATTAGGAATGCAGAATCCAGAAATTCGAGTTTTAACTTCTGAAGAAAAATTTAGAAATTTTTATTACAATCTCTCAACTTATTATTAAAAAATGAAATTTTGCGCATTTCACTTTTAATGATGCACCTATAATGAAATTCAGAACCTAATATTCTTTCCTATACTTTAATTCTTATTCTGTGTACATACAAAATCTATTTTTTTCATATTTATCAACCCCCAAAAAACTCTCTCTGCGTATGTTACAAATCCTTATAATCAGGGGCCTAGGCAGAAAAAATTTTCAGAAAGGGTTTTTCTGAAAAATATTTTTCTTTCGGGATTTCATAATTTTCCATCTTTGAGAATATGTTACAAGAGAGAGGTTTTCAAATATTTAACATTTCGGAATTTTAAAGTTATACAACTTTTCGAATTTAGAGTTGCGCATTTTTAATGTTCGTAAATGATGGAATTCGATTTTTGTGATTTTTAATAAGTAACTGAGGTTTCAATTTTTTTTACTTATACCTTCTGTATTTATGCCACTTGAAGAATTATCTGATATTAGGTAATATGAGTCTCTATAGTAGAGCTTTCTGAAATTCGATGCTCTAGGAATCAAACTTCTGAAAAATGTATAAGAATTGATATTTTAGCAAATTTTAACCATACATATGAAAGGTGCATCATAAATTTATATTATTTTCGCAAGGTATATTATTCATCAACTTTTGTTGTATTTTATCTTATTTTCATATATTTCTAATATTTCCACGAATCGCTCAATAGATTTATAAAAATTGATACTATTATATTGAAACTTTCAACGATTTTGAAAATTTAAATTTATTTTCCAGACGACAGTTTCTTTTATGACCTTTTTAATTCCTTTATTCCATATTTTTTCAGTTTTTCTACAATCGAAAGTATTTGTAGTTGTTTGAATTGTATTAATTGAATTGGATGTATTTTCACTGTTTTCTATATGAATTTCTAGAATAATTTTTGAAATGATAAATACATAATTTTTGTATTATAATAATTAATATGCTCCAGGGCAGAAAGTTTTATAAATTTCTAGGATAATTATATTTACATAATTTTTATGTATTGGAAAATTTCTAGTAAACTAGTAAGCTAGTAAACTAGGATGCTAGTAAAGTACTAAACTAGTGAACAACTGAAATTGTAAAATAGTAAAATACTAAACAAGTGAAAAGTCAAATAGTAAACTAGCAAACTCATTCACAAGTGAATTAGTTGATTAGTAAACTAGTAAACTTGTCAAATTTATAATAGTAAACTGGTAAACTAGTAAGCTAGTAAACTAGTAAAGTACTGAAATAGTAAACAAGCAACCTAGTAAAATAGTAAACTACTGAAATTGTGAAGTAGTAAAACACTCAACAGGTGAAAAAGTCAAATGGTTAATTAGCAAACTCGTTAACAAGTAAATTAGTTAATTAGTAAACTAGTAAACTTGCTAAATTTATAATGGTAAACTGGCAAACTAGTAAGCTAGTAAACTAGTAAAGTACTGAAATAGTAAACAAGCAACCTAGTAAAATAGTAAACTACTGAAATTGTGAAATAGTAAAACACTCAACAGGTGAAAAAGTCAAATAGTAAATTAGCAAACTCGTTAACAAGTAAATTAGTTAATAAGTAAACTAGTAAACTTGTCAAATTTGTAATAGTATACTGGTAAACTAGTAAGCTAGTAAACTAGTAATCTAGTAAGCTATCAAACTAGTAAGCTGGTGAACTAGTAAACTCATTAAACATTAAATTAGTAAACTAGTAAACTGCTAAGCAAGTAAACTAGTAAACTTGCAAACTGGTAAGCTAGTAAATTAGTAAGCTAGTTAACTATTTAACTAGTGAGTTAGTAAGCTGGTAAACAAGTAAGCTATTAAACTAGTAAACTCGTTAACAAGTAAATTAGTAAACTAGTAATAACTGCTAAGCAAGTGAACTAGTAAACTTGCAAACTTGTAAGCTAGTAAATTAGTAAGCTAGTTAACTATTTAACTAGTGAGTGAGTAAGCTAGTAAACAAGTAAGCTATTAAACTAGTAAACTCGTTAACAAGTAAATTAGTTAATTAGTAATAACTGCTAAGCAAGTGAACTAGTAAACTTGCAAACTGGTAAGCTAGTAAATTAGTAAGCTAGTTAACTATTTAACTAGTGAGTTAGTAAGCTAGTAAACAAGTAAGCTAGTAAACTAATAAACAAGTTGGCTAGTGAACGAGTAAGCTGGTAAACTAATAAACAAGTTAGCTAGTAAACTAGTGAACTTGTTTTTCACATTTTTTTAGTATTATTCATATAGTATACCAAACACTGAAGTATTTCTAAGTATTTTTATAGATTACTTATATTCTTGTAGATTGCTACAGAGATTTAAAAAACTCGATGCTTTAAATTGCGAATTTCGATCTATTATTAGTAATTTCAAGAATTATTGATAATATCAGATACATATAGATTTTTCATGTTCTTCATCAATATTCTTTTTTCGTATTTTTGAAATATTTAAAGAATTTTGTTAAGTTTTCGAGAATTTTAATATATTGAGAACTTAATGCTCAAGAATCTCAAAATTTATAGATCGTAAAGGCATTTGTCGACATTTCTCAAAAAACAGTTTTTTCATAGAATTCATAGAATTCAATTATTTTCATTACTCTTTTCGAGTTTGTATGAATCGAAAGATTTTTGATACTTCTATATGGATTTTATATAAGATTTCTAGAATTTAATGATCTAAGATTCAGTGTTGTAAATTTTTGGCATTTTCATAGATTTTTTTTTTCTCGATTATTCACAAGGTTGCAACAATTTTTCTGATATAAATTGTCTGCGTAATCCTACATTTTGATAATTCTCACTTTCTATTAAATATATACTACTAACGCTTTCATGCATTATTCTTAACTCTTATTTTTATTGTTTATCGATGTAACTTTTTTCAATTTTACATGAAATATTGATTGATTTTATCAGGATTCTAGGAGGTGTTTGAATCCTCAAAACCCCCCTCTGCCTATGTGCCTGCTTATAATAATTCATACACTCATACACTTATGACAGCAATTACAAAAAATTTATTACACTTTTCTGTCTCATGTTTCAACTCAATTAGTCACAATTGATACTAATGATCTCGAACGCATCCATTCATCAAATATAACCTCTATCCAATTATATTATAAATTATGAATTATTCATCTTCGCAACATTTCAATAGAGAAATATATCTTATTCCAGCAGACATGCAATTAGAACTCGCCTATAACTATTACAGTACCAATCGTAAATCCATACAACACAGCCATTAAATTCAATTTCAATGTAGTAAATATTGTAAATCTTTTGCAACCATCGAAATCACATAATTTATAATGTAATGACTTGAGTATAAATTCATAATTTTCTATAACTTCTTCACTTAAAGCTATAAGAAGTAAAAAAAATCTTCAAATTTAAGGTATACTTGTAACCGTACAATAAAATATTGTACAATTTCATTTTCCCAAATTTTACATAATTTTTTTACTACTATTACTTAATTTGAGCATACATGATAATTTGATATTTATCCACGCGATAAGTACAGTAATAAAAAATAACTTGCATGTAGTCTCGCATGTTACATCGATCACTGGAAGATTCAATCAGGTAATTTGTTTATGTAATTACGATGATGTTCAGCTCTGCTCTTAAGCATTGATTAGCCATTAATTGATGCATCAAGGTACACGATGGCGAATTAGGATGGTGATTATCTGATTGTTCGTAAAATAGTGAGAGGTGTGTTACGGAAAAATTATTTGTTTTTTGTTGGAATTGAAGTTTGTCCAGTGTACAAAGTTTGACCCAGTCAATTATACTTTCTCTACTCGTATCATTCGGCGAAGGAACTAGATCAGGGTCGAAAGTAATGTAGCTCGATGCACTGTTTCTTTCCTGGGCACTTTCTTTGGCTTTTGTTTTATTGAATTTTAATCTCTGGAGATTTTTTTCCAGAGTTCTGACTTTTTTGTATCGGCAGTTTTTTAATACATAAGTTAATTTGATTGTAGAATGATTTTGTAGAATGAAGGTAGAATTTCAGGATTATTTGTGAGTGTTTTTTTAATAATGGCAAAAATTTGTGACAATTTATTATCTTTTTTGAGTAGTATTATGAATTACAAATATAAAAACGAAGATATGTATTATTTGGGATATTCTGGGCTAGCTTATTATTATCTAATTTTTGACATTTTAAAAATATTGTTAGTTGTTGGTTAAAACTAATTGCAAGTCATTTTTATTAAAATTGCAGAATATTGTAGTTCTTACAATTTCTCAAAATAATTGTTCATTCGCTAATAGTTTAAGTTATTCGATGAAAATTATGGAACACTTTCAAGAATTTTTAAAGACTTCGTGATTTTTTCTATTTTATAGATTTTATTGGTTATTCACTTGAAGATGAGAAATTTGCGAAAAATTCATGAAATTGTCAATGAAGAATTTCGAAGAGTTTCTACGAATTTCGAAAAATTTTTTTAACTTTTTTACTCATGAAGTTAATTTGGTTTTAATGATTGTAGGATCAAGGTAATTTTTTTTTTTCAAAGATTTTTCGAGATCTGATAGAATACGATTTATGTGTAGAAAGAAATTAAAGTTTTCTGTGTATATTTTTAGTAAATTCGAGAATTTTCGACTATTTTACTTAAAATTTTTGAGATTCATAAAATAAGTAATAATAATAAAGGAAAAAGAGATTATTTAGTTATTTTTTAATAATTATTATTAATTAGGTGAAGTTCTTAAGAATAAAAAATGTTTTGCCAGTAGGCGATATCGCAATAAATTATTGTCGATCTTGCTAATTTTCCGATGTTGTACATGAGTTATTAGGACAAATTTTAGTTCGCTGATAGATTGAGTTATTTCACGATAAAATGATGGAAAATTTTTCTGAGAAACTTCTTTGAGTTTTCAAACATTTTTTTTCGTTTTGTATTTTCTTGAATAGTGATAAATTGCATGAAAACAAGAAATTTGTGACAAATCAGTGAAATTATTGTTTTCAAATAAAAAATAGATGATCTAAAAACTTTTGTTTCGTTTAATAATGATATTTTGGTAAAGTTTTTACAATAAACTTGCTGATTTTCTAATATTTCACATGAATTCTTAGAATGAATTATAATTCTCTGATAGTTTTTGTAACTTCACGTTACGGAAAAATGATGGAAAATTTTCCTATTAAAATTCGTTGAAGTTCTAAACATTTTAATATATTTTTGTATTTTCTTGAATATTGATGAATTCCAGAAAAATTAAAGGAAATATATTAAAAATCAGTGAAATGATCAATGACTCAATAATTTTGGTAAATTTATACAAATGTCGAAAAATGATACTAAATTTTTTAAACTTTGAGTACAATTATTGACCATCATTGTAAAATGAGGATAATTTATTTTCTTCGGAAATTTTTAAAGCCTTTAAGAAGTTTTTTGTATTTTTTTTAGATTCTTAAGAAATTTTATAAGTTTTATTGAAATTTTCTCTTAATTTCTGAGGTTTTTGGAAGATTTGTTGAATTCATGAAAACTGAAATATAAAAAAAGAGAATAAAGAAAATTCAGTGCTTTTCATAGTAATAAATAAAACTTGATTCAGATTCTGAAAAACTTGTTAAATATGAAGGATTTCAAGAAATCTTGATCAAATGTGAATAATTTTCAGTCATCTTATAATTTGTGTAGATGATTGTTTGTTTTTAATAGTTTGAATAACGCAAGGAAAAATTAAAATAATTTTTGTGTGAAAATTCGTGTGGTATTGAAAAATAATACGAATTTTTTCTTTTTTGGGTCTCTTTGAGAAAATCAGTAATTTCATTCATTTTATAACAAATTTATAGAAGTTTCTGAGGTTTTTTAAGGACTTGTTTCATAAAAAAAGAAACACTTTAACAAAAAAGAAAACGAAAAATTCAGTGCTTTTAAGTAATTAACAATATTTAGAATAAGTTTCTCAATATTTTTTAAATTTGTCAAGTAAAAAATGATTGTAAGAAATCTTAATCCAATGTGAATAATTTTCAGTAGTTTTTACAATATCTGAGAATGATTGTTAGTCAATAGCTCATTTCGAAAATTAGTGTGTAAAACTTTGTTGGATTTCGAAGAATTTTCTTGAATTTCCGTATTTTTTGAAATATGTATCGCCTGAGCCTACGATGATGACAAATTTTCACAAAATCCGTGAAATAACCAATTACTGAAGAATTCATATAAATTAATACGAATTCCAAAAGACATCGATCAATTTTTCATCTATGGTTAGAAAATATAAAATTTCCCAAACACAGAATCAAATTTCACTGAATTTCATCCAATTTCATTAAATTTTCTTCTACAATCTTCCTATCGTCATCCCACATAAAAAAATTACATGAAACAAAATCGTAAAATCTTCTTTTAACATAATTCAACATTAAAATAGCATGTACGATGATTCGAACAATCCCAACTCTTGCCCCCTGAAAAAAAAAGGAAAAAAAATATCAACGAAATCCCAGGTCCATCGCGATAAATACCAACGCTCTGCCAAATATCAACGAGTCAGTTACGAAATCAATTTTTGAACTTTCGATTTTTACGAAACACAAAAGTGTTACGAGACGAATCCTCGTGGATTTATCGCAGACTGGCGTGGAGCGCAATCGGGTTCTCAGGTATAGAATGCAAGCATGATGACCGTTCGCTGGGCTACTTGGAATGACCGCGTACCGCGTTCAACGAGAGAAGAGAGGCTCTAGAATCGCTATTACGGAGTTTGGCTAGGTTAGGTACAGTCCCATCAGGTAATTTTCCACGTGACACAAGCATTTTCCGGTTCCTAGAAAATATTTTCCATGATAGAAACAGAATTTGAAGGTATATTTTTGATAAGGAATCAGTTCAGAATATGTTTGGCAAGAGAAAAAATGAAATATATTATTTTATCACATATATTTATGTATTATCATATAAATTAATGATAATTTTTGATATTCAAACAACTGTCTTACAAAAAATTTCATTTCAAACATTTCATTTGAAACGCATCAGAAAATACTAGGAAATTAGCTGAAATTTTCCAAGTTGAAAAAATAACATAGGTTTGGATAAAGGTAATTTTGATAAGTTCAAGTTTTGGATTTCAAATATACTTTTCTTAGAAACTCGTCTACAAAATGAAACAATAATCGTTATTTGCAGATAAATAATTCTGAAAGTACATTGCATACAACACGTTATTGACATTTCTTCTATTGAACGGTCAACATAGCATAGCAAAAAAATTTCAATGGAAGAACGCATGATCTTTGTCCCAGATTCTTCTCATCAATTATTTAAAAAAATTTCCTCTCCCAGTGTTGAACAAAATGACAAGAGATTCTATGATTATATTTTTTGTAGTTTCGGATCTTGACATTTTTTAGAAATTTGTAGTAGGAATTGATGAAAGAAAATTATGTTTCTTTGCTACTTTTTTTTTTAATGCCATTATGGCATCTTGTACTTGATAAATTAAATAACAATTCTTAGTAATTAGTTACTGGGAGTTGTAATTAAGTACGTTTTTTATTGAAATAACCGATACTTTCTACGTATTATGAACAACCCCATAAATTCTCTTCAAAATGAATGCCTTCTAAAAAATCCTTGTCCTGAAAACAAAATGAAACAAATTACTGAAAATTACTTACCACTATACTTCAACTTCATTTTTACTCTAGTGTTCTTTTTCCATCACCCTCCCAAATAAACACACCCTTCAAATTAACCCTAGCACAAGAAACCTTTAGAAATTTAGATCCTTATAAAAACCTTATAAGAACATGAAATCGTTTAGAAAAATCAAATTTCTTATAAGGTGCACCTTTGAAAAACCTTATGAGGATTCCATATCTTATAAGGTGACCTTGCGAAAACCTTTTAAAAAACTGAAATTTCTTATTAGAATGTATTTGAAAAAATCGCTTAAGAAAAAAACCTTATAAAATATTTTCGACCGATTCTTTATAAGAAATTTTAGTTTCTTATAAGGTTTTCATAAGGTACGTCACCTTATAAGATATTTCAGTGTCTTCTAAGGTTTTCATAAAGTCATCTTATAAGAAATTTATTTCTTATAAGGTTTTTACAAGTTACGCCTCATAAAAAAGTAAATTCTCGTAAGACATTTTATTTTCTGATAAGGTTATCATAAGGATCAAAATTACTAGCCACCCCCCCCCCCCCCGCCCCATTCAAATGCCTATTTAAAAAATTTTCCAAACGACACTTTCTCTACGTTTTTCCACACTTAACCGTGGAAATAAAAATAAGAAAGATTAATTTAAATGAATAAAAATAATAATAAAAAGAAGAATTACATAAATTACAGATTTAATTAAAAATATACGTTTTCTCTTAAATGATCATAGTAAATGAAGGTTGCCTACCACTGAAATCAGGTCTTATTTTTTTACTTTCCTCTCCTTCTATAACATAAACACACCGACCCTTCAAAATCAACCTTACCACCAGAGCCCCCCCCCCCCCCCTAATAGTCCCACTAGAAAAATTTACCAGAGGACCCTTTTTTCCTATTTTTATACCCTTCGAAATTCAAAAAAACCCAAAAAGTTCAGTTCATAAGGTTTTTATAAGGTCACCTTATAAGAAATTGAATTCTTATAAGAAATTTCATTTTATCATAAGGTTACCATATGGACAAAAATTACTAGGGCCCTCACTCCAAATGACTTTTTAAAACATTTCCCAAACAACACTTTTTATGTTTTACCGATCATTTTAAACGTCAGCAGAACTGTGAAAATTGAAATTAAAAAGATAAATATGAACAATAATAATGAAAAGAATAATATGAATGACGAATTTAATTAAAAAAATACATTTTGTATCAAAAAATCAAAGTAAATGATCGTTCATTTTCTCACTTCCCTCCCCCTTCTATAACATCAACACACCCACCCTCAAAATTAACCCTACCACCAGACCCCCCCCCACCCCAAATATTCCCATCAGAAAAATTCACCAAAGGACACTTTTTCTATTCTTCCACCGTTTGAAATTCAAAGAAACACCATAAGTTCAGTTTCTTATAAGGTTCTCATAAGGTCACCTTATAAGAAATTGAATTTTTGCAAGGTTTTTATAAGCTATCATAAGAAATGGAATTCTTCTAAGGTATTTAAAAGGTACACCTTACAAGAAATTGAATTCTTATAAGAAATTTCATTTTCTGATAAGGTTATCATAAGGATCAAAATTACAAGTCCTCCCTCCCTCATCCAAATGTTTGATCAAAAAATTTTCCAACCGACACTTTTTTATTTTTCACTACCCTTTTCAACGTCAGCAGAACTTTAAAAATCAAAAATTAAAAAGATAAAAAAAAATGATAGGAAAAAGAATGATAAATGAATGACAAATTAAATTCAAAATATACGTTTTCTATTAAAACATACGTTTCACTTCCCTCCCCCTTCCATACCACCAACCCATCCTTAAAATCAACCTTATCACCAGACACCCCCCTTCCCAAAAAAAAAAAAAATATTCCCAATAGAAAAATTCACCAAAGGACACTTTTTTCTATTTTTTCACCATTTGAAATTAAAAAAAACCCCATAAGTTCATTTCCTTATAAGGTTCTCATGAGGTCACCTTTTAAGAAATTGAATTCTTGCAAGGATTTTATAAGGTACTGTAGGAAATAGAATTCTTATAAGGTATTTATAAGGCACACGTTACAAAAAATTGAATTCTTATAAGAAATTTCATTTTATCATAAGGTTACCATAAGGTTCAAAATTACTAGGGCCCCCCATCCAAATGACTTTTTAAAACATTTTCCAAACAACACTTTTTTATGTTTTACCACCATTTTGAACGTCAGCAGAACTCTAAAAATCAAAAATCAAAAAGATAGATAAAAACAATAATAATAAAAAGAATGATATAAATAAATGACAAATTAAATTAAAAATGTACGTTTTCTATCAAAAATCAAAGTAAATGAAGGCTCATTTTCTCACTTCCCTCTCCCTTCTCTACCACCAAACCACCCTTAAAATCAACCCTTCCATCAGACACCCCCCCCCCCCCCCAAATATTCCAACTAGAAAAATGCACCAAAGGACACTTTTTCATATTTTTTCACCATTTGAAATTAAAAAAAACACCATAAGTTCATTTCCTTATAAGGTTCTCATAAGGTCACCTTATAAGAAATTGAAGTCGTGCAAGGTTTTTATAAGGTATCATAAGAAATCGAATTAGCATAAGGTTTTTATAAGGTACAGCTTACAAAAAATTGAATTCTTATAAGAAATTTGATTTTATGATAAGATAACAATAAGGTTCAAAATTACTAGGGCCCCCCATCCAAATGACTTTTTAAAACATTTTCCAAACAACACTTTTTTATGTTTTACCACCATTTTGAACGTCAGCAGAACTCTAAAAATCAAAAATCAAAAAGATAGATAAAAACAATAATAATAAAAAGAATGATATAAATAAATGACAAATTAAATTAAAAATGTACGTTTTCTATCAAAAATCAAAGTAAATGAAGGCTCATTTTCTCACTTCCCTCTCCCTTCTCTACCACCAAACCACCCTTAAAATCAACCCTTCCATCAGACACCCCCCCCCCCCCAAATATTCCAACTAGAAAAATGCACCAAAGGACACTTTTTCATATTTTTTCACCATTTGAAATTAAAAAAAACACCATAAGTTCATTTCCTTATAAGGTTCTCATAAGGTCACCTTATAAGAAATTGAAGTCGTGCAAGGTTTTTATAAGGTATCATAAGAAATCGAATTAGCATAAGGTTTTTATAAGGTACAGCTTACAAAAAATTGAATTCTTATAAGAAATTTGATTTTATGATAAGATAACAATAAGGTTCAAAATTACTAGGGCCCCCCATCCAAATGACTTTTTAAAACATTTTCCAAACAACACTTTTTTATGTTTTACCACCATTTTGAACGTCAGCAGAACTCTAAAAATCAAAAATCAAAAAGATAGATAAAAACAATAATAACGAAAAGAATGATATAAATAAATGACAAATCACCTATACCACCAACCCACCCTTAAAATCAACCCTTCCATCAGACACCCCCCCCCCCAAATATTCCAACTAGAAAAATGCACCAAAGGACACTTTTCTTCTATTTTTCCACCCTTTTAACTTCAAAAAATCCCCCAAAAATCCTCCCCAAAATAAATACCTCTTCAAGAATCCTCCTCCTGACAACTTCTTCGGTCCAGAAAAAGACAGGTGCGCACGTCGCCGGGGCCGGAGAAAAACCAAAGAGAGGGTTGTTATATAAGCGTCTGACGTAACCCTGACCAGCGTCCGAGCAAACATCGAAATGGACCTGGTTCCGGCGTGGAAAGAGGCCCCCACCCTCATGTTTGTCTCACCTGAGGGGCCCCCACCGCGAAAAAGCACCCACCCGGGGGGGCCCCACTTCTTGCACTTGCAGGAAAAAGCGCCCGCGGATGGCCTTTTCAGTTGGCCGACAACTCCGATACCGCAGTTATCAAAAATCCACGAATTCGTGCGCCTCCCCGAAAAATAATCCTCCTGTTAATGAAGTGGAGGGACGTTTTTTTAATTATTTTTTATCAATTCGGAAGTAGACCAGTGGAGGAAAAACCGGAATTTTCCTGTGCCGCGTTCTCGTTCCGTTTTGCACTTTTCTGTGGAGAAACTGGGATAGGACTTTGCCATGAAATTGTAGCACGTTGAGTACTTTAAGTACTTGGAGTGAGTACTTTTGGTCTAATGGAAATTGCAGAAAATAACTGTAATGGGTCACTTTTGGGTATTAGAAAAAAAACATTCAGGCAATTTAAAAAATTTCAAACTTTAGAATATTAAACAACCCTTAGATTTTTCAAATTTAAATTAATTTGTCAATATATCGTTCTCAACAACATTATAATTATTTTAACTGAAATTCTCATCAATATAGCAAAAAATAAATTATCACGTCCATAAATCTACATATAAAAACATCATAATTGAACCCAGTTTCAATGTATCATAAAAAAATTTCATGAAACCTTTACACATATGATAATGAAAAACGATTTTCCAATCATGCAATTTCAATCAATTAAACATGTCAATCTGAATTACCAAACAAATTTCCCAAGGATATGAATTTTACATGACAGAGGTAGACTGGGTAATTTTCTGAGCGATACATGAAATATCGTGTCCAGTTTTTGTTTTGTTTTCCTGGCATGGAAATTTTGACACAACGCTCGAGTGGACACGAAATGATTGTATTCGGTGTATATAACATACGTGCACACAAAGTATGCGGTCGCGAGAGATGTAATGGTAATAATTGCGCTTTCCTTCGCCAGCTCTACATTTCTATCTTGTCCATCGAAACTGTTCCGTGTAGGTTTCGTAAGACGATTCTTGATATCGTTTTCTCAAAATTCAAGAAACTAAGTGCAATTTTCTCTGGAGTCACCTGTGATGCAAGAATTATTTTTAATGAAAAGAACGAAAATTATTGACGAAAATGTCTGTAATTTATGTAAAGGATGGTAAATTGGAGAATAGTCATAAGTGTAGTGATGATTTGTGAAAATGATAATGTATCTGTTTTTATTCATTGAGTGAGAAAAAAATTAGTGTAAATTAATGGAAAATTTTTGTGGAATTTTCTTTCTTTAGAAATTTTTTTCCCCTCTTTTGAGTAGAAATCGTTGTTTTTTGGAATATTCACATTTTTGAACATGAATAAGAGAAGAATGATAAAGTTATTGGAAATTTGTTAAAATAATTATCTATGTGCAGAAAATTGAAGGAAAATTTTTTTTATTCTTTTTGCAACATTTTCGTACTCTTGCACATTTAATTTCTTTTGTTATAAGTTGTAATTGTTGTTTTGTTCGCTTTTTTTAACAATCGTTAATTTGATACATGATGATTAAAGAAAGAAACATTCTTGTTGTTTATAATCCATCAATAATTATTATTGAGTTGCTGAATAAATAAATAGTAATGAATAGAAAAGTTTCTTTATTCATTTTTTTTTATTTTTCTTCCTCTGGCACTTTTCAATTCTACTTAAACAAGTATAAACAGTTTGAATGAAAGAATTTTTCCAAACATTTCACTTTTTTAACATATAATGTTAAGAAAGTGAAATAAACATTAAAATATAAAAATTACTAAAAAAAATATTACTTATCTGTGATTCATTTTGAATTGAGAAAAAAATAGAAATGAATGAAAAAGTCTTTTTGCACCTTTTCAAATTTTCTTTTCCTTTGGTTCCTAATATTCATATTTTGTCAAGTACAAATTATTTGTTTGTATGTTTTCGTCATCAATATTTTCATTTTGAACATGGTTCGATGAATTATCATGAAATTATACAAAATTGTGAAAAAATTAATGAATAGAAATGAATGAAAATTCCTTACCATATAATTTTATCAGAATTTTCTGCTTCTAGCAGAAAAAAAACTTCTAGAGATTATTTTTAATATTGCTTTGTTTTTCAATATTCACATTTTAAAACCTTAAATCATCAAAAGTCATAAGGTTAGAGAAAATTTATGGAAATGATGATCTATCTGTAATTAATATGAAATTAAAAAATCATATGATAAGAAATGAGCAGAAAGTAACTTCATTGAATTATTTGAAATTTTCTTTCTTCGGCACTTTTTAGTTACTTTCTTTGAAAATATTCATAATTCAAAGTTGATGAATAATCGTAAAAGTATGCAAAAATCCTTGAAGATATTTAGATGTCTGTAATTATTATTCAATTAAAAATAAAGAAACATAAATGGAGAAAAAAGTCTCGAAATTTACTTCCTTTGGCACTTTTTTTCTGTAATGAAAAAATAATTTTTATGTGTACAAATTATTTTCTAAGATACTTTTAAAAAATATTCACCATCTTAAAATAAATTATTCAATAACCATGAAAGTATACAGATTTCGTGAAAATAATTATCTATATGCAATAAAATAAGAAAAAATTGAAAAAATGAATGAATATAGAAATAAATGGAAAGTCTCTCGTTATAATTTTTTGAAACTTTTTTCTTTTGGCACTTTCTTTTCCTATTTCTACACGTAGAAATTATTTTTATAGGTAGATGATTTTTTATACATATGCAAATTTTCAAACATAATTTGATGCATAATCTTTGAAGAATGAAATATCGTGAAAATATATGTATCTTCAGCAATTATTATTGAAATTAGAAATAAATAGAAAGATAATGATAAAAAATGTCTTCATACAATATTTCGTAGGCTTTTTTCTTTGGCACTTTTTAATAATGTATTAATAGGTATAAATTATTAATTATTACATGTACTTTCTTTTCAATATTCACATTTTTTAACATGAATCAACAAATGTTCGTAGAAACGCAAAAAAACCCAATAAAATATTTATTTATCTGTTTTGATTAATAAATAGAAAGGAAAATGAATGCAAAACAATAAAAAAGTCGTTTTATACACTTTCTCTCAGAATTTCCTTTGTTTAGCACTATTTAACCTTATTCAAGTAAAAATAAGTTTTTTTTATTTTTTCTTCAATATTTACATCAGAAATCATTAATGGAGAAATAATCATGAAACTATTAAAATTACTGATATTATTGAATTTGATAAAAATCAACATTTTCCTTATGAAATATTTTCGGAATATTCTTCGTTTAGCACTTTTTATTCCTAATTCTACAAGTTTTTTTTATGGATGCTCCTTTTAAATATTTACATTCTTCTACATTAATTTTACTTATTATCATGAAAGTGTAAAAAATTCATCGAAATGATAATTTTCCTGGCATCATTATTAATTAAACAATAAATGAATAAAAATAAATTGAAAAATATCTTCACACAATTTTCTTCAAATTTTTCATCTTCTGCACTTTTTATTTCCAGTTCTGTCAGTAATGATTATTATTAGAGATATATTTTTTATTTTCACTTAATTTAAAATAAATCAATGAATGATCGTGAACGTATTAAAAATTTGTAAATAAAATAATCTGTCTGTCATTATTCATAGGTTTGAAAAAAATGATTGAAAATGAACGAAAAAATCCCTTTAAAAACTTTTTTCAAATTTTCTTTCCTTTGACACTTTTTTATTTCTGTTTCTATAAATATTAATTATTATTATGTTCGCTTTTTTTTAAATAATATTGATGATTTTAAACATAAATTGATAAATAATCATGAAAGTATAAAAAATTCATCAGAATGATATTTTTTCTGACATCATTATTAAATTCAATAATAAATAGAGAAAAATGAATTGAAAAATAATTTTACGAAATTTTCTTCAAATTTTCCACCTTCTGCATTTTTTATTCCCTTTTCTGTTAGTAGAAATTAATATCAAAGATTTATTTCCTTTTATTTTCACTTTCTTTAAAATAAATCGATGAATGATCATGAAAGTATTAAAAATTTGCAGATAAAAAATAATCTATCTATAATAATTCATGGATGAAAGAAAATGATGAAAAATGAATGTAAAAATCTTTTGGCAAACTTTTTTGAAATTTCTTTATTCTTGGGCAGTTTTTTATTTCTGTTTCTATAAGTTTATATTCACATTTTTGGACATTAATTTATAAACGATCGTGAAAGTCCTCAAAATTCTTGAAAATAATTATAATTTCCTTGATATGCAAATATTTTGGGCCAATTTTCCGGCATTTCCGCAAAATGCAGGATATTGGAGAAGTGTCGGAAATACGCTACATTTTGATTATACACTAAGCGAACTTTCACGTTAGCGAGTAAAGATATAAAAAAATAGCGTTGTTTTTTCAACATACGTATACATCGAGTTTCATTAGCACATATATACATAACCAGGAGTTTGTTTTCTCCGGCGCAGATAAGGAGTTCGTAAGATTCAATGAGCCCGGTTACCGTCATCATTTTCCGAGTTGTGTAATTGCACTCTTGAATAACTAGAAAATGCAGCGACCAGGACTTGCATTTTTCGTTGGTTGTAATCGATGTTCAGTTTTTATTGATCAAAAGATAAAATTGATAAAATCAAGAAACAAATCGAAATACACTCGTGCGTTTTAAACGAAATCAATATTGTTGTTTAATTTTGTCTGATTTGTGGAAAATTAAATTTTTTACGTTTACTAGGTTATTATTTCGGAAGGGGGACACTTTTCCCAAAAAAAAAATGTTTGCCAAGGTACTTTTTCCCAAAACCCTCTTTTCCCAAATAATTAATAATCAAAAAAAAAATCAATAATAAAACAATAATTAAATATGATTAGTATATCTTTTAATTTTAATGAAATAAAATAAAAATATATTGATTAATTATAATTATTATATTTTTTACTTTTATATTTTATTATTCAAATAAATTTCCAATATATTTTAAATAATTCCAATATATTTTGTCGTTCGAAGCAGAATGTTTATAATATAGAAAAATCTCGATGTTGAGAAACATAGTTTTTTTTGTTTTTATCATTTCTGCCATCATTTAACGACTTTTGCCGCGTCGAATTAATTTTGAGTCCAAAACTACAAATTTTTTATTGTTACTTTTCACGAATTCATGAAATGTTTGTTCTTTGGGGAAAATATAAAAAAATGTACTTTGAGAAAATGCGTCTTCGGAAACGGAATTTTTGTGGAAAAGGGTCTTTAGGAAAAATATCCAGTGGGAAAATTTATCTTGGGAAAACTGTACTACAATCATTATTTCTTGCAAGGTCATGGAATGTAGAAAAATTTTAAATCGATTCTTCTTGAATTTTATCAAATTCATTTTCAATGGAATAAAATGCAAAAAGAAATAATTTCGCTGTGCAAATAACACACAAAATTATAAACTGATCTCTATCATAAGTCTTGATTTCATGGAAACATATTGGAACGTGGCGGAACTAATAGAACCCTCGCATATATATATATAGCAATCGTAGAAAAGTGTTCTGAATTCAGATTCGAGAAAATCCGGTGTGTAATTAAGTCGATCGTTCGTTTAGTGGAAGTTTAGAAAGTAATCGAAATTTGCTTGTGGATGCCGAAACCGACTCGAGCTATAATTTTCATTCCACAAAGTTTTGTTTATCAAAAATTGATGTAGAAAGTCAATTCGTAACGAAAAGAAAGAAATTCAAGTTCATTTTGTGATTAATAAATGAAAAATAACATGTTTGAAATGAAATTTTATGATGAATTTAATTAGTTTTGTATCTGCAGAACTAATACAAAATAATTTATTTTGAACTTACAGGAAATAATAAAATTTGTAGTTTCTAACAATTCTTTTCAAGAATTCTGAGCGATGAAGAATTCACTTGAAAACTTGTATTTCACACAATAGTACGAGCTTTTAAAGAAAATTTCCCAAGAAGGAACATTTATTACGTTATTAAATTTCTTGCGTTCCAGTGTAAAAAAATTAAACCTGAATTATGAATTCGCACATGTGGTCATATAAATTTACGATGTGAAATTGACTAAACTTGAGTTTCGCAAATGCGAGATTGAGACTAAATTGTTTCCTTTGCAATCGCGTTTTAGCTGACCTTAAAAGCTTTCGCAATCGCGACACTATATAATTTCTCTTCGTTCGTAAAATCGTGAACTTGGGAAAAAGCAGGATCGATCGTATGGAAATGTTTGTCATTAACATTTGTTTGTTAATTATGAATAAGAACTAAAATTTGTGAGAAGGAAGAAGATGAAGAGCAAAAAGTAAAAATTTCGTCAGTGTATTTTCCAATTGTGGAAAACAAGTTTTGGAAATAAATTTAGAGAAAAAGAGTCTAGAATATCACAAAGTTTTAAATATTTTGAAAAACAAAATTTTTTGTTTCAAGTGATATTAAATGAAAAAATATCAGAAAATTATCTGGGTATTTTTTTTTTTTTTTTTTATAACTATATGATTCATTTTAATTTTGTTCAGTATTTTTTTTACAATTTCTTGTAAATAAGCAATTTTTATGTCTTTTTGCAATTTTATTTATGATTGATAATTTTTTTAATCGTGAAGAACTATTTTTACATGTGTATTTTTTATGTACTTCGTTATTCAAATATTTAACTGCATTTTTCGTTGTTTTACATCAAACTAATGTATTTTGTATTTATTCATATGCTTATTTGAACACATATTTCAATACTTTATTTATTATAACACGTAGAAAAAAATAATAATAGTCTTTTATTTATAATCATATATTATGCATAATAAAATAATCAAATCAAAAAAGTATACAGCGTAATTTAATTTTTTTATATTGATATTTTCTATTTATTATATTGAACTTTTCATATTTTTAGCTGTTTAGTGTATTTTAGAAAATTTTGTAGATTTTCAAAATTGTTAGTAGTTTCTACATTTTGATGTACAGTTATTCTTCACTTTTTGCAGTTCAACTCGTTTTTTTTTTGTATTTTTTTCCCTCTCATTGGTGTGTCTTTTCTTTTAATTTTTTCTCTAATCGTTTATTTCATGTTTTATTGTCTTCTTTCTTTGTCGACATTATTGTCTCACACCCATCGTTAATAAGTAAATAAATGAAGTAAAATCAATCAATCACCTTAAATTTCTTCAATATAAAACAACAAAACTTTTTCACTCATAATGATAATTTGAAAAACTTAAGATTTCTAAGTTCAAAAAAACTACAACTTTGAAATTTAATGTAATTATTTGGAATTTTGTAAATTTTTAATGAAAATTCGAAACTCCAGAATCAAAAAAATATTTTTTTTTTCAGGCGAGTTTTATTCCCAGTCAAAAAATTTAATGCTGTATCATTAGATTTTTCTGTAAAAATTTTTTAACAAGTCTACATTTGTTACAAAAATTTTCTAACTATAAAAATGGATGGCTTTTGATAAATTTTTGGTCTCTATTATTATTCTTTTTTTTATCATGTCCTTTTCTTTTCAAAATTTTTTGTATTCTACTAAATTTTTCTGTCTGTAGTTTTAGCTAATTTTGGTAGTTTTTTTTTTGTCAGAATAACAATTTTCGTATGAACATTTTTTTGAATTTTGTTTTTTTGTTGGTGAATGAATATCCATGGGATTTGTAAATTTTTAATATTTTCAGCAGGTCCTGCATTTTTCGTGTTTTTTTTTTCTACGTGTCTCGCAATTTCGTTTATTTTTTAAATTTTATCATTTAAATGCAAGTCGTTGATGAATTTGGATTTTTCTGTTATAATAAGTAATTATTTATACACAATTTTAAAATTCTAATTGTTTTTTTCCATTAAACTTCCTTATTCTCAATAGTCATCATTAAATAATAAATAAATGCAATATCAAAACGAATCTTATACCCCAAAATTTTCCAAAATTCCACTCATAAAATATAATAACAAATCCCAACTACTAATCTCCAAGTTAACAAAATAAAAACCACAACTCCACAAATTATGCAAATCCAAAAGTTGTAAATTTTTCAATAAAGAAAAACCTGAAAATCCAGAATCACAAAATATTATCCTCAAACAAGTTTTAATCGCACCCAAAAAATTTAATGCTCGATCATCAACTTTTTATCTAAGAAAATTTTTCTCCAGTTTTCCTAGATCTTGCAAAAATTTTCAAACCAAAAAACCATCATTCTGCTATAACTTGATTCTCGTTTTTGTGAATGCAAGGGAAAAAAATGGCGAATTCATTAAAGATTGGATGAAAAATATGACTTACATAATTGCATCGTGGTTAAAGTGGCACATTACATTTTCTGATAAATGTACGAAGGTTACTCGTTGCATAAAAATGTCGTGCACTTGACTCCAGCAGAATGAAATACTTGACATTTAGAGCGGAGAGATGCCTAAAAAGTTCTAGGATTTTCGACATCGAAATATTGTGCAACATGAATTTCTCAGGGATTTGAATATTCATGAGATGTTAATTTTGATGTGTTCATTGATCCGATGCATCTCTTGAAAAATGGAAATATTTCGATTTTCGAAATAGTCGAATACTGATAAGGAAATGGTAGATTTTATCACAAGGTTTTTGGAATTTCCGAATTTTTTGACCTTTTGGAATAAACAAGCTTGATTTTAGAAGAATTGAAAAACAGCTTTTTGAATTTTTTGATTTTGTGTTATAGTTGGAAATATTTTGTTTATCATTCATGATTCTCGATTTGTGAAGTGAGAAAATTATAAATTTGTTGTTCTCTATCTTCAAATTGGAAGTTTTAACGCCTGATAACTGACTTGATTTTGCAAAAAATTTTTTCACGTTTTTAACACGAAAATCTCCAGAAAAACGAAACTGCAAAAATCATTTGTTCTGTATTTTGATATTCACAAATTCAATTCAGAATCCATTTCAAAAAAACGTTATTATCCCTAGTTCTCAACAAGCTCAGCTTTAACGAATAATTAAGCTCTTTTTCTCAAATTTCTTGATAAGCAGAAATATTTCGATTTTCGAAATAGTCGAAAAATGATAAGGAAATGGCAAATTTTATCATAAGGTTTTGGGAATTTCCGAATTTTTTAACCTTTTAAAATAATCAAACTTGATTTTTGAAAAATTGGATTTACAACCTTTTGAATTTTTGTTTTTGTTTTCAAGGTGGAAAAATTTTGTTTTTCATTCATGAGTCTCGAATTGTAGAGTGAGAAAATGAAAAATTTTTTTGTTCTCTATCTTTAAATTGGAATTTTCAACGTCTAATAACTGACTTGATTTTGCAAAAACTATTTTCACGTTTCTAACAATAAAATATCCACAAAAACGAAACTCCAAGAATCATTTGATTTATATTTGATATTCACAAATTTGATTCAGAATCCATTTCAAAAAAATTTTATTGAACCTAGCCACTTAACAAGCTTAACTTTGACGAATAATTAAGCTGTTTTTTTTTTTTTTTTTTTTTTTTTTGTGATGAGTAGAAATATTTCGATTTTCGAAATAGTCGAATACTGATAAGAAAATGGCAGATCTTATCACAAGGTTTTAAAAATTTCCCAATTAGTAACCTTTTGAAATAATCAAACTTGATTTTTGAAAAATTGAAATAACAAGCTTCTGAATTTTCGTTTTTGTTTTAAAGTTGAAAATATTTTGTTTTCCATTCATGATCCTCGATTTTTAAAGTGAGAAATTTACAAATTTTTTTGTCCTCCATCTTCAAATTGAAATTCTTAACGTCTTATAACTGACTCGATTTCCCAACAAATTTTTTCACGAGAAAATCTCCAAAAAAACAAAAATGCAAAAATCATTTGTTCTTTATTTTGATACTCAGAAACTCGATTCAGAATTCATTTCAAAAAAATGTTATTAAACCTAGTTACTTAAGCTAAGCTTTAACGAATAATTGAACTCTTTTTTTCGAATTTCGTGATAAGCAGAAATTTTTTACACAGAAAATCAAGTTTTTTTGAGACGTACATAATGGCTAGTTTTCGATTTAAATCACGATTATTTCCGAAGTTTCGAAAACGTTAACATGCTTTATAGCGAGATTGTTTTCATCAGGAATCGAATAAAAGAACACAAAAAATGTCTTACATTATGCCTTAGATTGCAATTTGAGCAAAAATAGTGTACAGTTAATTATTACTAATTATTCATGTATGTACATGTGGATTTATTGTAGACTGTTATTTTCTTGTTGCAGAAATATCTAAATTTCAAATGAGTTTTAGGAATCGAGTTTCAAATATATTATAAATATGTTCGAACTATTTCTACAATTTTCGTTGTTTTTTGTTTATATTAGTTTTGCATGAATTTTTACTGTTTGAAAATGGATATATTTTGTGAAGAATTACTGTTTTAATTCAGTATTTGGATGTTTCACTGAAATAAAGTTAACATTATTATAACATTTAATTTCAATAATAATTATTACTCAATTGAAAAAAGGAGAAAAAATTCTGAAAAAAGACTATCAATTCGTGAATTTACTTTTTCAATCATTTAAGAATTTTTTTATTATCTGATAACTTCATATCACAGTCAAACTATTTTTTACACCCCTCCTTTCCTTCAAAAAAATACCCTGAAATTCCAGATGCAATAATACACTAATTAGAATATTTGTATCCTCTTTTTTAATCGGCATTGACAATAAAAAAAAATTGTTTATGTGCGAATGATCGTAAAATGTTTCATTGATAAAATAATCGTCTTTTTTCATTCGATGCGTGACAGTGCGTGGAGAAATGAAAAAAGAAGAAAGCGTGACCAGTAACCGATGACATGATGTCAACTTGGAACGATTCGTAGCGTGCTTTTGATGATTTTGCGTTTCCAGTTTTTTCATTAAAAATACTGATTATCATTCGCAAATTCCTCGTACTTTTTCCCAAGAAAATCACCAACTATCGTTACCTAAAAAACGTTCAAGAATTGTATTTTATTTTGCAAAAATTGTAAAATTATATAATTTTGTTTAACGTTTACAAATTTTTGTTTCTGCAAATTTTGAGAGAACAAAGAAATCTGTACTGTCTGAAAGAAGAAGCACTCAATCCCATATGCCGATAAAAATCCAGAAAATTTGCATAAGAGCAAAAGTTTTATTACCTGGTAAAACCTTAAAATGCACATACATCTTTTTTGTCCATTTTTCATCTCTTTGATTCGAAGGATACTTTTTGGGTCGTTTTTTTGCATTTTACTATCAGTAACTCATAGTTGCATTCCATTTCCTCGATTAAATATTATTGCGTAAAATTGACATTCTCGTCTATGGAATCTTCATATTCTCTGCAACGAAGACGTTCAATTTCAAACGAATGAAAACATGGTTAATAAAATTGATTCTTTTTCCGTAGTGACAAATTGGAAAAATGTGAGTCCCTCTGTTATTAGAGTTACGGGATTGAGTTCATTACGGTTGAGTTTTTTTCTTGCCCTGCATTTCACTCCGTTTAAGAACGACTCGAGAAATTACGTTTAATCGGGAATTCGCATTTGTAGTTCAAGATTTGGATAAAAAAATATTTTTTATGTTGTTGGAATCGATTTCAGGATGAAGAAAAAAAGTATTATGGAGGATATTTTGAGGATTTTTCATGAATTTGAGTTGATTTTGAACGTTTTTGGTAGATAAGTGTACAAAATAGTATATTGTGCTTTGCGTTGGTAAAGCAATAGATTTATACATGCGATTTCTTGAATTTGGACTCACTAAAATTTTTGTTTATTTCGAAATCATTGAAAATATTTTCATAGGCAGATAATAATATGTAAAAACTTAAAAAAATATTCTTATTTGGTATTCATCAAATTTGTGTTTATTTATAAAGAAATGAATCGAAAATAAATTCTGGGTTCGAAAAAATGAATGGATTTCCTTCAATTTTTTAGAGCCTACAAAAATTAAAAATCTGTACAATTTAAGAATTATGGACATTTAATTTACAAAGCGTGAAAATTAGAAGATTAAAAAAACTGAATAATGAAAAAATTTCCACAGTCTACAAAATGTTTAAACATTCCATGAAATTCTTCAAATTTTACGAATTATGTAGAATTATCAGTGATTTTTGAAATAAACTTTTTTGAATTTGCCGAATCAAAGAAATTTGAATGTTATTTTTTAAATATGATGCCTTTATAACATAAAAAATCCATCAATTACTTTTGTATAATTTTCTGAACCTACGAAACTGCAAAAACCCTGATCCAAAAAACTCGTAAATAAAATTGGAGCAAGCATCATGAAAATTTTTTATGTATTTATAACGCCATAAAGTTTATGCAAATTTTTGAATCATAAGCAACGCTTTTCCTCGAAATAAAAAAAAAATTTTACTATATTCTTATTTGTTGTTCATCAAATTCGTGTTTCATTATGGATAAATGGATAAAAAATAAAATCTGAGTTTAAAAAACTTTATGCATTTCCTTAAATTCTATAAACTACAAAAAAATTCAGGTTCTGTGAAATTTTTCGATGAAAAACATCTTGATTACAAAGCTGTGCAAAAATAAAAAAAATTTTTGAAACTTAATTATAAAAAAAAATTATCATGCATATTTCTACTAAGTCTACAAAATATATGAACATTTCATTGAATTAAAAAATTTTCATGAATAGGTAGAAATACCAATAAAATTTTCGAAATGAACTTCTTAAAATTTGTAAAATATAAGAAATTTGACTGTATATTTTTAAAATTTTATACCTTTATAACATAAAAAATTTATGAATTATTTTCATAAAATTTTCTTAATCTACCAAACTGCAAAAACCCTGATCCAAAAAAATCGTCAATAAAATTTGGTCAATCATCATGTATTTTCAATGTCATTAAATTTTTGCATATGTTCAAATCATATGCAACGCTTTTTCTAAAAAAAAAAATTTTTTTAATTTTTCTCATGAAATTTGTTTCTTATTACGAAGAAATGAATGAAAACTATAATCTGAGTTTTAAAAAAATGTTTGGGTTTCTTTGAATTCTATAGTAACTACAAGATTAAAAATCTGTAAAATTTTCCAGTGATAAATATCTGATTTTGCAATGCTCTGTAAAAAAAGCAAAATTTTCAAAACTAAATGATAAAAAAATATTATCCTACATATTTCTACACAGTCCAACAAATGTATGAACATTTTATAATATCCACCAAATTTGACAAATTATGTAGAATTTTCGATAATTTTTTAGATGAACTCATTAAAATTTATCCAATCAAAGACAGTTTATTACAAATTTTTAAAAACATTTCCTGTCATACAGCAACAAATTTATGAAATATTTTCATAAGTTTTCTGAATTTACAACAATGCAAAAAATCTGATTCAAACAATCGTAAATAATTTGGTCAACCATCATAAAAATTTTTTATGTATTTTTAACGTCATTATATTTATGCATATTTCATATAAGCAACACTTTTCCCGAGGACGAAAAAATTTTTTGAAAAATATATTCTTCTCTGTTATTTCTCTAATTTGTGTTTCATTATAAAAAAATCCATTGAAAATTGATTCCGAAAGTAAAATGTATTGGTTTTCTGAAATTCTTAAATAACTACGAAAAAACCTAAATTTTAAGTAAAAATTCAGAAAAAAAATTAGAACTTAAAAACTGAATGAAGAAAAAAATAGTATCATGCATATTTTGACACATTCTACATATATTTATAAACATTTTATAAAATTCAACAATTTTTACGAATCATGTAAGACTATCGATAATTTCTTATATAAACTTCTCAAAATTTGTCGAATTAAAGGATTTTGAATAAATTTTGAAAATTTTACACTTTCACAACATAACAAATTAACCAATCATATTAATAAATTTTCTGATTGACACCGCACTGAAAAAAATCTGATCTAGGAAATCTTGAATTAAATTTCGTCAACCATGATATAAATTTTTTCCCTTTTTTTTACCATCACTGAAATAATGCATATGTTAAAATCATAAACAAGACTTTTCCTCTGACCAAAAAAATTTTTTTTAGGTCGAGTACGTTTTTCTCCAAGCGTAGTTTAAATACCAACGAATAATGTTTGAATTGCGTGGGATGTGTGTAAAAATTCCTAATACTTCGAAAGCATGTAAAAAATTTTCAACTTAAACAGAAGAGAGTGTTACTCAATCCACTTGTGGAGAATTACGTTTTTTCCTTATGAAAACGTTGGGAAATGAAGCCATAAAAAACTATTATAGTTTTTTGAGCATTGTAAAAGAATATTTCATGGTGAAATAGTGTGCATACTTTTTATTGATAATTATCCTTGGGTTTTTATGGGGCAGAAAATGCGTGCATTTGCATTTTATCTTGAGTAGTGTCGTTTTGAAAGAAAAAATGCAGCTCCTGTTGCCAAAGAGTCGTTCGTTGACTCGAGATATATCTTTAGAATGTTCTTGATGATACATTTTTTGAGTAATTTCGTTGGAGAAGATAAAAAAGACGTTTTACTAAGCAGTTTCAATTTTAGCGTTATTAGTTTTTTTCTCTTAGTTTTGTTTTGCGAGTTTTTTTTATTATTTTTATGTTGCCTGTTATGAAAGTGAAAGAGAATTCTGAAATTCATGCATGGAAAAGTACGAGAAGTTTTTATCGGAAATTATGAAAAATTGAATTGATTAGAAAGTGAAATTTTCCTATTTTAATAGAAAAAATTACTTTCGTTTTCGTATTACAAAATTATCACGATTTCGAAAGGAAAATTTTTTTGCTTTGGGTTCTAAAACTTTTTTTGCATATTTGTGTAACATTATTCCTGAAGAAAAAATTTGTTTTCAAACACTTTTTAATTATGTCTAGACAAAAAAACATAAACTAACTCATTAAAGTTGCCATGTATTATGAACGTGAACACTGCTAGTCATTGTTCTGTACGACTTGAAATCATGTTCTGAATGACGAAGTGGAATTAGCGTTACCGCTGAACGACTTCATTAGGTAATATCATTGTTTGATGAGGTGATCATTTTTCAATGGGTTTTTTTCCAGATTCATATCTGGGTTCCGGATACTAGTTTCTCAATTAATGTGAATTATTGTACATCATTTTAATGGAATGCAAAGATTAAAAATTGCGAAAAATCAGTATAATTTATTGAGATGACTTATTTTAGTATCAGACTAAATATTTACTTATTTTTACTGCAATAGTATGATAATTGATGGTACTTAATATTTTTTCATGAGGTGTATAATTATTGTAAATTTTTTTATTTTTACGAAGAATATTACACGTTTTCTTTTTCATTTTGAGTTGAAGAATTTTATAGTTTCTGTAGTCCAAGGAACTTTCGTAAAGTTCATAATCCATCAAATAATTGATTTTTCCGAAAATTCTACGAATTTTTACAATTGATTGCACTTATCAAAAATTTTTGTAATTCATAATAATTTTGAATGCTTGAAAATGTTTTAATTTTCAACTTTTTCAACAATATTTTCAAAATTATTGACAATCTATATACGACACAACATTTTTTCGACTGTAAAAAATTGTAACAATTCCGAAAAAATTTTTAAATACTGTGATATCTACAAAATTTATTAGAATTTTCTGAAATTCTACAAAATTTTTTGAATTTTACACAAACATTTATAGTTTTAAAATTTTTCGGAGTCAAATGATTTCAACTTTTGGGAATTTTAAAAATACTACACAGTTTTTTAGATCCACAAAATTGATCCTTTGTTTTTTACAATCTTAAAAATTTATTAACATTCTATGATATTCTATGAATTTTCAAAAATTTTTAAATCTTTCGCGATTTCACGAAATTTTCGTCATACAGTTTTTTGCGATTTCTAAACAATGAATTTTTATTGAGATTTTCTATACTTTTAACTTTCTTCGTACAATAAGACTTTTTCTGATTTTTCAAAATTTCAAACATATTAATCAGTTACTGTATTTTTACGGATTATTCGAGATAATTCATAATCTACAAAATTTATCGACATTTTCTAGAATTTTACAAATTCATTCCATTTTCATGTTTTTTACTAATCTTCAAAAATTTTTAAAACTATCGACGATCTCTGGACGATAAAAAGTTTCTGCATCTAAAAAAATTTCTATTAATAATATTACAGTTTTAAGAGCTTCACGTTATTTCAAAATTTTTTGAAAATCTATGAAATCTACCAACTTTTTCTTAAAAAAATTTTTAATCGTTTAGAATTATTGATAATCTACGAAATTTTCAATATTTCTGAATTTTCATTATTTTAAAAGTTTCCAGAATGTCATTGAAATTTTGAAAATAGACAACGATCTTCGTTCCGATGAAACATTTTTCTATATCCAAAAATGTAAAGAATATAACGAATTTTTCGTCAGTTTTACAGAATTTTCAAAATATTCTTGAATTGACGAAATTATTTAACATTCTTTAAAGTTTTCCAAATTCATACATTTTCTTAGTAGGTTAGATAATTTCCAAAATTTCAGTTTTCCAATTTTTTCATGTTTTTCAAATTATTGACGATCCCTGTTCGAAAAAATATTTTTGATTTCTAAAAAATTTCGAGGATATGTAAGTACATACTTTACTCATTTTCTAGTATGTATAGTACAAAACTTTCAAAATTTTTTGAAATCTACAAAATTAATCTACTTTTTTTACATTCTACAGATTTTCCAATTTTTTCTACTGCTATTAATAATCTGAAAATTTTTAATACATTTAAATTTCCAAAAATTTAAAACGTTCTCGATTTTGATTGAAATTTTCAAAACGACTATCTCCGTATGATGAATATTTTAATTGTTTAAATATAGTAAAAATATAATTAATGTATTTTTAGGTAATTTTTAAAAATTAGTTCACAATCTACAAAATTGATCAACATTTTCTAAAGTTCTACAAATTCTCTCGAATGCTTTAAATTTTTGTGAAACCTCAAAATTTGCAATGTTTTTTTAGTTAACTCAAAATTTTTTAAATTTTAACCTAACAGCAACTGTTAAGCTAAAATTTGTCCAACTTATTCAATCTTCATGCAATTTTGTTATTACTTTAAAAATTTTCCAGATTCTAATCAAAAAATGATAAAAAACGTTACTAAATTGTATACTAAAGAAATACTCCAATACCGCCCCCCCTTTTTTTATCTAAAAAAATACATAGGCCTACTCCAAAAATCTAGGAATTTTTCCCAATTCTTCTTCCAAGTCTCTGCTTCACAACAATTATCACTGAGGTACTTTCATCTCAAAATCTTCAAGGAAAATTTCACTGGTCATTATTTTTTAGATTTGTATATATTTCTCACAATTATGAACAAAATAAGAACATTTACACCAGTTTTCGTTTCCTTTTTTTATAATCATTTCTTCGGTTGCTCGAATTCTCGGGTTCAGAGAGTGTTTGCATTCGCGAAAAAAATACGGTGCTGGAAAGTCATTGTTTTACGTGTTACGTAAAATAGCGAAATGTGGTGGAGTGTGCACGAAAGGCCATGGCTCAGGCGATAGTTTGTCAAGAAAGTCAAACTTGAAGACGGCATTCCTGCTTTGTCTTCGAAGCGATGCTCGGTTGCTTCTATTAACGAGTACTTATACACGAGAGCCACGTTCTTTCCCAGCGATTTTCCAGCGCTTTTCGTCAAGGGCGTAGACATGGAAAATTTACAATAGATCCTGAATCCAAAAGTTTCGAATTTTTCATGATTTTCTTCATGTTTTCAAAATTGTTTTAACTCAAGTGTTGCAGTTATTGAATTTTTTTATTTATAGACCTGAACATTTATTTTGACAATTTTCAAGTTCCAGAATTTTTGGAATTAACCAATAGTTATGTTTGATTGTTGTAATTAAAAAGTTTGTTTATTCATTCAGTTTAGAATTTTTTCTAGAATTTTAAATATCTTTTTTTCTATTTTCTCCTCATATGAACAAACTTTTATTCAGGAATTAAGACTATTTTATTGGGTAAAAACTTCTTCATTTCAATATTTGCAATCAATGTTTTAACAATAATTTAACATCATAATACAAAATCCCTGCACTTTTCCCATTTTTTACACAATTTGATAGTTATTTATGATAATAATAATCATAATTTATTCGTGTTTTCGTTTTTTTGTTGCAGGGGAATTTTCAATGAATCTCAGTAATAGACAACCTTTCGTGGGCGAGATGTCTAACATCTACAATAATTCGGTGGTTCGATTTTACCATAATGTGTTCACCGAATTATCAGGTAATTTTTCACGTATTTTTTATTAATAAATACATTACGGATTCTGAAATTTTGAAAATTACGTAGTTTTCAGTTTTATATAGTAGTATATTTAAAAACAAAAAATGGAAAATTTTAAAAATAGAATACCAGATTCTAAAATTACGTACAACATAAGAATTTTGTTTCATGTCCTTTAAAATTGAATTAAATTGAAAATCGTGAAAAAAAGTAAGAAGAAACTTTTTATTTAACATTTCAATAATATGCTTTTTCTGAAAAGATTTCATACTCTGCCTAAACCATTGTCTGTTTTTCAAATTTCATTATATTAAATTTACAACTAATAGTTTCTAATTCTACCACTCAGAAAATTTCATATTTTTGTACTGATTTTGTACTGATTCTGCAAAATTCTTGTCCTAATTCAAGATCCCAGAACAAGAGACTGGTTCCTGATAAATTCGCCAATGCCAGGTTTAACCATCCTCACTGGTTACTTATACTTCGTACTTTCATGGGGTCCTCATTACATGAAACATCGTAAACCCTATCAACTGAAAAATACTCTAGTCATTTACAACTTTTTGCAAGTTATACTGAGCGTATGGCTATTTTGGGAGGGCCTCGACGGGGCCTGGTTAACCAAGTACAGTTGGAAATGTGAGCCAGTCGATTTTTCCAACTCACCGGAAGCCCTCAGGGTAATTTTAAACAGTAATTTTGTTGCTTTTTCATTTTTTAGAAATTTATACATCACCGACAGAATTATCATTGACCTATTCTACTGGTTAGTTCGTTATTCAAATATTCCAATGACTGACTAATTATTGACGAATACTACTGATTAATTCGTTGACTATATTCTGGCTACTGACAATAAATTACTAATTTGTATTACTGACAGGCTTACTATTTATCTATTATACTTGTTGGTTTGTCATTGGAATAATTTGCTGATTGACTCATTATACTGATTTACTTAACAAATATATTCCACTGAGTAGCTACGAATTATGAATATGCATCACTGATAAAATCATCTTATGATGCTTTATATCTATTCTACTGATTGGCGCTATTTGGTTGCTTTTTCATTTTTTTACAAATTATATGCATCACTGACAGAATTATCATTGACCTATTCTACTGGTTGGTTCGTTATTCAAATATTCCAATGACTGACTAATTATTGACGAATACTACTGATTAATTCGTTGACTGTATTCTAGCTACTGGCAATAAATTACTGATTTGTATTAGTGACAGATTGAATTTTTTTTATCTATTCTATTAGTTGATTTGTAATTGAAATACTCCACTGATTGACTAATTATACTGCTTTACTTGCCACATATATTCAACTGACAATGAGTGGCTACAAATTATGAAAACGCATCACTGATAAAATCACCTTGAATCTATTCTACTGATTGGTGCTATTTGGTTGCTTTTTCATTTTTTGCAAATTATATGCATCATTGACAGAATAATCATTGATCCATTCTACTAATAGAGTCGTCATTGAAATATTCCAATGACCGACTAATTATTGACGAATTACACTGATTAATTCGTTGACTATATTCTGGCTACTGACAATAAATTACTAATTTGTATTACTGACAGGCTTACTATTTATTTATTCTTCTAGTTGGTTTGTCATTTGAATACTTTACTGATTGACTATTATACTGATTTACTTGAAAAATATATTCCACTGAGTAGCTACAAATCATGGATATGCGTCACTGATAAAATAATTATGATTCTATTATATTGAATGGCGTGTTATAAAAATACTTAAAAGGCTGTCTAATTATTGACGAATTCTACTGATTGCTCGTTGACCATTTTGTAACTACTTATCAAAAATTACCGATGCGCCTCACTGACAAGCTTATAACTTATCTATTATACTGGTCAGTTTGTTACTAAAATATTTTACTGATTTGCTAATCAATAGCTTATTGTACCGATTTATGCGCTTGATATATTTTACCCGAAAAAAACTACAAATCACGAATACGCATCAATGATTAAATTATCATTGATCTATTATACTTATTAGTGCGACATAAAAATACTTGAATGCCTGACTAATTATTTATGAATTCTACTGATGGCTTGTTGACTATATTATAAGTACTTATCACAAATGACCGATATGCATCACTGACGAGTTTATCACTGATCTATTTTACTGGTAAACTCGTTACTTAAATACTTTATTGATCGACTAATTATTAACTCATTATACTGATTAACGTGGTAAATATATTTTAATCAGAAACTAAAAATTACGTATACGCATCACTTTCTAAATTATTATTGATCTATTCTACTGATTGGCGCGTTATTGAAATACTTTACTGATTCACTCATATTAGATGATGATACCGATTCACTTGACAAAAAAAGTCTATTGAATTTCTACAAATTATGGTTTTACATCGGTGATACAATTATCATTCGTATATTCTACTGGTTGGTGCTTTACTTAAATGCTCTAATTACTGATAAATTTTTGTCATATTTTACTGATGTGCTCGTATAACATTTTTTAGCTACTTATCACAAATCGCTGATATGCATCACAGACAGAATCATCATTGATCTATTCTATTAGTTGTCTCCTTTCTGAAATACTTAATTGAATAATTAGTTATTAACTAATTTGACTGATTGACTCGCTTAATTTATACTACTGATGAACTAAAAAATGAAGATATATGTCACTGACAAAAGTGTCATTGATCTATACCACTGGTTGGCGTGTTTTTCAAAAACTACAATGACTGACTAATTATTGACGAATTCTACTGATTTTCTCGGTGACCATATTCTAATTAGTTTAAAAATAACTAAATAACTCTTAGCGATTATTGACAGACTCATCATTGATCTATTCTACTGTTTGACTTGTTAGTGATATACTTTACTGATTTACTGTACTTATGAACTTTTTCAAAAGATATGCTCGCCCAACATATTCTACTGAATTGCTACAATTTATTATGTATAAGTATCACTGATCAAATTATCATTGACCAATTCTACTTGCTGGCGCCTTATTCAAGTATTAAACTGACTGGATATTTATTGATGAGTACTACTGATTTACTCGTCAACCATATTACAACTAATTTGATTTACTTTATGTATACTTTTTTTTATACTTTATTGTACTTTACTTATACTTTATTTATTAGCTAAGATTATATTCGCCGGATACATATTACAACCACTTATTCAAAATTACTGATACGCATCACTGACAAAATCATCACTGATTCATTTTACTGGTCGACTAGTTGTTACAATACTTGACTGACCCACTGATAACTGACTTTTTCTACTGAATTATTTGACGTCGGGCATATGCTTCAGTAATACAATTATCATTAATATATTCTACTGGTTGGCGTTTTATCAAAGTACGGACTGAATATCTATTGATAAATTTTACTGATTTGCTCGTTGACGATACTCTAGTCACGTACTGAAAATTACTGATACGCATCATCGACAAAAATATCATTAATGTATCCTACTAAATAACTTTATCTAAATTGAATAACTGAATAACTAATTATTGACTTATTATACCTACCGATTTTTTTGCCAAACAATTTCTACTGAACAGCTAAAAATTATAGATATGCATCAGTGATAAAATTATCATCGATCTTTTCTACTTATTAGCGCGTTATGGTAATATTCAAATGACTGACTAATTATTGACGAATTCTACTGATTTTTCGTTAACTTTATTCTCGCTACTTTTAACAAATTACTGATATGCATCACTGGCAGCATCATTATCGATCTAATCTACTAATTGGCACATTATCAAAATACTTTACTGATTGACTAATTATTGGGCTAGTTATACTGATTCACTTGCCAAACATACTTTATTTAATTACTACAAATCATAGTTACGTATCACTGATAAAATTATCTTCGATCTATTTTACTTGTTGGCGCATTATTGAGATATTCTACAGAATAAAGATTTATTCATGAATTCTACTCAATTGCTTCTTAACCATATTCTAGCTACTCGAAACTACTGATATGCATAAAAAACGGAATCATCATTGATTTATTCTACTGGTTGACTGGTTCTTGAAATTCTTTACATATGGCCTACTTATTGACTAATTCGACTGATTTGCTGATTAAATTCGATTATCAAGAATATCAATTTTTCTTCAAATTATCGAAGTGTCTATATAAATTTATCACATTGACAAAAAAGTCGTGGTATAAATTTTGAAATAAGATTCTTATCTTTTACGTGAATCTCAATTTTAAGGTCGCGAGAGGGGTTTTCATATACTTCCTGGCGAAATTGTCGGAACTTTTGGACACTGTGTTTTTCGTTTTACGCAAAAAAGAGCGACAAATCACGTTTCTGCACATGTATCACCACACGGTCATGCCAATGGTATCGTGGGGGGCCACGAAATATTATCCTGGAGGTCATGGAACGTTCATAGGTAATAAAAAAAAAAAAAACAACAAATTTAAGCCCAGTTCTTCATTAACGAATGAGATTTATATAAGTTTTAACATTTGTTAATCATTATACAAGAAAGAATTTTCATGGTGTATTGATTTCCTTTTAATTAAAATAGTTGGGAACAAAGAACAACAACATTTGCAGAAACTTTTAAAACACTCAACTCTTATATTATTTTCTTTTTCCGAGTGTAAAAAAAGAAAAAAGTATTTCTACAAGTAAGAAATTGGGTCACTTTTGAAAAAACAATGGAAAAAATTGCAAATTTTCGAAAATTGTAATGAAATGTATTCGGTTTCGATATGTTGAATTCTACATGACACTTTCAATGTGTATTGCATCGTGAAAAAGAAAAGTAGTTCTGCGAAGGAAATAGGAAGTTATAAAAGAAATGAGGAAAGAAATTTCACTTTCAATAATTCGCTACTTTTTCCCAGGGGTAATTAACAGCTTCGTACATATCATCATGTATACGTACTATTTGCTGGCCGCTTTAGTACCTCAATATCAAAAGTACCTGTGGTGGAAAAAATACATCACCACGCTGCAAATGGTAAATATTTTTCTTGTGGTGAAAAATTTTGTGATTCTTTGTGTTTTACAATTTTAAAACGATTTAAATTGATTATAAAATACCTTTTTTTTGAAAAAATTCAAATTTTTAACCTATTTTCTTCATTTTTCAGGGTCAATTTTGCTTGGCATTCCTCCACAGTCTCCAACTACTTTTCTACGACTGCGACTATCCAAAATGGTCGCTTTTCATCATTCTACCAAATGTCATGTTTTTCTACCTACTTTTTTCGGATTTCTACAACAAATCGTACACGCCAGAAGAAAAAAAGCAAAATCTGCTGAATAAGCAAATCAAAGCCAACGGTCACAGCAACGGAAAATTGCAAAATGGGAAAACGAAACACGATTAAACGAAAACTTGGAAAATGATGATTTTCTACGATTTCGAAAAATAATTGTATAATACTTCAGGACTATGTGAACTGGCATTTTTTTAACGAGGATTTTCGACCCTGAGGAAAATTTTGAAAATTATAGTGTTTTTTTTTTTCAAAATTATATTGGAATTTTTTTAAAGTGTTACAGATTTTTTATACTGTTCAGTTCTGTTTATAATTTTTAAAATAAGTTTATAACGTTATTTTTGGGAGTATTTTTGAGTAGTTTAGGAAAATTTATTGAACGTTACTAAGAAAAAAAGTTGATTTATAATTGTTTTTTTTTTTTCAGAATAACATTGACTTTTATAGAATGCCAAATGATTTAATGAAAATGTGTTATTTGTGTTCTCGAATTCAAATTTTATTTGCGTGAAAATATGGTTGAAAATTGAATAAATATGAGTTTTTTTGTTGCTGAATGAATATTTTATAATTTTTTTTATGTTCCGTTTTCTTCAATGGATTTTTGAAAAACGCTTGTTAAATTAATTTGAATATAAAAAAATGCTTAAGAAATTTTAAAAAAACTATGAACATTTTTGTCTTTTTGAAATTTCCGAATCCACATTCCTAAAAAACAAAAAATTTATTATAGTCTGCATTTTTTCATTAACTTTCTCAATAAAAAAAGGAATTTATCAAGCACTTTTCAAAAATCCACCAATAAAATAAGTCAATTACGTCATTTACTCAAATTCAATACAATGTACAATAAAAAGTATGAACAATATTAAACAGTAACGTATTGAAGTTTTACAACTTCTAAGGAGAGATGAACAAATATATCAATAATGTGTATTTCGTAGGAAATATCAAAAAATTGCTCACCAAATATCCATCAACTTTTTATAAAACTTTTATACTCTATCCAGTTTTTTAGCTATATATTATGTAAAATATTAAACTATACATAGTATTAAATAATTTTTACTTCCTTAGCACATTTTCTACCACAAAAAATCAACATTTTTTATCGAAAATAGAAGTAATGAAAGTTTTGTAAATAAAATGTAAATTTATTGACTTTTTTAACTGATAGTTGTTTTTCTGTCGAGTTCTGGGGCTTTGGAAAATCACAGAGTGATTTCATGCAGAAAAAATTTACTTTTTGAGACTATAAAATTTCTAAGATGAATCTTAGAAATTAATCTCCTAATGAACATTTTTTTGTAAACGATTTTCAGAAAATCATTTTCTTTAGCGGTTTTAGCGTGCAATAAATATATCGATAATACTGTATCAACATCACAATTACTTATAATTATATGTAGGTAAAAAGTCAGAAATAAATTAAGATATCAAACAATGCAAAACCTGTGTTACTCCAATATTCATAATTTGTTTACAAATATACACAAATTACAATTTGAATAACATGGAACGGTAAAAATTATCAAAATAGTGTAAAATTAATAACTGTGATCTGCCATTAAATAGAAAACTGTTTTCATGAATAATTACTTGCAACCTTTTTTTAATTTTCATTAAAATTTTTTAGCATACATCATGATAAACGATCTATAATCAAGATTTCGTTGACGTAATTACTTATAGATAATACATGTATGTACATATTATAAAATACATAAGAAATAACAAAAATGTATGGTTTTACGAAATAAATGATTTTAAATCGAATCAAATTGTTTAAACAATGTAGTTTTGTTTCTTTCTTGACTCTGTAACTAAAATAAAAATATACTAAAATAAGTAAGGTTAATAAAAACCAAATGTTCTAAATAATTTATAATTGTATTTTACAAGTATTCTTATTTTTATGACAAAAACTCGTTTTCTACAATCGCCCTACGAATTTCACGTAAAACGACGTAATAATGATTTTTCCATCATTATTAGTTAAGAAACTGTTATACAAAGAACTGGGTTTATAAACAATTTAAATATCTCTCCCTCATTCATCTCACTCATTCACACATACTTTTACTTTTTCTTTTTAAATTTAAATACAGTATATAAAAAATATATGAAATTTAGTAACAAACGTTCGTTGAATAACATTAACATCGATGTATTTGGAAAAATACATGGTAAAATATGATCATGATGTACAAAATGCATTTACAAAACATGGAATCTGTATTTTTAGGAATTATAAATTTATTCTTATTTTTGCACGGAGTTCTTTTTCAAAAAGTAAAATATTTCAATAAATTATAACGATTTCTTTGAAAAATCTGGAATATGAAGTTCTGATCGAAGAATTGGATTTTTTTGTTGATGCTTAAATAATAATTGAAAAACGACTTTTTACAACAATTTCTGGACGATTTGTCTACGTCATTTTCTTTTTGTATGCTTTTCTGTAAAAGTCAGTGAAAAGGTAAATGAAAATGAGTACGTTCGTGACGAAGAAGTATGTCAGGGCTTTGGGCATCGTGCAGTCCATTGCCAAAATCAGCATCAAATACGTCAACATGATTCCAAATTGTACCTGAAAAATGATGAAAATTATTTTTAATTATTCAAACTTTGAAGTTCTGTGAATGTAATAGAGGTGAAAATTTGAGAAAAATTATTTCAAAGTTTTTGAAATACGAGGATTCTGAGGTTTTCATTAGTCATAAAATGTTGCGTGATATGTAAAAACGAAAAAACATCAAAATCAGAAATTTTGAGAATCTCGTAGATCAGGGGCAGAATCAAAAACATTTAGTGGGGTTCAAACCATCCTTAAAATTCAGGTAGAAATAAATTATTATTTTTATGTAAAAATAAAAGGTGTTATAAATAGTCAACAATAATTATACAAACTATAATAGATGCATGAAAATAGTAAATAATAATACATAATAAAATGAGCTGAAATGAATACTTTTTAAAGTATAGAAGACGTTACCAATGGTTTCATCTGAATTCTCGAAACGCAAAAATTTTTTAGAAAAGTAAGAATCTTTGAAAATGCTGAAAATCTGGAAAACTTCGGATTCTAGAGCAAAGAATTCTCGAAATGTATGTAGAAATCCATGAAAATACTAGGAAATTTTTGGAATCTTACAAATACTGAAGAAATACTTGAAGTTTCAAAAATATTTCAAGGTACTAATATTTGGGAAACGCAAATACGTAAGATTTACAAAACTTCGAATTCTAGAGCAATAAATTCTAAAAATTTTCGAAACAATCTCAATAAATACAAAAAATTTATTGGAATACTTGAAAATTAAAAAAAAAAAAAATAAGAAATCCTTCAAAATTTTAAATAATATAAGGAAAATAGAAAATCAATAGAAATAAAATTTTCTGAGAAAATGTATCGAAACTTTACAGCATATGTATAATTCTAAAAATCTTTACAGAAATTAAAAAAAATACAAGAAAAAATTTTAAACTACTTATACAAACACTTTGAGTAGTTAAAATCTATGAATCCACTGTTTTCATAAAAATACAAACAAATACTGAAGATTCATAAAATTTTGGATTCCAGAGCATCGAATTCTAAAAAAAGTAGAATGTAATCCATAATGAAAATCACAGGAATCGCTACAAAATTTAACAAAAACTGAAAATAATACGAAAATACGAGAAATTTGTAAAATACATATACTAAAAATCTGTAAAGATGTAATTTTCCTCGATATCTATAAAAATACTGAAAATCTATTAAAATTCAATTCTATAGCAAGGAATTTGAGAAATGTATGTTAAAATCAACAAAAATGTTAGGAAACTATGAAAAAAAGTAGAAAATTATAAAAATTTTATGAAATACAAAAAAAATTGCAAAAAACTGAAGAAATTCATTGGGTGGTAATCAAAACTTATTCAGAAACAATTTTTCGATAATTTCTATAGAACTTCGAATCTTAAAGCATAACCAGAAAATATTTCGAACTATAGAAACATTTAAGAAACGTTGAAAGTAATAGAAATCTATGAAAGGTTTATAAAACTTCGAATTTTATAAATATAATAATGATAATAATAATGTAATAGAATTAATCTTATAAATAATCATACCAAAAATCTATAAAGATGTAATTTTTCTAGACATGTATCAAAATACTGAATAACTGAGAATTTGAATCCTGTAATATTGATTTTTCGAAATTTATATATATATGCAGCCCTTTACAGAAATGCTTTCGAACTATAAAATTCTTGAGAATTCTTCAAATTTTCATAAATACCAAAAAAAAATAAAAAAATACTATAAATCTATTAGTACTTAAGTGGGTAGAGTTTTTCCAAAATTTTTAAAATTTCGAATCCCAGACAACATAGTTCTAAAAATCTATACAGAAATTTATAAAAATATCAAAAAATTATCCAAATGTAGAGTGAATACTGAAAAAATACGAAAATAAAATAATACTTGAAATTCGTATAAAAAATACTGTTATTTTAAGGAAATCAATTTCAATACTCATATTAACCGTTAAAATTTTGAATACTATAGTATCAAACAAAAATCGAGAGTAATTCATGGAAATCCTATAAATCTTTAAAAACATTAGAAAATACTACAAATTCTTAAAAATTAGTAAAATACGATGAACCTAGAAATCCATAAAACACTTTGATTTTTAAAATTTATCAAAAAAAAAACGATTCTCATTGAAGAAATCTAAAAAATACTGAAGTATGTGAAAAATTTGCAACTCTAGCTCTAAAGTAAGTTGTATACCTTATAAACCCTGAAATTCAAAAAATCAGAAAACCAAACTTTTGTAACAAGATCCTAAAAGATTCAAAATTATGAAACCTCAAAGGAATTATTTTTTATCGAAAAAACTCTCCTGAAAATGCATTCTGCTTCTCCCCCTGACGTCCATATTTCTGAAAATTTCAGTTTCAGGAAAAAAAAAGAAAATTTTTTATCTTACCAACTGAATGGTCGTCATGTACTTTTTCCACCACAAATATTTCTTGTACTGTGGCCCAAGAGCTGCTATCAAATAATACGTGTACATCACAATGTGAACCACAGAATTCAAAAATCCCAAAAGAATTCCTTGTTCACCAGGAAGAAGTTTCAAGTAGCACCACGAAAAGAGTGCTGTAATCGTATGGTGGTACACGTGGAGAAATGAAACTTGGTTCTGTTTTTTCCTCAGAACGAAAAATACCTGAAAAGAAAAACAAGTCTTCGTCAAAAAACAATCACTTTTGTATACATAAATGAATTTAAACATATTAAATATGAAATATATTTTCATTTTATTCAATTTACTTAGATTATTAATTTTACTTACGGTATCCAAAAGCTCTGTGATTTTGGAGAAAAAGTACCACCAAGCACCTCTCGAAAGCTGAAATAAAAAATGCATCACATTTTTTGAATACTTCTCGTGAGGTAAAAAAAAAAGTTTTTTGAATGTTTTTAAAACTCACGGCTGTTTGCAGAGTGTTATCCGCCATTGGCAGTTTTTCATTGGTACAGGTGCTGGTGAAAATGTACTTCGTGAAATCGACTTTCAGCGCCTGAAAAATCACGTAGAAATTCTAAATATTTTCATTTTGAGAAAGAAAAAAAAGAAAAAATGAGAATTTACACACTTTTTGGAGTACGAAGTTTGGAATTTCGAAGTTCAATTTTTTAATAAATAAAATAATGTTTCATTTTTTTCCAATGTCAAAAAAAAGACAAAATTTAATTATGAATTCGAACACAAAATAAATGAGTGTTCAAAACTATTTTTGTTTAAATTTTCAAAATACGAAGAAACATTTTGGAATCGATTTAGAAAAATTTATCATTTTGTTGGCAGCAATTTGGATGCTGATTTTTCATCGATAAATTAGGGTTGTTGTATAAATTCTTCAAAAGTTTCAAAATTAAGTGACAAGGAAAAAAGCTTACGAGAGCAGACAACCAAATGCTAAATAATACTTGGAAAGCATTATAAGCTATCATCAATTTTTTGAGTTCGAAGGCTGGTCTGTCTTTCATCATCTTTGGTCCAATTTTCAATACGAATGTTAAATAAACAGCAAGAATTCCTAGCACTGGGGCAGGGGAGCTCATCAAGGGCCAGGTATCGACCATTGGATCTTGAAAAAAAAGGTGCATATTTTTACAATAACTAAAAAAAGAAAATATTATGATACATTAACAACATTTTATTCAAATAATTGTATGAATATGTATTCTATTAATAATAAATACATAATATATACAATATTGATGATATTAGATAACAATTGATTATTTCTTTGTTTTTGATTCATACAGTTTTCCAGTTTTATCAGCAATGTCCAAGGAACCTACATTTCATAAAAAAAAAAACACTCAACATTTTTTCTAATCAGATTTATCATAAAAATTTATTTACTTATCCTTCGATAAAATTTTGAGATACATTTTTAAATAATTATTGAAATAATCATCTTTTGAACTTACCTTTGTTTGTCTCCAAAATTTCATGGTAGTTGCTAACGACTAATCCTATGATGTTCGCCATGATTTGTTTGTTGGTCTTACGTGCTTATAGTTCTGAAAAGCAATTTTGTGATGTTATTGAAAGATATTTGAATTTATTAAAATAAAATTTAAACTTCTTTGAATTCAAAAATCAAGCTTATTGAGAATTTGGAAATACCAAACTAACTGTAAAACAAAGAATTCTTCAATAATATCTAGTTTGAAAATTATTACAGACAAAATTTTATAACATAATCAGTCACTTTTTTTTACCACGTGGATTACCGTTAATGATTCATTCAACAATTATTCGAATATTTAAATTATCTTAATCTTAGATACAATTTCAAACTCTAATTTTACATTAAAAGTTCAGAAACCATGAAAATTATTAAAGAAAAAATATCAACAAATTTTTCACATCTTGAATAGAGTTTCATATCCATTTTTTTATTCATTTCCAGTAAATTTGAATGTGTATTTTTACTTCGAAAACAAATAGCCAATAAAGTTATTAATTAGTAATGAACACACTCAGGAAATCGAGAGTCAAGATTAAACATTCATTCATATTAAATATTTCTCAAATCATGAAAATAAACATTCTGAGAAATTTTGACACTCCTTAGGAAGCTGTTTTAGAAATCATATCTTATGTAATTTTTAAAGCATCTTACGTCTCAAATTTTTCGAATTTCGAGAGATGAAACTTTCACTGATCGGAAGATATTTGAATTTCAATCCTGGTTGCATAATTAATTATATCAAAATGAAGGAAAAGGAGTAATCAAAAATAAAGACAGGTTTCAAAGAATTATACAAAAATTGATAATTTATATATCAGATTGATATTCATCAATAAAAAATTCATCGTAAGAATAGAAATGGAATTTCTTTTGTATGTAATGAAAATAATGCCAAATCATTTTCGTTTTAATTATTAGCTATATACTTTTAAATTTTTCATTTGTTTGTTGTGTTTTTGAAATGTATATTCTTATTTTGCCTTTTACATCATTTTACGAGCTGCAATTTTTTCCCAAGTTCAATTCTATTAAATTGCAAACGACAAAAGTCGCAATAGTTCAGTTCAAGTGCGAAATTTCACACTTTGCACTTGATAACATGAAATTTCCAAGAGTTTAATTGTTTTTCCTTGCAACACCAACGGTCATTATGTCACCATGTTATGCACTCGTTTTAAATTAAAAAAACAATTCATGCCTTGTTCATCCAGAAAAATAATACAAACGTCATTATTTTTCAAAAGTTATAAAAATATATGAAGATATTATTAATTGACCTAGATTGAAATAATAAAATTCACGTATGTACTTATATTTTTACTGTAAAATAAGACAAGTAAAATTCATAAATCAAGTAAAGCATGAATGTTCAACTTTTCAGTTTTTTATATCATACAAAAATTTTTCATTCACTTATGTGCAAAAAACTATCGAATTCCGTAAAAACTTTTTTTTCAATGTACCTAATCCTTCATTTTATAGAACCCACTTTGTAGCTTCTGAAGCCATTTTTCTTATTCAAATATTGTAATCAATTCCAAATTCCTGTATTTTTTAACATAAACAGTTATAAAATTTTGTTCTTTGCTTCTTCAGAATCGATCTACCTCAATGAAATTGATCATTTCATGAATTATTCAGAAACATAAAGGCGGTATTCTGTGATAAAAATTTAAAACGAAACCTATTTTGGAAAATGGAAGCACCTTCAAAGTTTTTATCAGTATTTTAGCTTCAATTTATGTAACGCTGTTTATCGGAAAAAGTCATAAAGGAAGTAATATTGATAATTTTTGCTACTAGTTTTTCTTTTCGATGTTTTGAATTTTTTCTTTGCATAGAGGAAATCTTCGAAATTTACGTAAAATATAATGACATAAATTACGTAAAATGTGTAATATTATTGTAGAAATTAACTGAGGAGAAAAAATAGCAATAATTGCTATAAAATATGGTACTGTAGAATCAGTCTGAATTATTTTAGTTTTCGATAGGTATTTACTGCATTTTTTGTTGAAATATGTTGTTACCATTGTTTGATGATATTTTTGTAGGAGATTATGCCAAATTTTTCTTTTTATCAAAAATCAATCAGTAGTTCAATGTACAAGAAAAAAAAATATCGAACAGGTATCAACCTTGTTATTTATCATAATTTTGAAGAAACTCACAATATTTCTCAATCCTTTAATTCTCTTCTCTAAACTCTGCAATTTCTTCAATTTCCAACAATAAATAACAACTTTGCAAATTTTGACATGACTTGAAACTCTAAAACTTTTGAAATTAATTTGTTCATACTAAATAACCCCGTATTTAAGAAAATTATAAGAAAACGTTACATAATTCACTCGAAGTTCAGAGAACTGTCGAGGACTCCAAATAGCGATTGAGCCACAAAACGAAATTCGAGTCACGAAAGTTGTATAATAGAAAAACTTCGTAATAGCAAAAAAAACTAAGACGCCGGTGAATGAGAAATTCATTGATCTCCCGATCCACGTCGATCTTTGATGTCGCAATCGCCCATGTTTTTCGAAGACGTAAGGTAAGAACGTAATTTTTCTCTCTCAAAATTGTAAATATTTCTCTCTCTTCCTCGCCTCGCCTTAAAGTTACGCCAAATTTTCGCAATGTAATCATAACTGTTTAAACAACACGAGCACTCCTGAAACTGATTTTACGTGTTTCGAACATATACGAGAATGTTAAGGAATCATTTTTTGAACATTTAGAAAGTTATGTATTTATTGTGTTGGAATGCAAAGAATTCTTCATCAATTTATTCGTTATTTTATTATAAAACTGTTTTTCGGTGACAAAATATTCAAATTGGAGTTGCGAGAGATCGATAAACTTTTTCAAGTTGTTTTAGAGAATGAATGCAAATCAGAGATGGAACTGGACATGTTGAAAATATCGGTAGAGTAGATCTAGAGATCGACGATCTTTGGAATTTATGAACTGGGCAAGGGAAATTCAAAGTTTCAGAAAAATCTGAAACTTGGGAGACATGACCTTAAATAGGAGAAACTAAACCTTTTTTTTCAACGAAAACATTCGTTTTTTATGTATAAAAAAAGTATTTTTTAATTTTATAGGGATTTTTTGTTTTTTTAAGGTAGAAATCGTTTGCTTTAATGATTTGTAGTGATTTTTAATAACTTATTCATGTAATTTAGCTTTGATTGGTTTCGTATATAAAATACAGTTATTATTAATCAATTTGTTTTCATTAACTTACTAATTATATCATTTTAAACATAATTTTCATGATTGATGAGTTTTATACTGAAAATCGATGATGATCCTTGAATTTAAGCATAATTGAAGGAAAAGTTTAATGAAAAAAATGAAAAAAAAAGTTGTCAAATGAGTTGAAAAATTTTTTTTATGAAGATATGAAGGTATAAAAAGTATAAGATTTCTGAAATTTAATGCAACTTCTTCGAAATGTTAGGAAATTATTGAATATAGATGTTAATTTTTCGTGACTAACAATTTTCGTAAACCATATAAGACATAAATCGTGAATAATATATTTTATACCATTATATATGGAAATAGACCATCGAATTCTGATGGATTTTATTGAAACCTACCAAATTTTTCAATTTTTAAATCATTTTCCTGAATTTTAAGTATATTTCAAGAAAAATTGACTATTTATGTCTAATGCAATAAAAGTTGTCTATTTCTGTATCAATAAATCCATTGGAATGAGAAAAATTGAAATATATAAAAATGTTTAAATAATTCACTACTTTTTATTTAAATTTCTTCGTCACTTTTTTAAGAAATTTTAAAATAAAGTAAAGACCATGAAAATGATAAGAAAACATGTCAGATTATCAATAATTTCTGATATAAATCAAAATTTTCGTCAATCTTGTAAGGACATATATCATAAATAGTATATTATACGTCCGTTACTCTGAGCGTAGCGAGGGTACAATAATCACACGAATTAGAAATCGAGTTATTTCACGTGTGAAATATTATGATACTTTCTCCAAATAATAAAAAATAGAAAGCCAAATTTTAGATTTTTTTGGCTTGAGAAATGATGAATCTTTTCCTCACTAGTGAGAGAAAGTATAACTTCTCTCACTCAGTTTTTGAAGAGAGAAAAAAATGTGCTTTTTTGTCATAGGTAATCTCTATTTCTCTCACCACGTTGAATAGTGGGAATTTTTTAGGTAATTATAAAAAAAATATTCAACAACAATGTTACACTTTTGGAAAAAGATCGAAAAATTTCTAAAAATTACTTGTTATTACAAAAACTCATACTCCATTAAAATATAACAATGATAAAATTTAGGTATTTCAAAATTGTAAACCTAATTTTACCCAACTTGATTGATTTTGTACGTTTTGAAAATTTCCTTCAACTTTTTTTCTTAGTCTAAAAAAAAATTAGTTGAATTTCACTAATCCCCAGTAAAAAAATTAAGTTCTCTATTTCCCAAGTGAACACTCGCTGTAATATTTATCATATATTAACTTTTTCCTGTCTAATGACATTTAACTCCTAAAAAATGGAAAATTCACTAGGAAGAAAAAAAAATTTTTCTCTCTATAGATTCAAACACCACGTTTCCCAAAAATTTCATAAATATCTTATTAAAACCACAATTTTACCTTTATTTTCGGATCACTCAGGCACTATTTTGAGATTTCAGTTCCACGCCCGTTTTGTAAAAATTACACTAAACTGGTCCCGTAAGAAAACGGTTTTTTCCGGAGCGCTTACGCGAAGTGGAACGTCCGAGCGCGAACCGAAAACTGGACATTTATTTCGACGGGCAGCTTGCACGTGCCCCACTCATTCCTCATGAAATTTTCTCCCGGGACGCATATACAATAATGTATGCACCTTCATTTTTTGCCACCCCCATAAATTTTTCCAACCAAATCCACGAGAAACTTTTTTTCTGTCATCCAATAAAATATCTTGCGGCGCAAATTGCACAACTTTTTTCTGCCGCTTTCACGACTTACTAAAATGTCACAGGGCAAATACTGGAAATTTTGATTTGATTTATTTTTTATTTCTTGTTGATTGGAACGGAAAAATTAGTAAATAGTTTATTCCCAGAGAAGACGAATTAAATTTGAGATATATTTATTGAATAGAGTTAATATTTACTAATAGTTCATGAATAAATAAATAAACTTATACCGATTTATTTGAGATTTTTTTACCTTCGCCTTTAAAAAGTACAAAGTAAGAAATAAAAGTACAAAGTACGAAATAAGGTCATCAAAAAGTATGTTAACTAAAAAATGACTATTTTGTAGAATTTCAATTTTTGCGTCCTTTAGAACATTCAAAATACATTGGTAATATTGTATATTTACAATTTTAATATAAATCGTATGATTTATGGAAATCATGTCTTTTGCTACAAAAATATATGTGCTTTTACAATTTCTTAGAGTGAATTTTCACTCTTCATTGAGTCGAAATACTGTGACTCTAACAGGGAGTGAAAATTCACTCTAAAAGAGTGAATCATCACTCTCAAGTTCTAGTAATATTTCACTCTAAAGAAAGTTAGGTTTCACTCCAAGAGAAGTGAAATTTTACTTTTTCGAGTGACTTTTCACTCTAAAGAAGTAAAAATCACTCAATTAAGAGTGGCAGTATTTTGACTTACTGTAGAATAAAAGTTCACTCTAAAGAATCAAGAGATGATCAAAAAATTTACTAAATAAACTGATACCATTTTTTTCCGGATTTTTTTTAAACTGCGTTCTTCATATTCAGGTACAAAATTATGTAATTGCAAAAGAGAATAACTTTTTATTGGAATAAAAATTCCTTATCTCTTGATTCTTGAAAGTGAATTATTTATACTCTGCATCGAGTCAGTATGATGTCACTAGAATAGAGAGTGGAATTTCGCTCTAGAGGAGTGAAAAGTTACTTTTTCGAGTGACTTTTCACTCTAAAGGAGTGAAAAATTACTTTCAGTTAGAGTGACACAGTATTTTGACTCGATGTAGAGTAGAAGTTCACTCTAAGAAATCAAAAACACGACAAGAAAATTGATAAATAAGTATATAAATAAACTAACACTAATTTTTAGAGGATTTTTTTACTCGCATCCTAAATAACCATATGTACAAAACATAATTATTAAAAATATCTAAACACATATTGCAGAACTATTTTGGAAAAATGAAATTCCTACTCTTTTGATGAATTACAGTGAATTTTCACCCTGCTTCAAGTCAAAATATTGTGACTTAAACAGGGAGTGAAAATTCACTCTTTTAGAGTGAATTTTAGTACTATACTATAAGAGCTTTTAAGAGTACTATATAATTAGTAAAATTTCACTACTTTCGGGTGAATTTTCACTCTAAAGGAGTTCAAAATCACTCTTAGATAGAGTGGCAGTATTTTGAATCGATTTACAGTGAAAGTTTACGCTACGAAAGCAAGAATGAAGCAAAAAATGATTTACAGTTCATAAATAAATAAAAAATAGACTAATACCAATTTTAAGAAATTTTTTTTCACTTGCATCCTTAATAACTATGTACAATATGAAGTTATCAAAAACATGTAAACATAAAAAAAATATTCTGTAATACAAAAGTTCTATATAATTTGATGAATTAAAGCGAATTTTTGTTCTGTATGGAGTCCAATTTTTTTAGCTCACCCAGGGAGTGAAAATTTACCCGAAAAGAGTGAACCGTCACTATAAAATAAGTTAAAGTCTCTTAAGTTCTATTCAGATTGCTCACTAAAAAAAGTGAATGTGTTACTTTCAGAGAAATGAAATTTCATTTTTTAGAGTGACTTTTCACCCCAAAGGAGTAAAAAATCACTCTCAGTTAAAGTGACAGTTTTTTGACTCGATGTAGAGTAAAAGTTCACTCCAAGAAATGAAGAATTAAGAAAGGAAATTGATTTATCTTTTAATAATGAATGAATTAACTAATATAAACTTTTAAGGGTTTTTTTACCTGCATTCTGAGTATGTACAAAAGAAGGTTATTATAAATAATTGAACATTGAAAAACTATATTATTAAACTGAAATTCTTGCTTCCTTAATCACTTGGAGTGAATATTTACTTTGCATCGAGTCAAACTACTGTCACTAAAACGAAGAGCGTGAATTTACTCTTATAGAGTGAAAATTCACCCTCAAAGAATTAATCGTCACTATTGAAATAGTGAAATTTCACTCTTGAATTTCAGTCAGATTTCTTTAAAAAAAATTATTCGAGTTTCACTCTAAAATGAATAGAATTGAACTACTTCGATTGACCTTTCACTCTGAAAACGTCAAAAATCACTCCAAGTTTGATTGGCAGTATTTTGACTCGATGGAGAGTGAAAATTCACTCCAAGAAATGAAAAAAGTAGCGGAAAATAACTTATAGTTACAAAATTAAAATAACTTTTATGAATGACCTGCATTTTTAATAACTAACAATAAGTACAAAATGAGGTTTTTTATTAAAAGGTCAACATCGAATTACTATCTAGTAAAATTCAAATTTTTGCTGTATCAATTCCTCAGAGTGAATTTTCACCCTGCATCAAGTTAAAATACTGTCATTAAAACAGAGAGTGTAAATTCACTCTCAAAGAGTTAAAATTTACTCTAAGAATGAAAAGTCATTCTCGAACACTAAAAATATACTCTTAGAATAAAAATTCACTCTCACGAGGTAGAAATTCACTCTTTAAGAGTAAATTGTCACTCTTGAAGTGTTATTTCACTCCAATATCATGGAAATTTTTACTTTGAAAATAAATTTAAGTTACACTTCAAGAAAAGTAGAAAAAATCACTCTATATTTGATTTACAGCATGTGAACTCTATCTAGAGTGAAAATTCACTCTGAAGAATCAAGAAAGTGTGTCTGTTACAATATAAAAATTAAATTCCAAAGAAAAATATCTATCTTACTAACTTTGGAATTAACTTTTTTTTATACATTATATGTACTGAAAAATTTACTTATAATATCTTGAATTTTAAAATAAAATTGTTTTTAGGTTTTTTTTCTAGCCTGTGGTCGAAATAACCAACAAAATAACAAATAAATGTTAAATATTCTGCTAAATAAAAAAAATGATAAAATATTATCAAAGCAGAAAATAAGATAAATACAAATAGGTCACGATCAATGCCATTGAAGCATTCTTCCATTTTTCAAGAAAGTAAAAAAAAATTTCCCTCTGCATTATTTATCATTCGCGTTATTGCGACACGTACAAAAAGCTCGGAAAAACAAAGATAAAAGTTTTCAGGTTCGCGATATTTGAGGAATATATTTTATTTTGTTTACAGAATAATCATAAATTTTCTCACGAATCGAGCGTCATTTGTAAATTATTCACATGGGGCATTGAAATGCAGTGGTTTTAGCAAAAAGTGTGTTATCTTAGAGGAGTTTTTTCGTTCGCCGAATCCTAGAGTTACGTAACAATTATTTATTTTATGACTCCGTCGTCACGGGTTTTTACGTGGCTGGAAATGGGATATTGGTTTTTTTCAAACAGGTTTGCAGCAGGAGAAATGTTAATTATTCATCTCAAGGTCGATTAATTGACGTTCAAATTTCTTTTCACCTCAGGAAGAGATTATCTTCTGGAGAGTTGGAATATGCAGGGGAAAACAGAAAATGTTTGTTTTTTATGAAAATTCTTTTAAATAAAAAATACACAAAATGCAAATGGAATTCAACGAACATTTAAGAATATATTTTTCAAATCAGGTAAGACTAGATTTTTTGGTTCAGATTTACTAAAAAGGAAAAAAATTGTGTATTACAAGAGAATGAATATAACATTTGAGTATCTAATAAAAATATAGAACATGGACTTTAGATGCAATTACAATTTTCCAGAAACAAAAATCATGACATTTTCAATAATTTTTTCAACAATTCATCAAAATCTACTAGAATGTGATAAATCTTGCAAAATCAATGAGATTTCTGGAAACAGGTATTTCTCGAAATTTCCTGAAAATACCCTAAATTTGCATACGGTGAAACGAGTATCAGAAATGAATTCCTTATTTCTTACAGTAGGTCAGGCTAGATCGAATTGGTCAGACGTCAGACAGTGAAATGAATGTATCTTGCAACTACAATAACGATTTATTTTTACGAAACTTTTTTTCTTCAACAGCATACTTTCGGAATCAAAACACTTTCACTTATTGTAGAAATTGTCAACCCAAGATTCTGTTTGATTAGCACCGAAAAATTCACGATTTCTCATTCAAAAATAACACTATGTCGACTAATTTTTTTACTTTCTCGTTGTGTAACTTTATGAATGTTGAAATTTTTCTGTTGTACGTTTTGTTAAAAGTTAAAAAAACAAATGTATACTTTTTTGCTTTTTTTTAAAATGATTTCGTTATTATTACAGTAAAATTTGTGAATAATGCAAAATATTTTGAGTTTTTTGAATTTTTATTCAAAAAAAATTTGTATACGCATCATTTTCGTCATTTTGACAAGGAAAATTGTTATTCTAACTTGCTCAATTTGGAAGAAACGAAGGTAATAAAACCAAATACATAAGTGGATAAATGATAAAGAATTTTGTTTGTTCACTCAAAAAATCCTTATTTTACAAAATTCTTTGCAAATTTTCGTTATTTTATTGAATTGCATAAAAATATATGAAAAGATAAACTTCGAAAAAAGAAAATAACTGAGTGTTTCGAGTTTCAGCCCCCCCCCCCCCAACTTCCTAAAATTTCTCTTTTAATTATATTCAAGAATTTTTTATTCCCTGTTCTAAGCAAATCCTTTCACTTTTTTGTCAATAGAGATGGCATTTGGTTTCTAACTCCAAAATATTAGAAAGTTTCTATTTCGAAAGTTACAAAACTAACAGTATGTAGTACATCTCAATTCTCCTGTTTGCCATTTGAAGCAATGATTCTCATCTAAAAAAAGTTTCTTCTTCATTCTCACTCAATTGATAAAATATTGTGATATTTTTCAAATTCATGATATGTTTAAAAAAATAAATCAATCGAAATTATTTCAAAAACATTTGTTTTTTGAACCGTTATGATATAAATTTTTTTTTCTTGGGGTAAGTGCATTTGGTCTAAAAATTTAGCACAAGTTTATAACACATCTCCCAAATTTCGGCTTGTTCATTATTTATTGTAAATATTTCAATGTAAATGATTGCAAATTTACGCAAATTCTGAACTAGGGCGACATTGTTGGTCAAGTTTCAAAAGATATGAAATATTTATAGTCACGCACTCGCAACATGAAAACGCCAATGAACCCAATAAATTTGCACATAATTACATTTCACAACTGTTTTCAACTGATTGTAGAACACTCGCTCAATTACCATACGTTTCTATGCCTGGAAAGTGAATCACGCCATTTTTCTGAAGAACATGAAAATTTTCATTTTTATGAACATCATTTCGAATTCTTTTTTGGTAAATCAAAAGACAATAATTTTGAATTATCAAAATGAATTAATTTAAAACCATTTTTGACTGTAAAACTATACGAGAAAATTAACAAACAAAAATAAAAAGTTGTTATATTTGAAAATTATGAATTTTTCGGAATGAAGATGACTTAAGGAAGAATTCGGAATCATTTAGACGTTGCTAAAATAACTGTCGATCCTTAAATTAAAAAATTAACATTTCCGAATCGTGTTGCTATCAAGTTTAGCAATTCAGAGTTTCACGTCTATGCATATAGGTTAGTCTAATTTTATCAGTGAAATGAAAATTTTGGTGGATGGCCTATGACACCTTTTGGGTATTCATTATATTGATAAAATTCATCAATTAGTTTAACATGATAATAAAAAATGTCTTCATACTGATTTTTTCTTCAATTATTGAACAGCTTGTTTTTTTATTTTTTGTTTTATCAGGTTTGATACAATTAAATTATTTAGAAATTCTTACTGTGAACACTAAAATTTTTAGAAAATTAGGTATCATATTTCACTTCAAATTTTTATTCTGAATTTCATGAATTTCAAAACTTCTATTTTGATTCCTGAATCGATATCTTATCCTGTACATTATTCTACTCAAAATTCATATAAAATAAGTAAAGGAGAATATCTTTCAGTTTTGTTGATAATTAAAATATTTCATAATTAAATTATAGAATAAAAAATACTATAACGTAACGCGTTACATTAATTAACAAGTAACGATAACGTGAACGAGTTACTTTTGTTCGGTAACGAGTAACAAAAAAATAAAAGTAACGTTATTTTACATTACTTTTATCTGTATCATTAATTTTTTAGCACAATTTGTTACTTTTTAAGGAATGTTCTAAAACTGAGATATGAGTAATTTTTAACTTACTTATTTTTGAATAAAAAGTTCTATGATAATAACTTTTAATGTAACAGTGTGGAGTATTAGTAATTCGTGTTAAAATATTGAGAAAGAATATGCTTTTATACTTTTTATTAGAAAATTTACACAATTTCAAGCATGGAATTTCAGAATTTAGCATGAAAATATATAAACATACTTAAAATTTATGGATCTTAAAATCTATTCCAGGATCTGTAATATCTAGAGATCCTGATGAAAAATCTTATGAAATATAATGGATAAAAAAAAAAAAAAATACGAAATACGAAAAATACTAGATATTAATATGTTTCATTTTATTTGATTCTTGAAAAATGTAGGTATGTAATTCCAGGAATCAAAAAATTTTCATTTCTCAAGCTTCCGATTCTAAAAAAATTTGTTTACGGAAGTCTAAAAAAAGATAAGGAACTTTTTCAAATCGAATAACTCTGTAAAAAAAAAAAAAAAAAAAAAAAATATTGAAGACTCTGAATCTATAAAAAAACTGTTTTCTGCAAAATCGATCGAAATACTGACGAAATTTTGAACTTTCAATTTTATCTGTTTCTGAAAATCCAAAGAAATATCTTTCAAAAAACTTAACAATTCCACAACATTCTATAAATACTTAGAAATACAGAAAGAAAATACGTGTAGATATATAAAATATTGAAAATCTCTCGAATTTCAGAAATTCATACAGCAATAAATAAAATCAATGAACGATCCTTGAAATCATAGAAAAACTGAAAAAATACGAAAAGTAATGGAATAGGTCAAAATTTATCAAGACACTGTTTTTTGGAAAATCCTGTAAAACACGGAAAATTTCATTATATATCAATTCTAGAGATTCAAAATTCTTGAAATGTATAGATATAACAATTTATATTATGAAAATACTAAAATCATGTAAAAATACTAGGAAATTCTGCAACATTTTATCATCCTGAAAAAAATGAACAATCCTTCAAATCGTAGAAAAATTGAAGAAAGTATCAAAAAGTCGAAGGAAATGAAAATCTTCATAAATCTCAAATACAAATACTTTAATGAATTTTGAATTCTAGAGCATGAAATTCTTGAAATCTATGCATCAATGTACAGAAAAATAGTACAAATGTATAAAAATACAAAAAAATTCAATAATTCTGAAAATCTGGGTAGGTATTAGAATTCTCTCAAAAATCTATCAAATTTGCAAATGTTTTCTTGTGGCTAACATTGAATCAAATGTCATATTCTAAAATTGTGTGAACTTGAAAAAAATATAAAAATTTAAACAAGCTAATTGATTTTTTTTCAAGATGAAAAAGTACAAATTACCATTTTTTATTATCTTTGAAATAAACAATTTCTTCATGACAAAATCATGAGTACATTAATATTGTTTTTTTCAGCCTTACTTTTTCGATGTGTTGTTATTTACAATCAAATTATCCCAAATAGTAAAATGAAAGTAACGAGACGTTACTTTTTGTAAGTGGTAAGGGCAACGAGTTACTATTTCTTTTCAAGTAACGGTAAGGTAACGAATTGCTTTTTTCACCTTTGTAACGGTAACGTAACGCGTTACAATTTTAAAAGTAACTTTCCAAATCCTGCATTATTTGCTGTATATTTTATTATTATTATCTTATACAAAACCCATTTAAAATTTTGAAAATTTTACTCTAATATTTCTCACGATATATGGCCACGAATTTTGGCTGAAAGCTTAACAAAATAAAAGACTTCCAAAACTGATTCCTTTTTCCTACACTTGCATAACTCCAAGAAATCCTTTTCATCATGAAATCGAAGAATTCCTTACCTCAGGGCGAAGTAATTCAAAATCTGCCAAATGCGAAAGATGCTACAGGTGACGAATAAGAACGAAACCAGCTTCAAGTTTTTAGCTGGTGCCGTTATTCTTTTCGGAACCACAGAGATAATCAAACGTGTGCATTACACAGCCGAAACATTCGGTCCATGGTCCAACCAAGATGCTTTAAACTAAGTAGGACATCACCTCGTTCCCTTAACAGTTATTTTTCTGACTGCGCCAGAATGGCCAGAATCACAGCCGACAAAAAAAAGGAATGTCACGAAAAAGAGGAACAATAAACTTGGGACAAGGGAAATCGACACCATCAAAAAGGATTTTCACCTCTCATTATTATCATGAATTGTACGTGATTTCAAAAACAGCTACGTATTTTTACAAATTAGGTCATGTTTGTAAGAAATAGAATTTTTTCATATCACATGCAATTTGAAACAATTTTGCATGATTTTATTAATTTTTTTTTCGAATAATAATCATTTTTGTAATAGACGAAATCTCCTACAAATAAAAGTCAAAATTACCCTGATATATTCATTCATTCGTTTGAACATTAGATAAAAAATTCTCCAGTTGAAATTTTTACGGAAATATTTTCCAATATTACAGAAAATATGAAAAGGTGTAATGAAAACGATGTAAAATCGAATGATCGTGAGAAAAAAAATACTACTTCGTAGAGAAAAAAAGTGGACGTCAGACGTCATTGACTCGAGGAAGGCAATTTTTGGAGAGTCATTTGAATTTGAATGGAATCTCATTCAAAGCATTGAAAAGTGAACTTTCCAATCAAAGATGAAAATATCCAGCTGGTTGACCCACTAGGGAAATTTTTCTCCTTTGAAAATTCTTGAAAGAAAAAAATTGTGCAAGGAGTGAACAATGTGGGATTTGTTCAACACTTTTGAAAACATTTCGGTTGCATGAAAAAAAAGTTTTTAGATTTGCTTTTACTTTGATGAAAATTTTTGAGACTTTCAATTTTGCTTTTGAAATTTTATTCATCGCAGGAAATTATGAAATTTGTCGAAAGTTACTGGGATTTTTCAGAAAATTGGATGAACAAATAAAAAACCAAAATTATGCAGTTTGAATATTTTTCAAAATGAATGAAATTAATGTCAACAAAACTCCACATTTTCAAATAACTAGAAAAACTTTCAAAATTTTACAGAATTTATAAACGATTGACGAGATTTTTAAATTTTTGATAACTTTATCACTCTCTGTGAATTTTCGAAAATAATAACGCATGTTTAAAGAATTTATTTCAGAAAAAATTGAATGTTCATCAACTTTAATTTTTCCATGAATCTAAAATTTTCTGCACCAAGTTAGAAAAATTTAATTTACTCATAAATAATTTCTTTAATAAGTTGCTAGTACCATAGAATTTTTCCTCAACAGATAAAATTTCACAATAATATGAAGAAATGTAATCATTCTAGATATTTTACTACAATTAATAATTAAACAATTTTTTCAATAATCCTTATTACACTCGAACATTTATTTAATTTCCATGTTCATAGTTCCTGAAAGTAAGATAATTATTCATTTTATTAATAAATTCATAAGATTTATGGAAAGGGAAAAAAGACTGTAAATTCAGGAAATCCATGTAAATATATACAGTTTTTTATTCAACAAGTTGTTTTATTTACAGGAGATTATTTCGTAAAAGACATTCAAAGTGACAATTGTTTTTACACATATCAGAAGACTTCGAAAACATATAAATCATAAATATGCTATGTATCGTAATTTTTCACAAAATTCTATTTATCGTTTAACTAAAAAACAAGATTATTTCAATTTCAAGAAATTATTCTATTCAAATGTATCATCGATGTATTGATTACTATTACTAAAATAAATTTATCCTTAACTATATACTAATATTTTAGGAAACGTTGAATACAATTATTATAGCTCGTAAAATAAATATTTTGAAATCATTTTGTCAAATTTATTGCTGATATTTTTAACGGAATCTAATGATTTGATGTACTTGTAAGTGACGTAAAATTTCATTGAATCGATCTCTTTGTACATGATAATGAAAGTACTGAAACCCAGAAAATAACGCAAAAAGACGACTGAATAATTTTTTTTGTTGCAGGGGTAAAAAATTAAATTTATAGACGAAGAAAAAATGAAATATTGGCTAACAGGGAATACTTGGACCTTTAAATAAAATATATTTGCAAGTTTTTATTACTTTAACTTTTGAAAAATACATTGAAATAAAAAAAAAAATGTTTTGAACTACAAAACGTGGAGGATAATTGATGCAGAACTTGCATACATTTCTGCTTTTCGAATAATAAATTTTTTATTTTTTCACACTCTGAAAATTAATTATGAACTAAAAAACTATTATGTAATGATTTAAGTTTGAGGCGAAAGGATTGAGAAATGAATTTAATTGTTTAACAAGAATTTATTTACTTTTTTCTTTATAATTGAAAACATGAATTTCCGAGTAACGATTTTTTAATGAAAATGATTTAATCACTGATGAATCATGAATTGAAAGATTTTATTGAATTTTGAAAGTTTATCGATAAAATTGTTTAGAATTCGAAGATTTTCACACTTTTTTAAACTTGGCAGTTTTTTTGAGGTGTAAACATAAATTTTCGTCATAAATTACCGTTTTAATAGTCATCTTTATTTACAAAATAACAGGATTGAACATGAGAATTTTTCATTATCGTGATTCAAATTTCGAAACTTAAAAGTTGTTAAAACAAAAATCCAGTAAATAGAAAACCCGATATTTCGTTTATCTAATATTTCCAGATTCTTATAATTCCCAAGAATTACGAAATTTCAAAATTTATTCTTACAACTTTCGAAAAATTTCCATTTTTTTGCTGCTTCTCAAAATTCTAGCTCAAAAATCATAAAAACCATTTTTCCCTGTATCCAAAAAACACTGCCAAGGAAACTAATCAAAAATTCTCTATGAAAACCAGATAACAATTTTCTTCATTCTTTTTTAAGAGAATTATTCTGAGCATCTTTCGTGTATCCATTTTGTACTGCTTTATTGGGTTTTTTGATGTAAGCTTTGTAGTAGAAATCCCCAAAAAGTACCATCATGAAAAAGTTCTGGGGTATGAAAATAGCCGCTGGCCACAAGGGAAAACCACAATCTTCCCACAATAATTGAGCAAAATGATAAAAAAGTATGACAAATTGAGCAAGTTGCAATTGTGTGATGTATTTTTTCCACCAAGGCCTGTCCCATTTTAAAGAAGTCATGAGGTAGTAGGAATACATTATCACGTGGACGAATGAATTTAGAAGACCTGCAAAAAGTTTTTTCGTTAACATAGGAATTTGTTTATTACTGTTCGTGTTAATTTTCTAATGTTGCCAGATGAAATTCTTATCATACAGTGAATTTTTCATTATTTTTTTATTTATTATTATAATTTATACAATACAAGATCGAATATAATCTTGTAATTTTTATTTTGAAACTTTTTCAATTACAAAAATTCATTTTCCTGAAAGAATATTTGCAAATATTTATTCTTCACTAATTTTGCATATATCAATAAAATAAAAAAAAGTGTGAGTTCATTGTTATCGAATAAAGAACAACAAAAAAAAATTTAGGCAAACAAATTGGTTGCGAATATCCCATCGAATGATTAAAATAATTTATAACTTTATATATTTTTATTTATTTATATTTTCTTGTATTTTTATGTTTAGACATTTAATATTTCATTGTTTAACTATGTTAAAAGAATTTTGAACCATCTGGCACCATTTTGTTGTTTTTTATAACAAACCTAAAAATGTGACATGACCGCCCGCGAGCCATTTGACACCTCCCCAAGTTCCTGCTACCATTCCAACGTGATGGTACACGTGAAGGAATGACACTTGGTTCTGTTTTTTTCTAAGCACGAAAAATACAGTGTCGAGTAGATCTATGATCTTCACCATAAAATACATCCATACGGCTTTTGCGATCTGTAATTAATTCGAAAGATTTATGATTTAAAAAAATTTTGTTTACAGAGGTTTTCCTTTGACGTCATTTCATGTCATTTATAAATGATTGGAATTAGTTATCTTTTTTTGAACTATAATAGGTATAAATTCATTTTTTAGTGCATATGATTTTTTTATTTTTTGGATTTTGGTGTCAGGAATGATAAAAATTTTGTAAAATTTTCAAAGGTTATTACAAGTGATTTTAAAAAGATTGCCTTCTGATGACTTTTTATAGGAAATAATAAAATTTTGGAAAACTTAGCTGAATTTGAATTTATACTCTACTGCATTTACAACAATAAAAATATCTTCATTCCGAAAGAAAATTTGGAGGTTTGACAGAAATTTTGATTTTCACAAAATGATGAGAGAAGTTGTAAAATTTGTTAAATTACTTATATTGGATGTGAAGAACTGATGTGTAAGTTAAACTGTTAGTAATATTTTTTGATAGTTATTTAGTAAGCAATGGATTTTCATGAATTTTTTATTTATTTGTTGATTATTCAAATATTCTTACAAGTATAAATTAGTCTTAAAAAACTTATGATTGTTATAAATTTCTGTAGTAGATTACTATCTGTATTATACAATGTGGAGAATTCAAGGACTGACAATTATTCACAGTATTTTTCGCAGTTTATTTTGAGCTGATAAAAAAACACTAATAATTAACAATGGAGGATGAATAATTTCTGTAACGCTTACAACTTTTTCGTAGAAAAAAAATGAAAGAGTTGAACTTGTTGATTATTTTTAGGGAGAGAAAAAAAAAGTATAAGGGGATTCAAAATATCTAGTATCACATAAATTTATATGACAAGTGTTTACAACTATTTAAATCAAGATATTCAAAATTTTTCGATCTTGATACTTGAATAGTTGATAATACTAGAAACGTATAAAATTCGAAAGAAATTTCTCGTTTGTCAGATATTATCCAAATTTCGTCTTTAAAAATGATCTTGTTAGTTTGACATTGTAATAAATTTGAAAAAAATTAATTTTTGGCATTCATTGTAATACTTGTAAAACTTTTACAATTTCGGCTTGTAATAGAATGTTTTTTCATAATTTTTTTTCGCAAAGTAATTTTTTTTCTTGGAAAAAGACTTCAGAAAATGAATTAACTAGAATTCAGAAATTCACGTGACAATCTTTGGGAAATCTCACAATCAGTAGAAAAAATAAAAAAACTCGAAATTGAAAAAAAATGACTCAATATATAAATAAAATTGAATGATGGAAAAAGTGTAACATGCAATTTTTTAACAAAAACTTAGCAAAGAAAAAAATAAGTTCTTTGTAAAGTTAGTGATTCTGAATTTCCGTAAAATAGTTATTATAAATTCATAATACCTTGTCATATGGTCATTTTTTAGAAATCAAAATAAAAAAAGATGAAATTCAAAATGAAAGTTCACTTTTAGATGTCTAATAAATTTAAAAATTATTTATTACTCATTTTTAAGTAACCATAAAATGATCAATATGATGAAACATGGTTTTATTTTCTTGCTTTTTATTATAGAACATGAAAAATCTTTAAAAAGCAGCCTTCATTTTTATTTAAAATCTTGAAGAACAAAGTCTCAAGCCCTTAAAATTTCAACTTCCCTTTTTCAAATTCAAAATCAAAAACTCGAAGATCGTATAATTTTTCAGACGAATTTCGAAGTATCGAAGTAAAAGAATTTAAATAATTCATATATTTTGAAATTTGGAAAAATTACATTTTGAACCACATGATCGACAAATTTTTCAATATCGTCTTACATACACCTAAAATTTCTCAAAATCCAAAAAAAAAAAAATAATTGCAAAGATAGAACCATACATACAGAGCTTCAAAAATTCTGTTATAATAAAATACAAAACTGCAATTTTCGATTTTCAAGTACGTATCATAATTCACTAAGGAAACGAAATAATGAAATCTTTCAAAAAACATGAAATTGTACCATAAATAAAAAAATTTCTTTGTTCGATTCATGAAATTTGAATCCTAAATTTCATTTCCAATAATTTTGTTGCAATACAATGGTTTTCTTATTATAAATGCGATGTTTCAACCTATCTTCAAAAAATCAAATGTAACTTCGACATGAAACGACTTGCAAAATATTTCAAAGATCGATATCTAACCCCTATAGCTTGCGGAGCATTAGAATAATCAACTGGCTGACACCTGAAACTGTAGTTTCTCCACCATGCTAACGTCAAGGCCTGTAAAAATATTCATACCAAAATTAGGAATTAACATTTTCCCACAAAATCTTAGATTCAAATGGGCAATCGAAGGAAACAAATGGGCGTGATTATTCAAATCAGTCAAAATACGAATTTTTTAAGTTTTGATTTTTTCTGTACAAGGAAATAAAACGTGAATAATGCTCAACTTTTACGAAAATTTACCGTAAATTCTACTCTTGCTTTATTGTTGCACAATACAATTCTCAAAAATCTAGCAAAATACTACTAGTTTTGGTTTCTCTATATTTTAGCAAAAAATAAATAATCAATTCTTTAAATATCTTTTAGACAAAAAATGTCTCATCATTTTACATTTCATTATCAAGTACCCGTAAACATGACAAAAAAAGTAATAAAGTTATGAAAATACTATCATTTATGCATTTTACCATTTTTCTAATATACAAGGCAATAATCTATCAATAAAATTTAAGTAGTTACAAAAATGCTCACATAAAATTTCCTCTCCCTTTTTTTTAAATACAAACACATTAAGCTACTTTTTTAATAGTTCTTCGAAGTAATGAACTTAATTGCAATAAACTCTCAACTTTTGTTACTATCCATTTGTGGATGAGTTTTTCCTCGTAAAATTTATAACCCATAATAGTATAAAATTATGGATCATTTGTACCTGATGCACAAGATATCCACTCATTAGAATTTGTGAAACGTTGTAAATTTGCATTATCCTCTCGAGTTTAAATGGTTTTCTGTGTGCCATCAATCTGGGTCCGAGATTTTGTACAAAGTATAGATATGCACACAAAATTGCGATACCTGGCCATGGTGTTGGCATGAGAAACCAGTCCTTCGTTCTTGGATCTCAATAAATAAATAAATAAATAATCAACAATAAACATTGAACAGATCATTTTTCTATCGATATTCAAAAACATTCGTATTTTTAAAAATGAAAGAAAAAACTTGAAAATGAAATGAGCTCTTGAAGAAGGTATAGTTATAAGTCAGTTATTTTTATTCCATGACTCAACATTTGATGAATTTCGTACTTTTCGTTGAAAGTAAAATTGTTAATCCTTTTTTTCAAATTATTTTTTGTATAACTATTAGTGCAATCAAATAAAAACCATTTTTTAAAAATGAAATTTGGAAATAAAGTTTCCAATAATAAAGATGAACAAGTGATAAATTAAAATAATCATCTGTGGACTGCAAATTCTGTAACAAATGAAACAAACAAAATAATCTTATCCAACAGAAACCTAAATTACGAAAAAACGATTGATAAACGAAAAATTTCCAATGCAAGTCGCTATTACATAAGACTTTGCATACACCCCGAACGACAATTGGCGCTATCGAAAAGTGCTGAGCAATTCTTCACTCTTTTCGAACATTAATATCTCACACATGGAAATTTCTTTCTATTTCATTTTTAACGTCAATGGTCAAATTATGCACCTCATACGTAACGATTATCTTTTTCGTTATCAGTAACTATGCTACGTCCTTGAAGCGATGTTTGAACTATTTGCAAACACATATTTAAATAAATAAAGTATACGCAAAATGTATGAAGAATAGTACTTTTAATAAAAAGTACAAAAATCACCAAATTTTACGTCATAAAATAAACAAAATTCCATTCTTCTGCCTTCTATCTATACTTCAAAATCTATAACTATTTTCAAAAAATTATAATTTTGTTTTTCATAATTACCTGCAACTTCATCGTTCAAATATTTATAAACCCGAACAAGAGCTTTAATGATAGTCGCCATGCTCGGTGTTCAAAAAGCACGTTACGTCACCGAATATTTTTCGGTACCTTCATCCAAAAAAAAGTTTTTCCCTATCTTCCGAAAGTCCTGAGTCTAAGATACGAATAAATTTCTCGATAAAAAGTTCTTCTGAGCTCGAGTTACGAATATTTTAGTTTTTTCGCGTTGGGTTTTTTTTGGTTCCGACCCTTAATACGGGGACACTTGGGGAGAGGAAAGGACGGAAGGATTTCGCGGTGTCAAGGGTCGAGTTTTATGAAATAAAATTGCAAAAAAGTCCCGAAACCCACCCAACCACCGCCGGGTACAAAACAGAACTGAGTGCGTTTGTTTCCCCCGTCGAAAAACTGGCGGGTATTGTATTGTAATGAGGAACGACGAACTGGCAAATAAACGCGATTAGACGTGGCCTGACGAGGAATTCAGGGTTTTTGACCGATATGATTTTCGGGAATTTGCAAGAGACAAGCGCGAAAGAAGAGGGGGATTTTAGGGGCTCAAACCCCTCCAGAAATTCTGATAAAATCAATCAATATTTCATGTAAAAGAGAAGAAAAGTTACATTGATAAACAATAAAAATATAAGTTACAAAAAAATGCATGAAAACGTAGCAGTATATGGTTGATAAAAAAGTAAAAATAATCAAAACGTAGGATTACGTAGAAAGTATGAATCAGAAAAGTTGTTACAACCCAGCGAATAATAAAGAAAAATGAAAATCTACGAAAATGCTGAAAATTTACGAAACCGAATCTTAGATCATCAAATTATAGGAATCTATACAAAATCAATATAAAAGTATTGAAAATCTTTCGATTAATACAAAATCTAAAATAATAATGATATTTGTTGAATTCTATGGAAAAAACTGTTTCCTGAAAAATTTCGACAAATGCCTCTACGATCTATAAATTTTGGGATTCTAGAGCATTAAATTCCTAATAATATACTGAAATTCTTGAAAACGTAACAAAATCTTGTAAAAACTTCAAAAATACGAAAAAAGAATAACGATATAAAACATGAAAAAACTACACGAATGTGGTTTTATCGATGATTCTTGAAACTACTGAGAATAGATCAAAAAGCGCATTTTGTAGCATCGAGTTTTTTGAATCTCTGTAGCAATCTACAAAAATATAAGTTCATGATCTATAAAATACTTAGAATTCTCCAGAGTTTCGTATATTGTACTAGAAAAATGTGAAAAATAAGTTTACTATTTTATTAGCTAACTAGTTAATTAGCTTGCTTGTTTACTAGTTTACTAGCTCACTAGTTTACTAATTAACTCGTTAACAAGCTTACTAATTTACTAACTTACCAGTGTACAAGTTTGCTAGTTTACTTGCTAACCAGTTTAATAGTTTACTAATTTACTTGTTAACGAGTTTACTACATCACTAGCTTACTAGATTATTAGTTTACTACCTTTTTATTTAACTAGCTTATTAGTTTACCAGTTTACTATTGAAAATTCGACGAGTTTACTAGTTTACTCTTTTGCTAGCTTAATAGTTCACTAGCTCACAAGTTGACTAGCTTACCAGTTTACTGTTTTACTAGCTTCCTAGTTCACTAAAAATCTTTTGATACATAAAAGTTATGTAGTAATAATTTATTTAGAAATTCATAAAACTTACTGTCCTGCAGCATATATTTATTAATGCAATACTCTAATTATATATAATTTTAGAAATTATTCTAAAATTCATATAGAAAAACAAGAAAAATACATCCCATCCAAATTATCCAATATATAGAGTCAAATATACTCTTAATTGTAGTAATAATAAAAAAAATATAGAATAAAGATTTGAAAATCTTTATAAAAATAATAGTCGTCTGTAAAATCAATTAATTTTTTCTTGTTTACTTGCTTACAAGTCTACTAATTTACTAATTTACTTGTAAACGAGTTTACTAGTTTGCCAGCTTACTATATTACTAGTTTACCAGCTTACTAATTTCTATTTAACTAGCTTACTAGTTTACTTGCTCACTAGTTTATCAGTTTACTGTTACAAATTTGACAAGTTTACTAGTTTACTAAATAACTAATACACTTGCTAACGAGTTTGCTAGTTAACTATTTTTCTTTTTCACTTGTTTACTATTTTACTATTTTACAATTTTAGCAGTTTACTATTTTACTAGCTTACTTATTTACTAGTTTAGTAGTTGACTAGTTTACGAGTTTGGTAGTTTAAAATTTTACTAGATTACCAGTGTACTAGTTCACAAGTTTACTAATTTACAAATTAACTTGGTGAGGAGTTTACTAGTTTCTCAGCTTACTAGATTACTAGTGTACCTGCTTACTAGTTTATCTGTAACTAGCTTACTAGTTTACTAGCTCACTAGTTTACCAGTTTACTGTTCAAAATTCGACTAGTGCGCTAGTTTACTAAATAACTAATGTACTTGTTTTTGGGTTAACTAGTTTCCTGTTCTTCTTTTCCACTTGTTTACTGTTTTAATATTTTTAGAATTCAGCAGTTTACTAGTTTACTAGCTTACTTATTTACTAGTATAGTTGTTGACTAGCCTATGAGTTCGGTAGTTTGAAAGTTTACTAGATTAACAGTTTACTACTTCACAAGTTTACTAATTTACTAATTTACTTGTTAACGAGTTTACTAATTTCCCAGCTTACTAGATTACTAGTGTATCAGATTACTAGTTTATCTTCAACTAGCTTACTAGTTTACTAACTCACTAGTCCACCAGTTTACTGTTAAAAATGCGACAAGTGTGCTAGTTTACTAAATAACTAATTTACTTGTTAATGAGTTAGCTAGTTTCCTATTCTTCTTTTTCACTTGTTAACTGTTTTACTATATTTAAATTTCAAAAGTTTACTAGTTTACTAGCTTACTTATTTACTAGTTTCGTAGTTGACTAGTTAACTAGTTTGCTAGTTTACTCTTTTTCTAGCTTACTAGAGTACTAGCTTACTAGTTCACTAGAAATTTTTCAAAACATAAAAATTACGTAAAAATAATTTTTTCAGAAATTTATAAAACTTTCTGTCGTGGAGCATAACTATCAATATAATACTATAATCATACATAATTTTTGAAATTATTCTCGAAATTCATATAGAAAACAATAAAAATACATCTAATTCAATTGACACAATTTGCACAATTAGACATACTTTTAATTGTAGAAATACAAAAAACATATAGAATAAAAGTATTGAAAATCTTTATAAAAGAAACTGTCGTCTGAAAAATAAATTTAAATTCTCAAAATTGTTGAAAGTTTCAATACTATATCATAAATTTCTTAAAATCTACTAAGCAATCCATAGAAATATTAGAAATCTATAAAAATACCAGAAAATAGTACAAAATTTGATCAAGAATATACTATACGAAAATAATATAAATTTGTGATGTACCTATTATCTGTGCTGTTTAAATTTGCTCACAAATCAATTCAAATATATTAATTTTTGAGAAGTTGATTTCTAGAGCATCGAATGTTAGAAAGCTTTATAGAAACCTATATGTCTAGATATCAGATAATCCTTAAAGTGGTATAAATACAAAAAGTATTATGTAGTTAGAAGAATTGAAACCTTAGTTGCTCATTGAAAATCACAAAAATCGAATTCCATTATTTACGAACATGAAAAAAATAAAAATAAAAATGAAAAATTATATCATTGGGTACCGTAAATATTAATTAAATTATAGTCTTGAAATAGGCAACTCTTTTTGAGTCTATTTTTTGACCAAAGAATGATGCGCAGGATTTTCTACTTCATTATACGTTAAATTATGCCCAAGAGTTTCATTTCAATGCTGGTTATGATTTGTAACAGCAGTTCACTTGCATGCGATTAATTAGCAATAATTGCCCTGCAAATCATCGAATATGACATCAATATTCATCACTAATTTAAATTTCTCCAATATAAACAATATTCAATCGTGAACAACAGCAAATTTGATGCAGCTTTTTTTACATTATAAATTATTATGGCGTTTTTTTCCAATTACGTCTAAGATTTGTAGTAATTACTTTGTTATTTTTAAAACTAGGATTTTTTGTTGAAGTCTATATATGTGCAAAATCTTTGGCAGCCCAATATAAAAAAATTGTATACGTAAACCCTACAGGTGTTCAATTTAAATATAAACAATTTACATAAAGATGTATAATCACATTTTGAAATCACTATAGATAATTTGGTTTAAAGAAAATTCATACTTCGTATTTGGGTTTTATCAGACTCTTCGTTAGTTATTGATTAAGGATTATTATCAGATTTAAAAATTCACCAAACCCAGCAAAAAATGCGTTGATTGAACACGACTAATTTTTGATTTGCACACAATGTTCATACCGTCATCCATCTACGTAACAATTCAACGTGGAAAACAAACTTCTGACGAAAAACGGTGATACACGTAAACTGAAAGTATGGTATTGCAAAGCAATAATTTTAGGTGGTGGAAAAAATTTATTTACTTGAAAAAATTGAGAAGTGTGCAGAAATTTTCATTCATCCATTTTTTTTGTCTGGTTTTTACAATTATCATTTATATATTTTCAGAAATATATGAAAAATGTTAAATTATCTAATATTGAAAGTTATAAAAAAGTGAGTATTTTGTTAATTAATAATTCTAAACAAAATTACCACCTTTATGATGTAACAATTAAATTATCATCTAAAATGTATTTTTTTGAAACATGACTTTCAATAAATGAAATAATATGTAAAATAATGATTTTTTTGAAAGAATATCGATCAAATAATGAAAATTTATGGCTATAGATTTATTTTTATGAATAATTATTGTGTGATATAGCGACATTCGTAATTATTTTAGTAATTTTATATGTTACTGATAATATTTTGAAAATTATTTATATTTGACTCCTAATTTTACAATGGTATTATTTGTTCATAAAAAATCTTATAAATTTAGCTTTTTCTGAATTAGGTTGGAAAAGTGATCTTTTTTTTCACAAGTAGAGATGATACATTTTTTTTTTACAGAGTAGAAAAAGAAACTGTTTTTAAAGTAATTTGTCTTTAAAGTAAAAAAAGAAAATTCTTCTTTCTCAAGAGAAAAAATTCTTTAAATACGCAAAACATTAAAAAATATCAACATTTACTCGAGGATTCCAGAAAAAGTACATTTGCTCTGGATAACATCGAGTTTTTATATTAGAAATATCGAAATATTCCCTTGCTTTTTAAAACATAAAATACTGAAAAAAAAAGTATTAGGGTTTGATACTCAATTGTTAATCAATCTGCAAAACGATTATTTTGCAGAAATTGAGACCTCAAGTGCTCAAGGTTAGGGATTTTTAGCATCTGCAGCGTCATTGGGAAGTTCGAAAGAGGGCGATAACCCGGTGAAAACAATTGTGATAACGATTGATACGGATGCGCATTAGGATAATGTTTAAATTATTTAGTTCATCATTGATAAAAAATAGAATAAGTGCTAATATATAGTTACCTAAGTAAAAGAAAAACAACAAAAAGTAGTTATTTTCGTATTTCAGAAGACAATTGTTCCAAATTAATGGAGGAAATTTCTTTGAGCAAAACAAAATGTAAAGATATTATAAATAATTAGTGAACATAATTATAAGATAAGAAATAATGTGAATCAACCTCAATAGATTACTAGTATTTCGAATATTGATGTAAAATTATTATAATTAATTATGTTATACCTTGTAAGTTACAAAAAACAAAACTTTTAGCATTCCTTGAAATGGCCAAAAACAGTCAAGAACTTTTTAAATGATCGTTCTAACTGTTGAATTGAACAACAAACTCCAAAATTCTAATTTTTGGGACCTTGAAATAATGGAATAAAATTTCTCAGAACCTCAGATTTATATCCTCCATACTCATAATTCAACAGACAAGAAAATCTGTACAAAATTTTTCTGGCTTTAAATTTCTAAAATACTAAAAAATAAGCCATCATTACTTAAAGAACATTCGAAAAATAAACTTCTATCAATTAACATACAAAAATTTTACGGATAAAACCAAAAATCGCAGACTCCCTTGATAAATTCAACAAATTCAAGCAAAAAAAGTGGAAAAAAACGACGTTCAAATTTTACTGATGAGAATGTAAATTAACTACTTTTTGTTTTTTTTTTAAACGTGGATGATTTCAAGTTTTCATATTTCCAAAGAAATTGACAATATTCTGATTTTTATGTTCTCAGCAGAATCGAATATTCATTATTTGCGAAACATGCACAGTGGAAGTCCATAGTACAAAGTCAATCCAATGAGTGAAAAAGTCGGTTCGACATTAGTTTCGGCTCGACTTTCGTTACGTGAAAACAAAAGTTTCACCTTACTTTTTTACTTGATTTACTGTTTTTTTATTATAAAATCATTAACAAATTACTATGTGAGTTTAAATAATCGTTTCATAATATTCATAACAGTTAGAAAAATCAACCAGTGACTTTTTTCTTGATGATTTCAAATTGGTTTTCAATAGCATTCAAAACAATTTCCAAAATCTTTTGTGATGAAAGAACTTTTTTTTACTATCATTAAAGTTATTTTCTTTAGTTTTTTTCTTCGGTGAATACACATGCATTTTCTTAAATTTTTGTTAATTTAGTCTGATGAATTGGGAAACTTTTTTTTATCTGATTTTGATGTAGAAATTCATCACAAGATCTTCCAAATTTATATTCTCTTCAATCGTTCTGTTTTATGCTCAAAAAATTACGTGACACTTTTACTGTATTTTTCAGGAGATAGTTGAAATGTTTTTTTCTATTGTTGTTGCAACCGGAAGTAGCGGTTCGGAAGGTCTCGCGACCCTGGCCTTACGATTTTTGCGACTACAGCGGTGAATATGCGAGGTGTATAATCGCTGTTTCTTTCGACACTTGATCAATTATAATTTCACTCGACAATGAAAAGCGTCAGATGGGGAAACGCAAGTGTTGAAATGCGACTTATAATCACTAAAAATCCATCCTTAGAAATTTGGATGTGGGAAAAATCGTAAATTCAAGATCGCTGCATTTCACTGAAGAATGGACTATGTTTTTTAGTAAATTTAACTGGAATATAATTTTATTTTATTACAGTAATAGTATATTATTTCATGTTAGTGTCGGTCATTTAATGAGCTTCATCTGAGTGAGAGAAATTTTTTTTTCGAAAATGAATCGAAATAGTTATATTCTGATTGATTAAAAAAATTTGTTGTACAATTTTTTTTTAGAAATGAGATCTGTAACTCTGGAAATATATACATAGATTCTGTCATACAGTGTTATTTATTGATGGAGTAGAATAAATTTGATTCTGATTTATTGTTGAAATTCATGAAATAGTAGAATTTAAGGATTGGAAGTACTTTTTCCTTCACATTTTTAGCATAAAGCCTAAATTCTTACGTTATTGCAATTTCGCCTAATTCTAAATAAAGTTTCCTAGATATCTTTGAAATAAAATCCTTTGATTTGTTTTGAAAATGATAAACTGTTCAAAATATTGGTCCTCATCCAAGAGCTATTCCCTAAGTAAAAATTTGTGATTTTTGCAATTAATAAAGATTTCAATTATTTAATTTCGAAGTTTTTGGACTACTCGAAATTTATGTTCTATATTTTCTGTTTACGTTGCTTATTGCAATAGTATAATAATTCAAAAGTCGTCATTTTGTGGTTTTGAAATATTGCTAAGTATAAGATTTATTTGTTTTAGTGATTTGCATACGTCCTTATTTGAAATCTATTGTACGTTCAGAATTAGCTTTGACTAATAAATAAAAAATATTTCTAAGTTCCAGGTTGACTATTAATGAAGATATTGTATTCCTTTTTTTTTTTATTAAAAACTTTTCATCTGAAATTTTCAGGAATAGGAACAATAATGAGCAAATACTTCAGAGAAAATGATTGGTTAATATGACGATAAAGAAGAAAAATTCTAAAATATAAAAATGATAGGATTAGTGCACAATTTTGTAGCTCACAAATTGCAATACACGAATTTGCCTTTCAAAAATTCACAATAACCTGATACAAACGTAGATTTCAAGAATCATAGTATTGATTTCCTAAATTTTTTAAGAAAAACTCAATTTTTTGTACATCAAATACATTTGATTTATATAATCTAGAAGAATGTATTGGATTCACAGTTTTCAATAATAAATTTTTTGGAAACAAAAAAAGCTAACACTTTCGGAAAATTTTCAGGAACGAATGGTTTAGACAGTACGGAAAATGCAAAAAAGTTGATTCTGAAAAATTTCCCTGCTAGCCTCTTTTTCTTCAGACCATTTAAACATCAATCATCAAGTATTGAAAATTGGTCATTTGGATTCGATTTTTACGCCGCATCGTCGCCATGTTAGATTATAAAAAAGCTTCAAATATTGTGCTGCCCTCGTTATTTTTCAACAGGGAAAAAACACTTAATCATTGAAGCAAGACACTTGTATTTTCTTCATCTTAATTAAGATCAATTATTTATGAAATAATTCAAATAAGCTACATTTGTTAGAGCACTTTCCAATTACAGAAGTATAAGTAGAAAATTTGAATTCCATGAATTTGAACTGTTTTATGAATATTCTACACAATTTTTATTCAAGTTTTTTTTTCATTTTCTACTTAGGGTTTCAAAAAGAGAGAAGAAATCATTGAAATGACGAATATTCATTTTATTTGAATTATTTAGGCCACAATTAATGGAATAATAATTAATAGAAATAAGTTCTTCTTTTGAAGTGAAGATCGATGAAAATTTATGGTCATTTTTAAAAACTCCTAAAATACGTGATCAAAATAAAACCATCACTATAATTCTGCTTAAAATGTATCATTTAGAAGAGAACCTTTCTTCAATTTTCAGATAGTCTCCAAAGAACACAAAAACATTAAAATTTTTCAAAAGAAACACATATTTTGATAAATTATTATAAATATTCATTAGTTAACAATAATTCCTTCATTTCAAAACATTCGAAATGCCTTCAAAAATACCTTATAAAAAATCTAGCTCACATGACCATGAGGTATGAAATGATTAGACAGGGATTAAAGCTACAATTTTTCATCATAATTTTCCAACAAACATCCACAATATTTCCAATAGTTTATTTTGACTTTTCACATGCAGCCATCAAAAAATTAAAATATTTCACACATTGCATTTGTTATGCCACATTCCTTGAAGTTTCGACCACGTCAATTGCCAGCACAAATCACACCTCAATTCTTGAGCAATCGCAATTTCTTTTTTCACAATTTGCTTAACTTTGTCCTCAAGCGACATGAAATGTACATGGTCCATTTCAGCAGCTGAGTTAGTAATGACCGAAACGAGTTTCTGAGGACAAGATTGTATGTACTGTCTTTCAGTCTTCGACGTGTACTCGACCATAGATTCTGGAATAGACATGCCTTCGACTACAAACTCGCAAAGACTGTGGGCACTAATTTTTTCCTTTTTGACCAAACAGTCGTAGACCTCTTTGTCGAGATTTTCGACCGAGATGTCTTTCGTTTTCAGGTATCCTGAGCATTTCGTGACGAAATTTTCCAGAGCTTTGACACTCATCACTATCCCACGATGGTGGTTGAAATATTCGATATCGATGCCGCTCAATTTTGGAACACCGAAGAATAGTGGGGAAGTTGTGGAGAAAGTAGCCAAATGTTTGCGGACATTTTCTATGGCGATGTACCTAGGAAATTTACACAGTTTTTTTTTCATGATGTGGTAGATTTTTGGATTTACAGTTACAAAAAATGGGATCTGATTGTTAGAAGTATGTAAAAAAAGTTAAATAATGTGTAAAGTTGCATAAAATAATTATAATATAAATAAAATTGACTACATATATTTATATCAAATAAAATTGATTATTGTACAATTTGTCATTTTTAAAGTGTCTGTAAGTAATGACATTTTTTTGCAATGTTTTTCTAATAACAGAATATTAGTACACAATTTTGATGGTAAAAAAATTTTCTGGTCATTCAATCCTTTTTGTCAAAGACGTATTTTTAGCTTTGAAAATGAACGGAAATCGAACATTTTTTTCAAAGATCGGGTGATAATTATATTCTAATTGTATGCTACCCAAGATAAATTTCAAATCAAATGATATTGAAAATCAAAAGAAGAAAAAAACCTAGAAAAGTATAAATTAGAAACAATATTTTAATATTGTTGAAATATAATTTTAAGAAGAATAAAAAAAATAGTTTTTTGTCTATCTCACATTATTATCAGTTTTGGTTTCATTTGTGTAAAAAATCAAAGTTACACGAACAAGATTTAACAAAAATCTTGAATTTCTTTTAAAAAATATAAATCATTCAACCCCTCTTTCCTAAAAATCTTAAAATTTAATTTTTTTCGAAACTTACGATGTATAATCAGCCAGAAGAACCCACTCAGCTTCATTTTTATAGTTTTGATAAACGTGTTCCAACGTCTCCAAGTATCTATCTTTGAATCTAGCAGCAATTTTTTCCGTAGGCAAAGACGTGTCTGCAATTAACAAATCTCAAATTCGATCAACATATCAAAAAATCATGATAGCTATGATAAAAAATTGAATACCTATAAAGTTTATTTTAAATTCCAAATAAATCATAAATATCAATCCTCAGAAAGTTTAAAATGTTTTAACGATTGTTTTTAGAATTCTTGAATAAAGTATTTCATTTTCTAAAAATTGTTTAGTCACCAACCTTTTTCATCACTTGAGAAAAGCAATTTATCACATGATGTACCCCAAGTAGCTTTTACTGCTTTCGATTGATCTTTTTTGTCTTTTGTAGTAAACACTACACAGAGAATTTTTTTTCTTGCACTAGAATTCTGCGGATGGAGTCTCATGTTAATGATATTTTCTTAAAAATAAACATTTTCTTAAAAGAAAGCAAATATTCAAACGTACGAAATTTTTAAATAGGCGTGTTACAGTGAATAATAAATAAAAAAATATAACTTCTATTTGAACTGATAGCATTCATTCACGAATCACAAAGACATTCATGATAATATAACTTTTCATAATAAAATAATATGTTTTTATGATAATAGATCCTTCAAAACAGTTTTAAAATTTGCAAGTGTATGTAAATTTTTTAAGGAATTTACCTCATCTCCATGAGCCAAAGCTACCAAGCAGGTCAACGCAATTAACAATAACAATTTCATTTTGAAGAGAGGATCCCTTGAAAAACAATAAACTTATGTTAAACTTCATAGATTTGAAGAATTTTGCATTAAATCACGTTTAAGTATAAATTTTGATTCAAATCCCAAAACCGGCCAATAAATGCTGCGAAAAAAAAACTTTTTTCATAATTTGTTTACAAATTACAAATTCTAATTTTTCTAAGAATCTAAATATAATAGAAATGAAAAAAAAATTGATGAATTAACTATTTGTTTCCTTGGTTAACTAATTCAAACATACTTTTTTATCAAATACAACATGATTGAAAATTACCTGTTAACCAGTGGTTTTAAAAAGAACAAAAATTGCACTGAACTTCTAGAATAAATTTCTTAAGTTTATATAGAGACTCCAAATTCAATGCAATTAATTTTATATCTCTTAGATAGTTCTTATTTTTAATCGTCTCGTAGCAAATTGAAACTTGAGTAAAAAGCTTTTAGGAAAGATAACAAGATTCAATAATATGACAGTATCATTTTTTCACAAAGAATGAGCAATTCAAATCGATAAAGTTTTCACAAGAGTTTTTTCACCTTTTTTGAAGATTTCACGTTAATAAGAATACGAGATATATATTTTCTACAAAAAAGTATTTGATTTGTGAAAAACTTTATGGCTTTTGTAAGCAAAAAAATAGCTAGAAAAATGATAGAGGTTTTTTCGCTGAGTTTTTTGTAGATGAATTGTAACAATTTTGGCTTATAAGTTTTGCAATGATTTCATGTTACGAAATAATGCTTAAATAGATTTTAGAATGAAAATGACTAAAAGCAAGACTGTTATTTTTAATGAAAAAAATAGCATCAAGCAATAATGAACTTCGAATTGTCTAGACTTCATTTTTTTTATCACTGAGAAAATGAGACTACTATTTTTAATCTTCAGCTTTCATTAACTAATGAGCATCCGGGATAAATTATCATTGATAGACAAAACTTTTTCAAAAAAAGGAAATAAAAACCAAGTTTCAGGTTTTCGTAGAAAATTTTTCTGGGCATACAATTCATAGCTGTCAAGTTTTCAAAAAAAATTGTAAATATATGCCATTGTTGCAATATAAAAACTCGAACACTTTTCAATCTAATATGATTTTTAGAATTTCGAAGTTCGAAAAATTTGTAAAACAAATAATTCTGTGTGACTGCCATTATATTTGTAATTTTATATTTATAAGAAAGCTCGATGTTTATATTTAGATTTATAAATATTGAAATAAAAATTATCATGCAGAATGAGAAAACTCGCTGATTTCGAATTGAAAATTTTGGATATTTCGAAACTTCTGTGATATGGCGTTTATTTATATATTTTTTGTATATAAAGAATTTTTTTCTCTCATGCTCTAGATTTACAAATTAAGGATCCTGTTCTTCAAGAAGTCGATTTATTAAATTTGGAAGTTCAAAAACTTAGAATATTCAAGTGAGTATTTTTAAATTTCAAAATGTGTATTTTCGTTATTTATGAAGTGGAAAATTTTAAATGTATATCACAATAATTTTTCATATAAAGACTCATATTCTGAAACTCCTGTCACTTAAAATTTTCAGAATTTTCTACTTCGAACAATTATTAAGTCACAAATTATAACAATCATACGAATCTCCATAATTCCATATTTTGAAGGTTTAGATTCAAAATATTTTTTTAGTTTCTAGTTCTTGAGCTAAAATCGTAATACTTCGATATTTATGAAATTTCAGCGAATCTAATTTTTTATTTCGACTTTTTTCTAAAATAAACAATTACAAAAACCAATTTTTATTCCTTTTCTCAAATCGAAGAAAAAACAAATAGGATGTTTTTAGCACATCAAAGAATTTTTCCAGAAGCCTCAAAAAGTCAGAAAGAACACTATTCCTTATTCCAATTCATGAAAAATTATACAGAAATAGAAGAAACATACTTTTATTCAAAGTTTAACGAAAATATTTTGGGTTACTTGCAGTTTATAAATAAAAAACGGAGATGAAATGTTCATAATACTTATGATTGATTTCGAAAATTTCGAACTCGAGAATTTGAATATTATGAAATTTTCCGTGTTTTACAGGATTTTCAAGAAAACTTAAATAGATTTCCACTCGTTCCATTACATTTCGTATTTCTCCAGTTTTTATATGATTTCAAAAATCGTTCATTGTTTTTATATATTGCTGTATGAATTCCTGGAATTCAAAAGATTTTCAATGTTTTATATATCCACACGTATTTTTCATTACGTATTTTCTTTCTTTATTTTTAGGCATTTATGGAATGTTGTGAAATTTTTGAGTTTTTTTAAAGATAGCTCTTTAAAGATCCAGAATGAGATAAAATTGAAAGTTCGAAATTTTGTCAGTATTTCGATCGATTTTGCAAAAAACAGTTTCCTTATAGATTTAGAGTGCCCTCAATATTTATTATATCCTTTACAAAGTTTTATGATTTGAAAAATTTTCTAATATTTTCCTAGGCTTTTCTAAACGTACATTTTTGGAATTAAAAGCTCCAGAAATTGAAGTTTCTTGACTCCTAGAATCACACAAATTTTTGAAGAATCAAATAACATGAAACTAATGAAAATTTAGGAGTATTTTTCGAATTTTTTTGCAAATTTTCAAATTGCCCATTATCCACTTTAAAGTGAAAAATAAATAAAACAATCTTTCTTATAAAAATTATTATTATATTATTCATTAAAAAATGAAGAAGTTAAAAATTACTTTTATCTCAGTTTGAGAATGTTGTGGAATTTTTATTATTTTTTTTTTAATCTCGTTGAATTCCACAATGAGATAAAATTGGAGGTTCGAAATTTCTAAAGTACATTTCGATCGATTTTGCACAAAAAAACAGTTTCTTTATATATTCATAAATTTAGTTTTTTATTCAGAGTGCCCTCAATATTTTTTGTATTATTCACAGAGTTATACGAAAAAAATTTTTCTCATCTTCTTATAGACTTCTAGAAACGTTAATTTTTCAGAACCCAAAGCTCGAGAAATTGAGGTTTTTCGATTCCTGAAATTACATGAATTCAAAAAATCTAGTAACATAAAACTTATTAAAATCTAGTATTAGTAAGAACTTACAGATCCTGTCAAAAATTCCGAGACCTATAGATTTGGAGTACGTTTATATATTTTCATGCAAATTCCTAAAATTCGATGCTTTTATTTATTAAAGCCTATTCTTCGTCAATATTTTAACACAGATTACAAATATTCCACATTGTTTCATTTAAAGTTACCACTATAGAATTATTTATTCAAAAATGAGGAGGTTTAAAATTTCTTAGATCTCAGTTTCACAACATTCCTTAAAAAGTCCCAAATTGGGCTAGAAACCGAATGAGACAGATAAAAGTGACGTAAAATAACGGGAATTTCGTTACTCGTTACCAAAGAAAGTTACTCGTTCCCGTTGTCTTTACTTGTCAATTAATGTAACGCGTTACTTCCAAATCCTGGTTGGTTCCAACCTGATTCTTCCAAATCACAATTTTTCGAAGAAAAGAATTTTTGTAATCATCCTGAAGAGGACCCAATAGGAGGTCTAAATATTGATGGAATGAATATATTGAGGACAAAAACTGAATCTGGCTCTGTGAGATCATTTATTCGAATCATCGCGATGATTTTCCCAATTACATGATTCATCGATTACCTCTTCGAAAGGAAAAGCGAGATTGGAAAAGAAAAAAAAGCTCTACACTACACCTTCCAGCTTGTATAAAGAGAAGCAAGTTTCATCGATTCAAGAGTGACCCATATCTGCTTTTGCGTTTGCTCTGCTCCTACCCCCAGGGTCCAGGCTCCCACCCCTACAACCCATCGTATTTTCCTCCCTCTTCCTCTCTACTCGCGACAACGAAGCATCCGAAGCGCCATCGCGGCACCTTTTTCCGACTGTCCCAAAAGCAGCCCTGCTTTTTTCATTTCGACCTTCGAGTAATTACAACAATTTCTTACAAAACCCCAGTGTAGTGGATTACTCTATCGCGCGATATTTGGTGCTGCGCCGCGGTTACGATCGCCACTCACAAACACGTTTTCGCGAAGATTACAGTAAGTTCACGTTCCAAAATTTCGCCCCTCTCCTCCCAAAACCTTTTTCGAATCATCCCCTTGAAGAAAATTGCCATTCCAAAACATCCCCATTGGATGGAGTGGGATTTTGTAGAAATAGAGGAATTTTGGGGGGATTTTAAAAAGGTGTCGGGTTTCTTGTAACGCAAATTTAGCGGGGATTCCCGAAATTATGCAATATTGATTACGATGCATTCATAAGAGTGTAGATATCAATGATAAGGTTTTCGTGTAACGTTGAATCGTAGTGGTTGTGACGTCTACGTAGGTATGTATACTTGTGCGCTTTCAGTGATGAGGATCAATAAGCAGTGCCGTACTCACTTGACCTCCCACAAGTTCATTGAATATTTGTTTTTGGTGCGATCGAAAGGTGGTTTTTGTGTCGAGGAATCGGAGATGTTGAAGATTTTTTGTGGGGATTGTGTGAATTATGGTTAAATTGGTTTTTGGAAAGTAAGCATTGATGTGAGGAGGTGCTGTCAGGAAAAATGTGATGGACTAGAGTAACGATCGGTATTGATAACTGTATGGTTTGGTTATAGTTGGTTATGGTTAGTGTCGAGTAGTTCATGAATTTAAAAAATATTTTGTGGCAAAGTGTGATTCATGATTAGAAGATTAGATATTTTAGAAGTTACCCCACGACCGTAAATTAAGGGATCTAAATGTGACATTTAAGCGAATGGGATTAATTTTGGTTTTGCTAGATAAATTAGTAACTTTTGGTTTTGGGTTGCAGTAACTAATAATCAGTAAACATGGTCATTGAATCTCAGACTTGAGAAATTTTGAAAGGTATTGTTAAAATTAGAAAAAAATTTTAGAGTAACTTTGTAACAGTGTTTTATATCTATAAACAGTTACTATTTACGATTACAGTTACTGCCATGTAAAATTTATTTACTGTATTGGTAACAGTAAGTTAGTGCTATAGTTGCTTATGGTTGATTAAAGTTACTACTGACCAGCTGACAATTCAAATAGCCTTTTTTTATTAACCTGGATTACTTCGTAAAAGTAACTGTAGTCCTCGACAAAAATTTTGAATTGTTACAATTTAAATGTGGTTACTTATGGTAAAGCTTGATATATGAACTATGGTTATATAGAAACCATATGCAAAGAACATATATAATATGTACTATATCAACTATATATTATCAATCTGTAGATAAACTATATTCCATTTCACTCACTTGACCGCTCATAAGTATATGAAAAAATTGTTTTTGGTTCATTCTAAAAATAATTTTGTGTCCAAAAATCAGAGATTTTACAGGTTTTTTGCAGAAATTGTTTAAATTAGAGTTGTATTGTTGTTTTAAATGTATCTATAAACGGGTGGAGTTACTGTCAGAAAAAATATAATGGATTAAAAAAATGATTGCTGTATTGGTAAATGTATAGTATGGTTGTAGTTGTTTATGGTTGAGTATAATTCCAGTTATTGACGAGTAATTCAAGGTTTTGCGTGATATTAGGTATGAAAGTGTAATTCATGATTAGAAGGTTAGATATTTTAGGAGTTACTTCATTACTCTACCTTAAGGTATCAAAAAGTAATATTTGAGTAAATGTGATAAATTTTGATATTGCTAGATATATCGATAACTTTGAGTTTTGGGAGACAGTTACTTATAATCAGTAAACAAGGTCATTGAATCTCAGACTTGAGACATTTTGAAAGGTACTGTCAAAATTAGAAAACAAATATTTCAAAGTAACTTTGTAACAGTGTCTTAGATCTATGACAAGCTAGTATTTACGATTACAGTTACTTCCATTGAAAATTTATTTACTGTATTGGTAACAGTAAGTTAGTACTATAGTTGCTCATGGTTGATTAAAGTTACTACTGACCAGCTGACAATTCAAATTGCCTTTTTTTATTAACCTGGGTTATTTCGCAAAAGTAATTGTTGTCATTGACAAAAATTTTGGATTGTTACAATTTAAATGTGGTTACTTATGGTAAAGCTTGTTATATGAGCTATGGTTACATAGAAACCATATGCATAGAATACCATGTACTATATCAACTATCTATCACCAGTCTCCAAATAAACTATATTCAATTTCACTCACTTGAACTCTCATAAGTTCATGAAAAACGGTTTTTGGTACGTACTAAAAATAATGTTTGTGCCCAAAAATCAAACCTTTTACAAGTTTTTCGCAGAAATTGTGTAAATAAGAGTTGTATTGTTATTTTAAAAGTATCTATAAACGTGTGGAGTTACTGTCAGACAAATATAATGTATTAGAAAAACCATTGCCGTATTGGTGAATGTATAGTATGGTTATAGTTGCTTTTGGTTGATTATAATTCCAGTTATTGTCGAGTAATTCAAGATTTTACTCAATATTTGGTATGAAAATGAAATTCATGATTAGAAGGTTTGATATTTTAGGAGTTACTTCATTACATTACCTCAAGGCATCAAAAAGTAATATTTGAATAATGTGGTAATAAATTATGATTTTGCTAGATTTATTAGTAACTTTGGGTTTTGGGTTGCAGTTACTAATAATCAGTAAACAAGGTCATTGAATCTCAGACTATCATGATTTTGAAAGATAATGTTAAAAGAAGAAAAAAAAATTTTCAAAGTAACTTTGTAACAGTGTCTTATAGATCTATGACAAGTTAATATTTACAGTAACAGTCACTGCCATGTAAAATTTATTTACTTTTTTGGTAACAGTAAGTTAGAGCTATAGTTGCTTATGGTTGATCGAAGTTACTACTGACCAGCTGAAAATTAAAATTGCCTTTTTTTATTAACCTGGGTTACTTTGTGAAAGTATGTAACTGTAGTCCTCGACGAAAATTTCGTATTGTTACAATTTAAATGTGGTTACTTATGGTAACTTGCTTGATATATGAGCTATGGTTATATAGAAACCATATGCATAGTATATGAATGTATTGTATAGTTATAGTACTACTAACCAGCTGACAATTCAAACTGCCTTTTTTTATTAACCTGGGTTACTTCGTAAAAGTAACTGTAGTCCTTGACAAAAATTTTGTATTGTTACAATCAAATGTGGTTACTTATGGTTGTGCTTGGTATATAAACTGTGGATGTATAGAAACTTCATGCATAGAATATAGATATGCCATGTACTATATCAACTATTTATTACCAAACTATAAATAAAACATATTAAATTTCACTAACTTGACCTCTCATAAGTTCATGAAAAGTTTGTTTTTGGTGCGATCTAAAAATAATTTGCGTGTCTGGAAATCAGAGATTTTACAGGTTTTTCGCGGAAATTGTGTCAATTATAGTTATGTTGGTATTTTAAAAGTAACTATCATCGTGTGGAATTACTGTCAGAATAAATATAATATGGAATAGAGTAACGATTGCTGTATTCGTAACTGTATGGTTTGGTTATAGTTGCTTATGGTTGATTACGATTCCAGCAAATGTCGAGTAGTTCAAGATTTTACTGAGTATCTCGTATCAAAGTGTAATTTACAATTAGAATGATAGATGTTTTAAGAGTTACTCTATTACAGTAATTGAGGACCTAAAAAAATAACATTCAAGTATATGTGATGAATTATGGTTTTGCTTGCTTTACCAGTAACTTTGTACTTCGGTTACAGTTACTTTTAATCAGTTAACAAGTTCATTCAATGTCAGAGTTAAGAAATATTGAAAGGTAATATTCAAATAGAAAAATTTGAAATTGAACATAATTTTTTCTTTCAAGTGACACAGTTACAGTTTTCTAGACATATGTGAAATTACTATTTAAGGTTACAGTTACTGCCTTGTTAAATTTGATTGTTATATTGGTTACGAAGAGTTTTTGGTGTAGTCGCTCATGGTAAATTATTAGTTACTACGGACCAGGTAAAAATTAGAATTTTCATTTTTTATTTACTTATGGTGAAACATATATTTTAGGAGTCCTCGAAAAATACTTTCGTATAGTTACAGTTTAAATATGGTTGTGTATGGTTATGATTGATATGATACCTCAACCATGGTTATATAGCAACTATAAATATAATACATATACAACATACTATACATTAACTATCAATTACCATTCTATCTATAAACTATATAGACTTTATTAAATTCATTTCACTAGATCTCTTACAAGTTCACTGTAAAAAAATACAGAAATTCCTTATACCATAGTAATGCAAATTTATTATTCTTTCATAATTCACATACTTGAATAAGAAAATTTCATTAAAATATGGAATAATAGTATAAATAAACTGGAAAATTCCAGCTGCGTATAGTAAAATCATCGTACAATTATAGTAAAATTTCACTACAAGGTAATGGTCAATGACTTTTGGTATCACTACAGTAAAATTACCACAAATTTTTTAGAGTTTTGCATTGAATATTTTTTTTGTGGTTTTGCAAGGTGATTTTTGTGTCGAAAAATCACGAGGTTTCGTAGGTTCTCCGCGGAAATTGTGTAAATTATAGTAATCTTTATCTTGAAAAAGTAACTAATGATATTTGGAGTTACTGTGAAGAAAAATGTGATGAACTAGAGCGACAATCGCTGTATTTGTACCTATATGGTTTGGTTATAGTTGTTTATGGTTGATTAAAGCTCTGGGTAATGTCAATCAGTTCAAGTATCAAGTGAAATTTGCAATGAGAAGGGTAGAAATTTCAGGACTTACTACATTACGGTAATTTAAGACTTTAAAAAGTAACATTTAGTCAATGTGATGAATTATGGTTTCGCTTACTTTATAAGTTACTTTGGTTTTCGCTTACTGTTACTTATCTTTGAATCTTAGACTCAAGAAAAGTTGGAAGCTATTGTTTAAACTGAAAAATTTTCGATTAATAAAATAATTTTTCTGAAAATATCTTAGCTAAAGTTTTCCAGAAATGTAAAAAGTTAATATTCAGAGTTAGAGTTATTGCCATGTAAAATTTAGTGACTGTATTAATAACTGTGAAATTAAGTTATAGTTGCTTCCTTCATAAAAGTAACTGTAGTCCTTGAAAAATAACTTTGTATGGTTACAATGTAAATGTAGTTGATTATATTTTGATCAAGTTCATTAGATAATAGATAAACTTCGAGAAAAAAAATTATTTTTATATCTTTTATTAAAATTTGATCTTTTTGTAGACATTTTGGAAGGTTTTGCTATATCTGAATTGCTTTTATTTCTTATAAAACTATGTTTTCACTTTTGCCATTTCATTAATCTTGAAAGTCTAAAACGTTCTCTGAAAATTTCAATGTTTCCAGATTCATAAAAAAAAAACAAGAGATATTTCTTACATGGTTATCCCAAAATATTTTCAGAAGTAGTTAAAAACTGGAATAAGCTTTAGAAGTTTTGAGAAAACAAGAAATAATAATAAACAATGGAATTTGTATGTATAAACTACAATTAACTATCAAAATTTCGCAACATCCATATTTTTTGATTTCGAATAAATTCAGAAGGTTACTCTAAAATCCCAATTTATCTGCATTCATTGTTACTCGAGAAAAATGACTCGATCCCGATAAAATTGTTCGCGAAAAAGCGACTATTTTTAGAGCCTTTATCAATATATTAAAAGTGAATGGAAAAGTTATAATCGTGATCATTATTTACTGAACCCTGTAATTCATCGATCAGTCTCCGGAAAAAAAACGTTCAGATAAAAAAAAAGTGCCGCGATAATACTCTCATGAATATAAAGAGGGGAAATTTTCATTGATCGGAGAGTGCTTGGAAACGAAAATTGCAGTTTCCGAGTTTCTGGATTTTATGGGTATTTAGGTTTTATTATTTTGTTGACCTTACTTTTTTTTTGTAAATCTGCTGTGCTAAAGTTCGATGATTTTTATGCAACTTCTGTCTCATTCTGCTAAAAACATATATTTAATTTTGTTTAAGTGTTTTCACTTTATAACATTAATTAAAGAGCATTTTCGTTACAACACCTGACAATATTTTCAAAATTTGTCAGAAATAAATAAAATATCTGATCATCAAATCATTTCGATGACTGTTGCAGTGGTATAACTACCAAGGTCGTGGCTGAAGTGCGAATTCAACATGATGCAGCGTGGTACAGAATTATCGTACCAAAAATCACCTTATTCGATGATGGGCAGGGCGCGAGATCTTTCAATGGAAAATATACTAGAGGTAAATTTCACCATTTCAAACTGAACTGCTGCAGATAATTACAAAATTTGCAGATGAATTTCAAAACATTTTTATTCAGAAATGTGATAGAAAATTAAACAACTAAATTAATCAATAATTGTTTGTAAAAGATTCATAATGTGTTTAAATAAACAATAAATTTTGTTTCAACTCTTTTCTGAATTTTTAGATTGAAGTTGATCCACTGAAAAAGTTTCTACTTTTTTGAATATTATGAATGAATCAACTTTTATTAGGGAAAAAATGTTTGGTCTCAATAACCAAATCATTTTTTTTATGGAACATTATGGAACAATCAAAGTTTTGAAAATGACAACTAAAATTTTGAATGCAATAATTATAGTTTAGTACGAAAATTTCATATTGGTTTTCATAACTATAACTTTGGTTGTCATATCTAAATTTCAGTTGGTCTGATAAGTAAGAGATTTTCAAGATTTTTATCAAAATTTGCAGAGATCTAAACTAGAGACAATGAAAAATAATTTTGCATCACGTATATTTTGACCTATGTTTTCTGAATTCGAACTTGCGAGTTCGAAACTTGAATTTCACATCTTTCAGTTCTTTAGTTTCTACTCATAAAAATTTTTCAAAATTTTGAATTCGAATAATCAAAACCCCTAATTTTTTGCATTTATCCTCAAAAATATACATACTTTCTTTCTTCTGCAGCAAAAACTTCAAACTCCAAAATTTTTTCATTTTTTTACATCATGTGAGCTGACGAATTAATACGTGGTTTGAATGTCCCATAAAAAATTAAATATGTGAACATGAATTTTTTTTGCAATAACAATAAAGTCAACAAACCATTAGTATTAATTGTTATTGCAAAATACATATATTGTTATTTTGTCACACATGAAAAATTGAAGATTTCGAAACGTTTGACCTGTCAAAATAAATGTCTCAATGATAAGTGTATAAGAAATTAAGAAATAAAATTAGTAGTATAGGTCAATATCAAGTCTGACTTTACCACCCCAAAAAGTACTTACTTAAAAATGGCAATAATTCTATTTTAACATAAATTTTCTCTTTTTTTTCTGTAAGTATGTTATGTTGCTTGGTATATTTTCTGCATTTTGACAAATTTCTTGTAATCACTAAAGTAACTCAACTTACGTAGTATGAATTAATATCTATTCCAGTACTCATAAATCCCTCTAAAAAAAGCTCTAAGCTATAGGAGAAAGTTTTATGTAATAAAAAATAAGAGCATTTTGCACTTAAAAGAATAATGTATTTTGAAAAAAAATTTTTCGAATTTGTTACAATGTTCTGGAATATGTTCTGAATTTTTACAAGCTTCAAAGCTCTTTTTTGAAATTCTAATACTCTTTTTTTTATAATATGTTCTTAATTTTTGTAATTAATCTAAAGACTTTTATACATTATCAGTTTGCAAATTTCATAAAATTTTCAGAAACGTAGAATTTTTGTACGTAATACAAATTTTTCGGCGATATTCATCAAATAGAAGAAATGTCTGTTTTAAGTACATATATTGAATTATTTTCGTTTTGTTCGAAACTTCTGAAATACACCGTTCTTCTGTATTCTTTTTTTAATGACTTTTTCGAATTAATGGAAGTTGGTTTGTATTCTAAGTTACAAAAAATCAATGTACTGCAAACATATGTGATTCTTAGAATCAATTACTTGAACTTTCACTTCCCTGCAAAAGTTTAAACAAAAAATATGAAAACTTTCTTTTTTACTAAAGAACGTATCTTTCATTTGAAAGGCCCTACAAAATTATTAAAAAAAACACACACGCACTTTGAATCTTTTTCGTTTTTATATGATAGTTAAATATTTTGACTAGATGATAATTAACAGAAGATTCAAAATTTTGACATAACCAGCTTTAGTATTTTTTCGAATTTTCTATCAATGCTCATTTCAAATTTTTTTGTTCCTGATTGAAAATTTTCTCGCATCATCAAATAAACAAAACTCGATTGAATTTTTCAAATTTTTTGAACAGTTATCCAAAATTCTCCCTGGAAAATTCTAATGGATAATCTACATAACATTATAAAACAGAAATGCATCCAATAAACAAAATAGTAATGAAAAAAAACTGAACATTATAACGAATTTATTTAATGAAGAATAAAAACATTGCAAATTTTCCATAACGTTGTTTGAACTTTTATAAGTTGTTTATTAGTTTGCAAATTTTGTAAAATATGACAGTCACTTGAAATTCTGTTTATCATACGAAACTTACCTATATTATTCAGTTCTTCTCAACTCCTGAAGTTTTGATCGATTTCGTAATTTTATACTCTATATAATATTTTTAATAAAGTAAGCTTGTACTCTAGCTCACAAAATATTTGATTTTATGTAAATATACATTACTATCTAGTTGTATTATTGATATTCTACTTCGACAAAATAATCAACCGATTATTCAAAATTTCTACATAACCAGTTTTTTTTTTTTTTTCATTTCCTATCAATATCAATTGCATATCGTTTTTTGCCAACACGAAAATAAAACTCATTCAATATTTCGCACTTGCAGAAGAATCATCCAAAATTCGTCTTAAATCTTATTTAAAACGTAGAAAATAAAAACAAACTTGAAAAACTGACATTTTCCTGCACCCAAAATTCTTCAAAATATGACATTCATCATTCCCATGAAATAAAATTCTCGATTGAGCAATAAATCCACTAAACAGATAAATAAAAATTCTTCCAGCAAATGCGAGAAGCCGAAACACATCGCGTGGAACTAGAAAAACAGCACGCCCTGGTGCAAAACCAGTTACGAGAAAAGCTCGCAGGACGTTACGAAGGGCCCGAGTCAGTGGAAGCTCTGCAATCCAAAATAAGAGAACTGGAGAAAAAAATGGATCTGCAAGTTGTAAAACACGAGGAATTCGCTCTAGAACTGACGAGCCTGCAAAGAGCTCGAAGTCGTGGCCCAACAGCAAGCCAGTCTTCGATGTCATCATCTCTGCCAGCTGTCACTTGGCCACCAGCTAGATCAGAGATGGACAGACTTTTGCTGAGAATAGAGCAAAACAGGTGACACTAAATTCGTTACAAACAAATCCATGTCAAAGATGTTACTTCAAGGTCCAAAAAATCTAACAAAAACTTTTTCTCACTAACAGGTTGTCTGACGAGCACGACCACGAAAGAGAAAGAGAGCTAATATCATCCCAATCATCTATATCACAACTCTTACTAAGGTCTAGCGCAGAAAATCTACCCAGTACAAATCAATACCACGATCCAATTTACCCATCGACGTTCAATCTTGGAATCGCTTCTCAAATCCCCATGATATCTGTAAGACCGAAAGACACAACCTCCAAATTCAAAATCCCCCATCCACAGTAAAACCTGTCCAACTGTCCGTCCGTCTATTAGACTACCGCGACAGTATGCCAGGTTCTACTGTATTCCCTATAAGTCCTGGAAAAATTGGTTTTTTTCTTCCAGGGTTCGGGTTCGCCAATGCCACTGACCCCGATGATCCCGATTTGTCCTCCAATGACGCCGAACGGTCCTTCGTATCTCCATTACAATGAAAATTCGGCCTTGTCTTCGGCTCTGCCGTCGAGTCAGTCGTTTCAGCAGCAAAAATCCCAGCAGTATCAAAATTATCAGCACCATGTAGAGCTTCCCAGTACACTTTCGACCACTGCCCAGTTCCAGCAAAAGCAGCAACCGCAGACTTTGCTGACGAGCAACCAGTATCAAGAAAGTTACCCCCACACGCAAACTCATCAACACCCGATGAGTCAACAGCAACAGCGCCAAAATTTAGCATCAACTTCGTATTTGACGACACTTGGTCAGAGTGGACTGTCGAATCAAAGGAATCAACTAGCTCAAAACTTTCACCTGAACAATGCTCAACAAGTATGGGTCGAAAGAAATATGCATCAGTTGATGTACACTGATAACTCGGATTTTCTCGCATGAGGTTTTTTTTTCTTCAAAAGGAAGGTCTTGTTGGTTTTGACTCGATTATTCTTTTTTTTCTACTGATTTTGATGTTTGATAGTGTGACTTTACTGACAGAATAGTGAAAAAAAGAAAAAGAGAGTTTCAAGTGATTGGATTCAATTTTCATGAGCAAAAGGAAATCCGAATTTTGAGTGTAATTATCAGGAGTGAACTTTGGGTTTGAGGCTCAGTGGTGTAGGCAGAGGGAGTTTTTTAGGGGTACAGACACCTCTAGAAACTAGAGTAAATTAATTATTATTTTCTGTGAATGTAAAAAAAAGTGCTAAATATGTGTAACGAATGATAAAAAAAAGGAGAATCTATTGAAATCATAACAATAATTGAATTAAATGAGTGAAAATCACCGAAAATTTACTGACTGGAATCTAGAAGACGTGACAAACATTTTCGTGTGATTTCTAGAAGTTTGTTTTATATTATACTTACTCAAAAACAACGACCATTGTGACTTTGGTAGAGTTAATTTTTTAACAGAATTATATTTCACAAATATTTTGCTAGGACAATAAAAGAATTTCAAAATTTGGAAAATTGTTTCAGTTCAGCGTATGGAAAAGGAATACGTATGAGAATCTACGAAAATGAGTGAAATCTAAAAAACTTAGAATCCTAGAAAACAGAATTCTAGAAATCTAGCAAGAAATTTATAAAAAGACTAGAAAAGCTTTCAAATGATATAAATATTGAAAAAATTTTTCCCAAAAACTTCGAGTATCAGACTTTAAAAACGTATAAAATATCAATGGAAATACGATAAATCTTCACAAATATTAGAAAATACTACGAAATTGCGTTCATACCAAAAAGCGCCAAAATACGAAAAGTCTATAAAATACTAAAAATCTATGTAGATGCTATTTCAGAAATCGATAACAAAACTTAAAATTTACCAAGAAAATTATTACTTGTAGGGCATGAAATTCTAGAAAATTCTCGTAAAACTGAAAAATACTACAAAAATGATCAAAATACTTACGATCTACCAATACTCAAAATTTATGTAGAAAAATCTTCTCAAAAAGTTCGAAAACTTTCAAGCTCAGAGCATTGAATTTTGAAAATTTTTTACATGCATCTGAAAAAATACAAGAAAATGATTCAAATTGTACGAGTACTGAAAAAAATACGAAAATACTAAATAACTGGAAATTTCGACTTAATACAATTTTATTGACTGAGTTTTTTTTCCAAATTTTATTATCTCCAAAATTTGATATTTTATAGCATTGCATTCTCAAAATTCTTATAAAATGATCGAAATCCAAGAAAAAATTTGAATCCTGGAGCATCGAATTCTAGTTATGTACATAGGAATCCATAAAAAAAAACAAAAAATCTTTCAAATCATGTAAACACAAAGAAAAACTTAGATTGATAGAAATATCTTTGAAAATAACTTTTTTTTTAAAAAACTTGGAATTCTAAAGTATACAATTTTCAAAAATGTTCATTGAGTAATCCATGGAAATACTTTAAAAATCTTCAAAATTATTAGGAAATACTACAAAATGGTACAACTATCAAAGAGTACGAAAATATAAAAATTCTATAAGATCCTTAAAATCAATATAGATGTATTCTCGAAAATATATAACAAAATACTGAAAATCATTGTGAGTTTGAATTCTACAGCATCGAATTCTAGAAATCTACGTAGCAATCTACAAAAAATATAGGAATATATAAAAATTTAAGGCAATGTATGAAAATTTCATAAATAAACAAAGTAATGAAAATAATGATAATATACTAATACTCAAAATCAATGTAGATATAATCTTCTTAAAAGATTCAAAAAGTTCGAAGTCAAGAGCATTATATCCTAAAAATTAATAGAGAAATCAATCAAATAAATACTCGAAAAGCCATTGGAAGAATGCAAAAAAATACTAAAAATTTACTCATAATCAAAATTTATGTACATATACTTCCATCAAAAATTTCTAGAACAAAGAATTTCGGAGCATTGAATTATTCAAATTTGTACAAAAATCTATGAAAATACGAGACAATAATTGAAATTGTGTAAGTACAAAAAAATGCAAAAATACTAAAGGTGTTAGGGATTTTCATTGGAGATGGTATTTTCAGAAATATTATTTTAAATCTTCAAATATCTAAACTTTTAACTCTATAGCATTTTACCCTAGAAATTTATAAAAAATGATAAAAATCTTAAAAAATTCGAATCCTAGAGCATTGAATTCTACATAGGTGTCAAAAAAATACCAAAAAATCTTTCAAATAATAATAATACTGACACTGGAAAAATACTGAAAATCATATAAATCTATGAAGATATCGTTTTTTTTTTTTTTAAAAAAAGTTCGAATTCTAGAAGATAAAATTCTAAAAAATGTTTAAAGTAATTAATGGGAATACTAGAAATCTTCAAAAATACTATTAAACACTAAAAAATTTTAAACATACCAATAAGCATAACAAAACAAAAAGTCTATAGAATAGTTGAAATTTGAATGTTCGTTTTCTGAGACATCTACGAAAATCAGCAAACTTATGTGGATTTCAATTCTAGAGCATTGAATTCCGGAAATCAGAAATCTATTGAAATACTAGCAAAATATCTAAAAATTTCATGAATACTGTAAAATATCACCAACACTTTCAATCAGCTAAGTACCTTAAACCCATAGATATATTATTTTTCAATTTTTGAAACATCGAAGTGTAAAAAATTGAATCTTGAAATTTTTATGGAAATCAATAAAAATGCGAGAAAATAATTCAAATAGTATATAATTACTACATAAATATAAAAATACTCAAAATACAAATTCTTACGAAAGATACCATTTTCTGAAGAATATTATTTTTGACTCTTGGAATCTCTGAAAATTTCATCTTACAGCATCAAATTTTATTGATCTTGAAAAAAAAAATTCATAGAAGTACCAGAACTTACTGCAAAAGTTCATAAATTTAAAAAAATTCAAAAATTCTGGAAATCTATGAACAACTCAAATCTCTCAATATTTTATTTTTCGAAGTTCATGAAAACCCAAAAAATGTTTTAGAACTTTTATTTTTGGAGCATCCGATTCCAGAAATATATAGTTCATTCCATAGCAATACTAGAAATCTGTAAAAATACCAGAATTTACCACAAAATATTAACATTCTATATAGAAATTTATGAAACGTCTTAGTTCTATTTTACATAGTTTTCCCTAAAATTCATGAAAATATTTATAACCTTCAATCTGTAAGCATCAGATTCTAGAAATCAATATAGAAATCCATAGTAAAATCAGAAAATTTTTCAAGTTCTATGAATACTGAAAAAAAGAAAAATACTGAATTTGTTAGGAATAAATAAAAAATTTAAACTCCAGTGACTTAAAACCCATGAAAATCTGATTCCATGATTAATGCACGTGAATGAAAAATGAGGAAAATAAAAAATATGCAACTTTTAACCCCATTAGTAACACAACTTTAAAATTTCGAAAAAAAGACAAAATTGAAAAATAGCACTTTTGGAACCTAATTATCGAAAAGTAAAAAATACAAAATTCGAAAAGATGACATTTTCTTAACGAACATACCTCAATAAACTAAAAATTTTATCTGTCAATGAGATATCCGAAACACCCTCTGACTACACCACTGCTTTTCTTCATTGACTTCAAAAAAACACGAAATTAAAAAAAATTGTATAAACTTTTCGATATATTTATGTTAATTTTTGTACTTCTTCTTTCGATCCAGGCAAATTCTTTTCCAAGTTCATCAATACCAACGTCCCACCCAAATGTATCTTACACCGGTTCGATCGCTACAACTTATGGGACCCCTTCAATTGGCCAGCATATTCATACAGTACCACAAACCACATTTCCTTCCTTGTCTTTATACTCTGGGCCATCTTTACACTCAACAATAGGATCACTTTGCAGTGTACCTCCAACTGCTTTAAGTTTATCAACTGCATCCAGCAGCCTTTCTTCAGTCTCCACTTTTTCTAACGTTGGATCTAACCCTCTGAGCACATCAATGGTCAAAACAGGTAATTTCCCACTTTTGTCAAGTACAATGTGCATTTTAAGATAGCTTGTTTCAGGATTTATAAGTAGAGTCATTGCAGATGATAACATTGATTCATCTGCAATCTGCAATCTGAGGGAATTCATCTGAATTCCCTCAGATCATCAGCAAACCCAACAAAACAACCTTAAAATCATTCATTCCCATCCAATCTACTCAAACAAAACAAAAAATCCTGCAGGAACGAATACAGGAAGTTTACTGCCAACAATAGGAGACCCCCTCCAAGCTATACAGCAACTTTCAGCCCAATCCCAAGTCAACCAGCTGCATCAGCAAGCCATAATTCAGCAAATCCAACAAAGTTTGCGTTCAACTTCCCCAACTGTGAATCCCCCAACTGGACACCACTTGTTGGGTCCACGTCAAATGCCTAAAATCCCAGGAAGCATTCTTTCGAATCCACTGGACAGATTGTCCACTGAGAATCTTTTGCCTGAAGGTCAAGTCGACATGCTGGACATACCAGGAAAAGGAAGATGCTACGTTTACATGGCTAGGTTCAGTTACGAACCTTTTCAGCACTCGCCGAATGAAAATCCGGAAGCGGAATTGCCAGTGGCTGGAGGGGATTATTTGCTGGTTTGGGGGCAACCAGATGACGATGGGTTTTTGGATGCTGAGACTTTGGATGGAAGAAGGGGATTGGTGCCATCTAATTTTGTTCAGAAACTTGTGGGAGATGATCTTTTGGAGTTTCATCAGGCTGTTTTGGGGTTGAGGGATGTGGATGATGCTGTGTCAACGAATATTCCTCAGGTGGGTTTTGGTGGTGGTTGGAAAAGTATTAACCTAGAGGAAATAAAGGAAAACGAGTTTTTATTTGATTTTTTTGGGTGATTGGCACTTTTTGAAGGAAATTAGGTTGCTTTGTCAGAAAAGGTTTTCAGAATGTTTATTTTTTTGATGATGTATATTTTGTTCAACAATTAGTCATTTTTCATATTTGAAGATCTAGATGTAGAGGGACGATTTTTTCAATTGTTCGAATTTTGAGATTTTCAATTATAACAACTTTTGAATTTTCGAGTTGAACACTTCTCATAAACATATTGAATATCATTGAATTGGTCACTTTTGTGACTTTTGAGTCACTGAAGTTTAGATTTTTTTTTCATTCTTTTGCTATTTTCATATTTCTTTGGTATTCATACAACTTAAAGGATTTCTTTATATGATTGTAGATTTTTACTCAGATTTATAGAATTTAACACTCTTGTTATTAAAGTTCTGAAAAGTTAATATATTTTAATTGATTTTTGAAAAATTCTGAATGAACAGAATTCGAGTGCTTCATATTAGATTTCGAGAATTTTCGCATTGTATGTCATTAGTAGGATTTTCAATATTTTCTGGTATTTTTATGGATTTCTAGTATTTCTATGAATCACTTTGTAGATTTTTGAAATTTTATGCTATGGCATTAAAAATTTTGACTACTTTGACTATTTCAATTGATATTTCAGAAAACAGTATCTTTTATACATGTACATTTCTAGTTCTATTTTTATTTAAATCATTCCAAAATTTTAAAGATTTAAACAATTTCCTGGTATTTGAATTAATTTTGTTATAGACTACTGAAATTATATTATGCTCTAGGATTCGAGGTTTATTGAATTTTTGAGAAGATTATGTCTACGTAGTTTTTCACCATTTGAAGATTTTAAGAATTTTTAGAATTTTTTTTTCTTTTGTTTTTATCGATTTATAGTATTTTTAAAGCTTGTTATATGGAGTTCTGGAATCGTATCCTCTACTTTTCAAAATTTCAAATATTTCCGAGAAAATCATACATACATCGAAAATCATATCTACAAGATCAAATTTTTGTTCATTTAAGAGAAAAATCTACATTTGTTTTGGCATTTAAATTTTCAGCTTTTATTATTGTTTTTCATTATTTTTAAGGCTTTATGCGACTTTTTATTCATTTTGTAGATTCCAATTGTTTTTTGGATCGCTATAAAAATTTCCGAAATTCGATATTCTGAAATTTAAGTCTTGATCGATTTTCAGTGATTTCACGAATTTTAATCGATTTTTTGTTACTATATGTATATTTTTAAAATTTTTTTTATATTCGTATGTTTTAACTATTTATGAGATTAAATTAATTTCTTGGTGTTTGAAAAATTTTTCAAAAGAGTACTAGAACGATATTTTTCAGGGTTCAAGATTTTACAAATTTACGAGAAAATACATAGCTTTTTAGGCATTCAATATATAGTTCAACTTTTTAGCATTAGTTTTAGCATTAGCATTAGTTTTTATTGCTAGCATTAGTTTTTGCAATTAGTTTCTAGCAATTAGTTTTTGGCATAAGAATTTTTAGTTTTAGCATTAGTTTTTAGCAATTTCTTAGCATTCAATACATTGCATTAAATACATAGTTTTTAGCAATAAATTATTTCTAGTATTTCTCTCAGTCTTTTTTTCTTTTTTTAGTATTATTTCAACTTTAAAGGATTTTTTAGTATTTTCATATATTTCTTAAATTTTTTATGTTTCTATATAGATTTCTGAAATGATATGCTCTAAGATTTGCAATTTTGTACGTTTCGTAGTAAATTTTATCGACACATTTTCTTTGCATTGCAAGTTTTCAGTATTTCATGCTTTTTTACATAGTATTCTCAAAAATTAAGGTGACTTTTCGGTATTTTCATAGATTTCTAGTATTGCATTCCAATACTAGATATATAGATTTCTAGAATTCGAGATTCTCTGAAATAGAGAGTTGGATGGGTTTACAGTAATTTTATAGATTGATGAAAAGTTACACCTATGATACTTTTTCCTATTCTATAGATTTCTTGTACTTTGGTATTTTTTCAGTATTCATAAGATTTCGTAACATTTTCTAATATTTTCATAGAAGTTACGTATTTTCGAGAATTCGAAATTTTGTAGATCGTAGATATTTCTGAAGATTTGGTAAAAAACAGTACTTATACAGTTTTCTATATCTTTCAGTATTTCTTCAGTGTCTATATAATTTGAAAGATTTTTTGGTACGTCCATGTATTACAGAATTTCGTGCTCATGAGCTCTTCAAGTGTTTTAGATTTGCAGCATGTTTATCAATTCTTATCCTTCGAAATTCACTGCGTTTAAATCATTTTTCAAATCTAAATTTCCTACGTTATCATAGCCAAAATATACCAATTAAAATAAATAAAAACTCTTCTCAAATCAAGACTATTGTTATTTTCGAATTAGAGGAATTGAGAATTCTGAATTTTGTTAAATTTCGAGAAATTAGATGATGCCATTTGTTATTCTATTGAAATTCTAGTGATTAAGTAAATTTTTGATAATTTTAACTAATTGCATCATTTATTCATATTATTCAAGTATTTTGTAATTATTTGCATTCTATTTACGAATTCCTCTAATTCATTTTAATTCTTACATAAAATGATGATTAATCACATAAAATTTTATAACATCTCACCATGATTGAACATACATCCTTCACAATTATTTATAATAAATATTACAGTGTTACCTACAAGATATCGACCTCGAATTAGCTGCATTAGAAGAAAACAGCAGAAGCAGACCAGCTGATTTGACAGCTTTCGATGAATTAGATAATGTAGCAGAGGAAGATGAACAAGAACCTCCAGGTTTGTCAATGACATTTTTCTTGATATATATGTAAAAAGACAGCATGATCGTGTAGAAACATGGTAAACAGGTCTACATTCTGATGAAACATTCCTTCATCATTGAAATTTCTAACTAAACCCAGAAAAATTAGGAAAGAAACCAAGCGCATGCTTTTTACTTATTGTTGGAGACTCTGGAATTTAGCTAGATATCTTATGTCTATGTACTGTTGGAAAAATTCCTACTCTGCACATGTTATATGTGATGTCATTGCACAAAATCTGGTGATACAACAATCTAACAATAAGGTGAATTTGGCATTTTTGGGACAGATGATGTACCTGAAAAACGTCATAATTTTTGTCTATCTTATGTTAAATTCTGGTAATCATTCTATGACTTAATAGCATTCACTAAAAACATGAAAATACCTTTAAAAAAATTGAACTCCCTCGTAGAAGAATACTTTTGCTGAACAAAAATGCCAAGAAGTTCATCTGGTCTTCAAAATTTCGAAAACAAAAAGTAGAAAGCAGTACATAGTTACAGACAGGGCACGTCTTATTTCTTTCTTAAGAAGTCTACCTGTTTTCGGACCTAGTGCCAGCCCCACAGCACTTGACCTTGGAACGTCAACTGAACAAAAGTGTTTTAATTGGCTGGACTGCGCCTGACCATTCGAACCAAATCGAGTCTTATCATGTTTACGTTGATGGAGTCCTTAAAGTAACTGTTAAGGCATCGGAAAGAACAAGAGCTTTAGTGGAAGGAGTTGATTCAGCTAGGGTTAGTACTTCAAAAAAAAAAAAAAAAAAAAAAAAATAGAGTAGAGCATAGTAATGAAAGATATTTAAAAAAAAATACATTGCATAGCAAGCAAATACAATGACATCTTAAAATTTTGAAATTTCTTCAATTTAAAAAGCTTTAGAGAAAAATTGTTGGTTCATCAAAATTGCATTCAGTATAGTTCAAGCTTATAATCATTACTTTAAAAAAAATGTGAGAATAATTTCATTTGTGCAATTAATTAGTGTGAATCAAAGATGCAAAAAAGGTTTAGAAAAAATTCCAGGTTTTGGAGTAGGGGACAGGGTGAGCATTTTGACTACTGAAAATCTCAGACAGGATAATGATCTATAATTTTCCACTGGCTGGGTCCTACTATTAGTTGGGATAATATTTTTTCCTTTGCCTATAATAATATGTGAAGAAATGATAGAAATTTTTATCAATCCGAAAAAGTAACATTATAAATGATTTTTTTTCATTTTTAAATCAGAATAAGAAAAACTTTGTTATTATCAAATGAATTGCTTAGAAACGATGTGTTAAAAAAATTTGTATAACATTTCTTAAGTTATAAATAATTTGTTATACGAAAAATTTATCTAATCCACTTGTCACATGCTTGAAATTTCAGAAATATGAAATTAATTTAAAAATTATTCGAAATTTTTAACTTATCTGTAATTTTAGGACATTCGACAAAATTCAACAATTTTTAGAAAATATTGGAAAATTTCGTAGGTTGTTCAATTTACTGCCAAAACTGTGTGATACTTTTAACAATTTTTAAAAATCAAAAAAATTATGTATCTTACGGAGTTTTTCAACAGTTTGAAAAATTTTGACAAAAGTCTATAGAAATTTTGAAAATCTTGAACATTCAAAAACATCGAAAACATTGTGGGTGGTCAGTAATTTTGTAAAGTTTTTTGGATTTCAGAAAAATTTGGTAAATTTTGTAGACTGTAGAAAATTTTGAAGATTTCTCTGAAGTCCAGGTCCAGAAACTAGGTTATATTTTTCAAATTCAAAAAAAATCAAAAAATGTTTTATCGTACTGAGATCGTAGATACCTTAGAAGATTATCAATGATTCTCAAAAATTGAAAGTTTAGTAGAATTTCATTAAATATCAAAAAACGCAGTAGATTTAAGGAATATTTTGAAGATTCTGTAAAACTACAGAAACTTTGTAATATTCTTGAAATTTCTATAAATAAAAAAAGTTTTATCTTACAAAGACAGTCGATAATTTTTCCAAAATTGTAATAAAAAATTATAAATTTTCCCTTTTTTCGAATTCTAAAAAATCAAGAAACATCGAAAATTTTTTGAATTGCCAATAATTTTTAAACATTAAAAAAATTTCTAGAATTTCAATAATTATTCTTGATTTCGGAGATTGCGAAAAAGACAGAAATTTTTCGTAAGGTCGCAGAAACTGTATTTCAAATATTTCAAAATAATGAAAACTATTTTATCGTAAGGAGATCGTTGAGAATCTTGAGAATTTTAATGAGTTTTTTTTAGAAATTCTGTGAATTTTTAAAAATGAAAAAAATATTGAAACTTTGGCAATCATCACTAATTCTGAATAATTCGATAAAATTAGTGGAATTTCGAAAAATGTTTTATAATCCTTGAGATAATGAAATATCCTGAAAATTTTCCGTATTCTTCAAATTGTTGACATTAAAAAAACGTAAAAAGATCGTCGATAATTTTGAAAATATCATTTTTTTTAAATTCTGAAAAGTTTTCCATTGTTGAAAATCACAAAAATTGTCGATGACTGTTGAAAATCCGGAAGGTCTGTAAAATTTCCGAAAAAAATAATAAATTTTGTAAATAGTGAATGATTTTGAAAATTTTCCGTAAAACTACAAAAAAAATGTAATATTCTTAAAATTTTCAAAAATGAAAGAATATTTCATCTTCCAAAGATGGTCGATAATTTCAAAGATTTTGGAATTTTTCGAAAACTATGAGAAACTACGAATTCTGTGTAACACCTTTAAATTTTCAAAAATCGAAAAATTCTTATTGTACGAAGATCGTCGATGATTTTAAAAATCTTAATGTTTTCAATGTTTTGGATAATATTCCATTGTTGAAAATGTAAAAGATGTCGGTAATTTGAATAAAATTTAGTAGGTTTCTAAAATTTTAGAAAAAGATCATTAGTTTCGTAAATTTTGGTTTTTTGTCGAAATTATTCGTGAAACTAACAGAAACCATGTTATATTCTTTAAATTTCCAAAAATCGAAAAGTTCTTTCTCGTACAGAGATCGTCGACAATATTTTCGAAAATTTCAATCATAATCTTCGAAACTGGTCGAATCTTCATAAATTGAAAAGACGTTCAAAATTTGAAAATTTTGTCAATACTTCTTTAAGACGGGAAAAATCTGTAGCATTTCAGAAAATGTTGAATAATTTTCTAAATTGTGGCATATTTTAAAAACTCTCTGAAACTACAGAAACTGGAAAAAGTTCTTCAAATGAAAAAAAAAAAAAAAAACTAAAAAATGTATCGAACAATGATCGTTGATAATTTTTAAAAGATCAATGAAAATCTTGAATTTCTCAAAGTTCTGAGAAAATTTGTATTATTTGAAATTTAAAGGGTGACTATTTCCGAAAAATTCGAAAAGTTCGTGAGATTTCTGAAAAAGATCCCAAGTTTCGTAAATAGTTGCAAATTTTGTAATGTTTTTGAAAAGTTTAATCATAATCGTCAAAATTCTTGGAGTTTCGAAAAATTGGCAAGACATTTAAAATGGAAACTTCATCGATATTTTTGCAATATCGGCACAATCTATAGAGTTCCGCAAAATGTTGATAAATTTCGAAAATTGCGTAATATTTTGAAAAACTCTCAAAACTTCAGAAAGTATGTTCCATAGGTAAAATTGTGACGATCGAACAATTTTTCATTCTAAAAAGATCATTTAAGAATTTGAAAATTAAATATTAAAGAGAATCCTATTTCAACTGTATAATTCCAGAATTAAAAGAAACAAAATTGTCAATACGCATTTTTTTCTTTCTGCTCACATTCTTCGAGATTTTTCGATTTTTTCGAGAGAAATACCCAACTACCATAATTACTTAAAGCTACGTATGATCATTATTCCATCTGGAATCTCTTTTCTTGAAAAAAATTCCCCTACTCCAAAAACCTAGAATTTGCCCTAATTCTTCCCCTATCTCTGTCACAAACTCACTTCAAATGACTACACCTCATCTTCTCCATATTTGAACGAATTTTCCCCGTTTTTTGATCAATCTCAAAAAAATGCTTTTCACTGACAGCCTCACAGGATAAGCGTACGTTCCGTAACCCACTCGCGAAGAACGTCACGTGACGCAGCCTGCACAATGGTGATAGGCAAAGATGTTTCACTCGGCCCCTCAGCTGTCAAAGCATCAAGCGTGACAGCAACTAGTGCCATAATATCTTGGCTACCCAGCAACAGCAACCACCAACACGTGGTTTGCGTAAATAACGTGGAAGTCAGAACCGTGAAACCTGGTGTCTACAGGCACACCATCACGGGGCTGGCTCCATCCACCATATACAGGGTAACTGTGAAGGCCAAAAATTTGAGGGCTACGCACTTCGAGGACCAAAACGTGCAATCCTCCGTTGTTCAAGCTTGCCATGTCCATTTCAAGACGTTGCCCAAAGGACTGCCAGACCCGCCAGTCGACATCCAGGTTGGGATTCGTGATTCTTCGGTTAGAACATGACTTTCTGCTGTAGCACCCAAAAACAACCCTTGTGAAAAAAAAGTATTGGAAACTACTGGTAACTATTGATCAATAGTTTCCAATAGTTTTTTCATCCTATAGTTACCAATGTTTCAATAGTTTCCAAAATTATTGAAACTATAGACATTATGAAATCTACTGAAAGATAAATTATTGAAACTATGAAGACTATGGAAACTATTAGAAGATTAATTATTTATTGAAGCTCTGGAAATCATCGAAACTATTTCAATGACTGACAATCATTGAAAATTTTGAAAATGATTGGAAATCATGAAAAATCTTGAAAATCATTGAAAATCATCGAAAATCTTGAAAATGATGGGAATTGTTTCCAATTTGAAAATTGAACTAAAAATTGTGCTTTCTCAATTTTCATGCAAATAATCATTAAATTGTAATTTCAGATCGGGTTCGAAAATCACTGAAAATCATTGATACTATTTTCATGACTTAAAATCATTGAAAATCTTTAAAGTAATTGAAAATGATTTTTAATTTGAAAATTTCATTATAAATTGTGATTTAACAATTTTAATGCAAATAATCATTAAATTGTGATTTCAAATCGTATTTGAAAATGATTGAAAATAGCTTCCGATTTGGAAATCGCACTAAAACTTGTGCTTCCCCAATTTTCATGCAAATAATAATTTAATTGTGTGTCAGATCGGATTCGAAAATGATTGAAAATCATCGAACTATTTTAATGACTGAAACTCATTGAAATGATCGAAAATTATTGAAAATCTTTGAAGTGATTGAAAATCATTTTTAATGAGAAAATTGCATTAAAAACTGTAATTTAACAATTTTCATGAGAATAATCGTAAAATTGTGATTTCAAATCGGATTTGAAAATGATCAAAAATCATTGGAACTATTTCGATCATTGAAACTGTTTCAATCATTGAAACTTTCAATCATTGAAACTATTGGTAGGAATATTATAGGAACTATTGAAACTATGGAAACTATAAGAAAGAAATTATTGAAACCATAGTAACTATGAAATATACTGAAAGATGAATTATTCAAACTATGAGAACTATAGAAACTATTGGAAGATAAACTATCGAAGCTATGGAAATTTTTTAAACTATTTCAATGATTGAATATTTTGAAAATCATGGAAAATCTAGAAAATGATTAAAAATCATTGAAAATCTTGAAAATGATTGAAAATTGTTTCCAATTTGAAAATTGCACTAAAATTTGTGCTTCCACAATTTTAATGCAAATAATCAATAAATTGTGATTTCAGATCGGATTCAAAAATGATTGAAAATCATTGAAACTATTTTAATGACTGAAAATCATTGAAATGATCGAGAATCATTGAAAATCTTGAAAGTGATTGAAAATAATTTTCAATAAGAAAATTGCATTAAAAATTGTAATTTAACAATTTTCATGCAAATGATAATCAAATTGTGATTCCAAATCGGATTTTAAAATGATTTAAAATCATTGAAGTTAATTATTTACAATGATTTAACATCCCTGAAACTATTTCAATCATTTAAATTATTAGCAGGAATATTATAGGAACTATTGAAACTGTGGAAACTATAAGAGGGGAAATTCTCGAAACTATTAAAACTATTGAAATCATTCAATAGTTTCTCGATAGTTTTCCAACGATTTCAAATAGTTTATAATAGTTCCTAACAGTTTCTAATAGTTTTTTTTCATAAGGGAATCCTTTTCGAATGGTATGGAATTTGTAGGGATAGGAATCCTAAGAGAAAATGTTGGTATTGGATTGTCCGATGGAGTGGGAGTATTTGATATTCGATATTTACATGGAGATGAGGAGCATAATGATATGCAGTTGTATTTAGTGGATTTTGAGTGGTTTTAAAGTGAATGGTTTATGAGTTTTTGCCATTTGTAGACATTTGTGGAAGTCATACGACTTAAAGAATTTCCATTGTAATTTGATGTAGGTATCTTGAATTTGATCCTGTATAATTTAAAGTTTATCATAATTGAAAGAAATTTTGCAGAATTTCGAGAGAATCTTGTTTACATGGAATTTTAGTATTTTGCAAACTGTATTTTCTCGTAAGTATAGAATATTGTAGGATTTTCTAGTGTTATTATGGATTTTATTTTTTTTTTTATAGATTTCTGAAATTTTGTGTTCGGGCGTTTAAAGTTTATTGTATTTTTTGTATTTTTGCACTACTGATATAATATTAGGAATTTTTCTAGTATTTTTACAGATTTCCACATAGCTATCTTGAATTTGATCCTGTAGAATTTAAAACTTTGAAAACATGCAGGAATGTCACGAACTTTAAAGAAATTCTTATTTGCATGGGTTTGAGTATTTTACAAAAATGTATCTTTTAATATTTATGAAACACTGTAGGATTTTCTATTAGTTTACAAGATTTCTAGTATTTAGATTTCTTCAAAGATATTCGGAATTTCGTGCTGTAGAATTCTATGTTCATTAAATTTTTCGTATTTGGTCAGTGCCTATGCAATATGGAAAATTTTTCTGGTATTTTGACGGAGTTTACATTGATATCCTGAGCTTGATCCTATGAAAATTCAAGGGGAACAAAATTTGAAGCAATATTATAAATTTGTGATAAAATCCTGATTACCTGAATTATGAGTGTGTATTTTAAAAATTTTTTCGTAGTTTTTTATAGGTCATTTTATGACGCTGTAGGATTTTCATGTATTTTTGTAGATTTCTAGTTATTTTATAAATTTCTTTAGAGATTTTTGAATTATTATGCTGTAGAATTCAAAGCTCAATAAATTTTTCCTTTTTTTTCAGTACCCGTAGAATCAGAAGAATTTTTCTGCTATTTTTACAGATTTTTACATAGATGTTTTAAATTTGAATTCGATCCTATAGAATTCAAAGTTTACATAATTTGTAGCAATATTATAGATTTTGAAAGACTTTCATTTACTTGGATTTTTGATTATTTCAAGAAAAGTCATATTTTCAGTAGTTATGAAAAGGTGTTGGATCTTCAAGTGTTCTTAAATAGTTGAATTTTTTTTATATATTGCTTTATGAATTTTCATATTTTTGTTCTGTAGAATTCAAAGTTCATTTACTTATTCCTATTTTTTTGGTACCCATACAATTATACAGAATTTTTCTGATATCTGTTTTTTTATATCAATATTATAGATTTTGAAACAATCTTATTTACTTGAATATTTAGATTTTTTTCAAAAATGTATTTTTTAGGATTTATATAATGCTGTAGGATTTTCTAGTATTTTTGAAGATTTCTAGTGTTTTTCATAGATTCCTTTATAGATTTTCGTATTTTTGTGCTGTGGAATTCTACGTTGATTATATTTTTTTATATTTTTTCAGTACCCAAAAATTCGAACGATTTTTCTAGTATTCTTACTGATTTCTTCATAGATATCTTGAATTTGATCCTATGTAATTCTGAGTTCAAAAAATGTTCAATAATATTCTGGATTTCTAAGAAAATCTTAGTACCCTGGATTTTAAGTATTTAAAAAATTTTTCGTATTTTCTAGTTAGTATGAAATGCTTTAAGATTTTCAAGTATTTTGCACAGATTTATAATTCTTTTCAGATTGTACATACATTTCTGGAATTTTGTTCTCTAAAATTCGAAGTTCATTAAATTTTTCGAATTTTTTCAGTACTCATACAATCTGAAGAATTTTTCTGGTATTTTTACGGATTTTTTCAGAGATATCTTGAATATGATCCTAGAGAATTCAAAGTTTGAAAATTTTTTAGCCGTTCGAGGATTTCCGAGAGAATTTCATTTACCTGGATTTTGATTACTTTTAAAACTTGTCATGTTTTATGGTAATTATGAAATACTGTAAGATTTTCTATTATTTTTATAGATTTCTAATGTTTTCATCGAATGCTTCAAAGATTTTTCTGGTTTTCTGCTCTACTCCATAATATTCGTAGTTCATTGGATTTTTCGAATTTTTACAGTACGCATACGATGAGCATTATTTTTCTGGTATTTTTTTTCATTTTTACATATGCATATCTTGAATTTGATCCTATGGAATGGGGAGATAAAAAATTTTCTAACAATGTTATAGATTTCTGAGAAAATCTTATTTACCTAGATTTCCAGTATTCTAAAAATTTATCGTACTTTTTAGTGATCTAAGGAATGCTGTAAGATTTTCTTGTATTTTCATAAATTTCTCGTTATTTTATGTACTGCTATACATAGGAATTTCTGGAATTTTTTGCTCTGGAATTCAAAGCTCATTCAATTTTTGCGTATTTGGATCGATCATTCAGATAACAATATATTTACAGGTTTGCATATAATTTTTTCAGTATTTTTCGTATTTCTTGAATATCCATACAATTCGAAGAATTTTTCAGTTTTTTTATGAATCGCTTCGGAAATCACTAGAATTCGATGCTATATAGTTACTGAAAATTTTATAGATTTTTAATATTCATGTATCCATATTTTTTTTGCATATTTTTTAATAACTATGAAATACTGTCAAATTTATTAGTATTTTTATAAATTTCCAATTTCGAATAGATTTTTGAAATTTTGGGCTCTAGAATTCGGATTCCAATAAATTTATTGTGTTTAGATGGATTTTCCAGAGATCTTCATAGATCTACAGATCTTACTGTATTTTTCGTATTTCTTTAGTATTATCATGACATCAAAGATTTTTGGATATTCTTATAAACCGTCTTGGAGATACACAGAATCCAATCATCTATTTATCAAATTTTAAAAAATATCTAGTATTTCATGCATTTAAATTACCAATCGATTAATACATCGACATAAAGTTTGATTATAGAAAATAAATATCGATATTCCTCGATATCACCCATCCCTACTTAGAACAGATGTAACAACCATGCAACATCCATGTAATGACCACGTAACTCATTCCAGACCATTCGATATAGAATCGTTCACATCCAAATCTTCAGAAAAATTCAGGACCATTCCCTTGAAAGCTTATATACCTTTTTGTAAGGAAAAATAGAGTATGGTTTGATTTATCTTTTAAAGTATGTAGCAAAAACTTTATTCCATCAAAAGGTTCAATTTCCTAATAGTGCAATTTCCACTTCAAAAAACAAGCATTAGTACATATAATTTTCAACTTTAATCATGCTATCCAAAAAATTTCATTAGATATTGAACGTACCTAGTTCTTGAACAAACAATAAAAATAATATTTCTTTTTTTCATTGTATACAAAAACGTTTTGCCCAAGAATTGAATTTCACGAGTTCTGACGATTTAATTAAAAAATTCTTATCTGCAAAATAAAAACTTCGATTGAAAGAAAGAGATCGTTCAACAACTAAATTTATTCCTAGACTATTTTTGGATTTTCTGATTTAACTCGACTTTTTTCCGCAATCGTTCCTAAGAAAGGGCCATAACTTTTTTTATGAACAAGTGTTTCTTTTTATAAGCAGACAATGCACTTTAAAAAAGCCTTAACCTTGAAGCCATACCCTTGCCATAAGATAAATAACCCAATTCTTCCTTACAAAAAGGTACACCCAACCCCCCAATAACCATATTTCTCAATGTCACCATGACCTGACGTAACAAGCTTTTTAGTATCATAGTTAACCAAATTGCAGGTGGAGGCTGGACCGCAGGACGGCACTTTGCTAGTGACCTGGCAGCCTGTTGCCCTACACGGTTCGGCAGTCACCGGTTACGCAGTCTACGCGGACGGCAAAAAAGTCACCGACATCGACAGTCCTACCGGCGACCATGCACTCGTCGACATCCACAAACTCATGGGACTCAACCCAAAACACATAACCGTCAGAACCAAAAGCCGAGAGAGCCAATCAAGCGATAGTTGCGCAACGGCTATTCCCTGCAGCGTCCTTTGCGGCGGCACCATGCATCTTCAGCAAGCCCACAACCAGCATGACGTGTACCATCCGCACTTTTCCAACAACCCCTGTCAGACCCAAGTGTCCCTGATGCCACAGGAAATGGAGAACCAATCAAAAATTTGTGGTATCGGCCAGAAGTATCCAAATGCGACCATTCCTGTTCATATGAGAAGAAGGCTGGACACTCATGGCCAGATCATCATCGAGACAGAGGAGAACCTTTCTGACAAAGAGGTTTTTCCTACTCGTGGAATGCCTCCAGTTGGTGAGGATTTTGGTATTTATGTAGAGGGATACTTTGGGGTCACCATAGGGTCTGAATTTATAACATTGGAATGTGGGACAGAAGAAGACAATCAAGTGGTAGATGAAAGAATGACCACCCTTATGAAAGAAAAAACTATAAGCAACTGTTGGGAACTATTAGAAACTATTTGGAATTATTGGCAAACTATCGAGAAACTATTGAATGATTACAATAGTTTTAATAGTTTCAAGAATTTCCCCTCTTATAGTTTCCATAGTTTCAATAGTTCCTATAATATTCCTGCCAATAATTTCAATGATTGAAATAGTTTCAGTGATGTTGAATCTTTGTAACTATTAACTTCAATGATTTTAAATCATTTTCAAATCCGATTTGAAATCACAATTTGATTATCATTTGCATGAAAATTGTTAAATTACAATTTTTGATGCAATTTTCTTATTGAAAATGATTTTCAATCACTTTCAAGATTTTCAATGATTTTCAGTCATTAAAATAGTTACAATGATTTTCAATCATTTTCGAATCCGACCTGAAATCACAACTTAATGATTATTTGCATGAAAATTGTGAAAGCACAAATTTTAGGGCAATTTTCGAATTGGAAACAATTTTCAATCATTTCCAAGATTTTCAATGATTTCCTAAATATTCAATCATTGAAATAGTTTAGATGATTTCCATAGCTTCGATAATTTATCTTCTAATTGTTTCCATAGTTTTCATTGTTTGAATAATTTATCTTTCAGTATATTTCACAGTTAATATGGTTTCAATAATTACTTTTCTTATAGCTTCCATAGTTTCAATTGTTTCTAGAATATTCCTACCAATTGTTTCAATGATTGAAAGTTTCTACGATTGAAATAGTTTCAATGATTCTCAATCATTTTTGGATCCGATTTGGAATCACTGTTTAATGATTATTATCATTAAAATTGTTGAATCACACTTTATAGTGAAATTTGTAAATTGAAAATGATTTTCAATCACTTTCAAAGTTTTCAATGTTTTTCAGTCATCAAAATAATTTCAATGATTTTCAATCATTTTCAAATCCAATTTGAAATCATAATTTAATGATTATTTGCATGAAAATTGTGAATGCACAATTTTTAGTGCAATTTTCATATTAAAAACAATTTTCAATCATTTTCAAGATTTTCCATGACTTTTCATTATTCCCAAGATTTTTAATGATTTTCAATCATTAAAATAGTTTAAATGATTTCTATAGCTTCAATAATTTATCTTCTAATAGTTTCCATAGTTTTCATAGTTTCAATAATTTATCTTTCAGTATATTTCATAGTTACTATGGTTTCAATAATTTCCCTTCTTATAGTTTCCATAGTTTCAATAGTTCCTATAATATTCCTTCTAATATTTTCAATGAATAAAAGTTTTAATGATTAAAAGTTTCAATGATTGAAATAGTTCCAATGATCGAAATAGTTTCAATGATTTTCAATAATTTTCAAATCCGATTTGAAATCACAATTTCGATTATTTGCATGAAAATTATGAAAGCACAATTTTTAGTGCAATTTTCAAATTAGAAACAATTTTCCATCATTTTCAAGATTTTCGATGATTTTCAATGATTTCCAAGATTTTTAATGATTTTCAATCATTTTCAAGATTATTAATGATTTTCAATCATTCCAATGTTTGTCAGTCATTGAAATAGTTTCAATGATTTCCATAGCTTCAATAATAATTCTTCTAATAGTTTCCATAGTTTTCGCAGTTTCAATAATTTATCTTTCAGTAGATTTCATAATGTCTATAGTTTCAATGACTTTGGAAACTATTGAAATATTAGATACTATTGGAAACTGTACGATCAAAAAACTATCGGAAACTATTGATCAATAGTTGCCAATAGTTACCAATAGTTTTTTTTCACAAGGGCTGTCTTTAAGAATTCCTCTGTTTTGGATTGAAAGAACAAGTTCTTCTTCTGATCTGCAAGTCCATTTTTACTTCTTTTTTACCTCAGCAGAAGAAGTGTAGATATAGGTGTCTTTAAATGAAAATAACTTCTGTTCTTGCAAGGGTAGTTCCTATTCTATTCGAATTGAATTGGGTTTGTTTTTTTGTAACACAAATTATTCGTAGAAGTAGGAAGTAGAAGGAATTCAGATAAACTTGTACAGGTGTATCCGATATCAACAAGACTTCGATGAGCGATTTTAACTATGTTGAAGAAGACAGCCCGCTGAAAAGGGGACGAGTTGGGACATCTCTACCTCCTGCGGTTCATCAACGTTTTGGCCCACAAAATGTTCCTCAAGGATACGCGGGACCTTATCGTGGAGGTGATTGATAATCATCAATTTACATTACATTATAATGATTTTAATAGTTGGAATTGGGGTCTTTGTTCGTTCAGAATCAATTTTTACTTTACGTCGAGTTGAAATGATGACACTCGTACAGGGAGTGGAATTTCACTCTAATAGAGTGAATATCCACTCCAAATAGTGTGAATCATCACTCTTAGAGCAGTGGAATTTCACTCTAACAGAATGAAAATTCACTCAAAAGTGTGAATCGTTACTCTTAGAGAAGTCAAATTTCACTCTGAAATTCTAGTGGTAGTATTTGGAATCGATAAAAAGTAAAAATTAACCTTACAAAAAAAGGCAAGTTAACAAATCTTGATTTCATTTTTTCTATGAAGAGTACTTCAAGAAGTAGAAGAAAAAAGATAAAAATGGACGTAAATACTATTGCATCTATAATGACGAAGCAAGTGAAGAATATTGACAATTTTTCGACTATTTAAAATTGATACTTATTTTATTCTTGGTGTGAATTTTCACTTGACATTAATTCAAAGCACTGACTTTCAAATAAAGGGTAGAAATTCACTCTCATGGAGTGAAAATTAACTGTAAAAAGTGTGAACTGTCACTCTTAGAGAAGTTACATTGCACTCTCAAATTCTAGTAGAATTATTTTGAATCAATGGAAAGTGAAAATCAATCTTCAAAACTAAGAGACTTAACCAATCTTGATTTCATTTTTTCTATGACAGTACTTCACAAAGTGAAAGAAAAAAGATAAAAGTGGGCAAAAATACTATTGCATCTATAATGACAAAGCAAGTGAAGAATGTTTACAATTTTTGAACTTTTAAAAATTGATACTATTTTTATTCTTGGTGTAAATTGTCACTCTAAATTAAGTCAAAGCACTGACTTTCAAATAGATGGTAGAAATTCACTCTCATGGAGTGAAAATTCACTTCAAAAAGTGTGAGTCATCACTCTTTAAGTAGTTAAATTTCACTCTTATACCGCGAAAATTTACTTCAAAAGTGTGAATCCTCAATCTTAGAGAAGTTTAATTTCACTCTTATAGAGTGAAAATTCATTCTAAAAGTGTGAATCGTTATTCTTAGAGAAGTTCAATTTCTCTGTCAAATTATAGTAAAATTATTTTGAATCGATGGAAAATAAAAATCGACCTGACATAACTAACGGAGTTCACAAATCCTAATTTCATTTTTTTATCAACAGTACTTCCCAAAGTGAAAAAAAAAAGATAAAAAGGGACGAAATACTGTTTCATTTATAATGAAAAAGCAAGTGAAACATATTCACAATTTTTTGACTTTTAAAAATTGATACTATCTCAATTTTTGGTGTGAATTTTCACTCTACATTAGGTCACAGCACTAACTTTTGAACAGAGGGTGGAAATTCACTCCAAATAGTGCTTCTCTTAGAGAAGCTCGATTCCACTCCTATACAGCGAATATTCACTCTAACAGTGTTAATTTTCAATCTTAGAGAAGTTTAGCTTCACTCTCATAGGATGAAAATTCACTCCAAAAGTGTAAATCGTTACTCTAAAAATAAGTTGAATTTCACTCTCAAATTTTAATAGTAGTATTTTAAATTGATTGAAAGTGAAAATTAACCTTAAAAACTAAGGGAGTTAACCAATGTCGATTTCATTTTTTCTATGAACACTACTCCACAAAGTGCAAGAAAAAAGATAAAAATGGACGAAAATACTATTGCATCTATAATGACAAAGCAAGTGAATAATACTTACAATTTTTTGACTTTTGAAAATTGATACTATCTCAATCATTGGTGTGAATTTTCACTTTACATTAAGTCAAAGCATTGACTTTCAAACAGAGGGTGGAAATTCACTCTCATTGAGCGAAAATTCAAAAAATAAATTTTTTCGACGACTTTTTGACTCTAAAAAATTGCCACTATTTTAATTCCCAAGTGTCAATTTTCTACATCGAGTCGAAATACTATGACTCAAACAAGAAGTGGAAATAACTCATAGAGTACAAATTCACTCTAAAAGTGTGAAACGTCACTCTTACAGAAGGTGAATTTCACTTTTGAATTCTGTTCAACTTTCTCTATCAAAAAAGAGTTGAGTTCCTCTCTAAAAAGAGTGAAATTTCACTATTTTCGAGTGACATTTCACTCTAATAAAGTGAATAATCACACCAAGTTAAAGTGGCAGTATTTTGACTCAAATTACAGTAAGTATTTACTCTACGAAATTGAGAAATAGCATTAATTTTGATTTCACTTTTTCTCTGAACAGTACTTTGAAAATAAAAATAAAAAGTTGAAAATTAACCAAAATTCTATTGGAACTCTAATGAAAAGAAAATGAAAATGAAACACTTTTATGACTTATTGAATTTAAAAATTATTACAAACCTAAATCTTGGTGTTAACTTTCACTCTACATCAAGTCAAAATACTGTCACTGAAACAAGGAGTGGAAATTAACTCTTAAAGAGTGATATTTTATTATTCTAGTCAGATTTTTCTCAGGAAAAAAATAAATTTTACTTGAACAGGAGGGAATTTCACTACATTCGAGTGACTTTATTTCACTCTAAAAAAGTGTAGGATCACTTCAAATTAGAATAGTAGTATTTTGAACTGATGGAAAGTAAAAAATCACTCTTAAAAATTAAGAAAGTTCATCAATTTCAAACCCATTTATTCTTTTTACAGTACTTCATGAAGTTAAAGGAAAAAGTAAAAAAATTAAGAAAATATCATCGAATCTCCTGTGAGAAAATGAAGAATACAATTCTTGTACAACTTATTGACTTTAAAAAACTGATACTATCTTAATTCTTGATGTGAATTTTCACTCTACAAAGAGTAAATTGTCACTTTCAATAAAAGTTGTATTTTTGAGTAAGAAACTTGATATATCACTACTTGAATGTGACTTTTCAATCTAAAAAAATCACTCCAAATTTCAATAGCAGTATGTATTTGGAATCGATGGTAATTTAAAATTCGTTGTATGAAATAAAGAAAAGTAATCAATTTTGATTTCATATCTTATGTAAACAGTACTTTTTGAAGTTTAAGAAAAAAATTAAAATTGATGAAAACTTTATTGAATCTATAATGCAGAAAAACTTCGTTGACTTCTTGACTTTTTAAAATTCAAACAATCTTCATTTTTTATATGAATTTCACTCAAAATTCACTCTAAAAGCTTAAATTATCACTCTTGGAGAAGTTGAATTTTTCTCGTATATTCTAATCATAATCCTCTCCAAAAAAAAAGTTAAATTATGATATGAAATGTGAAGTTCCACTTATACTTGCAAGTGACTTTTCACTCTAGAAAAATGAAAAATCACTCCAAGTTCGAGTGGCAGTATTTTAACTCAAACTAGAGTGAAAATTCATTCTAAGAAATAAGGAGATAGAATAAAATTTTCATCCACATGATGGATAGGAATTAAATTTGCCTGAAGAGGACTAAAGAACAAATTGCCAAAAGCTTGAATACTCACAAAAGTACAATAAACTCAAGAATTATTCTTTCATTATTCATCGCTTAGTTTCTGAAACATTACTAAAATTAGCTTCAAAAGATTGCAAATTTGATAAAATAATACTTATGAAGACAATAGCACGTGGATTAGAAATTTATTGAAATACATTCATATGATTTTGAATATAGTCATTCTGAAGTGAAATTCCTCTCAAAAATATTTCAAAATATTCTTAACGCATCATATTTTTCTCAGTCAAACGATATAACTATTATTTCTACGAAAAACACCAAAAGCAAAATATTTTCAATAATCAGTTTCAAAAATAATATGTTCCAGTGAACCAACGAGCCAAAGCTTTGATGTCCAGAGGAGACAGACCACTAGGAAACATGCAAAATCCCACATCATCCCAACAAATGGACAAAAGCAGATGGTTCGTGGCACTGTTCGATTACGACCCACAAACCATGTCACCAAATCCTGACGCTTGCGAGGAAGAGCTTCCATTTTCCGAAGGAGAAGCTATCAAAGTTCGTAAATCTTCTAAAATCCTATCCCAAAATCTCGAAATAAACAAATCTAGAATGATATTCATTCCAAAAACAAAATCACACTCTCAAAGTTTGTTAATGACTTAAAAATACCAAAAATCATTGAAGTCAATTGGTTTAAAAAAGGGAAAACAACGTTCCTGTCATAAAATGATCATGATGTAAATCATTCTTCATATACGATTGTCGGAATGTGTGGGAAAAGGAAGTTTTTCATTTGCATGTTATTATTTAATTTTTCTGACAGGTATACGGTGATAAAGATGCCGACGGTTTTTATTGGGGGGAATGTCGGGGGAGGAGGGGGTACGTACCCCACAACATGGTAGAAGAAATGAGGGACCAAAATCAAGACCCTTCGCAATCAGGGAAACGGGGGCAAGGGCAGAACGATCGATGGGGCGATATATATGCTAATATGCCAGTTAAGAAAATGATCGCCCTTTACGACTACGACCCCCAAGAATTATCTCCCAACGTAGATGCTGAGGTACGAACCATACGAAATTTACTTCATTCTTTTCAGAAAATATTCAGGAAAAAGTTCTGAAATTTTAGGATTTATTTCAGGACCCACTGAATTTTCATGGGTTTGATCAGCATCGAAGGTAGACATGAAGATTCTCGACATTCTTCATAAATGACAAAATTAAGGACATGTTTGAATATTGAAAATTTTATATGTTCTATACTTTTTCTATTCCTTTTGAAGATAGAAGAAAAGTTCACGAAATGTTTCAGTTTTGAGTAGGAGGAAGGGCATTAATTTCGATGACCAAAAATCCTAGATAAAATGATAATCAATGATTTTTGGGTGGCTATAATATCGAACAGCTCAGATGTATAGTGTACTATTCATGAATTTCTTGCTTTTGAGATGGTTGAAAAATTTTTGTTGTTTTGAAAGAATAATTTTATCACGAATTTATTATGTACTCAAGAGTAATAAAATGTGATTTTTTTGAGTATTTTCTAATTTTTTCATGGAAATTTCAATAACACAAAACGTACTAGACAAATAGCGTAAAAACAATGATTTTTACGAATTTTTATGTAATTTGGATGTTGTATATAGTTCTTGTCATGTTTAAAATATTAAACATTTTGCGAATTTGAAAAAAAAAACATCGCGACGTTAAGGATTATCAATAAACTCTGGAAAATCGGAAAAATTTGTGGAAATTTATAATAGTGTTGATCTATTTTGTATATTGTGAAATATTTTTAATTTTAAGAATATAAAACTGTGTAGTATTCTTCGAGTTTTTGTAAAAATAGAAATATTTTTCCTTACCGACATCGACAGCTTTGAAAATTTCGAAATAAAATTTAGAAAATATGATCGTTTTGAAACTCTAAGATACATTGGGAATTTCGTGAACTGTCAATAATTCTCGAGAATTTTAAAATTTCTAGAATATCTGAGAAAGTAGACAAATTTTGTAAATTATGAAAAATTTTGAGGATCTCATAAAACTCGAGAAACTGCATTACATTCTTGAAGTTTATAGAAATTAAAATGCATACGTTTGATCAATCAGAGATAATCCCTTGTATCGAAAAATCAGAAAAATTAGAAACCACTAGAACTTTCAAAGATTGTCTATAATTTTAGAAAATCGAAAAAATTTGTAAAATCTTAAAAAAAGTTGATGAAATCTTGTAGATTCTAAAATATTTTGAAAATTTAGTCGAACTTCAATAACCATGGTGGTATTCTTAACATTTTTGTAAGAAAAAGAGTATATTTTGTCTCACTATGATCAATTATTTTTAAAACTTCGGAAATAATCTAGAAAATATGAACGTACTGAAAATTTAAAAAACATTCGGAATTTCGTAGACTGTCAATAATTTTCGAGAGTTTGAAAATTTCTAGAATATCTGAGAAAGTAGACAAATTTCGTAAATTATAAAAAATGTTAAGGATCCCATAAAAGTTTGACAACTGCATTACGTTCCTTTAATTTTCAAAAATAATGTATTGTATCATCCGGAGATATGTAATATCGAAAAATTAGAAAAATTAAAAACCACTCAAACTTTGATAGGTTGCCAATAACTCTAGAAAATTAAAAAAGTTTCTAAAGTTTTAGGAAATGATGATGATTCTTGTAGATTATAAAATATTTTGAAAGTATAGTAAAACTTTAATAACTGTGTGTTATTCTTAATACTTTTCTGAAAATAGGAATATTTAATGTTACAGAAATCGAAAATTTTGATAATTGAAAAATAATCCAGAAAATATTATTCTTTTAAAATTCTAAAAAACACTGGAAATTTCGCAGACTGTCAATAACTCTCGATAATTCGAAAATTTGTAGAATTTCTAAACAAGTAGAAAAACTTCGTAAATTATAAAAAATTTTTAACACCCTACAAAATTTGAGAAACTGTGTTACATTCCTCATTCCTCAAATTTTTTACAGTTGAAATACTTTATACAGTCGTTTATAGCGAAAAATTTATAAACATTGAAAACTATTTTAACTTTCAAGATTGTCAATGCAAAAAATTTGTAGAAACTTAGAAAATGTTGATGAATTTTGAAGATTATGAAATATTTTGAAGATTCCGTAAAACAATAGAAACTAAAGAATTATTTTCGAATTTTCACGAGTCAAAAAAAGTTCCATCGAACAAAAATTAGTCAATAATATTGAAATTTGCAATTAAATTTTATGAATGTTTAGAGTTTCATAAAATTACAAAGAATTTAAAGTTTGTGTCATTGTCAATTACTCTCAAAATTCTAAAAATTCGTAGAAAGATACTTATAATTTTCGGAGATTGTGAAAAACTCCAAAAATTTTTCATAAAACTATAGTGTAACATTCTGAAATTTTCAACCGTTATTAAATTTTTTATCGTAAGGAAGTTTAAAAACTTGAAAATTCAGAAGATCATAAAAGTATTAGATGTTTAAAGAATTATCAATAATTCGAAAACTTTGAGAAATTTCGTAGAATTCTATGAAATGTTGATAAATTCACTAATTTCTAAAATATTGTAAAAACTTTCTGAATTTCTGGAACTGTTCAAAAGTTGAAGAATTTTCTATCATTCACAGATCATCGAAAATTTTGGAAATTGCGATAAGAATGTAAAAGTTTCAAAATCATTTAAAAACTCATGGCATTTATTTAAAATTTGAAAGATTGTCGGTTAATCTACAAAATTCAAAAAAATTGTAACATTTCAGATGGAGATGATGTTTTCCATAGATTGTGTAAAATTCCGAAAAAAAGGAATTGTAAAGTCTTAAAAAATTTTTAAGACTCAAAAAACGCTTCACAATACGTAGATCATCGAAAATTCCACAAAATTTAAATCAAATATTAGGAATTCCTGATATCTTCAAAAATCGAAGAAAAATAGGAATATTATTGGATTGTCAATGATCAGGAATTCCGGAAAACTTGTCGAGTTCTCAAAAACGCTGATAAATTGAAAATTCTTCAGAAGTTCAGAAATACTGTAACATTGTCAAAACTCTAAAAAACCAAAAATTTCCTTCATTAAACAGAAATCAACAATTTTTCGAACTTGAAAAAGAAGAAAACCCTTTGCAGAATAAAAAAAAAATTAAAGTCAATGCACATATAAATGTCCGAACTGTTTTAGCACCTTTTTCAAACTCCCTGAATGAAGAAAAATTCACGAAATCATTAAATCATTTTTTTCTTGCTCAAACTTGCAGCAAGTGGAGCTAAGTTTTCAGACTGGTAACGAAATTTTCGTCTATGGGGAAATGGACGACGATGGTTTCTTCATGGGTGAGCTAAATGGCGTTCGAGGACTGGTTCCTAGCAACTTTTTGACCGAAGCCCCAGGTCAAAATCAAGGTCCTCCTTTTGGCCCAGGGGGCAAAAAACCTTTTGTTCAAGGACAAGGTCCTGGAGCTAGAGGACCTCCCCCACCTCCACGAGAACATCCACCTCCTGGTCATCCTGCTCATCGAGGTCGGAAAGGTACGCTTTTTCCACTAAAAAATACACGAAAAAAAAAACCATTCACATCTCCATAACTATCACCTTTCAAATAATTTTCCCTATTGAAAAACAAATTCCCCACTGAATCCACTTTTTTCTCGTGTATTTTTCTGAAACATCATAAACTAAGATCTAAAATTTTCAGAACTTTATTACTTTGTTGCATCGACCTCTTTTTCAGGCGAATTCTTGATATTAAATATTGTTCATGAATGTACTTTGGTCTAAATGGAAGTTCGTGTTACTCGCTGCGATTTAGTAAATGTTATCATAAGGATTCTTTTACACTCGAAATCATCTTTTTTAATATTTCAGAATATGGTAGTCGTGTCTATGTTTGATGTTAGAGTGATGACACTGAAAATCATTGAAATATATGAGCACACGTATTTTTTTTTCTTCGAGAAATATGCACTTCAGACACTAAAGTTAAGAGCATATTTTTTAGAAAAAAACTCAGATACGGTGTTATAAGTTTTTGAGGCCGAGGCGGAGCCGAGTACGCTCCTAGTGACATTGTATAATTTTATAATATCATACTCTTTTTATCCTTATTCTTCAAATAGTCCATCAATTTTAAAGAAAACTTTCGTAATAAAAATCAACGAATATTAAAATTTAGAACATGTAAAAAACAGTAGCACAAGACTCGACAATGACATTTTATATTTGCTCAAATTTTAGGGAACAAATTTTTTTTAGCCATTTTTTTCTATCATCCTAATTTTGCAATCTTCTTGAAATTTCTTCAGGTGTTTTTCGTATTATTCAACACCTTCTTTCATATGTCTTAATTTTTTTGAACATTTTTCGAATGATTATTTTTTATCCGAATTCACTGTAATCACTATCTCTGTGTGTGTGAGTGTTTTTTCTCTCAACAATCACAACTTGGCGCTTTTATTCACACTTTTTTCTAGTTCTGTGCTGTCTCAAAAGGTACTCCTTGCAAATTTGTGAAGAATTTCAACAAGTCGTAAGTGCTTCGAAATTTCGCGAATTGCAGGGAATTTTTCAAAATTCATACATTTGTTGAATGGTTTCAGAATAGAAATAGGTGTACGAAATTAATTTGTGTTTGACACGTTTACGAAATGTGTGAATAAAAATGAAACCCAAGAAATTAATAATCACGGAAAATTTTGATTTTTAAATGTTACTAGATACAAAAAATACAGAGAAAAATTCGTATTTTGTTCTTATTTTTTTACTCATTTCAATAACTAAAAAAATGCCTTCCTTCCCTTTTCAGAATGTCATCACGAAATGAAACTATATTCTTTTGTCATCCATTCTCTTACTTCTCACAGTCTACTATTTTTCCCAAAATAATTTTTATTACTTAGTTTCTATTGAACTTTTAATCCACAACAAATTGAATTTTTTTCAAAATTCATAAAAAAAACATTCACACCAAAAATCAGTGTAAATGCTAACACGGCCATGCACAAAATTATGTGTCAATGTGTGCTTGCAAATGTGCTTTCGGAACGTTGAAAAATCTAATACGGTGGGGAAAGAAACTACCATGACACAAAAACCAAATGCTTTTGATACGTCTCTGTTATGCTGTCTACACTTGACTTTACTTCTATTCAACCTTTTACCTTATTGATTGATTTTGACATTTTCTGAATATACCTTAACACTCTAAAACAATTTTCATGCTCTTCGTACATTGGAATAAATTGGTAAATATTTTATCTTTATACTATATTTTAGAAGATTTTTTTTATCATTAAAAAGTAGAAGTTGCACAAAGTAGAAAAATTTTATTTGTCTTATCATAGATTCATTGTTTTTTGAAAATGATTTATTGAATATAATAATGACTCAGAACCACAGAAGTAAAAAAAAATTTTTTTAATTTTCCTCAAAAACTATAAAATATTCGGAAAAATGAATGATTGAATCAACAAAATGAAGTTGTTTTATCATTTACAAATTGTACATTGAAAAAAAATTTGCCTTTGTGTTCCCGAGTCATTAATAACAATGGTTTAACATTTAATTTTCAGTGTGAAGTGTTATTTTGATAAAAAATATATTTTTCTTAGTTGGAGAATGAAATCTTTTTCGTATGGTGATTAAATTGTTTGACTTATATATTTTGAAGTTCACTTAAGCCCTGGTGACCAACAAGGAATTTCATATGAGAAAAATATATAATACTTCTGGATATGTTTATGATGAAAAGTAGTAAAATATTGCCACTTTTACAATATTATTGCAAATTTTGCAATATTATTCCATACTGTCATTTTTATTTTACTGATTACAATACTGTATAATAGAAATTGTAAAATGCTACAAATTGCTATATCATGTCAGATTTTAATAGATAGTATAAGAAAAATAAAAAGTTTAAAATGCAAAAATTTTTTATAAGGATCAAATTACGAAGAAATTTTACAATATGATTTTCCACATATAAATAGAAATACTGCAACAATCAGTATCTAGCACAAATTGATATTACATTGTAGAATCTGCAATAAACTTCCAAAATATAAATAATATTATTTACTCAAAAGGATACAAAAATATGACAGTAAAAAACTATAAAAATACGAATAATGGAAGAACAATATGGCTTTTTTTGAAATGTGGATTAGAAGGAATTACAATACAACATTGCAGAAAGTAGAAAATCAATACTTTATAAAATGCAATACATTTTGAAGTTTTTAAAGCGTAATATCTACAATCACAATATAATTTCGCAAAGGTAACATGAGATTTTTCTAAAATTAATGAAAAATAACTCTAAAATTTACAATAATTTTCGAGAATTTTCCAATTACTGCCAGCTTTTTTGCATGTTTCCTGGATTCCTAAATTTCTAAGAAGTCGATAGAATTTGGGGACTCAAAAAAAATTCTTCTTAATAAATAAATCTAGAATTTTTTTAGTGTTTGTGAAAGTTAATCGATAAATTTCTAAATACTCTGAAAATTTTCGGAAGATAAGGAGAATAATAACAATTTTTTATTATTACTTGAACTGATTAAAACTTTGTAATTTTTTTCTCGAATCTTCGTTCTGCCAATCAATTTTCTGTGTATTTCGAAAAAAAAAAAACAGAAAAAAAACCAATCTTCAAAAATTCATATAACATCCAAGTATGCCTTTCTTCTATTTTAAATACAATAAATAATTTCAAAAAACTTCCATAAATACACATTCTTCCATGATGTCAAGGAATTTACAGAAACTAAAACTCAAGCAATCTAAAAAAATGACCATCTTCCAAAAATAACAACCTCATATCAAAATTCCAAAAAACATAGATATTCATACTTCATTTACAATAATTTTACTCTTAAACAAATAGGTTCATCTATCCTCATTTCTCAGGTCCCAGGGTACAAAAATCTCACAACTCTATCTTCTCAAATTTTCTCTCCAACTATTTCCAAACACAACGTTATATCTACTAAAACGAATCTCCTTCAAACACTACACTTAAAATCGCGTATTCTCAAAATTTTTTGAAATTAGTTTAAAAAAAGGCAAGAATAAGTGTGCCACAAATGACAACACAGTTCTGTTCTCTTCTCTGTTGCTAGATGCCTGCATTGTGCCTGTGTCTGTCCCTGTCTGTCACTTAGACTCTAGACAACAACTACCACTTATGAACAACCAACAACAACAACTACAACAACAACAACAACAACAACAACAACAACAACAACAACAACAACAACAACAACAATATCAACAAAACAATCCACCGCATCTAGCGTACCAACAAGCGAATCACCACAGCTACACGACTGTAACCACCTCAAATCAACATGGCCCAAGTGTCATGGGTCCTTTTAATGCCCAACAGCCTGGACAAATGCCACCCCATCTACAGCAGCAGGTAAGTTTTTGCAAGCCTATGTGTCTTCACCGTTCGCTCGTTTGTCTACATATTTTTTACATACGACTTCGAAAAGAAATTTTGGGGCCCTCTTCTAACCCACATGCCTTGGAAATGCCATGATAATCCTTTGGAATGGGGACTGTAATAAAAAGGTGTAAATTGGTTTCGAAACGAATTCCCCTTGTGAAAAAAACTATTGAGAAGTTTTGGTAACTATTGATCAATAGTTTTCAATAGCTTTTTCATCCTATAGTTTCCAATGTTTCAATAGTTTCCAAAATTATTGAAACTATAGGCATGATGAAATCTACTGAAAGATAAATTATTGAAACTATGAAAACTATGGAAACTATTAGAAGATTAATTATTGAAGCTATAGAAATCATTGAAACTATTTCAATGACTGACAATCATTGAAAATCTTGAAAATGATTGAACATCACTAAAAATCTTGAAAATCATGGAAAATCATCGAAAATCTTGAAAATGATGAAAAATTGTTTCCAATGTGAAAATTGCACTAAAAATTGTGCTTTCTCAATTTTCATGTAAATAACCATTAAATTGTAATTTCAAATCGGGTTTGAAAATCACTGAAAATCATTGAGACTATTTTCATGACTGAAATTATTGAAAATCTTGAAAGTAATTGAAAATCATTTTTAATCGAAAAAATTCTTTATAAATTGTAATTCAACAATTTTCATGCAAATAATCATTGAATTGTGATTTCAAATCGGATTTGAAAATGATTGAAAATCATTGAAACTATTTCGATCCATAGAACTATTTCAATCATTGAAACTACTGGCAGGAATATTATAGGAACTATTGATACTATAACACCTATAAGAAGGGAATTTATTGAGACCATAGTAACCATGAAATATACTGAAAGATAAATTATTGAAACTATGGAAACTATTAGAAGATAAATTGATTGCGAATTGCAATTACTTGATTTGCAATTTGAAAATTGCACTGAAATTTGTGCATTCACAATTTTCATGCAAATAATCATTAAATTGTGATTTCAAATCGGACATGAAAACGATTGAAAATCATTGAAACTATTTTATGACTAAAAATCATTATAATGATCGAAAATCATTGAAAATCTGGAAAATTATTGAAAATTGTTTTCAATTTGAAAATTGCACTAAAAATAGTTATTTTCACAATTTTCATGCAAATAATCATTAAATTGTAATTTCAAATCGGATTTGAAAATGATTGAAAATCATTGAAACTACTTCGATCATTGAAACTATTTCAATCATTGAAACTACTGGCAGGAATATTATAGGAACTATTGAAACCATGGAAACGATATGAAGGGAAATTATTGAGACCATAGTAACCATGAAATATACTGAAAGATAAATTATTGAAACTATGAAAACTATGGAAACTATTAGAAGATAAATTAATTGCAAATTGCAATTAATTGATTTGCAATTTGAAAATTGCACTAAAATTTGTGCATTTACAATTTTCATGCAAATAATCAATAAATTGTGATTTAAAATTGGATATGAAAATGATTGAAAATCATTGAAACTATTTTAATGACTAAAAATCATTATAATGATCGAAAATCATTGAAAATCTGGAAAATTATTGAAAATTTTTTCCAATTTGAAAATTGCACTCAAAATAGTGCTTTCACAATTTTCATGCAAATGATCATTAAATTGTGATTTCAAATCGGATTTGAAAATGATTGAAAATCATTGAAACTATTTTAATGACTGAAAATCATTGAAAACCCTGAAAGTGATTGGAAATCATTTTTAATTTCAAAATTTCACTATAAATTGTGATTTAACAATTTTCATGCTAAGAATTATTAAATTGTGATATCAGATCGGATTCGAAAATGATTGAAAATCATTGAAGTGTATAGTTACAATGATTTTACATCACTGAAACTATTTCAACCATTGAAATTCTTGGCGGGAATATTATAGGAACTATTGAAACCATGGAAACTCTAAGAAGGGAAATTATTGAAACTATTAAAACTATTGAAATCATTCAATAGTTTCTCGATAGTTTCCCAATAATTCTAAATTGTTTCTAATAGTTCCCAACTGTTGCTAATAATTTTTTTTTAAGTGTCTGAACAAAATTTGATGTTGAATTTGATTTTTTTAAGTTGGTAGATCAGTGGTGCATATTTTCTTTGGCGTTTGGCAAATTTTCGAATTACAGGATTTGAAGGGTATAGAACTTTTGGAGTCCAGAGTGAGAGGTTTTTCATGTCCGTATTTTATATGATGGGATTTGATTTTGGTGATTTTCATGTCACTGAAGTTGTTTTTGTGGTATTATGTAATAATTTTTGTGAGAACTTGAAAGACTTTCAGATAGTGAATTTTTTATAGCTTTCTATAGAATTTGATAATCTGGAATGAAGATTTTCAAACATTTTTCGATATTTTTGAAAAAATTATACCTACATAGATTTTTAGTATTACATAGATTTTCAGAATTACACTATGTATTTTCATAAAATTTTGTATCATATTTTCTGGAATTTTTATAGATTTGATGTTGATGTATCGAAAATTTCATTGATCTTAAATATTTTCATTAACTTTTCAGTAAACAATATCTCTCACAACAGATTTTTAATAATTTGTGGGTTTTTTTTCTGTATTTTTATTTGCATTTATACCATTTGCAGAACTTTCCAGTATTTTCATGAACGTCTATGTATAGGTTTCTAGAATTGTATGTACTGGAACTCAAAGTTTAATACATTAAGTATTAACCTAAAAAATTTTAGGTTAATACTTTTTGAGTACAAAAAGATTTACAATATTTTCGTACTGTAGATTTCAAGAATTTGATGCTCTAGAATGCGAATTAAAACTTCTTCTCAATAATTTTACACATTTTTGGAAAACTTAATCTCTACAGGTTTCTCGTGTCTTGTAGATTTCTTGTCTTTTTGTAATTTTTTAGCTTTTTTTTAGGTTTTTTAGTTCGTGGGTATATTTTTTCAGATTTTTCAGGTGTATATAAATTTCTAGAATTCGAGGCTCTATATTGAACATTGAAATCGATTTTCAATAATTCTATAGAATTTTTGAAAAAAGTTCATATATGGATATAGGTTTTCGTGTTTATAGATTTCTTGAATTTTCGTATTTTTTTAGTATTCACGTATAAGATTGTGTAGCTTTTTCGTGTATTTTGATAGATCGTGATTATTTTTCCAGATTTTCCAGATGTATGTAGGTTTCTAGAATTCAATGTTCTGGTATTCAAATTTAAATAGATTTTCAATAATTTCATAGATTTTGTGGAAAAATCACATTTACATATAATTTTTTCGTTTATAGATTTCTTGAATTTTAGTATTTTTTGTTATTTTTAGGATTTTGTAACTTTTTCTTGTATTTTTATGGATCGTGGGTATTTTCTCTGATTTTCCTGATTATTTAGATTCCTAGAATTCGATGCTCTGGTATTCAAAGTAAAATAGATTTTAGGTACTTCCATAGATTTTTGAAAAAGTCAAATTTACACATATTTATAGATTTCTTGTGTTTTCTTTTTTTTTTTTTTTTTGGTATTTAGGTATAAGATTTTGTAGTTCTTTCTTGTATTTTTATAGATCGTAATTATTTTTCCAGATTTTCCAGAAATATGTAGATTTCCAGGAGTCAGTGTTCTAATATTCAAATTTAAACAGATTTTTAGTTATTTCATAGATTTTTGGGAAAATCACATACACATGCATTAGATTTTGCGTGTATCACAGATTTCTTGAATATTCGAATTTTTTTAGTATTCATTAGATTTCGCAGCTTTTTCTTGTATTTTTAGAAATCGTCGGTATTTTTCCAGATTTTCTAGATGTATGTAGGTTTCTAAAAGCCGATGTTCTGGTATACAAATTTAAATGCTTTTTCAATAATTTCACAGATTTTTGGGTAAATCACATTTACATAGATTTTTCGGGTTTTACATAATTCTTATATTTTTGTAATTATGTAGTATTCTAAGATTTTCAACTTTTTCTAGTCGTTTTTGAGATCGTTCGTATATTCTTTCAAATATTTAAGATGTATGTAAATTTCTAGAATGCCAGGCTTTATAATTTATATTTCATCCGAGATTTTCACAATTAGATTTTTTAAAAGTATCTAGATTATCAAAATTCGATGTTCTAAGATTCAAATATAGTTTGATTTTCAGTAATTTCAGAGATTTTGGAAAAATAACATTTACATAGATTTTTCGTATTTTATATATATATATTATATATATTATTTGTATATATTATATACATAGATTTCTTGTATTTTCGTTTTTACAAGTATATCCAAGATTCTGAATTTTTGATTTTTGATGTATACGTTTTTGAAAATTTGTTGCTCTAGAATTCAAAGCTGATTATTTGTTTTCGAGGTTTTTCATAAAACAGTTCTTTCGCATGTTTCTAGTTACTATCATTTCTCGTATTTCTTTGAGATTTGTAGAATTCTGGAAGATTTTCTGGTATTTTTTTGAATTTCTGTTGTAGATTTCAAGAATTTCGATGCTTCAGGGTTTGAATTTTTTTCAGATTTCTAGTATTTTCGTGAATTCCAGTTTTTCTCTATGATATTCAGTTCAAACAATTTTTAAACTTTTTGTTTCCTTTGTTAGTCTAGCCCAACATTTATGATCAGAATTTCGAGGAAAAGTTCTTATGAACCCAAAATTAAAGCAATTTTTGTCCAAGTATAATTCGTTATCAATTTTCTATACTCTGTTATCTATATTCATAGTATTTCATTTGCTTTAAATTCTTGAAGTATTTTTTTTATTTTTTTAAAAATATTTATACGATACGAGAATGTAACAAATGAATAATGAATGTCCTAGGAGATTCATGTAATTTGATGCTCTAGAATTCAGAAAAAAATATAGGTTTTTGTGAATTTTTATCACAATGAATAATCAGAAAAATCATGGATTTAAGTATTTGATAGACTGCTAGTCTTTTTATTATTTTCAGTGTGTTTCTAAGTTTCAATAAATCCTGTATTATTTATAAAATTTCCTTGTGTTCCTCAAAAATTCTTGTATTTTTTCAATCCTTTACATATTTCTGCGTAAGGGTCTATCTACACTTAAAAAATTTGTATAAGCACGACGATTCAAAATCAATTTCAAGAAAAATTCGTTTTGAAACCGATTTGTATCCCAAAGTTTCACCTGGAACTGAAAAGTAGGGACGAGGAAATGATCGATACTCGAAAACAGTCTCAACAAATTACAATATAAATATATTCCCATTCAAAAAATGTCACGTTTATCGATGTCCACAAAAAATCAAATCTTTTTCTAGAACATACTCACCAATTGCAAACAAACGCACACAGCATTTTTTGTTCCTTTAACGACATAAACGTGATAAACAAATTACGAATGAATATTCCAATATCAATAAATAAAAAACAATTTTTCAAAAAATTTACTTCTCGTTTCCACTTTTTGCATCGCCACGTGGAATCACTGAAGTTGAAGTTGATTCCAACTACATCAACATAATTGATGTAAATACTAAAATACCACGTTTGAAGGCGTTGACTGTCTGCATGTGGAATTTGTGTTTTTTGCACGAATGTCAAAATGTATTGTGACGTATTCGACACTTTAAATTTGCACTGTCATAAAGTGATTCTGGTGAAATTACATGCTTTGCAAAGTTCTCGAAATATTCATCTTCGCCATTTCTTGCTTGGACTTTTTTTACACTCAAGTGTGTTCTTTTATCTTGCACATCTACGTTAAATTTTTATCAAAAACTACCGTATGAATAAATCAACTACACGATAGGGGTGTTATACTTTTTTTTTCTTACTTTAGTCTAAACGCGAAATTGGTACTCAATGGTCGATTTTTTTATGTATTTTTTTAATAACTCGACGTTTTGAGATTCTTAGTCAGGAAACTGGACTGGCTAGAATATTTACATTATGAGATAACTCACGAGGCTGATTTTTGGATCACCTCGAATTTGTGAAAACATGACTGCTGATGATAGATTTTGATAGACATGGTATTTGGTGAATTTTTCTTCGATAAAAATCTGAAAACCGTGGAAAGTATCCAAATAATTAGGAAAAATCTCTGAGTTGGAGGGTAGTTTAAAAAATTTTGGAGTTTGACATTGTTCGTGTTGTGTTCAATGTTTAAAATATCTCAAGTAAATTGAAAACATTGTGAATTTAAAAGATTGTTAATAATTCTAGAAAATTGAAAAATTTTATAAAATTCTAAAAAATGTATAAATTTTGTCAGTTGTGGGATATTAAGATTAAGTACAACTTCAAAAATGTTACGAAATTTTTACATACAGAAATTATCGATGATTTTGGAAATTGTGATCAAAATCTAGACTGTTGGAAAATTCGAAAAACATTTCAAATCTTGTACAAAACATATTCAAATATTCTAAATCATTCGAGAAATTGGTAGCATTTTAAAGAACGTAGGTAATTTTTTCGATTTTAGAAAATTTCAACGAGTCCCGAAAACTTCATAAACTGTGTAATATTTAAAAAATTTTTAGAAACTGATAAATGTTTTGTAATTAACGGAATCTCTGAATAATCTTGGAAATTTTAAAAAATTTAAAAACATTTAAAATTGTACAGATTTAATAAAAATCCAACGAAACTGGCAAATCCGTAGAATTTAAGAAAATTTCGACAAATTTTGAGAATTGAAAAATGTAAAGAAAATTTTTTTAAATAATAGAAGGTGCATTATATTCTCGAACCTTTTTTAAATCAAAAAAAATTTTTTTACGATGATAGTCAATATTTTCAGAAATTACAATGAAAATTGTAATTTCTTAATTACGAGAAAACCTCATAAGAATCAAGAACATCGAAAATTACTGTAAAATATTCGCGAAATTTGTAAAATTTCGGAAAACGCTATTAAATTTGGAAGAGAACAAAAAATTTCGGAAATTTTTCGTGAAACTACTGAAACTGAGTGATATTCTTGAATATCATGAATATCAAAACAATTTTTTTTTACGAAGATAGTCGCGATAATTTCTGAAATTTCGATAAAACCTGTGACATCACAGATATTTCAAACAAATAAAAAACTTTCGTAATTTGAGAAACTGCTAATAATTTAAAATATTCGTGAAACCGTAAAAGTTCAAAAAAAGCCATCATTTTTGAAGAGAGTAGAAAATTTCTTACATTTCTTGCAAAACCACCGAAACAGTACTACATACATATTTTTGAAATTTTTAAAAGTCAAAAAACGTTTTTTCGATTGTTGATCATCAAGAAATTTAAAAATTCCAATGGATATCTTCAAAAATGTTAAAAATTTCGTGAAATTAAAAAGGTATTGAAATTTTTGAACGATTATCGATATTTTTAAAAAATTCAAATATATAGTACGATATCAGAAAATTTGTCTGTGGATTGTGGAACACTTCAAAAATTTTTTATATTTTTTAATTTGTCAAAAGTAAAAAAAAATGTTTTGTTTTACGTAGATCCTCGACCATCCATAGAAATTCAATGAAAATTTCTTAAAATATTAAAAAGATGATAAATTTTCAAAATCGCAGAATATCTCGAACATTCCTTAAATCTACAGAAACTGAGCAACATTCTCAAAATTTTCAACTATCACAAATTTTTTATCTTACAGAGATCGTCGATCATTTTAAAAATTTGAGAAAAAGAAAACTCTTTTTCGATCGTCCTACACTCTCAGAAATTTCTCTATTAAATTTAAGAGACTGTCTTTGAAGCATATTTCCCATACTGTCTATTAAATTTTTTATTAAGGTTATGGACGCAAATATGAAAATTATAGACACTGTCTATGAAAATTATTAACCTTCTACGAAATCGACGTGTTTACTTAATATGAAGCTGACATTAAAATCATTTCATATTTAAATTATTTCTCATTGAAAATGTGTATTCATACTTTTTTTAAATTCAAGTGGATTTTGACAAAATAAATTTTTTTGAAGCAGATTTTCTCTAATTTATCAACAGCTTTTTGATTGAAACAAAAAATTTATATTGTATGAAGTATAAAATGTACAAAAAAAAAAAAATATTTTAAATTTGACAATATGCAAAAGGTATTTTAAAATATTCAGACATGCAGTGTCTAAAAGTAAAATTAATAATTGTAACAAAAAATATTGAAATTTATGTACCTAAATAAATTTGATATAAATTTCTTTGAAATCCTTTTCATATACGTGTCCATAAAATTTCAAACACGGTTTCAAGATAAATTCAATAAAAGATGTCCGAAATTTCAAATTTTTTTGACAGTGTATTGCAAAATAAAAAAGAAAAAACACCAAGCTTATACATAAATTGTTCTTTCGGTTCAGAAAATGTCTTATTCTCTATCATTTCATCTAGTATCTCTCATCATCAAAAAACATTTCCCCTTCTCCAAAAAACCTAGAATTATTCCCCAACTTCTCTCACATCTCTGTCAGATCTTACCAATACATCTCACAAATTCTAATACAACACTAATCATTAAACTATCCAAAATAATCAATTATCCACAATCATCAAACTACCAACACCCACCCAACACAAATCTCAAACCATGAAAAAAATCGTCCCAAAAATCACCATCTCTTAAGGACCCCCACATCAATTTCTCTGTACCCAAACCCCCCCCCCCCCACCTTCTCACAAAAATTTCAAAAAAAAATTCCTCCAAAATTCCAGGGGAGGGGGAGAGGCCTGGTCAATCGAGCAAGTGGTAACATTCCCCCCGGAGGCCCACCCAACCCCCACATGTTCCACGACCAGCCCGGCCATTCCATGTACCCTTCACCTCAACAGCAACAGCAACAACAGCAACAGCAACAGCAACAACTCGGCCAACAACAACTCGGACAACAACAAAACCACCCACAACAAGGACCCCGATTCCCCCAACAACAGCACCCCCAACAGCAACAACAACAGCATCCGCAGCAACAACAGCAACAACAGTATCTCCAGCAACAGCACCAGCAACAGCAGCAACAACAACACCCCATGCAGCAACAATTCCCCCACCAGCAACAACAAATGCAAGGCCCCCAACAAAATAAACCCCTGCTACGTGGCATACCAAACGTTCTTCCAACCTTCTCAAAGCCCCAGGATCAACTTCCACAGCAGCAACAGCAACAGCAACAACAGCAACAGCAGCAACCAGGTGCAGGTCCAAATCTGATGCAGAAATTCACGGAAATGGCCGGTTCGAGCGCCGGTGGTGACATTTTATCCAAAGGCAAGGAGCTTATATTCATGAAGTTCGGACTGGGAAAGTGAAGAATCCGACCAGTTTATGATTTTCGCAGTATTATATCGCACATTCGCGAAGTACATATCGCATTCACGACTCGCTGGCAAGTCGTTAACTGTATTACTATATACGTACGTGAATGGACATTGTTGCATTTCACATTCTCATGAATATAAATAAATAATAAACGCGAGTTTCGGAGGTACGCGAGGATAAATTGGTGCACATATTACAGGATGTTTCACATTTTACGTATTGTGATCGATTCGTGGAACATTTGTACAAGTTGCTACGGACATTGTAAAAAAAACCAAACGTATTGTTATCGACGTTCAGATTATCTCAGACGGATTTTGAGAAATTGGGAAATGTGGTTTTTCGCGAGTCTCGGAGGGAAAGTGGAAATTTGGAAGGTGCTAAGTGCTGGTTCGAAGGGTCGATTTTTTTCGTCAGAAGAAATGGATCTTCAAGGTTTGGTGGTTGGTGCCTTTTAGGTTTTCATTGCTGGGTTTTGGAGTTATAGGTAGTTTGGGTTTTTTTGGGTTTTCGTTGAGTGTTGTTCGGTTTTTTTGGAGTTTTGGGAGGTACGGTTCAGAAATGTAAATTCTTAGTAACTGCGAGATCTTCTTAGGTATTGACAATTTTTCTTCCCATGTGTCGTGAATTTCGAATTTTTGTAATTTGGAACCTATCATCTTGAAGTTGTAAAAATGAAGCTTTTTGTATTTGATATTATGATTAAAAGCTGTTAGACAAGAATCTTTTCGCGTTTTAGTTGTGAATTTGTGGGTTTTTTAGAATTGTACCCTGGATAATTTTTTTTTATGTTATTTCTCAGTTGAAATATTCGGGAATTTTGAATTTCGGATCATATTTTCATTCGATTATTGTAACGATAATAATATTTTTATTATAATGAGTCAAAAAGAATATATTTCATTTATGATATTCGAATCTAAATATTAATTATTTGTTTACATTATTTGATTTTGAAGCAGGTTTTGAATGCTTTTTAATTATAAGCTGTTGAAGTAAAAAATGTTTGGATTTGAAATCCGGATCAAAAAACTAGAGAGTAAAATTCATAACCACAAATTTTGAGATTCCTGGATATTTGGATTCCATTTATTATACATTTTTATTAGTTTGAGATGTTTGAAAATGTAATTATTTCTTAATTTTTTAACTACTTTTACGAATTCATCGAATTTACTACTTATTCGATTGAAATATTCGAAATCTGAAGAATTTACTTTTGGACATGATAATACACATTTTCGAATCAGAATTTAAAATATCTTGATTTTTAACTCATTATCATTTTTTTGAAATTTTGACAGTTTGTTATTAATATTATTAAAATTTCATTTTCAAATTTCTGCAAACAAATACCTACAAACATTTCGAAACATAAAATTTTGTTACTTTTGGTTTGAATAAAATTCAAGATTCTCTGAATCCGACAAATATAATGAAAATTTGTGTTAAATAATTTATTTACTTATGAACTTACATCTTTATTAATGTTTTGTTTTAGATATTTCAATATTTATTCTTTTATTCATATATACGTATTTTGATTCACTAATTTATTCATGTATCTATCAAGTGATTCGTAGTTATTCAATAAATCCATGATTTAATTTTAATTAGTTATGTTTATAATAATTTTTTGGTCATTTATCTATTTAATTATGAATGTTATTTAGTAATCATTCGAAAGGCTATATATAAAGTAGCTTTATTAATTATTTAAACGATTTGTTTCTTAAATTATTTAAATAATCAATATCATTATGCACTTCATTAATTAGATAATTGTTGCGTCCAGTCATAAAATATAAATTACACTTAATAACTTAACAGTTTATCAATTGATTAGTTAATTTTTTCATCCACTTCCTTTTCATATCTGTTTTTTTATTCTATTATCTGTTTACTTATATTTTTTTATTTATTTATTCACTTATTCATATATACATATCGAATTTCAAACCATCATGTTAGAAACTCTGAAGTTGGGATTTTAAAATTCTTAACTTGACATCAAAATATTTTATACAATATTTTTTTTCTTATTCTTGACGAACACTCAGGTTTCATGAATCGATTTTATAATTATTTAACTCTCGTAAACTATTTTTTAAATTTTCCACATTCAAACATTTTTTATTGAAATCACGGACATTTTTTTGCTAATTAAATAAGATTATTCTAATTTTATCCCAGATTTTCCATTTTCAAACTAATTAAAAAAATATCGAATTCAAATTCCCAAGTTTATCAATTTCCAACCTTTTGATTTGTATCTGACCTTTTTTTATCATTTAGAAAGTTCTTCGAAGGAATCAAGAATTTTAAAACACCTAATTTCGAACACTGGAAATAATCTCCAACGAATTTTCAAATTCTTCCATAATTACAGCAAAAAATTGTCGAAACCCAACATTCTGAAAATAAAATACCAGTTCCCACATTTAATTGCCCAAATTCCGCAAAAAAATTACATTTAATTACGAAATTCACATCCCAAAAATTTACTTCCAAATATCCTCATTCAGAAACAAGAATGTACATACCTCAAATATCAGAGTTCACAACTCACCATATCCATAACTATCAATCAAACAAGTTTTTTTTTCTACGTATAGATTGAAAGTTTGTACATAGTTTGTTTGTACATAAACAAATATGTGTCGTGTAGAAAATTAGTTAAAATTCACTCTGCATTACTGCAAAGTGAACAAATTCCCAGAGTGGTTTTCGTGAAAAACCACTGGAAACCACGAAAAGAAGCTGTGATTTTTTTGCACTTTTTCAAAATCCGTAAGGGCCTGAAATAGAGAGTCTAATTGTTTCGATTGGGTTGAAGATCATTGTCGTTAGCTACCAAATTCAACAATTTCGTGACTTCGACAAATAATATATCTGCCTTCTGCTTTGAAACGCAGGTGACTGATCGACGTTTTTTTATGGATACTTATCAAAAAGCGTTCTGCGTCGAATTTATGTCAAGCTAATGAGGCATGATTATTAGTAACTAATATACGGCAGTATATCTATTTTTAAGAAAAACGCTCGACAGCGGGTGTGCCTTGACATGTCCCACCCAGACATAAACATTAACATAACTATCAATAATAATATTCGATTTATATAACCATAAACAACTTAACGCTGTCGTTAAACATTTCAATTTTTGTTTATTGACCGTTTCGTTTCCGCTACAATAAAAATTCACGAAAAAAGGAGCGTACGCAGGTGTGGTTTTTATTCACGAAAAATAGTTGGACCTTTTCCTAGATTGAAACTATCACTGTGTATAACAAAAATTTTGTGAGAAGGAGAAACAGAAATGGAATTCTAGGATAAATTTCCCTAGGAATTTTGATTCTTGAAAGAATCTTATGAAAATCTGAAATTTCTTAAGAGAAGATATATTTTAAGAAAAAAAAGTCGTAATTTGTTTGTATTTTGTTTACCAAAAGTAACTCTTAATGATTGGTAAACTTAGAAATACTATTTGTGAAAATTTTCAATTTCAATATAATATATATTAACTTCACGTTACAATGTCGTGTGGTCCAGAATTTGTTTTCACAACACAGCTAGTGTACACCAGAAAATTACTTTCGAAAAATGTTGAAAATTTTTTTACTACATAATTCTGAGCCATGGATTCTGAAAGTTTGTAGAATTCCTTTCGATTCATATTCTGAAGATCGTAGAACGTTTGAAAAGTTTTTTGTAAATCGAAAATTTTCAAATGATATCTCATACATTTAAGAAAGTTTCAAATGATGAAACATTTTAAAAATAATCAATCCTCAGAAAAATTTAAAGAACTCTTCAGGTTTTCAAAAAATTTGATGAATTTTTTAGATTTTGGAATGTAATGAAAATCGAAAACTTTTTATTATATAAGTTATTGATAATTTTACAAGTTCTGAAAAATAAAAAACAGCGAATATCAGAGATTTTCGATAATCATAAGGAATGGAAAAAAAATTCTATTATTTCAGGTAATGTCCATTTATTTTGTTCATCACAATAACTCTAAGATTCATTAAAATTACAAAAACTATAATTTTGGAAAAATTCCTAAATTCAAAAAAAGTTTGATTATTTTGAGATAATCAATATTTATAAAATTGGAATAAAAATTGATTAAAGTTGAAAATTTCGAGTAACGAAAAAACTGAAAAGTTTTAAAAATACTCAATACTTCTACAAAATTCTAATAATTTGTGAAATTTTTGCTAAATTTGATAGGTATTGAAGAATATGGAAAATTTTTAAAATATTTTGTATTTCTAAAATGATCATCACTTAAAAAAAGTTTAAGAAATCCGGTTTTTTAAAAATTTTGTAAATCTCAGAATTATTTAAAATTCAATCAGGGTGTCACTTACTCTAGCAATGTTGGAATTTTTTTATTTCGGGCCTTTAAATCAATCAAGATATTTAAAAAAATTAAAAATTAAAAAAAAAAGATCTGTTACAGATCCATTTTATCAGTTTTTCAGGAACCTGTTAAATATTTCTTTTTCTTCTCCTGCTTTCAAAATCAAGTCTTTCTAAAACAATAATTTTTTTGACCTCTCAATTTTTGAGGGTGAATTTTTATTCTAAATCGAGTCAAAATACTGCCACTGAAAGAGGAAGTGCAAATTAACTGTAGGAAAATTCACTCCAAAAAAGTGAATCGTCACTCTCAAAGAATTGGAATTTGACTCTTAAAAAGTATAAATTCACTCTAAGAAATCCAAAGTGTCATAGCATAATTTTTATGCTACACAAATTAGGGATCAATGAAACTAAATTCTGTGATTTTTTTACTGATGCGACACGCATTTTTACTCCAACAAAAAGTAAACAAATTCTTTAGAGTTGAAGAATGTATATTTGATCAGAGAGAATTGCAAGTACATTTTTCAATGAAGACAGACATACATGTAGATAACATGCGAAGATATAGGTTGAGAAAATGTTTTCTAGAGATTCATGTTTCCTCTTCCCAAATCGTTTCGGTCAATATTGCTATATTGTCCAAACCTCTCATCGGTGAATATTCCAAATTCCATATTAAATTCGTGAAAATAACTGAAACGAAAAAACATTCTTTTACTCACTAAACATGTTCATTCAAAAATTACAAATTTTATTTTACCCTCATAGAATTCGTTATATTTTCTTTTTCTGAAAATATAGCATCTTTAAGACTCCAAAAGAAATTCATTTTTTATTTCCTTGAAATCTCATTATTTTGAAATTTAAAAGAATAATAAAAAAAAAGAGTTTAAAAGTTGTCCACATGAAATAATTACTTTCTTAAAATGAAATTACTTCATTTACTGACTTTTTTTATTTCAAATAATAACTATTTCAAACTCACGCATTTCCCCTTGTTGCAAATCAGCTATAAGTTCTGGGCATGAACTATTACATGGATTTATCGGAGTCAATCGCAATTGAGTCGCTCCACGTAATTGAGCCAAAGTGATCAAGCCCGAATCCAACTCGACTCTTTTGTAATTGGGGCTGTTGTAGTCAGAAGACATGAGCACCCAATTGAAATGGGCTGGCGAAACCATGCTCGAGAGAAAATACGGTCTTTGGTAGTATTTTCTAAGCACTTTTACAGCATTTATGTCGCAGTTTTGCCAGTGCACGAACCACTTGGCTACACCTGGAGAATGCATTCGGCGCAAAAAGGCTGCGAGGTCTGAAGAGCCAGTTCGTAAATTGGAAGTCAGAGCGCAAGGCACTGTTTCCATCAAACGTTCGGTTTCCAGATACAACTGTTGATGAATAAGAGAAAAATTGCATATTTCAAGAAGGAAAACAATTAAATTACACATTTATTTATCATTTTCAATGACGTATAAATATAATAGTTACATAAAAATACAAAAATGATAAAACCAACAATAAAAAAATATAAAAACTTGGTCATCTGGAGCCAGAGACGTAGACAGAAAAAATTTTCAGGAGTTTCTTGAAAATATGTATTTTCTTGTGGGATTTTATAATTTTAATCATCGGCGATCTGGTTGAAGAATCTTCAATTTTTTTAATTTGGGAATTCCTAAGTTACACAACTTTTGAGTTCGCACATTTTTTATATACGTTTTTGATATGATGGAATTCAATTTTTGTGATTTACAAGCCACTGCAGTTTCGATTTTTTTCTTATAATTTTGGTATTTTTCATAATTTTTTAGTATTTATACAACCTTAAGAATTTTTTTGTAATATTAATTTCTATTAAGCTTTCTAGAATTTGATACTGTAGAAATCAAAGTTCTGAAAAATGAAAATATTTCAAAATTTTCGCGTAAAGTATAACAACACAGATCTTAGGTATTTCATATATTTCTAGAATTTTCGTATTGTTTATTTTTTTTTCAATTTCGTTGTATTTTTTAGCATTTTTCTAGATTTTTTGCATATTTATGGATCTTTGTAAGGATTTCTAGAATTCGATGATGTATGCAATATTGAAACCCTCAATGATTTTGAGTATTTTTATTGATTTTTCAAAAAGTTCCCTTTTATTGAGACTTGCAGTACCTACAGTATTCATTCGTATATTTTCAGTGTCTGTAGAATTGAAAAATTCCCTGGGATTTAAATTGTTTTCCTTAAAGATTTCTAGAATTATATCACTCTGGAATTCAAAGTTTCAAAGATTTTGAAGAAAACTACATCCACATAGTTTTTCATTTTTTTTAAATTTTTTAGTTTATCTCTCATTTTAATGGTATTCATGAAATGCTTAAGTATTATATAGTTTTTTTGTATATTTCTGTAAACTCCTAGAATTATAAGCTCTAGGACTCAAAGTTTTGAACAGTTTTGATAAAATTATGTGCACAAAGTTTTTTTAATATTATAAAAGATTTCCCGTGTTTCGCGCATTTTTCAAGTATTGGTGAAACTTGGTGATTTTAATTGTATTTTCGTAGATCGCTATAGAGATTTTCAAAATTAAACGGTAAAAAATTCAAATTTATATCGATCCAGAACAATTTTGTAAATATCTGGAAAAATTACACCCTTATAAAATTTTCGTATTCTTTAGATTTAAAGCATTTCTCGGATTTTGTTACTATTAATAAAACTGTAGAGGATTTTTTATTACCTTTTTAGATTTCAGGTGTTTTTGTATATTTTGGCAAACATTTTTAGAACTCGATGTTGTGAAATTTAAATTTCGATCGAATATCAGTAATCTTACAGACTTTTGAAAAAATTACATCGATGGAGATTTTCAATGTTTTATAAATGTCTTATAGTTTCGTATTTTTTAAATTATGTATAAGATTTCGTAATGTTTTCCAGTATTTGATATATTTCATCTACCATTTCTCGAGAAATTATACGTTTTTTAGAATTTAATTCAGAAGTTAACTGTGGAAAACATCGCGCCAAATAGACAGCGAAAAATTCAGTTTTAGTAATACCAGCACCACAATTTTCTGAATCGAAAAAAAATTTATTATGCGGAAAGATAGCAAAAAAATAATGCCAATTGGCGAATTTTCAGAATTTTATGTTGAGAATCTTAATTTAATACCACTGTATCGATTTTGAGGACGGGATATTTCAGTAGAATTTGAGTCGGAAAAAATTTATAATAAGGGGAGATAGAAACAAAAATCAAATTCACGAATTCTCGAAAGTTTATGTAAATTTCTTAATAATTTAACTTATGTCATTCATGTGCTATTCTTTTTGTAATTCAATTATGAATTTTTTCAAGTTCCTCTATTTTTATAATAGTAAATTATTATACCTAAAGTTTGGGAGGTGTATCAAACCTCCAAAAACTGCTCTCTGCATATTTGCTTATCTATATCAAAATATGCAAAAATTTCTCTGCCCCACCTTCAAAATATAGAAAATTTCACATATGAATGATAATTTAAACTTACATGTGTTATGTTATCAAACCAGAAAAAGTTGGTATTCATAACTGCCCAGGAATTCATTGCATCAGTTATAATGGCTGGCACATCACGACTCAAATAGTTGTCAACCAAATAACGATATCGAACCTCCGAAATGCGATCAATATTTTCCAATGCCTCGCATGTCTTGAATAAACATTAAACATTTTTTAATTAAAAACATCCTGCTGTTTTCAAAAATATAGACTGTATAAATAAAACGTGGAAATGATTAGTCTGATTCTAGTGGAGTAACTTTCCATAGCTCGTTAATCAGTAGAATAGATCAATGACAAGTCTGACAGTGATGCATATCAATAGTTTGAAGTCACTTGATAAAATTACGATGACTAATAAATTAGTAGGATAATTAGTGAATAATCACTTGATTAGTAAAGCATATTTTATTTCAGAATCAGTGCAGTTAAATTTCTTTCCACAGTGAGACTGTAAATATTATTCTTTGAAAAAAATATTGCTCAGTCTTTAGAACAATGTTAACTTTTTTTTCGTATCTTCTACAACAGTTATAATGTTTGATTAATATAAACATCTTTATTACATATTTCTGATACTTATTTACTAAATATACAAAAAAAAAGGCGCAGTTCTATTCAGGCCTATTATTTCATTTTAATAGTCAAGCAAAGCGTGTTCTGAAATCCTCTGGAGTAGGGGCACTCACGTGATACAAATTTCAATAAAAGCTCGTAAAAAAATATTTAAAAAGCTTATGCAAACTTCCTCAAACTTTTCAAATTTCCCTGAAGTTCGGAACATTTTCTTTTCTCGACCCCCACGTTCGAGAACCTGCTTTGTTTGACTACCTTAACCATCCATTTGAATACTCACGATGCAATCAGCTTCGGTGATCAAATACTCATTGTAAAACGGATTGTTGATGACACAATTATCGAAATACAAATGTTGCCAGTTCCAAATTGGCAAGAACTTGATCAAGAAAATTCGGCTGATCGCGGCCACGTGGGTGCCGATGTAATCTAGCTGCAAAGCTAAACATATGAGACTTCCGATCACAACTAATACCAAAAAAACTCGAAATGCAAATTCCAGCCAAGATCGGCGCATCGCGGAAACGAGGGGTTGGCATATTATGCTCATTTCGTCGGACGTGAAACCAACTTGCTGACAGTATCTATAAACAAATAAAAAAAAATGAAAAAAATTATTTGTTTATGATGGCAGATTCAATTACTACTGAGAAAACAAAGTCTTTACTGTGTAATCTGAATAACACTTGGTGAAAATTTTTAATTGGGAAGTTGAATTATAAAAAATGTTAAGGGTTAGCTTCAAATTCAACATTTTGAATAAGATGTATGGTAGAAGCAAAAAGTTTGAATATGAAACATTTTTTGGATTTTTGTATGTTGATTTGATGAAAGTCAACTAATTTCATTCACATGAGTTATTTGTACATTATTTATATAGACATTTTGAATATTTTACATAAATCGATCTTTATTAACATAGGATAGAATTTTGAAAAATAGGAAAATTCCAGAAATGTCAGAAAATCTTGGACTCTTTCTCGTAATTTTTATCAATTTTCGAAGGTATTTCAAAATTTTAAGTGTTGAACAGAAAATCGTTCAGTTAAGAAATAACCGATGATATATCTCAAAGCTTGAATAAATTTTTAAAAGTCGCAGAATTATTCACAATTGTTCAATTTTTCCACAAGTTTTTCAATATCGAAAAACATTTAAATCGTTTTTGAGATTTTCTACACACTTTCTGTAATTAATTTAGGATTTACTCGATTGGTAAAAATTCTAAAATGGTATATTTCCTATCAAAGGAGCAGAAACGAGCGTTTTCACGAGTGCGGAGTTTTGCGAACGAGCGCAGCAAGTGAGCAAATCACACGAATATAATACGAATAAATTCTCCGTTATACGAAGTGCATTTTTCATGCTCGCATGTTGAAAATCATTTTTTTGGTGTTTACTTGCTGAAATTTGAAAATATGAATTTGAAGATGCGACGATATCTCTGTCTCAAGTAGCAGTATAAAAATTTACTATTTCATTTCGTCTATTCTATGTGTATAAATGTTGTGAACATTTTTTTAAATCTTCACAAAGAATTTTTACGAATAAGCAATTTTTCAAAAAGTCAGAAAAAGATACTAGAAATATTACTTTTTCAAAATTCAAAAATTGACCAAAATTCAAAAATATGTATAGAAACGAAAAAGCGATATTCAAAATTTTAAGTCATTCTAAAAGTATTCACGAATATCTCGAAATTTTTTACACATAATTTTTTAATTAATCGTAGTTGAATAAACGAGTTGTTGTCAATATCAATTTAAAATTCTCGAATGTATCGTAGCTCCGAAAGTCTAATAAAATTTTCTGAAAATTACAGAAATCAACTATCGTATCATTTAAAAAATTTTTCAAGTTATAAAAAAATTTATACACTAAAAACTGATTTTCATTATCTAAAAGAACCATGAATAGTTGAAATTTCCATATCCGAAAAATATATCCTAAAAAAACTTGTCTCAAAAGAAACAAATTCTTCTACATGGAATAAAAAATGTTCGAAAACCATGTAAAATACAAAAAAGAAAAAGAAAATTCGACCGTCTAGAACCCGAAATTCTGTACTGAAATTGAGTATGTAAATCACATAAAAATTAATATTTTTTTTTACCTAAATTTTATATTTACATTTTCCAAATAAAAACATCAAAACTTCTATTAAAGTACATTTCCAGATTAAAAAATATATCACGTATAAATAAATTGAAACTATCAAAGAAAAACAAACATTTTTCACTGGAATAATAATTATTTATTAATAACTTACTTGTAAAATGACTTCAGTTCCTCGTCTATGAGTCTCAATTTTTCTGCATGAGTCATTTCGTCTTTTGGATTCGCTTTGCGAACAGTTTTGGTGCACTTGGACATTTTCACGATTTCCCTTCTAAAGGTCCAGGAAAAACCAATTTCCAACAAGGAAGAGAAAATTACAATGTTGTATTTAGAGCATGCGTAAACTTTGAAAAGTTGGCAAGACGACGTTATCGATTATTTTCACGTTCCACGTATGGAGCGTAATTTTTATAGTCCAGATTCCGAAGACTTTTTGGAATTTTTGGGAATCTTTTCAAATTTTCCATAATCAACATAGTGATGAATTTTTAAATCCTGATCGATAAAATATACAATCTGAAATAATCTACAATTCATTATTTTTATTGATATATGAAATCAATTTGATCAAGTTCTTTTTTTTCCAAATTTGTAAAATACAATTGTTTATGAACAAAATTTGCCTATCAGCAAAAATCTGCAATATTTGGATGATTATACTAATTTTTCAACAGGCATAGAATATATTTCCAGAATTCTCAACGGATTTCGATTTTTAATGAAATAATTATCAATCCCTCGATATTTCTCCTTTTTTGTTATTTAGAGATAGAAATTTAAGTGCAATTAACGGGATTGAAACTGATTAACTATTTTTTTAATAAAATATCTTCACCAGTTCAGATTAAACCTGAATTTTTATCGATTCCAGTGACCACAAAAATAAATTGAAAGTTTTTTTTTATAGATGTACATTTTATAACAAGTATATGATATTAAAAAAAATTCTATCTCAATTCAAATACAATTTTATTACGATAGAAGAAATCACGATTTACAAAATATCTTACAAGTTATGCAATAAATTTTACACTCTTCTTGGTTTTTTTGGTCTAGGAGGATTCCATGAAATCCTAGTGGCATCTGTCACTGATATTATTTCCATTCCAGACATTTCTAATCCTTTCAAAGAAGACTGTAAAAAGACAATAAGATCCATACAGTACAATCAATAAAACATTAAATTATATATACCATTTTTACTTATTTTTCATCTTTAGAAAACATGTTGGAACGTTTGCAGATTTACACGATATTAAGTTTCGAAAAAATTAAAAATACTGAATGTTCTGTATCTCGATAATTTATATTGACAAACGTATAAATTTCAGAAATTAGAAAAAAGGTGAAAATAAGTTTAGAAATTTTTCAGTTTATAATCGTGATTTCCAAAAATTTTAAGCACTAATTCAGGTTTAATAATACAAAAAAATTAAAATATGAAGTTTTTGGAATAAACTTGACTTGAAACACCAAAATTATTAAACTAATAAATTAAATTATAAAAATGAAACACGAAAATTAATAAAGTTAAACGAAATTTTTTAAAAAATCATAAATTTTGGACTTTTAAACAATTACAGAAATTTTTACGAATTCGATTAATCAAAAGTGAAGGGCTATCAAAAATTAAAACAATTAAATAAAATTAAATGAATGATAATAATTTATTTAATTTAAATTTTTCGAATAATTAATTAATTATTAATTAGGTAATAATATATAATGTATAAATAATGATAGTACATAAATAAAATTGATAAATGATGTTCAATAATTAGACTAAATTAATTAGATTGAATAAATCCCATTCGTTACAGGTGAAGAGCTATCAAAATTTAAATCTTAAAATATTCAGTTGAAATTTTTTATAAACATTTACCAGTCTTCCAGGACCCAATCCTTGAATTCTGACGCGAATAGTTTTATAACCTGCTGCCAATGCTCGCTGCAATTATAAAAAAAAATTTTCTAATTATCAAAGTAATTGCGCATGAAGAAATTGTTCAACAATTATTAACCATGGATGATATTCATTTAAACTTATGCTACCAATTTTCAAAATTTTACAATATCCAAATCATGCACGACAAAAAAACAGTTTTTTAAGTGCAGCCATGTTCAAACTCAAATAAATTTATTGTTAAGAGAATAACAATGCATAAATTATTAAAATATTCGAATGTACATGCAATAAATAAATTTCAATATTCTTACGGTTCCAAATGTTTGTCCTGTACTTTGAGCAGCAATATTAGTCCCTTTTCTGGCGTTTTTGAAACCCTCGATTCCACATGAATATAGCATTTTTACGAGACCTAGAAAATATTGTTGAGTGATAAAAAATAATTAACCAAATGATATTAGAGTTACTATTTTATTTAATAATTAGAATGCAATTAAATAATAACGTAATATCAAAATACAATAATTTATTATTTATAAAATGATGTAATGTACAAAATGTAGTATTCACTTTTTACAAATAAAGGTATTATATGAATATAACAAAGTACATAATTTTTTAAGTAACCAATTTATTTTCACTTACCATCGCTGGTTGTGATAGTAAAAATTGTGTTATTTTTACTGACTCGAATATTGCATATGGGTAATTTTTTGAAAGGAATGCCATTGAACAACCGATTTGGGGTATGCTCATCTGGGAAAATATCATCGCTGGAAATAAGAACAAAAATTGAAATTAAGAGTCGAATATACTCATGATATATTGATGAAATATATTTTTGGAGATAAACGTAATTAATATCAAAAACCTATAAAAATATATGATATTGAAATATTTCAACGATATAAAAAATGAATCAAAATAAAATGCCACTGATAAATTATTATTCAATAACGTTTAATAAATTATAAAAAATTAGTGACTGAGACCTATTAATATAAAGTTTAGTATGATTCAATAATATCTGAGATTTTACGTATAATATCTCAGATATTATAAAAATCTGCAATAATATTGTATCGTATTATTTTGAATATGAAATGATATTATTTATGAAAAAAGAAATATTAAACATATGTTATATGAACTATGAAAAATATGTGATACATAAGTTGTACAGCATCATGTTAGTGTAAAAAAAAAGGAGAAAAATATATAAATATAATATCAAAAGAGAACTCGTAATTTAGAGAAAAAACAGTTTTTGTTTTTATAATGTTTAATGAATAAATAATAAATATATTTAACCTTTCGAAAAATTCAATTTCAATCCCATCCATCCAAACATAAAAAATAATTTGAGGAAATACAAATAATAAAAAATAAGAAACTTATTTGAAAGGAAATTACAAAAAAATCAAAATAAGTTGATGAAAAATTATGTTATAAAAAATAATGAAAACAAACGAAAAAATGAAAAAAAGTATGTATAACATATACTACATAATACTCAATATTGAAAAAAAAGGAGCAAAAAACATAAATATATAATGTATAAAAATCTCAAAAATATAAAAAAGAAATAAGTTTTTAAATGTCAAATAATTATAAAATATGAAATATGACTAACATATTTCAAGATATTTAATTGTCAACACACTCTCCCAAAATATGAAAATATTATAAGCAGTAATAAAAATGATAAAAAATACAAAGTTTACAAATATATAAGAAATATGTTATGTAAATCGAATGAATATGATGAAAAAAAAGGAATCACAAAATAACATTAAAAATTGTTTGAAAATAAAAATAAAAAAATGTATAAAATAAGACGTGGGAAATTAATACTAGACAAAAGATATGATATAGAACATTTGATATTATAAAAAAAAAACTTAATAATAAACTATTAAATAATTAATATATACAAATTTTTCATATATTATCATAAAACTATTGATTATCAAATATTCAAGATTTATATTAGAGATTTTCAAATCCCTTTTTAAATAGGATAAAAATTTATTTAAGAAAATAAGAATATTTAAAGATATATTGAAAAGAATCAAAAAGTACGCCATACACAAAATATGAGCATATGAAATATTTTGCATTAGAGTAATCGAAAAAACATTGCTATTTCTAAAAAATTAAATCAGGTAATTATCACGATAAAAAATTACAGATATGAAAAAAATATTTCTTGACATCAAAAAACCATTGCACAATAATATAAAATTTGCAAAATACGTGGTACATAAAATATATAATGTAAAATATTAAATTTGAAAAATAATAATAATAATGTAAGAAAAACTTCAAAATATGCAAATAAAAAGTTTTTGAATATTCAATAGAAAATAACTATGAAATAAACGAGATATATATTTCAGAAGACTCAATTTCAAACCTGTCAAAATATAAAAATATCATTATGAGAACAAAAATATTTGAAAATAAAAAATTCAAATAAGAATACAGAATCTACAAAAATATCGGAAATGTGTAATATAAAAGGTATATTACAAAAAAAATCACAAGACAATATGGAAATATTTATAAAGAAAATAAATATACATATATTGAAGAATATAAAACAAAATATATAAAAAATTTATCACAAACAACATATAAGATATGAAACATTAGATATAAAAACAATGGAAAAAAACAACAATGTAATATTTAAAAATATTGCAAATGTAGAAAATTTTTGTTAAAAGAATAAAAAATGAATAATTATGAATTGTATGTGATATAAAAATGTTTCAAAATATTAAATGTCTACGAAAATAAGAAAATCAAAATATATAGAAATATATATGAAATTTAAAAAATACGTAGAATACCAAACCCGTTTATGATATGGAATATTCAAAAACAAATATAACAAAAACATAATGTAGGGAAATAAAAATATGAAAACAATTAATTTTTACATCAAAAAATCACTAAATATGAAAAATATGGGATATATATATTTAGACCTATTATTTTGAATACTTCCTTCGTAAAAAAACATATTACTAATAATAGATATGTGATTGAATAAATATTTAATGTTTTTATTATACCTATTTATATCTAAATATATTATTATATCTATATTTATATTTCTCTCTTTAATATTCATAAAAGAGATACTTAATTTATTATACGTTGATGATATGGAATATTAAAAAACAAATATGACAAAAATATAATGTAGGGGAAAAAAAACAAACGATTGTAACATTCAATAATTACTAAAAATTGAAAATATTAGATGTATATATTTCGAAATATTATTTTGAATACTTCCCTCATCAAAAAAATATATTATTTATAATAAATATGTAATTGAATAAATATTTCATTTTTTTATTATATCTATCTAAATCTAAATATAATAATATATCTATATTCATATTTTTTTTATGAATATTAATAAAAGAGATATTCAATTTATTATACATTAATTTTTATTTATTTTTTGTTTAAAATAAATATTACAAAAAAAGTTTTAGCACTATTAAATACATATTTATAAATTTTTTTCCATGTAGACAAAGTGAATAAAAATTTTCTTACACAGGTGTTCCTACATCAAAAACATATTCTCCGTCGACACCCTCGTCCATTTTTGGCATTAATCTTCTTTGCAAACTCCTGTCATTCGTTTTTCCAAAAATATTTGAGGTTAGGTGAAATTGTTTTGCAGAAATAACGAAACTGCACGGAAATAAAGAATTTTTTATCAAGCTTTTTGATAAACATGTCTGAAATGTGCCGAAAACATGTTTCAACATTTTGAAACAATATAAAATATAATTAGTTTTCGACACTTGACACTATAAAAACATCGACAATTTTGTTTTTGTTTTGATTGTCAAACGATACTTTTCGATAAAATCGATTCATTAGAATACTGAGAATCGATATTTTGCAGGGCTGTGGAAAGAAAATTTGGGCCCTGTACTTGATACGAAATTAAAAACAATAGGCTCCAGAATAACTTTTCATGAAATATTTTATTCATCACTGATGGAAGAAAAATATTTTTTAAAGATAGCAAGTATATTTAAAAGTATTAATAAGGTCGAATTTTTCATAGAATAGATAATAAATATGTATATTGTTTTGTTTTGAGTAAACAAATAGTGTTTTCGAAATTTATTGCAGAGTAAAATTGTAAAAAATGGAACTCGCTTGAAGTTTTTTCCTCTAGTTTTAGGTGCCTTGCGCTTGTATTTTTGTACCTAAAATTTTTGGAATGTAGTAAAATGAAAGTTGTCCCTTGTGAAAAAAATATTGAAAACTATTGGTAACTATTGATCAATAGTTTCCAATAGTTTTTTAATCTTATAGTTTCCAATAGTTTCCAGTATTTCAATAGTTTCCAAAATTATTGAAACTATAGACATTATGAAATCTACTGAAAGATAAATTATTGAAACTATGAAAACTGTGGAAACTATTAAAAGATTCATTATTGAAGCTATGGAAATCATTGAAACTATTTCAATCACTGACAATCATAAAAATGATTGAAAATCATTGAAATGATTGAAAATCTTGAAAATCTTGAAAATCATCGAAAATCTTGAAAATGATGGAAAATTGTTTCCAATTTAAAAATTTCATTAAAAATTTTGCTTTCACAATTTTCATGCAAATAATCATTAAATTGTGATCTCAAATCGGATTTGAAAATGATTGAAAATCATTGAAACTATTTTTATAATTGAAACTATTTCAATCGTTAAAACTTTTGATCATTGAAACTACTGGGAGGAATATTATAGGAACTACTGATACTATGGAAACTATAAGAAGGGAAATATTTGAAACCATAGTAACTATGAAATATACTGAAAGATAAATTATTGAAACCATGAAAACTATTGAAACTATTAGAAGATAAATTATTAAAGCTATGGAAATCATTTAATCTATTTCAATGATCGAAAATCATTGAAAATCTTGAAAATGATTAAAAGTCATCGAAAATCTTGAAAATGATTGAAAATTGTTTTTAATTCGAAAATTGCACTAAAAATTGTGCATTCACAATTTTTATGCAAATAATCATTAAATTGTGGTTTCCAATCGGATTCGAAAATGCTTGAAAATCATTGAAACTATTTTAATGACTAGAAATCATTAAAATGATCGAAAATCATTGAGAATCTTGAAAATAATTAAAAATTGTTTGCAATTTGAAAATTGCACCAAAAATTGTAATTTAACAATTTTCATGCAAACGATCATTAAATTATGATTTTAAATCAGATTTGAAAATGATTGAAAATCATTGAAACTATTTTAATGACGGGAAATCATTGAAAACCTTGAAAGTGATTGAAAATAATTTTTAATTTAAAAATTTCACTATAAAGTGTGATTTAACAATTTTCATGCTAATAATCATTAAATTGTGGTTCCAAATCGGATTTAAGAATGCTTGAGAATCATTTAAAGTATTGCAATAATAGAACATTTCAATCACTGAAACAATTGGCAGGAATATTTTAGGAACTATTGAAACTATGGAAACTATAAGAAGGGAAATTATTGAAACCATAGTAACTTTGACATATACTGAAAGATAAATTATTCAAACTATGAAAACTATGGAAACTATTAGAAGATAAATTATTGAAGCTATGGAAATAATTGAAACTATTTCAATGATTGAAAATTTTGAAAATCATTAAAAATCTTGAAAGTGATTGAAAATCATTTTCAATATGAAAATTGCATTAAAAATTGTAATTTAACAATTTTCATGCAAATGATAATTAAATTGTGATTTCGAATCGGATTTGAAAATGATTTCAAATCATTAAAGTCAATAGTTACAATGATTTAACATCACTGAAACTATTTCAATCATTGAAATTTTTGGCAGGAATATTATAGGAACTATTGAAACCATGGAAACGATATGAAGGGAAATTATTGAAAACATTAAAACTATTTAAATCATTCAATAGTTTCTCGATAGTTTACCAACAATTCCAAATAGTTTCTTATAGTTCCTAACAGTTGCTAATAATTTTTTTTCATAAGGGGTTTACTGTACCCAGTATAAATATTATTCTGTAATGACTATAATCAGAGATGGGCACTGGTTATATTTTGCTTATTTTCACGTCAATTATAAACTATCTAAATTTTATCGCAGAACCATACAAATTTAAGGCTATATGTATATTCGCCTCTATTTTTCGGGATAACAGTCAAATAGTTAAATGGAATTGCTTCGTGTTTTTCCCGCCTTGATTACCGTGAAACCTTCCTAGATTACCAATATTTGTAATCATAAATAACTTTTCTGTAACTAAGGAATAAAAAACTGTATAGGTTATCAGTATTTTTTTATTCCAATCCTAAAATATAGAGGTAGAAATACATTTTCTTTCAAATTTTTATGGTTCTACGCCAAAATTTAGATAGTTCATCTATGACTCGAAAATGAGCAAAATTTAATCATCGTCCAACGGAAATTCTTGAGAGGATGTTTTTTCGGACAGTCTTTGATGTATCTACATCAATTTTGGTACATTTTGCTAGAAGTTGAAAAAAGCGACTGATTTCCTAAGAGTGCAAGGTTTTTCAATCTTATACTCAGCGAAGCGAGAATAAGTATTAAATTCTCTAAAAAACTATAGTAATTTTCCTTAAAAACATAAATAGGTTTTTGTAAAATTGCATGAAACAATCGTTATATTTCTAGTGTGTAACTCGAATTTTAAGCAGAATTTCACGTAAAATTGTGAAAATATCAAGAAGAATATGAATATACACAAATTTTTTCATGCACAAAGGTGTCGTGATAGAATTTTACATAAAATAGCAGACCTAAATGTCAAAAGGGTAAATATGATTTTTATCAAAGTATCAATCAATATTTTTTATACTACCATTCACAATGTATAAGAAGTAGATTTGCAAACTCAAGCTTTTATTTTCAAAAATATATACTTCAATACATAATTACCACTTATAATTTCTGAAGTGCTTCTGTGTTTATTTTTTCAGTATTTTAACGAAGTTACAAGAAGGGATAACATTGAGTATACATGATTTTTACTGTATAGATTTCAGTTCTTTTAGTATTTATCGTAGATTTTCAGTTTTTTCACAAAATGGACGATTTTCTGGTATTTCTATGAATTTTGTAGAGATCTAGAATTAGAAACTTTTGAATTCAAGGTCTTATAGATACCTATTGAGTAATTATATGTTTATATTAAAAGAAATCATATCTACATGCAATGAGATGGAAAAAGATACTTTGTTAAAAATTACGAAATTCTCCTTTCCAGAGAATATTACTTTCGTGAATTAAATCCATAGACATGAGAAGTCAAGACCATCGAATTCTAAAAATTTCCTTTGCAATCTTTAAAAATGCTACGGATAAAAAATATTTTCATCATTTTGAAAAATCGACTGCAAGATATTTTAAAACAAAATCCAGTTAATATAATTTTCGCACCAAGAATTTACTTTCGTAAAAATCCAGAACGAAATTCGATACATTGAAAGTTTTATGGCCTGTAAACGGAGTGAAACATTCATGAATTCGGACTCATGAATTGGAAATTTCTGAATTTCAATGAACAAGATCTGAAACTGTGCTACAGAAATCCTCGAAATCGAGGTTATCAACGTACAACTAAATATATAGGGAATGATCAAAGAATTTTATAAATTCGGAAATGAGAATCTTAGAAAGCAGTTATTGACCGTTGCATAATAAATTTTCAAAGCCGAACTTGCAAATTCATGAATACGATGTCAGTAGGTTTCGAAATCGAATTTAGAGCATTCAGAGTCCAAGAACTGAAATGTTTATAAATTTAAATATTCATCATGAAAACGATCGTTGGGAGCCAATATCAATGGGTTATAAAATATAAGACTCCCTTCTAACTTTCCCTATCAAAATTTACAATAACAATGAATCTGTAAATATTAATATCCCATTTTAACTAATTCTCTCTACTTACATTTTTCACTTCCATGAATTCACATTGACATTCAAGAAATTGATTATTACAATAATTCGTCATCATAAACTTAGTCAAACTTTCTTCACAATAAATTACACCAAGAACATGAACACCATTTTAGAAACCATTCTTTTCTTGTAATTTTCTCCTTTATCCAGAATTTTCACATCTTTTCATTCAAAATCATGATCATTTTCTATTCCATGATGAGTGAGGACTGAATGATTTCCAGTTAAATGACGAATATTGCTTTCATGTTCAGATATTCTGGTCTTTATTTAATATATTTAAATAATAATAAATCTGAGGATGCAAACTTTCAATCTAAGGCAAAACAAAATTCTCTGTATCAATATGTCTATCTTTGATTCTATTCATTCCAAATTTCAGAAAATTCATCCTAATATTAACATTCTTCAATATAAACTCAGTAGGGTAATTATTCATTAACAATAAATCAAGAATCTTATTTAAATTCTTTCGATGAAATCTCGGATCAGATAATTTTATAACGTTGTCCACCAAACTAAAAACAATTGCATTTTTCTGATGTAGCGAATTTGGAGAATAAAAATCCATATACTGCCCAGATGAAGTCGGTTTAACAAACCAATTAAATAACAACTTTTTTTTCTCCCTAATTAACTTCAATTCTAAAAAATTTAAAATCCCCTTAACCTCGATCTCAAGAGTAAACTTCAATCTTTCCTCACCAGAATTAAAATGAATCAAAGTATCGTCAATCTTTTTAAAATCCATGCACATCAAAATGTCGTCAACAAATCAAAAATAAAATAAGGGTCAAAATCCGCTACATCAGAAAAAAGCAATTGTTTTTAGTTTGGTGGACAAAGTTATAAAATTATCTGACCCGACATTTCATCGAAAAAATTTAAATAAGATTGTTGATTTAGTGTTAATGAATAATTACCCTATTGAGTTTATTTTGAAGAATGTTAATATTAGGATGAATTTTCTGAAATTTGGAATGAATAGAATCAAAGATATTAATACAGAGAAGAATTCAGTTTTGCCCTATAGTGAAAGTTTGCATCCTCAGATTTATAATTTATTTAAAAAATATGGAATAGGAATAATTTATAGGACGATCAATAAATTGAATGGAAGGATCATTAAAAGGGGGAAAGATAAATCAATGAAAATGGATCAACAGGATGTTTTTTATAAAATAGATTGTGGAAATTGTAATTTTAGCTATATATTCGTCATTTAACTGGAAATCATTCAGTCCTCACTCATCATAAATGATCATGATTTTAAATGGACAGATGTGAAAATTCTGGATAAACGAGAAAATTATAAGAAAAGAATGGTTTCTGAAATGGTGTTCATAAAGGGAACTGAAAACACGTTGAATAAGCAGGATGACACTAGATTTTTGAGTTCTTTTTATGATGGATGTTTGAAAATATGATTATCAGTTCGTTCTTTAGATATGACTTTTATAGATGCCGACGTTTGAAAAATTAATTTCAGTTCTTGTTAGCAAGCTGTTGAGTTAGTTTCTTGGTGTAATTTATTGTGAAGAAACTTTGACTCAGTCTATGATGACGAATTATTGTAATAATCAATTTCTTGAATGTTAACGTGAATTCATAGAAGAGAAAAATGTAAGTAGAGAGAATTAGCCAAAATGGGATATTAATATTTATAGATTAATTGTTATTGTAAATTTTGATAGCTCCTGGAGAAGGCTTGATAAAAGCCGAAAGCTCGAGAAAGAAAATGGGAAGTTAGAAGGAAGTCTTTTATTTTATAACCCATTGAAATTGGATCCCAACGATCGTTTTCATGATGAATATTTAAATTGGGGGAGTGTAAAGAATCTATTATTTATAGATTTAAGTTTCTTGAAACTGAATACATAATTTCTTCATCGTGCAAAATCTGAAGTTTATAAATTTATCTCAATGAAAAATGATATTTTTCGCAATAAAAGCACATGTTAAAAAATTCATACATTGATATTATCACTTTTTCAATAACGCACAGTAGCAAAAAAAGGATTAATAATTTTAAGTGGAAACCATTGACATAGAAAAAATTCTTCAACTTTCTTCAATCTAAAATTGTGTAAAAAATATTTCTTTTACTGAAATTTTCATTTCCTTGATAACTTTTCAAAAATTTTGAAATCTGAAAACTGGAAGAAACGTAAAATTCACCAACCCAAATAAATATCAAAACATAAAAGAGAGTATGAAAAAATCACTCCACTAAAATCATTAAATACTTTCGAAAAATTGAAAAAACCTCATTGATCGAAATTCAGGAAAAAAGTGTAGCATTTTGATGAAAACGAATCGAACAACTTTTCGATCGAAAATATCGCGAATGACGCAGTGTATCAGAGTTCTGGTTCGCCCACAGAATTCATGGCGTTACCCAAATATGGTGCAGAACAGTCAAGTCGTCGGACGACTCATACGACCTACGCTGTGACCTAACAACGCCTTTTCCTCTCACGAGAGACGGCTTGTTCCACTTACGTGACATTATTTTTACTCGAGACAATTTCCGAAAATATCCGAAGATTCATTTCTTCACAAGGTACCTTTGATTCATCAACATAAATTTGGTATACTATACTAGAAGTTAAAAAAAGCGACAATTTTTCCAAGAGTGCAAGGTTTTTCAGCCTGAGCGAAGCGAGGGTAACTATCATTCCGTATGGTAAACTATAGCAATTTTCCCATCAAACAGGAAAATATGTTTTTATACAATTGCATGGAACGATCTTTATATTTGAATTTTAAGCAAAATTTAATGATCATGAAGATGCAAAAATTTTCACATTTGTAGGAGCGTTGTAATTAAATTTTACATGGAGGGCAGACTCGAATTCCATAAGAGTGAATATTATTTATTTCAATGTGTCGGTGAATATTTATTCTAATATCGCAATGTCTTAGAAATCGATTTGAAAGCTCATGCTTTTATCTTTCAAAATATATATACTTTAATATGAAATCACATTTTCTATTTTCTAACGATCTTCAGTGCTTTTTATTTTTTATGAGAATTTGAGGCTCTAAAATTCGAGGTTTTAAAGATATTTTGTATTTTTATGGATTTTTGAAAAAATTATATTTGCATAAATTGGAGGTATTTTATATGCTGGCTTCTTTTTTCAAGGTATTAAGTGGAGTGCCAGTATTTTTAAGATTTCCTGTACTTATAATTTAAAAATCTTTTAAGGATATTCTAGTTTTTTCATATCGATCAAGAATTTTTATAGATTGTCGTGTAGGTTTTGAAGATTTGATGATCTAAAATTCAAAGTTTATTAGTTTTTTAGAATTTCAAAGATTTTTTAAGGTAACTGCATTTTGTAATATAATTAGTTTTTCACAGATTCCCAGTGCTTTTAGTATTGATCATGTATTTTCAGTATTTTCACAGTGTGGACGATTTTATGGAACTTTTATAAATTTGTGTATAGATATCTAGAATATCTTACTTTGGGATTCAAAGGGTTTTATAAAAACCTTTTGAGTAATTTTATATTTATGTGAAGGAATGATATCTACATGGATTTTCGGTAATGTATTGATTACTAGTGCTTTGAGTATTTTTTTTAAGTATCATCAATATTTAGTAGGATTTTCTACTTTCTTCATACTTGTGTTTAGAAATATTTCAATATAGATCTATAGAATTGGATGCTTTAGAATCCAAATTTTTGAAGATTTTTAATATTTCATAAAATTTTTTAAGAAAACGGTACCTCGTATATTTCGAGTTCTTCCACAGATTCCAAAAACTTTCGGAACATTTTGTATTTTACCAATATTGATGAATTTTATTGAATTTTCTGGTATTTTAATCGATTTTTACATAGATTTTTTTATACTTTTTCATACTTTCCACCATTAGAAGGATTTCATTGTATTTTCTTGTATTTTCCTTAATTTTCATTATTTTCATAGATTAATATGTAAATTTTAAAAATTTGATACTCTCAACTTCAAAATTTTTCCTGGATTTTTAGTATTCCGAATAATTTTTCAGAACATAGTTCTTTCGTCAATTTCAGTATTTTTCAATTTTTCAGAGTTATATTTATCGATTTCGAATGATTTGCCTATACAAATTTTACATATATATCATAAAAATACAGCCACATGAAAAAGTTTCAGAATCTGCAATAAAATTTGTGAAAATTTCATAGCAGTCGAAGTTTATAAAATCTGTTCCCAATCTCAAATAATGAACAAAAATTTTGGTTTCCATTTTGAAGAAAAATAGTCAACTTTGGAAATAAAAGATCTAGATTCCCAAAATATCCAGAAAAATGAGAATACATGGCAATTATTTTTGTTAGAACCTCCGCTTGTTGTTATAAGATAGACTGTGCCTAACGATGCCGTAGTCGTTTGAATAATTACTGTGTTTACGATTTCCATATTATGTAATTTCGCTATATTCCTTCCTCAGTAATTGCATTGATCTTAGTAAACATATAATTAGATGCACACATGAGAAACATCGAGTTCAGCTGTGAATTCATCCTTTGTTTATGCAAGAGTTTGAAGATCTTTTCAGCCTCAAAATCAAAGAGGAAGGAAAAGAAATTATAAATCAAAAATATTTTACACGAAAAAATATCCCATCTGTTTTTAAAGATCAATATTTGTAGAATAAAACGAGCACCAAATCATTAGAAGAAGAATAATATATTAAGTGAAACTACCTTTTATTTAAACTTTATCACTATTTCTTGCAAATTATTTGTATTATTTTTAATAATTTTGTAATTTTTATTGGGATATAACTTTGATGAGCAGTAATCTTCAAATCTTTGCTGTACTTAAATTTAAACAAATTAATCTTAGAGATTCTCGAATTTTTATTCTTATTCGAACGTCTAGATATCTCGTAAATATTTCGAGTAAGTATCATAGATTACTAAAAATTCCGAAAGCTTCCGTGGGATATTGAAATTTTTAAACAAATTTGATGAATGTAGAAAGATTTTTCTAAATATTCAGAACTGTAATGTACATATTTGAAATTGAGTCAATTTATTACTCTGCATGATCTTTGAAAATTCATACGAAAATCGATGTAAATCATCTCAGAATCACCAGAAAAATCAAAATGAAAATGAATAGCATAGAAAAATATTTCGAACGACAGCAAATGTTGATTTCTTCAATTGCTTATATGCATCGACTCTGATATTTATTGCATGTGAAAATCAACAAAATTATTATTCTACGAATTCTCATCTTGAAATTTATGAAAAAAGTTGATATAAATCATTTCAAAAGCACCAGAAAAATAGAAAGTGATATGAACCAGCTAGAAAAAACATTTCAAATGATAAAACTTAAATACAAACAGAAATTTCATATAAACAACATGAAATAAAGTCACAAGATAGATACCGAAAGAAATATTCCTTCCATTCAAAAGTTTCACTTTCCAAAAAATTTTGTGCAAATCAACAAATTATCCAAAAAAAAGTTGCTCAATTTTGATAGCAACGACTACCTAGGTTATTTTCAAGTCATTTAATTCGTCTTATTACAAAGTCTGAGTGTAATTTTTTTTCTTTTTCACTAACAAGTAAAAATGCTCAAATAACTATCGATATAAAATTGAACAAGTTCATAGGTATATTCAAGTATTTCTCAAAGGTATCACAATAATTATTTATGAATCAGACTCGCTGTAAAAAAACTATAGTTTAAACATTTTTAAACTATGGTACATTTCTTCACATTCCTGAAAATTCCTCAAAACGCTAGAAAAAAGAAGAAAAAATGGGATCAACAAAACTCGATTATGCTCCAAATGAAGAGATAAACAAATTTTCAATACTGTTGAAAAAAAAGTAAGTTCTGATCATTTTCTCAAAATTGCCACCACATTGAAATAATGACGATTTTCGTAAATTTTCGGTCATTTTATTAATTTTTGGTCCTAATCGGGGGGGGGGGGGTTACTTTAAATAATCATATATTCGTGTAACGTGTAACATCATTTTCTTGTCACTCCATAATATAAAATTATTAAAAAACTCGAACTTGATATCTTTAAACTTACATAAAATATACCTACATTTTTTTAGATCTTTTTTTTACATTAAATAATCACTAAACTTCAAATTACTATGTATATTTTCTTGAGATAAAAATCTAGTAATAGATACAAATCAATAATTGTTGCTATTCATGGATTTTCGTGAATAAATAATAACTCTCAGATTGAAGTCGAAAACGAAAAAAAAAAAAAAATATTTTCTTTAATAAATTACAGAATGTAAAATAGTGGATCGAAGTGCGTCTTGCGAAGTTCAAAAGACTTTTTTTACTATATTTTTTTGATACTTTTAGTATAGTACATTGTAATGTTTGTTAGTTAAAACCATAAATGAATATTGTATACTTCGGAGCATTTTATGAATTGATGTTAAATACTGACTGCTACAGTATTTTTATATAGTTTATGGAAAACCATATTTTACAAACTGGAAATAACATAAGATGGAATAATTAAATTAATATTTCACTTTACACATTTAATAAATTCTGTACATTCGTGTAGCAGAATATGCTGTTTATGTATGACAACTTCTGTTATGGACATATTAATTTTTTTTACATTATTTGTTCAAAACAGGCATAAATGTAGTAATTTTTACAATAAAACAATTTAAACTATACGATATTGTAATAATTATTTTAATCTTCTTTCTTCGCTCCGTAATTATGCAATTTGTATAGGTAAAACGATCTCTTGGAGCCAAATTCTTTTTAATCCCCAGCAAGGACAATCCCCAAATAAATCAGAAGATTATGAAATTCCGTCCATTTATTAAATTATTCGTTTTAGCTTTCGACCATGTGTTTTGTGCAATTTCATATGAGTGATGATCCTGAATCATTTAAATACATTGACTGACAGTTTATGTCTAAAAATTTATTTTAACTCCTCTGACGAGGAAAGTGAAAGAAAAAGAAAAAAGGTAAAAGAATTTTGATTTGGTTATACAGTCAAGAGGAAAGAGAAGAGTAAAGTGAGGTAGTGACAAATGGAATCATCATAAAGATAAAGGGGATAGGAACGTGAAATTTCAAAACAATATTTGAATTTCCTGATGAGGACCACAAAACACATGGTGGAAAGCTAGAACGAATAATTTAATAGATGGACGGAATTTCATAATCTCCTGACTCATTTGGGGATTGTCATTACTGGGGATTAAAAAGAATTTGGCTCCAAGAGATCGTTTTACCTATACAGATATTGTAATAAGTAAGATAAAAATGACAAAATCTGCAATAATATTGTAAAAGTTTCAATATTCTACTACTTTTAACCCTAAATATGACAAAAAGTATTAAATTTTTCTCTCAGGCCTCAAGTTTCCTATCTCAACTTCATACTCACAATTCCCAAAGTCATAATTCGACATCACCCATAATATGTTTAACCAACAAAAACGAAGACATCATATCCTCATGAATACCACTCCAAAAGCTTCATCGCCCAACACAAAAAAAACCTCCAACTATTCACAAACTTAACCCTCAACACCCAAACACCATTTTCAAAAAAGGCCACCTCATACATACCTAATTCCAAAACACATCAGGTATTTCCCCAAGAGTCATAACCCAAGGACAAGACCCCAAGATTTTTCACCGCATAAATGTACCCAAGGTCAGCCATTCCGATAAGCCTCGCAAAGAACAAATCTTACCTCCCTCATCTCTTACAACTCCCATCTTTGCTTCAGTCGAAATGCACATTTTCGTCTTGGACAAAAAACGCTCCATAATTTTCCTCTCCTCGTATTTCGGACAGGCCTGAGTAATCGGCGTTTAAAATAGTGTATGACGTCACCACTCGGCTTATTCACGCCAAATCAACACGATTTTTCAATTCTCTTTTTTGTTGTCGGATTCGTTGATCCACCTTCGGAGGATTTTCCTTGAAACAGTTCCCCACTGTCTGCTTGAAACTGCATGTTGTCGTCCTTGGGTTTAGCATAGCCGTAAAATCAAGAGCAACCCAAGACGCTCTTTTCCCACTTGACGCGCAATATGAAGCAATAGCCGAGAAAAAGTACACGGTTGGTGAACGCCAAAGTACTGCACGTCCCACACTCGCGGCGCCGGCGAAAAGAAGGGAGATCAGTTCAACTGCCGCGTTCTCCAACGACCGAAGACAGTACCGCCGCGAACCCCTTATCGCGCGCACCGAACAAACCGAAAATCCGCAAACCCCGACCCCAAGTGACACCCAATGCTCAAGACAGTGTGACGAAGTTGCCCCGAAATGCCCAACCTGAAGAAGAAGATCAAAGACAAGATCTCAGGGTCGAAGAAGACGATGCCCATGGAGACCTTGTCTTCTAGGGTCAAGGAGACCAGAAAATCCGAAGAGAAGGTCATGAGTTCGGACTCCAAGAAGGCAGAGTCTTCCATCATCACCGAGTCCATCATCACCGAATGCATGGAGATCAACGAGACCAAGGAAGTCGTCCAAGAGGAAAGCCTCGTCCATGACAGGAACAAGTTCAAACTCAGCGATGTCATGGACGTTTCAGACAAGAAAGACATCGTCTCGGAAAAGTCGTCTTACATCGTCGAGTACGATTCCACTGAAAAGGTGGAGACCACTTTGTTCACTTTGCCGGAAGAAGAAGCCACCAAAAGCAAGAGCCATGTTCACAAATCTGGGAAGAAGACGTTTGTTGACATCCATGAGATCACGGAGGACAACTTCAATGACGCCGATGTTGTGTCTTCTTCGTACACAGTCGAGACTTCCACGAATGATGGGAGTTTCAGGAAGAGGAAAGATTCTGGTCAAGTCACTTCGGTGGACAAATTGCAGGATTCTAAGAAGAACATGGTGAGTTCTGCTTGGGAAGAAACGTTGTTGGAGAAAAACGAGGCGTGTTATGATATTGACGAAATGGTTTCTACTATCGAAACCGTAGTCGTGCGTGATGGACAACCGGTGGAGATGACAATGACCTTCAGGGATCATGACCGCGAGGATTCGGAGAAAAAACGGATTCCTCACGCGGTACCGGAGGACAAGACGTCGAGTTTCGCTGGAAAATGTGAGAGGACGAGGTTCGAGACCTCCGATTTCGATGAAAAGTTTGTCGATTCCATGATTCGGAGTGTCAAGGACAACTTCGAGTCGAGTAATTCGTTTTTGGCAGAAACGCATGATTCTATGACAGTGAAGCAGTATCAGGCACAGAAAGGGTCGCAGGATTTGGATGACAAATTGTGGAATGATTATTTGATGTCGAAAAATGAAGAGAATCGGAATCGGGTTGCGGAGACGAAGGAAAGGTCGTTTGTTACTGAAAAAATGTTTACCGCAAAGGATGTTGAGAACGTTACTAATGATCGCGTCATTGGTCATTCTGCAAAAGGAGTTTCTTTCGAAGAGGTCGGTTGCATTTTTTTTCTTAAGACGTTGAGGCTTATAATGACAGGTTGGGGTAATGAGGGGGTTATGTGGAGGTTGGGGTGGATTGTTTTTTGGGTTTGAGGGTGTTTTGGAAAATGTTGGAATGTGGTCAATATTTCAATTTTTTCTAATTCCCTATGGGGGATTATTAATTCTCTTTCTTTATTTAGTCGAAGAAACAGGTGCATACACAACAGATTGTACATTAAAACAATATATACAATATAATGCAAAATATGTAACCCCCGTATAGAAACATTATGTACGAAGATATTTGTTTTTCTGAATTTTGAACGGTGATAAATGTCATTTTGAATTTTAAATTCATGAAAGGGAGTTTTTCGTCAGTTCTGAATATACAGCAGGTAATTTTTATAATTTGAAGGAAGTGAGTGAAAATTTTAGTGAGTAATTATGAAGTTTATGAAGAGGGTCTTTAGATGACATCATTTTCGAACTCTGAAACGTTTGAATGATCAAACTTCTTAAAATTTGAGTTAATATTCGCATATAACAAATTCTCCAATTTTAGTAAGAAATAAAATTTTGAAGTTTTCATAAGTAAAATTTTTTTTTCTTATCACGATAGATGTAATTTCTGTATAATAATAGATTATAAATCATAGTCATAAATAATTATTTATAATTTGCTATGATGACTTCAAAATTAAAATTACTCAATTTCTACAAACTATGAATTTAAATAATATGAAATTGAATAATTATCTACCAAGTTCCTGGAAAACCAAGAATGTTATTTAAAAAAACACTACAATGAGAAAAATTGAGCGAAACAAATTAGTGATTTGCCCATTTCTGGATTCCAGAGATAATAAATATAAATTTTCACTAATGGTTGAAAAAGCTGAAAATGTCTGAAATATGCAATAATTTTTTGAAAATTTGACAGACTTATCGAGCTTTCGTAGATTTCATGAAGATTTTCTGAATCACAAGGCATTGAATAACTTTCAAAAATTAATTGATTCGAATTCATTCAATTTTTCAAATGCCGGAGAAAAAAGACATAAATTTTTGATAATTTTATTTCTCTTTTCAAATGCCCAAGGTTTCCTATTTTTCAAACATTGAAAACTTTAAAAGTGTCTAATATTTGAGAATCAAAGTTTTTGAATTTCAAAATTTTGTGAAGTTGTGGAACGTGAAACAGATATTTTTACTCTTTGCGAAGTGTTTAGGAAATTTCCATAATTTATTGGATGTGTCAATATACACGCTTATAAGGGCTTTGTTTTATAGAAAACACTTTTATTCCAAATTCAAAAATGACAAAAATCATCAAAAGTTATTTATTACAGAAATTATTCTTTGCTTACACTTTAATCGCTCGAAAAAAGCGCGTAAAAATTTTCATAAAAAATAAAAAGTGGTAACTAAAAAGCTTTTAAAATGAGCCCATTTTCAAAGTTTCAACATTTGGAATAGTTCAAATTTTAAAAATCTAGGTAAATATTCGTTCGTGATTATATGTACTATTTCTTGCTTTATTCAGTTTTTAAATGATAATCTTCTAAATCTATGAAAACGATAAATTTTGATTAGAAAGTCACTACAATTCGAAAAATTCTAGGATTCGAATTCGCGATGTCTATTTCTCGATTTCAAAAATGCTGAATTCAAATTTTCAATTTTTTTCAAAAAGAGCTTAAAGTTTACAAAATTTCATTCATTCAAGGAAAATTTGCAAGATTAATCGAGTTTTCGTAAATTTCATTCAAGTTTTTTGAATCTTTAATCACTGAATATATTGGTAGAATTTCCAAAATTCTCAATTACAATTATCGAAATTTTGAAAATGCCTCAAAAACGCTGATAAAATTTTTGATAATATTTATTCTTGTTTATTCAAATCCTCTTCAATGCATTTCAAAGTTATTCAATTTTCAAATCTAGTAATAGCAGAAAATTTCAGAGTCTACATAATAAAGTTACACTTGAAATTATTTAAATTTAGAAACTTAAAGATTTTTGAATCTCCAAAATTCTAAGTCACAGGTTTCAGAATGTCCAAAAATTTTTATCGTTACTCAAACTTTAAATTTTCAGTACTCAAATATTCCAGTTTTCAACCTGGAAAACTCTTGAATTATACAGTATCACAATTTTTACATTGATGGAAAAAGTTTCGATTCAAAATTTCGAATCCTAGAAATTTTTACTCGAATTTTCAACCTTCAATAAACCTATTATAAATTTCTTGAATAGAAAATAATTTAAAAATATAAAAAAATTAACCAATCGCTGAAATCTCACTCCAGCAATTTTAAAAACTTAAAATCCCATACTTTTTTCACAAAATTGCATACCCCCAGGTATCATAAATAAAAAAAATTATTACATGGCCACAAGAAAAAGTGCTTTTTCAGAAAAGTCGATATTTTTTCAAGTACAAAATAGTAAAACATTCGTCATTTAGTTCACCATTCGAACGTAATTCTAAATCGGTGTTGCAATGAATATTTTTAGTGCAGCGTCATTATTCATGAGACACATTGCCTATGTTGAATCCAGTGCAAACAATCCCAAGTTTTCGATGACTATTGCTCTTTTTTTACTGCAGCTTTCGAATATATTTATTTTTAACTTCATTTTTCATCAAGCTAAAAATACATTACATCAGATTCACACGGTAAACAACCTTGCGAAAAGTCCAAAATTGTTGCGAATCAGTCATCATTGGATTCATATAATGAATTCATCATCAAATTATCATAATAATAAATAAGATCTTAACAGAAAATAATCATTATTTATTCATTATTTGGAGAAATTCTATCATTATAATTCTGAGTCATCATTATAAGTTATAAAAAATTTTTTACAACATTGCACGTTGAATATTTTCGTTCATAAATTTGAATGGCACATTTGTACATACACATAGCCTGACCTGGACTACAAAAGTAGGACGAGAGGGCCGAAAAATCAATGCGGAAATTTTTAATCACACAAAATTAAAGGGTTACCTCGTATGCAAAACAGTAATATGCAAAACAAACGAGGTGTAGAAATTGTCTATCTTGCATATCAAAACAAGAATGTGAGAAAATTATTGATCAAGTTCATACGTGTCTAACGTACATTTTTATGGCGTCCTTTTCGGCTATTAACCTTATTTTTCTATTCCAGGTCGACTGTAACTGTCATAAATCTAGATGCTGTATATTTTCCTGAATGTAATAAATTTTTTTTACTGTTCAAAATACTTCGTTGTGTTTAGTTACATCAAATCTTCAAAATTTTCTTCTTTAACTTAATGACATTCATTGTAAGAAATAATTTCCCAAGTACCAAGTAAAAAAAACATGAATATTTTCACTATAAAAATAACATCACTTACAAATTCCCTAATTTTGTGTTAAAAGATTAAAAATATTTTCATTATGAGGTGATACGTGTATTACGTAAAAAATTAAAGGTAATCTTATGAATCATAATTTTGTTAAGACAATATCAATTCTTCTGGAAGTGTATACAATATGATGAAATACTTTGTGGACAGTCATTTTGAGCCAAGATTTTTAATCAAGAAAAACCTTACGATAAACCAATATCCGAAAGATGTAACAATGCCGACAGGCAACATTGTGCTGACTATTTAGGACACGTCTTGATACGAGCTTGATTAGCGTGCGCACGAGCTAACTATGTATATTGTGAGGTGTTCTGATCAATGAATCTCTTTCATTTTTGACAGTCAGAGTGACTAAACTTCCCGGATTTCAGGGACTCAATTTGTACTTTTTTCTATTAAATCATGTAAATGGTTTAATCAGAAGAAAACTGATGAACTATTCAAGAGATTTTATTCTGTGAGGTTGAATTAGTAAAAAAATACCAATTTTTAGTAGAATTATTTTTCTCTTTTTCAATTTGTGATTTTTCAATAACAAGTAGTAATTTTCTCCTTATAAAGAATGATTTCTTACTTCATAAATAGCCATATCTTGAAAATAATAATTTACTCGTATATGATGGCAAATAAACTAATAATAAGTAAAAAATCAGGAATCATTCAGTAGAAAAAATTACTAATTAAAAAGGAAAAAGTGCACCATTGAAAATTATTGTTTTTTCACTTATCCAACCTGAAAGAATTAAAATTGAATTATTGTTAGTAACGTTTATAATTGTAAATAATTCACAGCTATTTTTCGTACACTCCAAAAAATTTCAAAGTTATGCAACTTAAGTATTTACGTTTCCTATGTCGATATTTCACATTTTTTGTATTTTTTTTCTGAGTGTCAAAGTCTCAGTCTTACAAATTCGAAAAAATTAGTCATGAATTTTGGTGTTTTCGAATTTTGTTCCATATGATCGAATTTCATAAAAAAAATAGCTATTGTCATACAAACTTGGAAGTTGAGGAAATAATCTCATTATAAATTGTGTTTCAAAGTGCATTATGATGACTGATGATAATTTGTAGAAAAAGTGATTCAAAAAGTTTATTGATTGAAAAAAAGGTTGAAGAAAATATAGAATAAAAAATTTTTGATAATGTTATGTATGATATACAATAATAAAATATAATGTATAATACTTAAATATTGGATAAGAATATTTTTTAAAGATACTGAAATAATGAAAAATTGTTATGTAGAATTTTTTAATATAAGAAAATTTTTGTATCCTAAATTTCAATCATTAGGGAAATTTCTAAAAAACATATTGGAAACACATCGAAAATGCTCAATTTTACAGAACTTTCGCACGTTCATTTTTTCTCTGGAAAATTAAAAAATTTTGTGCAGAATACGTTGTAATTAGAAAATTTGTTGGTTTTTACTTTCAATCGTCAGAGAAATTTGTTGAAAACATGTTTCAACTGCTTCGAAAAATCCTTAATTCTACAGGATTTTTTTTTAAATTTTGTCCTGGAATAACTTAATATTTTCCGAGTTGTGATATTCTTGTGAATCAGGAAAATTCATGGAAAAAATGAAATAATTTGAATTTTGTAATTTTTTAAAGAAATTTCTTTTCAGATTGAAAATTCGAACAATCTTGTTGCTTAAATGATTTGCAATAGATGGATCATCGAAACTACAGAAACAGTGAAAGTGAAAAAAAAAAAACATTAATATACTTCCAGAAGATATAGAAATAAATAAAATTAATGCATTTTGTCTTTTTACCGAATTTATAAGTAATATTTATGAATCATCTAATCAAAGATAAGTTAGAGAATTATGAGTAGATTACATAAATGTAATGATGTCGATATCAGAAAATGATACTCTCTAGTAATTTTGATCCTTATGAAAACCTTATAAGAAAATGAAATTTATTATGAAGAATTGATCGAAAAAATTTGATAAGGTTTTTTTCTTAAAAAATTTTATCAAATACATTCTTATAAGAAATTTCATACTCTTATACGGTTTTTATAAGGTTCAAAATTACTAGGGGCTAAAATACTGAAAAAAATTTAAGTAGAATTGAATAATACCAGTAAATTATTTGTTTCTGTATTTCGAAAGAAAATTATTGAAAACATGTTGGCAATGCATTAAAAATCCTTCATTTTACAGAATTTTTGAAAGTTTATTTTTAAAATTCCAAGACTTTGAAGTTAAGTTTTTAAATTGCTTATATTTCTAAGATTTCAAAACTTACGATTTTGACACGCAATTTTAACTATCCCTCTATTTTTCGCCATTTTCGGGAAATAAAATTGAATTTGTTCAAAAAATCAGTTGTCAAAAAAATGGTCGACACTGTGATGTTGGATAAGAATGATACTGAAATGGCACTGAAATAATGAAAAATTGTTATGTAGGATTTTTTCTTGTAAGAAAATTTTTGCACACTAAATTTCAATCATCAGGAAAATTCCTAAAAAACATTGGAATCACATCGAAAAATGCTCAATCTTACAGAATTATTGGGGGGAAAATATTTTGAAAGTGACTAAAATTTTACGAAAACTGTCGAATTCATACTTTTTTATTTAGAAAATTTATGATATTTGTTTTCGTTATCTCTCGAAAAATGAAATATTACATACATTAGCACGGTTTCTAATGAATCACAGCAGACTTGGAGAGACATGTGAAAAACTTCATGCATATTACAATTGTGTTCAATATTCAGTATCACCTTCGCAAATATTACGTAATATTTCTCGTTTGCTGTTCGTGATGTATACACACTCAGCTTTTCAACCATATCTACAAAACATACAAGGGTATGCATTCTTCTGAAACTTTCTACAGAACAAAACACAAGATTTCAGTCTCACTCTCGCGAAATTCTTCAAAATCATTCAAGTAATGAATGATTACGAAATTTTTTGAGTGAATTCTTCATTGTCGTAACGATCTTTTGGAGTTTCGAAAATGGAGATTCAAAAAATTGTTTGTAAAATATATTTGTTAATATGTTTCAAAACACTGTTAAAAAATTGAAAGAAAAGATTTCGAGGATTTTCATTATTTTCATAGTTTTCAGAAGAGAAAAATTTGTTCTATATTTTCAGAAGGTTCCAAAAATCATTGATAATTTTATTAGTAAGTAAACTGAAAAGTTTATCAATATGTTCGTCACTTTACAAAGTGTCAATCTTAATTTATTACAACATTTTCTAGAATTTTTCGAACTTGAGTCATTAAATATCATACAAGTTTTTTGAAATTGTGAAAATCTGCTGTCTCCTAAGAAAATTATTGTAAGTAAACAATAATCGTGAAAATTTGGAAAGAATAGAATAAATATGCTCAATATTTATAAACAAAATGAAAAAGTTTATGAATTTCCCAAATATGTTAAAATTTAAAAACTTCAATCGGGTTATATTATTTATATATAACATTTTCCGAAAATGTGATACTGGTTTTTAATTCGATACTTGTTTGTTTAAAAAAATGCAAGTTTGGTTTCGATGCATTAAAAAAAAATATAAACAAAAATAAACAGGTAATAACTGGGTGAAAAGAAATAAAAATTTCTACAAACACTAATGTATGACTAGCGAGCAATTTTACGATCGTGTAAAGTGGCGAATGTAAATTCTGACTGGTTCGCTAAAAAAGAAAACGACGGTATTTTCAAGCACGAAACGTTTGGCTCATCGATTGAAATGGAAAAAAAAATATTTTCTGTTCTGTAAATCCAGGGAAAAACTTTATCCCAAATTTTAGCCGGTCGAATTTGTATGATTTAAGTTTGGAAATTAATGAGAAGAATTTGACTTCTGATGAGGAAAGAAAATTTCCATTGAAATTTCGACTGTGAAAAATTTCTTGTTTAAAATAATGATGAAATATTCAGTAAGGTAAAAATCTTAAAATTTCATAAGCCTTATGTTTTAGAAAGTGAATCATTATTCAATTAAATTGAACAACTTGAAAAAATGTGTGATTTTACAAGAAAATGAATTTCTTTAATAGTACGTGAAAATTCAGATAATTATTCATAATTATCGAACGAAAAAATTCCAGAATAACAATCGTAATTTGTAAAATTCTTGATTTACTTGTAAAGAAAATTCAAATGAGATTTTCACTTGTTCCGATAACTTATGAACTAAAAAAAATTCATTTTTTTTCTCTTGTTTGATTAAATCTACTGACATTTATTCTGAAATTAGAAAGTGGATCTTAAAATAACCACGGGGAATCTGAAGTACCGGAAGAACATCTCGAGTGGAAAGTAAAACTAAATTCAAATCGAAACTCTTTTTAATCGTTAAACAAATCATCAGTAAATATAAAAACTATAATAATTTTTGAAACTCAAATAGAAGATGAAAAATAAAGGTTTATTTGCAAAAAGATGCAAGTTTCGTCTGAATTCCCCAAAATATATGCCAGATATTTAGAAAAATATCAATTATGTTCAAATTTCACAACAAAATGTTTATATGAAAAGTTATGGAAACATTAAAGTTTTTAGTTACTTTTTCGAAAAACTACGAGGAAATCAGAAACGAGAAATGTTTTCCTGAAATTTTCAGTGAAAAGTTAATGAAAGCATAGTTTTATTTGTTATGAAAGCGAATTTTTTGATACTCCACAATTTAATTTATTCTTTGTATCCGTAAATTCCAAGCTCTGATGAAAACAAATTATTATGATTACAGAGCACATCTAGCCATAAAAATCAAATTCCCGATCAAAAAATTTGCAGAGATGAGACTGATAATGTTCATCATTTGGACAAATCAGAGTTTTCCGAAAAAATTTCGTATATTTGTGAGGACAATTTTTTGGAGTCTGTTAAAAAATCGTTCTCTGAAAGCAGGTAAATATATATGTATTTTTTTTACATCAACATTATTTTTATATAATTTTTATACAATTGATTTCCTTTCAGTCTGCGAATTTCACTTCGAAAACTAAAGAATTTCTTATTATTCCAAAAAAATTTTGATATGAAGTATTTCCACATAATTTATTTTTGATTCTTATTCAGAATTCAAGAAATTTAAAGATTCATAAGATTTCAACGAAGTACGTTTAAGTACAACAAAAAATTGAATTTTCAGAAGTTTTTTGTTGAAACTCGATGATTCAATATGAAAATGTTGTAAAATTTTACTATAAATATTGCAGCCAAGTTAACGAACTCCGAGACAAAGAAAAATTGGAGAACAAAAAGGACCAAAAGATAATAGACGTTCTTTCGAAAATTCCTCTGAAAGAACAATGCATTTGTGAGCTCTGCACATGCGGGTAAATATGACAAATAATTACTTTATCAATACAATCAACAAACTTATTTCACATGCTTAAACAAATTCGAAATTTCAATCAATTACAAAAAGGTGTACTTAATATAGAAAATTTTTGTGATCAATTGTTTCTAATTAATTACTTATTAGAATATGTATAATTTACATAAAATTTAATGAGTATCAACTGTATAACATATCAAATGTTTAAAATTTTATAATAAATCAAAATTATGAGTTATTACCTTCCAATTTTACGACTTCTAGGCGACATCGATGTACCCACAGTGTTCCTGAAGATCACCTCGAAATTCCACGCAATGAACCTTTTTCTTCAGTGACGTCTTACAGCCAAGCATACGAAGAAAAACGCTCAGATCGTCAAGCCAAATTTTGCCAGAAAGATTATTTACACGTTGAAAAACAATTCTGCATCAGGCAAACGGAAGACGCAGCCCGTCAAAATCACGAAACTTTGAGCACTGATCTTGAAAAAGATGAAAAATCAAAAATCAGTACTAAAGGTGATTAGATCATAGATTCATTTTCCAGATTATATATTTCCAATATAAAAAAAGTTTTTACGTTTTTCCGAAGTGAGATTTTTAGTGCAAATTTCGGAATTTGATGGACATTATTTCTAATTCTTAAGAAATTCTGATATAGCTCTAGATTGATTGAAAACTTTCAAAACCTAACAAATTTCGAAAATCATTTGTCTTTCTATTCAGTTATCTAAGGAATTGGAGTTCACAGCCATTTCTGTAATACTTTCCTGTCTTCGAAGAAAATTTCTTTTTAAACGATCGATTATTCAATCAAATTTTATAGCTACATCGACATCTGTAATTTCTTCATCTCCTCGCGAAGAAGAGATTCCTGTACACGTTCACACGTATAATGAAAAAACGAACGAATGCACATCTCGAATAACCGAACAAATCGAAAATTACGATCACCTTTCGACCGAGCATATGGAAATCACGAAAGATACAAAAATGGTGAGTTTTCCCAAATCGATCAAAATTCATGAAATTGAATACTTACAACTCTGTCAATTACTTCGCTTTTCAACAAGTTTTTGAAAGAAGTACCAAATTTCGAGATGTTTCAGAACAAACAACTCACGAATTTCTTGTCATGCAAATATAATTTAACTAAACTTTTTTCACATTTTGCAATATTTTTAAAGATTTGCCATGATTCACGGAATATTACACAAAAGTTCACCTGTACAATCTAATATAAATCAACCAATCTCGAACGATTTTTCAGACTATTTCCCATGACGAAGAAAAACCAATTCACCGTGAAAAAGACAGCACGATAAAAACCGACTACTACATAACCGAGAAAAATTTGAAACTCGAGGAGTACAACGAAAACGATGAACAAATCATCATCCAAAAAACGACGCTAAAAGACGTGAGATCAAATAACGAGACAGAAAATTTCAGAACAGAAAAAAGCCTACTTATCGAAGAAATAGAAGACGATTCACATTCCCAAAAAGACACTCTAAACGAGACAAAGTTCATATCCGAACGCAGAATCCCTATCAAACCCAAGGACAACCTCAAACCTGAAGGTGAATTCGATCGCCCAATTCCTCTGCAGTATCTTCCTGCATCAAAACCAGTGATTGTCAAACCAGAAGATAACTTGAAACCAGAAGGAGAATTCGTTCGTCCAGAACAAGCAACTTATCGTCCAACAAAAAGACCTATGCCTATAAAACCAGAAGACAATCTGAAACAAGAAGGAGATTTCGAAAGGCCAAAATCGACTGCTTTCATACCTGCGGAAAAACCGACAGTCAAAAAACCCATAGACAATCTGAAGCCTGAAGGAGAGTTTGAAAGACCTCGAAAAGACGATTTCCAGCCAGCAGAAAAACCAGTTTTGAAGAAACCGGTTGATAACCTTGTTCTTGAAGGAGATTTCGACAGACCTCGAAAATCTCCACTTGGTCCTGGAGAAAAGAGAAGCCCAATAAAGCACGGTGACAATTTGAAACCAGAAGGTGAATTCGATAGACCTAAGCCTTTTCAATTCCAGCCAGCTGAAAAACCGATTATCAAAAAACCTCAAGATAATTTGAAACCTGAAGGAGACTTCGATCGTCCTATACCAACCAAGTTCCAGCCAGCGGAAAAACCAGCAGTGAATAAACCGAAAGACAATTTGAAACCTGAAGGACCTCTGGAAATCCGACCAAAGGATGACTTTCGACCTGTCAATGGCGAGCGTTCGGATATTGTTAAACACGAAGACAACATCCGGATGGAAGGAAACATAGAAGTTCACAGATCTAGAGATGAATATGCTAGACATGATGTGCAACAGCGACTTACGATCACTAAACATGAAGACAACTTGCTCATCGAAGGCGAATTCACAGATTTGAAATCTCGAGATGACTTCAAATTTGTGACAAGTGAACGAGTTTCCTTGGTAAAACACGAAGACAATTTGAAACCAGAAGGGGAATTCGATAGACCTCATAAGCCATCTGTCGTACCAGCTGAAAAAAGAGTGCCAATCAAGCCAGAAGACAATTTGAAGCCTGAAGGGAAATTCGAACGTCCACAGCCAAAAGAGTACCAACCAGCTGACAGACCAGTTGCTAAGAAACACGAAGACAATTTGAAACCAGAAGGGGAATTCGATAGACCTCATAAGCCATCTGTCGTACCAGCTGAAAAAAGAGTGCCAATCAAACCAGAAGACAATTTGAAGCCTGAAGGGAAATTCGAACGTCCACAGCCAAAAGCGTACCAACCAGCTGACAGGCCAGTTGCTAAGAAACCTGAAGACAATTTGAAACCAGAAGGGGAATTCGATAGACCTCATAAGCCATCTGTCGTACCAGCTGAAAAAAGAGTGCCCATCAAGCCAGAAGACAATTTGAAACCTGAAGGGAAATTCGAACGTCCACAGCCAAAAGCGTACCAACCAGCTGACAGACCAGTTGCTAAGAAACCTGAAGACAATTTGAAACCAGAAGGAACGTTGGAAATAAAACCGAAAGAAGATTTCAAAATCGTTCGAGGTGAGCGGATGGAAATCATCAGACATGATGACAATATTCAGATGGAAGGTAAAATAGAAATGTATCGATCTCGAGATGACTATACTGAACATCAGTTAGAGAAACGCGTAACGATCAAAAAACACGAGGACAATTTGTGTATGGAAGGTGATTTTACAGACATGAGGTCCCGGGATGATTACAAACTGGTTAGCACTGATCGAGCGACGATTGTCAAGCATGAAGATAATTTACGGTCTGAAGGAATTATTGACATTCGACGAAAAGACGACTTTGTCCCGAAGCGAGCTGAGAGGCCGAAGAGTATCAAGCAACAGGACAACTTGAAGCCAGAAGGAGAATTTGAGCGCCCAAAGCCGAAGACGTATCAACCAGCAGAAAAACCTATCGTAATAATACCTCAGGATAACTTGAAACCAGAAGGAAAGTTCGAAAGACCATCACCTGAGAAATACCAGCCAGCAGAAAAACCTGCCGTGAAGAAACCGCATGATAATCTCAAACCAGAAGGTGAATTCGAGAGACCGAAGCCAAAATCGTATCAACCAGCTGAGAAATCTGTTAAGATAATACCGCAAGATAATTTGAAACAAGAGGGAGAGTTTGACAGGCCTGTACCTCAGCAGTATAAACCTGCAGAAAAACCTATCGTCATCAAACCACATGATAATCTCAAACCAGAAGGTGAATTTGAAAGACCAAAACCAAAAGAATATAGGCCTGCTGAAAAATCAGTAGTAATTAGACCCTCAGATAATTTGAAACCAGAAGGTGAATTTGAAAGACCAAAACCAAAAGAATATAGGCCTGCTGAAAAACCAGTTGTAATTAGACCCTCAGATAATTTGAAACCAGAAGGAAAATTTGAAAGACCGTCTTCTCAGAAGTTTCAACCTGCTGAGAAACCTATTGTGAAGAAACCTCATGATAATCTGAAACCTGAAGGTGACTTCGAACGACCTAAACAGAAAGAATATCAGCCTGCTGAAAGATCTATCGCAATCAAACCAAAAGATAACTTGAAACCCGAAGGGGAGTTCGAGAAACCATTGCAAAAGCGGTTCCAACCTGCTGAGAAACCTGTTGTGATAAAACCAAGTGATAACCTGAAACCCGAAGGTGACTTTGAACGACCTAAACAAAAAGAATATCGGCCAGCCGAAAGACCCATCCCAATAAAACCACAGGACAACTTGAAGCCTGAAGGAGATTTTGAAAAGCCATCGCCACAACAATTCCAACCTGCTGAAAAGCCTGTCGTAAAGAAGCCTTGTGATAACCTTAAACCCGAAGGAGATTTTGAACGACCAAAACCGAAAAAATTCCAAGCAGCTGAGAAGCCAGTCGTCGTGAAGCCTAGTGACAATTTGAAACCAGAAGGAGAATTTGAAAGACCTGTACCGAAGCAATTCCGGCCTGCGGAGAAACCAACAGTCAAAAAGCCACACGATAACCTGAAACCTGAAGGTGATTTTGAACGACCTCAACCCAGAGAGTATCAACCTGCCGAGAAACCTGTTGTAATTAAACCACAAGATAACTTAAAGCCTGAAGGTGATTTTGAAAGACCTGTACATCAGGAATTCCAACCTGCAGAAAAGGCTAGTATCAAGAAACCTAAAGATAATCTGAAGCCAGAAGGGAAGTTTGACCGACCTCAGCCGAAAAAGTTCCAGCCAGCTGAAAAGCCAGTTGTGGTGAAACCACAGGACAATTTGAAGCCAGAAGGGGAATTCGAAAGACCCTTGCCTAAAAAATTCCAACCTGCTGAAAAGCCTACTGCTAAGAAACCTCGTGATAATTTGAAACCTGAAGGAGATTTTGAACGGCCACAACCAAAAGAATATCAACCTTCTAAGAAACTAATTGTTGTCAAGCCACAAGATAATCTAAAACCAGAAGGGGATTTCGAGAGGCCTGTGCCACGAGGATTCCAACCAGCAGAGAAACCTAAAGTGAAGAAACCACAAGATAATCTCAAACCAGAGGGTGAATTCGAAAGACCACATCCTAAGGAATACCAACCAGGCCAGAAACCCGTGCTGATCAAACCTCAAGATAATTTGAAGTCAGAAGGAGATTTTGAGAGACCGTTACCACAGCAATTCAGACCAGCAGAAAAACCAACTGTTATAGTGCCACATGATAATCTTAGACCAGAAGGTGATTTCGAAAGACCTAAACAAAAAGAATATCGACCAGCTGAAAGACCTATCGTAATCAAACCTCAAGATAACTTGAAACCTGAAGGAGAGTTTGAGAAACCATCGCCACAGAAGTTCCAACCTGCTGAGAAACCTGTTGTGAAGAAACCAAGTGATAATTTGAAACCTGAAGGTGATTTTGAACGACCTAAGCCTAAGGAGTATCAACCAGCTGAAAGGCCTATTGTGATCAAACCTCAAGATAATCTCAAGCCTGAAGGAGAATTTGAGAAAAAGATTCCAACTCAATTCGTACCTGCCGAGAAATCTGTTATCAAGAAACCACAGGACAATCTCAAACCTGAAGGCGACTTTGTACGACCGAAACCTGAAAAATATCGACCGGCAGAGAAAGCGATCGTCGTCAAACCAGAAGATAACTTGAAACCTGAAGGCGACTTTGAGAAACCAATGCCACATAAATTCCAACCTGCAGAAAAACCAATCGTGAAAAAACCAAAAGATAACTTGAAGCCTGAAGGTGAGTTCGAGAAGCCATTGATCCAAGAATTCCAACCTGCTGAGAAACCTGTGGTCAAAAAACCAGAGGACAATCTGAAACCAGAAGGTGAATTCGAAAGACCATCGCCGCAGAAATTCCAACCGGCTGAGAAGCCTATTGTGAAAAAACCTCAGGATAACCTCAGGCCAGAGGGTGAGTTTGAAAGACCTCAACCGAAGAAATATAGACCAGCTGAGAAAGTTACTGTCGTTAAACCGCAAGACAATTTGAAGCCTGAAGGAGATTTCCAGAAACCTTTGTCTCACAAGTACCAACCTGCTGAGATACCTGTGGTCAAAAAACCAGAGGACAATCTGAAACCAGAAGGTGAATTCGAAAGACCATCGCCGCAGACATTCCAACCGGCTGAGAAGCCTGTTGTGAAAAAACCTCAGGATAACCTCAGGCCAGAGGGTGAGTTTGAAAGACCTCAACCGAAGAAATATAGACCAGCTGAGAAAGTTACTATCGTTAAACCGCAAGACAATTTGAAGCCTGAAGGAGATTTCCAGAAACCTTTGTCTCATAAGTACCAACCTGCTGAGAAACCTGTGGTTAAAAAACCTCAGGACAATTTGAAACCTGAAGGGGCATTCGAAAGACCATCGCCACATAAATTCCAACCTGCTGAAAAACCTGTAGTAAAGAAACCACAGGATAACCTTAAACCTGAAGGCGAGTTTGAACGACCTCAACCAAAAGGTTTTACGCCAGCTGAGAGACAAGTTGTCGTGAAACATGAAGATAATCTGATAGTGGAAGGTCGGAAAATTACAGGACATGAAAAAGCTCTCAAGTCCACCTGTAAACGTAAAGACCGTCGTTATATCGAGGAAAATTTGGAAACCTATCAATATAGGGAAGACAGTGCAGAATGTCAGCTGGAAAAGAGCGTGAAAATTATTCAACAAAAAGAGAAGATATACCTCGGAAGTGAATTCTCGTCCGTTAGATCTTCAGAAAACTCAAAAATTATGACAGGGGAGCAGATAGCAATCACTGAAAATCGAAATCAAGGGAGATTAGACACCAGTGTTGAAATTTGCCTACGAGATAAATCTGAATCCATAAAAACTGAAAAGGTTCAGATGGTGAAGCCAAAAGATAACCTCAAGCCGGAAGGTACATTCGACAGACCGCAGAAAAAACCTTTCACTTCATCGGAGCGTAGGTCACCTATAAAACATAGCGACAATTTGAAACCAGAAGGTGACTTCGAGCGACCTGTTAAAACTCCATATCGCAGAGCAGACAAAACAGTAGTAAAAAAACCAGTTGATAATTTGAAACCAGAGGGAGACTTTGAGAGACCCCAGCCTAAAAAGTTCCAACCTGCAGAAAAACCAATCATTAAAAAACCAAGTGACAATCTCAAGCCTGAAGGTGACTTTGAAAGACCTCAGAAGCAATCAGTTACTCGGGTCGAAATGAGAACACTTATCAAACAGAAAGATAATTTGAGATCCGAAGGAGAATTTGAAAGGCCACAACCTAAAACATATCAACCTGCAGAAAAACCAGTTATAACAAAACCTATGGACAACTTGAAACCAGAAGGAGACTTCGAAAGACCTTCACCTACGAAATTCCAACCTGCCGAAAAGCCAGTTATTAAAAAGCCAGTTGACAACCTTAAACCAGAAGGTGATTTTGACAGACCACAACCCAAAGTGTTCCAATCGGCGGAAAAACCAGTTATCAAGAAACCAACTGATAACCTTAAACCTGAAGGTGACTTTGATAGACCTCAGAAACAAACAGTTGCTCAGTTTGACATTAGAACACCAATAAGACACAAAGACAATCTCAAACCTGAAGGGGAATTCGAAAGGCCAGAACCTAAAGTTTTCCAACCTGCAGGAAAACCGGTTGCCATCAAACCTACGGACAACTTGAAACCTGAAGGTGATTTTGAGCAACCTAGACCAACGAAGTTCCAACCTGCAGAAAAGCCAGTTATCAAAAAACCTGTTGACAACCTAAAACCAGAAGGTGACTTTGAAAGACCTCAGAAGCAATCAGTTACTCGGGTCGAAATGAGAACACTTATCAAACAGAAAGATAATTTGAGATCCGAAGGAGAATTTGAAAGGCCACAACCTAAAACATATCAACCTGCAGAAAAACCAGTTATAACAAAACCTATGGACAACTTGAAACCAGAAGGAGACTTCGAAAGACCTTCACCTACGAAATTCCAACCTGCCGAAAAGCCAGTTATTAAAAAGCCAGTTGACAACCTTAAACCAGAAGGTGATTTTGACAGACCACAACCCAAAGTGTTCCAATCGGCGGAAAAACCAGTTATCAAGAAACCAACTGATAACCTTAAACCTGAAGGTGACTTTGATAGACCTCAGAAACAAACAGTTGCTCAGTTTGACATTAGAACACCAATAAGACACAAAGACAATCTCAAACCTGAAGGGGAATTCGAAAGGCCAGAACCTAAAGTTTTCCAACCTGCAGGAAAACCGGTTGCCATCAAACCTACGGACAACTTGAAACCTGAAGGTGATTTTGAGCAACCTAGACCAACGAAGTTCCAACCTGCAGAAAAGCCAGTTATCAAAAAACCTGTTGACAACCTAAAACCAGAAGGTGACTTTGAAAGACCTCAGAAGCAATCAGTTACTCGGGTCGAAATGAGAACACTTATCAAACAGAAAGATAATTTGAGATCCGAAGGAGAATTTGAAAGGCCACAACCTAAAACATATCAACCTGCAGAAAAACCAGTCATAACAAAACCTATGGACAACTTGAAACCAGAAGGAGACTTCGAAAGACCTTCACCTATGAAATTCCAACCTGCCGAAAAGCCAGTTATTAAAAAGCCAGTTGACAACCTTAAACCAGAAGGTGATTTTGACAGACCACAACCCAAAGTGTTCCAATCGGTGGAAAAACCAGTTATCAAGAAACCAACTGATAACCTTAAACCTGAAGGTGACTTTGATAGACCTCAGAAACAAACAGTTGCTCAGTTTGACATTAGAACACCAATAAGACACAAAGACAATCTCAAACCTGAAGGGGAATTCGAAAGGCCAGAACCTAAAGTTTTCCAACCTGCAGGAAAACCGGTTGCCATCAAACCTACGGACAACTTGAAACCTGAAGGTGATTTTGAGCAACCTAGACCAACGAAGTTCCAACCTGCAGAAAAGCCAGTTATCAAAAAACCTGTTGACAACCTAAAACCAGAAGGTGACTTTGAAAGACCTCAGAAGCAATCAGTTACTCGGGTCGAAATGAGAACACTTATCAAACAGAAAGATAATTTGAGATCCGAAGGAGAATTTGAAAGGCCACAACCTAAAACATATCAACCTGCAGAAAAACCAGTCATAACAAAACCTATGGACAACTTGAAACCAGAAGGAGACTTCGAAAGACCTTCACCTATGAAATTCCAACCTGCCGAAAAGCCAGTTATTAAAAAGCCAGTTGACAACCTTAAACCAGAAGGTGATTTTGACAGACCACAACCCAAAGTGTTCCAATCGGTGGAAAAACCAGTTATCAAGAAACCAACTGATAACCTTAAACCTGAAGGTGACTTTGATAGACCTCAGAAACAAACAGTTGCTCAGTTTGACATTAGAACACCAATAAGACACAAAGACAATCTCAAACCTGAAGGGGAATTCGAAAGGCCAGAACCTAAAGTTTTCCAACCTGCAGAAAAACCGGTTGCCATCAAACCTACGGACAACTTGAAACCTGAAGGTGATTTTGAGCAACCTAGACCAACGAAGTTCCAACCTGCAGAAAAGCCAGTTATCAAAAAACCTGTTGACAACCTAAAACCAGAAGGTGACTTTGAAAGACCTCAGAAGCAATCAGTTACTCGGGTCGAAATGAGAACACTTATCAAACAGAAAGATAATTTGAGATCCGAAGGAGAATTTGAAAGACCACAACCTAAAACATATCAACCTGCAGAAAAACCAGTCATAACAAAACCTATGGACAACTTGAAACCAGAAGGTGACTTCGAAAGGCCCCAGAAGCCTTCAACTATGAAATCTGAAAAGAGGACACCAATCAGACACAAAGACAATCTGAAACCAGAAGGAGAGTTCGAAAGACCTCCACAAAAGTCATATCAACCTGCAGAAAAACCAACAGTTACCAAGCCAGTCGATAATTTGAAACCTGAAGGGGACTTCGAAAGACCTGCTCCCAAACAATTCCAACCAGCAGAAAAATCAGTCATCAAAAAACCAACTGATAACCTTAAATCAGAAAGTCAGTTCTTCCGAACGCAAAAAGAGCTTTCTAGTGAGTTGGAACGTAAAAGACTCGTACAAAACATTGACAATGTGAAAGTTGAACGACAAAGTCCTGAAAAATATGGCTTGGTTGAAAAATCACTTACTAAGAAATCGCAAGATTGTGTTAAACTTGAATCACAAAACCAAGAAATGCATCATTCTGTGAGCAGGCAAACGGCTAAACCCGAAGGTTACCTGAAAATAGAAGGAGATTTCAAAGAAACTGTCATCACAAAATCACTTTCAAATGAAGATGCTAAATTTGGCAGGAACGTTAAATATTTGCATTCTGAAGAAACTAAAGCAAGAAAGCATTGGTCGAAGGACGATTCTTCTCTACATCAGTTGACTGAACATGTTGAAACGCACTGTACCCACAAAGCTGAAAGCCGCAATTCCAGAAACCTCGCGAGATCGCAGGATAGATATTTTGTTACACATTCTTCTGAAAATAGCAAGTAAGTATTTTTCTGTACCAAAGCTAAACTATAACCATAATGATTTCGCTGAAGTAAAGTAACTATGATTGTTATGAGAGTTAAAAAGTTGAAATTTATGAAGTAGTTCACTGCTCATGATACTTTTTTCAGCCTTAATCGACAAACTCTAATCTATTTCACTTCAACACATGTCACCATTCAAAGTCTAACCAAAATCATCTTCTTGCTCCGCAGAAACCTATGCGAACGAGACCACCGAAAAGACCGCTCATTCACTGAAGAAAAAACCCACGATCGCCGTGACTCGAACGAAATGACCTCAAAAAAACAAGCAGAATCCTGGATAATCCCTTACAAGGACACCAAAAAAACTAAAATCTGCGACGGAGTCAAACAAGAATCTTCAGAAACCCAAAAATCTACCGAATTGACCTCGCAATCAGATTCTTCAAAATTCACGACCAACACGCGCAAACAAAAATCTTGTAGCATTTCCCAACATCTCATACACGAGCATAAAACCGGTGAGCTTCTCAGCCACCAACGTTTCGTCTCCGAAGAAGCAAGCTTCGGAAAAATCGGAAAACAGCAGTCCATCTCGAGCAAACGCGATTTCGTCAACAAGCAAATTTCGGAGAACAAGCAGGACATGGAAAGAAGTCATGAAGGAAGCTCTCGTTCCAAGGATGAAAGGTCCTTCTTCATCAGCTGCAACGATCGCAACAAGGACGAAAGCGTCAAGAACCATCATCGGAAAAGCGTCATGTCGCTGTCAGCAGATGTCAGCAATGCTGTTCTCCACCGAAAGGGAGAAACAACTTCTACAGAAGCTTCGCACACAATTTCTTCAACTGCTGCAGATCAGAAGAAGAGCATCCACAATTTGGCTGAAAGTGGCCAGTTCATAAGCAACTCGAGCCAGAGCAGTGACAGGCATAGTTTCACTTCTTTGCATCGCAGCCAGAAGGAGAGTGGACTTTCTCACTCACCAGATCGACTTTCCAAGACGACGGACAAATTTTGCTTGCATTCTCAAACTGAAGGCTCCCAAACTTCGAACAAACGAGTTGCCAAAGTTCAGAAGCAGTCCAATGCCTCGCATTTCAAGATGAATGAGGCGAGTTTTGTGTCCACCAGCACCTACAAAAAAGAGTTTCTTCCTAGGGTTCATGGGCCGTGTCCAGCTGCTCTTGCACAATCGAATCAAGCTGCTTTCAAGCACACGAAAGATACTCAGAAGCATAAGTTTTATGTGCCAGTTGTGCCTAGTCCGTAGAGGGATTTGGAGAGGTTGAGGAAGGCTTCGTATAGGCATTATTATATCTTTTTACAGCTACTTTTTGGATGAGAATGAGGCCTAACATTTTAGAAGAGGATATTCTAATTTTGGGGGATGTATAAGAGATGGGGGAGTTTTTGAAAATGGTCCTGTCTTTTGGGTTTGTCTGCGATTGAAGGATTTGGAGTGATGATTACGTTAGATTGACATTTTTATCAAACGATGGTTTCAAATGTTGCGAGAAAAATGTTGAAAAAATCCTAGGTTTTTGGAGTGGAGAAAATATGTTTTGATTTTTAAAAATTTAAAGCTTTTTCTTCTATTCCAAAAACTTGGGATTTTTTTGAACTTTCCTTGAAGATACTTTCTGACGAAATATATTTTCGGCTATTAAGCTTTTTGTACTTAAAACAAGATAGATTGTAAAAAAATTTCATCGTAGTCGAAGAGCTAGAAATCAAAAGTGACCAAATCAATTGTTACAGAGATGAGAGAACAAATTTTTCAGGGCTTCAAGGCATTATTTTTACACATTAAAACTACTATTTTTATATTTATTTTCAAGGACTGATAACATCAATTCCATATATTGCACTTGTATGATCGACAATCATATTTTGATATTGAAGAGAAAAAAATTACTCTAGTCTGATATTTATTACTTCGGAGTACATATGGTTAAGTGTAAAAAATTGATTAATCATTTTTGACATCGAACTCTTAGAAACTTAGATCGGGAGAAATCGTTTATATTGACGTTGTAACAATTTCAAATTTATATAAAATTGTTTTGATATTTAAGTGTTTTAATAAAAATGGATGATCGTGTCAATTGCTTGTTTTATTAACTTATGAATTCTATATTTTCCGCTAGTTAAAGGTGGGTATAATTATTGTTTTTGCAATCCCTTAGAAAAAAAATCACAAATTTTTGATAGACAGTTCATCATCTTACCTACTAATAAAGATCTATTTAAATTTTTTTCGAAATCTTCGAGAACTCATAAAAGAATTGATGGATTTTTAAAAACATAACAACAGTACGTTCAATAAAATTTTTTATTAAGCCTGTAAAACTTTCACTCTGCATTTCATTACATCAAATTGATTATTAAATAGTCACATGATTTTCACAGACAAATTCATTGAGTTGCATTCATATTAAAACCACAGAATTGCCAACGCCTTTCCATGTTGGCTCCGATTCCTGAAAGTTCTTGTTTGAAGACTTGGGGAAATCGCTGCATTAAGAATTCTACGTCGTTGGGTCTCAGGTCCGGTTCGATTTTTTGCAAATATGACCATACGTAATCTACACTTGCTCCGAATGGATGAATGTGGAGAAAAGTAGCAATTAAACCTATGAGAAAATTTTTGGAATGAGTTTGAGTATACTTTGCTTTGATTTTCAAAATCTTTGTGACCAGAGGTGGAAGCAAAATTTGGAGCGAATCCTTGGTTTTTGAAGTAGGGTAAATGGATTTCGATGATCAAAGATCATCGGTGGAACAATCGTCATTTAGTTTTGTTCCTTTTTATTCTGCAATATAACATCAAAAGAAGAGTGTTCCTTTTTCTTAAATTTTCAAAATCATTGACAATCTCCGAACTATAAAAAATTTCCGATTTTTACAAACTTTAATAATGTTACATAGCTTCTGTAGTTTAAAGAAATTTTTGAAATATTTAGTAATCTACAATATTTATAAACATGTTCTGGAACCCTACAGACATTTCTGATTTCTGAAAATTATTGATAAATTTTGGAATTTTCGATGTTCTCTTGATTCTTTACAATTTACGGAATTTTTAAGCTGTTTATGAAAATTTTGAAAACTATGAACGATTTTTATACCTACTATGTAACATTTTTTGAATCTAAAAAACTGTATGAATATTACAGTTTCTGTTTGTCAAAATTTTCCACGATCTAAAAAATTAAGCAAATTTCTCTGGATTTCTACAAATTTTTCGAATTTTTCATAATTATCTACGATATTTAGAACTTTGAATTATTTTTTAATTCACAGAACTTCCAAAAATTTTATATTTTCGTTAAAATTTGTAAAAATAATCGATTACCGCTCCAAAAAATGAAACATTTTTTGACTTTTAAGTATCTCAAGAATATGGAAAATTTTGGAAATATTCTACGATCTACAAACTTTATCAACATTTTCTAGAATCCTAAAGAATTAATCGAATTTTTCCGAATTATTAATTTATCTTCGCAGTATTCAATGTCTTCTGAATTTTTCCATATTTCCATAATTATAAAATATTTTTCGAAATTCTCAAATAACTCCGTAAAATAGAACATTTTTTATAAATTTTAAGAATGTGACACAGTTTCTGTAGTTTCAGGAAAAATTTCACAAATTTTTTACTATTTGTAAAATTCATCAATATTATCTGAAATGACACTAGTTGTCCGAATTTTTCAAAATTATTGACATTTTTTCAAACTTCTATATTTCTTGCAATATCCGAAATTTCTTCATTTTCATCACGATTTGCGAAATCATTAAGTACATTCGACCGATAGAAATTTTTTTTGATTTTTGAAAATTTTAAGAATATTAGAGTAGTTTATGCAGTTTTACGAAATTCACAAAATATTCTATAATTTACAAAATTTACTTACATTTTTGTTTTCCTGCAAATTTTTCAATTGTTGAAGATTGTTGTCAATCTTCAGAATTCCTAATGTTTACAAATTTTTCAAAATTATCGAAGATATCGATGCTCTTTAACATTTTTTGATTTTGAAAAATTTTAAGAATTGTACACAGTTCCTGGAGGCTTACAAAATCTGCAAAATTTTTAAAAATTTTTAAAATTCACCTTTTTATGAAATCCCGAGAAATTTTCGAATTTCTTAGAATTATTTAGAAACTACAAAATGATCGATGTTTTTCAATATTCAACGTTTTCAAAGTTACTTGATTTTTACAGAATCTCTTAAATTTTTCGCAATCTACTAAATTAATGTTTTTTGTTATAAAATCCTATACATTTTTCAATTTCATCATAATTATTTACCATTCACAAAATTCTCAATATTTTGTAAATTTTCAAAATTTTTAGAATATCTTGATTTTTATTGAAATTCGCAACATCATCGGCGATCTCGGTAAAAAAAAAGCGTTTTTCGATTCTCAATACATAGTTTTCATATTTTTACGGAATCTCCAAAATTTTCCACAATCTTCAACATCTATCAAAATTTTGTGAAATTACAAAAACATTCCCAATTTTCCAGAATGATTGACAATCTTTAAAATTCACCGTGTTTCTAATTCACTCAAAATTTACAATATTTCAAACAAAACATGAACAATTTAAAGTTTTTCAAATTTCTCAAAAACCCGTCCCTCTCATGAAAGATTTCCTGCAATTTTTCAATACTTCGTAAAATTATTCTTCCGGGATAATAATGATTTTAATTTTTTTTAAACCTAATTGAAGGCAAAAAATAATGATCAATCATCTCAAAAGTAAGTATAAATAATTTACAAATAGTACTTTATACACCTGAAAAGCCCGAAATCCTACCCAACCGAAAATGGTTGATAATTATCCCGTTTGTGATTTTCAGTCTTCGAAATCCATTCCTCTTTCCCTACTTCAAAAATTCGAAATTTTTCCTAACTTCCCTTACATCTCTGTTCACAATGAAAAAATTTATGAATAAATTTCAAAGTCCCATACCTATTAACTTAACATCTTTTTGAGTCACTTGAACATGATTCGAATTCATGTTCAAACACTCGGAAGCATGGTCTTCACTATCGTCATCTCTATCTAAAGTAATGACTTCATTATCTATTAGTTCCTCTTTTTTGGTAGAACCCAATTTAAGCACCAAATCTTTAATTTTCTGATTGCTCTGCACCTGCAGTTTTTTTGCTTCCAACAATTTTTCTTGCATGCCTTTCAACGTTTGCTGAAGCACTTTAGATTGCTTTTCTTTCGACTCGATTTCCACTTTGGTATCGGATTTCAATAGATCCACCTTAATTTATTTTTGAAAATGTGAATATTCATAACTATCCACGAATATTATTCGTAATTTTTTGTTTCCACCAGGAAAAATTAGAATCAGGCATATGATATTTTCAAGGTTCCAGTTATTGATTAAAGGATTTTTGAAAATGGTTTACGTTTGAATCTTTACCGACAAATTTCTTTTTTGAAATAAAATTACAGGACAGTTTAAATTTTTTTCTCCAGTAATAGCATTCATAAAACCTCATTTTTGTAGGCTTCTAGTTGACATCTCAAGCTGTCATTTTCGTCCTTCAAAATTTGAAGTTTTTCCATAGTCTCATGCGAATCAGTATGGATTCGAGATTTTTTTCTTTGTGGCTCGTCCTCAGTGTCAGAAACTTCCATTTCTTTTTCACCCTCTGCCGACGAATCTTCAAGTTGGACCGCTTTAACTTCCTGTTTACACGAAAATCCGACTTTTTTCTTAATTTTGTTGATAGCAGCAAAAACATGTTTGTATTGACTGTCATGAATGCATGCAACGTGGTACGTAGGTCATGTCGCAAACACATATTTTCGATTTCTTGTGAGTGTGAAAACATGTGTAATGACTGCTCCAGAAATCCTCAATGTAAGTAAATTAAAAGTCATAGAAAAAACTTTGTAAAAAATAGTAAATTGTAAGTTGCAATCTGAGGAATCGTAGAATTCTCTGTTTGATTTTTTGTTCCGAAAATTTTCGTTAATCTCCATGTTTTTTTCGTAATATTAAATAAAAATTCTTTCTCGAATGTAAAATTTTCGAGTTTCTTAAAGTTCAGTACCATTGTATTTAAAAATGTTCAAACTTTCCATCAAATCCTCTAGCTTTCAATTTTTTCAACAAATTTTTCTGATTCTGTTATGTTTAGCAAAATCTGAAAAAATGAATGCCTTATTTGAAATTTCCACTATTTATTAATTTAAAATGTTTGTCGAATTTCTGAAGTACACAATTACGATTTTGAGGATTTCTGTATAATTTGAATTTTCGTTCCTCTCAAAATTTTGGACTAGCTAGCAATCAGAATTCATATAAAAAAATTAAATTCTCCAAACTCAAAAAGGTTGAAATTGATCAATGAAAGTTAAAATTTTCTAAATTGTTCATCAGGATTCCGTTGTTTTCTCCGTAAATTATTACACCTGAATAATAGCATCTTCCCTTAAAACGAACAAGACCCTGCAAAATCATACAAAAAATCGACAAAAAACAATACAAAAGTCAAATTAACAACTAACAAATTGATGAAGCGCTGTCATTAACTAATAATAAAAAATTAGTATATCACCAATTCAAAAACTTGTAAAATAAAAGTAAAATATAGCATTCTTACCTTCGACTTACGAAGTATAGACGTGAAAAAAAATAAAAGCGTTTTTGAAGCAAAAGATCTTAGAATTGTGTTGTGATTTTGGGGAAGGTTTACAATGGGTGAAAATCAGTTTTATATCATTATCGCCATCATGACGAAAAACAATAAAATTAATATCAGATACCAGATGTTTCACAAAGTCTTGGTAAATCGCAAAAATGTTTTCAATATCCTTGAAACTTCTGACATGAGCTCAAAGTTTTCGTCAATGCATAGGAATAAGTGTAAGAATAGTAAAAATTATTCAAAATTGTAAAAGATTGAAAATTTTGTATCAGAATAGTTCTATTTTGCTTTGCTTTTATTTTGGTTTCTATTTTGCTTTGGTTCGCAAATCTCCAATGTTTCTCAAATAAATCACAACTTTTTCCAAAAAAAAAAAAATTACAATGGATTTAAAGTCATTCTCACAATAACTTATGCACCACCAATAACTTGAAATTTCCCTTACCAACCCCCTGTAAAATCACCACTTGCAAACCTTTCCCCTTGTCATCAGTGACGAAGAAAAAATGCGTGATCCCCGTCATTTTTTACCTCTGCCCAGCTTACAGAATTGTGGCTGTCTCGCTCAACCCGACTGTGAAAATTTACCTTTTCCTCATTACCAACTAAAGACGAGTATTGAAAAAAAGTTGGTGTCTGACTGTCTACATGTGTGGTCCCGTTTTGTGGCCCAGCACTCACCTTTGGTCCCCGTTCGGAAAATAAAGGGTTTGAAACGCATCGGATGAACTGTGTGTGTTCTGTCTTATGGGGTAGCTTGGAAAAAAAACAACTTAATTGAACAACGCGCCGGAAACGCGAATACGTACCGTGGACTGTTTTTTCCACGTTTCGATGTTTTTGCGTTGGGCCTTGGTGAAGTGATCCCAAACCTTCTTGTGACTGGCCGCAGTGAACACGCGTTCGATTTGACTGACTGTTGATGACACGGATGACGTGTGTGTCGCATACAAAAACACAACAGATCTATTGTACACCCTGCTAACTCATCATTTACTACTCGACACAATAGGTACTTGTAAATGAAATAAAGCGTATTTTGCATTAATTTCAATAAAAAAAAGGAAATTCAATGACTTCTTCCGATTTTTGGTTTCTAGCTCATACCACTTCAAGATTTTACACTTCTTCGTAGGAATGTAAGAGCTACATTTAACCAAATAAGTAGTAGTCAGATGAGGCTCAATCTGGTGAGTCAGTTAAACAAGTTAGAGATTCTTATTTAATCAATAATAATAACGTTCTGTAATAATTCTATAGTGTAAAGACTCGATCCACGGAGCCAGCAATGATAAACCCGTAAATAGGGAAATCGTGTTCATTAATTCAAGCTTTCGACAGCCACCCGCTATCATCATCAGGAATACAAATCATCAAATCTACAAAACAATCATAATTCTATATATAAAATTAGATTTTCATCAAGTCAATATCAAAAAAAAATTTTCAAAACATCTCACATCAATATATGAATTCCAATGAACATCTATGATCGCCCCAATTTCCATCGATAGCCAAAATAAGATCAAATCAGATATAACCAATCATTGTCTCGAATCAATTCATACCAAGTTAATAATCACCAATAAATGGTCCATTAATATATTCGAATAGGTCTTAAAAAACAAAAACCAAACAAAATTCAAAAACGTCATAATAAACATTATAAACATAAGTATTCCAAACGTCAACAATATACCTTCCATCTAAACAGCAATTACGAGAAAAAACCAACCATGAATCAAAAACATGCCAGCATCTAGTCAAAATATTGATTCAAATTAACTGTTCAATCAACGATCTCAGAAAAAAAAGACTGAAAAAAAAGTTAAAAACACCCCTCAATAACATAGAAAACATAAAAAATTCTTGTTAAAAATTACTCTTACAATGAACCATACCTGGACACAAGGTAAACAAAAAAATCCAAGACAACAATAAACTAACGAAAACCCATATCTCATTCACTGTCGCGTCTATGGGCGCGTCATTCTTATTTAATGTTTGTTATAAATTTTTTTTTGAGGGATAACCCCTCCCGACTAGCCAGTGCCGCCCTTCTCGGGTTCGGTTAAGTTCGGTATGCTTCGTGAATACTCGAGTTTGGTCGGCCGTTCCCGACCTTCCCGACAATACATGAATCGATACGAAGCTCGCCGAAGAGGGCCGAAGAGAAAGTGGCGATTGAGGGAGGGTAGGTGGTGGACGGTGGGGGAAGTGGGAGAGAGCGGAAAAAGAGCAAGGAGTGGGGGGAGAGCTACCCGAAGTTGTCTACAAAATCGCGACGAAACTTTTTATGGGCGAGCATATGGAGCATATATTTAATAAATTTGTACTCCAGAACATATTCCAGAAACTCGTCAAAAATGAAAAAATGAACTTAATAGAGAGAGAGAAACGATTGTCTGCACCGTTTAGATTTCGCCGGGCGTCTCTCTCTGCTGGCCATATAGTAGTATTAAATATATGATATGGAGTCTTCTACCTTGTGGCTTCATTTTTGATACTGTTTTTCGAAAATAAGTTGTAAGGGAACCAATAATGCAATTTTGGTGCGGTTTTCCGCATTTAATTAATTTTTAACTGGTCCACGGTTTTTGTCATACTCACATGTGTCTACCTTCCAAAACGTCATATTAATTACCTTCCACGCAAACTATACATATAAGGTACGATATCTGTTAGCAAACGCTTTATTTCATATATAAGTATCTATTTAATCTTCCAAATTTTCAATTCGCAAAGACCTATTTTCGTACCTAAGCGAGTCGTTTCAAAATAGCTTCTCAGGCCGTTTTCTCGTCCCTTTCTCTTAACCCAACACCATTTCGAAAAATTAATGTTGCATGCACGTAACATCAGCACGATAAAAGGGGCTAAGTGCCATCTCCGAGAAGGTTTGTTATTTCCAGTTTGACAATCTCACTTGGACCCTTTTACATTCGCACGCTTTCAATACTTTTTGCGGAGTGAAACTTCTTATGGTCGCATTAGTTCGAGATCGAGTTTTTAAGTGCAATTTATTCAAATCTTAAAGAATTCCCTATTCAAGAAATGTCTTATTTATCATGTTAAACATTGAGTTCACCATTAGAATTCAATTTGAAGCAAAGCGGAGTGGGAGGTTCATAAAAACCATATGCAACAGATAACTAAACAGAAAATTGCAAGACGAAGGAGTGAAATCGGGATTAAATGCGAAATATTGAAAATTCCCGAAAAATTGAGACAGAAAAAACCCCCCAACATACACAAACTGAAAAATCATGATTCAGATCATAAAAAAATTTTTCATAAGAAGTTTCGTTTCGCTGACCTGCCTCACGAAAACCAGAGGCTGAAACGCAAACGTTTTTCCACCCACCTTATCTAATATCATATTTGAACGAAATTCTCGACTAATCATTGCATAAGTTTATCCATCCGTAACTCTTGAAAAAATGGTAATTCCTCGCGTAACCGATACTTTATAGACAGAGTTATGAGTTTTCCATTTTTAATTTGCGAATAATGAAACTTGCGAGAAAAACAAAATAAAACTTACCAGAGGCAGTATTCGTGTAAGGACCAAAAAATCAGGTATAAATTATCTACTTACATTGTATCAGCAGACCTTGGGTTCGCCCTTTCATCAATTCTTTGGCTTTTTGCAGTTCCTCCTCGTAAAGACTTTTTTCAGACAATAGCCGCCTCACGTGGGAATTGGTTGATTGGATCATAGAATAAAAAGTGTTTGAGTTCCGTTTCGTGCAGTCGCCTCGTTCCAGCCACGTGATAACAACCTGGTAAGAAATTGTCGAATTGACGGAATCATACGGTGGCGCCTTTTGCGGAATTATTCAGAACTGATAAATAATTCTTCTTTCTCATTTTTGAATGGAAGAAATTGAACATGAAAATGATTTTTACCTGAACTGCTTTCATAAAGGTATCGTCTTGCTTGATTTTTTCGCAGATACTTGATGCCTCGTGGTCTGAATAATGGACTATTGGAGGGGGGCTTGAAGGTGGTCTTTGTCTTTCTTTCTCGACTCTTTCTCTGTGGCGCTGCTCTCGTTGCAACTGACGTTGTCTGCACTCCCATTCGTATTGATCGTCCCTTGCCTATAAAAGAAGAAAAAAACTATTTACATTAAGTTCATTTCTTCACTTTGCCAATTAGAAAATTAAGCTTTGTACTAGCCTGAGCAAAATCGACATGCAACCTGCCAGTATTGGCCGCATCGCCATTAGATCCTATTCTTACTCTATACCCAGACAAATAAATGGCAGAATCAATGCTTGATTCCAGGACAAATCGAATGTGACAAAAATTTTTCTTCGACAATCGTAATGTTGTGATTTCCCCGCAGCGTTCGAAAATTTCTTGGATTATTCCTTCAGTCATGTTTTCTGGTAAGCCTGGAATTGAATGCAGCAAAAAGAAATTGAATGATTGGAATCAAGGAAGAAATGGTTTTGTTTCAGACAACCTAGTTTCTTATTCTTACCTCCAACGAAAATTGTTCGACATCCAGATGGCCTCTCACGAGTAGTAGGAGGCGGCGCATTAGGATTTGGTGGGAACAAAGTACAACTTTTGCAATGGATAATCTCTTTGCTGCCTTGTGATGTCACGGGCGATCCACTTGGCAAAGAAATAAGCTGTGTGGTCGTTTCACCGATTATGGGCTCGGTGTTCAACATTTGGGCAGCAGTCACCATTGCGCCATCATGAGTCATAATCCCCATACCCATGGGGGTCGGGTAATTATGGGTGTGACTCATGTGAGGACCAAAGGCCAGGTCGCCCATCATGGGGGTCATCGGGGCCATGCTCATGCCTACCATGGGGTACCCAACCTGGTGCAATCGATATACATCATAATCCATTTTTCAATTTAATTTGGAAATTGGGAGGAAGAGGTCATGAAATGGTCAGGTTTTTTATAGCAGATATGTACGATACTATTATAATGGGTAATTACTTATGAATTACATCGATTACGAATCCTTTTACAATTCTATCTTTGGGTTACTGTACTGACCCCCATGCCCCAAACTCCACTTCCAGCTTCCATTTGCATGCCCATGGGTAAATTAGGTGTCACGGTATTGGTGGTTGTTTCAGTACTGTTCGTATTGCTGTGGGAGTTGCTGATATTGCTGATACTGGACGATGATGAACTATTTCTGTCTTCCGTTTTGCGATCTTCTCTTCGCTCTCGTTCGCTTCGATCTTCTCGGCGATCTCGTTCCCTTCTTTCACTTCGCTCGTTTCTGGATCTTAAGATATTTTCGAGTGTTTGGTTGGAAGAGAAATGATAATGTACAATATTTTCAGCTATTATTCATTTTACTGCAATGTGGGTAATTGTCGTCGAATACACTTGAATTCAATCTTAGAGCGGTTATTTTGAAGTGGATGAAGAAAACTTTGAATAGTGTATCAATTGAGTTTGTATTCCAACATACCAGTTATACGTAGTTCAATTAAAGACTAAATCGAATCGAACGATTATTTATTGACCAAATTTTCCATTCTATAAAAAATTTAATTTCAATTCTCTATCCAACCCTTCCACTAATGTATACCTTCTATTGTTATCTCTGTTTTCGCGTTCTCTCCTGCTATCAGTTTTTTCATTTTTCCTATCAGAATTGTCTTCGGTGTTTTCCCTTGGCATAGGTGGTTGATTTTTATTGGTACCGAATTCTAAGGGCGCGTCATTCATACCAGGTAGAGGTAGTGGTGGGGGTAAGGGATGAAAACCCTGACTAGCCAATTCCATGAATCTCTGAGGACTTGGTATGGGTCCCAAAGGTCCGATTGAACCTAGCCCTAATAGTTACGAGAATTATTGAAATTAATAATGTTATGCATTCGCTTGTTCTATAGAAGAATAAACAAACCATTTGACCACGTGAATTTCAATTTACGGTTATATTAAGAAATAAAAAATTAAAGCCTACAATATTTTGTGATCCTCATGAAAGCCTTATAAGAAATGAATTTTTTTATGGAACAATAGTACATTTCGCAACTAGAAAAAAACGAGGGACTTCTCACTCTCGAATCAGCGACTAAATAGATGCAATGCAGTGACGTACCTAGAACGTTAAGCGCCCGAGGCAAGTAGATGATTCGATTTCCATTAAAACTTTCAATGGAAATATCTACACGTTTCACAAATTTGAAGGAGCTCGAAGAAAGGTTTGGTTTTCTTTGTGACTTTGAAAAAATAATGCAACTTCTCAGAGACTTATACAAAGATAAGCTTCTCAAACCCAGAAAGACATTCGTGCAGTTACAAATACTTGCAACGGAGTTTGCTCCATCTGTTGCTGTAAGTTTTGTACAATGTTTGCGAATGCGAGAGGTGGCAACGTTGGATCACGCTTATGCTGCCGGTATCGTTGCACAACAAATGCGCTTCAATCGTCTGCATTCGTTTGCATAAAAAACTTGGGAAAATGAGGACGCACCTTGCCTCAAATATGAATGCACATTCTTTCGCTAGTCGTTGCTTCGAAAAAGTTACAAGCAGTAGCTGCAGTTATTATGCGAACTTTTGTGAAATTCCAAACATGCTAGATGTTTGTGCCACAATCGCACTATAATAGCAAATATATATGAACGAACAAATTTTCTCATTTTTGGAATTGTATTTCTGAAATAAAATTTAAAAAAGTTGAATGCTTTTCAAATTTTTGGGATTGTGTTTTTGAATACACCACACAGGCATACAGTCATGGTATGTAATTATATATCACTAATTAGTTAAAATTTGCGAGTGAAAATAAAAGATTGAGTGGGAAAGAGAGTGACTCCTTTTTTTTTTACTGCGAGAATCATGTGCGAGAGTGTGCAGGAGCGCGACTGGCATATGTGAGGCGATCTGAGAAAAGGGACCTACTATCCAAAAAATGGTTTTTCCGAATATGAGTGATTCTATAAGTTTTTAACCCAATCTTTAATTATGTGCAATCAGAATTTATTAACTTTGATTTTTTCGCAAGCTATGAATTTTTAAAAATCTTCCATCCCATTTACCGTTGTGTATTTTGAATTATTCAATCGCCCGTCCCGTAAAATTTGCTTTTTGGATAGTAGGTCCCTTTTCTCGGATCGCCTCACATATACTGGCGTACACCTGACGTATACGTTGCACAATTTCCCAACAAAATCTGACAATATCCGGGATTTCTAAGGGATGTATTATCGCTATAAACTAAAAATAGTACGTGTCAAATAAATGCTGATTGAAGAATGCCTGAAAATTCAATTTCTGTATCTATCAATGTCATTATTAGCTCTAAAAATGTCTCGGTAATATATAGGTTATCTGCGCACGCTAGTTTGTTTAAATTTAAAAGTTTTGCTTCTGGACACGAAAAATCTCTTGAAACTTTATTAGAACATGCATGTGATAGTCGAAAATTTTTATTTTTCAACGCAAATAAATAATTATACTACTATAATCTTAAAATCGCATTTTTCAAACGATTTGGTGGATTTCGTGCCATAATGTATTGTCACATGTTCAAATAAATGATTTTTTAAACAATATTTTTTTTAAATAAAAAAAGATGAAAAAGTTGTCATGCCATTTGTATTATTCATGTAAGTGGACAATTTCTTTCCGTACCATTTTCCTCTCTTTCCTTTTCATACATTCAACTAGGCATTAATTTCTTTCAAAATAACTTGCTTGATGCAAAAATTTATTGAAACAGTTATAATTCATTTATTTTTTCAATATATTCAAAAATATTGTAACAGTGAAATATTTGTTAATAATAATGAAATCAGATTTCACAAACAGTTTGCGATATGTTGCTATTATTTTGGGCACATAAGATTCATATACGATCTGTCATGGCTGAACTATCTGTTTGGGCGATGTTGCTGAAACTTTTGCAATATTACGTTGGTCAAACTGTTGTCGACAGAAGTATAGACGAATGAGGACGCACCTTGTCGTCAACTTTGTTTCATGCCATGGACTTTCGTTGCGCAAATATTTTACAAACATTACGCAAAATGTCTTATTGGGAAATAGAAGAAAAACGCCAGAAACTTGCAGAGTTTTATCCAGATAACTTGGACAACGAAGACTTTTTCAACGATATTCAAGACGTCGTACTTTTACTGAAAAGAGTGAAGAAAAACGAAGAGGAAATCGGATTCTTGCCTAAACAACTTCTGTTATACATTTCGTCAATGGGACAGGAAGCTTACAAAACATTAGCGACAGCTTTGCAAATATTACTAACTATACCTGTTTCAGTTGCTTCCTGTGAAAGATCATTCGGTAAACTCAAATTGATTAAATCTTACTTGAGATCAACCATGAGTCAAAGTATATTAACAAATCTTGCAATTATTTCAATCGAAAATGAAACTTCTGTAATGTTGGATTACGAGGATATAATATGTAGTTTCGCAGAGATCAAAGCGAGAAAAGTTAACATTTGAGTTTTTTAATTGTGTTGGGGAAAATTTTTCTTACATTTTTATGTTTCGAGATTATATAAATCAGATAAAAGATTCATTTTTCATCAAAAATTGAGATTCGATGTTGACGTTATCGTTTTTCAGTAATAGAAAAATTGGGTGTAAAAAAAATATTCGAGTATTACTTTTTTATCTTGAGGAACAGTGAAGATCGTTTTGCCGCCCAATCATTGCGCCCGTGGCGACCCCCTCCCCCCTTGGTACGTCACTGGATGGATTCATTATTGGGCAACCATCAATATATCGCCTAATCATGGGTCCATCATTGCACAAACCCTTGGGCTCGTGTTTTAGGCAAAATGTATTTAAAAATTGATTATTATTTCTAATAATTAAAAATATATCTATACATGTAAATATATTATACATCAATTTTATTCGAACATTGAGGAATTCAATTTCGAGATCTAAGATCCTCTCTTGCTTACGCCAATGGTCTATGAAAAATCGTTGCACATACATACACACCATGCAATATATTATAAATATATACTCATTCTGACTTCTGAAAATCAATATATTGTTCCATGTCTAACACATGAAGAACGCTGTATTTCTAATTCATGCATATTTATTCGAAAAGAGGAAATGATTCTAAAATAATTCTGAATAATTCACCCATTGCAGGCATGGAAGCTGCGGGTATTCCGGGGTAATTGTACGCCATTATCGTACACTGCAGCTTTTCTGTGCACAATTTGAACTACACTTTGCCATTTACCTTCACTACATTTTTCACTAATTGTCTTATATAAATTTGAATTTCATATTGAACACATCTAAGGTAAATTGTGAAATTGAAGTGTATTTTTCATATGAATCCAATGAATGTCTATGAAATTATAGAATTATGTAAACGCATTGGAAATATTGGATGTGTGTTTTGTGTTTACTTCAGCCCGGTTTCCAACGCCCTTTTTAGCGCCATTTTCAAAAATTTTCGCATGTTTAGCCATTGTCGCTAATTTTTTGCAAAAAAAATTTTATAAATTTATAAAGAATTTTTCATGATGGTAAAAAATTATGTTTGATTTTGTTAATTTTGCAAGGAAATAGGTTGCAATACCTAGATTTTGAATTGTTTTATAGATTTTGAAAATTAATTTATTTTTAAACAAATGAGAGCATTGCAGGTTTGGTCAAATCATATTTTCTTAAGATCTTATCGGGCGATCCGAATATATAAATAAACCAATCAGCCGATAGCAATTGAAAACCATAGCCAATAGAATTTTAAACGGGCAATCTGATACGTGCTTAGACAAGTAATCTGCTCAATTTCTTATTAAATTGTAAAAAACTAGGTTTTTGGTGTAGAAAATTGCGCGATGGCTGAGATGACAGCTTTATAGTTCTAAATTCACGTTCAGAAGTCAATAAACAGTTTTTCGCTTTTTTTTTTTATAAAAATCGGCACTTGAAAAAAACCTAACGATTTTAATTAGATCGTTCTCACGTGACGAACGGACGGATATTTCTTACTTATTTTCGAATATAATTAATTTTTTTTAAACAATCGTTATGGATATTGATTTATTTGAAGAAAAAATCGGTTGATGGTAGTGTTCACTAAAAATCGATTTTCATTCGATATTAACATCGATGTAGGGAAAAACCGTTAAATTTTAAATGTAACCGCCAACCGTCATTCAAATTACTCATTAACGTAGAAAATTCCATAAATAAATTTTTCTCAACAATCATACGACAACTATGAAAAATTCTAGACATTTAAAGCATTTTTGATAAAAAAATTTGTGATTAAAGTCAAAATTTTTCAATGAGCGATATATTCAAGTGCTAAAATGAATACATAATATGGAAAAATGAAAATTTCGATGTACTTGATTTTCTTTAAAAATATCGGCAACTCAACTAAAACATTAATTAATTAATAATTGGCAACATCGATTTATAATCGACAATATCGATCAATAATCGGTCGCACCGATTATCATCGATGTTTTAAAAATCGATTTTTAGTGAATACTAGTTGACGGTTATATCGAAAATCTATACTTTCATTAAGAATCGATTCGTAGCGATAATCGACGCTCATTAAAAAAATAATTTTCATGCAAACTATTGATTTTCATATTTTGTTTATGTTGGTAGTATATTTTTATAGCTGAAAAAAATTTGTCCTAGTAAATAAAAAAAAGTCGGAAACGACATTGATATTTTCCGGCGGTATTTTGATACAATCGGAGATAAAAAAACGTATCGAAAAAATCAATTTTTCCCATTTCAAAATCGATAGAAAATCAACATCCCAATATTTCGAACGTTTCGTTGGATTGCGCTAAGACAAATACTGAATAACATGAAATACTTAGTAACAAATGGAAAAGTGAGAAATTACCTTCACAAAATGTAAAACTGTAGAATTGCTTGTCTTAGTTTACAAGTGTGATGGACTGCTTCATGAAAACATTCATTTTCGTCATCGATTTTTCGGCTCAATTGTGGTTTGAACACATTAACAAAATTAAAAACAAAATCATGAAGTCCAAAGCAAAAGTTTTGTTCCTTCAATATTTTCTATGAATATTTTTAGCATTTTTGTTCAACCTTAGCCTGAGCTACTGAGACATAATATTCTGAGAATAGTTTTGAGAACATTCCTGGTACATTCCTAGAATATAAAAAAACATTAAATACATGCTGAAGGTTCATTACAACTAACAATAAGTCATACTGTAGATAATAATATTCAATTTATTCTCCAATATTCCATCGAGTAATTTTACATTCAAAATAAATCCGAAACACATACATACCTGCTCATTTTTATTCCCATTCAAATAAATTAAGTATAAAACTTTTAAAAAATTAAAAACAAAATCACTTTCGTACAGAAACGTAGTTTATTTAATGCCAGCTGAAAAAACCAAGAAGATTTCATTATTACTCGTCGAAATATACATGATCGGATCACTTCTTGGACATTCAATATCTCGTGTAGTATGTGTTTTTATACAGCATCCGAAAAACTGGGACTTTTTTGCACGAATGTTGAAAATACTTACATGTGGCCTGGTAAATTAAAAAAAAAAACTTTCCAATTAATCATCCTCTTCCATTATATCCCCTCCATCACCTGTAACAAAAAAATTGGATAGATATTAGAATTCAGAAATATTACCAATAAGGTGAAATCAATTCGACATATTTAAATAGTTGTATCCCAAACCCCGCCCAAAAAAAACCTTCTTTACCATTCACGTGATTATTTTGCCCTGGAATTTGACCAGACTGCAACAATTTGCTCAGCCGCTGCACCTCTTCTATAGTATTGGCACTTGAAATCGCTTCCTTAATCTTCATCTTCTCCTCCTCCGTAATCATCGACCTCTCATCGATATTCTGTTGCTGGGACTTCGCCTTTTCTGTGATTTTCTTCATTAATTCCTTGCCCTCTTTAGTCTTGAAAAATGCTGCAGCTGCGATGCGCTCCTTTTCCTTTACTTTTCTGAAGTCCAAAAGCCTAACTTGAGGCAATTTGTGGATGACGTACTGTCGGTATTCAGGCTTGGCAGAAACAGGGTTTTGTAGGAGACACAAGCAAGTGAGTTTTTTCAAAGGAATAAGGGGTTCCAGGTCGCTCGTGTCCTGGATCATGTTCCCTGTGAGAATCAAGGATTCTAAATTAGGGATGGAGAATTCCAGTCCTTCGGCGATCCTGACAATGTGGTTGTTGTTGAAAAACAAAGTTTTCAGCCGCTTGAGGAGGGGGAAGTTGTCGATTTTGCGGATGTCATTGTCTGAGAAGTCCAAGGTGTCAAACTGATCCTGAAAAAATGAAGAAAACCATTTTGGATTGAATTCAGATAAATAAAATAGTTTAGTTTTGAATTAAAATATGATTCATAATAACATTAAAAATGTCCTATATTTTAAATTTGCAAAACAGTGGGAAATTCTATACTCAGAATTCATTGCAGCTTCCATTTAAGGGTCAATTTTACATACATTTAAGAATTTTTAAAAATTCAGTATTTATTATTAAATGTTAGGAAATGTATAATTTTTTTTTCATTCGAGTGCACTGTTGAAGAATACTTTTTAGTAGATATTTCATTTTAAGTATTAAAGAATTCGTGATATATTTAAAATTTTATGTATTCTTATCAGCAAAATGATACAGTATTGTACAGTTAGAATTTGGATTAGAATTTCATTAGAATTTGTATTAAAATTGCTCACTTAGAATTAAATATTTCAAATTTTCTATATTCTGAATGTGTGAAACAGTGGAAAATTGTATTCTCAAAATTTGTCGCAACTTCTAATAAGATCAATTTCACATACAAAAAGGAATTTTTTTGAACCTAAATATGTATTGTTAAATATTTAGAAATGTGTATTTTTTATGTATAATATATAAGTTCGTGGAACATATTGATTGTAGATATTTTATTTAGGGTATCGAATAATGATGCGAATATTATTAAAAACTTGTTTCTAATTTTTTTGCAGAAAAAAGTTCAGGTTAAATTTTATGCTTGAAAATGAAAAATTAATTCAGACATCTGAAAATTACTAGATTTAGGGGTCCCTATGATAAAAATGAAGCTTTTTCGAAGCGATGTTAAGGTATTACTTTCATAATGAATGTACTAAAAATGATTAAATGTAATTTTTCCTAACTTCAGTACATAGCACTGCTTTCTGCAGTAACATGGCAGTGTGTAGCAAATATTTAATTATGTCATAATAAATTTATTATTCATTTCCATATACCTTATTCAATATTAATACCATGATGTTAGATTTTTAAGGTTTATTTCTAGAAGAGCACCAAAATGTATGAGCCAAAAGCTAGAAAAAAAAGAAAGAAAAAAGAAATGTAGAAATGGATAGAAAGATTTTGAAAGAAGAATTCATTATTTTTTTTTCTCAGAGGGATCAATATAGAAATGGATTTACGAGTATCATTATGAAGTGTAAATTATGATTATCTCATCGATAATAATATTTTAAATAATAATATGATACTCCTATCCATATTATTTATTATCTATTTTTTATTTTTTATCATTAAAATATTATTATTTTATAATTTTCATAGAATTTACTATTTGATTGATAATTCATTTTTTTATTCTTATCAATATTTACATTTATTACAGTCTGACAAAATTTTACTTTTGAAATTTTTGAAAACGATTTTTTACTGGAAATATGTAGCAAATGTCATCGCTATAACAACCCTAAAACAGGTTTTGATGATCTCATCGCCCTTTCAACAAATTCATGATTAAAATTATTTTCGATAAAATCTGCAATTTTTATTAACGATATTTTCAGGAAAAAAACCTAATTGCAGGTTTTTAATCTCAAGTCATCTAATTTTAGAGCCGAAAATGCAAAAAATCAATATTTTTATAGTCAAATTCGGAGAAAATATATATACGTTTTTTATTAAAAAAGAGTCTTATACCTGCTTCACAAAACTATGATACAAACAACTTTGAGTGAACTAAGGTTCTCTAGTATAATATTTCAACACAAAAAGAAGCAGATATAAAACCCTTTTTCGATAAAAAACGCATTTACATTTTTTAAAAATAAAAATATGCATATATTAATTTGTTTGCATTGTTGAACTTAAAAACAGATTCCTTGTCATTGAAAACCTTTAATTCAGTTTTTTTCCTGAAAATGTCAGCAGAAAATTATGGATTTAACCCTGACAGAATAAAAATAATAAAATAATTAATATCTTGAAAACGTGATAAGATCATGAAAAACTTTTTTGGGGTTGGTATAGTGATAATGGTATCTACATATTTCCAGTGAAATACTGTGTCTATATGTTCTTGTTGGTCTTAGTAATATTAAATATTTATATCATTTATCATATATTTTTCTTGATTGCAATTATAATTTCTATATGATTATTTTTATGACTTTTATATAATTTATTAATGATTATATTACTCTTTTGATCACTATTTATTTACCTCCAATTTTATATTTTCATTTATATATCACATTCTTTAATTACTAATTGTTATTATGTTTACTTATTTTTTATTGTTACTATCGAATCAATATTAATATTTAATATATATAATTTATCATTCACAGAATATGTATTTTTTCTAATATTATTTAGTAAATATTTATACAATATACATTATTTTTAATTACATATTGAAATATGTTGTTTGTATTAAACTGAGGAGTATAATACATATGTATAGCAATAATGTCGCCAAATTTGCCGATTAAACAAAGCTCAAAAGTCAAACTAATTAGCTTTTGATTCCTTTTCACAAAAATAAAGTAAACCTTTTAAAAATATATACTGAGACTTTTTTACATACTAAATTTAATTTTTTCTTTCAAAATACACATTATGGACGTAATGCCTTATCCACATTCCAATAAAACTTCAAAAATCCTTGTGCAAGATTTCCAATATCTCAAAAATGCATCACTCACCAAAGTTGCTCCCAAATTTTCAATAGTCGGTATTTTGTACCCTGCAACAACAAAAACACATTAATATTCAGTAACAAGACATTTTTGACAACTGCTCAAATAAATGCAAAAATATCTAACCTCTAAGATCGAGTTCACGATCTCTCACAGGATTTATATACTGCATTGACTGATGTATCAAATCCGGGGTTAATTTTACCATATTTGCGTAACTTTCTCACCGAAAAATGGCTAAAAGCCGTGAAAATCCACAAAATTATTTGACAAACTACACAATATTTATTGCAAGTGTAAATTTGGTGTTAATATTGGGAACAATCAGTAACATCGTTCTCTCCGAGGAATGCCGAACATGGCCGAACATTTCCGTTCGTCACCGAACATTTCCGAAGTGTACGACTGCATTGTGAACTGACCCTAAAATTCAAAATTATAATAATTCCTTACAACATTACTCTAACAAAACACCATGAATTCATTGAACGTGAGTAAAATAAAAAATCCCTCATCTCAAATTCTTCAAAAAGAGCATATTTATAAGACAAACATTGAATTCCAATTTATAATTTCGGTACATACGCACGCTGCAGTGACCTGTGACGTCACGTCTCGGTACCCCCACCCCCTACCCCACACACACAGCTCCCCCTGGCTCCCCCTTCAGTCACTTTTCAGTTGCAATCTCGGCGAATGCATGTTTTCTTAAGGGATATTTTCTCCCAAGTCATACGTGTTTTTCGGCGACAACTTCTCACCTAAAATTGCGTGTTAAAGTAGTGCGAAACTGGGTTTAATTGCGGAAAAACATCAAACGGTACGTAAGTAACGAGCTCAAAGGTCTTTTCTCATCCCGTTGTCGTGAAATAAGGAGCAACGTGAAGATTCGTTCTCGTCCTCAAGGCGTTTCTGGGGGGTGCTTTCACGCCGACACTGAGCGTCGTCCCTCCTCCCCTCGCTTCACTCTTCGCCCCAATTAACCCCATGACGAATTTCCACCCTGTTTTCGGGCCCTAACCTGCATTTTCCGTACATTTTTCGCGCACGTGACGGTCCCCGAGCGTCTTTTTTCCCTTTCCCCCCTCGCTCCTCCCCCCCTCCGCCGTCACCCGAAAAGATCCCGTGATTGAGAACCCTTTGTTTTGTTGAAACTCTAGATTTGTCACGTATTTATTTTGTTTCTCTTTTTTTATTTACATATTTTGAGCTTAGAAAAGCGAAAATTTTGGGAGATTCGCGTTAATTTGGACGATTTGCGAGGTATCAAAGGGTCGAGATGGGGATTTGAGGGGATCTATGGTTTTTCGAACATGGCAACGTTAACGTTAATTTTTTTGTTCATGGATTGGGCATCGTGACAGCCATATTGTAAATTTTTTGTGAACTATCTTTTTCCACGCCGACCCCACGTTTTGTTAAGAATAATTTTTTGTTTGTTGCATTGGGTGGTATTTCGAGATATTTGGGATTTTCGGGTTTGTTTTTCGGGGTTTTTCTTCAATGAGGGAAGTTATTTGGTGGTGGGGGTAAGGGCAATAAAAACAAGATTCGGTCGAGGTTTATTCTTGCTTCCCGATGCCTGGGAATAATTTTAGCGTTGCCATTTGCATGTTATGTGAAATTTTGTGTCTTGTTAAAATTGTGGGGAGAGTAATTTTTTTTTTTTTTTTTTTTATGAGGAGACAGGATTTTATAGGGCGAGAATTATGTAATTTTTTTTTAAATTTTGAAAGGGAGAGGGTCATTAGAAAAAAAATTACATATTCAATTTTCCAGGTCTATATTTTAAAATAATGAATTTTAAATTTTTTCATAAAAAGAAAATTTTTTTAATTGAATCTGTTGTATTTTTAATTTGAATAATTACATCTTTAATTTTTTAAATTGATAAAATGAGGATTCATTCGGAAAATTTGGGGGAAATTTTAGGAAAGATTCGAAACGTTAGAATTGTATTCAGTTTTGGGCCTGTTTCAGGATAATTCTTTTTCATCTAGTTTTTCTCTTGATACTGTTATGATCATCTATGATTTTTCATTTTCTGATAATAAAAAAATTTCTTTTATTGAATCTATTATCATTATAATTTAATAAATTGAATCTATAATTTTTTTGATTGTTGAAATGAGGATTGGTTTGGAAATTTTGAGAAAATTTTTGAAAAGATTCTAAATATTGGAATTATATCTAATTTTTGATGTATTTCAGGATAATTATTTTTAATCTAGTTTTTCTTTGAATACTGTTATGATAATATATGATTTTTCAATTTTCGATATGCGAAAAAATTGTTCAAAAATTTTTTATCATAAAAGTTTTTTTAATTGAAAAAATTAAAAGTTGTTTGGAAAATTTCGATGAAATTTTTGGAAACGTCCAAAATGTTGGAATTCTATACAGTTTTGGGCCTGTTCCAAGAAAATTCTTCGTAATCTAGGTTTTTCAAAAATACTGTTATGATGATATATGATTTTTTAATTTTTGGTAAGAAATGAAAGTTGTTAACAAAATGCAGGAAAATTTTTTTAAACATATTCAGTTTTAGGCTGCTTTTAGCAAAACATTTTGAAAACTAGTATTTCTTTGAAAATTCTAACGATAAAATATAATTTTTTTTCATTTTGTGAAAGGAAGGGGACTGTTTATTGAATTTTCAAAGAAATTGAAAATATACAATTACAGTGTGTTTTGTGAATCTTTCCAAAAATTTTAGCTATTTTTCAAATCTAGTACTTCATAATATGGGATTATGATGATATATAATTTTATTTAAGTCTAGGAAGAGTAAGAGATTTTTCAGAAATTGAAGGAAAAGTTTTAGAGTGATATTAATTTTTGATCTGTTTTAGGATAAAAAATTGTTAAATCTAGTACTTACAATAATAACTTTATGACGATAAAAAACTTTTTTGATGTTCAGGAGTAAGAAACGGTTGTTTAAAAAATTCAGGAAAAATTTTCAAAATAGTTCGGAATTTTGAAACATACAAGGTTTTTGATTTTTCCAGGATAAAATTTTTTAAGTTAATTTTATACGCTTATATTTCTATGTAATTTTGTGAATTTTTGAACAGAGAGAGGGTTATTAGGGAAACGTAACAAAATTTTCTGGAATAATTAAATATTATGGACTAATATCGAGTTCTAGGCTGTTTGTAGCAGAAATTTTCTGAACTTAAATTTATATAGATATTTTAGGATCTTATAATTTTTCAAACTTATTCACTCAAAGTTTTGAACGTTTAAAATTATAAAAAAAAAAAAAAATTGAATGAATTTTAATCTCTTCTCACGAGGAAGATTCTGTTAAATATTTTGTTGGTGGGCTTAATGTCTCTTGTTTCAACCAAAAAGACTTAGCAACAGGAAACGTTTTTTCTCAAATACTTGTATTTTTTGCTTTTTTATGGAATTTTGAACATTCCGAACCTAATGTACAATTAAATTTTTGGTAAGGAAAGGGAAATGTCAAAATTCAGGTAAAGTTGTCGTGAACATTTCAAATTCCCCACAATGTCCATGTAGGCTCGCCCTTTCTAGGATCAATTTTTTTGAATGTAGTCCTTATTCAAATACTTGTATGATAATAAATAATTTTTTTATTATTTGCAAATGGAAGGAAGCTATTTGCAAAGTTTAGAGAATATTTTTGTCTAAGTTCGGAATTTTGAAAAATTGGGTATTGGGCCCTCCATAGCAAAAGTTTTAAAATCTACCAATATATCAAATACTTTAATGAGAATGTATAATTTTTTTTTTAATTTCTGGGAAGAGATGGAAATAATGAGCAAATTCTTAGAAAGATTAAAAATTCAAAATATATCAAGTTTTTTAAATCTTAAAAGTTTCTAACAATTTTCTAAATCTAATACTTCATTATTTACAATTATGTTGATATTTATATATTATTTATTTATAATATTATTTTATTGATTTTTGACTAAGGATTTTTGAGTCAGGGACTATGTAATTTATTTTATTTTCTAAAAAGAAAATGGTCATTAGGGAAAAGTTGTCAACTTTTTTTAGTTTTGAATGATTATCGAACAATAATTAGTTTTGATCATCGACATGTATAAATGGACCGCTGATGACTGCTGCGCATGGATTTTAATATAGAAAGAAAAAGAAATAAGCGGCCGCCAATTCCTGTCTTTGACATTTTCCGATTGGCTCATTAGGTGTCATTGGCTGTCATTGGCCACCGACACTAAATACCATTAGTCACTGCATGAAAAGAGAAATAGATATTCTCTCCTTTTCCTTTTATACTTTTTCTACTCGTGCATTCTGACTAGCGGCCCATATCTATATTTTGATGAACTGTAATACAAAATTCCAAATTTCATCAAACTTGAAAAATGTTGAAAATTTTTTCCAATCGAATAAAAGTAATTTGAAATAAAATAAGGAAAATCAATTCCCTTCAAGACAAAATATATATTTCAATTATATTAATTGTCAGTTTAATTTCAAAGTTAAAGTCCGTAAGTCTAAAATGAAGATCCAATTAGGAATAAATAAAATTTAGTTTCTCTGAAAAGTTTTGTTAGTAAAAAAAATTAACAATAATCCTGGAAAAAATCTATAGATATTGATCACATTTCACAAAAAAGGAAAAATTTTGGATTTCATGATTTGTCTATTGTTTTGATTCTCATTCAGAAATAAAACTAGAGAAGTAAGGGCCTCAAAAATATAAATGAACTTTGTTTACAAATAATTAGAAATAATGATTTTTAGATGTTTTAAATTCAATGCAAAAACCAAAGTTTAAATATTGTGAGCACGACAAAATCGTCAAACTTATGTTTATATTCAACGGAAAAGTAATATTTATATTTTAAAACAAGTAACTTGAGATTTCAAAAATAACTAGATAAAAATTTAAGAATTATGTACTGAGTCAAGGTATTTTCAGTTCAAGGTTGAATAATGAAACATTTATATAGAGTGCTAGACAAATAAATCGAATTAAAATTCGAAATTTCTTACATCATTTCTTTGATAGTTTATTTTTTCGTAACTTTGGAAAATGTAAAGAGAAATTCAAGACTGAAACTTCTCTAATAAACAATCTGCACAATTGAAAAAAACAATGTATGTAATGAAATTATATTTTTATTACTATATTCTAAAAAAGTTAATAACTCACAGTCATAAATATTATTTTCAGTGCATATAACATAGTGAATGTTAAAATAATTGGAGCAGTAATTTAATTATCATCTATATTCAGCTGTTAGAAAAAATTAGAGCTATATTTCCTGTAGTGAATAAAACTGATTAGGTCACAATTCAGAAAATTTGTTCTACGTCATTATTTATCTCTTCTATTAAGACAAGAATATTATATAGATTGTGTTTACTATTGCATCACCATCTAAGCGAAATGCTGTGGTTTTTTAATCAATTTATCAATTCTACATGTTTGAATACTTACTAACAAAATTTCGTTGATCAAGATAATTTATATCGAATTGAGGCAACTCTGTATATTATCAGGAAAATAATAAAAATGTTATCTGAAGCCGGTTTTTTAACGATATATTTAGTATAAATTACAGTCTTGAGGTATAAATTAAACAAGAAAAAAATGTTTTTGTAAATATTGATAAATAACTTATAAAGTTTACACTGAATGACGCAATATTGATGAGAGTTGTAAATGGAAAATAGAAAACAAATTTATTCAACTCGAGGTATTTTTTTATGATTTTTGTTAAGATTGAGAGTGAAAAATGAAAAAAAAAAAATATGAACAATCGAAGGTTGTGTGAAATTTCTATACTTTTTCTGAAAATTTTTATTGTATTCTAAATATTCTTGTTATTAATTCTAAAAATTTTCAGTAGTATTTGATATAAATGCCATAATTATGCATGCAAAATAATTTTTGATAAGATTTCAACAACACTTTTTTGTTTTAGCTTGTTCCATTATTCTCAAGAGTATTTTTGTAAATTTTGTAAGTACAAAAATTTGATTTTTTTCAATTGAAAAAACTTGAAATTTTCATAAAACATAACATTATTGTTTTTCTGAGATAATTTATGCCTCAAACAGTTTTTCAATGTGTCGAAAAAGTTTTTGTGAGTAGTTGGAGAAGTTATTTTTAATAACATGAAAGATCTAAGTTCAGGATAAAAAAGTTTAGTGAATAAATGAAAGAATTTTCGAGAAAATTGTGAAGATTGAACTGTTTTTTTTGTAATTTTCTTCACACCTGGTTTTACAAACGTGGTAATTAAAGAAACTGTTATATAAAAATTAAAAATTTCTCACAAAAAGGTTTAAATTTCATGAATTATTGAGGTTTTTGACTAACGAGTAATAATTTAGTTTCTTGTGTTGTTTTCCGGTTTCTAATCTTTATGATTAAGCAATAACGTCAATTTATTTGTCAATTTGTTTGTAGCCATTTTCAACATTGATTGATCACTAATGGTTCATTAGGTTTATTTCCTGTAGTTAAAGATTAAACCTCATTTTTATGAGGCTTAATATTCAATGAAGAATAAACCTCCAAAATGAATCACACTTTTATCACAGGAAATAGTTATAGACTGATGAAATATACTTGACCTAGAATGAGGAAAATGTTTGGTGTTAATTGCTTTGCTTAATGGGTTCTGAATCAAATATTTCCTTTGTTTTATGTTTGTATGAAAACGAAGTATCGCATTTTAGCATGAAAAATTATATGGCGTAGCATGTATTTTCAAATTTTCGTCGACTTTATCTATATTTACTTTTATAAATGAGCTAGAAATAGTTTTCTCATGGTATTTTTGTAGAAAATCAATATTAAAATTTAAATATTGATACATCATTTCGAAAACATTTTTTTCTAATTTTTAATTCTAAACTGCCATACTGTTGCAAGATTTCGTTGTGTTTCCATTCTGAAAGATTATTTGTTTTTGGAAATAGAAATGATGTACATTTAGCAGAGTTGTCAGCAGTGTAATAAATCTTGGCAATTGTGATTTTTTTATGTAAATTTCCAACTTCTGATTTTTGAATAAAAATTTTTAATTTGTAACAAAATATTGAAATAACCTCTTATGAATCGACAACTTGACACATTTTCGAATTTCCCAACTCCCTCAATTCTATATTCATGGAAACCTTGTTATTTTCATGAATTTTTTTTTGGTTCGAGTACATGTTTGCATTATTTATAATAATGATGTTTTTTTTTAAATCAACAGGAATATTAAAGCGAACAATTGGCAAAGTTTCATCATGGAGTCAGCAATGAATTCGACGTCTATACCGGGCGTCTATCCTGGGACTAATGAGCGTCAGCAATTTTGCGTCTCGTGGAATTCCCACCAGTCGAACATGCACAGTGCGTTCCCCAAGCTCCTGAGCTCGGAGCAGTTTGTGGACGTCACCCTGGCATGTGAAGGTGGTTTCATTAAATGCCACAGAGTCGTCCTTTCGGCCTGCAGCGACTACCTGGAGCGCCTCTTGCTGGAGACCCCCTGCCAGCATCCCGTGATCTTGTTGCGGGACATGCGCATGTGGGAGCTCCATGCTCTTGTGGAGTTTATGTACCGAGGAGAAGTATACGTGGAGCAGCAACAATTGTCCAAGCTGATGTCTGCTGCTCAAGCCCTGCAGGTGATTATTTGCAATTTTTTTTTTTCCAATATTTCAATCGAACACTTCATTGTGAGGAATGCACAAAATCCGAATTCACAGTTTCATAGTTGTTTTATTGTCCATCAGGAGCACAGGCCAAAAAAATGTTTGGAGGGGTTTATTAGGAAAAAAGTTTTTTTTGAATTTTATCATTTCTAATCTTCGACTAATTTGTTTCAAATTTTCAAGTTATCTAACATTTGGAGAACGGAGTTGCATCTTTTTTCTGATTTTTAATTTCCATTCTTTTCTTTTTAAATTGAACATACTGCAGCTTTTCATTCTGAAAAAAAATGGTATCAAGTTTTCATTGTTTTTTTCCTTATTTTAGAGTTTTACATTGGAGATTCTTATATTTTTAGGTTTTAAATTTCCATATCTAGTAAAAAGGATATAACGAAGAATTATTATGAAAAATAGTGCAAATTGAAAATTAAAATTGTTTGTTATTCAGATAAGTTACAAATAATGTTTCATCTTCTTTATATTCTAATTTTTTATTGTTCCAAGAAAATGTTTGTTTGTCAGAAATCGTGATTTCAAAGTTGTCAATTTGTAAGTTAGATATTAGGGTTGCACATTTTTCATTTTCATGTTTAATTGAAATATTTTAATCATTACATTTGGTTTTCATTATTTTTGTCGCCAAGTTTTAGATTTTTTTTATTTATAAGTTCATAAAATGGAATAATACCAAGTTTTTTTTTTTATTTTTTCAAATAATATACAACGAATTTAGTTTTTAGTTTCAAAATGTTAAATCCTCTATATTTGTAAAAATTAAGAAATCGATAATCAACGTTTATTCCGGTTTAATTATTTATGTTAGATAAACTTTTGTAACCAAGTTGATAAAAATGTGTATTGTTTCGTCAATTATTCAAAATTTGAAATGAAACTTTTGAAAAACGAATTTCATATTTTTCCATTCTTGTAATTTTATATTTTTTACAATGAAAGTTTTGAACTTTTTGAATTTATATACATATAGTCATTCATATTAAATAAAGAATTAAGTTGAGAAAAAGTTGAATGTACCAATTATAATTTCCCAGAAATTCTTAAGTCACAGAACAATGTATTCTATATACTTTAATTTTTACTATTCCACAACGACATTTTTTTCTATGAAACTGCTATATTGGAGTTGTTTATATCTGGAAATCATACTGAATTTTACATATAATGATTGCACATATTTGAGGTTTGTAATTTTTCATTCACATATTATTTCGATCAATAAATTTGATTCTTATAATTTTTATATCACTGAGTTTTTAGATTATTGTCTTTATTAAGTTTGTGAAATTAAGTATTCTGAACTCTGTTTTATAAGTTACATGCTACAAGTTACTTGTGACTTTTGAAAAGTCGTATCCTATATGTTCAAAAAAATGAAAAATTGCACTATCAACATTCATTCCGTTTGATTCTTTGTTTTATATAAATAATTATTATTTCAATTATTAAATTTCATTTTTATGGTTTTAATTGTACTTAGTTTTAGATTATTGTCATTTTCAAGTTTATGAAATTAAAAATCCTAAACTTCATTTCATTTATACAATTTAGATGCAACGAATTTAATTGTAACTTTTGAATCGTCGTATCTTGTATATTTAAAAAAGCGAAAAATTCGATTTAATTCTTCGTTTTACATAAACTCTTGAACTCCAGTAATTTATCATAAAAATATGCAGTCAAGTTTTTAAAATATTCAATTTTTTGGTAAAATTTTCAAAATTTAGAATCAGCTCTTGAAGCCCAAAATAATATTTTTTCCATTCTTGTTATCTTACATTTTTTACATCAGGAGTTCTCTAGAATCTACAACTTTGAAGTTTCTACATGCATGTAGTTATTTATATTCAATAAAAAATTAAGTTGAAATAAGAAAAATTTCATTCTTCATACCCAAATTTTTACCGTTCTATGAGAAATCTTCATTTATGGAAACTTGCAATTCCGTAATTGTTCATTAATATAAATAACTTCAAATTTTAAAGTTCGAAACAGCGAATCCTCCTAAATTTCAGTGTGAAAATTTTTTACATCTTGTCCCATATTCTCCGATTAATTTTTATTTTACGCAAAAAAATTTTTTTTTTCGTGGGGGGGGGGGAGGGATATAACCCCTTAAAGCTCCTTTCCTATCACCTAATATTCGCAATGTATAAGGTTCGTTGGAACACAGATTTAACCTTTTTCTTTGCATACGCACAATACTTCACTGTACGTTGATTATGCAACCTATTATTATTTTGAAGCTTGCATAGTGTTTCAAAAGGAGCCTAAAACGAGAATATTCTTCTTACAGATTCGAGGCCTGTCGACCCAAGGTCAAGAAAACAGAGATAATACCCCAAACGAAATTCCACCAACCCCACCAAGCCAAGGTACGAGTCAAGGAACGAGTCAAGGAATGAGTCAAGGAACGAATCAAGGAATGAATCAAGGAATGAATCAAGGAACGAGTCAAGGCATGAGTCACCACGAGCGACCAACCCCGCCCTTGGAACCGATAAAATCTCCGGTGCAACAGAGTACTTCATCCGAAATCAAAAACGAGGAACTCATGCTCGACAACGACATGCCCACTTCCGAATACCTTAACACTTCCATTATACCTGTCAGCGAAAAACCAGCCCCGTCAACTGCCTCAAGCAGCGTCAACAACATGCCACTGAACGTCCCAGGCAGCTCGTCCTCCAACTACATGGAAAACCAGGATTTCATAAATGACTTGAACAAGGTACTGAACAGTTGCGAGGCTAGCATGACAGAACCACCTGGAAGCGTGAAAATGGAACCCGACGAAAACTTCTCCCAACAACTCGATATGAAGCCATATTCCATCAGCATGGTGCCGAGTAGCACCAATTGTAGTTCCGGTGGTCCTTTCCCTCCCATTGAAGGTAATTTATTTTTATCCGGCATTTTTTGCATTTTTGCAACATGAGGAAATATCACATCATGGGTTTTGTTGCATCGCTGAATTCATTTTTTGCATTTTCGTTTGTAAAAAATGGCAATTTTCACAAACGAAAATGATTGATCATGGCCATGGAGAATTGTTTTTTGGATCGACCTGAGATTGATTACAGATATACCTGAGAGCGACCACTCGAACATAGAAACTTCTCAGGAAGAACTCGAAGAGGAGACTCTTGAAAATGATGAAACTAGCGAGCCGGTCAGAGGACGATGCCTACGGTGCGAAAAGTCGAAAGGTTCAAAATACGGTAATGGTCATGTGATTGCTCATTTTCGTTTTTGAAAGTTGCGATTTTTCATGAACGAAAATGCCAAAAATGAATTCAGCGATGCCCAAAACCTGTACTTTTAGACATTGTTGTGTTTCATTTTTTTTTTTTTTTTTTTTTTTTTTTTTTTTCAGATGTAGATTATATCACCTTTCTTTTCAGATATGGATTGTATTACATTTTATTTATAAGAAATATATTACATAGCATTGACATTATTACATAAATAAATATGTGGCAATTTTCGATAAATTGTTTTAAGTTAGGTAAAAAGAAGTTGAATTTTTTTCTCAAAAACTGTAAAAATCAGCAATTCGAACAAAACACATTTTCATTGTTTATAATTTTTATATTTGAGCTAATCATGTAAATTTTTTCGGGAATATTACATTTGGGTATTGGTAGTATTGAAAATAATTTTATCAAAGTACATATTGCAATCTGTTGCACAGTTATTTGCAATATTAACTGCAATTTACTGTTATCTTTTTTTATCATTTTTTTGAAAAGAGTTGAAATCAGTAGTTGTAAAATGATAATAATATTCTACAAATTAGTAACGTGTCAAAAAAATTATGAAATGAAAGATTTTTTATTTACAATCTAAAAAATTTCACTTATTCAAAAAGAAGTAAATTCGAAATTTATCGTATGAATTTTAAACGCTAATTTTTGCTATAAAATTTACTTGAAAATAAGAGAAAGAAAAAAAATTAAAGATGATTGAAGTAATGAATTAATGAATAGTAGAAATTTTAAAATCGATAATGAGATATTTAGATAATTTTAGTAAATTTCGTTTAACTTAACATTTTAATAGTCAATAATCAATCAAATATTTTAATACACTATAACACAAATTTACTTTGATGAAGTACATATCGTTTGGCCTAATGAAATTAGTAAATGAGTTTTTAAAATTAATGTCTGAATTAAAAGTTTTTTATGATAGAATGTTTTTCGATGAATTTTTTAATCATTTAAGCAGACCATTGATATTATTCAGTAGTTGACACATTTTGCAGTTGAGTTAACTCAATCAAGTACTTTTAAATCATCAAGAACTTTTAAATGATGGAAAAATCAAATTTATTCTTTCTATGTAGTGAATTCATTTTTTTTGATGATTAATAATCATTTATTGTAATACCAAAAATATTCATTATTTTCAAATTCCTTACCTAAAAAATCAATATAATTTTTTTAAATCTAGAATTCCTTATCTTCATTCTTTCATTTGACAATTTTTTTCAACTTTTTCACGTTACAGTAAATCTTAATTGAAAATTTATGAATCTAAAACACTTGATAATAATTATTTAAAAAAAAATTTTCATTTATTAATTCCAATTTTCAAGAATGCATTCAACTTGGTTTTTTGTTGCAAAATATTCGCAATTTTCAAAATTCTTTTCCACGTCATTAAAATCGAAAAAATCCATTTAATATTTATTGATTTTATGATTGTAAATACTCCCAAAGTTTTTACTTCTTGCTTTTCTTATTGATTTTTATTTTGTTGTCGATTCGATGAGAAAGTCGTCTTAAAAAATTTATAAATCTGAAACTCGAAGTAATTTTTAACTAATTAGTCGATGTTAGTCAGTATACTTTTACTTAAAAGTCAAAGTCACGATTTCTAAATTTAATTATTGATATTCATAATTGTTCAATTTTTTAAATTATTCACGCCTGTAGCGATCAAATTTTTGATCCGAAAATTATAAGATCTAAAATTTTCTGTGTTGCAATAATGGTTGTAAAAACGATGGAAATTGTATTATATGCAGTAAATGATAATTTTTAACATATCGATAGGTTTTAAATCAGATATTAAATTTTTAGTTAAAAAATGATCGATGTCTTGTTCATTTGCCTTTTTTCTGTAAGAGCTTGAATTGAATACAATAAAAAATTTGAATATGTTAAAATTATGAAAAAAATTCATTTTTAGTGTTAGTGAGTTTTATATATCAAGTACATAATTATATAAAAATTATGTTTTAGCTGTTTTACACGTTTTGAATTCATTATATTGATTGAAATCATAAAGATTCTCAATAAGGAACATTACTATTATTTCTATAATTTTTTCGGTATTTTTTATTTTATTTTTTTTTTCTCATGAATTGAAAATTTGTGAATAAATAAAATTTTTTCCAACAATCGTCAAAACTGAACCGGATCATCGATATTACTGATATTTTCGTCCAAAATCTGGTTCATGTTCGTGATAAAATTTAATGAATGTTTGGTTTTTGCAGGTTACCAGAGACGGCAGAGACGCTCAGAGGAAGAACTGAAACAAGCTTCGGACATGGTCGCGCGTGGCATGACCTTCCAAGTTGCCTCGGAAAAATACAAAATCCCAATAAGTACGATTCGCTTCTACATGGTGCGCAAAGGCATTTTGCAAAGGCGAAAACGCGGACGCGGCGCGGGCCAACAAGGTGGCGTCAGCCTCCAACCTCCGAGCCCAGCGAACACTCCACCCTTCCACATGATGAATTATCGCCTCCCAGAGAGCCTAAACTCCACCTTACCTTAGTGCTACAAAACCCCCTTCAACGCCAACACACACCTTGACAGTAGTGAGTTTTTTTGGGACTGCGCTCGAGTCAACGATTAACGAGCGTCGCCACATTAAGAGCTGTTTCAGACTGAACGTTATTTCCCTGATTTAACATCTATAATTTCGATCATTTCATTAGTTTTTTTTTTGCCAAGAAAAAAGGACAGACACCTCCAGAATCTTCATTACCTGTCTAGGAATATCGTGAATTGTGACATTTTTAGGTTAGTTTTTTTCTTTTTTTTTTTCTTTTATAATATTTTATGTTGAAGAGCATTTTGTTCAACTCACGCCAAGTTAAACGGTTAAAGAATGAAAAAAAAGAGACGGGAGTCGTATTTTAATGAAGTTTTTGTAGCATACCGCGATCGTGTTTGCCAATGCTATAACGTGAGAGGAAAGAAAAGAGAAGAGAATACTGTAGTGCATTCGTTGTATGCCCAACCTACCCTCAAAAAAGACTCGTTTCTGAATATGCTCGTGTGGGGGTGATTTTTCTGAAAGTGAATTTTTAGGTTGGCAGCACGTGTTTGTGATTTCACATTGATGCTGTCGTTAATTTGGATGTCATAAAAGTGCTGTCAACATGAGGATAATATGTAATTATGGTTTGGGAAAGATCACTTTCATTTAGATGCTGAGTACTAGGGATGAAAACTGTCGAGAAGTTGAGTTATCGATAGTTTTGTATTAGTTAAATTTGTATTGCATATCAGTAGATTGATATAGGATAATTTTTTAATATAATAATATTAAAAATGTTTTTTACAAATTCTTGTTTGTATGATGGAATTTTCGTAAAGCAAATGAAGTTTCAAGGATTTAGGTTGTGAGTCAGGGAATGGAATGTATCATTCGAAATCTAAAGTTCACATTTGATTTTCCGTTTGGAGTAATGAATTTTCGACATCAGTGAGAATATATCTCATAATTTAGAAATGTTTGAATTTCTGGGGTTTGGAATTCCTAAGATTTTTTGTTTGGTGTAAAATGATTTTTAGTACATTTGAACATTGTATATAATATCTGGATACATTTAACATTTCAAATTTTCGACCATCGAAAGTTTATGTTTGAAATATCCTATGATAAATTGTGCAAATTTATGAACACGAGGATCAGAAATTGAAATGTTGTGGAATAGAAAGATTTTCATTTTGTTTAAATTCTAACATTTTAATAATAACACTTTCAATTCTTCAAACTTTTAACAATTTTTCAATATCAATTTTGAAGTTTGAAAGAGAATAGTATAAATTATAATTGATCAATCACTTGAAACATTAAATTTTTATACTTCAATATTAAAAAATTGGGTTACTTGGATTTCAAGCACATTCAATGTTTTTAACTTGAATGTTGGAATTATTTTTCATTTTAAAAATCTGTAGAATCTCAAAGAATTTGAGAAATTGGATGATATGAATTTCAAGAAAAAAAACTAATGATTTTTTACATAGTCAACGTTTTGAATTGTCAGTTCAGTACATTGAAAAATTCGATTTCTGAAACAATTTTTATTCGATGATTTTGCAAATTGCTAATATTCTAAAAATAGGAATCTTAATTTCTAAATTTTCTATTACTCGTCTTAAAAACACTCAACTTTGAATTTCTAAGAGTTTTAAACATTAAATTTTTTACATTCTGCCATAAAAGTGCCGGACTTTCAATACCACAAATTTAAAAAATTTGAAATATACTTTTGTTTCATTTATAAATCCTGAATAATAAGTTTGCTGAATTTCAGTCAACAATTTTTTTTCTTCGTGTTCATTTTCATGAATTTTACAATTTCAATTTTTATTTTTCTGTTTTCGCCAATTGTTAATGATTTGTTGCTTAAGGTTTACTATTTTGAAAAAGAAAAATTGCAGTTATTGTCAAATTCTGAATTGAAAATTTTATACCTACAATCATTCCGAATCTCCAAATGCAATGGTCCAAATTTGTATGTTAAAATAAATTATCGTCAATGAATTCACAATTTGCGAGCTCTGTTTAAGGTGGTAAAAATTAGAAGAATCAATAATTTTGATTTCATAAATAATCGCGAATTTCGATGGAAGATGAAATTTCGAATTTTTCTGTCATTTAGATCTGAGTTACTTGATTATCTAATTTATTTTTTATTTTGTACTTTGAATAAATTTGTATCGTGTACTTGACCAATGTCTGTTTGAATCAACCAGTACTTATTTATTATTGTTCAATTATATTCAATGCTATTCAAATTCTTGAATACATACAATGTGTTTTTTCAGTTCTGAATTATGAATAAAAATGTAAAGCCATATTCAGATGGAGCGAATCAATAATATTATTATTGTTGAATGCGAAGAACTTTCGGTAACTATCGTTAACGCAGAAATGTATCGATAGTTTTCCTATCCCTACCAAGCAACAAAAAAATAATGATCTCCAGTGTATTACCAAAAGTTTCCCCTTGGTAAACGTAGGTTTATAACAAAGAGCCTTGACTAACAAACAAACAAACACAAAAAACACAAAGACTAGATCTTATGCATTGATTGCCGAAAGGGCAAAATGGTGCTCGATGAAAAAAAAAAAAAAAAAAAAAAAAAAGGAAAAAATCGAGATCAAGTCTCGGACAGCTCTATTTCCATGTAAATAAATCATGTATGAAATTGTTTGAGGACACACAGCACGAGGCGATCAATGTTGTAGGAACTAAAAAGCAAAATACTCGATTCTAGGTAGGTATGTTAGGTTAGCTACGTGTGTTAAAAAAACGTATTTGTAACGAGTACTACAATTATATCATGTATTAGGGACGAGAGAGTGCGTGTGTGTAAAAGAGAGAGAGAGAGAGAGAGAGAGAGAGAGAGAGAGGAAAACACAAACAAAGACAAAAAGACGAAATGGCCAGAATGAGAAAGTAGTTTTGTCTCTTGTGCAGCATATTATTTTATTTACGATCGCGCATAAGTAGCCAGTAAATCGAAAGATGCCTTCCTATATACGAGACTGCCTTTTTTAACAGCAAGAAAACACATTTCATCGCATCGAATATTGTTGCCTCTCCCTTACCTCCCCCCTTTTTTACAATTTATTTATTAAGCGCAATCATTCATGAGGAGTACCTATACTTTTTTTCTTTTTTTTTTTTTTTTGGTCACCATCATCATCCTTCCAATACCACGAACTGCGAACAAATCAAAGATTTTTTGATTCCTCTTATGCTGTGACTGAACCGATTTTTAAGTTTTCGGTCTTCGAATGTGGCATTTGGGATGGGGATTGTTGGAAAAATTAGGTTGAGAGTTATTGATGGTTTTGGTGACGGGAGGGAGGGGGGGGGGGGGATTTCTGGAAAATGTGAGGATTTTTATGGAATTTTTTGGAAAATTGATTGAGTATTTTTCAGATGCTGGTTTTTGAGGTGGAAGTAAAATGATTATTTGATGATGGTTTGATTTCTTGAGTGAAAATATTACAGTAAGGAATTTTTTCATCGAATTTGTGAAAATATGTTGTTTCTGTAATATGAAAATTTGTTGATATTAAGATTTCTGCAGTTTGTTTTGAAATGTCTCAGAATTTATAGGAAACATTTTTGTAAAAATTAAGATTGTATTTACAGTACCTATTCTTGTAAAATTTGTATTTCATTTAATGATTGTTTAATTGAAAAAAATTGTACATCCTGAATTCTGGAATTGGTATTCGATCAATTATCAACTTTTTTTTACTGTTAGAGTGTTTGAATTTGTCAAAAATTCTTCGAAAAATATAGAAATCATTGAAATTAATGATATACACGTTTTCTCATGCTCTTCAAAAATTTTTTAAGAAATAGATTTAATTTTCAAATTTGAAAGTACAGTATTTCACAGCGTTTAAGTTTTTGATTCAATTTATTTTTAAATTGGTGATTTTTCGAACATTTTGAATGCTAATTATTCAATTTTTGAGTCAGACCAAAAAAATTCTTTAAATTTCGGAAATATGTTTTACAAAGTCTCCAAATTTACTGATACAATATTTATATAAACTAAAATTCATTTTTCATAATAGTACTTGTGAATTTTTATTACTTAATTTGAATATTGACCTAACAAAAATTTAAATTTTAAAGTTGTATTGGAAAAATTTTTAGTTTTTTTTTTTTTTTTTTTTTTGTATTTAGATTCAAAATTTTCACCATTGAAACAAACATAAAGTCACTAATTATTTGATTTCTTAATTATTCATATTTGTCAAACTACTTTGAAAATTTCTGAAATTATTGAAAATCTATGAAATTTGTGTTCTTATCTAATCTCAAAATTTTTTTATGAAGAGATTCATTTTCAAAATTTCAAAATGTTTTGAATTTTTTAATTCCGAAAACTTGATTTCAGTCATTTTCTTCACTTTTTGTTTGCAAAATATCCAATTTTCGAGTCAGGCCAATTTGTAAAATCTTTCATTTTTATAACTGAATTTGTAAAACTTGTTCTACAACGATTTTTTAAATAGCGAAAATTTTATTCAAATAATTCTAACTTATAAATAAATTTGAACTAATTCCACATTCTGAATTCATGATGTTATCAAATTTTCATTAAAAATATCCTGAATTTTATAGATATCATATTTTTCACTCATTCATTTTTTGATTAAAGTAACTTTCGAATTTTCAATACTTTTTGTTTGAAAACTATCAATTTTTGAAGACAGGCCTTATAAATATTCCAATTTGGTTTGAGCCATTTTTTGTAGGTTATGTCATTTATGTGACTAATTTAAATAAAACTGAGAATTCAATTTTAAAGGAAAATGAGATTGCCTCTTTCAATTATCATTAATTTTGATATTTAAGGTTCTTCATTTATATGTTGCTAAATTTTACAAAGATTAATATCCTAAATTATTCAAATCAGCAAATTTGTATTGAGAATATCCTGAGTTTTTTTTAAATTAAAAATTCTAGCATTTATTTATGTATAGATTCATTAACTATTTGATTTTTGAATTTTTTTTTCTATTAAGCAAGTGTTTTAATTTGCTGAAATTCCTGAAATAACTGAAAAATAATAAATTTTCTCATCTGTACTCAGAATTTGACAATAGATATATTCATCTCTCAAATTTTTGAATACAGTATTCTACAATTCTGACTTTCGCAATTTTCATTATTTTTTAATTAGTGATTTTGTTAACTTTCAGTTTTTCTAAACTATCCAATTATTTAGTCAGATCTGCAAAAATTTTCCAATCAATAATTTAAATTAGTACACGTTTCATTTGCACTTTTATCGTTCCACTTGAAACTCACTGTTTGAATTAATTTATTTATTTACTGAATTATCTTTTTCCCCATTAAAATAAAAAACCTCACAACAAGAATCTCAACTAATCATACATAAATCCCCAGGTACTATATAAAAATTTGGTTTTTTATCTTTTTCTCTGTTTACAAAATTAAAAAAAAATCATCAGTAGCTATCAACGACTCAAAAAATTCTTCGACAGTTTTCCCATCCCTAGACTGCTATTACTTTATTTATAACAATTTACCACGTAACGAGGAAATATTCGAACGCGACGTTTCCTTTCCTTCCCGCCTTTTTTGATGTTTTTTGGAATTTTTTTTTTCTTGAAGCGCCAAATGCAAGATTGCATTGGCACAAATGGATCTCGTTTTTTGCCCTGAGATTCAAGATTAAATGAAAAATGAGAGAGAGAGAGAGAGAGAGAGAGAGAGAGAGAGAGAGAGAGAGAGAGAGAGAGAGAGAGAGAGAGAGAGAGAGAGAGAGAGAGAGAGAGAGAGAGAGAGAGAGAGAGAGAGAGAGAGAGAGAGAGAGAGAGAGAGAGAGAGTTGACCCTATGTAATTGTGGTTGCCACGTTTTTCTGGGCAAATAAGTCACTGCGCAAGATTAAAATGAAGGGAAAAATAACTGAGAGCACTCGAAGTGTATGAACATTTACATAGTAATTGTAGGAAACCGCACTAACAGATATTTTTGTAGACGCTCTTAAGTCCTTGCTGCCTGTAAGCGTATTATACACTGTAATCAACTCGTACCTTTATGGTATTTGTTTAAAATGTAAGCTTGGTTAGAAAGGACAAAAGGAGAATGACAAACAAAACTATGCTATAGGTACTCGAGGTATGGGTATTTTTGAGTTGATTTTTGAACATGCTGGTACTTGATGTCAGTTTACAAAGAAATTTTTTTCAAAATTTGAATAGAATATAAGTTGTGATAAGCATAATAACCAAAACAGAAAAATCAAAGTCACTGTTTTTAAAAGAACCGACATAACAAAACTTTTCCTCGAAAAAAATCTTTTTATCTCAGTGTCAGCATCGTGAAAAGTTGAAGAAAAACAGGTTTCAAATACCCATGCTTTTACAGTGCTCTAACTATACGACTGTAATGTAGAACTTTGACTGTAGTGTAAAAAAGCAACATTTTACAAAATGTCGACAAAATTTCGACGACGTTGCCTTTTTCCGAGAAAAAGAAAAAAAAACTTTCCGAACATGGCAGTTGAACGCTCGATATGTACAGCCTTTGTTAAGTAGCAACCCAAATGAAGCCATATTTTTCCATTCAACGCAATAATCAAGAGAAACAGGCAATGAAAAAAGACATGAATAAATAATGACAATGCCGGAAAATACGCGGAGAACGCGAGACGTGTCAAATTTGAATCTCTTTTCTTCGTCCGATGTATGCAGCAAAAAAAAGGTTTCCTTTTTTTTTTTTTTTTTTTTTTTTTCAAGTCAAAAAAGGGGATCGCGTTCTTGGCGTATTTATTTGGCGAAGCAGGATATTAAAAAAAAAGCATTGTTCTAAGAGTTCCAGTTGACAAAGATTTTATACAGTTCTATATCTAAACCAGTATTTCCAACCAATGAAAAACAATTAGTTTTCTAACGAAGGAAGATGACATTGCATTTCACGCGAACTTAGCAGAGTGCTTAAAGCCAGTAATGCTCAGCGCATCTAACAGTTTATATTTTTAGGTAAACGAGTAAAAGAAAAAGACGACGAAGAAATGAATGAACTCCGTGTCATATTGTATTATAATGGAATGAAAAAACCGTTTTTCGCGACAACTAACAATCAAAGGCGAGCGATACGTAACCGTTGGAATGGGGGAGGTTGGTACCTCCGAATCCAAAATGGCGGATTGTGCTGCCAACTTCAGAAATTGTCATTTTGGGTTTTGAGGGGTCTTTTTTCTTCTCGTGGAATCAGCCCCTTGGCACTTTGATTTTTGGGGAATTTTGTTGGGGTTCGTGCATTTTTGAAGGGATATAATTTTTGATGGAAAAAAATGATTTGGATGGTATTGAGATGTGTTTAGTTTAGTAGCTAAATTCTGAGCATTTGTTATCAACTAATCACTATTGGATGTGAAAATATTTGGAAGTTTTGAACATTGGAATTGAAGTATGAGTTGGAATTTTTTTGAATCAGAACTATTGATAGTTTGTGATCTCTAATTTTGGGTGTGGAAAAATTAAAAGTTTGAAATTTGCAATGATAAACTGAAAAATTATGATGTTATATGAGTGTGATTTTAAAATTAGCAATTTTTTTAGACAAACTTTTTGAATTTTCAACGAGTTATTTTGAAGTTTGAAAGAAAAAAGTAGGAATTGTAATTAATGATGAACAAAAATATAAAATGTCAGAATTTCAGTATGAAAGAATTGGGTAGTTTATATTTCAAGTAATGTAACATTGAAAGTTTGTAACTTGAGTATGAGTAAATTGAGTATATGAGTTTCTGGATCATCCTGAAAATCTGTGAGAAAATATGAAGTTTGAAATTTGCGATGATACCTTGTAGAAACTTTGTAACTGAGTGAAAAAAATTGAAAATTTCGGATATTTAACAATTGAAATTTGAAAATTACAGCTGTAATTTTTAAGAAACAAAAACTTATGATTTTTGACGTACGTAACGTTAAAAATTTTCAATTTTGGATTTTGAGAAGTTCGATTTTTGTTATTTTCAACAATTTTCGATGATTAATTTTTGAGCTTTAAATGTAGGATGATGGAAATGATAATGTTTCTAAAACGATTACCAATTTATGATTCTTTGCTAGAATACTTTACTAAAATATGAGGAAATTTGAAATTTGGACCATTAAAAATTTAGAATCTTCAAGTCGGAATGTGAGAAAATATAAAAAATTCTATACATTTGCGAATTGATTATTTTTTAAAGTTTGACTTCTCAATGTTTGAATTTTTTCATATTTAATTTCGAATCATTAACAATTTCAAATATTTTATTTTTTACATTTTTTCATAAAAGTGTTCAATACCCAAGAATGTCAAATTTTGAATGCAACATATAATTTAAATATCCCAAATGGTAAATTTTATTGTAAATATTTATTTACAATTTTTTTGGCATTTGAACTTCTGACTATGTCTAATTTCCTGAATTCTCACATTTTAAATTTGAAATTTTTCGTTATGATTTAAATAGGATCCATTAGTAATTGTTGAAAATGAAAATGTGACGTTCCTAAATCTTTTAAAAATGTAACATTGAAAAACTGTGATTGTATTCCAATTATGTATTTTAATATTTAAACTCGCTAACTATATATTTGCGATTGTCGAAAAAGAAAATGTTTATAATTTTCTCATAATATTCTACATCTAAAATTCGAGATCGGTAATTAGTTTTAATTTCAAAGGTCAAAATTTTTATGTTATAATGACTTATTGCATCAGGGGAAATCGGATTGAGTCGAATTCGTTAAAAATGTCAAAATTGAAATTTTATTATTTATATATCCTAAATAGTGAATTTAGTTGGAAATCGATATTTGCATTTTTTTCTGCCTGAATCTGCATTTATAATGTGTCAGAAATAATCACCATTTCTAATTTTTTCTTTAGATTCTAAAATGATGCATTACAAATTGCTGAAAATTTAAATGTGAAGTTTCTGGTACTCTTTTTTAAAAATGAAACATTGAAAAAACTGTAATGGTATTTCGATTTTGTACTTCAATTTTTAAATGTGCTAACTTCTGTTTGCAATTTTTGAAGACGAAAATGTATTTCCTCATATTCTGAATCGAAAATTTTGTTGTACTCTCAAAATTTCAATGTTAAAAATTTGTATGTCACAATAAATTATATTGCATCAGAGGCAATCAAATCGAATTTAAATTATCAACATGAAAAAAAAACTCAAAGTGCACGAACCCTGATTTTGAATCAGACTTTTTGAAATCATTGAGAAATCGTGCAAATCATTTATCCATGATATGGATCTCCATATCTCTGGCATCTTTTACATTGCCTTTGTCTTATTTGACAGTGATTAGAAAAACTTGTAAAAATTTTTCGTATTTTCGCGATGTCGGAGGGGCTGGTTGGAATTATTTAACCTATTCTGAAATCGTAACTTAGCCACATTTAGCAGTATACGCCAACAGCCATTTCGAGGCCGACGTTTGATTTTTGCGGGCTAACGCTCTTGTAGGAGAGTATTATTGTGGGGTTCGACACAACTTGTTATTATTATGAATGTTTAGTCGATACCCGAGGAAATTCAGTATGAGTGGAATGTTTTTTTTATAGTTTAATTACCCGAATCGTCAATCCGGGGGATATTTGTACATTGATCTGATGTTTTTTTTTGTGTAGGAATAATTTTTGGTTTTTTTGTTTTCGTCGAATGGAATTTTTGTAGTTCTTTTGGTTTTTGTATTACTCGCGAACTTGTACTGACAGACAAAGCAAAAATACGTATGTGTAAGTGAACGTAGAGATAAAATCAGACATTAAGTCGGACGAGAAAAGTGGCATTTTCGAAGCGTTCGATATTTCCAAAATCTGATTCAGGGATCATGTTTTGGGTCACTTTTATCGGGGATTCTTTTTATCATTGTATTAAATGGATATTGGGGAAAATTGTACATTGCAAAAGCGTTTTTGGGATTGAATTTTTGGAGGTTGGGAGAGTCAAGAGAGGGGATTATAAATTGGAGTGAGAAAAAATGGAATTCGCGTCCCTGTTTGGTGAATAGTAGTTTTTTTGTTTTGTTTTTTTGAGAATAATGTTTGAGATCTGTTTTGGAAAATGAGTTACTTATGATTTGTAAGGTCGTCGTAATGTGAAGCATGCTTCTACATATTTATAAAAATATTTAGAACAGCGCTATAACAATAATTATTATAATGACCATTAATTACTATTCTAAGGCATTTAATGAATGCAAAGTATTTCTTAATAAAAGTACTTCTGAAAACGAATTATGGTTTTTATTTTGAATTTGGAAAATTGCAAAAAATACTGATGAGTTGAACAAATTACATTTCGTGGAAAGTTGAAAGCTGAAAATATACGATTTTGATGAAAAATGGTGAATTGAGATGGTACTATTGAAATTGTGATTTCGATTCATCGCTATTTCTATCTTGATTGTGCAACATGAGAAGTATATTCAGCATTTTCCCGAGTACGCCCCTTTATAATATGGACGTCATCACGTAAAAAATGTTGGTTGCCAATGAAAACATTACTTTTTGCAAAATTTGGCATCCTTTGAAGCTCGGCTTTCTAAGAGTAACAAGAGATATATTGTTCTTTGAGTATATACAAAGAAAATGCGTCGGGAAGTTGGAACACGTGGTTGGACAAAGGCGCAATTGTTCGAGAAGTGTTTGCCGAAAAATCTTTGAAAATTTGCAAATACAAAGGAAATTTTTGTTTTTACGAAGGAATGATTTTTTGTGCATTCAGGGGTGGTGTAACGTTGCTTATTTGAATCATTATTTAATTAATATATTTTTTCGAAGTAGTCATAATGAGGCTTGTTTCATTTTTTTATTGACAATCTGAAAAACTTGGCAAGTATGGAAGAGTGTAATATAAATAAATAATCAAAAAAAAGTAAAGAATTGCAAAAAATCTTAGTGAGTTGCAATTTTTTAAAAAAAAGTTTGGAGTTTTCAATAGTTAGTGTTATTTTTGAAATTCCTAGAATTTGGAGTTGCTAAAAAAAATGTTGCTGATTTCAAAAATGGTCAATTATTTCGGAAAATTATAATAATATGTATAATTTTAGAAAATTTTGAATAATATTGTGGAATATCTTGATAATTCCATATAATTACAAAAACTGAGTAGTCTTATTACAATTTTCTTATCATTTGCAATAAATAAATAAATATTTCAACATATGGAAATCGATAATTCTTAAGAATTTAGGAACTTAATAAATTTCGAAAATCTTGAACATTGCCAATAATTTTGGAAATTCGAAAATTTTGTAGGATTTCAGAAAAGGTGAGTGAATTCTGTAAATTGTGGAAAATTTTTAAGATTTCGTAAAATTACAAAAACTGTAACATTCACAAGACTTTCAAAATAATCAAAAAAGTTTCGTCGTACGAAGATCGTTGTTTTTTTGAAAATTTGGAAAAATTTAAAAACATTGCAGATTCTGAAGACATTCAATAATCCAAAGACAAAAAATGTATAATGTCAGAAAATGTGGATAAATTCTGTCGATTATGAAATATCTCACAAATTTCAACCTTGACAAAAACTTAAATATTGTTGAAATTATTAAAAATCGAAAATAGATTTATCGACTCAATTTTGAAAATATTGGAATATCAAAAAACATTAAGAAATATGGAAAGTTAATAATACTTGAAAATAACTTACACAAATGTAGAATTATCATAAAATGTGGATGAGTTTTTGAGATTTATGAAATATTTTGAAAATTTTCTAAAACAGCAGAAATTGTGTAACATTCTCAAAAAATGTTTAAATGGGAAAAAGATCTATCATTGCATGAATATCGTTGAAAATTTCAATAAAAAATTACTAGCTACTTTTTGTTTTCATATAATTTTCCTTTTGTTAAAAAAAATGATCGTAGATTTTTCAAGGTAGTTACTTAAAATTCTTCAAAACCCTTGAATATTTTGCTCAATTTCGAAATAACCAATTTTTCATCGTGCTCTAGGAACAGTGCAAAAAATGTTGAAAAGCATGCAATATTTTTTCAAAAGTTGCATCAACTTTTGAACTATCAATAACTTTTTTACAAATTTGGCGATTTTCCCATTCGGTTGATTTCAACAATAGAGAAGTAATTTAGAAAACTCAAAAAAACCATGAATATCTCATCAAAATTTTTGGGAACGACAAATTTTCTATTTAATTTCCTATTCAAAAAAATAATAAAGGCCATGAAATGAATGTGAATACTCCAAAAATATGTTGAATGAAACTTTTTCGTAACTTGGAAGATAATTCTACCGTTTTTGATCAATTCGAATTATTTCGCCTAAAAAACAGAGTCCTCGCGAGCAGATAGAAATAGAGGAGAATTCTCGGGAAAATAGATTTGTCAAGAGCGCGTATCCCAGATAAAGCCTCGCGAGGTACATACGTTTGGGCGAGCAGAAAAGGAATAAAATGCCAAGTGCGTTGCACCCTCGGGAACTTATCCAAACAAAGCGCGCCGCGACGCGTTTCCCCGAAACTGTCGCGGATCTTGATCTCAAAATTTAAAAAAAATTTGTAAAATTTTCCGCAACTTGAAATTTATAGTCCAAAGATTGAAGAAACATGATTTTTGATGAATTTTTTCTACTTCTAAACAGAACTTTCATCAAAATTGGAAAGGGAAAATTCATTGTTATAGAATTTAATTGATTTGAAAAAAATTGAGAATACGACAGTTATTCTTGTTTTGCGAAATTTTCAAAATATTTCACAATCTATAGAATTTATCAGCAATGTATTTTTAGACCCTACAGATTTTTTTAATTCTTCAGAATTATTGGCTATCTTTAATATTTTCGGTGTTTCTTTGATTTTCCGGAATTTTCGAAATTTAAGGGATTTTCAGTATTATCGATAATCTCTGGAAATCGAACATTTTTTTATTCTTGAACATTGTAAGAATTTTGCACAGTTACTAAATTTTCTACAGTCTAGAAAATTTATCATTTTCTTCTGAAATCCTACAAATTTTTCAAATTTTGTAAAACTACTAAACATCTTTGGTATTTTCGATAATAATTGAATTTTCAAAATTTTTCAATTTTTAGATTCTCATTGAAATTTTGATTATTCTCGGCGATCTGCGTACAATGAAACATTTTTTCACTTTTGAAAATTTAAGTAGGACGGACAATTTTCAAAAAATTCCATAATTTACAAAATTTATTCACATTTTCTGATATCATACATAATTCATTGTTTTTTCTAGAATTGTTATTGGAAACCTTCCAAGTTAACAATGTTTTTTTAATTTTACAGAATTTCCAAAATTTCCAAGATATTCATAAAAATTTTCGAATTTTTCGATTATATTCCGTTTGATGAAACATTTTTTTACGTCTGAAAATTTTCAAATATTACACTGGTGCTATTGTTTTACGAAAAGTTTCCGAAATTTTACACATTTTCCAAAGTTTATCAACATTTTTCGAAGTTCCCAATATCTTTCAATTTTTATTGAAATTTTTGAGAACTCTTAATTCTTCCAATTTGAAATTAGAATATACTGTATAAAAATAATCCAAAATTTAAGGTTTGTGAGAACTGTTGAAAGAAAGTTGAACATTATTCTACATACTTTTATGTACACATATAGTAAAAAAGAATTCTTTCAGAAATCTTAATTTTATTCCAATAATGTCGTCTATGTATGGTTCAATCAAATTCGCTTTTTTCAAGGGGTTATATACCTTTTTGTGCGGACGAATTGAGGATGGTTTTGAGTAAATTTTAAGGTATGTAACAATAATGCTATCTAAAAAAAGTTATAGTTTTTTGATAGTGTATTGTTCACTTGAAAAACCAAGTATTTGTTCATAAAAAAATATCAACAATTGGCGAAGTTATGGCTGTTTCCCCGAAACAACTTTTTTTTTGAAGAGGCTTGCGGTGACCACGATGCAAGTCGAACAGGTCAAGTTGAATCAGAAAATCCAAAAAAATTCATTAGTCTAGGAATATATCTAGTTCTTGAAAGATCGTTTTTTTATAGAAAAGTTTTTATTTTGCAGATAAGAATTTTTAATAAAATTTTCAGAACTCAAAAAATCGTAATCTCGGGGAAAACGTTCTTGCATACAGAAAAAAAGTAATATTCATTTTTTCAATCGTTCAAAAACTAGATACATTCCTGGACCAATGACATTTTTTGGATTTTCTTATTTAACTTGACTCGTTCGACTTGCATCGTAGTCACCGCATGCCTCTTAAAAAAAAAAGTTTTTTCGGGAAAAGGGCCATAACTTCGCCAATTTTTGATATTTTTTTATGAAAAAATACTCGTTTTTTCAAGTGGACAATACACTAATAAAAAACAGTAAATTTGGTGTTATAACATTATTGCTACATACTTTAGAAGATACTCCAAGTCATTCTCAATTCGTCCGAACAAAAAGGTGTATAACCCTTTAAAGAAAACTATCTTACAATATTACAGATAGAATTCACATTTAGTATTGGTTAAAATTCTTATATACTATTATTACTATTTAATAGAAAACTATCTTGAAAATTATTTGTAACAACACAATTTAGAATCCTCCCTTTCGAGAAAACATTTTTATTCCCATCTTCACTGTCTCAACATGAAAACGAAAATCGAATTGAAGAAAAAGAAACTTTCAAAAATGGTTAAAAACTTATTAAAAAGTTTCCTAGAGTCTCATACTTTGTGTAATTTCGAAACAACGTTGAAATTTTCAGAAACACGTGTAGGAAAATCCGGAAAACTCTATCAACATTTTTTTGATGAACTCCAATTCCTACAAAGACGGATAAAAATTCTTTCAAACAGTCTAGACATCCACAAAAAACATCAAGCAGTTCTCTATTCCAATTTCAAATATTCACTATTCAATAAATAAAACCCCCATGCAAATTTTCGCTCAAACTTGATCTAATTTCATTCTTCCAACAAAAAACCATTTCAAAAAATTCAAGGTCACAATACCAAAACCCTTTGAGAAAAATTCCCATCTCCACTTTTTCAAAAAAAATGGATAAAATTCAAACCCAAGAACCAAAAAACCACGAATTCACCTGGAAAACTCGCGAAAAATCTCGGAAAATCGGTGAACCCACAAGGATCGTGCGCAGTCGATCACGGTCCCGGTGCTTTTTTCGCCCCTACCACCAGAGCTTTCGCGCAAGCTCTTTGTGTTATTTTAATCGTCGCCCAAGGGTTAGGCTAGGTTCGATTTTAAATAGGACCGAGTTTCTGACGAACAAGGCAGTTCATAACATTATTATATCCCCTACATGCTCGAGCACCGTGCAATTTTCCAAGTGAGTAGACCAACTCAACTAATAAACAACGAAATTTCCCACATTTCACAATTAATTTCCCCTGAACCTAATTACCCCTCCCCCCTCCCGATCAAAGATCAATCGCGAATTCCGTTTCATCTTGACAATTTTTTAATTGGCCGATTCGTCGATCGTTGAGCAATAGCAGATTGAATAAAAATACATCGATTTTCATTGTCCGCTCTGGTTCTATATAAAGAATTTTCCCGAGATGAAAGTTTTCTTTTTTCGCTGGATCTTTGTGATTTTTGGATAAATTTATTGAATTTAAGAATTCTTTGTAAGTGGAGGGATTGTTAAATTGTAAATTGTTTGACTGATGGTTTATTTTGTTGGGTTTGTTGAAATTTATGGGGAAAATTCGTGGTGACTTTTATTGGGTCGGTTGTCGTCAGTAGACTGCGTGTATTTTGCGTCTTCCGGCATCACCGCCAAAATTGCGCGGTTTTCTTGGCAAACGCGAGATTTTCTGTTTTTTTCTCCAAGATTCCCACGAGGCTAATATGGTAAATTGAATCATCTTTTTGAACGCACAAATAAATAAATTATGCGTTTCGCGTCGTTTCGTGATTTTGTGGTGGTTGGTTTTAGAAATGTTTGTATTAGAGTTTAATAACTTGAAGAAAAAGTTCTTTTTTTGTTTGAGAATCTTTGTTTCGAGAATAATGTCTTTGTGCATCGAGATGAGGATGAACAATGATTAGTTGAGCAAGTTTTTTTGATGCAATGATAATTTGTGGTGCCCTTTGTTACATTTAAAAGTTTACTTCGTATTATTTTCTACATAGTTTTTTTACATTTTATCAAATGTTTTTTAATCTTTAGTTTGCCTATCATAGTATGTAATGAGATCGATTATGATCGAATATGGTCCAATATGATTGAGAATTTGAATCACATGACGTAAAATGATGGGAAATTATCCAGGTTCGATTAGTTTTTTTCAGCAGGGTAGGTGTCCGTGACAAATAATGTATTTATGAGAAATGATACGAAATTATATAGTTAAACAAATTTTTTGTTTCTGTTGTTTTTCTTCCTTATGGCATCTATAAGCTTCAAAAGCTTTTTTTTATAATTTTTGCCCTTATGCTAAATGACGACAATTTTTAATACCAGTAAACAGTAACTGTAAATATTTTCAAAAGTCGAAATTTATAACATTCAATTTCGGTTAAAATTATGTATTAAACTATTTTAGAAAGTTTCATATATTGTTAGTTTCTCCGGAACTCAGAACAAGTCGACGATATTTAAGACTTTTCAAATTTTCTCCCTTCAAGCTGATTAATAAAAATTTATAATATACTTGTAAAATGTCACTATAAATATTTTGAATAATACGTTTTTCAAAACTGGAAATTTCTAATACTTCTTAACCGTCACTGTAAATATTGAGAGTGATACTCTTTTTAAAAGTCGAAATTTCTGTCATTCAATTTTTGATAAATTAATGTACCAGACTATTTCATAAAGTTTCGAATATTGTAAGTTTTCACGAAAACTGAGAATGTTGTAGACAATATTTAAGAATACTTAAAAGTTTCTAATAATCATAGACTTTCCCTCAAACAGAAGGATACAATTTTTTAAAATCTGTAAACAGTCACTGTAAATATTGAGGGTCATAATTTTTTCAAATCAGTAAAAATTATATATTAGATTATTATTTTAGAAAGTCTTAAATATCGTGAGTCTCTTCGAAAATCAAGAATATCATCGAAAATATTTGAAACTTTTCGAAAGCTTCTATCATTTATATTTTTTTCCCCTTAAACTGAATGATAACAATTTTTATACCTGTAAAAACAGTCACTATAAATATTAAAAGTAATAGCTTTTTCAATAGTTGAAATTTATATCATTTCAATGAAGCAAAATTTGCATGGTAGAGAATTTCAGAAAGTCTCAAATATTTGTAAGTTTCTCCAAAAATCGAGAACAAGATCGACAATATTTAAGACTTTTCAAAAGCTTCAAATATTCATATTTTTCCCTCAAGTTCAGCAATGGAAATTTTTAATACCTATAAACGGCCACTGTAAATATGTTGAATAATACGTTTTTGAAAAATTGAAATTTATAATACCTCTAAACAGTCACTTTAAATATTGAGAGTGATACTCTTTTTAAAAGTCGAAATTTCTACCACTTAATTTTAGCTTAGAATATTTCAGAGAGTTGCAAATATTGTAAGTTTTCACGAAAATTGACAATGTAATCGACAATATTTAAGACTTTTTCAAAGTTTCTAATAATTATATATGTTCCCTCAAGCTGAAAGATACAAATTTCTAATATCTTTAAACAGTCACTGTAAAAATATTAAGAGTAATACTTTTTTCCAAAGGTTGAATATCTATTGTATAATTCACTATAAATTCTATATTAGACCATTTCAGAAAGTCTTAAATATTGCAGGCCTCTTCAAAATTCAAGAATATCATCGAAAATATTTGAAACTTTTCGAAAGTCTCTATCATTTATTATTTTTTTTTCCCCCTTAAACTAAATGATAACAATCTTTATACCTGTAAAGACACTCACTATAAATATTGAAAGTGATAGTTTTTTCAATAGTTGAAACTTCTATCATTTTAATTAAGCAAAATTTAGATAGTAGACAATTTCATAAAGCCTCAAATACTATAAGTTTCTCCGAAAATCGGGAACAAGATTAACAATATTAAAGACTTTTCCAAAGCTTCAAACATTCATATTTTTTCGCCTGAAATTGAGCATTGAAAATTTTTAATGTCTGTAAACAGTCACTGTAAATATACTTCTCTTGAAATTTGAAATTTTTATCATATAATTACAGTAAAAATTGTATACCGTACTATTTCAAAAATTTTCAATTATTGTGATTTTCTTCGAAAATCAAGAATGCGATAGACAAAATTTGAGACTTTTCATAAGCTTCTGATATTGATTATTTTTTCCTTGAGGTGAATGATAAAAATTTTCATTACCTGACTTAAACAGTCACTGTACATAATATTGAGAGTGATAATTCTTTCAAAAGTTAAAATTTCTATGATTGAACATCAATTAAAATCATATATTAAATCGGTTAAGTAAGTTTCAAGTACTACGAGTTTCTCTGAAAATTGAATAAAAAATGTGATCGAAAATATGTAAGACTCATCAAAAGTTTCTAATATTTTTATTTTTCTTGCTTCAAGCTGAATGATAACATTTTTTAATACGTATCTGTAAAAAACCACTGTAAATATCAAAAGTCATATATTTTTAAGAAGTTAAAAATTCCATCATTCAAATCCACTTATAATAATAATAATAATATAGACTATTTCAGAAACTTTCAAAAATTGTGAGTTACACTGAAAATCAAGAATATGATCGGAAATATTTTAAACTTATTCAAAACTTCTAGAATTTATATTTTTTTTCACCCAAGCTGAAGCATACATTTTCCTTATAACTTTAAACAGTCACTGTAAATATTAAGAGTGATACTGTTTTCAAAAGTCGGAATTTGTATAATTTAATCACATCCTTTGTTTTAGGAGAAACTTACTTTGAAAATAATCATAATTGAAAACTACAACGAACAAGAAATTTTCATGAACCGTAACATATGACTTGATTTTTGACGAAAATATTATTTTTTACATGTTTTTACATTGAGTATTGAGGAAAAAAAAATTATTTTTAAAGAGCATGAACTTGATTATGGTAAAAGCAATCGTGCATGTGCACAAAAATTCGATACATAATCGTTCAAGGTATGAAATAAGTAAGAAGAATATACAGAAATACTTTATATAAAAAAAAAAAAAATAGTTCAAAATTGCTGTTTTTGAAGAAATAGTAAATAGTAGCCAAAAGATTGAATGAATGATTTACTTTTTTATTCCAAAGTAAAATCTCAAATTTTCTTATTTTTTCGATCCTCTTAGCATTAAGGTCAGTTTTTCATTCTTTGAATTTCTAAAATACTTGGAACCGAAATCTTGCAAACTTATAACATAACAAATTTAAAAGTATCAACCTTCAAATCTCCTATTTTGCAAACAAAAATTTTAAATCCAAATTTCAGGTTTTCTAACTTTGAGTCATAAAAAAATAAAAAAAACGAATTTGCAGTGATTTCCAGAGAAATCTTCCGTATTACTTGTATAAGAATATATTTGTCCTATCAAACTCATTTTTTCATTGCTTAAAAAATACCATATTTTTCGATTGACTCAAAATCAACCAAAGTTACATTCAATTTCCACTCACAAATTGTAATACCATATCTTGTAAAAATTTCAGCAAAAGAAAAAATTGTAAGAACCATCTCCAAATACCTGTAGATAGCTAAAAATCGTTCCACCAAAGGCCTCCTTCGACCTCCTGTTCCTTAGATAGCCACTGGTTCCAAGATCAATCTATTTTGTAAATCAACGAACACATTTCAGTTTCAAAGGTTTGTTTATCCTTTTTTCAAAAATTATTCATGGATTAAATAATTCTTCGTCCTCCTTTAGATGCCATCTGAGTGTATCGCCAATCCTCTTCAGAGGGAACTGGCAGATGCGATAATTCGCATGCAGCCATTAGGTATGGCATAAATAAACAAAAACTGTATGTAGACAACATTCAAAGAAACTTTCATAATCAAAAATTAAAAATATAATAAAATTTAGATAGAAATTTGAGCTGTGTGCATTGAAATTTTATTTTGACAGTGTGGAAAGTAATGAAAAAAGGTAAAAAAACTTGAAATTCGAAATTTTCACTTTGCTTTTTGAAAAATGAAAGTCAATTCAAAACTTGTAGAACTATAATTTGATATTATGAATAATTCAAATGTTTGTTGAAAACTTAATCACTTCTTACTATATATGGTATAATATCTATAACAATTTGTGAAAATTTCAAAGTGTGACTTCACTGTGTGGCGCCTGTTTTACTGGGTACTATAATTCATATTTTTACTTGTTACAGATGAGATACGAATCCTTTTGGCATGTGGAGCTAAGCCAAATGAGCCTGTTTGCCAGGGTTTGAGGCCCTTGCATTACAGCGTTTGGCAAAGGTATTAAAATCTCAAAAATTGGAGAATTCATCCATCAAACTATGCATAAAACGATGTATAAAAACAAGTTGATATGTGAATTATAGACCTCACTTTCTATTCAAAAAAATCCCAAAATGACATAAATTATGGTTAAAATTTTGTTTAAATTCACAGAATCAGGTAAAAAACGGAAAATGTGAATAAAAATTCAACAAAATAAAAAAAATGTATCCTTTTGCAAAGCCATAATATAATTGTAATTGCATGGAAAAAAACGATTTACGACAATATGCATGAATTTCAGGAAATAGTAGATTATGCTGAAAGGTAGAAAAGTAATACATTTAGAATTAATAAAATATTAATCATCTCGAGCATACCGAGGGTTTCAAACTTGGTTTATTGGTATTTTATGAGACCTAAAACCCAAAGGGATGAGGAATGAATAATTATTTATTGTAATGAATTTGAGTATTAAAAAATGGAATTTTTGATTTTCGAAGGTATTTGGAAGCTGTGAAATTATTGTTGGTCCGGGGTGCAGACATTGATGCAACTGATGACTGCGGTTATAGCGCCTTGCATTTAGCAGCTGAGCATGGTTATTTGGAACTTGTAGAATTGCTTTTGAAGCATGAAGCGAGCGTCGATCATCGGGAAGAAACGGGCGAATTGTTCCCCAGGTAACTCAAATTTTCAAAATATATTTAACAGTTTTCAAAAATTACTAGTCCACATAGGAATTTGATGATTTATATTGTTTTATTATTACAGTATCCAAAGCATACTGATTTAAAAAAAAAAATTTTCAAAAGTCCTAATTATTGATGTACGTTTCTGCTATCATTGAAAAAAGTTATTTTTGCGCAAAAATTTAATCATTATGTTCCAATGCTTGGAATAGATGATTAAACATTTTCCTATAACTCGTAAAATATGAATGAATTTCTGTTCAGTTACGTTTTATAGTGATTGTGAAAGAATTGATCAATATTTGAGCACTCTCATGTCATTATTGTTATAAAAAAAATTTTTTACTAAAGGTTACATGATTTATGGATTTTCCAACAACTTTTCGAAATTCTGCCAATTACACGCCACCGATTCGTGAATAATGAATAAATCTTTGCTTTGTCACGTTTTGCATCAAAATTGTACAATGATTGAACCGTTTTAGAGCAATCGTATTCAGGACTGGTGTTTTTTTTTTCACTTGGAAGATTAAATGATTTATGAATATTTCGATGGTTTTTCACGATTTTACTAAATGTACTCGAATAATTCGTAGGTAATAAATGAATATCTCTTCTATCATGTTTTTCAGGAAAATTGTACAGTAATTGACCAATTTTTGGGCATTCTCATTCATTACTGATGTTTTTCTTTGTTTCCCACAAAATTTTGTAGAGTTCATTAATTTTTCAACAATTTTTTACAACTTTACCAATTATAATCCATTAATTCGTAAATTATAACTGAATCTTTGCTCTGCCACAAATTGCCACAAAATTGTACAATGAATGACCAATATGTTTGATTACTCTATTATTTGTTTTTTTTTTGTTTTTTTTTCTCTACAAAATGTTACACAATTCATGAATGTTTCAACAATTTTTCACAATAGTACCATCATATTTTGAAAAAATCGTACTTTAATTAATTATCAAAGTAATAGCACCAACATGCATGAATAATTGATATCTAAATATTTTTCTCTGCTCACGTAATATTCAATTTAGTGAAAATCTTTTGTTTATCAGATGCAAAATTTGTAAGATGTTAAAATTATAATGTCATGAAAAGTGAATTAGAATCCTAAATCATTGAACTATCATCGTACTGAAAACTGTGTATCACATTAGTGAATATAATTGAACCATCATTGAACCCTCGTTCATTGAAACATTATCAAACTTGAATTTTCGCATCACATTTTTTAACGTGAAGGAACCATCATTCTCCAATCATTGAACCATTAATGTAATGAAATCTGTGTATCACAGCAATTAATGTGATTGAATCATCATTCATTGAATCATTTTATATTTTAATATGTATATTATATTCGTGAATGTGATTAAAACATTATTCAACCATCATTGATTGCACCATCATTGAACCATTATTGAACCTGAGTCTATATATCACATTGAGGAATGTGTTTTAACCATCATTAAAACATCATTGAATCATCGTCCTGTTGAAACATGTGTATCAAATTTGTGAATGTAGCTAAAATATCATTGAACTATCACTCATTGAACCTTCATCTTACTTTAATATGTGTACCACATTGGTAAATGTGATTAAACCGTCATTGTAACATTATTCAACCATCATTCATTGAATCATGATTGTACTCAAATTCGTGTATCAGATTTGTAAATGTGACTGAACCATCATTGAAAAATTATTGCACTTTTATCGTATACTAATATTTGCATCGCATTAGTAAATGTGATCGAACGATCATTAATCCATCATTTGTTGAACCATCATTCTAATTAAATCCGTATATCACATTGGTGAATGTGATTGAATCATTTTTAAATTATCATTCATTGAACCATTACCATACTTAAATCTGTATAATACATTCGTGAATGTGACTGAACTGTAATTGAACCATCATTCATTGAAGCATATTATCGTACTTGTATCTGTGTGTCATAATATATAAGTAAATGCAATTGAACCATAATTGAACCATCATCCATTGAACCATTATCGTACGTAAGGCTTCACATTGTGAAGGCTTAATATCACATTGTATCACATTATGAATGTGATTAAGTCATCATTGAACTATCATCCATTGCACCATCATTGAATCTTCATTCATTGAACCATCATCATCCATGAATCGTGTACCACGTTGGTGAATGTGATTGAACCATCATTGAACAATCATTTATTAAACCATCATCATACTTGAATCCGTGCATCACATTGGTAAATGTGATCAAACCATCATTGTACCATCATTCAACCATCATTCATTGCATCATCATTTATTGCAACATCATTGAATCATCATTCATTGAACCATCATCATACTCAAAATGTATGTATCACATTCCTGAATGAGGATGAACTATCATTGTACTTCAATCTGTGTATCACATTGATGGTTGTGATGAATCCATCTTTGAATCATTATGGTACTTCAATCTATGTATCACATTCGTAAATGTGATTGTACCATCATTGAACCATCAATATACTTGAATCTGTACATCACATTCGTGAATATGATTGAACCATCATTAAACCATAATTGCACCTTAATCTGATGTATCACATTCGTGAATGAGACTGAACTATATTGTACTTGAATCGGTGGATCACATTGATGGTTGTGATTAAACCATCACTGAACCATCATCGTACTTCAATCTGATGTATCAAATTCGTGAATATGATTGAACCATCATTGAACCATCATGGCACCTTAATCTGTGTATCATTTTCATGAATAATTATATAATTTTGTGATCGTGGAAGAAACTTTCCATAACTCAAAATTCTTTAGGACCACGTTGTGCGACGAACCACTGCGCCTTGCTTTGAGGAACCGTCATATCGAAGTGGCGAGAAAACTGTTAGAAGCGGGTGCGAATCCTAATAAACGCTACTTTTTTGGATCGGAAATAAATCTCGTGTCCCCTCTCGATCTCGAGTGCATGGAGTTGCTTCTGGCATTCGGTGCATTGCCGAATACCCGGGATAGGGCTGGGCTCACGCCTCTGATGAAAGCTTCGCGATTGCCACAGGTAAAAATCGAATAATTATAAAAAGTTAATTTAATCACTAAACAATGAATATTTGTAATATAATGATGCTTTTTGCATATATAATAGTATGATTAATAAAAAATAATTCAATTATTCTTTTATATTATTGCACAAAGATGTAGATTACTAGAATATATAATTATAGAATATTTATGAATAAAATAATATAAAATATAGTTACAGACTGGTAGGGCTTTTAAAATAAACTTTTTTTAAAATACCATACTGAGAGAATTGAAAGAAATCCATGTACGAAATTGGATATTGCTATCATTCATGGTTTTTTTTTAAATTCACCTTTTTTAACCCCCCCCCCCCCCCCCCGTCTCCTCTACATATTTTTAATCTCGAAAATCTTATGATATAATTATTTTCCGAATAGCTTCAGTAAATTTGAGAAATCTTGAGAATTTCACTATATTTTTCATAATTTTAATGAATTTTCAATGATTTTATTGCATAGGCAGAATTTTCAAAAACTTATCATGCCTTTGGAGTTTTTTCGAATATAATTCTACAGTAAAGTATTAAATTTTGTCTTCAGCGTTTCTGAGTTCACATTCGTAACTTTTATTCGAAGATAGTTTGATAGGGAGAAAAATATTTGAAAAATTTGTTAGATTTTTAATTTTTAATTATTGAGATTTTTGTTAAAATTTTTGAGTACCAATTTCACAATGAAGTTTTTTTTAAGTTTCTGCATAGGAAAACTCGATGGATTCCAAAAAAATTTTCAAAAATTGATGAAATGTATTAAATATTTGTTGTCTATGACACTAAATATTGTCAAAAACATTTTCTCCCAAAAAAGTACTGATTTTCTAGAATTCGTGGGACTTAAATAATTGAATAACTTAATCTCCATCCCTGGCAACGAACCTGTCTATCAGGAAATATTGATCGATAGATCAACGAATCTGAAATAAATCAATTTTGGCACGAGACTCAAAGGTCGAAATTGTAAAGATATCATGATGAAATACAGTAGTATAAAATTACTCAATGCAATCCCAAAGTGTATAAAAAACATCCTGGTCTCAAATTTTAGTAAACAAATAATGGAAATTTTAAAAAATGTTCAAATATCTAAAAAAAAAAAGTAAAAAAAAACCTGATTGAAAACTTGCAAACCTTCAAATGAAAATATGCAAAATTTTCGTGAAGAAAAAGTCTTGAAATGTTTCTTGTAAAGAAAAAGAATATTTTAAACAATGTATGTAAATGTTTGTAAAAATTTATTCACTTTCTACGAAGTTTATATTACTCTACATTCATCTTTCTCTTAAAAATCATTTTAAAAAGAAACATTTCGTGTTCAATAATTAAAGATTAACATAAAAATTTTGTTTTATTCAGGGAATATCTTCGGTTCTGCTATTATTAAGTTATGGGGCAGACGTGAATGCAATGGCTGACGCCAGGCACGATTTTCGAACGGTTTTGCATTACGCGATTTTGGGTGGAGACCTTGAAGTCATCAACCTTTTGCTGAAACAAGGTGCTAAGCTCGATCTTGGTCCTGACTACCAAAAACCTACAGCTCTAGATTTGGCTATTTTGAAGGGCGATCCTGCGATCGTCGAGTTACTTCTAAATGCTGGTAAATCGTTTTTCAAAAATTTTACCATTTTTCGAAATCAAGACAAGAAAGATAAATAAAATGGGTAAAATAAATTAAAAATGTATCCCAGAAGTGCCTTGAAATTCAAGAAAAGATATAGAATTCTGAATGATGATTTCGTATGATGTAATTTCATTACTTTCATTTGTTTCGAAATTATTCAAATAAAATTAAATTAAATGAAAAACACATGGAATTTCGATATTCCCAGATAAACAAATGAATTTTATTTTCATTTACTTTTTTTACTTATTAAAAAAATCGAAAAATTTCAAGGTGCAAACGTAAACGCAACTTCACCAATAATTGGCTCACCACTTCACGTTGCTTGTGCTGACAACATCCCAAACAGGTAAAAATTCATCTAGATTTATAAATAATAATTTATCAAGAGGAAAAAAAATCCTTGAACCTCTTGCTCCAAAAGTACGAAATTTGTGAATTTTATTGAAAAACACATCTTGTTGAGTGATTATCCAACACTGTAATTTCATACAGACTGGAGATTTTGTGCATGCTATTGGAACGTGGGGCTGACGCGAATCTGGTGATCCGGACCGAGGAAGGACTTTCCTTGCGCCCCGTGCTCGCAGAGTACGTCGCGTCGAACGAAAATCCTTCGGTCGCGGTTGTGTCCTTACTACTGAAATACGGGGCGAGGGTCGTGATAAAAACTCAGTTTCGAGATCCGCACGGTATACTGAACTCTTTGCAAAATACAGCTGATAAGCCGAGATTGCTGAAGGCTCTGCTGGAGGCGGCGGAAAGTTTCGATCCCTGCATGATACGCAGGTTAGAGATTTGAAAAAATTTGTATTTTAGAAAAATATTAGCTTATATGATTTTTGCGATCATGATTGGGAATTTGAGAATTTTGAAATGTAGAGGAGGAAAGGAGTGTTTTGGATGACAAATTTACCACTAAATATAAAAAATTTTAATTTAGAAACTCAGTGAAATAGTTATCTTGTCATGAGCTGAGAGGAATTAGAAATAATTTTTTTTATGAGTCTTGGAATAATTGACAGTATTGACAGAATACAGTATATTATGAAACTTTTGAGACATTTTCTACAGTAATGACAGTTTTACGAATATTTTACAGCCTATTTATCAGTTTTGAGAATTTTTGCAAATTTTGAATAGATACTTCGACAGTTCATGACAGTTTCGATATTTCGAAAGATTTCGATATTCTTAAAATATATTCAGTTTCAAAAGACTCACAATTTATGACAGTTTATACAGTTCACATTATTTTTGAAAAAGATTAACAAATTATGGACCTAGTTTTAAGAAATTTCACACATTTTTGATATTCATTATAGTTTTACGTTTAATAAGAGTTTTGACATGTTTCATACAGTAATGGCAGTTTTTACAGTGTATATACAGTTTACAGAAATTTTTAGAACTTTAATAGATTTTGTTCAATCTTGACAGTCATGACAATTAAACACTTCATTGGAGTTGTGACACTTTTTATACAGTAATGGCAGTTTTGGATGTAAAGACAGTTTTTTTTACAAATTTTGAACTTACTACCTCAGTTCATAACAGTTTTGACATTATTTATAATGATTTCAACATTTCTTGAACATATTGAGAGTTTCAAAAGATCTACTACTTTTGGTATTTTATACAGTTTATTACAGTTTTGTGAATTTCGACAGTTTTTTGAGAATTTTGAAAGATTTGGAACAGTTTTAATAGCTTGAACACAGTTTTGACAGTCACGAGAGTTAACCTATTTTAAAGAATTTTTACCTTTTTTTACAGTATAATAACAGTTTGGGCAGCACATATACAGTTCACAAGAGTTCTGAGAATTTTGACAGTTTCTGAGCAGTTTAAATAGCTTTCACTAAGTTTTACAGTACTTACAGTTTAACGTTTTATGAGAGTTTTGACACATTTGCTACAGTAATGACAATTTTGACAGTATAGACAGTTTTTGACAGTTAAGCAGTTATGATACCTCAGTTCATAATTTTATACATTTGATAAAATTTTTGAGAATTCATACAGTATTCTAAGAATTTTGACCGATTTTGAATAACTTGAACTACTTCAAAACAGTTTTGACAGGCACTAGAATTTTATTCTTTGTAAGAATTTTTACACTTTTTGCACATGAATGACAGTCTTGAAGATTTTGATAGATTTCGAAAAGTTTAACTAGCTTACACTTAGTTTTGACAGTCATTATAGTTTAACGTTTCAACGAGGTTTGACACTTTCCCTGTAGTAATGGCACTTTTGACAGTTGTATATACAGTTTACGACAGTTTTGAGAATTTCGATGGATTTTGTTTGGTTTTGACATTCATGACAATCAAACACTTCTTTTGAGTTATGACACTTTTCATACAGTAATATGACAGTTTTAGCAGTATAGACTGTTTACACTAGCTTCAAGAATTTTGACAGATTTCGAACAGTTGCCATTTCTAATGATTTTGACATTTGTTGAACGTATTGAGAGTCCAAAAAAATTTGCCATTTATGGCAGTCTATACAGTTTACAACTGTATTGAGAATTCCGACATTTTTAAGAATTTTGACAGATTTTGAACAGTTTTCAGAGCTTCAACACAGTTTTGACAGTCACTGGTATTTTAACTCTGTAAGCATTTTGACATTTTTTTACAGTAATGACAGTTTTGACAGTACATAATATACAATTTACAGAAGTTTTCAGAATTTGGGCCCTTCTGAGAATTTTGACAGAATTTAAACAGTCTTAAAAACTTTGAAAGTTTTGACAGTCATCAAAGACTTCGTTCAAATTTTGACACTTTTTATAGATTAATAACAGTATTGACAGCACACCTACCGTTTACAAAGGTTTTGAAGATTCTTACAGTTCTGAAAATTCCAAAATAATGTCAAAACAGCTTTAACAGATTCGACACAGTTTTGACAGTCATTAGACTTAAAATGGTTCGTGAAAATTTTGATGTTTTTTAAACAGCAATGATAGTTTTATATTATTTTCACAGTTACGACAGTTTAATGCTTTTCCCACAGTAATGACAGTTTCATACTTTTTCTACAATAATGACAGTTTTATGCTTTTTCAACCGTAATGACAGCTCTATCAGATATCTACAGTAATGACAGTTTCATACTTTTTCCACAATAATAGCAGTTTCATCATTTTTTACCGTAATGTCATCACTATCATTTTTCCTCAGTAATGGCAGTTTTATACTTTTTCTACAGTAATGACAGTTTTAAACTATTTCTACAATAATTACAGTTTTATACTTTTCCCACAGTAATGACTGTTTCATACTTTTCCACAATAATGACAGTTTTATCATTGTTTCACGGTAATAACAGTTTTCAACTTTTTCCACTGTAGTGACAAATTTACACTTTTTCTACAGTAATGGCAGTCTTATACTTTTTACGCAGTTATGACACTTCTTTCATTTTTCTAAAGTAATGATAGTTTTATACCTTTTCTATGGTATTAACAATTTCATCATTTTTCTACAGTAATTACAGTTTCATACTTTTCCCACAGTAATTAAAGTTTCATACTTTTTCCACAGTAATGACAGTTTTTAGACTTTTGATACAGCAATGACAGTTTTTAACTTTTTCCACAGTAATCACAGTTTCATGCTTTTTCCACAGTAATGACAGTTCTATAATTTGACCACAGTATTCCCACAGTAATGACAGTTTCATACTTTTTCCACAGTAATGACAGTTTTATGCTTTTTCAACCGTAATGACAGCTCTATCAGATATCTACAGTAATGACAGTTTCATACTTTTTCCACAATAATAGCAGTTTCATCATTTTTTACCGTAATGTCATCACTATCATTTTTCCTCAGTAATGGCAGTTTTATACTTTTTCTACAGTAATGACAGTTTTAAACTATTTCTACAATAATTACAGTTTTATACTTTTCCCACAGTAATGACTGTTTCATACTTTTCCACAATAATGACAGTTTTATCATTGTTTCACGGTAATAACAGTTTTCAACTTTTTCCACTGTAGTGACAAATTTACACTTTTTCTACAGTAATGGCAGTCTTATACTTTTTACGCAGTTATGACACTTCTTTCATTTTTCTAAAGTAATGATAGTTTTATACCTTTTCTATGGTATTAACAATTTCATCATTTTTCTACAGTAATTACAGTTTCATACTTTTCCCACAGTAATTAAAGTTTCATACTTTTTCCACAGTAATGACAGTTTTTAGACTTTTGATACAGCAATGACAGTTTTTAACTTTTTCCACAGTAATCACAGTTTCATGCTTTTTCCACAGTAATGACAGTTCTATAATTTGACCACAGTATTCCCACAGTAATGACAGTTTCATACTTTTTCCACAGTAATGATAGTTTTAAACTTTTTCCATTGTAATGACAGTTTTACACTTTCTCTACAGTAATGGCAGTTTTATACTTTTCATTCAGTAACGACACTTTTGACATTGTTCTGCAATAATGACAGTTTTATACTTTTTCTATGATAATAACGGTTTCATCATTTTTCCACAGTAATGACAGTTTCATGCTTTTCCACAATAATGTTAAACTTCTTCCAAAATAATGGCAGTTTTATACTTTTTTCAAAGTAAAGACAGTTTTGCTAATACATATACAGTTTACAACAGTTATCATGGATTTGCTAGATTTCGAATAGTTTTGACAATAGTTACAGTTTAACACTTTATGAGAATATTGTTTCTTTTTCCACACCTAGCAATAAAAATTTCTACTGTATACAGTTTACATCAGTTTTAGAAATTTTGACAGATTTTAAGCAGATAGTACTTTTCTTCATAGCATAATTGGCAGTTCTCACGATTTCGATATTTCTTAAACAAATTAGGAATTTCCAAAGATTAACAATTGATGCCAGTTTTTAAAAGTTGAACGACAGTTCTGGCAGTTCTAAGTTTCAGTCCATTCAACCAATTTAGGTTATATTGAAGCTCAAGTCAGTCACTTTATTAAATAAACTGATAATAGTATAATTTATCAATCTTATGAAATTTTTCACAATCTGCATATATTTGTAAAATTTCTGAAACATTGTTTTCGAATAATTCGACAGGTCAAGCAGTTTGACTGATGCCCAGAAAGCTCTGGTCATGGAAGCCGCGAGAACACCTTTGCCTTTGACTCACCAAGCAAGACTCATCGTCAGAAAACTGTGTGGCCCAAAATTACCAAAAGTCGTCAAAAGACTACACCTCCCCCAATCCTTACATCGCTATTTATTATACGATTTTCACTAACACCTCATTCGATTCGTGGAACTGAGGTAAATTTTGTAATCATTATCATCAATTGATTTATAATCAATGAAAATCAATAACGAGATGATAAATAAAAAAATTCTTTTTTGATTTATGTATCATCTTTTTCATGAATAACATTTGCTGAACAAGAAAATTCGTTTGATATTTTCACTGGAACATGGAAAAATTAAAATCAATTATTTTGTGATGATTTATCATGATATTTTTATGTATTTACATACATCACAGTATTATGGAAAAGAGAAACTTCATTTTAAAAATAAATTTTTCCCACAGCTTTATGTATTTTTGAGAAACTTTAAAATCATTTTTCATTTCAGAATGTGATATCTACGACTTCCATATCATCATTCAACTTTCATCGAAACTGAAGAAACCGAGAATATAAACGAAAAAGCAACTTATTCCTAGACGCACATGTCAAAAATTTGTCAACGAAACATTTGTGATCTCATTCTACGAAAAAATTTATTAAATAGCTTTTTTCATCATTAGTATTAAACAATTTTTTATTTACCGCGACAATGGATGAATTGTTTGAAGAGCGCGATGACTATTTTAATAAACAAATTGAGAGTAAAATTTTTAACTCCACGATCGCTCATGATATTTAATTTTTTACCTTTGTATATGTATACTTCTGTATATTATACATTTATGTGCTGAACAGTATTGATGAATAAAATGGAATATCTTAAATAATTTATTGTTTATTAATTTCTGTTTTCATCGAATAATCCTTTTTTTTTTTTAGAATACGATTTGGAAAAAAAGAAGTAAAAAATTGTACGTATTTATGTACCCTCGCTACGCTCAAAATAACTGTAACTTCACATTATATAAAATTTCTTTATACTTGCTGTATAGTATACTATTCTGGAATGAAATACAAAAGCAAATTTGGGGCATATTATAACTTTTTAATATACTTTTTGTGCTTCATTTAGTAAGGCTTAAAAATAGAAATTTCAATACCACAAGTTGCGTCAATTTTTGGCAAGTGTTTCACTTGCGTATGTATCATAAATTTTGATGTTCGTGAATCGTGAAATTATCAAGTATGATTACATACTTAAATGTAGTTCCATGTATTTGATGTCATTTTAAAAATAAGAGGAGTTAATTTTGTGCAAGAAAATCTTTGAATCGAAAGCTGCAAAAATGATTTATAAAATATTTGGGTGATTATTTTTTACTTCAAATGACATTTTTCGTAATTTTTTGGAATTTTATAACAATGATCAAAATGCCGAAATCGTAAGAATAAAAAATATTAGAAAAATTGTAGAACTTAGGGAATATTTTTCGTGTGTTGACATGAATTATTAAAAATTTGATAAGAGTTAGATCAAATACGATAACTACGAAAAAAAAAGATTTGTTTTTTTTTTACTGCCGATCAGTATATTTTTCTAATGAGAGATATTGTTGATGATTTGAATTATTTATATCGATGTTAAAAAAATAAAAATGCTTGTATTTTTCAAGTATATTTTTTATTTTCCAGGTCAAAAACACTGAAAATCTTGTTTCAAATACGATTTTACAGATCACTTATTTTCAGTAGTTTCGGGAATGGATTTGAAACCATCCGAGGCTGTTCTCGTTCATGAAAAGATTTTTTTTTGTATTTATTTTCTGCATGAAGTTTTCGCACCAATGCTGAACCATCGCAAATCACCAACTGTTTTATATTTTCCTGAAAGATAAAAAATAAAAATATATGATAAAAAGAGGACAAATCTATGTTTTTCAGAATTTTTTTTTATGTAATTAATGATATTCACATTTGAAAAAGCTTGATTAATTATTGCTTTTGAAAAAACGAATGTAAAGTTGAATGCAAGAATGAAAAAATGAAAAAAATGGAAGAACGAAAAATAAAAAAACACTTCGAAATAATTAAATATAATTCTTATTTTTCATCAAAAACTGTTATAACTATTTCAATAAAATTAATAATAAATCAAACCATTAAAGAATGAAACTTGTCACCATTGACGTAACAATTTCCGGCACCACCGCGTTTTCCGGCTTTCCATCCAGCGGAAAATGTGATCTGTGGATCAAAACATCAATCATAATGTCGCTTTTTGCGTGGCAGAAAATTTATTGCACGTACAGTAAATTTCAAAACCAGTGAATGGAATCGTTTGTTAAAACTACTGTTTTTAAGGAAAATCTGGTTTTGAGTAACATTTGGAAATCTCTCCCCTCTTTTTTGATTTTCTAAAAGTCATTTAATTAAGTTATCAATGATTTGCCACGGTATAAACTTTTTTCTTTCGCCCCTCTTCTTTGTCTAAAAAAATCAAGAGAATAAAATAATGCAATATTGGTTTTTTTTTAAATTTGAAAAGAGATCTTAAATTTTATTTATTTGGATAAAAAGTTTATGAAGTAGACTTATTGGCATTTTCATGGCATTTTGCGATTTAAAAGTTTGAATAAAGCATTGAGGATTGTTTGAAATTTTGAACAGTTTTTTAGAGTACCGAATTTCCTGATAAGTTTCCATGTTTTTTAGTATAATAAAAACTTTACATTATTTAAAACTAACTTTTTCTTTCTGAAAAAATGTATGGCAATATTTTGAACAACAATTATAAAAAATTCATTCCTTTTTCGAAGTTTCGCTAGTTTTGATTTATTCTCACATCGAGAAATTCTACAGAATTCTATGATTCTGGGTTTTATAATATTCTGAAATTTTGAAGGACTGTGCAAACTTCGACAATGATCCAATACATCGAAGAAATTGAAATAATAATCTGAAGTTCAGGAAAGTTGAACTTGGGAATTTTTGAATATTTTTTTTCAGAATATAAGAAACCAAAAAAAATTTGTAAAGGTTCTCTGAAAAAGTTTTGTATGTATGTAAAAAATGTTCAAGAAAAATTTTAATTCTGCTGAATTTTTTCGAAATTAATCAATATTCTCAGATAGTTTCGATACCTTCATAAATTAGCACGTAATTTTTTTTTTTTCAGAACTTGTCACTTATTTAAATAATAATGATTCATTGATCAACGTGAAAAGATCAATATTTCATTCATCAGTATCTTGTAGTTTTTTCGTTACAGGATCAAAATATTCTGAATTAAAAATTGTTGAATTTTTCCTAGATTTCGTGAGTATAATGGAATGATTCAAACTTCTTACTTCCTGAAAAATGTTGCAGTTTTGAAATTTAAAAAATTTTTTTTCTTTTCCTTTCATTACACTTGAATTTCAAAGTTTTGATATCTGAGATTCCTTTATTCCGAATATTAAGATTTAGAAGATTATTATTACTCTTAAAATTTTCCTATCAACGCCATGAAACAATTCTGTGGAATTTTTCAAAAGTCTTAACAATTTTATGGAAACTATAACCCATTTTTTGAAGTAAGGAACAAATTTTACAGGTGTTTTCGTAATTTTCATAAAAAGATAAGAATCTTTGAAACTTTATCCTGGAGTATTCAATCCTGAAAATCTATAAAAATCGATGAAAATACTACAGAACCTGATAAAATTCAAGAATATCATAAAATACAAAATTTTCTCAAATTTTGTAAATCTGTAATACTCAAAATCTACAAAGATATCGTTTTCTAGAAATTTATTGAAATACTAAGAATCTATCAGCTTTTAGATTCTAGAGCATCGAATTCAAGAAATCTGTATTAAAATTTTTCAAAATACCAGACATCTATCAAGAACCGAAAAAATCCTACTCAAAAAAAGAAAAAGAAAAGAAAAGAAAAATTCAAAACAATAGAAATAAATAAAATACTGGAAATTTATGTAGATACACTTTGCTTAACTAACGATAAATTTACCAAACATCTCATAAACCTTGAACCCTACACTCTCAGAAATTTCTCTATTAACATTTTAACGACTGTCTTTCAAGTAGATTTCCCATACTGTCTATTAAATTTTTTATTAAGGTTATGGACGCAAATATGAAAATTGTAGACATTGTCTATGAAAATTATAAACCTTCTGCGAAATCGAAGTGTTCATTTATTATAAAGCAAACATTTAAATCATTTTACCTTTAAATGATTTCTCATTGAAAATGTGTCTTCAAAATTTTTTAAATTCAAGTGGATTTTGACATAAATTTTTTTGGAGCAGATTTTTCCTAATTAATCAACAGCTATTTCATTAAAACAAAAATATATATTATATGGTTGTATAACAAAAATTATATTGCATATTTCGTATTATGATAAAGATATTTGAAAGTATTCAAACATATAGCGTCTTAAAATAAAACTAATAATAGTAAAAAATATTGAAATCAATATATCTAATATGAAAATAATAAATTTGATATAGATTTATTTGAAATCCTTTTCATATACGTGTCCATGAAATTTCAAACACGATTTTAAGAGAAAGTCTATAATTTTATTAGCGTGATGGAGCATCGATTTCAATTTATAGAAATGAATAAAAATGCCATAAAATCATTCAAACTCTAAAACTACCGAAAAAATACGATAGATACTAAAAGTTATGGAAATCTAAAGAATACCTTCCTTCAAAATTCTTTGAAATGCAGAAAATTCAATAATATTCAAGTTCTAGATCGTCAAATTTACAAAAATTATATGACAATCTAAAAAAATGATAGAAATACATAAAAACTTAGAATATGCTCGAAAATTTTATGAATTTCAATACAAAAAATCTTAAAAATACTAGCACGAAATAAAGTACCTTAATTAGGGAAGCTAGAGTATAGAAAAGCTTAAATGCAGACGTTATTTTCTTACAAATCTATAACATAACAATATATAACAAATTTCTATAAGTAAAAGTTAATTCTTTAAATAGTATGCACAAAAAAAAATACTGAGTGACTTGGGATTTTCTACGAAAATCGGTATACTTCAAAAAGTTCAAATCGCAATCCATTTCCAAGATGTTATGATGCTAGAATAAATATTCATCTATACATTAGAATTATTATATATCCACCCTTTTGACATTTGAGTTTGCTCCTCCATATAAAATTTCGTTGCAACCCCTACCTTTTATTCAACCATACCTGAGTATGAACTACTTGAAGAAGGACGAAACAAAGGGCAACAATCACACAAATTCTGGCCCTTTCACACATTTTCTCCACAAAATCGTAATACTTAACCCGTATACGCCCCGAAAACGAGTAAATTCAAATTTTTCACACCCGGATTTCCCCTAAACTCGTACTTCTTCGCCACAATTACGCATTCGTCTGCGGAAAATTGCGGAAAATCTGGCCTTATATATGTCCCGAATCTCGCCGATAATCATAGAAAATCACCTCTGGCGATGAGGTCGACCGAAAGTAAATATTCCCGGCTACTTCTTTGCTCGCGAGGGTGGTTTGCAAATATCAGAAAGTTATTTCTTCAGAGCACACACTTCATCTCTTTGAATTTTCAGCGAAAATACACCTCGGGTAATTAATAGGTTTCTGGAGAAAGGTCAAACCTTAGTGGGCTCATCAAACAAATTTTTTTTTTATATTTTGCAAGTAGGACTTTAAAGTTCAATTAAATGATTATTGTCCTTTTTCCCCTTTTTTTTTATTTCCTTCTGAAAACTTTTAGAGTATCATGTCAAGAAAAAAAGAAAATCATTTGCTATTTACAAATATTCTGAATATCGAAGTATGTCATTCTTCCCACATGTAAATCTCGATTCAAATTGATATAGCAAATTTTTATGAATCTGGTGAAAGAGAAAAACCTCATCTGCAAAGTCGATTCAGCAACCGAACTAATGAAAATTCTCGCAAATGATTATTTTCCCAACTTGGGGAATTTATCCTTTCTAATTTCGTGTTTTTATTAGGATAATAAAGTGATAGATGTTTGAAAAACGAGATTCATGATACTACTACTATAAAAAAATATAAATGAAAAAATGCATGAATCACAACATCAGAAATAAACTGCAAAATAAAATTTGTCATTAAAGTAACAGATATTTGAATAAAATGTCGATGAGCCTAGAAAGTAAAAAATTAGTAACCACATTTTATTGTTTATAATATCATCTAAAATGTAAATTAAATAAAAAATTTATGGGAATAATTGAGTATATGGGTTACACTTTCAATTTCTATTGACCTTATCAAGATATTTCGAAATTTCGATAAATTTCAGTTTTTTTTTTTCAGTTTTGGGTTTATTGAACATTGAATATTAATTCTATCTTGCATATTTTGAAGAGACGTAATAACTCAATCTACAAAATTTATGATCATTTTCTAAAATATTACAATATTTTAGTATATGATAATATTTGAAAATTTTCCAAATTTTTCATGTTTTTGAATTTCTTAAAATTCAAGAAATTTGGGTGTTATGGGAATTATTTACAATTTACTTTATTTTTCAATAATTCGTAGAATTTACTGAAACTTTCCATCGTTACTTTACAATTATTAGGTTTTTCAGATTTTTGATGAAAAATGAAATAATATAATTAACAAAGTTCATGAAACATGTCGAATTTATACGAATTTTTAGTATTTCGAGAAACGTTCAGAATTTTTATAACTTCATGATTCTTTCTTCATTTTACAAAATTTCGAACCTAATCGAAACCTTTGAAGAATTTCAAAATATTATACAAATTTTGCCAACTCATTCAAGTTTTTCATATTTTTTCAATACATCTCAAGTTTTCAAGTTTTTCTTCGAAAAATCCAAAATATTATCATGCATTTTTTATCTAAATATAATAATGAACAGAATTCACAAAAATAATGAAAACATTTTGAAATAATGAAAAAATTTAACATATTTTAAAAGTTTTTCAGAATTATCCACAATTTTTAGAACACTTTTAAGATTTTCTCATTTTTCGAAACTTCAAAAAAAATTTTTGACTATTAACATGAATTAACATAAATAGTATGACAATAAAATTAAGCAAATTCATAAAATATGTCGAAGATATACGAATATTTTCAGTATTTCGAGAAACATTCAGAATTTTTATAACTTTATGATTTTTTTTCATTTTTCAAAATCTCGAACGTAATTGAAACCATTGAAAAATTTTAAAATATTATACAATATTTTGCCTACTCATTTACGTTTTTCATATTTTGTCAATTAATCTCATGTTTTTCAAGTTTTTATCGAAAAAATCTTAATATATACATTTGATTTGTTGAAATAAAAAATGTTCTAAACGCGGAATCAGAATTACGTCCCCGTACCGAAATACGAGACCACTCAGGGAATCATGAAAAAGAGTGTCATCACTTTCCGCAACGCTTGCTTTATACAAAACTCATGGTCGAGAATATTATACATCACACGTATAGTCAATACAGCGCCCGTGAGAAAGATTTGTTCGTTTCCGATTTATACTTTTAAAGTCACGTAAATATAAAACGTTGAAGTTTAGAGTATCAGATTCTTAACATTTACATAGCAATGGACAAAAGTATTAGAAATCTAATTAAATACAAAAAGAATAATGAAATTTCATTGACGCAGAAAAGTATATGAAAAAGATATAAAATGATTGGAATGTTCGAAATACTGAAATTCTTTATATTGTTTTTGCAACACTTTTTCGAAATTATGGGAATCTATCAAATTTTCAACTACCAAATTCTAACAATCTTTATATTATGTTTATTTATTGGATAAATACATATTTATTCTGGAATCATAATATTCTGAAAAACAACTTCCTATTGAACGAATAAATAAACAAATTACTTCTCTTCAAAAATTACTGCTCATTTCAAACCTTTAATCTTCACAGTATTATTATAAAAATTTTTAGAATATTATGCTGTAGAATTCAAAACTTAATTGATCACTAGTTTTCTTACTCATTCAATGTGCAGGAAATTAATTCATAATCGTTCACAGATTGTTCATGTTTTTCGTCTTTTTTGTGGTTATAAAATTAAGATATTGTAGAATTTTTATAAATTTTCGTATCAGATTTCTAGAATTGAAGTTCCAAGCAGAAAATTTTATAAATATTCAATATTCTAGGCAATTTCTTAATAAACAGTAGATAAAGATTTTTTGAAACCAGTAGTTTATTATTTTCTTTTACTGATAGTATTTTTAAATATTATTTTTTAGACTTCCATACATGATTTAATGGTGTTCATGATATTTTCATGCATTACTACTTACTACATAGTTTCCCTAGAATTTAGTGCTTAAGAATTTAAAGATCACGTAAATTTTTATTACTCATTTTTGGAAAATTATATCTACTTTAATTTTGGGTATTTTTATGCATGTAGTTTTTGTATTTTAGTATTTTTTCAGTATTCATCGGATTATGTGATAATATTTAGTGATTTTATAAATTTATTGAATTTCTTTAGTAGTTAATATAAATTTTCAGACCTTGAAGTTATATAAATCTCCATTTTTTCTCTAGATCAATTAAAAAACTTCACCTTCATAAATTTCTAGTACTTTGAAAATTTCTGAAGCTCGAAGGTTTTTCGTATATACAACTTTTAGAATTTTTACGTTTTTTAACAAATTAATAGAGGAAACGAATGCAATGATTAACAATTTAAAGTGTTATAGATTTTTCTTGATTATCAGGTTTAACAGAAAATTATGTCTGCAGAAATTTTCAGTATAGACTTTTTTCAACATCAATATTTTTTGTATATCTAGGTATTTATCAGATTTTCTAGAATTTCATAGTATTTCTTGGTAAACGTGTATAGATTTCTAGAATTTGATTCTTTAAATTTCAAAATATGTTGGATTTGAAGTATTTTCATTGATTTGCCAAAAATCAATATCGTTATAGATGTAGAACATTTCATAGCTTTCTGGTTTGTTCAGTTTTTTTCGTGATTTTTCGTATCTTTCCAGTATTTATGTATGGTTGCAGAATATTTCCATATTATAATAAATTTCGATGGAAATCCATAAAATCAATTGTTCAAGAATTCATAGTTTTATGGTTTTTGAAGTTTTTCCGAAAAGCTTTGAAAAAATTACGTTTGTATATCATTCCAATGTTATTTACTATCTCCTTATTACTGTTTTTCTATACATTAGTCTTGTAGAACCACAAATTAGCATGGAACCTTATCATTGACAAACGTACATATTCGACATTTGTATGGAAAAGTTGACATACTAGCGTAGAAAATCTGTATTTTCATACGCTAAAAATGAAACTATTGAGAAAATACAAATATTTCTTACGGTGCATATTTGGTCTGTTATTTTTGAACAAATACTTGAAGAATGAAAGTAGTTTCATACTGAACCTTATAATTACAAAACGTACATATTCGACATTTGTATGGAAAAGTTGACATACTAGCTTAGAAAATCTGTATTTTCATACGCTAAAAATGAAACTATTGAGAAAATACACATATTTCTTACGGTGCATATTTGGTCTGTTATTTTTGAATAAATACTTGAACAATTAAAGTAGTTTCATTCTGAACCTTATAATTACAAAACGTATATATTCGACATTTGTATGGAAACATTGACATACTAGCTTAGAAAATCTGTATTTTGATACGCTAAAAATAAAACTATTGAGAAAATACAAATATTTCTTACGGTGCATATTTGGTCTGTTATTTTTGAACAAATACTTGAACAATTAAAGTAGTTTCATTCTGAGGGTGTGACTTTTCCTGGGATCATTCAAGTCGATCGTTCGGCTGGGATTAGGGTTATTTAACGTGTCGGTCGCTCTTATTTGCTCGTCGGAGTCAATGTAAAGCAAACGCTGCATAAATGAGCAAGGCGAAATCCGGACTGCCATTATACACCCCGAGATTTCGGACTTGGGACGCGTGAATCTCACAATGGACCGGGGCCCCCTTACTTGCATCTGCCGCCTTACGTGCTCGTACCAACTTTTTTTTTCGCCCGTTTATCTCTTCTTATTCCTTGGTATCATTTCCACATAAAAATATCGACACTACGTACAATGCCGAGGCTTGGAAAAATAACGAGGGTCGAAGATGCGTCGAAATAAGCTCGACTGCAGGAATATGGACGAATCGGGGTTCTTTCAACTTCTCAGGGAAGTTTTGTTAACAGGTATTTGGGATTAATGCAGGACTTTGATCATACTTGTGTTGTATTAGACAAAATAGATAGGTGCATGGAAACGTAATAAGAGTCATGGGGTTTAATAAAATAATAATATGTTCGTGTTATGTAGCGAACCTCAACGAATTTTTATAAAGGTTAGGTGCGGGTCTTTAGAAACTCATTTTCGAATACTCGAATAATAAGTTCCTAAAGAGCCGCACCCAACCTTAATAAGAATTCGTTCGAATTCTATTAATTATAGGTTCCTAGAGTGCCGCACCTAACCTTAATGAAAATTCGTTTTGGTTCTATTAATTATAAGTTCCCAAAGAGCCGCATCTAACCTTAATAAAAATAACGGCAGTAGTCTTTAAGAGTGTTAAAAAACAATGATTAATAACTAAGGTTGCAAGAAACCTTCCAGGTTTGACCAAAGAAACAACATTTCCACTTACCTTTTTTTGCGTTTTTTTCTATCTAAACAGTTAAAAATTATTATGATTTTGCTTTGCCCCGCATTTACGGAACTTGTAACATCAAAAAAACTCCTAAAAGGAAAAAAATAAATTATTTTTGAGCCATTTCCAGCTGCAGCCGGAATACCCAAGTAATACCAAAAATATTAATTATACGTTATTGCCAAATACAACTTCGAACTTGCGTGCTTCCGAAATCATCGAATTGAGAATATTTTTCAAAAATTTATACATTCTCCTCATATTTGATAGCCCCGTCAAATATTTATTTCTTTCTCTCTACACACTGTCGACGCGTTTCGGATCCTTTTTCGGATCCCTTCTCAAGACCTACATAATGAAATAAATAACATTTCTGAATTTGACAATATTCCAATAAACTAATCAAACTTTCATGAACTCACGTCATGACAAAAGTTGTAAAATATCATGTCAAACAATCGAAAAACTTCATCCTCTTCCAAACTATTGAATCTCAACATAATGTTAACATTACAAACTATCGTGACAAATACACCTGTTTAATGGATAGCACAATTCTTTCACGATTATTGGAATAACGATTTCAGATGTTAACAGTCGGAAGGTCTGTCTGATACTATTTTAAATCAATATCGCGAATTTCAGTGCGCCAGGTCACCTTGACTTATCATCATTTCGTCCATATCAGCAACAATGAAAAACATGATAAAAACCAACAACAGTGAAGAAAAGGAATAAACGACAAATTCATCTAAAATACCTAATGATCCATCATACGTATCATTCCAAAAAAAAAGACTTAATTGAATAATCCAAAATAGTTCCTTGATACACTCCGCTTCCAATAATTTTTCAGTCCGTTAACTTATAATCCCTCAGAGTGAAAATAAAAATATTCTTCCTTTCTCTCAAATCTTTCCTTCAATTTTCTTGAATTGTTTTCTTCTCTAGCTTTCGGCCTATCATATTTCGGCCCTCTTCAGGAGAAACTTTAACAAAAATCATCCTAACATTAGATCATACAATCATCATTCCAATAATCTCTAAACTGTCATGTCCTAGGTAGACGTGGCAAAGGACGATAAGAAGGATTTCTCCTTCAGGTCGGCTTTGAAACAAATTTCCCGGTTTTAGCCTATTTAGGCAAGGAACCAGACGCAACCGTTGGTGAAAAGAAAGGCAGGGAGAAAAAAAATGACAATTGTTACAGCACTAGCTTTTTTTTTCACAGATTATTGCTAGAATCGAATAATATCTAGCGTAGCCGAGTAAACAAAATTTGTAAATCACACAGAATGGAATGAAATATTTGAAATCGACAATCTTGAACAAAATTATGTTAAAAATCGTAACATATGGAATAACGAAGTTATGAAACGCACTACGTTATACGTTAGAATGAAAAAACACAACATTACGAACTCTCGTTGTAGATTCGCCAAAGTAGAAGGAATTCACGTTTTTGCGGGTCTTTTATACAACTACTGCTCTCCCCCTTTTGGGGGTGGAGAGACGATCCGATGTTTTCAACTCGATACATCATTGGAGCATCAGACCCCTCTCAAAACGCTCATTTGCAAAAATTACCAATATTACTCTACAATTGTACTTCATTTAAGGAAACGGCTCATGATTCCCAATATCTATGTAGTTAACTCTTTCTGTTCGCAAAATGAATAAACTATCGACAGGGCAATTTAATCTAATCGTTTCTGCTTCCTGCCAGCTATCGGAATACTAAATTTCAGCATGTTTGAAGAAACGGAAATGATAAAAAAAATAAATATATAATATATAAACATGAGGAATTTCGTCAGCGTCTTACAATGGTAACTCCTTCAAGGATTGCTTCTAAACATCTCTAAACCATGGCGATTTGGGGAGAGAGCAGCCTACAGATGAGAGATCAAACTGTTAATGAAATTCTAGTACACTTTTTACCATATACATGTCAGAAAGTACAAGATTTTTTCTCAGTGTATTTACTCTTAATGTCCTCTCTTTTGTATTAGTCTGAAGACTTTCATGGCACATTTTTTTCCTTTTTCAAATGTCTGGTCAGCCCAGCATCCACGTAAATGGAAAAAAAGCGTTACCATATCGCGAAAAACGCACCTAAATTTGAGCCGGGAAATGATAACATTATAAACTATCGTGACAAATCCACATGATTAAAAAACTTCGTGTTTTTGTGTCGAGTCGATGGGTGTGTAGATGATTTGCGTTGTGTGTTTACTGCAGAAGCGCGGTAATAACCGAGGCCTAAGCGACAGATGGCAACGCGATATCGGGATCCAATATTACGACTCAATCACTCCCCATCTATCACAAGACTACACATTCTACATTATTACTCGGAGTATAGGAGGCCTCGGTATTATGTGCCTCGGTTCAACGCAAAAGCCGCCATATCTTATGCAACATATTGTTCGCGTAATTACGCCACGAATTTTCGGCCAAGCCCGTCACCGAACACTTTTCTCTTCTCCACTTTCCATGCTCCATGAACTTTTTCCATTTCCTTGGACTTTCAACAAATTTTATCATCTTCTAAATGAAACTGAGGTTATAAGGAATTTTTGTAATTTGGCTCAATGTTTGTCATATTTTTTTATAATTTCTGATAGTTTTCTATTAGGACGTAGACAGAACAAATTTTCATAAGGGGTTGCTCAAAAAAATATTTTTCCTTGTAGGGATTTTGTATAATTTCAATCTTTGAGTAAAATTCATCGATTTATAGAATGATGATAGGATATTTAGGTTATAGAACTTTTGGAGTCCAAATTCGCAAGTTTTTCATGTACGTATGCAAAATAGTGGAATTCGATTCTCGTGATTTTCAAGTCACTGGAGTTGAGATTTTTTTCCAGTGATATTTTTATTATTTTTCATGTTTTTTTAGTATTTACGAAATTTGCCGGATTTTTCGATATAAAAACGAATATGTGTGTAATAACTGAAAATACTATGAATACAAAAATTTCAAAAAATATTAATTAAAGGTATATAAGTTTATGTAAACGTTCATGAATTTATACATACAAAATATAAATAATATTGAAAGTGTGATAACAAAAAAAAAAATACGAATATTAAGAAATAATATGAATTACAGAGATTAGGTGCTTCAAGAATCAAATTCCTGAAAATTTGTTACTATTTTTATAGTTTTTTGAGAAAATGGTATCTACAAAGATATTTCATGTAACATAGATTACTAGAATTTTCATATTAAATATAATTCATAAAATTTTTCGATGTTTTGTTGTAAATTGATAGAATTCTAGAATTCAATGTTTTAATATCGAAAGTTTCAACTATTTTAAGTTGTTTTGAGTATTTTATTGATTTCTAAGAAAACAGTATCATTCATGGAGGTCAATAGTTTTTATATTCTTTTTTTTTCGTATTATGTAAGTTTCAATAAAATTCGAACAATTTTTGGCATCTTTACAGAATTCTGTATAGATTTTTAGAATTATATGCTCTAGGATTGGCAGTTTGATAAATTTTTTAGAAAATATGAACATAGTTTTTGAGTATTACAAGATTTCTAGTAGTTCTCGATTTTTCTAGTATTTATGAAATTTTCAAAGATATTTTGGTATTTTTATAGATGTTTAGTGTTTTTGTAAATTGCTATATAGATTTTCCGAATTCGATACTCTTGCAAAATTCGACTGATTTTCAGTATTTTTAAAGATTTATGGAAAATTACATCTTCGTAGATTTTCAAGATTTTAAAAAAATCTTGTGTTATCGTATGTTTTTAGTATTTAGAAGGTTTTGTAGTGTTTTCTCGTATTTTCAAAGATTTATACTATTTTTATATATTACAGACATAGTTTTCGGAAATAATTGCTCTAGCGTTCAAATCTTTGAGAACAGAATTCGTTGAGATTTTCTGAGAAAAGTTTTTTCATGAATTTCTATTACTTTTAGTATTTCTTTAGAGTTTGTATGTTTCGAAAAATTATTCTGGTCTTTTATCGGATTTCCATGTATTCTTAGAATTTGATATTCCAGAGTTCCAAGTTTTTTAAATTCCTCATATTTTCCTAGATTCTGATTGTTCTTTATAAATAATTCACAGAGTTGAAATTGAAAAGGCTTTTCAAATTTTCATTTTATATGTCGGTACTTTATCCATATTAAACATTTATAATTTTTAGAATTTCGTTGATAAAAAAATTCTTCTGAAGTCAGGATTATTGTTATTTTCGAGTTAGTAACCTTTTTTATTATTCTGAATATTGTTTAACTCTAAGAACTTACATGAAATTATTTGTCATGTCCTCTAGATTTCAGTAAGTACATTTTTGATAATTTTTATTTTTTTTCTTTGTCATCATTAGTATTTTCCTGTATTTTTTTTAAATTTGTATTATTACGATTCATTACTATCTTTGTTTTTTTTCGAGATGAAAAACAAATCAATTCTATCTATATAAAATTTTGAAAATCGTGAGAACGTTACTTAAAATGATGAAAAGTAATGAAAATACATAAAAAATTATTGTTTATAATGAGTAATGAAAAATCATCAAAGGATATTAATTAGGTATATATATGGAAACATAGCCAGTCATATAAAACCATGGGGAATTGCTTACACTTCCCTAAGAAGAAACATAAAATATACATATGAGCAAATAAATCAAACATTAATCTCTCGGAGCCACTTGATAGAAACAAAAAATCCTAAATTTTATCAATATTTCCACCCTAAATTAGGTCCTCGCCAGGATATTCATAATCGAAGCCATCTACTTAAAAATGGTACACCAAACATCTCTTGGTCAAAAAGACTCTTATTTGTAAAAAATAGTCCCAGGTCAAAAGACCATTGTCTGTATAAGGGCAACCACTTATTATTCGTTCACAAATTACTTTAGTCGTCGTCATTAAATGGCAATCGAATTTCTTCATATTCGTAAAGGTGAACAGGCACATGAAATGTAAGACAGCATGCACAGTAGCATGCATTGGCAAAAAATGCATGCGAAAACCGTAAATGCTCGATATTCCAAGTTAAAAAATCTCGTTCTTCCAAAGCTCTGCTAAAAAGCTGCGTCTTCAGAGTCAAATTTTTCGTTTCTCCCACGAAAAGTCACGTATTATGTACGTGACTCCTGAGGTGAAAATGAGGGCGGATGACTTTAAAGGACATTACCTTTGGTCACGCTCACTACTGGTTCTACGTCCTGGATTTGGGACAGGTGCGCCGTAAAACGTGGGTTCCACTTCAGCATTGTTACCTAATGCACCTCTGATTTGTGCATCCCGCTGTTCGTTCATTCACCATCTCGCCAATGGGCTCATTCACCAATCTGTAAAAAAGATCGACACGTTCATGAACTGAAGGCGATTGCGTGAAAAATGATCATTAAGACGCTCGATTCCCGATATTCCCGTAGCAACTTTTTTCTTTGCTTTTTTATACGGATCGATTTTTTTTCATTGTAAATTCTACGTGTCTATGACCTGTACCTGATGATTTTCAAAATCATCCACGGTATACGCACAGGACTATTTTTCGCTGATAAATTTTAATTATATATAGAGTTGTCAATATTGGAGTATTAACCATAATTTTTTTATAAACTATAGTAAAGTAACCGAATGAAATGATTAAACTTTATATGTAGATTATTTTATTCAAATTAGTATGGATGGAGTAATTTTTATATTTATTTATTACACGAGTAAAATTCTTTTAATAACCCTTTTTATAACACTAACAGTAGAATATTAAATTATGTTTCAGATACACATGCTGACATGATGGTCATCGCGGATGGAGGAATGTCAATAAAAACTGCGGATTTTTTGTAAAAATTGAGGATAAATGAATATAAATCGTATCTCTCTTGTGAAAGTCATTGAAACTTATTTCGGAACAAAGTTTCTGTATTTTTCGTTGTAAGAAAATACGGAAACTTCAATTCGGAATAAGAAAGCTATAGTTTTGACAGTTTCTTCCGTGAGAAGGAAATCCCCTGAAAAGTCATTTGAACATATTCTAAAAATGTCGCTTAAAACTTTTTGCCGACGTCGTCGAAACGTTTTCGGAAAATGTCACCAAAATATATCGGCTAAACATGATCATGACAATTTCGAAGCGTTACAAAAAATGTCATGAAAAGGTCATGAAAGAATTGTCAGCGAACATTTAAAAACATTTCTGTTGCAATTATCTGACTTTTTTTCGCGGAAACCGTGAATAAATGAATAATGAAAATAAAAAAATTCTCAAAACCTCGGCATCTCTCGCCGCCTGACTTCAAAAAATCCCCCATCTCTACAGACGCAGTGCGGAAACTCGGTAGAACGTTGATCAAATCCGGAAAGAAAGCGACGACATGAATTTTCAAGTATCATCGCCGGGGAACTTTATTAAGAGGGAATGAGGCGCTCCTCTCCCTGCGAATCCAATCCGGCGCTCGCGGAAAATAAGGAACGGGGAAAAATGAAATCGGAATAAAACGCAAACGTGTACTGACATCGGGACAGCGATGCTCAGCGAGCGCAAGACGACAACAAATTGCCGACACACCCATCGGAATATTAAAATAATCTGCTATAAGTTTAATAAATCCCGGTAGCGCGCACCCCAACGCGCTTTTCGCGCTCCTCCGCATAGTAGTCACAGATGTGACTGTACCCCTAATGAGCGAGCTATTTTTCACGAGTATTTTTATCCCGTTTATTGGCCGCCCGCTTCACGAACTGTCGGCTGGATATTAATCATTCGCCTCTTACGACTCGGGATTTTATTTCTTCCAAGGAGCTGCCGAGGAAAAAAGGGACGCGAGGGGGGTGGGGTTGAAATTCGTTATTGTTATTAAACCGGCTTCGCTTTTTGGCTCTTATCGAGTTTCGGGCTCTCGCGGGTCCATCATCGTCCTTTCAAGGAGCGGATCGTTGATGACGAATGTTGGGGTTGACAGGTAAAATGAACCCCCACACCATTCACCTTACAAATAAGGTAATGGGTATTTCAGGGTATAAATACGCTAGAAATTGAATTATATTTTATAATTTGATGCAAATAGTCATCAAACTTAATTTCATCACTTTTCTGAATAATAAAATTCTTTCTCAGATCAAATTAATCAAATTTTTACTATTCGAAATAGTAACACGTGTTGTTACTTACAAAATAGTCATTTTTGTACATTTTACTATGGAATTAGTAAAAATTTGACATCGAAATACTTGAATTTTTCACTAATTCAAAATAGTCGTGCATTTTCACTATTTCATAGTCACGCTGTTTTACTATTTTTTTAGTCGAAATTATTTTTACTAATCTAATAGTCGTCCCTGATTATTTGATGAGTTATATTTCGGCACTGTTCGATCGTGTTCGATCGACACTGTTCAGCACATATTAACTTTATACATACACTCTAGGTGACTCTGTGGATGCACCACATTTAGCGGAGATATGCATTATTGTTTATTATCCGCGGAAAAAAAGCTAAATTGACGTTTATTTTCATAAGTGAAGAGGAAAACTCGCAGGTGAAAAGAATGTAAATATGGCATTTTATATTGATAAAATTGTTTGGTTCAAGGTGATCGTCAACATAAATTGTCACAGACTATGTATATTTTTGTTGATCAATGAAATATGATCGATCGATATCTTTTTTCAGCAATATATACGAAATCCAAAAAATTCAACATTTGAATCAAATGATTCGGAGAAATTTTCGGTATAGCTGATTTTGGACTTTGGAATATTGTTTGTATTTGGTATTTTGATAGTTTCACAATTTGAGGTTACAGAACATGTTGAAATACAATGAAACTTTTTTTTATTATCTTGAATGCTAAATAATCAATATAGTTTATCATTATTATTTAATCTTACAATTTTTTTACGGATTAGATCCCAAAAACAATACATATATAAATTGACTACTGGATTAGTAATTTTTGTCTCTTACACGTACAACATTTACTGAAGAATAGGTTATATTTGTCTAATGATTCAGGTGAAAAACTACTAATTGATTTGTCATTTCTTACTATTTCAAATAGTAAGCTGGTTTCACTATTTGAATTAGTAATTTTTAACTATTTCTCAGTAACCGGATTCCTACAGATTCAAATAGTAAAAAATGACTATAAAATAGTTAAATTTGACTAATTTGATCTGAGAGAGTTGATATATTTAGTTGGGAATGTGTTGTGACCAAGGATATTAGATAGACCAGGATTGGAAACTCGAGTGGAAGGAGTAAAATGCCTCGCGTCGGCGATCATCATTGGCCCGATCCTTGCGCGTTGTTGTCAAATAAATGTGTCGTCTGCGCATTCTGTCTACATTGTGTCGAAATCGCACTGAGAAAGACGAGCATCATGAAATTGTTTGCAAACGGCAAACTACAAATACTTGTGGCAAAATCTAATATGTGGTAATAAGTGTATATACGTAAGTAATATTTCCGTCGGTTTGGACGAAAGGAATTTAAATTAGAAAAATGATTTGCAGAATGATTGTTCGACAATTCACACAATGTGTGAAAACAAACATTTCTGCACATTTCTCATTTCACACTTGCGACCTTAGTATATCAGGTAAATAGAACTGAATTGACGAATTAAAAACACTTTATTCAACGCCGTGTGGAAAAGGCTACTTTTCAACACGCTTGGGCGATGCAAAACTCGCATTTCCACACGTTGTTGAATAAAGTATCGTTCTTAACTAGTGTGGAACAGTTTTTTTAACTCATCAACAACTTTTCCACACTAGTTAAGAAATATACTATTGTTATGATGTCACGCGAGCACACGCAAGGCTGTAAACAGAATGTGCAGAAGTCTTTTTTTTCGCCACGCGCAAGGTTCGATTCCCCCACCATCATCGCCGACATATCCCTGGTGAAAAAAATTATCTTTTAGATGTCTAGTAAATATCTTCTAAATATCTCGAGATAATCTGTAGAAAGATATTCAGCAGACATCTTTGCGTTACGGCGACTTGACATTCTTAGTAAGATATCGAATGAACATTTTGAAAAAGATATGAAGTAAACGTTTTAAAAAAGATATCTAATAGTTATTTTAAAAAGATATCGTGAAGATATTCTTCTGAATATGTAGATACTACGTATTTAAAAGTATTAGATTATTTTTTCAGATAAATAAATTTTTCCATATATTTCGTATCCTCCTGAAAAATTTTTAACCTAAGGAAGTCGTCGGTTGTAAAACAATTTTTTCATGAGGTTAGCAGATATTGAACTGAAATATTCCACAGCGACTTATAAAAGTCGAATCAATGAATCATTTCATATATACATTATACGATCAATGATTGTTTATCAGCATAATGTAATATAAATAAAGGTGTTGCGATAGCATACCTGACGAGAAACGAATGTTGACGCGTTCGTTAGTCTCCTGCAAAATTGAGTTGCTGAGAGTTTCTGTTTCAACTTTAACTCGTTTTAAAGCACGATATTTTGAAGCTCTTATTTGATTTGGGATATGATTCCTATCTTTGAATTCCATTATATCAATTCAAATAATGTAAATATTTTGATATATAAGTATATTATACAGCTCCTATTCAGCTGATGTGTACAGATGTCAATAAAAATATTTTAAAAAGACATCGGGGTAACATCTTTGAAATTTCAGAGGAAGAATATACAAAAAAATATATCTTTCCAATGTCGAGAGCAAAATGTCTGATAGATAATCCTAAGAAAGATATTAAGTAGACATAATTTCTCCAATATAAAATATATCTTTTCAATGTTTTCCTATTGTACATGTAAAGATATCCAATGTAAGACATTTGAGAAACATATATTGTACATCATGAAATGATATCTGTGGAAAGATATCAATTAGATATCTTTTATCTACTGGCGGCCATTAACAAGATATTTTTTTTCACCACGGATTTTGGAATGCCACACACAATAGAGAAGCGGAGCAGTTTCTAATCCTGGTCTATCTAGTATCATTGGTTGTGACACTAGATGATTATTTTTTGTTGTTGGCAGTATTAGTTAAGTTCCATTTGGTCGAGTGGGTTGGCGGCATTGCAAAGAAGAGAGAGAAAATAAAAAGGCAAGATGGCAACAGAAGCCCAAACAAACAAAATCATTATCTGTCATTATCCGACAAAATCATAGAAATACAGTCCACAAAAACAAGGAATAATCAAAAAATAGTCAGTCAAATAACAGAATGGTAGAGTATATGGTACATTTTAAATTCGAATCGAATCGCGTTAAATTTTTTTTCTTGGAGTTCAAAGAATAGAAAATAAAGTTATACCGATGTATCACATAGACTTTGATGGATTTTTCAGAAAAAAGTTAGTAGATTTGTTATACTTTGAGTATTTTTTTTTTTTTTAGTACATGACAAATTTGAAAGATTTTGGTAGAGATGTTAGATATGTAGAAGTGCATCCTTTACAAGTTGAAATTCGAAAAATTTTTTAAAACCATCACGCAAAACTAGATTTTGGAAATTTCTCCAACATCTCCTTCTTCTCAGCATGTATTCATTAAAGTTGAAGAGAATTTTCTCATATTTTTTCATACTTTTGATATTTTCATAGACTGTTATGATTGAGATTATAATGCTCAAAATGTTTCGCATTTTTTAAAATTTATGAAATGTTTTAGGATTTTTTAGTATTTTTAGAATATTTTAGGTACTTGCATGGATTGCTGTGAGTAAGATTTTAAGTTTATTGTTCCTGAAATTTCTGAGTCAAATAAATTTATGGTTTTCCAGATATTTTCGTCGTGTTCTCATAAATCGCTGTAGAGATATTTTAGATTTCGATGCTCCAATAAGCGAAGTTCAATGCATTTTTAGAATGTTTATATTTCCAGTATTTTAAGTGTCTTTTTTGCTATATTTTCGTGTTTGTAGAACAATGTAGGATTTTATTGTTTTTTTTTAAAGATACATCTTCAGGTTTCTAGGATAAATTCCTTGAATTCAGAGTTTTAAATACTGATTACGATTATTTCAATGAATTCATTAGTGAACATCGTAGATTTCAAGTACTTTCAAAAATGTGTGTATTTTTAAGGTTTTAGACTATTCAAAGGATTTTCTGGGCTTTTGATGGATTCGCATATATATTTCTAGAATTTGATGCTCTAACTAGGAATAAAAGTTTCAATAATTCGCTAATCATATATTTATTGTAAAAAAAAAATCCATCGGCAGTTAACAGTATTTGATGAAATTTTACTTTCTTATACTTTTTGGATTTCTATATGATTTGCCAGCAGATGTATAAAAGTTCGGTATTCTCATAGATTTCTTGACAGATTTTTATACAGAATTCAATGCTCTAGAAATAAAAGTTTGAATAATTTCGAAAATTTTGATAGATTTTTGTAATAATCATATCAGCTTTTAATTATTCTAACGCGTTATAATGATTTCAAACACTTAAGTGTTTGGAAAAAAAGAAGCAAAAAATGCAAATATCGCGGCGACGTTATAAATAGACGATTTTCACTAAGACCACGGTCAATTTGGATCTTATTATTTTTTATATAATTTGCGTCTTATTTTAACGTGAAACTAACTATAGATTTTTAGTTACGGGTACTGGTTTTTTTTTCATTTACGTTGTTTATCGCTTTTTTGTTTGTATGTTGAATTGATATTGAATTGTATTATTTTGAAGGATCCTGATGAGGGCCCAATATGCGGCTGAAATATTTATCATTTGGAATCAGTAGATTAAAAATTACTAGTATTAAAAAAAGTGGCTTCGAGTCATCAATTTCCCACCTCTTCTTATTGTTAGGATGTTTATAATACGGAGCGAATAGATAAAATTGGGCTTTTATGAATAATCACATCAGCATTTATAAGTATCTTTTTTTTCTAGTATTTCTAGTATTTCTGTGTAGATATTGAATCTCGTAAGATTTCCTAGCAGACTTAAAGATTTAATAGATCCTGATATGAATTCACAAAATTTCAGGCTCTAGAATCTCAATTTGCGTAGATTGTTGGTTTAATAAGGTATACCCAAATAATTCAAGTGCAATATATCATATTTAAATTTTTATTCATCACTCATCTAATTTCATATTAATTTATTATCAATGTAATTCATTTTAGACTATTTTATTCGATTCCACTCCGAAAATTTCAACAATTATTTAAGTGACTCTTGCTAAAATACACCCCACAGAAGAGACAAAGTGCCCATACTCGATTCCCCCACCAAACACGCCCTCCCATAAAAAACCAACAAACACAGAAAATGTACTGCGCGTCGTAAAAAAAGGAAACACGCCGTGTAAATAGTCGTCGAAATGCGTATACCAGTGGTACCACAAAAGGTCAGGTTATTTTTCTTTCCTCCTTTATTAATCCGTCTTATACGATGTTGGTCGCGATGGTAGCTCTTGCAGAATGGCACACGAATGAGTCCCCGAAATGCTTCGGTTCATGAAAAGGCCCCGCTTTTTTTGTAATGGGACCCCAGCGTTTTAATCCTTCGAATCACCGGAAATATCCCTCCCCCTTCCTACAATACGCCATTCTAACATCGCGCTTTTGGAGCATCATCTCGCATGAAAAGGAGTCAAGAATGTTATTCAAGCCGGCAGCATGAGGAGAAATGAAAAAGCGGGATCATACGTGAAACGCCGTCATCAGTCATTTGCCCCGGACAATGCACGAATTAACTTCTCTTTGCGTCATCATCATTATGGACTATCGTTAGGGCACAATGGCGAATTCATTAATGACGTTTTGTCGGGAATATGGAGAACGCTGGTGGCTATGTAAGGATGTTTTTTGAAGTGGAATTAGTGGAAATGCAGTTGATTTGAATGGAGTGTAACTGATTTCTAATTGGAGAACATGGTCGGGGTAAAAAATGGAATAATTCAATGAGTTAAGTAGGGTTTAGAGTCTTATTTTGTGAAAATTCATGAGTAGATAATCCAGAAGTCGGTTTGAAGCGGAAATGGGACTTTGGGGTTCGATGACTTTTCATTTCGGAACAATGGGATTATGAACCAGTTTTTTGCAAGCAGAAGTAGATTCTCTTCTATTCTGCTTTCGCTTATCATTGAACAAACTTGACCCATGATGAGCCATAATAAAACCAGTTGGTCCATTCATTTGGAAAGATCATTTAAAAATTTTCAACTTGGAAGTCAAGATACATACACTGCAAAAAATGGTGTCTTGCCACGAGAAACTTTTTGACGCCAATTTTAAGACTTTCAAAGATGTCTTTGAAACACATATTTTTGATATATAAAAGTAAGACACTTATTGAATGAAGTCATGGATTTCGCGTCTTCGTGTCTTTTACGGAGACATGTCTCATATATGTTTTTTTGCAGTGTAGACTCCGATGTTTGCATTTAACAATTTCCCCAGATTTGAAAGCATCTCGATTTGACGATCTCATTCTTCTTCAATCAAACCAAACAAAAAAATTCGAGCCTACGGAAAACGTGTCGGAGAACGCGATGCAAAAGAAGTGGCGAGCGTAGTGAAATGAAAATATATCCGGCGTCGCGAAATTACGTCGTCTGTTTTGCTTTATTGCCCCCGATTCAATAAAAGTCCCAATAATAATGTTGGATGTTTTCCGATGCACCGTGTTTGATTTAGTGCCGGCCATTTTGTGATCACATATCTGCCTCGTAAATCTCGCCACGGCGGCGCCACCGAATATCAAACGTCGATGTGTCCCGCGCTCAACCCCAATCCAGGGTAAAATATTACACCGCGCACTGCGCCCGGCTACGTAAACTATCTTTCATACAATTTCCTTTTTTTTCCTCGTTTCCATCGCAGTTCGGCAAAAGCCAATGGAAGCTCCCGATGAAATCGAAGAGCCATTTCCCGGCTCGAATTTGGATGCGTTTTTCGCGATATGGTAACGCTTTTTTTCCATTTACGTGGATGCTGAGCTGACCAGACATTTGAAAAAGGAAAAAAATGTGCCATGAAAGTCTTCAGACTAATACAAAAGAGAGGACATTAAGAGTAAATACACTGAGAAAAAATCTTGTACTTTCTGACATGTATATGGTAAAAAGTGTACTAGAATTTCATTAACAGTTTGATCTCTCATCTGTAGGCTGCTCTCTCCCCAAATCGCCATGGTTTAGAGATGTTTAGAAGCAATCCTTGAAGGAGTTACCATTGTAAGACGCTGACGAAATTCCTCATGTTTATATATTATATATTTATTTTTTTTATCATTTCCGTTTCTTCAAACATGCTGAAATTTAGTATTCCGATAGCTGGCAGGAAGCAGAAACGATTAGATTAAATTGCCCTGTCGATAGTTTATTCATTTTGCGAACAGAAAGAGTTAACTACATAGATATTGGGAATCATGAGCCGTTTCCTTAAATGAAGTACAATTGTAGAGTAATATTGGTAATTTTTGCAAATGAGCGTTTTGAGAGGGGTCTGATGCTCCAATGATGTATCGAGTTGAAAACATCGGATCGTCTCTCCACCCCCAAAAGGGGGAGAGCAGTAGTTGTATAAAAGACCCGCAAAAACGTGAATTCCTTCTACTTTGGCGAATCTACAACGAGAGTTCGTAATGTTGTGTTTTTTCATTCTAACGTGTAACGTAGTGCGTTTCATAACTTCGTTATTCCATATGTTACGATTTTTAACATAATTTTGTTCAAGATTGTCGATTTCAAATATTTCATTCCATTCTGTGTGATTTACAAATTTTGTTTACTCGGCTACACTAGATATTATTCGATTCTAGCAATAATCTGTGAAAAAAAAAGCTAGTGCTGTAACAATTGTCATTTTTTTTCTCCCTGCCTTTCTTTTCACCAACGGTTGCGTCTGGTTCCTTGCCTAAATAGGCTAAAACCGGGAAATTTGTTTCAAAGCCGACCTGAAGGAGAAATCCTTCTTATCGTCCTTTGCCACGTCTACCTAGGACATGACAGTTTAGAGATTATTGGAATGATGATTGTATGATCTAATGTTAGGATGATTTTTGTTAAAGTTTCTCCTGAAGAGGGCCGAAATATGATAGGCCGAAAGCTAGAGAAGAAAACAATTCAAGAAAATTGAAGGAAAGATTTGAGAGAAAGGAAGAATATTTTTATTTTCACTCTGAGGGATTATAAGTTAACGGACTGAAAAATTATTGGAAGCGGAGTGTATCAAGGAACTATTTTGGATTATTCAATTAAGTCTTTTTTTTTGGAATGATACGTATGATGGATCATTAGGTATTTTAGATGAATTTGTCGTTTATTCCTTTTCTTCACTGTTGTTGGTTTTTATCATGTTTTTCATTGTTGCTGATATGGACGAAATGATGATAAGTCAAGGTGACCTGGCGCACTGAAATTCGCGATATTGATTTAAAATAGAATCAGACAGACCTTCCGACTGTTAACATCTGAAATCGTTATTCCAATAATCGTGAAAGAATTGTGCTATCCATTAAACACGTGTATTTGTCACGATAGTTTATAATGTTAACATTGTGTTGAGATTCAATAGTTTGGAAGAGGATGAAGTTTTTCGATTGTTTGACATGATATTTTACAACTGTTGTTATGACGTGAGTTCATGAAAGTTTGATTAGTTTATTGGAATATCGTCAAATTCAGAGATGTTATTTATTTTAAGGTCTTGAGAAGGGGTCCGAAAAAGGATACGAAACGCGTCGACAGTGTGAAGAGAGAAAGAAACAAATATTTGACTGGGCTATCGAATATGTAGAGAATGTATAAGTCTCTTTTTGTCGATTTCGTAATTATAAAAAATATCAAAATCGATATATTTGATATGAAAACAATAAATTTGATATAATATTTCTAGGAAATTCTTTTCATATACGTCGCCATGAAATTTCAAGCCTTATTTTAAAAGAAATTAGGCTTATTAAAGATGCTTGCTATTTCAAACTTTTTTTGATGGTGTACATTAAATTTGATAAAGTTTTTCATAATAATCTCAAAAAGTTCATGAAATCAAAGTGACACTTATAAATAATTGTTATCGAAAGGTTTATGTAATAAACCTACAAGACCGTTCATCAAAATTAACCCTATTAAGTCATGCTTCAGTAGAATCGCATATTAGTCTGACAGGATGAAATTATGTGCTGAAAATACACGAGTTACTAAATTATAAATAGGTGGTTTTGAATATAATTATGTAAAAATGTTTCAGTTTGTCAAATCACGTTATCCTTCTCCATCATTCATTAATAATACTTATAATAATTTCAATAATTCATCATTTAATGCAAATTTCTTAGAAAGAATCTTTCTACTTTGATTATAAATTTTGCAAGAATTGTTTTTCGGAAGTTTAAGATTCAATTTGAAATGGCACGTAAAGAAATACCTAAGGCTTGAGTCTCTGTGATTTTAAGCTCGATTAAATTAAACGAATCGATTCCGTATTGATTTCAAGTCGCAAATCAATTGGTTGCTCGAGTGGGTTGGCATCTTGGTAATAATTTTCAAGCCTTGAGGCCAATGAAACGACATTGGTGCACGCGCGATATTATTGCAGGAAAGAAAAACATGGCGACACACATGCTCGAGGACCTGTGGAGCGCCCGGTGCAGGCTCTCCGAAAACCACGTTCTGTTTGTAGAGACAACAGTGCATCGTAACGAGATCACCGATCCCGTTCGAATGAGTAGTTCTGTTTACGAAACAAACACGAGAATCCCCGTCTTTCAAAAAACCAGATCGGTAACATACCGTGAACGAGGTAAAAAATTATTCGAGATATGAACCTCTGTCCTTTGAAAAAGAAAGTTCTAAAATGATGCACGAAAAGAAATTGTCAGAAATTAGAAAACCATTGTTCATAACACTGAAATTTAGAAATAGTTAAAATTCTGAATTTTTGGCTAAGACTGTAAGATTTATAAATAATTCACAATCTGAAAAATCCATAAACCTCACGAAAAATTCCGAAATTTCTATGAAACTCCCTACTTTTTTAAGTATAAATTTTTTTCATGATTATTCATTGCACGCAAATTTGTAATACCTATACTAAAAATCTTTAAAGATTTCAAGATCGTGACTTTGTCATTCAAAAAAATATCAAAAAATACAAATCTCCATTGAAAAAATTTCGTTGTCAGAGTGAAAAATGATTTGAGTTATGAACTTCTTGTCCCTGAGAACGGAAGTTGCACATCGAGACGAAAATAAGAATTTGGTTTTGAGTTGAGGAATATACGAACTCGGAAAGCGAAAAAGTAATGACAAGTCATGAATAATGCTTTGAAAAATCTGTGAATGAATGGCGTGATTCGTTTGGGGTAATTCATAAATAAGGATAAGGATGACAAATCTTTCCTATTCGTGGTTCAAGAAACTTGGGAAATAGGGGGAGCAGAGGGTAGAATATTTTTTTTCTTTCATTGAAGTTTTTTTGGGCAGTAGTTATGTTTAACTAGCTGTTACCTACGGCTTTACATTGAAGAAATGTGTGATCAAAATTTTGTTATGAATAATAGAAAAGTATTAAAATTTTGTTTGTTTTTGGAATTCATGGGATTTGCAACTTTTTGAGACTGATTAAAACTGGGATGATATTTTTTTCGTTTTTAGAGTCTTTACAATTTGCAGATGACAAGTTCTTCAGGATTTGGAAATGATATAAGATATTTTCAAATCAGTAATGCCGTACGATGTAGGAATAAAGGAAATTTTAGGGATTTTCAGAAGAAAAAGGTTAATAAAATCTACCGAATTAGAAAAAATTTAAAAGTTCTAAAATTTTCATAAACTATAGGGTTACATATTTTGAGATTGAGAGCATGTAATGAATTATTGATACTGAGTCACTGAAATCATAGTTGACATTTTAGTAGTCTAATTTAACAATATTTATGAAAATTGAAAATTTGAAAAAAAAAAAAAACATTAATGTAGCTTATAAACTAGATTCTTGGAATTTGATGAATTCTCATGATTCAGAAAATCACCAAAGTCAAGAAAAAATGTAGATATTCATAAATTTTTCAATAAAAAAAAAAGAAAAAGAATTTGCAAGTTTTCAAAATATTTTGACATGTAGGAAATCATCAAAATTCTAAGAATTATTATTAAAATCTGGTATCTCACAATTAATGAGATTCTAAAAATCTATAGACATGTGAATTTCGAAAAATTTTTGAACTCTTCGATTACTTTTAAATTTAATGAGATTTTTTTGGTGTTCCTAAAATTTATTCCTAAGATTTATCATGAATGATGGGTAATATGAATCGCATTAGAAAAATGGAATGAAAAAATGAACCGAATTCAGTGAAAAAGTATTGTAAAACACAAGTTTTCGTTTTCATAACTCAGAAAATTATCAGAATTTAAAAACAACAACATTATTTTGGAGATAAAATCTGCCTGACATTTCTCGTTCGATTTCAATAATAATCATCTTTTCTTAAATGACAAAGATATTGTGAGTATAATTTTTTATGTACCTCTGGCATAGAAAACTCGTTTCTCGTCCAGTTCAAAATCTCTAAACTCGTTTTCCAGCCCTCGGTACATAAAATATCCTACGTAACTAAGACAGAAATTTTATATTTACGAGTGTGAAGTTTGTAGACCGAGACGGAGCCGAGGTTTACAAACTTCACACTCGTAAATATAAAATTTCAGTCCTAGGTACGTAATATGCTATGAAACACTCCAATAATTTTTTTTTTCTCGGTTTGCTAGAAACATGATTAAAACTTCTTAGAATCGTCGTATTTTTTCCAAAAGTTTACATAATCTTAATTTTTTTTTTTTTTTTTAAGAAAATTATTTTCCAATTGTCATTCAACTGAAATATATGAATTTGCACAGTTACAAGAATTTGAATGATTTCGACATTGTATAGGTTACTAAAAAATTTAAGTATTTTGAAATCTAGAACGTATAAAAATATTTGGAAAACTTTTTAATTATTATCCATTTTTTATAGAAACATTTTCAAATCCTTAATCCGTGTCCTAAATCTTTTTTGTTTGTTTATTATAGTGAATTCCATTCAATTTTTACAATTTTAATAGGTAAAAACATCATTTTTTAGGTTATTGAACGTAATTTTCTTATTAATTTAACAACGTTAAAAATTAATACTTCAATTAGTACTGATTGTTTCGGGAATTTTTTCAACTTCTAACATTGTAGAACTTTGGATAGATGATGAAATTCTCAAAATTCAGAGATTCATCATTATCCTAAGAACCTCAAAAATTTCAAGTTACTCAAAACAAAACATTGTCTTAAAATTGAGTATAGTTATTTTCAGGTTTACAAATGTAACTCTGATTTATTTTTACATCTCAAAATCCTATAACATTTTAATACTAAAATATTTTTATTTTATCGATTTTTTCCTTATGAAATATTGATGACAATGATACTGAAAAATTTGTAGTTATAATATCTAGGAAATCTGAAAAATTTTATCCAAAAAACTTCTATTATTATTGCATTTCCAAGTTATCGAAAAATCCAATACTAGGTAAAAAAAATAATACATAATTATTCAAGAAACCGAAAAAAAGAAGATAAGAAGTTGTTGAAGTTTCATGCTCTACCTCAATTCCAAAAATCTTTAAAAGTACACGAGTAAAATTAATTCAAAAATGTTTAAATTTTGAGAAAATTTCATTTTTTTCAGTCTGTGGATTGCCTTGTATGTGATTAGTTTTAAGGCTGCCCAAAGTTGCAAAAATCCTCATGATTCCAAGAAAAATCAAAATTCTAGCAATATTGAAAAAATCTTGATACTTTCTGATAGATTTCATATAATTAGAAGAACTATGTCTGAGAAACTTTTTAAGAATTTAAAACGACTAAAAAATTATCACATCAAAATATCATTGAAACATAAAAAAATTGAGAAATTCAGTTACCGAATTTTCCTAGATTTTCCAGGTCTGTCGGCCACCGAGATATAACAACGTCTAAATCGAAAAAATCCTGGTGTCAGGTCGGCTCCCGAGTAATAAATTGGCACGTCGGCAATTTCTTCCGAGGGCACTGAATTCTAGGACGGCAAAGGCTGTTTGGTTCTCTCGAAAGGGGAACCTGGATGAGGCTGTATATCGCGGTTATTGTCCATTAGAAGCGCTGCGAACTTACTTTACGAGATTGCTGCCTACTATTTGTTGTCTGCTTTCTTTCCCACATTTCATGTATATAAATTCGCCAAATTCCCCGAGATAAACGAAAAAAAACCGAACCAAATCCTTGAATCTTCAAAAAAATTAATTTTCAACCTTTCCAGTGCCTTCCAGTAAAGGCTGAAAACTCCAAACTTCAAGGGATTACTATTTTCTACAAAAATTTGGTAATTTTAAGTGAAAACATACAAATCTGAATGACATGAAAAAGTGGATGCTGAGTGAAGTAAATTCACGCAACAATATTCCGAGGGTGTGAATCTTTGCTTGCAGATTTTCGGAGGGACAAGGTAGTGAGCGTTGCTTACGGGAGAAATCCTCAGATAAATTACCTCGTTTTCACGGAGCCCTCTTAATCGAAAAAAGGGGAGAGGAAGGAATAACTCTGGTGGAGAGGCTCAGGTGGCTGAGTTTTAAATTCGATGACGGGAATATCTCGACTCGGGGCTCAGTTAAAGCTTGTGAAATCGCTCGGAGAGAAAAATGGAGGAAAAAAGCGCGCCTCCAGAAGTCACAGAAAATCGATGGTCAATCGTGGCGTTTACCCTCCGACGCTTGATAAGAAACATCTTTTTTAGCTTCATCGCTCTCCGGTTTTTCAAGCACTCGTGTTTTTGATATTTTGCATTGAATTTTATTTTGAAGATAAATTTTTTCATCATACTCAATTTGTATTGTAATTCTACCGTGCGAAAAAATATGAAAGTAAAATTTGAAACCCTAATACCATTTATTCTAATATTCATATTTGTATTTACTTATAAGTATGATAATTTTTATAGATTGCGAAGAATTCAGGATACTTTAAATTTCCTGATACAGAGATTTTCAATTTAGAATATTCTTTTCAATCAACCTCGATTGCGTGATCTCCAAAACACGTAACAATAGTGAAAAACAATTATATTTGTTACGGAATCTAATCGTTTCTCCTCATCTTCCCCTACAAAATTTGAGGTATACAAAGGTTCGTTTTTTAACGAGTCTCCACACAAAAATCACTATTGCATGGAGAAAAATCGAGAGTAAATCTCACCAAAAACGTACGAAGAATTACCAAACTGCTGAGAAACGCGGGGTAAATTCCATGTTCGAGACAGAATGCTGAACGTCCAGTAAAAATGAACTACCAGAGCGATAAAAATTACCAAACGTTCGGCAAAAATTACATGCTTCGAAACCTGATTCGTCCGATTCTTTGAATACTTTTTACTTCAAAATGAACGAAGAATTTTTCGTCCTCGAAGGATTTTAAATGATGTGGTTTTGTATTTTAAATAATGAAACTCCATCATGCAAGTCCTTAGTGATTTCGAACCTTCAAAATCTTATAAAAATAAGAAATTTTATTCTTATAAAAATTCATTTCTGTAGAAATGGTAGAAATTTTGATGCTAGAAATTGATGCTAGAATGAAAAGAGATACTTCGGTGTTGATCCTTCATTGGTAATGCTCAGTCATGTTCCTCAATTCTTTTTCTTGTGTATGGTTTTCACCCATATTTAAAGGATTTCCACAATAATTCGCAATCAAGAAAAAATTTCATCCAGCCACCTAGCGTGAATTCCCCTAGAATTCCTCGGCGCGCACACCGACACTAACGCACGCTTATACGTGTTGCATTTGAGAAAAAGTGTAAAGAAAGAATGCGAATACAACCTTATGGCAAAAAATTTTACCAAATGATCGGCACATATTCTTTTCTTTGGAATAGTTCCTGCTGATATGCGAATTTATCCCGCGTTTCTCAGCAGTTTGGTAATTCTTCGTGCGTTTTCAGTGAGATTTACTCTCGATTTTTCTCCGTGCAGCAAAATCACTCATCGGAAATCATCGCCACTGTAACAGGATAATCACTTTTCTTTTAGGTTAAAAAGTAATAAAATGTATAAGAGTAATTGATAATGATGAAAATGTTTTTCAACTAGTGTCTTTTTCAGTGAAGAAGTAATTTCAAAGGATTAAAAACCTTTCTCAGCACGGGTGTGCCGTAAGAAATGATTTTATGTAAAATCTAGAAATTCGACAAGCGAATGATATAACTAGTATTGAGAAGAATATGTATGAACAATAAATGCAATTTTTAGAGGATTACGTGAATAACACAAAGATCGTGCATATAGAGAGTAAAAATCAATGTTAGGTAGAATGAAAAGAGAGAACAGGGAACACATTGTTTGTGTCGTGACAATGAATGCATGTAACTTTGGAGTTTGGTTTAACGCTGATTGTCAGCATTCCCTACAATAAACCTTGATTTGTATTTATTTCGAAAAACCTCAAAACAGTTCCAAGTCATCCAAGGGTCAAGTAAAGCAGTTGTTCTACATTGGTCCTTTCTAGACATCTTGTCATCATTCTTTGAAAACTTCCTAATCAACCCTTCCCCCAAAAATCACACTGCGATAAAAGTCAATACCGAAGGCGTGAAAATAGACACAAGTGAAATTTCATCATCTTCGGGAGGAAGGCGTTGGTTATAATTGAAGAACGGGCATTCGTGAAATGGTCATGAAAAGAGCATACGCGGATATACGATCGCTACAACAATGAGAGTTATATCTGCGGAATGAAGGGGTTTGCGGGGGCTCGGGTTATGGGTCCCCATTGAAAAAGGGATGGAATTGAAAGGGAACCGCGACGGAACGAAACGGAATAACTGCGAACGAGGAGCTGGCCGTGCTACGAGTAGTCTCGCGGCGCGCGAGTAACGACCAATTAGATAACAAAACGTCAAACAATAAAACCCGTCATGTTTATACCGAGGGGATAAAACCCGGCTCCTATTCCTCCCGTTTCGGGGCCGTAAACCATCCGCCGTTATATATGGATATAATGTGCCTCGATGCCTTTACGTGGTTATTTAAACTCGCTTTTTACTTCGATGAAAGACATTGGACGTGGCCATTGTTGTTAAAATCCTCCTGCTGTGACTCTTTTTCGCAGCTATTTTTTGGCGAGGATTTTTTAATACGGGGACAAGAATTTTTCGTGTATCATGCATTCAAAAATCGATTTGGTTGGGTGTTCTTCTCATCTGGAATAGTCTGTTTTGACTGATATTTAAGATAGTCGAATTTGTAATTTGCCTAAAGGGAAGAAGGTTGCAATGTTGATAGTTGGAAATTAATAAAACTAGTCAAAAACATCTACTTACTAGAAATAGTTGGATAATACAAATTTAAAACATAGAAATTTGATTATTTCGAAGGGTTAATTAAACTCAATAAATGTTCAAGATTCAAGGTTTTGAATAGCCATCACGGATGAATTGGTAGTCGAAAATGTGTTTTGAAAAATATTCATTTTTAATCATTTTGTGATTGAATTTGATGAATGTTCATAGCAAAGGAAAAACAGTTTCTGATAAATAATCAAAAATACTTGTTGGAATTAGTGAAAAAACAAAAACTAGAAGAAAGTATTCAATTCTACTGGAAAAAATCTGCAAATTGAGTTTTTTAAAATGCGTCATTCAACCAATAAATGATTGAAAATTGATCATTCAAAATAGTTATTTTAATTAATTGAGAAGTCAAAATAAACTATTTTCGTAAGATTTTGATACATTTTTTCATAGTTGCAGCATTATTATAGATTATTTCACAAATAGCAAAATTAGGTGTTAATTTAAAGTTATTCAGTATTTGATAGATTAAAAAAAAACATTATCTGCATTAACAACTATTCATTGAGAGATTTCTGGTTTTTTTCGTATTTTGCGAATTTCTTTATAATGTATACACTATAAAAGATTTGCTGGTATTTTTTTAGATTTATATATAGACTTTCAGAATTCGATGTTCGTTGTATTATATTTCATAGTTATTCTATAATACTATAATATATGGATTCTCAGTAATTTTGCAGATTTTTGATAAAATCATATTTACACAGATTATTAGTATTTTACAGACTACTGGTTTTTTTTATTACTTTTTTAGCAAAATTTCGAATGGTTCATTTGTATTTTTATAGATTCTAGTATTATCATTTTTAAATATATGTGTTTCAAGAATATGATGCTATAAAATTTGAAGTTCTGTACATTTCCTGTTTTTCAATGTTTTTTGAAAATAATATATCTGTCAACAACTATTTATTCAGATATCTCAAATTATTTCCGTATTTTTCGAATTTCCTAACTATTTATACATCATCAAAAATTTTCCGGTATTTTTAGTTTTACAGATTCCTATTGGTATATTTTTATATAACTTTATGTTGTAGAATTCAAAGTTTTTTTTTATTTTATTTTTTTTATTTTGATAGATTTCTAGTACTTTTATTGATAATTATGTAGATTTCTAGAATATGGTGTTATAAAATTCAAAGTTCCGTTGATTTTCTGTTTTTTGATAGACTTTTTGAAAATTATCATCTCTATAGGACATATACATATATCAAATATTTCATAGATTTCTGGCACTTTCAACGTTTTTGTATCTATAATATGTACAAACGTTTTTCTTGTAATCTAAAGGATTTCGATATAGATTTATAAAATACCATGCTCTTAACTTGAAAATATGTGGATTTTGAATATTATTACAATGAATACCTACAAAACTAATTTTATTTTTTCATTGCTTGTTTTATTTTTCTTTTTCTATATCAATCAAAATTTGTAGGAATTTTTCGTATTTTTATAGATATACAGTTCTCCCATGATTCACTATATTATTTTGTTGCTAGTATTTGATTATATAAATGACAAAGTTTATTTGGTTTTTCGTATCTTTCTAGATTACAAAACAATTACTTTTTGCCATTATTATCGAGTATTTCACAGACTACTGGTACTCTTAGTATTTTTCGTATTTCTTCAGTATTATACAATGCCAAGAATTTTCTTGTTTTTTCGAAAATGACAATAGAGATTTTAAAATTCGTTGCTTTAGATGTTAAAATTTATCGATTCTTGTGGAAAGTTTATTTAGATAAATCAGATTTTTTCACTACTTGTATTTTCAATTTTTTCGTATTTTTCGATTTTTATAAAGCTTTCCAGAATTTTTGGTATATACAAAGATTTCTTGAAATTTTATGAATTGCTACATAAATATTTTTGGATTAAGCAAACAAAGTTTGCCAGACTTGAAAAAACTTTGGTTTAGTCAAAAAACTGTCCATTTTACTTAAGCACAAAAATTGTTTTGCCTGAGCTAGAATTTATAACATTAAATTTTTCTTTGTTACTTTGAAAACAAGATGAGCTGGAAAATCTACGAATTTCCCGAAGGTAACGAGAAGGTCACGAGGAAATTTCGGTCTCACTCCAGAACTTTTCCCTAGTCTTGAAGCATGTGGTGGAAAGACTGCAGGACCAGGAGGTCGGCTAATTGGCATGACAGATCGAGGGTGCGAGAGTTGTCGCTTAGTTACATTACGCTACGATGAGACTGAAACCCTGAATCCCTCATTTACCCCTCAACCCCACGAAGATGCTTCCAAACGACATTCACCCTGAATTACGACCAGGTTTCCGGCATTTACATCTTTTACAGCCCTTTTCGACTGTTTCGAATTAGAGATTTAGATGAACTCCAAAGTTCGAAACAAGTGGAAACACCAATTTCGCAGTTCAGAAAATACTTCCATTGTGCCACAATATCTGTTACAATATTTCATTACATTATATCAATCGGTATATTCGGCAAATTAAACAGTAAACGAGTTATAAAAAAATTAAAAAACGAGAAAAAGAAAAAAAGGAAAAATGCGCTCTTAAACTCTCCAACGCTCGGAACGGCGAGGTTCCTGAAAAATGAACGATCCGAATTGCGGAAAAGTTTCGGAAAAGCATAAAGTTACATTATCCCTGAGGCCTGTCGAAGGGCATTTACCAGTTCGGCGCAAACAATAGTCGGGCGTTTCGCGCGGCTTCGTAAATACGCGCCCGCCATTCAAGTGTTTGCATTTTCCGTGTGCGAATGCGAAAGCGTCGCGTGGGGTCTCGTGAGTTACGAGCGCTTCGCAGTGATATCGATGCATCAATTTGGCTAAACGAAGGATTAATTTAATAACAAGTCGGTAAAGCGAGGGCACCGCCAAATGATGTATAGAGAAGGGCGCGACGTTCGCTCCCTTTGTCGTCGCATCGGCAAAGATTGCGCCATTGAATTCACTCTCAGTCTAAATTAATCCAAAAGTGACCAATCAAGAATCTGTATTTGCACACAGATTCATTGAGATATGTACATCAATACTTCGCAGATGATATAAGTACGCAATCCAAAAAATACTAGAACTCGTTGAAATACCTTACGAAGTAGGATAGTGTAGATGATAAGATATTATCTTTAATCCTGAATGATGAAAATAAAGTCAGATAGCTATTTACTCAACGCTCGCAGTAAGAGCTTTTTCAACGAATGCGAAGTTTGCAGAACGAGCTGAAGTTGAGTTTTGCAATCACATGAGTTTAGTAAGGTTTTCTGCAAAAATTGAGTACAATATTTTACTTCACAATATGCCGATAGTAGAATTTTCGATAGGCTGTGATGGAAGGTATTGTACTAAACTTCACATTTGTTAAAAAAGCTCCTTGCTCAAGCGTTGAGTTAAAAGCTAATACTTCACACTGCAAAAAAATTGAAAGCTTACATTAATGAAATATGTTCAACTTTTTTGCAAAAATTACTCTCGGTCTTGGAGTTTTTGCATGATAAATATGACTTTCATGATTTTTTACGTACACTGATAGTAAAATTGTTATCATATTCAGAAGAATAATATTGCAGATTAAATATTGAATATAATAATATTGAATCTTGCTCGATGCAGTATTAAATATTCAATATCATTATATGGACTATTGAATATTGCATTTTTTTAAATGGGATTCTTATATTCGAGTTTCAATAAGTTCAGTAAAGTGTTAATAAACTAATATGTTCTTAATACAAGGTACATTAATTGATACATGAAAAAAGCTTTTTTTACTATTTGGAGACAAATATTTTACTTTTAAATGAAAATCCCTAGAAGATACCAGTTTAGTACTTCCCCAAATATCTACTCCTTTTTAATGAAAATCGGTAAAATTTTTATTTTATCTTGTAAATGAAGTGTTTTTCTTCATTTTCCAGTGGTCATACATGCGAAAAAATTGTGCATTTATTTAAAATAAAAACGAAAATTAGAAACACTCATTGTCAGATAAGTGTAGGTAACACACAGGGGAGTGACACTCCCGTAGTTCCGCCGGCCATTTAAAGTAGGTGGGATGGCGCTGGCGTAGTCCATGAAGTTTTTGCGGGAAAATTTAAATCGATTTAATTCGGAGACATAGCTAATACTGTTAAAATTTATCTTCAAGTATTAAAAAAACTTACTTTTTCATAATGTTTCCTTTTTTAAAACACATTTTGTCATATTCAAGATAATATTGATATATAAAGCAAAACATGAATATTGATTTTGGGAGTGAGATAAGGAATGAAGGAGGCAACATTCAAAAAATTATTCTATACATTTATAAACATTTTTTTCAAATACTTTCATTTTTTACAGAACGTAGGAAATTTTTTTTGTTCTAAATTACACTTTTTCATGTCCCGTGAAAATTTGTTCACCTCTGAACCTAAATCTCCCGTGTGTACAGCATTTCCATTGTTGTCGAAATATTCTCTTTTTTGCAATATCTCATTTTTGTCGAAATGATTTTGACAAAAACAATGATGCGTACTCAACTGCACAACCGGTCCAATGACTTGTTGCCATTTTTTACGTTTTTCGGGATCCAAAGGAACACGGAAACATTTAATATTCACGTATGCATTTTCCCGCTCATAAGTGCAGCATGAAACTACACAAAGTTAAAATTTCCGACTCACTTTTGACGACATTTAATTGAAAAAATCATAAAAACAAAACGTTACACACTTTGGATATCGTGATGGGTGACAATGTTTTGTAAACAGAGGAAAGGATTTCACGACGAACGCCAGCGCCATCTCACCTCCTTTAAGTGGCCGCGAACTACAATGCATTAGGGATAGGAGTGTCACCCCCCTGGTAACGCACTTGTCATGCGCTAGATAACATTCAGATAACGCGCTACGCGGGAAATTTGAAATGCGCCATCAACTCAGTTGTTCTCACAGGGGCGTACGTAGTCGGGGCACATCAGTCCGCGATTATTATTATTTTTTTTTGATAGTTCTATTGCATTTCGAGTGTTCACAGAGTTTTCGAACTTTACCATAATGATGTTATAATAGACGGTTAATGTTTAGACAGTTTTTGCTTCAGTTTTGAATCTGATTCGACTTGAAAACTTTCCTCTTCGACACTGCAGATTTTCGTTTCGACCACACATTGTACTAGGTTTTAATACACTGCAGCCACATTCACCACAACTTTGAAAATTATAGTTTACCTCTAATAGTATGATTTTTTATTAAAGAATATAGATTTTTTTACTTCGAACCTTCCCCTTTGACATTTGAGATTTACGTTTCGTTCAGCCTTTGACGTTTGCATTTTGAAAAAACAGGTTTTATTTTACTCAATGGTAAAAATTTTTTAATAAAAACCAATAGAAACTAAAGCTTTGGATAATAAAGACTTAGATACTACAGATTTTGAATAAACTTTCAGGTAAAGATAACATTTTTTTTCAGACACTACACATTTTGATTTCACTCTGAAGTGGAGATGGAATTTATCCTCCGACACTACATTCTTGGACACTTCAAAATTCTGATTTCACTTGGGCGTGGATATACAATTTTTTTAAGGACACTACAAACATATGGACATTTGGACACTTCAAGTTTTGATTTTACTCTGATGTGAAAATAACGACTTAGACACTACATATTTTACCTTGGACACTACAATTTTTGGTTTTAGTCTAGCGTGGAAATTTCAACTTCTATTGTGCTGTCCACGAGTAAAGATGTTTCCAGAATAAAAACACGTGCTTCATCGATTTCAACATAGAAGCTACCACAAAATTTTCATTCCATAAAAAAGACCTAACCTGAATGTTCTGAAAGATTTGAGCTGAAATTACCTTATTATTTCATTGAAGAATAAAGTTACGCGGTTGAAGATTCGTAATCCGCGCAAGATGCACTTGAAGCAATTCACGTAAGCCGAAATCGAGTGTGGAGCATAAGCTCGGGGCCGAAGGGTGGGGTGAAGTGCGAGTGAGAAAGATAGAGGGACGGAGAGAGGTACCATAAACAAGTGCTTACCACGATCTAATGCGTCTGTAATGGCTCGTGCGCCCGGTATCTCCCCCAACGGTCCCACTTGCGCCCGCGATTTAATTACTATGTAAATGTCGCGTTCCCCAACCTGTCTGTCCTACCCCTCCCCCAAACCCCCCCCCCCTGGACCCGCTTCAACCGCCGCTGTCGCCCAATGTCCTTAATTACTTTAAACGTTATTATGGCCCAGCAGCTTCCGCATCCTGCCTTCATCTTCCACCCCCGGAGTACACTCCATTCGCCGCGTTTTCCAGCACCCTCGCCTGCTAGTTTCCTATTCGCGAGGCGCATCTTCCGCGTAATATGCCCCCAGAAACTTCTGGTATCTCGATTTTACCTTTGTTTTTTTTATGTGTATGGTTTTACTGCGAGATTTTTTACAGGATTGTGTACGCTGAGAAAAGAAATTTATGTGATAGAAAAAATGATCACTTGGAGCTAATAAGTGTTAAATTAGATTTATTTCATAAAGTCTTCTTAACTTCTTATCAATATTTCGACTCGTATGGAGTCCTCATCAGGATCATCATAAAATTATATAAACATGTCAGTCAAGGTATGCTCACATTCAAAATCTTTTCCAAATTATGTTGTAAGAACAAAAAGGTCTATTATATCAAAATGAACGATCGTCGATTTTGTACACTTGATTTCATTTTGAAGCAAGTCATGACTATATAACACAAAAGTGCGCTTATCACCTGTAGCAAACACTAGAATCAAAGCAATCTCAAAAACATCAAATTTCAAATTTTACTTACATTCTAAGATAAAACCTGTCAATAAAGCACATTGAAAGTTTGAACAAACTTGCATTACATTCAACATGTTCGTTTCAAATCATATTCGAATGTTTATTCAACATATAATTCGTTTTTTTAACATGAATAATTTCTGATATAGTCCGGGACCCCAGACCCCTCTATTTGTATTGAATTTTCCAAAATATTCTAAATCTTTGTATGGTTACTATGAAAAATAAGTGTGCCATGAAAAATCAATTTTTGAAATTTTCCAAGATGTAGGTCTCCTTTTGAATACTTAAGTCTTAAATTATTGTGAGGATCAATCAAAATTTAAATTTTTGAAAAATAAAGTGAGACCCAAGATACTCTGGTTTTTTCTGCCAGGAGTCAAAAATATTGATTCTCTGATCTTGAATCTTAAGAATAAAAAACTATGGAATTCAAAATCACAGAATAAGATTTTCAGACTTGTTGATCCTGGAAAAGAAAAATTCGAAATAGATATAGTGAATTTTGCAATAAAAAATTCCAGAATTCGAAATGTAATGGTATTTTGTATTGTAAAAATATAAAAATTTTGATAGTATTCTTCGTTCTAGAAAACAAAAGGTCTTCTCAAAAGGTCCACATCAGTTCTGATATCTAGAATCACGAATTTAAAGTATGAGAAAGTGAAAACGAAAATTATAGAGTATCGAATTTTCAAAATCTTTCTTCTAGATTATAAAATACAAGGGTTTTGAAAATTCTAGTGAATAATTGGAGAGTCATATCATTTAGAATATATTTTTTTTGTACAATTCGTGATTTAAACAAAAGTGCTAACTCGAAAATATAATACCCAGGAATTCAGAGTTTTAAATATCTTTAAAACGCAGTAAAATTCTTCAATTTAAATGAGAAAAACAAAAGTTCCAGATTTGATGATCCCAGAACAGAGAATCACAAAATTGAAAATCCTGGAACGAAAGTTTTTTCAAAGATATTTTAATGTATTGACATTTCAAATATAAATGTATATAATAGTTCCAAGTTCTGACTCTAGGACTCTGAAATAAATAATTCAAGAAATCAGTTATAGAAATTATAATTTACACTGAAAAAACAGTAAGTTTAATACAAACATACGTGTATAGTTGCGTCGTTTTCTCAAATATTTATCAGCTATTAATATATATCTTAGTTATAAAGGTAGCGTATGTTTCATACTGATTTCTTTGGATTCTGCAGTATTTGCGACAAATATACCATATATTTGACTTAAGTTATTTGAACCAACTTCACGTGCATGAAGATAAAATATGTGTTAAACTTGAATGGCGTAAGAAATCAATGTTAGCTTCAAATTCAAAAACAATAGCAAATAAGCTGTCTATATTTGATGCAACTGTTCTATATAGTAACAGTTAATATACCGATACTTGACGAATGTTGTGGAAAATTTTCGACAGTTTCGACAAGCTTGTGAGTGCCAGTTTATAAATAAATTTTCACTGTTTAACAAAATAATGGAGCTTCTCCTCGTGGAGTGTGTCCTCTCCAGCATTTTCAATGTTATGAAATGAAAGTTTAATTACTTTCCAAGTCACTTAAATTTTTATGTATCTTTCGGCCTGAGCAAAATAAATGTCGATGGGTCCAATGGAGCTATTGCATTTGAGATCGAACATCGAGTTCCCTAAATCAAGCAACGTTAACTATCGCCTGTACGTGGAAGGATGATCATCGAGCACTCACGCGCGCGCGCCTCAGATAAGACGGAAAAAAATTAATATTTTCGACAGAATTAGGAACGAATTCCAAGAAATAGGAAAGAAAAAAACATTCACTTATGGTTATGTACACACAACACACACATCAGTTCTTTTTTTTTAGTAAAAGACCTAGGTCGATCTTAGTTTCCAGCAACCAACTTTGAACTTGAGGCAAGTTACTTGAAATTTTCTTGCAAATAGCAATATGGTAACTATTAATACATAAGTTTTGTCCATACTTTTTCGAAGAGTTCATATAAACATGGTATTTACTTGATGGCGATTACTTCGTTGATATTCATAGCAAATACGCATATAGTAACTGTTAATATACAGAAGTTTGCTTATTCAACTAAACTTTTTTACATCATATCCAAGTATGCGATTTATTAATATTTACCATATTATATTTGATCTAACTTATCCTTTTTTTCAGTGTAGTTGAGTCGATCCAAAATTCTGGAACCTTAAATTCCATGATGCACCCTTCCAGAATTATCTATTTTATAATATTTAAAACCCCTTAAAATAATAACCTCTATCCATCTATGTCCAAAAAATTAAAAAACTAAATTACGAAAAATCTGGGAAATTCTGGACAGTTTCACCCGACGTAATGGACTTGCAATTCCCGGAAAATATGGCCCAGGCCATGAAAAAGCCACGAATTGTTTTCCCCGGCAGAAAAGCGTTCCCTCGGCAATCAGGCAGTCGGGATATCCCGGGGCAACAGCAAATGGATTTTTCGCTGTCCGCAGTGGGCCGATAATGTGGCGTCCACAAGAATCGTAGGCGGACTCGCCACAGTTTGTCAGCCGTCGATGTACTCGTGAGGGTGTTTCCGACTTTTCTTCCCCCATTTTACTTTGGCGAAGCGACGATTTGTCTCGCTCCGCAACGTATAAACTTCTCGCCCAGCTTCTCGTATTTCAGGACCATCGGGACATACAAACTTGAAGCTGGGCAAAACAACTGTTTCGTCGTTACTCGAATTACCCCAAAGCGGCGCTAAGGCGAATACTGCGGATCAGTGATGGGGCTTGAAAACTGGTAACTTTGGTAACAGTGAGTGGAAGTGGTTTTATAAATGGTTTTCTGAGAAAATAAGAAGATGATCTTTTGTTAAATCCAGTGCTGAGAAAACAGACGAAAATATTGTACAACAATAACCCCTGACAAATTTTACTTTTTGCTTTTGCCAGGAAGAAAAAGGCAGCTGAAGCTTATGGAATGATTGTGAAAGTTTGTGGTGAACATTCTGTAAGTAAACTGTGACCAATCTGTGAGTTTTGGTTTGAACAGGGATTTTGACTTCAAGAATGAAGACCGTGGAAGACATTCGAAACATGAATGATGATTATCATTCTTAAGAATGAAATAATACTTTTAAAGCCATTATATTGTTATTTCTGTATGAGTAAAATTGAGAATCCTGAATATGACTGACCTTGTGTACTTCCATTAAAAGATGTGTTATTTCCTGAAGTAAGTACATTCTAATAATTTTCATTTCTTCCATTTTTCCTGCATCATACATACACATTAAAAAAAAAGATTTGCTGTCTTATCTACAAGACTCTTATTCTCAATTCCAATTCTTCTACCCTCAACTCAAGAACAAAATCCCTGAAATTGAAGACCTTCCACAACCTTCTGCTTCTCTCTGAATTCCTTCAGTTTTCCCTAACCCCCAGAATTCCTTTGCAAACAACAACTACATCGTAAATGGAATTACTCACTGAAAAATCCTATCATCAGAAACTCTATTATAAAGACAGGAAGCAACGTTTCAAGTGAGTATCCCGTAAATTCGCGCTCCCCGTTGTTCTCGTGATTGTACGTACAAAATGAAAGGCTCGTGCAGCGGGGTGTTTTCGCGAGGCGATATCGCGTTTACAGGGAAGGAAATGCGGTGACACGACGAAGGGTGTTCCCGGCGTTGAAGGAAATCACGGCCAAGTGGGAGAGGGTGAAACCGCTGTGTAACGCGGCAAATTGAGTGCTGAATCCGGGATTACGCAGCCGACTGTTTCGCAGGGACGACGAGGGCGCGATCGTGTATGTGACTACGTTTTACACGGACGTCGACGTACAAAAGCGCAATTTCATGCCCGCAGGAAATTCCAAAGAGATCAGAGATATTTTCGTACTTTATCATCGACCAGGATAATCTCATGTTGCATGATTCGCATCACTGTTTTGTGCTACTATGGAGTACACGAGTGATGAAGAAGATAAGGTGATATTGAGTCTTCATTTTGGTTTAAAAAAAGGTTTGATACAAATGAGGGATTTTCTATTGAAGAAGACAGTATATTGTCCATATTTGATCAAATTGTGTTGGACTTGCCAACATGCGATTAAAATTGATTTGGTTTGACAGTACATAGTCCGGTCATAGTGATGTAGATAATGAATGTAGATTAAATAAGTAAATTAATAATTTGATTAATCAATAAACAATCAAATATACAAGGCGAAATCAAAACATCATTTGTTTTCAACAACATCTACTTTATACATTGAATCTTTGTTATGTTTTCAACAAATTTAACACAAGCAACTCAATAATTACAGATGCACAGTAGCTAAAAACACGTATATTATTTCTTTTTCAGATTTAGGTCTGTAACGAATGCATAATAAAAAAAAAGAAACACTTTTTATTACTACGATATACACATAATCTATGATTTAAAGGGTTACACACCTTTTTTGAGGACAGTTTGGATTATTTTTAATGTATATAGCACATAATTTAATACGTAGAAGTTATATTATTGTGATAGAATATTGTCAACTGCAATATACAAACATTATTTGATGAAAAAAATATCAACAAATGGTGGAGTTGTGGCCCTTTCCCAACTTTTTTTTTCAAGAGGCTTGCAGTGACTGCAATGCAAATACAATAAATCAACTGAAATTATAATATCCAGAAACGTTACATTTTTTAGCGTAACGATAACAGGAATGAGTTCCTTTTTTTGGTAACGAGTAACGAAAATCGTGTTATTCATTTCACATTGGTCTCATTAAATTTTAAGAACGATTTGTAACTTTTTGAGTAATTTATTGAAACTTGAATATTAATAATTTTTGGCTACCTTATTTTCAGATAAAAATTGTTTAATTTTATGATTTTAGACGAAACAGAGTGATATATTAGTAATGTATGTACAAGTATCGACGAAGAGTATGATGCTTTTTCATTTTTTAATAGAAATTTTTACAATTCTAGCAATAAATTTTAGAAGTCTGCATATCAATACATGAAAATATTGGAAACCTTAGTTCTTAAAATCCATAGCAGGATCCCTAAAATCTATAGATTATGCTAGAAAACCTTACTTAATTTTAGGAGTACGGAAAAAAATAAAATACGAAAAATAGTAGTAATTACTTTTTTTTTTGCTACTAGATTCTTCGAAAATTTCTGTAATTCTAGAAAGCAAGAAACTACGATTTCTCGAGCATTGAATTATAATAATATATGTGTATAGAAAACCATTAAAATACTAGAAATATGTTAAAATTTCGAAAATCTGTTAAAAATTCGAAGAACATTGAAGACACTCTAAATCTGTAAAGAGACTGTTTTCTGCAAAACCTTAAAATTTTCCAATATTCTATAAATACTAGGAAATACAAAAAGAAAATACATGTATGGAAAAATACAAGTATATCTATGGAATATTAAAAATCTATGCAACTTTCAAAACTAGAGCATCGAATTCCAGAAGTTTATACAGAAATATACAAGAAAACTTATACAAATCGTAGAAAAACTTATGAAATACGAAGGATACTGAAAACAATATGAATCAATGTGACAAATGTTTTCTGAAAAATTCTTTTAGAGCATGAAAAGTTTATTGCACTTCACATTTTAGAGCCCGAAATTCTCGAAACGCATGTATAGAAATTTATATCAAAATGCTGAAAATATATATAAATACTAAAAAATCCTGCAACATTTTATGCATCCTAAAAAATACGAATAATTTCAGGAACACTGAACAATCCTTCAAATCGTAGAAAAACTGAAGACATACGAAAAATACTAGAAGGAATAAATATCTATTGAGACACTGTTTTCTGAAAAATCCTTTGAACACGTAAAATTCAATAAAATCCAAATTTTCCAGTTCGAAATTCTCGGAATCTATAACAATTTAAATGAAAATGCTAGAAATATATATAATACTAGAAATCCTGTAACATTTTATAAATCTTGAATAATACGAATGGTTTCAGAAATATTGATTAATCCTTAAAATCGTACAAGATATGTACGAAAAATACCGAAAAGAAATAAAAATCTGTTCAGATGCTGTTCTCTGGAAAATATCATGCAATGCAAGATATGAAAATTTATATCAAAACGTAAAAACCAATAATAAGAGCATTCTCATCAAAATCGTTTAAAAGATCTCGTTGGGGGGGGGGGGGGTTTCTAACCCCCAACCCCCCGCCCCGTCCGGACGGGCCTGTTACCTATGAACAACAAATTTGAAGATTATGTATGAAGTCTCCTGAACAGCGCAGAAGTTGCACATTGAAACTGCCAAAAGATAACCCTTACATATCCAAGATGAAATTACCTACTCGAAGCCAGTTTTTCTTATGGAATGATGAAAAAAGGTAAAAAGATCACAACACGACAAGTCGTTCCAGCATAAAAGATGACAAAAACCGCAGACCTCGTTTTTTGCACGTTACACGGAATCACAGATAAAACAAGATGGATAACCGAAGAAATTGCGCCAGACTTTACATCTTCTTTCGTATCCTTCGTTTTCCAGGGGAAACATTTCTCTTTACTGAACCTGGAAAATCGGATCGATTTGCTGAGGAATTCTCCGGAAAAACAATATAGGTAGGTAATTTCCTAGTTTCTTCAATTGAACCTTATTAAATCTAGAGATTATATTTTTAATAACAGTTTATCCTTTGCAAGTGAATTTTTAGTTTCTGCCAGATATGCAAGATGAATTCGGAAAAATTCCAGGATTCAGAGTAAAAGAAAGAGACATGAATGAACTCCAAAAATCTGAAATCCTCCCCAAATTTTCTTGCATCTCTGGTTCTTCCTTCTTCAGTTATTATCCACTAAATTACATTCATACATTATTGCCATCTCTACTAAACCACAAAAGGATTCGAAATTCCCAACACCTTGAATAAGTAGAAACGCGAATCAACCATTGACTGTCCTAATCCAACCCCCTCCGCTTTTTCTTTTCTAAAATCCAAGATGGTTTAAAAACCCACCCCGTCAGATCTGTCACTTGCGTGCATTGTAACGAGGTGACATGATATGGGAAAGAGTCAAGGGCGTTGAAGCTGTCAGAATCGAGTAGGGTATCCATGTCCCCAAAGTCTGCATCGACTGTGTGTGCGCTGGTCCAAATACGCCCTATTGCATTTAAATTACATGAGATAAGTCAGTCAATGCAACGTTCGAAGTAAGACCTGGGATTTCGCAGGGTCCTGGGATGATACGAAACACGTCGCCTGCTCTGATATCACGATCGTGACAACAACGAGGAATTAACCTCTTGGCCAAGTAAAAAAATCGTTCCAATTTTCGATTCCCTCTTATAAATTGCAATTAACACGGAATAAAATTTTTCAAATATCATAAATTATGATTTTCTACAACTATTGTACTTGTTTTCGTCTATTTTCCAACGTTTGGAACTTTAGAAACATAGACTTTCAATTTTCTGAAACATGGGGTCGGCGCCAACGGGGCGCAATAATAAACCATGGTAACGCAATTTGCACTGTTTATAACGAAGATTTTGGCCAGGGATTAGGAAGGAAAATAATAGTCAAATAGGGGCGTAATAATTAATCGCATTAAATGCGAGCTGGCATTGTGTCCAGTCCCGGGATTTCGTGCTTTATACGCTTCGTTATTGGATTACAATGCGGAATGGGATAGATAATCTTTACCTCTTGCGAGCCCCGGGTATAACTTACGTAATTACACCCCGCGCTCATAATATTCTCTCGCAAGAGCGTGTATTTCACAATATACGCCGGGACGGAAGCCAACTTTGCTATAAACATGCAGAATATTAGAAACGAATGGGGGCGACTTTTCCGGCCTCCAGTGGCGTCGGAACTTGGGGACAGATACTTGTTTCTTTTTTTTTTCGGAAAGGAAATCTAAGAATTTTCCAGAAAGAAGTTGGGAAATCAGAATTGAAGAAGAACATTGCTATTTTTAATAAAGTTTAATTTGATAATAAACTTCGAAATTGTCCTTTATTTTATTTCTAACAGCGAGTAGTTTTTTATAATAATGATAATTATTTTAGAGGATTTTGATTTGAAAAGAAAAATTTCAAAGTTACTGAAGAAAGGTGCACGGGATAAAAAAAAATAGTTGAAAAACCATACAAATTTTTACTCCGGTATCTCGTGCAACACCTTAAAATAAATTGCACGATAAACACCCTATAAATCACTCGACAAGCCATGAAAAAAGTCGAAATAATCTCGCTGGCCAAAACAGGAACGACATACAGCAATATCGAGAGGAGAAGGAGCGAAGGAGATTAAGGTCCTTGTGTAGGCAAACACACCGCTCGCGGGGATGAGGGTCCTTGGCTCCGGCGTCGCGGTCGCTTTACTAAATCCGTTCGCTATAATTGCAGGATTACCGGGATAATTGAATTTCTCGTCATGTCAGGATACGTCACGGCGCTTGCCTCGAACGACTTGTAAACGTTTTCAATAAAAATGGAAATTCCGACCCGAGGAACGAACGAGACAATCGCATTGACTCGGATTTCGCCCCCGAAAACTTCGCATCCTGGCGTTGCGCTATTTTATTGCCCTGGCGATGAAAAAAACGTTTTCCCTCGATTCAAGCATTACATTTTCATTCCAACAGTGGCGCCGGAACTGATTTTTTGGACAATACAGTTATTTATTGTGAGGTTGAATTTAGCAGGCTTTGATTGATCGTGATGGAAGAATTTGCATTTTGTTTTTCAGTAGGAAAAATATTACTACATAGGAGGTTGAATTCGACTTTGGAGTAACTATTTGAGATACAGATGGAATTATGATCATCAGCAGGGCAACTAAAAATATTTACGTAAAAAAGAAAAATATTAATTCATTATTTACGAAAAAAAGGCATAAACATTTACAAAAGATGTTGAATATTTATATTTATTCTTTATTTCTAAAATTCAATTAGTACTTTAATTAAGTGAAACATTGTACGCTTTGATCTTTTTATTAATTACAATCTAATATAACATGCTGAAAAAGATTTCCGAAAATAAAAAATGATCTTCGTCGATCATCAGAATCATTTATTTAGGATATATAGCCCCAACTCGTTTGATAAAATTAGAAGAACTTTCTTTAATCTTTAGCATTTCATGTCGATCGGGATTCTAATTTTGTTAAACACTGAAAAAAATGTTTCATGCTTCCAATGAAAATTTTATGGCCCATGTATCAAAAAGAAGTTAAATTCAAAAAATATTGATGACACTATAAATCTATAAAGAAACTGTTTTCTGAAAAATTGATGAAAATACTGCAAATATTTCAAACTTTCAATTCCAGCAAATATAATTCTTGAAATTTAAAGAGATATGTTTGAGAAAACGTTCAAATTTTCCAACATTCTATAAATACTAGGAAATACAAAAATAAAATACATGTAGAAAAAAATACAAGTATATCTATGAAATATTAAAAATCTATACAGCTTCCAAAACGAGAACATCGAATACCAGAAATTTATACAGAAATATACAAGAAAACTGAACAACCCTTCAAATCGTATAAAAACTGAAAAAATACGAAAAATACTAGAAGGAATAAATATCTATTTCGGCACTTTTTTCTGAAAAATCCTTTGAAAACGTAAAATTCAATCAATTCCAAATTGCACAGTTCGAAATTCTCGGAATCTTTAACGACTCACATGAAAATGCTCGAAATATATAAAAATACTAGAAACTCCTGTAACATTTTATAGATCTTGAAAAATCCGAATAGTTTCAGAAATACTGAACAACCCTCCGAATCGTAGAAAAACTGAAAAAATATGAAAAATACTAGAAGAAACAAATATCTATTGAGACACTGTTTTCTGGAAAATCCTTTGAACACGTAAAATTTAGTAAACTCCAATTTTGACAGTTTGAAATTCTCGGAATCTATAACAATTTGAATGAAAATGCTAAAAATATATAAAACTACTAGAAACTCCTGTAACATTTTATAGATCTCGAAAAATACGAATAGTTTCAGAAATACTGAACAATCTTTTAAATCGTAGAAGATATATACGAAAAATACCAAAAAGAAATAAAAATCTATTCAGACACTGTTTTCTGAAAAATACCATGCAATGCAAGTTATCAAAATTTATATCAAAACGTATAAACCAATAATAGAAGCATTTCATTGAAATTCTTTGAAAAATCTCGTTTCGAGGGGGGGGGGGAGGGCGGTTCGCACGGGCCTGCACTGAGGAAATATTGGCAAAACTATAGGAAGCATTCCAAGGAATTTACCAGTATTTTATGATACAGTATGGTAGTCTAACCAGAATTTTCTCAGTGTATAGTTAATCATCAAAACCGTATAGGAAAAAAACAAAAGAATATGCTCGATATCCCCAAATTCGTATAAAATATAAAAAAGCATGCTAACAAATTTTCTCTGCAGTATTAGCTACTATTCCTAGGTGAAACTCGGTCCCGAAAAACCTCCAAAACCTGAAGACCTCGTCGCATCTTTCTTCCCTGGACCCAGTGCCGACCAGCAGCGTTCGTCATCATACCCCATCGCGGATAAGGGACAGCGGACCTTATCCTGGCGCTATCACCGCGCCTCGTCCCGTGATGTAGTGGGATTTTATCGCGCGGCGTTATCGCGGAAAATAATTAAAAGCCCGATCGATGCGAAACGGGCAGACCAGCAACAACCAGCACGTCGCAGCAACACGCATTCGCCAAACACCGCGTGCCCAAATCGATATACTATATACAAGTGAATGGCGACCAATCATTTGATCTACCAATTGCCGTATAAACCTTCGGTGCAACGCGCTTCACCGACTCGAATCCGGCGAATATTTCACGCAAATATCGCCCCCATCGCGTAGATTGAATTTTTGATGAGCGCCCCGGAAATTATCGAGGCCCATCTAAATAGTCGAGACGAAACGACATTTAAAGCCGTCATTTGCATCGGCTTTTTAACTCCCCCGAATTTTTGTCTCTTATCTGGCCGCGTTTCATTGCTAATTCAACGATGCGCCGATAAACGAAGCGGGAGCCAGCATTTTATTCGCTGCGGTTTTTCGTATCTTTTGTGGAATCGAACAAGTTTTGATAAGGTTTTTTCTTTCGCGCTTGCGGTGTTGATTTGGAGCCTGATTTTGGATGGGGTATTCATGGGGAGGGGAAGGGATGGTTGTTGTTATTATACAGGGAGGAAAAAATTTAGTAATTATCGCAATACTGTATTGTACTATGGGAATAATTGGAAATATTGTACTTTTTGGTAGATATTTTTAGCATTCTTCCTTGATATATATAGTGAATATTGCTAAGCCGAGGATAAAAATTGGAGTATCGTTTCAGTCTCCACGAGTGTTTGAGTCTCGGAATGAGTATCATCGAGTCTCCAAGAGTATCGAAGTTGTTTTCATGAGTTTTATAAGCAATTTTTATTAAGTCTCTGTTTCGAATACATCATTTTTAGGCACAAGTCTCTTGCAGTTTTGAGTAAACAAATTGGAGACTCTTGTCTCTCAAGGTCATTTTCTTCATGACTACAGTATCTAAAAATCTCTCAGGTATTTATTATGGAGACTGTAATCTCATATTAACTTCGATTTTTCTGAAAATACGAGTTAATTTCCGGATCGTTAGATTTATTGGGGACTGGAGTATCCCATATGTTAACTTCTTGATACTCAACAAATTTCTTTTTCCCAAAATTTATATTTTTATGGATACTCTCATTTATTCAAGACTTGGGTATCCTAAAAGGAGACTAAAATCTTTAAAACTCTTAAACTTCGATTTTTCATTGCTGATTAATTTTTTATAATATCATGAAAAACTTGAGAATATTTGAGAAAATTGAGAAAATTGATTTTTTAGTGTTAAAATAGAAAAAATCGAGAAATTTGCTTTCCAGATAAAAGCTATGGACCCTATCCGCATGTACAACTTCAATTTCTTTTAAGAAATACATATCGTAAGATCGATAATATACTTATCCACTGTCAATGATAAAAATTTCAATATTCTAATATACCCAGAAGTACACCAAAATTTTCTAATAAAAAGAACTTTACACTTTGGACCATTGTGAAAAATACATGACTTCATTTTTGACTTGTGAATTTATATGAATTACAATACGATATTGCAGAAAATACAACAGAAATATGGTATGAACTGCAATACATCTTTGATTTTTTACGAAAACACCTACAATACCGTTTGACAATTTATACAGTATAATATAACAAACAACGCAAACGATAGCTAACAAAAAGTACAGAATCGCAGTAAAATTCCACTGTATAATATTTGAATGGTATAATTTCTAGATTTTGTCCAAGTGTCAATATTTGCAATGTAAATTATGGTGTTTTATGATCTTCGTGATTGTGAATAAAAAAAAAAATAATCAATGATTCAATGATTCAAATTTATTATTCTTCAATTTAATTTTACAAACAACATCCAAAGTTCTTTAAATTGAGAATAATTCTAAAAAATTTGCAAAATGGATGTAATTCCAGATAATGTTTTATTGTCTTCAGAAATATGTTTATTATAAATATGAACGATAATATTTTTTTATATAATTTTTAACAAATATTTGGAGTATTTTATGAGTAAATAAAAATCAAAAGATATCCTCATAAGCTAGACACATTTTTATAACATTTCGAAAATCCGAGTAGTTGGTATGATGTTTAAAATTTTGCAAATTTCGAAACGTCGAAACCCATTTGAAATGTTGAAAAACGCCAATAATTAAAAAAAAGCGAAAGTTGTGTAGAATTTCAGAAAATGTTCATAATTTAAAAAAATGTGCTTATTACTATATTTTTCTAAATGTGCGTATTGATGTTTTTGATATTATCGAAGGAAATTCGGAATACTTGATAAGTATTTAAAAATCACTAGAAATCTTCATAAATTGTATGAATTATCTCATGATTTCCAAAGTTTAAGAACCTGGTTTTATGTTACAAATTTTAAAAAGTTTCAAAAATCCTAACCCATCGAAAATTGCAATAACTGTTAAGAACTTCAAAAGTATCAAAATTTTTGTATAATTTCAGAAAATGTTCATTAGTTTAGCGAATTCTGTACATTATAATATTTTTAACATGGACAAAAATATTTTTAAACATTTGCAATACTTGTAAGGTATATAAAAATTAAGAAAACTTAAGAAGTTGAACATAATTTTATAAAATTCCAAATATTTTGAAAATTCTCTGCATTACGTTCAAAACTTTGAAAATTCTTCAAAACAGAAAACATTCGAAATTTTTAAGATTACGAAGTACCAATACTTCTAAAAAGTTCGAGGAATCAGTAGAGTTTCTAAATATGTCAATAAATATTGCATATTGTGTTCATTATGATATTATTCATTTATATAAAATATGCTCGTAAATTTTTCAATACTCTAAGAAATATTTAAAAAAACTTGGGGAGGGTTACAAAATCACATGAAATCATGAGTTTACAAATTTTCATCAAATTCTGAAAAGATTTCCAGAGTATGTTTAACAATTTTGTAAATTGTGAACACCATCAATACCTTTTCTCCGATTTTTTAATAAAAATTAAAAATACTTGAAATGTATCTCCAAATTATGCAAAATTATGCATGAGTTGAACAAATTTTCCTGCATTATGAAAAATTGAAGTGTCTAATACTTTTTAAGTATTTAATATTTTTAAAATCATAAACCATAAGAAATTTCTGATAATATCAATCATTCTCAAAAATTTCAAGAACTTGTTAAATTACAGGAAATTTACGTAAATTTTGGAGATTGTAGAAAATTTTGAAAGTGCTGTAGAACTACAGAAACTGCGTGTAATCTTTTGTAATTTTTAATTTAAAAAGTTCTCAATTAAAGTCCTCAATTTCAGACAGTTTAAAATAATTCTGTAAGTTTTGTAAAGTCGAATAAAACGATAAAATTACAATCTAAAAAACTTATGCATTTTCGCGTGCGTATTCTCAGATATTTTAGGCTTGCAAAATGGTTAGACATTAGAACTAACAGATTATTTAGAGATTAGAGATAGAGATCAGAAACAACTATATGCATGATTGTTGCAACCATAGAAATCGAGAAAATAATTAAACACGTGATTCAAAACCAATTTCCCCCAAAACATCAAAAATAATGTCAATTAAGAAAATTAATTCAAAGTTCTCATTTTCATTGCAGATTATTCCAACAAATTGAAAGTTTCTCACGAAAAAATTCAAAACGTCGATTCAAAGTACCCAATTCCACAAAAGTTGACCCGAGATAAAGATTTAGAGCGAATATCGCGAGTCCGTGGGTCGTTTCACTTCGCCTGCCTCGTCAGTCGCGATGTTTGCAGCCGCGCTCGACGGGACGTGGATTTATTAATGTTTTGCGGATGAGAGAAATTTATCGCCGACCATTTTTACACATTGGATTACTCGCGGACATCGTAGCGCAAGGACGCACCAACTAGCCTCCCTTTATATAAACATTCGATCGAAATCCTAGCGTTAATTACCCGGTCGGGCAGATAATTTGCGAGAATTAACACACCGCATCCGAGCGGTCAATTAGGGTCGCTGTTGACTCTTGTTTCGCGCCATCGATGCGCCAAAAACCATTTCCCCGCATTTCCGAATCGGCAAAAAAATAGTTTTATAGTAAAAGATAAGAAGATGTAAATATTTAATTGAAGTTGTGTAGAAAAATAGAGTATAATTCAAGTCGGATTGTGGGTAAAAAAAATTTTCGAAGAAAGTTTAAGAAAATATCCTTATAATTTGAGTTAAAGAAAAATTGGCACTTTGATTATCTATAATATTATTGAGTATAAGTAAAATAGCTTTAAATTTTTACGTAATAAGCTTGCTATCAATAAAAATTTACATTTATTCAAATTTTGTAATTTATTCAATACAAATTTACTGATTATGCTTGTTCTAAAACCTGTCATTACACTTACATTTGAGGCTTACCAAAAAAGCCCTCGCAACGTGTCACTCGATATAATCGAAAAGTGACTTTCGTGCGCTTCACGATGTACAAGATATTATTAATGCTCACTCGGCAGATCGTAAAATGAGCTTTGGAAAAAAGGACGATAAAACCCCGTGAAATATAGCGCTCGCATATTAAGCCTCCCCCGATATCCCGAGGAGAAAGACAGAGAGGGAGAAGGGCCGCATCTGTGGCGTGACAGTTTCTGCGAGGCGCTGGAAATTTGGGCTAAATGAAAATGATTATGCCTCCGACGACGTTTTCTTCATTTATCAACTTATCAATTCTACGTTTGTTTCCTCGGAATTTTCTTTTGCAGGGAAAACGTACGTTGGAAGAGTAAAAGCAAAAGTTGCTTATAAGGAATTTCGCGAATTGGTAGTCATAAATCAATGATTTCTTCAGAATATATTATATACTCGAAAATATTTTTACCCAGGGGAGTTGGCAGAAAAAATTTGCAGGAGGAGTTTTTCTGAACAATATATTTCCTCCGGAATTTCGTAATTGTCAATCTTTGACAATATGATTACAAGAGAGAGGTTTTGGAATATTTTACATGTCGGAATTTGAAAGTCATACAACTTTTGTAATCCAGAGTTGTAAATTTTTCAGATTCGTAAATAGTGGAATTCGAATTTTGTGATTTTATTTAGTAGCTGAGGTTTCAATTTTTTTTACTGATACTTTTTGTACTTATATTTTTTCATGATTATCTGATATTAATAAAATGGGTTTCTAGAGAGCTTTTTGAAATCCGATGCTCTAGGAATCAAACTTGTAAAAAATTAATATATTTGAATAGATTTTTGAGAAAATTTGAACCACGCAGATCAAAGGTACATACATCATGAATTTATATTATTTCGAATGGTATATTTTTCATCAATTACTGTAGTATTTTCTAATATTTTTAGATATTTCGAATATTTCTATGGATCGCTCGATAGTTTTTAAGCAATTTATGCTATAGTATTGAAACTTTCAACGATTTTGAGAATTTTAATTGATTTTTCAGACAACAGTTTTTTTTATCAACATTTTGCAATACTTTTATTTCATGTGTTTTTAGTATTTCTACAATAAAAAGTATGCTTCATTGAATAAATTGTATCAATTGAATTGACAGTATTTTTATTGTTTTCTATATGAATTTCGAGAATGATTTCTAAATTTACCTCAATATAATTATAGAATTATAATTATAAAGATGTTCCAGGATAGAAAGTTTTATTAATATCTGAGAAAATTATATCTACATAATTTTTGATATATTAAAAGATATATGGTAAGCTAGTAAACTTGTTAGCTAGCTAACTAGTAAGCTTGATAAAGAGTAAACTTGCAAACTCGTAAGCTAGTTAACTAGTAAGATAAAGAAAAAGTGAACTAGAAAACTAGTAAGCTAGTAAACTACTAAACTAGGAAGCAAGTAAGCTAGTTAACTAGTGAACTGTTGAAATTGTATAATAGTCACATAGTGAACAAGTGAAAAAGTAACATAGGAAACTATTAAACTCATTAACAAGTAAATTAGTTAATTAGTAAACTAGTAAACTAGTCAAATTTGTAATAGTAAACTAGTAAACTAATAAGTCAGTAAACTTATAGATAATCTTGTTAAATAAAAAAACTAGTAGGCTAGTTAACTAGTAAGCTTCTAAACTAGTAAACTAGTAAGCTTGTGAACTAGTAAACTGAAAGCTAGTTAACTAGTAAACTAGTGAACTAGTGAGCTAGTTAAATTGTAAACTGGATAAAGAATAAATTATCAAACTATTAAGCTAGTTAACTAGTAAACTGGTAAATAAGGAGGCTAGTAAATTAGTGAAATCCTGAAATTGTTTAATAGTCATATAGTAAACAAGTAGAAAAGTAACATAGGAAACTAGTAAACTCATGAACAAGTAAATTAGTTAATTAGTAAATTAGTAAACTTGTCAAATTTGTAATAGTAAACTAGTAAACTAATAAGCTAGTTAACTTATAGATGATCTAGTTAAATAAAAAACTAGTAGGCTAGTAGACTAGTAAGCTTGTAAAATTATAAGCTAGTTAAATAAAAATTAGTAAGCTAGTGAACTAGTTAGCTTGTAGACAAATTAACTAGTAAACTGGTAAACTGGTAAGCTAGTTAACTAGTAAAATAGTGAGCCAGTGAGCTAGTAAACTAGTATAAAAGTAAGCTAGTAAACTAGAAAATTTTCACATTTTTCTAGTATAATAAACGAAACCCTAAAGGATTTCTGAGTATTTTTATAGATTGCTAATATTTTTGTAGATTGCTACAGTGATTCAAAGAACTCCACGCTTTAAAATGCAAATTTCGATGTATTCTCAGTAAGTTCGAGAATTATTGATAAAATTACATTCTTATAGATACTTCTTGTTTCATATCGTTCTTCTTTTTTCGTATTTAAGGTATTTTTTTGCATTCTCTGGAATTTTATATGTAGATTCATAGTACATTTAGAATTTGATGCTCTTAAATTCTAAAATGTATAGGTCGTAAAGTCATACGTCGAGATTTTTCAGAAATCAGTTTTTTCATAATATTCGATTAATTTCAGTATTCTTTCAGCGTTTGTATGAATCGAAAGATTTTCAATACTTTTCTATGAATTTCATATATATTTCTAGAATTTAATGATCTAAGATTCAAAGTTTTGTAAATTTTTAGCATTTTCGTACATTCTAATTTTTTTTGGTTACTCACTGGGTTGCTATAATTTTTATGAATCATGTTTCTCACATACTCACTGACGTATTGGTGGTTTTCACTTTTTTATTATATACATCCTGCTCACGTTTTCATGCATTTTTTGTAACTTACATTTTAATTGTTTATCGATCTAATTTTTTTCTTTTTTACATGACACTTACATGACACTTGGAGTTTCATGTAATATCAGTCCAAAAGTAATTTATGATTATTACTACCATTTCATGAATCGAAGATGACAGTTGCAATAATTTTTGATTCAATGGAGAAGAATATAATATGCATTCTTCCAGAGACGAAAATTCAAAGTCTTCAATCATCTATATCGAGTCTCCAAAATAGAGACCTAAACTTGTCATCCATTTTCAAGAAATTATGATTATCTTTCTATTGACAGACGTATTCCAAATTCCAATGGTGGGATATTAACTATTATAAAACATGAAGAGGGAGGAAAGCAGCATTTGTGAAAACAGATGAAAGTCAGCATCTGCTGTATGATCGGGAATGTACATGATGCAAGTTGGGATGGTTTCAACCGCAATAATGATGATGTCGTTTTCTTCAACGCACGTACGGCGCCGATCCATCATCGACAAGTCAGTATTTAAGCCGCAGCCTGACGTCATCAATACCTCGTTCTGAACAAATCTTTTGCCAAAGGAACAATGACGATTTTCGGACGTTGACACTGATGCATCGTACGAAACGATGGGATTTTTCTGTCTTCTCGTTGAATGCCCGAAAAGACAGAAAAATTTTCACTTTCCGAACATAGGTTCACTGAATATCTTAAAACCAGCAGAGAGTTTATTTTGAACTACTGTGAGTACATTTTGCACTGAGAAAAAGTCTAATAATTATGACAACGACATATCGTAGTGTATAATCACTTTCAAATATTATACTTTTTGCAAGTTATACTTATAACGTCGTTTGTCATATTACACTGTTGACTTGGTCGAATGATATTTATTAGTAGCACCTCTTTCTCTCTCAATAAATAATGTACCAATCTCACTTCCCTTTTACTCTCTATGTAGATCTAGAGAAAATGAAAGCCGTAAAATAATCTCCCGTCAATCGAAAATGCGACGAGGAGGATGAAAAAAAAGTCAGCGCCGCGAATACAAAGGGCTAAAATGAACGGCGAATCGACACACGACATGCGTGCAAGGGGCGGTCGCATTAAAACGTCTCGATGGCCAAATTTAACGCTAATACTGTCCAAATACGAGCGGCGGCTTTGTTGGGAGCTGCTAAAGGGAGCGCAAAACCAGGGGGACAGCTGCTGCTCGTCGCTGCCGCTCGCGCTATTCTCATATTCCAGCGCGTCTTTCTGCGCTCGACAAATAGGCCCCAAGTCACTGATTCCTTTTTTCCTGGTCCTGTCGGGAGGGGGCAAAAAGGGCCCAGAGGGGGGCTATCAGTCATCGCGCGCGTGAACCCAACCGAGCGTTATATGAGCCCCATTCATGTGGATATTGCATTGCGGCCGGTGGCACGGGCGCCAGGTCGGACCAATTCTCGAGTCCTCCAAATTAAGGGCTCACACCACTGTAGGATTTTCAGAAAATTGAATTTTTCGGCTTAAAATGCGCTTTAGGGTCTTCGAAGCAATATATTAAAAGATGGAAGGTGTCAAAAATGTTTAAATGCCCAGATTTAATGCCCGAAAGCTACAATTTTTGCATGGAGATAGACGCAGAGCGCATGAAGATAGCAGAGCGATCGTTAAGTGAAGGCGCAAGACAGGCTCGAAGAAATTTGAAAAACATGAGATTGGCCAAACAAGAAGAAGATGTCGACGCAGAAGGACAATTGTATGGTTCGGGCATCGCAGATTGAAGGCACATAAAAAAAATAGAATTTTACAGTACTAAAAACTTTAAACGCGTTTTTCTCAAAACCACTTTTTTCAAACTGCCCGGAAACACATCTCGTTTTTATCGATCAATTTGAAATTTTTGACATCATATTCAGAATCGTTTTCCCTAGGTCCGTACGTAGGATTTTTGTTTTGCATACTTTTTTTTATGAACAATATAGTGACGATTTCGAACGTGAGATTGCATGTTTTTTGGATCTTGCTATTGTTCTATGGATTCGAAAAAATTTTGGTTTTCGATTCCAGATCAAAAATTAAGGCAGCTACGTTTCCGGCCGTGGACCCTTTCGAAAAAAAAGCGTCGGAGGGGAAATGCTGCACAGCCGTTGTTTTTTGATATAATTACTTGAAATAAATTGCATTTTGTTTATTGATATTGAAGGATTTGGTAGTAATGGTGTAATCGATATTTGGAGAATTGGAATGTCAGTTATTCTGCAAAAATATAGAAATTTCGGTATTTTATTGATATACTTTTATAATGTTTGATTTTTAATGTAAATTTTGTTCGAAGGAATATTTTAAAAATCAAAGTCAGGAGTACAGGATAAAGGAGTCTTGAAAAATATTGTATATAATTTTGAAAGGTCCCGCTTTATGAGAATTAAATAATTTTTTGCACTGAATTGTTCAAAACATTTCATAGGTTTGACTCCTATAAATCAGAAATTATTTAAGAGTATAATTTGATCTCTTGATCTTCAATATTTTGGGGCAATAAAGTGTCATCTACTACAAATTTGAAAAATAACAAATATTTAGGAAAATAATCATGCGTACAATGTATGAAACTCTGTGGTATATCATTGAAACTTATGGCAATTTTGATTTTTTTCCCAACTTTTGAAGAACCAAGGTATAAAAAAAAACATAAAAGTAATAGAAATTTTGTAAAAATTTGAAGATCTATGCATTTAAAACCGAATAGTTTGATGGCATTTTTATAAATTTGGATTTATAAACAAAAAAACTCCTTCTCATCATTTATATTCATTTTGCCAATTTTATATAGTTTTGTACAAAATTTATTTCCGTATAGTTATCCAAAGTAATAGAGTTAAACAAAATGATACAAGAAACATGAATAAAAAAAAGTTATAAGTGTAGATCGGAATAATAAAAAATAAACATTCTGGATTCGATGAAATTTATTATCTTGATATTTTGTATGAAGAATTTTCGAAATCATAACTTCAGTTTTTTTTTGTTATTGAAATGAATGTTAAATTCGTTTTAATAACAATCTTCGCATTCATAAATTAAATTCACTGCACATTATTTATTAGCCAGTGATGATTGGAAAAAATAGAACTTTCTCAATCATATAAAAGTTCAGTTTTTCAACTTCACTGCAAAATATGCGAACCTTTCGGAAATTGCAAATTTTTGCTCAAATGACTAAAAAATCAAATAAAAACATTATGCAATAAAAACTGTAAGATTCGTATGTTTTATTTTGAAAAATCATCCACATGACATCCTCGGAAAAACTAATTAAACAATGTGAATTCGTGTTACAGTGTCAAAAATATTTAATAATCGAAGATTCTCAAAGATCGATGATAAACATCAAAATCGCACATTTCACTAATATCAAAATTTCTATTTTCAAGTAATTCATACATATGTAATAACTATGATTTATCCGATTCTTCTATTTTTTCTCTTTCTTTTTAACTTTCATTTTTTAGTATTTGATAAAAAAAAAATAGGTTCTGAAATCGATAAAGGGTGAAATTCAGATAAAATTATGAATTTCCGGTAGAATTACTAGAAAATTGAACGAAAAACACTGTGCAATCGAAAACGTGTAATTTAGACATATTTGATTTCAAAAAATGGTTCAATTGATATCTTTGAGATAAACGATGCAAAAAGAAGGTGAATTTTGGTTTACATGTTAAAAATATTGATCAATCATTATTTCTCGTATTGTCGATTATATACGTCAAAAGCAAGCATTTTTCTCATTCCAACATTTATTATCTTAATTAATTATATGCTAACAACTATGCTTTTTTCGATTTTTTTTGCCTTGCATTCTCTTTGGCTCTTATTTTCAGATAGTATTTAATGTTGAAAATTGGTACTCAAAATTTAGAAGGTATAAAACTCGAATTCTGTTGCAAATTTTAGCGCGAATACTTATAAAATCAAATGAAAAACATTAAACAATCATAAATGTGTGATTTAGACTTATATTCTCAGAAAATCATGCAATTGATATCCTTGAAAAGAAAAATAAAGAAAGCAAAGTTGTCTCTAAATACTAAAAATATTGATTTATCATTATTCTCTATAATGTCGACTATAAACATTAAAAAGGCACATTTTTCTGATTTCCAAATTTCTTTTCTTAATCAACTGAATCAATGACTATGATCAATGCGGTTCTTCTATTTTTTTCCTTTTCATTACAACTCTTATTTCGTAATCCTACTACTACATAAAAAAATAAATATTTAAAATTCACAAGAGATAAAATTCAGATGAAATTGAAATTCTGGGTTCGGAAGACTAAAAAATCAAATGGAAAACATTCTGCGATCAAAAATGTATGATCTACACATAATTTTCAAAACATCATTCAACTGTTATTATTAAGAAAATTGATAAATAAAGAAAGTAAATTGGTGGTTACACATTAGAAATATTGATTGAGAATCAATATTCGTATTTTTTATGAAGAAACTTGAAAATTTAACATTATTTTGTTTTCGAATTTCTTTTTAGTTATTTGAAGTAATAACTAGGCTTATTTTACAATTCTTTTATTATTTAAAAATTTCATCATTGAAAAAGATACCTCATATGTTTAAAAATAATGTTAAATAAAATGCATTACTCTCTCAAATGGAATGTGTCAAATTTTACTAAATACTAGTTATTATTGACTATTTCAATTAATAGGAATCCGGTTACTGAAAAATAGTTATAGTCACATAGTCACATCTGTTTTTTTTATGAAAAAGTAAAAAAATGACAAATGAATGAATAGATTTTGACTACCGAAATTGTAAAGGATAACTAGTTCTTCAGGTATATTATTTGACTTATGAAACAGTATAAAGTTACTAATTAAGAAGTTGATTTATACTAAATTGATAATTTGAATGTTACAAATTATTGAGTTACCTGTTTGACTACGGAAATAGTAAGAAATGTGCGTCACGTGCAATTATCACTGAATGGTGTAGGATATAAATAAATGTAAAATAAAATTATTTCTCGATCATTTTTATAAAAAATCAAGAAAAAAAAACTGTAATATAATTTGATATCAGATATTGTAACGACCAGCTTTTTTTGTACCCTGTGAAATAAAACTTTTGGTCGCCAACAATAACTTATAGAATTTTGAAATAAACTAAGTTTCCGTAATAGAAAAAAGTTCCGAAGTTTCGGGCATTCAAATATTTGCAAGTCAAAATACTGAGGATAAAAACATCTCCCATAAAAAAACACAGGGCATCAAAATATCCAGAGTCAGAGTGTATTTCTAAAGCTGACAGTCATAGACCTCATTTTTTTAATTTTGGAAAAACACCCTCGTGATTGCTATCCCATTTTGTATTTAATTACACGAAATAAAATATTGGTATAGTTAATGCATAACTTTACTTGTCAAGAGAAAATCAAATTGTCACATACGCGGAAAATAATTCTCGATCTGGCTTCCAAAACAGTCAAAAACGACTTCTGGATTAGTTAAAAAAATACGACTATCAGATATGAGCAGATTAAACTCTTTCATTGTTTAATTTTCAACTAATTTCACACTCGGATCACTGAAACACTGTTACAATTTCAAATACTAATAACTTGACTAATTCAACCTGACATCACCAAATATTCGCCAACTTCCTCCGTTTCCTTTGAAAACACCCAAGCTGACAAAAAAGAAAGCTCCTAAATCACGAAACGCCAAATGTCGGGAAAATTTGTCAGCCAGGCGTTAATCGATTTGTCGGTACAAATAACTCTGGCTGGCATGCAGTAGCGGAACTGCCTTCCATCATTGTTAATTCGTAGAGGGATGAATCGAAAAAGTGAAAGCATAATAGACCGAGATCAAGAGTCATAATAGACCCGGGGCGAGATATAGGCGAGGGGAGTGGAAGCAATAGGGACGTAAGAAGGATTTGTATACGTATATGGGTATTTGTATAGGCCTCGGTGGCTTTTGGAGTCACGATCATGGGACGCCCATGCAGTTGACCTGCCTAATTTGACGCTTGGATGGCATTGTCGGGACGACAGATTTGTGTTACTTTTCAAGGAAGATAAAAGTGCCAAGTCGAGCGTCCTTTCAGAAGAGGCAGAAGCGGGAGAATTTTCCCTCGGACACCAGGACACAGGTTTCCCGGAGCAACAATGCGACAAGATCACATTGTCGCTTCCTCTCGAGTCGATGATTATTACCCGTCAACAATTACCCTCCCCCTTCCGTTTCCTTCAACTTCCGCTACCCTACTGGGACTGATTCTTGAAAGAGAGAAGGTGTTCCGAGCTGTCCAGAAAGAAATTGGTGGAAATTGAATGTATGATGGTGAAATGTCACTTATACTACTTGGATTTTGATGATTTATGAAGAGATTGTAGAATGATCTGGTAGGTTGAATAGATTGGGTTGGGGAATAGTCGAGTTTGACTAATTTAAGGTCGTTTTCATGGGTGTTGGTTTGGAGAACGCGTGAGTCATCGGTTGGCAATTTTTCTTTGCTTTTGGTAGGATTTGCGAAGAAGGGGATTTTGTTATTCAGGGAGGATGATTTTATGGGTGGTTTAGTATGTGTTGGGTTGATAAGGTTCATGGATGGATAGATGGTTGTATATGAAGACAATATTTGGAAAAGAACAATGAATAAAATGGAGCCAAATTTGAAGGTTAAAATGTTAGTAGCCATCAGTTAAGTCTTTTTTTGCCTTCATGGGTAAAAATTGATGTAACTACATTTTTATACGAAAATATGCAAAACTTAAAAGGTATTGAAAAATTGTGAAGACGACGAATAAGTTGGGTGCCTTTTTGAGAAATTTTGAAAGTTTCATATACATACTTTAGGCCATGTTTAGAATTATTGAAATTTTGCAATTATTTGCAATGAATTGCATATTTAAAAATGGTCAGTATAAATGTGTTGAATTTTGAAATATGTTGTTGAATTTTGTAGATTGTGGAAAATTTTGTGAAGATACAGGGACAGAAGTATTTTTAACATTTTGGTAATTCGAAAAAGGTTTAATTGTACAGTTCGTCGATAATTTTGAAATTTCCGACAAGTTTTAAATTGGATTACGCAGATTGTCATTATCATTCTTGAAATTTGAGAAAATTTGGAGGGCTATGAAAAATATTAATGAATTTTATAGATTTTCAAATGATTCGAGGATTCTAAGATACAAGAGACTCTGTAATTTTCTTCAAATTTTCGGAACTCAAAAAAAGTTCAATCGCACAAAAATAGTCGATTCTTTTTAAAATTGCAAAGAAAATTTAAAAAGTTCTGATAATCTCGAAAAATTGAAAAACGTAGGAAATTCTAAAAACTGACAATAAAATTTTAAAAAATTTCAAAATTTGTGCTATTTCCGAAAACTTTGATGGATTTAAAAAATTGTGAGATTTTTGGAATTTTTTCATGAAATTACAGGAACAGTATAATATTCTTGAAATTTAACAAAGTAATGAAGTGATTTACTGTACGAAAATCGTCGAAAATGTTGAAATTTTCGATGAATATTTAAAAATCTTGGTACATTAATCAAAAAATGTTTAAAGATAGCGAAGATAAAAATGATCGATTTTATTTTAAAGAATAGTAAAATTCTGTAGAATTTAGAAAAATACTGACGAATTAAGTAGATTATGATATATTTCAAGTTTGTAAAAAATTTCAGTAACTGTGTGATTTTCTTGAAATTCCCGAGAATCGGAAAAAGTTTAATCGTACGGAGATGATTTTTTTTAAAAGTTCAATTGAACATAAAGTAATTTTGGAGATTACAAATAATTAGACTCTGGAAACTTTGAAAACTTACAATAATTACGAAAAATTTTTAAACTTCGAAAATTTTAGTAAATGCTGATATATTTCAAAGATTGAGAAAGTTTTACGTGAATCTACAAAAACTGTGAAATTTTGAAAATTTTCGGAAGTCCAAAAATAGCTGACAATAGGAAGATTTTCGAGAATGCGGAAAATTCTAATGAATACCTATAAATTATGCTACCTTATAAAATATAAAAAGACATTGAAAACTTAGAGAATTACTGAAAATTCTTAAAAAAATTAATAAAGTCTGTAGGAATTTAGGCAATGTGGATTAATTTTCCAATTGTGGAATATTTTTATACTTTTATTTTTTCTAACTCAAATTTTCATAGGTGATAAAACAATTTACCGTACGTGAATCATCGATAATTTTGAAAGTTTCAATGAAAATTCAGAAATATCAAAAATTTCAGAAAACTAAAAATTATTGAAAAATTCAAATATTGTCAATTATTTCAAAGACTTCGAATGATTGTAGATTTTTAGCAAGTTGAAGAATCATGTAGATTGTAAAAAAATTGAAAAAAGTTTTGTAAGAATACAGAATACAGAAACTGTGTATTATTAAAATGTTTAAATATTTAAACATTTTCTATCACACAGTGATCGTCAATAATTCCCAATTACTTCATGAAAATCTTTGAAATTTCAGAAATCTCGAAAAACTGAAAGATACTTGTAAAATTTGAAAGAATGTCAATAATAATGGGAAATTGGTAAAACTTGCAGGATTGCAGAAAATTTTGAAAACTTTAGTATATTGTAGAATATTATAAAAAATATGTAGAATTCCAGAAACTGTGTACCATTCTCAAAATTTTCAAAAATTGATTAATATCCTACGAAGATCGTTGACGATTGATAAAATCAAAAAATAAAAAAATCCATTTTACGTCATTGGGTATTTTCTCGCAAAATACCTAACTACCTAATAATTTCAAAAGTACTAATGATCAACATTCCATCTAAGACTTTCTCTATCGTCGAAACCAACCCAGGATCAAAAAACCAGAGTATTGTTTCAGACTCAAAGAATATCTTCAGTCCCAAAATGAGTATCAATCAGTCTCTGAAGGTTCAAAAAAACTGACTTTCACATACAAAAAGTTATAAAAAAAGGTGACTGTGAGTCTCCAAGAGTACACCCATTCTTTACGTGTCCCCAAAAGTCTCCTACAGCCACTTTTAATCCTTTTGATTCACATATTTTATTTCTTGGAGACCCAAGTATTCAATTCAGAGACTCAACCATCCATCTAAATCCATCCCTAAAATTTCCTTTGCCCAAAAAACCTGTCTTCTTCTCCAACTTCTCTTGCATCTCTAACAACCAAAGTAGTAACACCTCAAGAGGGCAAACACAAAAATTACCATGTTACAGTGAATATCCAGGATTCGCGTCGCTTTTGTATCACCCATGTCGGTGTAATAATCGGGAATATGTCTCTTTTAACGAGCGGGAATCGGCGCAATGATCCGGTAGCCGGGATAATTGAGACCTAATTTTCCGGAACATCAAATTTTATTAATGACGCCATTCGCAGGCTAAGAATGGGCACAGCCGTTGGCGGAAAGACGCCTCGCATAAAAGCTTTCTCGCAGCGGGCCACATTGTGTCGTCCCTTTATGTCCCCAACGAATCGCCGACGATGACACAAGATTAGCTATGCAGTTATTCGGGCGTGAATGATTAGGTGCATTTCGCTCAGGGGACCGGCCAACAAATAATATCCACTTTCCCGGCGACGTGGGGAAAAATTTTTTCCATGCTTCTTAAATAGTCGTTGGGAACGTTGCTAAATGGGACTTTTTTTATGCAAGGGCGCGATTTTTATTCACGTGTTATTGGATTGATACAGGAAAGCGTGGTGCGGATTTGCGCGTCGCGACGCTAATGATGCGGGAAAACCGATTGGATGTGGCAAGTAACTTTCATCAAATCTGGCGGGGATTCCCCTTGATTTTGTGATTCCATGGGAAGAGATTAAATTGGGATTTCAGATTGGGTTGGAGGGTATTTTGAAACTTGAATACTCGAAGAGTTTGGATTTTTAATGGGGTTTTTTGTTAGATTTTTTACACGGATGTTTGTTTCGATTGGAATTTTAGTTTGGCACATAAAGCTCATGGAGTGAGATTTTAAATCATTCAAAGTGAAATTTTTGGTAAAGTTCGATTATCTGGATTTTTAACATGGTGTGGGGTAAATGACTGTGGAAAATATAGTTTGTGGAGTTTCTTTGAAGAAGACGCTGATGTTGACTTATGAAAAAGGAGATTATTTAATTTTTTTCTGATAAAAGTTTTTGATTATTTCCAATCATTGAATGTTATAATTCAGCTAATGATTACTTGAGTGTTTTTTCTGAATAGTAGAATCATTCATAAATAATTAACTTGTTGTATATAATAAAGTTTTTTTAATTTATTTGCATGTAATAGATCTCACTCTGTATTGTACTGATAATTTTTTGTTTTTTAAATTCCATAATAACAAGAAACTAATCTAGAGTATCTAGACATGAATTTTTCACGTCTTTGCACTAAATTGAAATAAATATGTAAACAAGTTGATTTTAGTTGTATATGCATTATTGTGTCGAAAATTGTTTCCATTATTTAATTCTGTTTCTTCCTGAAAAGATGATTTAGAATCTCAATGAAACCTTTTCGATAAGTTCTAGAAAGTCAGAGAGTATTTCAAAAATCATTTGGTTGTATAAACTTTTTAGATAAATATGAAAAATTAAATCAAAATTTCTCGATACCTGGAATAAAAATTCTTCTCACTGTAACAAAATGCTTAAAAATAATAATAACATTGTAAAACATTGTGTTTTTGAAACAAATGCATAAAAATGTTAATAACATATATTTTCAAAAAAAGTGAAAATTATCAAAACGTAGGATTACGTAGAAAATATAAATTTTAAAAATTGTTGCAACTCAGTCAATAATAAACAAAATATGGCAAATTCATGAAAATGCTGAACATTCTAGAATCTTTGAATCTTACGTCATCAAATTCTAAAAATCTATATTAAATCCAAATCAAAATGTAAGAAAATCTTTCAAATCATAAAAAATCTGAGAAAATACTTAAAGTAACTGAATTCTATGAAAAACTGTTTTCTGAAAAATCTCGACAAACGCCTCTACGATCCATAAATTTTGGAATTCTAGAGCACGAAATTCTAAATATGCTGTATACTCTATAAAAATGTTATAAAACGTGACAAAATCTTTGAAATATATCAAAAATGTGAAAAACAAGAACCCAATACAGAAAAAAAAAATTTTATCAATGTAATTTTCTCATTTATTTATGAAATTACTGAGGATGGATAAATTCCACATATTAGAGCATCGAGTTTTACGAATCATTATAGTAATCAAAAAAATATAAGAGTTCTATAAAACTACTGAGAAATCCTCCAGAGTTTCGTAGATTATACTTGAAAAATACGAAAAATACTACTAGAAATCTTCTAATAAACAAACTATATAGATATGATTTCCTCAACATTTTTCAAAACGTGTAATCCTAGAGAATATTTATTATTATAGTTTTAAACATGATTCAGTAGTGATATAATTTTAGAGATTATTATGGAAATCAATATAAGATACAATAAAAATAGTGACCATCAATTTCGACAAAATTAAGACAACTAAACTTACTTTTAAACGCAGAAATACCAAAAAACATAAAGTATAAATATTCAAACTTTATATAAAAGATACTGTTTTATGGTATCTCAATTTAAATATTCAAAATCGTTGAAATTTTCGATACTATAGCATCAATTTTGAAAAATCTATGGAGCGATCCAGAGAAATACAAAAAATCTATAATAATACCAGAAACTACTACAAAATTGGATAAATAACATACTGTATGAAAATTCTATAGATTCATGAAATACCCTAATTACGCGTTGTTACAAATTCCTCAAAAAATTATCAAAATATTAAGGTTTTTCAGAAATTTTAATCCTAGAGTATCGAATACTAGAAAGCTCTTTCGAAATCCATATTAACATCAGAAAATCCAAATTGTATGAATTCCAAAGTTATTAGAAAAAAAAATTCAAACGTCAGTGACTAATTGAAAATCACGAAAATCGAATGTAATTATTAACTAACATGAAAAATGTGCTACTGGATTCGAAATCTTGAAATTATTTTTTGATTCTGAAATCTAATAAATTCAAAATTTCTATCTTGTAACTATATTGTCAAAGATTAAAAATCATGAAATCTTGGACGAAAAATATTCTCCAGAAAAACCCCTCCCAAATATGTTTCTCCCATGCCCCTAAATCACACCCAAGTTGGAAAAAAAAAACCAAGAAAACACCCACCAAATCCCACACACAAAACACCGAAGAAGGAACCAAAACATCACCAACAATAAAACCCAATCAACCCCAGAACCCCGTCAAGACTAGTGATTTCAACGACTCTTCGCTGCAACCCCAAAGGAAGAATATAAAAAACCTCCTCAACCCTCATTAAATCACTCAAACCTCCTCACAACCCATTCCTCAAAAACCCAACAATCCCCAATGAACCAAGATCGAGAAATCAAGGACCCACCATCAACAGAACTTGACATGCTCCTGCATTAGAAGCCCGGGGGTAATTTGGACACAACGGAGAAAAGACCGTGGCTCTTGTTTTATTCACTCAGGATCATACATTACGAGTTTCAACACGCAATGACAAGCCTAGTGATTTCAACAACTCTTCGGTGCAAACCCAAATAAACAAAATAAAAAACCTCCTAAACCCTCATTAAATCACTTAAACCTCCTCAAACACCCCATAATCCACCATAACCCAAACGATTCAAAAAATCAAGGATCCCACCTCAATCATCAACACAACTGGACATGGTCCAGCCTTACATCGGCTGGGGTAATTCGGACACCCAGCGTGAGCAGCCATCGGGGAAGAAGAGAGTGTACCTCTTGTTTTATTCACTCGGGATCATACATTACGAGTTTCAACACGCAATGACAAGCCTAGTGATTTCAACAACTCTTCGGTGCAAACCCAAATAAACAAAATAAAAAACCTCCTGAACCCTCATTAAATCACTTAAACCTCCTCAAAAACCCCATAATCCCCAATAACCCAAACCAATCAAGAAATCAAGAGACCCCACCTCAACCATCAACAAAACTCAGCATGGTCCTGCCTCATATCGGCCGGGGGTAATTCGGACACCCAGCGTAAGCAGCCATCGACGAAGAAGAGCCCGTGGCTCTTGTTTTATTCACTCGGGATCATAAATTACGAGTTTAAACACACAATGAAAGACGCTTAACAAGAAGCTAACGCGAGATTGAAAAGGCCCCGCCTCGACTTCCGGTGCAGCCAATGCCTTTGCGGCGCCGCCCTCGGATTATTCTCCCTCTGAACCAATCCTGCTGGACCGGGATGCTGCGCTCTGAGGGGCTCTGCCCCGAGCCAACCAAAGCCGGCAACACTCCGCTCGCGAACGGTGCCCCGCACGGTTGAGTGCGCGACGAACCGCGGGTTCCAGTGAATCGAGTACAAAGTGGGACACATTGGTGCACTGTCAGTGAAGGACCATGTGCCCGGAACCGGGCCTCAGGCCCCGGGGTGCCTGAATTGCCCCCTTGGACACGAAACGGACCGAAAGATTTTGCCCTCCGCGAATTATGCCTGGTGCGAGATGGTGTGCTCTCTGACGAACGACGCGTGTAAGACCCGGGCCGGAGAGAGCGTCGTGGACCTGCACCTGCGCCGGGACGAGAGCGTACCAGCGATGTCGTCGCTGGGCGAGACGGCCCATCGGAGGGCCCACCTGCAGGACTCCGGGGACCGGAGCTCCTCGGCGGGCTCCTCGATGGGCTCCTGTTCGCCGCCGCCGGCGACCTCGAGTCAGTCCCCGGGCCCGGCGCAAAGGCCCCCCTGGCTGCGCGATTTTCACACCGCGGCTGCAGCAGCAGCGGCCACTTCGCCCCACGTTCTTCAGTTCCTCAGCGCCGCAGGGGGTGGAATGCTGGCTGCGAGTCAGCCTTTGGCTGCGCTGCATTCTATGGCGGAGAGGAGTCATCATCATCAGCAACAGCAGCAGCAGCAACAGCAGCAACAGCAGGGCCAGGGGCAACATGGGGTCCCTGGGTTGGGACACCAGGGACAAGGGTCGCCTACGGGAAGTGGGAAGCATAGTCCCGCGACGTCGATTACGTCAGTGGGAAGCAATCCTCATGGGATTGATACCATCTTGTCCAGGCCTGTTGGGCACCTTCAGATACCTGGGGCCCATTCTTTGCCGACGCCGGGGCATCCGGGGCATTTGCCGGGGCCCCGGTATGCCATGCATGCGGGGTTTACGTCGACCACCGGTAGGTTGTGAGAGAATTTGGGAATTGTTTTTCGAGAAAGAGATTTTAGACGAAAATTGGGAAGTGTTATGGGTAGTGTTTTTGCGATCTTCTGGCTCATTTTTCTGATATAAAGGGTGGAAATTTTAGATATCGAGGATTCTTGGATTATGGGTTTCAGAAAGGAACAATGGAAATTTTTTGGATAATTTGTTGGATTCAAATTTTTAGCAATTTCAAAGCTCATTTGGTAGGACTTTGATTATAAGGTTTGCATGTAATTGGAACAGTTGGAAAAATTGTACATACAGTGGAATCAAAAATTTGTAATGATTTTGAATTTTATAACCAATATTTTTGTGGTAGCCATTCTAAACTCTGAAAAAATCACGGAAAAAGAGAAAAAAGGAACAAAAAGTCAATTTTTTAGTTTTTTACATAGTTAATTACGCTTCTAATGATTGGTTTTTAAATGTCTGGAAAAAGCCGATAATTAAGTAATTGTTGGAAAAAAAATTTTTCAGTAGTTTCGTACGTCGGAATCCCTACCATATCACTGCTAGAAATTGTTTTACTGATTTTAATGAACTTGTCTGGGAAGTTTTTTACATAAACGCATTTGAAAATCAATATAGACAGTGTTTTTGCAGTTTCATAAACGTTTTGGAATTTCAATAGACTATTCTGTGAATTTTGATAAGCTCGTACGTAGGGGTGTCACTCATTCTGGAGATGTCGGGATTTTAAGGGTTTTGTAGGGTGGGTTGGGTTGAGAGGGAATTTGGGAATTGTTTTTTGACAAAGAGGTTCTTGAGGATAATGGGTTGGGGTTTGTGTAGTGGATAGTTTTTGGGGAGTGCTTTTTCAATCTTTTGGATCATTATTCTAGTACTAAGGGTGAAGTTTTTAGATATTGAAGATTCTTGAATAATGGATTCCAGAAAATTTTTCAGATAGTTTGTTGGATTCAAATTTTCAGCAGCTTTAAAGTTCATTTGTTAGGATTTTGATGATAAAGTTTGGATAAAAGAAGAACAGTTTGAAAAATTGTACGTATACAACTAAATAGGTAATTTGTGATAATTTCAAATTTTTTAACCGATATTTTGTGGTATCTATTCTGAATTCTTAAAAAAAACCATAAAATTAGCAAAAAACTAACATAAAGTCAAACTTTTGGTTATTCAGTTCTTTTTAGATGATACTACTAGTGATTGGTTTAAAAATCTCAAAAAAGACTCAATAATAAAATTATTGTTAAAAGAATACAATTTTTTATAAATTTCGTACGTCGCAATCCTTACTATACCACCATTTGAAATTTTTCTATTGATATTAATGAACTTGTTTTGGAAGTTTTTTATATAAACGCATTTGAAAATCTATAGACAGTGTTTTTTCAGTTTCATAAACGTTTTGGAATTTCAATAAACTATTCTGTGAATTTTGATAAACTCGTATATTAGGGTGTCACTTATTTTGGCCATGTCGGGATTTTTACCGTTCCAGGGCCTTGAATCAATCCAAATTAATCAAAATATTAAAAAATTTTTTTGTGAAGTTTGAAGCGAATCGATCATGATTAACACATGCCACAAAACAACTATAATTTAAAATGGAATGGACATGTAGATTTTCACACTTTCTGTTCAAAAATTCATCACTTGTGCAAAACTTATGATAAATGTTTTAAACTTGGTATAGTTTGAGTGTAGAATGTTACATTCAAGACCAGATTTTTATGGATTTTTCCATCACTGTAATCTATGTTTTACACGCACCGAATAAGTACATATTTGCTGTTTTTCGTTGAAAAATCCAGAAAAATTTTCTCTTAAACGTAACATTATACACTCAAACGATATCAAATTTCAAACATTTATCATAAGTTTTGCACATATGATGAATTTTTGAACCAAATATATGAAAAACTACATACAAATCCCTTTTAAAACTTCAGTCTTATAGTGGCACGTAGTAATCATGTCCAATTTGCTTCAAACTTTACAAAAAATTTTTTTTATATTTCGGTCTATTTAAAGCCCTGGAATGGAAAAATGACGAAATCGCCAAAATAATTGACACCCTATTGTACATAGAATATAAATATACAAGTGTACGAAAATCTATGTATAGTAGGTACTTAATTTGTGAATTTCGATTATTATTTTATGTACATTTTGTTAGAATGTGGACAAAAATTTTCATAATTTTTTTCAGGATTTCTCACTATAGTTTTTAAAAAAATGCGGAATGACTCTAGAAAAAGTTGTAATGCATTAGTTTCAAATTTTTGATAATCACTGTAGGGATTTTCATAAATGTCAAGTTACTTAAATACACCTTTTTATTATCAAAGGCTAAATGAGTGGCTTATAATTTTCAAATCACTCTCAATATTTGGAAGTTCATTGAAATTAATGACGTTTGTCTATGATACAGATATAATGCACTCGTTTAGAATTTTTAATAGACTCTCTAGACATTTTGAAAAGCGTCTAATTTTTTCAAAAGACATGAGTTACAAACACAAGTGTATGATTTTTAATACCTATTTGATAATCTATTCAAGTTTATGAAAACCCTTGATATTTTGAACAGAGTGCATGTATTTATACATGGTAATACACCTTCTGATCACTTTTGTGAAGTATTTTCGCAATATTTTGACTGAATTAGGAGATATGAAAATAAAATTTTCAAAAAACCATAATTCGCGAATTATGAGTTCAGTAAAATTATAAAAATATTTTTGCATAATTTATACTATCCGAAATTTTTCTTCAATATTTTCAATATTTTCTTCATAATTTGATGATTTCTTACATTTTCACTTCTGAATTAAGAAATAAAAGCGACAATTTGAATACATGTAAGAACATGGTTCGAAATTTATGAAAATTTCGCATTTTGGAGCTGATATTTTTTTCTGAAATAATTTTTGTCGAAAAATGTAACGAAAAATTCAAAAATAATAAATGATTTTTTGATTTCCAATTATTTGGAATTTGTAATCGATAACTTTCACTGTACTTCTACAATTTTGCATTCATAAAAATGTATAATAAAGGCCAATATTTTCCTAAGCTTAGACTTTTTTCTTAGAAATGTTGTATGATAAAAGGAAAATTTGAAATATTGCTCGATAAAAACTCTGAAAAAAGTAGAAAAGTGTACAAAAGATAATTATTGCTACATATTAAGATGGGATTCAAATTCTTAAATTCTACTAACTATAAATGATCCAAATTATTCAAAAATGAAAAATTTTGAATCTTTTTCATTTGTATTGTGTAAGTAGTAAAGATTCCTGGACTAAGAAATTAAAAAACTTAATTTCTGCGTTCAGTTTTCAATGTTTTTTTTTTCGAATTAAATTTTTTATTAGAAAATGACAAAAATATCAAATTTCTATTTTGTTTTGTAATACACTCTTGGACAGAATTCGGCTATCGTCTATATACAAACTACAGGTTAATTCCCTAATGATTTTGGTCTTTATAAAGTTTCATAAATTTTTTATAAAGTTACTTTAAAAAAACTAATAAAAATTTTATAAAACATTACTCTTTTTATAAAGTGACTTTATAAAAAAGCGGCATTTTAAAGGAAATACCCAAATTATATAACAAGTTTTATAAAAAGTTAATGATAACCCATTCCTAGGCTTGTTTTCTTTTGAAAAATATCTAACTTCTAACTCCTTTTGAAAAAATATTGGATCCACAGAGCTGTCAAATCAGGAATGATATTGATTTAAATATAAAAAAAATAATTTCTAATTTAGAAAATAATAAAATATAAGTATCTTTTCTAACAGATGTTAAAACTTCAGAAAACACAGGAAAGCAAAATAATTTCAAAACTGACAACGTAACGTAATCATGCTTGGTGAAATGTTTGCTACCTGAGTTGATAAACTTTTTTTGCTGTAGATGAATCATGATAGTACAAAAGACATTACTACGTCATACGCAAGTCTTGGACTAACATTATTTTGCGTCAATGACAACAATTTTAAAAACTTTGCTTTTATCATTCAAAAGTTTAGTAATTATAGTAAGCATTTTGTTTGTAAATCAAAAAATTCATCTTTCAGAATTTTGGAGGTAATCTAACGCTGGTATTAGAAAAAACATTGTTAGAATTGTATTGCTTTAACATATGCATTGTCTTATGGTTTACACAAGTCTTCTATAGCAACTCATTTTCGAGTTTGATTACACAAAAAACATAGAATAATTATTTAAAAGCTGAATTTCTGTATTTAATAAGTAACGGATTAACTAGAATTAAAATTAAAAAATTTTTTAATTCCATCTAGAACTTTTATGTGAAATTGTATACAAGCAAATCCAATTCTATTATGGTAATATATTATGAATATCTTACAATTATATCTTCACAAAAAAAACAATGATTTTCTAAACGCTATCTTTACCTTTTTAAAAATAAATACTTGTCCTTAAATGAGATCGAGTTTAGACCAAAAAAAAAAAAAAAACAGACAAATCTCGTTCTTACCAAGACAAAATTCCTTAAAATTTGATATCCATTTCCTATCATCTTAATTAAAATTTATTTTAAAAAAACGATAATTCCTGAGTTACTTGTTACTTAAATTAACATTCATTGCAAAATACAAAACCCGCCAATAACAGGCATAAAATTCTGTACTCGGCAAACCCACGAAATCCACACTTCCACTCGATCCATGCGTACCCAGGAAATACGCTAACAAGTATTACGTCATTAAATCATCCCTAATAAACAACAAAGCTGGATTAGCACGAAGAGCTTAACGTTTTCGACCGTTTAAATATACCAAGCAGATTAGAACGACCTACTGGACTTAAACTGCTCAGAAAAATTTATGCCAGATTCTCTCAAACGCAGGAATATTATATACATATATCCCCGAAGTGTTCATGAGCATAAATTTACATCGAGATTACCGAGATACACTTTTACGTGTTTCCTCAAAAGTTCATTGGCATTCATAATGATCCGTTTCGAATTACAAATGAGATTAAAAATTGCAAGAATGAAAGTGTCATAACAATATCCTGAAAAATGAATTGCTGTTGAATCTGTAAAATTAATACAGTATTTGTGCAAAAATTATGGATTATATTTTTATTTATAGTATCTTTTGTTGATTGTGATTTTTTGAATTAGGGAAAGTTTTGTATTCTTCAAGTCCCAGCTGTAAAAGCCATCGAGAAATTCGATTGTTTGTTGTAGAATCTTGTTTCCACCTTCAGAGCGTCTTTTATCCGATAATTTTCAAGTTTCTCTGGCAAACTTTGATCTCTTTTGCTCGTTCCGAATTCAATAAAATTGAAATTGTAACACCCGGGCAAATCGACGTTTAACTCGTATCGCGGAAGCGGAACAGCTGCGCGCAGTGAAAAAGATTCACCGGAAATTCAATTATTCGCAAACATGGCGGAATGTATTTTTTGGCAATTTTTTTTGTAGAACGTGGTATTAACTGTAAACCGTGTATGTAGTGAAATGATTTCGAATATTGGCTTTTTTTATTCTGTTCTAGAAGAAAATTTGTAAAAATGCAGTGAAATTTCTTGACGTTGAAATGATTAATGAGGAATTTTCACTGTTTACATGTTTCACTGAAAAAAGGATGTTTAATTAATTATTCTATAGTATTAATGTTGGAAATTAAAATTTACTAATTACGTTTTTTTGCTTTGGTTCAAGGTATGAGCCAGTTTCAACAAAGGTCGGAACCTCGACATCCTGCGGTTTATTGGCCAGGATTACAAGGACTCGTGAGTGATCCTTTGGCGTGGAGAGCGAGGTTACACTCTTGTAAGTAAAAAAAATTTTTAATCACTAACAGAATGAACAAATTTTCTATTCCAAATTTAAGAGGGTCAAGTTTTTGTCATGCTTTAAAAGAATTTCCGTAGAATTTATTTTTATTATGTTAATATTCCGGTTTCTACAGATTTTCTAGCATATTAATTTCCAACATGCTCATTTTTTTAGCATTTCTACCAGGGTCGTAGACAGACAAAAATTCGGTAGGAGTTTTTCTGTAAAATATTTTTCCTTTGAGATTTTACAATTTTTCATCTTTGACAATATGTTTACAAGAGAGTGGTTTTGAAGTATTATACATTTCGCAATTTGAAAGTTATAAAATTTTTGGAATCCAGAATTGCACATTTTTCATGTTCGTAAATAATGGAATTCGATTTTTGTAATTTTCAATTAGTAACTGAGGTCTCAATTTTTGTCACTAATACTTTTTGTATTTATGCCACTTTAAGGATTATTTGATATTAAATAATATGTGTTTCTTTAAAGCTTTCTAAAATTTGATGCTCTAGGAATTCAACTTCTAAAAAATTTATATATTTGAAATGATTTTAGAGCATATTTAACAAGACGGATAAAAGGTACATTATACATTTATAATTTTTTTGTATGGTATATTATTTATCAAATTCTGTAGTATTTTCTGGAATTTTTTTATATTTTTAATATTTCTATGGATCGCTCAATAGATATTCAGAAATTGATGCCACAGTATTGAAACTTTCAACGATTTTGAGAATTTAAATTGATGTTTCAGACAACAGTTACTTTAATGAAGATTTTCAAAATATTTTTTCCATATTTTTTAGGTATTTCTGCAATAAAAAGTATGTTCCATTGCATAAGTTTTAGAACTTGAATTGAATTTTTTTTTAAATAATATCGAGTTTGATCCTCGGAGCCAATATTCAAGAAAAAAAAGAATGAGGGGTATTTTTCGTCATTCCTTTAATAATTCTCTTTCGTTCAAGCTTTCGACCTTATAATTTTTGGTCCTCATCAGGAATCTTGATATAAACAAAAATATGATTGAAGCACAAGCATATCTACACAAATTCTATTGGCAAGTCAATTTCATCATTTGAATTTTACTTCAATGTTTTTTTTGATGAATGAATTTTTTTTTATTGCTTTCTAGATAAATTTCTAGAATAATTCCCAAAATTACATAGATATATATAATTATAGTATTACATTATTAAATATGTTCCAGCACAAAAAGTTTTGTAAATTTCTAAGAAAACTATATCTTCATAATTTTCATGTATTGAAAGATATATGGTGAACTAGTAAGCTAGTTAACAAGTAAACTGGTAAGCTAGTAAACTTGTCAGCTAGCTAACTAGTAAGTTAGACAAAGAGTAAGCTACTAAACTACTAAACTAGTAAACAAGTAAGCTAGTAAACTAGTGAACTACTGAAATTGTAAAATAGTAAAATAGTTAACAAGTGAAAAAGTAAGATAGTTAGCTATCAAACTCGTTAACAAGTAAATTAGTTCAGTAGTAAACTAGTAAACTTGTCAAATTCGTTATAGTAAACTGGTAAACTAGTAAACTTGTCAAATTCGTTATAGTAAACTGGTAAACTACTAAGCTAGTAAACTTATAGGCTAGTTAAATAAAAAACTAGTAAGCTAGTAAACTAGTAAGCTTGTAAACTAGTAAACTAGTAAACTGGTAAACTTATGGCCTAGCTAGATAAAAAACTGGTAAGCTAGTATACTAGTAAGCTTGTCAACTAGTAAACTAGTGAGCTAGGGAACTAGTAAACTGGTAAACTAGTAAGCTAGTAAAATTATAGGCTAGTTAAATAAAAACTAGTAAGCTAGTAAACTAGTGAGATTGTAAACTTGTAAACTAGTAAGCTGGTAAACTAGTAAACTATTACACTCGTTAACAAGTAAACTAGTGAACTCGTTAACTGGTAAGCTAGTTAACTCGTAAACTAGTTAACTAGTGAACCAGTAAACTAGTAGAAAAGTGAGCTAGTAAACTCATAAGCTACTGAAATAAAAAAATAGTATACATGTGAAAAAAGAACATAGTTCACTAGCAAGCTCGTTAACAAGTAAATTAATTAATTAGTAAACTAGTAAATTTGTCAAATTTGTAATAGTAAACTGTTAAACTAGTAAGCTAGTAAACTAGTAAACCGCTAAGCTAGTAAACTTGTCAGCTAGCTAACTAGTAAGCAAGATGAAGAGTGAGCTAGTAAACTACTAAACTAGGAAACAAGTCACCTAGTGAAATAGTAAACTACTGAAATTGTAAAATAGTAAAATAGTAAACAGGTGAAAAAGAAAAATGTCAACTAGCAAACTCGTGAACAAGTAAATAAGTTATTTAGTAAACTCTTAAACTTGTCAAATTTGTAATAATAAACTGGTAAACTAGTAAGCTCGTAAACTAGTGAGTTAGTTAAATAAAAACTAGTGAGCTAGTGAACTAGTAAACTCGTTAACAAGTAAATTAGTAAACTAGTAAACTAGTAAGCAGGTGAACCAGTAAACTTATTTTTCACATTTTTGTAGTATAATATACGAATTTCCGGAAGATTTCAAAGTGTTTTTTTGATCACTCATATTTTGTAGATTGTTACAGATATTTTTAAAAAAACCTGATGCTTTAAAATGCGAATTTTGATCTATTCTCAGTAATTTCGAAAATTTTATTATTATTAAAATTACATTCATATAGATTTTTTATGATTTATATTGATATTTTTTTCGTATTTTTAGAATATTTCAAAGATTTTATTGCGTTTTCTAGAATTTTTATAGATTCATAGTATATTCAGAATTTGATGCTCTAGGATCCCAAAATTTAAAGATCGTAGAGGCATTTATCGAGATTTTTTAGAAAACAGTTTTTTTATTGAATTTAATTCATTTCATTATTCTTTCAGAGTTTGTATGAATCAAAAGATTTTCAATACTTTTATGTGGATTGTATATATATTTCTAGAATTTGATGATCTAAGATTTAAAATTGTCTAGATTTTTAGCATTTTCATAGATTTTGATCTTTCTTGATTATTAATTGGGTTGCAACAATTTTTTCGACTAATATTTTTTACGTAATCCTACGTTTTGACAATTCCCATTTTTTCATAAAATATAAACCGCTAACGTTTTCATGCATTTTTTCGTACCTTATATTTCTATCGTTTACCGATGTAGCTTTTTTCATTTTTACAAGAAATATTGTTTGATTTTATCAGAACTTCGGGAGGGGTTTGAACCCATAAAACCCCCGTCTGCCTACGCGCCTGATTTCAACTACGATAAAATAATTTTTCCAATAAAAAGTTGGACCTAAATATATATGATACGTCCCTGAATTCCGCAGTGTGCACGTACACGTAGCGATATGCTAAAACCGAGGAATAGCGAAACAACATGCCAGAACCCTCCTTACATCTCAAGCGCCACATGCGTTATCACGGGGGTGATCTATGCCTTGAAAAGGGTGCGCCTTGTCACGTGTTACTGCGCTTTGCGCGTGATTTTACGTGGTTTCATGGTTTCCGTAATCGACCATTTATAAATGTACGACAGGGACGTGGAATTTTATTTGAAAAGTCTTGATCTGATATTTATTTACCCTAAAATATCACCAAAAACCCCAAACTTCTTCAATTTTTATTTTCAAATAAATAGAACTATAACACTGTCATAGAATTAGACCTTCAATCACTCAAAATTATGTGATCACGAACGAAAAAAAATATTTTTATACTTCTGGATTCCATACTCCTAGTGTAGAAATCTTTCCAACTCATCGAGCAAAAGGCAAAGTGCCAAACGATGCAAAATTAAACTTGGGCAAAATACTTGTAATATTTATATTAATCACACTTGCAACGACCTGCCGCATTAATCTCCATCTAAAAGCATAAATCATGAATCGAATCGCGTGAGTGCTGTTTTCGTGCTCTACTTTTGGACTTTTAATTGGATCCACTCCCGAGCGTTTTGTATTCCTCGCGCGTTATTACTTCGCGCGCGTCGTATCTCGTTAAACAAAAACGCGATAACAATCCGATCGGAAAATTGCGCTGCTATCATTTCGAGTGCATCCGAGCTATAAAGAAAACGAGTTTTTCATATTTGGAAAATTTTTTTTTTTTTTTTTCAAATTTTGTCTTGTTTTCATTAGTTGGTCTGAACTTGTAATTTGTTTATGAATTTGAAGAAGTGAAACTTCACTACTTCCGAGTGAGTTAGGTGAAAGTGTGAAACTCTTTTCAAGATTGAGTGGCAGTATTTTGGCTCAATGTAGAAAATTCACTCTAATGAGAGTGAACTATCATTCTAAAATATGTTTGATTTCACTATTCCATTCTATTGGAATCCCTGCCTAAATAACGAGTTTTACTGTAGGAGAAGTGAAATTACACTACTTTAAGGGGTGATATATCTTTTTGTGCAGACGAATTGAGGATGGTTGGGAGTAACTTTTAGGCATGTAGCAAAAATGCTATGTCACAAAAGTTATAATTTTTTAATAGTGTATTGTATCTAGCAATATATCTAGTTCATGAATAATCGCTTTTGTATAAAAAAGTTTTTATTTTGGAGATAAGAATTTTTCAATAAAATTTTCAGAGCTCGAAAAATCGAAGTCTCGGGGAAAACGTTCTTGCATGCAGAAAAAACGTAAGTTTTTTCAGTCTTTCAAGAGCCAGATACATTTCTAGAATTATGAAATTTTTTGGATTTTCTGATTTAACTTGACTTATTCAACTTGTATCGTGGTCACCGCAAGCTTCATAAAAAAAAAGTTGTTTCGGGGAAAGGGCCATAACTCCGCCAATTGTTGATATTTTTTTATGAACAAATACTTGTTTTTTCAAGTGGACAATACACTATTAAAAACAATAACTTTGGTATCATAACATTATTGCTACATACTTAAAAAAATACTTCAAACCATCCTAAATTCGTCGGCACAAAAAGATATATAACCCCTTAAAATAATTTATCACTCTAACAAAGTGAAAAAACAGTCCAATAGTATTCTGACTCGATGTGGATTGTAAATTTAATCTAAAAGAGAGAATTGTCACTCCTCTGGGTAAGTTTGATTTGAATCTTAAATGATAGGTAACTTTCACTCTAAAAAATAGGTTGATTTTTATTTTAGAAGGAGTAAAATTTCGCTTCTTTCGAGTAACTTTTTACTCTTAAAAAGTGAGAAATTACTCCGAGTTTGAGTGGCAGTATTTTGACAAGATGAAAAATGAAAATTTACTCTAAGTTTAAGAGGCAATATTTTGATTAGATAAAGAGTGAAAATTTACTCCAAGTTTGAGTATCATTAATTTGGCTCAATGTAGAAGATTTACTCTAGAAGAATAATCAGTAATTTTAAACATGTTGACTTTCGCTCTAATCAAAATTCTTCTCTAAAAAATGAGTCAAGTTTCACTCATGGAGGAGTGAAATTTCACTACTTCCAAATGATTTTTCACTCTAAAAAAGTAACAAATCACTACAAGTTTAAAGTTTAAGTGACTGTATTGTGACTCGATGTGGATAGAAACTTCACTCCAGAAGATTGAATGATCACTCTTGGATGAGTTTAATTCAACTCCTAAATTCTAGTAAGATTCCACACTAAATAATGAGTTGATTTTAACTCTAAATAAAATGAAACATTGTTGTTTTTGAGTGACTTTTTACTCAAAAAATAGAAAAATCACTCCAAGATTTAGTGGCAGTATTCTGACTGGATGAAAAGTGAAAATTCACACCAAGTTTTACAAATAGTATTTTGACCAGATAAAGAGTGAAAATTAAATCCAAGTTTCGAGTGACAGTATTTTGGCTCAATGTACAGAATTGACTCTAAAAAAATAAACAGTCATTCCTAAATATAGTGAATTTTACTTTTTATTTCTATCAAGATTCCTCTTCAAAAAATAAGCTATGTTTCACTCTAGGAAGAGTGAAATTCTACTACTTTCTAATGATTTTTCATTATGAAAAAGTGAAAAACCACTTTAAATTCAAGCGACAGTATTCTGACTCGATGTGGACTGGAAACTCACTCTTAGATGAGTTGAATTGAACTCCTAGGAAGATTTCACTCTAAAAATAATGAGTTAATTTTTACTTCAAAGAGAGTAAAATTTTTCTACTTTTGAGTGACTTTTTATTCAAAAAAAGTGAAAAATCACTCTAAGTTTGAGTGACAGTATTTTGAATCAATATATTCACTGCAGCTAATTAAGACAAGAATAATCACAATCTTCACTTGGTCAAACTTAAATTTATTTACTTGTTTTTGAAAACAACAACTTCTCAACCATTGAAATAGTAAAATAGACGAAATCGTCTGATTTGTGGAAATTCATTGAGAAAGGGAATTTTTCAGATTCTATTAGTTCCAACTGGTATTATTTGAAAAAAACTTAATTGTTATAATTGCAGATGTATATAAGATTTAGAAAAAGAATGATTTTGAATAGTTCTTACTTTTTAATGATATGTCTACACAGGCACTGAATGGCTATTGAATTTAAAAGAATTACAACTAACATTGACAAGTAGTGCCTTGTTATTCAAAATTGTATACAATCTTGCATTTATCTTTAGAAATTCTCTTATAAAATCGTCAAATCAATTGAAAAAATTGCTAAGCATTTTCCTGCGGCACATTCCTAGAATACTAGAATATTGTCTGTTAATAGGGTTTTTCATATTATCCCTCGGAATTCAATTAAATCAAAGCAGATACAAAAGTTCGAAAAATGCGTAAAAATTTAAGAACTATCTCGTCTTAGTGCCCATTTCTGATCTTAATAGTAGCTCCTTAAGGGGGGAACCTGGTTTATAACGCCGAAAATTGCATGATATTTAGCACAGTTTCTAAGGCTGCTTATCATATGAAATGTTTCAAGTACTGTTGAACTAGGTCATAGATACACAAATCTTGCAAAAAAAATTTATTTTCATGTTATTCGATAGTGTTAAACAATAATTATTCATATTTGTTTCGGGCACTACTCGCTTAAAGATTCTCCACTGCGTACACGATAGCGATCGTCCTATTTATCAGAAACATGAAAACTAAAATTTTTTTTGCACTTTAGAAGTTTATCTTCTATTTAAACCAAAGAAATTTTTTAAAATGTTAAAAATTGCAAATTTTATGGGTGTTTAAAAAAAATTCTCGTTTCACTGACGAAATTTTGAGATAATTAACCACACAAAAAATTGATTAAAAAAATTTTTTACGTAGTTTTTTAGGTTCACATACAAGCTTACACTTTTAGCTTTAAAAAGAGCTATCACTTATAAAAATGCGGCAATCACAACATTTTTAATCGTGTACGCAGTGGAGAATCTTTAAGCGAGTAGTGCAAGAAACAAATACGAATTATTATTGCTTAACATTATAGAATAACATGAAAATAAATTTTTTTTTGCAAGATTTGTATATCTATGACCTAGTTCTACAGTACTTGAAACATTTCATAAGATAAGCAGCCTTAAAAACTGTGCCAAATATCATGCAATTTTTCGTCGTTCTAAACCAGGTTCCCCCCTTAAGTCATTCACACTGAGAGAGGGCATTTTTTTAGTTGAACACGCTGTTACTTAAAGCACTGTAATTACGAAAGACACATTTTGGGGGTGCAATTTCCCGCAATAGGGTAACATCCCTCGTGTCACGAGTACGCCTGTTCGGCTTTTCGGGGACGTACATACGTAAGAGCTAGGGTGGCGCGGCGCCCTGTCGTGGATTCAGGATATCGCATTTAATATCACTAGCCCACCTCCCGCCCTCGAGTCTCCACGAGAGTCCTCGCGGACCACACCATCCGTTACTCGTACTATTCTAATAAAGTTGTCCCACGATTCCCGAATTCAAGAACTTTCCATACGACGATTCAGAACTAGGAAAATTATTTCATCCTCCCAGAAAATACGTTTTTTTTTTTTAAGATAACAGTAAGAATAAATAACTAGATTTCACGTCAAGCTCACTTATTTGAAACTTATTTTCTAAAAATTTCTTACCATTTAAAAATATATCACAAAAAAAAAAAAAAAAAACAAATTGTATTGATTTATTTACAATTATAATATAGATTTTTCGAAATCATCTCATTTTTACACTTCGATTTTTGTGCAGTTTTGAAGCACAGAGTAAAGTAAATGCAGAACATGAAAATTTATTAGTTTCTTCGGTGATCAGACACAGGAACGTAGGCAGAATAAATTTTCGGGAGGGGGGTTTCTGAAAAATATTTTCCCTTCGACATTTCATAATTTTCAATCTTCGACAATATGTTACAAGAGAGTGATTTTGAAATTTTTACATTTAGGAATTCAAAAGTTATACAACTTTTGGGATTTAGATTTGTACGTTTTCCATGTTAGTTAATGACGGAATTTGATTTTTGTAATTTTCAATTAATAACTGGGTTTCAATTTCTTGTACTATTAATTTCTGTATTTATGTATTATCTGATATAAAGTAATATGGGTTTCTATAGAGCTTTTAAAATTCAATTTTCTAGAAATCAAACTTCAAAAAAATTTATATATTTAAATTCATATTTCGACAAATTTAAACCACATAGATGAAAGGAACGTCGAAAATTTATATTATTTTCGTATGGTATATTATTGATCAAATTTAGTTGTATTTTCCGTTATTTTTATATATTTTTAATATTTCTATAGATCGCTCAATAGATATCCAGGAATTGATGCTATAGTATGAAAACTTTCAACGATTTTAAAAATAGAAATTGATATTTCAGACGACAGTTTTTTTTATGAACCTTTTGCAATACTTTTATTTTATGTTTTTTTTTGTATCTCTACAATTAAAATTATGGTGAATTGTGTAAATAGTACGAATCGAATTGGGTGTATTTTTATTGTTTTCTATATGAATTTCTAGAATAATTTCTAAAGTTATGTACAATTAAAGTATTACATTAATTAATATGCTACAGGACAGAAAGTTTTATAAATTTCTAAGAAAATTATATCTATATAATTTCTATGTATTGAAAGATTTCTACTATACTAGTTAGTTCGTAAACAAGGAAGCTATTAAACTACTAAACTAATAAACAAGTAACCTAGTAAACTAGTAAACTACTGAAATTGTAAAAAAGTAAAAAAAGTAAAATGCTAAACAAGCAAAAAAGTCAAATAGTAAACTGGCAAACTCGTTCACAAGTAAATTAGTTGATTTGTAAATTGGTAAACTTGTCAAATTTGTAACAGTAAACTTGTTAGCTAGTTTAATAAAAAAATTAAATTAGATTTTAATAAAAACTAGTTAGCTAGTAAACTAGTCATCTAGTAAACTAGTAAACTAGTAATTTAGTAAATTAGTAAACTCATCAACAAGTAAATTAGTAAACTATTAAACTGGTAAGCAAGTAAACTAGTAAACTTGTAAACTGGTAGGCTAGTAAGCTAGTAAACTTGTAAACGAATTAATTATTGAACTAGTAAACACGTAAGCTAGCAAATAAGTAAACTTATTTTTAACATTTATTTAATATTATGCATATAAAATACCAAACCCTCGAGGATTATAAGTATTTTCATAAATTACTTATATTTTTGTAGATTGCTACAGAGATTTAAAAAACTCGATGCTTTAAAATGCGAATTTCGATCTATACTCTGAAAGGAATTTCTGCTAATGTTATTGTACCAATACAAAAGTCATTAACCATTACCTTGTCGTAAAATTTTACTATAGTTTTACATTAATTTTACTATACGCAGTTGGAATTTTCCACTTTATTTATACTCAAGTATGTCAAACATGCAAGAATAGTGAATTTGCAGTACCATGGTATAGAAAATTTCCGTATTTTTTAACAGCGTGTTCACAGTAATTTCAAGAGTTGATGATAAAATCACATACATATAAATTTCAGGTGATTTATATCGTTATTCTTTTTTCGTATTTTTAAAATATTTAAAAGATTTTGATACGTTCTCCAGAATTTAAGTACATTTAGAATTTGATGCTCTAGGATCCTAAAATTTATAAATCGTAGAGGAATTTGTCGGCTTTTTTCAGAAAACAGTTTTTTTATAGAATTCAATTATTCTCATTATTCTTTTTGAGTTTGTATTAATCGGAAGATTTTTGATACTTTTGTATGAATTTCATATAGATTTCTAGAATTTTGTGATCTAAGTTCCGCAGATTTTTAGCATTTTCGTAAATTTTTATTTTTCTTGGTTATTCACTGGGTCGCAACAATTTTTCTGATAAATATTTTGTACGTAATTCTTCGTTTTGATAATTTTCACTTTTTTATTATATATACTGCTAACGTTTGTATGCATGTATTTGTAACTTAAATTTTTATTGTTTATTAATGTAATTTTTTTCAATTTTACATAAAATATTGATTGATTTCATCAGAATTTCGGGAGGTTTCGGGAGGGGTTTGAACCCCCAAAACTCCCATCTACCTAATACACGCCTGATCAGACATGTGATACATTTTTACACTCATGTATACACATATCTAGAAAAGTCATGTAATAAATAAAGATTGCAAGAAAACTGTGAAAATTTAGTGCAGCGTTATTAAGTCGTAAAAAACGTGCCTTCGAAATTTCTCTGGTTTTTCGACGCAGCTCACGGAAGATATACTGGGTCATATACAAAACACATAAATAAAGAAATAGATCCCGAGGCGCTCGTTTCCCTTCCGAAGATCTTTGTCATGTTTATACGCCCACGCGCACACATAAATAATTCGTCTTTTCCTAAAACATGAAAATATGTCGATGTAGGTTTTTTGTGTGATGGAGAAGTAAAATTGTCATTTTTTGAAAATAAAACAATAATGAATTATGTAACTGGATTTCCTTAAATTCAAAAATTATGAAATTGAACTTTATTTTCATGGTTCTTTTTTGCGAATTTGTTTTAATTAAGTTTTATTCATTCAATCGACAACTTTTATGCATGTCCTAGATTTTTTGCAATCTTTGTAGATTAATCAAGAACAAACAAGTATTTTTCTGTTCTTTGAGATTTTTATTCCTTTTCTTACTTTTGTTCTTTTTTTAAACATTAGCTGGTGGAAAATTCGTCTTGAAAAATAGAAAATTTAGAGATGAATCGTAGAAAACATTAGAAAGTCTGAATAAAACAGTTCGAAAACGATATGGCAGGGGTGAGCCCATATCTGGGCAGGGAGAAATGCGGTAAGCAGCTCGTTAGGACCCTCCCCGACGACTGGCCATTATTGCCTCGTTCCGTATTCCGTTACAAATTGCTTTATTAAATTAAAGTCCCACAGCTCGCACTTGCGACCGAGCCCCCTCCCCTCCCTCCCACACGCGATGCACACCAAGTCCCTCTTAATTACCGATGAAAATTACCATTTTTTTCGATCCCAAGCAGGGATGCATAGAAAGTGGGTGGGTGGAAGGGTAGGTAAAGGACACAAAATTTGTTTGTCATTATTTTTTGAAGTGTTGAATACTTTGAACAAGGCTATGTTGGAATTATTTAAAAATCTCAAGTTTAATGATATTCTGAAGATGATACTGATTATAGCAATTTTCTTTAATCCTAGTGCCCCTTTTTTCTCTCATTTAATGAAATTCTCTGAAAATCTAATTCAGCAAATTTCATAAATCTCATTTACAGTAAACCTCATTCCTAAATACACCTGAACAAGAGCGTAGGCATAGGAGGTTTTTGGGGGTTCAAACTCCTCTGAAAATTTCAGAAAATCAGGCAATATTTCATGTAATAATGAAAAAAGTTGCGTTGATGAATAATAAAAATGCAAGCTATAAAATAAATGCATCAAAACTTTATTTTTATGTATTTTTAAAAAAAGTGACAATCTTCAAAAATGTAGGACTATGTAGAAAAAATAAATTCGAAAAATTGTTGCAACCCAGTGAATAATCGAAAAAATTTTCAATTCACCAAAATTCCAAAAATTTAGGAAAACTTCGGATCTTATGTCATTTAATTCTAGAAAACTATATAAAATCCAAAGCAAAGTTTTAGAAAATCTTTTGAGTCATATCAACTCTGAAAAAATACTAAAAGTAACTGAATTCTTTGAAACAAAATTTCTGAAAAATCTCGACAAATGCTTCTACGATCTATAAATTTTTGAATTCCAGAGCATGAAATTTCAAATATACTATTACTCTATAAAAATTTCAGACAACGTGGCAAAATCTTTTAAATATTGAAAAAATGTGAAAAAACAAGAACCTAATAAAGCACGAAAAATTTTAATAAATGTGATTAATTTCTCTTTATTGATGGGATTACTGAGAATAGATCGAACTCCGCATTTTAGAGCATCAAGCATTTTGAATCATTGTAGCAATTTACAAAAATATAGTATTCTATAAACCAACTGAGAAATCCTTAAGAATTTCGTAGGTGATACTAGAAAAATGCGAAAAATACTACTATAAATTGTCTTATCCAAAAATTATGTATAAACGTGTCATTTCCTTGAAAATTTTAAAACTAAACTCCAGTAAATAATAACAAATATTTCAAAAGCATACCATGAAAATTCTCAAAATTATAGAAAATTTGAATCTTAGGTCATCAAAATCCAGAAATTTATATAATATCCAAAGTAAAGTGTTAGAAAATCTTTTGAATTATATACACTCTGAAAAAGTACTAAAAGTAATTGGAATTTCTAAAGAAACTTTTCTAATAAATTTCAACAAACGCCTCGATGATCTATGAATTTTCGAATAATTCTAGAGCATGAAATTCTAAATATACTGTTAATCTGATAAAATTTTAGAAAACGTGACAAAATATTTGAAGCATTTAAAAATGTGAGAAAACAAGAACCCAATGAAGAAAATTTTCATAAATGTGATGTTATAATTAATTTTTGTAATTGCTGAGAAAAGATCGAAATTCACATATTAGAATATCGAGTTCTTTAAATTATTCTAGCATTTTACGAAAATATAAGAATTGTTTAAAACTTCTGAGAAATCCTCCAGAGTTTCGTAGATTATACTAGAAAAACGCAAAAAATACTACTAGAAATATTTTAATTTATAAAAACTATGTATACATAATTTTTTAACAAATTTTTCAAACTTACAATCCTAGAAGATACTTATTACTATAGTTCCATACATAATTCGATGGTAATATGATTCTAGAATCTTTTCTAGAAATTAATATAGAAAACGATAAAAATTCTACAATTTATACAGTTAAACATAATTTTAATTGTAAAAATACCAAGAAACATGAAGTACAAATATTTAAAATTCAGTGATTCTGTTTTATGATGACTCAATTTGAATATTAAAAATGCTTGAAAGTTTCAATACAATAGCATCAATTTTTAAAAATATATCGAGTGATCCATAGAAATACTAGAAATCTATAAAAATACTATAAACTACTACAAAATGTAAAGAATAACATACTATACAAAAGTCTACTTAACTCATAAAATACTGTAAATCCTTTATGATTTCCTGAAATATCTTTAGAAATATTTATATTTTTTATAAATTTGAATCCAGATCATCAAATCCCAGGAATTTCTATAGAAATCCATAATTATATCAAAAAACTCAAAATGTCCAAGTACCTAAAGTAAACGTAAAAAAAATTTAAACCCCAGTGACTAATTTAGAATCACAAAAATCGAATTTCACAATTTACTAACATGAAAAGTGTACGACTGGACTCAAAAAGTTGTACAACTTTTAAATTCTGGAATGTACAAAATTTAAAAACAGCTCTCTTATAACTATATCATCAAAGATCAAAAATTATGAAATCTCTAAGGAAACATATTCTTCAGAAAATCCCCTCCCAAAAATTTGTCCTCCCCTCGCCCCTTCTCAAACAAAAACCAGAACACGGAAATGACACTCATCAGCCTTCCGCCCCCCCTTTCCCCCAAGACTTAAAAACGTTAAAAACTTCCGACCCCTCGCAAATTAACTCATCTCCAAAAACCCAAATCACCAAGTCATAACAAATCTCAATCACCAACTCCCATCAACGTCACTCGCAGCACTCACCCCCTCCCCCGGCCCTCAAAAAAATGCGTCATATCTTACTGTAAAAACAGTATAATTATTTTTGTAACCATTGGAGTATTTTCACAAGTGCCGGCACAATCCATTATTCGGGGTTCCCTCGGGCCAATAAAGTTGCCCAAACATTGACTCGAAAAACATCATTAAATGATGTGTTTTTATGGCCGACTTTTTTTCTAGGGTCCCGAGGCGGGATACGGGATTTTGTAATTCGTGTGAAACGGGGAAGGTTTTTGTTATTGATTGAGAAAATATACGGATGTGTTGGCAGTGTCGCAACAGTTGGGCTGTCAGCAAGCGATGTCGGGAGCAGGTGGAGGAGTCGCGGGGGAGCACGATGGAGGAAAGAAAAAACACACGAGGCCGACGTTTAGTGGACAGCAGATCTTTGCCCTCGAGAAAACGTTCGAGCAGACGAAATACTTGGCCGGGCCAGAACGTGCCAAGCTTGCCTACGCTTTGGGGATGTCCGAGTCGCAGGTTAAGGTGAGTCTCGAAAAAAAGGAAGTCACTGTTATCATTTTTTCAGGTGTATATTACAGAGGTGCTTACGTAGCAGAGATATGTGAAAGAATATTGCGAAGAAAGAGAAGCTTCCTGCTCGCAGACGTGATGGAGCATTAATTTGATTTTAATGTAAAGTTGGGATTTTTAAGAATTTTGAGTGGCTTTAGGGTTGCTGAACTCTGAAGTTTGTGATGTGGAAAAAACTGGTCTCTAACTGGGTTCTAAGGAAAAGAAAACTTTATTGAATTAGGAGACTGTAGTCTAAAGAAATTTCTTGATATGAAAAAATTTCATTTATGTCATTCGTACTATTATTCAGATCGAGAATTTGCACATTCTGTTATGGTTTAGGACATAGAATTATATTTTCGTGACACAAACTGCGGTATTTTTAGCGAAAAAAAGTCCAACTGAATTTACATTATAAAATGTTCGTAATCAAAGCACCTGGAAAATTCTAAAAGAGTACAATACCCGGGGAAATATATTCACTTTTTTTTATGGTCGAAATTTTTCAAATTTACGAAAGTTATCGACATTTCATGAAATTCCAAATTTTTATGAAGTTATTTGCTTTTATTAAAACCATTTGGTTTCTGCATTTTATAAGAATCTCGAAATTTTTCACAAGCTACAAAGTTTATGAATATTTTCCAAAAACGTACATTTTTTTCGGATTTTCGAATTCAAATAAATTTGATGTTTTACCATTATCATAAACAAGTTCCGAAAATTTCGATTTTTTTTTTTCAATTTTCAAAATTCGAAACATGATATGTACAAAACATCTGAGAGTGTCTAAATTTCATGATAATTGTTAACCTTATAAAGATTGTATGTCATTTTTTTAACTTTTACCATTTTTTTAACTTCTACGACAAAAATCTTTTAAGTATGATTTTAAAACTTTTTGAGAAATGTGATAATGAACACAATCCAAAAAATTTATAGACCTTTACTGAGATTCTAAAAATTTTTTAAATTTTTTATAATTATTGAAAATATTAAATCAATTTAATTTTTTCGTTTTTTGAATGTTCGAACCTAATGCAAATTATAATCAAGCCTGAGGTGACTGATAAAAATAATCATCTTTGCACGGAAAAAATTGTAAAAAGGAATTCCTCGCGTCCAGCAGATCATTATGTTTTTTTTATTTTCTGAAATTAGACGTATTTTAGCGATTTTTCAATTCATATTTATTATTGTTCAGATCTCAAAAAATCGATGGAAACTTTCAAAATCCTTTCAGGGTTTGTTTATTGATGACCTAAGGTTGTAATTTCTCCAAAAACTTCTCGAGCATTTTCCCGAAAGCCAAATTTTGTCGAACTGTGTAATTCTTAACTTACTACATGTCATAAAAATTTGTCTAACCCATCAAAATAATGAATATGGAATATAATTCTTCTTTGTAGCTCATCATCCTCATAAAAAATCAAGGAAATAAAGTTATATATTTCAATCAAAATCTGATTGTATAATTTTTCCATATAAGGTCCCAATTTTTCAAAGAATAGACATTTAAAACCATTTATTATTAATAGGTTTGAGAAACCTTCATTTATTTCAGTTTCAATGTTTTCTATCCAAAATAGTTTTGAGACCTTAAAAATAAAAGAAGTATCAAATTTTTATTTTGTTTCTCAATATTTTTTGAAAAAAATTTACTATTTAAAATTCACCAAAAACTCAAAGTCACAGGCTTTTATTTTTCTTTTGTATTCGCCAAACATTCAACTTCTTGTTGAATTCCACAAAATATCGAATCTGCACAACTACCGGATAGGTGATAAAATTCATTTGAATACAAAGCATAATTCACGATCCAGACAATTATAAAAATAACAGCAACTTTGCTTAAAAAATGAATGTCAAAACTAAAGAGAACATATGACAGAAAAATAATTTTCAAACCGACAAAATACCGTAATAATGGTCAATGAAACGTTTGCTACTTAAGTTGTTAAATTTTTTGCTGGAAATGAATGATGAATCAACAAAGGACGTAACAAAGTTATTTACAAGTCTCGGCATCAACATTAGTAGTCATGACGATTTTCAAGACTTTGTTTTTATCAGTCAATATTAAAGTAATTTTTGTTCGTAAATCTAAAGATCCATGTTAAGTCTGCAATAAATCTAACTATCCTGAAAGAAACTCGTATTTTCGGGAAAATCCGCGTTAATCTAAAAGAAGTCTCCTAAAAGAATACTAAAAAGATTGTAGGAGACTGTAATCATGAAAAAAATGACTTTTTCAGACAAGAGTCTCCAATTTGGTAACTAAAATACTGCAGTATTCAATAAAGTGACTTGTGCCAAAAATAATGTATTCGAATCTGTGACTAAAAGTGCCCAGTGAAGACTCTGGAGACTCATAAAAACAACTTCGATACTCTTGGAGACTCCTTTGATACTCTTGAATACTCTTGGAGACTCGATGATGCTCATTCCAAGACTGAAATTACTCTTGGAGACTAAAACGATTCTCCAGTTTTTCCTCCCGAGCATGTAAAACTGACAAAAGTTTCATGATACTTGGGTAAAACTGCTTTCAACACCACAAAACCGAGACTCACCTTGCAACTAAAAAACCTATCAGACCTAACCTAACTTAATCTACGTGTCTCAAAGACATTTTTTCAAGAGTTCGAGTAGTATCTTAGTATAGTACTTTCTACTGGTTCCGTTGGAATGATTTTTGACTTTTTGACAAGAAATGAATAGAAAAGGGACGTTTTTTGAGCAACTTTGGCGGTGTAAATAGGGGTTGTTGTTGCGAAGAAGCGCAAGTACACTCGATTAACGGCGACGCCGACGTCGGTGCGGGAGCAATAGTGGCTTCCTGAAAATGTTGTGTGCGGGTACACAAAGCGAGGCGACAAAGCAAGCAGAGACGTGACAAGCTTTGTCCCACCTGTGCCATGCTTGGGATCACTCTCGGATTTTGCGATGCCGCCGCGAGTGGAATAGCAACGCTGCAGAAAAGTCACATGATGTGCAGCTGTCGCTGTCCCATGCACTTACTGGAATGACTCATTTGTATGAGTACATCATAATCGTCGAAACGTTCCGAATCTGCCTTATTATCAGGAAACGTTTGGAATTAGATAATGTTGCACAAATTTGTATTGTGTTCGAAAGGTTGAAAAAGGAAAAAAGTCATGAGGATGCCATTGGAATTGTTATTTTTAATTTTTTTTTTTCGATGTATCAATGAATATTATATAAGATATCATGATTTCTTGGAAATTAAGTTGCGAGCTCAAGTTTTACTTTTAGAATATGTGACTCTTGATATGAAATCCTTCCATCATACTTATGTCTACCAAAGTGTATTTTTCCAATATTCGTGACATTTTAAAGATTGCCTTAAATTTTAAGGACTTCTTGATATATTTTCAGAATTTCATGCTTCAGGATTCATATTTTTATGTATTTGTAGTATTTTCATGGATTTCTGAGAAAATTATGTGTGCATATACGTTTAAGTAATTTCATGAACTACTGGTAAATAAAGATTTTTTTAAATCATATAATATTTTTGGAATATATTGCATTATTTTAGTGTTTTTACAGATTTCTAGTAGTTTTATGAATTTCCATATGGGATTCGAACCTTTGATGCTCTAGATTTCGAAATCAAATAAATGTTTTGTTTTTGGATCAACTTTTCAGAAAGCAGTATCTTCAAAAATATCTCGTTTTTCATAGATTTGTAATGCCTATAGATTGTTTCATTATTTATACAGTTCTAAAGATTTTCTGTTATGTTTATGGATTTTTAGCATTTTATGTATCTATCACATTTTTCAGTTTTTCTAGAATTGTGAAGGGTTTTTTAGCTTTTTTAAAAATGTCATGTATATTCGTAAATTTTCATTCCAATATTTGTTTATCAAATTTGATGCTTTAGAATATCAAAATATAGAAATTATAAGTATTTTATTAGATTTTCTATAAAACAGTATCTTTATGAATAACTAGTACTCCAAAGATTTCTAGTATTTAGTATATTTAGTATTTTTTCAGTGCTCATAAAACTCAACACTTTTATAGTGTCCTAAAAACTTTCTATATGAATTTGAGCAATAAATACTCTGAATTGAAAATTTAATAGATTTGTATTTTTTTTATTATACTAATTTTATTATTCTAATTTTTTTTTTCGTACATTTGTCAGAATTTATCGAATTTCATAAGTTTTTGTATTATTTTTTAAAATTTCTAATGCTTTAAATGATTTCTATGTGCGGTTATAGAATATGATGCTCTGAACTTCGAAGTTTCATAGATAGTCAGTATTTCAGAAGATTCTTCAGAGATTCTTCAGTATCTCAAAATATAGCCTATCATTTTAGTATTTATTGTATATTTCAGTATTTATACGATACGAAAGATTTGCTGACATTTTCAAGGATCTCTAAATATGTTTTGGGTATTAGATGTTCTAGGATTCAATGTTGTATTTATAGGTTTTAGGTAAAATACTAGATTTTGAAGAAAATAGATTCCATGTATTAGAAGATTCAGTTTCTTCATCTTTTTCAAAATTTCTTAAATCTTTAATGCCCTAGGATTAAAAGTTTTTCACATTCTGAGTAATTTTATAGATTTTTGAGAAAATGAAACCAGCATGTAAATGAGTATTTTAAACTTCTATCGTTTATACACTTTCCTTTGTATTTTTCAGTTTTTTCAGTTTAAACAAATTTCATAGAATTCTCTGGTTTTTTACAGATTTCTTATATTTTAAAGGTTTCCTACACACTTTTCTACAATGCAACCTTCTGTCTCTATTTTTCTTCTAACCTACGTATGTACTTCTATTTTTACTCACCATATACAACTAAATGTATATCTATACATCGTTTTATAATATATTTTTAAAAATCTTCTAAGGTATTTTTTAATTTTGACCCTTGGTCTTAAAATTTTGCTATATGAGAAAATTAAAACGATACGAGATTACGAAAAATTGTAAAAATATACCCAAAAAGTGTCTACGCATCTTCGATATTGCTACATACTGTCAAAAAATCTAGTAAAACGTAGGAGCAAGTGTCTCATATTACCTGCCTTTACCTGACAAGTAGTAGATTTTCTCATGTTAAAATAGGGAGAGTCTAAAAATTATAAAAACTGGAATCATTTATATACAATTTTCACAAATGCAGTTGCTTCCTAAGTGATAGCTATGGACCTTATCCGCCTAAGAATTCAGTTTTCTTGAGGAGAATTTTTAATCATCATTCTTTAAGATTTTGCAGTTTCTCCTAATCATTATTAAGAATACTGCAGTCAATTCAAGTCGCGTTTATAAATACTCGAGTATTTTTTGATAGAGTCTTCAATGGTATCTTTTCAGGAGACTTTTGTCTCCGTGAATCTCTTCATTCTTACGTATGAAGGTACATATTCAGGAAACTGAAGTCTCCACTTCGGAACCTACCTCGATGGCCACGAGTCTCAAAAAAGTATTGCCTTTGGCAAAATGAAATACTCATCCAGAGACTGAAATAAAATGATATTCCATTTTTTTGTCCAGGGCTCCCAAATAAATTTACACAATCATCCACAATTCGTACACTGAGAATTGTAATTGTCATCCTAACGGAAATATCCTTTTATGAACTATATTGTAAGCTCATCATCAGAATCCCACTAGATTCTACTATCCACAATATCAGATAGCTGCGGCAACGATATGCGTATTCTTGCGAGTATATTGTCACATGAACTATCCCTTAATCTTATATGAACTTTATTGAATTGTCACTCCTTTACCCTATAGTGACTCCAAGTGCACATAACCTTCTATGGACAATCTCGTATCGTTATCTCAAGGATACTCGATGATCATTACAGTAATGGAAACATTTCGCTGCTGCTTAGTTACATTATTATTATTATTATTCATCATATACACAAAACTGATATCGCCTGTATCTGACGTAATATTACATTCAATTCAATTTCGATTTACAGAGATAATTATTATGTCATAATACAAAAACATAATTCAAAACTTGGTACAAAGTAAAGATGAAAGTACGGTGTCTAGTACATACGCTTGAAGTAACGAAACATACACTAATTTTAGAAATGCAGTGTATTGTCAAAGAATATCGTTGTCACGAAAATCTCAACTTTTCAGTGTATCTCAAGATAAATATACTCCCCCCCTCCTTTTTTTCCACACAACCCCCGAACATTTCCCGGTGAAAATCCCCGCATGTAAATACGCCCGCCATATTTTTGAAAACGCGATGAAATCCCAGATCCGGGCGTAATCTCGTCCCGACGATGCCGCATGTATACGTACGCCGAATCGCCACTTTCGGAGAAAATCCGAGGTAATTGAATCGCGACCCTCTCGGCGGTATTCCCCCCCCCCCTCTCGCGCCGCCAACCCCTTCGCCCCTGCAACCCTCCCCTCGTCGCCATCACTCACTCACGGGAAGCCCCAGACTTGTAGCTTTCAATAAAAATGTAAATATGGCGGCGCGCTACGAGCCAATGACAGCGCTACATCGACGCCGGAGTCGGTGCGCGGCGTGTAGTCGCTCCAAGGGGCTCGCGGAACGGGCAGGAATGGGTAAGGGCTTTCTCCCTCGTTCACTCTTGCGCCTCCGGAGTGGGGGGGGGGGGGGGGCGACGTCGAGGAAGCATTGGCTACCGGAGCGACGCCGGAGACGAAGACGCGCAACCCCGGAGAATATCAACGGGGTGGAATAATATCTACCGTCCCAGTATAACCACTACCCAATCCCCTTCCCCCTCTCCGCCGGTCCCCCTCTTATCTACATTCCCCGCGCCGTCGTGTTCTCGGTGTGTTCCTGTCGCGTCCATTGATTTTCATACCCACGAAAGAGCGGAACGCGAATATAATTAGGCGCCGAGTCCGGCTTTCGTCACCGGTTTTTCGTCACGCCCTTGAGGGGGGAAAGGGAGGGGGGTTCGTTGTGGAAATTGGGGGGGGGGGGGGGAAGAATGTAGTATTTAGAGGGTAGTACGCTCTTGGAAATTTGTCTATTAAAATTAAGAGACTGTCTTTGAAGCAGATTCCCAATACTGTCTGTTAGGTTTCTGATTTAAGTTAGGTATTGTCCATAATAAAAGTTCGATGAAATCGAAATACTCAATATAGTAATATAAAATAATTCTATATAATTGAAAATAACTAACACTGTATATTAGGGTGGTCGTTAAAATGGGTTAGGTGGAATTTTGATGGTGGCGCCCCCCAGAACGTTTCCAAATAATTCAAAAAATTCATTTCATATATTGTAACCGGCACGGGTTAACGTTGTTTTAAAAATCTGAAAAAATTTGGGGATTTTTTTTGAATTATTTGAAAACATTCTGGGGGGCGCCACCGTAAAAATTCCACCCTACGCATTTTAACGACCACCCTACTGTATATACAAGGTGTTGGAATTGATACGTAGCGTTTTTTTGAAGGTTACGTTGTTTACTGTGAAGGCATCATTGCAGGGGCATTATTCGAAGTATCGGCCATCGTTATCCACTAATTTTTGACGTCTTTCTGGCAAAGCTCGAATACCTCATGAAAGAAATTCTCAGTTTTTAGATTCGTTGGATAAATCAATCCAATTTCTGGTCATTTTGTGATTGTCAAACTGCTACTTTGACAAGCCATGCATCGTAGATCGGAACAAATGAAAATCATATGGAGCATTGTCAGGTGAATACAGCGGGTGAAGCAGAACCTACCATTTTAGCGTTTTCAAATAAGTTTTTACGACTTTTGAAACATGGTATCTTGCAAATGGAGCAAAACTACTTTGTCGTGTCGATCTTTATACTGTGGCCGCCTTTCCTGTTCAAATGCATCAATTGTCATCCATTGAGGTCCTCAGTGATGGTTTCACCTAATTAGGCTCACCTGAATCATCATCTTTGAACTTTTTCGGCTGTCCGGGACGTTTCTTGTCTTCCAAGTGAAAATTTCATTTTTGAACCGCGCAAACCACTTTCAGAAAGTTTGCTCAGCCAGAGCATGTTCACCGTAAACATATATTAAAATACGATGACCTTCCACGGCACTTTCCTTCATGTTGAAGTAATGAAGTAACACTCTCCGCTGCTCTCCGCAAAAACGATTTTTCAGGCACGAACTTCGACATGTTTGATATTGTACAATAAATGCTACGGACACAATAACGGAATGTCATATTGTGGTAAAGATGCGCTCTATCAGTAGCTTTCCGAAGAATATTTACTTTTGTATGTGTAACTATGGATAGTTGAATAACACGACATACTGTAACACGCTACGAATCAATTCCAACACCTTGTAGAATCAAATGTAGTGAGCCTTCTTGAAAAAGGACATATGTTGGACAGACGAAAAGAAATCTGGTAAAAAAGAGATTGGAACATCAGAAAGATATCAATAAACAGAATGGAGAACCTTCCGTAATCAATTTGCATCATAATCATGATATGGATTGGAACGATATCATGATTTTCGACAGGGAAGCTAATTTTATAGCAGAAGATTGGTGTCCGAGATGTTTTTTTATCAAAAAGGAGGGTGAGAGATCTATTAAAAACAAAGGGACACTGATAGTTTCAGTTCAACGTACGATAAAGTTTTGAACAGGTTGTAGAGTATCTTTATAGGATGTAAATTTGAAAGTAGTGTCTTCTGAAATTGTCACTTTAACAAATCGAATAAATAGTTTCATTGTAAATATTTTGCGTTGGATCGTTCACGGCGACACTGATATCACAGATTGTTAGTCACATCCCGGACTTCAGCACATACAGGCGTTTGGTTGTTCCTCTCTTGACTCAATATTCATTGTGACTGTGTTTTACATTAAAAAGAGATGTGACTGAAACAGTTTATATTTAACATCGAATAGCATGATTCTGGTGTTTGTGATATCTATTAGTTTCATATTTATTAACAATCTTTGTAATTTGCTTAGGCACTTGATAATGGACAAAAACCTGTTGTCCGAAACGTAGTGTTTTTAACACAATAAATACTACATATTGACTGGCAAGGTCATTTTCTATCTACGCCTTTAATTTCAACTTGGAATGATATCTCATCAAACTGTACATTCAAACTTCTTAAATTCAATTGGATTACGACATTATACAGTTTTTTGGAGCAGATTTTTCCTAATTTATCAACGGCGATTTCATAAAGATATTTAATATTTATATTTAATAACATACAAAATATATTTTTAAATATAAAAATATGTAAACTCTTAATCTTAAATTTATATTAACAAAAAATATAAAAATTGGTAAATCCAATATGAGAACAATAAATTCAATACAAATTTCTTTGTAATCCTTTTCATATACGTACCCGTGGAATTTCAAACACGATTTCAAGAGACAGTCTATGAAAAAACTTTGAAATTTCAAAATTTTTTTGACAGTAAAGAAAAATTTCACACGTATCCTGGGAGAAAAAACTAGAGTGTCATTTCAGTGTACAGAGTATTTAGAGTTTTTCGATGAACGGAGTTTTGACAGATGGAATAATCTTTGGAGGCTTGTGGATATCAAGGAAGTATTTGGAATGGAGACTTTAATCTTGTTAATATGTACCTGAGTATTTTAAACAGTGACGTAAGGCGACTTGAGTAGAGCAAGAAGAGATTCAAGGAGGTCGAAGTCTTTCAAAAGATACCATTGGAGACTGTATCAAAAAATACTTGAGTATTTATGAAAGAGGCTCAAGTTGATTGCATTATCCTAAATGATGATTAGAAGAGATCGCAAAATCCTAAAAAATGACTATTTAAATCCAAGCTTTAAAAAAAATTCAAGTCTTACGGGTGTATAAGGTCCATAGCTTTCATTTACGGAACAACTACACTTGTGAAAATTGGGCATGAACAATCCCTGTTTCTATGGTTTCTAGACTTTTCCTATTTAAAGACAAAAAATCTATTATCTATATTTTGCAAGATATTATTAAGTTTTTTAGAGTGCTATAAAAAATCAATGTTACATGAAAAACTAATTCTAAAAGCTTCAAATATTTAAGTTTTCCTTTAGGAAACCAAGTCTTCAACAAATGAGAACATCTATAGGATGTTCTGGAAAATTCTGGAATTTCTGGAAAAAAAGTTGCCGAGGAACATGAATTATACATACGGGATACTCCAGTCTTCAATAAATTCAATGATCCGGAAGTAAACTCGTATTTTCGGACAAATCAGCGTTAAGGGGTTGATGTACCTTTTTAGGCGGACGAATTGAGGATGGTTTGGAGTATCTTTAAAAATATGTAGCAATAATGTTATGACACCAAAGTTATTGTTTTTTAATAGTGTCTTGTCCACTTGAAAAAACGAGTATTTGTTCATAAAAAAATATCAACAATTGGCGAAGTAATGGTCCTTTCCACGAAACAAATTTTTTTTTGAAGAGGCTTGCGGTGACCACGTATTGCTATTTCGCTAGAAATAGCACTAAAAATGTTGCTAGAAATCAATGAAATACCTCAAATCAATAAAGATAAAATGTTTTTAAAAATGTCATATAGTTCTCAAATATTCACAAAACTTTGAAATCCAGAGCATCAATATCTATGAAACAAATTATAAATTTTCAGACGAGAATCAATAAATCCTTTAAATCTTCGAAGTACTGTAAAAATACAATAAATACCAAAAGTACTAGAATTCAATGAAACACTCAAAATCGATGTATAAAAAGTTTTCTAAAAAATCTCCAAAAATATTAAGGAATTCATGAAACTCAAAAATCTAGAACATCGAATTCTACAAATCTGAATTGGATAACCGATTGAGAATGCTTAGTGAATTCATAGACTTTCAAAACTCGAAAACATGGGGACTTTGATAATTTGAAATTTTTAGTTTCGCTATTTTACTTTGAAATAATTTGCAATGAAATACCAATCGTGTTGTAAATGGAACTTAAACCAAATAGTTTTAGTAAATGGAGAATAAAAAAAATTAGATAATACTTTATTGCGTTACTTTGAGTTACGAAAACACTTCGATTTTCAGGCACTTTTGTTTTAATTTATGAAACCATTTAGGATATATTTTATCATCATTTATTGTAAGATTCTTTGAAGAGGAACTTTGATTGTTTTAAAAAATCTTCAGCATATGAATAAAAAGTTGAAATTGAATGTCGAAAAGATTTAAATATAATGTGGATGGCCACATTCATAATAAGAAGCTTAATAAAATTTCGGTTATGAAATACATAACATTTTTAGACCAGATAATTCTTAAAATTTTCAGTTTTCCTTTTCATGCTAAGCAATAATAAACAGTTAGTACCAATCATGTTGCATAAAATACTGAAAAAATTGAAAACCTTGCATTATTTGAGTGTGAAAAACTTAAGATTAAATCTCTTTTATTATCATTTGTAACTCTAGACACGCAACGTACAGTATTTTTTCCAGACACAAATTCATGTCAACGAATATCATTTTGAAGTCGAAAAAAATTTCTAAAATAATCAGATATTCCGCTTTTTTACAACATTTTCTGCGTTTTTCGACGTATTGTAACGTTCTTTCCTGAAGATGTACTCGATTTCCATCGAATCGATACTCCCCGCGTACTTTTGCTTCTCCCTCGTCACCACGAGTGGCTCGATTAAAAGCGTGAGAAGTGCCGAAAGTCACCCTGCATCGGACTCCCGAAATTAACGGGCCGCCAATATCCAGCTCCCTCCATTAGAATCTAATAGCGATAGGCGCTTTCGGAGTTAAAGAGCGTGACTGCACCAACACAATACCAAAACTCCCGTCGTTTCAGGGGCGTAATTGAGAATCACATTAATGAAATTTTTATCATTTCTAAATTCGGTACGATTTTCGATACAAAAAATGTTGATAATAAATTTAGTTTTACTGAAACAAAGCAAAAATGTGAAAATAACGTGTATGAAAAGGTCTTTTTTTATTTCCCTTGAAATTCATAATTTCCATCATTAAAACATTTCATACATACAGAAGTTGGTAGAATAATGATTTTCGACATGAAAGAATCATCTCAAATAATGTATGTTCTTGTCATAAATATCTAAGTGTAAAAGATTATACAAAATTTTAAAAAAAATAGGGATAGTTTCTAAATTTTTTTCTTCATTATCTCTTGATTGGTAATTCTATTGGAATATTATTGCAGAATCATTATTTCAAATAAATATACCAGTAGTCAATAAACAAAGAAAAATTCGAATAATAGAATAAGCTATCAGTTGAAAATCAAGGAAACAAATAAGAAGTAACAACTTGGAACTATTTCTATCGAATATTAGGTATTGGGGCGTAGCCGCAAAAATTTATGGAAACGTAATTTTGGAGGAAAAGAAGTTTCCCTTATAACAGAAAATAAATCCGTTCTTATTTTCACCGCTACAACAGAGAGTACGACAGAAGTTGGGGAAATTATCGCGTTCTTTCACGATGTTTTAGTGACGTTTCTTGTTCGGTTCATTAATTTTAGGCCCCTTTTGCTTCATGGTCTCTGACGAATTCATCAATCTGATGTTCCCTTTCCGTAAATATGAGGGGTAGTTCGATTCAGGGAGTCATTTTCGATTAAATCACGAGTGAAATGAGGCGAAAACAATTTTTTTATGATACGATGTTCAGTTGAAATGCTAAAGATTCAGGATGTTATCCGAAAAACTTTTTGGATTAATTTACCACGAATTCGGAAGAAATAAAACTAAACTTTTCAATTTGACTTCCCCTTATTTACTGCGAAGATATTTTTCTTTTAGTACTTACAATTAATGAAACAATAAATTTGTAAAGATACTATTTCCTGGGAAATCCAGAAATTTTCAATCCAAGTGCATGATGATGATTGAAATCAATATTGAATTTGTAGAAAATACATGTAAAATCCTGAAAATTTTATACATATTGAAAAATTCTGAAAATACAAAAATCAACGGTAATCTATTGAATACTCAATATCCATGAAAGTACAAGTTTTTGAAAAATTGAATAAGATACAGAAAGTTCGTTACACATAAATTTTATGACATTGAAACTAGCAACTTCAAAAGTAATCCACAAATATACTAGAAATCTATTAAAATTGAAGAGATTTTTCTGGATTATATAAAGTTTGAAAAAAAAATCACTTACTCAAAATACTAGGACTTTATACAATTACCTAGGTACACGTGAACTGAACATTCTGTCATTTTTAAACCTGAAGCATCAAGTTCTTGAAAAATTTTGTATAATTTAGAAAATACTAAGAACCTAGAAATTTCAAATTGCTGTGAAATCATCTGTGTCACACTATGAATTGATCGAAATAAAATTCAAAAATGAAATGGGTGTCAATATGAATGCTAAGTAATTCAAAAGCATCATTCTTTTTTTTCCCCATGTTTCAGATTAATATTAATTCAACTTTAACAATAAGATCACCACGAAATTGAAACAGTTTGAAAAATGATTATTTTGATGTTCAATTGATACATTTAAAGGTTACGTATGTCTAATATACTGCACACAAAAATAAAAATCAAAAACCAAGTAAATTTATATATCTTATTTATTACACTGCGAGTTACAGATGTTCATTGAAAACTGTACGATGTTTGAAATTCGGAAGAAAAATATAAGAACAAAGATCATTGATAGAATTTTATGTTATATTAGCTATTTCGACAAGTGAGCAACATTTCAGGAAAATATCCTTTCTTCATTCAAAAACAGATCCAGGGTCATCACATCAGTTTGTCTACTTTTCATCTTCGATTTCTGAAAGTAAAGTACGTCGATTCCTCAATTTATGTTCAAAAAATATATTGCTACCTTTACCACTATCACTCGAATTCTAGAAATAATCAAGAGAGTAAAAACAAAAATAAAACAAAAAAATCAATGGTCTTCGAAAATAAACTACAGATAATTTCAAACTCAAACTTGCATACTTTCTCTCGACATATGGTAGGGTTTTGATTTTTTAGTTGTTGAATAAAGGATCTTAGCTCTTACACGTTTCACTGAAAATCCTTTACAACATTGTTAGACCAACTACGCTTTTCCTCTGCATGGAGTCGGCTATGCGTAACTAAATTAAATTTTAGTGAAAATTTTTTTTTACACTGTCCACACTGATGAGGTTTTTCTTTTGTGTGTACTAAAATATGATCATTCAAATGATGTTTTTGTGTAAATCTTTTCTCGCATTTATCACACTGAAAAGGTTTTTCTTTTGTGTGCAATCGTGTATGCGTATTCAAATTACATTTTAGTGAAAATCTTTTCTTGCACTCATCACACTGAAAAGGTTTTTCTTTTGTGTGCACTAACATGTGCCTCTTCAAATCGCTTTTTCCTGGAAACCTTTTTTGGCACTTATTACACTGGAACGGTTTTTCTTTTGTTTGCACACGAAAATGATCAATCAAATGACCTTTTCGTGAAAATCTTTTCTTGCATAGATCACACGCAAAATGGATTTCTTTCGAGTCAATGTCGATATGCAGTTTCAAACCATTTTCTGTTGGAAATGTCTGCTCGTTCTGTTTACACTGCTGGGGTTTTTTACTCTCTTGCCATTGCATATGTTTTTTCAAACTATCTTCTGTTCTGCATGAAATTTGGCAATGTTCGCACTCGTAAGTCTCACTTGACAAGTGGCTCCTTTGATGCAAATTTCTCTGTATTCGAAGTCGGAAAAATGTAGAGCAGAAATCGCACTTGAAAGGCCTATGTTCCATTTTGTGTTGTTTGCAAGGAGTCTTCTGCGAAATTTAAAATCAAAGTCGAATACTGTTAATACTAAATCATTACATTTTTTGTAAAGATAATGATTCTATACCGGACGTCTCTACTGTCAGTTAAAAATACTATGGAAATACAGGGAAAACTTCTAAAACGATTTTCAACAGAACATTGCAAAATTTTTGAGACAAACAGGTTTCAGGAGATCCCTGAATTGTCACGATGTCTTTTTTTGAGGAGGAATCTACATGCGTTCACGTTTCGAGGCTAGTTCAGGCTAGACAATACCAAAAAACTGTGTATAATCGTATAAAGTATTATGAGCAGTTTTATACTATGAACATCGTTTTAAGGCGCCAAAGCTAATCGCTTTTTTTATCTGCAACGACCACAAAGTTTAGTGTGTAGTGATTTGACCAAAGCGCTAGTTTTTTTTTTATGAAGTAATTCAGCACTTGTAGTTAGGAATTCAAAAAATTTTATTGTCTGAAACCATGAAATTTAGCTGATTTGATGTGAATGCTATTAGATAGAAACTGATTACCTCTCATGCAGGCGCATGAAAAATTATAGAATTTATAAGTAAAAAAAGTACTCTGTACCTTCCCTGATAAAAATCATGGTATGCAATCGCATATCGCGCGAAAATCTACCGTAACACAAGCAGTTTTTTGAGAAAAAATATATTTTTTTTAAGAACTGCATGTTTTACGATAGGTTGGCGCGTGGTATGCGACCGAAATACGAGCATCTTTGTCAGGGTTTCAATTTTGATATCATTCTTATATAGTATGGAAATTATCACGTGGAACCTTTAAATAAAAAATAATATTGAACTATGTAAAATTTGATGAAATTCAAGACTAAAAACGAGGATCTAAATAAACTAAGTATGAATAAATAATTGTACCTAATATTCATAATGTCTTCAAATATAATATATGGTTCTTTGAAAAACGCCAACTAAAACCTTTGTCTGTGTGGGACCTCGAATTTGTCGTTAGTATTAACAATTTCGCAAACATTCAAGAATCATATATATGTCCACTTTAAAATTAAATTTAGTTTTTCATCCAAAGACGAAAGTTCCATATAATTATTTAATAATTAAGTGAATAGAAAATGTTTTTGCGATTTACGATGATTATCACGTTTTTGCAAATTACTTTGCAAATATTGTACGCGTGGCACAACAAAACAACAGAAAATTTGTTTGCAACTGGCATAAAAAAAAATTTATTACAGTTTGTGAAAGTGTAATTTTTATGCAATGTTTTATACAGATATGCAATTTTTTCTAAAAATACCATAAGACGATGAAACTGAAAATAAATATTCTGACAAGTGCTGATTTGAGAAGGCAGTAAAAGTTTGTGATCTACCATTTGAATTTTCCGTGTTCATTTTTCTCAACCGCGCTTAAATTCAATATATATACAATACACGCACATTATAGCAACATCTGGGTGCCGCAAAATGCGACTTTGCCAAGTATTTGGTGAGCATTTGTTTGAAAAACTATAGTGAAAATTCGTTTAGAAAATTGAAACTTCATTCGTAATGAAGAATATGATTTCTGTCAAACTTTAAGAAAGATTATCAAACTCGATTTTGAATTACACACGAAAATATGACTCGGTCCATCAAAATATTATGGCATTTTTTTCTGAAAAGGTGAAACGACTGAATACGTGTAATTCAGTACACATTCTCTGAACTTGAATATAGAGATCGAAATTTTCACAGACATGTTTTCTTTTTTTCTTTATGTGTTTACAATTTATCAGATCGTTAAATTGTTTTCGAATAGTCAATGCCTTTTACAAATGACTCAAAGATCTAATACTTTTTCAACTATCCGATACTTTATTATTGGATTTATATCGGATATATTCTACCTATTACGAAAAAAAAAATATTATCGTTCCATATCATAGTAACCTTCGGAAAAATTCACGTTTCTCAATGTGTAGCCAAGGTTGTGAACCTAATGAACTTTTCTGTATTTTTATTTTCTTCAGTTTAACTATCTCTGATAAGTTTTATAATTTTATCAGTGTAGCCCAAGAATACAAGAAAACCAGGATGCATTACTTGTGCTTCGAACGTATGTATGTTTAAAATCTTACACAATGATGGCGTGTCTTATATGTTCCCCCACTCCCCGCTCGACCCGCTGGCGGCCGGCAAAACAGAAAAATGATAAACGTAATGTCAAAACATTATCTCGATTTTTCTAACATTCTCAGCGATTCTAATCTTAAAAATCGTACTGCTACTAAGTGAGAAAATCGTTTGAAATTTAATATTGTTTCTTTGTTACATCTTTTATTACAGAATTTTTTTCTCTATAAGAGCGATCTTTGCTTGCTGATTTGCCACCGCCTTGGTAGACAATAATGTATGATTGTACAGAATTACACCCAGAAAGTCGTCAAAGCTAAATGAACATGAGTAGTAATTCTTCAAGCAAATTCTGAATTGTTGAAAAATGCATGTGAAATAAACAAAACGAAAGTCAATAGATTTAAAATATGTTCGTACTTCGTCGGATAATTTGAATAAAGTTCGATCGCGATTGCAGCTCGCGATATCTAAACAATTTAATATACGGTATTTTTGCCACACACTGGATGTGGTAAAAACGTGAATGACCAACGTGATTCACGTTCAAATAACGCACTGGGTCAAAATTTTGACGGCTTCATCGGCGTACCAAGCACAATTGGCAAGAAGAGGGAGTAATCTATTCTGATTTTCTAGTATTTGCTAAAATTCTTAGTGTAGCCTCAAGTACTTACTACAATTAGACTGTGGAGCGACGAATGCAATGTTCTGTGGGGCGTCAGTTCAATTATCTGGACTTTGCTAGACTCTGCTACACTCTGCTACACTGACTCAACTGACTGTTGCGGTGACCATCTATCACCAAGGCTCCTACACACACTCAATGCTAAAATTTTCGCGCTAAAAATGACAGCAATTTTCGCGCCATCTTGGTTTTGAATGGGGAAACCTTCGGAAACGTCATGATCTTCATGATCTACTTTTCAATTTTTCCATTGTGGCATGTTTGTTTGCCTGTATTCATGTGTATTTCGTAGTCACGGATCACACTGCAAACTTTGCTCTCGTTAGTGGTTAGCAGAAATAAGTCTAGTTCAGTGAGAGAACCAGACTAACTAGACTGAACTTCAGTCTGGTTAGTTAAATTAGTCAGTCCACTGTCCAGTTATCAGCTGACACCGATTGACGTCACAGACAGCCCGAGTTGGCCTGAGTCAGCCACAGGAATCTTTGCGTTCGTTGCCTCATTATCTGAGGTAAGTACTTGAAACTACATAAAAATTATAAGATTGATGAAGTAAGGTTGAGCAATATATGTAAGATTTCCATATGACCAGCTTAGAGAGAGGTTTAGGCGAAATCGGTAATAGTCAGAAGATAAGACATTTGTCATTCTCATGCTTTCTCTCGCGCGCAACCTCTGTGTGTAAGTGTGTAGGTCCACTCATACATGTAATACTGTATTACATACATGGTCATGCATGCGCGTTGATAACGTGTTGAGTGTTCATACTTTTTCTGGCTCTTTTTCATATTTCGGCGTTTTTTGTGAAAGGCCAAGAACACTATACATAAAGATAGATCTCTAGTGTTGTTGTGAAAAACGTACGACGTTGGCCATATAGAAGAATTACTGTATAGCTTGGACTGCAGAAAATCCAAACATATCAAAGATCGATTGACAAATTTCAAGAAGATCATATAATTTTACACGTTGCTTCCGTTTCCTAAATTTCACTTGCTACATTTAATTCCCAAACTTCAGCGATAATAACAGTACTTAATTGTAGATTGTTTAAAAATTACATGACTTTCATTAAGGTTTGCAAGTACATAACAAAATTAAGTCTCATCCCATAGAGACAGTCAGACAGGCATCTATGTTGGATTTGGAATTCGCCCAAAAAATAGTATTACGCTTCTCTCGAAACACTTGATGTATAAATTTTTTCGTGTTATCTTTCCTTTTTCAAATCTTTTTTGTTAGATTCATCACAATGAATCAATTATTAGATATTATAGATATTTGTTTAAAAATATATTTATTTCCGATAAATATTATATATTTTAGTTGAATAAATGTTCATATACTTATAATTTTTTGAAATTTCATGTATTCGAAATTTAATGTTATTCGATTCTGAATTTGGAGATACAAAATTTTCAGTTTTTTTAAAATCAAATTATCATAATTTATTTTTGTTAAGCCTATCCTTCGTACTTTTTATCCGTTTAAAAACTTTATCAGACACTGTTATTTCTTATAAGAATGTATTTGGTTTAATCTTATAAGATAAAAACCTTATAAAAATTTTTCACTCAGTTCCTTATGAGTAATTTCAGTTTTTTTATAGGGTTTTTATAAAGTCACCTGATTTGAAATCGTATCTTATATAATTTTTGTAAGGTGCACCTTATAAGAAATTTAATTCTCATAAGAACGTTGTTTTTCTCATGAGGTAGTAGTAGGGATCAAAATTACTAAGTTTCTCATATTTTGTAAAAATTCGTGAGGAGAATAATGCATTGTAATAATATTATTTAATAATAATTATACTGCAGTTCAATCAAAATTTCATAAAGATGTTTATTTAATTATTTATCTTGTATGTTTTCTGTGTATGAAAATCTAAAGAAAACTGTTGGGGATAAATTCAGTAAAATATGTATAAATTTTTGGAAGAATTATTTCAACATATTGATTTTACAATGAGCGTACAACATAAAAAATCTGAAAGCGTAAAAACCATGAAAAGCATATTCACAATCTCAACTTTCGCATAAGAAAAAATTGGCGTCTACGAATTACGTCAACGAATAAATTTCACCATTTGCGTATTACGTACGAATTGAGCGATTCCAAGAACCATGAAATGAATATGCCTTATCGAAACTTTATAATTTTTAAAAAATTTGTAAGCATTTTTTGTTTTAACGATATGATTTGACCAGTTTCATATACATTCAAAATCATGAAAAACGTGCGCCTCTTGCCAAATTTCGAATTTGCGAAAAACAGTTTTTTTTTCTACAAATCTAATTTTGTAGCTGGCAATCTTTATTGTAAGTTATTTTATCCATAAATAAACGACTATGCAGTACTTGTACTATCGCTGGATGTTCGAAATGAATTGTTGCGAAAGCAATTTAGAAAATAGAAGCCACGTGTGAAATTATTGGTGAAAGATGTAACATTTTACGTAATAAATTTTGTTCTTGGTACAATTTATTTCTGACACACCAACTATTTAACTTCTCTTCTAAAAACTCGCAACTTTCGCATTTATTGTAGAGGAAAAGGACAATTGCATTTTGCCACTACAACAATATCATTTAGCCGTGAACTGATTTCACTGAATTTTGCCGCTAGACTATTCTCAATGCGTTTTTCCGTAGACTTTTAACACATTGCCTTTCGGTCTGAACATGTCATTTAAGTGATTCGTAAAAATAACATTATGAATAAAGTTAAACGATGATTATATTCGATGTTGTAATAGAAGGGTATCTGTGCTGTTTCTGACTCAATTGCATTATTGTTTTAACAAGTTCCGAGCAACACTTTAATTTCAAAAATTTGAAAAAGCTCAAGAAAGAACGTTGAATTTTTTAGTAACTCTAAAAGATTTAGCGTACATGAAAAATTATATCTTATTCAGGGAATATTGAAGACCTTTTATATACTAAGGAATTAAGAGTTTCTACTCAATTTTTGAGTCATTGAGAAAAACAAGGATGCGAAACAATTTGGTATATATTAATTTATGGAAAATATTCTCAAATTTTGACTAACTCAGGCACTATGAAAATTACTGGCTTAAAGATAGCTATAATTGATATCGTTTGGAAAAAAAGAATTCCCTTACTATATTTGTATCGATATTATAATAGCTCTCGAACAATTTAAAAGACCACTATACTTATATTTAAATTATTCCACATTATTTCAAATAACGTATAGAACCGAAAGTTTATAAGACTCCTATAATACTTATATGACTATTATTATGATATAAATATAGTCGAGACGAAATTGTGTACAGTATTTTTCATACCTACATTTTATTGGACACACAGAATAAGATTTTATTTCTTTAAAAATTTTACAAATTTTTTTCTCTACACATCATTCATTCCTTTAAGAGTGTAGAACGAGATTTTGAGACTTTTAATGTTACCTAACACTCGTCAGTACCTGAACTCATTCCAACTGAACTTTCGAAATTCATGCATCTGAGCGTATATCGCAACCTGCGAAACGCGTATATTTGATTTTTTCATATTGTCTAGCCTTTGCCCGTCTCCATACGTAAATGCAGGTAGATTCACCATGAGCCGAGTTTACTTACGTTCACAAAAAAAGTCAGGTCTTTGTACCTATAAATATGTAGGTTTACCATGATTGAAAATGGGTATCCCAAATATTATTTGTTTGTCTAAGACCCGCCTTGTTTCGTGAACGTGTATAGATTCACATTTATCCTCGAGAAACACTAACAATTAAGAGATCTCCTTAAACCAGATTTTCCCGACAATTTCGTGGCCTTCTTGAGTTCCAGAGGAAATCTTACAATTTGATTTCACTTGATTTTTCTTCAGTATACTAAACTGATAGCAGAAATGTTGGCTAGATCGGATAGTGATTTTCTGTACATAATTTTAATTTACGATTTGATAGTAATACTACATTACTTTCATTTATAATTCTACATAACACCCCTTGAACAAATCACAAAATGGACCATGGGCCTTTCAAGTGCGATTTCTGCCCTTCATTTTTCCGACTTCGGATTCAGAGAAACTTGCATCAAAAGAGGCACATATCACGTACGACCTACGAGTGTAAACATTGCCGAATTCTATGTGGAACAGAAGATGGTTTGAAAAAACATATGCAATGGCATGAGAGTAAAAAACCTCAGCAGTGTAAACAGAACGAGGAGAGATTTCCGCAAGAATATGGTATGGAAACGCATGTCCGAATCGAATCGAAAAGAACCCATTTTGAGTGTGATCTCTGCAAGAAAAGATTTTCACAAAAAAGTAATTTGATGAAGCATATTCGAGTGCACACTAAAGAAAAACCGTTCCAGTGTAATGAGTGCCAAAAAAGCTTTTCAGGGAAAAGTGATTTGAAGAGGCATATGTTAGTGCATACAAAAGAAAAACCGTTCCAGTGTGATCGCTGCGAAAAAAGATTTTCACTATAACATTATTTGAGTAAGCATATGTTAGTGCACACAAAAGAAAAACCTTTTCAATATGTTAAATGCGAGAAAAGATTTACACAAAAACATCATTTGAATGATCATATTCTAGTGCACACAAAAGAAAAACCTCATCAGTGTGGACAGTGTAAAAGAAAATTTTCACTAAAATCTGCTTTGGTTAGGCATAGCAAGTTGCATACAAAAGAGGAAGCTCAATTGCGTTAACGAGATGGTGAAGGATTTAAAAAAAAATATGTATCAGTTGAGATTCTGTATTTAAAAACAAAACAAAAACAGGGTTCCACCATACAGATGTTGAGAGATAGTTTCCAAGTTTTAGTGCAAATGTAGAAAAATGAAGCAGAAAACTGAACTGGTATGAATGTTGTGGACAAAATTTTGCAAATCAATTGAGTCATACACATAAACCAAATGGATATGTTCGCACGAGGGATGATTTTTTTAACAACAAAGATTGTGATGGAAAATATACCCATATTAGTTGCAAAACGTTGGAGGATCACTTATATTTCATTTCATTATAATGATACATTTGAAAATACCAAAACATTTATGGATCAGTAAAATAAACGACGATTTCAAGCCTTCTCATTCAGCCGAGAATATGTACCTCGATGGGAGATTCCAAACTTGAGAAGAATCACCCAAGGTATGACGTTATTGATGTCTTTTAAATATATGACACCTTTCTATTATACCGATACTTCTTTTCCAGAAGTTACTTAAAAATTTATTTTTTGACATTTATCTTTGATCAATGTTTATTCTGTTCTGGAAATTCAATTTAGGAAGACCTTTTATATGTCTTTTTTTCCACTTCTTGCTAATATTTTGGCATTTGGGATATAGTAACAACGATTCACAGTATATTTTGTAAATAGAAATATGAAAATTAACGTAAACACTTTATTTTCAGAAACTGAGCATCCTTCGAATAGCACCTGATGACCTTGGATTTGTTGTTGTTTTAATTGAGAAAATTGGAGTTCCTTCAGAAACTTGGCTGACCTGACAAAACCGCTAATATCGCTTTTCATTTTATAACTCATCTTTGTCCTTTTTTTTTTGAAATTTGACGAATAATGTCTCAACGAACATTTTTAACTGGCACTGTAATAAAAATAATATTCAGTTAACTAGGTCTTTTTTTTGTTATACTTCACTCGAGTATGCCCTATACTAATAGATCAATGAAATATGGTGATAATTATTAAGTTTGGTTTTTTGACTTCGTGGATTTTAAAAACTAACTTCTACATTATTGTAATCAGTAACAAGAGAAGGAATAAAATGGTGCTCATAAATCACTAATTTGCATTAATATAAATTAGATTTTTTTTTTTCAAACAAGCTAAAGCAAAGATAAGAAAATAAAAGTGTTTTTAAAATTAAATTATTCCAATCACAGATTTCAAATTTTGAAGAAACTCCTTCAATTCTCAGATTTTCAAAAACCACAATTTTTGCCGACTTCAGTATTTCCAAATTTTTCACTTTAATTTTCAAAATCATTGTCGATGTACATACGTAAGTACAATAATAATATATTTTTAACATCTTATTTTTGATTAAACAATCCTATTAAATCTAAAGATCGCAAAAAATGACTCGCTCCGCATTACTATAATGTAAGTATCTGAATTTATAGAAAAAAAAAAGAACGGGAAAGTGATAAACACAATTTACAATATTGAAGCTGCACGAATGACATACAAGAGTTGGGAGGTAGAAAAATGAATTTAACGCACTTTTCGGTTAGGAAGTGAATTAGCGAGACAGTTATACTTGAATCTATTGCGTTACATTCACATTATTTATAATTTGCATGTTAAACAGAAATTAATTTTTCAGTAAGTGTGTTTTAATAATCTGAAGTACAGTAATAATTTAAAATTCATTTGATATACAGAAAAACCTTTGTCTGACTATACCTAGTTTTTTCTACTGAAGACTTCGCCATGAGATTTTTCCATTCAATTTTTATGATAAGCTGTGTATATTTTTCTATCAAGATCTTTTTTTAGAGATGATTTCAATTTTCTCTGCTACTAACAAATCATTTCAAATGAACTTTTTAGTTTATAATTTACTAAAACATTGAATATTTAAAAATGTTACTTGTTCCTTATAATAGACTATGTCTGACATTATCTAATGATTCCTAGCGAAAACTTCGTGGAATATTAAAAATTTTATGTTTTTGTCATAAATCATCCGAAAATAATTCCTTTGTTCATAATTAACTAACAGAGTGAAAATTTAAATAGTAGTGTGCCATTTGTGATATTGATGATTGAGATGCAATTCAGAATATCAATATTCAGTCATTGATATAATTATCATTAGCGAGCATACGAAAATTGAAAATCATTCTATTCCTAGAGTGAGCTATGACTAACTATTATTAGATTTTTCTACTGAAACCTTAACCTTAAGAAATTTTCGATTCTATCTTCATGATAAAATTTGTCTGACCATATCCAGATGTTACCACTGAAGGTATTTTTCTTTAAATATTCAAAATTTCCCTCTACTTATTTTTCATAATTTATTTCTCAATAATTAGGTTTCAATTATTGTTGTAAAACTGAAATTTTGAAACTCATTCAATTCCAAGAGCAAACTATGTATATAAAATATTTAACATTTTTTCAATAATAGGCTATGTCTGACTTTGTCTAATGATTCCTATGGAAAATTTGTTAAAAAGTTTTGAATTTTCTGTTTTCATAAAAATTCATTCTAGGGTTCATCCTTTGTTCATAATTAACTAACAGAGTGAAAAGGAAAACAGTAATGTCGCATTTGTGATATTGATGATTAAGATGTTATTCAGATTTCGAATATTCAGTCATTGATAGAATTATCATTTGTGTACAATCGAAAAAAAAAATAAATAAATAAAATAAAAAACATTTCATTCCCAGAGTACGGTATAACTGACTATATTTGGATTTTCCCACAGATACCTTTACCTTACGAAATTTTCGATTCTTTCTTCATGATAAGCTCTGTCTGACTATACAGAGATTTTACCACTGAAGATATTTTTCTTAAAATATTCAACATTCTCCTCTACTCCTTTGACATAATTTAATTCTCAATAACTGTCTTTCAATTATTTCTGTAAAACTCAAATTTTAAAACTCATTCACTCCAAAGAGTAAACTATGTATGACTGTATATAGATTTTTCCACTAGTGCCTTCACCATGAGAAATTTTTGAAACTTCCAACACGATTTTTATCTGTATTTCAATACTACAAATTCATGCTCCTTGCGCCGAATTTATCACAATCACAATATAATATTATTTATTGAACCCACTTCATCAGTTAAATAAATTTAAAAATAATCACTTTCACCATCTGAGATTTTAACGTTAAATGAAACATAAAATTATTTTTTTCTGTCCAGTATAGGCAAGGAACTTGCTATACTTACATGAAAATTACCAACTTTTTACTACTTGTATTATGTAAGAGGAACTCGAGTTCTTTACAATATTACATTATTTTTACATTCTTCAAAAATATTTTTCGATTTGTACCTTTTGAAAAAATTGATTTTCGTTATTTCATTGTGGACAGCAACTTTTTCCACTGAATCGTTGTGGGAAAACGAAATGAGAGTAACAAATTGTAATCTTTCATCTTGTATTGTAAGCTGCTATGAAATGTTAGTGTACGTGACTTCCAGTATATCATAATTATTTATTTTATATATTCGACTGAGCTATTGAACATGAGGATAATGTATATCATAATTATCATCAGTTAACATAGTAACAAAAAACTATGAGAGAACTATGAGAGAAAACTATGAGAGAAAAAAAATGAACGATCATATTTGATTCAATTTTTTTTTTCTCACATTTTATGTCATATTCATTATCGAATGTCAACTTAAAAGGTTTGAAGATAAATTTTACGAGATGTTTGAACCTACTAAATGATAAGGAACTTTAGTTCTTAAAAACGGAATTGCATATACACATAAATCAATATGATGAATATTATCGATTTATGCTTGCATCAAAATCTCAACTGTCGCAAATCCAATCTAGTCAGTAGTTTGTTTCAGTTTTTAATTTTTTTGAATCTTCGTTTTAAACTATAACTTGCAAAATCGAAGTTTTCATTGTTGTATACAATGCATGCATCAGTCAGTACGAAACATTATGGAGTGAAGTACATGTAGAGAGAAATTTTGAGGTGCTGCGGCAAGTGGTGACGATGACGATGGTCGGGGGGTAGTTTGGGGTGGTTAGGGGATGGAAAGCACGACGGCACCGTCTGCTGCCGCGGCCGTGATTTATCACGCCGTGCCACGGCACTGGCGTAGCTACTACAACGTACGTTGCATTGCGTCGGGATGATACATTGGGGGGTGCCGTATATATGCCTTCGCGCTCCCCGGTACTAATTGACATCATCGATATCGGTATCCGTCGACGAGCGGATTACTCCGCCGTAAACAACTACCCTCCCTCTTCGTCCCGGATCAAGGCAACCACCGTGACACTTTCACGCAAGTTTTCCTGGCGGCTTTCCGCAAGGGCGTAGACATTTAAAAATTGCAGTAACTGATTAATGAGCTTTGGAGGAGCTTGCAGAAATTCAGATAATGAGGGAGATTCTTCCATGAATAGAAGGGTGTCAGTTATCTTAGCTATGCTGGAATTCTTCCCATTCCAGGACTTTGAATGAATCAGGATAATAAAAAATTTTTGTTGTAAAGTTTGGAGCAAATTTGACGTGATTAACATGTACAACAAAACGAATGTAGTTTTTCATACAGTTTTGTTCAAAAATTTATAACTTGTGCAAAACTTATGCTATATGTTTGGAACATGACACAGTTTTAGTGTATAATACAGGCCCGTACGGACGGAGGAGGGGGGGTTGGGGTTGTAACCCCCCCCCCCCCCACAACGAGATATTTCAAATGATTTCGATTAAATACTTCTATTATTGGTTCTTACGGTTTGATATAAATTTTGACATCTTGCATTGCATTGTATTTTTCAGAAAACAGTGTCTGAATAGATTTTTATTTCGTTTTGTTATTTTTCGTATGTATCTTCTACGATTTGAAAAATTGTTCAGGATTTCTGTAACTATTCGTATTTTTCAAGATCTATAAAATGTTGCAGGATTTTCTAGTATTTTTATATATTTCTAGCATTTTCATTTGAATTGTTATAGATTCCGAGAATTTCTAACTGTGAAATTTGGAGTTTATTGAATTTAACGTGTTCAAAGGATTTTTCAGAAAACAGTGTCTCAATTGATTCATATTTCTTGAAGTATCCTTCGTATTTCATCAGTTTTTCTACAAATTGAAGGATCGTTCAGTTTTCTTGTATATTTCTGTATAAATTTCTGAAATTCAATGCTCTAGTTTTGAAAATTGTATAAGATTTTTAATATTCCATAGATATACTTGTATTTTTCAATACATGTATTTCCTTTTTTTATTTCCTAGTATTTATAGAATGTTAAAAATTTTAAGGTTTTGCAGAAGACAGTTTCTTTAGAGATTTAGAGTGCCCTCAATATTTTTTGAATTTTTAACGGATTTCTAAAATTTAAACATTTTTTTAATATTTTTATAGTTTTCGATAAACATATATTATTAGAATTCAATGCTCGAAAAATCGGGTTTATTGATTTCTGGAATTACAGAAATTTTCGAAGAATCTAGTAGCAAAAAAAAAAGTAAATAATATTAAGTATTTTTCGTATTACATTTTCTTTCTGTGTTCCTAAAATTAAGTACCATAAGGTTTTCTAGCATAATCTATAGATTTTAGGTATCCTGCTATAGATTTTAAGAACTAAGGTTTCCAGTATTTACATTTATTTATATGCAGATTTCTAGAATTTATTGCTAGAATTGTGAAAATTTCTAATAAAAAGTGAAAAAGCATCATACTCTGTCGATATGTGTACATCAATGACTGATATATCACTCTGTTTCATATATTTGTCTATTTATCTATCTGTTTCTCTATTGTATTTGCATTGCAGTTACTGCAAGACTCAAAAAAAAAAAGTTGGGAAATGGCTATAATTCCCCCATTAGTTGATATTTTTTTCATCAAATATGCATATTAAAGTTGACAATATTCTATCACAATATAATATAACTTCCATGTAATAAAATTATGTGCTATATATATTAAAAAAAATCCAAACTGTAATTAAAAAAAGGGGTATAACCCTTCAAATCATAAATTATGTGGATAGTGTAGTAACAAAAAGTGTTTCTTTTTTTATTTATTATGCATTCGTTATTCAGCTAAATGTCAAAGAGAAATAATAAACGTTTTTTTCGTGCATCTGTAATTATTGAATTGCTTGTGTTGAATTTGTTGAAAACATAACAAAGATTAAATATATAAAGTAGAAGTTGTCGAAAACAAATGATGTTTTGATATTGCCTCATATATTTGATTATTATTTGATTAATTAATCAATTTATTTACCTACATAATCTACATTTATTATCTTCATCCCTATGAATGGACCATGTACTATCAAACCAAATCAATTTCAATTGCATGTTATTCTACAAGAACAACATAAAAGTTGATAACCTCCCTCCCCCCCAAATTACAGATTTCTGTGCACGGGCCTAGCGTAATGTTAGGTTCAAACAATGTTAAGTTCCAAACAATTATCATTAGTTTTGCACAAGTTATGAATGTTTGAAGTCCTTTTGTGACACGTGTTAATCATGTACGATTCGCTTCAATTTAACACACATAACAACAACTTCCCAACAACCTCAAACCCCGCTATATCTACCACCACCAAATAAAAAAACCTATGAACAGAAAGTATAAAGTCCCAAAAAAGGCAGATAAAAAGAAACTGCAGTTTTATTTTTTCATCCGCTTTTTCAACGCGATCGCCGGAACATAGTCCGGAGCGATAAAATGTGCTCCCGTGAAATTTGATTCCGGAATAAAAATGGAATATCGGGGATAACACGAATCGGTGAAGCCATTTGATCTTCGGGTAAACTGAAATGCGGAGGATCCAAGTGGGGGGGGGGGGGGTTGTTCGGGAAACATATCGATATGGGGAGCCGCCGCTACAGGAACGGAATACAGAGAAGCGCATTATCGCCGGCGGCCAACTATCCTTCGCCGTTCTTTACGCTTGGCATCACTCGATACCTCGAGCCGTCGAGCTGTCTCTCCTCGATACGAGGCCATTTGTTCCCGGGCAAAAATTTATACAACTCACACATGATAGAATAGGGTGACAACATTGTTGTATGTACAAGATTGAAATCTTGAATGCAGGGGGGGGGGGTGATTGATTTCTTTCAGTTTTCATTGAATCCTTGCCATTTATGCAAAAAAGCAACTGGGGAGGTTTGAACCTAATCAGTTTTTTAGGATACATATTTATTTTAAATTATTCAAAAATATTTTTCGATATTTGTACATGGATGGAATTAATTTCGGTTGTTTTATGATTTATAGTAACTTTTTCTACTCAATTGTCATTAAAAACTAAATATGAGTAATTTTTCAAGTTGATTTTTTAGCTGGTAGGTAATGTTTAAAATAAACAAATTTCTGGTACATTTGGATCATGGAAATTTCTCATCTTGAAAACATGAAAAATTAACCCTGAGTCGAATCAACTCTTCCACCAAAGTATCTATCAATTTAAATTTTTTTTTATACTTCCCAAATTTACTCTGATTCGATGTAGAAAATAAAACATTATCTTTTTCAATCGAAATCTACCTCGATATACACGAATCACGGTAAAAAATTTTCGAGCTTTCATTCGGCGCCATGATATACGTAGGAATAAAATTTCAAAATCAAAGGGAATTCTCTTCACTTTGCATTCAAAGTACGTCTACGTGCTTATTACGCGCTATCGAAAGTGCACTCATGCTCGAGAATTTATCGGGATATCAATGGAATCGAACGCTTTGAATAAAAAATGAATCTAATGGCGCAGAAGACTTTAAAATCGAGCGGCACTTTGCGTGGTTCACGAGAAACGATAGTTTTTCCATCGGGTCACGAACAATTGAATTGGATTAGACGTTTTAAGAAGAAAATTGTGATTGTTTTCTGAAAAGAAATATATTTCATTTCCTCGAAAAAATGAAAATTATCACTCAAATTTCCGAATTCGAAGTAAAGATGTTCAATCATTATTATGCTTGTTTTTGATGTTTTATGTTTTGCCTCTTTTGGCAGATTTTTCAAATGTTAGAAGGTTGAAAACCACATCAAAATTGTGTCAAAATAAAGCATTAATAAACCTATCTCTCGATCCAACAAAAATTATTCAAACTTTACAAAATTTAAATACGATAACCTTTTATAATATTCAGAAAAGGATTTTCATGCACTGTCAAAAAAAATTTGATCTTTCAAACATCTTTTATAGACTTTCCCTTAAAATCGTATTTGAAATTTCATGGACACATATATGAAAAGGATTTCAAAGAAATTTATATCAAATTTATTGTTTTCACATTAAATATATTAAATTTAATATTTTTTATTCTTATTAGTTTAACTTCAAGATACTACAGCTTTGAATATTCTTAAATATTTTTTGCATGTTATCAAATATACAATATAATTTTTTTTATACAATTTATATTCGATTTTTTCTTTCAATCAAATAGCTGATAACAAATTAGGGAAAATCTGCTCCAAAAAAATTTATTTTGTCGAATTCCATTTGAATTAAAAAAATTTTAAATACACATTTTCAAGGAAAAATCATTTGAAGGTAAAAAAATTTTAATGTTTGCTTTATATTAAATAAACACTTCGACTTCATAGAAGGTTTATAATTTTCATAGACAGTGTCTATTTTTTTCATAGTTGCGTCCATAACTTTAATAGAAAATTTAATAGACAGTATGGGAAATTTGTTTTAAAGACCGTCTCTTAAATTTAATAGAGAAATTTCTGAGAGTGGGGTGTAATTTGTTTGTAATGAAGAGTAAATCTAGAAAAAATGATTTCAGAGGCAACACTTGAGCACCATTAATCAAAATAGTGACTTCTTGACTGATTCGAACATACGGAAGGTTCGGCTCCGCGATAACTGCGCATTAACAATATTCGAAGCCGGGAGCTTTGTGCCTGGCTACTGCTGCGGTTTTATACGCGGCTTTAGAGGACAGCGTAGAGGGCTTAGATAATCCTGATTTAATAAATCTAACAGTTGTGCACCGCCACTGGCTACAGGGGTGCGACCACGGGCAACGCGTGCGTAACTAATGCGCCCAAGAAAAAAAGCCCTGTCACTCCGTCAAATTCGCGTAGCTAATTTATCAAAATGCTCCATGCCATTCAGAATATTACATCATTAGCGAACAAAATATAAATTGTGGCGAAAATATATCTCAGAAAAATTGGAACTTGGAATTCATTTTGAACATTTTTGAGTATTAAAAAATGAGGAAACAAAATTTCTACAGTTTTATTCGACACTTTTAATTTTTCTGCTCTATTCTAATTCAACCCGAGTAAGAATAACTTTGATTAAAGTACACGTTTTCGGAAAATTTTTGCTATTTTCAATGAGCTTGGGAAATTTTTGTATAACGTTAGGAGTTTCGGAAAAAAGCACCTTGCTACTCCCTGTTATCTCGAGCCCCGCAAGCGTTTTAATTTTCATCCAAGCGGTCATTAACTTTTACGATGGTCGTTTACTTTTTAATCCGTTCGGAGCCTAGCGCCGCGAGGAACTTATATCTTTAATGTAGCCTTTCGACTCGGGCTTTTCCAGCCAAAGAACCAAAGGGGAAACTGAAGAAGCGCGAAAGAAAGAAGTAAAAGAGAACAATGGCGTAGTGAGGTGGAATTTTAGTGAAATAAAAAGAAATTACATGTATAGATAAAAGGTAGAATATGTGTGAAAAAAATACATCGAGTCGGATATTGATTACCATGAAAAAAATTCAGTTGAGATTATTATTATTATTATTACTATTATTATTATTATTATTATTATTATTATTATTATTATTATTATTATTATTATTATTATTATTATTATTATTATTATTATTTAAAAATGTTTTTTTTCTAAAATATTGTAGAACAACTGAACCAGGTGCGTAGCCAAAGGAGGGTTTTGAAGGTTCCAACCCTTCCAGGAATTCTGATGAAATCAATTTTCATTTTACTTAAAAATAAAAAAAGTTACACTAATTAATTATGAAAGTGAGAGTTACAAGCGAGAAATGAATAAAAACTTTAGTAACATATGTTTCTTAAGAAAGTAAAAATTAGCAAAACGTAAGATTTCGTAGAAAATATAAATCAGGAAAATTTTGTTTCAACCTAGTAAATAGTAAAGGAAAATTCAAATTATGAAAATGCTGAAAATCTGAAAAACTTCTAATCTTGGATCTTGAAATTCCAGGAATTTATTCTATATTTAAGTATTGTTAAATCTTTTGAATTGTAGAAACTCTGAGGAAAGACCAAAAGTGAATAAATTCTATGAAAAAACTGTTTTATGAACAATCTCAACAAAAGCCTACGATCTATAAAATTCCGAATTCCAGAGCATGGAATCCTTAAAAGCATATATAGCAATGCAAAGTTATACTAAAAATCTATAAAAATTCTAAAAACGTGACGAAAACTTCTAATAGGTATTTGAAAAATGCGAAAGACGAAGAACCTAAGGGAACTCAAAAATCTATAGAAAAGTAATTTTTTCATGAATATATGAAAAAAACTAGAATAGATCGGATTTCTGTATCCAGAGTATCGAATTTTTCGAATCTTCATAGTATTCTACAAAAATAATAGAAATTTATAAAAATTCTGAAAAATTCTTTATTTTTTGTATATACTAGAAAAATGAGAAAAAAACTATTAATTTCATAATACATAAAAATAAAGCAGATGTGATTTCCCTAAAAATGAGAAAAAACTTAGATTTCTTGAGAGTTTATCATGATATAATTCTATATAATAATGAAATTATATATAATTCTGAAAATTATTATCGAAAATGATGAAGAAAACATAATAAAAATACAACCAATTCAATTTATATAATTTTTACAATTCAGCATTTTTTTGGTAGTTTAAATAATGAAAAATATTATATAAAAATATTGAACATCTATTTAAAAGATACTTTCTTCTAAAAAATCAGATTAAATGCTAAAATTCAAAGAGAGTTTCAATTCTATAGTTTCTAATTTAAGGAATCTATTAAGAGTTCGAGAAAATGCAATTTTCATAAATTATTCATAAAAATACCAGAAAAACTAGAGAAATAACGTGTTGTACGAAAATTATAGCAATTTATGAAATACTTTGAATCTGTGTGCGTTACATTTTTTTTTTTTCAAAAATCCATTACAATATCTAAATTTTTCACTACTACTTTGATTTCTTTAGCATCGAATTCTAGAAAGTTATAGAAAAATCTATAATAGTATCAGTGAATCCTTCGGGTTGTATAAATATTTAAAGAACGAGCAAACAAATTTCAACATCAGTAACTTATCGAAAAACACAAAAACCAAATTCCATTATATATAGAAAAATTGTGCGACTCTGAATCCCAGTTCTGATTTAAATTTCAAAATGTGAAAAATTCAAAAATCATTCTCCTTCAAGAATTTCATCAAAGATTGAAAATTATGGAATTACGAAGGAAATAAATTTTTTAGAAAAACCCCTCCCAAAAATTATTTCTGCCTACACCTCTGAACTGAACTTTCAAAAAACTAGGAGAAGAACTTGAAAATTCTTTTTAATAACTGACATAGTTCAGGAAAACCTTTTTTATATATAAACTTAAAATTTTTATCATGAATTGGATAGTAATAAACAATTTGAAACCGAAAAACATTGCACATAAGTCAAAAAATTGAGAAACCTTAAACATCATTACTTCTATTCATAACTGGAATATTTTAAGGATTAATCTCCAAGTCCATAGTTACAGTATAAAAGAAACTTGATTTCCAGTAATATTCCTCAGCCCTGTTTGAAATAATGAATCTCGCTTTTTTGTTGAGGCGAAATTCGCGATAATTGAAGCAGCGAAAGTGGTAGAGGAGTAAAGGTAAAAAGCCGAGTTTTTTAAATTGAATCTAAGGGAAGCTGGATGTTTGTTGTATAGGGTTGAATTCTCCTCGCGCTCGTTGCGCGTGCAAGGCTCATTTGCATTCTCCCGATTGCGCTGGGATTTTAAATGCCTAGGTAATTAGAAGTAGCGAGGATGTAGGAATTCTTTGTCTAGCAATTTGGGAGTAAGCTGTTTGTCTATGGTTACATGGAGTGTTGAATGGCAAAGAAAATCCTAGAATTTTGGAAATTAAAATTAAGATCATTAAGAAAATATAAAAAAGTATGTTCAGGGAAAACATATGATATACATAAATATTCAAGCAAAATAGATCAATCAGAGGTTTCTTTCACATTCTTAAAATAATCAAATTTAATTCTTTTTTCCAATAAATTACGTTGTTCAAAAAGAATCTTGGTTTTTTCCATAGGTTTTTTTTTAATTCTAGATAATTTTAAATTGTATTCTCAACATTCTTATACATCTGAACACGTAGTTTTCCTTTCCATTATTATCTAAGGATATAGGTTATAAACCCCTTCCTCTTTCCAAGAAAATCTTAAATCCGCCATTGAAGCAAGGAGCATTAGAATCTACGACTGCAAGTTGGGGATGGAACGAAAACAAGCCGTGTTTTCGACTCTTGGAATGGGAAAGATTTACCGTCGTACATACGTATACTATGAACGGGGATGATTTCCTCCGCTCGAGTTTCAACAATGACCCAACTGCTCGGCCCGGAAAATTAAGCTCGCGCCTCGGAAACTGCGCTGCTCTCGCTCACTTAAGGTGCCCCTCCGCACCTATAAAGCACGAAATACATAGCGGAGTCTGTGTCCCCGCAACAATGTATTTAATTAACGTAACGGGCATCGGGGGAGGGCGCTCTCGCGATTGCACCCACAAACCACCCTCGATCCCGAGCCACCATGCTCCACTAACCCGAGCGTCTTTCCCTTTTTTTTTTCATACTGTTCACCTCTGGTCTCCTGTGGCGTAGCATGAAGAGAATTTCCTTAGAATTTTTTTTTATTATTGTTTTAGGCACAGGGAGTTATTATTATTCAGTTGGTACAAGCAACGAAAAAAATGACTTTGTTATTATAACAAGAATCACATTTTCTGCCCTTTTTTTGCAAAAAGAACTGCTTCATCAATTTGATCCCTAGTAACCTTGAATCTTATGGAAATTGTACACGAACCTTATAAGGATCTAAATTTCTTTATAAAATTTTCAATATCTTATAAATCGTATTAAAACCTTATAAGCAGGGCAACCTAAAATATTTTTTTAAATAAAAAATATTTGAATAAATATCTTGGCTGTAAACGTCGATAAATAAATATCATGTTTATTATACATATTTCGTCAATATTCCAGTTTTTGAAAAATATTTCTGACTCTTTTGCCCTCGAATATGAATGAATCTCGTGATTCGACTGACGAAAAGTAACAAATGAATGTAATCTGGTGCTGCTTCAAGTCCTTTTTTTTAATTTTGACAGAAATTTCACGGAAAAAGTTTTTTCATGCATCCAATAAAAATTGCATCGTCCATATTTTAAGCAAAATTTTTTCATTGAAATAAGCAAGGTTTTTGTTAGCCTAATAACTTATTATTTTGGTACAAGAATCATGTATTCTGAGCTGCTGAAAATATTCCTCTCATCAATATAAAAATTGTGTTTGAAATTTTGGCAATAAAATTTTCATCGGACGCATGAAACATTTTTTTCAGTGTTTTACAAAATTAGAATCCCGATTAACATGAAATGCTAAAAATTAAATGAGGTTCTTCAAATTTTATCAAATGAGTTGTGGCTACATATCCTAAATAAATGATTCTGATGATCTACGAAGATCATTTTTTATTTTCGGACATCTTTCCCAAAATGTAATATTTTATTGTAATCAATAAAAAGATCGAAGTTTACAATGGTTTATTTAATTGAAGTATCCATGGAATTTTAGAAATAATGAATGAATATAAATATCAAACATTTTTCATAAATATTTATGCCTTTTTTTCGTAAATAATAAATAAATATTTTGCTTTTTTTCGTAAATATTTTCGGTTGCCCTGCTTATAAGAATTGTGATTTCTCAAATGGTGATCTTATGAAAACCTTATTAGAAAATCCTTATGTTTTCGATTGATATATGAAAATTTTATAATTACTAGTAGGGAATTGAAATTTCTTCATAAAGAATTGAAATTACCTTACAAGAAATTAAAGTTCCCTTATAATGTTCTAAATTTAACAGTTCCTTGTATGGATTTGCAGTTTTCTTACAGAGATTTTAAATTTCCTTATAGAGAATTTCAATTTGCTTTTTGGTTTTACAAAGTTTCTACAAAAACTACTCACATTTTGGTAATGATTTCTTTCATATAATCAATATTTCGGCCTCAGAATAGACCCTCATCAGGATCCTTTAATTCCTACAATTCTCTATATTTTCCAATACAATAATCAAAAAACAAAAAATCTATTACTTATAAATTCCTGCATAATTTATTATCATAACAAATGAATCGTCAAAAGTGCGAAGTAAGGTCAGAATGACCATGTCATAATAAATTTGCAGTTGTATAAAGCAAATGTATGATAATACTTCTCTCGATTTTTACATAACTTGAAGCATAAAAATTATTCCAGTGCGTCCGAGAACAAGTACGTGGAACTCAATATTGATTACTGACAATCATTCCAGTAATCGTAGTACATATCAATTTTATTCTTATGGAAAGTTAGAGGCTACATATAAACGTGATAAAAACAGAACATCAATATATATCAAAATATGAATCATAAATAACACTTAAATACCTCGTCTTTTCTTGCCTGTTTAGTGTATTACTAGGCTTCTTAAGTCTTTTCATTTCCAAAACATCTCTCCTAAATTGATTACTCTCTCTATCAAGAATCTTAACATTTTTCCAATGAAACTCACGTCCGGCATGCAATCTATATTCAGACAAAATATTATGATGAAAAAATGGTAGTATAGTATTTTTCTCATAAAGCCACAGGTAATAAATTATATTTTAAAGACAACACCTTTTGGTCAAAAACAAATTAACTTGCTTTTACTTATTATTACAATAATATTCTCTCCAATTTCATGTTCAAATCTTTCAAAAAGTGTAAGATTACTTTCTTCGTATTTCCCAGCCTACCCGCATTATAATCGTTATTTTTATTTCACAGTCCATATTTCATCAAATAACTAATCCATTTACGAGTGAATTTCTCAATGAAATCCTTTGATTAGTTATTCATAATTAATATCTCTTTGATTATTTTATAATTCTTATCATTTAATTGATCATCAGCGAGTTTAAAATTTTTATGAACCAAACTTGGTACAATGCCAATTTTTAGATGCAATAGATGTTTCGAAAAGTAATTAACAAATCTTCTTTCTTCATGAGGATTATACATCTCCTTGTAAGGAATTGCAATTTCCTTATAAGGATCCCAAATTTCTTCTGTTTCGTTTTCGAGAGACATGGGTTCGAATCTTCTCTCCAACAATTAAACATATGAACTGATGATTCTCACAAAATTGTTAATGAAATTTTTCAATGCTGCGAGAGTAAAATTTTTCTTACAAGGTTTTTCTCCTTATGAGCTTTTAAAATCCTTATGAACGGTTTATCTCAACATATAAGGATGTGTCTTGTGTAATCTTTGGGTTGATAAAGAAATTCTGAAGCCCAAAGTTTTCTTATTCAAAATCAAAAATCGAGAGCTTTTGAATTCTGACTTTTAAAACAAGATTTTCTAAGACTTACAGTGATAATTCATTAATGAAAAAACGAATTGATGCAAAAATTTTCATAAGAATTTGAATTACATAAGAAATAATACATTTTTTTATTCTGAGGAGAGCAGGGGGCTTAAACCCCTATCACCACCCTCATCTGTTTGCCCTTATACACACTGGAATAAGAACTCAGATACTTTCAATGTCTAATCGAATGTTGTACCTATTGATTTCTAACTACCATAAGCATTTCTTTGAAGAATAAAATAGCGTAACAACTTGAAATAATTTGAATGTTTCAATTGAAAATGTCACCAGGTATGGTTCCAAAACCGTCGGACGAAATGGAGAAAGAAGCACGCAGCGGAAATGGCAACGGCCAAAAGACGACAGGAAGAGGTCGAAGGCGTAGTGGCAGAAGCTGAAGATGGCTGCAGTGACAATGAAACTGAGGGCAATGGGGACACAGCAGCAAAGAGACTGCGAAGAGAGTTGGAACAGCAATATGGCCCGTGAACATCGTAAATCCAAGTAAGATATTTCAAGATATCAAAGTATCTTGCATGAATATTCAAAATCCAAAACGCTTTTCACCCAAGAATCGATCAACAAGGAGCCATCATTTTAAAAAGTATATTTCAAATAAGTACATCCATCGATTGTTTCAAGCTTTTTTTGGAAATCGAATTGTATTAATATCATACAAAGGACATAATTGAGTGTTAATTAACACTAAAAAAAAAATGGAAAATCTCCATGCATTTGTATGGAAATTTTATCAAACATTGTTTTTTTCCATTTTTGATTGAATAAATTTCCATTGCTATATGGAATATTTCCAAACATAGGAATTTCTCATGACTGTATAGAAATACTGCCCATCAAAAATGGAAAATCTCCATGCATTTGTATGAAAATATTTCCAAACATTGAGTTTGATTATAAAAATTTCCATACGGTCTCTAAAATTTTCGTCCGTGTACAAAAAATTTCCATTGCGGTATGGAACATTTCCAAACATGGAAATTTTTCATGCATGCATTGAAAAAATCTCAAACAAAGAACGGAAAATCTCTATGCGTTTGTATGGAAATTTTTCCAAACATTGATTTTTTCCATTTTTGTGTAGATTGGAGTAGATTGGAGTGGATTGATGTAGATTTGGGTGTAAGTGTTTTTAAATACTTGAAAAGGTTCCCTGGTAGTAAAATCAACGTTAGATTTTCGAATATGCATGTTTGGAAAAAATCCATTTTTTTACAGTGTATATAGCTCCTGATGAGGGCTTCAATTTGAAGCTGAAAGCTTGAAACAACCGATATACTTCTTGAAATGATGGCTCCTTACTGATCTATCCTTGATTGGAAATTATCTTCCATGAAGTATCACCATCATTTTCACAGTTTGGCAGAATTTCATCAAATGAATTAAATTGTTAACGATATTACAATGTTGTACGTCATGAAATTAAGCACAATTCAAAGTGTCTCAGGAATGAGCACTTGAATGAAACACACGACAAGTGTGTATTAAAGGGACATATATTATTTTGATCAGCAGTGAAAAGGGAAGGATCGTCGAAACGGAAAGGACGAAAGGACTACGTTGTTCCTGACTATGAAGAAAGGCGTTGGCAGGCGTGGCTGTCGAGCACGGGGCGTTGCTCGGCCATGGATACGGACCAGGATTTCGCTCTCCTCGAGCAGGACCCTTTTCTCCTTATTGCACGCGCGGAAAGCCCTTTTCCCCCCAAGCCCCTCGTGGCCGCGGAAAACTACCCCCCACCCCGAGGAAACGATAGTCTTCCTTGTCTGCTTTTTTCTCCGTTATCGCGGGTATTATATCCTTGTAGAAAGAAGTTTGGTCGGGATTGGATATTATAGCGGGTCGCGATCATCATGGACGAGGTGGAGAGATTTTTGAAGTTCAGGTTTTGGGTTGAGAAGACAAAATATTTTTTTTTTTTTTTTTTTTGAAGGTGTGGAAATTCTTCATGGGAATTTCCATGAAATTTTAAACTGTGATGGGGTGATTATTGAAAATGACATTGTGGTATCCCAAGACAAAAAAAACAGAGTATCATTTCAGTTTCTAGAGTATTTCAAGTCTCCGAATGAGCATTCCGTTTTGCCAAATGGAATACTCTTCTAAAACTCATAGCCATCGAGGTATAGTATCTGAAATGGAGACTTCAATCTGCGTACCTGAGTATTCAAAAAAGTGACGCAAAGTGACTTGGGTATCCAAAAAAGATATTTGAGGAGACCAAAGTCTCTCATATAGATACTATTTAAGACTCTGTAAAAAGATACTCGAGTATTCATAAATACAACTCGAGTTGACTGCAGTATCCTACATGATGATAAGGAGAAACTACATAATCCAAAAAAGTGAGGATCAAAAACTCTCCTGGAAAAAATTAAAGTCTTAGAGAGATAAGGTCCATATCACTTAAGAAGCAACTGCATTAGTGAAAATTGAATATGAATGATTCCAGTTTGTATGATTCCTAAACTTTTTCTATTTCAACACGAAAATAGTATGTTATTGACAGTTTTGAAAATGCCTGGTTTGACGAAACGAAAAATTGCAGCACGAGGCGAAGCCGAGTGTTGTAATCGTTTCGTCACAAAAGGCGATTTTCAAAACAGACAATACGATATTTTATTGACGGTTTGCTAATTAATAATGTCCAAATTTCCAATTGTTAGCGAATTTTTAATAAAATCTATTATCTGAATTTTTCAAAATATTTTCAAGTTTCTTTTGGAGGGCTATGGAAAATAAATGTGCCGTGAAAATCACAATTTGTAAGTTCCTAAGATTGGAGTCTCCCTTTGAGGTTCCCAAGTCTTTAATAAATGAGAGTATTCAGAAAAATATAAATTTTGGAAAAAGAAAGTTACAGAGGATCAATGTGTTAACGTATGGGATACTCAAGTCTCCAATAAATCTCATGATCCGGAAATAGACTCATATTTTCGGAAAAATCGGCTTTAATCTGAGATTACAGTCTCCAAAAAGAATTCCTGAGGGACAGTTAGAGACCGTAGTCTTGAAAAAAATGACTTTTTGAGACAGAAATCTCTGATTTGGTTACTAAAATACTGCAGACTCTTGGAGATTCATAAAAACAACTTCTATACTCCTGGAGACTCGATGATACTCATTTCGAGACTCAAGAGACTCTTGGAGACTGAAATGATACTCATATTTTTCATCCCTGAATAGACAAGCTTACGAAAAATTTTTATACTTTTCCGTCTTCTGCTTCATTTTTATTGTTCTTTTGTTCAATTGATTGTAAAAGAAATTTCTAAAATCATTCTGTAAATAAACTATTTGATTTGTAGATGCACAATTTTCAGAATTTTTAAAGATATCAGCATTTAGGATATGGGAATCTTGTATGGTTGAGGAACTTCAAGAATCAGGATAGATTCTATTTATTTTGAGTAAATATTTCTTTTGTTTATTTAGAATTTCTACAAGGATACTGAAAATAATTTTCATGGTCATATATAGATTTTCTTTTCTAGAATATTATTTTGAAAAGAATCAAACGCAAAAATTATCTTATATCGAAGAAAAAAAGCAAACACTGATGTGACATCATCAAGATTTTTTTTTTTTTCAAAATCAACAATAAATTTCTGGATTCTGGACAACCCATGATTGTTAGGAAAATTTTATGAATCATAAGCGCAACAACCCTTTATTAATCAATAAAAAGAATGAATACTAAATTTTGCGATAAGTTTTACAATATTGTATTCTTTCCGGTCTGACCATGTTCGATATTTAATTTTTGAAACAAAATGCAATAATCAATCAAAATGAAAAAACGAGAAATTGATAAATTTACGAAAAAGATTCCTTGGGGTAGCCAGAATTTTCATATGACAAAAATAAACAAAAATATTCAAAAGCTCTTTATCATTTCCTCCGAATCCCCTTCTTCTAAGGGGTTACATACCTTTTTGTGCCGACGAATTGAGGATGGTTTGAAGTAACTTTTAAAGTATGTAGCAGTAATGCTATGTAAATGAAGTTATAGATTTGAATAGTGTAGTGTTCACTTGAAAAAAACAAGTATTTGTTCATAAAAAAATATCAACAATTGGCGAAGTTATGGCCCTTTCCCCGAAACAACTTTTTTTTTGAAGAGGCTTGCGGTGACCACGATACAAGTTGAATAAGTCAAGTTAAATCAGAAAATCCAAAAAATTTCATTAGTCTAGGAATATATGTAGTTCCTGAACGATTGCTTTTCCATAGAAAATTTTTTATTTTGCAGATAAGAATTTTTCAATAAAATTTTCAGAGCTCAAAAAATCGAAATCTCGGAGGATACGTTCTTGAATACAGGAAAAACATAATATTCATTTTTTCAACTGTTCAAGAACTAGATACATTCCTAGACTAATGAAATTTTTTAGATTTTCTAATTTAACTTGACCTGTTCGACTTGCATCTTAGTCGCCACGAGCCTCTCCAAAAAAAAAGTTGTTTCGGGGAAAGGGCCATTACTCCGCCAATTGTTGATATTTTGTTATAAACAAATTTTTTTTCAAGTGGACAATACACTGTCAAAAAACAATAACTTCAGTGTCATGAAACTATTGCTAATACATACCTTAAAAATTTCTCCAAACCATCCTCAATTCGTCTGCACAAAAAGGTGTATAACCCCTTAAGAAAAATGTCACTAACAACAATTGGTTGAATTACCAAAAAATCATCTTGTATTTGATAAAAACACTGGTTGCATTTTTTATTATTTTTTATATTTTCGAATAATCGATAAAATGTATTATTTATCAATTTTTTGACCTCATTGTTCCCACTCTCTGGCCACCCCTGAAAATTTAATTTAAAAAAGCTTGAATATAAGAATTAAAAATCATCAACAATTTCCAAAAGGGGGAAAAAAGTGATATCCTATGCCAAAGAATCGAAAAATTTCGCGCGTCGTATAAAAAGGGACATTTTGAAGAGGTTCTCGAAAAAGCTCAAAAATAGTTGTACATTATGTATATATACGATAACATGTATGTGATAAGACGCGTTTTCAGTTACGAGAGCTGCGTAGAAAATTGCACTACACGATATTTATTTGAAGGGAGTTGCTTTTTCGGAGGATCACAGTGGCGTCATAACTGCCTAATTTTTTTTTCATTGATTAGACGTTTTGATTTCAAAATAAAAAAGTCAAAATTGGAAGGTACGAATCATTGTATTCCATATTATTAATTTTTTATGTCACTGGAAATACATTATTTAATTTTCAATATCTAAAATTTTAACTTTTGAGTAAACCAGATAATAAATTTTTGAAATTCACACAAAAGTTTCGTCGAAAATCACAATAATTGCAAAAAAAATTTGCATTTTTAGAGTTTTTAATTGAGAGCCATTATACTTACAAATGTATTAATTAATAAAGTCAGAACAAATTTTTCCAAACTTTTTCAATATTCGTCAATCATCGGTTCTGACGCCACTGAAAAAAATTATGATGCGACTAATATATGAAAAATTGCTAATATCGTATTACGGCCGTGACAAAAAAAAAGAAAGAATTAACAATCGGAACTTTTTGTTTCTAACGACACTTGGAAAATATCTTTCATCGATTTTCCAAAATGGTTTCAGGTTATTTTAAAAACACAATATTGCAATACGATGATTTGTTGAACATATAATTATGTTTCTTAGATATATTTTTTAGTTTTTATTCGTATTTAAAGGAGGGAATCGATGAGAGTATTTTTTGATTTCACCTGCCTACGACTATATTTATAACTGGATTGTACAGTATTAGAGTTATATTGTTAAGTAAGAGTAGAAGAGAGAATTGTATAAAGTATTGTAAAAATTATACATAAGTGTTAATCACAGCTTGTGTACTATAACTCTGATTAAATAAATAACCGGTACCAATATTGTACATGATTGTTTTTTATGATCCTATAGTTTATTGATTTTTCTTTACTCTGTCACATTTATTTATGAATTAACAGTTCTAAGGGGTTCAAAATTTTGAAAAAAATTGTAAAAATTTATAGAAATAATGTAGTTGTTACTCGAGTTCAGAGCTGAGTTTCGAGGACTCATATTTTACACTTTTTAATACAAAAAAATCTCATTTTTTAGAGGATGAAATCTAAAATAACAAAATACAAAGGATTCAACTTTCATTACCCAAATCTTTATGTACATAAGTGTAGGATAAAAAAAAAGTATTTTGACCCTGAGCAAATACAATTGTTGATCTCACAAGCATAACAAGGTAAGCTCTAAAAATTTCCAAAAAGAGGCTCTATTCCTCGTTCCAGGTCACACAGCTGTACGAAAAGGAAAAAATGTATGGTGGAAACTGAAACGTCGCCAACTTTGGAATTGAGGCACGAAATCCTTGACCGTGATAAAAATTCATGAAAGGAGAAACGATTCCGACAAATCCGACGCGAAGACCTCGTTTCTATTCAACTGTCGAAACGCCATTTGATCAATCCGATTGTGTTTAACCTGCCGGCCTTTCGTCAAACCCCTTGCACGTAGAGAGATGTTCTTGATTAAATCTCTCTCCATCCGATCATAGCGGTTGGTCCTGATAACGGGGGGATCGCTCGTGTAAAGGGGGAAAAGAAGCCATAAGTATAATGCGCAAAAAGTGCGTGACCAAATGTCAGTGGCGTAGGGATCAGGTGGGCGTTGAATTCATGAATAGAAGAAAAGTTTGTACATTGGTGATTTTTATGAATGAAAAATGATACAATTTGAAACCTAACATCTGAGCACTTTTTTAAGGATTATTTTACAACTCTGATAAGATAAGTCATTTTTTTGAAGAAAAGGGAAGGGATTTTCAATAGTATTTTTTAAATATATGAATAATAACGATTTTTTATTATTTGTCAAAAACTTTGAAAACTTGCAAAGTTTTTATAGGTTGTAGAAATTTTTATGAAATCCGGAAGGTTTCAAATAGTATATGTTGAATGTTTCAAATTTTCAAAAATTTGCATAAATTTAACCAACATTGTGTTTTCCTACAAACTGATTTCAATAACTCTAAAAAACTGAAGAAATTTGTAGAAGTTTTAGAAACGTTAATAAATTCCGTTAGTTGTTGAAAACTCTGAAAATTTCTTAAAACTACAATAACTGTATGATATTCTTGACAACATTTTTTTAAATCAAAAAGTTTTTGAAAGTATAAAAATTTTTGATAATGTTAAAAATTTCAGTGGAAATCGAATAATTCAACAAATTTTTGATATATGTACTTAAAAAAATTCAAGAATTATTAGATTGTCAATGATTCTAAAAATTCAGAAAATTTTCAAAAGTTTCAGAAAGAGCAGGTAAATTTTGTAGATTATGTGAAATATTGACAATTTTAAAAATTTCGTAAAACTCTACAAAATGTCTAATATTTTTAATAATTCCAAAAATCAAAAAACATTTCATCGTACATACATTCTTCATTATTTTTAAAACTTGGAAAAATAAAAAAATAAAAAATATTAAAGATTGTCAATTATACTAGGGAGTGGGAAAAATTTGTTGAGTTTCGGAAAAAATTAATGAATTCGTAGATTATGAAATATTTAATACAGAAACTTTGAACTATTCTTGAAATGTTCTCAAATCAAAAAAAGTTTAACTGTATAAAGATAGTCCATAAATACTAAATTTTCCAACAAAGGTTTAGAAATTTAGAAAATTCAGAAAAACTAAAAAAAATTATTAATAATTCTAGAAATGTCGGAAAGTATAAAGAATTTTAGAAATTTTTCGAGAAGTTTCAGATACTATGCAACATTTTTGAAATTCTTTAAGCTAAAAAAATATTTTCCATGCAGAGTTCGTCGAAAATTTCGAAAATTCTAAGAAATATTCCGAAAATTTAAAGAAAATTTTGAAAATTAGAAAGACATAAAATTCTGGAGATAATCAATACTTGTGAAAAATTCGAAAATTTTTGAAGGATTTCATCGTACGTACATAAATTGTTTGAAAGTATCAACCAAAGTCTTAAAGATTCAAAAATTTTGAAAAACTATTAATTCTTCCAAATTACAAAGATTGTAGATCATTCTGAAAAATTTGCTAAGTTTGTAGAGTTTCAAATAATGATGATAAGTTTTGTATATTGTTCAAAATTTTAAAATTTTTCGTGAAAGCACAGAAACAATCTAGTATTTCTGAAATAAGGAAATGTTTTCCATACGTAGATCTTCAAAATTTTCATAAATTTTATCTCGATGAACATTTCAAAAAGTCTCAAAAATTTGGAAGACCTAATAAATTGATTCGATAATATCAGTATATCTAAAAAATTCGGGAATTTCTATAGAATTTTCAATAATGTTAACAAACTTCGTAAATAGTTGAATCATTTATAAACATTTCTTATTCTTAAAATTGTTCAAAATCAAAACTTGTTTTTTTGTACGTACATCGTCATATTTTTATGGTTTTAATCAAAATTCAGAAGATTCAAAAATTTTATGAAATATAGAACATCCCGAATTTCAAAGATTGTAGGCCATTCTAAAAAAATTCGGGAAATTTGTAGAATTTTAGAGATTGATGAGAAAAATTTGAGAACTTCTCTAGAATTTTCTGTAATGTTGATGAACTTTTTAGAAAATTATCAAAATTGTTGTCTCGTACGTACATCGTCAATAATTTAAAAGATTCAATCAAAATCGAGAAAATTTATGAATTTTAAAGAATTGCAAATTATTCCGAATTATTAGGATTATAGATCATTTTTCAAAAATTCACGAAATTTGTAGAATTTTAGAAAATGATAATGAAATTTGTAGGTTGTTAGTAATTAAGAAATTTTTTCGTGAAATAACAAAAACCATGCAATCTTCTAAAAACTTTTGTTTAATTTAAAATTTCTTATTTTACGGAAATAGTTATTGATTTAGAAAATTCGAAAAAAGATGAAATCTTATAACGAACATCAAATTGCAGACTAAAAAGATTTTTTCCTAACTTTTCTTTTATCTCTTCAAAAATCATAAATACAAATCCACCCTCATAAATGAATTCTGCTCCACAATTCCAAGAATTTCTTAAACCAAAAAACTCCACTATTCAAACCCCAGCGAAAAACCAATACGAGAAAACCAACTCTAAACCAGTGTTAAGTGGAAGGGTAGCAACTTCAATGCACTTATGTCAATTCACTATACGGTGAAATGGAGCGTCGTGCAAAAGAAAGTCAAACCGAGCAGCAGGGGCTGTTGAGCACGAGGATGTGTACGGGGATGATACGGGGATTTCCCGCTCTCAAACTTAATCATAACAGCCTGTTAGCTAAATGTATGGCGGGGTGACTGAAGATAGGGTCAGGACATCTAGTCAGTAACTATTGTTCAAATTGTTTCCCCTCTCGTTACGCTTCGCAGCCGCCCTCGTACGACTTTTCCCGCTGGCCCCTTTATTAAATTAATCTACCGTTTAGTAAATTGATCCTGAGGATGTGTTATCGTCAACTGATATTAGATAATTAACGACGCGCCAGGGACATTCGAATCCCAAGTTCCTTCTTCAATTCAATCTCTCATTCACAAATTCGACTCTTTCCCTAACTAAAGAAGACATTACCATCAAAAAGTCTGACCCAACCAGAAAATTTTGACTTGCACCACTTGGAATACCTATCCTGATTCATGCAATAAGAGCAATTTCAGTGCATAAATCGTTTCGAAAAATTGTTTTTATGCTTAGAAATCATGTTCTTTGGAGCACCCTCGTGTTCTTTTTCCTTCATCGTACGAAAGATCTTCCGAGAACCAATAGTCGCAATAAATACTCATGGCCCCAAGGCAGTCATCGATGGCGCGATGCGACCCTTTGTTTGAGACTTATTGAAAAGCTGCTACTACTGCTGCCACCGCTTCTTCGGCACCCTCTGTCATATATCGATTCCCCGGAAATATTATACAGCGTGTTAAATGGAAGTGTTCAACTTTTACTCTGCATCTATCACTAACCTAAGAATAAAACGCTGGAGTAGGCTAGAAACATCATTTGACCTGCCTTAAGTGTAAAAGGAAAAATCATCATTAATGATGATTCACGGTGAAGCCATGGTACGTCTTACTCGTTCCAAAAAACTTGTTGTAGTTCCACTGACTGTATACTACTGGACAGTGCATCCATTTATAATGGTGTTGCATCTATCAAGTCAATCCCAGGATAAAAAATTAGAGCATGCTTCAGGCTCAAGAGTAGTTTGAGTCTCTAAATTTATCGTTACGAGTTTTCTATTTGGCATAATATAATTCTCAATCGGAGACGTGAGATACTTGAGTCTTCAAGAGTTTTTGATTAGTATTCCATTTGACAAAATAGGATACTCTTGAGACTCGAACGATACTTTTATTGTTCATTTCAAGGATTGGAGATACCTGGTGACTACTGGAGACTTTTGAAGACTCGTAAAAAGAATTTGTACACTCTCGGAGACTTACAGCTACCTTTTCTTGTAACTTTATATACTTTTGGATACTCTAGGTGACTTTGTTTGAGTCTTCAGAGACTACATGTTACTCAATTACTCATTTTGAAACTTGAGATATTCTTTGAGACTGAAATGATACTCTGATGTTTTATCCTAGGATAGTGAATACAAAGGTATCCCCTCCCCCTTTCCTCTTCCAAGAGTTCGAAAAAAGTGTAGCAATAATATATTTAATTGAGCACTCATGCAACATTTACAAAAATTGAATCTTAAAGTAATGAGATTAGAAATGTATAACTTATTCTAAAACTCTAGAAATCTAAAAACTCAGCACGCAATTCAGGATTGTAAATTTAAAAATATAGATTTCAGGCAATCTGAATTTTTCGAAATGAAAACTCAGAAATATTTCAATTTTTGAATTTCCAGAATGTAGATTTCCAAGCTTGTTGCATATGGGTAGTGAAATAGAAAATTGAGAAATCTAGAATAGAGAGTTCTCGACTCATAAATTTTCGAGTTTGCGATTCTGGCATTTTAAATCCTACAAAATGTACATTTTTGGGGTTCACAGAAAGAAATTTTCGGTTCCAACAACCAATAATTTAGTAAAATATGGAGCAACCAAAGTTTTAAGCACAACGATCACAATTTTGGTTATGATGACCAAAGTTTTCGTCATTACAACCAATATAAAATGCTCATAAAAAAAATTTTGTTGGCGTTACCAAAATCATCACCATAGAATCATCACGTTTTAAACCCTCGAAAATCAAATTCTATAGAAATCTACATAGTTAAGTATAGAATTGAAGGTTTCTACGAATTCTGTGGATCTAAAAATCCGAAATATATTTCTAGAAGTCTCAATGGTAAATTGCCAAAGTTATAACTTTGTTATAAGTTTGTGAATAAATTGTAACGTAAAACATTTCAGAATCTGGGAATGTTGCGATAAATTGAGAATGATAAATTCATGAAACTCAAGTTTTTTCTAGACTAATATATTATTTGAAATTCACTGACTCAAAAGTGAATGTTAAATAATTTTTCACAGAAAAATACTTTTTATAATAATGATAATAATGACTATAATAACTATATAACTATGTACATAATAACTACATATCTATATATCTACATAACTATATAACTTCATAACAATACCATGTAACTATATAACTATATGAATATATAACTATTTATGTTATACGACTATATAACTACATAAATATATAACTATATAATTACATAATAACTATGATAATATTGTGAATGTCGCAATAAATTGAGAATCATCAATAAATTGCTTCATAAGTATACTTATCCAACAAGATATAATTCTCGAAATTCTAGTTCTAGAATCTTTATCTTTATAATCTTGAATTAATGAATTTGAAGCTCTACAATTGAAATTATTTACAGAATGGCAGTATTCAGACTTTTGAATGTAACAACAGAGAATTCCAGAGTTCTACATTCATGATTTCGAAATTCTGATATCTCTAATTTTACGATGTGATTTTCTTTGACTATAATACCTAGAATTTTGAAAATTCAGAATGGTAAATCCTGTTATAGAGAATTCTAAAGTTCTATATTCAAAAGTATGAAACTCTAGTATATATTCAATTCTACAGTGTAGATTTCTACAACTTCGATAGTCAGAATTATAAATTTGATAGAAAAGAATCTTCAAATTTCAGACACCAGACTATCCAATTCTGGATGTATATTTCATCAAGTAGAAGAGTAAAGGATTCTAAAAATTCTAAAATGTAAAATACATTTTTAGAGTTTTCAGTTGTAGAAACCCGAAGTTACAAACTTTCTACAACTTATTATTCTCGAAATTTGAGTTCTACTACATTCATACATAAAATCTTAAATCAATAAAGAAGAAATTCTATAATTGAAAATAGTTAAAGGATTATGAAATTCATACTCGTAATCCCACAATAGAGCCAGAATTTTGTATTCACTAATCTGGAATTCTGGATTCTAAAATTTTACAATGTAGATTTCTTTGACTCTACTAACTAAAATCATGAATTTATTAAGATTGGATCACCAAATTTCGAACCTTGGACTATGAAATTTCATAAATCTATACTGTGTTGTACAAAATCGAAGGTCAGATTTCTAAAGAATGAAATTCTAGGTCTTAAGAATGTAATTAAAAATTTTTGTAAAACTCCATCAGAGTAAATAAGGCTTATAAATTCTATAACACCGTACCCTATATCTCTGAGTTCTACAATGCCAATCCATGGAATCTTCCAAATTCTGTATTCAAAAATTCCAGGCTTGTCAATCCTAGGACATAAAATCACACATTCATAAAGTCTATAATAACGACTACCCTTCTCTAAATTTCAGACTAAAGGAGTCTTCAGATCGAAATTCTACAAATAAAATGACTAAAATCCTAAACACTGTAACCGTCAATTCAATGACATTTTTTATCACCCCTCCACCCTCAAATTAAAAACCTCTGCCCCCCTACTTTATAGAGTTAAAATTCAGTAGAGTAAAATTTAGTTTCTAAAAGTCCACAAGTTTAATGTTCTTGAAATATACGTTCAAGATGAAATATTCATCGATCGATGATTGGAAAAAAAACCACGAGGAAAAGAAATCATACAGTTGTAACATTCGAGGGCGACGTCGAATGAGATAAGTGAATAGCGATATAGGGTGGCGAAGGGAAAAGGAAGAGGGGTGAAAACTGTAGGACAGCGCAGCAAGGGTAGGTGACTAGCAGGTGGCTTTTCCGATTGGTTCCTGCCACTCGGGGGCCGTCACTATGTTTCACCAGGACGGATATATCCGTGTATAAATGCAGATAAAGTATTACGCAAGCTCGCCCCCAAAGTACCTCGTAAAATGGCTAAATCACACGTACACTCGACGCTCGAATGTATAAATCCATGATTTTTCATAAAAGCCCGATTCTTGGTTCCTCGCTTTCCTCGTATGTTACTCAGGGTTAATGCTGGGATAAATCATCCGTGACCTTGGCAACAAATTACGCGATTCAGGGCATGGCTTCATCACTCTTTTGATCCAAAACAGTAGAATTCCACTGATTTAGCAGTTGATTCCTTTCCACTGATAGATCAGTGGAATCTTCAGTTCCTGATTATTTTTCTTTTCTAACTGCGTGTTTTTTTATTTTATTCTGCCTATTACTGATTTTCAGTGGTACCCTTTTTACTGATATATCACTGGAAACTGTAGTTACTGATTATTTTTCTTTTTTATTTTATTCTGCCTTCTAATGATTTTCAGTGGTGCCTTTTTCACTGTTCGTCGGTGGAATTCCACTGTTATGAATTTAGAGAGTATGGGTAGGCAGGATTCTGATGGAAATCAAAGCGATAATTTTTGGGGACCTTATACTGTGAACCCCTTGAGCTTTTTTGAAAATACATAAAGCTTCATGAAAAAAATCAAATTTCTTATGAGTAATTAATGCATGGAGACAAAAATAATGATTCGAGTCTTGGATTATGCAGTGATACAATTTATATTTATCACTGAGTTTCGCGCACAAAAAAAGTTTCAACTTCACAAAATGTGTCACATCACAATATCATCATGTATGAAGTTGTAGAATATTCACTGGACGTATAATTTAATAAAAGTAATTACCTAAATATTATCATAGTTATCATGTAGTTAGATAATTATATAGTTATTTAGTTATATAGTCGTATAGTTATACAGTTATGTAGTATATACAGTTATATTATTATTATGTAGTTATATAGTTGTAATAGTTATTATTGTAATAATTAGAAAAAAGATTTTTTCTGTGAAACATTATTTAACATTCACTTTTGAGTAAGAAATTCAAAATAATATATTTATCTAGAAAAAACTTCAAGGCCATATATTGAAGATTCTGAATTTATTGCAACATTCACAATATTACCATAGTTATTATGTAGTCATATAGTTATATATTTTACAGTTTATATTGTTCTATAGTTACAGAGTTATATAGCTAAATAGTAAATTGAGAATCTTCAATATGTGGCTTTCAAGTTTTTTCTATACACATATATTATTTGGAATTTACTGACTCAACAGTGAATATTAAATAATGTTTTACAGAAAAATACTTTTTTCTAATTATGATAATAATAACTACAATAAATATATAACTACATAATATCTATATACTATATAGGTATACTTTTATGTAGATATATACTTATATATTTAATATTTAATTATATAGTTATGATTGTATATCATTATTGCAACGTGTGAAAGCTATTATATCATAAGTAGAAAATGGTGTTTTCCAGTAGAACATTATTTAATATTCACTTTCGGGTCAGAAAATTCCAAATAATATGTCTGTCTAGAAAAAACTTGAGGGCCATAATATATATTAAAGATTCTCAATTTATTGCGACATTCACAATATCATCGTATTTCTTGTGTGGTTATATAGTTATATAGTTATGTAATTATATATTCATATATAATAAATAATTATACAGTTATGTATAGTTTGGTAGTTATGTAGCTTTATAGTTACGTAGTTATGTAGATAAACAGTTATATAGTTATTATGTAGTTATATAGTTATTATAGTTATCATTATCATATTTATAAAAAGATATTTTCCTGTAAACCATTATTTAATCTTTACTTTTGAGTCAGTAGATTCCAAATAATATATTTGTTTAGAAAAAAACTTTGAAGCAATATATTAATGATTCTCAATTTATTGCGATATTCACAATATTATCATAGTTATTATGTAGTTATATAGTTATATAGTATTGCTAGAAAGATACAAAGTTCTTATGCAGTTATATAGTTATTGCAGTCATTATAATCATAATTAAATAAGGCATTGTTCTGTAAAACATTATTTAATATTCACTTTTGAGTCAGTGAATTCCAAATCATGTATTTGTCTAGAAAAAACTTGAAAGTCATATATTTAAGATTCAAAATTTTTGCAACATTCACAATATTATCAGAGTTATTATCGTTATTATGTAGTTATATAGTTATGTAGTTGTATAGTATAGTTTTGTAGTTATGTAGTTACATAATTATATAGTATAGTTATGTAGCTATATAATTATGTAGTAATGTAGATATATAGTTAAATAGTTATGTAGTTATATAGTTGAATAGTTATGTACATGTGTAGTTATATAATTATAAAGTTATAATGTAGTTATATAGTTATTATAGTCATTATTATCATAATTAAAAAAAGGTATTTTTCTGTGAAACGTTATTTAATATTCATCTTTGAGTCAGGGAATTCCAAATAATATATTCGTCTCAAAAAAACGTGAATTTTATAAATTGAAGATACTTAATGTATCGCAACGTTCACAGAGTCTGAAATGTTTCACGTTTAAATTTATTCTCAAACTTCATCAGATTTAGACACCACAAATTACAAAACCAAATCTCTAATATACGTATTTGATCTTTAAAATGATGCGATATTCGGTCACGTGGCGTCACGTGACTGATATTATTCTGCGCCCTCGTTTGTACGATTCAATCTTAAGTGATATACCGTTTGCCACGGGACAACTCGCAAGTTAGTTTTGTTTGTTTGAAGGATGTAATCCTTGAATAAAAAGCGGTTTTCACGACAGTTCAAATCACCAAATTCGTGACAGCAACACATTGTAAGATAATGCTTTGATCGCTTACATAAGAAATTTTTCATCATTTTTCTAATGAAAATTGAATAACTAAGGTCTAATCAAGTTTACTCAAAATTTAACACAACGTTACGAAGCATCAGTGTTCTTGAATATATCTTTTGCACGATAGTATAAATCAATTTGTTTGTAAAACCTGTTACCACAAAGTCATGGCCGACATCTTTTCCAAAAACTCTTCCCCTGTCCAGCCTTCAACATCCTCGGGAATTGCGTTGATACTCGACCCTAAATCTCGTGAAAAGCTCAAAAAAGCTCGGGATAGCCGGGGAACACGTCAGGACGGTTCGCATTAAAAAATCGTTCATTAAAATGCCGAATCCCGTTCTTTTGTCTCGCGCCGGGCCGACATTTGTAGCGTCACTTTATCGCTTCTAACGACTTGGCGTTCCAAGTCCACGGAATGAAAAATGTCCTAACGGGGATTTAACAGTCGTCACTCTTGCGCTTTGATAACGATAATGCGGAGCGACACTCCATTAGGGATACGCTTTTCCACCCGTTCCTTCCCTTCGCAGGCGACGTGACTTTGTTTGGGTCAATGCGCCTTTCTTAATGCTCCTCGCGCGGACACATCGCGCCAGAAGTTAATGTGACTCAGCGCCATTTCATTACAATCCTCCGAGGCAAGTGTATTCCGCATCGACACATCAATCATAGAGCATTCATCATCTTCCTTCAGCCCGATTTCAAACATAACTAATAACTTGAAGGTCTTGAATAATAAACGGTTAAATACTGGGTCTTGATGACTGATTCAACGAGGACATAAAAGTTCAACTGATGGAAGATGAAATGATGAAATCTTTGAGGAAAAAATACGAAAATATGGAATGTTTTTCTCTTTGTTTGGGATGATGTGTTTGGTGTTTGTCATGCACAGAGGTGTAGGCTGGAATAATTTTCAATCTTTGATGACGAAATTCTTATAAGAGAATGGTTTCTCAATTTTTCACATTGTGAAATTTAAGATTTGGACGAGAACTGGAGTTCTGAGTCGCATAATTTTCATATTTATTTATATAATGGAATTCGATTTTTGTGATTCTTGGTAAGTCACTGATGTTAAAATTTTTTTATTAATACTTTTGATACTTATACAACCTGAAGGATTGTCTAAAATTATTATGGATTTATTCATAGCTTTGTAGAAATCGATGCTTAAGGAACCAAAGTAGATACTAAAAATTTCAAATATTTTAATGGAATTTTAAAAAAAGTTGAACGTAAATTTAAAGTATTTCATAGATTTCTAGGATTTCCATGTTGCACGTTTTTTCTCAAATTTCGAAGTATTTTCTGGTATATTTATATATTTGTATTTTTTATTTCTATCGATCGCTCAATAGATTTCTAGAATTCGAGGCTGTAGTATTGAAACTTTCAACGAATTTGAGTATTTATATTGATTTTTCAAAAAATAATATCTTTAATATAGATTTTCAATACTTTTACATCATGTTCTTCAGTATGAAAACAATTTAAAAAATTTACAACTGTATAAATTGTATAAATTGAAGTGGTTGTATTTTAACTGCGTTCTCTACATCTACTTCTAGAATAATTTTTAGAATTACACTCGTTCTTGAATCGTTCAAGTGCTTTCATCTCTTTTTATTCTGATCTGTTAGCATCAGAAAAAAAAGACAGATATATGCTTGTACCATTCAGGAACGAGTTTATATATAATCTCATCATTATAAAGAAAATTACATTATCATACATTCTCGAGGAATCAAAGTTTTTCCAATTTTCAGGGAAATTATATCTGCTTTGTTTTTATGTATTGAAAATTTCTAGTTTTTCTCGCATATTCCTAGCCAGTATTCATAAACAAAATTTGAGGATTTCTCAGTATTTTCAAAAATGTCTAATATTTTTGTAGAATAGTAGATAAATTCCAAATATTGAATGCTCTTGATTGAGAATTTGATGTATTTTATTTCATAGATTTATGAAAAGATTACTCTTCTATTGATTTTTAAAGTTTCATTATGTTCTTGATTTTTTTTATTTTTTAACAAAAATGTAACGCACACAAATAAAAAGTATTTCAAAGATTTCTAGAATTTTTGTATAGTACGGTATTTGCTTGATTTTGTAGTATTTTCTGTTATTTTTATAGATTGATAATTTTAATTTCTATCGATCGCTCAATAGATTTTTAGAATTGGAAGCTGTAGTATTGAAACTTTCAGCGAATTTGAGTATTGACATTGATTTTTTGGAAAATAATATCGTTAATATCGATTTTCGATTCTTTTATATCATATTCTTCAGTATGAAAACAATTTAAAAAATTTTCAACTGTAAAAATTCTATAAATTGCATTAGTTGTATTTTTATTGTGTTTTATACATCAATTTCTAAAATATTTTTATAGTTATATATATTTTCATTAATAAAAATAGAATTATATTATTATACATTCTCAATGAATCGAAGTTTTTTCAATTTTTAGAGAAATTATATCTGCATTGTTATTATGTACTAAAAAATTTCTAGTTTTTGTTGCATTTTTCTAGTATATACAAAACATGGAGGTTTTCTCAATATTTTTACAAATTTCTAATATTTTCATACAATACTGCATAGATTCTAAAAATTCGATGCTCAAGATTGCGAATCCCGATCTATACTATAGGTAATTTCATAGATTTATGAAACAATTACTTTACTATAGATTTGTTGAGTTTTATAAGGTTCTTGGTTTTCCGTACTTTTGAAGTATTTAGAAGTTTTTGTCGCGTTATTCAGAAGTTTTGTAGATTTTTAGCATAACTTTGTATTGCTAAATACGCTTTTTAGAATTTCACGCACTAGAATCTTAAATTTTGTAAATCGCAGGCTTTTGTTCAAATTTTTCATAAAACAGTTTTTTATAGAACTTAATGACTAATAGTTTTTTTTCAGAGTTCCTAAAATTCGAAAGATTTTACAGTAATTTTATATGGGTTATTTCTAGAATTTAATGATCTAAGAGTAAAAGTTTTTCAGATTCCCAGCATTTTCGTAGGTTCGAATTTTCCTATGTTATTTACTGGGTTGAAACAAAATTTTTTAGATTTATATTTTCTACTTAATCCTACGTTTCGATGGTTTTTACTTTTTTATTGAACATATATTTCTGACGTTTCCATGCATTTTTTTTGTAAATTTTACTTTGATTATTAAATAGTATAACTTCTTTTGTTTTTACGTACATCTACGATAGAATCCAATGCAAGACTGTCACTAATATAAATCTCAACTCATTCATTCGTGGCGCCCCGCACGAGACATAAAAACTTCGCTGTACCATATCTATCGGATCGTTGGGAGGCGATGTTTTTTCCTCCATTAGCGATGATACGAATTTCAAACTCAGCGAAAAAATCAATGCCCATGAACAGCCCTTCCTCAGTACATACACTTGAAATTCATTAGACACTTTCATTTTAATAAATCTTGAAATCGGATTTATATATCATTATATAATATATCTAGTTCTTGAACGATCGCTTTTTTATGAAAAATTTTTTATTTTGCAGATGATAATTTTTGAATAAAATTTTCAGAGCTGGAAAAATCTAAATCTCGGGGTAAACGTTCTTGCATACAGAAAAAACGTAATATTCATTTTTTCAATCGTTCAAGAACTAGATACATTCCTAGACAAATGAAATTTTTTGGAACAACTTGCATCGTGGTCACCGCAAGCCTCTTCAAAAATAAAGCCGTTTCAGGAAAAGAGCCATAACTCCGCCAATTGTTGATATTTTTCCATGAACAAATACTTGTTTTTTCAAGTGAACAATACACTATTAAAAAACAATAACTTTGGTGCCATAACATTATCGCTACATACTTTAGAAGATACTCCAAACCATCCTTAATTCGTCTGCCCAAAAAGGTATATAACCCCTTAAAGTTTAATTTTTTATCAGAGCGAGATTGGTGATCTAGATGGCAATAAAACTCGACCCCGTTTTTGCTCTCGTCGTAGAAATCTCGCGGTGTTTTACACTAGTGTACATCGTGCACGCCTTCTTTGCTTCAATGTAATCAGAAGCTCGGTTCTCGCTGTCTTGGCCACGTGCCGGCAGCACGCGTCGTACATAACATGTTCTTGACGCACTATCTATTGTATTTCCCACCAAGAGGACCTATTTTCATTGAGATTAAACTACCCAGCTCCGTTATCTCTAACCAGATTACTGCCCCTCGTGTAGTTTACTGTTAAACGCGCTTAGTGAACGAAGGGTTGGAAAATTGGATTCTGATTTACACGAAAGCAAACAGCAATGACTTGAAAGACGAATCATTTTTCACTAGTTGCAAAATTTCTTATATTTTATAGGTGAATGAAAAATTTATAACAATATTTATTTCCTTTCATACACTTCTGGAAAACATTATTTCAGTATCGCAATCTCTGAAAAAGAACTTGGATCAATCAAAAGTTGTTCACATCTTTGACAGCGCGCTCCTGAATGTAGAATGTGATAAATTCATCGACTTGTATCGAACGTTCGCTACTTTTCGATTCCACGGTAAACTTTGTAACGCGTTTTTAAGCACCCATGTATCACGTGTAAGATATAAAATAAGATGGAGTAATGCGGAAAGATGAATGTAAAAGCGGACCCACGCCAGTTGGGCGGTCCCGAAGAAATTAACTTCCAAAAGCTGCGCCCGCCATATCGCGCGGCAAATTCGACTTTGATATTTTCCTAGCAGCGATTTAACAATCATTAGCTACTGCGAATATGGCACGGGTACACGTGCGTGCTCGCGAAAACGTGCAAGTGATTCTCGTCGCCGGGAAAATATTGAGGGATTCAGTGAAAAGTTTACGATTTTTCGGTGCATGAAAAATTGTGCGATTGGTGCGGGGAGAGAAAACTCGTGTCGTGATAAAACGTAGATTCTGAGCTGTTGGTGTGAGGATTTGAGTAGTTTTTTGTAAATCACATTTTAAAACTATTTATGATTTGAGACATTTCGAAATATTTATTAAATGAATAGTTCATATAAACTACTGGTTATAATCATAGGAAGTGACGTTTTTTTATTTCTTCGTTGAACTAGGATTGAAACTTAGGGTTTGACACTGTATAAATTTGAATCAGTGAAAATTACTGCACTGGTAGATCAATGGCGAACAAATCACTAAGAGGCAGTGGTTTTCGAGAAACTTCAATAGCATGATCACTTAACATCAGTAAAAATATATAAGTTTTTACAAGTAACAGACTATTCACAGATTCATATTTTGAGAGTGCTCGTTGAGTATCTGAATCGTATATTTTAATAATCGTCATTTTTTAATAATCAAGATTCTTCTATTTCATTCCACTTTCACGCTTTTTATAGAATACTGGCATTTAAGAGGCAGAAATGCTTAAACTTTCATAAATTTTTTGCTTAATCTGTGTATTATTAATGCCCTTTATAATAGACATGTTTTCTTGATTAAGTTAACATTTTCCATTATTTAATAATGAAGAAAAAAAAATCGGAGTAAAAAAAATGGAGTACCATTTCAGTATCCACAGAGTATCCAATTTTTATACTTGTGAGCTTTAAACAATCCAAATCAAAATTCTTAAATATCAAAAAAATCTCATGAGTTATGGGTAAAAATTCTAATACTAAGTAGAAATTTATACAACACGAGATTTATCGAAATCCCCATAGTCTCTGAAAATTTATTGATGTTTTTAGAAACAACAGTTGAAAATAAACAGTTGTCCTACAATTTTAAAAATTTAAAAAACCTTGCTAGAAAACAGAAATAAAGAAGCTATGAAAATCCCGAAAATTTCTACATATTCTCAGAAAACGGAAATTCAAAGAATGCAGAAAGATCCATAATTGACAGTAAAAACTTTTATTCTGAAATACTTACTAAAAGGCTTCAAAAGCAGTATATTTAATAATGACAACTAATTTGATAACATACTTAATAACAAAGTGAAATTACCGAGTTACTTGTGTAGTTAAGGGGTTATATACCTTTTTATGCGGACGAGTTGAGAATGGTTTGAAATATCTTTCAAAGTATGTAGCAATGGTGTTATGACACCAAAATTATTGTTTTTCAATCGGATATTGCCCCATTAAAAAAACGTACATTAAAAAATATTAACAATTGGCGCAGCTATTGCCCTTCGCCCGAAACAACTTTTTTTTTGAATAGGCTTGCGGTGACCACGATGCAAGTTAAATTAGAAAATTCCGTATGCAAGAACGTTTTCCCCGAGATTTCGATTTTTGAGCTCTGAAAATTTTATTGTGAAATTTTTATCTGCACAATAAAAACTTTTCTATAAAAAACTGATCGTTCACGAACTAGAAATATTCCTAGACTAATGAAATTTATTGGATTTTCTGATTGAACTTGACTTGTTCGACTTGTATCGTATCGAAAAGTTGTTTCGGAAGAAGGGCCATAACTCCACCAATTATTCATATTTTTTTATGAACAAATACTTGTTTTTTCAAGTTAACAATACACTATTTAAAAACTATTCTAAAACTATAACTTTAGCTACATATCATTATTGCTACATACCTTAAAAGTTACTTCAAACCATCCTCAATTCGTCGGCGCAAAAAGGTATAAAACCCCTTAAAAAAAAGAATTTCCATTCAATCGAAATTTAGAGTAAAGAAATCCACTAAAAAGAATGAACTTTATCAGTTACTACATTTTGTCAGTATGAATCTAATGTGTAATTTATCAAAACAAAATTTTAGTTATTCAAATTTCAGGGGCATTAAATTTGTTTTAATCTTAAAAAATCTTGAAAACCACAACCAAACTGCTCTCTCATTGCATCTATAAGACAAAGTACTACTATGTAGTTCAAGAAAAAAGAATTGGGTCATTATTCTGATGAACATAAGTAACAAAAATTTTTCTGAACAAAATCGTAAGAATAATATTATATAAATAATATAATATAATTAATTATAATGAAAATATCCCAAGTAGACTACGTCCTCGCAATCCCAACATATTTCCTGTCAAGTCTACCCATCAAAACTCAAAAACCCCAACAACCAAATCACCTTCAACCCACCCTTCCCACTAAAAACCACTTTTCCTCACAATATCTAGAACATCTCCACTCCAACAAACACTGTAAAGCTCTCAAACCCCTCCTCCCTCCTACAACACCCCCAACCCCAAAAACAACCCACCAGGAAGCGCAGTAAATAAAAAGCCCGCGAGAACAAGGACACCCATTTAATTGAAAAGTTTCATCGACTTCTCCCGGGCGCCCTGTCAAACTTAACCGTCGAGATAATTTAATTTCCGCAATTTCGCCCAAGGGTCCCTCGTCTTTTTCGTACTCGGGTACTTGATTTTTTTCGCACCCTCCCCCTCCCCCTTCCAGAAAGTCCTTTCTTCTCCCAAATAAAGCCCGGTACGGGCGCCAACTTTTTTCATATTCCAATTAGAATATTTTCCATTGATTTAGGGCCCCCTCGGTAGCGTGTATTAACGGTTTAACTGGGCGATAAATTTCGGTCCGTCGATGCCTTTTTTCTCCCGCGGGGGAGTCGGACCCGTGGAGCACGTTGGCTCGCGATCCAAGTAGCTCTCGAGAACTGCGAATACTAACTTTACGAGAGTTGCGCCAACTCCCGTTATATTAATCACGCCTACTCATCTGAAATCACGGGCGAAGCGTATGGCTCGTAATGCTCGTAAAAATGGCCGGCCCCGAGGGTGTTTACGACTGTTTTTCCACCTTATTTCGCGCCCCACGCCCCCCGCATTCGAATGGATCGTTCGCGGATTAACGAACGAAAAGCGATAAATAGGGAACGAAAAAATTTTCTCCCGGTCAAGCGGAAAACGTACGAGGGGGCTTATGAAGTCTCGAGAATCTTTGGAGTTGCGGACGGAAGGAAAGTTGGCGCTTACGTGGGGTCATTTTTTAAGGGGTTATATACCTTTTTGTGCAGACGAATCGAGGATGGTTTGGAGTATCTTCTAAAGTATGTAGCGATAATGTTATGATACCAAAGTTATTGTTTTTTAATATTGTATTGTTCACTTGGAAAAAGAAGTATTTGTTCATGGAAAAATATCAACAATTGGCGGAGTTATGGCCCTTTCCCTGAAACGGCTTTATTTTTGAAGAGGCTTGCGGTGACCACGATGCAAGTTGTTCCGAAAAAATTCATTAGCCTGGGAATGTATCTAGTTCTTGAACGGTTGAAAAAATGAATATTACATTCTTCTGTATGCAAGAATGTTTTCCCCAAGATTTCGATTTTTTGAGCTCTGAAAATTCTATTGGAAAATTCTTATCTGCAAAAAAAAACTTTTCTATAAAAAAGCCATCATTCAAGAACTAGATATGTTCCTGGACTAATGAAATTTTCCGGATTTTCTGATTGTTCGAATTGTATCATTATCACCGCAAGCCTCTTAAATAAAAAGTTATTTCGAGGAAAGAGCCGTAACTACGCTAATAGCTGATATTTCTGTATGAACAAATACTTGTTTTTTCAAGTGAACAATACACAATGAAAAAACTGTAGCTTTTGTAATATAGCATTATTACTACATACCTTAAAAGTTACTCCAAACCATCTTCAATTTTTCCGCTCAAAAAGGTATACAACCCTTCAAAGATAGCACCTAAAAAAATCTAAATTCTTGCCTTCGCTTGATGTGATGAATTCAAATAATTTCAATTTCATAAGTAATTAATGAGTTGAATGAAATAGCATAATACCTAAAAAAGTAAAAGCCGTATGAAAACTTTTGCACAACAGAGCATTTTACGTATTCCACAAATAAAATAGTTCTAGTAACTTAAAAATGACTCCTAAAGACCAAGTACCTAATAGAGCCAGGTCATTAAGGTCGCAACCGAAAATCAGCCAACTTTATTCGTGCTGGGATGACGGCTTATCGGCCTAGACATTAGTCAGTATCAAGTCAGCCTTCCCGCATTCGCCAGATGCAAGCGACTTCCTATTCACGCGGAATTCATTATTCTAAAGATGACGAAGGCGCGGGGGAGGGGAAGAGAAAAAGCGCAGCGTCTTTTGTGCCACGATGACCAGTGTACTTTTTGTACTTTTTCGCGACCGGTAATTCGATTTTGATGACACCCTCGTGGTCATCAATAAACGGCGCGGGCTTGTCCTTTCTCACGGGATGAGTTCGGATACGTTGATTCGGTCTTTTCACGAGGAAAAAAATCATTGATGAAAGGGTTAATTCAAATCACAGTTAAATGATCGAGAATTATTGGAGAGTACGAAAAAAGACTAACCTTTTTACGCGGACGAATTGAGGATGGTTTTGAGTAAATTTTAAGGTATGTAGCAATAATGCTATCTAACAAAAGTTATGGTTTTTTTGATAGCGTATTGGTCACTTGAAATAACAAGTATTTGTTCATAAAAAAATATCGACAATTGGCGAAATTATGGCTCTTTATCCGAAACAACTTTTTTTTTGAAGAGGCTTGCGGTGACCACGATGAAAGTCGAACAAGTCAAGTTAAATCGGAAAATCAAAAAAATTTCATTACTCTAGGAGTATATCTAGTTCTTGAATGATTGCTTTTTTATGGAAAATTTTTTATTTTGCAGATAGGAATTTTTTAATAAAATTTTCAGAGCCCAAAATATCGAAATTTCGGGGTAAACGTTCTTGCATACAGAAAAAAAATGATATTCATTTTTTCAATCGTTCAAGAACTAGAGACATTCTTAGACTAATGAAATTTTTTGGATTTTCTAATTTAACTTGACCTGTTCGACTTGCATCGAGGTCACCGCAAGCCTCTTCAAAAAAAAAGTTGTTTCGGGAACAGAACCATAACTCCGCCAATCGTTGATATTTTTTTATGAACAAATACTTGTTTTTTCAAGTGAACAATACACTATTAAAAAACAATTACTTTGATTTCATAACACTATTGCTACATACTTTGGGAGGGACCCCACACCATCCTCAATTCGTCCGCACAAAAAGGTATATAACCCTGAAGATAATTTCTGTTTTTTGAGAAAAAAGTAATTTTTGGAGACGGAATTCGATGTGTATGTCTGGGGAATCGAAAAAATTCGGGTCTATCATATTAGATGCATATGATATTTCGAAATTTACGAAATTCATAGTTATAAAATAGCAAGGTTAGAAGGTACATGTGTACGAATATGTATATAACATTTAGGTATGAAAATATATTATTACAAAAATTTATGTATCAAATACATTTAATCATTATGTCGAGAAATGTGCAGAATTTTAGAAAATATAATCAATTTTGTGAATAGTGTTCATTGGGTATCATATTTCTTCGAATTATGCACATTAATTCTTGCAATTTTTAAAATAATATAAGAGTCAGAAATTTGGGAACATATAAAAAATTACTAATAATCTGAATGATTATATTTTTGATTTTATATGTTAATCTAAAGAAGTTGAAAAGAATTCAATATGATGAAAAATTTTAGAGTCGAGTTAGACAATCTTTAATCAAATGTACAAAATTTTGAACACTTGCATGATGTTCCCAATTCCTAAAATTTTGGAGAATAAAAAAAAAACTTTTGATGTAACAGTGAAGTTCAAAAAATTTGTGGAATTTGAGTAAAAATGTCGCATTAGTTTGTGCACATTATCTCATTTTTTTGAAATATGCACAATAATCTCTCTTCACTTTCTAAATAAAAATCTAAAGAATTTGAAAATTGCCCAAGAGTAACGAAATATCTTAAAGAGTTTGGATAAATTGTATAGAATTAAAAAAAAACTAAGTTATTGCCTTTTTTTCCATTAATGTACAAAAATTAAAAAACATCGAAGTTATTAAGATTCATAACATTTATTGATATCTGAAAAATTTTGTACAGTGTCAGAAAATGTTTTTAATATTGTAGAGACTGATAATATAAGATTCCTTCAAAGTATGCAAGATAATGTTAGTTATTCCTAATATAATTTAATCTAAAAAACTCAAAAAGTAATGAAAATTGATGAACAGCCTCATGAGCTACATAGATGTCCATAAAATCCGGGAATCGTTCGTATTATGTTAAAAATTCATGAAAATTTCGATACAATAATTAAAAATAATGGAGAGTTCGAAGATAATCGATAATCCTATAAGGTTCCAAAATTTTTTAGAAATTCAGAAAATGGTTATAAATTCTGTTGACTATATTTTTTATTTAATTTTTTCGTCATATGTATCGTTATATTTCTTCAAATTTTTTTCGAATCTTGAAGTTTGGAAAAGTTCCTTTGATTTATGATACTTCGAAGATTTCGAAAAATTCAAAAATATTAAAAATTCTGAAAGTAGTCAATAATCCCATACATTTAGAAAACTTTGTTAAATCGCAAATATTCATAAATGTTGTGGAATATAGGAAATTATGATAATTCCTTATGTTTCAGAAACCATGTAAATCTCTAAAGAGATATTACTAAACAAAATAATAACTTCATTAAAAAAAATCCTCAATGAGCGTAATAAAAGCTAGCAACCAAGTGCGAGACTTGCCAAGTCCTTTTAGGGGTTATAACCTTTTTGTGCGAACGAATTGAGGATGGTTTGGAGTAACTTTTAACGTATGTAGCAATAATGTTATGACACCAAAGTTATTGTTTTATGATACTGTATTGTCTACTTGAAAAAAACAAGTATTTGTTTATAAAAAAATATCAACAATTGGCGAAGTTATGGGTCTTTCCCCGAAACAGTTTTTTTTTCGAAGAGGCTTGCGGTGACCCCGATGCAAGTCGAACAGGTCAAGTTAAATCAGAAAATCCAAAAAATTTCATTAGGCTAAGAATACATCTAGTTATTAATTTTTAATAAAATTTTCAGAGCTCAAAAAATTTAAATCTCGGGGAAAACGTTCTTGCATACAGAAAATATTCGTTTTTTCAATCATTCAAGAACTAGATACATTCCTAGACAAATGAAATTTTTTGGAACAACTTGCATCGTGGTCACCGCAAACCTCTTCAAAAATAAAGCCGTTTTAGGGAAAGGGCCATAACTCTGCCAACTGTTGTTATTTTTTTATGGACAAATACTTGTTTTTTCAAGTGAACAATACACTATTAAAAAACAATAACTTTGGTGTCATAACATTATTGCTCCATACTTTAAAAGATGCCTCAAACCATCCTCAATTCGTCCGCACAAAAAGGTATATAACCCCTTAAATTCCCATGGGCCACCGTAACTCACTGTGTCCCAAGTACAAACGATCTCCCGGTGCTACAACCAATTACACATAATACGCAGATCATTATATTCCAATGTGACGTCGTGAAGCACAATTAACAGCTCGGTGCATCTGCATTTCATTGAAATGCATGGCGCGATTAAATTGGATCGAAACGTCGCGCCGGCGACGTTATCGAAATCCCGGGTGATCACGTAAGATGCGGTGGCCAAGATTAACGCCGGCCCCGATGATTTGACGAGTCATTAAAAAGCTTCGACGACAATGAAATTCAGATTCTCTTGCTTCGCGTACCAAGAGAAATTCCAAGCGGATATTTCAACTGGTACAAAAATTCCACATAACCATACGTAATATACAATATCAAGGACAATGTGTATCATGATAATGAACCCTCTCTAGAATTAGGTCCAAGCCAAAGTATCAAGTGAAATCAGAGACTATGACAGAAAACCCTAGTTAAGGCAGACTTAAATCCGATTACCGATATTTCGAAAAAATACAATTCTTTCGCCAGTTCATTGCCTAGTGATGATAAACGGTTCAGTATCATTCTTGGAAAAGTTCGTCTTAACTCTCGATTCATAAAAAATACGATATTATAGGTTCCTTAACGAAGGATTGGGAACACGAAATTCAAGAATCGATCAAAGTTGCGTACATCCCATTTGTCCATTCATAGTTTTGAATAAAAAAATAAGATCATTCATTTGTCTTCTCAACATCGATGGATGAATATTATATTCTGAATATAGGAAATTTAAGTCGTGAATCAGAATATCTTCTTACAAATTTAGGTTGAATTGCTTCCAGTATATCAATATCAGTCTGAGTATAAGGAGCCCATACAACTGAAGTATATTCTAAAACAGGTCGAACAAGTGATTAATATAGACTCTTGTAAGTATCAGGGTCGTGATTATGATCTGACATCAAATTTGACATTGAAAATTGGCTAAATTCTACTCTCAGCAGAATTGATATCAAATTATATTTCATTTTCAGCTTTTATGAACATGAAACTACAGAAAGAGAAAAGAGAGGTTCTCAACCTCTCCCTATAACCCCTTTGGTTCTACTGCTGGCTCCTTGTTTGTTCCATTATACCTAGAGCTCGATGTAGCAAACTCGGCGATTCATCACGCGACGGCATCGTGGAAGAGCGCGGTAATTTAATAAACGCGGAGGAGCGCATTAGCGAGAATTTACTTTGACTTCGTCTGCGCCATCCGCAGAGCACTTAACCGCGGTTTTCTAGACTGCGCTGCCCGGGAAGTACCGTAATAATTTCGCGTTAGCGAGATTTCCGAGTGACGCGTACGTTAAATTCCCCCAAGGGAAAGCGCACTCGTACGGTTACGGACTTTTTGTCTCCACTTACAATAAGTTGCGTGTTGGAAACGAAATCTTCCGGATCGATATCGCTCGTGAAACGGTTACAAGACGTTGATTTTACATGTCTGATTATTTTTCGTGGATATTTCGTTATCTGTTCTATTGGTTTTTAATTATTCAAATTTCGACCATGAAAAATAGTTTCTTATTTTATAAGTAAGAAAATGGTCATTTTTTAATAATTAAATACTAGGTATAGTCAGATTCCCAGGGTTTGGAAAGTTACTTAAAAAAAGTGTAACGCGTTGCATTACAGTTATGTAGGTGAAAAAAGTAGTAGTTGGAGACGAAAAAAGTTCGAATTTGTATATATTTTTTTCAAGCATATAATTTTTTGAATATGACAGTTAGCAATGGGGAAAGATTTGCAAATTTAATAGATTTTTGAGAGAATTTTCTCTACCTAGATTTTCAGCATTTTTATCACTATTTGTATTTTGCAGTGTGTATAAAATTTTGCATGATTTCCTTAGTATTTTCATAAATTTGTACTATTTTTCTGTACATTGCTACATAGATTACAAAATATTTCATGCTCTAGAGTTCAAGGTTCATTGAATTTTTTGTGTTTGAGAGGATTTTTCAGGAAATAGTATATCTAACAAAATTTTTATTTTTTTCACTTTTCGTGGTACTTTTTCAGTTTTCCTACTATTCAAAGGATTGTTCAGTATTCCTAAAAATATTCATATTTTTTAGAATGTATAAAATGTTGCAAGCTTTTCGAGTATTTTCTCACATTTCTAGCGTTTTTATATAAAATATTTATATCGATTTAGAAAATTTCGAGCTCTAAAATTCAAAGTTGATTATATTTTTCGTGTATCAAATGATTTTTTAGAAATCAGCGTCTCATTAAATTTTTCTTTGTTTCAGTATATTCCGTATTTCTTTAGTTTTTATACGATTTGAAGAATCATTTTTCAAATATTTCCAAATATTGCTGTATAAATCTTCAGAATTCGATGCATTAGTTTTTAAAGTTGTATAAATTTTTAATGTTTTATAGATCAACTTGTATATTTCTATGTATGTATTTTTTTTTTGTATTTATAGAATGTTGTAAACTTTATTGTTTTTTTTTAATTATCTCTTTTAATTTCCAGAATGAAATCCCCTAGGATTGAAAATCTGAAATATTTAAAGGCTTTTCCAATCGATTGAACAGAAAACAGTTTTTTCATAGATTTAGAGGGCCCTCAATATTTTTTGTATTTTTCACAGACTTATGAGATTTGAAAATTTTATTATTATTTTTATGGACTTCAATGTACGTATATTTTTAAAATATAATGTTCGAAAAATTGAAGTTTCTTGATTCCTGGAATAGCGTAAATTTTTGAAAAATTGCATAGCAATAACATAAAACTAATTAAAATGTGGAATATTTAGAATTTTTCATATATTTTTCTTTGTAATAATTAAATTACGTAAGGTTTTATAGCATGATCTATAGATTTTGATGATCGTGCAATATATTTTAAGATGTGTATATTTTAAATACTTCGATCTATTTTCAAGCGGATGTCTGAAATTTAATTCTCCCGATCGTTAAAGTATTTAATAAAAAGTGAAAAAGTATATTATTTGTCGATATTTTTCACAGATCACTTATGTTTCACTTTATTCCATTAAAATTTATGAATAAACGATTTTCGCAAGTATTTTAAACATCTCAAATTTGACTCCTCCCATCAAAAGATCACTATACATATGTTGTTCCATGTGTGCATCACATAATATGCTTCATTAGCTATTTCTAATTGACCAAGTCATCACTGGCCATATCACAGATTTATCTAAAAGGTTTAAGAGAAGTACAGACATCAGGTTGGTCACTATACGTTTTACGTGTTTTTGGCTAAACGTAGGTTTCTTTTTTTTTCAAGAGTTCGTGGTTTATCCGCGTCGATTATCTAAGCCGATTTATCGATTTACACGATGTAAATGGATAAGGCAAATCCTAAATATAACTCATTTTTCCTCAACATTTTGAATCAAGTACCGAATCTAGACAAATTACTTTAAGAAATGTACGAGGACATTGCGAATCAAATACATTCACAAAATGGCGGGCTGTGGAAAGGAAATTAAGGAAAATAACGCGACGATACAGTTTTGTACCTTATGTTATGACTTCCACCATGCATGGTGTAATGAATTTCGCCTTTATAACGATAGAATGACGATAAATTGTTTGTACTTACCAAACCTTGAAACTGAAATAAGATCCCACTGCTCCAATTCGACGTTTTGCAAAAGTGCGTCAAGAAGGATATTTTCCATGTTCAATAACACTCGCGGTTCACTTTTAATGACTACACATCACTTTCCAGGGAATTAATCACGGTATAACTTGAATTCGGAAGCAGAAAGAGATTTTTCGCTCTAATCATAACTTTTCACTCGACCGAAATCCACGAAAATTTACATGGCAACAACCGCAGGAACAACCTGACTGTAACGGTTTCCATTGTTTCTAACGGTTTTCATTGTTTCTAACGGTATCCGCTATTGTATTCAAATTAAAAACTTGTTTTACAAATATTTCTATGGAATTCGTATAGAATGATTAAAATAATATAAGAAAAAATCAAATTTGTTATTTTCGATGTTTTCGGCGCATATTTATTGATAGCTCACTCAATTTTTCTAAACTTCTAAAACTAAAGGTTCAAAACTTGTTTTAAACAAAGCAGTACTTCCGGTTGTTCGCAATGTGCGAGGTTGCCAACTGAAAAATTGTATGGATTAAAAATTTGTATATCCGCATTTTAGAATTTTGAAATTACATCAAAATAGAAAAAACTTATTTTCATAAATTCACAAAAACTAAAAATTACAAAATAAGCACTTATAAATAAGTGACATTTTTCGTAAATGATAAGATTATTCACTCATTTTTTTAAATCTAATAGTTTTAACTGATATTGATAAAAACACGACAATCGTTTCATTATGTTTTTGATTAAATTTCTTTTGGTGATGCATTTTGTTTATAATTTTGTGTATGTACATAAAACATTCATGAAATTCAAAATGTATAAAGGAAAACCCTACGAAAAATTTTGCATAACAATATAGCCAACCCGATTGTAACGGTTTTCATTGTTTCCAACAGTTTCCGCTACATTATTTTTCAACGGTTTTTTGTGTAGAGTTTTTTAAAATTTAAACCTTGTAAAATGTTTTGAATGACTTCAAACATTCATCCAGTAATTAATTATTACTGAATTAATAATCAGGATAATAAAGGTTAATTTGTACTTTCAAATTTTTTAATTTAAAATTTACGCGCTATTTGCGACGTTGCCAATTCGGTTTGTTTGTATGTTGCGTATGTTGTGTACCATTGTTTCAGTTTGTTCTGTTTACTAAATACCGGCAGTTTGAAAAACTATCCTAATTGTTAGTTTTTGAATGTTTTCAAATATTTGACTGCATCGTTGAAATACAATTTTAATGTAATTTTCTCTCGGAAAGAAAAATAATGAATTACACCGCAACGCCAAAAATGCGTTTTGTTTTACTCTCGCACGACCGCGTATGTGTTTGTGTACATTGATGATTTGGAATTTTCGAAGCTTTTCCCGGTTTTCCTTCAGGAAAAATAAGATGTCAAGCTGCAAATTTTTCCGTGCCGAAACTATTGGTAAGTCAATCTGTAATTAGATTCATCGTCGTTGCTTTCATAATTTATAAATTATTCGCTCTTATTATTAAAATTAATTATTTACATAAATGTAAATCATCGTTCAAAATTATTAACAAAATAGTAAATAAGAAAACAAATTAAAATAAAATAGAGGTCAATTAAATTAAGATAAAGAATAAAATAAGAAAATAAATTACATGATAAAAAATGGAAATTTTTATGTATATTCTCAATTAAAATAATAATCTATCTCAATAATAAATTATTGTAAATTTGAATATCTAATTAAATGAAATATAATAATAAAATATAAGTCATTTAAAATGTTGTAATAAATATTACGTATATAATTATTCCTACATCATCTGATAAATAATATACATGCGAAATAAATATACATTAGAATAAATTAAAAATTAATTGAAATCAAGTTTAGAATATGAATTAAATTATTTAATGCAGTCATGAATAAACATCAAATTTTCATACAAGTAGTTTTTGAAATACTATGTTTTAAATGTATATTTTGATTATAAATCATGTAATAAATAATATAAAACGATGTGATTAATATAAATTAAACAAAAATAAAAATGAACTGAAGTTCGATCAATAATACTAATTGAGTTAATGTATTTCATATAAATTATTAATTCATTTCAAAATCAGAAGAGGCATGTGTACATAAAATTTTCGAAAACACTGTCCTTTATGTTGCCAACATCCCCATGTTCCAAGTTGTTAAATATAACTTTTAGAAATATGAATAATTTATCTAGTTTCTAAACCCCAAACTCAAAATTCAATGCATTTTAGGCATTTCACATAAGTAAATTTTTGATTATATTTTTTTTAAACTTGATAATTACCAGTTATGAATTTTATTCCACGTCCAAAAATACAACTGATTTTTTTTTATTCAAGGAATGAATTAAAAATAAAAAAAAATAATAAAATCAGTATTTTATGCTTTCAAGGTCAATATTTTTTGTAAACAAATAAACTGCATTCAAAAGCAATTTTTTGAATTCAAAAAGAGATCTAGAAACTTACAGATTTATTTGTATTTAAAATGAAATAACTATGAACTATCATTCAAATAGCAGTTGAATGTATGAAAATTATTATTCGCATTACCTCATAACTTATTGCATAATTAGGCATATTTTAATAAAAATTCCATGTATTAAAGTGTACCTAAGGGTTTTACAAATCCTTGAAATTGTCATTTCCCTTATAAACTCCAGAGAGTGTGCAATTACTCTTGGAGTTGGTAATTAATAAGAAGCTTAAAATGTCACCCTCTTGCTTGGAGTGTAATTCAGCATTTATGTAGTGGGTAATAATGAGAAACACCCAAGAACATGGGCTGATGAGGGTTTCCAATTTTTAAAATCATTTCAAAATTGAGACAAAAATTATAGTTTATGTTGGTAAAATGAATAAAAATTAGAACACTAGAAGAATTAATGAATTCTTTGACTTCCTTATTGATGATTTTTTAATATTTTATATCTGGTGATGAATTATTATCTCTACTTTGAAATAATTTCTATCTGTATGAATGAAATTGACTGTTTTAATAAAATAACATATTTTGATAATTTTTTGTATTATTATCTATAATTTCTATCTTAAGAATGGAAGAATCTTATATTTGAAAGACAAAAACTAAAATATAATTGAAAAAATACTAATTAAAAAGTGATAATCAATTATAATTGATTAAAATCAATACAAAATTCAGAATAATAATGACTGAACAATGAATGTATACTTTATAATAATAAAAATTATTTTTAATAACAAAAAGACTTGCTGAGAGCAAAAGAGCACCAAAGTCAATAAATTTCAAATATGTGTCAAGACGTTTTGCTCTCAGCATTATGTATTGTATATTATATCAATCATAATTTTTAAGAATTATTTTTATCTTTAAATTTAGAGGATCTCATGTTTTTAATACAAAAATAAATTTATAATTATTACCACTGTATTAAAAAAGTTCACTTTTAATTTTAACATTTTAATATGTCTACTCTAAAAATGCAGTATATGTATAGAAGAATAAAAATTTCAATCGACAAATTGAAACCATCATAGTCTAAAAAATAAATCCATTCCTGTATAAAAAACATTTTTAATTAAAATAAGAAAAAACTTTACCTAAGAATCTGCGGAAATTGATATTTTCAATATTCAGTATTTCATAATTAAATCAACAGCAATAATTCCATTCCACACAAAAAATTTTTTTCTGATGTTATTGAATAAAATATTACCATTATCAATTTCAAACTGGAAAAAAATTTTTCTTGTTTTTATACCACTGAATTCATTTATTTACATATTCATTACATATACTAGAGACGATTAAAGCTGTGATTCAAAATTCACATTTATAACTGATATGTTCAAGTTAAATACTAGCGATTTTAATCTTTCGGTTGCCACACATGAATTTTTGGTTTCGTGGTGCTGTATGGCATATAAGCTTCTTTGGTACCACTCATATTTTCCGTGTGGTCCTTCATCCACTTATACTTTGGCCTGTTGGGGTCTCGATGGGGCGGTAAATCAGTTTTGTAGTGCATCCACCCAAACCATTCGGCTGGAATTTGGGACCCATCGTAGTTCAAAAAATATTTATCGGCATATCTAACCCATCGATTTCTTCCTGTAATAAAAAATTTATGAAAGATATTAGTGCATTGAAAAATTATGGGAACAATACAAAAGGGCTAATATGCAGAAATATATTGTATGAAATAAAATATATATTGTGCATAAGTATACCATTGATAATATAAAATTATTCAAATGTGCAATAATAACAACTATATTTTATGTAATATGCAATATAATTATACCTAAAAATAAATAGAAATCAAATAGAAGGTATCAATATTATTATGTATACCATTTTTTTATTATTTACAATTTCATATTTATTATTTATCTGATATTTCATTAGTTTATTTACAAGCACTAAGGTTATTTTTAAAGGATCATAGGAATGAAAGAAAATTTGTTTTTTTGACCAGAGGTTATTTTGTTAAAATTTATAACAGTTTTTGAAATTCATCAGAATTGTTAATATTTTTCAAAATCTATGTTACCCTTTTTTTTTCAATACAAAAATACATAAGTATAATTATATTGTTCAAACCTTAATTTATTTACTCACATTTTTTTCTTGGATCATTTTTTACAAATATCTAAAAGGATTGAAATTTTTACAGTTTGTGAATAAACGTTTTTTACAAGATCAAGCGTTGATGCTGAACATTAATTTTTAAAATTTTTGTTTGAGTTTAATTTATTGTTGATGATTTTCAAAAAATTGATAAGAGTTTATTCTGATATATTGTATTATACATTTAGTATATTTCCGTACTTATTATGAAAATAAATCATTAAGAATGTAAATTTTAATCACATTTGAAAAAATATATTCCACTTCTTATTTTTAATATCAAATATGTGTCAAGGCGTTTTGCTCTCAGCATTATATATATATATATATATATATATATATATATATATATATATATATATATATATTTTATATTATATCAATCATAATTTTTAAGAATTATTTTTATCTTTTAAATTAGAGGATCTCATGTTTTAAATACAAAAACAAATGTATAGTTATTACTACTTTATTAAAAAGGTATTTCACTGTTTCTAATATGTGACGCTCCACGAGAGAGAGTCCTTATGCCTAAAAACAGAATTTTACAGGACGAGCGATAGAAGGTGACGCGCTCCTAAAAGAATGCATTGTTAGCGCTTCTAAACACATTCACTGTATCCACACCTGACAAGATAGAATTTTTATTTTTTTTGCAAAAGGAAAAGGCAGTCAAATACTATCAGTTTAGGTAGAAACCTGAAAATCGATTTTTTTTTTTGCATAAAGGACCTTCTCTCCCAGAGCGTCACATATATATAATTTTTTCTTGAGAAGATTATTGAAAATTTTCTTTGTTTCTCCAAGAAATTTCTATCAAAAAATGAGATTTTTGCAATCGCTCCTTTGATTTATCATTTTTTTAGATGCATTTTTCAATTCATGAAATGTTTGTGAATTTTTACATTTGACATGATTTTCATGATTGAATGAAGAATATTTCAAGTTTTTATTGCATTTTATCGTATTGTTTACTATCTTGATTTTGATTTATTTTTCATCCTATACTTTTTTTTGTTTTTTTATTCACCTATTATGTTACTTTTATGTATTATACCTAATTTACTTTATTTCTTATATTTTTATCATCAACTTTCGAATAAATTACATTATTATATATCTTACTTATTTAAAAATAATATTATTTATGAATCATGAACAAACTTTATATCACTATAAATATTTATTTCTGTTTTTTATTTTCAGTATTTTATTTTTCCTCAAATTCTGCACAATTTTAACAAAAATCCTCATGAACGCAACGAACATTATATGTAATCCAAATTTCAGCACAAAAATTATTGCGAATAATTTCTCACCATAGAAATAATAATTGTTTTCATAATATTTGTTCCCATATTTGTCCTCTCCAACCAAAGTTCCAGTTTTCAATTCATCAGTTCTGAAAATTTTAACACAGATTATAACATTGCCTTCAAAATAAATATTTACTAATAATAAATATTTTTCAAAATATATTATATATACATGCGTTACATAATATTTGATAAAATTGTTTTTATTTGCATATTTTTAATAAATTTTCCTACAGGTCATTATTCATTACATTCAATAATTTGGAAATATTTTTTATATTTAATGTATTAAAAATATTTTCCATTTAAAATAAATTATAATTAGTAATATTTGTCATATTCATTTATTATTACTCTAAACATGTTATTAATAATCAATGTAAAAATATAGTTTTTTGAAAAAAAAAATAAAATAAAATATTTGCCTAACCTAAACTTACATAAATTAATTACATGTCAAAACAACATGCAATATAAAAAAAAAATTATTTTCTTTTTTCATATGTAAACCAAAGTAACAAATACAATGCATAATAAAAACAAAGTCAATTTTGCACCTAGCTTGACCTGACAGAAAGTATATTTACGTACCAGAAGAACGATTAAAAAAATCATTATACATTCATTTGCTTGATATTAAAAAAATGAAAAAAGGTATAACTTACATGAAAAGTGTCTTTACTGATCCAATGATTCCTCCATTTTCGCGAATTATGCGAAAAAATCGCATAAATTTATCAATTGGTCCAGTTAGATTCGCCATCTTGGATTTGACTATATATATAATTATGATAGTTCTCGATACCCAACGCTGCAACTATCGATACTTTTCGATACTCGTGGAGCTCTAAAAACTCAGGGCCGGAAGTACTCAGGGCCAAATAGAGTTCCACAATTATCTATATCATTTTATATATTTATTGTCTTACTTTCCTCTTGATCCATTGTTTTATACACTAACTAACAGAATTTTGCATATGATAATGCAAAATTTTAATAACTCAGAATGTGTCTCGCCATAACATAGTTATCAAACATTATGTCCTTTATTACATATTTACATTCTCACGGTTAACACGGTTGTTAAAAAAATTCGAACAATCTATGATAACAATATCTAATAAAAGTTATTGAGAAACATAACTTTTTCGTGTAGTTTGAATGAAACCGGAGAGTTGTCAATATTAAAACTATTAACATAAAATATATATATATCAATGCTTCAAAATGTTGAATTGCATGTACATACTCTTATGATTCCAAGTGTTATCAAATTTTTATAGAATCTCTCATTGAATAGTGAAATTTTTCATGAAATTATCAGTTTTTATAAAGACATGAAAAATATTTTCATGAAGCAGTATTTTCTTTCTAAAATCTTCAAAAAGTCCGGCGATGTTTTAAAAATGTCATGATAAAAATTTTTTATGAAGAGAATTTCAAAACTTTGGCAAACTAAAGAAATTTTATGATTTTTAAAATGATCCCATAAGGCAGACTGCTCTATAAAATTTTCATAAAATAATGTCTTTATAAACACCGAAAATTTCTAAGAAATCCGTGAATTTTTTGAGGGATGTTATTAAAATTACAATAATATATTATAAAAGTTGGAATTACAAAGGCTATTAAAATTTGAAAAAAAAATTTACTATCCTGGGGCTCTTTAGTCCAAGCTCCAGCTCTGTTTCCAATATCTCGAAAATTTGCCGAGGCAATATATCGCATATCGATATTTTCCACCGATGTAATTTGGCAATTATTTATCGATGTTTTTTGAAACGATTTATCGCACAGTGAAACGATATTTATACGATATTTAACGAAATATTTGAATATAACTAGAGATTGTGCGCGCTACGCGCGCCTGCATTTAATGATTAATTATTCAAACTTTTAACCCTCATGCATTAATTATTTATTAATCCACATGCATGAGGAAAATAGAAGAAACATGCTTCTTCTATTTTTTTTTTTCTTGAGGCGCATTTAATAGTTTTTCATTTTAAATAATATAATTAATGTAAATAATGAAACTTGAACTTCGAAACCCTCTTTCATTTTGATTTTATATTCAAAGGATTTCTTTTAATCAATTAAAAACATAGTCAATAAAACAACGAATTATCATCAATTTTTAAAATACAAAAAATAATTTGGACAACATTTAAGTTATGCACGTTAATTGTATCTTCAATGATAAATATATGAATTTTTATCTTATAAGTACATATATGTAGATTCCTGGCTCTAGTAATAAAATATTCATCGTAATCTATTAATTACAATAAAAATCAAGGATTTCACTATTTATTTAAAAAAAAGATATCGTTGTCATTTGAAGATTGTTTCGCTTTGTTATTTACAATAAAAGTTATTTCATCCAAAAAAACTTATATCGATCAATTCTTCTTGCGTGAGAAAGCAGTATAGATTTTTTCATCTTTGGTTTAATTCTTTGAAAACATAATTTTTAACCAATAGATAATCTTCATCGTAATTCAATTCATTCAAATATACTCAAACAGAATTCCACGAACGCACTCTCGAAAATGCTACGTACAATTGACCATGGTTAAAAACATCTCTCCTTAAATCAATTCCTACCTTCTCAAAAGTTGGTCCTTGAGATCTATTTATAGTCATAGCAAAAGCAATTTTAATTGGGAATTGACGTCTTTTTAAAGTAAATGGACACGCATTTTCATAATATAATGCTATACGATTCAAAAAAAAATATCTCCAGTTTGATCTTCAGTCAGTATTTCACATTTTAATGAATTATTGGTCAAATCAAGAATAAGTAAACTTGTTCCATTACACAACCCTTCTTGAATATTTAAATTTCTAATTAAAATAATAACAGTATAATTCCTCAAACAAAGTCTTTGCGGAAGAAATGACGGAGGATTCAAAGTTTTCAAATATTCTGGCAGAAGCATATCCTGCAATTTTTCACTCTTATCATTGTTTTCAGCGCTATCTATGCTAGTATAAATTTTTTCATTGGATTCAGGTAATGAAGAAACTACTTTTTCATTTATACTATCAACATCAATATTTCTTGCAGATAAAATTCAGTGAACGGATCGAATAACCGGTCGAGACGCGTGAAACTTCCCAGCACTAGGAAGAATGGTTAGAGAAACTGCATGAAAGAGCAAGGATTATATTCAGATCGCTCCGCGGGTCGAATTTTTCACCTTGTTCAACTCGCTGTTGCTCTGGTTGTTATCATCCGATTTAGTTAATTTTCACTTTAAAATGCTCGTAATATTTCAGTGCTTCCGTAAAGTTTAGTTGCGTTTCGAGATGTTTGTTCATTTAAAAATGATTGATATAGAAAGTAGAGGTAATTTGGGACCAGAAATCATACTTTTAATTGTTCTATTTGTAGAAAAATTATTACAGACTGATATTATATCATAAGAAATTAGAAAATCGGGAAAAGTTTGGTGCTACTTGCAAAAACGAGATAACTGAACAAACGCTATGCCTAGTTTCGAGCATTAATACAAAGTAGGTAATATTGGGCTCCTAAAATAAATGTAGTTGCGAGCTCGCAGTTTCGAAATTTTTATGGCAAAAAACAAATCGTTAATTTTTTTCATGCAAATAGATACTATTGTAACTATACCAGATATGAAGAAAACAATTTTTAAATATATACTGTCTGACGTAACCAGACACTGTTTTTGACCAACGAAATATCTAGGTAGAAAAAGGATTTTCATGGTGAAATAAATCAAGTTCGATGAGCCTCTTCTTAGTGACGTTTTGTTTCTTCATTTTTTAACATATTAAAAATATGTATCCTCCTCGTTAAGGGGGTAGACAAGTTTCAGTGACCTTTTTTTTAGCAACATTTTTTATTAAGTTATTTTAATTGACATTCACAAATTTTTGGTCTGTTGTTAGGCATGTTCTTAAATAACAAAAGTTGAATTTTTTTTTTAAATTTTCATTAACATCTGGCATATTAATGAGCGATCTGATGACGCCCTGTTAAAAAACTGTCACCATGATTTCTCAACTTGGGGTCATCTGGAACAGAAAAACCGAACTGATTCTTAATTAGCACATTGATAGCTATAGCATGAACCTCAAAAAAAAAGATAATATATAAACAAACTGTGGAAGTTCTTGTCACATTTTTTTTTCTACTTTTTTTAGGAATAACTGTGTCAAATTGTTAATAAATATTATTTATCCGCGAAAATGGCGTTACGGGCCTATCACGCCGTCAAAAAAATCGGGGTTATGTACCATTTTATCGACCGCTGATTTCGGTTTCACGTGGAATTCGTTAATTATCAACTACTCATCTGGGAATTAGTTCCGATTTCGGCCACACAATAACGCATAAAGGAACGCATAATGAGGAATACACTAGAGAATGAAGTCCAAATCAGCCCTATGCAACTCCGCTCAAATTCATCACCGAAACAGGCCGCGAGCCCAACTCACTAACACAACACAATCCGTGTACGTGTGAACAGCGGATAGTGGGGCGGGAGGGGATAGAGTGAGAGGAGTGAGAGAACGAGCGGAACGAACGAACGAAGCGAAAGAAGGGAAATTTTGTTCTCGATCTTCTCGACACTTGCCGCGTTTGCGATACCGCGAGATTTCATGCCTTTTTCTTTTTTAGCTGTTTTTTTGTTTATTGTTATTAACGCTAACGAAATTCTTTAGATAACCTATACAATGTTCAAATCGCTCAAATTTTCTGAACATTTGAAGTTGTGAATTCATCCTCACAATTCGTCTCAATTATGTTTAAAAATGTTTAAGAATTCAGAAAACGGTCGAATTTTGTGTAATCCTTAATCATTGAAAATTTTAGTTTTTGGGAACTTCCACGATTCTTATCGAAATCTTCAGACGCATCTACAGATTTAAAAAATGTCTTGCTTAATAAATCTCATACGCAGTCTACGAAATTTTCTAATGTAATAAAAGAAATGTAGTCGATTCTCAGAATTCCAATCTTATTAATCAAAGATTTCAAACTTTTGATTTCCAAAATAGCTATAAGTGAAAAAATTTTCGACATTGTTATAGAATTTCAAATATTCAATAAAACTTTTTAAGTCTTCATTTCTTCCTCGTCAGTTTTTCTAAATTATTTCAATTTTGTAATTTTTGGACATTCATAATGCTACAAATTCATACGATCCTGAAACTTTTTCAAAACTGGCGGTTTTTGGAAATTGAAAAAACTTTAAAAATTTGCTAACGTCTTACAATATTATATATTTTATTTATCTTATTTATTAATTTGTTCTTTGCGATTTTTGAAATCGTGTAAATTCTCAAATTCGATTTAAATGTTTGAAATTAATTAGACGTTAACTGATAAAAGTTCCCTTATCAAAAAAATGTATTACCTCCAAGTGCAGAATATTAATAAATATGTTTGGGAAATCCCTACGAATTTCTAGACCAATTTTCCGAATTTTCGTGTTCTGGTATAATTTTTCGAAGAAGGAAGGACATTTTTAACACTTGTTTTCTCTCTAAAGTACAATTACATCAGCAATTGTACAGATTAATGTGAGGAAGTAATGGAAAATTAAATTAGATACAATTTCGAGAAGACGTTCGATAGCTTTTTTTGCAAGAATTTTATCAGCTTCGTTTCTAGCTGTGAGATTGGTATTTTTCGAATATGCGATATCGTGCTCCCTGCACGCTGAATCAAGTGGATTGATTCCACGATCCCCACGCTTTAGCCTTTTAGCAAGTTTGGTACCTGGACCACAAAATTGATAGCCAGGAATATGGAGTTCAACAGGGAGCTTGTTGATGATAGTGTTGATGAGTCCGCGTCCTTTCACTGCCATTACTCAACTGAGCTCATGGCTATAAATACGCGGTATTTATAGGTTTTCGATTCAGACGCTGACAGGTCGTCATGGAGTTTACACCGCAAAATGTCAAGTTGCTTGTCGTAAACTTGGACAGTGTGGTGGAAAAGCGGGAAAAATTCAAACGGCATGGAAAACTATTACCGAATACAGTTCGCGCAATAATATGTGTTCCTTCAAATTGTGGTAAAACTAATGCTCTGCTCTCGCTTATTACGCATCCAAACGGGTTGAGATTCGAGAACGTCTATATTTACTCAAAGTCACTCAAGCAACCTAAATACAAGTACTTGGAAAAAATCATTGAACCGGTCAAAGGAGTTGGATATTTTCCGTATAACGTAAACGAACAAGTCGTTAGTGTTGAGGAAGTCAAACCAAACTCTGTAATGATATTCGATGATGTGGCTTGCGAAAAACAAAATAACATTCGCACATACTTTTGCATGGGACGGCATCGTGATGTAGACAGTTTCTATCTCTGTCAGACTTATGCGCGCATTCCTTAACACTTGGTGCGAGATAATGCTAACTTGCTCATACTGTTTCGTCAAGACGATATGAACCTGAAACATGTGTACGACGATCATGTTAACACTGACATGACGTTCGCACAATTTCGAGATTTATGCGCAGCATGTTGGAGCGACAAGTACGGGTTCATTGTCATTGACAAGGATAGCGAACAAGGGCGGTATAGAAAAGGATTCGATTGCTTTGCTACTATAAATAAAAGTGTTTTCGTGACAACTACATCAGTATTGTCTAAACATTGAAAGAAGATGGAGCGTAAAGATGTACTACACCATATCGTACAAGCGAGCGAAGCCATCCGCCGCAAACATCGTCTGCTGAAAAGTGGAAAAGCTGCTGTGGAGACGTCGGTGCGAGAAGTGTTCAAGCCCATCATTGATCCACTACAGTCATTGACTAGAAAACCAATGGATCTGAAGATGGGGTCAGTAAAAAAGGAGGAAGCGAAAGAAGAATTACCTAGGATGGAGGATGATGATACATTTGAGCCATGGAGTGAAAATTTCGAGAGCTTCGATCAAACCATCGGTGACCAAACATTTGCACCGAGTATTGTCAGTTCCCCAGCTCCTGTTGACACTCTAAAGAAATACTTGAAAATGATGAAAAACAAGGATGAGCAAAAGAATCTAGACATCCAGTATGGAGTACGGTCGTTGAAAAGTGGATTGCATATTGGAAACACGCCAATCAGTTTCGAAGAAAATACTGTTTACGTGGGGACTGAGGAGTTTGAGAAAACGCCGGGACTTATAGAACTGCTGTTTAAAAAAATACCAAACAGTTCGATTTTGAATAAAAATGATGTTGAAAACTATAAGAAAATCGTCCGACTAACAAACGCGGATAGAAAAAATTATCTACCCGACAGGAGTCTGCGTGGTGGTGGCAGAGATTTGAAATATCTTACATACATTGCTGACAAGAAAGTGGGCACAGAAGTATACAATGTGGTTAATCGCGAACGTAACATCGATTATGTGCATTGGGATGATCCCAACGAACTCGTTGATCGCTTGCGACTTATACTCGCGTCACAAGCTGCTGGCAACAACAGTCATACCAACGAAATCAATCATTGAATAACTTAGAGAAGCTGACATTATATATTGAAAGTCTCAAAGTTTGGTATCTCATTCACGAGCTAGACAATGACAAGTGTAGACGTGTTTGGGAGACACCTGATCAAGAATCGGGAAATACGTTGACTAATTTTTTATGTTGGAGATCATAATGACCTTCAGGGGTCAACTTGAATTCAACACCAGGAGGTCCCGGGAAATCCCGGAAAAATATGCGAAATTCTGGAAAAGTTCGGAAAAACGCGGAAAATTTCGACAAATCTAGGGAAATTCCGGAAAAATATGGAAAATTCCGGAAAATCTAGGGAAATTTTGGAAAACTCGCGGGGAGGGAATGGACCAATCAGGACGCAGGCGGCGTGGCCTAAGGGGGTGGGGCAGACCAATCAGGGCGTGTGGCCTGGGGGAGTGGTTGGGAGGGAGTTGGGGTAGGGGGGGGGTCACGCGATGGGTGGAGGAGTGGGGGGGGCGGGCCGGCTTAGCCTATCTACTGTGATTTACTAACTTTTTCGTCTTACGTAAGATTTCGAGTGAGGGGGGGGGGGGGGGGTTCAACTGAATCTTACGAAATCTTACATGGGGGGAGGGGGGGTCTAAAATAGACAAAAAACATCTTACGTAATTTATGGACGTCCCCTAAGTAAATTTATCTGAATGATTCCACTCAATCAGTGGCTTGGAAAGATTTTTCCCCACGATTTAGATATTTCGAATACTCGAATATGCGCGATAGTGTAAATGAAATAAAAATAGCAGAAAAAGTTCCAGCCTAAACGTTTTTCTGTGGAAAAAACGACGAGGAATGACCCATTTTTAATCATGTTATACGTGTGTTTATTATTTATTAATAATTCCTTTAACTAAATATATTTACGTAGATGCAAAAAATTATAAAATAAAACGTTTTCCATAATTTACAATGAGCTACATTTTTTACAATTGGTAAACTATATGACTGATCATTTTGATAATTCTGTGGCTTCCAGGCATAACCGAGAAAGTCACATGTTCCATAACGTTGAAAATTTTATCAGAATATTATGTGAAATGAGCCTTATGACACAAGTGACTTTCTCGGTTACGCCGGGAAGAATCATTTTTTGTGATGAATATTTGATTCATTCAAAAATATACAATAAAAGATTTGGCAGATTATTCATAAATAATTTTCAAGTAATAGTATATTTCGTATCAAGAGGGAGAGCAGCGTCTTTTCGTTCCGAAAATGTTGCCGTCGCGCGTGGAAAGGCTCTCCCTCGTGATATGAACTATATTTTTCATTGTAGAGCGGAAAATAATACGCGTGTTTTGCTGCGTCACGGATTGAGCGTAGGTGCCCTTTTTCGAGTCGGTGAAATAAATGGTGACCTCTGGAATAATTGATGACCTGGTACCTTTTTTTTCATGGGTCCTTTCACTTCCATTCACCGCTCGAAAAATGGCATCTTACGCTCAATCCGTGACCAGCAAAACACGATCATTTTGTGCGCGAACAATAAAAATAATATTTCATATTTTAATAAAACGTTTTAAGCAAATAAATTAATAATAATTGTATTGTATTTCAGATCATTCGGATGATTCAGAATGGTTTTATTGCGTGATAAGTTTTTATAGTATTTGTAGAAATTGATGAGATATATTTTTTCTTTTTGCGGGAATTTCACTTGTTTTGTTAAAGGGAATTTTTTCGTATTGGCCAGAAAATTCATTTGTCTTTACTGCTACATGTCAATTTTTCTTTGTACTTTGAAAACTTTGCTATAAATTGTGCAAACGCTTTCCATATTTTGTCATTTTGCGAATAAAAATTTATTTTCCCAATAGAAAAAAATCATTGACCTTTTAAGTGCATGGTGGGTGTAGGACACCAGGATTTTCTTTTACGCACTTATAAGAAGTATTTTGTTCGTAAAAATTAAACATGTACTATCATGCAGCGATGCTTCAAGCTTTTAATGTAGGCACAGTAAGTTACTTGATGAATCCAGGCATAAGTACGTGTTTGGCAGCTGATCAAAGTAGACTCTTCAAAATAATAAGGTTTTTTATTTTTCTAAAACACCTTATTTCAAGGGATCACTAATGAACTAATTTTTATTCCAAAGTATAACATCTCAAGAGTAGTTTGATGCATTTTTAGATAAAAATACACAAAATTGAGCTGATTTCAATTTTCAAGTCCAAAAACTGAACTTTCAATTCTTCTGTAAACACGAATTTTTAAAACTATTTAAAAACATGAAATGCAAGTAAAACTATTTTTCTTCGCAACAATATGTATTAAATTGCAAAAGATAATTTTTTCGTCCTAAAATATCAGACTCTGCGGTTACAAGACACACGGAAAGACGCAGAGTGCCAAACATCCGGTGTGCACTTATGTAATGATATTTTTTGGACGTGTGCACTTGAAGGGTTAACTTACCTAAAACATTTTTATTGCAGTTGTGTTTTTCATTAAAAATTTTAAAAATGTAAAACCCCGAAATTTCGTTATCTCGTCAGTTTTCTTCCCTATAATTTTTTTCCAGTGGTTAAATACGCAACATCCAGTGTTAATATCTACAAGCAAAAACTCGTTGTTTGGGAACTCCGATTTTTTAAAGTCAAAGAGCCATTTCAGCAATCATTTTTATGTCTTCTTTCCCTTAAAGTTTCTAAGTTTCTTTTTTTAACAAAAACTTCAAATTTTTCGAATCGAAAGTTTTCATACCCCGTGGGTCTTTCGATTTATTTTTTCATGCAAATTTTTGTTCGTTTTCAATGTATTATCTTTAAATTTATTTTGAATATGTGATTATATTTTGAACTGTACAAAAAATATGTTTACTCATCTTAAATACTATATATATATTTATGGCAGCGTAAGATTATTGAATAATCCTAACTCTCAATTCAACACAACATTATTGATAAAAAAAAAAAGTTAGAATTATATAGCGACATTAAACTTATTTTTAATATGTTCTGGTACACACCAGTACATAGTTATAATATACAAAATACTTCTAAAAAAAAATTCTACGAATAACTCACGTGTAATGACATAATTTTCTGGCCGACAAACTTGTAATTTTTTTCATGATACTTACAAAACAATTTTGAAAATTTACTAACAATGAGCATCAAAAATTGTTTTCCTTTGAAAGTAAACCTTCACTAATGGACCTTAATAAATAATTTTGTTACTATACCATTTCCGTCTAATAACAGAATTTTAAGAAAATGAAGCCTTCATATAACTGCAGAAAGGTCCCTTCGACTTTAAAAAATTCGACCCAAACAACGGTTTTTTGTTTAGAGTGATTAAAACTGATATTGATTGATTAAAATTCAACTTTGAAAAAACTATGGAAAAAATTTAGAAACTATTTTATGCGATTTCGGCATTCGCAGACTACATATTTTTAATTTCTTTATCAAAATAACAAACATAACCTTTTTTTCTTGACATTTGTTCGGCCGGATTTTCCCCCCTCAGTACCGCCTCTGGGAGATTAATAAAACGCCTACATTTTTTGAATTAATTGGAACTTACGTAATGAATTTCTGAAAAATGGTTATCAATGACTTTTTGTTGATTTTTTTTCAGAGATTTGTTACAACTCATAAAATTTGCCATCACCACCCCACCACCCCCCAAAAAAAAAGAAATTTTGCCGCCCTGGACTGTTGCACATGTTGCCAATGCTTCAATCCGGCACTGTACATTTGACAGCTGGCAATGCTCGCACTCGTATTTTGTTTTAAAATGTTTTAAAAATTACAGGCCACGTCTTCTGCTCGATATGCGCGCGCATTTCTGATCTGAATAGACAGCTTCAGGCCATGGCATGTGTTTTTTAAGAATGGATTATCTACGACCTATTGTGGAAGAAGTCGACCACCTTTTATAAAAAAATTAACTTCATTTTCACGGACAGCCATTCGGAATTTAACATACGCAGCTCTAGAAATACGTTTATCACTATTCAAACGTTTCAAATCTGCATGCCACCCTTGAGTACCAAATAAGTAAAATAATGGATAAATCCATGATTCAACGTTGGCATCCATAGTACTCACTTATTGCCATGTCCTGTTCGTTTTATTACGAATTGTTACATAAGTGTCAGGAATTTCTCCATCTGCCGATGTTGGAAAAACAGCAGCAACTTCATTACACTTTTGTACATTGTAACGCCCACGATCGATACCTGATTTCTTTGAAATAAAGACCAAACTTAATTCAGGAGTAACGTCATTATTGATTCTTAACGCTGTTTGTATTTCTTCGTGTATCATTGCATAAGACTGCGCCAAAACATTATTATTGCATATATATGCAGGATCTAATTCGGAATTCACATTCAAACGATACTCAGTTGCTTCATTAGAATCAAAAATAAATAATTGACCGTAATTTGGTTCTTCATCAGTAGACGGATACAAAGATGTATTAATCTGATGATAAATCTGGCCCTGAATCTTAAAACAATACGGTCCAGAACGCTGCTTTTCGAAATTTATTAAATTCTCATTAAATGATGCAAATGCAAAAGCATTATTATACACTGAGAGAAAAAATGAACTTCTCGATCATAATGTTGTCCGCCGCGCGAGGCATGGCTCCATCGATGCTTGAGAGCATGGATTCGATGCATCCTCTGCGCAGACGCTTGATTTAGAAGCGTGTGTCGTGCTCAGGGGGGGGGGTACTTTCTAACGTTTGAAGGTCGTCACAGCGCGCGCTTCGGACGCGCGGAGCACTATCATGCTCGAGAAGTTTACTTTTTCTCTGAGTGTACACTTTGATTTTGTTCATAAACGCTAATGATTCAGAACTTGTTTGATCAAATAATTTACAAATTTCTTCAGAAGATACAGGTAACGATTTAAGAACAACAGCCCCATGACTACAACAATCATTGAATGAATCATTTCTATTTGAAACTCTTTCGGCACAAAAGTGTTTAGCTTGGCAGTTTATGCACCTTACATTCATTTCACAAGCATAATGCTTATCAATCGATTCTAATGAATCTGAATCATAATTAATATTTAAAAACCTCTTCGATTAACTCTGCGCATTTTATGTTTAATACTCTGCGATTTTTTTTCATTTGGAATATTTTGTTCAACTTGTTTATATATTAATGACTGCAAATGTGAAGAAAACATTTGTGGATTGAGATAAACATTTCGAATCGAACGTATGATACAGCGATCATTTGAAATTGTATCTTTCATCAATCCTTCACCAATAGTCGTTGCAGGAGAAGGGGTAACACGAGATAATATGTAACTACCATTTTTGGTAGATTTCGACACAACAATTTGATTGTTACAAATGAATGACATCGTATTTGATGGAATCATAATTGATTCATTTTTAACAACAATTTTTGACTCGATAGATTTTCTTGAATTAATTTTATTAAAACTTGCAGTAATGATTGATTGTATTTATGTAGCAGTAGATGAAATAACTCGTACATTTGGATCATCTAATTTGTAAATTTTACTTTTTGGTTCCGAATTATTCAAAGTAGATGTCGATGCATCAAAAAATAAATCGTTTGTAACGAATTTTCGTTTATGTTCAGTTATTTGCTTGAAAGTATTATTGATCAAAATATCGTTTGTATCATTAATACTCTCATTACTTTCAAAAAATTTCTCTGGAGCCAAGTCGATTATTGGACGTTCATTTAATGACATACTTTTCGCATTTGAATAAACGACAGTATTCTCATGAAAAGTATCAGAACATTAATTTCCATCTCAAACAATTCTGTATTTAGGCTTTTCACAAATTTTTTTTTTTTTTGTTTTGTAATTTATATTACATTGTACAACTCGTTTTAATGGTGGATTCATTAAAGGTTGTCCTTTTACGGCAACATTTTTTGAAACCGAACAAGTATTTGAAAAACGAACAGTATTTTTTTCGATAAGGCTAGGGATGAATTCGAATCCCAAACAATTCTATGTTTAGGCTTTTCACAATTTTGTTTTTATTTTTGAGAATTGATATCACATTCTATAACTCGTTTAAATGGTGTATTCATAAATGGTTGTTTTTTTAATGCAAGTTTTTTGCAAACGAACCAGTATTTGAAAGATGGACTGTATTTTCTTCAATAAAGCTAGAGGTTGAATTCGAATACCAAACAATCCTACATGTAGGGTTATCTTTTTTTTTGCTCTATTCATACTTACGTCACAGTCTGAAACTTGTACTAATATAATATTTATTGATGGTTGTTCTTTGAACACATTTTTCGTAACTGAATAAGAAATTAAAGGTTTTACAGTATTTTTTTCAGTAATGTTTAAAGATAAATTTGAATCTGAAACAATCTTGCACCCAGGCTCATTTTTGTATATATATGAATAATGAACGATCTTGCATTTTTGCTTGTCACTATTCTGTTCATCTCTATACACACACATAGAATCATTTTTCCTACCTTCTTGTGAATTTTCTTTTTTGGAATCGTTTGGATCATTATGTATTAACATTATGAATATTGAAAAAAACGTATAGAGTAAAGATCCGAAATAGTATGGAGAAATAAATCTCTTAAAAAATGTACTTTACTTAAAATATATATATTGTGATATCAATTATTCTGTTTTTTTTTTTTTTTTTCTTTTTTTTATCAACACGCATCAACTTCACGTATGAAGATATCACTTCGATATCTGTTCGTGTCACTTCGACTTTTTTCAATTAAAAAAAATAATTAAGTATCACTTCGATACTTCTGATTGTCACTCCGACGGAGATTTTTTTCAGTTCATAAGTATCACTCCGATTATTTTTCCGATGACAGGGTTTTTCCTGAAAGAAAAAAAAAAAAATAAAAATTATTTTTTTCAAGTCTCAAACATCAAGAAAGCCTTTTAAATATTACATACACAACAAATTTCAAGCTAACTTAAACGATATATACAAAAAAATGCTCAATTCTATTATGAAATTTCATAAGATTTTCCTTGAAGCAATCGCTTAAAAACATGATAATTGCCTTTCCAAACTGGTATTTCTAATAAGTCATAAGAACTCTTCTTTCCCTATCTTTTTAATAAAAAGAAAATTTTCTACGTATATAATTAAAATGTATGTATAATTAGAAAAAAAAACGGAGTCAAGAGTCAAATGGACATTTACCTAATCATTGATCGAAAAACTTAATAATTCATTTAATAATAAAGTAAGGAATAGAATTTTCTGATATGCATATTTTTGATCAAGCAGAAATTGAAAAATATATTACATCCATACAGTTGATGATCAAAAATACTTTAATTTTTTTGATCACACGAAGTAAAATCTTTGTTTATCCAAAATTATTCAGTATTTCTACAACAGTATAAAAAAATTTTCTCATCCTGAATGTTAATGTTTGGATTTCAACATAGAAAACAGAAACAATAAAATGTTGAGTTGATGAATGAAATTTTTGTATTACACTCACAATGTTTTTGATGACAAAGAAATTCCTAGCAACTTGATGACTTATTTTTCTAAACTACAATACACTGATTATATAATCGAAATTTGCTATTCTTGGATTATTCAACAAAATACGTTATAAAAAAATCAAAAAATTATAATGTTATTTTCATTGATCATTTAAATATGATTTAAAGATGAAGATAAAAAAAATATATTCCAATCTTGCGTGTTCAACTTCAAACTTTTTAGATCCTACTTTACATCTACAATTAACGATTTTCTACTCATACATTTGAAATCTCAATTTTACATGTTTAATTGTTTATTACTTTGAAGAACTATTTTTCTGTTCAATTTGCATTTATTTTACAATACATATTTTAACATTCAAAGTATTTATAATTGAAAATCATTATTTTTTTAATAAATAATTAAAAAATAAAAAAATTTTATATTACTATACAAATTTACCTTTTTCTTTACTACATATTAGAGGGACGTAAGGAACTTGGAGAATTTAAAATCTGAAATATACACAATATATGCATATGTTATACAATATATGAAATATACACATTTATATCTCACAAAAAACTTAATCCGAAAACTTTGAATTTTCACTTGTAGAATCCAAATGTAATATTTATTTTTTATCGTTCATTTATTAAAAATTTCCTATTTTTAAATGGTAATCTGAAAATCAATATAGTAGAAACTTATATTTTGAAATTAATTTAAAAATATGAAAATTTGAAATTCGTGACTATATATTCGATTTTATTCTAATTCATAACTATTACTATTTTATATTTTTTTTTATTTACTAGCCTTTTTAACTCTTATTTTCTAGTAAATTCAATAAAGAAAATCACCATATGAAATTCATGAGATTTAAAATGACAAATAATTGATTTTTCATCAGTCAATATCAGTGACATGTTTTTTTGTTTTTTTTTTTAAGTTCGATTCACTTTTTTTTTAAACATAGATTTTTTATATACTGCTTGATTTTTCAATCATTCAATATAAAATTACGTTTCCATAATTTATTCTTAAATTTTGCTATAAAATTTTTAATCCAAAAGAGAAACTGTAAAATTTGAAATTTTCTTTATTGCAATTGCAATAATGGCTTCTTACAAATACAGCGAATTTCGTTTTTGCGTACAAATTTACCATTTGTTTAAAGTGTAGTAAATTTCATTCAATCTTCGAAAATCCTAATTGAAAAATTATAACATCTGAAATATGAAGTAATTCATATTTTTTTGACATGTAAAAATTTCATGGCAATAAAATTTCTTAGTCTAAACTTTTTATTCAAAAAAAAATTTTGTTTTCTTCTTATTTATATTCTATTTCTCTGATTGAGTCTTTGATTTTTGTGAATTTTATGGTTAGTGATACTGAAAACACGTTTTAAAAATCGAATATTTCCATAAAATCGAAGAGTTCTGCATTAGAAAAGTAATTAGTGATGTTTTTTAAATATTCATTTGTTTCAACGAGACAAAAAGTGCCATGAGAGGCGAGTAAAACTATATTCAGGAAAAACACCGTTTATATGCAAGAAAGTAGGGATATGGACGAAATGATCCCTTAATACTTTTACAAAACTTTGAAAACGGTAGATAGCCCAGCAAGAAATTGACGACCGGGCCAATACTGGGCCAATCACGGCAGCCGTTGTTCGACCGTCGGCATTCGAACCTGGCGCAGTACCGAAATGATGACGCCAGTCAATACTAGGCCAACACTGGCAACTATTTTAACGGCACTCATTACTACCTTAACATCAGGCCGATACTGGTTCGCTTGAGTTGCCAATGTTGGCTTAATACTGATGGTGAACTCCGCGCCGACACTCACTGAACAATCGAACCCGCAATGGTTCGACTATTTTGCCGATATTGGGTCCAGATCGGCTGGCGACGGTTGTACACCAAATCTGCGCCAATACTGGGCCGTTCGTCACAATCGGCAAGACTACGGCAATTTCTTGCTGGGAGCCTTTTTTATATTCAGAAATAGAAATATTGCTTAGGAGATTTAGACAGAATTTTTTTTTTTTCGATCGATTCTGTATTCGATACAGCATTCGATCGTCTATATATATTCGATCGATTCTATATTCAATACATCATTCGATCGTTTATATATATATATTCGATACAGCATTCGATACTGCATTTCGATAAAGAACGATCGAGGAATTCACCACTTTTTTACTATAGGGAAATGCACATTAAGATGCTGTGAATAGAAAAAATTGTATACATTTTTCTATAGAAAAATACCAGACTTTGAAATTACATTTCTTTACAATAGTTTCCTTTATAATAAAATTCATAACAATATTACGGAAATCTGAACTGAGAATTATTATTTTTTCTGTTAAACATGAAATAAGATATATTTGTAAAAATCAGTGTATATTTTTAAAGAAGAGAAAATACCGTGATTTTCAATTTTCCAAAATCATGAATTTACTGAACTGTAAATGTTCATTGATAATGTAAATTTCTAATATCCAGATTTTACAAATTAAGTATGTAAAAAAAGTGATGCCAAAATGTCATTAGAGGCAAAAATAAATAATTTTATTAATTATTTTGCAAATTATATCATTTTCATTTTTATAAAGTTTTTTTTTCTCAAAATTTTTATTTTACTTTCCTTGCATCGAATGAATGAATTCACTCATAAAATACTGTACAAATAACGAGTCTTTTATTTTGCCTGAGAAGTCACTATCAGCAGTCGATTAATTTTTAGAAAAGATGGTTTTGAGTTAGTGGTGTCAATCGGATTTTTGCGACAAAAAATGGGGGGCTATTCATAAATGAAAAAAGCTTCTGTTCGATCGAAGCACGAAAGAAAAAGAAATTGGTCGTTTCTCCAGTGTAAATCGACAGCATTATTCAAATCTCTGCTTTTTTCGGATTCTCATAACATCTCGTGCCTTCTTACTTTTCATTAAAAAGCGTCGCGACGTCATTAAACTCAATTTTTTTACTAGCAAGCAACTGAAAGATTTCTTCCTAAAAATATAGATATTGACTCAATAATATATTTTTTAAAGGTGACATGATCTTATAAATTTTCACAATGTGCTTTAAATTGATTAACAATTTTTGTACTTCTTGAAATTTTCTAGAAATTTTGAAGAGAAAATTACTACATAAATTTCAAATTTGGTTCCAACTCTTAAAAAGAGTTGGAACCAATAATTATAATACGACAAACTTTTATTTATTTTTATGAACATCTCCAGAAATAGTTAATGAACTGATAATTCTCATACTTATCGAAAATGTATGCAAAAGTTTAAAAATTTTTCACAAAAAGTCGATTTTCAATAACTAATTACAAATATTTTTCATTATCACATATTCTTACGGGGGGAGTCTGGCGTAGGAGGCTGAAAATATGAGTGATTTCGGAGGACGATTTCAAAGACAAGGCGAAAATGAATCTTATCGACACTTGCAGTATTTATTCGTCTATTATTCCTGTGTACAAGATTGTTTTTGACAGACCCGCTGAGCAACAATTACTTGTTATATAAGGGCATACGTCTGACCTTTCCCGCTGGGAGAAGTGAAACGGCGGGAACGATCACGGTCCGTAAAATGGTCTGAAATCAAAAAACCAAAATTTTTTTTGAAGATTATGCTTGTATCTAAGCTTTGAACTACTGAAAAATTAAGAAAAATTTTTTTTTTTAAATTATAGATATAGTGAAAAAGATGTCATTTTCTGCCTTAAAATTTGTTCTTTTTTGTTTGAAGTAGGTAATAGAAAAATTTTTTCTTAACTCTTCAGCAGTTCATAGCCTAGATACAAGCGTAATCTTTAAAAAAAAATTTGGGTTTTTTGATTTCAGACCATTTTTCGGACCAGGACCGTTCCCGCCGTTTCGCTTCTCCCAACGGGAAGATATGACGTATGCCCTTATAAAACAAGTAATTGTTGCTCAGCGGGTCTGTAAAAAACAATCTTGTACACAGTAATAATAGACGAATAAATACTGCAAGTGTCGATAAGATTCATTTTCGCCTTGTCTTTGAAATCGTCCTCCGAAGTCACTCATACTTTCAGCCTCCTACACCAGGCTCCCCCCTTAAGACGACTCGCAAGACCTTCTCTTTTCGTCCTCCTTCCTTTCAACTGGTTTCCGTTCTATGCGTCTCTCTCGCACTACAATAGGTTGCGAGTCGTCTTAAGGCGACACAGAGGCTGCTGAAGTGCGAGAACGATGCATAGAACGGAAAGCTAATGGGTGGAAGGAGGAGGCAGAGAAAACGGCCTCCGTGTCGCCTTAAGAGGCAAGGGACTTCGCCCTTCCTCCCCCCATTCTCCAATATCCGCTATTATTTTTAATTTCATTCATAATTTTGTATGAATTTTAATATACTTAAGGTGATTCTGTGAGTTTCGGACTTTTCGTCTGTTCACAAAGATTACTTGGATCTTATAAATTATCGGATAAGACTTTTAGTGATTGTCTTGTTGATTCGCTATTACAGATTTATCATAGTCGCGCGTTTAGTCATGTGATTCAAGTTATACCTAATCTGCCTGAAATTTAGATAGACAAATGAAATGATGAAGATAAAGTATCATGTTTCTTTCATTCATTATACAAACGCTGACAAGACTATTGATAAAACCCAATCATGAACATTCTTTGCGTATTTTTTACAGCATTATTCGTGTTATACAAGGTTATTGAAACGAGAGAGAAGAGGTGAAGGATGGGCAATTTTAATTTATTTGGTGCAAAAGTTTTTTTTATTTTTTCGAGTACAATGTGAATGAAAAAGAATTCTTTGGTATAGGAATTGCGGTTATATAAATCATAACCTCAAAACATTATTATAATTAAATAAGATTTATGGATTTTAATACATTAGTAAAAGCTTGAGATTTTTCGTAAAACACTTTTTTTTGCAGAAAAAATATTGAAAGATCGATTAGGACAAACTTTGATTTCAGAATATTTAAGGATCAGAATAATTTGTTTTTTAAAAAAATTTTAAAAATCTAATCATCCCATTTACATAAGCAACAAATCTTCCTTTTAATCAGTAACCTAATTTTGCAAAAATCCTAAATTTTCGTGAAGATTCACATTTCCATTTGGGAATTCTGTCATTTAAAAATTATCGGAGTCACAATTGATTTGTCCATTTTGGCATCATATAAAAATTAAAATGGTGAAAAACTGGACATGCAAATTGATAGGAATATTACATTCTGAAAGTTATTTTATTTAAAAGAATTATCATTAAATATTTTCACTGTTGAGGCTGTTACAGATGCATAATTATTACAACTTCGTGGTTCGAAAATTTTGTACACACAAGTTAATGAATTACGAGAAACAAAATATATGAATTTTCCATTTTTCGCTGATTTTTTGCCGTATCTAGAAATTTACAAATGCTTCAATAAGAATTTTGAAGCCTTCACAATACAGTTGTCTGATTCTATAATTCCAATAGGTAATATTTATCGAATACCTTTTATTTTGAGATTTAGAAATTCGTAATCCGAATACCTTACATCTAGATTATCTGATTCATCGGTTCTTAAAACAGAAGATTGTTAATCTCTTAGCTTTCGAGAGTGATGAATTTCAATGTTTAAGCCCTCACATATCTCATTTCATCCTGATGAATTAAAAATATGTAAATGCATTAATTCAAGTCCAGAGTATCAATACATTTTCGAAATGGCCCATTTCAAAATTCCTTTTTTTTAATTACATCGACCTTCAAACTTTTCGAAACACCAGTTTTTTAATGGAGATAAATATCGATTTAAATAGTATATTTCGTATCAAGGGGCCTAGCAGCGTCTTTTCATGCGCGACGGTAACATTCTCGGAACGAGAGAATGCCGAGTGCCGTACATTGAAAATAAGAATAAGTTGTATTTAATATAATATGGTAACTATTAATAAATCGCATACTTGAATATGGCGAAATAAATATTTATTTGTCTTAAACTAACGATGGATTCATATCAACTGTCGAATAAAGTTCAAGCAAACTGCTGTATATTAACAGTTACCATATGTGTATTTGCTATGACTATCAACGGAGTCATCTTGCATCAGGTAAATACCATGTTTGTGTGAACTCTTCGAATAATGTATGGACAACACTTGATATATTAATAGTTACCATATGGCTATTTGGAAGAAATATCCAAGTAACTTGGCTCAAGTTCGAAGTTAGTTGCTGGGAACTTATCGACCTAGGTTTTCTACTTTTCCTTATTTGATGCAACTATTTGTCAGTTATATGGAAATATGAAGAATTATAATTCAACTCAAGCCAATATTTAATGCAAGTGTCAAAATACATGATGTTATTCTGTTAGTAATTTGATTAAAGTATGTACATATTTGTTTCCCTATGGCGATCCTGCCAGTATATCGTGAGATATTTCAGTCCAAGACACCTTGAAATCATTTTATTATCAAATGAAACTTTGTTTATTAGACTTGATATGATGGAATAAGCGCGAAAATGACTCGCTTATCTCATTTTTTTAATTTTTTTAGTATGGTAAGTCATTCTCGTGCTGATTTCATCATTCTAAGTCCTATAATACTTGAAAAGTTCTGTCGAAAAAATAAATGATTTTCAGGTGTCTCAGACCGAAGTATCTAACGATATGTCGGCAGATTTCCAAGGTTCAAATACAGTGGAATAATAAAATAAATATGGACACTTTTCTTTGCAAAATTATACGATAATTTATTCAGATCAATTTTGCATACAAACTTACATACGTATACATGACTTAAAGTTATAACTAAAAGTAATAGATATAAAAACACGAAGAGATTCACTGTTGATTTTATATAGGACCATCCACGAGATCACTGAGTCTTTGACAATGTTTTGGTAATTTTTTGCCAGGGTTTGACAACTTTGATTTTTATTCCAAGAACCAAACCTTTATTATCTATAACATGAAAGATTATTCCATGAATTGTCAATGACTTAATTTCACGATTGTACACTATGAGACAGTCAAGGCAAAAAAAACTGTTGTGTTGTTGTATACATAACCAATAAATGTATATCATGCCCACACCGAAAGATGTATACAAATTAAAGCGACTTACGTTTCAAAAGGTTGCAAATGCCGGTAAAGCCACAATTCTCGAGGGAAGTTTCCATTATTTGGTAGATCAGTTGAAATTTTATTTATAATAATAAACTGTGACACACTCGCGATATGCTAGACCCGCTGCAGCGACTGCGACCAGCTTGTCGAAAATGTTCGACAATGTTCGTCAAGTATCGGTATATTAACTATTACTATATGTGAATCAGCTGCATCAACTACGAAAGTCAAGTATCGGTATATTAACTGTTACTATATCAAACAGTTGCATCAATGATAGACTGCTTATTTGCTATAAATTTTATATTTGAAGCTAACATTGATTTCTTATGTTGTTCAAGTGTATCACTTATTTAATATTAATGAACGGAAAATTGGTTCAAATAAATGCAGTCAAATAAATGATATATTTGTCGCAAATATTGCAGAATTCAATGAAATTAGTATGAAACACACGGTATTTTAAGAACTAAGATATATATTAATAACTTATAAATATTTGAAAAAATGATACAACTATACGCGTATATTTGTATTAAACATACTGTTTTTTCAGTGTAGGCCCAAAGTAATTCCACGAGTTGGAATTACGTGGAATTTCGTGGAATTACCTCGGGCCTACGGCCCTCGGCATTCTCTCGTTCCGAGAATGTTGCCGTCGCGCGTGAAAAGGCTCTGGCCCCGTGATACGAATCGTACTTTACGTACCTCTGGCATAGAAAACTCGTTTCTCGTCCAGTTCAAAATCTCTAAACTCGTTTTCCAGCCCTCGGTATGTAAAATATCGTACGTAACTAGGACAGAAATTTTTTATGTCCTAGGTACGTAATATACTGTTTCTTGGTCGGCGTTTTAAATGAGTGAGTGGGCGCGCAGCGGAGTGAAAAGGGGATTCTTACGCTCAATCCGCAAGCAGCCTAACACACTCTTTTCAAACGCTGACCATAAAAAAACTTTTTTATGGTAGCCGCTTGAAATGAGTGTGTTATGCAGCTCGCGGATTGAGCTTAAGAATCCCCTTTCCGGAAATGAATGAATAAACCGTGGTATAATGCGTGACGCCACCAGTTATATTCTACCGAGTCGAAAAGGGAAACCTACGCCCTTTCCGCTGCGCGCATAACACACTTATTTACGCGTCTACCAAAAAAAGTGCAGTTCGTATCACGGGGCCAGAGCCTTTCCACGCGCGACGCAACACTGTCGCGCATGAAAAGACGCTGCTAGGTCCCTTGATACGAAATATACTATTTCATGGTAGGCGCTTTAAATGAGTGTGTTATGCTGCTCGCGGATTGAGCGTCAGAATCCCTTTTTCGAAGGGTAAAGAGAGATAAAACGCATTGACGCAAGAGGTCACTAGTTATATTCTACCGAGTTGAAAAGGGGAACCTGGGTCCACTCCGCTGCGCGCATAACACACTCATTTACGCGTCTACCAAGAAAAGTACAGTGCGTATCACGGGGCAAAGCCTTTTCATGCGCGGCGGCAACACTGTCCAAACTCGTTAAATTACCTCGTTCTGACAACGCTGTCTCGTCGCGCATGAAAAGACGTTGAATATACTATAGTTTTACGAATTCTTGATATTCATATTTTAGGTATGTAAAATTTTAGCTAAAACATTATATTCGAATTTAATAACATTTCAGATATGTGATATATTTTATTTTAAATTTAGAATGTACGGGTCAATATTTCATTGTACATATAACGTTAATTTGTGATTTCGAGATCATCTTCAAAAACTTTTCAAAAATTGTGAAATTCTTTAAAATTTGATGATTCGAAAGCGATTCATTATAATATTATAGAAATTTCTGTCATTTCAAAGTTGGATGCACAGAGTTTTTTATTTGCGATAATTTTTAGAAAAAAAAAAAAAAAAAAAAAAAAAAAAACAAGTAAATGGTTGATTATCGAGAATACAATTCTGAGAATGTATTGGTATATGTAACTTTACGAATCCAATAAAAGAATTTGCAGCAATCTAATTTCATTTGGCGAGTTGCAATTGGCTTGTCAACTTCATTGCGAATAATTTGTTCGCGAATTATAATCAAATCGCGCATTCAATAGAAAGCAGAAAAAGCTGGGTCAATTCGGCTATTGCGTCCTCCACCTTAATTAATGCTCATCATTGGCGATCGTGGTATGGGGCATTTTTCTATCGATATCGCAATCGCTTTCTTTAAATGCGATTCAGATCAGTTGAGAAACATGAATCGGAAAACACGGAAATTTTCCGCTCGTTTCGCATTTTTGCCAGAAAAAGAAACTCGGGAAACCTTATGAAAAGTACTGATTTAGGTAGCAGTGGTAGTAGATTATGATACGTATTTGAAAGCGGGTGATTTTGAGAAATGATGAGCAGAGATGCAAAAAAGTTTTTAAAAATCACAAAAACAAATTTGTTGATTTGTAAAAATTTTAAGAATACCAATACATAGTTTCTAAAGTTGAATAAATTTTAAATCCACAATCTACGAAATTTATCTACATTAGCTAGAAACCTACAGATTTTTCTTGTTTTTAAGAATAATCAATCTAAAATTTTCAAAATAATCGACAATCTATAAACGACCAAGCATTTTTTTATTGTTGAAAATTTTAGGAACATTGTAAAGTTTCTGTGGTTTTATGAAAAATATTATAAACTTTCATTGATCTACAAAATTATTATCTTTTTTCCGAAATTCTACACATTTTTTTGGAATTTCCAATATTTTTTAATTTTTTGAAATTTTTTGAACTTCAAGATTTTGATTGATATATTCATTATCATTTATTGTGTATATGGACGATTTTCAGATTGTTTCACAAATAAACATTTTTTTTAATCCTACCGAATTATTTTAAATATTGAGGACATTGATTTTCTTTAAAATTATCAATTCTTTCGTATTTTTTGCAATCGACAAAATTTAAAAGATATTCATTGAAATTTTTTTAAATTCTTGATCTGAGTATGATAAAACCTTTTCAGATTTTAAAAATATTCAAGAATATTAGACAATTTCTGCAGTTTCATGCAAAATATCCAAAATTTTATTGAAACTTCAAAATTTACTAGTATTTTTGTAAACTCCAAAAATTTGTAAGATTTTCTTAGATTATTTGCATTCTTCAGAATTTTCGATTGTTTTGAATTATTTCAAATGTCCAATTATTTTTATTTTTTTGGATTTTCAAAATTATCGATTATCTGTTTATAATATATGAAACTTTTTTTGATTTTTGTAAATTTCGAGAATATAACATACCACAGTTTTTGCAAATTTACGGAATTATCAGAATATATTATATTCTACAACATTTATTCACATTTTCTGAAATTTCACATGTTTCTTCATTTTTTGAGATCATCGAAAAACTTTAATTTTTCGATGTTTTTGGATTCAACAATATTCCCATAGTTCCACAAAATCTTCTACAATATTCACAAATCATCAATTTTTTTGAATTCTACAAATTTTACCTTTTTTTTTCTAAATCATTTACCATATCAAAAATTTTAGATGTTGTTGAATTGTTTGAAATTTCCAAAGTTATAAGATTTTTATTGAAATTTACGAAATTTTCATTTATTTTCGGTCGATAGGTGGAACTGTTTTTGATTATCTTAAATTTAGATAAGATTGCACTGTTGCTGCAGTTTTAAGGAATCTTAAAAATTGACATAATCCACAAGATTCTGTTTGAATATTAATTAATATTTTCCTAAATTCTGCATATTACTTTAATTTTTTCAGAATTATTGACAATGTCCAAAATTTTCAATGTTTTTTATTTATTGTATTGTTCTAAATTATCTACGACTTCCCCCCGATTACACATCTTGAATTTTGTTTAACTTTTGGAATATTTCGCGATTTATGGAGTTTCACGAAGTATTTGATATTTTCAACGATTTACAAAATTTATCTACGTTTCCTGAAATTCTGCAAATTTTTCGATTTTATTAAAATTAACAACAATCTCCAAGATTTTTAAAATCCTATTCATTACTCTACCTCAAAACTGACATTTTGAACTGACTTTTCGACCATCGTGATGAAAAATATCTCACGTAAACAAGTACGGATGTGCTCATGGGCAAAACGGGTTGCAAACCTCGCCTTCGGCTCGGTCCGTAATTACCTCGTTCTGCCGAATTCGCACATCCGTACCTGCTACGTAATATACTATTACATATTTAAGAAGTTTTGGATTTTATAGATTTTTATTCAAAAATGTTAAAAATGTGCAGTAGACATATTTTGTAGTTCTACAGAATTCCCAAAATATTCCACTATCTACGAAATGTATCAACATTTTCTGGAATTCAACAAATTTTTTCAATTTTCAAAAATGATGAACTGTCTTCAAAATTTGAAATGTAGCAATATCAGCTATTGCACAAATGAAAAAAAATTAAGTTTTTTTACATTATTATACTCAATAACCAATTTACTGAGGAAATCATCTTCTTTTCTTATAAATAAAAAAATTGGTCACTCTTCATACACACCCAAAACAGTGGAGTACTGACTCGCATTTTTTTCAAAATAATTAGAAAAAGCATGTATCCTACAGTGTTTTATTTATCCTTTTAAACATACATTCCCAGCACGTGTCAAGAAAACATTTCCATCTCAAATGCGCAGAAAAGTAACCTATATCTTGTAAACTTATTCCGATGCCCGTATTCGTATATTTAAATAAGGAAATTTTATCTCTTGTTAATCAAATCATTCACACGATCACATTTTATCAAGAACTACAACGTTAAAAACAATAAATAATCATGAATCGGAATACTCTTACCTCATTCATTGTCAGCGTGATTCATTCTTATCGATCGATTGTTCTAGTAGATTGGCTATGCCGTTACTGGAGCCCCCTCCCTTCTTTGCTTACATAAAGCAAGACCGTGGATAAGATAAGTTTCTTCATGACCGAACAAGTGGAAGGGGGATCCATCAGCTACATAGCTTATCTACTCATCAATCAGGACAAACAATGTTTACCTTCAACTGATATTTTCTTTTGAATACATTTATTTTCTAATTTTTATCTTCATATTTTCTACGTCGTTGTTACAACCCCTAAGTGATATCATTGAAGCTTGTTTATTTATTTTTAACAAATATAATCAAAATGATTCGTCTATCTCAATCGGCGTAGTTTTTCAATCTACATGTAAATGAGACAGATTTGTGATAAATATGTGTTCATAACATAGAAATATTGCGATTCAGAAATTCTTTCTAACTATGTAGGAAAAAATATTTCAAATATAGTGGTAAACTTTCAGAGCTGTATTTTTGACGTGAAAAATAGACCACATCACTACTCATAAACTTATGGTTGAGGTAGGCTCTTATCACGCGAGAGAACCAAGATCTTATGAAATGATTCTTGCACGTGAACGCTTTCAGCAAATCTTGCGACTGATCGCTTGTTTTAAGTTTTTAACTGACTCGAAATCATCGACATTTATTATCCTTCGTCTAAAACAAACAAATTCCACTGCTATTTAATCGCTATATTCGTTTCGGAGAGAATTCGAGATCTCGATATCGCTCGATGTAAAAGATACAAATATGTTCTTAGGAGAAAAACTACTTGGAAATAGAGAGATAAATTTGTTTTGAATTGCATCTTGTTCACCTGCTATAATGACAAGAGGAAATAATTGTTAAGGTAAAAAACACATTGCCTAAATATTTCTGTTTTATGGTACTCACTTGTAAATATCTCGTCAATCTTGTTGTATTTTCATTCATATTTAGGTAGGAATTTCTCAAACGGATCACCCGAATTGAATGGAAATTCAAATCGACTTGAAATTGATATTTTACGATAGTGTTTACCATTCCTGACGTAAATCCAAAGTGATTTCGTTCAAAAAATTTTTTTTTTTATAATATGAAAAATCAAAGATTTTCATCACTTTTTTCTACGTAATTAATTGTGGCTTTTCTAGTTTTCCGATTTTTATGTTTTTTGAGGCAATCGAATCGTCATTTAACGTAGATTTACTTTGATTTTTACTTTTAAAATTTCATAATTGTTTATAACAAATTGATAAACAAATCTTTTCTTCATCGGATTTCGCATGGGAAAAAAAACCATGTATACTTCATTCAATTATCTTTCATATTCCGTTGAAAAAAAAATCGCCCGCATTTTGGAACAGTCCAATTTGGTCGAAAACATAGTCGTGCGAGGTTCCAAAACTGTGCCGTTCGTTCGCGCGCATTCCTGAGTAAAAAATGTTGTCCTCAAAATATTCTCAAAGTACTCATTTTGTACTCGAAATACTCGTTTTTATTGTATTCATTTTATGAAAGCCGCACCAAAATGCTCAAAATGTGATCAAATGTCCACACTCAATTTTATGAATTTTCAATGGCTGGATATCATAAGCGCCAAATGGCCTTTTTTGGGGCATATTATAAGCGCCAAAAAAATCGTTCAAAAGCGCCAAGATGAAAGTAGCAAAAGGGCCAAATCAGAAGTAGCAAAAGCGCCAAACAAATAATACAAGCTAGGAGGAATGTATAACTAGAGAATCTTGTAATTTTCGTTATTATTGATTGATTGTGATTTTCTTTATTATTATTCTCAAATCCTAACCGGCAGAAACTGTTTACAAATTAATTTTGGGTAGTCTAGGAAGAAATAAATAAACAGAGAATCTTGTTATTTTCACCATTGTTTTATTAAAAGACTTTTTTGTTATGCAGCAGTTTACTTACATTAGAATCGGCAGGGATTAATTACAAATTTCTTTCAGGTAGTCTAACATGGTCAATTGATTACTCTCGACTTTAACACGGCGGTCGATAAGATATTTTTGACGGCTTTCAACACGTTTATCTATCTTCTTTGATTGAGAAAAGTCAGAAAATTTTAAATAAGTAGCACTCTGAATGTTTTTCAAAACATCGATGCACAAATGAATATTTGGACGAGAAGTATAAAAGTTGTCTTTCAAATGTCTATGAAAAGATTCAGCGCCATTCGTTGTCCGAGAATTTGTCAATGGAATTTCTGCCCACAGACGAGGCGGGAATTGGCATCCCTCCTCAATGTAATTTTTGAGCACGTAATCGCCGAATTTATTCAATTATTTATCTTGGGGGACGACAGGCAACAATGCAAGAAAAGCCTCTTCCACTTCAGTTGGTTGCAGGTAGGGCAAGCCAAAGAAAAGCTTCAGCCATTCTCCTTCTTCGTTTTTTGCTCGGTACAACTGTGAAAGCCCGAGCTGCATTATTTTTCTGTACCGGTTTTGGCCAAGATGAAATCTGCATCCTTTTAAGATGCTAGAGTTGTTGAAGAATTTAATGACTGCTTTGTGGGCTGCGATTTCAAAATCAACCAGGGTAGAATTCTTGACCTAGAATGAAAGAATTAAGCATTCAATCTGAAATATTAATGATAGAATAAAAGAATTAATCATTAAATCTGAAATATTAATGATGGAATTTTTATTACCTGCCAATTGTTTGATGCTACTCCACATTTTCAAATAAATTTCTTCTGTCTTTTCCGGCAAGAAAACAAACACCAATTGATTGTAACCACCGCCAATGAAGGAATGGATGATGTCCAATTGATAAAAGAAACGTGGACTCGTGTAGAAAGTTCAGTCAATCAAAATGATTTTGCCGCATTCTACCAGCATTTTTAAATTTGTCGCACATGTCAAAATCTCAATCTCGTCGAAGATGTGGCAAAACAACTCTGAACGATTAGTCAAAATTTTCATTTCACGGAGCTGCGAAAACACTTCTTCCCCACATTTTGGGATTTTTGGTAAAGTTTTTCTTCGCGTTCTATACATTGATAAGCGAATGTTGTTTATATCGTTGTAGACCATTTTTTTTGTAGGGCTCTGACTTATTTCAGCATTTATTATTTTTCGTGGACGCAAAGAAATATCCTCGACCGCTTTCCGCTTACAAGAATTTTTGACAATGTGTTTTTGAACGGCTTGATCGGAGCAAGTTTCGTGATTTCGGTGTTCATTTGACGATCGTATTATTTTAGAAACGTTTTGATTTGTATTCAATCTTGCAGCGCACTTGCTGGCTGTACATCGCCAAGCAATTGTATCTTCCGAGTTGTTAACACCCACTTTTCTATACTTATAATTTTTGAAAATCAGACATTGCGATCGTGAAATGCACGCCAGGAAGAACACTAGAACTGAATTATGTACAATTCACTATCAACTGATAAACCTCTGATAGAAGTTAGGTTGTATATAAAGTAGAAAACTCACTATGAAAATTTGAGAACTTTCCTCGAAGGACAAGAAAGTTGTTTTCGTACGACTGATATATTTTGAAAACTCATTATTAGGATTCGAACACTTTGCTCGAATGACAACAAAGTTTTTATCATACAATAAGTATGTTTCTCACAATTAATGAAAAAAGCCATGAACGTCAAATGAACTGATAGATTTCATTTGGTCGGTCTTAATAAGTTTCAAAATAATTTGTGAAAAAAAAGTTTCAGTAGATGACGAGGTTCTAAATAAAATTAGCTCGTTTTACTTGTTTGGCGGTTTGAAAGATTTCATTTGGCGCTTCTGAAAGATTTCGTTTGGCGCTTTTGAAAGTTTTGTTTGGCGCTTATGAAAGAAAAATTTAACGACTTTTGCGCTTATGATACGTTCCGTTTTTAATAGGGCTGAAAAAGTCCTCATCCTATCCTCAAAGTACTCTTTTTATCATGATAGTGTACTTAAAATACTCAGATGAAAATTCATTCCATGAGAATGCTCAAAATATGCTCAATATCTTCACATTACGAAAACGATCTGCATCTAAAAAATATTTTCTGAGTTTTTAACACTTTTTTAATTGTTTTCATTACTTTGAAGTCTATTTTAATAAAATCATTTATTTAAGTACTCGTAAGGATGTTTCGTTGTAGTAAAAAAACTTTATTTGCTTCAAAGGCTTCTTATTATTTCAAATAAATATTGCAATTGTTTTTTTTGATGTCACATTTTGCAATCACTATTCTAACTCTTTTCGATTCACTGGAGCACATATGTAAATATTATCTTGAAAGTACGTGTATATACATACTGTGACTGAATTTTCGACAGGGACGATGACGAAGTCCTTAGACACAATACACTTTTATGTATAAAAAAGAATAGTTTTACCACCATTGTCGTCAATTGTCTTAAAAGTTCTTCTTTCCGACATCGCCGAAATAAGTGACACCCTACTGTATATACGTTCATTTTACGTCCACTCAGAAAATAGGATATAGTATGATTGAATAAATTCATTTAGTGTTAAATATGTATTTGACTTAATTTTTCAGTATCCTGTGTATGGTAGGGATATTTAAAGCAACCAAACTAGTGTAGTAAAAATAACTAAAGAATACGGTTTCTTTAACTTGATCTTTAGAGCTATATGTAGAATAAATATTATTTATTCAACTAAAATTGTTTATTACATACAACGTTAGCATTTTGTCACAATTACTGTATTTTAATAATGACTCAAAAAAATCTTTAGTCAGTTTCATTTCAATAATATTTGGGAATGTAAAATTGTTCTTTGATATAACTAAAATAATGAATATAAACGAACTATTTGTTACAGTCCATCTAAGCTTCTTTTTATTGAATTATACTTCAATTGACATGATCTGATGGATTTTTTTGAATCCTACTTAAATTTTTTTATATTACGCTGCTGCAGTTATTCGTACCCAGAAATATAGCTTCGGAATATTCTTCTGTTTGGTATTAATGGAAAAATAAGTTAACTTTACCAAAGACTTATGGTACACACAAAAGTCAGTTTTGTTATATGTAGCATATGAACCTGGTAAGTTCCGTTTAGTACGGCGAACCAAATAATCGATTAAGCATATATTAATTACAGCGTAGAATATGCGTTTACAACACCTTATTTATCATGCCCGTAATAAACTTTCTGTTTACGGACGATGAAAATGTTTATTAGTCTGTCGAAATTGTTTATTTAGTCTCGAAAACAATTTGATTATCATAACAACGTGTGATATGGTTCACTGTACCATATGCTCTGGTTGTCACCAATAAATATTTGGTTGCTTTAAGTATATATATGAGTCAAACAAACAGAATGAGGTTTCCATGTATATAATGTGAGCGAATCCATTGTTGAAGCAATATTAAACGTAAGAAATTTCACACTTAAAGTTATTTTTATTATCACTTCTATAATGTTGTGCATGTGTATAGACGATTGCAGTAATAAATATGTTTATGCTAACTTAAATTCGGCTGGAAAAGTACAATAATACAATATTTGAATGTAGAGAGTAAAGAGTTCTTAAATATTTCTTCATTCCATAAACTTACGGTATGACATGAGAAATCAATTTTAAAATGTATTATATGTTGATCACAATAAAATGACACTCGATAATTGACAACACAACATGTCGACGTTAATGTAGACGTCAACGATTTTACTGTCAAAACTGTCAACATATTTACCGTCGATTTGTCGACAGTCTTAATTTATGTTTAATTGTTAAAGAAAATTTCCGTATGGGCATCTGTGGGCATCGTCCAAGTGTAGTTGAACAAAAGATTCAGTAATAGAGATTTTTTTCCAATATAAAAATCAACTGAAAATGATAACACAGTGTGGTAACGTTTCAAACAGTGCCAACATTCTCGTCGTCATATTTGTCGACACCTTTCCTTTATCATTGTCACGCTCTTTTACGAAAGTAAATCTTCTTCGAATACTTTGAGTACTTCAATTTCCAAAAAATTACCCTTGAGCATTGTTTACCCTGGCGTAAAAGGCAAAACATTCAAAACCCTATTTAAGAGTGTTTTATGGTGTTGTAGAATGTTGGCTCAATACTCTTCGTCAAAATGCTATCATTTACAAAAGAGCTTAAATAACCAATACAAAGCAAAAAATAGTTCTACATACTCCAGTCTAAACATAATGAATAGGACTGAAATTTTTTATATTTTTATCAATTGTTTGCAAAATTGAATTGTTTGTTTAATGCATGTATGCTTGGGTAGTAAACAATTGGACCTAAATTTGGAAATTCTTCTCAACTTTGTATCGACAATTACTTTCAAAATTTATGTTATTGCAAGACGCATATTATTTCCATTGCTTTTCATGTGCGCTGATTAGTATTCTGATTTAAAATTTACGAAATTAATTTGTTTTAAATATTTCTTAAAACAATTTATTTATAAATATTACGTTATTCGCAAGACACGTGTGGAAGTTATGTTTTTCCACATTCACCTACGCGTCTGATATAGAAAATGAAATATTAATTTTTTTTTTAAATCAGATAACGCTCCATTTTATTTCAATTTTGAAAATAACCGATTTATTGGAGCCAATATGATTTTATTTTTCGGGTTTTGATGATAATTGAAGCCATATAAATTCAATTTTAATTTGGTAAAAGTTGATTCCAATGGTTTCATCATTATTTTTTAAAACCTAAACAATAAAAAGACATTGGCTTCAAGAAATCAGTTGTTTTTGAAATATTAACTTGTTTAAGTAATAGTTGGTTAAATAGTTTAAAAACCTGAATACTCAAGAGATGCATGTTTTCCTCGGTTTTCAGGTGTCTTGCAATAAATGTAATTTCTATGCATCACTTGTACAAAAAAATAGTTTGAACAAATCGTTTTCGTGAATTTGACACCACACTAATGATCATTGCGCCAGAAAACCATGGAAAGCATGTATGCATGTTGCAAAAACTTCAATTTTGCAACTTTTTATCGATAAAGTTTAAACGAATGAAATCCATGAATCTAACACCTGTATCATTATCGACGCAACCTGCATTTTGCAAAAACTTTTATTATCCAAGTAATCGTTTAAAAGTTTAAACTCATTTATCAATTTGTCACTAAATTCATTACCAGTGCACCTGAAAACAATGGAGAGCATATGCTTCTTGCAAAAACATCAATTTTACAAGTAATTGCTGATGCAAATTTTAAACAAACAAGTCTATTGTTTATCACCTCAATACTGTAGTGTAATTATTTTTATTTTCAGGTTGACTATTCAGGCTCTCATATTTTTAATTATATGTAATAGGAATTTCAATGAAGGTTTAAGCGGAACCTAGAAAATATTTGAAGTAATACGACATCAGAGATAATATAACGATATAAAAACACTGCATAACGAACTTTTCGTAATAATGATCTCTATTCTGAAATTTTAACGATCCACATGTAAGGACCATAAAAACTCAATACGTTGGTCGATGTAGGAAATAGCTTAATGGTTAGATTGCGTTCTTTTAGGTAAGTAGGTGAGCGAGAAATAGTGAGTTCGAACCCCAGTATAGGTAAGAATATTTTAATTTCTGAAAATTATGTTTCCATATGTAGACAGTATCCACTCAATTTAGTATCAAAAAAACGAAGTTCAACAATATTTATTGAATAAACAAATATTTTTCTTAATTTTTTTTTTCAAATTGAGATTAATAATTTACTATTTTTACTATTTTCGAGGATTTTATGCTCTTTTTGAGCATACAAAATGGGAATATTGAGGACAAATTGAGCACAGGCAACGGCGAAAAAGTGAGTATATTGAGGACTTGTTGAGCATGAAAGCTAGTGGAGTGAGCAATTTGAGAATAAATTGAGGAAATTTTGTATGCTCCAAATGTTCTCAATGTACCTAATACGGAAATGAGCAGGCTATTGAGGACAAAGTGGGGACATTTAACAGTATGGAAATCATCGCGCGATTGACTCCTGCAAAATCCTCAAAATGCTCACTGAAATTTTTCGACTCGGGTTTGTTCTTCACTGCGCAAATGCTTCGTGCTATGTAAAAAGGATTTCTTGGGTGAAAAAATAATAGAATTTTGAATTGTATTTAGGTATTATACAACCTTGACATAAGTTTATTGAAATTTAGCACAAAATAGGTAGTATTTTCAAGTAGGATATACTCCTCAATCAGATTATCCAAATATGGTCAAAAATTACTTTTTCTCATTATGGTATTTTTTCGATAGGTATTGACAATGTGAACTAAAATCCAGAATAATTTTGCAAAAATATTTTTCACGCTCGCAGCACAGAAATCCTCTACTCTTGTGTTTACTACTGTCCCGTGAAAAACGAATTCTCTGCCACCGCCTTTCGCTGTTATTTCTATGCCGCTCCAAGGTCGAGCGGCATAAAACTCGTTTTTTCTCGACACAACAGTAAACAAAAGACTAAATGATTCATGTGCTGCGAGCGTGAAAAATATCTCTCGTGTCAAGGAGCATCAAAACTCGCGTTTTACTCGTGCGATTTGCTCACTCGCTACGCTCGCTCGCAAAACTTCGTACTCATAAAAACGCTCGTTTTTGCTCCTTGATACGAAATATACTATTTTGTCATTATTATTGGTAATTGTTGTTTCTAGTCATTTTTTCCACCTAATTACTGACGATCTGTTTTGCCAATTTGAACGATTCCGACTATATTTCATTCACTTTCGGATGTCTATTATTTGTAAGTTTTCCCGACTAGAAATATTTGATTTGAGTCGTTTTTTAATGAACTTGTTTATAATGAAACCGTCAAAAAATGTTTTCTTCGCCACATCTTGACTTGCGAAAAATGCCATACATACTTCATTTTACCCTTTATATTCTATCGAGAAAATAATGACCCACAACCTTAAAAAAGTTGCAAATTTGAATATGATTTAACGTCTGGAGTGCGCTCAGAGGTGCTGGCGAGGCCATATTAGCTTCGTGGTCAATGTATCGCTCTTCCGTTTTTTCTAAATGTCACTCGTCACTACTAGGAAATAAATAAAAGTAACAAAATACTTAGTTGAAACATTTAATGTTGAAACACCAGACGAAGAATGATACATAGTACAACATACTGGATTAAACGATTGATTTTACAAATAATTCTGGTTGATGTATGTGTTTGGAATATTTTACAAATAATAAGTGTTGATTCTTTGGCTGTTCGACAACAAATGAATGAACTAATCATATTACTATGACTTCAAATTATACATAAAAATGAACATTAGATCCTACACAGAGTACCAATATCTGAATTCGATACTATTTTGCAAAAAACGAGCTTTAGTTCTGTGGCTCTCTGGAATGAATGAAATTTACGCGTATTCTTAATAAAAACATCTTTAGAAAAACAAGATTTCAAAAATTTTTGTTCTCATTCGTACTCAGCACTGGTGCAAAAAGCGAAAGAAATGTTTTCAGAAAGACCTACAGCCTACTCGAATAAACCTTTTGACGTTGTACTATTGTTGAACATTTTATTATATACAAATACATCAAGAAACGACTAAAATTAAATTTTTCCGTTCGGGAAAATTAACAAATAATTGACATTCGAAAGTAAATGAAATATAGTAAGAATCGTTCAAATTGGCAAAATAGATCGTCAGTAATTAGGTGGAAAAAATGACTAGAAACAACAATCACCAATAATAATGACAAAAAATATTTTTGCAAAATTATTCAGGATTTTAGTTCACATTGTCAATACCTATCGAAAAAATACCATAACGAGTAAAAGTAATTTTTGACCATAATTGGGTAATCTGATTGAGGGGTATATCCTCCTTAAAAATACTACCTATTTTGTGCTAAATTTCAATAAACTTATGTCAAGATTGTATAATACCTAAATAAAATTCAAAATTCTATTATTTTTTCACACAAAAATCTTTTTTCCATATCACGAACCATTTGCGAAGTGAAGAACAAATGCGCACCAACGAACGGCACAGTTTTGGCACCTCGCGCGACTATGTTTTCGACCAAATTGGACTGTTGCAAAATGCAGGCGATTTTTTAAACACACAACTCAGCAGGGAAAACGCTGAGTTGTGTGTTTATGCTGAAAAAAATACAGTTTGTTGGTTATGAAATGTCGATTGAACAAACCGAATATTGGAAATAGAGTGTCAATTAACATTTTATGGAAAGATTATCATTTACAGATATCAAATTTCACATTAACTCAATTTCGAAAGAAAGTAAGTTTCGTCATTATAGCGGGAAGCCACAGAGATAATAAATGTAGATTTTTCAATTAAATACTTGATCAATTAGTTAATCAATTAATAATCAAATATATACAGCAATATCAAAATATCAATTGTTTTCAAAAACTTCCACTTTATATATTGAATCTTTGTTATGTTTTCAACAAATTTAATAGCAAGCAACTCAATAATTGCAGATACACAAATGCTAAAAACACGTTTATAATTTCTTTTTCACATTTAGATGCATAACAAATGCTAAATGAATAAAAGAAACAATTTTTATTACTACACTATACACATATTTAATGATTTAAAGGGTTATGCACCTTTTTTGAGGACGGTTTGGACTATTTTTTAATGTACATAGCATAATTTTATTACATGGAAGTTATATTATATTGTGATAGAATATTGTCAACTTTAATATGCGAACGTTATTTGATAAAAAAAATATCAACTAATGGTGGAGTTATGGCCCTATCCCAAATTTTTTTTTAAGAGGCTTGCATTGACTGCAATGCAAAAACAATAAGTCAACTGAAATGATAATATCCAAAAACGTTACATTTTTTAAATGTAACGATAACGTTACGCGTGACATCAATTAACAAGTAACGAAAATCGTGTTATTCATTTCACATACGTCTCGTCAAGTTCATACAATGATTTGTAATTTTTGAAGAAATTTTTTGAAACCTAGATCTACTCAATTTTTTCACTTCCTTATCTTTAGATAGAAATTGTATAACTTTATAATTTTAGATGAAACAGAGTGATATATTAGGAATTTATGTACAAATATTGAGAAAGAGTATGATGCTTTCTCACTTTTTATTAGAAATTTTCACAATTCTAGCGATAAATTTCAGAAATCTGCATATAAATACATGAAAATACTGGAAACCTTTGTTCTTAAAATCTATAGCAGGATCCCTAATATCTATAGATTATGCTAGAAAACCTTGCGTAATTTTATGAAAACAGAAAAAATGAATTACGGAAAATACTAGATATTATTCACTTTTTTTAAAAAAACTAAGATTCTTCGAAAATTCCTGCAATTCTAGAAATCAATAAATTAATTCCAATTTCTCGAGCATTGAGATATACTAATATATGAATGTAGAAAAAAATAAAAAATACTAGAAAAATGTTCAAATTTCAAAAATCTGTTGAAATTTCGAATAATATTGAAGACACTCTAAATCTATGAAGAAACTATTTCTGCAAAATCGATCAATATACTGCAAATATTTCAAACTTTAAATTCTAGGAAATCTTATTCTTGAAATTCAAAGAGATATCTTTGAAAAAACCTTAAAATTTACCATAATTCTGTAAATACTAGGAAATACAAAAAGAAAATACATCTATGGGAAAATACAATTATATCTATAGAATATTAAAAATCTGTACAACCTTCAAAACTAGAGCATTGAATACCAGAAGTTTATACAGAAATATACAAGAAAACTGAACGATCCTTCAAATCGTAGAAAAACTGATGAAATACGAAGGATAATGAAAGAAATATGAATCTATTGAGACACCTGATTTCTGAAAAATTCTTTTGGAACATGAAAAATTATTGCACTCACATTTTAGAGCTCGAAATTCTCGAAATCTATGTACAAAAATTTATATCAAAATGCTTAAAGTATATAAAAATACTAGAAAATCTTGCAATATTTTATGCATTCTAAAAAATGCGAATAGTTTCAGAAATACTGAACAATCATTAAAATCGTAGAAGATATATACGTAAAATACCAAAAAAAATAAAAATCTATTCAGACGCTGTTTTCTGAAAAATATAATGCAGTGCAAGATATCAAAATTTATATCAAAACGTAAGAACCAATAATAGAAGCTCTTCATCGAAATCGTTTGAAAGATCTCGTTGGGTGGTGGGGAGGTTCTAGCTCACAAACCCCCCTCCCCCCCGTCCGCACGGGCCTGAGTCTTATAAATAATTTTCGAGTTTTCGAAGTTTTTAAGTAGTTGAGAAAGTACTGTAAAGCTTTTTAAACTTGTTTAAAGTTGGCTATATTGTTTGTATAATAATATAGCCAACGGTTTTTATTGTTTTCAACAGTTTCCGCTACATTGTTTTTCAACGGTTTTTTGTTTAGAGTTTTGCAAAATTGAAACCTTGTGGAATGTTTTAAAGAACTTCAAACATTCATCCAGTCATTTATTATTTCTGAATTAATAATCAGGAGAAGGAAGATTTATTTATACTTTCAAATATGTGAATTGAAAATTTGCGCGCCATTTGCGGCGTTGCTAATTAGGTTTGTTTGTATCGTTTGTATGCTTGTGTACCATTCTTTCAGTTTGTTTCCTTGACGAAATACCGGCAGTTTGAAAAACCATTCAAATTGTTTGTTTTTGAATGTTTTTGAATATTTCATTGTTTCGTTGAAGTACAATTTTGATGTAATTTTCGCTCGGAAAGAAAAATAATGAATTACACCGCAACGCCGAAAATGCGTTTTTTTACTCTCACTCGACCGCGTATGTGTTTGTGTACATTGAAGATTTGGAATTTTTGAAGCTTTTCCCAGTTTTCCTTCAGAAAAATTTTAAGTCAAGCTGCAAATTTTGCCGTGCCGAAAAATTATATTCATAAATAAGTATAAATTTTCATTCAAAATGTATACAACATGATATGAAATATTATTTAATAACACAGTAAATGTAAAAGTTCAGATATGCATCAGTTATATTTCAAACAAATAACATAATAAATAACGTAAGTATGATATAATATAAATTAAAATAAAATAGAGGTAAATTAATATTAGGTGAAGAATAAAAATGAGAAAATAAATTGCATGATTAAAAATGAAAACATTTATTTATATTTTTAATAAAAATAATAATCTATCTCAATAATAAATTATCGTAAATTTCAATCTATTAGGAAATTAAAAAATTTAATAAAATTCATTTAAAATGTTATAATAGATATCATGTATATAATGATTCCTACATCATGTGATAGATAATATACATACGAAATAAATATAAATTAGAATAAATTCAAAATTAATTGCAATTAAGTTTAAAATAAGAATTAAATTATTTAATACAATTGTGAATAAATATCAAGTTTTTAAACAAGTAGTTAATTAAATAATATGTTTAAAATGTATATTTTGACTATAAATCATGTAATAAATAATATTAAAATGATGTGATTAATATAAATAAAACAAAAATGAAAAAAAAAAAATGGAAAAATGTATAACTTACATGAAAAGTGTCTTAACTGATCCAACGATTCCTCCATTTTCGCGAATTATGCGAAAAAATCGCATAAATTTGCCAATTGGTCCAGTTAGTTTCGACATCTTGGATTTGACTATATATATAATTATGATAGTTCTCGATACACAACGCTGCAATTATCGATACTTTTCGATACTCGTGGAGCTCTAAAAACTCAGGGTCGGAAGTACTCAGGGCCGAATAGCGTTCCAAAATTATTTATATTATTTCATATATTCATTTTTTTTTTTTTTTTCTTACTTATCCATTCATTTATACACTAACTAACAGGTTTCTACGTATAATAATGCAAAGTTTTAATAACTTCAAAAGTAGTTCGCCATGACATACACTGTAAGAAATAACCCTGAATTTACAAAATTTTTAGGGCCCAATACCTTAAAAAAGTACTTGAAGTTTACGAAACTGGTTTCGTTAACTGTTTTTGTGCCTGCGAAAATGGTTTTCCGAATCATAAACGGAAATTTACACTACGTGTCAAAATTATTCCAAATAATTTGACTTGTATTTGTTCGACGATGGTATTAATATCGGATCGACATTACATTTTTTGACTATTGACTTATTGTTGTGTTTAAAAATGAAAAAAGTTGACTAAGTGTTTTATAGAATTGTGAGGTTATATTCCTTTTTGACATTCTGAAGAGGGCCAAAATGTATGGCCGAAAGCTAAATAATTATGAATAAATTTGAAAAGGAGGAATCTGGTTCCATCATTTCTCCTATCTTATACTGAAAATTCATATAGATCTGTATGATCGTATTGGTTGAAGAAAGAAGTTAAAAACCGAAAATCTCTAAGAACTTCGTCAATTTTTCAGGGGATTTTATTAAAATTAATATAATATATTATAAAAGTTGGAATTACAAAAACTATTAAAATTTGAAAAAACTATTTACTATCCTGGGACTCTTTAGTCCAAGCTCCAGCTCTGTTTCCAATATCTCGAAAATTTACCGAGGCAATATATCGCATATCGATATTTTCCACCGATGTAATTTTGCAATTGTACTGCACTCCTCTTCCTCATGATCAAACACGTAGTACTTTTGCTGTGCAAACAAGCCACACATTTCAAAGTATATAAAAAACCTGAATTTGGCACACTTACAGCCCTGGTACCACCTTAGTGTAGCTGCTACCCGTGCCATAGTTCATTCTTTTGTTGTGTGTGGCAACGGCCACATCGTTTTTTGTTTCTTCGTGTTTTTTTTGACAAAAAGAAAGAAAAAAAGAAGAAAATATAAGCTCAGAAAGTGATCGCTCTAAGAATAAACACCGCTTCTGGAAGAAATCGGATCGTGATTTGGAGAAGGCCAGAAGAAAAATGGGAAGGAGCAGAAGAAAGTACGATCGCCTAAGAAGATGGGTTCGGCGTACCGAAAGTCGATCGTCCTTGTTGGAAAACGATCATAATCGTTAGTTTTCAATCTTTATTTGAGTTATTACTCAATTTTAGTGAGTTGTTACTCACTATAAGGGGAGCCGTGGGTATTGTTTTGCTAATGCATAACATAACCCTTTTGTTAATTTTTTTGAAGTTAACACTTCAATTTAATAATAATAATAATAATAATAATAAAGTTCAGTTAAATCACTTAATTATTTATCGATGTTTTTTAAAACGATTTATCGCACAATGAAAATATATTTTTACGATATTTAACTTACAATATGAAGCCGTGGATTCTGTAACGTCCTGAGCGCTTGGAAAACCGGAGAAGAATTGTCCGCACGGTGACGTTACGAGTCAAAATCAAAAGTCCGAATTTGAAAAACAAAAAATACTGTTCGATAGCTATTGAAAAATGAATGTTAGTCTCCGCTTAAACTTTACTTGTAAACGTCATAGTTTTTGTTAAAAATAATAAAAACTGATGCTTTTTGAATCGAAAAGTCAATGTTTTTTTAAACTTACATCGCCGCTAGGCATTCATTTTTCAACGTATATACATAACTTTTGTATAATTTTGTTCGGGAAGGTCTAACGATGAACACAGTATCAAAATGTTTATAAAAAGTTATTAACAACTGACTTTTTTTAATCCGACTGGATAACCATGTTTTCTGACGTTCGCATTAAAACTGTTTCGAGGGAATTCTCGTTTTTAACGGGGTTTTCACGCTCGTCATAATTTTAAGTGCATTGTCGAACTTTTTGTAAAGTTGGAGCTCTCTAAAACTATAATTTATAAAAAAGCCAGCAGGTAGAACACAACGTGCCGCGCGATATGATTGAATTTTACGCACGCGAGCTCCATAGTTAGTCGTACCATCGAAAAATTCAAGCACATCGCGCGGCACGTCGTGTTCAACCTGCTGGCTTTTTTTATAAATAATAGTTTTAGAGAGCTCAAACTTTACAAAAAGTTCGACAATGCACTTAAAATTACGACCAGCATGAAAACCCCGTTAATAACGAAAATTCCCTCGAAACAGTTTTAATGCGAACGTCAGAAAACATGGTTTTCCAGTCGGATTAAAAAAAAAGTCAGCTGTTAATAACTTTTTATAAATATTTTGATACTGTGTTCATCGTTAGACCTTCCCGAACAAAAGTATACAAAATTTATGTATATACGTTGAAAAATGAATGCTTGGCGGCGATGTAAGTTTTAAAAAACATTGATTTTTCGATTCAAAAAGTATCAGTTTTTATTATTTTTAACAAAAACTATGACGCTCACAAATAAAGTTTAAGTGAAGACTAACGTTCATTTTTCAATAGCTATCGAACAGTATTTTTTGTTTTTCCAAATTCGGACTTTCGATTTTGACTCGTAACGTCACCGTGCGGACAATACTTCTCCGTATTTTCGAGTGCTCAGGACGTTGCAGAATCCTGGCCTCAATTTGAAATAAATGCACATTAAGATGCTGTGAATAGAAAAATTGTGTAAATTTTTTTATAGGAAAATAGCAGACTTCGAAATTACATTTCTTTACAATAGTTTCCTTCATAATAAAATTCATAACAATATAACGAAAATCGAAACTAGGAAATATTATTATTTCTGTGAAACACGAAATTAGATATACATATCTGTAAATATCAGTGTAAATTTTTCTAGAGAAGAAAATATCGTGATTTTCAATATTTCAAAATCATTAATTCACTGAACTGTAAATTTTCATTGATAATGTGAACTTCTAATATCCAGATATTACAAATCAAGTACGTGAAAAAAGTGATGCCCAAATGTCATTAGTAGTAGAGATAAATAATTTTTCATGGTAGCCGCTTTAAATGAGTGTGTTATGTTGCTCGCGGATTGAGCGTAAGAATCCCCTTTTTGAACGGTGAAGAAAGAAAAAACACTATGACGCACGAGGTCACCAGTTATATTCCTGGAAATAACTCGTGGAATTACCTCGGGCCTACGGCCCTCGGTATTTCTTCGTTCCGACAGCGTTGTGCCGTCGCACATGAAAAGACGTTGCATTGCCCCTTGATACTCAATATACTATTATTCATTATTTTGCGAATTAGATCATTTTGATTACTCCCGTGAAGTTGGCACCCGAATTTTGGAAAAATTTTGAAACTCTTAGAGTTCCCGGTAGAACTATGGCAGATCTGGAGTTCTTTGCTAAAATTAGCAATAGTTTTGCAAAACTTCAGTCGGTATCGCTACAAAAACGAAATATAGGCTGGCACCGTGTTTTTAATGCAAAAGAGTTCCGACTTGATAAAAACGATCGAAACAAAGAGTTCCGGAGTTCTTTACAAAAAGATTCTGCAAACGTGCGAAAAACAATTTTGCGAAATTTTCGCAAAAGCGAAATATTTCGTAAATTTCATTGGAGAATTCATATAGAACTCAAAGAGTTCTACAACTTCTTCCCTCATAAAATTGTTCTACAACTTGTACAACTTCTTTCTCCGAAAAATTGTTCTACGACCAATAGTTCAGTTCAATTAGAAAAAATATTGTTTATAAAAAACGCTATAAACAAATAAATGTCATCGTAGAGGAGTTCTTTTGCGAGTTCCCGGTAGAACTCAAAGAGTCCTACAACTGCTTTCCTCATAAAATTGTTCTAGGACCAATAGTTTGGTCCTATTAGAAAAAAGATTGCCCTATTAGAAAAAAGATTGTTTACTCAAAAATCTATAAACAAATTGAATTCATCTTAGAAGAGTTCTCTGGCGAGTTCTCGGTAGAACTCAAAGAGTTCTAGAACTTCTTTTTTAAAAAAATTGTTCTACGACCAATAATTCAGTCTTATTAGAAAAAAGGTTGTTTTTGCAAAATACTATAAACAAATAAATTTCATCGCAGAGGAGTTTTCTGGCGAGTTCCCGGTAGAACTCGGAGAGTTCTACAACTTCTTTCTTCAAAAAATTTTTCTACGACCAATAGTTTGGTCTTATTAGAAAAAAGATCGTCTTCGTAAAATTCTATAAACATATAAATTTCATCGTAGAGGAGTTCTCTTGCGAGTTCCCAGTAAAACTCGAAGGGTTCTACAACTTCTTTTTTCATACGTTTTTTGTAAATTGAATTTTTATATTAAAAAATATATGGAATTATTAAAGCAAAGGTCTATTTACAAGTAATTTCGATTTGAGAGAAGTTTTTTTTCGAGTTTTTGGCAGAACTTACTACAAATTTTTCCTATATCAAGTTTATCTGAAATCAATATTTTGGTTTTATAAAAAACATAATAGTATATCCAAAAGCCTATAAACAAATCAAATCAATCGGAGAGGAGTTCTCTTCCAGGTTCTTGGTAGGACTCAAGTTAAGTTTTTTCAAGTTAAGTTAAGTTTTCCTATAAGTTCTTTGTAATTTTCGGTTATTTTGATGATTTTTTCCATTGGAATTCTTTCTCGAATTACGTTGTTCTGTAAAAAAATACCTAAAATTCTTTCTGTGAAATTTCATAAACAAATCAATGTAACTAGAGCGTAGTACCCTTTTAGTTTTCTGTTCCAGATGATATACAAATTTTTTTCTGAAAATTCGTAGAACAGTTTTTTAGTCCTTAATTAAATGATTTGAGAAATAAGTCTGAAAATGTTTTTTTTTTTCTGTCGCATTTTTTATGTTTTATTAATATTATTATATTACCTTAATCCGCCGTGCGATACTTAGCTGCTTTGTTTTCGTTGATGATGCACAGTTCTTTATTCATTTTTTCATATGCTTTTTTTAAATAAATTTGGTGAATTGCAAGGATCATACAGATAGGACGAGTATTTTAGAGACGTAAATTTGACAATTACTCATATATATTTTTCCTTTTAATTTAGTTCGTTTTTATTTCCAGTATCTTTTTACAATAATGCAATACATTTTATCTGTTTTTCTCAATCTTCACAATGATTTCTTTCACTCGTTCTATACCCTGGTCGACTGTAACAATGTTTTCTAAATTTTAGGCATGAACAATCTTTTTTCTGATAAAACCGAACTATTGGTCGTAGAATAATTTTCTGAGGAAAGAAGTTGTAGAACCCTTCGAATTTTACCGGGAACTCGCAAGAGAACTCCTCTACGATGAAATTTATATGTTTATAGAATTTTGCGAAGACAATCTTTTTTCTAATAAGGCCAAACTATTGGTCGTAGAACAATTTTTTGAAGAAAGAAGTTGTAGAACTCTCCGAGTTCTACCGGGAATTCGCCAGAGAACTCCTCTATAATGAAATTTTTTTGTTTAAAGCATTTTACATGAACAATCTTTTTTCTAATGAGACTGAACTATTGATCGTAGAACAATTTTATGAGGGAAAAAGTTGTAAAACTCCTTGATTTCTACCGGGAACTCGCAAAATAACTCCTCTACGATGAATTCAATTTGTTTATAGACATTTGCATGAAAAATCTTTTTTCGAATAAGACTGAACCATTGGTCGTAGAACAATTTTATGAGGAAAGAAGATGTAGAACTCTTTATGTTCTATAGGAATTCGCAAATGTAATTTGCGACATTTTTCGCATTTGCGAAAATTTGCGAAAAAAATAGCGCATTTGCGAATTTTTTCGCAAATAACCCCGAAACTCTTTGCTCTGGTCGTTTTTAAGTCAGAACTCTTTTTCATTGAAAACACGGTGCCAGCCTATATTTAGTTTTTGTAGCGCTACCGACCGAATTTCTGCAAAACTATTGCTAATTTTAGCAAAAAACTCCAAAGCTGTCATACTTCTACCGGAAACCCCTAAAGTTTCAAAATTTTTTCGAAATTCGGGTGCTAACTTGACACAATTTTTTTGATTTTGGTACAAAGTTTTTATTCAAAATTTCTAATCTTACTTTCCTTGCATCCAATGAATAGATTCACACAAAAAATACTGTACAAAAAACAAGTTTTTTATTTTGCCAGAGAAGCAACTATCAGCAGTTGATTAATTTTTAAAAAAGATGGTTTCGAGTTAGTGGAGTAAATCGGCTTTATGCGACAAGAAATGGGGAGCTATTCATAAATGAAAAAAGCTTTTGTTCGATCGAAATACGAAAGAAAAAGAAATTGGTCGTATCTCTAGTATTAATCGACAGCATTATTCAAATCTCTGATTTTTTCGGATTCTTATAACATCTCGTGTTTTCTTACTTTTCATTAAAAAGCGTCGCGACGTCATCAAACTCAATTTTTCTACGAGCAAGAAACTGAAAGATTTCTTGAAATTCTGAAAATTCTCTGAAAATTCTTTGGTATAAAAATTGCGGTTATTGCAGAAAAAATATTGCTGAAAAATCGGTTAGGAAAAACTTCGATTTCAGAATATTTAAGGATCAGAATAATTTGTTTCATAAAAAAATGTTAGAAATCTAATCTTTCCATTTACATAAGCAGCAAATTTTTCTTTTAATCAGTAACCTAATTTTGCGAAAATCATAAATTTCCGGGAAGATTCCCATTTCCATTTAGGAAATCTGTCATTTAAAAATTATCGGAGTCACAATTGATTTGTCCATTTTGGCATCATATAAAAATTAAAATGGTGAAAAACTGGACATGTAAATTAATAGGAATATTAAATTCTGAAAGTTATTTTATTTAAAAGAATTTATCATTAAATATTTTCAATGTTGAGGCTGTTACAGATGCATAATTATTACAACTTCGTGGTTCGAAAATTTTGTACACACGAGTTAATGAATTATGAGAAACAAAATATATGAATTTTCAATTTTTCGCTGATTTATTGCCGTATCTAGAAATTTACAAATGCTTTAATAAGAATTTTGAAGCCTTCACAATACAGTTGTCTGATTCCAGAATTCTAATGGGTAATTTTTAACAAATAACTTTTATTTTGAGATTCATAAATTCGTAATCCGAATACCTTACATCTACATTATCTGTTTCATCGGTTCTTAAAACAGAAGATTGTTAATCTCTTAGCTTTCGAGAGTGATGAATTTCAATTTTTAAGCCCTCACATATCTCATTTCATCCTGATGAATTAAAAATATGTAAATGCGTTGATTCAAGTCCAGAGTATCAATACATTTTCGAAATGGCCTATTTCACAATTCCTTTGTTTGAATTACATCGACCAGGTCGACCTTCAAACTTTTCGAAACACCAGTTTTTAATGGAGATAAATATCGATTTTAAAAACTTTAGTTTTACAAACTCTTGATATCTATATTTTGGGGATGTAAAATTTCAGCTAAAATATTTTATTCGAATTCAATAACATTTTCAGGTATATAATATATTTTATTTTAAATTTACAATATACGTGTTAATATTTCATTGTATAACGTTGATTTGTGATTTCGAGAACATCTTTGGAAACTTTACAAAAATTGTGAAATTCCGTCAAATTTTGATAATTTGAAAGCGTCTAATTGTAATATTATAAAAAATTCTGTCATTTCAAAGTTAATGCAGAGTTTTTTTTTACGATAATTTTCAGAAAAAAAAACAAGTCAATATTTTATTATCGAGAATACGATTGAGAGAATGTACTGGTATATGTAATTTTACGAATCCAATAAAGCAATTTGCAGCAATCTAATTTCATTTGGCGAGTTGCAATTGGCTTGTCAACTTCATTGCGAATAATTTGTTCACGAATTATAATCAAATCGCGCATTCAATAGAAAGCAGAAAAAGCTGGGTCAATTCGGCTATTGCGTCCTCCACCTTAATTAATGCTCATCATTGGCGATCGTGGTATAGAGCATTTTTCTATTGATATCACAATCGTTTTCTTTAAATGCGATTCAAATCAGTTGAGAAAAATGGGTCGGAAAATACGGAAATTTTCCGCTCGTTTCGCTTTTTTGCCTGAAAAAGAAACTCAGGAAACCTTATGAAAACCACTGATTTAGGTAGCAGTGGTAGTAGATTATGATACGTATTTGAAACGAGTGATTTTGAGAAATTATGAGTAGAGATGCAAAAAAGTTTAAAAAAATCACAAAAAGAAATTTGTTGATTTGTAAAAATTTTAAGAATGTCAAGACATAGCTTCTGAAGTTAATAAATTTTAAATCCACAAACTACGAAATTCATCAACATTATCTAGAAACCTACAGCTTTTTCTTATTTTTAAGAGTAATCAATCGTTAAAATTTTCGAAATAATCGACAATCCGTAAACAACAAAGCATTTTTTTGATTGTTGAAAATTTTAAGAACATTGCCCAATTTCTGTGGTTTTATAAAAAATATTATAAACTTTCATCGATCTACAAAATTATTCTTTTTTCCCGGAAATTCTACACATTTTCGAATTTTCTAGAATTAATAACAATCTGTAAAATTATAGACGATTTTTAAAATGTTTCACAAATAAACATTTTTTTTAAATCCTACAGAATTGTTTGAAATTTTTAGAAGTATTGATTTTCTTTAATGCAAATGGACAATTTTTGACAATCCTTAAAAAAAGGATGTCATGTACATTTTGAGGATGAAGTGCAATTACAGCTTATCACTACAACAATATTAATGTTTCTACTGTCAAATTCAACTGTGTGGTAGTTTTTTCTAATAGATGAGATATCCTTTTTTAAGGATTGTCCATAATTGTCCATTTTCATGGACGTATTATCCATTCTTTGTCTGCGTGTATCAATAGGTCCTGTTATTCTATGAATTTTCAAATTCTTAAGAATTAACTACTATCTTTAAAACTTGCAATGTAGTAATAGTAACCATTGCACGAATGGAAGAAATTCAAGTTTTATATATTTTTATACTTTCAATAACCAATTCACTGACGAAATTATATTCTTTTCTCATGAATAAAAAAATTGGTCACACTGAAGACAGACGCAAAACAGTGGAACACTGATTCACCTTTTCTTCAGAATAATTAGAAAAAGTACCAGGTGTACTTCTAATTAATTTTCGGTTTTTTTGCAAATAAAACACATAATTCCAAAAAAACCGTAACCTTTATTTTATTCAAAGTATTTTCCATCGCTTTCTACACATTTTTCCCACCTTTCTGGTAAATTGTGGATACCACGCCAGTAAAAATCATTGCCTTTGGAGGTGAACCACTCGGTGAGCCATTTTCGTACATTTTCGTACGAGTCGAAGCGCTGCTCAGAAAGGGCATGGCCCAACGAGGCAAAGAGGTGGTAGTCGGATGGCGCCAGGTCTGGTGAGTAAGCCGCATGATCAAGCACTTCCCACTTGAGCCTTTCCAGCGTGTCACGAACGACTTTCGACTTATGCGACGGCGCATTGTCGTGGAGCAAAATCACCTTCTTCTGTCGTTGTTGATATTCTGGTCGGTTTTCCACAATGGCTCGGCTCAAATCTTTCATTTGCTGTTTGTAGCGAACGGCATTCACAGTTTCACCAGGTTTCAGCAGTTCAAAGTATATAACACCGGACTGGTCCCACCACACACACAGCATGACCTTCCGACCGTAACGATTTGGCCGTGCCGTCGATGTCGATGCTTCACCTGGACTCACCCACGATTTGTTGCGCTTAGGGTTCTCCAGGAAAATCCACTTTTCATCACCAGTAACAATACGATGCAGGAAAGACTTTCTTTTGTATCGTTGAAGCAGCATTTCACAGGTCACTTTCCGATTCTCCATTTGTCTCTCGGTCAGTTCATGGGGCACCCACTTTCCACACTTCTGAATTTTTCCCATGGCTCGCAGACGTTTGGAAATTGCTTGCTGTTGAACTCCCAACGCATCTGCAAGCTGTCGTTGCGTTTGCGTGTTGTCTTCATCTAATAATGCTTGCAATTCGGCGTCATCGAACGATTTTCGCTTGCCGGAGCGTGCGGCGACGTTCAGGTCGAAGTCTCCATTTTTGAACTGTCGAAACCACGTTTCACATGTTCGAAGTGTTAATGCACGATCACCATAAACTTCCACAAGCGCACAGTGGCTCTCGGACACTTTTTTCCCCTGATTTAACATGAAAAGCAATGCATGGCGCATATGCTCAAAATTCGGTACAAAATTCGACATTTTTGAAGCGCAATAAAAACTTACTGGAAGATTTTTTCGAGAAAATGTCAACGCAGTTCAAGCACTCGATATGACTGAACAAAATGACATATGGTATGTGTTACCAACAGCGGTACAAAACAGAACGCCATCCATTGAAAAAACCGGAAATTACTTAGGAGTTCACCTGGTATATATCCTTCAGTGTTTTATTCGTCCTTTTACACATACATTCCCAGCACGTGTCATCGAAACATTTCCATCTGAAATGCGCAGTAAAATAACTTATATCTTGTAAACTTTTTCTAATGCCCGTATTCGTATATTTAAATAAGGAAATTTTATCTCTTGTTACTCAAACCATTCACACGATTACATTTTGACAATTACTACAACGTTAAAAACAATAAATAATCATGAATCGGAATACTCTTACCTCATTCATTGTCAGCGTGATTCATTCTTATCGATCGATTGTTCTAGTAGATTGGCTATGCCGTTACTGGAGCCCCCCCCCCTTCTTTGCTTACATAAAGCAAGACCGTGGATAAGATGAATTTCTCCATGACCGACCAAGTGGAAGGGGGATCCATCAGCTACATAGCTTATCTACTCGTCAAACAGGACAAACGATGTTTACTTTCAACTGATATTTTTTTTTGAATACGATTATTTTCTAATTTTTATCTTCATATTTTCTACGTCGTTGTTAAGATCCCGAAGTGATATCATTGAAGCTTGTTTGTTTATTTTCAACAAATATAATCGAAATGATTCGTCTTTCACAATCGGCGTAGTTTTTCAATTTAATACATGTAAGTCGGACAGATTTGTGATAAATATGTGTTCATAACATAGAAATATTGCGATTCAGAAATTCTTTCTAACGAGATGAGAAAAAATTTTTTCAACATAGTGGTAAACTTTCAGAGCTGTGCTTTTGACGTGAAAAATAGACCACGTCGCTACTCGTAAACTTATTGTTGAGGTAGGCTCTTATCACGCGAGAGAATCGAGATCTTATGAAATGATTCTTGCACGTGAACGCTTTCAGCAAATCTTGCGACTGATCGCTTTTTTTAAATTTTTATCTGACTCGAAATCATCGACATTTATGATACTTCGTCAAAAAAAAAATTCCACTGCTATTTGATCGCTATATTCGATTCGAAGAGAATTTCAGATCTCGATATCACTCGATGTAAAAGATAAAAATATGTTCTTCGGAGAAAAACTATTTTGAAATATGGAGATAAATTTGTTTTGATTTGCATCTAGTTCACGTGCTATAATGACAAGGGAACAGTGGCGCCGAAACAGGGGGGCAGGGGGGCAACTACCCCCCTAAAATTTTAGTTGAGGGGGCAACTAATGCTTTTTGCCCACCCCCCCTCCCAAAAAAAAATGATCGCTTCCTATTAATAATATGAATAAATCGTATCGACGTTAAGAATTTTTTTTTTTTTTAAGCTTTGTATGATTCTCACATTGGCTTGTAGTCAAAATGTTGAATGTTTTTACCCCCTCCTCTACCCCCACCGAACATTACCAATGTATAAATCCTAGTATTAATAAAAATAGAGTATAATAGTACTTACCAGAAAACTTCATGAAAAAAGTGAGATACAAAAGTATTGAAATCAGTACTGAATTAATGTATGAACAAGAAAAGTATTTCATTGTTATGCAATTTTCAAATGGCTAGAAGTAGTATGTTGAACTGAAACGTCAATAAATCATAGCAAAAACAGGATCAGATTTTTTGTATGATACGCCATTATACTTGGGCGGTAAGCAAAACAAAACGAAAAATTACAAAACATTAGTTTTTACAGTTCATGGAATACAGATACGGTAAACTTTATAAAAATTAAGTTTTGTAAAAATCTAATAGCCTCAGAAGTAAAAGTAGGTGAAAATTAATTCGTTGGCTGCTGTCAAGATTGATAAAAAGTACCGTTTTATACGCAGAATAATAGATGCATAGTGTTGCAACAATTGCAATGGTATTTTGTTTTTACTTTACAAATGTTTCTTTTTCCTTTTTTTTTTTTATATTTCATCAATTAAAAAGTTGTAACTTCAGAAAGTATGACACAAAACTACTTCAAAATGCAGTAGAATCACATGATTTCGGAACAACAATTGGTTACTAAATCAGTATTGTGCAAACTGAATCTCATTCAATAATAGAAAAAGTTTGTCCGTAACTTTCAAAAAGTATATACAACGATCATGGTGTCCGCATTATTCAAGCCAAATTATGTATTGGATATCATTTTCCACGGAAAATTGTATCAAGTCACATTTTTGCATTATTTATTTCGATTTCAAGTTATCTGCCAGTTATGAGTATAAATAAAGTAATACAGATAAATAATCTCAGCTGAGTAAAAAAGCTTGGTTATTATTATGAAATATATTGTTATCAAAATATTACTATCAACATATGAAACGTTGTTTTTTGCACAGCAGCCCGCGTATTAATTTTCACCTACTTTTACTTCTGAGGCTATTAGATTTTCACAAAACTTAATTTTTATAAAGTTTACCGTATCTGTATTCCATGGACTGTAAAAACTAATGTTTTGTAATTTTTCGTTTTGTTTTGCTTACCGCCCAAGTATAATGGCGTATCATACAAAAAATCTGATCCTGTTTTTGCTATGATTTATTGACGTTTCAGTTCAACATATGGTACTACTTCTAGTCGTTTGAAAATTGCATAACAATGAAATACTTTTCCTGTTTATACATTAATTCAGTACTGATTTCAATACTTTTATATCTCACTTTTTTTATGAAGTTTTCTGGTAAGTACTATTATACTCTATTTTTATTAATACTAGGATTTATACAGGGTGCGCCATTTCTTATGTCGGTATTGTAACATTGAATAACTTAAACATTTGACAACCGATTTACTTGACTTCACTTGTTTTGGAAACGTCAATTCAGTACAATTTCAACCATGTATCGCTTCACACCAAAAGAACGCGCTGAAATAGTTACTTTGTACATTGAAAATAGTCGTTCAGTTGTGTTAACTCAACGAGCATATCGTCGAAAATATCTTGGCAAACAGGCACCATCTGACAACACTATTCGTCGTTTGGTGTCGAATTTTTGTGACCACGGGACAGTGAAAGATCGCGAACAACCCGTTCATCAACGACCAAGACGTTCAAATGAACTGATTGAAGCTGTCAGAGAGAGCGTTGCCCAAAACCCAAAAGTTTCATATCGTCACCGCGCTCAGCATCTCGGCATCAGTGGAACCACTCTACGGCGCATTTTGAAAGATGATTTGCATTTGTTTCCGTACAAAATGCAATTAACACAAAGAATATTGCCTACAGATCATCCACGTCGCTTGGAATATGGACAAACAATCGCTCGAATAGTTGATACTGAACCTGATTTTTGGAAGCGAATTTTAATGACCGACGAGGCACATTTCAAACTTTCTGGAGGCGTTAATAAGCAAAATTGCCGCATTTGGGGAACGCAGAATCCACACGAGATCCATGAAACGCCATTGCATGACCAAAAAGTTACTGTTTGGGCCGGCGTTTGCGCCAAAACCATCATTGGTCCTTATTTTTTCAAAGAGAACCAAACGATCGATGGAAACCGATATCGGTGGATGTTGGCTCACTATGTCTGCCCACAAATGCGTGAAAAAGGTCTTGAAGATTACTGGTTTCAACAAGATGGTGCGACCTGCCACACTGCGAATCAAACAATCCAGTTTCTGCAACGAAAATTCCCTGGACGTCTGATGTCAAAAAGAGGCGACATTGAATGGCCACCCAGATCTCCAGATTTGACCCCTCCAGACTTCTTTTTGTGGGGTTATTTGAAAAGTAAAGTGTACGCCAGCAAGCCGCAGACCATTGAAGAGCTTAAGGAAAATATTCGTGCCGAAATCATTGCTATACCACCCGAGATGCTCGAAAAGGTAATGGAAAACGCCGCAAAAAGGGCATATTTTGCTGTGAACAATAAGGGCGGCCACTTGATTGATGTTGTGTTCAAAAACTAGTCTAAATAAATTGTAAAGGACCAAACTAAATAAAAATACCTCATTTACAGAAATCGGTTGTTTTTTTTTCAAGTTATTCAATGTTTACATGCCGACATAAGAAATGGCGCACCCTGTACATTGGTAATGTTCGGTGGGGGTGACGGTGGAGGGGGGGGGGCGATTTCAGTAATTTTTTCATTTAAATATTATTATTCGTTTTCAATGAACGAATTTCTAAACCTGGCACTAGATTCATGACCAGTGACTTAGAAAACTGGGGAAAGCATATTAATCTTGCGAAAACTGCAATTCCGCAAATAACATTGAAAAAACGTTTCAACAAATCAATTTTTAATGTCTGATGCCATACTAGTAATAAAAGTAGTAGATAAATTTAGAAAGCGTTTGCACATTGCAGAAATCAAATAAAATCTCAATGATTTATTTGTTTAAACAAATAGTTATTCACATAATTTTTTTAAATCTAAAGCCACAGATGGCCTGATAAATGCTCAGGGCATGGTGTAGCGCGTGAATCTCGACCAAAATTGGTACTTTTCTTCCGTGAGGGTCTCAAAGCTTATAAATATTAGATTGAAATTGCCTATAATTTGCAGAAAATATTTATAAATGTAAGCGCGTTACTGTACGATGCTTCACATGGTTCCAATATACCGGAGGTATCGAATCGTAGCTAATAGCAAAATTTCAATAGCTTTTATCGGTAAATTACATCCTATGTAAACAAAGATACTACAGGAATATTTAACCTTCATGCATTTCTCACGAAACTTTCCGTACACAAATGATGTAAGTTTTTAATAGAATCAATCGTAGAAATGAAAAAAAAAATACAATATATATATTATACTTTTGTATTATCATGTTTGAAGAGAAAAAAAAATTATTCCTGGCTGGGATCAAACCAGAGACTTCCCGAATGCGAAGCGGGCATCCTCTCCACTACGCCACTACTCCATTACAAAAATATGAGTAAATGAAGAAATATACCGCGCCGTGCTTATTTATTTCCTGCGAAATCATGAAATCATGACCGTTTTGAATTCCGATACATAAGATGAACGCCAATGCACGCAAATGAACATATGTAGTTGTGTGCAGTTGTTTGTAGTAGTACAGTCACTGTACTACTATATACGAGGGGGGACCCAAAAGTAACGGGAATTGTGTTACAACTTGTTTATTGACAAATTTTTTCACACACAATTTTTATCACCTTCAAAGTAATCCCCATTGACTGTAATACAGTTGTTCAATCTTTTTTTCCAGTATTCAAAACAGTTCTGAAATTCATTTTTTTCAATGTTTTTTAAACCTTCCAGCGATTTTTGTTTCACCTCTTCTACAGTCCCAAAACGTTTTCCTTTCATGTCCCTTTTGAGTCTAGGGAACAAAAAAAAGTCACAGGGGGCAAGGTCCGGTGAATAGGGGGGGTGAACAATCGGTGTCATGCCGTTTTTGGTCAAAAATTTCTTCACGGACAGCGCTGTGTGGGCAGGTGCATTGTCGTGGTGGAAGAACCAATCTCCTGTGCGCCAAAGATCCGCTCTTTTCTTCCGGATGTTCTCCCTCAACCTTTTCAAAACCTCCAAGTAGAAGTGTTGGTTGACCGTTTGGCCTGGAGGAACAAATTCTGCGTGCACAATACCTCTGCAATCGAAGAAACAAATGAGCAATGTCTTGATGTTGGACTTCACTTGGCGTGCCTTTTTTGGACGAGGCGAGAGAGGTGTCTTCCATTGGCTTGATTGCTGCTTTGTTTCGGGGTCGTAGCCATAGCACCATGATTCATCGCCAGTTATAACATTGAGAAAAAAATCTGGGTCTTCATCCAACTGATTTTGCAGCTCAAGACAGGCCTGAAGTCGACGCTCCTTCTGATCGTCGGAGAGAAGGCGAGGAACAAATTTGGCTGCAATCCTCCTCATGCTCAAATCTTCAGTTAAAATCCTCTGAATTGAACTCCATGACAATCCAGACATCTCACAAAGTTGATCGATGGTTCGGCGACGGTCTTCATGAACAAGAGTGTTGATTTTTTCAATGTTTTTGTCCGTTCTTGAAGTCGAGGGGCGCCCAGAACGAGGTTGGTCTTCTATTGACATCTCTCCATTCTTGAAACGCGAAAACCAGTCGTACACACGCGTTTTACTCAAAGCATTATCCCCATAAGCTGTTTTCAGCATCACAAGGGTTTCCGCGGGTGTTTTTCCTAACAAAAAACAAAATTTTACAGCCGCGCGTTGCTCTCCGCACTCAGCCATTTCACGTTTTCGCCGAAACGGAAAAAGTCGTTTCACTAGAAAAATTCTTACGGACGAACGAATGCACTCACAGCAAATGAACTTTGCACACTGACTTGGGAGAGTAGCAGCTTGGAAGAGAACCAGTGGAGAACCCGATCCCCCCCTCCGCGGTCCCCCCACCACCTAATTCCCGTTACTTTTGGGTCCCCCCTCGTATATATATATATACTAAATACTGTAGCGCGCTACGCGCATTGATTTAATTTGTATTTTCTTCGCAAATAAAAGCCAATTATTAGGTGAAGTTCATCCCTTGAAATTGGCACATGTTTTAAGCCACTTTCACGTGGTAATGACATCGTCATTCATATGCGCCTTATTGAAAAAAAAAAAAAAAACAGTAACGGTTTCGATTTATATAAAAAAAACAGGTTTTCCCATATTTTTAACATTCGCAAAAGAATTTCAATATTCTACTCACAGACTTTTCCTGTTTTAAAAATAGTTATTTATTTGAATCATAGATTGTTCAGCTCTTTCAAATACTATATACACAATTTCATAAGGAAAAAAATACTACACAATCGAGAATCCAATTTCAACTATTTAACTTTTATTAAAATCAATGAAATCAATTCGAATGAACTTAAACATATAATGAAATTTCATTGGACATAAGATTCAAATTCAAATGCTTCAGTCAACTTCAAGGAATTACAGGATTGAAGTAAGCATTCAACATGGCCGCACCCATTAGGACAATGGCCGCGCCCATCGTGGTTGCTTCTTTTTCTCTTTAGGAAATGTATGCGAGTGCGCGACATCGGGCGCGGTCGGGCAAGCTCGGAAAAGTTCGGGGTCCTTAGTGAACCTATAGGCAGTACATGTTGGTACATGTGTACCTGTGTACGCTTATACGCTATATGTATTATAGTGCCGTTGTGGTGGCGCGTTGGCCGCGCTGCCTCGCGGCAGAAATCGGCGATACCATTCCTTGAGTGCTATAGTACGTGATAGCCAAACGCTGCAGGTAACACGTTAGGTACAATACGTGCTAATGCTGAAGGAAAATTGATAATCCACGCTCACGAGGGAGTTTTTGTATGTATAAGTCTCAGTTGACTTGGGCAGCAGTTTTGTTTTGGTTGTTTTTTTTATTAATTCTATTAATCTCAACTGAGATTATTAATATCATCAAGAAAAAATAATTTAAAAAAAAAATCATAAGAAACAGACAATCAAGTTTGTGGTATTTATGTATTTTCCAACTGTTTCTACCCTGAAATGTCTACGGCTTTTAATCCGATTATTTCGTTTTCAAGTTAGTAAGAAATTGTTTTTCAATGATAAATTTTATACTTTCGATTTGCTTTGAATTTTTGTCTAATCATAAGGTCTTGAAGGAATAACATAATAAGTCTGAAAAATTTGTTAGTAGATTATTTATTGAAAAACAATTTTTTTTAATTATAAATACATCCTTTGTGTGACACCTGACACTTTAAAAGTATGAGAAATTTTCCTCGGGTTATATAACCAAGAAGATACTACTAGAAAAACTTTAAAATCTGTTATCAAAGATGTACTTTTGAGACTGAATATTCCATTGGCCAAACACCGTGCAAATTGTTTTGATGAAGGTCGAAATGGTTCTAGAAAAAACAAAGGCGTCCAAAAGTTGTTATGTGATGATCAGCGAAGATCTTTATTACTCCACTGTGCCAATCATTCTGCTGATTGAGGTCTTCAAGAGGTAGTGAAAATAAATCGAGGAATATGTGACCTTTTATGTTTGATAAGAGACTGCTCGAACATAATTTTACGTTCAGCAAAAAGATAAAATATTTACTCTAACATTGTCAGCCCGCCCTGCAATGACACAGGACATACCGAAACCTAGAAAAAAGCTTCTTCCTCCCTGCCATACAAGATGGAGGAAGAAGCTTTTTTCTGATACGATATAAACAACAATTCCTATTGTACGAGAGACTCTTGGAAAAATTCTAGACGAAATGATTATGTGTCGGCAGAAACAAAGTCTTCGATAAGAGGCTATTTGAAAAAACTTCATACTTTTGGCACAATGTTCTGTTTGATTGTGAGCATTGAAATATTTGGACCGTGCGAGCAACTAGCCGAATCTTTGCAAGATCCATATTTCACAGCTACAGATGCTAAACAAGCAATTCGAATGTTAGCACAACTAATGAGGAATAATCGTTCTGATGAAAAATTTGAAAAAATTCAGAACAATGCAAGCGAATTAGCGATGAAATTTGAACTTGTTGATGCTACACATATAGCGAATAAAATTCCCAAACGTTTGGAACAAACCGATTTTCCACTACCTTCGGTGACGATACCGAAAAAGGTCAAACTTCGAATCGGACTTTTTGAAATTCTAGATCTTCTATTTAACGAGCTCGACCGTAGGTTTGATCAAAAAGGTAAAATTAATAATAAAGACTGTTTTCAAATATTGTACTACATTTCGCCTTATATTTTATAGCCCTTGATATTTTGGAAATGCTGGAAAATATATTACTTGATGCCTTCAGAGAGACTGTACCAACTCAAGAAAACTTGGAAACGAAATTAGGTACATTTTAGCAAGTGCAACAACGTTAAAAACAATAAATAATCATGAATCGAAATACTCTTATCTCATTGTCAGTGTGATTCATTTTTATCGATCGATTGTTCTAATAGATTGGCTATGCTGTTACTGGAGCCTCCTCCCTTCTTTGCTTACATAAAGCAAGACCGCGGATAAGATGAGACTCTCCATGACTGACCAAGTGGAAGGGGGATCCATCAGCTACATAGCTTATCTACTCGTCAATCAGGACAAACGATGTTTACTTTCAACTGATATTTTCTTTTGAATACGATTATTTTCTAATTTTTATCTTCATATTTTCTACGTCGTTGTTACGACCCCCAAGTGATATCATTGAAGCTTTTATTATTTTCAACAAATGTAATCAAAATGATTCATCAATCACAATCGGCGTAGTTTTTCAATCTACATGTAAGTCAGACAGATTTGTGGTAAATATGTGTTTCATAACATAGAAGTATTGCGATTCAGAAATTCGTTCTATGTATATGGGAAAAATTTTTTTCATCACTCTAACCTCAAAACTGACATTTTGAAGTGACTTTTCGGCCATCTTGATGAAAAATATCTCACGTAAACAAGTACGGATGTGCTCATAGACAAAACGGGTTACAAACCTCGCTTTCGGCTCGGTCCGTAATTACCCCGTTTTACCAAATTCGCACATCCGTACCTGCTACGTAATATACTATTTCAATATAGTGGTAAACTTTCAGAGCTGTGTTTTTGACGTGAAAAATAGACCACGTCGCTACTCATAAACTTATTGTTTAGTTAGGCTCTTATCACGCGAGAGAATCGAGATCTTATGAAATGATTCTTGCACATAGACGCTTTCAGCAAATCTTGCGACTAATCGCTTTTTTTAAATTTTTATCTGACTCAAAATCATCGACATTTGTTATACTTCGTCAAAAAAAAAAAAAATTCCACTGCTATTTGATCGCCATATTCGATTCGGAGAGAATTCGAGATCTCGATATCACTCGATGTAAAAGATGAAAATATGTTCTTCGGAGAAAAACTACACTTAGGTTCGACAACTCCAAGGCTTTAGGACTCGACTTGGAGTTGTCGAATTGACAGATGATCAATGACTTGGGATTCATCTGAGCGTTCCGTACGGTACGGGCTTACCTTTCTAGACGGTACTGAACTTTCTCGAAAATATTAGCGTGGGATATTGTGTCGCGAGCATAATGATGTTTTTTGGGAGCAGCGATTCTCGAACCTGTTTACATCTCTCTTCGCGGTGGATTAGGAATTCAAATCGACTTGTAGTTGTCGCATTTGGAGTTGTCGAGACCCGAGTGTACTTTGAAATAGGGAAATGAATTTGTTTTGATTTGCATCTAACTAACGTGCAATAATGACAGAGGAAATAATTGTTGAAGTGAAAAACACATTGCGTAAATATTTCTGTCTTATGGTACTCACTTGTGAACATCTCGTCAATCTTTTTGTATTTTCATTCATATTTCTGACTTTCTTTGGTATCATTTGACATTGGTTTGGATAGCAACTTCGTGAATAGTTTCTTTTAATATTTGTTTGAAAAATTTCTTTAACAATTTTTCAATAATCTTTCGAGTTCTGGGTTTAGAAAACGCAGTTTTTGAAATGATTTTAGATTTTAGGGTTTGTACAAGAAATATGTTTTGAATTTATTCGTCTTACGGTATCTTGAGTCTTTGTAATACAAGTTGAAAAATTACAATTTTCAAACTATACAAAATTTTCTATTCTGTAACATGCGTTTACATGTACCTATATAGTAATCGATATTTTTCTTCCTTCATTTTGTGGAAACACATCAAGTACAATTTTCAAGTATATTAGAACGGTAACTTCTAATTTTAAACACAATTTGATTTGAAATTCATCCAGAGTTCAGTCTTTCCAAGCCCGTGGACAGAATCCTGTATTTGGGGGGGTTTCAACTTTTATGTTGTACTTGTAGAATAACATGCAATTGAAATTGATTTGGTTTGATGGTACATAGTCCATTCATAGTGATGTAGATCTGTGGCTTCCAGCCATAATGACGAAACTCACTAACATCTGTTTTCGAGAAAACCAGCCTTAAAGTTTTCGAAGTATTTTTCGAAATTAGCAAACTTTTGTGACTATTTCTCTTACGAAATCATTGGTTGCATTGCGTTAGTGAAAATATTTTAGTTGAGTGCGCGCAAATATGCCTAGAAAGTATTTTTTTATTGAAAATTGTGACTTAGTCGGTTACGCCGGTAAGCCACAGATGTTATGACGCGTGTGCGCAGCAGTCAGCTGTGTTCAGCATCAAAACAAAAACGGGAAAAACGCAGAAAAAGTGAGAAAAAGGGTTGTGTTGATGGAAATTTCAAAAAACAGGTAAATTGAATAAACAATCGTACCATGCAGTCGAATTATTCATTTATTTTTACGCGTGAAATTCTGTGGCTTCCCGCCATAACAGAGAAAGTCACACATCTCATAACATTCAAAATGTCATTAGAATATGATTTAAAATGAGCCTTAAAGCATAAGTGACTTTCTCTGTTATAGCAGCAAACCACAGACATCATCATCAAACTGATTTAGACAATGACGGATGAACTGAATCCTTGACGGATGAAATGAACCCTGAATGCCGGGAAAACGCTGAGTTGTGTGTTTATGCTGAAAAAAATACAGTTTGTTGGTTATGAAATGTCGATTGAACAAACCGAATATTGGAAATAGAGTGTCAATTAACATTTTATGGAAAGATTATCATTTACAGATATCAAATTTCACATTAACTCAATTTCGAAAGAAAGTAAGTTTCGTCATTATAGCGGGAAGCCACAGAGATAATAAATGTAGATTTTTCAATTAAATACTTGATCAATTAGTTAATCAATTAATAATCAAATATATACAGCAATATCAAAATATCAATTGTTTTCAAAAACTTCCACTTTATATATTGAATCTTTGTTATGTTTTCAACAAATTTAATAGCAAGCAACTCAATAATTGCAGATACACAAATGCTAAAAACACGTTTATAATTTCTTTTTCACATTTAGATGCATAACAAATGCTAAATGAATAAAAGAAACAATTTTTATTACTACACTATACACATATTTAATGATTTAAAGGGTTATGCACCTTTTTTGAGGACGGTTTGGACTATTTTTTAATGTACATAGCATAATTTTACTACATGGAAGTTATATTATATTGTGATAGAATATTGTCAACTTTAATATGCGAACGTTATTTGATAAAAAAAATATCAACTAATGGTGGAGTTATGGCCCTATCTCAAATTTTTTTTAAGAGGCTTGCATTGACTGCAATGCAAAAACAATAAGTCAACTGAAATGATAATATCATAAAACGTTACATTTTTTAAGTGTAACGATAACGTTACGCGTGACATCAATTAACAAGTAACGATAACAGGAATGCATTCCTTTTTTTTTTGGTTACGAGTATCGAAAATCGTGTTATTCATTTCACATACGTCTCGTCAAGTTCATACAACGATTTGTAATTTTTGAAGAAATTTTTTGAAACCTAGATCTACTCAATTTTTTCACTTCCTTATCTTTAGATAGAAATTGTATAACTTTATAATTTTAGATGAAACAGAGTGATATATTAGTAATTTATGTACAAATATCGACAAAGAGTATGATGCTTTCTTACTTTTTAATGGAAATTTTCACAATTCTAGCGATAAATTTCAGAAATCTGCATATAAATACATGAAAATACTGGAAACCTTTGTTCTTAAAATCTATAGCAGGATCCCTAATATCTATAGATTATGCTAGAAAACCTTGCGTAATTTTATGAATACAGAAAAAAAAATGAAACACGGAAAATACTAGAAATAATTTACTTTTTTTTAAAAACTATTAGATTCTTCGAAAATTTTTGTAAATCTAGAAATCAATAAACTCTGATTTCTCGAGCATTGGATTCTACTAAGATATGTATGTAGAAAACCATAAGAATACTAAAAAAATGTTTAAATTTTGAAAGTCTGTTCAAAATTCAAAAAAAAATGGAAGACACTATAAATCTATAAAGATACTGTTTTCCGCAAAATCGATCAAAATACTGCAAATGTTTCAAACTTTTTATTGTAGATGATCTAATTCTTGAAATTCAAAGAGATATCTTTGAAAAAACCTTTAAATTTCCCAACATTCTATAAATACTAGGAAATAGAATAAGAAAATACATGTACAGAAAAGTACAAGTACATCTATGGAATATTTAAAATCTATACAACTTTCAAAACTAGAGCATCGAATACCGGAAATTCATTCAAAAATATACAAAAAAACTGAACAATCAAATCGTAGAAAAACTGATGAAATACGAAGGATACTTAAAGAAATATGAATCTATTGAGACACCTTTTTTTGAAAAATTCTTTTGGAACATGAAAAATTTATTGAACTTCACATTTTAGAGCTCGAAATCCTTGAAATCCATGTATAAAAATTTATATCATACTGCTCAAAGTATATAAAAATACTAGAATATCCTGCAACACTTTATGCATCCCAAAAAATACGAATAGTTCCAGAAATACTGAACAATCCTTCTAATCGTAGAAAAACTGAAGAAATACGAAAAATACTAGAAGAAATAAATATCTATTTCGGCACTGTTTTCTGAAAAATCCTTTGAACACGTAAAATTCAATCAATTCCAAATTTCACAGTTCGAAATTCTCGGAATCTTTAACGATTTACATGAAAATGCTCGAAAAACCTGTAACATTTTATAGATCTTGAAAAATACGAATAGTTTCAGAAATACTGAACAATCCTTAAAATCGTACAAGACATACGAAAAATACTAAGAAGAAAAAAAAATTATTCAGACGCTGTTCTCTGAGAAAAATATCATGCAATGCAAGATATCGAAATTTATATCAAAACGTAAAAACCCATAATAGAAGCATTTCATCGAAATCGTTTGAAAGATCTCGTAAGGTGGGGCGGAGGGGGGAAGGGGATTCTAACCCCCAAACTCCATTCCCCCCCTCCCGCACGGGCCTAAGTCTTAAAAATAGTTTTCGAGTTTTCGAAGTTTTCAAGTATCTGAGAAACTACTTTAAAGTTTTTTAAGGTTTTTTAAAAAATATTCAATCAAAATTTATTCAAATGTAAGCTTGCATATTCGAAGTAAGAATCAGATAAACTCAAGACTAAGTATTATCTTTACACTTGACTGCAAACAAGATGCGAATGTAGTGCAAACGCCCAAAATGTCTCATGTTTATGTATAGAGCCTGCGCCAGCTTTTTTTAAAGTTCAGTTCAAATTCCACTGTTTCAACATCTCGTTTGAATGAACAGTTTTGCTGGGATCCTCTTCCATGGATTCTCACAGGTTGAACTTAAAACTCACGACGGTTTTACACAAATAAAACTAGTTTATTTCGACTCGAAAAAGGTACAATTCGTGAATATAGTCGCGACTTGAACTCCGCACGATTTGAACTGCAAAAACAACTGCCGCGATACTAAACTTTCGTATAGTATTTATAGCTTAAATCTGCCAAGTCATCGTAATTAACAAGTGAAAAAAAAACAAGATAGTATTCAATATTAGAAACGAATTGGTGAATAGAAATTGAGCGGTGATCACGAGTTCAGATATTCGAAAATAAAGATTTGCCAAGTCATCGTAATTAACAAGTGAAAAAAAACGAATTAGTGAATGGAAATAGTGCAGTATTTACGAATTCACTAATTCGAAAATAAAATATTCCAGGATGACTTTCAACTTTTTAGAAAAAGTTATTGATAAATTTATGAACAGGAATATCGAGATAACTATGAATCTAATGATTTAACAAGTACTACATTTAACTTAACTACGTTAGGGAAATACGTGAATTCACAATAAGATAAAGAAAACTGATGCAATAATTCTGAAAATTCCATCATGTGGAATGTTGAAATTATCTAAAGAAAAGAAAGGAAAGAAAAGGACCTGTTGGTTTTCCAACAGTTTTTTTAACTTGTTTAAAGTACTGTTTCAGCCAGTCGAAAAACTGTTTTTCCCATTGAAAAATCACTGTTTCACAGAGCTAAAAGTACGGTTTTGGCTAATTGTTCCTTATGAAGTCAAACAACTGAAATAACTGCTTGAACATTTCTTTCAATTGATTACCAATGTCTGACATGTGACATAATGAAGCAATTGAATTCTACTATCAAACATTTTAAATAAACTATCCCATATGAAGATAAATTCAAGAAATTAAATGCTTCACATCAGGTCCTGAAAAGTCTATGGCCTTTCCATGAAGGCAGAAGTATCTTTTCTCTCGTACAACCATGCATACATTTCCCCTAAATACATCAACTCAATGGCTCATTCATACTGTAGTCACATCAATCATCAATAGCACTTAATTGAATACAAAAAAAGCAAACTATTTTCTGAAACACTACGTGGTCGTTTACATGAATAATGCCACCAAATCGCCCATCTTTGAAGATGAAGATCCCCATAATTATGTGCCATCATTTCCTATTTTTATACTATTTACATTCCTTTTGTCATGCTTTGAAAGCGCGTCATTCTTCGATTGATTTTCAAAGAATGGCGGCTTCGATAGAACTAATATATGGATTAACGTTTAATAGAACGGGGCAAAGTAAGGAGAATTCGGGTCCAAAGACCCCACAGCGGTCCATTGTAAGCGTTCGAGGCTTATTTGATGATAGGGCGCTGACACCTTTGAACGCTCACTATCGCTCTTGCCAAGTGCAAGAGGAATGGATGATCCCACTTCGGCATAACCTGCCGAAACTTGTTCCTGGCACATTTCTTTGAGGAATCCGGAAACGAGAGTGAATTCTTTCACCTCTTATTCATAACCTCTTGCTGCATAATCATGTTGCTGGGCTGATTTGGAATTTCCGAAAGCTCTTTCACCATTTGTCCACGTGTATCCACGTGCAAAGAACACGATCGAGATTGAAATCACCATTCGGTCACTTTGTCAATGGTTGAAGTGTTAATGAAAATCGTGAAGCATCAGAATCGTCGGAAATCGATACAGATATATAGAGTGAAGTTTTTTCGACAGCATGACATGAATGACAAATGGTACGTTTACATACATGTTTACAATAGGTACAATGACATGGATGTGATACGCGTGGTCTTATAATCGGAGTTGATTCATTTACATTGAGAAAAATTTAACATGTAATGATAGCAAAAACGCATTCTTTGTGGTCACACAAGAAATTCCTGTTATCCCGATAGTAATAATAATTAGGGGTGGCAGAAGATATGGGTATGGTGGGTAGCACTGCACACCTGAAAAATTCTGCAGGGATAAAATATCAAAAAATTAACTATGCAAAAATGCATACATTTTTATATTCTAGAGAATTTAGAAAAATTGTCTGAAATTTTAGATTTTTAGTGTAAATTTTTGATTGTAAAAGTTTTAAAGATTACACGCAGTTTCTGCATTTTACAGCATTTTCGAAAATTTCTATGATATACAAAATTTACGTACATTTTCTGAAATTCTACAAATTTTTATAATTTTTCAGAATCATCGACAATTTTTAGAATTTTTAGAATATCAAATTTTTTATTAACTTATGCAAGATTTTCCTTAATTTTTATAGATTTTTCAAGTATTCCAAATTTTTATTTAAAAAAAGTTTCATAATGAATATTTGAAAGAAATATGATGAACATAATTCGCAAAGTTAATGAATATATTCTGGGATTCGACAAAAATTTTGATTCTTCTAGAATCATTGATAGTTTTTAAAGTTTCCAATGTGTTATGATTTTCTGATATTTTCAAAATGTTTGACATCATACAAACTATACATCAAGAACTTCCACAATTGTACGAAAATTTGTGCAACCCATAAAGATTTATAGTGATGTAATAAAAACTAATTTTTGTAGATTTTTCTTGAAAAATGTAAAAAACTTCATCATGCATATTTTAGAGAAATGAATAAATATGTATGATGATAAACGCAATATACAAAATTCATTCAAATTTTATGAAATTCCATCAGTTTCTTGAATTTTTGTGAGTCATTGGCAATTTTGAAATTTCAAATGTTTTCCGATTTTTAAAAATTTTTTAAATTATTTAAAGCGTAATGTAGACTATTCAAAATTTTCGAATTTTTATGAAAAATTTTCGAACTTATGAAAGTTTTTCCTAGTTTTGAAATGTTTTAAAGTACTGCGAATTTTTATGGAACAATTGAACAAAATATTTCCATGCATACTTAATTCGTCGAAATATGTACATAAAATAATGAACTTTATTTTTGAAGTGATGGATATTTTCTAAAATTCTCCAAAAATTTCGATTTTTTATGATAATTGACAGTTTTTTGAATTTTTAATGTGTTATGATTTTTCAAAATATTTAAAGTTTCTAACATGAAACTAACTACTCAACATTTTCGAAATTTTATAAAGTTTAACAAACTCGTAAAATTTTTTTCTGGTCTTCAAATATTTTTCAAGTATATATTCCAAAATTTCGTTAAAAATTCAAAAAACCTTACTTATAATATTTTGAAAAAATATAATCAGAAACACAATTTATAAAATTATGAATATTTTCTAAAATTTTACAAAAACTTTGATTTTCAGAGATTTTTAATGTCTAGAGACAAAATCTTGTCGCGATATTTTTTTCCGAATTCTGTAATAATACAAATTTTTTCGAACACAATATTCTAGGATATTGCATCAGCCGAATCATTAAAACCGAAAGTCATTCCCTAAATCATTCTGAACAAGCACTTATCGCATTAATGCCACGATTTAAAAATACAATAATCAATACATTGAAGCTATATTTTTAGCCTCATAAACGATTGTTAAAGGAAACGAATCATTTACATGTAATCCAAGTCGTTTCCTAAATTAGTCTGAGGAAGCACTTATCGCACTAATATCGCGTCATAACAATAGTTTCCGAATGTAATATTTCAAGACATTTCATCAGCTTTTTCCAACCTTATTGTTTTGCGCAATATTGTTAGCATATAAAAGAGCGGGCGCTCTCGCATCGGGCGCCAGTCTGTCAGCCCAGTCAGCGTTAGTTCAATACCAGCTGGTCTAAATTTCGGTAGTCAAGTTTCGTAATCGGTCGACGTACAAGTGCGTGCGATAAACTATATGCTGAGTACAAACTCTAACGGTGTATACAAGTGTGTGAAATAAACAGTTGCATTACAATTGTGAGACTTTCAAAAACCATATATTGTTGTTCCATTACAGATTTATTAAACTTTTCTATAATTTCCAACGTGTTCGGATTTTTCCTGATTTGCGCAATTTTTTACATGGTAACAACTACCAAAGTTTTTCAAATTTTATAAAAATTTGTCCAGATCACAAAATTTTCTTTTGATTTTTAAGTACTTTTCAAGTATTTCAAATTTTCGTTCGAAATTCGAAAAAAACATTATCGTGCATCTTCAGAAAAAACATGATCATCAAAAAACTAATTTACATTTTTTGAAACTTCACAAATTCCTCGAATTTTCCAAAATAATTTACAGTAAAAAAAATTTTCGATTTTTTGAAATTTAAAATTTATAAAAAACTACTCAAATTTTTCCATGATCATAAAAAAATGTTTTAGTTTATAAAAATTTCCATAATTTTTAAATGTTTTTCGAGTTTCACAGTTTCTCATTAGAAAATGTTGAAAAATTATAATGCTTATTTTGACGAAGTACACTATTAAAGACCCCTCTGAAAAAAAATAATAATTGAGCTATTCACCACCCACCTGGAAAAATCGCATTCTGCTGCTCCTGATGATGTTTAATTAAATAATTAATTATAAATGACATCGGAATACATCATATTGTACATATTATTCAATATATATTCTACCTAAAATCAAAGTATTCAAAATATTAGATATATTTTATGTATAATATTATAATAAAGCTTCTTTTATAGCATAAACTGATTGTAATTAATAATATTAATATTCCGAGGCCCTTGCTCCGAAATGGAAGGTCCACGCCAAATTATCGAATTAAAGTCCCTCGCTTCCCCGCTGTGCCTCAAGCCTCGAGTTTCATTGAATTTTTCGATCTCGGGGGTACATATTCGATGAATTTCCGTCAGGTTCGGGCGTGAGCCTACGTGTCGAATCGTGTCAGACCCGGAGACGTGAGATCCAGGGAGGATTTTGACTTGGTGAAAAAAGAAAAAATTTGACCCGCCGGCGTCTGGACGGTCTCCCAGACGGTGCACCTTTCGACCGGTCCGTGGCCAACTTTTAGTTTCTTTCATGCTTTCAGCCGAGAGAGCACCAACCCTGACAATGAGATTCAGTCTTACGAAATTCGATGTTACGTGGCTTAATAACTATATAATGATCATTAAAGATCGAACGTTCAAAAGGTGCAAGTATAATGGCAATTTAAGGAGAGTGTAAACCTTTTGCAAATCCCATTTTGCAGTTTTTGATGATAAGCAATTATCACTATTAAGGCCAGATTGCATGCCGCATTGTATAATTACCTATTTTTTAATTATGAAAATCATTGACGAGAGACAAATTCGAATTATATAAACCAGAAAGTCCTGTAATTTTCGGGAACAATTTATTAACTTGGATAAGAAGTAGTACATGTTACGAGTTTCGAGTGTATAATGTATGTCTCATGGGCCACGTGGCATGTAATCGAGATTTAGTCGTTTTTTTTTCTTCGAAATGTTCATTCACGTCCATATTATACATACCAAATAAATGTATGAGAAAAAAAAATTTTGCAAAAAGCAATATAGTTACACGAAAGGATATGTTTAGTAAAATATGGATCAACCAAAGTTTTCAATGTGACAACCAATGTTTTCGTTCTTGAAATTACATATTGGTTATGATAACAATAATTTTGGGTTGTCCATATTTTACTGAATGAATGGTTGCTGAAACGAAACATTTCTATCTGTGTAGAACAGCATATTTTCATCACTGATTAACAAATCTAATATTTGTTTACTCGTAATGCCAATATTCAAAGATCACATATCAAATTTATCGAGTCAACGGAAGTTATGACGATTACAAAATAAAATCTTGTGAAAATATTGCAATGTATACACCGATCAAGAATTCAACGATAAAAAAAAAGGTTAGCGTTTCTTAATGTGCATCAAAAACAAAATTTCATTTAATATTCTTTTTGATGCATTGAAAGAATTTTCCATTTTTTTTTATTGCTTAACGCCATTTACGTAGCAAATATTTACAGAAATTAACTTGAATTTATCACAAAATCTTTATGTAGTAATTCAGCTTCCTAATTTTTTTCGTAATCGTTGTGAAATTAATTTCAAAATAAAATTTATCACATGAATCCTGAAATATTCACCTAAAAATAACTTGCTACAATGGACATCAAAAAAGCGCTTTTTAAAACATAATCATTCTTAAATTTTGTTACAAATACAATCAACATTTCTAATCCACTAATTTTTGAATCTATGGAAGAAAACTTGTGGATTGTGGTAAAATTTGAATTCTTAATCGTTTAAATTCAGCGATTCTGAGTTTTAAGTAACATGAACCAGAAAAGGTTCTGACATTTTCACGAAAAAAACGTAATGGTTGTCACAAGCGTATAAATAGTAAGATTTGATTCGACCATATACATGTATGGTTGGTACGACTAAATTTTAAAATACTGCTACCACTCAAAATGTTGAAAAATAAGAGCACGTGGCTGTCACATTATAGTCAATGGTTATTCGAGAGCTTTACTGCAGCTCTGTCAACCATGAATATGGTTGGTTCATACATTACTATTTATATGGCCGTGACAAGTACACGTTTTTTCTATATTCAGTAGGATGTCACTTATTTAGGCGATGTCGTGATTTTTTCATTCCAGGGCTGTAAATCAATCAAGATATTGAAAACAAATTTTTCGTAAAGTTTGATGCAAATCGGACATGATTAACACGTGCCACATAACGATTGAAGTTTTAAATGGGATGTACATGTAATTTTTCATACATTTTGTTCAAAAATTCATGAATTGTGCAAAACTTATGATAAATGTTTGAGACTTGACGCAGTTCGAGCATATAATGGAACGTAAATTTTTCTGGATTCTTCTGTCGCTGTTATCTATGTTGTACGAGTCCCGAAAAAAGGAAAACATGTACTTTTTCGGTGCTTGAAAAACATAGATAACAGTGATAGAAAAATCGAGAAAAATTTGGTCTTGAACGTAACATCATATATCCAAACTATGCCAAGTTTCAATCATTCATCATAATTTTTGCACAATTTATGAATTTCGGAACAAAATGTAAGAAAAACTATACATAAGTCGCATTTCAAACTTCAATCGTTTTGTGGCACGTGTTAATCATGTCCGATTTGCTTCAAACTTTGCAAAAAAAATTTTTTTATTACCTTCATTGATTTAAAGCGCTGGAATGGAAAAAATCTCGACATCGCCAAAATAAGTGACATCCTAATATTCAGTCACCATTTTGCTACTCATACCCTTTAGAGTACAGTAATTGTATATTTTAGTACACTACTGTACCTGGCCATATCATTAAGTAAAAACTAAAAAATCAATTTTTCGCCATTTTAATTATGATATACCTTGATTCTTAGATTTTTTTGATAATGAGAAAGCCTGATATAGTATAACATATTTTATTTAAAAGGAGGTAGTTACCTACTAAGAAAAAATACTGAACCTTTCAGCATGGAGCGAAAATTCATATAATATTGTACAGTCGACTGTATACTTCATAAATGTGAATTATTAAAAATTACAATAGAATATTCCCAAATTTTCAACAAAATGAAATAAAACCAAACAAATCTAAATTCTGGAATGTATGGTTTTTGTTAAAATTTTGATGATTGGGAATCACAATATATTGTATTGCTGAAAGTACAAGAAAAACTTCACAAAATTTAGTACATCTTGGGTATATTACAATATCTTCAACTGCAATATTACCTGACAATGTGTACAACAAAAACTGGTTGCAAGAATGAGCAAAAATTAGAATATTTCAGACTGATTCCACAATACAATACAGTATAGCGTCTTAGTACCGGAACGCTCGGGACACTTAACCAAACATACACGGGGCTGGATATCATAAGCGCCAAATGGCCTTTTTTGGGGCATATTATAAGCGCTAAAAAAATCGATCAAAAGCGCCGAATCAGAAGTAGCAAAAGCGCCAAACAATTAATACAAGCTAGGAGGAATGTATAAATAGAGAATCTTGTGATTTTCTTTGTTATTGATCGATTGTGATTTTCTTTATTATAATTCTCAAATCCTAACCGGCAGAAACTGTTTACAAATTAATTTTGGGTAGTCTAGGAAGAAATAAATAAACAGAGAATCTTGTTATTTTCACCATTGTTTTATTAAAAGACTTTTTTGTTATGCAGCAGTTTACTTACATTAGAATCGGCAGGGATTAATTACAAATTTCTTTCAGGTAGTCTAACATGGTCAATTGATTACTCTCGACTTTAACACGGCGGTCGATAAGATATTTTTGACGGCTTTCAACACGTTTATCTATCTTCTTTGATTGAGAAAAGTCAGAAAATTTTAAATAAGTAGCACTCTGAATGTTTTTCAAAACATCGATGCACAAATGAATATTTGGACGAGAAGTATAAAAGTTGTCTTTCAAATGTCTATGAAAAGATTCAGCGCCATTCGTTGTCCGAGAATTTGTCAATGGAATTTCTGCCCACAGACGAGGCGGGAATTGGCATCCCTCCTCAATGTAATTTTTGAGCACGTAATCGCCGAATTTATTCAATTATTTATCTTGGGGGACGACAGGCAACAATGCAAGAAAAGCCTCTTCCACTTCAGTTGGTTGCAGGTAGGGCAAGCCAAAGAAAAGCTTCAGCCATTCTCCTTCTTCGTTTTTTGCTCGGTACAACTGTGAAAGCCCGAGCTGCATTATTTTTCTGTACCGGTTTTGGCCAAGATGAAATCTGCATCCTTTTAAGATGCTAGAGTTGTTGAAGAATTTAATGACTGCTTTGTGGGCTGCGATTTCAAAATCAACCAGGGTAGAATTCTTGACCTAGAATGAAAGAATTAAGCATTCAATCTGAAATATTAATGATGGAATTTTTATTACCTGCCAATTGTTTGATGCTACTCCACATTTTCAACTAAATTTCTTCTGTCTTTTCCGGCAAGAAACCAAACACCAATTGATTGTAACCACCATCAATGAAATAATGGATGATGTACAATTGATAAAAGAAACGTGGACTCGTGTAGAAAGTTCCGTCAATCAATAGTAGATTGTGTATCAAGGCCGCAAAGTAGGCTTTTGTCGTACAGGCAGAATTTTCAGTTCGAGGCAAGTACGGGCGTGATTGTCAGTACTCGGCTCATACGGGCGTTTTTTTTCAGCCCCGTACTCCCCTCGTACTGACAATCACGTCCGTACTTGCCTCGAACTGAAAATTCTGCCTGTTCGACGAGGGCCTACTTTGATGGCCTAGGTGCACACTCTACTTTTTGCAAAACACTGAAGAAAGCAACATACTACACTCAGAGAAAAAGTAAACTTCTCAAGCATGGCAGTGCTCCGCGCGTCCGAAGCGCGCGCTATGACGACCTTCAAACGTTAGAAAGTACCCCCCCCCCCCCCCCTGAGCACGACACACGCTTCTAAATCAAGCGTCTGCGCAGAGGATGCATCGAATCCATGCTCTCAAGCATCGATGGAGCCATGCCTCGCGCGGCGGACAACATTATGATCGAGAAGTTCATTTTTCTCTCAGTGTATACTTATAAAATATATGCAAAATCTATAATTAAAGGAAATTTTTAACAAAAATTTGAAAAAATTTTTAACAAAAAAATATTTTTTAATTTTGGAATAAAAATTTTTTTAATTTTGGAAAAAAAATTGAGAAAAAAATTTTTTTCAAAAATTTGAACAAAAAAAAATTTTTATCAAAAATTAAAGTATAAAAAAAAATTTTACACCATTTTAACCTCAAAACTGACATTTTGACGTGACTTCTCGGTTATTATGGCGTAAAATACTTCACGTAATAGGCACGGATGTGCAATTTGGCGAAACGGCTAACAGACCTCAGCTTCGCTTTGGTTTATTATCTTGCCGTTTCGCCAAATTCGCACATTCGTGCCTGGCACGTAATGTAATATTTTTTCAAGTTTTATAAAATTTTAATAAAAAGAAATTTGAAAAAAATTTGAAAAAAAAAATTTGATTGAAAAAAATTTGAGCAGCCTGTTACGAGCATCAAGGCCTTGCATAGCTCTTTACTTTCCCGGCCTAGGCCGGTAAAGAACTTACTTTTCCGGCCTAGGCCGGGAAAGGAGTACTGTACGTCAAAAGGCTACTTTGCGGAGTGTCTCTGAGTAGGAAATGCTGTGTTTTGCGGAGTATTTTGCAAAAAATGATTTTGCCGCATTCTACCAGCATTTTCAAATTTGTCGCACATGTCAAAATCACAATCTCGTCGAAGATGTGGCAAAACAACTCTGAACGATTAGTCAAAATTTTCATTTCACGGAGCTGCGAAAACACTTCTTCCCGACATTTTGGGATTTTTGGTAAAGTTTTTCTTCGCATTCTATACATTGATTAGCGAATGTTGTTTATATCGTTGTAGACCATTTTGTTTGTAGGGCTCTGACTTATTTCAGCATTTATTATTTTTCGTGGACGCAAAGAAATATCCTCGACCGCTTTCCGCTTACAAGAATTTTTGACAATGTGTTTTTGAACGGCTTGATCGGAGCAAGTTTCGTGATTTCGGTGTTCATTTGACCATCGTATTATTTTAGAAACGTTTTGATTTGTATTCAATCTTGCAGCGCACTTGCTGGCTGTACATCGCCAAGCAATTGTATCTTCCGAGTTGTTAACACCCACTTTTCTATACTTATAATTTTTGAAAATCAGACATTGCGATCGTGAAATGCACGCCAGGAAGAACACTAGAACTGAATTATGTACAATTCACTATCAACTGATAAACCTCTGATAGAAGTTAGGTTGTATATAAAGTAGAAAACTCATTATTAGAATTCGAACACTTTGCTCGAATGACAACAAAGTTTTTATCATACAATAAGTATGTTTCTCACAATCAATGAAAAAAGCCATGAACGTTTAATGGACTGGTAGATTTTATTTGGTCGGTCTTAATAAGTTTCAAAATAATTTGTGAAAAAAAAGTTTCAGTAGATGACGAGGTTCTAAATAAAATTAGCTCGTTTTACTTGTTTGGCGGCTTTGAAACATTTCATTTGGTGCTTTTGAAATATTTAATTTGGCGCTTCTGAAAGATTTCATTTGGCACTTTTAAAAGTTTTGTTTGACGCTTATGAAAGGAAAATTTAAGGACTGTGGCGCTTATGATACGTTCCGATTCAGGGTACATTACGCTCATTCGGCGACTCAGCGGTGATTTTAATGATGCGTCACAATGCCCTACAATGTGTAACAAACGCCAGAATTTTCGAATGATAATGACTTAATGATTGCATCGTGACTTGACATTTCTGGTTAGCTCTCGAAATGTCAAGAATCCAGTCAAGCATATTTAAATTTTCTTCGCGCTTACTAAGAATTACGTTCCTTTGGATCCCGGTACTAAGACGCTCTACTGTATTTTCCTGTAACAATCATGTACTATATTGTTTTCTCAATGAGCGTAAAATACTTTCAAATATGTTATGTACTGAAATTCCTGAAGTGTCGGTCACAGTGACATCAAGTGCCTACTGACATCAGTCATTGTTATTTCGACGATTATAAGATTATCCAATGAGAATTTTAGAATTTACAACGAGCAATGGACTGCAAAAATATATTGTATAATTTGACTGTGATTTGTATTAACAGCAAACATGAGTTGTGTGGTTTTACTGTGACTTTTGGATTGTATTAACATCAAGGAAAAGTAAGTAGATTCAGAATTGCAAGAACGATTTGTATTATGATGGAAATTGTTTCTTACGTTTGATATTTATAATTTGTCAGTTCTGAAGAGGGCACAAAACAAAGATGCCGAAAGCTAAATAATTCAACTGAAGGTTTTTTCATTGGCTCCTCGTGATCGATTTGATTCTTTGCAATAAAAAAAATTTTTTCTATGTTCAAAATATCATTCCTGAATGATATTTCTTTGCAATGCCTGAAATTGATTTTCGCGATTTTGGTGACTCACAATTAGATTAGAAGTGGGACATGTTACGAGTGTACAATGCATATCTCACGAGCCACGCGGCACGTAATCGCGATTCGCTTCTTTTTTTTTTCTTCGACACGTGCATACTACGTCTGGCTGTGGCTGTATGATAAAATCGGGGGCAAAATCGTCTCGGAGAGTCGCGAGAGAAGTGCCGCTGACTACAATTAGTCATGATCGTGACGTAATATCGAGGGCCGCTGGAGTCGCTTCCAAGAACGACGGATCAATTATGTCCGGATAGAAATCTCAGACTACTTTCCTGAAGAACGGGACTGCGGCTGCTGTGAGCTCTGACTGTCATTCAAGCCGATTCAAGCACGTTCGAGCAAAAGCTACGTGACGTCAAACACGCGCAGCGTGACATTCCTCACGCACAAATCAGCAATATCGCCCAACGCGAACGAAAATTACACCATGCGATTATAGATGCTAAAATTTCGAGTCGATAGCGATGGGCGAATTTCCATAATCGCGAGTATCTTCAGAGGGAAGATGATTTGGGATGAGCTTAAATTCGGGGATAGGCGTTGAGGTTTTTTGGGACATGGCCCAGTATCCCGTTTTTTTTAACAGGGTAGATAAAGGGAGTTCTGGGGTGAAGACCCTTCCCAAATCATCTTGAAAATTTTTCCTGCCTACACCCTTCAATGACGAAATTGGCTGTTTCTTTAGGGTTGACTTCATAGAGTAACTTACGTCAAAGGGGAAAATAATCTTGCAGAAATGGAATCGAATTCGTAAGAATTTGCGAAATTTTTTTTAATGGATTTGGTGAAATGTCTACACTGTTATAAACATCAAGGATTTTAATTAGCTTTAAAATAATAAAATAATATTGAAAATCATAAACATATGAAACAGTGATTAACAAACACGTCTAGTAAAAAAACTAGACAGTTCTGGAAATATGTGAAGAGTTTACAAAAAATTCCAAACAAGTGCATTAAATTCGTATTATACACAAACGTTATTGTGTTGATAAACTTTCATAGATTGAAGTTGTGTTAAAAATTGAAATTTTGAATTAATGCATATAACCTTTGAATGCATATGATCTAAAAAGAAAATACTACTAGGTTTAAACATCTTAGAGACAAAAAATTTTTCTGAAGTCATTTTGCAATTTCCGAAAGAGCAGCATGAGATATACTAAGAGATATTATCAAATTTTTTGTCTTAAGTTTCAACAACATATGCATAAAATGTTTGTTAAATTTCACGAACTGATACATTGATTTTACTATACTTGTATATGAATACTGTAAATACAAGTTTATTAAAATTCAGAAACATTTATGAAATTTTAAGATTGATTTTTACATGCGTTTATGTAAAAAAAACTTCCAATAAAAGTTTATTAAAATTAATACAAAAATTGTAACAGCTTAGCTTTAGAATCGAGAATAATAAGTACCTGATCTGAGTGGTTTGGAAAAATCTGGTATTATCCGAAAAATTCGTGAATACTCTAGATGATTTATCGGTGTAGCAGTGTTTTGTTAGTCATGTGTATTTTTGACATTTTTTTTGACAAGTTATCAAAATTTAGATTTGTGAAGCGTGAGAATTGTATCAATTGAAATTTATTCTTTTATCCTTTATTTGTATGGGAATTTTTTTCATTTTTTAAATTTAGGCATTCAAAGCATTGTTTAAAGTTGAGAACGAATCATTCTGCATTTATGTTCAATTTCTCCCATTAAATGATTTTCCAGATTTCGAGGTCTACTGATTTATTAATTTATATAATTGCAAACATAATTATTATTACTATCTATTATTTTGGTATTATTTAATCAATGAGCTCTTGGTATTTTGAATAAAAATTATTAATTGTATCATGTTCAGAAAAGTTCTGAAATACTTGACAGTTTTTGCAATAAGGTGCATAAGGAAATAATTACTTATATGTATATTTTATAAGCATTCTTTTTAATGTCTCAATTTAATTACTAATAGATATAAAAAGAAAAATCAGAGGAAGTTTTTTAAGTAGGTATAAAATACTCGATTGAAATTCTAATTTCGAAAATCTGAGAATCTCATCATTTCAAGGCTTGAAATTTCAGTCACTTATTGAAAATTTGCAAAACAAACTTCGAAATAAATGCTTTCGACAGGAAGAAGTCATAATTCACGAATTGGCAAAACAAACAAATTAACTCTTAAACTCTTAAATCTTTAAAGATTGATATTTTACACTCTGAAAATTAGGGTCAATTTACTTTAATTCGAGAGACTGAAAAATTCTGTAATCTCAATTTGCAGTAAATGAAACTTTGGTAAAAAATCTTTATTATACTATTTTAAAACACGGACGTGTTTCGACCGCCGTTAATCGCAGATCCTTTTTACCCCACTCCCTAAAGTAACGGTAAAAGGTCGAAACCGTCCTGTGGAAATAGACGCGGATTATCCATCCCTCACTCTCTCAAACACATACGCCTAATGCGGGGAGCGAGAGAGACGCCTATATCTCTGGGTCACTTGGCTAAAAAATTTTCGTCGGACCAGAATTCCGGGAAATTCTCTTAGACCATATAGTACATGGACTGAGCATCGCCTTTGTTCGGTGCTGGAAAAAGTGACCTAACATAGGAGCATGCAGTAACAACCGAACGGCAAGCAATGACGTGGATACTATATCTGTATATATAGATGTACTATATATATGATATTATATATATAGATATACTAATGAATGTATAAAGTCGTCGTTCGGCTTTGACTACACGCTCCAATGTTGGGGTCATTGCGCTATGTTGAATGCTCAGTCCATGTACTTTATGGTCTAAGGAAATTCTTCAGTCAATAATCATAAGCACACGGGCCGTTCGGCTGATTTCGGGCAGCTTCGTTTCGTGCGTAACGGACTTTCACTTTATGACGCGGCGGAGGAGATTCGCGTCGAGTGGGGATTGAGGAGAATGTGCGAAGCATCGTGTCACTGACTCAATCGAGCTGGGTAAATAGAGGGAGAAAAAAACTGTTTCTTATGCGGAAGTTATGCCGCGTGACTATTGTTCGGCTTTCCCTGGATTTTCTCTATTTTCTGGCCAACTGATGAAGGTCATTGAGAAGAATTTCGTTTCGGAATCCCTCAATTCGAGATCAAGAATAAGAAACGCGGCTGCAATAAGTATGTAGTGCCGAAAAGCTGCTGTATAATGGATAAATATGAATAATTTATTCATTATGTTTTCTGAAGAATAACAATGAATAAATAATTATTGCTACCTTCTAAATTTTTTCATCATAACTTTTTAAGTTACTGTATATTAATAATTTATAGCAGGTGGTTTTTACTATGAGAATAATCTGTACCAAAAAGTTTTTCGATTTTGTTTAGTTTAAGGTCTACTTGATATAATTATTAAACACAATTTTATGATGTAAATGAAAGAACTTTTACTAATGTACTGGCAAAACTAATATTATCACTGTGGAATCAGATAGAATCTTTTATCGATTTCATGATTTAAAATCTACTTTGACAACAAAAAAATGCATTCAAGTATGCATACTGTTTAAAGTATAAAAATAAACTAAACAACCTGTTTTTATAATATATGTAAAGTAATAATGTTTTACAGTGATCATAATATTTTTGATGAATGTGAACAATGTGAAATGTCGGATCGAAAAAATGTTTGCATAAACTTTAATTTCAAATTTAGAAATTTTTGTTTAAGACAGGCTGGATTCACAATATTTTTTTTAAAAATGGTAACTTGAGTATTACATGTTTGTGATCAGGAACTTTGGTTTTCATAGAATCGTTAAACGAAAAATGATAAAAAAAAATACAAAAATACTATACAAAATTTATTATTAATTTTTTTTTTTGATTATGAAGTTTTTTTCTTTTTATTTCTTACCATTTCCATCAAAATTACGACGTTCACGTTATCCACTTTTTACATGAAATATAATAGTACTTAGGCTCCATTCATTTCATTAGTTTTGGAATTATTTCTAATTTCCAGATTTTTCATTATAATTTCTCAAAATTAACAACTTGAATTTATCGTCGAAGTTAGGCGGGATCTAACATTATTTATATCTATTAAAACTTCAGAATTTTCGTGGTATCTTAGACTTTTTAGTAGGTACTGATGGTATACCAATAGTTTCAACCTCATTATGCTTATCTTGTGAGTGTGCCCATTGATTTATAATAACACTGAATAAATAAAAACTCTAGCTTAAAAGTATATCATTATTGTTTTTCATTTTTATTTCTGATTAAAATTTCGAGTTCGACTTTACATTTAGAAAACATATGATATTCGCCGCCCCCCCCCCCCCTTTCCTCCTAACTGACATTACCAATGTAAAGGTCGCCGTCGTAATCGTGTGTGGTTCCCACGCTTGAAAATGAAAGAAAAAAGTAGTGATATCAAGGGAAGCGTCGCAGATTCTTTAGTATACTAAGTAATTATCAAATATCACCCAATTTATTTGTCACGTCTACTCAAACAAAAAACTCTGTTTCATCGCTTCACGACACACGTTACCAGATTTATCATTGGATTTTCCATTCGATGCTTTCGCTCCACTTACTTTTAAATACGAACGTTACGTATTTCGATATTGATGCGTTCAAAAACGATCGACGGCCCGCTTGATGTTATATTTTAAATCAATTATATTTTCTTATCATCTGCTATTTTCTTCCGTTGCATCTTAGTCAGTCATTGGAACATTGATTGAGACGTATCTACGGTATTCTCGTTTTTTGAAAGGATTCTTTCAAAGACCGTTTTTTAAGGATCGCTTTTGAATGCATTAATATCGCAATGCGTAACGTTCGTGTTTAAAAGTAAGTGGAGCGAAAGCATCGAATGGAAAATCCAATGATAAATCTGGTAACGTATGTAGTGAAGCGATGAAACAGAGTTTTTTGTTTGAGTAGACGTGACAAATAAATTGGGTGATATTTGATAATTACTTAGTATACTAAAGAATCTGCGACGCTTCCCTTGATATCACTACTTTTGGATCTTACTTTTTTCTCCCATTTTCAAGCGTGGGAACCACACACGATTACGAGGACGACCTTTACCTTGGCAATGTCAGTTAGGAAGAAGGGGGGGGGGGGGGGGGCGGCGAATATAATACTATATAAAATTTTTATAGTTTGAATCATGAAATATGTACATAATTTTAATTAAACTATTTCAGGAATCGAACGCTGATTTCGAATCTAGAATATAATTTATTTAAAGTTACGAATTTCATCTTATCAAAAACAAATAATCAAAATACGGTGAAGTTCCACTAACAAAATCATTCAAATAAAAAAAATTAAGATGAAGATCTACATATGTACACACTTCCGTTGAATTTCAAATTTATTGTAAACAAAATCATTGGAATCAATGAGTTTCCTTTTCAAAAACTATTATTATTGCATTTTATATATATCACTACTTTTAAAATTATATTTCTAAATGCAAAAAAAAAACTTGTGAATAAAACAATCATCTCACATATTATTATGCAACATTTATAACTATTTAAAAACAGTTGAAAACAATTGCTAGAAGAAATATTTTTGTTGATAATTTTCACAATTTTTCACAATAATCATTTTATTTGTCAGACTAAATAATTTATGACTTGAAATTTAAGTTTTCAAAATTTAAAATTCAAATTTTCAAAATTCGAATATAGAGTAATTCAAATTTTGAAAATTCGCGCGCTCTCCCCAAGCGCTCACCAGATGGCTGCTGGTTTTTTTTCTCATGTTTCAAGTTTTGTGTAGAATGCTTAAATCAAGTGCATGTCTCATGTTAATTGATATGAAACGTTTTGGCGTTCAACTCCGCAGAACACTGGATTGATTACCACCCGGGAGAAATTTTTTTTTTATTAAATAATCGTTTTTACAGTTTCATTGTGATTACTTTTTACTGTAAATAATGAATTATCTTTTTATTTTCCTGAAATATATATTAATAATTATCAACGACTGGAAGTACTCTGTGAGCTCGTGGCGAGTAGTCTGCGAGCTCGCTGGCGAGTTCGAAAAGGGGCGGAAATAATGAAAACGCTGCGAGCTCACAGGTTCACTGGGCTTCCACAATACTGTAAAAAACGAGCTTTATAATTTCTTAAATTTATTAAAAAGAAAACTTTTCAAAAAAATCCTGTGAATATTTTAACATTTTCGCCACTATCAAACAATTTTAACGAATCTCAGTATTTTTCACGAACATCTAAAATGTTTTTCCAAAGACCCCACATTTCCAGAAATCATGTAATACCCATTAGGTAACATTTCTGCAAACCTATTATATTGATAGTTACATTCCATTGAAATAATCATTTTCCAGCGACCTGCCACCCCTCCCCCCCCCCAGAAACTGACAGAATACAAAAAATTACAACGAAATTCGAAAAGTCATCGTGCAATTTTTCCACGCAATTTTCGTATCTCTTTTTTCCTCGCATTATTGCGACGCGCAAAAAAAGTTCACGTTCCCGAAACGAACATCTTCTTGCATCATCTCGCTAAGCGTCTCGATGGATTTCGAATTTTTTTGCTTTGTCTTAATAATTGACTTATAAATATTGATACGGCACCAATGTCGCATCGCTGCTGAAGAGATATGTTAATCAGATATTAGATTATGAATCGTGCTGAAATTTCTAGCGCCCTTGGATTCAACTCGTGGGATCCAAACGTATTGGGTTTTTGAGTAGAAATGATGTAATAAATAGATGAAGATTTGGAGTGATTAGATCGCTAGTGTATAAATATATTTGCTTTCTACTGGTGGTTGGTACAGGAAATCGAAAACAATTTCGCTGGTGATTTCGATCTTCTGTTGATTTTCTGAAAGCGAGGTTTTTTCCTATCAATGGTTCTACGAACTTCGTGTTATGTAATTTGATATCATTTTAATGCTTATTAAGTCAGTCAGGATCATGCGTTCAGATAATTATTTCAACATGAAGAAATTCTATATTTCATGAAATGATCGATGCAGGTTTTATCGCGGAATGATTGAGTGCAGTTTTTGTTGATAGCGAATAAATTTGGGTTAATTTTTCTTTTTTATTTTTCGTTGGTGTTTGGGGTTTTTCATGTGTGCCGATGTTAATGATAATTTGGCTGATGAAATGATAAAGAAAGTCTGCGAAAGTTGAACAGATAATGAGAATTAATTAGTCTAGAATTTTGGTGACATGGATGATTTGGAGTGTAATTATTATTTGCAGGCTTCGAGGATCAGAAAACTTACATGAATAGGATTGTTAATTTTGTATGTGGATGAAAACATTTTGTTTATGGTCCATTTTATGTTCAGGTTTTGGAAAAATGATTTGAAATTATGATGATACAGTGAAAGTAAGATACTATGATGGCTGTACTCAGGAATATTGTTTTCTAAACGGGGTTTGATGCATTTAATGTACACGAACATTGTAAATTTATAAACGTCAAAAAAATAATAATAATAATAATATTATTATTATTATTATTATTATTATTATTATTATTATTGTCGTTGTTATTGTTATTATTATATTATTGAAAACTTAAATCGTTTGGAATTTCTGTACATTTCTTGTGATTTTCAAAAAAATTGCAAAGAAAAAAGAAAAGGAAATTCGATAGGTGTAATAAAATTTGTAAAAATTGGCAAATATGAATGAAACTGAAAATTTTGTGATTGTGTCAGGTTTCTGAAATTCTCAAAACCATGAAAATGTATCATACATGCAAATCACTAATTTTTATGTACCATAAAAAAAAATCCTAGTACATAAGTAGGGTATTTATAAAGTTTTTATTCTTTTTTTTATTCACTTTATAAAAACTTTATAAAATCTTCATAAAATGACGGCATTTTTATAAAGTTTTTATAAAGTGACTTTATAAAAAAAGCAAAATTTGGTAAAAAATACCGAAATTTTATAAAAACTTTATTAATAAAAACTTAATAAAAACCCAAAGTACTAGGAAAAATTCTTCAAATTTAAGATTCTAAGGTTTTGAATATATTAATTATATATTATACTATCGATACATATAATTATGTAACATATAAGTGAAATAAATGATTAAATAAATAAATAGATTACTTATACATTTACTGAAATCCATTTTTACGAACTAATGAATTCAATTATGTAAGTGTATTTTTTTAGTAAAAAATCATTAGAATCCTTTGAATTTTAGAAATTGGAAAAGTTTTTTGAATTTTTAGTGTTTTCATGACACTCACAGTCAATTAGGAATTTGAGGGAAGCTATGTGAAAATTTTACAAAATTAAGGATATCGAGGCTATTCACGATTTTTAGACTTTGAAGATTTCCAAAATTATAACAATTAAAATTCTAATGAAGAATAAAAGTTGCGAAGTCTGATATTTCGTTAATGAAGGTAATTTTTTTTTCTTTTTTTTTCCAAGGACTTGAAAACTTCAGCTTAATTTATTCACTTTTTTTTCAGTTGTATATTTTTCTATTTAAAATATCAGAAAAAAAAACGATCAAATAAATTTTAAGTGTTTACACAATTTTGAAGCAGAAAAAGTTCTATTAATCGAATACACTCTTTAATCATTAAATTTTAAGAAAACTAAAAAGAAAATATTCGTGCATGTAAATTAAAATATTTTGCATTACAAAGATGAATATTTTTTGTTCATTATCAAAAAATTTCTCATCTGTTCAGAAATTTGAATTATATATGCTTGATCTAAAATTGTTAAACGGATTTGAACTTTTTCAATTTTGAGTATTTATTTAGTATAACATTATTTTTGCATTTTCTTTCATTTAAAAAATTTTTACTATGTATTTTTACATTTTTATCATTCTTTTATTGGTGTCAATTCCACTTTCATTCCTACCTTCCAAATTTCCGTTACATTAGCACCGAAAAAATTATTTTCCCTTTTCAATTTCTTTTTCCACTCTTGAAATCCGATTTCTCGTTCGATGCAAAGTTCGAGTCATTGACTTTTCCACTGTTGCAGAATCGGTGAAATAATACCCCACTGAACATTACCAATGTATAAATCTTAAAATTAAAAAAAATAGAGTATAATAGTACTTACGAGAAAACTTCATGAAAAAAGTGAGATACAAAAGTATTGAAATCAGTACTGAATTAATGTATGAACAAGAAAAGTATTTCATTATTATGCAATTTTCAAACGGCTAGAAGTAGTATGTTGAACTGAAACGTCAATAAATCATAGCAAAAACAGGATCAGATTTTTTGTATGATACGCCATTATACTTGGGCGGTAAGCAAAACAAAACGAAAAATTACAAAACATTAGTTTTTACAGTCCATGGAATACAGATACGGTAAACTTTATAAGAATTAAGTTTTGTGAAAATCTAATAGCCTCAGAAGTAAAAGTAGGTGAAAATTAATTCGCGGGCTGCTGTGCAAAAAACAACGTTTCATATGTTGATAGTAATATTTTGAAAACAATATATTTCATAATAATAACCAAGCTTTTTTACTCAGCTGAGAGTATTTGTCTGTATTACTTTATTCATACTCATAACTGGCAGATAAAGGGCTGTCCACATATTACGTCAACAGATCAGAAAGAGACCCAAATACCATTTGACATTGAAGAGAAAGAAACATATGCATAAAAAATGATGACGTAATATGTGGACAGCCCCTAACTTGGAATCGAAATAAATAAGTAATGCCAAAATGTGACTTGATACAATTTTCCGTGGAAAATGATATCCAATACAAAATTTGGCTTGAATAATGCGGACACCATGATCGTTGTATATACTTTTTGAAAGTTACGGACACGCTTTTTCTATTATTGAATGAGATTCAGTTTGCACAATACTGATTTAGTAACCAATTGTTGTTCCGAAATCATGTGTTTCTACTGCATTTTGAAGTAGTTTTGTGTCATACTTTCTGAAGTTACAACTTTTTAATTGATGAAATATAATAAAAAAAGGGAAAAAGAAATATTTGTAAAGTAAAAACAAAATACAATTGCAATTGTTGCAACACTATGCATCTATTATTCTGCGTATAAAACGGTACTTTTTATCAATCTTGACAGCAGCCCACGAATTAATTTTTACTTACTTTTACTTCTGAGGCTATTAGATTTTTACAAAACTTAATTTTTATAAAGTTTACCGTATCTGTATTCCATGAACTGTAAAAACTAATGTTTTGTAATTTTTCGTTTTGTTTTGCTTACCGCCCAAGTATAATGGCGTATTATATAAAAAATCTGATCCTGTTTTTGCTATGATTTATTGACGTTTCAGTTCAACATACTACTTCTAGCCGTTTGAAAATTGCATAACAATGAAATACTTTTCTTGTTCATACATTAATTCAGTACTGATTTCAATACTTTTGTATCTCACTTTTTTCATGAAGTTTTCTGGTAAGTACTATTATACTCTCTTTTTATTAATACTAGGATTTATACATTGGTAATGTTCGGTGGGGGTGACGGTGGAGGGGGGGGGGCGATTTCAGTAATTTTTTCATTAATATTATTATTCGTATCTTTCTTTATTTTTACGATTGTTTTTATCGGAAAATTGTATCATATTATGATTGTGAAAAAAAATACTTTAGGAATATTCAACTTTAATGCGGTTCTAACAAAACTTTCCGTATACATATATATGAATAATCAAGTACTACATAATATATGCTGGATGTGTAGTATTTGAGAAGCGGAAAAATGATTTTTATTTTTAAAAAACTCAATAATAGATGACAACAATAAACATGTTTATCAACAATCCCAGTTGAGATTATAGACTGATGATTTATTACAAAAATTTATTTAACAATTACATTAATAGACTCTACAGTGTGCTATTGATGGTATGACGATATTAAAAGAAATTTTTTTTCAATAAAACAAATGTGAAATACATTCCTGTTTTCTAATAAGTATCAAAAAATTATTTTTATAGAATGATTGACTATGAAAAGTTTTTTCATAAAATTTTTCTCCATCGTGCATCCTATTAATGTAAATATTAAAATAATATCTATGATCAATATATATTTGACAAAATAACAACAGCTATTTTTTAAAAATATAATACCATGAACTAATTACGTTAATAACCACAGACAAGTGAAAATATTATATAAAAAATGAATAATACACCTAATATTCAGTTAAAAAAAAAATGTCAACAAATGTAACTATTTGATTTTTTCAGTAGAAATCATGGGAGTCAATTTTTATTATTAAAAAATAATAAAATACACATATAAAGTATTCTGTAACAATATTTTTTTGACATCCATTTGACGATATGAACTGTGGAATTAAGTATTATACTTTTATAATAAAACCTATTTTTTACTTTAGTATTTAAATTAATAATTTTTTTATTTTCTAGAAATTCATGACATTATAATTTCATTTATTTATATCACGTACGATCAAAATAAATATTAGGATTCAAACACAATAAATGTTTATTACTTGAATTCCCTAAATTTTGTTATTAAAAAAATATATATATATATATTGGTCGTATTTTGAACATAAATTGAATTTTTTTCATTATTAATATTTTTGCAAAACCATTAGTTATTTTATTCACTTTCACAAATTGATATATATTCGAGTAAATTTGAAGCAGTAAATATTTTGAAAAAAAAAATGACAAACACTTTAAAATTCTCGAAATATAGTTTTTTCAGCCCAAAAGTTTGCCCTTTTAAAAAAAAGGGCAAACTACAAATACTTGTGGCAAAATCTAATATGTGGTAATAAGTGTATAAACGTAAGTAATATTTCCGTCGGTTTGGACGAAAGGAATTTAAATTAGAAAAATGATTTGCAGAATGATTGTTCGACAATTCACACAATGTGTGAAAACAAACATTTCTGCACATTTTTCATTTCACACTTGCGACCTTAGTATATCAGGTAAATAGAACTGAATTGACGAATTAAAAACACTTTATTCAACGCCGTGTGGAAAAGGCTACTTTTCAACACGCTTGGGCGATGCAAAACTCGCATTTCCACACGTTGTTGAATAAAGTATCGTTCTTAACTAGTGTGGAACAGTTTTTTTAACTCATCAACAACTTTTCCACACTAGTTAAGAAATATACTATTGTTATGATGTCACGCGAGCACACGCAAGGCTGTAAACAGAATGTGCAGAAGTCTTTTTTTTCGCCACGCGCAAGGTTCGATTCCCCCACCATCATCGCCGACATATCCCTGGTGAAAAAAATTATCTTTTAGATGTCTAGTAAATATCTTTTAAATATCTCGAGAAAATCCGTAGAAAGATATTGAGTCGACATCTTCGCGTCATGGCGACTTGATATTCTTAGTAAGATATCGAATGAACATTTTTGAAAAGATATAGAGTAAATGTTTTAAAAAAGATGTCTGATGGTTATTTTAAAAAGACATCGTGAAGATATTCTTCTGAATATGTAGATACTATATTTTTTTCAAAATGTGATACCAACATTTGTAAAAAGATATGTGAAAGATGTCAACAATTTTTTCATGAGGTTAGCGGATATTGAACTGAAATATTCCCCAGCGATTTATAAAAGTTGAATCAATGAATCATTTCATATACACATTATACGATCAATGATTGTTTACCGGTATAATGTAATATAAATAAAGGTGTTGCGATAGCATACTTGACAAGAAACGAATGTTGACGCGTTCGTAAGTCTCCTGGAAAATGGAGTTGCTGAGAGTATCTGTTTCAACTTTAGCTCGTTTTAAAGCACGATATTTTGAAGCTCTTATTCGTTTTTGGATCTTTTTCCTATCTTTGAATTCCATTATATCAATTCGAATAATGTAAATATTTTGATATATACGTATATTATACAGCTTCTATTCAGCTGATATGTACAGATGTCAACAAAAATATTTTAAAAAGACATCGGGGAAACATCTTTGAAATTTCCGAGAAAGAATATATAAAAAAAAATATCTTCCCAATGTCGAGAGCAAAATGTCTGATAGATAATCCTAAGAAAGATGTTATGTAGGCATAATTTCTCCAATAAAATATATCTTTTCAATGTTTTACTATTGTACATGTAAAGATATCCAATGTGAGACATTTGAGAAACATTTACTGTACATCTTAAAAAAGATATCTTTGGAAAGACATCGATTAGATATCTTTTATCTACTGGTGGCCATTAACAAGATATTTTTTTTACCAGGGTACTACAACATGTACCTACAACTAGAGACCCTCTAACATAGAGTCTGGCCATTGCGTCCACAGCCCTGATTGGTGCGGCCATGTTTTATTCAATGAGAAGCATTGACACATCGATACACATACACATTGACAGGCGTTTACACATCGATACAAATACACGTCGATACACGTACACATTGACAAACGGCGGCCATGTTTTAGCCTAATGGCCAGACTCTATGTTAGAGGGTCTATACCTACAACCACGTTGACCGTGCCACCTCACGGTGAGAATTGGCGAAAGTAATTTTCTGTAAATGTGTGCGTGCGTGCCGTGGCCCGTGCGTGTGCTGCAGATAGAAACTGAACTCGAAAACGCTCGCGAGAGAGTTTATGTATATATACTCTCAGTTGACTTTGATAGAGAATTGTTTTTTTTCGGGCGTTTTTTTTTATTAATTCTTTAATCTCAACTGAGATTATTGATCTCAAAGGGATCCCGCATTCCAAACGTTATCTTCCATATCAATTAATTTTTTTTTTGTGAATCATCAGATCATGTCCGAACATGCTCTGTCGTTTCAAATATTTCGGGAATTGTTTGCTCACGTAGCTTCTTTCACATTAGGAATACGTGATGTTCTTCGTGCTTCTTTATCATTGACAATCTTGCAATCTTTTGCTGATAATATTTGTATACTTTCCCAGAAACAGAGAACCTCGCATAAAATCAAATTTGTTACAATTAATTTTGAGAATAGTTCACAAGAATATCATAAAGTAAATCATTCGTTTCTGCATTGTTTTAATAATGCAAAACATGATTTTGTGCATAAAAATGTAATTTTTAGAAAATTAAAAAAAATTGAACGGGAAAATGTTGGATGATGAAAATAATGGAAAGTACAAATAATCCAGTTAATAAGTACATTGCAAATAACTTTATTTCGAAATGGGTCGGTTTATTCGTGCTGATAAAAAAGTCGTAAACCTGATGAAAAATATTCAAAAAATGACTTCATTCATAGGAAGCGTGTGATTCCGGAATATATCAAAGATGCAGGTTTAATTGGGTAGCAAAACCAGTCGAATGGGTAACCTGGAAACAGGATAGTAAAAGGACAATACAAAAAATTCACATGAAGCTTATGAGCTCATCTTCGTTTCGAGATGCACTGTCACTCTTTCGAAATAATGAAGTGGAAGGAGAATTTGTTGATATTTGAATGATATCGATATCTATAACACCACTGTATTTACATAAGACGACTACAAAGTTCCTGACACGTGGCATGACTTTCTTTTCTCTTTTGTTGATTTTCCTAAAATTGAAAATCGATCATCATCTTGTTAGAATCTAATTAAAAATAGATATAGAGCAGTTTATTTTAATTTCAAAAGTTTATTTTTAACAATGATGCTTCGGTTAGGAATGTTGAAACTTTCTGCAATGAAATAACGATTTTTTAATTATAATCTGGTTAATGGTGTAAATTTTTCAAACATTTTTTACATAATTCGATTTTTGTATTTGAAAATGTTGCACTTGATGAATTTTGGGATGATCTTTTTTTATTTTGTTTTTCTGTTGCTTTTTTTGATATTTCAATCTAATCTAATTATACGAAATTCCTGGTTCTCAATTTTTATTATACATTGAATTTTTGAATCCAAAAGTTATTGAAATTTCTGATGTTTTATATATTTTAAGTCTGGAAACAAAAATTTTTAGTTCCACTGGCCTTAAATTTTTACTCATCTTTTTTTTTTAAACTGATGATGAATTTTCGAAATTTTAAAAAAGTTGCGTTTAGTAACTAGAATTAGATTATAATTAGATATAGTTCTGGGTTTTTATTTTGAGGTTTGAATTTTTTTAATAGTAATATTTTTAATATAAATGCCAAAACTTCCAGTACTAAATTTGTTATCTTTGAATTATTATATGTTTATGGTACATTTTTCTAAATTGTTGTAATACAATTTCCTACATAGATTCAAATATTTTATTGATCAAGGAATCGAATTTGAAAATCTTGCAACTATTGGATTTTGAGGTGATGATTTTAATTTTGTTGTTATTGTTGCTTTTTCGATATTTCGATCTGAGAATATTATGTGTTTCCATTTTAATTGCAAGAATAAACTGATTCTTGATTTTCGTAAGAAATTGATATTTTCGACTTTGAAATTTTGAAAATTTTATCTCTTCGAAGTTTAGAAACAAAAATTTACATTTTTATTTAATTATTATTTAATTTTTTTTAAGGCTATAAGATTGTAATGAGGATGTTTTTTTTTTTTACTTAAAAAACTGACAATTATGAAGTTTTTACATTTTGAATTTTTTTTGATAAGTACTGTATGTTATTAGGGCTCTGAAAATCCATACTTTTCGAAATTTCAATTTTTTAAGATTTCAATTTTAATTTTGAAGTTTTTTCGTTTAAGAGTTATTCCTGCTTTTTTTTATATTTTGTTAATTATTCAGAAATTTTAAATTTTAATTATTTTCATTCGCTGGAATTCAAAATTTTATATCTACTCTTTAAAAATTTACATGTTACCTGTAACATAATAATTTTATGTAATACGTAACATGTTACATAAAAGATTATCAATTTAAAATTTTTCGAGGTTTAAATTTCACACTTAAAATTTCCCACCTTTTCATTTAGAAATTCCATATTCTCGAGCTCTTAAATTCAAATATCTAGAATTTTACTGTAAATTTTGTGTGTATATTCAAATCATTAAGGTCCGCAATAAAAAAATTTTTTTTAACTGTAATTTTCAACTTTTTTCTAAAAAATTTACATTCACTGACTCAAATTCAAAAATTTGAAGCATAAGTTATCCAGATTTTTAACTGTAATTGAAAATTTTGTACACTTTGAAACCTTGCATTAAATTACCAAAATTTCAAAGTTTGACTATCATATTGAAAATTCCTCGTCTTTTTATTTCTTGGATTTCTAGTTTTTTCTTATCAAAATTTGTATATGAAAAATGTGGTATCGAAATTCATATGTAATTTCAAAAATTCTGAAGTTCCTGATTTCGAATCCCTAGAATTTCATACACATATTTTTCTATTTTCAAATTCCCGCGTTTGCAATTCAATATTTTTATTTTTAACAACTAAAATATCAAACTTTTTCTCGAAAATCCACATTCAACGACCTAAATTTAACATTTCGAAGCATATGAGTCATCCAGATTTTGGAAATCCCTGTTTTTCCTTATCTCCCTATATTTTCAGATTTGTAATACAAATTTTCATAAATTTCAAATGCTTGTTTTCGATATTGTCACTTTCAATATGTAAATGAGTTTGATCTTTTTCCAACCATTGAATCTTCCAGATTTTGAAGTATAAACTATTCCTGTTCTCGATGTTCAAATTTGTCTAAATTTTTGAAACAACATCAATAAATATTTTCAAGATTTATTCCCTTGTCTGCACAACTCGTTCCTTTGCAAAATGAATTAATAATTAAAGCACGTCTCGGTTCTTTCATACGATAATTAATTGGCAATTATACTCGTACTCTCTCCTTTGAAATCAAGATTCACGTATGTGAATGAATCTGTTTTGTACCTAGTACAATCTAGATTAAACCGGGTGTAATTTGTAAAAGCCCTCTTATTCCTATTACTCGCTCTTCCACAAAGAACCAGAAAGTCTAGTCATGAAAATAATGTTACATCTTTGCAGTAACTAACATGCCAATAATTTCAAACAATAATTTTGATGAATATTTTGAAATGTTAATTCCATTTTATATCGAATGTAAATGATTTGATAGCTCCATTTTATCTGTAGATAATTTCATTTTTGCCGAAAGTTGTATCATCATTCCCGATCATTTATCCATTTATCTTTTATCAAAATAAAACCATTTTAACTCCCAGCGAATAGATATTTTTCACTATTATATAAAAAGTCCATAGCCTGATCAGTTTGATATCAATAATCGAATGATAAATACTTGAAATTTTATCGAAAAACATAACTGACAACGTTAATCTTTTCTAAAAATAATATCGCTCGAAATTTCGAAGGTGGAGAGCTCATAAACTTGGTTTTATTCATTAGTATAAGTTTTGAAAATTGATAGTTTTATAAATAGGTTTTGTAGATCTTTAACAAAGTCAGTCCATCATGAATTCCTTAGTCTAAATTTTGTTAACTACTTTTTACTACATCAAAAGTCTGTAATCCATTTCAAAAATTGGTTTTATTTAATTGAATTGCATTGTGGTCTGTGAAATGATCGAAAAAAAGAAAAGTGTGTAATAAAATTGACGTATCATTTTTCTAAGAAACTATTTTACTATCAGACAACGAAAATTGATAATAATGACACATAGTCATAGAACGTGAATCTAAATAATTGCTATCAATCATCATGACTCGATTACAGTGATAAATATCACGTTTCTTTTACTTTCCAGTCATGGAATATTTGGAAAAGATTAAGTTTCGATCGTTTTGTGGTGAGACATGTAGTGGTCTTTATTATTTTTTTTTAAATCAAAAATCGTTTTATTCAAGCTTTTTCGTGGATATTCGAGAACGTCTGGTAAAGGCTTATTTTTCTGAAGACAAGAAATTTTATGAATTGACATACATTTTTTTGTTTTTTTTTTTTTTTATATTTTGGAAAGATGAGCAGAAATTCTAAATATTTCAAGATATTAAGAATTTATTCAAAATATGCAACATTCCAAAAATAAAAATGATCAAAATATCTCGAAAAAATTGTAATTTATTTAATGAAGTAAAAAATATCGTCTTAATTTATGCAGGGCTTTTAATCTAAATAAAATTTGCCGAATTCCGTTCATTGGTGAAAAATCGCAGTATAATTGTATTTGGTTACACTCTGATAATCGCAAGTATGGAAAAATTATAAGTGCCTTTTATCTTGAAAAAAAAAAAGAACTTACTGAATAATAGACAAGACCGAGACGAGTCGAGTGTAAACATAAAGTATCTCTGCGAAGTAGAAGAAAAAAAGTTTATCTCGTATCAAAAAAGCGAACTATGTTTATAGAAAGAAGATATCGATCTTGCGTGAAATTTCCATGAACAACAATGTTATAGATAGATACAGATATTCAAAATATTTCCAAACACGCGATGAAATTTTGCTATCTTATTCTAAAAAGCTTCAACTTTTTTCGCACTGTATACAATAGGATTACTTTTATTTCAAATAGATTTTTTATATTTCGTTTATTTAAGACTACATCAATTTATTATCAATAATAGGTATCTAGATAAAAACATGAGTAAATACTTTGAATGTTTTTTATTTTTATCAAAAAATTTGCTTTCTTTTGATACAGCTTCCATGATTCTAATTTTGAAGTTTTAACTTTTATTATTTATAGACTTAGAAAAAATTTGGTAATTATTAAAGTACGATATTTGAAATATTGTACTTTTTGCTAGTGATTTATTACATTTTGTGTTGTATTGTATATTTAACATTGTCAAGTATTTTTGTCATTCCAGATATGTGCTGCAAAAACCCACAATTTATTGAATTTTTTGCTATATTTCTGTTGTACTTTCTGCAGTATCATATTGTAAATCCTACCAATCCACATTTCAAAAAAAGCCATATAATTTTTCCAGAAGTAATATGTGTATAGCTATTTTTGCTAGATTTTTGTGTCTCTAGTATATTTAATTGTAATTTGTATTTCTTGACATTGTTAACGAAATTGATACTTTACTATACATGGATAAAAAATTCTTTGTATTAGTATAGTAAAGTAAATGATTTATATAGTAAATTTTCCTTTCTGAATATTTTAACTTTTCTCATATTTTCTTTTAAAAACTGACATACCTATAGAAATGTGTACAGTATAATAATTTTGCTGTACAATATTGCAATATAAAAATTAAAAATTTTCACTACATAAATGTGTTGAAACGTGCTAGACTTTATTATTAAAAAATTTTTAATAACATTTGATGATTAATATTCAAACGTTCTTATCAAATATTTCTGTAGTTTTAGTTCTATAATATGAGGAAAATTTGGTATCCCACGATTTTTAAGCATTAAACAAACATTCGTGAACTTTATTTGTTTTAAATCTGTAAATTTTTTATTGACTGATCTTATGAAACTTTTTCGTAATGTTGGATTCACAAAACTACGCTTTTTATGAATTCATGATCATAGTGCATTTCATTTTCAATCTTTAATAAATAAAATATTTAAAAATTGTTCGAATTTAATAAAGTAACGAAATAAGAAAGATAAAATATACTTAAATTTGAAGAATTTTTGGTGGAAATTACATAAAAGTAAAATACAGAGATTATGAAGAGAGTTGAAAACAAAAATTTAAAAAATTTACAGTCAATACTTTAAATATTTTTTTATCAAAAAATTTGCTTTTTTTCATACAGCTTTCATGATTTGAGGAATAATTTTTATGAGAGTTTCTAGTTTTAATTATTTATAGACTGAGAAAAAAATTTGGTAATTATCACAATACAATATTTGAAAAATTGTACTTTTTGCTAGTTATTCATTGCATTTTTTTGTTATATTATATATTTACATTGTCAAGTATTTTTGTAATTGCAGATATGTGCTGTAAGAACCCAAAATATATTTAATTTTTTGCTATATTTCTGTTGTACTTTCTGCAATATCATATTGTAAATTCTACCAATCCACATTTCGAAAAAAGCCATATAATTTTCCTAGTATTAAAATCAGTACAGCAATTTTTTCTATGTTCTTGTGTTTTTAGTATATTTAATTCTAATTTTTATTAATTGACATTGTTGACATAATTGATATTTCACTATACATGGATAAAAAATTCTGTGTATTAGTATAGTAAAGTAAACGATCTATATAGTTAAATTTTCCTTTCTGAATATTTTAACTTTTTTTTTACATAATCTTTTAAAAACTTACATACATATAGCAATTTGTACATTATAATAATTTTTGCTGTACAATATTGCAGTATAGAAATTAAAAATTTGCAATAACATTTCAAACTTGCACTACATAAATATGTTAAAAAGTGTTAGACTTTATTATTAAAAAATTTCTCATAACGCTTGATTATTAATATTTAAAAGTTCTTATCAAATATTTATGTAGTTTCATTTATATAATATGTAGAAAATTTGGCATTCCACAAATTATAAATGAATTTGGTATCACATAAATTTATAAATAAAATTGTGAAAATTGTTTGAATTTAATAAAATAACGAAATAAGAATAATAAAATATGAATAAGTTTTATTAAAACAATATTTAAACAATTTTTGGTGGATATTACATAAAAATAAAATACAGAGATGATAATGAGATTTGAAAACAAAAATAAAAAAATTTTACATTTTACGAGTTGAAAGAAAATTCTCGGGAAATTCAATAGAGATTTTGCATACAAGAGTAACGCGAAGTCACACGTTCTATCGCGGACATTTTATCAGTGACGGATAAGGATTTTATCAGATTGTAAAAACCTGCGGCAAAATCAGACAGTGACACGTGATTTTTCTTCGAAGTACATGATCCGTAATCTCTTTTTTCAATCCATCTCTGCACAATTTGTTTGTATAGATATTCAGTAAAGACCATTGGTGACATGAGCAAAGCTCCCGTTTTTTGATTATGACTCATCCTAGGATGTCAGAGGTTCGCATTCGACTTTTCAATTATTCACTGAAAAAACTAACTTACTTGCAGTGATCGAAAACTGAAAGAAATTGTGTTTTGAAATAGAACCCTCACGCAAAAAACACTCGAATTCGAGTGTTTCGCACTGAAATCGAGTGATTCGCACTGAAGTTGAGTGATACGCACTGGACGTCCAGTGCGCGCACTCGACATCCAGTGTGCGCACTCAATTTTCCAGTGATTCGCACTCGATTTTCAAGTGATTCGCACTCGATTTCCAGTGCGCGGACTCAATGTCCAGTGCGCGCACTCGATTTTCAAGTGATTAGTTCTCGATGTCCAGTGCGTGCTAAAACATCATGATGCTCTCGTGTCAGTTATTCAGTGCGCGCTCGAAGTTCTATAAGTGATTTCGCATTTAATGTTCAGTGCGCGTATTCATCGTTCCTTATGCTGCCATTGATCCAAATCAAAAGTACGGGCAATGTCTAGTTAAGTATTAATTTCGTATACATATAGAACTTCAGTATCAATAAAAAACGCATATGCAATATATATACTATTACGTGTTGTTGTAGTACACGGTAATAATTCAATGTGAATGAAACATCAATAGTTTTTTTTGTACTATTAAAAACAAAGTTACTAAACAATGTCCATATGTATATAAATATTCATGTTGATTTTTACACGATGAATTAACTGGGTATTGGAAAAAGATTTTTAAGTTTCTGTTTTTTTATTCACGTTTCGAAAGTATGTATTTCATAACGAGGATAAAAATAAAATAATTAGTTCTGCCTATTGCTTATGGATTAATAATTTTTAGTGTCAACAATTGCAGTTAGAAAGTCATAATGTAACAAGTAGATTGAAAAAATCCATATATCACTAATACGATTCTGACAAATATGGATGAAGTTTTGCGGAGATACTGGGGAAGATTCAGAATCTCGCCGTAGGCTAGCAAAGGGACGTCTACGTTAAGTCTGCGGATTGAGTGTGCGCACCGTATCGAGTGCGTTTTTTTACACTCAATTATTGAGTGCGTTTTCGCACACACGATGGAGTACGCGCACTCGATTTATTAAATAAAGGTCTAGAGCTATTTCTTATAATCATCGAGGTGATGCTAATACAGTTTTCTCCTGGGCATACATAGAGAACAGCCCTCCGAAAAATTCGAACACTCACAAATCGCAGAAAAATAAAAATTATAAGTCGAAAATTTTGTAAAGCATAATTTTCGACTTGATCCATGTCACTCAAGAGAAAAACCAGATACCTTGCAGTGCATTGAAATGCAAATGTTTTTCTGTCGTTCTGAAAAATTTTCTAAATTTGGATTAGCTCTTTTCAACCGAAGACCCTACATTTACTGAAAATAAATTGGAATTCTAAATGCGTTGAAAAGGATTCATGTGTCTTTGTAAGATGAAAACCGCACTGCAAAAAATGGTGTCTTGCCACGAGACACTTTTTGGCGCCGTTTTGTAAGACGTTTAAAGACGTCTTCAAAACACATCTTTTTGACACATAAAAGTAAGACACTTCATGACTGAAGACATGGATTTCGCGTCTTCGTGTCTTCTACGGAGACATGTCTCATGTATGTTTTTTCTCCGTACGTACGTATCATTTTGTATTGACAACACATTTTGTTTCAATTCAAAGGAAAAATTTTTTCGGTTTGGATGGACTGATTTTGATTCGAATACAGTAATATTTATCACATATATTTTAATCCATTTCTACGTATGCAGGGGAAAGTAGGGTTAGATGGGACCTTTTTACTTTGAACCTTATAAATTGTACCCGAAACGCAAAGAAAAAATTCCAAGTTTGTTTTGCAGTTAAAGCCATGCATCTAGTAACAGTATGTAGAATATAGTAACGTTGACATTTTTTCTATATCTTATTATAATTTTGAAAAAGCGCTATTTTTCGGGGGATCGAAAATTGGTAGGATAAAATGGGACCTTTTTTGTTTTAGCCTGGTAAACGTTATTACGAATCAAAACGTCATTGAGGATTTGTTTTTTGTGCAGATGATTAAATGATGTAACAATTTTTAGCCAACAATGAACCTTGAATGTCCCAGTTGATGCACATGTACCAGTTTTTGCACGATTATGATAATTTCATTTTAATAGGGAACAAATATCAATTCGTTTTGTAAAATACCCTTCATTAATTACATTTTTAACCATTAAAGTATTATCTTGTTACTTTTACACTTTTTCAGTAACTTTTGAATGTTTTTTTCCCGCTTTTATCTTCTTCCGTGCACTTTTTACCGCACTTTCTTCTCTTTGTGGATCCGTCCCTGATTTGAACATTTGTTTTATGTTGCAAAAATATCTGTAGTTGGAAAAATTAAGTAAATTCGCAAAAAATCGTTTGCGTGACAAATTCTAAAACTTCAGTACATTTTGCAATCAGGAGCTGTTTATTCATTTATATTTTCGCATACCATCATTTTTGCGTATTCTATAAAAATTAAGTAGATATTCTCATAGAGTTCTATATATATGCACTACTTGTACATAAACTTTAGAGTAATTACACAGTAAAAAAAATCTTGCAGAATTACTAGGGTATAGTAGAGGTGTTACTACTTACAGTATAGTCAATGTACTAGAAAGAAGTATGAATTTACCAGAGTGTAGTAAATGAGCATCACCGGATAAAGTAGTTTTACAAGCGTCTAGTAAGTGTACTAAAAATGTGTAATAGTACACCTTTCAATATAGCTAATAAAACGACCTCCTGCGGAAGGGGTAGAATTACGACCGCTAGTAAATTTACTACATTGACGTAAGAGTGCTACCAAAGTATTAGAATCGCTGCAGCCGTGGTAAAAGTATCACCAAATCGTATTTATGCAATGAAATCGTCAAAGTGCAAGTTGGACTTAGCGTCCTGCACAGTAAAAAAAATCTTGCAGAACGACCAGTTCCAAACTAGCAAATAAAACGACCTCCTTTGGAAGGGGTAACATTACAGACTTGTAGTGATTCTACAACGGAGTAGCAGAAGTACTAGGACCTAGTAAAAGTACTAGAAACCAATAAAATTACTAGGAATTTTTTAAAATACTAGAAAATATTTAATGTACTGAGAAATTTAAAGTTAGGTTTGCATGGAATGAATCGGTTTATGCAATAACAACATAATAAAAAAGAATTTATTATAAACTGCTTTATTCATCACAAACTGGACTAGAGAACATATAATATTTTCTTCGCATAAGACACTGCAAGACGCGATAAAAATGCAGCAACATACGCCATGGTACAAGACGCCAAAGACGCAACAGGACGCTAAGTCCAACTTGCACTTTGACGATTTTATTGCATAAATACGATTTGGTGATACTTTTACCACGGCTGCAGCGATTCTAATACTTTGTCAGCACTCTTACGTTAATATAGTAAATTTACTAGCGGTCGTTATTCGACCCCTTCCGAAGGAGGTCGTTTTATTTGCTATATTGAAAGGTGTACTATTACGCATTTTTAGTACTTGCTAGACGCTTGTAAAACTACTTTATCCGGTGATGCTCATTTACTACACTCTGGTAAATTCGTACTACTTTCTAGTACATTGACTATACTGTAAGTAGTAACACCTCTACTATACCCAACTATACCCTAGTAATTCTGCAAGATTTTTTTTACTGTGTGTTGCGTCTTTGGCGTCTTGTACCATGGCGTATGTTGCTGCATTTTTATCGCGTCTTGCAGTGTCTTATGCGAAGAAGAAAATATTATATGTTCTCTAGTTCAGTTTGTGATGAATGAGTTTATGAATGAGTTTATAACAAATTCTTTTTTATTATGTTGTTATTGCATAAACCGATTCATCCCATGTAAAAATAACCTCAAATTTCTCAGTACATTAAATATTTTCTAGTAATTTTATTAGTTTCTAGTACTTTTACTAGGTCCTAGTACTTCTGCTACTCTGTTGTAGAATCACTACAAGTCTGTAATTTTACCCCTTCCAAAGGAGGTCGTTTTATTTGCTAGTTTGGAACTGGTAGTTCTGCAAGATTTTTTTTACTGCGTACGATAACCAATGAAAAAGAACGTGTTAGGAAAAGGAATCAAAGGTCCCATTTTACCCAAAGTGCACTTTTTTCATTTTGCAACGAATTATTTGTAGATAGCACAATTTTCTATCAATTGCGTACATAATATTTGCTTGTTTTGAGTTAAGAAATAAAACGAGGTACTTACTTTCTTCGTAATTTCAACCGAAAAGTTTTCGCAGAATGTTTTTTGGAAAGAAAAGGTCGACCTCCAAAGCACCAAAAACTGTTGAAGAGGGCTACAAAAATTATTTGACAGTCCGATTTCACGCAATCATCGATGACTTTTTGTTGGAATGATAACACTGAACAGTTACTGGGGTGAAGAATATATGGAAGCACGTTTTCCTTTCAAAACATTAAGGGTCTTATCTTACCCGCGGTCCTATCTTACCATACTTTCCCTTACTATCATCAGAAGGCAGTGAAAAGAATTTTTACATTTATTTCACACATCGGAATGGCTCAAGTGGTATCGATGCAGTCCTTCACGCCGACAACTCGTTTTCAAATCCCAACCCAGCCAAGCATTTTTTCAGATGAAATATTGTGTAAACAACTAATGTGTCAATTAATTCATAATAGCATAGTTAAAAAGGTAGTATTTTTTTTTATTCGAGCACGCGTACGAGATCGAGTGTGCAAAAACACACTCGATCCAGCGCACACACTCGATCGGGTGTACGAAAACGCAGTGGCGGATCCAGGATTTAACGTTGGGGGGGGGGGGTGGGGGGGGGGGCTTGAAAATATTGAAAAATCTGCGGTCATGTTTTTTTTTTTTTTTTTTTTTTTTTGTGTAAATAGTAAAAATTTTCACATAGATAATATCCTCATCAAAATAGATAAGAGACGTGTTTTTTTCTTTTTGCTTGAAATTCAGTTGTTCTGTCGTAGGTTATTTTTATATATTGGCTAAAAACTTAGTCTACCTTAATTGCCGAATGTCAATTTTTTTTTTACTTTAATAAATTGTCTTAAATTGTCTAATTATGAAAAGTTAGCTTTTTTTTCTATAAAAAATTTTATTATGTTCATGGTTGTCGCAAAAAAAAAAATTAGTAAACCTTAAGGTGACTCGGAACCTACTGTAGTGCGAAAAAGACAAATAGAAAGAGAACTGGTCGAGAGGAAGGAGCACGAAAAGAGAACGTCTCCCGAGTCACCTTAATATCTCAGCATTCTGTCACTTTTTTATCTGTCTTTTTTTTATGCCAATTTAATTGAATACGTGATATTTACTGTACAATTCTTCAATAGGCAAAATTCGTTGTTTAGGAACTACGATTTTTTCAAGTCAAAATACTACCTTTCAATTATGTTTTTGCAATTATGCTTTATTTTTTGGAAATCTAATAAACTCTTCAAAAATGGTTATTGGATTTTGGTTGAAGATGAGAAATACGTATGTACTTTGGAATGAAAAATTGTAAAACCTAATATTTTTAATTAATGTTATTATCTTGAAGAAAAATAGAATTAAAACTTCTCTACTCAAATGTTTTCATACAGCGAGAGTTTTTTATTTCTTTTTTGATGAAGATATTTTTATTAATTATAGCTGATGTATTCTATTTAATTTTTTTACAATCTATGACTATATTTTGAACTGTAAAAACCAGTACAAACACTATGTGTACACGTATTGAATCAGCTTCATACATTTTATACGGCAGCATAATGTTGATGAAGATACATCACTCGAATTTTAGAAAATTTTTATCTAAAAGTAGAATTAGAGTAATTTGCTAGAGTGGAACTGGATTTATAACTTTCGCAATGGGTATGTACTTGTAAAGAAACAAAATTTTTTTTGTTGCATAACTTACTTAATATGACAACTTTAGAGTCAAAAAGTTTTTGATTTTTCCAACGATAATAGAAGAAATTTCGTAAATTTATTCAGTCTTAAGTTTTCCAAATTATCTTCTCTATTTTATACTGAGTCACAACTCTCTAAATTTCACTCATTCGATATCCCAGTCGAAGATTTTATCGAATTACTATGTGAGAAAAAATTCGAGTCGGGTTCGAATCCTGGCCATTGGCGAATTTTTTCTCACATATAAATTTGATAAACTCTTTGACTGGAGTATGGAATAAGTAGGATCTAAAATTTTCGATCTTTCGAATGGAAATTTTTCATGATGATATCAAAGAAAATCCTTACTGACCAAAATGTTTTTGGTCAAATGATAGAATTTCAAGAAGAGAAATGATATAATAAGTGCATGAATGGCACTAATTATAAGACTTTAGAAAACAATAGTTTTGGAACAGCGGCTTTTAGTTAAGAAAAAAATAATACATCATGTTGTTAATTTACCCAAATTTTTATTAAAAAAAGGATAAAACTGATGCTATGTTGAAATTTTTAGCTTTGAAATTTGAACTACTTTTTCATGATACCCCAGAAATTTTATGAATTATTGAGCTTCAATAATTTTTTGAATAATCTTCTACTAAAAAACTTGAAATAAAATCATTACGATTGAACTATTTTTAATAAAATTATGATATTAGAAGACAATATTGCATTAAAAAAAAACTGTATAAATATCATTTTGACTTCAAAAAATCGAAGTTTCTGAAAAACGATTTTTTTTTTAAACAACTGAAAGTAGTTTATTAAACTAAATTGTAAGAAAAGGAAAAAAAACCGATGCAATATTGAAATTTTCAGGTTAATAATACTCTAATTTTTTTATAGTACATAATTAGGATCGCAAGAAAACTTTTTCTAAAAAATTAAGTTAAGAATTTCATTCCCATTCAGGATGAAATTCATCTGACAAATAAAATAAAAATACAACAATACAGCAATTATTAGCTGTCTAATTGCATTTCACGGAAAAATTAATATGTGGCACAAAAATTGACTTATTGTAGAATGAGCGTACTGTTAAATCTGTGAATTTTGGACCTTGGGTTTCATGGTTCGGGGGGGGGGGGGCTTCAGCCCCCATAGCTCCCCCTCTGGATCCGCAACTGCGAAAACGCACTCGAATTCGAGTGTTTTTTGTGTGAGGGAATGTAACAAAATTTTCGATTAATACACTTGAAAATTGTTATAACGAGAGAGACTTTTTTATTTCAAAAGAAAAACCATTTATTTTGCCTTACAGAATTTTTGTTTTCGAAAGTCAAATTCTAATTTTCTTGCAAAATTGTAATCTCATTTCAAACGTCTGAAAATAAAAACGAGTTCCTTAATTTTGAATTTCGGGATTCATCTGTCGGATTTTATTTTCACTTTTAAATTTTTAAATTCTGAAGTTTATTACTTTGAAAATTCATAAATCTATTTTTTGTTTTCTAATATCTTTTTTATTTATTGTATAATTCATAATGAATTAAACTTCCAATCATATTTTTGCAAAAATTAAACAAATCAACAGTTATGCAGTTTTTTGTTACATTAAATAACATTTGAACAAAGGAAACGAATTTTTTGTCACCAAGGTTGATTTAATTTATTGTCACAAATTCTCTCTATTGGAAATATCCCACATCGATTCATTTCTGTTACGTTTTGGGCTGATAATGAAAGAGGGTTCCATAAGTGGTCAGTTATTTTTATACGAATTCTGCCAATTACAGATAATCTACTTTTCTTTTTTTTCTACTCAATAAAATTTTTAATGTCAATTTTTTTAATATTGAAGAAATTTAATAACTGTTCTAATCGGTCTATTAATATACAAAAATTCAGTTACTTCAGGTTGCAAATATTCTAACATAAATGATTTAATTTTAATAATTTAGTAATAGCAAATGAAATTTAAAAAAAGTTTTTGTTCGTTCATTCACTAGTTATAAAATATCAAAAATTTTTAAAACTGCATCAGATTTCCAGAATAACTCTTAAATTCATGTATCCAAAGCTCGAATTCCAAATGTCATTTACCTGCTAAATATTGATTTTATGCATCCACCGAGAGTTTCAAAGTTATAAATCATCATTGAATTTTACGTTCTCACAGGCGAATTTTATTTATTAAAATACCGAATGGTCTTTTTTTTCGTTTCGCGCATCGAGCATCGTTCTTTTTTATCATTTTATGGCATCTCGATCGTGTAAATTCTGAAATTCAAATGGAGTCCGATGAAATACAGAGATATGTATATTTCGGGAACATGCAAGTGATTTATGCTTACAAAGAATACTTCATGTCAATTTTTTACCAAGAGTGGAACTTTAGAAGGTGCAAAGTGCCTTTTTTTTTAATGATTTGATAATTTCTTATCAAAGTACTTGAACCTTATCGAAGTAGGATAGCACCTTCTAATTTTGAAACTGGAAGTTTCCACTTATCGACGGAGTTCAAAGAGTTGACGAATGAAATATGATATTTTTAAATAAAAGACTTCATTATTTTATGGAAAATGAAGAAATCGTTTTAAAACTCTTGAACTTTTGTTGTATTTCTAATCCCTATGAAATTTAATTTGAATTTTTATTTCAAATTTTCCCAAAGTCACAAGTTTTTATAATAAAAACTTATACGCACTTTCTTAGGGAACTGACATCGCAAATTTTTCAAGTTACAGCTGTACAACAAAACAGTGTATTTTCATACAAATTTTTGTTTGGAATCTAACCAATGAAATTTGCATCTTATTTATGAGGACGAATTTGATTTTAGATAAATTTAAGTAATTTATTTACAATTAATACAAGACAAATAATACAAGATATGCAATTGTAAATAAATTTATCTATAATTGTATATCTTCGGGGGCGTAGTCAGAAAAAATTTTCGGGAGGGGTTTTTCTGGAAAATATTTTTCCTTCGGGATTGCATAATTTTCATCTTTGACAATATGGTTACAAGAGAGCGATTTTGTAATATTTTACATTTCGGAATTAAAAAGTTATACAACATTTGGAATCCAGAGTTGCACATTTTTCATGTTCGTAAGTAATAAAATTCGATTTTTATGATTTTTAATTAGTAACTGAGGTTTCAATTTGTTTTAATAATACTTTTTGTATTTATACCACTTTAAAGGTATCTTATAATACGTAATATGAGTTTCTATAAAGATTTCTGAAATTCGATGCTCTAGGAATCAAACTTCTAAAAAATTTATATATTTGAAATGATTTTCGAGCAAATTTTAACCACACAGACGAAAGGTACATCATAAATTTTTATTATTTTTGTGAGGTATATTTTTTATCAAATTTTGTAGTATTTTCTGGTATTTTTTTATGTTTCTAATATTTCTATGGATAGCTCAATAGATTTTTAGAAATTGATACTATAGTATTGAAACTTTCAAAGATTTCAAGAATTAAAATTGATTTTTCAGAAGACAGTTTCTTTCATGAAGATTTTCAATAATATTATTCTAATTTTTTTAGTATTTCTACAATTAAAAGCATGTTTTATTGCGTAAATTGTATCAATTGAATCCGATGTATTTTCATTGTTTTCTATATAAAATTCAAGAATAATTTCTAAAATTATATATCATTATAGTATTACATTAATAATCATGCTACAGGACAAAATGTTTTATGTCTATGTGAGAAGATTATTTCAACATGATTTTTATGTATTAAAAGATATTTAGTAAACTAGTAAGCTATTAAACTTGTAAACTGTTAAGCAAGTAATCTGGTAATCTAGTAAACTTGTCAACTAGTAAACTAGTAAGCTAGAAAAAGAGTAAACTAGCAAACTAATGAATTAGTCAACTACTAAACTATCAAACTAGTAAACAAGTAAACTACTGAAATTGTAAACTAGTAAAATAGTAAATAAGTGATAAAGAACAATAGTAAACTAGCAAACTCGTTAACAAGTGAATAAGATATTTAGTAAACCAGTAAACTTGTCAAATTTGTAATAGTAAACTGGTAAACTAAAAAGCTAGTAAACTAGTAATCTAGTTAACTAAGAACTAGTAAGCTAGTAAACTAGTAAACTCGTTAACAAGTAAATTAGTAAATTAATTTTCCATATTTTTGTAGTATAATAAACAAAACTCTGGATGATTTCTAAGAATTTTTATAGATTACTTATATTTTTGTAGGTTGCTACAGAGATTTAAAAAAATAGATGCTTTAAAATGCGAGTTTAGATTTTTTCTCAGTAATTTCAAGAATTATTAATGAAAACACATTCATATAGATTTTTTATGTTTTATATCGTTATTCTTTTTTCGTATTTTTTAATGATTTCAAAGATTTTGTTGTGTTTTCTATAAATTTTATAGGTTTATAGTATATTTAAAATTTGATGCTCTAGAATCCTAAAATTTATAGATCGTAGAGGCGTTTGTCGAGATTTTTCAGAACGCAGTTTTTTCATAGAGTTAAATTAATTTTATTATTTTTTCAGAGTTTGTATGAATCGAAAGATTTTTAATACTTTTATATGGATTTTATATAGATTTCTAGAATTTGATGATCTAAGATTGAAAGTTTTGTCAATTTTCAGCATTTTCGTAGATTTTTATTTTTCTTGATTATTCACTGGGTTGCAACAATTTTTCTTATTCATATTTTCTACGTAATCCTACGTTTTGATAATTTTCACTGTTTTAGAAAACATATACTGCACTTAGGAAAAAATATAGTAATTATTACAATATTGTATAGTAAATGGAAATCACTCTGAGATATTGTACTTTTTGCTAGATAATATAGCAATTTTTGTAATACATATTGTAAATATTGTCGAATAATGTTGTAGTAATATTTATATTTTGTAGTAAAAACTCCTCTGCATATATCGTTTTCTACTATACTTCGTGTACTTTTTGCAATATCATATTGTAATTTCTATTAATCCAGAGTTTTGGAAATCCCATACAGTTTTTTCAGTATGCAGATCTGTGTAGGTTCTTTTTGCAATATTTTTGTATACTTTCTAGGTTTCTAGTGCATCATATTGTAATATGATACAGTTTTCGAAAAAGCTGGAAAAACGTAATGTAGTTTATTTTGTTCGCCATGTATGGTAAAAATTGTAGTTTGTATAGTAAAATATGAATTTCAAGATTTCAAATTTCCCGAAGTTATATATTAAAAACTGGCATACATATTGTAATTTGTACATTATTAGCGGCTTTACTGTACAATATTGTAATAAGTAAAATAAATATTGCAGTTTTGACAGTATTATTGTACAAAGTACAATGATACTATAAAAATTGTAATATTATTGTAAAAAGTGCATTATATATGGCAGAAAGTATAAGATTTTTTCTCAGCGTGCTAACGTCGTCATGCATTTTTCGTAACTTATATTTTTATTGTTTATCGATGTAACTTTTTTGATTTTTACATGAAATATTGATTGATTTTATCAAAATTTCGGGAGGGGTTTGAACCTCCAAAACCCCCCTCTGCCTACGTGCCTGTACATCTTTATTACGAAATCAATTAAATAAAAAATAATCTGAAAACCTTCGGATATGAAATCTGTAGAAGTTTCACATAACTCTTGAACACTTGATAATCCGCAAAATTCATTAACATGCAAGTGAAATTCGATATCGGATATTGTTAGGAAAAAAGAAAACACGAAATTATTTGCAAATTGTTTCTTCTCGACTACCTAATGAAATTCGTATCTGAGATAATGTGACTCGCGACGTAACGGCCTATGATGTATAGAATGCATAAAATTTGCATGAACAAAGGCTTTTTGCAAGATCGAATAATAATTTCTAGCACTACATTTCCTTTTTTTTCATTTTCTCGAATGGTTCAGCTATTTTTGGAAATTCTTCGAAACATCTTTAGAACTGACATTGCCGAAGTTCAAGAGTTTCCTTGTCTGAAAATTTCTCAAATAAACATAATATTCTATAGATTTTGAAAAATTTTAAAAACTTGATCTTTTTAAAAAAACCGTCACAAAAAAGTCTGGTTAGTTCCTGAATTTTTTAATAATTAAAGGAAGTATTCTAAGTAGGTCGAGTTTCGTCATTTTTTTTTTTTTTTTTTTTTCTTTTTTCTTTCAATCTTAATGACTGATAAAGATGTTAGATGGGAAACTTATCTAAGAAATATGCGAATTCGACAACATTATTGTAATTTGGCTCTTCGATTGAAATTATTGATTTTGTTGATTCAAGTAGGTTTTGGCTGACGAAACATTTATTTCCTGACTAGAAATTGGCTTCATTTATTTTCGGCTGCGAGCTTATGTTGAAAGAATACGAAAGAACTTGAGGAGTCTTTTGGAATAAAATTTGCAGAGGTTTTGTAAATTATTGTTGATTACTTTTGAATTAATGTGATTGAGTTATGGAGGGGATTTTTTGATTTAGATGTATGTGGTGCAATTTTTTATTTTGAAATTACTTTATGAAGTTTTTTCAGTAACTGATAATTGTTTTATATAAATTTTGACAATTTGAATATAATTTGAAAAATTAAAGTTAAACACGAATTGTTAATGGAATAATGACTATTTTGATAATAATTTGCGCCTTCGTGTCATTGAATTCAATTTTTCACTAATTTTCTAAAATTTTTCCATCCATCTCACGCCTACATGAATCTATAATTTTTTGGAGTGGTCAAGTAACGTTGAGACTTCGAAACTGAAAGAGGAGTAATGACGTAAATTTCCAATCTTCACGTGTTGCATGTGCGTCATTTTTAATGAATCGGTTAAATCGCGAAGATGGTTCTGGGCAAGTAGAACATTGGATCGTTATCAAATTTCGAATTATAAATGTCATGGCTGCACATGTTTCGATGCTCGTAATATAAAAAATTCAACGATTTATATGGAAATATCAAAATTGACATCATGCCTTTTTTTAGTATAGGAAATCTGGGGAGTTTTATGTAAACATTTAGGACTTGAGAGATTGTTGAACTCTATTTGTTTTTACTTTGATTTTATGTTTGAAAGTTTTTTACATCAAGAGACTAGTTTGCAAATGTGGTATGTATTCTCAAAGAAAATTTTTAATTGTAAATTTGATGTGGTTAAATAACTACTAGAAAAATACGGATTTCTATTATTTATTATATATACCCAGAATTTGAAAAGATAAGCTGAAAATCTTCTTCTGTTCATAAAATACTTTAGACTGAACACAAAAATTAGTGACGCTAAATTTTCAGCACATGTCGTACTAAGGAATTATTCATAATTTATATATTCAGTTATTCACTATTCTCAATAATAAATGTACAATTTGTATAGTTTGGTTTCGAAAATTCATTAGAATGTTACTAAAGTCAAACTTCAGAAATTGAATGATTTCTGTATTCGGAAAATTGCTATTTCGAAAAACTATTTTGCATCTGTATAATAAATTTAATATATATTCTATATACTTTTCTATCTATTTTATAATTTTCAAAAACTTTAATATTTTCAAGCATTTTAAACTCTGAACAGCAATTCAAAAAAATACATGAAAATCTTTCGAATCATAGAAACGCTGAAGGAAAACTAAAAGTTAGGATTCTATGAGAATACTGTTTTCTGAAAAATCTAAACTAAATTTTTCAGATCTATGAAAGTCCAAATAATAGAGCATCAAATTATGAAAAACTTTTACATTCATGGAAATACTAAAAATCTATAAAAACACTAGAAAATGAGAGAGTATCTTATAATTTTGAAAAAATGCGATTATACAAGAAATCTATGAAACATGAAATATTCTACAAAAATGCGATTTTTCCAGAAATGTAAAAATTACTCAAAATCCCATGAAATTTGAATTCTATATAAAAGTCTATAGGTAATAATAAAAAATCTTTCTAATTTTCATAAGAACTGAAAAAATGTGAAAAATACTGAAATTCTATTAATATTTATAAACTGTGTTAATGAATTATTTCAACAACAACAAAACTTTAATATCTAGAATATATAACAATCTCAAAAATCTATATAGTAATCTACAAAAATATCACGAAATTCTTTAAATTTAAAAAACAAAAAAAAAAAAAACAAAAAAAGTACTGTAAATCTATATCGAAATTTCTGTAGTATAATAAATCAATTTCAATTCTAAAAATTGTTAAAATTTCAATATTGTAGCATCTAATACTATAAATGTATAATGCTATCCATAGAAATACTAAAAATGCATCAAAATACAATGAAATTCTACATAACTTTTAAATTACAAAAAAAACAAATCAGTTTTGAAATTAACAAAATCTATTAACCTATAAAGAAATCTATAAAAGAAAATCTCTATAATACTAAAAAAATCATTCTAATTTTCATAGAAACTGAACAAATGTGAAAAATACTGAAATTCTATTAGTATTTAAAAACTGTGTTAATAAATTATGTGAACAATGTATAAAACTTTGAGATCTAGAGTATATAACAATTTTAAATATCTCTATAGAAATCCATAAAAATATCACGAAATTCTTCGAATTTGAAGAACGAAAAAACAAAAAAAGTACTGGAAATCTATATCTAAACTACTGCAGTCTAATAAATCAATTGAAATTCTCAAAATTGTTAAAATTTTCAATATTGTAGCATCTAATTCTATATATTTATATAGCTATCATAGAAATACTGAAAATTTTTAAAAATACCAGGAAATACTACATCATTTTTAAACTACAAAAAAAATAAATCAATTCTAAAATTAACAAAAATACAAAAAACAAAACAAGAATATATAATTAAAATTGATTATTAGACTATCGAAAAAATTTACAAAATTGTAGAAATTTGAAATACTTGAAATCTATGAAAATATAACTTTTTCAAGAATCTATAAAAATACAACAAATTGTTATAACTTTGATTCCTAGAATATTCAACTCAAAAAAACTGTGTAGAAATCAATAATAATATAAGGAAATCTTTCAAGTTATATAAATACTAAATAAATATGAAAAACACGAAAAGGATTAAAAAAAATATATAACTCTCAGTTACTTGATAATCACAAGAATTGAATTCCATTATATTAAGCACATTTGAGAAAAAAGTGTGACTCTTAACTCCAAAATTTGTATAACTTAAAATCCCGAAATTAAAAAAATTTAATATACGTACTCCTGTAACCAAATCATCAAATATTAAAAATTATAAAATCCCGAAGAAAATATCATTTTTCTGAAAAAATTCTGATTTTTTCTGCGTACACCTTAATTAGTTTCATAGGTTTCAGAAGTAGGTATCTGAGAAATTTTTAGTAAAACATAAGTATCTGAGAATTTTTTAGTAAAAAAAACTGTTGTCACTTTTAGTGAATTTTCAAAATGATTTCCCACAGTTTTTTGCAAAATTTAAAATATTTTTTGCTTATATATGAGTGTTGTGTAAATTATCTGGTAATCCTGCTCATTTTACTAAAAACTTAAAAAACTCTGACTGAAACAGTCAGATATTAAGATTATTAACAATAATATAGTGGAACTGGCTTTTCAGAAAATATTTAACCTCAAATTTATTCATCACCAAGATGCTTGGTGTCTTATCATTCTTAAATAAACATTTTTTACAATATTACATGAAAAATGTGTCTAAAATTTGAAATTCATTCCAATGTAATACAATTCAGAGGGGCTGGATTCACATCACAGGCAGGCAACAGGATTAGGCTGTAAGCAGCCTCCTAATTAGGCAAATCAGGAGGCTGTTTCGAAGAGGGAGTTAGAAAAGAATGAGACCATTCGTTAAAAAATCAAAGTGCCTTAATATTTCCCAAAATTGATGATGTAATCGAAAGATTCTAGGGGAAAATAAATCATTTCTTCAACGTGCACTTTAAGTATTCTTTGGTGTAGATAACGTTGGAAGTTGCCAAATGTTTCACACTTGTGTTTCACACTTGTGTGGAACATAGATTGATGACTATGAATAAGAAGCATCGTTGATAGAAAAAATTTTGTAAAAACTTGAACACTGTGAAAACTAAAAAACTGAGTAATATTTCTAAAATTTTTAAAAGTCAAAGAATGTTGAATTGTACGAAGCTCGTCAAAAATTCTGAAAATTTATTGAAAATTTCAGAAATTGGAAAAAATAAAACATTCAGTGAATAATTTAAGGGATTATTAAAAATTATCTAAAACATTCGAGAAATTCTTTATTATTTGAGAAAATGAGTTTATTGATTGTAATTTTATGGAGAACCCTCAGATGAATATCTAATCAACTTTGGGCAGCCCAAAAAATTCGTGACGCAAATTAAAGGATTTTTCACCCCTCCCCCCTCCTCTTCATGACGTCATTCGCAATAAGTGTTAACATAAAATGTGACGTTTAATCTGACCCTCGTCCCCCTTAGAGCGTCACAAATTCTCTGCATGGAAATCGAAAATTTCTTCAAATATTTAATGAAACAGAATTATTCTTAGTAAATTGTACTAAAATTTTAATGATACGTTCTTTGTAATCAAATAAATTTTAAAATTCAGAAGTATGTGACGAAAATTCCCTCAGAATATATATAATAAAAAAAATGAAACAAAAAATCTGTTACATTTGTTAAATTTTCAAAAATCAATAAATGTTGATTTTTCTACGTAAAATCATTAGAAAATGAGTTTTATAAAAAATGTCGCTTAGCAGCTTTTGATGTTCAGCTCTTCAAATATTGATCAATTATGCACATCATGGGATATTTCAAAAATCCCTAAAACTAAAAAAATCTGTATAGCATTTCTAATATTTTCGAGAATAAAAATCTTTTATCCTCTCCGATAAAAAAAATTTGGCAAAATTTCCATACAAGTTTCAGAAGTTTTGAACACAAACTCTATATAGGATTTTTTCCATAAATGGACATGGAAATTTTTCCATATACTATGAAAAATTTTCCATAAATATGGAAATTTTCCTATGATTAATGGCAGAATTTTTATAGTGTATGGAAAAATTTTCGGATTTACTTTTATGGGAAAAATTTCATACAAAATATGGGTCAAAAACTTCCAATAATTTTATGGAAAATTTACCATCCTTTTTTAACCGTACTGCAGAGATCATCGATGATTTTGGAAAGTTTGAGAAAAAAGAAACCTATTTTCCGAATTTTTGATTATTTAAATATTAATTGTCAAATCACAGAATAAAAAGAAACAAAATAAAAGTCATTATACATATTTCGTTATTTCTGATCTATCAGTTTCGTATATTGAATATCCATATTTGAATTAGGTACTTAACTTTTTTTACATAAATGTGACTTTTAAAAGTTGTGTTATAATAATAATGATAATACATAAAATATTCCAAAAATGTTAAATCATTTTGAAGTTGGGAATTTCGAGTATAAACAATGAATTTTCATGTTTTCTTTTATTTTATCCTTCATACGGTATAATCGACTGTAATATTTCTTTTTTGTTCAAAGCTTGATTTTTGGCTCATGTACGTACTGTTTTTTTCGCATTAATTCGCACGTTGTATGTAAGAGTTTCAGTTTCTTCCCCAAATTACAAACAAAATGGACTTCAATAGCATTTTCATCTTTTCCTCAATTCAGGACAGAAATAGCAACTAACCAATCCCATAATTTAGATAGAAAAAAATATTTTATTTGTAAACTACGAGAAAACGTTGTTTGTTGCTACACTGTTGAATAAAGTTTGTTAAATTTTCCATAAACGTATTGAAATTTTTAACGCACACCGTATGGAATTTTTCCTACTAATTGCTCGGAAATTTTCTATACGTGATAGGAATTATTCCACAAATCATGTAAAATTGTAATATTCTTCATTTTTCATTTTTGAAAAAATCTAATCTTGCAAAGATTTGTCCTTGAAATTTTCATATCTTCTTCAAAATGACGTAAATTACATATCTGTGAAACGTGCGCAAAAGAACAGACGGAAAGAAAAAACTATTAAAAAACAATTTTCACTTAAAAAAATCTCATCTTGCAAAGATTTTTCATTGAAATTTTCAATGGGACGAAAAATCTATATGATACGTGTCTAAGAAATTAGGCAGAGGAAATTATTTGAAAAAAATGAACTTCGTCGTCTCATATCAGAATTTTGAAAACTATTATGTTAAAAAGATCAAAAATATACTATCTTGCAATTATATAATCAATGGCTTGTGTGTCGCTTTATCCGCGTTTGAGGGTTAGAACCCCTCCCATCCCCCCCCCCCAACGAGATCTTTAAAACGGTTTCGATTAAATACTTATACTATTGGTTTTTACGTTTTGATATAAATTTTCATATCTTGCATTGCATGATATTTTTCAGAAAACAGCGTCTGAATAGATTTTTATTTCTTTTTAGTATTTTTCGTATATATGTTCTACGATTTGAAGGATCGTTCAATTGTTAAAGATTCCGAGGATTTCCAACTGTAAAATTTGGAATTTAAAAAATTTCACGTGTTCAAAGGATTTTTCAGAAAACCAGTGTCTCAATAGATATTTATTTCTTATAGTATTTTTCGTATTTCTTCAGTTTTTCGACGATTTGAAGGATTGTTCAGTATTTCTGGAACTATTCGTATTTTTTGGGATGCATAAAGTGTTGCAGGATATTCTAGTATTTTTATATACTTTGAGCAGTATGATATAAATTTTTATACATGGATTTCAAGGATTTCGAGCTCTAAAATGTGAAGTTCAATAAATTTTTCATGTTCCAAAAGAATTTTTCAGAAATAAGGTGTCTCAATAGATTCATATTTCTTTCAGTATCCTTCGTATTTCATGAGTATTTCTACGATTTGAAGGATTGTTCAGTTTTCTTGTTTATTTCCGTATACATTTCTGGTATTCGATGCTCTAGTTTTGGAAGTTGTATAGATTTTAAATATTCTATAGATATACTTGTATTTTTCTGTACATGTATTTTCTTTTTCTATTTCCTAGTATTTATAGAATGTTGGAAAATTTTAAGGTTTTTTCAAAGTTATGTCTTTGAATTTCAAGAATTAGATTTCCTGCAATCAAAAGTTTGAAATATTTGCAGTATTTTTATCGATTTTGCAGAAAACAGTTTCTTTATAGATTTAGAGTATCTTCAATTTTTTTTAAATTTGTAACAGATTTTCAAAATTTGAACATTTTTCTAGTATTTTTATGGTTTTCTATACACATATATTACTAGAGTTTAATGCTCGAGAAATCGGAGTTTCGTGATTTCTGGAATTACAGAAATTTTCGAAGAATCTAATAGCTTTTTAAAAAAAGGAAAATAATGTATTGTATTTTTCGTATTTCATTTTTTTCCTGTTTTCATAAAATTACGTTAGGTTTTCTAGCATAATCTTTAGATTTTAGGGATCTTGGTAACGATTTTAAAAAGCAAGGTTTCCAGTATTTTCATGTATTTATATGCAGATTTCTAAAATGTATTGCCAGACTTGTGAAAATTTCTAATAAAAAGTGAAAAAGCATCATACTCTTTATCGATGTTTGTTCATAAATTACTAATATATCACTCTGTTTCATCTAAAATTATAAAGTTATACAATTTTTATACTTTTATTATACAACTTTCATCGAAAAATAAGGAAGTTTAAAAATTACTTATATCTAAGTTTCAAAAAATTTCTTAAAAAGTTACGAATCGTTCTATAAACTTGACGAAACAGATGTGAAACGAATAACACGATTTTCGATACTTGTGACCAAAAAAAAAGGAACTCTTTCCTGTTATCGTTACTTGTTAAGTAATGTAACGCGTTACGTTATCGCTACACTAAAAAACGTAACGTTTTTAGATATTATAATTTCAGTTCACCTTTTGTATTTGCATTGCAGTCACTGCAAGCCTCTAAAAAAAAATGTTGGGAAAGGGCCATAACTTCACCATTTGTTGATATTTTTTTCATCAAATAATGTTTGTATATCAAAATTGACAATATTCTATCACAATAATGTAATTTTCATGTAATAAAATTATCTGTTATGTACATTAAAAAATAATCTAAACCGTCCTCAAAAAAGTCGTATAACCCTCTAAATCATCGAATATGTGTATATTGTAGTAATAAAAAGTGTTTCTTTTTTTTTTAATTATGCATTCGTTACACACCTAAATGTGAAAAAGAAACGATGAACGTGTTTTTCGCGTGTTTTTTAAATTAATTGAAAACATAACAAAGATTCAATTCATAAAGTAAAAGTTGTTGAAAACAAATGATGTTTTGATGTTGCCTTATATACTTGATGATTTATTGATTAATCCATTAACTAATGTACTCATTCAATCTATGTTTATTATCTACATCACTATAAATGTACCGTCAAACCAAATCAATGTCAATTGCACGTTATTCTACGAGTACTACATAAAAGTTGAAACCCCCTCCCTCCCCCCAAATACAGGTCTCTGTGAAACTTCTTTTCTGTGCTCGTTCGTTTCACAAACGTTTGGAACTTGGTGCACGTATCTACCACCCCGTAGGATTTCGCCTGTTTGAATTTTCAGGAAGTGTCTCATGGTGCAGGAATTTCCTAATCCACGTATTCGCCATTGTAAAACGCGATGTAGAAGGGAAAAGGGCATGGTGGTACGTAGGAAAAAGGGCATGGTGGTACGTAGGAGAGGAGAAAAGGAAAAAAAGACGTAGAAATGGGATGACGCAGATGAGTAATGTGGCGGGCTATGTCCAATTGAGGGACGGCGAGAGTAGAGAGAAAGCTGCCCTAGCACCCATGTTCTGCTATCGGCGGGTAGTTTTCTAAGAAAAGTGATCATCATCTCGCGTCATGATCCGCGTACGTGAACACGGGGTCCAGTGATAATCGAAAAGCGGTGGGGGCGAAAGCCGGTGCCCCCACTCGCGATATCAGAGGCCAATCGGGACGAAACCGCGAGGCACCGCTTGTCGAGTATCAAACGTATAAATGAACAGTGAACCACTCTTAGCCCCATCAGTCAGTGTACGTCCTTTCAGTTTGCACTTCGAGTTTTCACGCCGACCTTATCAGCGCGAACCCATCCCGTTTCCCGTCTTCGAAGATTTAAAAAAAACCGCCCAAAGGTGCGTACCGTCAATTTTTTCCCGAATTCGCGAATCGTTTTTTATTTCTTTCATTTTCCCCCCACCATCTCGAGTGTTTTATGGGGGATTTTCTTCGAGTGCTGGTTTTTCAAGGTGTGAATGTAATTTTTTATTCGAGTGTTTCGTGAACTGCGACTTGAGAAATTTTGGTTTTTTTGTGTTCGTGACATGAGTGACTGCTTTTTGGGGGTTTTTTGAGGATCCGTTTCTTCGCGGGATATTTTTTACAGTAATTTTTGGTATTGGTTTTTTTGCAACGAGATTGGTTGCGGTGGATTTTTTCGAAATTGGCTGTAAACTAGGAATTTTTGGGAATTGCAAGAAATGGATTTTTTATGAATATGTTTTCAAATTGAATTGACAATCCTTTAAATTTATCGTCGTGAGTGCAAATGATGATTTAGATCTTCCATCATTTTATGAATTAATTTTTTTTTCATGTTAGTTTGTTTTAAAAAGAGGGAATTTGTGTGAACTGGAAAATTTGGGAAATTACAAGTGATAAAGTTGTGTGATCTATAGATCGTAGATCTTGAAATTTTTAATTATTTTAATTTTTCTTCTTTGATTTCTTGATTTCACACATTTTTAACTGTCTTTAAAGGAAAGCAATTTTTTGGGCTGAAATTTCTGATTTTGAAGCCTGAGAGGATTTTTCAATTTCGAAAAATATTCTTTTTCGAGTTTTTAATGTTTGAGCTGAAATTTTGGTATTCTCGTTATTTTAACTGTATGAGAATTTATTTAAATTTTGAAAGGCTGAAAAATTTCGTGCATATTTTGAAAAATCTTACTTCGCAAATTTCATCACAATCAAAGCTTTGAAATTTCGTATTCTCAGGTAAAGTGATCAAATTTTAAATAGCACCTGCTTCAAACTCGAGGATTAAGTTTTGAAATGTTTATAATTCAAATTTTAAATTTCCCAGTGTTGAAAAGTTTTGAATTTTCCGATTTTCTCAACTCACAAACTGTAATTATTGATGACCAGAATTTTAAATCTCGAAATTGCAATTACATCCCTCTAAAAATTCAAAATAATTGAATATTGTTATATTTGACATCATATCATGAAGATGAATTGGAAATTTGTAATTTTCCATATTTTATGACCTAAAACTTTCAAAAATGGAGTAACAATAACTCAGATTTTTTTACTTGCAAATGATGTGTTATTAAATAAAAATTTCAGGTTAATAGAAATAAATAATTCAAATACCGATTTATAGATTTTCTAGATTACACATTTATCCTAGAAATTTTTGTTTTACTAAGTGAATTTTCAAGAATACAAATTAACTAGAAGTAGCATCCCAATATCACTTGAAGCTTTTTGGGAAAAATCAATTTTCCTTTATTTTTAGTTATTTTGTTAAATAATATTGAATTTAACTTCGATTTCGTAAACTTTCTGAGTTTGAGTAACAATTGTTTAAATTTTACGTACTATTATAAGTAATCTGACAATAATAAATTATATCATACATTATATTATTTTAACGCATTTTTCTGTATTTTTTCTGAAATTTTGCAAATTTTCCAATTTCTGAACCGAAAATTTTCTTTCTCTTTCATAACAGGTTTTTTCATTCTAAAATCAATAAAATAAAACATTACCGATAATACACCTCACGTATTCAAGATATTTCTAATCTCTCAATTTTTTTTCGTTTAGTTTTTTATCTCCCTCATCAAATTTTGCGATAAGTAAATGATTCAAAAACTGAAATGCATGTTTTCAAAAACGATAATCAATTATCTCAAGATCGCAAAACACGTGAAATAGTATATTTCGTAACAGGCACGGATGTGCGAATTTCCCCGTTTCGCCAAATTCGCACATCCGTGCCTGTTACGAACGATATTTTATGTACCGAGGGCATAGAAAACGCGTTTAGAGATCTCGAGTTGGCATAGAAACGCGTTTTCTATGCCAGAGGTACATAAAAATGTTTTACGTCTATTCCTATTTATCAAATTTATCATCGTTCCATACCTAATCAAGATTTTTTCATCCAAAAAAGAGCATGCAAAAAAAAATTAAAATATTCCAAGATTTTTCGATAGTGGCGAATTTCGGTCGTACATTTTGTAAGTTTGTCTCTTTTTTTCAAACATAAAAAGTTCTGCTGAAAAGTAGTGATCTCCAGATCATAGATTTACTCGAGTTAAACTAATATTATTTGTTATCCGATGTTTATCTTTTGGGATTTACCACGCACTTTAAAATCATAGTCAAGAAACGCGTAAATTTTTCGAGAATTGACAACTAGGTTACATATTTCATGATGATAATCATTGCTATCGATCAGTAGATCATAGACAATGCGTTTGATCAGTGCGTACGTGCGTTCTGCTTCCAATTTTTCAAACGCATGTTAAGAGATCTGCAAACATTGAATCGTCGAGAGCCAACAATTACAAGGTATCAAGATTTATGACAGTGATCTATAAATCGTTGATCGTACTTTTCCGCCTTTTCATGTTCGATAATGACACATAAGAAGTGAAAATTTCCAGGAACTGAAAATTATTGCTGTGTCTCAGAGAAAAGTGAACGTTAGCATCAATTTTCATGGATCATAAATCTCGCAGATTCATTTTCTAGGCATTGAAAAAAAAAGCTTGGAAATTCCAGAAACAAAAAATTATGATGATTGGAGGATTTTCCTGTGAATAATTGTGCATCTTATTTCCGATGTTTCTTATTTATTTATTTATTTTTTTTTTTTCATTTATTTATAGGATACAAACAATGATTCTCGCAAAAGAAGGAAATCAAAATGTATGAAAATTGGGTCCATGGTTTATGAAAACAAATTTGATCATATTTTGTTGTCTAATTAAAGTAATTGGAAAATTAAAGCAGTTTTTCAAATAATAAGTTTGTAGGATATTCAGTAAAAGTTTTAAAAGATTTTTGCATATTTATTTCTTCTGCTATGCTAAATCTAAGTAAAACCTATTCAGATATCACAAAATTAATGTAATTAATAAAATTATGATGGGTTTTTGATATAATTAAATATTGTAAAACGTTTTATCATACAGGTATATTTTTAATAACTTCGTGCTGTAATTATTATCATTCCTCTTATCCAAAAAAACACGATATTGAAAATCTTTGTTTCAAAATATATCACCAGTGAAAATAATGTTTAAATCTGAATCTGACTTTTAATTACTTTTTCACTTTCATTCACTGATTTTTTCACTGAAGTTCAGTGAACGGATTTTCACTGAAAATCAGTGAAACTTTACTGATTCAGATGTAGAGGCTGAATTTTACGAATCATTAAATCTTTCGATTTAAAATTTTGACTTTTTAAGAATTCCAGGGATATCGCAACAAGAATTCTTAAAAAAATGAAAAATTAAATAAAATCCGGGATTATCGGAAATAAAATCTAGGAATATTTTCTAAGAAATTTAGAGAAATACTAAAAATTTTTAAAATTTTAGATTCTCTTATTCATCAATTATTATTTTACGTAAAATTAAAAAAAGGTACTGCGCCAATAAATAACGTAAGTAAATGTTATAAAAAAAAAAAAAAAAAAAGGCATGAAAACGTAATTTATATGTTTGATAAAAACGTGAAAATTATCAAAACGTAGGATTACGTAGAAAATATGAATTTGAAAAAATTTTTTTCAATTTTATATTTCTGAAGAACCACATATAGTAAATAAATTCTATAAAAAATCACCAAATGCCTACGATCTATAAAACTTCGAATTCTAAAGCATGAAGTTCTAAAAAGCGTATATATAGCAATACTAAGTCATACTAAAAATCTATAAAAGTTTTAAAAAACTTGGAAAAAATTATTAATACTACAAAAATACACAAAACCAAGAACCTAAAAAACTTTAAAAATCTATAGAAAAGCAATTTGTACATGAATCTATGAAATTACCTAAAATATATCCAAATTCGCATTCTAGGGCATCGAATTTTTTAAATCTATATAATAAATTACAAAATATTAGAAATTATTGAAAATAATGAGAAATCCTCCATTTTTTGTAAATACTAGAAAAATGCGATGATGACTGGAAATTTTTTATTGCATAAAAACAATGCAGAAGTAATTTCCCTAAAAGTTGAAAAAACTTTGATTCCTTGAGAATATAATTCTATTTATTATAATAAATTTACGTATAATTATGAAAATTATTCGAGAAATTGATATTAAAAACAGAATAAAAATACAACAAATGCACTTGATACAATTTATACAGTTGAAGGTTTTTTCGATTGTTCAAATACTGAAAAATGTAACATAAAAATTTTAAAAATTTATGTAAAAGGCAGTTTCTCCTAAAAATTCTATACAAATACTCAATTTTGTTGAAAGTTTCAATACTACTTCATCTAATTCTTGAAATCTTTGATCGATCGATTGAAATTAAAACTATAAATTTATAAAATACTAGAAAGTACTACAAAATTTAGCAAATAACGCACTACATATACGGAAATTCTAGAAATCTATGTGCATTACATTTTTTTTTCAAAAATCCATCAAAATATTAAAATTTTTTAGTACCTTGATTCCTTCAGCATCGAATTCTAGAAACTTATACGAAAATCTATAATACAATTAGAAAATCCTTCGGGTTGTATAAATATTGAAAGTATCAGTGAAAAAATTTCAATATCCGTGACTTATCGAAAATCACAAAAATCGAATACCATTATATACATCAATATGAAAATTGTGCGACTCTGAACTCCAGTTCTTGTTCAAATTTTAAATTTCAAAATGAGAAATATAAGAATATAAGATTCATATAAGAATTTCGTCATCAAAGATTGAAAACCATGGAATTCCGAAGGAAACAAATTTTTTAGAGAAACCCTTCCCGAAAATGATTTCTGCTCACACCTCTGTAAGGTGACCATACGAGAACCTCAAGAAATATCAGTTTCTTACAAGGTGCACCTGTGATAAGGAATTCAATTTTTTTAAGAAACTTCATTTTCCTATAAGGTTTTTATAAGAATCAAGATCACTAGAATCGAACCTGAGAGAGTGGAAGTCATAGACATTGTCGATACGGTAATCGTCGACGCTGTTGCGTCAGTTTTTTCTCCGGCTCTTACTTTTTGCGCCGATTCACGCACCTGGCACCCGGTGTACTCGAAGAGCGGAAAAACCCCGGGCAAAATTAATTCCGGGCTTAATAATCGTTTTTTACCCATTTTTGCCCTTTTTTCGGACCCGGCGAAATTTTCGGACCCCGGCATTCCACGCGCGCCGCGATTTCTCTCGGAATCGGCAGTGACGTCTCGAAAGGGTGGGTGTGTCCGAGGATCCAAAAAAAAAAATAAAAAAATAAAAAAAAGCAAGGATTCTATCCGCTATAAAAGCACGTTTGATCTCGTTATAAAAATCCGGGCCAGGTAATCAAGGAATTCCTTTCCTCGAAAAATTTGCCGGTTCAACCCCCCCCCCTTCCCCTCTCCTCCCGCCGATGTATATCTAGAACTATTCCGTCCCCGGGGACTTTTTTCGACCCCCTCTGCATCTCGTGGCGCGATACGGATCGGACGGACAAGGCCCCCGGCGGGCCCCACTTAAGGGATCATCGCGCTCGTGGAGGAACTGGAGTAACGATTGTGTTACTCCAGTTTATGTCGGCGAAACGGAGTTAAGAATCCTAGAAAAGAGATTTTTGAAAAAAAAAATTTTTCGAGGGGTTTCGCGAAGGTTTTTGAGAGGATTTTGCAAGGTTTCGCGAGGTTCTTGGGTTTTTTGGGAGACGGTTTTGGGCCTGTTGCAGCGTTCGATTTATTGAAATGGTCTTATGGGATTTTTGCAAGTTTGGGATATCGTTTCTGGAGAGTTTTTAGGAGGATTTTGAAAACTTTGCGAGGATTTTGGATTTTTGAGGGAGATAGTTTTGGGCCTTTTGCAGCGTTTTTATTAATTCTATGGAATTTTCTTGAATGTTCGAGAGTATTGCATCGTTTCTGAAGATATTCAAAATTTTGCAAAATTTATGATTTTTGAAGATTTCTAGAGGATTTCGAAGATGTTTGAATTTTTAATTGAGGTTTTGGGCCTGTTGCAGCGTTTGAAATTATTCAACAAGATTTTCTGGGACTTTTGAAGATTTTGTATCAAACTTCAAGATTAGAGGAGGATTTCTAAAATTTTGCAAAAATTATGATTTTTGAAAATTGTAGGAATAAGGATTTTGGAGATTTAGCAAGGTTTTGGAATTTTTTAGTGAGACGGTTTTGGGTCTTTTACAGCGTTTGAAATGATTCTATGGGATTTTCTGGAACTTCTGAAAGTTTGGTATCGATTCAGAAAATTTTTGGAAGTTTTAAATATCGGTTCTGAAGAATTTTAAGGAGGATTTCGAATTTTTTTTAGAGATAGTTTTGGGCCTGTTGCAGCGTTTTTATTAATTCCATGGAATTTTCTTCAATGTTCAAAAATTCTGTATCATTTCTCAAGATTAAAGGAGGATTTCGAAAATTTCGCAAAAATTATGATTTTTGAAAATTGTAGGAATAAGGATTTTGGAGATTTAGCAAGGTTTTGGAATTATTAGTGAGACGGTTTTGGGCCTTTTACAGCGTTTGAAATGATTCTATGGGATTTTCTGGAATTTTGGAAAGTTTCATATCATTTTAGAAGATGTTGGAAAGTTTTTCAAAATTTTGCAAAAATGACGATTTTTACAGATTTTATGAGGATTTTGAAGATTATGCAAGGTTTTTGAATTTGGGTCAGACAGTTTTGAGTCTGTCGCAGAGTTTTTACTGGTTCTGTGAAATTTTCTAGGATTTTAGAAAATTTCATTTATTTTCTGAACATTTCAAAATGATTTTTAAAATTGTGTAAGAGATATGATTTTTCAAATTTTATGAGTATTTTCAAGATTTTGCAAGGTTTTTTCAATTTTCGAGTCCGACGGTTTTCGGCCTGTTGCATCAGCGTTTTTACTGATTGTATAGGATTTTCTGGGATATTTAAAAGTTTTGTATCTTTTCTAAAGACTTGAGAATTTGGAAAATTTTGCAAAAATTATGACTTTGGAAGATTTCCAGAGGATTTTAAAGATGTTTGAATTTTTTAGTGAGACGGTTTTGGGCCTGTTGCAGCGTTTGAAATGATTCTATGGGATTTTCTGGAATTTTTGAAAGTTTTGTATCGTTTTAGAAGATGTTGGGAAGTTTTTCAAAACTTTACAAAAATTATGATTTTTTAAGGATTTTATAAGGATTTTGAAGACTATGCAAGGTTTTCGAATTTTTCGAGTGAGATGGTTTTGGGCCTTTTACAGCGTTTAAAATGATTCTATGGGAATTTCTGGAATTTGCAGAAGTTTCGTTTAGTTTCTGAAGATTTTGGAAGAATTTAGAGAATGTTGCAAAAAATAATATTTTTGAAGATTTTCGAAGATTCTATAAGGATTACGCAATTTTGTTAAATTTCTTGGCGAGATATTTTATGGCCAATTGAAACGTTTGAAATGATTCTTTGTTATTGAAATTTTTCTGAATAAACGCAGACGTTCTGGAGAGAGCGAGAAAAAAATGAGATTTTTGTATTATTCATAAAGATGTTGAAAATTATGTAGGGATTCTCTAAATATTGTAGTGTTCTCAATAATTCCACAGAATATCCTGGGATTTTTGATAAAAATCGAATGGGACTCCTCGAAAACAGGAAATTTCGAAAATTTTGGGGGTCTTGAAGATTTTGCTAGGTTTTTAAAATTTTCACATTAATGTGTTCTGAAGGTTTTTGGGGATGTGCTTGAGTGATTGAGAAAATTTAGGAGGCGATGAAAAAAATAGAAAGTGTCTCTGGAAATCCGGTATGGTTCTTGAGGATTTTAGAAAGGTTTTGTGAATTTAGAAAACAATTCTTTTTGTTGCAGATGATGAAATTGACATTCTTAGTTTTCACGCTCACCATACTTATGGCCCTTCCGGCGAACGGAATCCCATACGACTCGCGTCGTTCACAGCATCACGCGATCAACAATGTTGGCAAACATATAAAAAAAATAAACCCCAAATCCTCAGATACGTCCGGAAACGTAAGTATTATTCAATTCAGCTGCAATTCTTTTTTAAGCACGAATTTCGTTATTAAAAAAAAATAAAAAACTTCATCGGAGCATCTCAGAAATCCTCCAAAGAAACATTACCATTTGCACTGCAAAAATGCTAATTTCTCGTGAATGTTAGAAAAAAATTTATTTGAAATGCATAGATGCAAATTTCGGAATACTTAAAAAATTTCATAAATCTCGATGCTACGTTCTGAAAAATCAATGCAGATGAATAAACATGACTGAGACATTCCAATTCGTTGCCTATTTAAATTACAATCTGGATTTTCAAAACCAGTATGATGAAATGAAATTGTAGTGAAAATGACTGAGTATAATTTTTTATTCTTTCAGAAAAGGAACGATTGGAATACGTTAGACGTTGACGCCCCGAAAGATATAATAACAGTGAACGAAGGGTAAATATTATTCAAACAAAGTTACTTAAATTGTTGACAACTTTTGTGTGATACCTTGATTTTTTGACAGATCGAGGTTTCACCTGGAATGTAATTATACGGGGAATCCATTACCATCGATACATTGGGTCCATGGCGAAAATGTCAGGGAACAGGTAAACCATTTGATTTCAAACAAATTTAAAATTCCCACACATTTTCTTATTGATGTTAAAATTATTACATTTTCTAAAGATAATGCCTTTGCTGTCCAAAATTTGAATCAATGAGTAAAAATAAACGTCAAATGTTTGCGTTTTTATTGCAAATTTGTTACTTTTTGTTCTTGCAGGCTCGAGAACTAAGGCGAGAATATCTAAAGGAGCCAGAGCAGCTGTTCCAAGGCATAGCAGGGGTGACGTCGAAATTAGTGTACGACTGTGTGACACCTTCAGACCAAGGACTTGTGACATGTGTGACCATCAGCAACGAAAAACCCAGGATATCAAACCCCACCATGCTCATCGTAGAGGGTAAGCCATAATTTTCTTGAACAAATTTCAAGGTTTTTCTATACTTTCTACACCCTCAATAACTTTTAAACGTATGAATTTATAGTAAATTAGTTTAGTTTATTCATTAAATTTTTTATGTGAGTGATGATTAAAAACAATTTGTAACATGCGAAATGAACTTTGCTGGCAAAATCGATTTATAGGTTAACGTTGAAAATTTTCAAATGTAATATGTCAGCTAATTTAATAAATTGACAATATCATAGTGCTGTAATTATTTGTTGATATTATAATACTAGCAGGACGTTACATTTTTTGCTGTAACGCGTTACATTAATTAACAAGTAACGAACGAGTCACTTTTTTCGGTAACGAGTAACGAAAATCTCGTTATTTTACGTTACTTTTATCTGTCCCAGTCAGTTGTTAGCACGATTTAGAACTTTTTAAAAAATGTTCTGAAACTGAGATCTTAGTAATTTTTAACTTCCTCATTTTGAGGTATAAAATTCTTTATTAATAATTTGTAATCAAACTATGTGGGATAATCGTAATTTGTGTGAAAATCTTGACGAAGAATAGGCTTTTTTATTTTTGATTAAAAACTTTCACGACTCAATTTTAGAAATTCGCATGAAGAATAGATATAAAAATACTTAAAATCTGTAGATCGCAAAATCTAAAGCGGGATTTGTATGATTTAGAGATCATGCTAGAAAATTTTATGGAATAATAATGAATACAAAAAAAATAAAATAAAATAAAATACGAAAAATACTAGATTTTATTAGGTTTTAAGTCACTTGATTTTAAACAAATTTATGTTAATATAAGTCTATAAGAAGATGAGAAAAGTTTTATATTATGTGAAAAATACAAAAAATATTGAGGGCCCCGTAAATATAAAAAGAAACTGTTTTCTGCAAAATCGATCGAAATATACTCCAGAAATTTCGGACCTCCAATTTTATTTCATTCTGGAAATTTTTAAGGGATATCGTTAAAAAAACTGAAAATTTCACAACATTCTTTAAATTTTTAAAAACGCAGAAAGAAAATACGTTCGGAAAAATACGTGCAAATATGTAAAACTTTGAAGATCTTTCGAATTCCAGAAATACATACAGCAATATATAAAAATATATGAACAATCATTGAAATCATAGAAAAACTAAAGAAATACAAAAAGTACTTGAATAAGTAAAAATCTATCCAGACACTGTTTTGTGGAAAATCCTATAAAACACGTAATGTTTCATTGTATTCAAATTCCAGATTTCGAAATTCTTGAAATGTATAGAACAATTATTATTATAAAAATACTAGGAAATTCTGCAATATTCTATAATACTGAAAAATACTGAACAATTTTTTAAATCGTAGAAAAATTAAAAAAGTTTTTAAAAAAATCGAATGAAATGAAAATCTTCTCAGAAATTTTTCGCTGAAAAATCCTCTCAAATACCAGTAATTTATTAAACTTTTAATCCTAGAGTATGAAATTCTTGAATTCTATGTATTATCAATGTACAGAAAAATAGCAGAAATTTTTAGCAATTCAGGAAATCTGAAAAAGTTCAGATAAACATTTTTCATTACATCTGAAATAAACAATGTCTATAGAACAAAATCACAAGTACGGTGAAATTGTATTTTACGCCCTAGTTTTTCGATTTTTGTTATTTACATTCAATATCTTCCAAAAAGTAACGTGAAAGTAACGGAACGTTACTTTTTTCAAGTGGCAACGGTAACGCGTTACTATTCCTTTTAAAGTAACGATAACGTAACGAATTACTTTTCTCACCTTTGCAGCGGTAACGTAACGCGTTACATTTTTCAAGTAACTTTCCAAACCCTGAATGTTAGTAACATATTATTTGCTATGAAATAAACCTGGCTGGTAAAGTAGAGTATAATCAATAATGTACGATTCTGACAATTGCATGATTTTAAATAAACTTCCACAATTGAGACGAGCGTTGTTTTTTTTCTGCTCCAGGAGAAACCGTGCGGAATCCCTTCGAGTGCGAGGGTTTGAAGGAACCCGTGATAACCCTGCACACGACGCACTTGTTCGTGCCCCAGGGTGCGTCGGCGCTGCTTTTGTGCCGCGCCGAATTCAGCCCGGATCCGGAAATCCTCTGGTACGACCCGAACGAGCGTTTGATCAACGACTCGATTGAAAACAACGATCTGGAAAACGAGCCCAAATACGTCGTCATGGCGAACGGGGACTTGGTGATAAGGGACCTTCAATGGGAGGACATGGGAACCTACCGGTGCGTAGCCAAGAATCGTCACGGCCGGCAAGAGGCCACGAGTTTCCTCTACCCCGTCAAGGTAAATTCAATTTTTATCAACCCCATGGGGAATCTTGCAATACATTTTGTAATTCATGAATTACGCAACTTATCAACCGGCAGGGTAGATCTCTATTCTACCAGCATTTTTCTGGCATCCAACTTGTTAAACGTACTTTCGGTGATTACGATTATGAGAGATCCATGCACTGTGATTTTGGTAGTTATTCAAGTGAAATGATCTGGATGATCAGCTGGTACAATCGGAATCTACCCTGCCGATAGTCAAGTCTGTGATTCATGAATCACAAGATTTTCCACGCAATTTCTATTAAACATGGTTGTAGCAAAATTTTTTTCCGCTTCAGAACGAAGACAACGACTTGGCGGACAATGGAAAGCGCCACATAGACGAAGATTACTAAAAAGCTCCGACAATCAACGAGTCGAAAGTTTTAGTTTCTAATCCATTCCGACTTGCAACTTATCGTAGCTCATTGCTGGAAAAAAGATTTGAGAGAAAAAAAAAAAGAACACGACGTATCCTCTAGTCACATAGTATTAAATGTCCTCAGTTTTCGGGGCGACGACAAACCTTAACTTAACTGTACGAAAGGTGCTTGATTGTTCGTCACTTTGTGCGAGAAATATATGTTTCGTTGTACAATCTCCAGGCTGGATAGAATACGTCTCTTCATAAACTTCATCTTTTTCTCGAAGTAACTTGTCAATCATTGTTTTCATCGGTGCGATTCCATTTTATTAAATTATATGTATCGTGTAAGTGCGTGATTTTTCATTGCTAAGCTCTAATTTAACCGTAACTGATTGTTACTTAATTTATTTATTTACTTATTTATTTCATTCGGTTAAGTATCGCGCGTTATTTCAATTGCATAATACGATGATACGCTTTGTATCGTACGATTGTTCATTTGCAATCGAAGAAAAACGAATAAAATATATTTTTAGAAAGTCAGCCTAAGTGTTGATTATTTCGGGGTGAGGGGTGACAAACGAGGTTTTTCTTATATACATCATTTTATTTAATTCACACTTTTTAAAGATTCACATCCGATACGAACCCCATGCCGAATTAGCATTTCAAAATTTAAACCATGATTTCGCCCTTTTAGTAGCGTTGTGTACCTTCCGAATTCGGAAAAAATTTTCAATCGCATCGCGTAACAATTCATTTTTGTTCAGAAATTACGATTTTTAATAAATAATAAAATGATTACGCGTTCTCATACAATTAAAAACACTCTATGCGCAATACACATTTCTTAGAGACAGAAACTCTAATACATTCAACAATACTGGTATATACATTCAATTGCAATTATTTTACAATAGGCAAGTCCTGTTGAAACCTCATCATTTTTAACACTGGATCCAAGCCAATGTTCATTACACTCTGTTATGTAAATATTTACTAATAATAGAATTAGTAATAGAATTTGTCATGTGATAAACTGATTTGCTTGTATTTTTTTATCTTGAGAGAATTTTGAGGTTGAGGTACCGGGGAAAAAAATACGATTTGTTAAAGAATCAGAAAACATTTCAGTTAAATATGTCTAAATAGAAATACAAATGAGGTTTCGAGAGCAAAAAATTTAATCTTATGTGGCTTGTGCTGAGGCAAAAAAAATTAGAATTTTTTACAAGACTGCCTAAAAACTGAAACATACTCAAAAAAAATTTAGAATATTTTACAAGATTGGTTAAAAACTGAAAAATATTGATTTTCAAAATAGAATGTCGGGATTGAAAAACTGATTCTTTACTATTTATTATTTGAGGAGAATTCAGGTCAAACTGAAACCTAGGCAAAAAAATTCAGAATTTTTTACAGTATCAGTCAAGAATTGAAAAAATTCTCATGAACTTGAATGAAATATTCAAATTTACAAATTTATTCGTTATTATTATTTAAAAGAGAATCCAGGTTGAAGTAAATCCCTATAAAAAAAAACTTCCGAGTTTTTTACATTTTATATAAAAAATTACATATTGCTACATTGATTTTCTTTGATGATAATGAGACCTGGCACAAGTATAAAGCAATAAATGTATCATTTTTGGAATCAAAAACCTTGAAAAAATATTTCTCAATTTTCTAAACTTTTACATCTCGAGTGTAATGCTACTGATATACACAGGAATGAAAATCATGAGTCCCAACAGTACTAATTGCTTGTACCAAGGTGCTATAATTAACTATTGAAGCTTTACAATCCGGATAGAGTAAAGCAACAATAATTTCCCATTACCTAAATCGAAGTGTCACAATTCGCATCCCCGATAATTGACAGAGCTTACCTCTAACTCATAGTCCCGAGAAAGCCAAGACCTAATATCACAATATGTCAATTATTCGGGACAAGCATTTCGAAATAATGGTAATTATTAACAATACTTTGTTCAGGTAAGAAGAAAAATTACCAACGTCCATTCCAGAAAACCCCAGGTAAAATATCGTTTTCTCTGTTATCACCTTATACTTTTATTGTTCTGGACTATAATTATAAAAAAGTGCCTAAACCGTGATGAAATGTGAAAAATTGATTTCCACGTAAATAATGCGTAAACTTGACTGAACTTGAAAGGGCAACAAAGATAACAATAATTCTGGAATGGCGTGAAAGTTGCAAGATTGAAAGCAACACCTTTGCTGGAAACGCTGATTTTGCAACAAGTGATACACTCGCTTCTAAATCGTACAAGAGTCCCGAGCTGCTTGTACGATTTAGAAACGAGTGTATTTCGAATGATGACTGATTATGAATGACGATGTCAGTTGCAATTTTGTACTCCTTTTTATGCAGTCTCGTTCTCTCGAATTCTGATGGGTAGGCCTCAAATTTCGTATTTCTTCGGGACCTTTACAGTGCGATGCGAATCGTTCTCGGTATCCTCGGTTCCGTAAAGGTGGGCACGGTGCTTCATATCAGTGGCTGAGGACTGAAATCATAAACGATTTTCAATTTATTTTCCGAATCAACTGAATTAAATTGAAATTCTATATATATATAGTAAAAATTTAAAAAAAACTCTAAGTGGGTATGAACCCAGACGATATTTCTTTCGCACTTAGCGCTCTACCATTGAGCTACTGTGAAGAACAACAAAATATATATTTCATTTAAAAATAACCTGCATTACCATAATTACAATATCTGTTATGTTATCACACCCCCCCCCCCCCCCTCTAGGAAATTGTCAACAATTTACACTGCAATTAAAATCTCGAGCAATAAATCGCAAACTTCTAGGAAAAAACCAAAAAGAAAGAAATTTATGGCATTCAACATTTTCGTTTCATAAAAAATAAAAATATCTTCCCTCTCCCATTCATTTCCACAATAATAAAATATGAAATTTCATTTTTCACCTTTGAAAAATGTTAAAATATAAAACCTTGACAATCGACTTATTTGCTTCAATGAAAATATACTATCTAAAGCTTTGTTATCTAACCACAGTCAAAAAGTCACAAACTATTTCAAGAGGTTTATTTTAAATGAATCAATAAGAACGTTTTTTCTGAAGAAAAAATAAAGTTAAATTGAATTTACCAATCGCGAGCGCACCCTTCCAGGCATGTGCTGATCGAAGGTGTATATATCAGAACGCTTCAATTTCGTGCCGGAACCATCATCAAACAAGACCTTTAATCCAAAAAAGAAATATTTCAGTGAAAACTTTGAATTCATTTGCTTCATTTATTCGTCAATCGCACAAATTTTCAGATTTGGGAATGAATTTGTAAAATACTAATCCGTAGTAAACAAATTTTTGAAGAAAGTATAAATTTAAATGAACTGATTCAAAAATCTACACATGTAATTTTGTGTCTCTGAATTTGAAAATCATTCATCACTTTCAAAGTTGCTAAACTTGAGATTATTTTTTACTTCCATAACTCGTGTAAAATAACCAAAATTTAGAAGTTTATAACCAATTTTCTTTTGGCTATAGAGGAATTCAACATTTCTAGTGTAATTATAATATTTTCATTCTCATATCAATTGATTATTGATTTTAATCAACTTTTCATACATTTTCATGAATTTCCATTTTTCTTCACATGTAAATATTGACTTGAACCTTTGAAAAAAAAAGACATATTAAAATTAAAACCCATCAATTTCACTCTGACCCCAAAATTAACACAGAAAAACAAAACAAAAAATTAATGAAAAAATCTCAATACGTTACCTCATATATCATTTCTATGCTTGTGCCGAGCATGCTTCCATTATATAATATGCCATCCGACCACTGTACTTTCACAGCAGATCGGCGCGGAGGGACCTCATTAGAATGGTCCTAAAAATAATTTAAAAAAAAATGCATGGTCAAATAAAATGTCACATCAACTTTTCTGCTTTTTTAAACATTTCTGACACAAATTTCTAACTTCCAACACAAAATAAGTTCTTCTAATTCAGCTCATTATTTTATATTGCAAAAATAAAAAAAAAAACACGAAAATAGGTCATAGTTCTGATAAACTTGGATCCACGTTTTTCAAAAAACAATTAAAAGAGCAAATAAAGTAAAAAATAAAAATAATTACCAAGATGTCCGATGGTAAAACATCTGGTGAAACAGTCTCATCTGGGAATCCTACAGTATAGTAAATTTTCTCTGTTGAATTTTTGATGCTGGCCTCATAATACCTCCCGTTTTTATTCTTGGCATAAACTCGGTCCCCTACTTTGATGATAGGAAGTTTCTTGTCTTCCTTTTCTTTATGATCGTGACACTCAATCTGAAACAAATTAAAAAAAAAAAAAAAATCGTTGATAAGTCCTAGAAACTCTTTAACTACATCACAATATACTGCAAAACTATTTTAAAAAGTTTAAATGCAAATGAAAACAATGTTGTATGGTATACTAAAAATTGAAAATATTAGTAATCTAATAAAAAATATTTTCAAGTCCCATAAAACTGAATCCTTGAGCATCGAATTCTATAAATTTATGTAAAAATTTATTGTAAAATAGAAAAAATGCTAACTAGTATGAATGCTGGAAAGATGCAAAAATAATAAAATTACTATTTGACTATAAAATTTCATCAATTTATGAGAATATGATTGTCTAAAAAATCGATAAAAATACTCTCATGGAATTTTATAATAAACATCATAGCTTTAGGTTTATTGTTTTTTGGTGACATAATATCAAGGATTCTATTGCATTTTAAAAATAATTGAAGTTTTCTGGAATTTGATGCTTGAGGATTTAAAGATTAACAGTTAGTTATCGATTTCATAGATTTTCGATAAATTCTACGTTCATTGATTTTTAGTATTCAGTTTTTGTATTTTTTGGTACTATTTGTAATTTTAAATATTAACATATTCTGTAAGAATTTCTAGTATTTACAAATCTAGTATTTTATTTTTACACATGGATTTGTTATTTCGTTCTTCTTATATTCATATAAATATTTATAGATTTTTAGAATTCAATGCTCTGGAACTATAGTTTTCGTAGATTTTTGATATTTACATGTCAAGCACTTTAAAGATTTTGTACATTGTTCAGTCAAAATTTCAAGATCTTCCAGTATGGTCAAAAATTCATCAATAGATTATTTATAACAATGATTAATAGAAATATCATATTCATACGAATTTTTTTTAATACATTTTTAGAACTTGATGCTTTTATTTTATGGATTTTTCAGCCAACAATACCTTTGGAAATTCCTATGACTCAAAACATTTCTAATACTTTCAAGATTTTACGCTAATTGAACTAGAATAAATTGACATACCTGGAAATCCGGTTCGCAGTAATGAGGCGTCAGTAAAGTGGCGCCATTCAGCTGGCCACAGGTTGGGTGAAAAAATTTTTCACATTTGTTACAGGGCAGACAAGATCCCATTCTTTCCAAGCAATACCTACACTCGCTATCCAAATATGTAGGGTCCAACAAATTGATGATGATCTTTTTATCTTCGCATGAGCCCTGGAAAGTGACGCCTGGCGTCATCAAGGCACAAAGAATGTGGGCCCATCTGCCGTCGCAAGTTTGTTTCATAGCCCCTCCACGATTTGGGCAAAGAGCGCAGTCAACCTGAAAACAATAAACGCAAAAATAGTACATTGTTTTATAGGGACAGAAAGTGACTATTTTCTCACATATTTACAATTTGAGTTTGTGCCAATTGAAGATTTTGAGGAAATAATCACTATTTTCTTGATTCAAGGTTTTAAGGATTTCTTTGGGATTTTATACAGTTTATATCCCAAGTCCGGCTATTAAATAATCTTTTTTGAAATATTTATAAAGTAAAGAATAAATAAAAACAATCTATTTCATTCTACTGAGGATTCGAAAAAAAATTTTTTTCAGTGAAAAACAGCGTCTTCATATTTTTCTAGTACTTTTAATGTTTCATATTTTTTTAGTATTTATAAAATTGAAAATATTCTTCAGTATTTTCATATACTTCTTTTCATGATACAATTCTCTAAAATTGAAAATTTGCGAGAAAATTTTACATACTGCTTATTATTTTGAACAGTTTCAGTGAATTAATAACTTCTTTGGATGAATTTTTTTACATTGATTCACAGTATTCTTTTAATGTCTGTATTTTAAACATTTCCTATTTCATTATTTTTATCAATTATACACTTTTCACTTTTTATTACCTTCAATATATTGTACTGACATGCGTCACACATCCAATTTTCACAATCCTGAGGTTGGGCGATACCATAACAGGAACTGTGGACCACCAAAAAGCAGTTGTTGCATTGGTATAACTGATTTTCGTTCTTAAATTGGTACTTATGGTCCAGTTTAGCGCAAGCAAAGACACGTTGTGAAGCCTGTGGGAATGAGAAAAAAGTCATAAGAAATCCGAGTTGTATAATAATGTCTATTAAAAGTTGATTAAATAAGCTCAAAAATAATTAACAAGTGCCCAGCCAGTGGAGTACAAATTGCCAAAACATCGTTTTCTAAAAAGTATATTAGTGTAAAACAACAACCATACTTCCTTAAATGTGAAATTTGAAAGCAACAAAATTTTAAAATCATAAGAAATTCTCATTGCGTTATAATGACTACTCTTAAAACTTCACTGGAAAAATTGATGAAAAGAAAGAAAATGATATCAAAAAAAAGAGAACCATAAAATTATGTGACAACTCGTTATAACTTTTGAAAAAGGTGGAAATTTTAAAAAGCTATTCAATTATCGCTCTAAACACATTTCACGTGGTTTCCAAAAATATTGAATCCAACAACTGTGCTACACAAAACACTTAAAACACAAAGATTAAAATTTCTGTAACCAACCAATTTTTTCTGAATTCTAGGGCTTGTTCTTTTACGCGATACCGTCGATTTCAAACTTTTAAGAACTTGCACAGAGCCCTAAAGTACATAAATTCAATCAATTTATGGCACTTTTAACCAAAGCAAAACAAAAAAATCAGCAATAATTAATCAGTTCTTTTGCGTTTGAACTTTTGGATAAATATGAATGAACTTTTTGAATGAACGAATGATAAACAAAAAATTGTAATTTCAGTATAAGAGTCCTAAAACTCTTATTTGTTTACACCTTTGTATATGTAAAAGATGAAATATTTTTATTTGTTATTTTATTTCTCACCCAAATCTGACTCTCGCGTGGCAGAGTCTTCACTGGAGAGGAGTTTGCTTCCCTCCAGTCCGGTGAGATTTCTTCGTTCAATTTATTTAAAGACAATGCAAAGCTCGCGCATACTGAGCAATGGGAAAATTTTCCTGCCCAGTAGTTGTTGTATGCTCGAATGTCTTTCAGAGCATTGTCAGGGCTTGGATATGATTTCCTTTTTTTTAGATTTTGGGAGTTCTCTGTTGATTTCCTCTTAGACACGCTTGTTTGCATCGAGGGCACCCTGCTGCTTGGCATATTTTCTTGCCTTTCAGCAACCACTTGCATGGGGTATGAATTCCCGTTTGAGGAAGTAGATGGCCCCTAAAAAAATCAAAATTTTTAAAAGTCATAATTAATTCAATCCTATCATATTCTTTTTGAGGTAAAACTTCTTAGGCGACATTATCACTTTTCAGGAGTGTAATTTATTCTAGAATAAAGTTTATGTAGAGAGTAACTTGGAGATTTTGTAACATGTAACACTGTAAACTGTAAGACTGTAAGATGTAAAAGTGTAATATTTTAATTGCGAGGAGTAATTTTGAGATTCTACAATGTAAGATGTAACACTGTAAATTCTCAAAATGTCACAAAATCACAATATGTCACAAATCGCAAAGTCACAAAATTCCACAAAGTTACATAATGTTGCAAAACCCGAAATGTCAAAAATCACAAATAGATCGGAACCTTGAAGAAAGTAACATGAGAAGTTTTACTTCTAACGCTTGTTGATTCAACACGCTCCTATTTTTTTTATTTCTTAAGATTACTGAAGATCTGGAAATTTGGGAAATTAATGCCATATCCGTAGCATTAAAGGTTTTTTAGTCTTAAAAATTACAAAAATACAAAAAATTCTTCAAATATTCTAGAATCTACAAAACTTGACAACTTTTACAAGTATTGATAATCTTAAAAATTTTTTCAAAATTTCCAACATTCATTATACATTTGTTGAGCTGTTGCACATTCTCGACTATTTTCGTTACATAAAACATCTTATAAATTAAAATTTTGTTAAGCACATTCAAGTTTCTATGCCTTCATAAAAATTTCTAAAATTTATTCAAACAATAATCAATTTTTGCTCAAATTTGTTAAAATAATTGTCGCTTTTCACAATTTTCTGCTTATAAATTCTTTGAAATTTCAGAAACTTTTCAAATTTAAAGAGCATGTTGCAATTACTGTAATTTAACAGACAATTTTAAAAATTCCCTTCAAAATCATTTTTATAGGTTACACTCATCGCCCTCGATGTGCACCTCCGAAATGTGCACCAGATTTCGTTCGCTTTCTGTACCAAAACACGCTCGGAAAGTTGGCGAGAAATTCGATATCTGATTGGCTCTCACAATTAAAGAGGTTATGTTTACATTGAAGGCACATACGCGTGACATTTTCATACTGCGCACGCGCTGCCAACTTTCGGAGCGGAGCCCCCACTCCAATCAGGTGCAGAAAGCGAGCTTTTCAGTATTTTTTTTGGTGCACATCGAGGGCGATGAGTGTATTAATGAGTTATAAAATTTTACAAATATATTTTATTACTTAAAATAAAAAACAATCCCTAAAATGCTTTTATACTTGCCTTGGCTTGATCCGCGATAAAGGGCTCAGGTTTGCTTTTTTCATCAATCATCGCCAAGGAATTAGAATATTGGCCATGGTATTCGTCTATGACTTGGTTAACCTCTGTGTGCTCAAACCATTGGACATCTCCATCTACCTCGATGGCTTCAAATCCATCTTGTATAACCTCATCACTTGCGACAAGATCATCGGAAGATGCTTCTTCGGATGTTTGAGTCGACCTCTGCACAAACGTCGGCAAATCCATACTGGAACCTAAGTTGTTGCTGAAAAGTTGTGGAGGAAAAGCTTGCTCTTGTTGTTGGTATATAGATTCCAAGCCCATTGGTTGATGTGTATCGGCATTTTGTTCTGCTGGTTCTAGCACAGGCATTTGCGGAACGACCTCTACCATGTGAGTTCCTTGTTGGTAATTAAATTTTGGCATCCTCAAAATTGGCTTCGATGGACGGTGAAATTCTGTAATCATTGGAGTCATAGCAGGCGGCTGAAGAATGGATTGTTTTTCCGCAACATAAACGTCTGAAGTCATGGTGGCATTTTCTCGGTCCTTTTGTTCTTTGACAGGCGTTGTGCATATGATTTTGGGTTCACAAAGCGTCGATGACTTCGTAGTCTTTTTGTTTTGCGAAGCTGGACTTGCTGCTTTTTTGGTTTTGTGGAGGTTGAAGTATTTTGATAACGGATCTTCATTAAATTCATGAGTTTTGCCCTCTCTACGCATTTTATCGAACTCAACCATTCTTGCTTGAAGTGACATTGGAATTTCATCTTCATCTTCCATGCAGAATTTTTTTTTTAAATATGGTTTCGTTCGCTCGACAACCCCCTGGACAAACTTCGCTGGCAGGTTTTCCACTGTCTTGTCTTTGTCAGATTCTACGAAACACCATAGATCTTCTGCGCTGGGTAGAGGTGCGTATGAAGGTTTTGTCTGATCTGGATGACATCCCTTGTCTTTTCCAAGACACCAATTGTCCCACCTGAGAATGAATATAATGAATACAAATTATATTGATTATAATGTGCAACTGTGCTTGCAAGGCTTAATCTACTTTTGTACAATTTGAAGTGTTTTTTATTACAATGACAAAACCTTTTAATTTCTTCAAACTTAATGCATGCAAACATCTGTTTGTTATAATGTGCTTTCTTATAACCTGTTGTTCTTATAATCTTAGATTTTTAAGCTTGACGTTCACAATTTTGAATTCAGTTTTTAGTTTTAGTAGACTTTATAATCTGTATACATATATTTGTGAGAATCCTATTGTAAGATCAGTCAGAATGTTGTGGAATTTTTGATTATTATAAAAGAATCTTTCATCCATTTTTTGATTAATACTTGAAAATTTTAGTTAACTTATCAATGCACTGTCAATGATTTTTCAACATTCAAATATTCTATAGCTGTAACACAAATAAATTCATAAATTTTTTTAGTCTTAGACAAATTTATGAAAACCTCATTCATATAATTTATTTACAGTATAAAATTTTTTACGTTTTCTTTCAAGATTTCACAAGTTCCAGTATAGCACATTATATTTGTGCCACAAATGTTTTTCTAAAAACTCACGAACCATGAAAGTAAAGAATCATTATGTATGAAATTTATTTCATGAAATTCAATTCATTTTATATGAAATTTCGAAATACTAACCTCGTTTTAGTTTTTGTCTACATATTTAAATTGAAGAAATTCACAAAAAAATTTTCTTCTTGAATATTAGAATATCCAATTCAAGCATCAACATTCAAAATGTAAAATAAAATTTTGCAACAAAAACGTGATATGCACGTTTGATAGAAATCAATAAATTCTCTCCAAAAAAAAAAATCTATTCTTAATTTTTTTTTTGTTTGAATCCAGGCCTTCCTCAAAAAATTGATCACTTCTATCACACTTCATAATGAAAATTACATTTGAAAACGACACAGTTTTTTTCTCGTAAACGATAAAAACTGTGGATAATTTAAGTTATATTGTACAAATGTCATCAAGTTAAATAAATGGCAAAATATCAATTAACAATTACAAATAAACAGCAGGAAGTTTACCAATTTTGAAGCTTTAAGCTAAGTCAAATTTTCAGCAGGAAACTCATCATCTCAAATCATCATGATGAAAATTGTAATAAAAAAACTATGCAGGTTAATTTTTTTGCAATGAAACAGTTACTATCTCGTTAATGATAAAAAAACTTAATAATTCAACTTCCACTGTAAAAGTGTCATCAGGTTAAATAAATGGCAAAATGATGTCTAACAGCAAATTATAAATTAACAACATTAACGACAGGAAATTTCACACTTTTGAAGCTTTTAGCTTCAATTACGTTTTTCTCAGGAAACTCATCAACTGTTATAATCATAATGAAAAAAATTATTAAGTTTAATTTTTTTGCAATCAAACAATTACTCTCGTCAAGAATAAAAACAATGATAAATTTTGTTTCCATTGTATAACATGTCATTGAGTAGTAAAGATTCATACATATGTTTGAATTGTTCATTTTCTTGAAGAGAATTTCTTGACTTTTACAGATCACATGAGACACGCCGTAAATAAATTTGGGTTAAATTTTAAAATTTTACCGATCTGGTTGAAAATTTCTGACAAACACAGCCATTGAGATGTGGAGTTGCTGATGACCACAAGTACAATCCTGGGTCCGTTTTCCATACTCTATCCACCTAGGGGTGGCAAAATTCGTCGACTCAGCACAATTGTATCCTTGGTTATAACCTGCGTGGTAAGCCTTGGGGAATGTAATGATGAACTCCCTTGCCCTTTGAACAATCTAAAATATCGAAATCAACAATTAATGCCAACCACAGCCTAAAATTTCAGTATTTAATAATAAAAAAATCTCAAGTTAATAAAACTTATCAAAATTAAATCAACAAACTGGTGTAACATTTTGTAGAATAATTATAAAAAAAAGGTAAGCGAACTCGAAATTTATAATCATTTTATTAGGAATTTTTCAATTTATCAATTATTATTATTATTATTATTATTATTATTATTATTATTATTATTATTATTATTATTATTATTATTATTATTATTATTATTATTATTATTATTATTATTATTATTATTATTATTATTATTATATTTGAGGGTAATCGACGCCTGTTTAAAAGTTTAATATAACTGTCGGAATCATTAGTACTATAGATGTTACTGATGGAAAAATTTTTTATGTTAATAGTTTGTTATTCGTCCAGATTGAGACAATTTAGTAGAAAAATTCAATTTGTCAAAAATTTTAATAACCAATTGAAAATGAATACATAATTTAAGATTTAGAAAACTAAAAAATACTTATCTTAGATTTACAAATAGAAAATACAAATTCACGATTTGAAAATATTTGAAATCTCGATATTTTAAATGACAAATTAGTAGAAATGGTAAATGTTCACTGTGGATAAAAATGATAAAAAATTCACATCATCAAATAGAATTAATAATAATAATAATAATAATAATAATAATAATAATAATAATAATAATAATAATAATAATAATAATAATAATAATAAAAATTTTGTATCACATTAAAGCTCTTTATTGAAACTTGTGCAAATTAATAAAAATAGTACATTTTTGCTGGAATCATTAAAAATTTAAAAAAGAACGCTGGTTTATTGATAAATATAAGATACTCTTTTGGTTTTCATTAGGCACGGCTTTTCATATTTTTATAAAAAAATTGAATCAAACAAAATAATAAAAATTGTAAAAAAAATTTTCTACAGAATTAACTGCAAAGTAAAAGATCTGGAACAAAATTCTAGAGTTAAAAAAACGCATGAACTCTCAATAATAAGAAAAACATTCTGAGACTAAATTTGTAAAAAAATCAATTACTGTATGGACGGTGATCCCGGCTTTCCTTATAATATCTGGAGAAATGAGATTAGATTTGTGGCGGAGAAATGCTTTGCATTCCTTGCTAGCGGTTGGGAAGGTCTTTGCGGCGAACCTTTCAAACTTGGAAGCTTCACTCGGTGGGATGACGTACCAAACTTTAGAAGCTCCAAAATGCACGTAGTTGACAGAGTACAAATCCATGTCCTCTATATGCCACGCAAACGTACTATTCCTCATGCCATAATAGAGGTAAGGTGTATTGACACCTTGGAATTCATGATCTCGGTATGTGTTTATCCCGTCCAAAATGGTCCCAAGATTGGCCACATTCCAATGCGGAAAATCTTCGTCTGTTAACGAGCCACCAACATCGGCCCCGTACACAGGTGGGTTACTTGGAAACTCTTCCCAGAACATTCTGTCGAGTTCTTTATCAGTAACATTTTCCGGAGTTGCGTGAGGCTCGGACAAAGCTTGTTTTCGGAATTGTCCGACTTCCATATCTTCTAATACAGTATTTCTCACTGTATAGATGCCATTAGATCCGCTTAAGACCCTTTGCTTAATCGGATCGGTAAGTTTCATTTTGTCAAGATCATTGTACCCATTTCTTCTAGGTATGTATCCTGCGGGGGCGACAATTTTCGCGAGCCCTTTTTTATATACTTCATGGTCTTCTAAAGCTACAATATATTCCATGAATGTATATTCTTCTATATCTTCCATTGTAGGGTGTAATACCGGCACCCCATTATCCAGTGTCATCTTGAGTTTGACCTTTCCTGAAATAAAACCAACATTTTACGTGACTTTCGAATATATTCCTTACATGAAAACGAATTTCTTATCTTCAAAATCTTAGACTCAACCTACAGGTATCAAACGACCGAATAAAAAACTTAAAAACCGAAATACAAATTGTTTGACAGTAGGCCACTTTTCTTGATCGTGTCATATATATTCAAACTTCGATCATAGTAATATTTAAACATGTATCAAAAATTAGTGTTTTGAATAGCTCCAGAATTAGTAAATTTTATTAAATTAATTATTTTCCAATTCAACCTCTTTATCAGCACTTTTATGGGAAATTTACCAAATTTTTTTTCAACAGTGTGTATTTGTTTCATGTTACAAATTTTGTACCGACAAATTACAAATACAAACAAAGAAAAAAAAACAACAAGGAAATAAAATACAGAAACATTACCAATATAAAAGTGGTAGCGAATGTGTAAGTGCTAGTGATATTAAGTATATAAATAAAAGGCGAAGAAAAATGTATACTTCATAAAAATGGAGCCAGAAAAAGAGAGTGTATATTAATAAAAAAAAAGATAATATGTAATAATTTATTGCCAGAGTTTCTCGAGTAACTTAACTCTTTTTCTTTAAAGTACAAAGGTATCTTTAATTTTTCAATATAAATAAATATCTCTTATGCAAGGCCAATTTTTAGTACGATGCTATATATTTTATAGTTCAAGTGTATAGCAATCTGTTTTGGACATTGTTTCTAGATTTTCTAAATCTATAAAAAATGTCCCATTATAGTCACAAATTAAGCGATCCTACTTTGCTAACTACAGTTAGAAGCAATAATCTGTGACAAAAATTTTAACGAAATAAAAGAAAAATTTAACTTGCGCTAGTATTACCATTGAAATTGGTTAATTTAATCTTTTAATAAAAATAATGATCATTCAGAAGAGAAATAAAAGAAATTAATATAGATTTTGTATAATATAAATTAATAACTTGAATGAAAATCTATCGATTGAAATTGGTAACTTTATTTTTCAAAAAAATTATAAATCAGAAAATGAATGAATGTTGTCGCAATCAAATTATAGATACATAAAATTAGAATTCGCGAATAAGGTTCAATAAGTTAGAATTATAAATGATCAAGAATGATATTGATAGTTTTGGATGAAATACCATGACTTTTAGAGTAAATGAAATTTAATTTCATGAATTGATTGACGTTTCATAAAACTGCCAACAACATTTATTTTATTCAATTTTTAATTTAAAGTTATTCATTTCGTTTTACGAAATTCAACCATCTACATTTTATGATTAAAATGTAATATTTACGAAATCAAAAAACCAAGTTTTACTTCAATTTTTTACATCATACAAAGAACCCGTGAAAAAAATAACCAAAGACACATAAAATGTATAGTTAAAAATTACGCGCAAAATGGAAAAACGAATAACATGTAAAATATACAAATAAATAACCTAAAAAAATTAATTGCTAGATTCTTCAATAAAAAAATTCATGATAAATCCGAAAATTCGAATACCGAATTTCATCTATGAAATACAAATCTGAATATTTAGAATTTTTATTTATTCCATATAAAATTTTAAATTTACAAGTAACAAGTTCAAATTATTTACATTAAAAACAAAAACTTAGTAGAAAATATTAAAATATCACGAATCACCATTTCAAGTTGATCGAATTTGTTTCTTATTAACATTGAATAAATCAAAACTATGAATATGTATCATTTTTCATTTACCAATTGAAATTAAATATACTTTGATATTCAATTTATTATTCACAAAATGTAAAACCCAAGTTTTGTCTAAATATTCATCATAATACAAACAACAACAAAAACACATGAAAAAAATGCATAACACTAATTCAAACACAAAATAATTAAAACAAACAACATGTAAACACACACAAATGAAACTGTAAAAAAATCAATTGTTACATTATAAAGAAGAAAAAAAAAACTCAAACATAAACACCATCCAAAAATTGGCAACACTGCAATAACACAAGGCCAAACAAAGTGCACTTGGAACAAAAATAAAATTGTTTAGTCCATTCTCAAAGAAAAACCCCATATAATGCGTCATCCCCAAATTAGAAAAATCCTGAATAAAAACATCCCAAAAAATAGGCTTAACCTTAAATTAAAAAAAAAATTTCTTATATGCAAAATAAATAAATTTTAAACCCGATAAACTCACTTTTTTCCATTGTGAATCCGGATAGATTCTCAGACCGAACTTTTATTTCACTCCAATTTCACATGAGGGAAAAACAATCAAGGAAAACACTCGTGGTTCGAAGACGTGGCGACGACAAACCGGAGACAATAAACCCGAATAAATTGTTCGAAAATACGCGATTTTCACGATCAAAAAACACTGTCGGGGCAGAATACGGTCGAAATTAGTTTTGACAATATCAATTAATGTTTAGTGGTGCAGCAGTGTGCAGTACGTGCAGTATAACAGTGCTGGAACATACAGTGTGTGCAATATGTACTCAGCAAAGGCCAGTGTGGACTGTGGTGCAGTGATGCCAGACGGGTTTTTTTTTTCTCTTTCTGACAGCATAATAGGCATAAGGTTGTCCTACTCTTTTAGGAGAATGACGTCATAATCTGGCATCACTGCTGTGGTGTGTGACAGGGCTCGTGACGACTCGACACTTATATGGGAGACTTTGGCAAGGGATTTTCAAGATGGCGCACAGGCCGTGTATATCTGTATATATAATATATATAGTAATACAACAAATAGATTTCTTTAGTTCCAGAGGAAATTCTCAGACGGCGCTTTTTGCCAAAAAAATAACACTGAGAGTATGATGTTTTTTTTCATTATCACACTATATCACACAATGACGTTTCACACAAATGTATATCACAACTTATCACAAATGTATCACAATTCAAAAACAATGTCCCAAATGGTCAAAACAATTATGACATATTGTCGTACTGTTATTGTTTAATTCCGTTTAATTATATTTACAAACGTCAATTTTCCGTTTTTGCCAATCAAAAATCATAAAAAACATACAAATTCGCGAATTTAGAACGATCTAAATCAACCCTAAAAGTGCTGACTGTACAGCGGTACAGTCAAGTACAGACAAATGCTAAATCTTCGTCAGAAAATTTTTTCTCGTTGCAACGCAAAAGCTATTGACGTTTCCAAAGATTGAATTTTGATTCTCTTCTTTGGGAAAGAGTGAATTTTCGACTAAAGTTGGAAATGAAGCGTTCCAAATCGAGCTCGCCGGAGCCTTTTGCCGATTTCAAGTCGAAACGACCGAAGGCCGAAGAAAGTCCCGAGGAAGAATTGCACAAAGACGATCCTCCAAATTTATTGTCTCTTTCAGAGGACGTTTTGCTCCACATTTTGAAAAATTTGCGAGCTGTTGATCTCATTAATGTGGGAAGGTGAGTTTGGTTTTTGAAAATTTTTGTATAACAAATGTTGCCAATTGAGTATTGTTAAAAATTTCCAAACATGCAAATAGAAAAAACAAAATTTAAAAGTTTTTTTCTGATCAAAAAATGATATGATTTGGAAAAAAAATTACAACAAATTTTTTTAATACCAAATATATTGAGTGAAAGTTGAATTTTTTTATTACTTTTTTTCAAAAAACGTGAAGCCATGTCTCGACAATTAATTTAAATTTTGTTTTTGGATTCAATATTTACTAATCTCGAGTTTCCAGTTAGTTTTTATTGCATGCAAACACCTTAATTTGATTCTTTAGTAAAAACAAGTTCAGAAGAATTAAGAATAAAGAACTCATTGTACACGAAAATTTGAATTGAACAAATTTGAAAGTATTTGCATGCTATATAACCATGTTGTTACTCACGGTTTGTTCAGGAAAAGTCAATTATTATTTAATTATAAGACGAAAATTACCAAAAAATTATCTGCATCTTTAGATTTAAAATCTTTTTTTTTTTTTTTTTTTTTTTAAACGATTTCTAATTTTTTGATGAAATATGAATTGGTTGGATAATAATGGATTACCACGAGGATGTCCTATACTAATCTAATGGATTACATTCGTCAAAAAGATGTTAAAAGTATTTTAAAAAAAATAGCTACTAATGATATTTTTTTACGATAAAATTAAAGAGTACAATTCATGAAAGTTTATTTGTTAATCAGGATTAGGAGGTGATCATGATGAGGATTATAATAATAGCTTCATTATGACTTTTCATGATTTGTGACAATGCGTGATTTTGTGATTCATAGAATTTTGTCATGATTGACCATTGTGACTTTCTGCGACTTTTGTATATTAATAGTTGGTTATATTTTCTGTTATTTCCTATAAAGGGTGTCCTAAAGTCGGTGGATCATCAGAAAACTATCAATGTTTCATGAAATTCTAAGACACTTTTTCCTTAACAATATTCCATCATTCGCAAAATTTAAAGAGTTATTAATAATTAAGTTTCGTCCACTCACCATTTGCAAGGCAAGGTTTTTGATTGAACCCCTTTCTCTTTCTAAGCTTACTGTAATAGAAAACTGGGAGGTAATTGTGGCGTGTTATGGATCATTGATACATGATTTCTCTTATCTTGGAAGAAAATTCTTAAGCAAAAAATTCTAGGAATCACAATTTCTTTGTCTTGCATTTGTTTTAGATATAATACTCTTTTGTCCAACTGTCACATTTACAATGCAGTATCTTCTAATTTCTTTATCAAGAGAGATAAAAGAAGCCATTAACCTAGACTCCATTATACATGCCTAAACGATCCCAGTATTCCCATGAGAGTTAGCTAAGAAAGAAGAGTCTCTTTTATGAAAAGCCCCGACTCTCCAAAAGTTAGTAGACGAAATTGAATTATTAATAACTGTTCAAGTGTTGTGAATTTTCAAATCATGGAAAGTATAAAGTGTCTAAAAATTTTATGAGGAATTGATGATTTACGGATGATCCGCTGACTTTGGAAGACCCTATATTTCATGGTTTCTCAAATTTTTATGAGTTTTTCACAACGTACTGACTTTCGCATTTATATGTATGTATAGATTAAGGCAATAAAAAATTGATAGATGAAAAGCTTTGAAGTGTAATTTAAATTCAAATTTCTATTTTCGAGATAAATATTTAGGGAGGTTTTTCATCAGGATCATGTTTTTTTAAAAAAGTCATTACTGGTTTATCAAATTATGAAAAATTAAGAGAAATTTTCCTTCGATTCCACATGATTCATATATATATATATATATTAAGCAATCAAGAAAAATTGGTAGATTAAAAATTCTGATGATTAATCAAAATTTGAAATTTTATTTCCCACATGAAATACTGAGAAAATTTCCTATGTTTCCAAATTAATTTTTCATGAATATTTTTATTTATCATTCTTATTAGGACCATGTATTTATAGAAAATAATTATTTATCTGGTTTATCGTACTATAGAAAATTAAGCTTAATTTTCAATTATTTGTTACTTGATGATTCTTATCATTCTTATGTAGTTTTTATTAGATGCACAATTTTTCCCGTCACAAAAATACAAATCGGATAATAGATCAGATCATCAAATCTTAATAAATAATAAAGCTAGAAAATTTTTTCACCCAGTACATTCAATTTTTGGAGTTTCAATACTTGAGACTGTTAATAATACACTTAATAAAATGCAATGCATGAAAACGATGAAAGTTGTCAAATTTTTTTTATTATTTCAGATGTTGTGAAACTCTTAATCGCATCATTCGAGACAGAACTTTGTGGGAAAATGTCGAATTCTGTATCAGAATGCCTGAGAAAGAGAGACTCAGTCTGAAAGATTTCACAGAATTTCTGCACTCTACGACAAAAAGTTTGACAATTTTTTTAGACTGCATCGAAGAAAAAGAGCAACTGGAAGTCTTTTTCAATGATTTGGGTCTGAAATGCATTCAGTTAAAAGAGCTGGTACTCGACTACTCCAAAATCCATGCAGGCAAAGTATGAAACATTTTTTTTGTAAATATACCTTAATAAGTGAAAATATTGTTTATGGTCAGTTAAAAAAACACACTGCAAATTTTTAATAATATTTTGATATAAATTAATTATTTAATGACTCAAATTTTCAGGTGACAGTCAAACACTTTCCTGCGACTTTAGAAAAACTTTCAATGAAAGGAACTGAAATGAAAAGCCTTACACCGTACACTTCATACTTCAGTGGAATTAATCTTTTACTACCCAATCTGACAGTAAATTGTGCAATAAAAAAATCATGTTGAACGTATGGAAATACATAAATTGTGATTCTTTTTTTTTTCAGTGTTGCATCTTGAGCAACTGCGACTGGTTGGAGACACAGTCTTTAATGCCTTTGAGCAAACTGCCAAAACTCAAAGAATTGAGGCTCGATTCGTGCAGACAAATGTACGAATGCCTTGCTTATGCAAGTCTTGCTGCCAGATGTGGTTTCAAAGCACTCGAGGTAATTGTGAATAAAAGGTCAAACATCAAGAGTCTAAAAAAATTGTGGTTTTTGAAACGACTTTTAATTTTGACAAAAATGATTACCCTGAAATGTATAAAATGAGCGAATTTGATAAATTTCCAGAATTTTTCACTGTATCTATTCAAATCTTTAAATATTGATTTTTGCAAAGAATTAATTGGTTTTTCAGTCATTAGTCTTTTTTATTTGACTTGATTGAATATTTTTACAGATTTTAGATGTGAGAAATACAGCTCTAGGCGATAGCGAAATAAGCAGTTTCAGTTTCACTGAAACTCTTACACACTTGTACCTGGAAAATCCATCAGAAAAAATAGAAACCGAAACCTTGGGACAGCTCTCGTGCCCATATTTTGTCGAAATTCGATTGAATCAAGATGGAAATGTCAGTGCAGAGGTTCGATTTTACTGTTATATTTAAAAAATGTTTATAACATTTTAGAAATGACCAGCAATTTTATTAATTTCATAAAATATAAAATTATCGAATCATAAAACGACACTTTTTCCTTACGTTTCAGATAGATGAATATAATTTTGAATATCTAAAACAGTTTTTAAAAATTTATTATGTTATGCTTCTGAAATTCCTTAAATTATGGAAAATGATAATTTTTTAGTCAAATTAGGTTCCTAAGATCATGTACTTGGAATTTTTTAAGTCTGTAATTGACAATTTTGTCGTTACTTTGTAATGAATTGAATTATTTTATTTTCAAATAAATAAAACATGACTTCGACTGCTAAATAAAAAAACAAACAATGCACTGTTATTCATTAATTTAAAATTAATTTTTTATAATTTTCAAATTCCAGAAAATTTTTATGACTATTTTATATTAATTATTTTAATTAAGTAAATTAAAATTGAAATTTCATGGTCAAAAATCGAAATGTGTTGAGAAACTATCGGATGAAAAATCGAAAATCTATCGTTCATTATTATTTAATGCATTAACTGAAATTCATTGCAATTTTAAGAACTGTAATAAGAATGAAAATAATTTTAAATTTTACAATTTCTGGATTAAAAATTAGATCGCAAAATGTGTAAATCAGTAGGAATGTGACATTTTTCACAGAATAATTTGAAAACTAAACAATCAATTGATATTGATTTATTAAAAATCATTTATTTCCAATCTTAGATGACGACTGTTTTTTCGAATTTTACTGTGAAATGAAATTAGGGCAGAAAGGCAAGAAATTGAAAAATTAACAAAAGCTATGTTTTATAGGTGCAAGTAAAGAAAAATAGAAATTTCAAGATCAGAAAAATGAATGATTTCAGCATTTTGGAAAAACAGCTGTGAAAATTGTTAATATTTTTCATCAGAACAAAAGTGACTGTATTTTTATAAATTTGTGTTGATGAATGGGGAAATTGATGTTGATATTTATTAATATTATTATTATTTAGTGTTTTAAATTCTTCAATTTTTCATGATTATTTTTTAATCGAATATACTGCAAAGTTGAAGTATTGAAAAAAGTGAAGAAAGAAATGAATCAAATATAGTAAAAGACGATTCAACTCAATAAAAATAAAAATTCTTTTTTTAAAAATATTTATAATATCGATGTTTTGGATGATGAATTTTAAAAATGGAATTTTTTTCAATAGTATAAATAGAAAATTCACATCAATAAGGAGAATTGACTGCTTGAATTTTATATTCATAATTAGAAAAAAAACTTGTTATCATTCAAAAGTCTTGTATAGAAACTTAACTGCAAAATCTGTTATTTTTCAAAAATTATTATCCAAAAGTTAAATAAACATTCGTTAATAAAAAATATGTAATTGATTTTATTCATTTCAAAAAATTATTCAATTTATATCAATGGAGAAAATGATAAATAAAATAAATTCGGGTTGACATAATGCAAACTTTGATTGATTATTAACTCTCTTAGGTCAATTAAACGAAATTGACCCAAAATATTGAAATCACAAATTTTTCTAATTTCGAAATTTCTTTTTTTCTTTAACTGAGCCTCTTATTATTATTATTTTGTATTGTTTCATTTCTGGCAATTCTTTTTACAAAATAATATTTTGTAGTAAATTTGATGAAAAAAGTCAGTGCTAAAAATTCCTGAAAACAAATATTCGAAATAATTGATTTTGTAATAATTACTATAGATATTTTCAGATTCATTAATACAGATTGATCTGGTTCATAATTTTCTTTATTATTCAAAACTTAATATGCTTTTTCACAGATGTGCCCTGGCTTTGAAATGCCACATATTCCAGTTGTAGCAAATAATCCTATCACAGACAGAGCAGTTATTTCCTTGGGTAGTTATTGTCGTTACCCAGTTTATTCAAGGAACGGGGAAATGCGTTTCGACGAAGACGACAAAAAACGAAAGCTGAGCAATCCAAAATTAAAGGTTTTGGTCGTGAGGTATAATTCAGAAAACAAAACAATCATAATTTATTACTATATATTTAATAATATTGTTCAAATAAGACTCAGCCCTGTTTGATTTTTACATAAATATTATATTAATTAAAAGTTCAAACATGAAATTCTCGAATGAATATTTGGAAAATAAAATAGATTCTTGAATTAAAATGAACAAATTTGTACTGACAAGTTTTCAAAATCTCCAAATCTAACAAGCATAGAAAATTTTTAGGGTTTTGAATTTCATTAGAGAAAGTTGTATAAATCAAGATCTTTTCAACAGGAATTATCCTGAAGTAACGGATCGAAGCTTATCTCACTTGACAGTGAATGCTCCGAGCTTGGAGTACCTCGACCTCACAGGCACATCCGTGACACACGAAAGTGTGAAATTGTTCAGGTCGAGCCGACCAAACGTAAAACTCGTCACTTCTTTCGACGATGATTAAATTTGACACTAAAAAACCATTTACATAAAAACCAGCAGACCATTACAGAAAACAGCATTTTTCCTACTAAAAAATTAGTTCACATTCAAGTATGTAAATACTTTGAACAAGATTAGAAAATTATGTTTTTCGACATTTGGCTATTTTTTTTTTTTTTTTATTTATTTCTTTGCTTTTTGTGTGGAAATTTGATACAGAGAAAGAATTATTTATTTGACAATGGGACAGATTTGATTTTCAGTTTCTATGTATTATTGATAACAAAGTATTTGAAAATGTGAATGTTTACTCAGTAGTGGGGTCCTAAGAGGAGTGGGGGAGTAGGGAAATCCCCCACCCCTAAGAATTGTTTTTGGGACTGCCCCTGATTTGCTACTGTAATCAATAAAACACTATTATAGGTATAAAATAATGTAATATCATACAGCTTTTTAGACGTTAGTGGCTTGTCAAAACGCGAATTGAAAATATATTGATCAAGTTGATTTTGTATGAAAATATTCTATATTCTCGGTTTACTGTGTATTCGAATATTTCGCATTCACGTGTTTCTTCTGAAACATTGAATTTTGACTTTTTTTCAGACTATATGTTGAAAAAATATTTTTTGTAAATACTAAGGGTATTGGCATACACAATTTTTTTGAGTTTTGTCAAATTTAGATGGAATTCGAATTTATTTTAATCTTGGTAATATTTTGGTTCCTTTTCTTTCTCTCAATCCAGTCGTTCCACTATTTTTTATTCTCCCTTTAAAAATCGTTCTATTTGATTTTCGGATTTATAAAATATTGAAGCACTCAAATAACTAAATTTTTAATTATTTTTGTTTTTTCTCCTTCCATACATTGTCTATACCCTTACAATAATAAATTTAATGCTGGAGTGAAACAAAAAAATCTATTGAAATTCTATAACATGAATGTAAATTTCAAATAAATATTTATTAGAATTTCGCAGATCCGAAAAGCCTGAAAAGTGTTTGAAATATTTTAACACTAAAATGATTACACAAGTTTTTTTATTAAAAATAATATAGTGCAATTGTTTCTAAAGAAAAACATTCATTGTAAACCAAGGTTTTTTTATTCACAATAGATGCAAATTTGTAACAATGAATAATGCAAAGCTTGAAAAATATGGTCTTGTTATTACTGAATGTAATCGTCTTAGTATCGGTGCATTGTAACTGTTTAAGATTTCTGCTACAATGATTAACGAACACTTTTTAACGTTTCATAGACACGTTTTTTCCTAATTAATTATAGGCACGTTTTTATAAATCACGAATAAGTGGATTCGGGAAATATGGGGGCCGAGTGAAAATTGTTAATAATTTTATTTTGATGATAATAAATGGAATGTATCAATCCAAATATTGTTATTAATATTATTTTTATTTTTTAGTTTATGACCTATTATTTATTGAAATACTTAAAAAATGTTATATGAAAAATATAATTTTACTATGAGAATGTATGTGTGATTCCAAAAATTATAATTGGACTTTTTTAATGATTTTAATCAAAAATGTTGAAAGAATTTTTTCAAACATAATAATTTGTACAATTTTATAAATATAATAAATTGTACAATATTTTCGGTAATAAAAAAAATTACATTGATATGTTTCAATAATATTATATATATGAATACTAATAATAATATTTTTCAATGGAAAAATGTTTAGTAAATTACTTAATCATTTTTTTATGAAACAGGAAATTTACTTTTTAGATTAAATTTACAGATTTCAATATATGACTTCTTTCATTTAATTTTATGATTCCTGTATGAAATAATATCTGATATAGAATATAATTGATGTAATTATATTATTATAAATAGTTTTACATATTTTCTTTAATAAAAAATATATAAGTATATTTTAATAAGTATTATATACTTTATTTTATACATAATAAATTATGATATTATTGTAATTCAACGAATTATACATAATAACCATAAAATTTTTCAACAGAATTAATAAAAATCTTGTATAAGTTATTTAACAATTTTATTATTAAGGTAGAAAATTGAATATTTGTAATAAAAATTGCACAAAAAATGTTTACATCTGTGTAAAAGGAAAAAAGCTCATTAAATTTGAATTTTCGCGGTTATAAAAAGCAGTAATCTCATTGGATGAAAGTTCGCCTTAAAATTCAATCTGTCAAATCAGAAAATGGCGTGTGTGCAATTGCAATGACAAAATTTCGCTAATCTCTGTTTAAAAAACAATATTATTATAAAAAGTAATGAACCGATCAACTGAAAGTTTGTGAAAATATTCGAACAACTGAACACTGAAATATCCTTCAAGTTGAAAGGTAAAAATAGTTTCAGAGCAGTATGCGAATGTAAAAATTGCTTTTTTGCAATAAATAAATTAATTGTTTATCTCTTGGTTTTTCATTGTGAGATGATTATTTATGATTGTTAAGTGTTTGAAACATGAGTACAAGTAACGACTATTGTCAAATTATCGTAGGTCAATTGCTGAACGTTGAAAAAAATTTCACATATTTTTCACTTTTTTGAGTTCATTTTGGGATTTTTAATCCAAAATTTGAGATCAGGAAAGAGAAATGAATTTTTGAAGTGTAATTTTGTATTTTGATGGAAAATTATAAAGGTTTGAGGAATTCTTCTCGAGTATGTGATTGACAGTATGTACATAATTTGAGAAATTTTGTTTAAAGTTTCAGCAACAACAATGGCTCCGCGAAAGGTCAATTTGTTTGACCGACTCTTCGACAAAAATTTGAACGATCTTGTGCGAGGAATAAGGAACAACAAAGAAAATGAGGTACAATTTATTGACGTTTGTGAATTTAATTAAAATCACTGTCTAAGCAGTAACTTGACAGGAGAGTTAGGTTTTTTTTTCAGGCACCAAAAAATACAGAAAATATATGCAAAAATCATTTATAAAGAATTAATGTAAATTAAAATTATTATAGATAAATGGTAAATTATATTCTTGAAGTACATATATATATATATATATATAAATATATACGTAAAAGTCTGTACATTGTGTGCCGATAACTTCAAAACTTCTGCACGAAATGTCCTGAAATTTTGCGCAGTATCAATCATGTTCGTCTGAAGGTTATAGGCATGTTTTCATCAACGAACTGACATGGCCAACTACTGTTGGAATATCTCACACACATGCACATACACACCAAAAAAAGTCAAAAAATCATAAAATTCTGCAAAAGTTGCAAAAAGTTACAAAAAAAAATCACAAAATCACAAAAGGTTACAAATCACAAAAACTCGTAAAAATTTACGAAACCATGAAATACAGGGTCTTCTAAAGTCAGAGGATCATCCATAAATTATCAATTTCTCATAATATTCTTAGACACTTTATCCTTTCCATGTTTTGAAAATTCGCAACACTTGAACAGTTATTAATAATTCAATTTCGTCTACTAACTTTTGGAGAGTCGGGGCTTTTCATAAAAGAGACTCTTCTTTCTTAGCTAACTCTCATGGGAATACTGGGATCGTTTAGGCGTGTATAATGGAGTCTAGGTTAATGGCTTCTATTATCTCTCTTGATAAAAAAATAAGAAGATACTGCATTGTAAAGGTGACAGTTGGACAAAAGAGTATTATATCTAAAACAAATGCAAGACGAAGAAATTGTGATTCCTAGAATTTTTTGCTTAAGAATTTTCTTCCAAGATAAGAGAAATCATGTATCAATGATCCATAACACGCCACAATTACCTCCCAGTTTTCTATTACAGTAAGCTTAGAAAGAGAAAGGGGTTCAATCAAAAACCTTGCCTTGCAAATGGTGAGTGGACGAAACTTAATTATTAATAACTCTTTAAATTTTGCGAATGATGGAATATTGTTAAGGAAAAAGTGTCTTAGAATTTCATGAAACATTGATAGTTTTCTGATGATCCGCCGACTTTAGGACACCCTTTATAGGAAATAACAGAAAATATAACCAACTATTAATATACAAAAGTCGCAGAAAGTCACAATGGTCAATCATGACAAAATTCTATGAATCACAAAATCACGCATTGTCACAAATCATGAAAAGTCATAATGAAGCTATTATTATAATCCTCATCATGATCACCTCCTAATCCTGATTAACAAATAAACTTTCATGAATTTTACTCTTTACTTTAATTGTAAAAAAATATCATTAGTAGCTATTTTTTTTTAAAATACTTATAACATCTTTTTGACCAATTTAATTCATTATATTGGTATAATATCTCTGTGTGAAAAAATTAGAAAAAAAAAAAGAAGATTTCGAACCTTGGGATTCAAATAATATTTTGGTAATTTTCGTTTCTCAATTAAACAATTGACTTCTCCTGAATAAACCACGTGCAGCAACGTGGCAACCGCGGAGCAAAGCCCACTGGGACAGCTAGTTACATTATATAATTAATAATATAATAGCATTATATATTTAAAAGTATAATATTATTATATAATATTTGTCCATAAGATATATTAATATGTAAATATATTTTATATATGAATATATAATAATATTATATAATATTTTTAATCATATAATTACTTTACAACAAAATTTTTCAAAAGAAAGTCATTAGAAGAATTTTGCACATAACTTTTTAATTTTTTTTTTTTTGGCTACTTGCTGACAGAAAAATTTCCAAGTTAGTTTTAACTGTCTTATCCTCTTTTAATTTGTTCTGGTACAGTTTTATAACTTGAGTAGATATGAAGCAAAACCTTCTACATACAATAAAAGCAAAAACAAAAATTTTTTTGAAAATCCCTCACTCCGTTTGTGAGTTATAATGTCTAGAATGAACGTCATTTCATTTTTATATGTATAAATCTGCAAAACTAATTTTACTTTATTCTGTTTAATTACAGGGAAAGTACATCGCACAATGCATGGAAGAAATAAAAATCGAGCTTCGGCAGGATAACATTGCTGCCAAAGCAAACGCTGTTGCTAAGCTGACATATGTATGTATTAACATAATTAAGATTCATCCAATGAAATTCAATCAACTTTGTACAAAAATATTAAAAGAATTTTAAATTTGCTATGTATTTACTTGGTTATTATTCAAATTCCAAGAGTAATTTAGAAATTTTTTGTTTTCTACGTTTCAATTGTTGCATTCATTATTAATGTTATATCATTATTTAATATTCTGTAGCTATTTTTTGGTGAGCAATTCCTTCATAATTTGACTGGAATTTTAAAGAATTGTTTTTCTGTGTAATTTTTTTGAATGTTGCTATGTCTATAAAAGATTATAAAATGTTTTTTGTTTTACAGCTTCAAATGCTGGGATATGACATCAGCTGGGCAGGCTTCAACATTATCGAAGTTATGTCTTCGCCAAAATTTACCTTCAAAAGAATCGGGTACTTGGCAGGAAGTCAAAGCTTTCACCAGGACAGTGAAGTATGTTGATTCTATCATAATATTAAATTTGAATTTGTTATTTTATTATGTTTTTAAAGTTCCAAATAAAAACTAGTAGCAGAAACTTGATTATTTGATTTTTTTAATATGGTTTTAAAATGTACAAAAGTGTCGTAAAATATAAACATATTAAATCATTTTATTTAAATGTAAAAGTCCAAATCAGGATTTTCAATATATTGCAAAAATGAAATCAGGATGTTCAAAATGAAAATGAATAAAAATCAATAACGTTGGAATACATATCAATAATTTTTTTTTTGGTTTTGTTTTTTTTTAAACGTTTGTAACTTCAAAAACATACTTAAATCAATTAAATTCTTCTGATGAGAGTTAATTTTAAATTTTTGTTTCCAGCTTTTGATGCTGACGACCAACATGATAAGGAAAGACCTGAACAGCCAAAATCAGTACGATGCAGGACTAGCTTTGAGTGGTTTGTCCTGTTTCATCAGTCCTGACTTGGCGAGGGATTTGGTCAATGACATAATGACTTTGCTGACGTCGACCAAACCGTATCTGAGGAAAAAGGCGGTGTTGATGATGTACAAAGTCTTCCTGCGTTTTCCGGAGGCCCTGAGGCCAGCGTTTCCTCGGCTCAAGGAAAAACTCGAGGACCCCGACAGTGGTGTACAATCTGCAGCTGTCAACGTCGTCTGCGAGCTCGCCCGAAAAAACCCAAAAAACTATCTCAGCCTCGCCCCTATATTTTTCAAGCTCATGACCACGTCCACCAATAATTGGATGCTCATCAAAATCATCAAACTGGTGAGAGGCAATTACTGCAGTTTGAATCACTGGATTTTTTTGAATGTGCTTGAAGTTCCAAACGTTCAAGAAATAAATAAAATGGAAAAAAGTAATTAATAATAGTTACTAATCATACAAATAATGTAAATATCAATAATAAAATAAATACTGATAATTATTCATCACTGTAATTATGAGAGCTAATGAAAACAGTTTTTTTTTTATTTTCATTTATTCTAAACGTTTGGAACTTAAGGAACATTTTTTTGGAAGAATTTTTGTCGGTTCAACATTTTTTGACAATGAAAAAAATTTTTTCTAGTGTATTATATAGACATTTTTGAATATTCAAGGGGGACTCTATGTTTAAATAATTTTAGTGCTGGATTTAGATCAAGTGAGTATTGTCCATGGGCAGCGGTGAAAATGTTTTTTTCTAAATTTATTTATTTGAATATCGATAAAAAATGAAAGGTGAAGTTCAGTTTCGACATTTTTCATTTTGATCATGTTAAGAATCAGTTGAAATCAGGTTTTGAATTTGAAAGTCGATGAACTTGAAACTTTGATGTGTTTTTGATTCTTGAATCTGGATTTTATGATATTGTATTAATTAAACTGCAAAATAGAACAATTTTACTATGTGAACATTGAATCAAAAATTTTTAATATCAAGGTAATTGATATGAAATTTGTAATTTAGACGGTAAAAAGTTTACAGTTGGAAACTTTGTTAATAGTTGATCAATTTATTTATTTAATTACTTATTTAAAGAACTTTATGAAATTGTTAAAAAAATATCTCTTGACTATTTTTGTTTTTGCTTACGCCCTTATTTTTTATGTAATTTTTTGTCATAACTTATGAACAGCTACTTAGATATAATAAAATAAAAAACTCAATGATTTAAAAAATTAGAAAAATCAAGCTTCAAAATTACAATATCCGAATAGAAAATTCTAAAATAAAAAATTTAGAAACCGAAAATTTAAAAATATAAGTAATTAAAAAAAAGTGATACACATTATGTAATTTCAAAATTAAAGAATTTACAAATGGAAATTTAATATGTGAATTTTTTCGATAAAATCTCTCATGACCATTTTTTGGCCTACGCGCTTGTTTATTGTTAAAATTTATTTTCAAACAATTTATAAACAGTTATTTAAAAATGATGAAGTCGATAACTCAATGTTTTAAAAAACAAGCAAAATCAAGCTTCAAAATTACAACATCCGAAAGTAAAATTCTAAAATGAAAAATTTGGAAACCTGAAATTATAAAAAATATAATTATTTTATAATCAATAATTTATAGCATCAAAGATATTTATTAACAATTCGTACTTTTATAATCAAAGAATTTACAGCTGAAAAATTTGTTGAAAGTAAAATTTTTTATAATATTTCTCATCACTATTTTTTTACTTACGCCTTTGTTTATTACGTAATATGTTGTTACATAATTTATAAACAACTCCTTGAAAGTAGTGAAATAGAAAGCTCATTGTTTTGAAAGATTATAAAAACCAAGTTTAAAAAAGACAATATCCGAAAAGAAAAGTCCAATAAATAAAAATTTGGAAACTTGAAATTGGAAACGTATAAGTATTCAAAATAAAAAATGATAATTTTCAATATCAAAGAAATTATTATACAATTCGTATTTTCAAAATTTTTAAATCCGCAGCTAGCAACCTAACAATGACATTTTTGTAAAATCCCATTTTTTTTTACATACACCTTTGTTTTTTAAAATAATTCATTGTTATGTACTTCATAAACAGCCCCTTGAAAGAATCATACCGAAATTTCAATTTCTCGAAAAATTGAAAGTAATTAGCTCCAAAATCACAACATGTAAATTTGTAGATTACTATAAATTAAAAAATATAGAAACCTTAAACTGTGAGAATAAAAATTTCCAAGATTGAAAAATGAGAAGTTCCAATAAATGAATAATATACAATAAAATTTGTTTTTCCCAGGAATTAAAAATATAAAGCCGGAAAATTTATTGTAAAATTTTGTGGAAAATCTCTCATTTTCATTTATATTTTTGCACACGCCGTTTGTTTATTTTGTAATTAATTGTTTATTTTATTATTATTCCAAAAACTTACTATTTTGAAAAATTTGAAAAAAAGCTCTAAATTTACAACATTGAAATAAAACATTCTGAAATAAAAAAATTTGGAAATCTTAATTTTTGAGAATATAAGAGTTTAAGATTTAAAATAAAACTATCTTATACCAAAAAATTATTATACAATTTTTATTCAAAAAATTTTTAAATCCGCAGCTGGAAACTTGGTTATGCATTTTTTTTTGTGAAATTTCCCCCGTCACCATTTTTGTTTTTTCGCACTCATTTTTGGGTGAACCTTATTTTTGTGTAATTTATAAACTTTAAAAATTCAAAAAAGTAAGAAACAAAATTACAAAATTCTAGAATTAAAAAATTTGAAACCTTAAACTGTATAAATATAAGTATCCAAGATTAAAAAATCAAAATATCCAATACCAAAGAAAGTTATACAATCAGTATTTTGGTGACCTAAAATTGTAAAAATTTGAGTAAATGTCAAACAGAAAAAAAAATTAATATACAATCCGCACTTTCAAAATTAAACAATCCACAATTGGAAACTTTGTTTTGAAATTTTTTATAAAATCCCTCGTGTTCATTTCTATTTTTAAATGTCACAAAATTCACCGCCCATTTGTCTGAAGTTTTAAACATTCAAAATGAACGAAAATAAAAAAAAAAACTTGTTTCCTTAACCTCTCATTTTTCATTTCTATTATTACATACGAAGTTCTTAATAAATTGCATTTGCTGACCATTCAGTTTCACTCTTTGCAGAACCCTATAAAATTCAATAAAAATTTAAAATTCGAGTAATGAATAATTATTCATATTCATCAGATACCATCCAATTTCTCTATGCTTTACTTCAATCTTGAATGGAAATAAAAAACAATTTTTTTCATTTTCGTTTATTTCTTAAACGTTTGTAACTTCAGGCCTTGGAAATTTGCCCATGTTGCCTATGGTATAAATCCTGCACTAGACAATGTAACATTTTTTAATCTTGTTTCACGTATTCAGTTCTCAACCATAACGCTGATCGAGCCGAGATTGGGCCGTCGATTGACACAGCCTCTTATTGACCTCATATCAAGGTTTAGAATCAGTTAATTTTTTTTCCGCATAATTATATTTTCTTGCGTTTGATCTTAGGCACTTCACGAATGTTTCATTTATTTCGACATTTTCCTAGTTTTTTGTTTTTCGTTCACTGTGGTAGTATCGTTACATGGGCAGGCAATACGAATCTATGCGAAATTCGCCGTTGAGAATGTTGAATGTTCTATTTTTCTTGGGTTTTTTTCATAGACCATGCGTTATTACATTTCCAGTTTGGCGCATTGACACCCCTAGAACCTAGGCTTGGCAAAAAGCTAATAGAACCCCTTACCAATTTGATACACAGGTATTGAATTCATTTTTTTAATGAAAATTTCTTCGCTTTTAAGAGAATTTATTTGGCTTTCGGACTGAGTTAATTATTTTCGAGCGTTGGATAAACGAGAAAATTTCGTGAGCGTTTAATTTCGCATAAAGCTACGAGCACTTTTTTATTTTGCGAGGAGGCAGTCAGTGGCGGATTTGGAAAAATTTGGATATCTATTAGGGAAGTGAAAATCATGGAATTGATGAATTTTATTTTCTTAAACAATCAACAGTTGTTTTTAAGTGTTAATTTACTATGAATTTTTTGTGATTGTTGAAAAGTATTTTAGCAATTATGTATCTTTGGAGTACCATGAAATTTGGTTGGAGGGGGGTCCCATAGATCCGCCACTGAAGGCAATAGATGCTTTCCAGAAATGCAAGAAAAGTCCAGGTTTTTGGAGTAGTGAAAAGGGGATGGATTTTGATGAACAAAAAATTCCAGATGGAATCGGGAAAAATGTTTTTGTGCAAACTACTAAAGTTTATTGAAAAATAAAGAAACTTTAGTAGGTGGGAATTGGAAAAAAAATTTAGTTATTTAAAAGAAATTATTGTTAATATTACTGAATTTCCCAATAATCTAAATACATCATTTTGTCTTATTTAATGGGGGGAGGTTCATTATAATATTAATAGAAATACATGTAGTGAGATATTTTCATTTTTTGATGTAAATCTGTAAAATTTGAAAATTATCAAAAAATTACGAAAAATCTTGATGAATTTGACGAAGTTTATAAAATTCAAAAAGCTTTGAATGGTTTGTGTTGTTTAAAATTTTTTAAGTTTTGAGGGAATTCAAACAAAACATTCCAAGTTTTAAAGATTGACAAAAATTATAGAAAATTCAACAAATTTTTAGAATTTCAGAAAATGTTGATAAATTTCGTAGATTGTTGAATAATTTGTAAATTTGAAACTGCGATAATTAATTGGGCAATAATCTTAATATTTTTGAACATCAAACAATTGTTACGGAGATCGTCGATAATTTTGAAAATTTCAATTGAAATCTAGGAAAGTAAAATTTTAAAAATTTCAAGAACAATGAAAATTTCGAAGATTATGAATAATCCTTAAGAATTTGTAACGTTTGTGAGATATTAGGAAAAGTAGGCAAATTTTGTATATTTCGAAAAATTTTGAAGACTGCGTTTGATTTCAGAAAATACTTGTAATTTGGCCAAATTAAAAAAAAAAACGTTTTATCGTAAGAAGATCGTCTATAATTTCAAAATTTTGTGGAACAAGTGAATATTGAAAACTTGGAAGATTTTTAATTATCCTGAAAAATTAAAAAATGTGCACAATTCCAGAGAATATTGATGAATTTCGTGGATAATGGAATATTTTGAAACTTTGGTGAAATTCCAGAAACTGTGTAGTATTCTTGAAATTTAAAAAAATTTGAACAAAACGTCGATAAATTTTGTAGATTGTTGAATATTTTTGAAATGTTATAAGAATACGACAATCAGGTGAAAATCTTAACGTTTTGAAAAATCGAACAATGTTTTATTTCATAATAATCGTCGATAATTTTAAAAATTTGAATAAAAATATAAAAACGTTGGTAATTTTTTAAATTTGAAAATCATTGAAAATTTTGAAAATCGAAATAGTAATCCTTAAGAATTCGGAAATTCGTTGAATATTAGAAAAAAAAGTAAATTTTGTAGATTGTAGAAAATTTTAAAGATTTTGATTAACTGTATAAACTTTGTATTTTATTCTTAAAATTTTTGAAATGGAAAAATGTTTTATCGCACTGAAATAGTCGATAATTTGAAAATTTTTGAAGAATTAGAAGACATTGAAAATTCTGAACATTGTTCATAATCCTGAAAAATTGAAAAATGTGTGCAATTTCAGAGAATATTGATAAATTTTGTAGGTAATGGAATAATTTGAAAATTTGGTAAAACTATTGATACTGTGTAATATTCTGGGAATTTAAAAAAAATGAAAAAAATTGTATCGTATGAAGATAGTTGATAACTCCTTATCTAATAACGTTGAAAATTTCGAAAATCTAATTAACAATCTTCAAGAATTTAAAAAATTCGTTGAATATTAGAAAAAGTAGGTAAATTTTGTAGATTGTAGAAAATTCCGAAGATTCTGAAAGGGAAAATTAGTATACTTTGAAAATTTTGAAGATTGTTCATAATCCTGAAGAATTGAAAAAATTTGTATAATTTCAGAAAATGTTGGTAAATTTTGTAGGTAATGGAATATTTTGAAAAATTGGTAAAACTACAGAAAATGTGTAATATACTTGGAATTCTTAAAAAAAAAACATAATTTTCTCATTGTACGAAGATTATCGAGAATTTTTGAATTTCAATAAATATATTAAAAACGTTGAAAATTTAAAAAAATTAAAATAACATCGAAATTTTTGAAGATTAATTATAGTTGCGAAAACTGCCCAAATTCTGTACATTTCAGAAAATTTTTAAAAATAGATTGTGAATTATTTTGACCATTTTTCGTGTTCCTAAAATTTTCAAAAGTTAACAAACGTTTTATCACACGTAGATTACGAATATTTTGAAAATGTTCAATGAAAATATAAAGATTTAAAAATTTTGGAAGAATTCTATACTATTGTAAATTTCACGGATTTCAATAATTTTGAACAATTTGTAGTATTCTAGAAAAAGATGATTAATTTCGTGGATGGTAGAAAATTTTTAAAATATTCTTACTACAGAAACTGTGTAATATTTTCATAATTTGAAAAAACCAAAAATATTTTATCGTACAGATATCATCGATAGTTTTGAAAATTCCATTCAAAATATTTGAACTTTGAAAATTTTTCCAAAATCAAAAAATTATCAACAGTGTTCAAGATTGTCAATAATTATAAAAAATTAGGAAAATTCGTAGTGCCCCAGAAAATATCGATAAGGTTTGTAATGGATATCACTTAAAACCACAGAAACTGTAAAATTCTTAAAAATTTAAAAAACCCAAAAATATTGCATCATTCAGAGGTTGTTGATGATCATAAAAAGGAACAAAATTGCCATAAAATATAAATACAAGCATAACATACATAAAATATAAATCACAAATAAATAGAAGCAAAAACTCGAAAGTACTAAATGATCATTATTCCATCTGCATCAAAACCCATTTCACCCTTACCCCAAAAACCTCAAATTCTTTCCAAACTTTTCTTGCACCTCTGATGCTTACTTAACGAATTCTACCAAATGTTTTGTAAATATTATTTTACAATTCAACGTCGCTATTTACGGTTCGCTCATTTTTCAGTACTTCGGCAATGTCGCTGTTATACGAGTGCATAAATACGGTTATCGCCGTGCTGATTTCAATTTCCTCGGGCATGCCGAATCATTCAAACTCGATTCAGCTCTGCGTGCAAAAGTTGCGAATTCTCATTGAGGATTCGGACCAGAATTTGAAATACCTGGGACTGCTGGCGATGTCGAAAATCTTGAGAACCCACCCGAAAAGTGTTCAAGCACACAAGGACCTTATAATGCAGTGCCTTGACGACAAAGACGAGAGCATAAGACTTCGTGCCTTGGACCTTTTGTACGGTATGGTGTCGAAGAAAAATCTCATCGAGATCGTGAGGAAATTGATGGTGCACATGGACAAAGCAGAAGGCACCACGTACAGAGATGAGCTTCTGTCCAAGATCATTCAGATTTGCTCGCAAAATAATTATCAGTTCATCACGTATTTCGAATGGTAATTATTCATCGTCCTTGTTTCCTTCACTTTCTGTGAATACTTAGGTGCCAAACATGAAGTCTGTTCCTTTGTGACAATTATGGTTTCAAGTTCTCTAGATTCTGAGGTAAATGCATGATTTTATATTGATGCATTTTGTGTATTCAAAGATTTGGTGTATTATTTAGGATGTGTAAAATTATGTACTGGATGAGTTTTATTGATAATTTGATTTGCAGGTACATATCAGTCCTCGTGGAGCTCACGCAAATGGAAGGCACGAAGCATGGCCAATTGGTGGCGACGCAGCTTTTGGATGTGGCGATACGAGTTCAAGCTATTCGAAAATACGCGGTGGAACAGTGTGCCTTGCTGTTGGAAAATGCGAGTCTTTTTACGGGCCAACCCAGGGGGACAATGTCTGAAGTTTTGTACGCTGCAGCGTGGATTTGTGGCGAATTTTCAAGGTATTATGACGGCCTGAAAGAACCCAGCGATGAAATTCGAGTGTTTCATTTAGAACTTGGGAATTTCTTTTTTTTCTGAGTACAAGGAAATAGGAATTTCGAACAGAGGCGTAGGCAGAAATAATTTTCGGGAGGGGTTTTTCTTTGGAATTCCATAATTTTTAATCTTGAACGAAATTCTTATAGTAGAATGATTTTTGAACTTTTATCATATTGAAATTTAAACAAGAACTGGAGTTCAGAGTGGCACAACTTTTATATTCATATATATAATGGTATTCGATTTTTGTGATTTTTGGAGAGTCACTGATGTTGAAATTTTTTTTGATAATACTTTTGATATTTTTACAACCTCCAGGATTTTCTAATATTATTATGGAGTTTTTTGTAGCATTATAGAATTTAATGCTCAAGGATTCAAAGTACTAAAAAATTTAAATATTTTTATAGGTTTTTGATGAAAAATGTAACGCACACGAATTTGAAGTATTTCATAGATTTCTACAATTTTTGTATAGTACGTTATTTCCTAGATTTTGTGGTATTTTCTGGTATTTTGATAGATTTATAGTTTTAATTTTTATCGATCGCTTGAGAAATTTCTAGAATTTGATGCTTCAGTATGAAAACATTCAACGAATTCGAGTATTTTAATTAATTTTTCATAAAAGAGTAATTTTTATATTCTTGATACTTTTATATTATATTTTTCAGTATTCAAACAATCGAAAAAATATTCAACTGTATAAATTGTATAAATTGAATTGGTTGTATTTTTATTTTGTTTTCTTTATCAATTTGCGTAATAATTTGAAAAATTATACATAATTTCATCATTTTTAATAGAATTATATTATTAGGTATATATTCCCAAGAAATCAAAGTTTTTTCAATTTATAGGGAAATAATGTCTGCATTGTTTTTATGTATTAAAAATTGTATTTATTCTCGCATTTTTCGAGTATTCACAAAAAATGGAGGATTTATGAGTATTTTTATTAATTTCTAATATTTTTGTAGAATACTATATGGGTTTCGGAAATTTGATGCTCTAGAATGTGAATTTCCATCTATTCTAGGTAATTCCATAGATTTATGAAAAAATTACTTTTTTATAGATTTTTGAAGTTTTATTGGGTTCTTCGTTTTTCGTATTTTTGAAGTATTTATAATTTTATTTCAAGTTTTTTAGAATTTTGTATAGGTTTTTAGTATGACTTGATATTGCTATATACGCTCTTTAGAATTTCATGCTTTAGAATTCGAAATTTTATAGATCGTAGGATTTTGTTGAGATTTTTCATAGAATTTATTTACTATTAGTGTTTCTTCAGAGTTTGTATATTCAAAAGATTTTACAATACTTTTATGTGGATCAGATTTCTAAAATTCAATGATCTAAGATTCAATGTTTTTTAGATTCTCAGCATTTTCGTATGTTTTAATTTTTCTTTATTTTATTCACTGGGTTCTAACAAAGTTTTTCAAATTTATATTTTCTACATAATCTTACGTATTTATAATTTTTACTTTTTTTTTTCAACATCACATTACTAATGTTTTCATGCATTTGTTATTACTTTTACTTTAATTATTAATTCGTATAACTCTTCTTATTTTTACGTAAAATAATTATTGATTCTATCAGAATTTCGGGAGGGGTTTGAACCCCCCAAAACTTTCTTCTGCCTATGCACCTGATTTTGAACCTTGTCCAAAAACAACAAAAAATGAACCTTCTAAATTCTGTTCCAAAATCTAGATAATTTATTCTTGATAATTTTGAAATTTTAGTTATTAAATGCAAGTAATGGGCTTATAAAGAATTAATAAATAATTATTATTATTGTATATAATATTATGTTCAATACTTACTATTTCATGATAATGGCAATAATAATTATTATTATTAATAAGTGACAATTAAGAAAAATTGATTACTGCCGATATCGAGAATTCATGTATCATGTAAATTCAAAAATTTTTCATCCGTCAAAAATATAAAAATCTTGTTCGAATGAAAAAATGTTGATTGTTTATTTATTGATAATAATGTTATTTTATCTATCATCATTTATATATTTGTATGTGCGTATTTATTGAAACTTATCAATTAATTTTTGTTGACTTTAGAATATCTTTGAAAAAAAAACCGTAGATTCTGGAATTTAGGAGTTTAGTGATTATCATATTTAAATTCAGAACAATGTTCGAACTTCTCGTTTTCTCCTAAGAAATTAGTAGAGACTTTTACTTTTTTGATAAAATATTTACATTGCCATAAAAATCCTGTTTCTTACTGAAAACATAAATTAAATATTTGGAAAGGAAAATTTAATATCTTGAATTTATAGAACCCTGAAAATTATTGTTTATTCATTTATTTGTCAATTCATTGTTTGATCGTAAGTATATAAAAATTTTTGGAATTTTTGGATTATCGATGCTCGTGAGTGTAAGAAACTCGGAAATTGTCTGTTTGAAAATCCACATTCTCAAAATCTCCGTATTCTGTAAATATTATCAGATTTTCAATTCTTATATAAGAAATAATTTAATTTTTTCTTTTATTTTTTTATTTTGTGCAAAAAATCAAAATATAAAAGACAACCCTGACAAAAATCACAAATAAATGTCACTTCGAGGTTATTTTTTTATTGCAAGTTGCAATTTTAAGATATTCATAAAAATCCTAAATGCATTTTTTACATGGTAAATTAAATTTTATTTTTTATTAGAAGTTGTAAGTAAATTTAGAAATGAAAGAAAATATAGTTCAACATGGTAAAGGAAAAATTCTTATTTTCAGAATTTGAATCAAAGGCGTTTTGAAATATTTAAGACATCATTGTATACAATTGTTGTTGGAAATTTTGAATAAAAAAATCATCCCTTGTAATTTTACTGAAAAATATAAGGTAACAATTAGTTTCAAGATCATGATATTTTTTATTTAGTGAACTGGAGACACCTTTGAACACGTTACGTTCCATGTTGCGACCTCAAGCGTCGACTTTACCTGGCCACATTCAGGCTGTTTATGTTCACAACATTCTGAAACTTGCCACTGCCGTTCTGAGCAAAGCCGAATCCGAGGGCGATGACGCCACTGTTGAACAAGTCAGTTATTTTCAACACATTTATTTTAAAAACAAAATCTGGAACTCGATTGATTCTTATTTTACTGATTTCAGATCTTCCAGATGAAGGAAAAACTGTCCATTTTTGCATGTAGCAGTGATTTGGAAGTTCAAGAACGTTCCACTTCTGCGATAGCGTTGCTCGAGTGTTTGCAAGAAAATCCAGGAATGGCGAAGGAATTGACGGAAACTTTTGTTGGGGAATTGAATCCAGTTGCCCCAAAAGCTCAACGCAAAGTAAGAGGTTTTTATTATTTATTTTATTTTTTTTTTATTTTATTAATATATTCTATATTTTTGTATACATTTATGAACCAATAGGTTTACCAAAAGCTCTGTTTTTTTTATTTATGATACGATTTTTGAGCTTGGTAATATCGATTTTTAAAATTTAAAAGATTCATAGTATTTTTATAGATATGCATATAGTATTCGAGAATGAGAAAAATAGAATCCTGAAAAATTTTTTTTGATCATGATGCAGCCTTCGATGGTAATTTTTGAGTATTTATAAAATTTTGTAGGATTAAAAAATTTTTTTTTATAGTTATTTAGTATTTTTGTAAATTCGTTAAATTCGTAAACGGATTTATGGAATGAGAGAAATTGAAACCTGAAAAAAACCTAATAAAGTCTAGTGATATTTTGTATTCCTAACGAAAAAAAATTTGTTATTCATGATCCAGTCCTTGATAGTAATTTTTGAGTGTTTTTTAAAATTTTGTTGGGTTTTCTTATTTTTTGCATTTATTTTTAGTATTTTTACAGATTTGTGTACAGATTTATGGAATTTAAGAATTGGGAACCTGAAAAAACTTCAATTAAGTCTTGAAATATTTTGTTTTTCCAATGAAAAAAAAATTTTAGTCGTACCCCAGATTTTAAGAGTAATTTTTGAGTATTTATATGATTTTCCAGAATTTCATAATTTTTTTATTTTATTAACTTCTAGTATTTTTATAGATTTGTAGACGGATTCCTGGACTTAGAAAAATAAAAGGCTGAAAAAACTTTACGAAAGTCTTGGCATATTTTGTGTTTTCAACGAAAAAAATTTTTTTGGTAATTCTGCCATTGATAGTAATTTTTTAGTATTTTAAAAATTTGAGTGCGATTTTATAATTTTGTTGAATATAGTATTTTTATGGATTTATATACAGATTTTTGGAATTAAAAAAATTGAAGCCTGAAAAACCATCAAAATTCTTGAGATATTTTGATTTTTCAGTAAAAAATATTTTTATCATGATCCAGCCCTCGATAATAATACTTTAGTATTATTTATAAAACTTATAACTAATAAGACTTTCTAATTTTTTCTATACATTTTATAGTATGTTCTAAGATTTGTGTACAGATTTCTAAAATAAAAAAATAGAAACCTGAAAAAAACTTAATAAGGTTGTAGGATATCTTGTTTTTTCAAAGAAAAAAAAACTATTTGGTCATGTTCCAGTCCTGGATAATAATTTTTGAGTATTCATAAAATTTTGTAGGGTTTTCTGATTTTTCGTACGAATTTCTATTATTTTTGTAGATCCATTTACAGAATTCTGGAATTTAAAAAAGTAGAAGCCTGAAAAAACCTTAACAATGTCTTGTGGCATTTTATTTTTCCAATAAAAAAAAAATGTTTGGGCCATAATCCAGCTCTTTATAGTAATTTCTGAGTATTTCGAAAATTTTGTAAAATTTTCTAAGTTTTTTATAGATACTTAGTATTTTTATAGATTCGTATATAGATTTTTAGAATTAAAAAAATATAAGACTGAAAAAACCTTAAAAAAGTCTTGGTATATTTTGTTTTTTCAATGAAGAAAATTTTTTAGATCCTTATCCAGTTCTCGATGGTAATTTTTTTAGTCATTTTTATAATTTTATTAAATTTTCTAATTTTGAAACTAGATTTTTAGCATTTATATAAACTTCTATTCAGATTTTTAGAATTACGAAAATCAAAGCTTGAAAAAATCTTAATAAAGTTTTAGGACATTTTGTTTTTTTAATGACAAATTTTTGGTCATGATCCAGCCCTTTAAAGTAATTTTTGAATATTCAAAAAAATTGTTCGGTATTTTCTAATTTCTTTTATAGATTTCTAGTATTTTTATTGATTCGTGTACAGATTTCTGGAATTTGAGAAATAGAAGCTTGAAAAAACCTTAATGAAATCTTGATAAATTTTATTTTTTCAACAACAAAAAATTCGTTACATGATTCAGCCCCTGATAGTAATTTTCAATTATTTTATGAATTTGTATACAGATTTCAGGAATTGAGAAAAAAGAAGCCTGAAAAATTTTGAGAAATTCTTGAGTCTCTGAGTATTCATAACATTTTGTAGGATTTTTTAATTTCTTTGTTTGTTTTTTGTTAAAATAAAAGCTTGAAAAAATTTTAATAAAGTCTCGTGATATTTTATTTTCCAATGAAAAAAAATTGTAGATCATGATCCAGCTTTTGATAGTTATTTCTGATTATTTTGAAAATTTCGTACGGTTTTTTTTTTTATAGATTTCTAGTATTTTTATAGATTTATGAAATTAAAACATAAAAGCCTAATAAAACCTTGATAAACTCTTGAAATCTTTCGTTTTTCAAACGGAAAAAAATGGGTTGGTCATAATCCAGCCCTTCATAGTAATCCTCAGAAAAATCTGAAGAGTTCAAAATTTATTCCCAGGGTTCTATTGTTCATAACAAAATATCGTGTATTTATTGCACAATAGAAATACAAATCGACGAGTTACTCAACTTACTGAATTTTTCAGGTTCAGATTCCAGAAGGTTTGGATTTAGACTCCTGGATCAACGATCCTCCATCCGAAAGTTCAGACTCAGAAGATTTAGACATGAACGACATTTTTGTGAAAATCGAAAAATCGGACGATCTAGGGAAACGCGAATTGGAGCCGAGCGTGGAAGAATTGCAAAAGAAACGCGACGCGAGAAGGCTCGAGCAAGAAAATAACCCTCATTACCTGAAAGTATCGAGCAATGATGGAAAAAATTCCACTTCCTACCACGTTACAGACAACGATAATGAGGACTTTGACGACATTCCCATTGCCAAACTGAATATTCCAGTTTCTCTGAAAGTCTCCAGTTTCAATTCCTCCAGCAAATATTTTGAAATTGAGAAAAGCTCCGAAAACAGCCATCGAAAGCATAAAAAACACGGGAAGAAAAAATCCAAAAAAGGTGATTCACAAATTTTTTTTCGTTTTTGTTTTTATCTGTTGCTAAAATAAAGTAATTAATTCTAATTTTTGTCTACATGATGTGTATGTATTTTTTTGAATTTATTATTTATCTATAATAATCTTACTATATTCATATAATTTCTAATGGACGATTTTTAACAAAACGTCTATCTTCACTGCTGGTGATTTAAGAAAATTTTGTTGAAATTTTTTTTTGTTATGGCTTTAGGGAAAAAAGAAAGCAGTTCAGAGGAAGATGATTTTCCATCGCAGCTGGTGAACACCGGAATCGGGGAATTGCCTCCTGGTGCAGAAATGAGCGACAGCGATGATCATGATCAAAATGACGTAAATGATCCTCATCGTGCCCTCAACATCGACCTTGACATGCCCTTGAGAGAGGACGAACGTCTTCCTGTTTTAGAACATAGGGTTTCTGCAAAAAATCAAAAACCATCTTCTGATATCAAAAATGCTAAACTCGAAAAAGTAAGATTTTTTTTTGTTTATGTTTTCCTTTTTTTTTACTTCCATTTATTGTTCCTTTTCTGGAATAAGTTATCTTTCTTTAATTATCTTTCAAGATAATTAAAGCAATTTTCAAAAATTGTTGCTTGAAAACTGATTCTGAACAATATTTTTTTCTCGAGCTAAATTATTGTTTGAATAGAAATGTTGAATATTTTTTCAATTTTTATGACTATGTTAATAACATTTTTTATTACTTTCACAGAAACAGAAAAAAACCAAGAAAAGGCACAAAAGTCGAGAGAAAAGCGAAACTCAACTGAAAAATGGCGAAGATTTGCTATTCGTTCCTAAAAAGGACCAAGTTTCTGAGAAAGACAAATTGTGGCTTCTGAAGGACTCTGTAACTGATAAAAAATCGGAGCACAAAAAATCCAAAAATACTGAAAAGTCGAAAAACAGCGAGGAGGTATCGAAACATCGAAAAAAATCCAAGAAAAGCAAGGAGAAAAAAGAAAAGAAACTGCTTGATTATGAAGAAACGGAAGGAATTTCCACTCCGTCCAAAGAAATTGTGTCTGTTATGGAAAATGATCTGAATGCTGCCAATGTAGACGAAAAATTCGAGAATTACGAAATTCTTGCCGAGGACAAATCTGTGAAAATGATGTACGAAATTGAGTTGTCAGTCATGGAGGTCGACAAAATTCATCTGAAAATTAAGTTGACCAACAAAGCCAAAAGCCTTGTCAAAGAAATCGTTTTCAACGTTTCGGATACGTCAACTTTGAGACTCGTTAGAGAGGTGAGAATTTTTTTTTTTTCGTAATGTTAGTTTATTATGCATGAGTTATTTCATTATCCTACTTTTAAAATCAATATAATATTCGAAAAGAAACTAATTCGGGAATAAGTCAAAATTTATATATGCAATGTTAAAAGTTTTCTTTAATTTTTGAAAAAAAAATTTTGAACAAGAACACGCTTACATTTTGATGAAAAAAAAACCCCGCAGTTTGTAGATTGACTGGAATAATCTCAAGTTTCATTAGTTTAATGATTTTAAAACCGAAAAATTGCACCATTGCATGAGTAAATGATCTTATATACAATATCAACGTTTCGATTTCATATTATTATAGAGTTGAGGATAAATATTTTTTATAACATTATTTCGGCATTAATGAGTTATTTCCTTATTTCACTTTCCAAATTTATATATTCTATAAAAGAATGAATTCAGCAATAAATCATAACTATTCATGCAATTTAAAAGACTAAATTTTTGGTAAACAGTACATTTATATTTTGATGAAAAAAAACTCGTACTTTGCAGATTAACTGAGGTAATTTCAATTTTTGTTGTGTAAATATTTAGAGAAAAGAAAAATTGCTACATTTTATAACATAATAATTAATATTTTAGAAGAAAAAAAAAGTTGTAATCGATAGGATTAAAAATGAAATAAATATAAATTTACTTATGCTACGTTAAAAAACTTCGAATTTGAGGAAAAAAATTTTTAAAAGTAAAAATGCACTTACATTTTCATGAAAAAAAAATTAAAGTTGGCAGATTTACTGAAGTAAAATCAAATTTGATTATGAATATGTTCTTGAAAAAAATTGTAATATCGTATATATACGATTTATATAACATATTAATCACATCTACAATAATAAATATTTTGAAAAAATAAAGTTGCAGTCGACAGGACTAAAAATTTAGAAGTTAATGAAAATATATTGATACAATATAAAAAACTTTAAATTCAGGATAAGATTTTTTGAAATGATACATTTACATTTTGATTGTAAAAAATACAGGTTGGCTATAGTATTTTAAAATTTTAATATTAATATTTTAATATTTTGAGTAATAAATGATAATTAATTGGTATTATTTCGAAAAAAAATTCACAGTAGGCAGGACTAGCAATTCAGAAGTAAATCAAAATTTATTTATGCAATATTTTAAATTTAATATTTTTGAATAAAATTTTTGAAAAAAAAAAAAATCATTTACGTTTTAATAAAAGAAAAAGTAGTATATCCATATTCGATTCTATAAATATTTTTAAAAACAAAAAATTGTAACATTGTGTAACATAATAGTTGTACTTGCAATCTACAATAATTAATATTTGGAAAAAAAGTCGCAGTAGGCAGAGCTAAAAATTCATAAATGAATCAAAATTTATTGACGCAATATTGAAAACGTAAATTTTAGGAGAAAAAATACGTGTATATTCTGACGAAAAAAAGTCAGATTTGCTGTGGTAAAAAACGTATTATTTATTAAACGTAATATTTGATAAACAATTAAAAAAAATGTATACATCCATTTTGATAAAAAAATTAAATGTAGTGATCTCAAATTTGATTATACGGACGTTATGTTAAAAACAAAAAATTTTAACATTGTGTTACATAATCATATCTATAACTAATATTTTAAAATGATGAAAAAAAAAGCCGCAGTCGGCAGGACTCGAACCTACGCTCCCAGAGGGAATCTGATTTCTAGTCAGACGCCTTAACCACTCGGCCACGACTGCCCATGGGAAGAGATTGAAAATGTTACTACAAATCAATACAGGGATTTCTATAAATGAAAATTAATGAAAATAATTACTTAATTGCGTACTAATTACTATAGTCTTATTCGGAATTAAAAAATTCTGAAAATGAAAAAAATGCAACTCTGAAACACAAAATTCGGAATATTGCCAAGATCGGAAAAATGGATAATATTCGCTATATCCAAACAATAATATCGACTTTTTTTAAACAAACAACTCTTAAAAGTTGATTCCCGCGTGTTTTTCTCAAATTAAAATGCTTATAGAACTCGGAATTCGTGCAAGAATTTAAATTCAAATTCAAATTTTTTCGTCCGTTAAAATCGTTAAACCGATTGGCCAATCAGAACACAGAAAGCGACAATCTGATTGGTCGATTTCGTTGGTTCCAACGGAATTTCAACGTTCGTCCGAGAGACTTTATTTCCCCCGTTTTTCCTTTGTTCCCTCGTTTTTCATAATTTTTCATCGGTTTTTTGATTCCGCTTTTGTCTTAGATCATGTAATACATAGACTGCTATTCTTATGCTTCCCAGCAAAAGTGGCCTCAGATCGTGACCTCACGGACGCACGAATTCCCTAGTCCCGTACGAACACGCCACGAGCCCTGCGCATTACAGGCATGTGATGTGAAGGGATAATCATAATATTTTTTTTCTTATTTGGTGTAATGATGTTTAAATATCGAAAACTAATATCTATAATATAAATAAACTAAAATAACAAAAGATTGTAATACTAATTCTTTTAAATTATTGATGTCTTCTTGAAAAATGATTTTAAAAAACGTAATACATTGCTTCAACTTTGTTATTAAGACAGATATGATAGGAGAAAAAGTTATTTGTAGCAATTTACAAAAGTGAATATATGACACATTATTCATTAACGTTTTCGTTAATGTCAGAACTTATTTTCAAAAAAATAATAAAAATAGAAAACAAAAACTTTGCAGCATTACAATAGGCACTCATTTTGCAAATTATAATAACTCACAATACACTTGTTCACAACTGTCAACAACTGATGTTGATCAATAATCTCAGTTGAGATTAGTAGAATTAATAATATACACATGCAGAACTTGCCCGCGTTTTTTACTTACAAGCGTTCGATCACATTCCGTGACGTCACATTCACCAGTCTATGCGAGGCCGGGAGATTTCTGCCTAGTAGCAGTCCATGTATTATATGGTGTAAGACTTTTCAACAAAGGTTTGTTTCTTTTTTTTCAGTCAAGCGACGAATTTGGAGTGAAAATGAATTTCCAGTTGCCGGAAAATCACAGCTCCGAAGCCATATTTTCCATGATCTCTTCGGATGTAACTTTTGCTCAAAAATTGCGCGGGACTTTGACGTACATGGTGGAAAGTAGTTTGGGTACGTCGCAGGAGAAGCTGGACTTCAAACTGGATTTACCGTGCAGCGCATTTATGACGAGTCGAATTTCCGACGGCGACGATTTAACGGATTTGCTGAAAAGCGGAAGATTAACGGCCGAAACGCAACGAGACGTAAAATCCCTCCAAAATTTCGATCGCGCTTTGGAAGAAATTTGCGGCAAGTGCAATCTCGTGCTCGTGGAAAAAGTCGAAAACGCTGGTACTTTGTACGGGTGCTCCCTCCAAGGTCATCAAGTGTGCCTTTTGCTGAAAGAAAATGTGGGTAAACATACAATGTAATTTTTCTTCAGTGAAATTTTTTTCCCAATTTTTGAGCGGTTGAAGGCACTTAAGCAATTTTCTTAAGGGTTACTGAACTATTTTTTGAGAAATCTACAAAAAAAAAATATACAACTGTCACTTTTCAACAGACCATGAAATTAAGGCGGTACGCTTGGCAACGCCGCATTTTGAAAGACGCAATGATAATATATCCGACATATTTATGTTATTTAAAAATTTGAAATAAATTACAAAAAACACTACATGTGTGAACTATGGCTACGGCTGCGCATGTAAACATGTTCACGTATTTATATAGGCTGTGAGCGAGATATAAAAAAACAGTTGCAATGTTGCCAAGTCTACGAACAAAAATGGCGGAGCTGAATGAAGTTGACCACGCAAGACTGCGTGACTAACTTCAATTTCTTTGAAGTGCAAGAACTACCTTAATTTCTGACTGTAGGAAGGAACATTCGAATTTTGTAAAAATTGAACAATTTTACAAAAAAAAAATTTGTGTTTCTTCAAAAATGCAAGTATTCTTAAGTTTATTTATAAAAATAAATGAAACTTGAAATATCGGGATTTTCATTACCAGTTTAGAAAAAATCGGAAAATGTCCCAATTTCGGAAAAATTAAAGTACTTTTTTATTTTATGGTAAATATTTTAAATTTTCAGGAATATCTCAATTTAATAAAAATTTAATTTTTCAAAATATTTAATGGTCTGATTTTTTTGGAAAAACAAAATTTAAGAACTCTCTTCAAAAAATGCAAGTGTATGAATATGAATTTCAAAAATTAATTAATATTATCATAAATTTTGAAAAATGTAAAGCTTGAAAAGAAAAAATTTCAATTCCCAGTCTGATGATTTCCAGTACATATTTGACTGTAGAAAATTATAAATTTATTGTCCCTATAATTCTTATAAGACGTCTAATAACTCTGACTTAAAATTAGAGAAGCAAAATTAATTTTTTAATCTGTTAAATTTTGGAATTTATGCATCTTGAGAATTTAAACATATTTGAAGAGTAAAAAAATTTAATCATGAATTCCAATTAAAAAATATAAAAAAAATTTGATAATTTTCCAATAACTTAGTAAATCGAAAATTCAAGTAGCCAAAAAAATTCTTTGAATTATTTTGCAAGTATGTATACAAACCCAATTATTCTGGAAAATTCTATAGAATTTGTGGAAATTCTCTGGACACTATTTTAGTACAGGAAATCATTAAGGAAAATGACTACCTTTAATACTAATTACTATGAGATCCTACCTACTAAATTCAAAATTTTTAATTTACAGAAATCCGTCAATGTCCTGTCAATCGAGGGAAAGGGCGACAATAATTCGTTGTTAACGAATATCGTGGAGGAAATAGTGAAAACATTGACATAAATTAACGAGAAAATAAGTCTGTGTCAAAGAAAGCAAAAGGTATATTCACATGAGGCTTGTAAAATTTTTCAAACTCTTGTTAAACCAAAAAAAAAGGTTGAAAAATTTTCAAAAAGTGTCAATTTTACAGTTGAAGAAAGGAACAAAATAGGCGTCTGATTAAATTTGTATATAGATTTAGGGAAATCGCTAAAACACGACGATTTTTTCGTCTCGTCATGAAATTGTTTATAATAGGTTTTGTTTATTCAAAAAAGTGAATTTATAGTGTAATTAATTCTTCTAAAACTATAATGTAATAATGTAAAGTGAATTACAAGAAAAATTGTAATCAACTCTATACAGATTATATATATATATATATTGAAAATAATAAAAAAGTTTATTGCTTCGTATTTAGTATGTTTTTTTTTATTGTTTCTATAATGCCTTTTTAGCAAATGTCGAATTGTTTTATGGTATTTAGATTTTGTTTCAGATAATTTGACGTGGATTGGTTGAGGAGTTCGTTTTTTTTTGCAGTTTTGTTCAGAGCATGGCTTCATCGTCGGAGTGAGTTTTTTTATGTTTGTAGATTTTTAGTTTGTTTATTGTAGATTTTTGGAGGGGATTCTCCCTCAAAATTTTTCAAGTGTGTTTGTAATTGATAACTTGATATTTTTCAGGGTATTTATTTAGGGTATTTAGGGTATCAAAAATTTTATTTTCGAAACGCATGCAATTTTAGTAAAGTAGTTATTTTATTGACACGTAAATGCAATAATTGAATCTATTTCTATGAACTAATAAAAAAACTGTGTTTTTTTTGTGGTGATAAATATCAGGTTCCGTGAATTTACTTATGCCACCGTTGCCATAGATATTCATAAAAATACACAGCAATGACACTTGCCGGTTCGATTTTTAACATTATCGACTCAGTATTTAATCACGCTTTGACGCGTCGCAATCCTGAGCTGATTCCAAATTTTTTGGATTTTTAATATTTTTATTTTCATCTCTAGCAGAATTTTTCAGGATTATTTAACATTTTTTTTGGTTTAATTAATTTGGCGTTTTTAAAATCATGTCTGTGGGTGTGTTAAGAAATGTTTTGGAAAGGACTGCAGATATTGGACATTCAGTAGTGCAGGTGATTATTTATAATTATTTCATTTTTTTTTCATTTTATACTATAAATATGAATTATTGTTTTCTACGAATTTGTCCCAGTATTATAAAAAAGGGGGTATGATATATTTTGAATTTATTTTTATCAGGTTTAATTTGGGAAAAATTTTAAAAATTAGAGGGTTGAATAGTTATATTTTTCTTTGTTGATGTCATTTTGCAATCATTCTGTCCCGAGGATAAATAAATATATCTAAATCTGGCGAAACTCCTTTATGATTCTCAAGTGCAGTTTCGAAAGTTGAGAGTTAGGATTGTTATCGCTGCATGATTGCGGCACGTACGGTATTCTTCGGATGAGCAATCAGTCGATTCAACGACCTGAACGTGAAACATCGTCTGATAAAAAACGCCTGTATAAAGTAGAGCGAATCCCTCTCGAAAAAACTCGAAATTTATCTTTTCTCTGTGAACAGAAAATAGGTTTTGCCTCAAAAAATATAAATAAATATTCCAAAAAGTAACGATGAGTTCGCGACAAGATTCAAAACCTGTAACTTTTGGGGAAAGTCAGAAAAGTGAAAATCGTGGAAATGAAATTGAAGAAGACATTCAGGAAATTGAAAATTTGTCCTCGAAAAAACACCAAGATTCGAGAGATATCAACGATGCACTGCCAAATATAGGCGACAGTTTTTTGAAAATCATAGTGAGTTTCATGGAGATGATTGTACTTTGAGTTATTTGTAGGTTTTTTGTGTATGGTTATTAATGTTCTGGTTTTAGTGAATTTTTTGGCTCAATGGTAGTTATCAATTTGAGGAGGGAAAACAGAAAAGTTGAAAAGGGTTTTATTTTGAAAAATTGGGATCAAAATATTTTATTTTTGTATTTTTTTGATAATATGTAAGTAATTATAGTTTATTTATTCTAGTTGTGTTCATTTTATGAATTTCATATGAGAATTATTTTAATTTATGAGAATACAATATTTTTGTACATATTTGTAACTATCTTTGATAATAGCATATTAATATTTCATAATTCTTGTAAAATTATTATTATGGCTTTTTTATCATGAAATTGTTAATTCAAAGATCTTATCAACTCTCTGTTATAAGTACCTCTCTCAATATTAAAAATTTACCTTGTTATTCACCAAAATCAATAACCTTTTTTGAATCATGGGACAAACTCGTATACTAAATCTATTCACATGAATAATCCAATATAAAAATAACATGAATAAATAATATTTTTATTGCTAACACTACTTTACACTTTTTTGTGCTTTTAGCAGCGTAATTGTGTTTTGCAGAAAACAATCGATCTGAATCGATATGCAACAAAAAAAACCTTTTCCCAGGGAATGTTGGATATTGCTTTATTAGTGACCAATGCATCGCAGCTCAAGTACGTACTTCAGGTAAATTTATTGTCTAGAAAATTGCTTTCCAATTTTTTTTTTATGCAATGAAATAGCTGAAAAAATTTGTTTATAAAATTGAAGAATTCCGAATCTTGATATTAAAGGATTTAGAATGATTGAAAATGAACTCTAAAGCTTTGTTATATAAATTTATCAATTCATTGACAAAATATTATTCCACAATTATTTAGTGACAAGATCACTTTTGAAAACATTGAAAATGTAAGCTATATTTAATGAAACAGATTTCAACAACATTTTTGTCTTATTTCGTCAATGTTCCAATTTTTTCTTCATTTGCCTGGAACAATGGCTCTATAATCTCAGTGACTATATCTGATTACTCTGATGACTCGTATCCCAAAGTCATTAATAATAATCTTGCACAGGAAATGTATTATTGATATTAAACACATATTTTTTATTTTTCAAAATGAAGAAAAAAAAAACTTTTTAAATTTTACAAAAATTTGTACAACTCATTAGGATTTTTCGTAATTTTTTGATACTTTTCAAGTTATTTAAATTTGTATTGAAAATGAAGAGAAGATATATGTTTCAAAGAAATACAATAATAAATGCAATCTGTAAATTTTTCAGATTTCTTGACAATCATTAAGTTTGTCAATGTTTTTTGATTAAAAAAATTTTTTTGTTTAGTTATAATAGAGATCATTCGAAACTTAACGAATTTCATAAAAATAAGTGTAACTTTTTGAAATTTGGCCTGATTTGTCAAACTCTCTCAAATTCATCTGTTTTTTATTTCAAAGGGAAAAAAACATCCTTATTTGGAATAAGTATGATAATGAACACTATTTACAAATTTTTTTGTTTTTATTAAATTATTGACAATCTTCCAAATTTTCAATATTTTTAATTTTTTAAGATTTTACAAATTATAAACTCAATTGTATGAACTAAACAGTAAACTTTGTAAATTTTACAAAAATTTATCAAACTTATCAAGATTTTTCGTTTTTTCTGACACTTTTCAAGTTTTTCAGAATTTTATTGAAAAATATAAAATACGTACATTTCATCAAAAAATATGATAATTAAAATATTCTTTGAGTTTTTCAAATGTTTTAAAATTATCGACGATTTTCAAAATTTTCGATGTTTTTCAATTGTGAACTATGGAAACCATACAGTTAAATATTTAAAACTTTCCAAAGTCTATATAAAATTTTTTTTAATTTATTAGGATTTTCTGTTTGTTTTCACACTTTTCAAGTTTTTCATATTTAATGTAATTTATGAAATTAATAAAAAATATAGTTGAAAAATATACATATTGAACTGAAAAATTGAACAAAGAAAGTTTTCAATTCCAAGAATCGTTGATAACTTCCAGAATTTATACCTTTTTCAAAATTTGTACAAGTTTATTCGTAGTTTTTTGTCTCTTTTCAAATTATTCAGATTTTCATTAAACAACATTTATATTTCGAAGAAATATAACTGTGCAAAGAATCTAATAAATTTCCAACATTTTCAAACTATTCACTGCTAAAAAAAATATAGTAATTTGGCTTAAAGTATTAGTAGTTTTTTACCCATATTCTGTTTAGGATTTTTTCATAAATTTTCCATACTTTTTATGGAAAATTTAATGACCTATTTTTATTCTCGATGTTTTTAATATTTTTTTAATTGTGAACTGTGGGAATCATACAGTTCAATATTCAAAACTTTCCAAAGTCCAAAAAAATTTTTAAACTTATTAAGATTTTCTGGTTTTTTTCACACTCTTCTAGTTTTTCATATTTAATGTAATTTATGAAATTAATGAATAATATAGTTAAAAAAGATAAATATTAAATTGAAAAACTGAACAAAAAAAGTTTTAAATTCCAAGAATCGTTGATGATTTCCAGAATTTATACCTTTTTCAAAATTTGTACAAGTTTATTAGTAGTTTTTTATCTCTTTATCTCTTTTTCAAATTATTTAGATTTTCATTAAACAACACGTAAATTTCAAAGAAATATAACAATGAACGCAATCTAATAAATTTCCAACATTTTCAAATTATTCACTGTTAAAAAAAATATAGTAAATTTGCCATAAAAGTATTAGAAGTTTTTTACCCATATTCTGTTTAGGATTTTCTTTATAAATATTCCAGAATTATGTATGGGGAAAATCTTATGTACAATATGAATTAATTTTTTTTTGAAAATTTTTTAAATATTTATCCAACTTCTTAGTATTTTTCGTCCTTTACTCTCGTTTCAATTTCTAAAAAAAAAAAATTCCCCCCTCATGGAAAAATATTAACGATCAGTAAACTCTACTTCCTCTTTCTAAATTCATTCAAGGTTGGCCGCCGTCACGAGTTTTATACGCTGATGATATATTTGATTAGCGCGTCAATTGCATTGCAGGCACGTATGTTTTTTACAACCGAACGACTCTCCTGCATATTCAACATCAAAACCACCCAAGAACAATCAGTATCGCTTTTTGGAATCTATTTATTTATGCAAAAATTATTTATCTCTCCTTGCCATTTTCCAGTCAGTAAAGTTAATGATTTTTGCAGATCGTGCAAGGCGTGATCTGCGTTTTTCTCGGCTCGAGTTTGAACATCAACAAGGAGCAGGACCAAAAAAAGGCCAACAAATGGAACGACATTGTTTTATCGTTAATGGTAATTACTGTAGCAGTAAATGTTGTTATTTCCGTGTTCGAAATGCGCGATGTTGACGCTATAGTAGCGAGTGCGAAAAATATGAACTGAATTTTTCTCAATGCGTATTTTTGGGATCGGATTTGAAGAGATTCGAATTTCGAAGTTTTTTAATACTTTTGTGGAGTTTGAAATTTACAAATCCATGTTTAATTGAGATTTTTTGAAATACCCAATGAACCTGTGAGCTCGCAGCGTTTTCATTATTTCCGCCCCTTTTCGAACACGCCACGAGCTCACTGAGTACTTCCCAGTCGTTGATAATTATTAATATATATTTCAGGGAAATAAAAAGATAATTCATTATTTACAGTAAAAAGTAATCACAATGAAGCTGTAAAACCGTTATTTAATTTAAAAAAAATTTCTTCCGGGTGGAAATCGATCCCGTGTTCTGCGGAGTTGAACGCAAAAAAGAACCATATTTATTTATATGAAACATGCACTTTATTTAACCATTCTACATAAAACTTGAAACATGAGAAAAAAAACCAGCAGCCATCTGGTGAGCGCTTGGGGAAAGCGCGCGAATGTTCAAAATTCGAATATAAAGTAATTCAAATTTTGAAAATTCGCGCGCTCTCCCCAAGCGCTCACCAGATGGCTGCTGGTTTTTTTTTCTCATGTTTCAAGTTTTATGTAGAATGGGTAAATCAAGTGCATGTCCCGTTATAATAAATATGATTCTATTTTGCGTCCAACTCCGCAGAACTCGGAATCGATCTTCACCCGGGAGAAATTTTTTTATGTTAAATAATTGATTGACAGCTTCATTGTGATTACTTTTTACTGTAAATAATGGATTATCTTTTTATTTTCCTGAAATATATATTAATAATTATCAACGATGGAAGTACTCTGTGAGCTCGAGGCGAGTCCGAAAAGAGGCGGAAATAATGAAAACGCTGCGAGCTCACAGGTTCACTGGGTAGTTATGTCTCGATTGTGTGACTATAATTAAATGATAAAAATGATGAAAAAATGGTATTGGTTTTCCTTAGGATATGAAAAGTTTTTGGTATCGAATAGTTATTTTGCTGGGAAATTTTTAGCGAATTCTTGAGGACAAGGAAAATATTTGTGCAGGTTTTTGAAAATTTTGCTGATTAAGTGCTGTAAAAGTTTGTTCAAAAATTTTTAGGAAACCTCAAATTTTTTGTAATTTTCTTAAAAAATTGGGAAATTTAGATTATTGAAGGTTTTAGGAAATGTTGAAAATTTCGAGCATTTTGAAATTGATAGTTATCTAGAAAATTTTTTTATTCTACAAATTAATATAGTTTTTTAGAATCCTTGACATTTTTTGAAATGTTGTAGGTTTCTTGATTTTTATAATTTTACATGATTTCAAACAGTAAAAACTGTTGGCATACTGAATTTTATAATGTTTGTCTAACTGATGAAGATTTTTCGTGATCTTTTAATAATTTTTGAGTATTTTAGGTATTTATTTGAAAATGAAAAAAATCGCCCATCATATTCCAGTGAAATATGATAATCTACAAAATTATTGAACAATTTCTATTTTTATAAAATTGTGCAAAATTTCGAAGTATTTCAAAATTTGTCGAACTTGTTAAGATTTTGTGTGATTTTAAACATGTTTCAAGTATTTCAGATATTTATCAAAAAACATTATCATAGATATTTTTGAGGAATCTACCGAGCAAAATCTAGAAAATTTATGAACATTTTCTGGATTTCTGCAAATTTGTATGCCAATTTTTTTCGTCAAAGAAATGTTGGCAATCTTACATATATTTATATCAAAAATAATGTGGAATACTTTTTTTAAAAAACTCCTTAGCATATAAAAAATGTTACTAGATCCTCAATTGCATATTTATTGTCATAAATTTCAAGAACGTTTGAAATATCGACAATAATTTTCAAGAATGCTCAACTTTTCTAACAATTCTATAGTATGTGTGCTTTAAAAAATTCATTTCAAAATCATTGAAATGAGTTTCAATTATTGTCAGAAAGTTGGTAAAATTTACCAAAATTCAGATGTCTGTACTTCGACTAATGGATTTCGTAACTAAATCAAATTTTGATAAAGTACGAAAAGTTTGAGAATTTCTCAAAACAAAAGCAGCTCTGTTGAAACTTAAAAAAATAGTGAAAATATATACAGGCTGAAAATCCAGTAAACTTTTAACGTTCAATGATTCAAAAATACTTTTGGATTTCATGTGAGTAACAGTTTCCAGCTTCTCCAAAAATATTAAAACACAAAAATTCAAAAAATGTGGACGTGAAAGACCAAAAAATTAATTCACGATCATATCTAAACATTTTATTCGTTTGATTTTATTCAAACCGAAATTCGTTTCTCTTATCCGAATTGCATATCAATGCATCAAACTAAACCAAATGGGATGTAAAAAACCACTACGTTCATGAGATTTTTATATTTCAATATTTAAACATAACAGAGATATTATTATAATTTTTTATACGTTTGTACTTTTTAGTCGGATCGTAAACTTATGAATTAGCAATTAATACACGATACAAAAAATCTTGATGAAGAAATCGTTTCTTTTTTGAATTCCTAACGGTTATTGAACTAACTACGTTTCCTTCAGTTCTCGTCATTTTTTCCCTCCTGAAAAGAAAAAATGTTGACTCTGTAATATCGAAATATTGTTAATTTTGAAAAATACAAGTTGAGTTAAAAACCTTTTTTGCCTCCTTTTTTCGCATCACCCCCTGCAGGTTTGGAGTCCGTATTTTTTCCCCCTCCTTTGCCTCCTGCTTCTGCTTTTTTCTAATTGAAAGTACAATTATTTATTATAACATTTTGAATGTTGGGTATTGGTCTCATTTATATTCATAAGTAACATTATTTTAGAGTCGAAGATAATTTATGCTGGTTTGGTCGTACATACTTTTGCAGTTTTTTAAAAACAAATTCAACTTCGAAGATATTGCAATAAATTATAGAGATATTTTTTTTTAAATTTTGAACTTAAATTTTTTTAAATCATTAGCAATCATGTTTAAATTATATTGTTTTAGGATTTATCATTGTTCCAAACTTGAGGCATAGTTTCAAATTTTTCCAAATTTTATAACAATTTATCCAGGTCGTTAAGATTTTTCGTGTTTTTAGAATATTTTTCCTAATTTTCCAGAATTTTATCAAAAAATTAAACAATTTTACGCAAAATATATAACTGTCGAATGTTCTCTGAAACTCTACAAACTTTTTTTAAATACTAAAATTTTCAATGTACGGAAATTTTTCCAAATCTTGAATAAAATACAAACTATTCAAAATTTACTAAATATTGCATCATATTTTGTCACTCTCCAAGATTTTCATACTTTGAAGGTTTTTCAGATTTTCACTTGAAAATAGAAAAGTCATGCATATTTTGAAGAAATAAAACCAACCTACAATGTAAAAAATTATAAATATCTTCCGAAGCTCTACACATTTTTTGCATTTTACAAAATTATAAATAATTGATAATCCCTCAATTTTTCAATGCCATCTAGTTTCTCAAAATTTTCGAAATTTCTAACAATATGTTACGTTTTTTAAACTTTACAATAGATTTTGAAATAGTTTCTTTTAATTTCATCAGATTTTTATAAACAATGAATTTTGAAGAAAAATTATAATAAACACTAAACTTAAAGTTTATCAAATCTTACACATTTCAAGAATTCATTATAATAACTGATAATTTTGAAAATTTCAATCTTTTATTTACTATAATTTACAAATTGCAATTAGGGACTGTACTCAGAAATCTTTTAATTCGATAATAATTTTCTTAAATCATTTAGATTTTTTGTAACTTTTTATGCATGTTTCGAAGAAGTATGATCATTAACGCAATCAACAAATTTTTCAAATTTTAAATAAATATTAACAATCTCCAGAATTCTAAATCTTTATATAAACTTTTTCTTTAAAATTCAAATACAATCATTTCAAAACTTCCAAGTATCATAAGCATTCGTTTTTTTTTTCATATTTATGTTGAAAATAAAACATTTTCATGCATTTTTACAGCATGACAAATTATTTTTCGAAAAAACGTCTTGTCGACATTTTAAATACATTTTTCACTCAAAATTTTCACTTAAATACATCCACACGAGTAACACTTTTTATCGTAATTAATATGTGAAAACTTACCTCTCCCCCTTTGCCGCCTCCACCTAAAATTGCAAAATCCATCATTCGCAAAAAATTTGAATTTTGAAGATTTGCACGTACTGAAATTCTTTATCTTAATTCAAAATAAGAAATCGAAGGTTCTACATTTATTTATCCTCAAGATGTTTTCTAAATCAGTTTCAGTAGAATTTCAGAGACTTACAGTGAAAAAGACACCACTGATAAATCACTGAAAATCTTCTATTTAGATTTAGACAGTGTTTTCGACCAATTGTACTGTAAAATTTTGTATCTCCTTTTTCTCAAAATTACAATCATTCCAAATTTCATTTCTCCCCAATCCACAAGCTCTAATCAACCCTTTGCCACCGTAATCGCGGAAGAAATAAATCCGCTCTCAAACATGAAAAAAAATGAGTGACAAGTTATTAAGCAAAGCAGAACAAGTCTACTTATTTATTAACATGTTGTTTTTAGCGAGGTGGCAAATTGCGTCGATTCATAAAAGGTTTATATATAAAACCCGCGAAGCCTTGTGCACTGTTCGACCTTCTAAGTCGAGTTAAAAATAATGCGATCCTCACCTTTTCCCTTGGCCATGATCGGTGCCCGGAACTTTTTAAAGTTTTGCTGGGGAAAGCTGTCAAATGACGATTCACGGATATCGGAAAATTGCAGGGAAATTATTGTTTTGCACCGAAACGACAGTCGCGTTTCGCGAGCCGCGCGTGTCTCTTTTCCGCACTTTTCCGCCCCTTTCGCGATATATACCTCGGTGTACATATATTAAATACCCAATTGCTCCGGAGTCATGCGCTGTAATATCGGCGGTACCCGATGAAATCGATGAGAAAATGGAAAATTTTTTCATTTAATTATAGTCAAGTTGAAGCCATCTACGAATTTTTCCTAACGAATTAGTTAAATCTGCATGAAAATCTATTATTATTATTCTTTTATTCAAAAAATTCAACGGCCATAGCCCTTTTGCAATAAAAATAATTTAATTTTCTACAGTAAAGATATTCAAGTAGTCAGATGGATGTAAATAAACAACAATAACAAAGTATGTAATAAACTAACAAACTAAAATAAAGCAACAACGAAGTCATTATCACAATTGAGTGCACTAACAACGAGGCCTATCAACACAAGTCCCTAGCCAGGATAATGACAGCCTATTCGCATTCGTCATTATCCTGGCTAGTGATTCATTTGCTCCATATTTTGTTCTATGTTGCCTAATACAGAACAATCTAGACTAGGTGGCTCTAAAATCCCTGTCAGAAACATGGTAAACTATCTTCCGGCATATTTCCGAAGAATCCACCAGGCCAATAATGATCTTATACAAAAAAATAAAATCATTAACCTGCCTTCCAATGGCCAATGTCGATATCCCGAAAGTGGATTCAATCGGTGAATAATCGTGATCGGTAAAAGCCATAGGACTATTCGATAAGTAAGCCAATCGTCTGAGGAATTTGGGCCCGACGCCATAACCTCAGTATACGAGTTCCAAATGACTGTAGCATACTCAAAGATGGGTCTTGCCAAGGATTTATATAATAAGATATCATGATGGTAGATGATCATTGAAGGAAAGAGAATCTGTAAAATAAACTCCAAGCTCCAGTTGTAAATTATCGCTGTGTAATGTAGTGTTGCCTATTGCATAAGGGAACACTATGCGACACATAGAAAAACGTACGATCTTACACTGTGATTCAATGGCAATTTATGAGAAACCAGACCAATCATATAATCTATTTATCTCAATTTGGGACCTCAATGCATCCCCAATTGATCGAATCATTGCAAATATCTGAACATCCCGGAAGGTCCAGAGGAGTCCAAAAGGGAGCCAAAAGGGGTCCACCGTGGATTCCTTTTGGACCCCTAAGAAATCCAAATCCCTTAATTGAAGTGTTTCATTCAATAGAGACTCTAATAAATGTGAATTTCCGAAGATTTCTTCAGCACAGTTGCGAGATGAATTAAAGAAGATTTTTTGTTTTGAAAAAAGGCAGTATTTTCCGTGAAGGATGACATTGCGTTTGCAAGTGACTATTTTTATGTTTTTACAGTTTTTTACGATATGTATGTAAAATGTTTATGAACAAAAATATTCCCGATGTGTTTGCGATGATTATTTGTGCAAAGTATTGGGCTAAAATAATGAAATTTTACAAAATCATAAGGAGTCCAAAAGAGAGCCAAAAGGAGTCCATGGTGGCTCCCTCGGAATCGCCAGGGGATAAAAAGTAGTTGTTGTAAATAATGGAATTACGATGAAAGAAAAAATAATGTATTGACATTGTAATATTTACTGAAATCTAGCGAGAATGAAAAATGATCACGTGGGAAATTTCTAGAATATTAAAGGAAAATTATGTAATTATCAAAACGCCAAGTAACTAATTTTTATTTATTTATGTTTTTTACAATTTCCAACATATTCTCAACACATTCATGTTATACAAATTTTGGACTAAAGATTGCTAGTTGTTTCAATATTATAAATTTTTATTTGATAATACATAAAATGTCCCTTTTGTCGAATATTGTACATATTTTCAAAGTCTAATTTTGATTCTAATTTTTGTTCCGAAGTATCCAAGTTCAAAAAAAAAAAATCAATATTTTTTTTTTTTTTTGGTTCTTTCAACAACAATAGTTAAATCGCTGCATTATTTCAAGTTTTAAATTCGGATTTTGAGAGTTTTCTCTCAATTTTAATTAGTCAAATTTCTCTAATGTAAAGTGAAATTTGACTTATTCGAAAGAAATCACGAAAAAAATGAAAAAAGAGGAAAAACAAGAAATCTATAATTAGATAATAATATTATGTGTGTTTGGTTTAAAAACACATAGTGTTTACATTAATCTGGAAAATATTCAGGATTCATTGATGAAAAAAATCCCATTCAGAGTATGAGTTACAACTTGCAATACTTTTATAGAAAATTTACAAAATTTTTTATTTTTTTTTTCAATAACTAAGTAGATAATAAATAAATACAGAAATATAAGATAGAAAATTTCTAAAGACAAAAAACGTGACAAAGATTTTGATTTTTGAAATTCAAAAACTTCACAAATTTAAACTATAACGTGTCGGATAAAATTTGACTATTCCATAAAAGTTTCTCACTGTGGAGCTCAACAATATAAGAAAAAAATGAATTTTTTTCGGTATTAAAGAAACGACAAATAATAATTGAAGTACATGTCTTCTAAAAACCGTTTTTTTCAATGCAGAGTTATTTCTGAAAAAAAATTTTATAACAAGTTGATTAATTAATTTTTTTTTTTAACAGAGTATGAATTTTTCTACTTTTAATTCATATCAATCTCAAACTTTTAAAAATTTCTACATAACATTTGGAGCTACTTATTTCAATAAAAATTTCACTTAAAAATATCTTACTTCGTAATTCGTGTACAAAATTTCTATACTCTAACTTAATGGATCAAAATTTTGTTAAATATTTCTGATTAATCTACTGTTTGCAGCAATTAGGTATGATTTGTCGCTATAGCAACAGAATTCAAATTAGATGGCGGAGAAATGCTGAAAGCTGCGACAAAAACATTTATAATTGTTGTCAAAAAAACCCCAACAACAACGTAATTGTCGATTCGTCGAGCTCCAGGAGATTTCGATTCTCCTCGTATGTCAAATTTTCCTTTGAAAATCAAACTCACTCCCACGGCGATCTACAAATTTAAATTTAAAAACCAAAAATATACAAATTCCGAGTAATTGAACAACCATCATCATTAAAACCGAAAGAAAATTTACAAAACAATTTTCAATGAAAATTACTGATGCATCAAGCAAAAGTGCAAGAAAAGTATAGGAAAAAATCCCAGTTTTTTTGAGCAGGATAAATGAATTTTGATTTCAACTTTACGAATTCAATAATTATCTTTATTGCTAACGAGCTTTTTGAATAATTAGCTATATCGCAAGAAAATTATGTTAAATGCATTGGTTCTTGATATTTGTCTTTTTTTTTTTTTTTTTGTTAAAAAGAATTTTCAAAATATTTTAAAATCTGTAAAATCTATCAGCATATTCTAAATCCTTGCACATTTTTCAAATTTTGAAGAATTATTAACAATCTTTAGAATTTTCAGTATTGTTTCAATTTTTTATAATTTCTAGGATTTCAATAATGCTAGTGTGTGACAGATGAACTGTCAATACCAAATCCTCCAACAGCAGGTTTTTTTCATTCATCGAAATAAGGCTCTTTTTCGTTCTTCAAAAATCTGGGATTTTTTCCAAACTTTTTTTACATTATGATAAAAATTTAGCCTAACAGGCGACATTCAAAATTTACCTGCAGAAGAAGACTGCAAATTATCAGTACCACGTTCACGTAAAAAGTTGAACTTTTTCTTTGGTACTCGATAAGATACCGAAGTTGATTAGCATTTGCAGTAATTAGAGCAACGTCCATCATTCCCTGTGCCACGGTTTTTTTCGCCGCATAGTTGTTTCTCGAATTCGCGACTCTACGGTCGCTTTTATCTGGCAAATCGACCGAGACCTATTTAAAAAATTAACGCCATTCGTAATAAACAAATTAAATATATTTTCATACGAATTTTGGATCCAAAGAATACCAAAAAATGACCGGTAATTTTTCTAATTTTCAGATCCCAAATCATCGAAACGATCTTGGGAGCCAAATAGTTAAAAAATTTCTTCAGTGCATCTTCATTGTAACCATTTATTTTTTCCAAATTCATTCTTCATTGATTCCTTTCTAATTTTCATCCAATTTTAACACTAAAGAAATTGAGTATTGTTTGTGATTATTTACCGTGTGTAATTTAGAGGTAGAAAAAACTGAATAAATAGAAAATTTTTTTCACGAAATTAATGAATATTTTTTGAAATCTCAAAAAAAAATTTTTTATTTTAAAGAATTACTATGTTTTATATTTTTAACGTTCTTTGAATTTTTTAAAATCATCAAAATTATTGCCACCAAATTCGTAAAATAAAACCTTTGACATGTAAATATTGCATAGTGTATGTAATTTTAAATAATTTTGAAAACGTTCTACAATTAATAAAGAACTTAAAAATATTTTCAAAAATTTTACTTATTTTTTTAACTAAAAGAATTATTAACTATTGTTATCGTACGATGAAATATTGTACATTTATTACATGGTTTCTGGAATCTTAGAAATTTTTTTGAATGTAAAATTATTGGCAGTCATTTATATTCTTAACATTTTTCAATTTGAGAAACTATTGAATCGACTAATCTTGGTACGATAAAACATTCAATTATCAGTTGAAATATTAAGAATAATTACATCTTTTATGTGATTTTTCATTAAATTTTTATGTCTTCATTTTAGAATTCACAAAATATGTCAACATATTCTAACTTTACTGATTTTCCAAATTTTATAGAATTTTTGATATACTTTGCAATTATACTGGTTCGTTGTTTCGGATATTCAACAATTTCTTAATTTTTTTTCAAGATTTTCGAAACCATCTATTCCAAATAATATTAAAGTACTACAGAATCTCTGTATTTTTTCCACAAATCACGAATCATTTTTTTTTCTGATAATCTACGAATTTCATGTAATTTTTATTTTTTAAACATTGTTGCATTGGCTGGAAATTTGTATTCATACACTGAAAAAACTATTTGGTTACAGGAACTAAGTTACTAGGTTAATATAGGCCCAACCAAATTTATGGTTCTCGTAACCAAGTTTTGTGTTGCAGCAACCAAATTTTTGATCGACGCTATCAACTTCATTGTTACAAGAACCAAAAAAATCTTGGTCGAGTCTATATTGGTTGCTGTAACAAAGTGTTTTTTTCAGTGTAAGATTTTTTATTTTCATAATACACATTTTTTACAACACAATCTTCCGATTTTTGTAATTTATAAGCTCTATAATATTGTTAGGTTTTTGAAACAACATTTTTGTCTTTCCAGAATATATGAGTTACAAATTCAGTAAAAAAAAATATCAAATCGAAGTTTTTGAAGTAAAACTTCATAGGCGGCATTATCACTTTTCTAGAATGTAATTTATGTAGGGAGTAATTTGGAGATTTTACAATGTAAGATGTAAGACTGTAATGTTAGATCGAAATTGCAGAAGGTCCATGATATTCGAGCGTTTTTCGAGTGCAAGGAGTAATTTTGAGATTTCATAAGTCTGTAACACTGTAAGAGTGTAAGAATGCCATTGGTAGATTCGACTGAAAATCAGGAATGAATTGATTTTTTAACTAATTTACAATTAAAAAACGAGAAAAAATACTACACAGAAAAACTAAGGGATCTGTTAGAACTAGAACAAGGTAAGAGGAATAAAAGCCTATACACCCGAACTTCAAAGAAAGCAGCATGAGAAGTTTTACTTCTAACGCGTGTTGATTCAACAAGCTCCAATTTTGTTATCATTTTTTAGTTATTTTCAATTTTTTAACTTGATACTACAATTATTGGCCGAAAATATGTTTTCCTTATATTTTTTACTGATAAATGCATCACTCACTTCTAATTTTTCAGGATCTTTCAACATTTTTTTTTTCGATTCCACATTTTTTCGAGCACTTTCGTAGTCTCTTTTAACGTAACCATTGATTTTATCATTTTTCCGAGTTTCCCGTGATTCCGCGGTGTTTCCGCTCACCACGGAAGTCGCGACTTCTTTAACGTCTTTTGCCATTTTGTGAAATTCGAATCAAGTCATTTTTGTATTTCCGCAGTTTTCTAATGGGGACGTTTACGTTCCACAGTTGAAAGAAGACTGATATATTTTATTAACGCGAATTTTTCTTGACCCTTAAGCGAAGTAGATTGCGATAACGTTTATCGAATCATCACTTTGCCATATTCGCGAAAGCAACAATGAAACCGCATTTTACGATGCGACTACCGGAAGGAACACGTTGTGGCATTCACGTTTCTTTATCTTGTTTGGGTTTTGCGTGCCAGATTCAATACATATTGTGTCATTCGGTAACAATATTGAATAAATACGTTCTATATACTTAGATTGACGTATTGTGCATGTTTAGAATATTGATTATTTACAGAGGAGTAGGGAAATTTTTCAATTCCTTTTTTACAAAATCGAGTGAAAGAAGTTATTTTTTCATGTGGAGAAAAAAACAATATGAATAAATTATAATAATACAAATAATATCAAAATTAGGCATCGAAATTACAATAAAAATGATCGAAAATGTGCTTACTGTGAAAAATAACAACAGTCCTGATTCCTGATTTCGGAAGAATTTTTTTTAACTGAACTCTGATTATGTTTGGCTGGATAGAGTAGAAAATAAAAATTTGAGTAATATTTTGAACTAGAACTGTAATAAAGAAACATTAAAATTCACGAAAATCCTGAGAATCTAAAAACTTTGAATCCTAAAGCGTCGCTTCTAGAAATTTACATGGAGATTAATAATATACAGGAAAATTTTCTGAATTATTGCTACAGGAAGGAAATTATAATAGTAATGGCAATCTATAAAAGTACTGTTTTCCGAAATCGCTTAGATCAAATGTCCAAAAAAAAAAAAAAAATGTACAAATCAATCCATAGAAATATAGAAAGACTGGAAATCTATGAAAATAAATGAATTTTTATAAATAATGAGGAAAAAGAAAAAAGGAACAAAATTTATAAAATTCTTAAAAGATCCACGTAGGTGTGATTTTTCTAAAAAATACTGAGAAAATACAGTAAATCTATTGAAATTAGAATCTTAGAGGATATATAATTGTGTAAAAGTTTTGATTTTCTTTTTTTCTTTTTTCTTTTTTTAAAAATAAATTCTGATATTAACGAAAATGTTAATAAATAATGTGTCATATATTCTCTTTTGTAAATTGCTACAAATAATTTTTTCTCCCCCTATATCTGTCTTAATAACAAAGTTGAAGCACTTTATTCTATTTTTAAAATAATTTTGCAAGAAGACGTCAAATATTTTAAAGAAATATTACTACAATCTTTTGTTATTTGAGTGAATTTATATGATAGATATTAGTTTTCGATATTTACACATCATTACACTAAATAAGAAAAAAAATCTTATAACTATCTTCACATCACATGCCTGTGATGCGCAGGGCCCGTGGCGTGTTCATACGGGACTGGTGAATTCGTGCGTCCGTGACGTCACGATCTGAGGCCTTCGCCGAGCAAGTATTGTACTAGTGTTGTTGATATTTTTTCAATATCGATATCATGTTTTGATATATCAAAAAAAATTTATCGATAATCCTAGAGAGACTCAAGGGAGAGAGTGGCAATTGAAATTGCTCTTAATTGGAGATGTAGGTATGGCGGCCATCTTGGACACAAACTCAGCACAAACACAGTACTACTCTATACTACTCAGCGTACTCTGCCGTCTGTGCGAGGACAGCTGACTCTGTTTACTTTTTCATACGTGTCTTAAAAGTTTATCTGAAATTAATCAAAATTCATTTGATAATCAAGTGAAGTGCAATTGCAGTTATTATGAATAAACTCGAATATATATCCTCACACAGACGACCGAGTACGCTGAGTAGTAGAGAGTAGTACTATGTTTGTGTCCAAGATGGCCGCCATACCTACAACTCCAATTAGGAGCGATTTCAATTGCCACTCTTTCTCTTGATTCTCTCTAGATAATCCGATATATCGTTAACTATCTATTGGCCAACGATATTATCGATATATCGATATTTTAGATTTAAAAAATGGTTTTCTTTAATGATTCAATTAGTGATTTGTGCATTTTGTATTGCAAATTAGAGTTTTCTTGTAAAACGATATCGATATCCGATATCGTCATTTCAATATCGGATATCGATATTTTGATGTATCGATATTATATCACAACTCTATTGTACCATTGTGCACTTAGGCCATAAAGCTCTTTATGGTCTAAGATTGTGCACCATTCGCCATAACGACTGATAACAACTGATGACAACCCTGTAAACAAAATAATTGCCAATAATTACTCTCCATAATTTGAAAAAATACACACTGTTACAACAAAAAAACAAAAAAAGCAGAGGAAAACAAAATGGCTGTGAGTAAAGAACGATAAATATTTTTTTTCCTTTACTGCGAACATGAAGTAAAAGTAAATTACCAAAATTCACAAAACCGATGTATACATTGCAATTAAAGAAATTTAAATTGCATAGTGACGAGTCATTATGACCTTATCTGATTATCGATTTAATTTTGGATGGCAACGATGATTAACTTTGCGAAAAATTTTATTTGAAATTGTGGTTCCCGGCATAACCTCAAAATTTTCTAATTGTTTTTTGTTTTATGACAGGCTGGGAATAATAAAAATATTTTTGCTCTGTTGTAAAATGATTGTAAGAGAGTGTAATTTATGTGCACTAATTTTTTGAATAAATTCATAATATTTCTGAATTCGTATAGTAATGATTTTTGTTCTCAATTTCACAGTACACATTATTTTCAATTTGAATTTTCCAATTGGAGAATTTGACGTTTCTGTCAAAAATTTTTCGCATATTCTTTTTTTCATATTTCATTTATAAAATTTTGCCAAAAAAAATTTTTACAGAAATTTTCTGCAACTCGCAGAAATTCGTCATCATAGAAATTCTACAAATAAATATAAAATTAACAATTAAGTGTTTCAGATTTTCAAATTGATCTGTAAGGATTTTTTAAAAATAAATGAATTTGAATATGATGTACATGGTAAATTTGTATAAATAAAAAAATTTTGAATTTTACAATTTTTCAATCAGGAAAATGAATGAATCGTTAATTTGTATTAAGAAACGCAATGTACTGCATTTTTGAAAAGTAGTCCTCGAAATAAAGAGAATTTTGAAATGTATCATTTTTGAATTACAAACTTCATTGCGAAAATGCTTAAAAGTTGACATTTTCGAATTTTCTACAAAAAAATTAAACAATTAAACAATGACAACAATAAATGTTTGAATAATAAAACATATCGATGTCTTGAATGTCAATCATAAGAATTTTCTGCAATATACAGAAATTTACTCTTATAAAATTTTTTTATCAATATAAAATGAACGTTTCAGTATTTCAGATTGTATAATTGTCCTGAAAAAATATTCAGAAATAATTTTCATTCCAATACTCAATGAATTGTAAATTTTTATCAAAAAACTAAATGTACTGAATTTTTTTGAAAAGTCGTCATTGCAATAAAGAGAATTTCAAAATTTTATGACTCCTGAATTGATAACTTCATCACAAAATTTGTGAATATTTGAAAAATATAAATTTTTGTATTAAAAAGTAAAAAACGAATTTTCGAGTAATAAAATTATGAGTTACACTTTTACATAAAAAAAATTCTATTTTATAAGAATTCTCAGCAATATACAGAAATTTTTTTATAAAAATTTTACTCATCTATATGAAATCTCAGTATTTCTGATTGTTACATGAAAATATTTTAAAATTAAATTACTTTAATGAAATAAATTGTAAATTTGTATGAAAATACGAAATTACTAGATTTTACAAAAATTATCATTCCAATGAAGAGAATTTCACATTTTATAATTTTTGAGCTAGAAACTTCATTGAAAAATTTGTTAAAAGTTGAAATATATCCCGTTTTCTAGTACTGAAAAATTGAGTATAATTGTTTCAATTAATATAAAATGGACATTTAAGCATTTAGGATTGTATGATTGCTTATGAAAGTATGTAAAAATTACATCGATTGCAACATTAAATGAATCGACAATTTGCATCAAAAAATAAAATGCACTGAATTTTTGAAAGGCTATTATTGCGACAGAGATAATTTCAAATTTTACGACTTCTGGATTGATAACCTTATAACGAATTTTGTGAATGATTAAAAATATGAATTTTTTATCAATTAAGAAAAATAGGAATGTTTGAGTAATAAAATTGTGACTTGCGATTTCACTTGGAAAATTGTTTTACTTCTTAAATATAAAAATTTTCAGGAATGTAAAAAATTCCCAATAAAAATTTTACTAATCAGTATAAAATAAACTTTTCAGTATTTCAGATTTTATAATTGTTGTATGAAGATATTTTAAAATTAAATTCACTTTCGTATAAAATGAATTGTTAATTTGTATCAAAAAACTAAATTGCTAGATGTTTGAAAGGCTATTATTGCAGCAAAGATAATTTAGAATTTTATTATTTCTGAATGAAAAACTCTGTCATGAAATTTGTGAATAGTTTGAACAATTAGAATTTTTTCTATTAAAAAATAAAATGAATAAAGTTTTTAAGTAATGAAATTGTGACTCACACTTTTATCTGAAATCATACATCTACTTCTTGAAGATCAATTATGGAAATTTTCTGCAATGTACACAACTTCGTTGCTATGAAAATTTTTTTGATCAATGAAAAATGCAACATTAATGATTTCAGTTTACATGATTGCTCTATGAAGATAATTTTAAATATTAGAGTTATAGAAATATTATTGTTACAATTTTTCGAAACTGTGTACAGGAAAACTGAAAAATGGCCAAAAAAATTTTTTGGTTCATTCAGTAGACACTCTGATCCATGTACAATCATCTTGACAGCAATTCTTTCATAATTTACAATTTATTTTCTTTTTAGATACCAGCAGTTAAAGTTGAAGAAGTTCGCGAAATCACGCGAATGGAGCGCATCGGAGCTCATTCGCATATCCGAGGCCTCGGATTGAGCGACAACCTGGAAGCTCGACCGGTAAACATTAGATTATTATAAACAATTTAATTTCCAAATCCAGTCTATTGTGTAAAGAATTCATGAATAATTCTTTTGATTTGTTTATCCAAACACAAAACTTAAGATGAAAGCTGATTTTGTAAAAAAATGACTTGATTGAAAAAAAAGGAATTAAGAACCTAATTTTTTCTTTTTTGAAAAAAACCTAAACAGAAAAAAAATCGAGGTTAATCTGTTGCTTTAAAGTCGAAATAATGAGACATGTATATTTCTTTTTGAAAAGAATTTTTCCTTGAATTTTCAGCTTTTGTTTTAACAATACTAATTGATATTTATTGTTTGTTGAAGTAAAAAAATTAAATTCTCGAGTTATTGTCATGAAGAACATTGTGCTAAGTATGTTATTAAAAGCTTTTAAAACTTGTTGTTTTAAACGAAAAGAAATCAAAAACAGAAAATCCTCTTCCCCCTATATGGAGACATTTTTTTTCGTTCATGTAAAAACTTCATTTGAAGATAATACGTTTAAATGCAACAATTTTTTATACACACTTTTGCAGATATCGCAAGGTATGGTCGGCCAATTAGCAGCTCGTCGCGCAATTGGAGTGACTCAAAAAATGATTCGAGAGGGGAAAATAGCCGGACGTGCGATCCTCCTGGCTGGTCAACCAGGAACTGGAAAAACTGCGATAGCCATGGGTTTGGCACAATCTTTGGGTTCGGACACGCCATTTACGTCCATGTCTGGCTCTGAAATTTATTCCTTGGACATGAGCAAATCTGAGGCTTTGACACAAGCCATCAGAAAATCCATCGGAGTCAGGATCAAAGAGGAAACTGAGATTATCGAGGGAGAAGTTGTGGAAGTTCAGGTCGATCGACCCGCTACAGGGCTCGGCTCCAAAGTTGGAAAAATGACCCTCAAAACTACCGAAATGGAAACCATTTACGACTTGGGAAATAAAATGATTGATTCATTGATGAAGGAGAAGGTAAAAAGAGAGTGATTAGAAAATTAATGAATCTTATGTGTATAAAAGTAAAAATAGTCACATGATTATTATCATGATACTCATCTACCTAACCTAACAAATTACAAAATGTCACATCACAAAATCACAAAATCACAAAACAGTCACATCATGATTATTATCATGATACTCATCCTAATCAACAAATGAAATTGTTGGTAATTGACAAATGAAAATCAACTATAAAAAAGTATTACTGAAAAACTGTTGAATCTTAATTTTATACATTTTTATTACTATAGTTTTTTTTCAACATTGTAAATCAACGATTTCACAGTTTTAGTGGGTTCTTATTAATTTTTGGATGAAGAATTTGAAACTTTTCGTAGGTCCAAACTGGCGACGTCATAGCCATAGACAAGGCAACGGGAAAAATCAACAAACTCGGTCGATCGTTTACTCGTGCTCGAGATTATGATGCAACAGGGGGGCAAACTCGGTTTGTGCAGTGCCCCGAGGGCGAGTTGCAGAAAAGAAAGGAAGTCGTGCATACCGTGACCTTGCACGAGATTGACGTCATCAACAGTAGGACGCATGGTTTTCTCGCGCTTTTTTCTGGTGACACTGGTGAAATCAAACCTGAAGTACGAGAACAAATAAATGGCAAAGTTTCGGAATGGCGTGAGGAAGGAAAAGCTGAGATTATCCCTGGAGTTTTGTTCATTGATGAGGTGCACATGCTGGACATTGAGTGTTTCTCGTTCCTCAATCGTGCTCTGGAAAATGAGATGGCACCTGTTGTGATTATGGCGACCAATCGAGGTTTACAGGATTTGATTAAATTTTCGTTTTTGGGAGTATGTGGAAATTGGAAAGACGAAAAATAAGAGAAAATATTACTTTTTTAAAAATTTGAAATAGTATGCACTACATGCATTATTATTTAATTAGAGGTTGTTGAAAATATTATTATAATGTTAGAAAATGATACAACGTGGAAAAATAAGTGTTAACGAAGTGAAAAATGTCTAGTAATTAATTGATTTTTTTTTTTTTTATATTTTCATTTATGTATAGCATAACTATAATTTTTTTATTTTTACAATCATTGATAAATATATGAACATTAATTCTGCAGTCATAAGATTATCAATATATTATGATAAATATTGAATATAAATTGAATGTCAAATTAAATAACGAATAAGTAATAAAAAATCGTGAAGAAAATATATAATAATACAAATAATGATAACAATTATAAATTATGTAATTATTACTTAACAATAACATTAAGAGAATTTCGAATTCTATGTCTCACGAATTTTTAACGCCGATTTTTTTTTATCTAATTTACTACAAAATAAGAGTTAAAAAGGCCAGAAGTATCAAATCAAAAGTAATTATATTTATGGATTCAATAAATGAAAAATAGAAAATATTAAAATTAGTAGGATTTGTATTTTGATATTCTGGTAAATTTCCTTTATATTTAAATTAAAACAGTTGATATCAATCAAATTTTTCAGTATGTCAATAAACATGTACCTTTTTTCAATAATTATTTTTCTTATTAATAAGAATCCAACTTCATTTAGAAATTTTATGTCTAAAGCACACGTTCTGTTAAAAAGAATGTTTTTGTTTGACTTTTGAAATGTTTCACCAAAAATGTGATATTTTTAAATAGTTCCCACGTTTTGCAGCAAATTTTCTGTAGAGGACTTGATACCATAAAAAAATTTTTTTTTTTTCAAATTATACATGTCTCAAAATGAAGTGAATTATATTGATGCGATAACCATTAATTCTAAGAAAAAATAACCAATTTTGAAAATTCCTCATTAAAAATACCGAGATCGCAAATCTTGTTGAATTTGAAATACTTTTTTTTATTCGTTGAATCTAGCATGTAATTATTATCTGATTTGATGTATTATAGGTATTATATTATAATTTTTATCAGAATATTTAATAAAATATAACATAAATCATAAATTCTCATTACTGACATGATGTAATTTGATTAACTAATAATCATGTTTTACTTATTTGTTTTCCATTTTTTTAAAAAGTTTTTTATTTCGGAGTAAATTCAATAAAAAAAATCTTGATCAAAAATTCATAAGATCTAAAATGCTAAATAGTTAATTTTCAAATATTTGATAATAGGGAGGCGAATTTTTTTTTATTTATAAATCTATATCACGATTTCTTCATCAAGCATTCATTTTCTTAATTCTTCATTTTTTAGATAAAAGATGAATTCTTCAACTGTTAAAACATCTTACAAAAAGTTTTTATTCTAAAAATTGTAAAACCCAAAATACTTTTTATTTCAATTATAACTTTTCAAAAATACAGTTATTTTATTTTTTGATGAAAATGTGTTATTTATATTAATTCTATTAGTTATTTTCAAAAAATCATTATTACAGACATTATGGAATCTGAAATATTGTATAATTTTTTTTTATTTATCAGTAAAGTTGTTGTGATTCGAATGATCCAAGTTCGAATTCATAAAATGAAAATTGTTCAAATAATACAAATTAAACATTATATGATGAGTAATTTATAACTCACATCTTTCTTTTTCTACTACTACATCAAATGTAGTGAAAAATTCTAAGATTGATGAAAACACTTAAAGTTATTAGCAATAATATTGAATAACCTTCATATAGTCATTACTTTTTTCCTAAATTGATTGAACAAATTTGAGTAAAACGTCTTTACTTTTATTGATTAATTTTTTTTTCTTCAGGAATAACCAAAATCAGGGGCACAAATTACACAAGTCCTCATGGAATACCTATCGATTTGTTGGACAGACTGTTAATTGTGGCGACAACTCCTTACGAAGAAAAGGAACTGGAAAATATTTTGAAAATCAGGTGTGAGGAAGAAGATTGTGAAATAGATAAAGATGCGTTGAGTGTACTTACACGCATTGCCCACGAAACGTCTTTGAGGTACGCGATTCAGTTGATCACAACAGCTTCACTCGTCAGTAAGAAGAGGAAAAGTACAGAGGTATGTTGAAGATTTTTTGTTGTTTTTTTTTTTTTTTTTTATTGTGTTTAAAAAATAAAGACATACTGTTTTTATTCAAAACATTTGTATGATATTGGTTAAAAAAAGGAGTAATTACTTTAGTTTATGATCCTTGGGATAATAATTTATTGAGTAAAAATTTTTTTGAACAGATCACAACACAGGATATCAGACGAGTATACTCTTTGTTTATCGATGAAATGAGGTCTGTGCAGTTCCTTAAAGAGTTTCAAGACGATTTCCTGTTTAACGAAATCGGTAAGTTAAAATATTGATAATTATGACTGAAAATTGAACATTTGTTTTTCTTCTCGTGCTTTTTTTCTGAAGTAAGAAAAGTGAGTAATTTCGAAAAGTAAAGAAAAAATATCATGATACTTATAAATTTATATGTATAATAATATTTATCCCTTTGTCATTCAATTTTTTACTGTTCAAAATTTAACCTCAACTTCTTTATTCGCAAGTGCATTTTTCTTAAAAGTTATGACTAGAAAATTGAAATAAAATAAATGCCCTTTTTTTGTTGCAGGGGACCAAAAAACGGAACCTCAATAAAATGTGCGCATCTTTTGTGAAAGTTATGAATGTGATGAAGTGCATATGTTTTAATAAGTAGGTAATCTATTGCAATGCAATCTTTGTAAAAAAAACAAAAACAAGTTCCGGATTTCCATTATTTTGTAACACATTCCATTCATACCCTGGATCGAAAAAATGGGGATGAATTTTAAATTGAAAAAGAATTGTTGTGATTGACGAAAAAGTAATTAATTAATAAACTTTTGCATATTTTAAATAATGGTGTTTTTATGACGAACTTGAATATCGTTACGAATAAATATTTGTAGATTACGAGGGAAAGGGTAAACAGTGAGTAATTCTTCAGTAATAGAATCATATTTCTGCAATTTTCGTTACACAGACACCTACAGATTCGATTACATTTGTTATGATCATTAACATCGTCATCATCATTGCAGAGCCGTTTATTCAAACAAATATCGCTATGCCGCGAGATCGCGTGTTTAATATTTATGGTCCGACGTGTACCTTACGTTACGCGCATATAATACGTACTGTACCAATGTAAGTTTGCGGAACTATGTACACACGTAGGTATAGAACCTTTTTTCTTTTATTTCATATATTTATTTTTTTATAATCACAGATGATCCTTGTGCTGTATACTAGAGTCGTACATGAAAACCCATACATGTCCAGGCGCTGTTCGTACCAACATAATTTTGCAGATTTTTCGTCATTTGGCATGGACCCTGTTTTTCGCGTCAGTTTCCTCATCCGGAAATAGATGTGTGCAATTTTTTGATTGGGAACGAAAAAGACGAGTGCCAAGGCGAATTTTTCTGCAGTAGCAGAAATTTTTAACCACCCCCCTTCCCCCACCTCAATTTTTAGTGACATCTTGCCAAGTGAGTTGTCATTTTGCTTTGGTTTTAGCATACACTATTTCTATAACTCTTGAGTTGAAAGATTTTTAATGTATGTGGCAAACGAGTTTGAAGCTTTTTGATTTAGAATATAAATAAAGAAGTAATGAATATAATCAAAAATCTAGGAATTATCTGTACTGATTTATCATTAAATGGGTATTCTTTACAGAAATTTTTGACTGCACATAATGTTTGGAGTGGGGGGATTCAGGATCGGCTTAGCACGTCTTTAACAAGTATAATGAGAATACCACGATCGCGATACAACGGTTTCCAGTGAATCAAGCACGTATATGCATAAAGAGTGATCTGAACGCCATTTCAGAAGAGTACATTATTTCTTCAAGCTTCAATAAATAAAATAAACCTCGCCCACTCGGCGAATTTTCTTTCAGACAGATTGCAGGATTTTTCGTGAAATATTTCAATTTTCAGTAATGTATTAGAAGTATTTCAGAGAGATTTCAGAAAGATTTAAAAAGTTATTTTCTATAACAATGGTACGTTTCTGAAATCTTTCCTTTATTGTTGTGTTGTGTATTTGGAATGTTTTTGGAACATAATATATAATGGTTATGCTACACAAATTTTTAGAAATGTTTCAGAAAGATTTCTGCAACGTTGCAGAAAAATTACTCCCAAATTTTGATTCATATATTTGTGATGAAAACTACTAAATGTTAAATAATTACATAACGAAATAAAAAATTAATATATATTAGAGACACTTCAGAAATACTACAATCGAAACATTAATTAAGACTTGTTGTTACATAATTTTTAGCTGCAATGTTTCTGAAACGTTATATGTGAAATTAAACAGAAATCTTTTGCACCATTATGACTGCATATGTTTGAGTATGATTTGACAATGGTGCATCAAAGATACGTCCTCATCTTTCACAATCATTGATGCATCAAAACGTGTCTCGAGAAATATTTTTTCAATTACACCATTTTCACACCAACATTGAGCAATCATCCATACATAATCCTATGGTACCATATTTAAATCATTTAATTCGTTATATGACGACTGAAACCTTTTTGAATCAGATCGTGCAATGATTTCGAAAAAATGTTTGAGACAATGGCATACTCGTTTCTCACATAAATGCACAATCATAGCGCAATCCGTTTGAACAAACTATTTGTGGAGTAATTTATCAAAGATATGGCCGCAACATGGTGCAATATTTCATAAGTCAGATGCAGCTACAATCGACATTTTCGTTCAGATTGAATATGTATGCATGAATCATTCATACATCATATCGACTGCATCTGATGGTCGAAAAATGGACTCCTTTTTTTTGAGTTGATTTCTGGACGACAAAGTCTAATAATGTAAGATTCCCAGATGGCAACTGATGGAGTCCATTTTTGGAACATCAGATGTAGTCAATATAATGCATGAGTGATTGATGCATATAGCTTCAAGCTATTTGAACGAGAATGTCGAATTTGCAATCTTCGATCCATAAAGTGACAATAATACCTGCATCTGATGCATAAAATATTGCATGAAGTTGCGGTTGTATCTTTGATGAATGATTCCACAAATGGTTCGTTCAAATGGATTGCTCTATAATTGTGCGTTTATGGGAGAAACGAGCATGCAATCGTCTGTCACACATTCACATCATCATCGCACAATCTCATGCAAGAAGGTTTAAGTCGTCGTGCAAAGAATTGAATAATAATTCAAATATGGTGCCATAGCATTATGCATGGCTGATTGTTCAATGATGGTGTCAAGATGGTGCAATAAAAAATTTTTTTTGTGTATCTTAGAGTATAAATTTATGTTTCAGTCTATTGTCATATAATTGGAAAACAACGACGTTTTCTCATTTGTGTATTAAATTGTAAATAACAACAAATTTTTGATAAAAAAAAAATCAGGTTTCTTCAAACATTGTGAGTATATTTATCCACGTATGTTTTATGAAACTCGAGACACATTTCGATGCATAAATGATTGTGGGATGATGCATCTTTGTTGAACCATACTCAAACATGAGCAGTCATGATGGTGCAATAATTCATCACCCTTTGCTATCTGGGTTACAGAAACATTAGGAAAATGTAAAAAAAGAAAAAACATTATGGAATATTAAAGTGTTATTTTTCTGAAAACTGTCGGAAATTCTTCACAAATACACTCCATCAATAACACTTCAAAAAAATTTCAGTTAAGACGTGACTGAAGGGTTCCTGTATCAATATCACAAAAAATCTTCAAAAATGAAATTCCAAGTGGGCAATGACGCTCACACCTCTTACACTTCGACCTCTCAATACGCGAGTCGAATTCATTGCAAATGTTCCTTTTCCCACAACTGCAATCATAAGATTCTTTTTCCCCCATCATCTATTCTTACCATAATCTACCAAAATTTGTATACTCCTTTTGTTGGCTATCTGTGAATAACATTCTGTTGTACTTTGGAATTTTCGAACGCGAACAATTGTTGAAAGTCTGAATGTTTTGTTATTTTTTGTTCATCTCGCACGCACGCTACCATAAAAATAAATGTCGAGACTCAGCGGCGTGAATCTTTCGATGCCTAATATTTTATTTTATTTTTTTTTGTTCGTTTTTACGCGTACTTTCAGATTGCACTTGTGTAAGATTCCGAAACAAATGAGCCCGCAAGCAACGATTCTACATTACTTTTTTCTCGATTTTGTACTAACGGGTCGGAAAACGCTCTCGTACTTTTGCTACAGAACATCCAACGCTCGAATCTTTTTTCATTTTTGCACATTTGCGTGGCATTAGAGTACATGAATCACGCGATGGAAGAACTCGAATGATCATCCATTCGTTTGTAAAACATTATGATCAGTCACTCATAAATTCATAACGAACACATGATTTGTTATCTTATGATGGACACTCGGTTTTTTTTTTTGCAGTCTTGAAAAGTAGCGAAACTAGTTTCGAATAATGGGAAGAAAAGAAGTTGGCATAAAAATTTCGTAAAATTTACTTCTTTGGATGAAATTTTCGTTGAAGTCAATAAGGGGTATATCAAATTAAAAAATTGTTATTTCATTTTGATGTAATATGTATGGAGAAGACGAATTTTTTTCAATATACTATTAATGTACACTTTCTTCTGGAATTGTTAATAAATTTGATCTTTGGAATGCAAACATTGTGAAATAAATAAAGTGTGAATCTGGAAGTTCTGCTCAATAAAAGAGCATACATTTCAAATATATTTGTATCCTATTTTTGATAAAGAATTTTTTTCATAAATAAAATTTACATTTGGTAATTTATTTGTAATATTTAACAGTTGCAATTTTAACAATATCGGGTTAACATGGCATTTATTGACGACCAGAGCAAACTAAAATTTGAAAAATTTATGTCGATCGATGCAATAAAATTTACTAGCTTAGATTTTCTATTGGAAGTACAAAAGGGAAGTGTTGTGACATAGAATTGGTAAATTCATCACTTTTTTCTTATTTAAAATAAAATAACTTATAATCTAAATTGAACGATTTAGGAGTTGAGGAATCATTGAGATATGTAATTCAAATTAATTTAAATTATATTCCAAGTATCCACTCACGATTCATGTACAACTGTGCGCTCGAATTAATTAGCCTGTGTGTCATTACAGGAATAGGCGATTTTTTTAAACAGTACTTTTGGTTTACACCACACTAGAGCTCTATTAAAATTTTTCGATTATTTGTTACATTGGTCCAACAAGTCGGCCACGGATTTCACAACGCTCTCAACTTTTTTCAAACATATAATTACGTATTAATTACAATGTTTCATTTTTTTTTAAATATTTGTTTTTACAGATCTCTTGACCAACTCCCTTCTTTGATAATTTTCGACACAAATCAATAAGCTCTCCTCGGCAGATGGTAGCGTGGATTTTTCCCTGACTGTACAAGTATCAGTATATAATTATCCTAAAAATTGATATATTTACAGAATATTGTATAACATTGAGAGAAATTCGGGTTTGATGTTTTGATATTTGATGCAACTGGGGTGACGAGATATTCTGATTTTTCAAATTCTGCAAAATGAAAATAACTTTATTATATATTTAAGTAATAACATTAATTTTATTATATCATATACATAATGAAATTAGATTATTTATCAAGATTGTAAGGATTATTGTCAATTTATTTCTCGTTTAATTAGAATTTAATGGAATGCATTGAGGAAAAATAGAGTGAAAATTGAGCAATTGCTTCGTCAAAGACACCATAATCGCATTGAATATTTTTTAAGACAAACAAGCTTAAATATGGAGAAATTAGTAATAACTCCTGTAGAACTATTATAAATAAGGCATAATTGTTTTTAGAAAAATGTCTTTGTATATTTTGAAAAACAGCGATGTTATTTCGTTTATGTGCACATGAAAAAGATTACAAATAATGTACTGGTAAGTTCAATTGCAAAATATGGTGCATGATGATTATTCTGAATAGTCATGTACATGTTGAGAATTTTTATTGAAATAACTAGGTAATTTGAATTTTTCCGTTTTTATTGATTTCTACTTGTAGATTACTGTAGTCAAGTTGAAATTTTGATAAATTTTTCATAAATTACAATAATCTCACATGTTCATTATATATTTAATATTTTATTGATGAAAATTACAATTGTACAATTTTTTATCAAAATGTTTAACATTTAACTTGTAAAATCAAAGTAGTTCGAAATAATTCCTAACTTCACGATTTGATAACAAATTTTCAAAAATATTTTAACTGTGAAAAATTAATAATTTCTGAGTTATTCTGCGAGGTCAGAATTTTGATTTAAAAGCATAAAAATGTATTTCATTTTTTTATGAAAAAGGTGTAATAAACATTTGAAAAATTTTTTAAATGATATTGAATGGTGAAAATTTCTAAATAATTCTCATATAATTGAACAAAAAGATGACATTAGTTTAGAATAAACATTTTTAAGTATGTATCTTGAAATAAAAGTCTCAGTATTTTTTTAAACAAATTAACACTCTTATATTTATTTATAATTTTAATTTATCTGAAGGATTATTGTTTTCTATGAAAATTAATTTTAATGTAAATCAACAAATAAATTCTTTTTACATTCTAAAATTCTTAACGAAAATCTAATATGTTCACAAATGTATGCGTAAAATAATAATTTTTTATTTGAAAATTTTGTAATGAATTACTTATATTTTTATTCAATTCAGGTGCATAAATGTAATTATGCATGATCAAATTTTTTAGTTTAGCAAATTTTCCCATTCTTCCTCATGAAATGATATTTTTAATATTGAAGGTTTTACATGAATGTTGACATAGTATTTTTTATTTAAATAATTCTCATTTTATAGTAATATCATAATATTCTATATTTTAATATTTTTTAAAATTCTAGTATGTATAAAAAATATTTTGAGAAATTAGGAATTTTGGATAAATAAACGGAAAAATTCGAATATTTTCATTTTTTTTTTATTTCCACCCAAGAATTACCCTACTCAAGCCGAAGTTGAAGAAAATTTAAAAACAAACTATAAATGTTACAATTTTTATCATAATTTAAAGTTTTTCATGGCCAAAATTTAAAATAGTCCAACTTCCTATCAAAAGGTTGAATGCGCAATTTGCAATGTTCGTGCAATGTTCAATATTTTGAAATCGTTTGAAATATCGCGATTTTGTAACAATTTTTTAACATTTCATAATTCTTGAACATGAATTACGTTCCCTGCTTTATCATATTTTAGATCAACATTTCTCTATACTTTTTTATAGAATTGTTTCTGTTTCAGTTTTAAAAATCATGATAATTATTTATTTTTCATTGTATCGTAAATTCAACTGTTAAATTCCGTCCAAATTTCCTCAGGAATGTGGTCACCCCAGAAATGAACCAAAACTGCAAAAAATCAAGAAACTTTACCTGATCATTCAAACCACAAAATTATTAAGTTTTAACCATTTCTTGGTTAATAATCTCACCAATACAACTTGCAATTTCTCCCAGTGTGAATAAAACGAACGCATACGTATAAATGATAATAAAAAAAAAATAACTCACGCAAGGTACTAAATGTTATCACAAAAAATCCACCCTTGCGATACAATAATCAAAGGAATCGTGTAAAAATTCGATCCCTAGAGAAAAAAATTGCCGTATAAGCTACGTCGAATCCGGAACCTAAACAAAGCTGTCGCGTGAAGGCGGAAAATAAACCAACTCGTCCAAAGTAATGTCAAAAAAACGGGTTCCCTAAACTAATATATCAGACTTGAAGGTGCACAAAAGCTCATCATTCGATTCAGGAATCGAAGAAAAAAGCTCGCGCATAAAATTTTTTTTTCCATTACTCTCTATGTACATATTTACTCGTCTATGGATGAACACAATAAATAAGTCGCCGTAAAAACGACGTGATTTTCGTCTCAAAGCATGCAAATTCAGTGAGGAATTGTACGTAAGGTGATGTCAGAAATGTGTGCAACTCTTCAAAATTCCAAATTGTACGTGAAAATCAAGTGGTAATTTTTGTAGGGTACTTTTGTTTTCCAAATTTTTGTAGTACGACTCCTCCTTGAGTGCATGAAGACGTGGACGTATGTCCGGGAAAAAGAATATCAACGGAATATCAACGGTTGCTGCTGCTGCTTATTCAATTAGGTCGTTTCCTCCACGACCCTATTTTCATCGTCATGATTGGATGCAACTATCGCTCCGCTTGTTGGAACATTTCGCCTTCCTTCAATGCTTCAACCGGCTTTCGCGATTCGTTGCGCATTTAGTTTCTCTACTTTAGCTACATCGAAACCTAAACCACTGAGATTCCACTGAGCTGACAAATCATCAGTAGTTGACGAACCACTGGGAGACTATGATTTTTCGCTTAAAGTCAGTGACAAAATTACTGGTTTATACTAGAGAACTCTGTCAAACTCTGACTACCTCAAGACAAGTGTCATGAACTTGATGCAAAAAAAATTTAGACACTCTTCAACGTTAGATCTGATGTAAGATTGAGTTTCATTTTCAGTTGGGATGTTTATCGAAAAATTCTAAATGAGATTCAAGATGAGATATTACTTTGCTGTTGAGGAAGATTTCACCAATAATATGAGTATTTTGAAGGATACTATACGATTGCAAAAAATCTAGATGAATGATTTATCCAAAAATAAGATGTCGAATTTTCAGGGTGGTAAAACGTGGGTTGTCAAGTATACTAAGAATGATATGAGTGTGATATCACACAGATATTATTGTTACTGTACACGATTACAAATTTTTTTTCTAATTCTTTTCGTCATTTGGCATGGACCCTGTTTTTCGCGTCAGTTTCCTCATCCGGAAATAGATGTGTGCAATTTTTTGATTGGGAACGAAAAAGACGAGTGCCAAGGCGAATTTTTCTGCAGTAGCAGAAATTTTTAACCACCCCCCTTCCCCCACCTCAATTTTTAGTGACATCTTGCCAAGTGAGTTGTCATTTTGCTTTGGTTTTAGCATACACTATTTCTATAACTCTTGAGTTGAAAGATTTTTAATGTATGTGGCAAACGAGTTTGAAGCTTTTTGATTTAGAATATAAATAAAGAAGTAATGAATATAATCAAAAATCTAGGAATTATTTGTACTGATTTATCATTAAATGGGTATTCTTTACAGAAATTTTTGACTGCACATAATGTTTGGAGTGGGGGGATTCAGGATCGGCTTAGCACGTCTTTAACAAGTATAATGAGAATACCACGATCGCGATACAACGGTTTCCAGTGAATCAAGCACGTATATGCATAAAGAGTGATCTGAACGCCATTTCAGAAGAGTACATTATTTCTTCAAGCTTCAATAAATAAAATAAACCTCGCCCACTCGGCGAATTTTCTTTCAGACAGATTGCAGGATTTTTCGTGAAATATTTCAATTTTCAGTAATGTATTAAAAAAATTCTGATTTTTCTGTTTCTTAGATTCTATACCAACACGTAAAATTCTAAATGAGATTCAAGATGGGATATTACTTTGCTGTTGAGGAAGATTTCACCAATAATATGAGTATTTTGAAGGATACTATACGATTGCAAAAAATCTAGATGAACGTTTTATCCGAAAATAAGATGACGAATTTTCAGGGTGGTAAAACGTGGGTTGTCAAGTATACTAAGAATGATATGAGTGTGATATCACACAGATATTATTGTTACTGTACACGATTACAAATTTTTTTTCTAATTCTTTTACGTCAATTTTCACTCTAAATTAAGTTAACATACTGCCATTCAAACAGAGAGTAGAATATTCACTCCGAAAGAGTGAATCATCACTTTCAGAGAAGATGAATTTCACTCTAAGCCAAGTAAGATTTCACTTTCTTGAGTTACTTTTCACTCTCAAAAAGAGAAAAATCACTCAGAGTTTAAGCATCAATATTTTGACTCGATGTAGAGTAAAAAATCACTTTAAGTATAAGTGGTAGTATTTTGACTCGATTTAGAGTGAAAATTCACTCTTTAAGTATGAAAAGTCACTCTTGGAAAAGTTGAATCTCACTCTTAAATTTTACTCAGATTCCTCTAAAAAAATTAGTTAAGTTTCATTCAAAGAGGAGTGAAATTTTATTTTTTTTGCGTGACTTTTTACTTTAAAAGAGTGAAAAATTACTCTCAGTTTGAGTAGCAGTATTTTGACCTGATTTAGAGTAAAAATTCACTCTAAAAGGGTAAATCATCACTCTTAGAAAAGTTTCATTCCATCCTCAAATTCTAGTCAGATTCCTCTATTAAAAATGAGTTAAATTTCACTCTAAGAAAAAAAATTTCTCTACTTTTGAGACTTTTCACTCTGAAAAAGTGAAAAATCACTCCAAGTATAAGTTGCAGTATTTCGAGTCGATTGAGAGTGAAAATTTACTTCACAAGTGGGAATAGTTACTCTCAAATTGGTTAAATTTTATTCTTCAATTCTACTCAGAATCCTCTGTAAAAAAACTAGTTAAATTCAAATTTTATGAGAAATGGAATTATACTACTTTCAAATGATTTTTCACTCTAAGCAAAAAAAAAATCACTCCAAGTTTGAGTGGTAGTATTTTGACTTGATGGAGAGTGAAAATTCACTTTAAAAAAGTGAATAGTCACTCTTAGAAAGGTGGATTTCACTTTAAAAAGAGTGAGATACTTCTTTTGGGTGACTACACACTAAAAAATGAAAAATCACTTTAGGTTCGAATGACAGTATTTTGACTCGAAGTCAAGTGAAAATTTACATAAAGAAAGTGAATCATCATTCTCAAGAAACTTCAATTTCACTTTCAAATTCTAGTAAGATTCCTCTCTAAAAAATGAGTTGAATTTTACTCCAAGAAGAGTGAAATTTCTCTTCTTTCGAGTGACACTTCGCTCTAAAACGTGAAAAATCTCTCCAAATTTGAGTGGTAGTATTTTGACTCGATTCAGAGTGAAGATTCACTCTAAAAATGTGAATGGTCACTCTTAGAGAAGTTAAATTTCACTCCAAGAAGAGTGATTTCTTCGAGTGACTTCTTTCGAGTGAATTTTCACACTAAAAAAGTAAAAAAGCACTCCAAGTTTGAGTGGCAGTGTTTTGACTCGATGTAGAGTGAAAATTCACTCTGAGGAAAAATGGGAGTTAAATAACACACTAACCTAAACATCCGTCATCTTGTTTATGAAAAAATCACCTTCATATAAAAATCCAAGGAGAGTGAAATAAGAAATCCACCGACAAAATTAATCAGAGTTTGACCGAGTTTTGGCAGCATAGAAGACGTCAGCTCGTGATTTTTCCCCAGAAATTTTTTTTATCTGAGAGATGGCTGTGGCTTCGCTGAAATTTAGTGTTCTATGTTTGTAAATTGTTCAAAATAAATATAATAAGCTCGTAAAAAGGGACACTAAATTAAATCTTCTGAAAAAAAGGAAAAAAAAAACATAATAAGTGTCCCATCACGCAGTAAATAATATATTCAAAAAAAGTTCCATTGTCCCATCTCACGTTCGAAAACTCAACAATAAATAATTATTAAATTATTACGTAACTCTTGCAACAAATGCGAGGTACACATTTATCAACATTTCTCAACTTTTTCAAGTAAAAAAAAAGCTACATGTTACGAGAGCATGGTTACACTAGATTTTCGCGATAACTTAACCTGTGATCAATAAATAACAAAAAATATACCTTATTGCAATAAACCAAAAAATTGTTCTCCACACGGTTGTTCAGGGTCAAACAAAAAAATTAACAGGGCAGAAAAAAATCTCTTTTTCAATCCCATTATGTACAGTAAGTGACATTGACTTTGTAAATTTGATTTTTTTTACAAGTGAAAACCTGTTATCTACTCTTTTAATTTCTTAGAGTGAATTTTCACTCTGTATCGAGTCAAAATACTGCCACTCAAACTTGGAGTGATTTTTCACTTTTTTAGAGTGAAAAGTCACTCGTAAGTAGTGAAATTTCACTCCTCTTAGAGTGAAATTCAACTCATTTTTCAGAGTGAAATCTAACTAGAATTTAAGAGTGAAATTCAACTTCTCTTAGAGTGAGGATTCACTCTTTTGGAGTGAATTTTCACTCCATGTTAAAGTGACTCGATGGAGAGTGAAAATTCACTCTAAGGAATAAAGAGAGTAGATGCAAAAATTTCCTACAAAATATTTTCATGGATTCGAATTTTCCGCGTTGGATGGAACAACTGTATTGAGCATTTTGAGAAAAATTCAGTATATTCTTGCACGAATCAAATTTACAAGACGTAGTCTTCACTCAGCGAATTTTCATTCAGAAAAATTTCAGAATGATTTTCCATTATATATTACATCTTTTTGTAATTTAGTAGAAGTATTTCAGAAAGATTGGAGAAGATATAAATAAAAAGCCACTTTCTGTAACAATGTAAACTTTTAAAAATTTTTTTGTTATTGTTAAATAACTGAAATGATTTTAAAACATTACACAACAATAATAGAAGGATTTCAGAAACGTAACATTGTTATAGAAAGTGCCCTAAATAGCAACTGATAGAGTCCATTTTCAGACCATCAGATGCAGTCAATATGATGCATGAATGATTCATGCATATAGCTTCAATCTATTTGAATGAAAATGTCGAATTTGCAATCTTTGATCGATAAATTGACAATTATAGCTACATCTGATTTATGAAAGATTGCACGAATGCTGCAGTCGTATATTTGATAAACGATTCGCTTTATGATTGTGCGTTTATGTAATAAACGAGTATGCAATCGTCTGTCACACATTCACATCATCATCGCACAATCTCATGCAAGAAGGTTTGAGTCGTCATATAAAGAATTAAATGATGATTAAAATATGGTGCCATAACATTATGCATGGCTGATTGTTCAATGTTTGTGCCAAGATGGTGCAATTGAAAAAATATTTTGGGTATCGCAGAAAATAACTACAATTTTTAGTTTATTTTCACATATTTAGAAAGCAACTACGTTTTCTCATTTTTGTATAGAATTGCAAATAACTATTAATTTTGACAAGCAACAAAGTTTTTAAACATTCTGAGTGAATTTATTCAGCCATGTTCTATTAAGCTCGAGACACATTTCGATGCATAAATGATTGTGGAATGATGAGAACGTATCTTTGATGCATCATTGTCAAATCATACTCAAACATATGCAGTCATGATGCTGCAATAATTCCTGCACCTTTGCTATCTGGGTTGACAATAATAGCTGCATCTGATTTATGAAAGATTGCACGATGTTGCGGTCGTATCTTTGATAAATGATTCCACAAATATAATTGTGCGTTTATGTAAGAATCAAGTATGTAATGTCTGTCACACATTCACATCATCATCCCACAATCTCATGCAAGAAGGTTTAAATCGTCGTATAAAGAGTTAAATAATGATTCAAATATGGTGCCACAGCATTATGCATAGCTGATTGTCCAATGTTGGCGTCAAGATGGTGCACTTGACAATTTTTTCTTCAGAATATAAATATATGTTTCAGTCTATTGCCATATATTCAAAAAGCAACGACATTTTTTCATTTGTGTATTGAATTCAAAATAACAACAAATTTTGAATAGAAAAATAATCAGGTTTTTTCTTACATTGTGAGTATATTTATTCAAGCATGTCTTATTAAATTCTAGACACATTTCGATGCATGAATGATTGTGGAATGATGAGGACGCATCTTTGATGCATCATTGTCAAATCATACTCAAACAAGATTAGTCATGATGGTGCAATAATTTCTTTGAAATATCCCACTTTCATTACTGAAACATATATTATTTAATTGAAAATCATTCTGAAATCTTCCTGAAACTAATTTCTGTTGTAAACCCTCGTTATCTGTCAAAAAAAACCATGCTTAAACTAATGACATTTTTTAATTTCATTAGGGAGGGCGGTGGAGGAAGATGTGTGTGTGTGTGTGTGTGTGTGTGTGTGTGTGTGTCATAATAATTACACGCGTAGAGATACGAGAGAAACGTTGTCAAAGTTACTTGTAGATTTAAATAAACCTCGGCAGGCCACCAGGCGAGCGGTGGTAGATGTTGTAAGGCGGCGGAGGCGGACCAGGATACTGTCTTTGGCGTTGCTGTTGTTGTTGCTGTTGATGGAGATGGTGATGATGGTGATGGGGCAAAAAGGCTTGATGGTGTACACTGCCAGGAGATTGCTCGTGTTGCTGCTGTTGCTGCAGGAGGTGCGAGGCCCCACCGTCACCGAGGTCAAGCTCGAGTTCCTGGGGCTGCTCCACGAGCTGCATCGCCCCGAATGACGCCGTTGCCATCGCCACATCCGGCACCACGCCTGATAAATGACCCTCGCCACTGCACGAATTGTTGCTCTCCGGCTGAACATTTTCCAAAAAAAGAAGCCCACAAATTTACTTCAAATTTGAAATTTGAAAATTGTGCCTGGATTTTCACAAATATGACAGAGAGGGGTTAAACAACGGTGTTAGGGTACGAGGTCACCGATTATTCCACCGACTCAAAAAGAGGAACTTCGTTTTCTTCAACTTTGATGGATTTCAACAGATTGTCCACTGTATTCTACAAATTCCATCTCTTCAATTTGCCAGATCCAGATTCAGATAATGTCTTTGCTATACAAGCTACTAGAATGACGTCTCGGAAATGATGAAAATCATGAAGAACGAACCTCGTTGAGCCTGTAGTTGTCTCTTTCAGCAACGACCCCAGCAAGATCCTGTAGCCCATGTGAAGAGTAAGAGGAGGACGAGGATCCACCTTGCTGCAGAAGGTGGCTGCAGGGAAATAGTGTCATGTTCCTTCCATAGCACATGGAGGATGCAACATCTCCGCCACCGGCGCCGATGTTGCTGCTGCTGCCGCAGCTTAAAGAGCAGCTGTCGTTGTTGTCATCGTCGTTGCAACTCGTCACGTCCTCGTTATCACCGATCATCACCATCATACCGTAACATGCTGCTGCGTTCTGTAACAAGAGCAAAAACGCCAATTTTTTTAACTATTCTCCAACTACTATTCTTTTTTGATAAACCCAGGGAAGTTTTTTTTTTTCGTTTAACAACTTTGACAAAAATTGGTTTCGAGAAAGTGTGAGTTTTTTATTGTAATTTTAGTACGATCAGAAGGAAAAATTCCATTTTCAAGCTTCTTAATTTCGGTTTTTCGAATACTTAAACTTTCTAATTGGGATTCATCACCTTTTTGATTTTACTGAATTCTTTGGATTTTTCAATTCAGACAATTTAAAATGATATCTTATTGGTTATTGTGTAATCTTAAATTTAAAATTCTCTAAAATCTCATTCCAGCTATAATTTTTTTGTAAAATGTTAGCCTAGTTCATCCCCTTCCTCTCAATTTCAAAAATTCAATTCTGCAAGCTATGAATAAGAAATTCACAACATTCACGATTTCAAAATTCAAATTCAGACAATTTTTAACTTGGAATTTTTCGTTTCCCAGATGTCACTATTCCTCAGCGTAAATTATAGTTTCATATTTTAATTTTATCATAATAGTATAATTCTTCAATTTACAACCTAATACTTTAGTAACCCTGAACCTTATAAGAACCTTAGAAGGATCCAAATTTTCTTGTGAGATTTTTAATTCCTTATAAGGTAACCTTAACCTAAAAAGACCTTATTTTCTTAGAAATAAAATCCTTACAAAGTTTTCAATTCTTATATAAAGATTTTACAGTTAAGCAATTGAAGTTTCCTTAGAAGAAATTCAAATTTTCTACAAGGTTCTCAATTTTACAGTTCTTTCTAAAGATTTTACATTTACTCATACATATTTAGAATTCCCTTGTAAGGAAATTTCTTACTTTTATTATAAGTTTCAGTAATTTTAGTTTTTAGAAAGTGTCTACAAAAATATCCATATTTTTAGAAAATTTCACTGTTTTTTTATAGAAAGTATGAAATTTTTATGAAAATTTATGTAAAACTTTGATTTTATAAAAAAATACTCTTAAAAAATAGGTAACATCTGTATCCACTATTTAAAGCAAACCTTATAAAAATCTTATCAGTACTTTATAAGAATCCAAGTTTCCTTATAAGATTGTAGATTCCTTTCAAGGCAACTTTGCAACATCCTTTTAAGGATTCCAAATTCTATAAGTCAACCTTATAGATTCCTTATTAGGAATATATTATTTATGAGCCATCAACTTTTCTTTATAAGAAATTGCAATTTAATTTTATGGAAGCAAGTCCTTATATGGTTCCAAATTCCCATATAAGTTATCTATATTTGCGTAGAAGAAATAACAATTTTCTTATATTGATTGCAAATTATTTATATTTCCATGTATTCACTTGAAACTAATGTAAGTTTTTCAAATAATGATGATTCTCATTGATAAATAATTAATAATTTTCTCGAGGGACCTAGATAGAATCATTTCTCTGAAAATTTTTTCGATATATTCATCATAATATTATTATATATCTATTATTCTAACTTAATTAGTAAATTTTAATATAACCCGAAAATTTATCTCAATCACTGACAGAAAAATTGTTTACACAATTTTTGTTATTTTGCAGGAGTAAGATTTTTCTGATAAGGCTTTTCTCCTTAAAAGGATTCTCACTTCTTGATAAAGGATTCTTGCTTCTTGACTTCTTGATTTTAAACTTTGGAAGTGTATAAATTGTTATTATTTTTCCACTTTTTACAACTGGATTTCCCTATTTCTAATGTGGCAATTCCTATTGTCTATCTTCAATATTCAAAATTAAATTACAGCCAGCAATGCATGAAAAATCGCCGTCAAGTCAAGCAGTAATAGTAACGCCTAGAATATAAATTCGCGAAGTTTATGACTGTGTTACTTGTTGATTCAAGCGAGAAAGAGCGTATGATTACGTATTTCCGATGTGCAACTAATATTTTGTATCCCACAATTATTTACTTTACTTTTCCAATCCAGCCCAATTTTCTCATCGATGTTATTCAGTACTTTTCATTATTACAATTTTTCTATTAAAATCGTCGACAAAAAACTCATAATAAATTATTTCGTCAATTTTTTTTTATTCATCATTGTAAGGGAAAACGATTCAATTGGCAGAAAAAGAATATCGACACGATAAATATGAAAATCACATTAGTCTTGATTTACGATACCTGGTTTTTTCCATTTTCAAATTTGAATCTGATTAAATAAATTTCGAGATTGCATTTCAAGATGTTGGAAAATGAGCGTAATTTTCTTCAATCAAGAAATAATAGTAATAATAGGCATCAGGTTATTATGCAATTGTTATTACTCAGTTTATCCCGCGCATTTTCGATTCACGTGGAACTGCCAACGACAAAGACGATACGAAAATTTCAATGAATCACGCACGAGACGAAGTATTTTTTTCTCGGCAAAAATTTTCGTCACGCGGAAAATACGACGCTGCGCAAATTTCGAAAAACGCAATAAAAACTCTAAACAAACGGCAAAAGTTAATTAACGTTCCTCGAGAAATTTTCACAACGTCGGAACAATTGCTTCCTTTTATCAGTAATGTGAAAAAAATGTTTTTTTTTTAATTATGAAAAAAAAAGTTTAACATTAAAAATTTTTCTCGACACGAAAATTACGTGTAAATTGGGCCATTATTTTCACAAACTCAAAAAGTGCTGTTTCTTATCTCTTGAAACAGGTTATTGTTCGAGATATTAGGTAATAGAAGAAATAACTTGAAAAATCCTTCGTCGCGTGCATCGTCAAAATTACCATACACGTTCATCAAAAAATCAAAAACTTGGCGATGAAACGATATTTTATTTTTTTCTCCCCTCGAATTTGTCGTCGCTTTTAATTTCTCGATTGATCATATTCACCTTCGAGATGAATTCATTATTCAACAAAGCTTCAGATTCAAGCATTTCCATTACTTTTTGGATCATAAATTAAATGATTTTTTTTTCCACGTGAGGCGTTTGTCAAATTTATTTCTTCCATGTAATATTTTTCTAAATTTCCTGTGCCTTTCCTATATGTTATCCTTTAATGAGAATTTCTAATCCTAACAAAGCTTCTTAAAATTTTTTTCTCCATTAGATACATAAAAGATACACTGGTAAGTCGAAATAAAATTGTATACATCTTTCACATTTATCTGAAAATCATGTTTGAAATATTATGGACACATATAAGAAATTCATATTATATTTATTGTTTTTGGATTGGATATCTAAATTCTCAACGTTTTTATTAATTTTATAATGGACTATGTTTACGAATTTGTCTAATAAATGTAATGTACGTGGTAATAGAAATAATTTTTAAATCTTGAAACATTTTATATGACAGTCTCATTGAAATTTCAAATACGATTACGAGAGAACATCGAATCCATGTAAGATAAAAAATGCGTTATTTTCATAGGCAGTCTCATATATAACACTTTAATTTAAAAAAGTTTTAATAGTGCAAAATTTCAGCGGAAATTTTAATTTTAAAATAGTCACAATTTCCACAACAGAAAGTAGCCAATATTGAGAGATCGAATCAGTGGATATTTTGGCTGTGAATCAATCAATTTCAATTGATTGATTAAAGTTTTCAGTATAAAAAAGTCAATTTCGACTAATATATTAGCTCAAATTTCTGATATTAATCCTAGGTGGTCACTTTGGGTGAAATTCACCCACAAGATTTTATTAAGTTTCTCGTAAAGTATATTGTTATATAAACACCAATTGTCAGAATTTCCATCATAAATATTTGGATCAGATTGTTAATTATACAAGTAAGCCATAGAAATCATTATTGCAATTAACATTTTGACATGTTAACTTTTTTACTTTATAAACTTACTTTTTAACATTTTTACAATTTTTTGTGTAAATAAGATGTTTTGGGGATATCTATCAACAGTTTTCATTCCTGAATTCTTCTTTCTAGAAGAACACTTTTTTATTTTAAAAAACTATTTTTTTGTGTTCTCATCACTTTGTCAGCGTTTTACAATACTTAAACAATTGATTTTAGTTACAAAAACAAAATTACCTTCATTTTAGATCCTTTTAGAAAAGCATGACATGTTTTTTAAATTATTAGTTCTTATTGTTCAGACTTTTTTGGAGCTTAGGTGGATTTCACCCAGTGTGAATTTTATGCGAAATTCTACTGAAGTGTGACCCTCTAGGGTTAAAGAGTCAATTTTTGACATATTTGTGTATCGGAACATTGACAATGAAATAGTCGATCTAAACTGATTTATTTGTCTAAATTTCAACTATCGAATAATTTTAACGGATTTAGTCAGGGACATTGTTACTATAAAATAGTCAATTTCATGACATTTAATTCTTATTATTTTGATAATCGAATATATATTTGTCAATTTTTATTTCCATGATTATTACGTAATCAGTTTCCTACTACAGTTAATTTGAACTGATTTATTATTAGAAATTATCAATTTTTTTTAACACTACAACGAGCAAACAGAAAACTTGAGTCATATTTGGTGATCTTATTCAGTCATTTTCAATGATGCTTTATCAATTTCTAAGATGATTTTTGTTGACTTCTGAATTTTGCAATTTACAGGTGTGTACGAAAATTATCAAAAGTATGCTGCAAGCTCTACTAAAGCTTTAAGTGAGACTCACAAAATAGTACAAAAATTATTTTATTCAGCGTAGGTCAATATTCACTGGCCAAAATAGTCAAATCTGACAAGAAATAATAGTCGATTCCTTGAAAATGACTATTCTAGTAGTGAATACTGGAATCCTCTCTCAATTTGAATTGGTAAAAAACTACTGATTAATGATAGAATTTCACTAATTGAAAAGTGAAAAGGGAGCAACTAAAGTTTTAGTAAAAATCTACTAATTGAATTAGTTATATAGCTTACTGATGAAAGTAGCAATACTTGACTGAAGAAAAAAGTGAATAACTATCTTTAAATTTTAGTTGAAATCGACTACTGCAGTAAGTATGTTTTGACTAGTCTTTTTCGTGCATTATGACTAAAATATAAGTATAGTTAAACTAATGAAAAAGTCAATGTTTACTAATACTTTAGTCAATAGTTACTGTTAAACGCTACTAATCCATTATTGCTTGTTATGTGCCAGGGCCTTGATTTGTCTACATCTTTTATTTTTTGTTGCTTCATCACATTTCACGAGAGTTGAGGGGCTTTTAATTTAAAATTACAAGTAGATAAAAAGTAAAAGATAGAAAAATTATAAAAAGAAGAAATTCATATATTATCCCAGCCATTCATAATCACTAAGATTCGAGTAAACTTTTGATAAAAAGTAAAAAATAGAAAAATTATAAAAAGAAGAAATTCACATATTATCACAGCTCATTTATCATCATTAATCACATTCAAGTACGATTAGATAAAAAGTAAAAGATAGAAAAATTATAAAAAGAAGAAATTCATATATTATCAATTATTTTGATCACAAACTTTCACGACTCAAAGCGTTGAATTTTATAAATTCGCATGAAAAGATATACAAATACTCAAAATCTATAGATTGCAAAATCTATATCAGGATTTGCATGATTTAGAGATCCTGCTAGAAAATTTTATAGAAAAATAATGAATGCAAAAAAAAAATTAAAGCAAATAAAATACGAATAATACCAGATTCTATTAAGTTTTCAATTACTTGACATTTAAAAAATTTATGTAATTCAAGGAATCAAAAAAACTTCAATTTCTTGAGCTTTAAATTCTACAAAAATTATGTCAATAGAAGTCTATGAGAAGATAAGAAAATTTTTATATTGTATAACTCTGGGAAAAATACAAAAAATATTGAGGGCCCTTTAAATATATAAAGAAACTGTTTTCTGCAAAATCGATCGAAATATACTCCAGAAATTTCGAACCTCCAACTTTCTTTCATTCTGGAAATTTTTAAGAGATATCTTTAAAAAAACTAAAAATTCGACAACATTTTTTAAATATTTAAAAATACAGAAAGGAAATACGTTCGGAAAATTCGTGCAAATATATAAAACATTGAAGATCTTTCGAATTCCAGAAATTCATACAGCAATATATGAAAATAATGAATAACTAAAGAAATATAAAAAGTACTTGAATAAGTAAAAATCTATCGAGACACTGTTTTGTGGAAAATCCTGTAAAACACGTAATGTTTCATTATGTTCAAATTCTAGATTTCGAAATTCTTGAAATGTATAGAACAACTATTATTATAAAAATAGTAAAATTATGTAAAAATACTAGGAAATTCTGCAATACTCTATTCTACTGAAAAATACTGAACAATTCTACAAATCGTAGAAACATTAAAAAAAGTTTGAAAAAAATCAAATGAAATGAAAATCTTCTCAGAAATCTTTTGCTGAAAAATCTTCTCAAATACCAATAATTTATTAAACATTCAATTCCACAGCATGAAATTCTTGAATTCTATATATCAATGTACAGAAAAATAGTAGAAATTTTTAAAAATTCTAGAAAATCCTGCAACATTTTATACATACCGAATAGTACAAAAAGATTTAAAACTTCTGAAAATCTGGGTAGGTATTTAGATTCTTTCAAAAATCTATTAAATTTGCAAATGTTTTCTTGTGGCTAACATTGAATCAAACGTCATATTCAGAAATTTCGTAAACTTGAGAAAAATGTAAAAATTTGAACAAGCTGATTGATTTTTTACTCAGTGTGATATATTTCAGATTAACGTTTTTTATTATATCTGAAATAAACAATGTCTATAGAACAAAATCACAAGTACGTTGAAATTGTATTTTTCAGCCTTAGTTTTTCGATTTTTGCTATTTACATTCAACATCTTCCAAAAAGTAACGTGAAAGTAAGGGAACGTTACTTTTTAAAGTGGCAACGGTAACGAGTTACTATTCCTTTTAAAGTAACGATAACGTAACGAATTCCTTTTCTCACCTTTGCAACGGTAACGTAACGCGTTACATTTTGTCAAGTAACTTTCCAAACCCTGTCACAGGGTAGCTAGTGGCTGCAATTGGCGTGAAACTAATATTGGGTGGCAGTAGTTGCAGGCGAGCATTTAATTGGCAAAGATTGGCAAGAGGGGAGCGAAGAGAGTTAGGGTCAAAGTCAAGCAGCGAGCGAGTATAGGCGAGTAATAGACGAGTCTATCGAGTGCAGCGAACAGAAGTCCTAGCCAGTTGGCCACCGATCGCTCCCCAAGAACATTACTTCACAGCGTGCAACCAACTCATGTGGCGAATCCAACGCTGATCGAGTGCTTTGTGCCTCATCACATCTTACAATTCACTACCATCAAAATCAAAATATACGACATTTTCGACGGTGAGTTTGAAATCATCCCCCATTCATCATCAAGCCAAAAAACAAAAACACAAGTTTTTTTATTTCTTCCGAAAATGACTGAATCACATTTTTCTCAATTTTGGATGATTCTAGAGTGTCACGTGAAGTTGGGTCTAGTGATTCCTGAAAGTAGGAAAACACTTGTGCTTACAAAACGACGTGCCGAAAAAATTCGCGATAAGGAAGATATTGTAGATAAAGCGTCCCAAATTCGGTAAATTGGCATTATCAGTATTTTTGAATTAGTTTCTAATTGGTGGATTTATGAAAAAAATTCAGAACTACATAATGGATTTTTTGGGAGAAATCGTAGTAGTGTAAAAAAAAGTTCATTTTTTTTGCGGTAGGGGATGAAAGCTGCCACGAGTTTTTACGGGATTTTGGATAATTTAATGCTAGCTGTAAAAAAATTTCAGGAAAAGATGACGAAAAATTTCAGATGCAATAATGATCATTAGCTGTTCAAGTAATGAGGTGTATCGTGAGAAAAACCCTGAAAATTTGAAATTTCCTCAACTGCAATAATGAAACAAAATACGTATTGATTTTGAATTCGTTCCTTTTCTCAAAAATTATAACTTCATTCTATAAAGGAAAGGGTTTTCTTTTTTCGAAAATTTTCCATATCATCGACAATCTACGTGTGATAAAGAATTTTTTAATTTTGAAAATTTTTAAGAATGTTATACGCTTTTTGTAGTTTTAAGGAATTTTTAAAATATTTAAAAATCAGTAATTTTTATTAACATCGTCTGGATTCCAACAGATTTTCCAATTTTTCATCGAGAATCATTGAAAATCTTGGAAATTTTCGCTAGCATTGAAATTCTTTGGAATTTTGCAAATTTCAAACATTTTCATTAAAATTTCAAAATAATCGACGATTTTTTTATAATACATTTTTTTAACAATACTTAATTCCTGTAGTTTTATAGTAAATTTAAAAATATCTACAATTTACAACATTTTTTACCTATAATTATACAAATTTTTGTAGAATTACCGAAAATCTTTGAAATAACTAATAATTTTAAATTTTATAAATCTCTTGAGACTCCTAGATTTCCATTAAAATTCTCAAAATTTATAATGCTTTACGTATGATAAAACATGTTTTGGCTTTTGAAAATTAAAAAAGATATAGAAGATTTATGAAAAAATATACTAAAATGTACAAAAATTATTAATATTTTTTGTAATTCAATGAAAAATTTTTTTAATTTCTTATTAGTAATTAGTACTCTTCAAAACTTTAAAAAATTTCTAAGATCATTATTGATATTTTCAAAATTCTCGAAGATTTTTGTTCAATAAAACTTTTTTTGATTCTGAAAAATTTAACAAACAGCATTCTTTTTGTAGTTTCATGAAAAATTTCCAAAATTTTCGGCAATCTACAAAATTTGTCAACATTTTTCGAAATTCTACAACTTTTTAAAATTTTCTTTGTGTTATTGGCAATTTTCGGAATTTTCAATGCTTTTTGAATTTTCTGAATCCCAAAATTTTTATTGGAATTTTGAAAATTTTCGACTCTCTTCGAATGATAAAAATTGGTCTAATGTTTAAAAATGTTGAGATTAAAACACAGTTTCAATAATTCAACAAAATCTTCTGAATTTTTCTCCAAAACTTATTTAGTAAAATATTTTTGAAATCATACAAATTTTTTCTATTTTTTAGGATTAGTGACGATTTCCAAAAATTATGAATTTTTTTCATTTTTTATTAGATTTTTCAAAACTTTCGACTCTCTTCGTACGATAAAAATGTGTTCAATGTATAAAAAATTCCGGAATAAAACACAGATTCAGTAATTTAACAAAATCTTCAAAATATTTTTACAGAACTCATACAAATTTTTTTAAAACTATACAAATTTATTCTATTTTTTAGGATTACTGACGATCTCAAAAAAATGTCAATTTTTTTTAATTTTCCAAAATTTTCAAAAATATCAACGATAAAACATGTTTTGATTTTCAAAAAGTCTAAGAACTTTACACAGTTTCTAAATTTGTACAAAATCTTGAAAAATTTTCCAGAATCCACAAAATTTACGTACTTTTTCTGAAATCTCACAAATTTTTCTAACTTCTCCTAACTTTTGGCAATCTACAAAAATTTTTCATGTTTTTTAAATTCCCGAAATGTCGTTCAAACCAAACATTTTTCGGTTTCAAAAATCGTCACAAAATATGACCGTCACTTCTACAAACTCGTAAGCGTTTTTTTAAAAACAAATGATAATGATAACATTGTCTTGACCATCACAATACTCGCATTTAAAACACGCTATCGGCGAAAATTTTCGTTTCCCAGAACGCTGATAACAATGTCACTAATAATAATTATCATAATAATGCCACGATGGTGCTTATCTGTAGAAAAAATCGCGAGATTAAAGCGAATGTCGTTCAACGTTCGTTGCGAGTTTTCCGAGTCATAGAGCAACAAACTGTCTACATTCTTTCCTGTCAGTAACACGATCGCGGGATGAAATAACCAAATCCCTTCTCTTAAAAGACGAGCGGAAACTCAAGCCCGGCATTAGTCTCTCTTTTCTGTTTTTGAGTCGCGATTCAGCAGCAGCAACGTCATTAGTATGCAGTATTTTTTGACAACAAGAGCCGCTTGACGTAATTTAACGCTCGGTTAAGGATTGCGTAACTTGGACGTTTTCAAAAATAATAGAAAAAAGAAAAAAAAACTCGCAACTTGTCTTTTACATGTTTGACGTTTTCACAGAGTGATCGATTATGGGACACCTTATATTTTTTAGTCTCTGCATGTCCCATTTTTTCAATAATTGCGGTGTTTCAAGTAAATTTTGACCATTGATATTCAGGAAATCAAGGTTTTCCTTGAATTTTCACGAAAATGGGTCGTTATTGGTCTATTTTTCTTTTCTTAATTTAATGATGAAGAACACCAAAGGTAAATAATAAGACAATTACTTCTTTTTTTGAGATAAAGCTTTTCTACATTACTGACAATTTATGAAGAAAACGGAAGTAACAGCTTTGGCAATCATGGGTCCAAGAAAATATATTCAATAACTGGTTCTATCTTTTTTCTTTTTCAAAATTTTTGTTTTTGGAATTCATTGTGAGTATTTGTCTTTTGACGCAATAAATAATTGAATCACTTCAATTTCATGCCAAATGAAAAACAAAAAATAATTTTAACGTTTGTTATAATAGTTAAAAAAACAAATAAAATAAAAAATGAATAAGTAACAAATTGTAGGAGCTGTCGTGTGAAATTTTAAAGATTATGTTAAACACATAGATAAATTATAAATCATAGAATTTATACCTGTATTTGTAATGATATAAATATACTTAAATTTAAAAAATATGAAAATATTCAATAAATAATAACAGCGAATGATAGTTATAATTTTACTATTAATAATATGAAAGCAACAAATATAGCTATTACGCTTTGATGAGTATTTCAATAATTTTTGAATAACTATATCATTATTCATAAAATAAGAGAAAAATATTTTGTTTATTGCATATACATTATTTAACAAAACATAAAAATCATTAATGAATAATTACATCAGTGTTGATAATGAATCAATAATTAGCTTATGGCTAAAAAATAATTATTGATGATTATTTTTGGCGATTATTTATTGTGATTAGGTTATTCATAATAATATAGCAAGTTATGTAGAAACTATACTTTGAAAATACATCAATTATTGTTGAATGACTGTATGATAAATTTTGCACTATAAAATAAAAAAGCACAGGAATCATTCATGATTGTTACATACTCTCCCAGTTCGAATTAGTAAAATTTTTACTGTATCAATTAGTAGGTCAGAGATAGCCAGAGATCTACTAATAAATTAGTATAATTCCACAAGTTTACTAAAAAAATATGTAGTTGAATTCTACTTAATTATATACCATATGTACCTAGTTGTAAATAAAGTTCATGTAAAAAACATTGTTAAAAGCTTGATGTTTCAAAAAACAAATATTTTAACAAATGTTCGAATATGTTTATTATTATTGTTTGACTTTTTACTGTTAAACAATAATGAATTAGTAGCATTTGAATTCTACTTAGAGAATTAATAATCGTAGTGAGAAATATTTACTATTATGATCAGTAACTATTTACTGAAGTATAAGTGAAAATTTACTTTTTCATTAGTTGATCTATAATTATCTTTTAGTCATAAAGCACGAATAAGACTAGTCAAAATCTACTTATTCTAGTAATAGATTACAACTGAAGTTTGAAGATAGTTATTCACTTTTTTCTTCAATTAAATATTACTATAATAATATTTAATTTATTATAAGAAAATTATAATTTCATCAGTAAGCTACATCACTAATTCAATTAGTGAAATTCCACTATTTATTCATAGTTTTTCACCAATTCAAATTAAGAGAGTAGGTATGAACTTGTAATACAAAACATCAAAAATTAAAAAAAAAACATAAATAATTGTTATTCATCCGGTGTTAATAACATAGAAATTTGTATAACAATTATGTTTCAAGGATAAATTTGCTCATGAATAGTTATATATTTTATGTACATCATACATTTTTTAATAAATTCATATTTTTCGTTATATGTGAATAATTACAAAGAAATGACAAACAAATTTTGAAGGGATTCTAATTGTAATTTGTAAAAAATATTGAACTATGAATCATGTATATGAATATTTTTTTACGACTTTCTAATTTTTTTTCTTTCAATTTTAAAGATTTCTCAAAATTTGCATCATTCGGGGGTCAATTAATTCACCAAGTTCCAAAAATGTAGAATATTGAAAAATGACACATATCAATTGTTCTACTCCAACATTAAAATAGCAATACGTTTTTTCAGTGAGAATTGGATAAAATACGGTATTGCGTAAGTGTCAAACGTCAATTTTGGCCTCGACAACTTTTGCGACTTGCACAATAATGTAGTATTTTGAACACTCAATATAGTTATGCTAAAATATTGCAATTTTCTTCTTTGAGTAATGTAGAGAATTCAGATCATTTTTAGACCTTTTCACAAAATAATTACTGCTCGATTTTTTTAAATTTTGAAATACTTTTCAGACTGCTATCATTTTTGTTTGAAATTCAAGAGATAAAAAAAAATATAATTCATATTTTTGAAAAGAAAAAAAATCTAAAATTATTGATGATTGTGTTAGTAACTTTCTAAAAAAATTCGTTCCATTTTTTTCCTCTGAATATTTTCTAATATTTGTTGTTTTTGTATCAATAAGTCCAAAAATTCATTACAAATCTTTGTAATTTTGAGGTCAAAGTTTTGAAAAAAAATTTGCGGAAAATGAAACTAATTTTAATAATAAGCAATAGTTACAAATTCGTAAAATGCATTATAAGATGAAAAAATCTTCGAAAACAAAGTGTAAAATAAATGAAATATGGAAATTTCCAGAATTTTTCAAGTTTTCAACAATATCGACGAATCAACATATCGAATGCACCCCAATTTTTTAAAATTTTTCTAGAATGCATCGATTTCATTATTTTAATGAAATTTTATTTACCACATTCAATTCATTTTTTAATTTATGTACATTTTGTATGTGTATTTTTTCTTCAAGTATGAAATTTTATATTATTCAAGAATATTCAATTCAATTTAAAATTTCATTCATAAATCACTCTGAATCAATAAATATCATAAAAATACAAGATAAACTTCTCTCAACAAAACCCACTGTTGAAATAGCATATTGTTTTGCGATCATGATCGAGAAATTCGATCCAAATGACGACGAACAGCTTCAGATTCGCGAAAAAAGAAACCTCAGATTCTGATAGTATTGAATAATACGCCTACTGAGTGTAGTTGGAAATAAATCTGGCAAGTGCGTGCCAAAAAAGCGTAAACTGTGTCAAGACGCCGTAGTAAAGTAACATTGAATAGCATTGCTGTTGCTGCATTGTGGTCGTGTTTTGCGATGGATTATCAATCAATCACCGCGAAATGTGGAAATTTCGTTCGATTCCCGGACTCTGATTGCGCTCAATTGTTGAACGCTGCGGAACGCTTTTTCTTACGAAAGAATATAACAATCTTTCACGATGCAATCGGATCAAGAATCTCGGGCAAAAGCGCTTCAATTCGAGAACACGCGATGTTTGCAGAAATAAAGCTCGAGTTCCATACGAAAAATATGAATAATTTTCTTTTTGTATTGATATAAATGATTTTTCACTATTGTATTCCAGGATAATGATTTGTTTTCTTAAAAATGGAAACGTAAAATAGACGATGATTAAACTATCTTTTACGTCTTGAAAAACAATTTATCTTGAAGTTGTATACAGTGAGTAGTATGGAGGATCAAAAAAGGATGGAATTCTATAAATCTATGTAGAATTAGTTGAAAAAAAGATAACAGAAACCTATATTAGTTTTTATAGGAATTGATAAAAATTATAAACATCTATGAAAATAATAAAAAATCCTAATAAATTTTGAAAATTGTTTGTAAGTATTAAAGAGTACAAAAGATAATTGAAAATATTGAAAATTTGTAAAAAAAAATCGAAATCTGTGTAATCAGAGTTTTTTCGAGGATCAATTTTTATACCAACTATCAAACAAACTCTCATTTCCAGAGAATTGAATTCTAGAAGTTTACAGAAGAATATTATAAAATACTAGAAAATTTTTCGAATTTATTTAAAATATTTGAGATTTATTCTATAGAACAAATATAATACGGAATTTTGATATCATTTCATCAAAACTATCCAAACCTATGAGAGCACTAAAAAATCCTACTAAATTTTTGAAATTATTTATAAGCATTCAAGAGTACAAAAGATGACTGAAAAAATTAAAAATTCATAAAAAAGACTCGAAATCTGTGTAATCATAGTTTTTTCGAGGATTTATTTTTATACTAACTATTAGACAAACTTAAATCCTAGAGAATTGAATTCTAGAAATCTTTAGAAGAATATTTTAAAATATTGAAATTTTTTACAATTTATTGGATACATTGAATATTAATTTGTACTATAGTATACATACTGAAAAGAAAAAAAATGAAAAACACTAATAGTACTAGAAAATCATAAAATACTTGAAATATTTAAATAAGCATCTAAAGTTCTAGACAATTCTGAAATATTCTAAAAATGGTTAAAAAAACGAAAATTTTTCAAAATGAAAGAAATCTAATAGGCTTGAAATCTATGGAGGTATAATTTTCAAAAAAATCTATAAAAATACTATAAATTCACAAAACTTTTAATTCTAGAAATCTATACAGAAATTCATAAAATATCCATAAAAAAGAATTATAGGAAACTATTAAAAATAACGAAAACAGTGTTACACATTACAAAACTACTAAAAAACTAAAAATTTATAAAAATTTCGATTCCAGAACATGAAATTCTAAGAATTTATACAGAAATCCATTAAAATAATTGAAAATCGTAAGTACTGAAAGTAGGTACTTGAAATTTATAAACTACGATAAATATATAGAGATTCTTTTTACTGAAAAATTTATTAGTGCCATCAATCTGATAATCCTTTAATTTCAGAGCATCAAATTCTAAAAACCTACAAATGTACAGAAATCTATACAAATAATAATTCAAACCCATAAAAAAATTCAAAAATTTTACAATTTAAAAAAACTAAGAAGTAGGTACAATACTAAAAATACTAGGCAGTTCATGAAATACTATCAACCTACGTGAATGCAATTTTCACGAAAATCTATAAAAATAATGAAAATCCTGGAATATCAAATTCTACAAATCTACATAGAAATCCATACAAAGATTATATGATTTTCATAAAAAAAGTGCAACAATCATATACTGCAAAATCCACAATCATTTCATGTTCAGAATTTTCACATGAGATTTATACATTTTTTTTCTGTTCTAATAGCTAATGAGAATATCATAACTTATAACTGAAACATTAAATCGCTCTATCTAAATTTCAACATAGTCCTCTGAAAATCTCTAATAAATGTGAACTCTTGGCAACATTTTCACATTCTATCCAAAATTCAATTTGGCTCTAGTCGCACTATTAACTCAATCATTCAATCGAAGAATCATTTCACAATACACCACGTGAAAATCTTTTCAACCCATTGAAAATAATTTCAAGCCCCTGTTGAATAATGCACTTTATAAACAAGTAAAAACCAAGTTTTTTCAGTGAATACTTCCAATGTCAGATGACATACAGTATGCCCGTGCCTGGACAAAATAACAAGTGTCAGTTTGAGACATAAAAAACTCTGTATCTCAATAATACTCCACTCATGTTTAATAATGAGAAAATAAAATAACCTTTGAAGAAATGGAAGAAATTCTTCAAAAACGCATTTGCAGAAGCTCGATTAGTTTTTTGAGATTTTCTCTACCTCATAACTTTTTACGAGTTAAAAAAGTTATAGGGTCTTGACATCGTCTTCGGTACAAAAAACAACGTCTCAGGATTCTCACAATTTTTCCTAAGATTTTTATTTTCTAAAATGGAAATCATTTCAAATTAGAACCTTCTGTAGACATAATAATTTCTAACAACAAATGTCATTAAATTGGAAAATCCAGTGTATCGAAATTTTTCCTTTACAATTGACTACGAAACTTCATACAAGCGATGTTAATTCATCAGCCTGCACCTAAAGTCATTATGCGATTAACGTTTTAAGCATTGCAATTTTATAGAGCACGAATTTAACGAGAGAAAGTTGTAGCATTCTTTCACGCAATTGGCAGTATGAGACACTCGCGAAAACGCATTAAATACATGGGAAAGTGATGCATAAAATGGGGGTGGGGGGAGGGGGAGGGCGCAAAAACACTTTCCCACCCGAAAAAGATGAACGAATTTTTCTAAAAAAAAAAAACCTGAAATAGTCACTTAAATCTTTATTTAAACTTTAAAAAATAGGAAAATCGAAAAAAATGACGCTTTTAAAAAAAGCAAAAAAGCAGGGACACTTAAACAGATGGCAAAAAACTCCTTGTCCCTGAAAAACTGGAATTCTTGGACACCCTATTGACATCAATAACGTAGAATGATAAAAAAAACTCGAAAAGTTAAAAAAAAACATCGTGCACATTGGTAAGTTCAGAGTGTTAGAACGCAATTCTTTGAGACTCGTCGGGTTCATTGTTGAGGTAGACGATAAATAACGAGCATAAATCATAAGCTGCTTAATGCGTTTCGTCATTGTTAAGTTACAAGCGTGTGAGAATTATCGCAGTTTTTCCGCTTCGTTTAATATAAATCAAGTGGTTCGGTTTCAATCTAGGTTCTGGTTTCAGGGAGCTTTTATCAATGTTGTTTTTTTGGGGGGGTATTTTATACATCCTTTCCCCCTCTAGTGAAGAGACTAAAATTTTTCATGAAAACAGAGATGCAAGAAAAGTGTGAGAAGATTCCAGGTTCTTGGAAAAGGGGAATTAGTTTTCGACGACGAAATATCTCAGATGGAATAATGATCATGAACAATTTTGAAAGTTCAAGTTAGTTCAGCATATCACGAGAAAATTGATTAATTAGATAATAAATCAATAAATTGATCTTGCGAATTCAAATTATACAAATACGATACTCTTGCGATGAAAAATGTTTGATTTTTGAAAATTTTAAGAATGTTACAGAGTTACTGAGGTTTTATTATGAAATTTTTGAATTATTCTACACATACAATCTGCAAAATTCATAAAAATTTTCTGAAATTCTTCAAATTTTTGAATTTTATTATTGAATGTTTTCAAAATCTTCAATATTTTTTTACTTTAAAAATTTCAAAGACATTTCATTGGTATTTTTGAAATTATCGACGATTTTTGTACGAGTACACATTTTTTGTTGCCTACAGATTTTGCAAATATATTATAACCCTGTTGCTGTAATTTGATAGAAAATTTTCAAAATGTTCCACAAACTACAAAATTCATAATGTTTTCCTGGAACTCTACAAATTATTGGAATTTTATAAATTTATCAACATTGTATAAAATTTTTTATAATTATTTGTACTATTGCAACTTTTGGATTTTTATTGAAATTTTCGAAATTATTCATGATCTACGTTTGATAAAACATTTTGTTGACTTTGACTTATTTTAAGGATACGGAAAATTTTCAGAATATTCCAAAATCTCTGAAATTAATTAAAATTTTTCGAATTTCAACGGAATTCCTCGAATTCTGGAGAATCAATATTAATTTTAAAAATTTCAACGTTTTTGAATTTTCTACACCTTCTAAAATTTTAAAGACCTTCGTGGAAATTTTCAAAATTTTCTACGATTTCTGTATAACGAAACGTTTTTTTTTAAGTTAAAAATTTCAAGAATATTACACAGTTTTTGCAGTTTCCTAAAAAATTCTCGAAATTTTCTGAAATTTCAAAATTCATCAACATTGTCTAAAATTATGAAAATTCTTCTAATTCTCTAGAAGTATTGGCAATTCTCAATATTTTAGAGGTTTCGTAATTTTTAAAATTCCTCATAATATATTGAAATTTCCGTAATTCTTAACTTTTTTCTGACTAAAACTTTCTTTGATCTTCAAAAATTTCAAGAATATCAGTTTCCGTAGTCTTTTGGAATTTTTAAAAATAAAATAACCTACAAAATAGTTAAAATTTTTTTGAAATTCTACAGATATTTTAAATTTATTAATATTTTTCACAATCTCAAAAATTGTCATAGTTTTTTTCAATTTTTAAACTTTTTGACATTGTTAACAATTTTCATACGGTAGAGCATTCTTAGATTCTTAAAAATGGGAAGAATATTTCAGTTTCGGCAGTTTAACGGAATATTTAGAATTTTCCACGATCTAGTGAATTTACTATCTTTTTCTGAATTCCTATAGATTTTTGTGAATTTTTTAGAATTATTGATAATCTCTATAATAATCAATGTTCTTAAAATTGTCAAAAGTTAAAATTTCTGACTTTTATAAAATTTTTCAAGTTATTAAATATCCTCGTACGATTAAGACGTTTTTTAATTTTGCAAAATGTAAAGAATATTACAAAGTTTTTGTTATTTTATACAATTTCTCAAAATTTGGATTCTACAAAATTTATCGATATTCAATGAAATTCCACAAGTCTTTCAATTTTCTAGAATAACTGCCAATCTTCGAAATTAGCAATATTTTTTTATTCACTCTAAATTTTAAAAAATTTAACATAGCACGAACTATTCAAAACCTTTGAAATTTCATAAAAATTTGTCCAACGCAAGATTTTTCGTAATTTTATAATACTTTCTGAGTTATTCAGATTTGCCATGAAAAAACGTAATTATGTAAGTTTAGAAGAAATATCTTGATAAACTTCCTCTTCCTCTCGAGGCTTCAGTCTCAATCATAAATAATAAATCATCTATAAAATTAGTATCTCGTAATAAAAAAAAAATCCTATTGTTTTTGCAAATCTTATTGGAGGCAAAGAAAAGTTATCAACTAAATCAAGAAATGGATGAATAGCACCTAATACACAGCTGAGGAGCTCGAAAAAGTAGAACCTACCCATCCAAAAACTACTGATAATCATCCCTCCTGAAATTCTTGGTCGTCGAAATCCATGTCTTTTCCCCCACTCCAAAAACCCAAGATTCTTATGATTTATTATGATAATGCCGATAACACCCTGAACTTGAAAATCTCGACATTCACGATTCCAGGTATGCCAGAAACGACAAGCGAAATACCGGTACAGGACCTTGAAGGTGTCCTACGCCAGAATTTAGGCTCCCAAACGAAAATCAAAAGCCTGCGATGGAAACACCTCACTGATCCTGGAGAAAACTTCGGAAGTTTGATACTTTCAATCGACGCTGACATAACCACAAAATCCACTTCTAACAATGACAAAACCGAAACCTTACACCTTGTCGCCAAACTGCCACCTTCTTCAGCCTACCTAATCGATCTGTTCAACAGCCCCATGGTTTTCTACAAAGAAATATACTTTTACAGCACGATTGCTCCAGCATTTTTACAGCTACAGCTAGAAAATGGAACCCCTGAGAAAGAGCTCATCAATTTGGTACCCCGATTTTACGGGGGTCGCATCGGTTTGGATGCCAAAAGTGGTGTTTTCGATGGACAAGCTCTTGTGCTCTTGGAGAATCTTCAATACTTGGGGTATTTAATAGTTCTCATATCGACACATTTGATTCAAAACTTCCACTTCAGGATTGTGAATTCAAATATTCCGGAATTTCATAACGTGGAATTGAAATTTTCCCCATCAATCCTGACTTTCTGCCAAGACTAAGAACTCTACACTTACTTCGTTTAAAAGCCTAGTCACAAACGATCAAATACACCTTCCTATGTAGCTTTGATGTCGGAAATACTCAATTTCGTGCGTCAATTGCGAGACTGCGTTTGAATGAAGAAAACTGGGATAGGTCTTAATTGTATAATTCGCTGGGTTCTTAATGACAAGGAAGCAAAATATACGACAAAGGAAACTTTTAGTAACAGAATACATTGGCATTCCATGTCACAATCATCAAATGAACGCAATCTAGTTTTTCTTCACAATTCATTTCAGCACAAAACATAAGTGCATGTCATCTTCGCAAAATCATTCATCCAAATGTTCATTTTCCCAAGGTACTCAAGCCAGGACAGAATCACCGGTCTGGACCGAGAGCACGTGGAATTCGCTGTCAAAGAACTGGCCAAATTCCACGCCATCCCCATCGCCATGCGCATCAAAAAACCCAAGGTCTTCCAGGACGTGATCTTGCCTGGTCTGGAAGACCACGTGAACGACACAGCCATCGCCTGCGTCCACGAAATGGTAGAGAAGGCCCAAACAAACCTCAAAAACATGGAAGAAAGTCGAGAGTACGCAGACAGGATCGACAGGACGATCAAGTACGCCCTTGAGCTCGAGGCGAAGTCGAGCAATTCGAAAAAAACCAGTCCCTGGCTTTCCTTTGTCCATGGCGACTTTTGGGTCAACAACATGATGTTTCGTTACGAAGACGGTCAAATCAAAGGCATGAAAATCGTAGATTTCCAACTTGGAGTGTACGATCACTGTGTGGATGATCTTATATTTTTCTTGATGTCGAGTGCCAGGAAGGAGATCATTGACAAACATCTTCAGGACATGCTGACCTTGTATTACGAGTCATTCAAGAGTTGTTTGGAGTCGTTGAGAGTGGCAGATGTCACTAAGGATTTCACGAGGGCGAGTTTTGATAGGGTTGTGAAGGAACGAGCTCCTGTGAGGTTTCCCCAAAGTATCATGATGGTGCAAGTGATAAAAGCAGCGAGAGGCTCTGCACCGGATGTTCAGAGCATCGACAACAAAGATCAGTTTTTGAGCATCGGCTCGGGAAGGCTGTACAATGACAAATTGCTGCACGTGTTTCAGACCTTTCTCAGCAACGGATGGTTATTGAAGTAGTGAAGCTGATGATGAATTGAGATCGTTTTGGGGGGAATTACATTCAATTGCTTTTTGAGGTAAGTTGTGATTTATGTGATGTGGGCAGTTTTTTTTTCACAGCTTTAATCTAACCTTAGAAAAATTGCTGAAATCAGCTTCAATTTCAGGTTCGTTAGGTTAGATTTTCAACTGTGACCCAGAGGACGTAGGATAATGACGAGTATTTGGGGTAGAAGACGCTGATTGGTGATAATTGGAATCGCAGATGGGCAACTAATCATTAGAAAAACTCACCTCGAGGAGGTCAGCAACCGCGTCTGGAAGGTTGAACTCTCGGACGACCCGCAGTCGCAGCTGTCGATTTATTTCCTGCCGCGAAGAAAGTGGCAAACCGATTGCGCGTAGACAGCTTGGCGATTGGCGCAACTTTTGCTCGCGCTTCAACATCGCTGCCATCGTCGCCGAATCTGGAACTGCGGTTCATATCGACCATTTAAACATGCACTCAAGTCTATGTAAAATTATTCTTTTGATTACTTAGAATGGATTTTTAATCTTCATCGAGTTAGATTACTGCTATTCAAACTTGGAGTGATTTTTCACCCTTTTAGAGTCAAGATACTACAAAGAAGTGAAATTTCACTCCCTTTAGAGTGAAATTCAACTTCTTTAAGAGTGACTATTTTTCTTTGTGGAGTACATTTTCACTCTAAATTAAGTCAAAATACTGCAACTTTGATTTGGTGTGATTTTCCACTTTTTCAGAGTGAAAAGTTCCTTGAATGTAGTGTAATTTTACTCCTGTTAGAGTGAAATTCAACTCATTTTTTAGAGAGAGTTCTGGCTAGAATGAAAAAAGCATAATTTACTCCAAAAGTGACTCTTTACTTTGTAGAGTAAATTTTCACTCCACATCATGTCCAAATACTGCAACTCTAGCTTGGAGTGATTTTTTACTTCTGAAGAGTGAAAAGTCACTCGAAAGTGGTGAAATTTTACTATTTTTAGAGTGAAAAATAACTTTCCAAAAGTGACCACTCACTTCATAAGAGTGAATTTTCACTCTAAATCAAGTTAAAATACTGCAACTTTAATTTGGTGTGATTTTTCACTTTTTTAGAGCAAATGTACTTGAAAAATGTGAAATTTCACTTTTCTTAGAGTGAAACTCAACTCATTCTATAGAAAAGAATCTGACTAGAATTTGAGAGTGATATTCAATTTTTCCAAGAGTGACTATTCACTTTGTAATAGTGAATTTCCACTCTAAATTGATTCGGAATGCTTCTAATTGAATTTGAAGGAATTTTTTACGTTTTTAGAGTTAAGTCATTCGAAAGAAATGAAATTTTACTTGTTTTAGAGTGTAATGCGACTAATTTTGTTAGGAAAGATCAGTTTAGAATTTAAAAATAAGCAACTTCTTCTAGAGTGATCATCAACTATTTTAGAGTGAATTTTCACTGTAAATTAAGTCAAAATACTGCCACTCAACCTTGGAGTGTTTTTTTTACTTTTGTAGCGTCAAATCACTTGAAAAACCGAAATTACATCCTTTTTGAAGTGAAACTCAACAAATTTTTCAGAAAGGAATTTGACTTGAATTTTAGAGTGCAATTCAACTTCTATAAGAGTGATGATTTATACTTTTAGGGTAATTTTCACTCTAAATTGAGTGATAATAGTGCCATTCGAACTTGGAGTGACTTTTCATTTTTTTAGAGTGGAGTCAATCTGAAAAAAGTGAAAGTCCACTTATGATGGAGTGAAATTAAACTCTTTTTTTTTTTATAGAAATCTGACTAGAATTGAAGAATAAAATTGAACTTCTTTAAGAGTGTCTATTTATTCTTTTAGAGTTAACTTTCACTCTGCATAAAGTCAAAATACTATGGCTCAAAATTGCAGTGGTTTTTTACTTTTTTGAAGTGAAGTCACTTGAAAGAAGTGAAAGTTAACTCCTCTTAGAGTGGAGTCCAATTTTTGAGATAGTTCTCTGAATAGAATTTGAGAATGAAATTCAACTTCTCCAAGAGTGACTATTTATTTTTTTAGGATAAATTTTCACTCTAAATTAAGTCGAAATTTTGCCACTTAAACTTGGAATGATTTTTTACTTTTTCAACGTAAAGTCACTAAAAAGAGTTGAAATTTTATATCTAATAGAGTCAAATTTGACCTATTTCTTAGAGAGAAATCCAACTAGAATTCAAGAGTGAAATCAAACTTTTTTACGAGTAATTTTTCACTCTTTTTAAGTGAATTTTCTCTCTGAGTAAATTTCCACTCCTTATTTGAGAGGCAGTATTTCTACTCAATATTAGAATGAAAATTCAATCTAAGGAATAAAGAGAATAAGCGACCAAAAATTCATCACTTTAAATACATTTTCTTTGTTCCTCAGTATTCTCTGAACCACAATCAAGAACAATTTCGTACCCTGAAGATAATAAAGTATAAGGCCCTGACATTAAAAAAAAAGACTTTCTAATTTCACTGTTAAAAATGTCAACAAAAACCTCAACAGTTCAAAACTTCTAAAAAATATTTCTGCATACGTTCCTGCTTGCCAACATCACAAATCATAAAATTTGCCCATTTTTAATCTTAGTCATTTGAAAATTACAATAATTAGTGAAGCTGTAGAAAATTTATGAGATTTTTATCAATTTTTGCTTATAAAAAATGAATAAGAAATCATGTAGCTGTTAATTATCTCCTATCATTTCAAAGTCGATGAAGTTTTACCTGGAAGAGCAGCTGCAAGAACATCAACACCCACGGCTCCCAATGCACGTGGTTTTTCGCCCACCATGTACAGAGTATCGGGAATGTCGGGAATATATCGTGCTCTTCTCAGCCTTATCAGCTCTGTCTCTTGTACCATTTGTTCTTCCACTATCACCTGAAAAAAGAAAATAGGCAATGTTAATTTTGTCAAGGAGTGTCATCGAATTTTTCGACACATGATTTATTTTCTTCTCTTATCTAAACAATGTAGTACAGTTCTCTAGATTATACGCATAATTTAAAATATTTGTAACTTATCATCAAAAATGTTGATACTTATTTCGTTTCATTTATCAAAATTGTGACTGTGTTTATAAACATTGGAATTTTGATAAAGAATACTGTAAAAATGCATTTTGTTTTTTTATGAAAAAGGTCTACAATTTTTGAAATTATGAAAAAAATTTATATACCTTTATCTCCTCGTAGTAAGGCATGAATAATCGTGGCCTGACAAAAAGTCCGTTTTTCTTGCCACCCCTAATCCAAGCATTGACCTGCAAATTTTCTTTTTCGTCCCCAATCATGTGGCTAGGTGGTGTCGAAACAAGCCCTCTTCTAATCGCCTAAAAAAAATTATTATTATTATTATAATGAAGGTATTTAATAATTGGGGCAAATAGACATTGCAATTGAAGGTGTCTTGAGTAATTCTGGACCTTATAAAATCCTCATAATAAATGAAAATATAAGGTGACTTTGTAAAATCTTCAAAAAATCCTTATAAGGATCATACAAGACTGATCTCTTCAAGGTAAGATGAACATTTGAGAAGAATTTCAAATTTTTTAAGGATATATAATGATGATATTGACAGCAAGACTCCCACTCACCTGGGCCAAAATTTCACTATTAGGTGGCAAAACGTGGTCCATGCGAACCAATGGCAAAAGCTCGCTGAGAATTTCTCGAAGCTCGATATCGCTAAGGTCCCTTTTTTTGAGCCCCTTCCTCGCCACCGAGTGCAAAACCACAGTATGGCTCAGCAAATTGGGAGTTGGCTCTCGGCCTTCCATGCGACGCACGAGTTGCTGCTCGCCCCATTTCAGAACTGCCTGCAACACCTCGAGCTCGCTCGCCTGCAGAAAATGGCTTCGCAGAACGTTGCTCAAATGTTGGTGGTCCAACTGGTAAAGGATCGGGGATGAAACGATCGGCTGGAATTCCTCCCTCAAATAATGGAGCGCTTGCCGATGCACCCACGCCGATCCGTGGGCTTGACTGGACCACCTGGGAATTTTTCGACATTCCAAAACCTCGTCAATCAATTTAAATAAATGTCAATGTGGAATATGTTGAAAACTTTTTAATGTCCCATCCGACGTTTTGTGAGGGATGTATATTTTGTACAAAAAATGACATTTAGTAAATCTTGATGACAAACACATCCCAGTAAACATTCTTGATCATTCGTGATCATGAAATCATGTACGCAGACTCATGTTCGTGCATATATATGTCATCATACTCATCATGATGTCATGTCATGCCATGACATCATATGACGTCATTATGGCATTAAATCATATAACGTCATCATAATGACATATACATGCATGAACATGTGTCTGCGTACACGATGTCACGATCACGAATGTTTACTGGGATCAATTGTTGAAACACCCTGTGAACATGTATGATTTCATACTGAAATCATGTGATGTCATGACATACACGCCATGACGTTGTATGACATACATATGCTTCGTCATTAGCAAATCATATCGATGGGTCCCTGCAAGTCTATTTTATCTCGTGAGCACGCTCCAACAGTATTTCAACTTTCACCGAGCCGCTATAAGTATTCTGTCCTTCGGGACTACGAAACGATCTATTCTATGTTTCAGCGCTCTCGAACGTTTCATCCCATCTCTGGCAGAGTTGAAACACTTCATCGTAACTCAAAAATCACAGTTTCGAGAAAACTTGATGTAAAGTTTCCTTCACTGAAGAAACAAAATGATGGCAGGGAAACATGTTGCACATGTTATAATCACATATTATTAATATTTTTGAGGTTTCGTTACAAGATAATAACGTTACACTCATCATTTTTAAAATTATTAACAAAACAATGTACAAGTTTTTTAAATAAAGCAAGAAAGATAAAAATTGCACCAAATTGAAATATTTTTGTTCATTCAAAATTCAGGTGCAATAAGAATGATTTTTCTTGCACTTGCATGGAAAAACATTATTTTGTAGATTTCGAAAAACAAATTGTTTACTACAATAAATAATTTACACAGTAATTGTTTAATTTTTTAAAAGAAGGCTGTAAACTTTCTATTTATGAAAAATATTATTTACCGCCTTAAAAATTACTTCTGACATAAGCATTTTCATGTATCTATCATTCAGTCTTGATAATATTGTTTATAATGATTTTTGGGGTCGTTAATAATAAATGGTTTGAATCATTACTATTTATATTACTGTCATTAACAATTTGTATATTATAATAAAATATATTATTCGTAAGATTCGTTCACATAGATTTCAGTGGCATATTTTGCACGTGATAAATAAAATTTATCAATTTGTTCAAACAATGAAATTTTACTTATTGTTGCAAAAACACATTTTTGCAAGAAGCATATGCTTTTCTTGGTTTCTTTATCCGTCTATTTCGTATTTTGTATCAGAATAATAAAATTCATTTGTTTAAACAATAATTTTTAGATAATCGTTGCAAATACACATTTTTGGAAGATGCATATACTCTTCATGGTTTCTAAATCCGTCTATTTCATATTTTCTATCAGAACAATAAAATTCAATTATTTAAACAATAATTTTTAGCTAATTGTTGCAAAAACACGTTTTTGCAAGATGCATATATTTTTCATGGTTTCTAAATCCGGCTATTTCATATTTTGTGTCAGAATAATGAAATTTATTTGTTTAAACAAAAAACTTCAACTAATTGTTACAAAATACATTTTTTCAAAACGCATATGCTTATTATGGTTTCTTCATCCGTCTATTGCATATTTTGTATCAGAAATATGAAATTCATTTGTTTAAACAATAAACTTGAATTTATTCTTACGAAAACACATTTTCGCAAAACGCATATACTTTTCATGGCTTTTCAACCCGTCTATTGCAAATTTTGCATTAGAATAATAAAATTTATTTGTTCAAACAACAAACTGTATCTAAGGGTTACGAAAGCACATTTTTGCATAAGCATAAATATGATTTTCTTGGTTTTGAGAGCCGTTGATGGTAAATTTATGATAACATTACTATAATTTTTTTTGTTCAAACAATCAACTCTAATTGCCAATTTTGTCAGACACAATGTATGTAGTAACCCTGTAGTAACATATTTCCTGCATAAAATAGTTGAAAAACCTATTAAAAACATTCTAAACGGTCATTACTTCGAGTTATACGACGTCCTGATTTGTTTTTCAATTTTGAAGGGTAAAAATTGAATATTTTTTTCCAAATTTTTTGTGGAAAATGCTTAAAGCTTTGAAAAATTTAAAAATGACTTTTTCGGAAAAAGTCCAAATTTTGAGTTACGATGAAGTGTTTCAACTCTGCCAGAGATGGGATGAAACGTTCGAGAGCGCTGAAACATAGAATAGATCGTTTCGTAGTCCCGAAGGACAGTATACTTATAGCGGCTCGGTGAAATTTGAAATACTGTTGGAGCGCGCTCACGAGATAGAATAGACTTGCAGGAACCTATCGATATGATGTCATGTCACATTTCGATATCATTTGGTATTCAGTTGACATCACAGTATGACGACTTGATATCATATGGATGCATCATGATATCATGCATGACACATTATGGCATTGAGCAATGTGATATCATATTACACTCAAGTGACATCACCATTTGACATCATGATGTCATTGGAATACGAAATGATATCATATGGAATGAATTTACATCCATTTCAACTTGTCAAAAAATAGTGGACGAATTTACATTCATAATCGTAGAATAGACTCGTCAATCAATGTTCAGAGTTTCAAACTTTGATGATGTTCCTTACCTGAGTACTGTTGGAAGAGAGTCCAACGTCAGCCATTCGAGAATGACATCTTCGCATCCTTGTGAGAGGATGTCGAGTTCAAGGAATCTACCAATCTGGTAGAGTTCCATTGCTTCTTCCAGAGGGCTTGGTCGCATTCGACCTGTGTGGGTCAGTGCTTGAACCTGTGGCAGGAATAATAATTTTTTACAATTTCATTGAAATCTGTGAAATGTGAGTATGGCTGTCACAGTAGATCTTACATTCTACATTAGCATTATCAAAATAACGTCATTTTGTATAAATCAAAAGAATTACATGCTCAACAATCTTGGACCTAAAGTATACTGAATCATATCCACACAATAACCTCCATATCAATAAATAAAGACATACATCATACTAGAGATTCAGTCCTGATATGAAATGATAACATCCCCCATGGTCTCATTAAATAGAATATGTAAGAAATGATCCACCAGAGTAAAATATTCACTGTATGGTCAAGGTCTTCTCAAATATATAAGGAATAAAACAAACCTCTCCCAAACTGCCAGAATTGTTGCCAGAGCCAGTCCCTCTGAGAATGAGAGACAAGTCAACCGAGTCCATGTACACAGCATGAAGGAGAACCCTCGCGTATCGTTTCGGTATGACAGACTCATCAAGAATGATTCTCGTAGGTATGTGAAGCGCTCTTTCTGTGTGGTCTTCGCCAGAGCGACTTCTCCTCTGAATCAGATTGCGAAAAAAAGGTGACCTGGAGGACAGGATCGCCTTGTGGCACGGGAGCTCGAGTTTCGGGCGAAAGCCGTACTCGGAGCTGCCGCTGTCCGGTCTTTGGTAATCGTTGTGGTCCGAGGTGAAAACCAAGGCCGCGTCCGCGTAGTCCCCGGTGTCGAGGAGGTAACGAAGGTCATGTTCCAGGAGGTTCGGAGTCCCGAACTCTTCCCCCAGGCGTCGCAACAAGTTTGGGTCTATCGACGCCGACGACGCGTTTTTCTTATCGCGTGTCGCCGACGGGCAGCAAATGTCCCCCGTGTACAGGTACCGTAGCAACGACGAGAACACTTGCACCTCGACGTTCGGGGTTCTTTGTTCGAGACAAATCCGAGCGCCGTACCCTGTGACATGACAAATTTGGAAAGAAAACAATTAAACCAGGAATAATTGAAAATTCTGCATCAACGTAATCATGATAGTAAAATGAAATGATGGATAAAAAATGATGAGTGAAAATTATCAAAAATCCTCTTACGCTCAATTAGTTTCTAGTGGTCTTGAGAACTTTGAGTAGCTGAAATATAATTACCAGGATAAGCGGCGAGCAATTGTCGAAAGTAGGGACACCTCGCGGACAAGAGAGCTCTGTGAACGGGGAAGCAGGCACCCCGGTATATAAGATCGACGTCGGTGCAGTGCTTGTAGTCGTAGAGACGAGAGAGGTCCTGCTTGAATGTGGCTGCTGGTGGGCGTGCAAGTTCTGCTTGTACATGCAAGTCCTTGAGCGCAGCGAGAGCCTCGTACTCTTCGAGCAGACTGGCTGCTTCTAGAGGGGTCCACGTCGACACCAGCTCCCTCACCATTCTCCCGTGATCGCACGCCTTAGATGAGCGTCGCCTCCTTATCAACTTGTTTCGCAGCGTCGCGAATCCTGTCACTCTCTTTTTCCTCTCTTTGCTACCGCCGCCACTGCTACAAAATTGCAATTATAAAAAACTGGAATTTTTGTTTAGAAATCAGGCCCCCAATCACACTATGATGACATTTTTATAAATAGGAACGAAACCTAACCTGTAATTTTATTAAATGTTACTAATAATATTCAAAAAGTTCAAAATGATTTGACAATATCCCGATCATTCATTACATTATGTATTGTTGGTCCTGTTGAACAAATGGTTTGAACCTTGTAAGACCACCCAGTAAACATTCGTGATCGTGATATTATGTGCGCAGACACATGCTTCTGCATATGTCGGTCATCATGATGTCACGGCATGACATAACATCATATGACGGCATTATGATGTCATGGCATGACCTGATATCATTATCCCGTTATCATGATGTCATGTCATGCTGTGACATCATGATGACAGACTTATGCGGAAGCATGTGCTGCGTACATGACATCACGATTACGAATGATCACGAATGTTTACTGGGCATATACCTTATGAGTAAACCGAGTTGCTGGTCCAAGTTATTGTGGCTGCTTATGTTGCTGTTGTTGTTGTTGTTGGCGGAAGAAGAGAGCCTCGCTGCTTGCAACGGATCACCGCTTCCAATGGCAGCGGCGGTGGCGGCAGCAAGGTTCGACGAAGATGCCGATGTTCCCATGCTTCTTCTCCTTCTTCTTCGTCTTCTTCTTCTGCTTCGTCCTCTTCTCCTTTCTGTCATGCGTGGCTCATTGAATCTCTGCTGCTGCTGCTGTCCTCGTCGCGTTGCTGCCGCTGTCGAGGACCAGCAGGTTCGTACGTCGTCCTCGCTGCTGCTACCGTCCGCACCCTCGCTATCGTTATCTCCTCCACCACCGCTCTGCTGCAGCAGTGCACACGGGAGCAGAGCCCGGAAAACGTTCATCGTTTTCCCAGACTACTCCAGCCTGATTTTCACGAGAATAGTGTCATTGAAATGTTGATTCTGATGGGATTCAGGGATGTGGAAACAAATGCTTTATTAGCTCCAGACGTTTAAAAACAAACCAAATGTAAAAAATTGTTTTCATCGCTTTTGGTAGTTGGGGTGGAAAATAATTATTTATACTTGACAAACAATACGCTATGTTACAAATTTTTTTTTCATTTTCGTTCATTTCTCAATCGTTTGGAACTTTAGGCACATTATTTTTTATGTATAGAATTCCAGAGCTCAAGAATGTGGAATCCATTGCAGGACAGGAATTCCAAATTCTACTGTACAAGATAATTTTCTAGAATTTATAGGTTCTAGAATATCAAAACATGGACTCTGTAATAAATTAATATGAAATACTTGAGTGCAAAATTCTGCGCTTGGAAATTACAGAACTTACCCTCAACTCTAGGGTAAAACTTTTGAGTAGAGGACTGAACCCTAAAATTGAGAATAAAATCCTCATTTTCGAAACCCTTAGTTGACAGTATTACTCTAAAATCAAGAAGACAACTCTGAAGGTAAAAGGGTTTGATTAAGGGTTATAGCCTCAAGTTGAAGGTCAAATCTCAACCATTCAGGGTTTTACCCTGAAGTTTTGGATTAATCCTCAACTACTGAGTACTACTGAGTGAATAAATACCCTATAGTTGAGTGTAATATTCAGGAATGAAGGAAGTTACTCTCAAGTTACGGGTCTAACTGTTGATTTAAAGGCGATACTCAAATTGATGATATTTCTCTTTAACTTTAAGAAATTTAATAATTTAGGAATATTACCTGTAATTCAAGTGTATAACTCTAAAACTGAAAATAAATCCTCAAGTTTAAAGTTTGAATAATGGTAATAGCCTCAATTTATAGGTTAACCAACAAATTAAGGGTTTACCCTCAATCGCTAAGTGTTTCTGAGTGAAGCTGTACTCTAGAGTTGAGGGTTATATCCATAAATCAAAGGCATATAATTATTCAAGAATACTACACTTAACTTGAGAGTATTATTTTTATGTTGAGGAAATAACTCTGAAATTTAGAATATTATCCTGAAGTAAAGGGTTTGGTTAGGGGTACAAAACCTTCAATTTCAGGGATAACCCTCAACCATTCAGGGTTTTGCCCTCAACTTAAGAGTTTATCATCAATTACTAACTATTTCTGAGTGAAGTAATACTCTAGAGTTGATGATCACATCCTAAAATAGAAAGTAACACTCTTAACTCAAAGGTCTCAGTGTCAACACAAAGATGATCCTCAACTTGAGTATATTGCCCTCAACTTGAAGGCGTTTTCTTAACTGAAGAGTATGAGGTTTAAGTTATAAGAATTTCTCTTAAATCCAGAATACAACTCTCAAGTTGAAGGTTTGATTAAGGGTAATTAGACTTAAGTTTAAGGTCAACCCTCAAACATTCAGAGTTTTACTCTCAAATTAAGGGTTGACAATCAACTACTAAGTATTCCTGAGTGAAGTAAAATTCTATAGTTGAGTGTAGTATCCATAAATCAAGGGCATTACTCTTAACTTAAGAGTCTGATTGTCAACTCACAAGTGATATTTCCCTTAACTTAAGGGCATCTACTTCATTTGAGAATATTACACTTAACATGAGAGTTTTACCTTTAAACCATAGGAAATACTCTGAAATAATGGGTACTGCCCTCAAATTGATGCTTTGATTGAAGATAATAGCCTCAAGTTCACAGTTAAACCCTAACTATTCAGGGTTTTACCCTTAAGTTAAGGGTTAACCTTTAACTATTGAGTATTTCTTAGAAAAGTCATACTCTGGAGTTGAGTACAATATCCTGAAATCAGAAGTACTACCTTTAAGTTGAAGGTCTCACTGTAAACTCAAAGGTGGTCCTCAACTTGAGGATATTTCTCTCAATTTAAAGGGCTCTGTTTTATTTATTTGAGAATATTACCTTCCACTTTCAAATATCAACTTCAAGTGAAGGATAAAACTCTAAATCGAAATCACAATCCTTAAGTTGAAGGTTTGATTGACGGTAATAGCCTGAAGTTCAGGGTCAATCCTTCATTCTTTAGAGTTTTACTCACAAGTTAAGGGTAACCATAAACTACTGAGTATTTATAGGTGAAATTATACATTTTTGTCAAGGGTAACATCTTAAAATTGAGGGTAATACACTTAACTTGATGGTTCAGCTATCAAATCAAAGGTGATCCTCAAATTGAGGATATTTACCTTAACTTAAGGACATTTACTCAATTTAAGAATATTACACTTAACTTCAGAGTTTTATTTCACTTATTAGTTAGGGAACTACTTTTAAATCAAGAATAGGTACAACCCTCGAGTTGATGCTTTGATTAAAAGGTATAATAGACTCAAGTTCACGGTTAATCTTTAACTACCGAGTATTTCTAAGTGAAGTTATACTCTTGAGTTGAGGGTAATATCCTGAAATCAAAAGTAATACTCTTCAGTTAAGGGTCTCACTGTAAACTCATAGATGATCCTCAACTTGAGGATATTTCCCTTTACTTGAGGGTATTACCTTCAAGTTGAGAGTATACAATTAAGAATGTAACATTTAAGTTGATCGTTTGATTGAAGATAATAGCCTTAAGTTCAGGGTCAACCCTTAACTGTTTAGGGTTTTACCCTCAAGTTAAGGTTAACCCTCAACTACTGAGTATTTCTGAAGGAAAGTAATACTCTAGAGTTGAGGATAATATCCTGAAATCAAAAGTAATACCCTTAAGTTGAGGGTCTCACTGTAAACTCAAAAGTGATCCTCAACTTGAGGAGATTTCTTTCAATTTAAGGGTATTAACTTTATTTGAGAATATTACCTTCTACTTTCGAATATTGTCTTCTAGTTAAGGGTAATACTCTAAAATCAAGATTAAGTTGAGGGTTTGATTGAAGGCAACTGAACTTGAGGCAATATCCTCAAGTTCAGGGTCTGTGACCCTGAATATCTGTGATTGAAATAATACCCTTTTGTTAAGAGTGATATCTCAAAATTATGGTTATTACACGCAACTCAAGGGTTCAACTGTCAACTCAAAGGTGATTCTCAACTTGAGGATATTTCCCAAAATTGAAGGCTATTACTTAAATTTGAGAATATTACCCTTAAAGTAAAGGTAATACCCTTAAGTTAAGAGTATTATTATGAAATCCCTATCACAACTCTCAAGTTGAGGGTTATGGCTGACTTTATTAATACACAATATTCTATGAATATACAAGAAATATTTCCAAAATTTTTCTCAGAATATATTAATTTCCAAGTAGTTCCCATGATGCCAATGTGAAAAAGGAATACCTCGAGAATATTTTGGAATATTCTTAATAAATTCTAGGAATATTTTAGAGAATATTGCGTGTCAATAGGGGATAGTAAAACCCTCAAGTTCAGAGTTCAACCATCAATTTGAGGGTAAAATCCTGAAATTCATGGTCCCACTCTGCTTCAAAATACCGTGAAAAAGTTGAGGGTTATTTCCACGGTTTTACCAAATACAACCCTATGGAAAATCTTGTAATTCATGAATTACAGACTATTACAACCGGCAGAGTAAATTCCGATTGTACCAGCTGATCATCTAGATAATTTCATTTGAATAATTACCAAAATCACAGTGTTAGAGTTGAAGTTTTATATGAATCTTTCATAATTATAATCACTGAAAGTACATTTAATAAGTTAGATGCCTGAAAAATATAAATTATATATTTCCCGCCAAGAAATGATCAGGTTGATCAGCTGGTAGAATAGGGATCTACCCTGCCGGTTGTAATAGTTTTGTAATTCATGAATTACAGACTATCACAAGATTTCCCATAGGGAACTTATGAAAAATGTAAAATGAGAAATTAATCAACAATAATTATTAAAACAACAAACGAAAATACACAGAATAGTAAATTATTAGAAAAATTAATTCTTCATAACAAAATGATGATTAAAAATACGTAAGACATTATTTTTTGAAATGACTTAATTAAATATCATTATGTCTATAAAACAAAATCCTTCTTAGAACGCATATGTGAAAACTGGAATATTTTCAATACGAGAAGATTTTTCATCAATTTCCATGAAGGTATAAGAAAATCTACCTGGGTCCTTGGAAAAAGGCATGTTGGTCATCTTGTTCCCCAAGATGATTTACTCGGCAGCAGCGAATGTCATCCTCGATATTGACACACATAAACACCCGGCGGCCATGTTTACATTCGAAATGTCCAGCAGCAGGCCCGGGTCCTTACGAACCAATGCGCGACCGCGGTTCGTTTTTCACTACTCCCGAAGCTTTTCACTTCCTCGTTTTCCTGCTCCAATTTATCACCCTTTCGCTGTTTCCACTTGTTGTCGCTGTCAAACCAAATCCTCCAAAATCCAAAGTCTCACGTTTTATTCCCTTTCATTCACTATTTTTCGAGCCCAGTTTCCAGGATCACGAGCATTTTCTAGCACCGAGTTTTCAGGGACCTTCACGTACCTCCGATATTGGCGATATTTCCTGCACACATTTTCACTTAATTTTCGCGGGAATGTCGATATTGGGAGGTGGTCGGGAAATGCAGGGAGCAGTGTGAAATCGAGTATTGAGGGATTCTTTTTCGCGAAATCGCGCAATAGCACTAGAAAAACAGTCGTTGAGTGCACTTTTTTGACAGTCTGATGTATGTGCCAATCAGTGCCAATGAGCAGTTTGCGTTGGTTTTACGTGCATAAAGGGAAGTCTACATTAAGGGGCAAAATATATGTATATCCACTGAGACAGTTGATTGTGGGTATATATATATATATATATCGCTGTATCCCAGGGGCGGCCTTTAGGGACCTAATTTTGAATATAGTTTCTGCGAAAATATGTAGATCACTAGATTTTTCCATAAATATGATGTACACAGTTAAAATTATGTGTACGATGATTAAAATTTCGTCGCGTTTGAATTATTGAGCGCACTAGCAGACGACGCACCAAGCGCTGAAATGACCGTTAAAAAACCGTTATTTTTAAATCTAAGGGAGCACGTTCAGATTGTCTTTTTTCCACTTTTTTGAAATTTTAGGTCTGGAAGGAGTACTTTATTATGCGTTTCTCCGTTTCTTTGATTTTGAAGTATGTAACAAATTGTTGAGTGATGAAAATTGACGTAAAATTATACTAAATCTACAACGATCAATTTCATCACGTTCGAATTTTTGAACGCAATAGCAGACGACGCACTATGCGCTGGAATGGCCGTTAAAAAACTGTTATTTTTAAATTCATGCAATTGCGTTGAGATTCCCCCAGTTTTTCTACTTTTTTAAAACTGTGGGCTCGGGAAAAACTTTTTTATGCGTTTCTCCGTTTCTAAATTTAATTTTTACCTATGCCAAAAATAGATGAGTTAGTGATGATTGACGTAAAATTCGATGATTTGAATTTCATCGCGTTTGAATTTTTGAACGCTTTAGCGAGCGCTGGAATGACAGTTAAAAAACCGTTATTTTTAAATCTAAGGGAATTCCGTTGAGATTCCAAGTTTCGACTTTTTTGAAATTTCAGGCCCCCGGGACAATCACTTTTTTATGCGTTTCTTTGTTTATTTGATTTTCACGTATTCAAAGAATTGATGAGTAGTAAAAATAAATGTACAATTATATTATTCTTTTGTCGATTTATTAGCAACTGAAGAACTTAACGTTTCTCGGTAAATGACCTGTAACTGATAATTTATCCTTAAATCTAATTTTGAATATAACTTCTGGGAAAATATGGTCATAACTAGATTTTTTGATTAATGTGATGTACAAGAAGCATCTGAATAAGTTAAATTACATGTACGAAGATTTGAATTTCATCGCGTTTGAATTTTTGAATGCACTAGCAGACGACACAGCGCCGGAATGACCGTTAAATAACCGTTATTTTTAAAATTATAGGATTTCCAGGAGAATAGTTTTTTTTTGCGTTTATCCGTTTGATTTTCACGTATACAAAAATGTGATGACTAGTGAGAATAAATGCAATATTATAATATCGTTTTGTCGATTTATTAGCAACTGAATAAGTTCTTCTTTTAGCATTTCTTGGTACATGACCTATAACTGATGCTTTATGTACTTTCGCTCCATCGTATTCCTCCATTATCGATGCATAGCATTGCACTCTTATGGTAAAGTGTAACTGCATCAAAATTCGAATCTGAATTTTCAAGAATTAGAAAATTTGGGTGGAAAAGTATTGCATAATTATGAATAATAATTTATTCATCACCTTGGCTGTGTTGTACGTAAAATTGTTATTTCAGCTAAAGTATGAATAAAGAGTATAAATATGTATATTGAACAATACATATATTTTTCCATTTATAAATGGTGTTCTATATGTTGAAAAGTTAATAGGATTTTCAATAGTCTTCAATGGCTCTTCTTTTTCTAAAACATTGATGGCAATGGAAAAATCCTATCTTGTTTGTAATCGTTTTTTGTCAAGTAGGAGTACAAAAGGGCTTGAAAGTAAAAAGAACTAACCGAAACATTTTTAAATATATCAAAGAGACGTTTAAATGAAAAGAACCTGCTGAGTTTGTCTTAATTTCATTTATAACTGTATTTTAGTGTTGAACTTTTTATACTCTTTACATTTACATATGTAGAGAAATATCACTGGATTGATAAGAAAAATAAATTCCCATGAACTAAATGTTCGTCTATGTAAAAGTTTGAACTATGGATTCGTATTTTAAACAATTTGAACTGTTCAGACCGGAAAAGTCACGTAAAATGTACATACATAAAATGCAGGTAAGTTGGAAAATAACTGACAATAAAGAATTTGTTACAATTTTTCCTTTATAAACAATTTAAAATTTGTGTTATCATTGAAAAATGGCAAATATATTGGAAATTCTAGATATGTTGAACATTTTCTGAGACTTCAATGCAAGTTTCTATATTTACGAATGTTTGAATCAAAATAAAATCAATAAATCATACAATTTTTTTACACAGCAAACGAGAAAATATTGAATGATTAAATCCTCAATTCAAACTCGATGACTTTGAATACTTTCCATAAAAGATCAAAGTGCCGACATGAAAAGTATTCAGAATTATCGAGTTTGAATTGAGGATTTGATTATCCAATATTTTCTCGTTTGCTTTGTGTACCAAGGTATAATGCATCAATTTTACATACTGACATTTCTCCGGTAGGTTATATTTATTCCGGATATTCCATATTTTTTTCCAATTTTATAGAAGAGAACTTCCAAGTTGCCCGAAAAAAATTTCTCATGGACTCTTTGAGATCATTTTGAAGTTTCACTATAAAATACTTCAACTTCATCAACATGACAAAAATCAATAAATATTAAGAATCAACGAAGATGAACTGGATATGATAACTGATTTTTGAAATGAATTTTACTGAATTGATTGCATTTTATGATGACATACGTATGTGAATAAATTCCGTCCAAATTTTTGATTTATTTTATTCGTAATATGAATTTTTACACTTCTTTAAGAAATCAGAAGGTAAACTTTTATTGCAAAAGCATAGTACAGAATAAACTCAAGATCCATAAAACAAAGCATCCTAAAAGTTACGAGTTAAGAAAATAAAGTAGATTTATTTTTCTACAGTTTAAAATAAGTCAAGCATTCAGAGCCTCGAAAAAATTCGAGAGTAAACTTGTAAAAAATTTGAAAGATCGCGAAGATTTCGAAGATTGCGGAAAAATGGATTCGTAAAGCGGTCACGATCTCATATGCTGAAGAGCCATGCTCGTGTGCACGAAACGTTACGTTTTCAAGTTGCACCGGCATATTTCGTCCATATAAGCGCGAGCGCGATGAAAAAAAGGTCCGAGTTTCGCTGCTACATTCCGCATACGAAATGTTTTTATTTACATTACGACATGGCCACGATAAAGTCGCCGTTTTTCCGGATGGAGCTTTTTTACGATAGCAAAAACGTGTGAAACCGATATGGTCATTTAATTTTCTAACCGTGGACCGCTTTTTCCGCGTATCAAAGACTCCGAAGCAATTTCCACTCGTGGTTATAAAATTTTCATTGTTAGAAATTTCTATGGTAAATTTGAAAATCGCTTTCGAAGCAGATTACACAGACTGTCTATTGAAGTTATGGACTCGTATATGAAAAAAATAGACACTATCTATGAAACTCAAATTATCCTTTCACGATCATTCTGGAGTCACACTAAATTAATAATTCCGACGAATATCTTTTTTCAAGCTTTCGGCAATTATTTTGCCCTCTTCAGGAAAATCAGAATATAAATTTCAGTTTAAAATTATATTATGTGTAAATACAATTCAACAACTTTTTATAATATTATCATATGTGTAAAAAACATTTCGAATAGGAAAGAAACAATATGCTATTACAAGAAATTTATCAGTGGTCTGTACACGACTAACAAAATAACCTCAGTTTTCACTTCCTTATATAGAAAACGAACCGATAAGAATTCATATCACGTCATCAATGCTTGCATCATAGATTGAACTCAAAAATCTCGTGTCTTCTTGTCTGTTTTATGTATTTTTAGTCCCCTTTAGGAAAAACATTTCTGAAAACATTCTTTTTCTATAATCTATCTCTTTATCCAAAATCTTTACTTCATCCCAATTAAACTCATGATTCATATTTATTGTATGTTCTGTTATAACTGAATTATTATCTGTAAATTTGCGAATATTTCCGTCGTGTTCCTTAATTCTAGTTTCTAAACATCTTTAAGTCTGGCCTGCATATTTAAATTGGCAATCCCTGCAGTCTATCCTGTAAACTACATTTTGCTGTCTTTTAATACCCAATTTATCTTTTCACTTTTTGATAATATCCATATTCAATTTAGTATCACTTTTATGTATCACTTTCATATTTTCTTTCTTAAATATTCTCTCAATTTTTTTGTGTCCTTTTTCCATGCATGGTAAAACCGAAATTCCCCCTCTCCTATCATTATTATCCAACAATTTATCATCTTTATCATTCTTCGATTTAACGTACTTCAAAATATCAATTCTAGTCTTAATATTTTTCTCTATAAATTCAAGGCGGTGGTTTTTCTTGTAAAGTGAGTTTTTTATTTTATCAAAATTTTTTCTATGAAATCTTTCATTAGACAATTAATTACCTTTATCAACCAATCCATATATTATCCCTTTCTTCTGTACAATCGGATTTATTGAATGAAAATTTATAAATCTTTCCGATGAAGTCGGTTTTATGAACCAATCAAGTATTAGCTTTTCATCTTCTCTAATAACTTCCAATTCCAAAAAATTGAATTTCCCATCCATTTCTATTTCACTTGTAAACTGTATCCTATCATTGTATGAATTAAATCCTTCAAAAGTCGCAACCCATTCATTTTTTTATGTTATCATAAAAATATCATCAACATATCTACAGTAAAATATTGGTTCATAACTCAATTTACTCAAAACGTCTAATTCCATATCTTCCATTACTATATTAGCTACAATAGGAAAAATCGGAGAACCCATTGGTGTTCTGAAGGTTTGTTCATATATTTTTTCATTAAAAGTAAAATATTTTCATCCCAACAATTCGATAAGACTGTCTACAAATTCCTCACAAGGCATGTCCGTATAAGGCTCTGAAAATCGGTATCTTCTAACAAGTGAATTTTTCACTTCATCCTTCGAGATATTTGTAAACAATGATGTCACATCCAAAGATACAATTTTCAATTCCTTAGATAAATTCAATCCCTTTAACTTCTTTTTCAATTCCAATCTATCTTTAACATAACTTTTCGGTTTTGGTAAATTTTTCGAAAGTAGATACTGGATAAATCAATATGTAGAACAGACTGAAAGATGTTTAGAAACTAGAATTAAGGAACACGAGGAAAATATTGGCGAATTTACAAATACTAATTTAGTTATAACAGAACATAAAATAAATATGAATTATGAGTTCAATTGGGAGAAAGTCAAGATTTTGGATAAAGAGATAGATTATAGAAAAAGAATGTTTTCAGAAATGTTTTTCCTAAAGGGGACTAAAAATACATAAAACAGACAAGAAGACACGAGATTTTTGAGTTCAATCTATGATGCATGCACGTGATATGAATTCTTATCTGTTTGTTTTCTATGTAAGGAAGTGAAAACTGAGGTAATATTGTTAGTCGTGTACAGACCACTGATAAATTTCTTGTAATAACATATTGTTTCTTTCCTATTCCCTTAATATGATAAAAAGTGTTTTTTGCACATATGATAGTATTATAAAAAGTTGACGTAATGTAATTACACATAAGATAATTTTAAACTGAAATTTATATTCTTATTTTCCTGAAGAGGGCAAAATAAATGCCGAAAGCTTGAAAACAAATATTTGTCTGAATTATTCATTTGGTGTGGCTCCAGAATGATCGTGATAGGACAATTTGAATTATAATAGTGGAGCGTAAAAACAATTGTAACTATCTATGAAAATTATATACAATCGATGAAATCGAAGTGTATAGTTACAAATATAACAGACATTGAAAATAGTTAGGATTTCAATGATTTCTCAATGAGAATGCATATTCAAACCTTTTTTTAAGTGGAAAATTTTGAAAAGTAAATTAAAACAATTTTTGACTCAATCCTAGTACTGTCATGACGTCTAAGATTCTCTACAGTTTTTCATTAAAAACTTGAATTTTACAGTTTACCTGTTTAAAAGAGTTCTTCCTAAAGTAAAATATGCAGAAAAAGAAAACAAAAAAGTAAATGATAATAAAATTTAAGTGACTATATGGCACAAGGCACATTTTGTGCTACCTTCTTTGATCAATAGTAAACTTCTGTTCGTTGCAGAAAAAGATTAGAAAAATTTGCAATAAAGATTGTGAAGTAATAGAAAATAATGTCTGGAAGTTTGATGTTCTTAAGTAGAAAAGCGGTTTTGTGACAGTAATATTTTATAGTGTTTTTATCCTTCTACGTAGTTTCATAAAGGATGTTTCCGAAAAAATATTTGAATGTTCAGAATTCTAGATTAAAAATTTTTATTTTACTTATGAAGGGTAAAATTCGAATTTTCTCGTATGCATATGAAAGAAATTTACAATGTGGGAACCAAAAAATCTATGTCATCAAAATACATGTGAGTATATGATACCAGGTCAAGTTTATGATTCCTTCTTCAAAAAATAACTTTTGTTCGTTGTTACAGAAAATTCAAAAATTTGCTATAAGTTATGTTCAGGTATCAAGCAATGCCCAAAAGTTTATGGGATCGGTAAAAAAATGCTGACACATTATTGTAAAGACCACCCTAGTCTTGAGTTTAAGAATCAGTATCATCGAGTTTCCAAGAGTATTCAAGAGTATCGACTGAGTCTCCGAAGGTAAACAAATTTTTTTCCGAATCTCACAAAGTCTCCTACAGTCGCCTTCGGTCTCGATTCAAATACCAAACAATAATATTGTGAAACTGGCGATATTATTGTAAAACTTACAATATCCTGGTACTTTTTACCATATATATGTCAGAAAGTGCCAGATTTTTGTCGCATTGTACATTAAAAAAAAAAAAAATTTTCATTTGAATAATGAAGTTGAAAATCACTCAAATCTCACCCAGGATAAAAAACCGTTGTATCATTGATTTAATATAAAGAGTGTCTTGAGTTTCCGAATGAGCATTCCATTTCGCTAAAAGGAATATTCTTTTGAGACTCGTGACTTCTTAGTTTTTGAGAAAAAAATTGCGAAAATGCATAGTTTCTAATGGTAGTTTAAAATTTCCTGCAATCTTTCCTCTGGGAAATTCAAAAGTGCCGATGGATTTTTGTAAAAAACTACAAAACCGACGGGTGCTATCCTAAGTAACGATAGAAATTCTAAAAAATTGATTTTCACTTCCGATTTTATTAGAAAACACAATAAATAATCACGAGGTGAAGTGTCAAATAGTAGAATATGAAAACTTGGCAACGTAGACTCGACTGTTATAAGGGACTGTTGGCCATCAACGTAATGTTTATGCATATTATGGGCGTGGGATCGGTCAAATTGAAAAAGGAAATCGATATGTACTGAAGGTACTGAACATCATAACTATACACAGCATCGATAGTTCTGTGTTTGTTGATTGTTGTATTGCAACGTTGCCAAACAACCGAATGTATTCGGGCATTAGCGACAACTTCAGTTTATTTCCAACGACTAACTTCATTGATATGCCGCAAAAAACTAAATTTTGCCGGGATATATTATGACAAAAAATGCTTCAAATATCTAGCAAAAAGTACAGTATCGCAGACTGATCTTACAGTACAGTATTTGATTGTAATAATAAACATATTTTTTCTCATTGTGCTTTAACTTCCGATTCTTGCCTGAAACTCCCCCTGCGTTCGTCCCAGCCTAATCGCACCTTTCTAATTACGGTAGTACTAGTACTTGGGCAATATTGTATGGATTTTCCTGAAATTTCGAGAATTTTATCTTGATGTTGCATCTAATCTATGGTAAAAATGTTATCATTACTTACTGCACAAATTTTTAGGATACAATTTTTTGAAATTAACATATATTAATATATAGGGAATCGTGCGTTCCTGCTCATATTCCAAAACCTGTTCGATATTTGATTCCAGAAAAATTCCTGAAAACTACTTTTATTACAAAAATTTCAACAAGGGTTATCGAACTATTTTTTGAGAAATTTTTAAAATTCGAATCAAATCACAAAAAACGCTACATGTGTCAACCACGGCTACCGCTGTGTATGTAAACATGTTTACATACTTACATACGCTAAGCGAAATATAAAAAAACAGTTGCAATGTTGCAAAGTGTACTAACAAAATGGCGGAGCTGAATAAAGTTGGCCACGCACTAGCAGACGATGCCAAGCGCTGGAATGACCGTTAAAAATCTGTTATTTGTAAATCTATGGAATTCCCAGTTCCGAATTTTTGGAAATTTTAGGCTTTTTTATGCGTTCCTCCGTTTATTTGATTTTCACGTATGCACAAAATTGATGAGTAGTGAAAATTGACGTAAAGTTATATTACGTGTGATGATTTGAATTTCATCGTGTTTGAATTTTTGAACGCACTAACAGACGACGCGCTAGCGCTGAAATGACCGTCAAAAAACCGTTATTTTTAAATCCGTGGGATAGCGTTGAGATTCCCAGTTTCGACTTTTTTGAAATTTGAGGCCCGGGAGGATTACTTTTTAAGGTAGTTCTTGCACTTAGGAAATTTTCTACAGATTTTCCTGAAAATTTCAGAATTTGATCTTGATATTGTATATAATCTATGGTAAAAATTTCATACTGGCTTACCGCACTGATTTTTAAGTAATAATTTTTCGAAATTAACATGCGCGTATATGGGGAATCGTGCATTTCCGCTTATATTTCAAGAACTTTTCTATAATTAATTCTGAAAAAATTACTGAAAATTACTTTTATCGTGAATATTAACCTTGCAAAAGTTCAACAAGGGTTACCGAACTATTTTTTGAGAAATTTACAAAAAATATCTACAACTGTTACTTTTGCACAGACCATTAGGTAGGCTTGGCAACGTCGCATTTAAAAAGACGCAATGATAATATTTTCATTATATATATATCATTCAAAAATTTGAAATAAATTCACAAAAAACACTTTATGCGTGAACTACAGCTACGGCTGCGCATCCAAACATGTTTACATATTATGGCGAGATATAAAAAAACAGTTGCGATGTTGCCAAAACTACGAATTTAAATTGCGGAGCTGAATGAAGTTGGCCACGCAAGACTCTGTCACTAAATTCAATTTCTTTCAAGTGCAAGAACTACCTTAATGCATTTCTCCATTTTTTAGATTTTGAAGTATGCAAAAAATCGATGAGTGGTGACAATCGATGTAAAATTATGTTCTATGTATGATAATTTGAATTTTTGAACGCACTAGCAGACGACGCCAAGCGCTGGAATGACCGTTAAAAAACCGTTATTTTCAAATCTATGGGAATTGCGTTAAGATTCCAAGTTTCGACTTTTTTTGCAGTATTTGACTCGGGAGAATCACTTTTTCATGAGTCTCTTTGTTTCTTTGATTTTCATCTACGCAAAAAATTGATGAGTGGTGATAATTGACGCAAAATCAGATTAAATGTATGATGATTTGAATTTCATCGCGTGTGTAGGAATAAACAAGAAAAAGAAAAGGGAAGCTGCTAATATCCCCGGCAAAGAAATAGGCCTAAACTGTGAAATACCCAAAATCGAATCGCCAAACAATTCCTCAAACCCCTCCCGTGCAAGCAACGGGGTAAGGGTAAAAACAAAGCTCCGCGCGGCGCCCGCGGATGAGCAACAGCGGGGGAAGTGAACGAAAGCCGAACCGACCAAGTGTGTTCGGTTACGTTCGGTCGCTCAGTCCTCGCTCGCACGCCAACGCGAACGGGTTATGCGCGAATCCCGTCGTTTCCGCGTCCCTTTAATCCCCGCGCATTCGCGAAAATCGCGAACAACCGATACCCCCCGACCGCATTGAATCAACCCTCGCGAAGCATTGGAAACTCTCAATACACACGTACAAAAACGCGATGCATCGACGTCATTTTCGCGACGACGCGAAATTTCGCCAGGGCACGAAAACGACCTTGGCAAAAAACCGCGCATCAAGCGCCAGCTGATAACCGACTAAGCGATGGATAAAGTCCGGCGTAAAAAAAGGTCGTTATTTAATCCCCGAATGTGAAGTGCGCGAGGAATAAAAGGACAGTTTTAGTGGTGCCGAGGGCGGTTTTCCAGTGCAGTGATTCGGATTATTTGCACGATTAGCCGGCCAACGGCAACGACCGGTGGATTAATTCACGAGGGGAAAAAACACTCGCCAGCGTTCGATCGGTGATTATTACATTTTGCTACTCTTTTCGCGCTGTTTTACATTTACATACGTTTCTGTTTTCGCGTGAACGAGTTACGACGTTGCTGATAATCGCGTTCTTATCAATTCAGTACTGTCTCGGAATTATTGCGCTTTTCTATGCGGTTTTTTTTCACAGCATTGTTTGTTTTCGCGCTCGGTTTTTGCCCCGCGTGACCTTGGGAAAAACTGATTTGGGGCTTTTGAGGGGAAGAGGGTTTTTGTTGTTTTTGGGGATGTTTGTTTTGGGGTGGGTTTGGAAGTAAAGGGTTGTCATAAAATGTTACGTTTTTGAGGTGCAAATGGTTGCGTGGGGTGTTGTATTCATTAAGAAGTAAGGGTGATGGGAATGGGTGAATTTTGTTCTTTAAATAGTAAAGAGAATCTTGTTCAATTTATTTTATGTCAGTTTTGATAGTTTCATCAAGTTTTTAGAAGTATTTGTGGGTTTTTAAGAAATGTTCTGAAACTGAGATTCTGGGTGATTTTGAACTTTCTTAGATTTGAAAATAAAATTGTATATTTTTGATTTGCAATGGAGTAGGGTGAAATGTTAGAAACTTGTGTACAAATATCGACAAAGAATACACTCTAAGAAAAATTTGTTGTAATTTTACTCTATCGATACGAAAGTCACTAACCATTACCTCGTGGTGAAATTTTACTATAATTTTACTACAATTTCACTATACGCACTTGGAATTTTCCAGTTTATTTATACTAATATTCCATATTTTAATGAAATTTTTCTATTCAAGTATGTGAAACATGAAAGAATAGTAAATTTGCAGTACCATGGTGTAAGAAATTCGCATATTTTTTTTACGTGTATGCTATTTTCTCTTTTTTTTAGAAGTTTTTAGAACTTGAGACAATTTTAGAAGTCAGCGTGAAAATACATCAAAATTCTTAAAATCTATAGAAGGATCATTAAAATCTATAGATTGTGTTAGAAAACCTTACGTGATTTAAAGAATACAAAAGAAGAGAATGAGAAAAATACTGAAAATACTAGATTTTAAATAGTTTCTTAGATCTGCTATTAGATTCTTCAGAAATTCATGTAATTTAGGAATCAAGAAACTTAAATTTCTCGAGCATTGCATAATTTTAAAAATGTATGTATATTGAAGTCCATGAAAACACTAGAAAAACTTTCTAATCTTCAAGGTCAGTGAAAAATTTAAAAAATATTGAAGGCACTAAAAATATACAGGTAAGGAAACTGTTTTCTGCAAAACTGATCAAAATCAATATTTTAAACTTTTAATTCTAGGAAACCTCATCACAGAAATTCAAAGAGTTACTTTTAAGGGAACCAAAAATTCTACAATGTTCTATAAATAATATGAAATAAAGCATCGAAATGTAAAAATTGATATGCAATATTTGAAAAAACTGAACGATTCTTTAAATCGTGGTGAAACTGAAGAAATATGAAAAAATGAAGGAAATAAAAATCTATTGAGACACTGTTTTCTGAAATATCCTTCAAAACACGAAAGTTTTAATGAACTTGAAATTTTAGAGATTGAAATTTTTAAAATCTATACAAAAATTAACATAAAAATGCTAAAAATGTAGGAAAATATTAAAAATTTTGTGACATTTTAAACAGCTTGAAAAATACGGATAGTTTCAGAAATACTGAACAATCTTTAAAATCGTGTAAAAACTGAAAAAGTACGAAAAAAATCAAAAGAATTAAAAATCTTAAAAATAAATTTTCAGGAAATCACTACTTCCTGAAAAATTCTCTCTAATACAAAAAATTTAATGAACTCTGAATTCTAGAGCATGAAATTTTTGAAATCTATATAGCAATGTACAGAAAAATAAAACAAATTTATAACAATATTGGAAAATCCTGTAACATTTTATACATCTTGAAAAATTGGAATAGTTTCAGAAATACTGAAAAATCCTTTAAATTGTATAAAAACTGAAAAAGCATGAAAAAAATCAAAAGTACTGAAAATCCACATAGACACTATTTCCTGAAAAATTTTCTCTTACACAACAAATTTAATGAACTTTGAATTCTAGAGCTTGAAATTAGTAAAATCTATATATTCATGTACAGAAAAAAAGTACAAATTTATAAGAATACTAGAAAATTATGCAAAATTTTATACATATTGAAAATACGAAAAGTGTCAAAAATACAAAAAATTTGAATAGATCAGATTTTCTTGAAAATTTATTTAATACGCAAATTTTTCTCCACGGTTAACATTAAATGAAATGTTATACTCAGACAATTTTCGAACTTGAAAAAAATACAAAAATTCGAACAAGCTGACTCATTTCTTTCTCAGGATAAAAAAGTACAGATAAACAAATGCTAAATAATTTTCTTCACTTAAAAGAATTATTCATGGAGAGCTCGTCCTAACAAACAACAGATCTCGAAAATATGATGTATTGATTGAGCAAAACATTTCGCTAAAACTCGAAGAAAATAATTTCTATTCTAAACATATAAACTTTACTAATATGTACATATTATTTATTAATAATTGACATACAAACAGTAATTTTGACAGTATAACAATTTCCTGGGATAAAAAACCAGAGAATCTGTTACTCTCTTTTACTTTTAGAGATGCACGAGTGTCCGAATTGAATACTCTAGTCTCTAAGAATCTCCAAATGAATATTCTGTTTCGCAAAATGGAATACTAAATATACTCTCAAGACTTAAACGATACTCTTGTTCTTCATTTCAAGAAATAAATAATCCAAATTGGAGATCATCAGCAACTGTAGGAGACTTTTGAAGACTTGTAAAAAATATGTTATTCTCGGAGACTTACAGTCACCTTTTTTCACAACTTTGTGTACTCTCAGAGACTCCAAGTCACTTTTTTTGAGTCTTCAGAGACTATTTGAAAAAATTGGGAAATCTAATGAAACCTCTGGAAACTAGTATTTCTGGTGACCCTCTTCAATTTAAATTTTCTACTGATAATTTAAGGTTTATATTCTAGCATATTACATGTTACAAAGTTTTCTTGTTTTTGAAATGTTACTTCTTAGAGCGAATTTCTCGTTTAGGTGTTTTTTAAAGAATAGAAAAATATTTTAGATACCGAGCTTCGGGATGTATTTTTCAGTTCTAGAAAGCAGCTATACGAAATTTTCTGTAATAAGTAACTGTTTAACAAAATTTGATTTATCAGTATGAAACTTCACAGGATTCTTCCACATATGTTAAATTTTGCAATAGTATGTAGACTGGTTGAAAAAATACGAAATTTCAAATATTTTTTACACTTTCTCTTAAAATCATGTTTATAGACACGAATATATGAAGAAGATTACTAAGAACTTTATTTTACATTTATAGTTCACAGGTTGATTTTGAAAAATTTGGTATGTTTATTTTAATAATATTATAATTTAAATAGACACTTTGTTTTAACATCCCTGACTTTCATAGATAATTTCCTACCAAATTTAAAACCTAATTTAATAGGTGGTATATTATTTTCATAGATTGAAGAATCCTTTTCTTTCCAATTGTCATCCAATGTTCTTTAATGAAAAATTTCATATGCAATGAATGAAACTTCATACAAAATAAAAAATTGATTAGAAAAATTCCTACGAATGAAGTAGGTTTTTATCAGGGTTTCGAAGTAACGCGTTACAAGTAACGATAACGGGAACGAATCACTTTTTTTCGGTAACGAGTAACGAAAATCCCGTTATTTTACGTTACTTTTATCTGTCCCATTAAGTTTTTAGCACAATTGAGAACTTTTTAAAAAATGTTCTGAAACTGAGATCTTAGTAATTTTTAACCTCATTTTGAGATATAAAATTTTTTATAAATAATTTTAAATAAAACTATGTGGGATAATCGTAATTTGTGTAAAAATCTTGACAAAGAATAGGCTTCTTTATTTTTGATTAAAAACTTCCACAACTCAGTTTTCTCAATTCGCATGAAAAGATATAAAAATACTTAAAATCTGTATATCGCAAAATCTAAAGCGGGATTTGTATGATTAAGAGATCCTGCTAGAAAATTTTCTGGAATAATAATAAATGCGAAAAAAAATTAAATAAAATGAAATACGAAAAATACCAGATTCTATTAAGTTTTCAATTACTTGATTTTTAAAAAATTTATGTAATTCAAGGAATCAAAAAACTTCAATTTCTTGAGCTTTACATTCTAAAAAATTTATTTTAATACAAGTCTACAAGAAGATAAGAAAACTTTTATATTGTATAACTCTGGGAAAAATACAAAAAAATTGAGGGTCCTTTAAATATATAAAGAAACTGTTTTCTGCAAAATCGATCGAAATATACTCCAGAAATGTCTAACCCCCAATTTTATTTCCTTCTGATAATTTAAAGAGATATCTTTAAAAAAACTAAAAATTCCACAACATTCTTTAAATATTCAAAAATGAAAAAAGAAAAAAGGTTCGGAAAAATACGTGCAAATATATAAAACATTGAAAATCTTTCAAATTCCAGAAATTCATACAGCAATATATAAAAATAATCAACGATCCTTGAAATCATAGAAAAACTAAAGGAATACAAAAAGTACTTGAATAAGTAAAAATCTATCGAGACACTGTTTTGCGGAAAATCCTGTAAAACACGTAATGTTTCATTATATTCAAATTCTAGAGTTCGAAATTCTTGAAATGTATAGAACAACTATTATTATAAAAATAGTAAAATTATGTAAAAATACTTGGAAATTCTGCAATATTCTATTCTACTGAAAAATACGAATGGTTTCGAAAATACTGAACAATTCTTCAAATCGTAGAAACATTAAAAAAGTTTGGAAAAATCAAATGAAATGAAAATCTTCTCAGAAATTTTTTGCTGAAAAATCTTCTCAAATACCAATAATTTATTAAACTTTCAATTCCAGAGCATGAAATTCTTGAATTATATATATCAATGTACAGAACAATAGTAGAAATTTTTAAAAATTCTAGAAAATCCTGCAACATTTTATACATACCGAATAGTACAAAAAGATTTAAAACTTCTGAAAATCTGGGTAGGTATTTAGATTCTTTCAAAAATCTATTAAATTTGCAAATGTTTTCTTGTGGCTAACATTGAATCAAACGTCATATTCAGAAATTTCGTAAACTTGAGAAAAATGTAAAAATTTGAACAAGCTGATTGATTTTTTACTCAGTGTGATATATTTCAGATTAACGTTTTTTATTATATCTGAAATGAACAATATCTATAGAACAAAATCACAAGTACGTTGAAATTGTATTTTTCAGCCTTAGTTTTTCGATTTTTGCTATTTACATTCAATATCTTCCAAAAAGTAACGTGAAAATAAGGGAACGTTACTTTTTTAAAGTGGTAACAGTAACGAGTTACTATTTCTTTTTAAGTAACGATAACGTAACGGATTACTTTTTTCACCTTTGTAACGGTAACGTAATGCGTTATATTTTTTTAGGTAACTTTCCAAACCCTGGTTTTTATAAACAATATAACTTCCAAACCAGGAAGATGTCCAAGACTTTCAGAAAAGTCTCAGATGTAAGATCCTCTTTACAACCCCTTTGTCAGCTACTATTATACTACCTCGATCCTTCGTTTCGCCCAAGCCATGCTCGTTGAAAAAGGTGAAAAAGTAGCAACAATGAGCCTCGATCTTGCCGACAACGAGAAGGTATACACGAGGACAGGGGGAAGTGGAAAATGTTGGATGTTGAAGTTGTTTTATGGGACTGAGCGCGATAGGAAATGATTCGCGAAAGCGTCACGCACCGGCGGCGTCGCTCAGAAATATGTTCAGGTGCAGCGACAGGTAGCACGAGCCATATGGCTTATCATATCGCGGCGACGATTATGTATTATCGATTGCGGCGCGCGACACTCATTATCCACGTGCACGGACGTGCTTTTTCTTCTCCGCGCGCGGTAGATTAAAACCGCGGACGATTAATATTCATAGCTCGATACGCGTGCGGTCGAACGATCGACCGGGAAAATCCAGTTCACCGCGAAAGCGACTTAACCGTCAGAAATTCGCACGTTGGAGATGGATCTTTGACATCTGGGATAAAAAGTCAGAGTATCGTTTCAGTCTCTAAGAGTATCTCAAGTCTCAAAATTGGTATCAATTAGGCTTCGGAGGATCGGAAAAAGTGTGCTGGAGTCTCAGAGGGTTTACAATTTTTTTACGAGTCTTTCAATGTCTCCTGCAGTCTTCTGCAATCTTCTATTCGGATAAATGTTACAATTTGACCTTTGACATTGTATTCGACGAAATGATTGCAACTTATGTCGCAAAAATTAGATTCACAACTTAGTCTACAGCAGGAAATGTTTTCTACGAAGTACATTCTTTGACAATTTTTTGAAATTTATAAAAAATTTCCGAATTTATGAATTCAATTTAAGAATACGACATAAAACCTTTTAAAATACTTTTATGGAAAATTTATCGACCTTTTTTAACGGTTTTTTTTGGTGATTATTGTCAAGGGCGTAGGCAGAAATGATTTTCGGGAGGGGTTATTCTGAAAAATATTTTTTCTTCGGGATTTCGTAATTTTTTATTTTTGACAATATAGTTACAAGAGAGAGATTAAGAAGTATTGTACACTTCGGGATTTGAAAGTTATACAACTTTTGGAATCCAGAGTTGCACATTTTTCATGTTCGTAAATAATGACATTCGATTTTTGTGATTTTCAGTTAGTAACTGTGGTTTCAATTTTTTTTACTAACACTTATTGTATATTTATACCACTTGAAGGATTATTTAATACAAGGTAATTTGGGTTTCTATAAAGCTTTTTGAAATTCAATGCTCTAAGAATCAAACTTCTTAAAAATGTATATGTTTGAATTGATTTTTGAGCAAATTTTAACTACGCAGATGAAAGTAACTTCATAAATTTCTATAATTTTCGTATGCTGTATTATTCATCAAATTTTGTAGTATTTTTATAAATTTCTCATATTTTTATGGATCGCTAAATAGATTTTTAGAAATCGATGCAATATAGTATCGAAACTAATAATGATTTTCAAAATTTAAATTGATTTTTTAGACAACAGTTTCTTTTATGAAGATGTTTAATACTTTTATTCCATATTTTTTCAGTTTTTCTGCAATTAAAAGTATGTTTAATAGTAAAAATTGTATTATTTGAGTTGAATGTATTATTGTTTTCTATACGAATTTCTAGAATAATTTCTAAAGATATGTTTGTTTGAAGTATGATATTAATTAATATGTTCCAGGACAGCGAGTTTGAGAAATTTTAAAATAAATTATAACTATATAATTTTCATGCATTGAAAGATTTCTAGTAAACTGGTAAGCTAGTAAACTAGTAAACTGGTAATCTAGTGAACTTGTAAGCTAGTAAACAAGTAAGCTAGAAAAAAAATAAACTAACAAACTAGTAAGCTACTCAACTACTAAACTAGTAAACAAGTAAGCTAGTGAATTAGTAAACTACTGAAATTGTAAAATAGTCAAATAGTAAACAAGTGAAAAAGTTAAATAGACAAGCAAACTCGTTAACAAGTGAATTAGCTATTTAGTAAACTAGTAAACTTATCAAATTTGTAATAGTAAACTGTTAAACTAGTAAGATAGTTAAATAAAAACTAGGAAGCTAGTAAACTTGTGAACTAGTAAACTAGTAAACTCGTGTAACCAGCAAGTACATTAGTAAATTAGTAAACTGGTAAGCAAGTAAACTAGTAAACTTTTAAACTGGTAAGCTGGTAAAATAGTAAACTACTAAGCTAGGAAACAAATAAACTAAAGAGTAAACTAGTAAACAAGTAAACTACTAAACTAGTAAACTAGTAAACAAATAAACTTATTTTTTACATTTTTCTAGTAAAATAAACGAAACACTCGAGGTATTATAGATATTTTTATAGATCACTTATATTTTTGTAGACGGCTACAGAGATTTTATTAACTCGATGCTTTAAAACGTGAATTTCGATCTGTTGTCAGTAAATTAAAGAGTACATGATTTTGTTGCGTTTTCTAGAATTTTTGTAGATTTATAGTGTATTTAGAATTTGATGCTCTAGAATCCCAAAATTTATAGATCGTAGAAGCATTTGTCAAGATTTTTGAGAAAACAGTTTTATCATAAAATTCAATTAATTTCATTATTCTTTTAGAGTTTGTATGATATAAAAGATATTCAATACTTTTATATGTATTTTGTATAGATTTCTAGAATCTGATGATCTGAGAATCAAAGTTTTGTAAATTTTCAGCATTTTCGTAGATTTTTTTTTTTTTTTTTTTAATATTCACAGGGTTGCAACAATTTTTCTGATTCATATTATCTACGTAATCTTACGATTCGATTGTTTTTACTTTTTTATTGAATACATACTGCTAATGTTTTCATGCATTTTTTTGTAACTTATATTTGTTATGGTTTATAGATGTAACTTTTTTTCATTTTTACATGAAATATTGATTGATTTTATTAGAATTTCAGGAGGGATTTGAACCCCTAAAACCCCCCTCTGCCTACGCGCCTGACAATTGTTGTATTTAAAAGGTGTTAACGGTCCATTTTATTATTTGGCACACAAAAAAAATAAAAAAGAAGCAACGGTTTGATAGTGCCAATCCGATCTTTATTCCGGCCAGTTATTTAAGATTCTCGGCGCGCGTATTTAGCCTCTTCTCTGCCCATCAAACTCACGTATTCGCATGCAGATTTTTGTCGCTCAGAATTACGGCTGCCGTGCGTTCAGTTAGAAAATAAAATTGCGCATTTGCATACGAATATCGCGGCCGTTGTAAAATGCGAAATTTAATTTCGCTATCTGATTCTGCCTACTCTTTCGTAATCAGCCGTGCCATAAAGAAACCGTACGTTCTAACGCGGACGCTACATTTCGCGAAAAGTTCCAACTCACCTTTTCATCAATCACGGATTTTAATTGAGCCTGATTCATCATGCTATTTTTGATTCTGCCTTTCACCCGTCTAGACGTTTGAAACAATTAGTGTTTTTTGGATTAAACTCTGTTTTAATTTGCATGTCGAATGATGTAGACGAAGTTTATTTTTAAAAAAGTTTTTTTAGTATTTTTCGCGATGTTATTGTTTGCTGTGAGAGAAGATATTGAAATATCGAGGAAGTAGAACTAGAATTGGGTGAAATGTGGACAGCTTCTTTAATTAAGTGATTGGGGTATGAAAGAGATTTGCTTTAAAATCCGTTTGCTAACAGTGGCAGTGACACTTTTGATGAGCTTATTTATGATCTGAAAGGGGCTTGAGAGACTGTTAATAATAGGCTCACGATGATAACGATCATCGGACACTCCCGATTTTACTTCCCCTTTTCAATAGGGGGACATTGCTGAATTCGGCCTTGTATTGGATCTTGTTTCGTCATTCTTAAACTCTGATTTACGATCAACTTACTAGTTATTGTTATAAACAAATTAAAGAAGCTTTATTGAAATTGAACAACAAATTTTTTATATACAAATTAGGAATACTTTGTACTGCGTTTCTGATGCATACTGAGTTAAATGTCATTTTCCCATTTCACTCTATATTTTTCATGCCAACAGTCGTGGCTAATACTATTTCTGGAAATTCACTCCATCGACTCCAATCGTACCAAAATTGCGACTTCGAGTTTCAGCTTGAAGTGAGGAATTAAAAATTCATCCAGCTGAAAATACCGCGAGCGAATGAACTTTGACCTGCCGGCATGATTCGCAAAAGTACGTGACTGTGTCAACAAATGCCGAGCAATTAAAATGAGGATCATTTCTCGGGTCGTTATACGAGCGAAAAAAGAGCCTCGCAACCTCGAATCGCCCGTATAATAATCCGTCAACGTACAACATTGTGCAAACGAAATGCAGCAGTCGTTGAAAGAATAAATTTAACGATGGAAAAGTTTTCAAGTTATTATTACATGAATGTTATAAAATTGATTGAAATTCGAGACTTATAACCATTAATTTTTTGAAGTCTTCTCAAAAAACGAGATCACAAAATGAGTATTTTTGTTCTAAAGATCAGGATATATTTTGTATTAATGATATCATTTGAGAATGGTTATGTATTATGACGTTGAAATAATTATGAACACATTTTGCCGAAGTCCCTCAACGCGATAATCTGATTCGAAGCACTGCAATTCAATAAATGGGTAATTAAGATCGTAATTAAATATCATGGATGATCGCGATTTTCCCAGGTCTAATGAGGATTGCGCAAGTGTCCGTTATTGCGGGCGCCGCATCCTTCCTCTGATAAATTTACTCGCTTCTGTTCCGTTCATTAAAATACCTCGCCAAATTCTTCACCGTGCGAAGCGTTTTTGTTGAATTTTTTCGTCTCGAGAAACGGTTCTGATTTGATGGGATGGGAATGATCCTTCAGTTTTTTATGAACTTTACAACTTTCGAGGATTTCAGCGATTTTTTCCTGTCATATGCAGCTGTATTTTATGGATCTTTATTTTTCATGCAGTTGACAGAAATCACTTGTTTGCGTGTACAGTTTCTTTGGAATCGTTACATTTTACCGGAATGAAAAATTTGAGTATTATTTCAGTCACAAAATGAACGCGAAGTAGAGAGTGTAGACATTTTTTGTTGAGAAAATTTTTTACCATTTTTTCCTATGGTTTATATGAATTCAGTTTTACCAGTATTTTTGTTTTACCTTCAATGCTCGGTTCTGTATTATAAATTGTTGTTTGTATCGTTCGCCAGTAATTGTTTCATCAGGTTTTGACAGTTTGTAATACACAGCTCCCTTAATGTTCAACAAATACACAGCAACACCTTTTTTCCATGTATATTGCGGACTGGTTGAGATGTTGATTGAGGCATGATTTTTTATGCTTTAAGTTGTCAGAATAGTTCCACTTTTCATCATCGGTCACAACTCAATGTAAAAAACGTTTTCTTTTTAATTTGTCTAGCAAACAAAATATCACAAGTAGTTTTTCACCTTTCAATGTCTCTTTCTTCTACTTTATACGGAACCCATTTTCCTTCACCTAATGCGTGCAGACGTTCAGAAATGGTCGATTGGACAACATTCAATGTTTCTGATAATTGTTTCAACATGTGAGTAGAGTCTTCATCCAATAGCACTTGCAAACCTGCATCTTCAAACTTGTTCGGTTAACCTGGATGCTCTTTGTGTTTCACTTCAAAATCACCACTTCTGAAACGGTGAAACTATCGTTTACAAGATTTTTGGGTTGGAGCATGTTCACCATAGGTTTAATCAACAATCCATAATTTTCAGTAGTAGTTTTCTTCAAATGAAAGAAGGTTCTTCAACTTCCCTGCAAAACGTCTTTTCCTGGTATAGAATTCGATTCATTCGAAGCTATGACAAACTACAACGTCTTTTGCACAATGACGATTCATGGCAAATTAGCTGCTAATGAGAAATGTTTACTCTGTGAAAAAACTATTGATGTCACTAGTCTACTGCAAAGTATATCTAGCAATGCCATGTCGTAGCAGGATAGCAGAATCTACATTATTAACTGACTCTGAAACATCTATTACAGTATCAAAATTAAGAAGGGCAATTTTTGAATTAGTAGATTTGAATATCGGTTGTTTGCGAGGATAATTTAGAGTCACCGTTTTTTTAGTTAATTTCTTTCAAATTCCATTGTATAGAGATTGATTTTTTAATAACTTGGTTGATAATGGATTTTTTGGCTTGGGTTCTATCTTATGTTACTGATAATACCCAGCTTCATCATGACATCGGGAGTACCTCAAGGATCGCATCTTGGTCCTCTCTTATTCATAATATTTATAAATGACCTTCCGTCTTGTTTTTCTAAATGTAGATGTTTATTATTTGCTGACGATGCTAAGATATTTGCAATGATTCGCTCAATTGGGCATGCATTGAGGTTCGAAATTGAGATAAATAGATTATATGATTGGTCTGTTTCTAATGAATTGCCATTGGATCTAAGTGTAAGATTGTACGTTTTTCTAGGTGTCGTAGTGTTCCCTTGTACAATAGGCAACACTACATTACACAACGATAATTCACAACTGGATCTTGGTGTTTATTTTACATAGTCTCTTTCCTTCAATGATCATCTATCATCATGATATCTTATTGTATAAATCCTTGGCAAGGCCCATCCTTGAGTATGCTGCAGTCATTTGGAACTCGTATACTGAGGTTATGGCATCACGCACAAATTCCTTAGACGATTGGCTTACTCATCGAATAGTCCTATGGTTTTTATCGATCACGATTATTTACCGATTGAATCCACTTTTGGGATATCGACATTGGCCATTAGAAGGCAGGTTAATGATTTTATTTTTGTGGTGGATTCTTCGGAATATGCCGGAAGATAGTTTACCATGTTTCTGATAGGGATTTTACAACCACCTTTTCTAGATTGTTCTGTATTAGGCAACATAGAACAAAACATGGGGCGAATTAATTACTAGCCAGGATAATGACGAATGCGAATAAGTAGAGGTGTGATGTCAATTTTTTCAATGGCTCTCTACCGGGGTTTAGACATTTTCTTTATAGTAGCTTGTCTACCGACGATTTGCATCACGTTGATAGGCCTCGTTGTTAGTGCACCTGATTGTGCACTAACCTTGATTATCTTTATTGTAGAGAATTATATTATTTTTTGATTGGATAAACTAAACAACTTGATTGATTTGTAACTTAACGATATTCAGATTCTTGATGAAGATCCTGAAATTAGACCGAAAGCTCGTTCACAATAAAATCTTCAAGGGAATAGAAGTTTCTATAATTTAAACCTTTGAAATTGATATGTCAAAAGTGAAGAAATTAGTAATAATATTGTCAAACCTGGCAACAATATTGTAAATATTTTCATTTTCAATGTGTTGAAAAATACTAGACTTATTCTCAGTGTTCCAGTAGCTCTCCTAGGAAGAGTTATGGGTTGAGTAGGAATAACGTTGTTCCGGAATCGCGTTTAATCTGGCGAACGAATTTCGTTGGCTCCATAAATCGTCCCCCGGCACGGTTTTGGGTTTGCGGGCGGTCACGGTGTCAGGTCGGCCTGTTCGTGCTGAGAATTCGTCGTCCTACGCGTGCACGTCGCTCCCGCAAAAGAGAATCCTATGGTCACGCGATTTCCCTCTGCCGCCGCGATGCAAGGAGATGCTATCGGCAACGATTCACTTGCCCCATGCGCAAATTCAAAGTCACAGCGGAAATTAATATCCACGGCTTTTCACTTTGAAAGTAACGGTTAGGGGATCCATTGTTTTTTGATTGGACGAGTGTCGAGGTGATTGGCCGAATTGATGCACTTTGATTGATGCTTTCTGAATGCTAGAAAGTGCGGAATATTCGGGATGAATGCACGGAAGATGTTTGGGATTTTTTGTCCTTACATAATTTTTTATCAACATATCTTCAATATTGGAATTTCTGCTGAAGTTTTCTGGTAGTTGTATTCTTCTAATATGTGAAAAATTGAGTGGCTCGATATTTTTGGATGATGTTGGATTTAGATTTTGGATTTCGAGAGCGTTCCTTAGAATTCTGAAAAGTTTCCTTGGCGTTCGGTCCATGAAATATGAGATGGAAGAGGTTCACAAAATCAGGAAGATGATATCCGAGGATGCATTACACAGTCGGATTACGTAATCGCCCCCCTCGTCCAGGGAATCATCTTCGCGCGGTATTAGCATATTCAACGCAAATGAAGCTTATGAATCCATTGGCGAGGTATGCGATGACACAGGCGTGGTTTTTGATTGAAGATTACCCCGCATTCTTGAAATGTGTCCGAGTCTGGCATAAATTAACTTATCCAATTTCAGCGAAATAAAGAAGCGCTGGATTAAGATAATCTTGTCTCGAGTAATTAGAGAGGCTGCGATTCAACGGGAATAAAGTGTTACATAATTCTGGATTTGGGGGTTTTCCTCTGTAATTGGGGAGCGTAAAATTTTGTTTCTTTTTGGGAGTTGTTGTTTATGTTTGTTTCTGTCGGTTTTGATTTGGAAAAGTAGATTCGAATAATATGATGACTATGTGTATAATATGATAATTTTTCGTTTATAGTTCGATAAGTTATGATATTCTTGGCAGGTTCTGACAATTTTTATATATACGTCAAACTTGAGCTGTTTCTAACATTGAATCGTTAAAGAGTTTCATCTTCCAAATTTTCTCTGTATATATTTCAAGATTTAACAGAAAGGTCATTAAATTGAGTAAAAAAATCTATGAAAAAGGATGGATCATTTTGTGACTGAAAAAAATAAATTTTGAAGCGTGGTCTGCATGGGCGACCGCATTTGCGCGAGTCGATTGAGCGTCGACGTTATTGTGATCGATATCGAAATAAGGCCGAGCTTGCAGTCGGAACTTGGCTCTTATGTTTTTTTTTCGTTCTTAGACAAATGAAAGAATGAAAAAAATTTTCTTCTACATAGAAAAACAAGTGTTATACCTTTCAAAAAACGGAAATTCCCGTTATTTTCTGAACACACCTCGTACATCAAATGTTTAAAAATTAAAATACAAAGAACTGAAATCCTCATTTAATATAGGAGTCTAATTTATATGAAATCAATTTTCATTTTTACTTTAGGAACGTCAAGTAATTTCAAACAATACACGAACGAATGAAATTTAATATTTGAAGAATATGTGAACTGTACAAAAATATACTTGCTCTTGGAAAAAAATGTTAGATAGAGCTTTTTTCTGATAAAATCAATCAATATTCCATGTAAAATTGAAACAAGTTACATTGATAAATAATAAAAATGTCAGTAACAAATAATGCGTGAAAACGTTAGCAGTATATATATTATTTAAAAAAAAGAAAAAATGATCAAAACGTAAAATTCCTTAGAAAATAAGAATCAGAAAAATTGTTCAACCGAGTGAATAATGAAGATATATAAAAATCTGATAAAATGCTGAAAATTTACAAAACTTTGAATCTTAGATCATCAGTATTAAAAATCTTTCGATTCATACAAACTCTAAAAGAATGATAAAATTGATGAATTCGATGAAAGATCTGTTTTCTGAAAAATTTCGACAATGCCTCTACGATCTATAAATTTTTTCTAGAGCATCAAATTCTAAATATACTATAAATCTATGAAAAATGTGGAAAACCTAACAAAATCTTTAAAATATTTTGAAAATATAAAAAAAAGAACGATATATAACATGGAAAAACTATATGAATGTGATTTTATCATTTACTCTTGAAATTACTGAGAATTGATCGAAATTTACATTTCAAAGCATCGAGTTTTTTTAATCTCTGTAGTAATCTACAAAAATATAAGTAATCTTTAAAAATACTTGGAAATCCTCCAGGATTTCGTTTGTTATATGTATAATACTAAAAAAATGTGAAAAAAAGTTTACTAGTTTACTAACTAACTAATTTATTTGTTAACGAGTTTGCTAGTTTGCTATTTGAATTTTCCACTTGTTTACTATTTCACTATTTTACAATTCTGGTAGTTTACTAGTTTATTAGGTTACTTGTTTGCTAGAAATGTTTCAATACATTAAAATAATGAAGATGCAATTTTCTTAGAAATTTATTAATATAATACGAAAATTACATACCTATTATTTTAGAAATTATTCTAGAAATTCATATAGAAAAGAATAAAAATACATCCAATTCAATCTATACAACTTAAACAATTTAACATACATACTTTCAATTTCAGAAATACTAAAAAAATATGGAATAAAAGTTTCAAAAAACTTCACAAAAAAAACTGTCGTCTGAAAATTCAATTAAAATTTTCAAAATCGTTGAAAGTTGCAATACTGTAGCATCAATTTCTAAAAATCTATTGAGTGATCCATAGAAATATATGGGATATATATAAAATGTTCTACCTTTAATCTGTGCAGCTAAAGTTTGGTAAAAAATGAATTCGAATATATAAATTTTTTAGAAGTTTAATTCTTAGAGCATCGAATTTCAGAAAGTTCTATTGAAACCCTTATGCCTTAATATCAGATAACCCTAAAAGTGGTATTAATACGAAAAGTATCAGTAAAAAAAATTGAAATCTCAGTTACCCATTAAAAATTACGAGAATCGAATTCCATTATTTACGAACATGAAAAATGTAGGTAAAACTATGGATTCTAAAAGTTGTATAACTTTTTAACTCTAAAATGTAAAATACATCATAACCGCTCTCTTGTAACAAATTGTCAAAGATGGAAAATTATTAAATCCCGAAGGAAAAAAATTATTCAGAAAAACCTCTCCCGAAAATTTTTTCTGCCTATGCCCCTGATTTAGGTTATAATGAAATGCTGAAAGCTTTAAATAAATTTTACCCTAAATAGCCAAGTTTGTTTCTATGAACAAATTTACTGCATATTATGGAATCCCCTTACATTTTTTTATCAAACTTACTATTTTTAACTGGACAATCATTTTTCTTCGTGCCTGAAGTACAAACTTTAATGAAGAAATTATCTAAAATTGACCGAGCACTTTCAAGAGTATTAGAGGGGGAAAAAGTTTCGGAAAGTGCGTAAAAATGACCCCTGGAATAAGGAGAAAAGACTCGTTCCCTCGCGATCGATTATTAGCGAGCTCATCAAATCGTGCGTTAAATCCTTGTATGCGCTTTCGGCCGTCCGATTTCAGACGCGAAAATCAGTCACGCACGAGGCTCGCGAGACGCGCGGGATGCATAATTGTGTGTGCATTAAACATTCATTCCCATCGACGAGCGATTATTTGCGTGCCGAGTCAACTCATCGGCGACTTTGATAAAAATCAATCGATTCCGCTATTCGATTTGCCAATGTAATCAGAGAAAATTGTGCGTTTCACGGCTCGAGCTATAAATTTCTCCGAACGTGACCTCCTATTTTTCAAATTGTTTTCCCACATTCAGAAGACTCTCGTTAATTTTCCATTTTATTATTTTTTCAATTTTCTTTCAAATTTCGAGGTTCGAAGTTACGAGGTAATATGATGCATTTATAATAAACATAATTAACTTTATACTTGATAATGAAGAAAATACATCACGTATCATTTCGATTTTCCAGTCTAAAAATGAACAAAACGAAAAGTAGAAAATTCCGATTGTTATCTCATTCTAAATTTAATTCGAAACTGGTCACATGTTTATTTTTTTTTGTTCATTCTGGGACCGGAGAAGTTCGTAGCACAGGAAGAAAAAAAACAGTCGAAAATTGAAAATTTCAAAATTTCATTACCTCATCGAAGGCAGTCAATTTACTAAAGTCGAGTCGACATTAAAAATTAATGATATAAGACATAGATTGTAACTTCTTAGCTGCATTTTTTTGGTGTTTAAGGGAAATTTAAGTAAGCAATTCTTAATACTACATCTTATGGAATATATTCGCTATTATTTTTCTTACAAAGTATTTATTACTGTTGATAGTGAAGATGAAAACTACTGCTGTCGGTTTATTGTCAAAAAAACACGACTATATCTTGAATAGTCAGTCTACTGATGGAATAATAACAGCATATTATTCTGCAAATTATAATAATAACCTTGTTGTAAAGGAAACTTAAAAAAATATTGTTTTATTGTCTATGCAATACGTAGATTGAACTACCTATTTCATAAAAAAACAAATTTCGAAAAAAAATCATAAATTCTATTCTGTGCTCACCTTCTTCGGGTAAATACGGGTAAAGTTTTTTTTTTCAAAAGAGATATCTGGTCAGCAGAGTATCCGTATCTTTCCAATTTTGAAATAAGCAATTTTATTTCGAAGACAAGCAGCATGATGGTATCATAGTATTCGTAGATTTGGCAGTCTGGTACTGGCGAACCTCGCCACACTGAAAAAAAAAAACCTCTTAGCAATTCCGAATTATACTGAAAAATCAAGTACTGCTGTCGTAAAAAAAAGTGATTCACATATTATTGTAAAATATTATATTTAGATTGCATAAATTAGGCATCTGTAAATTATCGTACTGTTTAAGAGGTATTTTTTCTCAGTCCATTCATCCCTCAAATCGTCTATTATCGATTGCCTCTGAGAAATTTGAACAAAAATCTTTTTACATTTTTTAATCATCAGATTATAGAGTACAATGAAATGTCAGTGTTGGTAAAATATAATAAATCATGAATATTCTTTATTACTTGAGGTTCTAACACTTTGGAAACAAATAAAAATGATTAACAATTAGTAATATTTATAGACATGTTACTTCACCAAAAATTGTTTCGACTCATCGACATAGGGCAAAATTTGAGATACAAAATTATACTTTATGAACTATACATCAAAAATTTTTACGTTTGAATATGTATACTTTTATATAGTGTAAACGTAAAAAATTATTTTGATTGCAAATTTGAACAAAACTACAGGCAATATTGGATATGGATTCGATTTCTTGTTTCTTTCACAAGTTAACTGACATTTCAATTTTTCGTAGATACTAAACAATAGAAAAAATAATTCAAGTTTCTTCGTTTTATCATCTTTTTTTCCAAAGGGATACAATATTCGAAAAATAAATAAACGAAATGAAGAAAATGTAGTAGCACACTTTGTCATTTTTATCGGTTGCTCGTATTTTGAAAGATGATTCTTTTATTGAATGGCTCGGAAAATAAACAAGAAATGCAATAATCGTACCAACAAAAATTTATTTTAAATATTTTAATGTTTAATGTTGGTGGGTTTTCAGAAATTTATGTAGGAATCCTCGAAAATGATAGGAGTCTACGAAAGTTCTGGAAAATCCTTTATGATTCCATAAATATTAAAAAGAATGCGAGAATTACAAGAAACTTATGAAGGATCAAAAATTATATAGATATGATTTTCTGGAAAATTTGTAAAACTTTGAACAATGGAGCATGTTATTTTAAAAATCTGTATAAAAAATACTTTTTTCTAAAATACACATAACTTTTGATATTCGCAATCATAAATGCACAAAAATCCAAATATATATAGTGATCTAAAAAAATACTCAAAATATATAGAAATAATTGAAAATACAAATAATTTTCATGAGCAACATACAACATGAAAATCTAGAAGTCTAAGAAATACTTTAAATCTGTGTCAATATCATTTCCTCAAAATTTTCTGAAAATATAAAAAATTTTCAAATTTCGATTACCAGAGCATCGAATTCTACAAATCTATCATATACTTTAGAAATTCATATGGATATTAGAAAATCCATCAAAATGTTTAATGAATATACAAAAATAAAAAAAGAATCTTTACCTCAGTGACTTGAAAATTTTATCAAATTAAATACGTTTCAGAAAAATTCTTACTCTGAACTCAAAAAGTTGTATTACTTTAAAATCTTGAAATCTGAAAAATTGTACTCTCGTAACCAGATTGTCAAGATACAAAATTTTGATCTTGATTTTTTTATGCCTAATCAAAAAAATGAGGGAAATAAAATTGAACTAAAAAACAATGATTTCATCCAGAAATAAGGACTTTCAGAATAAAAAATAGCTGCAGAGGATTTTTGTTTACGCAGTATATTTGCAATTCAAGTACCGACATTTGTATAATCTTGAAGTCAATCAATACAATAAAAATATTCATGCATGACAGGTGTATGAATGACAAATATACTTGTATAATGATGTCCATTGTTGAACACAGACTTTTTAAATCATTCCATGTCCAACTACTATGTTCGATGTAACACAATACCTCCAACCTCACCTACAACACAAATTTGCTATCAAGAATTTCTATCGACTTTCTACTCCTACTCGCATCAAATTTCTTAATAATCGTTATTTATTAAATAAACAAGAGAATATATTTAATATGAGACTTTGTGAAAGTTGAATTTCCCAGAAGAGAATAAAAAGTCGAATAACGAGAATGGTCAATTTATCTTCAATTTTATAGCAAGAAGGACTCTCCACTCGACTTGAGATTTTTTACAAATCGTTAACTCGAAGAGTAAATTTGCAGCACTGAGATAATTTTTGTTCAAAATAAATTAATCTTAAAGAGCTATAAAAATTGTCAGTAGTGGATAAATTTTTACAATGTATGCATTCTTTCAAACAAAAATACATAGGATAAGATTTTTTCTTTAATGATTTGTGAATTTTTTTTTGTTGGCTTTGGATGATTTCCGTGAGAAGCGAGAGTCTGTCATTAAAAACAAGAGCCATCAGAGATAAATCACTCTTCATTAAAGCTTTATTGAATCCGGGAACAAATTGCGACGTGGACTTAATTTGATTGGTCAATAAAGAAGCGATTTTCGCAACACGAAGCGCGCCGAGCGATACATTTTCGATATAGCGCATTTATGGAGCGGTAATAGGTATAAATAAACGAGCGATCCCGGGAAAATTGTCGGGAGTTGCTGATTTTCAAGAGGGCCATGAAATACGATGCTTTGAATATTTTATGTTGGTAATAGTTCTTGTTATCTGCATTTTTCTGTTTCTTTCTGCGTTTTAGGTGTAATTTATATCATGGTCAGTATGGGTTAAAGAGTGAAATAGTTTCTGTGTTTTTCTTTTATTAGAGATTTCTATCTGTTATTATTTATTTTATTTGAACAAATGCTGAGAATACAAATATAATTGAATATTATTGGACAGACCAGGTTGAGACAAATTGATTAAAGGGTAAAATTTTTATAGTTGTAGATATATTTCGTTGTAGAAACTCTTGTCTATATTTCATTTTCTGGTGTAATTTTTTGAATGCTTTTTGCAATATCACATTGTAATTCTTAGAGATCCAGATTTCAGGAAATGCCAGTATTCAGATCTGTATAGTTCTTTTTGCAATATTAAAAAAATTAGAAAATACATTGCAGTTTTTACAATATGATTTTTACAATATGAGATTCTACAATGCATGTACTTACATGTACAATATTATGTCTTTTTACATGAAATATATTATGCATATGAACTAAAAAACGAATGAAAAAAGGTAAAATTTTCATTTCATGCTTTATTCTACACGAAACAATCGGATATTATCTTTGAAAGTTTACCTCGTGAATAACAAATGGAATATTTAAAATTCTACAGTAAAACACAAGAATTATTATTTTTGGTAGTGAAATAAGTTGTTTTAAAAAAAAACCATGTAGAAATGTGTGTTTTTTTTTTGTTACTTGCAACTCTACATAGTATAAGGAAGTTGAAAAATTTACTGTGTACATTTCCTGTGTACTAGTATAATACAAATTACTATTTATGTGAGTGTTATTGGCATTCTGTAGGTTTTCGATTTTCATTATTTTTCATTATTATTCAGTCAAAACTGACATACCCATTGTAATTTGTACCGTATAAAAATTTTTACAATGCAATATTGCAATGAATTAAATGAAAAGGACGGAATTTGCAGTCATATTGTAAAAATTACAATATTATAGTGCTTTTTACCCTATATGTGACAGAAAGTACTTGATTTTTTCCTCAGTGCAACATTTTTTTTTATTCTTTATGATTTTTTATGATTGGGTCAATTGTAATTATGAGTTTGAAAAGAACGAATGAAGTTTAAAGGGCATCGAGCGAGTTTCCGCGATATTTATGAATGGAAGAGCGCGCGTGCGCTGCGACTGGAGAACGACCCGGCGAAAGTTGAGTCCTCGTGCATGTGCACCTGAGCACGCATACGCCCCAGGCTGCACCCGATAATTGGACAAAGTGCGAAATACCCTGATTTGTATTCCACTCGCGACCCCATCGCCATCATGCGCAATAACACAAGCCTTACCTCAGATTTATACCCCATTCCCAAAAAAAGGCCAATTTTTTTACTCTTCAGAGAAATCGAGGTCCAACTGACGTCGTAAAGACGGTTGAATTTGACAGATATTCGACGATTATCTATTTTAAGAAGTTTTTTGGAAATTACGTAATGCTCTTTACTTTGAAAATTATGGTTTTTTGTTGTTATGGTGGAAAATGGAAGATTTTGTCTAATAGATAATGAATTTCATGTTTTTTTTTACAAATTGATTATACAGTTTGCAGTTTCTTGTCAGGCGTGTAGGCAATGGGAAATTTTGGGGTTTCCAACCCCTCCCTAAATTTTGAGAAAATTAATCAATATTTCATGTAAAATTGAAACAAGTTACATTCATTAACAATAAAAATATAAGTTACATATCTGTGGCTTCCAGCCATAACCGAGAAAGTCGCACATGCCATAACGTTCAAAGTTTCATCAGAATATCATGTACAATCATGTAAACTGAGCTTTATGGCACAAGTGGCTTTCTCGATTATGGCAGGGAGCCACAGAAATAGTGCATGAAAACGTTAGTAGTATATATATTATTTGATAAAAAAGGAAAAATTATCGAAAAGTAGGATTCCTTAGAAAATATGAATTAGAAAACTTGTTGAACCCAGTGAATAAACAAAAAATATAAAAATCTATGAAAATGCTAAAAATTTACGAAACTTTGAATCTTAGATCATTAAATTCTAGAAATCTATACAAAATCCATATAAAAGTATTAAAAATATTACGATCCATACAAACTCTAGCAGAATAATGAAATTGATTGAATTTTATGAAAAAATTGTTTTCTGAAAAATTTCGACAAATGCCTCTACGATCTATAAATTTTGCGATTCTAGAGCATAAAATTCTGAGTATACTATAAATCTATAAAAATTCGGGAAAACCTAACAAAATATTTTAAATCTTTCAAATATACGAAAAAAGAATAACGATATGAAACATGAAAAATCTTTATAAATGTGATTTTATCATAAATTTCTGAAATTACTGAGAATAGATCGAAATTCGCACTTTGAAGCATCGAGTTTTATGAATCTACAGCAATGTACAAAAATACAAGTAATTTTTAATAATACTTTGAAATCCTCCAGCGTTTTGTTTATTACAAGTATAATACTGAAAAAATGTAAAGAAAAAATTTTATTAGTTTACAAGCTTACTTATTTACTAGTGTATTAGCTCACTAGTTGAATACTTAACTAGCTTACAAGTTTACTATATAACTAATTTACTCGTGAACGAGTTTCCTAGTTTACTATTTGACTTTTCCACTTATCAACTATTTTACAATTTTAGTAGTTTACTAGTTCACTAGGTTACTTGTTTACTAGTTGAGTAGTTTACTAGCTTCCTAGTTTACTATAAATATTTCAATACATACAAATAATGAAGATGTCATTTTCTTAGGGATTTATGAAACTTTCTGTCCGGGAGTATATCTGTTTATATAATACAAAATGTATAATATACCATAAATAAAAAATAAAAGTATTTTTTACCTATTATTTTATAAGTCTTTCTAGAAATTCATATAGCGAACGATAAGAATACATCCAATTCAATTTCTATAATTTCTATAATTTCCACAATTTAACGTACTTTAAACTGTAGAAATAATAAAAAAATATTGAATACAAGTATTGGAAATCTTTACAAAAGAAACCGACGGATGAAATATGATTTCAAATTTTCAAATTCGTTGAAAGTTGCAATATTTTAGCATCAATTTCTGAAAATATATTGAGCGATCCATAGAAATATAAGAAATATATAAAAATACTTGAAAAAAATACAGAATTTAATGAATAATATACCGTACGAAACTAATATGAATTGATGATTTACCTTTTATCTGTGTGGTTAAAATGTGCTAAAAATATATAAATTATAAGATATCTAAATTTTTTAGAAGTTGAATTCCTAGAGCATCGAATTTCAGAAAGTTATATAGAAACCCTTACTTCTCAATATCTGATAATCATCAAAAAGGTATGAATAAAATAAGTACAAGTAAAAAAAATTGAAACCTTAGCTACTAATTGAAAATTACAAAAATCGAATTCCATTATTTACGAACATGAAAAATGTAAAACTTTGGATTCCAAAAGTTGTATAGCTTGCAAATTCCGAAATGTAAAATATTCCATGACCGCTCTCATGTACAATATTGTCAAAAATGGAAAATTTTGAAATCCCGAAGGAAAAATATTTTTCAGAAAAACCCCTCCCGAAAATTTTTTCTGCCTACACCTCTGTTCCTTGTTACATAACATTTTCTAATTAGCAGGTACAATGTCTTTGAGAGTTTTTCGTTTATTTTCATGGTTGATGATAATGATGATTATTCCATGGTAGATATATTTTGCCAAATGAAAATTCCTCATCGAAAATCAACAAATGGTTTCAATATCGAAAATCTCTAAGAACCTTCACATTTTAGATCCTAATCTCTGATACAAATATTTAATTCAGGTCAAAATTAATGTTGCTGGCCTCATTAAGATTCTTCTTTCGAATACTTGAAACATTTTTCTAGAAGTCAAGCACAATTTCAGAACACGTTTTTTTCCACGTTGACAAAAAAACTCGACCCGACTTCAGAAAGTCCATGATTCATGCGCCAATTTCGGGACAAAAACTCGACTTTTGCATTTTTCAAGGAAAATTAGGGAAGGCAGGAAATTGGGAATTTTCGCGTTCGTTCGTGAGGACGAGGCACAAGAACGTGCGTCGTCGCGAGTTCACGTCCCAAGCAGAAGTATTTGGAAGTATTCGCGCTCCATGCTTTGAATGCCTCGTACGCCCAAACGGCTGGATTTGCATTCCGGTCTACTATATTCGGCCTGGGAACGTCGGCTCCACGCAATTTCAGCGCCAGTCGTCTCGTGCTTTATTCCGCTCGAGCTTTTTTTCCATTTCAATTCCCTCCCCGTCTCGCTTTTTGGGCGATTATTCTGAATTCCGAACTTGCGCTGTTTCACAAATTTTAGCTAATGCTAGAGATGGCGAGGGCCATGGGGGGCTGCATTGCAAATTGATAATGTGTGGTTGAAAAAAATGATGGAGTAGGCGAATTCGCGATGATGAGCAGAAAATTTTTACTCTCTCTCAGTTGAAATTGGTGAAAAACTACTAATTAATAGAAGCATTTTACTAATTGGCAAAGTGAAAAGGGAGCAACGGGAGTTTTAGTAAAAATATACTGGTGGAATTAGTGATGGAGCTTACTGATGAAATAAGTAATGTTTTACTGAAGAAAAGAGTAAATAACTATCTCTCAACTTTAGTAGAAATCCACTACTACAGTGAGTAGGTTTTGACTATAGATAAGTATAGTTTAACTAATAAAAAAGTCAATTTTTACTAATACATTTTTAAATAGTTACGGTTCATATTAGTAAATATTCACCACTGCAATTATTGATTTTCAAAATAGCATTCAAATACTACTAATTCACTATTGTTTTACTGTAAAAATCAAACAGTAATAATGGACATGTACTTAGACATTTGTTAAAATTTGTAATCTTTGAAACATCAAGCTGTTAACAATGTTTTTCACATTAAATTTTGTTACAACTAGGTACATATAATCTATAATATAGTAGAATTAAACTATTTTTTCAGTCAACTTGAGGAATTCTGCTAATTTATTAACAAAAAATTTTACTCGAACTGAGAGAGCTTGTTAGTAGAAAATTATTGATTAAAAATTTTATTTCTCATGAGTATTTGACGCTGATTTTTCAATCGAATTCGCTGCTAAATAAAAATGTAAAACAGTAAAAAATTACAGGATACGAAAAACTGCTAATTATGAATTTGATTCTTGAAAAATAGAAACTTTGAGAGCAGGAATATTCGTTATTTTTATATTTTTGTTGACTTTGTAAAAAAAGTTGTTTCGCTAGGTTCACATGAAATTATCGAAACATAATTTTTTTGTTGATAAACATTAGCGACAAAAATTTTTTTTCTCACAACTAATTAGCGGCAAATTATAAGCGTATTTTTGTGGGATTCTGCCGATCTAATCAAAAGTTGTTTCGCTAGATTCACATGAAAATTAGCGAAACATCATTTTTTGGTTGATAAACATTAGCGACAAAATTTTTTTTTCACAACTAATTAGCGGCAAATTATAAGCGTATTTTTGTGGGATTCTGCCGATCTAATCAAAAGTTGTTTCGCTAGGTTCACATGAAAATTAGCGAAACATCATTTTTTTGTTGATAAACATTAGCGACAAAATTTTTTTTTTCAGAACTAATTAGCGGCAAATTAGCGGCAAATTAGCGGCAAATTATAAGCGTATTTTTGTGGGATTCTGCCGATTTGATCAAAAGTTGTTTCGCTGAGTTTACATGAACTTAGCGAAACATCATTTTTTTTGTTGATGAACATTAGCGACAAAATTTTTTTTTTCGCAACTAATTAGCGGAAAATTAGCGGCAAATTATGATGTTATTAACTAATTAATACGTTGATGTTGTTTCGCTAAGTTCATGGACATGACATTATGACATGTCACTTATGAATCAAATTTTTTTAAAATCAGAAACATTTTTAGAAATCATATGTCTGAATAACGGATTCAGTATTAGGAATATTTTTTATCGAACGATTCACACATTTTTTAGTAATGTTTGAAAATATAATTTTCATATGATGACAAAATTACATTTTTTCCATAGATTTGAGCTCTTTCTATTGATGCTGATTTGCTATTTACTTGAGTAAATTAAAGATTTATGAATATTTCTCAATTAAAATATTGAGATTACGAATTTTCTTGAAAAAAATTTTTCATATTCATTAGTTGAATCGACACGGATAACTTTATTTAGATTTTTCAACTCTTTTACCTTGCAGTAGATTCGATTAAAAAATTTTCATAAAAAATCAGAGAATTTATAACATTAAATGAAAACAATCAGAAGTAATTTCTTCATTTATCAACAATCATTGTAGGAATGCTGTAAATTTGTTTTTTTGGCGCACAATATGAACAAATTTATAGATTCTTTATCCATAGTATAAAAATGACGAATTATTCTTATTAAGATATTTTAATTTTGTATGATTCAAACCATAACCAGAACTATCGTAACATTTTCAAGACATACACTTATTTTTGACTTTTATTTCATAGTGAATTCTGTAACGAAAATTGCCATGATAAATAAGCGAGAAAAAATTATGATTATTTAAATTTGTACGAGTCGAAAGAGAAATAGCGTATTTCTTATTGAAAGTGTAAGTCACGATTTCACCATCAAGTAAATAATCAATAAAAAATCTGAAATTTTTGAACTATTCATACATTTTACGTTTAGGTTTTTTTATCTGGAAATAGTGGGTACTTTCTCAGTTTGAATTGGTAAAAAGCTTCTAATAAATAGTAGAATTTTACTCATTGAAAAAGTGAAAAGGGAGCAACTAAAGTTTTAGTAAAAATCTGCTAACATAATTGAATTAGTGATATAGCTGAATGATGAAATTTTTAATATTTTATTGGATAAAAAAGTGACTAACTATCTTTGAACTTTAGTGAAAATCCACTACTGCACTAAGTAGGTTTTTACTAGTCTCATTCGTACATTATGACTAAAAGATAAGTATAGTTTAACTAATGAAAAAATCAATTTTTATCAATACTCTAGTGAATAGTTACTGTTTATAATAATAAGTATTAACCCCCGCAATTATTGATTATGTAAACAGCATTTAAGTGCTTCTAATTTAATTCCTCATTTGATTCGTTTATTTTTCTTATACTTCAAATTGAAACCACTCTCGAGACATTGAAAATCACTCTTGCATTCTTTTCACCCAATACCTATAGTAGCAAGCAAACCATTTATATTCCAACCCTTTCATCGACGTAACAAACCATATTTATCACGAATAAATAGCAGAAAAAACTTCAATAAGACGCTCAAAGATCGCCGGGTTCCTCGGGCGTTTGGCGATCGACTCGCCCGTTTCCACTATAATCGATTTTTTATCCCGTCTCGGCCATTAATCCTGATGGAAGTTGCGGGTTATAGTTATGATCAAGGCCCCCACAAGCGAGCGATCACATCCCGCCGCTACTTTCTTGCCTTATTTCGCTACCGGACATTTTCTCCCCTTTATCATTCATTAGCACGCATCAGCGGCCACGCCGCGGCCTTCCTTTCATTGAACATTGAACTGGACTTCAATCCGGCTCAATTATAATGGCTTTATCAACAGTCGGCCGACGAATAAAAAAAACATACAACAAAATACATACACATGCGCTACTCTCACTGTTTGAAATAACACGACGTTCGACATGCACCGATAAAAAAAGCGATCGATCACCGAAACCGTTTTCTATTCGTCTAAACCTCAATCATCAAGGAAAGGGGAAATTTCATTCGATGAATTCCCATACCTAATAATGGTATGAATTAATTAATTATAATTGGTGAATAAGATTTTTGAAACAAAGGTGAGAGATTATGAAAATTTTTTGTTATTAACAAAAAAATGATGCTCATATAAATCAAAATAATATGGAATTATTTATTCATCAATTTTAGTTTTGGTTCTTCCATTCTTCCATCTATAATTTACAACCACAAGATTTTGAGATCTTTACAAATAGATTTTGTGGAATACAATTGTTTTAACGCTCCGTTATTATAATTCAAATTATTCTCTTACGATCATTCTGGAGCCACACCAAACGAATACTTCCGACAAACATCTTTTTTCAAGCTTTCGGCATTTATTTTTCCCTCTTCAGGAAAACTGAATGTACAAAATCAGAACAACAATCAAAAATTTCCAAATCAAACAATAATTTTCATCACAAAATTCCTTAATACAATTACTCAGAATATAAATTCCAGGTGGAAATCATCTTATGTGTAAAGACATTTCGTCAACTTTTTATAATATTAAGTGAAACAGGAAAGAAACAATATGTTGTTACAAGAACTTATCAGTGGTCTGTACACGACTAACAAAATTACCTCAGTTTTCACTTCCTTATATAGAAAACGAACCGATAAGGATTCATATCACGTCATCAATGCATGCATCATAGATTGAACTCAAAAATCTCGTGTCTTCTTGTCTGTTTTATGTATTTTTAGTCCCCTTTAGGAAAAACATTTCTGAAAACATTCTTTTTCTATAATCTATCTCTTTATCCAAAATCTTGACTTTCTCCCAATTGAACTTATAATTCATATTTATTTTATGTTCTGTTATAACTAAATTAGTATTTGTAAATTCGCCAATATTTTCCTCGTGTTCCTTAATTCTAGTTTCTAAACATCTTTTAGTCTGTTCTACTTATTGATTTATCCAGTATCTACTTTCGAAACATTTACCAAAACCGAAAAGTTATGTTAAAGATAGATTGGAATTGAAAAAGAAGTTAAAGGGATTGAATTTATCTAAGAAATTTGAAATTGTATCTTTTGATGTGACATCATTGTTTACAAATAGCTCGAAGGATGAAGTGAAAAATTTACTTGTTAGAAGTTACCGATTTTTAGAGCCTTATACGGACATGCCTTGTGAGGAATTTGTAGACAGTGTTATCAAATTGATGGAATTAAAATATTTTACTTTTGATGAAAAAAATATATGAACAAACTTTTAGAACACTAATGGGTTTTCTGATTTCTCCTATTGTAGCTAATATAGTAATGGAAGATATGGAATTAGATGTTTTGAGTAAATTGAGTTATGAACCAATATTTTACTGTAGATATGTTGATGATATTTTTATGATAACAAAGAAATATGAATTGGATGCGACTTTTAAAGGATTAAATTCATACAGTCATAGGATATAGTTTATAAGTGAAATAGAAATGGATGGGAAATTACATTTTTTGGAATTGGAAGTTATTAGAGAAGATGAAAAGCTAATATTTGATTGGTTCATAAAACCGACTTCATCGGAAAGATTTATGAATTTTCATTCAAAAAATCCGATTGTGCAGAAGGAAGGGATAATATATGGATTGGTTGATTAAGTTATTAAATTGTCTGATGATAGATTTCATAGAAAAAATTTTTATGAAATAAAAAACTCACTTTACAAGAAAAACCACCGCCTTGAATTTGTAGAGAAAAATATTAAGACTAGAATTGATATTTTGAAGTACGTTAAAAGCGAAGAATGATAAAGATGATAAATTGTTGGATAATAATGATAGGAGAGGGGGAATTTCGGTTTTACCATGCATGGAAAAAGGACACAAAAAAATTGAGAGAATATTTAAGAAAGAAAATATGAAAGTGATACATAAAAGTGATACTAAATTGAATATGGATATTATCAAAAAGTGAAAAGATAAATTGGGTATTAAAAGACAGCAAAATGTAGTTTACAGGATAGACTGCAGGGATTGCCAATTTAAATATGTAGGACAGACTAAAAGATGTTTAGAAACTAGAATTTACAGATACTAATTCAGTTATAACAGAACATAAAATGAATATGAATCATGAGTTTAATCAGGATAAAGTAAAGATTTTGAATAAAGAGATAGATCATAGAAAAAGAATGTTTTTAGGAATGTTTTTCATAAAGGGGACTAAAAATACATGAAAGAGACAAGAAGACACGAGATTTTTGAGTTCAATCTATGATGCATGCATTGATAACGTGATATGAATCCTTATCGGTTCGTTTTCTATATGAGGAAGTGAAAACTGAGGTAATTTTGTTAGTCGTGTACAGACCACTGATAAGTTCTTGTAACAACATATTGTTTCTTTCCTGTTTCACTTAATATTATAAAAAGTTGACGAAATGTTTTTACACATAAGATAATTTTAACCTGGAATTTATATTCTGAGTAAGTGTATTAAGTGATGTTGTGATGAAAATTATTGTTTGATTTGGAAATTTATTGATTGTTGTGATTTTGTGCATTCAGTTTTCCTGAAGAGGGCAAAATAAATGCCGAAAGCTTGAAAAAAGATGTTTGTCGGAAGTATTCATTTGGTGTGACTCCAGAATAATCGTGAGAGGATAATGTGGATTTTGTGGAAATTTTATTCAATTTTTTCTTGCAGTAATTTTTTTATTCTATGTAGAATAACTTCTTGAAGAAATGAGTTGAGATGTATATGGAAAAGGGATTTGATTTTTCTGACTTGAGAGTCACGTGAAACGATTGCTAACATTTGTCGGTCATGTCCCACGATACATATTCAGCAGTGTTACTTTGTTGGCATCGGCTATTGCGACGTTTGCGACACGGTGCCCGCAATCAGTCGCGTGGCATTGTTAATGCCCCTCGCAACACGTACGTACTTGCTTATTAACATTGTCTTCTATTATGTTGAACTGATAAACTACTCTTAGATTCCCTAATTAAAACTGAAAGTTACATCGACAAATCGTGCAATCCTAACGCCTTCAAATAATAACTGTATTTTTTCAATCATATAATAAAATGTTTGAACTTTTCATCATTGGCTGATAATATATATAATTCATTATGTTCGTTACATTAGTTTCTACAATTAATCGAATTACCCACTAAAAAGAAAAAAGTATTTTTTTAGTAGAAAAATGATAATCAGTTTTAAATTTAAAATAACATTGAATTTTTTTTTCTCCACAATAGGAAAAACGAAAAGAGATGATGATGAAAGAATTAATATGAACCTTTGGAATATCCAGATTCAAAAAATCATTCGAAAAATTTGACAAAACTTTTTCAATGAATCTTTCTGAAATGGAAGTCTTCACCTGAAGACGATAAAAACTTTAAAGCAACCCTTGACCTGGTAATGAATATTAGCCCAGATTTTTAGAAAGTTCTTTAATGACAGAAACGTAAAGAAACGAAAGATCGATCATTTTTTTATGGAAAACCAAAATTTGTTTAGTAGCTATCTAATGCTGGATCAAAATTTTTATGAAAAAACGATCTACTTATCGATTATTGTTATTTACTGCATTCACTGCAATTTACTGCGTTTTTGAAAAGCTCTTATTTTAATAAAGTGAATTTAAAATGTTATATTTTTCAGATAGAGAACTTGGGCGTAAAATGTACGAATAGTTCTAAAATATCAAGTTTTCAATAAATATTAGGTACTTGATAATAAAATCTTGACTTATTTAATGCATTTACTGCGATATACTGGATTTTTAAAAAGCTTTAATTTCTATACAGAGAATTCCAAATGTTATTCTCTCAGTTCGAGTTATTCAAATCTTTACTAACTCAATTAGTATGTCAGAAGTAGTCGAAGATCTACTAATAAATTAGTAGAATTATACCAGTTGCGTAAAAAAGTGGTTGATTTCTACTAAACTGTATATTATATGATAGCTTAGATAGTTTTGGTAGTTTTACAGTTCGAAAAAGTTTCAAAATATGTAGATTTTATGTATTTTTACAGTTTTGAATTTCGATGACTATTTTTGTAAATTTAGATTGTTAAACAATTTTGTACAGGTTTTACATTTTAGGTGATTTTGACAAATTTTCAACGAAATTAGAGAGTTTCAAAATCATGTAAACTGTTAAATAGCCCAAACTGTAAAAATTTTGAAGAACCTGAAAGGATTAGAATAATTGTTTATTATTTTGAGTCGTGAATAAAAAAATTTTTTCTTGAAAGATTGGTCGAAACTGATATAAATTGTAGAATACCTGTTTAAACTGTAAATACTGTGAAAATTATTGCATTTTTATCGCTTTTTTAAGCTAGTTTTTGTATAATATGATAATTCATTGAATTATCGTATGATTTTTCATATAATAGTATATTTATTATGATAGTTATTGTATGAAAAATGAACATACTTTTTTTTGAGCTTCAAGTGAACTCAAATTGAAGGTGATTAGTTCAGTTGGTTAGTCAAAGAACTAACAGTTCAGTTTTAATCATGAAAATTTCACACTGTGACGAAGAAATTGTAGTTATAATGTGATAAATAAGCAACGTTACCAAATTTACTGAAATTTTGCAATATTCGTTACATTTTTTGTGCTATACAGTACATTAATGAATTTCTTTGAAAGTTCTACAAAGTTTAGCGTTATGTATTACAAATATTTGATAAATAAAGTCTTATATTATTTAAAGTCTATATTATGTCATGAATTTCTTATAGCAAAGTTAAATGAGAATTGAAATAACAAATGCTCTAATCAATGTCTCTTTTTGGGGTATTTAAATTTACCTCAGACGTTACAAAGGAACGTCAGCAAACAACGAACACGAAGTTATAAACCTTGAAAAAAATGAATGAATAAAAAACATGATTAGTTTTTGGCGGAAATGAAAATTTGTATGCTTCCCACCACCAGAACCCTCCCCTTGACAAGAAATAATGTTTTATAAATTTTGTTTTGCTCATAACATTTGTATTTCTAAGTAAAAAAAAGTGTTGTAGTACAGAGATGTAAGATATGGCATTTATTTTTGTTTCAGATAACTTCGCCAAACGGGCCAGTAATAACGCCAGTGATCGAAGCCAGTTGAGATTCCACGGGTGGCGCTAGATAATTTATAATTACGTTAGATAGGCGAACGAATTGGTGTCGCGCGCGTTGAGTCGTTGAATCGTGGGTGATTTTCGAGTGACTGAGTCGTCATAATTGTTGTTTTTCGCGGTGGTGATCGGATCTGGTGCTGCGGGGGCTCGAATCGGAGAAAGGAGAACAACGTGCAGTAGCGGCCGCGGCTGCATTCACACGAACGCTGACTTACATCGGGAGCGCCTGCAACCTGCAATCAAGGTTCATGGTTTTCATGGTGAGTTACAATTATTATTACCCCATTATTGTCGCTCGACGCCGCGGGCGCTTCTTCATTCCCCCTTCGGTAATCAATTAACATTCTCGCTGATGTGGATTTACAAAGACCGCCAGGGAACCAGGTTGTTTAGGAACCCGCACTGAGAAAAAAATCTTGTACTTTCGGCCGTATATATTGTAAAATGTACAATATTATTGTACTTTTTGCAGGGATATTGCAATTATTACAGTATCATGGCAGTTTTTACAATAATATTGTAAAACCTGCCATATTTATTTTACTCATTACAATATTATACAGTAAAATCGCTGTTAATGTACAAATTACAACATGTATGCCAGTTTTTACTGTATAATTTCGGAAAATTTTTAATCTTAACATGCGAATTTCACTATACAAACTGTAATTTTTACTATGGATGGCGAAAAAAATGGGCTACGTTACTTTGATCCAGATTTTTCGAAAACTGTATTATATTACAATATGATGCACTAGAAACCTAGAAAGTATACAAAAATATTGCAAAAAGAACCTATACAGATCTGCATACTGAAAAAGCTGTATGGAATATTCAAAAATCTGGATTGATAAGATTACAATATGATATTGCAAAAATACAAGAAGTATAGCAGAAAACGAAATATCTGGAGGAGTTTTTACAACAAAATATATCTATAACTGCAGTATCATTTGACAACCTTAACATTATGTTATTTCAAAAATTGATATATTATCTAGCAAAGAGTACAATATGTCAGCGTGATCCCCATTTACTATACACAATTGTAATAATTAGTTAATTTTTTCCTCAGTGTGATTGTTATAAGGGGATGGTTTGATCTTTTAGTTTGAAGTAGAAGGAAAGTAATAATTTGTAGTATGAAAAGAAAGGGCGTTGACAAATAAAATTCTTAACTTACAAATTGTTGAATAGAAGTGAGCACTTGTATTTAAGGGGGATAAAATGTGATTTTTCAAGGTGGGTGGTAAATGACTTTATTAGTGGGAGAGCGGAGGTTTATTATCGTATTTTGTCGAAAAACGTGTCATAATGATTTAAGGATTTGGAATGAAAAAACGAGAAACTTGAAAAACATCAAAAAGTTAAGAAAAATATTATTGAGTTCGATAATTTTTTTAAATCATTGGAAATATTTTAGTAGCTTTTTGGAATTTAAAATGAGAAAAAACAATAATTTTTCAAATCATTATTAATTCCCATCAATTCGCGAAATTTTTGAAATTTCAGAAAATATGACCTAATTTTGCGTATAATGTGTCGAGAATCATCTTTTTTCTAAATATGCACTATGATGTTTTTTCAAATTTGTAAAAAAGTGCTTGGAAATCAAAAGGAATCTTTGTGAGCTGAACAAATTTGTATAAAATTTAAAAAAATGTGAGTACATAGTTAGCACTATATTAGAAAGTTTGCAAATAAAGAGCCAACAAATTTGAACAGTTTTAAATATAACGAAAAATCTTGATGAGTTACACAAATTTCCGTAAAATTATAAAAGATTTTGATAGTTGCTGTAATGTCAAGAATTTTGAAAATTTTGAAAAATCATAATTCATTAGAAATTTCAAAAACTGTCAGTAATGCTAGAAAAATTGAAAGTTTTGTAGGATTTCAGAATATGTTCGATATTTTTTTAAATTGTGTTCATCATATTTCTTGGAATATGCATAATGAAACTTTATTTTCTACAAAAATTTGGAATACTTGAAATGTATTTGAAAACCAAGGATACTTTCGCATTACTTAGGCAAATTTACATAAATTGCGAGAAATTGAATAGTCCATTACGTTTGAAGTGGAAAAGTTTTTTGTAAACAGGATAGATTGGAAATTCCGAAGATTGTCAATCATTCTGAAAAATTTTAAAAAATTTGTCGAATTGCACAAAATGCAAGTCAATTTTGTAGATTCAAGACATTTCCGAAAATGCTATTATACCGCAAAACTGCGTGAAATCTTGAAAACTCTTAATTTCATAAAGTTTTCAATAAATATCCAAAATTTTAGACAGTATAGATAAATTCTGTGAGTTGTGAAAAGTTGAAGAAGTTGATAAAACTACAATTCATAAATTTATGCGTTTTTGAATGGGTGTTTTTGGATATTCTCTCAATGCAGAATTTTTCAGGTGGTAGTGCTACCACTACATCTACATCTTCTGCCCCCTGCTTGAAAAAATTCATTAAAAACCATTAAAAACCAAACAAAGTTTCCATTGCTAATGGTTCTCCATGCTAAGTGAATGGGATTATCAATCCTCTTGGACTATTTAAGACGATTGGAGATCATTGAAAATCCCATATACTTAGCATGGAGACCCGTTGGTAATGGCAACTTAACTTAGTTTTCAAATATTTTAAATGTTTTTTTTTTTTTTTTTTTTTTTTTTTTTTTTTCAAGAAGGGCCACCTCTGCTTTCATTTGATAAATCTAACAGTTCACATCAAAGTGTATTTAAATAAACCCATGAATAACACGCGAACCGATTGAGAATCGTAAAAAATGGAGGCAGTAGCATCGACACGAATCAGCGAATGTTCAACTTGGTTAATGAGAAAAGGGCGATACACATCGTCCCCGTGGGTGTTCCCCGGGCATTTTGGGGTCACGGGTCAGTCGGCAAGGGACATTAATAATCGTTTATAACGTTCAGCCCGGGTGTGGCGAGTACGTTAAATCCTCGCAGCACATCCTGCTGCTGCAACGAGCCGCATGGAGCAAGGAAAAAAGAAAGAAGTACTCAAAGTACATTCGTAAAAATCAGTCGTACATATCTCGGGACGAAATAACCGCGGTCCCTCCGCGAGGAGCTGGGCCTTATCGCTCATCTGGGCCCAGCCCCATTGTCGATGAGCTTTTAATCGTTGAATATACTCCCGCCGACGTTTCTCCGACTTCGACGAAACATTTTTTTGCCATTGCCGAATGAGAAATGCAATCGTAATTGAAATTTATGTGGGGCATGTTTTCGTGTAGTGTCCATTGTACTTTTTTTTGTGGGTATTACAACTGTGGTTTCGAAAGGATATTCATGAAATTCGGAATATTTTTTTCTTACTTACGTCACCAAATCGTTTGAGAATAATCAATCATCAAATTATTCTCTCACGATCATTCTGGAGCCACACACAAAATTCAGGCAAACATCTTTTTTCAAGCTTTCGGCATTTTATTTTGCCCTCTTCAGGAAAACTGAATGTACAACATCACAACAACAATCAAATGATTTCCAAATCAAACAATAATTTTCATCACAACATCACTTAATACACTTACTCAAAATATAAATTCCAGGTTAAAATTATCTTATGTGTGAAAACATTTCGTCAACTTTTTATAATATTAAGTGAAACAGGAAAGAAACAATATGTTGTTACAAGAACTTATCAGTGGTCTGTACACGACTAACAAAATTACCTCAGTTTTCACTTCCTTATATAGAAAACGAACCGATAAGGATTCATATCACGTTATCAATGCATGCATCATAGATTGAACTCAAAAATCTCGTGTCTTCTTGTCTCTTTCATGTATTTTTAGTCCTATTTAGGAAAAACATTTCTGAAAACATTCTTTTTCTATAATCTATCTTTTTATCCGAAATCTTTACTTTATCCTGATTAAACTCATGATTTATATTCATTCTATCTTCTGTTATAACTGAATTATTATCTGTAAATACTAGTTTCTAAACATCTTTTAGTCTGTCCTACATATTTAAATTGGCAATCCCTGCAGTCTATCCTGTAAACTACATTCTGCTGTCTTAATTCCCAATTTATCTTTTCCCCTTTTAATAATATCAATATTCAATTTATTATCACTTTTATATATCACTTTCATATTACCTTTCTCAAATATTCTCTCAATTTTTCTTTGTCTTTTTTCCATATATGCTAAAACCAAAATTCCCCCTCTCCTATCAATATTATCCAACAATTTATCATCTTTATCATTCTTCGATTTAACGTACTTCAAAATATCAATCCTAGTCTTAATATTTTTCTCTATAAATTCAAGGGGGTGGTTGTTCTTGTAAAGTGAGTTTTTAATTTTATCAAAATTTTTTCTATGAAATCTATCATCAGATAATTTAATAACTTAATCAACCAATCCATATATTATCCCTTTCTACTGTACAATCGGATTTTTTGAATGAAAATCCATAAATCTTTCCGATGAAGTCGGTTTTATGAACTAATCAAATATTAGCTTTTCATCTTTTCTAATAACTTCCAATTCCAAAAAATTTAATTTTCCATCCATTTCTATTTCACTTGTAAACTGTATCCTATCATTGTATGAATTAAATCCTTCAAAAGTCGCATCCAATTCATATTTCTTTGTTATCATAAAAATATCATCAACATATCTACAGTAAAATATTGGTTCATAACTCAATTTACTCAAAACATCTAATTCCATATCTTCCATTACTATATGAGCTAAAATAGGAGGAATCGGAGAACCCATTGGTATTCTAAAAGTTTGTTCATATATTTTTTCATTAAAAGTAAAATATTTTAATTCCATCAATTTGATAACACTGTCTACAAATTCCTCACAAGGCATGTCCATATAAGGGTCTAAAAATCGGTATCTTCTAACAAGTGAATTTTTCACTTCATCCTTTGAGTTATTTGTAAACAATGATGTCACATCAAAAGATACAGTTTCAAATTCCTTAGATAAATTCAATCCCTTTAACTTCTTCTTTAATTCTAAACTATCTTCAACATAACTTTTCGGTTTTGGCAAATGTTTCGAAAGTAGATCCTGAACAAACTTTCCCAATTTCTATGTAGGACTTCAAGGAATATTCAAGGAATATTCTAGTTCAAAATAAGGAAGAACATTGAAATGGATGAGAATAAGTATTTACTTATTCCGGGCACGTTGCGGGAGAATTTTTCCGTTTGCGAAAAAAAGTTTCGTGGCTGTGGAGAGATTAATGGTCACGAGGGTTGTGGAAATTAGGGAGCGTGTAAGTAGTTTTTTTGAGGATAAAATGCGCGCGAATTGTCGAGCTGTAACGGGGTATTGGGGGCTCGGTATCGTGGGATAAAGTTTGAATGTATCGGCCGTTAACCTCCGTCGCCGTGAAACATTTGATGCACTCGAACAATTACGACCAGCGGCTACGGCGCTGCTCCGCCGTTCGTGCAAGACGCGGCTGATGAACATGCGCGATTCCGCCCGGCGTCCCACGATCGATCAATCTCACCTGCTTCCAAAATATAGAACCCGGACGGACCAGATGAAATTTTTTCCTATCTCGATTGAAATTTTAATAGCTTTTTTCACAAAAGCGTACGTGTTTCATGTATTTGAACGTCAGTTTCTTTTAGGTCAATGATATTCCTGCAACTCACGATCATGAGATTTTGGTGAAAAATTTTTTTTCTGACATTATTTGGGGATCAAAATATACTGGGTGAAAATTTCAGGACTTATTCATGATGTTGAAGAGAGGAAAAAATAATGAAGATTGGGAGTGTGAAAATTTAGATCGAAACATGCCGTATTTGCTTTTCCATAGTCTAGAATATAACGAACTGATTCTCAATTACTTGTATGGAATGAATAGAGAGTTTTGGAAGTGAGACGCAATTTGAACTAGCATTGCCTAATAGTAGACAAGAGAGGACTCAGAGGTCAAAATTGATTCCAAACGAAATTCCGTGTTCGCTGTATCTCCTTTGATAACAATATAATTTGGTTTGATTCTGTAATAGATGCTCTAGGTTTCAAAGTTTCAGGATTTTTTGAAGATATATTGAGATAGTTTTTGAGTATTACAAGATTTCTGGTACATTCTTCTGACTTTTTCAAGGGATTATATACGAGGGGGGACCCAAAAGTAACGGGAATTAGGTGGTGGGGGGACCGCGGAGGGGGGATCGGGTTCTCCACTGGTTCTCTTCCAAGCTGCTACTCTCCCAAGTCAGTGTGCAAAGTTCATTTGCTGTGAGTGCATTCGTTCGTCCGTAAGAATTTTTCTAGTGAAACGACTTTTTCCGTTTCGGCGAAAACGTGAAATGGCTGAGTGCGGAGAGCAACGCGCGGCTGTAAAATTTTGTTTTTTGTTAGGAAAAACACCCGCGGAAACCCTTGTGATGCTGAAAACAGCTTATGGGGATAATGCTTTGAGTAAAACGCGTGTGTACGACTGGTTTTCGCGTTTCAAGAATGGAGAGATGTCAATAGAAGACCAACCTCGTTCTGGGCGCCCCTCGACTTCAAGAACGGACGAAAACATTGAAAAAATCAACACTCTTGTTCATGAAGACCGTCGCCGAACCATCGATCAACTTTGTGAGATGTCTGGATTGTCATGGAGTTCAATTCAGAGGATTTTAACTGAAGATTTGAGCATGAGGAGGATTGCAGCCAAATTTGTTCCTCGCCTTCTCTCCGACGATCAGAAGGAGCGTCGACTTCAGGCCTGTCTTGAGCTGCAAAATCAGTTGGATGAAGACCCAGATTTTTTTCTCAAGGTTATAACTGGCGATGAATCATGGTGCTATGGCTACGACCCCGAAACAAAGCAGCAATCAAGCCAATGGAAGACACCTCTCTCGCCTCGTCCAAAAAAGGCACGCCAAGTGAAGTCCAACATGAAGACATTGCTCATTTGTTTCTTCGATTGCAGAGGTATTGTGCACGCAGAATTTGTTCCTCCAGGCCAAACGGTCAACCAACACTTCTACTTGGAGGTTTTGAAAAGGTTGAGGGAGAACATCCGGATGAAAAGAGCGGATCTTTGGCGCACACGAGATTGGTTCTTCCACCACGACAATGCACCTGCCCACACAGCGTTGTCCGTGAAGAAATTTTTGACCAAAAACGGCATGACACCGATTGTTCACCCCCCCCCCTATTCACCGGACCTTGCCCCCTGTGACTTTTTTTTGTTCCCTAGACTCAAAAGGGACATGAAAGGAAAACGTTTTGGGACTGTAGAAGAGGTGAAACAAAAATCGCTGGAAGGTTTAAAAAACATTGAAAAAAATGAATTTCAGAACTGTTTTGAACACTGGAAAAAAAGATTGAACAAGTGTATTACAGTCAATGGGGGTTACTTTGAAGGTGATAAAAATTGTGTGTGAAAAAATTTGTCAATAAAAAAGTTGTAACACAATTCCCGTTACTTTTGGGTCCCCCCTCGTACCTTTTTGTGCGGAAAAATGGAGGATGGTTTAGAGTAACTTTAAAGGACATAGCGATAATGCTATGTCACGAAAGTTCGTAGACTAATGAATTTTTTTGGATTTTCTAACTTTACTTAATCTGCTGGACTTGCATCGTGGTCACCGCAAGCCTCTTCAAAAAAAAAAGTTGTTTCGGGGAAAGGGCCATCACTCCGCCCATTGTTGATATTTTTTTATGAACAAATACTTGTTTTTTTTTCAAGAGGAGGATACACTATAACAAAAACAGTAACTTTGGTGTCATAACATTATTGCTACATACTTTAAAAGATACTCCAAACCATCCTCAATTCGTCCGCACAAAAAGTTATATAACCCCTGAAATAGGTATCTATGAAACTTTCAAGATTTGAGGGTAATAGATGATTTGGTTGATAATTTCTATCCTGCTAAAAGATGGCATTTCCCAGACATTCTTTGGTCTGGGATTTGGTCTGGTCAATTTTGGAATTTCGTACCAGGAAAAGACGTTTCTCAAGAAAGTTTAAGAACGCCCTTCCATTTGAAGAAAAAGGCTGCTGAATGTTATAGATTGTCGGTTGAAGCTTATGGTGAACATGCTCTAACCCAAAAAACTTGTGAACCGTGGTTTCAATAATTCAAAAGTAGTCATTTCGAATTGAAATACAAAGAGTTAACATCTAGGTTAACTGAAAAAGTTTGAAGATGCAGATTTGCAAGCGTTATTGGATGGACTCAACTCAAACGTTAAAATAATTAGCAGAAACATTGAATGTTGCCCAATCGACCATTTCTGAACATCTACACGCATTAGGAAAGATCCAGAAGGAAGAAAAATGTGTTCAGTGTGAATTAGAAAAAAGAGACATTAAAAGGCAAAAACCCCTTATGAAATTTTGCTTGCTGGACAAAAAAGAAAAAGGTTTTTTGCATCGAGTTGTGGCTGATGATGGAAATTTGATCCATTCTGACAACCCATAGCGTGAAAAATCATAGATAGACCCAGGCAAAACGGCAACATCTCAATCAGTGTGCAATGTACACAGAAATAAGGCTTTGCTGATAATTTGGTTGGATAATAGTAACAGGAGATAATTGATAATATTACAAACTGTTGAAACTATGTGAAAAGATAGATTGCTGGCGAATGATATCGACAGCAAGTAATACAATTCAATTGAGCATTGAAGGAAAAACGATGACTTTTAGATCAACTATTTCATCTTTAGGAAGAAGTGAAAAACTGGCCTGTTGAACGATTGGTTTCAAAAAATGAACACTTCTTTTGGTACGAAATTCATTCTTTGACAGGAAGATGGAAAAAGGTCATATCTAATTATGGCCAATACCGATTATCAAGGCATTTCATTTTGCTATGGATGTGAAGGATGGACAGTTCACTTCGGCATTATTAGTCGCGACTTTGCTATGTTGCAATGTTAAGCATTACAGGCATATTAATGTCCATATTGGCAGACCTTCTTCCATGTACATATAGCATCGATTTTTGATATGATTATGTCTTATTGCTACTTCAGCGCATTTACACTATTATATTCAATAATTATCTTGTAGATAAGGGCTAGTCCCCTGTGTGTATGTAATAAACAAATAATTCATTCTGATTTGTCACGGCTAAAACTACACACCATTCAACTCTAATAATTATGATTCTTGATCGATGGTTTAACTGACGATGAATTGTGATCTGTTTTTTGGACTTTGGGCTCTAGTGGGTCCAATTTTTCTGCCTTGAATTACGATTCGGAAGAATATTGACAGTTTTATAATATACTGCTTTCAATATGGAGTTATGGATGTTGGACGTGGGAATTGCTTGGGGTGACCCCATTATTGGATCATTATTAGGGCCAGAAAGTTACTAAGCTGAAACGTTGGAAAAAGATGAATATGAAATAAATTATCAACCAAAACACCTATTGTAGTTTTGGATTTGTCGTCGTACCGTCATTTCCCGGCTACCGGCATCGTTCGCCACGCTCTGGAAAATGATTGCGACAGCGATTATTTTAAGGAGCAAACAAACAGCTAGTTTTTTATCGCCCCGGGCAATGCATCATTATTATCGCGCGCCGCCTCGACGTGGAATATTGCGGCTCCGCCATGCGGGTTATCACCGCCGCGAAGTCACTAATTGCTCCGCGAAAAGAGGCTATCGAAAAGCTCAAAAACCCAGCTCGGACTTTGCCTCCCGGCTTCGTCATTACGCAACACAGAAAACAGCTGCGCTGACGTTGCCTCTTGAGATTCCTAGACCCTCCCCCGCTGCTACCTGAAATCGGCGAAAAATACCGTTCGACGCAATTTAGCCTCAACTTTGTTGGCCATGTAACGGCCAAACATAAAAAATCGGATTAACGTCGTTTTAGTTTGCCGTTTCCATGATTTATGCCCGTGAAAGCAGCACACGCGGGCTTGACAAACTGCGAGGCAAATTTTATGCGTACTCGTTTTTTTTTCCTCCAATTTTTCCTCTCCTTCTTACATTCGTCCCCCTCTCTTTCTCTGGCTTTTTTTTGCCACGGCAACCAACAAAACATTGATTTATGCATGCGCGAGCGGCCACAAAAGGCATGGAAATTCCGTGACCCTGCGATATTCGCGAGGAAGGACGCGTGGCGTTAAATATTGAAACGATTCAGTCCGCAGCTCGCGCGTTGTCGGCTTGTGATATTATGTTTTCGCTGTTGGATGTTACGTGAACGTTTGTATGTTTGTCTTTAAATGGAATGATTTTTTGAGTTGTGGGGTGTGGTTTGTATCTTTTTCAGGCGCGTAGGCAATGGGGGGTTTTGGGGGCTCAAAATTATGATAGAATCAATCGATATTTCATTTACAAATGAAAAAAGTTATGTAGATAAGCAATAAAAGTATAAGTTACAAATAATGTATGAAAATGTTAGTAGTATATGTATTATTTAAAAAAAGGAAAAATTGACAAAACGTAGAATTCCTTGGAAAATATGTATCAGAAAAATTGTTGAACCCAGTGAATAATCAATGAACATAAAAATCGACGGGAATGCTAAAAATATACAAAACTTTGAATCTTAAATCATCAAATTCTCGAAATCTATACAAAATTTAAAAAAGAGTATTAAAAATCTTTCGATTCATAGAAACTCTAAAGGAATGATAAAATAATTGAATTCTATGAAAAAATTGTGTTTTAAAAAATTTCGACAAATGCCTCTACAAGCTATAAATTTTGGGATTCTAGAGCATCAAATTCTAAATATACTATGAATCTATGAAAATTCCGGAAAACCTAACAAAATCTTTTGAATATTTTAAAAATACAAAAAATAATAACGATATAAAACATGAAAAAAGCATAAGAATGTGATTTCATCATTAATTCTTGAAAGTACTGAGAATCGATCGAAACTTTTTTTAAATTTCTAGCAATCTACAAAAATAAAAGTAATCTATAAAAATACTTGGAAATCTTCCAGGGTTTCGTATACTATAAGTATAATACTAAACAAAAGTGAAAAAAAGTTTACAAGTTTACCAGCTTACTAGTTTACCAGTTAACTCTAACAAATTTGATAAGTTTACTAGTTAACTAATTTACTTGTCAACGAGTTTGCTAGTGCGCTATTTAAATTTTTCACTCATTTACTATTTTAATATTTTACTATTTCACTAGTTTACTAGCTCCTTAGTTCACTAGTTTACTAGTTGACTAAAAATCTTTCAATACATAGAAATTATGTAGATGTAATTTTCATGGATAGTTATAAAACTTTCTGTTCTGGAGCGTATTTATTATTATAATACAAAATTTACATACATATTACTTTAAAAATTATGCTAGCAATTTACAAAACAATAAAAATAAATCTCATTTAATTTATATAATTTATGCAATCGAACATACTTTCAATTGCAGAAATGATAAAAAACTTTGGCATAAAAGTTTTAAAAATCTTTACAAGAGAAATCGTCGTATGAAAAATCAATTTAAATTTTCGAATTCGTTGTAAGTTGCAACACTATTCTGTATACAATAAATCTGATAAAGTCAATCAATATGTCATGAAAATTGAAAAAATTTACATTAATAAACAATAAAAATAGAAGTTACAAATAGGTCATGAAAATGTTAGCAGTATGTATGTTATTTAATAAAAAAGGAAAAATTATAATAACATAGAATTTCTTTGAAAATATAAATCAGAAAAATTGCTGAAACCAGTGAATAATTAAGAAATATAAAAATCTGGGAAAATGCTTAAAATTAACAAGACTTTGAATCTTAAATCATCAAATTCTAGAAATCTATATAAAATCCATATAAAAGAATTAAAAATCTTTCGATTCATACAAACTCTAAAGAATGAAAAAATTGATTGAATTCTATGAAAAACCTGTTTTCTGAAAAATCTCGACGAATGCCTCTACCATCTATACATTTTAGGATTCCAGAGTATCAAATTCTAAATATACTATAAATCTATTGAAATATTGGAAAACCGAATAAAATTTAAAAACATTTCAAAAATACAAAAAAAGAATAATGATATAAAACATGAACAATCTATATGAATGTGTTTTTATCATTAATTCTTGAAATGATTGAAAATAGATCGAAATTCGCATTTTAAAGCATCGAGTTTTTTAAATCTCGGGCAATCTACAAAAATATGAGTAATCTATAAAAATACATAGCATTCCTCCACGGTTTTGTATATTATATGTATAATGCTTAAAAAAATGTGAAAAAAAGTTTACTAGTTTAATAATTAACTGATTTACTTGTCAACGAGTTTGCTAGTTTACTATTTGAATTTTCAACAGCTTGTTCACTAGTTCAGTAGTTTATCATCTTCCTAGTTTACTTACTAATAGTTTACTAGAAATCTTCCAATACATAAAAATAATGAAGGTGTAATTTACTTATAAATTTATAAAACTTACTATTGTGGAGCATATTTACTGATATAATACAAAAATTACATACATGTATTACTTTCGAAATTATTATAGAAATTCATATAGCAAACAATAAAAATACATCTCATTTAATTTATACAATTTATACAACTAAGCATACTTTAAATTGTGTAATTCATAAAAAAATATGGAATAAAAGAAATAAAAATCTTTACAAAAGAAATTGTCGTCTAAAAAATTAATTTAAATTTCGAAATCGTTGGAAGTCGCAATACTATAGCATCAATATTTAAAAATCTAATCAGTGATCCATAGAAATATAAGATATATAAATGTACTAGAAAAAACTACAAAATATGATGAATAATGTTCCATACGAAAATTTGCTGAAAAATCAATTTAAATATACAAAATTTTTTTCGAAGTTCAATTCCTAGAGCATCGAATTTCAGAAAATTCTATAAAAACCCTTTTTTCTCAATATCTGATAATCCTTGAAAAGGTATGAATACAATAAGTATTAGTAAAAAACAGTAGAACCTCAGTTCTTAATTGAAAATTACGAAAATAGAATTCCATTATTTATCCACATTAAAAATGTAGGTAAAACCCTGGACTCCAAAGTTTATATAATTTTAAAATCCCGAAATGTAAAATATTTCAAAGTCGCTCTCTTGTAACATATCGTCAAAGATGAAAAATCATGAAGTGATTTTTCATCACGAAGGAAAAATATTTTTCAGAAAAACCCCTCCCGAAAATTCTTTTTGCCCACGCCCCTGATCTTTCATGAGGAATGAATTTTCTTTTTTCTTTTTCTCAGAGAAGAACGCCCAAAAAGTTTCCTAATCCGTCCATCACGTTTTATCGGCCAATGAATATAATCGTCTCTCCAAAACAAATCGTAAAAGAGGTAGCAGCCTTCTTGGACATTCGTATAAAGACGCATAAATAACGATTCGCTTCATTTCCATAGACGACACCGAAAAAAGCTCGCGTCCGGAACCGTGCATTCCATCGTCCCAGAAACATAATGAAGAAATAAATCACGTATTAATTCCCATAGAGACACACGTATGATTACGGAACTGCACACGCGCGCGGTTGTGCACTCAACGGCCATTAGAATGCATAATGAGCGCGGGTAAGTAATTTCTTTCACGATCGGTAATCACTGTGTTTTAAGCTATGAAACTGCGAGCACTCTTTACGGCTCAAAATTAGCATACGGCGTATGTTTTCTCGGCTCCTTACCAGAGAGCCATCCCGGGACCACACCTTTCCCATGCAATACTAAAATTTCTATAATCCCTGTTTTTGAAGGGGGAATTTTTTCCAACGTCTCCTGGGGTGAGCGAAGAATTTTATTGCATCGTTTTTCTTGCATTTATAGAAAATATACGTATTGTTTCGGTAATGATGTAAGACTGCTTCACGAATTGAATAATTAGAAATATAGTTTAGTTAATATAATATTTAAAAGTAAATTTGAATAGATTCGTGAAAAAAATTCGGTGAATATTATAATATACGGTATTAGATAATGATAAATTCAGAATAAAAAATAAATACAATCTTGAAAGTCTCACGATCCTCGGAGCAAAAGTAAAAGGAATACGCAATTTTACTATTCTTCTTAACATTGTGTATTTAATTCTAGCTTTCGACCCCTGGTTTTTGGGTCCTCTTCAGGAACCAAATTTACACATTTTTCAATTTTACAAATTCAATAGTATGACAAATTTAATAAATAATAAAAACCAGATTTTCAGAATTTACCTTATATTATCCAAGCAGAAGCTTTACGTCTTCCCGCCCATTTGTGCGTTAACGAATTCTTTCTTCTTCTTTGAGCAAGTGGAAATTAAGGTCCTCTTTTTTCTCATCTTTTCTCTTTTTTTTTGTAAACTAAACATAACACAAACAAATTTTTCCTCTCTCTCTTTCCATATTTAAATCTAAGATAACGAATGTATAGACGTTTCAAAAACTTGCCTAATTAAAATATGCATCCCACTCAACTATTTCTTAAAGTGCACAATATGTTATGGACCGATTTGTTAATTTTATGGGAGATTCATTTTTTTCCGAAAGCACAATTTTAATCTTCCAATGGAACTAAATACACTGTATGCTTCAGGCGACAAGGGTCATACGTGATTGATCAAAAGGAATCGAATCGTTAAATTTAAACCTCAACAATGATGAGGAAATCAGACAACACAGACAAATTATCCCCAAATCTAAGTAAAGTGTTCTATCTAAAAATTTCATTGAACAATTTATCATAATTTGCATTCAAATTAGATGTGTCAGTCTGTTTGTTAATACTATTTTTCTTTGTTTTTATAAATATCATCTCTGCTATTTGTCTCTTGTTATAGTTCTTTTCCAAGTTCAAAATCTTAGCGTTTTCCCAATTAAAATCATGATCATTTTCTAGACGATGATTAGTGACAACATTGTGTGTTTCTATTGCATGTATTATATTGTTTTTATGCTCTTTAATTCTTGTTTTTAACTTTCTTTTAGTTTCACCAATGTAAACCAATATAACCCTTGATTTTCCTCTTTAGCAAGTCTATCTTTCCCTTTCTTTAGGATTCTAGTGTTAATTTCATTTTGAGTTTGAAATACTGTCTTTAAACCATATTTTCTATTCATCCTTAAGAAATTCTCTGATAAACCTCCTACATAAGGCAGTGATATAAATATATTGTCATCTTTCAAATTTGATTCTTTAGTTCTTGTGTGAGTATTATCAATAGTGTTTAATCTCCTATGTATATGTTTATTTACCATTTCTCCTGGGTATCCATTATTCCTTAAAATTGTCCTAACAATGTTTAAATTTTTCTGATGGAACTCTTCATCCGATAATCTTATTGCCTTTTCCGTCAAGTTATAGATTATCTGAACCTTTTGAGAATGTGGATGGTTGGATGAATAGTCGAAAAATCTCTCTGACGAGGTAACCTTCCTAAACCAATCAAATTTGAAAGCCCCATTATTCCTAATAATATTTAATTCTTAAAAATTTATGTTCCCTGCATTCTCGATTTCGTATGTAAAATTCATTCTCCTATGGGAAGAATTAAAAACTTCCAAAAATTTATTAATTTTATCTTCAGGAATAGCCGTTAAAATATCATCTACGAATCGTATATAAAAAAAAGGTTCAAAATCTAACTTCTCAAGACTTCCCTCTTCTAAATCTTTCATAACAAATACAATCAAAAGTTTAAATTATTTAACTCAATACGAATTTGATTGAAATTCTTATTATTTTAAAATCTCGGTGAGTGTATTCAATACGTCAATACTGTACAATTTCTTTTTTCATAATTTAAAATTGCACTGCAATGGCAGAACTTAATAATTCTCTGCGAAAAAAAGGATTTGCCATTTAATTGCCCAATAAACATACGGTCCCTAATTTGCGTTTAATCGAGTACTTATGGCGCGAAAGGCCAGAGAATATAGAGGCGGCCGCAGTGAAACTCGCGAAAAGTTAACGGCGGTAAATTCGAATGCTCGTGCGATAGCGGGTCATTGTATTGTAAACCGCGTTAGTCTGACCGTAACGACATTACAGAGCGGGGAAGGGGTAGTCTGAAGATGGTTCTTCTCCATGCAACGCAATAACTTTTTTAAGTATATGATTGGAATATAATTTTGAATTTTACATAATATTGTATGAAGATTTTTTCCGAAAAGTTTGAGACATATTTCAAGTGCGAAAAAGTTGGAGGAATTTATATAGTTCGAGATATTCCCAGTTTTGTGAATTTCGAAAATCTGGTTGAGATTATTTTTGATATTGATGAAAATAAAATAAACGTCACTCATTAAAAATCTACTTGCATTTTCTGAAGAATCTGATGGTGCATAAAAATGGAATTTTTTTTTCAGTAAGAAGGAAGTAATATACTATACTATTAGGGAGCATATAGTTACTAGAATTATTATTATTGAAATTATATATTATGAATTGATTTACAGATATATACATTAGAGTGTCACTCATTTTGGCGATGTTGGAATTTTTTCCTTCCGGGGCTTGAAACAAATCAAGATAATAAAATACTTCTTTTCGTGAAATTTGAAACATTAATGTTTGGAACTTGGCATAGTTTGAGTGTATTATATTACGTTCAAGACTAAATTTTTTTGGATTTTTCCATCGCAGTTATCTATGTTTTTGCAAGCACCGAAAAAAGGCAAAACTCAAACTATGCCGAATTTCTAACATTTATCATAAGTTTTGCACAAGTTGTGAATTTTTGGATTCATGAAGTTCAATAAAAACGGTGAAATGTACCTAGAGAAAAAAATTTACGAATTGATGCATGAATTTTTGGAAGTATGATATTCTGCTGCAAAGTGGAGAAACCAAAAAAGAAAAAAAAATTAACATAATAAAACAACAAATCAAGAAATACCAAAACGATAAGGGATAAGAAATTGTCGATGATTATAAGATGAAATCTAAATTCCTGAATATTTCAAATTTTTCAAGATTTCCTGCATAATTCAATAAATAATCATTAAAAGTGTGTTCTACGGAACTTTCAAAACTTTTTTCTAATGTATTGAACTTTTTTCGTTTTTGAAAGTTGCAGTTTGCCTAGAGTCATTTCAGATGAATTCAACTTGTCTCATCGATCTAACTAGAATATTTCAGAGTTTTTGAAATTTTCGGAATTTTCGAAAGATTTTCGAAACGTTTGGCAACGCAGTTTTTTAGGATTTATCAAAATTTACTCGAATTGTGAAATTCCTTCTACCTACGTTTCAAGATGTTTTGTACTCAGCTCTACCTGAATTTTATCAGATAGTCAAATCATTTTTTAATTTTTTATACTTCTGGAGTTTCGTAAAATTTTCAACATTTTCCAAATTATCCGGAATTTCCTGAACTCCGTGAGATTGATCGTCTTATTCAGACTTTCTTGTAATTTGCAAAATTTTTCGAACTTGTAGGTATTTCTCAGAATTTTGAGTGTTTCTCGAATTTTACGTTGCTGTCCTATCCAGACTTGGAAAATCCGTTCTTCCGCATACTTTAAATTATTTATTTATGAATTCTGTACATCACATATAATTTGTGAATGACATAGATTTTTTTTTGGCGTTTCTATGTTTTATGGATAGGTTTGGGATATTTACAATGAAAATCATAAAACCGTCAGAGAAATTGAAGTAATTAAGCAAAAAATATGGAAAAATTATCTTTCGTTTCCAGGAAAAATTTGTATATTTTCATTATCTTTCTCCTGCATATATAGAAAGAACTGTATTGAATGTTGTTGAATATCATAAAAATATTGTGAATATGTAAAATATAGCTAAGTATCTAAAATTGAAAACATATGAGTCGATAATTAATGAAACTTTCCGACACTCTGAAGTGATTTGAAATTAAAAACAACTTTTTACAGTATTTTCAAATTGTCGAAGAAACTTTTAAAAACTTGACAAATTATTCTTCAAATCAAAAAACATCCACGTCCAAAAATTAAAAATCCCATCAAACCTTATCGCAAGAATAAAGTTCCCTATAACAAAACATTGAAGAAGAGCAAATAAGCTTGAAATAACGCAGTGCTGGGAATCACGATTGCTTTTGCAAAAAACGGGATTGCAAAATAAATACGATTCCTGGGCGAGTGGTTACTCCAGGGCGCAATCAGCTCGTTTTCAAAGTGCGGGCAAGGAGAAAAAAATCGAGACCGATAGGAGCAACGACACAGTTTCGCGCAAAGCGCCTGCGGCGAGGATATTTTTGTCCTCCGCGTGTGAGTATCGCGCCCCCGCGAGCACGTTTCGCGGTTATACATACGCGACATTATTGCACCACGCCAGTTGTTACAAATGCAGAAACGTCGTTTGTAGTGCATCAAACGACAGAGCCATATTTTCATTTTCGCTCCCGACTCCGGCCCCCTGCAGAGGTTGCAAAAATACGGACGAACAGGGGCGTAGGCGGAAAAAGTTTTCGGGAGGGGTTTTTCAGCAAATATTTTTCCTTTGGGATTTAATGTTTTTTAATCTTCGAGAACACGTTGCAAGAGAGTGACTTTGAAGTATTTAACATTTTGGAATTGAAAAGTTGTACAACTTAAGGAATTCAGAGTTTTACCTACATTTTTCATGTTCGTAAATAATGGAACTTGATTGTCGTAATTTTCAATTATTTACTGAGGTTTCAATTTTTTTTTTTAAATACTTTTTGTATTTATGTATATCTTCGAGGATTATATGATATTGAGTAATATAAGTTTCTATAGAGCGTTCTGAAATTCAATGCTCTAGGAATGAAACTTCTAAAAAATGTATATTATTTTAATCGCACAGGTAAAAGGTACATCATTTATTTATATTATTTCCGTATGGTATATTATTCATTAAATTTTGTAGCATTTTATGTTGTTTTTATTTATATTTCTAATATTTCTATGGATCGCTCTATAGATTTTTAGAAATTCATGGTATAGTATTGTAACTTTTGACGATTTTGAAAATTTAAATTGATTTTTCAGATGACAGTCTCTCTAATGAAAATTTAAATACTCTAATCCTATATTTTTTGAGGTATTTCTACGATAAGGAGTATGTTTCAATGTATAAATTGTATAAATTGAATTAGATGTATTTTTATTTTTTTCTTATGGAATTCCCAGAATAATTTCTAAAACTATAATATATAATTTTTGTACTACCTTTATCATCGAATTTGCTCAAAGTCAGAAAATTTAATGAATTTCTAAGAAACTTACATCTACATACATAATTTTTATCAATTAAAAGCTTTCTAGTAAACTTGTCAGCTAGTAAACTAGGAAGCTAGTAAATTTCTTAACTAGTAAACAAGTAACCTAGTAAACTAATGAAATTGTAAAATGGTAAAATAGTAAGCAAGTGGAAAATTCAAATTGCAAACTAGCAAACTCGTTAACAAGTAAATTAGTTAATTGATAAACTAGTAAACTTGTCAAATTTGTAATAGTAAACTGGGAAACTAGTAAGCCAGTTAAGAAAAAAATTAGTAAGTTAGTAAACAAGTTATCTAATAAGCTAGTAACTTAGTTAGCTAGTGAATTAGTTAACTTGTTAACGAGCATATTAGTAAACTAGTAAATTGGTAAGCAAGTGAACTAGTAAATTAGTAAGCTATTAAACTATAGAACAATTAAACTATTTGGCTAGTAAACTAGTAAACGAGTGAGCCAATAAACTAGTAAACTAGAAATCTAGTAAGCTAGTAAATTAGTAAGCTAGTGAATTAGTCAACTCGTTAACAAATATATCATGAAACTAGTTAACTGGTAAGAAAGTGAACAAGTAAATTAGTAAGCAAGTAAACTAATAAACTAGTTAACAAGTTAGCTAGTAAACTAGTTTGCTAGGAAACTAGTAAAAGAATAAACTTGTAAGCTAGTTAACAAATAAGCTCGTAAACTAGGGAACGTATTTTTCACATTTTTTTATTATTATACATATAACATACCAAACTCTGAAGAATTTTAGGGTACTTTTAAGGATTACTTATATTTCTGTAGATTGCTACAAAGGTTGCAAAAACTCGATGCTTTAATATGCGAATTTTGATCCATTCTCAGTAATTTCAAGATTAAATGGTAAAATAACATTCATATTGATTTTTTGTGTTTTATAACGTTATTTTTTTTCGTATTTTGTTACATTTTTCCAGAATTTCCATGGGTTTAAAGTATATCTAGAATTTGATGCTCTAAAATCCCAAAATTTGTAGATCGTAGAGGCATTTGTTAAGAGTTTGTATGAATAAAAGGTTTTTAATACTTTTATATTGATTATATATAAATTTCTAGAATTCGGTGATCCAAGACTCAAAGTTTTGTAAATTTTTAGCGTTCCCATGAATTTTTCTTTTTCTTGATTATTCACTGGATTGCAACAATTTCTTTGATTCACTTTTTCTACGAAATTTTAGGTTTTTATAATTTTTACTTTTTTAGTAAATATATACTGCTAACTTTTTCATGCATTCATATGTAACTTATATTTTTATTGTGTATCGATGCAACTTTCTTCAATTTTACATGAAATATCGATTGATTTTTTCAGGATTTCGGGAGGGGTTTGAACCCTCAAAACCTCTCTTCGACTACGCACCTGCAGACGAATGTTTATTCTTGCGAAATTAGGTGTTGGTCGTTTTGAGAAGAAAACGAGGAATTTCAGATTTGTTTAGTACATAAATTACAAATATATATACCTTACAAAATTGGAATATAATTATGTATTGATGTACATTCACGATGAAATGTAAGAGTTGTGCGAATTTCCACAAATTTCATCAGTTTGGCCCTAGATTAAATAAATCCGGAAATCAAAACTTCGAAATTATCAAATTTATACTGGGAATTAATTTGCATATCACCCTGTGCAGATGTTCATGGCGTTTTGCATTTTGATCAAAAATACGATTTTTCGCGATTTCGTTTGGAAATAAATATACAAATCGTAAAATTTTTCATAGAATTCTGCGATTCTTCTTGTATAGCAGGATAGAACGACTTGTTTTTGTTCAATTAAGTTCTTGGACGATATGATGAAGACGTCCCAGGGCGTAGCGGTCGGGCTAAAAGTCCATAATAACAGGCGGTATTTTACCATTCGATTCAGTCGCCGCTAATGTTTCTTGTTACAAGCCCGCGATTATTGTTTCTCCATTAGACGCGTTTACAGCGATCGCTCCGCGGCAGACGCTTGCTAGCTTTTCGCCTCTTAATGTGGATTTAATAGCGCTTCCCGCAAGAGTCGCGGCCAGATCTCTCCACTCGACTTTCCATTTGCGATTAATCAGCGAATTAAGTGACTCCCTCTTTTCTGAAAAACTAAGGAAAAATTATCGTGGGCAATGCTGCGCTCATTTCGTAGACGAGATCAGAGAAGAAAACGAAAACGATGATCAGAGGAGAAAATTTTTTTATTCTACATATATTTATTCATAATTTTGTGTATTATGAGGTGGAGGTAGCCCATCTGAGAACTTTTTCATAAACAATCTGCTTGTATTTACTGTTTAAGGCTTTTTGCTGTACATAATTTTGAAATTTCAATGTGAAGAAAATGTACGAAAAAAATCAGGTAGAATTTTCAAGTGCTTATGGAAATAGATAAGACTATCAAATGCAAGTTAATTTTCCGGAAAATTTAGAACATGAACTGAATTTTTTCTACAATAAACTAATGAAGGAATAATTTTACAAACCATTGGCTTAATTAATATTATTTTGGGAAATTTAAATCGAGTATAATTGTGTTTGGAAGGCATACCAAAAAATTTGTGAATTATCGGTATATGAGAATAATTTTTACTGAAATTGAAGACACAGAGCATTCTGGAATGCGCGAGATCACGTTTGAAAAATATTGCTGCGGAATTTTCTGGCGCTCCCAAAGTCGTCTTTGTCGCGAACGCGCGGGTGTTTCTTGACTTTAACGGCGCGTAAATTAACGATGTTTCGGGTTGGAGTAATCGTCAGCCGCCCCCGTTGCTAATTTCGTGGGTTTCACTTGTAATAGTATATTACACCGCGAGGTGTATTACGGAAGTCAATTTGGGCCAAGCGTGCCTTGAGACCACGGGATTTCATCATTCGTGGCCTGTGAAAAGTTATCACCTTGTGGAAAAAACCATTAATGAGCAAACTTCAAATATTTTTCATGCTTCATTTGATTGTAACATTGGTTATCATTTTTGTGGGTGATAGAAATTCAGATTCTATTCTCTGAAAATTCTTTATCACGAGAAATTGAAGTAATTTCGTAGGAGTTTTGAATTTTCAAAAGTGCTTTTTGAATTGTATAAAATCGATTGAAAGAAAAGTAACAGTCAGTACAGAAGTAGAATAAAATCTGAAATAACAGATCGTCATATCAAAAAACGTTGCTGCGATTACGAAACAACTCGCCGAATGAGAAAAAAAAAATGGTTTACTAGACCCTCGAGAATTAGCGAAAAGAGAATCCCACGAAGCGTACCTTGGTACCTGGCGACTTGGCTGAAATAAAAGAGCGGGTTGGCGAAAAATAGAACCGGTTATGTTCTACCGAAAGCGTAGAGATTTCTTCCACGTGTGGACGCCCAAAACGGACAAATAGGTCGAGGCAGTCAAGAGCGGCCACGGAGGAAAAAGGAAAAGCCGCGGAAAATGGAAAATGCTGTGTCATATTATCAGATTGTCGAGGGTCGCGTGAGAATAAACAGCATTAAAAACATGTAAATCCCCGGGCGAGAGACAAAAAGCGTGCGAAGTAACGAGGGAATCTCTCGCTACGAAATTGCCGTAAAAGAGCGTTTATAAATAAATATGAGGCAGGATACTGCAGGAGTCTAATTTGACTGAAAAGCTGAGATTTTGTCGCTGTACGTGAAGTGCTTTCGAAAACTTGGTTTTTTTGCTTTGAGTACTTACTTTCTTCTAGAGAATTATCTATAGAAGACAGGCCCGTGCACAGAAAGCTGGATTTAGGAGGGGTTTTCCAACTTTCATGCTGTACTTGTAGAATAACATGCGATTGAAATTGATTTGGTTTGACAGTACATGGTCCGTTCATAGTGATGTAGATAATAAATGTAGAGTAAAAAAGTAAATAAATAAATGATGTTATCTATTAGTAATCAAATATATTAGGCAATATCAAAACATCATTTGTTTTCCACAACTTCTACTTTATATATTGAATCTTTGCTATGTTTTCAACAAATTTAACACAAGCAGCTGAATAATTACAGATACAGAATTGCGAAAAACACGTTTATTATTTCTTTTTCACATTTAGATGTGTAACGACAGCATAATGAATAAAAAAGGAGACACTTTTTATTACTACACTATACACAAATTTTATGATTTAAAGGGTTATACACCTTTTTTGAGGACGGTTTGGATTTTTTGTTTAATGTATACGGCACATAATTTTATTACATAGAAGCTATATTATTGTGATAGAATATTGTCAACATTAATATACAAACATTATTTGATGAAAAAAATATCAACAAATGGTGGACTTATAGCCCTTTCTCAACTTTTTTTTTAAGAGGCTTGCAGTCACTGCAATGAAAATACAAGAAGTCAACTGAAAATATATTATCCAAAAACGTTACATTTTTTAGTGTAATGATAACGTAACGCGTTACATTAATTAACAAGTAACGATGACAGGAACGAGTTCCTTTTTTTTTGGTAACGAGTAACGGAAATCGTGTTCTTCATTTCACATCTGTCTCATCAAGTTTTTAAAACGATTTTCAACTTTTTAAGAAATTTTTGGAAACTTAAGTATCAGTGATTTTTAAACTTCCTTATTTAAAGTTCAAAATTGTATAATTTTATAACTTTAGATGAAACAGAGTAATATATAAGTGAATTATGTACAAATATCGACAAAGAGTATGCTTTTTCACTTTTTATACTGGAAACCTTAGTTCTTGAAATCTAAAGCAATATCCTTAAAATCTATAGATTATACTAGAAAACCTTACGCAATTTCATGAATACAGAAAAAAAATGGAATACGAAAAATACTAGATATTATTTACTTCTTTTGAAAGAGCTATTAGATTCTTTGAAAATTTCTGTAATTCCAGAAATCAAGAAACTTAGATTTCTCGAGCATTGAATTCTAATAATATATGTGTAAAGAAATTCATTCAAATACTATAAAAATATTCAAATTTCAAAAATCTATTCAAAATTGAAATAAAAAAAGGAAATGACTAGAAAAATACAAGTTTATCTATGGAATATTAAAAACGTATACAACTTTCAAAACTAGAGCATCGAATTCCAGAAGTTTATACAGAAATATACAAGAAAACTGAACAATCCTTCAAATCGTAGAAAAACTGATGAAATACGAAGGATAGTGAAAGAATTATGAATCTAGTGAGACACCTGTTTTCTGAAAAATTCTTTTGGAACATGAAAAATTTATTGCACTTCACATTTTAGAGCTCAAAATTCTCGAAATCCATGTATAAAAATTCATATCAAAATGCTCAAAGTATATAAAAATACTAGAAAATCCTGCAACAGTTTATGCATCCTAAAAAATATACATAGTTTCAGAAATACTGAACGATTCTTTGTATTGTAAAAAAACTGAAAAAATACGAAAAATACCAGAAGAAATAAATATCTATTGAAACACTGTTTTCTTAAAAATCCTTTGAAAACGTAAAATATAACAAACTTCCAATTTTACAGTTTGAAATTCTTGGAATTAATAACAATTAAAATGAAAATATTAAAAATATATAAAAATACTTGAAAATCTTGTAACATTTAATAGATCTTAGAAAATATAAAATAGTTCCAGCAATACTGAACAATCCTTCATATCGTAGAAGATATATACGAAAAATACCAAAAAGAAATAAAAATCTATTCAGTCGCTGTTTTCTGAAAAATATCATGCAATGCAAGATCAAAAAATTTATATCAAAACGTGAAAACCAATTATAGAAGCATTTCATCGAAATCGTTTGAAAGATCTCGTTGGGGGGTTCTTACCCCTACACCCCCCCCCCCTCTGCACGGGCCTGATATAAGAAAGAGAGAAATTAAAAACAGGAAAAAAATGTAATTTATTTTAACCTTATAGTTCTTTCGAAAAGTCCTCGATAAAGAAATCGAAGTAGTAGTATGTAGAAAGAATTTTCTCAAAAAAGTGACGTTTGACGCTGTTAGTGTTTTCGATTTAATCACTCAATTTCGGCTAAGAAAGAACTATTATCGATAGTTTCTACCAATCCTTACTATAATTTTTTCTCGATAATCTGGGCCTTGTTGGCCAACTGTTAATAAATACAGAGGGTTCGAAAATGACGTCAAAACATGGCGAAAACGACCCCCGAGCAATATTCGAGGATCGATCGGCTTATCATTGAGGCCCATTCTTCATGTTGCGTTATCGTCGTCTCGGAAGATCGAAGAGGCGTGAACATCCATATTTGGGCTTGGGGGAAAAAAATCGATCCCAGTGATAAATATTTCACTTTGAGAGGGTCGATAAATAACGCTACCTCGGAAATCAAAAAGGTCGTGTGTGTGTACTTAAATTCCGCCGGCTCATTCGGCCCCGAAAATCACCGGGCGAGAGAAAAAGGCATCGCCGCGCTTAATTTATGGCTTAATTGCTCGAAATTACTGTAATGTGACCGCGAAATTATAGAGTCGCGCGGTGTCGTAAGCGGAGCTGGCACGGTGGATTAATGGGCGAGGGCCGTTTTCCGTGACAACACGTTTTCAGATGCAGCCAGTGGTGCAGGGAGAACGAACTTTTGGGAGAAGTTTTTGAAGTGTTCGCGAATCGTTTAGATGAGTTATATATAATTTCATTTTTCACAGCAGGCGGGTTCGTCGAAATTTGTAGATCTGTTTTCTTTGACATTTTTGATCAATATTTATTATTTTATAGGTCATTTGATGCGAGGTTTACGCCAAATTTTGTTTTTTTTTGGTCGAGGATAATTGGATAAATTTGTGAAACTTTTAAATTCATACGCGAAAAAGCTATGAAAAAGCTTAAAAGCTATATATTACTATTTTACAATAGTAATTATTCAAATGTAAAATGACTCTTATTGAAATTACTATAGTTTTACTGGAATATTTATTTTTCTCGACATTTTTTCTCAACATAGAAAAATTTTGTAGGAGTCAATATCTACATTATTGTGAAATGAGTGAGGAGAATTAAAATAGTTTTTTGTGAAATATTCAAGCTCTGAAACGAAGAAAAGTTTGATGAATTTGATGAATTTTGTTTTATCACAGATAAGCAGTAGAAATATGTTTTTTTTTTCCAACGCGGAATATTTTTTGACACCTAAATGAGAAGTAATGACTGAAGAATTACTACATAATTGAAGATTTATGAAAATACGTTGTTACGATTCTAAAACAAAAACCAATTATATTTTCTGAATGTTCCCTTTTTTTACTTTATCCAACGTTCAAAGGAATTGAGAGCTCTGAAAATTTCACTTGCTTACGCCACTGGAAAAAGCCACACTCGATATCCGCGAAATTACAGCGATAATCATACCATTCAACCGCGTATTTTTCAGGAGATGGATCGATGCCGAATTTCACCAATCGACTGGTGTAAATTTTCGCTTCACTTTTGATCTTATATTATTTTTTATTCTGTCGTAAACATCAAGAAGCCGAATAAGGATTGCATGACAGTAATTTGAGAATGTGTCTTTACATGATTGAAAAATGTTTTTTATGTTTCGTATGTGGTTGAGAAACTTGAAACAAAGTTCTTGTAGTTTTATGGTACTGAAAAAAAAGTGTAGATGAAAATATCTGTAATAATGTAAAAAAGGAAGAATTTCTAAATTTTGATGTCGTAGATCAAAAAATGAGTAAACTTCGGAGGCAATGAGAAATTGGATTTTATTTGGAAGAAAATTGAAGTATAACTTTTTTATTATTATCATTAGAAAAGGGCGATTTTGGTAAAATAAAAATTTCCACTTAGGCTCATTAAACTACAAAGAATAACAGTACTCGAATATTCTCCCAACTTTCAAGTATCCAATCAAGGAATTCGATCTGAAGTATGCTACATTATCACCGAACACATCAATAAAGCCCGAAAATTCACGGAACAAGCGAGAACCACACCCAAAACTTCGACAAATTAAAAACCCTCGCCAGAGAGATGCGATAAAAAACACCAAGTGCAATAAAAAAAACTTTCACGCCCTATAAAAAAAATCCCGTTAGCAAATGCAAAGGCACATTCGTTTCTCCTGAAATCCCGAGGAAACTAAAACATTCCCTTTGGTTTTTAATCTATATCCTAGGGAATTGAATTTTTCAGAATGCAAGGAATCTGGATTCACAGATGGATGTTATAAATTAAATTTATTTCATTGAATTGAATATTGTAAATGAGGCTATAGAAAAATCCAGAGGCGTAGGCAGAAAATATTTTCGGGAGTGGTTTTTCTGAAAAATATTTTTCCTTTGGGATATATTTTTTAATCTACGAGGACATGTTGCAAGGGAGTGACTTTGAAGTATTTACCATTTTGGAATTTAAAAGTTATACAACTTTTGGAATCCAGAGTTTTACCTACATTTTTCATGTTCGTAAATAATGGAATTCGATTTTCGTAATTTTCAGTTAGTAACTGGGGTTTCGATTTTTTTACCAATACTTTTTGTATTCATACCACTTTGAAGATTATTTGATATTGAGTAATAAGGGTTTCTATAGAATTTTCTGAAATTCGATTCTCTAGGAATTGAAATTCTAGAAAATGTATACATTTGAATTGATTTTTTAGCGAATTTTAACCACACAGATAAAAGGTACATCATCAATTTATATTTTTTTTGTATAATATATTACTCATTAGATTTTTAAATATTGTAGCTATAGTATTGCAACTTTCAACGATTTGGATGATTTGAATTGATTTTTTGAAAAAAATTTCTCTTGTGAAGATTTTCAGTACTTTTATTCCATATTTTTTTAAGTATTTCTATAATTGAAAGTATGTTTGTTTGTATAAATTGTATAAATTGAATTGGATGTACTTTTATTGTTTTCTGTATGAACTTCTAGAATAATTTCTAACATAATAGGAATGCAATTTTTGCATCATAATAATGAATATGCTCCAGAACACAAGTTTTTCTAAACTTCGAAGAATATTGCATCTACATAGATAATTTTTAATTGAAAGATTTCTAGTAAACTAGTAAACAAGTAACCTATACGTAGAGAAAAACTTGCTAAAACTGACTAAATATTTAGTCACATATGAACCTTATAAAGTTTAAACTCATATCTACTTAAATATTTAGTCGAATTAATAAAAATATAGTCAATATGACTAAATTTTTGGGTTGATTGGAGAAAAAACTTGTTTAGGTTCGTATTTGATTCAAGATTATTCTCAGTGTAGTAAACTAGTAAACTACTGAAATTGTTGAATACTAAAATAGTAAACTAGCGAAAAAGTCAAATAGTAAACAAGCAAACTCGTTAACAAGTAAATTAGTTAATTAGTAAACTAGTGAATTTTTTTTACATTTTTTTAGTATTATACATATAATATACGAAACCCTGGAGGATTTGTGAGTATTTTTATAGATGACTTATATTCTTTTAGATTGCTGGAGATTGAAAAAACTCAATGGTTTAGAATGTGAGTTTCGATCTGTTCTCAGTAATTTCAAGAGTAAATGATAAAATCACATTCATATAGATGTTTCATGTTTTATATCGTTATTCTTTTTTCGTATTTTTGTAATACTTAAAAGATTTTGTAACGTTTTCCAGAACTTTCATAGATTTATAGTATTCTTGAAAGTTGATGCTCAAGAAACCTGAAATTTATAGATCATAGAGGCATTTGTCGAGATTTTTCAGAAAACAGTTTTTACGAAGAATTCAATTAATTTTTTCATTTTTTTAGAGGTTGTATGAATCGAAAGATTTTTAATACTTTTATTTGTTGTTTATATAGATTTCTAGAATTCGATGATCTAAGATTCAGTTTTGTAAATTTTTAGCATTTTCATAGATTTTTACATTTCTTGATTATTCACAGGGTTCAACAATTTTTCTGATTCTTATTTTCTAAGGAATCCTACGTTTTGATAATCTTTCCTTTTCAATATATATTATCTATACTGCTTAGGTTTTCTCGCACAATTTGTAACTTATATTCTTATTGTTTATCGATATAACTTTTTTCATTTTTACATGAAATATTGATTGATGTTATCAGAATTTCGGGAAAGGTTCGAACTGCCTATGTGCCTGGAAAAATCACCATCCCTTTCTCAGCTAAAAAAATTTTGAAATGTGTCTTGTCAAACAATTGTTTTAATATTTCAACACTGCCCATTTTTCCCAAGCTAAATTCATGTCACATATCCATTTAGTAAAAGAGGATCTGTATCTTGATGGAAAAAGAAGAAAAATCCCACGCTTTTTGTGCTGCGACGGGAAAGAAAATACGTGTAAAATGACGGCGGGGGTGTTGATGGGACGTGTAATACTAGGTGTAGGCGATAGGTTAGGTGCAGCAGCAGCAGCAGCAGCCTCCCAAAGAGCAATTCGAGAGATCGGATATTGCCGCGTTGCGGCTTCAGCCACAGCTGGGTCCTCGGTGGCTCGTAAAATCGCGCGATGCATGGGTCGCCCAGATGCCATTTAGATTGCGTTCTTCCTTTCTGGAGATTGCGGTTTAAATAGCGAATCGTCGCGAACCCAGTCCCCCGGGAAACGCCGTGAATGGGCCTGCGATGCTCCAGGAAACTCGCGCTTTCGGAATACTGATTACTGTCTAACCTCCGTAGTAACTCGAGAACAACGTTACCAAATGCAACCGCGACATTACATAAAGTACAGGGCCTCTCTGATCTATATAAAAAATTTTTCCTTACTTAACATCCACCTACGTCGTAACAATAGTTTGACAAAATTTCATCGCATTTTTCAGGAAGATTTCTTTCGAATCTTCAAACTCGGACAATTTTTCTCTCTTCTCTAGTTTTTTGACAAAACCGACAAATGAAGTGTTGAAAATTCGAATGCTTGATCGTGCAGAAACTTGAACACATAGGTTAAAATTTTCACGTGAGAATTCATCTTCACGAATAATTAAAGAGCAAAAACACTCGAGTCAAAACGTTAGTAATCTGGTAAAATTTTTTTTCTACATTGACTCCTTCCTCGGTTGAAATCCAATAATGTAGCAAGCCAAAGTCGCCTCGGATCCGTAACTTTTGCTAGACCTCGGCGTCGAGGAAGACTGGGAAAATTGAATTATTAATAACAATCGTCCAAGCTGCAGCGCGAAACCCCGGTCGATAGCCCCAGCTCCATGACTACGAGTGGCATATTCCCTGCTGTTGAACACGCGCATTTCGGTGATTTTCGGATCTTGGAATTGAATTACATTGGCACTTTATCCCAAATGAGAACTCAGAAAAACTATCTTAAAGAAATCGAGTGGTATTTGACGGAAAATGATGAATTATGCAGGTACAGAAAATTAAAGAGGAAAATGAAGTGTAATGAGAATTAATTGCAAGGTTATAAAAAGAATGAAAAATCGTATAGATGTAGCAACCTTATATTCAGGCCCGTGCACAGAAACCTGTATTTGAGGGGGGGGGGGGCAACTTTTATGTTAAACTTGTAGAATAACATGCAATTGAAATTGATTTGGTTTGACAGTACATGATCTATTCATAGTTATTGTGATAATAAATGTAGATGAAATAAATAAATAAATTATTTAATTAGTCAATAAATAAACGAATATGTAAGGCAATATCAAAACATCATTTGTTTTCAACATTTTCTACTTTACATATTGAATCTTTGTTGTTTTCAACAAATTTAACACAAGCAAATCAATAATTACAGATACACAATTGCGAAAAAACACGTTTATTATTTCTTTTCCACATTTAGATGTATAACGAATTCAAAATAAATGAAAAAAGAAAAACTTTTTATTGCTACACTATAAACATATTTTTTTATTTAAAGGGTTATACGACTTTTTTAAGGACGGTTTGGATTTTTTTTCATGTATATAGCACGTAATTTTATTACATGGAAGTTATACTAATAATTGTGATAGAATATTGTCAACTTCAATATATTAACATCATTTGATAAAAAAATATCAACAAATGGTAGAGTTATGGCCCTTTCCCAACTTTTTTTTTTAAAGACTTGCAGTGACTGCAATGCAAATACAATGCGTCAAATGAAATCATAACACCCAAAAACGTTACATTTTTTTAATGTAAGGATAACGTAACGCGTTACATTAATTAACAAGTAACGATAACAAGAACGTTTTCTTTTTTTTTTGGTAACGAGTAACGAAAATCGTGTTATTCATTCCACATCTGTCTCATCAAGTTTTTAGAACGATATGTAACTTTTGAAGAAATGTTTTGAATCTTGTATGTAAGTAATTTTTTAACTTTTTTTTTTTTTTAATAAAAATTGTATATCTTTATAATTTTAGATGAAACAGAGTGTTATATTGGTAATTTATGTAGAAATATCAACAAAGAGTATAGTGCTTTTTCACTTTTTATAAGAAGTTTTTACAATTCTAGCAATAAATTTTAGAAATCTGCATATAAATACACAAAAATAGTGGAAACCTTAGTTCTTGAAATCTATAGCATGATCCCGAAAATCTATAGATTATGCTAGAAAACCCTACGAAATTTTATGAATACAGAAAAAAAATAAATTACGAAAAATACAAGATATTATTCACTTTTTTTGAAAAGCTATTAGATTCTTTGAAAATTTCTGTCATTCCAGAAATAAAGAAACTTTGATTTCTTGAGCATTGAAATCTAATAATATATGTGTAAAGAAAATCAATAAAATACTAGAAAAATGTTCAAATTATAGAAATCTGTTGAAAATTCAAAAAATATTGAGGATTCTAAATTTATAAAGAAATTGTTTTCTGCAAATTCGATCAAAATACTGCAAACATTTTAAACTCTCAATACTAGGAAATCTGATTCTTGAAATTCAAAGAGATATCTTTGAAATAAATTTAAAATTTTTCAACATTGGATAAATACTAGGAAATACAAAAAGAAAATAAATATACAAATACAAGTTTATCCATGGAACATTGAAGATCTATACAACTTTCAAAACTAGAGCATCGAATTCCAGAAATTTATACAGAAATATACAAGAAAACTGAACAATCATTCAAATTGTAGAAAAACTGATGAAATACGAAGGATACTGACAAAAATATGAATCTATTGAGACACTTGTTTTCTGAAAAATTCTTTTGGAACATGAAAAATTTATTGAACCTCACATTTCACAGCTCGAAATTCTCGAAATCCATGTATAAAAATTGATATCAAAATCCTCAAAGTATATAAAAATACTGGAAAATCCTGCAATGTTTTATGTATTCTAAAAAATACGAATAGTTTCAGAAACACTGAACAATCCTTCAAATCGTAGAAAAACTGAAGAAATATGATAAATACTAGAAGGAATAAATATTTATTGAGACACTGTTTTCTGAAAAATCCTTTGAACACGTAAAATTTAATAAACTCCAAATTTTACAGTTCGGAATTCTCGGAATCTATAACAATGTAAATGAAAATGCCAAAATTATATAAAAATACTGGAAAACCCTGTACCGTTCTATGGATTCTGAAAAATACGAATAGTTTTAGAAATACTGAATAATCCTTTAAATAGTAGAAGATATATAAGAAAAATAGCAAAAAGAAATAAAAATCTATTCAGTCGCTGTTTCCTGAAAAATATCATGCAATGCAAGATATCAAAATTTATATAGAAACGTAAAAACCAATAATAGAAGCATTTCATCGAAATCGTTCGAAAGATCTCGTTGGGGTTGGGGGGGGGGGGGGGGTTCTAACCCCCTATCGTCCGCAGGGGTCTGCTTATATTATATGGTGAAATTGGAGTTACATGCAGTCATCATAGAGCATGATCTAGGTTCAGAATCGACGCAATACACTCGAGTTTTGCTTACATTTTCCGGCCGGAAAAGCTCTGAAAATTCAAAAGCATTGTTCCGCAAATGTAAAGTTGAGGCGAGGGTTGAGGAAAATCGCAATCGCGGTGAAAGTGCGCGGTTTCATTGACACGGATAATGCCGCGGGACAATGCGCGTATGCAAATGACGCGAATGACACATGCAATGAAAGGTTGTACGGAAAAAAGAAAGGCACGAAAAGGGCTCGATTGCGGAAAAGCCATGGCTCAATTGTTTATTTAATTATCCTGGCACGTGCGAATATCGCGCGATCTCGCTTCTTTGTTGGCAGCGAATCCTTGTACTCGTTGCTACGCTTACTTTATCTCATTGTTGATGCTGGCGTGATATCCCGGATTTTTCATCGCGGATTCTGCGGCGATTCCCATCTGGACCTTGGCATAAATTTGTATTTCCAATTGTATTCCATTCTTACTCTCTCTTCAAATTTATATCGGCTCGCTCGTTTTGTTTCCTCTGGCATTGTCATCGCTCCGAGGGAAAAAAAAACGAGGCGATGCCACGATAAGCCCAATTCGATGGCCTCCTTATCGTTTGCCTTTTTTCCCCTTTTTTGTTGCCATTTTCGCGGAAAACAGGGGTTTTTTCTCGCGTATTGTTTGCGGGATTTTTCAGGGACTATTGTTTGGTGTTGGATGGATGAGGAGAGATTGTGTGGAATGGGTTGTTAGGGAACAATCAAATTTGAATAAGTGATGGTTGACGGATTAGGGATTGTTGGGGAGTGAGGGTTTTTTGATGATTTTGGGATGGCATTGATTTTTGAAGGTTCATTTTGAGTGTTTATTGAATTATTTTTCATAGGGGGGTATTTTGATTTTGAAATTATCGTATTTAGCAGAATAAACCGAATTTTATATTGTCATTGGGTTTTTATGGACATAAGGTATTTGGAATGAAAGTTTTTTTTATTTTTTTTTATTTGTAAACATATTTTATGACAACTTGTCCGAAAAAAAAAACTTATTTATCACGTTTTTCTAGTATAGTATACGAAACCCTGGATGATTTATAAGTATTTTCGTAGATTGCTTCAGAGATTTAAAAAACTCGATGCATTAAAATACGAATGTCGATCTATTATCAGTAATTACAATAATTAATGATGAAATGACATCCTTATAGATTTTTAATGTTTTATATCGTTATTCTTCTCTCGTATTTTTGAAATACTCAGAAGATTTTGCTGCATTTTCGAGAATATTTATAGATTCATAGTATATTTAGAATTTGATGCTCTAGAACCACAAAATTTATAGATAGTAGTATTTGTCGAGATTTTACAGAAATCATTTTTCCCATTAAAATTCAATTGTTTCATTATTCTTTCAGAGTTTGCATGAAATGAAAGATTTACAATACTTTTGTATGGTTTTGTATAGATTTCTAGAATCTGATGATCTGAGAATCAAAGTTTTGTAAATTTTCAGCATTTTCGTAGATTTTTTTTTTGTAGACTATTCACTGGCTGCACTAATTTTCATGATTTATATTCTTTACGTAATCCTACGTTTTTTTAAGTTTCAATTTTTTACTAAATATTTACTGCTGACGTTTTCATGCACTTTTTGTAACATACATTACTATTGTTTATCTTTGCAACTTTTTTCATTTTTAAATGAAACGTTGATTGATTTTATCAGAATTTCGGGAGGTGTTTGAACCCCCAAAACGCCCCTTGACAGTGATCAATAATTCTTACAGATTTTTGTAGTGCTAAATAGTGATCAACTGTCCTTACATGTTTTGTCATGCCATTAATAATTTTCAATAAACTTTAATTCAATATGGTTGAAAAACCTCGAACTAATAGACGCTAAAATAATTTATTTGAATATTGGTGCAGTCAAATCAACTGCCTTTTTAACTTTTTTAGCGAACTTTTATTTATACAAGCCCCTTTCATGATTCCACCCTTGATTACGCAAACTCTGCGAGATCCATAGATCGATACGTCACTCGAACCCCATTAGAAATGAAAACTCCGCGAATCGAGCGCGAAAGAACCTCGCGATATAAACGTGATATGAAAGCAACTACAACAGCAAACATCTCGCGGCGAATATACAGCACCACCGAGCATCGCGTAAGTAAATAATTTCCTCTTGAGGTACGAGCCGCGTTTATTTATCGAGTAGCTTCCCAAGGATTTACGATGTTGACGCTAATTTTTCCCGTCTCGCGCTTAATTCCCCGGCGGGAATTATTTCGTCGCGCGGCACGGCGCGACAGAGCGTAATCATGATATCCGGGCTCGCAAATGTAAACGTTACCTAGAACTCGTGACACGCGATGCAATCGGATAAGCCGCTCGCGACGCCCTCGGCGGAAATTTGAGATGAGCTCAAAATTTCCGGCAACGGGGTACACACATCGAGAAAATGGAGCCACTCACTGAGAAACAAATCTTGTACTTTATTGCACTTTTTACAGTTATATTGCAGTTATCACAATATTATTTTAGTTTTTACAATGTTATTGTGAAAACTGCAATCTTACAGCTAATTTCAGCATATTATAGAAAATAAAGTACGTCTAAGTCACATTACTCATGGCATCACAATTTCTACTGGTTCAAAAACACAGCTTACCTGTAACAGAAAAAGTTCAAACATAAATTAATGAATATCTCAAAAAGCCACTGATATCAAAAATATTCTTCTCAACACTGAGAAAAAAATCTTGTACTTTCTGCCGTATATATTGTGAAAGGTACAATATTATTGTACTTTTTACAATAGTATTTCAATTTTTACAATATCATGATAGTTTTTACAGTAATATTGTAAAATCTGCAATTCTCATTTTACTTATTACAATATTATACAGTAAAACCGCTATTAATGTACAAATTACAATTTGTACGCCAGTTTTTACTGTATAATTTCGAAAAAGTTGAAATTTCACTATACAAACTGTAATTTCACCATACATGGCGAAAAAAATGAGCTACGTTACTTTTATCCAGCTTTTTCGAAAACTGTATCATATTACAATATGATGCACTAGAAACCTAGAAAGTATACAAAAATACCTATACAGATCTGCATACTATAAAAGCTCTATAGAATTTTCAATAATCTGGATTAATAGGAATTACAATATGATATTGCAAAAAGTACAATAGGCATAGTAGAAAACGAAAGATATACCATATAGGAGTTTTTACAACAAAATATATCTATAATTACAATATCATTTGACCATAATTACAATATGTTATCTAAAAAATTGCTATATTATCTAGCAAAAAGTACAATATGTCAGAGTGATTCCCGTTTACTATACAGTATTGTTATAATTACTATATTTTTTTCTGAGTGCTTTTTTTTTTATTTTGTTGTCAAATATTTGATGAAAAAAATGGGTTTACAGTGATGGTCGTTGTGTTTAAGTTGGTTAGTAATGTTAAAACGTACACAGAGAAAAAAGTATAGTAATTTTTATAATGCTGTATTTTATTGTGGAATCAGTCTGAAGTATTGTACTTTTTGCTAGATGATAATACAAATTTTTGACATAATATATAGTAAATATTGTTGAATGATATTGTAGTTGTGGATATATTTTGCTGTAGAAAATTCTATACATATTTCGTTTTCTACTATACTTTTTTTGTACCTATTGCAATATGATATTGTAATTTCTACGAATCCATATTTCTATAGTTCTTTTTGTTATATGGCGTGTGTGAAAATTTATTGTATATTTTACAATACGATATAAACTATTGCGGTCTATATACTTACATGTACAATATTCTCTTTTAATGTATCAAATATATTATAAAAACCGAAAAACGAATGATAGCAGATAAAATATTTCATTTAAAGTTAAACTGTACATGGATATTTAAGCCTATGTACTGATAGAGTAAATAGTAGAATTTATATAGTAACATTTGCATTGTATAGGTTTCGAATTTTCCGAAATTATCTACCTTAAACTGACAAAAACATTTTTATTCGTACAAAATAAAGAATATTGCTTAACAATGTTGTGAAAAGTTTAAGGAAAATGTTAAAATTACCAGTCATATCATAAAAACTGCATAAGTATTAAAAAACTTGTAATATTATTGTGAAATAAACAATTTTCATATAATTTTGGCCGTGTAAAATATTCTTTTACTTTTTCATGTAAAATGAAATAAAAATTCCTTTTCGACATTATTTTTACTCCTTCTGATGCATACAGTCAGCTTCTCCGACTCAGAAAAGTATGGTAGGAATATATTTGAAGCAGAATCTTGTTCTGTCTATTTCACTTAATATATTTCATCAAATACTTTAGTCAAAAGTGAATAATTCTAAGAAAATATTCTATGGGACAAGTTGAGTCTGAGCAATTGTGTGTAAAAAAGACATTCGAAAAAAAAAATTGTAAATTAGTATTTTTGGCATTATTTTTAATACTTTTTCTGCACACATTCAATTTCTTCACTCAGAAAAGTATGGCAACAATATTACTAAAGCAGAATCTTGTTCTGTTGCACTAGATGTATTTCATCAAATGCTTTAGCCCAAAAGTAAATAATTCTACGAAAATATTATCTAGGACAAACTGAATCTAAGTAATGGTGTGTAAAAAATACTTCTGTATTAAAATATCAAAAATTACTATTTGATTCCTTTATTTTACGTTTTAGACTTTCGTTTTTTAATAACCGATTCGTTTGACATAATTTTTCATATACTTGAATAAAATATTGGACCATTCAGTATTGAGTGAAAATTCATGTCATATTGTAGACCCACAAGACATTCTCACAATACCAAATTAAATATCATAATATTATCCTTTACCAAATATACAAAGAAAAAAAAAGCAAAATAGACTATACGAATTTGAACACAAAGAAAAGTATATGGCTTTTTGAAAGGTGAATAAGTAGGATTTCTAAAATCATATGGCACAAGCAGAAAGTACTACGGAAGTACGGTATAAACTGCTGTATATTTTGGAGTTTTCACAAAAATTTTGTACTACAATATAATTCAACAGAAGATAAACTAAGTAACTTGCAAAAAATACAGTATTTCAGACTGATTTCACAGTACACTTTTTTTTTTTTTTAAAAAAGTAGCTTTTTTTTCAGTGCATGATTATTCTGCACTAGGTAAAAAATGTAGTAGTTTCTAACATAAACAAAGTAAAAAGTACTAAGTTATTGTAAGTTTGACAACAATATTGCAGGTTATATAATAATATTGCAAATTTGATCATGTTTATTTTAAAATTTTGTCTAGTAAAAATCGTAACATTGTACAGATTACAATAGGTATGCCAATTTTTACTATGTATATAATTTTGGGATACTTAAAATCTACAGAATGCAAACCAAACTATATAAATTGTAACTCTTACTATACTACTACACAGAATTTGATATCTGTGTATAACATGAAATTAAACATTGTTTCTTTTATCATTTGTCTTCCAGTTTATATAATATAATACTCCATGTACCAAAAAAAAATTGTTTTTACGTATTAGTACATGGAACGCAGAAATTCATATATTGTAAAGTCTACAATATATTTTCAACTTTTTCTAATATAGTATTAATGACAATATGATGCACTAGAAAGTAGACAAAAATATAGTAAGAAGAACTACACAGATCTGAATACTGTCAAATTGTATGGCATTTTCTGAAATCTGAGTTAGTAGGAATTACAATGATAATATATTTCAAACAGTACAAAAAACGTATAACGAAAAATGAAATATGTATAGGAGTCTTGAAAACAAAATATTTATGTTCATGACAACATCACAATTTGACAACATTTACTTAGTTTTATGACAGGAGCTGTGATAAATATGTAGCAAAAAGTAAAATTTTGCGAAATGATTCCACAGTAAAGTACAATATTGTAATAATTACTATATTTTTTTCTTAAAGTGTTCTCGGAATTATAACAACGCTCTTTTTGTATCAACCGATGCTATCGAAATATAAACATATGGCTTTCATTCCATTTTTAGATGTAGAGTTAAAAAATGTTATCGTGACAAGAGCGACTGGCGCAACTTTTTCCACGCGCCCGAGGTTAGGGCGAGGCTCGATCAGGAGCCGCGATAAATTTCCTGTCAGCTCTGGGCGATGAGAGGAAAACCACCTACTCGCTGCGAAAAGTGCCTCTGGCGATTTCGTGTGATATTCGACTATCTCGTTCAACTGAGTCTCTTGCAAAGTGAGATGTGTAAAAGTAAGGGCATGTTCTTTCTGAGGAAAATGTCACATATGCTTGACATGAATACTTGTGTAGTGTAGAAGTCTTCTGGATGATTAAATTTATATTTTTATCCTGCAGGAGCTTTTGTAACGAAGGATGTACAAAATCAATGTTGTTAGAGGAAGTTGATAAGAGTCTATGTTACGTGGAATTTCATTAGATCTTCTTGATCTAATGAGATGCATGTTATTATGGCATTACATGTTACATGTTATTATACATGTCATTATGACAGGAAATACATGTTATTAGAAGAAGTCGATAAAAGTCAATTAAACGTTGAATTTCATTTTATATAATTAATCTGACGATGTTTCGATCATGGTTTGGTGTTTGAAAAGGCTGTCTTCATCAATTTCAAAGAGGTTAATCTTATGTCTTGGCTGCGATTCTGGAGATTGCGAAATTCTTGAGATTGAAGTAGGTTTTGTAGTGAAGTGACCAGCAGTCGCGAAACTGGCAGACCAAAACGTCGGCTCCTTCTCCGCTGGGGCTCCGGATCATAATGCGTGTCGGTGGCAGGGATTCCCCTACTTCCGTTCGAATGATATCCGGTGGAACGCCCACTTGCATCTCGGACCGGCGGAGCGTGCACACGTTATCGCTCCTCAATTACCGCGACCACGAGACAAAAAAAACAATAAGCCAAACCAGCGAAATCTTGGCCATTAAGAGTATTTTGAGGTCCAAACGTCGCCATCCTGATAAGACGAATTGATTAAAATTACGAAATCAATGCAGGGAAAACTATTGACTTGAATCATTATTTTCTGAACGTGTTATCAATTACTCAAACTGGTATCAGGTCCTAAACAGAAACCTGTATTCTGGGGGGGGGGGGGGGGGTTCAACTTTTATGTTGTACTTGTAGAATGACATGCAATTGAAATTGATTTGGTTCGAGAGTACATGGTCCATTCATAGTGATGTAGATAATAAATGTAGATTGAAAAAGTAAATGAATCAATTAATTATTCAATAAATGATCAAACATATGAGGCAATATCAAAACACCATTTGTTTTCAACAACTTCTACTTTATATATTGAATTTATGTTATGTTTTTAACAGATTGAACACAAATAACTCAATAATTACAGATACACGACAGCGAAAAACACGTTTATTATTTTTTTTCACATTATGATGTATAACGAATGCATAATGAATAAAAAAAGAGACACTTTTTATCACTATCAGCAAATTTTATGATATAAAGGGTTATACACCTTTTTTAAGAACGGATTGGATTATTGTTAATGTATATAGCACATAATTTTATTACATGGAAGTTATATTATTGTGATAGAATACACATACAATAAGTCATGTGATATTATAATATCCAAAAAAGTTACATTTTTTTAGTGTAACGATAACGTAACGCGTTACATCAATTAACAAGTAACGATAACAGGAACGAGTTCCTTTTTTTTGGTAACGAGTAATGAAAATCGTGTTATTCATTTCACATCTGTCTCATCAAATATTTTGGAAATTAGATATAAGTCATTTTTCAACTTCTTTATTTTCAGATAAAAATTGTACAATTTTATAATTATTGATGAAACAGAGTGATATATTAGTAATTTATGTACAAATATCGACAAAGAGTATAATGATTTTTCACTTTTTATTAGAAATTTTAACAATTCAAGCAATAAATTTTAAAAATCTGCATATAAATACATGAAAATACTGGAAACCTTAGTTCTTAAAATCTATAGCAGGATCCCTAGAATCTATGGATCATGCTAAAAAAATCTTACGTAATTTTATAAATACAGAAAAAAAATGTAATACGAAAAATACTAGATATTTTGTACCTTTTTTAAAAAAGCCATTAGATTTTTCGAAAATGCTTGCAATTCCAGAAATCAAGAAACTCTGATTCCTCAAGCATTGAATTCTAATAATATATGTATATAGAAAACCATAAAAGTACTAGAAAAATGTTCAAATTTGAAAAATCTGTCACAAATCCAAAAAATATTGAGGACACTTCAAATCTATGAAGAAACTGTTTTCTGCAAAATCGATCGAAAAACTGAAAATATTCCAAACTTTCAATTCCACGAAATCAAACTCTTGGAATTTCAAGAAATATCTTTGAAAAAAGAAAATACATGAAAAGAAAAAACAGGAAAAAAGAAAATACATGTATTGAAAAATACAAGTATATCTATGGAATATTAAAATCTTATACAACTTTCAAAACTAGAGCATCAAATTCCAGAAATTTATACAGAAATATACGAGAAAACTGAGCAATCTTCTAAATCGTAGAAAAACTGATGAAATACGAAGGATACTGAAAGAAATATCAATCTATTGAGACATTTTTTTCTGAAAAATTCTTTTGCAACATGAAAAATTTATTGAACCTCACATTTCACAGCTCGAAATTCTCGAAATCCATGTATAAAAATTGATATCAAAATCCTCAAAGTATATAAAAAAACTGGAAAATCCTGCAATGTTTTATGTATTCTAAAAAATATGAATAGTTTCAGAAACACTGAACAATCCTTCAAATCGTAGAAAAACTGAAGAAATATGATAAATACTAGCAGGAATAAATATTTATTGAGACACTGTTTTCTGAAAAATCCTTTGAACACGTAAAATGTAATAAAACCCAAATTTTAAAGTTTGAAATTCTCTAAATCTCCAACAATGTAAATGAAAATGCCAAAATTATATAAAAATACTGGAAAACCCTGTACCATTCTATAGATTTTGAAAAATACGAATAGTTTTAGAAATACTGAATAATCCTTTAAATAGTAGAAGATGTATACGAAAAATAGCAAAAAGAAATAAAAATCTATTTAGTCGCTGTTTCCTGAAAAATATCATGCAATGCAAGATATCAAAATTTATATAAAAACGTAAAAACCAAACGTAGAAGCATTTCATCGAAATCGTTTCAAAGATCTCGTTGGGGGGGTGGGGCTAACCCCCAAATCCCCCCTCCCCTCTGCACAGGCCTGACTAGTATACTTTGTCAAATCTGCATTCTTTCAAAATTTTCGAATTGTTGAACTGCCAATTGGAAAACATTTTCAATGTATCAAGCTGAAGTACTAGTGTTTTTTTTGCAGAACCTTGCTTTTTTCTTGTTTTCGTGAAAAACTCTATCATCCTCTCTGCAAAATCGGATCGATCTGTATTTTTTCCGGGATCACGATAAAAAAATTTCCACCCAGCGAAGCGGAAGCCGGGTTGTCCAAACACGCCAAACACTAATCAACGTCCCATGAGGTCCTTGAAGCACGCTGACCACGCGTTTTCTCTTCGTCAATATTTGCCTTGATCCAAGCTCTTCACCGGAAAAATCCGAAAGCATCGTACACGTTACGGAAAAACATCACGACGGGTTTTTCATTTTTATTTAAACTCCACGAGAGGAAAAATTGGTTGTAGTGCAGTTCTTGACACCATTCCGAATTTCGGAAGGTTCAGTTTGTTGTTTTTATCGAGGATCCTGATGTGCGAGAATTGTGAATGTGAACGAGGATTTCAAAGTGAAAATTGTGGAAGATTTCCCGACGTTACGCAACGTCTCGGTGAAGATTCCGATGATTTCGGGCGATCCACGCGGCGTGTCACGCGACATGCGAGAAGGGCGTGCCCGATGTTCAACTGCGCAGTTTGTTGCACACGATATGCATGTATGCGGAGTGCACTTTGGATGTACATACGTCATTTGCTGCGCACACATCGTGCGAACGGCCGTTTCGTCAGACACAGGTCTCGATGGTTTTTTTTTTGCTTTTTTTCTTGAGAGTAGACATGAAAATTGAGCAGTGAAAAATTGATTGAATTGCTTGAACTGCATTTTTTTCTGCTAGAAGATGAAGAAGTTTACGTTTCGGGAATTTTCGTTTGCTCTGAGTGAGAAATTTTGTTAGGATTAGAGCTGTCAATGAAGAATTTGACTGTTTTTGTTGAAAAAGAGGTGGGTATGGTGTGGATGAGATGAGCAGTTATGGCACTGTCATATTTTTCATATCGAGCCTATTTTGACATACTGAGGCTGAAATTGCTGTTTTAGAATTTTTGAGTTTGAATCATTGACTGATGATCACATACTGTAAACAGAAAAATTTTGTCTTGCAGACACTTATTTATTTTTTTAACGCGAAACTAAGCGAATTCAAGATAAACAGTAAATCCGAAATAGACAAACAAATTGATCAACTGCATTGGATTTTGAATGGATTTTTATTCTGTGATTCTTGTTGCGTTATTCAGTACTGCTCTGTCGTTCGAATAGTCAATAAGATCAAGTAATATGTATAGAAAGAAACCTCTCGAAAAAGAAAATCTCAAGCATCATATTATTTCATACTGCAATCGCTGATTTTGACACACAGTATTTTTTGATGTGGAATATATTCGTATTGCAAATAAACATGTAAAGACGTTAAAAACTGAAAAGCTCATTGCCTTAATTTTTGTATTTAGTGATATTTTGCTTGTTTTTTTGTCATTTTTTTTTCAAGCCTAATTTGGAGCCTATTTTGTCTGTTTTTCGAGCTTTTTTAGCCCCACAAGACACATTTTTTCGAGCCTTTTTCACCCACTCTAGTCATTACAGAAAAATTCAGTTGTGGGAATTGAAAATATCTTTTGTTTATATGGAAAATCTAAAATGATTGCAATAAAAATATTATTGATTTAATAGCGATAACCTTTTTTTCGATAGAAGTAGTAAAGGAAAATTCGATCAGTACGACTGATATTTTCAACGATGTCCATTCCAACTAAGATTTAGTTGAATTAAATGAAACTAAAAAATTCATTTCTCACAATCAGTAAGGTCATTACTTAGACTAAGAAAAAAATCATGTAGTTCTTACTGAACAGTCTGTCAGAGTTGGGGATGGATATGATGATCTATTTTTATTCTTACAATGTGTAATTATACAGAACTGGTTAAGTTTCTGAAATTTAGACAGTTCTGATTAATTTGCATTATGTTTGAAACTTTGAAAACAAGGAAGTAACATGAAATGACGAAAGTACGACAATTTTCAGTGATTGTTCAGTTCTGTTTATGAGTACATACATATCTATGAAATATGTATGGTATTGTTTTTCCATTATTGATATAATTGGGTGAAACAAAAAGAAAAGTATCAGAAAATCACGAAAAATCTTACAATGAAATAAATGAATTCTGAATCATTAGTATTAGTTATGGTTCATTATGAATTGATGGTAATAATTAATATTGTATTTATTAACAATTTTTTAATTAATAAATATAATGTGTAATTATCAATATTCTAGATATTAAATAATAATTAACAATAATATAGAATATAACTATCATGTAATTTTATTATTATCAAAAAAAATTTATCATAATAATAATAATAATAATAATAATAATAATGATGATGATATATTATATTCATTTATTATTATTAATTTATATTTATTATCATCTAATTATTCATTAATTCTTATTATTCTTGTAAATTCGGAAGATTTCAACAGTTTGTAATATGCTTAAAGTTATGCAAGTTTAGAAATTTTTTTTTTTTTTAAATAGTCGCCCAAATGAAGCATTTTTTTGTTTTGAATGCAGAATATCTTGTTTTACAAAAAGATTTTTACTTGTTTCAAAACTTTATTAAGTCAAAGGGATTTAATCTTCTATTTACATCGAAATAAATAGTATGATCGTTTTCACTCAAACTAATTGCAGTATTGATAAAAGACGTTTACTTGCTTCTTAAAAAATTTTTAGCACGACTATCGTAATTTTTCATTTACATCAAACACGATAGTAATGATGCTTTGACTATTTGTATATTCATTATTTTGAAAAAAAAAAAGATTTTATCATTTTATTTTCTAGATTAATTAGTGACGAACTGAAAATAAAAGAAGAAATAAGAGCCCCTCTTAAATTTCCCCCCAATATGCCTAAGCGCGTTGATTTTCAAATTAATAAACACTTTTATGGATGGATAATATTTATTTTACGTATACCTTAACAAGTTGAGTTAAAGAAACTGTATCCTTTAGTTATTTTGACTATGTTGGTTTGGTTCTGTTAAATATCTCTAGCAAATAAAAGACACTAAAAAATACAGTAAAATTCTCTGAGTGTATAACCCCTTAGGCAAATATTTTGATTCTGTTTCTCTTTAAAGCTGAATCTGCTGAATTCAACAAATAGTCCGCGATATTATACAGATATGAAATCTGTAAAAAATCAAAATATTTAATTTGTAGAATGCAGCAGTCTGTTAAAATAACAGAAAATCTGTTTTGAATGAGGCATATACGTCAGTTTCAACTACATATTTTAACAGATTGCAATTATGTATAACCAGGTCAAGATTTCGAGAGCAAGTCCCGGAACCAGGGACTCCTCTTCTCGTTCCACAGCATACGTACGAAAACTCATTGTCCACATTGTCCGTTAAACCTTCCTCTGGTATCCCATATAAACGCACAATACGTGCATGGATTTTTCGGGGATACATGTGTATGCATGAAAAGTTGGTGCTACATCGGGGGATTGTTTTGCGCGGTAAATAAAAGGACGGCACAATGCAGCGGCAGGCGAGCTTTTTACCACGTCGCGGACAAATGGCGCGGCCGTTCGCGGAAGGAAAGTTCCGATCCTAGGCGCAAGAAGAAGGGCTCTGCCTGAATCCCCGTTTGTCGCCGCGGCCTAACAGCATTTATTCGCGAGATACCGAATCGGCATTATAACGAGGCGCTCTCGCGGCGCGACGAAAAACAGCGCGACGTTACAAAATCGCGGAATGGGCTAGCGGCGGCGCATGCCGTAACGTATGCGCCGCAAAAACTGGCACCGACGGCTTTAACGCCGTTTACGCCGTCGTCATCTGCCCCGTTAGCTTGCATACAACGAGGCGCATCGCCGGAATTAACATTTTCCGCGAAAGGTCAGCTCGGCGCGGCTTTGATAAGAACGCGCCTTCGAATTCGGCTTATCGCGGAGTTTTTTTCTTTGTCCTCTCTAAGGTGGTAATGGGGTATGTGGAAGCTGGTGGGAATTTCTGTAACTGGCTTGATAGAATTATACCTAGGTATTTGAAGGATAATTTTGAAACAACTAGATCAAATTGGCGCGCCCTTAGAGCGCGATACGAGAATTATAATTGGGACAGAATTTGAAAAAGGTATATAAACTTTTAAAATGACTGACTGTTGAATAGCGGTTTTGAGCAGACCGATCTGTGACCATACAATAAAATCTGATGATTGCATTTGAAATATGGAAAAATTGCATTACGGAGTCTGAAATGGATTTCGCAAATAGGTGTTGGTCGAGTGGATATTTTATTATTAATCAATAATTTGTTATTTTCGCAAAATTTAAATTGAATAAGATCTGTCAAAGCTGTTTTGTTGAAATATTCATCATGAAAACGATCGTCGGGAGCCAATATCAATGGGTTGTAAAATAAAAGACTTGCTTTTAACTTCCCATTTTCTTTCTCGAGCTTTCGGCTTTTATTAAGCCCTCTTCAGGAGCTAAGAAAATCCGCAATGACAATTAATCTATAATAATTAATATCCCATTTTAACTAATTCTTTGTACTTACATTTTTCATTTCCATGAATTCACATTAATATTCAAGAAATTGATTATTACAATATATAATAAATTACACCAAGAAACAAACTCAACAGCTTGCTAACAAGAACTGAACTTAATTTTACAAACGTCGGCATCTATAAAAGTCATATCTAAAGAACGAACATCCATCATAAGTAGAACTCAAAAATCTAGTGTCATCCTGCTTATTCAACGTGTTTTCAGTTCCCTTTGTGAACACCATTTCAGAAACCATTATTTTCTTATAATTTTCTCCTTTATCCAGAATTTTCACATCTTTCCATTTAAAATCATGATCATTTTCTATTCTACGATAAGTGAGGATTGAATGATTTCCAGTTAAACGACGAATATTGCTTTCATGTTCAGATATTCTGGTCTTTAAACATCTTTTTGTCTGTCCTATATAGCTAAAATTACAATTTCCACAATCTATTTTATAAACAACATCCTGTTGATCCATTTTCATTAATTTATCTTTCCCCCTTTTAATGATTCTTTCATTTTATTTATTATTCGTCCTATAAATTATTCCCATTCCATATTTTTTAAATAAATTATAAATCTGAGGATGCAAACTTTCAATACAAGGCAAAACTAAATTCTTCTCTGTATCAATATCTCTATCTTTGATTCTATTAATTCCAAATTTCAGAAAATTCATCCTAATATTAACATTCTTCAAAATGAACTCAATGGGGTAATTATTCATTAACAATAAATCAACAATCTTATCTAAATTCTTTCGATGAAATCTCGGGTCAGATAATTTGAGAACCTCATCCACCAAACTAAAAACAATTGCTTTTTTCTGATGTAACGGATTTTGAGAATAAAAATCCATATACCGTCCAGATGAAGTGGGTTTAACAAACCAATCAAATAACAACTTATTTTTCTCCCTAATTAACTTCAATTCTAGAAAATTTAAAATCCCCTTAACCTCGATCTCAAGTGTAAATTTCAATCTTTCGTCACCAGAATTAAAATGAATCAAAGTATCGTCAATATTTTTAAAATCTATGCACATCAAAATGTCGTCATCAAATCTAAAATAATCCCTTATATGATCGCACGGAGCCAAGGTTGATAAAAAAGTCATCTCACTCTTGATATGAACATTTTATTATTTTGGCTTAAATAAAGCCCTCTTCATACTAAGAATACTAACTACCCTCTTGATACTAAGAATTTGAACGCAATTTATGATAAATATTTTGGGATGTTTTGAGGTTTGATTATTTGTAGTGGTTTATGATTTGTTTTGATTTTGGTTTCATATCGGGGGGTTTCATATGATTATCGATCACGAGCAGGATTAGTCCTCTCATGATTTTCTTGGGACGACGACGTACTGGTCGTCTCCTTGATTTACCGCCTTTTTTGCATATTGACATATATCTGTTTAGATTGTGAATAAGTTTCGACGACGAAGTTATGACGTATTTGAGGATTTATATAATTTGACTTGTGTTTTTTTCACCACACACAATGAAAGGAATCCCCTTCATGTTTATATTTATTGGAACTTCTTCAGTAAAAAATTGTAAGTTGTGACATATTATTAACGATGTGTTTGTTTTGTTTATTGTGTACTGTGATTGTATGATATTAATGAGAGAGAAAGAAAGAAAGAAGTAAAGGGAGAATTTTTTACGTAGATTCTGAAGAGGGCTTTATTTAAGCCGAAATATTAAAATGTTCATATCAAGAGTGAGATGACTTTTTTATCAACATTGGCTCCGTGCGATCATATAAGGGGTTAATTTACACATTTCGGAGCGTATAAACATTTGATTTGCAAATCTAAAATAAAATAAGAGTCGGAAACCCAACCTCATCAAAGACTCATTCTCAAAATCCTCCATCACTATGTCAGCTAATATAGGGGAAATAAGAGAACCCATATGTGTACCATATAACTGTTTGTAAACATCATTGATAAAGGTGAAGAAAGTCGAGTCAAATAATGTTATTGCGCATTCTATAAATTCATTCAATGGAATCTTTATCTTTCCCTCTAAATAACGAGATCCCCTTTTTAATGATTCAACAACTCTTTCTTTTGAAATATTAGTGAATAACGAAGTCACATCTAATGAAATCAATTTATATCTCTCTGGTATAATCAAATTCATCGAATTATCCTTTAAAACAAAACCATTATCAATGTGACTCTTGGGTTTCGGTAAATGATGAACCAATAGATCTTGAACATATTTAGCCAATTTGTAATTTGGACTCCCCAAAGAAGATACAATTAACCTAAGTGGGTTACCACTCTTATGTATTTTGGGCAATCCATAGGCCCTAGGTAAATTACCATCAGTCTCAAGCAATCGTTTATAAGTGGGTTTTGTTGTTTATGTTTTGTTGAAAATTAATCATAATTTTACATTACTTCAATATACGTAGAACAAACAACGGATTATTATTATTTTGCCATTATTTGTGGAATGATTTCTATCACGTAGAGAAAATTTCGAGAGCAATCATTGGGAAAAATTCGATTCAGGGTACACGTGTTAAAAACTTCAATATACTTTCATGGAAAATTTACCAAACTTTTTCTATGTAGCAACAAATAAAATGCTTTTGCAAAAATTTTTTACCTTACCTGAACCTGAAATATGAATGAGATGGATGAAAAAAAAAGAAACTCTTTTCTATCTTTTTGATATTTTATTATATAGATATATCTTTTCCTTACTCTGTCTGTATAATGATACTATTGGATCATGAAGGAAAATGGCTATTTTGAAAATAAATGGCTACATTTTGGTTAGTTTGCGATTTCAATACTTTTTTTTCTCGTTATCATTATTCAAATTTTGGTTTGCTCACTTGTTATGTATTTTTTAGTGGTCAATTTTAAACACCATTTTTTTCTACACTTGGACAAATTTTTGAAAGATTTTAAATCGACGAATTTTGAAACAACAAAAAGTGAAGAAAAGTTTTTTTTTCTCTTCAATAATATGGCTCTGCTATGATTGATCAAAGGTATTAGGCATTAACATTAAATATATTCAGAGTAATTTCCTGCAAAAAATATTTCCATACATTTGCAAATTTAATAGACAAAATTTATCTTCGTAAGGATATCCTGAAAGTAGAATTTTCACAAATTAATGAAGTATGCATATATTCTTTTTTCACTTCTAATACACATGTACACATCGTACTTAAATTTGATCAAAAAATTATGAAATTATTTGTAATTATGTTTAGAATATTGAATTGATCTTTAAAATTATTGAAATATTATTTGATTATATTGAAGATTTTGATTCGGAATTCAAATAATTCAAATGACGTAATGCTATATTATAAATGATTCGATGTATAGTACTATTACTAATTGAATTCATTTGACAACTGAATTGAACAAATTTCACATTATGTCAATGAAAATGAATAAATAAAATAAAAAATCACAACTTCATTGAACTTAGTTAATAAAACAATTAATTTTTATCCAATCGATTATTTTCAATTACTCAATATTTAATGATTTCATTTTCATTATTAATTTTTTTCAAAAAATATAAAATATGAATAATTGAAATTATTCATTATTATTGTTATTTTGTGAAATTATGTTTAGCAGGAAAAATTGATTTTCATTTGAAAAAAATTTACGCAATATTTAATCGATTTCGTATGTCAATATAGAAATTTCAAAATTCAAGTTTATTTTATATCCTTGAAATTTATGTTTTGGTTTACCAATTTTGAACATTTATTTTTGAAAATTTATCTCACCACAGGCTTTAGAAAATTGAAAATAACTCTAGAAAAATGTTTGCCTCAAGGAAGATTTGGACCCATGTAAACAATGTTATTTCATTCTAGATCATATGCATTAAAAATGCAATTTTTAAAAATTTCAATAAACACTGTAAAAATTTTCATAAGTTTCTATTTATTATAATATACGTGTTGAATAGCAATAGTTAAATATCCAGTTTATAATTTTTAACACAAATTTCATTAATTAAACTTTATGAAAATTATTGACGTTTGTGTGAGATACAGGTTTTGGGCATTTGTTTAGAATTTCGCAAAAACTTTTCACGTATTTTCAGAAACGTATAGTTATTTTAATATTAGACATTTTTCGTGATCGATGATATCTCTTTCACTAATGAAATAGTTGCTAATTGATGAAGAAAAATCTGCTACGATAAATTTGATAATGACAGAATTTTGAGTTTTATGTGAATAGAATATTGAATGAATCAGGCAAAGATTTCTTCAGAAGTAAATAAACATCTCTTATTATTACAACAATAAGTTTGAATGAAAACGATTATACTTCTTGTTTCGATGTAAATAAATAATTTAGTCATTTCAGCTAGATATATTTTTTAAACAAGTGAAAAATGTTTTTAAAACAAGAAACCCTGTATTTAAAGTAAGAAAATCCTGTATTTGAGTTGACTAAATAGTAAGTCAATCGTACTTAATGCATTTTACTGAATATGTTTATCTAACTGCAGAAAATTTTAGTAAGGTGGAATGTCATTAAATTAAATTAGGTGTGTGAAAAAAATTCATTTGGGGAAGCCGAATTTTCTTGAGTGCACAATTCTAAAATCCTGAACTTGTGAACTATCATATAATCATGTCAAGTATGGGTGAATCTTCCTTCCTCCCATTTTGAAGAATTTTCGTGTCCAATACTAACTACGAGGATGAGTATTTGTCTTTTACAGTTTGCAAATAAAATTGGGAGGAATATCATCTGTTAGTTGAATTTTCAGCGAGCTTCACATCTGGTAGCCTTCGCCACGTTTCAGCGGGCGTTTCCGCTGTCGGGGCCAGCGAGAGCGAGCGCTATTATTTCACTATTTCAGCGACTAATCGAGCTAAGTGGCGCCCGAGGCGCGCACGCGGGCTCCAAATGTCCCGTCACGATTCGGCTCTTTGCCGGGCCACCCCGGGCGAGATCGCGGGCAATTTCCCCGACTAAAACACCGTTTTTCCGCGGCAAAAAGTGCCGGAGTTAAAGGTCAAGCGGGCGAGGTGTTATGCTCTCGAGAGCCCAATGATTGACAGAGATTGGAAAACGCGATTACCCGGCTTTTTCATTGCCTCAATTACCTTATAACGTATATACACGTTTACTTATACATACCTCGAGATTCATTTTTCACTCAGGCTTTTTTGAGCAATTGTGGGAATGGGCCGGCTCGAAAGTCCCGTCGTTAATTTTCTAAATTATGCCCTTGTCGCTGGGTTAAGGCGAGCTTTCGGAATGAGAAATATGCCACGATTCGTGCATCGGGGTTTCTGGGATATTTTGCTGGAAAATATTGGGATGACGGTGGTTATTGGATTTGACTGATGGCGTCTGTTATTTGAGAGATTAAGAGGTGGAATGGATATACAGAAAATTTTTTTTTTTTTTTTGGTAACCAGATGACTGATGGAAATGTAGTGAATATCTTTCAAACCGAATTTCATACGTTTGTTTTTTTATATTTTTCAATTGAATGATTTGTTTTATTTTGATATTTTTTTTAACAGGTTTTTCATTTATTTATGTTCAAGATAGGGTGGTTTTCACAATGGTATTACTTTTCAGAAAATTGAATAGTTCACTGAAAAAAAAATAAAGTAATTATTACAATACTGTATAGTAAACGGGAATCACTCTGAAATATTGTACTTTTTGCTAGATAATATATCAATTTTTGAAATAAGGTATTGTAAATATTGTCAAATGATATTGTAGTTATAGATATATTTTGTTGTAAAAACTCCTCTACATATTTCGTTTTCTACTATACTTCTTGTGTTTTTGCAATATTATATTGTGATTCCTATTAATCCAGATTATTGAAAATTCCATACAGCTTTTTCAGTATGCAGATCTGTATAGGTTATTTTTGCAATATTTTCGTATACTTTCTAGGTTTCTAGTGCATCATATTGTAATATGATACAGTTTTCGAAAAAGCTGGATAAAAGTAACGTAGTTCTTTTTTTTCGCCATGTATGGTAAAAATTACAGTTTGTATAGTGAAATTTCAACTTTTTCGAAATCATACAGTAAAAACTGGCGTACAAATTGTAATTTGTACATTAATAGCGGTTTTACTGTATAATATTGTAATAAGTAAAATGAGTATTGCAGATTTTACAATATTACTGTAAAAACTACCATGATATTGTAAAAATTGCAATATTATTGTAAAAAGTACAATAATATTGTACCTTTCACAATATATACGGCAGAAAGTACAAGATTTTTTTCTCAGTGTTGAGAAGAATTTTTGTGATATCAGTGGCTTTTTGCGATATTCTTTAATTTATGTTTAAACTTTTTCTGTTACAGGTAAGCTGTGTTTTTGAACCAGTAGAAATTATGATGGCATGAGTAATGTGAGTGACTTAGATGTATTTTATTTTCTATAATATGATGAAATTAGCTGTAAGATTGAGGACCGAGAATCAATATTTTTTTGATTTTGATAGAATTAGGGAGTGCGTCAGAGAATCCTTCAGGTTTCTAGCAACAAAAAATGAAAAATAAAAGTTTTGTTATACATTGAAATCCTTACAATTGATTTGTTCATGCATCAAGCAAAACGAAAAAATCTTGAATCGACTTTATGCTTTTATGTTGGAAAGTTAAATTTTCATAAACATAGTAACTTCTAGTCGTAAATATACAAAATAATCATTTTTTTTACTCTAGAAGTGATGAGTAAAAAAAGATATAGAAATTAACTGGCTGAAGTAAAATATGGGATTTTAAGGTTCGAAAGTTTTTAAATTGAGCATCATAGTATATTATAATATAATCATAACAGGATAATAGAAAATTGAGAATTTCAAATTTATTTTGAGGATACTTAGTTCTTTAAATGGAATGTGTGTTGGAAATTTAAGTGATTTGTGACAAAAATTTTAGTACTGCAAATTTACTATTCTTTCATGTTTCACATACTTTAATAGGAAAGTTTCATTAATATATGAAATATTAGTACAAATAAACTGGAAAATTCCAACTACGTTTGGTACAATTACAGTAAAATTATCGTCAAATTTCACCACAAGATTATGCTTAATGACTCTCGGTATCGGTACGATAAAATTACCACAAATTTTTTTTAGAGTGTTAAATTATGAAGTCCAAAAACGTAAAACTCTTATTTTTGTTTAAATTCTTAATATTTATCATTTCTCCCAAATGAAACGTTTGTTGTTTTATAGTTTATGAAATAACGAAGAATAATTTGAGAGAAGTTCCATATATTTGTTATTCTTATATTTTATTCTACGTATTTTAATATATGATAAAAGTAAACAGAAATTTTGGAATATACGTTATCAAGCTCAACAGAATAAATTCACAACTTCAAAAAATTAAATTTATTCTTATCAAGAATTTCAATTGCAAAATTTTTAGTAACAGTTACTTTAACAAATTATCTTCTGCATGCGAAAAATCTAAGAATTTCTTGAGTATATTTTTGAAATAATATTTTGTTGCAATAAGATGATAAAATTAAAAAATTTTATAGAATTTGTACGAGATTCATTTTTTGAAAAAATTAGGTTCTAGAAACTTAAATAGTTTGAGACGAAAAAAAAATGTCTTAGTAGTCCAATGTTTGAATCAAAGAATTCCTTGAAAACCATTTAATTTTTCAATGAACGAGTTCTTAAAAATCTTATAATTTTTCAATCAAAGTTTTCTTGAAAATGAATTATGTTTTGAATCCAAGAGTTCCTTAAATATCAAATGAATTTTCTTTTTTTTAAATTATTTTCCTCGATTGCTTGCACCTAATGAATTCTTCCTTTTAAGTGTATCAAAAATGAGACACTGTATGTAACTATCAATTTTTGAAATTTTTCAGAAAAATCACTTACTGTTTTTCTATTATTTATTTTTGATAAATTTTTCAATTGAAGTATTCGTAATATATTATAGATAGAGATAATGAATTCGTCTATATATTTACTTAATTATTTTATTGGTTTAAATTATCAAATTTCTTTTCCTTTCACATTTCGAACTATTATTGTCAAACAAAAAATTTTGATACATTCTCGTTTGATGAAATGAAAAAAATCTCAAGTCCTCAATTTTTATTAGGTTCGTTTATCTTCTTAATCCTTAACAAATGAAACATTTGTTGTTTGATGGTTCATGTATTTTATACTCCACATTGTCGTCTCTTTGTTCAATTGTAACATGCAGCGTGATATGCATGTGAAAGCGTGGAAAAGTGGCTTTTTTTTTTATTAGAATCTAGACTGCAAAGTCGCAGGATAAGGGAAGTTGTCATTTTATTACGCTTCTTTGTCTGGCCTACACAGCACATAAACCGTATCCCAATTAAAATAAAAAAAAGACATAACTCGCACTTATCTTTCACCAGCAAATTCTTAATGAAATAAACCTTCCTTTTACATTTTTATAAAATTATTTGAGATCAAACTACTCAGATATTTCCAAACTTTCACTCTATAGACACTGGTGTAAAAAAATGGCCTCAGGGCAAAAAATAAAATGGAGTTGGATCAGCCCTAAAAAGTCAGCGGGCAATTTGACGGAAAGGTTGATTTTTTTTGTCTCTCCCCGAAGTTTCGCACGGTTCCCCGGCAAAAGTTGGGTGGAAAAATGGCTCGGAGAGGTACTAATTTAATAATCTTCATTACCCGACACGACGCCGGCGGAACACCGTTAACACGACCGTGCTGCGGCGGTCCATCCGGAACACTGTACGAGCCAGAGCACCAGACTGTTTGCTCATTAGACCGGATAATTGCAGGTGGGTCCGGGCTAACCTTGCCCTGCCACCTCCTTTTCATCGGTCTTTTTTCGTCTTTTTTTATCTTTTTTCACCTTTTTATTATTCGCTCCTTCCATCCGCGTTTCGTCATCGCCAGTGCTCTCTGCATCCGAGGCCCTCATTTTGCTCTTGTCTTCCAGGAAACGATCATCCCGATCGATAGGCCATTTACCCAAAATTTGGCAATTTTCTGGGCCCTGAATTTAATTTGCGATAGGTAAGAAACAGCTGCGTTCAGGCGAAAAAAAGGTGAAGGAAGAAGGGATTGAGGTTTTTTTCAATTGAAAATTTAAGTTTGTTGAGAATCTGTTTCATGTTGGATCAGTATTTTTAAAAAAAATTTGTCGATTTATGGATTGTCGTTGTTTGTTGGTATGGTTGATTTTTGCTGGGAAACGTGTGTATGTAATCATTAAGGTCATCAGACTACTGGTGATTTAGTTTGGATAAAGATAGTTGAATAGGAAAATACATTTTTTTGAAGATATGTCCATTGTTATTTGGGTTTTATAAAGTTTTTATAAAACTCTTTATAAAATTTCGGTATTTTTTACATTGATATTCTTGATTTTGTGAAATTTTCACATAGTTACTTTAAGATTCCAAATTGGCTGTGAGTGTCATGAAAACACTAAGAATTCAAAAAACGTTTGCAATTTCTAGAATTCAAAGGATTCTAATGATTTTTTACTAAAAAAAAATACACTCACTTGATTGAATTCATCAGTTCGTAAAAATAGATTTCAGTAAATGTATAAGTAATTTCTTCATTTATTTACTTATTCATTTATTTTACTTATCTATTATATAATTATATAAATCAATATTATAATATAGAATTAATATATTTCAAATTAAAAAATCTTAACTCTGAAGAAATTTCCCTAGTTATTCGGTTTTTTGTAAAGTCACTTTATAAAAACTTTATAATATATTTATCAAAACAACCGGAATCTTTGAAAACTAGATTTTAAAATCCACATTTATAAAAATGTCGTCATTTTGTAAAGATTTCATCATGTTTTGATAAAGTCACTTTATAATATAGCGGAATTTTATGAAAAATACCTAAATTTGGTAGGGAGGTTTCTGAATGCTTTATAAAAACCCAAATTACTAGGGGTGAGCTATCAATAAAAAATTAATTATACATGACTTCGGATTGTATTATTTTGACTGAGGGTTTTTACAAAATTAATCAACTGAAAAACCAAGAAATGGCGAATTTGAATCAAGAAAAATTTAATTTGCAATAAAGCAAATTTAAGACCCTGCAATTTTAGGATGAAAAGCTCGATCGAAAAATGTGTGAATATTTATAAATACTTTACTTTTTCATTACTGATTCATACATTGTGGATTTGTAAAATTGATGCTCGAGGGAGAAAATTGTGCTCTAGAATTAAAAAAATACAATTTATGCATTGCATTTTATTTCTCCATAAAAAATGAATTCTGCAATGCTTCAGATTGTATGATGTCTTATTGAAAATTTTATAATTATATTTTACTGAAATTCGAATGGATGGTGATTTCATATTCAAATACGAAATTTACTGCATTTTTAAAAAGCTATAATTGTAAGAAAATAATTTCAAATCTTGTGATTTATGATGAAAAACTTAATTCCAAATAATTGTTCTGAGTAATAACTATTCCAAATAAATAATAAATAATTCTAAAACAAATTTTTTTTTCAACAACTTGAAAATGAAACAAATAGGAAAATAAATCGTTTTCTTGGACTTTTGAGTATGATAATAACCTCATGAAAAAATTTGAAAATCAATAAAAAATGACCATAGTAAACTTGGAATTTATATGTTTTCGTTAAAACGTATAAGTTTTTAAATTTCCGTATAAGTTTGTGAACCTAACTTATAAAAATTTCGAAAACTTATAAGTTGACCGTATCAAATTTCATAACTTTCTAAAATTTATTTTGTTCAACTTATTATTCGAAAATTTTATAAGTTTTTTCTAAAACCTATACCGAAATTTGAAAATTTATACATTTTACGAAAACTTATAAAATTAAAGTTTACTAGGGGAACTATAAAATATTTCAAATTGTATGATTTCTCGATAAAGATATAAAAAAAGTGAATTCACTACAATGAAAGAATATTGCTCATTCGTAAAAAAAAAAGGAATGTACGCATTTTTGTAAATATCTTATTGCAAAAAAGACAATTTTAAATTTGACATCGCAATATCTGTGGATTAAAAACTTAATCGCAAAAAGTTCAAATAGTCCAAAAATTTCAAATTTATGTCGGAGAAAAGGATCGTGTCTTCAATTTTTAAATGAAAAATATAGCTCACCGATATTTACTCATTAAAAATGAATAATTTCGAATTTTATATGATAGATTTTCCATGACGAGTTTCTTATCGAATTTCCTACAAATAAAAGTTCAATGAAACTGAAAAAATTAAAAAAAAATTAACGATAATTATGGTAAAAAATTCCATTGATACAAAACAGTAATTTCGAAATCAGGAAAATTTTTGATGTTGATATTTTAAGAGGAATTTTGAAAATTCTAAAAAATCGCATTGACTACACTCTCATAAGTTTTTGTTAATAAATAAAAAAAATTCTATATTGAATCATATTCATTTATTTTTTTTATTAAATGACTTATCATTATACTTGTATATTAGTTTTATAACGAGTTTTTGATCTTCAAGTTGGAGGATCAAAATTAACGAATACGGTTGATATTATAAAATTTAAATGATATTTTGTGATTTATTCGCATTCTAGAGTATGAACAAGAATTCTGACAAAAATATTTATATCCATCCCGAGATCACATAGCCGCTCAACGACCCCATTGTTCTCGGGGAAAAATCATTCTTGAATTTGCCGCCTTGTTTCGCTTTTCTCTGATCGAATTTTTCACCGCCACAATAACAACATGAAGTATCGCGATTATATGCAGAAACTATTATTCGCGAAATAAAAGAGGAATAAAACTATTTGAGGCATTGTACTATAATACTTGCTCATGAAGCAACAATAAACGTGGATTGTCCCTTGATTTATTGATTGAAGGTTGTAAAATACAATTTAGAGGATTTTGCAGCGAATGATGAACATGTAAATTTTTACAATATTTATAAATAAAGAAAATTAACTGATATATTTTCTTTAAAATCCACGAATATGAAATAAACCTACTTCAGAACATTCGGAAAAAAAATGCAAAAAAATCCAAACCTACATTATTTCTTTTGTTTTGAACAAAATACGTTAATGAAAATACCTTTCAACGACTATCACGATCCATCAAGTCGAATATTCTCGAACATATAATTTATCCATCCCAGTCAAAGTTGCGAGAAATTGTTTACGAAACAAACTCAACATCAGCCTCATTTGCTCTGGAAAAGGTAAATGCTGTTTATCAAAGTTAATGTATTGAGACTTTGGCGAAATTGAGCATAATCGTTGAACATAAGAAAGAGTTAGAATGTACATAATTGCTTTCACTGGGAAAAATTACCGTCGTAAAATATCTCGATCGTTATTGTTACATGAATGAAGTAAATGAGAAGAAATTGCAGACAGTGATTTGTAGCGATTGACGTGAGTGGAACATACAATATTTCACAACGATCGGGTCTATTCGTATATGAAAGCGATGTTTCCTCAGAATTTCATCGCCGATCGCATCAATCATCCGATGATTCGGAATTTATTGATTGATTGCAGCGTCTTGGGGGATTTTTCAATGACTTTTGAAGAGGGATAACTGTTAAAATATGAAAAAAGAGGGTTGGCAGAAAATACGAGGGTTTTTTTAAGGGAAATTATAGATGGATTTTTTCAAGAAAACTACCTACTACCAAAATTTCGTTTAAATTAATGATAACTTGATATGAGAATGGAAGAAGTTGTAATTTAGAGAAGTAAACATAAAAGAAACAAATTGAAGGAATCTCTTAAAAAAAGGAACGCAGTAATTCTCCAAAATAATAGTAAGTAGTAAAAATAATAAAAATCATCAAAATTGTACTCAATGAAATCGAGAGTTTGTGACGAATAGTAGATATTATGTAGATTCTCAAAGTCGATCAAAATAAAAAATTTTTCATTTCATCAACTACGAAATAATGTCGATCCTGATTACAAAATCATTTTTTCTTGAATAGAATTTTAAAAATAAATGTTTGTCTTGGATATCGAAAAAAATTAAGACTTGAAAATTGTTTAAACCAAGAGTAAAGTAAGAAGGATTATTATCAACGAAAGTACTAGAAATCTAAATACTTCAAATCCTAGACCATTATATTCTAGAAATGTGTAAAAAAAAACCAAAGAAAACAAATATACATAGTAGGAAATCTTAATCGCAAAAACAATGAGAAAATAATTAAAATGTTACAAAACTATGAGAGTAAATAATGTTAATTAAAAATGAGTGAATGGTAATACTTGTAAGACAATTTTTCAAAAATCAAAATCCAGAAAATTAAATCCTGATGTATGTTAACTATTGTAATAAATTAAAATTCTAATAACTTTCGAAATCATTAGAAAAAAGTACGAAATGTAACAATACTCACAAGTAAAAAATACAAGAAGTTTATAGAACACTTAGAACATTTATTAATTATTTTTCATAAATCTATGAAAAAACCTTGAATTCTCGGTGTATTCAAATTCTAGAGCATCAGATTGTAGAATCTAATGCAGTGGTATGAAAAAATTAAAAATCCATTAAAAAATATTCATATTTATAGTTTATTTGAATTCTTGAGTATCAAATTCTAGAAATTGATGTATTAATTTCAGAAAAACTTCAACATCTTAAAAAATGATGGGGAATTCTCAAAAATCAATATATGTTAAAAAAAATGTAAAACACTTGAAAAATCTGTGTAGATATAATTTGCTCAAAAATTTATACAATTTCGAAGTTCAGAGCATTGAATTCCGAGAATTTACAAAAAATTTATGCAAATACAGAAGAATAATTAAAATTTATTGAAAACTTAAAAATATAAGAAGGACCAATAGTACTGGAATCTGTACCTAATAATAAAGATAACGTTTTTTGATGAATCTATTAAAATACCTAAAATCCATAAAATTATTAGTATCTTAAGCTTTCTACAAACTATTTTAAGCTCCCTAATTTTTATAAATATTTTGTATACTTTATCAAGATTCACCATAACTTCTGAAGTTTTTTAGAATTTTTTGGATATTTATACAAAAAAAAAAAAAAATTGTACCCATACCTAGAAAAAATATGACAATGCACACAATGTAAAAAATTTATCAAAGATTTTTTCATATTTTTTCAAATTCCATAGAATAATATCCAATTTCAAAACTTTCAATATATGAATGTTATATTTTTTTTTAACTATAAACTTCATATTATAGCTATTTTAAACTTTCTGAATCTATGAAAATGTCTACAACTTACGAGTATTACTCTTATATTTGTAATACGTACTTCACCTATTTTCAAAATTAAAAAATTTTTTAACTCTGTACAAAATATGTATTTATCGAACCTTTTTTAATTCCCTGTAATACAAAAATATTTCTATTTTTCGAATTAAAATTAAAAAATCAGAAAATTTTATCGTGCATACTTCAGAAAAAAAAATGATAATCACCCCCCCCCCCCCCACTCAAAATAAATATTAATCTGAATGAATCACGTTTTTTCCTTATTAGTTTGAAAAAAACTGTATTTTACGAATTGTTGAATGCATAAAAAAAAAAGAAATATTGCAAAAAAATCGTATAAGGAAATGAATTGCATTCTTCTTTATGATCATCTGTTCTGGAATTTTTTAAGTATGAAAAATTTCCCAATCAATTTTAGGTAACAAGTAAAGCCTGGAAAGCAAGGCTCGAACGTTTTCTTCCTGGAGGGTTATTCTGCGTAGCGATCGAATGAATGATGACTCGGACAGCTTCATTATTTGATTCGATGACTTGGGCCGATTGTGGGTCGCGCGGGCCGCGAAGCTTCTTCCTATCGAATGTAAATAAGGCACTTTACATAACGTTCCCCTTATGAGTTTGTGTCGAAGGTCACGTTCTGTGCTTCGAAAAGCCAGCTCTCTCTCTAGCTCGCGATTTAACATCATTAGCGATAGGTATGTTGCGCGGAGTATTGTAAGAAAAGTCATCAATAAACGTGTTTTTTGACGTATTATCAAGAGTACAGGGATACCTGTTCCGAAGTATTTCTGTACTTCGCATGGTTGAAAAAATAATCAAGTAAAGGTAATTATTGTGTAGTTGCATAATAAATGAAGTGTTTGTTAGCAAATGGAGTAGATCACATTTATGGTTTGTTCAAGGGCTTGGACAAAAAAAAATTTCGGAAAAGATTTATTAGGAAAATATATAAAGTGGATTTCTGGATTTTTTGTATTCTTTGGGATGAAAAACATTTTGTATTTTTTTTTCTGTTAGATAGATTCTGATAGATCCACAGAATAAAATGTACTTTCTGAAAAATGAAAGTTCTGAAGAATTTTCGTATGTTTAGAGACTTTTAGAAAAATGTACATAGATCACCAGAATTTTTTTGATATTTATCGAATTGTGTAATCATTGAAAATTTTCATAAAGTGAGGAACATTAAATGTTTCTCACTTTTCTTAGAATTGAAAATTTTTAAATTCTTGATCAACGTCAATGGTTCTATTTACGAAGAAAAATTCATAGAATTTTCGAAAACGTAATTATATTTTGGAAATAGCATCATGTACAAATATACTCTTGAATAATGCATCAGATTGTCCCTTATTTTCTATAATATCAGAAAAACTGAGAAATCGTGGAAAATGCAGAGAAATCTTGATTACTGGGACAAATAATAAAATTTGGTGCGCTTTGGATTGTTTTTGCTATGCTTGAGATTTTCGGAAATCGAAAAATAATAAAAAAATAAAATATCAAACCTCGTAAATATTAATATGAGATTATCAGAATTACTAAAATGTTAAGAAATGTTCTTTCATTTTGCAGATTTTAGAAATTATCGTACATTGGTTAAATATTTAATATAGGCGTGAAAAATTTGAATAAAATTCAAATTTTTGACAAATCCCTAGGTTAGACAAATTTTAATAAATTTCAGAGTTCTAAATAGACTTGATTTCGTTTCAAATTAGAAATATTTTTGAGAAATCAAAAAACATTTGAATTTAACAATATCAAAGATTAAACGAAAATGTTTCATAATATTTTGATAGTATTCATTATCATATTTTTGCAAAATATGTATGTTCATATTTTTTCGTTTTTGTTTATAAATCCTAGAAATTTGAGAATAATTGAAAAAAACTGAAAAAAATAAGATTGATTTAGACACCAAAATTTATGTCATTATATTGATAGAATAGTATGAGCTTGTTTAGAAGAAAAAATGAGATAAGAATATTTTTTCTTACAAAAACATGCCTGAAATCATAATGAATTTTCTTAGGTTCTTGAAAAAACTTCTTAAATAGAATTATGTATTCAAAAATACTACACTTTGTTAGAAAAATAATGAGTGATCAAAGAAGAAATTATGATAAATGAAAATTAGATATTTAGAAAAAAATTTGAAAAATTTGAATTATTCCTAGTTCTTTAGAGAAGATTCCGTCATTCAAAGTTGCACATCAAATTCAGTCGAAAAATGCGTCTTTGAAAAACTATTTTATATTTTGAAAAATCACTCGCAAATTTTACCATAGTAACTTAGGTTTTTCTCAAGTTTTTTATAAATTCTTAGAAAACGTTGGTATTTTTTCAAAATTCCTCATTTTTATGAAGTCACTTTATTTAAAATTTATGAAATCTTTATAAAATGACAGAATCTACAGAAAGTAGATTTGAAAATCCAATTTATAAAAATGCAGTTATTTCATAAAGATTTTATTAGTTTTTTATAAGAACTGATAACAACCTTATGAAAACTTGCTTTTTTATGAGGTCACTTAATGAAAAAAGCAAAATTTTATTTAAAAAACCTATAATTTTATAAAGGGTTTTATGAAAAGTTTATAAAAACCTAAGTTACCTGGGTAATTCTGATCTTTTGTTATATTTGTCAAAATTTAAGCATACAGTTAGTTGTAATAAATAAATCCACTTTCTGAAAAAAATGAATGGTGTAAATATTCCCAGAAAAACTTTATCATTTCAGGTTTTCGCTCTATTCGTTAATAGGTATTTTGTTATAAAGATGTTTGTAATATATTTTTCGAAGATAAAAATTGAACTATTACAAAAATTGTTTTTTTTTTTTTTTTAATATTCAGAAAGGCAATCCTGAGTATGAATATTTTTTTCATTTTTGTCCTTGTTTCGAAATGACAATATAGGTAATAGCAATTTAAGGGGTTATATACCTTTTTGTGCGGACGAATAGAGGATGGTTTGGAGTATCTTTTACAGTATGTAGCAATAATGTTATGACACTCTAGTAATTGTTTTTATAGTGCATTGTTCATTTGAAAAAACAAATATTCGTTCCTAAAAAAATATCAACAATTGGCGGAGTTATGGCCCTTTCTCCGAAACAACTTTTTTTTTGAAGAGACTTGCGGTGACCACGATGCAAATCGAAGAAATCAAGTTAAATCAGAAAATCCAAAAAATTTCATTAGTCTAGGAATATATCTAGTTCTTGAAAGATCACTTTTTTGAAAGAAGTGTTTTTATTTTGCAGATAATAATTTTTTAATAAAATTTTCATAACTCGAAAAATTGAAATCTCGGGGAAAACGTTCTTGCATACAGAAAAAACGTTATATTATCTATTTTTTCAATCGTTCATTGAACGATTGAACAATCGGGCCATAAGTCCGCCAATTGCTGAAATTTTTTTATGAACAAATACTTGTTTTTTCAAGTAAACAATACATTGTCAAAAAACAACAACTTTGGTGTCATAACAGTATTGCTACACACTTTAAAAGATACTCCAAATCATCCTCAATTCGTCTGCACAGAAAGGTATGTAACCCCTGAAAAAAACAAAAAAAAAAACGAAAAATACATTTTTCGCCTGCAAATAGTTAATAAAAAATTACTAAATCCTGAAAACTATCATCGCACTTGGTGGAGGAAACGGAAATCGTAAGTCTGAAGGTTCGGGCCCTTCGGTGGGCTGTTCTCTCGCCCCGGGCGCTCTCAAGGGACCGCTTCAATGGCGCCTCGAAATTTGCATAACGTACGCACCTTGTACGATATCGCGAGCCCACGTCGCTACCGTGGTCCTTCGGGGGCCCTGGTGTTTTCGTATTAATTCACCAGCGGCGAAATTCAATTGCGTCCTTCGCGAATCGATTTCTGCCGGCGCAGAGCGAAGGCCGATCGCGCGCGCGCGTTCTAGCGGCTAATGCCCTTTCTTTTTTGCGGGTTTTTCCCACATGAAGGAGGAGAAAGGCAAAGGCTCAAAGTAGCCGACGCCCGGCAATAATGGTCAAGAGTCCTTTTTGCATCAATCAAACGGGCGCAGCCTTCGATGTATGTGGATTAACGCAACGCGAGATGTAATGAGCGTGATTGATCGTGCCGCTGATTTGTTTAATTGTCAGCCGATGCGTCCTTGTTTCTTGCTGTGATTGCAACTTTTTTGAGGAAAGTCGTATTTAAAGATAGCTTTGGAAGAAATTTTTGGTGTACATTGAATTTAGAATCGTTGTTACAAGGATGAAAAATTATTTCAGGTTCAAATAGAATCTCAAGTATCGAAATGAGTACCAGTAGGTTTCTGAAGGGTACAAGTAAGTTTCTAAAAAAAGTGGCTTGAAGTCTTGAGAATATTGTACATATTTTTTATGAGTCTTCAAAAGTCCCTTAGAGTCTCTAGTGATCTCCAATTTGGATATTTTGTTTCTTGGTAGGGTATAAGTGTATATTGGGTATTCGTTTTGCCAAATGGAATACTCATTTGGAGACTATTATGTCAAGTATACGAATTGAATTGGAACTTTAAGATTTCTTCTTGTTTAAATAATGTTTTCTTTTTTTTCAATTGGTTAAGACTTAAAAAACTAGGAGTGGGAGGGATGTGTTCATTATCATGATTCTTAGAAGTATGAGCAATAATATTCTTTCATTGTTCAATATAAATCTGAAAAAACTTGATAAGTAATAATAAATTACGAAAAACCTTTATTACTCACACAAATTTTAACGAAATTTCATAACTTGAAAAAAGTTTGTAGTACGTTTCACATTCATGAATTTTAAAAAAAAACCATTGTAAATCAGAAATAATTTCATTGGTCAACTAATTTTCAAGACTGTAGAGTTTAAAAAAGGTTCATGAATTTTTTAGATCTATGATGATTTCTCGTTCCTCATAAAAATATAAAAACGAAAAAATTACTTGGAAAATTTGAAAAATTGGAATTTTACAAAATGTTGTGCGATTTCAAAAGTTCTGAACACTTGAAATCGTTTGGGAATTTTATAATTTTGAAAATATGAATATAGTCGAAAATTCTAAAGACTGTCAATAATTCTATCGAATTCTTAATTATTATAATGTATTTTTGTTTATTTTATTTTAAGGAACTCAAGAACTATTTGGAAATCATGGATAATAAATTGTAAGTTGAACAAATTTTTATAGAATTTTGAAAGTTTTCTATAGTTTGTATGATTTTTCAAGATTCAAAAATTTTTAAATATTTTTATCTTAGATAATTTTGAAAGTTCTCTGAAATTATCTAAACTCAGAAAAATTCTAAAAAATTCACAGTATTGAGAAAAATGTTCATAGATTTTATAGATTGTGTTATTATTTATCATAAATATTCGAAATTTGAATGAAAACATTGAAAATTTTTTATTTTTATAAGAAATTAAGAAGTACTTGAAGATCATGGATAATAAATCATAAGTTGGACGAATTTTTATACAATTTTGAAAATTCACCATAGTTTGTGTGATGTTCCAAGTTTCTGGAATTTTCAAATATTTTTATCTTAGATAATTTGAACAATTCTTTGAAATTATCTAAAATAAGAAAAATTCAGAAAAATTCAGAGTATTCAGAAAAATGTTCATAGATTCAATAGATTGTATGCCTTATCGTGTTTCTTCGAAAGATGCATACAAGTGTTTTTTTTTCAAATACTATAAAAATCTGAAAAACTGGAATAGTATTAAAAAAGTACAAAAAAATCCTATAAGTTTTTTCGACTATTATAAAATTCGGCAAATTTCGGAGAGATTTTACTATTTTCAAAATTTTCAGAAATTGGAAAAATTGAAAATCATCGTATATATTGTGAAAATTACTATCAATACTCACTTAATTATTCAAAAATTTGTACGATTTCCGAAAATAGTTATAAATTTTGTACTATTTTCATAATTTATCCTAGAAATATGCAGAATAATATTCAATTTTTTAATAAAATATATAGAAAACCTGAAGGGTAAGTTTAAAAATTACGCAAAAGCCCTAGAAGCGAGAAAAATTTTTTCTAAATTTGGAAAGTTCCAAAGTGTTTGTATTATATTTGACATTCACAAAATTCTTGAAATTTCAAAACTTAATCATTTTATAAGACTTGAGAATTTCAGGAACATTCATAAATTCTCTAAAAAGTGTTCATTGTAATACTTTTTAGAAACATTCAAGATAACGTGTTTTGCATTAAAAGTTTTTTCCTATCAAATTTTTAAGTTTTTTTTTTCTTGTTAAAAATTTCACACTAGGTACAACTATTCGAAACGAATAAAAAAAATTTATAACATAAATAAATTTTTAAAAAATGGTCATTTGTATACCTCATTTGAAAATTGACTATTTTAAAAGAATTTCAATAAATTATCTCCTTTAAACAGTGTAAAAAAAATGTCTTTCTAAAAAGAAAGATATAATAATGACTGAAAACGCGGTTGACAATATATTCATTTAATTTTTTAATCTCCAATTTCTTGCTTCTTTATCTCCGTAGAATTTTCATGAATAACATCAGCATCTGTGAATTTATTCAAAAAAATTGCTGTTACGAAACACCGTAAACAGCTAATTCAATATGAAGTAAAAAAGGACGTTGTGAAGTTGCAACGTACCATTATCAGTACACGTGATGCGCGTGTAATCGAGTAGGTGTGTCTCTCGCGAAACATATCAATGATGAATATCAAGAGTGTCATTGAGAGTAACTTGCATTTTTCGTTATTTTTATTACAGTTTTTACTACTCAGTTTTATTCATTTCTTTATGTGATTTCAGGTGTTTGAATCAATAATTATATTATTGTCATAGCTTCAAAATAACAATTTTTGAAACAACAATAATTATTCACATACTTTTATTTCGAATGAAAAAGATGGAAATCTTATCATTTTTATCATCTTGAGAAAATTGGAGTAAAGAAAACTCTTTATATTACATATTGACATCTTATATTTATATTTTTAGTCAGGTCTGACCATATAAAAATGAAATAAAATATTCCAAAAGTTTGCAAACTACAAAAAAATTATATAAAAATCAGATTCCTGAGAGTTGCAAAATTGTATTTGTTCATACTTTTTCTTGATTACAACTTTCAACTTCATTGAATTAAAGTTTCAGTCCAAAGACACAATAAAAATCGCTGCTCATATCCAGTGAAATGCATTTCCTTTTTTTTTTTCGTGTTCGGTTAAGAAAGAAACGCGCTACCGCGCACAACCCACGGGCCGCAACCTCGTAATATACGACGACGAGAAATTAATTTTAATTGCGCTTTCAAAACTACGAGGCTTACGAAAGCCGTTGAAAATAATCCGTTGAAACCATTAATTACGCGTTCAAAGCGAAGTCGCGGCTAATTGATTTTGCAAAAACGAAGAGCGACAATTTAGAGGAGGATGAAAAAGCCTCATTGTCGCTCGCGCGCATCCAAGGCTGTCGCTAATTGTCGCGCCACGACGTGGACTCGTTTTTCGCGCCAGATGATTCTCGCGCATCAACGAATCAATTAAAAGCCGAGATCTCTGCTTTGCGAGGAGGGGAAATAGGCCCAGATATACCGTTTAACAGCTGTATTTTCTTGAATTTTTTTTTTTTTTTTTTTTTTTTGAGTAGAAGAATGCCACGTGGCAAACAGGGAAGCTGAAAGGGGGAGCTTCCTCATTAAGTTTAAATAAGTACAAATTCTACCATTTCAATTAGTAGTTCAGAGATTAACTATTGAATTAGTAGAAGTCTACAAGTTTGTTAAAAAGATAGTCGAGTTGTATTAAATTTATTGGTAATTAATATGTTCATATCGCACCAATTTATGATAAAGTTTTAATTTAAGAAACTACCATTTAAATAGTGGAAAATAATATTTCAAAACACAGGGAATGTTCCAATTCAAAAAAATATTATTTATTTCTTTTAACAGTCGTATAAATTACGAATATAGTTAGTGGACATAATTGACTAATTCGATTAGTTATTTCTCACTTATATTTTAGTGTCCTACCTTTTTCCTTTTCAAATAATGATATTTTACAGTTAATTAGTATTTTTTTACTAATTAAAACTAAGAGAGCTCCCCTAGGAATTTCTAAGCAATGGCAGTATATTCATTTTGTTCCTTGCTAGTGAGCATCAAATTTTAGAAGTCTATACAGGATTGACCAAATAACTAGAAAATCGTAAAAAATGTTATTAACAAATCTTCAAAGACTTGAAAGGTATGGAGATGAATTTTGATTATACATTTGTTTACCTAATAGTTAGGTAACTTCTGATTGTATTGCATCTTTTTATGAAATTTATCTATGTAGGAATTAATAAAAATATTATAAAGTCATTCGAATTTTAAAAATATTCAAAAAATATAGAAACTACTGAAAGAACAATAATTTTTTAGAATGGTAACTATTTACGAAGAATTGAATTCTAAAACTTCGAATGAAATACTAAAAATTTACAATAATTTCAAGTTTAGAGCTTAAATTTCTTAAAATTTACACAGTGATTTATGAAAATATTGAAAATTCGAAAGAAGGTTGGGAAAAACTATGACATTTCATTATTGCTGATTTGGATGTAAAAATTTTGAAAATTATAAGAAATATCTAATTTATTTACTTAAATTCTACAAAGATTTTATTATTTCGGAAATTTATAGATATGATAGAAATCTATAAAACCTTCCAGCTTAAAACATGTAAATCTGAAAATCTACTTAAAAATCTGTCAAATTCAAAGTACTGGAAAATTTCATGAAATTTATAGACATTGAAAAAAATAAAAAATTAACTAGAAATCTGTGAAATACTTGAAAATTAGGAAGTACTGCTTATCGTAAAATATATTAAAAAACTAAAAATCTATACAATTTCGTATTTTAGAGTATGTATCAAATTCTAGGAGCGTATATTTGAATTTTGAAAATATTCAACAAATATGGAAACTTCTAAAAAAACAATAATTTTTGGAATGGTTACCATGTAACAAAAATTATGTTCTGAAAAATCGTGCGAAATACTAGAAATCTATATAAAAACTTTCAAGTTAAGAGCTTTAAGTTCTTCAAATTTACATCGCTATCTATGAAAATACGAAAAAAAATTTAAAAGAATGTCAGGAAAAACTACGAAATTTTATTAATGCTGCTAAGGATGAAAATTTTTTTAAATAATGAGCAATATCAAATTTATGTACTAAAATTCTACAAAGATTTTATTATTTCAAGTCATTCATGGGAATAATGAAAATCTATAGAACCTTTCAACCTGAAACATGTAAATCTGTAAATTCACTCAAAAATCTATCAAAATCAAGGTACTGGAAAATTCTGCAAAATTTCTAGATATTGCAACAAATACAAAATAAACTGAATGATTTAGAAATCTGTGAAATACTTGGAATTTACAAAGTACTGCTCTCTGTAAAATATATCAAAAAACTAGAAACCTAGAAAATTTATATTTTAGATTATCGAATTCCAGAAGTCTATGTGTAAAGTTAAAAAAAATACAATGTATCAAAAAAGGATCGCGAAAATTTCATAATACTCGAAAAAATAAAAAAAATTTTAAAAACTACACATCATCAAAGTAATGAAAATTCGTTCATTAATAATTTGTTTTGATATATGTAATATTACTTAATATTTCTAACACTTCATATTTTCAAGCATAAAACTTTACAATCTTTATAAAAATCTACGAAAATTCTGCACAACTGTTTAAACTGTTGAAAAATACGATAAACACCTTAAACACTGGAGTTAAAGGAAACTCTAGTTATTTTGAGAAATACTGTTTTCCAGAAAATTCTTGAAATTACTGAAAATTTAATGATTTTCGAATTCTATCTTATTAAATTTTTAAAATCAATATCACTATCTACAAAAGTGTAAGAAACATGAAAAAACTAGTACATACATAAAATTATTATGAATAGTATGAATTGCGAGAAATTCTTAAAATACTAGCCTTGCATGAAATACATTAAATTTATAAAATTAGAATTCTCTGGAAAATCTATCAAAATATCGGAGATTTATGAATTCTTGAATCTCAGGAATTCAAAAAATTAATAGAGAAAGTTATTGTAAGTACGAGATAATACTTTAAATAATATAAATACTAAATAAATAAGTCGTATCAGATGATAGACATGAGATGATGTTATTTTATTTCAGCAGTGAATATCTTTTTAAAAGTGACAGCTTGAGCTTGCCTATTAATTTCTAAAGTGTTACGACGCTAGAAGAAATATTTATTGATACATTGAAATAAATAAAATGAGAACCCTTTTGACATATCATTTTGATGCTCGAGTCTTCAAATTAAATACTCAAGTCTCCAAGAATCCCAGAATAAGTATTTCATTTAGCAATATGGATAACTCAAGATACTCAATGGGACCCAAATGATTGTTTTATATATAAAATGAAAGAAATAAAGTATCCAAATTGGAGTTCATCAGCAACCATAGGAGACTTTTCTATACTCGTAAAAAATTTTTTATACTCTGAGAGACTATAAGTTACTTTTTTCTAGCCTTCAGAGAATAAATAGGTACTCATTTCGAGACTTGCTATACTCTTTCAGACTGAAATGATACTCTGATTCTTTATCCTGGAGAAATCCCAAAAGAATAATTTGATCACTAACCAAAACCGATCTCATTAGTTTCCGACGCGATTACTGATCAACATTCTTTTTCCCCGGAGAACCAAATTCTCGCGTTCATTCGGTCAGTATCACTGAATCGGAACCCTAAATTCCACTCGAAACGACGTCTCAACTTGTCGCGTGCGTGCCGCTCCATTACATTATCGCATTAATATCACGGTCCCGTTCCCCAATATTTTTGTTCCTCAACATTCGTAAATTGGAAAGGACATCGTAACCAAAACCAGAAGCACAAAATGAGCCTTGCTCACAGTTATTTCACTGCATATTCCGTTTATTAATTTGTGCGACTTTTATCAGAAATTTCTTGAATCGGAGTTGCCAGAAATGTGGGTCAAAATGTACGTAAATAAAGATCTTTCAAGACAAAATAATTTATAATTATTACAATTGGTAGGTGAATTGAGATCATTACGAAAAATGTTTGTAAATAAAGATAATGTATAATGGTATTAGTTTTGGAGAATAACGAAAAATATAATTTATTCAATTTATTCTTTCATTTTCTCCAGTTATATTTTCAAAATATGTAAAAAATTGATCATCCCAAGACTCTTTCACCGTTCTTCATTAGAAATATATATTGTAGAAGAAGAAAATCCTTTAAAAATTGAACCACACGATAGCGGTAATTAAGTGGCAACAAAAATACATATCAAGAGAATCAGGTAGTGGAGTCAGTTTTTGCCTCCATCTGATTTCTCGATGTTCCAGTGACGGTTCGTTTGAGCCGAGGAGCGAATAAAAACGATATGGAAGATAATCCGAATCGCCTTTTAATTGTGACCATCGATACTGATGAGTCATAAGCCTGATAATATCGAGTGGCCTGAAGACGATACGGGAAATATTAAATGCTCTTTTTTTCGGTTCCGCCGACTCGGCGAAATAAAAGGCAAAGGGTGCCATTCGATTTATTTTTCAGGTTGATTTATTACCAATAATTATCAGGCTAGTTAAATACATTTATTTTTAAATACAAAAATTTGTCTGAATTATTTGAAAGTGTCTTTATTATTAGATTTCTTTATTGTTTATTGAATTTTCAATCTTGGCTATTGGTTTTAGTTGAAAAATTCGTCCTATATAAGTGCGAGAAAGGTTCCAAATGAAATAATTTGATATTTATTGTAAAGTTTCTACTCAGTATTTATTGCATTAGCTAAAATGTAACGATCTACTTTTTACAAATTGCGCAGACTTTCAAAGTAGAGGTGTAATTACCTCGTTTTATTAGGCAATTAATCGAGTAATTTAGAATTTCGCAATGATTTAGCGAAAATGGATGTATGCAGAGAACCAGAATGTTAGGATTTTTGTAAGTCGTTGAATGAATGCAATGCAATCGATACTGGTGACAAGTACAACTTTTTCTGCTGAAACCTACATCGGAACGAACAAAATCTCTGCCTTTCGGTTTTGCCTTTCGATTTTACCTGCGAGCCAAGGTCTATTGGCACAAATTCGGAAAAATGTTTCGAAGCCTGCAATTATTTTTCTTAGATATGTTGAAGAAAGTAATGAGAGTTTTGATGAACAGATTTTTACAAGATAAAAAACTACAAGATAAATTGTTTATGAAAAGTTGTTGAATCATTATTATGTAATGACTTTAAAAAGTGTTGTGAAATTTAAAAGTTCATGATTTTAGGAGAAAGAGAGGTAAATCTTGTATTTTGAAAGTTCTTAAATTTATTGTTGTTATATATATCAAAATATAGAAAATTTCAATAATAATATAAAAACTGTTCTTGGGATTATCTACAAAGCGATAATAATTTTTGCTTTAAGAATAATTTGAAAATTCCTCCTCGGGGTATTACGGCGTGATTATTTGAATTTCAGTAAATTCTGAATTGGAAAGTTCCCAGTTACATACTTGTGAGTACGACATTGTATACAAGACTATTTTTCATAAACATTGTTTCCTATTTGAGATTTTAAATTATGTTTACTTTTTTTTTACTTAATAAAGAATTTTCAAAGTCTAAATTTTGATTAAAAAAAGGTAAAAAATGTTTTCTATTATATTGTTGTTATTTTAGGAACTCGAATGAAAAAAAATAATAACATACAATGCAGTGATTCTAAAAGTTTTTTAGAGATTTTCATAATTTTTGAAGAAATACATTATATTCGTTTTGGGTCATTATTTTTAAAATCAGTTTGGTCGTCACTGACCAAATAACTGATTTCTCTCGAATTTTTTGAATAGTCAGGTAAACTAGTTTGAAAACATACGTATTTTTTAATTTAGGCTTAAAATTAGTTAATATCAAGAAATTCAGATTTTGAATCAGGTTGTCAAATTTAGAGTAACCCCAATTTCGTCGAGAACTTTTTTTTAAATCCTTATTTTTCATTAGAAAATCTATGGATTTGAATAATTTTTGTATGAAAACGTTCGAAATTATATGAAATTCATGAATAATGCATTATAAATATTTCTTCTAGCATTGTTAAATTGTTACTAGCGTAAATAAAAGTAGTGTAAAAAATTTTTTGAGTAAATAGTTTTTTTTTTATTTTTTTTTCATTGTTTTGTAAAGGCATGAACTGCATTCTTTAAAAACCGTTGCACGCCAAAACGTTTCGCTCATAAGTGAGAATTTTTTCCCGATTTTCCAGCCTGTCATTAACAATTAGTGATTATGAAATTTCGATATATTTTCACTTTTCTTGATCATAAGACACTGTAGTATGTCCCATTCGATAATAAAGTATATTTCTAATGAAAATTTTCTAACTTTATTTTTCATTACTCGGGATATAACATGACATCAATTTTTCGTGCGTGTCTCTTGAGAATTTATTTTTTTATTTACGTGCGTGGACCTGGTATGTTTGGAAAATTTCTTTGTATATTGTTTATAGATGATAATTAATAAAGAAGCTTATTTACGGAAATTTATAAAATGCATTTTAAACGCGAAAATATTCGAGAAACTGATGAATGGCTACACATCAAATATTATACTTTATGATTTCACACGTTAAAAAATACTGAAATTCAAGAAATTTTATAAATAAGATTGCAAAAATTGCAATTTTTTATTATTTTATAAAGTATTTGACGTATCCATATTTCAACAAAATAGTATAATGACGAAAAGCATCTTTGTTTACCGAAAAAACATTGAAACGTGAGTACGCTGACATGTTGAATAATTTATTTAGTTTGGAATGAAATGAACGCTTTCATAAATTTCGTACAATTTCGAACGTTTTCATACAAAAATTATTGAAATCCATAGATTTTCTAATGAGAAATAAGGATTTAAAAAAAAGTTTTCGACAAAAGTGAGTTTACTCTGAATTTGACAGCCTTATTTACAATCTGAATTTCTCGACATTAACCAACTTTGAGCCCAAAATAAAAAATATGTATGTTTTTGAACTAGTTTACGTGACTATTTAAGAAGTTTGAGATAAATCGGTGATTTGGTCAGTGACGACGAAACTAATTTTAAAAATGATGACCCAAAAAGAATATAATGTATTTCTGCAAAAATTATGAGAATGTCTAGAAAACTTTTAGGATCACTACATTATATATTGACATTTTTTTTATTCAAGTTCCGAAAATAACATAAATATAATAGAAAACACGTTTTACCGTTTCATAATCAAAATTTAGACTTTGAAAATTCTTTATTAAGTAAAAAAAAAAGTAAACATAATTCAAAATCTCAAATAGGAAAAATGTTCATGAAAAATAGTCTACAAAGACTAGTTTACGTGACTATTTCAAAAATTTGTGAGAAACCGGTGATTTGGTCAGTGACGACCAAACTGATTTTGATTTTAAATTATGTTTACTTTTTTTCACTTAATGAAGAATTTTTAAAGTGTTAATTTTGATTATAAAGGAGGCAAAAATATTTTCTCCTGTATTGTTGTTATTTTATGAACTTGAATAAAAAAACTATTAACATACAATGCAGTTATTCTAAAAGTTTTCTAGACATTTTCAGAATTCTTGCAAACATGAGTTATATTATTTTTTCTTCAGGCACCTCGTAACTGTTTCCTTCGAAAATCGCAACTTCCAAATCTTCCAAATTAGTCTAGGTAGAATGGCAAGAAATAGACGTAAAATTTTGCACGTCCAAGTACGAGAGGCCAATGGAATATTAAGTGGTTATTGCGTCTGGGGAGTTTTATGCTCGACCAGAGACGATCCGACACCGGGTATTTATCGAGCAAGTTTTCAGAAAGAAATAGCAACGCTTCGCGAGTGGCATAAATCGTGCTCGGTTTCTCATGTTTAAATATATCAGAGGCGTAAAGCGAACTCGCACGCGTTCATCACGTAGCCGACGATGCCCATTACGTGTTCCGCGTGCGATTCCACGGTATCCCGATTTCGTGCTCCTAAATGGCAACTTTTTTCAAACATTCGCAATACCATAACAATTTATCAACTTCCCTCACGTTTCTATCAATGATAATTCAAGTTGCGTCTTGTGATCCACAGCAATAGCATTGAAATTGACGTATGGCTGCAATATTAGAGATGCAGAATGACCGTCAATGCCGTCACTTATTTTTTTTTTTTTTGTGGACAATGACCAAAAAAACCATAAGCTTATATGCTAAAAATTGACCGTCAATCGACCAAAAACAAAACATGATCAGTCATTCTGCATCTCTATGCAATATTGATGCTTTTTGGAGGATTCGATTGTTTGCTTAAGAGTAAAAAAGTTTGCCTTTTTATCAGGTTGAAATAATTTGTAAGATCCAAGGAAAGTGCTTATTTTATGTTGTATGTTCTTGAAGAAGGCTGTTTAGTATATCTTAGCAAAAACAATTTCATCGCAATCAAACAGTGCAAAAAATGCGGGGGATATTTACAAACATTGTGAACATGCACAGGTAATTATGATTTATGATTTCACACTAAAAAATGAGAAACATTGAACTCTATCGCGTATCAGGGAAAGTGATACCGAGATTTCAAGGAAATTTTGCGAAACTGTCTTTGCAGAGCTTTTTCTCACGATTCCGCAGAAATCGTAAAATGATTGGGGAGCTTATCTTTGAAAGGTTAATGGACAAAATGAGCAATCGCGACGGAATGATGTAGATTATTTACAGACCCCACGTGACGACATGGCGCATTTCAAATATGAAGCTCGAGTTACATGATAATAAAAACCTCGAAATAATGGTGCAGCAAATAGGATTTAATACTGAACATTTTTAGAAATTATATGTTTTCGTGTACTTTGATGTTTATCCATTTTATGTGTTAGGTATGATTTTGCTCTTGATGTTCTTGAAGGATTGATTTCGATGGAGAAGTCGTGTTTGAAATTTCATGGACACGTATTTGAAAAGGATTTCAAAGGAATGTATATCAAATTTCATGTTTTTTTATTGCATAAATCAATTTCAATATTTTTAGTTATTATTCATTTTATTTTAAGACACTACATGTTTGACTATTTTAAAATAACTTTTGCATATTATCAAATATACAATTTAATATTTGTTGTACAATTTATATTCCATACAATATGAATTTTTTGTTGCAATCAAATAGCTGTTGATACATTAGGGAAAATCCGCTCCAAAAAAATTTATTATGTCGAAATTCACTTGAATTTGAAAAAAGTTTAAATACACATTTTCAATGAGAAATCATTTCAAGGTAAAATGATTTTAATGTCTGTTTTATATTCAATAGACACTTCGATTTCATTCAGGATTCATAATTTTCTAAAAAATGTCTATTTTTTTATATTTGCGCTATGACTTTAATGGAAAATTTAATAGACAGTTTGGGAAATCTGCTTCAAAGACAGTCTTTTAAATTCAATAGAGAAATTTCTGAGAGTGATAGTTACTTAGGTTTTTATGAACTTTTTAAAAAAATCTAGGGTTTTTTAAAAATAAAATTTAGCCTTTTTTATGAAGTGACTTTATATAACGAGCAATGTTTTATAAAATTTTTATCACTTTTCATCAAGTCACTTCGAGTATACAAACTTTGTGAAATCTTTATAAAACCACATAATCTTCATAAAGTGGATTTTTAAATCAACTTTATAAAAATGCCGTCATTATTGAATTTTTCACAAAATTTTTTAAAGCGACTTTATAAAAACTGATCAAAACTTTATAAAGTAACTTTACAAAAAAGCGGGATTTCATAAAAACTACCGAAATTTTATAAGAAGTCTCATAAAAACTGTATAAAAACCCAAGTTACTAGAAAAAGGATAAAAATAAGGAAAAATAAAGACTTGTGTTGAAAAAGTCGGCCTAGCATTTAAAATAAAAAAAGAGGAAAATAGAAACACAAAAAATGAAAAAGATTTTCCGTTTGAAATAGTATGGTAAAAGTTCAGTGTATATTACTGCTCATTTTTTAAATTCCAAAATAAGCTTTTTATTAGATATAGAATGATATTGTAATAGTTTCAATCAAACCACGACAAAACGATACATTGAAATCTAAAACTGATATTTCTTGGATAATTTGCAATGCTTTTATCAGACTGAAAAAATTGATTACATAGAATGATTACCATTCGTAGTTAAGAACTCAAAGAACAAATAGCTTAAATTTTTGAGTTCGGCTCAATCTATGTGAATTCTGAGAAGAAAATTATGATTGCCAATTCAGAAATTAAGTGAGTAGATCTATGCTTCTATCAGATTGAAAAAATTTAATACATAGAATGATTACCATTCGCAGTCAAGAACTCAAAGAACAAATAGCTTGAATTTTTGAGTTTGGCTTAATATATGTGAATTTTGAGAAGAAAATTCATGATCGCCTATTCAGACGCATGAAAAATTAAAGAACTTAACAATACAAATACACTTTTTTCAAACTCGAATATTTTTATAAAAAATTATCAAAATTTCAAGGTAAGCAACCCTGAAATCAAAAGTAAAATCAAATAATCTGAAATTCAATAGAATTGAAGACAAAAAATTGAGGATCCATCATAAATAAAGTAAAAATTTGATGATTCAAACTTTCGAAATAGTTCAAAAAGAAATGAATGTTTTTCTGGAAAATCCCTACCGAAAATTTTTTTTGGGTTCACTCTTAGTTTGTATACCAATCTTTTCAACCATACGTACTTGTTTCTATACTTTCAAAAAAATTTGAAATTTCAAACATCTTTTATAGACTCTCTCTTAAGATCGTGTTTGAAATTTCATGGACACGTATATGAAAAATATTTCAAAGAAATTTATATCGAATTTCATGTTTTTATTATTATTAATTTTATTTTAAGACACTACACGTTTGAATATTTTAAAATGTCTTTTGCATATTATCTAATAGACAATATAATTTTTGACATAAAATTTTTATTCCATACAATATGAATCTTTTATTGCAATAAAATAGCTGTTGATGAATTGAGGAAAATCTGCTCCAAAAAAATTTATTATGTCGAGATCCACTTAAATTTGAAGGAGTTTGAATACCCATTCAATGAGTAATCATTTAAAGGAAAAACGATTTTTAGACAGTCTTCTTTTTCATAGCTGCGTCCATTACTTTGAAGAAAATTTATCAGACAATATGGGAAATCTGCTTCAAAGACAGTCTCTCGAATTTAATATAGAAATTTCTGAAAGTGTTGCCCTTTCCACATATCAATTGCAATAACCAATCATTGGTCATTTCATCTCAAATCTTCTGAATATTTCATATTGACACTTCCCCTTCCTTAACTGCATCAAAAGTCCCATACACACTCTCTCTCAAAAAACATCACCCTCACTTCAGAAAAATAGATATTCATGACCGACCAAATTCACTTCCCTTCGGAATCGACATGAAAAAGGCGCGATGATAAATCAAAGACAGTCGCGGGAGAGGAAGAAACTCGGCATGCTAAAACCTGTTATTTACGAGCTTTAATTGATTCGAATGTATCAATCGGCGTGATCGATCAAGCGCAAGCGTAGCTTCAAGTCCCGATGCTGGAAAGAAGGAAAATATGTGCTACGAGGGCTCTTTATGAAGAGCCGTTGACTGCTGGCATGAATAACGAGTGTCTATCGATCGTGCAAGATTCGCCCACATCGATCTCGGAATCAATTATGTGCGATTTATATTTGCGAGTTGCGAGTGCTCCTCCAAGGTAGAAAAAGGAGGAGAAAGAAGACGCGAGAGTGACAGATATACGCGTGCGTGCCGAGATACGATCATCCACCCGAGCATAAATCGAAGCCGCGCTCCAATGTCAAGGCTGAAAATATCGCATATTGTTGTTTATGCTAATGCCCCGTGAGTCGCCATCAGGCCGAATTATATCATCATCTCCGCGGAGTAGTTCCCGGCTCTAATTATATTACCGAGAGACCCGTGCACGACAGCGATTCGCGCCTCGACACGAACACGATACATATTCATTATTTCATCGCTTTTATCTTCGACTATCACTCCACATTTGTTCGTCTTCATTACGTTAGGCCTTTGCAACTTGTCCAGTGATGGGAAAATTGCCTTTGCTGCGTATGACAGGGAGATGAATTGGATTTTGTTATACACGGAGAAAAATCGAGAGTAAATCTCACCAAAAACGCACGAAAAATTACCAAACTGCTGAGAAACGCGGGATGAATTCCATGTTTGAGACAGAATGCTAAACGTTCGGTAAAAACGAACTGCTAGAGTGATAAAAATCACCAAACGTACGGCAAAAGTTACATGCTTCGAAACCAGATTCGTCTGATTCTTTGAATACTTTTTACTTCAAAATAAAAGAAGAATTTTTCGTCTTCGAAGGATTTTAAATGATGTGGTTTGTTATTTTGAATAATGAAACTCCATTATGCAAATCTTTAGTAATTTAGAACCTTGGAAATCTTATCAGAATGAAAAATTTTATTTTCATAAACATCCATTTCTGATGCTAGAAATTGATGCTAGAATGTAAAGGGATACTTCGGTGTTCATCCTTCATTGGTAACGTCCAGTCATGTTCCTCAATTCTTTTTCATGCGTATGGTTTTCACTCATATTTAAAGGATTTCCACAATAATTCGCAATTGAGAAAAAAACGTCATTCAGCCACGTAGTGAAGTTGAGTGAAAGTTTACGTAGGGAAGCAAAGAAAACAAACGCACTTTTCGGCTACTATAAATAGAATTCCTCGGCGCGCATGCCGACACTAACGCACGCTTATACGTGTTGCATTTAAGGAAAAGTGTAGAGAAAGAATGTGAATACGGCCTGACGGTAAGAATTTTTTACCAAACGATCGGTACATATTCTTTTTTTTTGGAATATTTCCCGCTGATATGCGTAATTATCCCGCGTTTCTCAGCAGTTTGGTAATTTTTCGTGCATTTTTAGTGAGATTTACTCTCGATTTTTCTCCGTGTAGGTCTTGATGTTGTACCATCTGATTCTCAGTTTTCAATAGAATTACGAAACATAAATGATATTTATTATTTTAATATTCTATTGATCTACTCACTTAATTTCTGAATGGGCAATCATAATTTTCTTCTCAGAATTCACATAGATTGAGCCGAACTCAAAAATTTAAGCTATTTGTTCTTTGAGTTCTTAACTACGAATGGTAATCATTCTATGTAATTAATTTTTTCAGTCTGATAAAAGCATTGCAAATTATCCAAGAAATATCAGTTTTTGATTTCAATGTATCATTTTGTCGTGGTTTGATTAAAACTATTGCAGTATCATTCTATATTTAATAAAAAGCTTATTTTGGAATCTTAAAAATGAGCAGTAATATACACTGAACTTTTACCATACTATTTCAAACGGAAAATCTTTTTCATTCTTTGTGTTTCTATTTTCCTCTTTTTTTATTTTAAATGCTAGGCCGACTTTTTCAACACAAGTCTTCATTTTCCATATTTTTATACTTTTTCTTAGTAACTTGGATTTTTATAAAGTTTTTATGAGACTTCTTATAAAATTTCGGTAGTTTTTATAAAATACCGCTTGTTTTACTTCAAAGTCACTTCTTAAAAAGAGCAATGTTTTATAAAGTTTTATAAAGTGACGTAATAAAAAATGATGAAAACTTTATAAAACAGGCTTAATTTTTTTTAAAAAACCCAGAGATTTTCATAAAAGGTTTATAAAAACCCAAGTTACTAGGCATGAGTTCCTCATATTCAATATTTATATCAAATCATTAAAAAAATAAGGTCAAAATCATTGAATTTGTGAAATTTGAACAAACATTTACATACTTATTATTATTTTTTTTTTCATATCGAAATTATTTCCGTTTCTCATTACAATATAACGTTATTTGAAAAATCCACATTCCAAAAATAACAATCAATTTTATTTGACTTTTTAAATATAGAATATAAATTATTTCTGAAAGTGCCGTGTAATTTTTTTTCTGTATGTTTAAAAATAAAATTTGAAATGGATATTTATTTTTTTACCTAACATTATAGCTATCGAAATTCATCAGTTTTAAAGTTTGATTTTATTGAATTTTATTATAAAGGCACCTATCACAATTTGGAAGTTGACACTGTTAATTCTAAATGTTTATGCATTTAAAATTAAGCATTTTAAATAAATAAAAGTCGATCAAACGTGTGCACAGGGTGATATACCAAAATGATTCTCAGTTTGAATTCGATAATTAAGAGGTTTTTCTTTCCAAATTTGTTTAATCCATGATCATAGTGATGAAATTTGTGAAAATTTGCACAATTTTCCAGTGCACAATAAATACTCTGTAATTGTTCTAAAATTCAGATGTACATAATTTGGAAACTTCATTTAACTTTTCACAATTTTTTTTTTGCAATTCTGAACCTCGTACTCTCTGATTTGTGATTTTTTCTTCTTGCACACTTTTTGTTTTTCTTTCAAACATGATCAGGTGCTAAACTTCGACTCCAACCGACAAGTGCAATTAGACACTCACCATGTACCATGCAAATGAAACTCGCTTTTGTTAATTAGTCGAACGTTTGTTATTTCCCATAAATTTCGTTTCGTTGAATTGGCAAAGCTTTGCATAGTGGACATAATTTTAAACAAATTGGTTTGGTGCAGCATAGGTTTATGTTTCATTTTTCTGGCTTCAAATCAAGCAAAACTTTTTTGTGTGAAGAAGAACAAATTGGTTAAAGAAGAAAAGTAGTCCTTTTACTGGATTGAAATTCCATATTAATTTTGTTTTTTGAACAATACTCTTGTTATTGAATTATTATTTTTATTTACTTGATAACAAATGAAGTAAAATACATTGCAACCAATTTGTTTCGTTGAATCGAGTAGTTTCTTTCACCGCATCAGAAAACAGCGAAAATCGGGGCATTTTCGCATTTCAACGAACCCGCATTAAAACAGATCCGATCAAAAAAGCGATTTGCACAAATCCTATTCTTCGACTTGGAGCTGGAAAAAAAACGCGGGAAAAGTCGGTCCGTCGAGTTGCGCAACTAATTGCATGGGAAGTAAGAGCCCCGGCGCCGAATAAACAGCGATAAATGTAACGTGAGTGAGCCGTTATACGGAGGTCTGAAAAATGCGGAAAATCTACGAGTGTAATTATCATCGTAAAGCAAGAGAGCGCCGCAATTATGACATATTGTAAAAGCGCGCGGCGTGTATACGAGAGGGCCTCAAATTGAAAGGCCCCGGGTAAAAAGGGCCCTTCGTGCGCTTGTCATGCGCAATAGCCCGAGCGCTCAAAGTGACTAATTAAGCCGCGATTACCAATCTTGGCAACGGCGCTTGCCGCCGCGATCGGCCAAAGAAAGAAAGCTCGCGCATAAATTAAACGCCACGGAATCGACGGATCTGTTATTTACAGCCGCTCCGAGTGCGCTGCCGTCCGATGGAATTGCGTTTTTATGGCTCATTTATGTAACTGGTAGCGGAGATGGATGCAGAGGGGTGGGGATTTGGTTTTTGAGACAAAAATTGTTCATTTGGGATGATGATTGGTCGGAGAATTGTCTGCAATCTGCGAAATTTGTGGAAGAATTAGGGAAGTTTGAGAATGTTTGTGATTTTCTTACATGGAAAAAAATCTAGGGTGAAACTCGCTAAAAACGCACGAAAAATTACCAGACTGCTGAGAAACGCGGGATAATTTCGCATATCAGCAGGAACTATTCCAAAAAAAAAGGATATGTACCGATCTTTTGGTAAAAATTTTTTGCCGTAAGGCCGTATTCGCATTCTTTCTCTACACTTTTTGTTAAATGCAACACGTATAAGCGTGCGTTAGTGTCGGCATGCGCGCCGAGGAATTCTATTTATAGTAGCCGAAAAGTGCGTTTGCTTTTTTGCTTCCCTACGTAAACTTTCACTCAATTTCGCTAGGTGGCTGAATGAAATTTTTTCTCAATTGCCAAGTATTGTGGAAATCCTTTAAGTATGAGGGAAAATCATACGCCATAAAAGAATTGAGGAACATGACTGAACGTTACCAATGAAGGATGAACACCGAAGTATCCCTTTACATTCTAGCATCAATTTCTAGCATCAGAAATGAATGTTTATGAAAATAAAATTTTTCACTCTGATAAGATTTCCAAGGTTCTAAATCACTAAAGATTTGCATAATGGAGTTTCATTTTTTAAAATACAAAACCACATCATTTAAAATCCTTCGAAGACGAAAAATTCTTCTTTTATTTTGAAGTAAAAAATATTCAAAGAATCGAACGAATCTGGTTTCGAAGCATGTAATTTTTGCCAAACGTTTGGTACTTTTTATGACTCTGGCAGTTCATTTTTACTGAACGTTGAGCATTCTGTCTCAAACATGGAATTAATCACGCGTTTCTCAGCAGTTTGGTAATTTTTCGTGCATTTTTGTTGAGATTTACTCTCGATTTTTCTCCGTGTAAAATTTTTGATGATTTTTTTATATATTTTTTTTTTTGGTTTTTGAAATTTGAAGAATCATAAAAATTATACAAATTTTTCTGAAAAATTATCCAAATTTCTATAATTTCTTTTGATATGATTTAGGATTTCAATATTACTCGTTTCTTTTCAACAGTATGAAACAAAAAACATTACTATGCCTATTTAGGAAAAATTTGATAAACGTTATTTACAAAAGTCAAAAACGTTATCTAACATTCTACGATTCTCAAATTTTATAAAACTAGATGAAGTTCGCGCTCGTAGTGCGCGCAATACTAGAATCATCATTTGGACAGAATTTAAAAAAAGTATATGGGTCGTTCTATCTGTTTTTTACACTCAAATTTTGGATTTCCTTCGCATTATTTTTTTTTCGATTCTACATCCAAAAACACGAGATACGTGCATTACTTTTTTTTTTAAGCTTTTCGTGAGAAATATGATTTTTTAAAAATCTGAAGCGCTCTAAAACCTTCAATTTTTTGGTGCGCTTTGCTTGAAACCTATCAATCGTAGAAAAAATTCGCCTAGTATTGAAAATTAGGATTTTTTCTCTAGTTTTAGATAATGATAATTTTTTTTATCATGGTGCAAAATATCATTACCAATTTTGCAATACTACGACAAAAAGTTAAATTTTTAAACAAAAAGGAGTTTTGATTTTTTTCTTCTTCTTACCAAGTAATCTGCAAACGATTACGAAGATTTAGCAGTTTTTTGTTCGATGGTATCTATAATAGTTTGCGAATAATGAATTTATTCGTTGTCACGTTCGGAGCCGTCGCGCTTGCAGAACAATATTGCAGTTCACGCGTAAGAAAAATGGATCAGGAAAATCGGTTATGTTTTCTTCATGGCAACAACGAATCAGTTTAAAATATTTTGTCGTTTGCTTACGCGACGGCGCGCGACGGCTCTGAACGCAACAACGAATAAATTAATTATTCGCAAACTACTATAGATACCATCGAACAAAAAACTGCTAAATCTTCGTAATCGTTTGAAGATTACATGGTAAAAAAAAAAAATTAAAACTCACTTTTGTTTAAAAATTTCACTTTTTGTCGTAGTATTGCAAAATTGGTAATGATACTTTGCACCATGATAAAAAAACTTATCATTATCTAAAACTAGAGAAAAAAATCCTAATTTTCATTACTCGGCGAACTTTTTCTACGATTGATAGGTTTCAAGCAATGCGCACCAACAAATTGAAGGATTTGGAGAGCTTCAGATTTTCAAAAAATCATATTTCTCACGAAAAGCTTCGAAAGAAAAAAATTGATACACGTATCTTGTGTTTTTGGATGTAGAATCGAAAAAAAATAAAGCCAAAAAAATTCAAAATTTGAGTGTAAAAAACAGGTAGAACGACCCATATACACTTCCAAAATGACTGACTGGTGAATAGCGGTTTCGAGAAGGCCAATCTGGTTTTGTTAGTGAGCAAATGTTGCTGCTAACAATAACAATATTTGATTTTATAACATTTGAGTAGAGCGCGCTTGAGTTTTGCTCGGGAGGTTATCGATTTGCTTGAAAGCAACATTAAATTTATTAGCGATCGAACCATATGAGAAACATACGGGGGAAAAAGATAAAATATATACTATGATTGGATGCTGATTGATTAAAAAATTACAATAAATATTTTTTGTTAGTGTATGCCGTTAAAAAAATAAAACTCTTTCTCAACATTACTGTAAAGTAAACCAAGCGTTCTAGACTCGAGCAAATTCGTTCCATTCAGTTCAAGACTCAGTTAAAGGTAACTCGTAGTGCTTTGTCACTTATGTAGAAATTCAAACAGTTTTTTTAATCATTACAATTAGAGTACGAATTCATTTTTCAAAAACTTATCTCAGCTACAAACTATGTACTAACAAGCAATAAGAATTAAAAAAAGATTATTTCTTTATCATAGAATCTATCTGTGGGAGAAAATTTTGTTTAGACATCGTAATTCCGTCTTATGGATAAAATTTGCAGCAGCAAATTTTATGTATTTTTTAGTTGCGCTTTAGTCAAAAATTTGTAACTGAGGTCAGTTTTTACGAAAGTTGTCATATTTAAAAACTGTTAATAAAAAAAAACAGTAAAAATCTGTGCTTCATAAACAGAGCATTACGGAACATTCTTATGTTTGGTTAAGACGACTCGGAACATACTGTAGTGCAAGAAAGACGCGTAGAATAGAAACTGTTTAAGTTGTACGGAAATATAATTTGTCGCTGTTGTTGATGGCAAAGAATAAGAATGTTTATTAGCATGCTATCGGTATTCGATTCGGTATGGATGTACTTGTGAAAGGGCACCGGAGTAGCAGAGGATGAAAGCTCCTTTCTGTATCCCTTCAAATACAGCGGCCTCGATTAGTTGACCCGGTTTACTATCTATAATGAAATTATAGTTACGCCCAACCATCAAGTTAATATGTCCGCAGCGCTACTGACTCCTGAAACAGGCCGGCGCGATGCCAATTCTATACAAGATCGTATCGATAGCCGATAGCATGTCAATAATTTTCGAATTCTCCCAACGTTTTACTTTGTCGGTACATTTGTATTTTGCGTATAGAATATTATTGGAATAAATTTTTGAATATATAATCCCAAAAACGATAATGCATATTGAATGAATTTTACTGTTTTTTTTTTGGCAATACTATAACTTTCAACAGTCAACACTTGCGCGCCAGTATTATGAACATCATAAGTGAACTGAACCGAGTTAAACGAATTTGATCAGAGAATTAATTTCAGTTAATGAAAGCTCGAAAATTACGGCGAAAATATTTCTCAGACTTTACAAAATCATAATTTCCAAGCAATGAATGTCAGTTATTCGAAAATACTATTAAATATTTCTGATTTCACTAAATCGCTATCAGGAAAGGAATACTGACAGAAATAGATAAAATCTGGAATTCGAAGGTTTACAATTTTTCGATTTTTTTCATGATAATCATTAAAAAATCGGAACATTTTTTTGAGATCTAAATGTGTGCGTTTTTTCAAATACAATCTTATTACCAATGAATTTGAATGAAACTTTTATGAACCAACTTTTTTTTGTACCACTTGATTTCAGGGCAACAAATACAATAAATGGCTGCAAAAATTTCAGAGAAAAAAATTTTCAAGAAAATTTTCTTTTGAGAATTTTAATTGATGATTCTATTTTCTCTAATGAAACTTTATACATACATAGAAAACGAAGCAATCAGTGTGTGTCCAGATTGAATGCGCTCACTTTCAATACACTCGAACGGTCTTATGCGTGTGAAAAGAGAGAACGTGACGTCATGCCATGTTTCTCTCACATGCAAGACCGGTTTGAATGTATTGTAGTGAGCGCATTCAATCTGGACACACTGGAAGCAGTGACTAAGAGCCGTTGCTAAACTTCGTGACTTAAATTTCGGTTTTTTGAACCCCCCCCCCCCCCTCGTCCTGGAAGAACCCGAGATTTATGAACGGCCTCTTCTAAAAATTCGATCATTTCTCCCTAACTTAGTGTATCATACAGAAAAACTAACACGTGGCAATTGCGAAAAAGCCGCTTTTCAGTCAGTATTCCCCACAATAAAATAGCTGAAATTCAGTAGGAAAAAATCAGTCTGTATATTATTTTCGTTCAAGATACGTGTCTTGAATTTATAGTATTATGAATCACCTCGAGAAAATTCGAGGTCGATGAGATGACTCACAAGCATTGAGTCGAGCTACACAATGCTTTTGTACACGTGGCGGCCATTTTCACTGTATCTCTCACCGATTTTTCAGCGCGATCGCAAAATCACATCTACGCATGTCGCGGTCCGCGTTTTTAAAATCTTCAATCGCGAATTCGGAATTCGTCTCTACCATTACACTCGCCCGTCCATAAGAGATACAGCTCGGGACAGTGTATCTCTAAACGAATCGACACTTTTTCCCTGGCGTAGCCAAGATGATTAATGACTTCGCGCTCACCCGGCCGTAACGTGCGACCGTACCTTTTCATAGAGGACTGAATTTTCCCGTCAAAATCGGTATGGGACATTCGATACCCGCAAGAAACGAAAGAACTGTTAGACACATACCTTTTTCTTCGCGGTGCATTAAATATCTGCCCGAGTCTCCTTTAAAACAGTCTCACTTAAGGATGGACGAGTGTGCACTTTAACTTGTTCTTCCCGACGGTGTATGCGGGCACGAAATGGCGCGAACGCGGTATACTGAAGACTGATGAACTATACTGAACAGCTCGAATCAGTGATTCAGTTCGGCGCGCGCACGCTATGACGTGACTCTGTCAGTTGAATATTAGGTTTTCTAGAATATTCTAGAATATCGAATACTAGATTTATGTAATAAGTCATTTACAATTCGAAATTTAAATCGAAAATTGATGGTAAAAATCTCATAGGTCAAATTAAATTCAATAATGAAGTAAAATATAAATTATCATTCATACTTTGAAAAAATAAGATATCGAATATACCTATTGTTACCAAAGTTAATTAATATTGAATAAAATCCTAAGAATATTCAAATTTTATGAAACATCGACATTCTTCAAGATATTCGATGTTTTTCCATTTTTTATATTTTTAAAATTCAGACCTTTCCGGACGTAAGACAAACTACTTAGAGCCTTCCAAATTTGTACAAAAGTTATCTCATGAAGTGTCCTCGTAATTTTTGAATTCTTTACAAGCTTTTCAGAGTTCAATCAAAAAATATTGTCATTCATTTTCTTAAGAAATATGATAACGCAATCTAAAAAATTTATAAACGTTTTCCTTAATTCAGCAGTAGCCTCAAAATTTTTAGTGATATTGACATTTTTTCAAAAACTCTAAAAATTTTAAAAATTTCAATATAGTGCAAATTATTGCTAACTTCAAAATTTGATACAAATTTATATAGATCATTCAGATTTTTCGTAATTTTTCGAAATGCAAACATAATACGAAGTACTCAATGCAACCTTAATTTTCAAAAAATTTGTCAAAATCATGATAATTCTTAGTAGTTTTTTCAATAAATTTGAAAGGTTTCTAAATTTATACTGACAATAAAGAATATTATCATTCTTACTCCGAAAAAGTTAGATAACGAATATACCTAGTATTACCAAAGTTAATGAATATTAAATGAAATCTCAATAATTTTCAAATATTGTAGAATATTACCGACAATCTTTAAGTCATTCAATGTTTTTCTATATTTAAATATTTGCGAAATTTAGAACTTCCTAATCGCGAGACAAACTACCATAAGCTTTCCAGAATTTAGAAAAAATTCGTCTTCTTTATCAACAGCTTTCATTATTCTTAAATCATCACAATTTTTTCAAATTTTTTTAAACAAATGTAATTATACAGATTTTCAAGAAATATAGTGACACGAAGGATCCATAAAACTTATCAACGTCTTCCTTAATTTTGCAAAAACCTTTAAATTTTTTAGTAGTATTATTGACATTGTTTTATATTGAGCATGATTCAAAATCTTCCACTATTTTCAAAATTTTGAATTTGATGCAAACAAAGAGTTTGAAACTTTTTATATTTTATTAAAATTTTTTCAGATCTTTGACATTTCTCGTAATTATTAAATACTATTTGAATTTCTTGATTGATGCAATGTGGAGAAATGAAAATAATTTAATCAGTATTGAATTTTTAAGAGATGTATGATAATTAACAAATTTTACAAGATTCTTTAAAGCATAGTAAAATTCTACGAATTTTTGTAATTTTATAGAAATATGCGAAGTCTTCAAAATTCCAATGTTTTTTGGATTGTCGATATTTTAAAACGTAACAAAAGAAAATATTTTATTTTAATTTAATTTCGTGATTTTTATTACTGGTTGAGTTATTTAGATCTACCAAGAAAATAAGAAAATGTTATCATGCATGTATGAAAAAAAATTCGATAACTAACACAATTTATAAAATTATTGAACAGTGTATTCCTTTCTTCAAATTCTTTTAATTTCACAGCATAATTGACAATTGTTTCATAAACAATGTTTTTTTATTTTTCAAAACTTTTGAAATGTCAAGCATATATGTTGATCAATATTGTAGATTATCAAATATTTCCAAAACTTCCCATATTCTCTGAATTACTAAAAGTCGAAAAATGTTTTGTTGTTTGTAGACAACTAAGAGTTTTCAAAATAATATTGGAAACCAAAAAGTTATGAAAATTTTAAACTATTTAAAATAACGAAAATTTAGAAATAAATTACAATTCTGTAAGAAAATACTAGAAAAAGATGAAAAATTTGTAGTTCGTGAAAAGTTAGGAATATTTTTTGTGAAACTTTAAAAACTATAATAATGTTCTTGTTCTATAGAAATATTTAAATTCAGAAAATGTTTATCTGGTACATATGAGAATCAAATCCTCGTCAAAAATAAGAAAACTATTCGAAATTTTCGGATCGTCAATAATGTGATCAAATTATGAATATTTGTTGAAGGATTTCAAATTTCATAATTTGTTAAATATATCGAAAATTAGTCAAAACTACAAAAATTGTGTCACATTCTTATAATTTTTAAAAATTTAGAAATCGTTCATCGTACAGGGATGGCTAATAATTTTCAAAATTTGAAAAATAAAGAAAACTTTTTTTGACTGTCTAATTATACAGGTGGAATAAAAAAGAGTAAAATCAAAGTTAATTATCTTTCTTCGAGACGGTCAAAGATTTTTTCACGACATATTGTTTCCAAAATTCTCTTCCGTCCCTCTCGATTCATCTCGCTCGATTTCCAGTTTCCCATGTATAATTCCTTATAAATTCCCAACTTTTTGTCCGTAAAGGTTACTCGGTGCTTTTTTTTACTACATACGCAGTAACTGTATAGCGTCGCAGTTTGACGTCTGGCTAATATCTGAGCGAGTTGCTCTCCTCGTAGCTGGCATAACTTACGAGATATGCACTTCTGAGCGTTGGCTCTTTGCGGTTGGCGGAGTAATGAGCTTGCTTCGCGAGGGTAATGAGGCCGCGCGGGCTTCATTTCCATCCGCGGATTATCCGGCTGCTGTTGCTGCTGCCGCGAGTGTCGCTGGGTATGCAGCAGCAGTACGCTCGGACGACGACGGCGACGACGATGATGATGATGATGATGATGATGATGGTGATGATGATGATGATGAAACGCGCCCATTCCCCCTAGTGTCACGTGTTCTCGTGCTGGGAAAATTGGCTGCTTTTCAATGCCATCATGCCTTTTTTGGCCCGGCTCCCTCGGCTTTTCAAGCAATTTCCTTCATTCGATTTTAACCTACTCAGAGGTTGGAACATTCGTTTATTTAATGGGTGCTGCGAAAACATGGTTTCTGGAGTGGAATATTGCTGATTGTGAGACGTTATCGAATTAGGGTCAGTAATTTGGTAATCAAAAACAAATGGGGGGTGATTTCAATGATTTAGTAGTGTTTCGTTGGTGACAAATTTTGAATAGGATAAGTGACTATCATTATTGGAAACGAAAACAATTCAAATTTGAAAATTTTTCATACATTTAGTAACTTTGGTAGTTATGGATTTTTTTAAATTGCGTGCATTATCATACCTACTCGTATTGGTAAAATTGTGTGTAAAAATTTCGAAAATTTGAGAATTTAGAGCAAGCTAGCATATATCTAAGAATTTTCATAATTTGTACGAAGCAACATATTGAAATTTCAAGGTTATCACAGAGTTTTTGTCGTTTTACAAAAAATATCTAGAATTTTTCACAATCTCAAAATTAATCAGTATGTTTAGGATTCTGCAAATTTTTCGATTATTTAGAATCATTGGTAATTGTCGAAAGTTTCCGTGTCATTTCATTTTCCCAATTTTCGGATTTTCTTTGTGAATATTGAAATAATCGAACATTTAAGTATAAAAACATTTTTATTATTTAGAAATTTGAAAAATATAACACTGTTTTTGTAAAGGAAACTTGAAGATATTTTGTAATTTAATATAAAAAATTATTTACCTTGTCTCAAAATAATTACATCAAAAAAAATTTTTACGATTATTGGCTTTCGTCATAATTTTATGTTTTTTCATTTTCGAAAATTTCAAGTTTATCGATGATTTCTGTACGAAATAAAAATCAATTAAAAACACATATTTTTAAATTCTACAAAATTTTTTGATTTTTAAAGAATTATACTCAACATTCGGACTTTAAAATATTTTTCAATTGATGAATTTTTCGAAATTTTTGATTATAGTTCGGAGTAAAAAATTATCAACTATCTTGATAGAAACATTTTTTTTAAATTTCAAGAATATTACACGAATTTTGTAATATGTAATGGGATCTGCAGAATATTTTATAATCTACAATATTCATTTACGTTTTTTTATGAGATTCTCTAATTTTTTTCGTTTTTTTTTTTTTAGATTTATTGATGAAACTTCAACAAATTTTTCAATGTCTTTAAATTTTTTAAAGTTTTGAAGTTTTTTATGACTCTGTTACAACGATACATTTTTTTATTTAAAAAACCTTGAGGAATATTATACAGTTTCCGGATTTTAACAGAATCTTTATGATTTCTACAATCTACAAAAATTTCTCTACATTTTCTGAAATATTTTAGTCTCAAGAACATGAGAAAGTTTCTTGTAAATTTGCATATTTTTCAAAATTATCTATCATCTTTTGATTTTGTTAACATTTTTTTAGTTCTCTACATTTTTTCAGTTTTTTTTACATTTATTGACGATCATCAACATTCTCAATGTTTCTGATTTGAGGATTTTTTTTAATCCTCGATGATCCCCGAAATAAATAAGACGATACATTTTTTGATTTCTCAGAATTTAAAGAATGTTACACAGTTCCCGGATTTTCAAAAACCTTCAATATTCTCCTCAGGTTTCAAAATTTCGCTACATTTTATGAAATATTCCAAATTATTTGAATTTTGAAGAATTTTGAACCATCTACTAATCCTTAGACTTTTTTTACTTTTTCGAAATTTTCAAAATGCATATACATACTTTTATGGAGATTTAAAAAATAAACTACGATCTCTGTACGATCAAACACTATTTCAATTTCAAACATCTGCAGAATATACAAAAGTTTTTGTAAATCTACATATTTTTCAACATTTTCTACCACCTACAAATATGATCAACATTTTTTCAAGATTCAACAAATTTCCCAAGTTTTCTAAAACTATCAATTATTATCAATCATAAAACTCTTTGCCCACAAGCATCAACTTTTTTAAAACCCTCCTTCGGTTACTTAAGCTAATTATATTTTTTCCCATATGCCGGTTCATGCTTCGTGTAAACCGTGTAATATCACGAAAAATAACAAGATAAGGCATTTGAATCGTCTTGAACACGAAGAACACACACACATACTGATTCGTAGAGGCTCTGTGTGGAAAAACAAATGCACTTGGCGACTCGAGTTAGGCCGTCGTGAGAACCCACAACTCGACGTCATATTTAACAAGCGCGATGAATCACGGCGAAAAAGCACGAGTTCAGTGTTACGGACCAATTAGCCGTCTCGTTTCCTGCTCGTCTCACGTTTCTCGAGTCTACGGAATTCCTATGAATTAATTCCCATTTTATGAGAGCGCGTTCTGTTGAGCTCAGCCAACTTTCCTCAACCCCGCTGCTGCACCGGGACTCGCGATTTACGGGCCGCGCTAATGACCGAGCGAAAGTCCGAAAACGGTGGAGGAGGATGAATAAAAATCAAGGGAGTATTAGGCGAAGGGTGGTTTCAAAGATTCAGGCAGCTATTGAAGATTGGTAGAATTGAAGATGATTATATGAAATTATGAAGACAGTGACTAACTATTATGCATATAAATTCGTAAATGGTGGAAATAATGATAAAAAAATGCATGAGAATGATGAAAATTAAATGAACAATAGAAATAATTATAAATGGCAAAAAAATTGAAAATAAATAAAAATGTACGTACTTGAATTCAGCAGGATGTCACAACTCGTTTGATGAAGGTTCTGAGAGTGGCATTTAATTGATGCAGAATTCTTGATTCCACTAATTCGAAATGATAAAGATTTTGACTTCGACGATTTTTATGGAAAAGAATTTTAAATATTAATTTTTGCCTGAGATAAGGAAGAAAATTGATATTTGCAAAATTATTAGAACTTGTATGAGTGAAAAAGGAAATTTTCATTTAGAGAAATACTAAAAATCTAAGAACTTTGAATCTTGAAGCATCGAATTCTAGAAATCTCCATAGATATCTATAAAAATGACAGAAGCGTCTCTTAAATCATAGTGACACTGAAAAAATACTGGAAGTGATAGTAATCTACAAGAATAAAGTTTACTTATAAATCTACTTCAATGCTCGAGATTATCAAAACTTCGAGTACTAAAACATTGAATTTTTAGGAATGTGTACATAGAAATAATGAAAATACTGAAAAAAATAGAAAATTGTACCAAATTTTATAAATACGGAAAAGTAAGAAAGTACACGAAGTTTTCGGAATACTTAATATCAATGAAAATTTTTTCTCATAAACTTAAAAAAAATTTCTGGAAAATTTAATATAAATCATGTAAATTCTAGAAATTTATGTAGTTCTTCACAAAAATGATAGTATTTGATGAAAACTCAAGGAAATCTTTTAAAATCTTAATTTTAGTGCTTCAAAATTTAGGGCATTTAAATTTTCAATATGTATAATTAATACATATAAGTACTTGAAATCTTAAGAATACTAGAGAACGCTAAAAAATTTAAGAATACAAAAAATACGATAATACAAATAGCCTATTCATGATAATAAAATCTATATAGAAATTTATATAAATACTTGATTTCGAAAAGTTTAAAATGAATGATACAATAATTTGAATCTCAATAAAAAAACATTATAAAAAAATATAAAATACTTAAGTAATGCTTAAAAATACTCGATTCACAAAAATTTTTAATTTTAAGGCGTTAAATTCTAGAAATCTATCCAGAAAAGTCTCGAAAATACTGAAAACCTTCATAAATTTTTGTAAATCTATTAAAATCATATAAATAAAAGAAAGTAAAAAGAAATATGAAGCTCTTCTTATGCTCAAAAACTTTGAAGATATAATTTTCTAGAATATGTGTGAAATCACGAAATATGTAGAATTGAATTATGATACTTCATACCTTAAATCAGAAGTACCAGAAAAATGATGCAAATAGTATGATTACTGAATAAATGCTAAAAGTACTGCAAATCTGTGTGAAAAATACTTTTTTCTGAAAAATCTATTTAAATATTTGAAATTTCTGAAACTTACAATTATATAGCTTCGAATTCGAGAAATGTATGAAGTAATTCGTAGAAATACTAGAAATCTATAAGAATATTAGAATATACTACGATATATCATGAGTGAAAAACAAATGGGGTATTATAGAAATCTGTAAAATACTTAAAATCTATGTAGTAGATATGATATTATATTTAGAAAAATTATGAAAGATACTGCAGTATCTTTACTGGGTTTCATGAAACTCTGTAGAACTTCAATTTCTAGAGCATCACATTCTAATAAAATACGTAAAGTACTCCAGAAAAATAATAAAAATATGTACAACGACAAGAATTTACTAAAAAATTTCGTAACTAAAGAAAAAAAAAGTGAAAATTTTATAATACTGTTTAATATACTCGGAATCTTTGTAGTCATAATTTTTCCACAAATCATTAAAAATACTCAATTCCTCCAGAACTGTGCTCTGTAGAGTATCAGATTCTAGAAACATATGTAGATCAATCTATACAAATAATGATAATAGACACCTGTTCAAATTCCAGAAAATACTACTATATTAAAAATACAAAATTATATGAGGATTCTGAGAATCTACAAAATACTTGGAATCGGTCACTACCGTTTTCCCCAAAATCTATAAAAATTCTCAAAATGTATTAAATAATGACAATAATGGAATCTTTCAAACTATACAAATAGTAGAAAAATACGTAAATACGCAAAGCATTAGAAACTTCAAAAAAAAATCCTGAATCCAAGTGACTTGCAAATAATTATAAATTCTAGTCCATAATTAAAACACGTCAGTTAAAATTACAAGAATGAAAACTCTGAAAATTTGAACACTATCAGCTGAAAATTCTCAAATTCGAAAAAATTGAGAAATCGCTCCGTTGAAACCGCCTCTTCGGAGACTAACAAAATTTTGTCTACAAAATTTTTTTCAAAATTTTTGTCACAAATAAGAATGAATAAATACTCGCACTTGCACGCCAACGCAATTGCCCCGGCCGTCGGGGTAATTCGATTTACTGGCCGAAAATAATCGTTGCTCGGATTGCCGATGACGAGAGTCGAGGTGAAAATTTGTGGGTCAGAAAGTCCGGATACGGAGAAAAAAGGCGCGGGGCAATGAAAATAAATTCGCCGATTTCATGGCGCTGTTCCGTAAGCCGCGCTTAATGAGACATAAACCGAAAAACGGGGAAACTGTCCGGAGAATTTGGTTTTGGCGAGAATGGAAACGGGCCGATGCGTCGAAAGCGGATCTGCAAAAATTGCTGATGGGAGGAATGTGATGAAACGAAGGGGTTTCAGTTGGCGCTGACTGTTTCGCGGAGGACCGAATGCAATTGCGAATGATATTGGGTCAATGGGCTTTGAGTGAGTTGAGGAATGTTGAGTGGTTTGTGGGAATTTGGGAATAATTATACGAACGTGGAGTTTTGCTGGCAGACGCAAGAGAGTGAGTAGAAATAATTTTTATGGAGGGGTTTTCAAAAGACATGCGCGTATTCTGATAAAATCAATCAATATTTCATGTAAAACTGAAGAAAGTTACATTGATGAACGATAAAAATGTAAGTTACAAATGATGCATGAAAACATTAGCAGTATATTTATGTTATGTATTGAAAAGGAAAAATTATCAAAACGTAGGATTCCTTAGAAAATATGCATCAGAAACATTGTTAGATCCTGCGAATAATCAAGAAATATAAAAATCCACGAAAATGCTAGAAATTTATAAAACTTTGAATCTTCGATCATCAAATTCTATAAATTTAAATAAACTTGGCATAAGAGTATTGACAATCTTTCGATTCATACAAACTTTAAAAAAATAATAAAATTACATAATTCAATTTTATGAAAAAACTGTGTTTCCTGAAAAATCTAGACAAATGCCTCTAAGATCTATAGATTTTGGGATTCTAGAGCATCATATTCTAAATATACTATGAATCTATGAAAATTCCGGAAAACCTAACAACATCTTTAAAATATTTTGAAAATATAAAACAGAATAACGATATAAAACATGAAAAATCGATATGAATGTTATTTCATCATTTAATCTTGAAATTACTGAGAATTGATCGAAATTCGCATTTTGAAGCATCGAGTTTTTAAAATTACTGTAGCAATCTATAAAAATATAAGTAATTTTCAAAAATACTTGAAAATCCTCCAGGGTTTCATTTATTATATGTATAATACTGAAAAAATGTGAAAAAGAAGTTTACTAGTTTACCAATTAATGAATTTACTTGTTAACGAGTTTGCTAGTTTGCTATTTGACTTTTTCACTTGTTTACTATTTTACTATTTTACAATTTCAGTACTTTATTAGTTTGCTAGGTTACTTGTTTACTAGTTTAGTAGTTTACTAGCTTCCTAGTTCACTAAGAATCTTTCAATGCATAAAAATCATGTAGATGTAATTTTCTTAAAAATTTATAAAACTTTCTGTTCTGAAGCATATTTATTAATAGAATACAAAAATTACATACATTTTACCTTAGAAATTATTCAAGGAATTCATATAGAAGACACTAAAAATATATTCAATTAAATTTATACAATTTATTCAATTAAACATATTTTCAATTGTAGGAATACTACAAAAATATGGAATAAAGGTTTCGAAAAACTTTACAAAAAAACTGTCGTCTAAAAAATCAATATAAATTTTCTGTATCGTTGAAAGTTGCAATACTGTAGCATCAATTTCTAAAAATCTATTGAGCGATCTATAGAAATATAAGAAATATATAAAAATACCAGAAAAAACTACAAAAATTGATAAATAATATGAATTGATGATGTACCTTTTATCTGTGTGGTTAAAATCTGTTAAAAAATCAATCCAAATATATTAATTTTTTTAAAGTTTAATTCCTATTGCATCGAATTTCAGAAAGTTCTATAAAAACCCTTATGCCTTAATATCAGATAATCCTTAAAGTGGTATAAATACAGAAAGTATTATTAAAAAAAATTGGAACCTCAGTTACTAATTGAAAATCACAAAAATCGAATTCCATTATTTACGAACATGAAAAATGTACAACTCTGGATTTCAAAAGTTGTAGCACTTTTATATTCCGGAATTTAAAATATTCCAAAATCCCTCTCTTGTAACATATTGTCAAAGATTGAAAATAATGAAATCCCGAAGGAAAAATATTTTTTAGAACCCCCCCCCCCCGAAAATTTTTTCTGCCTTCGCCCCTGTCAAAATAAACGAATTTTTAGTATAAATTGGAATGTTTTTTATGTTCAATGTAAAATTTGTAATTTATGTAGAATATTTTTTGTTTGTTATTCATTTATTCTTTAATATAAAGTAATAACGGAATTTTCGTAAAATATGTATCTGGTAATGTAAGTGACATGTTCACTTCCCGAAAATATTGTCATTTCAAAAATCTGAGATGTGATCGAAAAATCGAGTTTCATTTGACATGGCTTGACTCTACTACAATTTCTACTGTACAATACTACAATATATAAGCTGAAATGATAAAATCTGCAATACTATTGCGGATCATGTAACGATACTGTAAAATTTACAGTACTCTAGTACTTTCCATCATAAATATGTCAAAAAGTACAAGATTTTTTCTCCGGTTCACACTCGTGAACGAAAAACAGCGTCTATTCCCTTGATCCTTTATTCCGCGACATGGCCCAAAGTGTCGGAAAAATGGGGAAACACGGCCTGAAACAAGCCCGGAAAGTCGGGGAAAAGGCTCGGAAAGAAGCATCGGTAGCAACGGCCGTAACTAGCGTAGTACGTACGTATGGGGCCCAAGTTTATGACATCGGATAGCCGCCGGTGCCGGTGCCCCGGGCACGTATGACAAGCCCGGTTGGGGCCACTAACGAGCGCGTCTGGCCCAAAGGGTCCCACAAGCGAGGAGAGAAATATCGCGGCCGGCGGGCCCATCTGCATGCCGCGCTCCCTCCAATCCAATCCAATGCAGCCACGGGCCCTTTCTTTCCACGCTCCGGATGGGACTGACAACTTTGTTAGCGGCTCGGACGATAGATAGGAGATAGGGCCCCCGCACGTTGGGACCGTTAGCAGCAGGGCCCTCGCCTACTCTCGCTTGTAGGTTAAGGTGCCTATCGATGCAGCCGGAACAACGTGGAGGCAGCCCTTATGCCCTTCCCCTTTCCTCGTGGTCATCCTGGGCCTCACTTGGCCCTCATCGAACATGCCAGCTCGTTTCGACTTATCGGCCATCGACAGGGCCCTCATACTGGGCCCACCTTATGAGGATGCGCTGAAATGTCCCGACACCCTTTAGGGTCCACATAGAGAAAAATTGATACGATTGCTTCCACTGCGTTTTTTCAATGAGGAAACGAAGAAGAAGATGTTACAGAGATTCTTGTATGATCCAACTGGGAAATTACTTCAGTTTCATAGCTGCCAACGAAAAATTTAATAAGTTTTGATGAAAAAAAAATTGGAAGTTGTGCAACTGGGATGTTAAGTTATGAGAACGTCATGACAATAAAATTTAGTTGTAGATGAACTGAAGAAAGAGTTCCTTGAGACTCGTCTAATTTTTTTGACTGTAGAATTCTTTAAAAATGATTGAATTTTTAACGGTTCTGTTTTTCTAAAAAAATAAATGGATATACATATTTCTAAAAGAATATTGTAGAGCAGGCATTAAAAAAATTTTTATTATTACGATGTATGGAATTTAGGCTGTTTATGGAAAAGAAATTGGTGTTGTGGAGATTTGAAGGATTTGTGGGTTTTAGGAACAATACATATTCATTGAAAAATAATTTTTCAGTTCTAGCATTATGCTTATGGCCTGAGTAGGATAATGAATTTGACGTTTTAGAATATTCTAATATTTCAGAATTTTCGAACTTTGAAGTGATTAATTCTGGATTTTTCGATTGTATTTTGGATCATTTTAATGTTTTAAATTATTGTGATACTGTTGTAGATAATGTAAGAAATTCAGATTTTCTGATAGAAAATCCTCAAGTTTCCAGTTTTAAAATGTATAGTTCAAGAATTCTCAATTGCATAACACGATTCATGGTTTCTTATTTCAGAATATAGATTTCCAAGCATCTAGGATTTAAAATTTTAAAAATAATTTCATAAACAATTAGGCAGGAGTTGAATTTATTATAAATATGATTGAAATAAATTGGGACTACAAATCAGAAAATAAAATTATTGATTCAACGAAAATCACGATTTTATTGATGTATACATACTATTTACTATTTATTCTGACTTACTGACTCTGAATTTTAAATGTCGAAGTAAAAATTAGGTGTACCCAATCATTCGTTTAAGTAAGGTTTACTTTAAGATTTTTTTGTATTTAAACATGAAATTATTATTATGAGTTACCAAAAACTTCATCTATAAGTACGACATTGTCGTTCGTATTTCTACAGAGTAGTGAAGAAACTTTAGCTGTAATGAGTTTTTATTATTAAATTATTATTGTACATTCATTCAAGGCTTTTTAATATGTTTTTTTTTCTGATTTCAGGTGAGTACCATAACTTCCTGCAGCATCTACATACAATCTACATGAGTGAGTGTTACACCCTGTTACATCAAAATCAGAATTATTCTTCTTCAACATTCTTTATTCGTCTGTCTTTCAAATCTTCTCATTTCTAAATTTAAATTTTCAACTTTATCATACACACATTTTGAAATATAAAAATATAATCGAATGCGACTTTGGCGATATGTATTACTTATAATTGAAACCCATCAATTCATAGTATATTACTTTCACATACAGTTGAATAAAAAATTTGGAATCATGTAAAAGTAAGAATTCTTTGACAAAAATAGGTACGAAATGTTTTTTAAGATACACCAACCGTAACAAATCTAGTAATTATGATAACAAAATATTGTACTTTTTATGGTTAGTTATTGTGTATGTTGTGGTTAAAACTTAAATATGTATCGCTTTTTTAAACATATTTCTGTTGCATTTTCTGCATTATTACGTTGTAATTTGATATAACTCATCTTCTAACAAAAGCCATACAATTTTTTGAGTTTTTTAGCGTGCTTAGCTGTTTTTGTTATATTTTGTGCACTAACAAGTATGTTTGATACATAATACAATCAATATTTAATATTTTACTGTAATACATTCTATTAATGAAAAAGTAGAATATACAATATATACATTTTTTTATATTATTCAAACTGAAATACACTAAGTAATTTGTATATTACAAAAATTTCATCATGCAATATTGTGATAAGATAGATAAAAATGACAAAACCTGCATAAATATTGTAAAAGCTTCAATGATATTGTAAAATTTACAATATTCTACCACTCTCACCATAAATATATCGTCGAGTACTAAATTTCTTCTTCGCCAACTCTGTTAAAAAAATTCTCACGAGGAAGTTGGGCCTTAACGAAAAGCTTGTTACGTTACGTACACGTGTGAATGGGTCGAACATTTAGCGAGACGAAGGGATTTTGTCGCAACGGTTTATAGGTACGACTTTAACGATTTTCCGTAACATGGAAGTGGGGCTTCGGAGCCTTTTACCGAGCACGCCCACGCGGCTGTTGGACCACGATGGGAGTAGATTATACCTCGTACTTGGCTCTCGTTAGTTACAAGAGCCTTGTCACCTGTTTCCGTGACTTGTCGTTAATAACGCCGTACGCTTTGCGAGGCTCACTTGACAGCAATTGACAGTCGCAGGTGGTGTTGTCAACTTGCCCAACTAGCCTGGGCTAAACTAGTTATTGGAGCCGGGCGATCGAAAATGTTTTTTTTTTTTGGCATTTGCAATGTCATGTCGAGCCTCTGCTGTTTCGTAACTCAATGAAAAGAGAGGTAGATATATACATATGGACATATATGCGAGAATTGTTGCGTTTTTGCAAAGTCTGTTCAGGTCATTAACTTGGAACTAATTATACTGAGGAAGACAGAAATTTGTGAAAGGTTGATATATTGGGAAAATTGATGAATTTTATAGTTGAATTGGAATATGCTTATGATTTTCAGAATATTCTAAGAGATAGCAAAATTTTATTCATATTTATTGAAGGGTTGGTAGAGGATATTTTCGAGGGGCCTTTTTGGAGAAGAATATTTTCTTTGGGACTGCAGAAATCTTGTTTTTCGAGTATCTGGTGAAGAAAGTATGATTTTTTTATTTGACGGATGTCGAGTTTAAAAGTTATACAAATTAGAGAGTCTAAAGTTACACATTTTTTTATAGTCATTGAATAGAGTCGAATTTCATGTTCGTAATTTCTATGTCTCTAATATTCAGATTTTTTTCCAAAGTTTCTAGTATTTTATATATATCTTTAGTATTTATACAACTTGAAGTGTTTTCTGATTTCGATTTGGATTTCTATACAGGTTTCTAGAATTTGAGGCTCTGAGAATCAAATTTTCAATATTTTAATCAATTTTCTAAGACATCACATCTTCACGGATTCAACTTTATTAAATGATTTTTAGAGTTTTGGTATTTTATATTGTCCATAAAATTTTGTACTTTTTTCTGGCATTTTATAAATTTCTCAAGTGTCTAGAGGTCCCTTTTTGAGTTTCTAAAATTTGATGATATCGGATTAAAAATTTTTCCGGTTTTTAGTATTTAAATTAATTTTTCGGAAAACAGGACATTTTGTACTTGTTTTCAGTATCTACTTTTTTTTAAAATTCTTTTAGTATTTATAATATTCCATGAATTTTCTGGCATATGAATTGATGAACTTGTTTTTAAATTCTTGGATTTAAATGCTCCAGTCATGAAAGTTTTGGAGTTTTTGAGAAATTTTCACTTTGGTAATTTTTGAGTATTAATAGATTTCTAGCACGTCTCGTAATTTGTTAGTATGAATAAAATTTGGAAGAATTTTAGAGTGATTAAGGAATTCATAATATTTTTTATAGATTGCTGTATAATTTTTTAGAATTCGATGCTCTATAAAACAAAATTCAAAATTGACGTGTTTTCATAAATTTCTTGCCAAGGAACCTTTGCATAAATTTTTAGTACTTCGAAGAATTTGTTGCATTTCCTTAGTTTTTCAGAATTTTAATGTAAGATTCTGTAGTGGTTTTGAATATTTTTTCATATTTTCAGTATTTTCACAGATTGCTATTGCCATTTATTCCAAATTTTTTGGTCGGGAATTTGAAATTTTTTGTATTTTTGTATCAGCTCAGATTTTTTAGAGAAGAATAACTTTATATTTTTTTGAATTACTTTTAGTATTTCTCCGGCGTTCGTATGATTTTAATCTTCTCGTATTTGAATGGATTTATACGTAGACATCTAGATTTTGTTGCTACCAAATTCAAAATTTTTTAAATTGTTTGTATTTTTCTAGAAATATAATTTTTTTGCATGAAACACTGGGTTAGAACAATTTTTTATAATTTTATTCTATATACCTCACTTTCGCGGAACATTTATGAGTTTAATTTTAATAATAGGGATAAATTTTTTGCGAAGCAAGTATTGTTTTTATTTTTGAGTTAGTGAAATTGAGAATTCTGAATTTTATTAGGCTTCAAGACTAACATTACACAACTAATGATATCCTTGAGATTTCAGTAAATACATTTTTAATCATTTCAACTTATTGAAATCATTAATTATAGTTATTTCACTGATAATTTTCGTTTTAGCATTATTATTGTCATTTCAATGCATTGTTTTAATATAATTTATATTATTTTGCACTTTCGTACACTGAGCAAAAAATATAGTAATTACTACAATACTGTATTTTACTGTGGAATCAGTCAGGGATATTGTTTTTTTTGCTTGATAGCAGTTTTCGCCGTACTGTTTACTTAATATTGCTAAATGATATTGCAATAGTAGATATATTTTTTTGTAAAAATTCCTATAAACATTTGGTTTTCTACCATTCTTTTATTGTAATTTTTCCAATTTATAGATTTCAGATTTTAGATAGACAGATTAAAGAAAATGTCTTTTTTGCAAGTATTCAGATCACTTTTGCAAGTATTCAGATCAGTATAGCTTTTTTTTTTTTTAATATACATCTTTGTGTACTTTTTAGTAAAATCCTATTGAAATTCATACAATATCGGTAAAAGTCGAAAATGTATTGTCGATTTTACTTTATGGCATGAATTTTTTTAATGCATATACTCAATACGTGCAATAATAAATGAAATATCATGATAAAAACTGAGAACAAATTATACATGGAAAAGTGTTTTATTTCATTTCAAATTATATACGAATAATAATAGATCCTGTTGATAAGCATACTAAAAATTACAATGTATATAGCGCGATTGGCATTCTATAAATCTAGAATAATCAAAAATTATCTCGTAAAAATGCATGCATACTGTAGTTTGTACCCAGCAAAACAATTTTCGAAATGCAATATTGTAAAAAGTATGAAAAAAATGACAAAATTTGCAATTATACTGTAAAATCTGCAATAATATTGTTAAAAATGCAATATTTTTGTAAAACTCACTAGGTTCTAGTACTTTTTATCATAATATATACAGGTATATGTCGCAAAGAACTAGATTTTTATCTAAGTGTAAAATACTAATCTATTCTACACAAATTTAGAAAAGGGTTAGGACCCCCAAGACCCTCATTTTCGTTTGCCCCTGTGCTATTTTATAAGCAGCTAATTATAATAAATACAATATAAAATTTTTCAAGTGGATATTATTGATATATTATGTATGATTAAATCATTGACATAAAAATATTGTATTGAAGAATACTATATTAAACATTATACAAAAACGCCAAGAAATTTACCAAGATATGAAGGATATAATATTCATCTGGGAAAAAATTCTACATAAATTTCACTAAGTAATTTATACATAGTTTGATTTTATCTTTTTGATAGTGCAATTAAAATTGAGCATTGGATCCTAAAATTCAATGCTGTTCAAGGACTTCAGGACGACACTGTATCACAGTCGTGTATTCGTTGAAAAACAAAATTTCTCGAGGATTTGTTGTAACAAAAAAAAGGGTTTGAGGGAGAATGTTGATAGAGGCGCTTTCAACAAAGAAGTCAGTGTTGTCGAGTGCGATGTATTGTCGGTCGAGTTCGACCTCTGTGACAATCAAGCGTCGCTGGTTATCCCATTAGCCGGGCTTGCTCGGCAACCTTATTTTCGCTCGTGGCCGGTAGTTTATGCATTTGCATGCAATTTATTCGAATCAGCGAGGCGATCGCACTGCCGGCTTTTTTAGGGCGTCGCATTGCGATGAGCTCGGCTGGGATTTTATTTTATATGCACTTTTCCACACGACAACAAAAAATGGTCACCACTTGTCTTGCAGTGTGAGAAGCTACTCCCTTTTGTCATTACAGATTCTTTTTTTTTAGAAGAAATCGCGTAAACAACGAGTAACTGTATTTGGTAATTCTTTGTTCAAAGGAAAAATTGGTTGAATCTGGATGACATATTTTGATTTTTTCCATATACATTCAGTCAACTCAGTATAAACTTTTTCTTTCAGATTACGCTGTTTTTAACTCGATAGTAGTGTGATAATTTGACTATTTAAAAAAAAAGGATTACAAACTATTTGACATTTGATTGGAAAAAAGGAAGTAAAAAATAATGAAAAATGACCAGGGAATCGATCAGATATTATCGAATCGATTTGTTGAATAGTGAATTAGCGAGAGATCGTGTTAACATCTCCGAAGTGAGAGTGAATTATGATTTAGCGACGGAGACTGGAGATATTGCTGTCCGACAATGACATTTTAGGCACGAATTCCTTGAGAAACGATGACGCCGCGAACGCCATGATCCGAGGACAATGGTCTCTTTTCGAAATATCGGCATGGTCGAGATTGGCGCAACGGGCAGATTTATAAGGGAGGGGGAAGGGTCGTGGGAACATTTTCATCAATTCCTTGTTGGTTTTTTTTTCTTCGAAATATTCCATTATGTACATAGATATTAAAATTAGATAGTAATTTTCTTAGGGGAAAAATTTCTTTTTTTCTCTCGACAATAATTTTCTACAGTTTCTTATTGTAGAATTTTAATATTGATAATTAACGAAATATAATCACGATTAAAAAAAATACCAGTTCTTCAGATTTTGATGGAATATTCAACAATTTTTTAGCTGATTTATACGATTGACACCTTTGTTTTTGTCTGACAAGTTTGCCTTATAATTTATTCCAGCAATTAGTGATTACGTAAAAAACTTTCAGATCACCGAATCTTGAACTTTCCGAACTTTCAAGGTTTTTTTTTCCCGTCTTTTTTCTTTCTGAATGAGTATATTCATAACAAAAATATTCGCTTTTCAAAGATCGTACTTCCAAAATTCTTCTCTTTCAAACTCACCTGAAAAAGTAAGAACCGCATGATTGAAGTTGAAGATTTAGTGAACGATTTTTTCGTTTCGAAAATAAAATTGTTGTTTTTATGATGAACTATCAAAGTTATGAATGCACGTTGAACGTATCAGTAACACTTTTCGGCTATACAGGCAAACTATTTTATAACTTAATTTTTTCGAGATTTTTTACTTCACTATTCGAATTAGAAAATCGCAATTTATGGTCATATAATGCAACTATTACATGGTAATATTTATATTGTTTTATTTTCAAGACTGGAAATTTACTGATCTTAGGAACTCGTGTAAAACTTAAGAAAAAATAATTATTCATCAAATTATTCACAATGATTTCATCTTTTATATGAATGGTAATATCATTATCATATGTTATTCATTATTGACTATATTATATATCATTCGAGACATCAAAATTGCGTGTCGATAATTTTCAAACAAATGATAAGAGATAGAATTTTAACAATATAAGTCAATAATTTTCCACTTTTCTACAATGTAAAATAGAAGCAAAAATCGTTTTTGAATACTGAGGTTACAATCCAGTTCATTGCGCTTTTTATTCTTTAATAATTATGAATTCATGATTTACCTACCGTTGATTTTGCGTCTCACAGATTCGAACTGATTGTATAAAAAATTAGTGCTAAGCGAAACTTCGGTGTGATGCACAATGTATACGAATATATACACACTTTTATTTAAATTTTTCGGGTACTTACCATTTAATAGTTATTCTTGAAGTTTTTAATCATATTTGAACTTATGAAAAGTTTCTAAAAGTCAATTGAGTGAGAGTGTCTGAAAATCAGTTAAAAAAAAACAATTTTAGAATATACATGAAATTATCATTATTTGAAGAAACGAAAGTTTCTGGTAATCATCGACTGGTAATCAAGAGAAATTTTTACCACTGATACTACGTAAAGTTTCAATAAGAAAAAATAATGTTGATAATTAGTTAACGTGCAAAAATTAACTGTGAATTGAGCTGGTTTGGGTTGATTAAAAAAACGAAATACATTTAAAAAAAAATGTTACAGTGACATAATGTTAGTGACAATATTAATTGTTATTATTTATAGATCAACTATAGTGATTTTCTATACCGTGCATTATAAATTATACCTTTTTATTATTATATCTTTTGGTACGCTACATTTTTTTATTTCACATTGCACCCTGCAAAAAGTAAAAAAAAGATAATTATTTCTCTCTATTCTACAGTTTAAGAATCCCATTTTTATATATTTTTTTGGTTGAAAAATTTTTTTTTACCAAATGATTTTTTTTGTGATATCCGGTTTTCAAAATTACCAATATAATACTATAGTTAAAAGGCATGTAAATATTTTGAATTCCTAATGTTGAGTCAGGCCATGTCAAGTGTGACTCAATTATTCGATCAAATCTAAGATTTTTGAAATAACAATATTTTTGGCAAGGGAACATGTCACTTATAGTACTATATACTTATTTTGAGAAAATTCCGTTATTTGTTAATGTTATAAACAATTAAACTTTGAAGTAGGATTAAATTGAAAAACTTCTTTCTCTGAAACTGCTAGACGCAATTATATGAAATTCGGCACAAATTGTAAAGCAACGTTGACATTCTCGAATCAATTTTAACATGAAGTGAAATTTAAAAAAAAAATGTATTTAAAAACAAATTATTATTTTAATGTATTTAAAAACATAACTAAAAAAACAAATGATATCGATATTTTACTAAACAAAATTTGTTTCTTAACTCTTACATGTTAGAAATCACACAAGAAAAATGTAAAACAAATAAAGCATGAAACATTACATTTATTCAAATTTTTATAGAAAGACTCATTTTTACTTTTAAAATAAACAAATTTTCGTTTTTTGTTTATGTTATACTCGAATCCTTGCTGTTTCGTGAAATTTACTACAATAGTAAAATGTTTCTTCAATTTTGAGAGGGGCTTCACCCCTTAAACCTTCCTCTGCCTTCGCCCTTTGCCAGAAGAAAAAGTAGTAGACGTATCAGAATCAGAACTTATGATTGCGACGCTTTGGTTTAATTAGGTTAGAAAAAAAAAAATTGCAAGTGGCGCTGGCGGCGGGCGCAGTAAATCAGCGTGGACGGATACGTCGATGGATTGGCGAATCGTCGAGGATTTACAGCCGTCATTGTGCAGCGCCACGAGCACCGACAAAGGATAAGATCGCCTCCGCATAAATCGATTCCTAGTTTGGAGGATAGATATCTTGAAGCGTGTATGTAAATAGTGAAGGAGGTGAGCACAGGTGTAAAGTACTGGCAATGAGGCAAGATATATTAGCGCCCTCGACCCCGAGGTTAGGTTGCCTCAGCTTTTTCACGGCCAAGGCGAGAGTTTTTCCCCCTTTCCTTTCAAGGGACACTGTTCGTTTGTAAAATTGTGTTATATGTTGGGAATTTCCGCAATACGTTTTTTTTACGTAGAAACGCTTGAAAATATTGTTATATATCCGAAAATAAGGGCTTTTTACAGATCTGTATTGTAATAGAATTGAACACTAAAATTGAGACACATCGCGAACACATCAGGAGAGTGCGTGAAGGAAGTTTAGACTACGCGCTGATAAGATAAATACTCCGCCAAAACAAATCATGATAAATGCAATTCTCAAGTTCAGGTAGAATCATAGGCAATGCAAGTTTCATATTCAGTCCTGATAATTTTTCGTTTGTAAGATAGGATCACGATCAAGTTCTAAGATGTCATACCTCCCATAAGGAAAATAATGATATAAAAATGCGGGTCCTTTGCAAATCACAGACAGTCGTCCCTTATGCTTTGTGGAAAGTATATCGAACTTGGAAAAAAATTCAGTAAAAACAGAACCCCCCCCCTCCCCTCGGTCTCATCCAGCATGGTGCCTGGTACCTGATACTAAATAAAATTTGATTTTTCGAAGGCTGTCTTCTTTGAATTTCACAGTTGAATTAACTTTGATTTTACGAAGTCTGTCTCCTTCAAATTTCACAGTTAAACAAAATTTGACTTTTCCAAATCTGTCTTGTTTGATTTACACAGTTAAATAAAAATTTGACTTTTCGAAGTCTGTCTTTTTTGAATTACACAGTTAAATAAAAATTTCATTTTTCAAAGTCTGTCTTTTTTGAATTACGCAGTCAAATAAAAATTTGGTTTTTCGAAGTCTTTCTTCTTTGAATTTTATAGTTGAATTCAATTTGACGTTTCGAAGTCTGTCTTCTTTGAATTTCACAGTTGAATTAACTCTGATTTTACGAAGTCTGTCTCCTTTAAATTTTGCCGTTAAACAAAATTTGACTTTTCGAAGTCTGTCTTCTTTGAATTTCATAGTTGAATAAAATTTGACTTTCAGAAATCTGTCTTCTTTGAATTTCACAGTTAAATAAAAATTTCATTTTTCAAAGTCTGTCTTCTTTGAATTTCACAGTTGAATAATATTTAACTTTTTGAAGTCTGTTTCTCGGTTTCACATATGAATGAATTCGACTTTTCGGAGTCTGTTTTCTTGGTTTCACAGTTAAATAATATTTGACTTTTCGAAATCCATTTTCTTTGAATTTCACAGTTAAATCAAATTTGACTTTGCGAAGTTTTTCTTCTTTGAATTTCACAGTTGAATAAAAATTTGAGTTTTCGGAGTCTGTCTTCTTTGAATTTCACAGTTGAATAAAAATTTCATTTTTCAAAGTTTGTCTTCTTTGAATTTCACAGTTGAATAATATTTAACTTTTTGAAGTCTGTTTCTCGGTTTCACATATGAATGAATTCGACTTTTCGGAGTCTGTTTTCTTGGTTTCACAGTTAAATAATATTTGACTTTTCGAAGTCCATTTTCTTTGAATTTCACTGTTAAATCAAATTTGACTTTGCGAAGTTTGTCTTCTTTGAATTTCACAGTTGAATAAAAATTTGAGTTTTCGGAGTCTGTCTTCTTTGAATTTCACAGTTGAATAAAATTCGACTTTTCAAAGTCTGCTCTCTTGGTTTTACGGTTAAATAATGTTTGACTTCTCGAAGTCTGTTTCTCGGTTTCACATATATAAATAAATTTGACTTTTCGAACTGTATATTTTGCGAATTTGACTGCACTGGCCAACGAACTGCGCCGTCTGCTTGTTTATACCAGAAAGTCTTCAAGTTAGTATTAAAAACGAATATCTTAAGTAAGGCCAAGAGTGAATAAATTTTGTTTGTAATTTTATGTCATAAACTTTCAGCTTGTGACGTATTTATTTTTTGTATCAGTCAAAAAATGTGCTCTTTCGTTTTGTATATGGATCTCTCATTGACAACACCCTCACATCCTTTTGTGAGTCTTGATTCTCATCAAGACGTATGTTTGTGTGTTCCAGTATATAATAATTATTTTATATATAGATATTAGAAAGATTTGGTAGAAGATAGAGGTTGTTTTACCTAACCAGATAGGGTAGAACAACTAAATGCGTATTTCAGCAACTTGATAATTTAATAACGGCCAAATGGACAATTGTTTAGAAATTCATTTATTTACCAATTTATTGACCATTGTTTTTGAGTTGTTTATGATTTATTTCTGTTGATTATAAGTTTTTGAAGATATTGTAATCATTTTATAGATATCGACCTTGAGAATGATCTCGATTGAAGAACGAAACGTTAGTAAATAAATAAATTTCTAAGTTATTGTCCATTTGGCCGTTATTAAATTATCAAGTTGCTGAAAAAGAAGCGAGAAAAAGAGGACAAAGTTAAATTATATATAATCGAATTAAATGCGTACTTTTTAATGAGTGCAAGTTACATGCCAATGTATCATCACATTTTGTTTACCCTATACTTTTCACGATCAAATTGTCTGGAAATATTAGATTTTTCCTCGATGCGATGAGTGATACAGCTCACGTACACTCTACCAAATGCCTTTAAAGTTCATTTTCAAGAAGCAACGCCGAAGAAAAGAAAAATTGCAATATACTAGGTAGTTGAGAAACGCACTGGGCTGTTCTCACGTGTGAAAAGTTAATGGACGAATCGTCGAGAGGTACGGCTAATTGGCTTTGGGCGAAGCGGCATTCTCGTAAGCCTTAAAGCCCGAAACGAGCGTGAATTTCAGCCGTGTAAGCTCAAATTCAGGCGGCTGAACTTGCGCCACATTAGTCCGGCCGATATTTACGACATTAGCGCGCCCGGCGTGACCGCGACACGCCTGCCCCGGCGCGTATATGGCGAGTAATTCGCGCCCCGTTGGTGTTGCCGCCGTCCCTGAAACCTGCAACATTGCAGCTTCGGGCTAGGAGAGATGCAAAGTCCTTATCCTTTTCAATTCTCCCTCGATCCACCATTGTCCCGAAATTAGCGCGATAAATTCAGCCTCGAAACACGGACACGACCACCGAGAATGTTGCCCCTCGCTAATGTCCGCATTTTTTTTCCAGTTTCGCTTTTGCAGAAACCGCGCCGGAGCAAGAGCGTGTTCAACTTGGGAGATGATGGGATTTTAAGGGATGTTTGCGAATTTTGTAACGTGATTTTTAGAATTTTGGGACACTCAAGAAAGAATGTGGCAATGTTGATTGGATAGTATGGAAAGGGAAAATATGGGCAGGAAGAATTCATTGTTAATTAGGAATCAATCAGACTTTACACAAGTTTCTAAGACAAACAAAGTTCTAGTCTTAAAAATAAAAACAATATACATGTAGAAGGGATTCATTATATCATGATAAAATAAAACTTCTAAATTAAAATAGAGAAGTAAGAAATCTCAAAAATTTTAGTTTTCAAATAATTTTCTTTTACAGCTGGAAAATTTTGGCTAGACGTTCATCATTTTCATTGTTGAAGGTTAAAAAAACAATATAACTGTACGTCAACATTAGAATACAAAATATTTTCCGTCTTAGAAATTTGAATTCTATTTTGTTAACTTTAAAAAGTGAATTATTCAGTGACAGTTATGTGTTCAAAAAAAGTGGCAAAATGAATCTATTTTTTTATTCGAAGTAATCAATAATCCCGACTTCACAATTTGAACTATTTGCAGTGTTAAATGTAGAATAGGAAAATACTTGAAATTTAACTGACACCGAGTAACAAGAGAAATTTAATTGTTTCAACTATATAATTGAAAATGTAGAAAAAATGTTCGATTAGGTGAATCTCCAAAGTTATTTGTTTTACGAGCTTTAATTTTCTGTGCAAGATGATATATTTTTCTCGAATTTTCATTGTTCAACATGGAAAATAAAGCTCATCAACATGAGATATGCATAATATTCCCTCTAGTCAATTTCCAGTAATGAATTGTAAATCTTAAAAAGGAGATTCTTAGTCAATGTAACAGTTTTCTGTAAAATTGTAACGTGGAACAAGAAAAAATTCCGAGACGAGAAAAATTTTTTTAAATCTATAACTTCACTTAACGATTTTTACTTTTTCGATTAGTTTGAAAGAAAAGTATTTTATAAGTACGATTTTCGAGAAACAAATATTTTTGTTACGAGAGTAATAATGACTACTCGAGAGTTATAATTATTACTCAAAAATATAACAAAGGAGGAAAGAAAAAACTTTAAAAATTTGAAATGTTAAAGATTTGGTGATTCTACAGTTTATTATACGTAATCGCTAAGAAGTCTTTGATAGGAATTCGAACAAATGCGATGTTTTATGCTTTACGTAATTGTCATTTTTATTTTTTAACGTATGATAAAATAACATGCGAAATTTTCGCTAGAAAACTAGTGACAGTTACTAACTATGTATAACTTCTAACTTTTAACAGTGAAGAAACAAATTTTGTTTTATAAGATGTCGATATTATTTGGTTTTGTACGTGAAATTTGGTTTGAAATATTATAATATATATATAAAATGTTGCAGGATTTGTCAGTATTTTTATATACTTTAAGCATTTTATTAGAAATTTTAATACATGGATTTCGAGAATTTCGAGCTCTAAAATGTGAAATTCAATAAATTTTTCATGTTGCAAATTTTGATGTTGCAAATTATACTTGATTTTTCTAAGGAAATATTCCAAGAAAATTGAGTTTTAAGATTCTTTTATAGCTGAAAATTTGAAGTGAGATGTTTAACGTAAATTCATAATTTTTATTGTTAAACATTAAGATAACAATATAATTTTCTGTCATCATTAAATTTATAAATATTTTAGGTCTTCGAAATCTTAAGTATATATTGTTAATTTTAAATAGTGGATTTTTTAAATAACAGTTAACTGTAAGAAAAATTAGTCACCAAGTGGGTTTCTATGTTTAAAATGTTTATGTTTATGTTTCCAGTAATTAAAACATATAATGTTTGAAATCCAAAAATCTGTTATCATTCTATTTCTTATTGAAAATTACAAATTGTAAATATTTTGAATCTTAAAACTTAATTGATTGCGTTCCTATGAATTTGAGTAGATTCAGGAAGAAATTCACTTTTACCCATCATTGTTCCCTATTTTAAATTAGACCATTTACCAAAACAATTACTCTATTAAATTTACTGCAAAGTAAAATATAAGTTGAAATATAAATTGAAAAAAAAGTATAAATAAATTAAAAGCATAGATTTATATGAATGAACGTTCAAAAAACAAGTTGAGATTCAAAAATATTCATTTTCTCGATATTTTTGGATATGAATATTTCAACTGGTAGATTTCTTCTGTTGTTGTTATATATGTTAAATGAACATCAAATAAAAGAATAAACTGCTTACTTAGGCAATTATTTTAAAACTGGAGAATTTTGCTGAAATGATTAAAAACTCAAACGAAAAACATTCTCTGAGGAAAAATAAGTCACTATAACAATTAATTTTGAAAAATGTGTTGGCATGTTTTAGTTTGAGAAAAAAATGAGCAAAGAAAGTGAATTTTTGCGAACATGTTAAAAAATCTGATTCATAATTCAATCCTCTTAAAGTTAGTTGTAGAAAAAACAATCACAAACATATTAATATCACATATTTATAATTTGGGAATGTCTATTTCACTTGAATGCAAAAATATATTGATACTGGATTCTTTTGTTTCTGGCCTTTCTCGTAGTATTTTTGTTGAAAATATTAGCTTTGAAAATCGATGATGAAGGAGATCTGAAATAATTTCTTTTAGATATGGTAGAAAAAAATGTTCATGACCAATCAATGCAAATTCACGCCCTTTATAGTTTTTTTAACAATACGTTATTCTTTTAAGTAACGTAACATTGAAAAACAAGTATGCGTAACATACATTATTGAGTTTCATCGAAAACTAAATAACTGACATTTTTGAAATAACTTCGTTTCTCATTTGAACCTGACATGATTCTTCCGATGATGAACTCATCAAGCAAATTTAAAGATAATATACCGTGAGAAAACTTTTATCGCATTTATATTAAAAAAGATACTGCAAGCATGAGGTTGGCAGCATCACGAGGGGCAAAAAAAAGAGCAAAGGCTCTAAAGCCGTGAATTTAAAGCAGTAGCAAATGCGAAATTGCTGGGTCGTGGCCGGTGCAGGTTTGTCGGGCGTGACCGTGTCGCAGGAAAAAGGATTAAGAAGCGGCTAGCGTTGCTGCTGCCACTGCATTCTAGAGATTCATTAGCCACTTCGTTCCCTCTTCCTACCTTTTTTACAACCTTCATTCCCACGAAAACCCGAGAGCCTCTCGGTCGCGTTCACTTTGCTCGAGCGACCTGACCACGCCGACTACAAATTATATTCACCCCCGAGGTTTTCCGCGATCAATGAATTTAATCTCATTACTGAATTATGACGTTCTTTGTAGATGACTGGAATTAATAAGAAAAATAGTTGACATATTAGTCATTTCAGGCTCGTGCGAACGGGGAGGAAGAATTGGAGGTTAGAACCTCCCCCCCCCCCAACTAGATCATTCAAACGATTTCGATGAAATGCTTCTATCATTGGTTTTTTACGTTTTGATATAAATTTTGATATCTTGCATTGCATGATATTTTTCAGAAAACAGCGTCTGAGTAGATTTTTATTTCTTTTTGGTATTTTTCGTATATATCTTCTACGATTTGAAGGATTGTTGAGTATTTCTGAAACTATTCGTTTTTTTCAAGATCTGTAAAATGTTACAGGGATTTTATTTTTATATATTTCTATCATTTTCATTAAAATAGCATTTTCATTTGAATTGTTAAAGATTCCGAGAATTTGTGAATTGTTGTCAATGTAACTGTAACTTTATTTAACTGCAGCTTATATTTTATTGTAACTTATTTATTGTTATAATTGTACATTATATACATTTTTTAATTTTATATATAATTGAATATATAACTGTATATAATATAATTTTATATTATATACAAGTAATGTTACAATTGTATGTAAATTATTTATTGTAACTGTAACTGTAACTGTAAAAAATGGAGATTATTGAATTTTACGTGTTCAAAGGATTTTTTGGAAAACAGTGTCTCAATAGATTCATATTTCTTTTTGTATTCTTCGTATTTCTTCAGTTTTTCTACGATTTGAAGGATTGTTCAGTTTTCTCGAATATTTCTGTATGAATTTCTAGAATTCGATGCTCTAGTTTTGAAAGTTGTATAGATTTTAAATATTCCATAGATGTACTTGTATTTTTCTATACATGTATTTTCTTTCTGTATGTCCTAGTATTTATAGAATGTTGAAAAATTTTCAGGGTTTTTCAGAGATATCTCTTAGAATTTCAAAAATTAGATTTCCAAGAATTGAAGGTTTGAAATATTTTCAGTATTTCGATCGATTTTGTAGAAAACAGTTTCTTTATACATTTAGAGTGTCTTCAATATTTTTTTGAATTTTTAACAGAATTTAAAAATTTGAACATTTTTCTAATATTTTTATGGTTTTCTATACACATATATTATTAGATTTTAATGCTCGAGCAATCGAAGTTTCTTGATTACTGGAATAACAGAAATTTTTGAAGAATCCAGTAGCTTTTTCAAAAAAAGTAAATGATATCAAGTGTTCTTCGTATTTCATTTTTTGTCTGTAATCATCAAATTACGTATAATTTTCTAGCATAATCTATAGATTATAGTGATCCTGCTATAGATTCTAAGAACTAACGTTTCCAGTATATCTATGTATTTATATGCAGACTTCTAAAATTTACTGCTAGAATTGTGAAAATTTCTAATAAAAAGTGAAAAAGCACCATACTCTTTGTCTATATTTGCACGTAAATTACTAATATATCACTCTGTTTCATCTAAAATTATAAAATTATACAATTTTTATCTTAAAATAAGGAAGTTGAAAAATTACTTATATTAAAGTTTCAAAATATTTCTTGAAAAGTTACAAATCGTTCTAAAAACTTGATGAGACAGATGTGAAATGAATAACACGATTTTCGTTACTCGTTACAAAAAAAAGGAACTCGTTCCTTTTATCGTTACTTGTTAATTAATGTAACACGTTAAGTTATCGTCATACTAAGAAATGTAGTATTTTTGGATATCATAATTTCAGTTGACTCATTGTATTTTCATTGCAGTCACTACAAGCTTCTTAAAAAAAAAAATGGGAAAGGGCCATAACTCCACCATTTCTTGATATTTTTTTCATTAAATAATGTTCGCATATTGCAGCTGGCAATATTGTATCACAATAATGTAACTTCCACGTAATAAAATTATGTGCTATATACATTAAAAAAAAAATCTAAACCGTCCTCAAAAAAGGCTTATAACCCTTTAAATCATAAAATATGTGTATAGTGTAGTAATAAAAAGTGTTTCAGTGTTTCTTTTGTTTTTATTGTGCATTCTTTATACATCTTAATATGAAAAAGAAATAATCAACGTATTTTTTGCAATTGTCTATTTATAATTATTGAGTTGCTTGTGTTAAATTTGTTGAAAACATAACAAAGATTCAATATGAAATGAAGAAGTTGTTGGAAACAATTGATGTTTTGATATCGCCTTATATATTTGATTATTTATTGATGAATTAATTGACTCATTTACTTTTTTATTCTATGTTTATTATCTACATCACTATGAACGGACCATGTACTGTCAAACCAAATCAATTTTAATTGCATTTTATTCTACAAATACAACATAATAGTTGAAATACCCCTTCCCCCCCGTAAATAAAGGTTTCTGTGCACGGGCATGGGTCATTTTATTACATGATGGAAAATATGTTTATTAATTTAATAAAAACTAGGCGTAAGCTTTAAAAGGAGTAGGCCCTCAATTTTGATTTTTCATAGCCTGTCATAATTATTCAAAGGCTGCATCCATTTTTACTCATTTGCATTATTTTAACGATATTCGAAAAAATTTTCAAATTACGATCACTTCTTTGGTTCCGAGGTAGATTTATGGATGTAAAGTTCAGTGATCGGGTCTAAGGTCGATGAAAATAAGTGTGTCGCCAGGGACGCCCACGCCGAGGCGTCCTTGAAACGGAACTTCCCGGGTTATTGAATCGGATGCAATGCGCGTTCGCATCTGAGTTTTTCGAAGTTTATCCATAAAGCTCCGCGAATATCCTGTGATGCATGCAATTACGCGTATAAAGCGACGTCTTTGCGAGCCATTCGATAGCCACGCATCGATGGCACCTTATCGTTATAACTTTTTTTCGAATTCCTCGCGTTCTTCGACGATGGTGTGCTTTCTACGATAATATGATTTTACTATTCGCTGCTGGGTTGCGTGTCTCTCACGTCATAATGTTCATATTTTTTTCCTCCTGTTTTTGCAAGTGTCGTTTGAGAGTCGGGATATCGGAATTGCGATTTCAGAACTTTCAATTAGCAAAATGGAATTCGTAGAGGAACAAAAAGTGAAGAATATTATTAGATTTATGAGAGTTTATCTTTATATGGAGTGACAAAATGAAGGGTTTTGATCGCGGGGGGTAGGAAAAGTCACTGACCGTTTGAAGAAGTGAGTGCCGAGTCACTGGAGATGATCCACGTGATTTATGTGGGAAAAAGAGGCATGAGCGTATAAACGCGAGCGTGTTTTTGAGCACGCGAGACAATGGTTATCTAGGCGCTCGTGGGCGAGAGCCACGACCCCGATCGTAGAGCAGCTCCAGTTTTTTGCCGGCCTACCGTTCCCATGCCGTAAGGTCCGGCGACGAAAAAATTCTGCACACCAGTACATCATCCTATAAATTACTTTGACGTTCTCACAACACCCTCGTGCCGCACTATCCCGAAAATTATATAAGAGCCCTGATCGGCCTTGCCCTGTACCCAAATTATCCAGGCATCCTGTTTCCAGCGTTACTGTGCTCGTATTTCATTTTTTTTTTTGTGATTTCTCGAAAAATTGTCAATTTATTGCAATTTCTTTCCTTCTGTCAAAGCACTTGTAATTAAGTGATTTCCTTGGAATAAGACAACGATCATGCTTTTCGAAATTAACGTAATAGGTTATATGTAGCCCATACTCGAAAGCGCAAAATCGGTGTCCATTCGGCGTTCCATTAGAGTCATCTCGTCATTCGCTTCGAGCTGGTAGCCGAGTCGCTTTTTGCCGCGATTGATTTATGGCGTAATGGGATCATTTATTTCGCCCAATGCCGTGGCATCGGGCAACATTATACCGTTGCCGCTTTATCTTGCTTCCTTCCGTCCAGCGGCAGAAGCAGGCGCTTATGTGCTACTGGCTCCTTCTTTCCTCGACCCCATGGGAGCCAAGATGGCGTTACAAATTGCCTAGGAATCCGCTAATACGAGAGGAACATGGGAGGCATGACAGCGCTCTCCGCGGCTACTCCTGAAGAATTGTCCTCTCCTCTCCTCGATCGTTGCTGCTGCGACCGCCAAGTCTTTTTTTTCCACCGTTCGTCACTGTCGCCTTTTTGCAGGCCATTTTTCTCCTCCTCCAACATGAATTACTCGGGAGAATCCTAAGAGTCGCGGGAAAACCTGCCTTTGGCTTTCGAGCATCGCTTTGGAGAGTTTCATCATCGATGATTTTACTCATGCTGAAGTTAGTGGAAGCATTTGTTTGAATAGTTTATCAGAAGATGTATGTCAGTCTTAGACCATATAGTACATGGAATGACCATTACCTTTGTTCGGTACAGGCAAAAGTGACCCCAACATAGGAACGTTTAGTAACAGCCGAACGACAAGCAATGCCGTATGATGATATATATTTAGATATAGATATACTATATGCATGTATAGAGTTGTCGTTCCACTTTTACTACACCCTTCTATGTTTGGACCTAAACGCCATATTGAATTATCAGTCCATGTACCACATGGTCTAAGATGTAAGTACATTTGTCTGCTTATTGCAAAAACGCAGTTTAAGCATTAGAATAGATTTCTTTCTGTTTATGCAAGTAAAATTCATGACAGTGGTGGTTTGGGATGCCTGTACGAGTGGGTTTCAGAAAAATGAGTGCAGCAGGCCGTCGAATTAGCGGGACGCCGCGACTAATGAAAGCTTCTCGGGCCGCGGCGTCTTTGCAGTTGCACACATGCCGTCCAGCGGCCGATCTATGTATCAAGCTCGCATTTTATTCCTCGCTCGACTCTCCGCTCTACGCATGTATCACAAATTGCTCGCTCGGGCTTGGCTTTTTCCCCCGAGTCCTCGCGTTCCAACAGCTTCTAAGCACGCCGCTCCGTTATCCCGAGGAGACGTTTCGCGACACTTTTTATGTACATGCATCGTCACGTTCTATTCCTTTCCCTTGGTTCTTACAATGATGCTATCATCGGATGTTCAGAATGGTTCGTTTTAACTGTAATAAGTAAAGTGTGGTTCAGTTACAAATTTGAAGGATAAAATACTAAAGTTCTGGTGATTTTGGCAAAATTTTCATGAATCTTAAATATGTCCATAGAAATTCTAAATTGAAAAACTCCGAATCAGAACTTATGCCGCAAACTATTCTGCGTTCGCCCTTGTCGATACCCAATTCAATTCCATTCCACGCCCGCTCCACAAACATTAGAAGCGGCATTCCAAGGTTCATGCCCCAGAAATAGCCCGAATCGAACCAAAGCCAACTTCTTTTGGCCGCAAAAAAAAAGGAAAAAATACCCCGGAAATTCGATGGAGCGAAAAATTCAATTTCCAGCAACGAAGGGTAGTGGTATCATTGCACTTTGGGCGCGCACGAACAAAGACGTGCATTGAACTTGGCGTGGTACTTTCATTCTTGCGAGTGTCTCGTTTCAGCGTGACTAATTTAATAATCTTTCCGCTCCGGCTGATAGCGGCAATTTGTTTCGCGATCACTTTTCATTAGAGAAAGGTGATCATGCGAACTTGGCAACATTGTCGCGCGATAACCATCAAAGGCCGTATCTCCTGCGCAGGCACTTTTGAAGATACGAAAATAGTTCTCGCGTATCTTTCAAATGAGATGACGAGGATCATGCAGAAGTGAGAATATAGAGGGACTAAGTGTTATGCATCAACAAAGGTACATAAGGATTCAAGAGGATTCAAAAAAAATTTTATCTTTATCTCCGTGGGAGAATTTGGTAACTTGTTTTTGTGAGGAATGGGAGGTAACTCAAATTTACTTTTGGAGATGTTGAGAATAAAATAAACATGTGACGTGTAGAGGAAGAAGGGGACTTCCGCGTTTCTCTTCGCTCTTGGAAAAAAAGCCCCATACACACCCATTACTTTGGCAGAAGCACGGAAGTCAGCGGGCAATATAATTGGTTCATAGTTGGCACGGGACAAGGACGGGATTTAGTAATGGCGTCATTATGCTCTCGGGGAGGGATAAAAAAGGTGGATAAAGATGGTGACGGGAACAGAAAGAAACATAAGCGGGGCCCGCATAGACGAACGACACTTGAATATATCCCGAGACTATCTCTATATTGGCGAGGACGTGGACGTCTCGTTAGCACGAGGCTGTAGGTCCCGAGGCGAGGTGTCACGGGCATCTCCGGAAAGAGGAGATGCGTGCACCGCTGCTGCAACCACCGCCGCCGCGGCCCTCAAGAAACGGCACCGCGCGAAAATATATATCTGGGAGCGGAACGCTCCCATGCAGCGGAACACAGCCGACACGACAGCTCCGCCGGCCACGTCGATACTCGTTAACCGCAACACCGCCTTTACCTTAACCCCCTTCGATCTATTGCCACGCCGTTCTGCAAGCTCCCGATCTTCCTACATCGGCCTCTTCCCGACGTTTTCGATAGGGCGACAACGGACGATGCCATCCAAGAAACACTCTCTAAATCCAAAACAGTGGAATTCACTTTCTAAAGTACTTTGAGTAAATTTCTTACTTGAAGTGGATGAAATATTAGATGTTTCGGGTAATAATGTTGATGTAAGAGATGCCATTACCTAGACTGTCTTTGCTGTAGGCTAGTGGCATCCATAGTTTTTTGGGAGGTGTACATACGTCATTCTAAGCATTTTGATCATTATCAATGACGTTTTGTGTGATAGTTGAATCGTCATTCTTCTATTTGAAGAAAACTGCTGCTGGGAGTTTTAGATTGTTGGTTGAAGCTGTGAGCGAACATGCTCTAACCCAAACAATTGGTTTCAACGCCTTAAAAGTTGGAGTTTCGAAGTGAAGGACAAGAAGCATCTAGGTCAACTGAAAAAGTTTGAGGATGCAGATTTGCAAGCGTTTTTAGGTATGGACTCAATGGAGGAAATTAAGCATTTAGCAAAAATATCGAACGTTGCCCGATCGATCTATTGCCACGCCTTTCTATGAGTACAAGCTCCCGATCTTCCTATATCGGCCTCCTCCCAACGTTTTCGATAGAGCCTCAACAGACGATGCCATCTGAGAAACACTCTCTAAATTCAAAACAGTGGAATTCACTTTCTAAGGTACTTCGAGTGAGTTTTCTTACTTGAAGTGGATGAAATATTAAGTGTTTTGGGTAATAATGTTGATCTAAGAGATAGCATTACTTAAACATTCTTTGCTGTAGACAAGTGACATCCATAGTTTTTTTGAAGGTGTACATACGTCATCCAAAGTATTTTGACGTTTTGCGTGGAAGTTATATCATTTTCTTCTATTTGAAGAAAACTGCTGCTGGATGTTTTAGATTGTTGGATGAAGCTGTGAGTGAACATGCTTTAACCACAATAACTTGTGAATGATGGTTTCAATGCTTTAGAAGTTGTGATTCCGAAGTGAAGGAAAAGAAGCATCTGGATTAACCGAAAAAGTTTGAAGATGCAGATGTGCAAGCGTTATTAGATTAAGACTTGATGAAGGGATTTAAACAATTAGCCAAAATATCGAATGCTGCCCAATTGATAATTTCTGAACGTCTACACGCATCGAAAAAGATTCAGAAGCAAGGAAAATAAGTTCCGTATGAATTAATAGAAATAGACATGGAAAGGCAGAAAACAACTTGTGACATTTTGCCTGCTAGACAAAAAAGAGGAGGTTTTTTGCATCAAGTTGTGACTGGTGAAAGTTTTGACAACCCAAAGTGGAAAAAATCAGGATAGTCACAGGCCAACTTTTAACATCTTAACCAGTGGGTAATATACACGGAAAGAAGGCTTTTCTGTCTTTGGCGGGACAGCTGTGTATCACGGACTGTTACAACCCGAGGAACCGATGACAGGTGAACAATACTGACAAAAATCAATAAAATGAAACCGAGAATTGGAGGAAAAACGACTAGAATATGCTTCAAGACACGATAAAGTCATTTGTTGACATGAGAATACTCGGCCATATGTTTCAAAATGTGTTAAGAACTACCTGAAAAACATTCAACTGGACGTCCTACAACATCTACTATATTCGCCTGACTTTTCGCCCTTCGGATTACCACCCATTTCGACCAAAGCAGCATGGACTTTCAGAACAACATTTTCATTCTTACGATGAAGTGACAATTTGACTTAGTGAATGGTTAGCCTTCAAAAACGAACAGTTCTTTTGGTACAGAATCCATTCTTTGGCAGAAAGGTGGAAAAAGTTTATATCTAATGATGACCAATATATTGATGATTCAGGTTTTTTATTTTTCTATGCATATATACGCTTGAAGGCTTATATACCTTTTTGTACGGAAAAATTGAGGATATTTTGGAAGACATCAAAGTTATTTGTTTATGTTACCGAAGTGGCAATCATGAACAGGTTCAAATCTTGAAATACATATAATAAAACCACTCCCAAAATCATCGATATAATTGATCAAATCCCCTGAATTCATTCATTCCGAAGTTCCTGGTCATTTTGGCACCACCAGTGATCACCTTTTTGCATGCGCGTACAAGGCCCAATTACACGCATACAGCCATATAAACTCGCGAGGCGATGCATGCTCAAAAATCTGTTGACAGTGCCGAATTAACGATTGCGCGATGTCGTCATTAATCCTGGGATTGTTTGGTTTTTTTGTTGCAGGTAAGCAGCAAGGGGACATGATGTAGGACAAGGGGACACGGGCAGATGCGATCTTAATGCGGCAAGCGAATTGGTAAAAAATTGTCGGACGAGTCGCCTCGGCTCGTTGAGCGCAAAGGGCAACGGGATATTTTCTGATTGCCCCTTTCGCCCCTCGTTCGCAAGGCCAGCCAATTTCACGGGCCATTCCACATAACGCGTCGCGTGTATTGCGCTCCTACTCCATTCGCGCCCGTGCACAATGCAGAATGCAGATGCGTTTTTATAATTTCTTCCTGCTCGCGCGTGGGAGCGCCTTCGCTGCAACAATGACTTCGATTAGCTTCCAGGTTTTAGACTTTTGTGGGGAATTTCTGTGAATTTGGAGGTGACGTAGCTTGATTTCTCAAGAGGGGGTTTTGGACCTAAGGGTGGCACTTTGAAGTTATTTTCCTATTTTTTTTGGAGGGTTTTTTGTGAAATTGGAACAGGTTACGTTACTGTCAAAATTGAATAACCTGAATTTGTGTTTTTACCATAATAACTGAGAATTTTCGCGAACTATAGTAATTTTTCTAAAAACTTGGGAGATATTACCAAAACTTTATTTTGAGTGTATTTTCATGGATTATTTTGAAGATTTAAAGAATTTGGTGTTCTGCAATTTGAAGTTTTATGAATTTCCAGTATTTTGTGAGATTCTTGAGGGAACATTATCTTTATTTCTAGTGTTTCTTAGATTCAAAATATATTCAGCATTTTTGTATTAATATTTTTATTATTTGCAAATGTTGTATTATTCACTACTGATTTCAGAAGTTTTCAGTATTTCTTGGATTTGTATAAATATTTTGTGCATTTGAATCTCTAGAATGTTTAGTTCAGCACATTTTTTCAAAAAAATAGTATTCAGTACATTTCTAGTGTTCAACGGATTTCTTCTGCTTCTAAAATTCTGTGTATTTTTCAGTAGCCATATACTTGGAAAAATTTGCATTTGTTTTTATGGATTTCCATACAGATCTCTAGGATTCAATGTCATTCGAATTGAAATATAATTTAGATTTTTAGTATTCCATCAATATATTTTATAGTTAACAGTTCTCTTTATTGTAGTTTTTTTACTGGTATTTCAATTCCATTTTTTTAATCATAATGTTTTTTTTAGTAGTCCATAAATTTAAAGTTATTAAAGTATTTATAGTATTTCTTTAGTATTTACACAGTTTGGAGAAGGATTTCTTATTTTTCTTAATTTTCTTACTTATTTCTGTATTTAGATACTCAAAAGTTCAAAGTTTATAGACCCACAGTATTTTTAGCGATTTTCCAGAAAAAATCATACCTTCAGTTATTTAAATATAGTTTTTTCAATATTAGTATTTTTGGTATTCATCACATTTGTAAATATTTCAAAAAATTTTTTGAGTTTAAAAATTATTTTTGTAGGTGTAATATATTTTTCGGATTGCTATATAAATTGCAAAAATGTGTTCAATTTAAGTATGAAACTTGAAATTTCTTTAAACAAAAGTATTTCCTAGATGCTTAGAAACTATGGATATTTTTATTCGAACAAATGTAAAAATTATGATATTTTTCTAGATTTTTAAAAATTTTCTAGATTTTCATATCCAAGGATAAAAAGTTTTATAGATTTTTGAAAAAATTGAATTTCCATTTATTACTGTCATATTATAATTTCTAGCTTGCTATTATTTTCAATAACAATTTTTTTTATGTATTTAACAAACTCTGTACTAATCTCCAAAGTTCATCAAAGTTTCCAGTATTACTTGAAATTATTAGTATTTTATTTCGAAATGTGATAGCTCTAGGATTCGAAGTTTTTTTTTGTTTTGAAGATAACAGTATTATACACTTTTTTCAAATCCATAGATTTTACAACTGTGTTTAAGAATCTTGAAAATTCCTTCAGTATATATACAAGTTGAGCATTTCCTGGTTTTTATTTGGATATCTATTTTGGTTTTTCGATTTTGATGTATCTGGATTCAAGTTTTGTTAAATTCATAGAACTTGAATAGATTTCTGGAAAAATTATATCTTAAAAAAATATATAGTACTTTAAAGATTTCTATTTTTTAAATATTTTTGTACTTTTACTGATATTTCTATTATTATATTATGTATATAACGTAAATAATTATAGAAATTACATTTACTCTTGTATGACATTGTATTATACTTTTTCAAAAAAATAGTATTTCATTATTTTCTTGTATTTCATTGATTCATAATTGATTCATCGATTTTCAAGAGAATTACATCTTGCAAAGATTCATAGTATTTTATAGACTCCCAGTTTTTAAGTATTTTCGTACTTTTACTGGTATTTCTATGGATTTTTACTAATCTATGAAATAGCTTCGATGTTAATTCCCTATACATATTCAAAAATGCTTTACAAAATCGAAATTTATCATGACGAAAATTCATGACCATAATTCCAAAAGAGTATGATTCAAGTCCCAAGATAGTCTGTAACAAACTTTAAGTTGGTCTGACGAAATGTCTATGTAAATATTTATGTTAAAAATTGCTTGATAAACCCAAAATTTCAACAGTCTGAATAAATATTTTTAGTACCTATATCAATAATGAATTTTTCTCAAAAATTGCTACTTTCCTGATTGCTGAGTTTGTATTTAATAAAAATGAAAAAAAAAATTTTCTAAATGTAACCATAAATTTTCCTCTGTGCATGAATTTTAATTAAACATACTTCTTATGCTCCAATGATTTTTCAGAATTTCAAAAAAAGATTCAAAATGCCTTGATAGTTCATTGTACCATTAAAAGCTCAGACTGTGAAAGAAATTTTCATTTAACTGTAATACCAATTCAGCCTTTTTTTACATATTTTAATTCTCATAACTCAACCATCTCCGAATTCATGACAGTTTTGAAATTCGTCCCATTTCACACACTTTTCACCCTTTCAACATTCGCGGCATCGACGAATTTTACAGTCTCCCAACAGTTACAGAAGTTTCCGAGATTTGTTTCGAAAACGATTGATCTAGGAAACGATCAATTTCGCCACTCGATACTCAAAAGTAATTTGCGCCGTGGAAAAATAAATATCCGGCGCAAATGAGCCCGTTTTCAGTCGCCTCGCGAGCTCGCTCTTTGCAGGTTAAATAAAAAAGTGCACTCCCATAGAGGGGAAAAGCGGTCCGAGGAAAAAGCGCCGATCGAGCGAGTTGAGAGTGAGCGACGCGATTCATAAACATATCGGGTCGGTAAACGGCGTCCTTGGTCCCTTTTCGCCACGCGAAAGATCACGGCCCAGAATGAAAAGCGACGTGGAAAATGAGCCGACAAAAAACCAATCGCGATTTTCATGCGGGCGCGCCTTCCGTGCAACTTTCGCCGTTGGTGCTGGAAAATCGGGAACCACGTTTTGCTTCAATTAAAAATGGGAGTATTGAACTGAATTTATTGTTATGTAATGGTATTGGAGAGAATCTAAATTTGTTTTTATTATTTTTATTGATTTTTTCAATCCTTGGAGGGAAAGGAAGGTAAATATTTTCCTTAAAATTGTTTTTCTTTTGTATTTCTGAAGGTTCTTACATTTTTAGCATGCAAAAATATGTAAGTAATGAAATGGTTTTGTTTTTACTTAGAGTGATTCGAAATTATTATGAAAATTATTTGTATTTCAATTTACTTAAATAGTAGAATGATGTTGAATTTGATATATTGTAAGAAAAATTTCAATCTCGATAATTAATCACAGTTCTTTCGTCATTGTAGACCTCGATCTCAGTATTGTTTGAAAAACAATCCCAGTACCGAACTTTTGCTTTCAACACCGTGAACTAGAAAATTTCACACGGATCCGACTGATATCAACACTCAATTTTTTATGGAAATATGACTCTTAGCCTTTTTCCGTTTCGTGGCAGACGTGAATGTCAGCTAGTCGCTCGCGCGATTAATTGTTCGCTCGCAATTATGGCTCTGGGTGCGTTTGGCGCAGGTGATTTTCGTAACGACGTTTTTTATATATATAAGCGTTAAAAAGATCATGTCAACTATTCACGGTTGCCACAGTAAATTCTAGAGAAAGGTAGGATTATTATCTTGGAGTTTAGGACGTGATATGTTTTTAATGAGTGTAGGATATACGGTTACATATTGACTGAAAGATGTAACAAATGAATGAGTGTTAAAACTTAAGATTCCTAAAATAAGTGTTTCGGAAAATTAATGCGTAGGAAGAGGATAACAGAATTCGGAAAAAAGTTTTCGGAAAAATAACCGGGAACGATGCAACGCAAATAATGCTTGAAAATATATTTTAGAAAAATAATTGGGTTGTATGAATTAATGCTTGGGTTTTCAAAAATAATGGAAGATTTGTGATTTAATAAGGAACTACAAAGTGATATCTATGTAGATATAATTTTTTGGTAAATGTGGGGAAATACTTTGAATGTTAAAGAACTTTGAATCGTATCAGAGTCCAGATATCTTTAAAAAATAGATGATTATAGCAAAAAAACAAACTAGACATTGTGAGACTCAAAAAAAAAAAAAAAAATACGACGATGCCAAAACTGCTATAAATTTATTCATCAATATAAATCTGTAAATATCCTGTTTTCTGAAAAAAATATTTAAAATTAAAAATTTGATTTTCTTCAAACTCTTGATTACAGAAATTAAGAAATCTGTATGAGAGTCCATTGGACGTAAAAATCAATGAAATACAAGAAAAATTTAATTATATCACATTTTAGTGCTTTATAATACGAAAAACACTAGAATTCCTAGAAAGCTGTAGCATATATTAAATTTATGGGCTGGTTATATTTTCGAAACCTATGAAGTAGCCTTCAATTTGCAAAAAATTGAGTTGAAGATTACGTTATTCTAAACATTTGTATGTAAATACTGTCCATAAAAAAAAATTTTTGAGGGACTATAATAATAAAAAGTTATAAAAATAACTGAACAACTCGAAATTCATGAAGAATCTGTTTTCTAGAAAATCTGTCGAAATACTTGAAATACTTAGAAATCCCTAATCATCTAATGATACAATACCAAATTTTAGATATTTCTTCAACAATCTATGAACATACGGGAAATAGATTCAGAATAAAAATTTTACGAAGTTTTTTTACACTGAAGAATAAAATTAAAATTGAAATGTATAGAATCTTTTGTAAGGAAGAAAATAATTAAATGTTTCTTCAGGTGCACAATTTGTTATTTATTTTAATTTAAATCTTCAAAAGATATTGTATCCATACAACGAAATATACAATGTACCAATAATTATACACTTCAGTTAAGATTTTTATCTATTAAAATCTTTTCTATTCAATAAATTTCTATTCTCCTCCATTGTTTTTTATTCATTTCCATTCTATTCTATTCTATTCTATTCTATTCTATTCTATTCTGTTCTATTTTATCCTATTGCATATAATTATTTGTATATTTTTTATTCTGTCCTACCATATAAAATACATGAAATTTTTAATCATGTGTTTATTCAAAAATCTATGAAAATACTTATGTATAACCAATGCAGCTTTAAATCCTCGAGTTTGATTTTGTAAAAATCTTCATAAAAATCCATAAAAAAGCAGAAATTTCTTTGACTTGTATAAAAACTGGAAAACACGAAAAATAATATAAACACTTGAAATCCACAATGTAATAAAAACGGATGAAAATTCAATTTTCTGAAAAATCCTCTAGAAAACTTCAAATTTCTCAAACTTTGAGTTTTAAAACATAGAACTATAGAGTTTTATTTCGAAATCCATTAGATACTGGTAATCTATAAAATTATTCTAAAATCGAATTCAACTGAAGATTTACTTCGAAATGCGAAAAGCGTTGGATAAAAAATTTTTTATTCATTCATTGTTATATATTTCGTCGTAACGTTCTCTAAAATATGTAAAAATACTGAGAGCCTATAAAATTTTCGATTATTAAGCTTCGAATATGAGAAATCTTTGCATCACCTATAAATAAAAATAGTCAATAATCCTCTAAATGATTATAGTTCTTTTATTATACTGAGAAACACATGAGATATTACAAAATTTACATAATAATTAATTATTCTTTCAGGAACTACTTAAAAATACGAAAACCTTCACAAACTGAAAAAAATTTATTCAAGGAGAAAAAAGTTTATAGAACATAATTTTACATAAAACCATGTAAAAAAATTACTGTACTTTTTGATGTTCAAGAATAACATCATGCTATTGGCTTAGATCAGTAGATAAAAAAAAGATCAAGTTCCTAAAGCTTGCTTGAATCTGTTATAAGAATTGACTTGAAATTATAATTCAATATTTTTCGCTTCGGTCACATTGAAAATAAAAAAACTTCCTACACAGTAAATAATTGGCTTGAAAATTATACACAAACCACATTTCTTATGGTCAAATTTTTGTTTGTTTCATGTAATATTTATTTCCTTTAATACACCTCAAAATTTCACTAAACATGATTCACGTAAATAAATATTGTTCAGTTGTTAATTCCTTTTGCTCTGAATTTTTATTTCTTTCAGGCTAAGAGTTCATGATTAGTGCGCCTTTACAACTATAGATAGTTTTTTTAAAATTGAGGAAAAATTCTCTTGTTTGGTTGAAAGTCATTTTATAAAAATACTGAAAGAAAATAGCAGGCGATATAAATTTTATTGAATACTTCCAGTCAAGGCGTGCCGTAAATGGCGCAGGGTTATTACGAACATTGAGCAATGACCAGCAATCTATCTTTCACTAGAAAAAAATCTCAACCCAGTAAGCTGAATTTTCCTAATTACCCACGGCACACGAGGAAAATAATTTTTACGAACTCGAAGTAATTCCTGGTTGGAAGTTGAATTTAAGCCAAACTGATTACCTTAAATATACACCCTAATAAATCGTGTTCCCTAGGTTTCTAAATTCAAGGATTAATGAAAAAATCGTTGTAATAATTTTATTCATTTAGTATTTATTTAATTTATTACACAGATGTTACTGTAAAATCTTGGGAATTTGGTGTTGCAGCCTTGTTGGGTATATTATATTCTAAAGTCACTGAAAAAAATCAAATTTGAATTCATTGAAAAAATTTCTCTTTCATTATTGCACATTTTTGAAGATTTCATCCATCTTATTAATCGGTGAAATATTATCAATTACTTCATGAAATTTTTTGAACATTTTTCAAATAATGTCAGAAAAAATTGTCAGTCTATGAAATGAAATTTGAAGGGGTTGGGAACTAAAATTTGACATGGTATAATCTTTTCTAACAATTACCTGGGGGAGTAATGTCTCCTATCCAACCAAACATACTTGTATTCATCGCCATGAATTTTTTTGAAATTTTCCACTGGATCTCCTTCAATGCAACCATTAGGGCAATTGCATCCAAACCAATTGCAGCTTCCCTTTCCACAATAAGCAAAGTCTGGTTCTTCACCATTACCACAAAGGTGTGCCACGTATTTGGTATTATCTTTAATATAGTAAACTCGTCTTGTTTGACAACAAATGGAACATGCATAGGAAAAACTAGCTAATAGAACGAAAACTAAAACTGCTAATTTCACCATTTTGTTAAATTTGTGAAAGAAGTTTTATAGTTTCAGAGTAGAGTTGTCTAATGGTTTAAGTGTTTTTCATGAGTTCTTTATATAGTTCTGTTTCAGATAGGAAATGAGAGATAGCAGTGGAATATTATTTCTTGGCAATCATTACTTTTTTATTGGTCGTAAACTAAATCAATTTGTTTCTAAAAATAGAAATGATGTTGCTTTTTTTAAATAATGATTGTGATCATATTGAAAAATGATTTCGGAAACTTTTCATCCATCAGTTGAGTCTCTGGTTCCAACTACATTGTAAGATAAATGATTTTTGGATTCAGATTGTCATTATGACTTCTCTCCGTGAAAATCTGTTTTTATGTTTTTTTATTGTTTTTTTTTTAACTGGTTATGAGTAGAATGAGAAAATATAACCTACACTTGCGAGCATATTTTATGCCTTGTAAAAAAAAATCGTAAGATTGAATTTCATAAGTAAGTTTACTGCTCAAATTTAAATTAAAAACAGTTGCATTCTCTTGTACCTAAAGCAAGTATCATTCGTTGTGATTAAAATATCCGGTATTTTTTTTTTCTTATTTAGAAAATGCTCATTTCGCAAGCTTTTTGATGTATAAAAATATAAGGAAATGGTATGTAATATCTTTCATTTAGTTATATGAAAGTCCAGAGTACTCTGAGCATATATAGAATGCATTTAGAAAGTAGTATGATAATTAGCAGAAGATATAAACAAAAAAAAGTGTTGAATCTTGAATGAATTTCGGGCCTTGTATTTTCAAATTTTCGTCACTGTAGCAAAACAAAATTATATTGAAAACTCGACACATAAAAATTAATATAAATCTCTGCGATTTTGATCTTATTTTCATCAAATATTTTATAACTGTATTTTTATAATTAACTTCTTTTACATATCTAAAAATTTGTTGAACTGCGGATTCATTGAATTTCAATATTTGTAGTGGAACTTGGAAAATATTTGAAATTTTTTCGTATCCAGGGAATATTTTTAGGTAATTTTTCTAAAATTTTTTAGTATTATTTAAATATTAATTCTCATCCATAGTAGAGTTTTTTGTAATACTTAGGAAATTAGAATTGACGAATGAAAATTATTCATTTGACTATCTGAGTCTTCACGTAGTTAAAATATTTATTTTTATATGTAGTATTTAAATATTTATCATATATTTATATTATATTATTGTTTTATATTTATTATTAATTTTCAACCGTCTGGTCGTTTTCAAATAATTTGGAACATATTTTTTTTTTCAGCAGCACTATTCAAAAACGATACAAAAAAAAATTATTTTGAAGCAAAAAACGGAAGAACTAAGATTAATTCTCTGTAAAATTTCAGAATATGTTTTGATATTCAGTTTGTTATCAATTCTCATTTCTACACTGTGTACATGAAATTTTGTTTTCCTAAAAATGCATTCTATTGCTTCAACAGTTATTAACCTGTTCTGAATTCTTTTCCTGCAAAGGTAAGATTTTTTCTTCATTTAGATATCGAAAATCTTCAATCCAGTTTATAATCAACTCGCATTTCCTTGAATAGTATTTCATTGTTTTGTTACTCATTCAGTTAAAATGTTTCTAAACAGTTAAAGACAGCTCATTAGAAAAATGCTCAATAGTTCGTGAACTTTAATCTATTTCAGGAAACTTCAGGAAACATGATAATATTATGCACTCAGAAATTAACTCAGATAGTTGTTTGCACTACTATTTCAGTGTTTCAATTATTGTCAGACAAAAAGCACGAGATTGAATAAAAATTTGGCAGTTAAATAAACCGATTTTTAAATATTTCAATTATAATGTAAAGTCGTCATTACCACGTTTGAATAAAACCAAAGAATTCATGGATTTCAATTCAAAGGCATAGTTCTTTCCTTAGGAAAAAAATAAAATCTGAACAAAATTGACCTTCAATAAAAGTCAAAACTTTTCCAGTTTCGAGAATATTCTGATCACAATAAAAGACGTCATGATTACGTTTGAATAAAACGAAAGAATTATTAAAATAAAAAAATTATATTAAAGCTGATTTAAATTGTGACGATGAAATATATTCAATTCAGAATAAATAAATAATTTCGATCTAAAAACATAGTTCCCTCTTAAGATAAAAATAGAATCTAAAAAAATTGAGAGACATCTAACCTTCATTGAAATCCAATCCTGATGAAAATAAAAATAAAACTATTACGAATTACAATAATAATATAAATAAACATATATAATAATATAAATAAACATATGCTGTTTTGACTAACCGATGGGCAATACTGATACATTTATATTCCTGTACATCCATTGTTATGGAATTTGAAGTAGAAGATGATATAAGCACTTATAGCAGCTTTTCTAATTTATGAATATCTACAATACATGTACATTTTGTAAATTTTTCATTCACTCGTAAAATTTTTCAAAATTTATGGAAAAATATATACATTTATGGTGAAATTTCTTCAGCTCATGGAATATCCTCCAGACGTTAGAAGACAAAAATCCCATGCAGAATATTAGGGTGAAAACTTCTAATGCATACTTTTTTGGAAATCTACCAACCTGATTGAAAGGTGCAAACATTTTACCTGTAAAAACTTATTTGAAAATGTTTTTCTGATATTTTTTATCAATATTAAATTGAAAAACACTATTGTTCTTTTAAAACTTTGAATATTTCATACAAAGAAATGAATTTCTTCGAATTATCTGCAAGTTTCTGTAAAATAGGTGATTTTTTGTACAGCTAGACAAAACTTTTTCATTCGGCTACGTAGCATAAGTCATATTCATTATTGTTGTATTGTGAACTTCTCAAAAATTTTAGGAGACCTTAAATTGACAATTTTTCCAACATTATTCTTTGGTCTTTTTAAAAAAAAGCATTGTGTAGTAAAACTCTTTCGAATTTCATATTGATACATTTTCCAGGTAAAAAGAACTTTTCTCGTTCTATTTTTGACAATTTCATTTGAAATCGTTCATTTTTGGTAGCTTGAAAAAATGATAAATATTTAATATTGTTATGTTGTGAATTTACTGAAACAGTGAAGAAGACCTCTGCCGCGGCATTTAAAAAAAAATTATTGCTTGATTATTTGTTTTTTAAGACAACTCATTTTTCAGTTTAAAAGAAAATTACTCTAGTTGGAAAAAAAAGATTGCATTGCAATTCAAAAAAAGGAAAAACAAAATTCGTAAATTCAAAATAAACTGTGCAATTATTCGAAAAAATTTTCTGAATTCTATAAAATGCTTGTTCTCTCTTTTCTACTCTCTGATGGTTGCATCGAAAGAGATCCAGCAGAAAATTTGAAAAAAATTCATCGCGATGAATACGAATACGTTTGGTTGGATAGGGGACATTACTCTCCCAGGTTATTGTTTAAAAAAATTATACCACGTGAAATTCTCGTTCTCAATCTCTGAAAATTTCATTTCATACATCGACAGTTTTTTCTGACATCATCTGAAAATTGTTCTGAAAATTCAATGAAGTTATTGATAATATTTTACTGATCATTAAGATGGAAGTGATTTTTAAGAATGTGCAATAATGAAAGAGAAATTTTTTCTATAAATTCAAATTTGGATCCTTACAGTGACTTTGGGATATAATCTACCCAACAAGGCTGCAACACTAAAATTCCAAGATTTTGCAATAAAATCTGTGTAATAAATATGATAAATATTCCATTTTCTTGTCCTAACAATTTATTAACCTGTTCTGAAATCTTTTTCTGCAATGCTAAAATTTTTTCTTTACTTAGATATCGAAAATCTTCAATTCAGTGTATAATCAACTACGTATTTCCTTGAATATTATTTCATTGTTTTGTTCCTCATGGAACAGAAGACATTAAAAAAAAATCATTGCTCAATCATTTGTTTTTCAAGACAACTCAAACAAAAGATTGTATTGCAATTTAAAAAAAGAAACACAAAATCCGTAGATTCAAAAAAAACCGTGCAATTATTCAAAAAAATTTTCTGAATTCTATACAATGATCGTTCCCTTTTGTCTCCTCTCATCTCATGAATCTCGAGGGCTCGATAATGACCCCGGTCGACGGTTCACGTAAAGATCCCGGAGATTGTCGTTGATGCATGATCCATGCCCCGGGCAAATTAGTGGATGATGGCATTAAATCAACGTGCGAGGGGTTATGGGGAGGTAGTGCATTTGGTAGCGAATCGGCGCGCCGGGAGCGACTGCACAATCGCGCATTTCATTAACGCACGCGGTAGCACTGCGCTGACGGTCGGCTTGCGCGCGTGCATGCCCGGCAGAAAGTAACGCTCGCGAAGGCCGCCGATCTGGGACAACAATGCCGAACCCGCAGACCGTGTAACAATTCTGAAAGCCGCCGCGAGCGGCCTGCAGAACGGTAGCACTATCACCGATATGCCGATCTCTCGGCGCAGAGCGCCAGCGGCTGTCTTGGTTGGGCCCCATGTGGGCCCTGAGGCAGCTCGGAACAGTGAAGGGATCGAGATTAGATTTCCGTATATCGCGGAACAAGGCTCGAGCCCGGGCAGGTGGACGCCGCGAAGGACGCCAACACGCGGTCGCTGAAGGCTTCTATACCAGTTTGAATTGGTGGAAAAGTACTGATTGATAGTAGAATTTTATTCATTGGAAAAGTGGAAAGGGAGGAACTAAAGTTTTGGTAAGAATCTAGTAATTGAATTGGTGATATAGCTAGCTGATGAATTTAGTGATATTTGACTGAAGAAAAAAGTAAATCAAGAAAATCCATTCAAGGAATCATGAAAAAAAAAATCGAGAGTAAATCTCACCAAAAACGCACGAAAAATTACCAAACTGCTGAGAAACGCGGGATAAATTCCATGTTTGAGACAGAATGCTAAGCGATCGGTAAAAATGAACTGCTAGAGTGATGAAAATTACCAAACATTCGGCAAAAATTATACGCCTCGAAACGTGATTTGTCTGATTCTTTGAATACTTTTTACTTCAAAATAAAAGAAGAATTTTTCGTCCTCGAAGGATTTTAAATGATGTGGTTTTGTATTTTAAATAATGAAACTCCATTATGCAAATCTTCAGTGATTTAGAACCTTAAAAATCTTATCAGAATGAAAAATTTTATTTTCATAAACATTCATTTCTGTAGAAATGGTAGAAATTTTGATGCTAGAAATTGATGCTAGAATGAAAAGAGATACTTCAGTGTTGATCCTTCATTGGTAATGTTCCTTAATTCTTTTTGTGCGTATGGTTTTCACTCATATTTAAAGGATTTCCATAATACTTCGCAATTAAGAAAAAATTTCATTCAGCCACCTAGTGAAGTTGAGTGAAAGTTTTGTGAAGGGAAGCAAAGGAAACAAACGCTTTTTTCGGCGACTATAAACAGAATTCTTCGGCGCGCATGCCGACACTAACGCACGCTTATACGTGTAGCATTTAAGAAAAAGTGTAGAGAAAGAGTGTGAATACGGCCTTACGGCAAGAAATTTTTACCAAACGATCGGTACATATTCTCTTTTTTTGGAATAGTTTCTGCTGATATGCGGAATTATCCCGCGTTTCTCAGCAGTTTGGTAATTTTTTCGTGCGTTTTTAGCGAGTTTTTCTCTCGATTTTTCTCCGTGTATCAGTTTGAATTAGTGGAAAAGTACTGATTAATAGTAGAATTTTAGTAATTGGAAAAGTGGAAAAGGAGGAACTAAAGTTTAGTAAGAATCTAGTAATTGAATTGGTGATATAGCTAGCTGATGAATTTAGTGATATTTGAAGAAAAAAGTAAATAACTATCTTTAAACATTAGTTGAAATCCAGTACTAGAGTTAGTAGGTTCTGACTTGTTTTATTCGTGCATTGTGACTATAAGAGTAGTATACTTCAACTAAGGAAAAAGTCAGTTTTTACTAATACTTTCGTATATAGTTACTGCTTACAATATTAAATATTTACAACTGCAATTCTTGTTTATCTAAATAGGATTCAAATTCTACTAATTCACTATTGTTTTATAGTAAAAAATCAAACAATAATAATAGTCATATTTAGAAATTTGATAAAATATTTTTTCTTGAAACATCAAGCTTTTGACAATATTTTTTACAAGAACTTTTTTTACAACTACGTGCATATGATATATAATTCAGTAGGATTGAAAAATTTTTGTCAGTCGACTTGTGGAATTCTAAAAAATCTTCCAGTAAGTTTTTATTGCGCTTCAAAAATGTCGAATTTTGTACCGAATTTTGAGCATATGCGCCATGCATTGCTTTTCATGTTCAATCAGGGGAAAAAAGTGTCCGAGAGCCACTGTGCGCTTGTGGAAGTTTATGGTGATCGTGCATTAACACTTCGAACATGTGAAACGTGGTTTCGACAGTTCAAAAATGGAGATTTCGACCTGAACGACGCCGCACGCTCCGGCAAGCGAAAATCGTTCGATGACGCCGAATTGCAAGCATTATTAGATGAAGACAACACGCAAACGCAACGACAGCTTGCAGATGCGTTGGGAGTTCAACAGTAAGCAATTCTCAAACGTCTGCGAGCCATGGGAAAAATTCAGAAGTGTGGAAAGTGGGTGTCCCATGAACTGACCGAGAGACAAATGGAGAATCGAAAAGTGACCTGTGAAATGCTGCTTCAACGATACAAAAGAAAGTCTTTCCTGCATCGTATTGTTACTGGTGATGAAAAGTGGATTTTCCTGGAGAACCCTAAGCGCAACAAATCGTGGGTGAGTCCAGGTGAAGCATCGACATCGACGGCACGGCCAAATCGTTACGGTCGGAAGGTTATGCTGTGTGTGTGGTGGGACCAGTCCGGTGTTATATACTTTGAACTGCTGAAACCTGGTGAAACTGTGAATGCCGTTCGCTACAAACAGCAAATGAAAGATTTGAGCCGAGCCATTGTGGAAAACCGACCAGAATATCAACAACGACAGAAGAAGGTGATTTTACTCCACGACAATGCGCCGTCGCATAAGTCGAAAGTCGTTCGTGACACGCTGGAAAGGCTCAAGTGGGAAGTGCTTGATCATGCGGCTTACTCACCAGACCTGGCGCCATCCGACTACCACCTCTTTGCCTCGGTGGGCCATGCCCTTTCTGAGCAGCGCTTCGACTCGTACGAAAATGTACGAAAATGGCTCACCGAGTGGTTCACCTCCAAAGGCAATGATTTTTACTGGCGTGGTATCCACAATTTACCAGAAAGGTGGGAAAAATGTGTAGAAAGCGATGGAAAATACTTTGAATAAAATAAAGGTTACGGTTTTTTTGGAATTATGTGTTTTATTTGCAAAAAAACCGGAAATTAATTAGGAGTACACCTGGTAGCATTGTTGCTACATACTTTAAAAGATACTCTAAACCATCCTCATTTTTTAGTAGAATAATAATGTGAATAAATATATTAATATACATTATATGTAATGAATAAATTAGTAATAGGGTAAATTAGTAGAAAACTACTGATTGACAGTAGAGTATCACTGATTAGAGATGAAAAAGGAAGATTTTAAAGTAGTAAGTGAATTGGTAATATATGCTAGCTAATTTAATTAGCGAGTGAAGGTTTCCACAAATTACTAAGTAAAAGATTAACTTATACATTACTTATTTATTAAGTTTCATTCGACTATGTTTTTAGCAAAGCTGCGGAATTCTACTAACATAATTAGTCAATCTCTGACCTACTAATTAAATGAGTATAAATTGAACTTAATTACTTCTTTAACATTATTATGTTTGAAAGATTTTTTACAGCTTGAAAAATTCATGAATATTTTTAAAAAAATTCACTGATTTATTGAATTCTGAAGATTTACTAAAAATATTTCAAAGTTCCAAGATTTTTACGAAATTCCTAAAGTAACAAAAATAGTATGAATTCCTTAAAATTTGTTGATTTCAATTTTTTGATAATTTTCAAGTTTTTCAGATTATCGTATTCGTGTGTAAAAAAAACATTATCATTATAGTAATTACAAAGATATATACCTAAATCTATGAAATTTTTGAAAAGCTTATTGAAATTTTCAAATTCAAAAATTTTATTAATTTTTTCACGATTTACTAACCTTTTTGTTATTTTTCATAATTTTTAAATTTTCCACATTTCACCCAATTACTAAAACGCATTTGCATAAGTTTTTAGGCAAAATATGACAATGAACGCAAGTAAGAAAATTTATGAACTTATTTTGAAAATGATCTCCAAATCTTCCAATTAGAAATTTCGAAAACTTATTTTCATTTGTTACATTCTTTTTAAAGATGGATAATTATTTCTCGGTCAGTTTCATCATTTTCTATTGTTCACGCCACTCTAAAACAAAAACGAAATTGTAAGAAAACACAAAGATATCGCTTTGAAAAAATCTTAGGAAACACTTTTGAAAATACGTATACAAGATTGCTGAAACAGGAAAAGGCTCATTTTCGAGATATCGCGCGAAATATGACGAAACTCGAGATCCACTCGATAGGCCACTGTAAGCATTGTAATGGTAATGCGGATTCGATATATCGCTAAGGTTGCGCGATTTCTGCCACGAGCGCGTGCTTATCGTTCGCGGAGTGTCCTATCTCCTCGCGTGGAATCGGCCGATGATCCCTCAGATTGGCCCACTTGAAGTATGTGAATGATTCAGTTTGGATCCCATCGATAACTATTCATCCCCTCGTTAACGCTTATCCTTTATTTATTGCCTGCGCTTTCAATGGACTTTGAATTATGAGGGATAATGCAGAAATCGGAAATCTCTAAAAAAATTTTGAACTGATAAGTTACTATTTTACCACAAATCCAGTCAGGGGTGTAGGCAGAAGAAATTTTCGGGAGGGGTTTTTCGAAAAAATATTTCTCCTTCGGGATTCATAATTTTCCATCTTTGACAATATGTTACAAGAGGGGGATATTGAAATATTTTACGTTTCGGAATTTGAAAGTTATACAATATTCAGAATCCAGAGTTACACATTTTTCATGTTCGTAAGTAATGGAATTCGACTTTTGTAATTTTCAATAAGTAACTGAGGATTTGATTTTTTTTACTAATACTTTTTGTATTTATACCACTTAAAGAATTATCTGATATTAAGTATTATGGCTTTCTATGGAACTTTCTGAAATTCGATGCTCTAGGAATTAAACTTCTAGAAAATTTATATACTTGGATTGATTTTTTAACAAATTTTAAACAAACAGATAAAAGGTACATCATCCATTCTTATTTTTTACGGATGGTATATTATTCATGAAATTATTTTATTTTTTCTGGTATTTTTATATATTTCTTATATTTCTATAGATCGCTCAATAGATTTTTAGAAATTGATGCTACAGTATTGCAACTTTCAACGATATTGAAAATTTATATTGATTTTTCAGACGACAGTTTTTTTGTAAAGATTTTTGAAACTTTTATTCTACAATTTCTTAGTGTTTTTACAATTGAAGGTATATTTAATTGAATAAATTGTATAAATTCAATTGGACACATTTTTATTGTTTTCTATATGAATTTCTTGAATAATATCTAAAGTAATTGTATGTATTTTGCATTATAATTATAAATATACTCCAGAGTTTAATAAATTTCTAAGAAAATGACATCTGCATAATTTTTACGTATTGAAATATTTCTAGTAAACTAGTAAGCTAGTAAGCTCATAAACTAGTAAACTACTTACATAGCAGAATAGAGAAAAAGTAAACAAGTGAAAAAGTCAAATAGCAAACTAGCAAAGTCATTAACCAGTAAATTAGTTAATTAGTAAACTAATAAATTTTTACACGTTTTTTTTTAAATTATATATATAATCAACGAAACCCTTAGGATTTCTAAGTATTTTTGAAGATTACTCATATTTTTGTAGATTGCTACAGAGATTTATAAATCTCGATGCTTTAAAATGCGAATTTCGATCAATTCTCAGTAATTTCAAGATTAAATGATGAAATAAAATTCATATCGATTTTTCATGTTATACATCGTTATTCTTTTTTATATATTAAAAATTTTTTAGATTTTGTTAGGTTTTCCAGATTTTTCATAAATTTATAGAATACATATTTAGAATTTGATGCTCCAAAATACTAAAATTTATAGATCATAGAGCCATTTGTCGAGATTTTTGACAAAACAGTTTTTTTATAGAATTCAACTATGTAATTCTATCATTCTTTTCAAGTTTGTATAAATCAAAAGATTTATAATACTTTTGTATGTAGTTCATATAGATTTCTAGAATTTGATAATCGATGATTCAAATTTTTGTAAGTTTTCAGCTTTTCCGTAGATTTTTTTATTTGTTGATTGTTTACAGGGTTTAACAATTTATCTGATTAAAGGTAAAACATCAATTCATATTATTTTCGTATGGTATATTATTCATGAAATTATTTTGTTTTTTCTGGTATTTTTATATATTTCTTATATTTCAATGGATCGCTCCATAGATTTTGAGAAATTGATGCTACACTATTGCAACTTTCAATGATTTTGAAAATTTAAATTGATTTTTCAGTCGACAGTTTTTTTGTGAAGATTTTTGAAACTTTTACTCTCCATCTTCTTAGTGTTTTTACATTTGAAAATATACTCAATTTTATAAATTGTTTCGATTAAATTGGATGTATTTTTGTTGTTTTCTATGTGAATTTCTTGAATAATTTCTTAAGTAATACCTATGTAATTTTTCTATTGTATACTTAAATATACTCTAGAGTTAAACGAATTGCTATGAAAATTACATCTACATAATTTTTATGTATTGAAAGATTTCTAGTAAACTAGTAAGCTAGTACACTACTAAAATTGTAAAATAGTAAAATATTCATCAAGTGAAAAAGTCAAATAGCAAACTAGCAAACTCGTTAACAAGTAAATTAGTTAATTAGTAAACTAGTAAACTCGTGAACGAAAAATTAGTCAAATTAGTAAACTAGTGAACGTTTTTTCACATTTTTTTAGTATTGTTATAATAAACGAAACCCTGTAGGATATCTTAGTATTTTTAAAGATCACTTATATTTTTGTAGATTGTTACAGAGATTCAAAAAACTCGATGCTTGAAATGCGAATTTCGATCTATTCTCAGTAATTTTAAAAATTAATGATAAAATCCGTTTATATAGATTGTTAATGTTTTGTATTGTTAGTCTTTTTTGTATGTTTAAGATATTAAGAAGATTTTGTTAGGGTTTCCAAAAATTTCATAGATTTATAATATATTTAAAATTTGATGCTTTTGAATCTCCAAATTTATAGATCGTGTAGGAATTTGTCGAGATTTTGCAGAAAACAGCTTTCCGTAGAATTTAATTTTGTAATTTTATTATTCTTTTAGAGTTTGTATTAATCGAAAGATTTTTAATATTTTTATGTATAGTTCATATAGATTTCTAGAGTTTGATGATTGAAGATTCAAAGTCTTGTAAATTTTTAATATTTCTGTAGATTTTTATATCTCTGGACTATTCACAGGATTCAATAATTTTTCTGATTTATATTTTCTAAGGAATTCTGCGTTTTGATAATTTTTCCTTTTCAATATATAATATCATATACATACTGCAAATGTTTTCATGCATCATTTGTAACTTACATCTTTATTGTTTATCGATGTAACTTTTTTCAATTAAACATGAAATATTGATTAATTTTATCAGAATATCCAGAAAAGTTTCAACCTCCAAAACCCCCCATTGCCTACGCGTCTGAATCCAGTATGTGATATTTTTGGAAATATATTGCCCTAACAGTATGCTGAAAAATTCGTCATCTTGAAAGTTATTGAATTTTCTTTAATGATTAGGAATTTATCTTGCACTAATTTTTTAGACATGTTGGCGTTCATTTCCTCCATTTCTAATGGTTTGAGTATCATATGAAACGATTTTTTTTAAAATGTGGAGGAGAGGGTAATTAAACGAAAATACAAGATGGATGGAAATCGGAATTCAATCATAAATCTATGAAGGATGCAGAAAACCGTGAAATGATTCATTGCGTAAGCAAGAAATCTAATTAGGAGCCAGCACTTAAATGTGCAATCATGGCGCTTCGATACGGCTAAGGTGCTTCTGTTTCGGACGCATTTAACAGGAAATCGATATCAATCGTGATTAATTTCTCCTTATTTCCGCTCACAAAGTTTCCAGTGCCGAGATTTTTTAAATTCATGCATTTTTAAAACCTTTTCTTCATATAAAAAGACGTTGTGGAATGTGTTTTTTGTATGAACAGGAATTGTGGTGCAAAAATAAACATTTTTAAGTCTTCATTTCAGGATTTTCGGTATAAATTTTATTACTGGAAGGGAGCCGATATTTTCAGATTGAGGAACATGGAATATCAGGAAAGTGAAAAAAAGTATGTTCCAAAAATCAAAGTTGTAGATGTGAGACCCGAAATGTAGAATTTGTAATCTGGGAATCTAAATTTAAAGAAATGAAGGTAAAATGTACAAAATAAAAATCAATAAATGTAGACATCAATAATTTTGTACATAAATATGATTTATAGTAAAAATATGTAATTTTGATAGATAATGTATGAAATTTTTTGGAAAAATTGTCAATGACATCATATCTAAGAGTTTTACTTTTGAAAATTTATATTCTATATAAAAATATAGCAGATTTTTGATGAAAACTTTATATTTTTTATATAGTTTTGATTTTTGCAATACCAACAATACATGAAAAATGGAATTTGCTTTCTAAGGTGACCTTTTCGTTTACAAACCCGCCTCGTAAGATTCAACGTCAGTGAATACGAAGTACGCTGCATTAAAACGATTAGTGACGCGGAAAAGTGAACGAAGTCGAGGCGAATTTTCAGAACGTTATGAATCAACGAAAGAGCGCCTCGTTAACGGTCACGTAATGAAACATTGAATAATTGCCCAGGCTCGTTATTTGCCGTAGAAAGTAAATACTAATCCAAGTTATATTTTAAGTGCGCAGATCTTATATTATTTTTCATTCGCAATGATGTTCAGGACGTTGAATAAAAAAAAATTGAATGAAATCTGACAAGCAGTAGTTTAATTTGACGATAAAAAAAGGAAAAAAAAGTTTCAGAGTTTGTGTTGAAATTTTTTTTTTATGGTAACATCGTAGAGAATTGTTTTGTTTTATTGCAGTTTGAGAATGAAGGTGAATTTTTAAGAATTCGAAAATTTTTCATCAATGCTACAAAGTCTTCTATTGTAAGAAATTGTTAAAAGTTACAACTAATTACCTATTGAAAATTTTTCAAATCCCGCAAATTTTTACATTTATTGTTTTCAATATGAAATAAATTGTCAAGAAAATGTCTTAGTGTCATAATTTGGGTGTGATTTTTGTGATTGGCATATTAGAATTAGATAAAAATTAAATTTTTTTTTCCAAGAATGATAAAAACCTCACACAATTATGCTTACTCCTGGAATCCTCAATAAATAAACCGATTTGACAAACCCTCATTCATTTTATAATACTCCACAAAACCCAATACTCTTGTTCCTCCCAAACATTGACGACCCAAGGTACGAATTCAGTAAAGAAATAAAAATTAACGAGCGTGTCTTCAACCTATACGAATCCCACGCAAAAAAATGTCATGATTTTATACCGAAAGCAGCCAGGGCCCGATAAAATCGAAACAACCCGGAAACGACGAGATAATAAAAGTGTACGAAATAAGAAAATAAGCAGTTTACAGCTGGATAACTTGAAAATTCAGAGATTCTAAAAAATTAAAATATTGTGTTCTTGATATCATTCAAAGATCAATGTTTTTGAAGTTCAGAAACCTCTTCCAAGCTTTTTTCTGCCCTTTTTCGGAAATCAGATAAAAGAATAAAAAACTATAATAATTGTCGAAATTATTTGGCTTGCAACAGGTGCGTAGGCATTGGGGAGTTTTCGGGGTTCAAACCCCTCCCAAAACTCTGATGAAATCGATGAATAACTCATTTAAAAATGAAAAAAGTTACATCGTTGAAAAAAAAAATATAAGTTACAAGAAATACAGAAAACGTTAGCAGTGTATATTTGATGAAAAAGTAAAAATTATCAAAATGTAGGAATTCGTAGATAATATAAATCAGAAGAATTGTTGCTACCCAATGAAAAAAAAATTGAAATCTATAAAAATGCTAAAAATACACAAAACTTCAAATCTTGAATAATCAGGTTCTAGAAATGTATGTTATAAAATCTGTATAAAAGTATTAATTATCTTTCGATTCATACAAACTCTGAAAGAATATTGAGATCAATTAAATTCTATGGAAAAAAGTTATTTGAAAAAACATGAAAAATCTACATAAATGTTATTTTATTTTTAATTCTTGAAATTACTGAGCATAGATGGCAAATTCGTATTTTAAAGCATCGAATTATTTAAATCTCTGTCGAAATCTACAAAAATATAAGTAATCTATAAAAATATTTAGAAATCCTCCGGGGTTTCGTAAATTATAATAGAAAAATGTAAAAAATAAGTTTACTAGGTTACTAGTTTACTAAACTTAATAATTTACTCGTTCACTAGTTTACTGGCTAACTAATATACTAGCTTACTAGTTTACTAGGTGACTAGTTTACCAATTTACTATTACAAATTTGACAAGTTTACAAGTTTACTAATTACCTAATTTACTTTTTACGAGTTTGCTAGTTTACTATTTCTTTTAGTTGTTCACTATCTTACTATGTTACAATTTCAGTAGTTTACCAGTTGACTAGCTCACTTGTTTACTAGTTTAGTAGTTTACTAGCTTACTAGTTTGCTAATTGACTCTTTTTTTTATATTACTAGTTTATTAGCTTTCCAGTTGACTAGTTAACTAGTTTACTAGAAATCTTTCAATATACAAAAATTACAAAGTTATATTATCTTCGAAATTAATAAAACTTTCTATCTTGAAAAAAATTTGATAATGTAATACTACAAATATATATAATTTCAGAACTTATTCCAGAAATTCAAATAGAAAACAATAAAAATAGATCCAATTCGATTTATACAATTTACACATTTAAATATACTTCTCATTGTGGAAATACTAAAAAAATATGGAATTAAAGTATTGAAAATCTACATAAAAGAAACTGTCGTCTGAAAAATCAATTTAAATCCCGAAAATCATTGAAAGTTCCAGCATACTATAGCATCAATTTTTAAGAATCTATTGAGCGATCCATAGAGATGTTAGAAATATATGATAATATCGAAAAGAACAACAAAATATGATGAATAATATACTATACGAAAATAATATAATATTAAAATGACTAATACGTTTTTCTATTAGCTCCTCGTGATCTAACAAAACTTTTTGCAGATTTGAAAAATGAGGAGCGTATAAGGAACTTAACAGTATTAGTAAAAAAAAATGTAAACCTCAGTTACTAATTAAAAATCACAAAAATCGAGTTTCATTATTTACGAATATGAAAAAATGTCCAACTCTAGATTCCAAAAGTTGTATAATTTTAATCTTCCGAACTGTAAAATATTTCAAAATTGCTTCCTTCTAACCATATTATCAAATATTAAAAATCATGAATCCTCGAAGGAAAAATATTTTCCAGAAAAGCCCCTCCTGAAAATTTTTTCTGCCTTGAAATATCTGTACATCAGTTTGATCTTTAAAAAAAATTGCTTAAGTTGAAATCACCTTCAGCTCCATGTTCAGAAAAGATTTTCCTATTTTTAGATGAATTCATTAGCTGTTCAAAGAGTTTTTTCTTCTTTTTTGTTATTCTTTTGCCTTTTGACTCCCACGTTCACTTTAAGCTATATTTGTGAGAAAAGGCGGAATAATCTAGTGGAAAAATGCTTCATTGTTTGACGTTGCGCTTTCTACAGAAGCGGAACCTTAAGTCCACGACGGCAAAGGCCGGGATAATTGCATTGTACCCTGTTGTTCTTTGAAACGCCAATCACCGGCGACAAAACGCTCGTCTCCAAGACGAATCGCGTTGCGTTCGTCTCGACCAAGGTCTCGTTTTTGCTTCCTCTAGGCTCTATGTGGTGATGAGTAGATCTTCACAAGTGAATTTCGTTTTCTGAATGAAGTTTGGGTTATATTTCCTGCCACGGAGAAAAAAGAATGGATGTCATGTCCATTTTAAGGATGGAGTGCAATTACAGCTTATCACTACAACAATATGTATAGTTCTACCGTCAAATTCGAATGTGCGGTAGCTTTTACAACAGAATTGTCCAATTTCATGGACGTAGAATCCATTCTTTCCTCTGCGTGCGCAAGTCTGGCCATGGGGTCACTAAGAATCATGGAAATTGCGAAATAGGATTTGATTCTATCTTCTTTCGATCGCGACCGAAGGAAACGACAGGAAAAGATGGGGAAAAACGCGTTTTCAGGCGTATGCCAAGGCACTCAATTTTCTAAACAATGAGGACGTGGCTTGTTGGGATGGCGAGTTAGTTTGCGAAGTCGCGAACGCGAAGACGAATGGCGTATAAGGTAACGAGGCCGAGGGAGGCGTAGCAGCTGACCTTTGCAAATTTTCTATCGGCGCACTTTACGACTGCGCCCGGACACCTGCATTCGCTGTTCTGGCTCTCTCGCGTGGCCTTCCATTAGCGGTCGGCATTATTTTCTGTCGACCCCAAGCGATGACTTTATCATCATCATCCGCCATGCAACGCAAGAAACTCCCTAACTCGTGGATCGAGGTTTTTCCGAATGAATTTTGCATGGAAAACAGTAACAACTTCATTCCAAGGATGTTCCATTTGCAAAGGGAGAATTGGATCCCAAACCATCAATTTGGAAGAACATAATTCTTCGTTCCCCACCATCTCTTCGTCAGAAAACGAAAATTCATCTTCAGAAAAGTGCATTTGACCGAAAAAGATTTCAGATTTCACATCCACGTCATAAAGCCATGGAAAAATTCGAGCAGGGAACGATCGTGCAACATTGGCCAAAGTACCGTAAACTCATATAAGGAAGAGCGACGATTTCATCCGTCGCAATAACTCTGTCAACATTATGAGGTAGTTATAAAACAGCGCCATTATCGCGCTACTTTTTCACCTCTAGGCCATCCTTCTTCGAACATTCAGTGCGTTTGTTTGCACGGTTATTTAGGCCGCTCGTTCTCACCGATAATATGATTTCCCGCGTCGACGTTATGGCCAATCTGGCCCAAGTGTTGGGCCATAAAGCATATTTTCCTCGAGTGATACTCGGTGCAGTACGACTATTACAGTCTTTATGTCACTTGACTTCAACCGCGTTTTATTAATACTTGTCTCGTTATATATACGTCGTTCTCACCGTATAGTTATTGCAATTGAAAATTAATTATTATGGCTTGGCGTGGACGATGTTCATGGGGTATTTTGTTGGGTGTTGGAAGACGAAATTGTCTATTTGACGGAATTTTTTGTGGTGTGGGATTGTTTTAGAATGATGAATTTTGAAAGATTGTATGAATAATAACATTGGAATACGTTTTAGGATTGTAATAAGCAATCAGGGTTTTGAAGTAACGCGTTACTTGTAACGTGTAACAAGTAACGATAACGGGAACGAGTCACTTTGTTTCGGTAACGATTAACGAAAATCTCGGTGTTTTACGTCACTTTTATCTGTCTCATTATGTTTTGAGCACAATTAGGAATGTTTTAAGGAATGTTCTGAAACTGAGATATCAGTAAATTTAAATTTCTTCATTTTTGAATGATGAATTGTATATTATTAATTTTTTATGGAAGAATTTGGAGTATTGGCAATTTGGGTAAAAATATTGACGAAGAATATGCTTTTTTACTTTTTATTACAAACTTTCACAACTCGAAGCGTTTGATTTTAGAAATTCGCAGAAAAATATATTTTAATACTTAAAACCTATGGATCTCAAAATATATAGCAGGATCTGTAAGGTCTTTAAATCCTGCTCGACAATCTTATGAATCATAATGAATACAAAAAAAATGAAAAAAAAAAATATATATAAAAAATACTCGAAATACGACATCTTATTAATTTCTACGTTATTTGATTCTTTATAAATTTATGTAATTCCAGGAATCAAAGAACTTCAATTTTTCAAGCTTGATATTCTAAAAATTTATGTTTAAAGAAGAATATAAAAAAATTTTTCCAATCGTATGACTCTGTAAAAAATACAAAAAATATTGAGGGCACTCTGAATCTAAAAAGAAACTGTTTTTTGCAAAATTGATCGGAATACTGACGAAATTTCAAATTTTCAATTTTATCTCACTCTGGAAATTCAAAGAGATATTTAAAAAAAAAATGAAAAATTCCACAACATTTTATAAATACTTAGAAATACAGAAGGAAAATACGTAATGAAAAATACGTGTAAATATGTAAAACATTGAAAAGCTTTTGAATTCCAGAAATTCATACAGTAATATATAAAAATAATAAACAATCCCTGAGATTATAGAAAAACTGAAGAAATGCGAAAAGTAATGAAATAAGTAAAAATCCATCGAGACACTGTTTTCTGGAAAATCCAGTAAAACACGGAAAATTCCATCATGCTCAAATTCTAGAGTTCGAAATTCTTGAAATGTATATATCACTCGATATTATAAAATGCTAAAATTACGTAAAAATATTAGGAAATTCTATCATCCTGAAAAATACGAAAAGTTTCAGAAATACTGAACAATTCTTCAAATCGTAGAAAAACCGAAAAAGCATAAAAAAATCAAGGGAAATGAAAATCTTTATAGAAACTTTTTGTTAAAAAATCTTCTCAAATACAAATAATTTGATGAACTTTGAATTTAGAGTACGAATTTCTTGAAAACTTTATATCAATGGACAGAAAAATAGTACGAATTAGAAAAACTACTGGAAAATCTTGCAACATTTTATACGTAATGAAAAGTACAAAAAACTTCAAAAAATTTTTTTAACCTGGGTAGGTATTAAGATTCTCTCAAAAATCTATTGAATTCGCGAATGTTTCCTTGTGGCTAACATTGAATCAAAAGTCATATTGAGAAATTTTATGAACTTGAAAAAAAATATACAAATGTGAACAAACTGATTTCATTTATTTTTTTCACGTTAAAAAAGTAGGGATTATCGTTTTTTATTATATCTGAAATGAACAATTTTTATAGAACAAAAGTACGAGTTCGTTGATGTTTTTATTTTCAGCCTTAGTTTTTTGCCGTCTTGTTATTTAAATTCAATTTATTCGAAAAATTAAAGTAAAATTAACATGACCTTACTTTTTGTACCATAAATGGTAACGGCAACGAGCTACTATTTCTTTTCAAGTAACGGTAACGTAATGAATTGCTTTTTTCACCTTTGTGACAGTAACGTAACGCGTTACATTTTTTTAAGTAATTTTCCAGACCCTGAAATTTTGTATGAAATAACAAAAACAATAGCATAAAAACAAAACTGCATTCAGATGGCAACTCATATGCAGTCAATTTTTCTGAGGATCATGAGAAAATAAATGCAGATGACGAATTCAAGTCGCTACTTATACCAGCAATTTACAAAAATAAGCGTTCACTGGAATATATGCCAAATAACTACATGAGGGAAGAAATACGCTAGAATTTTGAAAACACTACCAAAAATTACAATCACTACTTCCCAAACACATGAAAATTTTTGAAAATGATAATCTTTCATAGTATGTAAGTCAGTATTTGCATTATTTATATTATTCATATTCTATTTAAAATATATTCCGCAAAAATCTAAACGTCCGTGGTGATAACTTAAAAATAAACATTGTTGAAAAGAAATTGAAAAACACAGGTCATTTTTCACTCTTCTACAATGTAAAAACAAAGGAATTTGTTTTTGAATACAATGGTTAAGACCAAGTTGATGGTGGTTTGTGTTGTCAAATAATTATGAATTTATGTTTTCCTCACCTTTAATTCTGCACTGCAGAAATTGATTTAAAAAACGATCGTTTTTCGTAACTGAAAATATTCTATACGGATAAATGAACGTTATCGAATTTTCTTAAATTTTTCATAAAAAATGTGATTTTTTTCATAGCTAGGGCAAAATTTTTTTATTTGGCTACGTAGCATAAATGAGATTCATTATTGTTGTATCGTTAACCTTTGAAAAAGAAAAAGAGATCTTTCATTGATCATTTACTAAAGATAATTCTTTGGTACTTATAAAAAAAGCATTGTATAGTAAAATTGTTTCCGACATTTGTATACTTATACATTTTCTGTTCAAAATAAATTTTTTCGTTTTGTTTCTGACAATTTCATTTGATATTATAAACGTTTGGTAGCTTGAAAAATCATTTTTTGAACCATGTATGAAGCATAAATTATATTCTTCATTGAATTTACCGAAACAGAGAAGAAGAACTCGGCTTCAGCATTTTTGAAAAATCATTGCAGAAAAAAAGGTTTTCCGAGACTTTTTCCAGACAAAAAATTTTCTAGATAAAAAAATAACATCAATCCTAATTCCGTTTCTGAAGATTCTGATAAAAAACTTGAATTTGTGACAGCTTAAAGAAAACCTTTCACATTGGTATGTAGCATAAGCAAATTTTTGAAAGAATTGTTTACTTTTAAGAAAAAAAATTAAAAATATTGTTATAATCATAATCCAAAAACAAACCGTACAGTCTATAATCATGATTTCCAAGGAATGTTCAAAATTTTTTTTTTTTCAAATATAATTTTCCTGTTCCTCATACTGAAAATTCATTCCGAAAAATAATTAGAATATGTATTTATATATACAATCAGATGAAAATCAGGGATGAATAAATTGTACTCGGGCCATTCAAATATGTCCTACATTTTTCAATAATATCAACGAAAAAGTCTCGCACGTAATCTCTACTGAAAATCGTCGATCGAGACCCTTTTAATTGACATTCCCATTTATGGCACGACTGAATAAACAATTTCTTGCTCTCATTACAAACTGCTTCTGATGCAGCGTAAAAAGGCGCTACGTGAGATTTTCTCTCGGAGATACCCCACCCCGAAGCGTGACATTTTTTGCCTCCATTATCGGCGATAAAATGCTAACAACCGTAATAAAACGCCCGCTTTTTCCAATTATAAACAAGGCATCGCGCGCTTATAATGACGATAGCGAACTACATTTCGCACGTAACGGGGAGCGCTTTCGGCGCCTTAATGAGAACGTTCGCATTCGGGCCCGGATCTCGCTAGAAAATTAAAGGCTCGAGTCTTGCAAAATTTACCTTCCCCCTTCACTCCTTCGGTACCTCGATCGATTCCCCGTGTTCTTTTTAATACCGGGCGTAATTAAAAATCATAAACGGCCGAGAAAAGCCGTTTCGTAAATTCAATTTTGCCCAATAAACACGTCGGCGTCGTATTTTTTTCGCGATGTACGAGCGTCCAGGGCCGTAAATCGTTGACGGCGGGGGCAATAAAAAGGCCCGTCTTATCGGGCCCAGGGGCCACCTCGAGGCGCCACCGACGTTGCCCATTGCGCCGAGATAAGAGTATTAAGAGTCGGCACGGTTGAAGATTTTACACCCACGCGTGGCGGGGGTCTTGTTTTAAAACTGGGTATTTGAAATTGGGGCTTCTGTTGATGATAGGGAAATTTGCTTGCTTTCTTGAAGAAAGGGGTGAGTAATTTTTCTTGAAATTAGAATGGTATTTATTTTTTATTTGTTTGTTTTTTACAATTTGTATGGAAATTGAGTGCATTTTCTGAAGTTTAGGTAGGGAGAAAGTTGAGGGTAAATGCAAGATTTTTGGAGTAGCAGAAATGGGTTCAGAATTTTCGAGTATGACAGTCTTTGGATGGAATATATTAGCACAGTTAACAGTGAGGTTTCAATCAGGATTTTTTATCTAATAAAAAAATTTTACTTTTTAAAATCCTGATTTAAGAGGAATGCTGTATTTGTTCTATTCATTCATGTATGATGTTTCATTCACTGTAATAACAAAAAAAATTTTTTTTTTTTAATATTTTATCCAAAATATTTATATAAGAAACATTTTTGCATTAAAAATTGTAATTATCCATTAACTGAATTATTACCTATGAGTTTTTTTTATTTCTTTTTTAATTTTTTTTTCTCTGCAGTACTCACATTCGAAGTGAAAAATGATTCGAAATTTATTTATCTAAAACACTGAATAATGATTGAAAGAAAAAATTTTTCATTTTTCAATTTATAGAGGAATGCACGTTATTAAGTTTCTAATGCTTATTAAAAAATTTTTGAATTTATCATCCAGAATATTGTCATTACAAGTTTTTCTAATCTTAAAATTTATATTTATTGGAGACTTTTTGAGACTTATACAAAAATTTTTTATGCATACAAATGCAAGCACTAGAAGTCAACGAAATCATTGAAAAAAATGTCATATTGGTTTTTTTACTTCACTGCAGTCTCAAAAAACTTCTAAAACTTTTAGTCGTAGGGTGCATAAATTTTGTGTAATATTTCAGATCGATGTTTATTTTCTTGGGCAATTCGCTACAGAATTCGACGTTTTCTGACCAAGGTTTGTCTCGAAAAATGTGACCAAGTGTTTGATAACATCAGAAATAACGAAGAAATTCAAAAACTTCACATTAGCTCTTGTTTACAAATTTAAGAACAATGAACGTTTTTCTGTATTGAATTTTTGTAGGTCTTTCGTTGTTTTGGAAATATTTGTATATGCTTAAAATAAAATGAGAAAGTTCAATTTTTTTCATCCATTTACAAAAACGTCTTGAATATGCCAAAACTTTATTTTGGCAAGTGTTATATGTATTTTTTTGAAATTCTGTTCTAAATCCATAGAAAAACATTCTACATTGATTTTTACAACGTAACATGAAATTTGGATGTTTTCAAAGGAGATTTTTGAAAAAAAATTGTTTATACGATGAAATATTCTTAGAGAGTATGTAGTTTCAAGTAATTGAAAATTTTTCGTGATTTTATATGCTTTCGTTAATAAATATTACCTTTTTTTTTCAATAAATGGTTTTCATAGGGATGAAATGTGAAAAGTTGATTTCGATGATAAAGAAAATCTCGTAGAAAACGTTTTGTAAGAAATAAGAATTTCAAAGTTTTATCAAATACACTTTTTGTCTCAGAACTTTTCTCGATCTTTAAAATATAAGATTTTTCGAACTTCAAAATCTATTTATTCATTATTAAATTGTCATAGATTCCGAGGATTTCAAACAATAATATTTGGAGTGTATTTAATTTTACGTGTTCAAAGAATTTTTTTGGAAAACAGTGTCTCGATAGATATTTATTTCTTCTAGTATTTTTTGCATTTCTTTAGTTTTTTTACGATTTGAAGGATTGTTCAGTATTTTTGAAACTATTCGTATTTTTTAGGATGCATAAAATGTTGCAGGATTTTCCAGTATTTTTAAATACTGAAACCATTTTGAAATAAATTTTTATACATGGCTTTGAAAATTTCGAGCTCTAAAATTAAGGTTTAATAAATTTTTCATGTTTTAAAAAAATTTTTTGGAAAACAGGTGTCCCAATAGATTCATATTTTTGTCAGTATCCTTCGTATTTCATCAGTTCTTCTACGATTTGAAGGATTGTTCAGTTTTCTTGTATATTTCTGTATAAATTTCTGGAATTCGATGCTCTAGTTTTGAAAGTTGTATAGATTTTAAATATTTCATGGATATATTGTATTTTCTAGTATTTATAGAATGTTGGAAAATTTTAAGGTTTTTGCCAAGATATCTCTTTGAATTTCAAGAATTAGATGTCCTAGAATTGAAAGTTCGAAATATTTGCAGTATTTTGATCAATTTTGCAGAAAACAGTTTCTTTATAGATATAGAGTGCCCTCAATATTTTTTAAATGTTTTACAGATTTCTAAAATTAGAACATTTTTCTAGTATTTTTATGGCTTTCATATGTTAGTAGAATTCCATGCTCGAGGAATAGGAGTTTCTTGATTTATGGAATTACAGAAATTTTCGGAGAATCTAATAGATTAAAAAAAAAATGTAAATATTCAGAGTTTATTTTGCTCTTTGCGTCTTCTATTATTGTTTTCTTGATCTCGGTTACTTTGCGTTCTGATTAATTATGTATATATACACACTTTGACTTGCGTACGATACGATATTTGCTTATTTTATATGTTACCAATTTCATTCCTTTCGTATTATATGTATAAAGGGTATCTACCCGTTGATGCTACAAAATAAATGAAAAATAATTAAATAAATAATACCTAGTATTTTTAGTATTTCTTTTCTTTCCTGCATTCATAGATTTTAGGGATCATGCTATACATTTTAAGAACAAAGGTTCCCAGTATTTTTATGTTTGTGTATGGCGATTTTAATGAATTGATTGCTAGAATTGTGAAAATTTCTAATAAAAAGTGGAAAAGCATCGTACTCTGATTTTCCATCCCAAGACTCGCCACATCCCACATGAACCGAAGATAAAGAATGATCAGACTCGAAAGAAAAGATAAAAAAGGAACTTGAAGGTACAAAGGGCCGCGCGTTACACGCAGCTCGGACACGTTGCGATGTCTCGGGGTCGTTGTAGTAAGAGAATCCCAAGTAAAGCATCGAGCAGGGAAAAGTACGAGGTGCCGTGTACGCGCAGGTACGCGAGCCGGGGTCGCGAGGGGCCTCACCTCCGAACGAGGCTCCCTAGGATTTGCATCCACGAGCGGCGACTATTTCAGCTGCTGAAGCTGCAATAACACCTACACATCCGCAATACGCGCGATAACGCGACGACAGGTAAAAGCGGAGAAATCGAAGGTTATTTATGCCTGCCAGGTCGGCGGCTTCGGCAGGTGAAAAAGGCACGCGGGGAATGACGGAGCGTGCCATCATCCATCGATTACCCGACGATTTTTTTTTCTCTTTCTTTTCTTTTTTCTTCTTTTCGTTGCCCCTTTTTCTCGCGCTTTTCCGGCTTGTTCTCGCGGGCCGAATCGTGACATTCGCGAGGCTGCGAATTAACATTCCTCCCCGTGCAGCGCTTTTTACTACGATCGTTTAGAGATCCCAATGCGAGGCCTTTTCTCCGGGATTTCTCAGCCCGGGACATTCCACGGGGGTTAAGAATCTTGTTTAGTGCTTTTTCGTCAGTGGGATTCTGCGTGATGCCATTATCGTTCGTTTCGTCAAAGTGTCGCGATCGAGCCTTCCGGATGGTGAGGGAGAAGCATATGGGTCGTTTTGTCCGTTTTTTGTACTCGAATTTCTTTGGCATAATTTTTTTTTGATTCTACATTGAAGAATAGTAGATACGTGTTTGTTGTTTTTATTTTTTGAAGCTTTTCTTGGGAAGTATGATTTTTCAAGGATCTCAAGCTCTTTGGGTCCTTCGATTTCTGAGTGCAAGGGACTGGAAACCTATCAGTCGCACGAAAAATTTGCCTGATAATGATAATTAATATTTTTTGTTTCGTGTCAGAAAATTTGAAATTTGTTCACAAAAAGGCAAGCAATTGTAAACAATTCTGCGACTTAACAGCAAAACTCGAAATTTTCAAAACTAAGATAGTTTTTGTCTTTATTTTTTTTTTTCCTAATGATCTGCAAACGAATACGAAGATTCAACAGTTTTTTATTTGGTGGTATGTGTATAATAGTTTGCAAATAATGAATTTTACGTTGCCGCTTTCGAGGCCATGTTTTCCTTATTCAAACATCTAATTTGTCGAAATTATCTTTAGATTTGTCTCACTCTGCAAGTACGACAAAGCGCGACTGGGAAGGGGAAATTCATTTTTTAACTAAAAAAATTACTAATTATCAGTAAAATATTAGGTACTAATTGAAAGGGAAATACAGAGCTACTAAAGATTAGTAAAAAATAACTAATTTAATTTGTAATTTATGCTCACTACTTAAATTATTATAATATGGCGGAAGAAAAAAGTAGTAAAGTAGTAAAAAATTCTCTAATCAAAACTAGGAGAGTACTTATGAGCATCATATTTTAAAAATTTATGTAAGATTTTATAAAAGAACTAGAAAATTTACAACATTTTGAGTGCTGGAAAATATAAAAACTGCAATAAATCTATAAACACAAAAAATTTATAGAGATGAAATATTTCTTGAAAATCCATTTACTTAGATCAAATCCTTAAGATATAGAATCCTAAAGCAACTGGTTCTGAAAAATTATAGTATAGAAATTAAGGAAAATATTAGAAAAATACCTGGATTTTGTGAATTATCGATAAATATTAAAAATATTGTAATAACAAGAATTCTTTGAAATACTGAAAAACAACGTCATAACTTTTATTTAAGAAAATGGTTTGGAATTCTAAGAATTACTTAAACTTTTGTGTTTTAGCAATTAAATTTCAAAAATTTACTTATTAGTCGAAAAAATATAAGGAATCTAGAAAAATACTAGAGAATATATAGTATAAAATTGAATGAATGCTGAAAGTATGGAGAATATGTAAAATAATACAAATATCCAACATACTGAAATTCTGTGTAAATGTTTGGTTTAAAAAATTTATGACGAAGATAAAAAACAATAAAACTTCTTACATTATAATTCAGAAAATTCATGTATAAAAATCTATCAAAATACCAGAAAATTCAATGAAATTCATGTATATTAATGAAATATGAAACGTAGTAAAAGTTTGATAAATTTTTGAAATAGATTCTTGAAATTTATACAGATACTGTTTTCTGCAAAATTGATTTGAATACTAGAGATCTTAAAAATTTTTCATTATCAAGCATCACATTCTAGAAATCCCTGTTTTTAAATACTAGAAATCAATTTAGAGCGTAGAAAATCCTACTGAGTTTCATTATTATTAAAAAACTTGGAAAATTAAAAAATCGATGAAATCCTGAAAATTCACGTACATACATGGATATTATTCTCTTGAAAAACTGTAAAATTACTGAAAATATATAAAAACTCGAAAACTATAAAATGGAATTACAGGTATCTACATGAAAATTCATGAAAATGTAAAAAAGTTGGGCACAGTTTAGAATTACTAGAAAATTATGATAGATTACGTCATTATTTGAAATCTTGAAATTTTGTTAATATTTGGAAACGCTAAATATCTAGTAAACTTTGTATTCTAGATCATTTACTTTATAATACGTTGTTAACAATCTAGAATAATGCTCAAAATATATGTAAAAACAGATTATCTTTAGAAATATTACATATTGTATCAAATACAAAAAATCTTGAAAATACTGGCATTCTATGAAATACTGTAAATGTATGCATACACATAATTTTCTTGAAAATCTAATAATATACTAAAAATCTATTTAATATTGTATCCAAGGGCGTTGAATTTTAGAATTCAACGTGGAAAATGTCTATAAAAATACGAAATATGCTTTTAATGTTATACTAAAAAAAAGTATACCTTTTTTTTATCAGTATAACATTTAAAGCATTATTTCGTTTTTTTGTAGGAATTTTCCTCGTTGAATACTAGAATTTAATGCTGTAGGATACAGTATTTAATAGATTCTTAGTATGCTATCAGATTTTTAAGAAAATTATGTATATAATAACGCTTGAATTTTCACATCGATATCTAAGATTTTATGATGCTAGATTATTAGTACATTTTAATAAACATAGTAATCATTGATAATATTATATTATATTGACCTTTTTCACATTTGAGTTTTCCTGTCCATGTTAAATTACGCTGTGACAACCCTGACATATAATACATTTTAAAATTTCTGTGACTACTAGGTGAAATATTTCTTCTTTAAAGGAGTCATTTCATTTTATATCTTTAAAGTTTCTCAGTTCGGGCGTTTGTTAAGGAGTAAAAAGTTTTTAAAAGAATTCTCATATAAACAAACAAAAGACTTGTTGTTTTTTCGCATGAATTTTCCTTTTTTCAAAAAGGTAAATTTTTGAAATCATAGTCCAGAAGTTAATGTGTCAATTTTTTTCAAATTTTACAACTTGCCCAAAAAATGTCTGACTGTCATGTATTTTTTTAATTTCGTAGGTACGGTCCCATTTTAACAGAAAAAAATCCTTGGCCTCATTTTTATGAAAGTTTTCTGGCACTCAAAATTTGAACAAATGAATTTTGACACTCCAATAATGTATTTACCTACATTTTTCTTGAGATATATAGATTTTTCGAATAAACAACATTTACAGATGCAAGTATGAAATTCACACCTGAAAAAATGGGCTAAAATGAGAAACATCAACGATTTTAGATATGACATAATGATTTTTGGTCCTTTCTTTCTCATACTGCATTATTGACAGCTACTCATCATCAAGTACGTATTTATTATTATTCCACAGCTACGTTAGCTGGGTTTCATTGTTCCCAAAGAGGTAAAAATGAAGATGCCGAGAGATTGAATGTGTCATACCTACAATGATTAGCCCGGGGCTGCAACGCGCTGCATGAGAAAGCTGGCCCGTAGATTAGCAGGGTCGTCGAACGCGTGTCGAAGCAATCATTCGAGCGTGAATACACGGGGCGGCGCGTTTTGTTCTCCGCCATCGATTTGCATAATTGGGAGTTTTTGAGGACGCGCTTTTCTTCGCGCGGAAAAAGACGAAATAACGGACGCGATAACGGAGCCGATTGCGTGGCTCATGGAGCCTGCAAAGGTACCATCGTGTCCTTGTTTAACGTGGGTGTGAAGTCAATTTGATCACGAAAATGACATAGATGGAAGTTTAGAACAGAGATGCAAGAATAGTTAGAATGGAAAGAAAAAAAAAACCCGGAAAAAGACATGGATTTGAAGACAAAAACAGAGTGATATATTAGTAATTTATGTACAAATATCGACAAAGAGTATGATGGTTTTTCACTTTTTATTAGACATTTTCACAATTCTAGCAATAAATTTTAGAAATCTGCATATAAATACATGAAAATACTGGAAACCTTGGTACTTAGAATCTATAGCGGGATCCCTAAAATCTATAGATTATGCTAGAATACCTTAAGTAATTTTATGAATACAGAAAAAAAAAATGAAAAACGAGAAATACTGGATAGTATTAACTTTTTTTTTAAGGCTATAAGATTCTTCGGAAATTTCTATAACTCCAGAAATCAAGAAACTCTGATTTATTCTCGAACATTGGATTCTAATAATATATGTGTATAGAAAACCATAAAAATACTAGAAAAATTTTCAAATTTTATAAATTCAAGAAATATTGAGGACGCTCTAAATCTATAAGGAAACTGTTTTCTGCACAATCAATAAAAATACTGCAAACATTTCAAACTTTCATTTCTAGGGAATCTATTTCTTGAAATTCAAAAAGATATTTTGGAAAAAACCTTAAAATTTTCCAACATTTTTTAAATACTAGGAAATACAAAAAGAAAATACATGTATAGAAAAGTACAAGTATATCTATGGAATCTTAAAAATCTATGCAACTTTCAAAACTAGAGCATCGAATTCCAGAAATTTATACAAAAATATACAAGAAAACTGAACAATCCTTAAAATCGTAGAAGAACTGATGAAATACGAAGGATACTGACAAAAATATGAATCTATTGAGACACCTGTTTTCCAAAAAATTTTTTTGGAACATGAAAAATTTATTAATCTTTTCATTTTAGAGCTGGAAATTCTCGAAATCCATGTATAAAAATTTATATCAAAATGCTTAAAGTATATAAAAATACTAGAAAATCCTGCATCATTTTATGCATCCTAAAAAAAACACGAATTGTTCAGAAATACTGATCAATTCTTAAAATCGTAGAAAAATAAAGAAATACGAAAAATACTAGAAGAAATAAACATCTATTGAGGCACCGTTTTCTGAAAAATCCTTTGAACACGTGAAATTGAATAAAATCTAAATTTGACAATTCGAAATTCTCAGAATCTATAACAATTTAAATGAAAATTCTAGAAATATATAAAAATACTAGAAAATCCTGTAACATTTTATAGACCTTGAAAAATACGAATAGTTTCAGAAATACTAAACAATCCTTCAAATCTTAGAAGATATATACCAGAAATGCCAAAATAAATAAAAAGCTATTTAGACGCTGTTCTCTGGAAAATATTATGCAATGCAAGATATCAAAATTGATATCAAAACGTAAAAACCAATAATAGAAGCATTTCATCGACATCGTTTGAAAGATCTCGTTGGGGGAGTTGTAACCCCTAAAAGCATAACAAATAGTTACTATCTCAAATGACGGAAATTTTTAAAAGTTGAAAAATATTAAACAGCCTAAAAATTTTTGAGAACTCTAAAAATTTTATTGAAATTGTAAAATTTACTCTCTAATATTTTTTTTTAGTTCTTCAAATAAGTATATAAACTAATTAACGAAGTTTTTTTGATTGAATCGACCTCATAGTTGAAGATTCGAAAAAAAATTGAGAAATTATGAAATTGAAAATCGTTTTAGGTTAAGAGTACGAGCTAATGAGGTATAATAATTTGTATTCTTGATTTCCACATAAAGAAATTTGAAAATTAAGAATTTTGTGTTGTTATCAGAAACAATGGTCAATATTTGCATCAATGAACATAATTTACAACATTGAAAGGCAATCATTTTTAGTAAATACAATTTTTATCATACGAATGTCTAAAATGAAATGTAACTGAAAAATGTGTAAATCGTTTAAAAACAGCAAATTTTCGCCTAAATAAATGAAAAATCAAACAAATAACATTTTTTATTTAAGTGTCGTTCAGATATGCAATTTGAAAAATCATACAAATTGAATCTTCAGAGGAAATGATAAATAAAGTTCATAGTATCGATTTTAACGAAACCAATTAAAAATAGACATCGTTAATCTTTTCATTCTGAAATTTTCGTTCGTCATTTGAATTTATGACAATAACTGTTCTAATTCCTAGCATTATTTTAAACTTATATAGTGAATTCGATAAAAAACAATTGATGTTCAAACTTCATAAAAGAGCAAGTTTAAAATTGTTTATCATCATGTAATAAGTGTTTACAAATTGTTATACTTCAAAAATTTGTTGACCATTACGATATTAGTTCAAATAACATCATCGAAATAGTTGCACATATTATGTTTAACCTCAAGTATTGTTTTAATTATTTTCTCAGTCGAATTGATTCATTTTCATATCATCTGCATATTGGAAAAATCTATATAATTCTTATGATTTTTTAACTGCAAAAATCGGTTCATTATCTTCAAATACCTGTTAAATTCAAATATTTCTTCTGAAAAATTACTTCGTGAAACCTAGTGTATACTATAGCAATGCTCTTCTAGCTCTTCTCAAATTAAGAACAGTTTCCAAAGAAAAATATGATTTATAGCAACATTCCGTACACGCGCGACGATTGGCGGTATGATGAATGATAATCGATAATTTATTGTTGAAGAGCAAATAGAGGCTGCCGATCTATTAGCGCGTTCGACAATAATAGCAGACGCTGTAAAAGGCCTAAGTGGTTAGGTAACTCGGCCAACTCCTACGCATTTTCTTGCGCCGCTTTCAAACACTCGAGTTGTTTCCGATACCGATCTTTACCGCTCGGAAATTGTCGCCGATCTAAGGTGGGAGCGGATTTCACTTTTAAACTGCATTTTATTAGGCATTTGGGAAAACTTTGCGTCTAATTGCGTCCGTGTTCATAGTTTTTTTCGATGGAAAATCAATCAAAATTGAAGATATCCCTGAATTTTCTTTGGGTGCAGGCATGGTACTTTTTTGGTAAATGATTTATGGAGTATTTTCAGCAATTTTCAGCCAGATTGAGTTATACTGGAGAAAGTTATCGAAGGAATATGAAAAGAATGGTTTTGCTTTTCCGGGCGGGAGGGTCGTGAAATTTATGGTTGCTTTTGCGTAATACGTACGGGGGAATGACACGCTTTGAGTCTTGCGCAATTGAAGACAATGTCAACGAGGCTAATAATCGAGGCCCGTTTTATCGCTTGTTGCAATCGGCATTTTCTGCTCACGAATCGAAAGTCGCGCTTTTACCACTCATCAGCGACGATGCCACGGGTCACGTGTGTGCCCCCTCCTCTCTACCACGACATTCCGTAACGCTAGGGAGTCCTTATGGTGGATAAACAAAGTGCACTACATTTTAGGTTTAAATTAAACGTTAAATTTTAAAAATGATGTTTGAATTTAAATATGAAACATTTAAAATATTGACACTTGTTTCAATTTAGATATATAATGGAGGATAAAATTATAGGTAATAAATATTTTCTGTTTTATATTTAATATTCACTTTATAAATATTTATTGTCGAACATGATGTGATACTAGGTATTATTATTTTGAATGTAGAATATTAAATATTAAACATGAAATAATAAATAAAAACTTATGTTCAAACATTGAAAGTAGAATATGTTTGAAAAATAGAAATTGAAATATCTTTCAATTTAGGTAAGGAATATAAAAATTTAGTAAAATGTCACGAATGATATATCTTAAGGTACATATCTTAAAAAAATTTGTTGAAGTGATTGTTTGAATTTTTTATTCAAACTTTTACTGAGTAATGGCAATTTTATCCTAAGTATTTGAAAATTGTTGTAAAACGTTGACACTTACTGGCAAATCTGATCAAGGGCGATAGTACATGATTTTTCCGAGTAGGTGCTAAATGACTCAATTATTCCTAATTTTTTTAAAGGGGGGGTTTATTATTGTATTTCGTCGAAATACACATGATATCGTTTTGACATTTACGGATAAAATACTGAGAAAGATGAAAAACATTACAAAATTACAACAATTTCTATTATTCTTCATTTTGTTATATAATTATTTTATAATTTTTTATATAATTCTTACAATATCATTCAATACAATTCTTATAGTTATTCACGTAGAACACGAAATTTCCATTATAAATATCCAATGACGAAAGTTTGATGGAAAAAATGTTTCATTTTTGATAAAAATATTTTGGCTATAAAATGATCGTTGAAATGGAATAATTTGAATTCCTAACAAATTTGACAATTTTTTATGATGATTGATATTTTTAAGTATTTTTTTATAAATTCGAAATCTAACGAAATCGAGAATTTTTTTGCATTGTTAATAATTTTCCAAAATTCGTGAAATTTCAGAAAATGTGAATTAATTTTTTGGGAATCATATTTTTTCTATAGATACACAATAATGTTTTTCCGAATTTTAACCTCTAATTTGCAATTCTTAAACAGTACTTAAAAATAGAAAGGAAACTTCGTGAGCTAGACAAATTTTCATGACATTTGGAAAATCTGAGGTGTCCATACCATGTTAGCAATTGAGCGAATTATTTCGAAAATTTTTTATAGTTTGCATTAGTTTTTAAAATTTCGAAAGATTTTAGGAATCAGAAAACATTTCGAATTCTTAAAATTATCAATAGTTCGGAGAAATTCGAGAGAATTCCATAAAATTTGAATGAATTTTGTATATTGTGTTAAATATCATACATATTTATTATTTATGACTATGCATGATAGTGTTTTTTGAATTGTTTGGGAGAAATTTAACAAATTCGAAGAGTTTCAAAAAATCACAAGAAATCTTCATGAGATTCTTAAATTGTCAAAAAATCGTAAGATTTGAATAGTTGGTATGATGTCGGAAATTTTGAAAAACCATGACACATTTAAAATTCCAAAAACTGTCACTAAATATTATACGAAAATCAGAATTTATGTAGTACTCCAGAATATATGTTTACCAATTTTATAAATTGCGAAGAATGAAATAGTCTATTCAGTTTGAATATAAAATTTTTTCAAAAAGCATCATTCTAAAAAATTATAAAAATTTGTAGAATCTCAGAAAATGCACGGACATTTAGTAGATTATAGAAATTCTCGAAAATGCTGTAGAACTACAGAAATCGCGTGTAATCTTTAAAACTTACGAAATTAAAAATTTTCACTATAAATCTGAAATTTTAAGAACCAACCGTAAATTCTGTAAGTTGTGAAAAGTTAAGTAAGTCGATGAAACTACAATCAATAAATTTATGTGATTTCGTATGGGCATTTTTGGATATTTTACACATGTGTTTCTATTTCACGATTTTTTGCAACACTTAGCATTCCCTTCCATAGTGAGCTGTTGATGTTATAACTTAGGAAACTCAGTCACGAGGAGAGAAAAGTGCAAAAAAGTGGAAGAATCCCGCGGTTGTATCTCAGTTGGTTCGTACACGACTTCGGAACTTGGCTGGATGAAGTGCTGTTAATTTTCCTGGTCGCCTCGGTGAAAGTCACAGGCTCGTCTCTTGGCTGTGGCCAAGTGTGGAGTCGCAGCACGAGAGCTAAGAATCGAGTTGATCATGCAATAAACTTGGCACGTGTTTTCCGCTGCGTGAAACATTGTATTGGTTAGCAAATCTGGTTAAACAGAAGAAAAACTGAGATATGAAGCTTTGATCACATTGAATTTTCTTTTTTTTACTGTGGAGGGTAAGGTGAAGGGGGGGGGGTGCAGGGGTGAAACCCCTCTATATATTCGAAAAATATACATTTTTTAGTAAATATACTTCAGAAAAAATCGAAATTCGCGAAGAATGTTACTTGAATTAGAAAGGAATAATTAAAACAAATTAATAAATTTGAAGATAAGGTTAGTAAAAAATATTCAAATATAAACTGATTTCACGTCAATTACGAAGATAAATTAATAAGGAAGAGATCCGTATTGAAAAAAAATTAGTATGTTTCATTTTCTAATTTGAAGTTTTCGTTTTGAATGGAAGAAAATTTTAGACTCCTTGACGTTTTGTTCGTACTTGTTATTCAATAATGATAAAATTTGGTGATAATTTCTCGGAATCTTTTGAGTAAAAAATACTCGAGGCGAAACTCGAAAGTAGCGTAAATTCGGCCAAGTGCGCTTATGCTAATTGCGCCCTCGAGCTTCAAACTGGCACGCAAATTTTATGATAAGATTGTCGAACAGCGTGTAATGAAACCGGTGCTATAATTTTTCAGACACAAAAATGGGACTTTAAACTCTCCATTCGAAGGCATAATGTTTGCGATCGGCATAAATCGTGGGCTGGAAATCGTAACGCGTTGCAAAGTACTTTTTGACGGGCGTAAGGGAGGGGGAAGGAGGAAGTCAATATTGAATTAAGAAAGGTAAATTTGTTAAGCGAGTTTATTTATTTCAAGTTTTCTTTATTGCAAAGTCATTCATATATTATTATTTTTCCATACAGTTGTTGTAATATTTTTTTTGCTATGAAATTTCAGAAAAACATGAAAAATAGTCGAATTAAAAATATTATTGGGACTATGATCTTGCTCTCCATGAGCAAAACTTTTTTTCTTGCTGCCAAAACCGAAAGTCCAGACGTTGGAACATCAGTCATTTTAGGAAATTACAACTATTTTCGTGAAAATATTAATTTAACAAAATCTTTTGTTTACGTTGAGCATAAAGGTATAAACTAGAGGTTTTATTTTTATTTTTCGTTCCAAGTGTAATGGTTGGGATCAAAATAATAATTTGAGAATAATTCGCAATAGCCTCTGATTTTCTAGATTGAATCCGTGCGAGACTCGCTCAATACATCATCGAAGGAGTGCGGAAAAAAAATACTTTTGCGCAACACAACGTCTCAATAAAGCGGTAAATCGCGAATTTCGGTGCAGCTTGGGAAATCGGATAGCCGCGGAGAAATTTGCCCGGGTAAAAATGAATTATGGATTGTTCTACCGTTAAGCGCGCGACAAGAAAAGCCTATGTGGATCGTGAATCGCGGCGCGCCAATGACGCATTCAATGCGGGAAACAATGGATGCCTTGATTTATAGGGGCATTATTAACCACCCACACGCGTACTTAGATGTGCGTACATGCCTAATATCCGGCGCGCCAGCGCTACCGTGATACATAATCGTCGCAATAAAATAGTCGAAATTTTTACAGCTAACGTCAAATCCCTCGACAGGACTAAGAAACGTATTTTATTTGCATTTACTTCAATCGGAAGAATTATATAGGAGGTAAATTAACATTTTATTTTTTTGAGCAGACGAAGTTACCTTTTTTCTATCTGTGTTCTCTATTTCCTGGTGGCGGGAAGAAGCTTAAACAAAGAGCAGGAAAAGAGCACAAAAGGCCGAATGACGTTCGTTAAAATAACTAGGATTTTTTCGGATTGTAACGAACAATCAGCGTTTTTTTTTTTTGAGATTGTGTGCTAAATGAAGAAAATATATTTGAGTGACTTATAAAAGCATATTACACATGCGAATTTTGCGTTTACTTTTATTGGTGACGTAGAGTTCAAGTGTGAAATGACTAAATTATGACAATTTTTATTTATGTACTATAGGGAACTTAGATGAATATCATTGAGGAATAGATGGCAAAATTGAAAATATTGTATTTCTAGAGAACTTTCGTTGAAAATTGAATAGTGCCTTACAAGAACTCAGAGGCATAGGCAGAAGAAATATTTGGGAGGGGTTTTTTTGGAAAAATATTTTTCCTTCGAGATTTCATAATTTTTCGTCTTCGACGATATAGTTACAAGAAAACCATTTCTCAAAATTTTAACCATGGAATTTAAAAGCTATAAAAATTTTTGGAATCCAGAGTTGCAAAGTTTTAATGTTCGTGAATAATGGAATTCGATTTTTGTGATTTGTAATTAATAACTGAAGTATCAATCCTTTCTACTTATACTTTTTGTAATTAAATAACACAGATGAAAGGTACATTTTAAATTTATATTATTTTCGTATGGTACATTTTTCATTAAAGATTGTAGTATTTTCTGGTATTTTTATATATTTCTAATGTTTCTATAGATCGCTCAATAGATTTTTAGATATTGATGCTATAGTATTGAAACTTTCAACGATTTTGAAAATTTAAATTGATTTTCCAGATGACAGTTTCTTTCATGAAGATTTTCAATACTTTTATTCCATATTTTTTTATTCTTTCTACAATTAAAAGTACTTATGTTTAATTGTACTATTTGTGAAAATTTAATTGGATGTATTTGAATTAATTTCTATATGAATTTCTAGAATAATTTCTAAAATTATAGGTTGATATTTTTGTATTAAGTCAATAAATATGCTCCAGGACAGAAAGTTTTATAGATTTCTAAAAAAATCATATCTACATAATTCTTATCCATTGAAAGATTTCAAGTAAACTAGGAAGCTTGTAAACTACTAAACTAGTAAACAAGTAACCTAGTAAACTAGTGAACTACTAGAATTGTAAAATAGTAAAATAGTAGACAAGTGAAAAAGTCAAATAGCAAACTAGCAAACTCGTTAACAAGTATATTAGTGAATTAGTAAACTAGTAAACTATTGTTAAATTTGTAATAGTAAATCGGTAAACTAGTAAGCTGGTTAAATAAAAAACTAGTCAGCTAGTAAACTAGTCATCTAGTAAGCTAGTTAGCTAATAAGCTAGTGAAATAGTAAACTCGTTTACAAGCGAATTAGTAAACTGTTAAGCAAGTAAACTAGTAAATTATTAAATTAGTTAACTAGTTAGCTAGTAAACTAGTAAACTCATTTTTAATATTTTTTTTTGTATGATACATTTAATATACGAAACCCTGAATTATTTTTAAATATTTTTACAGATCACTTATATTTTTGTAGATTGCTACAGAGAGTTGAAAAACTCGATGCTTTACCAGGCGAATTTCGATCTATTCTCAGTAATTTTAAGAATTTATAATAAAATGACATCTATATAAATTTTTCATGTTTTCTATCGTTATTTTTTCTCGTATTTTTGGAACATTTAAGAGTTTTGTTACGTTTTCCAAAATTTCACTATATTTCCAATTCGATGCTCTAGAATACCAAAATTTTCAGATCGTAGACGCATTTATCGAGACTTTTCAGAGAACAGTTTTTTCATAGAGTTCAATTGATTTTATCAGTCTTCTGGAGTTTATATGAATCGACAGATTTTCAATACTTTTCTATGGATTTTATATAGATCTCTAGAATTTGACGATATAAGATTCAAGGTTTTGTAAATTTTTAGCATTTTCGTCGATATTTATTTTTCTTGATTATTCACTGAGTTGCAATAGTTCTTCTGATTCATATTTTCTACGTAATCCCACATGGTGATAATTTTCACTTTTTCATTCAATATATTTTGCTCATGTTTTTATGCATTTATTTTTAACTTACAGTTTCAATGTTTATCGATGTTAAATTTATTCAATCGTACGTGAAATATTGATTGATTTTATCAGAATTTCGGGAGGGGTTTGAATCCTAAAAACCCCCCTTTGCCTACGCACTTGTTATATCAAAATAAATTTTTCCTAAAATTGCATAATTTTGCAGAAAACCAGGCTAAAATTATAAGTGAAATTAATTTAAACTTTGACATGAGTGATACTTTTCAGAATAAGACATAATTTTTTCGGATATTGAGTTCTGTTTTGGACATAATTATATTTTCCATATTACATTCACTGGAAACATTGATTTTTTTTCTAACTTCAGCTAGGGAATAGTCCTTGAATCTTGTTTCTCTGTTTCTTTCTGCTAAAAACCATTCATTACTATTTCAAAACGTTATGTGATGTCTAATAAGCGCCGAACACCCAAGAAGCGACGCCTTGGGACTTGCCAAGGAAAACGCGAAACTGAGCGTAACCGCGGATTCGCGTATTAATGAGGAACGCAACTCGCTTTCTCCCAGCCGATGCAAAATTGATGAAATTAATTCATCCCGCATTCCCACGATGATTTATCTCGGTTCCTCATTTACCGCCGGGGCCCTGGAAATTCCATTTCCTGCGAAGAAAAGCAATTTTTATCGGCCCACGTAATCGATGAATTTCGACAAAGGCGCACGTGGCGAGCGTTCAAAGAAACCGATCCAATTTCCAGCGTCATTTAGCGTGCATTACGAAAAAGCGGGAGAAATCCCGGCGAAAGTGGACGTAACTTTGAATATCTGTTGCAACGCCACGCAATAATGTAACGCGTAACGATAATGCCCGGCTGAATCGGAATATGGACAGGCAATTCCGTATTAATGTCGAGCACTGCCCACCAAGTTTGGGCGAGTTGGCGAAGTTTCTCTCATAGAAATGTGTTTTCGACGGATAATAATCGAGAGGGCTTTGGGAAATTTTTAACTTTAAGGGGCGAGCTCTGTGGGTATTATGAAGTTGGAGGAGGGTGTTCTAAAACCGAAGATTTTGAGATCAGGAGACGCGATTATAAGGATTATGTGGCTGATTATTATAATGTTCATTATATATGAAAATAACTTATATATTTATCTTTTTGTTTTGGTATATTAGGGTTAAACTATTATAAGTAAATTAATATTTGTCTACAAATATATGTTTGGAGTTCACCGTTCTACAATACACAAAGATAATATTTGATTATTTGAATAAGTTACACGATGTTTCGACTACTTAAATGTTCCTATTTCCAAAAATTACCTGAATCCTACTTTTTGATTAGTCTCTTTTTGGAAAATTATTATTTTTCATACATTTTGAGTACTAAATCAGTCAAACATTGACAACTGCAATTATTTATTGCAGAGTATCTTTCTTAAATGGTGGAAGCTTTTTTTTTGCTAGGAAAATTAGTTTGACTCTCCTGTAAATGGTTTTAAAAATAGATATATAGAAAGCTATGTAAGTACTAGAAAATTTTCATTATTTTGTGAGTATTAAGAAATTCGAATAAAATTAGTAATACTAAAAATCTGAGAATTGCTAGATATTTATTTACGTACCATTTTTTGTAAATTCATCGAACTTAATTCTTCAAACTTTCAATCTCAGGGCAGTGAATTTAGAAAATTTATGTACCAGTTCATGGAAACATAAAAAATCGATAAATATGCGAAAAAATTCTAGAGAATTTCGTCACTAATGAAAAAAAGAAAAAAAGTTTCTATGAGCAGTGCAGAAAATAATTTCAAAATACGTGGATATACTTTCTTTAAAACTCTGTGAAAATATCAAAAATCTTTAAATTATAGCTTAGACTAATGCGAAAGTGATTTTTAATTAAACAATTACTCAAAATATGGATATTGCATTGTTTTTTTCAATTTATTATAATGAGTCTTTTAGTGCAGACGAAAATAATTACTAAAATTAGTTATTTTATCTTGACTATAAAGTAATAGTCATTTATAAAGAATAGTTATTTGCCAAGTTTTAATTGAGTAGAAACGAACATCAAAAATTTCAAAAAAAGTGAAATTTTTTTGTTTACCGATTTTTTGCTAAGCAAATCAATTCAACCTTAGTTTTCATCATTTTCCAGATTCATAAATTAAAATTGACCAAAATACTGAAATATTTATTATGCTGTATAATTTATTAATATATGTATACGAATATGACATAAGGTAATCTTGAAATCTGTAAAAATGTTCCGTCCTGGAAAATCTATTCAGTTGTTGAAAAAGTATAAAATGATAAATCCTCAGAATTCAGACTCCTAAAAATTTCTGTGGTTATTCATAATAATACGAAGAATCTATCAACAAACTAGAAAATTTCCCAAAAATTTTAAAATTATAAAGATAACGAAAGAAGCTTAAAATTTTAACAGGTCAAAAAATACTCTCAATCTTTATGGGCATACTTTTCGTGGAAAATTAAAAAATAATATATTCCTCAAAAACTTGAGATATATATAAAATTATATTCTTAAAAATTATGATTGATTATATCATTATTTTTATTTTTTTATATAATATTCTGTTAAAATATTCAAAATCTATCAATTTTCAATTCCAATCTATAGCATTTTTGAAATCTGTATTGAAATCGTGCAGAATACAAGTGAATATTGAAGAAACACGAAAAATACAAAAATTCACTGAAATCACTGTAATCGTGTATTCTATAGCATCTAATTTTTGGAATCTTTAGTTATCGAAAAAATTCTAAAAATCAGCAAAAATTCCTAAATTGTACAAAAATTGTTACTTTTCTACTAGGAATAACTATTTTCATTTATCAATTCCCGCTTATTTATTGGTAAAATGAATCAGTTCGAAAAAAAAAAATATCACTCACAACTTTTAAATTAATCCAAACAGTTGTTTTTATTGTTTACTAAAAACGGTTTTTTTATGCTAAGCAAATTATTCTAATTCAACTTTCAAATGATTTTAATTCACTTCTTCAAAAAGTCGATACTCGAAAATAAATAAGTTAAAATGACTGTTCGAAATCATCAGTCCAAACTTTGCATTTTATAGTAAAATTAACCGTTTAAACTCCCTTCATTCACTATAGTTAATTCTAACTATACGTCCACTCTGTAAGAGTGAATTTTCATTCTTTATTTAAATATCAGGACTCGATAAAGAACAAAGATTTATTCTAGAAATTAAAAGATAAAAGAACAAGTTTTTGTAATTTCAATTTTAATTCTTCTTTGTCTAGTAATGAATGTTTTTTAACTTGTTTAAATAATAATTTCGACCTTTTTAATGTTTTTACAATCAATAAATCTGTCAAATTTGACAAAAAGTATTCGATATTACTATTTTAGATAAAAAAATCACGAAAGACGTAAAACCCAAAGAGAAATCAATTTTCTCAATCGATTTTTATTATGACATCAGAAGTCACGCTTAAAATTGAATGGCAAACTTAATGATTCTTTGCAGCCCAAGTTCAGCCCTTTTTCAACTATTTCACCTGAAATTGACATTCATTATTCCGTTTCATAGTCCTCGTAATATTTGCCCGCCCGTCAAAAGAGGCGGGACGAGGACGTATTTTATGAGGATTTCGCCAGCTCGTGGAGGTTAAACGGCTGACTGTAGAGTAACTTTTCTACTTCGTGACTGCCTCGTAGCGCGTCGCTGTGGCGTGAAACAACCTGGGATCCCGGCTATTTCCAGTAGCGTCGTAAATAACGAGCCCGCGCACGTGTGCAAATGCGACATCCCCAATGACGCGCTTGGCAAAACCTCACGAGCCGTGTTAGAATATATTCATCAGGCTAGGGAAATGGGAAGTAACGCCGTAAAAGTAACACAGTGCAGGTACTAAGAGCTATTAATTGTCATTTTTTCGATGAAGAACTCGTATTTTGAATTTAACATGACAAATAACACCTTATTTGCGGAATTCGTATAGGTAGACATTGGAAATCTCGATTTTCTAAGGAACGAGAATTTCGCTAAACAAGATTCTAATTATAAGTAATTGCAATTTTAATACTTGAATAACGCTTCATTATTGTCGTTTATAATCTTCTTAACTTCCGAAATTTTGGAGCCAAAGAATGTAACTCTCTCCTATTTTTTATATAATTATGTAAGGTCGGTTCATTCTCACAAAAAAATTCTTCTAGTAACAATAATGTCAAACGACATTGTAAAATTGAGGATTAATTATAAGAATTGTAACTTATTATTTCAATGATGAAAGAGGGTTATACGTTTACAATAAATCGATTTTAGGTTGTTGAAACTTATGTTGTTTAGGTAAAAGAAATGATGATAAGTAGAGAAGCTATGGGGTTTCTGAATCCCCCATTCATCTCAAGTCTAGTCTAGAGAGTACTTGACTATCCTGACCCAACTCAAGTAGAACATCTCTAACCTAACCTAACCCAAATAAAGCACTTCAAGTCTGACCTAACTATGGTTCAAGTTCATTTTTGCATTTGATAGACTGAAAACTTTACAAAATAATAAAAAACCTACATTTTATACATGGTTCTCAGATTTCTTACGAATTTTTCACCCTGATTTTTAATTGAATATGCTACTAAACTAGTGTTTGAACAAATGATCAGAAATAAAAGTATTGAATTTTTAAATTGGTATGGTTATAATTTCTGCAAAATTTGAATGTTTTTTTGAATTTTTCTGAAATCGACATTGTAGCAGTAGTAAATTTATTGAAATTCACAAAGTCAATAGAAATTTACTTTCTTATCTTCTAATAGTATTTTATGTTAAAATAAATGATTTTTTTATAATTTATGGCTGAAGAATAAATTTTTTATTGAAGAATATTTTTTTTAACTTTTCATGATTCTAGCAATCATTTTCTACATTCGAATGATCGACACATTTCGCATTTAAGTTTTGATCTAAGACTTTGATATGACAGAACATTTTTTTTTTTGCAACTATTTTGGAATGCAGCTAAATTCTATTTATTGATGCTGATGACAAAAGAAATTTGAATTTCGAAAATGCCTTATCTAATACATCAAAATTGCAGATATCTTGGAATACAAAGTTTTTACTTTTTCTTGACGTTTCGCAGTGAAAAAATGTAGAAGTTTAAAACACTGAATAATTATCAAAAGAATGAATTTTTTCCTAATCAACAAAAATTTCTGGAAAAAGTAGTAGATTATGTATGATTATGCAAAATATTCACGTTTTGAAATTGTTCATTTCACATGTCATAGTCAAACATTTTTCTGATTTCGAAATTTCTAATTCTCATAGATTGAATCTACAACCATATCTGATTCTAATTATTTTATGTTGCCTTTCTTTTCGACTTTTATTTTGAAGTGAATTCGATTAAGAAACCGCAAAAAATAGGCGAGATCTGAAATTTGATTAAAATACGAATTTGTATATGTATCAATAATTTTTCGATAGCTGTGAAGTAATTTTTATAATTCAGAAATTTCTTAACGAAAATTCCTTTTTAAGCTTAGATTTTTGTGATTGTTACATTTTACAACCACTTCTTCAATAATATATAATTTTGTAGGTTTTCACACATTTGTTTATCAAGTTTTGAATCCATAATGGTAATATTTAAAATAATTTTTATTGCTATTATATAGCTTCCAGAAAATGCAGTAAATTAAAGTAAATACATTTTACAATATTCATTATTCACTTGACCCATTTTCTATCTTAATTTTGATGTGAAATCCGATAGTTTCTTAACAAATTTAGATTTTTGATAAATATAATGGATTTCTCGTTCATTTACCTATTTTCTTTTATAGAAACCTAAAAGTTTACAATGTCAACGGATTAAAGGTGTTAAGTCATATTTGCTAAAGTTGTTACCATTGAGTTTTTTATCATTTATTTATTATTTCCAAATAAGTGACGACAAAGTACGAAACTCTGGAGGCTTGTCAGTTGTAAAGAAAATTGTCCAGTGGCTAGAATTTTATGTATTTCCTTCGACAACTGCAGACAATTTCCATAAAAATTTTTGAAAGTTGATGATTTAACGTTATTGCAACTTTTATAATAATCTGATGATTTTCAAGAAAAATATATTATCAAATAACCATATTGGTAATTTTTTAGATATCATTTAGCTCGTAAGCCAGATTCATCTATTGAAACCACTTCTTGAGCAAAATTTACGAAAAGTATTCAAACGACGTTTCTTCTTTGAACTGAACTAGAAATATCCCTTTTGCTTTTTTTTAGAAATTCATAATAATCTTTAATTTTGGGTATTATAATTCCTATTTTAAAATAATCATTTGACACCACAGGTTTCTATATATTAAGGTTTCATTGATCCTTAAACTTGAAATATCTTCTCAATCTTTCACATTGTTTTTTGAACACTTGTGCACAACAATGTACCAGTTTCTTCATCACCCTTCAAAAAATTCCTTATAAAAAAATCGCTTCTTTAAAGTTTGTCCCCAAATTCTTCTGCAAAATTTTTCACATAAACCTGCGTATCAGCCTTTTTTACCTAAATTCTCCAATATAGCCCAGTTTTATTAATAATACTCGTCATTTCCGTTAAAGATCGAGCAGCAAAGTGGAGGGAAAAGGACCCAGAGTCCACGGGGGTTCTGGATCGCGATATCGATTTGCGACAAAATGGCGAGTGCACGCGCGCCCAATGTTGTCATAAGTCGGCGAACGCGGCTGATTAGAATCTGCGTCTTTGCGTCCCGAGCCGATGCATCGGATTCCCCTTCGATCTCGCGATCGCTATCTGATTTACGTCCGGCTTTTCCAGGATGACAAAAAATCAGTTTTTCGGGGGGGGGGGGGGGGGGGGCGCATTGTTCATCGGCTTTCCTATAATATCGATGGCTATCGCTGGGACTTGCGGGTGGTCTCCCGAGGTCGGTACCGGTTGACTTGTAGGAAATCTCGCTAATTATTACGTGTCCGCCTCTAGCGTGATCATTTACTTCGTTCCCTTCGCGAGTCCGTAATTGTTTTAACGTTTTAATAACTACGCGAGCACGCGCGCGTGAAAAAGCGCCCTCGTGACATCCTGACACGAAGATCTCGGTCCACATTCAAGTGACGTATATAGTGAAGAGTTTGGAAGTAACGCGTTACGCTAAAACGTTCTATTTTTTATTGTGACGGTAGGGTAACGTGTTACATTAACTGGTTAATAACGATGAGAGGAAGGAGTTACTTTTAATCGGTAACGAGTAACGAAAATGACGTTATTTATTTTACGTTACTTACGATGAGTATGTTTGAAGAATATCTTTTTTGCTACTGAGCCAAACTTTTTTTCATCATTCCAAATGTGTCATCACGCTTAAGTGGGTGATCTTGGACCTACTTTGGATAGGTCAAAAATATCGATTGAATATACCTACATTTTTCTAGTGCTCTCCGTTTTCAAAATATTCCTAATGTTAATTCCATATGGGAGTTATTTTTGCATACGAAAGTGTCAAAAATACTTAAAATCTGAGTACATAATATTCTTTCAAAAATGTATACAATTGGCAAATTTTTTCCTGCAGCTAACCCTGATAAATAAAATGTTATACTGAGAAATTTATTAACCTGAAAAAAATACCAAAACTCGAACAAGCTGACTGATTTTCTTTTTAAGGTCAAAAAGTACAAATAACAAATACTTCATGATTTTTCTCATTAGAAAAAATGATCAATGAAGGCCTCGTCTTCACGAATAACAGACCCCGAAAATATGATGTTTTGTCCGACCAAAACGTTTTCTTGAAACTAGAAAAAAAAGTAAACTCATCTAAACTTTTTCCGTCTTGAAGCATTTTATTATAACTGAAATAATCAGTTTCTCAAACAAAACCACAAGTAGGTTGATATTTTTTTTTCATCCCTAGTTTTTCGATGTCTTGTGATTTACATTCAATATATATTGCTCTCTCACATTGAATTGGTAAAAAACTAATAATTATTAGTATAATTTAACTGATTGAAAAGTGATACGGGAGCAACTCAAGTTTTAGTAAAAATCTACTAATCGAATTAGTAATACCTAGTATTACCGATGAAATCATTAATATTTATATTAATAAAAATATTTATAGATTTCTGGGGAAATTACACCATTATAGATTTTACGTGAGACCTGGATCTCTTATATTTTCATTTCGATAGCACTTGTACGATTCTATAATTTTTTTGTATTTTCATAGATTTCTAGTATTCATACAGATTGATAGGTATGTAACTCTTTTTATAATTTGATGATCCAGAATTTCAAGTTGATTATTTTTCAGATTTTTTAGAAAACCATACTTTGACAGAATAATTACTCTAATTTTTAGTATGTAGAATTTGAAAGATATTCTGGTATTTTCCTAGATTCCTACTGTAGGTTTTTTATAATTAAATGCTTCAGGGTCAGAATTTTTCTGGATTTCTAAAACTTTCGTGAATTCTAATATATCTGTATAATTTCGTTAGGTACGAATAATTTTTCAAATATTTGTTTTCGTACGTTATGCTTACTAAACCTTTATGATTGGAATCTTGTTTAAAAAAAAAATTCTTCTAGAGCCAAAATCATAATTATATTTGTGTTATTACAATTGAGAGTCATGAATATTGTTAACTTTGAGTACTTACATGAAACCATTTGTTCATTTCTCAAGATTTCAGTTGTGTTTTCATGATGATTTCTACTTATTCCATTTTTGTATTCTTTATAATTTGATTTTTTCTTATTTATTCTTATAATTTTGATTATTTTTACATGGAATATCAATTTGATTCCAGTTTCGGGAGGGGTTTGAACCCCCAAAACCCCCCACTGCTTACGCGCCTGATTTTTTATTTTTTCTTCTTTTTGTGTTTCAGGAGGAGAGCGAGCTCTCGAGCAAGCGGTGGGCCAGCGCGCCCCGCCGCTCGGACAGCCCCTGCATTTTGGGGGCACCAACATCGAGAGAAGTGAGTTTTGCTCTTTTATGACACTCTCATTACTTTGACTCCGATTTCCGGAAACAGAGCGCAATCGCTCTCGATCTTTCTCTTTCTTCGTCTCACTCGTGATGACGGGTGACAAAAAAATTCGATCACCGGACAAATCACCGGTCGTAAAGATCCGAAAAGGCATGTAGGACAGGATCGCGAGGCGTCCGTTTCTCTATAAAAATAAAAAGTCAATCGCCCGAGATGGAAACCCGCTCAATTCAGCTTCAAATACGTGCAGGCACCCGAAACGTCGTCGCGCTTTGACATTACGAATGGCGTGACAAGAAGCGCTAAGTCGTGTCGGCACGTCGCACGACTATTAGTCCCACAAGGTGTCGATTTAAAAACGTGATCTCGCCGATCGCGATCGAAATCGGCGAGGATCGAGATTGACCCTTTTGGACATTGGGGACGGGCAGTGTTTTCACTTTTGAGAGTGGCTTGAAATGAAAAACAGAGCAAGACATTGTAAAAAAAATTATGTTTCTGAATGCTGAGTATGGAAACTTTTGCAGGTTGTAAAGGAACAATCACAGCATGGGAAATTTCCTATACATGTTTGGGATCCTCTCTATTATTTAGCCACCTAATTTTGCGAAATTTTCAGGCACGTATTTGAACATTCCTAATTTTTTCTATTGGTTCTATTAAAAAGTATGGGAAATCTATTGCTATACATGCATTTGAAGTTTGCTGTGAAATTTTTTTAGAGTGTACTTGATGAAATTTTCTGATTGGTCTTTCGATTGGATTTTCAGTTGGAAAACTAACTGGAAAAATGGTCGCTTATACAGTTTGGTTAAACGATGGAAAAATTAATTGAAGATCTACTTGGAAATTCAAAAGGTTTGTGCTATTGGAAAAATTTTTCAAGAAAACTCACAAATGAAATCAATTGTCTATCGAGGAACCTAATGAGACTTTTATTTAGAAGACTATGTATTTGTTTCAGTAAATTATTTTGGTAAAAAATTTTCCAATAGAACAAACCTAATGATCTGGAGAATCAATTGGAAATCCAACTTCAAATTGAATTCGTTTTCCAATCGGTGAAACCGATTTGTTTCACTCAGTAGTTTCTTGTTTTAATAACTACAACTGAAATTGAGATACTCGACGCAATATTTTGTCGTTGTTTTGATATTTTCCTCAGTTTTCTTCATTCATATTTAATCTTCTTCAATTTGTTTTGTATTTCCTTTATTTTTGTTATTCTTCGGTTTTTCTAATGGTTTTTCGACATTCTTCGAATATGTATGTGCCTTTTTGTTATTTTTGTCAACTTTTACATTTTTTGGATTCTTTGGTCCCACAATCATCATTTTTCTGTGTCGCATTAAATAAGTTTACGTGGTTTTTCAGTTTTTATCGATGTATTTGTACTTTACACAGATTTCATATAATATCATTTTTTTGTAGTTCCTGATACGAAATTCATTTAAAATTTGGTCAATGACGCAAGTTTTCATTGTTTTTTGTAATATTTTCACATTTTTTTTTTTTTATATTTCTGACTATTTCTATGATTCTTTGTATTATTTATTAAATTTTCATATTATTTTATTTGTTTTAGTTTCAATAACTTGAATGTACCATACTGTAGTTTTTAGAAACTTTCCTAACTTGTTTTATTTATTGAACTCGTAAGCATTATGTTTTCATGTAACATATTTTTCATTTTTCGTACTTAATCGTAATTTTCATATAAATTACAGTATTTTACATGGTTGTTATGTAATACTACCTTTTTCATAGTTTTTGATGATACGAAAATCGTAAGCTTAATGAATGAAGAAAGTTTTTATTATAATTTGTGTAATTTTTTAAGACTGTTATTCTAGAAACACTTTTTTATTTGTTGCATTTTTCATTGATTTTTGTATTCTATGTAGTTTCTGATAGTTACATAAATATGCATGTACCATATATATATATATGCTATAGTTGTTGGCATTTTCATAATTTCTTTCATGTTTTGAGCTCGTTGAAATTATTTATTTATCAAATTTTTCAAATTTTGCAATAGTTTATCGCAGTTTTGGAGTATTTTACATTGTTTTCAAATAATATTATATTTTTCGAAGTTTATTGACATTACAAAAAACTGACGTAGAAATAATTAATTACCTGAGTTTTGATTCTTTTTGTAATTAAAAAAAAGTTTCCTGTTATTCTGTACTGATTGTTCTTTATTAAAAAAAATTTTTTTTTTCTCTTATATTGTGTAGTTTCTGATAGTTCCAAGAACGTGTATGTACCATTCTGTATATTTAGGCAACTGTACCAACGTTTACACTTAAAAATATCATCAAAATCATTTTCCCTTTCATAATTTAAAAATTTTTCGTAGTTTATCGAAGTTTTAATATGAATTGTAGTATTGGCATGGTTGTTATATATTTCTACATTTTTCGTAGTACTTTTAAGTAACTTCAATCACCCTAGTAACTTGGGTTTTAATAAAGTTTTTATAAAACTTCTCATACGATTTCAGTATTTTTTTTAATAATATTTCGCTTTTTTTCATAAGGTCATTTTATAAAAAGAGAAATGTTTTATGAACTTTTGAATCAGTTTTTATGGCGTCACTTAATAAAACTTTCTAAAATCTTTATAAAATGACAGAACATTTATAAAGTAGATTTTATAATCTATTTTTTGAAAATGCCGTCACTTTATACAAATTTCATAAAGTTTTTATAAATTGACTTCATAAAAACTAATAAAACTGTGTTAAACATTGCTCTTTTTATAAAGCCACTTTTAAAAAAAAGGGGAATTTTATTTTAAAAAAACCCGAGATTTTATAACAGGTTATATAAAAAGTTTATCAAAACCTGAGATACTCGAGGGTTTGTTTAGTGAGTGACGTTAGTTTTTATTGTTTTTGTTTTTTTTTTCAGTTTTGTTGTTGTTGTTTCAAATGAATTTTATAATTTGTTGCATTTTTTACTAATTACCTTACATTATGTTATTTTTCGAAGTTTTCTAAAATTTCACGAATACACATTTATCATGTTGTCGTTTTTGGTGATTTTCCTCACCATTTCAAACTACTAGGATCAGAAAAATTATTTTTCTTTGTAAAATTATTTCAATTTTTTGCAGTTTATTGAATTTTTCACTCATATTGCAGCATTTTACATAGTTGTTACTTATATTACCCTATATTTTCCATTCGCTCTTTTTTTTCATTGCATAGATCATAATTTCGATAAATAGCGCAAGTTAATATTTCTCAACAATTTTGCTACATTTGAATCAACTACTCATGATCAATTTCAAAAGAATATTCTTCATCGATAAAAAAAGGCCCTCTTTTCAATCCCTCAGAGACTTGTCATTCCTACTCATTTTGACACTTGAGATACCCTTTCAGGCCAAACCGATACTCTGATTTTTTAAATCCCATGCCCTCCTATCGGCCAAGAATCGATTCCCCCGTGTATTTTTCACATCGGCCTCACAATCGCGAAATTAATCAAGCGCGAGGGAGAGACAATAATTCGAGGAACGCGCGGCGGGGATATTTGTTTGCGATACCACCCACGGTGGAAGAAAGCGGCCTGGGTGTGAGCGCTCATGATCGCGGGCCGCAATGTCGGAATCGGTGGCCACCGACTTTCCAGCCTTTCCACGTGGGCGACGACGCTCTTCCTCGCCGCAGCAGCACTTCGCCGCTTCACTTGCATTCTCCTCCACTCGAGAGAAACACTTTGTCATCGTAAATCCTATCTACGAACAATAGCTCAACGTCCATCATCGGCAAACGCATTACCTCGCGCTTCGCGAAAAAAAGCCGATTCTTTTTCTTCCCTCTTGTCGCTCCTCTTGAGAGGTTCTCAAGAATTTGTGAAATCTCCGAATCATCGGTCCTCGAGGTACATACAACGTATTGTGTACAAGTGGTTTGGTTTACCAACTTTGGAGGAATCTGGAGAGACTGTAGAAGAGAATTTTTCAATGACAATTTAAGGGATCGGGCTGAAAAATGAAGACTTGAGTAGGTATCATTTATATATCAAGAATATCTTGACTATTCCGTTCTGTCAAATGGACTATTCATTTGGAAGCTTTTAGATACCCAAGTATTCTATCCAGAGACTCTAGTATCTGAAGTCTTGAATAGGTATTCTGTCTAGCCAAACGGAACACATATGATGATCGATTTGGGGACTCACAGCTCTTGACACCATAAGACACTCTTCTTTCATATCCTGGTCTTGGTTCCGAAATCGGCAGAATCGATTCTTGAGAACCCTGCCAATAATTCCGTACAAGATTTGACTTGGCAGATAATCTGATAACGGTGCATGCATCGGTCCAGTCTTGTCCTTTGCGATGTTGGGCCTGAGTGATATTCGCCCCCTCGCGCATATAGCTGGGAGGAGGCATAGATCCTCGGCCGGGGCCCTTGGAGGAGGCTCGTAGCTCGCGACCGCGGCGATGTTCCGTTACGTGGATCTGCCCTGGCTCTTCCCACGCCAATTAAACATGACTCATTAACGGCCATACGCGGTAGCTGAAGGAAGGAAGGCACGGCCGGCCAGCAACCCTTCTATAACTCTCCCCGTAGCTGATCTCGCGCTGCTACCTGCAATCAGAACTAATCTCAGCAGGCCGGGCCGCGATATTACAAGAAGCCGATACGTTCTCAAAGAAGCAGCAGCATCCCGACATCTTCCGCGAACGGCCATACTCGTCGACACGAAGCGCTCTCGCGCCTCGCGAGGCCGTTTATCTCGCCGCTGAGCAACATCGCGCCCTCGCAAAAAGGAGCAACACTCGCCGACAACTTTGTCAGTTATATTCGTGTAAAACAGCGTCGAAATCTGGAAGAGCATCGATACCAGGCGTGGGAAACTCGGGTAGAGCACAGGATGGAGAACTAGGGTTGCCTTTGGTTTGAAGAGGGTTTGGGGTCTTCAAATTGGTCATTGTGAGTGTTCTGTTTAGCTGAGTGGATTAAGGATTGAGAGAATTAAGAGGGTTGAGACTCTGAATTTGATACTTGAGAATGCGAATGAGGATTCATTTTGACAGTTCGGAGTACCGGAGATACTATTGTTGTTCTTTATAATAGATGAAGTATCTGAATGGGAGATCAACAGCGACTGTAAGATACTATTAAAGACCAGGACATGAAATGTGTATATATACTCTTGGAGACCCACAGTCACCTTTACTTAAAACTTTGCACATTTTTGAATACTCTAAGGTTATTTTTTTAGGCCTTTGAAGACTCTTTGTTATGAATTTGAAGACTTGGAATACTTTGTGAGATTGAAATGACGCCCTTACTTTTTATCTTAGGAGGTTTTGATGACGAAAGATCCTATCAAAAATAATGACCATAGGTACCTTTCAGCTTTTCAGATAGTTAGGTATGAAGCGAGAAAATCCATTGCCATGTAAAACATCCTAAGCAAAAAAAGAATGAAAATACTTGCTTTGATTATGGTCTTTTTTATTCTTCGAATCAAGAAATCGAACGAATCTTTTCGAATTTTCGTAATATTCGACAATCTACACTCTCAGTTCGAATTAGTAAAATTTTGATCTAAGTAATATTTAAGTCAGAAATAGTCGAAGATCTACTAAGAAATTAGTAGAATTCCACCAGTTGCCTGAAAAAATAGTTGAATTCTACTAAATTGTATATTATATGTACAAGGCTGAAAAAAAGTTCATGTAAAAAATATTGTTAAAAGCTTGATGTTTCAAGGGATTAATATTTTGACAAATGTCTTAATATGTCTATTATTATTGTTTGATTTATAATTATAAAAAAATAATGAATTAGAAGCATTTGAATGCTATTTAGATAATCAATAATAGCAGTGCTAAGTATTTATTATTATTCACAGTAATTGTTTACTAAAGTATAAGTAAAAATTGACTTTTTAATTAGTTGAACTATACTTACCTTTAAGTCATAATGCATGAATAAGACTAGTCAAAACCTACTTACTGTAATAGTGGATTTCAACTTAAGTTTAAAGGTAGTTTTTTACTTTTTTCTTCAATCAAATATTAACAATTTCATCTGTAAGCTACATCACTAATTCAATTAGTAGATATTTATTAAAATTTTAGTTGCTCCTTTTTAACTTTTTTGATTAGTGAAATTCTACTATCAATTAGTAGTTTTTTAGCGATTCTAATTGAGAGAGCGCAGCAATTGAATTTACATGATTTTAAAACATTCTACGTATGTTATACATTTTTTTAAGTGGACGGAGTTTTTTTCATATTCCACGATCTATAAAATTGAGTTACATTTCCTGAAAGTCTACAGGATATTGTCAATTTTTATAATTATTGACAATCTTCAAAATTCTCGATATTTGGCTGTGTTTTCAAGAAATTTTTGAAATTTTTGAGATTTTAAAGCAATTTTCCAATTATCAAATATATTTGTACGATAAAACAAATTGATCAATTCAGAATTTTTTTACTTACATTACAGTTTCTTTGAGGCGATTTTCAAAATCAACGCAAAACTCTTAATAGTTTTCTGTGGCATTTTAATAAATGTTCCTTATTTTCGAAAATTTCAAAAATATTACATTTTGACTCATATCTCTGAAACTATTGGCGATATACATACTGTGAAGAATCTTTCGACTTTCAACAGTTCGTATAATACAGTGAATTTTAAAAATGTTGCTCAATCTTCGAAATCTACAAATATTAACTGAAATCTTACAGGCTTTTTTGAATTTTTGAGAATGCTTGATAAACATCGATATATTTGAATAAGTCTTTCATTTCACAAAATTCCTAAAACATGGTGGATATTTATTGTAATTTCAAAAATTTAGAATATATCCTGATGATAAAATATTGTTTAACTTTGGAAAATTACAAGAATATTCCATAGTTTCTCAAATTTTCTAGGATCATGAAAATATTTTAACGCCTTCCAAAATCGAATACATATTCCGAATTTTCCATAATCAACAGAAATTTTTGAAATTTTAACGCACTTGTTTTTTCAAAATTTCCGGAATTTTTGAATATTTAATGAAAAAATAATCATACATCTTTCTGAAGTATACATTTTTCGCGTTTCAAAAAATTTCATGAGTATAACATGGTTTCTGAAGTCTTGTGGAATCCACAAAAAATATTTTTTACGAAGTTTATCAATCTTTCATGAAATTGAATAATTAATCCATTTTTTAAAACTTTAACAGTTTTTATCATACTAAATGTTCATAAATTTAAAAAAATTATTAAATTCTGAGCAATTTCTGTATGTATGTATGATAAAAACATTTTTTGGTTCGAAAAATTAAAATAATACTACACAGTTTATGAATTTTAACGAAATCCTTAAAATTTTCTGGATTCTACAAATTTTACCTTTTTTCAAGAACTTACAAATTTTTCAGCATTCTGGATATTTCACAAAATGATTAATGTTTTCCGAATTTCTAAAATTTACTTAATCTTGAGATTTTTATTGCGATTTCCAAAATTATTGTCGATCACCGAATAAGGATAAAACTGTTTTTTACACTCAAAAATTTCAAGAATGTTTTATAGTCTAATAATGTTTTCAGAATCTTTTACAATCTACAGATTTACAAACATTTTCTGATATTAATCAAATTTTTTTTCATTAACTAAAGATATTTGTTATTTTTTACAATATGCAATTATTTTTCGTTTTTGTACTTAAAATTCTTCAATTTTCAAAAGTTACATGAATCATTTCAAACTGTCTATGCTTCATAACAATTTTTTTCAATTTTTGAAGATTCTGCGCCCTTTTTTGGATGCTTTTGTAGATTTTAGAAATCGCACCCTAACGCCACAGAGTACATACAAAATCATTCATAAAATAATTCTTACTGAATAATAGTAACTCCCATTATTTCTGTTTATCTCGTTTGAGACAAAGAAGAACAATCATCTGTCTTCCACCCAAGAAATCAATAAAACACACTTCCTATACCTAAATAGCTTAAAAAATCAAAACATCTCCATCCCCAATATTTTCATCATCATCTTCTCCAAGACTTCTAATCATCAAAAACCTCCCCCTTACTCCAAAATTCTGCTATTTCCCCAAACATTCTTTTTATCTCTGCTTTCTAGTCCAAACCCCTTCACACCCCCAATAACCATAATCCATTCACCACCTAACCGACCTTCCCACATCCCGAAGAACTTGCCAACTAATCCCCTTCCAGACCATCTACATTCCTCCAAGTTACAGGGAAAAAAACCTCCATCTCGAAAACACCTCGATGCCCCAATCACTCTCGATAATTGCCAGCTCGGCACGCGGGAAGCGAAAAGGGCCCCGCTCGACATGATCCGGCCGCGGATCTTGTGACCTTGTCGATCAGGTCGGCGGTTCGATTCCCTTGGAAGTGATACCGATTCGCGCCTGCCGCAGCCCAGTAAATCCACGTCGCCGTGAAGGAATGAATATAAAACGCGATACGAAGGTTAAAGGAGAAGTCGCGGCTCCTGGCGAAGGTGCCGGTGGTTGTGGTACCATCAGCGGGACCAGAGCTGCCGAAGGCGCATCTTGGCCGCAGGTGGATGAACGTTTGAGGGGTCATTATCTCGGAGCACGAGGCTTAAAGCACGGCGCTAATCTCCGTAAGTGGCCGAGCGAGCTCGCCTCTCGCGGAGTCCGTCCGTTCATCCTGATCCCACAGTCTGTCTAAATGCTCGCCTTCAACGGACACTCGGCTTTCATCTTTCGTTCCCGAGGACTTGGGCACTTGGGTCGTCTAGGAGTACGGCCCTGTCGCAGAGCGATTGTGCATGCAAGGGCTTGAGACTAGAAGGTCTTCAAGAGGATGTCTTCAGGTGTCTTCAGGAGCTTCGGGTGACTTTGGGGTGGATCTGGTGATTTTGGGTTTCTTAGTTGAGGTATGCTGAAAGAAAGAAGGTGAAATCATTCCTCTTTAGACAGAAATGGTTGCAAGCGCTTAAGACCACAAAGTCTTCAAGAGGATGTCTTCAGGTATCTTCAGGAGCTTCGGGTGACTTTGGGTGTGATTAGGCGATTTTGAGTTTTTTAGTTGGGGTACACTGAAAGAAAGAAGGCGGAATCATTCCTATTTAGACAGAAATGGTTACAAGGGCTTAAGACTACAAGGTCTTCAAGAGGATGCAATGCATGCAAGGGCTTAAGAGTACAAGGTCTCAAGAGGATGTCTTCAGGTGTCTTCAGGAGCTTCGGGTGACTTTGGGTGTGATTAGGCGATTTTGAGTTTTTTAGTTGGGGTATACTGAAAGAAATAAAGCGGAATCATTCCTCTTTAGAAAGAAATGGTTACAAGGGCTGAAGACCATAAGGTCTTCAAGAGGATGCAATGCATGCAAGGTCTTCAAGACGAAGTCTTCAGACGTCTTTAGGAGCTTCGGATTACCTTGGGGTGTGATTCGGTGATTTTGAGTTTATATTATAAGTTTATATCATAATATTTATATTATAAATATTATATAATTATTATTATAATTAAATATGAATATTATGTATTATAATTAATTATGAGTTTATACGATTCAGAAAATTCGAATTAGTATTCTTATGGAGTACTTTTCAAATTGCTAGATTCAATGTCATTAAATTCATGTTCAATGGATTTGATCTATCTTAATTTATCTCTTAAAAACCAGTATGTGAATAATTATCAACTTCTGATGTAATCAAATGATTCAATATTCAATATCAATATATCAGTAGAAAAATATTGATTTGCTGATGCAACGCATGGATTTTAATATATTTTTCAGGATCAGGTTACACAGTAACTACTTTTAGTATTTACATAATTTTTTAGTTTACTTAGAATTTTACGTTTTTTCAGGAACCAGATATAGTTTTAAGGATTTTTTGGTATTTTTTTTTGTATTCCTACATCATTATCCAGAATTTGATCCCTGTGGTTTATAATTTTGAAGATTATTTGTACACATTACATAGATTTTTCAGACGATCATATTAAGCTGTATTTGAAATTTTTCTCCTCATTTTTTGTACTTTTTAGTACATAGTAATGATATTTTTTATAATTTTCTGTTTTTTTTTTTATTGATTTTTGCTTTTTTTATAGATTGCTATGTTTTCTAAATATTATTTCAAATTTATAATTTTTTTCAAAAATGATAAATCAATTTACGTTACGCACGCGTTTACATATATTTTGTAATACAGACAAAAAAGAATCAATAAACTTAAAAATCATTGTAATTTTGACATCTCATAAAAGAGGATTTGGAACTTCCAAGCTCATAGTACCAAAAGTTGCTTAAATATGAAATCCTTGATTATCCTATATTGAAAAATTGTTTTTTTTGCCTCACACGAACTCATATAAACATGTCATTGACGTTTGACTGTTGAGAATAAAAAAATACATTCGTAAATACTTCTTTATGAATAAAAAATTGTAAAGCGTAATTGAAATTTTGAAAATAATAAATCAAATTCAATTCTTGCTATACAAAAAAGCCTCTAAATTATTTTTCGTTTTTCTCAATAAAAATCATAAGTATGCAGCAGAAATATTCGATAATCCAGAAAATCTTTATCAGTCCTCAAAAAATATAAATTCATAATGAAAAAATGGAAATATATGGTACTTCATATCTAAGGGACATTTTAAAATATTGTAACGTTCTTCAGGAGGGACAAACTCTCTTTCCAAGTCTCAAAATGAGAGAAACGTGCTCTTGAAAACCTAACATTATGAGTGTATGACAAACTCAGCAAAACGCGCAAAGCTTGTTCTTGCTGGGAAAGCGACATGAATCGAGTCGAAAGCGTGCTCATGAATCCATCGAATGAAGAAGGATTGAGCGGTAAATTTGACAAGTAGCTGGCTTTGGCCAAGCTTGACAAGTGGAGCTGGTAATGAGGCTTGGAACGCACCAAGCAAGCCATCCGTTATTCATTTCCGTGTGGGCACGAGGCATCCCCGCCAGCACTCCTTGACGAAGCCTTACTTGAATTTCACTTATAAAAAACAGTTCCTGGTAATTTTTCCAAATTTCTTATTCCAAAAGGCCTTTTTTCCAAGGGCAGATTATAGGAAAAAGAATTTTTCAAAACACATATTCAATTTTTCTAATCGAGAAGAATACATCTGAGTAAAAAACTGAAAGGAATGAATTCATTTAAATCATTATAATTCGAATGAAATAATGAATAAATTTTGAGGGGCTTCAGAATTTCACTTTGGCTTGGAGAGAATACCTTAAATTTTGATTATTTATCTAGACTTTCGATAGTTTTAACCATGTTTAACAATTTCTTCCACGAAATATGACACAAGTGAATGGCACCACACCCACAGCTCACGGGTCTTTGAAATCACTGATAAGAATTGCAGGCAATTCGTCTGCCTGCAATTTAGGTCTCGCTTTGTCTCCTCAGATGTAGGCGTCTTCTGAGTCTATTGTTGCGTCGGGCTTTTAACTTTGTGATTCGATCTTTACTAGGATGAAAAAATCCGTCTCATGATGGACGGACATTCCTTTTTTCTGAATAGCGAAATTATGTATTTAACTTGATTAATATGGAATAATTTTATCTTAAGAAATCATTGGACAATTTTCATGATACAATGTAACAAAAAACACAATAAATAACGTGTAAAAGTAAAATGATTCGGACTGATTTTCCAGTATAGTATTTTATTGTCATGTCTTCTATATTCGCATTAGAGATATTCAACAATTTTCTGAATTTATTGTATTGTGAATGTTATTTCATACTTACTACATTATTTCTTCTCTTATAAAGTGGGCAAAGCGTTACAAAATAAACTCGTGAATTATGAGTTTCAGAGAGACACTGATTTCTCAGTTATTTTACCGTGTATTCTAGTTGTCTGATTTCTCGTAGGAAAATTGCACGCGTCATCTGCCTTGCGAAGACCGCGTGTCACGCCTCGTCGGCAATAAATCGAGAAAATTTCAATCTTAGTTGGACATGAATTTCGATTTTATGTAAACCAAAACCTGCTCATCTGTAAAAGTTGCTGTATATATTTACGTTTTTTTCCCCGAAAATCTTTTTTTTGATACGTTCATCCCACTCATGCTATTTTTAAAATTGTTAATTATAAAACCCCTTTCCTGATACTGATTCTCTGAACATAAATTTCTCGGTGACCGTTTTTCTAAAACACTAATTTTTGTTTCATTTTCAGAAATACTTGTTTTCTAGATACGATTTTCTGGCACAAGACTTTCTATAATTAGTTCAGTGATTTTTGACTGAGCATATGTTACTTTTTTCTTAAACTCTAACTATCTATGAAAAAAGGGGAGAAAGTAATAATATTAAGGTAGTATTATTTGTTCTTCTCTTTTCAGAAACTTATAATAAAAAGAACTAAAACAAACTTTGTTAGGTAAGGTGCAGCTCTTTGAAAACCTTACATTAGAAAAACTAATTAGTTCTTTTAATTGTATGTTTCTAAAGAGCCACACCTAACCTTTTATTTTATTAGAAAATGAGTCATGAATTTGAGTAAGGTTTTTTGTATTACTCATTTTACTCATTTTAGGAAGTAGCTTTTCATAAATTTGTTTATTTATCGAATTTCGTTATTCAAATTGTGATGCACATTTTTGAAACTGTAGCAATGTGACCAATCCTACTTTTATAATGATAAAAAATACACACGAACGTATACAATGATATTTCATGTAGGTATACATCACATAGATTCTTGAAATCTTGTAAAATTCTTTGTTTCATTAAAAAAGCCGAAATTTCCATGATTTTTGGTTTTTCGGCTTCGAACCAACAGACATATGATTGTTTTAGACAGCTGCCAATTTTTTTGCAGTTTGTTATAACTATCGACAATAACTTGCCGTGACAAACCGATTTTTCAAGCGATTTGTGTATCCGTGAAAAATTATAGACTGTCTTCAAGACAAAATCCCATGTTATTTAAATGGGTTAAAATACGACTCTACCGGCACGGGTTAACGTTGTTTTAAAAATCTGAAAAAATTTAGGAATTTTTTTTGAATCGTTTGGAAACGTTCTGGGGGGCGCCACCATCAAAATTCCACCCAACCCATTTTAACGAACACCTTAGTAATTATACTAGAATAAACAACTTTTTGAACTGAAAAAAACTTAAACTTAGATAAATGTCCTAAATTTAACCAAACCGATATTCCGACATTTCGATCGGTATAACCGATCCCTCAAAATACCATCGGTAATGCGCGATAAAATTCCACTGAATCCACGCGTACCAAAGGGCTTTCTTTGATTTTCCAAGGCGCTAAACGCGGAAAAACAAAGGAATGTTAAGTAGGCGTCACGAGGGGAGATTGGAATTGTCGATGGGTCGCGAGAAAAATGGCTTGAACGCGACGCACAATGGGGGTCATCGGGAAAATTACAAGCCACGAGAAAATTCATCCGCGAAACGACAAAGTGAATTCGCGATAAAACGCATTGGAACACGTTTCACGCTCGCGAATGATGGGCTCTCTCGCACGTACGGTACTCATGCTGGCATCGAGGAACAGATGTTTCCACCAAGCAATCGCTGACTCGACAGATTTTCTTCGGCGAAAATTTTTCCCAACTTTTTGCCGCTTCCCTGCAGTCGTCGCGCACGACTCTCGTCCCGTGAAAGTGTACGAGCGCTAAAAAAACATCAATCGTGTACGCCACGATTTTTCATGTACCATGTATCTTGTGGATGACCCTAGATTTTTATACAGCCTTTATTTCACGTCTTGTTGGCAAACTTTTGATGTAGAGGAAAAGTAGGGAAAATGTTGGAGGTGGATTGGGATTTTGGATATTTTGAAAACTGGGATTTGGGCGTTGGGAGGTTATAAAATGTAAATCCAAAATGAGTTTACATGATTTTTTGAAATCTGAAGTGGATGTTTACAGGATTGAATAATTTTTCGTTTGTTTTTTGTTTGATGGGAAAAAATTTAGTTATTACTAAACAGAGAAATAAATTAGAAAGCTGTGGAATTGTAGATAAAGATTTAAATTTTCGTACTTGGATATTTCAATTAGACGTCTTAACAGCATATTGGAAGATTTTATTGTGGGGTGCAAATCGAAGAATGTTTGAGATTTCGGAAAATGAAAACCATTACGTGAATTGGACAAAGTTTTATGAATATTGTTTAGAGGATCAAGTTTTCAAAATTTATAGCTTCGTTTTGTGCCCTTACTTCAAATTACGTGTTTCTTGGAATATCATCTTTTTGTATAATGTAGATACATTGAAATGATTTCATCATTTTTTTAATGTAAATCTGAAAAACTAAGAAATGCAAAAAAAAATTACTTTAAAACTGTGCAAGCTGAGATTTTTTAAAAAATTTATATTGATTTACAAAACATTTTCGAAAATTTAAAGTGTATTATATTTTGTATTATTTTTAAAATTCGCAGAATCCTGAAAACTTAGAAATCTTTAAAAATTTCGAAAAAAAACAGTAATTCGATAAAATTTCAAAGATTTGTAAAATTTCATGAAATGTTTAGGCTTATTGTGGACCAAGTTCATTTCTTAAATGTATTCTCTAAAGGCACATGATTATGTTTTTTTTGGTGTTTCATGAAAATATGTATCACTAGAAAAGTATTAAAAAATTATAAACAAAATCTGGATAGGTTGAATAATTATATCAATTTCTGTAAATTTCTAAACAGATTGTATTATTTTAAACTACATAATAACAGAAATATTCAAAAATGTAAAAAATATAAAGATTGTCGAAATTAGGGAGTCTTCGAAATTCATAAATTTCGAAAATCAGAAAATATCTATCATCCCTACCAAATCCGAAAATGATATTCAAACGTTAGTTTGTCACTCAGCGATATTAGGTTCCTGAAAAAAATCAACGACTATTCTTTAATATATGTTTGAAAAATATAATATATATATAAAGAAAATTACTAGAGAAATATAAATGGTATTCGGAAATCAACCCTTAAAGCGCAATCCTATCCAACTCCACGTAATCCAAAACGATTGAAGCGCTCTCTGCGCTTTACAATGTGTACTGTTGTGTGCGTGGACGTGTTTGATTGGTCACGAGACAGGGACTGAAAACATTAGCGTAGGCAAGAGGGTGCAGCTCTTCCACCTTAAATTTTCATGAATGAAAAGTATGTGAAAAAAGGCGATTAAATTACTTGATAAATTGCCGAAGGTCCGCGAAGACTCGTTTTTTTTAAAAGTTATTTCACTTTTAACACAAAATCACGTAATGGTTATGACAGAAAAAAAAAATCCTAGAAAAACTTTTTTTTAATTTTACATTGAGGCCATGAATTACTATTTTAATATAAAAATCTGAAAAACTTGAAAGCATTAAAAAACTCTAAAATCCTTATAAATGGGATAATTTATAATGAAACTCGTGAATTTTCAAATAGTAATTTGTATCACGTTGAAAATTTCGGAATTTGACGATGCGAGAGATAAGCAATAATTCTAGAAAGTTCAAAAATTTCGTTATATTCTTGAAAATATTTATTTATTTTGTTGATTGTCAAAAATTATATATTTTTGAAATTTTTTAGCTACAAAAAACTTTTTTCTACAGAGATCGCTGACTGTTTCATACACATTAAAAATCTAAAATTCTTGAAAATGCTGAAGAAGTTAAAGAATCAAAAATACTTTCAAACATTTTTTAACTATGATTTGTGAATTATTGCGTTTTCACGTTGATATTTTTGAACATTTTAAAAGAGCAGCAACTGTTCTCTATTACGATTTCACATTGAACATCTAAATATTAACATAATTACAGCTGCAACTTCTGACAGTGCTTCTTCATAAAAAAAAGCTTTAAATATCAATAACTCCCATGAAGTAATTCTAAAATTCGTTTGATTAGGAACTTAACTAAAAAATATTTGACTTTTAACACAAAATGACGAAATGATTATGACGGAAAAATAACCCGAAGAAAAACTTTTTGTTTATTTTACATTGAGGCCACAAATTTTTCCTTTATTTAATATTGAATCGAATTCTTTTTTTTTTTTACTCTAAGTCTAGGAGTCAATACTTTCTCTAAGGCCTTTCTATTGAGAGTTTATCATCATATTTCTTCAAAATTCGTACGAAAATGTTTGCCTATTTGATATAAAAATCTTAAAAACTTGAAAGCATTAAAAAACTAAAATTTTCTTAAATGGGATGATATATTTACAATGAAATTCGTGAATGTTAAGATAGTAATTTGTATCACGTTGAAAACTTCGAAATTTAGAGAATTAAAGAACCATTGACGATGTGAGAGATTAGCAATAATTCTAGAAAGTTAAAAAATTTCATTGAATTTGAGGAAATACACTGAGAAAAAATATAGTAATTATTAAAATATTGTAAAGTAAACGGGAACCACTCTGACATATTGTACTTTTTGCTAGACAGTATAGCAATTTTTGTAATTCATATTGTAAATATTTTCGGATGATATTGTAGTAACAGATATATTTTGTTGTGAAAACTCCTCTACATATTTCTTTTTCTGCTATACTTCTTGTATTTTTGCAATATCATATTGTAATCTTATTAATCCAGATTTTTAAATATTCCATACAGCTTTTTCAGTATGCAGATCTGTATAGGTTCTTTTTGCAATATTTTTTTATACTTTCTAGGTTTCTAGTGAATCATATTTTAATATAATACCGTTTTCGAAAAAGCTGGATAAAAGTAACGTAGCTTATTTTTTTCGCCATGTATGGTAAAAATTACAGTTTGTATAGTGAAATTCGCAATTTTAAGATTTTTAACTTTCCGAAATTATGGATTAAAAACTGGCATGCATATTGTAATTTGTACATTAATAGTGGTTTAACTGTATAATATTGTAATAAGTTAAATAAATATTGCAGATTTTACAATATTACTGTGAAAACTACATTGATATTGTAAAAAGCTCAATAATGTACTTTTTACAATATATAAGGCAGAAAGTACAAGTTTTTTTTGTCAGTGTATTCTTTTATTTCGTTGATTGTAACAAATTTAAGAAATTCATTAAGAAAACGGAAACTGGAATATTTTTGGATTTTCTTAGAATCTAAAAACTTTTTTTCTACAGAGATTGCTGAATATTTTGAAGACATTATTTTAAATATCAGATTCCTAAATATGTTTGGAAAGTTAAGGGGTTACACCACTGTAGAATTTTCAAAAAATCGAAAAAATTTTTTTTGGCTTAAAGAGTCATTTATAGTCTTAAAAATAATATACTAAAGGATGAAAGGCAGGAAAAATGTCTAAGTCCCTGAATTTTGAGTTTTGCCGCAAGGCCTCTGAGATATTCTCCGAGCCCCTTCGCATTTCACGCGCGCGATTCTATTTTGGAGTACAGAAGCAGGTGAAACGGCAGTCAATAAAATAACGGTTGTCTCTCGACTAGTTTTGAATGTATAGAATTCACCTGCTTGAATGATGGGACCAATTTTAGTCAAGAAAGTGTACGTTGCGTTAGTACAGCAAAGTTCGCCCGTCGGAAAGGACGCTATTTCCCCGACGCTTTTCTTTCGTGTATCAATTGCGTTATACTCGAATAAAGTACAAATTATAAAACCATAAATAAATTCAAAAGTCATAATGAGTGATTGTAAATCGAGTCGTTTCCGAAAAGGATCGAAAAGTGACAGTGCATTCTTCAAGAAACCGAAAGCGTCACGCAGGCGACCGCTGAATCGGTATGAAGCTGAAGATCCCGAAGATTTAAATGTCAGCGCATCGGCCAAAAAATTGAAGAACAGTGATTTCTATGATGTTGAAGTGGATCCTGCTTTCGGCTATCACTTACTGAACTTTGTAGCAGTTTTCGCCGCCATTTCGAACGTTGTTGTGTGTAAAGTGTGTCATTCAGAAGTGAAGTTCACTGAAAGTGGCAAACGTGGACTGGGATTCAAAATAGTCGTATCGTGCGCGAATTGTGAAAAAAAAGAAATACCAAGTTGTCCGTACATTCGAAATGCTTACGAAATTAACCGAAGAATCGTGCTTGCCATGCGATTGATTGGAGTTGGATTACGCGGAATAAAAAAATTTTGTTCGTTCATGGAGCTGCCCTGGCCGATTTTTCAATCGTTTTACAGTAAGCTTGTAAAACACCTTGCTAGCGCTACAAAAGCTGTTGCCCAACATAGTTTTTCAGACGCAGCGAAAGAAGAGAAAACAATTTCTGTTGAGAATGGAGACGAAAATGGAATTACGGTATCAGGCGACAGGTCTTGGCGAAAACGTGGCTTTTCATCGTTATATGGATTAGTTTCTCTCATCGGCTGGCACACTGGTAAAGTTATCGATGTCATGGTCAAATCAAAATATTGTAAAGCGTGTGAACACTGGAGTAAAAAAGAGGGAACTGAAGAATATGAAGAATGGAATCAAAATCTTGCGAACGAGTGCCAGTCAAACCACGAGGGATCGTCTGGTAAAATTGAAATCGACGCAGCTGTTGAAATGTTTCGGCGCTCTGAGGCTTTACATGATCTGAAGTACACAAATTACATAGACGATGGCGATTCTAAAACATTCAAAGGTATAACAGATGCTAAACCTTACGAAAAAGTTCAAGTTGTAAAAAAAGAATGCATCGATCACATTCAAAAAAGAATGGGAACCCGCCTCCGCAATTTGAAAAAAGCTACAAAAGGGCTCGGAGGAAAAGGGAAATTAACAGCCAAGCTAATTGACGAATTATCTGTGTATTACGGACTAGCTATTCGCAGAAATTGTGATTCGGTTGAAAAGATGAAAAAAGCTATATGAGCTACGTTGTACCATAAACTATCTACAGACGAAAATCCGCAACACGATTACTGCCCAACTGGAGAAGATTCGTGGTGCACTTGGCAACAGGCGAAAGCGAACAATACTTTGCGTGATTATGAGCACAAATCACCTATGCGCGATGAAGTTTTCGAAGCATTTAAACCCGTGTACGAAGACTTGACTAAAACCGATCTCCTAACTCGTTGCATCGGCGGATATACTCAGAACAACAACGAGTCTTTCAACGCTTGCGTGTGGGCGATGGCTCCAAAGTCAATATCTGGGGGAAAACTAATTTTGGACACTGCCACAAACATTGCCACCTGTGTGTTTAATGACGGATTTTCATCAATTCTGCGCATAATGGACACTATGGACATGACGATCGGCCCCAACAGCTACGATTTTTGCATGGAGGTAGACGCCGAGCGCATCAAGTTAGCAGAGCGATCGTTGAGTGGAGAGGCAAAACAGGCTAGGATTGAGTTGAAGGCCTTGAGGAAGGCCAAACAAGAAGAGGACATCGATATGGAAGGCGAATTGTATGGTGCAGGTATTGCTGATTAAGGGTATGTAAGAGTATAATACGATTTTACAGCACTAAAAACTTTAAACGCGTTTTTCTCGAAACCACTTTTTTTGAGCTGGCCGGAAACATAACTCGAACAAATCTTAACGGATCGATTCAAAAATTTGACAGTATATTTGGAATAGTTTTCTCTAGCGACGTACGTAGGGGTTTTTTGAAATTTTGCATATTTTTTTTTTTATAAACAATTTTGTGATGATTTTTTCGGTCGAATTTTGAACGTTTTTTTCAAAGTGTCGCCATTTCCCGAAAAATCAATTAATCCGAAAACCCCTACGTACGTCTGTTTCTACTGTAATATGGAATCAAAAAATGTTTGGTTTTTTGTTCCAGATCGAAAATTGTGGGAGCTAAGTTCCCGGCCGTGGACCGACGAAAAAAAAACGAGCCCGGGGAGAAATGCTGCGGAGCCGCTATTTTGTTTTCAAATTGAACAACTTTCACTTTTTTTTGTACTTTAAGATTGATATTAAAAAATACTTTTTGCAGAATTTGAATTACTCTTTTTGTTTGGCCTACAAAAATTCCCGAAATATGCCTTTTTTTCGTGCTCTACAGTGGTGTAACCCCTTAAGAAATTAGAAAAAATTTCGAAGATTTTCGAAATATTATTTCTGAATTATTGCGTTTTTACGTTAATATTTTTGAATATTTTAAAAGACCAGCAATTTTCCGATCGAAATTCAAAAAAATATATTCGTAAATATAGTTTCACGCTAAAAATTTGAATATTTACATAACAGCAGCCTCAACTTTTGTAGAAAAAAAGCTTCAAATATTGATAACTCCCATGAAGTCATTTTAAAATTCGTTTGATTGAGAAACTTAACAAAAAAATCGTGGAACCTATTATAATTTTTCCTATGTCAACGATAATGGAACAACAGCCGAGTGTGGAAAAAAGGAAAATAGCTGTAGATTCGCCTTAAGCGGGCCTGGGAATCGGCGAAGGCACGCATGAGAATTCAGGCAGGGACCGCCGCCGACGGTCCGTGGGTCGCGTGTGAATCGACGCGTTCGACAACAAAGCAATTCTGCACAATCGCAAGACGCGCCTTGTTGTACCACGCCTTGAACGTATCCCGCGTTACGTCCAATTATGACATTGTGATTAACGAAACTTCTACATCAATAACCTTCCATTTTTCCTCATTTCCATGGAGAATAGCAATTATAGAACTTACTATCATCGATTTATAAATTTTAAATGCTTATAAAATTTAAAAAAACAGATCTGTATAGTCAGTATATGACTGAACGGAAGACTTTTTGATGATCTTCAGCTTCCTTTTTTCAACTTTCGAAAAATGAGGAGATTTAAAGTGTTGACAGATCTGACGTCCATTTTATTTTAAAATAGTGGAGTCAGTGATGAAAAATAGAAATGTTTTTTTTGTAAGAAGAATGCGGGATGGACAAATAAAAGAATTGCGATTGTTCAGTTGTAAAATATAATCGAATGATGAAAAGAAGGCCCTCCCGCGAAGGTTCAGGTGACGGGAGTCGACCCCCGAGAAGTTCTTGCACACGTGCAGCGTTCACGTCAAGTTTGCTCCTCTCTTCTTCAATTCACATCGAGGAGCCGTTGACACGCGGCCCTCGACATGCAGCAATTACTCTACTAGAGGCTCTTTTAAACTAGCGACGTTTCTAATTGTTGAGCCTCACAACGAGAGACCGCGATCATTCAGACCCTTGAACTTCCTTGTCAGCGGGCTTTATCTTTTGCCTTTTGTATTCGATTCTGTATCAGGCGTCGAATTCTTCAATCTTGACGTTTGGAAGACTTTTTTTTGAAGAGGTTTTCTATGGGTTCTATTGAATTAAGGGGGTATTGAAGTTGTGCGAAAAAAATTTGTAGGTGGGAGAACATGTATTTATGGTATTTATTTTTAAAAAAAGAGGGGAACTTCGGAAATGTTTGTTCTAGTCGGATTGTTTTTAAAGTAATTTTTTTTTAGGTTACAAATGATCAATTTTTTGATTCGGATGTCATGATGGGAAATGTACGAAGTTGAATATGGAATTGGAAGTACGATCGAAATTGTCAAATTTAATTTCAAAGTGGCACTATGGAAGAACAATTATAGTAGGTAGTTATGATTCTTTTTAAGAAATTTTTGTGAATGATACATTATTTTGTACAACTAGCAAAGGTGTAAGAAAATTTTTGATAAAATGACAGTTTTTTGGAGTGTATAAAGGAGCGTGGATTTTGACGATCATTTTAATAATTTTATCAAAAACTTAGATGTTCTCGAAATTTGAAATAAAAAATATTGAAAATTTTATGAAAGGTTGCCAAGTCTAAGAATTCGAAAAAATATTGTAGGGTTCTATAAAAATAACGTACATTCTATCGATTGTAGAAAATTTTGTAGTTTTTGTGAAATTACTGAAATTGTGCAATATTCTAGAAACTTTGAAAAATTGGAATTGTTGTATCGTTGAAAGATAGTCAATAATCACATGAAGTGTTTTAAAATAAAAAGAATAAAAATGTAAAAGATGATTTTCAATTCTAGAAAATTGGCAAAGTAGTATAATTTTATAAATCTTGATATATTTTGTAAATTATGAAATGATGTTGAATTTTTCCAAACATAACACAAAACGAGGAATATCCATTGAATTTTGAAGAATCGGACAAGTTTCATCTTACTTAAAAAATCAATTATTATGGTAATACGTGGAGTAATACTATTTTAAAGAATATTAAAATTTTGAAAAATTGTAGAAGATCTAGAATTCCAGTAATTGCTAATAATTTTAAAAATTTCACATATTTGAACACATCTAGAATTCTGATACTTGCCAATAACTCTTCGAAAATTCGAAAAAGTTGAAGTATATCAGAAAACGTTTATAAATTTCAAAGATTATAAAAAATTTTTAAGTTTTTGTAAGACTACAGAAACTGTAGAATATTCCAAAAATATTTAACAAACAAAAATAGTTTTAAAATTGAAAGAATATCAATAATAACGACAAGTTTTTCGGAATAAAAAACATGAAAAATTTAAGAGATTGTTATTAATTGTAGAACATTAAAAAAAAATTGTAAAAATTTGGAAATATCGAATCATTTGGTCAATGATAGAATGTGTTGGAAATTCACCAAAGTAACACAAGCTGAGGATGATTTATAAAAATTTTACAATTAAAAAAAGTTTTGTATTACAAAAGTGTTCAAATATTTGGGAAATACGTGTATAATAGGAGTTAAAAAAATATCAAAATTTAAAAAAACTAGGTGAGGTCTACAATTTTCATTTATGCTAAAAATTTATAAAATATATAAAAACATCGAGAATTCTGATGCTTGCCAGTAATACCAAAAAATTTCAAAATATTTAAGAAATATGAGGAAAAACTAATGTATTTCAAATAGTATGGAAAGTTTTCAAGCTTCTGAAAAAATACTGAGACTGTAGGATATTCTAAAAGTGCTAAACTATCGAAAAGTGTTTTGCCGTTCGAAAATTGTTAAAAATTACAGGAAGTGTTTCGAAATAAAAAACATGAAAAATTTGGGAGATTGTTGATGATATAGAAAATTGGGAAAATTTGGAAACCCTAATGAATTTTGTCAATAATGGAATATGTTAAGATTCACGCAAAATAACATAAACTGAGAAATATTTATAAAATTTTGACGGATCAGAAAAGTTTTATCTTACGAAATTGATCTATAATTTTAGAAATACGCGCCGTAACAAATCGGAAGAATTCGAAAATTTCCAAAAATTGAAAATAATCTAGAATTCTTAAAGATTGCAAAAAATTTGAATAATTTGAAAATATCCAGAATTCTGAAACTAGCCAATATTTATAAAAACATAAAAAAAATTTCAGGAAATGTTCAGAAACTTTGAATATTGTGGAAAATGTTAGGAACATCTCGTGAAAATATGGAAACTCTGTTGTGTTTTTAAAGTTTCTTAAAATTTACAAATGTTTTATAATATTCAGATCGCCAAGAATTTCAGGAATTTTAATGCAAACCATCAAAAGGTTTGAAATTTCATGAAATTATAGAGACATTAAAAATTTAACAAATTTTCCATGATTTTGGAAACTTTGAGAAATTCAGCAAATGTTGATCAACTTAGTAGGTCACAATATACTTTACAAAATTACAGGAAGTAAAAAAAATTTTTAATTTTACGTAAATTATCGATAATTTTGAAAAGTTGGATAGAAATATAAAAGTTCTCAAAATTCAAAAGAATTCATTATAATTCAAATTGGAAATTACAAAAATTGTTGATGATTCTGAACGACTCAAAAAATCGGTAGAATTTCAGGATGAAGACGAATGATTCTATCAATTTTGAAAAATTTTTCAAACGTACCGCAAAACTGCTGAAACTTAGTGATATTCTTTAAATTATTTGAAAAAGGAAATCATGTAATTATTGGAAAATTGTCGTTAGTTTCAAATGTTATATTGAAAATGTTTTGTATTTAAAAAATAAAAAAATGTTGATGAATTATTTTTCTGTTAATTGATCTTGTAGAGGGTGTAATATTTTCGAAATAAAATACCTTGAACTACAGAAACTGTAAAACATTCTTCAAATTTTACAACAACAAAACATGTTATCTTTTAGAGATCGTCGATCATTTTGAGAATTTCTTTTGCAAAAAGATAGGAATCGTTTCGATACTTATCAAGTTTAAATATCTGTCAGATAAATTTTCAACGATAACGAAAATATATTCATAATTTTTTTTGAACACTAGTTTTTTTTAGTTCTAATTTTTCTTTTCCACGATATTTACTTGAACATTGCGACTCTTGACGATTATTGTCATTTCGTAATTAATATCAGTGATATTATAACAGTCAAATCGACTGTTCATTCAGAAATACAGAAAATCAACTCTCAATCATAAAATCGTAACTATCAAACCGATAAAAGCATAGATCAAAAACACGAAATCAAATGAAGCAACAAGGCGTCAGGTGGGGTATTTCCATCTTTCTCGTTCTCGAGCCGATCCATTTCGTCTTCTCTCGTGCCTCTTCTCTTCCGCCTGTTTTAATTGAGCCCTGATCTATCATTAAGATCCAAGTGTTCGTGGCAATGACCCGCTGACCGTAATGATCGCGTTACCGTCGACCACCGCGAAGCCAGACGGCATGTCTGACGGATATCTCGAATCAGCAGGTTAATTACACCCTTACCTTTCCCGCGGAATTCGGATCGACAATTGTTCAGATCGAGTGATGAAGTATCGTGAAACATTTCAACCAGTAACATATAGCGATAATCCAATTAGACATAGCAAATGGCATTCTGCTTCCATTTCTTCCAAAAAATCAAAATATGAAGAAGCATCTATCATATAGAAGGTTAGAATTGCTCTTCTTCTCAGAAGAATTTACATCATCCAAGTTACAAGCAGATCTTTGTAGGTTTCAGTTTGATTCTCTGTCCTGCTCTTCTCTTTCCATAGTCTGGTGTAAACTTACAACCCAGCTGGCATATGACCGTTACAGAAAGATCAACCCCAATTTGACACATTGAAACATTGCAGAGGTGGTGTAACTGAAAGATGAGTGACAGATTGTAATATTCCATCCAAAAATGTATATACATCTTCCTCCACTTCAACATTCAATTACAAAACCGCACTCAATCGCGTTGACTTCAAAGCTCATCAATTGCAATCCGAATTGTTTTCATTACAACGTGTGATAAGAATTCAATCAGCGCACCGCACGTATGGGAACGTTTTTCCTTCCCAGGGAACTTTCCCAGAGTCGTAGGGCGAAGGTTTAATCGATAAAGCTCGACTGGCCGATCGAGTTTGATAGGCAGAGTCGGATAAGGTCGGCGCGAGTGCGTCCCTCATCGGCAACAAGTCCATAAGATCGGGCTCCCCGTCGCGGCGTCATTTCATTATCATTCAGCGAGCAACCCGCGGATCAATCAATTACTGCTACTTGCAAGTGCACCTGCACGCAAGACGTTTCTTGCAATTCTTCAGATTAGGCTAGCGCGACAATACGGGCTACCAAAGCAGGTACGCACTTCAGGGTACGAGCCTGACAGCGCCGTTGGACGGACTAAGAATTCAAATCTTGTGAGGGTTTTTAGTGTTGAATCTAAAGGTCTTGTAACTATGGAGGGTTCTTTTGTATTGTATTGTTTTTGGAAATGACGTTCTTATGATTTGAAGATCCTGGGATGAAAAATCAGAGTATTGTAATGTTGAAGAATATTTGAGATAAAAAAGAATGACGATGATATGAATTATTATGAAAAAAGAGCAAATGAGATGATCATTTCATAACTCTGAAATAGAATATTATATTATATTAAAGGCTCGTTTGAGTATTACCTAATGCTTTAAGGGAAAGAGGGGGGAGGGGGGTTTGCACGAAAGTGATGGTTCATTTTTGGGAGGGGAAAGGAGTTGTGTCTGCTTGGAGTACCTAATTTTTATAATTTCTAATATATCAATTCAGAAAAATACAAAATATCTAAAAATAAAGAATATAACGAAGTTTGATTAATGCTAATGCTAAAAAATTAGTTAAAAAATCAACATAATAGGAATTTTCAAGAACTGAAATTTTGTATAAGTATCATTTACTCAAAAATTGCCAAAAACTGTATGAATGTTTGAAACGCGTTTATTCTTAGAGCATCCAATTTATCAATATTAATACATTTTTCATGTACAATGTTCAAGTCGAATGTAGCCGATTAGAATTCATTCAGAAATAGTTAAAAGTTGTAAAAAATTTTTATCGGGCCATATTCTTGGAAAAAATTACCGAAATTCAGTAAAATAAAGTTTGTAAAAATTTTTTTCGTGAAAAATACATATTTGTTATGTTGAAGTTCTTTATTCTTTTTATTTGAAACACTCGGTTTTAATAAAATACATCAAAGAAATCTTAGAATATGTCATTTAGAAAATTTATGGAGGCATTTTCAATAATATTAAGATCCATTCGACTCTCATAACTAATGTAAAATATGAACAATATTCAAGTACCTGGGATTTTTGAAACTACCGGAAAAATTTTGTTTTGATTAATCAGTTAAAAAACCTTCTTTAAATTTGTATTACGTACTCAGAAGTTTAGAGCATTATATCCTTGAAATTTTCTCAGTGACCAATAAAAACGATGAAAATACAGAACAGAACAAAAAAAAAACTCAAAATTTTCATTACTGCTGAGAAATATAAGAATGTATAAAGAAAGGATTTTTTATCAATAATGTATGACAGTGGAAAAATTTTTTGAAACATTGTTAAAGTAATGTTTCTAAAACATTACTTTAGGTAATGTTTTAGAAATCTGTAAAATAGTCAAAATTTCCAAACATACTGTTTCCCAAAAAATTGATTAAATTTCTAAAAATCTCGATAATTTAAAATTTTTAAGGGACATATTTTGAAAATCTGTGATAAAATTTCCGAAAGTACTAGAAATGCCATAGGAATCTTGAAAATACCACTAAATTTACATAATACTAAAACACATGAAGAATCATTAGAATACTAGAAATCAATGAAATTGAATACTAAAAATCCATTAATGAATTATGTGTTATAAAAAATGGATAAGATTAATGGTGTATAAGAAAATTTGAAAACCAAAACATCTTATTTTAGATATCTATAATAAAATCGACGAAAATGTGGGATTATTGCTCAAACAAAAACAAAACAAAACTCAAAATTTTATCCTCGAAAAATAAGATCAATAAGATAAGTTTTGAAAATCTATGTAATAACGATTTTTTTAAAAAAAATACACTTTCCTCAAAAATTTTACAATATACTGAAAATTGAATACGTTTTGAATCCTGGATTATCAAATTTCCAAGATTTGTAAATAATCTTCAAAAACATAAAAATCAAGAATATCATTGAAAATATGAATAAAATGAAGTACGAAAAATCCTGGAATTACAAGATTATTCATGAAATACCATAATCTATGAATTATCTGTGAAGATACGAAGCATCTATATAATCTGGAGCATAGAATTTTAAAAACCAATGTGGGAATTTCCAAAAAATACGAGATTATTCTTTACTGAAAATACAAGTATTGAGAGACTCTAGAAATGAGATACTGTAATTTTTCATGGGAAGTAATAAATTTTTAGAAGTAAAAGCTTGAGCTTACTAGCAAGTTATGGTGTGAAAATAAATATGTATTAGTACATTAAAATATTCCTCGTGATTTTAATCCTTATCAAAACCTTATGAGAAAATGAAATTTTTTATAAGATTTCGATTTCCTCATAAAGTATTGATTGAAAAAAATCTATGAGGTTTTTTTCTTGAAACATTCGATCAAATACACTCTTATAAGAAGACTGAAAAAACTTGAGACTAAACAAGGAGAAAAATCGATAGTAAATCTCACTAAAAACGCACGAAAAATTACCAAACTGCTGAGAATCCACATATCAGCAGGAACTATTCCAAAAAAAGAGAATATGTACTGATCGTTTGGTAAAAATTTCATGCCGTAAGGCTGTATTCACATTCTTTCTCTACACTTTTCCTTAAATGCAACACGTATAAGCGTGCGTTAGTGTCGGCATGCGCGCCGAAGAATTCTATTTATCGTCGCCGAAAAGTGCGTTTGTTTTCTTTGCTTCCCTACGTAAACTTTCATCGAATTTCGCTAGGTGGCTGAATGAAATTTTTTCTCCATTGCGAAGTATTATGGAAATCCTTTTAATATGAGTGAAAACCATACGCACCAAAAGAATTAAGGAACATTACCAATGAAGGATTAACACCGAAGTATCCCTTTTCATTCTAGCATCAATTTCTAGCATCAAAATTTCTACCATTTCTACAGAAATGAATATTAATGAAAATCAAATTTTTCATCCTGATAAGATTTTAAAGGTTTTAAATCACTCGAGATTTGCATAATGGAGTTTCATTATTTAAAATACAAAACCACATCATTCAAAATCCTTCGAGGACGAAACATTCTTCGTTTATTTTGAAGTAAAAAGTATTCAAAGAATCGGACGAATCAGGTTTCGAGGCATGTAATTTTTGCCGAACGTTTGGTAATTTTTATCACTCTGGCAGTTCATTTTTACCGAACGTTTAGCATTCCGTCTCAAACATGGAACTTATCCAGCGTTTCTCAGCAGTTTGGTAATTTTTCGTGCGTTTTTGGTAAGATATCTTTTCGATTTTTCCCCGTGAAGGATACTCTGTTTTTTTTGTGCCGGGAATCGTTTCGATAGTTCGATTGACGCTTTTTTCCTTGTTTCGATCGGATGTGCGATTCACTGAAGTTGGCGGGTGCGAATCGGCGGCGCGATAACGAGCGCCGCGGCGCTTCTTGTCCAATCGCGGATGTCATTTCGAGCCCGGCACACGCTCATTGTGCGCCTTTAACGGTTGCGAAGAGACAACACCGACGCTGAAAAACGCCGCAATTTCAGCGGCTTCCCTTTGGAAGCGCCGATAGCGAGCGTGGCGCCGCTATCGATATGCCATCATTTGTACCTTGCCGCTTTTCAACTTTTTGTGGGCCACTACAGTGCACTACAGGGAGGGATATCGAAGGGCGAGGCTCTTTTATTTCAGCGAGTGCCTTAAAAAGAATAACTAAGTTGATAATTTTTTTTTTTTTTTGACGATAATGTTCCAGTTAACGAATTGAAAATATGTATATACTGGAATTTTGAACTTTGATTTCTAGATATGTACAATTCATGAATTTTTATGCTATAAAAACTAGAGATTATGGTTTTAAAATGAGAATTTTAGTTTTATTTTCCAATGTAAAGGTTTATCTAGATTGCAGAGCCTTATTTTTAATAGATTGTTTTTTTTTTTTTTTTTCGAAATCTAAAGAAATTTAAATAAAGAAGCATTGGATTTTTTAAATCTACATAAAAGTCTCTCGAAAACTGGAAAATCTTTTGAATAATGCGAACTTGGAACAAAAAAAATAGAATCGTGTGAATAGACTGTTTTCTGAAAAATCTGTATGATGATGACGATCTTTCAAACTGCGAATTTCAGAGCAACAAATTTTGAAAACCTTTATAGACATTTATCTTTAGTCACACTAGAAATCAATGAAAATATTACAAAACACTGTAAAATATTATAAACACATAAAAAATCCCTAGCAATGTGGGTTTGTATAAAGTTTTTATAGACCTTAAAAAATTTGGGTATTTTTTATGAAATTCCGCTTCTTCATAAAGTCACTTGATAAAAAGAGAGAGATGTTTTATAAAGTTTTTATTAGTTTTTATACAATCACTTTAAAAAAACCATACATAAGCTCATAACATGATGGCATTTTTATAAAGCGTATTTAAAAATCTACCGAAAAACGGTATAATGTGGTATAAAATTTAAGGGGTTATATACCTTTTTGTGCGGACACATTGAGGATGGTTTGGAGTATCTTTTACAGTATGTAGCACTGTGGTATGACATCGAAGTTATTGTTTTTTAATAAAGTATTGTCAACCCAAAAAAACAAGTATTTTTTCATAAAAAAATATCAACAATTGGCGGAGTTATGGCCCTTTCCCCGAAACAACTTTTTTTTTGAAGAGGCTTGCGGTGACGACGATGCAAGTCGAACAGGTCAAGTTAAATTAGAAAATCTAAAAAATTTCATTAGTCTAGAAATGTATCTAATTATTGAACGATTCAAAAAATGAATATTACGTTTTTCTGTATGCAAGAACGTTTTGCCCGAGATTTCGATTTTTTGAGCTCTGAAAATTTTATTAAAAAACTGTTATCAGCAAAATAAAAACTTTTCTTTAAAAAAGCGATCGTTCAAAGACTAGATATATTCCTAGACTAATGAAATTTTTTGGACTATCCGATTTGAATTGACTTGTTCGACTTGCATCATGCCTCTTCAAAAAAAAAGTTGTATCGGGGAAAGGGCCATAACTCCGCTAATTGTTGATATTTTTTTATGAACAAATACTAGTTTTTTCAAGTGGACAATACACTATTAAAAAGCTATAACTTTCGTGACATAGCATTATTGCTACATACTTTTGAACAAAACCATCCTTAATTTTTCCGCACGAAAAGGTACATAATCGCTTGAGTAATAATTCGTGATGTATGGTTAATCGAATAACGCAATTTCGCTCGGGGAAAAGAAAACTTGGGCCATTAGGGATTTAATAAATGTCTCAATTTTTCGTACGAAAAAAGAGGCTGGAGATTGAATCTGGAAGAAATTTCGGGCCATTATCCACTTGAACGGCCATCATCTTGCGGGTAATGGCGCGGCGTTTCTTGGTTATTGAAACCGGGACGTGGCGTACTGCATTACGAACACATCAAGGGATTACAATATTCATCTGCGATGATCGGCCCGCTCTTACGCCGTATTGCATCGATAAATCACGAGCGCATTGAAAATCCATCAGGCGAATTTTCCTTCCCCGCGTTCAGGAAGCGCGCATCATGTCCCGGCATATGTACACCTTGCACCCCAACGGGACGCAAATGAATCATGATTGAGTGATCGTTACGTCCGCGAGAACAAATCGACGCATCTATTTGCGACGAAAGTTGAAAGGAAATTCTTCTTTTCTATTAATTTCACGTTTTTTTTTCGTAAGTTTGAGAGGAGTCTTGGGAATAGAGTATTAAGTTGATCGGGCATTTAATTATAAGTTGATGAAATGAGGTTTTTAGTTTGGATAGAAAATAGGAAAAAAGTTGGAAGGAAATTGTGTAAACATTCATTTATTTTATATTTTGGAGAGTTTAAGAAGAATCTTGCGAATTGGAAACATAAGAGTCAAACCAGGTTGAGTGTGTCCCGAAAACTCCACTATATCGCAGAGTTTTGAAAAAAATAGTGTATTATGGAGTCTTCATTTGACTCATTCCACCATGTTAATATTTCTTCAAAATGTTGTTATTTGTTGATGTTATAAGCAATCAAACTTTTTTGTAAGCCTTGATTAAAACATTCGTATCTCCAAAACAACTCAATATAATTATATAAAAATTTTTTCGTGTGCTAGTATAAGTGTGTTCCGTTTTACAAGTAAAAAACAACTAATCATTGTTTAAACAAATAATTGTTATTATGATATTTTATGAATGATTGCATTCTTTTGTGCTTTATAGATTAAATTTAAATACCCGACAATACAGAAAACGTTTACCTTCAATAATAATCTGATTTTCAAAATTTTTGACAATCTACAAATTTCCATAATACCAATTCTACGAATTTCTCGCAAATAGTGATAATGTTTGAAATTTTAAATAATTTTTAATCTTTCAAGGTTTTAGCGATTTCTAGATTATTATTTAAATTCCTGAAATTATTGACAAGATCTCCATACGATGAAACTACTTTTAGCTTCGAAAATTTTACACTTGGTACAAAAGTTATTTCTTCATGTGATTTCACATGATTTTAAGATTTGTAACAATGTACGAAATTTGTCAATGTTTTGTGAATTCTATTATTTTTTCAAATTTTTGGAAAACGTTGTTCTTAGAATTTCTAATGTATTTTTATTTTTCGTAATTACATATTGAAATTTCTGGATGTTTGTTACAAATTTCGAAATAATTGACAATATTCGTATACAATACAATAATTTTGAACTTTGCATCTTTAAAATGTTATTACATAATTTCAGTAGTTTTACGAAATTTCAAATATTTTCAACAATCTGCAGAATTTCTGAAACTTTCTTCAATCTTACAACTTCTACGACTATATATAAATTATGGATAATTTTCCAAGCTCTCAATATTTTTCGATTTCTTACAGTTTTCGTGAATTTGTTATTTCTATCAACATTTTTAAAATCATCGCCGATCACCGTACGATAAAACATTTTTTGATTTTGAAAAATGTTGAAAGTATTACACTTTTTCTATAGTTTTACGGAATTATTCAATTTTTGTACAATGAAATGTTTGATGATTTTAAAAAACTTTGAGATCTGAACTTATAGAAAATTCTCGAAATTTTGTACAATTTAGAAAATTCATCGACATTTTCTGAAATTCCACGATTTTTTTGAATTTTGAAAAATATTGAAAGCTCTGAAATTCTCAATGTTCTTGAATTTTTCACCATTACTTTCGGAATTTCCAGATTTTCATGTAACATTTTATTTCCGAGAATTCCCTGAAAATTACTTAGTTTTCGTTGTTTAACGAAATTTACATAATTTTTTACAATTTACAAAATTAAATAACTTTCCCAGAAATCCTACTAATTTTCCGAATTTTATAGAATTTTTAACAATCATTCATATCTTTCATGATACGCAATTTTTTGAAATCCAGTTTTGTATTTAAATTTCCCAAACGATCAGCAATACTTGAACGATAAAACATTTTCATCCTTCAAAATTATATGAATAATACACAGTTTTTGATGCATTCCGATATTTTAAAAACTTTCCACAATCCACAGTATTCATTATTGTTTTTTGAAACTCTACATATTCTGAAATTGATCGAATTTTGTACAACCTTTCAAATGTCTAATATTTTCCACTTTTACAAAATTTTTTTTGGAACTATCAACGAACTCTTTATTATAAAGTTTTTTTTTTTTTGAGTTTATAAATTTTTAAAATATGACCTAGTTCCTATAGTTTTAAGAAATCACAAAAATTTTTCACAATATGCATAAGCTACTTCATTTTGTAATTTCTTCTTCGTTTAGTTTCTTTTTTAAATGAAAACGAGTTGATTAAATGTCATGTTTATTCTGATAGTCAGAAGGAAAAGAATCCATGCAAAAAAGTAGATCTACATAGCAGATTTGTAGCACCTCGATACATCAAATTTGTGCAATAATTTCGGGCGCTCAGTGTCTCGCATTAAGATCAATAAGCGCGTATTCGGCGGCCTCGTAATTAGTCAACTTGCGAAAATGCGCACGACGGGACGCAGCTTTTAATGCTCGACATGGAGGAATTTGATTAATAACCGACACGGGCGCATCCGCGTTGCCGTATCAGATTTTGCTGGCCCCGATCCAAAAGACGTCCCTCTTTTATGGCTCTCTGGTTTATCCCCGTGATCATTCAATTTTCGATATCCTCGTGACAGAATTACGACGTTTCATTAACTTGGTGCGTTGGCTGTATTACGCTTATCGCGACGTCAGGCGCAAGAACTTGAGGAGTCATTACAGAAAATTCAGTCCACTTTACTGCTCGCTTTAAATCGTGCTTCGAAATATTAATTCAAATAAAGAGGACGTGATGAGAAAATTTAAATGTATGTAGAGTAATTATGATGGTGGATTTTAGGTGGAATTTGGGGATGTAGGAAACGTTTAAGAAAAATTTTGAGATTTTTAAGGAGCTAATTTTATAAGTGGAAAAATGGTCGGTAGTTTTTTGGTGGCTAGGTTTTACTGTTTTCATCATTTTTGTGTCATTTTTTCTGTGGCTTTTCGACAAAATTTGCTTAAATAATTTTAATGTTGATTATTTCAAAAGAAGTAGTTTACAATTTATATTTTATGTTTCCAATACCATTAAATGTATTTTTTTTAAGGTGGAAATCAATTGTGACTCGAGCGAAGGAGAAAAAAGAGTGGGGGGGGGGGTTCGTTGTCATACTAATGTAATAAAAAAAGACGTTTTTTTTTAAGGAATATAAAAGACTTAAAAAATATTATGAAAATTGAGGAAAATCTAAAGATGTTGGGCAATTTTTAAAAAGCTTCAGAAAATTTTGAATAGTTTGTGTCATGTTTAAAACGTGGGAAACTGAGTGAATTAAAAAAAGAGGTGCGAATTTCCACAATCATCAGTTTTGCGAAATGGTCAAAATGAGTGGAATGTCAGAAACTGTTGATAAATTTCGTAGATTGTGAAATATTTCAGTTTGTGTGTAAGACTACAGAAGCAGTAAACTGTTTATGACATTTTTTAGATTTTAAAAATGTTTCTTTTCTATACAGACATTTTCGACATTTACAAAACTTTCAAGAAAAATCAATAAATCCCTAATGTTTTTCAAATTTGAAGAATATTGGAAATTTTTTAGATGGTCATTGATTGTAAAAAATTAGAAGAATTCGTAGTATTTTAGAAAATGTTGATAGCATTTCAGAAATTACCAAATGTTCAGAAAATTATTTATTACTACATAAATTCTAGATTTTCTTTAGAAATGAAATGTGAGGGTAATGATGAGATTGGCACACCAATTAAATAGGGTTAAATTGACAGATACTTCAGATATGTAAGTAGATAGATAATTGAAAATCCGGTTTTAACGAATTTAGAAACAATGTAAATAATAAGAAAGTTTTTATACATTAAGATTCCTGATGAGGACCTGAAATACAAGGTCGAAAGCTTAAAAAGAAGAATAACAAAGGATTGAAAAAGTCTTCAGAATCCCTTCATTCATTCTTTTGGCTCCGAAGATCATATTTATTGATATTTACATAAATTTTGTTGGATTCCTAAAATTTTGAAAAATCAACAAAAATTTATATCATACAATCTTAGTCTCCGATTTCGACAATTAAAAAAAAATTAAGATACTCCGGACTTACCAGAAAATAGAAGAAAACTTTGATAAATATTTGTCATAAAAATATTATTAATGTAATAATTGTTCATTATTCTGAGAAATCCGAAAAGTTTGTAGAATTTTTGGAACTGTTAATAAGTTTTTAACACTGTAAAAAATTTTGAAAATGTTTCGTTAAAATATAAAAACTCTTGTGGCATTCTTCAAGTTTTGCCAAATGTATTGTCGTATTGAGATCGTCAAAAATTTTGATTCATATCTTATTGTTAATGATTTCGAAAATTTCGAAAAAAAAAAGACTGATATAACTTTGAAGATCATCAATATTCCTAAAAAAATCAAGAAATTTAGTAGGATTTTAAATAATATTAGTGATTATCTAATATAGCTCAAACTTAAAGAAATTTCTTTATCTTCGAAATTTTTGTGTCAAAAATATTGTGTTACACAAACTTCGACAAAAATTTTGATAATTTCATCGTGAATGTAGCAGCTTAGACGATTTTCAGAAAATTCAAGATACTCAAAATTTTATTGACTGTCAATTTATCTTACAAAAAGTTCGAGAAATATGCAAATGAATGCTACGATTTTGACTCAAAAATTCTCAGAATTCGTAATATTTTTTGAATTTACATAAAATTTTTCACATTTAGAACATAACACGAACTATTCGAAACATCCTTAATCTTATGAAATATTGTCCAACGAATGAAGATTCTGCAAAATTTTATAATACTTCCAAGGTTTCTCAGATGTTTTTTAAAAAAAGAAAAAATTACACTCCATTCTTGCAAAAAGAGAAAGCTGAGAAATAGCAAGGAGCCTCGTGAAAAATGTTTCAAGAAATGCTTGTTGTGACTGTATGAGAGCTGTTTGTTCTGAAATAATGTCGATCGAAAACTATTAGCATCGCGGCGTGTTCGGAGCGGTGATCTATTTGTTCTTCGGTATGACAGGTAGCGACCAGGCTCTGTCTTGGGGTCTATATTTTCACTATCGTCGTGCGCAAACATTCCCACGTTTCGTCAAGGTATTTTACGTATAAACAATCGCACAACCCGCTCAACGTAACACGTTCTTTACTCAAACAAAGCTCCCGTGATATGTGCCATGTTGACACTACGCCGTGCTTTTCGCATTTCTCATCCACCTGTCATTATTCACTGAGACTTGAGACATTCGCGTGCACGCCGTGCCCCAATAATTGGGTGAGAGTGTCTTGTTTCTCAAGTGGATTTTCCGTGTTTCCCGAGAGGTTAGGGGCCACGGAAAAACTCTACAAGCTTCAGAATTTCATAAATTTTTTATCTCAAAATTGATCTAATTATTGATGACATAATTTTTTATCTTTGACAATATGGCTACAAGAGAGAGATTTTGTAATATTTTAAATTTTGGAATTTGAAAGTTATACAATTTTTGGAATCCAGGGTTGCACATTTTTCATGTTCGTAAATAATAGAATTCCATTTTTGTGATTTGCAATTAGTAACTGAGGTTTCAATTTTTTCACTAATACTTTTTGTATCTATACCACCTACAGAATTATCTGATATTAAGTAATATGGGTTTCTATAAAGCTTTCTATTATTCGATGCTCTAGGAATCAAACTTATAAAAATTAATATATTTGAATTGATTTTGGAGGAAATTTTAACCACGCAGATAAAAGATACATCATCAATTTACATTATTTTCGTATGGTATATTTTTCATCAAACTCTGTAGTATTTTCTGGTATTTTTATAAATTTTTAATATTTCTATGGATCGCTTAATAGATTTTTAGAAATCGATGCTATAGTATTGAAACTTTTAATAGTTTTAAAAATTTTAATTGATTTTTTAGACGACAGTTTCTCTTTTAAAGATTTTCAATACTTTTATTCTATATTTTTTTAGTATTTCTACAATTGAAAGTATGTTCAACTGTATGAATTTTATAAATTGAATTAGATGTATTTTTTTTGTTTTCTATAATATTAACTTCTGAAATAATTTTCGAAATTATATGTATTTATAGTATTATAATAATAATTATGATCCAAGACAGAAAGGTTACTAAATTTCTAAGAAAATTATTATTATATAATTTTTATGTATTGAAAGGTTTCTAGTAAACTGTAAAGCTAGTAAACTAGAAAGCTAGAAAAATAGTCAACTAGCAAATTAGTAAGCTAATCAACTACTAAACTAGTCAAAAAGTAACCTAGTAAACTAGTAAACTATTGAAATTGTAAAATAATAAAATAGTAAACAAGTGAAAAAGTAAAAATAGTGAACGAGCAATCTCGTTTATAGGAAAATTAGTTATTTAGTAAACTACTAAACTTGTCATATTTGTAATAGTAACCTAGTAAACTAGTAAGATACTAAACTAGTAATTTAGTTAAATAACAAACGAGTAAGCTAGTAATCTAGTAAACTAGTAAACTAGTAAATTAATGAACTAATAAACCAGTAAGCTCATCAACAAGTTAATTGGTAAACTAGTAAACTCGTTACCAAGTTAAATAGTAAATTAGTAAACTGATAAGAAAGTAAAGTAGTAAACTTGTAATTTAGTAAACTAGTAAACGAGTAAGCCAGTAAACTAGTAAATTAGTGAGCTCTAAATTAGTAAACAATTAAGCTAGTAAACTCGTTAGCTAGTAAACTGTTAAACGAGTAAATTTTAGAACTCGTAAACGAGTAAACTTATTTTTCACATTTTTCTAGTATAGTATACGAAACAATGGAAGATTTCTAAGTATTTTCATATATTACTTCTATTTTTGTAGATTACTACAGACATTGAAAAAAACTCAATGCTTCAAAATGCGAATTTCGATCTATAATCTATACACAAGTTTTTTCAAAAATTAATGATAAAATCACATTCATATAGATTTGTCATGTTTTACATTGGTAATTTTTTTTTCGTATTTTTGAAATATTTAAAAGATTTTGTTGCGTTTTCTAGAATGTTGATAGATTCATAGTATATTTAGAATTTTATGCTAGAGAGTCGCAAAATTCATAAATCGAAGAGGGGTTTATCCAGATTTTTCAGAAAACAGTTTTTTCATAGAATTCAATTAATTTAATTATTCTCATAGAGTTTGTATGAATTGAACGGTTTTTAATGCTTACATATTGATTTTATGTAGATTTATAGAATTTGATGATCCAAGATTCAAAGTTTTGTAAACTTTCAGCATTATCGTAGATTTTTATTTTTCTTGATTCTTCACTGGGTCGCAACAATTTTTCTGATTCGTATTTTCTACCTCATCCTACGTTCGGATGTTTTTTACTTTCTTATTAAATATATACTGTTAAAGTTTTCATGCATTTTGTGTACTTTATATTTTTATTGTTAATCGATGTAACCTTTTTCATTTTAACATTAAATTTTGATTCATTTTATCAGAATTCCGGGAGTGGTTTAAACCCCCAAAACCCTTCTTTTCTGCCTGCGCGCCTGATATTTGTCAAAAACATAATTTTCCACTTTTTTTTAGCTTTAAATAAAATTATCACTTTAAATTTACAAATTTACGAATATTTCAAGCACTGTATCCTTAATTATTTGATACAAAATATTATATCATCTTGCATATAGATACCACAAGTGAAAACTGCATCATACCAAGAACGTTATCGAGGGTACTCTGGTCACGGTCAATTAATCACAGGCTGATTTATTGCGAGTCGATGAAAAATTAATTGCTCCAAGGGAGATAAAAGACGGTGTATGGTTGGGAGGGACAAAAAATTTCGGAAATATTGTGGAAGACAAGAAGGCATTCAGTATAATGTACAATAGCTCGTGATAGAGGAAGAAGATAGTAATTTCAAAGACGACCGCGAGCGTTTGTATAGAGAAACGCCCTTGTAAATGCTATCAATACTTGGGGAAAATACTGATGAAATTTAGATAACATGTTAAGGCTTAGAAGAATACATGTATTTTAACAGCAGTTTTGAAATCTAAAATTTGTAATAATATTTTTCCACTATAAAACTTTCTAGGAATAAATAATAAGACTTTCATTGTGTCTTGTTGAATACTAATAGAAACGTGAGAAAAAATGACAAAAAATTCAGGTTCATGGGGCCGAGGAATAAGTATTTAATGACGCAAAATCCTGGATGAAAAAATTATCAAAAGTACATACAAATTCCTTTAGTAATGAGATATATATTGACTTTGACCTTGTTACTTTTTATTCTGAAACTAATTAATCTAAAAATGGTATTTTCTTCTCATCAATATTTGAAATCATCTATCATCTCAATGCAATAGACATTGATTTAATATTCACTACTATATTTGGTTTTTTTTACAACTCAATTTTTAAAATCTTTTTGACTCTTACACAGTTTCTGTAGTCCATTATGGAATTGATACAATATTTCAGTATCTAAAAAATTTATCAACCCATGTTAGAAATAAATTTTCACACTTTTTAGTATTGTTGGCAGTTTCAAAAATCATAAAAGTTTGTTCAATTTTTTGAAATTTCATAATTTGACTGATTTCAATTGAAATTCACTAAATTTTTAGCCATTTCTGCAAGACCAAACAATTAAGATTCAAAAAAATTTTGAGAACACGACATTGTTTTCTTATTTTAACTAAATATTTTCGAAATTTCGCACTATTGACAGTAAATTGTTGATAAATTTTAACTACCGTGGAATATTTTCAGATTCTCTTAAACTAGCAGAACTGTATTGTAACTGTAAAAAAAAATTCTGTCAAACTAAAAAAAGAGAAGAACTTTTTTTAAATGTTTTTACAAAATCAGTGAAAGTTTCGACCCTTTTTGATTTTTTTTTTCGACATTACTAATAACGAAGAACTCTCGTACAGTCGCAACATGAATTTCTTGAACAATTTTTCACGATGTTAATTGTAATTTCTTCGCTTCCTTTTTTTTTGTCAAAATTGTGGTATTTTTCATTTTTTAACATAAAAAATCGGCAAAATTTTGATTATTAGACTATTTATTATCAGATTTTCAATTTCTTAAGTAAGTAGTTCGAGTTATATTTTACAATTTGAAAATTTGGTGTAAATTCTAAAAAAACTGTAAATTTGAAAAATTTTTGTTAACAATTCGTAAAATTTGGGAGGTGTTGATAGATTTTGTTTGTTATGGAATTTTTCGAGATTCTCTAAAAAAAGCAGAACTGTATATAATTCATAATATTTTTTAAACTCCTTAAGTTTCCCGTCATAAATATCTAATGATTTTGAAGATGTAAAAAAAAATCTATCAATCCTTACATTTTTGTAAATATGAAAAAATTGGAATTTTTAAAAGTAATCAACAATCCCATTAAATTCTATGAATTTTCATAGTATTAGTGAAATTGATAAATTTTGTAAATTATGTTGTATGAAATTTCCGCCAAACTATAAAAAATTCTTAAAATTTTTGATATTTTCGCAAAATCAGGAAAGTTTTTTTCTTTTTCCAGTTTTCGATCAACATTATTTAAGAATTAAAAACTCATACAGTCGCAACATACATTTCTGGAACCAATTTTCACAATGTTTCTTGTTGTTTCTGAACTTTTTGTTTCATAAAAATGTAGTGATTTTTTAATATTTTTTTTTTTCAATAATCTTCAAAACATTAAAGGTATTGAAAAAATTGCTGAAATGGACAATAATTCATAATATTTTGAATGTTTTGAATGAGTGTTATGTTTAAAATGTGAAAAATGTTGTTTAAATTCAACAAACATTGAAAATTTTAAAAATTTGTTGATTATTCTTCGTAGATTACATAGGGTGTTGACAAATATTATTTATTGTGAAATATTTTGGAAATGCACTCAAGTACCACAACTGTATATTTTTCATTGTATTTTCGAATTCCAAAAATGTTTCATCCTATGTGAATAGACAGTCGATAATTGAGAAGATATTATGTAGTCAAAATTTATTGATTCTTTTATTTTTCAAAATGAAAAAAAAATTTTTTTAATTCGAAAGTTATAATATACTGAAAAAAGCTCGATGAATTCACATTTTTTCATAAATCATTGATAAACTTTGTAGACATATTTTATATTATAATAAAATAATTATTATTTTGTTGAAGTTTTATCACTGGCTGAGTTTTTAGTTAATAATTCCAGTCTTCGATTCATTAATTACTCAAATTTTTAATATATTATATTATCACTTTATGGGGGAATACCAATTAGATAGAAAAAACGGTCACTTGGCTTCGAGCGAGGATAGCAAAAAAAACTATCAATGCTAGTAATCTTTAAATTGTTTACGTATGCAGTATGTTATGTTTACAACAATATAAAAAAAATGTTGTTTCAAAATTCGCATCTAGCCTGTAGTTACAAGCAAAAAAAGAGTCTGCGAATTTGCGGTGTGACAGATAGGGCCTCAGGAAATTTTTCTATAGCAAAAAAGTGTGAATAAAATAGTTTTGTTATGACATATTCTTGCCCTTGACGTTTTCAGATTTTGCAAAAAAAAATTTTTTTCGTTAATAAACATAAATAATCATTTTACTAATTGTTTTGTTTTTGATTTGCGAACTTTTATGGAAAAACAAAGCACTTTTTGCAAAAAAATCATTCGTCAAGCGCAGCATATTTGTTTCCTCTGTCATTGGCGAAAAAAATTATGCAAATTAGTTTAACCGTAGATTTGCGATTTGTCATACCGCAAATTTGGGGTACTCTTTTTTTCACGACTCTAACTAGAAAGTAAATGCGAATTTTGCGAAAATTTTTTTCTATATTGTTAGTTAATATAACACACAACCTACGCACAAAATTTTACATTACGCGTAATAACAGTTTTTTCTCTATCCTCGCCCAAAGTCAAGTGACTTTTTTTTTCATTTAATGGGTATTCCCCCCTTAATCCATTTTCTACCAACAATTGAAATTCAGAATTCCAAAAAGCAATTCTAAAACAATCCTGTCTAAATTTCAAATATCTTAGTTTCATCTCGTTCCTGAAAAATTTCCTAAACTAGAGCAAACCCTTATTGTTCTTAGATTATTCAAATGCCTTCCATAATTTGAAGAAACATTCGGCACTAAACACATTCATGGTTAAAGACTTATGGACGGCAGTATGTGTGCACATTGCACTGAGAAAAAAATCTTGTACTTTCTGCCGTATATATTGTAAAATCTGCAACATTTATTTCAGTTATTACGATATTATACAGTTAAACCGCTATTAATGTACGAATTACAATATGTATGCCAGTTTTTACCGTATATTTTCGGAAAACTTGAAATCTTGAAATGCAAATTTCACTATACCAACTGTAATTTTTACCATACATGGCAAAAAAAATGAACTGCAGTACTTTTATCCAGCTTTTTCGAGAACTGTATCATATTACAATATGATGCACTAGAAACCTAGAAAGTATACAAAAATATTGAAAAAAAAACCTATACAGATCTGCACACTGAAAAAGCTGGATGGAATTCGTAATAATCTGGATTAATAGGAATTACAATATGATATTGCAAAAATACAAGAAGTACAGTAGAAAATGAAATATGTAGAGGAGTTTTAAAAACAAAATATATCTATGACTGCGATATGAATTACTATATTTTTTGCTCAGTGTGGTATGATCTTTGGAATAATTGCCGGATTGATGGGAATTCCAGAAACGATAGTGCAATTCGTCAGTCTTGTACTTTCTCCTCGCAAGTTTTAGCGGGTCCGGGGGACCGATAAGAATCGGTCCATTAGCGAATGGTCCCCGTGCACGATGCGGCAGATCTGCGTAGACAGCGAGGAGCCAGGGCCAGGTCAACCGAACCTCGTGGGAACCGCTCGTGATTAGTCCACGTCAATACTAACGCTAGTTATGCTAATTGCGCGAAAGCACTTGGGTCCGCTACCCCGAGAGCAGCTGGCGAATAGGTCCGAGAGCACTTTGTAAGCCCGAGTCATTGCTCGAGCTCGTGCAGATCGCTCTCAAACACAGGAAAAATGGCCCTGGAGAAGAGGCGATCGGCTTTTTCGATAAGGCTTTATTCCCAAATGCCCATTTTCCGCTTTTCTCGAGACGCCTTTTTTTTATAGCAGTTCATTAGGGTGAACCTGCAGTCGTGAAATTGGAGAGATTTTGTCTTTGTAGTGGATTCAACTGGCTGTTTAGCCATTAAAATATCAAATATACCCGTGCAATAATGCATAAGATCTATAATTGTAGTTTTATCAACTTGTTAAATTTTTCACAACTCACAGAATTCATAGAAATTGTGTAAAATTTTAGGTTTGTAGTTGAAACTTTTTGGTTTTCAATGTTTTAAAGATCATACGCCGTTTCTGCAGTTCTACAGCATTTTCGAAAACTCTTATAATCTACAAAATTTACGTACATATTCCTACATTTGGAAATTTTTATTATTGTCAGGAATTATGACAACCTTTGGAATTTTAAATGTTTTCTGTTTAAGAAAAATTTATTCAGCTTCAAACCTAGAAGACTTTTTAAGTTTTCGCGATTTATGAAAATTTGCCTAACTTTTACAAGATTTTCCATAATTTTTAGTACTTTCTGAAAGTATTACAAATTTTATTGAAAAAAAGTCACACAATGCATATTTTCAAGAAATATGATGAACACAATTCACAAAATGAATGTAAATATTTTGAAAATACACAAAATTTTTTATTTCTAGAATTATTGAGTTTTCTGAATTTCCGATGTGTTATGATTTTCCAAAACTTTCTAAATTTTTGACATACAAACTATCAAAAACTTCCGAGATTTTACAATAACTTGTGCAGCTAATGAAGATTTCTCGTGGCTTTTCGGAACTCTCAAAATTTTTTCGATTTTTCTTGACGAATTTCAAGAATAATATCATGCATGTTTTGAAAAAATATTAAATATTTATGATGATAAACTCAGTTTTAAAAACTTTTCACTATTTTATGTAATTCTGCTGATTTTTCCAATTTTCTTTTTATAATTTCAATCCTAATAATTTCAAATGTTTTCTGATTTTGAAAATTTTTCAGAATTAGAAACGTAATGCATACTATTCAAAATTTTCGGAATTTCATTAAAAATGTCCAAATTATCAAAATTTTTCCTAATTTATTAATGTTTTACAACTACAGCGAATTTTCATGAAAAAAATGAAAAAAATATCATGCACACCTATTTCGTCGAAGTAATAATTATTAACACCATTTTTGTAATTATTGATGTTTTCTGAAATTCTAAAAAATTGTTAATTTTTTCAGGATAATTGACACTTTATGGAATTTCAGATGTGTTACGATTTTTCAAAATTTTTGAAGTTTCTACTAACATCAAATCGACTACTAAACGTTTTCAAAAATTTATAACATTTGTCAAACTAGTAAAGTTTTTTTGTGATTTTTAAATATTTTCAAGTATACTAAATTTATGCTTAAAATACATAAGAAATATCTTTATGCATATTTTTAAGAAATATGTCAAGACACCCAGTATAAAATGCTAAACATTTTCTGAAACTCTACAAAAATTTTGATTTTTCAAGATTTACTGACACTTTATACAATTTCTAATATTTTCTGATATTCAAATATTTGTAAAATTTCTAACGTGGCACTACTCTTTCAGTTTGAATTAGTAAAATATTAACTAATTCAAATAGTAGGTCCCAGATAGTCAGAGATCTACTAATAAATTAGAAGAATTCCACAAGTTGGCTGAAAAAAAGTTGATTTCTACTAAAAAATATATTATATGTGCCTAGCTGTAAACAAAGTTTATGTGAAAAATATTGTTAAAAGCTCGATTTTGCAGTAAATAAATATTTTAACAAATGTCTAAATATTTCTACTATTATTGTTTGATTTTTTACTATGAAACAATAATGAATTAGTAGCATATGAATTCTATTTAGATAATCAATAATTGCAGTGGCAAATATTTATTATCATGAACAGTAACAATTTACTAAATTATTGGTGAAAATTGACTTTTTCAATAGTTGAACTATACTTATCTTTAAGTCATAATGCACGAAAGAGACTAGTCAAAGCCTACTTACTGTAGTAGTGGATTTCAACTAAAGTTCAGAGATAGATATTTACTTTTTTCTTCAGTCGAATAATACTAATTTCAGCAGTAAGTTACATCACTAATTGAATTATTAGATTTTTACGAAAACTCGAGTTGCTAATATTTTACTTTTTTAATTAGTAGAATTCTATTATTCATTGTTAGTTTTTTACCAATTCAAACTGAGAGAGTAACTACTTAAGTTTTCCAAATTAAATAAAAAGTTATCCAGCTAACACAGATTCCTTTTGATTTTTTAGTACTTTAAAAACTTTAGGTGTTTCAAATTTTTGTTAAAAATTCGGGAAATCATCACGCATATTTAGAAAAAACATGATTCTCAGAAAATTAATTAACTTTATCGGAAATTTTTCAAATTATCTAATATTATTGACAAATAAAAAAATTTTCAATTCTTCGGAATATGGAAGTTATGAAAAACCATTAAAAAATTTTCACAAGCTATAGAAAATTGTCCACACCAACAATTCGTAAATTTTTAATGTTCTTCAAGTTTCTCAATTTTTTAATAACTAAATGTGAAAACGTTATCGTGCGTATTACAACGAAATAAAATGATACCCCACCCCCCACCCGTTCCTCTAAAAAATTGAGTCATTTATTACTTACCAAAAAAATTTCGTTTCGCGGTTCCTGACTATCAGGATAAACTACTTAACTATAAAAAAAATTTATAAACTTTAAGGATAACTATTAGAATAAATTATTAAACCATTAGGAAAATATTAGGATAAAATCATAAACTATTAGTAAAAACCATCAGGATAAACCTTAGACAAGTTTAATTTAAGGGGTTATATTCCTTTTTGTGCGGACGAATTGGGGATAGTTTGGAGTATCTTCTAAAGTATGTAGCAATAATGTTATGACACTATAGCAATTGTTTTTTAATAGTGTATTGTCCACTTGAAAAAACAAGTATTCTTTCATAAAAAAATATCAACAATTGGCGGAGTTAAGGCCCTTTCCCCGAAACAACTTTTTTTTCGAAGAGGCTTGCGGTGACCACGATGCACGTTGAACAGGTTAAGTTAAATTAGAAAATCCAAAAAATTTCATTAGTCTAAGAATATATCTAGTTCTTGAACGATTGAAAAAATGAATACTACGTTTTTTTTTGTATGCAAGAACGTTTTCCCTTAGATTTCGATTTTTTGAGCTCTGAAAATTTAATTAAACAATTTTTATCTGCAAAATAAAAACGTTTACATAAAAAAGCGATCGTTCAAGAACAAGATATGTTCCTAAAATAATCAAATTTTTTGGATGTTTTGATTTAACTTGACTTGTTCGACTTGCATCATGGTCACCGCAAGGCTCTTCAAAAAAAAAAGTCGTTTCGGGGAAAGGGCCATAAGTTCGACAATAGTTGGTTTTTTTTAAGGAAAAATGTTTCTTCAAGTTAACAATAGACTATAAAAAAACTATAACTTTTGTGACCTTACATTATTGCTACATACCTTAAAAGTTACTCCAAACCATTTTTAATTTTTCCGCACAAAAAAGTACATAAACCCTTAAGGGATTTTCTTTGGAGCAGATCACACTGGTCGCCCATTACATTATGTATCCAATAAATTTATATATGAATCTATACAAAAAATAGACACTCCCAATAAAAATTATTTTGCACAGAATCCATTCTTTGACAAAAAGATGGCACAAAGTCATATCTAATGATTAAAGTATTTTATTCGACCATGGAAATAAATGCTCTAATTTGGCTGGATAAATTGACAATATTATTTCAAGATTATTATGTTCTTGATGGCAAACCTTAAAATCCTTCATAAATAAATTGATAAATGTAAAATATCACTTTTATTCAATTTTCACAGCTAAATTACCGTGGAAATCGCTGAGAATATCGAATAAAAGTTATATTGTGTCACAAATTTTAACCTATAAAGAATGAACAACATTTATTTGAATGAATTAATTCCTAAAAACCTTTTTCCTGTTTGCTTGCAGGCTGCGGGACCACCGGTTCAGCTCGAGCCCGTGGACCTGTCGGTGAAAACCCCGGTGGTGCTGCAGGTGCCCCGATACAACCCAGCTGCATTAATTACCGTGGCCAGGAGAGCACCTTCGCCGTCGACGACGCCCACGCCGCCGCCACCACTCAACGTCTCTATCGGTGAGTACTCTCGCTCTTTATCAACGACTCGAGAGTTTTATTTTTTTCCCCTCGAAACGCAGTGATTTCTCCACGTAATAGCTCTCCGCTTCCCCATTTCGCGATTTTCATGCCAGCCGATTGCGTCACTCGCGCTTATTCCGTCATTATCTCAATTCATCCAAGCACAGTGAAAGGTGCTGGGACCAAGTTGTTTCCAGTAGTTTCATGACTTCGAAAATGAACGGTATTTTCAGGTGAAGTAGATGAAAATTTTGGAATAATTGAAGAAAAAGAATGTCTATACTTCCTATAAATAATTCAATTTTTGACGTGTTGATGTTCGATTCTGCATACCATTTCATCAAATATGCCTACAAAGAATCTGGCAAAATACTTCATAATTTTCTCCCTGGTTCGGAGTACATTCTACAAAAATGGTTTCGATTTTTGAAGAAGGCAAATCCTTGTGAATTCGCAAACTTCAATTATTTCAGGAGAGAAAAATGTCGACCGACTCTCGCGATTCGTATGATAATTACGAAAGAATGCGGCGTGTACTTTGAACTTGTCTATGAATAAACACGCAAGTTTAATAACAGGATTACGATGGAGACGGGGACAGCTAGGTATAGGCGAGTGGGTACCGTCTACGACTGTGTTCGATCGGTTCGACAATCGAGTTCCCGGGGAAGACCCGTTTTGTGGTAATTACGGCTTTCGCGAAATGGCAAAGGCACTCAAATTATACGCTTCCACGAGCCATAAAGAATCGCTTCCGAGGGAAGAGCTTTTTTTCCTGACGCCACGTTTCATTCGCACGCCGAAAGAATCCCCCATGTCGTTGTAGTAGACTTGGATGTGTACTTTTATCACCCTACGAAAAAAAAGAACGGGATAAAGAAAAAAAAACAAACTTTAATTGATATAGCCAGGATGATTGTTTGTATTTGGAAAAAGAAAAAAGTTTAATTTTTCAAGGTCATGCACCTTATTTTACCTAAAATGTTGAAAACTGCATTTATCCTACTGTCAGCTCATAAAATAACGTATGCAGCAGAACTTTCCAAAAATCATGAATTCTAGAAAATTTTGTCACAAAAATACCCATGCAAGAATGCGAAAATGAATGAATTGCAATTTTATCGACTTTTTAAACTTTTCAGAAGTCACAGAATTTATGATAATTATCTGAAATCTTGGGTTTTTAGTGAAAACTTTGTCTTCCTAAAAATTTTTATGATTACACACAATTTCTGTAGTTTTACAGCATTTTATGACATTTCTATAATCTACAAAATTTACGCGTATTTTCTTGAATGCTACAAGTTTTTATAATTTCTCAGAATCATCAACAATCATATGAATTTCGAATGTTTTTTGTTTTCAAAAAAATTTTTGGGACTTTAAACGTTATATATAATTCAATTTTTCGTAATTTATGAAAATTTGCCCAACTCATGCATGATTGTCCTTGATTTTGAAATACTGTCCAAGTATTTCAAATTTTTATTGAAAAAATAAAGTTCCATAATCTATTTGTTGAATACATTATAATGAACACACTTTAAAACATTAGTGAACATATTTTGAAATTCTACAAAAATTTTGATTTTTGTGGAATCATTCGTTGTTTTTGGAATTTCCAACGTGTTATGATTCTCCGAAATTTAAAAAATTTTTAAGGGTACATGCAGTTTCTGTAGTTTTAACAGCATTTACAAAAAATTCTACAATCTACAAAATTTATGTGTATTTTTTGAAATACTGTAAACTTTTATAATTTTTCAGAATCATTGACAATCTTATGAATCTCGAATGTTTTTTTGTTAAAAAAAAAATTTTTTTGACTACAAACCTAATAAAAAATACAATTTTTTGGGATAATTTAAAAAATTAATGAACGTTTTCTGAAATTCTACAAAAATTTTGAATTTCTTCGAATGATAAATTGTTTCTGAAATTTCTAATGTCTTATGATTTTCCAAAATTTTCAAAATTTTTGAGTTCATGTTGAATATTTAAAATTCCCACAAGTTCACGAAAATTTCTGCAACTCATAAAGATATCTTATGATTTTTTTTAAGTCTTCACATTTTTTTAGATTTTATTTATCATCTTTTAAAAACACTATCATGCATATTGTAAAATAATGATAATTTTTGTTGAGGTACATATTGGCAATCTTAAGCATTGCAAATGCTTTTTGAAATTGAAATAATTTGAATGTAACCCAAACTATTTAAAATTCTCGAAATTGTATGAAAATTGTCAAACTTTTCAAAATTTTTCAAGTTTTTGAATGCTTTTGAAGTACTGCAAATTTTCACAAAAAAAAAAAACAATATATTTTTCTACATACCTAATACTTCATCACAAAACATATGATAATGAACAAGATTTTTGAAACGATGGATGTTTTTGAAATTCTACAAAAGATTTAATTTTTTTTATAATAATTTGCTGTTTTAAAAATTTTTGATATGTTATGTCATTTTTTAAAATTCTCAAAATTTCTGATAACATCAAACCAACTACGCAAAACTTCCAACATTTTATAAAATTGTCGACTTGTAAAGTTTTTAGGTAACATTATAATTTTTTTTAAGGTATTCCAAATTTTTGTTAACATTATAACCAATATTACTATGCATATTTTGGAGAAATATAGTAAGGAACACAATTTTTTAAACTAATAACAGTTTCTGCAATTCTACAAAAAAATTGATTTCTTTTGATATTTATTAAAGTTTTCTATAATTTCCTATGTGTTCTGATTTTTCAAAAGTTGAAATATTTCTAACATAGTACAAACTAAGAACACCAATTTTATGAATTTTTTAAAAATTTGTCTAGCTCAATTTCCTTTATCGTATTTAAAGTTTTATTTCAAAATTCTAAAAAATATCACCATGCGTATTTAGAAAAAACATGACTTTCGAAAAATTGATTCATTTTTATCCTTTATCATTTAATCCCATTATATCATTAAATCCCAAGATTTAGAAAATTTTTCGAAATTTCATTATTTCACTGTCATTATAAAAGTTGGTTATTTTTTTTCATATTTTTATAGTTTTTTTATATTTGGCTATGTTATGGCTATGACTTAGATTTTATAAGTGTGTGATTTAGAACAACTTAAAATATTATGACTTCTTTGTATTTGAATGGGTTATTCAGGAAATAGTGTTTTTATAGATTTATGGTTATGTTCATACTTGTATTTATTCAGTATATTTTTACAGATTTTTACATAGATATCTGAAATTCGATCCCTTAGGATCCAACATTTTAATGATTTTCAGTAATAACTCAGATTTTTCAGACAATCATATAGAACTCAATTGAAAATAATTTCCGATTGCTCCTAATTTCTTTTGAAATTTCACAAATTTCGCAAATTCTTGGAATTTTTTTACAATCTAAATAAGTTTTCATTTTTTCCAATTTCAAAGCATTAAAAAAACTACTAAGAATGTTCAATGACCTTAAAAAATTGTCCAACTCATAAAAATTTTCGTAATTATTAGATATTTTTAGCTTTCTCAGTTTTTTATATGAAATTAAAATGTAAAAACATTATGTGTATTTCGACGAAATACAATGATAACTCCCTATCCCCCAATTCAAATAACTCAGTCATTTACTACCCACCCAGAAAAATCGCGTTCTGCCACTGCTGCATACTTCCACTATTTTACCTAAATAAATATTATGTATTTTTGAAAATTTTCTACACTTCACCCCAGGAATCACATAGTAAGTTGCTAGTTTATCTTGAGTTAGCTTATACTTTGTTTGCAAAATTACAAGAAATTCCCATCGTACGGTAGCCAAATGGGACAGGACTGTAATGACGGGGGCATAACGAGGGAGTTCGTGGCCCCCTTTGGCCCGTTTGGCCTCGACTATTACAAAGCGTCGTATTATGTTGCGCTCGGGACTCGAGCATCGGTATTTTTCACGTGACCGGCAGCAGCGGTACATCTGCTCCGGAACGTCGCCAAATGATTAGGATTAATGACCGGGGATGAAAGGTCGAAAATTATACACGTCTCTCCTCCGCATTTTTATCCAATTTCGATTTTTACCCGACACTTGTTTCGCAAGAAATAACGGCACATAAATAAAAAAGTCGACCTTTTTTTATACCTGTTCTTAAATAACCATGTAATATTTCAGAATTTTAAGTGATTCAGGAAGTAGTTCTGATTATTGCAAGTATATTAACAAATTTGTGAGACTTTACTAAATTATAACAAATTTTTCAATTTACTTCGATTTAGAAACTAGGAATTTTTCCAGCTTCATACATTTTACGAAAAACTTTTGATCTGGGATCAATTGACTAACGGTTTCTTCATTTCTTTCTACGAACAATTTGTCAAATGAGAATGTCATGATTGAGAATGCGAATTATTCCCAATGGAAATTGCCTTCTTCGTGGCGGTATTTTTCCGTTTGGGGTTAATCCTCGCTCATGTATCTTAGTTAATTTATTATTCGCGGAGATTCGTTTCACGGTATCGGGAATCGCGAATCACAATGCGTCCCTCGATTCGCACGTGCGCTTATCGGGAAATGGCAATCACACGAGGTAGCAGTGTTGTCGGATAGCGGCATTGGAGCGCTTCCAGCGAAGCTTTTGATAGGCTCCGACGTGTATTATGCAACCGAAAACTCATGTCACCGAAATTTGGAGAAAATTTGAATTGTGGTAATGAATAATTTTGAATCTAGGATACGAAATGAGAGTATAGTTTCAGTCTCGAAGTCTCAAAATGAGTGTAAATCAGTCTCTGAGAGTGTGTACAAATTTGTTTTATGAGTCTTCAAAAGTTTCTTGCAGTCATTAGTGATATTCAATTCGGATTTTTTCATATTTTCTTATGATGTATGACAAGAATATCGATTGAGTCTGAAGAGTATCTTGAGTTTTCTATTTTGCCCAATGAGATACTCATTTGGAGGCTCTTGGAAACTTGAGTATTCAATTTGGAGACTGGAGTATATATAAGGTATTCAAATGAATAATTTTTATTTTCAAACAAAATATTACTGATGAATAATTAAAAGACTGGAGATACTCTTAACATTAGGGGTTAAAAACCTTTTTGTGCGGAAAAATATAGGATGGTTTGGAGTAACTATGTAGCAACAATGATATGACACGAAAGGTATTGTTTTTGAATATTGCATTATCCCATTGAAAAAACAAGTATTTGTTCATAAAAAAATATCAACAATTATCGGAGTTATGGCCCTTTCCCCGAAATAACTTTTTTTTTTGAAAAGACTTGCGGTGACCACGATGCAAGTCGAACAAGTCAAATTAAATCAAAAAATCAAAAAAATTTGATTATTCTAGGAATATATCTAGTTCTTGAACGATCGCTTTTTTATGTAAACGTTTTTATTTTGCAGATAAAAATTTTTTAATTAATTTTTCAGAGCTCAAAAAATCGAAATCTCAGTGAAAACGTTCTTGCATACAGAAAATACGTAATATTTATTTTTTCAGTCGTTCAAGAACTAGATACATTCCTAGACTAATGAAATTTTTTTGATATTCTATAACTTGACCTGTTCGACTTGCATCGTGGTCACCGCAAGCCTCTTAAAAAAAAGTCGTTTCGGGGAAGGGGCCATGAGTCCGCCAATTGTTGATATTTTTTTTATGAAAAAATACTTGTTTTTTCAAATGGACACTGCACCAACAAAAAACAATAAATTTTGTGGTATAACATTATTGGCACATACTTTAAAGATACTCCAAACCATCCTCAATTCGTCGGCATAGAAAGGTATATAACCCGTTAAAAGATACACTGGTTTTGTAACCTGAAAATGTTTAAAATTAAAATTATAATTTGCTGACTAAATTTTCGAATCCAGATTCTGTGTTGAGGAGGGTTAAAATATCCGAAATGAAGCTTGGATGAAAAAGTAACTTTCAATGGAAAAAAAATGTTTGTATGCTCTAAAACTTATTTCAAATCATTAATTTCGTGTAAATTTTACAGCAATGAAGCTTGAACTAAAAGATTCATATCAAAAAAGATAAAAGCGGTTTTACTATGAAAAAGTTACGAAATGTCGTTAGTCCCTGTAAAAAACAGAGTTTAAAAAACGATTCGGAAATTGATAAATCGAAAATTGAAATAAGTTCAGGAACTCTACGATGCTGGATAAAATCCGTACAAAAAAATCATCCATTGAAAATTACTATTTGTTTTTCCAATTTGTTGCTTTTCTTAAAAGCTATGATTGCAATGCAGAGGATTTTGAATTTCATATTTTGAAAATTAAAGAACTGCTCGCAAATCGCTTGTGTTGTAAGTAAAAACACGAAAATCTTTTGAGTGAACAGTTAAAAATTAAAATTTTTAGTATAATTGTATGAGTAAAAAAACGTAATTTAGAATTGAAATTCACAAACACATTTCACTGCAGTCAATTATTTCAAATGAATTTGTTCGATTTTCAGATAATATTGATTCTTCGCAACTATTTTTTCACATAATTTACTACAAAAAAAACATTGTATTGCAACGCAACTAAAAATATTCGAAAGTTATGATTAGTGATTTAATTATTAAAAAAAAGGGTAATTTTTATGAAAGAAAAATCGTGATTTCCGTTCTTTGGATAAGAAAATTTGAAAATCGTAAATATTTTGCATCAAAAAACTAAATTTATGATATTTCTTTCATTTGTAATTATCAATCGAAAAATTGCTCTCCTACCATTATTTTTCAGTTTTTAAGTTCACAAACTTTCTCTAAAGTTTTTTAATCAAACTTTCCACGTGGTAAAAAATTTGAATAAAATGGGGGAAAAATCGAATGAATTGTTAATATTGATTAAACTGAAGATTTTTATAATGTATCCGGAAAAATGTCCGATATTGATATTTCTAATAAGTAATTTTCGAAATTGTAGTTTTTCTTGTAATTAGAATACATGGTGAAGTCGTATGAACAAATACAATTTATTGCATTTTGAGACATCATTAATTGTGAGAAAATAGATTTTTTTTATCATTTTTAAGTTTTATTTTGGAACTTGAGTGTTAAATGAGCGAATTATTTGAAAATTGTAGGAGTTTTTTGCTTCGATGATGAAAAAATGAAAGAAAAAACATTCTCAAATGAATAATGTCTAATGAAGACGTGTAATTTATTAAATTTATGAAATAATATCATAAGGGAATATTATATACAAAACTTGTAACATTGTGTTCATATATATAAAAATTTGTATTCATTATTTATTCTCACTCTGCAAATTTCAACAAAATCCATCAAAAATACAAAATCATACTTTTTCCTTCTTAAATGTTTTTTTTTTCTGGTCTTTTTCATATACTGTAGAAAATTCGATGAAAAAATGCAATGTTTTAAATTCATTGAAGATTAAAGAAAGTCAATAACTTGTAGAAAATTTTGATTATTTTGGTCACTACTATCGTATGTATTTGTGGTTTGAGGAGGTGCTGATAAGGAGATCACGAGGCACTTATCTAGTATTTTAAAACACATTTTTAAAATCTTCTTTGATAAGAAAAAAAGCTATCCATCTACACTTCTTCCTGATGAGTTTAAAATCTTGAATTTAAGTCAGGGTTATGTTCAGAAGACACTTTTACACTTCTTCAAGACATTAAAGAAATAATATAATGAATTAAGCAGAACCAGATCCTGCAGAAAGTTTAAAATAGTACCGAATTTTAACAAGAAAATACACAGAAAGTCATTTTGTTGTACCAAATACAGCATATTCAATGAATTGCCAGTGGATATAAGTTTCGATGAACACGTTCATAATTATGCCAACGACGAAGATAAAGGAAAAGGTATTCGCTTTGGATGATACTGTAATTAGGGAAATATTGTATTTGTAAATGCCAGAATTAATATCATCATGGTAATATATGTACTGTGCTCAATAAGGTTAGGTTTTTATGATACATGCATAGTAAACTTTTTCTTTTTACTGATGTTCATTGTTCATTCATTTCTGACTGTATATTGATGATTCAAATTGTCACATTCGAGTGTAAGTTAGACGTTGAGTAGTATCGGTCCTGAAACAGCAACTGAATCTGAAATTTTAGAACAAATCAATTTCAACGAATATTTTAACGTTACATAAATATTTCGGTTTGACAATATAAATTTACCTAGTTTATGATTATCTACCGATTCGTAATAAGTTTCATAACGCACACCATCTAAACGTTCTAAAAGTAGAAAAACCACTGAAATCAGATCCTGAAACAATGTACCCAAATCCCATTTCACGCCAGACATTTCGCCACACAATATGACATTCCAGATAACATTCTTTAACCGATTAAATTAAAACATCGCGCGATATTCCCAGGCAAAATGCACTACCTGAAATACATTGAGCCCGACGAATTAACCTTGCACGACACGCTTTGATACGGTTACGCATTATCTCGATCAATGCCCCGTTGCTTCCGGCGTCGGAGTAATTAATCAAAGAGGATCAAAGTCTGCGCGAGCCGGCGGGAAATGACTTGCGAGGAGTGTTTTTCCGGAACGAAATCGGCATTAATTGACAAAGATTTCGCGCTGGAAATCCGAGTGGAATTGAATTCAATTACGCGAGGCCGGGCAATTTTCTGCGCGTACTTTCTCGTTGGCGATAGGGAATGCGAAAATGGCGGTTGCGTAACGCGGACGACTGCAGTGCATGAATGGAATAAATAATGGGACGGGCAACAGATGCATGAACACGTAGCCGACGATTATTTCTCATTTTCTTGACGAACGTCATTCTTCGGGAACATTGTGAGATTCGCCGCGTTATTTCAATCACCGCGAGCGTTGCTCCTTATTCTCCGAGACGTTATTGACACACCCTTCTTCACACAAATTGTTGTTTTCATGAGGTTTTCCAGCTCATTTTCGTATATGCGTATCGTATTTTTGGTTGCGTCACCTGCTTTCGTTTCCATTAGATTTTAATTGGAAAATTCAATTTGATATCACGTTTTGGAAGTCAAATCTAAAATTGTCACATCGAATAGACCATTAAATTGGAGGTGTTTCCAATAGGAAACTCCAATAAGCAATTCCATTTCCAAAAGTACTACTTTGAAATCCCGTTTCTTGACTTCGTCCTAAAAATTAAACTGACAATTTCACAATTCTTTTGACAATATCTTTTCACATTACTTCATCCAATTTCTGGACATACCTTTTCTCTGGTTAACAACGAAAAATCAACTTCTTAACAAAATGGCAGAACGAAAAATCATCATCTTGGTTCCGGCAGCGAGAAGAAGCTGAAGAAAAAAAAGGTTCATGGACGATTCATCATGGAAGTCGCGGATGAATCAATTGGTGATTTTTACAAGACCGATGAATAGGATCAAAAGGCCCAGAGTCGAGGCTGCGAAGAGCGCGTGATTGATGAGCGGCGTAAAAGAGGGCCATTGTGCGGGCACTCGATTGAAATTCGTAATTGCGTCCAAGTTTGAGGTTAATTCGCAGCGCGCATTCGCTGTAATGACTGGCTGAAGTCGCGGGAGCTGATGATGGACAAGTTCGCGGGTTTTCCGGAAGTTCCGAGTATTCAGATGAAAAGTTTGAGAAGATAACAAAATGCCTAAAAAGGCTGTTAATCCAATTTATTCAGGCAAATTTCCAATTTATGCTAATAATAAAAAAATTCTTTCCTTCCTTTACCTAATTTATCTTCATGGATAACCAAGTTCAAAAAAGCTTGAGGTCCAACGAATTCCGCAAACCCCTTCAGCTCCCGGTTGCTAGATAATTGAGAACCAAACGAGCACTAGCAGCCATTAAATAATCATTATCAATCCATCAAGACCAAATCTTGGGAAAACGGGGAATAATGGCAGTGAGAAGTTTTGAATAGTTCATCGGTTGCCTGGAATAATTCTCGCATGACGTCCTATTCTGGCCCAAAAGCACCCAGGATGAAATGTAGGAGTATCATTTCAATTTTAAAATTAGTATCAATTAGTATCTAATGGTTCGAAAAAAGTTACTTGTACTCCATTAGATTAAACAAAGTTGTAAAAAAAGGCGACCAAGTCTCAGAAAGTATAGTAATTTTCTTACGAGTCTTCAAAAGTCTCCTACAGTCGTTGGTGATCTCCGATGCAGATACTTTATTTTCTTGAAATAAATCACAAGAGTTTTGTTTAAGTATCCAGAGTATTCCATTTTGCCAAACAGAATACTTATTCAGAGACTTGAGTATACTCAATTTAGAGACTCAAGACTCTTTTAACCCCAAAGGATACTTTATTTTTATATATTTCTGGTAGGGTAAGGTCAAGTTGGTCCCGATAAATAAAGCAATCGGTTGCCAGAGTCTCTTGATTCTGGTCGCGAGCAGATGATCGATACTCACCGACACGCACTCGAGTTAACGGTAATTAAGCAGCAGCCTTAGATTGTGTGTAAGTCTCCTCTCCTCCTCTTCTACAGTACTACCTCTCTAAGTGGGGTGCTCCTCGACATGGCGGGGGCGTGAGAAGTGCCTTAGCCCTTGTGACCTTTGTGGCCCGTGCTGCTATGCTCTCTCTCTCTCCATCTTTTTCTCTCTTTACCTCATTCTCTTCTTGGATACTCCTCCTCTTCTTCATCGTCTCTTTGCCTCCTCTCGGCATACCCGGCGAGAAACAAAAAACAGCGAACGATGTAGGCCGGATGCGAGATCGCGTTCGATCGAATTTTGACATGCCCTGGATCTTTCTTTTAATATTTTCTTGCCAAGGGTGTGAGAAGAAGAAATTTTTATGATAAGGCTTGTATTTTATTAGATCTTCCAATGGAAAGACCTGTTTCCTGACGATTGCTCCTCTAATTTGTGACATACATTAGATTGGTGACTTGATGGGCTTGTTCTGCAGAACATCTTACCTCTTATAGTAGGCGCATGATCATCTCTTAATTTTGCACACGAGGTCATCGATAAATCAAAGACATTCGTCCATTGTCTAACAATATTAATGGAAAGACCTATTTCCTGACAATTGCTCTTATTTCTAACATACATTAGATTGCCAATTTGATGGGCTTCTTCTGCAGAACACCTGACTTCTTATAGTAGGCACATGATGAGGTCATCAATTAATCAAAAACATTTGTCCATTGTCTAACAATATCATTCCATAAGTTTTCTGAATGTCCTCTAGGGATTGGCAAATTGTCCTGACAGCCCCATATTTACTCAAACCCCATCAACCATTCGTTGCAATGAAATCCCATTTGCTATTTGCAAAAAGGAAACAAGCCATGTCAAACGTTAGATTCGCAAGACGCGATTTCACTGGTCCCCTGGAACGGCAGAACACCCTGACCCCCGCAACTACACCATATTGTATCGAGTTCTCCATACGTTCCAATGGATAGAATAGTTTATAGCTTGGCTTGGGAAAAAAGCGTTTCACAATTTGTCGCTAGGCCGTCGCGCGTTCCCGATCGCCCTGGGCTTAACCTTTTCGAAGAGGAATGACTATTTCACGGTCACTTCCTGGGTTCAACGCCCGCGCGAGCTTTTCTATGGATACGTACAAGACGGTGCCCACGGATCCCAGAACCTCCAGCAGTCCGAGTCTTGTGTTCTGCGTGTACCTGTATGTAAGCGGAGCCGGGATCTAACGCATCCTGCAGCCAGTGCCTGCTGCATAATATTAGACCTTATGCAACCTGCCCTTCCCACACTTATCACTGCCCGGGACTCTCTTCCCTCTCACTCTTCTTCTTGTTGCCCTCGCGAGAGGAGAGTGCCCTTGGCGTTAGGGAGCTCCCGGGTGGGGCGGTGGGCTCCTGGAGATAGGAAAAAGAAGATTTGTGGTATACTGAGAGAAAATTTTAACCTTAAACGTGATTTGGTAGATGATCATTACAATATTTTTTCCCTATAATCTAGTATAAGAAAGAAAAAGTTCGAGGAATTATTTTGTATGGTAGGATGGATTAATATTTTAGTGAATATGAGAAAATCCAAATCGTAGATTCGACGTGTTATACATCGAGAATTTTCGCAATACATATTTTTTATGTAGAATCATTATCAACCGATCATATTGTTATGTATCTAAAAATAAGGGCTATTTTCAGATCTATAGTGTAATGAAATTTAACACAAAATTAACACACTCTGCCAACTCATCAGCAGAATGCGCGAAGGAAGTTTAGACTACGCACTGATAAGATAAATATCCACCCGAGTAGAATCACAGACAATACAAGTTTCGTATTGAGTCCTGACAATTTATCGAAGTATGACAAGACAATGTAGTTTTTTTTTTCATTTAACTTGTACTTTCTCGAAGTGGTTTACAAACTTTACAATTGTCGCTTTTCAAAGCAGTTTCCAGAATTTATCTTCGTCCCTTTTCGAAGCGGTTTCCAGAATATAACCGTGTCGCTTTTCGAAGCGGTTTCCAGAATTTAACTTTGTCGCTTTCCGAAGCGGTTTTCAGAATTTAACTTTGTCGCTTTTTGGAGTCGTTTCCACAATTTAACTTTGTCCCTTTTCGAAGCGGGTTTTTCTCATTGAACTTGTCACTTTTCGAAGCGGCTTACAAACTTTCCAACTGTCGCTTTTTGAAGCGGTTTCTAGAATTTTAAGTTTGTCGCTTTTCGAAGCAGTTTCTAGAATTTATCTTCATCGCTTTTCGAAGCGGTTTCCAGAATATAACCGTATCGCTTTTCGAAGTGGTTTCAAGAATTTAACTTTGTCGCTTTTCGAAGCGGTTTCCAGCATTTAACTTTTTCGCTTTTCGAAGCGGTTTCCACAATTAAACTTTGTCCCTTTTCGAAGCGGGTTTTTTCCATTGAACTTGTCACTTTTCGAAGCGATTTCCAGAATTCAACCTTATTGCTTTTCAGAGTTTTTTTTTTCATTCAACTTGTCGCGTTTTGAAGCGGGTTTTTACCATTTAACTTGTCGCTTTTCAAAGCGGTTTCCAGAATTTTCAACTTTCGCTTTTCGAAGCGATTTCCAGAATTTAACTTGTCGCTTATCAAACTGTTTATTTTTCGAATATGACTGAACTGGCCAAAGAACGTCGCCGTCAGCTTGTTTATAACAGTAAGTCATTGTTTACATCAAGTTTGTGTCAAAAAGGAATTTCTTCAGTTAGACTAACAGTGAGTAAATTTTATTTGTAATTAAATATCATGAACTCGCAGCTGGTTACGTATTTATTTTTTGTACCAGTGAACAAATCAATTAAAATTGTAAAAATTACGGTAGTGACTTATACAGTTGAAATTATAGTAATAATAATTCCTGTCACAATTCACATTCGTAATATACAATGCAGTAATTATTGCCGTAGCAATTTACTGTAATAACTATACTAATAATTTACAGTCGTAATTGCAGCAATAATAAGACAGATTATCAGCTGTATTTCACAGATTGCTATGTAAAAATTTTCGTAATGGAATCTATAAGAAATTAACAGAAAAGTTCATATAATGCAGCAGAAAATCTGTTGAAAAATCGCACCATGTGTTGAATATGAGAGATAGTTCTGTTGACAGTGCAGATTTTTCAGTGAAAATTTTTAAAAGATGCAATCTGTTAAAATCTAACAGATTGAGATTAAGAGAGTACTTAAGTATACAGCCCTCTAGTTGTATTTTTTGAAGTAAAACTTCTTACGTGGCAATGTCACTTGTCTAGAATGTAATTTATGTAGGGAGTAATTTGGAGATCTTACATTGTAAGATATAAGACTGTAAGATGTAAGAGTGTAATATTTTCGATTGCAGGGAGTAATTTTGAGATTGCGCTGTAATGTAAGACTGTAATGTTTTCGTTTTGAGAGAGTAATTTTGAGATTTCGTAGGTCTGTCACACTGTAAGAGTGTAAGAATGTCATTGATAGATTCGACTAAAAATTAGGAATAAATGAATTTTTCAACTGATTCACAGTTGAAAAACAAAAAAAAATACTACACGGAAAAATTGAGGGATCTGTTTGAACTGAAAAAGGTAAGATGAATAAAAACTCTTAGCATTATAATAAGACACTTGAAGAAAGCAGCATGAGAAGTTTCACTTCTAACGCGTATTGATTCAACACGCTCCAATTTTTTTTTATTGTCTTACTTTATAATGCTCCAGATTTTTTTGGCGTACGAATTATTAGAAAAAATGAGTGGCAAGGAATGAAAAATATGAAAAAAAAAAATTCATCGTTGTCGGTGGGCGAGCTAGGAATGGCTCTATAGGAGACCCGGGAAATAGCTGTTCGGCCGTGGTCCGGTCCGGCGGTGCTATGGGTGCTAGTGGGGGCGTGCGATAGTTCAAGTCGTGAGCGAGCAGCCCCGCCCGACACGACCACGGAGCATCTCCGTTCTGACCCCCGCTGACTCTGGCCGACTCGCCGGCGCAAGGCCCCGACCGCGGACCGCGAAAGGGGCCTTGCGCTACCTATCCACCAAACCCCACAATTCCCCCCACCCCCTAACCTTTCAATTCTTCTTTATTCAAGTGTCTCGATATTATTTAGACACGATTTGTCACTAATCAACTAACTTTCAGCCTAAATTGTCAGTTCATTTGACAAATTTACGATGCTCTGATAATGGAGACTAAAAATGTAAGACTGTCAATACTATGTAAATTGTAAGATATATACTGTAAGAAATCGTGAGCCTATTGATCTTAATTATAGGGTAATTGTAGAACGATAGTTGCAAAACAAAAACAAATGCAACTGGAGGGCTATATGGTCAAATACTCTCTGAATCTGAATCTGTTAAATCTGAACAGATTGCAATCTTCTCAAAATTTTCGCCAAAAAATCTCTACTTTCAACAGATGTATCTGTCAAATTCAGCACATTGTGTGCTGTTTGAACAGATTTTCTGCTGTATTTTATACACTTTTCGGTTAAGAGACAAGTTGTTGGCCAACATTAGTATCCTTGTGATAGATTCATTAGCACCATAGTTATTTCGAACAGAATTCACATCAAAAATAGTTCTGGATGTTAGCCTAAGATTTTTATTCAGGATTCTGTAGGATACCAACCTACAAAGGTCAGAGCACCGCAAATAGTTAGTATTTATTCTGAATAGAAATAACATATCGAACTCAGACCTTCTTCGTACTAAAGTTTGAATATTAAAAACACATAATAGCTCAGAATAATCATGATCATTATAAGAAAACAGTCTACGGCGAAGATATGCTAAATGTCTCAAAGATTTGTGTTGTATTCTCTCCAAAGTATTGATGTTAACTTGTATGAATGGATTCCAAATCACTTTGACATGCTCTATAATCTATATGATGATCTAACCTATATAATGATGGATTTTTGAAAATCAGACTTAATCTATTAATGAAAAAAATAGTTTTCTAAAAAAAATAATCAAATTCTACAACACAACTTCATAATTATTATGTTCATATCATGCTTATTCATACTACAGTTTAAATTCAAAAATCCACTGTTACATTACTGGAATTTGATGACTGAAGAACCGATGTATTCCACTACTAATTTTTTAAAAGATTTTCCTACTAACTCAAACTAAGAGACCAATAGAAACTCCCTCTCAGAAGACTCGTAGTACTTATGACGTCCGTGGTTAATTCAATCGTATTTTTCCTTGGGGCGTAGCGAAGCATAGTTTATTGTGTCGTGACGATAAATTGCCGCGGCTCCATGCGAAAACGTACATTACCGAGGTCGTTAGGATACGTCACGGGCGATTATATCCGAACGTGGGCATACTGATTTTCCGAGACGCGCATGCCGTTACCTATAACAGGTGTTTCGCATACAAATAGGTCGTTTAGCTTGTCTACCGCGTAGCCTGCCCGGCGCAACGGCCAACGCTGAAACGATAATACGTTTATTACGATACGGGATTTATGATACGTCGCAACGGCCTGCGAGGCTCGTATCTCTCTCTCTTTTTGGCGAGCTTCTATTGCTATTTGCTATTTGCTACTGCGAGCAGTTGTAACGCTCTCGCCTGATGCCTATACCAACACTCACGCTATCTACCAGGGACAGTTGTTCCTGTAAGGAACAACTGTCCCTGCGAGATGAGTTATATTCCAGGAGATGAAATAGTACATTATGCTGGCGAGGGATTTTGAATGCAAAAGAGGATATTTCTTTAACGATTTGAATTCTAAACAGTTGTTCCACGGTTGACTAATCTCTTAATTCTAATTAGTAAAAATGGTTGGTTCATCTTCTTTCCTTTCATCCGGTTTTGAAAATCACGTAAAAGATTGGTGTTATACTATCTAAATATACTGCTTCGATGGTGATATACCTGACGCAGTTTTTCCGCTGCACGTCGAAGCGGCGTTTCGTGTTTCCTCTTCCGTTCCGCGGCCTCACCGTCATTACACGCGGCTTTAACGCCTCGCCTTCTGTCAAACACCCATATCGACGCACGCCAAATTGAAACTCTACGCACCGTGTTTTGAATACATTAAATTTTTATCTCTGCGCTTTGCATAACAAAGAGCCCTGGGAGAGGGTTTATTACTTTTCGCTTTAAACGAGGTTCGCGTTTTTTGAAGATCACTCGGAGGATAGTGCGTACATGCCCGTTTTCGATTATCTTTTTACGGTCCTTCAGGTTTTTTCAACTCTACATGAAATGCACGGATGTACCTTGAGGAATTTTTGCTTTTTACGTGTTTGTTTTCGAGTTGCAGATGACGGGTCCGAAATAATGACATTGGAGGCGTTTTTTTCGTTTGAAGATGTTTAAATTCCTTACAAAAATCATCAAAAACTATCTGCAAAGGAGTGAAATGAGTGAAATGAACTTTAATTCTGAGCAACGCACTTGTATCGGCGTGGCAGTCGCGAACCCCGGAAATGATCAAGCCCGCGTTTAGATTCGAGCCGGGAGTCATTAACTCCCGCGCTCATCAGTCCTGACCATCTCACGGCGTTTATTGATTCGGAACGAAGCCAAGAATGTTTCCGTTCCCACAAAACGGCTACCAGCAGTATCTGCGATCGCAAATCGCAGATTCCCGATTGCCCGATCGCTCGAACGCACAACGGTTCCCTCTTAATTTCGCGATTCGTTGTTGCTCAGAGCTAGTAACAATGAATGTTCCCCGCGAATGCATTTACGGAGATACATCAAGGACATTCCCGCGAGTCGATGCTATCTGCGCGTGAATCATCATCCCTTTTTGCATGGGCGAGCGTGAGTTACGGCCGAGCGATTAATAGCGATTATGTACACTATGACAAGGCCGAGTTATCGGTGCTTTGTCTGATGATAAGCTGGCCAGAAAGGAATGATTTGTTTACACGCAATACCTATTCAATGGATTGAAAAAGAAGTAGCAGATACAAGATGAAATTTGGGTGCTGGACCGTTTTCTGGAGATTCTTGTTGAGTGATTGTCAAAATGTCACGTTAACGTGACATGAAAAGAAATAGTACACAGAAAAGTTCCACAATATCTTTAAACGCTAATCTTGATCAAGAAAAGAGGGCTGTAATTTATTTTAACCACTGATGGCCTTTGTTTGAGGGAAATATCAGTGAATCTCAAGATTCCCAAATCAACGATGGCCTACACAATTCAACGATATCCTGAAACTGGGTCCAATTTTGACAGACCGCGCAGTAGCAGATCACGTGAAACAACAGAACAAGAAGACAAGACAGTCATCTTACTTTCAAATCGAAATAGAAGACGAACAGCCAAGAAAAATCACTGCCAATTTTAATAATTGTCATAATGAAAAAAGTTCTGTTGAAACTGTGAAACGAAGGCTGCGTTTAGCAGGCCTGTATGGTGGGATTTCTGTACGGAAACCACTATAGCGCCACAAAACGAGAAAAAGCGATTCCAGTGGGCCAAAACACATAAAAATTGGACTCTCAAAAACTTAAAAAATCTTTTTGATGGATGAGTCGAAATTCTAGATTTTCGACAGCAAGAGAAGGACTTAAGTAAGACGTTTAATGATTTACGTTACATATATATGAACGATCTCTAGTCAGAAGACGAATTTCAAATTGATCATCAGAGACGCATACTTTGATTGATGACGATATGAAGGTTTGACGTCATGAGTAACGAAAAAATACTTTCGTGCGAGTGTCATGACAAAACCTGCCCCGTCAAGACCAAATGCACGATGTCACTCGCGGCGGCTTGGGGCACACAATTTAAATACTCGGGCAAGTTTTCCACGTTCAACGGGTTTCCGTGGCCGGCGACCACCGTGGCCGCGAGAGAGTGACACGAGGAAATCTCGTCACGTTTCGCGTGGCTTATCAGCGATAACGATCTATCGCGCGCTCATGTAAGACCCCGGTTACCCCTGCGCATTCTGGATATAAACACACACCGTGGTCGGGGCCCGCTGCTTTTTTTCGGGCCCGTTGCTTAGAACTATGTACCGCCAGGCGGAGCATAATAGACTCGCTATTGGAAATGCCGTGACTCAGGCCACATTCCGCGGATGCGGCTTAATCGAAAATGCAGCTACGAGTAAAGTACCGTGCCCTCGGTACACGTAGTAATGGAAAGGAGAGAGCTGACAAAGATCCGGGGGCGAGGTGGGAGAGAGACAAAAGGGTCGACCCCGGTGGAAGATATCGTTCGGGATCGAAGCGGATCACTGATGGGGGATCGCAAATCGCAGGTGCAGGCTTCAAGAACCGACAGGGGACGCGGAAGGAGCTGAACCAACGAGCCGCCGCGTAATGATAGCGCGCTCTGAGCTACTGCTACTGGGTCAAGCGTCGCTGGCTCTTCCAAGGTCACGTGGACCTTGGCTACCATCATTCCCTTTTAGACTAAGCCGGAAGATCAACAGCTGGTAGTATTTTTTATTTCAAATGTCCATCGTGGAGGAAATGTTTTTTAAGAGTTATTTTAGATTACTGAGTAGTAAAATGATTGTCATTTATTTTGGAAAAGAAACGTTTTCAAAATTTTAGCAGAAAACGTGCTTTTGAGCCCTTTTTTCAGTTGTTGCTAGAATCACCAAGAACGATTCGGACGGAGAGAATATTGACAGTCATTAGTTTATAATGACTTTTAAAGCCACTAGTTTTAAGATATATATATCTCCAATATGGAGTTATGAATGTTGGGCGTAGAAATTATGTGAGATGATCCCGTTATTGGGTAAGAGTTGTGTCTTTTCTTTGGTGGATAGTTCAATTGATGAGCTGTTGAACTTTTTGTATTAATTTTGATGTAGATTATTATTCCCTTATGAGGGCCAGAAAGGTACTGAGCCGAAACGTTGGAAAAAGTTGCCAATAAACAAAATTGGTTGGTATACGTCGTGATTCAATTCTATGAAGTCAATAGAAAAAAGTCTTACAATGTGCTTACAATTCTTTGTAAGTTTACGAGTTTCGAGTTCAGGTCAAAGCGTATTACAGTAGTCATCAGCCGCGGGAGCGATGTCTCCATTGAGATTTCCGTCAGGCCCCGAGGGCCAAGGGAACGGGCCTTGACTGGGCAAGTGTTATGAGTTGGCGGCGACAGACGTAATAATGAGGAGGAAGCTCGCTCGCTCCGAGGCTCGTGAGCGGTCATGATTTACGAGCCGCGGGGGCAGGCAAAAGTGCAAGGGTGCACCGGCGGGAAAGGCAAGGCCCCCTGACCCCGGTGGCTTAGCATATTCGGCCCGCGACCCGGTGGCGCGTATATACATCATGCATCCGTGCAAGTGCACCTCGTACCCCGATCGGGCCTCACGATCCTCCGCCGCCGCCGCGAATTTGCATTCGCGGAATCCTCCTCCTGTACAAACACACACGAGCAAACATCGCGACCCGACGTTTACCCGCTCACGGATCGAATCGGTAACGCCGCGCGATCCTTGTCCGCTATCTCTTGTTCCGCTCTCGCCGATCGCGACTGATTCTTCGCGTGGACATCGGGATTCCCCGTCCCTGGGACCTCGCGAGGGCCAAAGATCCAAGTCGCTTTGCATATCGCCTCTTCATGCCTACATCTGCATTATTTATAAGGAGGATGGAAAAGACGGTTTTATTTTTTCATATTTCTTTTTATATTTTATGAGAGTGATGATGGTCTGTGCTATGATGAAAAAGGGTGGGAATGAAATGTAGGATCTTCATTATGAATTCAAGTAAGAAATTCATTGAATAATTAATGTAAATAAATGAATTGAAGATCATGGACTTCTAGAGTTGATTATGGCTTGATTTTTGGATTTGGTATGTAGAAGATTAGGTGGTTAATGTTCAATTGGGATATATGATGTATAACAAGATGTGCGAATTTTAGTTCTGATGAGGATCATGTACTAATGGCCGAAACGTCGACAAAGTAAAGTAAAATGATTGACATGACGAAAAGAAGAACAGATGTTACCTATTGATTGATTTGTTGATATGTTAATCGGTTATTTCTTGTGTAACTATTTTCAGTTCGATAAAATGTGAATCGGCGAGTGTTCTATATTGTATTATTCGAGCATTTATTGAAGACACAATGAAAATAGGATTTGTTCAATACTATAGGTAATACTTAAATATAGATTTTTAATTTCTTTGATGAAGTAGGTGATATTATTGCGATGACGTGTCATAGATTGAATAGATAAGTTGTAGACTACACCGCTTGAGATCGAACGATTATGGCAGTATAAATAATTGTTACGCGTGAAAGGGGTAAAGAATTACAAGATCGGTTAAAAATAGTAATTTGAATGTTAGGTGTAATTTTGCCTTGAATCTCATGTTGTATGTATATTTATAGATCAGAGAATAGAATCTTGATAAGGGTGACAAAAAAAAGGTCACCGAAACGTTGAAGAACGGAATTTTAGAGTAGTTAAGTCAGAAGTTACTTTATTGGTTACTAATTGAATTCAAAATAAATTTCAGTGACTTTCATCCAGAAAAATTAAAAATATATGGTTGATGTAGGCTTTGCCTGAAGCCTGCTTTTTTGCCTTTGCTGGCATACTCTCTCAGTTTGAATTGGTAAAAAACTACCAACTTAAAGTAGAATTTTACTAATTGAAAAAGTGAAAAGGAAGCAACTAAAGTTTTAGTAAAAATCTACTCATTGAATTAGTCATATAGCCTACTGATGAAATCAGTAATATTTGACTGAAGAAAAAAGTAAATAGTTTTCTTCAAACTCCAGTTGAAATCCACTGCTACACCAAGTAGGTTCTAACTAGTCTTATTCGTGCATTATAGCTATAAGATAAGTATAGTTTAACTTTTTTTTTGCATTTGTTGTAATTTTTTTATCAAGCCTCATTTGAAACCTGTTCTATCTGCTGTTTTACGTTATGCATCATTTTTATATAATATTTATGTCATATTGCACTTGTATTATAAGTATAATTGTAATTAATTAAATATAATTTTTATGTGTATACATACTTATGTAATATAAAATTCAAAATTCGATTCATGTCATTCCATATTGTTTTCATGTTTATATACCATACATACACCTTCATACAGCAAATAACAAACATACTCTAAAACAAATTTCCGAACTCAAATACCAATAACAATTCCTTATCTAACACATCCATGAAGACAATATTATCGCATTATATTGAAATTCAGACTCAGGAGGAAAAATCGTAAGCCATTTCCAGAAAAAGGAGGCTTGAAAAATCTTCTATAACACACTCCTAGCTTTGCGTCAAAATGGCTGTTTATCACTGATCCCCTTAATCATCACGAGCAATTGTCGCATCAAACGCGACGAAAGCCACAAAAGCCCAATGCTCTTGCCGCGCGCATATCCGGTTTAGGAAAAGAATAATGCGTTTGTCCGTCAGCGCTTATAAGGCGTTGCGCAAACGCACATCGGACATCAGCCGCTCCATATATGCCATATACGCGATATCGTCGCTTCTTCCCTCCTTGCGGACAATATTGCGGCGTGCCTTGGCCTCCTATCTTATCGGCATCGATAATCTCGTCGTCGTTTGGGACGCCAAGGAAGAAGAAACGAAACAAGAGAAGTCAAACGAGCACTTGCACTGGCGTAGAGTTCTGGTTCTTCCTCTTATTCAAGGATACAAACAAAATTTACACTATAAGGTTAAAATTATTTGTTATGTCTTCCACAGATTCCAATTAATACATTTTTAATTATTTCTATAGATTGATCTATCATTTGTTTTTTTTTATCATATTCATTCGTTATTATAACTTTTGCGATGATCAGAAATTTGAAAAATTTCGATTTCTACATCACTGCGTAACTTGTAGGAGAGAAATAAGAAGGTGGATAAGGTTCAAGAGGGTGCGTGAGTGCGCGTGGACGTATTTTCCTCGGTAGTTGGAGGCTAACCGTATTACAGACGGCCCTTGTGGTATCGCCGATGCCGACGTCGGGCCTCTAAAACGAAACGCTTGTATCCGAGCACGCGGACTTCCTGTATTGTTCCATCTTATCGGCGAGATCAGAGATGCTGCAGCGAGCACTTCGCCGCCGCGCAAGGAGGTTAGAACTAATAGACCACCTTAGAAAGCGGCCGCGGCGTGGCTACGAACACCTCCTCTCTGCGATATCCTTCCTCGGCCCCTTTATGCTCCCAAACCGGTGACTTTCCGGATTTTTATGTGGGACTGTAATGCAAAGACGTTTTTCCCATAGGGATAGCGGGGAGTGGAGATTTTCTTTTTCTTGGTATGGAATTGGTGAAATTCTTGATGGTTCTGCAATTTTTTATGTGGGACTTTTATCAATTGGAATCAGCGAGTTTCATAGGATAAAAGGGGTTCAGGAAAAAGACAATGACATTCTGTCTGCAGTGGAAACTCCAATTATTGAGGACTATTTGAAAATCGCATCGGAAATAAAAATCTGAAAATCACAATCAAAAATGACACATCAAAGGCAACTTCTTATACGCTTTGACAATTTGGTGCTCTAAGACTTTTGCAGACCATTGCACCCATCCACTCGCATATTCGAAAGCTGTCGAGATAAAACCCGTGAGAAAGAAAAGTGATTCCAGATGGTCCGTTGTTGTGAATTCGTTAGGCTTTCAATAACAGTGATCCACGAGTCATTACTTTGATTCCTCATCAGCCGACTGTAACGCCCGTCTATGTCTGTAAAGTTTCTGCGAGCACGAACCGCTTTGTTACCGGATAGACCCTTTATTGGGATCGTTGAGAATTACGATGAAAACTTGATTCCGCTTTAATGCCTCGTTAACAATCATCTTCAACTTGGGATTAATAAGCCGCCGGGCTGGTTCCTCATGATAAGTCGTAAAGTCGGTCATCGCAAAGCACGGATTATAAATCATGGTCGTAAGGTTCGTTTGATCGGAGATTTTTTCTTCCTACCAATTGCGATTGTCTACATAATGATTTGTCGTATTTGATTATTTGTTCGATGTTACGTAACGAAGTCGATGACCCGTCCCCCCTTGATTTTCGGCAGAAAGAGAAGGGATTTTGTAAGACATATAATGATTTACGGTAGATACGACTTCTAGCCAGAAATCAAATGTCAGATTGATCATCAGAGATGTATACTTTGATTAATTACGATTTGGAATAATTTGGATGAATTGCAGGAATGCCAGGTTTGACGTCATTGAGTCGATTTCCTGCAAAAGGACAATTATGCCTCCCGAGAATAAATTCATGACTTCATAAGCCATGAGGATATCTTTCCTGGCGAGGCACGAATCGAAATGCAAGCAGTCGGTTCTTTCTGGTTCCGCGACGTGTTTACACGTGGATGTATAGAAGTAGGCGTTGTTTGTCCTGCACGCAAGAAGCGTTTTCCCGCAACAGCACTCACGGGCGGCTTTATCGGCAAGAAGCGTCGATTTATTGGGTGCTTTCGCATTGACGGCAATCCTGCCCAAGAGCAATTCAGCTCACTTTGTTAAAAACTCGACCACCGTGGGTTTCTCACGCGATTGAAATTATTATGTTTCCGCAACTTGCCCATCGAGCGCTTCGCCTCGTCTTTCCTTTTGAGACTCGCGGTATTTTGCGATTGTCTATAGTTTGTTCCATTGTTTTCCAATGCGAATACATTTATTGTAAGGTTGTTAGCCCGAGGGGCTTCGCCCGGAGTCTCCGGTTTTGGCGGAGAAAAGGTTTTTTTCTTTTGAGGCAGCGGTGGTGGTATTTTTTTGTGAGGTGGAAGAGGGGAATTTAAAATACAAAGATGGAGCGATTATTGATCTATCAAATGTTTACTATTGGATCGTTGTAATTAAAATCGTGAAGGTAATTTTGGTAGGTTTTTTTGCGAGAAAGTCTTTTTATAGCTTACCTATCAAAATAGACGAGACAAGTATTTTTTTTTTTACTTGATAAAGTTTCAATTGTTCCGTCAGAGGAATTTTTTATACCCTTATTTATTGTTATTCGTTATTTTATCTTCATAAGAATTGAATTTGTGGTGGATGCTTGTCCCATTGTTGGAATAATAATGTTTACAATATCATATTTTTGTCAGATCATGAATTATTTTCCTTCATTCAAACTTAAAACTTCTAGATCTGAATCATCCAGTGATATCGTTTTCTACTCTGAAAACAAACCTGTTTTTTATTTTCGAATTCTTCACCTCACTCAATCTCATAATAGGGTAATAATGTCGTTAGAGTGTTTCTTTTCCAACTGGCAGAACACAGGGGACGAAAAAGTAAATTTTTTACCCTGACCTTCTCACAGCATTGTTGCGTCCTCGTCTGAAGAAGGCAATTCTCCCGTGAGCAAAACAGTTACAATTGCATTATGGTATAATGCCTCGCACGGAGGCATATAAGTGCGGTTTTTCGTCCAAGGGTAAGCCGAGAAACTTTTTTTCGTGTAATCGTCGCGGGGATTTACGGTGCACGTCACCACGCGACGACGCTGCGAAACGACTTTATCGTTGACAAAACGATTCTAGATCTTTTTTTTCTGCCTTGTGCGACCGTTCCAAGCACGGCATTTATTTTTTTTTTCGTGTCTGACTATTATGTCATGATATTTTTGTGATGTTTTCTGATATGAGATATTGATATTGTGAAATTGTATGGTTGAATGAGGGAATTTTTTTGTGGTTTCACATTTGCCGAACAAATGAAAGTATTAAAAAAGAATACAGTGGTGAATCTATATATTTTATTTGTTATGCGATCGAATGCAATTTTTTATTATTCGAAACTATGTATTGTGGTTCATATCTTTGCATATAATGAAAAAATTTGTTATTACCTTATTCCTTTCAAATTTACTATCCAGCTAACAATTATTTCAAGTGACATTTTTTTCGCTCATTTCGCAACCCTTTTTTAGACCTTGTAATCTGACCCTTTTCCTCATTGCCACTATTCACCTCAACGTTTCCTGTACCGATCTCGACGATAAAAGGTCATGCAGATTTTTGGCGCGAAATTCGTCTCGTGATATGAATCCTACTTTCTGTAGCGTGGCTTTTTGACTTCTTAATAAGTGAAAAAGAGGCTGTATCATTATAAAGAAGAGCCAGATGGAACATGTTTCTCGCCAATGGTGTGGTAAGAAAAATTTTTCTTAAGGGGATTATAAAGAAAATGTTTTCCTTCATTCATCGTCATCGGTACAGAATCAAGTGTCACAAGACAGAAAAACTCAAGATATCCTAACCAGTAGATAATATCGGAAAATTACTAAAAAGTTTATTCATCGTCAACAAGCATCGATCCAGAATCAAGTGTCACAAGACAGAAAATCAAGTGACACAAGACAAAGAAACTCAAGATATCCTAACTAGTAGATAATATCGGAATATAAGTTAAAAATTTTTTCAATATAATGACTTTCTAAACAAAAATTTTTCAACCGTCGACAATCTAGATACAAGGAAGTAGTTTTAAAATTTTTCATATTTCTTCAAGTAATCATTCAATTTCTCTAAATTTCAATAGTGCCTTACCCTCTAAACCCCCCTTCGCCTACGACTTTGCTTTTAGCACTGACCGAGAATTCGCGTATGCTGATCGGGCGCGCGTCAAGCTACCGGCCTGTTTTCGGGGCGAGATAACCGATAAGAGATGGAGAGCAGCCCGGCTTATAAGGCCCTCATTGAGGGACACGGGGACCGGTTGATCCTCGTGAACGTAGCGACGGTCGTTTCGCGGGGCCCCAAGTGCGACGGGACATTCAAACGAACGGCGTGCTTTATTGTCCGCATAATTAATCAGGGCCGCGATGCGGCACCGCGGAAAAATCCCCGCCGCTGACGACCCTCGCTTCTCCGAATCCACCGGCCGGTTTGATCTGATCGGCCACGCTTTTTCGTCGCGGAATAATTTTGCATAATTGGAGGGCGATCGCTATTCTAATTGGTGGATTGTATTTAAGTCGAGGGGGGGGGGGAAGGTGGTCATAAATTGGGGTATAATGGGATGATTGACTTCGATTTTAAGAATGATGAACAGATTTTTTTAATTTTTTTAAAGGGCTTCTTATAGATTTGAAAGATAGATGCACGGATTTTTATTGTTCCTCTAGGAATTGTTTCATGTTTTTTTTTTTTATAAAATATAGAACATTTGATGGATGTTATGAAAAATTATGGGAAATAATGAAAAATGATGGTTGTAATTATAAATTGAGAATTATAAATAATATGACTCTTGACAGCATAAAATCATTTTTAAACATTTCAGACTCCAATTTTGTTTTTTCTGTTTTCAGGTGAGTTTCACGATACTTTTGAATCTGCTATCTTCCGTGAGTTTTGCCGATATTTTTTTACTTTAAATATTTGATGTATCACCTGTAGTATACGTGATTTTTAAGATGGTTTCAGAACCAGACCAAAGTTGGCTCAATTATTTAAAAAAATCTAAGTCTACTTCTGGGGAAGACTTGCAATCAATTATACTACTATTTTGTTATCTGATTCAATGAAACGAACCGCACTTGAGACTAACACAACGCGAGGCCTGATAATAATGTAATTTTGCTCATTACGCTAAAATTACATGTAATTTCAAAGGAATGAGAGTCAACCTTGACTTCTTGAAATACATTGAAACAAAGTTTCTTTTAATTATTTTAATAATGGGTTATCATACTGTGAAAGATACATTCAATATTTTACACTATTCGGGCGTCTATTGAAATTCGATTTTGGTGTTGGGTTTTGGCAGAACAAATCTTCAAGACTCGATTATTTAAAAAATATACGTTTTTTTTTTAGAGGAAGGTTTTTCAATTTTTTCGAATCTTTAAACTTTCAACTACACTAATTTTGAGAATTTGAGGTTGTGGAAGTTAGAGTTTCTGCGAGTGTCATAGGAATAATTAAATGTTAATAATTGTATGATTAAAAAAAATGAATTAACCGAAAACAAGTATTCTTGTCTCATTGTTAGTTATTAACTTCTTCGAACCATAAACCTGGAATAAAAGAACAGACTTCGAAAAGTCAAATTCTAGAACTCAAAAATGTAAATTTCGAGAAGCATTATTTCTTATGTGAAAGAAAACAACAGACTTCAAAAAATAAAATCCTGGAATTTAAAAACGTTCATTTCAAGAAACGAAATTCTAAATGTGAATCGAAAGAACAGACTTTTAAAAAACAAATTCTGGAGTTCAATAATGTAAATCTCAAGAAGCTAAATTCTGAATACGGATTTAAAAGAACATACTTCAAAAAGTCTAATTCTGTATTTCAAAAATGGAATTTTGAGTAACAAATTTCGAGAAGCGAAATACTAAATCTGGGTTAGAAGAGTAGACTTTAAAAAGTGAAATTCTAGATGTAAAAAATGTAAACCTCGAGAAGTAAATTTCTAAATTTGGATTAAAAGAACATTCACCTAAAATTTAAATTCTGGAATTTTGAAATGTAAATTCCGATAAGCGAAATTCTTAATTTGCATTAAAAGAAGAGACTTCGAGAAATCATATTCTGGAATTCCAAAATGTACATTTCGAGAAGCCAACTTTCAAATCTAGATTTAGCAGAACAGACTGTAACAAGTAAAACCCTGGAATTAAAAAATGTAAATTTCGACAAGCGAAATTAAAAATTTTGATTTCAAAGAACGGACTTCGAAAAGTAGAATTCTGGAATCAAAAAATGTAAATGTCGAGAAGTGAAATTCTAAATCTGTATTAAAAGAACAGATTTCGAAAAGGTAGTCAAATGCTGTAATTTAAAAATGTATATCTTAAGAAGCGAAATTCTTAATCTAGATTGAAAAGAACAGACTGTGAAAAGTCAAATGCTGGAATCAAATAATGTCAATTTCGAGAAGCGAAATTCTTAATCTTGATAATCGCATACTTCGAAAATTTAAATTCTGGAATTCAAAAATTACATTTCGAGAAGCCGAATTCTCAATCCGAATTAAAAGAAGAGACTTTCAAAATTCGAGTTCTAGAATCTAAAAATCTCAATGTTGAAAAGCAAAATTCAAAATCTGTATTTAAAGTACTGACTTAGAAATATCAAATAGTGGAATTCGAGAATGTAAATCTCGGGAATAAAAACTCTGATTCTTGGTTTAAAGAACAGCCTTCGGAAACTGTTCCAGTTCAAGATCGTAAAATTCAAGAAGCAAAAATCTAAATTTAGATTAAAAGAACAGACTTCAAAAAGTCATATTCTGTAATTCGGAAATGTAATTTATACCAGAATCAAAATTCTTAATCTGGATTTGAAAAACAGTACATTTCAACAAGTGATATTTCGAAACAATATACTTATTTACATTAAGCTTCCAAACTCCAAAGGGCCCAGATACTTACAAAGTCATTAAAAATAAATTGTCACACAAATACCAAACTGGTTTCAAATAATATAATAAACAAACTATGTCTGCTTGTTTGTGGTAAAAAAAGTTATTGCCTTAAAACTAAATTAGTTCCACTGCACAAAATATGGCTGACCAAACGCATATTGCACAATAAACAGATGTACAGTCAGAGGTTGCACTTGGCTTATTTTTCTATCAGATTTCGTCTGGCAGAAAAATTTTGAAAAAAAAAAAAAATATAGGTATCTATGACGCCTTATCGCGATATTCATATGTATAGCACGGGCTTCACCTGGTAAAAGGAAGCAATCTAAAAACCATGCAATTTCCCACTGACTCCTCCATCGCGCAGCCCGTTTTGTCGTAGCAAACAAGGAACTAACAATGGGAGGAGCGAGGAAAAAGCTCTCGAAAGAAGTGGGCATTGCATCCCTCGGGAGCTTGGAACAAATGCACAATCAGCAGGAGAAGCATCCCGAGGCCAGCGAGATCTGTCACTCGCGGCATGTATATTTCATGGCCGCGTCCGGCCGTGTTATGGATGGCCGATTCTCGCTGTTAATTTGCATCGGGCGATAACGCGGCGTTATACCGCGGGTGTGTAACGCGCGCGCTCTCCTGCGCTGCGTGCGCGCTCGCTCCTTATGTAAATCGGGTCGTGTTAACGATCGATTTTCCGCGGGAACATACGATGCGCCCCGTTACCGTAGAGCCTGAGGAGCGACCATCACCACGGATCTCACGTACCCGAGATTTATGCGTCTGTCGCCGTGATTATTAAAGTCAACAGACTTTCATAACGCGATGCCTGATATCATCTCTTTTAACCGTCACTTGTCCGGGCGCACTATTTTACACACAAGTTGTAACATTTTTATTCACTTTCATTTTGTTTTTTTGTAACAAGTCGCAGAATTATGACAATTACACTTTTTATCGCCTCTTTGTTTTTTTATACTTTTTTAGATTATCGATTTAAATGAATTCTTCCTTACTTGATTGACTTTTCATCATAGCCAATTTTAACTAACAAAAATGAATCAGAAACATTGTAAACCAATCATAAACATTGTCAACCCAATCATGAACATTATCAACCAATCATAAACATTTTCGACCAATCATGAACATTATTTCTCCCTTCACCGATAAATTTCAAAATAAATGAAATTCTTAGCTTATCAGGGTTTATGACGAGGATCCTTTGTCCGGAGTTATCCCAGAAGTACGACTTACTCTCGACCACCGAAGAAAAGATCCAAATCCTCCTAGGAATAGGTCCAAAACATCGTCGAAAATGGAAATGCCGATCACTCATAAAGTAGCAACAAGCAAAATCCTCGTGCAACCTCCCGAAATCTCGCCCTCCTTGACTCGTCTTTATCCCTTATTACAAATCGCGGAAATTCTTTTCTGGATGAAACGACACAAACTAATAACTAAAAAATTCACTTATCCACGACCAATAACGAATGAAAAGAAAATTCTCACCTTTTTAAATAAGATTTCCGCACTCAACAGCGATAAGATAGAGATTTTTTATTGTGGCACTTTTATGACGTACAATCATGCCAAAGTGAACAAATGCAATAATGGCGGTCGGAGACACCTAATTTTCAGAGATAAAGAAGAAGAAGAAGAAGAAAAATAAGGGGAACAAGAATCGATACTCATCGACCTGGCCCATATCGATCCAACATTCTCTACTCGATACTAAAATTCCCTATCATATCGACTGTACATGATTCCGTGAAAGGCCACCATCAGGACATATATACATGTGTCCGTTACAAAGTCTTTCGACATCTCTTTTTCTTAGGCTTGATTGAGCGAAAATTCACAAATGAAGAAAAGAGAGGGATGAACGGAACAGAATTTTACGAATTCATAAAGATATATCGCTCCATATAATTCAACTCTCTTGATACGTGTAAGTATGGTTTCTCGGAGCCAAAGGAATAGGATTCCTCTCATTGAATTCATATGTGAGAAAAAAATCCGTCAGAAGCCGGGATCCGAAGCCGGGACGTCTCGATACGCGTCGAGTGCTCTACCAACTGAGCTACTTCCGGACGTATGTATTCATTCTCACGCTGAATTCAAATCAAGTCATTCTTCAAATTCCCTTAATTACGGTCTGATTTTCCCAAACATTTTCCGTTAGATGTCCGTTTTTCATAATGACCCCCATCCCTTTGGCTCCGAGAAACCATACTTACACGTATCAAGAGAATTTTACAAATGTATACTCAAATTCCTGAATAATGATAATTTCATCTGTTAAATAAATCATTTCTTCAAACCTATCACTTCCATCCTTCATCATTGAAAAACCATTGCAATCCCCAAAGACTTCCAACCAATGATGATAAATAGCTCTCGAAACGCACCTCGCACGTAAGCCAGTGAAAACGTAAAATTGAATCAGCCAAAAGCAATTAATTCACGAGCTAATGAACGCCGGTAAATTAATCTTAGTTATTTACTTGGAGTCACTTTCAATTCAGTTATATCGGGGGCCCAGCAAGGTCAGCGGAGGCCGCACGAAGGAGGGACCTTGTCGAAGGCTATCGCTGTAAATTTCCCTTCCGTTATTAGTGAAGCAATACTTTCCGAACAAATAATTCTTGCGCGAGGCGAAGCATAAAGTGTCGGAAAGTACCATTTGTTTCCTTTATCAGGCCCCGAGTATGTATATATTACGTGGTACACGCGGCCGAGACAAGGCTCGTGGATCCCAACATAATTGCAAATCCATGCATCGCTAATATGGCTCGTCGGGAGCTTCCCGATGATGCTGAAATACAGCCATGGGCTCATTGTCCTTTTTTGCGAGCAACGGAGAAACTGCTTTAACTGCGTTATGGAGAAATTGGGATTTTTTTATCCGTTTCATTTATTCATTGTAATTTGTCACTGCTCATTAAATTCAACTTACAGAATTAATCAAAACTGTGTGTAATTTAGGGTGAATTGGAAACTGTTGAAATTTCAAAATTTTATAGATCAGATTGTACAGTTTTTGTATTTTTACAGCACTTTTACTACGAAATTTTGACTATTTATAACATTTGCAATGTTTCTGAATTTTCTGGAGTTTCAAAAATAATCAAACTATTCAAAACTCTCCTAATTTTGAGAAAATATCTTCCAACTAATTGAGATTGTTGGTAACTTTTGAATCCTTTTAATATCTTGCGAATTTCTATACAAAGTAGGAATAATCAGGCATTTTTAGAATAATATTGGAATGTACATAATCGTCAAAATTTATAAATATTTTCTGAAATTCTACAAATTTTCGCGATAGCATAATATACATATATTGAAATATATTGACATTCTCCGTTTTCAATGTTATCTGATTTTTTTAAATCTTGAAAAAATTCGAATATCATTCAAAATATTCGAAAATTTTATACTTCATGAGAATTTTCCTAATTCATTAGGATTTGCTGAAGTTTTTCAATGATTTTGAACTTTTTCAAGTGTCTATACAAAATGGAAAACTATAATTGTGATAATATAAAGAAACTTAATAATTAACACAATCTACAGAATTTATGGACCATTTCAAAAACCCTAGAAATTTTCCAAATTACATAGAATTACATATTGACCTTTTGCAACATTTTTTCTAATAAGTTGATTTTTGATGTATTTTAAATTTTAAATTTAAAATACACTATACAATTAAACTTTTCAAAACCCTCTAAATTTACCAAAGATTTGCCAAAACAATTTAGATTATTCGTTATTTTGTCAGGCCCTTGAAAATTTTCAGATTTTTACAGAAAAACCTGTTTTAATTCTAAAGAAACGCGATAATGAATCAATCTGTGAAATTCATGAACATTCATATATTTCATAAATTTTTCAAACATAATCGAATCATTGACAATTTCCCGAACTCACGTTTTTTAATCTTTTCAAAATTTAGGACACAATAGAAACTTTTATTGGATCAAAATATAAAAATTATGACATTTTCCGCAATTTCATGAATTCTAAGAATTTTTGAAAATGATTGACATTCTTAGAAATGTCAAATGTTTCCTGATTATAAAAAATTTTCAATATTGTAAACGTTATAGACAATTCAATTTGTTAATATTTATGAAAATTTGTCTCCCTCGCTCAAAATTTTTCTCGATTCTCAAACACATTTCATGTTTTTTTCAATTTAAAAAAAAAATACTGAAGAGGTATTTCCATACTTCGAAGAATAATGGTGAACAAAATTTACAGAATTATTGACATATCCTGAAATTCTACAAAATTTTTTATTTTTCTATAATTGTTAACAATTATACATGCAAATCGCTAGTGTGTTTTTCAAAAAATTTCAAAACCGAATCGAACACAATATACAATATTCATTATCATATTTAGAAGTTTCATCAATGTCTTGGATTTTTCTGAATAATTGGCAATATTTGAAATTTCGAATGTTATCTGATTTCAGACAATTTTTAAAGTTTTCAACGTAATGCAGAGGATTTGAAAAATTTTTGAAATTTGAAATAGGTTACGATTTTTTAAACTAAAGCTCATAAATTTTATAATTATATGAAAATTTCAACATGAAACCAGCTACTGGAACTTCCAAAATTATGAAAACATTTATAACTAATCGAGATTTCTTGTGATTTTTAGTCAAGTATTTTAATTTCCGTTAAAAATATAAAAATATTAGTATAGACATTACGAAGACTATTAGAAATATACACATTTTATCAAATTACGAACATTTCCTGAAATCTTATGAAAAATTTGATTTTTATAGATTTATTGACATTTTTTTACTTTTCCTGACTTTTCAAGATTTACAAAATTTTTAAAATCATACGAACTACTCAAATTTGCTAAATTTTATAAAAATCTGACCAGCTCAATAAAATATCTTTTGTTTATTGAATACTTTGCATGTATTCCAAATATTTGTTTTAAATTTATAAATAAAAAATAACAAGAGTGTTAATATTAATGAAAAAAAAATTTTCTGAATACAATATACAAAACATTCTCTAGAATTTTATGAATTTCGTTACTGCTGTAGAATTCTTGATAATTCAGAATATTTTCGATGTTTTTAGATTTAAAAAAAACGAAACTTTTAAAACTACTGAAAACTTTTTCAAGATTACAACATTTGTTAAAATTTGCAAGAATTTTCGTAATTTTCCAACGTTTTTCAAGCTTCTAATTTTTTTTCCTCAATCTAAAATCATAATAATGCGTATTTCCAATGTAGCAATAAATCCCCCTCCCTTCTCTCCAATATTTGAGTGAATTACTACTTACTCGAAAAAATCGCGTTCTGCCCCAAGATGAACTAAAAATGTATTAAGTAGACTATAAAATTAAAAAAAAAACTTGAAAAATCAGTGCAAAATACAAATATCTACAAAATGAAACATTATTTTCCCGTTGTGCAGTCTTCTCGAGCTGCGTTGAGCCCGTCGTATCATACATCTTCAAAGGAGCTTGTGAGAGGGGGGGGAGGTGGGTTCGCGCTAACCCATACGATAAATATTGCGGCGCGAATGCACACCTTAATGAGCCGCACTCTCAGCGGTGTTGCCTATGATTAGATACCAGAGGAAATCTCAGACCGCGTGCATATTTAATGCTCGCACGTGCTTTTCGCATCGCGAAATTTGTCGAGGTGATCTTTTTTTTCCTCTCGAGTTGATAAACTATGGAATTAATTGTATGATCAGCTCGATTGGTTAATAAATGCGTGGCAAAATTGAATGGGAAATTGAATTGTAATGAAAGATTTAAAAGGGAAGAAAGTTTTAAGAAGTTAGTTTGAATGATTTGAATGAATTTTATTTAATGATTTATTCATTATTTTTTTGAGTCAATGGATGAAAGATTAAGAAAATCCAGGAATTTTATCTGATAGATTTCTTTTAACAATTGAGCTTGCACCTCCACCGTAGGAATAAATAAATTGCAACTTCCCTGAAAATTCCCATCATCCCTTCTCCCAATCCACTGTATTTCCAATCACATTGTAAAAAAGCTCCGTAGAAAAGCTCTGGACTTTTTCCACGTACGCCTAGTTTATAGCTGAGTAGATAAAACTAATTCTCACGGGAGTGAGGAAGAAAAAAATGGCCTGGTAAGAAAAATGGCATAGCGCAAACGAGCCCATCGCGAAAAGGGGGAGATTAGAGTGACGTCGAATGCCGAGCACGTACGGGAGTATTTCAGCGCCTCTTAGCCGTAATATCGTGAAATTTAGAGGACGGGGCAAAGTACGGCGTCATTAAAACATAGCCGCTTGTAGCGGGCAAATTATTGGAGACGCTGCCGGCTGGAAAGCCGTGGCGTAGATCAGCGCGTGGTATCAGCGTGAGTCGCCGCAGCAACACTCTGCGAGTAAAGTAACACGATAATTAACATGCTGCACGATTGCTAGAAATAACGTGCAGTTCTCGGTTGCGGCGCGGGGACGCGTACAGAGGGACGATATTATCACGTGCATGCCCGGCCCAATATGGACGAGCCCTTTTAGGTTAGGTCGCGACTTTAACTGATACCTATTCCTGCATGTTGGGCAAGATTGGTCATTTGGGGTAGGGATGGGAATAGAAACGAGAAGTATTGAAACAATTACACCAACCAGAGAGAAGAATAGTGCGAGCTATTGAAGATTGATGAAGTGATTTATGATTACTGAATAAATTAGAAATTTATGACCAAGGAAAATGGGGGAAATGAATGTTATAATGGAATTTGAAATAAATCAGCGTAAGATAAATATATAAATTACTAATTCATTTAGCAAAATTAGAATATTTTTGATGAAACTTGTGAAATTCTACTAATTCTATAGTAGATCTGTGTCCTACTAGAGATTAATTCAAAATCACTTATTGAGTTAGTGATTTATGCTGACTAATAAAATTAGTTTTTTATGACTGGAGAAGAGGGTGAAATGAAGTTTATAAAATGAGTGCAACATAAACATCTTTATTACCAATTTATTCAGTAGAATTCGAATATTTTTTTAGCAGACTTATAAAATTTTACTAATTCTATGATAGATCTGTGACCTACTAAAGATTATTAGTGAAAAATCACTAATTGATTCAGAAATTTATGCTTACTAACTAAATTAGTAATTTTGTGACTGGAGAAGAGGGTGACATAAATTTTGAAATAAAATTTTCAATGTATGAGCGCGAAATAAACAGCTAAATTACTAATTCATTTAGTATAATTCGACTTTATTTCAGCAAACTTGTGGAATTTTACTAATTTTATAATAGATCTGTGACATAAAGATAAGTGAAAAATCACTCATTAAGTTAGTGATGTATGACTGGAGAAAAAGATGAAATAAATTTTTATATGGAATATTTCATAAATTAGCGTGATATAAATATATGAATTACTAACTTATTTAGTAAAATACAACTTATTTTTTAGCAAACTTGTAGAATTTTACGAATTCCTTAGTAGATCTGTGACCCTCTAAAGATAAATTAAAAATTCTTACTTGATTCAGTGATTAATGCTTACTAATTAAATAAGTATCTAGTGACTTGAGAAATGGGTAAAATGAAATGGGGTGGAATGAATTTTCAATAAACAAGCGTAATATAGACATATTAATAAATTTAGTAGAACTCAAATATTTTTTTCAACAAACTTGTGGAATTCAACTAGTTCTATAGTAGATCTTTGGCCTACTAGAGATTAGTGAAAAATTACTCATTATGTTAGTGATTTATGCTTACTAACTAAATTAGTAACTTTGTGACTGAAGGAAAGGGTGATATAAATTTTGAAATCAAATTTTCGATGTATAAGCAAGAATTAAACAGCTAAATTACTCATTCACTTAGTAAGATTCGACTATATTTCAGTCAACTTGTGGAATTTCACTTATTCTATAATATACGTGAGACCTAAAGATAAGTGAAAAATTACCCATAAAGTGAGTGATTTCTGCTTACTAATTAAGTTAGTAATTTATGACTGGAGAAAAAGGTGGCGTGAATTTGAAAATGAAATTCAAATAAATCAACGCAAAATAAACATTTAAATAACCGATTTATTTAGTAAAATTCAACTATTTCTTGAGCAAACTTGTAGAATTTTACTAATTCTATAGTATCACTGTAAGCTTCTGAAGATTAGTGAAATATCACAAGTTGCATTGGTTTTTTATTCCTACTAATAAAATTAGTAATTCACGACTGAAGAAAAGGGCGAAATAAGTTCTGAAATGAAATATTGAATAATCAAGCGCGAAAGAAACATATAAATTACCAATTTATTTAGTAGAATTCGACTTCCTTACTAGAAAACTTGTAGAATTCTAGTAATTCTATAGTAGATTTATAACTTGATAATTTAATTTGTAAGTATATAAATAAATAAAAAAGAAAGAAGTGGAACAATAGTATGTACACGAATCAGTGGAGAAAATGCTCATTTTCTCCACTCCTGATTTTCGAAAATACGCATTTACTCCACCTCGTTGTGTAAAAAATATTTCTCAACTTGTGCAGAATGGCTTTTTTAGCGAATCCTGCAATTGTTGAGAAATATACTATTGATGTCGATTTATCGCAAAGATTGTGATAGATTTTTCTAAAAACTATTCATATATTTAGTATCTTTCGTATTTTTTAGCACGGATCGAAATATTATCTGATATTTTTTAGATTTCTACGTAAAACTCAATATCGCAAGTTTCAAAATTTCAAAGATTTTTGTGATTTTGATTGATTGAACTTTTCTTGATTTTCATATTGTCACCTCAATAGTCGGTTTTTCGAAAAATTTTTTCATGTTTCAGTATTCATGAAATCATGTAAGATTTTATAAAATGATTAGAGATTACTAGTATTTTCAAGAATTCCTATTTAGATTACTAGAAATTTATGCTTTAGAATCCAAAGTATATTTAATTTTTCGTATTTGAATAGTTTTTTCAGAAAACACTTTCTTTAAAGATCTAGAGATTTTAAAAGTATTTAAGTATTTTTTTAATTTTTATTATTTGAAGGGTTATTTGATATTCTTTTGAATCGATACAAAAATTTTTCGAATTTGATGCTTTAGTTATTGAAGTTTTATAGATATTCAGTATTTCATTTCTACAAATTTTTAGAATTTTATGCATTGGAATCAGTTCTATATAAGAGTATGCATAATTTTTAATCGTTCATATTTACCCCATATATTCCTGTTGTTTTATAGATTTTTTATGTATCATCGTAGAAAATTTTATTTACGAATCCATCATATTGATTTGAATTATTTCTATTTTCTAAAAAGAAATTTTCAAGTCTTTTGAATATTCCTGCTATTGTATTTCTGAAACTGACCACCAGAGACTGTCCTTTATTTCAACCATTATATTTTGAAAAAAAATTCTGGATTATAAAAAAGAAGAATGAACTTATTATTTGAAGAAATCATTAAGCTAGAAATTAGCGTGTTTCATTAATAAGTACGTAAAAAAAAGTATATATATTAAAAAGATCAATTTCACCAAATCATTTGAAAAATAGTTCATAACATCAATATTTAGGTAAATCATACACTCATAGATGAAAATTCATGTATCGACTTTTATTATCTTTTCTCCGTAGCAACAAATCAATAACTCATTTTTGAACTTTCGCTGAATCCTTTTTTTACCTACATCTTGCGTAACCTGAGCGGAGGTAATTTACGGCCCGTAGCGCGAAGACACATCTGTTCCCCGCATCGAAATATAATCTCCAGCTGATATGACTCGAGATGATTTATACCACGTTCATCGTCTTTTTACAATAATTAGGCAATATCAATGAGCATCTTTCGACGAGGGCAAAAACTTTCCACCAGGTTTCTTCAACTCGTAACCCTTCTTTATCTCTTCCGTACAACGAAACAACTATGTCATGTACACGTTGCTGTAAAATTTTCTTGAACCTTTTTTTCATTGAAAGATTTCTTTATCTTGTGAATTTTGTAATAAAATAATGTTTTTCGTTTTATTTTATGTTACAAACGATCTTTGAACGGAAGATTCTCAAATTAAAAATTTGTTTAGAAGACTGTTCATTATTTGTCTACGTTTTTACTATCTTCCTTACAAAAAACCACCATAAAAAAGTTCTCGTAATATCTTCTTTAAAGAAATAGAACTAACGAAATGTTATGCATAACGTAATTTCAAAATCAATATCATAATACCAAATTTACACTCATTCGTTCATAATTCCTCTACATCATCAGAAAAACAAACCTTTCCTCACTCAATCACTAATTAACAACCCATTGATCCCATTTTCTCTGAAAGCTCCATGTTTCGTTAGTTAACATCTAAAAAAATATCGATTGAAGAAAATAAAAATAGAAATAACGACGTTATTCGACTCGGAGCTTGTCTAAAAGATACCATTTCGCCATAGTTTCGCAATCTTTCGACTCGTGCCGATTTATCAGGCTGAAATCTAGATCAAGTCTCGGGCAAGTGAATGTAAAAGTTATACAATTCTCGGCGTTGATGTGCGAATGTATGATGAATTTGCAACGAACGTTCATGTTGTTCTTTGTCGAATATATTTCCATGGTGACACCCTCAAACTAATGTCCATGAAATCGTCTGCGTAATGATGCACGTCTTGTTCGAGTCTTAACATTTGTTTCGGCAGTCACAATACTATTAAGACAAACAATTATAGCGTAAATTCTGTATTATTTACTATTACTGTGAACAATAAAAAATTTAAATACGTCCGAAGAATTCTCATAACGATATTTCAGTCCGCGTTTTTCCCTTCAAATCAATACAATTTATGTTAATCCGACTTTAACCGTCGGCGAGATTTTTTGCCGAGCTCGAGTATCCGCGATCGAATTAACTTGATTGTCGCAAAAACGCCCGAAACGTCGCGAGTAAAGGATTGATCGCTGGAAAACGTGCGGCGCGGAAAATAGGGATAGTTGAGAGATCTGTTGGCGCAATCAGCGCTCTCGTTTATTTTCATTTAATAGTGATTAAAATTGGATGAGCTTGGGAGCGTGTGGTGCGTGCAGTTTTATAACGCCGGGGCGATGCGAAAAATTCGCCGGGGTAACATTAAATCCCGTGGCAGTAAAAGGCATCAAAGCGTAAACCTTATGCCTCCGCGTCCAATGATCGATGCCTCCGCTCAAGCCGATTTCTCATCCACTAATTAATTTCACGAGGGGGAAATTTAACTGCCGGAAAGATGAAAAATGGCTTCCTCGGGTTTCACTTGATGTCTAGTAAACAGATTTTCACGGTACCAGGAAATGGGAGTGGGATTTGTAGGGGATTTTTTGGGTTTGGTTTCGGGATTTTTCATTTTGAGGTCGATTTTTGGAAATGGGTTTGGGGTTGTGTTGAATGTTTGGATAGTATGTTGTATAAAGGTAATATGGAAGTATAGTTCTAATGAGAATATAATTTTGAATAAAGGTTATAAAGGTTTTTTAAAACAATGAATAATATTCTGATGATTAACTTCTGAGGAGTGATTTTTTAGTTCTTGATTCAACGACATATGTAGGTGCGAATGAATTTTTTTTTAGCTGCAGAATTTTTCTAAAATCTATTTTTTGTTATACAAATTGAGTATTTTTGCCAAAAATGTGCATGTACTAAAAATTTTTATGGGATAGATTTAGCAATTTTTCATATATTGTAGTTTGAAATATGAACAAACAAGTGAAATAGATATTTACGAATTTCAGAGAGGAAAAGTGAATGGTTCTTAAAGATACATAATTTTGAAAGTAAATATTTTTATTAGAAAATTGCTCACAAATCTTACAAGTTTGCCTTACATTAAACCATAAGTGAGCTTACATAACTCAATTCTTGATACAAATTATTTTATTTTCATTCTCATCAATTTATTTGAAAAAAGCACTATATTGGTATAAATATTCCTGATAATCTTAAAATTTTCGATAGTTTTCTTACAATTTTTGAAGTTTTTACTGTTTTCAGTAGTTAAACTTTATACATTAGTTTAGAGAATTCTGGCTATTATAACAATTTTTTGAAATCTTGTACTTTTATAATAGTTATAAAATATCATAATGATTATAAAGTTATAATATTATTATTATTCGAAATATTATTATGTATATATTGTATATATTGTATTTCGACAATTAAACAGCAAGCAAAATTTATAAAAGATTTTTTTTTTCACAGCCTAGATTTTTACAGTTTTTGTAAAGAATTTTTACAAAATTAAACATTTTTTTTCAATAAGACATTTTGACCGATTTGATAGTTTGACAGAAAATGTAAATTGTGACAGTTTTCTGTCAACAGTCATTTTTGATCATTTGTTATGAATTTTTGAAACGTTGAATAGTTTTGATACTTTTACGACGTTAAAAAATTCGAATTTTTTTACTTTGACAGTTTTTTGTAAAATGTCTTAAATTTTAGTTATCTTTGGTAGTCTCCGAAATTAACAAGTTCGCGAAATTATGAAAAATTGAATTTTTTGACAGATTTGAAAATCAGATAGTTATTTAAAAATTTTAAGTAACCGAATAATGTTGAAAAGATTTTATAGATTCGATAGTTTTAGTTAATAGTTTTGAAAGTTTTCGACAGATTTCAACAATTTATTACAGCTTTGTCAATTTGGACCTGTCTAACATTTTTTGAGAGTTTTTGTCACATTCCATATTTTTTAGTTTTACAGTATACAACAATTTCGAGCATTTCGAATAATTTCGCAGTTTGTTTTCAGAAATTTTGACAATTTTATATATCTTGGGCAGTCTTGGATTGGAAATTAACAGCTTGCCACATTGCCGAAAGATTTTTATTTTTTGACAGCTCTGATTATTTTTACAGTTTTTTTAGAGCTTGTGCTATAAAAAATTTTAAATATATTTTTGAAAATATAGTAGATTGACAGTTTAGAAAGTTTTTTAGTTATTGAAGTTCCAAAAGCTTTGAAATTTTTACTAGGAATACCAGCTTTTCATAATATTAAACATATTTTATGGTTAAAACTCTTTTACAGTGTATGAACAGTTTTGTAAGTTTTGGATATGTAGATGCATTTTAAAATTTTCGACAGTTTCCACATTGTAAATGAGCTATGGCAGTCTTGACGATCGAAAATGCAGCACAGAAAATTTATCATTGATTTATTTGTTTGACAAATTTGATGATTTTTACAGTTTTCCACAAGTTAAAGTCGACGGTAAATTTCCGAAAGTTGTAACAAATTTGACATTTCGATATCTTATAAAAGTCTTAACATATTTGTAAGAAACACTGTCAAAATGTTATAACCGTAAAAAAATTTGCAAAGTTCTGAAGCCTGCTAAACTTTCATAGTTTGTATGTATATTCTAGAATTCACCATCAATAAAAACCAGTACATTGAAAATGAAATAATTTGCCGTTTGACATTTATTTCATAGAAAATTGTATATTTTTACTTAAAATTCTTAAATTTTCCCAAATTAAGCATTGAGAGTATCCAAGGTCTAAAATATTCTCAAAACAACTTTAGCATCCTAACTAAAAAATGATGCAAATTATAAGTGTAAAACCTGATTTCTGATTTTCAATTATCATATATTTGAATTTTCACTCCAATTTTAAGGATTCCGTCACGTCATTTCTGCAATCTAAAACAAAAACCAAGCATAGACCTAAGTTTCATTCAACTCCCTAACCATGATCCCAAAAATTCTCTTAAAAAAAATTTCCTAAAACCTCAACAACCTTGTTTGTTCGAAACCTCAATTCATCTCAAACTCCCTCGACACATACCGATCGTTCATTAGAAAAAAAAAAAGATGAAAAGCGAGCTTGGGAGCGCAATTACCACTCGGATTGCCCTTAATTGCGTCTCGTACTCGGCTCTTTCTCGCATCCTGACGAAATCGTTGAATCGACAGACGTTGATATCTTCGTAAGATCGGATGCTGGAAGGAGCCGAAGCTCATACGAGAGAGAAAAGGAGTATTATGTGCGAGGGAGCGAAGGAGTAGGATGGATGGAATAGATGGCGAGCAGGGTTTACATAGACTTATTCGCTCGTGCAAAAGCGAAAGGATGGGCGTAGCGATTAGAGCGAGATCGAAAAGTGGGAGTTAAAGGCAAGGTGGCGTGGACGAATCTGCCGATGGAGAAATTGGAATAAATCACCTATCCTAATCGGCTGCAAGTTGCAAAGGCGTAGCGCGTTGCGTAACGCGACACCGCCGCGGGTAATCGTGCACCGAGCCCTCAACCAAAGCCTTCACCTACCAAATAACGTGTTTACTCGACATCAATTAATTCTCGTCGAGCTTTTCGTCGTATTTCAAGTATGTTATAACGAACCTAAACACATAATAAAGAATAGATGTCATATTTTTATCAAAATTAGATAAAATTGGACGATAAAAGATGTCACACTAATTTGAAAGTTAGAGTTTAGTTACAGAGTCTTTGATAATCTCTTAAGCTTGAAATTTTTGTCATAAACTCAAGCAATCCAACCTCTTCTCTCCCAAACCCCCAGATGTCCAAAAACTTTCATAAACTCTTCACCAGAGATATCCCAATCAATCCCCATGCCATTCAAACCGCGACAGAAGTAAAATGTAATGTAAAGGGAAAAGGCTGAAAAGCGTCCCTGCATCGGTGTAACAGCCAAGGATTTCGTAATCCCCGGGGGAAAGCCGGATGGAACTCGAGAGAACTGCTCGCATTGATCGTACAGTACATACATGCCTGTATAGGAAGGCGCAGTGGGCTAAAAAGACGCGTATCGCGGGTCTTGTTGGATGGGTGCAGCCGGTGCAGCAGCTAGTATGTACCACAACGTGGCCGCTTGCGCAAGGGATAAGTGCATGATATAGGTAGTACATACTACTCGGAGAGATGCGACCGCCGCCAAGGTGCACGAGGTGGTGCATAAAGAGGAGCGGCCGAAGAATTGTGCCACGCCGCGAGGAGTTCGCGTGCCGTAAAGTTGGAGCTCGTGCCGGCGCGGCGTACGTGCTCCCGCACGAAGTGTGCCATGCACGTTATACGTATATCGTGCCGTATACCGGCGGTGGCCCCGCGAGCCCTGAAACGCTACATCGCGGAATCGCGGATAAGCGATCCCTCCCGCTCCCGAAGCCGGTGAGCTCCTCTTCGGCGCCTTCCTCCATTCGACATTTAGCATACGTGAGCGCCCGATTACGGACCCACTCACGACCCACGTTGCCCACCTTGGCAGTTTGCTGATAAATTCGAGGATCGCTTCTGTCAAGAAGAGTATCTCAAGTCTCAAAATGAGAATCAATTTGTCTCTGGAGGCTCAGAAAAAGGAACTTCTAGTCTTCGAGAGTAACGAAATATTTTTTAAAGAGTCTTCAGAAGACTCCTGCAGTGATATTCCATTCGGATGGTCTGTTTCTTGGAATGATCAACAGGCTTGAAGCATGAAGGCTTCTTATCATCTTCCTATGAGGTGACATCGGGAGTACCTCAAGGATCGCATCTTGGTCCCCTCTTATTCATAATCTTTATACATGACCTTCCATCTTGTTTTTTTCTATATGCAGATGTTTATTACTTGCGGACGATGCTAAGATATTTGCAATGATTCGATCAATTGAGAATGCATTGAGATTCCAAATTGAGATAAATAGATTATATGATTGGTCTGTTTTTAATAAATTGCCGTATAATCTACGTGTAAAATTGTACGTTTTTCTAATATTCCATTCGGATACTTCATTTCTTGGAATGATCAACAGGCTAGAAGCATGAAGGCTTGAAGCATGAAGGCTTGTAGCTTGAAGGCTTAAGACGACTCGCAACCTACTGTAGTGCGAGAAAGACGCCTAGAACGGGATTCAATTGAAAGAAAGAAGGACGAAAAGAGAAGGTCTTGCGAGTCGTCTTAAAGCATGAAGGCTTCTTCACTCTAAAAAGATACATATGAGACATGTCTCCATAGAAGACACGAAGAAACGAAATTCATGTCTTCAGTCATTAGGTGTCTTACTTTCATGTGTCAAAAAGATGTGTTTTAAAGACATCTTTAAACGTCGTCTAAATGGCGTCATAAAGTGTCTCGTGACAAGACACTATTTTTTGCAGTGTTATCATCTTCCTATGAGGTGACATCGGGAGTACCTCAAGGATCGCATCTTGGTCCCCTCTTATTCATAATCTTTGTAAATGACCTTCAGTCTTGTTTTTCTATATGTAGATGTTTATTATTTGCGGACTATGCCAAGATATTTGCAATGATTCGATCGATTGAAGATGCATTGAGGTTCCAAATTGAGATAAATAGATTATATGACTGATCTGTTTCCAATACATTGCCATCGAATCTATCAAATTTAAAACTGTACGTTTTTGTAGGTGTCGTAGACTCATATTGTTTCCTTATACCATAGGCAACACTACATTACACAACGATAATTCAGAACTGGATCTTAGTGTTTATTTTATAGATTCTCTTTATTTCAATGATCATATACATTCAATTTGTAGCAAAGCACATCAAAGATTGGGTCTTATCAACAGAGTTATATCGGAACTGATGAGCGTAGACATTTGTATCTTTTTGTATAAATCCTTGGCAAGGCCCATCCTTGAGTATGCTACAGCCATTTGGAACCCGTATACTCAGGTTATGGCGTCACGTATTGAGAAGGTGCAGCACAAATTCCTTAGGAGACTGGTTTACTTATCAAATAGTCCTATGGCTTTTACCGATCATGACTATTCGCCGATTGAATCGTCTTTTGGGATATCGACATTGGCCATTAGAAGGCAGGTTGATGATTTTATTTTTTTGTATAAGATCATGAACGGCATGGTGGATTCTCCGGAAATTTGTCGAAAAAAAGAGTGTCGTTTGAGTTTCAAGAATATCTTGAGTATTGCTCTTCGCCAACAGAAAACTCATTTGGTGACTCTTGGAGACTCCAGTAGTTATTTTGAGGATGATCTTAGATTCGAGACTCAACACTGAGAAATATGCTTAGTGTGGTCAACTGATATTCAGTTGGCTCAACTGGATGACAGCTGTGAACACGTACAAGAACATGATGGAGTTAAACTAACTGCAAGGCATGCTCCAAGACTGCAGTTGAACCAACTGCACATATTGTTCAGTTAATCATGATATACCATTTTACTAACTAACTGAATATTATCTGTTTATTCAAATGGTTAGTGCAGTTGAAACAACTGCATCATTATTTAACCCTGCCATTAAGCTAGTTGATTGTGAGTCTCCCACAGTTGAAACTATCGTGCGCAGTTGTATCAACAACATGAATTCAGTGCATTTAACTGCAGCACAGTTTGATGATTAGAATATTCTGTTTATCTAACTACATATGCTCAACTGATTATGTACTTGAAAACACCATCAAAATTTTTGCCAGTAAAAACTTTCTTGAGACTAAACGGTATGAAAATCGAGTTTTTCATAATTTGCAAATAATAGGAATAGGAACACAGTCAAATAAATAAATCACCTCTACTCTTATACAAAATCAAAGAATCAAAAATAGGAACCCTCAAATATCATTAATAATTATTATTTAGAATTTTTTATTCTTCCCGTGCTCTCGACCTGAAAAATCGAGATCGAAGGATCGTCCTTTGAAAATCAAAGGATAAATTTTTCTGATCGCGTTTCTGCTGCTGGGGAGGAAAAGAGGCCCATTTTTCCCATATGCAAACGAGGCCTCTTTCTACACCGGCGACGCAACTCGCCATATATTCGTGGCGGCACGAGATATCCTGCTCGATATCGAAATATAAGCGAGCACTGGCGAGCGAGCGTATGCACGATACTGATTAGTCTCCGCGCGGGTACAAAGACGCGTCATCGATTGATCGCCGCTCGCCCGAGATTTCCATAATATTGCCGAGCGAAAGCAAAATTTGCTGCGCTTTCAGACCGGGTAGCGTAGTTGCAGACGTCGCTTGAATACTAATGCAACCGTGTTGCTAAGGCCTTTTGCTGCCCGCATTTTCGGCCGAAACATTTCGCTTTGACTTTTCCGCGACTCGCTGGCTTTCCGCGCGATGTCCTGGCGAGATAACAAATAACGATCCGATTATGTTCGGGGGCAGATGGAGACGGTGGAGTAGATGGGTTTTTTTGATGCGAGAGATTCCATGTTGGGATCCAGGTGTAGGAGATCAGATATTTTGTTTAAGGAAAATGACTGGGAATTGATCCATGGAGAGTGAAGAGGTTAAGATATAAATATAAATAGAGGAGAGGAAAGAATTCTCGTTATTGTGAAGTCTCACAAATTGTTATCTATGAAACAACGTTTCACAAGAAAATTTCGTGGCATTGTACAAATGTTCTTACGTAAGGTACATCCCTAGAGGGAGGATTTGTTGGGCAGATAGGGGAAATCGAGAAATCTCCGGGTGCTCGCGCGATTTGCACACGTATATACACGATATTCCACATGCATGGAGAACAGTATATCAATGTAATTGGCGTAAGCCCGCGCGTCTCTTGCGACCTTTCACCGCGAACCACTACCGTTATCGCATCTCACGTACCCGAGCTCCAATCGGACCTATCTGCCCCAACAAGACTTTGCCAAATTTGGTCTTTCTCTAACTTCTCGTCACAATGCTACACGTTATTGCCTTACTATTAACAGAATGGAGCCCCTGGTAAATTATTTTGATCCACATAAAAACGTTGTATGAAAATGAAATTTCTTATGAGAATTCAATTTCTTATAAGGTGAACCTTGTAACCTTATGTTGGGACGTCTACATTCATTCAATCCAACAACGACAAAGCAAACTAAATTATAAACATCAATATAGAAATGACTGGTTTTGAATCAGGCAATAAATAACTATTACATGAATCTCCAAATCATAATTCCTCCTCTCTATTTCATTTCCTCACATAAATCTTAACGTAATCCATAAAAAAACTGAATACATCCTCCTTAGATCCTATATTATCAAGCTAAATACATCAAGTACTATATTCTAGTATTTCCTTACCTCTTTCTCTCTCAAATTACAATAAAAAAAAAAAACCTTTACAGCAAAATCCAGAAATTCATGTACTGCATTGCAATTATAACTCCAAATGAACACCCAATAACATTAAAAAAGAATGTTCACGTCCTTGTGACTCCTTTGAAATGTCGATCCAGCGAAATCATTGACAATGGGCCACAGCGCCTTTCTTTCCAATGCACTGCAAAAAAACATTTATGAGACATGTCTCCATAGAAGACACGAAGACGCGAAATCCATGTCTTCAGTCATTAAGTGTCTTACTTTTGTATGCCAAAAAGATGTGTTTTAAAGACATCTTTAAACGTCTTAAAAATGGCGTCAAAAAGTGTCTTCTGGCAAGACACCATTTGTTGCATTGTATGGTTGGCAAAATCCCAACATACCAGAAATCATTCCAATCAATGCACACCCCCGGGAAAATCATTCCCGTCGTTATCCAGATTCCGAGCCAAAAACTTCGATCACCAATCGGGCCTCACGCAACAATGGACAAGTCCGATCCCATCACATAAAAAAAACAAAGCACAATACACGAAGCTGAAAACAAGAAAACCAACCACGACCGTCAATAAAAAACGCCCTGATTTTCGACACCAGTCATAACAACACAAAAAAATGAACTCACCATCTCAGCTTCGATCGTGCCTCTCAATAAATTTAAGTAAATACAAGAAATCAGGAGATACTACTAGCGATTCCGAGTTCAATAACAAAATGGCTGAGACCGACGCTTTCTTTCTCAATTTATGGAGAAGGATAGTGCGCATGCGCGCTTGATTTAGGGGGAAAACAATATCGATCTATCTCGATACGATACTCGATACTCGGTAAGATTTTAAGGAAAGGGTCATTTAGCATTAGGGTTGGGTATCGAATCATGAAATATCGATATGATACGATACGATATATTGAAACATTCCGATATTTTTTATCGATATATCGGTAGAAAAATATCGATAGCCCGATATATCATGATATTTTGACTTTAGTTAGTTTTCCCAATAGGAAAGTAGGCTCTAGTACCAGTTAATATGCAATTGTAGTTTATAAGAAATAAAAAAGGAAAGAGTTGCAGTAAAAAGAAATCATTGCTAGAGTTTATGTTGTTATAGTTATATCCTTGAAACTTTCACAGAAGGCAAACAGTAATAAATTGTGGATTGAGACAAATATCACAGCTTTTATAACATTATCAAATTGTCAATGAAAAAAAAATTTTAATTTAAAGATTTTTGATCACAACTCTAAATCAATACTGGCCAAAAAAATCCTTTGGTTGAGATATTCTGGTGTCAACCGATTAGAGTCGTCAGTGTCGTCGCCCATTATTCGGCTTGCTAGTGAGATGTGGGCAATTATCAGCAAACTATCGAAACCACTTCGTTTTGATGATACAGACAAATTTTCGTGCGTTTTTTGACAAACTGCAGCCAACAGCGAAAAATTGCAATATTTGTAAATAATAAAGATGATGCATAATAGTGTTTCGATATTTTATACCCAGCTGAAAAAATCCAATTGGTTTTGCCAATAGCCCGACCAATTGGCAAAACCAATTGGCAAATTGGCATTTGGCCAATTGGTCCGACCATTTGGAATTGCCAATTGGCCCGACGATGGCCGACCAATTGGCAAACTTAATGTTTGTCCGATTGGCAATCATAATCGTCATGCCAATTGGCAATTCTAAAAATAGTCGGACCAATTGGCAAAATGCCAATTTGCTAATTCGTTTTGCCATAAATGTGAATTCCGATTACTATAGATTAATTATGCAATTATATATTTAATTTTTTCACCCTCGGTGCAATTGGAAAATTCCACCCAATTATATAAAATAATTGTGAAATGACATCGCGTTCCAGCCGATACAAATAATTATGCGTCATACTTAATGTATCAGTCCTTAACTTGTAAAATGAGATAAAAAAATTGACTTCTATCTCGTGGATCTCGCAGTAACTACTGGTATGGCGCGGAATATTCAAATTTGAGGGCGACATATTTGAAAATCCGGCGCGATACCAGTACTTACTGCGAGATCCACGAGATAGAACTCAATTTTTTTTTCTCATTTTACAAGTTTAGCACTGATACATTAAGTATAATGGCATGATGATTGGTAACTGCGGGAACGCGATGTCGCTCCACAATTTTTTTATGAATTTCGGCAGAATTTTCCCAATTCCACCGAGAGTGGAAAAATTAAATAATTGCATAATCAATCTATAATAATCAAAATTCACATTTATGGCAAAACGAATTAGCAAATTGGCATTTTGCCAATTGGTCCGACCACGACCATTTGGAATTGCCAATTGGCCCGACGATTATGATTGCCAATCGGACAGAACATTAAGTTTGCCAAATGGTCGGACCATCGTCGGGCCATTGGCAATTCCAAAAGGTCGGACCAATTGGCAAATCGGCATTTTGCCAATTGGTTTTGCCAATTGGTCAAGCTATTAGCAAAACCAATTGGATTTTTTCAGCTGGGTAATATCGCAATGATCATATCGATATAATGATTATCGTATAGTGACTATATCGATACGGAAAACCCGATGTGTCGTAAGAAAATATCAATATTACGATATATCGATACATATCGCGCATCCCTATTTAGCATTTTCATCACTGCTAGAAGGGTTGAGCCCTTTTCTATCTGACTTTTGCGCCATGGGAATGGCGAATCGCGGGCGATGTTTGCGAGTCACGAGCTAACGGAACGGATTAACGTGTATATACCGCGTTGTACCTGCGATGCGGTGAAAATACCGCGAGTTTCCATGCTTGGCTCAATTTCGTCGCGTATCTGCGGACCGCGATCGTCGCCGCGGTTCAGCCGGGGTTAAGCAGATAACGCGCCGATTGGACCCGCGAAATTCAAATGAGCCAACAAGGGGCGAAATTGAAGAAACGGCCGCGGGCTGTGTTATAGTATCTATCTGCTCAAGTCGCAGGACTAATCTGATCGGGCCCGGAATAGCTCATGCCCCGAGCGTTTGTTTTGCACGTGCATCGTGCGTTCGCACGTCGTTGACCCGCGCCATGCATCACGCCACTTTCTATCTCTCTTGCTCTTTCGGGAAAGATTGTTTTTTTATGTTTTTTTTTTTTCCTTTTTGCGGAGGTTGGTGTAACGTAGCGCATAGAGATCTATGCTTATCGTGGTTGCTAATTTGCGCGGAGGGTTTAAAAAATGATGTGCTGATGCGATGGGCTGCTGGGTGATACTGAATGAAAACTGAATCTTAATAATTACGATGATACTGATATGACGGATTTTGAGGGTTAGATTGGATCGAGAGGATTGAGGATTTGAAGAAAAAATAGGTCATTTGAGAAAGGAAATTGGTTACCTAAGTACGATGTAGAACAATTTGAAAATGACGATTTTTCTGTACAGTAGTAATTTAACTATATTTTAAAAGTTTGAAATTAGTGATGTGAGCCAATTTGTAAAAATTGTATTATTATTAGTGTTTGGTCACATTTTAGCATGCGAAAATGATGAATTATGTTTGTAGTTAGCATTTATGAATTTTATTCAGGCCTTCATGAAAGTCGAAAAAAAGTCGAAAAGGCCGTCGAAAAGTTTTTATTTTGCAGATAAGAATTTATTATTATTATTTTCATGGCTCGAAAAATCGTGATCTCGGGGAAAAGGTTCTTGCGTACGGAAAAAACGTAAAATTTATTTTTTCAATCGTTAAAGAACCAGATACATTTCTACACAATGAAATTTTTTGGATTTTCTAATTTAACTTGACTTGTTCGACTTGCATCGTGGTCACCACAAGACTCTTAAAAAGAAAGTTATTTCGGGGAAAGTACCATAATTCCGACAATTATTGTTGATATTTTTTTATGGACAAATACTAGTTTTTTCAAGTGGACAATACACTATTGAAAAACAATAACTTTGGTGCGATAACATTATTTCTACATACTTTAAAATATACTCCAAACCATCCTCAATTCGTCTGCACAAAAAGGTATATAACCCCTTAAAAATCAAACGGAATCTTTGTGAGCTGGACAAATTTTTATGAAATTAAAAAAATTTGAGTAATAAGTGCCATGTTTGAAATTTTACAATGGAAATAATTAGAAGATATTGAAAATTAGAGAAAGTGTCGATAAATCTAGAATAAAATGAAAATTTTTGTAAAATTTCAGAAAATGATCATAGTTTCAGAAATTGTGTTTTTTATTCTATTTCTTTGGAATATGCATTATAATATTTTTCATGTTTGTAACGCGAATTCAAAACATTCGAAAAATATCAAAAATCATTAAAAAATTTCACTATTTGAGCGAATTTCAAACATTTTGAAAGTGCTGAGTAGTTAGTTTGATTTTATGAGAAATTTTAAAAATTCCTAAAAATCAGAACACATCACAAATTTGAAAAACTGTCAATTTCCTTAGAAAAATCGAAATTTTTGTAGAATTTCCAAAAACACCTATCATTTTCGAAATTTTATTCATTATTATATGTATTTCGACGAAATAGGTATTCATAAATATATTTTTTTTTTCAATTTTTACTAGAAATTTGCAATACTTAAAGATCATTCAAAAAATAAGAAAAATCTTGACAGGGTAGACAATTTACATAAAATTTCGAATATTTTGAATAGTCTGCATTTCTTTTTGAATTTTTAAAATTTTTGAATATCAGAAAACATTTGACATTCTTAAGATTACTAATAATTTGAAAAATTTTTATGAATCGGTAGAAATTCATAAAATTTTAAGGAATTCTGTGTATAGTGTTCATTTTTATAGATATTTATGATTTATATCTGTGGCTTCCCGGCATAGCAAAGAAAGTCACTTCTGCCATAACGTTTAAAATTTTATCAGAATATCATGTAAAATGAGCCTTATGGCAGAAGTGACTCTCTCTGTCATGGCGGGAAGCCACAGATATATTTATTAATAGTGTTTTTGAAGTTATTTGATAAAAATCTACAGAATTTAGAGTTTCAAAATCACAAGAAATCTTCATGAGTTTTATGAATTTGGTAAAATTGTGGAAGTTTTTGATAGTTAGTATGATGTCAACGATATTCAAATTTCCGGAGAATCATAACAAATTAGAAGTTCTGAAAACTGTCAATAATTCTAGGATAATGAAAGTTTATGTAGAATATCAGAATATGTCTACTTATTTTGTGAATTTTGTTCATTATATGTATATCTACAAAATATGCATTATGTAACTTTTTTTTTAATTTGGAATACTTGGAAAGTATTTAAATGTAAAGGAAAATTTTGCATTATTTGGGCAAATTTTTATAAATTACAAGAAATTGAATGGTCTCTTACATTTAAAATTTAAAATTTCACTATCAAACAAAAAATATTCAAAATTTCAAAGATTGTCTATGATACTGGAAAATTATAAAAATTTGTAAAATCAAAGAAAATGGGCGTAAATTTTGTAGATTCGGTGATAGAAAAAATGAAATAATTTTCTGGATTTTGTACATTAGAGAAATTTCATACGATTATCATAAGTACTGTAAGTTGTGAAAAATTTACCAATTCGAAAAAACTGCAATCAATAAACTTATGCATGTTTGCATGGATATTTTTTGATATTACACCAATGCAGAAATTACCAGCTACCCATTGGAAAAATTTTTAGGGGTCTTGTTTCAGTCCTGCAATTTCTCAGTTCACACTGTCTCATTCACTACAAAAATTGATTATCCTCAAATTTAGTCACAGAATTCAACCTTCAAAACCTTCCTCTGCTCACCTTTCCATATTCCCATTCTTGTAGTACATAATCCCAATTCATCAAGTTTCTGACGTATGATACAAATAGAAGCCAACCAGGAAAGTATGTACAAAAACGTAGCGGAAGAAGGCAGTGATCCTCGCAAAAGTCACCCTTGTTCCTCGGACGATAAGATCTCGCGGCGTGGGACTTGCATCAGCGAGACTACGGGCCTAGAGAGCGGGGAAAGGGGGAAAAAGGGGGCATGGCGCGGTGACAAATAGCGCGTAGATCGGCCCTTTTTCCGGTCCGCGGGGCTCGCTGTCCCGACCTAGCTGTCCCGTCCTGTCCGGGTGATAAACACCCGCGTCGCGACTCGCAACTCGACGGCGCGTTCCCGTGGGTTCCGCGATTTTTCTCTCAGCCGCCGTGAGAACCGCGAAATCCGCTATGGAAAATCGCCCGACACCTTAATTGACACATCGCCCAGCGCGTACGCCGTATACATTCGCGCTCGGCTCCGCGAGATGATCGATTGAGACATCGCCCATGTTTCGTGTCTCGTTTTTTTACTGGTTTTTACTTTCCAGCGGTTTTTGAGGTTAGGGAGATTCGATAAATGTGGGGGTTAGGGAAAGGATGAGAATAAGAATGGAAGTATGATTTTAAATTGTAGGGTATTCTCTTAGTTTGGACCGGTCAAAAATTGAGTAGTTTTAAATAGTTATTAGAGTATTGAAAACTAGAATAATCATTTGTAAGCAATCGAGTGGTAATTCTTACAAGATTTAACTATTGTGGTAAGTGCATATTGATTGACGCTGGATTAGCTCGATAAAAAGAATAAGTTTTTGGTAAAGCTATTAGCAGATGCTTGAGAATTTTCATACAGGCCTGTTCAGGCGTTAACAAAAAAACACTCAGAAATTGATCGAACATCAGTGGAAATGACTGACTTATGACTGACTAGGATCACTATAAATGACTGTCAAGCTGTTGATTTGCTCGTACTGCTTGAACAAAATTTATTCAAAATTACATTGCGCAAGATAAAGAATTTCGAATGATAATTCAGTTCGAATTGACTGTAGAGCAATCTTCATACCTAAGAGTCGTGAATTGAAAATTGATAAATTTATTTGATTGTCAAAATATTGGAAAGTAGATGTGGTAAAATTTATTGTTTCAGAGGAAAACCAATTTTCTCTTTGACCTGGTGATTTTTAACTAACTGCTCGTAGTTTTCTATACATAATTAAGGATTTTTCACTTCATAAATAGTCCTATCTTAGTAATAAAGATGAATAAATTTGACTTACACAATATAATATAAATAACACTATAATTAGTAAAAATTTACTCAGCATTTTTGAAAAAAATGTCTAACTAGAAATTAGTAATGTGTGCAACTAAAAATGAGTGAATAATTACTAATTCTGCCTCAAAGACTGAATAAATCTGTAAAAATTATTTATTCAACGGTCAAAACATCAACAAATAATTCTGTCAAGATTAACTATTCGATAGGTTAGAATTTGGAAAAATGAGCTGTTCAAATCGACAATTTCACAGTCAATATTTCGACACATGAATCTGTCAAAATCAACAATATAATAGCAAAAATTTCGTATATCTGCCAAAATTGACTTTCTCATACAGAAAATTTTGTTCGGAAAATTCGTTAAAATAGACTTATTTCAGGCGCGTCGGCAAGATAGAGTTGTAGAAGTTTAATTTTGAACCTTGCCCGAAATTTGAAAAAAAAAAGACTATTTCATGGAGAAATCATTTGAATTATAACAATCATTAAGAAAATAACTGATAGTAAAGAATCAGAAACAAGTGGAAATCATAAAAATACTTACTGAAATCTTAAGAAAATAAGGAATGGTAGTACTCAAAGTTAACAAAATTCAAGATTCTCAGTTATACTCACACAAAATAAAAATAATTTTGGCACGAAACTTAAACGAAATTCTAATCATAAATAATTGGTAAGGATAACGTTATAAACAGAAATTTGAAAAATTGTTCGAACCTGATGAAATTATACGAAAAAATTGTGATTTACGAAAGTGCTTGAAATTTGGAAAAATTCAAACCCTGGAGTATCGAATTTGAGAAATCATTCAAATCCTACCAATTCTGAAAAATACTAAAAATTAGAGTATGTTTTCAGTCGAAGAATTGTATTTTGAAAAATCCGAAAAACAATCAACTTTAAATTCTACGACATTAAATTTAAAAAATATATATATACTTATCTATCTACATGAATAGAAGAAATATATGAAAATATAAAAAAATTACAAAATCGTATAAATACTATCAAAATGAAAATATAAAAATCCATAAATCACAAAAAATCGACGTGAGTGTAATTTTTACCAAAAAACTATAAAATTATTGAAAATTGATTCAAATTCAAAGTCTAGAAACTCGAATTCTATAAATGTCGGTACTTTTTAGAAATCTTAAAAAAATACACACAAACTGTAAAAATTTAAGGAATAGATACAAAATCTTCTTAATACTAAAAATATACGAAGTATAAGAAATCTATTCACACTGAAAATCGTGGAACATGTAGTTTTCCCGAAAATCTATGAAATTACCGAAAATGAGCTGCAATTAGAATTGTACACTATGGAATTGTCAAAATTTACATATACTTTGAGAAAATAAAAAAAATACACACGCTAAAGCTACAAAATCCTATCAATACTAAAAAAATACGGAGGGACAAAAATTTATGAAACGCAGAAAATCTATATAAATGTAATTTTTCTAGAAATCTATTATATTATTAAAAGTTGATAATAGTTGGAATTCTACAACGTCGAATTCTAGAAATTTATATATAAAAACACTAGGAATCGTAAAATATATTGAAAAATTCTCCAGCTTCCATAAGTAAGAAATAAAACTCAAGAAATAATGGAAATGATTCAATACTCATAAAGTATGTAAAAATGATTTTTTGAAAAAATTATAAAACTTTGAGTTCTAGTGCATGCAATTCGAGAAACCTGTAAAGAAATTCATCAGCGTAATAGGAACTTCTTGAAACGGTTTCAATATTATAAAAATATTTTTAAAAAAAAGTGTCAGTAATCTGGGTCAAAGATACTATTTTTCAAAAAAATAATTAAAATACTCAAGATCGTTGAGATTTGCAACACAATAACATCAAATACAAAAATTCCATGAAAATGCCAAAAAATATTACGAAATTTGAGAAAAATATATTCAATACGAAAATTCCGGAAGTCCATAAAATACTGAAAATCTTGCAATCTAGAAATGTATTGAAAATTCTTTTGGTACTTTTATTTCTAGAGTATTTAATTCTAGAAAGCTGTATAAATGTTCATTAAATTTATTTTAATATCCTTTATGTTTATATTTATGCACTTGAAAATCACCAAAATCACCATCATATAAATTTACTAAATGAAAATACAAAAATAATAGGTTAATATTTCACTTTAAGATACAGTAAAAGTTACTTCAAAAACCCAAAGATTTTTTCATAAAATTCTTGAATCATTGACTTTTCATTCAATCATGTGAATTTCATTATTGTCTAATTGTAAATAAAGTATCTTTATTCATACTAAACCCTCTTAGAAAAATTCTTTCTCCCTCAGTCCCTCCTTAGTACACCTCTCCAAACCCCACAAATAAATCCTTTTCTCGCTGCAGGCTGATAAAACACGTTGTCAGGCTCGGAAAATCGCGATTTCCCGTAACGAAGAAAACGCGCTGCCCGAGCGGAAAGATGACCCGCAATAGAGTCATCGCGAGGTAGATGAGGATCTTGCCAATTAAGGCAAGACTAATCGAATGACGCGCGATTTCGTTCCGCGTAATTGCCCGCGGGCCCATGCAGATCCCTTATCAGATATATTCTTTGTCCCGGTGCATTATCAGCCCCGGTCGAGTTGGCTTTCGCAATAAATCCGGCTAACGAGAAAAAGCCTCGGGTAATTATTCGCGGCCCTTATTCACGCGCGAAATGAAAAAGGATCATGGGAAAATGCAGAAATTTCGCGAAACCGCGACGGGGTACCAATTACGCGCGAGTCCGCGTTTTCCACGATTGCGCCAATGCAGAGCTAATTACTCGAGCTTGTTGTTCCTTCATTCATAACGGCGAGGAATAGGCAAAATAGTGGGAACTCGCCCCGAGGGATTTTTCGCGGTTTAAGGTGAAAATAGCAGTGATATTGATCTTAAGCATATAGAGAATAAAAAATATTTCCTTTTGGCCCCCGTCAAAACTAATTACCTGGGCTCAGCGGCGTAGGCAGAAAAAGTTTTTGGAAGGGGTTTTTCTGAACAATATTTTTCCTTCGGGATTTCATAATTTTTAATCTTTGACAGTATGGTTACAAGAGAGTGGTTTTGTAATATTTTACATTTTGGAATTTTAAATTTATACAACTTTTGGAATGCAGAGTAGCACATTTTTCATGTACTTAAATGAAGGGGTTCGATTTCAGTGATTTTTAATTAGTAACTGCGGTTCCGAATTTGTTTACTAATACTTTTTTGTATTTATACTACTTTGAGGGTTATCTGATAATTAGGTAATATGGGTTTCTATAAAGCTTTATGAAATTCAATACTCTTGGAATTAAACGTCTGAAAAATTTACATATTTGACTTGAATTTTGAGCAAATTTTAACCTTACAGATAAAAGGTACATCATTAATTTATATTATTTTCGAATGGTATATTATTTATCAAATTCTGTAGTATTTTCTTGTATTTTTATATATTTCTAAAATTTATATGGATCGCTCAATACGTTTTCAGAAATTGATGCTATAGCATTGAAACTTTAAACGATTTACAGAATTTTATTGATTTTTCTGACGACAGTTTCATTTATGAAGATTTTCAATACTCTCATTCCATTTTTTTTAGCATTTTAACAATCGAAAAAAAGTTTATTTGTATAAATTGTGTACATTAAATCGGATGTATTTTTATTGATTACTTGATAAATTACTATAAAAATTTCTACAATTATGTATAGTTATAGTGTAAAATTATTGAATATGCTCCAGGGTAGAAAGATTTATAAATTTTTAAAAAAATGGTACGAAATTTTTAAATATTTCTAGTGAACTAGGAAGCTAGTAAACTAGTAAGCTAGTAAACAAGTAAGCTAGTGAACTAGGGAACTAGTAAACTCGTTTACAAGTAAATTAGTAAACTAGGAAACTTGTGAGCAAATCAACTGTTAAACTTTTGAACTAGTAAGCTAGTTACTAGTAAACTAGTAAACTGGTGAGCTGGTAAACTAGTAAACAAATAAACTGGTAAGCTAATACATAGGGTAACAAGTAAAAAAGTAAGCAACTAAGCTAGTAAACTAGTAAGCAAGTAAACATGTATGCTAGTAAGCTAGAGAAATAGTAAACTAGCAAACTAGTACGTTAACAAACTACTAAACTAGTAAACAAGTAAGCTAGTAAACTATGTAGTAAATTACTGGAATTGTAAAATAGTAGTATAGTAAATGAGTGAAATAGTATAATAGTAAACTAGCAAACTCGTTAACAAGTAAATTAGTTAATTAGTAAATAATAAACTAGTAAACTTGTCCAATTCGTAATATTAAACTGGTTAATGAGTAAGCTAGTAAACTAGTTAGCTAGTGAACTAGCAAACTTGTAAACCCGTTAGCAAGTAAATTAGTAAACTAGTAAACTGGTAATCAAGTACACTATTAAACTTGTGAAGTAGTAAGCTAGTAAACTAGTGGGCTAGTTAAATAGTAAATAAGTAAACTCGTTAACAAATGAATTAGTTAACTACGTAACGAATAAATTAGTTATCTAGTTAACAAATAAATGAATAAACGCGTAAACTGGCGAGCAAGTACACTATTCAAATTGTAAACTTGTAAGCTAGTTAACTAGTAAACTAGCAAACTAGCGAGCTAGTGAACTAGTAAACAAATGAACTAGTGATTCGTTAAGATAGTAAACGAGTAAACAAGTAAAATAGTAAACAAGTGAGTTAGTAAACTAGTTGGCCTGTAAACTAAAAAACTAGCAAATATCAATCTAGTTAACTAGTGAACGAGCAAATATCAAATTAACCAGGAAGCAAGTGAACTAGTTAATTCATTTTTCACATTTTTCTAGAACAATATACCTAACCCTGGAGGATTTCTAAGTATTTTTATATATTTTTTATATTTTTGTAAAATAATTTTTCTCCTCCATTATCGTTGTTTTTTTCAAGTACTTTTACATTCAAAAGATTTTGTTGCGTTTTTCGGAGTTTTTATAGATAAAAAGTATATTTAGTCTTCGATGCTCTAGATACCTTAAACTTATAGATCGTAAAGATATTTGTCAAAATTTGTCATAAAATAGTTTTTTTAAAGAATTCAAATAAGTTCATTTTCATTTTAGAAATTGTATGAATCAAAAGATTTCTAACACTTTTATATAGATTTTATATAGATTTATAGACTTTGATGATCCAAGATTCAAAGTTTACTAAATTTCTATCATTTTCGTGGATTCTTTTTTTTCTTGTTTATTCACAAGGTTGCAACAATTTTCTTGATTCATATTTGCTATGGAATCCTACGTTTTGATAATTTTTACTTTTTTATTAAATATGTACCGCTAGCGTTTTCATGGACTTTTTTGTCAGTATATCTTGATTGTTTAATGATGTAACTTGTTTTATTCCTATTTGAAATATTGATTGATTCTATCAGGATTTCGGGAGTGGTTTGAACCCCCAAAACCCGTCTCTAGACCCGTTGTTCCTTCATACATAACGTCGAGGAACAGGTACCTCGCGATTTTTCGCGCATTGACGCGGAAATTTATGAAACGCAAATTTCGAGGTAACGAGCGTGGGGAGATTTGTTCGCGCGATGCGCATTTGTTTACGAAACGACGGGGATTTTCTCCATCTCTCGTCGGCATCTTCCTCCTTCACGTTGTCTTCCTATCGGGGATTCAAACGTACACTCGGGAATTTCGACCTTCGATCTAACGGATCCCGTGGTGCATAAACAGATAATCTCCATAGAGTACGATGGCAATAAATACGCATCGGGAGTGCACGCCTTGGTGGCCTTACTTTTGCCATAAGCACCCCTCTGCATAACACATCTTTCCTTTAGACGAGGCGTTGGCGATTTTACAAAAATCGGAATCGGAGAAATGGGTTTGATTTGAAAATTGATGATTGAGGTTAGATGTGGATTTGGCTTTTTAGGTTATGTCGTTATTTATGAAGGTGGAAATAAGTTGTAGTTTTTTTGTATATCTTCTGGTTTACATTGGGTAGAGGAATTACTCCATAAGTGTGTCTTTTGTATTATGGGTTCGAAATGCGTAATTGTAACGTCAAAACCTATTTTCGTTTTATTTGGGGAAATTCCAAATGAGACGAGAAACACTAAATGAAACTATATGAGAATGATTGAACATATCTAATCAATGTCATTATAGAGTTATCATTTGTTATCAAAATGTTTAGGGTGATTTTTTGCTATAAATTGCACACGATGGAGTAGTAGCGAGCTTGCCCCTCTCCATGGCAAAAAACATGTGGGTATAGGCCTCTAAGGAGGAGATGCTAGGCAAAACATAGGATGACCCAGATCGGCAAGCTCCTCCTCAGAGAGGGGCACTTCATTCCTAATCGGAAAAGTCGACTTGCTCGGCCAATCCACGATCTTCTAGACTCGGATAACAAGTCTCTTGCCTCCTCGTTTGGCACCGCATCAAATGAGGAGATAGAAATCGAAACAGGATAACTCCCTGGAAAAAAAGAACTAACCTGATATACAAAATGTTGTTTTCTCGTTTGAAGTATTTTCAACTGGATTTGTTATTGTGATAGAAAAAGAAAATTTTATTGAAATTATGAAGTTAGGAATTGTGGAAATGTATTTTCAAAATATGAATCAGTGATAACACTGATCAGTTACTAAGATAATATATACAAGCCACTTTTTCAATCAGTAAAAGAAATGAATTACTGAAATAAAAAATGAAAAATATTACGAAAACACAACACAGGCATAATATTTATGGATACTAAGTACTATAATAATAAATGTAAAAAAATATTAATATGTTTCTGTGAATTATTTAAGTAAGTTATTTTTGTGATAATTAGCTTCTATCTTGATTGTTGTCATTTTTCCGTATTTTGTTTGGTAATAATTAAAAAGTATTATATTGAAAAGTTTAGCTTTAAAATAAACAAAATCGTCAGAAACGTAAAAAATTTTTTAATTCTTCAGCATTATCACTAATCAAATTGTTATTCCTTCAGAACAAGAAGATAAGGAAAGTAAGATCAGTCATTTTATAATCGAAGATCGAAGTTTTTTAATCAATTACTGCATCAACTGCAAATTGTTGCAATTTTTGACAAGTTGTGTTAGTGATGAAAGGAATTTCAAATTTTTTAATATTCGGATGAAAATTTAATGGAAAATAAGTAAAGGCTAGAAAATCGAATACTTTTGGTTCAGAAATAATTTATTTATAACGCAAATGTGTGTTGAAATTAAAAAAAAAGTTACTAAAGAAAACACATAGACCACCCACTGTAAAAAATGATCGCAATTTTTCCATGCTTGTATATGGAAAAATTTGGTAAATTTTCCATAAAAGAATTGAAAATTTTCAACCTATATTCTGTATGGGATTTTCCCCATAAATAGATCTGGAAAATTTTTCATACACTATAAGAATTCTGTCATAAATATGGAAATTTTCCCATAATTTATGGAAGAATTCCTAGAGCGTATGGAAAATTTTCCAGATCGATCTATAGGAAAAACCCCATACAAAATATAGGTTACAAACTTCCAATACTTTTCTGGAAGTTTTTTAACAGTGCATCCTTCAATTTGCTATTCAAAATTTTTTGATAGAATTCATATAAAATAAAAGTAAAAAATAGGTAGGGCAATAAAAATTCTAGATTTTAATATTTACGATTTAATGAATGAAAAATAGAAATTTCAAGATGAGGAAAATTTGTAATTTCAAAGTTATATGTGAGAAAATTTGAAAATTATAAATATTTCATACAAGATTCTCATACACTTGTGTTGATAGTGAATAAACAATTTTTCTTATCATTATTTTATCAGTGTTTGGAATTTATACATGTTTGGTGAAGATATGTTTATTTAAAATTACTACAAAATTAAATCATTTCAACAGTAGTTAAAATTAACTAATGAAAATATTTTTTCTATGTGAATTTCATGAACTCATAAAAAACAAAAAGTCAATTATTTCTTCTAACAATTATTCTCCTTATTATGGAAGGTCAAAGTGTTTGATTCAAAATAGTTTGTAATCCTAATATTTTACATGAGAAATTCACAAAATTGTACATTTTTTTATGTAAATGAATGATTGATTTCTATCGACAAATTAAAGTGACTGCATTCTGAGGCAATTAAAAAAAAAAAAAAAATACTTATATTAAAGTTTTGAATTGAAACGTCATCGCGAAATTCACCAATGATTTGAAAAAAGCTCATTTTTGTTAGAATGTCTGAAAAATCAAACGATAAACATTCTCTTTTCAAAAATATGTTACTAAGACAAGAAATTCCCAAAAATTACTCAAATGATATTTTTGAGGGAAATAATAAACAAAAAAGGCGAATTTGTATTGAATTATTAGGAAATTCGATTATTTACTGCTATATTGTTTATTTATAACTTTTTATTCAGAATTTGATTTTTTCATGTCAGAATGACTTTAAATTTTGTTTTCATGAAAATGACTAACACATATATTTTTTATTTTATTATGAGGTTGTATTTTCTTTTCAGTTCCAATGTAATTAAATACACGTATAAAGGGCTTTTACCCTTTGATGCAATGGAGTTAACAAATCGACCATAAACTTTGATAATGTCCTTTTAAACGGAATTTAACAAAAATATCGAAACGGCATATTTTATTATTTCGAAATTTCCATTTTTAATCTTATAATTTATAAATAAGTATATTTTCCATTCTTTACTGTGATTCGTGCTTTTATTTTTTTGTAATAAGTTTGAAAATCAGCTTCAAAAAGTCTATTATTCGGCGTGTCAACAAACATATACGTACTCAATCATTATTTTTCCAACGATTTTTCATTAACCTTAATTGCCCATTATAAAAGTAGTCATAATGATAATAATGATAATAATGATTATAATAATATAAATAATAATAATAATCATGCGAACAATCTAATGCACTAATAGAGAAAGATTTTTATTATAACACAACACGCAATATACTTAACCTTAAGACATCAATACCAAGTTATCAAATTTATTGCTAAATATTGAATAATAAGAAGATTATGTATTTTATTTTTTCTAGGATCCATCAGTCACTGAACAATATCAACAATTTTACAAAGGAGCAAAATTTCCATAAAAGTTTGCAGTTTTCGCAAAAATGGCTAGATTTGTTCGACAACTGAGACATTTACCTTATCCATAAATTCTAGAAAGTTGTTTTGTAATTACAAATTATTCAAAACTCGTACTTAAGCGCATCAAACATTGCAAACGAAATCACAGAAACATTCGTCCATCTTGAATAATATTCTTTATTTAGGTTATTATTATTTTTATTAATGTTACTCTTATCCATTTTCAGATTATCCTTATAACAATAGTTCACGATCATTTCGAAAAACAAATAAGGTATCATTAGAATAACCAGCTTCATCCCTTGACTTGTGAATGTATTCATTCTTTTTTACCAATTTAGAACTATTTATATTTTTATTCCTATTCTTATTATTATCATTTTTATTGTTAACATTATTATCATTAGTATTATTATTATTACTACTACTTTTATTATCATTATCGTTATGACCATTAATATTGATAGTATAGTTTAATACAAGATAATTCATACCAATTAGTGTCATTTATCTAGTAAGAAACTCATTTTAAGAAGTAGCTTTTCAGAAATTTGTTTATTTATCGAATTTCGTTATTAAAATTGTGATGCACATTGTCGAAACTGTAGCAATGTGACCAATTCTACTTGTATAACGATAAAAAATACTCACGAACGTTTAGAATGATATTTCATGCAGGTATACATCACATAGATTCTTGAAATCTTGTCAAATTCTTTGTTTCATTGAAGAAAGCCGAAATTTCCATGATTTTTGGTTTTTTGGCTTCGAACCAACAGACATATGATTGTTTTAGACAGCTGCCAATTTTTTTGCAGTTTGTTATAACTATTGACAATAATTTTGTCGTGTCAAGCCGATTTTTAAAGCGATTCGTGTATCCGTGAAAAGTTATAGACTGCCTTCAAGACAAAATCCCATGTTATTTAAAGGGGTTTAAAGACGACTCTACCGGCACAGGTTGACGTTGTTTTAAAAATCTGAAAAAATTTGGGGATTTTTTTTCGAATTATTCGGAAACGTTCTCGGGGGCGCCACCATCAAAATTCCACCAACCCATTTTAACGACCACCCTCAAGTACATCCCTAGTGACGCGTTTCCAATAACCCGGAACGAAGGCCAAGGTTTCCCACGATCCCGTTCCGTCCGAAGCTCGAGGCGCCGGCCAGATTTCTTAATTGTCGACTTAGCCGGCCCAAGCTCGCGCATTGCCTACGCAGTAACGAGCAAATAATCATAAGAATCCGCGATAATACCGGGGGTGATGGATTACTGTTAAGAACTTTCGCGCTGAACGTGCCCCGTGGAGCCTGAAAATTCGCAGGCTCGCGGAACCCGATGGGGATTGAATTAGGGCCGGAGTGTGACTTTGATCAACTGCCTCGATTCGCTACAGATTAAGCCTCGTTTACCGGAATCCTAGACACCTTATAGAGGGCTGCCTTTTTTTTCTTATCTAAGTCGTTTGGTATAAAAGAGCCGCGCTTCTAAACTGAAAAAAACTGGTGATAGTTACCCTAACTGTATTCATGCTGTTGAGGGAATTATAGTTGGAGTAACTGAAAATACAGTTGTGACAACTGCAATTAAAGGTATTTTAAGTTCGCAGTCCGCGGTTGACGCTTAACTATAAATGCACAGTTCGTTTTGGAACCTACGCTTTTTTTATAGTCGGTGCAATCGTAAATTCAAGTTGCTACTCGAATAGTCGTACAGGTATGCGAGCTTTTCGAAGGACAGTTGTTGCATCTTTTTAAAAGATACGTGAGGCAACTTCAATATCCTGTAGAAAATCACATAAAATTAAAATCTAAAACAAGAAAAGAAACGTGACAGTGAGTTGCCGTTTTTCTCTCGAGGAGGAAAGGTGTGTCATACATTTTGAACTTTTAATGTTATTTTACTTAATAAAGTGGCTTCCTGTGAAATAATATTCATGCACGTAAATGCTTTTTTTTAAATCGCGCGCGCTCGAACTCGCTGATACGTTCCACCCATACATATGAATGACACTTAAAAAAAGTTGTTGATTACTGGATTTTCCAACCGCATTTTCGTCTAAATTTACGAGAAAAAAGGTACGTAATATCAAAAATTGACATACTTATTTTGTAAAAAAAATCTTTTACAATGACGAAATAGCGTACTTTTGTTCAATTAGGACGATTTGTCGTTGCTGTCAACTTTTTCTCCTAACCTCACTTTGCGACAAAAATAAACAAACTTTCCAACTGTAGTTTTATAGTAGATGCAACTTCAACCTTTTCTTAGAAAGCATCGTACACCATATGCTTTGTAAGTCTAACTGTAATTTTATAGTAAATGCAAGTTTAAACTTTTCTCGGGAAGCATGCAGAACTGTAGTTGGAGTAACAATAACTGTACTGGTTGGTGTTGAAACGAACTACGTATTTACTGAAGGGATCACAATATTTTTACAGTTGGACAGTCAATATTTTTCTCTCAGTGTAGGATTAGAATCTGACCCGACTGATGCAGGTCTTGAACTCTTACAAGGGTGCAGATGAAAGTCGCCTAATGCTCAGAATTTTAATTATTGTTCTTAATTTGAGACTTTCTCATCGTCAAATACAGAAGATCAATCTCTCGTATCTGTCCATTTTGATTTGTTTAATATGTGGGGAAGGAAGTTATAGTCTTGGAATTTTATAAAACATCTAATTTTTGTGTTTTCTGAAGTTATACATTGATCAGCTTGTTTTCCGGGAGATTTTCGCGGAGGGAAAACGTGGCGATGACAATCTTTGCTGGCGAGAGAATTGGCGAGATTTCGCAGCAGTTGGGAAATGTCGAGGTCCTCGGGTGGGAATCGCTCGGCGCGTTTCCTCCCATGCACAGGCTGAGCGGCCAATATCGTCGCCACGTTGCCGCAATCCTGCGTCACGATTCGTACCAGCCAGGGCCTGAGTGTCCGTTCTTGTTGAAGGTTGTGCATTTTCCATTTTGCATTTCTATGAGTCGTTGCAGTCGTAGATTTGGGATTTTTTGCATCTGGGAGGAGTGGGTGGGAGATAGGGAGAAGAGGTGGGGGCTGGTGGTCTATATTTTTAAGTTAGTTAAGATGATTGGAAGTGCACTTTTAGGTGTATTTTTTGTTAATTTAGGAAATTTTCTAATAGAAAAATATTGAAGAACAGTAAAGCTATAAGAATAATGATAGATATCTTTGAATATGTTTTTTAATCATGAGAATTAAGGGTACTTTTCAGTTATTCAATGTTTGTAAAAGTTTTTTAGGAATAATTGTGTTAATATCGGATTCTAAAATGACAAGGGATGGTCATATACATGTGATGATTAGAATTCGAAACTAATATTGTTAAGATTTTATCACACCGGTGAATTTGGGTTTGAAATCTAACATATATCTACTTACATATCTACACATCAATTATTAAAAATTCTGTCTATCATGAGTTATAGATGAGGATTTTTTCGAGCAAATTTATTATAAAAGGAGAGTTTAAAAGAAAACAAAAAAATAAAAGGATGTAAAAGAATTCTATAGATGTAATCAATAATTTTATCAAAAATATCAAATTTTCAAATAGAAAAATTCGTGATTTAAATATTATGAGTCAATTTCGTTAAACTCGAAATTACAACAGTTAATGACACATACAAATTTTTCATTTGTTCACACAATTTCACTTTCATTATCTACCATGGTGCTTGGTAATATATCAGTTAAATAATTTTTTGAAACAAAAATGTGTAGATCACACATTTTTCAGTGGAAAATGTTTTTTGTTTATTATTTTTTTAATTGTGTAGTCTTACGAGCAAAAAACTTCTATTTACGAATGATTCACACCTTTTCAGCGGAATTTCATCCTGAAACTTTAAATGGTACGAAAATTCAATATCTTCTAACTCTACTTAAGAATGCAGTAAATTTTATTTATTAGTTGAAATTACCTATAAATTCTGAAAAAAAGAAAATTCACAATTTTGAAAATTCCTCCATCCAAAAATAGAGTTTTTTTATCATTTTTATACACAATTTTTATTCATAATAGTTTAGTTTATAGTTATAACATTTTAATATCATTAATTTATTAATTTTGAAAAACTTGATTACTTTTTGAAGTAAGTCAGATACAAAACCTGTATCCAAAATATATGAATATTGAACACTCAATAATGATAATGATAATAAAAAATAAGAAAAATAATAAAGATCATAATAAAAATAATATTATTATTATGATTATTATTATTATCATTATTATTATTATGATAATAGTACTGATAAGTGATTTGTTTACTTTAATCAATAAAAATTCATGAGGATTGACTCGATTTTGTTTTTGATGCAAAATATTTATTATTTTCGGAATATCTCATCTAAAATGTCAAAATCAAAGATTTTCCTGATTGTGGAATATCTTTATTTCGTTCACTGAACTCGTAAGTAATTACAAAAAATTTTTTTTTTCTTCCTATTCTTTCGATTTTCATTTGTTTTGTTTTTCATAATAAATCCGAAAAAAGTCATCTTGATAATTAAAAATGTATGAAATTCTAAATAATTGAATTTCCAGTAGAGTATTTTTTCATTCAAAATTTTAGTCACTTTGAATTTTATATTTTACTAGTGTTTAATTGAATATTTGAAAACTTTTTATTACTTACATATTGGGTGATGAAATTTTTATTTGGACATTATGAAATTCGAAATTCTTTTTATTTCAATTATAGCTTTTTAAAAATGCAGTAAATTACAGTAGTTGAAATAATGAATGATAAACTGTAAATTCATAGATTTTTTACATAAAATTTTAATTTAAGATTCAGTAGTTCATCAACAAATTTCGAGTTTAAATCAAAAAAGATTGATGTCTCCTTATCTCGCCTTTTTTTCTTCTATTGTAGTTTTGGAAACCATGCATTATCATTCTTATTTTCATAATTTACCAATAATAAACAATTCTAAAAATATTGTCAGAATAACGTTGCACTTCCATTTCGCAGAATTCCTTTTGAAATACAAATCCATGAAAAAATTTGAAAAAACTTCTTAAAAAGGATGATTTTTGAGATTTAATTATCGTTGTGAGGTTTCCTTTGTTTTGTAATAAATTTGCCTGAAGAGGACTTAATTTACAGTCGGAAGCTTGTAAAATAATAGAGGAAATCAATACATGGGATTTTTGAAAAATTGAGTTTCCACTTACTTGTTGGCTCCTAGTGCTCAGAAGAAAGTACCAAATGTTTTAAAAATCCTACCACTAATTAACATAATCATGCATCTTAAAATATATTTTCAAAATTCCGAAGAAAATTGCAAAAATTACAAGTTTGCCATGCATGACGTTAAAAAACTCGGAGAAATAGTTTTCGAAGGTTCAAATGGTTCAAACGTCCATGATCCGAATCCCCTCTCTGGACCCCGGTCATAATCGTTTGGCCGAGGCGAGGCTCTGACGCAATAGGTCATCGCTTCGTGAAAAGTGCAATAGCTTCGCGCTCTCATTGCCGCAACTCCGCAATTAGCGATTTATCCGTCATCGGCTCTCCGCAAAATTTCCCCGGCAATTACGGGCCAAGGGTTTTGCCCTGCACTTTGCATTCGTCTGTCCCATTGTCTCGAACGCAAATGCCGCCGAAGACGAAGACCACCTTTCCCTCCTCTTATCTCTTCCTCCAGCACGTGCGAATCTTATGAATCCTGCTGTTTCCGCTTTTGATACACTTGAAATGAACCGAGTAAACAAAATATTGGAACTAATTGACGATTTGAGGGATGAAATCTAAGAAACTTGTATGAATTTCCGGATTTCAAAAGCTGACTTTCCAGGTAAATGAAAACTCCGTTTACTCTTGAATCTACAACATCCCAGAATTTTTTGTCAAGTTTTTAAATATATGGATGCCGTTCATATTTTAAATTTATCTGCAGACCTAAAGGTAAATTATTACACATAAAGCATGTAAAATCTTACATCTTCGGCTCGGCATAATTCCGCGGAAATGGAGTAGCCGCGAAAATAACCACAAATGATTGCTGACTTAAAGCCTACTGTTGTCACGATGCCACAGGCGTAATAACTACAATTAACAGTGAATTTCTGCGTGCAGCGTGGAAACAAACGTAAAAGGTGGGCGGGGGGAAAGGGGAAATATTGTCGGGGCAATCAAGTTTTCGCGCAAGTTTTCCCATTAGCCACGGCGCGATCGGGCGATGCGAGAGAATCCGGTTCCTCTTGTTATAAGCGGCGATTTCTCAATAGCACGCCACGACAACGGAACACCGAACACGTTTTCTTTAATTCCCCGTGATTGATGGCGATTGGGGAATTTTTGTTTTCGCGTGCGCCTTGAAAGAGGATGCAAAGACAGAGTGGCAGGTGATTACACCGCGATGCGCAAGCCGGGGCAACGCAATAAACTTCGCTTTAACCTTCAGGACATTCCTGAATTGTGCCTTTTTCTTCTCTGCATCTCGAGATCCACGCCTTCTATTGAGTCTATGGTTTGTCCTTGGGATTGGAGTTTCCCGATGCAGGGAAATGAATATATTTTATGGGGTTTGTCGTGGTTTTTATGGAAAATTTACTATAGTGAAGAATAAATGATATATACCGGGGCATAGGCAGAAAACATTTTCGGGAGGTGTTTTTCGAAAAAAAAAATTTCCTTCGGAATGTCAATTTTTCGGATTTTAGGATTGAAAGGTTAAACAATTTTTGAAGTCCAGAGTAGGGCGTTTTTCAGGTTTGTATGATAGGATTCGATTTTTGTGATTTTTATGCAAGTTACTGAGGTTGAGATTTATTTTTCTAATAATTTCTGTATATTTCACAATTTTTTTTTTTACTTTTATGAATGTAAACTTGAAGGATTTTCAAATATAATGTTTTCAATTTTTATATAGCTTCTTAGAATTCGATACTGTAGAAATGACAGTTTTAAACAATTTTTAATATATATTATATTACTAGGTTTTTGAGAAAATTAATGGTAAAATATTTTCATTAATTTATTGATTTCAGAATGTTTGTATTAAATATATTTTTATGAAATTTTGTAATGTTTTCTAGTATTTATATAGACTTTTAGTATTTGATGCTATTGTATTGCGCATTTCAACGTTTTCAAGTATTTTATTTAATTTTTCAGAAAACAGTATCTTTTACTCAGATTTCAAATACTTTTCGGATTTTTTTCATATTTTTTTTTTGTATTTAAACAATTCAAAGAAGTTTCTATTGTGTTTATGAATTTCTTTATAGTTTTCTAGAAGTGTATGCTCTAGAAGTTAAAGTTTTATAAATTTTTTAGAAAATCATTTTACATTCTTTTTGAGTATTTATTAATTATGGAACTTGAAGGATTTTTCAGTATATTTCACCGTTTCTAGTGTTTTTGTATAAAAATTTCTTGAATTCAATGTTCTAATTTTTAAATTTTAATCGATTTTCAATAATTTCATGAATTTTTACAAGAACTATATTTATATGGATTTTCTGTGTTTGTTAAATTATTTTTCAAACTTCGTGGGATTTTGTAGCTTTTTCTCGTATTTTTAGAGATCGTAGGTTATTTTTTAGATTTTCTAAAAGCATGTGTGGATTTCTGGAATTAGATATTGTACAGCTCAAATTTGAGCAGATTTTCAGTTATTGAGTACTTTTAATAATTTTTCTTGAAACTGTATCTTTTACTCAGATTTCCAATACTTTTTTGGATTTTTTAAAAAATTTTTTTTAATATTCGAACCATTTGGAGGAGTTTCTATTATGTTTATGAATTTCTTTATTGGTTTCTAGAATTAAATGCTCTAAAACTCAGAGTTTTATGAATTGTTTAGAAAATAATTTTCACATTCTTTTTGAGTATTGAACGATTTCCAGTATTTCTTGCGTTATTTATTATTCACGGAACCTGGAGGATTTTTCAGTATATTTTACGATTTTTAGTGTTTTTGTATATAAATATCTATAATTCAATGTTTCAGAATTTAAACTCAAATCGATGTACGATAACTTTGTAAATTTCTACAAATATAAAATTTATAAAAATTTTGGTTATCAATCCAGATGTGAGACTTTATCCAATAGATTTTCAGTATTTTATGGAATTCTAGAATTTTGGTATTGAATATATTTTTATAAGATTTTGAAATATTTTCTGGAATTTTTATGGGTTCGTAGTATTTGATGCTATTGCATTGCAAATTTCAACGATATGGGGTATTTTGATTATTTTTTTAAAAAAAAGTATTCTTTACTCAGATTTCCAATACTTTTTGGATTTCGTTCATACTTTTTTAGTATTGGAGCCATGTAAAGAATTTTCTATTGTGTTAATGAATTTCTATATATGTTTCTATAATTCATTGCTCTAGTACTCAAAGTTTTATGAATTTTTCAGAAAATCATTTTTACATTCGTTTTAAGTATTGAATAACTTACAGTATTTTTTGAGTTTCATTTATTTTTCATGAAACATGGAGAATTTGTCAGTATATTTTACAATTTCTAGTGTTTTTCTATGTAAATTTCTAGAATTCGATGTTGTAGAATTTGTGCTTTCATCGATTTCAAATAATTTTATAAACTTCTAGAAAAATTACATTTATATAGATTTTCTGTGTTTTGAAGATTTCTGGCGTTTCCTTATTATTTTAGTTCTCATAGGATTTTGTAGCTTTTCTTTTTATTTTTGAGATTGTCAATGTTTTTCTAGATTTTTTGAAAGTATATGAAAATTTCCAGAATTCAATATTGTAAAATTCAAATTTTAGCCGATTTCGATTATTTTGATTGATTTTCAGGAAAACCTTCATGTATATCAATTTTCGGTAATAATGAATTTCTTATACTTTCGTATTTTTTTAGCATTTATAAGATTTGGTAGCTATTCCTTGTATTTTTATAGATCGTATGTATTTTTTTAAATTTTCGAAAAGCACCTACATTTCTACGGTTGAAATTTCTAGATTTCAAATTTGAATCGACTCTAAATAATTTTATAGATTTTTGGGAAGATTACACTCGCATAAGTTTTTCGTGATTTATGGATTTCCGATATTTTTATTTTGACAGAATTCATACGATTTTGTAATTTTCTTCGTATTTTTATAGACTTTTAGTATTTATATAGATTGTACTCATGTAGATTTTTCGTAATTTATGGATTTCCTATATTTTCCTTTTACTAGTATTCATACGATTTTGTGATTTTTCCGTATTTTTATGGTTGTTTAGTATTTATAAAGATTTATAGGTATGTGACTTTTTTAAAATTCAATGGTCTACAATATAAAATTGATTATATTTCATATTTTTTAGAGAACAATACTTTGACAGAATACATACTCTAATCTGTAGAATAATTTCAAAGTTTAGAGGATTTGAAAGATTTTCTGATATTTTTCCGGACTCATCTTGTAAATTTTTATAATTCCATGCTTCAGGGTTCAACATTTTCCAGATTTCTAACACTTTCATAAATTTAATTTTTCTGTCTAGTTTCATCTGGTTCGAACAATTTTTCGAAGTTTTTCCTTATTCCATTCACTACGTTATCCTTATCAAACACTTATGGTTAGAATCTCGTTTATAAAAATTCTTTTTGAGCCAAAACAATTGTTATTTTTGTGTTAGTATAATTGAGAATCCTGTATAATTGTCACTTAGAGTACTTACATAAAATCATTTGTTATTCTCTCAAGATTTCAGTACGTACTTTGATGATGATTTCTATTATTCCATTTATCCTCCATAGTTCTTTATTAGTTTGTATTTTTCTCCTTCCTTGTTAGAATTTGCATCATTTTCACATGAAATAGTAATTTTTTCCCAATTTTTATGTAGTATTTGACCCCCCCCCCCCCTTCCAACCACCCTCTGCCTACAAATTATAATTTTTTTGTGTGAAGAAAAGAAAAAAAAATATGTTAGAAAGATGAGTAAAGTAATTTTGCCTTTTTTTTTTCAAGTTTCTGGATTCGAATAATTTTCCTAACGTAGGATATGTGCTTGAAAAAAGGAACTCATTTTCCTGATTTTTCCTAGGAGTGGTTAAGGAGAATAGTTTGGGCAAGTTAATGGGGTCCTGCAGCAATGAGGAGGATTGACGAGCGTGCGGAGAGTGGAGCTAAGAACGATGATGAGGTAGATAGAGGCGAGGGAGGCTACGTTTTGCACGACGATCGAGCGTGCAAGACCGAGTATCATCGTGAATAAGGAGCAATCAGATATCATTAGTGTTTTTGCAAAAGTCTTTCCTGCGAGCTTCCACAAATCCCCTATTCCCACGCCAGCCCAAACCTCTTACTTGCAATCTAGTTTCTCACTTTTACACCGACAATTTCAATATAAAAAACTTTTTTTTTGCAACAAATTTTTCCATGAGAATAATTATAAATAAAACGAAATATTCTACTGGTTGTAAATGACGTACTTTTTGAAAAAAAAAGCAATCACAATTTTGCATACTTCATATCACTCCATTTTTTCCGTTACTTCGTTCCCATTAATTTTCTTCCCTGGTATTCATTTTCTCCCGTGACAAAAATGACTCCGGAAAACTCTTTGCACTGCTTTCGCAATCAACATTCAATTTCACGCGCGACTCGCGTCAACAAAAAACAAGTCACTCGCCCAGGTCACGCGTGATTTCCCCGGAGATCGTCTAGGCCATACGCGCAGAGTCACCCAAAAAAGGACAAAACCACGATGACACCGCGATCCCGTCTTTCGCCTCCTTTACGTGAATTGTTGTAAAACGAGAAAAGAAATTCAACCATTTCAACCACATTTTTCTGCATTTTATAACAATTATTTAGACGTCAGTAATGAATGAGTGTATGAAAATGTGTGTTCAAAATTCAAATAATGAATGTCAATATTTTATCTTATGTGCAAAAGATGGACAGTATACATAATGAAATGAATATTTATGAAAACAAGCATAATAATAATTTTCAAACATTTTTTTTCTATTGAATATAACTTTATATATTTGATATTCATGAACAGAATATATTTTTTGTTAACAACATGAATTGAAATTCAATCTTTTCATTTCGTAAATAAACCTGCTCTCAATAACGCCAGTCAAAAGAAAAAAAAAGTTAGACACCCGATTCGAGGTGTTGATTGGAGTCAATTAATTAATTTTACGTCGTCGCGCGTGCATAGCGTGGCGCATTCATCATCGGATTTTACACGCGACACGGGAGAAAATTTTCTCATCCTCTCGAAAGAATCGGAAGAAGAGGGAGGGGGGGGGGAGAAAAATGCCGCGTCTCCCTCAATTAACGGTGTATGAAAAAGCGCATTACCCGGATTCCTCAACGTTTTGCAAGGTGATTTCATTAACCCCGAAAGACACTTTATTATCAGCGAAGAATTATGCTTATTGCACGTCGCTGCCAATCGAATTAACGACTCGCTGTTAAAACCACCAGATTTGCGTAATCTATCTTTTTCCTCAGCTAGGCGAAAATTTTATAATTCTGTTGTAAATAGTTATAATGAAGAAAAAAGCGTCTTTTACATAGCTGAACAAACGTCAATTTTTTCCGGCGAATAAAAGAGTTTATATACATGGTGACAGGGATTTTAAAGTTTCTAGTCGGAAACGTAGAAAAGTAATAACGATGTAAGCTCCAGGAAATAACCAATTCATGAATAGAGTTCACACTGTCGCTAAATTCAAAACGCGTCCTCTCTTGAATATTAAACCATTTTCAGAGGAAGATCAGAATCGAATCTATTTCGCTAAGGCGGTGATTTCTAAAGTCAATTGCTGTTGGATTACCTACTAAAATGTAAGAGATATGACTCGATATCGATATGACTAGATAAGACTAGATATCGAAAAACAATCTCATCGTTCTAATAACGTTGATAAATGATCTATATGACCTTTTCCCATCTTTCTGTCCAAGAATTGATCCCGTGCCAAAAGAATTGTTCGTTTTTTAAAGTCAGCTTTTCGATAACCCAAATTTTTACTTCTTTGTAAGAACGGAAGTGTTGTTCTGGAAGTCATGCTCCATTCAGCACCATTGATCGGAATAAGTGGCAATCCAAAGATGCTTATTATCATCAAAATTTCTGAAAAAAATGAAGTTTGGTTCCCCACGTCCATCAAAAATGTTGTTATTCCACCACATCAGTTGCTTGCCCACTTCAATAGCAAGGCATTTGAATGCCTCGGTTGGTCCATTATTCCACGATCTGTTACAAATGTTTGTAATGAACAAAAACGCATCTTTTACATAGCTGAGCAAATGTCAATTTTTTTCGCTTAAGAGTTTATATCCATAGAAAAATCAAACACCTTAATTGTCAAGGTATTGACCATTATTAGATATGACCTTTTCCCATCTTTCTGTCACAGAATGGATTCCGTGTCAGAAGAACTGTTCGTTGTTTGAGGCCAACTTTTCGTCAGGCCAAATTTTTACTTATTTCTAAGAACGGAAGTGTTGTTCTGGAAGTTATGTTCCATTCAACTCCATTGATCGAAACAAGTGGCAATTGGAAGAAGCTTAATATCATCCAAATTTCTGAACAAAATGAATTTCGCTTCCCCACGTCCATCTTTTATGTTGATATCCCACCTTGCCCACTTCAATAGCAAGGCATTTGAATGCCTCGGTTGGTCCATTATTTCACGATGACAATAAAACAAAGCATTCTCGAGCGATTGCAATTTCCATAGGCCGAAGATATTCAAATACAGTCGGTAATCCGAATGGGAAATCGATCCCCGGTAGAATGATGCGGGGCAATTTTCATAATAAATCCGTAGCAATGTTGGGTAGAGCGGCATGCGCAAATAGGAGTGCACCGGTCGGGCACTAACGTGTCTCAGCGGCCGTCCTGATCGCAGATATCTCAAATAGACACGTTAAGTTGGCTCCGGACTAGCTTCGTTCCTAATCCTCCAACTTCCAATGCATGGGATGCATAGGCTCGGCTTGGATCGAGCATCCCAATCCCAATCCCAGAGCGTCCAAGGGAATAGTATGCTGCTCCTTTGCTATCGACCAGCGACCTACCGTTATCCGCTTAACGAGCTACCAACGATACACCACCGTCCCATCCCGCATGCACGAAATCTCAACGTGGGAACCGGAATTTATCCCACTTGTATACGACACTTGCCGATGAACGTCATACTTTGATTGCGATAAGGAAATGAGCATCAGCCTGCAAATTAAATTGAGGAAAATGATTGCTGTAAGGCTGGTGAAGGGTGTGTAATGTGTAAATGTCGGATTTGTGGAGTAATTTGGAGATTATGGGTAGAGATGCAAGGGATGTCTATGGAAAATTTGAGGTTTGTGGAGTAGGGAAGAGGCATGGATTTTGATGACCAGAATTCTAAGTAAGGATGATTTGGAATAGAAAATGAGAGTATCTTTTAGTCTGGTAGGGTGTTGATTATAGCATGTATTCTGTTGGGTAAAGTGGGATACTCGAGATACTCTAGTCTCAGAATTGAATATTTTGGTCACTCAGAGTTTCTGGATGAGTATTCTTTTTAGGATAATGTGATACTCAAGATACTATTTAGACTAAAATAGATTCAATAGATTCAATAGATTTTTGAAGACTTGTAAAAAACATTACGTATACCTTTTGAGACTTATAGTCATGTTTTTTTACAATTTTGTACATTCTTGGAAATTCTAAGACACTTTTTCAGAGACTAATTGATACTCAGTGTGAGACTTGAGATATTAGTCAAGACTAGAATGATACTCTGATTTTTCATCTTGGAAATGATTAAATTTTGGGCGGCTAAGTTCTACTGCTTCCAACTTCTCAGTTGTATAAAGTACTATTGATGAATTTCTTGGTTTTCAGATAGTTTTGGCATTTCTTCTTGGCCACGGACAATATTCATGAAAACGATGGATATTTTTTTTTTTTAAGAATAATTTTTATGATGATTTATTATGTATTCAGGGAAGGTGCTAGGCATTTCTTTAGATAGATAGTAAATGAAACCAAACGATCGTGGATGGAAAAAGGTTCATAATGATATTTTTTTTTAGGTATACAGTTGCCTCCAAATATATTGCCGCTATGTATCCTTTTTGCTCTTGTGGCTGTTAAATGGACCTAGGAAAAGAGATCCGCGGCTACATATTTACAGGCGACTGTACATACTTACATTTTTCCTTTTTTTTTCATGAATTTAAAAAAACACGAAGAGTTTTTAATAAACTGCGATGAATTCTGATATGTTGGATCAATTTTTATAAAATTTAGAAATATTTGAATTGTTCATATTATGTTTGAAATCTACTTAAATTATAAAAAAGTAAAAAACATTGCAAGTTTTAAAAATGTTTAATTATTTCAGCAAAATGAAAAGATTTTGACAATTTCAGAAACGACTGATGAATTGTGCTAATTTATAAAATTTCAAAAATTTCGTAAACCTCAAAAGCTGTAAAATAATCTGAACCTTTCTGAAAACCGAAAAATATTTTATAGTTCAAAAATCATAGATAGTTACTAAAATTTCAAAATAATCTATGAGTTTTCAATATTTATAGAATTTAGAAATCACTGAAAATTTCTTACACTGTAAGTAATTTTGAAAATTCAGGGAGTTCAAAGAATCATAAAAAAGCCGGTATATTTTCTACACCGTGGTGAAATTGGAAGATTTGTGAAAGTTAAGAAAATGTGTTATTATCTTTAAATTTTAATAAATCAAAAAAAAAGTTTTATCGGAAGTTTTGAAAATTTTGATGAATATGTAGAAGTTAATAACGTTTTAGAATTTAAAAAACATCGTGTTTTTACGATTTTGTCAGTTACCCTTCGAAGTCGAAAAAATTTGAGAAATCCCGGTAAATGATTTTGAATTTCGTAAATAATAAAATATTGAAAAGATTCCGTACAATTACAGTAATGTTCAGAAAATCTGAAATTTTCAGAAATAATAGTAGCCAGTCTTTTCTTTCGAAAATTAATCAATAACGTTAATATTTTCAACGTCAATAACTGACGTTTCAATAAAAATCGAGTAATTCTTAAAATTTTAAAAAACTAAAAAATATCGAGAATTTTAAGAACTGCCAGTTATTGTAAAAACCTCGAAAAATTTTAGATATAGTAAAAAATGTTCATAAATTTTGAAGATTTTGATATTTTCTTTTTATAATTTTTTTTGAGACGATGGTAACACTATTAATTTACAAATTTATTGAATTAAAAAAATTTTTGCCGTCCAAAGATCTTCAGAAATATTAAGTTTTTTAGGGAATACTCCAGAAATTCCAGTGATTTTGAAAATGTCTGAAAATCAAAGACTTTGAAAGTTCTTACAATTTAAAATGATACTGTAAAATTCTAGAAAATTTGGAGGATTTCAATAAATATCGCATATTTTGTAGATTGCAGTATATTTCATAAATTTCCGTATTCTTAACATATCAGAACTCAAAAAATCTCTTATCGTATTTTCGACAATTTTGAAAATTTCAATGAACCTTTAGAAGTTAAAGCAATTTTAAGAATTTAAAATTATTGAAACTTTTATAGATTGTCGATAATGCTAAAAAATTAAAGGAATTCGTAGAATTCCATAAAAAGGTAATTAATTTAGTGGATTGGAGAAAATTTTTAACATTTTTTATATAATTACAGTAACTGTGTAATCTACTTCAAATTTTTAAGAACAAAAAAAATCTATCTTACAAAGATTGCCAAAATTTTATTTATTTTTCTCAAAATCTTTATAATTTCACGTATTTATTAGAAAATTGTTAAATCAAAGAAATCTCGAGTATTGACGAAAATTCGGAACAATTTGTAAAATCTGTAGGATTCCATAATATGTTGACAAACGTCTTGGATTTTAAAATACTTTGAAAATTTCTTGAAATCACAGAAACTGTGTAAAATTCCACTAACTTTCGGAAGTCGAAGAATTTTTATTGTTTACTGTAAAAAAATCGTCAGTGATTGTCAAAATTTTAGACAAAAAAAGTACTTCCTGATTGCCCAATCATTGCATAATACAAAGGAACAAAATCAAAGTGAATACAGCTTTGATGCGGTGTTCCGATTTGTTAGGCGATTTTCGAAGCGTATTTTTGGAAATTTCTTGTCAACAAACAATCGAAGCTTTTGAAATGTTTTTTTGTTTTTTTAATTGAGCAAGATCATGTGTGCAACATACTTTTTACAGAACTTTGACAATTTTATTATTAAAAAAAACGGTGCACACGATTCAGCTCGTATAAAGAATCTGGAACACAAAAATTTCAGTTTAGAACGTTCTAAGTTGTAAATGATTCCCATTTGATATACCTAACCATTTGAAAATCTTCTGAGTTCTACTGATAATTATTCCATCTGAATTCTCAATCATCACCAAAGCCCCAAGACCATCCCCAAATTTTTTTTCACATCTCTGATTATAACCAATTCAAGTCTCCCTACAAAATACCTCACATTTTACATCACCAATCCCAGCATCCATGAATTCCAATGTCGTCACAAGACCTGAATTTATCACCATACACATTCTCTTTTTGTTTCAGAAAAAAAAGAGATTCCTAACAATTTGTTCCCTTTCTGTTTCAGGTGAGTCTTTTCAATCATTCGCCGCCGCGAACGGAGAAATCGGAAAAACGGCACTAACGCCGATTTGTACGAAATCACGCAGCAGGTACTTGAACGTGCGCGACAGCTTTTTGCACTGTGGCAAAATTCCCTAATGCATCGCTGAGTTTCGCAGAGCGATCACTGAAATAGGTAGAAAAAGAATGATATTACAGAAGAGGTTTTGTGTATTCCCATTAATGTCATAATAATTCAGCGACACTGTTTACGATACCTCTCATCGCTCAAAACAGAGAAATGTGACATGCATTTTTATGAGCAGCAATGAGTATCAAACTGACCAAGAAGAACCTAACCTGTTTTATTTACTTTTTTTTGATAGGATTGGAATAAACCATTTTGTAAACAGTAGATTACACAGTTAGAACAAGAAATTATGGTCTTCATCAAAAAATAGAATTCATCTATGATATCGAAAGAAATTTTTTTTTCCTGTGGAAGACTTAAATTGTACGAAAAGTCTTGTATCATCTGAGAAAAGTTGAAGAAGATTCCTAGGAATGCATTCTACCTTAGGATAATCTCACGTGATCACCACAAGCCCATGCAAATTTTAATAGAATCTGGGAAATTTTTAAGTCTCGCGGTGTTGGTTGCTTGAAGCGCTTAATGAGTTATGTCGTGGGCTCGCGAAAGCGCGTGCTCGCTCGAAATCGACACGACGTGCGCATTTCGCGTATCTAAAGTCTTATCTGTCCGCGGGTAATTGAGCGTACCCATGCACCAACTCCTCGTCGCGTCGTCTTTCCAAGTGTTAATGGCGCGGAATGGCAATAAGCGCAATACCCGCTGTCGCGCCAAAACGTGTACGGTCATTTATTTCCCTAGGCCGCATGCAGATTTATACCGTTCCGTTCTGGAGGTTGACGAAAAATTGAAAAAATTAGAGAGAAAAGTTTGGGAGTTTTGGGCAGTTTAAGTAGAGTGTTCTGATTAAATTGAGGTTAGGTTTTTTTTTGTTAGGATGAAACATAACGTACGAAATAGTGGAAAGAATTATTGTGATTGGGCGATTTCCAGTCGAATTTTTGAATTTTGTAGGAATATCAGTCCAGAGGCTGCGGAAGATGTGGGTATTGAAAATTGAGCATGGGTTAGGTATCCAAAAATACCAACGCAAAAATGCATTAATTCATAAATTGTAGTTTTATTGACTTGTTGAACTTTTCACAACTTGAAGAATTTTTCAAAGTCATCGGAAATTTTTGATTTCAATGAAAAACTTCATTGTAATAGAAATATCAAAGACAATGCTCAATTTCTGCAGTCCCACAGAATTATCAAAATTTTCTAGTCTACAAAATTTACGTACATTTTCTGGCATTCCACAAATTTTTTCGAATTTTTTATTAAGACTGACATTTTCAAAATTTCATTAGTTTTCTAATTTTATTACATATACTTAAACTTGTAAATGTAGTAGACTATTGCGTTTTTTGAGAATTTGAGAAAATGTAGGTCAGACATGTAAGATTTTTCTTAATTTTTGAATACTTCTAGGTATTTTAAGTTTTCATTACGAAATGCAAGAAAGGTAGTATTAAAATTTTAAGAATTTTATATAAATGTTTACAATTTATAAAGATTTCTTGTGGTTTCAAAATACTTTTTAAGTTTCAAATTTTCGTTGACAAATATCAAGAATAGTACTATGCATATTTTGAAGGAATAAAATTCATCAAATCATGTAAATTTTCTGAAATGCTACGAAAATTTTCATTTCTTTAGAATTATTGACATTGTTCAAGTTTCCAATGTTTGCTAATTTTTCAAAATTTTTAGCACTATTGTAACTACTCTAATTTTTAAAATTTTATGAAAGTTTGTCCAGCTCATAAAGATTTCTTTTGGTTTTTTGATACTACTTAAGTATTACAACTTTTTTTTTCTAACTTGGAAAAAAAAACGTTAGCGTCGTGCATATTCATGAAAAACATAACTCTGAACACAACATACGTAACGTTTCCTTGAATTTCACCAATTTCGTGAATTTTTGAGAATTATAGATAAATTACAACTTTTTCGATGTTTTTCAATTTTGAAAAATGTGAAGCATACAAAAAACTATCAAAAAGTTTCCAAAAATTATCAAAATTTGTCCAATTCATTAGGAATTTCCATATTAAAAGAATTTTTTAATTGAAAGTCTAAAAACATCACCCTGAGTATTTCGAAAAAATACTGTAATAACCCCCTCCCCTCTCCTAATACTGGAGTCAATTATATTCCCCACCAGAAAAAATCACGTTCTGCCTCCCCTGAATATCATCCTGGATTAAAAACAAAACAGAAGACATTCAAAAATGACTCATAGTCTCCTAAATAGAGACCCGAGTCTCCCATTTCATGACTGATCAGAGAGACCTGATGTTCCATCCCAGGCAAAGACCAAAATTAGATGATTTTTCGTATTATTTCAAGGACTGAAGTCACTTTTCTGTATTACATGAAAGATGAAGATAAATAAGAATAATTTCTGCTCCTTCTAGTATTTGAACATATGCTACTTTCTTCTGATCACTAGTAGCCAACAAATAAGGGGAAACTCAAGTCTTCGAAAATCCCATGTATTAATTTTCTATATTATTTTACAAGCTTTCGACTCTACATTGACTCCTCTTCAGGCAAATAGTACATAAAGCCAGAGGATGTCCCTTATTGTCTGGCTCCTAGTGATCAGAAGAAAGTATCACAGATGAAGATAAATATTGAAGAAACTTGAGACTGAACCTGGCGGACATATTGAGTGTCACATTGGGTGATTCGAGGCGCAAAGGTTGCAATCGAGGGTGAGCTCACGACCTGCGCCAGGCAGGTCGCAAATCGCGATAGGGAAGAAGGAGGGGGGTGAAGAGGCCCCTCGCGGGCATGTCCGTCGATGTATTACGGTAATTGCAGAGACGTATACTAGCTGCTCCGAGCCGATGTTGATTTTCCAGGCGGCGGCTTTGCTGGGCCTCACGGGGCCCGCGTGGGAGCTAGAGTGGACCCCGCCGATGGGAACCTAAAAAATTATGCCCAGCCCAGCTCAATTGCATTCAGCTTTTACACTGTCAGAAATTACAAAAATAAAAAATTGACGTTATAAATTGAACAAATGAGTTTGTTTGAGGTCAAAATTTGAATATACCCATACAGTTTGTTCGTCATATACGTCCTGATGTTGACATGGTTAATGTTAGCAATGAAAGTGAATATTCAAAAAATTCTGTTCAGCGAAACTAAAAAAGTGACTGTTTTTATAGTGACATCATTAAAACAGATCATCTTCGAGATTAAACAAATACATTAAAGTACATGAAACAAAGTTCTTCGATATATAACAAAAAAAAAAAGAATTTTGACTTCTAGTCTTACCTAAATTACGTTTTTAACTTTGTCTACTTTATTCTTCTTGAATATTGAAAAAAGATGATGTCAGCTCTGGAAACAATCGATTATTTCAAACAACAGCCAAACCACTCTAGGGACGTGCTCGCATTCTTCGCGCGTTTACCATCGACGCGAGAAAAACATTTCCCAACGATGCTCTGAATCGGGTATCAAGTTTTTACGCCGAGTCTTGAAGACGCCTCCGGGATCATCTTCAATGAATAAATTGTCCCATGCTTTTTCGTTGTGGAACATTTTTCAATTCGTGCGATACTTCTTATGCCTTCCAGTCCAACGACTTTCAATATGGAGCATCTCAGGTTTTGCTTTATCTTCAGTGATTGAATTTCAATGAGATGAACTTTCATCCATTACAAGGCAAGTTTCACAGTCCTTGAAACCCACAGAAAAAATTTTTTCCCATAATAAATCTTAAGTTTCAAAATAAAAACTAAAACATAATTTTTTTTTAAGTTGTAGCCGTGCGTAGGTAATAGGGGATTTCTCTAGTGATCGAGATAGATCGATATTGTTTTTCCCTCGATAAAGCGCGCATGCGCGCTATCTTTCTTCCCCAATTTAGGGAAGAAAGCGTCGGTCTCGGCCATTTTGTGATTGAACGCGGAATCGCTAGTAGTAGCTCCTGATAATTTCTTGTCTTTACTTAATTTTTTTGAGAGACACTCTCAAAGCTGAAGTGGAAAGTTCATTTTTTTTTCTCTTATGGCTGGTGTTGAAAATCAGGGCGTTTTTTATTGACGGTCACGGTTGGTTTCCTTTTTTTTAACTTCGTGTATTGTGTTTTGCTTTTTCGATGTGATGGAATCGGACTTGTCCGCTTCCGTTTCGCCAACTATTGGAAAGAAAGGCGCTGTGACCCATTGTCATTGTTTGATGCTCTGCATATTATAATCAATTATAATCAATATATGATCAATATTACAACCAATGTTATAATCGTAATCATAATTGAAGTGTAATCTATAATTGTAATCAATATTCTTGCTATTATTCCGATATTTGAAACATATCGCATATAATTCAACGCGATATCATTTTTATTTCAAGTTACCTAAAACGTCCTCCAGCAGCGACGATTCATGGTGTTTTTCCATTACCTTGTTTATTTGGAACACTCATGTAAATCTGAATCAACCTACTTTCGGTGATTGTTTTTTTTCATGCGTCACGCACTGGACGATGGAAGTTTTCGACGATCTTATCAATACGCTCGCGTTCGATACTCTTGTGTAGCTCTGAATCATCTTATTTTCGGAGATCGTGTTTTTCTATGAATTGTTGTAGTCATCGCGCTCAATGCGTAGAAACTCGTCGAATGTGACTCGAACGTTCTAGAGCATTTTCGACGTTTCTTCAGTGACATCATCAGTACACTAGAGAGGATATAAAAGCGCGCGCCCTGGCGTTTTCCTTCAGACTAGACCAGAGAGACAGACAGATTAGGCAAGTAATCAGATCAGGTACATTCAGAACGAGACTTCTCAAAATCAGTAATCAGTCGCATCGCAAATCGTTGAAACGCGTATAACGATAATTGTGAATTACTCCAGTAAATAAAACTTTTGGTGGAATTTCGGTCACATTTGGTGTTTTCGACACATACCGGAATCCAACATCATTGTCCATGATTTCGCTGGATCAACATTTCAAAAGAGTCGCGAGGACGTGAACATTCTTTTTTATTGTTATTAGGTGTTCATTTGGAGTTATAATTGCAATGCAGTTCATGAATTTCTGGATTTTGCTGTGAAGAATTTCTTTTTTTTTAAATTGTGATTTGAGAGAGAAGAAGGAAAGGAAAGAGTAGAATATTGTATTTGATGTATTTAGTGCGATATTCTAACAGATTAGGATATAATAATGATGTATTGAGATTTTTTATGGATTACTCTGAGATTTATGTGGAGAAATGAAATAAAGAGGAGGAATTTAAGAATTTGTGTAATAGTTATTTATTGCCTGATTCAAAACCAGTTATTTCTATATTGCTGTTCATGATTTTGTTTACTTTGTCGTTGTTGGATTAGGTATGTATAGACCTCCCAACATAACGTTACAAAGTTAGGTTGCCAGGTTATAGTAAATTTTCTTGAGATTGAATATAAGGATATGTTTTGTTGTACCTTTGAACGTTCAATCTCGCTAATCGGCGCAGCTTGAATTTATTGGCCAATTCAGGAGCCGCATCGACGAAGAATGAATATCTTTCTCTTGGCCATGAGAGTCTCTCAGTGACACATTACGCCATTCTCGTTCGCACGAAACGACCCACGCCGTGATTCACTGGGGCCTTAACATTCGTAGAAAATCGTGGCAATTAAACTCCTTAATTGCAGCTACACTCTGGCTGGCGTTACAAATTTCTTTGTCATGCATTCAGGTTACGACGATCTCAACTACAGTAAGAACCTTAATTTTCGTTAAATACAATCTGCAGTAGTTTAATTGTTACAATTTCATTTTTTTTACTACACAAAACATAAATAAGTAAAACATAAAATATGCGATGGATCAATAAAAAATCACGAAATTGAAGAATATGCAACTCTTGGTTTAAAAAGTTAAATAATACTGAAAATCCAAAGATCCAAAAGAACTGATAAAATGTGTTTTCGAAATTAGATTATCGAAGATCTAGAATCATCGAATCCAGAAGAAAATTTATTTTGCTAACGTAACCTTTCCAGAAAATTTTTATTGTTGTTCTTGATGTTCGATTTGAATTTAAGGAAGCTTTTTTTGGTATCATTGAGATTTTATTGAACGTTAGCGAACGTTTCAATCGTTACGTGTACCTGCGCCTTGTACCGTTTTCGCCGACGCTAATTGGAAAAAAAGCCCGCGGAGCTTTTCGAAGCGAGCGTTTCCTGATTGCAAACAAGGTGTGAAAGTTTTTTTTCTCGGCGCATCCGCGCGTCGTTCACCATTTGGAACATCTAATGACCGGTGAACGTGGTGTCGAGTTTTTACAGGGCAAAAAAATGAAGGTGTAACAAATAAGCGCAAGTTCCAAAAACTATTGTGATCGACATTTTTCGCTATTAATCGCTATAAATTAAGATCAGTATTATACAGAATTTCTTTAATATGTATGTTTATAGCAACGTCTTTTGAGTACTAATTGTTAACATTGTTTGTTGGAGTATACAGAATATGATAGTAGCAATATTTATAATAATTATCGGAGGGTTTTGCTTTGAGCTCATTTTCAGGTAGGAAAACAATAAATTAAATGAATGAATGATGATAAATAGAAGTACATGTAATTTTTAAAACACAAGCTTAAAAAACCTTTAAAAAAACCATAAAAAAAACCCAATTTTCTTCTTCCAGAATGAACTGCCATTTCTCGTGCCTTGGTAAACATACTTCGAACCGAGAAATATAACTGTTACTGCTGAATGAATTCCTCTCGAAAGTGATTGAACATAGCTCGTAAATCATGAAACTCTCGCAATTGTAAAACTTGTACGAAATGCAAGAAAAGAAGAAGGCCTTCCTCTTGGAGATGGATAAGCCTGGGGCAACATAATTGTTTCATTGAAACGTCAGGCTTTCGTTACTGCGAAAAGGAGTCAAAATCAATCGAGCCGGAAAAACGACACATGCCGCAAATCGAGCGATACGTTGGATTCGATGGCATTTGCCTCCCGCGAAATCCATCGAGGGCGAGTTTTTTCGCTCGCTTTTCATCGTCTTTGAGCCAAGGGGCTTCGCCCGACGACGCACATCGATCAGATCTATCGAGGGGAACTTGGGATAATGTCTCGCTTATCTCCGTCGCATCCGAGCCCGCGGCTAATTTATTTGAGTTGGCCAAGTGCATAACTCATTATCATTTTCTAGTTCCATTGTCAGCATAAGTATGTAAGCTTCGCAGACATTATGGCGAACGCTTCCCACGTACATTGAGAAAAAATCTGGTACTTTTTGACATTTACGTGGTAAAAAAGGATGGAGTATTGGAAGTTTTACAATAGTACTGCAGGTTTTATGATATGATAACGAATTTTTTCATTATTATTTTACTTGTAACAATATTGTATATTAACATTATAGTGATGTTTTTTCTCTGCGTACAATTTTAACACACTGCATATAAAGTTTTACTTAGTGACAGCGACGTAGGCAGAAAAAAATTTACAGGAGGGGTTTTTCTTTAAAATACTTTTGTTTCAGGATTTAATAATTGTTAATCGTTGACAGTATAGTTACAAGAGAGCGATTTTGTAATACTTTACATTGCGGAATCTAAGAGTTATAAAACTTTTGGAATCCAGAGTGGCACATTTTTCATGTTCCTAAATAATGAAGTTCAATTTTTGTGACTACTAATTAGTAACAAAGGATTCAATTTTGTTTACTTATAGATCAATAATTGGGAGAGAAGGTTTTCAGTTTGCTGAAATTCGACGCTTCAGTAATCAAACTCCTACAATAATTTTTACCTTTGAATTGATTTTTGAGCAAATTTGAATCACACGGATAAAAGGTAGATCATTAATTTATATTATTTTCGTATGGTACATTAATCATCAAATTGTGTAGTCTTTTTTCGTATTTTTATATATTTCTAATATTTCAATGGATCGCTCAATATATTTTTAAAGTTGATGCTATAGTATCGAAACTTTTAACGATTTTGAGAATTTTATTGATTTTTCAGACGACAGTTTCTTTTATTAAAATTTTCAATACTTTTATTCTATATTTTTTTTAAGCGTTTTTACAATCAAAAATATATTTGATTATGTTAACTGTATAAATGAAATCGAATGTATTTTTCTTGTTTTCTATATAAAGTTCTATCAGAATTTCTACAACTATATATAATTACATATAATAGCAATAAATATGCTCCAAGATAGAGAGTTATTAAAATTGTTAATAAATTTATAGAAAATTTTTGAATATTTCCAGTGAAATAGAAAGCTTGTAAACCAATAAACTAGTAAACTGATCAGCAAGTAAACTGGCAAGCCAGTAAACTTCAAAGCAATTATACTAGTAAGCTAGAAAAAAAGTAAACTAGCAAACGAGTAAATATGTCGAATTTGTAAAAGTAAACTGGTAAATGAGTAAGCTAGTAAACTAGTAATCTAGTTAGCTAGTAAACTAGTAAACTAGTAAGCTAGTAAACTAGTGAACTAGTAAGCTAGTAAACTAGTAAACAAGTAAGCTAGTGAACTAGTGAACTAGTAAATTAGTACACTCGTTAACAAGTAAATTAGTAAACTATGAAACTGGTTAGCAAGTAAACTATTAAACTTGTAAGTTGGTAAGCTAGCAATCTAGTTAGCTAGTAAACTAGTAAACTAGTGAACTAATAAATTAGTACATTCGTTAAAAAGTAAATTAGTAAACTATTCAACTGGTTAGCAAGTCAACTATTAAACTAGTAAGTTTGTTAGCTAGTAAACTAGTGAGATAGCATACTAAGGAGCTAGTAAATTAGTAAACAAATAAACAAGTTAATCAGTAGTCTATTAAACTAGTAAACAAGTAAAATAGCAAACACGTAAGCTAGTAAACTAGTTAGCTAGTAAACTAGGAAACTAATAAATATTAATCTAGTTAACTAGTAATCTAGGGAACTTGTAAACTCATTTTTTACATTTTTATAGTACAATACAACGAAACCCTACAGGATTTCTAAGTATTTTTATATATTTTTTTTTGTTTGTTATTGTTGTAGATTGCTACAGACGTTTAGAAAAGTCGATGCTTCATAATGCGATTTTGGATCAAATCTCAATAATTTCAAGAATTACCGATAAAACCGATATTCATTGCCACTATTTTTTTTTTTTTTTTTTTTCCTATCATCGTTATTTTTTTTTTAGTGTTTTTGAAAATCGTAAAAGATTTTGTTGCCTTTTCTGTAATTTTCATAGGTATACAGTATATCTAGAATTTGATGATAATAACTTAGTTTTTTCATATAATTTTATTATTATCTCAGTGTTCGTATAAATCAAAAAATTTTTAATACTTTCATATGGATTTCATATAGATTTCTAGAATTTGTTGATCCAAGATTTAAAGTTAAGTAAATTTCCAGCATTTTCGTAGATTTTTATTTTTCTTATTTATTTACTGGGTTGCAACAACTTTTTTGATGAATTTTTTCTATGTAATCCTACGTTTTGATAAATTTTACTTGTTTTTAAAGTATATACTGCTAACGTTTTTAAGCATTTTTTTGTAAGTTACGTCTTATTTTTTTACTGATGTAACTTTTTCCATTTTTACTTGAAATATTATTTGATTCCTTCAGAATTTCAAGAGGGGTGTGAACCCCCAGAACCCCCCTACGCCTCCCCCCTCCCCCCGTGCTTAATGAACTTACAATAACAAAGATACGGAGAAAAAAATCAAAACTATCGCTGATTTTGGAAAAAAACGTTTCTTCCTGTTTTTGTGTGGGAAAATGACCATCCTCGCCATATTTTGATACCGTTCCCAGTGCCGTTATCAGCTGCAGCAGCATCCTGAATTTCATTGGAAGCGACTTCCACTTACCGAAATGAGCCGCGAGATAAAAGTCTAAATAAATCAGTGGGCAATAAAGCAATGATTGATGGCGCGTTCTCCCTGATAAAACCACCGATAATGATACCGTAATAATAAACTGTTGGCGAATTATTAATGTTCAGACGAGCGGCTTATTTTATGTTACATTTACGAGGCGAACCTAAATTCCTAACTTTATTTTTGCGTTACATAGTATGGGCGAATATTAACGGCGCGATAATGAATGCGCGATTTCACTTGGGAAACTGTTGCTGCCGTTCGGGTCATTCTCCAGTACGCTTTTCTGAAAGCGCGCCCATTTGCTAATGAATAACGGTCCCAATCACGATCATTAGAACGGCGAAAAAGTCAGTGGCAAGGCACGAAATCGAATATTCCGCAAGCTGTAATTCGCACCTGTGATTTATGAAAAAATTTCTTCAGCAATAAGGATGTTTGCAGAGGTGTTGATGGTGATTTGTATTATTCATAAAATGTTAGTTGACGTAAGCAGGTGCGTACGCAAAGGGGGGTTTTGGGGGTTCAAACCTCTTTAGACAGTCTGATAGAATCAATCAATATTTCATGGAAAAATGAAAAAAATTACATCAGTAAACAATAAAGGTAGAACTTACAAAAAAATTCTTGAAAACGTTGGCATTATATATTTAATAAAAAAAAAAAAAATATCAAAACGTAGGATATCATAGAAAAAATCAATTGAAAAAATTGCTGAAACCCAGGGAATAATCAAGAAAAATAAAAATTTAGGAAACTTCTGGAAATTTACTAAACTTTGAATCTTGTATCATTCAATTCCAACGATCTATATAAAATCCAGATAAAAGTATTGGAAATATTTTTATACAGACAAACTCCCAGATAAAAATTAACTTCTTTGAATTCTATGAAAAATCTGTTTTATGTAAATGTCGACAAATACTTATAAGATGATAAGATCTATGAATTTTAGGAATCTAGACCATTCAATTTTAGATATACCATATACCTATGAAACTCCAGAAAACGCAACGAAATCTTTTGAGATTTCTAAAATACTTGAAAAAAATAACGATAGTAGGAAAAAAAAAATAGCTATTATTGTAGATTTTATAAGTAATTATTAAAATACTAAGAATAGATCAAAAATCACATGACGAAGCATCGAGTTTTTTAAATCTCTGTAGCAATGTACAATGTTATAAAAAATATATATGAATACTTAAATCCTCCAGAGTTTAGTATATTTCACTAGAAAAGTGTGAAAAATGAGTTTATTAGTTCTCTAGCTTACTAGATTATTATTTACTTCTTTTCTAGTTTACCAGCTAACTAGTTTACAAGCTTACTTGTCAACTATTTTACTTACTTACTAGTTTACTAGCCTACTTGTTTACTCGTTTATTTGTTTATTAATTTACTAGCTTACTAGTTTACTAGTTTACTAAATAACTGGCTCACTAGTTTACTTGCTTACCAGTTTACTAGTTTACTAATTTACTTGTAAACAAGTTTACTAGTTTACTAGCTCACTAGATTACTAGTTTACTAGCTTTCTCATTTACCAGTTTACTATTACAAATTTGACCAGTTTACGTGTTTACTTTTTAATAATCAACTAATTTACTAATTAACGAGTTTGCTAGTTTTTCTCACTTTTTTTCTTATTTACTATCTTACTATTTTACAATTTCAGTAGTTAGCTAGTTTACTAAGTAACTAGCTCACTAGTTTACGTGCTTACCAGTTTACTAGTTTACTAGTTTACTAGTTCACTAACTTACTAGTTAACTAGTTTACTAGCTCACTAGATTACTAGTTTATTAGCTTGCTTATTTACCAGTTAACTATTGAAAATTTAACAAGTTTACGCGTTTACTATTTGATAATTTACTAATTTACTAATTAACGAGTTTGATGGTTTTTTTCACTTTTTCCCTCATTGACTATTTTACTATTTTACCATTTCAGTAGTTTACTAGTTTACTAGCTTACTTGTTAACTAATTTACTGGTTTTGTAACGTTCCAGTTTGCTCGTTTACTCTTTTTTTGGCTTACTAATTTACTTGCTTGCAATTTTACTTGTTTGGCATTCTACTATTTTATTTGTTAACTAGCTTCCTATTTCACTAGAATTTTTAGAAATTCTTTATAGTTTTCTAAGAAGTTATCGAAACTTTCTACCCTGGAGCATATTTATTAATATAATATATAATTTTATTTAAGTGTAGAAATTATTCTAGAACTTTATATAGGAAGCAATAAAAATACGTTTGATTCAATGTATAATATTTATGCAATTTAACATATTTTTGATTGCTCAAATGCTAAGAAAATATGTAATAAAAGTATAGAAAATCGTTGAAGAAAAAATGTAGCCTGAAAAATCATTAAATTCTCAAAATTGTCAAAAGTTTCAATAGTATAGCATCAATTTCTAAAAATCCATTTAGCGATCCATAGAAACAATAGAAATATATAAAAATACCCGAAAATACAACAGAATTCAATGATTATCATACCATACAAAAATAATATAAATTCATGATATACCTTTTACCTGTGTGGTAAAAATTTGTTCAAAAATCAATTCAAATATATAAATTGTTTAGGAGTTTGATCCCTAGACCACTGAATTTCAGAAAGCTCTATAGGAACCCAAATTACTTAATATTAGATAATCCTTTAAGTGGTATAGATAAAAAGAGTATTAGTAAACAAAATTGAAACCTTAGTTACTAATTAAAAATCATAAAAATTGAACTACATTATTTACGAACATGAAAAATGTGCAATTCTGAATTGCAAAAGTTGTATAACTTTCAAATTCTGAAATATAATATATTACAAAATAGCTCTCTTGTAACTGTACTGTCAAAGATTAAAAATTATGAAATCCTGAAAGAGCAATACTTTTAAGAAAAACCACTCCCAAAAATTTTTTTCTGCCTACGCCGCTGCACATAAGAATAATTCCAAGATTAATTGAGTGTTAAACGTATTCTCTGCATATTGATCTAATTCTTCATTCTGTGAAAAAATCAGGGAAATTGGGGATTTTTCGTGTTGTCCTGTTGAAGAAAAATCCTTGTGTTCGTTTGATCGATCTAAAAGCGAAAAACCAACGGCTCCAAGTTGTCCACCTTGACCGGCCTTTTCTGAATTAACCTTGGTCCGCGGTCGGCTAAAGTGCTTTCGCGCTGATAGACTAATCAAATCACCACGCTCATTTATTTTCACCGCACCAAGGCACGCACCAATTTGCAAGTTCCCATGAACCTAACGTCCACAGTTTCTTCATGCTTGATATTCATAAACGCGCCGGATCCCTTGTAAACGCACTTTTTTCATGCAACGGAAATACCCAGTTATTTAGATTTTGAAAAAATCAAACTCCTCGCGTTGGGTTCTTAGGGTGAAAAAAATTTTCCGCGGCAGTTTTTTCAATAAAAATTGTTGTTTGACAAAAATTTTTTGGGAATTCAAATCGGTAAATGTATAAATTTAGTTACCTATTACACATTTTTTATTTGCTTTTCGATTTTTTCGATTTAATATTGTAAAAAAAAAAGTTAGAAAGAAACAGTCTTTCAGATTTTCAGGTTTTTAATATGGTATTTTCATTTATTTATCTATTATGTATATTTGTAATAGGCATATTTACAAAAATATAATGAAATCCTCAAATCTGCACACAAAGAACTAGAACGAGTCATAAATACATGAGGAAAATGACACGCCCTGGCAAGGAGCCAAGCCTTCGGAACTTGGCATTCATAAATAAATATTAATGAATCGCACGAGACAATATTGTACACGATTGACTTGCTAACTCAATAATTGTTGACATGGCAAAAACTTCCAAGGGAGAGAAAGTGATTCTGTACCGAATTCTCAAGTAACACATTTTTCTTTAACTCCTTGTAACAAAAAGAAAAAAATGTCAATGAAGAAGAAAAATGTTCATGAGTCTAATGATTTTTTCTTCAAGATTTAGAGAAATCTTTTGGATTTAGAGAGTTTAGGTAAAAGTGAAAAGAAGAAAGTATAAAAATTCAATTTCATAATTGTAAAAGTGATAAAATTTTTTGGTATTGGTGACTGTGAAGGGCAAAAAAGTGCAAATTATTGGGGACACCGTACGGAATGTGAGACGAAAATTTTTTGCAACGATTGCTCGTCCTGTTGGTTCTTTCGGTGGGTGAATTCCTGGCGCTTCTACGATCTTTCAGTTTATTAATTTATTTATCGCCGAGGTGAGCCACTTTTTTTGCACTTTGACGGCTTCACTCGGACACACTGTTCCACCTGAAAACATTATTAAATCTGATGCAGTTCGTTAAGAAATAGTTAAAATCAAGGGAATTACTCTGTTTAATTTATGAATTTTTAAAATTAGTTATCCTAATCGAGGTGAAACTTCCTGAATGAAAAGATCGAAATATGAACTAACTCTGATTTCGTTCCTTCGGATTCCTTCGATTTCTGACGATCTATGTGAGATACAAAATGTGTAGTCTTTAACACAGTCTCAGTAGTTTTAGAAAATTAAAAAAAAAAATTACTGTCCACAAAATTTTTCAACATTTCCTGAAACCTAACAAATTTTCCCTATCATTTCTAATAATGGCCATTTTTCGTTATTCTACAAATTTTCTCAGCTTTTTTAAATTCAATTTGCAAATGATCAACGATCTCTGTCAAAAAACAATTTTTTTATTTTCAAAAATTTCAAGAGCTTTGCAAAATTTCTGCAGTTTGACGGAAAGTATCAAAATTTTCTATGACTAACAAAATTTTTTATTTTTCTGAAGAACTCTACGAATATCTTGAATTTTTTAGAATTACCGACAATCTTCAAATTTATTTCTAATTTTTCATTAAAGAATCTTTTGGTAACTTCAAGATTTTTATTTATTTTCTCAAAATGATCGACTATTAATGTAGTTTTTTAAAAAATTTCAAACTTTAAGAAATTTCAAGAATAAAATTTTCAAAATAGTCCATACTGACCATAATCAACAAAATTTATCAACATTTTTTAAAATTATACAGAATCGTTTCAAATTTCAAACATTTTTGAGAATCTCCACAGTTTGTTATGTAAAATTTCTTAGCTGTGATTTTCGATTTTTCGAGATTTTTATTACATTGATAACTTTCTTTAAAATTTTTGACGATCTCGGTACAAGTTGACATTTTTCAAACTTCAAAAATTAGAAGAATATTACAGTTTCTAGTGTTCAATGTACTACAGTTTCCACAATTTTCCAAAATCCTTGAAAATTTATCACTTTCTTCTTTGACTTGATAAATTTTTTTGAAAACATCAGATTTTAAGATGTTTTCGAAATTTTCGTTATTTTAAATTTATTTTTAACTTCCGACATTTCCTAATTAAAAATAAAGTTTTCGTAATTATTGCTTACTTTCCTAAGATAATTCTTTTTGATGTTCAAGAAATTCATGAATTTCACAATTTTTCAGGTTTGTGAAATCTTCGAAGTGTTTTATAGCCTAAAAAATTTATCAGCATTCTTTGGAATACTTTACGATTTTTCACATTTTCACATAAATTTCGACAATCTTTAAAATTTCAATTGTTTTTGTTTTTGCTAGATTGTTGAAATAAGTCTATTGGTAATCATTTTTCAATTTTTCAATTTTTAATTTTTCTTCATCTTGTTTGTTTTTATTGTAGTTTGTCTGTTGCAAATGTTTCTTACCTTTAAGGTTTTCAAAATCATTATTAACAATCCTCGTATGTTTAAACTTTTATTGGTTTTTCATAACTCTATGAATAATACTTAGTTTTTGAAGTTTTAAGGAATTTCCGAAATTTTCCACAATCCACAAAGCAAACGTACTTTTTCTAAAATCACATGAGTTTTGCGAATTTTCGAAATTATTTAGTATCAACGAAGTTAGATTATTTTCCTAACTTTTGTGGATCACACAATTTTTTACATTATTGTCTAAATTTCTAGTAATTGACGAACTTTACAATAAAAAAATTTTTATATTTTGAAAATGGTGACAATTTCACACATTTTTTGTAGTTTCATTAGAAAAAAATTAATCATTATCCCCTGGGTTTCTACAATTTTTTTAAATTTTCCAGAAATTTTTATTATTACTATTATTTACCATTACATTGAAAATTCCCGACTTTCATGAAAAATTTTTAGTTTTTTTTTGCAAGTTTTTCGAAACTTTTCCAATTTTCTAGATTTTCAATCAAAAATTAAAAAAAAAAAACACATCATTTTGAATATTTTGGAGGAATATGACAATCAACGTTTTCCCCAATGTCATTTGAGTTTTAATTACCATAAAATTATTACTTCGAAGTATGCAGGCCTAAGGGATGGTGATTTTTTCAATTGTTTCTTGAAGCTCTTGAAGTTCTGATAATTTTTTTCTCCTTATGGTTGAGCGAAAATATTGCTGCCTGGGAGGTTGAAAACGCAATTTCGCGACAATATATTAGAAATTAATTACACCCACTGAAAGAAATCGCTTAAAATATTATTTTTCTAGTGCATCACAAACCATTTATAAAATTTTTTTCTCCGAACAATAAAAACTTCCATTATTTTGCTCAAGAAATTGATTAAGAGTAAGTAATACATCTAAAAAGTTTGAACTAGTATAACCAAAAGTTTTCACTTATTCAACCTAACAGAGCCTTCTACAATCTTTTATCCTCAAAATTATTGATGCCATTTCCATAATGCTGAAATTCCAAACGTTTAAAAATAAACCAAAACAGAAAAAATCGTTATCACCACCTCTCTAAACTATAGTCGTAAATTATTTTTGATATATTATGCAATGTAATATTAAATTTAATTTCCTTTTTTTCTTTTCAGTCATTAATTAAAATAAAAAACCAATTTATTTTTCATTTTCATCGAACTTCAGGCAAATGCCATATCATATATTTTCCCAACTTTTCTCTCATATCAAAATATTCAAACCGTTTATTCTCTTCAAGAAAAAACCTATCTACAGGTGTGCAGATAGCGACAGTAAAAAAATCCCCAGAGACAAGGGAAAAATGCCCCTTATAGTACCCTGTCATGGCCGCCTGTCTCTTTCAACATCCTGTTTAGTCACGGTTTCGTATTGAAAACACGTTGAAATCCCGCGATTTCTCAGCTTTTCGTGCTTATATGCGTATCATTTGTTTTTCAATACTTCCCCGTCCCGTGACGAATGCGCCTTGATTAAAATTCCTCTCCTCGGCCAATTAAATAATAACCCTAAGAGATATTAATTTAATACCCCTTCCCCCGAATTCCCCCCACCACCCATTTTTTTCTTTTGAAGGAACATGTTCTTAACGAGTGCAAATTCTTAAAAGCGCTCTTTGACTCTTGATTCTTGAACCCGGCTGTTGCGAGCCGTTTTCCAATGAAGGAAAATGAGATGCGCGAGATGAAAAACGGCTCTCGATTTTTGGTGGGATTTTAATTAACGCTGGCGGTGCCGTTGATCATGCAAATGCGTTCCTTGTGCGGGATTGGCCGTTAATTATTTAAACGACCTTTGGGAACTACAGTAAGAAAAAAGTTTCGATCCGTTAGAGAAATCTTTGCCAATGGCGTAGACAGAAGCGTAGGCAGAAAAAATTTTCGGGAGGGGTTTTTATGGAGAATATTTTTCCTTCGAGATTTCATAATTTTTATTCTTCGACAATATGGTTACAAGAGAGCGATTTTTAAATGTTTTCATTTCGGGATTTGAAAGTTATGCAACTTTTGGAATCCAGGGTTGCAGATTTCTCATGTTCGTGAATAATGGAATTCGATTTTTGTGATTGTCAATCAGTAACTGATGTTTCAAATTTTTTACTTATAATTTTTGTATGTTTAACACTTAAAGGATTTTTTGATATTCAGTAAGATGGGTTTCTATAAAATTATCTAAAATCCGATGCTCTAGGAATCGAACTCATAAAAAATTTTTATTTTTTATTGTTTTTTGGACAAATTTTAACCACACAGATAAAAGTTACATCAAAAATTTACATTATTTTGTATTGTATATTATTCATTCAATTTTGTAGTATATTCTGGTATTTTTATATACTTCTAACATTTCTATGGATCGTTCATTTTTTTTGTTAAATTGATGCTACATTATTGAAACTTTCAACGATTTTGAGAATTTAAATTAATTTTCCAGTTTATTGTGTGAAGACTTGAATACTTCTATTCCATATTTTCATTGTTTTCTATATGAATTTCTAGAATAATTTCTAAAATTGTACATACTTTCTAAAATTATACATAATTTTAGTATTAAAATCGTCAATATGCTCCCGGACAGAAAGTTTCATAAATGTCCAAGAACATTATTCCCACATTTATTCTTTGTATCGAAAGATTTTATAGTAAACTGGTAAACTGGTAGGTAAGTAAACTGGTTATCTAGTAAACTTTTAAGCTAGTAAACTAGTAAGCTTGAAAAAAGGTAAACTAGTAAACCTATAAGCTAGCCAACTACTAAACTAGTAAACAAGAAAGTTAGTAAAATAATAAGCTACTGGAATCGTAAAATTGTCAAATAGTCGACAAGTGAAAAAGCAAAACAGTAAACAAGCAAACTCGTCAACAAGTAAATTAGTTATTTAGTAAACTAGTACACCTGTCAAATTTCAAATAGTAAACTAGTAAGCTAGTAAACTAGTGAATTGGTAAGAAAGTAAACTAGTAAACTTGTAAACTGGTAAGCTAGTAAACTAGTAAGCTAGTAAATTGGTAAGAAAGTAAACTAGCAAACTTGTAAACTGGTAAGCTAGTAAACTAGTTATCTGCTGAACTAGTAAACTAGTTAACTCGTTAACAAGTAAGCTGGTAAGAAAGCAAACTAGTAAACTTGTAAACTTGTAAACTGGTAAGCTAGAAGACTAGTAAGCTAGTTAACTAGTAAACTTTTGAGGTAGTAAACTAATAAGCTAGCAAACTTTAAAACAACTAAATTATTAAGCTAGTAATCTAGAAAGCTACCGAACTAGTTAATTACTGAAATCGTAGAATTGTAAAATATTCAACAAGTGAAAATGTAAAACAGTAAACTAGCAACCTCGTTAAAAAGTAAATTAGTTATTTAGTAAACTTGTAAACTTGTTAACAATCAAACTAGTAAACTAGTAAATTGGTAAAAAAGTAAATTAGTAGACTAGTAAGCTGGTAAAAAAGTAAACTAGCAAACATGTAAACCGGTAAGCTAGTAAACTAGTAAGCTAGTTAACTAGTAAACTATTAAGGTAGTAAACTAGTAAGCTAGCAAACTTTCAAACGAGTAAATTATTAAGCTAGTAATCTAGTAAGCTACCAAACTAGTAAACTGCTGAAATCGTGAAATTGTAAAATAATCAACAAGTGAAAAAGTAAAACAGTAAACTAGTAAACTCGTTCACAAGTGCATTAGTTATTTAGTAAACTAGTACACTTGCCGAATTTGTCATAGTAAACTAGTAAGCTAGTAAACAAGTAATTAGGTAAGCTAGTAAACGAGTAAGCAAGTGAACTAGTAAGCTAGTAAACTAGTAAGCTAGTTAACTAGTAAACTATTGAGGTAGTAATCCAGTATGTTAGTAAATTTGTAAACAAGTAAATTATTAAGCTAATAATCTAGTGAGCTAGAAAACTAGTTAACTACTGAAATCGTAAAATTGTAAAATAGTTAACAAGTGAAACAGTAAAAAAGTAAACTAGCAAACTCGTTAACAAGTAAATTAGTTCTTCAGTAAACTAGTACACTTGTCAAATTTGACATAGTAAACTAGTAAGCTAGTAAACTAGTAATTAGGTGAGCTAGTAAACTATTAAGCAAGTAAACTAGTAAACTAGTAAATTGGTAAGAAAGTAAAGTAGTAAACTTGTAAACTGGTAAGCTATTAAACTAGTAAGCTAGTTAACTAGTAAACTAGCGAGGTAGTGAACTAGTAAGCTAGTAAACTTGTAAACGAGTAAATTACCAAGTTAGTAATCTAGTGAGCTAGTAAACTAGTATACTCATTTATCACGTTTTTCTAGTATAATATACGAAATCCTGAATGATTTATAAGTATTTTTATAGATTACTTATATTTTTGTAGATTGCTACAGGGATGTAAAAAAGCTCGATGCTTTAAAACACGAATTCCGATCTGCTATCAGTAATTTCAAAATTAATGATGAAATCACTTTTATATAGATGTTTAATGTTTTATATCATTATTCTTTTTTCGTATTTTTAAAATATTTAAAAGATTTTGTCGCATTTTGTAGAATTTTTATAGATTCATAGTATACTCAAAATGTGTGCTCTAGAACCACAAAATTTATAGATCTTAGAGGCATTCGTCGAGATTTTTCAGAAAGTGGTTTTTCCAAAGAATTCAATCAATTTCATAATTCTTGCAGAGTTTGTTTGAATAAAAAGATTTTTAATGCTTTCACGCGAATTTTGTATAAATTTCTAGAATTTAAATATCTAAGCATCAGTCTTAAAAATTTATAGCATTAGTGTATTTTTATTTTTTCTTGATTATTCACTTTGTTGCAATAATTTTTATGATTCATATTTTTTACATAATCCTACGTGTTGATAATTTTGACTTTTTTATTAAATATATACTGCTAAAGTTTTCATACATTTTTTGTATCTTTTATTTTTATAGTTTATCGATGTGATTTTTTTCATTTTTACATGAAATATATATTGATTTTATCTGAATGTCGGGAGGGGTTTGAACCCCCAAATCCCCCTTTTGCCTGGGCGTAGAAGTTATTCGGGCTCATTCCTTTTTTTCTCGGACAAACTTCTGAATGCTGCTCAATTTCCGTTTATTTCTTGTTTCTTCTTTCCTCGGTCCCGATCGAAGTAACCGCAGATAAGGCCCAAAATCGAAAATGGGCCGAGGGCAATCATTTGCAGAGAAAGCATACGCGCGAGGCGTCAAAAAATTGAGCGAGGGTGTTATTATCGGAGAAACAGGATAATTGATCGATGGGTTGCAGTAGATATCGTCATTTTGAAAAGACTGAAACTTTCTGCTTTCTCCCTCGGCTCATAATATGATATCGGGCCCTGCACTTTTATTACCAAGCCAGGCGGTTAATTCGCCTTATCGATTTCCATAATAAATTCACGAGCTCCAAGTGCCTCGAAACCGCGCAGCACGCGAGAGAGAGGCGATGAAAACCGAATAAAATGTTAATTAATATCATGCGTTTTTTCGGGGCTTGCTTATCTTTTGACACTAATGGCGGAGTGTTTTTTGTTTCTGTCATTTGAGTTGTTTTAATTATGATTATCGGGTTTGTGTGGTATGCAAGAAAGAAGCCCGGGCAAATGGGTTTGTGTAAGAGAGTTTGGGGATTTTTTGGTAGGGGTTTTGGGGAATAATGTCGATTCTGATGAGAGATGGTAGTACTTGGATATTTTTGGCAGTGGACTAGTAATAGCTGTTGTTTTTTGGAGCAGGGGCATAGGCAGAAAAAGTTTTTGGGAGGTGTTTTTCAGAAAAATGTATTTACTTCGGGATGTCGATTTTTCAGAATTCATGGTTGAAAAGATATACAGTTCTTGAAGTCCAAAGTAGTGCTTCTTTCATGTTTGTATACTAGGATTCGATTTTTGTTATTTTCATGTGAGTCACTAAGGCTTAGATTTATTTTTCTGAAGATTTCTGTATTTTTGACATTTTTTTTTTACTCTCATAAATATGAACTTGAAGGATTTTTAAGTATAATTTATTGAATTTTTATATAGCTGTCTAAAATTTCATAGTTTAGAAAGGAAAGTCATGACAAATTTTTAATATGTTTCTAGATTTATTGAAAAATTATACTTGAAAGACTTTCAGTATTTCATGGACTTATAGAATTTTCGTATTGAATATATTTTTATAGAATTTCGTAATATTTTCTGGCATTTTTATCGATTTTAAGTATTCGATGCAATTGTATTGCTTATTTTAACAATTTTGAGAATTTTAATTTATTTCTAAAAAAACAGTATCACTTGCTCAGATTTACAATACTTTTGAGATATTTTTCATATTTTTCTAGTAGTTAAACCGTTTGAAGAAGTTTCTTTTATGCTTCTGAATTTCCATATAGGTTTCTTGAATTGTAAGCTCTAGAACTTGAAGTTTTATCATTTTTTTTTTGTATTTTTACAAATCGAGGGTGTTTTTTTAGATTTTCTGTAAGTATGTATAGATTCATAGAATTCGATATTGTTGGATTCAAATTTCAGTCGATTTTCAGTAGTTTCATCAATTTTTAGGAAACCTACATGTACGTCAATTTTCGGTGTTAATAGATTTCTTATACTTTCATATTTTTCTAGTATTTATAAGATTTTGTAGCTATTCCTTGTATTTTTTTGATCGTATGTATTGTTTTAGATTTTTGAAAACCACCTTTTTTCTAGAATGCAAATTTCTAGGATTCAAATTTTAATTGATTTTTAATAATTCTATAGAGATCTGGAAAGATTACACTTACATGGATTTTTCATGATTTATGAATTCCTTATAGTTCCATATTGGTAGTTTTCATACGATTTTATCATTTTTGTCTTTTTATAGATTTCTAGTATTTACATAAATTAGTATTTGGTATGTAAGTTTCTTTAAAATTTGATGCTCTAGAATTAAAAGTTGATTATTTTTTCAACTTTCTAGAAAACAATACTTTGACAAAATACTTACTCTAATTTGTAGTATTTTTTCAGGTTTGTAGGATTTGAAAGATTTTCTGGTATTTTCCATGATTTCTATTGCAGATTTCTACAATTCGAAGTTTCAGGTTTCAAATTTTTCAGATTTCTAACCCTTTCATGAATTCCAATTTTTCTGTATAATTTCATTATGTTCGAACAATTTTTCAAATTTTTGTTTACTATGTTCTCCTCACCAAACATTAATGGTTAGAATCTCGTTTGAGGAAAATTTCTTCTTGAGCCAAAATTGTTTTATTTTTTGTGTTCGTATAATTGAGAATCCTGAGAATTGGCGAGTTTGAGTATTTACATAAAACCATTTCTTATTTTCTCAAGATGTACTTTTACGATGATTCTTGCATATTTCATTTTTCCTGCATTATTCTTCAGAAATTGTATGTTATAGAATTCAAACTTGAGCGGATTTTTAATAATTTTATAATTTTCTAGAAAAATTACATTCATTTTGATTTTCTGCGTTTTATATATTTCTCGTGTTTCCATGTTCTTTTAGTATTCATAAGATTTTGTAGCTTTTTCTTGTTTTTTTCGAAATCGTAGGTGTTTTTTCAGATTTTCTTAACTAGAATTCAATATTGCAGAACTTGAAATTCAGGAAATTTTTACTGATTTCATAGATTTTTGGGAAAACTAAATGTATATCAATTTTTGGTGTTAATAGATTTCTTATACTTTTGCATTTTTTTTGGTATTTATAAGATTTTGTATTAGTTATAGCTTGGATAGAATATATTCCTTCTATTTTCATAAATTGTGTGTATTTTTTTGGATGGTCAAAAAGTACCTACGTTTCTAGAAATAAAGTTTGTAGAATTCAAATATAAATCGATTTCCAATAGTTCTATAGACTTTTGGAAGAATTATACTTACACAGATTTTTCGTTATTTATGGATTTCTTATATTTTCATTTTAATAGTATTTAAACGATTTTGTAATTTTTGTGTATTTTTATAGATTTCTTGTATTTAAATAGATTGATAGGTATGTAAGTTTTTCGAAAATTTGATGCTCTAAATATTAATATTGATTTTTTTTTTTGAAATCTTTTAGAAAACAGTTGTTTGACAAAATACCTATTCTTATTTGTAGTATTTTTTCAGTGTTTGTAGGATTTGAAAGATTTTCTGATATTTTCCAGGATTTCTATTGTAGATTTCTACAATTCAATGCTTCAGGGTTCGAATCTTCCCAGATTTATATCACTTTCATAAATTCCAATTTTTCTTTATAATTTCACGAAGTTCGAACAATTTTTCACATTTTTGTTCGCTACATTATCTTCACCAAACATGTATGATTAGAATTTCGTTTTAGAAAAAACTCTTTTCAAGCCAAAATCATTGTTATTTTTGTGCTAGTATAATTGAGAATTCTGAATACTGTTAATTTTGAGTGCGAACATGAAATCATTCCTTATTTTCTCAAGATTCGATTGAGTACTTTAATGATCATTTCAAGTTATTTAATTTTTCCTGCATCATTCTTCATAATTTGTATTTTTCTCATTAAGTGTTATAATTCCAATTATTTTCTTATGAAATAGAAGTTTCATCCTAATTTCGGGAGCGCTTAAAAATCATTTTTTGATGAATAGTCATTACGCAAAAAACGTAGTTTCTCATTTGTTCAAACTTGTGAACGATGACTTGAACAAAAATGCACGTTTTTCTCAAGATCCTTTAATCATTTTCGCTGGAATTTGCAATCTTAGCGTAACAACCAATCTCCAAATTGAGAAAATACATATTATTCACGATTTGTTTTTCCCCAAAAGATAGGATTTAAAGTACTGCATATCCACCCTGCAGAATTCAAGAAAATTATCTGACACTTGATCGAAATTCGTGTGATATCTTGGTGTATCGAGACCCCTCTCGTGCTCTCGCCCCTGGCCACCTGTTGGTTGCTCCCGTCGAGTAATGCACTGACAGATAGCCCGAGGACCCTTGTAACTCGCCGGTGATTGATAAAGCTTAGCACTTGTAGTCAAACGGCGCGCCGCCGGGATCTCTACTACTAGCTTCTGGCGTGACGACGGCCGTTCATTACGCGCTCCCGAGTGATCCGTATCGGCCTACATTCGCATCCTCGTGACCGTCAAGTCTGTCACGTGTGTGTTGAAAAAGGAAACTCGTTGGGCCCTGACAGTGTTTCGACATTTTTTTTTCACGCTATCACTGTCACTTGGTTTTTCATCGTTTTTCTGATAAGAGTTAGTGCACTGAGAGAATTTGTTGATGATTCCTAATACTAGAAAAATTTAGTAGACGAGCATCAAAATTATTGCTGCGAGATAGTTTAAACAATCATTTTTTTTTTGGATACAACAAAATGCGAACAATAGACTCAATTTCCTAGTTTGATTACGTCATATTCAGTATAATCTTAATCATCTGTTAGTATCACTCAATCCAACTACCCACCTGAAAAATTCTGCATGGGTAAAGTATAGAAAAGTACCTATAAAAAATCGCATAATTTAATTAAATGTAGTTTAATTGACTCGTTAAACGTTTCCTATCTTAGAGAAGTCGTGAAAATTGTGTAAAATTTTTGATTTTTAGTGCAAACTTTTTGATTTTAAAAGTTTTGAAGATTACAAGCATATTCTGTAGTTTTACAGCATTTTCGAAAACTTCTATCATGTACGAAATTTTCGTGCATTCTTTGGCATTCCACAAATTTTTAGAATTTTTCGGAATCATTGACAATCTTTGGAATTCCAAATGAATTCTTTTTTTTTAACTTCAAATGTTTAGGGCTATTTAATTTTTTACAATTTATGAAAATTTTTTAAATCATGCAAGATTTTTTGGAATTTCTAAATAACTTCTAAGTATTCCGAATTTTTCTGATAAAATGTTTTTATATCCATCAAGAGCTTCACAAAATAAATGAACTTACTGAAATTTTATAAAAATTTTGATTCTTCTAAAATTTTCGTCAGTTTTTCAAATTTCTAATGTGTTATAACTTTCCGAAACTCTCAGACTTTTTAGCATAATACCAACTATCAAAAACTTCTTTAATTTCACGAAAATTTGTAAAACTCATGATTATATCTTTGATTTTTTTAAACTTTTTAGATTTATTAGAATTTTCTTGAAAAGGTTAAAAACACTATCATGCATGTTTCACAAATATCATAAATATGTATGACAATGTACACAATGTACAAAATTCAATAAAATTATAGTATGAAATTCTACTAATATCTAGAATTTTTGGGAGTATTGGCAATCTTTAGAATTTCGAATGTTTTCTGATTTTTTAAAGATTCACCAAATTTTAAACGGGATGCAGACGTTTTATTATTTTTTATATTCAATGGAAATTGTTTTACTTCTGAAAATTTTTCTTGGATTGTGAATGATTTTCATGTACTGCGACTTTTCATAAAAAAATTGAAAAAAAAATGTGTTTGTGCATACCTGTTTCGTCGAAATACGTATAATAATAGACACAATTTTGAAAATAATGGATGTTTCCTGAAAATCTACAAAAATTTTGATTTTTTAGGATAATTTACATTTTTTGGAATTTTGAATATTTTCAAATTTTCTCAAGTTTTTACTAACATAAAATCAATTACTCAACACTTTCAAAATTTTATAAAATTTGTCAAACTCGTAATATTTTTCGACGTTTTTAACGTGTAATCTTCGAAAAATCCAAAAATTTCTAATAACATCAAATCGACTACTCTAAACTTTCAAAATTTTATAAAATTTGTCAAAGTCGTAAAGTTTTGTGATGTCTTTAAAAAATTTTCCAGTAATTCAAATTTCTGTAAAAAAATACGTAATATTTGAGCATGCATATTCTAAAGAAATATTATAAAAAACAAAGTTTATGAAATTTCAAACATTTTCTACAATTTTGCGGAAAGTTTGATTATTTTGGATATATTGGCATTTTCTATAATTGCCAATGTGTTCTGAATTTTAAAAATTTTCAAATGTAAAACAAGGTACTTTCTATTCAAATTTCTCAACTTCCATAAAAACTTGTCCAGCACACAAAGAGTCTCTTTATTTTCTGAGTACTTTTAAAGAATTTGATATTTTTGTTGAAAATTTGAGGAAAATTATATTCCATATAAAGAAAAACATGATACTGAACACAGAATACGAAATAATTTCAGATTTTCTGAAATTTCACGAATTCCGCAACTTCCCTGAAATTATTGACAATTTATAAGATTATTATATTTTTTTAATTTTCTAACTTACAAAAAACTACTTGAAAATTTTCAATCATCAGGAAAAACTGTCTAACTCAATAGAAATTTTCGCATTTTTTTAGTGTTTTTCCAGTTTCCCAGTTTTTTATTTGAAAATGTAAAAACATTATCACGTGTATTTCGAAGAAAAACAATAATGAACCCCTTAAATAATAAAATAAATTCCTCACTGTAGAAATCAGTTTCGAAATAAGAAACTTGAAAATTTCTGCATACTTGTTGTCGAGGAAAAAAAATGGGTTTTCACGATTTTTTTTTTAAACAACACAGAATTTTTTGAAAAACTTCTGCCTATTTATTCATCAAAGTCACAATGTATTTAGCAAATTTTTTCTAAATGAAATCTTCGTTATTCGGTGCACTACAGCAATTATGCCAAAATCCGATGTTTTTTCGCGATGAGCACAGTTTCTGAAAAACCATTCATCTGAATAGTCTGAATTTTTTTAAGCTTGTTCATAATTATAATAGCCTCTGCGTGAACAAAGGATTTTTAATTTTAATCCAAACTTTCTTTTCTTGCTGCAAAAACCGAAATACCAGACGTTAAAAATTGAACATTTTAGGAAAATTACCACTATTTTCTTGAAAACATTAATTTAGCGAAATCCTTCATTAATGCAGAGCGTTAAGGCATAAACTAGAAGTTTTTCTTTTTGTTTTTTGTATTACAAATGAACAGTTCCTTATATATCATGCCCTGAGCACGCGGTGTCAGAAAAATTTTGTTTTGTCACAATGGTCACTACGACACTAACTACAAAAGTTGTCCGAAAAAATTCATAAAATACCTTGTGACATGAAAACATAAATAGGATTTGAATTTTTGGATGAAAATCGTTTTTTTTTTTCTAGAAAGAAACAGTTGAAACGCCCTTCATCTCTCGAGCGCGAGTGTGTATAACCTCTTAAATATAATACCCATAATAATACCCTATCAAAACCCTTATATTACCACCAAAGCCCAACAGCACAAAACGATCTCATCTGACAAACGACAACTGCGCGATGAAAAAGCGTCATCTCGCTCATCAAGACTCTTGATGGCGCCCACGTGCCCGTATAGAACCGCATATATACATCCCATTAGAAATGCTTAACCCGATTTCCACTCGGCTAATTGCGTGTGAGTAGTCTCGTACAATGTACAATCACCCCGCAGCACTTCCGCGTCCTTTCCATGTTTGACTTGGCCAGCCTTGGTTAGCCTTGATCGCGCTCATTAAACAATGTCCCTCGGCTCTCCCAATCACAGCGGTAATAGATTGTGCGTTTGTCCAAAAGGCCGAACCGCTCCTTTCGCGTCCTAATCATATTTCAACAACCTGGCATGAAAAGGAAAAACACGCGCAGGGCTCCCACTGACTAATGAGCCTTTACAATCGCGATCGGTGATTTTATGGCTCGCGCTAATTTCGCCGAGTCCGGCAATTAGCCGAGCAAGTTATTTTGCAGACGACTTATTCGCGTTATATAGACCATATTTATCAGGTCCATGTGGTCGGGGGGGGGGGGGGGTTAGAACTCAAAGAGATCTTTCAAACGATTTCGATGAAATGCTTCTATTATTGGTTTTTACGTTTTGATATAAATTTTGATATCTTGCATTGCATTTTTCAGGAAACAGCGTCTGAAAAGATTTTTATTTCTTTTTTGTATTTTTCGTATATATCTTCTAAGATTTGAAGGATTGTTCAGTATTTCTAAAATTATTCGTATTTTTCAAGATCTATAACATGGTACAAGATTTTCTGGTATTTTCATATATTTCTAGCATTATTATTTAAATTGTTATAGATTTCGAGAATTTCAAACTTTAAAATTTGGGTTTTATTATATTTTACGTGTTCAAAGGATTTTTAAGAAAACAGTGTTTTAATAGGTATTTATTTTTTCTAGTATTTTTCGTATTTCTTCAGTTTTTCTACAATATAAAGAATCGTTCAGTATTTCTGAAACTATTCGTATTTTTTAGGATGCATAAAATGTTGCAGGATTTTCTGGTATTTTTATATCCTTTAAGCATGTTGATATACATTTTTATACATGAATTTCGAGAATTTCAAGCTCTAAAATGTGAATTTCAATAAATGTTGTTCCATAAGAATTTTTCAGAAAACAGGTGTCTCAATAGATTCAAATTTCTTTCAGTATCCTTCGTATTTCATCAGTTTTCCTACGATTTGAAGGATATTTCAGTTTTCTTGTATATTTCTGTATAAATTTCTAGAATTCGATGCTCTAGTTTTGAAAATTGTCTAGATTTTTCGTATTTCATAGATATACTTGTATTTTTTTACACATGTATTTTCTTTCTGTACTTCCCAGTATTTATAGAATGTTGTACAATTTTTAAGTTTTTTCAAAGACATATCTTTGAATTTTGAGAATTCGATTTCCTAGAATTAAAAGATTGAAATATTTGGAGTATTTTGATCAATTTTGCAGAAAACAGTTTCTTTATAGATTTAAAGTGTCCTCAATATTTTTTGAATTTTTAACAGATTTTTGAAATTTGAACATTTTTCTAGTATTTTTATGGTTTACTATACACATATATTATTAGAATTCAATGCACGAGGAATCGATGTTTCTTGATTTCTGGATTTACAGAAATTTTCAAAGAATCTAATAGCTTTTCAAAAAAAGTGAATAATATCTAGTATTTTTCGTATTTCATTTTTTTTTCTGTATTCATAAAATTACGTAGGGTTTTCTAGCATAATTCAAAGATTTCAGGGATCCTGCTATAGATTTAAAAAACTAAGGTTTTCAGTATTTTCATGTATTTATATGCAGACTTCTAAAATTTACTGCTAGAATTGTGAAAATCTCTAATAAAAAGTGAAAAAGCATCATACTCATTGTCGATATTTGCACATTAATTACTAATATATCACTCTGTTTCATAAAAAATTATAAAATTCTTGAATTTTTATCTGAAATTAAGTAGGTTAGAAATTACTTGATCGAACTTCCAAAAAATTTCTTAAAAAGTTACAAATCGTTCTGAAAACTTGATGCGACAAATTTTTATTACTCGTTATAAAAAAAAGTAACTTGTTCCTGTGATCGTTACTAGTTAATTAATGTAACGCGTTACATTATCGTTACACTAAAAAATGTATCGTTTTTGGATATTATAATTTCAGTTGACTTGTTGTATTTGCATTGCAGTCACTGCAAGCCTCTTAAAAAAAAAAATGGGAAAGGGCCATAACTCCACCATTTGTTGATATTTTTTTTATCAAATAATGTTTTTATATTAAAATTTACAATATTCTACCGCAATAATGTAACTTCTATGTAAGATAATTATGTGCTATATACATTAAAAATAATCCAAACTGTCCTCAGAAAAGGTGTATAACCCTTTAAATCATAAAATATGTGTATAGCGTATTAATAAAAAGTGTTTCTTCTTTATTTATTATGCATTCGTTATACATCCAAATGTGAAAAAGAAATAATGATCGTGATTTTTGTAATTTTGTGTCTATAATTATTGAGTTGCTTGTGTTACATTTGTTGAGAACATAACAAAGATTTAATATATAAAGTATAAGTTGTTCAAAAACAAATGATGTAGTGATATTGCATTATATATTTGATTATTTATTGATAAATTATTTAATTTATCAACCTATTTCATCTGCATTTATTATCTACATCACTATGAATGGACCATGTACTGTCGAACCAAATCTTTCTCAATTGCATGTTATTCTACAAATATAACGTAAAAGTTGGAACCCCCCCCCCCCCCCCCCAAATACAGATTTCTGCACACGGGCCTGATATTTATAATCCATTACTGTCGAGAAATCTCTTCTCTGTCGTCTGAAATTCATTATTGTTATGCGCCAATATACAGTACAACCTGTGGATAGGGCGTCGGTTTTCTTTTTCTATTTCCACTAACGCCTTATGAGTGTGAGTAAAGACAGAATGTCGCCCTATCCAGAGGTTGTACTGTATCTGAAATTCTCTGGTGTAATCTAAAACAGCTTTCCCTTTATAGTACGCGCCGCCAAAGTTCGTCTCTACTCCAAGTGGAGAGGTATATAAACCGAGAGACGAGCTTTGGCAACCAGTACTATAAAAACACATTCATTTCATTTATCCCAAACTTCGCCAACCGTGAAAAACGTGTCAAATTTCCATGTTTATTGGACATAAGGGTTCGCAAAATTGAAATAACGTACCGTTAGTTCGATTTCATCTCCATGTCTTCCAAAATGCAGATCATGCCTTCTGCTCTCCAAGCAGACAATTTTTTTTTTTCATTTTTGTTTTGGCAGCAATGAGAGGCCTAATTTAATCCATCGTGTAATCATTGACTTGATTGATTTTTCTTCATGTAAAGCACGAAGCTCATTTGGGGGCGTGAAAAAGAATGTCATCATGGAGCAGACCTCGGGCGAAGTACATGTAAATGGGCCCGCACGTGGGCCCAATTTATTTTTTGCTCGTTTTTCGAATTTTTCGAGCTTCCTTGCAACGTGTTTACACTGTCAATCATGTGGATATTGTTTTTTTGGGTATGGTTCTGCGTAAACCAATTACTTGGGTAGCTTCGTTCGTGTTGGACATGATGTTTTGTTTGTTGGGAAGAGCTCAGAAAAGTGTAGCTTGTTTTTTATTGATACGAACGTAATAGTTATCGGAATAAATAAGACTTTAAATGAAAGGTAAATCGAAAATTTAGCCTTGAATGAAGGAAAACCCCAAATATTCGATGATGTTTACAATATTTACTAAAGGGAAAACGTCTCAGATCATTTATTTTTACAAAGTATGAATGTTGCTGAGGAATGCGACATGACCAACTTGTTGGATTGTATGTTAGGTAGTGGTTGCAGAGGGTTAGCAAGACGATTACGGTTTCGCGGTATAGGAAAGAAAAAAAAAAGGGAAAGAAGGAGCACGTGCCTCGGCTCAGCAGGCTCAACCTTCCACCTACTATGCGACCGCACGACTCCTACAAACCCATGTATAAAAAAAAAGTTTGCTATCCCTAAGAGAAACAATAACAATTTGGTCCCAGTTAACTAGGTCTTAAACAAATAAATTTCCTTGCCAAATTTACCCCAAAACTACTGGAAATTTAAAAAAAAATGCATAATACTAGGAAGGATGAATGTAAAGACTTTCGTTTGATGGCGTCATGCAACAACAAACTAATTTTCAAATTTTTTATTTTCTTTTGAAAATATTTCATTATTTATCAGGATATAGATCTTTCTTTTTCATTTTATATTTATTCTGTTTGAATAATTTATTTTATTTCTCATCATAAGTCGATCCAACTTAACTTTATTCACAGTACAAATTCCTCTCCCGTCGAGAAGACGTGCCTGCAGTGCAGAGTGCATGGTATAAAAGAGGTCCAAAAGGATTTTTCTCGTCCTCAACCGGAATCGTGCTAGCTCGTCCATACTTGAATAAATATTATAGCCGGGGTTACAGCGTCACATAGAGCTTTTTTTTGTCAATTTTTTTTTTTTTTTTTTTTTTGCTCACAGAAGCGTATTTATGACTCGTTCCTAGTTTCTATGGATATTGCTTCATTCATGGGTTTTATCAGAATGTTTGGTTTATGGAATGAATTTCGACGATGTTATGTCGCGAACGAGGAATTCGCGCATTTATTTATGTTGTGTTTCGGAGTTTACGAAGTCGTCTTGTGATAAATTTTCCGATGAGCAATATGTACTGTTGACGGGTAACGAGGGATTAGGTTTAGTGCTGAACCGCTATTGATGATGGAGAAAAAGGGGGGAAGATGAATGGAGATGCAAGAAATGGTTGGAAAAAATTTCAAGTTTTTTGAGTTGGGAAAATAGGATTCATTATTATTCTAAATGTTCTGAATTAAGATCAAAAGACCTATAGATTTCTTGAACTTTTTTTAATTATTTATGATATTTTATTGTTCGATGATTTTTTTTAAAGAAATTTTTAAGATTTTCATTCAAATTTTCTAATTTCTAAAATCATCGATGATTTTTTTACGATTGAATGTTATTTGATTTTTAAAATTTTAAGAATATTACACGTTTTAGATAGTTTCATTGTATATTTCAAAATTTTTCACAATCTACAAAATTTATCAAATTTTTGTATGACTATAAATTATTAAAATTTTGAGAGACATCGACGATTTTAAATACTTCTGGTTTTCCTTTTTGTAAAAATTTTGAATCGTTTCGAATTTCGGCGAAATTTTCAGCAGCATCAACAATTTACGTGCCAAAAAAACATGTTTTTACTTTTACCAATTTTATAGATAGAACAATTTTTCAAATTTTTCCACAATCTAGAAAAATTATCAACATGTTCTAGCATGTTACAGAATATTTAAAGTTTTCTAGAATTATTAATTATACTTAAAATTTCTAGTGTATTGCTGATTTTTTGAATTCGAAAATTTGGAAGCAATTTAATAAATTTGTTGAAATTTTTAACAGTCTCAATACGATACACTTTTAATTGACTTAATCAAATTGTTCTAAGTTTGACACTATATATAGTATTATAAGAAATTTTTACGATTTTCAAAATTTTTCAAAATCTACAATATTCATTGATTTTTTGTTCAACTCAGCGAATTATGAAAATTTTAAGAGTTATCGACAATTTTGAAAACTTATGATTTTCCATTTCGTGGAAATTTCGAATTGTTTCGAGTTTTATCGAATTTTTAAAAAAATTGTTGGAATACAAAAATTTTACAGAACATTCTACAATCTACAAAAATTATCAACATTTTCTAACATGTTACAGAATATTGATCGTTTTCTGAAATTGTTGATTATACTCAAAATTTCTAATATATTGTTGATTTTTTTAATTCAGGAAATTTGAAGAAATTTATTGAAGTTTTCGAAATATTCAACAGTCTCAATACGATTCACCTTTTATTGACTTAAAAAATTGTTATAAGTTTGACTTTATCTATATTTCACTTGAAATTTTAACAATTTTCCATAATTTTTAAATTTTAACCAACTTTTGCTAAATTTAACGAATTTTTGATAGGTCTTTGGATAAAATATTTTTCAACATTTCCTTTATTTAATCTTAACAAAAATTCTGAAATTTTTGGCTTTCTGGTCACTTTTTCAAGATTATCGAATATTTACGTTTGGTTAGCCTTTTGAAAATTTGTAAAAATTTGTCAATATCAGACAGTTTTTGTAGTTTTACGAAATTTTCAAAATATTGTGTAATGCATAAAACTAACCATGTTTCTTAAAATACTGTAATTTCTTCATTTCTTTATTTGTTGATAATCCTTTAATTTTTCTGCGTATTCCAATTTTTCAAGACTTTCCAAATCGTTGACGATTCTAGTACAGTAAATAATTTTTGATTTCTCAAATCTCAAACAATAACACACATTTTCCTGAGTTTAAAATAATATACGAAATTTTCCAGAATCTACGAAATCCGTCTACCCTTTTTTATTTTATAAAAACTTTTTAAATTTTTTAGAGTTACTACCGATGCCCAAAGTTTCCCATGTTTTTAAAATACTTGAAAGTTTCAGATTTTCCGGATTGTCATCGAAAGCCTCACAATCATTAAATATTTCCAAAGGATAGAATATTTTTGATTTCTTCAAAAGTAAAAAGTGAAACTGTTTGACTGTTATCAAAAATTTATCGAATTTACCATTTATCGTGTTAATATAAAAAATCTACAGAATTTCTCATAATTTACAAAATATCAAATAATATATTTAACTAAAGGGCTTGAGCGATAGTTCAATGACCGCGAAATACCTTGCAACGGCATTCCGACAAATTGCTTTGTTAACGGTGTTGTGATAATAGTCTTAATCATTTTTCGTTGTACCTGCTGTAATGAACAATTAGCGGTGCATTAAGCTAAAGCAAGAGAAGAATACATGATATGACGCTCAGCAATATAATGGCAACTGCCAGAACCATTATATCGGATACTTTTTTCAAAATTAAAAGTATCGCCCAGTAATACAATTGAATTAAATTAGACATTTTGAGTTATTCATGAAATTCTCGATGAATTTTGAAACATATGGCTTTGGTGGAAAATACAATGTTTTTTAGAAGATTAAAAGATTTGGAAACTTTTGGTGACAATTTATTCTGAATAGAAATAGTTGAAGAGAAATATAAGAAAACAAGTTTTTTATTTCATTAATGAATATTCTTGATTTTTCTATATGTTCCGAAAACAAGACTACGTTTAAATTATTTTATACTGTAACCATTGTAAGAAACTGAGGTTAGAAATTGCAATTTAAAACATATATAACAAAAATTGTTTGATTAAGACCTTCATTTAAAATTCAAAAACCTCTCCTCTAACATCCTAATTAAATTTTTTTGCACGAGTATTTCCTAATGATTATTTTAGGATTCTGGATACAAGTTGTCATATGACATTTGGACTTGAAAAATAGGCATTCACAGTGTTCCCGATCATCGTCCGTGGCGTTGGTGGTACAGGTGCGCCAAGGATGATAATAATATGTATTCCCGTTTCACGTCTCGCGATTATACTATTTTCATCTTTCAATACTAATGAAAAGCGCGAGCACGTCTGTCAAACTGATGAATCACCGCTTGTGAACGAAGATAAAACGCGGTTAAATGTCACCTACGGCGATGTTTCGAGACAAAGCACGCATCATTACCGGGGCAACTAATAATTGCATCCATGAAAAGCATCGATTCTGTAATGGGGAGTGATCAAACATGAACATTTATACAGTCATTGCAAAAAGAACTGTGAAGAATCAATTTCTTCTCTGTAGTGTTGTATTTCAATTATAATATTAAGGGGTTATATACCTTTTTTGTGCAGACGAATTGAGGATGGTTTGGAGTATCTTCTAAAGTATGTAGCGATAATGTTATGGCACCAAAGTTATTGTTCTTTAATAGTGTATTGTCCACTTGAAAAAACAAGTATTTGTTCATAAGGAAATATCAACAATTGGCGGAGTTATGGCCCTTTCCCCGAAGCAACTTTTTTTTTGAAGAGGCTTGCGGTGAACATGGTGCAAGTCGAACAGGTCAAGTTAAATTAGAAAATCCAAAAAATTTCATTAGTGTAGAAATGTATCTGGTTCTTTAACGATTGAAAAAATGAATATTACGTTTTTTCTGTATGCAAGAACGTTTTCCCTGAGATTTTGATTTTTTGAGCTTTGAAAATTTAATTAAAAAATTCTTATCTGCAAAATAAGAACTTTTATATACAAAAGCGATCTTATTGGACTTGCATCGTGGTCACCGCAAGCCTCATAAAAAAAAAAATTGTTTCGGGGAAAGGGCCATAACTTCGCCAATTGTTGATATTTTTTTATTAACAAATTCTTGTTTTTCTAAGTGAACAATACAGTATTAAAACACTATAAATTTTGTACAACCCCTTAGCAAAAAAAAAATCAAACTTACATATTATATTGTTGATTTATATGCAGCACTTTTTATGTTCTAAATGCAATTTGAAGTCACAGATGTATTTTCTGTGTATTATTGTTCATATTTCGTTTTATTGTAAAAAAATCTTAGAGAAATGCAGAAACTTACATGAAATTAGAAAAGTTTTGATGTTTTAACAGTTCGTGTCATATTTGCAATTTGAAAATGTTTAGATACATTAAAGAATTTTCAATCGCAATGATCTGCTATTCTTCTAAAAATTCGACATATTTGTAAACTCATAGGAAACGTTGATAAATTTTGTTTAATAACTCTTAAAGAATTAAAAGATTGTTTTGAATACTTGATGATGTCTTTTTTTGAACTTTAAAAGTTTTATAGTCAAATAATTCAATATTCATGAAATAATAAGTGTCGTTGATACATTTTGTAGATTATTAATAAAATTTTTCGAAGATAGTTTTGGTTATCAACCAAAATAAGAATAAAATAAGAAATAACTAACAAATAGTCAATTTCAACTTTTGTAATACGTCGGGATTACGACCAAAGTACAAAAGTAATATTGACTTATTAAATTAGTAAATATTCTGACTGCGAATAATTATGAAAAATTGACAAATTTGTTAGTTGAATTTTCAACTAAGAAAGAGTCAATTTTGACTAATTTATTATTGCAAATTTCCTTCATTTATCAATCAATTTCAAAATGTTCATGTGAGGAAATGTAAACTTTGAAATAGTTTTTAAAATTTTTACAACAGCAAACATTTTATTTTGAATGATTGATTTAGTGGAATAGTTAGCTCGTGAAAGATCAATTTAAAATGATTTATGCATATAATGCTCATTATAAAAAATTCAATTTAGAAAAATGTATCCGTTTAAATCTTCGTTGTTAAGCAGTGAATTTAGACAGATTGAAGTGTCGAAATATTGATTATAAAATTGATTATATTCGACACACCTAAAAATTTCTCTATTAAATTGAAGAGACTGTCTTTGAAGCAGATTTTCCATACTGTCTATTAAATTTTCTCACCAAGTTATGGACGCAACTATGTAAAAAATAGACACTGTCTATGAAAATTGTAAACCTTCTATGAAATCAAAGTGTTTATTTAATATAAATCAGACATCAAAATCATTTTACCTTCATATGATTTCTTATTAAAAATGTGTATTCAAACTTTTCTAAATTCAAGTGGATTTCGACATAATAAACTTTCTTTGAGCAGATTTTCCCTAATTTATCAACAGCTAATTGACTGAAACAAAAAATTTATATAGTAAAGAATAATCATTGTGTAACAAAAATTATATTGTATATTTGATAATATGTAAAAGATATTTGACAATATTGAAGTAGTGTCTAGAAATAAAATTAGTAATGATACAAAATATTGAAATTATTATGTCTACTATAAAAACAATGAATATGATATAAATTTCTTTGAAACCCTTTTTATATACATGTCCATGAAATTTGAAACATGATTTTAAGAAAAAGTCTATGAAAGATGTTTGAAATTTCAAATTTTTTTTTTAAATAAAGCAATTGATTAGATAATTTTGAAAACTGCTTTGTTCCCATTTCGACTGTTGATCCAATTATTAACTTTCTTACAGAAATTTTGATTTAAAAGTAATAAATTTCAACATATTCATTTTCTCATATTTTAAAAATCAAATACATGTGTTAATTTTGCTTTCTTATGACTCATAAGTATCAAGATTCCACTACAGTCAATTTAAACTAATTTATCATTCAAAATTTCGAACAATTTTTTTTCGAAGTAAACAAAAAACTCGAAAGTGATTTTTGTCAATCTTGGTCTGTCATTTCCAATGATGTTTGAAGAATTTCTAAGATGATTTTTGTTCTGAATTTTGCAATTACAAATCTGTATTAAAATTACCAAGAATCTGCTGAAAGCTGTACGAAAAATAGAAATTTCAATTCAAAATAGTAAAAAAATTGATTTATTCAGTGTGAGTCAATATGCACGAGTCAAAATAGTTCAATCTGAGTAGAATGAATACTTCATTCCTTAAAAATAACTATTCTGGTAGTGAATATTGAAATAACTGGAAAAAAATCGATGTCCTACTAATTTAAACAATTTAAATTTCAAACCTTCTAAAATATATTCATTACATAATTCTTCATTATATATATTATAACATCATGAAAACGATCGTTTGGAGCCAATATCAATGGGTTATAAAATAAAAGACTTCCTTCTAACTTCCCATTTTCTTTCTCGAACTTTCGGCTTTTATTAAGCCGTCTTCAGGAAAAATTTACAATAACAATTAATCCATAAATATTAATGTCCCATTTTAACTGATTCTCTCTACTTACATTTTTCACTTCCATAAATTCCCATTAACATTCAAGAAATTGATTATTACAATAATACGTCATCATAGACTGACAATGAGTCAAAGTTTCTTCACAATAAATCACACCAAGAAACAAACTCAACAGCTTGCTAACAAGAACTGAACTTAATTTTACAAACGTCGGCATCTATAAAAGTCATATCTAAAGAACGAACATCCATCATAAATAGAACTCAAAAATCTAGTGTCATCCTGCTTATTCAACGTGTTTTCAGTTCCCTTTATGAACACCATTTCAGAAACCATTCTTTTCTTATAATTTCCTTCTTTATCCAGAATTTTCACATCTTTCCATTTTAAAATCATGATCATTTTCTATTCTATGATGAGTGAGGACTGAATGTTTTCCAGTTAAATGACGAATATTGCTTTCATGTTCAGATATTCTGGTCTTTAAATTTTATTGGCTCCCAACGATCGTTTTCATGATGAATATTTAAATTTGGGGAGTGTAAAGAATCTATTATCATATATTATAACAATTTTTTTTTTATAAACATGAATTTATATTCTTACATACAGAAAATTGAAAAATAAAGAAACTAAATAGTCCAAGAAATAAGGATAATTGTTAAATAATCGACCTCAAATCGCAAAAAAATGGAAAAATTCGGCTACCAAAGCTCTTGGAATAACAAAAAACCCTTTATACTCTTCTCCTCGTCGCTATCGAAGCAAAAGTAAACAATCGCGAGTGTCATGTTACGCAGTTATTCCCAGGAGCTGGGAAATGTCGCGTAAAAATGGTCGAAATGGAAATGGATAAACGGCGGCAGGGTGCCCCTGCGAACATTCGCGATACGCAAATGTTATCTGATCTATTTGTGCTAGCCGGATGAAAAAGAGCCCTCCCGCAGCAGCGGCAACATTTACGAGCCGATTACTTTCAAGTCGCGAGCAGCGTTTATTAGCGTGCGGATTCGAATGAGCGCGGCTCGAATTAACACGCGCCCGGCCTGCACAATGTTATCTCGCATTCCGAGCAAATCAACGCTCGCGTCTCGCGACGTTTTACAAAGTCGCACATTCAATTCTTTAACGAAGATTACGATTAATCGCGAGCGAATGTCTCCTGGCTCCGCCGTAACGATGTCCTACCAAGTTGCGTCACCGTACATGTACCCCTCTCCCACTTAAATCTTTTCTTGAACAATTTTTTTTGCTTCACTTTATAGGCTGGTTTTTTTGGCTGGCATTGTGCAAGACGGTGGTTTAAGATTTTGTTCTCCTGATTCGGATGATAGTGTTACAATGGAGGTTTTTTAGGGGGGATATATTGAAAAAACTTGAAGGGCCTGATGGCAGGGTGAAAAAGGTGAGGGGAAATCTCACGTTAGAGGGATGGATTTCGAAAAATTTAAGAGAGGATATTGATAAATGAATTTTGGTGGATTAGGTTCTGCTTTTTGGAAATCGTCAGCAGTATAACATACTATTCATCGATTTCTTGATCATTTTGCTTTGTTTCAAAAACAATGGAAATTTCTATTTTTACGTGAAAAAAATTTTTCGAATGATTTATTTTGCACTTGAGTGTGATACTAGCGATTTATTTGGGGGGATAGTAATTGAGACTCAAGTGACGAGGAAGGGGGGGGGGGAGTTCATTACTATATTTATTCAAAATAAACCTGATGCATTTTGAAACATTTTCTAATGAAACTCTGAGAAATTCGAACAGAATTTTAGAAATTGCGAAAGTCTTTTTGATTAGGATCAATATTTATTATATTTGGAAAGTTTCTAAAAGATAGTGTTGTACTCCAAATTTCAATGATTCTGGAAAATTGTTGAAAACTTTTAGATCTTAGGAAATGTTGAAGGATTTATCAAATGGTGAAATATTTTAAAAATTTCGTAACACTACTAAGACTGAAATATTCTTGAGATTTTTAAGTATATAAAAGTTTGTATTAGAGGTTGACGTTTTGTGATTTATAAGAAAATTAAAAACTTCAAAATTTGTATAGAATGCCAAAAATTTTAGAAAGTTTGAAAAATTTGGAGAATTGCATGAATCGTATGTAAATTTTGTAGATTGTGGAAAATTTGTAAGATTTCGTAAAACTTCAAAAACTGTACGTGGGATATTCTTCAAATGTCTGATATTTGATAAAAGTTTTATCGTACAGTGATCATCAATACTTTTGACATTGAAAATTTCAAAGATTGTTAATTATTTTACAAAATTAAAAAAATTTATAGAACTCCAGAAAATCTCATTCATTATATAGATTTTGGAATATTTTGAAAATACCATAATGCTACTGGAGCTGTTTCATATTCCTTAAACCAAGAAAAAAATCAAATTAAATTTTATGATTAACTACATGGAATTGGAAATTGAAATTGGAATTAAGCTGAAAAAGTTGAAATAATCATTTTCAAAATTTTAACACAAATTGAGAAACTATGCTAATGACAGAAAAACGAAAAACATCAAACACTCTGAAAATTTCTTAAAAATTAAAGACATTCGAAAAATTCTTTAAATTTCAGATAATTTTTGGCATTTGACATGAAAATTTATAAAATATCTAATACTTTGTAAATGCATAAAAAGAAAAATGTTTCATCGTATGGAGATCGTGGATAATTTGGCAATATTGTAGAATGTCAGTAATTCTAAGAAATTCGAAAAATTTAAAGGTTCCTAGAAGAATTGAGTGAATGTGGTTGATTTTGTAAACTTTTATGTAATCTACAAAACTCTAAAAACTGTGTAATATTATGAAAATGAGTTAAACTGAAAAATCGTTTTTTCTAGATTGTTAAACAATTTTCAAAGCTTTAGAAACATGGCGAATTCCAAAAAATTTCAGCAATCCTGTATGAAATAGGAAAATTTGTGAAATTTCAGGGAGTTATTATAAATTATGATGATTATAAAATATTCTGAATAGTTCAGAAAACTACAGTAATTGAGTAATATTCTTACAATTTTTTTAAATCGAAAATGTTCAATTGAATATAGATAGTTAATTACTGCAAAAATTTCGATCAAAATTAAGAAATTTTTGTACTTTTGATATATCCAAATATGTATGGATCAAAGTAAATTCTTGAAGTTCCAAATAATCGTGAAAAATCTAAAAAAGTTATAATTTTTGTAATTTTTATGTATTTGGAGCATTGTGAATAATTTTGGAAATTATTTGTGAAACTACAGAGACAAAATAAGTTCTTGACATTTTCAAAGTTCAAATTTTCTATCGCACTCATATCATCGAGAGTTTTTCTAAAATTTCAATCAATGTTTTCAAAATTATTGTAATTGTATTAGGAAATTCAAAATCCATAGAGAATCTTGGAAATTATGAATTCGTTTTGTGACCTCGAAAAATTCTGTAGAATTTCAGAAAACGTTGATGAATTTTGTAGATTATGGAACATTTTGAGAATTTTCCGTATACATAAAGTAAAAATAAAAGTCAAAAAACGTTTTACCTACGCAGATATGAAATCTTGCAAAATTTCTATAAAAATCAAGTTCCAAACTTTTTAAAAAATTAATTATTACTGGACATGTCACAGGTTGTTAATAATTCAGCGACATTCGAAAAATTGATGACAATAAGTTAAAGTTAAATTTTGTAAATTACACGAAATACTGAAAATTTCCTGTATAACTACAAAAACCACGTGAAATTTCAAAAAAAATTTTTTTAATCAAAAAACATTTTATCTCCAGAGATTGTACATAATTTAAAAAAATCTAGTAAAAAACCTTCAAAACTAAAAATTTTTAAAAACCAAATAAACTGCTAATTCCACAGATCACCCATACATTGTCAACAAAATTTGAAGTTTCAAACATCTTTCATAGACTGTCTCTTAAAATGATGCTTGAAATTTCAAGAACACGTATATAAAAAGAATTTAAAAGAAATTTATTTTAAATTTATTGCTGTCATATATGATATGTTGATATTATTATCTTTTATCAATATTAAATAAATTTTAAGAGTTCTATGATGATGAATCCAAATGCATGCACTATTTTTTTAATTGTTGGAATGAATGTAAATTCAACAACTGTGGACTATGCCAAAAACTTTTTATTGTAGGTATCATCCGACGTTTTGTGAGGGATCTCTCAATTCATCAAGGATGTAATATTTCGTACAAAATGACAATTAGTAAAATCCCAATGACAAACACATCTAAAAAACAAGTGATCGAATAATAAAACTAAATTTTAAGAGATTTTATTCCAGAATTTGTCTACTACATTCAATATATTTTAGATAAATATACCTATAGTTGAAAAAGTTAAGATATTCATTTCCTTGGACAAAGTATTTGAAGTTAAAATGAATGTCTGTTACTTATTACATAAACATATCGATTACATAGAAGGTTCGTTATTTTCATAGAGAGTGTCAATTTTTTTCATAATAGATGCGTCTATAAATTCAATAGAAAGCATAGAAATAATCTCTTAAATTTAATACAAAAATCTCTAACATTATACATACAAAATTACCAGGATTTCAGTCAAGTTCTAACTCCCCATAAAAACATCTGTTCTTGTTCTTCGGAACGCAACATACGCGTTGAAACGCCGGCTGCGCACTCGTCAAAGCCGGGAGGAAAATTCTTCTCCTCGTGAAAGAGTAATGTAGGATTGTGGATTGGAGGCGGTAATGAGTAATGAGTTATGAGTAATGACGAAAGGGGCAAAAAGAACAGGTGTCTGAAGGCCTGACATAATCATCGCGCAGCGGTGACTCGGCTTTATCGCGGAGTCCAACTTGGGTCCGAACAGGGCCCATTCCGGTACCGGAGCAGGCCGTATAATCGGCCGATCCCATCGCGCTCGGCGATTCGCGCGCGATTAGCGGCACCTTCTGATATAGATATAACATGGCTTAATTGCAGCGGCGTCGCGCATAATTACGCGAACCGACAAAGCGACGCCGCCGCGGAATCATATATGTTTTGTTATAAAGGGAACAATCGCTCGCGCGGGCCCATTGTTCCCGAGCGCGGGCCCATTGTGACTCGCCCAAGTAGCCTTACTCCACTGCGATTATACAACGCCTTTCATATCGCACATACTGCACTTGTCGCTGAAACTCACGTCATTAGTCGCTCATTACACCGCGTCATCTATCACGTCATTGTCGTAGGAAGTAGGTGTCATGAAGGGAAAGTCTGAGATGAGAAATTTTGTCATCAAAATATACTTGAAGTGCTTATTTTGTACCCTAAGTACTTGTTTTTCTTTGTTGATGTGGAATTACAGTGCTCAAAAAGAGCTCCAAGGTTCTCACAATTTCTATTTTATTTTCATTGCTTTGAATTTCAATTCATTTTTAAAATTTCTTGATTATTTCTTATGACATTTTTCAATTTAAGATATGAATTTTAAGTATGTCTGGAAAAGGTCTTGATAATATCTTCAAACTCCTCTTTTTATCCTAAAAATGAACTCAAAATATTCAGATGATTTATTTGAGGATTTAGTAGATTGGACTGTATTTTTATAGAATTCTACACATTTATATAGAATTTTTCAGAAATATCAAAATTTTAAGGAACAGCTCAAAAATCACTCGCAGTTTGATGAAAACTAGAATTATCAAAAATTATAGAAAAAAAGAATAGAAATTCCTTGAATATGATTCTAGAAATCAGGTTACCTTAGATTTTTGGAATTGAATCATTTCTGAAAATATACAATAATATTTATAAAAATATAGGAGAAACATTCAAATAATTTTATGAATGTTTAATAGGGCTGGAAAAAGTTCTCATATTATTTTCAAAGTCCCCTTTTTATCCTGAAAATGAACTTAAAAAAATACTCGGATGGTTTTTTCAAAGATCTACTAAATTCCACGCTATTTGTATCAAACTCTAAAAATCTATTAAGGAATCTCTAAAAATACTAAAATTTTGAGGAGCAGCTTGAAAATCCTTTGAAATTTCGTAAGCACATAATAATAACAATGGTAATTTATGAAATATAGATATACTTTAAAATGTTATTACAATTTTTTCATAAAAACTCTACAAATCATGAACATTAGGTTATTTTCAATGTAGGAATAGAATCGTTTTTCGAAACAATATAGATCTTCATATAAACACCAGAAAATCTTCAAATCGTATAAAATTGTAGATGAATTCGAAAAATACTTTACGTATTGAACTATTTTTGAAAAAACTTTTGGACACAATGAAAAACGTCAAAATTTTGAAATTGAGAAACTCCTATTAAAAAAATAGTGATATTTTGAAAAAAAAGAAGCAAATTCTACTAAATTTTATTTATATCAAAGTATACTATAACAATTGAAAACACTAGAGGTAAACGTGTTTGAAAAAATTAAAAAAATTTGATTATTACAGCTTTGAGCTTTAAAATTAAACTCTGTATATATAGCAATTAAACAATACACCAAAAATTTGTTAGAATCGTAGAAGTATTGAAAAAAGCAAGAAATATTAAATGAATTGCAATTTCATGAAGATGCTTTTTTGTGTAAAATCTATTTTACCATATTACAACCAAATAATTTGTTTCACTTTGAATTTTAAAGAATTATATTCCATAGATCTATAAATATTTTTAGAAAACTAGTTGCTAAAATTCTCTAAACTATAATCATTCTTTAAACTATATAAATACTGGAAAATTTGGAAAATGCTGAAAAAATTAAAATCACTTGGAAAACTGTTCTCCGAAAAATAGATTTTTAATAGTGAATATTTTCATTATTTCGAATTCTGGAGAATGGAATTTTATAAATCTTTATAGTGATCGGTAAAAACACTTCAATATTCCTAAAAAACTAGAAAATTTCATTAAATTTCATTCATACCAAAGCAAAAAACTCAAAAATCCAGGCAAGTATGATTTTTTCAGGAATCTAAAAGACGTACCTAAAAATCTATCATATTCTTAATTTTATAATCATCGAAATTTAGATATCTTTCTAGTTATCTAAAAAAATATCGGAAATTTCCTAGAACTTTATTTCTACTAAAAAAATGATAAAAACCCCAAAAATACTCTAAATCTATGAACATGCTTTTTTCAGAAAAACTATCAAAATACTAGAAAACTTATAAAATTCTGGTTCTGGAAGTATAAAATTTTCACTATCCTTATAGCAATCTGAAAAAACTTATAATCCAATAAATAATTATAAAATCGTCTATATGAAAATAGTACAACTTCGTTAAAATTTATATAATAATTATCATGATTTTCTCTTCACAAAAAGAGTTTATTTTTTATCCAACTTTCAAACGTATTTTTTACAAATTTTCTGAATTTCTCCAAAAAATCTATTTTACACTAAAAATCTGAAAAAGAACTCTTTCTGTAAAAATACTCCCATTCAAAAAACTTGAAATTCTAGAGTATATCGCTCACTTTTTATATTCCCAGAAATAATAAATACATATTCTTTTGTAAATAATTTTTTTCAACATAGTCCATTTCTATTACAGATCACAATATAATCCCATTTTCCTTAGTTAATATGTAACATCAGAATATGGAACTCGCTGGTCAGTGCATAAGCCACGATAAATAAGACCCCCTTTTTTGACTCTAAAAATTCCTACGTGAAATACTCTGCACTTGAGTTGTTCGTTGCAAGAGTTGCGATTGCTCCAGCGATTTTGATAGTGCTCGTTACCGCGAGCGCGATGAATTTATCGTCGGTCATAACGCGAGTAGAAGCGAAGGAACGTGTAAACGAGCGTAATTGCGAGTTGGCTCTGGCACGCGCGCGACGAAATACACGTGGTTTTTTGGTAAAGTAGACAAAATCGAAACATCGCAATTTATCTGGCATTTTTTTCTAAATTTCAAGTTTTTTTCCTACACGTAGAAAAGATTACACTAATATTTACTCTAGCCCACACGACTGGTTCATGTCGCAACACGACTCATTCGTGTCACAACATGACTCGTTCGTGTGGCAACACGACTAGTTCCTGTCACAGCATGACTAGTTCGTGTCGCAACATGACTAGTTCGTGTCACAGCATGACTCTTTCGTGTCGCAACATGGCTAGTTACTGTCGAAAAAAGAACGGTTCGAATTGTGACACAAACTAGTCGAACGTGTAAACTTTTCTCCGAGTAGAAAAACTGAATTTCGTTACTTTTTCACTTATCAAATCTGTGAATTTCAGATTACTTTAGGTACATCACCATTATTTTTATATGTATAATAATAAACAAAAAAAATTACAAACTTTCGTCCAAATCGAGGTATAACTTAAAGTATCGCGTATCGTGGTAGCGCCGCGACTTGCATGTTATACTGCGAAATAACTAGTTTTGCGCCACCGCCGATGATGATGATGGTAATGATAATGATGATGATGATGATAATGATTGGACCGTTTTATATGTATATGTAGCGAAGTGGCTCTGGGGTCCGTTATTACTCTATTTATCATTGCCGGCGTTTCTCGCCTTCTGTAATAGTGGTAATGGCCCACCCACCGCGAATCGAAGCCACGGACAAGTTCGCTATCACAAACCGCATTCCCGAGCGACGTTAACACGCGCTCGCCCATTGGGAATGATCTCGCGCCGGATCGATAAATATCCTCGATAACGCGCGATACATAATTTCGCGCAAGGAAACAGGTGTGAAATAGACGACAAACGACGGAGCATGCAGACTTGAAAAGAAGTTTTACGATTAGAACAGGATTAGGAGGTATTTGCTTAACACACTAAAAAAAAGGATTAGTTATATCAAATATAATATGGTTACTATTAATAAATCGCACACTCGGATATGGCAGTGTGTTTGATAACATATTCAGTGTGTTATCATCCATCTATGTACAGGCGAAGGTTACTGCCGCTTGACTTATGGAACTCGATGGTCGATCTCAAATGCAACAGCTCCATTGGATCCATCGACATTTATTTTTCTCAGGCCGAAAGATATATAAAAATTTGAGTGACTTGAAAAGTAATTAAACTTTAATTCCGTACGATTGAAGATGCTGGAAAGGCCACACTCCAAAGCTCCATTATCTTGTTAAACAGTAAAAATTTATTTATAAACTGGTACTCACAAGCTTGTCTGAGCTTATTGATACTGTCGAAAATTTTCCACAACATTCGTCAAGTATCGGTATATTTACTGTTACTATATAGAAAAGTTGCATCAAATATAGACAGCTTATTTGCTATTATTCTTGAATTTGAAGCTAACATTAACTTCTTACGCCATTCAAGTTTAACACATATTTGATCTTAATGCACATAAAGTTGGTTCAAGTAAATTTAGTCGAGTATATGGTATATTTGTCGCAAATACTGCAGAATCCAAAGAAATTAGTATGAAACATACGATATCTTTATAACTAAGATATGTATTAATAACTGATAAATATTTGAGAAAACGACGCAACTATACGCTTATATTTGTATTAAACTTACTGTTTTTTCAGTGCAGAGAGGAGTGTTTCTTTTTCGTTTTTAATGAATAGAGAACTTTGAAATTGGGGCTACAAGATTAATTTGAGGCAGTAGAATTAGTGTTTGGTACTTGATTAACTTGATCGAAAGTTCATTTTATAGATAAAATTTCACAAAAATGTATGAAAATTTAGTAAATCTAGATTTTCGATTGAAAACATTCAAAGTTATATATTTTATTCCTAATTATTGAAGGTAAGAATTAAACGGAACTTAATTATGAATTGATATTTTGCCAATTTCGAGTAATTTGATTAGTTTAGACGGTTAAGATCTGAAGAACTTGAAAAAGAATGATGAAAAAAAAATATTCAAGTTTCTCATACCATGGTACTGCAAATTTATTATTCTTTCATGTTTTACATACTTGAATAAGAAAATTTTATTAAAATGTAAAATATTAGTATAAATAAACTGGAAAATTCCAACTACGTATAGTAAAATAATAGTGAAATTATAATAAAATTTCACTACAAGATAATTGTTAATGACTTTCGTATCGGTATAGTAAAATTACCACAAATTTTTTTTTACAGGGAAATTTGAAACCACCAAAAACGTAACTAAGTTGGGAAAGTTTCAATAAATTTCAAAAAGTTTCAACTGTTTATGCTACACTGAGAAAAAAATATTCTAGTCATTGTAATACTGTATTTTACTGTAGAATCAGACTGAAATATTTTACATTATAATAGATATATTTTGTTGCGTGGACCTGTATAGGTATTTCATACTCTACTATACTTTTTTTTATACATTTTGTAAAATCATATTGTAATTTCTAATTATCAAGATTGTACAAAATGCCATACAGTTTTGCTAGTATTAAGATCTGTATGGTTCTATTTGCTATTTTTTTGTGTACTTCCTAGCATTTCATATAGCGATTGATACAATATTGGAGAAAAGTCGAAAACATATTGTAGATTTTACAATATGATATGATTTTTTACGGTGCATATATTTACACGTACAATATTTTCTCTCAGTACATGAACTATCATATTCTACGAACTGAAAAACAAATGGTAAAATGTATAATATATTATTTGCTGTTTCGCTATACATGGATAGTAAATCCTTTGTACAAGTGCAGAAAAAATTATAATTTCTACAACACAATTTGCATTCTGTAGATTTTTAACTTTCCGAAATTCTCTAGTAAAAACTAGCATTATTATTGTAACTAGTGCAGTATAACAACCTTTACCATACAGAATTTTAATGAGTAAAATAAAAACGGCATGATTCGCAATAATATTGTAAAACTTGCAATAACATTGTAAAACTGCAATATTATTGTAAAACTATCAATTTTCTAGTACTTTTTACTATGTATATGTCAGAAAGTACTAGATCACATCTCAGTTTATACATATTTAAAGTTTGAAAAAGTTTGTAAAATTCACAAGTTCTTAAAGTTTCAAAAAATGTGAATAATTCATAATAAAACAACAAATTCGAAAAATTTCAGAGAATTCACTAAAATATAATGTACAGTGTTTATTTTCAAATTTGTGTTAAAAATGCATAATTATAATCTTGCTTTTTTTTATATAGAAATCTAAGAAACTACGAAAGTTTTATTAAAAAATTCTAAAAAAAAACTCGATCAATTACACAAATTATTTCAAATTCAGAAGATATCCAATATTTTGTATTATATTTTCATAATTTTAAAATATTATGAACCATATAATTATATTAATTGAAAAAACTTTGAAAATTCAAGAAATCCAAAGAATCACAGCACATTTTCTATCAACTTCGTACATAATTATATACATAATATATGTGTACGAATCATAATTATCATATTTGTTCGAAATATACATGTCAACTTTTCATATTTTTTACCCAAAATCTGAGGAATTTCAAAAGTATTGAAATATTACATAAAATCTTCACAATAAAGACAAATATTTTTTGAATTCTGAATATTATGAATAGTTCGTTTTATTCTCGTAATTGGAAAAATTTCGAAAAATGAAAAGAATTAAAAATTTTTCCATCTGCTGATCATTTTAAAAGATTTGAGAAACTTGTGAAATTTCAAAAAATATTCATAAATTCTGCAGATAGTTTTGATTTTCACATCTATTCAAAGAATGGATGATATTGTTATTTTATCAATTTATTCAAAATTTAAAGCCTGTGAGAATTTGGAAATAATTATGAAAATTTTCATAATTAAGACATTTTTTTAAAATATTCAGAAATTTTCGGAAAGTTCGTCTTTTATCTTTGAAATTTAAAAATATTCAGAAACATCGGCAGTTACACGAACTTTTAACAATTTTTGAAGATTCTCAAAGTTTGTTTAATTTCAGGATATATAGTTCAAAGTTAACGCTCCGTGCAGTATGCAATCTTCAAAGTTTCATGATCATTGGAGCCAGGGAGAAAGAACACACACAATCCTTTTCCTTCTATTTTCCTTGTTATTGTGTATTTTCAATTTCGAGCTTTCGACCCCATTTTTGGGTCCTCTTCAGGAACTGTATTTAAATGTGTTTTATTTAACAAGCATAATAATTTTGAAAAGTTTTGAACAATTAAAACAAGATTTTTAAAAAATTTACCATGATTTATTCAAGACAAGTTCAATAACTTCCTGCCCATCAGTGCGTCAAAGAGTCTATCTTCCTTTCTTTTAGACGATTAAAAATAAAAGTTGTCTTTTTTCTCCGTTATTTCTATTTAAATTTCTGAAACCTAAATTAATTTATTATTTTTTCTTTTTCATATTTATGTTTGAATATAAATTTAAGTAACAAATATATAGATATATCAAAAACTTACTCCGTCAAATATATGTTACACCAATTTAGTTCTTTCAGATGCACGTTTCATTGTGAACCAATCATTCACTATTTTCATACAAGGTTCTTTTTACCGAAGATAAACTAATAATTTTCCAACATGAGCGAAATGAATTTTATGATTCAAGTGACAAGGGCCACGTGTAACTAGTCTGAAAGAATCAAACCACCCAATTTAAACTTTGGTTCAGATAAGAAATCAGATAACACTGATTAATTTCCTTCATATTCGAAAAATATTTCATCAAAAAATTTTTTTAAACAATTTATCATAGTTCGTATTTCAATTCGATGGGTCTGTCTGTTTGTTTATAGAAGACGAATAGCTGAAATAATATACATAAAAACGGTGAAAAATAGTATAAACTAACAGACAGACACATCGAATTGAAATACGAATTATGATAAATTGTTAAAAAAAATTTTTTGATGAAATATTTTTCGAATATGAAGGAAATTTATCGGTGTTATCTGATTTCTTATCTGAACCAAAGTTTAAATTGGGTGGTTTGATTCTTTCAGACTAGTTACACGTGGCCCTTGTCGCTTGAATCATAAAATTCATTTCGCTCATGTTGGAATATTATTAGTTTATCTTCGGTAAAAAGAACCTTGTATGAAAATAGTGAATGATTGGTTCACAATGAAACGTGCATCTGAAAGAACTAAGTTGGTGTAACATATATTTGACGGAGTAAGTTTTTGATATATCTATATATTTGTTACTTAAATTTATATTCAAACATAAATATGAAAAAGAAAAAATAATAAATTAATTTAGGTTTCAGAAATTTAAATAGAAATAACGGAGAAAAAAGACAACTTTTATTTTTAATCGTCTAAAAGAAAGGAAGATAGACTCTTTGACGCACTGATGGGCAGGAAGTTATTGAACTTGTCTTGAATAAATCATGGTAAATTTTTTAAAAATCTTGTTTTAATTGTTCAAAACTTTTCAAAATTATTATGCTTGTTAAATAAAACACATTTAAATACAGTTCCTGAAGAGGACCCAAAAATGGGGTTGAAAGCTCGAAATTGAAAATACACAATAACAAGGAAAATAGAAGTAAGGATTGTGTGTTTCCTTCCTCCCTGGCTCCAATGATCATGAAACTTTGAAGATTTCAGAATATATGTTTTCAAACTTTGTATATTATGTTAATTCTTATACTTTAGCGAGATGCACATGATAATATTCTGTCTAAAACTTAAAAAGTAATAAAAATTCTCGAAATTTTTACATATTTCATAGGATTTAGGAAGCTTTGAAAAACTAGTATCATTTTTAATGTTTCGAAAAGTAAGAAAATAATAGAGTTGTTTTAAAATTGTCTAAAATTCTTTGAAAAACTCACGAAATTTCAAAAATTTTGGAATGTGTCTACAGATTTCATTTACAGTGTTCATTATCATAGAAATAAGAAGTCATGAAGATATTTTATCTTTCTTTTATAAAACCTGAAAAAACTAAAGAGTACCAAAAAATGATGAAAAACGTAAAAGAGTGAGCAAAATTTGTATAAAATTTTCAAAGTTTTCAATGGTTTCTATTAGGTTTAAAATTTTTGGAAAATCAAGAAAAAATGGTAGAGATATAAAAGTTTTCGATAATTCTTCGAAATACTAAAAGTAATGATTCGTAGAAATTCAACATATATCATTAACTTTATTAATTGTACTGAAATACTACTTACTTAATACTTACCTAACTAAGAGGACTGTTTTTTTTGTTTCGTTTGTTTTTTTCTTATCAATAAATTAAGAACTATTTAATCAGTGCTACAAAACTAATTGTGTTTAGAGCCAGTGTTTGTTACTAAATTCACTTCATAAAAACTTTATTTTTAATACAAAAAATTTCCTTTTCCCAATTACAAGATTCCCTTCTTCTCGTAATCGGGTTGCTGCATTCCCACAAAACGGCCGGGCCCTTTCTCACTGTGTAGCACGTTTCTATGTAGGGTAAGAAGCACGGTCAATTTGCGTCTAGCACAAGTCACGGGGTGCCTTATTTTCGCAGTCTTCCACCGGCGCCGACGTCATAGCTCGCGCATAGAAATGTCACGCCGCCCGAAGAGACCGTAAAATAAAGATGTACCGTCACTGATAACAAGCATTTATACCTGTGTCGTATAAACTTGGTCTGGCCTCCATCTGATATACATACGTTCTTCTTTGCTCAGAGTAAAGTATTTTTATTTATTTTTTTTATTTTTGATTAATACTCAATATTATCTTACAAAATTGTATTTTATACTCCATATTAAGTTATTGTATGGTCTAATTTATTATAAATTGTTTTATATTGTACTTTATATTATTTACCATATAACACTATTTTGAAGAAGAAATCAAAGAACGAATTAGTGTTGAAAATTTTAGATTTTAGTTCATTTTACACCGTTGGAGAACTGCGAAGGTCGTTCTTTGGTAGCGAGCGATACGAGCTCCTTTCACGAGTCTCGTCGAGCTTGTAAATTTCTGCTCTCCTCTAGATAAAGGCACCAAAGCAAGCCGACCCTCCCGATTTGCATAATTCGCGAGCGGCAGAGATCATCAAGTGTATCACGCTACGTCGCGATGCAAGTTTTCAAGTACCCCCTTTTCCCTCGTGGAGCTATTGACAAAGCAGCTTTACCGATTCGCAAGCTCCTAAAAAGCTTGTATGAAAAGTAATAAGTTGGGAATTTGAGGAGAATATGAATGTATGTTGAGATTTTGAGGAAAATTGGATGCTGTGAGAGATTTGGGTATTTTTGTAGATTTTTGAGATAACTGTAAGACAGATTGAAAGTATTACATGGAATTATTGAATTTTTGTTTGGTGGGTTATTTATACAATTTTGTAGAATTTCTGGTATTTTTAAAGATTTTTTGTACTTTTATTGATTGCTCTATAGATTTATGGTATATATTTTTATGTTATACCTAGTATTAAATTTTATAACGATTTTGAGTACTATTACGACTGATTTTTAGAAAACAGTATCTTTTATATAGATTTTTAGTATATTTTATTGACATTTTCTAGTGCATATTGAAAATTTAAAGATGTTTAATAGTATAAATTGGAAAAATCGATTTGAAAGTATTTTCATAGTTATATGTACAGATTGTTAGAATTACATGCTCTAAGAATCAAAGTTCTAAGAAAATGAGATTATTTTTATAGATGTTAAAGAAGATTTCAAGTTAGGTTAAAAGCATTTCATAGATTTCTAGAATTTTCATGCTGTATGTTATTTCTGAAATTTTCGGAATTCCATAGATCTTAAGAATTTCTAAGGATCACTTTATAGATTTCTAGAATTAAATGCTATAGTATTGGAACTTTCAACGATTTTGAGTATCAATATTGATTTTTCAGATAACAATACCTTTAATATAGATTTTTTGTTCTTTTTTCGTTTTTTTTTTTTAATAATATATATAATAATCATATTACATGGATTTCTATCATTTCCGAATTGTATGTTATTTATAAAATTTTTTAGTATTTTCTGATATTTTTATCATTTTCAAATGTTTTCTATGGATCGCTTTATAGATTTCAAGAATTTCATGCCATAGTATTGAAATTTTCCACAATTTTGAGTATTTATATTCATTCTTCAGGAAACAGTATCTTCAATAAAGATTTTCAGTGCTTTTTTTCTTTTTTTAGTAAACATACAATTGAAAGAATGTTTCATTGTATACATTGCAGAAATAAACTTGAAGTTTTTTACAAATTCCTTTACGGATTTTCAGAAATATTTTTTTTTTCAACCACAGCTTTAGTAATTTTTTTGGAAATTAGAACAATACCGTTTTTTTTTCATCTAAACATTATTATTAATATTTCTCGCTTTTTTTTGATGAATATGTAACTTTGAAGTTTTTATTAAGTTAATTAAAATACTTTCTGAGTATTTCAATTAGTTTTTTAATAATTTAGTAGATAAAAATATAGATATAATGAATTCGATGCTAATCAATTTAAATTTCGATCCTTTTTCAGCAATTTCATGGATTTCTGAGAAAATTTTATGCATGTAGACTCTTTCTGTTTTATATATTTCTTTTTTTTTTTCTAATATTGAATTTTTTTTAGAATACGTAAGATTTTATTACGTTTTCCAGTATTTTTATAGATCTGAAATAATAATTGATATTAATATTAACGTTTTTTAGAATTTGATGCTTTAGATTTTGCAAATTTCATAGATTGTAGGTATTTGTTCAGATTTTTCAGAAAAAAGTTCTTTCATAGAATCCTATGATTTTTAGCATTTTTTCAGAGTTTGCATGGTTCGAAAGATTGTCTCGTATTTTGATGAGCTTCTATGTACATTTCTAGAATATAATTCTTCAGTGTTCAAAGTTTTTTTATTTTTCAAAAATTTTTTGTAGATTCTTACTTTTTTTTATAATGAACTCAACTCACTGGGTTCAAAAAACTGTTCGAATTTTGATTTTTTACAGTATCACAGCCAAACATTAATGTTTCAAATTTTGTTGAAAAAAAATTCTTCTTGAGTTGAGATTATTGCTATTTTTGAGGTACTTTCATTCATAATTCAGGATATTGTGTAACTTTGAGAATTCACAAGAAACCATTTGTTATATGTCCTCTAGATTTCAGTAGGTACATTTTAAATTATTTTTACTAATTTTGTTATATACTTTTATTCATCATTTTCTATAACTAGTATTTTTATTTTCATTTATTCTAACATTTTTCTATTTTTACTCGAGATGAAAATGTATTCTGTCCAAATTTCAGAAGCAGTTTGAACTCTCAACCACCCCCCCCCTGCCTAACACAATCTTAAACTCTAAAAAATTTTGTGGTAATTTCACTGTAACGATATCGTAAGTCATTAACCATTACGTTGTGGTGAAATTTTACTATAATTTTACTCGAATTTCACTATACGTAGTTGGAATTTTTCAGTCACTGTATACTACACTCAGAAAAAAATATAGTAATTATTACTATACTGTATGGTAAACGGGAATCACTATGACATATTGAACTTTTTGCTACATAACATATCAATTTTTGAAATAACATATTGTAAATATTGCCAAATAATACTGTAGGTATAGATATATTTTGTTGTAAAAACTCCTATATATCTTCTCTTTTCTACTATACTTCCGTACTTTTTGCAGTATCATATTGTAATTCCTATTAATTCAGATTGTTGAAAATTCCATACAGCTTTTTCAGTATGCAGATCTGTATAGGTTCTTTTTGCAATATTTTTGTATACTTTCTAGGTTTCTAGTACATCATATTGTAATATGATACAGTTTTCGAAAAAGCTGGATAAAAGTAATGTAGTTCATTTTTTTAGCCATGTATGGTAAAAATTACAGTTTGTATAGTGAAATTTGCATTTTAAGATTTTAAATTTTCCGAAATTATACAGTAAAAACTGGGTGCATATTGTCATTTGTACATCAATAGCGGTTTTACTGTATAATTTTGTAATAAGTAAAATAAATATTGCAGATTTTACAATATTATTGTAAAAACTATGTAACGATTGCCTTTCTTAACGTCATCCAAAGAATATGGTCGGACAAAATTCCAGGTCGCAATTCGACACCAAGTCCAACCGTGGCAAAATGAAAGTCCAGCAATGAAACGAATCTCAAAAAAATCCTTGAAAAATCCGGTCTCCACAATCCTCTATAGGGAAACCGGGGCCAAACATCCAGGGTGGAAAAGCAAAAAGACGCCAATTCCAATAACATCCGATAATACAAAAAAGAAAGCTAAACAAAATCGAATTACGTTTATCAAAAAATTACCGTTCCGAAATCATCAAAACAACACAAAATCACTAGAAAATATGAACCCGAACACTCGAAAGAAAAAAACAAACTCACCCCGTCAAATTTTGAGCGTGCTTCCAATGAGAATTTACAATTTTGATCAAAAAATCACTGGAGCCTATCAAGTACGCAAGAACTTTCAGCATCAAAATGGACGCCAGAGACGCGTTCGTCCCGAGTTCAAGGAAGAAAGGCATCGTGCATGCGTGTCCATTGTGGGGGAACTATCGATCGATCTCAATCGATCATTCAAAGAGACAATCCAGATTGCAGCATGGCTACAACTGCAATGAAATTGTAAAAATCGCAATAATATTGTAAAAAGTACAAGAATATTGTACTTTTTACAATATATACGGCAGGAAGTACAAGATTTTTTTCTTAGTGTAATGTTCCATAGTTTGATGAAATTTTCCTATTCAAGTATGTAAAACATGTAAGAATAGTAAATTCGCAGTACAATGGTATAGGAAATTTCCGTATTTTTTTACAGTGTAATTACCTTTCAATTGCACAACTCCGAAATTTCACTCGTTGAGAAAAACACGTAAAAAAATGATACTGACTAATTAAGAGCGCTGAGCAACGATATTGATGAAACCCAGAACAAGGCGAGCGGAGATAGAATCTGGACATGGTTGCGTCCAAGTCGTAGATAGTGCAAACAATCCATGGTAAGTAATAGGTGTGCGGTGGTATAGAGCTGATACCGAGTGAGCCTGGTGATTAATTAATTTAACAAGCGTCAGCGTTGCTCAAATGCTCGCGAGCTGCGAGGCCGCTTCTGGTTCTTTCTCTCTCCCTCCGCCACGCAGATGCGGGCTGATACGCTTTCTTGATAAATCAAATAACAAGTCGACGCCATATAATCTAGTTAATCTATCGCGCGAGATAATCGATAATGTCGGTTATCCGTTCTAGGTGGTCCTGCGGCGGCCGCTGAAGTAATCCCGGGTAATGATGCGTGTAATAGCTGTCAACGAGCTGCGTTTCGTTGCGCTTGGCACGTCTTCATACAGCGACTTCTGCTCCTTGTCAAGCCACTTTTCAGATGTCATTTCGTAGCCAGAGATTAATACGAAATATCCTTGTTTCTTTACCAAGGATCAAATATGTTTTCTTTAGTTGAAAGGGAGATAGAAACCAAGAACTACAAATTAACAAAAATTTTCTTCTTATTTTTCTAAGTTAAAAATACCTTTGTCACTTTTTACTTAATTCGAAATCATAGAAGATATCTCAGCTAACTAATAAGATTTATTCAGCTTTCAAATCGAATATGCTTCATGATTTTTAATAATGTAAAAAGTGATAAAAAAACTATTCGACTCAGGAAAATATAGAGAATTTTGATAAATTTGTAGTTTTGATACCCACTTGTCGAGAGAACACTGCAAACATTTTTTTGCATTTTTTTTCCTATAGTTAATATGGATTTTGGTGTGTTGAGCATATTCTTTTGTTTTTTGTTTTTTTATACACTTTTGATAACAGCTTATTTAGGTGTCACTTATTTAGGCGATGTCGGAATTTTTTCCATTCCAGGGCTTTGAATCAATCGAGATAATAAAAAAATTTTTGTAAATTTCGAAGCAACCCAGACATTATTAACAGGTGCTACAAAACGACTGAAGTTTAAAATAGTACGTACATGTAATTTTTCATACATTTTGTTCCAAAATTCATAACTTGTCAAAACTTGTAATAAATGTTTGAAATTTGACATAGTTTGAGTGTATAATATAAGGTTGAAGACCAAATTTTTCTGGATTTTTCTATCGCTGTAAAACATAGATAATAGCAGAGGCGAAGGCAGAAAAAATTTTCGAGAGGGGTTTTTCTGAGAAATATTTTTCCTTCGGGATTTAATAATTTTTAATATTTAATGATATGGTAACAAGAGAGCGATTTTAAATTATTTCACATTTCAGAATTTGAAAGTTATACAACTTTTGGAATCCAGAGTTGCACATTTTTCATGTTCGTTATTAATGGAATTCGATTTTTGTGATTTTCAATAAGTAACTGATGTTTCAAATTATTTTTACTAATACTTTTTGTATTTATATCAATTTAATGATTCGATCTGGTCGATTCGAACTGGAAAAGTACAGTATCTCTGCGGATGGCAAAAATTTCACAGATTTCTATAACTTTTGGTTCATTGTCCTTTTTTCAATATTCTTAAATATTAAATATTGAATTTTCTAGTATTTTAATGGATTTTTATTTTATGTAGATTGTCAAAATTCGGTCCTTGAGGATTTAAAATTTGATAGATATTTATAGTTTCGAAAAGTTGTTAAGAAAACTATACAACTTCAGTATTTTCAAGATAGGTATATCTTTTTCATACTTTTCAGCATTAATGAAATTTCATTGGTTTTTTTTTTTTTTTTTTTTTTTTTGTATTTCATTAGATTTATTATACTTTTATCCATTGCTATGTAAATTTTAAGAATATGATACTCAAAGTTAAAAAGTTTTATGCACTATTAACATTTTAAACATTTTTTCAGAGCACAGATTTTTCGTAGATATCAAACGTTTCAAAAACTGTTTATTCCATAACTTTTCAAATTTTTAGAACATCAATAGAATAGGGCGATTTTTTTATATTTACATGGATTTCTATTAGTATAATTGATGGTAAAAAGTTAAAAGATTGAAATATATATTAATGTTGATTTATTGATAGTTGGAAATTTTTTTTAAAGTTTCAAAAAATAAGAAAATGTAAGGAATGTTTTGAAAATTGTCAATAAGTCTGAAAAACTTGAAAAATTTGTCAAATTTCAAAATGTCCCTATGAATCTTGTTCATTATTATATTAGAAGAAAAAATGTATGATAATATTTTCAGTTTTTTCAAATAAAAACCTAAAAAACTTGCGAAGTATTGAAAAATTATGAAAAACGTTAGTAAGTTGGCAGAATTTGTATAGTATCTTGAAATTTTTCAATGCCTTCAATTAGGTTCGAAATTTTAGAAGACGGAAGAAAAATTCATAAATTTATAAACCTTCTGAAAGTTTCTTGAAATAATATAAACTGGTATAAACTGTGTTGTCATAGAACTCTAAGTAAATGATCATAGTATTTTATTTTTAATAAAAAATCTTAAAATCTTACACATTGTAAAAAAAACGATGAAAAATCTCAGTACATTCTACGAATTCTTGAAAAATTGGAGAAGTTTTTAATGGTATTTATTATATTCCACATTTCCTTAATTTAAAAAAATTCAAAAACATGAAAAGTTTAAAAAATTTAAAGTATAATCATAAAATACTAGAATATTGTAATATTTTAGAAAATGATCATAAATTTTGTAGATTGCGTTCATCACATCTCTTCAAAAAATGCATGATAGAATTTTTATTCAATGTTTAAGTAACCTAAAACTGGAAAAAAAACAAAATGTTTTGAACTTCTAATAAATCTTGAAAAGATCGTTGATTTTCATAACGCATTAGATAATCTAAATGAAAATTGAACGTGTGAACCTAATACTTAATTATGTCCAAAAATTTTTGATTCATAGCTCTTTCCTTATCAAATTTAACTCATAATTTTATTTTCTCTCCCCCTAGATGACAACAACAACAAAAATTGTTATTTCTGCAAAAAAAACCGAATTCCTGCAATAAAACTTCTAATAACCTTAATTCACGATTTCACATCGTGATTGTCACAAGTTCTGCAGATCCAAATCTGAATGCCATGTCAAATTCAACAACGTTATTATTTGCGCATTATTCCCTCGGAAATGAAGCTTCCTCGTCATCTCTTCGGACCTCCACAAAATTCATCTAATTGTAAGAAAGTCACTTTCTTCGGTCTTTCTTCCCCTCCTTTTTGACGTTTCCGAAGTCTCAAATACAATAATTCTGCCTATCTTTGTTGCATACAAATGATTTAGCAGAAATTTGGCCGTGTAATCAATCCCCATTGTTTGCGTGAAAGTTCCAAAGTCACGCATTTACACACCCGCGCGATATGAACTCATTTCGACAATTTATGTTGTTATAGTTTTATTCGGTAGTTTTTTCATTACTGGTTGAATTGATATTATGAAAATCTTATATTTTGCCTGTTTTTGCAGTTTATTGTGATGTGATTTATGCAATTTATCATTTACATATTCTTGTAACTTCTGTTATAATAATAAACCAGGATATTTGGAAGTTTAAAATATCACTTCATGAGTTTTTTGACAATAATTATTAAATAATCAAAATTTTTTCTTTTCTGATGATTATAATTGAGGGAAATTGGTGAAAATCATTCATAATATTCTTTGGGAGCTGGAGTTAGGGGTTTATAAATGTACTTCTTCTATACAGGGTCGTAGGTTGCGCAACTTTTGAGGGTACACAATGTTGTACCATCGACACATGTACAGATATTGCAGCCATCGAAATATTTCTTGCCTTCTATACATTTTCGTGCTCCATTCAGTCCTGTCAAGCAAACCAGACTTTATTTTTATATAAAATAAATATAGTTTAGTAATTCAGAACGTATTTAAAACATGACAATTTATACAAGATTAGATGATAAAAAAATTGCATGATTATAATTTATTAATTTAAAATAATTATCAAGAAATGATTGAGCAGACTTTAAGTATTCTGAATGGTAATAACTTATATAATATGGTAAATTAGATTATAAAATCATAATTTTTTGTACGAATGTTTTTGATATTGAATAACGTTACCTTTGCTGAAAGCAGCTGTCACAAAGAAAGAAGACCAAAACGAGTGAAAAATATTCCATCTTGCCTACTTATTTATTGTGGAATATGAAAACATTGACCTTTCTGTGAAAAAAAAAAGATTTTATTAGGGTACTTCTATTATGATTTCTTAATGTTTACCAAGTTTAGGCTATCACTGACTAAGCTTTGTAATGACGCAAAAAAAAAAGGTTAAGTTCTATATCGATATTTTCTCACCTGCAATTTTTACACTTTTAATTATTTCACGAACTCGTTGTATACCTATGTAATCTAGATGAACCAGTTACTGAATAAGACATAATTTTATTTTTTTCAAAACATTTTGCACAGTGTGTACTTAATAATAATAATCAACTTATTTTTACAAGCGTGAAGTTGGATGTGAGTAAATAAAAAATCAAATGAAAGAGAACCGTAAACTTTTTGAACAGCGTTTATCAGAGAAATTTTATCTGCAGTAAAAGGTTGAAATTTTTTGTTATTATTCTTTGAATCTCGTTTTCTGACGTCACGGTGTGATTTAGGTAGGCATCGGAAATTTGAATGGTGCTGATTTTAACGATCAAATGTCATCAAATTAATCTGACGAAATTAAATATTCAATATTTATAATTTACACAAATAAATCTAATTTAATCGATATTACAAATCAATATTTTGAAACGTGATTCTGTAAAAGTCAAATGCTCAAAGCAGAAACTTAAACAAATATATTAGTTATAATTGACTTTTTCTAGGGTTCCCATGTCCTCTTTTTTCTTCTTCTTCTCACTTGAAGAAAGGCATAAGTTTGTCTTTTTTTGTCCTCTAGAATACGTCACGATCTGGTAACCCTACTTTTTCATAGTGAAGATATTAAGATTTCAGGATGAAGATATTACCAATAAATCCAATAAAATTTACAGCCAAATTATTTAAAGTTAGTGGAATTAGTTGAATTTGATTTGTTTTGTCAAATCAGTCAAATTTTATTTAATATTAGTCAAATTAGACTAATTTTTGTTGAATTAGTCGAATTACTCAGTTTTTAGTGTGAATTAGTCAACTTGCTCACATTTTATTTTGAATTAGACAAATTGATCAAATTTCAATTTGAATTAGTCAACTTACTCAAATTTTATTCTGATTTAGTCATATGAGTCGTATTTTATTTATTTTTTTTTTTTTTTTGTCAAATCCGACTACTTTTAACAGAAAACACGTCTACTATCATTTAGAAATATTTCTTAAAAATTTTCACACATAAATTTGTTAATATCGAATATATAATACTGTAAATTTCAATTTATTAATCTGTACGTCGAAATCAAATTTCTCATAATGATAATTTGAACTTACAAATTCACTGAAGTATACCGATTTACTATCAAAATATATTCTAATCACATCAGTCAACATTCACTAAGTGCTTTCGTCGAAATTTCAACTAATTCCAAAAGTTTAATTTGACTATTTGTTAGTAAAATCTTTAAAGTTAGGGATATTAGTCGAATTGCATTTGAATAACTCAGATCAGTTAAATTAGTCTTATTTTCTTTTGAATTAGCCAAATCACTCGAATTTCATTTTGAATTAGAAAAATTAGACAAATTTTATTTTGAATTAGTCAATGTATTTAAATTTTATTTTTAAATTGTTTAACTATTCAAATTTCATTTTGAAGTAGTCCGATTAGTCATATTTGATTTAAATTACTCAAATCCGTTGAATTTAATTTTGAATTAGTAAAAGTACTCAAATTTTAGTTCGAGTAAGTCAAATTACGCGAATTTTATTTTAACTCAGACGAATTAGTTTATTTTTATTTTAAATTTGACGAATCACGCAGAAATTTTTTTAAAATTGTCAAATTATACAAATTGCAGTTTGAAGTAGTTGAATCAGTCGAATTTAATGTAATCAGCCAAATTAGTCAAATTTTATTTTTAATTGGTCAAATTACTTAAATTTTATTCGAAATTAGACGAATTAGTTGAAATTTAGTTTGAATTAGTCAAATTACTCAATTTTTTTGGAATATTAGTCAAATTATTTTATTGCATTTTAAGGTATTTAAATTAGTCAAATTTTATTATAATCATTTAAACGAGTCAAAATTTTGTTTGAATTAGTCAAACTAGTAGAATTTTAGTTCGAATCAGTTAAATTATTCAAATTTCATTTTGAATTAGTCGAATTATACGAATAGCATTTTGAGTAGCATTTTGAGTAGTCAAATTAGTCAAATTTGATTGAAATGAGTCAAATGAGTCAAATTTGATTGAAATGAGTCAAATGAGTCAAATTTCATTTTGAATTAGTCAAACTACTCAAATTTTAGTTGAAATTAGTCAATTTGCTCAAATTTTATTTCGAATCAGTCGAATTTTATTTCGAATTTGATAAATTACTCAAATTTTATTATGAATAAGTCAAATTATACAAATAGCATTTTAAAGAAGTCAAATTAGTAAAATTTGATTTAAATCAGTCAAATTAGTCAAATTTTACTGTGAATTAGTCTAGTTTTTCAAATTGCAGTTATAGTTCGTCAAATTACTCAAATATTTCTTTGAATCCGAAAAGTTAGTCTATTTTCATTTTGCATTTGACGAATTACGCTAATTTTATTTTAAAATTAGTCAAATTATACAAATTGCATTTTTAAGTAGTCAAATTAGTCAGCAAATGTGATTGAAATCTGTCAAATCAGTCAAATTTTATTCTGAATTTGTCAAACAACTAAAATTTTAATTTAAGTTAGTCAAATTACTTAAAATTTATTTTGAATCAGACAAATTAGTTTTATTTTATTCCGGATTCGAAGAAATACTCAAATTTTATTTTGAATTAGTCGAATTATTAAAAATGCATTTTATAGTAGTCAAATTAATCAAATTTGATTTATGTCAGTCAGATTAGTCAAATTTCATTTTAAATTGGACAATTTACTCTAATTTAAGTTCGTATTGGTCAAATTACTTAAATTTTATTTTGGATCAGACAAATTAGTCTAAAATTTGTCTGATCCAAATTTCGAATTCGACAAATTACTCAAATATTATTTTGAAATGAGTCAAATTATACAAATTGCAGTTTGCAGTAGACAAATTAGTCAAATTTGATTTAAATCAGTCAAATCAGTCAAATTTGATTCAAATCAGTCAAATCAGTCAAATTTTACTGTGAATTAATCAAGTTACTCAAATTTTAGTTCGAGTTCGTCAAATTACTCTAATTTTATTTTGAATCAAAGAAATTAGTCTATTTTCTTTCCAAATTTGACAAATATACTGAAATTTTATTTTGAATCAGTCAAATTATGTAAGTTGCCTTTTGAAGTCGTCTTAGTCAAATTTGATGATAATGAGTCAAATAAGTCAAATTTTATTTTGAGTTAGTCAAATCACTAAAATTTCAGTTAAAGTTAGTCGATTTGCTTATATTTAATTTTTAATTAGACAGGTTAATCAAATTTCATTTTGAATCACACAAAATACCCAAACTCAATTCTAAAATACTCAAATTATGCAAATTTCATTGTAAAGTGGTAAAATTAGTCAAATTCAATTTAAATCAGTCAAATCTTATTTTGAATTATTCAAAGTAGTCAAACTTTATTTTGATTTTGTCATATTGGTCAAATTATATATTTTTTTAGTCAAATTCGACTAATTTAAATAAAGAACGTTTACTATCATTCAAAAATATTTCTAAAAAACGTCACAAAATGTCTTTAATGATAGAGGCGATTGTTTTATTGATAGTTGACTTTCGAAAGACAATTTTTACGCATTCGCCGGGTCATCGTGGAGGATCATTCACAGGGTGTGCCGGACGTGAACGTTGCCAACGGGGGCGTTGACACCCACACTGCTCCTCCGTGACCAAGAAGGTATAAAATTGTCCAAGACAATGCAATGCCAAGAAAGATGACTCTTCCCCCGCCCAGAAACGCATCTATCCATCTCTTTCCTTCGTCTCCGCTAACTTCGGGGCAATCGCAGGGCACGCAATTAGGATGGTACCGTAGAAGAAAAAAATGGCCAACAATAGCTCGGCTAAAACGACTCGAACGTTGCTTTTCGCCACGCAATATAATAATAATCCCGGCTTTCTTCGGCTCTCGATGATAATCTTACACCTGGATAAATAGCGTGCATTAATTCAGAATTAACGGAGAAATTCGCGGATGTCCCCGAGGCATTTGGCATTTCTCGCGCGGCGAAGAATGAGATTACGCGGCTTCAGGGATTTTTTGCCATGCTTGGCGCCACAACCACAATGACACGAAAAATGATACTTTCGCTCGATGGTCAACGGTAGTAGTAATCCGGAAGATTATGGTTTTTTGTGATGTTGATTGTGCTTACCGTTAGCGTTGTAATAAGTTTGAAATTTCCAAAGTAGGAGTTGGAGTGGTTTTTTTTTCATAGAGTGATGGTGGAAATTAAATTTATTTTCTCAATTTAGTATATGCGTTTTTGAAGATGTTAATAATATTCCGATATTATCTAATGGTTCGGATATCTTGAGTTTCTTCGTCTTGTGTCACTTGATTCCAGATTGCTGCTTGTTGACGATGAATGAAATTAAACCAATGTTCCGATATTATCTACTGGTTAGGATATTTTGAGTTTCTTTGTCTAGTGTCACTTGATTCTGGATCGATGCTTTTTGACGGTGAATAAACTTTTTGGTAATATTCCGATATTATCTGCTGGTTGGGGTATCTTGCGTTTCTCTGTCTTGTCACTTGATTCTGTACCGATGCTCATTGACGATAAAGTAAAGAAAACAACAAGAATGATGCTTTTAATTCACTTATAAGTGAAAAAAGGAATCTTTCTTTTCTTTACCTTATTTCTGATTGATATTCATTCCACATTTAAAATGAGATCACAACGAAAATGACATACTAGATAAAATAATTAATTGTATATTTTATTGATATAATAATACATGGCATACGTATGTTAAATATACTATCATTGAATTTTTGAATTCCACAACACTGGAGTCCCTGTTAATTTCAGGGACTCATTTTTAATTACTTCGATTCATTTTCTTCGAACAATCATTGACCCCACTTGAATTCTAGAAGGGGTATCAAGTATCCATCCTTTTACTCCCCCTCCCATGCCTACGTGCCTCATGGAAGAACTCGAAAAAACTCCACAGTTAATGCTCCAAACATAAAAATAAAACGTGTCACTTCCGTCGTCACGATAACGGCACTTGTTAAATAAATAAAGTGAAAATCTCCGTGCGAAGTTCAGCTCCCCAAGTGCAAGGCTTGACCCTAACAGGTCATCGTCGTCGTTCAGTTTCCTACAGGCGATCGTCAAATTCACATAGAATCTCAATAAAATGTAATTTCGGAGCCGACCATGGAATCAGCGCTCGCAGTCACTATAAAGATCGCTATCGATTGAGTCGATCGAACATAATTTTATAAGCAAACGCCTAAGAACTAAATGCTGGTACGATAAAATGCTCAGGGTTATGGCGTTGGTGAATTAGAGTGAAATTGACCACTTTTATGATAATTAAGGAAAACTATTTTAATTATTGGATTATTAGACATTTTCGATACAATTATTAGAATATAACACAATTATATTACTAACATTTTTTGAGAGATTGTTTTCCTGAAAATTGGAATACTGTGTGAAAATTCTATAAGATCTTGAAGATTCGCATTTCGTGCGATCCCCCAAGTTTCTTCCTACCGCTTCTATCCATCATTCACCTTTAAACTTCTAATTTTCCCGCCTTGCACCATCAACGTTTTCACGTTCCCAAAGGGCCCAGGTCACCCCTTCTCATTGTAATTACAATAATCGAGGAAAATCCTCCACTGCAACCTATGTAATTCCACATCCGGAAAGAAAGAAAAATCTCACAAATCACGTGTCGAAATTTCCGTGAAACCGTTTTCTTTGTGGTCAGGGTAAAAATGTTGGTTGATGGGACAAGCTACTTTGCGGTAAGTAGGAGCTCGCGTTTAAATCCTCTCATCTAGCGAAACGTGAAAGCTATTGCCGCCGCGAGCTGGGGCACCAATATCCTTGCGGTGTACGTCCCGGGCGCCAAGAGTTGAGGAGTAATTGATTAAGTTAAGCGGCGGGGTTAATCCGCCGATTTATGAGGTTCACGGCATTTTTCGTATCGGATGAATCGAGGGGTATAATCGGTCGACATTAAGCTGATAAGTGGGGCGCAATACGCGTGGGCTGCACCAGACAAGTCATTAGGGGAGCAACTCTGCCTTTGAAGATGAAGAACTTCCAAGTTTTCAAGACTTCCAAGAAAATGTGACGAAGGATTTCAAAATCTTGCGTATTCCCGGAAAAAACTTCGAATCACTATTTACTCGTTATCAGTAACAAGATGTTAAGTTCACTGGCAATGTTATAAAGCAAAACTCACAATGAGAAATAATCACGCAACATGAACCAATGAATTCCAGACATCATGTACTTACAGTTAGAAACAATTGAATAATAAATTCTCTTTATTTGAATCTTCTATCTCTAAATGTAAAAGTCTTCCTTTTATCTGATTATGGATCAAAGTGAACCTTCTGTTGCAAGATTAACTAACAAAAGCAACACTATTGTTCTTCATATTATATAAATGTTTAGGAAGAATTTTATAATGTCGACATTTCACCAAAAGTTGAAGTTGTATTTGGATGTAGAGCAATTTCCGAGGTGTGGAGATCCATTTCTGAAGCAATATTCACTTATTTTTTAACATAGGCCGCGCTCCCCTATACTTAAGAAGCGATCGCAACTCAACTTTCTTCAATCCTCGTAAAACGTATATTATGCCTTGGAATTATTGAGCCCTGGTTATCAAGGCACGATCTACTGTCTTCGACATGATCTTCGCCACCTAATTAGGAATCAATGAAAGTCTTTAGAAAGACGTTCTGTGATTGTGGGAGCGGCGCTACTTCTGTCTTCAGTCGTCTTGCCAGGCTGACTCAAACGTTCAGCTTAGAATGAATTATAATCTCGCCTGTCAATCGGAGCATGATCAGTCGATCTTATCGCGAAAATTTAACGATCAGATCTCGTCACCTCGTCGACTGATTTTCTTCGTGATGTCGTTGCGATGGGATATTATGTTTATCCAGTGAACCATTATTCGAGTGACGTCTTAGCGCTTGGTTCTAGAATATAGAAGACTGCACGCCTTGAATTCAAGAATTATTTCACAGTACCTGGCGAAACAAAAAAAATCGCACGGAATGTGGAAAGAAAATGAAGGGGGTGGGTGGTAAGAGAGGTTAGGTATACGTGTGGGTCACATATCGCGTGGATCACAACAATTAACTTGTGGCTGAACTCACTCTAGCGCGCTTTCTACGGATAACGATCGATCGGTCGTATATTTAAATACATTCCGCGCCGTCTTCTCGTTATGGCCGGCCGCTATGCTACGTATGGCAAACGCGAGCGCCAAATTGAGCGTTGCTTAATTGAGCTGAGAGCCTTTTCCGAGTGCTGCGGATCTAATCGCGCCGAGCGAGCCTTGCCTATACTCTACACCTCAACTGCCGCAATTCTTTCGATTCTTATATTCACTTGGAAAGTCTTTGCGCCCATCGTGCGTAACTTTATTGCTACCCCCTCGTGCCCTTTTTTTCTCCATTTTCTCTCTTCCACAAGCTCTTATAATTTTTACCTGAACAAAAAGTTTCCTACCGAAAAAGATAAATAAAACATCTAAACGCTAACCGAATTGTAGAAGATAAAAAAAATTCAACACTTGTGAAGCAGCTATGCACTTTTTCAACAATTTTTCCTTATGCAAAGATTTGCGTAACACCTGCCTACGCAATAAACCTCGAATCCGAATAAGTCCAATCCAAGTGCTCCGTGTATACGTAACTTGGAAAATGAAAGCTGTGAAATACATAAAAATGACGAGTAGCACCGAGATTCTTTCAATTTCCAGTGTGTCAGAAGTAACTCGCGTTCGATCCATTTAAGTTAATAAGAACCCAAAATCAGAATCTCCGAACAATGCCGCTTTGTAGCTTGGAAAATTACCCTTTTAGGCTAGTGAATGGTCGAATACGAGTCGCCAATATTCGAGACGTTCAGCCGAATTGCGCAACTTGTGTCTCTCATTGTCTAGGGTAAAAGGAGACTTAGCCATAAAGAAGCTGCATTCAAACTCTAGGGTTCTCCCCTCGATCGCTTATTTCGACCGGAACAATTATCTGGTTTTCACTGCGCACAAGTGCGTTTTATTAAACGTTTTGGATTGACGAAACAAAGCGTTTCCATTCAGTTATTGTTCATCGATAATTAGAAAAAGATATCAAATTTATCTTTGCTCTTGCAACATCCGTTTCATCAGACTGTCTTTTTTTTGTGACAGGTTATGTAATGCAAGCAAAGGTGTTTTGGTTAAAAATTTTAATTAACAATTCGGTAAACAACAGTTATTTTGGCACGGAATCTATGCTTTGACGGAAAGATGGCCAAAGTTCATGATGGCCAATACTTCGATTATCAATGTATTCTATTTTTCTATGGATACAAAAGCTTCGATTCGCCTATTAATAAACAATATTGACCCTTTGGACATTCAGGTTAACTCCTCCATAAAAAAACTGGTATATCCAGTGCTGCATCCACTAATCCACCAACACTGAATACAAGGATCAGAAGCCACCTTGGAATGCTGGAAAACGAGAGGTAACAGAGGAGTAGAAGTTTGCGATCGAGCGATCGATCAGCGAGGAAGACGTCGTTATGGGATGGAATATGCAAAGGGTTGTGACTGTTGGTGCGGGCGCGACCTCATGGAACCTACAGCGACCTCGGCTCGGGATTCATGGCTCTTTCAAGAGCCGTGGACAGCGGACAGCGGAGGAGGAAGAGACATGGAAATAGTCGCGATAAATCGCTCGTCGCGACTATTCCATTATAGGCAGCACGCGGGAAGAGGGCTGCCAGCATCGGCGACGTGGCTTTGTGGATCTGGCTGCTGCGCTGCGATACGAGCCCCTGATCCGTACGTCTTCGGTAGGCTCTGCATCGGCACAGTTCTTATGGTTCTTATACTCTTATACTGGTCTGCCATCCATCTCCGAACGCGACGCTTTGCTGCCGCGGCCGTGTCGAACGTCCAACCTGCCGCCACGCATGTAAGAGCACTCGCTCAAGTGCACTCAAGTAGCCGCCGCAGCTTCTCCGACTTCTCTCTACCTGCCCGCGAAACCGATATCCTCCCTCAGTGGCGAATCCACGGAAAACTTGCAGCGGTCGAACCCCTATTCCTCTCAGAAGAATTCGAAATTGAAAATGACGATGTTCATCAGCAATGAAATTTTGGCCATTTGGACAGTTATGGATTTCTGAAAAGATTGGTTTCCACATCATTTATACATTTACATGCTACAAAAAAACAAAATGAACATATAGCAATGCTCTGAAGATCAGTTGAAATGAGGAAAAGTTTGGATTGCAATGGAACGTTTTCCAAAGAATTTAAAAAAAACATCAATTCCGACATTCATCATATTTGGTTACAGTCTGATACAAGTGTTTAAGGAAGATGGTGAAATGGTTCAAATTTTGACGACTATCAATTAACCCTTCTTTCACAAAAAAGCTAACTCCTCGCGTCTGCTGTCTCTTTTTGCGTTCCCGAGACAAACTGCCGTCAACACGGCAGCAAAAAAAAGCCCAACTTGTCGGATTTTTTGCCTTGTTACGAGGCTAAATCGGTGCACGTAGATGACACAAATAGCCCCCGGCAAAGGAAGCTGCAGCGGCTATCAGCGACGGTCCCACAAATAAATTCCCCTTCAATTATCTGCAACCTGCTACAGCTCCTCCTTTCGAACCCAGCTTTTTGCGGCTTTTTCATTATCTCGTTTTCAATCCGAGTCAAATATCCTCTGAACAGTTCTTCGAAAAAAATCCGTTTTTTATCCTTCAAAATCAAAATTTTATGAAGAGTTATCTCATTTATGTTATTTTTAAACTATTTGATTATATCAATTTATTTTTGTTAAAATCTGAATCTCGTCAATGTAATGCGTAAATATCTTCGTCAGTAGTTCTCAATGCATTTCATAGAAATTTTTTGTATTACGATAACCTTTTACCAATTCATTTCGTCTAGTTTTCAAAAACAATATCGACCAGATTCATTTTCAGTTCATAGTTTGTTTGGAATTCATATTCATTGTCGCGTAGCAAGTCGACGAAGAAGTGTCTAAAATTGTTCATTATTATTAATGCGGAGTACATTTATCTCGACGACGGATCTTCCGATTTATATTGTACTTGCTGTTCCAATATTAAAAATTTACGATTATATTATATATAATATTAATATAATATATATATCCTATATATAATATTTATATTATATATAAGATATGATTCTCTTTCCTGATGAGGGCTGAAATAAATAGCCGAAAGTCTTAAAGGAGTTTCTGAAATGTTGTTTTGTTGATAAAACCCAAAATTATTATATTGGCCCCGAAGAATCGTTTTTTCTGGAATTGTTGAATATCGACCAAGTAACCTCCGTTATTGCTAATACAAGAGTGGACTCTTTGTTTCGCATTTTCTATCACATTTCCCAGCATTTCGGGCGATATAGCTGCCACTTTGGCTTGAATGTTGTTTTTTAGTTCTTCTATGGTCTTCAGCTTGTTAGCTTAAACCTTGCTCTTCAAAAATCTCCACAAAAAGAAGTTAGGTGGAGTCAAATATAAAGATCTTGGCGGCCAGTCAATATCCTTTTTTTTTTTACACACCACGTCCTGGGAATTTCTAACGCGAATAGTCTATTGCTGCGTTTGCTGTATGAAATGTAGCGCCATCTTGTTGGAACTACAAGTTTTCCAGACCTTTTTCACGCATTAGCATCCACCTATATCGATCGCCATTGATTGTCTCACCAGGTCTGAAGAAAAACGGACCAATGATTGATGTTGTATCGATACATGATTGAAATTGTACTGGATTAAAGTTTGATAAACCGTATTGATGATGCTAATCGGTTGAGAATTGTCGAAGCGATGCAATTGTTTCATTGGCCCAATTCATATGGCGCACTCTGTTGTTTTGGAATCTTGTTGCGTATCTGAAATGTTATGTGATTATGGTAATGAAGGAAGTCTGAAGCATACGTAATGGTCGATGGAACAACAACCATCGTTTCTGCTAATTGTTTCAACCTTTGAGGTGAGTCTTTATCTAATAACACTTGTAAATCTACATCTTCAAACTTTTTCGGTTGATCTGTAGGCTTCTTGTCTTTCACATCGGAATCACCACTTTTAAAGCGTTGAAACCATCGTTTATAAGTTGTTTGGGTTAAAGCATGTTCAATATAAGCTTTAACCAACAATCTATACCTTTCAGCAGCTGTTTTCTTCAAATGAAAGAAGGTTATTAAACTTCTCTGCAAAACGTCTTTTCCTGGTACGTAATGCGACACATTCGAAGCAATGAGAAATCACGTTTTTTTCACAATTACAATTTCTAACTGTACACTTCTAATAATGTCTGAGTAATGCCATTTCTTAGCAGAATCGTCATTATTGACCGAAACACCTATTATTATCATCGAATTCCCAATATATATTTTCTCCTATGTATTTTGATTAGATGTAAATCCAGAATTCGAGTGTATGTTGTGGCTAAGTTGCGAGGATAGGTGCAGGACGAGAATCGTACATCTCAGTAATCCTTGCGGCGGCGGTGTATGTACACTATAGCTTGTACACGTGGCGTCCTGATGAATTATGATGCTCGATAAGCAGGACGCGCGCGCGCGATAATATATAATCCCGGTGTAATCGTCGTCGTGGTCGTTCTTTCCGCGTGACACGGGAAAACTCGCGTGGAAGCAGCGAGCGGGCTCGAAAAGCCGCGAAAGGCTCGGGCGCGCGACCAAGAAAAATGGTTATTTATTGGTCATTCGCGTATCTCCTCGCGCGTGCAGCGTTGCGTCACTCGGGTTGGGTTGCGAGCAATAAAAGTCGGCCTTTTCTGGAAGGTGCTTCAATCCTTCGTCGTGTCCCTGAAGATGATCCTTTCAACCATTTCTTCATCCATTACTTCTAAAACTCATTGATTCATCTAATCTAATAGAACAAATAAGTGTCTTATCAAAGATAACTTAAAAAAATGAATTCTGCTTGAATTTTAAAGAAATTTTCCCAACGCTCTCGATACAATCTTAGAGATCCAACACGTTTTACCTAGGAGTGGCTCGTACTCGGGGGCACGTAATCGAGCCGGGTTTGCGGAAACGGCGTAGCCTAATTATTATGAAAACAGGAGGCAATTAAAGCTCGGATGAAATATCGCGAGCGTTCGCACAAAGTAGGCAGCCGCCGTTTGCATGGTTGATGGAGGCCCGATTAGCTACGCAGGGATACACCATACGACGTTTGGTTGCGCTGCGTTGTATTTATAAATGCAATATCATAACGGACGTATCATTGGCCGTATCTGAAAATAGCGTTGGTGGAGGTGTCCCCGGGACTCGGGTTTCCCACGTTTTCACGGGGATATTATTATATCGACTGGCGGTGATAGCGACGACCCTGGAGCAATGGCGCCCCTCGTTGCAGCATCTGATCGCTCGCAATAAGGGAGAATCAGCGAGCGAGCTTTTCGTATCGCGGATCGCGAAATCGCGAAATCGGGCTCTACGGCGGCAGCGTAATCGAGAGCCAAGACGAGGGGAGATTATTGAAAGAAACCCTGGGACTCGGCCAATTTCAATGAGATTACAGCGCAGCTCCGGTCGATTTATTGCAGACCAAGGACAAAAACTTGCCGCGCACTCCAGATAAGACTAATGACCGTCTATTACGTTATTCCATTTATTATGTGCTTGAGGGGACTTTTTTTCTCTCGACATACAAAAACAGGCTAAAAAACGAAAAAGAAACAAAATGGGAAAATTCCGTAACAAAGGAAGATGATTTCAAAGAAGAGGCTAGAAGATTCAAGTTTATTATGGTGGCAGAATGATATGACACTGGGTTGAATGAAAGGTATTACGGTACCAAAAATGTATAAGAAAAGTAGGGGGTTATGTTAAGAGTTACTTTTTTATGACAAATTGGTTGTCACAAAAATTTTAATCGTTCTATAATTTAGAATTTCTGGAAAAGAAGATATGTAATTTCAAGATAGAAAATAGATAAAACGGCGTTTCATAAACTAGCTGAAAATGAGCCTTTATAAGCGAGAAATTAAATTGAAAAGTCGTGCTTAGCGAATGACTTGCTCCTCGATGCGGGTGGCGGCGGCGGCATTTCCTCGACTTTTATCAACCTTTTTTATACACGTTCCGACTTTCCTATGCACCGAGGCTTATCTCGCATACAGCGAGTATGTCCACTCACGCACCTTTGGACCTGAGCTTTCTTGATCGTAATCATGTTACGTGCAGCAAGCTAATTTCAGGACTGGATTACCGCGATGTTGATGCGACCATAAATGCACTCATGATGATAATGATGATTAACCAATAAACGAGTATTTCGTACCGAAGATCACGAGATCTTTGAAAATTCTCGTCTATAGAATCACGGATTTTTATTTCATTGAATTTTAAAAATCTTGTGTTTATCAACAAAATGAAAGGAAAAATTTTGATTGACTCCTGAGATTTTTTGAAGATAAGGAAAGGTTCCTTAAAGGAATGCAGGGACGTAGGAAGAAAAAATGTTCGGGAGGGGTTATTTTCGAAAATATGTTGTTTTCGGGATTTCATTATTTTTAATCTTCGACGATATGGTTATAAGAGTAGAATTTTTCAATTTTTTTGAATTGTGGGATTCCCAAGTTAAACAAGTTTTGGAGGCTATAAATGCACATTATTCAATATGATTCAATTTTATTCTCATGATTATTAAGTTCCTTAGAATTAGAATTTTTTTCATACTTATAATGTTTTTGTTATTTATTCAGTATTTACACAATTAGACAGATTTTCTGTTTTTTAGTGGATTTACGTGTAATTCTCGAGAATTCGATGCTTCGAGAATCAAAGTTCCGTAAATTCGAATTGCTTAAAAATTTTTGATTAAATCAAACTTGCTCAGATTTGACGTACTTTATTAATTTCTATAATTCTCGTTTGTTATGCTACTTTGTAAACTTAGTAGCATTCAATGATATTTTTTAGATGTCCAGTATTTCTATGAACCATTATATTGATTACTGGAATTTGATGTTATGGTAATAATAATTTCGAAAATTCTAGTATTTTAATTGATTTTTCAAGAAATACTATCTTTTATATACGGATTCCTAGTACTTTTTTTATTTTGAATTATTTATGTACTCTGAAGAATTTTCTGGTTTCTTCTAGATTTCTATATATTACAGTCCTAGACACATTCACTCAAAGTTTTATAAATTTCGTGAACTTTCAGTTACATTGTTTTGGAGTATCAATTTATTTCCCTCGTAATTTTGATTCTTATAAAAACCTTGTAAGAAAAAAAAAATGTCTAATCAGGTGACCTTGTAAAAGCCTGATGAGAAACTTAAATATCCTAAAAAGATGTATTAGAAAGAATCTTTTAGGTAAAAAAAACCTTATAAAAATTGTTTGATCGATTCTTCATGCGAGATTTCCGTTACTTATGTTTTCATACGGTCAACTTGTAGGAAATTTAATTCTTTTGAGGTTCTTATGAGATGCCCATGTTGAAAAAATAAATTCTTATGAAAAATTCCATTGTGTTATGAGGTTCTTATAAGTATTTATCAAAATTCGAAGGGTTTTAGTATTCCTCGCATTTTTTAATGTTAACAGATTTTCTAGTATTTTTGAAGATTTTGAGTTTTCTCAAAAATATTTACATTGATTTGAAGAATTTAATGCACTTAATTCAGAAATCTGTAGATTATCATTATTTTCATGAATTTCTGGAAAATCTAGATTTTCATGGATTTTCAGTATTTCATAGATTTCTAACATTTTCGTATTTTTTGGGTATGAATAAAATTTCAAGTATTCCTATAGATTTCGTTATAAGTTTTTCAAAATTCAATGCTCTAGAATTCAAAGTTTTCTAGATCTTAATTATTAACTAATTAAGTTCGACTTTTCTGAAAACAGTACTTCCATAGATTTCCAATACCTATAATATTTTTTCAATGTCTGTATGATTTGAAAGATTTCCTGTTCATTTTCTAGATTTTTATGTAGATTTTGTAAAATCAATGCTCCAGTATTCGTAGTTTTGAAAATTTTTTGCATTATTGTTTATTTCCAATTTCCTTTATTATCATCCGATGAATTATAACGATTCTCGAAATTTTTATTTTCTATACTGTTTCAGCCAAACATTAGAATTAAAATTATGTTAAAGAAACTTCTTCTAAAGCAAGAATGATCATTTTTTTTATTGTAAAATGAGGAATTCTGAATTTCAAACTTTCGAAATTTACATGAAATTCTATTTAATGTCTATTAAAACTCCGTAAGTGTATTTTCGATAACCGTCACTTATTTTTTTCTTTCATTTTTTTTTTTATTTTACACTTGATTAGTGCATTTTTTTTATCAATACCATCATTTTCATGCATTTCTATCTACAGCTCGTACTATTTTCATTATTGATTTATCATTATGACTTTCTCGAACTCTCGCATGAAATGATAATTAATTTTACCTAAATTTCGGGAGAGGTTTGAACCCTGAAAACCTTCTTCTCCTTGAGAAATCATTAGTTTTCCTATAGCTGCAGCTAAAAATTAGAAAATTTTGACAGAAAAGCGAAAAGCGAATATGAATTATCATAACGTTTGATATTATTATTAAATTATTAAAATTCAAATGATTTACGACTAAAATTAAGAGATCGTGACGCTATTTTCTGTAAGAGTTAATATGGAACGTGACGTTTTATCTGACGCCCCCCCCCCCCCATCAGAGCATCACGTAATTGATAGGTGAACTCTAATATAAAAATAAAGTAAATAAATAAATGCATTCAATATTGATACATTTTATTATATTTTCATTTGATTTAAGGAAATTAATATAATTCAATGAATCAAGAAAATATAAGAAAGACAATTAAAATTGATATATAATTCTTCTAATTAGGAAAAATTATGTTTGTTTCAGGGTCTGCTGCGATGTTGCCGACGTTAGATGTGGTTAAAGACCTGGATGATGACGACCGAGGAGGCGTAGGGCGGGGGGAACACCCAAGGAAAGAGAGATGGACGGAGGTACCGGGCTGCGGTAAAGAAAGAGACAGAGAGAAAGATGGTGGGAGACGACGATTGCATCAGCATGAGCATCAGCATGAGCATCAGCAGCAGGAATTGGGAGGACGTGGTTCTAGAGAACGGGACAGGGAACGAAATCGGGACAGGGACAGAGAGCTTTCCGTTTGCATGATGGAAAGCCCGGACCCTGTCTTCGTTTCCTCATCAGCAGCCCTTCTTGCTCTCCAAAGGATAAAAGAAGCCTCTTTGTGAGTAAATTTATACAGTCATTTTTCTTGCAAATATATTTATTCCGTACTTTAATTGACGTCTTACGATCTTATGTTCATGATTTGTGATTACACAGAGTACTTGGTCTAACTTGGTCATTCTCTTCCATTCCTAAAGGAATAATCGAACGATCCTTCCACTTTACTCCAAATGTTAAAATTCCATTGATTTCATCAACTCGAGGAATTTTCTCGAATCAATTCCCGTTGGTATCGATATTATTTCGCTGCCATTTACGTTGGCGAGTTTTTTGCACGTGTCGTCATAATCGACATCGGAGCTCGAGAAAACTTGATTCTAGGTAGGCATGAATTTTTATGAAAGACCAGCAAAAAGCAGGGAAGAACGTCTTCCCAGCCATTCAGAAAAAGTCATTCATTGAAACAACTTTGCTTTTCCTTTGACGTGTGCCGTTTTTTTTCCATGGCGAAAAAAAGTCGTCGTTCTGCTACAGTTGTCTTCATTTTACATGAGGACGAGCTAATTGGATCGTGGAATATGTTTTATGTCGAGTATAAGCTGGGATGATGGGGTAAATGCTGGAATTATTTATTGGTAGTAATTTGGTGGAGGGGGAAGTCTTGGTTTGTCACACAGCCTGCGAGAACATGATGTTGTTCCTCTTTCGGTGCACCAGCAATTGTTGCAACCATCGTTGTAACGTTTGCCTGTGATGCATTTTCCATATGCTCCTAAGGCAGCAGATAATGAATTTATTAAATTTTTAAAAAGATTAGGATTTTATTTAAGTGATTAGAATAATATTTAATTTTTAGGTCTAAAACAGATACAAAGAAAATATATCAAAATTTTTTCAATAGCTTACCTTTCCAAATAATTGATGTCACAAACAAGGCCAAAAATAAAATAATGTGAACCTTTGTCATTGTTACAGCAAATTTTCATTTCCTGATATTACGAAGCTGTAACGTAATTTTTCTACGTTTTTGCGCTCTGTATTGGAAATTCATGTGCATTTATTTCCGAATCGTATTGACATATCTGTGGTTCGTATTTATTTGTTCAACCTTCATTATCAACGCATTTATTACTTCTGGATTCATGTGTTTGGATTACATTATTTCATTCTCATTGCTCGATTTTGCATACTAATTTGTTTGCTTCGTGATAATCAACGCGAATAAAAACATCGGAATTCGTTGTTTTTTTTGGGAAAATATTTCAGAAAGCAATTATTCTTTTTCCGTGTAAATGTGTGTTTGATCAACAGTCATCAATTATTTTTGTGTCGTTTGGGGGTTATTATTTTGTTTCTTTCTGGAAGAGGGAGTTTGATGAATTTTTCTGTTTGGAAATGGAAAACAGAACAATCAAATCGAATTTAAACTCAAATAATTTGAATATAAATACATATTGTCAATTTAGACATAAAGAAACAATTAAGTCTTGGAGTCTGGAATTCGCTATCTTATAGATAATATTTCAGTTTTTTTCAAACTAAATTTGTTTATTGACATGCATAGTTTAAAAAAACATCATTAACGTTCGTATTCTACAATCAACTACATTTACTACGAACTATTTTTATTTAAAAAAATCAGGATCTTCGGATAAAACCGCTTGAGGGTCGAGATCTTTGAAAATAATCTGGTGGGGGTGGCAGTGTTGGTGTATCACATCCTATGCGAGTGCATGCTGTAACTCCTCCGGTACACCAACACTGGTTGCAACCATCGAAATAACGTTTTCCATCAACGCATCGCCTTTGCCCCTCTACTCCTAATCAAGTAAAAAAATTTTTCGTTTTAATGTTACATATCGAATTTCGCATCACTATATTTTGATTCAATTTATTTTGAATTTACTATTATTATGTTCAGCAGTGTGCCCAGATTGAATGCGCTCACTTTCAATACACTCAAACCGGTCTCATGCATGTGAGAGGAACATGGTATGTCGTCACGTTCTCTCTTTTCACACGCATAAGACCGTTCGAGTGTATTAAAAGTGAGCGCATTCAATCTGGACACACTGATCTTCAGTGACTTACGTCTTTTTTTTGATATCATATTTTCTATTACTTCTAAAGTTTTGCTAAATAAAGATATTGGCAAAGATATTTGGCCATCAGAAAAATTCAGACCTTTCTCAATTACTTCCTTAAAATTTTTTCACTCTTTATTCAGCTTACCATTGTAAATAACTAATGTCCCAAAAAACACAACAAAAAGTACATAAAATCTCATGATTTTCTTAATAAACTTTCGTTCTACTAAGTAATCTGCACTGATCCCAATTAAAAATCCTGACTTATATATACCGACGATTCATTGTTTATACATACAATCTTATTTGTTGAAAAGACAAATGTTTCATCAAATTAATGATTTTGTTTTTCCATGTCGATATACATATTAGGTGTAACGTTCTTGAACTTACGATTTTAGGATTAATTCGGGCGAATAAGAACAATTGTATGCTTCAATAAAAAATTTTCTTTAATGACGTAAAGAAGTTTTGTACATATTTTATTCACATAAAAAGAATAAATATTGGAGAAATAAGACGAATTAAAAAAAAAAAAATTTTTTATTTTATCATGCCACAACGTTGCCTCGTATTGGTGGACCTGTAGGTCTGAAGCACCATGCAAGTGTGCATGCTATCGGTCCTCCAGGACAATAACATTGATTGCAACGATTTTTCGGACGATTAGGATTACATTTTCTTTGCCCAAGTACTCCTCCAAGTGCTCCTAAAAAAATTTTTTTACCTTTTGTTAAAATTTATGCACTGAATTTCCGAAAAAATGAGTTTCCATTGGCTAAAGAAGTAAAGTTAACACTTTTGAAAGTAAATTTTCACTCCAAATTAAGTAAAAATACTGACACCCAAAATTAGAGTGAGTTTGAACATTTTAAGAGTGAAAAATTACTCGAAAGAAGTGACACTTCACTCCTCTTAGAGTGAAACTTGAGTTCTCTAAGAGAAATGATTCACTTGTTTGAAGTGAAATTTCATACTATGAGAGTGAATTCCACCCTGTTTAGCTGGCTGTATTTTGACTCTATGAAGAGTAAAATTTCACTCTTCTTAGAGTGAAACTCGAGTGTTCTAAGAATGACGATTCACTTTTTTAGAGTGAATTTTCACTCTATGAGAGTGAATTTTCACTCTGTTTCGATAGCAGTATTTTGACTCAATCTAGAGTTAGAATTCACTCCAAGAAATTAAGAAAGTACAAATTTTCAATAAATTTTGAGTTCATGTCTTGATTTTTTCTCATCTTCTATCAAAATGAAACTTATAGAAAATAACTTCACTAGATAACTTATTACTTGTACAAAACAAAATAGCTAAGAATTTTCTCATTCCGATACGAAAAGTATTAGAATCGTACAATTATTTTATAATTCTCTGCCACTGAGAAAATATAAAAAAGCATTCATTTCTTTAGCTATGCAATAAATTTATACAAGTAATAATTTTTTTTTCCGTCACAAGCGTGAAAAGTCGCAAAAATGATGACACAAATAAGTAAAAAAATCTTCATTTTTTCAGTAGTGATCAGTTTCGGCTCGTGTTACATACCCACAATCTACGTTTGTTTATACAAGCTTATTTCTTTGAGGTAAAATATTATTTATTATTATATCGTTTTCGAGATTAATTTTTCCGGGATTAACAAATACAAAGGTAAATCAATACTGAATTTTAGTCTGTTTGAAGATGAAGATATTCGTTAATTTTCCTGGGATTTTCGAAAAGAAGTTGATATTTTCAAAATAATTATAATTTCTTGGAATCGTAAAATTCTAAAAACGAGATTTTTTCATAAAAACAAGAATTTTCTATTGCAATTTAAAATTCATCTAAGTTTCATAGGACTTTATTCAGTTTTTTGAGATTTTAAGAATTATAATCATTCTACCATAATTTTTTGAAAAATTATCTTTCTTTGTAGACACTACAGTGCAAGTTTACAAAATACGTAATAATGTAATAATTTGAAAAAATATGTGATATAAAAACTAATTTTTATTCAAAATGTGTTCTTAGAAGTGTAATGTTTAATAGAACAATTTTGAACAATGAAAATAATTTGTAAGAATTTGAGTAGAAAATTTGGATCGTGCAGATTTTTGAAATCAATAAATTAAAATCAAGTTGATAGCCTTGTAAACCGTTGTAAAATTTTGAAAAAAAAATCAGACTTTTTTTTTTACAATAGTGAATATACATATATTCTATTTTTTTTACCAGATTCTGCAAACATTCTTACTATTAATGCAGTATTGTAATAAAATAATGATTATAGAAATTTCGAAGTTTTTTCTCATCTTTCTTTTATCATAATCTTTTGGAGAAAATTCTGGAACTATCAGCAAAGCCTCAGAATCCGCGAAGATATTCAGAAATATTTTTTTAAGAAATAAATGTTCCATCAAATTCAAGATTTCATTTTTCTCTGTTGATATATACGTTCTTGAACTTTTAATTTCAAGATCAATTTGGGTGAATAAGAACAATTGTATTTTTATATTACAAATTTTTTTCAATGACGCAAAGGGTTTTCCCATATATTTTTATTCATTAAAAAAGATAATTTTCGAAGATATAAGACACGTGTGCGAAAATTTTTTTTATTTTATTATTCTAGAAAGTATCCAGGTGGGGGTGGACGTGTAGGTGTGTTGCACAATCTAAATGTGCATGCTGTCACTCCTCCTTGACACCAACAATGGTTGCAACCATCGTAGTAACGCTGGCCAGGCCTACATTTTTGCCCAAGTACTCCTTTGAGAAAAAAAAAAAAAAAACACAATTTTTCAACAATTTTATTTATTTTTTTACTAAATTTCAGAAAAAATTAGTTTCTATCGGTTGAGGAGAGTTAAGGAGTAAAATTAACACTTTTAAGAGTGAATTTCCACTCTATATCGAGTGAAAATACTGCCACTCTAATTAAGAGTGATTTTTTACATTTTTAGAGTGAAAAGTGATTCGAAATAAGTTAATTTTACTCCTTGAGTGAAATTCCAGTACTCTGAGAGTGATGATTCACTCTTTTGGAGTGAAATTTCACTCTAAGAGAGTAAATTTCCACTTTGTTCTAATGGCAGTATTTCGTATTCATGAAGAATGATAATTCATTAAGAAAACACTGAATGTCAAAAAATCTGGAGTTGAATTTTTTTTTTCTTATATCTTGACAAATCTGCATTTATCGAAAATAAATTTAATTCGTTATTTATAAATAAATGCAGAACAAAATGATACCAATTTTTTTCATTTCTTAATCAGATACATATTCTATACTTCTCTGCAAATAAGAAAAAAAAAGCATAGATTTAAATAGTGTTGCAATGAATGTATATGAGCAATAATTTTTTTTACCGTTACAAGCGAGTAAAGTCACGAAAACGACGACACAGATGAGTAAAGAAAACTTCATAGTTTTTTTTTATTTAGAATCTCGAGTTTCTCAGTAATTTTCTGAGGTATCGAAAAATTTTTAGCGATCAGTTTTGGCTCGCGTTATATACCCACAATCAACGTTTGTTTATACAAGCTTGTTTGTTTAAGGCCACACATTATTTATTATGATTTTGGTCTCGTGATTCATTTTTTCGGGATAAGGGAATAATAAAATGAATCAATTATAAATTTTAGTACGTTTGAAGATCAAAAAAGTCGTTTATTTTCCTGGAATTTCCAAAATAAAGTTCAGATTTTTATGAAAATTATTCTCTTTTGAAATCGCGAAAATCTGAGAATTATATTAAAAAAAAAAAAAAAGCAACAATCGTTCTGTCGCAGTTTAAAATTCATCGAAAATTCATGAGAATTTATGTGAAAGGGCGAATAAGAATGATCGTATTTATCAGAAAGAATTTCCTCTAATGACGCAAAGGATTTTTCCACATATTTTTATTTATGAAAAGAGATCATTTTTGAAGATGTAAGACACATTGTCAAATACTTATTTAAATTTTATTATTCTACAAAGTAGCCTGGTGGAGGTGGAAGTGTAGGTGTGTTGCACCATCTTAGGGTGCATGCTGTCACTCCTTCTTGACACCAACATTGGTTGCAACCATCGTAATAACGCTGACCAGGATTACATCTTTGCCCAAGTACTCCTTTAAGAGAAAAATAAAACAATTTCGTAAAACATTTTAATGAATTTTTTACTGAATTGTAGGGAAAATAAGTTTCTATTAGCTAAAGAGTAAAATTAACACTTTTTAGAGTGAATTTTCACTCCACATCGAGTGAAAATACTACCACTGTAATGAAGAGTGATTTTTTGCATTTTTAGAGTGAAAAGTTACTTGGAAGGAGTGAAATTTCACTCCTTTTAGAGTGAAACTTGAGTTCTCTGAGTGTGACGATTCACTCTTCTGGGGTGAAATTTTACTTTTTCAATCAATGCAGAACGAAAATTCATCAAGAGAACACTGAATATCGAAAAATTTCGAGTTTATATCCTTTTCTTTTATCATATTTAAGCAAATTAGCAATAATGAAAAAAATGTACTTCGTAATTCACAAATCATGCAAAACAAAATTATACCAACTTTTGTCATTCTAACCCAACACATAATTTTAATTAGATAAATATTTCATAATTCTCTGCAAATAAAAAAAAAATTAAAAACCATTCATTTTTTGATGGTGCAATGATTTTGTACGATTACTGATAATTTTTTTTACCGTCACAAGCGAGTAAAGTCGCGAAAACGATGACACAGATGAGTAAAGAAAACTTCATTGTTGTTTTTTTCTTTTTTCTTTTTTAAAGTTCGATTTTTTACACAATTTTCTGACGTATCGAAAAATTGTTAGCGATCAGTGTTGGCTCGCGTTATATACCCACAATCAACGCTTATTTATACAAGCTTGTTTGTTTTAGGTAACACAGTATTTATTATGATTTCGGTTTCGTGATTCATTTTTCCCGGATAAACGAATATGAAGATGAATCAATTATGAATTTTAGTAAGTTTGGAAATGAAAAAAGGTGTTGGTTTGTCTGGCATCCTTGAAAATAATTTGAGATTAAAATAAAAATGATTATTTTTCCTTGGAGTCAGAAAACTTTAAGAATGATAATTTTTTTATGAAAACAAAATTTTCTGTTGTAATGCTAAACTAGTCGATATTTCATGAAAGTTCACTTGGATTTCCGAGATTATTCAGAATGTCATAAATTTATAATTTTCTAAAAAATGATACATTTTTTTTTTATACCTTGCAGTTCCAATTTTGAAAAAACTTCTTGTTTTTTACTTAAAGTGTGCAGTCAGAAACATTTTTTAAATATTTATAAAAAAATTATAAATATTTTGATAATTTGAATTAGTTTTGTTTTAAAAATTGTTCTAAAAAACGTAATGTTTAAAAGTAAAATTTAACAGACGAACAGAAAAAAAAAATAGTTCTGGGCTTATAGCCTGGTAAAACTACTGTAAAAATTTGAAAAAAAATTAGTAGAGTAATTTTCATTAACGGACAGTAATTATAAAAACATTCAATATTTTTCACCAGATCCTGCAAATGCCTATACTTTTCATGTTATATTATGGTAAGAATCTTCAATGATATTTACTGAAATTACAGAAAAAGAAATTTACTGAACTTACGATGTTCCCAGAACTTCGAGAAATTTTTTTTTCGCATCTTTTTTCTATCGTTCATCTATTTGAAAACATTTTGAAATTATCAGCAAATAGCTCAAAGTACGCTTAGATTTTAAAAAATGTTACAAAAAACTGTTAACTCAGTTTATCACTATTTATTCTGCTGTTTGCATCAATCGTGTAGCGACTAAAACATATACCTAATTTTTTACAATTTTGATAAGCACTTTTATTTTTGCATGAACAATTCAAAATAAAAAAGTATTGCCAAGATTTAAAAAAACTCATGGACAAAAAATATTTTTTCATTCAATATAATATGTGTATGTTTTATGAACAGTGCAGTCGACAAAAAAATCTATAAATCTGAAATAATTGTAGTATTAATGATCCGTCGACTGTTATTTTTTTATCAATTTACTCATGTCATTTAAATAAGACAGAAAAATTTCCTCTGGAAAAAATGCAAGAAAAAAAAACTCATGGAAGACACTAAAAACTCATCATATTGAAAATTCATTTGGTTTTGAGAAGGTTCATCTTGAATATTATGATACCAAAAATAAATCATTGATATTTTTTTTACAATATAGTTATATACATAATAATACAAATAATGATAGTTACATGACTTGTGTAATTAGTTACTATGTATGAGATATCTCTTGCATACATAAGATTGAATTATGTATAATAGTATAAGATTGATAAAAATTATTCTCATTTAATTAACTATTTTATCATCCATGTAACTGATACAATATATTTATTAAAATTTTTACCTGTATTATAATATAATAAATGCAGAATATTCAGTTAACTTTTATTGTTTATATTCTTCGTCTCAACAAGTATTAGCATGACTGCCTAACTAATTATTTGACAATAGCAAATTCAAAATTTTTTCGTCATATAACAACTCATGATGTAGAACTTTTGTATTTACATGCAGTCTCGTCTCAAATGTCTTTACAGTGACATCAAGAATGTTGACTTTATTAATTTTTTTTGCTCAGTTGGCAAAAGCAACATTATAAAGTAAACAATCCAGTTTCTTTTCGTTTTAAAAAAGCATGAAACAAGTACTTTCAGCCCATACAAATCATTTTACTATTAAAAATTTTGATAAATATTCAGTTTTTTGACATTATCTCATATTTAAAAAAGAAAAAAAGGAAAGAAAAAGCTTTACCATCAATTAACATAAATAATCTACATAATACTTTAGAATAAAAATGTTTTTATTTCGCGTTCAGCTACAATAAATAACTGACACATGCAGTATTAAATTTTTTTTAGCTTAAAAAACGGTTCACAGTGAAAATTTGTTATACAGTCTTAATATCTCGGTGAATATGTACAAATTTTTTCAATTTCACAATCTCCACAATCAAATACCCCAAAAAGGTATAAAAACTTTTAAGACTTATTGTTAATAATTATTCAAAGTAGTCAGATGGGGGTGGAAGAATAGGGGTGTTACATCCTCTGAGAGTACATGCAGTCTCTCCTTTGGTGCACCAACAGTCGTTGCAACCATCGTAATAACGTTTTCCTTCAACACATTTTCGTTCTCCAAGTACTCCTTCAAATTAAAAAAATTTTTTATTAATCACTGTTTATACCTCAAACATCAATTAATTTATTTATTCACGTGAAACCCCTTATATTTTCTATTAAATAGAAAAAAATTATTCAACAGTAGAAAAAATATGTTTTTTATCATGGAAAAAATTTCATAAGACATTCTAACATAACAAAAACTTGCACAAATTGTAATAAAATTGAAAAAAAAGGACAAAAATGTATTTTACCTTGACAAACGAATAACGTCGCGAAAATCACGACCAAGAAAAACGCTGTGTATTTCATTGTTGATAATTGGTTGGAAATATGAAATGTTATTCAACACGATTTTCACTGTGCATTGACAGTACCCACTTTTGGTCCCGGTATATATATCTGCAATCTTGTATTGCTTACGTGATTTTCTTATCAACAAATTCGCCGGACGAGAATTCGCATCATAAATCAAAATATGGAGATGACATTACTTTATCTTATGTTTGATTTATTGATGTGTTATTCCATGTGTTTGTTTAACCAACAAGTGGGAAAAGTATTCATCATCGTGGAATTAATCATTGGTTTTTGCTTCTTGAAAATTTTTTGGATGAGTAATTAATGTACTTGGATGAAATTTGGGTATAATTTTATTTGGTAGTTGAATTCATTGTTTTTTGATTAAATTTTATGTTTGATAACAAATTTTTTTGATAAGAACTTGGTGCTGAACAAAAATTGTAGAATAAATATAAAAAATGAAAACATCTTTAATAAACTTCAAAAATATCAAATGTATTGTTCTATTTTGCTTTTTTTCCAACATAAATATATTTTCTTCAATTTATGTATTCTGAAGACGTAGATTGAAAATCTCACTGTCAGGCTTATGCAAAATTTAAAAATGCAGTCGTTTGTATATACAAATTTTCTAACTTTTCTACAGTATATAAAATTTATCACTATTTACTAAAATCTCACACAATTTTTCGAAATTTTTGGCAACCATCCAAATTTCCAGTGTAATGATAATTTTTCGCATTATCCAAAATTTTCAAGAATTTCGTTGAAATTTTCAAAATTCTTGACGATCTCTTGTATGCTGAAATATATTTTAACTTCTGAAAACTTTACGATACGCAGTTTCTGTAGTTCAGAAAAACTTTCGACAACTATGAAATTTTATTATCATTCTCTCAAATTCAACAAATTTTTCTAATTTATTTGAATAATAGTTTTCCAAAAATTTCCAGAAATTCTTTAATCATTGCAACGTTTGAAATAATTGGATATCTTTGTACGTTACAAATTTAAATGATTTTTCAAAAAATTCGAGAATATTACAAAGTTTCTGTAGTTTTAGAGAATATTTACGAAATTTTGATAATCTACAAAATATAATATCTCTTTCTGAAATTCAACGAATTTTTCGAAATATCTAAAATTAACAACAATCTCGAAATTTTTGATAGTTTCTGTTTTTGAAAAATTCTCAAAAGATCTGTTTCAAGTTGAAATTTGTAAAATAATTTTTGATTTACGTACGATAAAACATATATTTCAATTATAAGCAATTTTAGGATTACGAAAAATTTTTGAAATATTCCAAAATCTACAAAAATCATCTCAATTATGCCAAATTTACAAAGTTTGTTGAATTTTTCAAATTTTCAACATTTTTAATGAACCTAGTTTTGATTTTTTATGTTTCTGAAATTCTGAGAATTATTCATTGAAATTTTCGAAATTCCCGACGGTCTCTTCAAGGTTAAAATATTTTTTGATTTTCAAAAATGTTAAGAATATTACATTTTTGTATGGTACTTTACACAAAATTTCCAAAATTTATCAAAATCTGTGAACTTTATCGATATTTTAAAATTGTTACTATTTTTCAGAATTATTATTGGCTATTTTCAAAATTTTCGATGTTCTACAATTTTTCGAGATTCGCAAACTTCTTAATATGAATTGAATTTTCGAAATTATCGACTATATTAGTACAATCAAACTTTTTCTGATTCCTCAAAATTTTGAGCATTTTACAGTTTCTGTAGTTTAACGGAATTTTCAAAATATTTTGTGATCTATAAAATAATTGGACTTTCTGAGAAATTCTATAAGTTCTTCAATTTTAAAGTATTATTGACAATTATTATAATTTTTAGTATTCATTCATTTATAAAAATTCCAAATTACGGACAATATTTCTTACACTTTCTAAAATTTAAAAATACAGTCGTTTGTCAATTTTTTTGATTTCCATGCACAATTTAATCCTCAGTTTTAACCGTAAATCTCAGGAAATATTTATTAACTTTTCGTTTGTTTATTCAACCTTCATTATTACCAGTTCAATAATTTCAGAGGCTCACGTAAATTCTCAGTTTTTTCGGATAACATCATTTTTTTCCACGTATTTGCGACGGTTTGTCAGTGTATTTACTTGATGATAATTGGCTTCGAAAAAGACATAAATCAGAGTAAAAATGAATTCATTTTCTGCAAATTTAGGATTCTGATGATTCCATGATAAATATTATTGAGATTGTGAAATAAATTCGTTAATAATTAAATTTGATAATAAAAAAATATGTCATGGTTCTTGCTGGAGAAATAAATCTTTTGAATTTTAATGAATTATGACCGATATTCTGAAATTTCATAGTCATTTGTACCTTTGACCTCCCCCCCCCCCCCAAAAAAAAAAAGAAAAATATACCCTGACGTGCAAAAATCTTTGGATACTCAATGTTTTGTATATTATGAGAATAAAATTGAAGAAATTTTTGATGAAACGTATCAAATGTTGAGGGTAAGTTTTAATTGCATTTTTTTAAATAATCTTAGGAAGTGAAAATGCAATTTTTAACAAAGGTTGGTAATTATTATATAAATTGTTAAAAAAAATAAAGTTAACTTTCCCTCATTGGACATTATTTTACATTTTGTATGCCTGAAAAACAAAGTTCATAATTTTCGACAAACATTATAAACATATAAAACATATAAACCTAAACATGATAAACATTTATTTTTACAATATTTTGGATAATTTTGATAAAAATTAGAATGCATTTGAAAATCCTAAGATTTTTGCTCTAGAATTTGATCAATAGATGTTTTTTGTCAATGAATTTCACTCATCGAACCAGTGGAAAGCTTTAAAAAAAATGCAAACGCATTTGCACTGGCTATTTACTCAGTCATTAAAAAATTCTCCATTTATCATATCGATTAATATAATCACGAAAGTGTGTATGTTTCCACTGTAAATAAGGAAGTTTTTAACTGTGTGCTCGAAACAAAATTTTTTTTTGTTTTTTTTTATTTACAGAAATAAATCCTCATTTATCATACAAGATAATCAACTGGATGATTCAAAAATTTTCCTGGTTTTTAAATACCTTGAATTGCACAAAGTAAACACATAAATCGAACATTAATTTTCATAGGAACACAATCTATAAATTATCACGTTTTTTGGATGAATTTTGAAGTTTTTTCTTCCTTGTTATCAATGTAAACACTGGATTTATTCACTGGAACCTGAAAATGTGTGTTCATTAAATAAAGAAAAATATTATAATTTATAATAGAATACGATAATGATGAATATAATTTTTTATTATTCCAATCACTATTATTTGTAAAAATGTTTATCTTTCTTATAAATCAAATTTTTTAATTCCATCTGAAAAGTAACAGAAATACTCTCTCTATGAATTTTGGACTTTACACAACATTTATTAAGAATTAATAAATGTTGCTCACAATTCCTATCAAATTGATTGCATTTATCTCTATTATTATTACTTTTTAAGTTTCATCTGACAATAATTGGCCTGAAATTCAAACGTTCAAATAAATTACTTGATTTTTCTGTTGGAGAAGGTTCCTCAAGTTTCAAAACGAAGGGTTCTTTTGGGGCAATTATCTTTGGTTTTGGTTCTCGGTTTGGTACCAGCATATCTGGAATACATGGTAGAAGAGTGCATATCCTTCTCCCTTTTGAGCAGAAACACCTGTTGCAGGGATCGAAAAGAGGAAGCCCTTCGACACATTCAATACCTCGATTTTCTGCCACTTCTACTTCGGGGGTTTCTTCATCTGTTTTCTCACCTTCGAAATCATTTTACATAACATCATTTTAACATACTCTGTCAATCTAGATCAATTAAATCTGAACCAATTTCAATCTGTTGAAAAATTTCACTGAAAAAGCTGCACTTTATAGACAGATGTATTTGTCAAATTCTGTTGCATTATACAATTTTCACAGATTTCATTGTCAACATTTTAACAGGGCAATCTGTAAAACACAACAATTTGTTGAAATGAATAGATTCAGATTTAGAGAATAGTAATACTGATTTTATACAGTTCCAAAAACTTACCATCTCCAAAAACTACCACTGCTGAACTTGACACAAGGAAAATTAAAATAACGCACTTCTTCATTTTGATTAGATTTTGCTGGAAAATCTTGTTCTATTGACGATGAGCATAGACAAACTGATTACGAAGAGGAAAAAACCGATGTTATATAGCAATGATGGGTCGATCTTTGTAAACAAGTTTTTTTTTTTTCGTGCATCAATGATTAGCATTTTCATTTATTTCATTATTGTGTGGAAATCGGAGATCCGAGAAAATTTCAGGAAAATCATATGATAGGTTTTTGGAGTAGGGAAAAGGCATGGATTTTGATAACAAAAAATTCAGGACAGGATGATGATTCAGAGTCGAGCTCCTCAGTTGCGTAAAGTACTATTCTTTTTTCATCATTTTCTGATTACTGTTTGGGAAATTCGACAAGCTACAAAAATTTGTCAAGAATCTTAATAGGCTAAACAAATTTTTAATAATATTCGGAAAAACGTAAATAGTTTATTTTATTTAAAAAATTTTTAAATTTCAATTAAGCTATGAGAAAAGATATTGTAAATTTCGAGAATTGTTTTTAACTATCGAAAATTGGAAAAATTTGTAGGAATTCAAAAAATGTTTGTACATTTCGTGGGGTAAATAATATTAAAAAAATTAAGTACATGAAATTACAAAACCCTCACTTCATTGTCATATGTGAATCATCTCTAATTTTGGTATTTTCAATGGAAATCTAGAAATTTTAAAAAATCATAGAGCATTGGTGTTCATCATGAATGATTCTAAAAAATTTAAAAAATTCGCAGGATTCCAAAAAAGTGGGCGAATTACGTAGATTGTTTAAAATTTTTAAGATTCTGTGAAATTCTAAAAAATGATCAATATTTTTCAAACTTTAAAAAAGAAAAATATTGTATCGTACGGAAATCGTTAATTAACTAGTATATTTTTAAAAAATTAAAAACATCGAAAAGTATGAAGATTCTCAATAATCTTATGAAATAATAAAAATGTGAAAAATTTAGAAAATTTTGATAAATATTGTAGATGATGAAATATTTAAATTATTTCGTTGAACGATAGAAACTCTATATTCTCGAAATTTTAAAAAATAAGTCAACTTTTAACTGTGGGGAGATCGTCAAAAATTTCAGAAATTTCGATGAATATGAAAAAATTTTAAAACATTTTCAAATATAAAATACTTTGAAAATAGCCAATAATTTCAAAAACTTTCGAAAATTCGTGGAATTTCAGAAGATATACGAATGATAAAAATTTTGAAGATAGTGGGAAATTCATAAAAATTTTTTGTGAAACTACATAAACTGTCTAATTTTCAAAAAACTTCTAAAAAGTCGAGAAATATTATCGTTCATGGTTGATCATTTCGAAAATTTCAATAGAAACTACAAGCTATAAAAATTTCAAAAATTAAGTCATCGTAAGAAATTTATATTGTTAATAATTGTAGAAATTTCAAAAAATTAGTGGGATGCAGGAAGATGATGATTAATTGTTCAGATTACAGTATATTTCAAAAATTTTTTCTGTAACTGCAGAAACTGGGCAATATTTAAACATTTTGTTACATCAATAAATGTTTCATGGCAGACGATTTAAAAAATTTCAATGAAAATCTTTGAGAATAAAAATATTTTAAAAGATCCAAAGATATTTAAGGTAAATAAAAATCGTCAATAATTCATAAAAATTGTAAATTTCTGTTGTGTTCCAAAATGTTGATAAATTTTGTAAATTGTAGAAAATTTTGAAAAAATGTAAGCCTGATATATACGTGTATAATTCTCAACATTGTTTAAAATAAAAAATATTTTATGTAACAAGTATCATATATAATTTAGAAAATTTCTATAGAAATCACGAAATGACCATATTTTAAATTTGAAATATAACATTAACGTTGAATATCTCAAATATTTTTGATAATTATTCAAAATTCTAAAAATTTGTTGGATTTGGAAAGAGTACATGGATAAATCTTTTAGATTGTAAAAAATTGTGAAGATTCAGTAAAAAGACACTAAAAACTTAGTACCTAATATTGTTAAAATTTTGAAAAATCAAAAAATGTTCTACCATACGTAATTCATCAATAAAATAATTAATTTCATAAAATAATAAACATTTAAAAGAATCAAGATTGCCAATCATTCTCCAAAATTCAAAACTCAGAAAATAATTGAAAAATCAGTGGATGATGAAGTATTTTGAATACTTCGTTAAACTACGTAATATTGTAATATTCCGTAATATAAGAATAAAAAGTGTTACATTTATAAAATTTTTAAAAATCAGTAAAAGTTCAATAGTACATTGATAGTTCTGAGTTGCAAAAATTTGAATAAAAATTCAAAATTTCGGAAATTTCGAAAAATGAAACAACATGGAACATAAAATTACTAACAATACCAAAACGTTTAAAAAATGTGTGTAATTTTAGAAAAGAAAATCGAACAAATTAAGGATTTTCAATAACTCATAATAATTGGATTAATCTTCAGTGTTCTAGAATGTTGATAAATTTTCTAGATTGTAGAATATTCTTAAAATTCAATACTTCAGAAACAATATTACAGCCTGAAGATTTATATACATCATCAGAAATACATGTATACAACATCAGGAACTTGAACATCAAAAAAACCAATAAGTTAAAATTCACTGAATTTATTCTTCTTCATCACAAAAAACTTTCCATTTTTCGGTCCTTACAAAGTTGAAAGCAGTTGAAATTCACCAAAAAATTTCCAACTTTTCACTTAAACCAACGTTGTTCAAATTTTCAGGCCCAAAAATCATTCGGGGGACGTAATTTTGGCATCAATTGTCCTTTAGGCAAAATACACGCTCTTTCAGTACACGATTCCTGTCCATCAGAACAACGACAATTGTTGCATCCATCGTAATAAGATTTTCCTGACACACATTTCCTCGTTTCTTGCGGTGACAAAAAACAACTTTGATCTTTAATTCCAGATATCAAAAATTAGAAGAAATAATCAAAACCAGTAATAATTAATATTTAAGACAAATAACCGAACCGAATATTATGAAGCACAGAATAAAAATAAAAAAGACACACTTTGACATGGTAGTTCTTTTTGTAATGTAATTTGCACGATGCTCAAAAACAAACTGAATCTGTACGTGAATAATGCACGGTTTTATAATACAACAATGCAGTCTTATCTGTTTTTGTTTCTCCCCAAACGTCAATAATAAATCGATGTCACAATAAGATAAAATTTCATGTTCGAAAATTTTGAACCTAATGAGTATTTAAATTGAAGTTTTCACAAATATTCAGGTTTTTTGATCTGTAGGTTGAATTATTTTCTGTTATTTTCAACTAAACGTTCGGAGGGTCCAGTTTGTTGTCTGCACCAGCTAAAAATGAAAAAGTAGAATTCAAATCTCTGAGATGAAAAGAGATAGAAAATTATCTCTTACTTTGCTCCTGGGTTGTTGTTTTTTGCCAAAAATCTTCTGGTGGAGCCACGGTACTCTGCATACTTCCATCCAAAGTAGGACAAAGTTTTAGGGTACAAGCAATATTTCCTCCAACGCATTTGCAGCTATTGCAACCATCAAAGTATGATTTTCCATCGATACATTTTGCTTGAGTGGCTTCTTCTGATGATTCCGAACTTTTGGAGTCATCTTTGCAATCATCACAAAGTTATTTCTTATTTGTTTATTAGTTTATTCATCAGCTGAGATGAAAGGAAAGTTGAAGAAAAATTTTAAACCGCAAAAACTGTGACACGTTTCTTGTATTTTTAAAATACAAGAAATGTTCTATGATGAGTTGATCTTCAATAATTCAAAAACTGGAAATTTTGAAAAATTTGGAAATATAAAAAACATTATGTATATCATTTATTGGCAATAATTATAAAAAAATCAAAAATTTGTAAGAAATAAAAAAAGTAAGTGTATTTTGTTGACTGTGGAAAATTTTGAAGATTCGAGGAAATTCCCAAATGAAAGTTATCCATCAAAAATTTTTGAAAACGAATTTTATTGTAGAAATTTTAATATTGTACATAATTTTGGAAATTTTTATAAATGAATGAATATTCAAAATTATAATGACTGTCAATAATACTCGAAAATTGAAAAAAATTTATAGAATTTCTGAGAAAGTCCATTAATTTTGTAGGTCAATATTTTAAATATTTTAAATATTTTAAAAATTCCTCTAAACTACAGAAACTGTAAAGTTCTTAAAATTTTAAGGAATCAGAAAAAGTTTGGTTGTACGTATATAGTCGATAATTTCGAAAATTCAATTCATATTAAGAAGTTTGCGAATCTCGAAAAATTGTAGAACATCGAAAATTTTGAAAATAGCCAATAATAATTCTGAAAAATAGTAACAATTTTAAAATATCGATAAAGTTCACAGATTTTGATAAATTTTGGAAATTTTGTGTAAAGTACCATACAAAAATGTAATATTCTTAACATTTTTGAAAATCAAAAAATATTTTAACCTTGAAGAGACCGTCGGGAATTTCGAAAATTTCAATGAATAATTCTCAGAATTTCAGAAACATAAAAAATCAAAACTAGGTTCATTAAAAATGTTGAAAATTTGAAAAATTCAACAAACTTTGTAAATTTGGCATAATTGAGATGATTTTTGTAGATTTTGGAATATTTCAAAAATTTTTCGTAATCCTAAAATTGCTTATAATTGAAATATATGTTTTATCGTACGTAAATCAAAAATTATTTTACAAATTTCAACTTGAAACAGATCTTTTGAGAATTTTTCAAAAACAGAAACTATCAAAAATTTCGAGATTGTTGTTAATTTTAGATATTTCGAAAAATTCGTTGAATTTCAGAAAGAGATATTATATTTTGTAGATTATCAAAATTTCGTAAATATTCTCTAAAACTACAGAAACTTTGTAATATTCTCGAATTTTTTGAAAAATCATTTAAATTTGTAACGTACAAAGATATCCAATTATTTCAAACGTTGCAATGATTAAAGAATTTCTGGAAATTTTTGGAAAACTATTATTCAAATAAATTAGAAAAATTTGTTGAATTTGAGAGAATGATAATAAAATTTCATAGCTGTGGAAAATTTTTGCCAAAGTACAGAAACTGTAAAGAATCGTAAATTTTTCAAAAGTCTAAATATGTTTCAACATACAAGAGATCCTCAAGAATTTTGAAAATTTTAACAAATTTCCTGAAAATTTTGGAAAATGCGAAAAATTATTATAACACTGGAAATTTTAATGGTTAAATACTAAAAATTTCAAAAAATTCTGTGAGATTTCAGTAAATCGTGATAAATTTTATACACTATAGAAAAGTTCGAAAATATTCCTTTAGTATTTTTTAAATAGCTAAAATTATCGTACGTAGATCTCCATTGATTCAGAAAATTTCAATTGAACTTCAAAAGTTCTAAATATTTCGAAAAAATTTGTATAATTTCAGAAGAAGTCGATTAATTTTGTATATTGTGGAAAACTTTTATAATTTTACGTTAAATTACAGAAACTTGGTAATATTCATAAATTTTTAAAAAACCAAAAGTTGTTTTTTAGCACAAAGATCGTCGATAATTCTAAAACTTTCAATGTAAATTTTTAAAATTTGAAGAATTTGGGAAAATCACAATGATATCAAGAATCTTCAAGATTGTCAACAATTCTAAAAAATTGAACAAGTTCGTAGGGTTCCAGAAAATTTGCTGAAAGTCGTAGGTTGTGGAATATTTTGAAAATGCCTTAAAACTACCAAAACTGTGTAACATTCTCAAAATCTTCAAAAACCAAAAAATTTTCTACAACACAAAGATCGTCAATAATTTTAAAAATTTGAGAAAAAAGTAACTTTCATTTTTCAACGGTTCAAATGCAAAAGAAAAGAAGAAAAAATTGAATTCAATACATATTTCGTTATTTCTAATTTTCATGTTGTTGGGAATGGTCTCACTAAAGATCATTACTCATCATCAAAACCAACTTCCCTACTCCAAAAACCCTGAATTTTTTCCAAACCTTTCTTCCATCTCTGTACACAAAACATATTTACCATCACTGGTAGCAAGACCAAAGCTCAGCACTATCACCAATAAAATAGCGCACTTCATTGTTCTGAACCGTCTCTTCAAGTGATACTAATTACCCAGTTACTTCAATGCACGTTATATAACAGTGACAGATGAACCTTGCATACATTTTTCCTATTATTTATCTTATCGTTTCCACATTTGCAAGCGTGTAATAACGAATTGGCGAGAATGGAACGAAAAATGCTTGACCCTCGTGACTTGGTATAAACAATGTCATTTCATAATTGAGTGGGGTAATTTCAAATTCAAGATAAAATATAGACATATGAAGAATAGAGAAACATTATTTCGTGTGTAGGAAAATAACAGAAGCTGATTGCTGTTCCAAATCACCAATTTCTATTTATTTCAAGTGAAACACAAGAATATAAATGAATTAGTTTGCAACTAAATTTCTAGTTATGAACTAATTATGAACATCTGAATTCTCTAATCTTGCTTCAGTTCCTGTGTTGCACAACCTTCAGGAGTACAAACTGGTTTGTCATCAACACATGTACACATTTCACAGTCATTCATGTATACGTATCCTTTCAAACAACCATACATTCTTATTTCTTTTTGATAGGGAGCTGAAAAAAATCTCAATATAAAAATTCAAGACATTCCAGATTTCAGAAGGAAAAAGGGTCATGAGAAATCTTACTTTCGCATCCTTCTGTATTTTTGCAAACCATCTTCTTATCCTTGCACTCACAAGTCATACATCCTATGCCACAACCTGATCCCTCGACGCAATCTTTTTCAGTTGTTGTTTCTGAAGAAATACAACAACAAGTCACAAAATTGTAACTTTAGAAGCTCTTTTCAGCAAAAATTGTAACAGAAAATGTAGTCTCACCTGTGTCACCAAAACTTAACGCGACGACATGCGCCACAAAAAACAAAACCAAGATCTTCTTCATTCTGACTTATGACAATTTCAATCGATGATCAGCCATGAACTGATCTCGCATTTTGAAAACTTTTATTTATACATCGCGAATGATTCAATCATGATGAATACATTTTGAATCCCTGCACACATTAGAAGATTCTTCTATGCAAATCTAATTTTGTAGATTTGCATGCAACGATCTGATAATTCAGTCATTTTTGTTTTTACAGTTCATTTAGTGTCAGCCTGTTGACGAAGTACAAAATGATTTTTTTGGTTGCGATAACGACTGTTTATCAAGAAAATCTCGATCGTGATTGAATGGAAATGTGAGGAAGATTGAAAAATTGTGTTTTTTAGGGTTTTTCACAAGCGACCGGCGCTTGCAGCTGGCATGGGCCTCAGCAGTCGAGGCAATGGCGGAGGTGGAGGTGGAGTAGGAAATGCCAATAATGCCAATTTAGGAGCGATCGACGGTGATTGTGGTGATGCGCTAAAACGTCGGAAAATTCATAGGTGCGATGTTGCAGGATGCGACAAAGTCTACACCAAAAGCTCGCACCTGAAGGCACACAAAAGAACGCACACTGGTAGGTCACTGTCTAAATATAAAATTCTTGAGGGACAATTGAAGGAAAAATTCTGCATAGGTTAAGTATATAAAAATATCCATGCAAAAATGCATGAATTTATAAATTGTAGTTTTGTTGACTTGTTGAACTTTCCACAAATAACAGATTTCATAAAAATTGTCTAAAATTTCAGACTTTTAGTAAAAATTGATGTGCATTTTCAAACAATAAGATTTTCTGAAAGCTTAATGATGAATCATAAAATTATTCCTTTCATCAATATTCCCAATTAGGTACCATGTTCATGAGTAAAATAGGTGAACCTGACCTTCCGAAAAAACATTCATAGATGATAATTGAAATTTTCAATCAAAGCATCGAAGCATTGTTCCGTTTAAATGTCAACGACTTCACAACAAGCTGGTGTTCCCTGTCGTTTATTGCCAAGTCACCCGTTTCGAAGCATTAAAGTTATGGCAAAAAACTCGCTATTTCGCCGAGTTGGAAAAGCTCGGGATCCTCGAGAATCCGTCGGCGTAAATGACGGTTCCATTGCAGATTGCGGCCGTTATTCATCGTCCACTTGATAAATCATTGGGACCGCATTTTCCTGGCTTATTGAGATCATCACTTATGCTCTTCTGAGGTTTTTTTGTTGAGTTTTTCTCCTGTCACAGGTCACATTTAAAGAAGATGTTAGGAAGTCGAGATTTTTGAGAAAATTTTTGGTACCTTTTCCTTTGCTTTTTGTTTTTTAAATGCCCTGGCATGAATTCTACATTAGAATATAAAATTATCCTTGAATTTAAATAGGCAAAAGATCATCTTGTGCTCTCTTAGTTCTTTAGAGTGAATTTTCACTTTACATCGAGTCAAAATACTGCCAGTTAAAAAAGGAGTGAAAATTCACTCCAAAAGAGTGAAAAATCATTTTTGTAGAAGTTGAATATTTCACTCTTAAATCGTAGGCAAATTCCTCTTTTAAAACTAAGTTGAATCTCTCTTTTAAGGGAGTATAATTTCACTATCTTCGAGTGACTAATCACACTTTAAAAAAGTGATAAATCACTCTAAACTTTAATTACGGTGTTTTAACTTGATGTAGAGTGAAAATTAACACCAAGGAATTAATAGAGTGAAAAGTCAGTCAAAAATAACTGTTTAATTTTATATGATATCAAATACCAATAAAAATATACACATAGATTTTTTTAAAGAAAGAAATATTTGAAGTAAAAAATCCTCTCAAAACGTCCTATGACTCTGTATTTGACATCAAAATCGAAAATTATGCTCTCATAATTCCTTAGAGTTAATTTCTACTCCCTATTCTGTAAAATATCTGCCACTCAAACTTGGAGTGGTTTCACACTTTTTAAAAGTGAAAAGTCACTCGAAAACAGTTGAATTTTACTCTTCTTAGAGTAAAATGAAACAATCTTCATCAGAGATATCTTACTAGAATTTAAGAGTGAATTTCAACTTTTTCAAGAGTGACTATTCACCATTTTGGAGTCATTTTTCACTTTCCAAAAGTGAAGTCACTCCAAGGATATAAAATTTCACTTTTCTTGGAGAAAATTTCAACTCATTTTTGATAGAGCAATCTAATTAAAATTGGAAAGCGAAGTTGAACTTCTTTAAGAGTGACTCTTCACTCTTTTCGAGTGAGTCTTTACTCTCAATCGAGTAAAAATACTGCTTTTTAAATTATGAGCAATTTTTTACTTTTTTTAAGTGCAGTACCTCTTTTATATTAAATTTTAACTCTTAATCGAGTGAAAATACTGCTTCGCGAATTAAGAGTAATTTTTTTTTTTTTTTAGAGTGAAGTCACTCGAAAGAACGTAATATTTCACTCTTGAAAGAGTAAAATCAAACTAGTTTTTATAGAAGAAATCTAACTATAATTTAAGTGTGAAAATCAAATTCTCTAAGAACGACTTTGCACTCTTTTCGAGTAAATTTCGACTCTACACTAAGTCAAAATACTATCATTCAAACTTAAAGTAATTTTTCATTATTTTATAGTAAATTACTCGAAAGAAGTAATATTTTACTCATTTCAGAGAGAGATTCAACTCATTTTTTAAAGTAAAACATGATTTGAGCTTAAGAGAGGAATTTAGCTTTTAAAAGACTTCATTCTTTGAAAGTCAATTTTCACTCTTAATCTATGCAGAATTTTTCTATTCAAACTTGGAGTGATTTTTCACTTTTTTTATAGAGAAGTCGGTCGAAAGAAGTGGAATTTCACTCGTGATAAAATGAAACTTGACTAATTAAAAAAAAGTATACCTTGAATGTAAGAGTAAAATTCAACTTCTCTAAGGGTGACTATTTACTCTTTTAGAGTGAATTTTGACTCTACATCAAGGCAAATTACTGTAATTTTAACTTAAAGTGTGGTTTTCCATTTTTCAGAGTGAAGTTACTTCAAGAAAGGAGGATTTTCTTCTTCTTAGAATAAAATTAAAAAATTCCTTTTCAGGAGAAAATCTGAAAAGAATTTAGAAGTATAATAGAACTTCTCTAAAAATGACTATTCACTCTTTTACAGTAAATTTTGACTCTACATTGAGGCAGAATATTGTCACGCAAACTTGGAGTGATTTTTCACTTGAAAAAAAATTTTCACTTTATAGAGTAAAGTCACACAAAAGATGTCAATTTTCACTCTTCTTAGAGTCAAGTTAAACTCATTTTTCATGGAAAGAAAACTGACTAGAATTTAAGAGTGAAATTCCACTATTCTAAGAGCTTCTTTTCACTCTTTTAGAGTGAACTTTACTCTCGATCGAGTCAAAATACACTACGTCTGCTACTCAAACTTGGAGTGATTTTTTACTTTTTTCGAGTGAAGAATTAAAATTTCACTCTTTTTGGAGTGAAAGTCTAATCGTTTTTTGATTATTATTAGTAAGTTAATTTCACTTTTCCAGTAGTGATTCCTTTACGAAGGATTTTTACTTCAGATGAAGTCAAAATACTACTACTCAAACTTGGAGATATTTTTTACTTTTTTAGAGTCAAGTCACGCAAAAAAAATGGAATTTTGTTTTACTTAGAGTAAAACCTAACTTTTTTTTATAGAGAAATCTGACTAAAACTTAAGAGTGAAGTTTAAATTTTCTAAGAGAGAAGATACACTCTTAGAGTGAATTTTTACTCTAATTCGAGTCAAAATACTGTGACTCTTTCTTAAGAGTAATTTTTCACTTTTTTAGAGCGAAGTCACTCGAAAGAATAAAATTGCACTCCTCTTAGAGTGAAACTTTATTCATTTTTTAGGGAGGAATTTTATTAAAATTTAGGAGTGAAGTTGAACTTCTTTAAGATTGACGATCAACATTTAGAGTGAATTTCCTTTCTATATTGGGATTTAATTTTTTCTCCTTGTTTGAGTAGCAGTATTTAAATTCAATGTAGAGTGAAAATCCACTTTCCGAGAATGAAAAAAGTAAATTTTCGAAAAAAAACAAACAAACAAACAAACTTTAAGTACAAAAATATCAAATATGTATATTTCAAAACTAACTGTGATATTTATTTTCAGAATTTGAGAAAAATAAGTCACATGAGATACATATGTTGATACTGAATTAAATGACCATTTGATAACAACTTTTTTCTCACTGTCCTAATTCTTCAAATTAAATTTTCTTTCTACTTCAGACATCAAGCCAAAATACTGTCACTTAAACTAGGAATGATTTTCTACTTTCCTGGAGTGAAAAATCACTCGTAACTATCATCATCTCACTTCTTTTGGAGTGAAATTCAACTTCTCTAAGAATAATAATCAACCCTTCTAAAGTGTATATTGTCACTCTGTAAAGTTCAATTTTCACTCCTTGTTTAACTGACAGTATTTTAACTCAACATAGAGAAAAAATTCACTCTAAGAAATCAATAAAATGCAAGTTTCCTAAATACCAACCTCAAAATAAGAAAAAAACTCTAACTAATCTCGATACACCATTACACATAACATTTTCTCTTAACAATTTCATAATTATCAAGATTCTTAAAAAATGGCCATTAACAACCTATCCGCTCAACCCATGCTAATGACCATCAAGTGAAACGGCTTCAGTGTCGTTGCGTAATTGCGAATAATTCGTCCTTTATATCCACCGTCCCATATACGTTATACATCGAAACAGGGGCCAACCAAAGAAGAAAAGACATTAGTTATCGTTTCGCTAATGCGTTCCGATGCGATTTTTCGGCTCGAGCGTTACCTACTTCGCGTTGCAACAGAGATTGACGCCCGCAGCTTACACGCTCGCACCGACTCATTAGTTAACCGTACCAACCGATAAAGCTAGTTGCCCTCTCATTTGCAACATTACTCATTCGCATTACAAATCACAATCACGAATCCTAAGGGCGGTATAAATAATTGGAACATATATTCCAACTCAACTTACGCTATGAACACCATCATAAATCTCAAGATCTGTCGCATACATGTTTTAAAATTGAACTTTTTAGCAGGCAAATTCATGAATACATTAAATGAATCATATTTATTTATTATAAAAACAAGGGTGTAGGGAGAAAAAAATTTCGGGAGGGGTTTTTCGGGAAAATATTTTTCCTTCGGGATTTCATAATTTTTTATCTTTGACAACATGTTACATGAGAGTGATTTTGAAATATTTCATAATTAGGAATTACACAACTTTTTGAAATCAGAATTGTACATTTTTCATATTCGTAAATAATGACTTTCGATTCTTGTAATTTTGAATTAGTAACTGAAGTTTTATTTTTTTTACTGATACTTTTTGTATTCGTACCACTTTGAGGATTATCTGATATTAATAGAGCTTACTGAAATTTGATGCTCTAGGAATGAAACTTCTACATAATTTATATATTTGAATTGATTTTTTAGCAAATTCCAACCACACAGATTAAAGGTACATCATAAATTTTTATTATATTCGTATGGTATATTATTCATCAAATTTTGTAGTATTTTCAGTTATTTTCATATACTTTGAATATTTCTCATCGCTCAATAGATTTTAAGAAATTGATACTATAGCATTGAAACTTTCAACGATTTTCAATACTTTTATTCCATATTTTTTCAATATTTCGACAATTGAAACTATGTTTCACTGTATGAATTGTATAAATTAGATAGTATGTATTTTTTATGGTTTAATATATGAATTTTTATGATAATTCCTAAAACTATAGGTATATAATTTTTGTATTACATTAATAAATATGCTGCAAGACAAAATGTATTATTAATTTTTGAGAAAATTATATATACATGATTTTTATGTATTGAAAGATTTCTAGTAAATTAGTAAGCTAGTGAGCTAGGAAGCTAGAAAACTACTAAACTAGTAAACTGGTAAACTGGTAATATAATAAGATAGTAAACAAGAAAGCTAGTGAACTAGAACTCGTCGACAAGTAATTTAGTGAACTAGTAAACTGGTAAGCGAATGAACTGATAAATTTGTAAACTGGTAATCTAGTAAATTAGTAAGCTAATTACCAAGTAAATTAGGTAATTAGTGCACTAGTAATCTATTAAGCTAGTAAGTTAGTGAATAGAACTCGTCAACAAGTAAATTAGTAAACTAGTAAACTGGTAAGAAAATAACTAATAAACTTGTAAACTGGTAATCTAGTAAATTAGTAAGTTAGTTAATAAGTAATTTAGTAAATTAGTAAACTAGTAAACTTGTCAGTTTTTTAATAGTCAACTGGTAAACAAGTAATCTATTAAGCTAGTAAACTAGTAAGCTAGTGAACTAGAACTCGTCAACAAGTAAATTAGTAAATAGTAAACTGGTAAGCAAATAAACTAATAAACTCGTAAACTGGCAACCTAGTAAATTAGTAAGCTACCTACCAAGTAAATTAGTGAATCAGTAAACTAGTAATCTATTAAGCTAGTAAACTGGTAAGCAAATAAACTGATAAACTTGTAAAAACTTGTAAACAAGTAATCTAGTAACTTAGTAAGCTAGTTAACTATTAAATTAGTAAATAAGTAAACCAGTAAAAAAGTAAGATAGTAAACTAATAAACATTTTAGCTGGTAAACTAGTTAGCTAGTAAACTAGTAAACGAATAAATTACCAGGCTAGTAAACAAGTAAGCTAGTAAACTTTTTTTTCACATTTTTTTAGTACTATACGTATAATATACAAAGCCCTGGAGGATTTCTAAGTATTTTTAATGATTACTTATATTATTGCAGATTTCTACAGAGATTTAAAAAACTCAATGCTTTATAATGCGAATTTCGATCTCTTCTTATTAATTTCAAGAATTAATGATAAAATCACATTCATATAGGTTTTTCATGTTTTACATTGTTATTCTCTTTTCGTATTTTTGAAACATTATGAGATTTTGCTACGTGATCCACTATTTTCGTATATTTCGAATTTCATGCTCTAGAATCCCAAAATTTGTAGATCGCAGTTTTTTCTGCACTACAAGAAAACAGTTTTTTCATAGAATTCAATTATTTTATTATTCTTTCAGAGTTTGTATGAATCGTAAGATTTTTAATACTTTTTCATGGATTTCATAGAGATATCTGAAATTTTATGATATTAGATTCGCAGTTTTCGATATTTTTAGCATTTTCGTAGATTTTTATTTTTCTCGATTATTCTCTAGGTTCTAACAATTTTTTTGATTCATATTCTCTAAGAAATTCTTCGTTTTGATAATTTTCCCTCCTTCATTAAATATACACTGCTAAAGTTTCCATGCATTTATTTGTGACTTGTATTTTTATTGTTTATCGATATATTTTTTTTCACTTTTACATGAAATATTGGTTGATGTTATCAGGATTTCAGGAGAGGTTTGAACCCTTAAAACCCCTCTCTGCCTACGAGCCTTATAATAGAAAAATAAATATCAAATTTCAAAAGTAAATCAAAACCAATTTCTCTTATCCACCATACAAAAAATACCCGATTTTTCATCTTATCTTGGAATCATCTCTCTCGAATTAGTAGATTGTCACTTCGGTGACAGGAAAATTGGTCGCGATAGTCTCGATCGATGCGAGAGGAATGACGTCTCGGGGATCAATCTCCTCGTTGACCGAGATGTCGATTATGCTCCCGAGAGAAGATGATCTTACTCGGGGAGACAGTTGCTGCCGGGCGTCACGGAATGGGCATCTTCCGGGGCCTGCCCGGGGTGAAAATAGAGGAAAACAAGGACCCGCGTCTCCGGTAAAGAAGCTGATACCATCGGGGGCATTAAGCGAGAAGGACGTCACTTGGCACCCAATTATTGGCGGCTCTTGGCTCTGCCGGCACCGCTATCTCGTGCCGGTATTGTGCCTCGACGGCTTCGTTTAGATCCTCCAAGACCTTGTGGTAGTCACTCGAGGCAGCTTCTGGAGACTTCCAGGCTTGGCAGGCTTGACAGCTGTCGCGAATCGGGGCTAGAGCCGACGCTGGTTGATTGTTGATGTAGAACTTTTTAGTTAATATCCTCGATAATGAGTTATTTATTGGAGAAGAAAATTAATGATGAATATGTCTCTTTGAATTTTATAGGTTGTAACAGGTGTTTCGGTTGATAATGTCGATTTTTTTTGCCATGATCAAAGTATTGGCCATCGTTAGATGTGATCTTTTCTTATCTTTCTGCCAAAGGGGGAGGGGGGCAGAAGATGTGGGTACACGGAGAAAAATCGAGAGTAAATCTCACCGAAAACGTACGAAAAATTACCAAACTGCTGAGAAACGCGGGATAAATTCCATGTTTGAGACGGAATGCTAAACGTTCGGTAAAAATGAACTGCCAAAGTCATAAAAATTACCAAATGTTCGGCAAAAATTACTAGCTTCGAAATCTGATTCGTCCGATTTTTTGAATACTTCTTACTTCAAAATAAAAGAAGAATTTTTCGTCCACGAAGGATTTTGAATGATGTGCTTTTGTATTTTAAATAATGAAACTCCATTATGCAAATCTTCAGTGATTTAGAACCTTAAAAATCTTATCGGAATAAAAAATTTTATTTTCATGAGCATTCATTTCTGTAGAAATGGTAGAAATTTTGATGCTAGAAATTGATGCTACAATGAAAAGAGATACTTCGGTGTTGATCTTCCATTGGTAATGTTCGGTCATGATCCTCAATTTTTTTCTTGCGTATGGTTTTCACTCATATTTAAAGGATTTCCACAATACTTCGCAACTGAGAAAAAATTTTATTCAGCCACCTAGCGAAGTTGAATGAAAGTTTATGTGGGAAGCGAAGAAAACAAACGCACTTTTCGGCGACTATAAATAGAATTCCTCGGCGCGCATACCGACACTAACGCACGCTTATACGTGTCGCATTTAAGAAAAAGTGTAGAGAAAGAATGTGAATACAGCCTTACAGCAAGAAATTTTTACCAAACGATCGGTACATATTCTTTTTTTTTTGGAATATTTTTGCTGATATGCGAAATTATCCTGCGTTTCTCAGCAGTTTAGTAATTTTCCGTGCATTTTTAGTGAGATTTACTCTAGATTTTTCTCCGTGTATGAGGGATAGCACTATTCAGCTGAAAAATTCTGTATAGGTAGAATGTCTAAAAATACCCATGCAAAAATGTATAAATTTATGAATTGGTGTTTTATCGACTTGTTAAACATTTCACAAAGCAAAGAATCAATAAAAATTGTTTACAATTTTAGCTTTATAGTAGAAACTTTTTGATTAGTAAAGTGTTTAAGATTACTTAAAGTTTCGCTAGTTTTACAGCATTTTCGAAAATTTCTGTAATCTACAAAATTTACGTGCGTTTTCTGAAATTCTACAAATTTTAATCATATTTGATACGCTGATAGCAAAAGCGATCTAACGCCTATTTGAAACACGTTGCGTTCGCTCGCTTTTGCTATCAGCGTATCATTTCAGAATCATCGTCAATCTTTGGAATTTCAAATGTTTTTCGTTTTCGTATTTTTCAACTTCGAACGTAATAGGCTATTCAATTTTCAGCTATTTACGAAAATTTGCCTAGTTCATGGCTAGATTTTCCCTTGTTTTTGAATACTTCCCAAGTATTTCAAATTTTTATCAAAAAAAATTCTCTAATGCATATTACAAAGAAATGATGCTGAACACAATAATTCACAAAATTAATGAGCATGTTCTGAAATTCTAGAAAGATTTTGATTATTCTATAATTATTGACAGATTTCCAGAATTGACAATGTGTTACAATTTTTCGAAAATTTCAGAATTTTTGACATCATACTAACTATCAAAAACTTCCACAATTTCACGAAAATTTGTGCAACCCATGAAGACTTCTAGGGATTTAATGAAAACTATTCAAATTTTTTTAGATTTCTCTTAAAAAACATTATCTTGCATATTTTTAAGAAACTTTTTGATATGTCAAGTTTCAAAGATTACACGAAGTTTCTGAACTTTTACAGCATTTCCGAAAATTTCTACGATCTACAAAATTGACATACATTTTCTGAAATTCCACAAATTTTATTAATTTTACAGAATCAAAAACAATCTTTAAAATTTTTTTTGAAAACAGAAAACATTTGAAATTCCAAACTTAAAATGAATTAGACTCTTTATTTTTTCGCTCATGCGAAATATGCCCTTATTTTTAAGTACTTTCTAAATATTTCTAATTTTTATCAAAAAAAGTTCCATAATACATTTTACAAAGAAATAATAATCAACGCAATAATTCACAAAATTGATGAACATGTTCTGAAATTCTACAACAACTTTGATTATTCTAGAATTATTGTCAGATTCCAGAATTTACAATGTGTTAACACATGATGATTAACGTTATGATTTTCTGAAAATTTCCGAATTTTCGACATTATACTAACTAACAGAAACTATCACAATTTTAGGAAAATTTGTGCAACTCATGAAGATTTTTAGTGATTTTTTGAAACTCTTCAAATTTTTCAGATTTTTCCAAAAAATTTATTAACTCTATCATGCACCTTTGGGAAAAATAAATCATATTTGTTATAATCAACGCAATATAGAAAATTCATTAAAATTTCTTGGAATTTTACCTATTCATTGAATTTTTTGAATTTCTGACAAAATTTTAAGAATTTCAAATATTCATGATTTTTCTACATTTTAAACGTAATGCAGACTATCACAAATGTTTGAAATTTTATGAAAATTTTTAACTCATTAAGATTTTTCTGAGTTTTAGAATGCTTTTCAAGTACTTCGATTTGTTTTGAAAAATAATTAAAAAAAAATTATTATGCATGTCTATTTCGTCGAAATACATATTTTTCTGAAATTATTGACAGACTTTAAAACTTCTAATGTGTTATTATGTATCATGATTTTCCGAAATTTTCAAAATTTTTGACATCATACCAACTATCAAAAATTTCCACAACTTTACGGGAATTTGTGCAATACTTAAGATTTCTTGTAATTTTTTGGAACCCTTTAAATATTTTAAAGAAATCATAAATATGTATGGCAATGAACACAATATACGAAATTCATTAAAATTTCTTTGAATTTTACCTATTCATTGAATTTTTTGAATTACTGGCAAAATCTTAATAATTTTAAATGTTTTCTGATTTTTGAAGAATTTCAAAAATTTTTAAACGTAACGCAGATTTATCAAAATTTTCGAAATTGTATGAAAATTTTGGTACCTATCGAAATTTTTCTTAGATTTTGAATGCTGTTAAGGTACTGCGTTTTTTTATGAAAAAATGTTTTAAAAAATATTATTATGCATACCAATTTCGTCAAAATACATGCAAACACTAAGGAACCCAAGTTCTGAAAATAATGGATGTTTTCTGAAATTCAATAAAAATTTCGATCTTTTTACTATAATTGACAGTGTTTGGAATTCTCAAGATGTAATGATTTTTCGAAATATTCATAGTTTCCAATAACGTCATACCAACTACTCGAAACTTTCAAAATTTTTAAAAATTTGTCAAACTCGTTAAATTTCTCGATAATTTTTGAATATTCATCAATTATTCCGAATTTTCGCAAAAAATATAAAATCCGACTATGCAATTTTACAGAAAATATATATAATAAGAAACGCAATTAATGAAATTGTTTACATTTTCTGAAATTCTAGAAAAATTTTGACTTTTTTCGATTTATTGACATTTTCGATACTTTCGAATGTGTTGTCACTTTCCGAAATTCGCAAAATTTCTAACATGGTACTATCTAACTCAAACTTCCCAGATTATTTGAAAATTTATCAAGCTTACAAAGATTTCTATTGGTGTCTTATTACCTGTCAAGTACATCAAGTTTTTGTTGAAAATTCGAAAAAAACGTTATAATGCATGTTTACAAAAAACATGATTCTCAACAAATAATTCACAGTTTCTGGAATTTTACAAACTAAGCGAATTTTTGAAGATTATTGACAATTAAAAAAAATTTTTGCTGTTTCGCAATTCTTAACTTATGAAAAAAAACTCAAAAATTTTCAATTATTATAAAAAACTTTTCGAGTCGAGAGAAATCTTTTTTTTCCAAGTTTCTCAGTCTTTTTTATGAAAAAAAAATCTAAATAATTTCATTTTATTTAATAATGCAAGATAAAAAAATAAAAATGAATGAAAATGTTATTACTCCCTGATCGATCAAAGGGAATAAATCAGGTGAATACGTCGGATAGAGTAAGACGTCCCATTTATTGTTCTCCCCCTGGCAAACAATCTTCAACCGAACTTAAACCTTCGAAGGTCATAATTGGGTTAAAGTTGGGTTGTAAATTTTTTAGGTGAAAAAAATAGGCCTTGGGCACGATATTTTTGCAATAAATGGCATCGGTTAATCATGTTTGATTATTTATTGGCAAATTTAATCGACAGAACTGTAAATTTTGCCTTTTAATTGTTATTTTATCTTTTGTTATGGCTCGAGTTTCCTCGAAACATTAAAAACGCAATAAAACTATAAAGACGATGCAGATAACTAATTGTAAATAAAAAATCATTTTGACACGCTCTACGTGGTAGGATGCGTTAATTTTTAATATTTTTTCTTGAAAATTGTAAGCTATCCATAGGTACGTGTACACTTGGGAAATTCCAACCATAAAAAAAAATAAAAATAACAAATAAAGTCAAAATTTATAGTTCTAACGATTAAATTTGTCAATAAATAATCAAATATGATAAACCGATGTCATTCCTTGCAAAATTATCGTGCAAAAGGCTCATTTTTTTCACTTAAAAAATGTACAACCCAACTCTGACCCAATTATAACCTTCGAAGGTTCAAGTTTGATTGCCAGGGCTATACAGTTTTCAACACATTTCGAAACATAGGTCGAGCATTGTAATGTCAAATAAAACTTTACCCTGTCTTCGGGCATGTTCTGATCATTTTTCCTTCAAAATTCGGTTCAAGTATTCATTCAAATAGTACAATATTGACCTTGTTGCAGGGGAAAAACCGTACCAGTGCACGTGGGAGGGATGCACGTGGAAATTCGCGCGCTCGGACGAGCTCACGCGACATTATCGCAAGCACACGGGGCAAAAACCGTTCAAGTGCCATCTCTGCCAGCGTTCATTTTCTCGCAGCGATCACTTGTCGCTTCACATGAAGAGGCATTGATGAAAAAGCTCGCCCGTCCTTATCACAATATTGCCGTATCATCAGCAATCGCGAATAAGAGCCGCTGCAGCGACTCGATCGATATTACATTCGGGACCTGAAGAATAATTAATTCCTCCCACTGCGACAGCGAGCCGGTGCTTAATTAGCGTTTTTCACCACCGCCAGAACAATTATCGTCATTTATAATTATATTTCTAGAACGATGCTATTCCCACTTGCGCACCGTGAACGCGTCATTTCTGGGGGGAACTAGGTAAAAGCTTATCATTTCTTGCATTTCATTCGTGATCTTTTTTCCTTATCCCATTTTCTTTTCACATCAAATTTTTCTCCCATTTTTCCTAAAACCAACAAAATAAAATCAATGCCAGCTCAACTAGTCCAGAGCAAATTCATCCTACTTCTTTTCCCCACTTTCACACTTTCACGAAAACCCTTATCCATAAATAATGGAGCATAAATTATTACTGCATTCAAAGAAAGTGCACTATATTTAAGGTTAGCAGCGTAATATAAAAAAAAATGAATCCACGAAGCCAGTAAAATTATCTAAATGGTTATTTTGTTGTAAGCAAATATTCGTACAACTCCGTACACGGAGCTTGGGACTTAGCATGCTCAGTTAACACACACAATCGTGCTCGTAAAAAACCTTCTGAAATACACTATTCGAGATGCACAAAGAATTTCGCGTTCGAAAAAGGACAATCATGTTCGACTTGCTAGGAAATTCAAGAAGTTCAAGAAATTCGAGTGTACAGATTTGCAATAAAATTCTTTTGCAAGTTTGACCTTAAAAATTTTTCGAGCACCGGGAAAAAAAACATACATGAAATATGTATGCATCATGTATGTTTAGTCATACTTTAAACATGCATGTGGCATACATGTAATATGTATGCCAACATGCATGCTGCATGTATGCTCAACGTATGCTAAAGCATACATGAAACATACATGCTTCATGTATGGCTATAGACACATGTTTCATACATGTTCCGTGTATGCTTCACGTAAGATTCATACATGTATCATGTATGTCATTTTGGGTCAGGAACAAAAAAAATGTTTAATTACGTACGTACTTCGGTTTAATTGTGTAATGATATGTTGAATCGGCGGGTATCATGATTTTGCCGATAAATTTGATTGTCACTTGTCATAAACTAATTAGATAATTAATTAATTATGTTTCACTGCTATCATGGCTCGCCGACTCTCATGTTAAAAAGTTGGCTAAAATAAGCGCCGCCGGGTGGGGTCTTATGAACTAAAATCGACCGTTCGAATTTAAAATTCGAACGTCAAGTCAAGACGAAAATTATTCTGTGCGCAATAAATATTCTGACGATACCGAATAAAAAAGTTATGTCGCAATTAAAGTAATAATGAATAGTTTTTTTAAATATACTTCGAATATTACAAAATAATTATGAAAAATCGAAAATATTTCTGTAACAAGTGTCAAATTCTTGGTATAGTAAAACGAGTTTAGCAAAGCCAGCTAAAAATTTTCTAACAAAAGTGAACAAAAGAAACAATTTGTTTTTTTGATTCTAAAAATGATTTCAAGGAAAATTTTGATATTGCTTACAACAGTTATAATTTTTATTGCATTTTAAAATATTATTAATATTGAAAAAAAAGTTATAAGAATTCGAAAACATTGTGGTAACTCAATTCTTGTTATAATAAAGCAAGTTTTGCAAATTTTCAAAAAATTTTTTGATACTGCTGCTTCAAACAATTATAGTTGTTATTGCTTTCTAAATTGTAACAAATACTTAAAAAAAAATTTTAATATCAAATATGTTGGCAACATGTAGTACATTGTTGTTATTATAAAACAAGTTTTTCAAACTCTAAAAAATTGTTTGACATGCGTTTTAAAAAATATTTTACTATATCCGGCGAGCGATTTCAGGTTATCTTCAATCAGTTTCGGGTTACGTGAATCAAAACAAATCAAATCAAAACAGCGACATCAACACTCCTTGTGGGCTCGTGCGGAGTAACTTGCTCCTGTTAGAAGTCGACGATATCTGCATAAATATTCGTCTTTATGTATCATACTTAATGTATCAGCGCTAAACTTGTAGTATGAGAAAAAAAACTGACTTCCATCTCGCGGATCTCGCAGTAAATACTGGTATGGCGCTGGAGTTTTAAATATTTCGCGCCAGAATTTGAATATTTCGCGCCATACCAGTATTTACTGCGAGTTCCGCGAGATAGAAGTCAGTTTTTTTTCTCATACTACAAGTTTAGCACTGATACATTAAGTATGATGCATAATGACGAAAATTTATATATAAGAGCGCGATGTCATTTCACAATTTTTGTGTGAAAATGGGCCGAATTTTCCCTATTTCACTGATGGTAGGGAAATAAAATTAATTAATTATCTAATTAGTTTCTGATAAGAAAATTTCAAATTTATCGGCCAAATCCAGGTGTCTGAAACTCAATGTTAAAAAGTGTCGACGGTAAAATCCTGAATCCTAACCAAACCTTACCGTTATATCTTAACTTGAAAAATCATTTTAAGGTATGAAAATCCAATTGTGGATTTTTTAAATCAGAAACAATTTATAATTATGAACATGCATAAATACAGGGTAGGTCATAGGTGATAAAATAATACGGAAAAGTAGATATTGTGAAATATATATTTTATTCAAAAAAAAAATATGAACAACTTATCTCGCTGAAATTTTTCATATTTAATTAGAAAATCAATTGGATTTCCACTTGAAAATCCAATTGGTCTGTCTTAAGACAGACCAGTTATTACTGGAAAATTTTTTAAAGAATGGATTTTCAAATGGAAAATTACTTATACTTTCGAATGGAAAACTAATTTGATTGGTGACGTGTTTTTTGAAAAAAAATTTTCAGTCGAACAATCCAATTGGGCAGTATAACAGAAAAACCGATTAGAAATTTTCAATAGGAATTCGACTGAATTTCGAAATTACAAGTATAAATTTAATGCAAGAAAAATAAATATTTTTTGCCAATATTATTGTTAGGATGAAATTACTTTAGAATAAATCAGTATACAAAGGAAAGAAATGATTGAAAAATTTTATTGAATAATAATAAATACGGATCATAAAATATAAATAAAATAACAGTTTAAGTATATAAATTGTGACTTACAGTTCGAAATTAAAAAATGCAGATCACTGATATAAATGAATGGACAGTAAATTATTCCTTATTTGAGATATTAAAAATTTGCTGTGACAATTTTTATTATTGCCTCTACTGAAGAAAAACAGGCAAAAAATGGAAGAAAGTATGGTTGTGGATGAAATCATGCAAAAATAAAAATTTAAACAGAAGAATTCCTAACTTTGTTTGAAAATTCTAAATATTTTGTATCAAAAAACCGAACCGACTGCATTATTATAAATTTCAATCGCTATCTTAAATTTAAATAAAATAATATTAAAGTTGAACAATGCAGAAATTTCTTGTGTAAATAAGTGTTGTAAATCAACGATAATCCAATAATTTTCTTTTATCAAATTTACTGCAAAGTTAAAAATTTGAAACAAATTGAGAAATGGAATGATTCGAAAATGGTTATACGTGATGAAACTGATATTAAAATATAACAACATTTTTTAATCCAAAAAGATTTGTGATTTAAATATTTTGAACAAGTAACTTTTTATGAGTATTGATAGGAAATTTGAATCAATAAAAACGTAATTAAACATTTTTTTTGTTCCCGACCCAAAATGACATCATGATACATGTATGAATCTTACGTGAAGCATACATGGAACATGCATGAAACATGTATCTATAGCCATACATGAAGCATGTATGTTTTATGTATGCTTTAGCATACGTTGAGCATACATGCAGCATGCATGTTGGCATACATGTTACATGTATGCCACATGCATGCTTAACGTATGACTAAACATACATGATTCATACATGTTTCATGCATGTTTTTTTTCCCGGGCAACTGAGAAAAATTGAAAAGAAATTTCTAGATGATCGGTTTCTTATTCAAACCTTGATATTTTTCTGCGAATCGGCAAGATAAGCAATAATTAGAATGGTGCCAAAGTAGAAGGTGCAATTTCTACGAATACTTGTATAAGATTATAATCGAGTGTTGATCCAAGATCGCATTGTTAGATGGTAAGATGCTCTACATGTTTTCCTCGGAAAAGCACAGAAAACAGAAACTCATTCTTATCAAAATTCTGCAAGTAAATTAAATTCGTCGGAGTTAATTTTGTGCACTTCCCGAGCAAACATGGCTGAATGAAGGAAATGATTCTCGCTATTTAGAACCCTACGAGCTCGAAAAACTATCTCGTACAAGTTCCTACAAAAGTCGTGTGTTTTGGAAAACTAGAAATTGAAGCGTTGTCGATATTTTGCGCGATGCTCGAATCGGTGAACACCACAAAAATATGCCAGTAATCAACTAGAGCCAGTTTCGTTCTTTCTCGATATCGAATATGCCCTTGGCATTTTAACCGCATAGTTGGCCAAGAAAAAAACAATTTTGTTTCGATAGGAAATAGTGCCTTGGTAATTTTAGGCCTTTGCTTTTAGACTTTGAGTGCCTTTGGAATATGAGTGCATGTGTGTATGAATGGGTGCTTTTTTAGCGTTGGGAATCTGGAATACAGAATTTTGAGAATTCTTGAAGAATTTGAGAATTTAATCGGGATGGTACATTCATCGTGACGTGGAATTGTTTAATTGTAGGGATTTTCATTTTCTTGATTTTTCATAATTCATTTGATGATTTTGAAGTGTTATGAAAATTTATGAGTTCCTTGGAACTTTTTATAAGGAATAGTGAAATTTGAAGACTTCTATATGTATGTCGGTAAAAGTATTTCAATTCTTGAAATGAAAGATGCAAAATAAATTGGTGTAAAAAATCACTATTTTGTTAAGTTTTTCTGTCAAAAAGATATACATTGGGTATAAATAGATAGGAAAAAACTCAACAATATAAAATCGAGACTATTAATTATAAAAGTTTGTTAAATTATTTATTATTGTTAATATAATGTATGAATATAATTTAAACATAAATTATATATCATGATATATTATGATGCATTGAGATTTTATTATTTATAAATATTCATGATTATAAGAATTTTCGATTTACTTAAGTTTCAAATATTAAAAAATTGAGGATGCACGAATTTTGGAACTGGAACAAAATAAACTAATCTCATTTTTTCTCTATAGTAAGCTCACAGAATAAAAATTTTGATGATTATTGTTTTATGGAAAATCAGTAATAACGAGCTATGAATATTTTCGACAGTCCTAATATTTCCGTGTAAAATTTTTGGCAATTTATTTAAAATTTCCATAGTTTCAACATTTATAATATATTCAACAGTTTTTTATCAGTCTCGCCAGTTATAATTCTTTTAGATTTCACATTTCTTCACAGGTGTCGAAAGTTTTTAAATTCACGTAAGTTTTGACAAAATTAAATTATTCAAAAGTTCGCTGTTTTTTGTTTAAAAAACTATTAAAAATGTTATAAGATCTCGGAATTCTTTAAACTTCAAAATTGTACCAATTCCAGAACTATTAGAAACTAATTTATACTGTTAAAACTTTTTGGAACTATTGTAAATATGAAAATAATTAGGTAACTATCGAAAAATTTGCAACTGTTAAAACTGCTACAAATTCTCAAAATATTCGAATTACCATAAAAATTATTGAAACTGTCGAAAATTATGGAACCATATAAGCTGACAATAAAAAAGACAATACTTTTGTGAAATTTTGAAACATTTTCTGAAAGAGGACCTGAACTAAATGGAATGCTCATAGAAAATTATTCAAGAAAGTTTTCAAGTTTCTATAATTCCTAGTGTAAAACTTTTCTATTTGCCATTAATTTTTCTAGTTTTAATGCTTAAAAGTAAAAATGTTGACTGATCAGTGTCTTGTTTTTAAAATTCGAACGAGATTCTTTGATTCACATTTTTTTTCATGTTCTTGAGTTCAAAATTAATTTAGTTTTAATCACAAAATGCAACAGCTGCCAAAACAATTCTAAATTATTCAATAATGTTAAAATTGATAAAAACTATTATGAAAATAAAAACAGTGAGAACAGTGAGGAATTGACATAAACACAGAAATTTTGAAATTTTCAGCAAAACAGTAAACTTACCTTTCTATGCAACAAAATTTGTTCAAAATCAGACTAATTTATAAAATAAAAAAAGTAGCTCGGTTGTAAAAGCACTTAAAGTGTAATCAAGACTTCTCGAGTTCGAATCAATGATTTGATAGAACTTTATTTCACCTAAAAATCTGAATAATAATAATAATGATTATCAAAGAAGTTGTTTTAACTCATTGAGAGAATATTAAGATAATTGAAAATTTTTAATACCCACTTTTCTATCTGGTAATTTGAAATTCGAAAGTTCTATAAATTTTGAAACCTTTTTTTATAAAAAAAAAAATTTCCAACAAAAATGACCAATGTTCAAATTTCGATCATTAACTTTTACTAATAATTTGAAGAAACATCTTTCCCAGTTTTCCAAAATTACGATTCCTTCAGTCAAATAAAACAATCAAACCTTCAATATTCAAATTCCAGATTTTTTTCGTGTATATTCAAAAGTACAAAATAAATAGAAATCATCAAATTTCTATGACTTTGAATTCTGAAATGGAACGAAAAGAGCCAAGGAAATCTTAACGAAAAATTTGGCCTCCACTACGCCACTCATAATATAGTTCTGTTACAAAAATGTCACTTACGTAAGAAAAATCATTACTTAACGATTTAAAAAAAATATCCAAGTTTTTGAGTTCGACACGAATTCACGTGTACAGTGTACATAAAATGTATTCTCAAAATCTTTCGTCAAATGCACATATTCTCGAGGAATCAGCAAGTGCCTTAAAAATTGGCGAATCGGAGAAAAAGTAGTCTTAGAATAATTGACAATATATTTTTTTCTTTCGAACTGATGGTGGCAATGAAAGTGATCGAAGATTCAAGCGTGATATATCAGTATTGAGGTTAGACGAAGGCTCAAAAATTTTTACATTTTCTTACATATACACATCGTCCTTTCGCGAGAATCATAATGTATAAAATAAAGGTCGAGGTTGTAAAAAGTTGTCGAAAGTAAGGACAAGTAGGCACGAATCCTTGGTCGTATCATGTAAATATTATCTGCTAGAATAAGGTTGGACTATAGTAGACTATGCAGTTGCGGTGTAATATTTCCGTATAGATGTATGACTAATGGGGCCAGTAATTCTCTCGGATCTCGCACGGATGACGCGACATGATCGAGACGCGCGACATTTTGCAATTTATTTCCAATTTTTTTTTTTCAACTAGATTCTTAAGACTCGAAGTTGAAAAAATGTATTTGCCAATTGCTGCGAGTGTCAACTGCGAAATGATGCAAGCTAAAATAAAAATTGAGTCGTCACAACCAAATTAATACGACAAGTAGTAGGGAAATTTAAATTTTTTATTCACCAGAATTTTGGTGTCATTTGTTAGGTTGTGGTTACTGAATTTTTTGTCCAGTACACTGATTACAAGTCATGAATATGAATCAGTATCAAAATGAATTTTTGATGGAATTGGAAATGGCGTTTTAGTTTTTTTAGGGGGGAGCTAAAGCGAATTTCTCATGTGTGGAGAAATCTATGAAGTAGTCGAATAAGATGCTAAAAATCTAAAAAAATACAAGTACATTTTTTAGAACTTTTTCAAAAATATTGAAAAGAAACCATGGAACTTTGAATTTCTGAGCAGTAAATAGTATGTATTTTATAGAAATTAATTATAACATGAAAAAATCATAAAAAAATTATACTGGAAATCGAAATCATTTGATTAATGACTATTTTATAACACTTCGGATTCTCAAGCATGGAATATCGGTGAAATCTATAGAATGATAAATAATTTTTTTGAATCAAAGCTATTGAATAAAATACATTAGAAAATTTGATAAAAATTATTGAAGTTTATGCAAACCTAGTAATGCTCGAAATACTAGCAGCCCATCAAATACTTGAATCTTATGTACACTTTCTTTTTTCAAATATTCTCAAAAATACTATATAATATGGAAAAATCCGTAAATCGTAATAATACTTGAAAGATATGAAGAATACGAAACGAATAAGAAAACTACGATATACTATAAGTCTATCAGGATAATGTTTTCTGAAAAATTTCTAAAAGTACTTCAAATTCAATCCAAAGAATCAAATTCTAGAAATTTATATAATTTTTTAAACAAAGAAATTGAAAATCTTACTAGAAAATTCCAAGAAATTTCATTAATATTAAGGAATACTAAAAACATTCAGAATAGAAAAAATCTATACTAAATATCTATGACGGTATAATTTTATCAAAAATCTGTTGATTAATGAAAAATCCATAACACTTTAAACTCTCGAGTATCGAATCCGTAAAATCTATATATTCATGATAATCAAAGCAATCAAAAAAATACTAAAAATTTATTAAAATACTAAAACATTTAATAAAAAACTACAGTTTTATGAAAACCCAGAAATGCTTAAAATACTAGCAATCTATCAAACACCGAAGTTCTAAAGAAACGTAATTTTTTCGAAAAAAAACCCATACAACTATGAATTCTTGAATAATGAATTAAAAATTTCCATCGAAATTTATCATAATATGGTAAAATCCTGTAACTATATATAAATTCTGAAAAAATATAAAAAATCACAAAAAAACTAATGAACCAGAAAGCTATGAAACATTATAAATCCATGACGTTATAATTCTGGAGAATTGATGAAAACAATTAAAATCTAACATATTTAAAAATTTGAATAATCAAATTCTTGAAATCTATACACGTTTACAAAAAAATACTATGATATTCTAGAAAAATACTAAGACATACAAAAAATATTGATGTTTAAAACAATCTATAATCTTTACATCCATAATCTCTATACATTTATTAAAATACGTAAAGATTCTAAAAATTGTATAAATACTGAATACGAAAAAGCCTCAAACTTCTAGAAAATTTCGGAACACTAGAAATCTATGGAGGTGAAGTTTTCTATAGGATCTAGAGAAAAAATGAAAATTTATTACACTTCTAGTTCTGAAAATTTATACTCACTACTATAGAAATTCAAGAAATCTATATATAATCACTAAAAAGTATCACAGAATCTGATCAATACTGAAAAAATACTAAAATACAAAAACTACGTTTACATCACCGAAAATCTACGTATCCATATAATTTTACAAAAATAGGTAATAAAAATCTACTTAATTCTAAGGAAATTATGTAGTAATGCATAAAAATACCATGAAAACCAATAAATCATGTATCCAAATCTTAAAAATAAAATTTCAAAATACTTTCGGTAGTAAAATATTATAAACTACTCGTTATAAATCTTAACCTACTGTTTATCAAAAATTGCGTAGAATATTGAAAGTTTATAAAATTCTCTGCTTTGGAATTTTACTTCTAGAAATCTCATACAAAAATTCATAACAATACTGTAATATCCTAATTTCATAACCACAAAAAATATAAAAAACATGAACAATCTGTGAATGATTATGAAATGAAAAACCTAGTAATAAATTAAGTTTTGATATAATATATATCAAAACTTAACTTTGACATAATATTCTAAAATTTTTTCTAAAAGTTCAAACAAATGGGAGCTAATGCTCAAAATAACATGAAGATGAGTAGTAATTTTTGAAGAAAAGTGATATGTATGTTTATTCATTAGTTAAATTGTAAGTTGATTTTCAAGATATTATGATTCCAGAATAAACATTTAAATAAACATATTTTACAATAATTTATTTTCGACCTTTTTGCAATTTGACTTTCTCTCCCTCCTTGATGAAAAATTTATTTGTAACGTCATATTTTTTTAAATATTTTCGAAATTTTGTAGTCAAAAATTTCGAGTTTTATTACGAATACATAGATATGTTTCCAGAATTGGATTCACTATAGATTTGTCAAAAAACATCCTATTAGTGTTTTCGTTTATTTTAGGTATTTTGACAATTTAAAGATTTTTCCATATTATTATAAATTACTATGCGTGTATCTAAAAATTCAGTGCTCTAAAAAATAAAACTTTTGTATTTTTCTCGGTTGAATTTTCAAAAATATTAAAAGAAATTCATAGTATTTCAATTATGTCCAGGTTTTCATAACATTCGCTAATTTTTTTATAACATTCTCTATTATTTTCGTAGATTATTATCATTTCATTCAATTGATCTAAAGAATTTCCCGCACTCAGGAAATTTCCTTTAAACCCTCGCTAAAAAAAAGCAATCATCATTTTCAATTTCGACAATGATTCGTTTCGGAACCGATTCATACAAGTCGCGTGAGGTCGTTCACATGAACCAGACACCATAATAATTGATAACAATTATTATCAACACAACGCGATGTTGTGACGAAGGCATTATAATTAATTTATACTGTTAAATAAGCACAGAATGGAATGCCAAGTGAGTGCTCGATGGCTGAGGAGACAGGCTAATTTTATCGGAATAATATATTATTATACAAATACGGATTTTCGGATGTTGTTGATATTGCGTTTATTTTTATTATCGATATATTGACATTCTCCCTTCGAGTAATTTATTTATTGCGATCCGTGCCAAGAGCAGTAGCGTATCGTCAGGCATTTTACATGTTGAATAATATATTTACGGGCATGTGCACGCTTTTTACTGTGTTAATTAATCACTGTTTTTCGCGTAGTCAGAAAGCAGAGTTTTTCAAAGCATCCGAATGTTTTCGATATGGGACACTGAGGAAAAAGTTTTTGGAAAAATAACCATAAACTTTAGAACGGTGCACTGAGAAAAAGATATATTTGCTAATAAGTGCGTATATTTAATGTTAAGATATCGTATATTTGCCTATGGCGAAAGCGATGTCTAGTTACGTGAAAGATATTCTCAATTTCAATATGGCATCTCTGATCTGTATAGGACAAAAATCGGTATGTTAATAGTTAAGATATCACTTTTTCATCTGAATATTTTAACACCAACATGGCATCTTCGATTTATGTAGGACTGGTAGGACAAGAATCGGTATCTTAATAGTTAAGATATCGCTTTTTCATCTGAATCTTACGCTTCTTTATTTAAAACTGTCAAACTTCACGCAAACGTATGTGGAATTGTAGTTCTTCAAATTTCAGCGTGATCAAAACTTGAATAATGTGCAAAATGCAAACATTGCAAGGAAATAACGACTATTTAACCTTTATATGTATATGTAGGAAAAAATAACCGGAGTATTTATTGTAAATCTACATCAAATACATCAAACGTGATCGATAACTTGAAAACTTACCCATTAGTGTTGGGAACAGATAAGTGAGTCCCCAGCTATCTACAATCTCCTCCAAATTCATTTTTTTTTGCAAATTTAACTCTTACAAAGTCGACACTTCCACAAGTATTAAAAAACACGACGCGCTTTTGTTTTTCTGCGGCGCGGAAACGAGCAGGAAAGCGAGGATTTCTGTAATAGCCTCCCAATTCTGATACATTAACTATTAATATGCCATTTCAACTAGAAGTCAAGCATAGCTGAGCCGACCATTTATATTTTTTTGATTTTATTTTATGTTGTTTTGCATTACACCAACATTTGTTTCATGCAAAGATCGGAGTATAACAGAAAGTTTCGAATATTATTAACGGAAAACGACGGTTTCCACTTGTTACGATGTATCATTCTTGAGCGAAGTTGGAAGATTAAAAGTAGTTTTAGGTCTATATTTTGTTACCGTTAACATTTCTCTTTTTGCCACAACAAAAGTGATTCCAATATGTCGCAGATTTACTGGAAACACTATTTGACATCATAGGGATTGTTTCAAATTAGATATATTATGATAGTTCAGATAAAACGTTAGATATGAATGTATGTTTTTAAAATCATGCAACTGTATAGAAATGTTGATATTAAATATTTCTTTTTCTCAGTGTGGTATCGCTAAGCCGTTTCTGTCAAAGATTACTATAAACTGTTCGAGTTTGAAATTATAGGATTTCATATAACTTTTGCAAAAATTTTTAAAATTGTACCAGGAAGTCATACAGTTATAGGATTTTTTCCTTTAGTAGCATACGTCACATTGTTCCAAAAACTAGAGTAATTTTCATCAAATATAAACGTGAAATACTTCATTCAACTACATGGGTTTATCTAAAAACTTCTATGATAAATTACCATAGTTTTATAAGACTTTTTAGTGCAGCGACTTTTGTCAATATTTACTATAGCTCACAAGTTTTAATCAAAAGCGGCAATACAATTACCAGGGCAACCAAAAATATTCACGATAAAATGCAAAATACTTATTTATTTATGCACAAAAAAATAGCGAAATATTTATGATCAAGTTAAAGCAAATTTTATGTTTTTTGTATAACTTTGTTTACATTTTCGGCTCCAAATCAAAGTTGTTACAGAAAATGACCACATGTTTTGCTAGGTTCTCAAACATAAATGAAAGTCGGTTGTTCATTTAAAAATTCAAAATCCATTAAATTTAGTGACTAAAACAGGCAATACTTTTTTTACTATTGTTTTGGTAAAATTTACTCTTCAGAATTGAAAAATTTCTGAATTATTTCTAGTAACGGCTTAGTGGTACCGGCGTTCCAAAGTTTATGGTAATTTCTCCAAGAATTTTTTTCTCAGTGCAGAAAGTCTGTAAATAGTCGTCGTTACAGGGTACCTAGAAGTGATGAAAAAATTGTTGCTCGTGGATATTTTATAAATTTGTTACGATTCCGTGATATATGTACGAATATCCTAAGAAGAAAAAGTTGTAGAAATTGTTATCATATGCAGTGGTTGCAGCCAGAGATGGATTTTATTCAAACCGCAGCCGAATTTTGAGTTTTTTATAATTTCAAGTTCAAAATGTATTTTTTGCCTTTGTTACACTTGATACAAATCCTTCTCTGGACAGGAAAAAACTGCTTTTTCCGAGTCTCGAAAACTAAACAAGTGGAATATGATTGCGCAAAATTCGATACGTAACGAGCATTCGGGTCGCTTTGACAATTTTTATTGTATATTCATCTACTCAAATCAGAGAAAAAAATTTGCAGCACTGTACTGTCTTTCCCCACCCCCTGCCCTGAAAAAACAGGCGTTCATCAACAATATAACTGCGTTTTCATGAGCTTTGAATGCGACAAACATGGTACAACCTTTACGCAAACTTTGTGTAAATTTGGCGACAACTGTTTTTTGAGGATCATGATTATTGCACGACCGGATGCGGTTCAAAGCCATGTCACACAGTGTAATCGTGTGTAAATACACAATAATTAAGATGCTGCGTTAATTGCTCGTGGCAAAAACACACTACACCCATCGATAGTTTCTTTCAATATTGTAAGCGAGCTGAGTGCGACAATGTTACAATTATTATTCTACGAAAATTGTTCGCATTGCCGTTGTCATTGCTACTATTACGTTTATAAACGAAAGTTATTATTAGTATAATGTATATGGCAGGGTTATTATTATCGTAATAAAACATGGACATTTCCTCGATGAGATTTTATTATTGTCCTTCCTCAACGAAAATATTTTTTATCGATTATTATGATTTCTGTTACATTGAGCATTAGACTCCCCCTTTCAAACTTTGAATATTTTTTTTTGTTTTTGTATCAAACGACTACCGCCCTTGCACCTTGGAAATTTTTTTTTATCGTATAGAAGACTCCCCCCTTTGCTCTTTTGGAAAATTTATTTTTTTTCTCCATTGTATAGAAGACTCCCCTTTGCAACTTTGAAAAATTTTTTTTTTTTCTCCATCGTATAGAAGACTCCCCCCTTTGCAACTTTGGAAAATTTTTTTTTTTTTCTCCATCGTATAGAAGACTCCTACCTTTGCAACTTTGGAAAATTTTTTTTTTTTTTGTATAGGAGACTGCCCCCTTTGCAACTTTGGAAAATATTTTTTTTTTTTTTTTTTGGATAGAAGACTCCCCCCTGTCGTCCGCGAGCTATTTTATCAAAGGGAACGCCCGGGAGACAAGGGGGGAGGGAAGGCGGAGCTGGTGTAAAGCTACCGCATGGGGGTAGGAAAACCTGGAGCTAGTGAAAGCTACCAGGGGGAAAATAGTGGGGAAGGAAGGTGAGACTCCTGGAGCCAGTGTCTCGAGGCTACCAGGGGGGCTAGGATACGGAGCCGGTGGAGGCTACCGCCGAGGAAGGGTTACCCTGGAGCCACAGGACGGCTACCAGGAGGAATTCGGGTTGTTTGGTTTGGAGCTGGTGAAAGCTACCAGACCGGGTGGAGGGTGGGAAAGGTTCCTGTAATTACAAACACCAAATGTAAGGTGTGAAAAATTATTTTATTCAATTCCGACTCCTTGAGGCTGCGGAGTGGAGGTACAAAAAATGCTGTCGGGAACGAGGACCGCCGAGGACATCGGGCAGTCGTGACGGTCCGAAGCGGAAACACGCAGCAAGTCCTCCGCGCTCCTCTTATATCATGCGCCCCGATCAGCGCGAACGCGAAAAAATAATCGCGCGCCACACAGTGGCAAGTCGCTCGCACTACGGTTCCGCGGCACGCGGCAGGGGAAAAGAAAGTGCGCGGACGCAGGGCCGTACGCGTACGACAATCCCCGGCCACTGCCGTCGAGCCGCGGAATCCGTTCAAGACATAAAGATATTAACTGACAACACACGAAGTTCATCATTAATAGTACAATCAAAAAATTTACAGAACCGCCACACAAAACATACCCCGTAAATGACAATATAAGAAAAACAATGCCACGAAATCACAACATGAATATAAAAAAAAGAAGATGAAGGATCATTCATCTCGCAATTGCACACTCTCTTATTCGTAATAAAAAGTAAAACAAAATACAACATTAGCCCCTATACAAATATGCCGTAAAAGAAAATCGACATTATCCCAACTATACAATATTCCCACGATACCCATCTCAGAAGCGCCGTTGAAGGTCATCCCGAGATACCGGTAACCCGTTGATCCTGATGGAAGTCACTGCCGGTTGTTGCTTTTACTTTGGTGGGTGCCTTCGACGATGTCTCACCAGAAGTTCTTGTCGTGGTTCAGGTTCATCCGAACCCGCTGAAGAAGTTGGTTCTCGCTTGTCCTGAGCGGAGGGTTCCCCGGACGTCCGTCCGGTTCTATTGGGTCGAGGTAGGCTGCTGACCGTTTAGCGCGGTCCACCTATACCTGGAGGCTTTCTGGACAAGCCTATGAAGGGGTTGAGGTAGGCTGCTGACCATTAAGCGTGGTCCACCGATACCTGGAGGCTTCTGAACAAGCCTGTGAAGCTGTTGAGGTAGGCTGCTGACCATTTAGCGTGGTCTACCAATACCTAGAAGCTTCTGGTTAGCTATTGTCGGTGCATGCCCCGTCCGTCTAGACGTTGATGCTACACAATAACTGCAAAAAGGAAAAATATGGAACGAAAGAGGAAAAAAGATAAATGAGGAAGTGTGATACGGAGTTGGTCTGCGGCTTGAAGTGGGCGGTTCAACGATCTTGGTCAGTGTCTAGTCCACCCTGGCCTCCTGGGTGCGGTCGGATGTTGGTCCCGTTGCTGTACGCCAGTTTTCCTGTTGCTGGGTCCTGGAGTGTCTTGCTTCTTGTCTTTCTTTCCAAACCGGGCAGTCCTTGTGAAAATGGTGCTCAGGGCAATACCAGCATTTCGGGGCTCCGGCCGTTGGAGGGAACCCAGTTCTGTTCTCAGGTTTGCTCTTAAAATTTTTCGGCTCCTCTTTTTTGACGGTCTTTGAGCCACTATCTTCCTTGTCGTCTTTCTCGGCGTCCAAGACGAGGCTGAGTAGTCGGTCGAAGCAGCTCCAAGAGAAAGGCAACCTTGCTCACCTCGAGCTCCCCCGGTCTTATACGCCCAAAGATTCTGTACTTTGTCTGCAAGAAAAGGCCAGCCGGCTCTTTTTCCTCCTGGCGTCGAGCATATAGTTGGGACTGTAGGCGGGCCAGCGTGCTGGGGCCGTTAAATTGGGCCAGAAAAAGTTCCCGGAACCTCGGCCAGGTGAGATCCATCGTGCTGTAAATTCGCCACCATTTTGCTGCTTCGTCCCGGAGTCCTCGCTGGATAATGTCAGCATCGGTTGTTGGCGCGATGCCCGACGCTTGTCAATAATTTTCGCAACGAGTCAGAAATTTCGCGGGGTCCTCGTGCTCATGGCCGTGGTATACAGGGGGAGCTGGAAGCGGGGCTGCTGGGGCTCTGAGGGCGGCGAGGAATGCGCCCCAATTGCCTAGAAAAGGTGAAGGGTTTCCTACAGGAGGTTGGTCCATGTTATTAGCCTTGTCGATCCCCTGTAGGTCCTCGTTGATCCTTGGCAGTGCTTGGTCTTGAGGTGCTGACTTGGTGGACAGCTGGGTCTTTGGAACTGGGTTGGGCACCACCGGGTTTTTCTTCTTGCCACTCCCGGAAGTGGATTTATGAGGTCTTCCTCGCCTGCGAGCCTTATCAAGTTCCTCGGCCAGTTCTTGTACGATCTCCGACCTCCTGATAGACTCTCGACGGCAAGACTTGCGGCTACGAGGCGTGAAAGGAAAAAAGCTTTCTCCCCCCGGTGCTGGGATTTTTCGCATGACCTGTTGCTCAGTCGTTCAATGGGTCGGTCTTCGCTATCCTACGAAGATCATGGCCCCACGTTGGGCGCCAATTGTCGTCCGCGAGGTATTTTATCAAAGGGAACGCCCGGGGGACAAGGAGGGAGGGAAGGCGGAGCTGGTGTAAAGCTACCGCATGGGGTTAGAAAAACCTGGAGCCAGTGTCTCGAAGCTACCAGGAGGGCTAGGATACGGAGCCGGTGGAGGCTACCGCCGAGGAAGGGTTACCCTGGAGCCACAGGACGGCTACCAGGAGGAATTCGGGTTGTTTGGTCTGGAGCTGGTGAAAGCTACCAGACCGGGTAGAGAGCGGTATTCAATTCCGACTCCTTGAGGCTGCGGAGTGGAGGTGCAAAAAATGCTTTCGGGAACGAGGACCGCCGGGGAGCTCGGGCGGTCGTGACGGTCCGAAGCGGAGACACGCAGCAAGTCCTCCGCGCTCCTCTTATATCATGCGCCCCGATCAACGCGAACGCGAAGAAATAATCACGCGCCACACAGTGGCAAGGCGCTCGCACTACGGTTCCGCGGCACGCGGCAAGGGAAAAGAAAGTGCGCGGACGCAGGGCCGTCCTCGTACGACACCCCTTTGCAACTTTGAAAATTATTTTTTTTTTTTTTCGATAGAAGACTCCCGCCTTTGCAACTTTGGAAAATTTTTTTTTTTCTCCATCGTATAGAAGACTCCCCCCTTTGCAACTTTGAGAAATTTTTTTTTTTTTTTTTTTGTATAGAAGACTTCCCCCTTTTGCAACTTTGAAAATTTTTTTTTTTTTTATCGTATAGAAGACTCCCCCCTTTGCAACGTTGAAAAATTTTTTTTTTTACTACATCGTATAGAAGACTCCCCCCTTTTCAACATTGAAAATTTTTTTTTTTTTTTCACCGTATAGAAGACTCCCCCCTTTGCAACTTTGAGAAATTTTTTTTTTTTCTCCATCGTATAGAAGACTCCACCCTTTGCAACTTTGAATATTTTTTTTTTTTTTTCATCGTATAGAAGACTCCCCCCTTTGCAACTTTGAGAAATTTTTTTTTTTTCTCCATCGTATAAAAGACTCCCCCCTCTGCAACTTTGAAAATTTTTTTTTTTTTCCATCGTATAGAAGACTCCCCCCTTTGCAACTTTGAGAAATTTTTTTTTTTTCTCCATCGTATAGAAGACTCCCCCCCTTGCAACTTTGAAAATTTTTTTTTTCTTCATCGTATAGAAGACTCCTCCCTTTGCAAGTTTGAACATTTTTTTTTTTTTTTTTCGAAAGACGACTCCCCCCTTTGCACTTTGAAAATTTTTTTTTTTTTTCATCGTATAGAAGACTCCCCCCCTTGCAACTTTAAAAATTTTTTTTTTTTTTTGTATAGAAGACTTCCCCTTTTTGCAACGTTGGAAATTTTTATGTTTTTTTTTTTCGATAGGAGACTCCTTCCTTTGCAACTTTGAGAAATTTTTTTTTTTTCTCCATCGTATAAAAGACTCCCCCCTTTGCAACTTTGAAAATTTTTTTTTTTCTTCATCGTAAAGAAGACTCCCACCTTTGCAACTTTGGGAAATTTTTTTTTTTTTTCATCGTAAAGAAGACTCCCCCATTTGCAAGTTTGAAGATTTTTTTTTTTTTTTCGATAAAAGACTCCCCCCTTTGCAACTTTGGGTAATTTTTTTTTCCTACATCGTATAGAAGACTCCCCCCTTTGCAACTTTGAAAAGTTTTTTTTTTTTCTCCATCGTATAGAAGACTCCCCCCTTTGCAATTTTGAGAAATTTTTTTTTTTTTCTCCATCGTATAGAAGACTCCCCCCTTTTCAACATTGAAAATTTTTTTTTTTTTTTCACCGTATAGAAGACTCCCTCCTTTGCAACTTTGGGAAATTTTTTTTTCCTACATCGTATAGAAGACTCCCCCGTTTGCAACTTTGAAAATTTTTTTTTCTTTTTTTATCGTATTTAGAAGACTCCCCCTTTTGCGACATTGGAAATTTATATTTTTTTTTTTCGATAGAAGACTCGTTCCTTTGCAACTTTGACAATTTTTTTTTTTCTTTCATCGTATAGAAGACAGAACACATAAGAACATAAGGACATAAAAACATTTATCAAGTAACGTTTGCAACTTTGAAAATTTTTTTTTTTTTTCATCGTATAGAAGACTCCCCCCTTTCCAACTTTGAAAAATTTTTTTTTTTCTCCATCGTATAGAAGACTCCCCCCTTTGCAAATTTGAACTTTTTTTTTTTTTTTCGATGGAAGACTCCCCCCTTTGCAACTTTGAGAAGTTTTTTTTTTTTTTTCCATCGTATAGAAGACTCCATCCTTTTCAACATTGAAAATTTTTTTTTTTTTTTCACCGTATAGAAGACTCCCCCCTTCGCAACTTTGGGAAATTTTTTTTTCCTACAACGTATAGAAGACTCCCCCGTTTGCAACTTTGAAAGTTTTTTTTTCTTTTTTCATCGTATTTAGAAGACTCCCCCTTTTGCGACATTGGAAATTTATATTTTTTTTTTTCTCGATAAAAGACTCGTTCCTTTGCAACTTTGACAATTTTTTTTTTTTTTTCATCGTATAGAAGACTCCCCCCTTTCCAACTTTGAAAAATTTTTTTTTTTCTCCATCGTATAGAAGACTACCCCCTTTGCGAGTTTGAACATTTTTTTTTTTTTTTTCGATGGAAGAGTCCGCCCTTTGCAACTTTGAGAAATTTTTTTTTTTTTCTCCATCGTATAGAAGACTGACCCTTTGCAACATTGAGAAATTTTTTTTCTTTCTCCATCGTATAGAAGACTCCTCTCTTTGCGACTTTGAAAATTTTTTTTTTTCTTCATCGTGTAGAAGACTCCTTCTTTTGCAACTTTGAGAAATTTTTTTTTTTTCTCCATCGTATAGAAGACTCCCCGCCCTTTGCAACTTTCAAAATTTTTTTTTTCTTCATCGTATAGAAGACTTCCCCCTTGGCGACTTTGAAAATTTTTTTTCTTTTTTCATCGTATAGAAGACTCCCCCTTTTGCAACTTTGGTAATTTATATTTTTTTTTTTCTCGATAGAAGACTCGTTCCTTTGCAACTTTGAAAATTTTTTTTTTTTTTTTTGTATAGAAGACTTCCCCTTTTTGCAACTTTGGAAATTGTTATTTTTTTTTTTTTCGATAGAAGACTCCTTCCTTTGCAACTGAGAGAAATTTTTTTTTTTTTTTCCATCGTATGGAAGACTCCATCCTTTTCAACATTGAAAATTTTTTTTTTTTTTTTCACCGTATAGAAGACCTCCCCCTTTGCAACTTTGAGGAATTTTTTTTTTTTTCTCCATCGTATAGAAGACTCCCCCCTTTGCAACTTTGGAAAATTTTTTTTTCCTACATCGTATAGAAGACTCCCCCGTTTGCAACTTTGAAAGTTTTTTTTTCTTTTTTCATCGTATTTAGAAGACTCCCCCTTTTGCGACATTGGAAATTTATATTTTTTTTTTTTCTCGATAGAAGACTCGTTCCTTTGCAACTTTGACAATTTTTTTTTTTTCATCGTATAGAAGACAGAACACATAAGAACATAAGGACATAAGAACATTTATCAAGTAACGTTTGCAACTTTGAAAATTTTTTTTTTTTTTCATCGTATAGAAGACTCCCCCCTTTCCAACTTTGAAAAATTTTTTTTTTTCTCCATCGTATAGAAGACTCCCCCCTTCGCGAGTTAGAACGTTTTTTTTTTTTTTTCGATCGAAGAGTCCCCCCTTTGCAACTTTGAGAAATATTTTTTTTTTCTCCATCGTATAGAAGACTCCCCCCTTTGCAACTTTGAGAAATTTTTTTTTTTTTTTTGTATAAAAGACTTCCCCCTTTTGCAACTTTGAAAATTTTTTTTTTTTTTATCGTATAGAAGACTCCCCCCTTTGCAACTTTAGAAAATTTTTTTTTTTACTCCATCGTATAGAAGACTCCCCCCTTTGCAACTTTGAAAATTTTTTTTTTTTCTACATCATATAGAAGTCTTCTTCCTTTGCAACTTTGAAAATTTTTTTTTCTTTTTTCATCGTATAGAAGACTCCCCCCTTTGCAACTTTGAGAAATTTTTTTTTTTTCTACATCGTATAGAAGTCTCCCTCCTTTGCAACTTTGAAAATTTTTTTTTCTTTTTTCATCGTATAGAAGACTCCCCCTTTTGCAACTGTGGAAATTTATATTTTTTTTCTTCTCGATAGAAGACGCGTTCCTTTGCAACTTTGACAATTTTTTTTCTTTTTTCAACGTATAGAAGACTCCCCCCTGTGCAACTTTGAGAAATTTTTTTTTTTTTTTTTGTATGAAAGACTTTCCCCTTTTGCAACTTTGAAAATGTTTTTTTTTTTTATCGTATAGAAGACTCCTTCCTTTGCAACTTTGAAAATTTTTTTTTTTCTTCATCGTAAAGACGACTCCCCCCTTTGCAACTTTGAGAAATTTTTTTTTTTCTTCATCGTGAAGAAGACTCCCCCCTTTGCAAGTTTGAAGATTTTTTTTTTTTTTTTCGATAAAAGACTCCCCCCTTTGCAACTTTGGAAAAATTTTTTTTTCTCCATTGTATAGAAGACTCCCCCCTTTGCAACTTTGGGTAATTTTTTTTTCCTACATCGTATAGAAGACTCCCCATTTGCAAATTTGAAAATTTTTTTTTCTTTTTTCATCGTATTTAGAAGACTCCCCCCTTTACAAGTTTGAACTTTTTTTTTTTTTTTTCGATGGAAGACTCCCCCCTTTGCAACTTTGCGAAGTTTTTTTTTTTTTCTCCATCGTATAGGAGACTCCACCCTTTGCAATTTTGGAAAATTTTTTTTTTTCTCCATTGTATAGAAGACTCTCCCCTTCGCAACTTTGGGAAATTTTTTTTTCCTACATCGTATAGAAGACTGCCTCGTTTGCAACTTTGAAAATTTTTTTTTCTTTTTTCATCGTATAGAAGACTCCCCCCTTCGCAAGTTTGAAGTTTTTTTTTTTTTTTTTCGATAAAAGACTCCCCCCTTTGCAACTTTGGAAAATGTTTTTTTTTCTCCATTGTATAGAAGACTCCCCCCTTTGCAACTTTGGGAAATTTTTTTTTTTTTCTACATCGTATAGAAGACTCCCCCCTTTGCAACTTTGAAAATTTTTTTTGTTTATCCATCGTATTAAAGACTCCCCTCTTTGCAACTTTGAGAAATTTTTTTTTTTTTTTTTTTGTATAAAAGACTTCCCCCTTTGCAACTTTGAGAAATTTTCTTTTTTTCTCTATCGTATAGAAGACTCCCCCCATTGCAACTTTAAAAAATTTTTTTTTTTTTTCATCGCATAGAAGACTCCCCCTTTTGCAACTTAAAAAAATTTTTTTTTTCTTCATCGTAAAGAAGACTCCCCCCTTCGCAAGTTTGAACAGTTTTTTTTTTTCCGATAAAAGACTCCCCCCTTTGCAACTTTGAGAAATTTTTTTTTTTTTCTCCATCGTATAGAAGACTCCCCCCCTTGCAACTTTGAGAAATTTTTTTTTTTTTTATTTGTATAAAAGACTTCCCCCTTTTGCAACTTTGAAAATTTTTATTTTTTTTTTTTTCGATAGAAGACTCCTTCCCTAGAAACTTTGAAAATTTTTTTTTTTTTTTTCATCGTATAGAAGACTCCCCCCTTTTAAGTTTAAAAAATTTTTTTTTTTCTTCATCGTATAGAAGACTCCTCTCTTTGCAACTTTGAGCAATTTTTTTTTTTTCTCCATCGTATAGAAGACTCCCCCCTTTGCAACTTTGAATATTTTTTTTTTTTTTCCATCGCATAGAAGACTCCCCCCTTTGCAACTTTGAAAATTTTTTTTTTTTCTACATCATATAGAAGTCTTCTTCCTTTGCAACTTTGAAAATTTTTTTTTCTTTTTTCATCGTATAGAAGACTCCCCCCTTTGCAACTTTGAGAAATTTTTTTTTTTTTTTTTGTATAAAAGACTTCCCCCTTTCGCAACTTTGAAAATTTTTTTTTTTTTTATCGTATAGAAGACTCCTTCCTTTGCAACTTAGAGAAATTTTTTTTTTTTTTTTCCATCGTATAGAAGACTCCCCCCTTTTCAACATTGAAAATTTTTTTTTTTTTTTTCTCCGTATAGAAGACTCTCCCCTTTGCAACTTTGAGAAATTTTTTTTTTTTCTCCATCGTATAGAAGACTCACCCCTTTGCAATTTTGGGAAATTTTTTTTTTTCTCCATTGTATAGAAGACTCCCCCCTTTGCAACTTTGGGAAATTTTTTTTTCCTACATCGTATAGAAGACTGCCTCGTTTGCAACTTTGAAAATTTTTTTTTCTTTTTTCATCGTATTTAGAAGACTCCCCCTTTTGCGACATTGGAAATTTATATTTTTTTTTTCTCGATAGAAGTCTCGTTCCTTTGCAACTTTGAGAAATTTTTTTTTTTTCTCCATCGTATAGAAGACCCCCCCCTTTGCAACTTTGAGAAATTTTTTTTTTTTTTTTTGTATAAAAGACTTCCCCCTTTTGCAACTTTGAAAATTTTTTTTTTCTTTTATCGTATAGAAGACTCCCCCCTTTGCCACTTAGGAAAATTTTTTTTTTTACTCCATCGTATAGAAGACTCCCCCCTTTGCAACTTTGAAAATTTTTTTTTTTTCTACATCATATAGAAGTCTTCTTCCTTTGCAACTTTGAAAATTTTTTTTTCTTTTTTCATCGTATAGAAGACTCCCCCCTTTGCAACTTTGAGAAATTTTTTTTTCTTTTTTCATCGTATAGAAGACTCCCCCTTTTGCAACTTCGGAAATTTATATTTTTTTTCTTCTCGATAGAAGACGCGTTCCTTTGCAACTTTGACAATTTTTTTTCTTTTTTCATCGTATAGAAGACTCCCCCCTGTGCAACTTTGAGAAATTTTTTTTTTTCCTCCATCGTATAGAAAACTCCCCCCTTTGCAACTTTGAATATTTTTTTTTTTTTTTTCATCGTATAGAAGACTCCCCCCTTTGCAACTTTGAGAAATTTTTTTTTTTCTCCATCGTATAAAAGACTCCCCCCTTTGCGACTTTGAAAATTTTTTTTTTTTTCCATCGTATAGAAGACTCCCCCCTTTGCAACTTTGAGAAATTTTTTTTTTTCTCCATCGTATAGAAGACTCTTCCCCTTGCAACTTTGAAAATTTTTTTTTTCTTCATCGTATAGAAGACTCCTCCCTTTGCAAGTTTGAAAATTTTTTTTTTTTTTATTCATCGTATAGAAGACTTCCCCTTTTTGCAACGTTGGAAATTTTTATGTTTTTTTTTTTCGATAGGAGACTCCTTCCTTTGCAACTTTGAGAAATTTTTTTTTTTTCTCCATCGTATAGAAGACTCCCCCCTTTGCAACTTTGAAAATTTTTTTTTTTCTTCATCGTTAAGAAGACTCCCCCCTTTGCAACTTTGAGAAATTTTTTTTTTTCTTCATCGTAAAGAAGACTCCCCCCTTTGCAAGTTTGAAGATTTTTTTTTTTTTTTTCGATAAAAGACTCCCGCCTTTGCAACTTTGGTAAATTTTTTTTTTTTCTCGATTGTATAGAAGACTCCCCCCTTTGCAACTTTGGGAAATTTTTTTTTTTTCTACATCGTATAGAAGACTTCCTTCCCCCTTTGCAACTTTGAAAAATCTTTTTTTTTTCTCCATTTTATAGAAGACTCCCGCCTTTGCTAGTTCGAAAATTTTTTTGTCTTTTTCCATCGTATAGAAGACTACCCCTTTTGCAACTTTGGAAATTTATATTTTTTTTCTTCTCGATAGAAGACTCGTTCCTTTGCAACTTTGACAATTTTTTTTTTTTTCCATCGTATAGAAGACACCCCCCTTTGCAACTTTGAGAAATTTTTTTTTTTTCTCCATCGTATACAAGACTCCCCCCTTTGCAACTTTGAGAAATTTTTTTTTTTTCTCCATCGTATAGAAGACTCCCCCCTTTGCAACTTTGAAAATTTTTTTTTTTTTCTCCATCGTATAGAAGACTCCCCCCTTTGCAACTTTGAAAAATTTTTTTTTTCTTCATCGTATAGAAGACTCCCCCCTTTGCAACTTTGGGAAATTTTTTTTTTTTCTCCATCGTATAGAAGACTTCGCCCTTTGCAACTTTGAATATTATTTTTTTTTTTGTTCATCGTATAGAAGACTCCCCCCTTTTTAAGTTTAAACTTTTTTTTTTTTTTCGATAGAAGACTCCTCTCTTTGCAACTTTGAGAAATTTTTTTTTTTTTCTCCATCGTATAGAAGACTCCCCCCTTTGCAAGTTTAAACTTTTTTTTTTTTTCGATAGAACACTCCTCTCTTTGCATTTTTGAGAAATTTTTTTTTTTTTTCTCCATCGTATAGAAGACTCTCCCCCCTTTGCAACTTTGAGAAAGTTTTTTTTTTTCTCCATCGTATAGAAGACTCCCTCCCCCCCTTTTGCAACTTTGAAAATTTTTTTTTTTTTCATCGTATAGAAGACTCCCCCCTTCGCAAGTTTGAAGTTTTTTTTTTTTTTTTTCGATAAAAGACTCCCCCCTTTGCAACTTTGGAAAATGTTTTTTTTTCTCCATTGTATAGAAGACTCCCCCCTTTGCAACTTTGGGAAATTTTTTTTTTTTTCTACATCGTATAGAAGACTCCCCCCTTTGCAACTTTGAAAATTTTTTTTGTTTATCCATCGTATTAAAGACTCCCCTCTTTGCAACTTTGAGAAATTTTTTTTTTTTTTTTTTTGTATAAAAGACTTCCCCCTTTGCAACTTTGGGAAATTTTTTTTTTTTTCTCCATCGTATAGAAGACTCCCTCCCCCCCTTTTGCAACTTAAAAAAATTTTTTTTTTCTTCATCGTAAAGAAGACTCCCCCCTTCGCAAGTTTGAACAGTTTTTTTTTTTTTCCGATAAAAGACTCCCCCCTTTGCAACTTTGAGAAATTTTTTTTTTTTTCTCCATCGTATAGAAGACTCCCCCCCTTGCAACTTTGAGAAATTTTTTTTTTTTTTATTTGTATAAAAGACTTCCCCCTTTTGCAACTTTGAAAATTTTTATTTTTTTTTTTTTCGATAGAAGACTCCTTCCCTAGCAACTTTGAAAATTTTTTTTTTTTTTTTCATCGTATAGAAGACTTCCCCCTTTTAAGTTTAAAAAATTTTTTTTTTTCTTCATCGTATAGAAGACTCCTCTCTTTGCAACTTTGAGCAATTTTTTTTTTTTCTCCATCGTATAGAAGACTCCCCCCTTTGCAACTTCGAATACTTTTTTTTTTTTTCCATCGCATAGAAGTCTCCCCTCTTTGCGACTTTGAGAAATTTTTTTTTTTCTCCATCGTATAGAAGACTCCCCCCTTTGCAACTTTAAAAATTTTTTTTTTTCTTCATCGTAAAGAAGACTCCCCCCTTTGCAAGTTTGAAGATTTTTTTTTTTTTTTTCGATAAAAGACTCCCACCTTTGCAACTTTGGAAAATTTGTTTTTTTCTCCATTGTATAGAAGATCCCCCCTATGCAACTTTGGGAAATTTTTTTTTTTTCTACATCGTATAGAAGACTTCCCCCTTTGCAACTTTGAAAGTTTTTTTTCTTTCTTCATCGTATAGAAGACTCCCCCTTTTGCAACTTTGGAAAATTTTTTTTTTTTCTTCATTGTATAGAAGACTCCCTCCTTGGCAACTTTGGGAAATTTTTTTTTCTCCATTATATAGAAGACTCCCCCCTTTGCAACTTTGGGAAATTTTTTTATTCTCCATTATATAGAAGACTCCCCCCTTTGCAACTTTAGGAAATTTTTTTTTTTTTTTTTTGTATAAAAGACTTCCTCCTTTTGCAACTTTGGAAATTTTTATTTTTTTTTTTTTCGATAGAAGACTCCCCCCTTTGCAAGTTTAAACTTTTTTTTTTTTTTCGATAGAAGACTCCTCTCTTTGCAACTTTGAGAAATTTTTTTTTTTTTCTTCATCGTATAGAAGACTTCCCCCTTTGCAACTTTGAGAAATTTTTTTTTTTTCTCCATCGTATAGAAGACTCCCCCCTCTGCAACTTTGAAAAATTTTTTTTTTTTCTCCATTGTATAGAAGACTCCCCCCTTTGCAACTTTGGGTGATTTTTTTTTTTTCTACATCGTATAGAAGACTTCCCCCTTTGCAACTTTGAGAAAATTTTTATGTTTCTTCATCGTGAAGAAGACTCCCCCCTTTTCAACATTGAAAATTTTTTTTTTTTTTTCATTGCATAGAAGACACCCTCCTTTGCAACTTTGAGAAATTTTTTTTTTTTCTCCATCGTATAGAAGACTCCCTCCTTTGCAAGATTAAACTTTTTTTTTTTTTTTCGATAGAAGACTCCTCTCTTTGCAACTTTGAGAAATTTTTTTTTTTTTTCTCCATCGTATAGAAGACTCCCTCCCCCCCTTTTGCAACTTTGAGAAATTTTTTTTTTTTCTCCATCGTATAGAAGACTCCCCCCTTTGCAACTTTGAGAAATTTTTTTTTTTCTCCATCGAAAAGAAGACTTCCCCCTTTGCAACTTTGAATATTATTTTTTTTTTTCTTCATCGTAAAGAAGACTCCCCCCTTCGCAAGTTTGAACAGTTTTTTTTTTTTTTTTTTGGTAAAAGACTCCCACCTTTGCAACTTTGAGAAATTTATTTTTTTCTCCATCGTATAGAAGACTCCCCCCTTTGCAACTTTGAATGTTTTTTCTTTTTTTTTCATCGCATAGAAGACTTCCCCCTTTGCAACTTGGAGAATTTTTTTTCTTCTTCATCGTAAAGAAGACTCCCCCCTTTGCAAGTTTGATGATTTTTTTTTTTTTTTTCGATAAAAGACTCCCGCCTTTGCAACTTTGGGAAATTTTTTTTTTTTTCTACATCGTATAGAAGACTCACCCCTTTTAAGTTTAAAAAATTTTTTTTTTTCTTCATCGTAAAGAAGACTCCTCCCTTTGCAACTTTGAGAAATTTTTTTTTTTTCTCCATCGTATAGAAGACTCCCCCCTTTGCAACTTTGAAAATTTTTTTTTTTCTTCATCGTAAAGAAGACTCCCCCCTTTGCAACTTTGAGAAATTTTTTTTTTTTTTCTTCATCGTATAGAAGACTCTCCCCCCTTTGCAACTTTGAGTAATTTTTTTTTTTTTTCTCCATCGTATAGAAGACTCTCCCCCCTTTGCAACTTTGGGAAATTTTTTTTTTTTTCTACATCGTATAGAAGACTCCCCCCTTTGCAACTTTGAAAATTTTTTTTTTTTATCCATTGTATTAAAGACTCCCCTCTTTGCAACTTTGAGAAATTTTTTTTTTTTCTCCATCGTATAGAAGACTCCTCTCTTTGCGACTTTGAAAATTTTTTTTTTTCTTCATCGTAAAGAAAACTCTCCCCTTTGCAAGTTTGCAGATTTTTTTTTTTTTTTTCGATAAAAGACTCCCCCCTTTGCGACTTTGAAAATTTTTTTTCTTTTTTCATCGTATAGAAGACTCCCCCTTTTGCAACTTTGGTAATTTATATTTTTTTTTTTCTCGATAGAAGACTCGTTCCTTTGCAACTTTGAAAATTTTTTTTTTTTTTTTTTGTATAGAAGACTTCCCCTTTTTTCAACTTTGGAAATTTTTATTTTTTTTTTTTTCGATAGAAGACTCCTTCCTTTGCAACTTAGAGAAATTTTTTTTTTTTTTTTCCATCGTATGGAAGACTCCATCCTTTTCAACATTGAAAATTTTTTTTTTTTTTTTCACCGTATAGAAGACCTCCCCCTTTGCAACTTTGAGAAATTTTTTTTTTTTTCTCCATCGTATAGAAGACTCCCCCCTTTGCAACTTTGGAAAATTTTTTTTTTTCTCCATTGTATAGAAGACTCCCCCCTTTGCAACTTTGGGAAATTTTTTTTTCCTACATCGTATAGAAGACTCCCCCGTTTGCAACTTTGAAAGTTTTTTTTTCTTTTTTCATCGTATTTAGAAGACTCCCCCTTTTGCGACATTGGAAATTTATATTTTGTTTTTTTCTCGATAGAAGACTCGTTCCTTTGCAACTTTGACAATTTTTTTTTTTTCATCGTATAGAAGACAGAACACATAAGAACATAAGGACATAAGAACATTTATCAAGTAACGTTTGCAACTTTGAAAATTTTTTTTTTTTTTCATCGTATAGAAGACTCCCCCCTTTCCAACTTTGAAAAATTTTTTTTTTTCTCCATCGTATAGAAGACTCCCCCCTTTGCGAGTTAGAACGTTTTTTTTTTTTTTTCGATCGAAGAGTCCCCCCTTTGCTACTTTGAGAAATATTTTTTTTTTCTCCATCGTATAGAAGACTCCCCCCTTTGCAACTTTGAGAAATTTTTTTTTTTTTTTTTGTATAAAAGACTTCCCCCTTTCGCAACTTTGAAAATTTTTTTTTTTTTTATCGTATAGAAGACTCCTTCCTTTGCAACTTAGAGAAATTTTTTTTTTTTTTTTTCCATCGTATAGAAGACTCCCCCCTTTTCAACATTGAAAATTTTTTTTTTTTTTTTCTCCGTATAGAAGACTCTCCCCTTTGCAACTTTGAGAAATTTTTTTTTTTTCTCCATCGTATAGAAGACTCACCCCTTTGCAATTTTGGAAAATTTTTTTTTTTCTCCATTGTATAGAAGACTCCCCCCTTTGCAACTTTGGGAAATTTTTTTTTTTTTCTACATCGTATAGAAGACTCCCCCCTTTGCAACTTTGAAAATTTTTTTTGTTTATCCATCGTATTAAAGACTCCCCTCTTTGCAACTTTGAGAAATTTTTTTTTTTTTTTTTTTGTATAAAAGACTTCCCCCTTTGCAACTTTGGGAAATTTTTTTTTTTTTCTCCATCGTATAGAAGACTCCCTCCCCCCCTTTTGCAACTTAAAAAAATTTTTTTTTTCTTCATCGTAAAGAAGACTCCCCCCTTCGCAAGTTTGAACAGTTTTTTTTTTTTTCCGATAAAAGACTCCCCCCTTTGCAACTTTGAGAAATTTTTTTTTTTTTCTCCATCGTATAGAAGACTCCCCCCCTTGCAACTTTGAGAAATTTTTTTTTTTTTTATTTGTATAAAAGACTTCCCCCTTTTGCAACTTTGAAAATTTTTATTTTTTTTTTTTTCGATAGAAGACTCCTTCCCTAGCAACTTTGAAAATTTTTTTTTTTTTTTTCATCGTATAGAAGACTTCCCCCTTTTAAGTTTAAAAAATTTTTTTTTTTCTTCATCGTATAGAAGACTCCTCTCTTTGCAACTTTGAGCAATTTTTTTTTTTTCTCCATCGTATAGAAGACTCCCCCCTTTGCAACTTCGAATACTTTTTTTTTTTTTCCATCGCATAGAAGTCTCCCCTCTTTGCGACTTTGAGAAATTTTTTTTTTTCTCCATCGTATAGAAGACTCCCCCCTTTGCAACTTTAAAAATTTTTTTTTTTCTTCATCGTAAAGAAGACTCCCCCCTTTGCAAGTTTGAAGATTTTTTTTTTTTTTTTCGATAAAAGACTCCCACCTTTGCAACTTTGGAAAATTTGTTTTTTTCTCCATTGTATAGAAGATCCCCCCTATGCAACTTTGGGAAATTTTTTTTTTTTCTACATCGTATAGAAGACTTCCCCCTTTGCAACTTTGAAAGTTTTTTTTCTTTCTTCATCGTATAGAAGACTCCCCCTTTTGCAACTTTGGAAAATTTTTTTTTTTTCTTCATTGTATAGAAGACTCCCTCCTTGGCAACTTTGGGAAATTTTTTTTTCTCCATTACATAGAAGACTCCCCCCTTTGCAACTTTGGGAAATTTTTTTATTCTCCATTATATAGAAGACTCCCCCCTTTGCAACTTTAGGAAATTTTTTTTTTTTTTTTTTGTATAAAAGACTTCCTCCTTTTGCAACTTTGGAAATTTTTATTTTTTTTTTTTTCGATAGAAGACTCCCCCCTTTGCAAGTTTAAACTTTTTTTTTTTTTTCGATAGAAGACTCCTCTCTTTGCAACTTTGAGAAATTTTTTTTTTTTTCTTCATCGTATAGAAGACTTCCCCCTTTGCAACTTTGAGAAATTTTTTTTTTTTCTCCATCGTATAGAAGACTCCCCCCTCTGCAACTTTGAAAAATTTTTTTTTTTTCTCCATTGTATAGAAGACTCCCCCCTTTGCAACTTTGGGTGATTTTTTTTTTTTCTACATCGTATAGAAGACTTCCCCCTTTGCAACTTTGAGAAAATTTTTATGTTTCTTCATCGTGAAGAAGACTCCCCCCTTTTCAACATTGAAAATTTTTTTTTTTTTTTCATCGCATAGAAGACACCCTCCTTTGCAACTTTGAGAAATTTTTTTTTTTTCTCCATCGTATAGAAGACTCCCTACTTTGCAAGATTAAACTTTTTTTTTTTTTTTCGATAGAAGACTCCTCTCTTTGCAACTTTGAGAAATTTTTTTTTTTTTTCTCCATCGTATAGAAGACTCCCTCCCCCCCTTTTGCAACTTTGAGAAATTTTTTTTTTTTCTCCATCGTATAGAAGACTCCCCCCTTTGCAACTTTGAGAAATTTTTTTTTTTCTCCATCGAAAAGAAGACTTCCCCCTTTGCAACTTTGAATATTATTTTTTTTTTTCTTCATCGTAAAGAAGACTCCCCCCTTCGCAAGTTTGAACAGTTTTTTTTTTTTTTTTTTGGTAAAAGACTCCCACCTTTGCAACTTTGAGAAATTTATTTTTTTCTCCATCGTATAGAAGACTCCCCCCTTTGCAACTTTGAATGTTTTTTCTTTTTTTTTCATCGCATAGAAGACTTCCCCCTTTGCAACTTGGAGAATTTTTTTTCTTCTTCATCGTAAAGAAGACTCCCCCCTTTGCAAGTTTGAAGATTTTTTTTTTTTTTTTGATAAAAGACTCCCGCCTTTGCAACTTTGAGAAATTTTTTTTTTTCTTCATCGTAAAGAAGTCTCCCCCCTTTGCAAGTTTGATGATTTTTTTTTTTTTTTTCGATAAAAGACTCCCGCCTTTGCAACTTTGGGAAATTTTTTTTTTTTTCTACATCGTATAGAAGACTCACCCCTTTTAAGTTTAAAAAATTTTTTTTTTTCTTCATCGTAAAGAAGACTCCTCCCTTTGCAACTTTGAGAAATTTTTTTTTTTTCTCCATCGTATAGAAGACTCCCCCCTTTGCAACTTTGAAAATTTTTTTTTTTCTTCATCGTAAAGAAGACTCCCCCCTTTGCAACTTTGAGAAATTTTTTTTTTTTTTCTTCATCGTATAGAAGACTCTCCCCCCTTTGCAACTTTGAGTAATTTTTTTTTTTTTTCTCCATCGTATAGAAGACTCTCCCCCCTTTGCAACTTTGGGAAATTTTTTTTTTTTTCTACATCGTATAGAAGACTCCCCCCTTTGCAACTTTGAAAATTTTTTTTTTTTATCCATTGTATTAAAGACTCCCCTCTTTGCAACTTTGAGAAATTTTTTTTTTTTCTCCATCGTATAGAAGACTCCTCTCTTTGCGACTTTGAAAATGTTTTTTTTTCTTCATCGTAAAGAAAACTCTCCCCTTTGCAAGTTTGCAGATTTTTTTTTTTTTTTTCGATAAAGGACTCCCCCCTTTGCGACTTTGAAAATTTTTTTTCTTTTTTCATCGTATAGAAGACTCCCCCTTTTGCAACTTTGGTAATTTATATTTTTTTTTTTCTCGATAGAAGACTCGTTCCTTTGCAACTTTGAAAATTTTTTTTTTTTTTTTTTGTATAGAAGACTTCCCCTTTTTTCAACTTTGGAAATTTTTATTTTTTTTTTTTTCGATAGAAGACTCCTTCCCTAGCAACTTTGAAAATTTTTTTTTTTTTTTTCATCGTATAGAAGACTTCCCCCTTTTAAGTTTAAAAAATTTTTTTTTTTCTTCATCGTATAGAAGACTCCTCTCTTTGCAACTTTGAGCAATTTTTTTTTTTTCTCCATCGTATAGAAGACTCCCCCCTTTGCAACTTCGAATACTTTTTTTTTTTTTCCATCGCATAGAAGTCTCCCCTCTTTGCGACTTTGAGAAATTTTTTTTTTTCTCCATCGTATAGAAGACTCCCCCCTTTGCAACTTTAAAAATTTTTTTTTTTCTTCATCGTAAAGAAGACTCCCCCCTTTGCAAGTTTGAAGATTTTTTTTTTTTTTTTCGATAAAAGACTCCCACCTTTGCAACTTTGGAAAATTTGTTTTTTTCTCCATTGTATAGAAGATCCCCCCTATGCAACTTTGGGAAATTTTTTTTTTTTCTACATCGTATAGAAGACTTCCCCCTTTGCAACTTTGAAAGTTTTTTTTCTTTCTTCATCGTATAGAAGACTCCCCCTTTTGCAACTTTGGAAAATTTTTTTTTTTTCTTCATTGTATAGAAGACTCCCTCCTTGGCAACTTTGGGAAATTTTTTTTTCTCCATTACATAGAAGACTCCCCCCTTTGCAACTTTGGGAAATTTTTTTATTCTCCATTATATAGAAGACTCCCCCCTTTGCAACTTTAGGAAATTTTTTTTTTTTTTTTTTGTATAAAAGACTTCCTCCTTTTGCAACTTTGGAAATTTTTATTTTTTTTTTTTTCGATAGAAGACTCCCCCCTTTGCAAGTTTAAACTTTTTTTTTTTTTTCGATAGAAGACTCCTCTCTTTGCAACTTTGAGAAATTTTTTTTTTTTTCTTCATCGTATAGAAGACTTCCCCCTTTGCAACTTTGAGAAATTTTTTTTTTTTCTCCATCGTATAGAAGACTCCCCCCTCTGCAACTTTGAAAAATTTTTTTTTTTTCTCCATTGTATAGAAGACTCCCCCCTTTGCAACTTTGGGTGATTTTTTTTTTTTCTACATCGTATAGAAGACTTCCCCCTTTGCAACTTTGAGAAAATTTTTATGTTTCTTCATCGTGAAGAAGACTCCCCCCTTTTCAACATTGAAAATTTTTTTTTTTTTTTCATCGCATAGAAGACACCCTCCTTTGCAACTTTGAGAAATTTTTTTTTTTTCTCCATCGTATAGAAGACTCCCTCCTTTGCAAGATTAAACTTTTTTTTTTTTTTTCGATAGAAGACTCCTCTCTTTGCAACTTTGAGAAATTTTTTTTTTTTTCTACATCGTATAGAGGACTCCCCCCTTTGCAACTTTGAAAATTTTTTTTGTTTATCCATCGTATTAAAGACTCCCCTCTTTGCAACTTTGAGAAATTTTTTTTTTTTTTTTTTTGTATAAAAGACTTCCCCCTTTGCAACTTTGGGAAATTTTTTTTTTTTTCTCCATCGTATAGAAGACTCCCTCCCCCCCTTTTGCAACTTAAAAAAATTTTTTTTTTCTTCATCGTAAAGAAGACTCCCCCCTTCGCAAGTTTGAACAGTTTTTTTTTTTTTCCGATAAAAGACTCCCCCCTTTGCAACTTTGAGAAATTTTTTTTTTTTTCTCCATCGTATAGAAGACTCCCCCCCTTGCAACTTTGAGAAATTTTTTTTTTTTTTATTTGTATAAAAGACTTCCCCCTTTTGCAACTTTGAAAATTTTTATTTTTTTTTTTTTCGATAGAAGACTCCTTCCCTAGCAACTTTGAAAATTTTTTTTTTTTTTTTCATCGTATAGAAGACTTCCCCCTTTTAAGTTTAAAAAATTTTTTTTTTTCTTCATCGTATAGAAGACTCCTCTCTTTGCAACTTTGAGCAATTTTTTTTTTTTCTCCATCGTATAGAAGACTCCCCCCTTTGCAACTTCGAATACTTTTTTTTTTTTTCCATCGCATAGAAGTCTCCCCTCTTTGCGACTTTGAGAAATTTTTTTTTTTCTCCATCGTATAGAAGACTCCCCCCTTTGCAACTTTAAAAATTTTTTTTTTTCTTCATCGTAAAGAAGACTCCCCCCTTTGCAAGTTTGAAGATTTTTTTTTTTTTTTTCGATAAAAGACTCCCACCTTTGCAACTTTGGAAAATTTGTTTTTTTCTCCATTGTATAGAAGATCCCCCCTATGCAACTTTGGGAAATTTTTTTTTTTTCTACATCGTATAGAAGACTTCCCCCTTTGCAACTTTGAAAGTTTTTTTTCTTTCTTCATCGTATAGAAGACTCCCCCTTTTGCAACTTTGGAAAATTTTTTTTTTTTCTTCATTGTATAGAAGACTCCCTCCTTGGCAACTTTGGGAAATTTTTTTTTCTCCATTATATAGAAGACTCCCCCCTTTGCAACTTTGGGAAATTTTTTTATTCTCCATTATATAGAAGACTCCCCCCTTTGCAACTTTAGGAAATTTTTTTTTTTTTTTTTTGTATAAAAGACTTCCTCCTTTTGCAACTTTGGAAATTTTTATTTTTTTTTTTTTCGATAGAAGACTCCCCCCTTTGCAAGTTTAAACTTTTTTTTTTTTTTCGATAGAAGACTCCTCTCTTTGCAACTTTGAGAAATTTTTTTTTTTTTCTTCATCGTATAGAAGACTTCCCCCTTTGCAACTTTGAGAAATTTTTTTTTTTTCTCCATCGTATAGAAGACTCCCCCCTCTGCAACTTTGAAAAATTTTTTTTTTTTCTCCATTGTATAGAAGACTCCCCCCTTTGCAACTTTGGGTGATTTTTTTTTTTTCTACATCGTATAGAAGACTTCCCCCTTTGCAACTTTGAGAAAATTTTTATGTTTCTTCATCGTGAAGAAGACTCCCCCCTTTTCAACATTGAAAATTTTTTTTTTTTTTTCATTGCATAGAAGACACCCTCCTTTGCAACTTTGAGAAATTTTTTTTTTTTCTCCATCGTATAGAAGACTCCCTCCTTTGCAAGATTAAACTTTTTTTTTTTTTTTCGATAGAAGACTCCTCTCTTTGCAACTTTGAGAAATTTTTTTTTTTTTTCTCCATCGTATAGAAGACTCCCTCCCCCCCTTTTGCAACTTTGAGAAATTTTTTTTTTTTCTCCATCGTATAGAAGACTCCCCCCTTTGCAACTTTGAGAAATTTTTTTTTTTCTCCATCGAAAAGAAGACTTCCCCCTTTGCAACTTTGAATATTATTTTTTTTTTTCTTCATCGTAAAGAAGACTCCCCCCTTCGCAAGTTTGAACAGTTTTTTTTTTTTTTTTTTGGTAAAAGACTCCCACCTTTGCAACTTTGAGAAATTTATTTTTTTCTCCATCGTATAGAAGACTCCCCCCTTTGCAACTTTGAATGTTTTTTCTTTTTTTTTCATCGCATAGAAGACTTCCCCCTTTGCAACTTGGAGAATTTTTTTTCTTCTTCATCGTAAAGAAGACTCCCCCCTTTGCAAGTTTGATGATTTTTTTTTTTTTTTTCGATAAAAGACTCCCGCCTTTGCAACTTTGGGAAATTTTTTTTTTTTTCTACATCGTATAGAAGACTCACCCCTTTTAAGTTTAAAAAATTTTTTTTTTTCTTCATCGTAAAGAAGACTCCTCCCTTTGCAACTTTGAGAAATTTTTTTTTTTTCTCCATCGTATAGAAGACTCCCCCCTTTGCAACTTTGAAAATTTTTTTTTTTCTTCATCGTAAAGAAGACTCCCCCCTTTGCAACTTTGAGAAATTTTTTTTTTTTTTCTTCATCGTATAGAAGACTCTCCCCCCTTTGCAACTTTGAGTAATTTTTTTTTTTTTTCTCCATCGTATAGAAGACTCTCCCCCCTTTGCAACTTTGGGAAATTTTTTTTTTTTTCTACATCGTATAGAAGACTCCCCCCTTTGCAACTTTGAAAATTTTTTTTTTTTATCCATTGTATTAAAGACTCCCCTCTTTGCAACTTTGAGAAATTTTTTTTTTTTCTCCATCGTATAGAAGACTCCTCTCTTTGCGACTTTGAAAATTTTTTTTTTTCTTCATCGTAAAGAAAACTCTCCCCTTTGCAAGTTTGCAGATTTTTTTTTTTTTTTTCGATAAAAGACTCCCCCCTTTGCGACTTTGAAAATTTTTTTTCTTTTTTCATCGTATAGAAGACTCCCCCTTTTGCAACTTTGGTAATTTATATTTTTTTTTTTCTCGATAGAAGACTCGTTCCTTTGCAACTTTGAAAATTTTTTTTTTTTTTTTTTGTATAGAAGACTTCCCCTTTTTTCAACTTTGGAAATTTTTATTTTTTTTTTTTTCGATAGAAGACTCCTTCCTTTGCAACTTAGAGAAATTTTTTTTTTTTTTTTCCATCGTATGGAAGACTCCATCCTTTTCAACATTGAAAATTTTTTTTTTTTTTTTCACCGTATAGAAGACCTCCCCCTTTGCAACTTTGAGAAATTTTTTTTTTTTTCTCCATCGTATAGAAGACTCCCCCCTTTGCAACTTTGGAAAATTTTTTTTTTTCTCCATTGTATAGAAGACTCCCCCCTTTGCAACTTTGGGAAATTTTTTTTTCCTACATCGTATAGAAGACTCCCCCGTTTGCAACTTTGAAAGTTTTTTTTTCTTTTTTCATCGTATTTAGAAGACTCCCCCTTTTGCGACATTGGAAATTTATATTTTGTTTTTTTCTCGATAGAAGACTCGTTCCTTTGCAACTTTGACAATTTTTTTTTTTTCATCGTATAGAAGACAGAACACATAAGAACATAAGGACATAAGAACATTTATCAAGTAACGTTTGCAACTTTGAAAATTTTTTTTTTTTTTCATCGTATAGAAGACTCCCCCCTTTCCAACTTTGAAAAATTTTTTTTTTTCTCCATCGTATAGAAGACTCCCCCCTTTGCGAGTTAGAACGTTTTTTTTTTTTTTTCGATCGAAGAGTCCCCCCTTTGCTACTTTGAGAAATATTTTTTTTTTCTCCATCGTATAGAAGACTCCCCCCTTTGCAACTTTGAGAAATTTTTTTTTTTTTTTTTGTATAAAAGACTTCCCCCTTTCGCAACTTTGAAAATTTTTTTTTTTTTTATCGTATAGAAGACTCCTTCCTTTGCAACTTAGAGAAATTTTTTTTTTTTTTTTTCCATCGTATAGAAGACTCCCCCCTTTTCAACATTGAAAATTTTTTTTTTTTTTTTCTCCGTATAGAAGACTCTCCCCTTTGCAACTTTGAGAAATTTTTTTTTTTTCTCCATCGTATAGAAGACTCACCCCTTTGCAATTTTGGAAAATTTTTTTTTTTCTCCATTGTATAGAAGACTCCCCCCTTTGCAACTTTGGGAAATTTTTTTTTTTTTCTACATCGTATAGAAGACTCCCCCCTTTGCAACTTTGAAAATTTTTTTTGTTTATCCATCGTATTAAAGACTCCCCTCTTTGCAACTTTGAGAAATTTTTTTTTTTTTTTTTTTGTATAAAAGACTTCCCCCTTTGCAACTTTGGGAAATTTTTTTTTTTTTCTCCATCGTATAGAAGACTCCCTCCCCCCCTTTTGCAACTTAAAAAAATTTTTTTTTTCTTCATCGTAAAGAAGACTCCCCCCTTCGCAAGTTTGAACAGTTTTTTTTTTTTTCCGATAAAAGACTCCCCCCTTTGCAACTTTGAGAAATTTTTTTTTTTTTCTCCATCGTATAGAAGACTCCCCCCCTTGCAACTTTGAGAAATTTTTTTTTTTTTTATTTGTATAAAAGACTTCCCCCTTTTGCAACTTTGAAAATTTTTATTTTTTTTTTTTTCGATAGAAGACTCCTTCCCTAGCAACTTTGAAAATTTTTTTTTTTTTTTTCATCGTATAGAAGACTTCCCCCTTTTAAGTTTAAAAAATTTTTTTTTTTCTTCATCGTATAGAAGACTCCTCTCTTTGCAACTTTGAGCAATTTTTTTTTTTTCTCCATCGTATAGAAGACTCCCCCCTTTGCAACTTCGAATACTTTTTTTTTTTTTCCATCGCATAGAAGTCTCCCCTCTTTGCGACTTTGAGAAATTTTTTTTTTTCTCCATCGTATAGAAGACTCCCCCCTTTGCAACTTTAAAAATTTTTTTTTTTCTTCATCGTAAAGAAGACTCCCCCCTTTGCAAGTTTGAAGATTTTTTTTTTTTTTTTCGATAAAAGACTCCCACCTTTGCAACTTTGGAAAATTTGTTTTTTTCTCCATTGTATAGAAGATCCCCCCTATGCAACTTTGGGAAATTTTTTTTTTTTCTACATCGTATAGAAGACTTCCCCCTTTGCAACTTTGAAAGTTTTTTTTCTTTCTTCATCGTATAGAAGACTCCCCCTTTTGCAACTTTGGAAAATTTTTTTTTTTTCTTCATTGTATAGAAGACTCCCTCCTTGGCAACTTTGGGAAATTTTTTTTTCTCCATTACATAGAAGACTCCCCCCTTTGCAACTTTGGGAAATTTTTTTATTCTCCATTATATAGAAGACTCCCCCCTTTGCAACTTTAGGAAATTTTTTTTTTTTTTTTTTGTATAAAAGACTTCCTCCTTTTGCAACTTTGGAAATTTTTATTTTTTTTTTTTTCGATAGAAGACTCCCCCCTTTGCAAGTTTAAACTTTTTTTTTTTTTTCGATAGAAGACTCCTCTCTTTGCAACTTTGAGAAATTTTTTTTTTTTTCTTCATCGTATAGAAGACTTCCCCCTTTGCAACTTTGAGAAATTTTTTTTTTTTCTCCATCGTATAGAAGACTCCCCCCTCTGCAACTTTGAAAAATTTTTTTTTTTTCTCCATTGTATAGAAGACTCCCCCCTTTGCAACTTTGGGTGATTTTTTTTTTTTCTACATCGTATAGAAGACTTCCCCCTTTGCAACTTTGAGAAAATTTTTATGTTTCTTCATCGTGAAGAAGACTCCCCCCTTTTCAACATTGAAAATTTTTTTTTTTTTTTCATCGCATAGAAGACACCCTCCTTTGCAACTTTGAGAAATTTTTTTTTTTTCTCCATCGTATAGAAGACTCCCTACTTTGCAAGATTAATCTTTTTTTTTTTTTTTCGATAGAAGACTCCTCTCTTTGCAACTTTGAGAAATTTTTTTTTTTTTTCTCCATCGTATAGAAGACTCCCTCCCCCCCTTTTGCAACTTTGAGAAATTTTTTTTTTTTCTCCATCGTATAGAAGACTCCCCCCTTTGCAACTTTGAGAAATTTTTTTTTTTCTCCATCGAAAAGAAGACTTCCCCCTTTGCAACTTTGAATATTATTTTTTTTTTTCTTCATCGTAAAGAAGACTCCCCCCTTCGCAAGTTTGAACAGTTTTTTTTTTTTTTTTTTGGTAAAAGACTCCCACCTTTGCAACTTTGAGAAATTTATTTTTTTCTCCATCGTATAGAAGACTCCCCCCTTTGCAACTTTGAATGTTTTTTCTTTTTTTTTCATCGCATAGAAGACTTCCCCCTTTGCAACTTGGAGAATTTTTTTTCTTCTTCATCGTAAAGAAGACTCCCCCCTTTGCAAGTTTGAAGATTTTTTTTTTTTTTTTGATAAAAGACTCCCGCCTTTGCAACTTTGAGAAATTTTTTTTTTTCTTCATCGTAAAGAAGTCTCCCCCCTTTGCAAGTTTGATGATTTTTTTTTTTTTTTTCGATAAAAGACTCCCGCCTTTGCAACTTTGGGAAATTTTTTTTTTTTTCTACATCGTATAGAAGACTCACCCCTTTTAAGTTTAAAAAATTTTTTTTTTTCTTCATCGTAAAGAAGACTCCTCCCTTTGCAACTTTGAGAAATTTTTTTTTTTTCTCCATCGTATAGAAGACTCCCCCCTTTGCAACTTTGAAAATTTTTTTTTTTCTTCATCGTAAAGAAGACTCCCCCCTTTGCAACTTTGAGAAATTTTTTTTTTTTTTCTTCATCGTATAGAAGACTCTCCCCCCTTTGCAACTTTGAGTAATTTTTTTTTTTTTTCTCCATCGTATAGAAGACTCTCCCCCCTTTGCAACTTTGGGAAATTTTTTTTTTTTTCTACATCGTATAGAAGACTCCCCCCTTTGCAACTTTGAAAATTTTTTTTTTTTATCCATTGTATTAAAGACTCCCCTCTTTGCAACTTTGAGAAATTTTTTTTTTTTCTCCATCGTATAGAAGACTCCTCTCTTTGCGACTTTGAAAATGTTTTTTTTTCTTCATCGTAAAGAAAACTCTCCCCTTTGCAAGTTTGCAGATTTTTTTTTTTTTTTTCGATAAAGGACTCCCCCCTTTGCGACTTTGAAAATTTTTTTTCTTTTTTCATCGTATAGAAGACTCCCCCTTTTGCAACTTTGGTAATTTATATTTTTTTTTTTCTCGATAGAAGACTCGTTCCTTTGCAACTTTGAAAATTTTTTTTTTTTTTTTTTGTATAGAAGACTTCCCCTTTTTTCAACTTTGGAAATTTTTATTTTTTTTTTTTTCGATAGAAGACTCCTTCCCTAGCAACTTTGAAAATTTTTTTTTTTTTTTTCATCGTATAGAAGACTTCCCCCTTTTAAGTTTAAAAAATTTTTTTTTTTCTTCATCGTATAGAAGACTCCTCTCTTTGCAACTTTGAGCAATTTTTTTTTTTTCTCCATCGTATAGAAGACTCCCCCCTTTGCAACTTCGAATACTTTTTTTTTTTTTCCATCGCATAGAAGTCTCCCCTCTTTGCGACTTTGAGAAATTTTTTTTTTTCTCCATCGTATAGAAGACTCCCCCCTTTGCAACTTTAAAAATTTTTTTTTTTCTTCATCGTAAAGAAGACTCCCCCCTTTGCAAGTTTGAAGATTTTTTTTTTTTTTTTCGATAAAAGACTCCCACCTTTGCAACTTTGGAAAATTTGTTTTTTTCTCCATTGTATAGAAGATCCCCCCTATGCAACTTTGGGAAATTTTTTTTTTTTCTACATCGTATAGAAGACTTCCCCCTTTGCAACTTTGAAAGTTTTTTTTCTTTCTTCATCGTATAGAAGACTCCCCCTTTTGCAACTTTGGAAAATTTTTTTTTTTTCTTCATTGTATAGAAGACTCCCTCCTTGGCAACTTTGGGAAATTTTTTTTTCTCCATTACATAGAAGACTCCCCCCTTTGCAACTTTGGGAAATTTTTTTATTCTCCATTATATAGAAGACTCCCCCCTTTGCAACTTTAGGAAATTTTTTTTTTTTTTTTTTGTATAAAAGACTTCCTCCTTTTGCAACTTTGGAAATTTTTATTTTTTTTTTTTTCGATAGAAGACTCCCCCCTTTGCAAGTTTAAACTTTTTTTTTTTTTTCGATAGAAGACTCCTCTCTTTGCAACTTTGAGAAATTTTTTTTTTTTTCTTCATCGTATAGAAGACTTCCCCCTTTGCAACTTTGAGAAATTTTTTTTTTTTCTCCATCGTATAGAAGACTCCCCCCTCTGCAACTTTGAAAAATTTTTTTTTTTTCTCCATTGTATAGAAGACTCCCCCCTTTGCAACTTTGGGTGATTTTTTTTTTTTCTACATCGTATAGAAGACTTCCCCCTTTGCAACTTTGAGAAAATTTTTATGTTTCTTCATCGTGAAGAAGACTCCCCCCTTTTCAACATTGAAAATTTTTTTTTTTTTTTCATCGCATAGAAGACACCCTCCTTTGCAACTTTGAGAAATTTTTTTTTTTTCTCCATCGTATAGAAGACTCCCTACTTTGCAAGATTAAACTTTTTTTTTTTTTTTCGATAGAAGACTCCTCTCTTTGCAACTTTGAGAAATTTTTTTTTTTTTTCTCCATCGTATAGAAGACTCCCTCCCCCCCTTTTGCAACTTTGAGAAATTTTTTTTTTTTCTCCATCGTATAGAAGACTCCCCCCTTTGCAACTTTGAGAAATTTTTTTTTTTCTCCATCGAAAAGAAGACTTCCCCCTTTGCAACTTTGAATATTATTTTTTTTTTTCTTCATCGTAAAGAAGACTCCCCCCTTCGCAAGTTTGAACAGTTTTTTTTTTTTTTTTTTTGGTAAAAGACTCCCACCTTTGCAACTTTGAGAAATTTATTTTTTTCTCCATCGTATAGAAGACTCCCCCCTTTGCAACTTTGAATGTTTTTTCTTTTTTTTTCATCGCATAGAAGACTTCCCCCTTTGCAACTTGGAGAATTTTTTTTCTTCTTCATCGTAAAGAAGACTCCCCCCTTTGCAAGTTTGAAGATTTTTTTTTTTTTTTTGATAAAAGACTCCCGCCTTTGCAACTTTGAGAAATTTTTTTTTTTCTTCATCGTAAAGAAGTCTCCCCCCTTTGCAAGTTTGATGATTTTTTTTTTTTTTTTCGATAAAAGACTCCCGCCTTTGCAACTTTGGGAAATTTTTTTTTTTTTCTACATCGTATAGAAGACTTACCCCTTTTAAGTTTAAAAAATTTTTTTTTTTCTTCATCGTAAAGAAGACTCCTCCCTTTGCAACTTTGAGAAATTTTTTTTTTTTCTCCATCGTATAGAAGACTCCCCCCTTTGCAACTTTGAAAATTTTTTTTTTTCTTCATCGTAAAGAAGACTCCCCCCTTTGCAACTTTGAGAAATTTTTTTTTTTTTTCTTCATCGTATAGAAGACTCTCCCCCCTTTGCAACTTTGAGTAATTTTTTTTTTTTTTCTCCATCGTATAGAAGACTCTCCCCCCTTTGCAACTTTGGGAAATTTTTTTTTTTTTCTACATCGTATAGAAGACTCCCCCCTTTGCAACTTTGAAAATTTTTTTTTTTTATCCATTGTATTAAAGACTCCCCTCTTTGCAACTTTGAGAAATTTTTTTTTTTTCTCCATCGTATAGAAGACTCCTCTCTTTGCGACTTTGAAAATTTTTTTTTTTCTTCATCGTAAAGAAAACTCTCCCCTTTGCAAGTTTGCAGATTTTTTTTTTTTTTTTCGATAAAGGACTCCCCCCTTTGCGACTTTGAAAATTTTTTTTCTTTTTTCATCGTATAGAAGACTCCCCCTTTTGCAACTTTGGTAATTTATATTTTTTTTTTTCTCGATAGAAGACTCGTTCCTTTGCAACTTTGAAAATTTTTTTTTTTTTTTTTTGTATAGAAGACTTCCCCTTTTTTCAACTTTGGAAATTTTTATTTTTTTTTTTTTCGATAGAAGACTCCTTCCTTTGCAACTTAGAGAAATTTTTTTTTTTTTTTTCCATCGTATGGAAGACTCCATCCTTTTCAACATTGAAAATTTTTTTTTTTTTTTTCACCGTATAGAAGACCTCCCCCTTTGCAACTTTGAGAAATTTTTTTTTTTTTCTCCATCGTATAGAAGACTCCCCCCTTTGCAACTTTGGAAAATTTTTTTTTTTCTCCATTGTATAGAAGACTCCCCCCTTTGCAACTTTGGGAAATTTTTTTTTCCTACATCGTATAGAAGACTCCCCCGTTTGCAACTTTGAAAGTTTTTTTTTCTTTTTTCATCGTATTTAGAAGACTCCCCCTTTTGCGACATTGGAAATATATATTTTGTTTTTTTCTCGATAGAAGACTCGTTCCTTTGCAACTTTGACAATTTTTTTTTTTTCATCGTATAGAAGACAGAACACATAAGAACATAAGGACATAAGAACATTTATCAAGTAACGTTTGCAACTTTGAAAATTTTTTTTTTTTTTCATCGTATAGAAGACTCCCCCCTTTCCAACTTTGAAAAATTTTTTTTTTTCTCCATCGTATAGAAGACTCCCCCCTTTGCGAGTTAGAACGTTTTTTTTTTTTTTTCGATCGAAGAGTCCCCCCTTTGCTACTTTGAGAAATATTTTTTTTTTCTCCATCGTATAGAAGACTCCCCCCTTTGCAACTTTGAGAAATTTTTTTTTTTTTTTTTGTATAAAAGACTTCCCCCTTTCGCAACTTTGAAAATTTTTTTTTTTTTTATCGTATAGAAGACTCCTTCCTTTGCAACTTAGAGAAATTTTTTTTTTTTTTTTTCCATCGTATAGAAGACTCCCCCCTTTTCAACATTGAAAATTTTTTTTTTTTTTTTCTCCGTATAGAAGACTCTCCCCTTTGCAACTTTGAGAAATTTTTTTTTTTTCTCCATCGTATAGAAGACTCACCCCTTTGCAATTTTGGAAAATTTTTTTTTTTCTCCATTGTATAGAAGACTCCCCCCTTTGCAACTTTGGGAAATTTTTTTTTCCTACATCGTATAGAAGACTGCCTCGTTTGCAACTTTGAAAATTTTTTTTTCTTTTTTCATCGTATTTAGAAGACTCCCCCTTTTGCGACATTGGAAATTTATATTTTTTTTTTCTCGATAGAAGTCTCGTTCCTTTGCAACTTTGAGAAATTTTTTTTTTTTCTCCATCGTATAGAAGACCCCCCCCTTTGCAACTTTGAGAAATTTTTTTTTTTTTTTTTGTATAAAAGACTTCCCCCTTTTGCAACTTTGAAAATTTTTTTTTTCTTTTATCGTATAGAAGACTCCCCCCTTTGCCACTTAGGAAAATTTTTTTTTTTACTCCATCGTATAGAAGACTCCCCCCTTTGCAACTTTGAAAATTTTTTTTTTTTCTACATCATATAGAAGTCTTCTTCCTTTGCAACTTTGAAAATTTTTTTTTCTTTTTTCATCGTATAGAAGACTCCCCCCTTTGCAACTTTGAGAAATTTTTTTTTTTTCTACATCGTATAGAAGTCTCCCCCTTTGCAACTTTGAAAATTTTTTTTTCTTTTTTCATCGTATAGAAGACTCCCCCTTTTGCAACTTCGGAAATTTATATTTTTTTTCTTCTCGATAGAAGACGCGTTTCTTTGCAACTTTGACAATTTTTTTTCTTTTTTCATCGTATAGAAGACTCCCCCCTGTGCAACTTTGAGAAATTTTTTTTTTTCCTCCATCGTATAGAAAACTCCCCCCTTTGCAACTTTGAATATTTTTTTTTTTTTTTTCATCGTATAGAAGACTCCCCCCTTTGCAACTTTGAGAAATTTTTTTTTTTCTCCATCGTATAAAAGACTCGCCCCTTTGCGACTTTGAAAATTTTTTTTTTTTTCCATCGTCTAGAAGACTCCCCCCTTTGCAACTTTGAGAAATTTTTTTTTTTCTCCATCGTATAGAAGACTCTTCCCCTTGCAACTTTGAAAATTTTTTTTTTCTTCATCGTATAGAAGACTCCTCCCTTTGCAAGTTTGAACATTTTTTTTTTTTTTTTTCGATAAAAGACTCCCCCCTTTGCAACTTTGAAAATTTTTTTTTTTTTTATTCATCGTATAGAAGACTTCCCCTTTTTGCAACGTTGGAAATTTTTATGTTTTTTTTTTTCGATAGGAGACTCCTTCCTTTGCAACTTTGAGAAATTTTTTTTTTTTCTCCATCGTATAGAAGACTCCCCCCTTTGCAACTTTGAAAATTTTTTTTTTTCTTCATCGTTAAGAAGACTCCCCCCTTTGCAAGTTTGAAGATTTTTTTTTTTTTTTTCGATAAAAGACTCCCGCCTTTGCAACTTTGGTAAATTTTTTTTTTTTCTCGATTGTATAGAAGACTCCCCCCTTTGCAACTTTGGGAAATTTTTTTTTTTTCTACATCGTATAGAAGACTTCCTTCCCCCTTTGCAACTTTGAAAAATCTTTTTTTTTTCTCCATTTTATAGAAGACTCCCGCCTTTGCAAGTTCGAAAATTTTTTTGTCTTTTTCCATCGTATAGAAGACTACCCCTTTTGCAACTTTGGAAATTTATATTTTTTTTCTTCTCGATAGAAGACTCGTTCCTTTGCAACTTTGACAATTTTTTTTTTTTTCCATCGTATAGAAGACACCCCCCTTTGCAACTTTGAGAAATTTTTTTTTTTTCTCCATCGTATACAAGACTCCCCCCTTTGCAACTTTGAGAAATTTTTTTTTTTTCTCCATCGTATAGAAGACTCCCCCCTTTGCAACTTTGAAAATTTTTTTTTTTTTCTTCATCGTAAAGAAGACTTCCCCCTTTTCAACATTGAAAATTTTTTTTTTTTTTTTCATCGCATAGAAGACTCCCCCTTTTGCAACTTTGAGAAATTTTTTTTTTTCTCCATCGTATATAAGACTCCCCCCTTTGCAACTTTGGATATTATTTTTTTTTTTCTTTATCGTAAAGAAGACTTCCCCCTTTGCAACTTTGAGAAATTTTTTTTTTTTCTCCATCGTATAGAAGACTCCCCCCTTTGCAACTTTGAAAAATTTTTTTTTTCTTCATCGTATAGAAGACTCCCCCCTTTGCAACTTTGGGAAATTTTTTTTTTTTCTCCATCGTATAGAAGACTTCGCCCTTTGCAACTTTGAATATTATTTTTTTTTTTGTTCATCGTATAGAAGACTCCCCCCTTTTTAAGTTTAAACTTTTTTTTTTTTTTCGATAGAAGACTCCTCTCTTTGCAACTTTGAGAAATTTTTTTTTTTTTCTCCATCGTATAGAAGACTCCCCCCTTTGCAAGTTTAAACTTTTTTTTTTTTTCAATAGAACACTCCTCTCTTTGCAACTTTGAGAAATTTTTTTTTTTTTTCTCCATCGTATAGAAGACTCTCCCCCCTTTGCAACTTTGAGAAAGTTTTTTTTTTTCTCCATCGTATAGAAGACTCCCTCCCCCCCTTTTGCAACTTTGAAAATTTTTTTTTTTTTCATCGTATAGAAGACTCCCCCCTTCGCAAGTTTGAAGTTTTTTTTTTTTTTTTTCGATAAAAGACTCCCCCCTTTGCAACTTTGGAAAATGTTTTTTTTTCTCCATTGTATAGAAGACTCCCCCCTTTGCAACTTTGGGAAATTTTTTTTTTTTTCTACATCGTATAGAAGACTCCCCCCTTTGCAACTTTGAAAATTTTTTTTGTTTATCCATCGTCTTAAAGACTCCCCTCTTTGCAACTTTGAGAAATTTTTTTTTTTTTTTTTTGTATAAAAGACTTCCCCCTTTGCAACTTTGAGAAATTTTCTTTTTTTCTCTATCGTATAGAAGACTCCCCCCATTGCAACTTTAAAAATTTTTTTTTTTTTTTCATCCCATAGAAGACTCCCCCTTATGCAACTTAAAAAAATTTTTTTTTTCTTCATCGTAAAGAAGACTCCCCCCTTCGCAAGTTTGAACAGTTTTTTTTTTTTTCCGATAAAAGACTCCCCCCTTTGCAACTTTGAGAAATTTTTTTTTTTTTCTCCATCGTATAGAAGACTCCCCCCCTTGCAACTTTGAGAAATTTTTTTTTTTTTTATTTGTATAAAAGACTTCCCCCTTTTGCAACTTTGAAAATTTTTATTTTTTTTTTTTTCGATAGAAGACTCCTTCCCTAGCAACTTTGAAAATTTTTTTTTTTTTTTTCATCGTATAGAAGACTTCCCCCTTTTAAGTTTAAAAAATTTTTTTTTTTCTTCATCGTATAGAAGACTCCTCTCTTTGCAACTTTGAGCAATTTTTTTTTTTTCTCCATCGTATAGAAGACTCCCCCCTTTGCAACTTCGAATATTTTTTTTTTTTTTCCATCGCATAGAAGTCTCCCCTCTTTGCGACTTTGAGAAATTTTTTTTTTTCTCCATCGTATAGAAGACTCCCCCCTTTGCAACTTTAAAAATTTTTTTTTTTCTTCATCGTAAAGAAGACTCCCCCCTTTGCAAGTTTGAAGATTTTTTTTTTTTTTTTCGATAAAAGACTCCCACCTTTGCAACTTTGGAAAATTTGTTTTTTTCTCCATTGTATCGAAGATCCCCCCTTTGCAACTTTGGGAAATTTTTTTTTTTTCTACATCGTATAGAAGACTCCCTCCTTTGCAAGTTTAACCTTTTTTTTTTTTTTTCGATAGAAGACTCCTCTCTTTGCAACTTTGAGAAATTTTTTTTTTTTTTTCTCCATCGTATAGAAGACTCCCTCCCCCCCTTTTGCAACTTTGAGAAATTTTTTTTTTTTCTCCATCGTATAGAAGACTCCCCCCTTTGCAACTTTGAGAAATTTTTTTTTTTCTCCATCGAAAAGAAGACTTCCCCCTTTGCAACTTTGAATATTATTTTTTTTTTTCTTCATCGTAAAGAAGACTCCCCCCTTCGCAAGTTTGAACAGTTTTTTTTTTTTTTTTTCGATAAAAGACTCCCACCTTTGCAACTTTGAGAAATTTATTTTTTTCTCCATCGTATAGAAGACTCCCCCCTTTGCAACTTTGAATGTTTTTTCTTTTTTTTTCATCGCATAGAAGACTTCCCCCTTTGCAACTTGGAGAATTTTTTTTCTTCTTCATCGTAAAGAAGACTCCCCCCTTTGCAAGTTTGAAGATTTTTTTTTTTTTTTTCGATAAAAGACTCCCGCCTTTGCAACTTTGAGAAATTTTTTTTTTTCTTCATCGTAAAGAAGTCTCCCCCCTTTGCAAGTTTGATGATTTTTTTTTTTTTTTTCGATAAAAGACTCCCGCCTTTGCAACTTTGGGAAATTTTTTTTTTTTTCTACATCGTATAGAAGACTCCCCCCTTTTAAGTTTAAAAAATTTTTTTTTTTCTTCATCGTAAAGAAGACTCCCCCCTTTGCAACTTTGAGAAATTTTTTTTTTTTTTCTTCATCGTATAGAAGACTCTCCCCCCTTTGCAACTTTGAGTAATTTTTTTTTTTTTCTCCATCGTAGAGAAGACTCTCCCCCCTTTGCAACTTTGGGAAATTTTTTTTTTTTTCTACATCGTATAGAAGACTCCCCCCTTTGCAACTTTGAAAATTCTTTTTTTTTATCCATTGTATTAAAGACTCCCCTCTTTGCAACTTTGAGAAATTTTTTTTTTTTTTTTTTGTATCAAAGACTTCCCCCTTTTGCAACTTTGGAAATTTTTATTTTTTTTTTTTTCGATAGAAGACTCCCCTCTTTGCAAGTTTCAACTTTTTTTTTTATTTCGATGGAAGACTCCTCTCTTTGCAACTTTGAGAAATTTTTTTTTTTTTTTCTCCATCGTATAGAAGACTCCCTCCCCCCCTTTTGCAACTTTGAGAAATTTTTTTTTCTCCATCGTATAGAAGACTTCCCCCTTTGCAACTTTGAATATTATTTTTTTTTTTCTTCATCGTAAAGAAGACTCCTCCCTTTGCAACTTTGAGAAATTAATTTTTTTCTCCATCGTATAGAAGACTCCCCCCTTTGCAACTTTGGGAAATTTTTTTTTTTTCTACATCGTATAGAAGACTTCCCCCTTTGCAACTTTGAAAAATTTTTTTTTTTTCTCCATTTTATGGAAGACTCGCCCCTTTGCAACTTTGAAAATTTTTTTGTCTTTTTCCATCGTATAGAAGACTACCCCTTTTGCAACTTTGGAAATTTATATTTTTTTTTTTCTCGATAGAAGACTCGTTCCTTTGCAACTTTGACAATTTTTTTTTTTTTTCCATCGTATAGAAGACACCCCCCTTTGCAACTTTGAGAAATTTTTTTTTTTTCTCCATCGTATAGAGGACTCCCCCCTTTGCAACTTTGAGAAATTTTTTTTTTTTCTCCATTTTATAGAAGACTCCCCCCTTTGCAACTTTGAGAAATTTTTTTTTTTTTCAACGTATAGAAGACTCCCCCCTTTGCAACTTAAAAAATTTTTTTTTTTCTTCATCTTAAACAAGAATCCCCCCTTGCAACTTTGAGAAATTTTTTTCTTTTCTCCATCGTATAGAAGACTCCCCCCTTTGCAAGTTTAAACTTTTTTTTTTTTTTTCGATAGAAGACCCTCTCTTTGCAGCTTTGAGAAATTTTTTTTTTTTTCTCCATCATATAGAAGACTCCCCCCTTTGCAACTTTGAATATTTTTTTTTTTTTTCATCGCATAGAAGACTCCCCCCTTTGCAACTTCGAGAAATTTTTTTTTTTCTTCATCGTAAAGAAGTCTCCCCCCTTTGCAAGTTTGATGATTATTTTTTTTTTTTTCGATAAAAGACTCCCGCCTTTGCAACTTTGGAAAATTTTTTTTTTTTCTCCATTGTATAGAAGACTCCCCCCTTTGCAACTTTGGGAAATTTTTTTATTCTCCATTATATAGAAGACTCCCCCCTTTGCAACTTTGGGAAATTTTTTTTTTTTTCTACATCGTATAGAAGACTCCCCCTTTTGCCACTTTGGAAATTTTTATTTTTTTTTTTTTCGATAGAAAACTCCTTCCTTTGCAACTTTGAAAATTTATTTTTTTTTTTTCATCGTATAGAAGACTCCCCCCTTTTAAGTTTAAAAAATTTTTTTTTTTCTTCATCGTAAAGAAGACTTCCCCCTTTGCAACTTTGAGAAATTTTTTTTTTCTTCTCCATCGTATAGAAGACTCCCTCCACCCCTTTTGCAACTTTGAGAAATTTTTTTTTTTCTCCATCGTATAGAAGACTCCCCCCTTTGCAACTTTGAAAATTTTTTTTTTTCTTCATCGTATAGAAGACTCCTCCCTTTGCAAGTTTGAACATTTTTTTTTTTTTTTTCGATAGAAGACTCCCCCCTTTGCAACTTTCAAAATTTTTTTTTTTTTTCATCGTATAGAAGACTTCCTTTTTTTGCAACGTTGGAAATTTTTATGTTTTTTGTTTTCGATAGGAGACTCCTTCTTTTGCAACTTTGAGAAATTTTTTTTTTTTCCCTATCGTATAAAAGACTCCCCCCTCTGCAACTTTGAGAAATTTTTTTTTTTCTTCATCGTAAAGAAGACTCCCCCTTCGCAAGTTTGAACAGTTTTTTTTTTTTTTTTTCGATAAAAGACTCCCCCCTTAGCAACTTTGAGAAATTAATTTTTTTCTCCATGGTATAGAAGACTCCCCCCTTTGCAACTTTGGAAAATTTTTTTTTTTTCTACATCGTATAGAAGACTTCCCCCTTTGCAACTTTGAGAAATTTTTTTTTTTTCTCCATTTTATAGAAGACTCCCCCCTTTTCAACATTGAAAATTTTTTTTTTTTTTCACCGTATAGAGGACACCCCCCTTTGCAACTTTGAGAAATATTTTTTTTTTCTCCATCGTATAGAGGACTCCCCCCTTTGCAACTTTGAGAAATTTTTTTTTTTTTTCTCCATCGTATAGAAGACTCCCCCCTTTGCAACTTAAAAAATTTTTTTTTTTTCTTCATCTTAAAGAAGAATCCTCCCTTGCAACTTTGAGAAATTTTTTTTTTTTCTCCATCGTATAGAAGACTCCCCCCTTTGCAACTTTGAGAAATTTTTTTTTTTTCTCCATTTTATAGAAGACTCCCCCCTTTTCAACATTGAAAATTTTTTTTTTTTTTCACCGTATAGAAGACTCCCCCCTTTGCAACTTTGAGAAATGTTTTTTTTTCTTCATCGTAAAGAAGTCTCCCCCCTTTGCAAGTTTGATGATTTTTTTTTTTTTTTTCGATAAAAGACTCCCGCCTTTGCAACTTTGGAAAATTTTTTTTTTTTCTCCATTGTATAGAAGACTCCCCCCTATGCAACTTTGGGAAATTTTTTTATTCTCCATTATATAGAAGACTCCCCCCTTTGCAACTTTGGGAAATTTTTTTTTTTTTCTACATCGTATAGAAGACTCCCCCCTTTGCAACTTTGAAAATTTTTTTTTTTCTTCATCGTAAAGAAGTCTCCCCCCTTTGCAAGTTTGATGATTTTTTTTTTTTTTTTCGATAAAAGACTCCCGCCTTTGCAACTTTGGGAAATTTTTTTTTTTTTCTACATCGTATAGAAGACTCCCCCCTTTTAAGTTTAAAAAATTTTTTTTTTTCTTCATCGTAAAGAAGACTCCTCCCTTTGCAACTTTGAGAAATTTTTTTTTTTTCTCCATCGTATAGAAGGCTCCCCCCTTTGCAACTTTGAAAATTTTTTTTTTTCTTCATCGTAAAGAAGACTCCCCCCTTTGCAACTTTGAGAAATTTTTTTTTTTTTTCTTCATCGTATAGAAGACTCTCCCCCCTTTGCAACTTTGAGTAATTTTTTTTTTTTTCTCCATCGTAGAGAAGACTCTCCCCCCTTTGCAACTTTGGGAAATTTTTTTTTTTTTCTACATCGTATAGAAGACTCCCCCCTTTGCAACTTTGAAAATTCTTTTTTTTTATCCATTGTATTAAAGACTCCCCTCTTTGCAACTTTGAGAAATTTTTTTTTTTTTTTTTTGTATCAAAGACTTCCCCCTTTTGCAACTTTGGAAATTTTTATTTTTTTTTTTTTCGATAGAAGACTCCCCTCTTTGCAAGTTTCAACTTTTTTTTTTATTTCGATGGAAGACTCCTCTCTTTGCAACTTTGAGAAATTTTTTTTTTTTTTTCTCCATCGTATAGAAGACTCCCTCCCCCCCTTTTGCAACTTTGAGAAATTTTTTTTTCTCCATCGTATAGAAGACTTCCCCCTTTGCAACTTTGAATATTATTTTTTTTTTTCTTCATCGTAAAGAAGACTCCTCCCTTTGCAACTTTGAGAAATTAATTTTTTTCTCCATCGTATAGAAGACTCCCCCCTTTGCAACTTTGGGAAATTTTTTTTTTTTCTACATCGTATAGAAGACTTCCCCCTTTGCAACTTTGAAAAATTTTTTTTTTTTCTCCATTTTATGGAAGACTCGCCCCTTTGCAACTTTGAAAATTTTTTTGTCTTTTTCCATCGTATAGAAGACTACCCCTTTTGCAACTTTGGAAATTTATATTTTTTTTTTTCTCGATAGAAGACTCGTTCCTTTGCAACTTTGACAATTTTTTTTTTTTTTCCATCGTATAGAAGACACCCCCCTTTGCAACTTTGAGAAATTTTTTTTTTTTCTCCATCGTATAGAGGACTCCCCCCTTTGCAACTTTGAGAAATTTTTTTTTTTTCTCCATTTTATAGAAGACTCCCCCCTTTGCAACTTTGAGAAATTTTTTTTTTTTTTCACCGTATAGAAGACTCCCCCCTTTGCAACTTAAAAAATTTTTTTTTTTCTTCATCTTAAACAAGAATCCCCCCTTGCAACTTTGAGAAATTTTTTTCTTTTCTCCATCGTATAGAAGACTCCCCCCTTTGCAAGTTTAAACTTTTTTTTTTTTTTCGATAGAAGACCCTCTCTTTGCAACTTTGAGAAATTTTTTTTTTTTTCTTCATCATATAGAAGACTCCCCCCTTTGCAACTTTGAATATTTTTTTTTTTTTTCATCGCATAGAAGACTCCCCCCTTTGCAACTTCGAGAAATTTTTTTTTTTCTTCATCGTAAAGAAGTCTCCCCCCTTTGCAAGTTTGATGATTATTTTTTTTTTTTTCGATAAAAGACTCCCGCCTTTGCAACTTTGGAAAATTTGTTTTTTTCTCCATTGTATCGAAGATCCCCCCTTTGCAACTTTGGGAAATTTTTTTTTTTTCTACATCGTATAGAAGACTTCCCCCTTTGCAACTTTGAAAGTTTTTTTTCTTTTTTCATCGTATAGAAGACTCCCCCTTTTGCAACTTTGGAAAATTTTTTTTTTTTCTTCATTGTATAGAAGACTCCCTCCTTGGCAACTTTGGGAAATTTTTTTTTCTCCATTATATAGAAGACTCCCCCCTTTGCAACTTTGGAAAATTTTTTTATTCTCCATTATATAGAAGACTCCCCCCTTTGCAACTTTGGGAAATTTTTTTTTTTTTTTTGTATAAAAGACTTCCTCCTTTTGCAACTTTGGAAATTTTTATTTTTTTTTTTTTCGATAGAAGACTCCCCCCTTTGCAAGTTTAAACTTTTTTTTTTTTTTCGATAGAAGACTCCTCTCTTTGCAACTTTGAGAAATTTTTTTTTTTTTTTCTTCATCGTATAGAAGACTTCCCCCTTTGCAACTTTGAGAAATTTTTTTTTTTTTCTCCATCGTATAGAAGACTCCCCCCTCTGCAACTTTGAAAAATTTTTTTTTTTTCTCCATTGTATAGAAGACTCCCCCCTTTGCAACTTTGGGTGATTTTTTTTTTTTCTACATCGTATAGAAGACTTCCCCCTTTGCAACTTTGAGAAAATTTTTATGTTTCTTCATCGTGAAGAAGACTCCCCCCTTTTCAACATTGAAAATTTTTTTTTTTTTTTCATCGCATAGAAGACACCCTCCTTTGCAACTTTGAGAAATTTTTTTTTTTTCTCCATCGTATAGAAGACTCCCTCCTTTGCAAGTTTAAACTTTTTTTTTTTTTTTCGATAGAAGACTCCTCTCTTTGCAACTTTGAGAAATTTTTTTTTTTTTTTCTCCATCGTATAGAAGACTCCCTCCCCCCCTTTTGCAACTTTGAGAAATTTTTTTTTTTTCTCCATCGTATAGAAGACTCCCCCCTTTGCAACTTTGAGAAATTTTTTTTTTTCTCCATCGAAAAGAAGACTTCCCCCTTTGCAACTTTGAATATTATTTTTTTTTTTCTTCATCGTAAAGAAGACTCCCCCCTTCGCAAGTTTGAACAGTTTTTTTTTTTTTTTTTCGATAAAAGACTCCCACCTTTGCAACTTTGAGAAATTTATTTTTTTCTCCATCGTATAGAAGACTCCCCCCTTTGCAACTTTGAATGTTTTTTCTTTTTTTTTCATCGCATAGAAGACTTCCCCCTTTGCAACTTGGAGAATTTTTTTTCTTCTTCATCGTAAAGAAGACTCCCCCCTTTGCAAGTTTGAAGATTTTTTTTTTTTTTTTCGATAAAAGACTCCCGCCTTTGCAACTTTGAGAAATTTTTTTTTTTCTTCATCGTAAAGAAGTCTCCCCCCTTTGCAAGTTTGATGATTTTTTTTTTTTTTTTCGATAAAAGACTCCCGCCTTTGCAACTTTGGGAAATTTTTTTTTTTTTCTACATCGTATAGAAGACTCCCCCCTTTTAAGTTTAAAAAATTTTTTTTTTTCTTCATCGTAAAGAAGACTCCTCCCTTTGCAACTTTGAGAAATTTTTTTTTTTTCTCCATCGTATAGAAGGCTCCCCCCTTTGCAACTTTGAAAATTTTTTTTTTTCTTCATCGTAAAGAAGACTCCCCCCTTTGCAACTTTGAGAAATTTTTTTTTTTTTTCTTCATCGTATAGAAGACTCTCCCCCCTTTGCAACTTTGAGTAATTTTTTTTTTTTTCTCCATCGTAGAGAAGACTCTCCCCCCTTTGCAACTTTGGGAAATTTTTTTTTTTTTCTACATCGTATAGAAGACTCCCCCCTTTGCAACTTTGAAAATTCTTTTTTTTTATCCATTGTATTAAAGACTCCCCTCTTTGCAACTTTGAGAAATTTTTTTTTTTTTTTTTTGTATCAAAGACTTCCCCCTTTTGCAACTTTGGAAATTTTTATTTTTTTTTTTTTCGATAGAAGACTCCCCTCTTTGCAAGTTTCAACTTTTTTTTTTATTTCGATGGAAGACTCCTCTCTTTGCAACTTTGAGAAATTTTTTTTTTTTTTTCTCCATCGTATAGAAGACTCCCTCCCCCCCTTTTGCAACTTTGAGAAATTTTTTTTTCTCCATCGTATAGAAGACTTCCCCCTTTGCAACTTTGAATATTATTTTTTTTTTTCTTCATCGTAAAGAAGACTCCTCCCTTTGCAACTTTGAGAAATTAATTTTTTTCTCCATCGTATAGAAGACTCCCCCCTTTGCAACTTTGGGAAATTTTTTTTTTTTCTACATCGTATAGAAGACTTCCCCCTTTGCAACTTTGAAAAATTTTTTTTTTTTCTCCATTTTATGGAAGACTCGCCCCTTTGCAACTTTGAAAATTTTTTTGTCTTTTTCCATCGTATAGAAGACTACCCCTTTTGCAACTTTGGAAATTTATATTTTTTTTTTTCTCGATAGAAGACTCGTTCCTTTGCAACTTTGACAATTTTTTTTTTTTTTCCATCGTATAGAAGACACCCCCCTTTGCAACTTTGAGAAATTTTTTTTTTTTCTCCATCGTATAGAGGACTCCCCCCTTTGCAACTTTGAGAAATTTTTTTTTTTTCTCCATTTTATAGAAGACTCCCCCCTTTGCAACTTTGAGAAATTTTTTTTTTTTTTCACCGTATAGAAGACTCCCCCCTTTGCAACTTAAAAAATTTTTTTTTTTCTTCATCTTAAACAAGAATCCCCCCTTGCAACTTTGAGAAATTTTTTTCTTTTCTCCATCGTATAGAAGACTCCCCCCTTTGCAAGTTTAAACTTTTTTTTTTTTTTCGATAGAAGACCCTCTCTTTGCAACTTTGAGAAATTTTTTTTTTTTTCTTCATCATATAGAAGACTCCCCCCTTTGCAACTTTGAATATTTTTTTTTTTTTTCATCGCATAGAAGACTCCCCCCTTTGCAACTTCGAGAAATTTTTTTTTTTCTTCATCGTAAAGAAGTCTCCCCCCTTTGCAAGTTTGATGATTATTTTTTTTTTTTTCGATAAAAGACTCCCGCCTTTGCAACTTTGGAAAATTTTTTTTTTTTCTCCATTGTATAGAAGACTCCCCCCTTTGCAACTTTGGGAAATTTTTTTATTCTCCATTATATAGAAGACTCCCCCCTTTGCAACTTTGGGAAATTTTTTTTTTTTTCTACATCGTATAGAAGACTCCCCCTTTTGCCACTTTGGAAATTTTTATTTTTTTTTTTTTCGATAGAAAACTCCTTCCTTTGCAACTTTGAAAATTTATTTTTTTTTTTTCATCGTATAGAAGACTCCCCCCTTTTAAGTTTAAAAAATTTTTTTTTTTCTTCATCGTAAAGAAGACTTCCCCCTTTGCAACTTTGAGAAATTTTTTTTTTCTTCTCCATCGTATAGAAGACTCCCTCCACCCCTTTTGCAACTTTGAGAAATTTTTTTTTTTCTCCATCGTATAGAAGACTCCCCCCTTTGCAACTTTGAAAATTTTTTTTTTTCTTCATCGTATAGAAGACTCCTCCCTTTGCAAGTTTGAACATTTTTTTTTTTTTTTTTCGATAGAAGACTCCCCCCTTTGCAACTTTCAAAATTTTTTTTTTTTTTCATCGTATAGAAGACTTCCTTTTTTTGCAACGTTGGAAATTTTTATGTTTTTTGTTTTCGATAGGAGACTCCTTCTTTTGCAACTTTGAGAAATTTTTTTTTTTTCCCTATCGTATAGAAGACTCCCCCCTTTGCAACTTTGAGAAATTTTTTTTTTTTCATTTGTATAGAAGACTTCCTCCTTTTGCAACTTTGAAAATTTTTTTTTTTTTCATCGTATAAAAGACTCCCCCCTCTGCAACTTTGAGAAATTTTTTTTTTTCTTCATCGTAAAGAAGACTCCCCCTTCGCAAGTTTGAACAGTTTTTTTTTTTTTTTTTCGATAAAAGACTCCCGCCTTTGCAACTTTGGAAAATTTTTTTTTTTTCTCCATTGTATAGAAGACTCCCCCCTATGCAACTTTGGGAAATTTTTTTATTCTCCATTATATAGAAGACTCCCCCCTTTGCAACTTTGGGGAATTTTTTTTTTTTTCTACATCGTATAGAAGACTCCCCCCTTTGCAACTTTGAAAATTTTTTTTCTTTATCCATTGTATTAAAGACTCCCCTCTTTGCAACTTTGAGAAATTTTTTTTTTTTTTTCTTCATCGTATAGAAGACTTCCCCCTTTGCAACTTTGAGAAATTTTTTTTTTTTCTACATCGTATAGAAGACTTCCCCCTTTGCAACTTTGAGAAAATTTTTATGTTTCTTTATCGTAAAGAAGACTCCCCCCTTTTCAACATTGAAAATTTATTTTTTTTTTCATCGCATAGAAGACACCCTCCTTTGCAACTTTGAGAAATTTTTTTTTTTCTCCATCGTATAGAAGACTTCCCCCTTTGCAACTTTGGATATTATTTTTTTTTTTCTTCATCGTAAAGAAGACTCCCCCCTTCGCAAGTTTGAACAGTTTTTTTTTTTTTTTCGATAAAAGACTCCCCCCTTTGCAACTTTGAGAAATTTTTTTTTTTTCTACATCGTATAGAAGACTTCCCCCTTTGCAACTTTGAGAAAATTTTTATGTTTCTTCATCGTGAAGAAGACTCCCCCCTTTTCAACATTGAAAATTTATTTTTTTTTTCATCGCATAGAAGACTCCCTCCTTTGCAACTTTGAGAAATTTTTTTTTTTTCTCCATCGTATAGAAGACTCCCCCCTTTGCAACTTTGGATATTATTTTTTTTTTTCTTCATCGTAAAGAAGACTCCCCCCTTTGCAACTTTGAGAAATTTTTTTTTTTTCTCCATCGTATAGAAGACTCCCCCCTTTCCAACGTTAAAAAATTTTTTTTTTCTTCATCGTAAAGAAGACTCCCCCCTTGGCAAGTTTGAACAGTTTTTTTTTTTTTCGATAAAAGACTCCCCCCTTTGCAACTTTGAGAAATTTTTTTTTTTTCTACATCGTATAGGAGACTTCCCCCTTTGCAACTTCGAGAAAATTTTTATGTTTCTTCATCGTGAAGAAGACTCCCCCCTTTTCAACATTAATAATTTATTTTTTTTTCATCGCATAGAAGACTCCCTCCTTTGCAACTTTGAGAAATTTTTTTTTTTTCTCCATCGTATAGAAGACTCCCCCCTTTGCAAGTTTAAACTTTTTTTTTTTTTTCGATAGAAGACTCCTCTCTTTGCAACTTTGAGAAATTTTTTTTTTTTTTCTCCATCGTATAGAAGACTCCCTCCCCCCCTTTTGCAACTTTGAGAAATTTTTTTTTTTATCCATCGTATAGAAGACTCCCCCCTTTGCAACTTTGAGAAATTTTTTTTTTTCTCCATCGTAAAGAAGACTTCCCCCTTTGCAACTTTGAATATTATTTTTTTTTTTCTTCATCGTAAAGAAGACTCCCCCCTTTGCAACTTTGAGAAATTTTTTTTTTTTCTCCATCGTGCAGAAGACTCCCCCCTTTGCAACTTTAAAAATTTTTTTTTTTCTTCATCGTAAAGAAGACTCCCCTCTTCGCTAGTTTGAACTGTTTTTTTTTTTTTTTTTCGATAAAAGACTCCCCCCTTTGCAACTTTGAGAAATTAATTTTTTTCTCCATCGTATAGAAGACTCCCCCCTTTGCAACTTTGGGAAATTTTTTTTTTTTCTACATCGTATAGAAGACTTCCTCCTTTGCAACTTTGAAAAATTTTTTTTTTTTCTCCATTTTATGAAAGACTCCCCCCTTTGCAACTTTGAAAATTTTATTGTCTTTTTCCATCGTATAGAAGACTACCCCTTTTGCAACTTTGGAAATTTATATTTTTTTTTTTCTCGATAGAAGACTCGTTCCTTTGCAACTTTGACAATTTTTTTTTTTCTTCATCTTAAAGAAGAATCCCCCCTTGCAACTTTGAGAAATTTTTTTTTTTTCTCCATCGTATAGAAGACTCCCCCCTTTGCAAGTTTAAACTTTTTTTTTTTTTTTCGATACAAGACCCTCTCTTTGCAACTTTGAGAAATTTTTTTTTTTTTCTCCATCGTATAGAAGACTCCCCCCTTTGCAACTTTGGGAAATTTTTTTTTTTTCTACATCGTATAGAAGACTTCCCCCTTTGCAACTTTGAGAAATTTTTTTTTTTTCTCCATTTTATAGAAGACTCCCCCCTTTTCAACATTGAAAATTTTTTTTTTTTTTCACCGTATAGAAGACACCCCCCTTTGCAACTTTGAGAAATTTTTTTTTTTTCTCCATCGTATAGAGGACTCCCCCCTTTGCAACTTTGGGAAATTTTTTTATTCTCCATTATATAGAAGACTCCCCCCTTTGCAAATTTGGGAAATTTTTTTTTTTTTCTACATCGTATAGAAGACTCCCCCTTTTGCCACTTTGGAAATTTTTATTTTTTTTTTTTTCGATAGAAAACTCCTTCCTTTGCAACTTTGAAAATTTATTTTTTTTTTTTCATCGTATAAAAGACTCCCCCCTTTTAAGTTTAAAAAATTTTTTTTTTTCTTCATCGTAAAGAAGACTTCCCCCTTTGCAACTTTGAGAAATTTTTTTTTTCTTCTCCATCGTATAGAAGACTCCCTCCACCCCTTTTGCAACTTTGAGAAATTTTTTTTTTTCTCCATCGTATAGAAGACTCCCCCCTTTGCAACTTTGAAAATTTTTTTTTTTCTTCATCGTATAGAAGACTCCTCCCTTTGCAAGTTTGAACATTTTTTTTTTTTTTTTTCGATAGAAGACTCCCCCCTTTGCAACTTTCAAAATTTTTTTTTTTTTTCATCGTATAGAAGACTTCCTTTTTTTGCAACGTTGGGAATTTTTATGTTTTTTGTTTTCGATAGGAGACTCCTTCTTTTGCAACTTTGAGAAATTTTTTTTTTTTCCTATCGTATAGAAGACTCCCCTCTTTGCAACTTTGAGAAATTTTTTTTTTTTCATTTGTATAGAAGACTTCCTCCTTTTGCAACTTTGAAAATTTTTTTTTTTTTTCATCGTATAAAAGACCCCCCCCTCTGCAACTTTGAGAAATTTTTTTTTTTCTTCATCGTAAAGAAGACTCCCCCTTCGCAAGTTTGAACAGTTTTTTTTTTTTTTTTTCGATAAAAGACTCCCCCCTTAGCAACTTTGAGAAATTAATTTTTTTCTCCATCGTATAGAAGACTCCCCCCTTTGCAACTTTGGGAAATTTTTTTTTTTTCTACATCGTATAGAAGACTTCCCCCTTTGCAACTTTGAGAAATTTTTTTTTTTTCTCCATTTTATAGAAGACTCCCCCCTTTTCAACATTGAAAATTTTTTTTTTTTTCACCGTATAGAAGACACCCCCCTTTGCAACTTTGAGAAATTTTTTTTTTTTCTCCATCGTATAGAGGACTCCCCCCTTTGCAACTTTGAGAAATTTTTTTTTTTTCTCCATTTTATAGAAGACCCCCCCCTTTTCAACATTGAAAATTTTTTTTTTTTTTCACCGTATAGAAGACACCCCCCTTTGCAACTTTGAGAAATTTTTTTTTTTTCTCCATCGTATAGAAGACTCCCCCCTTGCAACTTTGAGAAATTTTTTTTTTTTCTACATCGTATAGAAGACTTCCCCCTTTGCAACTTTGAGAAATTTTTTTTTTTTTCTCCATCGTATAGAAGACTCCCCCCTTTGCAACTTAAAAAATTTTTTTTTTTTTTTCATCTTAAAGAAGAATCCTCCCTTGCAACTTTGAGAAATTTTTTTTTTTTCTCCATCGTATAGAAGACTCCCCCCTTTGCAACTTTGAGAAATTTTTTTTTTTTCTCCATTTTATAGAAGACTCCCCCCTTTTCAACATTGAAAATTTTTTTTTTTTTTCACCGTATAGAAGACTCCCCCCTTTGCAACTTTGAGAAATGTTTTTTTTTCTTCATCGTAAAGAAGTCTCCCCCCTTTGCAAGTTTGATGATTTTTTTTTTTTTTTCGATAAAAGACTCCCGCCTTTGCAACTTTGGAAAATTTTTTTTTTTTCTCCATTGTATAGAAGACTCCCCCCTATGCAACTTTGGGAAATTTTTTTATTCTCCATTATATAGAAGACTCCCCCCTTTGCAACTTTGGGAAATTTTTTTTTTTTCTACATCGTATAGAAGACTCCCCCTTTTGCCACTCTGGAAATTTTTATTTTTTTTTTTTTCGATAGAAAACTCCTTCCTTTGCAACTTTGAGAAATTTTTTTTTTTTCTCCATCGTATAGAAGACTCCCCCCTTTGCAACTTTGAAAATTTTTTTTTTTCTTCATCGTAAAGAAGACTCCCCCCTTTGCAACTTTGAGAAATTTTTTTTTTCTTCTCCATCGTATAGAAGACTCCCTCCCCCCCTGTTGCAACTTTGAGAAATTTTTTTTTTTCTCCATCGTATAGAAGACTCCCCCCTTTGCAACTTTGGGAAATTTTTTTTTTCTCCATTATATAGAAGACTCCCCCCTTTGCAACTTTGGGAAATTTTTTTATTCTCCATTATATAGAAGACTCCCCCCTTTGCAACTTTGGGAAATATATTTTTTTTCTCCATCGTATAGAAGACTCCCCCCGTTGCAACTTTGAATATTTTTTTTTTTTTTTCACCGTATAGAAGACACCCCCCTTTGCAACTTTGGGAAATTTTTTTTTTTTTCTACATCGTATAGAAGACTTCCCCTTTTGCCACTTTGGAAATTTTTATTTTTTTTTTTTTCGATAGAAAACTCCTTCCTTTGCAACTTTGAAAATTTATTTTTTTTTTTTCATCGTATAGAAGACTCCCCCCTTTTAAGTTTAAAAAATTTTTTTTTTTCTTCATCGTAAAGAAGACTTCCCCCTTTGCAACTTTGAGAAATTTTTTTTTTCTTCTCCATCGTATAGAAGACTCCCCCCTTTGCAACTTTGAAAATTTTTTTTCTTTATCCATTGTATTAAAGACTCCCCTCTTTGCAACTTTGAGAAATTTTTTTTTTTTTTTCTTCATCGTATAGAAGACTTCCCCCTTTGCAACTTTGAGAAATTTTTTTTTTTTCTACATCGTATAGAAGACTTCCCCCTTTGCAACTTTGAGAAAATTTTTATGTTTCTTTATCGTAAAGAAGACTCCCCCCTTTTCAACATTGAAAATTTATTTTTTTTTTCATCGCATAGAAGACACCCTCCTTTGCAACTTTGAGAAATTTTTTTTTTTTCTCCATCGTATAGAAGACTTCCCCCTTTGCAACTTTAGATATTATTTTTTTTTTTCTTCATCGTAAAGAAGACTCCCCCCTTCGCAAGTTTGAACAGTTTTTTTTTTTTTTTCGATAAAAGACTCCCCCCTTTGCAACTTTGAGAAATTTTTTTTTTTTCTACATCGTATAGAAGACTTCCCCCTTTGCAACTTTGAGAAAATTTTTATGTTTCTTCATCGTGAAGAAGACTCCCGCCTTTTCAACATTGAAAATTTATTTTTTTTTTTATCGCATAGAAGACTCCCTCCTTTGCAACTTTGAGAAATTTTTTTTTTTTCTCCATCGTATAGAAGACTCCCCCCTTTGCAACTTTGGATATTATTTTTTTTTTTCTTCATCGTAAAGAAGACTCCCCCCTTTGCAACTTTGAGAAATTTTTTTTTTTTCTCCATCGTATAGAAGACTCCCCCCTTTCCAACGTTAAAAAATTTTTTTTTTCTTCATCGTAAAGAAGACTCCCCCCTTCGCAAGTTTGAACAGTTTTTTTTTTTTTCGATAAAAGACTCCCCCCTTTGCAACTTTGAGAAATTTTTTTTTTTTCTACATCGTATAGAAGACTTCCCCCTTTGCAACTTCGAGAAAATTTTTATGTTTCTTCATCGTGAAGAAGACTCCCCCCTTTCCAACATTAATAATTTATTTTTTTTTCATCGCATAGAAGACTCCCTCCTTTGCAACTTTGAGAAATTTTTTTTTTTTCTCCATCGTATAGAAGACTCCCCCCTTTGCAAGTTTAAACTTTTTTTTTTTTTTCGATAGAAGACTCCTCTCTTTGCAACTTTCAGAAATTTTTTTTTTTTTTTCTCCATCGTATAGAAGACTCCCTCCCCCCCTTTTGCAACTTTGAGAAATTTTTTTTTTTTCTCCATCGTATAGAAGACTCCCCCCTTTGCAACTTTGAGAAATTTTTTTTTTTCTCCAACGTAAAGAAGACTTCCCCCTTTGCAACTTTGAATATTATTTTTTTTTTTCTTCATCGTAAAGAAGACTCCCCCCTTTGCAACTTTGAGAAATTTTTTTTTTTTCTCCATCGTATAGAAGACTCCCCCCTTTGCAACTTTAAAAATTTTTTTTTTTCTTCATCGTAAAGAAGACTCCCCTCTTCGCTAGTTTGAACTGTTTTTTTTTTTTTTTTTCGATAAAAGACTCCCCCCTTTGCAACTTTGAGAAATTAATTTTTTTCTCCATCGTATAGAAGACTCCCCCCTTTGCAACTTTGGGAAATTTTTTTTTTTTCTACATCGTATAGAAGACTTCCCCCTTTGCAACTTTGAAAAATTTTTTTTTTTTCTCCATTTTATGGAAGACTCCCCCCCTTTGCAACTTTGAAAATTTTATTGTCTTTTTCCATCGTATAGAAGACTACCCCTTTTGCAACTTTGGAAATTTATATTTTTTTTTTTCTCGATAGAAGACTCGTTCCTTTGCAACTTTGACAATTTTTTTTTTTCTTCATCTTAAAGAAGAATCCCCCCTTGCAACTTTGAGAAATTATTTTTTTTCTCCATCGTATAGAAGACTCCCCCCTTTGCAAGTTTAAACTTTTTTTTTTTTTTTCGATACAAGACCCTCTCTTTGCAACTTTGAGAAATTTTTTTTTTTTTCTCCATCATATAGAAGACTCCCCCCTTTGCAACTTTGAATATTTTTTTTTTTTTTCATCGCATAGAAGACTCCCCCCTTTGCAACTTTGAGAAATTTTTTTTTTTCTTCATCGTAAAGAAGTCTCCCCCCTTTGCAAGTTTGATGATTTTTTTTTTTTTTTCGATAAAAGACTCCCGCCTTTGCAACTTTGAAAATTTATTTTTTTTTTTTCATCGTATAGAAGACTCCCCCCTTTTAAGTTTAAAAAATTTTTTTTTTTCTTCATCGTAAAGAAGACTTCCCCCTTTGGAACTTTGAGAAATTTTTTTTTTCTTTTCCATCGTATAGAAGACTCCCTCCCCCCCTTTTGCAACTTTGAGAAATTTTTTTTTTCTCCATCGTATAGAAGACTCCCCCCTTTGCATCTTTGAAAATTTTTTTTTTTCTTCATCGTATAGAAGACTCCTCCCTTTGCAAGTTTGAACATTTTTTTTTTTTTTTTTCGATAAAAGACTCCCCCCTTTGCAACTTTTAAAATTTTTTTTTTTTTTTCATCGTATAGAAGACTTCCTTTTTTTGCAACGTTGGAAATTTTTATGTTTTTTGTTTTCGATAGGAGACTCCTTCTTTTGCAACTTTGAGAAATTTTTTTTTTTTTCTCCATCGTATAGAAGACTCCCCCCTTTGCAACTTTGAGAAATTTTTTTTTTTTTTATTTGTATAGAAGACTTCCTCCTTTTGCAACTTTGAAAATTTTTTTTTTTTTTCATCGTATAAAAGACTCCCTCCTTTGCAACTTTGGAAAATATTTTTTTTTTTTTTTTCGATAGAACACTCCCCCCTTTGCAACTTTGAAAATTTTTTTTTTTTCTTCATCGTAAAGAAGACTTCTCCCTTTTCAACATTGAAAATTTTTTTTTTTTTTTCATCGCATAGAAGACTCCCCCTTTTGCAACTTTGAAAAATTTTATTTTTCTCCATCGTATAGAAGACTCCCCCCTTTGCAACTTTGGATATTATTTTTTTTTTTCTTCATCGTAAAGAAGACTCCCCCCTTTGCAACTTTGAGAAATTTTTTTTTTTCTCCATCGTAAAGAAGACTTCCCCCTTTGCAACTTTGAATATTATTTTTTTTTTTCTTCATCGTAAAGAAGACTCCCCCCTTTGCAACTTTGAGAAATTTTTTTTTTTTCTCCATCGTATAGAAGACTCCCCCCTTTGCAACTTTAAAAATTTTTTTTTTTCTTCATCGTAAAGAAGACTCCCCTCTTCGCTAGTTTGAACTGTTTTTTTTTTTTTTTTTCGATAAAAGACTCTCCCCTTTGCAACTTTGAGAAATTAATTTTTTTCTCCATCGTATAGAAGACTCCCCCCTTTGCAACTTTGGGAAATTTTTTTTTTTTCTACATCGTATAGAAGACTTCCCCCTTTGCAACTTTGAAAAATTTTTTTTTTTTCTCCATTTTATGGAAGACTCCCCCCTTTGCAACTTTGAAAATTTTATTGTCTTTTTCCATCGTATAGAAGACTACCCCTTTTGCAACTTTGGAAATTTATATTTTTTTTTTTCTCGATAGAAGACTCGTTCCTTTGCAACTTTGACAATTTTTTTTTTTCTTCATCTTAAAGAAGAATCCCCCCTTGAAACTTTGAGAAATTTTTTTTTTTTCTCCATCGTATAGAAGACTCCCCCCTTTGCAAGTTTAAACTTTTTTTTTTTTTTTCGATACAAGACCCTCTCTTTGCAACTTTGAGAAATTTTTTTTTTTCTTCATCGTAAAGAAGTCTCCCCCCTTTGCAAGTTTGATGATTTTTTTTTTTTTTTTCGATAAAAGACTCCCGCCTTTGCAACTTTGGAAAATTTTTTTTTTTTCTCCATTGTAGAGAAGACTCCCCCCTTTGCAACTTTGGGAAATTTTTTTATTCTCCATTATATAGAAGACTCCCCCCTTTGCAACTTTGGGAAATTTTTTTTTTTTTCTACATCGTATAGAAGACTCCCTTTTGCCACTTTGGAAATTTTTATTTTTTTTTTTTCTCGATAGAAAACTCCTTCCTTTGCAACTTTGAAAATTTATTTTTTTTTTTCATCGTATAGAAGACTCCCCCCTTTTAAGTTTAAAAAATTTTTTTTTTTCTTCATCGTAAAGAAGACTTCCCCCTTTGGAACTTTGAGAAATTTTTTTTTTCTTCTCCATCGTATAGAAGACTCCCTCCCCCCCTTTTGCAACTTTGAGAAATTTTTTTTTTTCTCCATCGTATAGAAGACTCCCCCCTTTGCATCTTTGAAAATTTTTTTTTTTCTTCATCGTATAGAAGACTCCTCCCTTTGCAAGTTTGAACATTTTTTTTTTTTTTTTTCGATAAAAGACTCCCCCCTTTGCAACTTTAAAAATTTTTTTTTTTTTTTCATCGTATAGAAGACTTCCTTTTTTTGCAACGTTGGAAATTTTTATGTTTTTTGTTTTCGATAGGAGACTCCTTCTTTTGCAACTTTGAGAAATTTTTTTTTTTTTCTCCATCGTATAGAAGACTCCCCCCTTTGCAACTTTGAGAAATTTTTTTTTTTTTTATTTGTATAGAAGACTTCCTCCTTTTGCAACTTTGAAAATTTTTTTTTTTTTTCATCGTATAAAAGACTCCCTCCTTTGCAACTTTAGAAAATATTTTTTTTTTTTTTTTCGATAGAACACTCCCCCCGTTGCAACTTTGAAAATTTTTTTTTTTCTTCATCGTAAAGAAGACTTCTCCCTTTTCAACATTGAAAATTTTTTTTTTTTTTTCATCGCATAGAAGACTCCCCCTTTTGCAACTTTGAAAAATTTTATTTTTCTCCATCGTATAGAAGACTCCCCCCTTTGCAACTTTGGATATTATTTTTTTTTTTCTTCATCGTAAAGAAGACTCCCCCCTTTGCAACTTTGAGAAATTTTTTTTTTTCTCCATCGTATAGAAGACTCCCCCATTTGCAACTTTGAGAAATTTTTTTTTTTTTTCTTCATCGTATAGAAGACTCTCTTCCTTTGCAACTTTGAGAAATTTTTTATTTTTTCTCCATCGTATAGAAGACTCCCTCCCCCCCTTTTGCAACTTTGAGAAATTTTTTTTTTTTCTCCATCGTATAGAAGACTCCCCCCTTTCCAACTTTAAAAAATTTTTTTTTTCTTCATCGTAAAGAAGACTCCCCCCTTCGCAAGTTTGAACAGTTTTTTTTTTTTTTTTCGATAAAAGACTCCCCCCTTTGCAACTTTGAGAAATTTTTTTTTTTTCTACATCGTAAAGAAGACTTCCCCCTTTGCAACTTTGAGAAAATTTTTATGTTTCTTCATCGTGAAGAAGACTCCCCCCTTTTCAACATTGAAAATTTATTTTTTTTTTCATCGCATAGAAGACTCCCTCCTTTGCAACTTTGAGAAATTTTTTTTTTTCCTCCATTGTATAGAAGACTCCCCCCTTTGCAAGTTTAAACTTTTTTTTTTTTTCGATAGAAGACTCCGCTCTTTGCAACTTTGAGAAATTTTTTTTTTTTTTTCTCCATCGTATAGAAGACTCCCTCCCCCCCTTTTGCAACTTTGAGAAATTTTTTTTTTTTCTCCATCGTATAGAAGACTCCCCCCTTTGCAACTTTGAGAAATTTTTTTTTTTCTCCATCGTAAAGAAGACTTCCCCCTTTGCAACTTTGAATATTTTTTTTTTTCTTCACCGTAAAGAAGACTTCCCCCTTTGCAACTTTGGGAAATTTTTTTTTTTTCTACATCGTATAGAAGACTTCCCCCTTTGCAACTTTGAAATATTTTTTTTTTTTCTCCATTTTTTGGAAGACTCCCCCCTTTGCAACTTTGAAAATTTTATTGTCTTTTTCCATCGTATAGAAGACTACCCCTTTTGCAACTTTGGAAATTTATATTTTTTTTTTCTCGATAGAAGACTCGTTCCTTTGCAACTTTGACAATTTTTTTTTTTTTTCCATCGTATAGAAGACACCCCCCTTTGCAACTTTGAGAAATTTTTTTTTTTTCTCCATCGTATAGAGGACTCCCCCCTTTGCAACTTTGAGAAATTTTTTTTTTTTCTCCATTTTATAGAAGACTCCCCCCTTTTCAACATTGAAAAATTTTTTTTTTTTTCACCGTATAGAAGACTCCCCCCTTTGCAACTTTGAGAAATTTTTTTTTTTTTTCTCCATCGTATAGAAGACTCCCCCCTTTGCAACTTAAAAAATTTTTTTTTTTCTTCATCTTAAAGAAGAATCCCCCCTTGCAACTTTGAGAAATTTTTTTTTTTTCACCATCGTATAGAAGACTCCCCCCTTTGCAAGTTTAAACTTTTTTTTTTTTTTTCGATAGAAGACCCTCTCTTTGCAACTTTGAGAAATTTTTTTTTTTCTTCATCGTAAAGAAGTCTCCCCCCTTTGCAAGTTTGATGATTTTTTTTTTTTTTTTCGATAAAAGACTCCCGCCTTTGCAACTTTGGAAAATTTTTTTTTTTTCTCCATTGTATAGAAGACTCCCCCCTTTGCAACTTTGAGAAATTTTTTTATTCTCCATTATATAGAAGACTCCCCCCTTTGCAACTTTGGGAAATTTTTTTTTTTTTCTACATCGTATAGAAGACTCCCTATTGCCACTTTGGAAATTTTTATTTTTTTTTTTTTTCGATAGAAAACTCCTTCCTTTGCAACTTTGAAAATTTATTTTTTTTTTTTCATCGTATAGAAGACTCCCCCCTTTTAAGTTTAAAAAATTTTTTTTTTTCTTCATCGTAAAGAAGACTTCCCCCTTTGCAACTTTGAGAAATTTTTTTTTTCTTCTCCATCGTATAGAAGACTCCCTCCCCCCCTTTTGCAACTTTGAGAAATTTTTTTTTTTCTCCATCGTATAGAAGACTCCCCCCTTTGCAACTTTGAAAATTTTTTTTTTTCTTCATCGTATAGAAGACTCCTCCCTTTGCAAGTTTGAACATTTTTTTTTTTTTTTTCGATAAAAGACTCCCCCCTTTGCAACTTTGAAAATTTTTTTTTTTTTTTCATCGTATAGAAGACTTCCTTTTTTTGCAACGTTGGAAATTTTTATGTTTTTTGTTTTTGATAGGAGACTCCTTCTTTTGCAACTTTGAAAAATTTTTTTTTTTTTCCCTATCGTATAGAAGACTCCCCCCTTTGCAACTTAAAATTTTTTTTTTTTCTTCATCGTAAAGAAGACTCCCCTCTTTTCAAGTTTAAACTTTTTTTTTTTTTTTCGATAGAAGACTCCTCTCTTTGCAACTTTGAGAAATTTTTTTTTTTTTCTCCATCGTATAGAAGACTCCCCCCTTTGCAACTTTGAGAAATTTTTTTTTTTTTTATTTGTATAGAAGACTTCCTCCTTTTGCAACTTTGAAAATTTTTTTTTTTTTTCATCGTATAAAAGACTCCCTCCTTTGCAACTTTGGAAAATATTTTTTTTTTTTTTTCGATAGAACACTCCCCCCTTTGCAACTTTGAGAAATTTTTTTTTTTTTCTCCATTGTATAGAAGACTCCCTCCCCCCCTTTTGCAACTTTGAAAATTTTTTTTTTTTTTCATCGTATAGAAGACTCCCCCCTTTGCAACTTTGAGAAATTTTTTTTTTTCTTCATCGTAAAGAAGACTCCCCCCTTTGCAAGTTTGAAGATTTTTTTTTTTTTTTCGATAAAAGACTCCTCCCTTTGCAACTTTGGAAAAATTTTTTTTTCTCCATTGTATAGAAGACTCCCCCCTTTGCAACTTTGGGTAATTTTTTTTTCCTACATCGTATAGAAGACTCCCCATTTGCAAATTTGAAAATTTTTTTTTCTTTTTTCATCGTATTTAGAAGACTGCCCCTTTTGCGACATTGGAAATTTATATTTTTTTTTTTCTCGATAGAAGACTCGTTCCTTTGCAACTTTGACAATATTTTTTTTTTTACCATCGTATAGAAGACAGAACACATAAGAACATAAGGACATGAGAACATTTATCAAGTAACGTTTGCAACATTAAAATTTTTTGTTTTCTCCATCGTATAGAAGACTCCCCCCTTTCCAACTTTGAAAAATTTTTTTTTTTCTCCATCGTATTGAAGACTCCCCCCTTTGCAAGTTTAAAATTTTTTTTTTTTCTTCGATGGAAGACTCCCCCCTTTGCAACTTTGAGAAGTTTTTTTTTTTTTCTCCATCGTATAGAAGACTCCCCCCTTTGCAAGTTTGAAGATTTTTTTTTTTTTTTCGATAAAAGACTCCCCACTTTGCAACTTTGGAAATATATTTTTTTCTCTATTGTATAGAAGACTTCCCCCTTTGCAACTTTGGGTCATGTTTTTTTCCTACATCGTAGAGAAGACTCCCCCCTTTGCAACTTTGAAAATTTTTTTTTTTTCATCGTATAGAAGACTCTCCCCCTTGCAACTTTGAGAAATTTTTTTTTTTTCTCCATCGTATAGAAGACTCCCCCCTTTGCAAGTTTGAACATTTTTTTTTTTTTTTTTTCGATAAAAGACTCCCCCCTTTGCAACTTTGGAAACTTTTTTTTTCTACATTGTATAGAAGACTCCCCCTTTTTCAACATTGGAAACTTTTTTTTTCTCCATTGTATAGAAGACTCCCCCCTTTGCAACTTTGAGAAATTTTTTTTTTTTTCTTCATCGTATAGAAGACTCCCTCCCCCCTTTGGCAACTTTGAGAAATTTTTTTTTTTTCTCCATCGTATAGAAGACTCCCCCCTTTGCAACTTTGAAAATTTTTTTTTTTCTTCATCGTAAAGAAGACTTCCCCCTTTTCAACATTGAAAATTTTTTTTTTTTTTTTCATCGCATAGAAGACTCCCCCCTTTGCAAATTTGAGAAATTTTTTTTTTTCTTCATCGTAAAGAAGACTCCGCCCTTTGCAAGTTTGAAGATTTTTTTTTTTTTTTTCGATAAAAGACTCCCGCATTTGCAACTTTGGGAAATTTTTTTTTTTTCTACATCGTATAAAAGACTTCCCCCATTGCAACTTTGAAAAATCTTTTTTTTTTCTCCATTTTATAGAAGACTCCCGCCTTTGCAACTTTGAAAATTTTTTTGTCTTTTTCCATCGTATAGAAGACTACCCCTTTTGCAACTTTGGAAATTTATATTTTTTTTCTTCTCGATAGAGGACTTGTTCCTTTGCAACTTTGACAATTTTTTTTTTTTTTCCATCGTATAGAAGACACCCCCCTTTGCAACTTTAAGAAATTTTTTTTTTTTCTTCATCTTCAAGAAGACTCCCCCCTTGCAACTTTGAGAAATTTTTTTTTTTTCTCCATCGTATAGAAGACTCCCCCCTTTGCAACTTTGAGAAATTTTTTTTTTTCTCCATCGTAAAGAAGACTTCCCCCTTTGCAACTTTGAATATTATTTTTTTTTTTCTTCATCGTAAAGAAGACTCCCCCCTTTGCAACTTTGAGAAATTTTTTTTTTTTTTATTTGTATAGAAGACTTCCTCCTTTTGCAACTTTGAAAATTTTTTTTTTTTTTCATCGTATAAAAGACTCCCTCCTTTGCAACTTTGGAAAATATTTTTTTTTTTTTTTTCGATAGAACACTCCCCCCTTTGCAACTTTGAGAAATTTTTTTTTTTTTCCCCATCGTATAGAAGACTCCCTCCCCCCCTTTTGCAACTTTGAAAATTTTTTTTTTTTTTCATCGTATAGAAGACTCCCCCCTCTGCAACTTTGAGAAATTTTTTTTTTTCTCCATCGTATAGAAGACTCCCCCCTTTGCAACTTTGAAAATTTTTTTTTTTTCTTCATCGTAAAGAAGACTTCTCCCTTTTCAACATTGAAAATTTTTTTTTTTTTTTCATCGCATAGAAGACTCCCCCTTTTGCAACTTTGAAAAATTTTATTTTTCCCCATCGTATAGAAGACTCCCCCCTTTGCAACTTTGCATATTATTTTTTTTTTTCTTCATCGTAAAGAAGACTCCCCCCTTTGCAACTTTGAGAAATTTTTTTTTTTCCTCCATCGTATAGAAGACTCCCCCATTTGCAACTTTGAGAAATTTTTTTTTTTTTTCTTCATCGTATAGAAGACTCTCTTCCCTTTGCAACTTTGAGAAATTTTTTATTTTTTCTCCATCGTATAGAAGACTCCCTCCCCCCCTTTTGCAACTTTGAGAAATTTTTTTTTTTTCTCCATCGTATAGAAGACTCCCCCCTTTCCAACTTTAAAAAATTTTTTTTTTCTTCATCGTAAAGAAGACTCCCCCCTTCGCAAGTTTGAACAGTTTTTTTTTTTTTTTTCGATAAAAGACTCCCCCCTTTGCAACTTTGAGAAATTTTTTTTTTTTCTACATCGTATAGAAGACTTCCCCCTTTGCAACTTAGAGAAAATTTTTATGTTTCTTCATCGTGAAGAAGACTCCCCCCTTTTCAACATTGAAAATTTATTTTTTTTTTCATCGCATAGAAGACTCCCTCATTTGCAACTTTGAGAAATTTTTTTTTTTTCTCCATTGTATAGAAGACTCCCCCCTTTGCAAGTTTAAACTTTTTTTTTTTTTCGATAGAAGACTCCTCTCTTTGCAACTTTGAGAAATTTTTTTTTTTTTTTCTCCATCGTATAGAAGACTCCCTCCCCCCCTTTTGCAACTTTGAGAAATTTTTTTTTTTCTCCATCGTAAAGAAGACTTCCCCCTTTGCAACTTTGAATATTATTTTTTTTTTTCTTCATCGTAAAGAAGACTCCCCCCTTTGCAACTTTGAGAAATTTTTTTTTTTTCTCCATCGTATAGAAGACTCCCCCCTTTGCAACTTTGAGAAATTTTTTTTTTTTTTCTCCATCGTATAGAAGACTCCCCCCTTTGCAACTTAAAAAATTTTTTTTTTTCTTCATCTTAAAGAAGAATCCCCCCTTGCAACTTTGAGAAATTTTTTTTTTTTCTCCATCGTATAGAAGACTCCCCCCTTTGCAAGTTTAAACTTTTTTTTTTTTTTTCGATAGAAGACCCTCTCTTTGCAACTTTGAGAAATTTTTTTTTTTCTTCATCGTAAAGAAGTCTCCCTCCCCCCTTTGCAAGTTTGATGATTTTTTTTTTTTTTTTCGATAAAAGACTCCCGCCTTTGCAACTTTGGAAAATTTTTTTTTTTTCTCCATTGTATAGAAGACTCCCCCCTTTGCAACTTTGGGAAATTTTTTTATTCTCCATTATATAGAAGACTCCCCCCTTTGCAACTTTGGGAAATTTTTTTTTTTTTCTACATCGTATAGAAGACTCCCTATTGCCACTTTGGAAATTTTTATTTTTTTTTTTTTTCGATAGAAAACTCCTTCCTTTGCAACTTTGAAAATTTATTTTTTTTTTTTCATCGTATAGAAGACTCCCCCCTTTTAAGTTTAAAAAATTTTTTTTTTTCTTCATCGTAAAGAAGACTCCCCCCTTTGCAACTTTGGAAAATTTTTTTTTTTTCTCCATCGTATAGAAGACTCCCTCCCCCCTTTGGCAACTTTGAGAAATTTTTTTTTTTTCTCCATCGTATAGAAGACTCCCCCCTTTGCAACTTTGAAAATTTTTTTTTTTCTTCATCGTAAAGAAGACTCCCCCCTTTGCAAGTTTGAAGATTTTTTTTTTTTTTTCGATAAAAGACTCCCCCCTTTGCAACTTTGGAAAAATTTTTTTTTCTCCATTGTATAGAAGACTCCCCCCTTTGCAACTTTAGGTAATTTTTTTTTCCTACATCGTATAGAAGACTCCCCATTTGCAAATTTGAAAATTTTTTTTTCTTTTTTCATCGTATTTAGAAGACTGCCCCTTTTGCGACATTGGAAATTTATATTTTTTTTTTTCTCGATAGAAGACTCGTTCCTTTGCAACTTTGACAATATTTTTTTTTTTACCATCGTATAGAAGACAGAACACATAAGAACATAAGGACATGAGAACATTTATCAAGTAACGTTTGCAACATTAAAATTTTTTTTTTTCTCCATCGTATAGAAGACTCCCCCCTTTCCAACTTTGAAAAATTTTTTTTTTTCTCCATCGTATAGAAGACTCCCCCCTTTGCAAGTTTAAAATTTTTTTTTTTTCTTCGATGGAAGACTCCCCCCTTTGCAACTTTGAGAAGTTTTTTTTTTTTTCTCCATCGTATAGAAGACTCCCCCCTTTGCAAGTTTGAAGATTTTTTTTTTTTTTTCGATGAAAGACTCCCCACTTTGCAACTTTGGAAATATTTTTTTTTCTCTATTGTATAGAAGACTTCCCCCTTTGCAACTTTGGGTCATGTTATTTTCCTACATCGTAGAGAAGACTCCCCCCTTTGCAACTTTGAAAATTTTTTTTTTTTCATCGTATAGAAGACTCTCCCCCTTGCAACTTTGAGAAATTTTTTTTTTTTCTCCATCGTATAGAAGACTCCCCCCTTTGCAAGTTTGAACATTTTTTTTTTTTTTTTTTCGATAAAAGACTCCCCCCTTTGCAACTTTGGAAACTTTTTTTTTCTACATTGTATAGAAGACTCCCCCCTTTAGAACTTTAGGAAATTTTTTTTTTTTTCTACATCGCATAGAAGACTCCCCCTTTTTCAACATTGGAAACTTTTTTTTTCTTCATTGTATAGAAGACTCCCCCCTTTGCAAGTTTGAAAAATTTTTTTTTTTTTTTTTTTATAAAAGACTTCCCCCTTTTGCAACTTTGAAAATTTTTATTTTTTTTTTTTTCGATAGAAGACTCCTTCCCTAGCAACTTTGAAAATTTTTTTTTTTTTTTTCATCGTATAGAAGACTCCCCTCTTTGAAGTTTAAAAAATTTTTTTTTTTCTTCATCGTATAGAAGACTCCCCCCTTTGCAACTTTGAGAAATTTTTTTTTTCTTCTCCATCGTATAGAAGACTCCCTCCCCCCCTTTTGAAACTTTGAGAAATTTTTTTTTTATCTCCATGGTATAGAAGACTCCCCCCTTTGCAACTTTGAGAAATTTTTTTTTTTTTCTCCATCGTATAGAAGACTCCCTCCCCCCTTTGGCAACTTTGAGAAATTTTTTTTTTTTCTCCATCGTATAGAAGACTCCCCCCTTTGCAACTTTGAAAATTTTTTTTTTTCTTCATCGTAAAGAAGACTTCCCCCTTTTCAACATTGAAAATTTTTTTTTTTTTTTTCATCGCATAGAAGACTCCCCCCTTTGCAAATTTGAGAAATTTTTTTTTTTCTTCATCGTAAAGAAGACTCCCCCCTTTGCAAGTTTGAAGATTTTTTTTTTTTTTTTCGATAAAAGACTCCCGCCTTTGCAACTTTGGGAAATTTTTTTTTTTTCTACATCGTATAGAAGACTTCCCCCTTTGCAACTTTGAAAAATTTTTTTTTTTTCTCCATTTTATGGAAGACTCCCCCCTTTGCAACTTTGAAAATTTTATTGTCTTTTTCCATCGTATAGAAGACTACCCCTTTTGCAACTTTGGAAATTTATATTTTTTTTTTTCTCGATAGAAGACTCGTTCCTTTGCAACTTTGACAATTTTTTTTTTTTTTCCATCGTATAGAAGACACCCCCCTTTGCAACTTTGAGAAAATTTTTTTTTTTCTCCATCGTATAGAGGACTCCCCCCTTTGCAACTTTGAGAAATTTTTTTTTTTTCTCCATTTTATAGAAGACTCCCCCCTTTTCAACATTGAAAAATTTTTTTTTTTTTCACCGTATAGAAGACTCCCCCCTTTGCAACTTTGAGAAATTTTTTTTTTTTTTCTCCATCGTATAGAAGACTCCCCCCTTTGCAACTTAAAAAATTTTTTTTTTTTCTTCATCTTAAAGAAGAATCCCCTCTTGCAACTTTGAGAAATTTTTTTTTTTTCTCCATCGTATAGAAGACTCCCCCCTTTGCAACTTTGAGAAATTTTTTTTTTTTCTCCATTTTATAGAAGACTCCCCCCTTTGCAACTTTGAAAATTTTTTTTTTTCTTCATCGTATAGAAGACTCCTCCCTTTGCAAGTTTGAACATTTTTTTTTTTTTTTTTCGATAAAAGACTCCCCCCTTTGCAACTTTTAAAATTTTTTTTTTTTTTTCATCGTATAGAAGACTTCCTTTTTTTGCAACGTTGGAAATTTTTATGTTCTTTGTTTTCGATAGGAGACTCCTTCTTTTGCAACTTTGAAAAATTTTTTTTTTTTTCCCTATCGTATGGAAGACTCCCCCCTTTGCAACTTAAAATTTTTTTTTTTTCTTCATCGTAAAGAAGACTCCCCTCTTTTCAAGATTAAACTTTTTTTTTTTTTTTCGATAGAAGACTCCTCTCTTTGCAACTTTGAGAAATTAATTTTTTTCTCCATCGTATAGAAGACTCCCCCCTTTGCAACTTTGGAAAATTTTTTTTTTTTCTACATCGTATAGAAGACTTCCCCCTTTGCAACTTCGAGAAATTTTTTTTTTTCTCCATTTTATAGAAGACTCCCCCCTTTTCAACATTGAAATTTTTTTTTTTTTTTCACCGTATAGAAGACACCCCCCTTTGCAACTTTGAGAAATTTTTTTTTTTTCTCCATCGTATAGAGGACTCCCCCCTTTGCAACTTTGAGAAATTTTTTTTTTTTCTCCATTTTATAGAAGACTCCCCCCTTTTCAACATTGAAAATTTATTTTTTTTTTCATCGCATAGAAGACTCCCTCCTTTGCAACTTTGAGAAATTTTTTTTTTTTCTCCATCGTATAGAAGACTCCCCCCTTTGCAACTTTGGATATTATTTTTTTTTTTCTTCATCGTAAAGAAGACTCCCCCCTTTGCAACTTTGAGAAATTTTTTTTTTTTCTCCATCGTATAGAAGACTCCCCCCTTTCCAACTTTAAAAAATTTTTTTTTTCTTCATCTTAAAGAAGACTCCCCCCTTCGCAAGTTTGAACAGTTTTTTTTTTTTTTTTCGATAAAAGACTCCCCCCTTTGCAACTTTGAGAAATTTTTTTTTTCTTCTACATCGTATAGAAGACTTCCCCCTTTGCAACTTTGAGAAAATTTTTATGTTTCTTCATCGTGAAGAAGACTCCCCCCTTTTCAACATTGAAAATTTATTTTTTTTTTCATCGCATAGAAGACTCCCTCCTTTGCAACTTTGAGAAATTTTTTTTTTTTCTCCATCGTATAGAAGACTCCCCCCTTTGCAACTTTGGATATTATTTTTTTTTTTCTTCATCGTAAAGAAGACTCCCCCCTTTGCAACTTTGAGAAATTTTTTTTTTTTCTCCATCGTATAGAAGACTCCCCCCTTTCCAACGTTAAAAAATTTTTTTTTTCTTCATCGTAAAGAAGACTCCCCCCTTCGCAAGTTTGAACAGTTTTTTTTTTTTTCGATAAAAGACTCCCCCCTTTGCAACTTTGAGAAATTTTTTTTTTTTCTACATCGTATAGAAGACTTCCCCCTTTGCAACTTCGAGAAAATTTTTATGTTTCTTCATCGTGAAGAAGACTCCCCCCTTTTCAACATTGAAAATTTATTTTTTTTTTCATCGCATAGAAGACTCCCTCCTTTGCAACTTTGAGAAATTTTTTTTTTCTTCTCCATCGTATAGAAGACTCCCCCCTTTGCAAGTTTAAACTTTTTTTTTTTTTTCGATAGAAGACTCCTCTCTTTGCAACTTTGAGAAATTTTTTTTTTTTTTTCTCCATCGTATAGAAGACTCGCTCCCCCCCTTTTGCAACTTTGAGAAATTTTTTTTTTTTCTCCATCGTATAGAAGACTCCCCCCTTTGCAACTTTAAAAATTTTTTTTTTTCTTCATCGTAAAGAAGACTCCCCTCTTCGCTAGTTTGAACTGTTTTTTTTTTTTTTTTTCGATAAAAGACTCCCCCCTTTGCAACTTTGAGAAATTAATTTTTTTCTCCATCGTATAGAAGACTCCCCCCTTTGCAACTTTGGGAAATTTTTTTTTTTTCTACATCGTATAGAAGACTTCCCTCTTTGCAACTTTGAAAAATTTTTTTTTTTTCTTCATTTTATGGAAGACTCCCCCCTTTGCAACTTTGAAAATTTTATTGTCTTTTTCCATCGTATAGAAGACTACCCCTTTTGCAACTTTGGAAATTTATATTTTTTTTTTTCTCGATAGAAGACTCGTTCCTTTGCAACTTTGACAATTTTTTTTTTTTTTCCATCGTATAGAAGACACCCCCCTTTGCAACTTTGAGAAATTTTTTTTTTTTCTCCATTTTATAGAAGACTCCCCCCTTTTCAACATTGAAAAATTTTTTTTTTTTTCACCGTATAGAAGACTCCCCCCTTTGCAACTTTGAGAAATTTTTTTTTTTTTTCTCCATCGTATAGAAGACTCCCCCCTTTGCAACTTAAAAAATTTTTTTTTTTCTTCATCTTAAAGAAGAATCCCCCCTTGCAACTTTGAGAAATTTTTTTCTTTTCTCCATCGTATAGAAGACTCCCCCCTTTGCAAGTTTAAACTTTTTTTTTTTTTTTCGATAGAAGACCCTCTCTTTGCAACTTTGAGAAATTTTTTTTTTTTTCTCCATCATATAGAAGACTCCCCCCTTTGCAACTTTGAATATTTTTTTTTTTTTTCATCGCATAGAAGACTCCCCCCTTTGCAACTTTGAGAAATTTTTTTTTTTCTTCATCGTAAAGAAGTCTCCCCCCTTTGCAAGTTTGATGATTTTTTTTTTTTTTTTCGATAAAAGACTCCCGCCTTTGCAACTTTGGAAAATTTTTTTTTTTTTCTCCATTGTATAGAAGACTCCCCCCTTTGCAACTTTGGGAAATTTTTTTATTCTCCATTATATAGAAGACTCCCCCCTTTGCAACTCTGGGAAATTTTTTTTTTTTTCTACATCGTATAGAAGACTCCCTTTTGCCACTTTGGAAATTTTTATTTTTTTTTTTTTTCGATAGAAAACTCCTTCCTTTGCAACTTTGAAAATTTATTTTTTTTTTCTTCATCGTAAAGAAGACTCCCCCCTTTGCAACTTTGGAAAATTTTTTTTTTTTCTCCATCGTATAGAAGACTCCCCCCTATGCAACTTTGAAAATTTTTTTTTTTCTTCATCGTAAAGAAGACTTCCCCCTTTGGAACTTTGAGAAATTTTTTTTTTCTTCTCCATCGTATAGAAGACTCCCTCCCCCCCTTTTGCAACTTTGAGAAATTTTTTTTTTCTCCATCGTATAGAAGACTCCCCCCTTTGCAACTTTGAAAATTTTTTTTTTTCTTCATCGTATAGAAGACTCCTCCCTTTGCAAGTTTGAACATTTTTTTTTTTTTTTTTCGATAAAAGACTCCCCCCTTTGCAACTTTTAAAATTTTTTTTTTTTTTTCATCGTATAGAAGACTTCTTTTTTTTGCAACGTTGGAAATTTTTAAGTTTTTTGTTTTCGATAGGAGACTCCTTCTTTTGCAACTTTGAAAAATTTTTTTTTTTTTCCCTATCGTATAGAAGACTCCCCCCTTTGCAACTTAAAATTTTTTTTTTTTCTTCATCGTAAAGAAGACTCCCCTCTTTTCAAGTTTAAACTTTTTTTTTTTTTTTCGATAGAAGACTCCTCTCTTTGCAACTTTGAGAAATTTTTTTTTTTTTCTCCATCGTATAGAAGACTCCCCCCTTTGCAACTTTGAGAAATTTTTTTTTTTTTTATTTGTATAGAAGACTTCCTCCTTTTGCAACTTTGAGAATTTTTTTTTTTTTTCATCGTATAAAAGACTCCCTCCTTTGCAACTTTGGAAAATATTTTTTTTTTTTTTTCGATAGAAGACTCCCCCCTTTGCAACTTTGAGAAATTTTTTTTTTTTCTCCATCGTATAGAAGACTCCCCCCTTTGCAACTTTGAGAAATTAATTTTTTTCTCCATCGTATAAAAGACTCCCCCCTTTGCAACTTTGGGAAATTTTTTTTTTTTCTACATCGTATAGAAGACTTCCCCCTTTGCAACTTTGAGAAATTAATTTTTTTCTCCATCGTATAAAAGACTCCCCCCTTTGCAACTTTGGGAAATTTTTTTTTTTTCTCCATCGTATAGAAGACTCCCCCCTTTGCAACTTTGAGAAATTTTTTTTTTTTTTATTTGTATAGAAGACTTCCTCCTTTTGCAACTTTGAGAATTTTTTTTTTTTTTCATCGTATAAAAGACTCCCTCCTTTGCAACTTTGGAAAATATTTTTTTTTTTTTTTCGATAGAAGACTCCCCCCTTTGCAACTTTGAGAAATTTTTTTTTTTTCTCCATCGTATAGAAGACTCCCCCCTTTGCAACTTTGAGAAATTAATTTTTTTCTCCATCGTATAAAAGACTCCCCCCTTTGCAACTTTGGGAAATTTTTTTTTTTTCTACATCGTATAGAAGACTTCCCCCTTTGCAACTTTGAAATATTTTTTTTTTTTCTCCATTTTATGGAAGACTCCCCCCTTTGCAACTTTAAAAATTTTATTGTCTTTTTCCATCGTATAGAAGACTTCCTCCTTTTGCAACTTTGAAAATTTTTTTTTTTTTTCATCGTATAAAAGACTCCCTCCTTTGCAACTTTGGAAAATATTTTTTTTTTTTTTTTCGATAGACCACTCCCCCCTTTGCAACTTTGAGAAATTTTTTTTTTTTTTCTCCATCGTATAGAAGACTCCCTCCCCCCCTTTTACAACTTTGAAAATTTTTTTTTTTTTTCGTCGTATAGAAGACTCTCCCCTCTGCAACTTTGAGAAATTTTTTTTTTTCTCCATCGTATAGAAGACTCCCCCCTTTGCAACTTTGAAAATTTTTTTTTTTTCTTCATCGTAAAGAAGACTTCTCCCTTTTCAACATTGAAAATTTTTTTTTTTTTTTCATCGCATAGAAGACTCCCCCTTTTGCAACTTTGAGAAATTTTTTTTTTTCTCCATCGTATAGAAGACTCCCCCCTTTGCAACTTTGGATATTATTTTTTTTTTTCTTCATCGTAAAGAAGACTCCCCCCTTTGCAACTTTGAGAAATTTTTTTTTTTTCTCCATCGTATAGAAGACTCCCCCATTTGCAACTTTGAGAAATTTTTTTTTTTTTTCTTCATCGTATAGAAGACTCTCTTCCTTTGCAACTTTGAGAAATTTTTTATTTTTTCTCCATCGTATAGAAGACTCCCTCCCCCCCTTTTGCAACTTTGAGAAATTTTTTTTTTTTCTTCATCGTATAGAAGACTCCCCCCTTTCCAACTTTAAAAAATTTTTTTTTTCTTCATCGTAAAGAAGACTCCCCCCTTCGCAAGTTTGAACAGTTTTTTTTTTTTTTTTCGATAAAAGACTCCCCCCTTTGCAACTTTGAGAAATTTTTTTTTTTTCTACATCGTATAGAAGACTCCCCCCTTAGCAACTTTGAATATTTTTTTTTTTTTTTCATCGCATAGAAGACTCCCCCCTTTGCAAGTTTAAACTTTTTTTTTTTTTTCGATACAAGACTCCTCTCTTTGCAACTTTGAGAAATTTTTTTTTTTTTTCTCCATTGTATAGAAGACTCCCCCCTTTGCAACTTTGGGAAATTTTTTTTTTCTCCATTATATAGAAGACTCCCCCCTTTGCAACTATAGGAAATTTTTTTATTCTCCAATATAGAAGACTCCCCCCTTTGCAACTTTGGGAAATTTTTTTTTTTTTCTACATCGTATAGAAGAGTCCCCCCTTTGCAACTTTAAAAATTTTTTTTTTTCTCCATCGTATAGAAGACTCCCCCCTTTGCAAGTTTAAACTTTTTTTTTTTTTTCGATACAAGACTCCTCTCTTTGCAACTTTGAGAAATTTTTTTTTTTTTTTTCTTCATCGTATAGAAGACTCTCCCCTCTTTGCAACTTTGAGAAATTTTTTTTTTTTTTCTCCATCGTATAGAAGACTCTCCCCCCTTTGCAACTTTGGGAAATTTTTTTTTTTTTCTACATCGTATAGAAGACCCCCCCCTTTGCAACTTTAGGAAATTTTTTTATTCTCCGTTATATAGAAGACTCCCCCCTTTGCAACTTTGGGAAATTTTTTTTTTTTTTTTTTGTATAAAAGACTTCCCCCTTTTGCAACTTTGGAAATTTTTATTTTTTTTTTTTTCGATAGAAGACTCCCCCCTTTGCAAGTTTAAACTTTTTTTTTTTTTTCGATAGAAGACTCCTCTCTTTGCAACTTTGAGAAATTTTTTTTTTTTTTCTCCATCGTATAGAAGACTCTCCCCTTTGCAACTTTGAGAAATTTTTTTTTTTTTTTTCTCCGTATAGAAGACTCCCCCCTTTGCAACTTTGAGAAATTTTTTTTTTTTCTCCATCGTATAGAAGACTCCCCCCTTTGCAATTTTGGAAAATTTTTTTTTTCTCCATTGTATAGAAGACTCCCCCCTTTGCAACTTTGGGAAATTTTTTTTTCCTACATCGTATAGAAGACTCCCCCGTTTGCAACTTTGAAAGTTTCTTTTTCTGTTTTCATCGTATTTAGAAGACTCCCCCTTTTGCGACATTGGAAATTTATATTTTTTTTTTTCTCGATAGAAGACTCGTTCCTTTGCAACTTTGACAATTTTTTTTTTTTTTCATCGTATAGAAGACTCCCCCCTTTCCAACTTTGAAAAATTTTTTTTTTTCTCCATCGTATAGAAGACTACCCCCTTTGCGAGTTTGAACATTTTTTTTTTTTTTTTCGATGGAAGAGACCGCCCTTTGCAACTTTGAGAAATTTTTTTTTTTTTCTCCATCGTATAGAAGATTGACCCTTTGCAACTTTGAGAAATTTTTTTTTTTTCTCCATCGTATAGAAGACTCCTCTCTTTGCGACTTTGAAAATTTTTTTTTTTCTTCATCGTAAAGAAGACTCTCCCCTTTGCAAGTTTGAAGATTTTTTTTTTTTTTTTCGATAAAAGACTCCCCCCTTTGCAACTTTGGAAAATTTTTTTTTTTCTCCATTGTATAGAAGACTCCCCCCTTAGCAACTTTGGGAAATTTTTTTTTTTTCTACATCGTATAGAAGACTTCCCCCTTTGCGACTTTGAAAATTTTTTTTCTTTTTTCATCGTATAGAAGACTCCCCCTTTTGCAACTTTGGTAATTTATATTTTTTTTTTTCTCGATAGAAGACTCGTTCCTTTGCAACTTTGAAAATTTTTTTTTTTTTTTTTTGTATAGAAGACTTCCCCTTTTTTCAACTTTAAAAATTTTTATTTTTTTTTTTTTCGATAGAAGACTCCTTCCTTTGCAACTTAGAGAAATTTTTTTTTTTTTTTTCCATCGTATGGAAGACTCCATCCTTTTCAACATTGAAAATTTTTTTTTTTTTTTTCACCGTATAGAAGACCTCCCCCTTTTGCGACATTGGAAATTTATATTTTGTTTTTTTCTCGATAGAAGACTCGTTCCTTTGCAACTTTGACAATTTTTTTTTTTTCATCGTATAGAAGACAGAACACATAAGAACATAAGGACATAAGAACATTTATCAAGTAACGTTTGCAACTTTGAAAATTTTTTTTTTTTTTCATCGTATAGAAGACTCCCCCCTTTCCAACTTTGAAAAATTTTTTTTTTTCTCCATCGTATAGAAGACTCCCCCCTTTGCGAGTTAGAACGTTTTTTTTTTTTTTTCGATCGAAGAGTCCCCCCTTTGCAACTTTGAGAAATATTTTTTTTTTCTCCATCGTATAGAAGACTCCCCCCTTTGCAACTTTGAAAATTTTTTTTTTTCTTCATCGTTAAGAAGACTCCCCCCTTTGCAACTTTGAGAAATTTTTTTTTTTCTTCATCGTAAAGAAGACTCCCCCCTTTGCAAGTTTGAAGATTTTTTTTTTTTTTTTCGATAAAAGACTCCCGCCTTTGCAACTTTGGAAAATTTTTTTTTTTTCTCCATTGTATAGAAGACTCCCCCCTTTGCAACTTTGGGAAATTTTTTTTTTTTCTACATCGTGTAGAAGACTTCCTTCCCCCTTTGCAACTTTGAAAAATCTTTTTTTTTTCTCCATTTTATAGAAGACTCCCGCCTTTGCAAGTTCGAAAATTTTTTTGTCTTTTTCCATCGTATAGAAGACTACCCCTTTTGCAACTTTGGAAATTTATATTTTTTTTCTTCTCGATAGAAGACTCGTTCCTTTGCAACTTTGACAATTTTTTTTTTTTTCCATCGTATAGAAGACACCCCCCATTGCAACTTTGAGAAATTTTTTTTTTTTCTCCATCGTATAGAAGACTCCCCCCTTTGCAACTTTGAAAATTTTTTTTTTTTTTCTTCATCGTAAAGAAGACTTCCCCCTTTTCAACATTGAAAATTTTTTTTTTTTTTTTCATCGCATAGAAGACTCCCCCTTTTGCAACTTTGAGAAATTTTTTTTTTTCTCCATCGTAAAGAAGACTCCCCCCTTTGCAACTTTGGATATTATTTTTTTTTTCTCTTCATCGTAAAGAAGACTCCCCCCTGTGCAACTTTGAGAAATTTTTTTTTTTTCTCCATCGTATAGAAGACTCCCCCCTTTGCAACTTTGAAAAATTTTTTTATTCTTCATCGAAAAGAAGACTCCCCCCTTCGCAAGTTTGAACAGTTTTTTTTTTTTTTCGATAAAAGACTCCCCTCTTTGCAACTTTGAGAAATTTTTTTTTTTCTCCATCGTATAGAAGACTCCCCCCTTTGCAACTTTGAGAAATTTTTTTTTTTTCTCCATCGTATAGAAGACTTCGCCCTTTGCAACTTTGAATATTATTTTTTTTTTTGTTCATCGTATAGAAGACTCCCCCCTTTTTAAGTTTAAACTTTTTTTTTTTTTTCGATAGAAGACTCCTCTCTTTGCAACTTTGAGAAATTTTTTTTTTTCTCCATCGTATAGAAGACTCCCCCCTTTGCAACTTTGGGAAATTTTTTTTTTTTTCTCCATCGTATAGAAGACTCCCCCCTTTGCAAGTTTAAACTTTTTTTTTTTTTCGATAGAACACTCCTCTCTTTGCAACTTTGATAAATTTTTTTTTTTTTTCTCCATCGTATAGAAGACTCTCCCCCCTTTGCAACTTTGAGAAAGTTTTTTTTTTTCTCCATCGTATAGAAGACTCCCTCCCCCCCTTTTGCAACTTTGAAAATTTTTTTTTTTTCATCGTATAGAAGACTCCCCCCTTCGCAAGTTTGAAGTTTTTTTTTTTTTTTTTGATAAAAGACTCCCCCCTTTGCAACTTTGGAAAATGTTTTTTTTTCTCCATTGTATAGAAGACTCTCCCCCCTTTGCAACTTTGGGAAATTTTTTTTTTTTTCTACATCGTATAGAAGACTCCCCCCTTTGCAACTTTGAAAATTTTTTTTTTTTATCCATTGTATTAAAGACTCCCCTCTTTGCAACTTTGAGAAATTTTTTTTTTTTTTTTTTGTATAAAAGACTTCCCCCTTTTGCAACTTTGGAAATTTTTATTTTTTTTTTTTTCGATAGAAGACTCCCCCCTTTGCAAGTTTAAACTTTTTTTTTTATTTCGATGGAAGACTCCTCTCTTTGCAACTTCGAATATTTTTTTTTTTTTTCCATCGCATAGAAGTCTCCCCCCTTTGCGACTTTGAGAAATTTTTTTTTTTCTCCATCGTATAGAAGACTCCCCCCTTTGCAACTTAAAAAATTTTTTTTTTTCTTCATCGTAAAGAAGACTCCCCCCTTTGCAAGTTTAAAGATTTTTTTTTATTTTTTCGATAAAAGACTCCCACCTTTGCAACTTTGGAAAATTTTTTTTTTTTCTCCATTGTATAGAAGACTCCCCCCTTTGCAACTTTGGGAAATTTTTTTATTCTCCATTATATAGAAGACTCCCCCCTTTGCAACTTTGGGAAATTTTTTTTTTTTTCTACATCGTATAGAAGACTCCCCCCTTTGCAACTTTGAAAATTTTTTTTGTTTATCCATCGTATTAAAGACTCCCCTCTTTGCAACTTTGAGAAATTTTTTTTTTTTTTTTTTTGTATAAAAGACTTCCCCCTTTGCAACTTTGAGAAATTTTCTTTTTTTCTCTATCGTATAGAAGACTCCCCCCATTGCAACTTTAAAAATTTTTTTTTTTTTTTCATCGCATAGAAGACTCCCCCTTTTGCAACTTTAAAAAATTTTTTTTTTCATCATCGTAAAGAAGACTCCCCCCTTCGCAAGTTTGAACAGTTTTTTTTTTTTTCCGAAAAAAGACTCCCCCCTTTGCAACTTTGAGAAATTTTTTTTTTTTTCTCCATCGTATAGAAGACTCCCCCCCTTGCAACTTTGAGAAATTTTTTTTTTTTTTATTTGTATAAAAGACTTCCCCCTTTTGCAACTTTGAAAATTTTTATTTTTTTTTTTTTCGATAGAAGACTCCTTCCCTAGCAACTTTGAAAATTTATTTTTTTTTTTTCATCGTATAGAAGACTCCCCCCTTTTAAGTTTAAAAAATTTTTTTTTTTCTTCATCGTATAGAAGACTCCTCTCTTTGCAACTTTGAGCAATTTTTTTTTTTTCTCCATCGTATAGAAGACTCCCCCCTTTGCAACTTCGAATATTTTTTTTTTTTTTCCATCGCATAGAAGTCTCCCCCCTTTGCGACTTTGAGAAATTTTTTTTTTTCTCCATCGTATAGAAGACTCCCCCCTTTGCAACTTAAAAAATTTTTTTTTTTCTTCATCGTAAAGAAGACTCCCCCCTTTGCAAGTTTGAAGATTTTTTTTTTTTTTTTCGATAAAAGACTCCCACCTTTGCAACTTTGGAAAATTTGTTTTTTTCTCCATTGTATAGAAGATCCCCCCTTTGCAACTTTGGGAAATTTTTTTTTTTTCTACATCGTATAGAAGACTTCCCCCTTTGCAACTTTGAAAGTTTTTTTTCTTTTTTCATCGTATAGAAGACTCCCCCTTTTGCAACTTTGGAAAATTTTTTTTTTTTCTTCATTGTATAGAAGACTCCCTCCTTGGCAACTTTGGGAAATTTTTTTTTCTCCATTATATAGAAGACTCCCCCCTTTGCAACTTTAGGAAATTTTTTTATTCTCCATTATATAGAAGACTCCCCCCTTTGCAACTTTGGGAAATTTTTTTTTTTTTTTTTGTATAAAAGACTTCCCCCTTTTGCAACTTTGGAAATTTTTATTTTTTTTTTTTTCGATAGAAGACTCCCCCCTTTGCAAGTTTAAACTTTTTTTTTTTTTCGATAGAAGACTCCTCTCTTTGCAACTTTGAGAAATTTTTTTTTTTTTTTCTTCATCGTATAGAAGACTTCCCCCTTTGCAACTTTGAGAAATTTTTTTTTTTTCTCCATCGTATAGAAGACTCCCCCCTCTGCAACTTTGAAAAATTTTTTTTTTTTCTCCATTGTATAGAAGACTCCCCCCTTTGCAACTTTGGGTGATTTTTTTTTTTTCTACATCGTATAGAAGACTTCCCCCTTTGCAACTTTGAGAAAATTTTTATGTTTCTTCATCGTGAAGAAGACTCCCCCCTTTTCAACATTGAAAATTTTTTTTTTTTTTTCATCGCATAGAAGACTCCCTCCTTTGCAACTTTGAGAAATTTTTTTTTTTTCTCCATCGTATAGAAGACTACCTCCTATGCAAGTTTAAACTTTTTTTTTTTTTTTCGATAGAAGACTCCTCTCTTTGCAACTTTGAGAAATTTTTTTTTTTTTTTCTCCATCGTATAGAAGACTCCCTCCCCCCCTTTTGCAACTTTGAGAAATTTTTTTTTTTTCTCCATCGTATAGAAGACTCCCCCCTTTGCAACTTTGAGAAATTTTTTTTTTTCTCCATCGTAAAGAAGACTTCCCCCTTTGCAACTTTGAATATTATTTTTTTTTTTCTTCATCGTAAAGAAGACTCCCCCCTTCGCAAGTTTGAACAGTTTTTTTTTTTTTTTTTCGATAAAAGACTCCCCCCTTTGCAACTTTGAGAAATTTATTTTTTTCTCCATCGTATAGAAGACTCCCCCCTTTGCAACTTTGAATGTTTTTTCTTTTTTTTTCATCGCATAGAAGACTTCCCCCTTTGCAACTTGGAGAATTTTTTTTCTTCTTCATCGTAAAGAAGACTCCCTCCTTTGCAAGTTTGAAGATTTTTTTTTTTTTCTCGATAAAAGACTCCCGCCTTTGTAACTTTGAAAAATTTTTTGTTTTTCTCCATTGTATAGAAGACTCCCCCCTTTGCAACTTTGGGAAATTTTTTTTTTTTCTACATCGTATAGAAGACTCCCCCCTTTGCAAGTTTAAACTTTTTTTTTTTTTTTCGATAGAAGACTCCTCTCTTTGCAACTTTGAGAAATTTTTTTTTTTTTCTCCATCGTATAGAAGACTCCCCCCTTTGCAACTTTGAGAAATTTATTTTTTTCTCCATCGTATAGAAGACTCCCCCCTTTGCAACTTTGAATGTTTTTTCTTTTTTTTTCATCGCATAGAAGACTTCCCCCTTTGCAACTTGGAGAATTTTTTTTCTTCTTCATCGTAAAGAAGACTCCCCCCTTTGCAAGTTTGAAGATTTTTTTTTTTTTTTTCGATAGAAGACTCCCGCCTTTGTAACTTTGAAAAATTTTTTGTTTTTCTCCATTGTATAGAAGACTCCCCCCTTTGCAACTTTGGGAAATTTTTTTTTTTTCTACATCGTATAGAAGACTCCCCCCTTTGCAAGTTTAAACTTTTTTTTTTTTTTTCGATAGAAGACTCCTCTCTTTGCAACTTTGAGAAATTTTTTTTTTTTTCTCCATCGTATAGAAGACTCCCCCCTTTGCAACTTTGAATATTTTTTTTTTTTTTTCATCGCATAGACGACTCCCCCCTTTGCAACTTTGAGAAATTTTTTTTTTTCTTCATCGTAAAGAAGTCTCCCCCCTTTGCAAGTTTGATGATTTTTTTTTTTTTTTTTCGATAAAAGACTCCCGCCTTTGCAACTTTGGGAAATTTTTTTTTTTTTCTACATCGTATAGAAGACTCCCCCTTTTGCCACTTTGGAAATTTTTATTTTTTTTTTTTTCGATAGAAAACTCCTTCCTTTGCAACTTTGAAAATTTATTTTTTTTTTTTCATCGTATAGAAGACTCCCCCCTTTTAAGTTTAAAAAATTTTTTTTTCTCTTCATCGTAAAGAAGACTCCTCCCTTTGCAACTTTGAGAAATTTTTTTTTTTTCTCCATCGTATAGAAGACTCCCCCCTTTGCAACTTAAAAAATTTTTTTTTTTCTTCATCGTAAAGAAGACTCCCCCCTTTGCAACTTTGAGAAATTTTTTTTTTTTTTCTTCATCGTATAGAAGACTCTCCCCCCATTGCAACCTTGAGTAATTTTTTTTTTTTCTCCATCGTATAGAAGACTCTCCCCCCTTTGCAACTTTGGGAAATTTTTTTTTTTTTCTACATCGTATAGAAGACTCCCCCCTTTGCAACTTTGAGAAATTTTTTTTTTTTTTTTTTGTATAAAAGACTTCCCCCTTTTGCAACTTTGGAAATTTTTATTTTTTTTTTTTTCGATAGAAGACTCCCCCCTTTGCAAGTTTAAACTTTTTTTTTTATTTCGATGGAAGACTCCTCTCTTTGCAACTTTGAGAAATTTTTTTTTTTTTTTCTTCATCGTATAGAAGACTTCCCCCTTTGCAACTTTGAGAAATTTTTTTTTTTTCTCCATCGTATAGAAGACTCCCCCCTTTGCAACTTTGAGAAATTTTTTTTTTTTCTCCATCGTAAAGAAGACTTCCCCCTTTGAAACATTGAAAATTTATTTTTTTTTTCATCGGATAGAAGACTCCCTCCTTTGCAACTTTAAGAAATTTTTTTTTTTTCTCCATCGTATAGAAGACTCCCCCCTTTGCAACTTTAAAAATTTTTTTTTTTCTTCATCGTAAAGAAGACTCCCCTCTTCGCAAGTTTGAACAGTTTTTTTTTTTTTTTTCGATAAAAGACTCCCCCCTTTGCAACTTTGAGAAATTAATTTTTTTCTCCATCGTATAGAAGACTCCCCCCTTTGCAACTTTGGGAAATTTTTTTTTTTTCTACATCGTATAGAAGACTTCCCCCTTTGCAACTTTGAAAAATTTTTTTTTTTTCTCCATTTTATGGATGACTCGCCCCTTTGCAACTTTGAAAATTTTTTTGTCTTTTTCCATCGTATAGAAGACTACCCCTTTTGCAACTTTGGAAATTTATATTTTTTTTTTTCTCGATAGAAGACTCGTTCCTTTGCAACTTTGACAATTTTTTTTTTTTTTCCATCGTATAGAAGACACCCCCCTTTGCAACTTTGAGAAATTTTTTTTTTTTCTCCATCGTATAGAGGACTTCCCCCTTTGCAACTTAAAAAATTTTTTTTTTTCTTCATCTTAAAGAAGAATCCCCCCTTGCAACTTTGAGAAATTTTTTTCTTTTCTCCATCGTATAGAAGACTCCCCCCTTTGCAAGTTTAAACTTTTTTTTTTTTTTTCGATAGAAGACCCTCTCTTTGCAACTTTGAGAAATTTTTTTTTTTTTCCATCATATAGAAGACTCCCCCCTTTGCAACTTTGAATATTTTTTTTTTTTTTCATCGCATAGAAGACTCCCCCCTTTGCAACTTTGAGAAATTTTTTTTTTTCTTCATCGTAAAGAAGTCTCCCCCCTTTGCAAGTTTGATGATTTTTTTTTTTTTTTTCGATAAAAGACTCCCGCCTTTGCAACTTTGGAAAATTTTTTTTTTTTCTCCATTGTATAGAAGACTCCCCCCTTTGCAACTTTGGGAAATTTTTTTATTCTCCATTATATAGAAGACTCCCCCCTTTGCAACTTTTGGAAATTTTTTTTTTTTTCTACATCGTATAGAAGACTCCCCCTTTTGCCACTTTGGAAATTTTTATTTTTTTTTTTTTCGATAGAAAACTCCTTCCTTTGCAACTTTGAAAATTTATTTTTTTTTTTTCATCGTATAGAAGACTCCCCCCTTTTAAGTTTAAAAAATTTTTTTTTTTCTTCATCGTAAAGAAGACTTCCCCCTTTGCAACTTTGAGAAATTTTTTTTTTCTTCTCCATCGTATAGAAGACTCCCTCCCCCCCTTTTGCAACTTTGAGAAATTTTTTTTTTTCTCCATCGTATAGAAGACTCCACCCTTTGCAACTTTGAAAATTTTTTTTTTTCTTCATCGTATAGAAGACTCCTCCCTTTGCAAGTTTGAACATTTTTTTTTTTTTTTTTCGATAGAAGACTCCCCCCTTTGCAACTTTCAAAATTTTTTTTTTTTTTCATCGTATAGAAGACTTCCTCTTTTTGCAACGTTGGAAATTTTTATGTTTTTTGTTTTCGATAGGAGACTCCTTCTTTTGCAACTTTGAGAAATTTTTTTTTTTTCCCTATCGTATAGAAGACTCCCCCCTTTGCAACTTTGAGAAATTTTTTTTTTTTCATTTGTATAGAAGACTTCCTCCTTTTGCAACTTTGAAAATTTTTTTTTTTTTTCATCGTATAAAAGACTCCCTCCTTTGCAACTTTGGAAAATATTTTTTTTTTTTTTTCGATAGAACACTCCCCCCTCTGCAACTTTGAGAAATTTTTTTTTTTTTTTTTTGTATAAAAGACTTCCCCCTTTTGCAACTTTGGAAATTTTTATTTTTTTTTTTTTCGATAGAAGACTCCCCCCTTTGCAAGTTTAAACTTTTTTTTTTATTTCGATGGAAGACTCCTCTCTTTGCAACTTTGAGAAATTTTTTTTTTTTTTTCTTCATCGTATAGAAGACTTCCCCCTTTGCAACTTTGAGAAATTTTTTTTTTTTCTCCATCGTATAGAAGACTCGTTCCTTTGCAACTTTGACAATTTTTTTTTTTTTTCCATCGTATAGAAGACTCCCCCCTTTGCAACTTAAAAAATTTTTTTTTTTCTTCATCTTAAAGAAGAATCCCCCCTTGCAACTTTGAGAAATTTTTTTCTTTTCTCCATCGTATAGAAGACTCCCCCCTTTGCAAGTTTAAACTTTTTTTTTTTTTTTCGATAGAAGACCCTCTCTTTGCAACTTTGAGAAATTTTTTTTTTTTTCTATCATATAGAAGACTCCCCCCTTTGCAACTTTGAATATTTTTTTTTTTTTTCATCGCATAGAAGACTCCCCCCTTTGCAACTTTGAGAAATTTTTTTTTTTCTTCTTCATCGTATAGAAGACTCTCCCCCCTTTGCAACTTTGAGTAATTTTTTTTTTTTTTCTCCATCGTATAGAAGACTCTCCCCCCTTTGCAACTTTGGGAAATTTTTTTTTTTTTCTCCATCGTATAGAAGACTCCCCCCTTTGCAACTTTGAAAATTTTTTTTTTTCTTCATCGTATAGAAGACTCCTCCCTTTGCAAGTTTGAACATTTTTTTTTTTTTTTTTCGATAGAAGACTCCCCCCTTTGCAACTTTCAAAATTTTTTTTTTTTTTCATCGTATAGAAGACTTCCTCTTTTTGCAACGTTGGAAATTTTTATGTTTTTTGTTTTCGATAGGAGACTCCTTCTTTTGCAACTTTGAGAAATTTTTTTTTTTCCCCTATCGTATAGAAGACTCCCCCCTTTGCAACTTTGAGAAATTTTTTTTTTTTCATTTGTATAGAAGACTTCCTCCTTTTGCAACTTTGAAAATTTTTTTTTTTTTTCATCGTATAAAAGACTCCCTCCTTTGCAACTTTGGAAAATATTTTTTTTTTTTTTTTCGATAGAACACTCCCCCCTTTGCAACTTTGAGAAATTTTTTTTTTTTTCTCCATCGTATAGAAGACTCCCTCCCCCCCTTTTGCAACTTTGAAAATTTTTTTTTTTTTTCATCGTATAGAAGACTCCCCCCTCTGCAACTTTGAGAAATTTTTTTTTTTCTTCATCGTAAAGAAGACTCCCCCTTCGCAAGTTTGAACAGTTTTTTTTTTTTTTTTTCGATAAAAGACTCCCCCCTTTGCAACTTTGAAAATTTTTTTTTTTCTTCATCGTAAAGAAGACTCCCCCCTTTGCAACTTTGAGAAATTTTTTTTTTTTTTCTTCATCGTATAGAAGACTCTCCCCCCTTTGCAACTTTGAGTAATTTTTTTTTTTTTTCTCCATCGTATAGAAGACTCTCCCCCCTTTGCAACTTTGGGAAATTTTTTTTTTTTTCTACATCGTATAGAAGACTCCCCCCTTTGCAACTTTGAAAATTTTTTTTTTTTATCCATTGTATTAAAGACTCCCCTCTTTGCAACTTTGAGAAATTTTTTTTTTTTTTTTTTGTATAAAAGACTTCCCCCTTTTGCAACTTTGGAAATTTTTATTTTTTTTTTTTTCGATAGAAGACTCCCCCCTTTGCAAGTTTAAACTTTTTTTTTTATTTCGATGGAAGACTCCTCTCTTTGCAACTTTGAGAAATTTTTTTTTTTTTTTCTTCATCGTATAGAAGACTTCCCCCTTTGCAACTTTGAGAAATTTTTTTTTTTTTTCTTCATCGTATAGAAGACTCTCCCCCCTTTGCAACTTTGAGTAATTTTTTTTTTTTTCTCCATCGTATAAAAGACTCTCCCCCCTTTGCAACTTTGGGAAATTTTTTTTTTTTTCTACATCGTATAGAAGACTCCCCCCTTTGCAACTTTGAAAATTTTTTTTTTTTATCCATTGTATTAAAGACTCCCCTCTTTGCAACTTTGAGAAATTTTTTTTTTTTTTTTTTGTATAAAAGACTTCCCCCTTTTGCAACTTTGGAAATTTTTATTTTTTTTTTTTTCGATAGAAGACTCCCCCCTTTGCAAGTTTAAACTTTTTTTTTTATTTCGATGGAAGACTCCTCTCTTTGCAACTTTGAGAAATTTTTTTTTTTTTTTCTTCATCGTATAGAAGACTTCCCCCTTTGCAACTTTGAGAAATTTTTTTTTTTTCTCCATCGTATAGAAGACTCCCCCCTTTGCAAATTTGAGAAATTTTTTTTTTTTCTCCATCGTAAAGAAGACTTCCCCCTTTGAAACATTGAAAATTTATTTTTTTTTTCATCGGATAGAAGACTCCCTCCTTTGCAACTTTAAGAAATTTTTTTTTTTTCTCCATCGTATAGAAGACTCCCCCCTTTGCAACTTTAAAAATTTTTTTTTTTCTTCATCGTAAAGAAGACTCCCCCCTTCGCAAGTTTGAACAGTTTTTTTTTTTTTTTCGATAAAAGACTCCCCCCTTTGCAACTTTGAGAAATTAATTTTTTTCTCCATCGTATAGAAGACTCCCCCCTTTGCAACTTTGGGAAATTTTTCTTTTTTCTACATCGTATAGAAGACTTCCCCCTTTGCAACTTTGAAAAATTTTTTTTTTTCTCCATTTTATGGAAGACTCGCCCCTTTGCAACTTTGAAAATTTTTTTGTCTTTTTCCATCGTATAGAAGACTACCCCTTTTGCAACTTTGGAAATTTATATTTTTTTTTTTCTCGATAGAAGACTCGTTCCTTTGCAACTTTGACAATTTTTTTTTTTTTTTCCATCGTATAGAAGACACCCCCCTTTGCAACTTTGAGAAATTTTTTTTTTTTCTCCATCGTATAGAGGACTTCCCCCTTTGCAACTTTGAGAAATTTTTTTTTTTTCTCCATTTTATAGAAGACTCCCCCTTTGCAACTTTGAGAAATTTTTTTTTTTTTTCACCGTATAGAAGACTCCCCCCTTTGCAACTTAAAAAATTTTTTTTTTTCTTCATCTTAAAGAAGAATCCCCCCTTGCAACTTTGAGAAATTTTTTTCTTTTCTCCATCGTATAGAAGACTCCCCCCTTTGCAAGTTTAAACTTTTTTTTTTTTTTTCATCGCATAGAAGACTCCCCCCTTTGCAACTTTGAGAAATTTTTTTTTTTTCTCCATTGTATAGAAGACTCCCCCCTTTGCAACTTTGGGAAATTTTTTTATTCTCCATTATATAGAAGACTCCCCCCTTTGCAACTTCGGGAAATTTTTTTTTTTTTCTACATCGTATAGAAGACTCCCCCTTTTGCCACTTTGGAAATTTTTATTTTTTTTTTTTTCGATAGAAAACTCCTTCCTTTGCAACTTTGAAAATTTATTTTTTTTTTTTCATCGTATAGAAGACTCCCCCCTTTTAAGTTTAAAAAATTTTTTTTTTTCTTCATCGTAAAGAAGACTTCCCCCTTTGCAACTTTGAGAAATTTTTTTTTTCTTCTCCATCGTATAGAAGACTCCCTCCCCCCCTTTTGCAACTTTGAGAAATTTTTTTTTTTCTCCATCGTATAGAAGACTCCCCCCTTTGCAATTTTGAAAATTTTTTTTTTTCTTCATCGTATAGAAGACTCCTCCCTTTGCAAGTTTGAACATTTTTTTTTTTTTTTTTCGATAGAAGACTCCCCCCTTTGCAACTTTCAAAATTTTTTTTTTTTTTCATCGTATAGAAGACTTCCTCTTTTTGCAACGTTGGAAATTTTTATGTTTTTTGTTTTCGATAGGAGACTCCTTCTTTTGCAACTTTGAGAAATTTTTTTTTTTTCCCTATCGTATAGAAGACTCCCCCCTTTGCAACTTTGAGAAATTAATTTTTTTCTCCATCGTATAGAAGACTCCCCCCTTTGCAACTTTGGGAAATTTTTTTTTTTTCTACATCGTATAGAAGACTTCCCCCTTTGCAACTTTGAGAAATTTTTTTTTTTTCTCCATTTTATAGAAGACTCCCCCCTTTTCAACATTGAAAATTTTTTTTTTTTTTCACCGTATAGAAGACACCCCCCTTTGCAACTTTGAGAAATTTTTTTTTTTTCTCCATCGTATAGAGGACTCCCCCCTTTGCAACTTTGAGAAATTTTTTTTTTTCTCCATTTTATAGAAGACTCCCCCCTTTTCAACATTGAAAATTTTTTTTTTTTTTCACCGTATAGAAGACACCCCCCTTTGCAACTTTGAGAAATTTTATTTTTTTCTCCATCGTATAGAAGACTCCCCCCTTTGCAACTTTGGGAAATTTTTTTTTTTTCTACATCGTATAGACTTCCCCCTTTGCAACTTTGAGAAATTTTTTTTTTTTTTCTCCATCGTATAGAAGACTCCCCCCTTTGCAACTTAAAAAATTTTTTTTTTTTCTTCATCTTAAAGAAGAATCCCCCCTTGCAACTTTGAGAAATTTTTTTTTTTTCTCCATCGTATAGAAGACTCCCCCCTTTGCAACTTTGAGAAATTTTTTTTTTTTCTCCATTTTATAGAAGACTCCCCCCTTTTCAACATTGAAAATTTTTTTTTTTTTTCACCGTATAGAAGCCTCCCCCCTTTGCAACTTTGAGAAATGTTTTTTTTTCTTCATCGTAAAGAAGTCTCCCCCCTTTGCAAGTTTGATGATTTTTTTTTTTTTTTTCGATAAAAGACTCCCGCCTTTGCAACTTTGGAAAATTTTTTTTTTTTCTCCATTGTATAGAAGACTCCCCCTCATGCAACTTTGGGAAATTTTTTTATTCTCCATTATATAGAAGACTCCCCCCTTTGCAACTTTGGGAAATTTATTTTTTTTTTTTCATCGTATAGAAGACTCCCCCCTTTTAAGTTTAAAAAATTTTTTTTTTTCTTCATCGTATAGAAGACTCCTCCCTTTGCAACTTTAAGAAATTTTTTTTTTTTCTCCATCGTATAGAAGACTCCCCCCTTTGCAACTTTGAAAATTTTTTTTTTTCTTCATCGTAAAGAAGACTCCCCCCTTTGCAACTTTGAGAAATTTTTTTTTTCTTCTCCATCGTATAGAAGACTCCCTCCCCCCCTGTTGCAACTTTGAGAAATTTTTTTTTTTCTCCATCGTAAAGAAGACTCCCCCCTTTGCAACTTTGGGAAATTTTTTTTTTCTCCATTATATAGAAGACTCCCCCCTTTGCAACTTTGGGAAATTTTTTTATTCTCCATTATATAGAAGACTCCCCCCTTTGCAACTTTGGGAAATTTTTTTATTCTTCAATATAGAAGACTCCCCCCTTTGCAACTTTGGGAAATTTTTTTTTTTTTCTACATCGTATAGAAGAGTCCCTCCTTTGCAACTTTAAAAATTTTTTTTTTTCTCCATCGTATAGAAGACCCCCCCCTTTGCAAGTTTAAACTTTTTTTTTTTTTTCGATAGAACACTCCTCTCTTTGCAACTTTGAGAAATTTTTTTTTTTTTTTTCTTCATCGTATAGAAGACTCTCCCCCCTTTGCAACTTTAAGAAATTTTTTTTTTTTTTCTCCATCGTATAGAAGACTCTCCCCCCTTTGCAACTTTGAAAATTTTTTTTCTTTATCCATTGTATTAAAGACTCCCCTCTTTGCAACTTTGAGAAATTTTTTTTTTTTTTTCTTCATCGTATAGAAGACTTCCCCCTTTGCAACTTTGAGAAATTTTTTTTTTTTCTACATCGTATAGAAGACTTCCCCCTTTGCAACTTTGAGAAAATTTTTATGTTTCTTCATCGTAAAGAAGACTCCCCCCTTTTCAACATTGAAAATTTATTTTTTTTTTCATCGCATAGAAGACTCCCTCCTTTGCAACTTTGAGAAATTTTTTTTTTTTCTCCATCGTATAGAAGACTCCCCCCTTTGCAACTTTGGATATTATTTTTTTTTTTCTTCATCGTAAAGAAGACTCCCCCCTTTGCAACTTTGAGAAATTTTTTTTTTTTCTCCATCGTATAGAAGACTCCCCCCTTTCCAACTTTAAAAAATTTTTTTTTTCTTCATCGTAAAATAGACTCCCCCCTTCGCAAGTTTGAACAGTTTTTTTTTTTTTTTCGATAAAAGACTCCCCCCTTTGCAACTTTGAGAAATTTTTTTTTTTCTCCATCGTAAAGAAGACTCCCCACTTTGCAACTTTAAAAATTTTTTTTTTTCTTCATCGTAAAGAAGACTCCCCTCTTCGCTAGTTTGAACTGTTTTTTTTTTTTTTTTTCGATAAAAGACTCCCCCCTTTGCAACTTTGAGAAATTAATTTTTTTCTCCATCGTATAGAAGACTCCCCCCTTTGCAACTTTGGGAAATTTTTTTTTTTTCTACATCGTATAGAAGACTTCCTCCTTTGCAACTTTGAAAAATTTTTTTTTTTTCTCCATTTTATGGAAGACTCCCCCCTTTGCAACTTTGAAAATTTTATTGTCTTTTTCCATCGTATAGAAGACTACCCCTTTTGCAACTTTGGAAATTTATATTTTTTTTTTTCTCGATAGAAGACTCGTTCCTTTGCAACTTTGACAATTTCCTTTTTTTTTCCATCGTATAGATGACACCCCCCTTTGCAACTTTGAGAAAATTTTTTTTTTTCTCCATCGTATAGAGGACTCCCCCCTTTGCAACTTTGAGAAATTTTTTTTTTTCTCCATTTTATAGAAGACTCTTCCCTTTTCAACATTGAAAAATTTTTTTTTTTTTTCACCGTATAGAAGACTCCCCCCTTTGCAACTTTGAGAAATTTTTTTTTTTTTTCTCCATCGTATAGAAGACTCCCCCCTTTGCAACTTAAAAAATTTTTTTTTTTCTTCATCTTAAAGAAGAATCCCCCCTTGCAACATTGAGAAATTTTTTTTTTTTCTCCATCGTATAGAATACTCCCCCCTTTGCAAGTTTAAACTTTTTTTTTTTTTTCGATAGAAGACCCTCTCTTTGCAACTTTGAGAAATTTTTTTTTTTTTCTCCATCATATATTAGACTCCCCCCTTTGCAACTTTGAATATTTTTTTTTTTTTTCATCGCATAGAAGACTCCCCCCTTTGCAACTTTGAGAAATTTTTTTTTTTCTTCATCGTAAAGAAGTCTCCCCCCTTTGCAAGTTTGATGATTTTTTTTTTTTTTTTCGATAAAAGACTTCCGCCTTTGCAACTTTGGAAAATTTTTTTTTTTTCTCCATTGTATAGAAGACTCCCCCCTTTGCAACTTTGGGAAATTTTTTTATTCTCCATTATATAGAAGACTCCCCCCTTTGCAACTTTGGAAAATTTTTTTTTTTTCTCCATCGTATAGAAGACTCCCCTTCTATGCAACTTTGAAAATTTTTTTTTTTCTTCATCGTAAAGAAGACTTCCCCCTTTGGAACTTTGAGAAATTTTATTTTTCTTCTCCAACGTATAGAAGACTCCCTCCCCCCCTTTTGCAACTTTGAGAAATTTTTTTTTTTCTCCATCGTATAGAAGACTCCCCCCTTTGCAACATTGAAAATTTTTTTTTTTCTTCATCGTATAGAAGACTCCTCCCTTCGCAAGTTTGAACATTTTTTTTTTTTTTTTTCGATAAAAGACTCCCCCCTTTGCAACTTTTAAAATTTTTTTTTTTTTTTCATCGTATAGAAGACTTCCTTTTTTTGCAACGTTGGAAATTTTTATGTTTTTTGTTTTCGATAGGAGACTCCTTCTTTTGCAACTTTGAAAAATTTTTTTTTTTTTCCCTATCGTATAGAAGACTCCCCCCTTTGCAACTTAAAATTTTTTTTTTTTCTTCATCGTAAAGAAGACTCCCCTCTTTTCAAGTTTAAACTTTTTTTTTTTTTTTCGATAGAAGACTCCTCTCTTTGCAACTTTGAGAAATTTTTTTTTTTTTCTTCATCGTATAGAAGACTCCCCCCTTTGCAACTTTGAGAAATTTTTTTTTTTTTTATTTGTATAGAAGACTTCCTCCTTTTGCAACTTTGAAAATTTTTTTTTTTTTTCATCGTATAAAAGACTCCCTCCTTTGCAACTTTGGAAAATATTTTTTTTTTTTTTTCGATAGAACACTCCCCCCTTTGCAACTTTGAGAAATTTTTTTTTTTTTCTCCATCGTATAGAAGACTCCCCCCTTTGCAACTTTGGATATTATTTTTTTTTTTCTTCATCGTAAAGAAGACTCCCCCCTTCGCAAGTTTGAACAGTTTTTTTTTTTTTTTTTCGATAAAAGACTCCCCCCTTTGCAACTTTGAGAAAATATTTATGTTTCTTCATCGTGAAGAAGACTCCCCCCTTTTCAACATTGAAACTTTATTTTTTTTTTCATCGCATAGAAGACTCCCTCCTTTGCAACTTTGAGAAATTTTTTTTTTTTCTCCATCGTATAGAAGACTCCCCCCTTTGCAAGTTTAAACTTTTTTTTTTTTTCGATAGAAGACTCCTCTCTTTGCAACTTTGAGAAATTTTTTTTTTTTTTTCTCCATCGTATAGAAAACTCCCTCCCCCCCTTTTGCAACTTTGAGAAATTTTTTTTTTTTCTCCATCGTATAGAAGACTCCCCCCTTTGCAACTTTGAGAAATTTTTTTTTTTCTCCATCGTAAAGAAGACTTCCCCCTTTGCAACTTTGAATATTATTTTTTTTTTTCTTCATCGTAAAGAAGACTCCCCCCTTTGCAACTTTGAGAAATTTTTTTTTTTTCTCCATCGTATAGAAGACTCCCCCCTTTGCAACTTTAAAAATTTTTTTTTTTCTTCATCGTAAAGAAGACTCCCCCCTTCGCAAGTTTGAACTGTTTTTTTTTTTTTTTTTCGATAAAAGACTCCCCCCTTTGCAACTTTGAGAAATTTTTTTTTTTTCTACATCGTATAGAAGACTCCTCCCTTTGCAACTTTGAAATATTTTTTTTTTTCTCCATTTTATTGAAGACTCCCCCCTTTGCAACTTTGAAAATTTTATTGTCTTTTTCCATCGTATAGAAGACTACCCCTTTTGCAACTTTGGAAATTTATATTTTTTTTTTCTCGATAGAAGGAAGACTCGTTCCTTTGCAACTTTGACAATTTTTTTTTTTTTTCCATCGTATAGAAGACACCCCCCTTTGCAACTTTGAGAAATTTTTTTTTTTTCTCCATCGTATAGAGGACTCCCCCCTTTTCAACATTGAAAAATTTTTTTTTTTTTCACCGTATAGAAGACTCCCCCCTTTGCAACTTTGAGAAATTTTTTTTTTTTTTCTCCATCGTATAGAAGACTCCCCCCTTTGCAACTTAAAAAATTTTTTTTTTTCTTCATCTTAAAGAAGAATCCCCCCTTGCAACTTTGAGAAATTTTTTTTTTTTCTCCATCGTATAGAAGACTCCCCCCTTTGCAAGTTTAAACTTTTTTTTTTTTTTTCGATAGAAGACCCTCTCTTTGCAACTTTGAGAAAATTTTTTTTTTCTACATCGTATAGAAGACTCCCTATTGCCACTTTGGAAATTTTTATTTTTTTTTTTTTTCGATAGAAAACTCCTTCCTTTGCAACTTTGAAAATTTATTTTTTTTTTTTCATCGTATAGAAGACTCCCCCCTTTTAAGTTTAAAAAAATTTTTTTTTTCTTCATCGTAAAGAAGACTCCCCCCTTTGCAACTTTGGAAAATTTTTTTTTTTTCTCCATCGTATAGAAGACTCCCCCCTTTGCAACTTTGAAAATTTTTTCTTTTCTTCATCGTAAAGAAGACTTCCCCCTTTGCAACTTTCAGAAATTTTTTTTTTCTTCTCCATCGTATAGAAGACTCCCTCCCCCCCTTTTGCAACTTTGAGAAATTTTTTTTTTTCTCCATCGTATAGAAGACTCCCCCCTTTGCAACTTTGAAAATTTTTTTTTTTCTTCATCGTATAGAAGACTCCTCCCTTTGCAAGTTTGAACATTTTTTTTTTTTTTTTTCGATAAAAGACTCCCCCCTTTGCAACTTTTAAAATTTTTTTTTTTTTTTCATAGTATAGAAGACTTCCTTTTTTTGCAACGTTGGAAATTTTTAAGTTTTTTGTTTTCGATAGGAGACTCCTTCTTTTGCAACTTTGAAAAATTTTTTTTTTTTTCCCTATCGTATAGAAGACTCCCCCCTTTGCAACTTAAAATTTTTTTTTTTTCTTCATCGTAAAGAAGACTCCCCTCTTTTCAAGTTTAAACTTTTTTTTTTTTTTTCGATAGAAGACTCCTCTCTTTGCAACTTTGAGAAATTTTTTTTTTTTTCTCCATCGTATAGAAGACTCCCCCCTTTGCAACTTTGAGAAATTTTTTTTTTTTTTATTTGTATAGAAGACTTCCTCCTTTTGCAACTTTGAGAATTTTTTTTTTTTTTCATCGTATAAAAGACTCCCTCCTTTGCAACTTTGGAAAATATTTTTTTTTTTTTTTCGATAGAACACTCCCCCCTTTGCAACTTTGAGAAATTTTTTTTTTTTTCTCAATCGTATAGAAGACTCCCTCCCCCCCTTTTGCAACTTTGAAAATTTTTTTTTTTTTTCATCGTATAGAAGACTCCCCCCTCTGCAACTTTGAGAAATTTTTTTTTTTCTCCATCGTATAGAAGACTCCTCCCTTTGCAACTTTGGATATTATTTTTTTTTTTCTTCATCGTAAAGAAGACTCCCCCCTTTGCAACTTTGAGAAATTTTTTTTTTTTCTCCATCGTATAGAAGACTCCCCCCTTTGCAACTTTGAGAAATTTTTTTTTTTTTTCTTCATCGTCTAGAAGACTCTCTTCCCTTTGCAACTTTGAGAAATTTTTTATTTTTTCTCCATCGTATAGAAGACTCCCTCCCCCCCTTTTGCAACTTTGAGAAATTTTTTTTTTTTCTCCATCGTATAGAAGACTACCCCTTTTGCAACTTTGGAAATTTATATTTTTTTTTTTCTCGATAGAAGACTTGTTCCTTTGCAACTTCGACCATTTTTTTTTTTTTTTTCATCGTATAGAAGACTCCCCCCTTTGCAACTTTGAGAAATTTTTTTTTTTCTCCATTTTATAGAAGACTCCCCCCTTTTCAACATTGAAAATTTTTTTTTTTTTTCACCATATAGAAGACACCCCCCTTTGCAACTTTGAGAAATTTTTTTTTTTTCTCCATCGTATAGAAGACTCCCCCCTTTGCAACTTTGGGAAATTTTTTTTTTTTCTACATCGTATAGACTTCCCCCTTTGCAACTTTGAGAAATTTTTTTTTTTTTTCTCCATCGTATAGAAGACTCCCCCCTTTGCAACTTAAAAAATTTTTTTTTTTTCTTCATCTTAAAGAAGAATCCCCCCTTGCAACTTTGAGAAATTTTTTTTTTTTCTTTATCGTATAGAAGACACCCCCCTTTGCAACTTTGAGAAATTTTTTTTTTTTTGTCCATCGTATAGAAGACTCCCCCCTTTGCAACTTTGAGAAATGTTTTTTTTTCTTCATCGTAAAGAAGTCTCCCCCCTTTGCAAGTTTGATGTTTTTTTTTTTTTTTTTCGATAAAAGACTCCCGCCTTTGCAACTTTGGAAAATTTTTTTTTTTTCTCCATTGTATAGAAGACTCCCCCTCATGCAACTTTGGGAAATTTTTTTATTCTCCATTATATAGAAGACTCCCCCCTTTGCAACTTTGGGAAATTTTTTTTTTTTTCTACATCGTATAGAAGACTCCCCTTTTTGCCACTCTGGAAATTTTTATTTTTTTTTTTTTCGATAGAAAACTCCTTCCTTTGCAACTTTGAAAATTTATTTTTTTTTTTTCATCGTATAGAAGACTCCCCCCTTTTAAGTTTAAAAAATTTTTTTTTTTCTTCATCGTAAAGAAGACTCCTCCCTTTGCAACTTTGAGAAATTTTTTTTTTTTCTCCATCGTATAGAAGACTCCCCCCTTTGCAACTTTGAAAATTTTTTTTTTTCTTCATCGTAAAGAAGACTCCCCCCTTTGCAACTTTGAGAAATTTTTTTTTTCTTCTCCATCGTATAGAAGACTCCCTCCCCCCCTGTTGCAACTTTGAGAAATTTTTTTTTTTCTCCATCGTAAAGAAGACTCCCCCCTTTGCAACTTTGGGAAATTTTTTTTTTCTCCATTATATAGAAGACTCCCCCCTTTGCAACTTTGGGAAATTTTCTTATTCTCCATTATATAGAAGACTCCCCCTTTGCAACTTTGGGAAATAAATTTTTTTTCTCCATCGTATAGAAGACTCCCCCCTTTGCAACTTTGAATATTTTTTTTTTTTTTTCATCGCATAGAAGACTGCCCCTTTGCAACTTTGGGAAATTTTTTTTTTCTCCATTATATAGAAGACTCCCCCCTTTGCAACTTTGGGAAATTTTTTTATTCTCCAATATAGAAGACTCCCCCCTTTGCAACTTTGGGAAATTTTTTTTTTTTTCTACATCGTATAGAAGAGTCCCTCCTTTGCAACTTTAAAAATTTTTTTTTTTCTCCATCGTATAGAAGACCCCCCCCTTTGCAAGTTTAAACTTTTTTTTTTTTTTCGATAGAAGACTCCTCTCTTTGCAACTTTGAGAAATTTTTTTTTTTTTTTTCTTCATCGTATAGAAGACTCTCCCCCCTTTGCAACTTTGAGAAATTTTTTTTTTTTTTCTCCATCGTATAGAAGACTCTCCCCCCTTTGCAACTTTGAAAATTTTTTTTCTTTATCCATTGTATTAAAGACTCCCCTCTTTGCAACTTTGAGAAATTTTTTTTTTTTTTTCTTCATCGTATAGAAGACTTCCCCCTTTGCAACTTTGAGAAATTTTTTTTTTTTCTACATCGTATAGAAGACTTCCCCCTTTGCAACTTTGAGAAAATTTTTATGTTTCTTCATCGTAAAGAAGACTCCCCCCTTTTCAACATTGAAAATTTATTTTTCTTTTCATCGCATAGAAGACTCCCTCCTTTGCAACTTTGAGAAATTTTTTTTTTTTCTCCATCGTATAGAAGACTCCCCCCTTTGCAACTTTGGATATTATTTTTTTTTTTCTTCATCGTAAAGAAGACTCCCCCCTTTGCAACTTTGAGAAATTTTTTTTTTTTCTCCATCGTATAGAAGACTCCCCCCTTTGCAAGTTTAAACTTTTTTTTTTTTTTCGATAGAAGACTCCTCTCTTTGCAACTTTGAGAAATTTTTTTTTTTTTTTCTCCATCGTATAAAAGACTCCCTCCCCCCCTTTTGCAACTTTGAGAAATTTTTTTTTTTTCTCCATCGTATAGAAGACTCCCCCCTTTGCAACTTTGAGAAATTTTTTTTTTTCTCCATCGTAAAGAAGACTCCCCACTTTGCAACTTTAAAAATTTTTTTTTTTCTTTATCGTAAAGAAGACTCCCCTCTTCGCTAGTTTGAACTGTTTTTTTTTTTTTTTTTCGATAAAAGACTCCCCCCTTTGCAACTTTGAGAAATTAATTTTTTTCTCCATCGTATAGAAGACTCCCCCCTTTGCAACTTTGGGAAATTTTTTTTTTTTCTACATCGTATAGAAGACTTCCCCCTTTGCAACTTTGAAAAATTTTTTTTTTTTCTCCATTTTATGGAAGACTCCCCCCTTTGCAACTTTGAAAATTTTATTGTCTTTTTCCATCGTATAGAAGACTACCCCTTTTGCAACTTTGGAAATTTATATTTTTTTTTTTCTCGATAGAAGACTCGTACCTTTGCAACTTTGACAATTTCCTTTTTTTTTCCATCGTATAGAAGACACCCCCCTTTGCAACTTAAAAAATTTTTTTTTTTCTTCATCTTAAAGAAGAATCCCCCCTTGCAACTTTGAGAAATTTTTTTTTTTTCTCCATCGTATAGAAGACTCCCCCCTTTTCAACATTGAAAAATTTTTTTTTTTTTCACCGTATAGAAGACTCCCCCCTTTGCAACTTCGAGAAATTTTTTTTTTTTTTCTCCATCGTATAGAAGACTCCCCCCTTTGCAACTTAAAAAATTTTTTTTTTTCTTCATCTTAAAGAAGAATCCCCCCTTGCAACTTTGAGAAATTTTTTTTTTTTCTCCATCGTATAGAAGACTCCCCCCTTTGCAAGTTTAAACTTTTTTTTTTTTTTCGATAGAATACCCTCTCTTTGCAACTTTGAGAAATTTTTTTTTTTTCTCCATCATATATTAGACTCCCCCCTTTGCAACTTTGAATATTTTTTTTTTTTTTCATCGCATAGAAGACTCCCCCCTTTGCAACTATGAGAAATTTTTTTTTTTCTTCATCGTAAAGAAGTCTCCCCCCTTTGCAAGTTTGATGATTTTTTTTTTTTTTTTCGATAAAAGACTTCCGCCTTTGCAACTTTGGAAAATTTTTTTTTTTTCTCCATTGTATAGAAGACTCCCCCCTTTGCAACTTTGGGAAATTTTTTTATTCTCCATTATATAGAAGACTCCCCCCTTTGCAACTTTGGGAAATTTTTTTTTTTTTTCTACATCGTATAGAAGACTCCCTTTTGCCACTTTGGAAATTTTTATTTTTTTTTTTTTTCGATAGAAAACTCCTTCCTTTGCAACTTTGAAAATTTATTTTTTTTTTTTCATCGTATAGAAGACTCCCCCCTTTTAAGTTTAAAAAATTTTTTTTTTTCTTCATCGTAAAGAAGACTCCCCCCTTTGCAACTTTGGAAAATTTTTTTTTTTTCTCCATCGTATAGAAGACTCCCCTTCTATGCAACTTTGAAAATTTTTTTTTTTCTTCATCGTAAAGAAGACTTCCCCCTTTGGAACTTTGAGAAATTTTTTTTTACTTCTCCATCGTATAGAAGACTCCCTCCCCCCCTTTTGCAACTTTGAGAAATTTTTTTTTTTCTCCATCGTATAGAAGACTCCCCCCTTTGCAACTTTGAAATTTTTTTTTTTTTTTCATCGTATAGAAGACTTCCTTTTTTTGCAACGTTGGAAATTTTTATGTTTTTTGTTTTCGATAGGAGACTCCTTCTTTTGCAACTTTGAAAAATTTTTTTTTTTTTCCCTATCGTATAGAAGACTTCCCCCTTTGCAACTTAAAATTTTTTTTTTTTCTTCATCGTAAAGAAGACTCCCCTCTTTTCAAGTTTAAACTTTTTTTTTTTTTTTCGATAGAAGACTCCTCTCTTTGCAACTTTGAGAAATTTTTTTTTTTTTCTTCATCGTATAGAAGACTCCCCCCTTTGCAACTTTGAGAAATTTTTTTTTTTTTTATTTGTATAGAAGACTTCCTCCTTTTGCAACTTTGAAAATTTTTTTTTTTTTTCATCGTATAAAAGACTCCCTCCTTTGCAACTTTGGAAAATATTTTTTTTTTTTTTTCGATAGAACACTCCCCCCTTTGCAACTTTGGATATTATTTTTTTTTTTCTTCATCGTAAAGAAGACTCCCCCCTTTGCAACTTTGAGAAATTTTTTTTTTTTCTCCATCGTATAGAAGACTCCCCCATTTGCAACTTTGAGAAATTTTTTTTTTTTTTCTTCATCGTATAGAAGACTCTCTTCCCTTTGCAACTTTGAGAAATTTTTTATTTTTTCTCCATCGTATAGAAGACTCCCTCCCCCCCTTTTGCAACTTTGAGAAATTTTTTTTTTTTCTTCATCGTAAAGAAGACTCCCCCCTTTGCAACTTTAAAAAATTTTTTTTTTCTTCATCGTAAAGAAGACTCCCCCCTTCGCAAGTTTGAACAGTTTTTTTTTTTTTTTTCGAAAAAAGACTCCCCCCTTTGCAACTTTGAGAAATTTTTTTTTTTTCTACATCGTATAGAAGACTTCCCCCTTTGCAACTTTGAGAAAATATTTATGTTTCTTCATCGTGAAGAAGACTCCCCCCTTTTCAACATTGAAACTTTATTTTTTTTTTCATCGCATAGAAGACTCCCTCCTTTGCAACTTTGAGAAATTTTTTTTTTTTCTCCATCGTATAGAAGACTCCCCCCTTTGCAAGTTTAAACTTTTTTTTTTTTACGATAGAAGACTCCTCTCTTTGCAACTTTGAGAAATTTTTTTTTTTTTTTCTCCATCGTATAGAAAACTCCCTCCCCCCCTTTTGCAACTTTGAGAAATTTTTTTTTTTTCTCCATCGTATAGAAGACTCCTCCCTTTGCAACTTTGAGAAATTTTTTTTTTTCTCCATCGTAAAGAAGACTTCCCCCTTTGCAACTTTGAATATTATTTTTTTTTTTCTTCATCGTAAAGAAGACTCCCCCCTTTGCAACTTTGAGAAATTTTTTTTTTTTCTCCATCGTATAGAAGACTCCCCCCTTTGCAACTTTAAAAATTTTTTTTTTTCTTCATCGTAAAGAAGACTCCCCCCTTCGCAAGTTTGAACTGTTTTTTTTTTTTTTTTTCGATAAAAGACTCCCCCCTTTGCAACTTTGAGAAATTTTTTTCTTTTCTACATCGTATAGAAGACTCCTCCCTTTGCAACTTTGAAATATTTTTTTTTTTTCTCCATTTTATGGAAGACTCCCCCCTTTGCAACTTTGAAAATTTTATTGTCTTTTTCCATCGTATAGAAGACTACCCCTTTTGCAACTTTGGAAATTTATATTTTTTCTTTCTCGATAGAAGGAAGACTCGTTCCTTTGCAACTTTGACAATTTTTTTTTTTTTTCCATCGTATAGAAGACACCCCCCTTTGCAACTTTGAGAAATTTTTTTTTTTTCTCCATCGTATAGAGGACTCCCCCCTTTTCAACATTGAAAAATTTTTTTTTTTTTCACCGTATAGAAGACTCCCCCCTTTGCAACTTTGAGAAATTTTTTTTTTTTTTCTCCATCGTATAGAAGACTCCCCCCTTTGCAACTTAAAAAATTTTTTTTTTTCTTCATCTTAAAGAAGAATCCCCCCTTGCAACTTTGAGAAATTTTTTTTTTTTCTCCATCGTATAGAAGACTCCCCCCTTTGCAAGTTTAAACTTTTTTTTTTTTTTTCGATAGAAGACCCTCTCTTTGCAACTTTGAGAAAATTTTTTTTTTCTACATCGTATAGAAGACTCCCTATTGCCACTTTGGAAATTTTTATTTTTTTTTTTTTTCGATAGAAAACTCCTTCCTTTGCAACTTTGAAAATTTATTTTTTTTTTTTCATCGTATAGAAGACTCCCCCCTTTTAAGTTTAAAAAATTTTTTTTTTTCTTCATCGTAAAGAAGACTCCCCCCTTTGCAACTTTGGAAAATTTTTTTTTTTTCTCCATCGTATAGAAGACTCCCCCCTTTGCAACTTTGAAAATTTTTTCTTTTCTTCATCGTAAAGAAGACTTCCCCCTTTGCAACTTTGAGAAATTTTTTTTTTCTTCTCCATCGTATAGAAGACTCCCTCCCCCCCTTTTGCAACTTTGAGAAATTTTTTTTTTTCTCCATCGTATAGAAGACTCCCCCCTTTGCAACTTTGAAAATTTTTTTTTTTCTTCATCGTATAGAAGACTCCTCCCTTTGCAAGTTTGAACATTTTTTTTTTTTTTTTTCGATAAAAGACTCCCCCCTTTGCAACTTTTAAAATTTTTTTTTTTTTTTCATCGTATAGAAGACTTCCTTTTTTTGCAACGTTGGAAATTTTTATGTTTTTTGTTTTCGATAGGAGACTCCTTCTTTTGCAACTTTGAAAAATTTTTTTTTTTTTCCCTATCGTATAGAAGACTCCCCCCTTTGCAACTTAAAATTTTTTTTTTTTCTTCATCGTAAAGAAGACTCCCCTCTTTTCAAGTTTAAACTTTTTTTTTTTTTTCGATAGAAGACTCCTCTCTTTGCAACTTTGAGAAATTTTTTTTTTTTTCTCCATCGTATAGAAGACTCCCCCCTTTGCAACTTTGAGAAATTTTTTTTTTTTTTATTTGTATAGAAGACTTCCTCCTTTTGCAACTTTGAGAATTTTTTTTTTTTTTCATCGTATAAAAGACTCCCTCCTTTGCAACTTTGGAAAATATTTTTTTTTTTTTTTCGATAGAACACTCCCCCCTTTGCAACTTTGAGAAATTTTTTTTTTTTTCTCAATCGTATAGAAGACTCCCTCCCCCCCTTTTGCAACTTTGAAAATTTTTTTTTTTTTTCATCGTATAGAAGACTCTCCCCTCTGCAACTTTGAGAAATTTTTTTTTTCTCCATCGTATAGAAGACTCCCCCCTTTGCAACTTTGGATATTATTTTTTTTTTTCTTCATCGTAAAGAAGACTCCCCCCTTTGCAACTTTGAGAAATTTTTTTTTTTTCTCCATCGTATAGAAGACTCCCCCCTTTGCAACTTTGAGAAATTTTTTTTTTTTTTCTTCATCGTATAGAAGACTCTCTTCCCTTTGCAACTTTGAGAAATTTTTTATTTTTTCTCCATCGTATAGAAGACTCCCTCCCCCCCTTTTGCAACTTTGAGAAATTTTTTTTTTTTCTCCATCGTATAGAAGACTACCCCTTTTGCAACTTTGGAAATTTATATTTTTTTTTTTCTCGATAGAAGACTTGTTCCTTTGCAACTTTGACAATTTTTTTTTTTTTTTCATCGTATAGAAGACTCCCCCCTTCGCAAGTTTGAAGTTTTTTTTTTTTTTTTTCGATAAAAGACTCCCCCCTTTGCAATTTTGGAAAATGTTTTTTTTTCTCCATTGTATAGAAGACTCCCCCCTTTGCAACTTTGGGAAATTTTTTTTTTTTTCTACATCGTATAGAAGACTCCCCCCTTTGCAACTTTGAAAATTTTTTTTGTTTATCCATCGTATTAAAGACTCCTCTCTTTGCAACTTTGAGAAATTTTTTTTTTTTTTTTTTTTGTATAAAAGACTTCCCCCTTTGCAACTTTGAGAAATTTTCTTTTTTTCTCTATCGTATAGAAGACTCCCTTCATTGCAACTTTAAAAATTTTTTTTTTTTTTCATCATAAAGAAGACTCCCTCCTTTTTAAGTTTAAACTTTTTTTTTTTTTTTCGATAGAAGACTCCTCTCTTTGAAACTTTGAGAAATTTTTTTTTTTTTCTCCATCGCATAGAAGACTCCCCCCTCTGCAACTTTGAGAAATTTTTTTTTTTCTCCATCGTATAGAAGACTCCCCCCTTTGCAACTTTGAAATATCTTTTTTTTTTCTCCATTTTATAGAAGACTCCCCCCTTTGCAACTTTGAAAATTTTTTTTTTTTTTCTTCATCGTATAGAAGACTCTCCCCCCTTTGCAACTTTGAAAATTTTTTTGTCTTTTTCCATCGTATAGAAGACTACCCCTTTTGCAACTTTGGAAATTTATATTTTTTTTCTTCTCGATAGAAGACTCGTTCCTTTGCAACTTTCACAATTTTTTTTTTTTTTTCCATCGTATAGAAGACACCCCCCTTTGCAACTTTGAGTAATTTTTTTTTTTTCTCAATTTTATAGAAGACTCCCCCCTTTTCAACATTGAAAATTTTTTTTTTTTTTTCACCGTATAGAAGACTCCCCCCTTTGCAACTTTGAGAAATTTTTTTTTTTTTCTCCATCGTATAGAAGACTCCCTCCCCCCGTTTTGCAACTTTGAGAAATTTTTTTTTTTTCTCCATCGTATAGAAGACTCCCCCCTTTGCAACTTTGAAAATTTTTTTTTTTCTTCATCGTAAAGAAGACTCCCCCCTATTCAACATTAAAAATTTTTTTTTTTTTTATCGCATAGAAGAATCCCGCCTTTGCAACTTTGGAAAATTTTTTTTTTTTCTCTATTGTATAGAAGACTCCCCCCTTTGCAACTTTGGGAAATTTTTTTTTTTTCTACATCGTATAGAAGACTTCCCCCTTTGCAACTTTGAGAAATTTTTTTTTTTTCTCCATCGTATAGAAGACTCCCCCCTTTGCACCTTTGAGAAATTTTTTTTTTTCTCCATCGTATACAAGACTCCCCCCTTTGCAACTTTGAGAAATTTTTTTTTTTTCTCCATCGTATAGAAGACTCCCCCCTTTGCAAGTTTAAACTTTTTTCTTTTTGTTCGATAGAAGACTCCCCCCTTTGCAACTTTGAGAAATTTTTTCTTTTTTTCCATCGTATAGAAGACTCTCCCCTTTGCAACATTGAAAATTTTTTTTTTCTTCATCGTGAAGAAGACTCCCCCCTTTTCAACATTGAAAATTTTTTTTTTTTTTTCATCGTAAAGAAGATTCACCCCTTTGCAACTTTGAGAAATTTTTTTTTTTTCTCCATCGTATAGAAGACCCCTATCTTTGCAACTTTGAGATATTTTTTTTGTTTCTCCATCGTATAGAAGACTCCCCCCTTTGCAACTTTAAAAATTTTTTTTTTTCTTCACCGTAAAGAAGACTCCCCCTTTTGCAACTTTGAGAAATTTTTTTTTTTTTCTTCATCGTATAGAAGACTCTCCCCCCTTTGCAACTTTGAGAAATTTTTTTTTTTTTCTCTATCGTATAGAAGACTCCACCCCCCTTTTTGCAACTTTGAGAAATTTTTTTTTTTTCTCCATCGTATAGAAGACTCCCCCCTTTGCAACTTTGAAAATTTTTTTTTTTCTTCATCGTAAAGAAGACTTCCCCTTTTTCAACATTGAAAATTTTTTTTTTTTTTTCATCGCATAGAAGACTCTTCCCTTTGCAACTTTGAGAAATTTTTTTTTTTTCTCCATCGTATAGAAGACTCCCCCCTTTGCAACTTTGAATATTATTTTTTTTTTTTCTTCATCGTAAAGAAGACTATCCCCTTTGCAACTTTGAACAGTTTTTTTTTTTTTCTCGATAAAAGACTCCCCCCTTTGCAACTTTGAGAAATTTTTTTTTTTTCACCATTTTATAGAAGACTCCCCCCTTTTCAACATTGAAAATTTTTTTTTTTTTTCACCTTATATAAGACTCCTCCCTTTGCAACTTTAAAAATTTTTTTTTTTCTTCATCTTAAAGAAGGCTCCCCCCTTGCAACTTTGAGAAATTTTTTTCCTTTCTCCATCGTATAGAAGACTCCCCCCTTTGCGAGTTTAAACTTTTTTTTTTTTTTTTCGATAGAAGACTCCTCTCTTTGCAACTTTGAGAAATTTTTTTTTTTTTCTCCATCGTATAGAAGTCTCCGCCCTTTGCAACTTTGAAAATTTTTTTTTTTCTTCATCGTAAAGAAGACTTCCCCTTTTTCAACATTGAAAATTTTTTTTTTTTTTTCATCGTAAAGAAGATTCCCCCCTTTGCAACTTTGAGAAATTTTTTTTTTCTCCATCGTATAGAAGACTCCCCCCTTTGCAAGTTTAAACTTTTTTTTTTTTTTCGATAGAAGACTCCTCTCTTTGCAACTTTAAGAAATTTTTTTTTTTTTCTTCATCGTATAGTAGACTTCTCCCTTTTCAACATTGAAAATTTTTTTTTTTTTTTCATCGCATAGAAGACTCCCCCCTTTGCAACTTTGAGAAATTTTTTTTTTTCTCCATCGTATAGAAGACTCCCCCCTTTGCAACTTTGAATATTATTTTTTTTTTTCTTCATCGTAAAGAAGACTCCCCCCTTTGCAACTTTGAGAAATTTTTTTTTTTCTCCATCGTATAGAAGACTCCCCCCTTTGCCACTTTGGAAACTTTTATTTTTTTTTTTTTCAATAAAAAACTCCTTCCTTTGCAACTTTGAAAATTTTTTTTTTTTTTTTCATCGTATAGAAAACTCCCCCTTTTAAGTTTAAAAAATTTTTTTTGTTCTCCATCGTATAGAAGACTCCCCCCTTTGCAAGTTTAAACTTTGTTTTTTTTTTCGATAGAAGACTCCTCTCTTTGCAACATTGAGAAATTTTTTTTTTTTTTCTCCATCGTATAGAAGACTCCCCCCCTTGCAACTTTGAGAAATTTTTTTTTTTTTTATTTGTATAGAAGACTTCCTCCTTTTGCAACTTTGAAAATTTTTTTTTTTTTTTTTCGATAAAAGACTCCCCCCTTTGCAACTTTGGAAACTTTTTTTTTCTCCATTGTATAGAAGACTCCCCCCTTTGCAACTTTAGGAAATTTTTTTTTTTTCTACATCGTATAGAAGACTCCTCCCATTTCAACATTGGAAACTTTTTTTTTCTCCATTGTATAGAAGACTCCCCCCTTTGCAACTTTGACAAATTTTTTTTTTTTTTTTTTGTATAAAAGACTTCCCCCTTTTGCAACTTTGAAAATTTTTATTTTTTTTTTTTTCGATAGAAGACTCCTTCCCTAGCAACTTTGAAAATTTTTTTTTTTTTTCATCGTATAGAAGACTCCTCCCTTTTAAGTTTAAAAAATTTTTTTTTTTTTTCATCGTAAAGAAGATTCCCCCCTTTGCAACTTTGAGAAATTTTTTTTTTTCTCCATCGTATAGAAGACTCCCCCCTTTGCAAGTTTAAACTTTTTTTTTTTTTTCGATAGAAGACTCCTCTGTTTGCAACTTTGAGAAATTTTTTTTTTTTTTCTTCATCGTATAGAAGACTCTCCCCCCTTTGCAACTTTGAGAAATTTTTTTTTTTTTCTCCATCGTATAGAAGACTCCCTCCCCCCCTTTGGCAACTTTGAGAAATTTTTTTTTTTCTCCATCGTATAGAAGACTCCCCCCTTTGCAACTTTAAAAAATTTTTTTTTTCTTCATCGTCAAGAAGACTCCCCCCTTCGCAAGTTTGAACAGTTTTTTTTTTTTTCCATAAAAGACTCCCCCCTTTGCAACTCTGAGAAATTTTTTTTTTTCTCCATCGTATAGAAGACTCCCCCCTTTGCAACTTTGGGAAATTTTTTTATTCTCCATTATATAGAAGAATACCCCCTTTGCAACTTTGGGAAATTTTTATTTTTTTTCTACATCGTATAGAAGACTCCCCCTTTTGCCACTTTGGAAATTTTTATTTTTTTTTTTTTTCAATAAAAAACTCCTTCCTTTGCAACTTTGAAAATTTTTTTTTTTTTTTTCATCGTATAGAAAACTCCCCCTTTTGAGTTTGAAAAATTTTTTTTTTTCTTCATCGTAAAGAAGACTCCCCCCTTTGCAAGTTTGAACATTTTTTTTTTTTTTTTAATAAGACTCGCCCCTTTGCAACTTTGGAAAATTTTTTTTTTTCTCCATTGTATATAAGACTCCCCCCTTTTCAACATTGAAAATTTTTTTTTTTTTTCACCGTATAGAAGACTCCCCCCTTTGCAACTTTGAGAAATTTTTTTTTTTGCTCCATCGTATAGAAGACTTCCCACTTTGCAACTTTGAAAATTTTTTTTTTTTTCATCGTATAGAAGACTCTCCCCCTTGCAACTTTAAGAAATTTTTTTTTTTTCTCTATCGTATAGAAGACTCCCCCCTTTGCAACTTTAAAAATTTTTTTTTTTCTGCATCGTAAAGAAGACTCCCCCCTTTTTAAGTTTAAACTTTTTTTTTTTTTCGATAGAAGACTCCTCTCTTTGCAACTTTGAGAAATTTTTTTTTTTTTCTTCATCGTATAGAAGACTCCCCCCCTTGCAACTTTGAGAAATTTTTTTTTTTTTTATTTGTATAGAAGACTTCCTCCTTTTGCAACTTTGAAAATTTTTTTTTTTTTTTCATCGTATAGAAGACTCCCTCTCTTGCAACTTTGGAAAATATTTTTTTTTTTTTTTCGATAAAACACTCCCCCCTTTGCAACTTTGAGAAATATTTTTTTTTTTCTCCATCGTATAGAAGACTCCCTCCCCCCCTCTTGCAACTCTGAAAATTTTTTTTTTTTTTCATCGTATAGAAGACTTTCCCCCTTGCAACTTTGAGAAATTTTTTTTTTTTCTCTATTGTATAGAAGACTCCCCCCTTTGCAAGTTTGAACAGTTTTTTTTTTTTTTTTCGATAAAAGACTCCCCCCTTTGCAACTTTGGAAACTTTTTTTTTCTCCATTGTATAGAAGTCTCCCCCCTTTGCAACTTTAGGAAATTTTTTTTTTTTTCTACATCGTATAGAAGACTCCTCCCATTTCAACATTGGAAACTTTTTTTTTCTCCATTGTATAGAAGACTCCCCCCTTTGCAACTTTGACAAATTTTTTTTTTTTTTTTTGTATAAAAGACTTCCCCCTTTTGCAACTTTGAAAATTTTTATTTTTTTTTTTTTCGATAGAAGACTCCTTCCCTAGCAACTTTGAAAATTTTTTTTTTTTTTTCATCGTATAGAAGACTCCCCCCTTTTAAGTTTAAAAAATTTTTTTTTTTCTTCTTCGTATAGAAGACTCTCCCTTTGCAACTTTGAGAAATTTTTTTTTTTTCTCCATCGTATAGAAGACTCCCTCCCCCCCTTTTGCAACTGTGAGAAATTTTTTTTTTTTCTCCATCGTATAGAAGACTCCCCTCTTTGCAACTTTGAATAATCTTTTTTTTTTCTCCATTTTATAAAAGACTCCCCCCTTTGCAACTTTGAAAATTTTTTTGCCTTTTTCCATCGTATAGAAGACTACCCCTTTTGCAACTTTGGAAATTTATATTTTTTTTCTTCTCGATAGAAGACTCGTTCCTTTGCAACTTTGACAATTTTTTTTTTTTTTCCATCGTATAGAAGACACCCCCCTTTGCAACTGTGAGAAATTTTTTTTTTTTCTCCATCGTATAGAAGACTCCCCCCTTTGCAACTTTGAATATTTTTTTTTTTTTTTCATCGCATAGAAGACTCCCACCTTTGCAACTTGGAGAAATTTTTTTTTTTCTTCATCGTAAAGAAGTCTCCCCCCTTTGCAAGTTTGATAATTTTTTTTTTTTTTTTCGATAAAAGACTCCCGCCTTTGCAACTTTGGAAAATTTTTTTTTTTTCTCCATTGTATAGAAGACTCCCCCCTTTGCAACTTTGGGAAATTTTTTTTTCTCCATTATATAGAAGACTCCCCCTTTTGCAACTTTGGGAAATTTTTTTATTCTCCATTATATAGAAGACTCCCCCTTTGCAACTTTGGGAAATTTTTTTTTTTTTCTACATCGTATAGAAGACTCCCTCCCCCCCTTTTGCAACTTTGAGAAATTTTTTTTTTTTCTTCATCGTAAATAAGACTTCTCCCTTTTCAACATTGAAAATTTTTTTTTTTTTTTCATCGTATAGAAGACTCCCCCCTTTGCAACTTTGAAAATTTTTCTTTTTCTCCATCGTATAGAAGACTCCCCCCTTTGCAACTTTGGAAAATTTTTTTTTTTACTACATCGTATAGAAGACTCCCCCCTTTGCAACTTTGAAAATTTTTTTTTTTTTTCTTGTATAGAAGACTCCCCCTTTTTGCAACTTTGAAAATTTTTATTTTTTTTTTTTTCGATAGAAGACTCCTTCCTTTGCAACTTTGAGAAATTTTTTTTTTTTCTCCATCGTATAGAAGACTTCCCCCCCTTGCAACTTTGAAAATTTTTTTTTTCTTCATCGTATAGAAGACTTCCTTTTTTTGAAATGTTGGAAATATTTATGTTTTTTGTTTTCGATAGGAGACTCCTTCTTTTGCAACTTTGAGAAATTTTTTTTTTTCTCCATCGTATAGAAGACTCCCCCCTTTGCAACTTTGAGAAATTTTTTTTTTTTCTCCATCGTATAGAAGACTCCCCTATTTGCAACTTTGAAAATTTTTTTTTTTCTTCATCGTAAAGAAGACTCCTCCCTTTGCAACTTTGAGAAATTTTTTTTTTTTTCTCCATCGTATAGAAGACTCCCTCCCCCCCTTTTGCAACTTTGAAAATTTTTTTCTTTTTCATCGTATAGAAGACCCTCCCCCTTGCAACTTTGAGAAATTTTTTTTTTTTCTCCATCGTATGGAAGACTCCCCCCTTCGCAAGTTTGAAAATTTTTTTTTTTTTTTTCATCGTATAGAAAACTCCACCCTTTTAAGTTTAAAAAATTTTTTTTTTTCTTTATCGTAAAGAAGACTCCCCCCTTTGCAACTTTGAGAAATTTTTTTTTGTTCTCCATCGTATAGAAGACTCCCCCCTTTGCAACTTGAAAAATTTTTTTTTTTCTTCATCGTAAAGAAGACTCCCCCCTTTGCAACTTTGAGAAATTTTTTTTTTTTCGCCATCGTATAGAAGACTCCCCCCTTTGCAACTTTGCAAATTTTTTTTTCTTTTTTCATCGTATAGAAGACTTCCTTTTTTTGCAACGTTGGAAATTTTTATGTTTTTTGTTTTCGATAGGAGACTCCTTCTTTTGCAACTTTGAAAAATTTTTTTTTTTTTCCCTATCGTATAGAAGACTCCCCCCTTTGCAACTTAAAATTTTTTTTTTTTCTTCATCGTAAAGAAGACTCCCCTCTTTTCAAGTTTAAACTTTTTTTTTTTTTTCGATAGAAGACTCCTCTCTTTGCAACTTTGAGAAATTTTTTTTTTTTTCTCCATCGTATAGAAGACTCCCCCCTTTGCAACTTTGAGAAATTTTTTTTTTTTTTATTTGTATAGAAGACTTCCTCCTTTTGCAACTTTGAGAATTTTTTTTTTTTTTCATCGTATAAAAGACTCCCTCCTTTGCAACTTTGGAAAATATTTTTTTTTTTTTTTCGATAGAACACTCCCCCCTTTGCAACTTTGAGAAATTTTTTTTTTTTTCTCAATCGTATAGAAGACTCCCTCCCCCCCTTTTGCAACTTTGAAAATTTTTTTTTTTTTTCATCGTATAGAAGACTCCCCCCTCTGCAACTTTGAGAAATTTTTTTTTTTCTCCATCGTATAGAAGACTCCCCCCTTTGCAACTTTGGATATTATTTTTTTTTTTCTTCATCGTAAAGAAGACTCCCCCCTTTGCAACTTTGGGAAATTTTTTTTTTTTCTCCATCGTATAGAAGACTCCCCCCTTTGCAACTTTGAGAAATTTTTTTTTTTTTTCTTCATCGTATAGAAGACTCTCTTCCCTTTGCAACTTTGAGAAATTTTTTATTTTTTCTCCATCGTATAGAAGACTCCCTCCCCCCCTTTTGCAACTTTGAGAAATTTTTTTTTTTTCTCCATCGTATAGAAGACTACCCCTTTTGCAACTTTGGAAATTTATATTTTTTTTTTTCTCGATAGAAGACTTGTTCCTTTGCAACTTTGACAATTTTTTTTTTTTTTTCATCGTATAGAAGACTCCCCTCTTCGCAAGTTTGAAGTTTTTTTTTTTTTTTTTCGATAAAAGACTCCCCCCTTTGCAATTTTGGAAAATGTTTTTTTTTCTCCATTGTATAGAAGACTCCCCCCTTTGCAACTTTGGGAAATTTTTTTTTTTTTCTACATCGTATAGAAGACTCCCCCCTTTGCAACTTTGAAAATTTTTTTTGTTTATCCATCGTATTAAAGACTCCCCTCTTTGCAACTTTGAGAAATTTTTTTTTTTTTTTTTTTTGTATAAAAGACTTCCCCCTTTGCAACTTTGAGAAATTTTCTTTTTTTCTCTATCGTATAGAAGACTCCCTTCATTGCAACTTTAAAAATTTTTTTTTTTTTTCATCATAAAGAAGACTCCCTCCTTTTTAAGTTTAAACTTTTTTTTTTTTTTTCGATAGAAGACTCCTCTCTTTGAAACTTTGAGAAATTTTTTTTTTTTTCTCCATCGCATAGAAGACTCCCCCCTCTGCAACTTTGAGAAATTTTTTTTTTTCTCCATCGTATAGAAGACTCCCCCCTTTGCAACTTTGAAATATCTTTTTTTTTTCTCCATTTTATAGAAGACTCCCCCCTTTGCAACTTTGAAAATTTTTTTTTTTTTTCTTCATCGTATAGAAGACTCTCCCCCCTTTGCAACTTTGAAAATTTTTTTGTCTTTTTCCATCGTATAGAAGACTACCCCTTTTGCAACTTTGGAAATTTATATTTTTTTTCTTCTCGATAGAAGACTCGTTCCTTTGCAACTTTCACAATTTTTTTTTTTTTTTCCATCGTATAGAAGACACCCCCCTTTGCAACTTTGAGTAATTTTTTTTTTTTCTCAATTTTATAGAAGACTCCCCCCTTTTCAACATTGAAAATTTTTTTTTTTTTTTCACCGTATAGAAGACTCCCCCCTTTGCAACTTTGAGAAATTTTTTTTTTTTTCTCCATCGTATAGAAGACTCCCTCCCCCCGTTTTGCAACTTTGAGAAATTTTTTTTTTTTCTCCATCGTATAGAAGACTCCCCCCTTTGCAACTTTGAAAATTTTTTTTTTTCTTCATCGTAAAGAAGACTCCCCCCTATTCAACATTAAAAATTTTTTTTTTTTTTATCGCATAGAAGAATCCCGCCTTTGCAACTTTGGAAAATTTTTTTTTTTTCTCCATTGTATAGAAGACTCCCCCCTTTGCAACTTTGGGAAATTTTTTTTTATTCTCCATTATATAGAAGAATACCCCCTTTGCAACTTTGAGAAATTTTTTTTTTTTCTCCATCGTATAGAAGACTCCCCCCTTTGCAAGTTTAAACTTTTTTCTTTTTGTTCGATAGAAGACTCCCCCCTTTGCAACTTTGAGAAATTTTTTCTTTTTTTCCATCGTATAGAAGACTCTCCCCTTTGCAACATTGAAAATTTTTTTTTTCTTCATCGTGAAGAAGACTCCCCCCTTTTCAACATTGAAAATTTTTTTTTTTTTTTCATCGTATAGAAGACTCTCTCCCCCTTGCAACTTTGAGAAATTTTTTTTTTTTCTCCATCGTATAAAAGACTCCCCCCTTTGCAACTTTGAAAATTTTTTTTTTTCTTCATCGTAAAGAAGACTCCCCCCTTTGCAACTTTGAGAAATTTTTTTTTTTTCTCCATCGTATAGAAGACCCCTATCTTTGCAACTTTGAGATATTTTTTTTGTTTCTCCATCGTATAGAAGACTCCCCCCTTTGGAACTTTAAAAATTTTTTTTTTTCTTCACCGTAAAGAAGACTCCCCCTTTTGCAACTTTGAGAAATTTTTTTTTTTTTCTTCATCGTATAGAAGACTCTCCCCCCTTTGCAACTTTGAGAAATTTTTTTTTTTTTCTCTATCGTATAGAAGACTCCACCCCCCTTTTTGCAACTTTGAGAAATTTTTTTTTTTTCTCCATCGTATAGAAGACTCCCCCCTTTGCAACTTTGAAAATTTTTTTTTTTCTTCATCGTAAAGAAGACTTCCCCTTTTTCAACATTGAAAATTTTTTTTTTTTTTTCATCGCATAGAAGACTCCCCCCTTTGCAACTTTGAGAAATTTTTTTTTTTTCTCCATCGTATAGAAGACTCCCCCCTTTGCAACTTTGAATATTATTTTTTTTTTTTCTTCATCGTAAAGAAGACTATCCCCTTTGCAACTTTGAACAGTTTTTTTTTTTTTCTCGATAAAAGACTCCCCCCTTTGCAACTTTGAGAAATTTTTTTTTTTTCTCCATTTTATAGAAGACTCCCCCCTTTTCAACATTGAAAATTTTTTTTTTTTTTCACCTTATATAAGACTCCTCCCTTTGCAACTTTAAAAATTTTTTTTTTTCTTCATCTTAAAGAAGGCTCCCCCCTTGCAACTTTGAGAAATTTTTTTCCTTTCTCCATCGTATAGAAGACTCCCCCCTTTGCGAGTTTAAACTTTTTTTTTTTTTTTTCGATAGAAGACTCCTCTCTTTGCAACTTTGAGAAATTTTTTTTTTTTTCTCCATCGTATAGAAGTCTCCGCCCTTTGCAAGTTTGATGATTTTTTTTTTTTTTTTCGATAAAAGACTCCCGCCTTTGCAACTTTGAAAAATTTTTTTTTTTTCTCCATTGTATAGAAGACTTCCCCCTTTGCATCTTTGGGAAATTTTTTTTTTCTCCATTATATAGAAGACTCTCCCCCCTTTGCAACTTTGGGAAATTTTTTTATTCTCCATTATATAGAAGACTCCCCCCTTTGCAACTTTGGGAAATTTTTTTTTTTTTTTCATCGTATAGAAGACTCCACCCTTTTAAGTTTAAAAAATTTTTTTTTTTCTTCATCGTAAATAAGACTCCTCCCTTTGCAACTTTGAGAAATTTTTTTTTTTTCTCCATCGTATAGAAGACTCCCCCCTTTGCAACTTTGAATATTATTTTTTTTTTTCTTCATCGTAAAGAAGACTCCCCCCTTTGCAACTTTGAGAAATTTTTTTTTTTCTCCATCGTATAGAAGACTCCCCCCTTTGCAAGTTTAAACTTTTTTTTTTTTTTCGATAGAAGACTCCTCTCTTTGCAACTTTGAGAAATTTTTTTTTTTTTTCTCCATCGTATAGAAGACTCCCCCCCTTGCAACTTTGAGAAATTTTTTTTTTTTTTATTTGTATAGAAGACTTCCTCCTTTTGCAACTTTGAAAATTTTTTTTTTTTTTTTTCGATAAAAGACTCCCCCCTTTGCAACTTTGGAAACTTTTTTTTTCTCCATTGTATAGAAGACTCCCCCCTTTGCAACTTTAGGAAATTTTTTTTTTTTTCTACATCGTATAGAAGACTCCTCCCATTTCAACATTGGAAACTTTTTTTTCTCCATTGTATAGAAGACTCCCCCCTTTGCAACTTTGACAAATTTTTTTTTTTTTTTTTTGTATAAAAGACTTCCCCCTTTTGCAACTTTGAAAATTTTTATTTTTTTTTTTTTCGATAGAAGACTCCTTCCCTAGCAACTTTGAAAATTTTTTTTTTTTTTCATCGTATAGAAGACTCCTCCCTTTTAAGTTTAAAAAATTTTTTTTTTTTTTCATCGTAAAGAAGATTCCCCCCTTTGCAACTTTGAGAAATTTTTTTTTTTCTCCATCGTATAGAAGACTCCCCCCTTTGCAAGTTTAAACTTTTTTTTTTTTTTCGATAGAAGACTCCTCTGTTTGCAACTTTGAGAAATTTTTTTTTTTTTTCTTCATCGTATAGAAGACTCTCCCCCCTTTGCAACTTTGAGAAATTTTTTTTTTTTTCTCCATCGTATAGAAGACTCCCTCCCCCCCTTTGGCAACTTTGAGAAATTTTTTTCTTTCTCCATCGTATAGAAGACTCCCCCCTTTGCAACTTTAAAAAATTTTTTTTTTCTTCATCGTCAAGAAGACTCCCCCCTTCGCAAGTTTGAACAGTTTTTTTTTTTTTCCATAAAAGACTCCCCCCTTTGCAACTCTGAGAAATTTTTTTTTTTCTCCATCGTATAGAAGACTCCCCCCTTTGCAACTTTGGGAAATTTTTTTATTCTCCATTATATAGAAGAATACCCCCTTTGCAACTTTGGGAAATTTTTATTTTTTTTCTACATCGTATAGAAGACTCCCCCTTTTGCCACTTTGGAAATTTTTATTTTTTTTTTTTTTCAATAAAAAACTCCTTCCTTTGCAACTTTGAAAATTTTTTTTTTTTTTTTCATCGTATAGAAAACTCCCCCTTTTGAGTTTGAAAAATTTTTTTTTTTCTTCATCGTAAAGAAGACTCCCCCCTTTGCAAGTTTGAACATTTTTTTTTTTTTTTTAATAAGACTCGCCCCTTTGCAACTTTGGAAAATTTTTTTTTTTCTCCATTGTATATAAGACTCCCCCCTTTTCAACATTGAAAATTTTTTTTTTTTTTCACCGTATAGAAGACTCCCCCCTTTGCAACTTTGAGAAATTTTTTTTTTTGCTCCATCGTATAGAAGACTTCCCACTTTGCAACTTTGAATATTATTTTTTTTTTTGTTCATCGTAAAGAAGACTCCCCCTTTGCAAGTTTGAAGATTTTTTTTTTTTTTCGATAAAAGACTCCCGCCTTTGCAACTTTGAAAATTTTTTTTTTTTTCATCGTATAGAAGACTCTCCCCCTTGCAACTTTAAGAAATTTTTTTTTTTTCTCTATCGTATAGAAGACTCCCCCCTTTGCAACTTTAAAAATTTTTTTTTTTCTTCATCGTAAAGAAGACTCCCCCCTTTTTAAGTTTAAACTTTTTTTTTTTTTCGATAGAAGACTCCTCTCTTTGCAACTTTGAGAAATTTTTTTTTTTTTCTTCATCGTATAGAAGACTCCCCCCCTTGCAACTTTGAGAAATTTTTTTTTTTTTTATTTGTATAGAAGACTTCCTCCTTTTGCAACTTTGAAAATTTTTTTTTTTTTTTCATCGTATAGAAGACTCCCTCTCTTGCAACTTTGGAAAATATTTTTTTTTTTTTTTCGATAAAACACTCCCCCCTTTGCAACTTTGAGAAATATTTTTTTTTTTCTCCATCGTATAGAAGACTCCCTCCCCCCCTCTTGCAACTCTGAAAATTTTTTTTTTTTTTCATCGTATAGAAGACTCTCCCCCTTGCAACTTTGAGAAATTTTTTTTTTTTCTCTATTGTATAGAAGACTCCCCCCTTTGCAAGTTTGAACAGTTTTTTTTTTTTTTTTCGATAAAAGACTCCCCCCTTTGCAACTTTGGAAACTTTTTTTTTCTCCATTGTATAGAAGTCTCCCCCCTTTGCAACTTTAGGAAATTTTTTTTTTTTTCTACATCGTATAGAAGACTCCTCCCATTTCAACATTGGAAACTTTTTTTTTCTCCATTGTATAGAAGACTCCCCCCTTTGCAACTTTGACAAATTTTTTTTTTTTTTTTTGTATAAAAGACTTCCCCCTTTTGCAACTTTGAAAATTTTTATTTTTTTTTTTTTCGATAGAAGACTCCTTCCCTAGCAACTTTGAAAATTTTTTTTTTTTTTTCATCGTATAGAAGACTCCCCCCTTTTAAGTTTAAAAAATTTTTTTTTTTCTTCATCGTATAGAAGACTCTCCCTTTGCAACTTTGAGAAATTTTTTTTTTTTCTCCATCGTATAGAAGACTCCCTCCCCCCCTTTTGCAACTGTGAGAAATTTTTTTTTTTTCTCCATCGTATAGAAGACTCCCCTCTTTGCAACTTTGAATAATCTTTTTTTTTTCTCCATTTTATAAAAGACTCCCCCCTTTGCAACTTTGAAAATTTTTTTGCCTTTTTCCATCGTATAGAAGACTACCCCTTTTGCAACTTTGGAAATTTATATTTTTTTTCTTCTCGATAGAAGACTCGTTCCTTTGCAACTTTGACAATTTTTTTTTTTTTTCCATCGTATAGAAGACACCCCCCTTTGCAACTGTGAGAAATTTTTTTTTTTTCTCCATCGTATAGAAGACTCCCCCCTTTGCAACTTTGAATATTTTTTTTTTTTTTTCATCGCATAGAAGACTCCCACCTTTGCAACTTGGAGAAATTTTTTTTTTTCTTCATCGTAAAGAAGTCTCCCCCCTTTGCAAGTTTGATAATTTTTTTTTTTTTTTTCGATAAAAGACTCCCGCCTTTGCAACTTTGGAAAATTTTTTTTTTTTCTCCATTGTATAGAAGACTCCCCCCTTTGCAACTTTGGGAAATTTTTTTTTCTCCATTATATAGAAGACTCCCCCTTTTGCAACTTTGGGAAATTTTTTTATTCTCCATTATATAGAAGACTCCCCCTTTGCAACTTTGGGAAATTTTTTTTTTTTTCTACATCGTATAGAAGACTCCCTCCCCCCCTTTTGCAACTTTGAGAAATTTTTTTTTTTTCTTCATCGTAAATAAGACTTCTCCCTTTTCAACATTGAAAATTTTTTTTTTTTTTTCATCGTATAGAAGACTCCCCCCTTTGCAACTTTGAAAATTTTTCTTTTTCTCCATCGTATAGAAGACTCCCCCCTTTGCAACTTTGGAAAATTTTTTTTTTTACTACATCGTATAGAAGACTCCCCCCTTTGCAACTTTGAAAATTTTTTTTTTTTTTCTTGTATAGAAGACTCCCCCTTTTTGCAACTTTGAAAATTTTTATTTTTTTTTTTTTCGATAGAAGACTCCTTCCTTTGCAACTTTGAGAAATTTTTTTTTTTTCTCCATCGTATAGAAGACTTCCCCCCCTTGCAACTTTGAAAATTTTTTTTTTCTTCATCGTATAGAAGACTTCCTTTTTTTGCAATGTTGGAAATATTTATGTTTTTTGTTTTCGATAGGAGACTCCTTCTTTTGCAACTTTGAGAAATTTTTTTTTTTCTCCATCGTATAGAAGACTCCCCCCTTTGCAACTTTGAGAAATTTTTTTTTTTTCTCCATCGTATAGAAGACTCCCCTATTTGCAACTTTGAAAATTTTTTTTTTTCTTCATCGTAAAGAAGACTCCCCCCTTTGCAACTTTAAAAATTTTTTTTTTTCTTCATCGTAAAGAAGACTCCTCCCTTTGCAACTTTGAGAAATTTTTTTTTTTTTCTCCATCGTATAGAAGACTCCCTCCCCCCCTTTTGCAACTTTGAAAATTTTTTTCTTTTTCATCGTATAGAAGACCCTCCCCCTTGCAACTTTGAGAAATTTTTTTTTTTTCTCCATCGTATGGAAGACTCCCCCCTTCGCAAGTTTGAAAATTTTTTTTTTTTTTTTCATCGTATAGAAAACTCCACCCTTTTAAGTTTAAAAAATTTTTTTTTTTCTTTATCGTAAAGAAGACTCCCCCCTTTGCAACTTTGAGAAATTTTTTTTTGTTCTCCATCGTATAGAAGACTCCCCCCTTTGCAACTTGAAAAATTTTTTTTTTTCTTCATCGTAAAGAAGACTCCCCCCTTTGCAACTTTGAGAAATTTTTTTTTTTTCTCCATCGTATAGAAGACTCCCCCCTTTGCAACTTTGCAAATTTTTTTTTCTTTTTTCATCGTATAGAAGACTTCCCCCCTTGCAACTTTGAGAAATTTTTTTTTCTCTCCATCGTATAGAAGTCTCCCCCCCTTGCAACTTTGAAAATTTTTTTTTTTCTCCATTGTATAGAAGACTTCCCCCTTTTCAACATTGGAAATTTTTTTTTTTTTCACCGTATAGAAGACTCCCCCCTTTGCAACTTTGGAAATTTTTTTTTTTTTTTCTTCATCGTATAGAAGACTCCCCCCTTTTCAACATTGAAAATTTTTTTTTTTTTTCATCGTAAAGAAGACTCCCCCCTTTGCAAGTTTGAAGATTTTTTTTTTTTTTTTCGATAAAAGACTCCCCCCTTTGCAACTTTGAAAAATTTTTTTGTTTCTCCATCGTATTAAAGACTCCCCCTTTTGCAACATTGGAAATTTTTATTTGTTTTTTTCTCGATAGAAGACTCGTTCATTTGCAACTTTGGAAAATTTTTTTTTTTTTCTACATCGTATAGAAGACTCCCGCCCCTTTGCAAGTTTGAACATTTTTTTTTTTTAATAGAACACCCCCCTCTGCAACTTTGAAAAATTTCTTTTTTTTTCTCCATCGTATTAAAGACTCCCCTCTTTGCAACTTTGGAAATTTTTTTTTTTTTTTTTGTATAGAAGACTCCCCCCTTTGCAACTTTGGAAAATTTTTTTTTTTTTTTTTGGATAGAAGACTTCCCCCTTTGCGACTATGGAAAATTTTTTTTTTTCTCTATCGTTTAGAAGACACCCCCCTTGAAAACTTTGGAAAATTTTTTTTTTTCTCCATCGTAAAGAAGACTCCCCCCTTTGCAACTTTGAGAAATTTTTTTTTTTCTCCATCGTATATAAGACTCCCCCCTTTGCAACTTTGAATATTTTTTTTTTTTTTTCATTGCATAGAAGACTCCCACCTTTGCAACTTTGAGAAATTTGTTTTTTTCTTCATGGTAAAAAATCTCCCCCCTTTGCTACTTGATGATTTTTTTTTTTTTTTTCGATAAAAGACTCCCGCCTTTGCAACTTTGAGAAATTTTTTTTTTTACTCCATCGTATAGAAGACTCCCCCCTTTGCAACTTTGAATATTATTTTTTTTTTTCTTCATCGTAAAGAAGACTCCCCCCTTTGCAACTTTGAAAATTTTTTTTTTTCTCCATCGTATAGAAGACTCCCCCCTTTGCCACTTTGAAAATTTTTTTTTTCTCCATCGTATAGAAGACTCCCTCCTTTGCAACTTTGGAAAATTTTTTTTTTTACTACATCGTATAGAAGACTCCCCCCTTTGCAACTTTGAAAATTTTTTTTTTTTTTCTTGTATAGAAGACTTCCCCTTTTTGCAACTTTGAAAATTTTTATTTTTTTTTTTTTCGATAGAAGACTCCTTCCTTTGCAACTTTGAAAAATTTTTTTTTTTTCTCCATCGTATAGAAGACTCCCCCTTTTGCAACTTTGAAAATTTTTTTTTTTTTTTCATCGTATAGAAGACTTCCTTTTTTTGCAACGTTGGAAATATTTATGTTTTTTGTTTTCGATAGGAGACTCCTTCTTTTGCAACTTTAAAAAATTTTTTTTTTTCTCCATCGTATAGAAGACTCCCCTTTTTGCAACTTGGAAAATTTTTTTTTTTCTTCATCGTAAAGAAGACTCCCCCCTTTTCAACATTGAAAATTTTTTTTTTTTTTTCATCGCATAGAAGACTCCCCCCTTTGCAACTTTGGGAAATTTTTTTTTTTTTCTACATCGTATAGAAGACTCCCCCCTTTGCAACTTTGAAAATTTTTTTTGTTTATCCATCGTATTAAAGACTCCCCTCTTTGCAACTTTGAGAAATTTTTTTTTTTTTTTTTGTATAAAAGACTTCCCCCTTTTGCAACTTTGGAAATTTTTATTTTTTTTTTTTTCGATAGAAGACTCCATCCTTTGCAACTTAGAGAAATTTTTTTTTTTTCTCCATCGTATAGAAGACTCCCCCCTTTGCAACTTTGAAAATTTTTTTTTCTTCATCGTAAAGAAGACTCCCCCCTATTCAACATTAAAAATTTTTTTTTTTTTTTCATCGCATAGAAGAATCCCGCCTTTGCAACTTTGGAAAATTTTTTTTTTTTCTCCATTGTATAGAAGACTCCCCCCTTTGCAACTTTGGGAAATTTTTTTTTTTTCTACATCGTATAGAAGACTTCCCCCTTTGCAACTTTGAGAAATTTTTTTTTTTTCTCCATCGTATAGAAGACTCCCCCCTTTGCACCTTTGAGAAATTTTTTTTTTTCTCCATCGTATACAAGACTCCCCCCTTTGCAACTTTGAGAAATTTTTTTTTTTTCTCCATCGTATAGAAGACTCCCCCCTTTGCAAGTTCAAACTTTTTTCTTTTTTTTCGATAGAAGACTCCTCTCTTTCCAACTTTGAGAAATTTTTTTTTTTCTCTCCATCGTATAGAAGACTCCCCCCTTTGCAACTTAGAATGTTTTTTTGTTTCTTCATCGTGAAGAAAACTCCCCCCGTTTCAACATTGAAAATTTTTTTTTTTTTTTCATCGCATAGAAGACTCCCTCCTTTGCAACTTTGAGAAATTTTTTTTTTTTTTTCATCGCATAGAAGACTCCCCCCTTTGCAACTTTGAGGAATTTTTTTTTTTCTCCATCGTGAAGAGGTCTCCCTTCTTTGCAAGTTTGAAAATGTTTTTTTTTGTTCATCGTAAAGAAGATTCCCCCCTTTGCAACTTTGAGAAATTTTTTTTTTTCTCCATCGTATAGAAGACTCTCCCCTTTGCAACATTGAAAATTTTTTTTTTCTTCATCGTGAAGAAGACTCCCCCCTTTTCAACATTGAAAATTTTTTTTTTTTTTTCATCGTATAGAAGACTCTTTCCCCCTTGCAACTTTGAAAATTTTTTTTTTCTTCATCGTATAGAAGACTTCCTTTTTTTGCAATGTTGGAAATATTTATGTTTTTTGTTTTCGATAGGAGACTCCTTCTTTTGCAACTTTAAGAAATTTTTTTTTTTCTCCATCGTATAGAAGACTCCCCCCTTTGCAACTTGGAAAATTTTTTTTTTTCTTCATCGTAAAGAAGACTCCTCCCTTTTCAACATTGAAAATTTTTTTTTTTTTTTATCGCATAGAAGACTCCCCCCTTTGCAACTTTGAGAAATTTTTTTTTTTCTCCGTCCTATAGAAGACTCCCCCCTTTGCAACTTTGAGAAATTTTTTTTTTTTCTCCATCGTATAGAAGACTCCCCTATTTGCAACTTTGAAAATTTTTTTTTTTCTTCATCGTAAAGAAGACTCCCCCCTTTGCAACTTAAAAAATTTTTTTTTTTCTTCATCGTAAAGAAGACTCCTCCCTTTGCAACTTTGAGAAATTTTTTTTTTTTTCTCCATCGTATAGAAGACTCCCTCCCCCCCTTTTGCAACTTTGAAAATTTTTTTCTTTTTCATCGTATAGAAGACCCTCCCCCTTGCAACTTTGAGAAATTTTTTTTTTTTCTCCATCGTATGGAAGACTCCCCCCTTCGCAAGTTTGAAAATTTTTTTTTTTTTTTTCATCGTATAGAAAACTCCACCCTTTTAAGTTTAAAAAATTTTTTTTTTTCTTTATCGTAAAGAAGACTCCCCCCTTTGCAACTTTGAGAAATTTTTTTTTGTTCTCCATCGTATAGAAGACTCCCCCCTTTGCAACTTGAAAAATTTTTTTTTTTCTTCATCGTAAAGAAGACTCCCCCCTTTGCAACTTTGAGAAATTTTTTTTTTTTCTCCATCGTATAGAAGACTCCCCCCTTTGCAAGTTCAAACTTTTTTCTTTTTTTTCGATAGAAGACTCCTCTCTTTCCAACTTTGAGAAATTTTTTTTTTTCTCTCCATCGTATAGAAGACTCCCCCCTTTGCAACTTAGAATGTTTTTTTGTTTCTTCATCGTGAAGAAAACTCCCCCCGTTTCAACATTGAAAATTTTTTTTTTTTTTTCATCGCATAGAAGACTCCCTCCTTTGCAACTTTGAGAAATTTTTTTTTTTTTTTCATCGCATAGAAGACTCCCCCCTTTGCAACTTTGAGGAATTTTTTTTTTTCTTCATCGTGAAGAGGTCTCCCTTCTTTGCAAGTTTGAAAATGTTTTTTTTTGTTCATCGTAAAGAAGATTCCCCCCTTTGCAACTTTGAGAAATTTTTTTTTTTCTCCATCGTATAGAAGACTCTCCCCTTTGCAACATTGAAAATTTTTTTTTTCTTCATCGTGAAGAAGACTCCCCCCTTTTCAACATTGAAAATTTTTTTTTTTTTTTCATCGTATAGAAGACTCTTTCCCCCTTGCAACTTTGAAAATTTTTTTTTTCTTCATCGTATAGAAGACTTCCTTTTTTTGCAATGTTGGAAATATTTATGTTTTTTGTTTTCGATAGGAGACTCCTTCTTTTGCAACTTTAAGAAATTTTTTTTTTTCTCCATCGTATAGAAGACTCCCCCCTTTGCAACTTGGAAAATTTTTTTTTTTCTTCATCGTAAAGAAGACTCCTCCCTTTTCAACATTGAAAATTTTTTTTTTTTTTTATCGCATAGAAGACTCCCCCCTTTGCAACTTTGAGAAATTTTTTTTTTTCTCCGTCCTATAGAAGACTCCCCCCTTTGCAACTTTGAGAAATTTTTTTTTTTTCTCCATCGTATAGAAGACTCCCCTATTTGCAACTTTGAAAATTTTTTTTTTTCTTCATCGTAAAGAAGACTCCCCCCTTTGCAACTTAAAAAATTTTTTTTTTTCTTCATCGTAAAGAAGACTCCTCCCTTTGCAACTTTGAGAAATTTTTTTTTTTTTCTCCATCGTATAGAAGACTCCCTCCCCCCCTTTTGCAACTTTGAAAATTTTTTTCTTTTTCATCGTATAGAAGACCCTCCCCCTTGCAACTTTGAGAAATTTTTTTTTTTTCTCCATCGTATGGAAGACTCCCCCCTTCGCAAGTTTGAAAATTTTTTTTTTTTTTTTCATCGTATAGAAAACTCCACCCTTTTAAGTTTAAAAAATTTTTTTTTTTCTTTATCGTAAAGAAGACTCCCCCCTTTGCAACTTTGAGAAATTTTTTTTTGTTCTCCATCGTATAGAAGACTCCCCCCTTTGCAACTTGAAAAATTTTTTTTTTTCTTCATCGTAAAGAAGACTCCCCCCTTTGCAACTTTGAGAAATTTTTTTTTTTTCTCCATCGTATAGAAGACTCCCCCCTTTGCAACTTTGCAAATTTTTTTTTCTTTTTTCATCGTATAGAAGACTTCCCCCTTTGCAACTTTGAGAAATTTTTTTTTCTCTCCATCGTATAGAAGTCTCCCCCCCTTGCAACTTTGAAAATTTTTTTTTTTCTCCATTGTATAGAAGACTTCCCCCTTTTCAACATTGGAAATTTTTTTTTTTTTCACCGTATAGAAGACTCCTCCCTTTGCAACTTTGAAAATTTTTTTTTCTTTTTTCATCGTATAGAAGACTCCCTCCTTTGCAACTTTGAAAATTTTTTTTTCTTTTTCCATCGTATAGAAGACTAGCTACCCCTTTTGCAACTTTGGAAATTTATATTTTTTTTTTTCTCGATAGAAGACTCGTTGCTTTGCAACTTTGACAATTTTTTTTTTTTTTCACCGTATAGAAGACTCCCCCCTTTGCAACTTTGAGAAATTTTTTTTTTTGCTCCATCGTATAGAAGACTTCCCCCTTTGCAAGTTCAAACTTTTTTCTTTTTTTTCGATAGAAGACTCCTCTCTTTCCAACTTTGAGAAATTTTTTTTTTTCTCTCCATCGTATAGAAGACTCCCCCCTTTGCAACTTAGAATGTTTTTTTGTTTCTTCATCGTGAAGAAAACTCCCCCCGTTTCAACATTGAAAATTTTTTTTTTTTTTTCATCGCATAGAAGACTCCCTCCTTTGCAACTTTGAGAAATTTTTTTTTTTTTTTCATCGCATAGAAGACTCCCCCCTTTGCAACTTTGAGGAATTTTTTTTTTTCTTCATCGTGAAGAGGTCTCCCTTCTTTGCAAGTTTGAAAATGTTTTTTTTTGTTCATCGTAAAGAAGATTCCCCCCTTTGCAACTTTGAGAAATTTTTTTTTTTCTCCATCGTATAGAAGACTCTCCCCTTTGCAACATTGAAAATTTTTTTTTTCTTCATCGTGAAGAAGACTCCCCCCTTTTCAACATTGAAAATTTTTTTTTTTTTTTCATCGTATAGAAGACTCTTTCCCCCTTGCAACTTTGAAAATTTTTTTTTTCTTCATCGTATAGAAGACTTCCTTTTTTTGCAATGTTGGAAATATTTATGTTTTTTGTTTTCGATAGGAGACTCCTTCTTTTGCAACTTTAAGAAATTTTTTTTTTTCTCCATCGTATAGAAGACTCCCCCCTTTGCAACTTGGAAAATTTTTTTTTTTCTTCATCGTAAAGAAGACTCCTCCCTTTTCAACATTGAAAATTTTTTTTTTTTTTTATCGCATAGAAGACTCCCCCCTTTGCAACTTTGAGAAATTTTTTTTTTTCTCCGTCCTATAGAAGACTCCCCCCTTTGCAACTTTGAGAAATTTTTTTTTTTTCTCCATCGTATAGAAGACTCCCCTATTTGCAACTTTGAAAATTTTTTTTTTTCTTCATCGTAAAGAAGACTCCCCCCTTTGCAACTTAAAAAATTTTTTTTTTTCTTCATCGTAAAGAAGACTCCTCCCTTTGCAACTTTGAGAAATTTTTTTTTTTTTCTCCATCGTATAGAAGACTCCCTCCCCCCCTTTTGCAACTTTGAAAATTTTTTTCTTTTTCATCGTATAGAAGACCCTCCCCCTTGCAACTTTGAGAAATTTTTTTTTTTTCTCCATCGTATGGAAGACTCCCCCCTTCGCAAGTTTGAAAATTTTTTTTTTTTTTTTCATCGTATAGAAAACTCCACCCTTTTAAGTTTAAAAAATTTTTTTTTTTCTTTATCGTAAAGAAGACTCCCCCCTTTGCAACTTTGAGAAATTTTTTTTTGTTCTCCATCGTATAGAAGACTCCCCCCTTTGCAACTTGAAAAATTTTTTTTTTTCTTCATCGTAAAGAAGACTCCCCCCTTTGCAACTTTGAGAAATTTTTTTTTTTTCTCCATCGTATAGAAGACTCCCCCCTTTGCAACTTTGCAAATTTTTTTTTCTTTTTTCATCGTATAGAAGACTTCCCCCTTTGCAACTTTGAGAAATTTTTTTTTCTCTCCATCGTATAGAAGTCTCCCCCCCTTGCAACTTTGAAAATTTTTTTTTTTCTCCATTGTATAGAAGACTTCCCCCTTTTCAACATTGGAAATTTTTTTTTTTTTCACCGTATAGAAGACTCCTCCCTTTGCAACTTTGAAAATTTTTTTTTCTTTTTTCATCGTATAGAAGACTCCCTCCTTTGCAACTTTGAAAATTTTTTTTTCTTTTTCCATCGTATAGAAGACTAGCTACCCCTTTTGCAACTTTGGAAATTTATATTTTTTTTTTTCTCGATAGAAGACTCGTTGCTTTGCAACTTTGACAATTTTTTTTTTTTTTCACCGTATAGAAGACTCCCCCCTTTGCAACTTTGAGAAATTTTTTTTTTTGCTCCATCGTATAGAAGACTTCCCCCTTTGCAACTTTGAATATTATTTTTTTTTTTGTTCATCGTAAAGAAGACTCCCCCTTTGCAAGTTTGAAGATTTTTTTTTTTTTTCGATAAAAGACTCCCGCCTTTGCAACTTTGAAAATTTTTTTTTTTTTCATCGTATAGAAGACTCTCCCCCTTGCAACTTTAAGAAATTTTTTTTTTTTCTCTATCGTATAGAAGACTCCCCCCTTTGCAACTTTAAAAATTTTTTTTTTTCTTCATCGTATAGAAGACTCCCCCCCTTGCAACTTTGAGAAATTTTTTTTTTTTTTATTTGTATAGAAGACTTCCTCCTTTTGCAACTTTGAAAATTTTTTTTTTTTTTTCATCGTATAGAAGACTCCCTCTCTTGCAACTTTGGAAAATATTTTTTTTTTTTTTCGATAAAACACTCCCCCCTTTGCAACTTTGAGAAATTTTTTTTTTTTTCTCCATCGTATAGAAGACTCCCTCCCCCCCTCTTGCAACTCTGAAAATTTTTTTTTTTTTTCATCGTATAGAAGACTCTCCCCCTTGCAACTTTGAGAAATTTTTTTTTTTTCTCTATTGTATAGAAGACTCCCCCCTTTGCAAGTTTGAACAGTTTTTTTTTTTTTTTTCGATAAAAGACTTCCCCCTTTGCAACTTTGGAAACTTTTTTTTTCTCCATTGTATAGAAGTCTCCCCCCTTTGCAACTTTAGGAAATTTTTTTTTTTTCTACATCGTATAGAAGACTCCTCCCATTTCAACATTGGAAACTTTTTTTTTCTCCATTGTATAGAAGACTCCCCCCTTTGCAACTTTGACAAATTTTTTTTTTTTTTTTTGTATAAAAGACTTCCCCCTTTTGCAACTTTGAAAATTTTTATTTTTTTTTTTTTCGATAGAAGACTCCTTCCCTAGCAACTTTGAAAATTTTTTTTTTTTTTTCATCGTATAGAAGACTCCCCCCTTTTAAGTTTAAAAAAATTTTTTTTTTCTTCATCGTATAGAAGACTCTCCCTTTGCAACTTTGAGAAATTTTTTTTTTTTCTCCATCGTATAGAAGACTCCCTCCCCCCCTTTTGCAACTTTGAGAAATTTTTTTTTTTTCTCCATCGTATAGAAGACTCCCCTCTTTGCAACTTTGAATAATCTTTTTTTTTTCTCCATTTTATAGAAGACTCCCCCCTTTGCAACTTTGAAAATTTTTTTGTCTTTTTCCATCGTATAGAAGACTACCCCTTTTGCAACTTTGGAAATTTATATTTTTTTTCTTCTCGATAGAAGACTCGTTCCTTTGCAACTTTGACAATTTTTTTTTTTTTTCCATCGTATAGAAGACACCCCCCTTTGCAACTTTGAGTAATTTTTTTTTTTCTCCATTTTATAGAAGACTCCCCCCTTTGCAACTTTGAATATTTTTTTTTTTTTTTCATCGCATAGAAGACTCCCACCTTTGCAACTTGGAGAAATTTTTTTTTTTCTTCATCGTAAAGAAGTCTCCCCCCTTTGCAAGTTTGATGATTTTTTTTTTTTTTTTCGATAAAAGACTCCCGCCTTTGCAACTTTGGAAAATTTTTTTTTTTTCTCCATTGTATAGAAGACTCCCCCCTTTGCAACTTAAGGAAATTTTTTTTTTTTTCTACATCGTATAGAAGACTCCTCCCATTTCAACATTGGAAACTTTTTTTTTCTCCATTGTATAGAAGACTCCCCCCTTTGCAACTTTGACAAATTTTTTTTTTTTTTTTTTGTATAAAAGACTTCCCCCTTTTGCAACTTTGAAAATTTTTATTTTTTTTTTTTTCGATAGAAGACTCCTTCCCTAGCAACTTTGAAAATTTTTTTTTTTTTTTTCATCGTATAGAAGACTCCTCCCTTTTAAGTTTAAAAAATTTTTTTTTTTTTCCATCGTAAAGAAGATTCCCCCCTTTGCAACTTTGAGAAATTTTTTTTTTTCTCCATCGTATAGAAGACTCCCCCCTTTGCAAGTTTAAACTTTTTTTTTTTTTTCGATAGAAGACTCCTCTCTTTGCAACTTTGAGAAATTTTTTTTTTTTTTCTTCATCGTATAGAAGACTCTCCCCCCTTTGCAACTTTGAGAAATTTTTTTTTTTTTCTCCATCGTATAGAAGACTCCCTCCCCCCCTTTTGCAACTTTGAGAAATATTTTTTCTTCTCCATCGTATAGAAGACTCCCCCCTTTGCAACTTTAAAAAATTTTTTTTTTCTTCATCGTAAAGAAGACTCCCCCCTTCGCAAGTTTGAACAGTTTTTTTTTTTTTCCATAAAAGACTCCCCCCTTTGCAACTCTGAGAAATTTTTTTTTTCTCCATCGTATAGAAGACTCCCCCCTTTGCAACTTTGGGAAATTTTTTTATTCTCCATTATATAGAAGAATACCCCCTTTGCAACTTTGGGAAATTTTTATTTTTATTCTACATCGTATAGAAGACTCCCCCTTTTGCCACTTTGGAAATTTTTATTTTTTTTTTTTTCAATAAAAAACTCCTTCCTTTGCAACTTTGAAAATTTTTTTTTTTTTTTTCATCGTATAGAAAACTCCCCCTTTTGAGTTTAAAAAATTTTTTTTTTCTTCATCGTAAATAAGACTCCCCCCTTTGCAAGTTTGAACATTTTTTTTTTTTTTTTAATAAGACTCGCCCCTTTGCAACTTTGGAAAATTTTTTTTTTTCTCCATTGTATATAAGACTCCCCCCTTTTCAACATTGAAAATTTTTTTTTTTTTTCACCGTATAGAAGACTCCCCCCTTTGCAACTTTGAGAAATTTTTTTTTTTGCTCCATCGTATAGAAGACTTCCCCCTTTGCAACTTTGAATATTATTTTTTTTTTTGTTCATCGTAAAGAAGACTCCCCCTTTGCAAGTTTGAAGATTTTTTTTTTTTTTCGATAAAAGACTCCCGCCTTTGCAACTTTGAAAATTTTTTTTTTTTTCATCGTATAGAAGACTCTCCCCCTTGCAACTTTAAGAAATTTTTTTTTTTTCTCTATCGTATAGAAGACTCCCCCCTTTGCAACTTTAAAAATTTTTTTTTTTCTTCATCGTAAAGAAGACTCCCCCCTTTTTAAGTTTAAACTTTTTTTTTTTTTCGATAGAAGACTCCTCTCTTTGCAACTTTGAGAAATTTTTTTTTTTTTCTTCATCGTATAGAAGACTCCCCCCCTTGCAACTTTGAGAAATTTTTTTTTTTTTTATTTGTATAGAAGACTTCCTCCTTTTGCAACTTCGAAAATATTTTTTTTTTTTTTTCGATAAAACACTCCCCCCTTTGCAACTTTGAGAAATTTTTTTTTTTTTCTCCATCGTATAGAAGACTCCCTCCCCCCCTCTTGCAACTCTGAAAATTTTTTTTTTTTTTCATCGTATAGAAGACTCTCCCCCTTGCAACTTTGAGAAATTTTTTTTTTTTCTCTATTGTATAGAAGACTCCCCCCTTTGCAAGTTTGAACAGTTTTTTTTTTTTTTTCGATAAAAGACTCCCCCCTTTGCAACTTTGGAAACTTTTTTTTTCTCCATTGTATAGAAGTCTCCCCCCTTTGCAACTTTAGGAAATTTTTTTTCTTTTCTACATCGTATAGAAGACTCCTCCCATTTCAACATTGGAAACTTTTTTTTTTTTTCATTGTAAAGAAGACTCCCCCCTTTGCAAGTTTGATGATTTTTTTTTTTTTTTTCGATAAAAGACTCCCGCCTTTGCAACTTTGGAAAATTTTTTTTTTTTCTCCATTGTATAGAAGACTCCCCCCTTTGCAACTTTGGGAAATTTTTTTTTCTCCATTATATAGAAGACTCCCCCTTTTGCAACTTTGGGAAATTTTTTTATTCTCCATTATATAGAAGACTCCCCCCTTTGCAACTTTGGGAAATTTTTTTTTTTTTCTACATCGTATAGAAGACTCCCTCCCCCCCTTTTGCAACTTTGAGAAATTTTTTTTTTTTCTTCATCGTAAAGAAGACTTCTCCCTTTTCAACATTGAAAATTTTTTTTTTTTTTTCATCGTATAGAAGACTCCCCCCTTTGCAACTTTGAAAATTTTTCTTTTTCTCCATCGTATAGAAGACTCCCCCCTTTGCAACTTTGGAAAATTTTTTTTTTTACTACATCGTATAGAAGACTCCCCCCTTTGCAACTTTGAAAATTTTTTTTTTTTTTCTTGTATAGAAGACTCCCCCTTTTTGCAACTTTGAAAATTTTTATTTTTTTTTTTTCGATAGAAGACTCCTTCCTTTGCAACTTTGAGAAATTTTTTTTTTTTCTCCATCGTATAGAAGACTTCCCCCCCTTGCAACTTTGAAAATTTTTTTTTTCTTCATCGTATAGAAGACTTCCTTTTTTTGCAATGTTGGAAATATTTATGTTTTTTGTTTTCGATAGGAGACTCCTTCTTTTGCAACTTTAAGAAATTTTTTTTTTTTATCGCATAGAAGACTCCCCCCTTTGCAACTTTGAGAAATTTTTTTTTTTCTCCATCGTATAGAAGACTCCCCCCTTTGCAACTTTGAGAAATTTTTTTTTTTTCTCCATCGTATAGAAGACTCCCCTATTTGCAACTTTGAAAATTTTTTTTTTTCTTCATCGTAAAGAAGACTCCCCCCTTTGCAACTTTAAAAATTTTTTTTTTTCTTCATCGTAAAGAAGACTCCTCCCTTTGCAACTTTGAGAAATTTTTTTTTTTTTCTCCATCGTATAGAAGACTCCCTCCCCCCCTTTTGCAACTTTGAAAATTTTTTTCTTTTTCATCGTATAGAAGACCCTCCCCCTTGCAACTTTGAGAAATTTTTTTTTTTTCTCCATCGTATGGAAGACTCCCCCCTTCGCAAGTTTGAAAATTTTTTTTTTTTTTTTCATCGTATAGAAAACTCCACCCTTTTAAGTTTAAAAAATTTTTTTTTTTCTTTATCGTAAAGAAGACTCCCCCCTTTGCAACTTTGAGAAATTTTTTTTTGTTCTCCATCGTATAGAAGACTCCCCCCTTTGCAACTTGAAAAATTTTTTTTTTTCTTCATCGTAAAGAAGACTCCCCCCTTTGCAACTTTGAGAAATTTTTTTTTTTTCTCCATCGTATAGAAGACTCCCCCCTTTGCAACTTTGCAAATTTTTTTTTCTTTTTTCATCGTATAGAAGACTTCCCCCTTTGCAACTTTGAGAAATTTTTTTTTCTCTCCATCGTATAGAAGTCTCCCCCCCTTGCAACTTTGAAAATTTTTTTTTTTCTCCATTGTATAGAAGACTTCCCCCTTTTCAACATTGGAAATTTTTTTTTTTTTCACCGTATAGAAGACTCCTCCCTTTGCAACTTTGAAAATTTTTTTTTCTTTTTTCATCGTATAGAAGACTCCCTCCTTTGCAACTTTGAAAATTTTTTTTTCTTTTTCCATCGTATAGAAGACTAGCTACCCCTTTTGCAACTTTGGAAATTTATATTTTTTTTTTTCTCGATAGAAGACTCGTTGCTTTGCAACTTTGACAATTTTTTTTTTTTTTCACCGTATAGAAGACTCCCCCCTTTGCAACTTTGAAAAATCTTTTTTTTTTCTCCATTTTATAGAAGACTCCCCCCTTTGCAACTTTGGAAATTTTTTTTTTTTTTCTTCATCGTATAGAAGACTCCCCCCTTTTCAACATTGAAAATTTTTTTTTTTTTTCATTGTAAAGAAGACTCCCCCCTTTGCAAGTTTGAAGATTTTTTTTTTTTTTTTCGATAAAAGACTCCCCCCTTTGCAACTTTGAAAAATTTTTTTGTTTCTCCATCGTATTAAAGACTCCCCCTTTTGCAACATTGGAAATTTTTATTTGTTTTTTTCTCGATAGAAGACTCGTTCCTTTGCAACTTTGGAAAATTTTTTTTTTTTTCTACATCGTATAGAAGACTCCCCCCCCTTTGCAAGTTTGAACATTTTTTTTTTTTAATAGAACACCCCCCTCTGCAACTTTGAAAAATTTCTTTTTTTTTCTCCATCGTATTAAAGACTCCCCTCTTTGCAACTTTGAAAATTTTTTTTTTTTTTTTTGTATAGGAGACTCCCCCCTTTGCAACTTTGGAAAATTTTTTTTTTTTTTTTTTGGATAGAAGACTTCCCCCTTTGCGACTATGGAAAATTTTTTTTTTTTCTCTATCGTTTAGAAGACACCCCCCTTGAAAACTTTGGAAAATTTTTTTTTTTCTACATCGTATAGAAGACTCCCCCCTCTGCAACTTTGAAAATTTTTTGTTTTTTTTTGTATAGAAGACTTCCCCCTTTTGCAACTTTGGAAATTTTAATTTTTTTTTTTCGATAGAAGACTCCTTTCTTTGCAACTTTGAAATTTTTTTTTTTTTTTATCGTATAGAAGACTCCCTCCTTTGAAACTTTGGAAAATTTTTTTTTTTTTCTACATCGTATTGAAGACTCCTCCCTTTGCAAGTTTGAACATTTTTTTTTTTTTTTTCGATAGAGGATTCCCCCCTTTGCAACTTTGAGAAATTTTTTTTTTATTCTCCATCGTATAGAAGACTCCTCCCTTTGCAACTTTGAAAAATTTTTTTTTTTTTTGGATAGTAGACTTCCCCCTTTGCAACTCTGGAAAAGTTTTTTTTTTTTTTTTTGGATAGAAGACTCCCCTCTTTGCAACTTTGGAAAATTTTTTTTTTTCTTCATTGTATAGAAGACTCCCCCCTTTGCAACTTTGAAAATTTTTTCTTTTATCGTATAGAAGACACAACACATAAGAACATAAGGACATAAGAACATTTATCAAGTAACGTTTGCAACTTTGAAAATTTTTTTTTTTTTTCATCGTATAGAAGACTCCCCCCTTTGCAACTTTGAAATTTTTTTTTTTTTTTTCATCGTATAGAAGACTTCCCCCTTTGCAACTTTGGAAAATTTTTTTTTTTTTCATTGTATAGAAGATTCCCCTCTACGCACTTTTGGAAAATTTCTTTTTTTTCTCCATCGTATGGAAGTCTCCCCCCGTTGCAACTTTGAAATTTTTTCTTTTTTCATTGTATAGAAGACTCCCCTTCTTTTTGCAACTTTGACAAACTTTTTTTTATCGTATAGCAGACTCCCTCCTTTGCACCTTTAGAAATTTTTTTTTTATTGTATAGAAGACTCCCCTCTTTGCACATTTAGAAATTTTTTATTATATCGTATAAAAAGAAGACTCTCCTCTTTGCACCTTTGGTAATTTTTTTGTTTTATTGTATAGAAGACTCCCCTCTTTGCAAATTTGAAAATTTAGTTTTCCTTTCAAAATTTAATGAAGTTTTGAGAGAAGTATATTTTCATTATGTTTTAGTATTTCAAATTTTTAGTACATATTTGTATTATTTTTTTGGGTTTTTGAAAATCCATGTATCCATGTCTAGGATATAATACTGAAGAGCTTAGAGTTAATAGTGAATTTTTATACTTCTGGAAAGATAACATCCACACAGATTTCAATTAATTAATAAATTTCTTGCTTCTGGGATATAGTCAGTTATAAATTACTAGTATTTTCATGGATCGTTCTACAGATTTCTAGAATGGGGTGCATAGTTCTAAAAATTTTAAAGACTGCGTTAACTAAAATTGCCTTTTTTTGTTTTTGGAAAACAGTATTATGCATACAGATTTTCAATGTTTTTTGTCTTCGTTTCATTATAGTATCAGTAATATGTACAATATAAATAATTTGTCATGTTTGGATTAGTTCCAATATAGTTTTATAAAATGGTATACTTCATCGGATTTGAAATTTAATAAATTATTGAAAAAAAATGTATCTACATATTATTTAAATATGAAAATGAATTTATGGAATTTCTTGCATATTATTAGTATTTATATTTTGTAGAATTTTCTAGTATATTCTATTGTCATAAAAAAGCATCTAGAATTTGATCATTGATGCAATATCACTTAGAATGATCATCAAAATTGACTTTTTAAAAATCACTCTTTTTTACCTACATCTAGTACGTTTGGTTTTTTTTTATTTTTAATTTCAATTTTCTGGAGACATTGACCACAAATAAACTCAATATATCCCTGATGAGGACCGTGAACAAGGTCGAAAGCTTGGAAAATTAACAAATATATAAAGTGTTTTTTATATATTTTTTATTTCAAAACATTTTATAGAGAGACATTTATAGAGACATTTTTAAGATTGTTGATATAGATTTTTAGATTTTGGTGCTTAAGTAATTAAAATTTAAACAATTTTATGTATTCTTTTTAATTTTCCAGAAAGTATTTTCAGTGCTCTTTTCTTTTCTAGTATTTGATCAATCTCAACAATGTTCTTGTACTCATGTGGATTTCTACATCAATTTTTGTAATTTCTAAAATACCTGTATAGTTTCTGAATACTTAATTTCTAGTATTTCTCTAATTTCTTTGTTATTCTTAAATTTTTAACGAATTTTGTAGTGCTCGTGTAGATTGCCAGGATTCGATGCTTCAGAGTCAAAATATTGAGTAAATTTTTAAATTTCTGGAAAAATTCCATCCTGGTAGATTTGCAGTATTTCTTCAATTTCTTTCATTTTTGTTATTCTTCAGTTTTCATTAGATTTTGCATATTTTTATAGTTCACAATACGTTTTTGAGAATTAGATGCTCTAAAATTACTATATCATAAATATTTCTTCAAATTTGTTCAATTTATAAAACTCGAACACTTTTCTATTATTTTAATGAACTGCTTTATTGACTTCTAGAATCAGACGCTCCAGAATTCTAAGATCTGAGTAGGACACAAGCACAAAACAAATCTGATCTTAACAAAATTCTTTATTTTAATCTCTCATCACAGCAATAAATATTTGTATTGGTGTAATAAGAATCATGTTCCATTATAAAAATGGAGCTAAATACAATAGATGTTCACTTAAGGGGAATAAACCTGGAGGAGTGGGTGGCACCAATACCGGGACGACCGTGCTTGACTGGTTTGTATGTGATGGAGAATTCGCCAAGATAGTGTCCCATCATTTCGGGTTTAATTTCAACCTGGTTGAAGGTCTTTCCATTGTAGATGCCAACGATGGAACCGACCATTTCAGGAACGATGATCATGTTTCTGAGATGGGTCTTCACGACATGTGGCTTCTCATTTGGGGGAGCTTCTTTCTTGGCCTTGCGCAATTTCTTGAGAAGAGCCATTGGTTTCCTCTTGGTGCCATGCATGAATCGCCTACGGGCCCTGCAGCGCAGGAGGTCCATAAGCTGCTCACTGTAAAAAAGAATTTTGGAGGTTATTAAAAATCAACGTAATGAAAAAAACAATATTTTTCTAAATCAATTGATTATTCAATGATTTTCAATATTCATTCTTTATTATCTATTTTCTATTGAATTTAATGACATTTTCTGGTTGAATAGCATTGAAAATTGTATTCAAATTTTTTCATTTGATTCAGCACAAAATGGAGAATGGCTAATGCAATAGATTAAACAAAATAGTGTTTGGTAGAACATGAAAGTGAATATTAAAATATAAGATATTAGACATATTTACTAGATATTTTCAAGTGAGTATATAATTTTTAAATTTTAGGTTCGAGGCCTCATTTTTGGACAAAAAATTTGTATGTTTCAGCATTGAAAAAAATCAGATTTATCATTATTGAGAACACCAATATCACAAGATTTTTTAATGAAATTTACATTTTTTAAATATTTATTCAGCACGAAACATCAAATTTAGATTGAATTAGACAATTCAACAATTTCTGAATATACACACAAATATTTCCAACATAATTTTATCTGGATTATTCTGAAAAAGGAAATACCAACTGAGTGTTTTTCAAATTCCATTATAGAAATATGATATCCTGTAATTTTATAACTCTTCATAATTTAAAAAAAAATTGTTAGGATACAATTCAAATTAACTCTACTAATTTAGTGCCAGTATTTCGTAATTTTCAAACTATGATCAAAAGTGGAAACTAATTTATATTATGTATTTAATTTTTTGAAATTTTTAGTTATGAAGTTTTATTTTTAATAGGAAAATTCAAATGTTGAGTGTACTTAAAATTTGAAGTCAAGATTTAAAAACTGATAACTATCTTCTGTAACTCAAAATTTTCCATTTGCAATTAAGAAATCAATATTTTCACTCATATTTGTACATATATTTAGTTTTTTACATATTCATCTAGCACTAAATTCACAATACAGTACAACTGTGTTAGAATTTTTTTTTTGGTAATGTTGACATAGAAAAAATAAATATAGCGTTTTTCTGAAACAGTTAGTGTTCAAGACATGATTTTACTGGATCGAATTGCATTTCAAATTTAAAATACATAAATCTAATATTCCTAAATACTGAAATTGATTTAATTATGAAAATGAAGTTTACAAAGTTCTTTACGAAACTGGCAAGTACAGATTACTTTTTGAAGAAATATTGTAAGTTATTAATTTTCTATAGTTCCCTACATTGTAGCATTTTTTCAATACAAGAATTTCTTGAACTTTAGCTTTCTTTTAGTAATTTTTGAATATAATTTACTAGTATTTTTAGTAACATTTAATAAAGATAATTCTGGAATAGGAAATACAAAATCGACATTTCTGCTACTTCAGTGTCAAAATATGATTTTGGATGATCTTATTACTTTTAACATTTGGCGTAAATAAATGTTACATTTCATCTGAGATCGTTGTGGCACAATAAAAATAAAGTTCACGATGTTATTTATAGAACAATTCAAGTATTCAAATATCGAATAATTTCTGATGTAAGAAGTTGAAATTAATTCCTGAGAAATGACAAAATTTAATTTAACAAATATTGAATTGAAAATATTATTTATGATTAATTACTGCAAAGAACAAAAATTTTACTGATGTAAATTAGCGAAATATTATTAAATTTGATATAATATTCATACTGGAAATATAAATATTTATTCTCATGTTAATATTGAGAGAATGATATTTTCTATGCCAAGGTTTTTTAGTTTATCAATATTTTTTTACAATACTTGTTATAATTACAATAACTAATATTTCAGTGTTTATACATAGAATGATGTACACCAAAATATCAAAAACAAATATTAGTCAACAAATTATCCAATTTTTTTCTGTTTTTATTGATGATATACCTGAATATTGATTTTTTAAAATAAATTTATCAAGACCAATAATTATATTAAAAGAATATAAATTAATATTTTAGTATCATCCAGAATATCAACATTATTTTTGAGACGATAAAAAAATAAGTTTACAATGTTATTTAAAAAACTGGGAGTACTAATTATGTTTTTATGTCAGTAATTAAAACTGGTTTGTGAAAAGTTAAAAATTATCATTAAACAAGTATTACATAATAAAAGCTATGAATCATAAATGTTTCAAAATGATCAATGTTATTGAAAATTTTTCATTATTTCAAACTTGTATCAAAATTTATAAAGTTTCACAAGCCAAATTTATATATTAACTATTTATTTTCAATTTACTCATAATAATAGCTTCGACAATTTTTCAACAACTTAGAAGCAATTAAGATACGAATTTTAAAATTTGAAATTAGGTAAATAAATAATGTTAAGAAAATTTCATACTCTGGAATATTGTGGGAATTAATTCAACGTCAACATAATTGAATGTTTCATTGAAATTATGAATTTTAGTCATTTTTAACTAAAGAATATGTAGATAATTATTTGACTGGTTTTTCCTATTTTAGACTTTTTTATGACAGTTCATGAAATTTACTTTAAAACTGAATAAATTATACTATCAAAAAAATAGGACAATATTTATGGGAATATCATGAATTTTTACACAAATTATCATTATCGAAAATTACCCACTGTTTAGTTACTTCATAATTTAACTCTCCATAACTTGTAATTTTCATGCATTAAGTAAATACATGTAAATAGAATTCAGAAATTATTTTTCGATAACTAATTAGAAAAGTTCATTCGAAATTCATGGAAGTATGACAATATAAACATCATATAAAAAATTACAATACTGTCATGCAATAATTACTATCTTTATCACAAATTATCAACTGCCGAATTTTTTCAAAATCGAACTTTTCAAGAAATGTACTTTTTATTGCATTTAGCAACTAATTCTAAACTCTAAAATAATCCAATGCTTCGGCTATTTCACATGCAAAAACAATTACAAGAATTTTCAAAATCGAAGTAAAAACACTACAAGAACGTGTCAACAACGAAACCAACAACCCCCCCCCCCCCCCCTCAAAAATTAATGAAAAACCTACTTTGGCATATCCAGGAGTTGATCAAGATCAACTCCACGGAAGGTGAACTTCCTGAAAGTCCTCTTTTTCTTCAAGGTTTCGTCGACCTGGAAACATAACCACAAATAACAAACTTTTCCCGAGGAAAAAAAAAAACCGAGTGTTTCGGCAAAAATAATAGCACGAAAATCCGGATTTGAGGACGATGAAGCGAGTTGTGTAATTTACGGTACTGATAAATAAAAGATTCCGCGTATTTTTTTGGATTTATTTTGCGGAAATCGAGAACTTACTTCTGCCATGGTGATTGTATTTAGCTAAAAAGGCTAAAAAGAGACAGATAACAACAAATATGGAGGACCGATGGAGGACAGCAGAAAACGATGATAGGCGAATGTTGACGAAGATTTCCGAACACAAACGAATGCGTTGATTGCGGCGGGAAAATTCAAACATGTTTATTTTCTGAATTTTTACTGTCCATACAAATCTATGGATTTTTATACATCTTTCGTAGACTTTATTCGAAAATCATGTTTTGAATATCATTGACATGTATGTGACAAGGAAATAAAAGGAAATTATATTAAATTAATTGTTTGAAAGTTACGTACAATAATTTTAATTGTTTAAAAGTTTAATTTTTATATTTTTCATATGATACCATGTAAAAAATATCATCAATATACATAAAAATGATTATTTTCCAATAAACACGGCATTTCTAAAGATTTCAATGTATAAAAATTAAAATAAACACAAATATGTTAAATTATTATTCTTCCCGGCATTAAATTATTATTCTTCCCTGTGGCTTCCCGGCATAACCGAGAAAGTCACTTGTACCATAAGGCTCATTGTAAATGATATTCTGATAAAACTTAAAACTTTATCACATGTGTGACTTTCTCAGTTATGTCGGGAAGCCACAGATATAATAAAAATAATTATGAATTTTCAGTCAATATATGTAGTTATATAGTAATACGTATGAACAATTATGAATATATAAATATGATGTACATAGATAGTAACATAAATATGATAAATACATCTCTCTATATTATAAATAACCCCCCCCCCCCCACCCTACTGTCACTTATTCATCAGGTACCCATATGGTAGCACATAAGAAGTTTCACTTCTATGGTAAGCGATAAGAAGTTTCAACTCATAGTGGTGTAGAAGTTCCATCGATCTCTATGGTGATATACTACATAAGAAGTTTCACTTTAAAGTGGGCCATTAGAAATTTTACTTCTACAGTGAAACATAAGAAGTTTGACTTCTATGGTAAGACATAAGAAGTTTGACTTCTATGGTAAGACATAAGAAGTTTCACTTTATAGTGATACATCGGAAGTTTAACTTCTATGTAAGGTATAAGAAGTTTCACTTATCAGAAGTTTGATTTCTATGGTATAAGATCGACATAAAAAGTTTCTTTAGTGTGCCATTAGAAATTTCATCTATATGGTGAGGCATAAGAACGAAGAACGTTTTACTTATTTGTTAGTATTCTATTATAAAATTAACTTTTGTGGTGAGACATAAGAAGTTTTAAATAGCAGGCCATTAGAAGTTTCATTTCCATGATTATATAATACATAAGAAGTTTCACTCTACAGGGTGCGCCATTTCTTATGTCGGCATGTAAACATTGAATAACTTGAAAAAAAAACAACCGATTTCTGTAAATGAGGTATTTTTATTTAGTTTGGTCCTTTACAATTTATTTAGACTAGTTTTTGAACACAACATCAATCAAGTGGCCGCCCTTATTGTTCACAGCAAAATATGCCCTTTTTGCGGCGTTTTCCATTACCTTTTCGAGCATCTCGGGTGGTATAGCAATGATTTCGGCACGAATATTTTCCTTAAGCTCTTCAATGGTCTGCGGCTTGCTGGCGTACACTTTACTTTTCAAATAACCCCACAAAAAGAAGTCTGGAGGGGTCAAATCTGGAGATCTGGGTGGCCATTCAATGTCGCCTCTTTTTGACATCAGACGTCCAGGGAATTTTCGTTGCAGAAACTGGATTGTTTGATTCGCAGTGTGGCAGGTCGCACCATCTTGTTGAAACCAGTAATCTTCAAGACCTTTTTCACGCATTTGTGGGCAGACATAGTGAGCCAACATCCACCGATATCGGTTTCCATCGATCGTTTGGTTCTCTTTGAAAAAATAAGAACCAATGATGGTTTTGGCGCAAACGCCGGCCCAAACAGTAACTTTTTGGTCATGCAATGGCGTTTCATGGATCTCGTGTGGATTCTGCGTTCCCCAAATGCGGCAATTTTGCTTATTAACGCCTCCAGAAAGTTTGAAATGTGCCTCGTCGGTCATTAAAATTCGCTTCCAAAAATCAGGTTCAGTATCAACTATTCGAGCGATTGTTTGTCCATATTCCAAGCGACGTGGATGATCTGTAGGCAATATTCTTTGTGTTAATTGCATTTTGTACGGAAACAAATGCAAATCATCTTTCAAAATGCGCCGTAGAGTGGTTCCACTGATGCCGAGATGCTGAGCGCGGTGACGATATGAAACTTTTGGGTTTTGGGCAACGCTCTCTCTGACAGCTTCAATCAGTTCATTTGAACGTCTTGGTCGTTGATGAACGGGTTGTTCGCGATCTTTCACTGTCCCGTGGTCACAAAAATTCGACACCAAACGACGAATAGTGTTGTCAGATGGTGCCTGTTTGCCAAGATATTTTCGACGATATGCTCGTTGAGTTAACACAACTGAACGACTATTTTCAATGTACAAAGTAACTATTTCAGCGCGTTCTTTTGGTGTGAAGCGATACATGGTTGAAATTGTACTGAATTGACGTTTCCAAAACAAGTGAAGTCAAGTAAATCGGTTGTCAAATGTTTAAGTTATTCAATGTTACAATACCGACATAAGAAATGGCGCACCCTGTATATTAGTGGGTCATTAGAAGTTTCACTTTTATGGTGATATATAACAAGTTTCTCTTATTTTTAGTGATGTATTCTAAGTTTGACTTTTATGAGAAGTCATAAGAAGTTTTAAATAGTAGGCCATTAGAAGTTTCATCTACATGGTAATACAATACATAATAAGTTTCACTTTAGTAATACATCGGAAGTTTGACATAGTGGGCCATTAGAAGTTTCACTTCTATTGTGATTTATTAGAAGTTTCACTTTATAGTGATCCTTTAGGAGTTTGACCTCTTTAGTAAGACATTTCACTTTACAGCGGTCCATTAGTAAAAAATATGAAGTATCTTAGTATGATTATCATTTAAAAAATTTAAATATACATTTCCATCAAGGAATCATACAAGAGTTAAACTGATCTCAATTTCTGTCATGCTGTAAATTGACACTGAGATTTCATAGACAGTGTATAATTTTAATTGGTGGTAATTTTATTTCCCCGGAAAAGTTTTACGGTATTTTCCTTGAGGAGAGAAATTTCTCACGCGAAACAAATTTATTGAAAAAAAAAAAAACTACAATCTATTACTTCAATCAATCCATGCGTTTTTTCTGGAATAATTTTTATCATTTTCAGAGATCCCAATGTGAAAAACTGCGGAAGTTTTGCCTTTAACGAAAGGCTGGACGAACTTTCCAAATTTTTGAAATTGCTTTTTGGTGTTGAATTTCACCAAGTAGCTATCGTGACCTGTGTAAAAAAATTGTCATAAGGAAAAAGAAGGTAATATATAATTTATTGAATATAAAAAAGAATCTTGCCTGGATTTACACCAACAGGAAAGACATTTTTGAATTTTTTATCATCACCATCTGTCCTCATTATTGACAATGCTCGGCTCACACCGACCTTGAAAATTTAGTAACAATATTTTGAGATGCAATTTTTCAATGTCATTTTAGGTAGATGAGAATTTTTCATTACTTTTTGGTGGTGTATTCCATGCTCAACGAAATCAGCTCCAAGCAATTCTTCTTTAGCACTCATTCGAATCGGGATAATTTGATTCACAATCTAGGAAAATAAACATTATTATATTTACAATGTTTTTATTACTTAATAAAAAAAAACATCAATTAACTAACCAACAGCAATACCAATGAGACTGAAAAACTCCACAAGGCCAAGCAGAAAACTGTTAAACATTGTATACTCAGTAGGTAAGCCCCTCCTCCTGCACAGTAAAAAATTTTTTATAGTAAAATAATATATGATCTAATATTTTTTCCTGAATTTCAAGTTTATACCCTTGAATAAACCCTTCCTTCCACTGGTAGTATCAAGGGGATAAGGATTATCCGCAAAAAGTCCAATGGCAATCATTCCCCAAATACCAGTGGCCCCTGAAATATTTTGTTTTCAAAACAAAAATTGAAATAGAAAATAATACAAACTGGAAGCTAATCCGAAGATTGGAACATCAAGAAATAAAAACTCAGAAAATAAAAACATTAAAATCACTATACCATGTGTAGTAGTTGCACCAACAGGATCATCGACCCCAAATTTGTCCAAAAGTGGCATAAGACCGCAAGCTATAAGACCCCCAATCATCCCAATTATCAAAGCCTCCCACGCTTGGAACAAAAAACATCCACCTTGTGAGAAAACACGAAAACATTTGAATAGTTAAAACATTGATTTCCCGTTTCAATCATCGAGTTTTTTAGAATCAGATTATACCAGTGACAGACACCAAAGCTCCCAAGATACCATTGATTTGACTCAGAATGTCGATTCCTTTGGAATTGGTCAGACTAAAAGCCAAGCCAGTCAAACCTCCTCCCATACTTCCCATTATCGTTGAAACTGCTGCTCTGGCAGCGTATTTCCATTTATCTTCTGTTATTCCATAAGAACTGCCACTGTTAAATGCTAGCCAACCCCACCTACAAAATAATCAAATACACTACCATCTTATCTTCATACCATTTTTACCACAGAGTGAAATTTCTTGGAAAATAAAAAACATTACCATAGAACAAAAAGACCCATAATGGCGTTAACAGGATTTCCCAAAGGCAAAGAATCTATTCCATTGTCGTAACGTCCTAGTCTTGGTCCCAGCATTATAGCACATGCAAAAGCTGAATAAATAGTATTAGTCAACTACATGAGTGATAATTGCAGAAATTTTACTAAAAAATGAATTATTCTCAAAAACCTCAATATAGATCCAGGAATTTAAAAAGTCTTCAGACTTTATAAAATTATTCATTTTCCATAACCTTTCTTTACTGAATTCTTTTTTCGAAAAGAAAATATCAATATAAACATGCATTTCAAAGTTATTTAGAAATTTAGGGATGGTACCACTGATTCAATGCTTTTCTAATGGAGTCAGTGCTACCAACTGAACTCAAGTGTCCAGTTTCCTGCGGGACAAAGTACAAAATACTTTAAAAACTCACAAATTTATAGACATACATATGACAACTTTAAACAATAAAAAAAAACTTTAGGTATCATTTAAAAATACCAGAAACTCCTCCAACCAAGTGTACTGCTCCAGCTCCAGCAATATCAACAGCTCCTAATTGTTTCAAAAACCCATGGTCCCCCCAGACCCAACCAGCAGGTACACAGTAAACCACGGTATTTAGTAAGGAAAATAAGCAGTAAGCTCGAAAATTGCATCTAAAAAAACAAAGCAATTGAAATCATAGAATTATAAATGTTGAAATCAAAATTGGAGACACTTATATTTGCATTTTTCATCGTTAGACAACAAGAAATCGTTCAAAATATCATAAGGTTCATTTTTTTCCAGCCTTCTTATAAACAGTGAAGTTTGATGAACACAATTTGTTATAATCATTAAAAGGAACAGATAAAATTTTCATCGGAAGAATAAAAAATCGATGAATCGTAGATTTGAAATAATCGATTGTCAATCGATTAATAATCGTTTTTCGATTGGATCGAGAATAATCGCCCTCATTCAAAAAGGCAATTATCAACCAGGCCAAAAAAAGGAAAAAAGTAATCCACTTTCAAATCCTGTGCCAACATTGCACTTTAATTAAATCATCCAAGCTTTCGGTCCATTAAAGCATTAATTTTTGAAATCTTCAATAATATACCTCTCAGCCATTGCTCCACTGACAATAGTAGTAGACGTTGTAGCAAAGCTCAGTTGAAAAATGAAAGACGAACAAGCAGGTCCCATCAAAACGTCTTCCACTGGAAGATCCAGCATATAACCACCGGACCCAGCGAACCAATTTGTGGGTTCGTTCAGCCCAAAACTCATCCCAAAACCAAAAAGCCAATACGTCAATCCACCCAAAGATATATCCACGACGTTCTTCATCATGATGTTGACTTCATTTTTCTTCGACACGCAGCCAGATTCCAGCATTCCGAAACCTAAAGTTCATAACGTAAAATTCATATTCCGTCTTCCATAAAACAAACAAAAATTGTTCGCAATCTTCACCTGTCTGCATGGTGAATATAATAAATGCATTAGAAACAATCCAAGAACTGTCTTCCTGACCAATTCGATAAGGAGACCCTACATAACGAGTCCTATTGGTAAAATTCCCCAAATTTTCCTCAGATTCATTCAACATTTCAAAAACCACTAACTGTTTTTCAACTTCAAGCATACGCTATTTTCCAGACACTGTTTTCCCAAGGAAGAAGAAAACCTTCTCTCTTGAAAACACGTTCATTATTTATGCGAAGCTCGATGAAAACGCAAAGTGAAAAGAAAACGTTGATCGTTTTATTCATTATTTATTTGTAATCGTTCCACATTTCGTACATACGATGACTCGACATATTCCAATGTCTCTTTCGTTACGCGTGGAATCGGATTGCATGTTACAAATACATGCGTAACACAACGAATTACACTTAATCAACGTAACTATACCGTTTCTAGCTTAAATTTAACTTTACTCGAAACGAGAAAAATGAACCTCGGAATAAAAATACTTCCAAACTCTACAGCCCAAAAATATTCGATTACGAATATTTCCTTCCAAACAACAAGATTCGTACGATGAATTAAAGCTAAACATGATTGCGTAAGGTAATAGATAATCAACTTATATAATTCTACAATTAGAAAGAATATATCCAATTACTCGAATAAAATTGCATGTAAATAAAAAAAATATAACAACGAAAAGCAACTTAACATGTATAATAATCAGCGGGTTTGTATTTTTTTTGGATGAAGAAAGAGGGCTACGACTTTGGATGATGCGAATGACGATATTTTTTTGAAGTTACAAGAAGCCGCTTCGTTATAGCGAATTTCGGGTTGCTTTTTGTGAAAGCGTCTCACTACATCATAAATAATAGACATTTTTTTTTCTTGTTTTTTTTTGTATCCACAGTTGAGTCTACTTCGCTGTATTAGCGACCGTAAACGTTTTCATCACTGTACGCTATGTACAAGAAGCAATCCTCCTCATGGTGTTCCTGAAAAAAAAAAAAAATTACTTTCAATTTGTTTAGTTTATTTGAAGACATTTTTGTGGGGTTTTGTGAATTTGGAGGCAAATTTCCAAGACTTAGGATTTATTATTCATATTTTACGAAATGCAGAAAACTGATTAATACGTACAAAAAGAAAAAAAAAAAAAGTAGGTGAAATTTCCAAATCTTGGATTTCATTTTTATTGTTTACAACGATACTTTAGGTTTCAGCAGAGATGCATGAAAAATTAGAGAGAAATTTTCGGTTACTTAGGTTTTACTATTTGAAGATTCTCAGATGCATAACGTACTATTTATCAATTTCTTGCTTTAAGATAGTTGATAGTTTTTATTTGCCTCTAACAACATTTGCAAAAACTATATACATTTTTACCAATTGAAAATAAAAATTTCTTGTGTGATAATTGAGATTCAAGAGATAGTTAAAGGGATGGGGGGGAAGGGGGAATTGATTATAATCATATTTCTTCAAAAAATACATAAATAATAAAACTTTTTATGAGCATATACGAAATTCAAAAAGTTTTTAAAAATTGCGAAATATATGAAAGAGTTAGAAATTTTCTAGAAAATTAAGAAAGTTTTGGATCGCTCGTGAAATATTTGAAATTAAAAAATTTTGAGTCTATTAAAAAACACTGAATATTGGAGATTGTCAGTAATTCTAGAAAATTTGAAAAATTTTTAGAATATCCAAAAATGTTAATTAATTTTGTATGTTATGGAATATTTTGATACTCCGTAAATGTACAAAAGATGTGTAGTATCATTAACATTTTTAAAAATCAAAATTTATTACATCATACATAGGTCTCGGTGTTTTTTTTTTCAAAATATTCATGAATATCTTTTATTTTCATGAATTTTGGATATCACAAAAACATTGACAATATTGTGAGCAAAATCAAAAAATTTGTGGGATTTCAGACAAAGTAGGTGAATTTTGTGGATTTTTCAAAATTTCGAAGAATCTATAAAACTCTACCTTTTGAAATTTTAAAACATTAAAAAATGTTTTATGTTACGAATTTCGTCTATAATTTTGGAAACTGAAAGAATAGAATAATATTTAAAATCATGAAGATTCTCAACAATCCTAAAAAATTTGAGAAATTAGCAGACTTAGAAAAAATTTTGATAAATTTTATACATTATAGAAATGTTGAAGACTTTGCAAAATTAGAAAATGTAATATTTTTAACATTTTGAGATATCGGAAAAAGTTTTATCGTATGAAGATAGTTGATAATTTCAAAAATTACAATAAAAATTGAGAAATCGTCGAAAATTTTGGTAGTGGCTAATTACAACTCTAGAAATTGCAAAAAATAAAAAAATTTCCATCAATTTTGCAGATTGTGGAAAATTTTGAAAATATTCTGCAAAGTTTAATGATTGTATGATATTCTGAAAATTTTTAAAAGTTAAAAAATGTTCTAGGGTACATGGATCGTCGAAAATTTTAATGAACACCTCAGAAATTTTGAAAATTCTAAAAAATTGTATATAAATGCAGGATTTTGAAAATAATAAATAATTGTAAGAAATTTGAGAAAATCTATAGAATTCTAGAAAACTTTGATAACTTTTATAGATTTTCGAATATTTTGAAAATTTCTTATATTGTTATAATTGTCAAAAGTAAAAAAATGTTGAAATTCGATATTTTTGATAACCCGAATAAAAATCTAGAAATTTGAAAAATGTTGAAAAGATAAAAATATTTAGAAATCCCAAAAATTGTAGATATTTTTGACAATTTCATGGAATTTTGAAAGAAGATGATAATTTATATTTCACAGATTGAGGAAAATTTTGAAAATGTTCTTTAAAAGAACAGAATTTGTGTATTGTTATTCAAATTTCAAAGAAAAAAATGTTTCATTGTGCAGAAATAATCGACAATTTCAAAAATTTCAAAACAAATCTTTTAAATTTGCATAACTTTGAAAGTTAGAAAAATAAGACAATTTCAACAGTCAATAGTTCTACAAAATTTGGAAAAATCTGTAGGGTTCAAGAAAATATTAATTAATTTTGTAGATTGTACAATACCTTTGAAATTCCTCAAAACTGAAGAAACAACGTAACATTCTCAAAATTATTAAAAATCAAATTATTTTCTACCAAACAGAAATCGTCAATAGTTATGAAAATTTTATTCAAAAAAAGGGAACTCCTTTTAGATTATCTAATAGTAAAACAAAAAAGAACAAACTTAAAGTCAACACATATTTTGTTATTTTTCTTTACTTTGTTACTAATTTTAAATAAAAAACTTTTCTCGCATCTCTAGGTTCAACCTCCAAAAATTTGGATTCACCGGAAAAACTTTTCAGCACTTAAATCTAGAAATTATGGTTTCATAGTTTCCATTTTACTGAATCCAGAAATTTGGAAAATTCAATCATTAGACATTCTAAAAATGTTTCCAAATCTTCTAATTTTGACTTTCAAAATTTCTAACCCTTCGAATTCTTTGAAAATTCGACCTCCACTCAATTTTCTCGAATTCCAAAAACTCTTTGACCATGAAACCAAGAAAAAGTTCAAGTTTAAGTTGAAGAGTGTAAACAAATGTGACGCTCGGTGGAACCCAGCCAAGATCGGATCAGGAAAGCCGTCGATCATCGAGTCAAAAAATAACTCAATGTCAGGAAAAGCGCCTCGGTTATTCGACTTATTCACCTGGTACAAAGAACCCATGGTGGCGCTCGTTGGTGGAATGATGTTGTTGACGAAGAAAAACAGAGCATCTTCGGGTCGCAGATGAATCCTTTTGCGAATTAGGAAATAAAACTGGCCAACCGTGAGGTCCGACGGGACTAGGTACTTTTGTTTATCTAAATCGCTGATCTTTGCTTTTGGAGCTTTTTCCACGATCACCTGGATGCCAAAGAAAATATTGAAAAAATATGTATCATATTTTATATAATACAACATGATACAATGATTCTATTATAATATTAAAATATGCAACATTATAATAATTATACACATTAAAAATGTTGATTACTATAATGAAAAATAATATATATTGTAAAAGTTCTGATATTCATACAGTAATAGACAATATTGAATTAAAAACATAAATATACCGAATAGCCTTGTGGACATACAAATTTCGACGCAGTTCAAAAGGTCTATTTATACTTTCAAAACTTATGGAAATTTGCAATTGAAAAGTTGTAAATTTTTATTATTTACTGATAAGATTATCGAAATAGCTTCTTTCAAATGATAAAATTAAAAAATTTTTTTTAGAGTTGTCAACTCTGCTTATTAAAATATTTTAACAATAATATACAATAATCTAGAAAATTCGAAATAATTTTTTGGGCAGAAAAAAAATACTCACAATGTAGTTCTAAACTTTCAGACACAAAAACATTTTAAGATTTACAAATTACTATTAAATATTTGATTTTCTGATGATGATAATATGATTTTACTAATTATGTTGGTTATCAATTTTTATCATTGTAACTTATGTTCTTTATTATTTTTGTTTATTCTAAGTAAATAATAATTTATGTACATAAAATTTGTCATACAATATTAAAATTTTAAAGATTTCATACAGAAGTATAATAATTTTGTGCATTTCCTTACTTATCGATACAATTAATATGGAAAAATATAGAATATTATGAAATCATTATATTTTGGTAAATATAGTATATTTTAACTAAATATTAACTTGATATCATAGATTTGATAAGTAAATTATCATTTCATTACATTAATTATTACTTATTCAACGATTTAGTTCCATTTGTTATTATATGTAAAATTTATTATACAATATTCAAAATTTTTTAAACAGTATACAGAAATATGATTATTTCGATGTGCGTTTCATTATCCATTAATATAATGATCATAAATTTTGAATTCGATAATTTTGTAAAATTATTATGATTGCATTTTTTATGATTCTATCATTAAACTATCATTTTACTATATTATTATTACTGTTTTTAATTGTTCCAATTTTTTAATTTATTTTTTCAATAATTTTATAGAAATTTATTGTTATATTTAAAATTTATCATACAATATTCAAAACTTTATAGGATTCATAAAAAAACAGTGTAATTTTACTATGCATTTTGTTATCTACCGAAAGAATGAATATAAATCATGAAATTATAATTTGATGAAAACATTATGCAATAGTAAGTACATTATATATTTTTTTTCATATTTACTAATGATGATTGAATATTTTACTATGAAATAAGGATTTTCTAGAAAATAGTATCTACATGGATTTTGATTACTTTTACTTTGCTTGGATCTCTTTCAGTTTTTTTACAATTTGCAAGATTATTCAGTATTTCTGGAACTCTTCCTATCTTTCAGGATGTATAAAATAGTGTAGGATTTAATTTTTTTTTTATATATATACTTTTAGCATTTTTTATGAATTATTATACAGATTTTGAAAATTCGAGCGATAAAATTAGCAGATCATTAAATTTTTTATTTAAACGAATTTTTCAGAAAACAGTCTCGATAGATTTTTATTATTTAGTATTTTTTGTATTTCTTCAGTTTTTTTATAATTAGAAAAATGGTTTAGGGCTTTTAAATATTTCTGTATAAATTTCTGGGAATCGATTCTCTAGTTATTGAAGTTGTATAGATTTTCATCATTTTATAGATTCACTTGTATTTTTCTAAAGTATTCAAAGAATTTTGTGGATTTTCTCAGTTACTTTGAAGATATTTTTTTAAATTTCCAGAATGAGATTGCCGAGATTTCAGAGTTTAAATATTCTTAAGTATTTCGACCGATTTTGCGGGAACAGTTTATTTATAGATTTAGAGCGCCTTCAATATTTTTTTGAATTTTTTACAGACTTTCACAATTTGAAAAAATATCTTGTATTTTTATGGACTTCTATATATACACATATATTTTTAGAATTCACTGCTTGTACTTCAAGTTCAAAACGTTTAAAGTTAGTATAAGAGAGAAAAATTTTCTATCTGCTTTTGAACACTTTTCGAATCCAACGAAAAACTTAATGCTCTCCAAGTTTTAAATTACATCAATTTTTTGAAGAATTTAATAGCATTTATATGAAACTTTTTAAAATCTTGTATTTTAGTAGTTTTTGTATATTTATTGAATTAGTGAGGTTTTTTTGGGTGATTTACAGATTTCGCCTACTAATATATATTTTCACAAGGATTTCTAAAATTCCATACTTCGAATTGTAAAATTTACTTATAAAAAATGGAAAAGAGTTTTATTTGTCAATATTTGTACACAAATTATAAATATTTCACTCTGTTGTATTGAAAATTAAAATAATAGAATTTTTAATTTAAAAATAAGGATGTTTAAACAATATTTATATTTCAGTTTTCAAACATTACTTAAAAAGTTACAGATGGTTCTAAAAACTCGGTGAGTCTATTAAAACTAACATGAAATAAATAACCAGATTTATTTAAACAAAAGCAACCTAATTCCGTTATTGTTACTTGTTAATTAATGTAACGCGTAACGTTATCGTTACAGTAACAAAAGTAATGCATTACTTTCAAACTCTGCTATGATTTTACCATTATACTTTTTTTTCCTGAATCATTTTTGATTTATTAACAAAATTATATCATATATAGAAGTATTCCTACAATACATTCAATTTTATAAATTACTTATATAGAATTTTCAATGATTGTAAGTTAAACATTTATTGATGGAAAAATTTATCAAAAAAACGCACATGAAACTTTCAATAATCACACTCACATCCTAACAAAAAAAAAAAAAAACATTTCGCATCGATAAACAAATCCTCATTTTCACGTCATCAAGAGCATTGTTCGCGAAGAATCAAATCAATTCAAAGCGAACAACAATCGCATGACACTCACACTACAAACACAAAAAAAAAGAAAAACAATGCACATTTACCGTACAAAAACAAGTCCACAAAACATGCAATCACAATGCCATGACGTCACGCAAATCTCGTTACCGAAAAAATCAACCGAATTTCGCAAATCGCAAGAACTGTCAAACGCGCAAAAAAAAGTCAAGGAAAAGTGCCATTAATGCAACGACCTTGAGATTCGTGCCTTCCGCCATTTTTGTATTTTTTCAGCTCACCTGTTTTTTTTTTTTTTCTTGACTTTCGCAACGTTGACATTACGTGAAAAAAACATCGGGCTGATTGCGGGTCAGCGAAAAGTCAATGGAAACCAAATGCGCAAAAGTGGCGAAGGGAAAGTAAAGGAAAAAAGGAATGTACTTACAGGTACTCTGTCCGGGTATTTCCGTCGTATTTTCTCGCCCTCTGCCTTTCTCTTCTCGAACGGGTGTTCCTCCTTATACCTGAACTTCATTTTCGCCGCGACAGTTAAAAATTATCGCGGATTTTACGTTGATTACGCTTTTTTCGCGGACGACGAGAGTTAGTTGTTGTCAACAGTTGCCAATTTCTCTGAATTTCACTGATATGTGGATTAATTTCGACCAATTTCGACGCGAATGACAGCAAAGTTCACTATAGCGGTGTTGCCAGATGTACGATATATGCCACTAGGGAATGGCAACACTGCGTGAACAGCAACACAGTTTACTATGGCAGTGTCGCTAAACTGTACTAAACTGAACTGTACTAGACTGTACTAAATACTTGGTGGAGTTCAATAGAAGTTGAAGCAAGTTAGCACAAGTTGGAGTGTCTATCTGTAAATTGTCACCAGCGTCACCAGAGGGGTGTCTTAGACCATAAAGTACATGCACAGTAAAAAAAATCTTGCAGAATTACTAGGGCATAGTAGAGGTGTTACTACTTACAGTATAGTCAATGCACAAGAAAGTAGTACGAATTTACCACAGTGTAGTAAATGAGCATCACCGGATAAAGTAGTTTTACAAGCGTCTAGTGAGTGTACTAAAAATGCGTAATAGTACACCTTTCAACATAGCAAATAAAACGACCTCCTTCGGAAGGGGTAGAATTACGAACGCTAGTAAATTTACTACATTGACGTAAGAGTGCTGCCAAAGTATTAGAATCACTGCAGCCGTGGTAAAAGTACCACTAAATCGTATTTATGCAATGAAATCGTCAAAGTGCAAGTTGGACTTAGCGTCCTGTTGCGTCTTTGGCGTCTTGTACCATGGCGTATGTTGCTGCATTTTTATCGCGTCTTGCAGTGTCTTATGCGAAAAAAATATTATATGTTCTCTTGTTCAGTTTGTTATGAATAAAGCAGTTTATATTGAATTCATTTTTATTACGCTGTTATTGCATAATTCGATTCATGCCATGCAAACCTAACCTCAAATTTCTCAGTGCATTAAATATTTTCTAGTACTTTTACGAATTCCTAGTAATTTTATTAGTTTCAAGTACTTTTACTAGATCCTAGTACTTCTGCTACTCTGTTGTAGAATCACTACAAGTCTGTAATTTTACCTCTTTCAAAGGAGGTCGTTTTATTTGTTAGTTTAGAACTGGTAGTTCTGCAAGATTTTTTTTACTGTGTGGACTGAGCATTCAACATGCGCAATGACCCCAACATTGGAGCGTGTAGTAAAAGCCGAACGGCAACTTTATACATTCATTACTATATATATATATAATATCATATATATAGTACATCTATATATACAGATATAGTATCACGTCATTGCTTGCCGTTCGGCTGTTACTACACGGTCCTATGTTGGAATCACCTTTTCCAGCACCGAACAAAGGCGATGCTCAGTCCATGTACTATATGGTCTAAGCTTCTATACGATAAAAAAAAATTATCAAAGATATTAGAAATCTAATAATTCTTCTTATACACTAGGTTATTAAAACTTTCTGGAAAATTCATAAAACCTAGCCCCCCGAGCATATAATTCCGAAAATTCAAAGGAATCAATAAAAATAATAGAAATTTTTTGGACTGTATGAATATTAAAAAAATATGAAAAACAAAAAAAACAAACAGGAAGTACTGTAAATCTGTATAAAAGATACTATTTTTTTTTTTCAAAAAAAATAATTTGAATAGTACTTAAAATTGCTGAAATTTTTGATACTGTTGCATCAAATTCTACAACATATAAATACTAAAAATACGCAAGAAATACCAGAAATTTCTTACATTATTCAAATATGTAGATCATGTAGATAGAATTTTTTTTTAAATCTTCAAAATTCTGAATTCTAGTGCGTATAAAATTTTATAAAACTACAGAAACTCATTCAAATACCAGAAAATTCTTCACATTGTAAATATCACTGATACTACTTGAAAAAAAAAATGAAAAGTACTATAAATCTGTATAAATGATACTTACCCGCTGTTTTCTAAAAAAACAATCCAAATTCACAAAATCTTTGAATTTTTTAATACGATAGCACTCAATTCTAGAAATCTGTGGAACGATCAATGGAAATGGTAAAAATTTATAAAAATATTGAAATTTTCAGAACTTTTTTTTCAGACATTTTTCTTTAAAATGAACCAAATTGTAATGAAATTTCACTCGACAAAAAATTCGAGTTCAAATGCTTCTGTCAACTTCAGGGAATTACAAGATTGAAGTGAGCGTTCAAAATGGCCGCCCTACATTTCAACATGGCCGCGCCCATAGCGGTTGCTCCTTTTTCTCTTTAGGATATAAATAATGAAAATGAGGAAATAATATATAATAGTTTCAAAAAACCTATCTGCAAAATTGAAGGAACTTGAAATACCAAAAGCAAAACAATAAAAAAGTCCAAATAAATACGGATAATTTATTGATGAACTCGCAACGCGAGTCCGGACTGTACAAACGCATTATCTCGTGATAATTCTCCTTCCCAACACATATAAATACGGCTCTCTTAAATCTAAACAGGGTCTCGCCAACGCGATGAGCGATATACAAAACGTAGTCGTAAAGTGAGCTGCAAAAAACGTGGCCCTAAAGGTTTTTCATGGCGTAACGTGAATCGCCTTCTGTCCCTGGTACGCGATAACGACGCGTCCCATTACAATTCCAGAGGGCGATCGAGGTTTTCCATGCACCGAGAAAATGAACAAAAAAATTACCCCTGAAAAAAAAATCCCACTCATTAATATTCCATGATTCCTATGGGAAATCTTGTAATAGTCTGTAATTCATGAATTACAAAACTATTACAACCGGCAGGGTAGGTCCCTATTCTACCAGCTGATCAACCTGTTCATTTCTTCGCGCGAAATATATAATTTATATTTTTCTGGCATCTAATTTATTCAATGTACTTTCAGTGATTACAATTATGAAAGATCCATATAAAACTTCAACTCAAACACTGTGGTTTTGGTAATTATTCAAATGAAATCATCTGGATGGTCAGCTGGTACAATCGGAATCTACCCTGCCGGTTGTCATAGTCTGTAATTCATGAATTACAAGATTTTCCATAGGGATTTCCCGGACTTTTTGCGCCTCGCGCGAACCAGGAATTATATCGCGGAGGAAAAAGTACACATTTCATTAGGAACATATAAAGAAGATGGTAGAAAGAGGAATATTACAAAAATACTTAAAAATCGAAATAATCAACAATTGAACATTTTATACATTGATATGTACAGTTATGTAAAAATCCTGGGAGAGTTTCACCCCCGGGCGATCACGTAGAAGTTTCGCAAATTTTTGGTGGTTTTTTCCGAGGAGCTTTTGTACAGAAGTTTACGACAGATTTCGATGAAAATTTATAAGTGAAATCTTTGAAGCATCCTTCGGCTTCATGCAAAATCTCGGTAAAATCGACTTTTTAGTTTTTATTTTAAAAAATTTCGAAAATACATTGTTTCTAATGGGAGTTGAACATTTTCGCTGCATTTTCCTCTGTAAAATTTAAATGCGTTGACGAATTTTTACAAAAAACTACATAATCGACGGGTGCTATCCTTGGAAACGATAAGAATTTTGAAAAATTGATTATTACTACTGATTTTGTTGTCAAACACGAAAAATAATCACGAGGTGATATGTCACATAATAAAATTTGAAAACTTGGCAACGTCGCACTCGAATGTTACTAGGAACAGTTGGGTATCGTCATAATGTGTATCAGGGGCGTAGGCAGAAAGAATTTTCGGGAGGGGTTTTTCTGAAAAATATTTTTTTTTTGGAATTTTATCATTTTCAATCTTTGACAATTTGTTACAAGAGAGCGATTTTGGAATATTTTACATTTCGGAATTTGAAAGCTATATAACTTTTGTAATCCAGAGATGTATATTTTTCATGTTCGTAAATAATGGAATTCAATTTTTGTGATTTTCAATTAGTAACTAAGGTTTCAATTTTTTTTTACTAATACTTTTTTGTATTATTACCACTTAAAGGATTATCTGGTATTGAGTAATATGGGTGTCTATAAAGCTGTCTAAAATTCGATGCTCTAGGAATCGAACTTCTAAAAAATGTATACATTTGAATTGATTTTTGAGCAAATTTTAACAACACAGATAAAAAGTACATTATAAATTTATAACACATATCGGCTTGGATTGAAAATAAGTTTTAAAGGCAAAGATATGACGTTTTCGAGGATTTATATACTTTGACTAGTGTTTTTACCACACAGAAATGGAAGGGATTTCCTTTATTTTTATATTCTTCGAGAATCCCTTCAGTAGTATTGTAAGTTATGATCAATTGTTAATAATTTTGGTTTTTCGTGTCTTGTAAATTTATGGTATATATTAAGAATTTGTTTACATGTAGATTCTGAAGAGGGCTTCATTTAAGCTGAAATATTAAAGATATTTTTATATAAAGGGATGACTTATTTATGACTCCGTGCGATCACACAAGGAATTCATAAATTTATATTATTTTCGTATGGTATATTATTCATCAACTTTCGTAGTATTTCCTGGTATTTTTATATATTTCCAATATTTCTATGGATCACTCAATAAATTTTTAGAAATTGATGCTATAGTATGGAAACTTTCAACGATTTTGAGGATTAAAATTGATTTTTTATACGACAGTTTCTTCTATGAAGACTTTCAATACTTTTATTCCATATTTTTTTAGTATTTCTATAATTAAAAGTATGTTTAATTGCGTGAACTGTATTAATTGAATTTGATGCATTTTTACTGTTTTCTATATGAATTTATAAAATAATTTCAAAAATTATATATATTTATAGTATTATATTAAAAGTTATGCTCCAGGACGGAGTTTTATAAATTTCTAAGAAAATTATTTCTACATAATTTTTACGCATTGAAAGATTTCTAGTGAAGTAGTAAGCTAGTAAATTGGTAAACTGTTTAAGCTAGTAAAATAGTAAGCTACAACAAAAAAAACTAGTAAGCTAGTAAACTATTGAAATTTTAGAATAGTAAACAAGTGAAAAAGGAAAAATAGTAAACAAGCTAACTCGTTAACAAGTAAATTAGTTATTTAGTGAACTAGTAAACTTGTAAAATTTGTAATAGTAAACTAGTAAAATAGTGAGCTAATAAACTAGTAAGTTGGTAAACTAGTAATCTATTAAGCTGGCAAACTAGTGAACTAGTAAACTTGTAAACTGGCAAGCCAGTGAACTAGTAAAATAGTGAACTTGTTAACAAGTATATTAGTTAACTAGTAAACTGGTAATCTAGTAAACTTGTAAGCTAGTAAACTATTCAGCTAGAAAAACAGTGAACTGCTTACTTGTTTACTAGTCAACTACTTAACTAGTAAATAAGTAAATTAGTAAACTAGCAAACAAGTAAGCTAGTAAACTAGTAAACTACTGAAATCGTAAAATGTGAAATAGGTAACAAGTGAAAAACAAAAATAGTAAACTTGCAAACTCGTTAACAAGTGAATTAGATTTTTAGTAAACTAGTAAACTTGTCAAATTTGTAATAGTAAACTGGTAAATAGAGTATGCAAGTAAACTAGTAAACTTATTTTTCACACTTCTCTAGTATAATGCACGAAACCCTGGAGAATTTCTAAGTATTTACATATATTACTTATATTTTTGTAGATTGCTACAGAGATTTAAAAAACTCGATGCTTTAAAATGCGAATTTCGATCAATTCTCAGTAATTTAAAGGATTAATGATAAAATCACTTTCTACAGATTTTTCATGTTTTACATCGTTATTATTTTCTCGTATTTTTGAAATATTTAAAAGATTTTGTTGAGTTTTTCAGAATTTTCATAGATTCATATTATATTTAGAAGTTGATGCTCTAGAATCCCAAAAATTTACAGATCATAGAGGCATTTGTCGAGATTTTTCAGAAAACAGTTTTTTTGCGTAAAATTCAATTATTTTCATTATTCTTTCAGATTTAGTATAATACGAAAGATTTTCAATACTTCTATATGGATTTTATTTAGATTCCTAGACTGTGATGATCTAAGATTCAGAGTTTTGTGAATTTTTAGCGTTTTCATAGATTTTCATTATTCTTGAATCTTCCCTGGGTTGCGACAATTTTTCCGATTCATATTTTCTACGTAATACTACGTTTTGATAATTTTTACTTTTTTTTTATTAAATATACATACTGCTACGTTTTTATGCATTTTTCGTGACTTATATTTTTATTTTTACATGAAATGTAACCCCTAAACCCCTAAAACCCCTCTCTGCCTACGCCGGTGTAAGCCCGTTGCTTTATGTCTTGAAATAAATAAATAAATATGCTTCAAATCACGTAATACTCATCCTATTCTTAAAATATTCTTAAATCTTGAAAAATATTTCCATCAGTATTAACTACTCCAATTTTGTCCTGTTTTTTTACTTTTTTATTTTTCATTTAATTTCTAAATTCCCATACCAAAAGAAAATTTGCAGAAAGCATTGAAGGTTTGTCTGATCATCATATTACATGAATAATGTTGTAAAAAAAATTCTTTAGCTGCACTTTGGTACAAGCTCCTCGGAAAAAATGGTTTTGACGCATGTTACAAAAAATGCGAATATGTTATATGATATTGTGGATATGGTAGCACGATGCGTTCGTGAAAAATGACACTATTTTCTGGCTCGGAGGAGGCTCCGAAAATCTCGGTTCGCCGCCCGAATAAAGTTTTGATTCCGAAATAAAGGTCTCATTCAGCGGGCAGGAAGCACGGGTGGTCGACTTTTAGCGACTTCCGGCGAATCAGTGTTCCCACCCCAAGACCTTTTTTCCAACGCACATACTCATTTTTTTTTATTCGCACTGGATAAGAAAGTGTAAAAAGAGTCGGTTTCCAACTGCGAAAGTTTTCTTTTTCTCTCATCTCCATACTTATATGTTTCTGAAATTCCAAACCTTGAAAAATAAACGAAAATAGAAAAAAATTACAAATTGAAATTCGAGAAAATCTATTCAACGTTTTTTAACCTGTATTCGCTTTTATTTTGAGTGGAAATGGAAAATTCGTTTTCTTCTTGTTTTCGTTTATTTGTGAAAATCGAAATTCTGTAATTCAGATTTTCAAACTTGTGCATGTGTTTTTTGAGTTTCAGAATTTCGATAGTCAAATGATTTTCGTGTAGTTTTGCTTATTTCTAATTTTTCACAGTGAAATTACAACTTTTCATCATGCGATATGAAATTTGTTCTTCAGGAAATTTGGTTCATTTTTTTTTTGGATGGAACTGGAAAATGGCAGGATTTTTGGAAAGTCAAGTTTTCAAAATTTTCGAAAATTATAATATATATAAAATAATAAATATAAAAAAAAATATATATAATATATATTATATATTATATATAATATAAAAAAATAAATATAAAAATAAAATTAATAAAATTTCGAAAATTCTGTGAAACTACAAAAACTGGGCAATATTCTTAATGATTTTGAAAATCAAACAATTTTTTATAGTACAAAGATCGTCGATCATTATGAAAATTTCTATAGAAATCTAGAAATTTTGATATTTTCAAAGAGGAATTCTGTAGATTGTCAACAGTTATAAAAAACTTGATAAATTTGTAGGATTTCAGAAAAAGTAGGAAAAATTCGTAGATTTCGCAAAATTCAAGGAAATGTTTATAATTTTTCAAATTTCAAAAAATCAAAAAAAGTTTTATCGAATGTATATCGTTAATAATTACGATAAAAATGTTCGAAAAATCGAAAAAAAATTGAAAATTAAGAAAATAGTCGATAATTAAAAAAAAAGCAAAAATTTGTAAAATTTAAGAAAACATTGATAAATATCGTAGATTATAAAAAATTTTAAGGTTTCCGTGAAACTACAAAAAATAATGCAACCTGCAATCTTGGAATTTTTTAAAATCAAAAAAAGTTTTATCGTACAAAGTTAGTAGATCATTTTGAAAATTTAAATATAACTTGCAAAATTTTAGGTCTTTCGAAAAATGTTGGAAAAATCCATTATTATCAAAAATCACTAATAATTTTTTAAGAAATTTGAAAAATTCGTAGAATTTTAGAGATTTGTGCTGAATTTAAACTGTAAAAAATTTGTAAAAATCTTAGAATTTGAAATTGTGGAATGTTTAGAAATTTTTCGCGGAACTAGAAAAATTGTTATATTATCAACATTTTTGTAAGTCAACAAATTTTTTATCATGCGGAGATCGTCAAGATAGAATTTTTTATAAATTAAAAAACATCGAAAATTATGGAGATTGCCAATAATTCTAAAAAAAAAAATTTTTAGAATTAAAGAAAATCGATAAATTTCATAGATTGTGAGAAATTCGGAAAATTTCGTAAAGCTACAAGAATAATGTGACATGTTATTTTGAAATTTTTGAAAATCAAAAAAATTCTCATCGTACGAAGAAGGCTCATCATTCCGAGAATTTGAATAAAACTTGAAAAATTTTAGGTATTTCGAAAAATGGGAAAAAATCCGGTATCATCGAAAGTTACCAATTATTCTAAAAAATTCGTAGAATTTCAGAGACTTTTGCTGAATTTAGATTGTACAAATTTGTGAAAATCCTAGAATTTGAAGTAGTAGAAGAGTTTTTGAAATTTTCCGTGAAACTACAAATTAACTGTGGTATTATCAACATTTTTGCAAGTAAAAAAATTTATCATATGGAGATCGTTGAGAGTTTTGAAAATTTTGATAAAAAAACATTCAAAATTTTGAATAATGAAAAAACATTGAAAATTATAAAGATGATCAGTAATTCTAAAAAATTACAAAAATTGGTAGAATTGAAGAAAACATGGATAAATTTCGTAGATTATGAAAAATATGAAAGATTTCGTAAAACTACAAAAATTGTGTAACATGTAATCTCTAAATTTTTGAAAATCAAAAAAAGTCTTATCGTACGAAAATTGTAGATCATTTCGAGAATTTCAGTGTTACTAGAAAAATTTTGGTTACTTCGAAAAATTCGATAATATCGAAAATTACTAATAATTCTACAAAATTCGTAGAATTTCATAGATTGTTGATAAATTGAGATTGTAGAAAATTCGTAAAAAATTTCAGTGTCCGAGATTGTAGAACATTTTCGAAATTTGCCGTGAAACTACGAAAACTGATATTATCTAAATTTTTGCAAGTAAAAAAATTTGGAAATCTCGAAATAATCACGAGAATCTTAGCAATTCCAAAAAATTCGAGAAATTCAATAAGATTTCAAAAAACTCAAATAAATTTTGTAGATAGTGGGATATTTCGAAAATTTTCCATATTCCCATACTTTGACAACGTCAAAAAATGTATATCACAGATAATTTCGAAAATTTCAATAATTCTTAAAAATTTTGAAGTATCAAAAGTCATATGAATTTTTAAAAACTATCGATAATTCTGAAGAATTGTCAAAATTTGTAGAGTTTAAGAAAAAGATGAAGACACAAAAACTGTCAATAATTATTTCAACTCCCAAAAATTTGAAGGTTTCCAGAAAATGTTAACAAATGTTGTAGATCGATCATCGTTACATCAACAAACTCTCCATCACACAAAGATCGCCCACAATTTCGAAAAAGAATTCAAAAACAAAAACTCCTTTCCATAATTCTATCTAGAATCTTAAATCATCGAAACCCATTCCCCCCTCCAAAAACCTAGTAATTTTTCCAAACTTTCCTCACATCCCTACAATGCATTGTAAAAAATCCATTTCCTGAACCCCCGAAAAAATCATTTCCCCAGGCCCCCTCAAAAATACAAAAAAAAAACAATCCCCTGCATCCAAAAAATCCTCGAGAAAATCCTCCCCGATCTTTGGCAAAAATTTACCGCGTACTTGAACAAAAAAAAGAATACATTGTAATGAATCGAAAAAAATTCAGTCGTTTACAGGATGAAATGACTCAGTCGATGTTTCGGTTGGGAAACGTGCAGCGTCTCCGGGGACTAACTGACGGGGGGCCCGAAAAAACCCAGAACACGAAGGGTGCTGGTGACGGCTTTGACGAGGTCGTCTTTGTATCGCCAGATGGTCGTGTCGATGACGCTGTTGTCGCGGTACTGATCGCAAGTTTTTTTCAAAGAGTTTACGCAATCCGCGCGGTAATGTTGCAATTGGGCATCCTCTGTCTCGATGGGGTAGCTTTTGCACCCAGGTCGAAAACAGGCCAGAGGAAAATGATTGTGCAACGTCACGACCCTTTCAGGATTGTGGAAACATTTTATGTACTGGTTCGGTTTCGTGAAGTTTTTCGAACGGTACACGTGCTGCAGCATGTGCATGTACCTGAAAAAAAGCGAAAATTTTCGATTTTTACCAGGCGTGAATTTTCAGGAAAACCAAGGTTTGGAAAGTTGCTTGAAAAAATGTAACGCGTTACGTTACTTTCACGTTACTTTCTGGGAGAAATTGAATGTTAATAACAAAAGTCGAGAAACTGAGGCTGAAAAATACAATTTCAACGTACTTGTGATTTTTTTCTATAGAAATTGTTTATTTCAAGTATAATAAAAAATGTTAATCTGCACTTTTTCACCCTGAGAAAAAAATCAATCAGCTTGTTCAAATTTTTATATTTTTTGCAAGTTTACGAAATTTCTGAATCTGACATTTGATTAGCCACAAGGAAACATTCGCAAATTTCATAAATTTTTGAAAGAATCTCAATAGCTACCTAGATTTTCAGGATTTTTACATCTTTTTGTACATTTTTTAGTATGTATAGAATGTTGCAGGATTTTCTAGAATTTTTCAAAATGTTTACTTTTTTTCTGTACATTGATAGATTTCCAGAATTTCATGCTCCAGAATTGAAAGTTTATTGAATTATTGGTATTTGAGAAGGTTTTTCAGCAAAAAAATTCTAAGAAGATTTTTATTTCATTTGGTTTTTTTAAAACTTTTTTCTATTTTTCTACGATTTGAAGAATTCTTCAGTATTTTTCAGTATGATAGAATATTGCAGAATTTCCCAGTATTTTAACATGATTTTAGTATTTTTATGATAATAATTGTTCTATACATTTCAAGAATTTCGAACTCTAGAATTTAAATATAATGAAACATTACGTATTTTACAGGATTTCACACAAAACAGTGTCTCGATAGATTTTTACTTATTCGAGTACTTTTTGTATTTCTTTAGTTTTTCTATGATTTCAAGGATCGTTCATTATTTTTATATATTGCTGTATGAATTTCTGGAATCCGAAAGATTTTCAATGTTTCATATACTTGCACGTATTTTCCGAACGTATTTTCTTTCTGCATTTTTATTTAAATAATGTTGTGAAATTTTTAGTTTTTTTAAAGACATCTCTTTAAATTTCCAGAATGAAATGAAATTGATGTTTCGAAATTTCTGGAGTATATTTTGATGGATTTTGCAGAAAACAGTTTCTTTATATATTCAAAGGGCCCTCAATATTTTTTGGATTTTTCAGAGAGTTATTACAATATAAAAATTTTCTTATCTTCTTACAGACTCCTATTAACATAAATTTTTTAGAATTCAAAGCTCGAGAAATTGAAGTTTTTTGATTCCTTGAATAACATAAATTTTTTAAGAATCAAGTAACTGAAAACTTAATAAAATCTAATATTTTTCGTATTTATCGTACTTCATTTTATTTATTTTTTTTTTTCTACTCATTATTATTCCGTAAGATTTTCTAGCAGGATCTCTAAATTTTAGAAATCCTGCTATAGATTTTGCGATCTATAGATTTTAAGAATTTTTTTTGAAAGCTTTCAATAAAAAATAAAAAAGCCTATTCTTTATTCAAGATTTTCACACAAATTACGATTATCCCACATAGTTTCATTGAAAATTAATAATATAGAATTTTACATCTCAAAATGAGGAAGTTAAAAATTACTAAGATCTCAGTTTCAGAACATTTTTTAAAAAGTTCTAAATTGTGCTAAAAACTTAATGGGACAGATAAAAGTAACGTAAAATAACCGGATTTTCGTTACTCGTAACCGAAAAAAAGTGACTCGTTCCCGTTATCGTTACTTGTTAATTCATGTAACACGTTACGTTATAGTTACAGTAAAAAATGTAACGTTTTAGAGTAACGCGTTATTTCCAAACCCTGAGAAAAACAGACACTCTAATAGGTGACAGGTTTCTGTCATTCCCGAGAGGGAGTTACATTTTTTTTCCTACAACCAGTTAAAACGAACAAAATTATCACTACATTGAATTGTTCAATCATAACTACATAAATGAGAAAAAAAGAAGTTATGTCATGTAAGGAGTGGTAAGAATACCCGATGTACGCATTTATAATATCTACGAATTGCTTTGTTCATTCGGCGAATTTTGTGAACATTCAATGTTGTAAACTAAGAATTGAAGAAACAACTTAATTACTTAATCAATTCAGGGGCGTAGGCAGAAAAAATTTTCGGCAGGGGTTTTTCTGAAAAATATTTTTCTTCAGGGATACCATCATTTTCAATCTTTGACAATATGTTACGAGAGAGCGATTTTGAAATATTTTACATTTTGGAATTTAAAAGTTATACAACTTTTGGAATCCGGAATCGTACATTTTTCATGTTCGTAAATAATGAAATATGATTTTTGTAATTTTTAATAAGTAACTGAGGTTTCAATTTTTTTACTCATACTTTTTTGTATTATTACCACTTAAAGGATTATCTGGTATTGAGTAATATGGTTGTCTATAAAGCTTTCTAAAATTCGATGCTCTAGCAATCAAACTTCTAAAAAATTGATATACATGAATTGATTTTTAACAAATTTTAACCACGCAGATAAAAGGTACATCATAAATTTATATTATTTTCGTATGTTATACTATTAATTTGATTTTGTAATATTTTCTGTCATTTTTATATATTTCTAATATTCATATGGATCGCTCGATAGATTTTTAGAAATTGATGCTATTGTTTTGAAGCTTTCAACGAGTCTGAAAATTTAAATTTAATTCTTCAGACGACAGTTTCTTTCAAACAGATTTTCAATACTTTTATTCCATATGTTTTAGTATTTTTACAATAATTGAAAGTATGCTTTATTGTACAAATTTATATATTGAATTATATGTATTTTTGTTTTCTATATGAATTTCTAGAATAATTTCTAAAATATGAGGTATATAATTTTTGTATTATATTAACAAATATACTCCAGGACAGAAAGTTTTATATATTTCTAAGAAAATTATATCTACATAATTTTTATTTATTGAAAGATTTTTAGTAAACTAGTAAGCTAGTGAACTACTGAAATAGTAAAATACTGAAATAATTAACAAGTAACCTAGTAAACTAGTAAATTACTAAAATTGTAAAAAAGTTGAATAGTAAACTAGCAAACTCGTTAGCAAGCAGATTAGTGAAATATTTAACTAAGAAACTTGTTAAATTTGTAATAGCAAACTGGTAAACTAGTAAGCTAGTAAACTAATAAGTTAATTAAATAAAAAACTAGTTAGCTAGTGAACTAGCGAGTTTATTAAATAAAAAACTAGTTAGCTAGTAAACTAGTAAGCTAATGTAGTAAAAAACTAGTTAGCTAGTAAACTAGGAAGCTAATTAAATAAAAAACTACTTAGCTAGTAAACGAGGAAGCTAGTTAACTACTAAACTAGTAAACTAGTAAACTACTGAAATTTTAAAATAATAGTTAAATGGTAAGCAAGTGAAAAAGTCAAATAGTAAACTGGCAAACTCGTTAGCAAGTAAATTAGTTAAATAGTAGACTAGTAAACTTGTTAAATTTGTAATAGCAAACTAGTAAAATAGTGAGCTAATTAAATAAAAAACTAGTTAGCTAGTAAATTAGTAAGCTAATTAGATAAAAAACTAGTTAGCTAGTAAACTTGGAAGCTAATTGAATATAAAAAATCAGCTATTAAACTAGTAAGCTAATGAACTAGTGCACTCTTTAATAAGTAAATTACTAAGCTAGTTAACTTTTAAACTAGTAAACTAGTGAGCTAGTAAACTAGTAAACAAGTAAACTAGTAAACAAGTAAACTAGTAAACTATGTAGTAAACTTATATTTTACATTTTTTTAGTATTATGCATATAATATACAAAACCCTGGAGGATTCCTCAGTATTTTAATAGATTACTTATGTTTTAGTAGATTGCTAGAAAGATATAAAAAACTCGCGGCTTTAAAATGCGAATTTCGAACTATTCTCAGTAGTTTCAAAAATTAATGATAAAATTTCAGTAGTATAGACTTTCATTTTTTATATCGTTAGTCTGTTCTCGTATTTTTGAAAGATTTTTAAGATTTCGTTACGTTTTTCGGAATTTTCATAGATTTATAGTATATCTATAATTTCATGCCCTAGAATCCCAAAATCTATAGATCATAGAGGCATTTGTCGAGATTTTTCAGAAAACAATTTTTTATAGAATATAATAATTTTCTTATTCTTTCAGATTTTGTATGTATCGAAAGATTTTTAATACTTTTATATGGATTCTTCATAGATTCCTAAAATTTGATGATCTAAGATTCAAAAATTTGTAAATTTTCAGTATTTTCGTAGATTTTAATTTTTCTTGATTATTCACTAGGTTGAAACAATTTTTCTGATTCATATTTTCCATGTAATGCTACGTTTTGATAATTTTTTCAATAATAATTATAATTATTTGAAACTTTCATTTTTATTATTTATGTATGTAACTTTTTCTAATTTTACATGAAATATTGATTGAAATTATCAGACTTTCGGGAGGGGTTTGAACTCCCAAAACCCCCCTTTGCCTACGCGCCTGAATCAATTATTAGAAAAAGAGGAAGAATTTAAGAAATATATAATAATAAACTTTTCCAGGTTGGTAGTTAAATGACTCAGTTATTTTAAGGCAAGAGGTTTTATTATTGTATTTTGTCGAAACACGCATTATGTTTTTACATTTTCAAATAAAAAACTGAGATACTTAAAAAACATTAAAAAATTACGAAAATTCCTATTAAGTTGGACAACTTTTTACGATCGTTGAAAATTTTTTAGTAGTTGGAAATTTAAAACAATCTAAAATTTTCTTACTCTCCAAAGTGCTCATATTTCAACTTCCTAAAATTCAACAAATAAAAACTTTTACTCAAAAGCACTTATTAATTTTACTTTCAAAAATCTGTTTCATTACACCTTTTAAAGATTATGCAAATCCAGTTTCATCATTCCAAATGATTCTAAATCTTAGGGTCCTGAAATTTTGCGCAGTAAATTTAACGATTGAGAGATTCGAAAGTTAGGGCTTCTAATATATGAACGTATGTATTCTCGTTTCGCAATGAACGTTTTATGATACGTGAAAGATCCGAGACACTGGAGCAAGATATAAATATATATTCGGCTCGAGAACTAAGCTATCGAGAGAACCCATGAAATCGCAGGGAGGGTCAAAATAAGCCGAAGGACCGGTTCCACAGAACCTTTTTGCTCCTTTTTTGCGCGATAATAAGCGTTCGAGAATCTACCAAGGAACGAAAAAAGCGTGAATAAAATTTTTATTGAGAAAAGTTTTCGTTTAAATGAAGGAAAAAAATAATTTTTTCTTGTTCAGGGAGTATAGAATTTGAATTACTCGTAATTTTTAAATAAGAAAAAAATTACCGAATAAGCTTTTGATCGGCAGTAGAAATTGATGTATTTTTTATTTCAAGAATGTTATGTGATGAAAATTTTGAAAATAGTTTATTTAAAAAAATTATCACAATTCGAAACAATTAATGTTGAGCCTAAAAATTTGATTTTAATTCAACAAATAAAATAAATTGAAAAAAAAGCAGTGGAATTCGAAATTCGCGATATTAGACTTTTAGATCGAAATCTTAATGACTTTTTGAATCTGAATTTCAAAAATATAACAAAGTTATCAATGCAATGGTAAATTAAGTAAATAATAGTAAATAAAAGTTGAGGTGTTTTGAAGTATTTGAGCATTTCTTCGTGCATCGACATAATTTACGAAATCACAAAAGCTTTTCAAAAACATTGTTTTCAGCACACAAAAAATCTACTTGAGTTTTGTGTTTTTCATGCTATTGTAAAATACGAAAAATTGCTGTATTTATATTTTTCTGGGGAAGAAGGTGATCAATTTACATAATTTATTCACAGTCCCCAAGATAAAATAAATTCTCAAAAATGTATGCCCTGCTTCTCTTTTTACAATTTGTTCCTCAACTTTTCATAAATTTCGTTCATTCTGCACTTGCATAATCCATACATAAATAAATCCATTCGTAAATTTTCTCAAATAAAATTACTATTTAAATAAATCCAAGTAATTTCCAAGTACAGCAATCCTCTACGGTTTTCTTTAATGAAGCTTATCACACAAACGGCGTCTTTGAACGAGCTCAAGTGTCTTTCGAACCCGGAAACTCAGGCACTCATCAGAGCTTCTTACAGTCACTCATAAGTAGAGTCAGTCGCTCCGAGTGGTTTTTCAAGTGCGAATAGACTCTTCCAATTGATACTAATGACTAGTACCAACGTCAAAGATAGTCTGGAATACCATTGAAATACGTCAGAAACGCTCGCGAGTCTCTGAAACGAACCTTCGTTTTACGATCAAACACCTACAGATTTTGTTCAGTTTTTTACACGGCAATGTTAATTACGAGCGAAAGATGTGCTGTGAATTCTGATAGACACATTTTCAGAATAATTTTTATTAATTTGGAATGCTTCCTTGGAATCTGAAGGGATTTGGAAATTTGAAGGATATTATTTTTTTCTTTGTATCCCATCAAATGTTATGAAGTAAAAATATTTTGTATCGGTGGTTTTTAAAATCAAACTTGTCATCGCAAGACGTGGTTCTACGTGATAGCACAAACGTTCTGTCCCATTGTTGTAAATTCGGAAAAAATGTTAACACTCACTTTGGAATATCGTTGAAGTACCCATGCGAGTGCAGCAGATCGTCTAGGAAGTACACGTTTCGTACATTGTACGAAGCATACGTGTCGTTCATGATTTTGCGAGCTTTCGGGAGTACCCGATTCATGAGGCTTTTCCAGGTACCGTTTCGCACCGGCATTATCACCTCGTCAATGTCCAGCAAGGCGATGTACTGGTACTCGTACATGTGCTTGTACAAGCAGTCGTTGTACGGTATCAGCTCGTTCTGCCGTTTGTGGTTGGTCTTCTTCTTCAGGTACATGTGCTGGAGCACGGGGACATTGGGTTGGCCCCCGGGAAGGGTTAAGGGTGTGACATGAACTTTGCCGAGATTCTGGTAGTGCTTCAGCACCCTCGTCACGTTGGGGTGGACCTGGAGCTCGTAGAAGAATATCTTGTCCGCTCCTAGAAGACCTGGTCCAGACAGAAGAGAGGTTTTCATCAGGAGACGAAAGACAAGTTGGGGACAAATACAGCGTGCGCTTTCTGAATCGGGTCAATGTAATGCATAAATATCTTCTATGGTCTTCGGCTTGTTAGCGTAAATCTTGCTCTTCGAAAATCCCCACAAAAAGAAGTCTAGTACAGTCAAATCTCAAGATTTTGGCGGCCAGTCAATACCCCGTTTTTTGACACAACACGTCCTGGCAGGCCCATGCACAGAAACCTGTATTTCGGGGGGGTTTTCAACTTTTATGTTGTACTTGTAGAATAACATGCAATTGAAATTGATTTGGTTTGACAGTACATGGTCCATCCATAGTGATGTAGATAATAAATGTAGATTAAAAAGGAAATGCATTAAATAAGTAATCAATAAATAATCAAATATATAAGGCAATATCAAAACATTTTTTTTTTCAAACAACTTCTACTTTATATATCGAATCTTTGTTATGCTTTCAACAAATTTAACACAAGTAACTCAATAATTACAGATACAAAATTGCGAAAAACACGATCATTATTTCTTTTTCACTCTTCGATGTATAACGAATGCATAATAAATAGAGAAGAAACACTTTTTATTACTACACTATACACATATTTTACGATTTAAAGGGTTATACACCTTTTTTTAAGACGCTTTGGATTATTTTTTTTATGTATATAGCACATAATTATATTACATGGAAGTTATATTATTGTAATAGAATATTGTCTACTTCAATATACAAACATTATTTGATGACAAAAATATCAACAAATGGCGGGGTTATGGCCCTTTCCTGACTTTTTTTTAAAGAAGCTTGCAGTAACTGCAGTGCAAATACAATATGCCAACTGAAATTGTAATATCCAAAAACGTTGCGTTTTTTAGTGCAACGATAACGTAACGCGTTACATTAATTAACTAGTAACGATAACAGAAACGAGTTCCTTTTTTTTTGGTAACGAGTAACGAAAATCGTGTTATTCATTTCACATTTGTCTCATCAAGTTTTTAAAACGATTTGTAACTTTTTAAGAAATATTTTGAAACTTGGATATAAGTAATTTTTCAACTTCCTAATTACCAGACAAAAGTTGTATGATTTTATAATTTTAGATAAAACAGAGTGATCCATTAGTGATTCATGTACAAATATCGACAAAGGGTATGATGCTTTTTCACTTTTTACTAGAAATTTTCACAATTCCAGCAATAAGTTTTAGAAATCTGCATATAAATACATGAAATTACTTGAAACCTTAGTTCTTAAAACCTATAGCAGGATTCCTAAAATCTATAGATTATGCTAGAAAACCTCACGTTATTTTATGAATACAGAAAAAAAATTGACTGCGAAAAATACTAGATATTATTTACTTTTTTTTAAAAAGCTATTAGATTCTTTGGAAATTTTTGTAATTACAGAAACCAAGAAACCCCGATTTCTCGAGCATTGAATTCTTATAATATATGTGTATAGAAAACCATAAAAATACTAGATAAATATTAAAATTTTGAAAATCTGTTAAAAATTCAAAAAATATTGAGGACACTCTAAATCTATAGAGAAACTGTTTTTTGCGAAATCGATCCAAATACTGCAAATATTTCAAACTTTGAATTCTAGGAAATCTAATTCTTGAATTCAATGAGATATCATTGAAAAAACCTTAAAAATTTCCAACATTTTATAAATACTAGGAAATACAAAAAGAAAATACATGTGTAGAAAAATTCAACTATATCTATGAAATACTGCAAATCTAGACAATTTTCAAAACTAGAGCATCGAATTCTAGAAATTTATACAGCAATACACAAGAAAACTGAACAATCCTTCAAATCGTAGAAAAATTGATGAAATACGAAGGATACTAAAAGAAATATGAATCTATTGAGACCTCTGTTTTCTGAAAAGTTCTTTTGGAACATACAAAATTTATTGAACTTTACAGTGTAGAGCTCGAAATTTTTCGAAATCCATGTATAAAAGTTTATATCAAAATGCTTAAAGTATATAAAAGTACTATGTAATCCTGCAACATTTTATGCATCCTCAAAAATACGAATAGTTTCAGAAATACTGAACAGTCCTTCAAATCGTAGAAAAATTGAAGAGACACGAAAAATACTAGAAGAAATAAACATCTATTGAGACACTGTTTTCTGAAAAATCCTTTGAACACGTAAAATTTAATAAACCCCAATTTTTACAGTTCGAAATTCTCGGAATCTGTAACAATTAAAATTAAAATGTCAGAAATATATAAAATACTAGAAAATCTTGGTAACATTCAATAGATCTTGAAAAATACGAAAAATACCAAAAAGAAATTAAAATCTTTTCAGACGCTGTTTTCTGAAAAATATCATGCAATGCAAGATATCAAAATTCAAATAAATACGTAAAAACCAATAATAGAAGCATTTCATCTAAATCGTTTGAAAGATCTCGTTGTAGCACCATCTTGTTGGAACCAGAAGTTTTCCAGACCTTTTTCACCCATTTGCGGCAATACAAAGTGCGCCAACATCAACCTATTGATTGTCTCACCAGGTCTGAAGAAGAACGGACCAATGATTGATGTTGTATCGATACATGGTTGAAATTGTACTGGGCTAAAGTTTAATCAACCATATTGATGAGGCCAATCGGTTGAAGATCGTCGAAGTAATGCAATCTTTTCATTGACCTAATTCATATGGTGCAGCCTGTCATTTTAGAATCTTGTTGCGTATCTTGAATGTTAATCATCAATGAAACAACACCCATTGTTTCTGCTAACTGTTCCAACCTTTGAGGTAAATCTTCATTTAACAACGCTTGCAAATCTGCATCTTCAAACTTTTTCGGTTGATCTGTTCGCTTCTTGTCTTTCACATCAAAATCACCACTGTTAAAGCGTTGAAACAGACCAATGATTGATGTCGTCTCGACACATGGTTGAAATTGTACTGGATCAAAGTTTTGATGAAGCCAATCGGTCGAAAATCGTCGAAGTGATGCAATTGTTTCATTGACCCAATTCATATGGCGCACCCTGTCTGTTGAAGACAGATGAAGAAAAAAGGGAAAAACCACTCACCCACAAGCTCGATCCACTCGATCAGCCTCACGGACAGGTCCTCGTGGAGGAAGTCAAGTCCCTTGACGCAAACGGCGAAATCCTTCTTGGTCTCGGGCTTGTTGTAAATGACCCTGAGATTGTTGGTGGCCGTGTCGCAGGGCTTCTCGACGAGGGAGACGGAGGCTGGAGGCCCGTGCTTCCACTTCGCCTGGGGTATCTTGCACGCGATCACGTAGGGCTGGTAAATGCCCTGCTTGTAGTTGCCCCACTTGGCGTACCAGATGTACTTGTACTCGAGGATCTCCACGATCACCGGCTCGCGCTCGTCCTCGTACCAAAGCTGGCAGTACGTCTTTATCGTCGGCTGGATCCGGTTGATCATGCCGACGATCCTGATCGCGTAACCGATACCCGACATCTCGCGCACGTCGTAGAACGCGTTGAACAGCTGGAACGTGCCGTTGCTCGAGTCCAGGGTCTGCCAGTAGACGTTGTTGAACTGGATCTCGTAGATGAGGGGGTATTTCACGGAACAGCCCTGGTAGGATAAGAGTTTTGGAAGTGGAAGTCAAACTATAAGAATTGGATTTTGAAGATCTTCCTAGACATTTTTACAGGAAAACTACTTATATGGGAACCTGTCAGGTACGTAGACAGAGGGGGGTTTTGGGGGTTCGAACTCCTTCGAAATTAGGAATTAATTACTATTTCATGTGAAAATAATAAGAATCAAAAAGAATGATGCAGGAAAAATGAAATAGGTACAAATTATCATAAATATACCTACTGAAATCTTGCAAAAATAATTGTTATTCAGGATTCTCAATTATGCTGAGATAAAAATTGCAATTATTTTGTGTCTAGAAGAATTTTTTCATGAGCTAAACTCTAATCATGAATAATATTTGGTAAGGATCACGTAGTAAACGAAAATTTGAAAAATTGTTTTAATTTAATGAAATTATACTGTAGTAAAATTGAAGTTTACGAAAATTTTAGAAATCTGGGAGGATTTAAAACCTGAAGGATCGAACTCTTGAAATTTTTAATAGAAATCCAGAAAAATATCAGAAAATCTTTTTAATCCTGCACTCTGAAAAATTATAAAAACTAAAGTAGGTATTCTGTGAAAGAATTTTTGAAAACATCTGAAAAAAGTAATCAACTTCAATTTCTAGAGCATAAAATTTTAAGAAGACCTACGTATCAATTTTTAAACTACATAAATACTTGAAATCCAGAAAAATACAAAAAAAATTATAAAATACTATAAATACTAATAAAAAGGAAATATGAGAAATCTATAAATCACGAAAAATCTATGTAGATGTGATTTTTCCGAAAATCTATCAAATTATTGAAAATCGATCAGAATTTAAACTCTAAAACATCATGAATTCTAGAAATGTAGATACTTCTTAAAAATCTCGAAAAATAACACACGATCTATGAAAATACAAAAAAAAAGGTAAAAAATCTTATAAATATTATTAAAATACCAAAGTACATGAAATCTATAAACACCAAAAATCGATATACATGTAGTTTACTCAGGAACCTATAAAATTATTGAAAATCTATAAAATCCTGCAAATTATGAAGAAATACTAAAAATTCGAGAATGCATTTTGTGAGAGACTTCTCTAAAATATCTGAAAAAATAACCGACTTTGAATTCTAAAGCATTAAAAAAAAAAAACTTATCTATCAATCTTCAATCTATATAAATACTTGAAATATTATAGAAAAATATAAAAAAGTTTACAAAATCGTATAAATACTAATAAAACGAAAATATATTATAAGATATCTATGAATCACAAACAATCTACGCAGGTGTGATTTTTTCGAAAGTCTATGAAAATATTCAGAATAATCTGAATATTCTGAAAAATCTGGGAAAATAGACACACCAACCATAAAAATTCAAAGAAAAGGTGCAAAATTATTTGAATATTATAAAAATACGAAATTACAAAAAACCTTAAAACATCGAAAATCGCTATAAATGGAGTTTACTCACAAATCTAAAAAATTACTGAAAATTGGCTAAAATTTTATTTCTACAGCATCGGATTGTAGAAGTTAAAAAAATACGGAAATACCAGAAATCTGTAAAGCACAAAAAATCTGTTAAAATGATATTTTTACAAAAATTTATAAATTTATTGAAAATCGATCCAAGTTTGGATTCTAGAACATCGAATTCTAGAAATATATGTACAAAAACACTAAAAATCGTGAAATATACTGAAAAATCCTCAAGGTTCCAGAAATAATAAACAAAATGCAAAAAATGCTGAAAATCATTAAATAGTCAAAAAGTATGTGTGTTTGTTTTCTGAAAAATTTGTAAAACTTCAAGTTCTAGTGCATTCAATTTTAAAGATCTATGAAGAAATTCATACAATAGTAATTTCTTGAAATGATTTAAATATTATAAAAATACGAAAAAAATTAAAAGATATTGGAAATCTATGTGAAAGGTACTAGTTTCCTTGAAATTTAATTGAGGTACTCAAGTTCGTTGCAATTTTCAGTACTATAGCATCGAATACTAAAAATCTATAAATATGCCAGAAAATATTACAAAATTTAATTAAAATGAATAAAAAAAACAAAAAATTTGGAGGTCCATAAAATATTGAAAACCTATTGCATAAAATTTTTCCAAGAATCTAGTGATATATTTAAAAATTTTCAGAAGTTTCATTTCTAGAGTATCGAATTCTAGTAAGCTGTATAAAAATTCATTATACTATATTTAAAAATCATTCGAGTATATAGTTCAGAATAAAATAAAATAATTATGAAAATTACCAAAAGTAACAAAAAAAAATCTAAATATCAGTGATATTACAAACATGAAAAATGCACTATTGTGAACTTTGAAAGTTGTATTATTTTCAAATCCTGAAAACTAAGAAACTGAAAAATCCTCAAGGAAATACCTTTTTTTTCAAAAAACCCCACCCGAAAATTTGTTTTGCCTACGCCCCTGGACTCAACCTCTGAAGCGAGAAACATTTACAAGACACGTGAAATAATCATTAACTATTGTCCTAACATTTATTTAAATAAATCTTCACTTTCTAAAAAAACCCCCAAAATCCCTTTCTCAAAACAAATAATTACATTTATAAAAATTCTCACTGTATGGGCCTTATTGGCAGTCTTCGGTGCCTGGGTCTTGGCCCAGTACGCCAAGGGCACGTTGGTCAACTGGTCCTTGAGTTCCGGGGTCAGTTCGTCCTTGGGGCCCGAGGGCCTCTTGTCGACGAGGGGCTCAGGGTCCGGGGGACCTTTGGAGGCCGTCGTCGTGGCCTGCTGATCGGGCCCCGAAGGTCGCTGGGACAGATACTGCGACAGGCGCTTGTAACTGGCCCCGGCGTTGGTGGGCCCGTCCTCGGCGAACCCGGAGAACAGGGCCCCGTCCCGGAGGATGCCGTTTTCCGCGTGGCGCAGCTGCATAACCGCGATCATGAGCAGGCCCCAGGCGAAGATGAAGACCAGGGCGCGGCGAGCGCACCTGGAGCCACCCCCGGGGCAGCTCTTCAGCATCCTCACCTTTGGGCCCCACCAAGTCCCGAGGACCGGTTTTATGGGCAACGTCTGAAACAACAAATATTTACTTTTGAAAAGAAAATAAGAAAAAAAAGATTTATTATACTCTTGAAGTCAGCAACGTTCGAAAATGAAGGAAAACAAAAAAGACTGTATTGAAAAAAAAAAGATCAAGAGACAAAAATCAATTTTTAAGTGTTTGCAAATTTCAAGTCTGTGGGGAATGATAAAAATTTTAATTAATTATCGCACAAAAATAAAACAAAAAATTAGGAAGTATGAATATTCTCATGACACGTCTAAGGAATTAAAAACTTTACAAAATTTGGTGTTGGTACATCAAAAACTGTAGATTTGTACCCTGTGCAATCCTTTCTAAAAATGTTCATCACTGCCTGAAGTTGGCTGTTATGTAGAGATAAAATGCGCGCGCATCACATAAAAGTGCGGGAATTTCAAATGATATGTTTGTCATGGTTTGACTGTCAACGACAAAAAAAGGAAAATGCAATGGCGCGCACAAATAATCTAGTTGTACAGAAAATAAACAAATATACTCTCTCAGTTTGAATTGGTAAGAAACTATTTATTAATAGTAGAATTTGACTAATTGGACAAGTGAAAAAAGAGCAACTAAAGTTTGAGTGAAATTCGTGATATAGCTTACTGATGAAATCAGTAATATTCTACTGAAGTAAAAGTGAATAATTATCTTTAAACTTTAGTAGAAACCTTCTTACTACTGTAAATATATTTTGACTAGTTTTATGAGTGCATTATGACTAAAAGATGAGTATAGTTTAACTAATCAAAAAGACAATTTTCACTCATACTTTAGTAAATAGATATTGTTCATAATAATAAATATTTCCCACTGTAATTATTCATTATCTAAATAGCATTCAAATGCCACTAATTCATTATTTTTTCATAGTAAAAAATCAAACAGTAATAATAGACATATTTAGACATTCGTTAAATTATTAATCCCTTGAATCATAAGTTTTCAACAATGCTTTTTACAGGAACTTTTTTTACTACTAGATACATATGATATATAATTAAGTAGAATTCAACTATTTTTTATAGTCAACTCGTGGAATTCTACTAATTTTTTGGTAGCTCTCCGACTATCTCTGATCTACTAATTGAATTAGTGAAAATTTTAATAATTTGAACTGAGAGAGTACAGAGTTACCCATGAAAATACTAGAAATCTACGAAAATACCAGAAAATGCTGAAAAATTTTGTTAGTAACATACTATACGAAAATTCTAAGAAACTGTGAAATACATAGAATCTGTGTAAACACCGATTTCTTAAAAATCTATAAAAATATTAGAAATTTCCAGAACTTTGAATCATTAGAGCATCGAATTATGTAAAGTGGTGCAGAAATCCATAGTAATAATAAAAAATCTTTCAAGTGGTATATATACTGAATAAACATATTGAATGCTAAAAGTTACAGAAAAAAAATTTATTGTAATACACACTCAAAAACTATGTAAGATATGATTTTTTTTATGAATTTATAGAATTTCAAATCGTAGGGTATACATGCAATTTTGAAAATCCATATTGAAGACCATGAAAATGCCAGAAATTTTCCTCAAGTGTAAAAATACTAAGAAATATATGAAATACAAACAAAAAGTACTCGTAGACAATATGAATGATACTGTTATCTGTTACTCAAATTTTTTTAAATTTCTAATTGTTTATTTTGCATTAAATACGAAAACTCTATGTAGCAATCCACAAAATACTTAGTCTATGAAAATTCTAGAAAGTACCGAAAAATTCAAAAGATAAACAAAAATATGCCAGATATACCGAAAATAGACTATAATACACAAAAGTTACGTTGATTATAGTTTTCTCAAAAAATTCATAAAATCTCAAATCCTAGGGTATACGTACAATTGTAATAATCTATTAGGAAAACCAGGGAAATACCAGAAAATCCTGTAGATTGAAATAATACTGAAAATATAATCAAAAAGGACACATAAATTACTGGAACTCAATATGAAAGATATTACTTTCTTGAAAATCAATCAAAATTCCTGAATTCGTTTAAATTTTTAATACTATAGCATCAAATTTTAGAAATCTACTCTTTTAGTTTGAATTGGTAAAAAACTACTCATTATTATTAGAATTTGACTAATTGAAAAAGTGAAAAAGGTGCACCTAAAGTTTTAGTAAAAATCTTCTAATTGAATTAGTGATATATCTTACTGATGAAATTAGTAATATTCGACTGAAGAAAAAAGTGAATAAATATCTTTAAACTTAAGTAGAAATCCAATACTACAGTAGGTTTTGACTAGTCTTATTCTTGCATTATGACTAAAAGATAAGTATAGTTCAACTAATGAAAATGTCAATTTTTACTTACACTGTAATAAATAGTTACTGTTCATAATGGTGAATATTTCCCACCACAATTATTGATTATCTAAATAGCGTTTCAAAGCTACTATTTCATCATTATTTTATAGTAAAAAAATCAAACAATAATAATAGATAAATTCAGACATTTGTTAAAATATTTTTTCCTTGAAACATCAAGCTTTTGACAATGTTTTTTACATGAACTTCTTTCACAATAAAGTACATTAATATTTGGTAGAATTCTACTTATTTATTAGTAAATCTCTGACTATCTCTAACCTACTAAATGAATGAGTAAAAATTTTACTTATTTCAACTGAGAGAAAGTAAAATTTTCATTTTAACGCACAGATTTCTTTTTTTTTTTTTCAATTTTCATCCCCAAGTAATTCACCAGCATTATCAATACATATTTCTCACGACTCTTCATTCATATCGAAAACCACTTTTCCCCCCATTTTCGACAATCACCAAAATCCATTTTCCGCAGCTTTCCCCGCGTTACAATTTTCCGCGACGCGAACAACACGCGTTTTTTATCGCGTGCCTCGTAAATCACGATTTTTACGACTCCTCCGCAAAGCCCCGTATTAAATAAATAAATTCGAATAAATTCAAGCCTCGTTAATCCCCCTCTTCTCCCCCAACGTGAATTTATGCATGAAGCCTTAATCCTGTATTTATTAACTTCGTATATTGTTTTTTAATACCCACCAATTATCGCGCTTGGGCATAATTTCGCATTATCGCGATTTAACAACACGCAAATTTACCGTTACAAAATCGTTGCTCGAGCCCGAAAAATTGTAATCCGAATCGAGCTTGGGATTTTTTTTGCACTTTCGAGGATTGAAAAAAAAGCTACATTGCATTTTCAACGTACTCGCTATCAGCCAGTCTCTTTTTATAGCAATAAAGTACCGAGGATTTTTTTTCGCGAGCCAGCGAAAATGCAAAAATGGCGCGATTCAGCATATAAATTACGGCCATCGATGAATCACGCGGCGTTTATTTCATATGGGAATGAAGGAGAAAAAAGTAATTGTGTAATTAGAATGGGAGATTTATCTTCATATTTTCCGAGTACTTTGATCTTATCGTCGTAGAGGAATTATTTTTAATGCCGCTATCGTGACGTTGTCAATTTGTCCGGGTTTTAATGAAAAAATGTGCAAGTTCCGGGAGTGGCGCGAGATCCAGGTGCATGGTGACTTTTTGTTTTTTGAGTAATTGCGTAATTGAGGAATTGAGTAAACGCGGTTGTTTGAGGATATTAAGAATTTTGAGAGGTTGGAAAAATTTTTACCTAAGCAGCAGAGATGAGAGAAAAGTTTGGGCAAATAGCAGGTTTTTGGAGTAGAGGAAATATTCTAAAATTATCTACAATATTTACAACCTTCAATAATTTTTTATTTGTTTTGACTCTCAAAATTTCACCAATTCCAGTCACATTCCTTCCTAAAAAAATGAGTTCAGTTTTTTTCTAAAAGGAGTGAAATCTCACTATTTTTGGGTGACTTTACACTCTAAAAACATAGGAAATCAGTCTGAAGTTTGAGTGCCAGTATTTTAAGTCGATGTAGTGGAAATTAAGTGTAGAAGAGTGAATTTCACTCTTGAATAAGCGAAATTTCACTCTTTAATTCTGGCCACATTCCTTCCTTAAAAAAATAGTTCAGTTTCACTCTAAAAGGAGTGAAATATCACTACTTTAGAGTGATTTTACACTCTACAAACATACAAAATCACTCCAAGTTCGAGTGCCAGTATTTTAACTCGATGTAGAGTGGAAATTTACTCTAAAGACTGAATTGTCACTCTCAAAGAAAATAAATTTCACTCTCAAAATATAGTAAGATTCCTCTCTAAAAAATGAGTTAAGTTCCACTCTAGGAGGAGTGAAATATCACTACTTTTGAGTGACTTTTCACTCTAAAAATATGAAAAACACTCTACATTTAGGTGGCAATATATTGACTCGATGTAGAGTGAAAATTCGCTTTGAAGAAGAAAATTGTCCACTCTTGGAGAGGTAAAATTTCACTTTTAAATTCTTCTCACATTTCCTTTTAAAAAAATGAATTGAGTTCCACTTCAGGAGAAGTGAAATATCACCATTTTTGAGTGACTCTACACTCTAAAAACGTATAAAATCAGTCCTTAGTTTGATGGTCAGTATTTTAACTCGATGCAGAGTGGAAATTCAGTGTAAAAGATTAAATCTTCACTCTTGAATGAGCAAAATTCCACTCTTTAATTCTAATTACATTCCTTCCTAAAAATATGAGTTTAGTTTCACTCTAAAAGGAGTGAAATTTCACTATTTTTGAGTGACTTTACACTCCAAAAAAATATGAATGTAGTCTTAAGTTCCAGTGCCAGTATTTTAACTCCACGTAGAGTGGAAATTCACTCTTAAAGACTGAATTGTCACTCTTAGAGAAAATAAATTCTACTCTCAAAATATAGTTAAATTCCTCTCTAAAAAATGAGTCTAGTTTCACTTCAAGAGGAGTGAAATTTTATTACTGACAAGTGTATTTTGCCTTTAAGGACGTAAAAAACCACTTCAAGTTCGAGTGGCAGTAGTTTAACTCGATGAAGAATCAAAATTCACTCTTCAATAGTGAATCATCACTCTTGAAGAAAATAAAATTAACTCTTGCATCGTAGGTAGATTCTTCTCTTAAAAATGAGTTGAGTTTCACTCTAGGAGGAGTGAAATATCACTACTTTTAAGTGACTTTTCACCCTAAAAATGTGAAAAACACTCTAAGTTTGAGTGGCAATATTTTGACTTGATGAAGAGTAGAAATTCACTTCAAAAGAGAGAATCATCTCTTTTGAAAAAATTTAATTCAACTTTTAAATTCTAGCCAGATTCCTCTTTAAAAAACGAGTTAGGTTTCACTCTAAAAAGAGTGGAAGTTCACTACTTTCGAGTGACTTTACACTCTACAAACATACAAAATCACTCCAAGTTCGAGTGGCAGTATTTTCACTCGATGTAGAGTAAACATTCACTTTAAAGGAGAGAACTGTCCACTCTTAAAGTAGTAATATTTCACTTTTAAATTTTACTTACATTTCCTCTTTAAAAAATGAATTGAGTTTCACTCCAAGAGAAGTTAAATATTACTACTTTCGAGTGACTTTACACTCTAAAAACGTACAAAATCAGTTGTAAGTTCGAGTGTCAGTATTTTTAACTCGATGTAGAGTAGAAATTCAGTGTAAAAAAGTGAGTCTTCATTCTTGAATGAGCAAAATTTCACTCTTTAATTCTAGTCACATCCCTTTCTAAAAAATGAGTTATGTTTCACACTAAAAAAGTGAAATCTCACTATTTTTGAGTGACTTTACATTCTAAAAACATACGAAATCACTCCAAGTTCGAGTGCCAATATTTTAACTCGATGTAGAGTGGAAATTCACTCTCACAGACTGTCACTCTTAGAAAAGATCAATTTCACTCTCAAAATATAGTCAGATTCCTCTCTAAAAAATGAGTTCAGTTTCACTTCAAGAGGAGTGAAACATTATTACCTTCAAGTCTATGTTCCCTTCAAAAACGTAAAGAACCACTTAAGTTCGAGTAGCAGTATTTTAACTCGATGTAGAATGAATATTCACTCTTCAAGAGTGAACCATCACTATTAAAAAAAAATGAATTTCACTCTCAAAATCTAGTCAGATCCCTCTCTAAAAAATGAGTAGTCTTGCACTGTAGGAGGAGTGAAACATCACTACTTTCGAGTGACCTTCCACTCCAAAAAAGTACAAAATCACTCTAAATTTGAGTGGCAGTTCACAAACTCGATATCAAGCAAAAATTTACTCTAAAGAATGAGAAGAGTGAATTTCTGCCAGATCGGGTCAATTTAGATTCGATTGAGCCTCAATTTCGTCACGAGGGTCATTATAAAAACGCATCATGGTCGTCGGGAGGAGGGTTGGAGGTGGAGGAGGGGGTGGGGGAGGGGGAGATTGAGCGAAACGTAAGCAGGACGAGCCGCTTTTCAAGGCGCTGGCTCCCAGGTCGCGGGATCGGTAATCTCGAAAAAATTGCCCCTACGTGGAGAAGTGGAGAAGGCCACGGCAGCCTTCCTCGTTGTCACGAGTCGATAGCATGCCGGAATGAAGGCAGGGAGGTGAAAAACGGCGAAAAACGGTATGCGATCAGCATAACCGGTTTTATGCAGCCGCGGCTGAGCGTCTCTTCGCGCTCTGACCCGGGCAATGGGCTTCAATAAGGACAGGGTCGCTCGATTTTCCGCCGATCAAAATCGGGCACTCTACCCCTTTCCTGCTTTTTCACTCTACCAGGGGTGCTTTTCCGCGAGATCATGACCGCTGATGGCGGAGATTGGAAATTTTGCCAGGATTTGCAGGATTTTTAGGATGCAAGAAAAAGGAGAGGTAATTTTTGGAGATGTTGTAAGACTGCAAAAACTGGGTTATACATATTGTTTGTGAAATTATCCAAAAAAGAAAATGATCGTTGACAGTTGAGGACATTGTATGTAAATTTTGGAGATTATCAATGATACGCAAGAATTGAAAAATTTGTAGAATTATGTGACATATTGATATGTTTTGTGGATAATACATTTTTTAAATGTTTCATAACACCGCAGACATTGCTCTCTTAACTTTTTGTGATGAATTTTCACTCTAAACGAGTAAAAATACTGTCATTCTATATTGGAGTGATTTTTGACATTTTTAGAGTGAGGAGTCTCTCAAAAGTAGTGAAATTTTACACCTTTTAGAATGAATTTCGAATCTTTTTTTTAGTGAGGAATGTGACAAGAATGATAATAATGAGATTGAACTTCTGGTGCAAAATGTACTATTTACTCTTTTAGAGTGAAATTTCACTCCATGAGAGTAAATGTCCACTACCTGTTTGAGTGGCAGTATTTTGACTCTTTATAGAGTGACAATTCTTTCTGAGGAATGAGGAGAGTGTGCACTATTCTTGGAATTTGGAAATTATAGCCACTCACACTTGGAGTGATTTTCCACTTCTTCAGTGTGAGGAGTCACCCAAAAGCAGTGAAATTTCGCCTCTTTTAGAGTGAAATTCGACTCTTTTGTAAAGAGGAATCTGACAAGAATTGTAATAGTGATATTGAACTTGTGTAAAATGTACGATTCACTCTTTTAGAGTGAACTTTCACTCTATGGGAGTAAATTTACACGAGCTGTTTCAGCGGCAGTATTTTGACTCCTTATAGAGTGACAATTCACTCTGAGGAATGAGAAAAGTGTGTATTATTCTTGGAATTTGGAAATTACAGCCACTCATACTTGGAGTGATTTCCCACTTTTTTAGAGTGAGGAGTCACCCAAAAGTAGTGAAATTTCACCCCTTTTAGAGTAAATTTTGACTCTGTTTTAAGATAGGAATCTGACAAGAATTATTATACTGAAATTGAACTTCTGTAAAATGTAATATTCACTCTTTTAGAGCGAACTTTCACTCTATGAGAGTAAATTTTCACTAGCTGTTTCAGCGGCAGTATTTTGACTCCTTTTAGAGTGACAATTTACTCTGAGGAATGAGGAGAGTGTGTAATATTCTTGGAATTTGGAAATTACAGCCACTCACACTTCGAGTGATTTTCCACTTCTTCAGTGTGAGAAGTCTCCCAAAAGTAGTGAAATTTCGCCCCTTTTAGAGTGAATTTCGACTCTTTTTTTAGAGAGGAATCTGAAAAGGATTATAACAGTGAAATTCAACTACTGTAAAAGTGCCGGTCCACTCTTTTGGAGTGAACTTTCACTCTATGGAAGTAGAGTTCCAATTTTCCACACCCTGTTTGAGTGGCAGCTTTTAGACTTCATGTAGAGTGAAAATTCACTCTGAGGATATTATAAACTGTGTAATTTTCTTATACAAATTTGGAAAAACAAAAAAATTTTAGGGAAGTCCTTGACAATTTTGGTAATTTCGGGAAAAATGGAAAATTTCGTAGGTTTTTTTTTTTTTATATATTTGAGTAAAGTATCACTATAGAAGAAGTTAAATTTCACACATTTCGAGTGGAATGTTTAAATTGAGCATGATTTTCAGAATTTCGACTCTTCTTTCAATAAAAATTCATTCAGAAAAATTTAAAATATCGACTTTTGGATCTTAATATTATGAGATACCCAAACTCTCTGCAAGTTTTCAGCAAAATTTTTTTAATTTCACTCTAGAAGAGAAAATCCTCACTCAGAAGAAGTTGATTTGCATACCGAAATTCTAGTCGAATTTCACTCTAAAAATGAGTGAAATCACTCAAGTTTGAGTGGCAGTGTTTGGACTCAACAAAGAGTGACAATTTATTCTAGGAAATGAAGAAATTGAAAATTTATATGGTTTTGGATTGGGAACAAAGTGTCGATACACTTTGTTGATTTATTTGAATATAAATTTTTTCTGAAAAAGAACTAATAATTTTCGTTCAAATCAAGTTCAATCATAAATTTTAACTCTCGATGGGTGAAAATCAAGCTCATCCAAGTATGATACTTTACTCTCTTATAAGAGTGAAATTACACTAATTTTGAGTGGAATGTTCAATTCTAGCATAATTAGCCGAATTTCAAGATTAATTATTTGATTGAAGGAATTAAATGATTTGAAGGAATGCAAGCAATGAGTCCTAAATAATTCCAAAAACTTTGCTGTGCTTTTCAAATCACTTCTTATGAAATCTTCCAAAAATTCCATTGCAATATTTTCACTCCTTACAAAGTTGTGAAATTCCCTACATAAAGTTTCCTTTAACTTCACGAAAACTATAACGATGTTCCACGAGGAACGAAGTTATGCTTCTTTGAAAAAAAAATGATGATTTACGAGAAGCGTCATTGTTTCAGCCACGAAAAATCGTAACGCGGGAAAATCCGCGGAAAACGGTGACCTAGAAAACAATGGCAAGGTTGACTCGCGTTGTCTGCGCTTCAATATTATTAAACGAGAAAACAATCGGACATTATAATTTCATGTCGACTTTTTTTCTCATTATTACTATCACAAACGCGGTCTAGTTTTTGTGGGAACATTATGATACACAAAGAATGCTCAGCATTTAATTTGCGTCTTAGAAAATTAGGACCTTCTAATTACTCATTTTTCCAATCATCGCCCATAATACGATCATTGTTCCGTTATTCGCAGGTGAATAATTACATTTTTTATGCATAAAAAATAAATTTACTTCAGAAACCACTGAAAATTCCGAATTCCAGACAAATAATTTCTCAAAACACCATGTTTTCCAGACTGTATTTTCACTTTTCATCTGAATTCGAGTTTCCCTCGATTTCCCGTGAAATGAAATACTGTCAGCGGCACGCGCAAGCTCTATTATCCTGCCTCTCATAACCATCGAAGAGTAAATTTGCCGGTACTAATTACAAGTACAGCGCGTGACGCATTTTCATTTCTATTTTCCGGGACACGATAACTCGTGGTCCCACGGAAAATCCATTATTCGCCGCTTAATTGAAAATTCGACAACGGAACGACCGGCGTTTCCCGCGATCCGAAACAAGAGGAATCGCCCCCGGGACAACGTTATATTTCGAAAATTACAGTTTTCCGCGGGGAAATCAATTCCGTTGGCGAAACAAATTCGATTCGACAGGTTGATTCTGGCGGAGAAAAAATGCCTAGCTTTAACAGAGCCGAGGACAATCGAATTTTCACGCCGCGTTGTTTTCCGCATTCGATGGTTGCAGAGAAGAAAAATCAAGCGTATCGAAATAGTCGGTCAGTGTCGAAAAAAAGGGAAAAATGTTTTGGAGTAAAACGTGAGTGGAATGGATTATTCATTGATTTTTGAGGAAGATGAATTATAATAAGGCGCGTAGGCAGAGGGGGGGGGGGGGGTTCAGGGATTCGAATCTCTTAAGAAATTTTTATAAAATCAATCAATATTACATGTAAAATTGAAAAAGGTACATCGAAAAACAATGAGAATATAAGTTACGAATAAATGCATGGAAACGGTAGCGGTATATAATTTTTGATAAAAAAGGAAAAATAATCAAAATGTAGGAATACGTAGAAAATGTGAGTCAGAAGAATTGTTGCAACCCAGTGAAAAATCTAGAAAAATAAAAATCCACGGAAATGCTAGAAAATTGACAAAACTTTGGAATATTAGATTATTGAATTCTAGAAATTTATATTAAATACATGTAAAAGGATAAAAAATCTTTTGGTTCATACAAACTCAAAAAGTATAATGAAATTAGTTGAATTCTATGAAAAAACTGTTTTCTGAAAAATCTCGACAAATGCCCCTACGATCTATAAATTTTGAGATTCTAGAGTATCAAAGTCTGGAAATTCTGGTGATCGTAACAAAATTTTTTGAATATTTCAAAAATACTAAAAAAGAATAACGGTAATATGAAAAAAAAAAACAAATAATAATTATCAATGTAGTTTTATCAATAATTCTTGAAATTACTGAGAATAGATCGAAATTCGCACTTTAAAGCATCGAATTTTTTTAATCTCTGTAGTAATCTACAAAAACGTAAGTATTTCTATAAAAAAAACTTCAAAATCATCCAGGGTTTCGTAAATTTATGTATAATACAAAAAAATGTTAAAAATAAGTTTACTAGTTCACTAGTTTAATAATTTATTCGTTTACTAGTTTACTTGCTAACTAGTTTATTATCTAACTTGTTTATTAATTTACTAGTTTAAGAGCTTACTAGATTACTAGTTTACTAGCTAACTATTTTACTAGCTAACTTGTTTATTAGTTTACTAGTTTAACAGCTTAGTAGATTAATAGTTTACTAGATTACTAGTATACGAGCTAACTAGTTTTTCTAATTAGGTTACTAATTTACTAGTTTATTAATTTACTAGTTTACTAGTTTATTATTTAACTAGTTTACTAGCTAACTTGTATATTAGTTTACTAGTTCATCAGCTTACTATATTACTACAGGGTGCGCCATTTCTTATGTCGGTATTGTAACATTGAATAACTTAAACATTTGACAACCGATTTACTTGACTTCACTTGTTTTGGAAACGTCAATTCAGTACAATTTCAACCATGTATCGCTTCACACCAAAAGAACGCGCTGAAATAGTTACTTTGTACATTGAAAATAGTCGTTCAGTTGTGTTAACTCAACGAGCATATCGTCGAAAATATCTTGGCAAACAGGCACCATCTGACAACACTATTCGTCGTTTGGTGTCGAATTTTTGTGACCACGGGACAGTGAAAGATCGCGAACAACCCGTTCATCAACGACCAAGACGTTCAAATGAACTGATTGAAGCTGTCAGAGAGAGCGTTGCCCAAAACCCAAAAGTTTCATATCGTCACCGCGCTCAGCATCTCGGCATCAGTGGAACCACTCTACGGCGCATTTTGAAAGATGATTTGCATTTGTTTCCGTACAAAATGCAATTAACACAAAGAATATTGCCTACAGATCATCCACGTCGCTTGGAATATGGACAAACAATCGCTCGAATAGTTGATACTGAACCTGATTTTTGGAAGCGAATTTTAATGACCGACGAGGCACATTTCAAACTTTCTGGAGGCGTTAATAAGCAAAATTGCCGCATTTGGGGAACGCAGAATCCACACGAGATCCATGAAACGCCATTGCATGACCAAAAAGTTACTGTTTGGGCCGGCGTTTGCGCCAAAACCATCATTGGTCCTTATTTTTTCAAAGAGAACCAAACGATCGATGGAAACCGATATCGGTGGATGTTGGCTCACTATGTCTGCCCACAAATGCGTGAAAAAGGTCTTGAAGATTACTGGTTTCAACAAGATGGTGCGACCTGCCACACTGCGAATCAAACAATCCAGTTTCTGCAACGAAAATTCCCTGGACGTCTGATGTCAAAAAGAGGCGACATTGAATGGCCACCCAGATCTCCAGATTTGACCCCTCCAGACTTCTTTTTGTGGGGTTATTTGAAAAGTAAAGTGTACGCCAGCAAGCCGCAGACCATTGAAGAGCTTAAGGAAAATATTCGTGCCGAAATCATTGCTATACCACCCGAGATGCTCGAAAAGGTAATGGAAAACGCCGCAAAAAGGGCATATTTTGCTGTGAACAATAAGGGCGGCCACTTGATTGATGTTGTGTTCAAAAACTAGTCTAAATAAATTGTAAAGGACCAAACTAAATAAAAATACCTCATTTACAGAAATCGGTTGTTTTTTTTTCAAGTTATTCAATGTTTACATGCCGACATAAGAAATGGCGCACCCTGTAGTAAACTAGCTGACTAGTTTTTTTAACTAGGTTACTAGCCTACTAGTTTACTAGTTCACAAATCAACTAATTTACTTGTTTAGGAGTTTACTAGTTAACTATTTGACTTTATAACTTGTTTACTCTTTTACTATTTTACAATAACTATTTTACAGTTTCAGAAGTTTACTAATTTGCTCGGATACTTGTTTACTAATTTAGTACTTTTCTAGCTTCCTAGTTTACTAGAAACCTTAGAATACATTAAAATATATAGATATAATTTTTCTAGAAATTTCTGAAACTTCCTGTCCTGAGGCATATTCATTAATATATTACAAAAATTATAGACCTAAAATTTAGAAAATATTCTAGAAATTCATATAGAAAACAATAAAACTACAACCAATCCAATTTATACAGTTTATACAAATAAACATACTTTCAATTATAGAAATATTCAAAAAATTTGAAATAAAAGTATTAAAAATCTTTATAAAAGAAACTGTCGTCTTAAAAATCAATTTAAATTTTCGAAATCGTTGAAAGTTTTGATATTATAGCATCATTTCTAAAAATTTATGAAGCGATTCATATAAATATTAGAAATATATAAAAATAACAGAAAATACTACAAAATTCAATGACTAATATACCATATGAAGAGTATATAAATTTATTATGTACCTTTTATCTATGTGGTTGAAATTTGCTCAAAAATGAATTCAAATATATAGATTTTTTAGCAGTTTGATTCCTAGAGCATCGAATTTTAAAAAGCTCTACAGAAACCCATATTAATTATTATCAGATAATCTTAAAAGTAGTGTAAATACAAAAAGTATTAGTCAAAAAAAAAAAATTAAAACCTCAGCTACTAATTGAAAATTACTAAAATCGGATTCCATTATTTACAAAAATGAAAAATGTACAACCCTGGATTAAAAAAGTTATATAACTTTCTAATTCCTATAGAAAATATTAAAAAAACGCTCACTTGTAACCATGCTGTCAAATATTAAAAATTATGAAATCTCGAAGGAAAACCTCTCACGAAAATTTTTTTGCCTACGCCCCTGATTGTAATTATCACGAATTATAATTATCTGTAAATTAAAGAGCCTCAAATTTGAAACTCAAAAGAATTTATAACATAAAACAGAGAATTCATATGAAAAAATTAACTATTCGAATATTTAAAAATTCTACGACGTAAAATATGTATTTTTGGAAAACCTCACCCAAAAATTCTTTTCAGCTTGAGCCCCTGTATACTTTTTAAATAAAATTACATATTTAATGAACTATTTTTCTGAAACTTGAGATTTCTAGATAAAAAAATTCAATTTTCGTTATTGTTTGGCTCTGGTAAATTTGAGTAAATTTTCGTAAGAAACTGTCAATGTAAATCAAAAAATTTCCATAAAAAGTATTTACCGATTTTATTAACCTCTCTTTAATCCTTCTGGATGAATGGATTTTCTTGTGATTCCACTAACTAGCTAGTAAAGCCAGAAAAAACAATTTAAAATCCTAAAACTCTCGTTATTCCAGAAACTGCTGGGGAGGAAATTCATCAGGGAAAATATCATGAATTATAATTATCTTCAATTTGAAGAGTCTCAAATTTGAAATTCGAAAGAATTCACTACAAAAAACAGAGAATTCATAGAAAAAAAAATAATAATTCTAATATTTAAAAAATTCTAAGACGTATAATATGTACGTGATTTTGGAAAAGTTCAACCAAAAATTTTCTCTGCTTGAGCCTCTGGATATTTAAAAAAAAAATTACATATTTGTCAAATTATTTTTCTGAAACTTGAGATTTTCAAAGGAAAAAATTTGGTTTTTGTTATTCTATGACTAAATTTTCGTGAGAAACTGTCAATGTAGATCAAAAAATTTCCATAAAAATCATTTTCCAATTTCATCAACTCCCCTTTTATCTATCTAAATGAATAAATTCTCTCGTAGTTCCACTAATTAAAAAAAATTAACTATCCGAATATTTGAAAAATTCCAAGACGTAAAATATGTATTTTTGGAAAACCTCACCAAAAAACTTTTTCTGTCTGAGCCCCTGTATACTTTCAAAATAAAATAACATATTTGTCCAATAATTTTTCTGAAACTTGAAGATTTCCAGGGGAAACAATTTAATTTTCGTTATTCTATGGCTAAATTTTCGTAAGCAACTGTCAATGTGAATAAGAAAATTACCATAAAAATCATTCTCCAATTTCATAAACTCCCCTTTTATCCTTCCAAATGAATAAATTCTCTCTTAATTCCACATATTACCGAGTAAATCCAGAAAAAAAAACAATTTGAAATCCTAAGACTCTCATTATCGCAGAATCCGCACAGAAAGTTCATCCACGAAAAGAGAGGCCGAATTTGAGAGGAAACGTCGAATACGGGGATAAAATAAAAAAGGCAACGAAAAATATGAGCCGGTGAAATCGCGCCATGGCAATTAGCTCGCGTTGGCAATTGGAGCAAGCAGCAGCATCACGTGCAGCTTTCCACGCTCCAAGTAGCCGGGAACCAAAAGTCCAGTACTCGTGGCCGAGACCATATTAATGCATCGGAACCCGGACACTTGTTCTAGCTCGTACTTTCCCCGACACTCGAAACGGAGAAGCACTCCAGCGCGCCATTATTACCCCACGCGTTATGCTGGAAAAGCAGCTTTTATCCGTAGGAAACGCGAGCCGCTTACGTTAAAAGCTCCGATGGCAGCTTCGTTTCAACCGGCCTAAGAGCCAACAACAAATGTTTCAATGACTCGAGTAATTACCAAGTCTCGTAGGTGTGGAATTATCAGGGTTTGTTTGGGAAGGTTGAAGTTCATTGAAAGCTTAGAAAGCTTTCTTTAAATTTTTTTGAAAGAGTTTTTTCTAAGGTGAGTCAGGTTCTGGAAAATCTGATCTGAATTTTTGATGGAGTTTAGATTGATGTTTGAAGTGATGATTCAATTTTTTTTGGAAAATTTGGGAGAGCAAAAATGACATAATAAGGGTGAGTTACTTCAGAAATAAGTTCTTATTTACATGTACTAGTTTCTAGAAATTTATGTAATAGACTGGAAGAATACTAGAAAATTATGAAAAAGTAATAGGGTTCTGAAGGAATTCGTATTAGATACTAAAAAATATGAGGAATAGAATTATAAGAAATTTTCATAATGTTGAAATTATACTTCCACGATTTTCTTGCAACTTCATGAAATTATTTAGATTGTAGGTATGAACATTTGAATCACACAGCATGAAATTCGAGATATAAAAAATAAAATTTATTGTATGAGACCCAAAATTTCTTCAAATTCTATAAATTATGAAATATCTTTCTAATTTCATATTTAAGGAAGTCTTATTGTAGAAAGTCTAATGGAACTCTGTGGAAAAATTGAAAAATTGCAAAAATTTCATACAAGCTAAAAAATATGTAAAATCTTCATCATACTAGAAATTTTTGAAGATAATAAACGAATTCAAGCTCAGAAAGCTTTTTTTACATATTTGGTTTTTTTTTAAAGAGTTTTTTCTAGGGTGAGTCAGGTTCTGGAAAATCTGATATGAATTTTCGATGGAGTTTAGATTGATGTTTGAAGTGATGATTCAATTTTTTTTTGGAAAATTTGGGAGAGCAAAAATGACATAATAAGGGTGAGTTACTTCAGAAATAAGTTCTTATTTACATGTACTAGTTTCTAGAAATTTATGTAATAGACTGGAAGAATACTAGAAAATTATGAAAAAGTAATAGGGTTCTGAAGGAATTCGTATTAGATACTAAAAAATATGAGGAATAGAATGATAAGAAATTTTCATAATGTTGAAATTATACTTCCACGATTTTCTTGCAACTTCATGAAATTATTTAGATTGTAGGTATAAACATTTGAATCACATAGCATGAAATTCGAGATATAAAAAATAAAATTTATTGTATGAGACCCAAAATTTCTTCAAATTCTATGAATTATGAAATATCTTTCTAATTTCATATTTAAGGAAGTCTAATTGTAGAAAGTCTAATGGAGCTCTGTGGGAAAATTGGAAAAATTTTCATAAAAGCTGAAAAATATGTAAAATCTTTATCATACTAGGAATTTATGAAGATAATACACAAATCCTGAAAAGTTCATTTAAATTCTGAAAGTTCATTGAACAGTGAATTCGACAGTATCGAATTCTAGTAATTTGAATAGAAACTCATAAAAGAACTAGAATATCGTACCAAATTTCATAAAAGCTAAAAAATACAAGAAATCTATACTTTTACCATGTAATAATATAATTATTTCGACATATTATGTCGAAAATCCATTATATTACTAATTTAATCAACAATGATCAACAATGGTCAACAACATGTTCACCAATCTATTTATAACACAATTCATTTCCTCCATCATCAGCGATGCATCGAACGATTTTCGAAATTACGTACATTCTTAAAGAAGCTGACATTTCTAAATTCCATGGCTCTTCCAACCAGTCCCACTTTAATGACCAACGCGCTTATTCTAGTAGAATCAACACAGCTCGAAGCTCTCTCAAAATAAAAAAAGAAAATAAAAAGAAGAAAAAAATAAATCGATCTCAAAAGAAGCAACGTGTCGCGATTTCACTTGGGAATACTGATAACTGATCGTGAAAAAAACCGGTATTCGACTCAGAGTACACCTACTTTTCTAGCGACTTGTGAATTGAGTAAATTGAGTTTCCAAGTTTACGGCGAAACGTTGATAAAAGTGAAATTCGATGGATTAAATTTGGCTTATCTCAGATTTTTTTACTATAGGATCTCGAATCAGAGAGGAAAATGTCTTTTAATGTTGTGCGATTTCAGGTTTTTTTCACACAAACTGAGATTTGTTAATTTTTTGTAAACAAAAAGCATTTTCCAAAATTTTAACAATTAGAACAAGAAATTCAAACTCCAGATTATAGAAATCTGTCAGACTTTAGGTAGGTACGATAAATTTTTACACATGAGTAATGCTGAGAAATTTTCACTATAAAATAAAACAGAATGGTATCGATATTTCAAACAAAACTGTATAAATGATAATCATCAATCACCTCATTAACAAGATAAAAATGTCATGTCAGAAAAGGAAAATACCACTGGATTCTCTTCCAACGTCTGACCAAACGCTGAAAAAGACTCGCAAAAAACATATAATCTCAGGCCCGTTTTTTATTTCTTTTTGGTATTTTTTGTAAATATCTTTTCCGATCTGAAGGATTGTCCAGTATTTCTAAAACGATTCGTATTTGTCATGATCTATAGAATGTTACAGGATTTTCTGGTATTTTTATATATTTCTAGCATTTTCATTTAAATTTTTATAGATTTCGAAAATTTCGAACTGTGAAATTTCGAGTTTATTAAATTTAACGTATTCAAAGGATGTTTCAGAAAAAAGTGTCTCAATAGATATTCATTTCTTTTAGTATTTTTCGTATTTATTCAGTTTTTCTACGATTTGAAGGATTTTTCAGTTTTCTTGTATATTTCTGTATAAATTTTTAGAATTCGATGCTCTAGTTTTGAAAATTGTCTAGATTTTTGGTATTTCATAGATATACTTGTATTTTTCTACTCATGTATTTTCTTTTTGTATTTCCTAGTATTTATAAGATGTTGGAAAATTTTAAGGTTTTTTCAATGATATCTCTTTGAATTTCAAGAATTAGATATCCTAGAATTGAAAGTTTGAAATATTTGCAGTATTTTGATCGATTTTGCATACAACAGTTTCTTTATAGATTTAGCGTGTCTTCAAAATTTTTTGAATTTTTAACAGATTTTTTAGGAGTTTATTGATTTCTGGAATCATATGGAATTATAGCTTTTCAAATAAAAGTAAAGAATGTCTAGTATTTTTCGTATTTCATTTTTTTTCTGTATTCATAAAATTACGTAAGGTTTTCTAGCAGAGTCTATAGATTTCAAGGATCCTGTTAATAGATTATAAGAAACAAGGTTTCCAGTATTTTCATGTATTTATATGCAGATTTCTGAAACTTATTGCTAGAATTGTGAAAATTTATAATAAAAAGTGAAAGAGCATCATACTCTTTGTCGATATTTGTACATAAATTACTTTGTTTTATCCAAAACTATGAAATTATACAATTTTAATCCGAAAATGAGAAAGTTGAAAAATTACTTATACCCACGTTTCAAAAAATTTTTTAAAAAGTTTCAAATCGTTATAAAAACTTGATGAGACACATGTGAAATGAATAACACGATTTTCGCTACTCGTTACAAAAAAAAAAGGGAACTCGTTCCTGGTATTGTTACACTGAAAAATGCAACCCTTTTATATATTATAATTTCAGTTGAATTATTGTATTTGCATCGCAGTCACTGCAAGCCTATTGAAAAAAAAAAAAAACAAAACGTTGGGAAGAGCCATAACTCCACCATTTGTTGATATGTTTTTCATCAAATAATGTTTGTATAATAAAGTTGACAATATAGTATCATAATAATATAACTTCCATGTCATAAAATTATGTGCTATATACATTAAAAAATAATCCAAACCGTCCTCAAAAAAGGTGTATAACCCCTTAAATCATAAAATATGTGTATAGTGTAGTAATAAAAAGTGTTTCATTTTTTATTTATTATGCATTCGTTACTCATCTAAATGTGAAAAAGAAATAATAAACGTGTTTCTCGCAATTGTGTATCTGTAATTATTGAGTTACTTGTGTTAAATTTGTTGAAAGCATAACAAAGATTCGATATACAAAGTAAAAGTTGTTTGAAAAAAAAAAAATGTTTTGATATTGCCTTATATATTTGATTATTTATTGATTACTTATTTAATTCATTTACTTTTTCAATCTACATTTATTATCTACATCACTATGGATGGACCATGTACTGTCAAACCAAATCTATTTTAATCGCACGTTATTCTACAAGTACAACATACAAGTTGAACCCCCCTCTCCCAAATTCTGCGCACGGGCCTGTATCATCCTTCTCTTGTTTGATGTGTGATACTCGCAAATTGTCCACATTTGTATAATAAACATTTTATCAGACATCCGCTTGGTGTCCATGTATTGAACTTGCGTCCAAGTTGGCGTCCTAGTTTAAAACACAATGGGTCCTCCGCTGGGACAACTTGTTCGAGGGAACGTTCAACCCAAATGGTCGGAATCAACGATTTCCTCCCAAAGTTTTTCCGATATTCTTTGTTATAAAATGGCATCGAGAAACTTTTCCCAGATTAATGGTCTTTCCCCGATTCAACCCAGCTGTTATTTCTTCGGTACAAATGGAATGGAAAATCCTTCAATGGATATCGCGATTCGAGAGGTGAAAATCGAAACAGAATTTCCGCAAGAATATTCTGTGACGAAAAAATAAATCTAGAATGAAGAGTTTTGATGATTTTTGTGAATTTGTAATAAAGAAAAGCAAGGTTTCTCTGAGAATTCAACTTAATTCAGTTTGTTTCTCCATAATCAACGGAATTTTCTGTGATTTCAAATTCTATGGATTATTCATAGTGTTAGATAATCGTGATCTTTCTACCAGTAAAAACCATCCTGAAAACCCGACCTTCACATTTTTTTCTTCCAAGATCGTGAAACAGCAAGAAGGACTGAAATATATTCAGCATCAATCATCGGGTAATGGAAAACTCGTCAATTATTGCTCGATGTTGGATAATCGAATCGCTTTTATGATGCAACGTTGAAGGAATATCGAAAAAAAATACATGCAGTTAGAAATCCATTGATTATTTAGAATATTCTGGGAGAAAGATCGATAGTAAAAAGAAAAAAATTAATTCATTACAACGCAATTATCGATAACGGTCGCAAAAGAAGAAACAAACACCGAGTCAAGTTTCGCTGCGAAGAGTAATTTTTCAAGCTCTCCAAGAGCTCGAAGAAAAGCGTACGACAAACTAGTTTCCCGGCCCCAACACAAACCAAAATATCCGCGTCGCGATCCAGCTTCCTAATTAAAACTTCGTCCCCGTTACCGGCAAGATTCCGGAACGCAGCGGAATAATAATCACAGGTACATCCGAAAAATGGGTTTCGAGATTGTAGCACTTTTTCCATTTTGTAATCTGCTTAACTTCTTGTGTCTAATAGCATTTTGATTTCAATTTTTCAAGTATTATCAAAAATGTTCCACAAATGTTAGTACAATTTTACATTGAGGGAAATCGAAATTGCAAATGTGTCACAACTACAGTTAGAGAACAGATATGGCACGATTGACTAAATTTAGTTAGTCAACTTCGTTTTTGCGAATTCGACTAAATCTTTGAGTATTCTATAATATAATTGGTAGAGATACTAAAGACAATGACGTCCATACTCTCTCAGTTGAAATTAGTAAAATTTTTACTAATTTCATGAGTAGGCCAGAAAGAGTCGAAGATCTACTAATAAATTAGTAAAATCCTACAAGTCGACAATGAAAAATAGTTGATTTCTACTAAATTATAATGTACCTAGTTGTAAAAAAAATTCATGTAAAAAACATTGTTAAAAGCTTGATGTTTCAAGGAAAAAATATTTTAACAAATGTCTAGACATGTCTATTATTATTGTTTGATTTTTAACTATAAAATGATAATGACTTAGTAGCATTTGAATGCTATTTTGACAATCAATAATGACAGTGGTAAATATTTATCATGTATTATAAACAGTAACTATTTACTAAAGTATAAGTATAAATCGTCATTTCGATTAGTTAAATTATATTTATCTTTTAGTCACAATGCACTAATAAGAACAGTAAAAACCTACTTACTGTAGTAGTAGATTTCTACCAAAGTTTAAAGATAGTTATTCACTTTTTTCTTCAGTCGAATATTACTAATTTCATCACTAAGCTATATCACTAATTTAATTAGTAGATTTTTACTGAAACTTTAGTTGCTCCCTTTTCAGTTTTTCAATTAGCGTAATTCTACTATTGATTAGTAGTTTTTTACCAATTCAAATTAAAAGAGTTGATTTCCTGGATTTGATGCTATAGTATTAAAAATTTTAACTAATCCGGGAATTTTGATTGATTTCTAAAACAGTAATATCTTTCATATTGAGTTTCAGTAATTAACGTGTCCTATTTTATTATACTTTCAGTGTTTTTCTATATTATAGAATTTTCTGATATTTTCCTGGCTTTCCTTATGGATTTTTAAAATTGTATGTATACCCTAGGATTTGAGATGTTATAAATTTTTTGAGAAAACTATATTTAACATAACTTTTGTGTACTATAGTCTATTTTTGGTTTTTCTGGCATATTTTTGTTTATTTTTTGAATTTTAAGGTACTTTCTAGAAATTTTAGACATTTCCAGTATTTTGAGGGTTACTACATAGAGTTTTAGTATTTGATGATACATATAGCATTAGAAATTTTAATAAATTTGAGTATCAGATATCAGTATCATTCAAATTGTTTACGAGTACTTTTTGTTTGTATTTTATATATTTTTCAGTATTTTTACACTTGAGGAAATTTTCTGGCATTTTCATGGTTTTCTATATGGATTCTAAAAATTGCATGTATACCCTAGGATTCGAAATTTTATAAATTTATAAAAAAATCACGTCTAAGATAGTTTTTGAGTTTGTATTACAAATGATTTTTTTTTTTTGAAACTTTGTGTATTTTATATGTTTATTCAGTATTCATACCACTTGAAGGATTTTTTATCATTATTACGGATTTCTGTATCGCTTTTGAGTACTCAGTGCTCTGACGAATTAAAGTTCTGAAAATTTATCATATTTTCATAGATTTTTAACAAATTGGTGTTTACACAGATTCTTAGTATTTCACAGCTTCTCAGAATCTTCGTATTGTATGTTATTAACAAAATTTTTCAGAATTTTCTGGTGTTTTTATAGATTTCCAGTATTTTCATGGGTAACTGTATTTTCTCAGTTCAAATTTATAACATTATCACTAATTCAATTAGTAGGTCAGAGATGTTCGGAGATCTAATAAATTAGTAGAATTCTACAAGTCAACTATAAAAATTGTTGATTTTTACTAAATTATATATTATATGTACCTAGTTGTAAAAAAAGTTCATGTAAAAAACATTGTTAAAAGCTTGATGTTTTGAGGAATAAATATTGTAACAAATGTCTGAACATGTCTATTATTATTGTTTCATTCTTTACTATAAAACAATAATGAATTAGTATTACTCGAATGCTATTTAGATAATCAATGATTTCAGTGGTAAATATTTATTGTTATAAAATGTAACTATTTACTAAAGTATGAGGAAAAATTAACTTTTTCATTAGTTGAACTATATTCAACTTTTAGTCATAATGCACTTATAAGACTAGTCAAAACCTACTTACTGTAGAAGTGGTTTTCTACTAAAGTTTAAAGATAGTTATTCACTTTTTTCTTCAGTCGAATATTACTAATTTCATCAGTAAGACATATCACTACTTCCATTAGTAGATTTTTACTAAAACTCTTGTTGCTGTCTTTTCACTTTTTCGATTGGTCAAATTCTACTATTAATTAGTAGTTTTTACCAATTTAAACTCAGAGTACAGTAAAAATGACAAAAGAATACAGTTTGTTAAACTGTATCTGTTTAGGTATATGTAGAACGAATTTTATCCATCAAACTAAAAATTTTTATAACATACAACCTTAGCGTTTTACTCGCTAACTCGACAAAATTTTCCCTTAGTTTTACTTTATTAATTTTAGAGGTTAGAATGTCACCTTTCTATATTTGTCTAAAATAGTTTATTAAACCAAATAATATATTTCAGTCATCTAAAATTTTTTTTCATATCAGTTACACTCTAATTTACATACTGGTGTAATCAATGATTCTGAAAAATTAAAAAATTTCTCAAATTATAGATACTCGAAAAGAACCGAATAACAGAAATTTTTGTGATTCCTCCATTCATGATTTCCATGAGCTGCCAAATAGAAATAAGTTATTTTTAATTTTCAAAGTTCTGATCTTATGTACGTAACGTAATTCCGAAGTTCTTATTTTTGGAAAATTATGTTTTGAACAAATTCAGTTTGCACATATTAAAGCAACTCAAAAATTATATGCACAGTATCATCTTCAATTTCTACACTCTAAAAATTGAATCTTATTTCAACATGCAACAAAATCAAGGCATGACTCGAAATATAAATATAACCTTAAATTGAGTCTATGTTCACAAAATTACTTTGAAGTAAGAAAGTCCTAAAATAAGAAGATTCATAATAATTTAAGAAAATCATTCTTGATTCAAGACATATCCTCTTGATTCAAAACTTACTTCCTTGAAAATAAATTCAGCCCAGTTAAGAAAATTCAAACTCATAATTTTTTTTTCCTATCCTTTTTACTTTGTTTGCTGTACAGTTGAAATTTCTTTTTTATTTCAGTGCAGCCTTTCATTGAGTAACATGTGCTTTAAATGATAAAATATTCAAATAATTGGAGCTATTACAAAATATAAAGATCCCACTATTTATTCATTCATCTAATAATTACTATTGCAAATATTTCCCTTAATTTCTCTGATATCTCGAAGGGAACATGAAATAAAGAATCTTTTGAAATGTCGGTCAGACACAGGTGCACGGTCAGGAACTGGCGCATTCGCCTTACTTTTACCTCCGCGCCCAACACGATTCACCGCGGATTTTCTGGGTTTTCCGGGCCCCGTCAGTGGGTCAGAGATCGCGTACGCGGTCACGTATGGCCAAAAAAGGGCGTTACATCCTCCTTCCCACCCCATGTAAGAATACAGGGATACATGTAATTTCATGGCGTGATTTTTTGATAAAATGGAATTACTGCCAGCCACCCTGATTTGGTAGAGTCGTTGCATGGGAAGAGGTTCTTGAATATTCATAGGGTAGGGAGATTCATTTTATCACATGAAATATTCATCTTTATGCAGTTTTTTTTCTCATTCGATAATATTTTTTCATGTGTAGAACTATCATAGTATAAAAAAAACATTGATGTTTTTTTGTGATTTTTGTTTGGGCGTTGTTGTTTATCGATTCTTTAAATTATTTTTTTTTTTTTTAAATTTGTAGCATTTTTTCTATTTCAAGATGTCGATTTCGAGATTTATTCAACAAAATGAATTTGAATCTTTTTTGTATGGAAAACCATATTTTGTCTTTTTTTTGTTGTACATCAAAATGTTTCTTCAAGGTTTCAAGGTTCTTTACCTAAAAAAATACACATTTTTCATTGAAATTTCGAAAACGACTAATTCTTTAGGTTTTTCCAAAAAACAGATATTTCGAAAATGACCATGAATTTTTTCTCTACTTTGAGTTTGAGAATAAATATGCAAAAAAAAATAAATTAAACTTGTACGTAAATGTGTATGTTTGATTTCGAAAGCCAAAATTCATTCACTTTATAAAAACTCGAATATTTGAAAAGTTTCGCCAGTTTATTAGAAATTTTTAATTCTATTAACAAATTTTGCAATTATTTGTTTTGATGGGTTAAATTTTGAGGAGACAGTAAACATATTACGTCAACTTGAGAAATACGAAATATTCTCTACTCCTTAAATTTCAGAAATATTATTGCAAATTGAAGGGAAAAAAATTTAAGACATCAATGATTCCGATTTGACTATTTTTCCTATTTTTAGTGGTTTTGAAAGATAAGAAACTTGTAAGTAAAATTTTCGACGAGTAAATATTACTATAGTAAATGTAATCATTTAGAAATAAAAAAAGGCGAAAAAAAAAACCTGAAAAAGATGGAAGCTTGAAGATTTCATGTTACATATTAAAATTGAGGGTTTAATAGTAAAAATCGAACAAAGAAGAAATTGAAATATTAAACCTAGAATTCTTAAAAAAGGATATTTCTCATTTTTCATTTAAAATCATTCTTCGAAAATCTTCAAAATTAAAACTGCAATATAATCAAATTGCACAAAATAAATGTTAAAACTGAGAGACAATTTTTTTTCGGCAAAAACTGCATATCGAAGATTGAAATCCCAAGAATTAAATATTTTGAACTTTAAAATTTTATCGTTCGAAGAAAATCAATGATTTTTAATTGCATTTATGAAAAATCATAGAAGTTGGAAAAAAAATGTTTGAAAATAAAAAATTGTTTCACAGAAAAGATTGAAGTTCAATGTGTGAAGCCCAAGAATTTTATAATGATAGAACTTGAATTTTCAAATCAACGAAATCTAACAATTAAACAAAAAAATAGAGAATTCATGTAAAAGACAGTAGTAATTTAATGAAGTTGAAATTCTCGTATTAAAAAGTTTAGTATAATTGATGTAAGATTTAAAAATAATTTTCTACAAGAAATCACTGCTCCTGGTTCACATTTCGAAAAACTGTATATTTTAAACTAGAAATTCATAGTTATCTGACTTAAATTTTATTACTAGAAAAAATCGATAATTTCCAGTTTCATCGCTGGAAAATCCAGAAAAAGGTATTTTGTCTTTAAATATAAGAAATTTTCGTAAAAAAAGTTTGAAATTTATCAAAATTTTCATATTAAAAATGTTGTCGAATTTAAATTTCTCGAAAATTCAAGGCAAAAAAACAAATCATACAGATTAACTAAAGCCAAAATTCTGGAACTTCACTATCAAAAATATTCTAAATACCCCAAAAAACGCTGTTTTCAAAAAAAAAAGAATATTTCATGATACAAGTATTCAATATAATATTATCACTTTGTAATTGTAAAAGTGAGAAAACCGCAAATAAACTTGGGAAATTCTAAAAGAAAGGATATTCCTCATTTTTAATTCAAAATCAATTTTAGTAAATCTTGAAAATAAAAATTGCAATATAATCAAATTGCACAAAATAAATGTTAGAACTAAAAGAAATTTTTTTTCGAAAAAATTTCTTTAAAGATAAAAATCCTAAGAATTGAGTATTTAGAACTTAAATTTAATCATCAGAAAGGGAATCGATGATTTTTAATAGCGTTCCATGAAAAAACGTAGAAGTTAAAAAAACTGTTTTCTAAAATTGAAATATGTTCAGAACAAAGTATTGAAGTTCAATATATGGAGTCCAAGAATTTTAAAATCAACGAAATGTAAGATAAAAAAAATAGTAAATTCATGGACCAAAAGTAGAAATTTGACAAAGTTAGAATTCCTGTATTGAAAAGTTGCATACAATAGATGTTAGTTTAAAAAAAAACTTCACTACAAAAAATCACTGCTCCTAGTTAATTTTTCGAAAAATTGTATATTTTAAACTGGAAATTTATAGTTACTTGACTTAGATTCTAGATTCCAGAAAAAAGATGTGTCTATAAATTAAATAAATTTTCGTAAAAAAGGTTCAAAATGTATCATAACTTTTATCTTTAAAATCACTCGAACTTAAAATTCTTGAAAATTCAAGAAAAAAAATAAATTATACATATTAACCAAAGCCAAAATTCTGTAACTCCATTATCAAAAATACATATTCTTAGTACCCCAAAAATCGTGGTTATCAAAAAAAAAAGGAGATTTCATGATACAATTATTCAATATTATTTATCACTATATAATTGTAAAAGTGAGAGAACGTCAAAATAAACTCGTCCCATTAAAATTTAGGTCTTAATAGTAAAAATCGATTCAAATAAGAAGTTGAAATATAAAACCTAGAATTATAAAAACAGGATGTTTCTCATTTTTTATTTAAAATCATTCTTCGTAAATCTTAAAAATTAAAATTGAAAAAGAAATTTTTTTTCGAAAAAAACTGCTAATTGAAGATTAAAATGCCAAGAATTGAATATTCTGAACTTGAAAATTTTATCATTCGAAAGGAAATCGATGATTTTCAATTGCATTCCATGAAAAATCGTAGAAGTTGAAAACAAAATTGTTTTCTAAATTTAAAAATTCTTTATAGCAAAGTATTTTAGTTTAACGTGTATAACCCAAGAGTTTTAAAATGATAGACCTTGAATTTTTAAATCAACGAAAATTAAGACAAAAAAATAGAAAATTCATGTTAACAAAAGTATAAATTGGATAAATTTTAAATTCCTGTATTGAAAAGTTGCATACAATTGAAAGAAAAAAATCGATAATTTTCAGTTTTATCGCTCGAAACTCCATATCCCTCTGAATTTAAGAAATGTTTGCAAACAAGTATCAAAATTTATCACAATTTTCATACTGAAAACCACTTGAATTCAAAATTCTCAAAAATTCAAGACAAATAAACAGACAATCCATATCAGTCAAAGCCAAAATCCGGTCACTCCAAATTTAAAAATATTCCTAATACCCCAAAGAACTCGTTTCTCAAAAAAGAAAACTCTTCAAAAATTTTCATACGTGCTCCATTACTCGCAGCGAAAGTAAGGAAAACTCACAATTTCAACTCTCGTGCATTTGAGCACGTTTTCGCGTTGCAGGCTTGGAATTTCGAGATGAGAGCAGGAAGAGCCAGCCTGGGATAACGTTATAAGTGCCAAGCGCGGCCCGAATGAAAACCGGCAAAAACTTGTAGATTCGATTAACGGTACACGATTGAGTTCGAGATTCCTCCTCATGTGCCGCGGTTTAGCGGTTCTTATGTTTTTCGATTATCGACGACATTCAATTGACACGTCCGATTCGTAGAAACGGAAATCATCTCGACCCAAGCAATTTTTTTCAACATCACTTCCAGATAACGTCCAAAGGATGTTGTAAGAAACACGTCATTCTTTGCAAAAAAATGATGGAAAAAGATAAAAAGTTTAAATTACAGTTTAGAATGTGCTAGAACCTGCAGAAGATACTGAATTTTTTCTTCATGTATTGGTTGGAGCAGTTATTTCATAAAATTTTTGCCGAATGGAATTCATTAACAAACTCTCATTTTTTCAGAATATTTTGTCTTCGATTGAACGGAATTATTTCATAATCATAATCTACCCTGAAACAAAAACAACTGTTTCATTCAACGCTCGAGATTTGAATAAAAAAGCGATCGTCAAAAGCCTGTCTTGACCCCAAAGCATTATCTAGCTCTACTTTCTTCATTCTCGAACGATAACAATTCTGAAAGATCAAAAGAGCCTCGCTATCGAAACAGCCTTCAAGTTTGCAGATTTAAAATCGATGAATCATTAGTGTGAAAGCAAACACAAATGTTCATTAACTAAGTAATAAAAGCATAGATCACTTTTTGTTCAAACATCTTTTCCGCTTTTGCAAATCGACGTTTTCAGACACCTCAAGATTGTATTAATGTAGAACGAAATTTACGGAATCGTTGGAAACTCAAATTGTTGATAAATAATGTAATATTTGAGTGATATAGAAACTCTTTTAAAGTTTATTTCCAATAATTGCTCAAGTGTTAGTAGGGGTTGTTTATAAATTATGTAACGCAATTTTCAGGATTTTTCGACGCCCTCTCCAACGTTACTAACGTAACGCAGTCTTCAAAAGAAAAATATAAATACTTGCAGCAATGTTTTGTATTTTACAATAGCATGAAAAACACAAAACATACAAAGATTTTTATTGTACTGAAAACATTGTTTTTGAAAAGCTTTTGAAATTGATTAATGATTTCGATGCAAACGAAAAACCCAGGAGAGCGCTCAAAAAAGAATTTTTAATATTTTGAAACATCTGAAATTTCGAAAAAAACTATTTACAAGCTTCGAAAACAAAATAGTTCGTTATTGTTTGAATTTTAAAATTGTCCAGTTTGTAATTAGTTTTGCAGTTTTTTCATATACTTTGAATTATTTAAATATGTGGTTGCTAGGACATTAATTATTATTAATTACTTGATTAACTTTGCATTGATAAATTTGTTATATTTTTGAAATTCATATCTGAAAAATCATTTAAGTTTTGATCTACAATTTAAATAGATGTAGGTACAAATTTTGAATGTTTGCTAAATTTTGTCATTTTTTGTCTTATTTCTCAAATCTAGAATATAATTACTCAAATTTCTGGAAAAAGTTCGAGAGTAGCTAATTTTTTTTATTATTTTGCTACTTATCTTAAGATTTTTTTTTTTTTTTGAAACTCAGAATCAAATATTACTAAAATTTTTGTACCACAAGTATAAAATTCTACTTATTCTAATTTTATTGACTGTTTTTGAATTTTTTTACTTCATACAAGTAACTAAAAGTTCTAGCTAAATATTACTAAATAACTTCAAGTTTTGACTTTTCTTGATCTTTTTTTATTTTTTGCTTCTGTTTTAAGATTCAAATTCAAACTGTGTACATACATACAAAAAATTCAAGTTAAAAGGTAAAAATTAAAAAAAGATTCTACTTTTTGTTAGTAATTTTCGAATTTTGTGTCTATTTTCCTAATTCAGAATTGAATGAAAAATTGATGTTGATAGGTATAAAATTACTACATTTTCGAATTTCGTTAATAATTTTGCATTTCCTCTTCTGTTTTTGCAATTCAGAATGAAATCCCTCTAAATTTGGGTTTAGAAAGTAGAGACAGTAAATGTTCATCTAATTTTCATATTTTTTTGAAATGTTGTTTCAATCTATATAATCCAGAATTCAATTACTTTGCATTTAGGATGAGCATTAAATTCAATTTAGCTATAAATTTTCACCTTTGCGCATGATTTTTAGATTTAACGTGTTATTTCTTCAATTATCATTCAAATTTGAAAATCAGATTCGAAAAGCTATGAAGGTATTGATTTAAAAGATTAAAAGGTCAACAAAGTTTGAATACATATTGGTAAAATTTTGTCATTGTTCGTCCTATTTTTCCAATTTATAATAGTATTGCTAAATTTCTGGAAAAAAGTTCAAAATTAACTCAATTTATTTTATTTTTCTACTGATCTTGAGATTTTTGTTTTCTATTTGAAATTCAGACTCAAACATTGCTAAAATTTTTGTATCATAAGTACAAAATCTACAAATTCTAATTTTCTCAACTATTTTCTAATTTTCTTACTTGAATACAAATCACTAAAAGTTTCTGCTCAATATTACTAAATTACTTCAATTTTTGAATTTTCTTGACGATTTTAAATTTCTGCTTCTGTTTCTGGATTCAAAATTAAACTATGTACATATACACAAAAAGTTCAAGTTAAAAGGGGAAATTTTAGAAAAATTATACATTTTGTTAGTTATTTTAGAATTTCGTTTTTTTTTCCTTATTTAGAATGAAATGAAAATTTTGTGTTTGAAGGTATGAAGTTACAACAGATTCCGAAATTCGTTAAATAATTTTTCATTTTGTGTTCTGTTTTTGCAATTCAGAATGCAATTCCTTGAAATTAGGGCTTAGAAGTAAAAAATTGGATTCTTTTTTAAGTTTCAGTAACTTTTCGAAATGTTGTTTCTATCTATATAATTCAAAATTTATTAACTTCACATTTAGGAAGTTTTTAGTTTTTCGTTTCATTTCTCTAATTATCATTCAAATTACTAAAATAATTACAAATTTTAAATCTTGCTGAAAGTATACTTTTTTTTGCCCGAAATTTTGTAGTGCAATTACTTAAAGTCGCAGTTGAAAAATTTAAAATAATTATGTAGCTCTAAATTAGTATGTTTTATGTTTCAATTATATAGAAAATTACTCAAAATAGTTCTTAGTATTTGTATTTTATCACACAAAATAATTGACAATAGCTCTAGAATTTTTCCTGCAATCATCGAAAATCAGAATCATTTATTCCAAATTCAGGTGAAAATGTTCAAATTTTCAAGATAGTTGACATTATAATTAAAAGTTGCAAAACTAATGTCATTATTATAGTAGAAAATACCGCAATTTTTCAATCCCATTGACTTTTTTTCAATTTGTTCTACTCGTTGGATTGAAAATCAAATCTGTAGGATTCAGGATAAAAATTACTTGATTCGAATTGTAATGATTTTTTTGAATGAACTATTTTCAATATTTCAATTACATAGTATTCTTCACATAAAAAATATACCAAATTCTCACGTCGATTAAGATTACATAAAATCATTGACAAAGGTTCCAGAATTTTCTTGCAATCATCAAGAATCAGAATTATATATTCCAAACTCACGTGAAAATGTTCAAATTTCCAAGATAGTTGACATTATAATTGAAATTTGTAAATCTAATATCATTATTATAGTTGAAAATGTCGTAATTTTTGAATTCCATAGAATTATATTGAAACTGTTCTATTCGTTAGATTGATAATCAAATCCTTAAAATTCGGGATCGAAATTACTTGTTTCGAATCGTAATGATTTTTTCCAAAAGACTATTAATTTATAATTTTCTTCCTATGAAAGATGTCTTTTTCCAATGCTGATCAAGGTTACACGAAAACATTCAAAATTTGTTGCGTAACATTCTGTTAGACCCCGCCCCCCCAAACTCGATTAGAGTGTAAATTTACTCCAAGGAAATACGAATATAAAAATTCCTTCTAAAAATAACAATCTTAGCCCTAACTTAAAACCCATAAAACAAATAATCTCATAAACTACAAACATATTCAACTGGAAAACTGCAACAAAAGAAATGGGAAACCTCGATTTGAGATATGACGATTCCCCATTTCAAGATCCCGAATTGTCGATTCCAAACTCGTACAAAAAGTCGCCATGAAAAACGCGATGCGATTCGTGTCGCGGCGCATTTGAAAAATCATCGAGCTCATGAAAAGTGATGAAGCGCCGCGATCCTTGACACGCGTCATTTCTTATTCGCTCGCGCGCTATCGGTTTCCTATCAATCAATCGGCGCGTGTTATTTTTCTCACGGGACGAGCTCCTCGGAGATGGCTGCTGCAGCAAGTTCATTCCCGAAGATCCACGGGAACGGCTTGTTTTCCCTCTTTCCATTAGTCAAATGAAACACGTTTCCAACTCGGCTCCCAACTTGGACGCCGCGAAAAGCCTTTTGTTGCCTTTTGGAAAATTGCTTTGTTCCCGGCTTTATCGCGAGACTCGGGTTCATCTCGCATTGTACTTTTCATTAACTTTCGGCGCGAGACCCGGCAAGTAACGAGTTTTTCTTTACCCGATTTCGCGTCAAAGTTTGCTTTGTCAAACGTCGCTGCGAAATGTAATCTATGTATTCGGTTTAATGCGGTTTTTGAGGTATTTTTCGGAGATCATTTGTGATCTTGAATCCTTTAGAAATTGGGACGGAATGAGTATTTCATATGAAAACAGTTAAAATTATAACAATACACGAGAAAGGTACATTTTAAGGGGTTATACACCTTTTTGCGCGGACGAATTGAAGATGGTTTGGAGTATCTTTTAAAGTATGTAGCAATAATGTTATGACACCTAAGTTATTGTTTTTTGATAGTGTATTGTTCACTTGAAAAAACATGTATTCGTTTATGAAAAAATTTCAACAATTGGCGGAGTAATGGCCCTTTCCCCGAAACAACTTTTTTTTGCAGAGGCTTGCGGTGACCATGATGCAAGTCGAACAAGTCAAGATGAATTAGAAAAGTCAAAAATCCAAAAAATCCAGTTGTTCATTCAAAAATCAAGAAAAATTAGAAAAACTATATTTTAAAAAACATTCTTGACATCATGGTTTTCGTTTTTTATATAGCTTTTCTAGAATTTTTGCCAAGTTTTCAATGTTTTTGTAGTATTGACGTTTTTTATAGTTCTTATGCTAATTGTCTTATTTTTCAATTATTTTTCAATATCTCACTATCAAGGTCATTTTCAAAAATCGTCGAATGTTTTTTATCATAACTGAAGAGTAAATTGAAAAACTGAAATTTATCAAGGATAATGAATCATTTATCAACAAGAAACTCCAGTATTATACTTATTTTGCTTGGTCACACTGTCAAATAAGATTATTTTTCATGACTTGCTACTGCTGAATACATGGTTGCATCAGTACCTACCTATCTAGAAACAAAAGTTTGATAATTGAAGATTATGTGTATGCTACAAAGTATGTGCACATGAATAAGAAAAATTATTTAATTTACAATTTTTCAGTGTTTTTTTTTTTAGTTGAATGCATCGTCAGTGATGAAATTTTTTCTTTGCCAGTTTACTTATTTATTCATTTTCTTACAACTCTTTTTTTCAAAATAAAGGTTGCCTTTTCTTGTGACTTTTGAATTTCTTCAAAATTTCGTTAAATTCTTTCTTAAAAATTCCCGAAAAACAAAAAGTAACTCAAACCTCCATGTTTCAATTGAAAAAACAATTTTTAATGAATTCGCATCCGCTTGAAACTAAACTCAACGACCTATTTCTACCCTCAAATTATCATTCAACACCATAATTAACTAGGATTATTGACGAATGTCTGCCAACGCTAAACAAAAAAAAAAAAAATCGCAACAAGTAAATTACCGTTATTCTGACCAATGAGTTACATACATAAACACTCGTTTTTTTCGCAATCAGAAGAAAAATGATATAATTCATCAGATAGTTGAAAGGAAGTGGACAATTTTTCGCTGCGGTAAATTATGGTGATAAGGTAAAATTACCGTCTTGCCTTTTCTCTGTCGATGCAAAGTAGGTGAATTTCGTTCCTTTTACAGAAATCTTTTGACTTAATTATGAAACTTTTTTCTGCTTCTCGAGTTGAATATCGTGATATTTAAATAATTTTTTACACCTTATTTGATATTTTACGATTATTAGGAAAAATATAACCAAAATCGGACGGAGGGGGGGGGGGGGGGGTTGGAGGTTAGAACGAGATCTTTAAAACGATTTCGATAAAATGCTTCAATTATTGGTTTTTACGTTTTGATATAAATTTCGATATCTTGCATTGCATGATATTTTCCAGAAAACAGTGTCTCAATAGATGTTTATTTCTCTTTGGTATTTTTCGTAAAAATCTTCTACGATTTAAAGGATTGTTCAGTATTTCTAAAACTATTCGTATTTATCAAGATTTATAAAATGTTACAGAATTTTCTAGTATTTTTATATACTTTAAGCATTTTGATATAAACTTTTATACATGGATTTCGAAAAATTTCGAGCTCTACACTGTAAAGTTCAATAAATTTTGTATGTTCCAAAAGAACTTTTCAGAAAACAGAGGTCTCAATAGATTCATATTTCTTTCAGTATCCTTCGTATTTCATCAGTTTTTCTATTATTTGAAGGATTGTTCAGTTTTCTTGTATATTTCTGTATAAATTTCTGGAAGTAGATGCTCCAGTTTTGGAATTCTAATATTTCATAGATATATTTGTATTTTTCTACACTTGTATTTTCTCTTTATATTTTCTTGTATTTATAGAATGTTGGAAAATTTTAAGGTTTTTTAAAAAATATCTCATTGAATTTCAAGAATTAGATTTCCTAGAATTCAAAGTTTGAAATATTTGCAGTATTTTGGTCGATTTTGCTGAAAACAGTTTCTTTATAGATTTAGAGTGTTCTTAATAATTTTTGGATTTTTTAAATTTAGACATTTTTCTGTTACTTTTATGGTTTTCTATACACATATATTATTAGAATTCAATGCTCGAGAAATCGGAATTTCTTGATTTATAAAATTACACAAATTTTGGAAGAATCTAATATCTTTTTAAAAAAAAGTGAAATATCTAGTATTTTTCGTGTTTCATTTTTTTCTGTATTCATAAAATTTCGTAAGGTTTTCTTGCATAATCAATAAATTTTATGGATCCTGCTATAGACTCAAAGAACTAAGGTTTCCAGTATTTTCATGTATTTATATTCAGATTTCTAAAATTTATTGCTAGAATTGAGAAAATTTCTAAAAAAAGTGAAAAATTATACTCTGTCGATATTTGTACATAAATCACTAATATATCACTTCGTTTCATCTAAAATTAAAAAATTATATAATGTTCATCTGAAAATAAGAAAGTTCAAAAACTACTTACATCTAAGATTCAAAAAATTTCTTAAAAAGTTACAAATCGTTCTAAAAACTTGATAAGACAGATGTGAAATGAATATCACGATTTTCATTAGTCGTTTCTGCAAAAATCATTAAAAATCAATTTTCTGATCGTATCAATTCAGCTGATGATGAAAATTTTCAGTACTTTTCAGGAACGAGATAAAACTGAAATATTTGTATTATGTAAAAATTTCTGAAAATTACTCAAGAAAAATATAAAAAATCTACAGTATTCTCCAAATACACATATTTTAATATATCACTATTGTTTTTGATTTAAACAAATTTCAAATCCTCATTCAAATTCCCATAAATTTTGATAATTTTCTATCCCTGCCTTCAACTTCCCTTCAGTATTGAAACAAAATCTTTTCCTCCGTCGAAAATGTGAGAAAATTGACACGTCTCGTAAAAATTCCCATCCTCATCTAATTACAAGCCAGAAACACGACGCGACCAGGCGTAATTATTTTTTCATCTAAATCTCCTTCAAATAAAGCCAAGAGCGCGAGAATCAACCAACGAGGAAGCGACTCGAAAAAACGCTCGGGCGATTATTCGCTGAAAAGCCCGCGCTTCCTTGTAATTTAATTAACTATAGACGATTCGTCACCGCGTGAATAAAAGTCGTTACCAGCTTCCCTGGTGAACTTTTCCGACGATCAAAGCACGCGATTAAAACTTAATTGACGGGCCTTGGAACAAACGACAATGGGACTTTTCAGGGCCTGTTTCTAATTCTCAATCTCAAAATCAATCATCATTTTAATAATTTTGAAAAACTAACGGTGAATAAGTTTTATTTACACCAATATCCTAGTATCTCTCTTTAATTTTCGCATGGAAATATTTTTACAGTATTTCTACTAAAATCACTAACACGCGCGTTTTTCAGGGAATTTTTCTTTTTCCATTTATTAAAAACCGAGACCATGACAAATTTGACTCCTTCCCTTATCAGAAACGAAATCTACAAGCACATTATGACCATCATTCATAGTTTTTTCCACATTGGGTATTTCCCTAGCGACCGGGTGTTATCTCCGGTTGATTGTCCGATAAAAGTCAGCATGAGACGAACGCGATTCGCGGAAATTCGTGATTTTTACCCAAGGCGAATTCTAATCTCCAGGCGCGTGTATGAGAGCGTCGAAAAAATAAAAACCAGCCTCCCCGGCCGCGATATTCACCTGTAACGGAACCACCGCGGGTCACTGGATTACTATAATTTCTCGCAACGAGTGATAAATCCCATTGCATTAGCAGCGGCCACTTCCCGGCATTTTCCACTTCTGCATTGAGAAATTATCCGGCCCGTAATTGACTCGCGTTCCCGCACGCGCTGCCTCGGTTTTTCCGACGCCGGGAACAGGGTCTTATACGGAAACCTCGGGCCCATCTTCTTCGGCGACCGCAATCGCTGCCCTTTTTTATTAGTATTTTTTTTTTCAGAATCCAGGAAATATATTCGTTATCGCTCGGACGTGACGATTACCCAGATTGTACGCGGAAATCTGAAATTCTGAATCAGTGAGAATTTCACTGGCTTGTTTTTGTAGTATCTACACTGACAAAAAATCTTGTACCTTCTGCCGCATGTATTGTAAAAAGTACAATATTACTGTACTTTTTAAAATGATATTGCAATTTTTACAATACCATTGTAGTTTTTACAATAATATATTTATTTCACTTATTACAATATTATACAGTACAACCGTTATTAATGTACAAATTACAATGCATACGCCAGTTTTTACTGTATAATTTCGGAAAATTTTAAATCTTAAAATGCAAATTTCACTATACAAATTGTAATTTTTACCATACATGGGGAAAAAAATGAGCTACATTTCTTTCATCCAGCTTTTTCGAAAACTGTTTCATATTACACTGTCGAAAAAAATTTGAAATTTCAAAGATCTTTCATAGACTTTTTCTTAAAATCTTGTTTGAAATTTTACGGACACGTATATGAACAGGATTTCAAAGAAATTTATATGAAATTTGTTGCTTGAATATTGAATATATGAATTATAATATTTTTCATCGAAATTATTTCAATTTAAAGAGACTTGGAAAATACATATTGTATAATTAAATACACAGTATTATTTTTGTTGTGAAATTTATATTATCATAATATACATTTTTTAAAACGAAATAGTTGTTAATTAATTAAGAAAAATCTGCACAAAGAATGTATTATGTCAAAATTCACTTGAATTTATGAAAATTTCAGTATACTTTTTCAGTAAGATCTTGTTCAAGGTTAAAATTATTTCAATGTTTGCTGAATGTATTTCATAAAAGGTTCATTATTTTCATGGACAGTGTAGATTTTTTCGAAGTTGCGTCTATAACTTTAATAGACAATTTAATAGACAGTATGGAAAATCTGCTTCAAAGACAGTCTCTTAAATTTAATAGAGAAATTTCTGAGAGTGTACAATATGATGCACTAAAAACCTAGAAAGTATACAAAAATATTGCAAAAAGAACCTATACAGATCTGCACACTGAAAAAGCTATTTGGAATTTTCAATAATCTGGATTATCAGGAATTACAATATGATATTGCAAAAAGTACAAGAAGTATAGTAGAAAACGGAAGATGTATAAGAGTTTCACAACAAAATATATCTATAACTACAATATCATTGGACGATATTTACAATATGTTATTTCAAAAAATGATGTATTATCTCGCAGAAAGTACAATATGTCACAGTGATTCCCGTTTACTATACAGTATTGTAATAATTACTATAATTTTTTCTCAGTGTATGTATCATGGAGCTACTGATTTTTGACTATAACTTAGATCTGAAGTAGTAAAATTTCAATAATTTCCAGTGAAAATTCGTTTACTTGAACATCAGTGAACAACGAAAGTGATTATTTACTGGACGTCAGTGGATGAATCACTAATTTTACAGGTATACGACTTTTCACTGATTTAGGTTTGGGAAGTAGGGATGAATGTCGAAAAAGCAGCGGAAAGTTTTAATTATACTGGTTCAATTAGTTAATGTGATTATACTGCTGATAGGATCATTAACATAGCCACTGATTTAGAGAGTGAATTATGAAGTCACTGATTTTTCAGTGCTGAATGCGAAAATCTGCAATCATTCTGATAAGGTTTATGATCATCAAACTGATTGATAGATTCAGGGTAAAAGATTAATAAAAAATTTTGTATTCAGTGTTTCACTGATTCAAACAGAGGAAGTTCAGTAATTAAAAAAGAATCTTGGGTTTTGTAAATTCGATCTGTGTAATTTCTTTGATTTTCAGTGAAAATCACTGAAGATGCAGACTTGGAGAGCAGTTCTTGACATCAAGAAATAGGTCGAAAGTGAAGATTGACCTGGTTGAATCAGTAAATACAACTGTTGCACTGATTTCAAAAGTTAATTATAAATTCACTGATTTTACAGTGCTCAACGTGAAAATCTGCAATGACACTTAATAAATTAATATAATGATAGATTCAGAGTAAAGAAGTAATACAAAATTCAGACGTACGATTTTTAATCACTGTTTCACCGATTCGATGGAATCAATTGTTAATGATTCAGTAAATTTTGAATTCACTCATTTTACAGTGCCTAACCTAAAAATCTGCGATCGTACTGACTGAAATATTATTCAAATGATCGATTTGGAGTAGAAGAGTGCTGAAATATTCGGTAAAAAGATTTAGTATTCACTGTTTCACTGACTCAAACAGTAGGATTTTACTGATTGAGAAAGTGGCTAAGATATAATAGATTTAATCAATAAAATTTCACTTATTTTTAGTGAAGATCCGTTCACTGGTAAATGAGTAGTAGCTGAAAAACCACTGAAAAACAGTATTTTTTCACTGAATATCAGTGAACAAATCACTGATTGTCACTAGCACACAATTGTTCAGTGAGACAGATTTAGAGAACAGTGACCAACAACGAAAAATCAGAGAAAAATGCTGATTCTACTGATTCAACCAGTTAATGCAACTATTTCACTGATCGAGTCAGTAACATAACCACTGATTTGTATATTTTATTCTGAACATACTAGTTTTTCGGTGCTCGACGCAAAAAACTACAATCACATTGAATAAATAAGTGAAATGATAATTATGCAGAATGAAAGAGTAATAAAAAATTTGATAGAAAGATTTTCTGTTCTCTGTTTCGCTGATTCAATCAAAATCAAATGAATCAACACTGATCCAAACAGCAGGACCTTACTGATTGAGAAAAGGGCTTGGATATCATAGATGTTTTCAGTGAGATATCATAGATTATTAATGAAATTCCTTTTACTGGTAAATCATTGTCCAACAGACTACTGAGAAACAGGGATTTTTCACCGAACATCAGTAAAAACATAAAAGATTTCCATCAGTGAACTACTTTACACTGGTTCAGATTTAAAGAGCAGTGGTCAATATCGAAGTAGGAAGATACGATTCTACTGGTTCAATCAGTACATATCCTGCTAATCGAATCAGTAAATAAGCTACTGATTTAAAGCGTGAATTCTTAATTGAGTGATTTTACAGTCCTCAACGCGAAAATCTGTAATCATGCTGATTCAATTGAGTAAAGTATGAAATAGATTCATAACAAAAGATTAACTAATATTGAAAAAAAAAAAAATAAAGTATTCACTTTTTCACTTATTCTATAAAATTAATTATTACTGATTGAAGCAGTGGGATTTCAATGAATCAAAAGGTAGCTTGGACATCATAGATTTAATCAGTAAAATCCTACTGTAAATCAGTGGATTCTCACTGATATACTATACCTGTAACTTAAAAAATACTATTTCCTGAAAAATTCCTTGAAATACTGAAAATCTAGTCAATTTTGAATCTAGACCATCTAATGATTGAAATCCATTTTGCGGTCCACAAAAATGCTTCAAATCATTAAAAAAAAACTAGAGTGTGTTACGAAATTTCCAAAATAGTAAAAAATACCTGACACTCAAAATACTAGAACCTCCATCAATAAATTTAAATATACTACACTGACATATAATAACTTTCTCCCAAGTTTCTATAACTTTGAATCCTAGACCACCAAATTCTAGAAATTCAAGTATAAAAATAGAAGATAATCCTCAAAAAAAACACAAACACTGAAAAAATAAATACGGCAAATACTGACAGACATTATTTGAGATATTCTGATTTACATGGAAAGTGATAGTACTAAAAAAAATAATGTCATTCTACTAGAATTCGATGCTCATCGATTCACTGAAATTCATAAATATTTACTCTTCTGACATTCAAATTTTCCCTTTCATCAAAAATTTCGTTGCAACGCATTTTTATACATTTTCTTTCCAAAATCCAGCTTTTAATTGTGCAATTCATCGCAATTGGATTCTCAATAAGTCTTTGTCTTTTCCCCTTCTAAATTTTTTCGCGGCGCGAATTTTGCCATCGTTACGAAAGCAGCGTGCATCCGTTCAATCACCCGGCTAAATGCCAGGTTGTAGTATTTGCAGGGCGCCATTTTTTCGCTTCTCCGGCATCAGTGAATTAATATCAAACGTATATCCCATGCGACTATGACCAAACGTACGTAACAAAGCAAACGTAACGAGGGGACGAAGCGTGTTATCAACACAATGCACCGTAATATTTGCCCTTGACGATTAAATATTCGAGACAGGAAAAAAAGGGAGCCAACGTGACGTGTGATTACGTCGTGAAATGCTCGACTTCCGAACACTTGGGAGCGTGAAAAAAACGTGGCGTTTTGTATTTTTATCTCAAAGTTCGAGGGGAAAAAAGATAGACAGAAAGGAGAGTTCGAAAAGTCACGAAAAAGGTGGAGCTGATAAAAGTAGTAGCCTTTGGGTGTTTTATCGAGTAGAAAAAGGTCTTGTAAGTTTTTTTCCTTTTTTTTTTGTACTGTGGACGATAGGGTTAACTAGAAAAAAACGCCTGTGATTTTTTAATTATTGTAACAAATCATGTACGAATTAAGTCAATTTTTAAATATTAACCTCATTTGAATCAATAACAATTGGAAGAAATTAACGATATTACATTTATCTTGCGAAACAAAAGTGAATCATGGCGCCTTTTTTTTTTATAAATGATAAAAACGTAACCCTGATTATTTATTTATAGTAGTTTGTGCTTATCTTTTCGTGATTCAACGTCGTCATTGGCGATAAATAATTCCGGGAGATACAATGAATGATAATTTCCTCATCGATATATTTCATCAAATTCTTGACGAGTTTCTCAGATCTTGCATTGAGCTAAAAAATCACTCGTAGAGCTTATGATGAAATTTATTTCTCTGTTGAATCATGGTATTATAATCGCCGAATAAATTTCGCTTTTTGTCACAAAAGATGAAAGTGTCGAATTTAAGACATCGGTCGTTATGAATTCACTTTTTTATACGTTGTAGAGCAAAAATAACAAAATTTTCAATATTTTTTCTAAATCTTAATCAGTGAGAATCAACCTAATATTTTTATAATTCTTTATATTTTGTAGTACTTAACAAATTTGGTCGGGCTTCATGTGTGGTTTATAAATATCTAAGTGTTTGAAAAAAATTCCATATAGATTTCAAGAATTTGATGCTCTATCACATAAAATTTCATAGATTTCGAATATTTAATGCAATAAAACTCCTAGAATTCATCGTACATTTTATATTTTTTGATATTAATGAAATTGAGCCAAATTTCCAGCATTTTAATAGATTTCTTTATAGATTCCTAGAATTTTATGCTATTGAATTCAAAGTTTTAAAGAGTGTCATAAATTCCATAAATTTCTGAGAAAATAAAATCTATTTGAAATTAAAGTATTTTAAATATTGCTATAATTTACATATTTTTCAACATTTATAAAATTATTATGAATTTTTTATATGTTTCTGGGTTATTATTTGATTTTTTGGAATTTGAATCCCTAAACTCTGAAGTTTTATAAATTTCAAGTTTTAGTATTTCATAACATTTTTTTTTTTATCGTATTATTTCTGTTATTTTCTAGTTTTTCAAAGATTTATTGTTTCTTCATTATTTTTTGTATTCTTGCAGTATTTACACTTTTTCGAGAATTTTTCCATAGTTTTATTAATTTCAAATAGATTATTAGAATCAGATGTTCTAGAATTTATAATTGCATTGATTAGGTACATAATTGAAAAAATATCTAAACAAATTATATCCACAGATTTTGCGTATTCTTTTTTTTTTTGTTTTTTTTCAACATGTATAAAACTTTTTATGTTATATTATTTGTTTTTTAGAATGCTGTATGGATTTCTGGAATTTCATGCTCTAAAACTCAGAGTTGAATGAGATTTTTATTCGAATGTATCTTTCAGAAAACAGTATATTTATAAATTTTTGACATTTTCGGTATTTTACGTATTTTTTTAGAGTTTACACAATTCGACAAACTTCTAGAATCACATAATATTGATTTATATCTAGATGTTGAGAATTCAACGCTCTAGATAAATATTTTTTTATTCTCATAGCTTCTCAACAAAACTAAATCCATCAAAAATTTCAGTACTTCAGAGATTCCTATTATTTTCAGTCTTATTCATATTTTTCACTTTCATAATTTTTAGTATTCGATCCTCTAAACTTCAAACTATTACAGATTGTTACTATTTCAAACTATATTATTTCAGAATACAAGTATGTTTCCATAAAATCCTCTTTTGTGATCGATCAAGTTCATCTCCATTTTCCGAATTCCCCATCAATATTTCCCCAGCAAGAAAAACTCGACACACTGACATTTGCCTGGCGAACGCTATTCTTGTGTTTCCTCCGGTGAAAATCCGGAAAATACGCCTTGGCAATTGAACGCATCCGGCAATAACGTCAATAACCGAAGATTTCTTGTACTGTCGCAAATTAAACGTCGACATGCCAAGATCCTCGTCACTGTTATTCACCGGTGGAACGGTTCGCCAACGGAAATTGCGGCCGGTGGACGACAATTTACTTAATTCCTTCTGTCAGTGTGTTTCAATTGCGCAATTATTATTTTACGCGGTGACGCATGCACCTATATTTGTTTTGCATCAACCAGCCATTTAACGCTTTTTTCACGTATCTTCAAAGAAAAGCCGAATCAATTTACACTCCATTTTAACGAAAGACTTGAAAAATCTGGATTATTTATGGCCTACTTGGAGATTATCTGCATATCAGAATTATTGAGGTGATCGAGCGGTAATTGTTACATTAATTATTTTCTTTACTGTGGAAAGAAATTCGAGAAAGTAGACATGAATCTTGGACTTGGAATTTTTGGAGCATGCAGATGATTAGGAATTATTTTCTTCTAATTATCTGACTGTTTTTATTAGGAATTTTCTGTGATCGGCGTGCAAAAACATTTTTTTTTGGGGGGGGGGGGCGGGTTTAAATTACAAATATTTTTTCCAATTATATAATTGTTAAATTTTTACGACTTATGAGGATTTCCCATTTTTCTGATACAAGTTTTTGTATTTTCATGTTTTTGGTGTTTCACACTTTTAAAAAAGGTTGGAAGATTTTCCATTAAAGTATTGGAAGTTATTAACCCATATTCTGCATGGAATTTTTCCCATAAATAGATTTTGAAAATTTTCTACATGCTATAGGAGTTTTCCCATAAGTCATGGAAAAATTTCCATATTTATGGAAGAATTCCCGTAGCCTATGGAAAATTTTCCAGATTTTTTTCTGGGACAACTCCTATATAGAATATAGGTTAAAAACTTTCAATACTTTTATGGAAAATCAACAAAATTTTTTTCAACAGTGTTCTATGAAATTTTGAACATGAACTTGTTCAATTTCCATACTTTTTTATTAACATTCTTCGTTTTATTACGATCAACTTTCTTTTGGTAAAAGAATTTTCACAAAATCAGCAGAAACTCGAAATGCAAAATAAGTACATGTTTAATTTTTAAAATGTTAGAATTCGAAGAGATTTTTTTGATAAAAAGTTTTTTGTCAGTTTTTACATCGATATAGTGCAATTTTTGTATTCTGGAATTGTAACCTCGTAAATGTACTATGAATAATATCAGTTGAAAAGTTGAAAATATCAAATTTTCAGATTTTAAAGTACAATACTTCAATAATTTTTTTAGTTCGATGATATTTATTAAATCTGAATTTTAATGTAACAATGAGTTTTTTTTCGTAATTTTAAGTTATTTTAAAATAAGTAGTAGGGTAGTTTCCGGAATTGTAAATATTGAATTTTTCAGAATTTTCAAGTACGTTTTTTTACGTTTTCTACTTCTAAATATTCATTTTTTTAACGAAAATGTTCAGTTGTCGGAAAAATGAATTATAAATTTGCCATTTTAAGAACAAACTTTGAATAACGAAAATCGTGAATTCGACAAACTTTAATTTTTCTACATTTTGAAAGAACTCTTTATTCTTTTTTTCTTATCGAAATTTTTATTTATTTCTTGCTGGAAACAGTCATCTGAAAAATTTACTTTTCAAAATCGAAAATTCTCATTCTTTTTCTAGTGGTAGAAATACCATCAAATTACTAGAGAAATTTCTAGTTCTAAATAGTCAATATTGTAAACTTTTAATTTCAAGAAATAATTTTCTCTTAGAAAAAACTCTATTTAGTTCTAACTTATAAGATGAATTTTATTTAAATAATTCTTATGAAAATTATGAAATTATAAGGCAAATTCGTAAACTTGAAGTTACATTTCTGTAAAATTAAAAAATTCAAAATATTTAAAAACTATCCCATTTAAACCTGATTTCTAATAATTAAATAAATTCAAAATCCAGTAGAAAAGATATTTTTTTATACCCCCCCCCCCCCCCCTATATTGTTTTTCTGTCTAGGTTTCTAATTTCAATTTTTTTATTGATACTGTACGTTGCGATTACACAAAATCGAAGATTTAAAACATGAAAGTCATGAAAAAAATATATCTTTTTAAAAAAACCACCCCCTCCTTGGAAAATTTTTCTGTCTTTGCTCATAATATTAAAGTTGTTATGTATACCTTTGATTGTAGAAATTTTCTAAGTTAATGAATAATTAATTACAACCCTTGCAGAGAAATGAGAATGGAAAATAATTTTTATTTTGGTAGAATTAAAATTCTTGATTCGAAAAAGGACAAATTCATAACTTGTGAAATTCAGATAGATTCTCGAATTTTTTACTCTTTTAAAAAACTTTTAACAAATGTTGTGAAACATGTTCTTTTACAATACCTACGATTTTCAAATATTATGAATATCGAACAGCTTTCTTAGAATGAATAAAAATCATAACGTTGTCACCCAATTTTAAATGTACATGAAAAGTATTCTAAAACGTGTAAAACTATTATCGTAAATAAATTAAAGAATATATTTCTATTTAGGCATATGAAGTTAAGAAATATGTTATTTAATTCTTCGATTTTGAAGGCCCCAACTCCAACCCCCAAGAAAAATAAAATTCAACCTTCTCAACCTATTACAAAAAAATTTTAAAGCCCTCCTACAAAATTACGATATTCCTATTTTGAATTAATTAAATCTTCGCAAATCTCAGTGACTCACTTAAAAAACCGGAACCTCTGGATCCACCGGAAGCCCCAACTTCAGCCCTGATCCATCTTCTTCCGTTTCGCGAAAACTTCGTTCAGCACCATTTCTTCTTCTTAATTTTCACCAAAAATAAACTAAACGATCAAAATCCGATTTTTTCCCGGCAAAGAATCGACCTGTTCCAAGGCTCCGACGTCTCAAGGACCGAAGACCGGATCGTTAAAAAAACCGGAAATTCGTTCGATCGATCGGGGGAAAAAAATGTTCCCCGGATTTTTATGGCCGCGATTTCACTACGGATACGTGGGTTCGGGATCGGAGTGTTCGCGAAATCGGATGTAGTGTACTTGCCGATTTTGCGTGGGTCGGATATGGCATAAGGAGCGATAAGTGCACGCTTAGCTCAAGCGTTCGGCGTGGACTGCCGGTAGAAAACCAGAATCCAGCCGGGGCTGGTGGTGAGGGATCCAACGGAATTCAGCGGCGCCGACTGGCTCCAAGGAGGGAAAAGATGACCCTCGTCTAGTCTAGGAGATGAGCGCGGACGTGAAACTTTCGGCCCCGGAAAATCCTCGAGTATTTCCTTTTTTGAAGGTTCAAAAAGGACCGAGCCCCTCCCGAAATTCTGATTAAATCAATGAATATTTCATGTAACATTCAAGAAGGCCACATCGAGAAATCTCTGTAGCAGTCTACAAAAATATAAGTAATCTACAAAAATACTCAAGAATCCTCCAGAGTTTCGTATATTATACTAGAAAAATGTGAATAATAAGTTTAATAGCTCACTATCTTCCTAGTTTACTAGTCTAATAATTAAATCGTTTACTAATTTACTAGATCACTAGTTTACTAGCTTATTTGTTTACTAGTTTACTAAATTGCAAGTTTACTACTTAACTTGCTTACCAGTTTACAAATTTACTATTTAAATTGTTAATAATTTTACTTGTTAACTAATTAACTTGTTGATGAGTTTACTGGTTTACTAGTTCATTAGCTTACTATTTTACTAGTGTACTAGATTACAAGTTTACTAGATTACTAGATTACTTGTTAACTAGCTTACTAGTTTACTAGTCTAATAATTAAATCGTTTACTAATTTACTAGCTAACTAGTTTATTGACAGACTTGTTTACTAGTTTACTGGCAGACTTGTTTACTAGTTTCCTAGCTCACTAGTTTTCTAGCTTACTCGTTTACTAGTTTACTAAATTACAAGTTTACTACTTAACTGACTTACCAGTTTACAAATTTACTATTGGAATTGTTAATGATTTTACTCGTTAACTAATTAACTTGTTGATGAGTTTACTGGTTTACTAGTTCATTAGCTTACTAGTTTCCTAGATTACTAGTTAACTAGCTTACTAGTTTATTAGTCTAATAATTAAATCGTTTACTAATTTACTAGCTAACTAGTTTACTGGCAGACTTGTTTACTAGTTTCCTAGCTCACTAGTTTACTAGCTTACTCGTTTACTCGTTTACTAAATTACAAGTTTACTACTTAACTTGCTGAACGGTTTACAAATTTCCTATTTGAATTGTTAATAATTTTACTTGTTTACTAATTAACTTGTTGATGAGTTTACTGGTTTACTAGTTCATTGGCTTACTAGTTTCCTAGATTACTAGTTAACTAGCTTACAAGTTTATTGGTCTAATAATTAAATCGTTTACTAATTTACTAGCTAACTAGTTTCCTAGCACACTAGTTTACAAGCTTGTTCGTTTATTAGTTTACTAAATTACAAGTTTACTACTTAACTTGCTTACCAGTTTACAAATTGACTATTTAAATTGTTAACGATTTTACTAGTTTACTAGTTAACTTGCTAATGAGTTTACTGGTTCACTAGTTCATTGGCTTACTAGTTTACTAGCTTCCTAGGTTATTAGCTTACTAGTTTACCATTCTAAATTTGACAAGTTTACTAGTTTCCTAATTAACTAATTTACTTGTCATCGAGTTTTCCAGATTATTATTTTTCTTTTTCATTGGTTAACTATTTTACTTTTTTGCAATTTCAGTCGCTTACTAGTTTGCTAATTAAATCTTTTTCTAGCTGACTGGTTTACTAGAAATCTTTCAATACATAAAAATTTTGTAGATATAATTATTTAGAAATTTATAAAACTTTCTCTGCTGGAGCATATGCATTGATATAATACTATAATTATATATAATTTCATAAATTTTTCTAGAAATTTATACAGAAACCAAAAAATACATCTAATCTAATTCATACAATTTCTGCGAATAAATATATTTTTTATTGAAGAAATACTAAAAAAATATGGAACAAAAGGGTTCACATTCTTTTTAAAAGAAACTATTTGTTTTATTTGTTAATTTTAGATAATTGAATTAGAGGAATCTATATAAATAACATATTATAGTATTGAAAATCTTTCAATTTAGAAAAACTTAAAAGCAATAATGAAATTAATTCAAATTCTATGCAAAAACTGTTTTCTGAAAAATTTCGACAAACGCCTCTAAGATCTATAAATTTTGAGATTCTAGAGCATCAAATTTTAGATATACCATAAATCTATGAAATTTCTGGAAAACGCAACAAAGTTTCTTGAATATTTGGAAAATACGAAAAAAAAAAAATATGTAAAACATGAAAAATCTTGATGAATGTTATTTCTTCATGAATTCTTAATATTGCTAAGAATAGATCAAAATTCGTATTATAAAGCGTCAAGTTTTTCAAATCTCTGTAGCAATCTACAAAAATATAAGTAATCTATAAAAATATTTAAGAATCCCACAGAGTTTCGTATATTATACTAGAAAAATGTGAAAAATACGTGTAGTACCTTACTTGCTCACTAGCTCACTAGCCTAATAATTAACTAATTTACTAATTTACTAGCTTACAAGTTCACTGGCTTGCTTATTTACTAGTTTATTCGTTTAATAGTTTACCAGTTTATAAGTTTACTAATTTACTTGCTTGCCAGTTTACTAATTTACTAATTAACTTGTTAATGAGTTTACTGGTTTTCTAGTTCATTAGCTTACGAGTTCACTAGTTTATTAGATTATTAGTTTTATAGCTTACTAGTTTTTTATTCAACTAGCTTACTAGTTTATTAGCTTACTAGTTTACCAGTTTACTATTATAAATTCGAAAAGTTTACTAGTTTCCTAATAAACTAATTTTACTATTTTACAATTCATTCGTTTACTAGTTTACTAGTTTACTAGCTAACTAGTTTACTTATTTATTGCTTAACAAGTTCATTAGTTCACTAATTTACCAGCTTACTAGTTTACTATTACATATTTAAAGAATTTACTAGTTTATTAATTAACTAATTTACTTGTTAACGAGTTTGCTATTTAACTATTTGACTTTTTTACTGTTTTTACAGTTTCAGTAGTTTACTAGTTTACAGGGTTACTTGTTTACTAGTTTGATAGAAATACTAGCTTACTAGTTTACTAGCTTTCGAAAATTGTCGATGTTTTCATGTAAATTTCTACCATTTTTCACGTACACTCAATTATTATTACCTACTTTTACTTTATTTTTCCGTAAACTTTTACAATTTTCGTATATTTCTGGGCAACTTTTTTTTTGTAAATTTTTTTTCTGAGTATAAATACATATAGTGATTTTCGGTTCTATTTTGTAACTCCTCCAGAAAAATTAAAGAACAAAATATACAGAAAAAAAAGAGTAAAAAAAATTAATTTAGTTTCCAACTTTCTACTTTCTCGATTTTCTGACTATCATGGCCATATTTCATGAGAAAATTCCAGTAAATTTTTTATTTCCTATTTTCATCAGGATTTGAAGTTCTCAAAATTTTATGAACGATAATAACTTTGTCATAACCATTATTTGATTTACATGAATTAAAAAAAAACCAAAGACTTCTCTGATGGTCGTTATATTCATTGATTCTTTAAAATGTTGTTCTAAATAACTAAAAAACGAAAAACCCTGACATGATTTTTAAAGAGTTAAATCATATCATGCTATAAATGTAAAGATATTTTTTCATGAATCGTAAAGGTTTTCATAACTTGAGATTTTCATACTAAGCTAAGTATTTTTTATGTTTTTCTTTTCATGATACAGTGTCAGTTTCGTCTACTTTACTATCGTTCAGATAGATAAAACAAGCGTGGCTTTTTCACATTCATATGTTAGTAACGTGATACAGCCTTTTTTAAAGAAGAATAATCTCACATATTATCTTGCAATTCATACGTTTAAACGTTGTAATAGAATTCATTCATTTTTTTTTTTTTTTTCACAATCTTTACATTACCTCACGAAAAAGTTGTAAAACAAAAGTTTGAAAATTTTAAATATTGTTCCTCGTGTTCTCTTCAACATATTCATCATTTCTTCAAGAAAAAAACAAGTTACCAAAAATCACAATCTAAAATTTCTTTTCATTTAGTGCATAAAGTGTTTCAGTATAATCATTATTTTTATGCACTTCCATGATATTTAATCCAGTTAAAAAAGGTATCAATTGCCATTTAATATAAACAATTATTATTGAAAAAAATTATACCTTTGTAACTTTAAACACATTTTTTTCAATCCATCGTCAATAAACAAATTCGATAAAAATTTAGCACAAAAAAGACCATACTGTACATATTCCTTTTCCATTGTCCGTTTGACTTCTGTTAAAATTTAATTTCAGTGCATTAATCAAAGTAATCAACCTCGTCAACTGCAAATTGGATAAACGCTCGTCCAGCCCGACGCTCATGATAAACATCGTAACAAAAGTCACATTCGAAACATCAGTAGAACGCGTTACTGTCCTCTATCAAATTAACATTTTTTTTCTTCGCGAAGTAAACAAAACAAAACATTTTTAACGAATCCGGTCTTATTTTCTAGAACTGAGTCAAAAGTAATTATTATTTTTCAAGGTGAATAAAAGTGAGTGAGAAAATTTATTCTAATCCAGAGTACTATAAGTTTATGTTATTTCTAATTTCAAGTTATTTTAGGAGTAGACAGAACAATTTTCTATAGGGGGTTTTGGAAAAATATGACTCTTTCTTCAAGGATTTTATAATATTAAACTGTTAAAGATCTGAGTAGAGGAATGCGATTAATCAATTTTTTAAATTAAAGTACTTCTAAGTTAAACAATTTCCGGAGTTGAGAGTCACTCAAATTTTATACATGTGTATAAAACAATGTAATTTGATTTTTATCATTTCCAAGTGACTAAGGTTGAGATTTTTTTTCTAGTATTTTCAGCATTTTTTTTTTTTTTTTTTTCAGTATTTATACAAATTGAAGGATTTTATAGTATTATTATTGATTTATATATAATTTTTTCGAATTTGATGCTCTAGGAATTTAAGTTTTGGAGATTTATAATATTTTTATAGATTTTCAAGAAATTGATGTCAATATAGATTCTTAGTATTTCAAAGATTTTCAGAGATTTCGTATTGGATGTTATTGTACGTGGCCAGGGGTGTCAAGGTCACGCAACAGAGAAGAGGGGGGGGGGAGTTAGCCCCCGCGACATCTACCAGGGGGGCTCGGGGACGATTATTAGGAGGGCGAGAATGACCGGGAAGTCTGATACATCGAGCCGGTGACGGCTGCCCGGAAGTCGAGGAAGGCAAGGAAATCAGGGAGGGGTTTGCGATCCGGGGTCCCGAAAGACTGTCGGATCTTGAAGTCTAGGTGTCGACACTAAAAAAACCATTATTCGATCACTCAGATATTTATTCCGATGATAGCAAATACAAGGTTGGCGTGCAGTGAACGGCTGCTACACACGCCCACACCCCATACTTATCCCTTCACCGCTATAACTCATTCGCGGGAGAAGAAAAACGCTTGCCACCTGGCTGCGCGGCTCGAAAGCCCCGGCGCGGCGCGGGAGATTCAAAAAGGGAAAGTGTACGGGAAGTCGCCGTACAACAATGTTATTCACAAAATTTTCCAGCGTTCAGGTATTTTCATAGATTTCTAGTATTTTTATAGTAGTTCTATAGATTCCTAGAATTTGATGCTATGTATTATTAATATTTTTAAAAAATTCAGCCATATTGCTTGATTTTTATTTTTCTTCAGTATTTATACACATTGAAGAATTTTACAATATTATTATTGATTGACATGTAATTTTCTAGAATTCGATGCTCTAGAAATATTAGTTCTGAAAATTTCTAATATTTTTGAAGATTTTTAAAAAATTGATGTCTTCACAGATTCTTAGAATCTTGTATTGTATGTTATTAACTAAATTTTTCAGCATTTTCTTGTATTTTCATAGATTTCTAGTACTTTTATGGGCAGTTTTATAGATTTCTAGAATTTGATGCTATAATATTTTAAATTTTCAAAAATTCGGGCATATTATTTGATTTTGATGTAATCAATATGTTTCATATTGATTTCCAGTAATTTGTTTCCACTTTTTATAAAATTTCAGTAGGTATTCATTATAATATCTATACAATTTCCTGGTTTTTTCATGATTTTCCTTATGGATTTCAAAAATTGTATGTAGATTCTAGAAATCGAAATTTAAAAAATTTTTGGAGTAAACTATATTCAACATAACTTTTCAGTATTACAGTCGATTTTTGGTATTTCTAGTATATTTTCGTTTGTTTGTTAAATTTTTGGGTACTTTCTAGAATTTTTATAGATTTTAAGTATTTTGTGGATTGCTATATAGAGTTTTAGAATTTAATGCTGTACATAGCATTCGAAATTTTAACAAATTTGAGCAATTCATTTGATTTTTTAGATCTATACTGTTCACGGGTATTTTTGTTTGGATTTTATAATTTTTTCAGTATATTTATACAGTTAAGAAAATTTTCTGGCATTTTCATGGTTTTCTACATGGATTCTCGAAATTTCATGTATACCCACATTAGGATTTGAAATTTAAAAAAAATTTTCTAAAAATCATATCTGACGTAGTTTTCGACTATGCATAGCAATAGTTTTTTAGTATTTTTAGCATATTTTTATTTATTTTTATAATTTTGAGGTACTTTTTAGTACTTTCATTTTCGAATAGACTTTAGTAGTTTTTTTCAGTTGTTTTAGTTTTCTATTAGTTTTAGAAGTTTTTTTTAGTAGTGTTTTTGTGAAAATTTTGGTTACATTATTTAGTAAGTTTTTTTGTATTATTATCTTCACTTATTTTTTGAAATTGTAGGTACTTTCTTGTATTTTTATAGATTTCAAGTACTTTGTTGATAGCTACATAGATTTCTAGAATTTGATGTAAAATTCAATTTTTGATAAATTCCAAATATTTCTATCGATATCTGTATAATATACATCGACATAAAGTTTTAAGATTTTCTATCTTTTTTTTTTTGTATTTTTGGTACTACTTATAAGATTTCGTAATGTTTTAAGAATTCTAGTAACTTTATAGAATAATAGAATTTCTATACATTGATTTTACGTTTTTTTAAATTTGGTGCTCTAAAATTTAAAGTTAAACAGATCTAAAGTATTTGTTAAATTTTTCAGAAATGAATTCTTTCGTCGATTTACATTACTTTTAGTATTTCTCCAGTATTTGTATTATTCAGAAAATTTTCTAGTATTTCTTCGATCTTCCAGGATTCATAGTTTTTTTTAAGATTTTTAGCACTTTCGAATTCAAATAATATTAAAAACTTCCATTTTGTACGTTATCCTAGCAATATATTTATAATTAGAGTAAAATAATTATTCTAATGCCAGGATTTTTGTTATTATGAGTAACTGCAATTATTATTTCTAAATTTTGCTTTATTTATAATGAAAGATTTTGTTATATCCTCTAAATTTGAGTAGGTATGTTTTCGATAAGATTATGGCCAATTTCTGCAATTTTTGTTATTTTCATTGATTATTTCATGTTTTAGTATCAAAACTATCATTTTTAAGCATCAATTTTCATGATTCGGAGATTGATTATCATTCATTTATCGTTATTTTTTTACATCGTTACGTAAAATATAAAAATTCAACTGAGTTTCAGGAAAAATTCAAGCCCCAAACTACGCCTTCAATATTCATTACATTAAGTAACACGTACAGTAATAAAAGTTTAAAATAATCCATCATTCCCAAAAATTCAAGTACATTTTTCCAAGAAAATAAAGAACGATTGTAATTCACTAACACCTTCAAAAAATACTCAAGAAACATGAAAGCGCCCTTTATGAAATTCCGGAATTCCATCCCTGCATGCCAGCTTTTTTATTTGTTTTCCGAGACGCCCGGATTTTTTTCCCATTCACGTCGCATTGTGCAGTCACAAAAGGACCGCGAATTTCTTATCTCGAGAGAAGACTTCTCGCGTTTTCAATGCATTTTTCATTCGGTCCTTCGCGAGTGCCACTCGGCGCTCTTTTCTTTTTACGGTCGAAACAGTTTTCTCGAAGGAAATCCTACGATTCGGATTTAATTAAAATATTCATTAAAAAGTAGCAGAGTTTAAAAGTTAATGAGAACGAGTCGCTCGTGACTAGGCGTAATTGTGAGTTACGTTTTATGCGAGTTTTTCGTTGGATTATGTTTTTCGAGCTTTATATTTCCGCGCGTCCTACGAAACAGGAATGAAAAGCAAGTGCTTGGGTTAAAGCACGGCAAAACGAGGTGTACTAAGCTACTGTTTTTTGCAGCAGAGAAACATTCGAGAGCGAAGTAGGAAACACTGCAAAAAATGCTGAGTTGAATGAACGTCAACTTGGGTGAAATATTGAAGGGAAAAATGGGGAGGATATCATCATCAGTTTCCCGAAACGCCGCAAGATGTTGAGATTTTGTGTAAATGATATACAGTAGGAATTCAGGGATTTTCTACATAAAAAAAAGGAGTTATTGCAGTTTGATTGACTTTTTAACAACTGAAATTTGAATTTTATTGAAACTCCTCTCAAAAAAATCAATTGAATTTCACTCTAAGAAGAATGAAATCGAGAGAGAAGTTTCACAAAGTTTTATAAACACTTGAGAAAGCTCCAGGAGAAGAGTAAATATATAGGTTACAAAGTGTCACTTCTTCTTTTTTCTAGGGTAAGTGTCTACGATGAAACGGAGAATGGAAATTTATACTGTTCAAACTGTAAAAGTTTGGGCTACGCCCTTGCTGTTGGCTTATCGCCCCATTTTGTAACGGGTATCGCTTTTATTTCACGACGCCTTTTACACGTTCGCCTCTTCGCGAGTCGTTCAATTACATCGCATATTTACTGCACATAATTTTTCACTGCGGTAATTTCGCTCTCCCCGGTGATGCGAGAAAAAATTCCGGAATTTCCATAAAAGCTCTTTTTCCAAGAGATTTCGTATGATATAACCAAATGTCGACAAGTGATATTTGATGAATTTTTTTTTATCGCAGTCCCATTAATTTCGGCAAAAATTTGGTTCTTCGACATTGTACGAGTTTGTTCCCTCTCTGATGTTGCAGCAAGAGTTTATTCATGAGATGCGAAAATTCTCGTGATTTCGCTGATGAGGAAAATTCCCTCGGGAATTGAATCTAACGTAATGAATTCGGTTAGGTGGGAGTGGGTGGAATTTATTTTGAGTGGAATATTTTGAAATTAAACATTCTTACCTTCTTTGAAATTAGAAACGATTTTGGGATTTTTCAACTTTTTTTTCTTCTGTTAAAGGGTAATTCAAAACCCTTGTTTCTGTAATAAAATCGTACCAGGCCCGTGCGAACGGGGGTGGGGAGGGGGTGTTAGAACACCCCGCCTAACGAGATCTTTCAAACGATTTCGATGAAATGCTTCTATTTTTGGTTTTTACGTTTTGATATAAATTTTGATATCTTGCATTGCATGATATTTTTCAGAAAACAGCGTCTGAATAGATTTTTATTTCTTGTTGGTATTTTTCGTATATATCTTCTACGATTTAAAAGATTGTTCAGTATTTCTGAAACTATTCGTATTTTTCGAGATCTATAAAATGTTACAAGATTTTCTAGTATTTTTATATATATCTAGCATTTTCATTCAAATTGTTATAGATTCTGAGAATTTCGAATTGCAAAATTTGGATTTTATTCAATTTCACGTGTTCGAAAAATTTTTCAGAAAACGGTGTTATAATAGATACTTATTTCTTCTAGTATTTTTCGTATTTCTTCAGTTTCTCTAGAATTCGAAGGATTGTTCAGTATTTCTGAAACTATTCGTATTTTTTAGGGTGCATAAAATGTCGCAGGATTTTCTAGTATTTTTATATACCCTAAGCATTTTAATATAAATTTTTGTACATGGATTTCTAGAATTTCGAGCTCTAAAATGTGAAGTTCAATAAATTTCTCATGTTCCAAAAAAATTTTTCAGAAACCAGGTGTCTCAATAGATTCATATTTCTTTCAGAATCCTTCGTATTTCATCAGTTCTTCTACGATTTGAATGAATGTCAATTTTTCTTGTATATTTCTGTATGAATTTTCGGAATTTGATACTCTAGTTTTGAAAGTTCTATAAATTTGGAATATTCCACTTGTATTTTTCTGTACATGTATTTTCTTTTGGTATTTCCTAGTATTTATAGAATGTCTGAAAATTATAAGGTTTTTTTAAAGATATCTCTTTGAATTTCAAGAATAAGATTTCCTATTAGTTGAAAGTTTGAAATATTTGCAGTATTTTGATCGATTTTGCAGAAAACAGCCTCTTTTTAGATATAGAGTGTCCTCAAAATTTTTTGAATTTTTAACAGATTTTTAAGATTTGAACATTTTTCTAGTATTTTTATGGTTCTCTACATACCCATATATTATTAGAATTCAATGCTTGAGAAATCGGAGTTTCTTGATTTCTGGAATCACAGAAATTTCCGAAGAATCTAATACCTTTAAAAAAAATTAAATAATATCTACTATTTTTCGTATTTTATTTTATTTTTCTATATTCATTAAATTACGTGAGGTTTTATAGCAACATCCATAGATTTTAGAGATCCTGCTATAAATTTTAAGAATCAAGATTTCCGGTATTTTCATGTATTTATATGCAGATTTTAAAAATTATTTCAAGAATTGTGGAAATTTCTATCAAAAAGTAAAAGAGCATCATACCCTTTGTCGAAATGAACACAGAAATTACTAATATATTCCTTTGTTTCATCTGAAACTAAAAAATTATAAAATTTTCATCCGAAAATAAGGAGGTTACAAAATTACTTATATCTAAGTTTCACAAAATTTCTCAAAAAGTTACAAATCGTTCTAAAAACTTGATGAGTCAGGTGTGAAATGAATTACACGATTTTCGTTACTCGTTGCCAAAAAAAAGGAACTTGTTCCTGTTATCGTTACTTGTTAATTAATGTAACGCGTTACGTTATCGTTACACTAAAAAATGTAACCTTTTTGGATATTATAATTTCAATTGACTTATTGTATTTGCATTGCAGTCACTGCAAACCTCTTAAAAAAAAGTTGAGAAAGGGCCATAACTCTACCATTTGTTGATATTTTTTTGATCAAATAATTTTTTTTTATTAAAGTTGACAATATTCTATCACAATAACATAAATTCCATGTAATAAAATTATGCGATACATACATTAAAACATTATCAAAACCGTCCTAAAAAAAGGCGTATAAACCTCAAATCATAAAATATGTGTACAGTGTAGTAATAAAAGTGTTACATTTTTTATTTATTATGCATTCGTTGCACATCTTAATGTGAAAAAGAAATAATAAACGTGTTTTTCGCAAGTGTGTATCTTTAATTATTGAGTTGTTTGTGTTAAATTTGTTAAAAACGTAACAAAGATTCAATGTATAAAGTTGAAGTTGTTGCAAAAAAATGATGTTCTGATATTGCCTTATATATTTGACTTGTAATTTATTGATTCACTTATGAAATCTACATTTACTATCTACATTTCTAAGAATGGACCATGTACTGTCAAACCAAATCAATTTTAATTGCATGTTATTCTACAAGCACATCATAAAAGTTGAACGCCCCCCCCCCCCCCCGAGTGCAGGTTTCTGTTTACGGGCCTGAATCGTACACTTTCCCAAAATTCTAATTCTTACAAAAAAAATATTGAAAAATTGCTAAATGATTCCAATTTGTCAGGGAAATATGACAGTTTTGAAAGAAATTTACTGGAAATATTGAGATACTCTATTTCGTGATATAACAGCTGAAACATTTCCAGAGGACGCAATCTAGAAAAAATTATCTGCTTGGGTTTTTATTTTATCATGGCCCGGTGTCAGATATCAGCCACCCAATTTCAAAATAAAACAAATCTCTACACCCAATGCCTGCACAGTTTTAGACACTGCAGATGTCATTTTAAATTGACATTGGTAAAAAATGAAAAAATGTTTTCTCGAATTTAAGGCATTTTAACATCATTTTCTAGAAAGTTTGGTTTTCCTTGAAAATTGACCCAGACTTTCTAACGAGAGTGAAACACGTGAAACGAAAGTGAACGTTTTGACGTAATTTGCTGAAATGTGACAAACATTTTTTTCCTGAAATCTCACGTGATTAGATCTTACAAACTGTACAATATTGGATATCAAAAATATTCTGTACAACAATCTTTACTATACAATATTCTATTACTTTTGTCAAAAAGAACTTGATTTTTTTCTCAGTGTAGGATGAAATAAGAAATTAAAAATATTTTACTATATTTCTTACCAGTCAAATTTTCGTACTGAAATCAATTGTACAAATTAATGATACATCCAATTAATCAAATTTCTCATAATACAACTTAATTAGTTAGTATCAATCTAATAGTTCAAAGTCGTTCCAATGTTTTAGGCAACGATGCCAACTATATTTCGATGCACGTTTTATGGCCAGAATTTCCTTTACTGCGCCATACTCGGGAATAAAGACTCGTTGCGTTCGAAAATTGCGAAAATTAATAAAAATAAAGGTACATGAGTTTCTGTGGTAGCGAGACTTGCTGTGAAGTGGCTCAATCGACAGTTTTATGAATAATAAAAGTTTTCATTAACCGTCATTACACGAGTATTCACAGGGAAATATTAACGAGGCGAAAGAATGTAAGTCTTCTGAAGCTTCTTTTTTCCTTATATTTCGCAAATCGTGAATTATATTGCAGTGTTCATAATTACGGCAGAATTTCATCGTGATTTCAAAGTTTTGGAATGTTATATAATATGCGTAAAACGGGAAGACATGTGCTGTAAAGTGTTGCAAATCTTATAGAAAAAAGAGGTGAAGGGAGGAGTGATTGATTTTTTTTGTATTGAAATAGAAATTTGTAAAGAAAATATTTTGGTTGAATGATTGTTATTAACTTATGCTTTCATAACGTAACATTTCATTATCGATTATTACACACATCATATAATGTATCTAATAATATATTTCAAAATTTGACCGATCAATGATAAATGAATAATTTCTTGATGAGGATTTTTCAAAATTGAATTTTTTACAACTAAAATAGATGATCGCGAAATGTGTAAATATGGAGAAAATTTAAAGTTTTTGAATAAACAATTGAAAGATTGAAAAAAAAAAAAAATTCCATGGACACGTATAAAAAAAGGATTTAAAAGAAATTTATATCAAATTTATTGTTTCCATATTAGATACATGTATTTCAACATTTTTTATTATTAATAATTTTGTTTTAAGACACTACATGTTTGAATATTTTAAAATATCTTTTGCATATTGTCAAGTATACAATACAATTTTTATCATACAATTTATATTCTTTACAATATAGATTTTTTGTTCTAATCAAATAGCTTTTGATAAATTGGGGTAAATTTGCTCAAAAAAAATGTATTATGTCAAAATCCACTTGAATTTAAAAAAGTTTCAATACCAATTTTTAATGAAAAATCTTTTCTAGGTAAAATAATATTAATGTCTGCTTTATATTAAATAAACACTTCGATTTCATACAAGGTTTATAATTTTTATAGACAGTGTTTTTTTTTCATAGTTGCGTCCATAACTTTAATAGAAAATGTAATAGACAGTATAGGGCATTTTCCGCTTCAAAGACAGTCTTAAATTTTAATATAGAAATTTCTGAGAGTGTAGGATTCAAAATTTTATAAATTTTCCAAAAAGTCATATCTTACACAGTTTTTGACTATGTATTTAATAGATTTTTGGTGTTTTTGGGATATTTTTATTTATTTTTGTAATTTTTTAGGTACTTATATTTTTAGTACTTTGATTTTCGAGTAGAATTTAGCTAAATTAGTATGTAGTATTTTTACATTTGTTCGAGTTTTCTATTAGTTATACATATAAGTTTTTTTTAGTGGTAGTTTTGTAGAATTTTCGGTTCTTTTTACTTTTCATTATTAACTATTTTCATTTGTATTTTTATCTTTAACAATTATTCGAAATTTGAGTTTCTTTCTAGTATTTCTATAACTTTCAAGTACTTTGTACCAGCTACATAGATTTCTAGAATTTGATGCTGTGGAATTCAAATTTCAAATATTTCTATTGATTTCTGTGTAAAATACGTCTGCCTTAATTTTGAGAATCGTGTGTTTTTGTATTTTTGGCACTATTTATAAAATTTTGTAATGTTTTCTAGAATTTTTATAGATTTGTAGTTTTTTAGAATTCAGTGCCTTAGAATTTGAAGTTGAACAGATCTAAATTATTCGTTTAGATTTTTCAGAAAAGAATTCTTTCATTGATTATTATTCCTTCAGTATTTGTATTATTTAGATTTTTAGCACTTTCGTATTCATGTTCTAATTTTTTTATTCTTCACTGTCTTAAAACAATATTGAAAATTTCCATTCTGTACGTTATCCCATCAAAATATTCATTATTAAAATCAAGTGATTCTTCTAATGCCAGAATTTTTGTTATTTAAATCAACTGCAATTGATATTTATAAATTTGTGTCTATTTTTTTCATAGTTGTGTCCATAACTTCAATAGTAAATTTAATGGACAATATGTGAAATGTGCTTTAAAGACAGTCTCTTAAATTTGAATATAGAAATTTCTGAGTGTAGGATTCAAAATTTTATAAATTTATCAAAAAATCATATCTAACATAGATTTTGACTATGCATTACAATAGATTATTGGTGTTTTTGGGATATTTTTATTTATTTTTATAATTTTTTAGGTACTTATATTTTTGGTACTTTTATTTTCGAGTAGAAATTAGCGAAATTAGTACCTAGTATTTTTAAGTACTTTTTTTTCTTTTGTTCGAGTATTCTATTAGTTATACAAGTTTTTTCAGTAGTAGTTTTGTAGAATTTTCAGTTCCTCTTACTTATTATTATTAACTGTTTTTATTTGTATTTTTATCTTTATTAATTATACGCAATTTAAGATTCTTTCTAGTATTTTTATAATATCCAAGTATTTTGTTAACAGCTACACAAATTTCTAGAATTTGATGTTGTAGAATGAAAATTTCGATAAATTTCGAATATTTCTATTGATTCCTGTGTAAAATACATCTACATAAATTTTAAGAATCGTATACTATGTGTTTTTGTATTTTTGGTACCACTCATAAGATTTTGTAATGTTTTCTAGTATTTCTAAAGATTTGTAGTTTTTTATAATTCAGTGCCTTGGAATTTGAAGTCGAACAGATGTAATAAATTTAAAGTCATTTTATGTTTTTCATCTTTAGAGTTCATTTCACAACTGTTCCTTAAAATTAAATTTCACACATTTGGCCGAATCAGCCCACTCGCCAATTTTTTTAAACTCATGAAAATGTCTATCACGTACTTTTTCGAATTCACGAATTCATGTTTCGGCTAACAGTCTGAGCTAACGAATTCTCACGAAACGTTCACAAAATGTTCTCGCGAAATGTTCACAAAATGTTCTCGAAATGTTCACGAATATGTTCTATTGCAAAAAGCCTCCACGCTACTGCTGACTTGAGCTTTTATATGTACGCTTTTTCGAGTAAAAATTTGGCGCAATTAGAAATGGAAAATTTGACAGGATACGATAAGGTATCGGGGTAATAATAATATACTTGTCGAGATATTTCACTCGTTATAATCAAAAAAGAATATTACGACATATCATTATGCTAAATGCTACTAAATCTTCTATTTCAAAATAGTTTTTATCGCAATCATTTCACTTATTGATCTTTTTCAATTTTCTATTTCAAAATAGTTTTTGTCAAAGTCATTTTTACTTATGGCTCGATTGGGTTTTTACACTGAATAACAATTTTTATCAAAGTCATTTTACTTATTGCTCGATTGGGTTTTTCCACTGAAAACAATTTTTATCAAAGTTATCTTTACTTATTGCTCGATTGGGTTTTTTCCATTCGACAATAATTTGTACAGGGACATTGCATAGATCTAAACTACTCGTTTAGGTTTTTCAGAAAAGAATTCTTCCATTGATTTTTATTACTTTTATTATTCCTTCAGTATTTGTATTATCCAGATAATTAAAATCAAGTATTTCTTCTAATGCCAGGATTTTTGTTATTTGAATCAACTGCAATTGATATTTCGAAATTTTTGTCTATTTTTTTTATAATTGCGTCCATAACTTTAATAGAAAATTCAATAAACAGTATGAGAAATCTGCTTCAACGACAGTCTCTTAAATTTAATATAAAAATTTCTGAGAGTGTACTCATTTTAATAAAAAAAAATTCACATCATACTCTACATCTAGCTAAAAATTCCATATAGAATAATGATATATAGACCTTTAATCACTTCTCGGTGAGCAAAATAAATCCTGGATGGGGAGGGGGGGCGTTCCATATAACTTCGATCATACCCTTTATCACTGCTTTTGATTCAATAGCCTTCAATTATCTCTATAAATAACTCCGGATCTCGCCCAAGTATTCTCAAAGCCCAATGATCATGAATTCTCTTCATTTCCAAATTCAATTTCCGCCGCGTCATCAAAAATGCATCGCCGGCAACTTGCGATTCCGAAGCCCCGCGTTCGGGCTTATCGAATTTTTATCGTTTCTGCTGGCTCGTGCTCGCACTTTTCCCACCCAAGTATCCCGAAGAATGGAAAATAAAGCGCACTGTTACGCTCGGTACATAGTAATTGGAGTAAAAACACCGTAAAAACACGAGAATTACGGCGTCGAACGGGCCATCCGGAATGAATTTACCGCCAGGGAAAACTTGTAAATCACGATAATGGAGTCGGCATCGGAAAAGGGATTTTTGGGCACTTCTTTCGCTTGATTTAACCGTTAAAGTTCGGGTTTTCCAGCGACGAGAACTCGGGTTTTTCTCGTTTTTCGAGATTTTTCTGGGTTTTCTTTGCCATATCTCTCGTATCACGGATGGAGTAACGTAACGCTTTCATTGTGAGTTATGGCGCCCACCGTTACAAGATGATTCATCATTAAGTTTAATTGACTGAAGTTACTTGACTTCATGAACCGTGACGTTCCGTCTTCTCGAAACTTCTAGGGATTATTGTTAATTAATTATGATGGATTTTGTGTAGCAGGGGTTGGAACAATGTGAGGAAAGTATTGAAATTGATAATTGCAGGTTGTTTAATTTGTACTCATGATTATCTGCAAGATATGAAGAATTTTTTTTTAATAATGGCAATGGTGGTGAAATAGAAGTTTTTATAAATGTTGGAGGAATTTTTGAAGTTTTATGATTTTTTTCAATGATTGATGCCAAACTGGGTTTTTTTTTTTATTTAATGTTGGAATTTTATAGGAAAATTTTGGTTTGTTTATTTAAATAATGAGAGAATTTCCTGGTTTATCTAGCTTCTTTTCCTGAGAGAAGATGGAAATTTTAAGAATTTTCTTTTTTTATGGTTTTTGTAAAAATCATATGAAAAATCAATGAAAATTTGTAATTAGTTCATTGATTAGGAAGAAATTTTCCATTCTTAATAAATTGTTAGATTTTAAGGAGGTTAGTGAAAGAAAGTAGAACACATGATTCTTCCACATTTTTTCATGTTACGTACCTAACATTTCCAAAAATCTTAAGTCTGATAAAAATAATCTAGAATCTTGAAAAAAAATTGTAAGGTTATGATCAAAAGTAGTTTACAAAAACTTGTGAGTGTTCACAACATCTCGATGTTATGAAAAATATGAATAAACACATTTCCAAAAATTCTTTTAGTGTAAAAAATTTTGTTAGAAATATACTGAGGTTTCTATCAATTTTGAAAAATTCAGGATGGGTAAATCAATATAATTTTACTAATTTCCTAAAATAGCCTGAAATACGTTGGTTTTATAATATTTATAAATGTGTCAAGAACTATTTCAAATTCAAGATCTAGTTATGCCTAGAAACTCACGAAAGTGTCTATCATTTTTCAAAATTGTAAATTAAATAAATTGAAAAATTATCTAAGATTTCAAGTTTTATCTAGTTTTTGGAAAATACTAAACGGGTAATCAAATGGTATGCATTGCCCTAATGTTTTCTGGAAAATTTATTAAAATACGAAAAATCCTCAGAATTTTAGTTTCAAGTATGATAAAATCTGGATATCTTGATTATTATTGATTAAAATACTAGATATGTATAAATAACATAGAAAATCACAACGAATTTAAATAATTAGATGGAATATGAAAAATACTAAACAATATGTGTACTAGAAATCGATAAAATAACTGAAAGTAAATATAGCTATCATGGCTTTAAATAACTATAGAATTACAAAATTTCTATTAAAACTTTTAATCCTAGAGCGTTGAATTCTAGACATCTACATAGAAAAATTCAATGAAATGAGAGATAATCATTCAAAATGTAAAAATACTAAAAATACAATCAACACTAATATTACTGGATATTTATAAAATACCAGTTATCTTTGGAAATAGAGTTGCTTGAAACATTTTTTTAAATATTGTGAATCTGGTAATTTTCAGATTCTAGATCATTAAATTCTAAAATCTTACATGATAATCTTTCAAAATGCTACAAATGTATTCAGAAAAATGAAATATCCTTGAAAATTTTTAACATAGTACAAGCACTTTATGAAATATGTACTTGTAGAAGGGATAACCGAATACAATTTTCTCAAAAATCTAAGAAATTACTAAAAATCTGTGTAACATTGAATTATAAAGTATTAAATTCACTATTTACTGGAAAAAACTCATGACTAAAAATAATTATACACAAAATTCAACTAAATGAATGGAATATATCAGGTAGCATGCAATCAATATGGAGAAAAACACTTTTTTCGAAAAATCACAGCTCTTTAACAAAAAATGTTGACTGATGGAGATTCTAGGATATGGAAGTAGAAACGGTCTGCTACATTCAAAACAAAAAAAATAAATAAATAAATAAATAAAACGTATTTCGAGATGTTGAATTTTCAAAAAAAAATTGAACTTTTTGTTTGTTGTAAAATAAAAATTTGTTAATAACTTTGGGATAATTTTCGTTACAATATTCTAAAAGTGTCAGTAATTATGAATATTTTAAGGGTTCAATCTTCAAAATTCATCAATTTTTGACAAACTTATGTGCATTCAAAAAAAAATTAACTGGAATGACCGGAGAAAATTTAAACCTCAACAACTGTGAAAAATTTTTAACGATTTTTCCATACATCCTCAAGTGCTACAAATTTTGAAAAAAGTTTTTTAAAAACTTTTTGAAACAAACCATCTGGATGGTCTTCAAAATTACCAAAGGTTTCTATAAATCTGGACTAATTCAAATTAGAAGAAAACTGAAAATTTTTCAAGAATTTTGTAAAATATTCTAGAAAATTTAAAAAGTTTAGAATAAGTTCCTCGAAAACTTTTTAAAACAGTCAATTTAAATGGTTATATAATAGTCACGTAAGTTTCCATAAATCTAGTCGAATTGAAATTATAAAAGAAAAATTGTTCAAGATTTTTCAAAATACTCTAAATTACTTGAAAAATTTCAAAACAGTTTTTTTGAAACGTTTTATTGCAAGCATTCTGGATTATCAAAATATTGGATATTCACCAGAGTTTCCGTATATCTTGCAAATTTTAAATTATAAAAACTACAAAGAATTTTCAAGAATTTTTCGAAAGATATCAAAGCACTCAAGAAAGCTTCATTAAATTTCAAAAGATCAAATTTGGAAAAACTGTAAAAAATAATTACGAACTTTTTCAAATAATTCCAAAATAGATACGAAGTTTCATTAAATAAAAAAAAATGCGTTGAAACAATCTGGAAAATATCTGAAATTCACGGAAAATACAGTAAATTTTTGAAAATTTCAATCGGTAAAAAAAAACGGTAAAAAATTATCGAGAATTTTTCATATGATTGAAAATACTGGCAAATTTCCAAAACTCTTTAAGACAAATAATTCATGAAGTTTCACTAAGTCTTGTAAAATTCAAAATAAAAATCATCAAGAATTCTTCAAAATGATTGAAAAAAATCTTAAATCAGTTTCTCCTAAAATTTTTTAATGAAATCTGAATTGTCCTAAAAATCCACATAACTTTCTATATATCAAGAAAAATAATAATAAAAAAAACTGCATTATATTCTACAACATTTCATGAATGTTCCAAACAAAAAAACTTTTTTAACAGTTCCTCAGTATCCTCAAAACAAAACATTCTGAACTATCAAATGCACATTCTCGGAAATTTCTCCATTAAATTATGGACGCAACTATGAAAAAAATAGACACTATCTATGAAAATTATAAACCTTCTATGAAATCGAAGTGTTTATTGAATATGAAGCAGACATTAAAATAATTTTATCTTCAACTGATTTCTCATTGAAGATGTGTTTTCCAACTTTAAACTTCTTAAAATTCAAGTGGATTTCGACAAAATAAATTTTTTTGGAGCAGATTCTTCTTAATTTATCAACAGTTATTTGATTGAAACAAAAATTTCTATTGTATGGAATATAAATTGTATAACAAAAATTATATTGTATCTTTGATAACATGCTAAAGATATTTCAAAATATTTAAACATGTAGTGTCTTACAACAAAATAAATAATAATAAAAAATATTGAAATTCATACATCTAATATAGAAATAATAAATTTGATATGAATTTCTTTGCAATCCTTTTCATATAAGTGTCCATGAAATCTCAAACACGATTTTAAGAGGAGGTCCATAAAAGATGTTTGAAATATCAATTTTTTTTGACAGTGCATGAAAATTCACAAAATTATTACAAAATTCAATATACCTACATATTGCCTCGCTCTACTTATCAAAAAACTCTCTAAATGCTTTTTCCATCGATTCCAAACCACAGGGAAAACTCGATCGACTACCCACCCAGATTTATAAAACACTTTTCAGAAATATGAGACACAAACGAGGGTAAAAAGGCTGTGAACGCGTCAAAAATTGATTCTCGATTGGGAAATGGAGGAAAAATGTCGAGAAGGCGTGAGCCATTTGCCGTTTCTCGGGTACAAGCACAAAGGACGTAAATCAGTGTGCTAGGATGCAATTTTTGCGGGTTTTACGAGGGCGCATCAGGTGTTACACGAAAAAGGGAACACGTTTCCGAACGGGAGTGACAAATTTGCTCGACGCGACTGATCCACTTTTCTCAAGTCTTCGGTATCGAATTTTCCATGATTTCGAGCTACAGGATTTATTAAATTTCAAAATTACGAGCTTAGTTTGCAAACAATAAATTTAACTTATTTAATTCACTATTTCTAAAATCACAATTACTCGAATTTCATTCCTGTTAGAGCTCGGAATTTTCAGTGATTTATACTCCCTGAGTTTCCAATTCCAATCGAGAGCGTTCGAAAACAAGATTTGAAATTTTAATTAAAGTATCTCCTTTCGTATCGAACTTCCTCTTCATGTAATCTAGAAACTTCGGAGTACATTTACACGCTTCGATAATTCAACAAAAGTTTGAGTTCTACTCGAATTTTCTCAGACAACTTGAATGCTGAAGGAAAAGCTCAACGCGGCATGAGATTGAGCTACATTAAGTCGTATTATTTTTGAACGAATATTTTTTATACATTTCTAATGTTTCTTTAGATCGCTCAATAAATTCTTAGGAATTGATGCTATAGCATTGAAACTTTCAACGATTTTGAGAATTTAAATTGATTTTTCAGACGACAGTTTCTTTTATGAAGAATGTCAACACTTTTATTCCATATTTTTTTAGGTATTTCGATAATGAAAAGTATGTTAAATCGTATAAATTGTATACAGTAGATTCGATGTATTTTTTTCTTTAATATATGAATTTCTAAAATTATACATAATTATAGTATTATATTAATGAATATGCTCCAAGACAGAAAGTTTTTTTAAATTTCTAGAAAAACTATATTTACATAATTTTCATGTATTGACAGATTTCTAGTAAACTACTAAGCTAGTAAACATGTAAGCTAGTAAACTATTTAACGACTGAAATTCAAAAAAGTACAATATTTAACAAATGAAAAAGTAACGCAATAGTAATCTAGAAAACTCGTTGACAAGTAAGTTAATTTATTAGGAAACTAGTAAACTTGTCCAATTTATAATAGTAAACTAGTAAACTAGTAAGCTAATAAACTAGTAAGCTAGTTAAATAAAAAACTTGGAAGCTAGTACACTAGTAAACTAGTTTACAAGTTAATTAGCAAACTAGTAAACTAGTAAGCAAGTAAAGTAGTAAACTCGTAAATTAGTAAACTAGGGAGCTAGTAAACCAGTAAACTAGTAAAAAAGTAAATTAGAATACTAGTAACCTAGTAAACTACTAAACTAGTAAACAAGTAACTCAGTTAACTTGTAAACGACTGAAATTATAAAAAAGTAAAATAGTTAACAAGGGAAAAAGTACCTAAAATAGTAATCTAGAAAACGCGTTAACAAGTAAGTTAGTTAATTAGGTAATTAGTAAACTTGTCAAATTTATAATAGTAAACTAATAAGCTAATAAACTAGTAAGCTAATAAACTAGTAAGCTAGTGAAACAAAAAACTAGAAAGCTAGTTAACTAGTAATCTAGTAAACTAGTAAGCTAGTCAACTCTTTAAAAAGTTAATTAGTAAACTAGTAAACTGGTAAGCAAGTAAAGTAGTAAACTTGTAAGCTAGTAAACTCGTAAAATAGTGAGCTAATAAACTAGTAAATTAGTAAGCTAGTAATCAGTAAACAAATTAGTTAGTAAACTAGTTAGCCAGTAAATTAGTGAGCTACTAAACTAGGAAATTAGTCAGCTAGTAAACTAGTAAACAAATTAGCTAGTAAACTAGTTAGCCAGTAAATTGGTAAATGAGTAAAATACTAGGCTAGTAAACTATTAAGCTAGTAAGTGACTAAACTTATTTTTCACTTTTTTCTAGTATAATATACGAAACTCTGGAGGATTTCTAACTATTTTCATAGTTTACTTATATTTCGTAGATTGCTAGAGAGATTTGAAAATCTTGACGCTTCAAAATGCAAATTTCGATCTATTCGCAGTAATTTCAAGAATTAATGATAAAATAACTAAATTCATAAAGATTTTTCATGTTTTACATCGTTATTCGTTTTTCGTATTTTTGAAATATTTAAAAAATTTTGTTGCATTTTCTAGAATGTTCATAGATTTATAGTTGATTGAGAATTAAATGCTCTAGAATCCCAAAATTTATAGGTCGAAGAGGCATTTGTCGAGATTTTTCAGAAAACAGTTTTTTTATAGAATTCAGTCAATTTCCTTATTGTTTTAAAGTTTGTATGAATCGAAAAATTTCTAATACTTTCATATAGATATTATATCAATTGCTAGAATTTGATGTTTTGAGATTCAAAGTTTTGTAAATTTTTAGCATTTTCATGGATTTGTATTTTTCTTGATTATTAACTGAGTTGCAACAATTTTTCTGATTCGTATTTTCTACGCGATTCTACGTTTTGATATTTTTTACTTTTTTATAAAATATAAACTGCTAACGTTTTTGTGTATTTTTTCGTAACTTATATTTTTATTGCTCATTGACGCAACTTTTTTCATTTTTACATAAAATATTGATTGATTTTATCAGAATTCTGGGAGGGGTTCGGAATCCCAAAACCTCCTCTTTGCTTACGCGCCTGGTTCAAAATTCTGTATTCAGTGATTATCGAATTGAATAATAATCCATATTTTCTACGAACAAATATATATCAATTTTCTCAGTTTACCTCAATCAATACATTTATTTCTGAATATATATTTTATTCACAAAGCATCTCAGTAATTTCGTCTTAAATAGACCTAAGCAAATCTAACTGCATTTAAATAAGAATATTTCCACTACATCACTGTAAATTTCAGAAACAATTTTCATCAAAACCTTCCAAGTGAAAAAGCAATCAATGCATAAGCCCAAACAAAGGCTAGGCCTATGACTCATGCCGTGCTTACGAGCATGAATTTTTCCATCGGAAAACCAGCACGAGAATTGCTAAACCAGTTATGCAAAACCGGAACCGCGAAATAAAATAAACTAAAAATCCCAGGATCCCGTTTTCATTCAACACCATTATACGAAAAACACATTATCTACCCCAAATCACCCAGAAAAATAACAATATTCTCCAAAAACAATTCCCTTGATTTACAACACGAGTTCCATGCACCAAAAGCAAAACTGTACCATTCAAATGCTTTTAGAGCACAAGATTACAAGAAAAAAAATTTCATTTGCTTGAATCACATGCTGCTTGAGCATGAAAAAAAATTGTATGAATTTGCAAATGTATTACTTTGAATTCATATTAACATTATTACTTCATAGTGTCAATAATCCATAACCGATGAGCGTGATTTTTCGTGCCTCAGAAGCAAGTTTTTCTGCAACTAGAGAATATTGAAATCCTTCAAGAATTTCATAAATCGCCATCGTCGTCGAGAGCGATTGAAAATGTTATTCAGCCCCGTTCCATACATACCAATTTTCGCAATTTCCTTTTTTCTGTCCCTTTTTTCCGGCACAAAAAGCATTTCTCGATATGCAAGCGCGTTATTAAAGCTTCGCAACCTTACAAACATGGCAAAAAAGCCGTCTTATAAAGAAATCAATCGCGTTTCTGAAGTCGCAGTAATTTTTACTGGCACGAAGGAAATTGAATGTTCGATGGAAAAAGACCGTAAGCTTGAAAATAGTTTTTTTTTTTCGTTGAAACTAGTTTTTTAGCGTTTTGGGAAAGAGGAAATGGAAAGAATAATTTTGTTTATTCTCCTGTAAAGAAAAAACTATATAAAAACCATAGTTTTTGTACTTTTTTTGATATCAAAGTTTTGACAATTTTTGTCATTTTTTCGTAGTTTTGATTGAAGTGTTTTTTTTTACAATTTATTTCAATACTTCGAAAGTAAAAGAATGATAAAAATTATCTCTACTTATTTCTCGAATCGTCAAAACATTTTTTATTAATACTTCACAAATTTGAATTGCATTTACCTTGTAAATTCAACTTATAATAAAGTTTCAAGAAAACTCCTTGTGAAATTGCTAAGTTTTATACCAAATAATCGGTTTTTAAGAAAATATTTTTACAAATCATTATGTGCTTCGTAAATTCTTCATAATGTCCAGAAAAGTTTTATAAATGTCTTCATAAAAATTTTTTCAAAGATATTTACGAAATTCAGAGATTTTATCAGGTGATTTTCTAAAGCACAGACTGATTTTAAAAAATTGAATGAAAACAAATATTTTTTGAGGAATTAAAAGGTCACGTAGGAGATTTTTGAAAATCATAAACAGATTTTATAAAAGTTGAGATGACAAATGATGAGGCTTATCATCATCATTAAAGATTATTAGCATTATTAGTTCCAAAATTAATTGAAATTCATAGAAAATATCTAGTTGATCACGAATAGATATAAAAAATATTTGCTTTTACAAATATAAATATATATAAAGCAAACTTTGCTTCTTGAAGATTTTATCAACTGATTTTTTTAAGCATATAGTCTATTAAAAAAAACTTCAAAAAAAATGTCTTTCTAGAAACTGGTAATTTTATAAGAAATTGAACCATTTGAGAAAGAATTCTAAAAAAATGATTGAAAAATTTCATCCAATTTAAAATTACAAAATTAATTATCATCCTTATTGATTTTATTGCATTTATGACTCCAAACTGGATAAGAGTTAAAAAAAAATATAAAATTGATCGTAAGTTTATATGAAAAAACTTTTTTCACTTTGTTTATATCTTTTTAAGCAGTTTTCACTTTATAAAGATTTTACAAAGTCATTTATAAGGTAAAAACGACCTTAAAAAAATTTAATAAAACGCGTCTTTATTAAATTGATAATTTTATAAAGAATTTTCTAGTTATATTAAGGTTCTATAAAAATAAAATGTAGATTTTATGTAAGTTGTAATAACAAGGATTGTTTTTATCATTGTTATTTTTGTCGCATTTTTTATGATGCCATTCAAATTTATTAAACATTTATAAGCATTTTTTCATACATCGCGAAGGGTTAGCAAAAATTTTTTTATCTTTACTTATGAAAATTTGAAGCAATCTTTACTTTTATTAAATATTTTATAAAATGTCTTTCTAAAACCTATAAATATTACATCATTTAAACCAATTAAATTACATAATAAAATATTAAATAGTTTTTGATACATAATAATGTATCAAAAATTTGACGATTTGATAAGGAATTTTGTAAAAATTCAGTGAAGATTATATAGATGTTATCAACACAAGGATTATTAGAATCTTTTTTATTTCATGAGTAATAATAATTATTGATAATGATGATGATGATTATAGATAACGATAATAATAATTTATTATCATAATGATCAATAATTATAATCATTTAAAAAAATAAAGATTCATGATAACATAATTTGTAATGATAATAATTATTGATAATAGTAATTTATAATAATAATGATACATTATAATAAATATTTATGATTATGAATATAATGTTAGAGATATATTTAATGATAACGAATATTCATTATGATAAATAATAGTAATAATGATTATTGATAGTAAAATATAGTGATGATAATCTATAATGACAATTATAATTTATAATGATAATTTATAATAGTGGTAATAATAATTTACAATAAAGATGCCTGTAATGACGAAGAATAAGAAAAATTTATATTCATTATGATCACTTACAATGATAATTATTAATGATGATAAAATGGTTTATAATTATGATATATCTATAATGATAAAGAATAATGAAATTTTTGAAGCACATTTAGTTATGATAAGAATAATTTATAATGATAATGATAAATGATAATAATGATTGATAATAATGAATAATCAATAATGAATAATAATAATAATCATGATAATGATAATAATAATAACAATAATAATAATAATAATAATCTTCCTAAAACCCATAAATATTACATTATTTAAACCAATTATATTACATAATAAAATATTAAATAATTTCTGATACATAATAATGTATCAAGAATTTGACGATTTGATAAGGAATTTTGTAAAAATTCAGTGAAGATTATATAGATGTTATCAACACAAGGATTATTAGAATCTTTTTTATTTCATGAGTAATAATAATTATTGATAATGATGATGATGATTAAAGATAACAATAGTAAAAATTTATTATCATAATGATCAATATTTATGATCATTTATGAAAATAAAGATTAATGATAACATAATTTGTAATGAAAAATTATTAATGATAATAGTAAATTATAATAATAATTATAAATTAAAATGAATATTTATGATCATAAATATTTATGATCATAAATATTAATGTTAAATATATAATTAATGATAACGAATATTCATTATGATAAACAATAATAATAATAATGATTATTGATAGTAAAATATAGTGATGATAATCTATAATGACAATTATAATTTAGAATGATAATTTATAATAGTGTTAATAATAATTTACAATAAAGATGCCTGTAATGATGAAGAATGAGAAAAATTCATATTCATTATGGTCAATTATGATAATAATTATTAATGATGATAAAATGGTTAATAATAATGATATATCTATAATGATAAAGAATAATGAAATTTTTGAAGGACATTGAGTTATGATAAGAATGATTTATAATGATAATTATGAAAGATAATAATGAATAATCAACAATGAATAATAATAATAATAATGATAATGATAATGATAATGATAATGATGATGAAGATGATGATGATGAAAAGTAGTGATAATTTGAATTAATTGTGAATAATGATAATGATAATAAATAATGAAAATTCATGAAAAATATCTAATTGATCACGAATAGATATAAACAATTAATCCTATTTTACATATGTTTATTTATAACAGTCTTTTTGAAGATTTTATACAGTGATTATTTGAAGCATGGACTACTTTCAAAATGTAAAAAAAATGTTTCCCTAAAAACAAATAGTTTCATAAGAAATTCAACGATTTCGGGAAGATTTCTGAAAAAATGATAAAAAAATTTCATTCAATTTAAGTTTATCACATATTCCCCAACTTCACCTACTTTCAGTATTTGTTTAGATGAAACCGCACATGTACTGTGTAATCTCTCTGACAGTCGCTACCGAACGAGATTAAATTATGATCATCTGCTTCCTGTTCTGCGCAATCAGCAGTGTCATGGAGCAGATTTCTCTTGACTTTTGTCATCGCAATCATCCCAAACTTGGCGAAATCCGTTTTCGGGAGTTTCGAAATCCTCTCGAGGTTTGTCTTGGGCGCGGGCTGTTCGGAATCCGTTCCCGGAGAAACACTGAGTAAATATTGAACCCCGCGGACGCGGATTATCCGGGCTTTATTGCCCGTAAAGCGGCCGTACGCAGTAAAAGTCAAACCCCGGGTATATCGGCGCGGCCGTGAATAAACCAAGATAAAAGTGCGTAATTGAATAACTGCGCTCCCACATTTTTCCCAGCCGCGAGTTTTTGCGATCCGCATTTTACCGACGTTTCCGATGTCATTATCGCTTTCCTACGACATTTCGCCCGCGGCCGAGGCCGGGACTATGCATCGCATTTGCATTATTTGCGAGGCTGTCTAGCGGTCAGGGCGAGCTGGAAATTTGTTTCACAGTGACCATGGAACTTGCGATGAAACTTTTCCAGCTTTGAGAATTGAAATTTGGGGCTGAAATGGGGATCATCCAAATTGCAGAATGATTCAGTGGAAGATCCAGGCCCGTGCACCTGTATTTGGGGAGGGTTTTCAGCTTTTATGTTTTACTTGTAGAATAACATGCGATTAAAATTGATTTGGTTTGACGGTACACGGTCCATTCATAGTGATGTAGATAATAAATGTCGATTGAATAAGTAAATAACTTATTCATTTATTCAATAAATAATCAAATATATAAGGCAATATCAAAACATCATTTGTTTTCAACAACTCTACTTTATATGTTGAATCTTTGTTCTGTTTTCAACAAATTTAACACCAACAGATACACAATTGCGAAAAACACGGTTATTATTTCGTTTGCACATTTAGATTATAACAATTGCATGATAAATAAAAAAAGAAACACTTTTATTACTACACTATACACATATTTTATGATTTAATGGGTTATACACGTTTTTTGGGGACGGTTTAAATTATTTTTCAATGTATATAGCACATAATTTTATTACATGGAAGTTACATTATAGAGTTAGAATATTGTCAACTTTAATACACAAACATTATTTGATGAAAAAAATATCAACAAATAATGGAGATATGGCCCTTTCCCAACTTTTTTTTTAAGGCTTGCAGTGACTGTATGGTAGACATTATTTACTTATTTTGAAAAAGCTATCAGATTCTTCGAAAATTTCTGTAATTCCAGAAATCAAGAAACTCAGATTACTCGAGCATTGAATTCTTATGATATATGTGCATAGAAAACTATAAAAATACTACAAACATGTTCAAATTTTAAAAAACTGTTAAAAATTCAAAAAATACTGAGGACACTAAATCTATAAAGAAAGGGTTTTCTGAAAAATCGATCGAAATACCGCAAATGTTTCAAACTTTCAATTCTTGAAAATCTTGCATACAGATAAAACGTAATATTTATTTCTGCAATCGTTCAATAACTAGATACATTTCAAGACTAATGAAATTTTTTGGATTTGTACAAACAAATGCGTGTTTTATCAAGTGGACAATACACTATTAAAAAACAATAATTTTGGTGTCATAACAGTACTGCTACATTAAAAGATACTCCTAACCATCTTCAATTTGTCTGCAGAAAAAGGTATATAACCCCTTAAAATACTTCAAATATACGAAGAAACAAGGGCCTAATAAAACATTAATAATTTGTATAAAAGCGATTTTCTCATAAATTTATGAAAATACTGTAAAATGTTGAGAATTCGCAGATCATCAAATTTTCTTTATATTCATGTCAATTTACAAAAATACTAGATATCCATAAAAATACTGTAAAATTCTTGAAAGTCACGCATGTGCTAGAAAAATACGAAAAATACTAGATCTCTTTTGATACGTAAAAATTATGAAAATTTGAGTTTCTTCAAAATTTATATAACATTGACTTCTAGAGAATACATATAATAATATAATTCTGTGCATAATTATTATATAATTACATATAATCTTAGAAATTATACTAGAAATCGACAAAATATAAAAACAAATTCAATTTTATTCATAAAATTTATATAATTTAACAGTCTTTTATTTGTATAAATGCTCAATAAATACGAAATAAAAGTATTGAGAATCTCTATACAAGGGTACTGTTTCCTAAAAAATCAATTGTAGTACTCAAAATTGTGGAAACTTTCAATATTATAGCATCCGTTCCTAGAAATCTATTGAACAATACATAAAAATACTCAAAATTCATAAAAATTTAATAAGTAACACACGTACAAAAATTCTAGAAATCTATAATTAGAAATACTCAAAATCTGTGTGGTTATAATTTCCTCAAAACTTTATAAAAATTTTGAAACTTTTCAGGATTCTGATTCCTAGAGCATAGCATTAACGTCTAGAAAGCTAAATAGAAATCCATATAAACATTAGAAAATCCTCTAAGCTGTATAAATAACAATAGTATTGGTATTAAAATTAGTAGAAAAAAATTAATATATCGGCGACTAATTGAAAATTGTTAAAAATCGCGAAAATCAATACCCGTTATAAATTAACGTGAAATATTTGCGACTGTGGACTATCTAAGTTGTATAACTTTGAAATTCCAAAGTGTGAAAACTTAAAAAATCGTTTTCTTGTAACCATTTTGTCGAAGATGAAAAATTATGAAATATTAACCACAATTATTATAAAAATAATTTCATAATAATTATGACTCTGATGAAAATTGATCATAATTAAATATAAAAAAAAAAATATATATAAAGTAAATATAAAATAAATACGTCAAGTTATTCAAAAAAAAAAAAAAAAAAAAAAAATCCGATTAACAAAGAAAATTGGTATAAAACAAAAAACAAAATAATGATACAAATAACCAGTATAGTCTAATATTTTCTCGTAAATTTTTAGAATTTTATGCTCCAGTAACTTTATAATCGCAACTTTTGTTCCTTCACATATAAGACATAAATATATTCCCCCTTCAAACCCAAAACAATAATTTTCACAATATATACAAATATTCAAGAAAGTAAACAATTATTATTCCCAAGATATATTACTATCAAAGAAAAAGCATTCTCTACATAATTGTGCGAATAAATTGAATTAACTTTTTTAAGCTTGATTAAGAAATACACGGGACAAGAAAAAAATGGTTTGGAGGAAAGAGAAACGACTCGAGGCCGCTCAGCGAAAGTAAGCTAATTTCTATTTGCAACAGGGAGACCGCTCGTTCGCGGACCGTCGATAACTATCAACGAGGTCGGCGACGGTGCAACAGTTGACCGCGGATATTTTACGTCATAATTTTCTTTGTCCATCTCTTTAAGCCATATGCAGCCACTTATGAACCAACAGAGAAAAAGCACCTTGCACCCATACGGATTATAGTAAATTTATTTTTGGTATCCCCCAAATTATCGAAGTACACATTTTATTCTTCCAAAAACTTATTGCTAATGAATAATTCACCATCACTTTTACATAAATTGCAGGAATTTTTTTTAATTAACCTAAATAATTTCCTTACAAATCTGAGGTAAAATTTGCAAACTGTGCATTAGAAGTTTCTCTAACGAACTTCATAAGTGATAACTAGAAATTTATACTCATTCCATTTCACCGACGTTCTGGCAAAATCAATGAGTTTGCCGAACCACAGGATTTTGGCAAAATTTTCGGTAAACTTGCAAAAAGTTGTGTAAGTTACGAAAACTTTTGTCGAAACAGTCTTCGCTCTGGCTGATCAGATGTTCGAGTGGGAAAACCAGGAAACAACTTTTCTAATTTCCCCTCTTCAAATTTGATAAAACACTTTCTAACATTAAAAACACGGTTTAAAGGTAACGCGTTACTTGTAGAGTTACTCTCAAACTTGATGAGCGCGCGATGCTTGAAGTATCTTCTTGGCCGCGATCCGCGCGCCAATCAGGAAACTTTGATAATTTTCCCCAACATCCTCGAAAACGCTCGAATTTCCCGTTCCGAAAAACTTATCTATGTTGACGGTTTTTTCGGTCTTACGGCCAACGTACAACAACTCATTTTTATATAAAAAATTATGTATTAATAATTTTAAATGGATCAATATGGAGTATTAGTAATTAATGTAAAAATATTCACGAAGTATATGTTTTTTTACGTTTCATTAGAAACTTTTACAATTCAAAGCGTTTTTTCGTAATAAACGCTTTAATTATAAAATAATATAATAATAAGCGGATTTCGTAAGATCTAGGGATCCTGATAGAAAATCTGATGGAATATAATGAATACAAAAAAAAAAAAAAAAAAAATGCTCGAAATACTCGTAATACTAGATTTTATTAAGTTTCATGGTTTTTGATTCTTTGAAAATTTATGTTATTTTAAGAACCGAAAAACTTCAATTTCTCGAGCTTTGAATTCTAAAAATATTTGTTTATTGAAATCTATAAAAAGAGAAGTAAATTCAAATCGTATAATTCTGTGAAAAGCACCAAAAATATTGAGGGCACTCTAAATCTATAACGAAACTGATTTCTGATTTTTTCGAAATTATTCAAAATATTCTTGATTACTTGAAAAACTTCAAAACAGTTTTTTTCAAAACGTTTTATTGCAAACTCTCTAGATATTAGCAGAAGTTTCTGTGTATCTTGCAAATTTCAAATTGGAAAAGTTACAAAGAATTTTCAAGAATTATTCAAAAGATATCAAATCACTTATTCAAATACTTCATTATATCTTGAACAATTAAATTGGAAAAAACTGTAATAAAGAATTACGATCTTTTTCAAGTAATTCCAAAACAGTTACATAGTTTTACAACACAAAAAAATTTGTTGACACAAAAAATCTAGATAATATTTGAAATCGACGAAAAATACTATAAATTTTCAAAAAATCTGAAATTTATAAAAAAAAAAAAAACGGTAAAAAATTCACATCATTGAAAATACTTGCGAAATTTCAAAACTCTTTGAAACAAATAATTCATGAAGTTTTATTAAGTATTGCAATATTCAAAAAAAAAAATTTTGTCCTTTGTCCTAGAAATCCATAAAAGTTTCTATAAATTGAGAAAAATAAAAATACTTTGTTTTCTGTAAAATTGATCAAAATATTTCAGAAATTTCGAACTCTCAGTTTCATCTCATTGTGGAAATTCAAAAAGATATCTTTAAAGAGACTCAAAAATTCTACAACATTCTATAAATACTTAGAAATACAGAAAGCTAATGCGTAATGAAAAATACGTGCAAATAAATATAAAGCATTGAAAATCTTTCAAATTCCAGAAATTCATACAGCAATATATAAAAATAATGAACGATCCTTTAAATCATAGAAAAACTGAAAATAAATACAAAAAGTAAATGAGTAAAAATATATCGAGACACTGTTTTCCGGAAAATCTTGTAAAACAGAAAATTTCATTACGTTCAAATTTTAGAGTTGGAAATTCTTGAAATGTATACATCAATTTATATTATAAATATACTAAAATTATGTAAAAATGCCAAGAAATTCTGCAACATTCTATCATTCTAAAAAATACGAATATTGAATAAAAAAAAAACGAATAAAATTGAAAAAGTATCAAAAAAAGGGAAATAAAATTCTTCATAGATATTTATTGTTGAAAAATCCTCTCAAATACAAATAAAATTTAATGAACTTTAAATTCCAGAGCATGAAATTCTTGAAATCTATGTTTCAATGTACAGAAAAATAGTACAAATATATAAAAATACTAGAAAATCCTGCAACATTTTATACATACCGAAAAATACAAAAAAAAAAAAATCAAAAATTTTGAAAATCTGGGTAGGTATTAAAATTCTCTCAGAAATCTATCAAATTCACGAATGTTTTCTTGTGGCTAACATTGAATTGAATGTCATATTCAGAAATTTGGTGTACTCTACAGAAAAATATGAAAATTTGAAAAAACTGATTGATTCTTTTTTAGGGTGAAAAATCTGAAAATCCCTTAAAAATTCCAATGCCAAATTAAAAATCCTCGACCTCCAAAATTTCGCCACTCGCAAACCAAGTCAATCTCAATTTCAAATACACACAATGTAACGATAAAACTTGATATAAAACCCACAATTCGTATTCCAATCGCGTTACTTTCTTGCGCGTTGAAACATTTTTTTGCTCAATCCGTCCTTGCGACGATCACGCGTTTTCCCAACTATACTTAATATAATTGTCCGTTGTCGCATCAGTGATTAGCCCGAACTAATGCATCAGAAAACACACGTATCGCTCGTAAACTTTGTCATTATTATTCACGACAAATGTCGGCCCGAGATCGTATCATTTGCACCGGCTCCTTTTTCAAATTTTCCACCGGAAAACATCCTCGCATCATTGCCCGTGGTCAACGAACCGCGGGCTTTTTTTGCCGGAAAATTCGTCTTTTGCTAACACGCTGCGGAAGCTGGCGAGCAGATGCTCATTAGCCACGTTTTCTTTGATGAATCAGAGGGCTTGGGTCTCAAACGAGGGAATCTTTTCGGGAGCTTGATTGAAACGACTGGCATTGACGAGTTTTCGAGGTTTTTTTTTGTCGCCAGTTTTTTACAGCAAAGGGAGGATCAGTGGGTACTTTTTTGCGTTTGACCGAAGAAAAAATGAGGGACTAGAAGAAGAGGTTTTGTAATGAATGGAGTGAATTAAAATTGGGTTTTAGAAAAAGAGATTTAGGCATCTTAGAAAGCTCGAAAAGCAGAGAAAATGGACTTCAAATGAGGTTCAATAAAAAAATTACGAAGAATGCTGAATATGGCGAAATAAGTTTATTTTGTATACTACGAAAGATAGGTTAAATCAAAAGTTTTCAATTTTAAATAACAATTTCTACGTCTTAACGTATTTATTTACATTTTGTCTAATACTTTGTGTCAATTTTGATACATTGCAGTACATATGATTTTCTTTTTCGAAGTCTTTCTTTTAAAACATAATTTTACTTGATATTGATGTTTGATTGAAAGACAGAGGAGTACATACTAAATAAAAATCGATTGCAATAGATTAATTTGGGTGTTTATTCAGGGTTTATTTTATTTTGATACTTATCTGCTGATTTTAAGAATTATTTCACCTTCCTGTGAATTCGAATGCTAACATGAAATAAATAGCTTTCATGGTGCTCTTTTCCTGTTTAGAGTATATGATTGAAACTCAAATTCTGAAAAATTAATTATAAAATCGGTATTTGAAAATAAGCTTGATATATCAAAAAAGGCAAAAAAAAAAGCAGACTTTCAGCCATACCTTTATGCTTCCTTGTAATGAGTATAAAAAAAGTTAAAAAGTGTTTTCTTGCAATGATATTTTGAACTCTAGAATTTGATGCTATAGAATTCAAAATTGAATAAATATTCAGTGATTTGATGGATTTGCTATCAAACATAATTTCTTTAAATTTTCTGTTGTTTTTACTATTTTTCAGCTTCTATAATATGTTGTACAATTTTCTAGTTTCTTAAAAGATAATTATATAGATAGTTATATATATATAAAATATAATAAATATAATTAAATAAAATGTACTGAAGATAAATATATTACTGTCTAGAATTTGAAGCACTTCAATCCAGAGTTAGATTTCAAATGTTTCAAGCAATTTTTTTTAAAACAATGTCTTTACATAAATATCTAGTATTTTTAGTAATTTATCGATTCTTCGATTTTTCCTTAACTTTGAAAGATTTATTGGTAGTATTATAGTTTTACTTTGAACCTACGTATGACTCACTTTTTACTACAAATTTTTTTATTATACGTTTTTATATAGCATTTATAGTGTTGAATAATTTGCATACTTTATAATTAGATTTTAATTTTATAAAATCGAAGCTTTACAAGATCGCAATAAAATTTCGAAAGCAAATACGTTTCTTTTTTTTTCAAATTTCGTAGAATTAAGTATTATTTTTTAGTTCACACATTCAAATCTCTAGAATACAAAGCTCTGAAATCCCAAGTTTGAAAGATTTTATTGTATTTTACAAAAAAACGTGTCTTGATAAATGTCTATTTGTTTTAGTAATTGACATATTTTTTCGATATATCCTTAAATTTTAGGGTTTTTCTGGTATTACTATAGTTTTCTATACAGATTTCTAGAATTCGATACACTAGGATTTAATGTTTTCTACATTGCTAGTAATTTTTATAGTTTTTTATTAAATGATATACAACTCTTGGTATTCTTTCATTTTTTTTCATGATTTTCATAATGTTTCATAATGTTACATAATTTTCATAGTTTTGAAATTATGAAATTCATGAAATTGTGAAATATTTTATAACTATGGAGTTAAAATTTATTTTATATTTCACAAAAATTATATTATAAAATATCTCATCTTCATGAAACCTATCTTTATTATAAACTTTCATACTTATCATAATTTTCTTAATTTCATTGTTCAACTTTTTCATAATTTAATCTTTTCTTTTAATAGTCTTCTACACAGATTCATAGCGTTTGGAGCTCTTCCTTCATTTTTATTTTAAGGGGTCACTATATACCTTTTTGTGCGGAAATATTGAGGATAGTTTGGAGTAACTTTTAAAGTATGTAGCAATAATGCTATGTCACAAAAGTTGTTTTTTTATAGCGTATTATCCAGTTGGAAAAAACAAGTATTTGTTCGTAAAAAAATATCAACAATTGGCGGAAAATCGAAATCTCGGGGAAAACGTTCTTGCATGCAAAAAAACGTGATATTCATTTTTTAATTTTTTAAAGAACTAGATACATTCCTAGAATAATGAAATTTTTTGGATTTGCTAATTTAACTTGACCGATTCGACTTGCATCGTGGTCACCGCAAGTCTTTTAAAAAAAAAGTTGTTTCCAGGAAAGTGCCATAACTCCGCTAATTGTTGATATTTTTTTCTGAACAAATACTTGTTTTTTCAAGTGAACAATACACTATCAAAAAACAATAACTTTGGTGTCATAACAGTATTGCTACATACTTTAAAAGATACTCCAAAACATCCTCAATTCGCCTGCCCAAAAAGGTATATAACCCCTTAATTAACGTACTACTCACTTTTCACAAAAAATATCTTTATTATGCATCTCCATGTAGCTTTCATACAGTAGAATCATTTAATAAAAAAAATTTTGAAGAGTCAGGAAACCTCCACGTATTTTTTTATTTCGTAATCGAGCCAAAAAAACAAAAATTACTACGTAAATGTCGAAAAATCCAGCATAGCAAACTACAACACTAAATTTTCAAGAGGACTCTATGGTTGAAAAGCATTTTATTCATCTTGAACAAAAATCTGATATTCTCACATGCAATGGACATAAGATTTTAAAATACTACCGATTTGTGTAATTGTAACCTTTTTAAAAAAAGTCAATATATTCATTCACATATTCATAACAACTTTTAACGACTTGGTCTAAAATATAACTTGTTCACAAAAAAAATCTTCAAACCGAACCTCCCTCTTCACTTACTCGTTTCCACATGACGTAACGCCACCTCAAGTTTCCACGATAACAAAATAAAACTACTTCATTTTCCGTCACACTACCCAACCCGCAATTTCCAATTCACATTCGAACGCCCAACATTAAATCATCCCCGATCGAGCTGAAAAATTCCCAAGCAATTTTCGCGGCAGATTATTATTGCGGCTAGGCGCATCCGAGATGAAAATGCATTGAAAAGCATAATCTCTTGATGCGCCTCGTCCTTTTTCCCCAGTTTTGCCACGGCAAAAAAGGTTTCCCGACTGCGGCCATATCTTGCCGTTATAATCGTATCACTTCCTGCTCAATTACGCCCGACATGACCGCACATGATCTAACTGTGTCTCTCATTCGCGTGGTAATTCCATTTTCTCGTCGTTATTATTAATCGAATCATCGTACGACGATGCGTAATGGCCGGGCCAAACGAGCGAATAACCATAATCGTCGCTGAATACGCGCTCTTTATTGGTACAAAGTACCGTCATTATTGAGCAAAACGTTGCACGCGTTTGCCGTGGAGAATTTTCAGGACTGGCCAGGACCTGCCCGTATCTAGTCAAGGTTGCGGGCTACGGGTCCGGTCACGCATTTCTCCGATACCCGTCACGCCGATCAACGAGCTGACCGCGAAAAAATGGGCGAAATCGCTTGTTCCGCGGGGCGAGAGAACATATATGGCACGATTGACTACATTTATTCAGTCAACGCTTTAACAGTATACATTTAATGAAAAAGTGAAAAATATCAAACGTAGGATTGCGTAGAAAATATGAATCAGAAAAATCAATGCAACCCAGTGAATAATAATAAAAAAAATGTAAATCTACGGAAATGGTCAAAATTTGCAGAACTTTGAATCTTCGATCATCAAGTTCTAGAAATCTATATAAAATCCATATAAAAGTGTTAAAATCTCTCAATTCATACAAAATCTAGAAGAAAATTAAAATCAATTAAATTCTATGGAAAAACTGTTTTCTGAAAACGTAGGATTACGTAGAAAATAGGAATCAGATAAATCATTGCAACCCAGTGAATAATAAAAAAAAATATATATAAATCTACGAAAATGGTAAAAATTTACAAAACTTTGAAACTTGGATCATCAAGTTCTAGAAATCTATATAAAATCCAAATAAAAGTGTTAAAATCTTTCGATTTATACAAACTCTAGAAGAATATTTAAATCAATTACATTCTATGAAAAAACTGTTTCCCAAAAACACAGGATTAGGTAGAAAATATGAATTAGATAAATCATTGTAACCCAGTGAATATAAAAAAAAATAAAAATCTACGAAAATGGTAAAAATTTACAAAACTTTGAATCTTAGATCATCAGGTTCCAGAAATCTATATAAAATCCATATAAAAGTATTAAAATCTTTTAATCCATACAAACTCTAGAAGAATATTTAAATTAATTAAATTCAATGAAAAAACTGTTTTCTGAAAACGTAGGATTACGTAGAAAATATGAATCAGAGAAATCATTGCAACCCAGTGAATAATAATAAAAAAAATATGGATCAACGAAAATGGTAAAAATTGACAAAACTTTGATTCTAAAATCATCAAGTTCTAGAAATCTATCTAAAATCCAGGTAAAGTAATTAAATCTTTTAATGTATACAAACTCTATAGGAATATTTAAATCAATTAAATTCCATGAAAAAACTGTTTTCTGAAAAACCTCGACAAATGCCTCTACGATCTATAAATTTTAGGATTCTAAAGCGTCGAGTTCCAAATATGCTATTAATCTCTAAAATTTGTTGAAAATGCAACACAATTTTTTAAATATTCTGAAAATATGAATAAAGAATGACGATGTAAAACATGAAAAATCCATAATATGGTTGTGATTTTATCATTATTTCTTGAAATTACTGAAAATAGATAGACATTCGTATTTTAAGGCATCGAATTTTCTAAATCTCTGTAGCAATCTACAAAATTATAAAAATCTATAAAAATACATACTTAAAAATCCTTCAGAATTTCATATATTATACTAGAAAAATGTGAAAAATAAGCTTACTAGCATACTAGTTCACTAACCTAATAATTTACTCATTTACTAGCTCCACTAGTTTACTAGCTGACTTGTTTTTAGTTTACCAGCTTACAAGTCTACTACTTTATTTGCTCACCAGTTTAAAAATTTACTAATTAACTTGGTAACGAGTTTACTAGTTTACTAATTAACTTGTTAATGAGTTTACTAATTTACTAGTTCACTAGCTTACTAGTTCACTAGTTTAATAGATTACTAGCTTCCTAGTTTTTTTATTTAACTAGCTTACTAGTTCATTTGCTTACTAGTTTACTAGTTCAATATTATAAATTTGACAAGTTAACTAGTTTTCTAATTAACCAATATACTAGTTAACGAGTTTTCTAGATTACTATTTTTCTTTTTCGCTGGTTAACTATTTTACTTTTTGACAATTTCAGTCGTTTACTAGTTTACTAGCTTATTAGTTTGCTAGTTTACTAGTTTACTAGAAACCTTTCAATACATAAAAATTAGGTAGATATAGTTTTGTTAGAAATTTGTAAAACTTTTTGTCCTGGAGCATATTCTTTAATATGATTCTCATCATTAATATAATTAAGAATTTTTCTAGTGATTCATATAGAAAACAAAAAAATACATCTAATTCAATTTATACAAATTATACGATTAAGCATACTTTTCATTGTGGAAACAATAAAAAAAAAAAATATGTAATAAAAGTATCGAAAATCTTCATAAAAAGAAACTGTCGTCTGAAAAATCGATTTAAATTCTCAAAATCGTTGAAAGTTTTACTACTATAGCATCAATTTCTACAAACTTATTAAGCTATCCATAGAAATATTATAAATATATAAAAATACTAGAAAACAATACGAAATTTGATGAATAATATACAATTCGAAAATATTATAAACTTATGATGTATCTTTTCTGTGTGTGGTTAAAATTTGCTCAAAAATCATCTCAAATATATAAATTTTCGAGAAGTTTGATTACTAGAGCATCGAATTTCAAAAAGCTCTATAGAAACCCATATTACCTAATATCAGCTAATTTTCAAAGTAGTATGAATACAAAAAATATTAAAAAAAAAAATTAAAACCTCAGTTACTTATAGCAAATCATAAAAATCGAATTCTATTATTTACGAACATGAAAAATGTACAACTCTTGATTCCAAAAGTTGTAGAACTTTGAAATTCCGAAATGTAAAATATTTCAAAATCGCTCTTTTGTAACTATATTGTCAAAGATGGAGAATTATGATACCCCAAGGGAAAAATATGTTTTAGAAAAACCCCTCCTGGAAATTTTCTCTGCCTACGCCCCTGTATACATGATAGAAGTATACATGATTAGGGTTACTTTGATTTGATATATTTCTGAAACAAGTAAAGATCTTTTTTCAAAACAAGATATCATGCATCTAAATCAAAAAAACGCTGCATTCAAGCTGATTAAATATGTTATTCAATCGTACACTGTCAAAAAAAATTTGAAATTTCAAACATCTTTTATAGACTTTCCCTTAAAATCGAATTTGAAATTTCATGGACACATATATGAAAAGGATTTCGAAAAAATTTATGTCAAATTTATTATTTTCATATTGAATATATTATTTAAATATTTTTTATTATTATCAGTTTTACTTCAAGATACTACAGGTTTAAATATGTTGAAATATCTTTTGCATATTATCAAGTATACAATATAATTTTTGTTATACAATTTATATTCCATTTAATATACATTTTTTGTTTCAATCAAACAGCTGATGATAAATTAGGGAAAATCTGCTCCAAAAAAACTTATTCTGTCGAAATCCACTTGAATTTAAAAAATTCTGAATATACATTTTCAATGAAAAATCATTTAAAGGTAAAATGATTTCAATGTTTGCTTTATATTAAATAAACTCTTCGGCTTCATAGAAGGTTTGTAATTTTCATAGACAGTGTCTATTTTTTGCATAGTTGAATCCATAACTTTAATAGAAAAATTTAATAGACAGTATGGGAAATCTGCTTCAAAGATAGTCTCTTAAATTTAATAGAGAAATTTCTGAGAGTGTACCAAATGTATTCTACCAAATAAGTTTAGTCAAATTAAAACAAACTTTAGTGGGTTGGAATGTGATTAAATTAATTTGGCCGGGCGAAAAAAAATTTAGTTGTATAAACCAAACTTTTTTATTTATTGAACCGAGGTTTAGTGTAAAGGTACACTAAAGAAGGAATCCGGTATTTTTTACAGTTAAGTATATTAATGGGAGATTTGGATGATGAAATATGTAAATTTTAAAGATGCAGTAAGGGAAATTGAAGCTTAATGTTGAATTTTTCAAGTCCATTTTTTTCTTTGCGGCATTAAATCATTCATCACTCATAAAGCCATGCACATTGTAGATACATCGGTTATTTTTATTTTCTCATAACATATTTGGTAACTTTGTACGAAAAAATCAAGTTTTGTATTCTTCTGAAAATCAAACTTTTTTAATACTTAGCACTACAGCGAGGCTCAATAATTTTTAAATGTATTTCTTGCTTACTCAAAATACTTCAAGTTTTGAGCTGTGTTTAGTAGTAAATTAAAAAACGAATATAAACAAAGTTGTAGACAGTACAAAAAGATAAATGGAAAACCAACAGTTTATCTTGTTTTTTTTATAGTCAACCTCATTTTTTGCTCCTTTTTTTAGTTTTTTCGTTTTTCTGCTTCCTGTTTAATAAGTAACTTTTTCATTGGGAAAAAGGAAGAAAAAATCATTTAAAATTATGCTCCATCGACTTCTACAAATTTGGAAGATGCTACTCTTTTAGTCTGAATATATTTCAATATTCGAAATTCAATCTGTCAAAAATTTTCACTGAAAAATTTGTACCTTTAACAGATATATCTGTCAAATTAACAGATTGTTACTGTAACAGATTTTTCGTTGTATTCTACAAATTCAATCTGTTAATTTTTTCACACATTGCATTGTCAAATTTCAACAAGAGAATCTGTAGAATACAATAACAAACAATTGTGTTGAATTCAACAGATTCAGATTAAGAGAGTGTGCTGTGAAAAATGAATCCAAAAACTCAAAATTTCGGATTTCATAACGTCCAATTCTAGAATTATCGAACAAAATTTCATGAAAGATACGATACAACAGCTATTTAAAATTATTCTTTGTTGAGATCATAACCCTTTCATATTACAAATTAATTTGCATCACTCAATCATCCACTTCTTATACGTTTTTCGTAACAAAGTGAATATAAATGACTCTAATTAACATTTATCGTTGCAACATCAACAATATACCAATTCATATTCAACATCGATGACGTTCTGAAACAATCCCTTTTTTGTACCTTTCGCTTTGATGTGCAAGTCAAATTTCAATTCGATTTAATATCTTTATTTCTATTTTTCAGTGACATTAGATATGAAATCTGCAAAGCTAATTATAAATCAGTCTGTAATTAAAACTCTGACGCTTTGTTACGATTTTTAATTTGTTCATAACTCCTAAGAGAACAAAGAAGATTGTTTTTACATTCAAGTATAATTTTGTTATTCTTCAGAAATAGTCTATTTTTGTAACATTGAAATATAAACTGTTACTAGATATTGATTTGTTGTACATATTATTATTCTCAATGCTAGAAATATAAAAATGGACCGAATAATCAATTTATAACACACTTTGAGATATTATAATTTATTCGAGTAAATGTTACGTTGTAGAGAAATTGAAAAACATGAAAATAAATAATTGAAAACATTCATATTGGAATAAAATAAAAGGTAGAATACCAAAAAAATATGGAAGAGAACAATCACAATTTTACTATGAATCTTTTGAAGTTGAAAAATGTACGGTCTATTCTTTTAAAAAATAATTCCTATTATATGTATTGTTTATGCATAGGAAATTCGTATCTACTTTTTATTTATTTTGAGAGTATCTTAGAAATTTCATGCTCAACATCAAGCAAAATCATTTTATTTTTTATAAATGAAAATAAATAAATATTATATATACATACCCTATGGAAATTTGAGTTTGCTCCCCCCCCCCCTCCAATTGAAAATTCAATTGCAACACCACTAAATTTAGAAAATTCTGCATAATATTGAAAAAACCAAAATTTCAGAATATGGAGAATCATTTATCACATCTTAAAATAATTTTCTATATTTGACAGTGAAAACTTGTCCCCTGCAAAAAACCGTGGCATGAGATCATACCGAAACATTGTTATTATCCTCCAAAACGAGTTACTCAAGTGCATAAAAACTCGAAACATACAATCCCGAGATGATTGCTACTTGTCTCGACGAATATTGCGAATTTCAATGTTCTCGTTGTTCGAATGTTCCACCTTGTGAACACGCACTTTAATACATACACCTTGCGCATAATATCCTCAGAAACAGGATTTCCCCTGATTCCTCAGCAAATGAAAATTCTCAGTCAGAGAAAAAACTCGACTCTTCCAAAGAGAACTTTTTTGAATTCTCGTCAAGCTTTTTCGATTTTCATTGTTTCGTCACACAAAAACGTCTCTCAAGAATATCACGGCAAACAACGTTGGAATAAAGAACACGTCCATCTAAAAAACAAATATTCCTACTTTTGCTCTGAAAAAAAAGAAAAACAAAAAAAAAGAAAAAAGCATTGAGTGAATCCAGACTCACTTGGATAATTATTTATCTTTGCCTCGCGCTCTTCGTCATTAAAACGCAAAACAGATATTGGAAGTCGAGAATGTGCAAATCTCGCGACGGCATCACGTTTCTGCGTATCCTTCGTCCTTAATGAAACACTTGTGACTAATCACTTTGATTGTTTATGGGGATAAAAGGGAAAAGTAGAATGATTACGTAATTAATTAGAATCAGTGGCGTAGAGAAAATTAAGGGATTCGCATTTCTTTGCGAATAAAACGTCGATTCAAACAAATATGAATATCATAAAAAATACCATGACACGAATTACTTCATTCGAGGGAATTTTCAAAACTTTTATAAGTTTCTTTTTGCTCAAAGTAGTTTTAGGTCGTATCAGAAAATATTGTTTGTTTCAAACTCACCGTTCGGAGTATGTATGAAATCGACAAAATTGAAGACCTCAAGGTAAAAAGTGTTTTCAGGTTTGTCGTGCATCTGAAACAAAAATTATTAAAATATTAGACACATGAATTCACAACTGAGTTTTTTTTATTTAAAAAGTGTATATCATCTTTGAACAGAAATATAACAACAAACAAATATTATCATACATATGTATTTTGATGGAATAAACATTTTATAATAATAATATTTAATTTTACTGCTACTCGTAATATGGCTAATGAATGATCTTCTGACATAATATTTTTAATCAAAAGTAAATGTATAGTAAATAATTTCTTTCGATTAAATATCGTTTGTTATCATGATAATTATTATTATGATAAAATAAATAATATTAACTAATATTATATTTAAAAATTATAACTAATTATTGAATATGAATTATTTTTGAATTAGCTATTAAATCATAGCCGTAAGTAACATAATATCGAAATTGATGATATATAATACTGTATGTCATTATATATATAGATCGCATGTAATAATATTTTACAATTCAATTCCATAAAAATAACACAAATCACACAATATATATATATATGTATGTATTAATTGTATCACTCAATATAAGTACATTCCATATTATATATAACTAATATATAGTATATATAATTGTACCTATATACTTGTATTATATGATATGGTAAATCATAATATCTACAATAAATATTTATTATTGAATACCATGAATATTAGTAAAAAAAAAATCATTAGGATCCAGTCAGCATGAAAGCTTTCAAAAAAGCTGCAAATATTTCCGGATGGTTTTGGAAAGCTTTTTCTTAAAATATTTCTATTGAAATTTGTGTGAAAGCTTTATTCGTGTTTTCATTGCATACATTTTACAGATGAATTTTTGCAATCTTTTACCTGAAACCTTTCAATAAAAACATTTACGAAACGTTTTGTAGAAGTTTTACGTGAAATGTTCCAAAAACATTTATTTAAAGAGGTTTTCTAATCTTTTCTTTTAGATGGTACTGAAAATATTTCTAATGAAATATTTGCGATTTCTTTCATCTGTAACGTTTCATTAGAAATCTGTCTATTATGTTTTTAAGATCTGGTAAAATGTGTCTGAAAATTTTTTTTTCAAGATTTCTGTTATATTTTATGTAGAATGTTTCACAGATATTTCTAATATAATGTTACTATAATATTACTTGAATAATATTCAATATTATACCTGTAATTACATACACAATGGAAACCTAAAATTTAAATATTTCTTTATTTTATTCCATCATCCGTATCATTATAAGTATGATTTTTCAATTACTAATTATCATAGTAATTTAAAAATATTGAAAAAATTTTTTAATTGATTGAATATCATTTATTACTATGACTGTTATAAATTTTACTCTTAAAAATAATTATTATAAATATCATATCTCAATATCAGTATTGTCGATCTAAAATTGAAAACTATGAAGAAATTAGTTAATATTTTCATGAATAATTTATTTTCTTTTCCTTTTTAAATGTTAAGAAAATTTTCTTTAAATTCCACTAAAATTTCATAACAGATTTCTGTTGGATCTTATGGCGATTTTTGTACTTTTTATACAATTTCTGATATAAACATGTGTACGAGAACCTACAATGCATATACACAATTATATTTCTTTATTATAAAATGTTTCCTCGTAATTTTAATCCTTATAAAAACCTAATAAGAAAATGAAATTTCTTAGAAGGTGACCTTATTAAAACCTTGTAAGAAACTGGAATTCCCTATAAAGAATTGATCAAAAAAAATTTTATAAAGATTTTTTTTTATAAGATTTTATCAAATACATTCTTATAAGTAATTTCACTTTCTCATAAGGTTTTTATAAGGTGCACCTTATAAGAAATTGAATTCTCATAAGAAATTTTTTTTCTTATAAGGTTTCTATAAGGATCAAAATTACAAGGTTTTTTTTTTTCGAAATCATTATATCAAGAAAGCTCTTCGACCAACATATTAAATAATGTATAGAATATAGTTTAATACAATACTACTTTCTCGAGACAAGTTATTCACTAAAAGATAAACAATTGAAAACAAATAATTTTTTTACGAAATGTGGCTTATAATATGACGTATGTAAAATAATGCCTCAATAAATTCAAACATAATAACAAATCGCGATTATATTATGCGTAAAGATAAAACTTATTTCTTTTCTATTATGTTTCTGATAAAAAATTAAGCAACTTGCATGATTAAGATGATGTCATATTTTCACGACAATAAATCATATGATTTTTCACAATAATTTATTAGAAAGTCAACGAAAAATGCAATAAGCAAAATGTTTTAAAAATTGGAATAATTATAGTCATAGAATGAATTCCATACGACGTCATTATATGAAATATTCATAAATAAATTTCGGAGCATTTTGATAATTATAAAAATAATTGGTATCATTACATAATATCAATATGTTTAATAAATAATGTTACCATGAACATAATGCTGATGTCAAGAAATTCAGTAATCTTTAATAATAATATTAAATTATATTTAGATAAACTAACGTGTCTGATGAATTTTTACAGTAATCGATAAAAAAAATTATTAAAATTTTAACAAATAGAATTGCTACAAATCTTTTCCATTTATTCATAATCGTCCTAATAAAATTATAAGTAATTTTTTTTTCGTAGAAATAATTTCTAGTTATAAACTCAATAAAACATATCACAAATTTGATTCTTATGAAATTCCTTATCCATAGCACCCTATTGAACGAAGAAAAAAATTTTCAACCATCTCTTTCCCTAAAATCCTTTTCCTATGATAAACCTTATCTAATTTTCTAAATTATGATCAACTCAGATCTTCAGTAAGTCACGAGATCGTAAAGATTTTCCCCGCGTTGGACAGCGAGTGCGGTCAAATGTCAACCAGTCCCGGTCATTTGCGCAATTAAAAAGCTTCGCGCTATAAATAAATGGTAGAAAAAATTTGCATCGCCGTGAAAAATTCATCACGCCGAGGAATAATAATAATGTGACGTCAGCGAAAACGGTGACACAAGACAATTGGCATGTTATAAACAGTCGGCGTGAGAGAAAAGGACCTTGAAATTGACAATAATAACAACAGTTTAGAGATTAATTTTATGGATGTGATGGAGGTTCTCAAATTCGTAAGTTTTGAGATCTGGATTTGTTCTTTGTGAATGGGTGTCAATTTTCAAAAAGGGGGCAACATTAAAAAAACTGTTTTCTATAAAAAATATCTCTTCCACTCAATGTTGTCATTATGTAAACAGGAAACTAATTCTATCAGCTGTATAGAAACGTCGCTCAGAATGACGTGATGATTATACGTCATGTTTTGTTAAAAAAGTACGTAAAAAAAGGTCTTATCCTTTTGCTTGAGTTTTGGAAATTATCGATGAGAATGTGATAATTTAAAACCGGTTTTAACAGCAATAATTATATCGCAATATTTTGATGTAAATAATTCATTTAATATATAAATTGAGTGTCCAAATACTTTTGTGCTCAAAATAGAACGTCTACATAAACTTCGGACTTTGTGAATCGATCAACACCTTTGCCAAACGAACAAAATAGATTTGAAGCAAAAAAGGAATCGGTTGAAAGAAGCGTTACTGTAAAAGCGTCGATGGGAAGATTGACACGCGTGCACTGTCCTAGACATCCTTTTGGCACGCAATCGCGACTATGCTTAATCTTGACCGCGTTCTTTGCCACTACTGTCTCTCGCAGAATACATTAGGCATTATTTTCGTCACGCTGATTCGTACCTTTCACCGTCAATTTTCACGCTTTTTTCATTAGAAACCCCATACATCATTTGACGAAACAATGAGGCAAGGAAATAAAAATAGAGGTCCTTAGATTTTTTTTCAAACGCATTATAATGATACTAAATAAAAACAATTGCTGTGTATTTTAAAGTTATACGACTAGGGATATCAACAATAAATCTATTTTTAGAAAAATTAAAATGATAATATCCTCCTTCAATATAAAAATTCCTGGTCGAATACGACGATCTCCATTACCTCTCTCATTTTAGAAACCGCATCTATCATACCACGAAACAATGGAGACGCGAGATAAAAAAGCCCCGATTCGACGCATGAAATATGCTAATTGCCCCCTCCCCCCACCGACTTTTACCCGGTCTAATGAACGCTTCGAGTTGGGAAAAGTCGTATTTTCCAGCTGGGAGGAAAAGCCTCGTTTGCCCAGGAAATTTTCTCGGGTAACTGCGTTATGCCAAAAGTTGTAAATATGCCAGGCTGTTTTATGAATTAGCAACGATATTAAGAGACACGAAATTCGAAAATTTACTTAGCATCTGATATAACAGCCAAGTGTTTTGATGAATATTAAATTTTCGAAAAGAAAACTTTTTGACCAATTCTCGAAGGATTTGGTCAGGGGCGTAGGTAGGCAGAAAAAATTTTCGGGAGGGGTTTTTCTGAAAAATATTTTTATAAGAGAGCGGTTTCGAAATATTTTACGTTTCGGAATTTGAAAGTTACACAACTATTGGAATCCAGAGTTGTACATTTTTCATGTTCGTAAATAATGGATTTCGATATTTGTGACTTCTAGTTAGTAGCTGAGGTTTCAATTTTTTTTGCAAATATTTATACCACTTTAAGGATTATCTGAGATAATTCAATACGGATTTCTATAGAGCTTGCCGAAATTCGATGCTCTAGGAATTAAACTTCTATAAAATTTATATACTCGAATTGATTTTTGAGCGAATTTCAACCACAGAGATAAAAGGTACATCATACGTTTATATTACTTTCGTATGTATGGTATACTATTTTTCAAATTTTGTAGCATTTTCTAGTATTTTTATATATGTACAGTATCTATATGAATCGCTCAATAAATTTGAAGAAATTGATGTTATAGTATTAAAACTTTCAACGATTTTGAGGATTTAAATTGATTTTCCAGTCAACAGTTTCTTTTATGAAGATTTTCAATACTTTTTTCCATATTTTTTAGTATCTCTACAATTGAAAGTATGTGTGATTGTATAAATTGTATCAATTGATTTGGATATATTTTTATCGTTTTCTGTATGAATTTCCGGAATAATTTCTGAAATTATAGGTAAATAATTTTTCTATTATAATAATAAATATACTCTAGGACAAAAAGTTTGATAAATTTCTTGGAAAATTTTATCTATATAACTTTTATGTATTGAAAGATTTCTAGTAAACTCATAATTAGCTAATAAACTAAGAAGTTAGTATTTCTACTAAACTAGTAAACAAGTAACCTAGTAATCTAGTAAACTACTGAAACTCTAAGATAGTGAAATAGTAAAACAGTGAAAAAGTCAAATAGTTAAATAGTAAACTCGTTAACAAGTAAATTAGTTAATTAGTGAACTAGTAAATTTTTTAAATATGTAATAGTAAACTAGTAAACTAGTAAGCTAGTAACATAGTTAGAAAAACTAGTTAGTAAATAAACTAGTAATTTAGTAAGCTAGTAAATAAGTGAACTAATAAACTCGTTAAGAAATAAATAACTAAACTAATAAACTGGTAAGCAAGTAAACAAGTTCACTTATTTTTCACATTTTTTTAATGATATACATATAATATATAAAAACTCTGGAGGATTTATAAGTAATCTTATGGACTATTTATATTTTTGAAGATTGCTACAGAAATTAAAAAAAAAAGATGTTTTAAAATGCGAATTTCGGTCAATTCTCAGTAATTTCGAGACACAATGATGAAATCACATTTATATAGACTTCTAATGTTTTATATCGGAATTCTTTTTTCGTATTTTTGAAACATTCAAAAAATTTTGTTTCGTTTTCCAGAATTTTCATAGATTTATAGTATATTTAGAATTTGATGCTCTAGAATCCCAAAATTTATAGATCGCAGAGGCATTTGTCAATATTTGTCAGAAAACACACTGAGAAAAAAATCTTGTACTTTCTGCCGTATATATTGTAAAAATTACAATATTATTGTACTTTTCAGAATAATATTGCAATTTTTACAATATCACTGTAGTTCTTACAACAGTATTGTAAAATCTGCAATATTTATTCAAATTATTATAATATTATACCGTAAAACAGCTATTAATGTAAAAATTACAATATGTATGCCATTTTTACTGTATGATTTCGGAAAATTTAAAATCTTAAAATGGGAATTTCACCATACAAACTGTAATTTTGACCATACATGGCGAAAAAAATGAGCTACATTACTTTTATCTAGCTTTTTCGAAAACTGTATCATATTACAATATGATGCACTAGAAACCTAGAAAGTATACAAAAATACCTATACAGATCTGCATACTATAAAAGCTGTATAGAATTTTCAATAATCTGGATTAATAGGAATTACAATATGATATTGCAAAAATACAAGAAGTATGGTAGAAAACGAAATATGTAGAGAAATTTTTACAACAAAATATATCTATAACTAAAACATCATTTGACAATATTTACAATATGTTATTTCAAAAATTGATACACTATCTAGCAAAAAGTACGATTTGTCTGAGTGATTCCCGTTTACTATACAGTATTGTAATAATTACTATATTTTTTTCTCAGTGCAGTTTTTGCATAGAATCCACTTAACTTCATTATTCTTTTCGAGTTTGCATTAATTGAAAGATTTTAAATACTATAATATGTAATTTATACAGATTTCTATAATTTAATGATCCACAATTCAAAGTTTTGTAATTTTTTAGCATTTTCGTGGATTTTTTTTCCTCATTATTCACTGGGTTGCAACAATTTTTCTGATTCATATTTTCTACGTCATCCCGCGTATTGATAGTTTTTACTTTTTTTTACAAATTTTGTTGTATACAATGTAATGGATACAACCTAAACGTACCAAACGAAAGTATTCCCTCAGAAAAATCATTAGTCAAATACGAACCTAAAAAAGTCTTTTGCCCAATCAACCTAAAAATTTCGTCATATCGACTATATTTTCAATAATTTGACTAAATGTTTTAGTAGTTTTAGGAAAAACCCTTTTAGGTTCGTATGTGACTAAATGTTGAGTCGATTTTAGTAAGCTTTTCCCTGCGTGTACGTATTCGTGTGCCATGATGAATGTCGACTTTCGCTTTTCTCTGGAAAGTAAATATTTTTCGCGAGTGCCCGGGGCAGGGGCGTCGATCGGAAAAGATCGAAAAGCCTTGGCGAAGACAAACGCAGCTCGCGGGGAAAGCTGCGGAGGCGCCAAAAGTGCGAGGAGATAAGAGAAAGGCGCCAACGGGAAGAGGACTATCGGTATTCGCAACGTCCTCCGCGACGGGGATTGTGACCTTTCCGCGCGCATAACTTCGCGAAGATGCAAATGCATTGATTCTGTATAAATAGGTGTGAGCCGGGAGAGAAGTGCGTTTCACGCGGAAGACGCTGATTTGACGGTCTCGCGGCTCTTTATTTCTTCCTTTAAACGTGGTAACTATCAATTTTTTCATTCCATTAGCAACCTCAGATTACACTGCACTTAAAAAAAAAACTGAAGTTTCCTGTACCATGGTACTGCAAACTCACTATTCTTTCTTGAATAGAAAAATTTCATCAAAATATGGAACAGTAGTATAAATGGACTGGAAAATTCCAACTAATTATAGTAAAATTTCACTACAAGGTAATGATTAATGACTTTCGTATCGGTACGAATTTTTTTTAGAGTGCGTGGCAAATTTCAACTATAGGAAAACTAGAGCAGATATTCGATAATAATTGTTATCATAATAATTTAAGAGGATTATTAATGTAGGTTTTTGATTGAAGCCTGCTTTTTTGCCTTTTGGGAAATGTAGAGCTTATTTTGAAAGGCTGAGACTAAAATTGATTTTTTTTAATCCAAGTTATATCATTGATCATTGATCATTTATACTGTAAACAGAAAAACTGTAGAAGGAAGACTGTTTATTTTATAGCAAAGTGAAACGAATCTAAAAGTTGAGCAAAGGAAAATAAACACGAGAACCTAAATAAACACTCAAATTCGTCTATTGGATTTTTAGTCGATTTTTATTTTAGTGATTTTTCTATGCATTTTCCAGTACTGCTCTGGCGTTCAATCAAACATCAAGATCAAATAAAAAAATAATAAATAACTTAAAAGAAGAACATTTTCCACAAATTTTTCAGCTTCAAACTTGTTCTAATTTTTACGAGGACGAAACAACGATTCTGAGAGAAATTTGTGACATTACATTAGTTATAAACATAATACTATTAGTTATAAACAAATTACTGTTGTGTTTCTACAAAAATGACTGCGAAAAAAAAGACATTATAAAAAATGATTTTTTCACGTAATGAAATTTGTGGTTGTGTATGATAGAATTATACACTGTCAAAAAAAATTTGAAATCTCAAACATTTTTTATAGACTTTCTTTTAAAATCGTATTTGAAATTTCATGGACACATATATGAAAAGGATTTCAAAGAAATTTATATCAAATTTATTGTTTTCATAATAAATATATTAATTTTAATATTATTTATTATTATTACTTTTACTTCAAGACACTACATGTTTAAATATTTTAAAATATCTTTTGCATATTATCAAGTATACAATATAATTTTTGCTATACAATTTATATTCCATTTAATATACATTTTTTGATTCAATCAAATAGCTGATAATAAATTAGGGAAAATCTGCTCCGAAAAAATGTATTCTGTCGAAATCCACTTGAATTAAAAATATTTTGAATACATATTTTCAATGAGAGAAATCATTGGAAGGTAAAATGATTTTAATGTTTGCTTTATATTAAATAAACATTTCGATTTCATACAAGGTTTAGAATTTTCATAGACAGTGTCTATTTTTTTCATAGTTGTGTCCATAACTTTAATAGAAAATTTAATAGAGAAATTTCTGAGAGTGTATACCCAGGATTTTGAATAGGTATTAAATTGCACATTCCAGAATTTGTTATTTTGTGACATTTTTTTCTAAGATTTTAAAGTCCACAATTTTCATTGGTAAAATTCTAAACTTAGGAATTTTATTTTCATGAATTTGAAGTTCTATAAATTCAAAATCTAGCATTCAGAGTTCTAAAAAACTATCTTGAAGAATTTGAAACTACTATTTAAAAAAATGAAAATTCTTAAAATGTCTTTCACATTGTATAGCTCTAGAATTCTTTACTTAAGAAATCTAAATTTTTAAATTAGACACATATAAATATAAGTTTCTAGAATTCAATACTGAAAGTTTAAGAATTTCATGATTCTATACAAATAAAATGACGATTTCTGGTATCAGAAACAAAAAACTTTGCATTGTTGACTTTGAACTGAAAGAACTTTAGACTTTGAAAAAAAATTCTGAATTTCTAACTCTAATATTGAAAATTCTTGAATTTCGAATCCTCCAGAGTTTCGTAAAATAAAATCGCATACTGCTAAATTCAATTTTTTTCGAATTGTTATTCTAAGACTCAAAGATGCAAATTAATTTCTTGTAGAATTCAGAATTTCTGAATTCAAAAAAAAGATTATGAATATATATGTTTCACATTCAATGACTGGAGGAATATGAATCCTTGAATTTCACACAAAACAATATAAATTTATAGAATGTATTCCCAAAGGGTCAGAATTTCTCAAAACTGTGTATAATAATAAATATACATTTATAGGTATCAGAACTGTAGAATTCTGCATTTAAGTTTTTGTAATGCCAGAATTTCAGACAAAATAATAAAAAAAGCTTAAGATTTCCAATTTTCCCAAGTAGAGAATTATAAATTTTATACCTAATTTGAACAATATTAACATTCAAATAATTCGATTCAATATTATTTTCTTGTCAAGAAAAGCTTGATTGTATTTTTGAAAACAAATTTTCTTCGCCACTTTCTGATCGACCCCGGGTTGAATTTACGAAAACTTCACGATCGAGGAGAAAGCGAAAGCTGACCTTTACCATATCGCACGAATATCGATTACAAAATCCCAATTGTAACTTGTGATTAGAAAGAATTCAAATATATTTCTTTTTATATTCTATAAATACTTTTTGAAATTGTTGAAAATCTAAATAGTATTCATTTAAAAATTGATAAAAAAGGTTCAAAAGTTCGAATACTTAAAGTGTAAGAGCAAAAAAACAATATATACTCGAAATAAAAAATCAAAAGAAATCTTGAATAATTTTCAAAAATAAAATTTAAGATGGTTCCACATTTTTCGGTTCGAAAAACTTTAAACTGAAAATAAAAAAATGACACGAAAAATGGAAATTAACAAACTTGACAAGTGAAATATTTTTAACTCCTAGAAACTAAAAAAAAAAGTTATTTATTATACAATTCAAAAAACTTTGAAAAAGGTTCAGAGTACATCATAATTTCTGTAGTTTCACAAAATTTATTAAGAATTTCTAAAATACTACAATTTTTCCCTATTCTCTAGAATTTAATGACAATCTCTAAAATTATCAATGTTTTCTGCATTCAAAATTTAAAAAATTTCAAATGCAACACGAACTATTTTAATAAGTTCAAAAATTTTTTTAAATTTCTTCACCTCATTAAGATAACTCGCAATTTTTTCTATGAACTCAAATTTTCCAGATTTTTATCCAAAAATGAAAAAATGTTCACTACCCGTAATTCGAAAAAATATAATTAAGAACCCCCTCCCCCCCTCGTTACAAGAGTCCTAATTAATTATAGTATAAATAAATTGGTTTTCCTATATGCAGATTTATTTAAAATATAAAAGAACATAACTGAATGATTCACCTTGTTCTTCAAATTTTGAAATAACAATACAAAAACAAGACCACAAAGAAATAATCATCAATAATTATCCAATAAAATCACTAGCATCAAAAATTTAATTCCTCCATAAATCACCCAAATTTATTCATCAGCCGAAAGCTTCACGACCAGTTCTGAATGCTAAAACAGGGCTCTCGAAACCTATCATATCGAGAAAAGAAAAATTTTCTCCATCGTCGAATCCACGACGCGGGAAATTCCCCGGCGGAGCAATATTCTCTCGCGAGCGTATTACGTATTCAAGGCTCGACGGGGGAAATGAAATTTATGAAAAAACGAAGTATTCCCCAACGCGACAACTTCATCTGGGACTTTTACAAATTTTCAGGATGACGCGCGCATTATCATAACACGCCGCGATAAAACGCGTGTTTATATTAATGACGGAGTCAACATAAAGCCGCGAAACGTGCCGATTTATAGACTTGAATAACGCGTTACGTTACCGTAACTTTGATGGTCTTCGCGAGTATATTTAGACTGGAAATGGAAAATGTCGGGGAGAAAGCGAAAAGTGGAGAACTTGGAGTTCGTTGCGAAATTACAAGTGGTTTTGGGATTCTTGTATTTTTCAATTTGAATAGGACAACCGTTGATGACTGAAAATTTCAACGAAAATTTAGAAATATTGGAACTCGGAAGATTTGAAAAAATATATAAAATTCTATGCATTGTCCAAAATCCAGAAAAAATCGGTATATTTGTTGGATTTTTGGAAAATAAGGTTCACTTTTTAGAATGTGAACTGTTTCAAAGATTTGGTAAAATTATAGAAACTGTGGAATACTTTGAAAATTTTGAAGTATATCAATGATCCTTGAAAATCAAGAAACTTGTAATAAAGATGTTCATGAGTTTTTTGAATGGGGAAATATTTTTGAACTGAAAACCTGTATTCTATACTTTAGATTCTTATATACTAGAAAAAGATACATTGTATGCACATAGTCTAAAATAAGGAAACAATAAAAATTTGTAAAATAGTCAGAAATTCTAAAGAATTCCAAAAATTTAGGCAATCGCAGGAAATATCGACAGTAAAAATTTATAGAGAAACTACAAAAACCGTGTAATATTCTTCAAATTGTTAAATAGCAAAAAATATTTTACTGTACAGAGATAGACAGGAACTTCGAAAATTTTAATAGATATCTTAAAAATTTTCGAAATTCCGTAAAGTCTAGATATTGTTTAATATTTCGAAAATTTTGTAAAATAGGAAAATATTTGATTGTATGGAGATCGTTGATAGTTTTTAAATTTTGAATAATTGAAAACCGTCCCAAATTTTGAAGCTTGTTAATATTCCCTAACAATTCAGAAAATAGTATAATCCCCAAAAATGTTTATAAATTTTTAAAACGAGAACATATTATTCAACTTACGAAACTGTATAACATCCTTGAAATTTTTATGTACATAATAGGAATAGTTGCATCCTATATACACAGTAAAAATTTCGAAAATTGCAATAATAATTCAAAAATTTTAAAAATAAAAAATTAGACAACATTAAGGATTCGAAAAATGGCCAGAAATATTAAACAATTCGAAAAATTCAGGGAATCCCGGAAAATAATGCATTTCGAAAATTGTGCAAAATTTTGGAAAATTTTAATAAAACTGCAGAAACTGTCTAATATTTTCAAAATTGTAAAGGTTTTAGAAATCTACTTTATATTTTTTAAACATTCGTCAAACTCTAAAACTTGTTTGATATTTTGAAAATCCTAAAAAATCAAAAATATTTCATCCTAGGCAGATCTTTAAATAATTTAAAAATTTTCGAATAGTTGTGAACCATCGCAAATTTGGAAGTTTGTTAACAATCGTGAAAAATTCAAAAATGTGTAGAATTCCCAAAAAGTGTTTATAAATTTTATAGATGAGGAATTATTATAAAGATTCTATTGAACAAAAAAAACAATGATATTCTTTAAATAATAGATAAAGAAAAATGATAGAAAAAGTTACATGGTACGCAAAAAGTCAAAAATTTAAAAAATTGCAATTATAATCCAAAAATTCCCGAAATATTGAATAATTAGAATTTAGAATTTATAAAACGGCTAGAAATTCTGGACAGCTCGAAAAATTAAGGGCTTTTCAGAAAATTTTGATGAATAAGATTGTTGAAAATTTCTGAATAATTTTCTATAAAACTGCAGAAACTGTGTATTATTAATAAATTTTTGAATGTGAAAAAATGTTTCACTGTATGTAGAAAGTCCAGAATTTGAAAAATTTTAGTAACCATCTTAAAAGTTTTCAAAATTTCAGACAATTTAAAAAACATAGAATTTTTGAAGGTTATCGTTAATTTTCTGCAATTCAACGAATTCTGTGGAATTATAGAAAACGGTAAATAATTACAGAGTGTGAAAAAAAAAATTTTTTTTTCAACTTTCAAATTTTCAATCATTTTCAAAATCCTAGATTTTCATTGGAATTTTGAAAATTATCGACGATCTATGTAACAAAGAGATATTTTTTGACTGTTTACAATTTCAAGAATACGAAAAATTTTAGATTTCTATTTAATTCTACAGAACTCCTTGAATGAAAAAAAATTAATGATAAACTTCAGAATTCCACAAAATTGAAAGGGCATTTCAATTCGAAAGATTATCATTGATTTTCTTAAATTTAAGTTATCCTGTAGGATTTCAGAATCCGAGAATAAATGTTGTAATATGAATCATACAGCATTTAAATATGAATTAACATTATATAATTTGAGTATAAATTTGGTAAATTAATTTAATATGAAAATTTGAACAGTCAAAAAATATTTCGTTGTACATAAATCGTCGATAATTTTCAGAATTTCAATAAAAATCTAGGATTTCGGAAATGTCTAAAAATTATAAATTGTTCACAATTTTTATTTTTGAAAATTATGAAACATTCAAAAAAATTATAAAATTCCTGGACAAAGATGATGAACTTCTTTAGTTTAGAAAATTTTTCGTGAAAAAACAAAAACCATGTAATGTTCACAAAATATTTGAAATGATATTAGACAGAGATCGTCAAAAATTTTGAAAAATTTCAACAGAGAATTAGCTTTGTAATTCCGAACATTTTGAAAAAGTAAATAAACACTGAAATTTCTCGAGATTACTAACAGTTATCAAAAATTAGGAAAACCTGATGGGTTCCAGAAAATTTTGATAAGTTCTGTAGATTATTGAATAATTCAAAAATTCCTTAAAACTTCCAAAACTGTGTAACATTCTCAAAATTTTCAAAAAGAAAAAAATTTTATACCATACAAAAAGAGTCGATGATTTCGAAGATTTCCAGAAAAATGAAAACCAATTTCCGATTGTCTAGTTGCTGCATAAAAAAGACCAAAATCAAAGTCAACTCATATTTCGTTCATTCTGTTCAGAGCTCAAATTATAATTGCGTCTGTAATTTTCTGTCATTGAAAATCTTTTTCCCAACATCAACCCACAATATCCCCTAACTTTTCAAGCATCTCTATTTCTACATCAAACAAATACTCTTTAATCAAAAATTCCCATACTGAAAAATTCCAAACCTTCCCCAACAAGTTATTCCAAACCCATTTAACGCTCTTTTTTCATTTTCCTCAAAGTCCATCATTTTCCCAAATTCCCCTGCATTACAGACCACAAGTAACACAACAAGAAAACCTCAAAAACCACATAAAACCCTGATTGCGATTCCGTGCAATTGCGGTTTGCAAGGTCATTCGACAGCCCGACAATTTACAAGGCGCAATCAGTAAGAAAAAATTACATGTACCCAAGGCCTCGGCATGGGGTAAAAAATAAACCGGGGATTCTAAATCTGGATTCGTAACGAGCTCGCGACCTTTGCGAGCAAGTTCGTCGATCCCTCAAGGCCGTTTACGTGAGCACACGTTCGGGATTAAATACGCCCCGTAATAGCGAGCGCGAGATAAGTGAGCCTTCGCGCCGATCGCACTTTTACCCGCGATTTTATTTTCGCGGAAAGAGAAAACATCGCGCAATTACACAAATTCCACTTATCATGATTAAAATTTTCATTTCAACATGAATTACACCCAAACGTAAGTAAAAATAAAATTTGTAGATTGGAGAAAGTTTTGCAAGTTTTTAAGGGGTTATATACCTTTTTGGGCAGACGAATTGGGGATGGTTTGAAGTATCTTTTAAAGTATGTAGCAATAATGTTATGACACCAAAGTTATTGTTTTTTAATAGTGTATTGTCCACTTGAAAAAACGAGTATTTGTTTATAAAAAAATATCAACAATTGGTGGAGTTATGGCACTTTTCCCGAAACAACTTTTTTTTTTGAAGAAGCTTACGGTGACCACGATGCAAGTAGAACAAGTCAAGTTAATTAAAAAAATTCAAAAAATTTCATTAGTCTAGAAATATATCTAGTTCTTGAACGATCGCTTTTTTATAGAAAAGTTTTTATTTTGCAAGTAACAATTTTTTACTAAAATTTTCAGAGCTTGAAAATTGAAATCTCGGGGAAAATGTTCTTTTATACAGAAAAAACGTAATATTCATTTTTTCAATCGCTCAAGAACTACATACATTCCTAAACTAATGAAATTTTTTAGATTTTTTAATTTATCTTGACCTGTTCAACTTGCATCGTGGTCACCGCAAGCTTCTGCAAAAAAAAAGTTGTTTCTGGGAAAGGGCCATAACTCCGCCAATTGTTGAAATTTTTTTATGAACAAATACTTGTTTTTTCAAGTTGACAATACACTATCAAAAAACAATAACTTTGGGGCCATGAAATTATTACTACATACTTTAAAAGATACTCCAAACCATCCTCAATTCGTCTGCACAAAAAGGTATATAACCCTTTAAGTGTAACATGAAGAACACTGACTAATGTTTAATATAAAATTAAAAAAAAAAATGTTCAATTTATTGCGTCTATTGAGGTAATTAAATACGATACTGAGGTGAATTTCGATAAATAATTAGAATCATTGATGATCTCTTACATACTTTTTTTTTTAATTTTTTGAGATTTTTAAAATTTCCAAGATTTTTATTAGAATTCTTGTAATTATTAAAAAAATTTTAAGAACGTAGCGGTTTTAGTGGTTTTACAGGAAATTTGCTAAATTTTTAATACTCCACAATATTTTTATAAATTTTTCAATTTTTCACAGCTGTTGAGAATCTTTGGAATTTTTGACACTGTTAGATTTTTCGATATTTTTGATAGTTTTGGATTTTCAGTGATATCATTTTTCAAATAATTGACGATGTACTTACAGTAAGAAATTTTATGACTCTTAACAATAGAAGGAAAATAAAAAACATCCAAATTTTAAACAATCTACGTAATGTATAAATATTTTCTGATATCATACAGAATTTCTTGAATTTTCCACAATTATTGGCAAATTTCAAAATTTTTGAGGCCTTTTAAATATGTCAAAATCTGCAAGATTGCTCAGTTTTTGTAGCAATTTGCGAAATAAGTGATAATATCAATCAAATTACATTTTTGTTGGTTTTGAACGATTTCGAGAATATTACACGATTTACTAAGTTTTACGTGATCCTCGAAATATTACAAAATTTACGAAATTTGCCTATACCTTCCAAAAATCGACATGTCCTTTTCAATTTTGAAGGAGGATTACCAATTTTCAAAATTTCCAGGGCTTATATTTCCCAAATTTTCAAAATTATCAACTATTTTCGTACGATGGAACATATTGTGATTTCGTGAAATTTTGAGAACATTACACAGTTCTTACAGTTGTACGAAATGTTAAAAATTTGACACGCACAACTGCAAAATACCCCTACTTTTTCTAGAAATCTACAAATTTTATGAAATGAGTAAGATTGATCAGTTTAGACAATTAATCAAAATTCATGCAAGATCTATTCGAGATGACAATACAGTGGATCAAGGAACTAGTGTACATTGCCTTTACAAGTCATAAAAGCAGGCAGGTAAGTATCTGAATGCTTGAGTCCAGATTTTCTGTAAATCAAATTTTCCACATATGATCATGTTATAATTTCAATGTAAGAAACCTTAAAAAACAATTTTCATGCGAAACCACATCACTTTACTCACTCTAATATATATTGGCCCTTAATGAGCGTATAGGGAAGATGAGGTTGTTTATAGATATGCTTTTTAGACGCGACCCCTCACCTCCAAAGTTTTACATTGGAGATGTTTTTTTGGGTTCTTATATAATCTATTTTGAAGCTATTTGACTGCTCTTTCCAATAACGTTTTCAAATTCTTGCTCAGGCGACAACTACAGCAGTTATTCGGGATTTAATCTACTGTGACGTTTTTGATTTTTCAAAGAATGATAGCTCAAAATGTTCATTTTTAAAAAAAATTCTTTTATATACCATTTTTAAGCTTTTTGACTGCTCTTTCAACTGACGTTTTCAAATTCTTGCTCAGGCGACAACTACAGCAGTTATTCGGGATTTAATCTACTGTGACGTTTTTGATTTTTCAAAGAATGATAGCTCAAAATGTTCATTTTCGAAAAAATTCTTATATACTCTATTTTGGAGCTATTTGACTGCTCTTTCAAATGACGTTTTCAAACTCAAGCTCATGCGACAATAACACCAGTTTTTTGGAATTTAATCTACTGTGACGTTTTTGATTTTTCAAAGAATGATAGCTCAAAATGTTCATTTTTTAAAAAAATTCTTTTATACACCATTTTTAAGCTCTTTGACTGCTCTTTCAACTGACGTTTTCAACTTCTTGCTCAGGCGACAACTACAGCAGTTATTCGGAATTTAATCTACTGTGACGTTTTTGATTTTTCAAAGAATGATAGCTCAAAATGTTCATTTTCGAAAAAATTCTTATATACTCTATTTTGGAGCTATTTGACTGCTCTTTCAAATGACGTTTTCAAACTCAAGCTCATGCGACAATAACACCAGTTTTTTGGAATTTAATCTACTGTGACGTTTTTGATTTTTCAAAGAATGATAGCTGAAAATGTTCATTTTCGAAAAAATTCTTATATACTCTATTTTGGAACTATTTGACTGCTCTTTCAAATGACGTTTTCAAACTCAAGCTCATGCGACAATAACACCAGTTTTTTGGAATTTAATCTACTGTGACGTTTTTGATTTTTCAAAGAATGATAGCTCAAAATGTTCATTTTCGAAAAAATTCTTATGTACTCTATTTTGGAGCTATTTGACTGCTCTTTCAAATGACGTTTTCAAACTCATGCTCATGCGACAATAACACCAGTTTTTTGGAATTCAAGCTACTATGGTCCATAAGCTACTAAGTCCATGTAAAATTGAAAATTTTTCATTTTGAAAAATGTCTGAAAAATAACACATTTATTGTAATTTTACGAAATTCTCAAAATTCTTTAGTCAACAGAATTAAGTAACAAATACTGTAATTATAGTAATTTTCATAATTTGTTCTAATTTTTCAAGATAACGAATATTTAATGTATTTTTCAATTGTTTGAAATAATTTTGTGATTGCAGCAACATTACGATTTTTCATTTTTTTACATTACTTTGTTATTTTCAACATATTGACTTTTACAATGATTTTGGAAATTTGAGAATTAATAAATTGTATCTGAAGTTTGGCAAAATTTCGGAACTACAAACAATATTAATATTTCTTGAAAATCAAGGCATTTTTCACATTTTTTTGACAATCATTTACCATCTATCCAATGACACTAGTTTACAGCGAAATGTAGCCACATCAAATTTCAATGGTTTCCTTAGTAAAATGACTCGCTGAATCCGAAAACGCAGTCCAAAAAATTCCCCGTAGGACGGATTTCGCGGTATTGCGAAAAAACTGTTTTTCGCATATAGAGAAAAAGTGTCTTCAGTCAATCGCAAATATCTCCGGTTCTACTTGAACGTTTTTGATAATTTTTATATCAAAATGTAGGTAATTTAATAACCTATAAATTATTTTCCTGAAGTTTTACCGTCACATTCACGGTTTGGTTGCTATTCCGACATTTGTATATAATTTTTTGAAAAAAAATCAACTTTGAGCGAAAATTAAGCTGAAAAAAAATTTTTTTTATCACTTCAATGAATGGATGTTGAAGCCCAATCGATGACAAAAAAAAAGAGTGGTCAGTTATCAAAATCAATGGGAAAATATAGAAGTCATAGGTGTTTTTCCGAAAAAAGCCAAAAAGTCCATTTTTCTCAACTTAATAGCATTGTCAATTTTTATTGATATTAAGTCACAAAAAATGAAAATTTAAAAATGAGTCAAGTCCGATCGTCTTTGTCGCTTGTGCATGTCTTCGCTTTCTCGAATCAAAAACCAGCAATAATCGCCCATCATTGTTTCATCCCAAAATCCTTGGTATCGTCTTTCCATGTTTTTCATTTGCTGATGGAAGCGTTCGCCATGTTCATCGCTTTCGTCACCAAGATTTTTCGGGAAAAAATCCAAATGCGAATGTAAATAATGAATTTTGAGAGACATATTCACACCTGTCACCGAAAAAAAGTGAGAAATAATTAGCATAATTTAATAGTATAGAAATGTAAATTTATATTAAAAACATACCTATTTTCTTATAATTCACTAGCAAATCTTGGATGATTTTCTTGTAGTTCCGACTTCTTGAGTTACCCAAAAAGCCATCGACGACAGAACGAAACGAATTCCATGCTTTCGCCTCGTCTCCTGTCAATGTTAAAACAAAATTGGAATCGCTGAGAATTTTTTTTATCTGAGGTCCCACGAATACGCCTTCTTTTATCTTAGCATCAGATAAATTCGGGAACACGGATTTCAAATAATGAAAAGAATGACCGTCTTTTCGCAAAGCTTTGACGAAATTCTTGAAGAGTCCAAGTTTAATATGTAATGGTGGAAGTAGAATCTTGTCTTTCTTCACTAGAGGATCGAATTTCACATTTTCCTGACCTATGGTGTAATTGATTCGATTCGGCCAGTCTTTTTTCACATAGTGTTCATCTCTCGCTCTGCTGTCCCACTTACACAAAAAACAGCAGTATTTTGTGTAGCCTTGCTGCAAACCAGTTACCATGGCAACAACTTTGAGGTCAGCACAAATTTTCCACTCGTGATCTTTGTACTTAATCAAGTCCAGTAACATTGCCATAGATTGATATGATTCTTTCATGTTGACAGCATGGGCTACAGGAAGTGAAGGCTTCATGTTTCCTTGATGAATCAAAACTGCTTTTAAGCTTAATTTGCTGCTGTCAATGAACAAACGCCATTCGATTGGATCGTAATTTACACCAAATTCAACAAACAAAACAGTGATATCATGACAATAACAAACATTCTTTTCCCTCGAATAGTATTGGGCAAATCGTATATGCCGATCTCTATAGTACGTCACCTTCACGCCCGAATCCAGTAAGTTCCGTTCTTGCAAACGTGATGCCAAAATCTCCGAATGATATTTCGTCAGATCTAAGTCTCTTATCAAATCATTAAGAGCGAATTGTGTAAAAGGCTTTGAAACTTTCATAGGCTCTGTGTCAGTCGAATTGGATACACTTTCTTCTGATGATGGTGTGTCGATTTTTCTTCTCTTCTTAGGGCTTACTGGATACGGAACGTCAGTGGAATGCGGAACTGGTTTTGTTAACGATGGTACATGCGGATATACAATTTTGCGATGACGTCCATGTTGTTTTATGTTACATAAGCAGAAGTAACAGTCAACCTCGTGATTCGTTGGCTGTCGCCAAATTACAGGCACATCGAATGACAAGTAGCGACTACGAAAAAGAAATCATATGAACGTGGTAGTATATTAAAGGGTTAAAATCAGAAACAGAATAGATGAATATATATTTATACGTACTTGTCACCTGCCATCCACAAAACCAAATTTGTTCTGCATGTGTTGCACATAGAACTCGGTGTCCATGCTTTATCAATATTTTCAGGTGAAACTTTGAAATACAAACTGTACGCATTTTGTAATGCATCCGTGAAATTCCGTGGTTTCGCGAAAATATATTCTGCACAAGCATAGCAGAACTTATTCGGATCATTTTTGCACTTGAATCTACGTTTCTGGACACTCATCCTTCAAATTTCGATTTAATTTTCCGTGCCTAAGGTACCTTTCTGGGTCAAGCCAGCGCACCAATCAGAGCGCAGTAGGTTTTCCCGCGGGTTTTCCCCGGATCAACCAAGCGCACAAATCATAGTGCACTGCGGGCTCCGCCACGGAGCGAGCCAGCGCACCAATCAGGGTGCACCGTGGGTCTACTTGACCTACGTGTAACACGCTTATGATGATAACCATTGTGCACTTTTGATAATATTTTCAAAAGTGCACTTTTGATCAATTTTAAAGTGTCCTTTCGATTATTATGCGCTTTCGATACGCAGCCATTTTTAAAATGATATTTTATTTGATAAATAATAAATACGTATATGTAATTAAAAATTCATATGTACTATCAAGGTATTTTCATCGTTTTGAACGAGTAGATCCCCAGAAATAGTCTCTTACTAATACAATTTTAAACTATATTATATGAATTACTTTCTCATAAAATTTTATAGGAAACCAGGAACAGTAAATTACGAATCTAAGGAAAATGGACTTTTTACCTTTTTTCAGAAAAACACCTATAACTTCTATATTTTGCCATTGATTTTGATAACTGACCACTCTTTTTTTTTGTCATCGATTGAGCTTCGACATCCATTCATTGAAGTGATAAAGAAAATTTTTTTTTCGGCTTAATTTTCGCTCAAAGTAGAATTTTTTTCAAAAAATTAACAAAAATGACAAAAAATTATATACAAATGTCGGAATAGCAACCAAACCGTGAATGTGACGGTAAAACTTCAGGAAAATAATTTATAGGTTATTAAATTACCTACATTTTGATATAAAAATTATCAAAAACGTTCAAGTAGAACCGGAGATATTTGCGATTGACTGAAGACACTTTTTCTCTATATGCGAAAAACAGTTTTTTCGCAATACCGCGAAATCCGTCCTACGGGGAATTTTTTGGACTGCGTTTTCGGATTCAGCGAGTCATTTTACTAAGGAAACCATTGAAACATGTAGAGGATACAAAAATTTTTCAAAATTTGTAAACTAGTGTTATCAGTCTTCTGAATGTATCAAAATTTTGAAAACTTCTTATTTCTGGTTATTTTTTTTGTTTCGATTTTTGAAATATTTGAGAGTCTGTGAACAATATAACATTTTTTTATTTCAAAAAATCCAAAGAATATCAGACAATTTCCGTAGCCTAAAAAACTTCAAAAATTTTCCACAAACTACAAATTTTATCTACATTATCTTCAATCCTATAATTTTTTCGAATTCACAATATGTAGTTATAATATCTAAGACTCAGTATGTCTCCATGTTTCGAATTCTTCAAAATTATTATTAAAATTATTGATAATTTACGTTTTTTAAAAAATTCCTTGTACGTATAATTTTTCTTATCTCACAGTTTGTGTAGTTCCACGAATTTTCTTTCATTTCCTACAATCATGAAAATTCATCAACATTCTTTTAAATTCTCATGATTTTCCAAATCCATTAAAATCTCTCAATCTTCGAAATTTTCAATGTTGTTCCATTTTTCAAAGATTTTCAAGTCTCGAACACAATAGAAACTAATAAACTCCTGCTAAATTATATTCATATCTGCCTAACTCATTACGATACTTAAAAGAATCTAAATTTTTTGGAATTTTTCGTGCAATTCATTCAAGTAACAAAAATTCATTTATTAGGTCGAACCCATCTTATAGCGTAATTATTTATTCAAATCAGTAAAAAATGTATCAGATGATACTTTTTCTTAGAATATTTCACTTCGCGAATATTTCGTTTCAATAAATTGGAAACTCCTGCTCTATTCCATTTCCCAAAATTAATATTAACGAAATCTTAAAGAAAATTACCCAACTGTGCTAAACAAGATTCCAAGTAATCATCCTTCCGTGTCATCCACGCAAAAAAAAAGATAATATTATGTTACTTTCCAAGTCACCTCGTCCATGACGCATTTTTCCTCTGTCGAATTCCCAATTTCACTGCGTGTTACAGCATCGTGCAACCCATATAGGAAAGATAATTTTTACAACTTCCTACTTGACCGCGTTGCAAAAGTGCTTCCACTTTCTCGCGACTTGGAATTTCGAACGAAAGGAGTCACATTTTTGGCAAGAGAAAATAAAGAAAAAGAAAGCATCTAAAGGTAAGTAAATTCTTGATCGATTCAATTTAATGGTTGAAATTTACAATAAATACATTATTCAAAACGAATACCACATGTTGTTCAAATAGGCTTCAATTTGAAGGTCCAAACCATTCAAAATTTTTGAAAATTCCTTTCAAAATTCATCTTCCTGTTCCTTCCTCTCTGTCTATATATATAAGATCCTAAATGATATGCTTTGGAATCTGTGATGGAATGATACAGATTCACGACGTTCGTTGCACGAATCGCCAGACACGATTTGTCCTCGATCGGAATGCGACGATCCAACATTGAGAGCGCATCGAAAGCGAATTTCAAAGGTCGCGATCTGCTCAGGAACGCACGTCTCGTCGTATATGTATTACCAAATTACACGAGAGCCGAGAGAGAAACTCCTTTCCCTTGCGACATTAACATCAATCAGACACTTTGACATTGTCTCGCTCTCCATTGAAAATTAATTCATCGAATCAACGTGGCATTGATCACGAAACGTTAACAATTCTGCATTTTTTGAGGCTGCAACCTCTCCCTGAATTGGAATTTTTATCTTAATTTCAATGTCAAAATTTTGCATTCACTTCAACTCCTCTCAAACAACAGAAATGTTTACTCTTAAAAGAAAACTGTCACATTCAAATGTCAAGTTCCTCCGACGTTGACAAAATTGTACCCAAACAATTGAATTTGAAATTTTTTTATTTGGTACTTCAGTCTGTTAGTTACCTGTCAGAAAATGCATTTAGAGTACACTCAATGGACCATTATCTTCGTTTATTCGTAGTGTAGAGCGTATGTCCCGATTTAGGTTTTGGACGGTGTTTATCTCGATTTGTTTCAAATTTTGCTTGATTCGATGAATCAACTCTTGCTCGTTTCGTACCTTCCAGCCCTTTCGTACACCATACGCTTGAGAACTGCCCAGAAATTTTCGATTGGACATGCCTGTGGCACGTTTGGAGGATTGTCCTTCTTCTGCACAAATGGTATTTCTTGCTCGGTCAGCCAATCCAATGTTTTTTTCGCATGATGACAGCTTCCAAGATCCGGCCAAAACATGATTTCGTCGCCAGTGTGATATTTGCCAATGAATCGCTTCAATTTTGGCAAGCATTCGCCGATATAAACGTCAGCATTGATCGCTTTGGCTTTGTTTGGGCGAATCAATGGCGCAGAAATGTTGTCAGTGTAAAAATCGTCGTTGCCGCTCAACTCATGGTGCGAAAATGTGAAGTACGATTCATCATCCAAAATGATGAATTTTTCATTCGCAAAGTGTTCACGACGAAGGGTACGGCAGCATTTTGGTATTTTTTCGAGTCGTTTCTCCGTATATTTTGGTGCTCGCTTACGTTTACGATAAATTACATTGTTTTTCTTCAAAATCTTGTGAACGCCAGACTTGGAAACGCCAAATTTTCGTGCTAATTTGCGTGTCGATTGACCAACAATGGTTTAGTTCTTAATTTTGGTGGGCGACCAGGTATGAATTTATTTTTCGGTTCTTTTCCATCACGGCAATCCTTCAAAACACGAAAAATTGTCGCACGGGAGATCGGCTTTTCCTTGAACACATCAAGAATTTCACTTGTACTGAGTCGTCCAAACAGATTGGCGACAGATTTACGTAAATCCAGCTTGTACGACATTTCAAATGGAAACTACTGCGCAATTTGAGTTTGACAGTTCAGTGGGAGCAGATGAAGCATGACAAGTGCATTAATTGTCATTTGTGTGTTTTTTTATGCAGTCAAACAAACGACTGAAGTTAGTCTCAATGTTTAGTAGACATATGTTATGCAAAAACATGTACATCCTCTGAGATGTTGCCTTCATTCATAAAACACCCGAAACTTCACTTTCAGAGTTTCCTCGTCCAAAGTTCATAATCCCCATACGATATAATGAGCAATTACCATAATTACAGCTGTCTTTCACCGGGACGCTAAAAATTACCGAACTCGTAAAAAAGCGGTTTTCCCGTCAGTGGGAAAGTTTGCCGACGTCGTTAATAATATTTCGTCTTCTTTTGGCTCCCCAGAAAAATCGCGGCATTTCATAATTCAGGGGCCGAAGGGCCAATTAACTACCGTTGTGCTCGCGTGCAACGAGCGCATCGAATTAAAAGAGCGGCTTTAACGGCATTTATTTCCAAACCGCCCCGCGTGTCATTATCCAATAAAAATGCAAATATTTGATCGTTATTACACCAACAACGTCCGTGTATACCCGCAATTTCACGGCATTCCTGGATGTCAGAAACTGAATTTCATAAAAAATTGTTAGAGGACCATCACATTTTTTGACAATATTTTCTTTAATTCTCGATATTTTCTTAAACTAAACGTCATGAACTAACCTCGAATGTCCAATAAATATTAAAAAAACAAAAAATGACACAATAATGATGACACAGAAAATGTGTAATTTAATTATTCATGAGCGAACCACGACGAAATCCATAAAAAATTGCTCTCGAGGATTTAACTTTTAAAAGCTCATGAGATCATTTGTTGTACCTGGCAAACTTGATCCGGCGATGTTTTGATGTAAAGAGTAAAAAGCTGTTCTCGAGAAGTGAATGAAAAATAAATCTCCCCGAGGGATTCAAGACAAATTAAAGAATTGATCGCAGAAATAAGGACTGAGAAAGTGATTACACGGTAGTAACGTTTCATAAAGAACAATGGCGTATGGTGCAAGAACTAATTGATTCTGATACGTGTAGAGAAATTACGTTGATGTTGGATAAACGTGTACTGGAAGGGAGAAAAAATTGGTATTTTTTTTCTCACACTTCTTATACAGTTGCATGGCAATATTTCTATACTTTTTTGGTACTTTTACTGTATTATCAGAAGAACTGTATAAAAAATGGCGATTTTTTATACGAGGATATTGTAATTTTTTCATGCAACTGTACAGGAAAGAATTGAACTATAAAATGTGGAAAAATCACTATATTTTTAGTATAGTCTGCAGTATTGATAAAACAAGAATGAATATTTATGTATTGACATATTACCTATCTTTCAGTTTAAACAAGTAACTTATCATTGTTTGCATCCAAAATTGAACAGAATAATAATTATATTAGTTTGCAATTTTTTGCGTATATCTTCGGATCGAATCGTGATATTTCTTTCATTGTTAAACATTTATAGTTATTATCGCTTATATATATGGAGGCTCATGACTAGGTGTAGACGAGTTTATAAATTTTTAGGCAATATCACTGTTGTTATATTGTAAATCAATAAATGAATAAAAAAATTAATCGAATATGCAAACATTGTACTGATTGCAAGCTAACAAAAATTATTCTGTCTGATCAGCTAGGATTTTCAATTTTCAAATCTCTTAGTGGAAAGAAAGCAACTGTATAATCGTTTAAGGTCTTTAAGAAATAATTCGAATATAAAGAATTTGTCGGATGATACGAACCATTTTTCTTTCAAAGAATTTTAAAAATGTGATTTTATCAAAACTAGTAATTTTCACAATAAAATATTAAACTGTAGAATAAATCTGAAATATTCAACTTTCTGCTGATCACTTATTGAATTTTTTGTTATAAATATCGTCAACATAGTCGAATGATATTGTAGCAGTAGATATGTTGTAATAACTCTAAAATATATTGCTTTTCATACCGTACTTTTGCTATAAATTTTACAATATTATGCTCATTCGTGATTTGTACAAATTAACATGAAAAAACATTTTTCATGCCAGTTATCAAATATTTACAGTTCTTTTTGCTATGATTTGTGTACTTTCTAGAGTATCATATTTTAATCTCCAAATTTCTACATTGTGAAAATATATTTTACATATAATAATATTGTATTAATTTTTGCTAAATACTGATTGGTATAGTATTTCCTTTGAGTGTATGAAGAATCATATTAAATTTTATGGCAGCATAAATGAAAAAAATTAAAATATTGTAACTAATTTTTACTGTACAGTTTATACGATTAGTATTGTATACATTTGTAATTTTCTCATGTCATCTAGTAGAAACTGACATACATGTAGTAATTTGTATGATACTAAAATATTTACTATACTAATTTTAAGAGGTGAAATAAAAATGACAAAATTTGCAGTAATAATGTGAAATCTACAATAATCTTGTAAAATTTACAATTATCTAGGTTTTTTAACATAAATATGTCAAAAAGTACTGGATTGTGTTTTTGGTGCTCTATGATGTATGTATAATGATGAAATTTAAAAAATACTACATAAAAACTAGAAATCTTTGAATGACTAAGGGCTTAGAAAGATTCTCTTTTTGAAAAATCTATAAAATATTGAGAGTCGAAATAATTTTAAATTCTTGATCATCGAATTCTTGCCAACTGTAAAGTGATTTATTAAAATACTGTAAATCAAAACAACTATTTTGAACTGTAGATTTTTTATCATTTATTTATCGAATGAGCCTCTTCGAGAAACTGAATTTTTACTAAATAAATGAGTATAATACGACAATCTTAATGAGTTCCATTCTTTTGACTGATTAAAAAGTTGTTTTAGATTATTCGCTAGGAACTGTTTTTCCACTCTCTGAATTTGTCAAATTATGTAATAATCAAAATCTGTCTATTTCAAAGAGTTCAAATATCAATAAGTCAAAGTGTTTGAAATCACAAATCGTCAATTTCCATTTCGTAAAATTGACCATTTGAAAGAATTAAGTTTTTTAGACTAAAATTAGTAAAATTTGACTATTTCTAGTAGCAGATTCTACTTTCATTAGTTCCTAATTTTTGACTGATCAAAACAGTTATTTTTGATTATTCACTAAAAACTCTTTTCCCACTTCAGACATAGGTCAAATTCAACAATGAAATAATGAAAATTGACTATTTCAAAGAGTCTATTTTCGACTTTTAACTAGTCAAAGTCATTTTTCGAAATCTTCAATCTTTAATCCTCATTTTGTAAAATTTACTTTTTGACGTCATCAAGTTCAAATTATTTGAATTGTTAGCAATCAATTATTTCTAGTGGTGAATACTAGATGGTGGACTACACTGAGAAAAAAATACTTCACTTTCAATGATTTTAAATAAATTTCAGTTAGAATAGGGATTATCGAAAATTTTAGTCGTATTGATCGAAGGTTTAGACACTTCTACTAAAAATAATCGTTAGTCTTTAATTGTCATTTTGTAAAATTGACTTTTTGGCGTCAAGTTCAAATTATTTGAATTGTAAGCAATCAACCATTTCTATAGATGGTTGACTACACTGAGAAAAAATTCTTAATTTAACTAAATTTTAGTTAGAATAGGTACTAATGCAAATTTTAGTCGTACTGATCGAAGTTTTAGCCACTTCTACTCAAAAAAAGTTGCTGCTGTTCAGTGAATCATCTTTCTATTGCGTCCATTTCAGATTTACCATAACAACAAAGAATGTCTTCAGTTCACATAATTATTAATTCAACTAATCTCAACTGAAATTATGGATCAAATTTTTCAGTGATGAAGGTGTCACTACTAACAATCAAAGACTGTTCTTCAGCAAGAATGCTGATTTATCTTCCAGTGGCAGCTATGAATCCAACAATAAAATTCTTCAGAATTTCCATAACGTCTACTTTTTCGTCTCCGAATGGAAAAAATGCAGTTGAAGCTATTGAATTGATTTTTCCTACACCCTAAGAACTCCATATTCCCCAGGACCTTTCAGTTAAAGTCAGAAAACCTCTCAATAACAATTTGGAAAATGTATGGTGGACTCTCTTCGTCTTCCATCTTGCAGTTTGAACCCGAATGATCGATAATCGAAAGGGTCAGCGTTTGAAACCATGACAGATTCTCGGGTGCTTCGGAAATATGCGTGATCTTGACGTGGCGCGATTACGGTCCGCATTCTCGTCGTTTATCGCGGATCTACCGCGAGGCGATGCATCAAGGTATCGCGAAAATCCCGGCTGAATCACAGTTATACCAGATAAAGCCGTCATTTCATTAACGCATTGGTCGCGATTCGGATTTTCGCGAATTACATGTGTACCAATGGAACAGGATGTGGCCCCGACCCGGTAAAATCACTCATTTCTCCATCTGGATCGCCGCGTTTTTTCTCTCCCGACGCGAAAAATCGTAACGGAAACGCGCTACGGGACAATTAAACGGAGTCGGTGAAATCGCAACGTCACGAGGTGGAAAATAGACGTCTTTTCTCGGGGACATGAATGAGGTGTCTGGGAACAAAAGGGGTTAGCCCTCATTTTTTTTCAAGAAACTTTTCAGGAACGAGATAAAATTGCGACATTTTGCGTTACATTGAAATTGTTGTTAAAGTGGAGTAGTCAATATTATACACTAGTGATTTAGTTTAAATATCCCATAGGATATTCTGAGAATAAATAATAAATAATTTCAGGACCTTTTTTTATGAATAATTATATCATTATTTATTTTTTGATAATAATCATTTTGTTATTTAATATACTATCGAATAAAATAGAAATCTAGTATTTCATGCTCTAAAATGTCAAGTTTTATGAAATTTTTGTAATTTCATAGATTCTCCAATAAACGTATTTTCAATTATAGGTTTTTGATACTTTTATTATTTTTCGTATTTTTTTAGTATTTATATAACTCAATGGTTGTCATAGTGTTTTTATCATTTCATACATAAAATTTTTGGAATTCCATACTTAATAGATTTTAAGCTTTATAGCAAAACTTTTTTTTTAATTTGTACCATTTTATTTGAATTTTCCATGTTTTCAAGTTTTTGTCATTTTCATATATTTGTCAGTTAATTTTAAATCAAAATTGACTCTAAGTATTTCATAGTTTTACAGCATTTTTTCGTAACTTGAGTATTTTTAGTATTTATTACATTTTGTGGTGTTAAATAATTTTCATATGGTTTTATGTCATGTTATACACATTTCTTGAATCCGATTGTCTAAGATTCAAAATTGATAAATTTTTCAGTATTTCGATGAATTTACAGTAAAACAGAATTTTTACAGTTTTCTAATACCATATGTTTCTAGTTTTTCAGCATTTTCTGCGATTTTAAAATTAATAAAATTGTATGGGATTTTCTAGTATTTTTTAGCATTTTTAGTGTTCTTGTAGATTTCTGTGTATGAGAATTAGAAAAATAAACTTTTCGACCTGTTTGTATATAGTATAATAGAATTACTATTGTTTTTATAATAATAATATAATCACTTCCATATTGTATAGAGATTTAGTATTCGACGCTCTAGAATCAAGGTTTCATGAATTTTTTGTATTTTTATGGATTTTTCAATTAAAGGTATCATTGAAGATTTATATTTCTTGATGGGTTCCTAGTATTTTTACTATTTTTCGTATTTCTTCACTATTTTAACAATTCAATGGATTTCAGAGTATTTTGATCATTTTATGTATAGATTTTTAGAATTTGGTACTCTTAACTTTTAAGGTTTTATAGATTTAAAGCTCTATATTATAGTTATTATTATTCTCAAATTTTTATTGTTTTATTCAAAGAGTAATGGATCCTTATTTTCTGGTATTCTTATAGATATTAGACTAAATTGTATATCAACATTGACTTGAATTATTCCATAGATTTATGCTACTTTTTTTTTAACTTGAGTATTTTCTTAATATTCCTTAAATTTTTTAGTGTTAACTAATTTTCATATTATTTTTAATATTACTGTACACATTTATAGAATCCGACTGTCTAGGATTCGAAAAAAAATTGGTTTTCAGTATTTTGATGAATTTTGAGTATTGCAGTATTTTGATGAATTTTGAGTATTGCAGTATTTTTATGATTTGGTATGTTTATAGTTTTTCAATATTTCCGGTGATTTTGAAATGTTTATAATTCTGTTGGATTTTCTGATATTTTTTAACATTTTTAGTACAACTCTGAATTTTCGTATGTGTGGTTTTTCGACTTTGATGCTCAAAATTTTGGTAATTAGAAAATATTTCATTCATCCAATTATTGTTCGTACTTTTTTAGTAAGATAATTAATTTACGATAATGAATATTTATCATCTAATAAAAATTATTACAAATTAATTTTATGCAAGATAATAATATCTAGATAGATTTTTAGTTTGTCATAGATTTCATTTCTTTTTGAGTATTTCCTGTAATTTTGAGTTTTTTCAATATTTCTGTTGATTTTTCTAGTTTTTTTATAGGTTTCTAGTATTTTATGGGTTTCTATATGAATTTCTGAAAATTTATAGTGTTATTCTTTTACTTTAACATTCATATAACTTACTCAATACAATTTAATATTCTCATAAACATAACTGCTACTATTTATGTTTTTGGAAATTTTTAGATTCGATGCTCGAGAATGGAAAATTCCATAAATTTTCTTTATTTTCATTTTTTCTAACAGTATCGTAATAGATTTTCAGTATTTTATCCAGTACAAACTTTCAGTATTTTTCGGTTTTTATAGATATTCACACAATTCAATGAATTTCCTGGCATTTTCACGAATTTGTGGGACGATTTCTTGAATTGAATTCTCTAGGATTCAAAATTTTATTCATTTTTGGTATTCTATTGAAAGATTGAACATTTAATAATACATACCTATTTACCTAAATTTCTGATATTTTTACAATTCTTCGTGATTTTATATTATTTGCATAAATTTTTCAATTCATTGCTAGAATTGTACGGAGTATCTCTGAATTAATTGCTGTTGAATTCAAAGCTGAATAAATTTAATAGTATTTTATAGTACCTATTCATCAATATTTGTATTATTTCTATAAAGTCATTTATAGGTCACTAGAATTCCATTCTCTTGAATACAAATTTTACAAACCATTTCGAAAAACTTTTGTACCAACCCCTTCAGTCCCCAGACTAATAAAAAAAACTTCGTTTAAAAACTTAGTTTTTAAACTTTTTTTCTTCCTCTTTTTTCATCAAAACTTTCACTTAATGTTCTTTTCACCTAAAAACATTCACTTTGATCAATAACTGTCTCAATTTTCACCTATAAAATATTACTACAAAAAACCAGTTTGAATCATTATCTTTCGCTACCACACATTTATTCACATTGTCTTTCGTTCGTGGCAAATACGCTCCCAATATTCAAGAAACTTAAATTTACGAAATCGCCGATTTGCATCCACGTAAGTACCTTCCATAAACGGCGTGATTCGGCCTGATTCTATGTAAAACAAATGAAACTGCATGTAATGAGAAGGTATGAAACACAGAAAATTGCTCTCGTACCAAGGGGAAACCACATCAACCCAAACTTACTTCGAAACTTGGCAAACTGGGGATTACGATTCCAATAAAAAATTTTACAATCGTTTGTTCAAGATATGAACATTTGTTATTTTGAAACATGAAGAAAAAAAGTAACAAGAATTCGAGTTGAAAACAAAGAAGAAAATGTCAGAATTTATCATCGAAAAGAATACTTTTTTTTACTCTACTACTGATACACGTATTATCCAATTAATCATTAATCGCATTTTTCGTCCCACTGAACTTTCCATTTTTACCGCAAGTTCAATGCGATTGAAGTTCAATGTATTATTACGAGCCAATATCGTCGCGCTCGGCATCGTTAGGGGAAAAATTGTTCCCTCGATTATCCGTTGGCGAGACCTTGCGAGACGTGAAAAATGGCCAAGTTTGACCAAAGAAACCGGTCGGGGCAAGGTGAAAAAAGCTTTGGACATTGATAATATGACCGAGAAAGGCGCTTGCGGATCCGGATCTTTCGGTTCCAATTAAATTGCCGAAGCCTCGAGGTCGACGGTAGCACGAAAACGCGGATCGTCCGTAAATCATTGCGAACGTGGAACGAGATTGTTCGCGAAAATCCTGGCTGATGGGATTTTCGGTGCAACCAAAAAAACGCGTCAACTGACATTTTTCGCGAAAAGGAACGGTTTTCGCACTCAAAGATGATATGGCTGAATTTTTTAGTCAACTTCGTTTTAGCAAATTGAGTGCATTTCTGCAATTGAATAGCAGAAATTTTTGTAAAGAAATCCATGGACTCCAAAATGAAAATGAATTATCTTTAATTTTCAAAGTTATTGTCTTATTCTACATATAAAAAATTCAAAATTCTTGAGAATCATTCTAACGAACTCAGCAGAATATTGTTTCACAATGAAACTCTGAAGTTTTGATTTTTGGTGAATTATGTTGTAAACAAATATGTCTAAACTGATGCATTAACGAAGAGGCATGCTACTGTTAAAATTAAATTAAATATCAGGATGAGCATTTTTCACTAATTAGCAAATAATAAGTATTTCCTTGCATTTTTACAGATGAATACTCGATAGTCTAATGGTTAGGTAGGTAGGTAAGTAAATTGTACATCCCAAGTTCAAATCCATCTATAGCCAAGTTTTTTAGAGTGCTCAGAAATTATTCGTAGACTGTTTTTTTAATGTGAAAAATCTTTTGTACAGTTTCTCTCTTGTAAATGAAACAACTGATAATTTATTAAGAAAAATGTGCTACGACGACATGTATATTTTAATGACAGCATCGTAAGTTTGACGTGAATCAAATATTTAGTAAGACGTGCTAAAAAATTCTTCAGAAGCAAATAAATGCCTTTCATTATCACGACAATACATTTGAAAAGTAACGAGCATACTTTTCATTTACATGTAAATAAATGACTTAGTCATTTCAGTTTGACATATTTTTGGAACAAGTAAAGATCTTTTTTTAAATAATATATAATGCATTTGTAACAATAAAATGCTGCATTTGAGCTGACTGAAATATTCATTTAATCGTATTAAATGCATTCTACTAAAAAAATTTAGTCAAATATTTAGTTAAAATACTGTAGTTTGTAATAAAAAAAAAATAGTTGTATTTTGTAAATAATAAAAAATTTGTAATTTTAGCTTGAAACATAAGACATATGACTAAATTATTATACTCAACCTTATGATATTATTGGTTTTTTTGCACATAAAAATAAGTTACAGGTTTCATGTGTTTTCCATTCCACAGTAACGAAAGAATTTTTTCATATTAAATAATTTCATTTTTCAATAAGGTCACTGTGTGTAGAAATATGAATATAATATAGACAATATGTAAATTCCTTAAAAAAATAAAATATTATGTGGCATCTGTATTATACTGTGAAATCTATATAAAGGGTCCAATTTTCTTAAAAATTGAATTAACTACAAATTTGATACTATCGAGTTCTTGAAATCTGTATTGCATTTAATAAAAGAAATGGAAGTTCATCAAAGTACCGAAAAAACCTAACAAATTTTTTATAGTTCCTGAAAATACGAAGACTACGAAAAATATAATAACTGATAAAAGATACTGACTGTAAATCTACTTACATACAATTTCCCAAAAAAGTCATAAGATGCTTAGAATAAAAAAAAACTTCAAAACCAATAGCACATAAATCTAGATGCCTTCGAAAAAATTCATAAAAAAAGTCAAAAATACTTCAAAATTAAAAGATACTGAAGAAATATATATACAAAAAAAAAAAAACTGAAGCCACTAGAAATCTATAAAATAGCAAAAATCTATCAAGATACTTTTTTCTTCAAAATCTTTTCAATTTCGAATTCTACAACATCAATTCTCTAAATATGTGCAGCAATGTACAAAAATGATGAAAATCTATAAAAATACTAGAAAATCGCACAAAAATTTATATATGTAAGTATGCTTACAAGGTCATGAATATGAAATGTGTAAATAGAAATACATATTTGCAGTTAATCGATCTATGTAAATATTTCTTCAAAAAACTACGAAATACTAAAAATTGTGAAAAACTGTGTACTGTAATACCGAAATTTTGAAATCTGAAAAAGACTTCATCAAATTTCAAATATTCGTTTGAATTGTATAAATACTGAAGGGATACGAAAAAAACTAAAGGCGCTATAGAAATATACGAAACAGAATATAAAACTGTTTCCTTAAATCTATTTCATTTCGAATTCTATAGCATTCAATTCTATGACTTTTTACAGAAGTTCATTAAAATAACCGAAATTCATAAAAGTACTAGAAAATCGAACAAAATTTTTATAGATACGAAAAAATGTGAAAAGTATCAAGAATATAAGCAGTCAATTTAAAAAGTACTATCTCATACATAATTAAAACTCGAAAAACTACAAAATACTAAAAATCAGAAAACTTTGAACCCTAAGGCACTGAAATCTATAAATCTGTAAAGTACTTCCGAAAATTTCATTAAACTATTCAAATTGTACAAATACTGAAAAAATGCGAAAAATACTAAAAGAACTAGAAATCTAGGTAAAAAAATTTTTAATTTCGAAATCTGTAGCATAAACCTCAAAAACTCGTGTAGCATTTCATGGATATAATACAAATCTATGAAAAACTAGAAAACCCGAAAAAATTGCAGGAATACAACACATTATGAAGAATACTAAAAATACTAGCAATCCATTAAAATACTCCTAATCCATGTGGATAATATTTCCTCAAAAATTTATGAAAATACTCAAAACCTATAAAACCTCAAACACTAGAACATCGAGTTTAGAAACTTTATAGAAACTCATTAAAAGACTCTAAATTCGTCACAAAATAATGAAATACTAGATAAGTTTTATACATACAACAAAATATAGAAAATACCTAAAAAATATAACAAAACACAATATAAACTCCAAATCCTGGAGAATGTAGAAATCTATGAAGATAAAAATTGATAAAATTCCAAAATAATTTTTTTTTTCAAAAAATGGCAAAAATACCAAAAAGACAAACACTGAGAGACTTTCAAATAATGGTTTAATGAGCAGTAATTTTTTATAATACAGAATTTTCAAATTTCAAAGATACAAGATTTTCGATACCCAAAATTCCATAATTTCAATGTGTAGAAGAATAAATTTCCAAAATTTTCTGAAAATCATAAAAAAATATATACTTCCAACTTTCCTGCTTGCTTATAATTTCCAAGATATGTCATTAATCGAGAAAAAACTGCTATTAAACAATTCATCAAATGCAATCAGTTCGCGTTTCATCCTCAACGCGCAACCATTCTTTTTACACCGGAAGCTACGAAAAAAAGTCCCGTATGTAACGAATCGCCGGTAATTCGCTCGCGGTTCGCAATTATCACCCAGCGAAAGTCATTCCCAACTTGCTCGTAATTATAAATAATCAGTGAAAGTTTGAGGAACCGATGCCACGCGAGTTCTGCAATAATGGGCTTATATGTAGGACGTTCTGACAGGTCAATATTTTCATTTGTTTAAGATAACTGAACAAAAGAATATAAATTTACATTCTGTCAATATACGAATGCAAGAATATTTCGTAAATCTGAAGAAATTTTTTTGAAATCAAAATAATGGCCCAATGAAGCGCAGAATCTAATTAACTTTTTTTTATTTTAATTGAAAGGTACAAAAATTACCAAATTATTTAATTGCTTATGATAATTGAACAAAAGTATATAAATTTACATTCTGTCAATATAGGAATTCGAGAATATTTCGTAAATTTGAAGTAATTTTTTTAAAATCAAAATAATGGCCTAATAAAACGCAGAATTAAATTAACTTTTTTTATTTTAATTAAAAGGTGCAAAAATTACCAAATTATTCAATTGTTTCTGATAATTGAACAAAAGTATATAAATTGACATTCTGTCAATATAGGAATTCGAGAATATTTCGTAAATCTGAAGTAATTTTTTTAAAATCAAAATAATGGCCCACTAAAACGCAGAATCTAATTAACTTTTTTTTATTTATATTAAAAGGTACAAAAATTACCAAATTATTTAATTGCTTATGATTATTGAACAAAAGAATATAAATTTACATTCTGTCAATACACGAATGGAAGAATTTTTCGTAAATCTAAAGTAATTTTTTTTAAATCAAAAAAGGTGCAGGAATCACTAAATTTGTTAATGTTTATGAACGATCTTTTTTCATGAATTTGGGAAGAATTATTATTTTTCAACAGAATCAATAGATTCATAAAATAGGTAGAATAAATTAATAGAAATGATTATCAAAATGAAAAAAATAAAGTATTCATGCCATTTGGACAGTTATCTAAAATATATACTTATTTTCATATAAATTCATTTAATTCATTGTTTTAGGGTTCCAATCGTCATAGATTTGAAGTATTTTCGCAGATTTTTGAGAAAATTACAATAATTACATACATACATAGAATATTTCATGGACTGCTTGTAACTTTTGATAATTGTTCAATTTTAAATGATTTCTTTGTATTGTCGACAAATTTCTCGTACTCTCTTTGAATTTTTATATAAAAATTGAATTCAACTATGTTTGATGAATCAAATTTTGGTTGCTGTCGCAACTTGTGAAGTGACGCAACTTGAAATGAAGAAGTTATACCGAGGGAAGGCGCGAACGTTCGGAAACGCCGCGGTGAAAATCATTCCAAATTAAAGACCGCATTTTCAGGCTCGTTCGCAACGCCCGCGAATCATCGGCGGGCGCGATTACGGCAATTGCCGGTTTTTACGACTTTACGTGGCCGCCGACAAAGGATTACGGTGACGCTGGATATTATGAAACGACCGTAACTCTGGCGCTTATTGTGGATGAATTTACGCACCTACAGCTCAGCTTTAAGGAGGCCGAAAGTATGGATTCATAAATTTTATAAATTGAATTTCAAAGATGGATCTGGTCCAAACTGAACGCTGCTGATTCGTAATGGGAGGAATTTTACAAAAAATAACAAAAATTATAATAGACTACCATCCAATGTTTTAAGTTTAAAAATAATTTTCAGAATTCGAATTATTTACAATTTAAAGTACGTAACAATATTTACTGAAAATCTATGTAATATATAAATGTATTGATGAAAAAGTATGTGGTATGTCAATTTTTGTTCGCAAACCGAAAAATTTCTACTTTTGTTAATTAAAAATAAATAAATTTATAGTTTTTTTAATAAAGATTCAATTTCAATATTTATAATGAATTTTGTTTAATTCTACATTACAGTTAATACTAATCGAACAAAACTTTTTACTTTTTCAATACAAATATACTTTTCTATTTTTTTTTTTTTTCTTTTATTTAAATAATTTTGAAAGATAATATTTCTAAATGACACATTTTTCGTTTAAAAATTGATTTTTCAGTCATCAAAGCAAGAATATAATATTTTCAAATAATTTGCAGATTTTTAAGTGAAGTTTCAATCCAAAACTATATGATAGAAAAAAAACTTTTTTCAATAAAAACTGCATAAAAATGCAGTAAATTCAATTTATTGATGCCAATAAACCATTTTTTCTAAAAACAACAAAAATTCGCAATTCTGAAAATTTCTCTATATCGATCAAAACTATAGAGAATGCCAGTCTTTTTCAATTCCAAGATTTTTATTTTTAATTAGTCAAAACTTTACCTTCAACTATCTTTCATATTATATATGCTCTATATATTATACCTATATTTCCAAATCATATGTATATTATATTATTATATTTACACAAAATCTTTAACAGCACGTTCAGATTTTTCGTTATATTTCAAAACTTTTCAAGGTTTCCAGATTTTGAATGGAAACAAAAAAACATGAATATTTCGCAGAAATATCATAATGACTATAACTTTCAAGAATTATAAACTTTTTCTAGAATTATCAAAGTTGTTCAATTGTATTCAATTGCCCTTAAATTATTGACAGTTCTTTAAATCAAGAATGTTTTTGGAATTCTAGATTTTTCCAAAATTTCAAACACGTAACAAACTTATCGAAACTTTCCAAATTTCATAAAAGTTTATCGACCTCACTCAAAATTTCCGGAATATTTCAATACTTTTCGAGTTTTTCAATTTTTCATTAAAAAACAGAAAAACCTCATCATAAAAATATTTTGCAGAAATACGATTATCACTACAACTTTCCAAACTTATGATCTTATTCTGAAATCTTACAAATTTCCAAATGTTTTCACAATATTGATAATCCTCAAAATTTTCAATGTTTTTGAATTTCTAGAACTTTTCAAAATTTTAAACATAATACAAATTTTCATCAAATTTTCCGCATTCGATAAAAGTTTGTCGGAGTTATTAAAATTTTTTTAAATATTTCAATTCATTTAAGTTTTTTCGTTAGAAATATAGAAAAACCTAATCAAAAAAATATTTCACAGTAATATCATCATCACTACAATTTCAAAACTTATGAAATTATTCTGAAATATTGCAAACAAAAATATGTTTTAAAATTATTCATAATCATTGAAATCTTCAATATTTTGGAATTTTCGGAAATTCTCGAGATTTCAAACACAATACAAACTTATCGAAACTTTCCGAATTTCATAAAATTTTGTCGACCTCATTGAAATTTTTCTAAATATTTGAATACATTTCAGGTTTTACAGATTTTCATTAAAAAAAAAAGAAAAATCTTATCATAAAAATACTTAGCAGAAATATCATAATCACTGCAACTTTCAAAAGTTATGAACTTATTCTGAAATTTTACAAACTACAAAGTTTTTATATTTTCGATACTTAATCGTCAAAATTTGCAATGTTTTTGAATTTCTAGAAATTTCAAAATTCCAAACAATACAAACTTATCAAAACTTACCACATTGATTAAGTTTATCGAACTCTTATAAATTTTGCTGAATATTTCAATACTTTCCAGTATTGAAATATTCAAAACTTATGTTTTTTTATAAAAAACATGGAAAAACCTTATCATAAAAATATTTTGCAGAAATAGCATGATCACTACAATTTTCAAAACTTTTGAACTTTTTCTGGAATCTTAAAAATTGCCAGAACGTTTTATGTTATTTTGATAATCGTCATAATCTTCAAAATTTTTGAATTCATAAAAATTTTCATAATTTAGAACATAATAGAAACTCATCGAAAGTTTCCAAATTTGATAAAAGTCAAACTCGTTAAAATTTTGCGAAATATTTTAATACATTTTTGGTTTTCAGATTTGCATTAGACACATAAGAAAACCTTATCATCAAAATATTTATGCAGAAATTCGATGATCATTATAATTACCAAAACTTATGAACTTATTTTGAAATCTGACAACTATTCAATGTTTTAAAATTTCAATAAATTTTTTGAATTTCCAACACAAGACAAATTTATCTGAACCCTATAAATTTGATGAAAGTATGCTCAATTTAAAGATTTTTCGTAATTCTTCGATGGTTATCAAGTTTTTCAGATTTTTATTAAAACATTTGAAACAAATAATAATTTCTTATCTCGATTGATTTCAATTCTTTAACTTTGCAGTACCTATACAATATACATCATATTCAGAAATAAATTAAATCGAAAATTCCTGAATTTAAAGCATTAAAGACTGATAATTAGAAAAAATAGAATCATTTATTAGGGAAATTTATGAAAATGCAGTTAATTCGGTTTCTATTAGCAAAATTTTGACATTTTCCGAAATTTCATTCAAAATATGGATATCACACATTTTTCTCATTATCTTCAAATTTCTATTTATCGCTGACTTAATTAACAAATTGAATTTTTCAAATAAATTTATGCCTCGCCTTTCTGTTTGATTTTTAATTTGTTGATTTACAAAAATCTTAATAAAAACTAGATATCCAATATTAAAAATAATTAATGTTTAATGAGTCGATGCCATTGAGCTATATTTTTTCAATTGAATATATTGGTCATTTTCTTTAACCAATCGAATTTCCACCTAATAATTACTAGTTTTCATAATATTAACTACCTTTAAATCAATCTCAGTCTAAAAATTTCTCCATATTCAATATTTTCTTTAAAATCGAAATTTCCAACACTTTGAAACAATTTCTATCATTTCAATCCAATTTCAACAGTCAATAACATTCGAAACCATAAAAACACTCCATCAAATTTCCCAATTACCTCATTTCTGTTTTTCCACCACTCATATCCACAATCTCCCCAGATTTTCAACGAGCAAAAATTCGATCTAAAATTCTCCTCTCTCAATCCGAAAATACATGGAAAAATCTTGCTCAGAAAAAAAAAATATTTCCTCGACTGTGGAAAATTCAGTGAACATTATTCCAAGCCACAAAGTGCCTAAGAAAAAAAAGGGGATTTCATAATTAACGAGATTGGACGTCTGGAAAATGCAGACTGCGTAGACACGATTCACAACTTAACGAGGCGCTCGGCCACTTTGCCCGCGCGATATAACGTATTCTGTGCCGCGCGTGACCGTTTTGCGAAATTTGGCAAACAATCGAAATTATGTATTACCTGCTTCGCGAATCGCGTACATACATATCTCCCTTGCGCGCCTTTTCCTTTTGTTCATTCGATTTTCCACTGCTTTATTTCATACAGCTGAAAAACGCTCGAGGAAAATTTATGCGAAGAGTTTTTTGATGTTCTACCCCTCTCTAAATTATACATAAATATATTGTTGATAAATTTTTACAAATATCTGCGATAGGAAGAATCAAGATTGGAAATACCTTCACTTTCCAACGAGCCATCAGAAGTTTCACTTGAAATTATTCATGTAATAAAAAGAATTTAAAAACTCGGGTTATGATTCTCGGAAAATTTTTACGAATAGTTTATATATTCATTACCCCTCTCTAAATGATACATAGATATATTGTTGATAAATTTTTACAAATATCTGCGATAGGAAGAAACTCATCAAGATTGAAAATACCTTCAATTTTCAACGAGTCATGAGAAGTTTCACTTGAAATTATTCATGTAATCAGAAGAATTTAAAAAAACACGGGTATTGATTCTCCGATAATTTTTACGAAGTTTATTTATGCACTTCACCTCTCTGAATTATACATAAATATACTGTTGATAAATTTTTACAAATATCTGCGATAGGAAGAAACTCATCAAGATTGAAAAAACCTTCAATTTTCAACGAGTCATGAGAAGTTTCACTTGAAATTATTCATGTAATCAGAAGAATTTAAAAAAAAACGGGTATTAATTCTCCGATAATTTTTACGAAGTTTATTTATGCACTTCACCTCTCTGAATTATACATAAATATACTGTTGATAAATTTTTACAAATATCTGCGATAGGAAGAAACTCATCAAGATTGGAAATACCTTCAATTTTCAACGAGTCATGAGAAGTTTCACTTGAAATTATTCATGGAATAAAAAGAATAAAAAAACTCGGGTTATGATTCTCGGAAAATTTTTACGAATAGTTTATATATTCATTACCCCTCTCTAAATTATACATAAATATATCGATGATGAATTTTTATAAATATCTGTGATGAGAAGAAACTCATCGAGATTGGAAGTACCTTCAATTTTCAACATCAGAAGTTTCACTTGAAATTATTCATGTAATGAAAAGAATAAAAAAACTCAGGTTATGATTCTCGGAACATTTTTACGAAGAGTTTACTTATGCACTTCACCTCTCTAAATTATACATAAATATATTGTTGATAAATTTTCACAAATATCTGCGATAGGAAGAAACTCATCAAGATTGGAAATACCTTCAATTTCCAACGAGCCATCAGAAGTTTCACTTGAAATTATTCATGTAATAAAAAGAATTAAAAAACTCGGGTTATGATTCTCAGAACATTTTTACGAAGAGTTTATTTATGCACTACCCCTCTCTAAATTATACATTAATATATTGTTGATATATTTTTATAAATATCTGTGATAGGAAGAAACTAATCAAGATAAGAAATACCTTCAATTTTCAACGAGTCATGAGAAGTTTCACTTGAAATTATTCATGTAATAAAAATAATAAAAAAACTCGATAAACAATTCTCGGAAAATTTCACTATCTGGAAAATTCAAGTTTTCCAGTACCTGAAAAATATGATCAAATTTTACTCGAATTTCTAGAAATTTTCTATTTCTCATATCCTAGCTAATTTTGCAACATCTTGTATTAAATTCCAGACAGTAATAAAAAACTTGGTGTTATCAGTGCACGTTTTCCACGGTCGGAAAATATGTTTCCGCTCGGGGGCCGTTTTCCTGTTTCGAGATAGGCAAATTTATTCGAGGAGAAACATTGTAGGAAATTGCGGGGGGATATATTCGGATTCCCCGGGTAAAATAATTGCAGGGGAGGGTCAAAATGCATGCATTATTAATAAAGTTCGGAATTTATGGGATTTCGACTCACCGGGACGTCGTAACCTGTCGTAACCTGCGCTCGATTTCGGATCTACGTCGCGAACAAAACGAGGCCCTCGCAGATTTATCGATGCCGTCCCATGATTGTGCGTATCTGCAAGTAATACCGGATATACGTGAGTCCCCTTTTTTGCATAAACAAATTAAATAAGTTGGGAAAAGAGTGCCGTTAAAAGAATTTCGAGATCTTAAGAGACTGTAAAGAAAAACAGGGAAATCGAAGAGATGACAATAAATCGCTCGCATTTTGTTTTTGACTGAAATTTTTAACATCTGGTATTCTAAATAATTAATTTTATTATTGTGGGATTAATTAACAATAATTTGGAAACTATTGTGGTGATCAAAGGCGGAGGAAATCATTTTTGGGAAAATATATTTCTTTCGGGATTTCATGTTTTGTAATGACGATGTGCACTGGCGAAAAAAATTTGCAATTTCAAAGATCTTTCATAGACTTTTTCTTGAAATCTTGTTTGACATTTTATGAATGAATATTGAATATATGAATTATAATATTTTATATCGGAATTATTTCAATTTAAAGAGACTTCGAAAATATATATTGCATAATTAAATATACAGTATTATTTTTGTTGTGAAATTTATATTATCATAATATAAATTTTTTGGGATGAAATAGTTGTTGATTAATTAAGAAAAATCTGCACGAAAAATGTATTATGTCGAAATTTACTTGAATTTATGAAAATTTCAATATACTTTTTCATCGAGAATTTGCTTCAAAGACAGTCTCTTAAATTTATTAGAAACATTTCTGAGAGTGGTTGCTAGAGTAAAATTTTTTTAATTTTTCTAATTTTGGGACTTTGAAGTTATACAACTTTTGGAATCAAGAGTCACATTTTTGATATACCCAAGTATTTTACAGTATAATGATTGATTTTCGTAATTTTTGAGTCATTGAGGTTTAGTTTTTTTTTTCTAATGCTTTAAGTATTCTTTATAATTCTGCAGTATTTATACAACTTGAAGGATTTTTTGATATTATTACGTATTTCTATGTAGCTTTCTAGAATTCGATCCTCTTGGAATCAGTAGAGTTGTAAAAATTTTTCATGTTATTTAGAGATTTTTATTAAGATAGTATCTGCACAGATTCAAAGTATTTCATATATATCTGGAATATTTTCGTATTTCATGTCATTTTTAAATTTTTTATGTGTTTTCTAGTATTTTTATTAATTTCTTGTATTTCTGTGGATCGCTATAAATATTTCCAGAATTTGATGCTATGGTATTAAAAATCTCAACAATTCGGAGGATTTAAATTGATTTTTCAGAAAAAAGTATTTTTTTTTACTGGTTTTTAGTACTTTTTGTTCCGTATTTTTTAAATATCTAAACAATTCAAATAATTTTGTAATACTTTTATGAATCACTCTAGAGATTTATAGAATTCCAAGTTCTATAAATTCTTGAGAAAGTTATACTTACGTACATTTGTGTATTGATTGAATTTCTAGTATTTTTCTTATTTTTTCAGTATTAATGAAATTTCAAGGAATTTTCTAGCATGTACATTATAAAATAAAATACGTGATAATCTAAACTTCAGGAAAATAAAAATAAAAAACAATCTATGAAATCGTTACCTACATTTTTTCGAAAATTTCATGAACTTTTCTCAATTTTTCAGAATAATCGACTATCTTTTGCAATGTTCAAAGTTTTTCCATTTTTCGAAATATTCAAAACTTTATTTATAATACAAACTATTTAGAACTTTCCTTATTATGTACATACAAATTTGTCCACCTCATTTACACTTTTTCCTATTTTTAAAAGCTTTTCCAGATTTACAGATTTTTGTACAAAACAAAAAAAAACACCATCATGCATCAATCGATGATATATTGCGATGAATACAATATACCATATCAATAAGTATTTTCCTTAATTGTACCCATTTTTCGAAATGATTTTATTCATTTAACATCTTCAAAACTTTGCTCTTCGAAATTGTTTAAGATACTTACATTTCAAACATGATAAAAACTACTTCAAACTTTCGAAAAAAATATTAAAATTTGTTCACAGCTTGTGAATATATTTCTTATTTTTTTTTGCAACTTTTAACAATTTTCAGATTATAAATAATGAAAAGAAAAACACTCTTATTCATATTTCTGAGATGTATGAAATTGACTAAAAATAAAAGATTTTGACACTCATGCATTTATTCTTTATTTTCTTGATGATCTCAAATGTAAACGAAAATATTCGCAATAATACGAATTTTTAAAAATTCGCCACAATCATCATATATATTTTTGGTAATTTTCTGATACATATCAAATTTTAAGATTCTTATCGCATAATGAATAAAAATATGCAACTTCAGAAGAAATAATGATGATAAACGCAATTTATAAAAATTTTTAGCAATCTTTGGCATTATACAGATTTTTAGAATTTTTGCTAATTTTAGACTGTCTTCAAAATATTCCAAGTTTTTTTAAATTTCAGGAATTTTTTTAAACTGGAAAAAGGAATCGTTTGAAAATTTTTTCAATTCGCATTAGATAAGTTGTTAGAAATATATTCTAATATTCGATGCTTTAGAATTTAAATTTTGACATACTTTCAGTATTTTTAGATTTCTGATAAAATTACATTTGCATACATTTTTAGTATCTTATCAATATTTCGTTTTCTTTTTTTTCTTTATTGACAAGATTTTGTAGCGTTTTCCAGTATTTCTAATATTTTCATAGATCTCAAGTATTTTTTGAAATTTTTCAGAATAAACAACCATTTCAAAGATTTTTATAACTTTTATTATTTTTTTTTTCCAGTATCACTTTAGTTAGCAAGATTTTAATAGTTCTATGGATTTTTTTATAGATTTATAGAACTTGATGCTCCAAGATTTTTCCAAGTCTTTCAGTTTTTCAGCATTTTCGTGATTTCTACTTTTTCTTTCTCAGTTTCTGAGTTGAAACAATTTTTCAACTTTTTATTTTCTACGTTATGCTAGACAAACATTTACAATTAAAATTCTGTTTCAGAAAAGATTCTTCTAAAACCAGGATTATTGTTGTTTTCGAGTAAGTAAAATTATGAATCTTGGATTTTGTTTAATTTTGAGAACCTACATGAAACCACTTGATATTTTCTTTAGATTTCAGACAGTACATTTTCGATACTCTTTCCTCTTATTTTTTTTAATTCAATTACCATTATTCTTCATCATTTCCTTATCATTCATTAACGTATAATTCATAAATTAAAATGTTTTATATTTTTACATGAAATAATAAAAATCCTTACCCAGATTTTAGGAAGAGTTTGAACCTTTAAACCCTTTTTTGCTTATATAGGATTAAAACGATGATATAAAGCTAAATATTCAAAAACCAAATAATCGATTGAAAAATCAAAATTCTACTTTGTTATTGATTTTGATCCATGAATTATTCAATTATATCCAAATAAAATCTTGAAAAGTTATCAAAACAACTGAATTCGTTCAAAAAGTCTAATTTATTTACTGAAACAAAATATCCCTTCACAAAATATTGACTCTATTCTGTATTTTTTTTTATTTACAACCAAGGACTCAAATAATGCAAAAATCAAAAAAGTTGGATGACGGAAATTACGAAGATTAACAAAAATGTAATAAAAATAATACAATAATCGAAAAAAAATAATAAAATCAGTAATGTAATTCCTATGGTGCTCCAAATCTAGAAAAAATTCACCTAAGGAACGTAGCTTTATCCAACAAATAAATTCTTTTATTAAACATTAAGTTAAGTAATCAAACAATAAAGTAAAACCCTCAATTTATACAGATACAATGTTTTTTTGGAAAAAAGTTTAAAATCCAACAAAGTAACAGTTTTGGAATATTTATTGTTCTTTTGTCGATCAACAATACTTTTGTACATTTTTGTATGAAAATATTCGTTTATGATTAATCAACTCACTTTAATCAGAAAAACATGTAAGATTCGAAAACCTCGTGATTCGCAGAACAATTGTTTCCCATTTTTCACTTTCTGTACTTTCCACTTCGCTGGATGAAGCAACCCTTGAAGGAGTTGAGCCTTACGTCGATTTCTCCTTCTTCCAGCTTGAAAATAATTATTTAATCTTATTAATGAAAAATGCTTCAAATTTTCAAATTCATAGATAAAATTTGAGTACAAAAAGAACAATTATTTTGAAAATATTTGAATGCAAAATTGCAGAAAAATTATCTGACTTTCTTCCTCGATTTCTGAACTTGAAAAAAAAAACTCGAATCGATATTTTATTTTTGCATTCATATCGTACTTTTCACAATTCTAGTGAAATTCACTGAACAAAATATTATATAAGATTTATGATACAAAAAATGTTCACATATTTGAAAAAATTGAATTTCGAAATGAAAATTTTTCAAGAATCATTAGTTTTCATTAAAATTCTTTTTCATAAACTTCCAAAAACTGACATTAAAATTTTTCTTGAGACAATTAATTTTTGAAAGTTCCAATTTCTAACATATTCCAACCTCTTTTAAATTATTCCAAAATTCAGAAAACTTTTCTCCAAAAAACATTGCAGTGTCTTGAATATTTGGATTACTTTTTTTTTCACTTTTGATAGCATGTTACGAAATTAAATAATTGTTCTTATGATAAAATCCAATCCATATTTCCTTAAATTTTGTAATAACCTATGAAAATTTTACAAAATATTACCTGATCAAAAAGGTAAATTTCCTTGTAACAAGAAGGCGAAACGCACTCTCGAATACAACGTGTTCTGGCAACAGAACTTCTCTGATGTGGTGAAGATTGGCAAGCTCCACTTTCTTCGCAGGCTTGCTCGAATTCCCGAAAAATTATTTCCTTCAAAAATTCCCAAAATTAAAAAAAAATTCTACAACGTAATGAAATTAAAAGTGTCGACTCTTAAAAAAATAACTATACTTAAGAATCCAGAAACCATAAAAATTTTTTGTAAAAATTTGTAATGTATTATTTATTTCTTAATATTATACAAATTGTTAGTATTCATAATTTAAATAAAACATTTTTTTCAATCAAGAAATGTCTAAAAATGTGTGAAACTGATACTTCAAAATTTTGAAAAAATATAATAAAAAAATTTTGAAGTATATATTATAAAAATAAAGTAATTTGAGTAAATAAAACCAAGAATTATTATTTTCCTGAAAATATGACATACTTATTTATAACATATATAGCAATTTTCAATCCTCATGTGAAATAATTATCTGAACTCTTAAATCTTATTCCAAATTCTTTTTAAATTATCCAAAAATTTAATATGTACATCAACACATTAAAAATTCTTAAAAAACAGAAGAAAATAATTTCAAAAAATCTAGGGGTTAGCTTCCATCGGTTTCTAGTAAAAAAAATTGTTCTCCAAAGAAACTTACGTTTTTTGCTGTTTCCTTGTAAGGATATTCAGGAAAAGTAAAAATTTTTGCTGTCGATCCTTTGGCACTTCGGCAAAAAATAACAAAAAGTATAAGACTCGCGAATACAACGCGATTTTGTCCCGGCGCCATGTTTGGAATAAAACGGATCAATACTGTAACGTACTACAAGTTGTTTGGAAAATCAAACTGTACAAATAACTAAATTTTAAAAATATAATTTGTTTGAAAAATAATATGTTGTTCGCCCAGAATTTGGGAACATAATTATTTCAATTATGATAGATCAAAAATAATTTTGAATCAAAAAGATTTTGTAATAAACGTAAAAATCGTAGAAAAAAAATAAATAAATAAAATTCACAAATTTCTACCACCAACTTAAACTTTCCTCGTAATTCTCAACCATAAATAATTCTTTATTAAATGAAAAAAAAGTACAAAAAAACAGAATAAATTATTTTATAACTTCATTGAAATTCCCATTTTTCTTTCATATAATGGTCGTTTTCTATAAAAACGCAACGAGTTCCGTAAATTATAATCTCCCTGGAACTACGACACCGGTTACTAATTTGAAAGGGATGATTAATATGAAATAATCATTTCTAAAAATGTTGCAATACAGTGCCAATCGGCCTTCGTCGATGTATCGCAACGCTCCGCTTCGGTTCGCTCATGCAATTCAAAATCATTCATCGTCAGTAAGTTTCCAAATATAAAAAGAGGAAAATTCGAAACCGCTTGAAAAAGTAGAAATACTGATCGTTCGTTTTTTCCCTCATGCTTCGATTCGTTCATCCTTTTTCACGGTTTATTTGTTTGTTTTCATGCGTATTTTTATATCCCCGTCAAGTTAAAAATTTATTCGAAAGAGAAAGCTACGTTTTCTTCATCCATAATCGGCACTATCAAATTGTCCTTTGACATCAGCTTGTACTTGGTCACGAAAGCTGTAAATCTGGAAGAATTTGGAGCAACGTTTTACTTTCAGGGCGCCCTGAACATTATCCCTGACCTACAATTTTTTTTTAATCATGGTTCAAAGAAAATTACCTGCGGCAGAGGAAAGTTTCCTTCTCGAATTCATCGAATATTGTTCGATGGTGGAAATAAGCGTGCGAAAAAATTCTGTAAACTCTCCGACAAACTGATCCTAATTTAGCGACTGACGATTCTTTGATGCTGACTCTGAAAAAAACTAGATGTCATTCAAAATTTGAGAACCTTTTTTTAAAATGTGAGGGGTATTTACCTGCTGGGGAAATATTTATTGCTGTTCAACAAACATGCGGCGCCGTCTAAAGTGTGTCTCGTGTAATCTATGGCGGGGCATTCTTTGGGAGTTTTGTGCGCTGCGCACAAAAATATCCATTGTTCGGTGGCTGTCATTTGTGTACAAGTTTCAGGGTAGCATTCTTCTTGTAGCCAAACTGCGAGCCCGTTCAATTCCATGCAAAATTGTCGGAGATGTTCGTATTTCCAGACCCCTTCGTCCTGAGAATCCGGCACCTTCAGGATGAACTCGATGTTGGACGGCTCTTTTCTGATCATTTGCTGTATGTATTGTTGCACGACTAGTGTGCTTTCCATCTCCTCGAACGGTTCTTCGGGCCATCTGCTGAAATCCTGGAAACAAGTGAACATGATAAATAATGGTTTCAATAGAATTGATTTTATTTTTAATTAACAAATTAAGAATTTGAGAGTTGAATTTTAAATGTAATTGAGTGAAAGATATTGAAGCTAATACAAATGTGAGAAAATTAAAGACACTATTGGTTAGAATTAGAATATTAAAACAAAGATAATTTTCGATAGACAGAAAAATTAAAGTATTCATACAAATGTTTGTTTCGCCATATTTATTATTTTGAAATCAAGGATTTAAATAATGGAATTGTTAATGTAATTGAGCGAAACATATTGATCGTTTACTTTTGACAAATACAAATGATGAGAGAAAATAAAATTCACTTTAGGTTGAAAATTAGAGAACTTTGACAAAGATTATGTTCAGATTATTGATAGAATTTATTATGTAATCAGATTTACGAATCAAAGAAATGGATATTCAGAAAATGGATTTTTCGAAGTAATTGAATGGAAGAATTGAATAATGATTTGGAGTTATTAGAAAGAATAAGAGAAAATTTAATTTATTTTTGTCAAGAATTAAAACATAAAATCCAATAAAATTTTTGACATTTAGATTAATAATAAAATAGTGTGTCTTATGGAATAATTTCCTTGTAATTGCTGTATAAATATTAATTTTTTGAAAATTTGACTAGTAAAATACATGAAAACAAAGCTATAAATTATAGAACTTTGTAATGAAATATGTCATTAAAACAAAAAATGTGGAGTAACAAAAGATGGATCATTTTTCTATCGAAAATCTATGGCATCATTAACTTCAAATTATTTGATGTTAGTTTTATTGCATTTTTGAAAACCTTCATATGCAATTGGGTGAATTTCAAATGTTTAACTTTTTCCAGGTAAATAACGTACTTGCTAATTGATAAAATAATTGAACACATTTTTATTTTGGCTTAAACTATTGAAAATTATGAAAAAAATATATGTTTGAATAAAAAAAAATGCACTTTTTTGCTAGCCACTAATTGAAATTCATTCTTGTGAAATTTCAAATCTTGTACATTATAAACATATTTTAAATAATTATGGTTATAAATTCGATTAGAAAAAAATAGAAAAGCCGAAAATAGAAAAATGTGGGATTTTTATATTTTGAATCAGAAATTTTAAAAATTGTTAATACTTTGCATCAAAAAACCAAAATAAATGTATTCTTATAATGTGTGGTAAATGGAATAATTTATTATTATTATTATTATCATTCAGCATTTTGGATTCATGAATTCTTACGACAAATTTTACTGAATTTTCTCTTAAATGAAACAATTTAAAAAATAGAGAAACAAATTATGAAAAAAAATTCAATTGAAATTCAACCAAGAACAAAAAAATGAATGATAAAAAAAGTTTGCGGCCCTTATATTTTCGGATAGGAATCATTCAAATAGTTAATTTTTTTGTTGAAATGAATGATACTTTCCTATTGATAGAATTCACTGCATTCATGAGAAAAAAAATAGGTTTTTTATGTCAAAGTTCTAGATAAAACTTTAATTGCATAATATGGGGATCATTCAAAAAGAACAATTTATTGTTTGAATGATTAAAATATCAAACAAAAAAACATGTACGCATAAAGCATAGACATTTATTTGAAAAAAATCATTTAACCAGTATCATCAATAAAAATGATCAATAAATAATGCTTTTTCATGTTGGCATATTAATAATTATGATAATAATGAACTGTCAAGATGTCGATTTCTACAAAATTAAGAAATGTGTTAAGAACAATTTTCTCTGATTTATTATTTGAATATATAAAAAAGAATTGCTTATAATTATGTTATTGCAGTCCTTTCTTCTTAACTTTTAATCTGTAGTGACTTCAATCAAAAAAATCTGCAATAGAAAATTAATGCTGTAAATAATTAAAATGATACATTTTAAATTTATTAGTTGAAATTTTCTCGCGTTATCTATACAAATTGACTAGCTTAAAAAAAAACGTGCAAGACTTGAGAACGATATTTATTTTGAGATTAATAAAATCATCTAAAATTATCGAAAAGTCTGATAAAAAAATTAATTTTCTTGATTTTTTCAAAACCGAGATAAACAAATTAGTAAATTTGTGATTTCTTATTTTTTCTTATCTTTTATTAAAAAATCTGCTATCTATAATTTGAAATAATTATGCTCTGTTTGAAATACATAGGTTGTAGAGAATTGTAAATTGATAAGTTAATCAACAAATTACTAGAAAAGCATAAAACCTTCACAATGGATTTAAATAAATAATTCAACAAAATCCTATAGCACACAAAATTCGAGGGTGAATTGTATTCTACGAATATCGAAATGGTAATTTTCGTACATTTTGTGATTTACAGTTGTAAATAGAAAATAGTACAAAAAATTGATTGAAATATCAAAAATACTCTACACGAGATAAAATATGATAACGTACAAATTATAAGAATAAATCGCACATAAGAAGTTAGTAAGAAATTAATATAAAAAAAATATAATATAAATTCGATGATTACCATAGATTACACTGATCCACTCAAATATTGATTACTGATATAAACCTGAGTATGAAAAAAATATAAAATAATATAACACATGTAAAAAAATCAATATTGATCAGAATAATTTTATTTGATTTTTTCAAGTTAGTGATATTCATAGGCAAGGTGTTTTCTATGAGAAAGGTAATAATCAATAAATATCATTATATGAATAATTTCATATAATAAATAATGAAAAACATATAATACGACAAATAACACATTTTAATAAGAATTATTAATATCATATGAATATTAAAAAAAAAAAGATAATAATGTACATTATACACATGAAAAAATAAATAAAAAGGTAAATATATTGAAATCGTTTCAATTAGATAATGTTCATAATCTTTCAGTAATTAATTGTATAATTATATGAATAAAGTTTTAATATAAAACAAAGATATAAATACAACAAAAGGTAAATATAAACAATTTGTTCAAGTTTTCATAACAATAATAATACAAAATTAATACATTGTGCAACTATGTATTGAATATTCCAATCAGCAAAACCATCAAATTGTCACTTTCTGTCCCGTTCATAATAAAACTTATATCATAAAATCATGAAGGATTGTCGCATTGATAAAAAAAAACATCAACGAAATGGCAATTCTGTATTGCAAACAATGTGAGAAATTGCGAATATTGACACCGTCAAAAATGAATTCCATGAATTGAATATGTTAAAATTGAAGTGAAGTGACCTTACGCGCGGGCAACAAAATGTCAATACTTTTTTCAATGTTGTTTGGTTTTCGTTCAAGTGAAAATTTTAGTGAACCTTTGCTTTTGTTCCGGGTCTATTTCTTCGCAAAACTCTGTTTCCGTCAGCCATCTTCATTTTGCCGAACAACGATGAATAGGACGAGACAAGTTGTTGAACAATTTGCAACTTTTACACACTTTTGCAACGTTCATTGTATAGCTATAGCTATTAATAGCTATATACTATGTATCACTGTATATCACATGTACATTGTTTGTATTTATATTGGCAAAATTTGGACGGTAACGCAGACATTTCTGTTATCGACAGTTGAGTTGACGCCAATATATAAATATATCTTTATTTACTTTCTCTTTTTATAGCATCAAAATAGACATCAGAGTGTCCTTGTTACGTAGTGGAAAAACACCAGAGATCTTACAGTACATAGATTGCGCCAAAATGAAGTTAATTTTTTTCAAAAAAATCGGTTTCGATATAATCGATTTTTTTTAAACAATCGTTTTGGACATTGATTTATTTTGACGAAAAAAATGATACTTTCATTAAAAAATCGATTTCTAGCGATAACCGATGCTTATTAAAAAAAAAATTTTTAAACAAACTATTAATTTTGATATTTTATTTATATATTGGTAGTATATTTTTATAGCTAAAAGAATTTGTCCTAGTAAATAAAAAAAAATCGGAACCGTGATATTGAAATTTTCCGGTGATATTTTGACACAATCAGAGAAAAATCAATTTCCCTATTAAAAAAATCGATAGAAAATCAACATCCCTATTGCGCCATAGAAAGTCAGCATCAGTTTTTTTCCATTATCCTTATCTCAAAACTCTAGCATCAATTTCCTAAATCATTTAAAAAACAATCAGTTACGTTTACTGCTGAATCGTTCATGTTTCTAAAAATCGTTCCTCAGTATATTTCAGTTAAATATCGATATGAATCTAAAATAGCAAAAATAATTTGAAATTTAATTCTGAAAGTTGCGAGGAAAAATCATCAAAATACTTGGAAATGTCAGGTGTATATTATATATATTTATTCATTGACTCCAGTAACCATTAACATCCATAATATATGTACAAAATCAACTCATCATTGTTTAAGAGCGCAGTAATCTGATAAGAGCGTAAAAAGTTTCGAGACACTTATTTTTCAACCTACAAAAGAAAAAGTTTAAAATAAATTATCTTTGAAATTAGAGAAGTTACGATGTATACACATGAAAATTTTCAAGTTCAAAAATCCAGCAGTCAGAGCATCAATGGTTTGAAGTTTATGATGTTAGGAATGTTTAAAATCGTGTGCAATAATTCACAATGTGGAAGCTCAAATTTCCAACTGATTACTAATATTTATTGAGAGGTAGTTATAATTTGATTCATTATTTAGTTAAATAAAAATAAACCTATGGGACACAAAATTGTGTACAACGAAGTTTTGAATATATTTGCTCAAAGTTTCAAATGTTCAAAAAATTAAAGAAAAAAAATTGCTTCTACCTACTACCAAGATTGAAGTAAAAAATAGTTCAAAATAGTGGATGATATTGTCTGAATATATTTTAAAAACATTGTGCTCTGCGTTATTTGATTAATTATTTTTTTAACCCTCGGAACTTCAGAAACATTTGAAAGTTGCGAAATTCGTCAGTAGGTAAGTAAATGAATCCTGCGCATCAATTTTCTCATCAAACAACGTCCCCATTCATTGACCAGGCCCGGACAAAGACTTGTCCATGAACTTCTTCTTTGCGAAACACAGCCACCACTTGCTCGGTTTGCCATCTTCCCCATAAACTTTTTTCACTAGCCTCGCCCCAGTTTCCAACCTAATCTGTTGCAGGTATTGCCTCATTAGGTCAGCTTCCTTCGCATCGTTCGGCTTGGCATACACTGAATTCAACGGGAACCCAGCTTCGCCAGGAATGTCAAATTTGGACTTGGCCAAAGAGCACATTTCATTATTCGCCTGATTTTCATTGCCACATTTCTGGAGCTTTTTCAAACACTCGGTAATGTACAAAGTGATGTAAATAAAAACACGATCAGCTGGGCTATTGATTTCGTAGGTCCGGAAGAAGACGTTGGCCTTGAAATAGTAAAGAGCTTCGTCGATAATGTCCTGCTCGTCACCTGAAATTTGAGCGGCGGGCCCTCGACTCAGGGTTTTCAGGGGAAGCAAAGCGATGTTGCCGATGATTTTGGAATCGTTGTTGGTCAAAGTCGAGTGGTAGGCTGGCATTTTTAGGGACCGAGGGATGATCTGGAAAAGAGAGATCAGTTTGAAATTGTGAATTTGTAATGTAATGTTTGGGTTGTCTGTGTGGTTTTGTTGATTAGTGATGAACTTTGTTTACGGATTGAGAGAAAAATTGTTATATTTGTAATTATGAATTTGATTGAAAATATGGCACTCTATCACTATTTTGGTAACAGATATATGGATGTATATTTTTAGTTTTATTTGATTTTAAAATTTATGGTATGTAATATATTTATATCAGTTATTTTTTCAAATTTTCAAGTTTATCAATTTTGAATAACAGCAGTATATTTTTTGATTACTGCTTAAATTAGTAACTTATAACTACCTATGATTGATCAAGAATTGTGTATTTCATGAGTTTATATTTTAGAGTTGTGATAGTATTGAGAAACGCAATATAGAGCAAGAAAAATATTAAATGAATTATTTATTTTTTATCTTATAGTTTATAAATTTTGATCTTAAATGAATCATTTTTTGGTAAAAACTCGAAAATGAAAAATAAAAAAAGGTTGATATGAGTTCAGGAATTACACTTATTGTTAAAAGTTTTTGAGAATAAAATACTGTTAAATAAATATTTGAAAATTTATCAATAATACTTGCTGTTAAACGGGATATATCTATTAATAGGATTTTCTAATTTAATAATAAATAAATATACAGGATTTGCATTATATGTATATCCTACTATTAAATAAAAAGTAAATTTTTCATTAAAATGAAGCTAAAGGATCATTGAAAAATGTGTTGAAAAATGCAAAATAGAATTTGGAAAACAAAAAAAAAGAACCGAAAATTCTAATAGCATTATGATTTGTTCACTCAACTAATTTGATTTTAAATGAAAACTCAAAAATTCGAATGAATAATTTATAAAAAAAACCTCGATCAGGAATTCCACTTATTTTCTAAAAATTATTATACTTAAACAACGATGAAGAATGGTTCTTCATTTTATAATAATATCTATAAATAGATAACATGATTATATTTAATGAATAAAACACATACGTCGTATTCTGATTAAATATTCTAGTGATAATAAAAAGTTGATCACTAAAAAATTTATCTTTGAAGAAACAATAAGATGTGTGTATTAAAAAGCTTCATTTGGAGTAAAAAAAAAATATATTCATACAATTTCTGTGATGTACTAAATTTTATTTTGAAATGAGTTGTATTTTAGTAAGAACTCTAAAATATATTTAATGATATTTCAAAAAATTTATATTAATTATTGAAATACTGGTTTTTCGCCAAAAAATTTTTTAACTGTGGAAAGACTAGAATTTATTGAAAAATGTTACACTATGTTTTCAACACTCTTCCTATAAATGATAAAAAAATAAAACTTCATAATTTCTTGAAACTAAAATTTTCAGGGCTCAATTACCAGAATACTCATTAATTGTTTCAAATGGAAGTTTATTTTTTACCTTTTTTCAAAACCTTTATTAAGATAAATGTTTTCAAAATCATGAATGACTGGATAACCTGAAAATATGATAACATGAAAATGAAATTGATAATTGGATGATGGAAAAAAACATAAGTCAATAATATGACTTCTATGAAAATTGAAATCGAATAATAAATCTAATATTCATTTTACCATATTTAATAATTACTTTGAATTGCCCTAATTCATAAATATTGACTAAAAATCAACTAAAATATAGTTTTCAAAACTGCTGAAAAATTGCAGCTATTCCAGCGTTATGACAAAAATTGTGAAGCACTGTCTAAATTCCAAATTATTTGTAAAAAATAATTGTTACATTTATTAATACTAGATGTATACTTTACATGGAGTTAATACAATCTTTTGGATCATGAGTTTTTATTAATGGGTAATGAATCTCAATGACGATTTTATTGATGGAATGTTTGTAATTGTAAATTTAAATAAAAAGGTGGCATTTATCACTATTTTGATAAGGGTTTGATTGTTTTTTATTATTTGTTCTCATTTTAATGAATAACTTATAGTACTGCGTTTATTTATTTTGAATCATGAATTTAGAATAAAAGATTTTTGAGGTCCTTTTTTTTATAATCACAATTTTCGATTATTATTCAGATAAGATATGTATAACTGTGAATCATTTATAGTTTCATAATTTTTTACATTGTAACAATAGATTAAAATTTCCATCTTCGTCCATTTATGATTTTCAAATACATTTATTGTTTTGAATTTAAAATTGAGATTGTAAATAAAAATTTCAGGTAAATTTCTATAAGTCGCAAATATTCGAAGTATGGACTAATAAACAAAATCGGAAAATTTCGAGGAAATTGTCGGTATAGAATATTTTTTACCTATTATTTATTGATGCAAGTCAATTTTTTCCGTCAACTGTCACTCGTCATTTATGACTCACTGTGACTCACTAATTATTATTTTTCTATTGACAACTTTGCTAAATAAAACAAACAAATGCAAGCAAATAGTGTTTTTTTTTCACTATACCGGGTGTCCCACGGTTCAATTTGACACCTGAGTTGAGTTGGTAGCACCGATCTTATGCTTATGAATACTTATGAGTTAGTAAGTTAGCGTAAATTACACTAGAAAAAAAAGTATTTCAGACAACACTAGATTGTGCTGACACAGCACGACTTAGTGTTGTTAGTGATTACTAAATATCGATATAGTATCGGAATATCGAAATATCGGATACATATATACCTATATATATCATATATATAGATGTAGCCATGTAGTATCGGAAAAAATATCGGAGTATCGATACAAATATCGATATGTATCGATATTTAGTAAACACTAAGTGTTGCCACTACACGGAAGAAAGTGCGAGTAAAAGGGATTCAAAGGTGTTGTACTAACACTTTTAGGTGTCGGTTGAACTCGGGCATCAGATTGAAATATGTTAATTATGGTGTTGGTTCAACACTTTCGTAGGATTTCGGTTGAACCGCTAGAGGCGCTCGCACAACTCCTCAGAGTCAACACTGTCAATGGTGCCAATCCAACTTTTCTGCAGTGCCCTCTGAAATACTTTTTTTTTCCAGTGTAGGTCTGCAGTACTAACCATAGACCTTATTCAAGGTGACACATGCGTGGGACACTATACATATGTAAACATATGAAAAATGAGGTTATGTTCAGCTACGTTACCATACTATGGTACCCTACTTCCACGATTACGATTACCCCATAGACACTATATATATAGTGTCTATGGATTATTCACCTTGCCGATCATGTGTGTCGTGCGTCCCAAGGGAAACTAGACATCTAAATTGAGGTTGGTAGCACTGATTCCATAAAAAAAGCATATTATGAGGGCTACCAAACTCAACTCAGGTGTCCAGTTCGTGCGCGAGTTGAATTTAGTTAAGTATATTTTGAAATTAAAGTTTAAAATAAAAATGTTTTTTTAGAAAACAGCAATTATAGGGCACCCATGGGTGGAGCCCGCGGATGACTGCTAGTTTACTATAATATTATGATAAAAAATCGCTCACTAACAATATTATGTATCATTTCTTATTCATTAGAAAATAATCATATTTATACATATAATTATTGTTTATAATATCAATTGATATATTTAATATAATTCGTAAATTGCTGTTTTTCAAAGTTCCAACATTTTCCTGTAAATCAATTTTCCCAGCAAAGTTAATTTCGTATATTACAAATTGTTCTCAATCATTATTCACATAAAATTTTTCAAGAAAGATCACCTAAACTTATTTATCATGAATTTAAAATTCTTGATCCGATTAATTGATTAATTCATTGTATATATCATTCTTACGTATGATAATGTTTCATATATTTTTATAATACTTTTTATATAGTATTGAATATTTTATGAATTTGTATCGATTGATACAAACTAGTTACATCAGAGCTATAATTAGAGGGGTCAGGCAAAAAGACCAGGCGCGTAAAACGATGACGATTAATGCAAAAGTGCTGATTTATATAGAATTTAACACTTTTTAACCTAACATTTGAGAGAAATATGTCTGGTTGACGATAGCTAACAAGATTATTCTTCTGTCAAATCAGTGCTCTAATTCTCGGGTTCAGGCAAAAGACTGTGCATTGGAAGCGATAACCAATAATGCAAAAATGCTGATTCCTATAGAAATTAATACTTTTTGACCTCACTTGTAGAAGAAAAACGTCATGTTGACAAAAGCTCACTAGAGCGTTATTTAGTTACATTAGTGCTATAATTTTCGGGGTCGGGCAAATAGACTGTGAGGGTAAAACGATGACAAATAATGCAAAAATGCTAATTCTTATAGAATTTTACACTTTTTGACTCAACTGTTGAGAGGAATACGTCCGATCAACGAAAGCTAATATGAGTATTTTTCAGTTTTTTTCAGTGCCATAATTTACATGATCAGGCAATAAGACTGTGCTTGTAAAACGATGACAAATATTGCAAAAATGCTGATTTATATGAAATTTTACTCTTTTCGACCTAACATTTAGAAGGATGCGTATGGTTGCCGAAAAGAGTGAAATTTTATATACATCAAAAATATATATTTTACTTTTCTCGACATCAATATGATGCTTGAACGACATTTTTTTTCTACATTTTTTTGATAGTTTTTTTCATCATTTACCCAGAAAATTACTATTTGAGAACAATTCAAAAATATTCAGAAATTTTAATCAAGGGCATTCAGTTTATAAAAATATGACTAAGTGCGAAAAAGTTAACATTTTATCATTTTCAAAGGATTATATAAAAACAGACATTACCCAAGTTGACTTTATAAGTCACTCCAAATTTACCTCCTTCATTTATAATTGATAATTCACATAATGCATTTATTTTTTTTTCTTATCATTATAGAATATTTTACAACTTTTTATTAGTTCAGGAGCGTAGATAGAAGACGGTTTTAATGGTTCAAACCCCTTCCTAAATTCTGATAAAACCAATTATTATTTATTAATAATAAAATAACAACAATTGTGCCAGTTAATAATCAAAGTAAAAGTTTAAAAAAATGCACGAAAACGGTCGCAATATATGTTTTATTTATGTGACACGATGTGCAGAAACTTATCGAAGGACCAAATCGATGAGGCATACTTTCTAATTCATTTGAGATGACGAATATACAGTTATCGTTACAAACTGCTAACGTTATATGTTATAAACATTTTTTCATCACTCTAACCTCAAAACTGACATTTTGAAGTGACTTTTCGGCTATCGTGATGAAAAATATCTCACGCAAGCAAGTACGGATGTGCTCATAGGCAAAACGGATTACAAACCTCGCCTTCGGCTGGGTCCGTAATTACCCGGTTTTTCCAAATTCGCACATCGGTACCTGCCACGTAACATACTATCCTAGATAGTAAAATAATTTCATATTCACCTCATATGCAAATCACATGTGAAAAAAAGAAATCACGCGTGACAGACATTTTTACCTCCGTTACCGATTCACTGTTACGTCAATATGAAATCACGCGTGATTTTTAGATTTTTCCCTCGTGGATGCGCTTGCGCAGATGATCATTGCGGGAAAATTTGAATGCTGGTTTCTGTTCTATTGCAGTATTAATTCACAACGAAAGCAATAATTGTAAACACATTTTTATTAAGCATCATAATATTATACAATATATAATATGCTAATGCAGAAAAGACAATCAATATCATATTTAACAACACTTTCGTTCATTTTTTAAACATTTTTTACGCAAATATATAGTTTAAAAAATGTCGATGGAAATTATGACAATTAGAACTTTCACGTAATAAAACGAAAAAGGTTCTAACCTCCAGGTAAACACTGATTTCGAGGAATGCGGTACTATGGTTTATCACAAATCACAGAACACAAGATATAAAAATTTTTCGAAGAAAACCACAAAAAATTATTTAAAAAAAACAAAAACAAAACGAAAACACGAGAGACCACGATGCGATAGTTACACTGGCACTGAATCCTAGCACATCATGGCACATGGACAAACAAAAAATATTCTAACATGATAATATAGCACAAAAATTTCCGATTTCAAAATGACAAGGAATTGAAATCACGCATGATTTTTTGACGCTTCCGCATTGTCTAGCATTGATGATGTGACTATGATGTCATTTTGAGCTCACGGGAATGATTTCACAGATCGTATTTCATATGTTTGGCATAATGAGATCATGCGCGTGATTTCACGCATGATCTAAACTGTGAAATCATGTTTGCTATCTGGGATTAGTTGAATGAATCAAATGCATTCTACATATACCTAAACAGAACCAGTTGAAGAAACTATATTCTTTCGTCAGTTTTACTAAATTGACTTGGTTGTTTTACATATCTCTACTATGCATGTACAGAACACTAAAAGATTTATGGTAAACTGATTGACGAAAAAAAGGCTGACTAAATAAATTTATTTATTCGTACCATATATCCATTTTATGAGTGTATAATTCCATCATGAATTTTTGTTTTTAACTTTCATATTTCTAATTCATTGTATATAAATTTAATGACTTCGTAAATTTGTTATTTATGTTACTTCGTGAATTAATCACAATATATGTTCCGGAATTTATCTTATCTCCAGAATTTTTCGTTTTTTTACCACATCACTCCTTCTAAAACAATAAAAACTATGTCATCATAAATTTACGTTTTTACCTTTCATATTTATAATAATTACCGTTACCAGCTAAAGCACTTACAGAACTATTCAAAGTTGTCGATGGGTTCACAGACTCCACAGAGAACTTGTAACCGAATAATTCTAACTGTGGTAAAGTTGGTCCGATCGTAAGTACTTTGAATCTCATTCAATGTTTGCGGAAATAGAACTGTTTGACGTGATTTTACACGACGTGCGAACGTTCTAATCTGTAAATAATACTTGTAGCTTCAAATTTTGTGAAATCTAAAGAAATATAGAATGCAACAAAACAGCGATTTGTCAATCGAATGAATTTTTATAAGATCTTAGAGAGAAAAATGAATTTAGTAAGAATTTTCGGAAATTCAGGGTCTATTTTTTCATAAATTTCAAGCAGTTTGAATCTCGTAACAAATATTATGTTCAGTTAAAAAATATGAATCCTGAAATATTTAAAATGAAGTGAAGTTCAAAACATTATATTTCTATAAAATGTATCTTTCAAATCCTATAGATCCTTAAGGAATACGAAAAGTACTGAAAGGATTAGAAAAAACCTCAGTGATTTAAAAATTACGTTAATCGAATTGCATCATGTCAAACAAATTCGTACAAAAATACTGCTACATGGATGGGTACGAATCCAAAGCATTATAATTATGAAACCTTGCATGTTGATTCATTCAATAATATTCATTGGACGGCCAAACAAGGTGTTCCCTTGTTTCCAACTCTGGTATTTCACCTATGCAATCAGAACGTTTGTCGCAAGAATAATGAGGTTCGAAGGTAGGAATTATCAGTGGCGTGGGAATCGATTTATTGGACCGCATGGTGATCGTCGCGGGCAGCCCTTACGAGGGCAGACGTTGCTGAAGGACGTACTTAAGATTCTACTCCGAGTATCGAATGATGCATCGACTGTACTTATCCGCCTCGCCCTTGGAAATCTTGGAATGGCCCTGGGATACATTCAATTGATCAGCACCGCCATGCTTGTTAGTCGCCTTAAAAAAATACTGCGAGGTTCCTAAGGGCATCTTAAGAAAACAACCTCCCAAGCCATTTTTTCCAGCCCAAATGAAGACGTTTCAAAGGCGATCTTCAGGAAATTCCCAGGAGTGGTCGCGCAAAACAAGACGATGAGTAGAAAATGTAAATAGAGCATGTTAAAAGAAAAATTTTTTATGAAATATTTATGTCATTTGGTTTTAAACAATGATGATCCTGAATTCTCCTAATAACATTATTTCTTGAGAAGAGTTACTTCATATCAAATAAATGAGGGCTTGAAAATGGCGAAATGAATGAACAGTTGTTAAACTTTCTTCGCTGCTATCAAATATTAATTTCGCTATATTCAAGTTAAATTTATTTTATATAAATTAACTGTTTTCCTAGTGTATCAGTTCGAAACTCAAAAGGGCCTTGTAAGTAGCTTGTAATGTCCTGAGAAGTGAATGGAATTTTGATCCAATGACTTGCCATTGCCTCAAATGGCGTAGCGTTACACTACTTTCTAGTTATTCTCGAGTTTCCCTTCAAACGGTCTTACAATATAGCGAGGAAAACTCACAAGTTACTAGAGTAAAACTCGTGTGAATTTCTACCTGGGAAGATGCTTGAACTTGTTTTTAGCAGTTTTTTCGTGCACCACACTCAGACAACAGATTTGGTACGATTGACTAAATTTATTTAGTCAACCTCGTTTTCGCGAATTTGACTAAATCTTTTAGTATTCTATACATGGTAGAGATATATTAGACAGCCAAGTCAATATATGAAAAATGACTGAAGAATACAGATTCTTCAACTGAATATGTTTAGGTATACGAAGAATAAATATTATTCATCCAACTAAAAATGTTTGTAACATACAACGTTAGCATTTTGTAACGATAACTGTATTGCGTCATTGACTCAACAAAATGTTATGTTAGTTTTACTGTCATAATTTTTTGGATTGAAAAATCACTTTTCGATTTGACAGAGATGATTTACTGAACCAAATCAGTTAATGCAGTCCATATTAGATACTTTTTTATTGAAATACACTGTAATTTACATGCTGGTGCAATCAATGATTTTGAAAGATTAACAGACGACTCAATTTATGGATATTCGAAAAGAATCGAATCACGGGAATTTTCGTAATGCTCCTATGCAAGATTTTATTAACTCGAAAATGGAAACCTTATAAAAAACAATTGCATATAGATGTTCTAATTTTCCATTTTGAGGTAAAGTTTTTTATGGAGTATTGTCATGGCGCAGGCACTATCGAAAAATGTCATTATTGTCTCAGTATGTTGACTTTCGTTTTTATGGGGACCACTCGAGAAATTTTCACTCATATCGATTAATATCAAATTCTAGCACTGTCGTTCGCAAAAATTAAATTTTCTTGAATCTGTAAGTTTCAATTTAAATCCTTGAAACTTGGGTTCTGTAATTTAGAAATCTTGAATATACATTCTACACCTTAGAACTTTGGAATGATGTATATTAAAATTGAAAATTATAGCATTCACAAAGCTAACAAAACATTGAAAAATGCAAAAAGCAACATTGAAAATTTAAATGATTGTCTACAATATTCTAATATGAAGGTAGACAAATTTGTAGGATTTCTGCGAATGTTTATAGATATCGTAAAGTTATTTGTTTATTTCTACAAAATATGCAAGATGACGTTTTTTTATATTTTTCAATAAAAATGCGATAAACTGTTTTGTTAAAAAAACTTTTGAAAAATCAAGGGAGAGACGTATCTTCATAAAATTTGGAGAAATCTGAAGAGTTTGTATTATGTTTGAAATTTGAAAAATCAAGAAACATTAAACATTTTTAAGATCATTAATAATTTAGAAAAATTCAAAAATTTGTTAAACTTTAGAAAATTTACATGAATTTTGTAGCTTGTTTTCATCATCGATTTATGTATGATACAGCTCTTTTTATTTTCTATAAAGAAATAACGAAAAATGTAGTACAATAAAACTTGAGAAGTTTCGAGTTTTTCGTACTCTGTTTGAAATCTAGTGAATTCAGTCGGAAAAATTAAAAGAATATCGAAAATTTTTAAAAATTTGTAGTAATTCTGTATAATTTAAAAAGTTCGTAATATTTCAGAAAAAAGTACGAATCCAAAACATAATGTTTATTTTACAATTTTTCGAAAACATGCAAGCTAAAATTTCAATAGTTTTTCGTTAAAAAACTAGAAAACTGTAATTATCAAAAATTCATGATAACTGTTAATGAGATATAGAAATATTACTGAATTGAGAAAAGTTCCATTAGTTTGCATTATGTTCCAGATTAACAAATGTTGTAGGGCTATCCTCCCTTGATTATATAGTAAACGTGTCAAAAAATTGAAATCTATTGACAACTTTTGAAAACCTGTTTATATATTTCTCCTCAGCAAAGAAAATCATCAATAACCAATCCTTCTGTAAAAATTAATATATTTATTCAAAAATCTCTTCTTATTTACAAAATGTCAGTAACTGCAAAACAACGATGAGCAAAAAAATTTACCTCAAACTCACTCAAGAAAAAAAAAAACACAAAAATGAACCCTGCATTTCCTATTCAATGGAAATGGAAGTGCAAATTTGATAGTCTCTCGCTCGTAGTTGTACACGAAATACAAATTAGCAAATATGATAATTAGGCGTTGAAGTACGCTAATTCCAGTTGTACTGTCGTATTTGGTGTTGAGGGTGCGAATTGAGGTCAATGTTCAACGAAGAGTCGAATCGCTGGCTCTCAATTTTTTTTCACTGCAAAAGACACCTCGCATTATTTTTCGAATTACTCAAGTGCAGGCTCTGGAAAGTTTCGGGGACAACTTTTTGCCTCGTTTCACGAGTACTTTACCTGTTATAAGTTTCGTTACACCATCTGGCTTGTACAAAGTTTGCACTTTTTTTGTTTTCGTTTCTTTTTGTCCGTAGGAATCTATTTTGTAAACCGAGATGGGAATGACCGTCGACGATACTGGAATCATTACTGGAATAAATGAAAAAAGTTTTGATGAAATGTTACACGCAATATACATAAATAGGCTGTATATTCGATGAAATTATATTTTGCATTTTAAAATTTATACAGGGAAATGATTGGTTTGAAATGAGGAGATTAATAATTAACTTTTTATTTTTGTGTGGTTCATCAGTTTACGTATCTGAAGATGACTTTCTAGAATTCTATTTTAATTTATTTAATGGTGAAGAGTAACTCAAAGAGAATGAACTCGATTACTTTGAAAATTGATGGAACAAACGATCGTAAGTCGTGTGCGAAGTTTTGTTTCATGTTTGAAATTCGTATCGACATTTATTTCATTGAGCGTAGTGGTGATTCAATTAACTTTGGCTTTGAAGCTTTCGACACAAAATCAATTTCAGTTTCTTGATTGACAAGCAATCATGAGAGTTTCATGCGAATAATGAATCAAGTTTTCTTGATGATCGGCGATTTTGCGATATTTTTGATTTTAATGTAGAACGTTGGGTTTTTATTGATTTCATGAATATAAGTTATTTTATAATTTCATAAATAATGAATGCTGGAAAATACAAATCATGTTTGTATTTTGACTGCCAATTTCCGATTTTTAGATCACGTAACGAATCTCTCTTTTTTTGATTTTCGAAATGTCGGTAATTTAATTTTCGTCCTACTTTCGCTCAAGTGAATAAATTACTGAACATTCGATGTGTGCATATGCAATTTTCTAGTAAAAACTCGGAAGACATAAAAATTTTACGATTTGAACGATCCCAAATGCGAAGTAAATATTCCTGCTCCTCGTTATGGAAAAGAAAAGTCGGAAAATGGCGGGAAATTCCGATGTAAATAGTCGCGTGCCAGTGAAAGTGACCGACTTTCTTCATGAGAAAACCCGGCGTAAACAAACTAAACGTCAAATCCTTTCTAATCATTTTCACAATTTTTTTCATCGACTTTCATTTATTATGGACAAAATATTTCTTTGAATTTCAAATGTAGTTACATAGGACAAAAACTGCATTCTTAAAGTAATAACGTTACTGTATAATTTTTATTATCAGTTGCAATAATGATAACAAAATGAAAATAGTCTTTGATTTTAATTATTATTGAAAAAATGTCAAGTATATCAAATTCTAATCAAATTCATAACTTGTACATCGAAAATCATTCGTTGCTGACAAAATATTTCCTTGAATTTTATAATTATCTGCATGTTCAACGTTGCTGTATAATTTTCTCCGACAGCCATCAAGATAATAATAATTAAAATCATTTGGTTCTTCAATTGTTCAATAAAAAATCTATTTATCTTTCAATTTTAATCAATTTTACAATTTGCATCGAAAAGCATTCTTTGTTAAAGAATTCTTTACTTGATTTCTAAATTGAGTTTTATAGAGCAAAAACTGCATCTTGAGTTTTACTGTATAATTTTTTTCATTTGACATCATGGTAAATAAATTTAAAATATTTTGTTTTCGAATAATTCATCAAAAAAGCTCAATATAAGCAAATTTTAATCATTCTCAAGATATTCATAATCGAAAATCATTCATTGCTGACAAATCATTTATATGAATTTCAAATTGAGTTTCGTAAAGCGAAAACTGTATCTTTGACGCAACTGTATAATTTTTCAACGAGATATCAACATGACGAAATTTCAAGTTATTTTGTTTTTCAATTATTTAGTAAAAATACTTCAATATCCTCAAATTTTAATCAATTTCCTAATTTCCATTTTCTAAAATTATTCATTGCTGACAAAATATTTCTTTGAATTTTTAAAATCTGCATCTTCAACGTTACTGTACAATAAAATTTTCTTCACCAGTCATCAAAATCGAAAAATTCGGAATCATCTTGTTTTCAAATTATTAAGTGCAAGTATCAATATTTTTGATTTCTAATAAATTTCAGGATTTTCATCATCAAAAATTATCAATTGCTAAGGAATAATTTTCTTCAATTACAAATTGCGTTTAATCGATTAGAAACTGCATTGTTAAGGATACCGTATAATTTTTTTCAACAGTCATAAAAATAAAAAAATTCAAAATTGAATTGTTCTTTTACATTCAATGAAATTTCCTCGATATTAATTTTAATCAATTTCAGGATTGGCATCGAAAAGCATTTATTGCTGATGAATGATTTCTTGAATTTAAAATCAACTTCCATCAATCAAAAACTGTATCTTCAGCGTTACTGTATAATTTTTTCAGCAGCCACAAAGATGAGAAATTTCAAAATTATGTTGTTTTTGAATTGTTTATTAAAAATCGAAATATTATAAAGTTTCTATCAATTTCACATATTTTATCATCGAAAATCATTCATCAATGACAAGTCATTTCCTTGAATTTCAAATCGACTTTCATCGATTAGAAACTGCATTTTTAACGCTACTATATAAATTACTTTGCCTGCTATCAAGCTGAAAAAATTCTTAATCATTTTGTTTTGAAATTATAAAGTAAAGATTTCAATATCATCTAATCCTAATTAATCTCAGGATTTTCATCGAAAAGAATTTATCGCTGACGAATGATTTCTTGAATCCCGAATCAACTTCCATCGATCAAAAACTGTATATTCAACGTTATTGTATAATTTTCTTTAGCAACCACAAAGATGATAAATTTCAAAATTTTCTTGTTTTCAAATTGTTTATCAAAACTCTGAATATTATAAAGTTCTTAACAATTTTACATATTTTATCATCGAAAATCATTCATCAATGACAAATCATTTCCTTGAATTCTAAATTGACTTTTATCGACCAGAAACTGCATCTTTAACGTTACTGTATAAATTACTTTGCCTGCCATCAAGATTAGAAAATTCTAAATCATTTTGTTTTGAAATTATTGAGTAACAATCTCAATATTATCTAATTCTAGTTATATTGAAGGATTGAAAATCATTTACTGCTGACGAATGATTACTTGAATCTTGAATCAACTTCCATCGATCAAAAACTGTATCTTCAACGTTACTGTATAATGTTCTTCACGTGCCATCTAGATTATAAATTTTAAAATTTTCTTGTTTTCAAATTGTTTATTAAAAATCTGAATATTATAAAGTTCTTATCAATTTCACATATTTTATCATCGAAAATCATTCATCAATGTCAAATCATTTCCTTGACTTCTAAATTGACTTTCCTCGATCAGAAACTGCATTTCTAAGGTCACTGTATAAATTACTTTGCCTTCCATAAAAATTACAAAATTCTAAATCATTTCGTCCTGTAATTATTCAGTAAAAGATTTCAATTTACTCAAACTCTAATGAATTTCACAATTTTCATAATTGAAAGTCACTCACTGCTGAAATGTAATTTCTTCAAATCCCAAATTGACTTACATCAATAAAAAACTGCATCTTCAAGTTTACTGTATAATTTTCTTCGCCAGCCTAAAATTCCTAATTATCTATCTCTCAAACAATTCACCAAAACATCTTAATATCCTCAAATATTACACTCTAACACACATTCTACACAGCACAAATGCCATTCCACAATTAAACATTTCGCAACTCGACCTCCCAGAGCAAAATGTTACAAACCACGTTTTCGCAACAAAAAGAAAAACCTCTCCTTAATTAACAATTACCCGGTTCATAAATATTATCCTCGTTCATTTTGTACATCATCGGCTTGGACAGGGTCTCGCTGACGAGGAAAAAAGCCGAAATCGCCCAAAACAGTTTTCCGCACATTTTCCCCCTTTTTCCTTCACCCTTGCACTCTCGAGGTTTTTTCTTTTTCCGCTTCTCGTACTTCTTCCGGTATTTCGACCGCGTCACCTGCGGCAATTTTATGAGTTTCTTTGGGGAAACGCGAAAGGGAACATTTGGCGAAAACTCGAAGGAGAAAAGTTGAGACAATGTTATTTCGCGAGATCGTAAGGCGCAACTGGCGATATGTCGAAGCGCGCGCGAAGAAAGGTTTTTCTTCGGCGATGACGTAAAATCCACTCTTCACCTTCACGCGATTTCGAATCATTCGCGTCATTTTTCTTCTGTCCGGGAAGAAAAAATTGTTTTTTTCATGGGCGAGCGTATATGGTGACGTGACGTCATGTTTGAGCATGAATGGAGTGGGATTCGAGTTTGAGTGTCTTATTTGGATAGATGGTGTAATACAGAATAATATACTGAGAACCAAATTTCGTGCTTTCTGAAATATATATGGTAAAAAGAACGAGAAGAACGTAAGTTTGACAATAATAATGCACTGAGAAAAAAATATAGTAATTATTACAATATTGTATAGTAAATGGTAATCACTCTGACGTATTGTGCTTTTTGCTATATAATGTAGCAATTTTTGTAATTCATATTGTAAATATTGTCGAATGATATTGCAGTTATAGATATATTTTGTTGTAAAAACTTCACTACATATTTCGTTTTCTACTATACTTCTTGTACTTTTTGCAATATCATAATGTAATTCCTATTAATCCAGATTTTTGAAAATTCCATACATGTTTTTCAGTATGCAGATCTGTGTAGGTTCCTTTTGCAATATTTTCGTATACTTTCTAGGTTTCTAGTGCATCATATTGTAATATGATACAGTTTTCGAAAAAGCTGGAAAAACGTAAAGTAGTTTATTTTTTTCGCCATGTATGGTAAGAATTACAGTTTTTATAGTAAAATTTGTATTTTAAGATTTAAAATTGTCCGAAATTATATAGTAAAAACTGGCATACATATTGTAATTTGAACATGAATAGCGGTTTTACTGTACAATATTGTAATAAGTAAAATAAATATTGCAGTTTTTACAATAATATTGCAAGAAATACAATGCTATTGTAAAAATTGCAATATTATTGGAAAAAGTACAATATATATGGCAGAAAGTACAAGATTTTTTTCTCAGTGTGCACATTTTACAAAATTATTGTGATTTTTGTCATTTCTATTATACTTGTTACATTATTGTTTAGTAAATATTATTTTAATGTAGAAATTACAATATGTAAGCCGGTTTTTATAAGGTACATTTGGAAAAATTTAAATATACTGTATTAATTGTAGATTTGACAATACTTATGCATAAGACTGAATATCAGTGTATACTAGGGTGTCACTTATTTTTGCGAAGTCGGAATTTCTCCTACTCCGGGCTTGAAATCATTCGATGTATTTAAAAAAATTTTTTTGTAAAGTTTGAAGCAAATCGTGTCACAAAACGACTGATGTGTTAAATGGGATTTACGTGTCGTTTTTCATACACTTTTTTCGAAAATTTATAACTTGTACAAAAATTATGATAAATGTTTGGAACTTGGCATAGTTTGAGTGTATAATGTTAGGTTCAAGACGAAATTTTTCCGGATTTTTTATCACTGTTATCTATGTTTTACAAGCACTGAAAAAAGGCAAACATGTACTTTTTCGGTACTTGTAAGACATGGATAACAGTGATAAAAAAATCCAGAAAAATTTAATTTTGAACGTAACATTATACATTTGAAGTATGCTAAGTTTCAAACATTTATCATAAGTTTTGCATAAGTTATGAATGTTTAAACATAATGTATGAAAAACTACATGAAAATCTCATTTAAAACTTTAGTCGTTTTGTGACACATGTTAATCATGTCCGATTTGCTTAAACTTTACAAAAAATTTTTTTTTCATATAATGATTGATTCAAAGCCCAGGAATGGAAAAAATTCCGAAATCGCTAAAATAAGTGAGACCCGAATTTCTTATAGCATTCACTTGACTAACGACAAATTTTTCAGAAAATTTGTATATAGCCTTGAAAATTTAAGGATAATAAGAGATTAATGCAAAATTATTTAATATATTTTTTTTAATATATATATACATATATATTTATTTCTCTGAAAAAAAATGTATTGTATCTTTAAAATTTTTGACCGTATATATTCTTGAGATTCAAATTTTTGAAAGTTTTATTAATTACCTAAAAAAATTGCCGAATTGTATATAAATTTATCAGCTTCCATAAACAGGTTAGGAGAAATTTTTATATAACATTCTAAGCTTTGTAAAATTTTTATCAAGATCCTTTTAAGTTAATTTTTTCTTTTTTCTGTAAAATCTAGTTAAGCATCGAAAATATTTTAAACTTTGCATGCTGAAGTATCAAATTGCAAAAAACCTGTGTAGCAATCTATTAAAAAACAAAATACTGGAAAATCCAACGAAATTCTGTAAAGTATAAAATTATACAAAAAAAAAAAACTACGCGCAATAAATGAAATATTATCATTCTATGTGGATATACTTTCCTAAAAATCTAAAAAAATATTAAAAATCTATAAATTTTCACAGAGCATGGAGTTTTCGAAACATAAACTGTAAAAAAAATGTAGTAATTATTACAATACTGTATTGTTCTCTGGAATTAGTCTGAAATATTGTACATTTTGCATTTTATATTTATTGCAGCTTTTGTAATAGAATATACTGGATATTGCTAAATGATATTGTAGTAGTAGATATATACTGTTGTAAAAAGTACTATACACGTTTTTTTCTACTATACTTTTTTTGTATTCTTCGAAATATATTGTAATTCCTACGTCTCCAAATTTCAAAAAAATGCTATACAGTTTCACCAATATTCAAATCTGTATATTTCTTTTTGCTATATTTTTGTGTAATTTATAGTGTATCATATTGTAATTGATTCAATATTGGAAAAATTCGAAAATATATTGCAGATATTACAATATGATATGAATTTTTGTCATGCATTAACTTACATGTACAATATTTTCTCTTAGTACATGAAATACATTATACGATGTGTAAAACAAAGAACTTGTGTACTTGTATAGTAGTTTTTATAATTTATATAGTATCTACGAGTAAAAACTGTCATATCGTAATTCGTACTGTATAACAACTTTTGCTGTACAATATTGTAATATGTAAGATAAAAATTACAAAATTTGCATTCATATTGCAAAACCTGCAGTATTATCTGACACTTACAATATTCTAGTACTTTTTGCCATATACATGTCAGAGAATTCTCTGTCTCAAAGTTTTAATACTTGCAAAAAATTGATCATCACATAATTACTATCCTAGAAATTTACGAAAATTCAAAAAAATAGATTCAAATAATTCTATTCTCTCCCTCCCAAAATCCTCAATTATAAAATAAATCCCCAGATAAAAAATCGTGGAAGAATTTCACCAAATAAAAGACGATTCAAAAAGCCTAAAGCCCAAAGAAATCTTCTATTCTCCAAAATTTGTTCTATCGCCTGAGAAAAAAGTTACTTACTGACAAAAGAGAAACTTGTTTAAACAACCAATTGTTATTTTCATCGACTTATGCATACATATACACACTCATGCATGGAAAACCCGAGTTTTTGAAACAAAAAAAATGGCAAAAAAATCTCATCCCTCGTGAAATTTAGAAATCAACAGCCCTTGAATCGAACGCTGAGCGACAAGTGGATTTGGAGGTGATATCGAGCTGTGACGAATGGTCGGTGCTATTAACAATGGAACTAGGTTAAAAAGTGAAAGGAAAGTTAGCGCCGCACTCTCGCGAAAATTCTGGCCTCGATCAGAGATTCGCGTTGCGAGCCCTGAAAATTCGGCTGGAAAACATCTCCCCTCGCTTTCACCTCATCCTTGGCATTTTATATACATATTTTTTTTTCTTCCACCCTCTTCTACGTTTACCCGCCGCCTTTGATTCTGACGCCCCCACTCCTCATTACGTAATTGGCTCGTTTTCGTACACGTAAATTTCGCGATCAATATGCACCGCATTTTTTCGCTCCTCATTTTCGTCGAGCCTTGTTTCTGATCTTTTAGTGATTATTTTATGTATTTTTTGGAATATTGTTCGGTAGGAATGAAATTTTTAAGGATATGATATTCTTTGAAATTTTTTGAATGAAAATATTCCAGGTTAAACAGAGTGACATTGTATACTGCAACTTGACAAATTCATATGTATACTGAAAATTTTCAAAGTTACAGATTTTTACAGATTCATATTACTTAAAGAGTTTTTTTTCATTCAGTTTCATATTTTATCTATTGGGGCAGTAGAATCAGTAGAATGTGATTTTTTTTAGAAAAAATACGGAAAAATCGAAAATGACAAGATTATCAATGATTTTATGGAATTCAAATAAATTTGTAGAATTTAAAAAATGTTTATATTTCTTGTAGGATTGTGTTCATCTATCATCACCATATTTTTAAATATATACATGATACTGTTTTTCTCATTTCTTTATAAAAATCTGAAAAGCTAGAAGTTTTGACAATTTATGAATAATCTTTTTGAATTGAACTTATTAAAAAAGTATAAGAAAGTTTTTAAGAGTTCGTATGTCATGCTGAAAATTGAGAATAGTTTGGAAAGTCAAAAAAATTGAAAATTGTGGATATTGTTGATGGTTTTGGGAATTTCGGAAAATTTCAGAAAAGTTGTAAAATTGTGTTAATGATGATATTGCTCCAAAATAAGCATGATAATATTTTTCCATGATTTGATAAAAATCTGGAATACTTGAAAAATATCAGAATATTACGAAAAATCATAAAAATTAATGCAAACTATTGTGAAATTCTAGCATTTTTCATGTTAGATATGTTCAAGTTTTTGAAAATTCAGAATAATCAAAAAACTTAGAAAATTTCAACGATTGTAAATAATTTTCTAAAATTTCGCATAATTTCTGAAATACCAGAATATGTATGTAAATTTTGTAGATTTTGTTCGTCGTAATATTCCTCTGAAATATGCATGACAATAAATTTGTTGTATTTCAAGAACAATCCAAAGAATTTAAAGTATTTTGAAGTTACGAAATATCTTGATGAAATAAATGAGGTACTGTAAAATTTCGAAAATTCTGGATTACTTATTTGATCTTACAAACATTTGTATAGTTTGAAAAATAAAAAAAATTATTCCAAATTTTGGAGATTGTCAAGAAATGAAGAAAAAAAATCGAAGAATTCATTAAATTTCATAGAATTATGATAAAAATTAAAAATTATGTTTATTATTATCATATTTCATCTTAAAAACATGCATAATGGTTTTTTTAAATATTTTATAGGTAGTAAAAATGTGAAAAACTTAGATAGTGTTAAAATCACGAAAAACCATCATAAGTTGGTCAGATTATGATAAAATTCGACAATTTCTAAATATTTTGTCATTTGTTCTAAATGCTAGGTATTAAAATTAAAAACTTGTGGAATTCTGAAAATTGTGTCAATATTTTCCAAAAATTCGAAAAATGTGTAGATTTCTATAACATTTTAATAAATTTTGCAAATTGTGTTTATTATTTTATATTTTTTTCGTAACATGCATTGTTGCGTTTTCAAATCATATAACGTATTAAAAATCAGTTAATTTAAAAATAATTGGAAAACTTCATTAAATCTCAATGACTATACGAATTTAAAAAAAGTTTACTAACTTTGAATAGAATATATTATGTTAACAATCACAAAGGGTTAAAAAAAAGTATAGGAAATGTTAAAGATTGTCGATATCATTATCCAAAATGCTGAAAATCAGTAAAAATCTGAAAATGTTCATAAATCCAATAAATTCTGAAAAATTTTGAAAATTCAGTCAGACTGTACAGAAAGTACGTGATAACTTCAAAATTTGACAAAATAAAAAAAATATCTCATCCTAAGATGTTTGAAAATTCTAAAAATTTCAAGTATAAAATTCTCGATTTCTACGAAATGTTAAAAATTTCGTCAAGTAAAAAAAGTTTTGTTGGTATGGCAAAACTATGATTTGTTAATTGATTCATTTTCATGCAGATATTATTGATTATTTTACCTATTTAGAATTTTTCAAGTGGGTAGTGCTGCCCACTATTTTCACATTTGTCGCCGTTTCAGCATATCTAATTATAAATGGATATTCCTTTTATTCATCGCAATCTTATATCTGTTGCTTCCAGCCATAACCGAGAAAGTCACACAGGACATGACGTTCAAAATTTTATCAGAATATCATGTAAATTGAGCCTTATGGCACAAGTGACTTTCTCGATTGTGGCGGGAAATCACAGATATAATGATCGTCAAATTTTCTGAAAATCTTATACTCCAATCAGAAAAATATATCCAGGATTTATCTTCATATTCGTCATCAAAATCTACTAGTAACTTCAAGTATAGTTTTGATTTGAGATTTGACAAACTTGAACAGACTGCTGCTAAAATTTGAGTTATTTATACATAAAGTCGTATATTTCAATTCTGTGATTTCAGCATTCAATATTTTATCGTAATCTTCGATATAATGTTAGCTTAGTGCAACCACTATTCTAAAATTAAATGTACTGTCTTCATTTTTCAGAGTGAATTTTTACTCTAAAACCAGTTACCATACTACAACTCAAATAGGGTGTATAAATTCACTCTCATAGAGTGAAAATTCACTCTTAAAGTCTGAATCATGACTCTTTGATAAAATTTCTAGTTAACACAGATCGCTTTCTAAAAAATCTGCAAGAAGAGTAAAATTTTGACTTTTCACTCTTAAATCTTGCAAAATCACTCCAAGTTTCAGTCACAATACTTTGACCTAATGAAGAGTGAAAATTCACTCCAAGAAACCAAGTGATTAATTTCTCTACAAACAATCATCCTAATATTTGCCTGCATTTTCCTTCATCGTACCTTCAAAATAATGTTCTTTATCTGAAAAAAATCGTCATGACACCGTCTTGAACACGTCCCGAGGTCGCGTAACAGTTTGACAAATTAAATCGCCACTCGGCTGGAAATCGATATGGAGATGCTGCGCTTGCACGCGTAATAAACGCGGTGAAAACGCCCACGATTTCCCCACGCTGCCTGAGCATCATGTTCCTCCTGTTAGCTAATGAAAAGCGAAGGATTGTCATGGTTGAAACGTGACGCAATCGAGATGAAAATGGGTTAGACACGAGTGATTATACCTGAAATATGCCTGTATATGTTCATCCTTTGTCCATATAAATTTGTCACAAAAAGTTTATGAATCCCATAATTGTTTCTCAGGAAGAATCAACTACGTTATTAAAAACATGAAGGAAAAGTTGAATGAAAATTGTTGACTGAAACTATTTTCAGTATGTGGATGTTATAAAAGAACTCTTCTCCTCGTTCCAAGTCATGAAATTAAACTTATCTTGGAATGAAACTAAATTCATTTTTCAGAAAGAAGTCTGACTAGAAATGGAACAAAAAAAGAATGAACAATATAAATATATCTGAATGTATTTATTATTTTAAGTCGAATTTTCCTTATTGCAACTTCCATTGTTTTAATCCATTTGAGAGGAACTGAACATGAAGACCAATGTTGACAGAGAAATTCTCGAAGCCAAACTCGTTAGTCTGGTTTTTTTGCGGCCCAACCCCGCAGATTATCGGGTTGTTACATTGGGGTGCTGAGCCGAAGACAGATCAGTGGTCTGTGAAACTTGGGTGTGACGTCACGCACGCACTTGAAAAGCCCAACGCCGCTCGTACGAAAGGATCTCTATAGGGCACAGATAAAGCCTTCACAAAGGCACTCGACTCGCTGGCCGGATTTGTGGGAGCTGATAAATAAAGTTTCGCCGGGCTGTATTGTCCTCCCGCGACATTCTTCGCGTTCCAACCCTAATTTTCAATCGATTCGGATTTTTCGCTCCAGGGAAGGAAGATGAATTTTCTATTCATTGGATGTATATTGAATGTCCCAGGGAACCTGTGAGCTCGCAGACTACTCGCCACGAGCTCACAGAGTACTTCCAGTCGTTGATAATTATTAATATATATTTCAGGAAAATGAAAAGATAATTCACTATTCACAATATAAGGTAATCACAATAAAGCTGTAAATCGATTATTTATTGAAAAAAAAAGTTCTTCTGGGTGGGAATCGATCCCGTGTCCTGCCGAGTTGTACCACTAAAAGAATCATATTAGTTACAGTGAGACATGCACTTGATTTAAGCATTCTATACAAAACTTGAAACATGAGAAAAAAAAACCAGCAGCCATCTGGTGAGCGCTTGGGGAAAGCGCGCGAATTTTCAAAATTCGAATACAAAGTAATTCAAATTTTGAATTAATTCTTGTTTTGAATGAATGATATCTTGTTTTAGAATATCTTTGTTTGTTTCGAAAATATATCAAGCTGAAGTGACTTAATCATTTACTAAATCAAAATGAAAACCAAAAGCACGTCTTATTAAATATTTCATTCACGTCAAACTTAGAATGCAGTCATTGGAGTATTCATTTTTTCGTAGCAGATTTTTCTTAATCAATTGGCAGCTCTTCAATAATCAAAAGAGGAACTGTATAAAAGATTTTTACATACAAAAAACTGTCTACGATGAATTTCTGGTTACTCTAAAAAACTTGCCTACAGAGGGATTTGAACTAGAGACGTTACATCTACTTAACTACTTACCTAACCATTAGACTATTGAGTATACAAGTCTTGTAAAAATACAGGGGAATGTATTTCAACTTAATAGTAAATATACTCGTCAAGATGCCTTTTCCTAAAGTTGAGTCTTAGTAGTTTAACATAATGCTGCACCCAATATGTGCAAACTAAATTTGTTGGAAACTTAATTTTCCGAAAATAAGAACTTCAGAGAAAGTTTTATTGTAAAACAATATTGTGCATTTGAGTTCGTTAGAGTGATTCTCTAGAATTTTCAATGTTTTTTTGGAATAAAATCATAACTTTGTAATTAATGATAATTTATATTTATTTTAGAGTTCATGGAAATCTTGATTTGGGGCATGAGAAAAATTTGTGCGATTCGCTCCTCTTCAAATATCTATAAATTGAGTGATTTGTTCATTTTCTGGAATCTTTGATTACAGTTACTTCCAAATTGGATTGTATTTCAATGAAAAACAAGCTTCGTTGAACTAAAATAAATGAATCGGTTGGATAAATTATTTTAATCGAATAGAAAAGTGATTTTTCTATCCAAAAAATTATGAAAGTGAAACTGACGAATTATTTAGTCAAGCAAGTAACAAAATAAAGTTTCAGTTACAAAATGATAACGTTGTATGTATAAAAATTTTTAGTTGGATGAATAATATACATTTCTACATATACCTAGATAGAATAGGTATAAAAATTGTATTTTTTCAGTCATTTTCACTACATTGACTTGGTTGTTTTAATTTTTATCCAGCATGTACAGAATACTAAAAGATTTAGTCAAATTCGAAAAAACGAGGTTGACTAAATAAATTTAGTCAATGGTACCTTGTTTGTTCTCTGAGTGTAGGCAATATATTTTTTATGTTATTTAGATTATTATTTTATTCAGGCAATGAAGGGGGATTTTCATTTAACTGTATATTTTTTAAATATTCTGAAAAATAAGGTGCTAATCAGCTAATTTTTCAGCATATCAGTATATTTTTAATCATGTTTATTTAAAACTATTTAAATTTATCACGAAGTTTTTTTCAATTTAGGGTATGAATTTCAGATTATTGGCTCACGTTGTCAAATTTTGCAAGAATCGATTTAACAAATTTTTGATTCTTATATTTTGCTATTTTTTAGCAACTGAAAAAATCATTATTGAGGAATTGTATACTAAGAAAAGTATTCTTAGAGCTATTATTTTGGAATCTTGGTTTGAGTGAGTTATTTCTAAATTTCGATCTTTGGTATTCCTAAAAATTTTCAAGTTCAAATAGAACGCATTTAAATTCTAAAGAGTTATCATGCATGCTCGGTATTTGTGGAACGTTTATTTCATTCTCAAACAATGACAAAGAATTCCAATCAATCAAATTGTAAATTTTGATTAAAATTCTCGACAAGCGATTACTAGGCCTTTAAAATTTTATCTGGTTTTGAAAAATTCTTCAAATAGTTATATTTCTTTGGGCAACTTCATTTTTTATGAATAAAATCTTTCGAATATCAAATTTAAGGCCCTTCAAATTGGAAAAAACATTTTGTCATAACGGAATTCTTCAGTTCTTAATGCGTTGAAATTGGTGATCATTTTTTTTTCCAGCAACGGAATCTACATTTTATCATCAAAATTTTGAATTCCTATATACGAGGGGGGACCCAAAAGTAACGGGAATTGTGTTACAACTTTTTTATTGACAAATTTTTTCACACACAGTTTTTATCACCTTCAAAGTAACCCCCATTGACTGTAATACACTTGTTCAATCTTTTTTTCCAGTGTTCAAAACAGTTCTGAAATTCATTTTTTTCAATGTTTTTTAAACCTTCCAGCGATTTTTGTTTCACCTCTTCTACAGTCCCAAAACGTTTTCCTTTCATGTCCCTTTTGAGTCTAGGGAACAAAAAAAAGTCACAGGGGGCAAGGTCCGGTGAATAGGGGGGGTGAACAATCGGTGTCATGCCGTTTTTGGTCAAAAATTTCTTCACGGACAGCGCTGTGTGGGCAGGTGCATTGTCGTGGTGGAAGAACCAATCTCCTGTGCGCCAAAGATCCGCTCTTTTCTTCCGGATGTTCTCCCTCAACCTTTTCAAAACCTCCAAGTAGAAGTGTTGGTTGACCGTTTGGCCTGGAGGAACAAATTCTGCGTGCACAATACCTCTGCAATCGAAGAAACAAATGAGCAATGTCTTGATGTTGGACTTCACTTGGCGTGCCTTTTTTGGACGAGGCGAGAGAGGTGTCTTCCATTGGCTTGATTGCTGCTTTGTTTCGGGGTCGTAGCCATAGCACCATGATTCATCGCCAGTTATAACCTTGAGAAAAAAATCTGGGTCTTCATCCAACTGATTTTGCAGCTCAAGACAGGCCTGAAGTCGACGCTCCTTTTGATCGTCGGAGAGAAGGCGAGGAACAAATTTGGCTGCAATCCTCCTCATGCTCAAATCTTCAGTTAAAATCCTCTGAATTGAATTCCATGACAATCCAGACATCTCACAAAGTTGATCGATGGTTCGGCGACGGTCTTCATGAACAAGAGTGTTGATTTTTTCAATGTTTTCGTCCGTTCTTGAAGTCGAGGGGCGCCCAGAACGAGGTTGGTCTTCTATTGACATCTCTCCATTCTTGAAACGCGAAAACCAGTCGTACATACGCGTTTTACTCAAAGCATTATCCCCATAAGTTGTTTTCAGCATCATAAGGGTTTCCGCGGGTGTTTTTCCTAACAAAAAACAAAATTTTACAGCCGCGCGTTGCTCTCCGCACTCAGCCATTTCACGTTTTCGCCGAAACGGAAAAAGTCGTTTCACTAGAAAAATTCTTACGGACGAACGAATGCACTCACAGCAAATGAACTTTGCACACTGACTTGGGAGAGTAGCAGCTTGGAAGAGAACCAGTGGAGAACCCGATCCCCCCCTCCGCGGTCCCCCCACCACCTAATTCCCGTTACTTTTGGGTCCCCCCTAAAGAATTAAGAGAATTAATTCTTTGCATTGTTAATAAACTTCAAGCGGTAATTGTCTTTAGTAATAATATACTTTCAAAATATCAATTTTTTGCAACTTCTTTATACTGAATTTAAAACCTCAAAAATTTACAAAGAATTATTACAATTGAAAAGTGAAAATAATAAATCTTTCAGATTTCCAGATTTTCTATTGAAATTTCTTTTTTCTTCAGTAAATAAATTTTTATTATTGTAATATAAATTTTCTTTGAGCAACGGGTTTTCTAGTGATTTTTTCACCTTTAAAATTATACTGCAATATAGTGAGTCACTTCTCACGTGTACGATATTGGATTATTCAAATTTTTCATTCAACTGCAACAATTTTTGCTTAGCAACTATTAAATACGTTCTAATTCCGCAATAACTGAAATTTCTTTACAGTTATAATCCTGTTATAGAAAATGTGATTCCATTCTCCTTTTTTTCTTTTTTCCGATTTTCAACAGCTTAAATAATTGAATAACAGCCAAAAACAGACAATATCTCAAAATTCTGTTTATTCACCAACGTTTCGTTCTTCAATCGAGAATATTTTCAAGGTCTCTAGAATGATTACAATTTCGCCAAATTCTTACAATCGGAAAAATAAAACACAGCAAAATAACATAACATCTGCATGGCAAAATCCAGTCAACACTATGTATAATATGTAATGAAATTCTTGAGAAACAAATCCATAGACAAGTGTCATCGCCTAGAGGTGGGAACGAAATGATTCAATTCAATTTCACTGATATCTGCTAAAAAAAATAGATTTTATCGTATTTCAGGAGTAGTTTCAACCCCAACCTTCCCTTCTGTATTCATTACTCTGCAATACTATCCATCATCGACCAAAAATTCTGTCACAATAAAATTTTCCAAACCTTGTTGCACAGTCTTATTCTAATCCCCAGATTCTCCCTGAAAACATGTTTCCTTCCCAAAACGTCAAAATAACATGAATATACAATGCAATGGTTTCTTATTAAAATGAAGAAAATAAAAAAACCTCAGCCCCTCCAAATTTTCCCAATCGATAATCTCAATCATAACGAATTGGTGTTCGGTCGAGCTTTCGGGGGTTGTACACGCGCACTTATTTGGCACAATGGGCCACTACTGGTAACTAAGCTGCATTTCCGGGCTCGTGCGGTGGAAGAGAAAACGCACCCTCGGTCTTATCCCCGACAAATAACCGAACGCGAGCTATTCTGTCGCTCCCTTATTCGGGCGCGACGTCGCTGCAGGCACCCCGTTCATCCGTGGTCTTACCGCGTTAATTGCGAGTATGTACCCCCTCCGTCAGCTTTTCCCTTTTTCCAACTCGTCTTGTGCCCACGTTTCTTCTGTGGTTAAAACATTAGGATATCCCCAAGAGCCCCCGGCGCTCGAAGGGACCAGCTCATTTATTTCTCCTACTTGGGCTCTGGTTTTTGTTCATAAAGACGATCGTAGAAATTATGCGTACTTCGTGCTTTACACAAAAAAGATCGCTTGGAGCCAATATGTGTTACATCAGATTTATTTTATATAGCGTTCTTTATATTCTGATCAATATTCCGACTCGTATGCAGTCCTCATCAGGATGAGGAGGGTTTTAGGGGTTCAAACCCCTCCAATTATTCTTATAAAATCAATCAATACTTCATGTAAAAATGAAAAAAGTTACATCAATAAACAGTAAAAGTATAAGTTACCAGAAAATTCATGTAAACTCTAGCAGTATATATTGAACAAAAAAATGAAATTATCAAAACGTGGGATTGAGTAGAAAATATGAATCAAAAAAATTGTTGCATCCAAGCGAATTAAAGAAAAATGAAAATCTACGAAAATGGTACAAATTTACGAAATGTTGAGTATTAGATCATAAAATTCTAGACATGTATATGTAATAAATATTATAGTATTGTAAATCTTTCAATTCATACAAACTCGAAAAGAATAATGAAATTGAATGGGTTCTATGAAAAAACTGTTTTCTGTAAAATCTCGACAAATTCCTCTACGATTTATAAATTTTGGGATTCTAGAGCATCTAAATCTAAATAAACTATAAATCTGTAAAAAAAATAGAAAACGCAACGAAATCTTTCAGATATTTAAAAAATACGAAAAAATAATAATAACGAAAAATAATTTGCTAATTTACTTGTTAATGAGTTTACTAGTTTATTAGTTTACTAACTTATTAGTTTAGTAGCTCACTAGGTTACAAGTTTACTAGCTTACTAGTTTACGTAGTACTAACAAGCTTACTAGTTTACCATTTTACAAGTACAAATTCGACAAGTTTACTAGTTTACTAATTAACTAATTTACTAGTTTACAAGCTTACCAGGTTACTAGTTTACTAATTTACTTGTAAATGAGTTTACTAGTTTACTAGTTCACTAACTTACTAGTTTGGTAGCTCATTAGATTAGTAGTTTAAGAGCTTACTTTTTTTTTTACTTAACTAGCTTACTAGTTTACCAGTTTACTATTACAAACTTGACAAGTTTATTAGTTTACTAATTAACTAATTTCCTTGTTAATGAGTTGGCTCGTTAACTATTTCACATTTTCACTTGTTTAGTATTTTACTATTTTACATTTCTAGTAGTTTACTGGATTACTTGTTTACTAGTTTAGTAGTTTACTAACGTACTAGTTTGCTAGTTAAATCTTTTTCCATCTTACTAGTTTACTGGCTTGCAGTTTACTTGCTTATCAATTTACTAGTGTGCTAGTTTACTAGAAATCGTTTAATACATAAAAATGACGTAGACACAATTTTCTTAGAAATTTATAAAACTTTCTACCCTGGAGTGTATTTATTATTATAATACTATAATTATATATTATTTTGGAAACAACCGCAGTAATTCATATAGATAGCAATAAAAATACATTCAATTTAATTTTTATACTTTTGATTGTAAAAATACTAAAAAAAATATGGAATCGAAGAATTGAAAATCTTTATAATAGAAACTGTCGTCTGAAAAATCAATTCAAATTCTCAAAATCGATGAAAGTTTCAAGACTATCAGCATAAATTACAAAAAATCTATTGAGTGATCCATAGAAATTTAATAAATATATAAAAATACTAGAAAATATTACTATCTTTGTGTAAAAATACTACTGTAAATTTAATTCCTAGAGCATCGAATTTTAGAAAACTTTATAGAAACCCATATTACTTAATACCAGATAATCCTTAAAGTGGTATAGATACAAAAAGTATTAGTAAAAAAAAAAATTGAAACCTCAGTTACTAATCGAAAATCACAAAAATCGAACTACATATATATTATATACAAACATGAAAAATGTTCAACTATGCATACCAAAATTTGCGTAACTTTCAAATTCCGAAATTTTATATATTTTAAAATCGCCCTCTTGTAACCATATTAAAAACCGAAAGTAACATATTTTTCAGAAAAACCCCTCCCGAAAATTTTTTCTGCCTACGCCCCTGATCCTCATAAGCAAAAACTTCTTTTGCAATCAAGAAACAAAAAATCATATAAACATGTCGATCAAGGTATACTTACATTTAAATTTCATCCCGAATTATATTGCAAGAACAAAAAAAGTCATGACTGTATAACACAAAAGTGCGCTTATAATGTGTAGCAAGCACTAAATGGAAGCAATCTTAAAAACGTCAAATTCCAAATTCTACTTACTTCCTAAGATAAAACCTGTCGTAAAAAGTAGATAAAATTCCCAGACTTCAATATTTAACTGCAATAATCACTACATTTTTTGCCCCATGCAAATCTCATTTACCCTGTTTTGGTCTCCCCTCAACCCTGCTATTTCACAACCTTTGAACCCGTGTAATCGAAAATGTTAACCAAAGCGAGATGTAGAAATGAGTACGAAGAGAACGTCAAGTGCCCATTACTATACTTGCCTGAGTTAACACTTCACGCTTCCCCTTTTTTTCGCTCACGGCTCGAAACTTTGGTATACGAGTGCCTGAATGACAAGGTGTGTACGAGGGTACGACAAAACTTGCCCGACGTCGTCCTGGCTGTTTCGCCCCAGAAACAAATCTACTTTCGCGATTGATTTCGCGGGCGCGATATGGAATTCCGCGTCGCGCCAGACGCGGGAAATGCACGCCCCCGCACATTATTTCAATGCAGGGACGATTTCAATGGATGATGAGGTATCATGCAGCGTGAAATGTGGCAGGTCCCTTCAACCCTGAGAGTTTCCAAACAGAGGTTGCCGACCTGTAAATGTCTTTGTAATGATAATTTGATGGGCGAAATTCCAGTGAGGAAAAGATTTTAGTAGTTTTTGAAATTATGTGGTGCACGGAGAAAAATCGAGAGTAAATCTCACTAACGACGCACGAAAAATCACCAAACTGCTGAGAAACACGGGATAATTCCACATACCAGCAGGAACTATTCCAAAAAAAGAGAATAGGTATGTACCGATCGTTTGGTAAAAATTTCTTGCAGCGCGTTTGTTTTCTTTGCTTCCCTTCATAAACTTTCACTCAACCTCACTAGGTGGCTGAATGAAATTTTTTCTCAATTGCGAAGTATTGTGGAAATCCTTTAAATATGAGTGAAAACCATACACAAGAAAAAGAATTGAAGAACATGACTGAACATTACCAATGAAGGATCAACACCGAGGTATCTCTTTTCATTTTAGCATCAATTTCTAGCATCGAAATTCCTACCATTTCTACAGAAATGAATTTTTATAAGAATAAAATTTCTTATTCTTATACAGTAGAAGCTCGATCCTTAGGAATGCTCGGGAGACATTTCCCAAGCAAACTCGGACGATTGCCAGAACCACAGTCGTCGACCTATACTACTGGACCGCTGACCTATACTACTGGACCGCTTTTGTCGTTCTGCGCATCCAGATCGCTGTGAAAAGAGACAGAATAATCCTATTATCTCTGTCCTTTTCTCAATTGTTTCATATTGGCTGGAACGTATTTTTCGCGTTTTTCGGCCCTATTCTAATAGTCTTTTCTTTCTATTGCCGGCAGAGCTCGCGCAGCCAGACAAGCGGTCCAGTTATATAATATGTCGACGACCACAGTGCCGTTCTGAAATCTGGAGTCACCCTACTCTACACGATAGTTCTTGTGAAGTAGATATGAATAGTATTTACGGCACTGGAATCTGTTTGGAAACTCGAATTGGGACGTGTCGTCGAATTTTCATACTTCATTGGACTCCCAAGGATTGGATTCCCAAGGATAGGGCTACTACTGTAAGATTTTAAAGGTTCTAAATCACTAAGAATTTCCATAATGGAGTTTCATTATTTAAAATACAACACCACATTATTTAAAATCCTTCGAGGACGAAAAATTCTTCTTTCATTTTGAAGCAAAAAGTATTCGAAGAATAGGACGAATCAGATTTCGAAGCATGTAATTTTTGCCGAACGTTTGGTAATTTTTATCACTCTGGCAGTTCATTTTTACCGAACGTTTAGCATTCTGTCTCAAGCATGGAATTTATCCCGCGTTTCTCAGCAGTTTGGTAATTTTTCGTGCGTTTTTGGTGAGATTTACTCTCAATTTTTCTCCGTGTGGAAGGTACTAGAATATTGTGAGTCTTACAGTTATAATGCATTTTCTACAATATTATTGCAGATTTTAAAATATAGTAAATATTGTTATATTGCACGAGTTACAGAATGTATGCCAGTTTTTACTACATAATTATTTAGAGAATTAGAGAGTTATGGATATCTTTTAGAGTTAGAGATGTAGATATTAAAATCTACAATAAATTATAGACTTTTTCCTACAATGTATGAATTAAAATATAATACAGTAGAAAGTATACAACAATATAGCGAAAAGAACTATACAGATCTGAATTCTGGCAAAATTCTATGGCGTTTGCCGAAATCTAGATCAGAATAAATATTACAATATGATATTGCAAAAAGTATAATATAGTATAAAAGGAAATACGTGTAAGAGTTTTTACAACAAAGTATGTTTATATATTTATATTACTACAGCATTATTTGACAATATGTGCCATGGATATTATAACAAAAAATGGTATAAATATCTTGCAAGAAGTACAGTAATTTAGACAGATTCCACAGTAAAATACAGTATTTATTAAAGGGTTACATATACTTGTTCCCGAGGGAAAAAAAGGCGTTTTCATGATTTTTTTTTGGAAAAACAACACTATATTTTTGAAAAAACCTATTGCCTTTTTATTCATCAGTGTCACAAGGTGTTTACAATATTAGTGCAGATTTTGAAATATTGTATAGTAAAAATTGTTACATTGCACAAGTTACATTGTGTCTGCCAGTTTTTACTACATAATTATTAAGAGAATTAGAGCATTAGATATCTGAATGATTTTTGCTGATTATTACTTGTATATGCAATCGTTCAATTCAAAGTTAGGACTATACCAATCACATGTATGTTTGAAAACTATGTACTCACTCATTATCATTGTTATTTCAAAATTTTTAAATAGGGTTTAAAAACCTGTATGATTGAATGTAAGTAAATAAATAAATAATTTAGGAAAATTCTGAATCTACAAAATCAGAATTGTACTGTTTAATTATAATTTTTACTATACTCTAATGTAGAATTCAATATCTGTGTATTGTGACACATCAAATAAAATATTTTTACTTTGATCATCAGTTTTTCAGTACGTATAATATATGCCATGTACTAAAAGAAAATATAGAACATGTAAGTATATACATCGCAAAAGTGAAAATAATGTTGTGAAATCTATAATATATTGTAGGTTTTTTTCTAAAATTGTATCAATTACAACAATTACAGTTACAATTAACTAGAAATTACACAAAAATATAGAAAAAAGAACTATACAGATCTGGATTCTGGCAAAATTCTATGGCATTTTCTTAAATCTGGATTGGTAGGAATTAGAGTATAATATTGCGAAAAGTACAAAAATAGTATAGTAGGAAACAAAATGTGTGTCGGAGTTCCTACAACAAAATATATCTACTACCACAATAAAATTTAGCAATATTTACTATATATTACAAAAAAAGCTGGTATAAATGTCTACTTAAAATTCCCCACAATATTTTTGACTGATTCCTCAGTATAATACGGAATTGTTATAATTACTATATCTTTTTTCAGCTTGAAAAATTTTTTTATCATAGGAGAAAATAATTTTTGCGCCTATGTACGTGGAATTGACAATTTTCCTTCGTATGAGAACAAATATTAAATAAAATTAAAAAAAAAAATGATACAGAATTCAATATTGGTAGTAACTTTGAATTTCTTTATGACTTTAGTAAGAAATGAATTTATTTTGAATTTCGCATTGAGTTGACTAAAGATGAAATTCTCAGAAAGTTTTTTGAAAAGCCTCAAGATTTTCGAAAAGAATAAAACCATGTGTTGATTGTGCGTTATTTCTTGATTTGTTACGAATATTTATTTTCGATCTCCAAATTTTTAATTCCATCTATCGTAATTCTAACTTTCAGAAAATCTTTACAAAATCCTTTATCAAGTCATCATAATCCAAATACAATTATCAATTTTCACAACAATATTTTATAAAATATTGATTCTCTTCTTTGATTTCGAAAAAGTACTTTATATTTGAAAAACACTGATTTCGAACACTTTTGAACTGTTGTGTCTAATTTAATCTTCTACAAGTAGTACAAGTCATCGAATAACGAAACACCTCAATAAATCTCATTATTTTTTACTCAGTTCCAAGTGAAATAAAAGTATTCCTGTGCAAGCATGAAACATGAATTTTGAAGTAACAAAATTTAAATAATACGATAAAATCCTTTCAGAAAAAAGAAGTCGAGTAACATAAAATTGATCTTTTTTTTTGTAATGGAAAATCATAATTACTAAGTAAATACTGTCAAATGTCAGATCGAAATTCCTCATCCCAATCTCTCAATTTTTTTATGATCAATATAACTTTAGGCAAAATCTATGCTTCAAAACTTCAACTTCTGAATCTCCTCGAAATTCATCTCTCTCTTTTAACCTTCCTTTTTAATATATAAAGTAGCGCAAAAAACATGCTTTTCATCCACCACTTTTTGGGTCTACACTCGTAATACGTGACGATGGCCCAAGCTCTCCCTTAATTAAAGAACTGCATTCGGCAGAAGACTCTAATAAAACGAGCGAACGTTGCACCCCACGCCGAGTTTTTTAATTGAAAAACATAATGAACGCGAGGTATCAAGTGTCGGAAATTAAGTCGCCGGAAATTTATGGCTGTTGAAAAAAAGGCCGAGTGAAGTTTCAAATGACCGGAGTATTTTTCTGTAATTAGATACAGCATGCCATTTCATTCCAAGATGAAAAGTGATACACTAAGTATTGATAAATGATTTTTTAAGAATTATTTTCCATCCCTGGAAAAATACAACATTTCATTGAATTACAATCCTTTTGTCCTAAAATGTTCCACCTTATGTAAAATAATAATTTAATCTTGAAAATAATACAAAATTTATGTAAGAAAATTGTTAGAAGAATATAGAATACATTTTACTAGATGAGAGTTTAAAAATATGTAGAAAACAGTTGCAAAAAGCTCACATTTCTGCTGTTAGTTTTGAAAATTCCTCTTGAAAATTTTCAGGATCTTTCATTATTTTGCAAGGGAGTAATGAGAATTTGTATAGTACGTCTTTGGAAGGGTCGTGAGGTGCCTTCGACAAACGTTTTCCTGTGTCAGTCGCTTCCTGTGTTACTTTCTCCATACACCTATCGATCCCAGCCTTTGCCCTCCTCTTTATTCAGCGACTACTGTTTCTGCCTTGATCTACGTTTGTATCGTCTTCCACAGCACCGTTCTCGAAATTATGTACCCTTCGTCATAATCATTTTACCCTTTTTATCATTCATAACCCTCGCTTTTTCTCTGCCCCTGCTGAGTTCACTGCTTCGTTAACGTCTGATCGCTTTTTGAGCGCCCTTAATTGATTTTTATCACATTTTGAGTATTCTTTTGGAATACAAGCACAAATCGGAATTTTCGAAGACGTATATGACAGTTGGATGGAAGTTGTTTTACTCTGGTGTAAGTAATTTGGATTAATGTGACTAAATAACTAATAAGTAACTGAGACTGGAAAATATATCAGTATACTTGAATTTTAAACTTTTTGTACAGTAATCTAAAAATTACTGTCCATTATTATTCACAGTTAAAACATATGATAGTAAATAAAAGGATCCTTTCAAGAATTCGAGGTAAACACTCCATTTCATTGCGATTTTTCATGGTGAAATTGTTATTATTTGTTCAATATTTGAACTGCCTTTTTAGAGGAATAATTGTCTCTTATCGGAGAAAATCTAAGTTAATAAGGACTTGATATTGTTAACATATTTTCTCGTCTATTCCAGTCATCGACGAGCTTCGGCTTGACCTAAAAATGCCGAACTACTTTTCTTCGGTGGATCGCGAGTCGCTGATTATCATTTACGAGCAAGCCTTGTCAGGGTTTTGTGGTGCTTTTCGAAAAAGAGAATTGGGAGCTTTCTTTCGGTCGTGACTTAGCTTTTTTGTATGGGCTTTTGTCCAGAAATGACAGTTTCCTTGAAGCCTCAATTATGAATGGAAGTTAGAACAGATTCACTTCAACTTTTTAGGTTATACAGAATAACTAGAAATTTTGAAAAATTTTCCATACTCCTTTGATTTTTCTGACTGGATTCACCGAATTTCAAACAGAGTACGAAGTATTCAAAACTTCTCAAGTTTTACGGTACTACATTTTTCGTTATTTTTTTATAGAAAATTAAAGGAACATCATCATACATACATCGATGATGAAAACAAACTACAAAATTCATGTAAATCTTCTAAGGTTAAACAAACTTTTGAATTTTTCTAAATTATTAATAATCTTCAGAATGTTTGATGTTTCTTCATTTTTCGAAATTTCAAACAATACAAACTCTTCAGATCTCTCCAAATTTTATGAAGACACGTCTCTCCCTTGATTTTTCAAAAGTTTTTTTAACTAAACACTTTATCAGATTTTTATTGAAATATATAAAAAAAACGTCATCTTGCATATTTTGTAGAAATAAACAAATAACTTTACGATATCTATAAACATTCGCAGAAATCCTACAAATTTGTCTACCTTCATATTAGAATATTGTAGACAATCATTTAAGTTTTCAATGTTGCTTTTTGCATTTTTCAATGTTTTGTTAGCTTTGTGAATGCTATAATTTTCAATTTTAATATACATCATTCCAAAGTTCTAAGGTGTAGAATGTATATTCAAGATTTCTAAATTATAGAACCCAAGTTTCAAGGATTTAAATTGAAACTTACAGATTCAAGAAAATTTAATTTTTGCGAACGACAGTGCCAGAATTTGATATTAATCGATATGAGTGAAAATTTCTCGAGTGGTCCCCATAAAAACGAAAGTCAACATACTGAGACAATAATGACATTTTTCGATAGTGCCTGCGCCATGACAATACTCCATAAAAAACTTTACCTCAAAATGGAAAATTAGAACATCTATATGCAATTGTTTTTTATAAGGTTTCCATTTTCGAGTTAATGAAAATCTTGCATAGGAGCATTACGAAAATTTCCGTGATTCGATTCTTTTCGAATATCCATAAATTGAGTCGTCTGTTAATCTTTCAGAATCATTGATTGCACCAGCATGTAAATTACAGTGTATTTCAATAAAAAAGTATCCAATATGGACTGCATTAACTGATTTGGTTCAGTTAATCATCTCTGTCAAATCGAAAAGTGATTTTTCAATCCAAAAAATTATGACAGTAAAACTAACATAACATTTTGTTGAGTCAATGACGCAATACCGTTATCGTTACAAAATGCTAACGTTGTATGTTACAAACATTTTTAGTTGGATGAATAATATTTATTCTTCATATACCTAAACATATCCAGTTGAAGAATCTGTATTCTTCAGTCATTTTTCATATATTGACTTGGCTGTCTAATATATCTCTACCATGTATAGAATACTAAAAGATTTAGTCAAATTCGCGAAAACGAGGTTGACTAAATAAATTTAGTCAATCGTATCAAATCTGTTGTCTGAGTGTGGTGCACGAAAAAACTGCTAAAAACAAGTTCAAGCATCTTCCCAGGTAGAAATTCACACGAGTTTTACTCTAGTAACTTGTGAGTTTTCCTCGCTATATTGTAAGACCGTTTGAAGGGAAACTCGAGAATAACTAGAAAGTAGTGTAACACTACGCCATTTGAGACAATAGCAAGTCATTGGTTCAAAATTCCATTCACTTTTCAGGACATTACAAATTACTTACAAGGCTCTTTTGAGTTTCGAACTCATACACTAGGAAAACAGTTAATTTATATCAAATAAATTTTCACTTAAATATAGTTGGTAATAAGTATTCGATACTGGCGAAGAAAGTTTAATAACTGTTCATATGTAAATTAATACCAAGTCAAAGTTCCAATTTACGTCCTAAATGCCTTAAATATCTCTTCTATGTACAGGATACAAAATATTTAGTCAATGGTACAACATTTATTCTTCAACTGGTAGACATCCACAATACGTCAACCACGATTTTCAGATGAAGTCCATGTAAGTCATATCAAACTTCAATCGTTTTTTTGACAGTACAAGATTCCTTATCTTCAAAATCCATCCTCCCCCCTCATTCCAAAATGCCAAAAAATTTTCCCCAACTTTCCTCACGTCCCCAAGGAAAAACTCCATCCCTCAAACCCACGTGTCTCGGAATCTCGCGTCCGCAGCCGAGACGCGAACCACCCGCGCTCGCTCGGTTATCAAAACCCTCGCCAAGCAACCCTCGCAGAGGGTGCTTTCCCGGGGGTGGAAAGACGTGCGCGCGCACTGCGTCGACCACATAATCGAACTGGGAGCGCCGCGGTTCCTCGTCGTCCTCCTCGTTGCCGTCGTGTGCTTTTTTCCGTTCCGAGCCCGTAAAAACACCCCCGAAAACCCTCAAAATTCCCCCTCAACCCCCCCAAAAATATCCACAAGCCCCCCCTGTGCCCGCCAACCCTCGCGAAAGTGTTATAAGGAATACGCGAACCGGAAATGGCGACTGAGGCGGGACTTCCGGGAGTGAAAAGTGCTCGGGTTGAGTCATGAGAAAGCTCAGGAGAAAGCGCATGAGGGAGTGCGAAGCTCGGGCATGACCGGGGAATAGGGCGAAAACATGACCCGGGCCCGCCGGGATTTTTCCCATTGAAATTTCACTCGGAGGAGGCAAAAATCCACCCTGGCCGAGAAGGAGAACGCGGAAGAAGCCACGGCGATGCAGCAGCCGGCCAAGGACGCTGCCCAGGTCGGACCCAACACCCCCGAGTCGCATCAGTATGTTGGGCCTTACAGGCTGGAGAAGACCCTGGGCAAGGGCCAGACTGGTGGGTTTTGCATTTGGGGTTGTTTGCCAGAAAAAGGGATGTTGTGTTTGGTGTTCCTTCGGGGTTTTGTGGATGTTGGAGTCTGTTTTTTTCTTGGGATTGACTGGTATTTGGGATTGTGCTTTGGGGGGTTTGGAATTTGAGGAGGTTTCTATTGAGGGAAAGTGAATTTTTACTCGACCCAAAATTGGAGTGCAGGGAATTATTTTTACAACGTAGATCGATGGATTCGGGAAGGAAAATATGGCCAAATGTGGTGTTTTTAGTTTGAAAATTGTTGGTTTTTATGATTTTGTTCGATTGTCGGGTTATGGAGGTATTGGAGAATTATATTGATGGAGGTATTCTTGAAGAGTGGGAATCCAATTCGATCAAGTTCAGAATATTGATTCACTTATAATGTCTGTATGACAAGAAAAACATTCAGGGAAATATGACAGTGAATAGGGAAAAATAATTGGTTAAATGTAATTTTTGTGGAGCTGGTAGAAGTGGCACTTAAACAGCAATATGATCATTTTTTGACGATTCACTGAGAAACTTGAGTAGTATAGACAAAATAAAGATGAATCTGGATGAGGAAGATTATTTTGTGTATAAATTGAGGAAGTTCTGACACTTTGTTTATCGTAAATGAATGCATGGTTAGATATAATAAATTAAATATTTGTTTGATACAAAGAAATGATACGTTATCCAATGTTACTACAGTTTATTAAATAGAAAAATTTATACTTTGGCTGGACGTTACAGTTTATTAATAATTTATAGACTTGGACATATCAATTTTTTACCTGTATCTTACTGTAAATTGATTTGAGACTGACGAATATTTTTCCTAGTGTAGTTTTATCATGTTTGGGATCTTAAATATTTCATGAAATCGAAAAAAATTGCAAATTCTATAAGATTCAAAAATTCCAGTGATTTTAAAACGTGTTCATTAATTTTATAGAATATTTTTAGTACTCTCTCAATTCGAATTAGTAAAATTTTCACTTATTCGATTAATAGGTCAGATATAGTCACAGATCTACTAATAAATAAGTAGAATTCCTCAAGTTGACTAAAAAAAAAAGGTGAATGATATTAAATTATATATATAATACGTACTTAGTAGTAAAAAGTTAATTTAAAAACATTTTAAAAGTTTGATGTTTCAAGGGAGAAATATTTCAACAAATGTCTAAACATGTCTGTTATCATTGTTTGATTTTTCACTAGAAGAGAAGCATGAATTAGTAGCATTTGAATGCTATTGAGATAATCAATAATTGAAGTGGTAATTATTTATTCTTATGAACACTAACTATTAACTAGAGTATAAGTAAAAATTGACTTTTTCATTGGTTGAACTATACTTATATTTTGGTCATAATGCAAGAATAAGACTAGTCAAAACCTACTTACTGTAGTAGTGGATTTCTACTAAAGTTTGAAGATAGTTATTCACTTTTTTATTCAGTAAAATATTGCCAATTTCATCAGTCAGCTATATTACTAATTCAACTAGTAGATTTTTACTAAAACTCCGGTTGCTCCCTTTTCACTTTTTCAATTAGTGGAATTCTACTATTAGTTAGTAGTTTTTTATCTGTTTAAATTGAGAGAGTGCCATGATTCTTTGAAATGTTTATTATAAATTAAAAAAATACAAAAATTTTCTAACAGATAGACAAATTATTTTTAAATTCAAAAAGTCATGAATAGTTTGTGTTATGCTTGGAGATTTAAAAATTTTGGTAGTCGAAGAATATTTGCAGTTTTGTAGATGATAGAAAATTTTTGTTTATTCAGAAAGTGTTCGTGAATATTTAAGATTGTATTAATCATCAAATTTTTCCGAAATGTGGATAAATATTTTGTCATTTCTTAATAAATATATGAAAAACTAGAATAGTATTTGAAAATTCTGACAAAATAGAACCTATCAGTTGGATAAATTTAAGTTTTGGAAATATAAAACCCTGCGTATAAATGGTTTATTTTTAAAGAATATAAATACATTTAAAATTATGAAAATGGGTAATTTCTGAAAAAACTCAAAAAATTTCGAAAATTTCAAACGATTTGAGTAATCTTTTTTATTGTATTCACCATCCAATTTCTTTAAAACATGCGTGGTACTGCTTTTTAAAAAAAAAAAAAAAAAAAAAAAAATGAGAAGAATTTCGAAAGTATCGAAGACCAAGGAAATTCCAAATGAGTTTAAGTAATTTTTATGAATATTGAAATGTAATGAATAGTTAGTAACATGTTTGGGATTCCAAAAAATTGTGAAAATTGAAAAATATTTTGAACTTTTAGGATTTTTAACGAATTCCAGACACTATTCATATTCTTTTTAGATTGTGTTCATTAAGTATCGAATTTCTTCACAAGGGTGTATTGATTTTTTGTGATTTTTTTTTAAAAAAAAGGGTACAGTTTGAATAATATTAAAAAATTTCAAGAATACCCAATTACTAAGTTAGATTAATTTATATAAAATTAAAAAATTTCAATGAAGTGTGCTACGGTACAAAATTTTAAGTATGTAAAAAAAGTTTTCCAATTTTAAAGATTGTCAATAATTTTAAACGATTTCTAAAATTTCATAAAATATTCAAAAATACTCTTTTGTTTTCATTTTATATTTTTCTGAAATATGCCAAAGTACAGTTTCGCCAACCATATCTGACTATTTTTAAGTTGTGATACCCACACGATTTCCTCAAAATATAAAAATCTTTAATAATGATCCAAATTCAATTGATCGAAAAGAATTCAAAAAAAGTGAAATATGAATGAAAATTTGACAAATTTAAAAAATATTTAGTAATTGAAATTTCAAAAAAAAAATCACTTGGTTCTAAATATTTGCAATATAACTCTATAGTTCAAGAAAATTTTTTTCAGCATTCTTCTTTAATGCTACTATCAAATCCATTATGAAAATCATTTTATATATTATATTATATTGTCACCATTGAAATATTGTTATCATATTCTTCTGCATTAAAAAAATTCAAATAATCTTCATCTCCAAACTCCTAAAATTCTTCAACGATAAAATGCCTTTTCCTAGCAATCCGAGTAAAATAAAAAACCTTGAATTCGTACTGCATACCGCATTTACATATTATCTGGTCACGAAAATTTCTCAAATGGCATTTAGAAACGATGTTTCATAAATACAATTTTGCATACGAAAGTATAAAATAATTGAAAGAACATCTCGAGGAGACGAGAATTTCTAATACTTTTTCCCGTAGCCTTGGAAATAGCGTGACCGTGTCGCGTAATGCGATAATATCGAAGCGAAGACTTTCAAAAGCGACTCTAGAATTTCCCAGGTTTTTTGGGGGTGCGTAAAATGAAAAATTTTTTATCCGAGTATTGCATTGGTGAAAAAGAATTCTTGGAGTAGGTTAGTTTCTCTTTGTGTATGTACATACGAATGTGCAGAAAATAAGTGTTTATGTAAGAGTTGAACTTCGTTTTCTGCAAATAAAAAAATTTTCTTTACTTCCTTAAAATACTTTTTTTTGAAAAATACTGTTGCATGTGTTAACTTTCATACTGGTTAACGTGACAACTTTTTAATTGAAAAAAATTTATAAATATAAGAAATTCAAAAATTGAAGTGTCTATAAAAATCAATTTAGAAATTGAACTGAAAGTTTTGTGAAAGTATATTTTTATTATTGTGACTACACGTTTTATTTTCAATTGAATAAAGATGCTTTTTTCAACATTGACAAATGTTGGGAAATAAAATTTTTCTATTTAATTGATTTGCGTTGTTCCCTTGAAGGAGTATCAAATTTATTGATCTATGTGAAATTGCCTCGAGGGACTCGCGCTTTTCCAGTGTCAGGTTCAAAGTCGAGTGAGGCGAGATTGAAAATTCATCCACGTGCGTCTTTCCGCATTTTTTGACAGATTTGATTCATACTTTTATCCATCTGTCACGAAATGTGGTTTTTTAATTAGTTATTGTCGAAAAATTGTCCAAGTTTCTTGGTTTTACTGATATTTTTTAAAGAATTGTAACGACAATATGATTAATCAAATTTCCAAAAAGGGGCATTTAAAATATCAAAATTATAAAAGGGTAAAGTGAGGCAAAATGGTTGGTTTTCAATCAGTATTTTTATGAAGTCTTCAAAACACATTCACATGAATCAATATATTTTTGAAAGAACGTACTGTTCTAGTCTTTTTCTCATTTATTTCAATTTCGATATATTTGATATGAATGTATAATATACAAATATATATAAATTTCATATGATATACTTGTTATATTAAATATTTTAGTTTATATAAACAATTACTTATTAGAATATAATTTATCACATTACAATCTGCATAGATGTAAAATATATATTATCATTATTGCTTTGTGGACTATGAAATATACGTTGTATGTATACAAAATTGACAAGCATGATAATCATTCAACATAGGTACTTTTATTCATATACATTAAGTGTTTTTTCTCAATGAGAGGAAAATAAAATGCCGAAAGCTTGAAAATAATTGTTGTTCCTTTTTAAATATATCAAAATTTTTTTGAAGATGAAGTCGGCTTTAAGCATATCAAGAAAATTATTAAGTTATGTGTAATAAATTTACCATATTACATAGATAATAGATAAAGGTTATATATTTTCAATAATATTCTACAATAATTTACGATATAATATAAAGTTACAAGTATGTTAAGCTGTTACTTTTCATTAAAATTGTTTTTGTTTAAATCAGTGTCTTCCATCGGGGATTCTGGTCCAGACCCCCCCCCCCCCCGATGAGATCATACTCCCTAATTTTGTGTTTCAAATTTATAAAGATCAAGTGAAAGGAAAGTTTTTGATATTGATTTTCAATGTATGAAATATTATTTACAAATTTCAAATTATTTTATAATCATGAATGCAATAACAGCAATTTTATCATGATGGTGATAACCCGTGTATGTAATTCCAAATTTCGTAAAACCTTTGTCCAATATTCATACAATTCTTTATTAACTTATCGATCTTTGTAAAGACACTTTTTAAAATTCAATAAAAGAGCAGGTGGTTTTTTAAATAAACAATTTATTAAATCTTTGTGAAGTCCAATAAAGTTTTATAAATGAATTTTTTTCCCAAATTTTGCCAGGCTTATTGAAGATATTGTAAGACATAAATTACCTCATCAAAATTTTATTATGAAGAAGAAAAATTTTATAAAGAGTTTATCAATTTCGTGAGGGATTTTATGAATATTTGATAAAAGTTCAAATAAATAGGGTATATTGAATTCAATATTTTGAAGAATTGATGAATATTCTGTTTTTGATTTACTGTACAATAACGCAAAATAGATAAATTGAATCATTCTCGAATTTTTGAGGTTTCTTTCAAAAAAAGTTTCTTGGAATTTCGTCGTCAGTCAAATCAATGTGATAATGAATGTTCAAAGATGCAAGATCATCGAAAAATTCCAATTCATTGCATTTTTTAGCAAATCATGATATTCAGAAGACCACTCATGACATTCAACTTGAAAAAATTTCACTTTTTATTTAAAAAAATCCGAAAGTTCCTTAAAAATGCCAATCCTTTAATAATAAAAGTATATTGTTATGAATTACATTTTATATAAATTCAAATATGTCGGAAAATCTGTAATCTCTCTTGTATGAGGAGATTAATTTTTGTTTTCTATAAAAGCAAAAAATTTCAAAACTCCCCTCCAAACTTCTGGATATCCTGGATCCACCACTGGTAAAAATTCTTTGTGAAATTATATTTCTGGAGCTAACACCATCATTATAAAATTTGTCAATATCAGTTTTTTTATTATTCAATTTCAATTTAAAAATAAAATAATTATTCACAATTTGAAATTCTGTGCATTCACTTGTCAGTTCTTTTAAATCCTGAAAATTTCTGAATGATTTTGAGAATAATGACTTGTTAAAGCCTGTTTTTCTTTGTTTTTTTTTTTTTTTTTTTTTTTTTTTCTTTTTGACACGTCGAGCCTTTGTTAAAATACCAAAAAATTGCCTATAATTGTTTTTTTTTTTCAATTTCAGTTTATATCATTGATCAATGATCATATACTGTAAACAGAAAAACTGCACTATGAAGGCTAATTTTTTTATGTAAACATTGAAATTATCAGGAAAGTGAAACAGAAGTCAAGATTATGCAGATAAACATCAAAATAAACTGTAAATCTCAAATAAGCACACAAATTCATCAATCACATCAGATTTTGAATCGTTTTTCATTTTCGGTAACTCACTTTGCGTTTTTTAGTACTGCTCTGTCGTTCAATCAAACACCATGATCAAGGAAAATAATGTATCGAAAAAAAATCTCCATATCATAATATGATTATATATTGCAATCTTCAAACTTGATGCAAAGTATGATACAAATAAATATGTAAAGACATGATTATTCAAAATTCAAAACTTGATAGAATTTATTTTTTGTAGTAAAATAAACTTATTTAGCGATATTTTGCATTTTATGTCATTTTTTTCATCAAGCCTAATTTGAAGCCTATTTAGTGTGTTTTTTAAGTTTTTTCAGGAGCCTAATAGGCATTTTATCGAGCATTTTCAAATTTATTCCAATGATGATGTTTTTTTCATTTTGTGACGAATCCGAAAAACTTAAAGTTCATTAAAAAATTACGCAAAACCTTCATTAGTTTTATATATTCAAATGGAATCTAAAGAATTTTGAATAGTTTGTACTATGCTCAGAATTACAAATATCTCCAAAAAAAACCATCAACATTATTTATAATCATTGTCAACTCTATGAAATTTCAAAATCACAAATATCAAAGTTTGCTTCGTTATCTGAAAATTTTTGTTACAAACCTTTTGACAAAATCAAAAAATATTGTTCTTACAATTCATGAAATATGCCTTGACACTGCAATAATGCTCAAATATTAAAAAATTTTGAGGTGCCTGAAACTCATTTTTTTGAGCCTATTTATTTTTAATCCACTCATTAATAACCTATTTAAAGTACTCAAGAATTCTTAGAAACACAGATATTTCCCAAAATGTCTCCTTCTAAATAAACAAGAAAAATAAAAATCACAATCCCAAAATATTCCTCAATGAAATATAATAATCTGTCTATCGTGAAAATGCTCTTTCGCAACTTGGGCGCGAGAAATCAATAAGATCGAAGTCGCCGGCGTCGAAATGGGAACAATAAATTGTACCAAGGAGACTTCTTTTTCGCGGGGATAAATTTTGCCAGATTTTGTCGCGCGATTGATCGGTCTGTTTATGTAGTGGAATAACTCACAGGGAGAGAAGAATTTTTTCCGCATCGGAATAATCCCTTTTCCGCGTCAATTTCCAACGTTCCAAGGTTTTATTCGTTCAATGACGTTTTCATCGCTCGCGGTTTAATTGAAGCCGTTGTTTTTGATTGAAACCACATCGATCCAGAAAAATCTAGGATTCGTTCCATCATGGTTTGCGACTCTTGCGTATGTTGAATTTGATTGTTTGGGATTTACGAAGTTATTGATTTCCAGATAATGACTTTCATCGATGATTTCAATGGCCTAAATCGCAATGGAGAAACTCAGTCAAGAATCTTATAAAAAGGAGAAAACATTGAATTTATCAGAGAATGAATTAAAATGAAATGAAATCCGATAAAATAGAATTTTTGGAAGATTTCAGGCAGTACTAGATTTTTCGACCCAGTAAATAAACAATAAAAATTGTTTGGATTGTTCTTCTATTCTCTAAAACGCTGTTTTCTTGAATTTCCGAATCTTGTAGACTCAACTTTATCTTCTCGAGAAAACAACTACTCTCGCGAAAGTACAATTTTATCGCTAAAACGGTATATTTCGACGAGAAAATAGAGCACGAACGCGTTTTCCTCTGACAATCACGACGACAAATCGAGTTACTTTCCCATGTAAATTGATTTTCCTTTGAAGATTTCCCAACATAACGAGATGAAATCTCTCTCCAGCTCCGGCGAAGTTGATGAAACGAAATATGCAGCTGATTTCTCCCCCTTTTTTGCAATTCTTTTTCCGAGCCATTGACGATTAAAGCTTGGCTGAAAGATGCGTGTAACTACGTGAAAGTTGAAACACAAAAAAGACATTTGACACAGTTTCGTCTCGAAGTTTGGAGAGCACTCGGAGACGTGTTCGTCGCCAAAGCTACGTCACGCGCCAGGCTTCTCCAAAGCCTCGTGAATATGCGAGATCGATTAAACAATCACTTTTACAGCCTTGAAAAATAAAAATTCGTGGATTTATATGAATTTAAATGTGGTAGAAATTGTTATAGAGTAAAATTTTATCGGATTTTGGAGTATTTTGAATGATTTTATAGGACATAATAATGATTAGGGAAGAATAATGTAGGTTTTGGCTTGAAATCTGCTTTTTGGCCTTTTTTGAAATATCGGGCCTATTTCACGATACGAAGCTTTTTTTCGAGCCAATTTCGATCATTTTTATCCATTCTAGTTATCATATGAAAATAATTTCCCACGAGTTAGGAAAATGATTTTGTGTCTTACTTATTTACAATATTGTACAGTAATGACGTTTTTAAACCGAAAAACATTACAGTGAATTAGGGAGGTTAGAACCCCCCTAACGAGATCTTTCAAACGATTTCGATGAAATGCTTCTATTATTGGTTTTCATGTTTTGATATAAATTTTGATATCTTGCATTGTGTGATATTTTTCAGAAAACAGCGTCTGAATAGATTTGTATTTCTTTTTGTTATTTTTCATATATATCTTCTACGATTTGAAGGATTGCTCAGTATTTCTAGAACTATTCGAATTTTTCAAGATCTATTAAATGTTACAGGATTTTTTGGTATTTTTATATGTTTCTCGAATTTTCATTAAAATTGTTATAGATTCCGAGAATTTCGAACTGTAAGATAAGGAGTTTATTAACTTTTACGTGTTCAAAGGATTTTTCAGAAAACAGTGTCTCAATAGATATTTATTTCTTCCAGTATTTTTCGTACTTCTTCAGTTTCTCTACGATTTGAAGGATTGTTCAGTATTTCTGAAACCATTAGTATTTTTTAGGATGCATAAAATGTTGCAGGATTTATTAGTATTTTTATATACTCTAAGTATTTTGATATTAATTTTTATATATGGATTTCGAGAATTTCGAGCTCTCAAATGTAAGGTTCAAATAATTTTTCATGTTCCAAAAGAATTTTTCAAAACACAGATGTGTCATTAGATTCATATTTATTTCAGTATCCTTCGTATTTCATCAGTTTTTCTAAGATTCGAAGGATTGTTCAGTTTTCTTGTATATTTCTGTATAAATTTCTGGCATTCGATGCTCTAGTTTTGAAAGTTGTATAGATTTTAAATATTCCATAGATATAATTGTATTTTTCTATACATTTTTTTTTTCTAGTATTTATAGAACATTGGAAAATTTTAAGGTTTTTTCAAAGATATCTCTCTGAATTTCAAAAATTAGATTTCCTAGAATTGGAAGTTTAAAATATTTGCAGTATTTTGATCGATTTTGCAGAAAACAGTTTCTTTATGGATTTAGAGTGTTCTCAATATGTTTTGAATTTTCAACAGATTTTTGAAATTTGAACATTTTTCTAGTATTTTTATAGTTCTATATACAAATATATTATTAGAATTAAATGCTCGAGAAATCAGAGTTTCTTGATTTATGGAATCACAGAAATTTTCGAAGAATCTATGGCAAAAAAAAGTAAATAATGTCTAGTACTTTTTGTATTTTATTTTTTTTTCTGTATCCATAAAATTTCGTAAGGTTTTCTAGCATAATCTATAGATGATAGGGATCCTGCTATCGATTTTAAGAACCAAGTTTTCCAGTACTTTCATGTATTTTTATGCAGATTTCTGATATTTATTGCTAAACTTGAGAAAATTTCTAATAAAAAGTAAAAAAGCATCATACTCTTTGTCGATATTTGTACATAAATTACTAATAAATCACTCTGTTTTATCGAAAATTATAAAACCATACAATTTTTATCTGAAAATAATGATGTTGAAAAATGACGTATATTTAAGTTACAAAAAATTTCTGAAAAAATTACAAATTCTTTTTGCTATATACATTGAAAAATAATCCAAACCGTCCTCAAAAAAGGTGTATAACCAATTATATCATAAAGTATGTGTACAGTGTAGTAATAAAAAGTGTTTCTTTTATTTTAGTATGCATTCGTTATACATCTAAATGTGAAAATGAAGAAATAATCTATTTTTTCGTAATGGTGTATTTTTAATTATTGAAGTTGTTGAAAACAAATGATGTTTTGATATTGTCGTATATATTTGATTATTTATTGATTAATTAAATAATTCATTTAGCTTTTTAATCTACATTTATTATCTACATCACTATGAATGGACCATGTACTGTCAAACCAAATTAATTTCAATCGCATGTTATTCTACAAGTACAACATGAAAGTTGACCCCCCCCTCCAAATACAGGTTTCTGTGCACCGGCCTGGTATCTTTCAAAAAAAAAATTCTTCCTCCATAGAAAAAACTATATACATACACCATTTGGAAATTACGATTTTCCACCCTTAGATTCTGAACCCTGTAAATTCCTGTCGGAAAAATCGCTGGTTTTATCCTTCTACTCCATTTTCTTTCATGGCAAAGGGTTCAGGACACGAGCCTCTGAGGAACCGTAAATCCGGGTTGCGAACTTGCCACGTAGATCTAAATATTGCAGGACACGAGCCACGAGGGTAAGGGTCGTGAACGTAATACGTCTCGCAATTTTCGGCCATTTTTTAAACCCCACCTTCTCCCATTGCTCTGGGAACGTTACGTGATACTTAGAAAATGTTTATTTTTGAAAAATTAGGGCAGAATTTATAAAAATGTTGAGGAAATTTTGAAGAATGAACTATGATTATTTATCAACAAATTGAAGAAATTTGTAGAAGTTTGATAAATTATGATAAATTTTGTAGATGATGGGAAATTTTTTTCAATACATGTCTATTATTATTTCAATAATAATAGACATGTTCAAGCATTTTTTAAAAGATGCATTCCTTGAAACTTTAAGCTTTTAACAATGTTTTTTACATGAACTTTTTTCACAACTTCATACATATAATATACGATCTATTAGAATTCAACTATTTTATTTTTAGTCAACCTGTAGAATTTTACTAATTTAGTAATAGATCTCTGACTATCTCTGACCAATTCAAACTAAGAGGGTAGAAAATCCCAATACAGATCTATCACTGCATTGATCATTCCTAAATTCCATATACCACAAAAATCGCCCAACTCGTGCCGGGTCGTCGCTTGGAGCCCCGAAAACTCCATCGATCGGCAATTTTTGCCCGGCGTATTTTCGATGAAACGTCAACGGTAACGAAAACGACGGCGAAACAGGGTCATACGGAAAGTAGATTCGTGATGCGCAACAAAGTGAGCTCATTGTACTCGTTCTAGGTCAGCTCTATTGGTTCCTCGTTCGTCGTCGTGCTTTAACGTTCTCCTTTATTCAAGAATCGTCATGCGAAAACCGCGCGTAACTAGCCTGTCAAAGAACAGTCTATACATATTGCTGTTTCGATCCCTTTCATTGTTCGCCGACTTTTGTGCCGGAAATCAAGTCCCTTCGAAAAAAGGCGACGTTCGATCACTGGGATACTGAAGCGACAAATCTTTCATGATCACCTGTATGAAAATCCCAACTTACAAGTTGAATCATACACTGTATGCAAAGCATATAAATAAACAAAAGATACAATATGTCAGACTAATCCTCCAGTACAACATTCTACTGTAAACAACTACAAATTTCTTACTCAGTTTTTAATTTCTGTTTATGCATGCAGCTGCCCTTTTCCCTAGTCTACGCCCACCCAAAGAAAAGTCGGCGTCCCTGCGCAAACTTGTTGAATTGACCCTGTGAAAAGGGGGAAAAAAGGCAAAATTGGTGGAAAAGGTTCGACGTGAAATGGGATACGCGACCCTTCCATTATCCTAGCCTTGACCCTTCGTGGGTATATAAAATACTGAGGTGCCTGATTGTTTTGCTTGTTGTTTTCGCAGGTTTGGTGAAACTCGGGGTCCATTGCGTGCAGGGGAAGAAGGTGGCCATCAAGATTATCAACCGCGAGAAACTTTCAGAGTCGGTGTTAATGAAGGTGGAGCGTGAAATCGCCATCATGAAGCTCATCGACCATCCCCACGTACTCGGGCTCTCGGACGTTTACGAGAGCAAAAAGTACCTGTGAGTCTTCCTACTCTTTTATCACGCTTCAGTGTGTCTGAGGTCTTTTCATCTTAGGAAAAATGGAGTACTTGCAATGTTTCTTTCACTCACAGAAACAATTTACCACTGATAAAGAAGAGGTGCTGGTTTATTAAACTGAGTAAAGTGGGATTTTTCGGATGAGAAACTGATGAATAGTAATGGAATTCAACCATTCTTTAATTAGAGGCTAAATTTATTTCGTGTTATATGTCTTCTTGAAGTAAATGATTATTGAATTTTACCAATTTTAGCCAGGAATGCTTTGGCTTTTGGAAATATAGGAATGAAGAACATTTTTCAGTCAATTCTCTTTATTTCAATTTTGACAAGATCTGATCAAGGTATTGAAGGTATCTAAAGCTGAATGTATGATTTCAGTAGTATGAACTTTCAAATTGTATCACTTAAATTTATGGGTTTTAGGATTTTGAACGGAGATTGTTCTTGGACTCACTTTTTTTAAAAACTGAAAGCAACTACATATTTCGATTTCATTGAAGTTTTACTATTCTTCTATGGAATGCAAACTTCCAAATATGTATAGTATAAAATTTTTTTTTTTTTTTAGATCGAAGAATTATTGAAGATTTATTTTTAAAACTCCATTTAGAATTTTTAGTTCAGAGTCTTTTTATTTGACATTTCAAGATTCCATGAAAAAATCTTTAGGATTTCCTTATAAACATATGTTCATTTCAGTTGATTTTGTTTATACTTCTTTTATTTTTCATGCGCTAAAATAAGAATTGAACAATTTTTTTTTTCGTGAAATAACAAGACATTTCAAATTACGTTTAAACGTTAGAATATCTATTGAAAAGGAAAGAAGTTTTGTCACTCAAGTTTTCAGTGTTAACATTGTTCGACAATATTTATATTCGTCTCTCGTCAAGTTTCAATGATTAATGTTTTTTGTCAATTTCTCTCTAGTATTTCAATTTTGACAAGATCTAATCAAAAGGTTAATGTATGATTTCAGTAGTATGAACTTTAAAATTGTATCACTTGAATTTCTGAGTTTTAGGATTTTGAACGGAGATTGTTCTTGGACTAACTTTTTTTAAAAACTGAAAGAGACTATAAATTTCGATTTCATTGAAGTTTCACTATTCTTATATGGAATGCAAGTATGAAAATTTGTAAAATGAAAATTTGTTTTTAAACATATCGAAGAATTATTAAATATTAATTCCGAAAACTGCAGTTCAAATTTTCTGGTTTATAAATATGCTTGTTTTATTTGTAACTAAATTATAATAATTGCATCATGTAAATTAGCTTGTTTAATTTATTTTGTAGTTTTATTTGGTTTTTTACCTAAAAAAAGAGAATGTTGTATTTCAGAGCATTTAAACCATAAATATAATGTTGAAAGCTTTTTCTTAACAGTAAAAAATGGTTGGATGGAAAAATACATTTTAAGCACTTCTAGTAGAAAAATTGTTTCTTAATTTAGAGAGTTTGTTGCATATTATAAACAAAGTTATATAAACTTGAATTTCATTGAATTCTATGATAATTTTTGGAAAAATTTATTATAAATCACAAAAATATGATGAAAAAAGATTTCTTTATAACTATGCTCTGAGTTTTTCAAGTTAACTAATGATAAACTACTCCATTTTACGAACGCAGAAGTCAAGGAACTTTGTATTTTTCAATTTTCTTTCTCTAGGCTTTTTACCTAAATGTTTAATTTTCTATTAAGGTTATTGTTTCAATAATTTTCCGAAGAAAATGCATATCCATATCATTACATTCTAAATAAAAAAACGAAATCAAAATTCATTGTTGTATGTATTAAAAAAACTATTAGAGCATGATTATTTATATTTTTTTTTTCAAAACCTGATGTTTCAGCTTGCAACAAAAGTATTGTGTTTTTGGCAATAAAAATATGCTAATTTGAGAAAAAGTTTGATGTGATGGTGAAGAATAAAAAATCGAGAGAAGGAAGCATCGGAATTAAGTTATTATTTTTAATAGACAAACTTTCAGAATATTCTTTGCATCATGAAATGAAAAAAGTTGAGAACTAAAAAAGTTTTACGTTTCTAGAACTGAATCTGCATATTCAAAACTAAAATTATGTTATGGCATTGATCGTACAATCGCTTTTACGAATTTTCAATTTGAGTTTCATAATTTATCATATGAAAATTTGTGATTTTCAATTAGATTATAAAACATTTCAAATCGAATTCTGGATATCTCCACTTGTAAAATATACAAAAAATAAAATAACATAGGCAGTTTTTCACAACGAATATTTCCAGACTGCATTTTTTATACACCTTATTTCCAGAAGAAACTGCTACCACCAGAAAAATAAATAAAATAAGATAATTGATAAAATTAAATAATTGAAAATACAAAGAACAAGTCTTAATATTGATTCTTTATCCCTGTACAAATTTTCTTTTTCTTTCTATGGGTCAGGGTGTTTGAACAAATTTTTTCTTGGGAAAAAAGTTTTTGTTTGTCAGGTGGAATATTGGTCAGAAAAAAAGCTGTCGAATAGAAATTTGTTGAGAAAATTGATTCAGGAAACTGCATTCCTGAGAAATGCTGTCATGAAAATTTTTTTGTCATTTTTATCATTTTTAAAAAACGTATGTGTACTATTTAAGCTCATTAATTTATTCATTTCAATATGTAACTTTTTGCTCTATTTTATATTGGAAAAATCGAATCGAATCATTTTTTTTCTACCTAACGCCTTTTCCTATTTGTGCGAAGAAAAAATCGGGCAAATTTCAAAAGTATTCCAGATTAATGCCACAACGTAGCATCGTCGCACAATTTCCTTCGCTGAATTCCCCGGCTGTTCTATTAAGTTGCCGAGCGGAAATTGAATCTTCCTTGGTACCCGGCGTTTCGCGCGAACTAATGGGATCGTATTTATGGCCCGACAATATATTTTGGACCCGTCACGCAAAATATAAAGTAGGGCTTTATTATCACGCGTTGTCATTCAATACTGACAATGAGTCGATCAACTTTTGTTACTTTCCTGAGAAGAGATGTTTTTACTTTTACTGAAATTTATTCAATTTTGATGGTGTAAGGATTTAATATGGGGATATGCGTTTCAATAAGATGACAGGAGATTTAGAGGTTATGTACTAATATAATTTTGATGATAATGGAATGATTTTATCAATACAGAGTGAATTTATCAAGTGAAAAAATTGCTTAATAGTCAGACAGCGAATCAAAGATGCAAGATAGTAAAAAAAAATTATAAGTTTTTGAAGCAGATGAAATGGGTTTTAACGAAAAAAAATTTCAGCTGGAATAATCAACATTAGTGCCTTTAAGCTCTTCAGTTAATTAGGTTCATCGTTAGAAAATCTTTAACAATGTGAAACGTCCTAAAAAATAGAAAAATATGGATAAACTTTAATGTTATACTTTTTTATTCTGCTTTTGGACAATCGACGAAGAGTTTCTTTTTTTCTTGAATTTTCAGTCATCGACGACCTCCGTAAAATTAGAAATTTTTGATTTTGAAAAATTTTGAGAATGTTCATGAGCACTATTTATGTTCTTATAAGGAATTTTCAGTTTTTCATAATCCATGAAATTAATAAATTTTTTCTGGAACATGACCAATTTTTCGAAAATTTTGACAAGCATTCGATTTTCGATTTTTCCTAATTGAAATTACGTAACATTTAATCACTTTTATTCAAATTTACGAAATTGTTCATAAGCTCTGTATTACAAAACATACTTTGAATTTCAAAACATTGTGAAACATTCGATTGTTTCTGAAGTTTTACAGACATTTTTGATAATATTTTTACGATATACAAAATTTATCAATTTTTTTTATGAATTATACGCATTATTCACATTTTTTATACTTATCAACAGACTGTAAAATTCCCAATAATTTTAAAGTTTGAAATATTTTGAATACTTCTAGATACTAATTGAAATTTTTAAAATGATAGATGATTTACGTACGGTGAAAATGTAATGTGATTGAAAAATTCAAAGAATATGAACAATTTCGAAATATTCTACAATCTACAAAATTAGTTTATTTTATAACAGTTTCTGCTTTGGAAAATTTTACAAATATCATACTTTTTTTGTACCTCCGCAAAAAATGTCCAAAATTTTCCACAATCTTTGAAATACATTCAACATTTTCAGAAATTTCTTAAATTTTTCGAACTATTCAGTATTATTGGCGATTAACAAAATTACTTACGTTTCATAATTTTTCGGTATTTTTAAAATTTCTCAATTTTTCATATGATTTTCAGAATTGTTGATTATTTTCTTACGATAAGACATTTTTTAGATTTTCCAGAATATTACAATAGTTTCTGCAATGTTCTGGGATTCCCAAAATATTTCACAAACAACAAAATTTTTTATCTTTTTATAATATCTACAAATTTTCCTAATTTTATGTGGTCTACTGTTTCTTTTCGGAATTTTCGATGTTTTGTTTTTGTTCTTGAAATTTCCAAAATGTTTGAAATTTTATTGCAATTTTCAAAATTATCGACTGTTTTCTTACGATGAAACTTTTTTTGATTTTCTAAAATATGAAGAATATTTTACAGTTTCTGTGCTATTATATAATTTCCAAAATTCACATAATGTTTCTAAATTTCTACAAATTTTTCGAATTTTTCAGAATTCTTGACAATCCACAAGGTTTTTGATGTTTATTAAATTTTCGAGATCTTCGGACTTTTTAAGTTTCTCTTCAAATTTTCAAAATTATCTTCAATTTCTATAGAATTAATCATTTGTCGATTTTTAAAAATAGTAAGACTATGGCGCACTTCGTAATTTTACATAGTTTTCAAAATCTTCGACAATCTACAAAATGTATGAAAATTTTCTGAGAGTCTACAATATTTTTAATTTTTCTAGAATCATCAACAATATTTAAAAATTTGCAATGTTATTTATAGATGACTAAAAATTCTCAAAATTTGAAACATATATCACACGTACTATATAAAATTTTTTAAATTTATAGAAATTTGTCAAAATTGAAATATTGTCTACTATTCTTCTGATATTTTTGGATATATTTAAAAGTTCAATCAAAAATGAAACTTTGTTACGCATATTCTGAAAAAAATATCATAATAAACTCCCCTCCCTTGTCACATGATTTTAATTACCTCTCACCTGTAGAAATTGCACTATATCGGCCTTGTATAAATAATAAATTATTTATAAAAATATTTTTTCGGAAGAATAATATTTCCATCGAATTTTAAATATCGTCAAAAGCAAAAAAGATTTACTAACTATTTTAAAAGCAAAACATTGATGAATAGTACGTTATACAGTTGAGAAGCTAAAAAAATAGAATCTAGCTAACTAAAAACTATTGATCATCATCACGTCTGAGGTTTTTAGATAAACTGATTTTCTATAAACCTGATATTTTTTCACAACATTTTTGGCACCTCTGCAGTGGATTCAAAAATATGTCTACACTTGAGCTTCAATTTAGCTTGGTGCTCTGGGGCTCTATATTACTTCATTTCGTATAAAATCTTTCTCTTAATACGTCTCTGCCATACACAAAAATTGTTCAAAAAATATTTTCTGTAAAATGCAATCTTTTTCAATAAAATACATAAATCTAAAAATTCATAACCTAATAGTGACTTTTTCCGAATTCAGTGTACTTTATTTTGAAAAGGGCCAATCATTTGATGAAAGCTCGATTACAAGAAAAAATATTTATGAACAAATAAAGCGAATAATAACGATTCTTATAAAATTAGATCGGAGTTATCATTTATATAAAAAATCCATTTTTTTCTCTTCCAGATACCTCGTCCTCGAGCACGTCTCAGGCGGCGAGCTCTTCGATTACCTGGTGAAAAAGGGCAGGCTGACGCCCAAGGAAGCTAGGCGGTTTTTTCGGCAAATTATTTCTGCGTTAGATTTTTGTCACTGTCATAGTATATGGTGAGTTTCAACCCATGGTGGCCGCGGATGCGCGCGAACGGAAAGATTAATTGGCACTGCAGTTTAAGGGTTGGGGCGGATTTGCATTCCGCGTATATTTCAGTGCCGGTTGGAACCGTCATTTGCATCATATCTTTCGGGCGCATTAATGCCGGATACCTAATATCGCTAACAGACGTCGTTATTCTGAGAGCCGAACGCTTTGTGCCCATTGTCGTCCGCTTTTCATCAAATACATTTGAAGAATAATTCGGGGTTGTCACGCAAAGTGTAGTCTCAAAGAGGTTGAGGATTTCGGAGTAAATGTTCTCTTCGTATTGTGTTACTCCATTCCAGATTCTTTAATTCCAGAAAATTACTGGAAGTCATTAAGATCTGTTTTGTGACTCTGCAGAAATGAAGAAACGTTGTTAATGAATAATTCATGTCTTCATTCTGATTTCCAATTTATTATCAGAGAAGATCAATACCTTCGCTGAGTAGATTGTAATTCTCTGCTCATCGTTATTATTCGCAAGGCAACCCTGATTATTGTTTTGATTTATTTTAAGTCTGGAAGAATACTATTCCATATCGATTTATTTCGTTTCAGTCATAGAGATTTGAAGCCTGAAAATTTGTTACTGGATGAAAAGAATAATATAAAAATAGCGGACTTCGGGATGGCGTCCCTGCAGCCAGCCGGCTCGATGCTGGAAACGAGCTGCGGCTCCCCTCACTACGCCTGTCCGGAAGTCATTCGCGTAAGTCGAATTTTCCCGCATTGTTCCGGTACAATGTGGTTACCGATTGCGAACAGTCTAATACAAATGAGGTTCCCTGCCTTATGCAGGGAAATGTTTCCTCTACACGAGTGAATTTTCGCATGTGATGATGTACACTGAGAAAAAAATCTAGTACCTTTCTATTTCTGGGAACAACCGAGAAAAAAGATGAAGACGCTTCTTCAGAAAAATTAGGCACAGTTATTTTCGTAATCAGCGACCTCAAATTCGTCTAAACAACTTTTTTTCCCGAGTTTGTCCCAAGTATCGAATATATGTTTTAGAAATTAAAATGTAGCCCCAGTCTCCCCTACTATTACAATCCATGAACTATTCCGGACGATCAGTCTGTGGAGACTGTTTCGTGACATTGATGGAAATTGGGCTTTCGTATATTTGCTCAGGGAGAAAAGTACGATGGGAGGAAAGCCGACGTTTGGTCCTGCGGCGTGATACTTTACGCACTCCTCGTGGGAGCTTTGCCTTTCGACGACGACAACTTGCGGCAACTTTTGGAGAAAGTCAAGAGAGGGGTGTTCCATATACCGCATTTTGTGCCGCCCGATTGCCAGAATCTTCTCAGGGGTATGATAGAAGTTAATCCGGATAAGAGATTGACGGTAAGTTGAGCCCAGATTTGATTCGAGATTTTAATCAGAGTTTCTTCTCGTAGGGAAAAATTATTTTCAATGATTCTAACCGATGATTAATTTCTGGTGAGATGAAACGTATCATTTACAATTTTGAGAATATCAATGATCCGTCATATCGATTTTGATGGTTTACTATAAAGTTTTATGAACTACGAACATAATTGACATTTATTTATAACAAAATCCTAAGTTTCGGTATGGACCTAAAGACAAACTTTTTTTGCGCAGCTCGCAGATATCAACAGGCACGTATGGGTAACGGCCGCTGGAAAGGGAGAGCTAGAGCTTGAGCTTTCCATGATGGAAGTGGTGCAGACGCATGTAATTCCGTCCGAGGATGCAGTTGATCCTGATGTTCTACAGGCCATCGCCAGTCTCGGCTGTTTTAAAGAACGAGACAATCTCATCAAAGAGCTTCTTAGTCCAAAGTAACTTTCCTCCCCCATAACACCAATTTTGGAGCTTTTATCGCAGTACCATATTTATTCATAGAACCACATGCGTTTCTTGTGTTTTTTATAGCCACAACACGGAAAAAGTAATCTACTTCCTACTGCTCGAAAGGAAGAGAAGAAGGCCCGCTTGCGAGGACGAGATGGAGCATCGGGTGAGCACTAGGGGGGTGACGGGACAATTAGAAGTCGACACCCCGAGAAAACGCGTCGACACTTGCCGAGTCAATGGGAGCGCCGCTCTGAATCTCGGGCAAATAAGCCACGGTTCGCCAGTCACCACGAGAAGACAATTGAGGTGATTCATTTTTTATTGTTCCTTTTCCTTCTGTCTCTAGAAAAAGAACCTCGAGAGAACATTTCAGATTGAAGAAAAATTTCCTGCCCTCGTCATCATTACTTCTTCAAGTCAACATTGATCATAGTCGTTCTTCATTTACAAAATGCACTTCGAATTCTGTAAGAGTTAGAACGTATTCAAAATCAACCTTAGACGACAGGCTGTAGGGGCCCTAGAACCCAATTTCACTAAAGAGGGACTAGAGTCGTTTTAAGGGATAGAAGAAAGAAAACGTAGACGAAAATTTAAAACAGTCAGCGGCTGACACTATTAAAACCAAATCACAATACAAAGTCTTCTCCTTACAAATTCCTAGTCACAACGGTGGCTCTGACAATATTCATTCCGGCTTGTTAGTTCGCATAAATTTTCATTCGCTTTGTTTTCTAATTGTTTTACTTCATTCATTACTCCATAAGCTGGTTCAAAACGCAAAGAACGTACCATTTACTAACAAGGAGTCTTTAGGTTGATTGCTGCTATTAGCATCATTATCGCCTGGTGTATGATGATCTAATGTGAACTAAACGATTCTCAATTGCTTTGCAAAAATAAGAACTGTTCGATTTTCAAGTTTTTGTTAATACGAAATAAAATAAGTATAAAAGGGTAAAAAGGGCGCTCTTTACATTTCATATACCACACACGTGCCAGCTGAACAAAGTGTATAAATGTTGACGTTCAACTCACGCAATTTCGCTAAACAAATCGCAACTTGCGCATTCTAGATTTGAGAATATTGCGTGATGTGTCTACTTGAACGGCCATCGCGTGCCGCGTCAAATCACGCTTCACCCTTGGAACGTTAATAATTTTCATCCCCCCGAGCTCGCGTTTGTCGCTGTCGATGATTATGTCATTCGTAGCTTCAGGCACGATCTTTTGTTTCGTGCCGTATCCACTAATGAATTGGGGTGCTTAGGTAATAACGCAGAATTGGAATCGAATGATAACAGTGTCTGGGTTTCCCGGATTCCATAGACAATTCAAAATTTATATTTGGAGATGGATATATTGGTTATTAATCAATGCCAAAGTAGACATTTGTGTGACGTATGCAAAATTTGTATTATTTTTAGGAGGACCTATAGGGTGCACTATCCGAATCGGGTGAATGTAATGCATAAACATCTACGACTATTCTCAACGCATTTCAAAAAACAATTTTTTTTTATTACGATAACCTTTTTACAATTTATTTCGGCTTCAAAAATCCATACAAAGAGGAGTCCGGTGGAGTCAAATATGAAGATCTTGGCGGTCAGACAATATCCCCGTTTCTTGACACAACATGTTCCGGGAATTTCTGACGCTAATAGTCTATTGTTACGTTTGCTGTATGGCATGTTGCACCATCTTGTTGGAACCAGAAGTTTGGCTATGTGAATGGCTATGTTTCTTGAACAGTTGATTCCAACAAAGTCATTTTGAAATTGCAGTGCAAGGCACCACGCGAGAAGATCGCCGAGTACGGGATCGCATTCTCATGTGGCACATCCAAGTGGATCGCCTCTGCATACGCCTAATATCGCGGGTCTTCTCAGCCCCCATAGATCGGCAGTTTCGAGCTCGCGCCATAGCCAAACAGGTAGTAGCAGTCCCCATAGGTTATCAAATGCTAGCATCACCGGGGGCAATGGTTCACCTGTCCAGGGTATGCCAGCTTTGCCTGTGGTTTCGCCTTTGAGTAGCATAGGCATCGAATTGAATGACGTTCAACCAGGTAATTTTGAGCTTCATAATCTATTACGAATCAATGCCTATGGATTGGACCCGTAATGATTTTATATAAATTTGTTCTAGTAGTAGCAGTGGGTGTGACGCCTCCTGGTTCACCACATACAGGAGCAGGCTCAGGCGCCCATCACTGGAGGTCAAGATTGACCACAATTAAGAATTCGTTCCTAGGTAGTCCAAGGTTTCATCGACGTAAATTGCTCACAAGCCCGGAAGAGGTATTTTTTATTTACATCAACAAAACAAACTCAGCATTACCAATCACTGACGAAATGATCTAAAATCATTTTTCAAAGGTACATCTTACGCCAGAATCGTCTCCAGAGCTCACCAAGAGATCGTGGTTTGGCAGTTTGATGACGACGGAAAAGGACGAGACTTTCTCAGTTTTTGTAAAGGGAAAGCCTTTGGCGAGTCTTAAGGCAGACCTAATTCACGCTTTTCTGTCGGTAAGGAGTCAAAATATATTACTCTAATGAGATCTATATCGAAATGATCGATGAAATGAGGGAGTAATCTAGAATTTTTTGACAAATTCATGGTGAAATCGTGGTTTTCACAGATAGCAGAACTATCGCACAGCGTGATTTCACCAATGTCCTTTAGAGTGGAGTACAAAAGAAGTAGCACAGGACCAGTGATGTTCCAGCGACAAGTTCGCTTCCAAGTCGACATTAGTGCCCTATCGAAACAGCCCAACGAACTTCTATTCGCCATTACTTTCACGTTATTGAGTGGTAAGATAAGAAATATATTATTTTTCATAAGTTACTTGCATTTGAGATGGAGTAGTAGTAAGGGGGACCCAAAAGGAACCGGAATTTAGATGGTGCGCTTCGTATATTTGTGATAACAGATTGCATCATGTAGTATTTTCCGTAGAAACTCTCCTAAGTAGATTCCCGAAGAGGTGCCATGTGGCAGCGACGATTTTAGTTGCTGTATTAGCAGTTTTTTGTGATTGTCTTCAGTGCATCCGTGAAACGGAATAATGACTGTCTATATCGAACAATGTGCAGCTGTAAAGTTTTACTTTTTACTTGAGAAGAATACGGTGGAAACTTTTTTGAAGATACAAACAGCTTAGAAAGAACATGCTCTAAGTAAAATTAAAGTGTACGAGTGGTATACTTGGTCCAAAGAAGGAGAAACGGCTATTGGTGATCAGGCCTACTCCGGTCGCAGCGATAGCCAAACTGATCACAACATCGACAAAATCCGTAAACTTATTAATGAAGATTGCCGCAGGATTATAAATAAACTCGAATACATATCTAGGTTTTTCTGGAGCTCAATTTAACGTATTTGAAACGATGATTTGGGAATGTGAAGAGTAGCAGCCAAGTTTGTGCCAGACTTCTCAGACAGTTTATGGCCTTAATGATGACGAAAACCTTGACCTACCCACATTGAAAGTGAAGCATTTTGCCGGAATCGATGAAGTGAAATAGAATGTCACGAAGGCACTAGAGGGTATCAAAGAGGACAAATTCTAAAGGTGCTTCCAGCATTGGAATGAATGTTTAGACAGGTGCGTTAGTACTAATGAAGAGTACTTCAAAGGCGATGAAGGATTTATTTGAAATAAATCAAATTACATACTTCTCATAAGAGTATTCCGGTTTCTTTTCGGGCCCCACATATGGTTTGTGCAGAGATGCAAGGTGTATTATAAAAACTTTTGATTTTTTCCGAACTTCTCTAGCATCTCTGTTTCAAATGCAAGTATTCTCATGAAGAAATCAAATTTTGATTGAAACAATTGTTTCTAGGTAACATTAGGAGATTTAAAAGGGTATGCGAGATCATTCAATCTCAGGTTTGCGCGAGGAACGCACAGGCTTTGATGGGGGGCCAAAGCAGAGCTGCGCCGCCAAGTCCACGGGCGTCCAGGAAATTTGGCTCGGAAATTAGCGAAAGCTCGAGCTGTGGCAGTGACACCAGCGAAGGCCTCTTCCACAACCCACACCCCGCTACCAGACAGGTAGTCTGTTTCAACAAGGTAGCACATCATCATCGTCATTATCATCCACAGCTGCTCGTTGATCGTATAACCGATACGAATCGTGGCTAGTCTTTCATTTTTTCACGAAAGTTCGTTTTGTGAGTAAACCGCGGTTACTTGAACGCAACGAAAGCCTACAAGACTGACAAATCAACATCATTTTTCAAATGATTGGCGCTTCGCTCGGCTCCTGCTTTTTTCGCCTTTTTTACGCATGTCGCAAAATTTCTCTGAATCTGGATCAGGGGGAAAATGGTTACTTTTCTTGGAGGTTAGGTTTTTCTGTGAATCAAGGGGGTTTTGGGGATTTTGGCATTGAGGGTGCTGAGAAAAAAATAGTAATATTTATTGCAATGGAATATTAGATTATAAAATATATTATACCAATATTGTAAACCTGCAAGAAATATAACGAAAGTTACATTACTCTAAGGAAGTATAATGAGTTTCTCATTCAATCATAGAGAAGGTGATAATTAGTTTTTTCATACAAGGATTTGAATAATTCATGGTTTTTATTGCAATAATTATTTCTTTCAATTTTTTGTTTTCCATAAATATATCGAGGAGTACCAGATTTTTTTCTCAGTGTAGAGATTCGAAAACAGAGATGACGAGAGCAGAATTTTTCGTTTTCGAAAACTATATTAACTTACAATAAATATTATTTTGAAAGTGATCAACTAAGATATTTTTTGTGTCTTTTATCTTTTTTCCTTCGTAAAAATGTCTTGAAATTGCTGTTTATCAAAATACCGAAGAATTATTTTCAAGATTATGGACTCTGATGTATAAAAAAAATTTTATGTGAATTCTCGATCACTCAAACACGAAAAAAATTTCTGACACATTTTCACAAGATTGTACGATAAGCAAGATTTTTTAGAATTTCAGTAGCAAAACGAATATTTCTTTCGCTATTTTATTGTATTAAAGTGAATTCTACTGAAATTCACACTAACTGAAAATTTCGTCACTTTCATAATAAGTCCAACAAGTTGAATTAAATAAATATCAAGTTTCATACATTTCGACCAAGAAAAGTAATCCTTTTTCACCACAACTTCTCAGATAAGGAGTAAAAACGTATTTTACCTGAAGTTATTTTTTTGCTAAAAGCAAACAGATAATTTTGACTGAATTATTTGAATACTTTTCACCCTTTTTTTTGGTGATTTTTATATTTTATTTGGCAAAGAAACAAAAAGTTTAACAAAATATATGGTTTTTCTGTCCCATCTTGGGAAAAGGTTAGAAATTTTACAAACCTTTCGATGTAGGCATATAAAAATTTTGAGAAATAAAAGAAACTCATTTTCAAACTTAAAAGTATCTTCTAAAAAGAAATCGTTTCATGTTGCAATTTTCTTTTTACGATCTGCAGTGTATTATAACATCTTATAATCATTTTAGGTGAACGATAGTTAGATTTTTATCAAATTCAGAGGTAAACATATTTTAAGTTTCAAATTATTTCATCATAATTCACCAACTCATTCATTAGTCAGAGCAACAATTTTTCAAAGTTTACCGAAAACATCAGACAACAGTACTGAAACTTTATTTAGAAAATTTGTCGAATTCGTGTGATTAAGAGTAAATGAGTTTCAAATTTTTAAAGAAACTTCAACAAACAAATAAGGAAATTGATTAACATACATTTCATACGCAATTGATTTAAGTTCTTCTTATTTATTTTTAATTTTTCATTTGAATTTCAACATGGCCTATTATTTTCATAATTACGATTTTCGTTTGTGCTCCATGCATTTCATAACAACTTTCACTGGCACCTGATTTTCACACATTTCAGAACTACCATACAATGGAAAAAACATGACTCACATTTTCATCTGAAATCTGGAAGTTTCAAAAATGTTGAAGAACTATTTGAAATTGTCAAAATTGTCCATAATTTACTTAAGATCAAAAAATGTTTACGACAACAGAAAAAATCATCGATAGTCTCCAAAATTTCAATGAATATCTTCAAAATTACCTAAAATTAGAAAAACATTAAAAATCTTCACTATTGTCTGCCATTTTCGATTTCCTCATTTGAAAATTTCATTATCATTCAAAATATCCAAAATGCAGAAGATTCGTAGTGTTCGAAAAAAAAGGTAATTGTTATTCTTGGAATTTTTAAGAACCAAAAAATGTTGCACCATACAGAAATCGTCAATTACCAAAAAACTTCGAATAAAACTCTTCCAAACATCAAAAATTTCGAAAGAACTCAAAAAAACCTTCGAATTTCTAAAGATTGCCTGCCATTTTCGATTTTGTTATACCCAAAAATGTCTGGTAGCCCTCTTCTCTATGCATAACCTTCTTCTTCTCACATAATACACATGGTTAACCATACATCATCACATGTAGAAGAATCAAAACCATAGCATTCAAATCCCAAAAAATAATCACTAACGTCAATGAATCCCAAATTTCTCACAGATCGAGTCTGACATCGAGTCAGATTCTTCCGTCTTCGACGTAAAATCGTCAAATGGAAGAAGAAGCTCTACGTCTACATCCAACAACAACAATGCACTACCTGACTCGACCTCAACTTCCGGTAGTCCTCGAGCTGTGAGGAGTAATTCCGAACAACATACGCCAGAAAAAAAGTGCGTTACGACCATAAGTGGGAGCAGCATCGCGTGATACTACCAGAACCTTCGCTACGAGTTCCAATCAAGTTTGAAAAACTTGTGGAACAACCGTAGCAGCACCCAAGATTTCTGGTGATTCCCTATTTACCCCGAAAATCGCCCGTGGCAGAAGAAACTTCGATCCGTTCATGATGTGGAAGTTGAGTGGACACTACAAACTCAGATTCTCTTGCACTCGTTTTTTTTGCACCGGAAATCTCTTACTGATTTCGACTCATTTATTCTTCCTCTTCTCCTGATTTCCCATCTCAATAACGCGAGTCCAGTGAAAGACGAACAGGAATTTCTTGAAGGTAAGGAAAAACGAGTCTGGTGCGATTTGATTCGATTTGCGTGAGCAAGATATTCCGAGTTTTGGGTGTAGACTCAATGGGAGAAGATGAAAATGATCGAAACTGGACTTACATTGGGCTGTGAGTGGACTTGAAGTGAACTCAGAAGACTGTCATCAGGGATGTTATTATTCTACGTTCTGGAGCAAAATGTTTGGAGAGAAATGATTCTGTGAAAATAACTTTGGATTGGATAAATTTATGTCCACTTCAACTTTACTTACATCTACTTGTATGTGCTCTGCATCATCTTGACGGATCCGTTGAATGGATATAAAGTGGACACTGCTAGATACAAAATGAAAGTCCATTCATAGCCAGTTTATATCGATTTGATGGAAGGTGTGATCAGAGATGCGAAAAAAGTTTGGAAAAAATACCAGGTTTTTGGAAGAGGCTAAAGGTCATGGATTTCGAAGACCAAAAACCTTAGATGGAATAATGATCAACAGTTTTTAGTCAGCTAAATTGTACTTTTTCGGGCTCTTCAGCTGTAGAACTATTCATTAAAACCTTGCGTTTTAGATGGTTGATAATTTTTCTTTCCCTTGAACAAGATTCACAGAAATAATGGAAGTTTGTACTATTCTGCAAAAATAATTCTATTCATGATTTCTTCAGGTGGATAGTAAATGAGACTCAAGTGAAAGAAGTGGTGGTTCATTATCATATTTTTTTGAGATATACACAATGAAAGTTTTCCCATTTTTTCGTAAAAATCTATAAAACTTGGAAAATATGGAAAAAATTTCGAGATTTGTCGATGAGTTGGACAAAATTTCATGAGTTTTCATTTGGAGGGTTTTAAATTATTCAGGCTACGTTCAAAATTTTGAAAATTTTGAGTCAATCGACAGAACATTGCAAATTTTAAAGACTGTCGAAAATTCTAGAAATTTGGAAAAATTTGTAGAATTTTATAAAATGTTCATCCATTTTCTAGATTGTCGAAGATTTTGAAGAATTAGAATACAATTTTGAATTTAAATACAAATCTAGGAAATTTTGGGAATTTTAACAATTTGACGAACATTGAAAACTTTGTGCGATGTCAATAATTCTGAAAAATTCAAAAAGCTGTAGGCTCAGAAAAAAAAGGTTATAAATTTTCTGGATTATGGAAAATTCAGTAAAACTCCAGAAATAATAAGTATCCTGAAAATTTTTACCATTAAGACAATTTTTCATCACACATATATCACCGAATGTTTTTAAAATTTTGAAAAATCCTGAAACACTGGAAATTTCAGAAATCGTCAATAATCCAGAAAAATTAGAATAATTTATAGAATTTCAAATACGTATGAAAAATATTGTACATTATGAAATAGTATAATTCTTGAAAATTTTGATTTGAAAAAAAGTTATATTGCGGGAAGAAAGTCCATAATTGTAGAATTCAGCATAAAAAAATCAAGTAATGTCAGAAATTCCATAAAATTGAAGAACACCGTAAATTTGAAAGATGCCAATGGTTTTAAAAAATGTGTAAAATGTGTAAAATTGAAGGAAATAATGATCAACTTTGGAGACCCCGGAAAATTTTAGACTTTTTTCGTAAAACTACATCAGAAACTGTGTAACATTCTTGACTTTTTGAAAAATCTCAAAATATTGTACCGTACGGAGATCATCAAAACTTTTGAAAATTTCAAAAAATATCTTGAAAATCATGAATTTTCTAAACATTCGAAAGAAATCGAATATTTTGAAGATTATCAAAAATTCTGAAAAATTTGAGACATTCTGTAGAATTTCAGATAATGTAGACAAATTGAGATTATAAAATGCTTTGGAAATTTCTTTAATTGTAAAATTCTCAAAAGTTAAAAAATATTCTATTCGTACGTACATACACAATTTCGAAAATTTCGATGGAAATCCTAAAGTCTTAAACATTTTTTCGAATCAAAATCGTTGTTAGTTAGAAGGATCGTCGATAATTTTTAAAATTCGCAGAATTACTGAAATTTAATTGATTGTGGAAAACTTCGGGATTTCTTCTTTAAACTACAGAAACCCTAATGATCCTAAAGTTTTACAAAATCAAAATTTTTTCGATCGTACAGAGATTGTCGACAATTTTTATTAAAAGAAAATCTTGGGAATTCAGAAATTTTTCAATTATTTAATCGCATAATTAAAAAAAAACACAATAAATGTTCAAACATATTTCATTTTTTACGTTCATTGCGTTTCATTTTGAAAGCAATTTTCTTGCTATGAACCTAACCTAACCTCAAAAGTACCAATGATCGTTATTCCATCTAACCTCTTTCATCATCGAAACCCATTTCCCTACTCCAAAAACCTGCAATATTTCCCAAACTTTTCTTGCATACCTGATTCTAATTCAACTGCCACTCGGGCGTAGCTTTTTGTAATTAATTAAATTAAACATACAGTAATCCACAGTGATTACGACGTGTTATCTGTAAAAATGCAGATGTAAAATTTGTTCGTTATAGGATGAATTTGCCTGAACAAGAGAGTAGCATTAACAATCGCGCATCTGTGTGTACATATTTTGTCATATTATTTATTGCTCTGGGTGTGATGGAAGTGGCTTTACAATAAAAAAGGCACACATGATAGCAAGCTGTTATCACGGTTAAATGATACTTCAAAGGTGTGGCGGCGAGGTACGAGTGAAAAATCGTCACTAATGTTTTTTCGGATTATGATTGCAGGCATTTTGCTATTAGACCTAGTTGTTTTTTGTTGTTGCGCTTAAACAATCGTAAGGTGCTGCGGACGCGAAGTAAATGTTGATTTTGGTTCGACGAAAGTATGCGGAGGAAGTGATTTGTTGTTGTTTTTTATTATCATCACGAGGATTGAAACTGCAGTAAATACTAGTTATTAAAACTTGTTCTAAATCTGGAGGTTCGTTGGAAATCTTACGCATAATGAATAGAATCTGAAAAAATTTCTGAATAAATTCTTTTGAGATATGTCTAAAATATGGAATAAACTATAGTATTGCAGTTTCAAAACCTGAATTAAACAATTTTAATTTTAATTTGATTTTAAATATTTTTCATTCCCTTCCTGATTGATGATTACATTTTTTTCATAACATCATTATTCACAATTTAGAAAAGTATTCACCGAAACACCTACCGACAAATAGGTAATTCAAGGACGAGCTCAAAAATGTAAAGTCTCGCTCCCTTTCTTCCAAAAAAGGGAAAACCCACATGACGATCAGAACTTTTGATCACATCAGGATTGGCAAAATAATCATAATGATTTGGATCGTTTATTAAAAAAGCCTAAATCTTCTTCATCAGTTAAATAGTTCCGAAATATTTCACTAAGTAATCCAAATTTTTTAAAAAAAATTATTCAAAAATAAAGTTTTTAGCGAAATTTCGAGGTGTTTTGGCGAGAGACCCGCAATTTTTTTACACTTAATAAAATCTGTGTTTTTTTATTTATCTAAATGCTATGTGAAAATTTTGTCAATCTTAATGAGATATTGAACTGGCTTATCCTATTTCAATCTATCATTCAATTTCTTTATGAAAATACATAGTTGTTGGGACGATACAAACAGAAACGTTTTTTGAGTGAATTGTCGAAAATTTCATTTTGACACAAATAAATTACAATATAAATATAAAATTCTTTCGAAAATATATGTTTGACAGTTATTTACATAGATTTTATCATCAGATTAAATTATTTTTATTTTATATATATTTTTCAAGATCCTGATGATGACCGAATGAAGGTCAAAATAATAACCGTACAAGTTTAATTTGTTCATAAATCAGCTCTTTGTAATAATTTAACGATACTTGTTTAATTTGAATAATAAAATCAGAAAGCAAAAACGTTTCGGTCTATTAGTACCTACAAAATTCTACATATATAAAAAAAAATAGACCTGGGATCAAAATACTCTGAGCCAGTTCCAAAAGAACCCGATTCGCCACAGCGCAGTAATAATGCCCAAATAATTCGCAAGGGTCTATTTTATGCGACCCGTGAAATGTCGAATGTCCATGAAAGAAGAATATTTATTTTTTTCACGTAACAATGAATGGAGACTATAATAATGCTGATAATAACAGGTGTGTCACATAGAATAATGTAATACCTACCGCTTCTTTCAATCGCTTCGTTAATGATACGGGGAAAATAGTGACTAGATGTTTCTTATAAATATGGTAAACAAATCGTGTAAGCGTAAGATATATTTTCTCAACAAACATATCTCAGCTGATTGGCCCGGCATGAAGAATGGACTAACCCAAGAAAAATTTACGTGTTCTTTAATGCATTTTATATGTGTTCTGGAAAACTATATTTTTTACACGAGGATTCTAAATTGCTAGTTATTTCGAAATTTGTTTCGTAAGTTAGATTGCATTGAAATTTTAACGCGGGAGAAAACATGAGCAGAGCTAATAATTACAGTTTAGTCACCGCACTCGTATTGCTCGCCAACAAAGTTCTACATGATTTTTCGATATTCGGAAGTTCATAAAAAAAAATCCGAATGGATGTAAAATGGATAAAAAACGTGTTTTTCTTGGGTAGATAGGTAGATTACATAAAAAGCTACAGTATTATCGAACGTTTTCGAGATTTTAAAGGATCGATGTTTCGTGTCACACCACACTAAAATACGCGAGTTTGAAGCAAAGCGCAACACCAATTTTTCGATTACATAAAATAACCATACTGCTGAAATTCGCAAAAAGCTCTCGTTCCTATAATACATTATGAGATTGATCGTGTGTCGCAAATTTTTGGAAAAGGTAGAAAAAAGTTGAGAGAAAGGGTTCGAAAATGTTAATATTTCTTGATAATTATTGGCTGTGTCGGTCGATGAAAATATAAGGGGTGAAAAACGAGCACTTTTTGATTTATTTTACTTTTCATTTTTTATCGTCAGAGAAAATGGATCTATAAATTGTTTTTGTTAAATTATAATTGTTGTCCAATAATTAATGTAAAGTTTCGTTTATTCGTTTAAAATATGTACACGATTCAGCAAATTATTTCCATGTTCTAGAATTTTTCACAGCAGAAAATTATCTCTTGTAAAAAATTTTTAATTACATACAAAAAAACGTTGTTTATTTGAGATATGAAGTCTATAGAAGGAAGCCCGACTATTGGGAGAAAAGTATGTAAGGGTTTGGTGGTGCGAATCCCCACCATTTTTTTCTGTACTGCGCGAACCGACTCATTTTAGTCAGCTCTGCGCACTCCCGTTGACGCCACGCAATGGCTGGGAATCAAGCGGCAATTTAAAAAGTTGCGCAGAATCGAAGAATTGTAGCGTTCGCGCAGTACGGAAAAAAAAAATAAAGGCTGTAGAGTGGGGATTCGGGCCGCCACAGCCATGCATACTCTGCTGTTAGCCGCGACATAGGAAGTCGGGCCTTCCTCTATAGGCTTCATAATTTGAGAAAAAGATTCGAAACAAAAAAAGGAGCGATGCAAATAGATAATCGAGATGAAATCCGATTTTAGTGTAACGATCCATAAAATCGAATTTAGAGCTAAGCTTGTGGTTATCTATTTAATAATTCGGGATATGGATATTACCTATTTACGCGATAAGTATTTCATAATAAATGAGATTACCGGCCATATTAAACTAGGGTTTTATATTGCGCTAATCTGAAGCGAAAAATGGGACTTCAATGAACTTCAGAAACGAGACATAATGCATATTTTTGTCGGACACGAAGAATCCTGGGGACTTATATTTAGCGAAGTGCATCAAAAACAGGGTTTTCGATTTGCGTCCCTGGCCAAGTTCGCGCATCGGAAAATTCAGGATTTCAAATTTCAGAAAATTAAAATAATCAAGCCCAGAAATAAAAAGAAAGTGTAAATATCGCAATGCTCATACGAAAAAAAAAAAACTAGAAATTTTCCAAAATCTCAGAAAAGCAGTTGCTCGAGCTTTGCCAGGTGATAAAGACAAATTTCAAAACTATACAACAAACAGCTGAAAAGTCAAAGTCGATGTTTCACCTTCTTTCAAGAGGACATTGTACGCTACATTTTTTATACATAACTTATGATGTTATATTTTTATCACTTGTAAAGTTAGACATGGACGTAGTCTCTCATTTTTAGATACCCACATGTTTTCGTTTGGGTTAAAAAAATTTTATCATTTTTGAGAAAGCGTAAAGTTCGCAAAGCTTTCTCATTTGTAATGATTCCATGTAAATATTCTCATAAGAAAATCAAAGGGTTTCGGAATGCGAAAAAGCTTTTTGACTTTGTTTAAAATATCCCTCAAGGGGAAATGCTTTTCCGTCGTAATGCTGCCGACAATAAAATTCAAATCTTGCGTTATTTTTCAATCCAAGATTATAATGCAAAAATAATGGCCCATTTGGTTGACATTAAGAATGTGCTCCATGTGTGCAATACAAGCTATTATATTCTGATAAACAATAATTTGAAAAACCGTACGAGTCTAGGAGTTCGACAGTTTTTATACAAGTTATCGATAAAAAAAGAATCCTCTAATGCCTCTTTCTTTATTGCATATAGTTATTGTTGGCGTTTTGTTGAAGGCACTGTATTTACGTTACTATTAATTATTGTGATCATAATTATTATATCTGCGTATTCGTTGTCATCGCGTGTTATCGGTAACACCGCAATCACGGGTGGTTTTCATTCGTTAAGGCATCTATTATCGTGATGGTTAAACGATTCATTTGATATCGTACTTATGTAATTTATGTAATTATTATTAAATCTTTATTAATCTTTAGGCGACCGTGCAATATCAGGTCTTGCGTGAACGTAAATAAAGACAAATCTTCATTCTCTTGTTCGTTTTTTCTACCTACTTCCGTTTAACCACATATCTTGTTTGTTAATTACATGTCTCTTAGTATATTGGATATGAATAAACAATTTATTTTTCATCTTTATCATCTTTTCATAAAAGCATAGTTTTTGAAATAGAAAGCATAGTTTTTGTCATACGAAACACTAATGCTGATTTCGTGATATCATATATCAGTTAAAAACAGTTACTTTGTTGCGTTTTTAGCTGTATTAAAACGAAAAACTTTATTTTTTTCTATTTTTCATAATCATTCACGTCTTCGATAGCCAACTGTTATTTCGCTTATGATAAATCGAATATTCCCTACATTACCGACTGTCGTTTGGCAAAAGTAATTCAATAGCAAATTTTCGACTGAGAATTTCCAAGGGAAAGTTCAAAGTTTATCACGCGGTTAAAATAATTATCGATAAATTTTTATCAATTGAAATTCATACCTACTGTTAAATTTTTCAGATATGAATTAGCCTTTCTTTCGAAAAATTTATTTGTATGATAAAAGAAAACGAGAGTATTTGAAATTTTTTTATAATTATTAATTTCAAAAAAAAAAATGTTTTTCACTTAATCAAATGATCCTAACCAGTGACGTGGGATTAAATAACAATATTTTATTGTATTAAAGAAATCCTCCAATTTCATGAGTTAAAAACTATAGAAACAATTTAAAAAGTAAAATACTTAGTGATTTGTATAAATGAAATTTTTCTAAAAACTTACCATCAACAATTTCGCAATTATTCAAATTGTGGAAATCCCCAGTAAACATTCGTGATTATTCGTGATCATGATGTCATAATGACATCATGATCAAGAATGATCACGAATGTTTACTGGGTCGTTTACAAATAACAAATTATATGCACAAAAGGGGACATGAAAGTCCTACCAATATTACCGACGCGAGATAGAACGTCGAAAATAAACAGCACAGATTACTACTACAGATTGTACGGATTTGGAAATTTAGGTTTAAAACGTTAAAAAAAATATTCTTCTACAAAGCTATATCTTCGTTTCGACGTGACAGTGCCTTTAAATATCATACCATGCTACATTTTCAGAATGTATTTTTCACCGTGTCGCCAAACTGTCCCCAAAGAGTCGCTAAACGGTCGCCTAACTTTGGCGACACTTTGGGGACCGATGTTGCTAGGGTCGCATACGAAAATGACATGAGAAAACCTTTTCAAACCAAAAAATGATATGGAAGGGTTATATTGTGATATTTCAAGAGATATTTAGCAAAAAAAAAACGATATAATTTGCCTTAATTTGATATTTTGGATAGTTAAAAACGATTTTTCCTAAACTTGCTATTTCATAATTTAGGCGTGTAAAAACAGTTTGAAGGAAAAAAATATCAATCTTGTCAAAAAAAAAAAAAAATTTATTTTCTAACATGCAAAAGTTAAATACTACCTGCTTAGGTTTTTTAACAGTTAAGGAATTGTAGCATTATACATGCATAATATAGTTTACATGATATCCTGATAACATTTTAAACTTTATGGCACAAGTGACTTTCTCGGTTATCCTAGGAAGCCACAGAATTTTTGAAAAGTTGTTCTACAATCATATAATACGGGGCGTATCAAACCCATGAACGATGATTTCCCTGATTCTTTCCATATATTTCTGAATCGAAAAATCCTCTTCCACTTTTTACAAAACTCAAAAACAAAAAAGATACTCGAGGGACAAAGTGAACAAATCTGATTGGTTAATATAGATATAATTATTACAATAATTATTATTGATAGAAATATTGATTGTCAGTTTTTTAAAATCATTATTTTATAAAAGAAATTAAAATTTGGTTCAAAAGAAGAAAGGAATAATAGAATGATGTTCATAGGAATTTAATTGTTTTACCATTTGTCGAGAGTCCTCAAAATAGAATTAATAAGTTAATAATAATAAATAATTAAAAGTTATGATTTTAAAACTGTATTCAAGATGAACAATAAATTGAACTTAAATATCATACATAAAGGTAAAGATAAATTAGATACTTATAACTACAAAGGAGTAGTTTATGAAGTTAGTTGTAAAGGTTGTGAAGTAAAATATTTAGGACAAACGAAAAGATGTTTAGGAACAAAAATAAAAAAACATGAAAAGAATATGGGACATTTGACAAAATACCACTCAGTTCTTACTGAACATAGAATTTGCCAGGGTCATGATTTCGATTGGAAGAATGTAAAGATTTTAGACAAAGAGACTAATTATATAAAGAGATCAGTTCCGAAATGATTTTTATAAGAAAGACAGAAAATACAATTAACAAACAGGAGGATACTAAATTTTTAAGCTCGGTGTATGATAAATATTTGAATATTATCCAAACGTAATTAATAATTAACGACGAAGTAAATTTCATGAATGACGAGAAAGTTGTGACGAATGAATTCAAATCAGAATGTATAAATATGAACCGGAAACCAAATTATTAAGAGGAAATTACTTAAGGAATTAGACGAAGAATTCTCTGTAAATTTTTAAGTATAGTGAAATTGTCGAAAAGAGATTCGTTGTTTGTAATATGTAAATTAATGGTTTGCACAGTTCCTGAAGAGGGCTCAAATAAAGAGCAGAAAGCTTGAAGAAAGAATTAATGATTTGGTGAAATTCGATTTCACCAATTAATTAGCTCCCAGAGATCGTTTTTGACATTAAAATCATTATTATTATTGTTATAATGTTTTTTATTTATTTTGACACGGAATAGTAATAATTTTCGTCTGAAATCGAAAGAATTTCGAACCCCCAAAATCCCTCTCTGCCTTTGCCACTGGTTAACGGTTTTTCAGGCTTGCCAACAAAACGGAGGGTAGGTATAATAGAAAACTGATTTACCGACAAAAATGTAAACACTGCTATGACGTTAAACTAGTAAATATTTTGACGTTTCATTGCACGCGGCTCAAATGCTTGAAATTTGCAATACCAAAACAAGTAGCTTTATTAGTTTTTAGCAGAAATGAGTATTGTCGAGCGCCTGAGACAAGTGGACGCGTATCCGAAAACCCTTGAGGATTTTCGGGTGAAAACTTACGGCGGAGCATTTGGTAAATATTTTTTTTAATTCTCCTCGCCGAAAGTTCCGGTCATTAATTTATTTATTTTTTCATTATGTCTATTCCACCATATGTTCAATCACATCTCCTACTAATTACAAAAAAATGTAATAATTTTAAGCAAATTTTATCTCATAGAAAACAATTTTCAAAAAACAGTTCATTGTGCAAGTATTCAGGCATTATATTTTATTACATGTACTGTTCAGTACAGTATATAAGATAACAATCTTTCGTGCTAGTTAAAAAATTCATATAATGGATAAAAATAAATGTTTCATGTAATTCTGGTTTTTCAGTTACTATTGTGAGCTCTGCCGTAATTATCATGTTGTTTATATTGGAAACGCGGGATTTTTTGACACCTGGTTTATCAGAGGAATTATTTGTTGATATATCCAGAGGATCGAAATTGAGGATTAATTTGGATATTGTTGTACCGAGGATATCTTGTGATCGTGAGTATATAATTTTAATATAAAAAAATTTGGAGACACTGTCATGTCAGTAATTATTTTAAGTGGTTTTTTATTGTCTCTTAATGGCACTAAAATTCAGCAAATATTAGCTCTTACTTTGGACATAAATATTTCTGGAATATGCATTATTATAACTATAAAGTTAATTCATAAATATCATTTTTTTTAAATCAATACAATTTCTGTACCAATATCTATTTTGCTACAAATTTAATTATTTGAATTAAATATCAAAACGTAAATAAACTATGTGAATATATATTCATAAATGAGAATATTGATATAAAGTAACAGAAGAATATTAATATATTACGTTTCTTATATTTCGATATTATGATCTATTATTTTTATTGTCATTGGGCTATAGTGATATAATATAATTATACTATCCCATATATTATATTTAATACATTATAGTGATTTCTATGGATAGTAAAATATCACAATAAATATAACTAATAAATTAGAAAAAGTAATACATTGATAAATTGAAAAATATATTTGACAATTCAAATATATTATAAAAATATCATAAATTATGTGAAAATGGTATTGTAAATATACATATTGATATGTAAGAAAATTATTTATAATGAAAATCATTCTATAATTATAGTTCTAAAGTACCAGAAAAATATGTCTACATTACGTTCATTATATTCTGATATATTTTTTTTTTTTTTCTTTGCACTGTAGCGATATCATGATCTAACTATATTATTCCATATAATATATTTATTACATTGTAGTGATTTCAAAATATTGTAGAGTTTGATAAAAAATATTATTAATTAATTTGAAAAAGTAATATATTGATATTTTTTGAGATATATTTCACAATTCAGATAAATTATAGAAATATCATGAAAATATTTATAATGAAAATTATTATACAATTAAAGTTATGAAGTTACAGAAAAATATCCATGCATTACATTCCTTATATTTATTCCTTTATTTTTATTTTAATTGAACTATACTGATATTATGATATAATTATATTATTCTATTTATTATATCTACTACATTATGGTGAATTATAAAGATAGTAAAATATGACAATAAATAATAATAAATTAAGAAAAGTAATATATTGATATTTTTGAAAAATATATTTCACTGTTCGAGTTAATTATAGAAAAATCTTGAATAACGTGAAAATATTATTGTAAATACACAGAAAGTAAAATATTAAAAATAAAAATTATTTGATAATTATAGTTACAAAGTAACAAAAAAATATTTATATATCAAGTTCATTATATTCTGATATGATTAATTTTTTTTATTTCCATTGCACTGTAGTGATATTATGATATAATTATATTAATGTATATATTATATTTTTTACATTCTAGGGATTTTGAAAGATAGTAAAATGTGATAATGAATATAATGATGAATTAGAAAATTTTTATTTGAACATTGATTTTTTTTTAAAGTATATTTGACTGTTCAAATGAATAATAGAAATATAATGAATTACGTAAAAATACTTTTTTAAATATATATCTCGATATATAATACAATATTTCTAATTAAAATTATTCCATAATTATAGTTACAAGGTAACAGCAAAATATTCATGTTTGACAATCATATTTTGATATGACGATTCATTATTTTTATTTTCATTGAACTATAGGGCTATTTTGATACAATTATACCATATAATATATTATATTTATTAAATCTAAGTGATTTCAAAAGATGGTAAAATATAATGATGAATATTATCAAGAAAGCAAACGAAGTAATAAATTGATATTCTTAAAAATATAAATAAAGAAGTATGTATGATTTAAAATCAATAAAAAATATTTCATAAAACTGTTACATGTATACCTATTTTTATAAAAATATTATTTATGTATGACGTTCATTGTATAAAAATATTTTATATTTATTTCACTACAGTTAGATATTTTAATAATAAATATTTGTAACCAATTTATAAAATAAATGTTCAAATATTTCACTAAAGTATATTTTACTAATGTAAATAAGTATAAATTTATGACTATAAATATTTCAATATGATATATTTTTAAAAATAAATATTATTCATGTACTATATTAATTATATTTTAATATTATAGAAAAATATCATTTTTTTATTGATTATATTATTATATGTATATGCCATTTATATTATTAAAGTAATATCAAAATAATATAATAAAATGCAATAATAATAAATAACATCGAAAAATGTAATTTTCGTGTGTAATAAACCACAAAGGTTTATGTAGGCTGAGGGTAAATTTTTTAAATCATTCAGGTTCTTTGGTCATTTTTATTGATGCAGGAAATTCATTGCAATCAATTAATACTGTTATTTCGAAAGCATATATTGCTCTTCACATAAATAATTTTTATTAATTTCAAGATGATTACAAAGAGTCTATTTAAAATGTATTGAAGTTATTTTAAGAACATTCCTGCACAATTTACAAAAAGTTAAAGCCAAAATACTTTAAAATTACTCCAACAAACATAAAAAAAAAAAGTATATACTCAATATCCTCCAAAACTTTGATAAATTTTAAAAACTATTTTTCAGATTTATCTTTAGACGCAATGGACACGACTGGCGAGCAACACTTGCAGATATTGCATAATGTTTACAAAAGAAGGCTTAATCTTGAAGGTCAACCTATTGAAGATCCACAAAAAACTGGTAATTGAAAAAACATCCTGAATAATTTACACTGCAGTTTTCATTATTTAAAAATATTTTTCATGTCCTGTACCAGATGTTGTGAAGATACCAAAAGTGATAGAAATCACAGAAAAGGTAAATTTATTTCCAAATGTTTTTCTTTTAATTTTGATGAACTGTTGTTACCATATCTGAATTTTTTATGCAACAGGAAGCTGGAAATACGACCGAGGAAAAATGTGGAGATTGCTATGGAGCTGCTGATGAAAGTGAAGGTGGCATAAAGTAGGTTTGAAAAAAAAAATTATTAAATTTTAATTAATTATTTATTAAAAATGATGAAAATAATAGTTGCTATGGTAATGCTCATTAAAAACTACTGTTTCTTTATCATTTTAGTTTTTTTAACGAAAATTGACCACCAAAACTTATGAACTGTAAAATTCTTGAATAGTTCTACTTACAATATAAAAATATTAATTTTTTATAGATGCTGCAATACTTGTGCAGAAGTACAAGAAGCCTACAAACAAAAAAGATGGGCTATCAATGATCTCACCAAATTCAAACAGTGCGAGAATGACGCTTCTGTAGAACGAAAAAAAAATGCTTTTTCTGAAGGATGCCAAATTTATGGTTACATGGAAGTCAACAGAGTTGGAGGAAGTTTTCACATTGCTCCAGGAGAGAGTTTTTCCATCAACAATCTTCATGGTAAAAAAATATAAGACTAAAGTCTCAATTTCTGTTCTTAATGTGGTAGAGTAATTTAATATTTGGCTGAAGCAGGGTCCTTTTATTAAATTGTGAACTCCAAATTCTGAATAAAACAGACCAACATATCAATAACCAAAATGAAACACTTTTGAATTAAACAAAAATATCAAACACTAATCCAAATTTTTTATTTTACAGATAAATTGTTAAAACAGATTTTAATAATTCATATACTACTTGCATAAATACGTCAACGTATAAAAAACACAATATAAAATTTTTGGAAAAGGAATCACGCAAAAAATTTACTCATGATTTTTTAAGTTTAATTGACTTTTGCTGATGAAATAAATTTATGAATTCATTTTTTGCTGTTTTTCAGTGCACGACGTTCAACCATATTCATCTAGCAGTTTCAACATGACGCACAGAATTCGCCATTTAAGCTTTGGACTGAAAATTCCGAATCTTTCAGATCCTATCGACGATTCCTTGGTCGTGGCTGACAAAGGTACGTTGAATATTTTTAACAGCAATTTTTATTAACAAACGCAAAATATATACTTTTGTAGTACAACTTTTTCCCTAGAAGATAGATCCTTTTTTTTTCGATTAACACCTTATGCCTGTGCCAATTGCCATAAAAGTTCCAAAAGTCCCACCACCTTGTATCATGGCTTTACCCACGCTATTGACCAGTTCTCGACCTCTGATTCCATACCTGAAAGAATTTGAATTATATTGGAAAACTATTATTTTTATTTGTTTTATTTGAGGAATTTGAGAAATTTATAGTCTTGACTTGTGTGTAGATTCGTTGAAAAAGTTTTTTTTTTTTTTTTTTTTTAAATGATTTTAGTAATGAGAGTAACAAAATTGAAGTATTTGAAGTAAAAAAGAATCCATTGAATTTGAAGAATAGAAAAAAAATAGGTAGGATTTATCATAATGATTTTCAATAACTTCAGAGAGGAATTTATTTCTTTAGTGAATATTTCAAAATTGAGAATAATTTTTGAGCTGTAGAAAAATTTTTCATTATTCAAAAAATAACTGCTAATACAGAAATATAGGCGTATTTGATTTCTTTAGAAAACAAGAAATTTACTGGAAAACGTTTGGTAAATAATTTTATGAAAATTATTTTTAAATTTGATGCGTAAAAATAATGGTTCCAAGTTATATAAATCAATTTACAAATCCAAAAAAATACAACAAAATATCTTGTTTTTCTGAGTACAAACATTTTTTTTATACATTTTAGTAGACACTTTTTTGGCACTGAAAAATATAATACCTTATGGCACTGAAGCCTCCAAAAAGTGCGCCTGAAGCCAATCCCACACAGAATCCTATTGTGAATCCCATTTTCATTTTGTCCCAACAATTTGGACCTTGTTGATATGAACTTCCAGGAACTACAGGCATGGTGTCCTAAAAATTAAAAACATTAACATACATATTTTTATTCCAGTCTCAACTCCAATTTTTTTAATCATTTCGGTACAAAAATCTTTATCGTCTTAATATTTGAATTTGAATTTTTAATTTTTTCAATAAAAATTTGAGAGTTGTATTTGCAAACTTTTCTAGATTTAAAATTGTAGATTTCTTAAATTTTGAATGCTTTTTTTTTTAACGTTCTGGACTGAATAGTTTTTGACTTTCGAATTCGTGTTTTTCGAAAAAAAATTCTAAAATGGAACATTTTCAGTATATAACGGTTTATTCAACATTGCTGAAATTATACATAAATGAGATGATAAATAAAATTATGATGAATAATGCAATAATATTCTTAATATATGTATAGACACAACAGGGTTAAATTCGAACAACGCAAAGCCAAGTATAAAATGATATTGAGATAAAATTAAAATAATTATCAGAGTATTGAAAATTTGAAGCATTTCAGGAACTGCAGATCTAAATTGTAGACTGAGGAATATTATAAAAATTTTTTATAATTTTTAATTCCTTGAACAATGTAATATTCTTCAAATTTTTACTAGTAAAAAAAGTATATAAGGAAAATTGTTGATAACTTTAAAAATTTCATGAATTCTCCATAATGGTGAAAATTGGAAAAAAAAAATTCAATTTTATGAAAGGTACATTGACAAATTTTAGAAATCATTGAATGTTTTAGAGATTCTGTAAAATTACAAGTAATGTGTAATATTGTTAAAATTTTTATAAATTGAAAAAAATTAGATTGCAGAAAAATAGTCTATAATTTCAATTATCTTTTATATTATACTATATTAATATTACCATACATACTTTATAATATTATGAGTATATTGTATAAATATTAAATAATTATAATGATTATATCATGTAATAATGTAATTGTAATAATAATAAAAATTATAATTTATTACAATAAAAATAATATTCTCTTACATGCTATGAAAATTTTATTTTATTATACATAAGGATATGATAATTTATATAATATAAATTAATATTTCATATAAATGATAATTTTCATCATATAATAATAATAATAATTCTTATAGTTTATATCATATATTTTCAACCATATAATGTAATAATATTATGCATAATTTAAAAATCATAAATTCTGGATTTTTTTTACTTTGTATTGAATTTTCAAAACAATACTTTGCCCTCATTTGACATTTCAGTTGGTACGTCACTGCCTCCAAAAAAATTGTCATTCATAAACCATTAATATTTTCGTTCTCAAAACACCATTGGCAAAGAAATTCTTTTTTACTTACCAATAAATGATGAAATAATAAAACATTACATTTCATGTGTCAAAAACAATGAGTTTTATTCAAATATTCTGAACTGTTCCAGTTAGTTAATTTTTAACTCTGTTGGTGAAAAAAAAGAAAATATTGTAAAGGTTTCATTGTATACTTACTTTTTAGTAATACTTTCGAGTAATTGTCAATATTTTATATGCAATTGCGATTTTTCACACTTATCTTTTGCAAATATTTACCGGATTTATCTTTTATCTGACAATTGTCACGCTCGGTTGCCATATTGATTCAATGAAAATACCGAAAGCTGATTAGTCGAAATTCGCAATATGGTTTGCGAATGTAAATTTAAGCGGGAAAATTTAAAATCTGAATTCAAAAGTACAGAAATTAGCAAAAAATGCATAAAAAATGTAAATAAATTAATGAATAATTATGTATGTAAAATGGTTAATGTCATGTAAAACATTATACATATTTTAAGGAGTAATGTTGCAAAAAATTTAATAAATAGTGTAAAATTTATACAACAAAAAATATAGAAATTATATCTTAAAATACGTTTGAAATATTATAATATTGATTAATGTAGTATAAGGAGTATTATTTTACATTATATAATTAATTATTCGAAAAAAGAATATCATACTACAAAAATAATAATTTTAAATAATAAGAAAATATTCAATGATATTATAATTATATTTATTATATTCGTACATATTTTCTATGCTTAAAATAATTAGAATTTTAATCTGTTATTATTTCATATAGCTAATTAATGATCATATAATTAATAATTTACCATTATCAAAAACTATAACCATATTCTTTAATTTGGCTTGTTTATAATATTTCAATAATCAATAAATTATTTTTGTACGTATTATAAAAAATTTCGAGGTTGACAATATCTTTTCATTTCTCAATTTTTCTTTTCATATCTCTAAAATTTATATACTCATCCTACATCTGAACGACTACATGGTTATAGTTTTTTCTATCTTGCATAATTTTTAAAGAGCAAAAAAATGCATTAATAATTATTATAATGATCAGTAATACAAATTTCATATTTATCTGAGTATATTCATCATATTAAAAAAATTCAAAATCATATACTTGATTCCGTCCCACATTTTTCTAAAACATACTTTTGCTCTATTTCAGGTGCCATGGCCTACCATCACTACATAAAAATCGTGCCAACAACTTTCATCAATTTGAACGGCTCTCAACTCCAAACAAATCAATTTTCCGTGACAAGGCATTCGCGACAAGTGTCACTATTTTCCGGTGACTCCGGGATGCCAGGAATATTTTTCAACTACGAACTCAGCCCTCTGATGGTGAAATTCACGCAAACCCCAAAACCGTTCCAACATTTTCTCGTGAAAATTTGTACTATCATTGGCGGAGTTTTCACTGTTGCTGGTATCATCGACTCGTTTCTCTACCATTCCCTCAAAGCAATCCAAAAGAAAATCGAACTTGGGAAATTCAGCTAGAATTTGTGCCAAGTACAATTCCCCACAAATGGTCAATATTACTGCGCAACTGGGAAATTTCTCTTTTCAATACGAATGTTGCTTATGAGTGTTTAGTATGAATATTAATGTACAATGATTTTACAAACCATGGGTAGATTTCGTAATTTATTAAAGCGATTTGAGGTACAGATTGTAAGTTTCCACGGGCACTCTTGCGATGTTTAAACAAAATTCAGAGTCACTGCCTTCAACGAGGGACAAAGGTGAAACATAGAGAGGTTTTGTGGGATCGTATTGGGCTCGTTTTAGTTCGACCAGGAATTGATGCCTTGGTTGGATCTTGCGTCTCCTGCATTTTAAAACTCCGGGTATTTTCAGAATAAGACTGTGGGGAATCTTCATGACGTTGTGCAGATAGTCAAAAGTTGCGACCATGCGGAAACGGTCTGAAAACAGATTTTTTTATATTAGCATTGTTGTGATTTAAGTAATAAATATTAATATATATATATATATTGTATTTATTAAAATGCGTGTTTTTATTTATTTACTAAAATGAGGAAGTTTACTAAATCCCTGGTATTTGGGCATTACTTTGGTAAAGATTTTTAGTGAACATAATTTATTGTTTTTGAAATTAACATTGATCTTATTTTTACTCTATACTATGTTCAATTTAATTGTTGAATTAAAAAAAAAAGTATTATACTTTTGATGAAAGAGAATTCAAAAAATTGTAAATCTAAGAAGAAATTTGAGAAGTACAAGGTCTTCCAAAAAATTCAAGTAATGAAAAATACTCACTTCTGAAAATCCTGAAAATGAAGTTTACGAAAATTGGATTTAATTCTACTGAAATCATTTACACAAAAAAAATGAAATTAGATCATTATTTTCTTTATTTTCAGAAACGAGGAAAGCTTTCCCAAAAGAAAACTTTTTTACTTTATCCACTTTGAAACCCATTTGATTTATTAAACTCTTCACAATAAAATCTTGTGGTATATTCCTTTCTTTTTTTAATTTTTCACAAAAAAACTTTGTTTTTCGAAGAGAAGACTTAGAAAACTATATATTTTAATATAAAATAACAAAAATACATAGTTTTTTTTTTTTTAGAACCGAATAAGGAAAAATTCTTGATTTAAAAAACAATGTAACTTAAAAAGAATCAGTTGCATAGAGTATGAAAAAAATCTAATTATACAATTTTATTCTTAGTTTTGTCAATCGAAAACATGTAGAAATGAAAAAATAGGAATTCGGAAAGAAAAATAATCAAAATTTTATTATAAAAGAAAATTTTTAAACTCAAGAATCTAGGGATTTTAATATGAAATTTCAAATTGAAAAAAACTAGTTTTAAAATTGAATAAATGAACCTTGTAAGTTCTTACAATCTTTTTAGGATTTCTTAAAATTTTAATCCATTTGTTTGTTCATCAGAAAATATTTTTCGAATTCAAATTTGAAAAATTAACATATCAGAAAAAAAAGAAACAGTAGATAAAAATTGTATGAATAACATTTGATGATTATTAAGATTTACAGTAAAATTGATTTCATAATTTCTTATAATAATATTTAAAGAAAAGAAGCTTTCATTTTTGACAATCATTTCAGAAATAAAAGTTATTTCGTTTACATATTTAGATATAAAATACATAATATAAGATAGAGTCATAAAATTTTATGAATGATTTGAACAAAAAATTGATAAGAATTATTTGTGTAAAAAAAATCATTAATTGTTTCAAAAACAAGGAAGGTTTTTTACAAGCAAACATTTCACTTTATGAACATTAAAATCCGTTTTAATTATTTTTTACTTTTAACAATAAAATAATATGGGGTTTTTTCTTTTTGGGTCAATTTTTTTCCAGGAAACTCAAATTCTTTTTATTAGAGAAGACTTTAAAAACTCTAAATTATAAAAATACAGTCTTTCATAGAACCAAATAATTAAAAACTTTTTATCTAAAAATGTACTTTACAAAAATCTGTTATGATTAAAATAAAATGAGTTACATAAACTGCCAAAAAACTTGGAATCAAATAACTAAACTTTTAAATTTGTAAATTGAAAAAAGGTTGAAACAAAAAATGAAAGTATAAAAGTAAAATACAAAACTCATGAAACTAGGGATCAAAAACTAAGATTTCGAATCCAAAAAAACTTGTTCTAAAATTTTAATGTCTTTTTACAGTTTTTCAACATTTTAAATTAATTCGTTATTATTTAGAAAATATTTTTGCAAGTAAAAATTATAACATTAACAAATCAGAAAAAACAGCAATGTCTTGCAAATGTATGTAAAATAAAAATAGAATATCAAATTGAACTCAGTTTAGAATTGTTGTAATTAAAATTTGAAGAAAAATAAAATCTCATGATTGATAAAATGAAAATCAAATCAATTAAAACAATGTAAATATAAAGTTTATAATTATACATTCAAATCTGAAAAAAAATCATTATTAATTCTTACTTTCCGTAAACAAGGCAGGCTTTTCCAAAAGCATACTTTTCACTTCGTGCTCCTCGAACCCCATTTCCTCTTTAACAGCAAAAAATTTCTCATTCAGAGCGTGCTCCTCCAAAAGAACAAGCTTCGGACATTTCGTCGCTACAAGTCTAACTTCCTTTCCTCGCAATTTAAAAAGAGCCTGCAAAATGCCCAATCTTTTATCAATGTCTTCAGTACTGTGATTCAGCCATACAGGCACGGACGAAACAATATGCGAGATCATGTTCACGGAAAAACCGTGCGCCCTCAGGTACCGAATCCTCGTCTTCAAATCGTCCAAATGCTCCAGCAAAAATCTCGGATTTTTCGTCAAAAACCTCGAAAGTTCCTCTTCCTTCACTCCGCAGTCAATCAGGAACATAATATAAGGTTTTATATCTTCCTCAAAATCAAGTTTCAATAAAAACGAGGGATCCTTATCTTTCGCTTCGATTTGAAACAAACTGACTCCAAGTTGAACCAATTTCTGCAGCGTCGTCGAACGATCGACGTAAGCAGCAAAATTAAAAGAAGGTCTACAATAAGGCCCAATATGCGAAATGTCTTCCTTGCATTCATCAAAAGGCCCAGGAAGAATGGGTTCCAATCCTTGCAAATTTTCGTCGAATTCAAAATTTTTTCTCGTCAATTTCCATTTTCCCTCGACACCATCGCCAAATGTGTTGATGACGTCGATTACGTTGGAATTTTCCACATTTGGGACTTTATTTACTTCGTTTTTTGGTGTTTCGTGAGTTATTTCGTGAATTTGGACAGAGTTTTGAATGTGTCGAGATATAACCTTACTTTCTTGGAGTAGTATACTTTTGGCGCGGTGAAAAACGAGGTTTTTTAGGCACTGCATTTTGGGAATTTGGAGGGGGTTTTTGGTGAGAAAGGTTGTTTTTTTTATTAGTGGAAAATTAGAGTAATATGACACATTTTATGATTTGTTTTGGGATTCATTATTTTTGTTTACTTTTTTAACTTCTAATATGATAATCATAATCATAATGCGTAGCACGAACAGAGACGAGGATTGTCGAAGGTTCCCGAAGATTTATGACGTCATGATCAGTGGTGCCACTACACAAAAAAATTAAGCTGGTATCAGGATAATAAAAAATTCCTTTTTTTATTTTGACGTGATTTGCTGATTTTCGCACATTGTTTACTTAAGGAATAGTATTTTTCGGTTAAAACTAAGTGTATTTGAAAGCTACATACCATCATTGATGAAGATTGATGAGTAGCGTATGGAGCTTTGCCCGTAGTCGCGACTAGCCGCCATTTTTAACGGTCGTTTTTTGAATTTGAAATGGGGTATATAGAGTATGCGGAGGGTAACGCACCTTGGTACGTAATATTAGAAAGTTGAAAACACATAGTAATCATAATTACTATACTCATACTAAAAGTGATCATATAGTACTCATTAACAAATAGTAAAAATAAATAAATGCCCCCGTATTTCGCGCACCCAGAAGTAAAAGTCGTTCCAGAAATGAATGTGAGACTTTATTTTAGGTGACAAATGTATAAAATACTATTAACTTACTTGGAATGGGAAAACAAATGTATGATTCTTCTACTTAAAAAAAAAAAATACTCCTTAACAATAGTATATGTTATACTGTTATATATCTGATTTCAATAATTAAACCATCAGAGCCTTTTCCATCCTAGTTCAACATGAAAATCGTGTTTTTTCTATTTCTTAGACTGTCTTTGAAAACACACTTTTTAAACATTTCGTCTGAGTATTATTTTTCGATTAATTTATTTGAAATTACTAAAATAAGAACTCGCGTATCTCACACACAAGGAAGTAATAACTGTTTCTAGAAATGATTAAGATCTTGTATTTTATATTAAATGCCGAAAAAAAATTTTTTCAACTTAATTGTAAAATAATCAACCCTCAATCTTCTCATGTTTTAAAAGTTAGCTCGTAACCAATATTATGTCGTACTACATTGTTGAGTATCTATGAAATTTTTTTTTATATATTATTACATAGAAATTGTGTTTCTCCTGTTCTTTAGACTGTATCTGAAAACACCCTTTTTAGACATTTTGTCGGATAAAATTCTTCACCCCGCTTTGAAAAAACTAAATCAAATCCTTCTACTTTTCAAAATATTTCACGTTGAGTATCTCTGTCACACGTTGTTATACATACCATACCATCCTCGTATGATATGGAAATTGTGATTTTCATATTTCTCACACTTGCTGCGAGAAATATCCTTTTTAGAAATTTCGTCAGACTTCTATTTTTCAATTTATTTCAATTACAGAAATGAGCTCCCCTTGTATTTCTAGCGCCATCAGGGTCTAACAGCTGGATCTAAAATTGAATTAGATACCTCGACTTCCGGATGAAATATCAAACCAACTTTTTCAACTCGATTTTGTGAAAACCAACCAATTCAGAGCCCTCACCATATCCATGTATAACATGGAAATTTTATGTTTTTCCTATTTACCAGACAGTCCAAAAAACATACTTTTTTGATATTTCATAGGATTATAACTTTTCAATTCATTAACAATTAATTAACAAGGTACTCCTCTTATTTCACGTAGCCAGAAATGAAATGTGATTCCTGAAACGAAGCTAAGACCTTGATTCTTGATATTATTTCCAAAATAGTATTATTCATCCTGAAATAAGAAATTAGAAACCAAATCTTATTTTTATAAAATTCGCCTGTCAACAATTCTGTCACATATTACACCGTTAAACTTAAACACTACAAGTATGTATGTACTTTATTTTACTGAAATGAAAAAATGGGTATCTAATTTATCTTCTCAAAAAAAGTTTACTATTCAACGATATTTATGATAGTATATTACATCACGTGTTTACAAATTTATTTTACCAGACAATATTCTGTTTTTTCATAGTATATGCACTATCGATCCATGGAATTTAGCTTCTTTAAATGGAACATTTTAGAATGTCAAATTCTAAGGTTCTCAGTTACAGACTTGAAATCCTAGAGTAGATAAGCACATACTAGATGTGTGCAGTTTCGTATATAATATCAGGGAATTTACACTTTAATCATACGTAGTTCTATTTAGCTTAAGTATATACGTGCATAGACTAAGTTTTCAAATCTTTGAAAAACATTCCAAGATGAAAAAAGCAATTAAAAACAAAATTGTGTAGAATAATAATAAATTTTCTATCTTTATCTGAGAAAAATGTCGAACACAGACGATTTTTTTACGTTTCATGAACTTCCCGAATTGAAATGATTTTCAATGGTTCATTAATGCATTTTGGAACATAAAATTTTTTCACTTTCGTTTTTCAACGTAGAAAAACCGATTTCTCTCACTTTGTGTGAAAAAAGGCGAACAAAGAGGCCAAAAACTCGTGTATCTGGGTATTATGGATAGCATTTCCTTGTGCTCATATAAACCTCATGTAACAACCGCTTTTTTGCAACCTACCGCTATTCTTCACGCGATGATCTACCGAGGATGAGTCCACGACGCAGAAACGTACAGTTAAAGTCGTCACTCTTGGCTTGCCAAGCATGATTTTCGCTAGTTACGATATGGGCGACGTACGTTACCTGTATAATATTCCACTTTTTAATGGCGAAACTCAAGAAGTGCACTGACTCTATGAAAATACTCCGTGCAAAAGAAGCAGTTCATATCTTTTTAATAAAAAAAAAGGTTCTTCGAAAAAATTACACCATACAACCCTGCATGAGGCCCTATTGTGAGGCACTCATTTGATTTGGTAATTAGATTGTATTTCGACGCCATTTGTTGTCGGATATGACACACTATGTGATACATGTAAAAAAGGCAAATGCCCGTGCGAAGAATTATAAATAAATAAATAAATATGACGTTCATCAGAAAGTTAGAAACAATACGTAATATGAAGTCGTTGTGAAAAATTTTTAATTTATGTAGTTCATTTTCTGCGATTTCGAGAAAATATTTATTTTAAGAGAGAATTCGTTACGCCACAAAAGAAGTCATCCATCACCGAATAATTGCAAAAAATGTAATAGTATCAGGACATTATATGTTTCCTGAACTTTGAATAATAAATCATTATTGTTCGATCACCTTCGGATTTGTACTACTATTTTTGATTCAGATAACATGTTTGGCGTTGAAAATTTCATCACACATCGCACGTTAACTGCTACACCATAAAATCATATGGGACAACGAAATTAACGATAAACGTCTGAAATTCGCGAGAATGATAAAAGGAATTATGCCGCTCTGGCTTAACTAAGCGCTTCCGGTGGGGAGGCTATTTACTAATTAATTATCGTGCGAAACAGTCTACAAATCACAAGCGCCATTAAGGTTTCTTCTGTTTACTCGACTTGGGTGTGTACATGGATAAATAAATATTAGAACAATTCAAAATGCAAAGCAGAAACGTAAAATCGAATTCAAACCTTTTACTATTTTGGTCTTTTTTTCTGTAGGAACGTTTAAAAAACTTCATTTAGCTCTTTTATTTTTTATGATAATGCAAGTAACATCATTGTTAGGCTAATTTTTACAGTAATGGTGTTCATGAAGGAAACTTCTAGTTTTTTTCAAAATTTCTGAGTTTTTCTTGGGGACATTCAATCTCCTGGGAATTCAAATTCAGAGAAGCAGTTCTACCCTGAGCAAATATTGGATCGAGGGATGTCGAGATTCAAAGAACCGACGCCAATCTCGAGTTTGCAAACTTTAATATTATCAAACAAAGGCAAGTGTCATTGGATCTGACAAAAGTCATGTTCAGCACATTTCAGGTCGATGGAACCTCGGATGTTTGGTGAAGTTTCCGGTAGATTCTTGCAGGAGTACACGTATGAAAAGGTTTTGTGTAATCTTACTCAGGATCTTAGGGAAAATTTCTACAAGTTTCAGGCCATATTTGAGTGCCGAATTATGGGATTTTCTTTAGTGAATTCTAATTTGATGAAGAATAAGTTTATTTACATGAAGAATTTTGGATTATGAAATGTTTCAGAGATTTGATGTTCTTTTTATATAAATTGGGTCTGCTGAAAAAAAGTTCCTGAATATCCTGATTTCCTTTAATGTAGAAAAAAATGAAAGAGCGTATTTTTAAGATCGACTTTAGAATTTTTTCAGTTTTCTGATTATCAAGAATAATGCCAGAAAAATCATGTTTTTGTGTAATCTTGGTTAAACAAATGCAAAATAAAAATTTCATTCTCGTTTTCAACTAGAGGAAACTTTAAAGATTTATCCAATATTCAGAAATAGAATTTTTAAATTGAATAATTGAGGTATCATTAAAAATATACTGAATTTTTTGCGAAGTTAAGAATTCATTGGAATATATCAAACGTCTTAAAACAGTAATTGAATTTTCAAAAAATTTTTTGTCTCATCAAAATACTTCGCAAATCGTTTATTTTTGCCCATGAAAGAAAAGGATCATCATTATAAAAATTATTAATAATATTTTATAATTTTTTAATCCTATAATATTAGGACGAGAGAATTTAGGTTTTTAGAATTTCAAAGTTCTTGACTAGCAAATATGTAATACGAAGAAAATTGATACAGAATTAGAACTACAAAAACGTGACATTGAGATTCTATAACTAAAAATTCCTGAATTCCTTCTTTTCACAGAATTTCAAGAAATTTTAATTTTCCAACTTTATCAAAGTCATTCATTTCGATTCTTTACTTTATTGAGTGACAAAAAAAAGTTTCTCAGTTATGTATTAGATATTTGACGAAATTATATTTATTCATTTTACATTTCACAAAGAAACAATTATTCTGAAAGAGTAATTCCGTTTTTACACGTGTCAGATTCAGAAACTCAGTGAAATACAAAATGTCTAAAAATGATATTGCAATTTTCAGGAAATTTTGTTGCCAAACAAAAAAGTCTCTAAAAACTTTAATTTTGTGCCTTATTCGAAATTTGTATTGTATGCGATTCAACAGATGTAATTTTCGAAATCTTCTAGTTTTTTTATAATAAAAAATAATGTATAAAAAGTTCGATCGTAAAATTAGATTATAAAAAATGCAGTAATGAGATTTTATAATCAAAAAATTCCTACCTGAAGATTTTTCACTCGAAAATATAAAAACTCTATAAAATTAAAAATATCTTATTTTTCCGAAGTGGCAAATTTAGATCTTAGAATTAAAGAAAATTTTAACGATTTCCATCATATATTTGAGGAAAATATCATTAATAATTTCCTATATCAGTAGAAATAAATCAATAAAAAGAATTTATTCTGCAAAGAAGTTTAGAATCAGCTGTGAATCTATTTATTGTTTAAAAATAAGAAAAATCGTGGGATTTTCGCGGAATTTTTTGTCCCTAAGAAAACATTCCTGAAATTTCTATTTTCCTCGAATGCAGGGAAAAATTGATCAAAATCATATTAAGATTGAAAAATGTTGTATATTTTAAATTATTTTACTCATGATGAAAAATTATCTATGTACGAAATTTCGAAGTCTGCAATTTCTGTCTGCAAAACTCAAAAATAGAATGATTTACTCATTTTCACTTCATAAAAGAAAATTTTCGAATTTATCAATACATTTTCCATTTTCGTCTTAAATTTTTCAAATTTTAAAGATGTATCACGAATCTTCATAAAAACTAGCTTTAGATACTTAAACTATTTTTAACTCTCCTCGAATCTAAATTGTTTTTTTTTTTTTTAATCAATTTTATTAACAGGCAAAAGTTCCTAAATTTTGATTCATCGACGAAAACAAAAATTGATGTATAGAACAAATCATTTCTGAAAGTAACTAGAATAACTCAAAATCTTGAAATTTTCTCTCTTTCTCTTTTATCTCCTCAAAATTCCACTGTCAACAGAATTCCAAACAATCTTTTTTTTTCACATACATTAAAAAATTCTCTCCCAAGATCACCAACATTCCAGTATCCAAAAAAAACGAAATCTTATTTATAATTTAACTATCTATGCAACGTCGAGATATTTTGACCTCAATATGCAACAATTTTCCAAGTGCCAGACTCAATAAATATTCATCTTTGTCAAGATGATGTTTTAGGTTCCTCTCAAGAGGCATTAATAATTAGAGTGCTGAAAACAGAAACATTTTTTTGCATACTTGAACGTCTATTTTCGAGTTCGACTGAAATTGCACGGATAAATATGACGATGATCAGACCGCTGGCTCCGAACGAGCCATCTGTCGAAGTGGAAACATTCATCGAGGCCGTTTCAATGGCGAGTCATGAAGGTATACTTTTAGGATTCCAAGGCACTGTGCTATTTCCGTTGAAAGAATATACCATTCGAACAATTCAAGTGATCAAAAAAAGGAGAAAACAGGGTGGACGTGAATAAACGTCAGATGTTATGTAATTACGAAAGCTATAGATTTTGTTGTATTTTCGACGCCATTTTTTTCATAATTTGAATATTTATCGTTTTTATGTTTCAGATGACAAATTACCTTATTTTTGCAATGAAATTCAGTGGTAATTTTCTTTTCAAATAAATTAATTTTGTTATGCCAGGTGAAATAAAATTTCTTTGATATTGCAGTTCTGTCGATAGAAACTTTCATATTTTAAAAGAATTTCTTACGCTACACTACAAAACCCTTTGTAGAATAATATTTCAAAATTTGTCTATGCCAGTCTCAAAAAAATTAAAAACTAAAAAGATAGTCGAAAATTTTAAGGTAGTTTCATAGGATTTAGAAACTATTTGAATGATTATTTCTCCTCAAAATATTAATTATCATTATTTGGAAGAGGCACAAAAATCTAAAACACCATGAACTTTATTTTAGAATTTTTTTGTACATATATTTTATGCATCATATAAGATTTGTCATCAGTGTTTTTTTGTACCTATTTTTCTATAGATGTACTGTAAATAGTTTTTTTTTGTTTATATCGAGTTATTTTTATTAAAATATTGTTGCCTGTATTTTTTTATTCTATGTATGATTTTTCAATGTCCATACATTGAATTTGTTTTCATAACAATTGATATATTACGAATTTTTTATACCTAAAATTTATATCGTAGGCAAAACTTTTGTCGGAAATTTCAGAAAGCAAAAAAATCTCAAAGTTCGTATAAGTACCATGAAGAACTATGAAAGATGTGTGAATAGAAGAAAACTTTGAAAACTAGGAGTGAATTATGAAATTTACGATAAGCTAAAGGAGAGCTATAATGTTTTAAGGAAACTATAAGAATACAATCAAAACTATGTACAAGTAAACTTTGTGAAAATTATGAAAAGTTGGAAAAACTTCAAGAAAACTACAAAAAGTAAAAGGAATGAACTGAAAGAAATAATATATGGAAAGTATGTGAAAATTATGAGAAATCTAAAAATCTCCTAAAAGAAAAATGAGAAAAAGTCACATTGGGATAAAAATAGTAACATTCAACATAATTCTGGTAAAAAGTACTAGAATATTTTGTTTATCTTATTGTACGGATTTTGTTATTTTTACTATACTTATGAAAGAAGAAACTATATGAAAACTGAAAAATGCGTAAAAACGACGAGAAATATATGACAAATACGCAAGAGCTTCAGAAAATATCAGAGAATAACAAAGAAAAACAAATTAGGTAATTCCAAACATTTTTATAGTAAAAAATACTAGTATAATGTCACTTTTACAAAAATATTCCAGATTTTGTAATATTGACATTAAAAACTATGAAAACTATGAGCGAACTATACGAAAACCATGAAAAAAGTGGAAAAGTTTCAAGAAAACTGTAAAAACTTAGAAGAAACTACAAATAAGCAAACTGTGTAAAGTAAATTAAAAACTACGAGAAACTCACGAATAACAAAAGAGAACTCGACTGAATAAAAGTACTTTTCGATATGGTTATTGGTCATAAGTATTGGAAAATTATAATTTTTAAAACGTGTCAATGAAGATTTTTCATTTATATTTTACTTATCACAATATTCTAGTGAATAATTGTTGCATAGTACAAATAACTATATGAATGGTAGTTTTTAGTGGATTAAGTATAAGAAAAGTTAGAATGTTAAGAATGTAAATCGTACTACATAGATCGTATATTTTACTGTACTAGAGTAAAGAAAATTCAACATACATGTATAGTGAAGTATTTATTTATTTATTGTACCTTCTTTTATCTATATTTCCAGTTCGCATAACATGATTTTTTATATTCTTAGAGAAAAAAGTATATTATTCAGTTTGCAGCAAAATTTCATATAAACATTAAAAATATAGAAGATCCTATTGTAATGTTCATTATTACAAAAGAAAAATATTGTATACTAGAAGGTACACAAAAAATATAGTAAAAAAATTGTCAAGATTTAAGTAGTGGGAAAACTATATGAAGTTTTTGAAATGTGAGTTAGTAGGACTTACAATATGATATTGCAGTAAATACAGCAGAAGTATGTTATATAATGCAATCAATCTTGGGAGTTTCTACATCATTTATCTCATACTACATTATCATTCGATAATTTAAACAATATTTTATATACTGATTTTACAGTAATCACTAGATTTTTTCCTCAGTGTATGATAAACTTCTAAAACTATGAGAAATCTATAAAAATTATTAGAAAAGTTCGTAGTTTCCTTTGGCAAAGCTATGTTGTCAAAAAAAGTCAAATTTTCACCGAAAGTTCCTGTTTTTTGAGTATGGCTTTTGCTTGAAAACTTTTGAAAAAAAAAAAACGAAATTAAAGTGAAACAAAACTCAAGATAATTTTCATTTTTTTATCGAGCTTAATTTGAACCCTAGTAATTTTGATTCTTATAAAAACCTAATAAGAAAATGAAATTTCTAAGGTGTACCTCATAAAAACCTTATAAGAAGCTAAATTTTTTATAAGAATGTATTTGATAAAAAAAAACTGCATAAAACTTTTTCGATCAATTCTTTATAAGAAATTGAATTCTTGTAAGATTTTCATGAGGTCAACTCACAAAAAATTGAATTCCTATAAGAAATTCCATTTTCTTGGAAGGTTTTTACAGGGCTCAAAATGATTAGGAAAGCTTATTTTGTTGCTTTTCGAGCTTTTTCAGGTGCTTAAAACGCATTTCTTCGACTTAATATAGTGACTTGTTCAGGATACTATCCCTTCCTTCACATCTTGTAAACATCATGTAAACCTTTACGTAAAGTCGCACAATACAAGACCTGTTGTACGATGAAAGCATCGTTCGAACTTGCTAATACAATTAATTTTCAATGTTTTTACGCCGGTAAGGAAGCTTGCAAACCGAAACGTGGAGGGAGCGTCATAAGCTCAACTTGAAACGTAGCCGACGTTCCTCTGCACCCTCAGTTCAGTACTGTTTTAGCACCACGCGCAGTGGTGTCGGAGACCAATGTGCGCCGTGTCCGGTCACGAGTTACCCTCGCAAAAAGTGTCGGTCCAACGCTCGCTCACCGTGTCCAAGTGCCGAACAAACTATCGTGTCATGTGAAAACTAGTGCTCTCAAACAATGAGACCCAAAGCCAAAGTTCACCCAAGACCCCGAATAGTTATGGAAAAATTAAACTACGTTCTAGTGTGCTGCGTTTTCTTCATTAGTTACATCAACGGTGAGTTACAACAATAATTCAACAAATATCTGACCGTCAGAACAACTTTATTCCAGTAGACTAATAGTACATTATTGTCTGCTGATTAATAAAGTTGTAATGATTCGTATTTTTTTCTTGCTCGTCTCAGTGTGATTCTTCACGATGCAATGATCCTTATTAAGGGGGGAACCTGGTTTAGAACGACGAAAAATTGCATGATATTTGGCACAGTTTTTAAGGCTGCTTATCTTATGACATGTTTCAAGTACTGTAGAACTAGGTCATAGATACACAAATCTTGCAAAAAAAATTTATTTTCATGTTATTCTATAATGTTAAGCAATAATAATTCGTATTTGTTTCTTGCACTACTCGCTTAAAGATTCTCCACTGCGTACACGATTAAAAATGTTGTGATTGCCGCATTTTTATAAGTGATAGCTCTTTTTGAAGCTAAAAGTGTAAGCTTGTATGTGAACCTAAAAAACTACGTAAAAAATTTTTTTAATCAATTTTTTTTGTGGTTAATTTTCTCAAAATTTCGTCAGTGAAACGAGAATTTTTTTTTAAACACCCATAAAATTTGCAATTTTTAACATTTTAAGAAATTTCTTAGGTTTAAATAGAAGATAAACTTCTGAAGTGCAAAAAAAATTTTAGTTTTCATGTTTCTGATAAATAGGACGATCGCTATCGTGTACGCAGTGGAGGATCTTCAAGCGAGTAGTGCCCGAAACAAATATGAATAATTATTGTTTAACATTATCGAATAACATGAAAATAAATTTTTTTTGCAAGATTTGTGTATCTATGACCTAGTTCAACAGTACTTGAAACATTTCATAAGATAAGCAGCCTTAGAAACTGTGCTAAATATCATGCAATTTTCGGCGTTCTAAACCAGGTTCCCCCCTTAAGAACCAATCACCCCTTAATCATGAAGTCATGAACCACAAGAAAAAACCACTGACTTCTTTGAATATATGATATTTGTTTCGGTCCTCTTCAGGAGAATTCTTCTATACTAATTATCCAAAAAAACAATAGTAATCAAAGTTTGCATAAAAAATTCAACTGAAAACAAATCTTTCTTTTATGTAGTAATAGGATAGTTGTATGTAGGTAAAGCAAAAGTCTTGAAATTTTTCATCTGTCTGACTTTCTTCGTCTGTCATGTAATTAATTTTATAATAATGAATTAAATGGAATTAGATGTGTTCATTTCTTTTGACATGAGCCAGACCTTTTGCATTGATCATGATAAGAATGGATTGTTGTTGTTCTTGAATCATTATTGTAAGTCGTTTTTTAATGCTGTTTTTAATTCTGAATTTATTTATTGGGATTTATATTGTATTATTTAATGTGTTCGATTTATATTGATATTTCAGTCCATTCCATATTGTTGACTAATGTTGTAGGACACGATTGAGCCCTTGTTGATATGAGCCAAAACTGCATATCATGAGTAACGTTTGAGATTTTGGAATTGTCGTTAAGAGGTTAATTTTTGATTTTCAAGATTGAAAACACCATGTATGAATATAATAACAAAATATTCGAAGAAAAGGCAATCATTAGTACGTACAAAAACCGTTATCCTTAAATTCCACTCGAGGAGAGTGGTTCAAAAAACCAGACTAAGATATTATTCGACACGTTCGGAACGTTCGGAACAATCAGAATAATTCACCATCATGCAGTCCCAAATTTAACAGGAAAGGAATTTCGACAATTTTATGATAGAGTTATCGTCGGAGCTAAGTGTCCAAATTTGGAAGTGACTAACCAAAGCATTGGGAAAATTGAGCTTTTCTCGGAGGATTATGGAAAAAGTTGTTTCGAGGAGTTGATGTTTATTCGGGACGAGCGCTTTTACTAAATTGAAGTCTATTTGCGTTTGGGTCGAAGTCAACATTGTTATTTCTATATTTGAAACAGCAACTGTCCATCAGTTGAAAGTTTTGTTTGTTCGCGAGATTCGTTATTGGGAAACGTGTTTTCGATGTTTGTACATGTTTTTGACAGCTGAGACACTGTTTTTATACAGTTCCAGAATTTTCGTGATGAGTTTCAATCACTCTGGGAATTCGGGAGGGTGTCATTCGTGCTCTGGACAATTGTGCAAATCTTCAAAAATTCATCACTATGATCTTGGATTCAACGAATTTGAACTTCAAACACGACTTTTGTGTCTTTGAAAACATGTTTTGCTGGGTTCACCCAACATTCAATTACTCGCGGCCGTATTCTGTCGTGTCTGAGAAGAGAATACATATTACTTTTTCGAAACCGGGAAGTATGCCACGGAAAAATTCCCGCGCTCGCATTTTCTTTGTGACAAATTAGATAAGAGTCGCAGAAGAAAAGTCTTTCCCTGTATTTACATGCCCTGGCGCTCACGGCGAGTTTTCCGAAGAAAAAAAAATCTGTTTGGGCGCCTTTGACATCCCTCTCGGTCAGGATCACGCACGATTAAAAAATAATTTTTAATCTCGGGGCGTGTACGTACGCGCAGCTAGAAACCTTTGATCTTCGGAATAGACAGTTGCTCGGGGGCCCCACTTATTCGACGAGTGTGCATTTTTGAAAAAAAGAAAAAGGAGAAAAAGAGAATTGGGAAGAGAAGGAAATAGTCACTATTACGAGATTTTATCTACATACGCGCCGCGAGTTCAAACGCCAAGGTTTTCTTTTTGATTCCAGTTTGTGAAATGGAAAAATTTTAGCCTTTAATTACTGGGAAATCTTTAGCATAGGAAATTTTGGATGTTAATGAGTGGGGTGGTTTTTGAGAGGTTTCGTGCATGGTGTGAATTGCCTAAGGGGAAGTTTATGGGTTTTCTTTTTTATTTTGGAAAGTGTAAGGAATGATGAAATTTATGTGTGGAATGTAGGGATGTGAGAGAAACTCGAGAAAAAAGATGAGAATAAAAGATTCTCAATTGGATAGTGATAATTAGGACGTTCAAGTTTCTTATGGTAGTTAAGTGTATCATGAGTAATTTCCTAACAATTTAGATAATGAAACAAAGTTTTCTTTCTTTCAAATTTTCGAAATCATTGACGATCTCAGTACGATAAATATTTTTTGATTCATAGAAATTTTGAGAAGATTATACAGCATCTGTAGTTTTGAAGAATTTTTGAGATTCGCTAGAGTCTATGACATTTATCAATTTTTTCTGGAACTAAAGATTTTTCCGATTTACGAAAATTTCTGGGAGTCTTTCAAATTCTTTTAATTTCAAAAATTATTAAGATTATTTTTGAAATTTATAAAATTATCGATAACCTTTGCACAATAAAACATTTTTTAATTAGGAAACTTTTTACAATATTACACAGCTTGTGTGACTTCACAGAATATTTATAAAATTTTTAATAATCTAGAGAATTCATCATCTTTCTCTGAAAATTCAGATTTTTTGAGTTCTGTAGAAAAATAGGCAATTATAAATATTTGAAATAATTTACTTTTTTTTTAAGATTTTCAACTTCTAGATTTCCATCGTTATTTTCAAAATTATCAATAATTTACGTACGATGAAAATTGAACCGACTATTGAAAATAAAAAAAACAGGATTTTTCGTTTCTGAAATATTCCACACAATATTATATATTGAAATTATCAAAATATTCGGCGATCCCTTCACAATAAAACATTTTTTCAATTTTTTACAAATTTTAAAAATATGACACAGTTTCTGTGATTTCACGAAAAATTTTCAAAACTTTTTACAAATATCCAAATTTATGTACATTTTTTGTGGTTCTAAAATTTTTTCGTATTTTTCTTATTGTTAGCGATTCTTCAAATTTTGGATTCTTTGATAAATCTTCTTTAAAATTGTCAGTTTTTACTAAAATTTTCGAAATCATAATCTACTTTCGTTGGATGAAACTGTTTTTAATTTCTAAGGAATACAAGAATATTATACAGTTTTACAGAATCTTAGAAATATTTCATAAGCTACAAAATTACTCCTTTTTTTTAGCTTTAACATTTTTTCTCATTTTTTCAAGATTATTGAAAATATATAGAATTTCAGGTTGAAAAAATTTTTTTAATTATTCAAAATCATCGACGATACTCGCAAGATTGAACCTTTTTTTGAATTCAAAATTGTAAGAATATTACACAGTTCCTGAAGTTGAACAAAACTTGACAAATTTTTTACGATCGACAAAATTTACTTTTTTTGTCTCAAACCTTACTAGTTTTCCGAAACATTCCAAAACTTTCGACAATCTACGAAATTTTACCGGTTCTTCAGTTTCTATTATTTAATCGAATTTCGTATCTTTATTAAAGTTTGCAATGTTATTGACCATTTCTTTGCAATAAAACATTTATTGATTATTCAAAAAGTTGGAAAAACTACGCGTTTTTTGTAGTTTCATAGGATTTTCATAATTTCCCACAATCTTAAAAATTCATCTTCTTTTTCTGAAATTCTACTAAATTTTCCCATCCCCTTGTATCATCGACAATCTCTTTAATTGGCAATTTTTTTTTATTATCTCGAAATTCTAGAAATTTCGAACACAATACACATTCGAAATTTCATAAAATATGTGGAATATATATGTCTTTTCGTAATGCACTTAAATATGTACCTATTAACTTTTTAAATTTTGCAAATTTCGGAAAATTGTAAAGGAAAAAGTGTCTTGGAATTTCATGAAACATCGATAGTTTTCTGATGATCTGCTGACCTTGGGACACCCTGTATAGGAAATAACAGAAAATATAACCAACTATTAATTTACACAAATCACACATTGTCACAAATCATGAAACGTCATAATAAAGTTATTATTATAATCCTCATCATGATCACCTCCTAATCCTGATTAACAAATAAACTTTTATCAATTTTACTCTTTACTTCGAACGTTAAAAAGTATCATTAGAAACTATTTTTTTTACCAATATAATCCATTATATCAGTATAGCATATCTTCGTGGTAATCCATTATTATCCAACCAATCCATATTTCGTCAAAAAATTAGAAATTGTATTATATAAAATAATTTTATTTGGCCATAGTTTGTTTAATTTTATCGAGCCTTATTTTAAGCCCATTTTGTCTCTTCTATGTATAAGCTTTTTTAGGATCCTCAAACGCATTTTTTTGAGCCAATTGTAGTCCTTTCTATCAATCTCTTATCCCATCTGTGAATTTCGGTCTTCCAAATTCATGCCTTTTTTATCACCCCTAAACCTAGCATTTCTTAGGATTCGCGGGTTAACTTTTAAACACACCGGAATCAGTCCCGACAAGTCTTTTTATTAACGTTAATGATTCTTCACGTGGTTCTAACAGTTTGTAAAATGACAAATTTGTTTGGAGCAAACACGAGTTTAAATAACATCGTAACAACGAGAACTGATAATAATATGTTGATTCAATTTTCGGACCCGATTATCGCAACTAGTTCTTCCGATAGAATGAATGTCTGGAAAAGTCAAAATAAGATATATTACACGATGAAGTACGAAAACACAACATATTTTCCTGAAAATTCTGTCGCCTCTTTGCTTAAATGACAATTTTTGCTCGGTAAAAAAACTAACTGCACCGTTATTGTGATAACCAGTGACGTACGAGTTCCTTCGCATAATTTTATCACGATTCGTCACGCTCTGCGGAACACGTTTTGGCTCTGGCTTTCGTGCGCCCCATGTGCACTTGATTAAAAATAGCCCGACATTCATAGACCAAACGCTAGACCCGAGGAATTCCACTTCGCGAAATCGTTTTTCCTTGTTAAATGGACTAAAAAAAACCCAACCTAACGAGAATTTAAATCGAGATTGGGTATAAAAGTGTGCTAACTGTATTTACTTTCCGTGATCCTTATGAACAAGGGTTCGTGCTATTTAAGGACACGTTTCCGGAGGAAATACTCAAGCTGCTCGTTTGGTGAGCGATGTAAAAAGAAATGTTTTACAATTTCCGATGTCTTCAGAAAGCCTGGAAGACGATTTCGTCATTGTCATTTATTCAGGTGCACATTCTGGAACCCCTGCAAAGAAAGTATAGATGTCTGACTGCACATCTGACAAAACTTTACAATATTTTTTGACAAAATCACAAAACGAGATCGATTGGTCGTCCCTTTTTTCCTTCGGCGTGATAAAATCCCAACGCTTCATTGATAGCGTTTTCATTCGAACTCGGTACCAGAAGATTTCAAAGCCTGAGCGAAATGGGAAGTAACGAAGGTCGCGAATTTCGTGAAAACTTTAACTGGGTTGGGTAAACAACTTTTGAAAATTTCGCAGTCGCGGTTACGCTCTTGAAAGCAAGACGATGCTTTTTCTATAACCGTGGAATCGGGCCATCGCGAAAATGCTCCTCTGGATTTTAAATTGGCCTCCCGCTTATTCATTCTAACGGGAAAGCGCGGAAAATGCTTTTAATCTCAAAGCTTTGTGGACTAGAAAGTTCGATAAGTGCTGGTATGCGGGATGCGATTTCGGAATTGAAATGGGGATTGCAGATTTTAATGAGGCTGATGAAGTTCATTTCCCAAGTTTTTATGGAATGAATCAAAATTTGGGGGTCAACCTTCTGCTTTTTCATCGGAATGTTTGAGCATTGTGTGGGGTGGAAAAAGCATTACATTCCGATTTGCGGACTCGATATAAATGAAAAACCGCTTTCCCTGGAACACTCCATCAATGTAACATAAATGCAAAGTATCGAAACTGCGGGGCTTTAAAAACCAGGAAAGGCTTTTTCAATTTCCCAGATTTTCCGGGGCCATAAATTGCTGCAAGATGGTATTGCAATGCGTATAATTCATTCGCCCCAAGAGCTCATATATTGTTCGATGGGTCTTGGTGAATATTTCCCTCGGCCAACCTCGCGTTGAAACGACTATTACTCATAATAGGATATAATGGGACCTCGGTATTCGTAAAGTATAGCCCATCGCGTTCCCTGCGACGCACTCACTTGTTACCAAAACGTTCGTTTTCGATTATTTTTGAAGATCATAATTCTCACGTTAATGATACAACGTGAATTAAAGGGTTGTTTTATGAACCATTTTTTTGGCCCGACAATTTTCTCTAAAAAAATGTTGAATATTTGTGTTAAAAAATTGGGAACTCCTGAAGTTTGTGCAATTTCTTAGTTTCCATCATGGATATCACGACATATGGCACACTTGAGGATTGAAATATGGAAAATTGTGGGGTCTGAGATAAATCTTTTTTTTGGGTCTAAATGATGAAACATCGAGATCTTTTCTGCGTGCGACGTTGAGGGCGAGTTTTATCTTTCGAAATGCAAATACGTAACATGCTGACGAGAAATAACTTGGGAGGTTTTGTGTCTGGGGAATTCTGAGTCCATCTACAAAAATTTTCTGTTTCTATGTGTTTACTTGGATGGAAGAATCTTTGGGGGGTTACACATTTGTTTGTTTATGTGAATTTTTGGGGGTATATTTTTTGTTTGTTGAGGTTTTTGGTTTACTTTTGAGAATTGTTGAAGTCATTCGTCTTGTACAATAAATTAAAATTGAGAAATAAAGAGACTTGATTTTTGTGTAATTTTTGAAAATATTCAAATTTTTTCAGGTTTTTATTCTGAAATTAAGAAAAGCAGTATCATGTATATTTCGTTAAAATGTAATAGTGAACACTTTTTATAAAATTCCCAAACATTTTATGTAATTTTACAAATTGTAGGAATTTTTTCGATATGTTGATAATATTTCTGAATTTCATTGGTTGTCCATTTTACAAAATATTTTACATTTTGATTTCAATTCAGACAAGTTAAAACATTCATTTTTGAATAGTTTCCCTTAATCATTTAATTGTGAATGGAGTCCTGTCTACGAAATTTATAAATAATTATGATAATTTTATGAAACTTTACAAATTTTCTTTTCTATTCAGAATTACTTGAAATCTTCATATTTTGAAAATTTCTATAAACTGTTCGAAATTGATAAATATTTATAAATTCTATCAACTTGATCGGATTTCATGAAGGTTTGTCCAAATTACTATTTTTCTTTGTAATATACAATTACTTCCAAGTTTCATAGAATCCTTGAAAGGAAACATGAAAAAAAAACAAATACATGAAAAACTAGGATATAAAATCATTCAACAAAATATAACTTGAAAATCATTGAAATTTATAAAAAATCGAAACAATCGTTTGAATGTTACGTAATTATTCCAAATCTCAGGAACTGTTGATTTTATTAGAGTTTTCTTAATTTCCAAAATTGTGAATATAGGCACCTAGAAAATATTTGAAACTTGAAAGTGTATAAAATATGAAATGAATTAGGATTTTTCGTAATTTTGGAGTATTTTAGCGTTTCCAAGTTTTTAATAAAATATGAAAAAAACCTCATTTTGCACCATTCAAAGAAAAATAATAATGTATACAAAATATGATTATTGATTTTTTGCTATTTGATGAAAAAGTTAGTGAGGTTATAAATAATAGTTGTAGGATACTAATTCTTCATTTATATATTGATAGTTATTCATGAATATTTATAGTAAAATAACAATTTACCAATTACTTTTATATTACAATAAATACTTAACTAAATTACATTCATATTATTGATAATTTTTATTTATTGAATGAAAGAATGACTAATAATAGATTAAAATAATAAAGGAAAATTTATTGTAATTTCATAAATTTTATGAAAGTCTCGAAATTATGGACTGTTTATAAAATTTGAACTTTTTTGACTCAAAGGAATCGTACAAATTAAGGTCACCATACAAACGGTTAAAAACTATTTAATTTTGATGCAAAATAATCTAAATTATGAATTTTGAATATTTTTCAGTCATTTTAAGATTTTCAAAAATATTTATCATACTGATTTTGAACAAAAATGGATACTCACACAATCTACAAAATAATAAAAACGTATTTATTGTTATTATTCTTTTTTCTTGAATAATTGAATTCATACGAGAATCGAGATGAGAGTTAGGAAAATTTGAACATGAAAATATTCTTAAGTATCTGAACAAATATAAAATTAATTTAAATTGCTCTGATATTATCGATATTATCATTGAAACTTCTGAAAATTCTTCAAATCAACAATTTTTTTTTATCACAATTCCAAAAACCTTAATTATTCATCCTGCAGCAATTCGCGTAAATTTTCCAAAAAACTTTTCTCGATTTCTCATCTCTCTCGATCTCTATTTTTTCATAAAACCACGCTCCACGAGCCAACGATTCTTTTTCCAAGTGAATTATTTTTTTGTCGATCTACCAAGTTCCGTAACCTTCTTTTAATGCATAATTGCATGAGATACATTGAATTATGCATGGAAAAAATTTTACTGCAATCGCTGGCCGGGAAAAAGTAGCGAAGTGAAACCGTATTCTTTCTCTCAAAACTTGGCATGAAAAATAATTCTGCATAACTGCGACCATTTTTCTCGATGACCAGTGCCTTGTAATGTTCTTTCGTTAGTGACCTTTTTCATCATTGTTCACCGTTCAGCATTAATTAACGCTTCAGCCGAAAATAGAAATATGCATATTTTGTTCTTCTTGTGAACTTGTAGTCATTTGTTGTTTTAGAAACAATTGTATTTTTCAAATGAAATATAAATTCAGATACCATGACATCCAATTTGCCATCCCATTTTTGAACTTCGAGCTTTTTTAGGTGCATAAATCACATTTTTTGCGATCCTTTTTAAATTAACTCTTATGATCATGTCTACACATTGTAATTGTTCTCTCAAATCGACAAAGTTCCTCAACCTCGGGCCTCTTTTTCGAACATTCCGCGACGATAGGGTAAATCTATTTTTCATTTTAAGCTGCTTGGATTAGCGCCAAAGCAGCGGGAATCTTTATATACTTGTACACGATAGCACAAATCGCGGAACGATATTCGGTCACTCCTATAATTGGAGCGTGGCGTGATCATTGGACATGAATATTGGGTTCTCTTTCTGTTGATGAAATCGCAAGGAATACAAATCGCAGGTATCATTGACTCTCTAATGTGGACTTCAACTGTACCTCGCGTCACGCGATGTGTGCTCTGTTACCTGGTGTTGAAAAAACATTTCACCTGGAAATTGAAAAACGCTGCTTTGTTGAAGTCATTACGTCGCAATCAGATATCATGTTTTTATGACCTCGTGCGATTGCAAACAGTTGTCTAGATACATGGATTTTTATTATGATTAGATGTATTTACTCAAATTTCAGTTAAAAAATGTACATTTCTTAACTGTCATCAACAGTAAATATATTTCAATAAAACAGTGAGTAATAAATAACAATTATATTAAAAATTTTCGCCAGTTAGACATTAAAAGGAAAATAGCGGAAAGAAACAGAAATAGAGAATATATGCGTGAATACAGAAAACGTCAACAAGTCATCAAAGTATATAATTTATGAGATGAACAAATATATGCCTAAATATTCAATAAATAATATTCAAACTTTATTTTATTCCGAAGATACTAGTATATTAAAAGTTCATTACAATTTTGTCATAAATATGGAAACTATTCTCCATAGCAGGGCAATGAGAAGGAAAATTCAGGAAGTAAAAACGACAGTAAAAACGATTAATGGAACAATTATCAAAAATAGGATTGACCATTTTATTACGTATGTATTTCGATGTAATATATTCTTAATGTTATTGAATTGTCCACTTAAACAAATGTACCAATTCTTGAAGTATTATTCTCTTTTGTGTAACAGATTAAGTAGTTTGTATTCAAAAGAATAAACGGTTTAAAAAAATATGCAACAATTATTTGTATTACATAAACTGAAATTGGAAGTATACATTATTACTCCTCTCTTATTATCCATTATATCGTATATTCTACGTATTATTAACGATTTGTGGATATTTCGGACTTACCAGCTTTCGCTTCAATCGCGTGGTCTTAAGCACACTCACTAATTTTTTAATTGTTACATAACGCTAACGTTGTATGTAATAAACAATTTTAGTTGGACGAATAACATTGATTCTAAACATACCCAAACAGATCAAGTTAAAAAAACTGTATTCTTCAGTTGTTTTTACTATATTGGCTTGGTTGCTTTGAATATCTCTACCATACACAGGATACTAAAAAATTTAGTCATATTCACCAAAACACGATTGACTCAATAAATTTAGTAAATTGTACCATACCTACTTTCTGAGTGTGATAGAATTGGACACCTTATCTACGTTTTCTACAGGTTGTGTTGTTGTTTGAATAGAAGTCAATTACTTATGGTATATTTTGCATTATTTTGGTCGATAGTGTCGTATTGTTAAATTATTTTTGACAAGAAAAGAAGCTATCCATCCGCTCTTCTTTATGACCAGCAGACAATTTTACACTTTTTCAAGACATTACAGAAAGAATATCATGAATTTAGCAGAACCATATCCTGCAGGAAGATTGAAATAGTACCGAATTTCCACAAAAAAATATACAGGAAGGCATTTTATTGTAGCAAACATAGTATATTCAATGAATTGCTAGTTGACATAAGTTTCGAAGAACACGTTCATAATCTGCCAATGATCAAGATAAAGGAATGGGTATTTGCTTCAGATGATAAATATCATCATGTAATATACATACTGTGGTAAATAAGGTGAGGTTTATGTAACACACATAAAACAATCTTTTTCTTTTCATTAAATGTAATTTAATCTTCTTTTTCCTAGCCTTTTTTTTATTTTCTCAGTCTTGGGAATATTTTTCAGTTATTATTTTTTCTAAGGTGACTTTATCGTCACCCCGGCTTATGAGACTTCTTTGGTTGACATTCCACGGTTGGCAAAGGCTAACGAGTTCGGCTCTTCTCGACTTTTTCGATTGTACTTCGCACAATGAAACTTTCTATTCTTCGAGTCCTCGCGGTGACCGTCGAGGGCTCGCGAACGTGTCCAATCATTCGCCTGCAAAAAAGCCTCGGCAACGTTTCGCATTAATGCTTGCAACGGCAGAAATCGTACAATAAAGTCGCCTCGTTCGAAACTGTGCGTTAAGTGGCGCGAAAGTGGATCTTCAACGGGTATGACAGTTCGATGATGAATCATCCATTGTATAATGACTTTCCTTTGATGTTTCGATGAACGTGGAATGAGGAACAATGCTTTGTTTGACTTTGTAGAATCATGTTGCAGATGAAAAGTTTATGTTCTTTGAAAATCGAATAATAAAGGATCATAGAAATTCATGTAATATAACAAAATATGTTGCTCGTGTTTAGCAGCGTTCGCAGATTTTATTAAAGTTTGCAAATATAATGAGTCTACGAAAAATCCTACGGTATTTCATTTGTCGGATTATCAAAATATACCAGAGGATTACATTTTGTTGGATATATGTAATTCAAAAATCCTGAAGGGAAACATAACCTACATCGACCACGTGCACAAATTACATTAGCAAGAAAAATTAGAACAGAAATTTGTTACATAAAATGTTAGGTGATACGGTAACTCTCGAGAATTTAGTAGCGGATGATTATTTATGAGCAGAATACTTAAAAACAGTTTCATTTGATATTTGACCATTTACGTTTATACACGAATACTTAATACGTAAAAGTGATGAATAAAAAATGCTCTTCCCAACACTTTCGTAAGTTCTTGAAGTTACCTTAAGTAGAATTTGACCGTAGCCAGATATTCTTACCACGGTCGACTTTAACGGCTCTTCTGTGCTCTCGTACATGATTAATCGAGACCATGAAAGCGTCTTAAAGCCACTCGCTTTTTTTCTATTTCCACAGTGGAAAATGATCACTGGAATTTCCATCGAGAAATAATTTTCTTGGGTCACAGTATTACATTCGAGCGAGAGTTGGGACAAAGTAGTTTAAGTTCTTCTGCGGTTTCTTCAATTTTGAAAAGTTGAAAATTATCATTAAAAGTATTCTATTCAAAATTTAATGAATAAATCGACCATTGTCAAAGTAAACACAATTTCTTCATAAAGTCACCGTATCATGTATATTTCGCCTTTTTTTTCACAACTTCTTCATCCACTAAATCAAAGGTACATCCGAAACAAAGCCAAAAAAAAAGTATAAGATGAGAACAAAAGCTGCTCGCAGATTTTTTGAAAGTTTGCAAATATAAAACGCCTAATAAAATTCCTACGGTATTTTATTTGTCGGATTATCAAAAAAAACCAAAGGATTACATTTTGTTGGATATATGCAATTAAAAATCCCGGAGGTAAACATAACCTACATCGACCACGTGAACAAATTCTATTGTGAGAAATCAAGTAGATAAATTTCTACATCCTTTCCGAAAAAAATAAGTCACATTATTAACAAGAGAAATGTACAACACAAATTTCACAATCATTCACAACTCACTGTAAAATTTCCTGTTGATTCTCATGGAAAATTCAATTGAAGTGAAAATTTGTTACATAAAATGTTAGGTGATACACAAATGATAAAAAATGTAGCAGTCTCTTGATAAAACGGAGCCAGATAAAAAAAAGTATCCTCTCCAGAACAACCTTATTTCCCAATAGGTTCTTCGATGAGAACAAAAAACCTCTTCGAAATCCATTCTCGCAACACCACAAAGGTGATATAATTTTAATGACCGCGTTTTTCTCAATCGCGGGGGAAAAAGGTCCTAGAAAAAGTCAAGCCTTGTGTAACGGCCGGCATTATTCCATTGTCGAATTTACGGACTTCTGGCTTTCGGTACTGTTCGGGGGTGGTCGAATTAGAGGGAACGAGAAAAAGGAAGCAGATAGACCAAAGGACGTTCATTTCTATCCCCGGCACACGCGATTATCTCCGGCGGAAACGGAAGTGCACTCCGCTGCTCACCCACCTGGTCTTTCGTCTCTCGCACACGTACTCTCTTGGCTTTTTGTGTGCGTGCACGAGGTTCGAGAATGTGTATTTACAAGCGGCAATAGGCATGGATATATAGGTTCGCGTCTCGGGCGGACATTTGTACGCATTTTGCACGCCTCCGACTCCTCCGCACATGACCGTGACTGTTGCCGGCATTTTTGCACATTTTTGCACGCGACGAGACCACGTCCGGGACGCGTATATGCACCTGTCAATCTCGTCGGGAAGTTGGTTGCTGAGGTGTTTGATGGAATTGCGAGGGGGTTTGATAGAGGGGTATTTCTTTCTGGATTCGATGTGAAAAATGAGGATGTCGAAGATTGGAAGATTTCAGTGGGTTTTTGAGGCATTTGTTTATTGTTGAATAAGGTTGTTGGTAATTTTGATCCTTATAAAAAACTAATGAGAAAATGAAATTTGTTATGAGGATTCAGTTTCATATAAGGTGCAGCCTGTGAAAATCTTAGAAGATTCCAATTTCTTATGAGGTGAACTTATGATAAATCATCGAAGAAACTAGAATTTCGTATAAAGAATTGACATGAACAATTTTATGAGGTTTTTTTCTTATAACATTTTATCGAATAATTCCCATAAGGAATTTTATTTTCTTAGAAGGTTTTTAAAAGTCTCCTTAAGAGAAATTTCAATTTCTCATAAGGTTTTTGTAAAGATCAAAATTACTGGGGTTTTTGATGAATTATAAAGTACCAAACTGTATTACAGTAAAATTTGTGAGGGAAACATGAAAAATAAAATCAATATTAATTAAATATGTAGTAAGATAAGTCGCATAGGTAGAGGGGTTTTTCAAGGGTTCAAACCTTACCCAAAATTCAGAATATATTATTTAAAATTTCATGCAGATTGAAAAAATTTTATTTACCATTGCTAGACACTTGCAACTCTAATCCTTATAAAAACCTTATGAGAAAATAAAATAAGTATTCAATTTCTTATAAAGTGACCTCATAAAAACCTTCCAAGAAACTGAAATTTCTTGTAAAGAATTGATTGAAAAAAAGTATTAAGGTTTTTTTCTTATGAAATTTTATCAAATGCGTCCTTATAAGAAATTTTAGTTTCTTATAAGGTTCATATCAAGACCACAATTACTAGGGAAAACACACATTATACAAAATAATGCAATAATACAATAATACTAGATAATAAAATGAGAAAAAATTATCAAAAACGTATTTACTGAGATCTAGAGGACGTAAAAAATTCTTTCATGTGAGTTGCCAAAGATAAACAATATTCAGGATTCTTAATTTCACCAACTCCGGAATAACAATAATCCTGGTTTAGAAAAACAATTTGTTTTCAGAATCCAATCATTAATATTGAAGTAGAATAAAGAAGATGACTAATATTGGATTTCTAGAAAAAATGAGAATCTATGAAAATGCAAAGAATTAGAAAAACTGAAATTCTATAGGATCGAATCATATTAATCTGCGTCCGTAAAAATCAAGAAAAATACCAAAAAATCTTTCAAATTCTACAATTTTCATAGTAATACTTGAGTTATAGAAAATGATGAAAGTACTGTTTGATAAAAAAATATAAACAAATACTTCAGCTTTTGGAAAGTTCGAATTCTAAAGCATTTAATTCTCAAAAAAGTATATTAATAGCCATCTATAAAAATACTAGAAATCTGTAGAGGTACTAAGAAACGTGATATAATATTTAGAATACTAAAAAATGAGATAAGAAAATTCAGAAAACTTATACAACACGATGAATATATATAAATGCGATTTTCTCAGACATCTAGAATTTTACTGAAAATCGATTAAAATTTGAAATCCAGAGCATTGAATCCTAAAAATCTATATAGTAATATACACAAATACAATAAACTTATGAAAATACTATAAAATCTTTCAAAGTTTGATAAATAATAAAGAAATGCGAGAAATACCAAAAATTGCGTGATACTCAAAAACTACGCAGATATTATTTTGCTCAAATTTTGAAAAAACTTAAATCCTTCAGTATAGATATAATTATAGAAATTTATATAGAACACTAAAAAAATACAATGAAATTCTTTAATTTGTATGAAAATTGAAAAAAAAAACACGAATAAAACTACTTGACATCTTCAACAAAGAAATCGTTTTTTGAGAAATTAATTGAAATATTCAAAATCATTGAAAATTTCAATACTATAGCAGCAAACTCTAAAAATCTATTGAACGATCTATAAAAAAACTAGAAATATATAAAAATCCCCGAAAATATTGCAAAACTTCTAGATTAATTCAATATTTTGGAAAGTTTTTTGAAAAATGCCTGATATTTTTTTAAAAATATATAAAAAAATATAACGTCATGAAATATTCCATGAATCTTCAGGAATTTCAGACAATTATTATTATTTCTTAAAAAGTTGTGACAGACACTGAACTATGAAGAGCTAATGGAAATACACAAACAATGTTTTGAAAAATTCATTTTATTTTTAAAACAAAATATCGAAAAACACAATTTTACGGTTTTCTAGAATAATAAGGCAATTATAAAAAATTCTACATAAATTGTATGACAGTCATTGAATTATGAATAGCTCATGGGAATACAATAAAATTTTCTTTTAATATGCAAGACTTTTTGTTGTTCTTAACATGTATACTATGATATTTATCCTGACTTTCTATAAATTTTTGATGCTGGCTCCAAATTTTGAAAAAAAAAAAAACAATTGAAATTTACACTTGAACAAGTATTCTTCATTCAGAAAATGTATAGCTATAACTTATTATAAGTCGAATTTTAAATTAAAATAAATTGACAATCTTTAATATTATTTAGGTTGTGAGTATACCTCGTATAGACCATTAATTAATTTCGATGATTGTCAATAATTCCTTAATTTCCAAGTAACTTGTAGTATTTACCAAAATATTCACGTATTTATTGCAAAGTAAAGACTATTCGAAATTCTGAAAAAGCACAGAAATCAAACTGTCATATTCTTAAAACCCAAAATTCGAATAACACACATTCAACGTTCGAAAAGGGTCACTCTATATAGTCCCTATTAATCTGAGGCTGCAAAAGCATTACTTCTTTCAAAATTTTGAAAAATACATATATTGTTCCCAGAAAGCTCGATATACCGTCAAAGCAATGAAAATTCGAAACGATTTGGTAAAAGTACCACAAATTATTAAATTCTTTCACTATCCCCCAGATATTTTCAAGAACTTAAACCAAACTTTTACTCTTCTGCAACACGACCCCAGCCCCCAAATTTCCTGTTTCCCCTGTTTTCATAAACCAAAACTTACATCTTCTATGGCCTCTGCAGCACCACGTGCAATTTTCCTTCTTTTTTCTCAAAGCTCGCATTGAAAGCACAGTGAACGAAAAAACCTCGACGACTAATAGGTCAAGCGACGTTCGGGGGCTTCTGATTTCTCGAGCCATAAGATCCAAGACGAGAGTCTCACCTTACCGAGCTACTAGCTACTACATGCAGGGGCGAAGTATACGAAGAAACCCAGGGCAAAGCTCATACGAGGAACTTAATTCAGGGCGTGCAAATCTTGCAAAACGCCAGCGCGTGCCGCACACGCACGGATTCAAGTCGCTTAAGGTTTCACCCCGCGAGTATATAGTTGAGAGACTAAATTAATCGCGGTGTAAACTACTCAAGCGTAACTAAGGGGATTCATGGGTGGCTGGTTTCTTCTGAGTTATGTCTCAATCGTTCGCCACTTGCGAAACATTGAACAATTGCCATCAAGTGGCCAGCCATCTCTATTGCTTTGCTTGCCTACGTAATTATATTTCGAGTTTCAGGGATCCAAGCGATTGGGTCTCCAACTTGCTAACGTTGTTCAGATTAAGGGCCATTTCGAGGCTTTGGAAGATGATAAGGGACTTCCGGAAAAGGGCATCGCGATGTTTCGAGGGGGGAGGGATTTACTTTGAAGGGAATAGGGGATAGGTGTAGGGATGGGGATCGAAACGAAAAATATCAATATTGGGGCATCTTATGATGAATAATGATAAATCAGAAAGACAATATTGATATTGTCAATGTATTCTATAAAAGGAAAGGAAACTAAGGCAATTTTTTAGACGTGCATTTACCACGGATGAAGTTTCTTGTGACGACATATTGTTTTTTTCTATTGATTCAATATTATAAAAATGACGAAATGTTTTACACATGAGATTTTGTTGATCTGATGTAAGTAGATTGAGTGATGTTATAATGATTTTACAAAAAATTGCGCGATTCTCAAAAACTACGCAGATATTATTTTGCTCAAATTTTGAAAAAACTGAAATCCTACAGTATACATGTAATTATAGAAATTTATATAGGACACTAGAAAAATACCATGAAATTCTTTAATTTGTATGGTAATTGAAAAACGGGATTGTTCGGAAAGTTTGTATATTGTGTTTACTATCATATTTCTTGAAAATGTACATTGTTTTTTCAATTTGCGAATATGATAACTATGTAAGAATTACGACATATTCTCATAAAATAGTCAAAATACATTAATTAACCACCGATTAAGTTTCTTGTGACGACATATTGTTTTTTTCCTATTGATTCAATATTATAAAAATGACGAAATGTTTTACACATGAGATATTGTTGATCTGATGTGAGTAAATTGAATGATGTTATGATGCTTTTGTTATTGATTAATTTTGAATTGTATTGATTATTGTTTTAATTATTGTAAATTCAGTTTCCTGAAGAGGGCAAGAATAAAGTGCCGAAAGCTAGAAGGAAAGAGATGTTTATCTGATTATTGATTGAATATGGCTCCAAAATGATCGAATAGAAGATACGATATTATAAATAATAATGGAGCATTAAAAAAAAGGTTTACAATATTGATATACTAATGGATTTTGATGAATTTTTCGGAAAATAGTTCGTAGAATTTTTGAGCTTTTAGTATTTTTCAGTAGGTATATGGTTTGAAGGGTTAACTCGTATTTTCATGAATTTCTGCATAGATATCTAGAATTGGATATCTTGGGATCGAAAATTTTGAAGATTTTGAGTCATAACTAGAGAGGAATAATGAAGGTTTTTGCTTGAAGCCTGCTTTTTGCCTTTTTTGACATATTGAGCCTATATATGGTAGAAATACCAAGGCTAAAATTGGTATTTTAGAATCTGAATTTGAATCATTGATCAATAATCATATACTGTAACAAGAAAAATTGAGCCATGAAGAGTATTTATTAATTGTTAACATTGGGATTCAGAGGAAAGTGAAGAAAAAAATTTGAATTAAGCAGAAAGGTATCAAAACAAACAGCAGATCTCAAATAAACACACCAATTTATCTATTGCATTGGATTTTGAATCGATTTTCATTTTGGTGACCCTAGTTGTGTTTTTCAGTAATGCTCTGAAGATAAGGTAAAATGTGTCGAAAGAAACATCTTGAAAAAGAAAATTTCAAACATTATGTGATTATATCCTGCAATCGTCCAATTTGACGAAATAGTATTTTCTGATGGGGAATGTATATGTCTATTTGTAATGCAGATAAATATGTAAAGACGTAGAAATGATTTTTAAAAATTTATAGCTTAAGCAAACTTTTTTTTTCGTAGTAAAATCGGTTGATTCACAGATATTTTGCAGTTTTTGTCATCTTGTTTAATTTTTCTTCGTTGAATTTTTTAAATTTCATGCTTCAATATATAAAATTGATAAAATTTTTGTTTTCGAATGGATTTTTCAGAGAGTAGTATCTTTTGGTATTTCTTTGGTATATTTTCATAGATTTCTACATAGATATCTAGCAATTGTTTCCTTGAGATTTAAAATTTTGAAGATTTTTAGAAATCAGGTAAATATATTTTTCAGACAGTCATATATGTCTACATTCAGAAAGTTTTTCAAAATTTTCTTATTTTACTGTTTTCCATAAATTTTTTACGATTTCTAGCGTTTTTAAAGACTTTGGTATCTTTTATGGAATGCTATGATTTAGATATTCAGAAATTTGCGCTTTAGAAATTGAATTTAAGAAAATTTTTTTATTCGAACGAATTTCACAGGAAACAGTATTTGCCTAAATTTATGGTTTCTTTTTACTATTTTCAGTATTTTCATTGTACATTTTTCTAGATTTCTACACAAATACATAGAATTTCATCCTTTAGGATTCAAAATTTTGAAGATTTTTAGTAATAACATAAATTCTGACAATGATATATCCCTAGATTCAGAAATTTTTCTAAATATTCTAATTCTACCGTCTTATAAAATTTTTTTGCCTTTCTTAGTACTTTTTTTTTAATTTTCTGTATATTCATGAATGGCTATAATTTAGATTTCGATTAATGCGGAACTAAAAATGTTCTAAAGTCTTTTTATTAGAATGGATTTGAAAATTCCAGAAAAAATCAAGTATGAGCATTAAATCGATTTTTTAGAATACAAAGTCTCTCTAGATTTATTGTTATTTTTATACTTTTCATATTTCTTTAGAATATTTAATGGATATCTACATTGATATCTAGCAATTGTTTCCTTAAGAATCAAAAATTTGAAGATTTTTGGTAATCAGGTAAATACATTTTTTAGACAATCATATATGCCTACATTCAGAATGTTTTTCAAAATTTTCTTATTTTGCTGTTTCCCATAAATTTTTTACAGTTTGCTGGTGTTTTTAAAGATTTCGGTATTTTTTATGGGCTGCCATGATTTGGATTTTCAGACATTTGCGCTTCAAAAATCGAATTTTGAAAGATATTTTGTATTTGAAGAAATTTCGCAGGAAACAGTATTTCCCTAGATTTATGGCTTATTTTTACTATTTCCAGAATTTTCACACTACATTTTTATCAATTTCTACACAAATACATAGAATTTCATCATCTCGGATTCAAAATTTTGAAGATTTTTAGTAATAATATACATTCAGACAATCATATATATCACTAGATTTAGTACATCATTCAAAATGTTCTAATTTTACTGTCTTCAAAAATTTTTTTTGCTTTTCCTAGTGTTTTTTTTTTGGATTTTTTTTATATTCATGAATGGTTATGATTCTAATTTCGATAAATACGCAACTTAAAATTTTCCAAAGTCGGTTTTTTATTAGAATGAATCTTTTAGGATTCAAAGTCCCTTTAGATTTATTGTTATTCTAATACTATTCGTATTTTTTCAAAATATTTTAATATATTTTTACATACATATCGAGAATTAGATGCCTTAGGATTCAGCGTTTCGCAGATTTTTAATAATTACATAGATTTTTTAGACAATCATGTATATCTTGAATAAAAAATTTTTTTTCATTGTTTTTATTCGTTCGTATAGTTAAAACTCACGGGAATTTTCATGTTTTTGTACCTATAGATAGTCGATATTTTCATAGGTTTTTTTGATATTTAGATTTCTATAAATTTGTGCTTCAGAATACGAAATTCGGATAAGTTTTTTGTATTTCATAGATTTTTCAGGGAACATTATCTTCCTAGATTTATAGTTACATTACTTTTTTTCATGTTTCTTGAGTACTCATCCAATTTGAAGGATTCACAGTAGTTTTTTCAAATCACTGAAGAAATTTTCTGGATTTTGACGCTCTAGTAAGTGGAGTTTCATTAATTTTTAGCAGTTTATCTATACCTAGTATTATCAACTTTTTTTTGTATGCTTTAGTTATTTATAAAACGTTGTAGGGCTTCATAATTTTCTTTGAAATGCCTCTTTCGATTACTAGTAGATGATAACCTTAAATTACAATTTGAAATATTTAGGTTGTTCCTATACATTCATCAGAAAAAAACAATTTCAACAACAAAACAATTTCATATTTTGCATATTTTTGAAGAATTTATAAGAGTTAAAGGATTCCTTGATATTCTATATAAATCTTTAACTACTCATACACTCAAAAATTTCAACCAATTCTCTCTTCTACCACACTTTTATTCCCTCAATCACCTCCCCAACAAAACGCCAAATTTTTCAAAACCATATCCCTAAAAACATTTTCTACAAGTTAATATTCTCATAAAATTCTTAAACTCATACCGCAATTCCTAAAAATTCCAGAACTCCAATTTCGCGACTCCGAGCAAAGAAAAAAAAATTGAAAGAGTAAACTGATTCATCGAGGTAAAAAATTCTTCGACCGAGAAAAATCCTTCCTATTCTATAGCTCTGGCTGCGATTGATTCCGACTAAAAAAAGTTAAAGATAACGTTAGAAGAAGTCCTGAAGTTTGTAATTCGGGCTTAAGGAGTTTTCCGTTTTTCTATCGCTGCGAAAGATTCCCTTCCCTTCTACAGGCATTTCCGCTCATGGTTCCCCTGCTGCAAGCGAGTTCTTGACTCGTGCCTGCACACTTGGCTGCTTATGATAATAGCTCGGATAACGCCCGTGTTCTTGCAGGGGAGCCCAAATCCCCGTACGGATCTTTAGCACGAGCCTAAACCTAAGGCTACCTTTTGTTTCAAGGAAACGGTAAAAAAATCCTCCATTTTTATCATATTTTGTTTAATTAAACATTGAATTCCTAAATTCAAGCCAGCCACTTTTGATGGTTTAGAAATTACGCGAATGACCTTTATTTTTCCTTCCACTCTTGCAACAATGCTCCGATTGCATAGAAACGACCGAAATTAGGGTAATTACACTCGACTTGAAACAAAGTACTTTTCCCTTCTTCCGTTGTGTACGCATGTTTTATTTACAGCTTTGAAGTGAAGAAGAAAACTCTTGAACTGTAAAAAATTTTAGCGCACGAAGCTTTCAATTTCAAGAGCAAAAACTATGTGGGGTATAAAACTTAGCGGCTCTCGCTTCTCAAAAGGAGAGCCGAGTTCAAGCGGCTTTGCACACAACGCGTTCTTGGCATTAGACGTGTAGCGCTTTTTAGAGAAGACTGAGTTTTACGTTTTACACGGTCTACAAAAAGCTTAAGTTGGGAGATATTCAATGAGAATATTGTTATGGAAAATGATATTCTGACGCACGAAATGTTTATAACAATCAAATAAGGATTCGGTGGAAGTATCGTATCAAAGAAAAAAACCTAACCCCCAGAAGAAATGCGTCTCCTTCCAAAAACTTCTCTTTCTCCAGCCCTGCTCTTTATTATCAAAAAACAATCTACTCCCTCGTTTTCCCAATTCCCATAATGAACTCCGGAAGGACTTTTTGTAATCCCTTCTTGCAACGCGACATAAATATCCGGAAATCCTTCTTCCATGGGGATAATTCGATATTGTCTCTAGAACGTCCGGAAACTGTACAGGGGGACAAAGCCCGAGCAAACTTTTACGGCTTAGCAGCTAAGTACGCTTTTAATCGATTATAAACATCGTAAGGCAATTAATTGCAAATGCCTCGTTAGGTCAGGTTGGGTGGGACACAGTCAAATCGCGTGTTACAAAGGCACGACGTTCGTTAGCGCGGAGTCATCGGGGACGCTCGTCCCGTGTTTGTCGAACAAGTGTCATTGCACATGGCGCGTGTGTTGTGCTTACGACATACATCCGGTCCATGTCCACCTAATTGTCAAGCTTTTCATGACGATTAACTGGCGTATCGAAATGCAACCCGTCAAAATAAAATTCCCCCGTTGAAAAAGAATCTGCCATGCGTACTCTCCTTCAGGCCCGTACACGTAAACCTGTATTTAGAAAGGGTTTTCAACTTTTATGTTGTACTTGTAGAATAACATGATGTTAGAATTGATTTGGTTTGACAGTACATGGTCCTTTCATGGTGACGTGGATAATAAATATAGAATACATAAGTAAATTATTTAATAAATCATTCAATCAATAATTAACTGCATAAGTCAATAGCAAGACATCATTTGTTTTCAACAACTTCTACTTTATATATTGAATCTTTGTTATGTTTTCAACAAATTTAACACTAGCAACTCAATAATTACGGATACACAATTGCGAAAAAGACGTTTATTACTTCTTTTCCACATTTAGATGTATAACGAATGCATTATAAATAAAAAGAGAAACACTTTTTATTACTACAATGTATACATATTTTATGATTTAAAGGGTTATTCAGCTTCTTTAAGGATGATTTGGATTATTTTTTAATGTATGTAGCACATGATTCCATTATATGGAATTTTTATTCAATTGTGAAAGAATTTTTTCAACTTTAATATACAAGTATTATTTAATGAAAAAAAATATTAACAACTGGTGGATTTATGGCTCTTTTTTTTAGGTTTGCAGTGAATGCAGTACAAATACAATAAGTCAAATGAAATTGTGATATCCAAAAACGTAACATTTTCTAGTGTAACGATAATGTAACGCGTTACATTAATTAACAAGTAACCATAACAGGAACGAGTTTTTTTTTTTTTTTTGGTAAAGAGTAACAAAAATCGTGTAATTCATTTCACATCTGTCTCATCAAGTTTTTAGAATGATTTGTAACTTAAATGATTAAATAAATTGAATAATTTTATAATTTTAGATGAAACAGAGTGATGTATTAGTAATATATGTACAAATATCGATGAAGAGTATGTTATTTCACTTTTTTTTAGAAATTTTCACAATTCTAGCAATAAATTTTAGAAATCTGCATTTGATTACATGAAAATACTGGAAACCTTAGTTCTTAAAATCTATAACAGGATCCTTAAAATCTATAGATTATGCTAGAAAACCTAACGTAATTTTATGAATACAGAAAAAAATGGAATACGAAAAATACTAGATATAATTTACTTTTTTTGAAAAAGCTATGAGATTCTTCAAAAATTTCTGTAATTCCAGAAATCAAGAAACTCCGATTTCTCTAGCATTGAATTCTAATAATATATGTTTCTAGAAAACCATAAAAGTACTAGAAAAATGACTAAATTTTAAAAATCTGTTAAAAATTCAAAAAATATTGAGGACACTCTAAATCTATGAAGAAACTGTTTTCTGCAAAATCGAACAAAATACTGTAAATATTTTTAACTTTCAAGTCTAGAAAATCTAATTCTCGAAATTGAAAGAGATATCTTTGAAAAAACCTGAAAATTTTTCAACATTATATAAATACCAGGAAATACAAAAAGAAAATACATGTCTAGAAAAATACAAGTATATATATGGAATATTAAAAATCTATACAACTTTCAAAACTAGAGCATCGAATTCCAGAAATTCATGCAGAAATATACAAGAAAATTTGACATTCATTCAAATCGTAGAAGAACTGATGAAATACGAAGGATACTAAAAGAAATATGAATCTATTGGGACACCTAGTTTCAGAAAAATTCTTTTGGAACATTCAAAATTTATTGAACTTTACATTTTAGAGCTCGAAATTCTCGAAATCCATGTATAAAAATTGATATCAAAATCCTCAAAGTATATAAAAATACTGGAAAATCCTGCAATGTTTTATGCATCCCAAAAAATACGAATAGTTTCAGAAACACTGAACAATCCTTCAAATCGTAGAAAAACTGGAGAAATATGATAAATACTAGAAGGAATAAATATTTATTGAGACACTGTTTTCTGAAAAATCCTTTGAACACGTAAAATTTAATAGACTCAAAATTGTACAGTTCGAAATTCTTAGAATCTATAATAATTCAAAAGAAAATGTTATAAATATATAAAAATACTAGAAAGTCCTGTAACATTGTATAGATTTTGAAAAATACGAATAGTTTTAGAAATACTGAACAATCCTTCAAATCGTATAAAATATATACGAAAAATTCCAAAAAGAAATAAAAATCCATTCAGACGCTGTTTTCTGACAAATTTCATGCAATGCAAGGTATCAAAATTTATACCAAAACGTAAAAATCAGTAATAGAAGCATTTCACCGAAATCGTTTGAAAGATCTCTTTGGCACGGGCCTGGCCATGCGTACTCTCCTTAGTTTTTTCAAATCCATAACTTTTTTTCAAATTGGGCTTTCACTACATACAAATCCATGATAAAAGAACGTTCAAAGTTATTTCAGGATCAAGTACTGCCTTACTCCGAATCCCACTGCAATTTGAAACTGTGAAAAATAACGAAGCAACTCAAGAGGGATTAGTTTCTCGTAATTAGCTGTGGCTTTTGCCAGTAATTCTTCCCCTTTTTATCCCCTTAAATCCGACTAACTCCCGGAGTTTTTCATTAAATCGATGCAGTATCGCAGAGATATTGGATATGGTCGACATTCTTTCACTACCGAGAGGCAATCTTTCTCTATCGAGTGCTCTATAGGAGCTACTTGGCCGAAAAAATGGCTACACTATCCTCGTCTAATCTCGTTATTTGTGTGGATTCCTTTGAGTATCGATCGTATGCCGCAGCCACGTTTGTCGGCGTGTTTAATCGATAGTCGCAATCCTTCTAAGCCATGTGATTGATACGGACGAAGGATTAAAATTCAGAACTCGTTAGAGATAAATGGCGCATTTTCAAACGTGACGTTGTTATGTAATAAATATGGATTAAAATGGACTCGAAAAACAGACAAAATAGGCTTTTTACATACTGCAATCCTTGAATTTACTGAAACAAATAATCATTCAATCCAAATGTACTTCTTGCGAATTTCGGATTCTTAAATTTCAGATTCCACAATTATCAGTTCTAACGAGAAAAAGTTCGTACAATTTGTGAACTCGATTAACTTTTTCTATTATTATTATTATTCGAGATAGGAAAGCACAAAAACGCAAAGTTGAAGATCGTTGAAGTAACTTTGAAAAGCAAGAAAAGTGGGTAACAATATTCAGAAGTCAAGAGGCTCGCAAATCAGCATGGAACAAGATAACGCGAGGAAAACTCTATCCAAAAGTACTTAGCGTTTTCATTAGAACAAGAATTCTATGAAAGCAATTAAAACTTGATTATTGCCTTTTAAGGAAGGTTTCCGGTTCATTCGACGCCCGGGCCGTTCTAAAGTAACAAACTTTCATCCCGTCGATCGTTTATTAACGATACCTCCTCTGTTTTTGCCGATCTTGATGCAAAGTTTGATTAATTGAAATTTCCTGTCCGAATCAAGATTCATGCCCTTTTAAACTTCGAGGTTCATTCCCCTGATTTTCAATGGAAAATTTCTGCACCTGAAGAAGTGCGATTAAATTGTGGAGAGTTTTTTTTTTCGAAGGAAATTACTCCATTGTTTTGAGAAACAATGAAATAACTGTCGAATATTTGACAAGGTTGAATGAATTTGTTTTTCTTTCTGTCTTGTTTTGTAAAAGATAAAACTTTTATGTTATAAGCATCATCTATTATACTTTTTTTTTGGGTGTTTTTCTGACAAATATTTTTCCTTCGGGATTTTATAACATCTTTGACAATATGGTTACAAGAGACCGATTTTGAAGTATTTTACACTTCGGAATTTGAAAGTTATACAACTTTTTGTATCCAGAGTTGCATATATTTTTCATGTTCGTAAATAATGGAATTCGATTTTTGTGATTTTCAACTAGTAACTTAGGTTTGAATTTTTATACTAATACTTTCTGTATTTATATCACTTTCAGGATTATCTGATATTAAGTAATATGGGTTTTTATAAAGCTTTCTAAAATGATGCTCTAGAAATCAAACTTCTAAAAAATTTATGTATTTGAATTGGTTTTAGAGCAAATTTTAACCACACAGGGAAAAGGTACATCACAAATTTATACTGCCTCCGCATGGTATATTATTCATCAAATTTTGTAGCATTTTCAGGTATTTTTAAATATTTCTAATATTTTTATGGATCGTTCAAAAGATATTTAGAAATTGATGCAACAGTATTGAAACTTTCAACGATTTTGAGAATGAAAATTGATTTTTCAGACGAAAGTTTCTTCTATGAAGATTTTTATTACTGTTATTCTATATTTTTTTTTAATTTCCACAATTCAAAGTATGTTTGTGTAAATTTTATCCATTGAACTGGAGGTATTTTTATTGTTTTCTATATATATAAATTTCTAGAATAATTTCTCAAATTTTATATGATCATAGTATTATATTAATAACTATGCTCCAGGGCAGAAAGTTTTATTAATTTCTAAGAAAATTATTTCTACATGATTTTTATGTATTGAAAGATATCTAGGAAATTATGAAGCTAGTAAATTAGTGAACTTGTAAGCAAGTAAACGCGTAATCTAGTAAACTTGTAAGCTAGCAAACTAGCAAGTTAAAAAAAAAGTTAACTTAAAAACTAGTAAGCTAGTCAACTACTAAACTAGTAAACAAGTTAACTAGTAACCTAGGAAACTACTGATATTGTACAATAGAAAAATAGTAAACGAGTGAAAAAAAAATAGTAAACTAGCAAACTCGTTAAAAAGTAAATTAGTTATTTAGTAACTATTGATCTTGTCAAATTTGTAGTATTAACTGGTACACTGGTAAGCTAGTAAACTAGTATGCTAGTTCAATGAAAACAAGTAAGCTAGTAAACTAGTATGCTATTAAGCTAGTAAACTAGTAAGCTAGTGAACTAGTAAACTCGTTAAAAAGTGAATTAGTGAACTTGTAAACTGGTACGCAAGTTAACTGGTAATTTAATAAACTTGTAGGCTAGTAAACTAATAGGCTAAAACAAGAGCAAACTATATAGCTTACTTGTTCACAAGTCAACAACTAAACCAGTAAACTAGTAAGCTAGTAAGTTAGTCAACTACTAAACTAGTAAACAAGTAAGCTAGTAAATTTTTAAACTACTGAAATCGTAAAATGTAAAATAGTATACAAGTGAAAAAGAAAAATATTAAACTAGTAAACTTGTAAAATTTGTTATAGTAAACTGGTAAACTGAAAAGCTCGTAAACTAGTGAGCTATTTGAATAAAAACTTGTAAGCTAGTAAACTAGTTTTTCAGTAAGCTAGTAAACTAGTAAGCTTGTAAACTAGTAAACTAGTAAACTGGTTTACAAGTAAATTCGTTAACTAGTAAACTTGTGAGCAAGTAAACTAGTAAATTTATTTACGTACCTCTGGCATAGAAAACTCGTTTCTCGTCCAGTTAAAAATCTCTAAACTCGTTTTCCAGCCCTCGGTACGTAAAATATCGTACGTAACTAGGACAGAGATTATATATATATATTATTTATATAGTGTAATATACGAAACCCTGGAAAATTTCTGAGTATTTTTATAGATTACTTATTTTTTTGTAGATTGTTACAGAGATTTAAGAAATTCGATGCTTGAGAATGCAAATTTTGAACTTTTATCAGTAATTTCAAGAATTATTGATAAAATCACATTCATATATATTTTTCATGTTTTATATTATTATTCTTTTTTTGTATTTTTGAAATATTTAAAAGATTTTATAAGGTTTTCCAATACTTTCATATATTTATAGTATATTTGGAATTAGATCCTCTAGAATCACAAAATTCATAGATTGTAGAGGCATTTGTCGAGATTTTTTAAAAAACAGTGTTTCCATAGAAATCAATTGATTTCATTATTATTTTAGAGTTTGTATGAATCGAAAGATTTTTAATACTTTTATATGGATTTTGTATATATTTCTAGAGTTCGATGATCTAAGATTGAAAGTTTTCTAAATTTCAAGCATTTTCGTAGATTTTCATTTTTCTTGATTATTCACTGGGTTGCAACAATTTTTCAGATCCATATTTGCTACGTACTCCTACGTTTTGTTCATTTTTACTCTTTCAACAAATATGTACTGCTAACGTCTTCCTGCATTTTTTCGTAACTTATATTTCTATCGTTTCTCAATGTAACCTTTTCTTTTTTTTTTACTCACTGCCAATCTTAACATGGAATTATAATGAATTCAGCACGAATTCTCTGCTTCAATCTAACATCAACGTTAGGTAATACGAATTATCTTATAGCACCGCGTACTCGGGAGTTCATTATTGACAATTAAGTTGAAGACGAAGGACTATTAACGCCGTCAAACTTTCAACGAGTCCATGTCGACAATTTGTCAAGTCGCGAGGAGTCTTTTATCGCGTCGAACGAGTTCGGGCAAGTCGTATTATCGTCAGCCACAGTCAAAAAGCTCTTTGCTCCCACTTGTTTTTTTTCTTGACTTCTTCCTTCTCACTCCTCCCCGTCTAAAAGCATAGTAATCGTATGTTTTCCGCGTTATCAAGATTTCTTTGCGCCCTGACGTGAATTTACTTTCTTCATTATGAAAGCCGGACTCGTGCCAACATAGACTAACGTTTGCACAGTGCGCACGATCTACTTTATGACGGATACGTGACTACGGAGTTTTGGGAGGCGTAAAAGATAGTGGGCGAGACGTTAAACGAGAGCCGGCGAGATCGGTGGCTAATTAAATCACGGTCCCGGGAGCCGGATCCGCGAATGTCTTGTTTTCCATGATTTTCTCGTCTTGTTTTCTGTCGGTAGTTTTTGGACAATTATTTACTGTTTTACCTACGATTTACATTCGTTTTACGTGTCAATGATTCAATTTACAACATTTATTGATAAACTGGAATTGAATATCCAGCAGAGAAATGGAGAATTGGGATGAAGAATGAATGAATTGAAACATTGTTTCTCTTACAATTTAAATTCACAAAAATAGAAGTATGAATATGTATATATACATCTTTTCAAGTATGTAGCAATAATGTTGTGACACTGATGTTTTTGTTTTTTTCTAGTATATTTTCCACTTGAAAAAAAAGTATTTGTTCATAAAAAAATATCAACTATTGGCGGAGTTATGGCCCTTTCCTCGATACAACTTTTTTTTTGAAGAGGCTTGCGGTGACCGCGATGCAAGTCGAACAGGTCAAGTTGGATTTGAAAATCTGAAAAATTTAATTAGTCTAGGAATGTATCTAGTTCTTGAGCGATTGAAAAAATAAATATTATGTTTTTTCTATATGCGAGAAAGTTTTTCCAGAGATTTCGATTTCTTGAGCTCTGAAAATTTTATGAAAAAATTTGTATCTACAAAATAAAAACTTTTCTATAAAAAAACGATCGTTGAAGAACTAGATTTATTCTAAAACTGATGGAATTTTTTGGATTTTATTATTAAACTTGACTTTTTCGAGTTGCATCGTGGTCACTGCAAGCCTCTTCAAAAAAAAAGTTGTTTGGGGGAAAGGGTCATAACTCCGCCAATTGTTGATATTTTTTTATGAACAAATACTTGTTTTTTTTAAAAAAACAATACACTATCGAAAAACTATAACTTTTGTGACATTACATTATTGCTAGATACCTTAAAAGTACTCCAAACCATCCTGAATTTTTCCGCGCAAAAAGGTATATAATCCCTTCATATACACATTCATTTACCTATAAAAAAAGAAAACTTATAATTTATAATAGGTAAATACTATTTCGTATGACTAAGGTTGCAGGTTACTATAGTATTTCCAAATTATGTGAAATCCAAAAATAAATCTAAGGAATTTTAGAAAATGTTCAAAAATTTGTAGATGACATTCATCACTGTATTTCTTTGAAATATGTGTGATTATTTGTGTTTTTTTCTTCAGTTTTTGTTTAAAACCTGAAAGTGCTGAGTGTCATCAGATAAGTACAAGAAATCTTGGTTAGAGTTTTACTAATGTTCGTTAGTTTTATGACATTTGCAATAAAAGTTTGAAGAATGTTTCGAATTTTGGAAATTCGGGAAAATCACAAGAAAATTCAAAATTTAAAAAATCTCAAAAATTCGTGCGGTGGAAAAAAATTTTTCATGAATTTTATAGATTATTGTTTATTATGTTTTTGAAAAATGTACAATGATGTTTTTTTTCATTATTTATTGAATGAATTTGAAAATTCTTTAACCATAAAAAAATTATGATAAGTTTCCACGTATTCGAGAAATTTTCATAATATTTGGAAAATCTGACATCGTATGTATTATATTTAAGTGACAAAATGAATTTCATCGTTTGCTCCAGAGCTGTCTCAATTTATGATACGGATGATTTTTTTTAGTATGTATGTAGACGGTTTACTCAACAAGTGAAATCTAAAAAAAAAATTGTTTGTTGATAATTTCAAAACATTCAAAGAATAAAAAAAAAATTGTTTATTTAAAAGATTGTCGATACGATTACTAAGTTTTTGAAATAAGAAGAATATTTATAAATGTCTATGAATTTTATAAATTGTTTTGACAGTCATATTTCACAATTTTTTAAAAATACAATATATATAATCAAACTAAACGAATTAAAAAATTTTTTTAACTATTTTTCATATTTTTTTTTTTTAACGAAAACCTAAAACGCTTGATAGTATTCGAAAGTTCTGAACGATATTAATTAGTTACATGAATTTTCATGCAAGTTGAAAAGTTTTGAAAATTTTTGTATTTCCGTCACTACGTTTCAAATTTCAAAAATTTTTATACATTAATTAAGATCGTAAATGTAATCACTTGTTTTTCAATTAACAAAATTATATGTTTAAAATTTTTGAGAATTTTCATTTAATTTGTAAAATACTACTGCAATCATACAAAAAAATCTAGGAAGATATATTTTTTTTCCGATAAACAACTGAACAACTTGGATAGTGTTGGAAAACATGAAAAATTCGAATAAGACGTATAACTTTTCATAAAAAGAAGAAAGTTTACAGTATTCTTCCGAATAAGTTCGACATTAAAAATTGTTGGAAAATCAAGAAACAAACACATTTGAATATTGTAAACGCTCATTAATTTTCAAATTGTACTTATGATCATATTTTTTTAAAAAAAGTTCTCCAAAACCTTAATGTATGATAATTTTTATAAATTTTGTAGAGTTACTAATAGTTTGTATTGAAATGAAAATTTTTCTATTCAAAGTTTAGGCAATTTAACAAATTCCAGTAACTGTCAATATGATCATAAAAAATAAAAAAAATGTAGTATTTCGGAAAATGTACATGAATTTAAGAAATCGTAATTTCAATCTCTTTTCTTCGATTCCCCAGTCAAACTTTATTTGTTTAGTTTAAAAATTCGTCGACGTTTCGACTCTTGGTTTGAGTCCTTTTCAAGACCTATTTACAATCCATAATTTCCATTTTACAAACCATTACAAATTACAAATGGGTTTTCAATTTTGGCTCACGTCATTATCATTGTATGTTCAGTTATTTCGTCGAATCATTTTTACAAGAACTCTTCCTCATCCACAACGAAAGTCACAAACTTTTTTTGTACCGTAGCAAACTGCCAGTCAACTAAATAACACGTGGTATTAATAACCATTATAACTTTATGTGTTGTGTTCGGCCACCGGAATGTTCGACACTAATAAACTGAATGACTATGTCCTTAGATTCTTAGACCCAGGTTCGAGAGAGAATGATTGATTTTCAAAAAGGAGGGGGAAGACCACGTAATGAGAAATCGCAGCGACTACAAACAACCAACCACACACAAAAATACTGTCTCAAATGTAATCTAGGAGTGAATCACAAATGTTATCCCAATTATTAAGGTCTCTTTGCTTGTTTAGTGTATTTTCTTGAAATTTTCTGATAAAAGCCATTTCACTGAATAATCTTGTTCTGTAATTCTGCTCCTTATTTAAAATTTCAATATCCTTCCGATCAAAATCATGGATTTTGTATACATACATATGCTCATAACACACCTCGTATGATATAAAAAAAGTATCACAAAGAAAAAAACTAATAACCTATGTTTAAAAAACCAAAATAATTTTTTTCTTATGTTTCAATTTTTGTGTGCTTATGCTTCTACAATTTTTACTCGAGTTCATAAAAAAAAAAGAACGCACGTCTGATCAATTGTTTTGATAAGGTCCGTGGAAAATTTCTATCACTGACAATATTTCACGATCGACGTACCCTATCTCCAATCAAATATGAATTCACTCTTCCCAGTCTTTTTCCACTATATGCTCGAATAAATCCTGCAAGCATCTTCCCCTGAACTTTGCCCAAAGTGTCGATCTCGCTTCGTAAAAAGACACGACATGAACGATCCAATGATGACTTACCGTTTCTCTCCACTTTTCTTTACTTCTGTATGAATCATGTCAATCGATCATGATCACGCCTGTCAAGATCAAGATGAATTCAAAACAACAAAAAAAGTTACATCCTATGTGATAAATAAAAATTTAAAAAAATATTGCGTGACATATCACCTTAGCACCTTTCTGAATTTTTCACCATTCATTTCCCTCTTTGAAAAAAACATCATCCGACCCTGCGAAACTGTAAAATATACGGTGTGTATGATAGGGCGATAACGTCTGCGGAAAAACAAATTTGCATTATTCCGGAGTGACGTTGAAATGACTCAATCGATGCGTGATTTCCACAAGTTTTTGAGTCGTATGATCGAACGCACGCGAGACTTCTCGCAGTTTAGACGGTATTATACGCGACGATACATCATACCTAAGTAGGTCTAGCGCGAATTATCGCTCTTGAAATCAAGCCACCCTCGTCGTTTAATAAGACGTGACAAGTGGTCACGTAACTTCCGTTCACCTACGCCATACGGGTACAGATATACGCCGCTCGACAGTCATGTCATAATACGACCCGGTCGTATACCCCGCGTCGCTGATTTTCTGATCGAACGACGTTTTGCGTGAAGTGAGAAAACCATAGTATCAAGGGTTCCTGATTTTTTCGAGGGAGCTTCTGTGATGTCTTCATTTTGAATATTCGCACCATCTTACATCCGCTGACCAGACATATCCACGTATATACTCATATGTACTTATGCCCTTTTATGTCATTACCCTTGTGAAAAAAAACTATTGAAAACTATTGGTAAGTATTGATCAATAGTTTCCAATAGTTTTTTAATCCTGTAGTTTCCAATAGTTTCCAATATTCCAATAGTTTCCAAAATTATTGAAACTATAGACATGAAATCTACTGAAAAATAAATCATTTAAACTATGAAAACTATGGAAACTATTAGAAGATTAATTATTGAAGCTATGGAAATCCTTGAAACTGTTTTAATGACTGACAATCATTGAAATGATTGAAAATCTTGAAAATGATTGAAAATCATTAAAAAACTTGGGAATTATTGAAAATCATCGAAAATCTTGAAAATGATGAAAATTGTTTACAATTTGAAAATTGCACTAAAAATTGTGCTTTCACCATTTTCATGCAAATAATCATTATATTGTGATTTCAAATCAGATTTGAAAATCGTTGAAAATCATTGAAACTATTTTAATGACTGAAAATCATTGAAAATCTTGAAAGTAATTGAAAATCATTTTCAATTTGAAAATTTTAAATTGTGATTTAACAATTTTCATTCAAATAATCATTAGATTGTGATTTCAAATCGGATTTGAAAATGATTGAAAATCATTGAAACTATTTCGATCATTGAAACTATTTCAATCATTGAAACTTTTAATCATTGAAACTATCGGCAGGAATATTATAGGAACTATTGAAACGCTGGAAACTATAAGAAGGTAAATTATTGAAACCATAGTAACTATGAAATATACTGAAAGATACATTATTGAAATTATGGAAACTATTAGAAGATAAATTATTAAAGCTATGAAAATCATTTAAACTATTTCAATGATTGAAAATAATTAAAAATCTTGAAAATGATTAAAAATCAATGAAAATTTTAAGAATGATCGAAAATTGTTTTTAATTTGAAAATTGCACTAAAAATTGTGCTTCCACAATTTTCATGCAAATAATCATTAAATTGTGATTTCAGATCGGATTCGAAAATTATTGAAAATCACTGAAACTATTTTAATGACTGAAAATCATTGAAATGATCGAAAATCACTGAAAACTTGAAAGTGATTGAAAATCATTTTCAATATGAAAATTGCATTAAAAATTGCAATTTAACAATTTTCATGCAAATGATCATTAAATTGTGATTTCAAATCGGATTTGAAAATGATTTAAAATCATTGAAGTTAATAGTTACAATGATTTAACATCACTGAAACTATTTTAATCATTGAAATTATTGGCAGGAATATTATAGGAACCATTGAATCCATGGAAACTATAAGAAGGAAAATTATTGAAACTATTAAAACTATTGGAATCATTCAACAGTTTCTCGATAGTTTCCCAATAATTCCATAAAGTATCTAATAGTTCCCAACACTTGCTAATATTTTTTTTTCATAAGGGTATGTTGAAAATATATCAAATAACAACTTGTCTCTTTTATTGTCATATTCCTTGCTAAAAAGTGCATTCAAGATACATCTTCCATCAACGATGTTACAGTTTTGTAACACTTGGTTTTAGTTTCGTAAACCTGTATCTTGCTTTTTTTATATTCCTTATAAAGTAAAACTTGGCTCAATAAAAAAAAAGTTGATGAATTTTGTAATGCGTGTATATCCTACCTCTCGTAATCACTGGCTCTAACATTTCGTTCATGTACTTGCATCAGTCATACATAACGAGTGCTGATTATCATTCCATCGATGTTACTTTAGGTGAACGTACCCCTTGAGAGACATACATGAATTATAAAACGATTCATGTGTGAATAGAAACAGTTCCGTGTTTCCACTCAATATTTTATCATGTGAACTGGCGTTCGATTATTCTACAGTAGAGTAATTAATAAAAAAGTTGTGGCTGTCTCGGAGTCGTGTATTTTTGATGAAAAAACTGAAAGCTATAATGTATAGAAATTATTGCATACTTTTAGGATAGGTAAATGGAGTACGATAAAGTGACTTCTAAAAAAGACAGTTAAATGTTATAATTATGCCATTTTTCATGTTTTAAATTTTCAAATATTTATTAGAAAAATTTTAGTCACGCCACTTAAATAATATTAAATAATTAAAAATGCATGCAGAACTCAATACCCTCAATACTTTATTTTTTCACAGTTTTGTTTAAGAAATGAAATAGTAGCAAATAAAATATTAGCTGGAGTAGTTGATTTATAACTTGATGTGCATCAAACTATTCATAAATATTCCTACTCGTTTTTATTTCACTCAAGAGTGGTTGCAAAAAATCAGTACCCGAAAATTGCTACATGATAAATTTTGGCAGTGCAATAATGTTGACCTTTTTTATAAATACCTATATTTTATTTTAGATTAGTAGTATCATTAGAGTGGAATCGTGGACGCGAAAGAAAAATATTTTTTTTTTTAATCATCAAATTGTCTTTATTATGTTCAGGAACATAAATTGATAGACAATTCAATAATTATAAAAGGATATTATTGATCCTTGTCCCGATGGCAGAATTGAAATTAGGATTCTGATTGATGAAAATACGGGATTCAATTTAATTTCCTCGTTCAGTTTCTCTTAAAATTATTGAAGTGTTAGTTTATAATATAAATTGAGGAATATACATACTCACTTTTTATTTCAAGCATCATTACTTTATTATTACAATTTTGAATCAATCAATAAGGTTGATTATTTTTCTATTGGGATATATATCGATGTTGCATCTCTGTATGGTCGAAATGGACGCGCTCGAGTTTCTTCCCGACAAATTGGCGTCTCGAGTCTCCGTCACTATAATAATTTCGAAGTAACATTATCATTTCCAAGTTAAAGAAAGTAAAGTTTTGCAATAATTATTTAAAAAATGTGAAAAGAACGTATGAATTATAAAAATCGACTTGAATACACTGTCAGCAATTTTCCTATTAAACTCAAGAGATTGTCTTTGAAGCATATTACAATATGTCTATTTAATTGCAGTTTACTAAAGTTATGGACGCATCTATGAAAAAAATAGACACTGTCTATTTTTTTATAAAATACACAGTCATACACAGACACAGAATACGATCATTGATCAATAATTTAAACTCAAATTCTCAAAAACCAATGTTAGGCTCAATATATCAAAAAAGGCAAAAAAAGCAGGCTTCAAGCAAAATGTCACGAATTCAAAATTCAATTTAAGAATTAACTCTCACGAGTTGAAGGGATGAAAAATCCGTATTCCATAAGGTACGCGAGGTGCCTTGAAACAGCCTGGCAAATTGGCACAAGCTCGAGATAAGCCAAGAAAAAGTATGTCGGCAACCCATTTAGTCACAACGAAGTTACGTCGTCAGTGTAATCGAACATGGTCCGACCTATCGACCAAAGAGAAGAGCCCGACTCCCCGATTTAATCTCACTCGCAGATCTTCTTCATTCAATTGAACTTCCACATCGTTCCACGTTCCGTGTCTTGCAACCTGCTGTGAGAATTTCATTATGCATACGTTTCCGGGAATATGTCTGCGAAAAGAAGCTCGAACGTTCGAGGTTTTATCGAATTACAGTTCCTGTAAAACTGTTCTTCGCAGCCGAATAAAGTGACGTTTAAGCTCTTTCGGAATGAGAGGAATTCCAGGTTTCTGTTGAATTTCTTGAGGTTACTGAAGAGGATATGGAAATGAAGATAATGAACATTTGTAGGGAGTTTTCTTGTGTTTGACCTGACAATGAGTAACTAGAAGGAAAAAAAAACATCGAGGTTGAAATGAAACGCATGCGAGGGAAAATTATTTTTGTCCGTACATGATGAATAATCCACGAAGTTTTTCCCCATATGCGTGTGTTGGTTCTACAATGGGTCGATACCATTTGCACTTTACAAAGTGTTGTGACGTTTGATGATAATTTTTTTGTTGTTGGCAGTATTAGTTAAATTCTTTTGGGCGAGTGGGTTGGGGGCATTATAAAGAAGAGAGAGAGAGAGAGAGAGAGAGAGAGAGAATAAAAAGGCAAGATGGCGACAATGGTCAGTCATTATCCGACAAAATCATAAAAACACAGTCCACAGAAACAAGGAATAATCAAAAATAGTCAATCAAATAACACAAAGAAAGAAGTAAGAATCATAAGTAATTTCTTTCTAGAAATAAAAAACGATGTTGAACGAAAATTCAGTGAAATCTCCACCGAAACGGTCCCAAAAATCTTAATAGAAGCTTGCAGGACATAGGACTGTTCGACAATGACTCGGGTGAGATTGCGCAGTGTATTGAAATAATTGATGTGTACAAAGGACACGGCAAACTTGTAATTATACGTCGCGCAGAGTACGCTGAGTGGAACCACCATCACCTTGTTACGAAGCAACGGATGGAGTTAGTTTCGGAAACGAGCATTAATATAAATTAACGACGCTTTCGTAACTCGGGTTGCGCGGTCTGCGTCATGTTCGTACGTACGTGGATTCATGGCTTGTTACCGAAAAGTGGTGCGTTGAAAAATTGTCCTGCCCGAGTGAAATTTTGAATTAGCCCAGGTACCGCAACTTGGGAATTTAATTATACACATAGAATTAACGGTGATTGAAAAATTCAATTTATCATAAAAGAAACTAATTAATTTTCCAATTTTTAGAATATATATCGAACATAGAAAAAGGACTTGCTTTTTTCGAGGATTCATACCTTTTTTCCACAAGAGACATCGAATTTTTATACATTTCGAGAAATGTTCACTTTTTTTGGATTTTGAGTATTTATTTGATACTTTTGGATGATTTTGATGCTTTGTCTCACCCAGAATAAGTGCATGTAAAGTGATCCAACCTATTAAGCGCTCGCTGTGTGACACTGAAATATAAGCTCCGCAAATAACCTTGGGACACATTACATTATCGTCCCTTTATACGAGCGTTGACACATTTCCTGTGAAATTGAATAAGTACACGAACTCGCCATAAAAATATGCTCCATTCTCCAGTTTTATACTTCTCATGAAAAATGCTTTACTGCAAATCTATCTATTTACTAACACTTTATGTACATTTTTTCCTGAGATTCCTTTTTTTTTGGACGAAAAAAGGTTTGATTTCTAGATGAATGAATAGGGGCGTCGGCAGAAAAAATTTTCGAGAAGGGTTTTCCGAAAACAAGTATTGCCTGTGAGATTTTTCAATTTTCCGGATTTCAAAATTCTTGTGAAGACAAAATACTTGCAATTTTATAGATTTGATGTATTTTTATAGATTGATGATTGATACATCAGTTTCTTCGAAATTTGATGCTATAGAACTCAAAGTGATGATAATTTTTAGATGTTTTTGAAAATTCTTTTGCAAAATATCTGTGTACTTTAATTTTTGATATTCCATCAGAGTTTACAGGATTTAAAAGATTTTCTGGTATTTTTCTGGATTTATATACTAGACTTTTAGAATTCAATGCTTCAGAGTCTGAATTCATTCAGATTTCTAGAGTTTTCGTAAGTTTCAATTTTTTGATAGCATTATTTCATCAAATTGTATAATGTTTTAAATTCCTGTTTACTACGTTTTATTTACTAAACATTTTTCATGATTAGATTTTCGTTATTGAAAAAATTCTTCTGGAGACAAAATAATTGCAGTTTTTATGTTAGCATAACTAAGAATCTTGAAAATTGTTAATTTTGAGTACTTAAATGAAACCATTTGTTATGATCTCAATATTTCAGTGGGTACATTTTTGATGATTTGTACTTATCTTATTTTTCCTGCATTATTATTTTTTATGTGTTTTTTTCTACTTATTGTTAAAATTTTCATTATTTTTACACGAAACAGTAAAATTAAATCTAGTTTTGATTTTTTTTACTAAAAAAATATGAAATCATTGAAAAATAATTTTCTTGTTCCGAATTTTTCATGTAATCAATCGAATACCTATAGCAAAAAACATTCAAAAACCTTATCAACCATGTGGAAAATCGATAAAATGTTAAAAAATAGCCCATAAAAACCACGTCACTTAAAATCACTTTATTCGACACTTCGAGAATCCCATCAATATCACTGTATATGACCGAGTGCTTCAGAGCCGAGAAACGACAAAAGAGACCAATATCCCTTTATTGAATTTTTTGTAAGGACACTTTTTTCTGTTGATTCCAAGGACGGAAAAAGGACTGTGGAAAAATCTAAGTGTGGTTTCACCGTCGACATCTCTTTATGAAAAGTCAGAAGAACCGAGCCAAAGTTTCGGGAAAGGGAGACGAGCTCAAGGTGGACTTTTCGAATTAGCAAGTTGTAACGAATCTCATGAAAGTAATACAGTAGAAAACTTACCCGAGAACACAGAACTGGATTAGAGAGTGAAAAGGAGGGGGCTGAGGAAAACTTGAGGTCTGAAATTGAAAACGTATCTCTTGTCGAAGGAAGGGGAGCGAGACTCTGCCTTCGAAAATAAGAAAATTGTAATTACTAATACTTTTTTCCTCTAATTTACAGTATTTTGAGGAATTATTGTTAAAGAATTTTTGAACATGAGAAAAAAAATGTAGATAAAACGGTTATTTTCTTCAAAAAAAAGAGAAAATATTTTAAAGAGAGTTATGGATTTAAAATATTTGAAACTATTTTATTCAGTATAAGCATTTACCATTTTTAGAATCTCAATGTTCGTAAATTGGACCTGGAAATTAAACGACACAGAAGAAGTTTTTTCTCAATGTAAGACTTTGCAATGGGCGGAGCGGTAATTGAGTTGCGCTACTTTCTTGAGTCTTGTGCACGCCAGAAAACGTATGGATATTTGATAGTACTCGCTTGTATATTTAACTCGCAACTGCTCATTTTGTAGGAGAAGGCTACACACACGAATGGATAAGTAGCTACAATAGCACTGAACTTTTTGTGCATCTGTAGCATGTACTAAAGAGTACTGAAAGTATACATCGATGCTTTGAGAGTACGATGGAAAGTCAAATAGTTTAGATATATTGGTCATTTATTTTGTGAGGAGTTTGGAATTTCTCAATTGAGAAACTCAATATCAAAATTGGCTTGAAAGTATTGAAATGGTATTAAAATTTAAGTAACTAATAATTCAGTGATAACTTGTGAAATTTTTTATGATTATTTCTTATTTTATGATTTACTTCCTAAAATTTTATTTTGTTTGTAATAAAATATAAATGATAATTTTTTTTATGGTCGAGTATACTCCATTATGAATCGAAATTGAAAAAATATTTTCCAACATATATTTTTCAACCCACGGTTAAACTGTTTTTTTTTTTTTGTTCAAACAGAATGAGAAAAAATTATTCAAATTTAATAAATACTGTAAATTAACCAGGTAAAATACTGCTTCATGGATTTTTTTAAAAATACAAAAAATGTATGTAACTTCGAATCAAACAGCATAAAATTCCAGGAGTTTATAAAGCCATCTATGAAATAATACGATAAATCTTTTATAGTACTAGAAAATCTTTAAAAATTTGAAAACATACTGAAATTTTAAAAACCTTCAGATTCGAAGCATTAATTTATGTAAATTTAGTTTGAAATGATTGAAAGTGAAATGTATCTACGAAAATACTTAAAAATCAAGCAAAATTAAAGAAACAGTGAAAGATGAAAAAATTCTTTCTATCAATACCTGAAATTCGTAACATACTTAAAATTGAGTTAATGGAGATAGTTTTCATCGAAATCTAAAAACATTAACAGTTCTCAAAACTTCTCTTTATTTCATTTTTTTTTACTACTCATGAAATTAGTAAGATTTTGTAGGATTACACCGAATTTCTATATAAATTTCTTGCAATGCTCTTAGACACGAAGTTTTCAAGATTCTTCATATTTTTATGAATTAAAAGAAAATTTTCAGTTTCATAGATTTTCATTACTTAGAAGATTTTGTACAAAATAAGATCAACATAGATTTTCATTTTTTGATAATTTCTAATAAACATATTTTTTTCATTTTTTGATGTTTTTCAAATTGTATTAGTAATAGCATTCAAGTCACACAATTTTTATAAATATCCACCAAAATACTGAAAAATTCTATCCATTGTACAGTTGCCGAAAAATTACGTGAACCTTCGTGAACTACAAATTTACACTTGAAAAGTTTTGGAATGTTTACATAATTTTGAAAATGTGCAAACATCGAAAAATTGTGAACATCGAAAATATAAAAGACTGTAAACAAATCGATGAAATACAAATTTGTTCATAATGCCATGAAATCTTCCTAAATTTTCTACATTGTGTATTTAATGATATTTCTTGGGCATATTCCACGATAATGTGTTTACATTTTCGAATAAAAATGTAGAAATCTCAGAGAATTAAATAATTGGTGAAATTGTACCGAGGTTGACTAGTTGGAAAATAATAAACGAAATTAGAAAATTCGCATATTATTTTGGAATTTCATCTGTTCAAATATTTTCAAATAAAATCTGTAAAATTTTTAAAATGTAAAATTATTGTCGAAAAATCTTTCTGCCTTACAATTAGTTTTGAATAATTTTGAATTTAATCGAAAATCTAACGTTGATTCAACTGCCAAGGAACCTTTTCAGGTATTTAAAATCACCTACACCCAAATCTACACCAATCTACACCCGATTCTACACCAAGATGTTCATTTTTTTTGTAGATTTTGTTTATCATCGTATATGTCCTAAGTAAATGTACGTTCATACATTTTTTTTAATGTCCCAAAAACTTCAAAGTATCAAGAATTTACGAAAAATCCTAATTCTTCAAACAAATACCAAGACAATTCAGGAAGTGTTGAATAGTTTGTATTATGCTTAAAATTTAGAAAAGTTTGAAAATGGAACAAAAATATCGAAATTGTTTGTGTTTACGAATAACTCTGTGACATTCGAGAAATTTGTCGAATTACAGAAAATGTTCATGAATTCTGTAGAAGGCTGTCATTATCCAATTTATTTGCAATATTGCTTTTCAATTTTTCTGTATAAATAAAAAAATTCTAAAAGTAATAAATAATCACGTAAAATTGTAAGGCAATGAATAAATCTAGACTTGAAAAATTTTTGGGAAATTTATATCATGTGTAACATTTTTATTCACTTTCATTGTGTTTACTGGTTAAGATTGAATTATGATAATTGCACTTTTTATCTCCTCTTCGTTTTTTAATACTTTTTTAGATTATCGATTTTAATGAATTCTCCCTTACTTGATTGACTTTTTTATCATAGCCAATTTTAACTAACAAAAATGAATCATAAACATTGTAAACCAATCATAAACATTGTTTCATTTTCCCTTTACTGATAAATTTCAAAATAAATGAATATCACTCATAAAGTAGCAACAAGCAAAATCCTCGTGCAACCTCCCGAAATCCTGCCCTCCTTGACTCGTCTTTATCCCTTACTGCAAATCGCAGAAATTATCTTCTGGATGAAACGACACAGATTCATTACCAAACAATTCACTAAACTACGACAAAGACGAATAAAAAGAAAATTCTCACTTTTTCAAATATGATTTCCGCACTCAACAGCGATAATATAGAGATTTTTTATTGTGGCACTTTTATGACGTACAATCACGCCAAAGTGAACAAATGCAACAATGGCGGTCGGAGACGCCTAATTTTCAGAGATGAAGAAGAAGAAGAAGAAGAAGAAGAAGAAGAAGAAGAAGAAGAAGAAGAAGAAGAAGAAGAAGAAGAAGAAGAAGAAGAAGAAGAAGAAGAAGAAGAAAGGGAACAAGAATCGATACTCATCGATCTGGCCCATATCGATCCAACATTCTCCACTCGATACTCAAATTCCCAATCACATCGACTGTACATAATTCCATGGAAGGCCACCATCAGGACATATATACATATATCCGTTACACATGTTTAAAATACAACAATCTCTGGATATTTTTCAAAATTAATAATCTTTCAGAGCGTCACGAATTTGATGGAATTCAATAATAATTACTAGATGTTTTCATCCAGTCCGCCATGTCATACCTTTCATCAAGGCAACGCAAAGCATTCCAAATTCCAATTTTCTAAGTACCTCCCCAACCCTTTCCTAACACGACTCGCTGATATTCCAAATTTCGCGGAACTTTTAGCTACGTGCATGCTCTCTCACGGTGAGATTCACTTTACGTCAATTCTAAAGGGCCCTCGTTTCCTCCGAATATAATTCGCTTTTCCTTAAAAAGCCTTTGACTGCTCGCTAATGCAATTCGGAATCTTAAGGCGTCAATAGCAAAGTTTCGCCTGGAAAGTCGACGCAAACGAAGATAAATGAACGGCAAACGTCACTTCCAACTCTGTGAGATAATAATTCCCATAAAAACGGAATTAAAGTCCAAACAATAAGGGACATTCGAGTGAAAATAAGCGGAATTGTTGATACTGCTCGAGCACGATCCTGTATTATCGGACTGTATTATCTCATCAATCACCACTAGTTTATTTTCGCAGTGTCTCGAACATCGTCACTCCACGGTTTATCGTTCATGCCGGGTTATTACTGTCATACTCGTGATTAATTGAGGGATGTATTTATCAATTACACTTTAGCCAAGTTAAGGCGCTTTCGCAATTTTCATGTCAGGTTTCAATGGATTATTGATTTTACTCGACGTCGAGGTGACTGCAAAGTTTGCAGTTTATTCGCGTTACAGTACGGAAGTTTTTATATCGATTAAGCACGGGGTACAAAGGTAAAAATAGCTGCAAGTATATGAAACATAAAGCAAAAACTGCTCAATGAAATTTTACATCCTGTTGATTGACGCTTTGTTATCCGTGAGATATCGACACCTGCTTCGTGTTTCTCATGAATTTCATGCAAGTATTGTTTCGTGAAGTAGCCCTGGGAATTCACAAATTGTAGGTTTACTGAATTATAGGAATTTTTCGTTGTTTGGAACAGTTATGAACAGTTTTTGTAATTTTAGATTGCTATTGAGATCTAAAAAATTATTGATAAGCACCGTAGGATGTAAGAATAGTTTCCTTTAATTTAGTTTTGAGGATTCAAAATCAAACATTTTATATTAAATAACTGAATGCGATGCCTTTTTTCTCCAAAATCCATGTTGCCTTTGAGAGTTGTATCCTTAACATCGAGGCTATTTCTGAATCTTATAAATAAGGAGCACGCTCAAGGGTGACGTGGTAAGTTGAGTTTTTTGAAAGTTTTTATTTTAGTTTTTAGAAATGCGATTTCGAGTATTTCGGGGTAGTATTGTTCCCTTTTTTTTGACGGTCACGATTCGATTTTTTCTTCATAGCTTCCTTTGGTGCTCTGAATATTTTTTGGTGCTTTTGGACATTCGGTCATTTTGTGATCCCAATTTTCGAGTTGTTCGATGGGAATCTGATACAGAATTTTCACATTGTGTACTAAGAGAATAGATATAGTATGATTGACTAAATTTATTAAGTCCACCGTGTTTTGTTAAATTTGACTAAATTCTTTAGCATATTGTGTATGGTAGAGATATTTAAAGCAACCAAGCCAGTATAGTAAAAATAATCAAATACAGTTTCTGTTACTTGATCTGTTTAGCTTTATGTAGAATAAATATTATTCATTCAAATAAAATTATTTATTACATACATTGTTAGCATTTTGTAAGAAATACTGCATTTTATTAATGACTCAAAATAATCTTTAGTCAGTTTCATTCTAATAATATTTAGGAATGTAAAATTGTTCTTCGATATTACTAAAATAATGAATAAGACCGTACTATTTATTACAGTACATCCAAGCTTTTTTTATTGGATTATACCGAAATTGACATTATTCAGGCTCTCACATTTTTAATTATATGTTATAGTAGGAATTTTAATGAAGGTTTTAGCAGAACCTAGAAAATATTTGAAGTAATGCGACATCGAGAGATAATATTACAGTATAAAAACACCGCATAACGAACTGTTTGCAATAATGATTTCTATTCTGAAATTTTAAGAACGATAAAAACCCAATTTGTTGGTCGACGTAGGAAATAGTTTAGTGGTTAGGATGCATGCGTGTTTAGTTAGATAGTGAGAGCGAGAGGTAGTGAGTTCGAACCCCAGTACAGACAAGAATATTTTAATTGCTCAAAAATTATGTTTCCAGTGAAGACAGAGTCCACTCAATTTAGCATTAACAAGAACGATGTTCAACAATATTAATTGAATAAACAAATGTTTTACTAAATTTTTATCAAAATTGAGGAAAACTTTCTTTTCAAAGACATAAACAAATAGTTAAAGCATCAGTAATATCATGTTCGATGTGAATGAAAAAATTAGTAAGTCGTACTAAATACATCTTCGGAAGCAAGTAAACGTCTTTCATTAATACTATAGTAAGTTCGGGGGGAAATGACAATACTTTTATTTTTGTTGTGTATACATGATTGAGTCACTTTAACATCATACATTCTCGAAACGAGTAAAGATCTTTTTTCAAAACTACATATTATGCATTCAAAACGAAAAAATGCTACATCCGAGCTGACTGAAAAATTTAGTTACTCATATAAAATACTTTTTACTACATAAATTTAGTCAAAGTAGAAAAAATTTTAGTAGGTTGGTATGTTACTAAATTAATTTAGTCAGGTGAACAAAATTCTAGTTTGAGTTGGCGTTGGATCGTGTGCGTGGGATGTCGTCCGTCAATGAATCATCAACGACAATTGAAAGAATTTTCTTTGTTGACCATGATCAGGGACTCCAATGATGGAAAATACAGTCGGATTTTATTTTGATTACATTGTTGCTGTTTGTGGATATTTTGGGATCATGATGTTTTATAGGCTAGGGGATTTTGTTATGATATATTTTGTCTGAAATAAATTTGTAACATTTTAATTCACTTTCATTCTGTTTATTTTTAAAAATTCGCAGAATTATGACAATCACACTTTTTATCTCTTCTTTGTTTTTTTAAAATTTTTTTAGATTATCGATTTAAATGAATTCTCCCTTAATTCGTTGACTTTTTATCATAGCTAATTTTAACTAACAAAAATAAACCATAAAAATTGTAAACTAATCATAAATATTGTCAACCAATCATAAACATTGTTTCATTTCTCCTTCACTGATAAATTTCAAAATAAATGAAATTTTTAGCTTATCAGGGTTTATGACAAGGATCCTTTGTCCGGAGTTATCCCAGAAGCACAAGAAAAGATCCACATTCTCCTAGGGACAGGACCAAAATATCGTCGAAAATGGAAATGCTGATCACTCATAAAGCTACAACAAGCAAAATCCTCGTGCAACCTCCCGGAATCTTGCCCTCCTTGACTCGTCTTTATCCCTTATTACAAATCGCGGAAATTCTTTTCTTTTTAAATAAGATTTCTGCACTCAACAGCGATAATATGGAAATTTTTTATTGTGGCACTTTTATGACTACAATCATGCCAAAGTGAACAAATGCAATAATGGCGGTCGGAGACGCCTAATTTTCAGAGATTAAGAAGAAGAAGAAGAAGAAGAAGAAGAAAAAGACGAAGAAGAAGAAGAAGAAGAAGAAGAAGAAGAAGAAGGAGAAGAAGAAGAAGAAGAATACATAATTCTATGGAAGGCCACCATCAGGACATATATACATATATTCGTTACAAACTGGCCATTTGTTTTGTATAAGGCATATATAATTTTATTATATCATACTCATTTATTTTCAAACGCCATCTCCCAACCAAAGTCTTCCAACTGCAGCACGAAATTCACACTATAAAAAAGCCTCTCAGAGTAAGATGAAAAAGATAAAGTCACGGGGTTGAAAATCAGGCAAAACTCGGTGTAAAACACCTCTGTGGGGTAAAAAGTAGAACCTCGCGCTCGTCAAGAGGAGGCGAATACGTGACAAAAGCTATTGATGCGTTAATTAAAAGCGCGCGGCGGGTACTCGACAACGGCATCGGAGTGGAGAGCTTCAGAAGCCGACAAAGTAAAGGGGAGAAGTCATGTATAAGGGTCGGCGTCAAAGCTACAATTCACGTGGCATGCACCAACCGCGTTACTCTTACTGACCACGTCATGCGTACACCGAATTCACTGCGCGCACTGACGCGAGCCAGTTTATAATCCTGATAAACACATGAGCTAATTCCCGATTTTATCCCACGGGCGTGAATCAACAATGCCGGAGCCGCATGTAATGGTAATTAAAAACTTACGGGCTACGTGAAAGCTCGCCCAACTTTATTTCATTTCACGCCTCATTTGAGGCACCGAGTGGCTTCATTAGTGGCATCGAAGAGAGCGTTTCTCAGATGGTATAGACAAGGGAATTTGTTTTAACAGTGTAGCTTATAATCAGATTTTTTTATCGGAATTCGCGAATAATTTTTACAAAATTTTTTTATTACATAATTTCAAGGATGTGTGATTCCTGGAGAGCACTCAACTGGAGCCTAAACATGCAGAATCATGAAGTAATTAAACACACCATCAACATTTCCATCACAAAACTCAGCTCTGAGGGATCAAAGAAAGATTCCAGATCCAGTCATTCCTAAAATACATTCAAATAATTATCCGAATTCCCCACTTCCCCTTCAACAAAATACCACTGGACTTCCAAATAAAGGGTTGGAGAACAAAAGGGCCTCACCCACATTTCAACATGGCGATTCTTTAACGGAATGGCAAGAGAATATGAGAGCTTAATTGAAAAGTGACTGAGTTCTTTTATTCTATAACCCCTCAAATATTGTCGAAAGGTTTACTATTAAAACCGAACAAAGGTGAAAAAAGGACATTCGCAAAAAGTATACAGAATATCAATATGCCATGGGACAATCGCAGGTCAACGGCAGTGACATGGCGATAATCGAGTGGCCCGAATGGGGGCTATCGTTAAATGCACCCGCGCGTGGAAATGGGATCTTGCTGTGCGATAAACCGTGGACGACCAACGTTTTAATTCACCAGAATAAAAATAAAATAAGCCAGATATTCCCGCTACGTATTCAACACGATTTATTCCGCATGATAGAATTAATTTAGCTTCTATAAAAAGCAACGAAACTTCATAAGCTTCTATTCTCGTGAAATTGTTTTTCATTCGGGAAGTGGAAGCAAGATATTGTCAAGTGAGTGAAATGTCATGGAAAGTATGGAAATAAATTCTCAATGGGATTACGTACACTTTTTCTAGGGGATCTTTTATTTTCGTTTAATTGCACTCGATTGAAAGCGACAGAAGAGGTGAATTGCATTGTGGTTGATAGAATTATAGTGATTTTTTTTTTATTACATTGTTGCAGAAAGTTTGAGAAATCTGGAGGATACATTTTTGCTACGAAATTCGATGTTCCACATTTACTCACTATCTCAAATAGAATGTAGTGTTATTGCAGCAAAAACTTTTCGTACGCATGATAGAAAGTCATATTGTTATGTTTCTTCACATCAAAGACATCACGATGCTGGAAAACGGAATTAAGTTTTTTCTTCTCCCCCAAAGCTTGACAAAAAAAAAGTTTCTGGGAGCCATTCACATTGTCGATTCGTTCTGATAGAATTTTCCAACCGCTTTTGCGAGGGTCGCGATAAATTAAAATTGATGGAAATATGGGCTTGATTGGCAATTAAAACAGGGTAATTATTGGACGGGATCGCGTATTCCAATATCCGGGATCTTGATAAGATGAGTTATGGTGTGGCCGTGTTTTAAAGTTCTGCAATAATGAATGAGATTTTATGAGGATTCGGGATATCCCAGTGCGAGCTGAAAATCTGTATTTTCCCCGAAGAGCATATTTTTGAAATTCTTTATAAATAATATGTCTTTCGGAATTTCTTCCATCTTGAATGAAATTATTAAAAAAATGAAACAAAGTTACAATTGAGCCATAGAAAATCAAATAATTTCTTAGAAAATGTCGAAAAACGTTTCATGATATTTTTCATTTACCTCAGAATATGAGAACAAAGTTTTTGAACCTAAAGAATCCTAAAGAGTAAAAGGAGCAACCGCAATGGGCGCGGCCATTTTCCTGATGGGTTCGGCCATGTTGAACGCTCACTTCAATCTTGTAATTCCCTGAACTTGACCAGAGCATTTGAATTCAAATTTTTTGTCGAGAGAAATTTCATTACAATTCAGTTCATTTTAAAGAAAAATTTGACTCTTGGCCTTGGAATCTCCATTTTGTGCTATTTTTTATTCATATGACATTGTATATAGTACTTGAAAGAGCTCAACAACACTTAGCAATAAGCTATGATTCAAATAAATAACTATTCCTGAAACAGGAAAAGTCTATAAAAAAATATTGAAATTATTTCGTGAATGTTGAAAATATAGAAAACCCTGTTTTTTTAGATGAATTGTAATCGTTACTGTTCTTTTTTTTCCATAAATTAAGGCGCATTCAAATGACACTGTCATTACCATGTGAAAGTAGCTAAAAACATGTGCAAGTTTCAAGGGTTGAACTTCACCCAATAATTGGCAACACGCGTAGCACGCTATAGTATCTAGTTTTAATAAATAAACTGGAACTTTTGCGTACAAAGGAATGAATTTTTTTAATGTTGTCAGCACCGATTTGTCATTGAAGCTGTGAAAAAAATTCATGCATATTCCCCTGCGTATTATCTTCAATTCAATCGCGTTTCCAGGAGGTTAAGCGTGGAGATTGCGTATGCAAATATGTTTATGAATTCTTCCGTGGATAGTAAGCAAGCCGCCGTGAAAAGCACATCACGTCGCGCGCAATCGTTTCCAAAACGTCTGATATCGAATTTACAAGGGTATCACGCAAAATATGAATTCCAGCTCAATCAAGATTTTGATCATAACCTTCTATAACCCTCAAAACACTTTGCATTCTTCCACTCAAGGGTCAGGTTGTAGCCCTGCGTCGGTAATACGGGATTTCTCTAGGGATCGAGATAGATCGATATTGTTTTTCCCCATAATTAAGCGCTCATGCGCACTATTCTTCTCCAAATTAGGGAAGAAAGCGTCGGTCTCGGCCATTTTTGTGATAGAACTCGGAATCGCTAGTAGTAGCTCCCGATAATTTCTTGTATTTACTTAAATTTCTTGGGAGGCACGCTCAAAGCTGAGGTGGTGAGTTCATTTTGTTGTTGTTGGTATGTAATAGTTATTTATTGCCCGATTCAAAACCAGTTATTTCTATATTGATGTTTATAATTTTGTTTGCTTTGTCGTTGTTGGATTGGGTGAATGGAGACCTCCCAACATAACGTTACAAGGTAGAGCCGTTGCCCTACATTGGTCCAGTTATTTTTGTTGGAAAATCAGGATGGACAACAAATACCAATTAAGAACCGTTTGGAACAGACTGAAACCAATGGATAGGTTATGACATGACATGGGGCCCAGAACAGCTGATTGGGTCGACGACATTTTGCCAACGTTAGGCGCGCGGAATTTAAATACAATTTAAATTTCTTTCATGATCTTCAACAATTTCGATGAATCTGGTTAAATCGAGGATCTTCATGAACAGGAATGAAGTTGAAGTTGTTGGGGCGATGGGAAAATACATTTTTGCAATGTCTCGATGGAGAGCGATGGCGTGAGACATCTATCGAAATACAGTGCTCGACATTTTAATCTGTCGCAAGATTCCATCGCGAGTGCAATTTGCTCTTCGACGCTGATTTCACGCTCGAAGGACCGAGCCGTTCGTCCAAAATAATCCGCAAACCGGCCGTCGCTCCGAAATTCAACGCGCGCGAGCAATATTTCGATGTCACGCCAGCATAACTTGGCGCAGTTTGTCATCGTTCTTCATACGCTTTATCGACCACATACGATTCTCGTTTCCATGCGATTTTGACCTGTTCATCGCCCTTTTCAAAGAGCGCGTTTCTCGTTGCGATCATGTAGCGTGTTTGTTTGTTCGTTATTTTTTTAACAAATGTAGTCAGTTTGATCTCTGATCATGACGCTACTCTCTTCCCAAAACCCCAATGATTTAGAGATCCCTTGTGAAAAAAAAATATTGTAAACTATTGGTAACTATTGATCATTAAGTTTCCAATAGTTTTTTAATCCTGTAGTTTCCAATAGTTTCCAATATTTCAATAGTTTCCAAAATTATTGAAACTATAGACATTATGAAATCTACTGAAAGATAAATTATTGAAACTATGAAAACTATGGAAACAATTAGAAGATTCATTATTGAAGCTATGGAAATCATTGAAACTATTTCAATGACTGACAATCATTGAAATGATTAAAAATTATTGATATGATTGAAAATGATTGAAAATCATTAAAAATCTTGTAAATCATTAAAATTAACGAAAATCTTGAAAATGATGGAAAATTGTTTCCAATTTGAAAATGGCACTAAAAATTGTGCTTTCACAATTTTCATGCAAATAATCATTAAATTGTGATTTCAAATGAGATTTGAAAATTATTGAAAATCATTGAAACAATTTTAATGACGGAAAATCATTCAAAATCTTGAAAGTAATTGAAAATCATTTTTCCTTTGAAAATTTCATTATAAATTGTGATTTAACAATTTTCATGCAAACAATCATCAAATTGTTATTTCAAATCGGACTTGAAAATGATTGAAAATCATTGAAACTATTTCGATCATTGAAATTATTTCAATCATTGAAACTTTGAAGCATTGAAACTATTGGCAGGAATATTATAGGAACTATTAAAACTATGGAAACTATAAGAGGGGAAATTATTGAAACCATAGTAACGATGAAATATACTGAAAGATAAATTATTGAAACAATGAAAACTATAGAAACTATTAGAAGATAAATTATTAAAGCTATGGAAATCATTTAAACTATTTCAATGATTGAAAATCATTGAAAATCTTAAAAATGATTAGAAATCATTGTAAATCTTGAAAATGATTATGAATAACTGAAAATCTTGAAAATGATTGAATATCATTAAATATCTTGTAAATGATTAAAAATCTTCGAAAATTTTGAAAATGATTGAAAATTGTTTTTAATTTGAAAATTGCACTAAAATTTATGCATTCACAATTTTCATGCAAATAATTATCTCATTGTGATTTCAAATCGGATTTGAAAATGATTGAAAATCATTGAAACTATTTTAATGACTAAAAATCATTAAAATGATCGAAAATCATTGAAAATCTTGAAAATGATTGAAAATTGTTTCCCATTTGAAAATTTCACCAAAAATTGTAATTTAACAATTTTCATGCAAAAGATCAGCAAATTGTGATTTCAAATCGGAATTGAAAATGATTGAGAATCATTGAAACTATTTCAATCATAGTAACTTTCAATCATCGAAACAATTGGCAGGAATATTATAGAAACTATTGAAACTATGGAAACTATAAGAAGGGAAATTATGGAAACCATAGTAACTATGAAATATACTGAAAGATAAATGATTGAAACTATGAAAACTACGGAAACTATTAGCAGAAAAATTATTGAAGCTATGGAAATCATTTAAACTATTTCAATTATTGAAAATCTTGGAAATCATTGAAAATCTTGAAAATAAATAAAAATCATTGAAAATCTTGAAAATGATTGAAAATCGTTTCCAATTTGAATATCGCACTAAAACTTGTGCTTCTACAATTTTCATGCAAATAATCATTAAATTGTGATTTCAGATCGGATTCGAAAGTGATTGAAAATCACTGAAACTATTTTAATGACTAAAAATCATTGAAATGATCGAAAATCACTGAAAATCTTGAAAGTGATTGAAAATCATTTTCAATATGAAAATTGCATTAAAAATTGTAATTTAACAATTTTCATGCAAATGATCTTTAAATTGTGATTTCAAATCGGATTTGAAAATGATTTAAAATCATTGAAGTTAATAGTTACAATGATTTAACATCACTGAAACTATTTTAATCATTGAAATTATTGGCAGGAATATTATAGAAACTATTGAATCCATGGAAACTATAAGAAGGAAAATTATTGAAACTATTAAAACTATTGCAATCATTCAACAGTTTCTCGATAGTTTCCCAATAATTCCAAAAAGTATCTAATAGTTCCTAACAGTTGCTAATAGTTTTTTCTCATAAGGGATGTCAAGAAGGAATTCTTGAATTTGTGAATTTGATCAATATCGGCTGTTTATGAGGATAATCGGAGTCACCATTTTATTAGATTCCTGATGGGGATCCTGAAATGGGATTGGAAGCTCGATTACAATGATATCTTTGTGTAAAACAAGATTTATCTCACTTCATCATAATTCTACCCAAACAGTTATCATTAAAATACTGGGCCCTCTACCAAGTTCATCTTTGAGACCACAACTAATGAAGCTGAGCAAGAAAAACACGCCATACGGTGCTGTAAAAAAAAGCAAGTCGAGTGTTAATTCGAGCCATTAAGCGGCTAACGAGCCCGGAGCGAAATGATACAATGAGCGATGAAAGTGGTGTCGAAAGGCCAAACTCGAAGTAGTATAAGTTTGCAAGGTGTCGGCACTGATTAAGTTGGTCGCATGCAAATCGCTCCCCCCCCTCCCCCCGTTTTCCCCGGCACCGCTTCCTACGGCAACCCGTTATCAAGCAGATAAACCCTACGTCTCCCCTAAACGTGCTCCACCTTGCGTAATTATATGCAATTTATCATAATTGAGAGCGATATCGGGAATCGCCATCAAACGGGAACACAATTAGGCGATCCGAGAACGCGGGGGGTGTTGATTGCTGCGCCGATGCACGTTCGCAGGAAGTGGGTTAAAAGATATATTGTGCGTTGTTGCGGATAGAAAGTAAAGTTTTTGAATGGGATTTTTGGTTGGGAATTTTTTGAGGACTTCGTTTGATTATAGAGGAATGATTTTCTGAATTTGGTGGATACCTATTTGAAGATAGAAAGAAGAGGAATTTTTTCGAAGAGGAGTTTCATGTTGAGAATTTTATGAAGACTCTGTTTTTTTGAAGGAAGATTCTTGGAATACATTGTAAATTTTTTTCGATTATGTTAAAAATGAACTTTGTGAGGAGAATTTTCATATTAAAAATTTGGTGAAGAATGCCTTGTGAGGGAGATTTTTTTTAAGGGTGATAGAATGTTCTATTTTTATGTTTCTATTTAGATTCGTTTTCATAGTGGTAATTCTATGATAGCTCTGTATTATTGTATGGAAGCGTTGTTTTGAATATTTTACAAATACGTTTACACTGAAAAAGAAACTGGAGTTTCAAAAACGGGGTTTCAGGTAGAAAACTTTTGAAACACTGTACTTTAATGAATGGATGGAATAAAAGGCAAATTTCCTAAACTTCATAAAACAAAAAAATTGATGAAATTCTTGAAACTGAATTTTTATGTTCAGGATTTCACAATAACTATGTATTACCATTAAGAAATTATGTTTTTGAATAAGATGCGAATTTATTAAAAGTAAGGAAGTAAAAGGAATTTTTCGAAGCGGAATTTTCATGTTTAGATTTTTATCAAGAACTTATCTTTCAAATGAAAATTCTTCGAATATAATGTACATTCTAAAAATTTCATGATTCATAAAAACTTTTACGTGGCGTTTTTAGATAGGGATCTTAAAATAACCGTGTATAAGTATAAAGAAATTATCTTTAAAATACAATGCGAAATATTGGAACTAGAAATTGCGAGGTGTACAAACTTTTTCGCTCAAAGAATTTTCATTTATTATTTATTTCAAAAATAATTTCAAAATCCCCTTAGAGAATTACTCATTTGTTTGAGAGTAGCTTTTTTTTCTTTTTTTTTCGAAAAATGTACCCTCTTTTCGTTTTCATATTTTTTTAAAATACTTTTTGATGTTGATAATTCTATAAAAACTAAGTAACAATATTGCGGAACGTTTTTAGAAATAAAATAAAAATTATCAAATTTATTTGATTCTTTCGGATTGCAAATTACATGCACGTTTTAAATAGTTAAGGATTTATTCTTCTTTGCTATTCCTTTTCAAAAAAACTAAAAAGTTTTTCTCTTTTTTGCGGACGATTTATCCTTGTTTTCTCTTAATTTTTAAATTTAGACTCATTTTCGTGTTGAGATTTTTATAAAAAATATGTATCATGATAAAAAATTGTTTTTTCGGATATAATGCAAATTTACTAAAGTGCAGAAAAAAACATGATATTTTGAAACTCGATTATCATGTTCAGAATTTCATACAAAATGTGTATTCGTAAGAAGAATTAGAATTAAATGCACCTTGTTTAGAATTAAAAAAACATATTTTTAACAAGTTTCGAAGCTAAATTGTCAAGTTAATAATTTCAGTAGGACCGTATATTATCACCAAAAAATAATTTATTAAATTCGATGCAATTTCATTCAAATTTATACCCATAATAAAAACAAGAATTTTTCAAGCGGGATATATATGTTATGAATTTGATAAGAACTTAATTTGATTATCTCAAATAAACATTTATTCTAAATGTATTGCGAATTCGAATAAATTTATGACAAAAAGAAGCTATCGAAGTGGGGCTTTTACATTGAGAAATTATTCATTACTATGTATCCTCATAAAGAAATCATTTTTCAAATAAAGTGCAAAATATTGCAATGGAGAAATTCGAAGATAACAAAATTTTTTCGTATAGGATCTTTTTTTTTATATTTTCAAGATAGTAGAGACATTTTTTTTCTTTTTTTGAAAGATTTATCTTTTTTCTATTTTGATTTTGCTATTTAGATTCATTTTGATTTCAACAACTTTTCGATAACTTTATTATCATGAAGAAATGTTTTTATACATAAAGTAGCAATTTATGAGCATTAAAAAATTGAAAAAAATAGACTCTTATTTTTTAAAAACTTTTTTTAAACTTTTCAAGAAAACTAAGATGTTTTTCTACATTTTCCGAAGGATTATTCCTCGTTTTATTTCAACATATTTTTTTTTAGACTCACTTTCCTTATGAGATTTTCGTGACAACTATGTGTCATGATGAAAAAATATTTTTTTGAATAATAGTGCATATTTATTCGAAAAAAATAGACAAAAAAATTTTTAATCCGGATTTTCGTGTTCAAGAATTTCATAAGCACCGTTTTTTTATGAAAAAATGTCATAAAATGCAAATACCTGCAAATTTTCAAAAAAAATGTTTTAAGTTATCAAAGCGTGATTTTTGTGTTCCTGATTTGATAAGAACTGTGCATTGTAATGAATAAAAGTTTTTTTGAATCTCGTGAAAATTAAAAGATCGTAAAATCTGAAGCGGAGTTTTCATGCTGAAAGTTCTACAAACACTTTCTTTTTTTGAATAAAGAAATTTTTCTAATGTTGCGAGTTCAAATAAAAATTATGACCAAAAGGACTCTACACAGTGAGATTTTCATATCGAAAAATTCATTACCGTGTATTAGTATGCAGAAAATATTCTAAAATACTCATTTTCCTTTCGAAAAATGACCGTTTTTTCCCTAAAACATGTTTCAGATTCCGAACAATTGAGGATAACGAACGTTTCGATACCGAAGACAGTGAAAATGTCGGAAACGGATTTCGTGATACTAGATTGCGAGTATGATCTGGAAAATACGTCGGCGAAGGGTTTGGTGGTGAAATGGTTCTTCAATACCTACGACCTGATGTATCAGTGGATTTATGGTTCGGCGCCGCTGGCCACAGAAATGGTATCCAAGTACATAGACTTGGGATACAGGGCGAGCGAGGACAACTACACCATGTACCGAGCCATGAAATTGAAAAGGCCGGACGTCGAGCTCAGCGGGGAATACATGTGCGTCATCTTCACGTTCGAAGATGAAAAAAGCGCCAACGCCCCAATGACTATTTACTGTGAGTTTCGAAGTACAAGCTGATTTCAAATATTTTCATACTGAGAAAAGATCTAGTTATTTTAGACATTTTTGTGGTAACCAGTGCAAAAGTATTATAACTTTTACAACTATATTGCATTATAGAATAAGATGTATCATATAAACTATTTTTTAGAATTGAAAAGAAAGTTCGGAATTAATTCACAATATAAAAGACTACTGATTTTTAAAATAATCGCTTAAAATATTGATCATTTCAAGATCTTAGTCATTAATGCAAAATAATTCTGTAATTAAGACGAATCGCTCTAATTTATGTTTTCCACACACGATGCTTATTTTTAATTGATTCCGGTAGAAAACGAAAAGTAATTCTTCGCGATCCGAGTTTCACCAGTAAAGCACAAAAAACATTCCCCGGATTCAACGTACATTTATCGTTCAAGTAGAACTACGGATATTACGTCAGCCGAGGCGTACATTCAGTAGAACAGGTCGAAGCAATATATCTCTGTTTTTGTGTCTTGATTTTCAAGAGCGCGTTTACTGTAAAATTATTTTCAACACAGTCAATCCAATATTATATTGTTTCGATAAAAATACTGAAAAAAATTGACAGATTCAACCGAAAACATATACTTTTCATTCTTCAACAAAACACATACTTCTTTACACTCCCTTCACCACCACACATCAACCTAAAAAAACTACCTCAAACACTCGTTTCCTCCCAACCGACGAAATTTTACAGAACCTTAGAAAATTTCGCGCAACATATTTTCCGGAAAACTACATCCCCACGTGCACATACGTACTGTACTTCCTGTATTTTACGCCTTTCTCCCCGGCGCAACCGTAAGTTTTGAAAAATAAAAGTCCCGGCCCGTAATAAAATGAAGTAAAAAGTAAACCGTGGGCGAGTTCTGCATTGTCACGGTAATGCAGCGGCGCACTCTGTGCCGCATGGTCTATCTATTACTATTACGTTTTTATTTGTACCGCACGTGCGGCGAAAAGAAATATTTTTTAGCGTGATTCCTAGCTTACAAGGATTCACAATAAAAAAATATTTATTCCCAACGGTGCATCGAAGTTATTGCCTAGGAATAATGATCAGCGAATTAATAATTTACGTGACAAATTGGGAAATCTTTGATAAATTATGCAAATAAATTGAATTCTTCTAATGATATCATTATAATTTATTTGTTAGAATATCTAGCGATGGAAAAGTCAATTTTTCAATAATTTTCAAATTAAATTATTATAAAATAACCTTAGGAGCACACGTTTGGGATCATTGATGCATCGAATCCAGTGCTTTCCCACATTGTTACCGTCCCTCCAAATCACTCCAGTCATTAACCCCCTCCCCCATTTGGCCCCTAACCCTTGTTACCACACGCACACAAAACATTTGAATAATTGAATCGACCGAAAAAGCATTTTAATTACCGGAAACGTGGCGTAACCGCTGAAATGCAGAGTTCACGTTCATCAAAGGGTCATTCGCGGCTCCATTAGTCTTGGGATATGCAGCGCAAGGTCTTGCATTTGATGATAAATTTTTGAGCACAGCGAGTTCTTACCTCGAAAATCATGAAATTGTTATGCTGGTCAACGAAGTGATAGTTTTGCGCTGATAATCGATAGTTATTGGTTCTTAACAAAATGTAGTAATACAAAATAAAAATGAAAATAATAAAAATTGTGTAAGAATACTCTAGTTTTCAATTTCGAGGTTCAAAATCTAAAAACAGCTGTCATAATTCAATTTCTTATGCATTCACAGTTTGGAATAAATATATTTATTAGGAATATTGAGGGATTTTCATTCTATGAAAACAACTTTCAAGCAGTTCCTTTTCATGAAGGATATATTGAATATTACGACTTTGTAGAAGCATAAACACGTACAAGGGCGACACGAAAAAATACCTTGAACGGGGACGATAAAATACCACGCATCACAAGTAGGAGATATGTACGTGAAAGCGAGACAATAAAAAAGTGACAAGGGCGATGAACGTTACTCAGTTTCCGCGAGCGAGGAAGGCAGACATTTCCGGTCGCGGGTGAATTTGTTATCGAAAGCGCGAAAGGTGAGGGCGGCCTGATAAACGAGTCAAGGCGGTTTGCACACCCATGTCAAGCGCTCGAAGAATATTCCTTTTCATGCATAAAATGGAAAAAAGTTGAATTGAAAAATGGCTGGGTAGTGAGGATTACAGAGAAAATTATTTATAAAAGATTTTACAATATTATATATCACGTTTGTCTAGAAGAATTTTGAGAAATAATGATATTTTATTTTAGTCTGTATGAATACAAAAAAAACGTTTGAAAAATGAATAGATCTGCTTGTATTTTTTTTGTGATTTAGTGAAATTCGCGAACCTAAAAGAGGTTAGTGATTACTATCAGTAAAAATTCATTATGCAGGAAAAAAATAAGGAAAAAATTTACTGTGTGATGATTTTAGTAGAATTTCGCTTTTATTTCAATTATCTGTGAATCAGGGAATTTTATATTCTGAGGCATCAATTTCAATAAACCTATATCAAGGGAAAAAAGGCTAAAAATTCTAAAATCTGCTGAAAAATCTGCGAAACCTAATAATTAGAAAAAAAATTTTAATTTTTCTAGATAATTACATGCTAATTTCATTTTCTCTGAAAATCATCTTCAATTGATTCCTAGAGCATTGAATTTATTACATTTTTATAGAAATCTACAAAAATATTGAAAACCTCATCATCTGCTAAAGAATCTTACGAAATTACATAAATCCACATGAATATGCAAAATACTTGTATTATTCGAATTTCATTAGATTTATAGAAATCCTGATTCAATTATCGGAAGAATTATAAGGATTCTGAAATGAAAAAGATGGTTTCTGGAGTTTTGAATTCTAAAATATCAACAAGTGAAAAAATTAATAAAAATATCGGAACTTCCTTCAAATAGTAAATAAATTTATAATAATAGCAAAATTCTAGAAGTATTCAAAATCTATTCAAATACCGTCTCTGGAAAATTTTTTCGAATTTGAATATTTTACCCTTACAATCCCTAAAAATTGCATTCTAGGAAACCAAAGAGATATTTTCAGAAAACTAGGAAATCTTCCAACATATTATACATTCTGAAAAATAAATAAATACATGCATACTATTTTTAAATGATATACATTAAGAATCTATAAAACTTCAGTTATTAGAGCATCCAATCCTAGAAATATATGTAGCAAATTATAAGAATACGTAAAAATCATGTTCAGTATTGAAAAAATATGAAGCATACTATAAAAAAAATTTTAATTCATGTGCATAATTTTTTTTGACAAATGCATTTAAAAACGGAAATTTATTATACTTGGAATTTTCAACTGCGGAATTCTAGAAATCTAAAAGGAAATCTATGAAAATACTGAGAAATTCTGCAACATTTCAGAAATACTGAACAATAAAAAAACTTAAAAAAAAAAAAAAAAAAATACAAATCCAAGATACGAGTCTCTGTAAAATCGATGCTATCTATGATTTTAAAAAACTATGAAATCTAGATAACTTTCATGAGAATGATATCTATAAAATTCTCTGAAATACATGAAATCTACATGATTTGCATAAATCTATGACATCTAGATGATTCTGAAAAAAGTATGGTATCTATGAAATATATTCTTGAAAATCTGTGAAATCTAGTTAATTCTCAAAAATCCATGAAAACTCGAAATTTTTCATTAATCTATAAAATCCAAATAATCTGCAAAAATCTATGATGTCGAAAAAATTCTGAAAAATCTATGAAATTCAGGTAATTCTCAAAAACCTAGGGAACTTAGATGTTTTGAGAAATTTATCAAATATAGGTAATTTCCAAAAATCTACGAGATCTAGATATTTCTCGAAAATCTGTGAAATCTGAATAATTCTTGAAAATCTCTAAAATCTATATGATTTTCAAAAGTCTATGATATCTAGATAATTATCAAAAATCTCTGAAATGTAGATAGTTCTTAAAAATCTATGAAATCTATATAATTCTATCTATCTATGAATTTATGAATTTAGATATTTCTGTCTATGAATCTATGAATTCCAATAATTCTACCTATCTACGCATTTATGAATCTAGATCATTCTAAAGAATTGAAATGATCCAGATAGTTCTTAAAAATCTGTGGAATCTATATCATTCTCAAAAATCTATCAAGTCCAGACAATTCTCATAAATCTAAAAAATCTAGATAAATCTCTGAAATCTAGTAAATCTAGATAATTTTGAAAAATTTATGAAATATAGGTAATTCTCAAAAATCTTTTAGATCTAGATAGTTTCCCGAAATCTGTAGGATCTGAATAATTTACAAAAATCCGTTGGATCTAGATAATTCTCAAAAATCCATGAAATTTACACAACTCTTCAAAGTCTATGAAGTCTAGTTAATTTTCAATAATCTATAAAATATATACAATAAAAATCTAAGAAATGTAGATAATTCTCAAGAATCTATGAAATCTGGATAATTCTATCTATCTTTCTATAAATATAATCTCTAGATAATTCTATCTGTCTGTCTATGAAACTATGTTTTTTGATAATCCTAACAAATTTATGAAATGTATATAATTCTTCAAAACCCATAAAATCTAGACAATTCTCAACAGTTAATGAAATCTGTATATCCTCAAATATCCATTAAACCTAAATAATTTTCGAAAGTTTATGAAACTTTTATGATCCTATATACCTATCTATGCATTTATGAATCTACATAATTCCATCTACCTATTTATGAATCTACTTATCTAAATAATTCTCAAAAATCTATGGAATCTGGATAAAATCTTTCCAAAAATGTACAAAATCACTTAAAAGTTATTTATCTCACAAGGCTATCAGCTCGAAATATGGATATTTATGAAGACACCTATAAAAATACTTGAAAATACTCTAAATTCTACGACCACTGAAAAAAAAATGAATGTAGTAATTTAACAAAATGGAAAAGAAAAAAGAAAGTGATGAAAAAACAATAAAAGTGGAAAAAGGAGTTGAAAAAAAATAAAATTATAAAAAGTACTTATTTTCAGAAAGTTTCTAGATAAATTCCAAACTCCGATCATTTTTTTAAGGAAAAAACTCACAAATACGAAAAAAAAAAAGAAAAATTAAAATTCTATTTCACAAGGGATCGCCATTACAAATTTTCGATCGTTTATAACAAATTACTAAAATTACAAAAAACTTTGTTTGCACTAACGGTATATCTGCAAAACTTCTCTATCTGCAAAACTTCTCATTCATCCAATAAAAAGTATAATTTTTCCATCTAGTGTAGAAAACCCCCCCTTTCTCTGCCACTCACTAAATATTCATTTCTCATCATTGCCTTCTGAATATAACTCGGTTCTCGAAAACTGGTTCAAACGAATGAGATCATGTATGAAGAATTTTTTCTGAAAATCGAAAGTGTCTTTCTTCTCACGACCCATGCGCTGTAATGGGAATATAAAAGTGCTTTTATATTCGTTTCAGCGACGGAAGATGAATTTGAATTGCTCTACCGTAAAAAAAGTACGGGAGACAAGGACGAAGTGGAGGTGACGTGCTCCGCCAAGGGACTGTACCCTCAGCCAAGTCTTGATATATCTGTCGAGTGAGTACATCAATACCTTATTCAGCCATGAACAAATTTTTTTTTTTTTCTAACTTTCTTACAATATCACGAGTGATTAATAATCAGGAGAAGTTGTCGGACAAAATTTGAACATGGCAATTTGGTTAGAAGACAGCTCTGTCGAGAAGTCATCTTCAGAAGATCAGTCATGACAGAGAACATTTCAAATTTCTCCAAGTTTGTTAAAGCATTTGTTACCATCGAAGTCAATGTAACTGTTGCCAACCTAGGAACAAATTTTCTGGCAAATCACAGACAAATCGAATTGCAAAATAAGCAAGCAGCATGCAAATGCACATTAATGATCTGATTGAAGACAATCCATAAGTTATATCTGATTCGTATCAGTATCACAGGGATCTTTTCTGCATGAACACCTTAGAAACGTTTATGCGTAACACTTAAGTAACACAATTTCGTCGGATTCGAGGACCTTGTGGTAGCGCCTGTAACATAGCGACGTTCCAATAAACCGTGTTTCGAGTCTGAAATATGTATGCACGAAGCCCCCAGTCTAACAACGAGTCATGTTGCGCAAGAAAGTTAGGTACTTGGCGGAGTTTGAGATGCTCGAGGAGTTTTACTTATGCAAACGGTATCGATTAAGTTGCCAGCCTGATCCAAGGGACATCGAGTTCCTATACGAACACTACTTGCAACATATCCGATGACTCTCGGCGGAACTGTAAAAGTGCTTAATGAGTTCTTGAACCTTTTGGGCTGGAGCATGCAAAAGTGATGAAGATTAGTCTTACTCAAGTGTGCGTTATCCTTATTAAGGAAACTGTTAGAGATTGTGGAAGGAATTTTTAATCGTATTTTAAATTCGTGCGAGGTGTCAACCCAATCAGCTGTTCTGAACCTCATGTCATGTCAAAACCTATACATTTGACCAAACGTCTGTTTGGTCAACGCGCTTTCTTTATACTCAATAAACTGACATTTCCTAGTTATTCACGATAGATACATATTATGTTTGCAAATTTTTTACTTGGAGTTCAGGTTTGTGGGGGGTACTCTTAATTGGGATCGATTTTTGTGGGAAATTGTGCCAAACCAATTAGAACATCGCATCTTGACATTAAAAGCCAATTCACACTGAAAGTGAGAGGTTTAAAAATGTTTGTCGGAAAATTTAATCTAACCTTAAAGAAAATAGGGGCTTCAGAATGCGATTTTTAGGATAGGTAGTAAATGACTCAAGTATTGGGAGAGGGGGGTTTATTATAGCATTTCATCGGAATAATATTTTGATAATTTTTCCTGAATTTTTATACGAATTAATTGAAAATTTTTATTAATATAGAAAACAATGTTTTTATTTATTTACTTTTTTTATTTTTTCAATTATAAGCATGTATTTGGCACACTTGAAAAGTATTAAAAAATCAGAAGGAATCTTTATGGGCTGGACAAATTTATATCAAATTTTGTAAATTCGAGTACTTAGTGTGATGTTTAAAATTTTGCAAATTGTTTTCAATCTGAAAATATTGGAAACGTTAAAATAATTTCAATAATTTCGAGAAAATCACAATTTCTATAGAAATCCAGAAAATGTTCAAAATATATAACAAAAATTTGGAATACTTGCCAAGTATTTTGAAATCACAAGAAATCCTCATAAGTTGTTTAAAAATTTTTTTTCAATTTTGAAAGTATAAGTAGCTAGTTTGTAATGCAATTTTTACTGTAAAATAACAAATTGTGTTCATTATAGTTTTACTTTTCATATTTTTAACAGAAATTCGAAACACTTGACAAGTATTCAAAAATCATAAGAAATCTTTGAGTTATACAATTTTTTTTCAATTTTGAATGTTCGAGAAACTAGTTGAACGCTAGAAATTTCGGGAATTTTTTACAATTATACACCAATTGAAAATTTTAAAACTCTCAATAATTCTATGAAAATCATAATTTTTGTTATGTTTAAGAAAATGTTTATAAGTTTTGTAAATTCTGTTCATTATTTCATTTCTCGGAAATGTGCACTGGAATATTCTTTCAAAACTTTTTTATGAAAATTTGAAATACTTGACCAGTATCTCAAAAACACAAAAAATCTTAATAAGTTCTTAAAATGTTTAAAATTTCGAATAATTGAGTGGCTGGTTTGATGCATGAAATATCGTCAATTTTCTGAATTCATAAAATATCTGAAAATTGAAAACTGTCCAAAATTCAAAAAAATCAAAATGTTTGTAGAATTCCAGGAAACAACCAATAGTTTTGTAAATAGTGTTTATCATCATTATTATGTTTCTCCGAAATATGCATTGAAATATTTTTCAAATATTTTATCATGAAAATTTGCAATAATTGGAGAGTATTTAAAAATAATGTAAAATTGTAATAAGTTGAACATGATTTCATAAAATTCTGAAAATTTTGAATACTCACTCCATTACATTTAAAACTTTGAAAATTTGAGAGATTGATAGAATTTCAAAATATGCTGATAAATATTTTATACTGTGTTCATTATCATATTTATTGTTTTTCCAAAATATGCATCATAATTTTTCCTCAATTTTCTAAGAAAAATCTAAATAAACTTGGAAAACGTGACAAAATCACAAAAATATTTTCATGAATTGCATGAATTTTTATCAAATTTTAAAAGTTTTTGGTAGTTGATTTGATATTGTAGGTTTTGAAAATAAAAAAAATTCAGAATACATTGGCAATAATAATGACTGTGAATAATCAGAGCAAAATCAAAAGTATTTAAAATATCAGGATATGTGCAATAATTTTGTAAATTGTGTTCACCAGAATTCTTCGAAATGTAGATGATTATACCTTTTCTTTATTTTTCGATAAAATTAGGAATACCTGAATATATTCAAAAATAAAGAAAAATCTTGTACAAGTAAGACAAATTTTTAAAAATTGGACAGTGTATTACATAAGTAGACCTACAGAAACTGTGTGTGAGCATTCAAAATTTCTAAATCAAAAAGTTCACAATAAAAATCCCGAATTTTATACAATTAAGATTGATTTTGTAAGTTTTGAAAGGTCAAACAAGACGATAGAATTACAATTTAAAAAATCTATGGATTTTTTGTCTACCCATGCATGATTTTCCTGATAGGTAGTGCTACTTACCATTCCCATGTCCTGTGCCACCCCTAAAAAAAATATACTTCAAATTTCATATCTGCATAAACTTGTCAGAATATGTCTTCCTCTTCTTACCTTGCCCCTTTTGTTTTATTGCAGAGGCGTCGGCAGAAAGCAACAAGAAAAAGCCACCCCGACTGTGAGGGACGACGGGAGATACGACATTTCAACGCATGTGACCCTTGAGGACAAGGATTTGCCGGATCCCGCCATTTTGAAATGCTTGCTCAGCATCCCGAAGGCGAATTACAACGTCTCGCGCGAGACTGTCTACTACCCCGGTCAGTCATAACTTCTATTTTCCGGGATAATTTTCTTTTTCGTCGCCCCTAACGCTCAGCTTCATTAACTCTCGTCATGATGGCACATTTTGAATTCTATTCTTACAGTGTTTCACGTTTTGGCGTCTAACAATATTGATGAACCTATTGCCCAAATACTGAAGAAAACAGTTTTCAAGATAAAATACAGAAGAAAATATAATTAGACAGGATATTTGACGAAGTGGTTTTCAAATTTCATGAAATAAGTTTAACCTGCAATACACTTTTTTCATAATAATCGAACAAGGAAAGTGGAACTCAATTAATGACTCTCGTTTCCTGGAACTTCATGCGTACAAATTCACTGAGGAACTTGTAGTGAAGTTGGAAAACTTTCCCTCTGACAAATTACAAGTGGAAAAGGCGAATAACAGTGAAATTTCGGTTAATGTATTTCGTGGCGTTGAATTTTCCCAAAGGCAATGAGCTCCTTTGAACGCGATAATGCATTGTCATGCAGAAAGCTTGCTGGAATTGGCTCTTGTTTGAAAACCGATTTCTTTCTTACCTTATATCAGGCCCGAGCACAGAAACTTGTATTTCGGGGGGGTTTTCAACTTTTATGTTGTACTTGTAGAAAAACATGTAATTGAAATCGATTTGGTTTGACAGTACATGGTCCATTCATAGGGATATAGGTAATGAATGTAGATTAAATAAGTAAATACATAAATTCATTAATCGATAAACAATCAAATATATAAGGCAATATCAAAATATCATTTGTTTTCAACAATTTCTACTTTATATATTGAATCTTTGTTACGTTTTTAACAAATTCAACTCAAGCGACTCAATAATTACAGATGCACAATAGCGAAAAACACGTTTATTATTTCTTCTTCAAATTTAGATGTATAAAGAATGCATAATAAATACAAAAAGAACACACTTTTTATTACTACACTATACACATATTTTATGATTTTAAGGGTTATACACCTTTTTTGAGGACAGTTTGGATTATTTTTTAATGTATACAGTACATGATTTTATTACATGGAAGTTATATTACTATGATGGAGTATTGTCAACGTAAATAAACAAAGATAATTTTATGGAAAAAATATCAACAAATGGTGGAGTTAAAGCCCTTTCCAACTTTTTTTTAAAAGGCTTGCAGTGACTGCGATGCAAACACAATAAGTCAACTGAAATTATAATATCCAAAAACGTTACATTTTTTAATGTAACGATTACGTAACGTGTTACATTAATTAACAAGTAACGAAAACAGGCACAAGTTCTTTTTTTTTGGTAACGAGTAAGGAAAATCGTGTTTTCACATCTGTCTCATTAAGTTTTTAGGAAGATTTGTAACTTTCAAAGTAATTTTTTCAAACTTAGATATTAGTAATTTTTTAACTTCCTTATTTTCAGATTTAAAATTATGAAGTTTTATAATTTTTGATAAAACAGATTGATATATAAGTAACTTATGTACAAATATCGACAAAAAGTATGCTTTTTCACTTTTTATTAAAAATTTTCTTAATTTTAGCAATAGATTTTAGAAATCTGCATATAAATATATGAAAATACTGGAAACCTTAGTTCATTAAATCTATTGCAGGATCCCCAAAATCTATAGATTATGCTAGAAAACCTTACGTAATTTTATGAACACAGAAAAAAAAAAAGGAAAAACGAAAAATACTAGATATTATTTACTGTTTTTTAAAAGGCCATTACATTCTTCGAAAATTTCTGTTATTCCAGAAATCAAAAGACTCAGATTTTTCAAGCATTGAATTCTGATAATATATGTGTTTAGAAAACCATAAAAATACTAGAAAAATGTTAAAATTTTATAAATCTCTCAAAAATTCAAAAAATTTTGAAGACACTGTAAATCTATAAAGGAACTGTTTTCTGCAAACTCGATTGAAATACTGCAAATATTTCAAACTTTCAATTCTATGAAATCTAATTCTTGAAATCTGAAGATATAACTTTGAAACAACCTTAAAATTCTCCAACATTCTATAAACACTAGGAAATACAAAAAGAAAATACAGGCATAGAAAAATACAAGTTTGTCTATGGATAATTAAAAATCTATTCAACTTTCAAAACTAGAGCATCCCATTCCAAAAATTCATACAGAAATATACAAGAAAACTGAACGATCCTTCAAATCGTACAAAAACTGATGTAATACGGAGGATACCGAAATAAATATGAGTCTATTGAGACACCTATTTTCTAAAAAATTTTTTTGGAACATAGAAAATATAATGAACATCACATTAGAAAGTTCGAAATTCTAGAAATCCATGTATAAAAATTTCTATCAAAATGCCTAAAGTATATAAAAATACAAGAAAATCCTGCAACATTTCATGCATTCTAAAAAATACGCATAGTATCAGAAATACTGAACTATCCTTCAAATCGCAGAAAAACTGAAGAAATACGAAAACTAGTAGTAGAAATAAATATCTATTGAGACACTGTTTTCCGAAAAATCCTTTGAACACGTAACATGTAATTAACTCCAAATTTTACAGTTCGAAATTCTCGGAATCTATTACAATTGAAATGAAGATGCTAGAAATATGTTAAAGTACTAGAAAATCATGTAAGATTTTATAGATCATGAAAAATACTTCAAATTGTAGAAGATATATACGAAAAAAACTAAGAAGAAATAAAAATCCATTCAGACGCTGCTTTCTGAAAAATACCATGCAATGCAATATATCAGAATTTATATCAAAACGTAAAAACCAATAAGTATTTCATCGAAAGTGTTTGAAAGATCTCGTTGGGGGGGGGGAGTTTCAAACTCCAACTCCCCCCCCCCCCGTCCGCACGGGCCTGCAATATATAACGAATATTTTAGAAAAGTTAGGTTAGGTTTTTATCTGCTATATCAAGATTCTTTCATGAAGTGGCAAGATTCAAACAGAATACAGTAAAAGCTCTCAAACACTTTTCATCAATGATATTTGGGTGGGATTCAAAAAAGCCTGCTTAAATGTACGAAATTCTAGGTTATAAACCTCTCGAAATCTGAATGGAAACGTATGAAAAATTCATTTTTATTTCTTCGGATACTATAATAAAAAGAAATGATAGAATTGCTATATTTATGTAATGTTTTGTAAAATTTATTCTATACAATGCAGCTTCCATAGTAACATTCTCGAAATATTACTGTTACATTGATCCAAGGGATTATTCGCATCTTCAATTTCAGAATGTATGAATACCACTCAAAATTAGTATACGCTAGTTATGCATACGAAACATATAATGCTTACAGGTATGCGAATATTCATGAACAAATTTGCCACATTTTGCCTTCACTGGCTCAAATTATGGATACTCATTTGGGAATATTCTCTTAGGCGCATCGTGAATTTCGGTTTCAGAATTATCGCTGCAAACGTATCCTAATTAATTTAATTCAATATCGCGTTACATCTATGACAATTATCTTGTTTAAATTACAACAAAATTAAAATATTCAATTAAAAAATGCATAAAAAATTGTATGATTGTTTGATTAATCAATTTTATTGAATTTTTCGTGCATTTTTTTTGGTCAGTAGGAAAAAATTGTGTTATTATATTTTATAACAGGCTGTTTTCTTTGGTTGAGGCAACAAAATCAAGCGAGTGTTCAGATCTAATAAACAATTTACGTTTGCTGCTTGTAGGATTGTTTATGCTTTTAACTTGATAGATGTGGTATGTGGTGTTTATTGTGCAGGATCGCCTACTACTACCACTACAACGAAGCTGCCTCGAAAAATGGAAATCCAGGCGCTTGACAATTTGGAAGATGACATTGCCAATGGTGGTGGTAAGACTCTCTTATACGAGCCTCCATATTTTTTTTTACACTCGACATGGGAAAATATTTTTCATACCTGGACTTTTTAACTGTTTATTGTTAAAAAAAACAAATTTATCATAATGGTTCTTTAAAATTGTCTTAAATTATCAATCAGTATTTATGCAGAATGTGTTGGTATATTTCCCTTTTTTTTCTATTTTCAATTGCTAATGTAGTTTTCTAATAAATAAAGTAGATTTTAATAGATTTTTTACAACAGATACAATTATTTTTTGTAGTTGTAGAGCTATGTTTGAAAATTATCTATATATATTTGTGTGGCTAAAATATTCACAAATTGCGTGAGTACAATCAGAAAATATTTATCTTATGTTTGTTAATAATTTTTAAAAAAATTTTGAAACTTAAAAATTTTAATGTCACTTTGGAAAAAAAATACTTGATCTCAATCCCTGAATAACTGAGCATAAAAAAATTTTCTTTGATCGATTTACTCCACATTCTCAGAAATTTCTTTTTTATACTCGAGAGAATTTCTTTGAAGCAGATTTCCGATACTGCCGATTAAATTTTTTCGCATGTATGAAAAAAATAGACACTGTCTATGAATATAATAAACCATCCATGAAATTGAAGTATTAATTAAGACATTAAAATATTACAACTTCAAATGATCTCTCATTAAAAATGTATTTTTTAACCTTTTTTCAATTCAAGTGGATTTCGACAAAATACATTTTCTTGGAGCAAATTTTTTCTAATTTTTCAGTACATATCCAATGTATAGAAATTTGAAATTTATACTATATGGAATATGAATTGTATAACAAAAATATATTGTGTAATTGATAATATTGGGAATGTATTATTTTCAAATATACAAATATGCAGTATTTTGAAATGAAATTTATAAGAATAAAAAATTATAAAATTATTATATGCATTATAAAAAAACAACAAATTTATCATCAATTTCTTTAAAATCTCTAATATAATTAGAGGACCCAATTAGAGGTCGAAATATTGATGAGTTACGAATAGAATGAAAATAAAGTTGGTTCCTAGAGATTAGTGACCATTTTTACATGAAAATTCTTTAAAATCCTTTTCGCGGACGTGTCCATAAAATTTAAAACACGATTTAAAGAGAAAGACTATAGAAAATGATTGACATTTCACATTTTATTCAAAGTCGTTCATATTTTTGAATTGAAATCTAGGCAATATTTTTCGAGTTTTCGATGTGGATTTTTGAAAATATGAAACTGACTGAAAAGTTGTGCATGAAAAGTGATATTTTTGTGAGATTTACCTCCTTCAGCAGAAAATTTTTGATAAACTTTAAGATAAATAACATCATTTAACTGTACACAATTACATTCAAAAAATATTTTCCCATATACTATCCCCAACACAACAAACGTATTAATTCTTTAAAAACCACACTATAAATTTCCCCTTTTTCATTTACGCCAATTTTTTATTGCACTAAAAACCTGGTCACCACCATCGGCTAAAACGTTGTTTGGAAATTTTCGCAACGTATAAAAATTCCATAAATTCAGAATTTTTCGCATTCTGATTGCTAAAATTTTCTTGTTCTCTGAAAAAACCAAAAAATAAAATCACACTTGATTCGTTTTTCGGCACTTCCCCTCCCTAAAATTAAATTATTTATGAAAACTCTTTCCTATTCAAAATGAATTCTCCACAAAACCTAAATCACTTTGCCAGAAATAATTTTTTCATTAAACCTCTCTCCACAACTCAACCCAAACTGCACTAAATTTTTTTGCATTATGATTGCGATTCTTGAAGAGTATGCAACCGCAATTTAAATTCCTATTCCTCCAGAATCATCACTTGTGTGCGACCAAAGAATTCAAAAGCACGAAAAAGCTCGTTCTTATTACCCCGGAAAATAAACGTTGAATTATTCAGTTTAATGGAAACGCGTTCTTGAATTTGACATTTTCCACAATTACTTTCCCGAAACGAGCTCGCGTTGGAAAAAAATTTCCCGAGGAAAACGTTCTATCAATTCTGCAATTGTTACTTCTCAAACTGATTTCTGGTCATAATTTGATAGCTCTGACCACGTTTTTCTCGGTGAAGTGGAATATTTTGAGAGCACCCATTTATGCACCTGTATTTCTGTTTTATGAGTTGGAAATTAACAATACCAGAAAATGTTTGTAATGGGAATTTTTTTTGTGATGCACGAGGGTGATTTGCTTTTGTTTTTTTTTGCATGAAAGCTTGTAGATTTATTTAAGTGTCGTTTGAATAATACAGTGCAGAGAGAGCAAAAAATGTTATTACTCTCTGATACATTCATGAAATGATTGAAATTTCTTCTTCATTTATCTACTAATTCCACAGTAATGAAACCTGAGAAAAAAAAGTACTCCAAGAACAGGATTTTCCAGAACCTGCATTAATCCAATGCTAGAAATTCCGACTTGGGAGATAAAATTCTCCATCCATTTCTCTCGTTATTCAATTAATCTCTCGCAGCACTTACAGGCTCGAAAATAAAACGCGTTTCGCACTTCGCGAATACTTATTATTCAAAGTCCGTCACTTAAACGACGTACATTCTTTCCAGTCCTTAAAAGCTCGTGGAATTACGAATGCAGTACGTAAAAGCACCGGTATTTCAGGGAGTTGTGATTTTTGCAAAGGTACATTAGCCGGCAAATTTTCATTAAATATGGAGTCGAGCGAAATTGCGTGGGAGGATATTAGTAGACGCGACACACAAATAACTAGATTTGTTAATATTATGCGATACGAGGGGCATCTATTCCCGGGGGCACCGCCTGTGTGTTCGGGCGGAGAAAAACTTGCTCGCGAGGACATTATATTCAGTCGACTGGACGTCTCTGACTCCATCGAGCAGTGGCGATCGCGAAATGGTATACTGAAAAATTGAGAATTGCAGGAGAGAAATTGGAGGGATTTGAACGAAAAAAGTTTTGTTGATTTGATAGGTATGGTTTAGAGTAGTATTATTTACAGGGTTTCAAAGTAACACGTTGCATTTTTTACTGTAACGATACTGTAACGCGTTTCATTAATGAACAAGTAACGATAACAGGAACGAGTTCCTTTTTTTTTTGGTAACGAGTAACACAAATCGTGTTATTCATTTCACATCTGTCTCATAAAGTTTTGAGAACGATTTGTAACTTTTTAAGACATTTTTTGAAACTCAGATATAAGTCATTTTTAACTTCCTTATTTTCAGATAAAAATTATCAGAAAAAACAAATATCGACAAAGAGTATGCTTTTTCACTTTTTTTTAATAGAAATTCTCACAATCCTAGCAATCGATTTTTGAAATATGCATAAAATCTATTATCAGGATCCCTAAAATCTATAGATTATGCAAGAAAACCTTACGTAATTTTATGAATACAGAAAAAAAAATGAAATACGATGAATACTTGATATTATTTACTGTTTTTGAAAAAGCTATTAGATTCTTCGAAAATTTGGGTGACTTCAGAAATCAAGGAACTCCGATTTCTCGAGCATTGAATTTTAATAGTATATGTGTTTTCAAAACCATAAAAATACTAGAAAAATGTTTAAATTTTTCAAATCCCTTAAAAATTCAAAAAATATTATGAATGTAAAATCCCGTTATTCTACGTTACTTTTATTTGTCTATAGCTGTGAGAATAGAACTATGTGGAGTAATTGAAATTTGTGTAAATATATCCACGAAGAATATGCTTTATACTTTTTATTAGAAACTTTCACAATTCAAAGCGTTCAATTTTAGAAATTCGCATGAAAATATATAAAAATAATTAAAATCTGTAGATCTCAAAATCTATAGCAGGATATGTAAGATCTAGAGATCCTGCTGGAAAATCTCATAAAAGGTAATTATTACAAAAAAAATAAAAAAAAGCAAAGAAAAATACGAAAAATACTACATTTTAATAAGTTTTATGTTTTTTGATTCTTTAAAAATGTATGTAATTCGAGGAGTCGAAAAATTTCAATATCTCAAGCTTTGAATTCTAAAAATATATGTTGATGTAAGTCTATAAAAAGGCGGGAAAATTTTTTAAATCGTATAACTCTGTGAATAGTACACAAAATATTCAGGGCACTCTAAATCTATGAAGAATTGACAAGTATGATTAAATGTATTATTGTGATAAAAAAGAAACACTGGAATCTTAGGTAAAAATATTTCATAATTTTCAAAAGAATTTACACTTTTGAGTGATTTTTCAGAATTAACAAATTATTTAACTGTGCCAAAAATGTGACGATGAATAGTACGAAGTTTTGAGACTACATACTTGTTGTTTTTTAAAAATTTCGATCAGTTGTCATAATTTACAGAATGATTGTTCTACAAGGTAAAATAAAGATTCTCGAAAGAGAAATTTTTTTAATCATGTTGGAAAGTTGTTTGAAAATACAAGGATCATTTATGCGAATCAATACAAATTTTACAAGTATCAAAAATCGTAGAATTTTATGTCGATTGTGTTTTTTTACTCTTCGGAAATCTTTGCTTCTTTGTAAGTAATGATGATAATGACGATAAAAAAATTTATTCGAGTTTAGAGCATAAAAAGAATTTTTGCATTGATACTGACTAAAGTACTTTTATGCCGTCTAAATATGCAAAGAAAATTGTTTATACAATAAAATTTTCACAATCTTGTATCAATGAAAACTAGAAAAAAAATTTTTAATTACTTTATTATTAAAAAAGAGAAATTGCACTAGATTGAAAAAAAAAAATTACATTGTTTTGATACGTATGACTGGATTTATCATCATTCATGATAAAAATGAGATCACAGAATCATGTGATGAAAAATTCGACAGTTTTTGAAAAGAATTAATAATTCAAGTGATTTTTTATGAAATTCACAAATTTCATTTGTGCTAGAAATTCAAAAGTTGAATTAATTAGGAGTTTTAAGGTTAACAATAAGTAAGTAGAAGAAAATTTCAATTACTTCTAGAAAATTCAAAAAATGTTGTTAGTAAAAATTATATCAAGATCCTAAATTATTGTAATGATTCATTCATCATGTTGAAAAATTATTATTCCAAAAGGCAACAATCAAGTGAACTAAAATTCAATAAGTTTCAAGACTCCTAAAATTTTATGCCCAACGTGTGATTTTCTTTCTTTCTCTCTGTTCAAAAAAAATTGAACTTCTGTATTTAAGCTTCAACAATCATAACCAAAAATTTCCTTAGAGATTCATGTACCTAATTTACGTGCTTAAACTAAATCTACGCCTCTTGAAAATACAAAGAAAATCATCAATGGAATAAAACTCCACAATCCGCTCTGAATAAAAACTCGACAGAACTTTTTCACTTACTGAAATATTTAAACAACTTCCTGCCATCGTGCATGAAAGAAATTGAACGCGACAAGCCAAGATTCGAGTTCCAATAGCAGATTGTACTTCGAAAGCGAAGCATTTCCGTGGGATGAAAAGTTAAAAGCCAATAATAAGGAATCTTGAAGTAATTGTTACATTTTTCCGCAGACGGTATTGAGTGCAAGTTACAAATTTTTTTCCCAGACTTCGTAAAGTAAATGGTGTTTCAGCTTTCAAAGTTTGTTTCGCAAAAAGTTTTAATTTGACTTTTGCAGTTTAAGCTATTTTGAAAATTGCAAAGCCTAAAAAATGAAGTAATCATTGCAGTTTAAAATTAATAATGTCCTTATTTGTTATATAATATTGTCAACATCTTTAAATGATATTGTTGTAAAAATTCTGATATTCCTAACTGAAAAATCACCTTTTTCAAAGGAAAAAAGTTCAACTGTTAGGATCAGTAATTTTCTACTACATAATCGAAGTGTAAACTATTCATTACTCGTTTTTCTGTTGTTACAAACTACATTCGATACCAATTATAGATTAATAAATAATCGATAAAGGTTCTTGGAGAAAGCATGAAGATTAAAGTAGGTTCGATCACTCGTTCGAGAAAATTGCATGCGCTTAATTGAAACCACGTAGAGGATATTATTAATTAGGACAACAAAGGAAAACTGGAACGAAAGCTCATGATAGAAATAGAGTTTCTGACCCTTCAAGAAATTACTATCCATATTTGCCTTGTTGGAATCATATTTACCATAAATTTAATTAGAAAATTGGAGGCAAACAAAGGAAATTATAACTCTCCTGCAATTTCAAAGATAAGAGATGATACGAATGAGTATATTATGAATCCAAAACTGTTTTAATTATGATAATTGTCCACTACTTTTTTCGTAGTTAATCGAAACTAAGTATAGATGAAGATATAAACGTATTTATATTCACTGTGAATTTGAAGTCGTGGAATAAAGTTCATACGATTATTTTAGGAGCAAGGGCGTCGCAATGAAATTTTATATGGAGGGGCAAACTCAAATTTCAAAAAGGTCAATATCTGATTGTTTCAATGTATCTATTAATATTTATTGTAGCATCGTCATACATTAGAAATTTAAATATATCACGTTCCCTATAAAATAAAAAATCTCATCTTAAACTGTACAGGTACCATTATAATGGATGATCTCGTATTTATAGGAATTTTTTACATTCTTATCTGCTTAGTTTTCAATTTTCTTTCACATTCCTCTAGATTCCAATGTACATATAAAATAAACAGTGTACATCGCATACTTTTTCTGTTTACAGAATATGATCAATAAATCATTAATCAATGATTTAAACTCAAATTCTACAATGAGCAAAAATTCTTGGAGAAATTTCCATAAACTTTAGAACGGTGGTGCCACCAAGCCGTTTCTGTCAAAGATTACTGAAAACTGTTGAAGTTGGTAATTATAGGATGATTTCATATTACTTTTGCAATAATTCTTAAAATTGTACCAGGAAGTCATACAGTTATAGGGTTTTTTCCTTTAGTAGCATACGTCACATTGTTCCAAAAACTATAGTAATTTTTATCAAACATAAACGTCAAATAATTCATTTAACTACATGGGTTTATCTAAAAACTTCCCCCATAATATTATAAATATTATACTTTTAAAAAGAATAGTAAAAAAGCAAAAGCACTCACCGAAAAAAATACGGTTTTCTCAGAAATAAATCACATATATCTTCAAAAAAACTAAAAGCATACGGAAAAAAATGCTAATTCGTCGACAAATTAATGTCAAATTTAATCGTCAAAAAATTCCAAGTTGCCGTACAAAACATAGTTTTGATTTCATAATGTGGAAATAATTTATTTATATTTAAGAAAAATTGACGATGGTGTCGGAAATCGGCAGAATGAATTGATTTTTTAAAAAACGATTGGAATTTTAAAAATAAAACTCGAAAACAGCTTTTCCGACAAAAAAAATCAATTTATGCTGAGGTTATTTTCTTCCCTCCTCTCTTTGTACTTAATTGCAATTCGATTGTCTGATCTCTACGTGTAATTAATGAAAAAAAAAAAAACGACAACTCTATGATATAATAATCTTTTTCTGAACTTACCTTATGTTTCTATTCCGTGAAATTAAGTTTTTCAATCCCTTTCTCCACCTTTCTCGGTGAGCAGGCAAATGACAAAAAAACAAAACACTCCACTACACAGATACTGCCAAACTCAGTATGTCAAAATACACTCGATATGACTAACAATGCAAAAAAGCAGACTCCAATCAATATCCTACATCAATCCTCTCTATTAATGACCAATACAAAAATCACAAAAACGAATCTCATCACCCACATCCTTCAAATTTCAACCTCCAAAACATTCTTTTCCTTCTCGCTGCAACCCCCTATCAAATTCACAATGACTATACACATCGCATCTTACACCAAAGCCAAAGTAACACCGCTACCGGAAAACCTCCACTGTCCCATATACCCCGACCCTTCCCCTTTCGTTCTCCATTTGCATAGGATTTACCTAAATTTACTCCTCGAGAGCGGCACGTCTGCGTTCGTAAATTGGCGCTGTCGCGCTCCGAAAGCGAATGCAAAAGCGGAGTTTCATGATAAAATAACCGTTTGTACGAAACGCGGCGAAAACAATATTGCCCCGAAACTTGGGCCGCGAGTTTAATGGGATTCAGGGTTTTTGGCTCGTTAAGGGTCGCGAATCGACAAGCGAAAGAGTTACGGCCGAGGTAGGTTTTTGAAGGTACGCTCAGGTGTCCTCGTTAGGTGGAATGTACGCGACGCCTTGGGTAATAACGACTCCTTCTAGGATCAAAGAGATGACGAGGAGTTTCTTCGAGTTTGACGTTTATCATAACGATGGGACGACGCGGTTTTCAAGAGCTTGAAAAGTGGAAACGGAGGATCTTGAGGTTGAGTGGAAAAAGTTTTGGGATAGGTTTTCTGGTGCATGGGGTCTCGTTATATTTGGGTGAAGGGAATAATGGACTATTAAATGAAAATAGGATTTGGGGGAAAGGGTTTTGGAAAAGTGAAGAGTTTTTCGTTCTTCAGAAGCATATGGTATCTGCACTGAGAGAAAGGTTTGTTCCTCTCAAACGATATTTATTTGCACCAAACAACTTACATTTTAAGTGTTGTTTTGCGGCAAAGTAATATTTGTTAACTCTCAATAAATGAGCTATTTACTCGGAATGCGTGATATTCTAAATTACAACATATTTTTTTGAGCGAAGTGTGAAATGTTAGGTACAATAGTTTGATTACACACACAATTTTGTGCCAAATATATTTCAGTATTCATGTAAAATCATGATAAAGTTCACAGCGAGAAATATTTATTTGAGTCATATTTATATTTACTCTGCTCCCTCAATCTGAATATATGAAAAATACTGCAAATCAGTGAATACTTATCACGAGAAATTAGAGAGTATTCACTGATTTGCAGTGATTTTGCCTATTGGGCTAGCGATGCAATAATCACTGGAAATAAAGAAGTAATCACTTATGCACATAAATTTTTGTCGATTTGGAATAGGATAATAATGCGTCTAAAGTTTCTTGTACCTCTCCGAAAAGTCCACGAGCCTCAGCTCTTTGCTGAAGTCCATATTGAAGTATTGTCGAAATTTTTTAGAATTTTTTTTTTTTGTGAAAATGTGTTTCACAGTTGCAAACGTGCCAGAGCTCTGCAAAAAAAACATAACACGATCGTGTCGGTAACGCAGTTCGCGGTCGTAAAATATCGGATTAAGGAGAAAGAAACATTTCATTAAGAAACGTCGAGTTGAGAAAAATAAGATCTTGTAAGGAGGAATGAGCAATGTTATTTGCAATAAATGATATTATTGTTGTCTCGACATGATTTTATTTGTACGAAAAAACAGTTTACTACAAGTTAATAAGCTTCAATTTGACTGAAGTTTCTAAAATTATGATTTTAATATCGGATCGATTTCTACCTATAAAATAGCCGTTTTTTTGAGACAACTGAATCGCTGCAAATAAATTAATTCATTCCAAAAAATACTCTGATGAATGTACTTTTTGAAGCCAAATAAATAATATATTCTACGCTAAAATATTCTTTTGAGTTTAATAAACGCAGCATATACTGAAACAAATACTTTCACTCATTTGCTGGGAATAATTTTTTTTCTCAGTGTGGATGATAAGACATATTGAAAAGACAAACATGAAATTTGTAGCCATGCTTCGATTTGAATAAATTCTTTGAAGGATCGATTCAAATCGATACGATAGTTCCCCTATAATGGACACGCATGCGCAGTACCTTTCTTCTTCGAACTCGGGACGAACGCGTCTCTAGCGTCCGTATTAATACTGAGAGTTCTCGTATAGTAAATAAACTTCATTGATTTCGATCGGAATTTTACATTTTTTCATCGTGAGCACGCTCAAAATTGACGTGGTGAGTTTGTTTTTTCTTTGCAGTGTTCGAGAGTTCATATTTTCTTTTGATTTGGTGTGATTTCGATTATTTCGGGACGTGAGTTGTTTTGACGGTCGTGATTCGATTTTTTTTCAGCTTCTGTTTCGGTAATTTTGGATGCTCTCGGAATTGGCGTATTTTTTCTTTACCGTCCCGGATGTTTTGGCCACTGTTTCCCTTCTGAGGATTGTCAAAACCAGATTTTGATTATCGAGGATGTTTTTAAGACTCATTTAATTATGAGCGTGCGGACTTTCGTTGTGTTCCACTGTTGGACTTGGTGTTGGCTTGTGACGTGAGATTTCGTCCGACATTGTTCTGTTAAAGACGCTAAGTGATGGACTCATGTTTTTTCTTGGCTAGAATTTGGAAATTCTACATAAGGAAAGATCTTTGAGATTTACTTATTTTGATATTGTGATATTTGTTTGGGAATTTCGGAGAAATGTTAATCTGGATTGATTTGTCCTTGGGGATTTTGTTATGAGATTTTTTTTGGTTATTAGAATCTTTTATTTTGATTTGATTTGTGATTTTTTTTTCTTTCAATCATTAGAATCTACATTTTTCTGGTGATTTGTTTGCTGATCAATATTTTTTTTGAAATGATGATTGATGTGCTGTGATTTTTTTTGTGATTTCATATTATATAATGATATTTGTCTTTGAATTAATGATGAATTTATTTGTGATTTTATTGTTTGGAGTTATGTGATCAAGTTGATTTTTAGGGGAGGGGATATTAAATTTTTGATTTTTTTTGGTATTATGGATTATGAGTTTATGATCTGATATGACGGCGGAAATGGATTTGAATTTCGTGAGATAAGATGTGTATTCATGTGCGATTTATTTTGTTTATAATATGATTATGGATAAATGACTTGGAGGTGTATTTTGAATATTGCTAAATTACGAAAAAGTTCACAAGTGAGGAATTATGATGAATGTGGGAAATGTTAATTATTTATATAATGGAATATTTATTTATTGCCATTATCAACAGCTAAGATTTCGATATTTTCATGTAATTTCGATGTAGAAAGTAAATGTTTTATTGGTTAACAAGGAATACTCTTCGGAATGTTAGAAGTTGATAATCAGAACTGCTATCGATCATTTCAAGTCCTATTATTTCACATCAACAAATACACAAAGATACAATAAAGAGGTATACGGAATGTCAGACTGATTCCAAGTAAATCATCTTATTCTAATATTTGCTAAACCTTTTTTTTCAGTGTCTCAAAAATGTCAGCAAGATGTCACTATACTCCCTGATAACTCTGTAACATTTTTTGCGTTATAAAGAAGAGAAATCTTAGAAGTTAGAGTTTATGAAATTCCAAAACTGCAGAATCCAACTCTGTAAACACACATACAGTCCCTTACAGCATATCATAGATTTAGGTAGAAGTAGGTTCTGTGGAGTTTAATATGAGGACGCATTAACGCATGCCCAAGTTTAGCTATTTATTAGTCTGGTGCGGTAATGCCACCTGACGAGGTAGAAGATAAAGTGCGGCTGCAGACTTCTCACTTCCGACACCTCTTACGGCTTATTAATCCTTTAATCCTCATTCGCAGTTTATCGCTGCTGGGAATCCCTTATATGAATGGGAGAGGGTTTTAAATTGTTGGGAAAAGAGGTAAGAGGCTTTCTGGAGTTCGAAGTTTAGTGCCATTGATATTACTTGAAGCAGGAAGACGGGAGAGCGGTACATAAGAAGTTCCACTTAGAAAAGTTTTAGGAGGAATTATCAAAATCTAACATGGTTTGGAAAGATTAATGATTCAAATTCAGAATTTTTTTAAAGTTAAATTTTATTCAATGCTTTTTAGCAAGGTATTTCATATCATTAGAAGTTTTAGGAAAAAAATTTTGAATTTTCTGTGATCGAATAAGAAATACGAAGGATTCTCATAGATTTTTTTGTAAATCGACAAGAAAGCAGGGGGGGGCAGAAGATTTACGTATGGTGGGTAGCACTACCAATTAAGAAAATTCTGCATGGTTAAAATATCCAAAAATACTCACGAAAATATGCTTATATTTATAAATTGTAATTATATCTTTTTGTTCAACTTTTCATAACTTACAAAATTTATCTTAATCGTCTGAAATTCAGGATTTTTAACTAAGAATTTTTGTTTTAAAAAAATTTAAAGAATACACACAGTTTATGTGGTTCTATAGCACTTTGACAGTGTTCTACAATCTACAAAATTTACGTAAATTTTCTGCATTTTGACGAATTCTTAGAATTTCTCAGGAAAATTGACATTCTTAGAAATTTCATGTTTTCTTATTTTAAAACATTTTAAAAACTCCAGAGGTAGTAGAGTGTTCAATTTTTCATGATTTATAAAAATTTGTCTAACTAACGCCAGATTTTTCGTAATTTTTGAATACTTCTCAAGAATTCCTATTATTCACTGAAAATAATGAAAAGATATTAGTATCTAGACTTCGAAAAATGTAGGTGAACACATTTTACAAAATTATTGAACATATTCTGAAATTCTGCAAAACTTTTCATTTTTCAATGATTATTGATGATTATCGGAACTCCTGATCCGGTCTGATTTTTCAAAATTTTCGAATTTTTCTACATCATATCGACTATTAACAACTTTTAAAATTTCATGAAAATTTGTCGAACCATGAAGATTTATTGTGATTTTGTGTCATTTCCCGAGTGTTTTTAGATTGTTATTATAAAATTGAAAAACTTTCTTATGCATATTTTATGGAAAAAGTTATAATCATAATAAAGTCAATATACAATTCAAATTAACATACTTTGAAATTCTACCGATTTTAAGAAATTTTCAGAACGTTTAGCAATCTTGAACATTTCAAAAATTTCTTGATTTGAAAGATTTTTTAATTGTGAATAAAATGCAAAGATATTCTAAAATTTTCAAATTTCATAAAATTTTGTTTAACTAACCAAGATTTTTTGCAATTTTTAGACACTTTTCAACCATCGTAGATCTTCATCAAAGTTCTTACAAAATATTCGAATGCATTTTCCGGAGAAATAAAAAAATTAACGCAATTAAAGAAACTAATGAGCATATTCTGAAATTCCACAAAAATTTTGATTTAGTTAGAATTATTGACAGTTTTTAATTTGTAAACGGTTAATGATATTGCGAAATTTTCGAAATTTATAACATCAAATTAGCTACTCAAACTCTTGATTTTTTTTCAAAATTTATATTACTTGTTAGAATTTCTTGTGATTTTTAAATATATCAAGTATATATTTCAAATTTCCGTTTCAAATATTAAAACAGATACTATGCACATTTTGACGAAATATAATAATGAACAATATTTATAAGCATGATCATTCTCTGAAATTCTACAAAAATTTCGATTTTTTAGAATCTTAAACAATTTTTTTGATTTAAGAGTGTTACAATTTTTTAAAATTTATAAAATTTCTAACATCTTTGGAATTTTCAAAGTTGTAAAAAAATTTTTCAGCTCATTAAGATATTCGTTAAACTTCAAATACTTTTCAAATATTCTAATAGTTTGTTTGAAATCTGAAAAAAAAAAAAAAAAAAAACATTATCGTTCATATTTATGAAAAACATGTTTCTGAACACAATATAAAAAACATTTGTCGGAATTTCACCAATTTCGTGAATTTTTATATAATTACTGAGAATTTATGAAATTTGAGATGTTTTTCGGTTTCTCAAAATAGGAAACTTATGAAAAGCTACTAAAAATTTTCCAAAGTTATAAAAATTTGTTCAACTCATTAAGGATTTTCGTACTTTTTGAATGTTCTTAAAGTTTGCCATTTTTTAATTTAAAAAAATAAAAATATTATCATTGTTATTTCGAACAAATATGATAGCAAACTCCCCCCTCCAAGTCATTTACTACCCACCCGAAAAAATCGTGTTCTGCAGCCATTGTAACTAGGTCACAAGTATTCTTAGTAAAAAGAAAAAAATAGATAATTCGGTGTTAAAATTATTTTAGTTGTATCAAAGAACAATTCTTCATTCCCAAAAATTATTAAAATGAAACTTACTAAAGATTTTTTGAGTCATTAATAAAATACAGTGATCGTTACAAAACTCTAACATTGTATGTAATGAACGATTTCAGTTCAATAAATAATATTTATTCTACACATCAAGTTAAAAAAACTCAATAAGTATAATACAGTTAAAAAAACTGTATTCTTTAGTTATTTTTACTATATTGTCTTTTGATAGTTTTAAATATCACCACCCTACACAGGATACTAAAAAATTAAGTCAAATTTACTGAAACCCAGTTGACTAAATAAATTCAGTCAATCCTCCTATATCTGTTCTCTAAGTATAGAAACATTAAATTCCCCCACTCTAAAACTGAAAAATTCATGTGAATCAACAGATGATGGAGAAAAGACTCGTTTTTCCTTTTCCCCTTTTTTTTGACTGAACAATTGCCTGTAGAGTGTAAGTCACGAGTACAACGCTTGAGCCTGAAATTCGGGTCGTTATTTGTCCGAGGCGTTGACTTCCAACGGAAATGTCTTTACGGTCGGCAAGACGCAGAAGCTGCTTGTGTATTTTTCGTTTTCGCATGGCACACGTGCTTTACGATAAATAAAGGGCTACCGACGTGGTTCATGGCACGTGCACTGTATACCCAAGAGTGGCGAGTTGTGCAAACTCAAAATATTTCTTATGCTCGAATAAACGCCTCTTGATAAGTTTATATCGAAGAACGTGCATGAAAAATATTCAGAAAAGTGTTACTTTATTTATACTGGAAATATTTCTACATAATAATCGTCAGTTTTTTTCTTACGATTGTTTATTAAGGGGTTTTACTTACACTGCCAAAAAATTAAGATAATTTACTGAAAAATCATGCAGAAGAAGATGAATCTTGAATTAATGGGATTACATAGTTAGGGAAATAACTGAGTGAGGGTTGGAGGCGAAACGTGTGCATATTTGGTCGAAAATTGGGTTGAAGAGGTTAAACTCGTATGTAAGCCTTGCATTTACACATCGACCAACACGGGGTACCAATTGAATCCGGATAGTGCATAAAGTGTCACCGACATACGAAATGATACCGAAACGAACGTGCACAAATTGGAAGGTGTACACAAAAGCACAAGTTATTGGGCTCGCTGCGAACGCTTCGTTAAACACAGTTACCCGTGCACCGAGGAAAAAAGCCGCGATAAATGCAATGAGATATCACTGAGCTCGAAGTTTACACAAAAACTGTGTTCGACAGAATATGGGAAAAAAGGGGATGAAAATGTTTGTGATCGTTTTTCTGGGGAGATTATTGGTAATTTAGGAGTAATTAAATGTTGATCTTGAAGAATTTACAAGCCATTGATTTTCGTCGAAAATCATTCCAAAGTCGAACAACTTCCAACCAAAAAAAACGCACATTCCACAAAAAAAATGTTATAAATTTCAGTAAAATTATTCGGAGAATGTAATATTTAGAAAAGTTGTGAAATCCAAATAATATTTTCTTGTAGGTACAAATATCAATATTGATGATGAAAATTTCTATAAAAATCTAGTAATTTGGAAAATTGTGAGAAATCGAAAAAAGATTGAAGATGGCGAAGATCGCTGGTATGTTTAGAAAATTGAAAAAAAAAAAACTTGTGATTTCAGAAAATGATGACAGATGTATGTTGTCACAAATTTTAAAAATTCTGTTAAATTACAAAAATTGCAAGTATGGATAAAATCTCAAAGGTTTTGCTAATTCTTTATTTCACAATGATCTTTCATAATTTTTAAAACTCTGATGATAATCGAGAAAATTCGAACATTTCCGAACATTGGAAAACATTACAAGTTTAAGAGATTTCTGATTTTTATTAAAAAATCATATAAATTTGTAGGATTTCAGAAAGTGTTAAAAACATGCGTGAATTGCGAAAATAATATTTTTCGTACGAAGATGGTCAATATTTAAAATAATTTCATTCAAAACATAAAAGTTACCCATAGAATCTGGAAAGGACGAAAAAAATTGATAAATAAATGAAGATACTCTCAAGTTATAATGTTACTGAGAATTTTGAAAAAAAGGTCGAATTTTTTAACACTCCAATCAATATGAATGATTATGAAAAATTGTAATTATTCATAGAAATCACAGGAAGATTTTTGTGTTTTGAATCTTTTGAGGTTAAAAAATGTTTTATAGTACGGAAATTCTCAATCATTGTGAAAGTTTTCATAGAAATGTATAGATTTGAAAAATCTTGAAAAAATTGGAGATCATTATAATTTCCCAGACTTTGAATAATTCTGATAATTTTGAAAAATTTGATAGTTCTAAGCAAATGTTAATGAATTTGATAGAATATGAATAATTATGAATTTTTTTCAAATTCAAATTCAAATTAAAATAAAATAAAAAATTCTCCAAAAATACAGAAACTGAGTAAAACTTCTAAAATTAAAAAAAAATGAGAATATCTTGTCATACAATGGTTTTTGATCATTAAAAAAATTACCATACAAATGAACAAATTTTGGAAATTGCATATAATTAGATGACAGTCAAAATTTGAGTGATTATTATTAAGTGAAGAGTTTGAAGAAGATCATTCTGGAATTCAAAAGAGAATTTCAGATAAATTTTGATACATTATATATATTGTACAAAAATTTTGTATATTTTACGAAACTTCATATACAGTATAACACTCTTTAATTGTTAAAATTTTTCAAGTATCAGAAAATATTTTGTCCTAAAGGACAGTTGATAATAAACAAAAATGCAATAAAAATCTATGAATGAAAAGAAATTCAAAGGTATATACTCAATAACTCAGGAAAAATCTAAAAATTCATAGAATTTCAACAAGTTTGGATAAATTTTGTAAATCACAGAAAATTACAAAAAAAATCTCAACGACAGATACTATGTAACATTCTTCAATATTTCAAAATTTTTTAAAATATTTGGTTGTATGGAGATCGTGGATAATTTTGAAGATCGCAATAAAAATTAAGAAATATTAAAAATTTTGAATAGAAAAATAATAGCAAACGTTCAAAGATCATCCATAATTTTGAAAAATTTGAAAAATTCAAGTAATTATTATCGGAAATATCAATAAGCTTATGAGATCGTGGAAAATTCTATTAAATTACTGAAACTGTCTTATATTCTCAAAATCACTTAAAATCAGAAAAATATTTTCCTTTCCAAAATCAACGATAACTTCAAAGAATTCAACGAAAATCCCAATTTGAAAAAATATTTAAAAATTAAAAACACCGCCGATTGCAGAAATTGGAAATATTTTAGGAAAAATTTCAAAAATCCTGAGAACTTTGGAAAATGTTGATGAATTTTGTAGGCTGCTACGAGTTCTGAAAATTTGGTTCAACTACGAAAAAGTTTTTCTAATAAGAGCCTAAAAACCAACTCTTTTTTTTGTATAACTCAAGATTATATTCAATTATTAAAACTGAAATATCCTTGTAATTTCTCTGGTCTCACATTTAAATGAAAAGATACACTTCAAAAATAGACTCGACTTATTCACTGATAAGAACTCCAACTACAAACCAGATGGTATTGCGTAGAATCGAAATTCATTCACCTATGACCATATTTCGAGTATATCATCGATTGGACGCAACAATGTAACTATTACCGTTGCAAAATCATTATTATCGATTCAAGAGAGCATACATATTGTTCCCCACGTTATACGTAACCGCATATTGTTGAATCGGCTGGCACCTTTATTGTCCGAAGAGTTATCTCGAAATACCCCAATAATCGCACCAGCTCATCAGAAGCCCGAGTACTGTAAACCTATGAAATTCGTTCTTCCATAACACAGCTTACACTGAACAATTTTTGACCTCGTCCTCAGCTCGTGCAAAAAACTCCAATTCCGTCAAAATCAACTGTTTTAAGGTACACTACAGTTTTCTTTGATATTTCTATTTTTAAGATAGCAGTAATGGCAATGAACAGCAAAATTAACGACTTTCCTTCACGCATTTAACGGCTGCAAAGTTTATTAGCAGACGTGTTTCGATTATAGTGACGTCACGTGACCGGCATCACTCCGAGCTTGACTCTGATTGTTATGCTCCAAAGATCAATGCTGTGAAACTCTGCCGTTTATAGGCTCCCTGAGGTGCATGTAATATCATGCTGACGTCAAAGTCACGCACTGATTTTTCTTCTGAAAAGTTATTGCCCTAATATTTTAATAGCAAATAGTCTTCCAACTTTCCTGAATCAACTACACTGTAGAGCGAAATAAACGAACCGATGAACTATCAAAAAACTTACGTCATAAAGCAATCTCAAAACATATATCAAACGATTTGAAAATCTTTCCTTCCAAAACAATCACTTATAGTGATACACTATACAATCAGTAAAAAATTTTCCAGGGTCGACAGTCGGAGGGTTTGTTTGATATTACGTCAAATATCACGAATTTCAGTGCACCTTGTCACTTTGATTTATCATTATTTCGTCCATATCAGCAGCAATGAAACCACGATAAAAACCAGTACCAGTACAGACAGCAAAAACGGTAAAATCATCTGAAGCCATCATATACGTCATTCCAATCTTCCAGATTATTTTCTGTATTCAAACTCACTCCATCATATTTCTTTATATATTCCATTTCGGACAACAACCTCTTACTGTATAGAAAGTTGTTTCCCTTGTGTAAAATCTCAAAATTTTTCCAGTCAAATTCATAATTGAACTCTAATTTATGTTCGCTTATAGCTGAAACCTCTGGTCCTGTATTCCTCATGTTTCTCTTGTGTTCATTTATCCTCTTTCCAACATGTATTTTTTCCATTCTCTTATTGATAATATCATCAATAAAAGAAGAAAGATAGTTATTTAATGATAGGAACTCATGAAGAACAATAAATTACAAGAAACCAATTGTGTCACAAAAGAAATTCTTCAGATAAACGCAACCTCTCTTCAGCGTATAAGAGTGCAAATTTCCTGAAGAGAAGTTCTCTCATTAGAAGCAAATTACATCCAGATCGATGTAGAATTCGACTTGTGAGAAGGATCGCAGTATCCAAGTATCTGTAATAGTTAACAGCGTTGCAAGTACACACCTCGGCAATTACTTCGACGGGCAATATTAGAAAAGTTTCGCCAAGTCTCCAGGTACATCCAGAAAGTTCCGGCGTATCGTCAAATAGCAAGAACGAGGTTATTCCGGGCTCTTTTATTCGCGAGTTATAATTCCATTCCAGTCGCTCCATCTCCGTCATTTCTGCTAAATGCTCGGCTAAGTTGGTAAATACTTGGTTTCGTTCTTTTGCAAGGCTGTTTGCGTTTTCCCCTTCAAATGACGCCGGAAGATTTTTAGTTGGTTAACTGGAGCAATGGTTCTTTGAGTTTTCCCTCGTCACCTTTTGTACTATTTTCAAACTGCAATTACGCAGTGTGTTTTTCTTTCGAAAGTTTCGGGGGTTACATGGACAGTGGGTAACACTTGAAAGTTTTTCGAAATCTTGGAAATTTGAGTTTGGAGAATAACGAGTATGGGAAAGTTGGGGTGTAGCATTGGGTTTGCACGAATTATTGTGGCTACGAATGAAAGTAACCGGAAGGAAAATGAGCGTTAGTCGGGGAATGCATGCTTTCTAATTCGGGTACTCGTTCTTGGGCGCAGACTTTCCACGGGCCAGAAATATCGTTGGACAAGTTTTGGGGCAAAGGGAGGAGTTGGAGATGTTGGCTGAGTTCGGGAAATAGCCTAGGTCGTGAGCTGCGACAGTATTTTAGGAATAAATATCGGTTCAGCTGATTTTGAACGACTCATTTAGAATTTTCATACAAAATTTCTTGTGTCGTAATTGCATCTTATAATTACACAAATTGGTGATAAAAGGTAGAATAATGGAAGAGGAAATTTCCTTTCTGGAAGAATTAGAAATACGATACATGATTTGACGAATTTTTGAAATTTCTTTTAAAATTTTCCTTCTTTTAACATTAAAATATCGTTGCAGTCATTTTCAATTCTAATTTAGTCGAAATCAGTGAACAAAGTCTAAAAATCTCCTGAAACTCTGAATTCTAAAATATACATACATTGAATCCTAAATTGAAAAAGTGGAATTCTTGTATGAAACCTAAAATTCTAGTCTGAAATTCAAAAATCACAAACTCTGGAATATACCTAGAATCTTTGAACTTGCAATCTTCGAAAAAAAGTTCCATAATAAAAATCCAAAATATCAACTTCTGAAATTTCGAACTCCATTCTTCTATTCATTGTATGCTTTTGGTAAATTTAAAACAGTTATATTAACCCAAATAATTTAATATTGAGTTCAAATCATATTTTCAACAAATCACTACCTACATATAAAATTAACAGAAATAATATTTACCTAAGCAGTCGTATTTTGCCAACCACCAAACCAAACAACCAAACGATTCTAAATTGATGATAACGTATGATAAATTTGGGAGGGATTTGTATTTGGGGGATTGAACGGCTGCTGGATGGAAAGTCATCGCTGAGTCTTAGCGCGGGTCGTTGTACGGGCCTAAGACGCTTTTTTATACATACAATTTTTAAAGAGGTACGTGACAGTTTGATATTGCGACTTCGATTTTGGTTGTTTGAATTTCAACGATGGTCATTTCGACATGATTTATACGAGACACGGTTTTTCAAAAGAGGAGAGGTTTTTGGTATTTGAAGTATGACGAATAGCAACCGTTGGTTTTTTGATTGTTATTGAGAGAAATTTTGACCACAGTTAATTATGACTTGGCTATCCCCTATCGCGTTTTTTTGAGGGAATGAAAAAATTGATTATTGTAAGTGAATTTTGACAGTTTTGTTTTTGAATTATTTCATGTAAACATATTGTCTAAGAAAGATGGTTTTCTGTGAGGATCCTGATGAGGACTCGATTGGAGTCGAAATATTGATCAACATGGAATGAATAAATGATTTTGTACAACACTGGCTCTGAGCGATCAGATTTACCTGTTTTTTGCTGATTCTGAATTCATAATAAAAAAAAAAAGAAATTAGATTCCGCCTCCACATAAAAATAAAATGATTTACGCTTTTTTGCCGCCATAATTATCAAAGGTGAAAAGAGCGAAACGTCGCTGACACGAAAATAATTGGAATGTGTACGAGTTCAAACAAATAATTAAGTATTCGTTTTGTCGTTTGTTGTTCTTTAGAGAAATAAATAAAAAAAAGCCCTGTGTGTCGGACGGGAGCGAAAGTTTAGTCAAAGGAGCGGAGCGTTTGAAGACCAAGGTTCCGCGGTTCGTGGAAATAAGACGCGAGCGTAATTCGGAATAAGCCAAGCGGAACTTTAAAATGGTCTTAATACCGCGTGCTACCGTGGTTCGCATTATGCAGTCTGAAACCGACTGAAATTCCGGATAAAATGTGTCGCAGTGGGAAAAAAATCTTTTGTACCTTGCTAACATTGATTATTTTTAATGAAGAATTATGTATTTTACGATGAAAAAATTTATGTGCTTGGAATTGGATTTGAGAGATGGAAGAACATTTGGTGTAACGGGTTTACTCGAGTTTTTTTAGGTAATTTAACAAAGAGATGTTTGTTCTTTCAGGAAAAACTACATTTGGGTGATTTTTGCATTATTTTATACAAAATGGAAGAATTTACATTGTTGTAAACATGGAATTGATGATTTCTATGATTTTGGAAGAATTGTAAAGTGTTCATTGTTCATTGATATTTTATCAACTTGAAGGCTAAGTTAATTGCATATCACATGTAGCAAAGCAAAAAAAACAATCAACTCTAATACCAACAAAACTTACGCAGCTTTTCCTTGAAAATCGAATAAAATCCCCAAGTCCTCTCTTAAATTCGAAAAAATACTTATCGAAAAACCGAGGAATTTGACGGAAACTTAATAATGCAATACCTCCCGTAATACGGTGCAAGAGCTTACACGCATCTCCGATTCCGGAGCCAGCTGCCTCTACGTTATTTCCTAATGCACAAATCGAACTGTGAATAAAATTTCATTATTTCTATAAGCGCACCGGAGCACGCTTTCATTTACCAAGCTGTTTCTTATTCCATTGCTGGAAGGTGCGCGGATATTGGATCCCGCTTCTTGCGCTTGGCTTCACAAGAAGTAAGTCAGCCCTGCGTTTGTGTAGTGTTCCAGGAACATCGTAAATTGATCGCTTTTGCGATCCAACTGGCGTAAGAACAAAGTAAATTTTTCATGTTATCCTTGATCTGTTGATCGAGACAACGTGGAATCATAATAACATTGCTTCCAGTGTACGGTAAAGTTTCTTGTAAAAGGGATGAAATTGGTATTCATTGAGTTTTTAATGGTTTCTGTGAGAGCTTTTTTAGAAATACACCTTCAGAGAACAGTTTTTGGATGAGAAGACATGATTACAAATGATACAAATACATTTGTTACAAGCGGGCCCATGCGGAAGGGGGGGGGGGTGAGGGTAGGGGTTAGACCCCACGCCCAAAGAGATCTTTCAAACGATTTCGATGAAATGCTTCTATTATTAGTTTTTACGTTTTGATATAAATTTTGATATCTTGCATTGCATGATATTTTCCAGAAAACAGCGTTCGAGTAGATTTTTATTTCTTTTTTGTATATTTCGTATACATCTTCTACGATTTAAAGAATTGTTCAGTATTTCTGAAACTATTCTTTTTTTTTTAAGATCGATCAAGTTTTACAGGATTTTCTGGTATTTTTGTATTTTTCTATCATTCTCATTTGAATTGTTATAGATTCTGAGAATTTCGAAAATTAAGATTTTCTTACATTTTACGTGTTCAAAGGATTATTCAGAAAACAGTGAATAATATAAATGAATAACTCAGTTATAACAGAACATAGAATAAATATGAATCATGAATTTAATTAGGATAAAGTAAAGATTTTAGATAAAGAGTGAAATTATAGAAAAAGAATGTTTTCGGAGATGTCTTTTATTAGGAGGACAAAAAAAACTTTAAAGAAACAAGAAGACACGAGATTTTTAAGTTCAATTTACGATACATGCATTAATGACGTGGTATGAGTTCTTATCGGTTCGTTTTCTATGTAAGGAAGTGAAAATTGAGGTATTTTTGTTAGTCGTGTACAGACCACTGATAAGTGCTTGTAATAGCGTATTGTTTCTTTCCTATACACTTGTAAAAAGTTGTTGAAATGTATTTACACATAAGATGATTTTAAACTAAAATTTATATTCTGAGTAACTGGATTAAGTGATCTTGTAATGAAAATTATTGTTTAAATTGAAATTTATTGATTGTTTGTGATTTTGTACATTCAGTTTTCCTGAAGAGGGCAAAATAAATGCCGAAAGCTTGAAGAAAGATATTTGTTGGAATTTATTTATTTGGTGTTGACTCCAGAATGATCGTGAAAGGACAATTTTGAATTGTAATAGCGGAGCTTAAAGGAAATTGTAATAATAAAAAGTGTTTCTTTTTTTATTTATTATGCATTCGTTATCCATCTAAATGTGAAAAAGAAATAATAAGCGTGTTTTCCACAATTTTGTATCTGTAATTATTGAGTTGCTTGTGATAAATTAGTTGAAAACCTTACAAAGATTCAATATATAAAGTACAAGTTGTTAAAAACAAACGATGTTTTGATATTGCCTTATATATTTGATTATTTATAGATTAATCGATTCATGTATGCACTTCGTTAATCTACATTTATTATCTACATCACTTTGAATGGACCATGTACTGTCAAACCAAATCAATTCCAATATCATTTCATTTTACAAGTACAACATAAAAGTTTAACCCCCCTCCCCCCAAATATAGGTTTCTGTGCACGGGCCTGATTACAAAAGAGAAAGGTTACCGGAAATGATGATGTGTATGTTTGAACGAAGTTTGTTGCACCGAGATAGGGAATTTTTTTCCTGATGAGGACCAAATTGAAGCCGAAAGCTTGGAAATATAAGTTTTGTTTTACAATACTGTATGGATCGATTAAACCCAGAAGAAGAAGAAAATAAGCTCTTAGGATCGAAGAATTACGGAGACATTCATTACAATTCGTTACTTCGTCGTTGTTACATCACTTTCGATTTCCACTGTAAATGGAAGAGAAGATTTCCTTGAAAGAATCGTGGGATGGAAAAGATGACGCGTGAAAAGGTTTGCAGCCATTGGGATAGGGATGTCGAAATTCCATGGGGATTTGAGTGAGAAACCTTTAGCAGCGTTTTGAGCATTTGTGTGGGTGCGAAAAAACGACTCCGGCGCACAAAAGTGTACTTTGTGTCGAATAAGGTGCCGAATGGGATAGCAAAGAATATCTCGTTTTTCACGTTTCGAAGCTGCGAGCATGTTGCTGTTACGTTTCCTTTCTCGACTGGATGAGAATTTTCGAATCCTGGCTGATCCGGGATGCAGCGCAATCGGAGGATCTGATTCCTTCTCGCGATCGGAATAACGTTCCTCTTATATCGAATGTTGCGCAGTTGTTTCTTTTGTGATTTTTAAAGATGCAGCTTTTTCCCCGCTCGGAATATTCGATACGTGAGGCTTTGCTGCGAGCTTCAAGTAACGAGGAAAGCTCGAGATGAATTGAAGATTTTTGATCTTCGTGTTTTTGCTGTAGACAGGGATCTAAGGAGAGTTTAAGGAAATTCTAGGTTTTTGGAGTGAGGGGAAGAACGTACATTTTAACCAATAAAATTGTCAAAGTTCAATTTAGACAGAAGAATTGTAAATTTTAAGGATAGTCGATGATTTTAGAAAATATGAAGGAATTGCAGACTTTAGAAGAATGCTGATAAGTTTCGTAGATTGAAGAGTAATTGAAAAAGTCAGTATAATTTTATTGAAGTTTTAATACTCGGTGAATTTCGAGAATGTAACTTCGGTATAGCTTCAAAAATAAGTAGTGTGTTCAAAATTTTAGAAATTGGAAAATGTTTCCTTGTTTGCAATTTGTCAATAGTCCTGAAAATTACCAAGAAATCTCCATATTTTCAAAATTTAGAAATATAAAAAAATTATATCATTTTTGGAATTGCTTATAGTTCTAGGATACAGAACAAATTTCTAAGATTTTAGAAAAAGTAGATAAATTTTGTAGCATATAAATTTTACAAAATAAAAATGTTTTACTGTACGAAAATCATCGAAGGATTTGAAAAATTGACGAATATTTGTTATTTTCAGATCTTTTTACTGATTTTATACCGATAACAAAAACGTAAAAAAAAAAGAAAAAACTAGGAATTTTTAAAAAACTTACATCGTTGAAAAACAGCGAAACATACATCACTTGGAGCTACGCCCGCGGTCCAAATACAGCGTTACATGACTAAAAAAAAGTCTTCGTCTTCTTTGCACAGACATTTTCCAAACACTCGTCCCTTTTCTCAAAGGTCATTCACATGTCTCAAAATCGTCGGGGGAATTTCCTCGTCCGCCAGAAAATTCTTCAACTACTTCAAAAAGTTGCAAGTTCCCTCGACAACGAATCGATGAGGAAATTTTCATAGGGTAAACTTTTTGTGAAGTGACATGTGAAAAGGATGAAAGAAGTATTTGACATACCGAATTTTTCTCATCGAGTTTTATCACGACGGAATTTCGATCCCAAGTTTTCCCGATACGCCGGCATTCCTAGAAAAATGAATTTTCCAACAGTGCGGAAAGTTAAGGTACTTTACAGAGGATGGGACTGACAGCGATTTTAAAATCACTGAAATCTGATTATTTTAGAATATTTGCAGGTTTTTTATGTGATCATGTGACTTTTTTTTTCATGTCGATAAAGTTTTGTTATATGTATCTATATTTCCTAGTTCAAACCCTCGTGAAAAAAGAGTAAAATAATTCATCATTATTTCACATAAAAGTGTTCAAAATTATAAGTAATAACTGAATTTAAGTATAAACAGTAAAAAACACGAAAAAATCATAATAATTGCAATAAAAAGGAAAAATATAAAAATATTATTTTGAATGATGAAAATAAGTAATAGTTATCTTAAATGTACTTGCTGAAATTCAGAGGCTAGAAAAAAATGGTTTTTTTAGGTTCTAATTGAATTCAAGTAAAATTGAGAATTCACAATGTTGCAACATGAAGAAAAAGTAATATCAAAATCCCAGAATTTACGTAGAAATCCAGAAAAATTTTGTACTACAAAATCTTTCCAATCATACAAACACTAAAAAAATTATAAAAATCTTGAGTCATGATAATTTATCAAAAGGTTGTTTTTTGAACAATTTTTAGCCAAGAGTACAAATTTTCAAAACCTTGGATTTCAGAAACTGGATTCTAAACAACGAATAATGCAATCAAAAAAAAATACAATTACATTGAAAATCTTTCAAAAAATCTGGAAACACTACAAAATCGTACAAAAACGATTTTGAATTATTATCAACAACGTTTTTTTTTTCACATTTCAAACTCCATATATTGAAATATTCATAAACACTAGGAATATTAAAAAACACTAGAAATATTCCAAAACATTAGACATCTCAAAAAATACTATTAAATCATTCTTCATTTCATTATTACTGGAAAATTACGAAAAAACTAGAAATCTTTGAATACGCAAAAGCTAAAAATATTCATACATATTATTTTTTCGAAAATTCACAAAAATTTGAATTATGAGGTGAATATGAAAATTCATTCGGGAATCCAAAAAAATAACGAAAAATTCTTGAAATCGTAACGTTCTACTAAAAATTTGCGAAAAAGAAAAAAAAACATAATGGAAATCTTAGAAAAAATACTTTTTTCTGAAAAATTCTCTTTTTTCTTTCAAATTTTAATTCTCAAAAACAATGGATTTTTTATTATTATAATAGCAAATTCAAGAAATAAACAAAGCCAATAATAGAAACACTGAAAAAAATAAAATTTCCAGTTAATACTACTAGATTGCAGAAATATCATAAAATTTGAAATACGCACTATGAAATAATAAAATTCCTAAAACTTTATTTCTAGAAATATTTAAAAAATATGAATCATACTCTAAGTATAAGAAAATAGTTCTAAATTTCAGGGTCTTGAAAACCAGGAAAATCAAATTCTATATTTTTAAAAAAGTTGAAGAAAAATAAATGAGTCTGTACTTTAAACATTGTATAACCTCAAAATCCCAAAATTTGAAAAATCATTCTAATCAGATCGTTGAAAATGCGAAATTATCGAATCCCAAGGAAAATAGATTTTTTCGAAAACCCCTCTAGAAAAATTTTCTGTCTTTTTTAAAAATAACAATCATAATTATATTCGAAAAATGAACCTCGAACATTATTCCTGGATGTCATTCATTTATTTTCCCAAAAAAATCTTCATAATGAACGTTTTTGAAGTATGAATTTAAAAAAATTATTCAAGAAAGAAGTGATTCGTCTTGAATATAAACAAATATATATTCCGATCTTATAATGTTTGAGTTTACATGATTATTATTATCCTCCTCTCTTTTTTTGTATCGTCGATTCCAATTCATACTATTTCTTGTTTTCAAATTCTCAATTAATATATAAAATAATATTTCGTAGACCTTCAAATAGGAAGCAATGCTTTCTAAGCAGGAGGTTCTCGGATTTTTCTACCGTTAACCAGCTCTGTAAGGCACCCCAGAATAGACGAACAAAATAAATTTTTTATGAAGCAACGAAACACACGTTTGAAACGAAATACATTAATGATTCACAAGAACGATGCTCCGTGTGATTTGCTAAAATATCATTTTATTCAGTGAGTAATTTAGTTAGTCGTGCTCGGCTGTAAATATAGTGCATGCGCCCGTAACTTATGAGAGTGTTGGCTTTCGCGGTTGAGGGAAACCGCTTAAACTTGGTTCCATTTGAGTAAATAAAAGACTGTCTGCACCTGAGTCGTACCAAATTGTTTCGGGGGACTATCTTGCGAGCTGCACTTTGTTCAACAGAAACTTTGTTCGGATAATCTTCCGCCTCTCCCGATGAGTAACGTTAATTGGAATAAGTACAGCAGTCAGGCGCGTAGGCAGAGGGAGGTTTTGGGGGTTGAGGCCCCTCCCGAAATTCCAATACAATCAATCAATATTTCATGTAAAAATGAAAAAAGTGACATAGATAAACAATAAAAAAAGTTAGAAGAAAATGCATGAATACGTTAGCAGCGTATGTTTGATAACAAAGTAAAAATAATCGAAACGTGGGATTACGTAGAAAATATGAATCAGGAAAATTGGTGCGACTTAGCGAATAATCAAGGAAAATAAAAATCTACGAAAATGCTGAAAATTTACAAATCTTTGAATCTTAAATTATTGAATCCTAGAAATTAATATAATATCCATGTAAAAGTATTAAATATTTTTCGATTCATACAAACTTTAAAACAATAATAAAATTAATTGAATCCTATGAAAAAACTGTTTTCTGAAAAACCTCGACAAATGCCTCTACGATCTATGAATTTTGAGATTCTAAAGCATCAAATTCTAAATATACTATAAATCTATAAACATTCTAGAAAACGCAACAAAATTTCTTGAATACTTTGAAAATACGAAAAAAGCATAACGATGTAAAACATGAAAAATCTTTATGAATGTTATTTTATCAATAAATCTTGAAATTACTGAGAATAGATCAAAATTCGCAATAGAAAGCATCAAGTTTTTCAAATCTCTCTAGCAATCTACGAAAATATAAGTAATCTATAATAATACTTAGAAATCCTCCAGAGTTTTGTATATTATACTTTAAAAATGCGAAAAATAAGTTTACTAGCTCACGAACTTACTGGTTTACTAGCCTAATAATTTACTCATTTACGAATGTACTTTCTAACTAGTTTACTGGCTTACTTGTTTACTAGTTTGCTAGCTCACTAGTTCACTAGTTTACTGGCTTACTCGTTTACTAGTTAAATAGTTTTATTATTAACTTGTAACGAGTTTACTGGATTACTAATCAACTTGTTAACAAGTTTACTAGTTTAATAGTTTACTAAGTTTTTAGTTTACTGGGTTACTAACTAACTTGTTAACGATTTTACTAGTTTACTAGATTACTAGTTTACTAGCTCACTAGTTTTTTTTATTAAAATAACTTACTAGTTCATTAGTCTACTTGTTTACCAGTTTACTATAATAAATTTGATAATTTTACTAGTTTCTTTATTAACTAACTTACTTGTTAACCAGTTTTCTACATTACTGTTTTTCTCTTTCTCTTGTTAACAATTAAGCTTTTTTAAAATTTTAGTCGTTTACTAGTTTACTACCCTACTTGTTCACTAGCTTACTAGTTTACTAGTTTACTCAATTACTTGTTTACTAGCTTACTAGTTTTTTATTTAACCAACTTACTAGCTTACCAGCTCATCAGTTTACCAGTTTACTATAATAGATTTGATTAGTTTACTAGCCTCCCAATTAACTATTTTACTTGATAACGAGTTAACTAGTTAACTAGTTCACTAGCTTACTAGTTTACTAGTTTACTAAATTACTAGTTCACTCGCTTCCTAGTTTTTTATTTAACTAACTCAGTAGTTTATTAGCTTACGAGTTTACCAGTTTACTATTATAAATTTGACGAGTTTACCAGTTTCTTAATTAACTAATTCACTCGTTCACGAGTTTTCTAGATTACTATTTTTCTATTTCACTTGTTAAATATTTTACTTTTTTACAATTTCAGTCGTTTACTAGTTTATTAGCTTACTTGTTTACTAGTTAAGTATTTTACTGGCTTACTAGTTTACTGGTCTACTAGAAATCTGTCAATACATGAAAATTATGTAAATATAATTTTTTCAGAAATTTATAAAACTTTCTGTCTTGGAGCATATTTATGAACATAATACTATAATTATGGATAATTGTAGTAATTATTCTAGAAATTTATATAGAAAACGAACAAATATATCCAATTAAATTCATACAATTTACACGATTAAACCTACTTTTTATTGTAGAAATACTTAAAAAATATGGAATGAAAGCGTGAAAAAACTTTATAAAAGAAATTGTCGTCTCAAAAATCAAATAAAATTCTCAAAATCTTTAAAAGTTTCAATAATATAGCATCAATTTCTAAAAATTTATTGAGTGATACCTAGAAACATTAGAAATATATAAAAAAACCAGAAAATACTACTAAATTTGATGATTATTATAACATTCGAAAATAATATATATTTATGATGTACCTTTCATCTGTGTGGTTAAAATTAGCTCAAAAATGATTTCGAAAATATACATTTTTATAAGTTTGATTTCTAGAGCATCGTATTTTAGAAAGCTATATAGAAACCCATATTATTGTAACTTAATATCAGATCATCCTTAGAGTGGTACAAATACAAAAAGTATATGTTTGAAAAAAATTGAATCCTCAGTTACTAATCGAAAATCACAAAAATCGAATTTTATTACCTATGAACATGAAAAATGTGCAACTCTGGATTCTAAAAGTTGTATAACTTTTAAATTCCGAAGTATAAAATATTTCAAAATCGTTCTCTTGTAATCATACTGTCAAACATTAAAAATTATAAAATCCTAAAGGAAAAATATTTTTCAGAAAAACCCTGTTACCTCATCATCTCTGTTTGATGATGAGGTAAAAATAATACACAACAAATAGATTTTAAAATTACTCTGGTCGTTATTCAGGGAGAATTCTCTCATTGACGAATCTCCTTTCATATAACGTTACATACGACAATTTTCCTCTTTTGCAATTATAAAAAAGACTTTTTCAGTCGTATAATTTCATATGCAAATGTTTTTTGCCTTCTTCAACAAAGAAAGAATGAAGAACAGGGAGAAATCGCGAGTTGCCAAACACATAGACAGAGTAAGTACGTGAATGAACATCGCACTTAATGTGCTTTTTTTAGTCTCATCTTCTAGCACGCTTCGGTAGAATGCCGTCCTTTTCACTCTTTGCCAGACACGAGTTTGTGCACTTCCCTTTCGTGGGAAAGACTCACACCCCAGAATTAAGTGACCGTTTTGTACCTTATGTTCGACACTCTCAACTTATTCTTATCTAACAGCTTTTGCAAGTTTGCTTCATAAGGAACTTTAGTTTAAGAGAAAATGAAATATACACGTCTTGGGCATAAGTAACTTTATGGAAGTGAGTTTAAGGGTTTTTTTTTCTTTTTCCGGGGTTGTCGTATCGTATGACTGAGTTTTATGAAGTGTCATTTGAAGGAGATTATGGTTGCCTTAGAGATCTCTACAGAGAAAATGAAAAAAGAAGTAGAATGGAAAGAGCTTGTAATAATTTCAAATAGTGGAATATTCGAGTTGCAGAATAAGTGACTATCACGAGGAGTTCATACTTATTCATTGAAAATTTTCATCATGAATAGTATGAAATTTGTTACTACAAATTATATAAAATAATCTAGGTATAGTATCGTCAAAGCTCGAAATGCAAAAGTTTATAACAATAAAGGCGTGGGAAGAATAATTTATAGGCGTGTTTTTTGAAAAAATATATTTCCTTCAGGGTCTTAAAATTTCAAATATTCGATGATCTGGTGACAAAAAATGAGTTTTCATAACTTTTGTTTTCCGTATAGGTTTTTAATTTACTAGAATTCCATAATAATAATTATTAGGTCACTATAACTTCGATTTTTTTATGCTTTTTATATTTTTATTTTTTTAGAGTATTTTTATACTACTTGGAAGATTTCTAATATTCTGGATTTTTATATTTGTTCTAAATTTAATGCTTTAGAATTCAAAGTTCTGAAAATTTTGAATGTTCTTATAGTATATTTAATGTTACTGAAATTTTTCAGATTTTTGAGTATACGTATACCTTATATCCACACAAACTTCAAGTGTTTCAAAGCTTTTTGGAAATTTCGTAATTTGTGTTACTCATAAAATTTTGTAATATTTTCTGGCATATTAGTAGGTTTCTCGTATCCTTACAGATTGCTCTAAAAAATGTTTGAAAATGTTGTTATGTTCAAAATTTAAGTGATTTCAATTTAAAAAAAAACAATATTATCTTTATATATACATACTTCTAGCAATTTTTGTTATCTTGTTTTTTTTGTAATTACATTAACTATTCAAAGAATTCTGTAGTATTTTTATAGATTTCTATATTCATTTTACAAAGCATATGAACATATAAGCATCGAAAGTTTGTCAAATTTCAAAGCAAATCATATCTATATAGTTTCAGTATTTTTATGCTCTAAAATTCGAATATTTATAGGTTTCCGGTATTTCTCAAGAAGACTGAAAAAATTACAATAACGAAGATTTCCAGTGTTTTTCAGATGTCTTGACTATTAAAAGTTTATTTAGTATTCAAAGATTTTGAAAAAATAACTGTTTTTTTCCCGATTCCGACTTAGATTTTTAGAAGTACATATATGCTATATAATTCAACGTTTTACAAATATTTAAGTTAATTATATATGCATTTTTTTTAAGTTATAAAATCCTATTATATTCTCGCATTTTTTAGTATCTATAAAATTCAAAACGATTTTAAAACTATTCCTTAACATTTATAATTTTTTTGCGAATCACATGTAAATTTTTTAAAATACAATGCTCTATAGTTCAAATTTTGATAGAATTGCAGGATATTTATAGATTTTTGGAAAAATCACTTTCACATAGATTTTTCGTATTTTGCGCATCTTTTGTGATTCTAAAGTTCGTGAGTGTTCCTAAAATTTCGTTGTGTTTTTTGGTATTTGTATATATTTTCAATATTTTCAAAGATTGCTTTCTACTTTCTTCAAAATTGTTCGCTTTGGAATTCTGAGTTTAATGGATGTTAAACATTTGTTGACATTTTTTTAAAACAGTATTTTCAAATATTTCTCACATTTTAGGTGTTTCTTCAGTGTTTGCTTAATTAAAAAATGTTCTTAAATTTTATTGTATTTCCATGTAAATTTCAAGAATCTAATGCTTCATTGTTGATTCTCATTTCTCTGTATTATAAACTGGGTATAGTTCTCAAATTTTGTTTACAATTTTTTTTTCTACCTTATCTGAGCTGAATGAAAACAAAAAATATGGGAAGGGTTCAGTAGAATAATAATAGTGATATAAGAAATAATACAATACATAATGAAAAAACTCAAACATATAGTTAAAATCTATAATATATAATTCTGTATAAGCAGAGTTCTGTTAATGAGACAATTTTTGAGTGCCTGTAAACACAGAAAAAACATTCATGTCCTTTAGATTCCAATGTGCACCTAAATTTTTGATAAATTTTCTCTTATTCAAATTATTTGTTTGAGTTTTTTCTTAAAATATTTTATTTCTTATATCATTAACCTTATTTTCCTACACCAGCCTCTTATTTTTTTTTTATTCGTGTTTCTTCAGATATGTTTGCATCAAATAATAATCAATTTACCAAAATTTTGGAAGAGAAAATACCCCCTTAAATCCCCCTAACTTACACCCCTCTATAACACTATTCCACTTCCAATTTTTAACCTTGATTCTTATATTTCCACCCCCTTAATTACCTCACAATCCACCAACATTGTTACCTTTCCTGAAACAAATCCCAGTCTCCCAACTTTCCTTCCCAAATTATCATCTCTCGGAGTGAGTTTTTCCGACTTGGCGTATAAGAAAAAAAACCGTACCACCAACGTGTCTTTTGCTATTTAGTTTGCAAATTCCTCCTGCTATTCTGACGATTCATTTCCGTGGAAATCATGTCCGGAGATTGGCTGCTCGCTCGGGTGGTGCTCTCGGTTTGGCAATAAGTCGAGAAACGCGAGGCGCAGTTGCCGCCATGCAGACGATACACAAGTTCGAGTAGTTGAAAAACTTTTACAATCTTGCTCGCGGTATTTTCCGGGAAAACAAGGAAACGCGGAGGCTTTTCCGTCGCGAGTTTACGGTTGAATACACGCGGCTCATACGGTGTTTACATAATTTTACGGGCTCGGATGGCGCGCGGTGTCGATTGAGCGAGAGGCCATTTTGTCGGGAGAATTTTGGCTTTGTGTTCGACTTGGGGTAGGTGAAAATCCGGCACATTCGCAAGATATGACGCGGAAATCGCGCGATGGTATTTGATTGTCCATGTGAAAATATAGGAGAGACTGTGGAACATGAGAAATGAGACGAAAAACGTGAATTGGGGATAGTAGACGAAAAAGTGGAGAGGGGTAAAATAAATGATGAGGAGAAGATGAGGCGAGATTGTGAATTAGAAGAGTTGAAAATTTGGAGATGTGAGAGAAGTTATGAAAAATGAGGATTTTTTAATGCAATTTGTGATACAGAAGTATCAAGAAACTTGTGAAAAATATTGATAAATTAGACAATTGTTAAAAAAATTTGAAAAGTATATTGTATTCATGACTTGTGTTCGATTTTTGAAAAATTTAGAGCTACAAAAACATGGCAGACCAAAGATTACCGCTCAATTCAATGAAATTTTAATAAATGGTGATGAATTTCGATGATTGCTAAAAATGTAAAATTTTTCCTATCTATAGTATGTAAAAAATTTTTTGCTGTACGTAGATGGTCGATTATTTTGAATATTTGAAGAGAAATTTGGAGTACTAAAAGATTCAAAAAACTATGAAAACTTGAATATTGAGGATTCTTGTAATTGTTAGTAATTGCACGTTTTGCAGGATTATAAAAAAAATACGTGTTTGAGACATTGTGGAGAATTTTTAAGATTCAGGGAAACAAGAGGCGTTTATAAAGTGATACACCCAGCACTTCAAACAGTCCAAAAATTATTTACAGCTTCTAGGTAATCAATAATTTCGAAAATTCCAGAGAATACCTAGAATGAAGAGAAAATAAAGAGAAATCGAAGATTCAACGAATATAAAAAAATTTGTCAATTGAATGTAATTCTAAGAAATTCAGAAAAACTGTAGGAAATCATAGAAAAAAGGTGAATTAGGTGGATAATAAAACAATTGGCAGCATTCCAGAAAACTTCAGGAACTATGTAGTATTCCTAATATTTAAAATAGTCGAAGAGTTTTTAATTAACTTATCGATAATTGTTAATTCTGAAAATTCCAAGAAAACTTTCAAAAATTTCAAAGATTCAAGAAGTATCGAAAAGTTTGCATTTTGTGAATAATTTTAAGAAATTCATAAAATTTGTAGGATTTCAAAGAAATTAGGCAAATTTTATCGATTGTGGAAAAATTTCAAGGAAAACTCCAGGAACTGTGTAATACTTTTATATTTGTAAAAGTTAAGAAATTTTTTACTTAAGGGATAAAATGGATAATTTTGAAAATTTCTAGAAAAATCAAGGGAATCCGGAGGTTATAAAATATTATTAAATTTTGAAACTAAGGTATGTTTTAAGGAATTCAAAAAGTTTTTGTAGAATTTCGGAGAAAACAGAAAAATTTGGTAATTTGTGCAAGAAATCTCAAGATTTTGGAAAACTCCAGAAACTGTGTTATATTTTTAATATTAATAATATTCAAAAAATTTTTTACTTTACATACATAGACAATATTTTTGGAACTTTCAAGAAAAACTCGAAACGTTTCAAGATTAAAAAAACATTAAAAATCTTTAAAATAAGGACTCATTTTAGGAAATTCAAAAAATTTGTAGGATTTGAAGAAAAATAGCTGAATTTGAAAGATTGCAGGAATATCTCAAGATTCTGGAAAACTCCAGGAACTGTGTAACGCATATTCTTAATATTTTCAATAAGTAGTCAAAATTTTTTTTACTGTACGTACATGGTCAATAACTTTGGAAATTTCAAGAAAAATCTTTGTAATTTTGAAGAAATTAAAAACAGTAGAAACCTTGTAAATCAGGAACGATTCTAAAAAATTAAAATAATTTGTAGGGTTTGAAAAAAAAAAGCAAAATTCGATAGCTTCTGGAAAATTTCAAGATTCTAGACGATTCCAGAAACTGTATTATATTCTTTATAATAACAGTGTAAAAATTTTTTTCTTTACCAAAAAATCGATAATCTTGAAATTTTCAATGAAAATCTAGATAATTCGAAGATTAAAAAAAAAAATTTAAAACTTAGTAAATTAAGGAAAATTGTTAGTCATTTGAAAAATTTAGTTTGCGGAAGATTTTCCAAAGTCCGGAAAATTTTAAGGACTATGAAATACGCTCAGTATTAAAAAAAATATATATATATATTTTTAAAATATATATGTTATGATAGAGCTTTAGTTAATGATTTCAAAATTTTTGAACAATCATAAAACATGAGAAATTTGAAAGACTTTAAATAATCTTAAAAAAATTAAAAACATTTGGAGGATCGTAGAAAATGTTTATGAATTCTGTAGATACTAAAATATTTGAATGATTCTGTAAAACTGCATAAATTCCTTACATCCTTTAAAATTTTAAGAATCAAAAAAAGTTAAAGAAAACGAAGATAGTTAATGATTTTAAAATTTGCAATGAAAGGTGGAGATTTAAAAAATTCAGTAAATTCAAAAAACGTGCACAATATTTGGATCATGACCAATCAATTGAAGAATTCGCAAAATTTGTCATATTTTACGAAATGTTGATAAATTTTGTAGATCATAAAACAAAAACGGAAATTTTCAAACCACAGAAAATGTATGAAAATCTCCAGACTTTGGAAAGTTAGAAAATGTTTTATCGTTGAAAGAAAGTCAAGAATCCTAAAAAATATGATTAGAGTTTCAAAAATTCTGAAGATTTCGAGAAATGATAGAAAATCAAATAATTGCAAACAAATTTAGAAATTTTATAGAATCTTCTTATGTATTTTACAGCTTGAGAAATATTTTGAAAAATTTTCGTACTCCTAAAATCGTTTTTATTTGCAATTTATATTGCATCAAACACTCAAAACCGGTAATTACTTTGAAAGGATTGAAATTACTTTGAATGATGAGTAGTACAATAAGATTTTTTTCATGCTCTAATTCAACAAACTCTGCACTGTTAGAACAAGGTCTACATTTTAATTATACGTAAAACTGTAAAAAACAATTACAAAATCTGCTCTTTCCTTAAAATGTGCTCGCGAAATTTTCCTCATTTGCTACCGTTACTGACGTTTCAACTTCACGATGCACTTTTCTCCTTGTTACAGGTAGCGCTGCGACTGTCACATCGATCAGCCTGGTCTTCGTTGTTTCGCAACTTGTAATGCTCAACGAGGTTATTTTTTAAAAGTGGGTAACTCGTGCTCAACAATTTTTCTCTTTCAGTTGTTAAAATTGTTACAGATGGTTTTCGCATCCTTGCTAGTGAAATAAAATCCACAGTGTAAAGTACGTGCACGAGAAAAATTGAAAAAAAAGAAGATACGATCTCATAAAATAAAATTTTAGATGTTCAAATCTGAAAGCTTAGAAGAAAACTAAAATAACTGAAGAAAGAAAATTATATTATTGTTAAAAAAAAAAAAAATTGAGAGATGTCTTCCACGTACGAAAATCTGTGCAGAATTAAAACATTCTTCTTATGTTAGAATCACAACAAAAATACTAATTCATTTTGAACTTGATTATTTGTCTGCAGGTCATAGAATCATTCGTCATCGGAAAATGAAGATTTTTCAAATAGTTAATAAATTTGTTGATGTTTTTAGCAATGAAAATGTAAATACGAATATTCGCCAAACAGCAGTGCTGGCAACACTGTAACATTTAGTAATATTGATTATGGATATGTTTATCTACGAAATATTTGCAAGATCAGGCAAATTCACGTAATTACGAAATTCTGGATTCCGAATTTCCTTCCAAAAAAAGCAGCTTCGGAAGTAAACTCAATTAATGCTAATTATTATTCTAACATTAGTAAGCGTGTATGAATAGAAAAAATGGGAAACAAGAGTTTTTATATTTTATAACCACATAGAAAATCGAATCCGACGAAATTGTAAATAATTATGAATCAGTGTAAGTCCTGAAAACTGTAAATTTGCGGATTGTACCTAGTGTAAATAATGAATGCATGTAAATAAATCCTCGAGCCACTGTTTTGCCTTTCGATGGAATTCAAAATTTCATCTTCTATCTACAGTTATGAATAAGGGTAAAACAATTTTACATTAATTTTATTTATTTGTATACTTGGTTTTTCCATTTTTATTCATTACGATGACCAATTACGGAATTTCCTACATCATATCAAAGATCTTCTAGTCCTGAAAATTGAAAATATATATGAATAATTCAAAATATACGTAAAGTTGAGTTATGAATATGAAAATCCATTTATAACAAGTAATGATTGTTTATTGCAGTTATTTTGTATAATTTTTTTGACTCTTTGCCAAAAATTTTTCCAAAAAAGGAAACCCTAGTCTTAATGCGTTATCCTGTTTTTTTATAGGCATGGATTTTAATGTTAAATATATCTATAAATAGTTATGTAAAAAGGTTCGATGTGCACGGGTGAGAAAAAATTTCCAGAGTCGTAGGCATGTCGGTTTTTGTAAGAGTTTGAACTTTGAAATTTTGATTTCTGTCATTTACACAGACATTTTCACTGAGAAAATAATCTAGTACTTTTTGACAAATTCATGGTAAAAAGTACCAGAATCTAACTATTTCACCATTATGATAAAGACTATAATTATTAAATTTTTGGATTGCACAGATTGTTTTAATATACAGTAGAGTAGATGTATACTTTTTTTCAATATGTGACATAAGAAAAGACAAACTTGCAGAATGCTATAATGATACTTTATAAATCGTTTATTTTATGATGCAAGCACACAAAATTTATAATCTGTGTATAGTGAAATATCGATTCAATCGTTGAACATTTTGAGAATAATTTTTCCAGTTTCTAGGATGAGATTTTTCATATACCAAAAAAATGCTACAGGAATCAGTATATTAGCAAGAATAAAAGTATTACTGTAAAATCTACAATGTGCTTTTACATTGTTACTGATCGAAAATTACAATGTATTTACTAGAAAGTACACAAAAATATTATTTGGCAATGACAACAAAATTAAAGTACAAAAATATTAATTTATAGAAGAAGTAAAATTTTATTATTTTACACTGACTCCACAGTACAATATTTTATCCTAATAGTTACTAGATTCTTTTCTGAGTGTACAATAAAATTCTCATGATAGGGGCTGTTCGTAAGTTACGTTACTCTTTTTTCAGGATTTTTTTTTCATTCCTCCAAACACAAATATCTAAATACTCACACCAATATTTTGTATTTTATAGAGCATAAAGAACACATAACATACGAAGAATTTTATTATACTGAAAACAATCTTTTTGAAAAGATTTTGCAATTTGATAAATTATGTTAATGCACGAATGAATGCTCAGGAGAGGACTTGAAAAAGAATTTTCGATATTTTGAAATACCTGTCGTAATTTCAAAAAAAACTTTCTTTATTTTCAAAAATTATAGTGTGTTATTGTTAATATTTAATAAATTGTCTAGTTTATAGTTACTTTTAATGTTTTTTTATACACCTGGAATTTTTTTAATATATAGATACTAGAAAAACGATTATCATCTACTCAATTACCTGTTTCATTGATAAATTTGTTGTATTTTTGAAGTTCACTTTTAAAAAGTGTTTCGATTTGAAAGTTCAAATTGTATACAAATTTTGAATTTTTGTGAAAATTTTAACATGGTATTATTTTCTTAATCTAGAATAGAATTGCTCCAACTTTTGGGAAAAAGTTCGAAATAAATCCAATTTTTTTGATTTTGCTACTTATCTCAAGATTTTTGCTTCCTTTTTGAAACTCAGAATCAAATATTACTATAAGTTTTGTAACATAAGCACAAGACACTACAAATTAAAAATTTTTTCAACTGGTAATAATTTTTTTACTTATACATATAGAGTGTATCAAGAAACTAAAAATTTTCTGGCTCAATATTAGGAAATTACAAGTTTTGAATTTTCTCCATAATTTAAAATTTTTTTCTCCTGTTCCTAAATAAAAATTGAATTACATGCAAAAAATTAACGTGATATGGTAAAAGTTGTAGAAAAATTCTGCATTTCCTTAGTTATTTTCAAATGTTTTGTTTTATTTTACACATTCAGAATTAAACGAAAAGATTGTGATGAAAGGTATAAAATTATTACAGATTCCAAATCTTGTTGTTTATTTTGAATTTCATAGTAAATATCGAGAAATTCCTGCATATTTTATAAATTTTCGTTATTTTTGAAATGTTTTTTTTCCATCTGTATAACTTAGAATTCAATAATCTCACAATTAGGATGAGCATAAAATCCAATATATGTATAAATTTTTACTTTTGATAATGATTTATAGATTTCTCTTTTGATTTCGTCATTTATCATTCAAATAACTGGAATTAACTTTTGAAATTACTACAAGTGTTAAACTCGCTGATATTTTTTTTTTTTCAATTCGTAGTGTTATTACTTCAAATCGCAGTCTAAAAGTTCAAAGTCATTATAAAGTCATCAATTAGTGTCAAATTAGTGTCAAATTTAAATATAAAATTAAAAATAATTTGAAATAATCATTTTTGTTATTTATCACACAAAATCATTGGAAATTGTGATTCAGAGTTCTTCGTGTAATCACCATAAGTCAGAATCATATAGCCCAAGTTGAGGTAAAATAGTTACTAAAATATTTAAGATAATTGAAATTAAATTTGAAAGTAATAAATCTGACATTATTACTATAGTTGAAATATCAAAAATTGGAATAACATCGACTTTTATTGATATCGTTTAATTAGTTCAATGGGAAATTTAATTTTTGGAGTTCGGGATTCATAAATTACATAATCTGAATTGTAATGGCTTCATTTCAATGGAAAATTTTACTTGCTGTAGTTTTCTTAAAATAAAAAGTATATTGATTCATGTTGGAAAATCAGGGTGGACAATGAATAATACTCGTGTTTAAACTGAGAAAATTGGATTTATTAAGTATGAAGAAAGTACACGGAATAGACGTTTGGAACTGAAACCAATAAATAGGTTATGACATGAAATGGAGTTCAGAACAGCTGATTGGGTCGACAGCATTACGCCAACTTAAGGCGCGCAAATTTAAAATACAATTCAAATTTCTTTCATAATCTGCAACAATTTATCATGCCAATCAAGGATACATGAAACTATTTTGGATAACAGCCAATATTTTATTGACAGCCCCTTACAACTTTTTCTATGTTATTACTTCTAATGCATTGATTTCAGTACAAATATTGATAATAACAATCACCATTATTCAAAATTCTCTGCGAAATCGTGTCAAACTTTGTTGCCTACGCCCCTGCACAGAAACCATAGAATTACGAACAATTACATTGAATCGTAAAAAGTTTCAAATACAGACGATATCCACGCCAATATATCAATGTGTCACGCGATATACATTCTACGCACTGTATAATTTCCTCCAAATAAAATAACAGGTCGTTCGAAATCTTCGAGTTGCATTATAAATTTACACTAACGCGCATTAACAATTTAATTTTTTTATCGTTTCTGGCAGCGGTAGTTACATCGATAAGCACTAATCCATTATCTCATTTGAATTGTTAATGTCGAATGTACTCTATTGTTAAACGTTTGCGATGACTTTATTCTGAGTGTGTAATTTCGCTGAAAAATCTCGCGTGTCTAAAACCATTTGGACTCGAAAAATTATGAAATTCACGACGTGTTGAAATCGTTGCATGTTGGGAATATCTGTGTGGGCAGCTGCGTTGTTATTATTACTTTTTCATGAAAGCTCACAATGGAGCTTGCACCTTCGAAATTTTATTGGGGGCGAGGAAAAAGCGTGGAAATTTTTTTGACGTATTGTATGGGGTTTGTGAAACGTAATAAACATTTTTTGCAGTATGTTGGTTGTTGTTTATGAAATGAAAAGTACACTAAAGGGAAATCCTTTTATTATAGAATTCATAATTTTTATTTTTGACAAGAAAATTATGAATAAATACGAGATTTCATCTCATTAAAGCTTATCGATCGAAGTGTACCTGTGAAAATAATCCCTCTTCCAGGATCCTTCTAGTTTTCAATATTCCCTGAAATCGCTGGTGTGACGTATATACATGGAAAAATTTCATGCTCGTAAGTACACTCGTGGTTTCATCAAAGGCAGAGCGTTTACATGCGTCGAGTTTTCCCGGATTCCTTTGGACGTTGGAAAAGGTCAAAGGCATATGTATCGTCGCACGGATTGAATCTCTACACCGCGTTTTCTACTAATTAAAATAAAAGGCCGCGTGCGAGATGCATGATTCAAGGCGAAATACGCGAAAGCAATGCTTTGAAGTCGATAATTAGTTCGAATTCCAAGTTTTGAAAAAATATGCAGCGTTGGCGTTTTTCACGTCAGTCATGTAAGTGCGAGCTTTCCAGGTTTTTTTTTTTGAGTTCTGTGGTTATCAAAATGCAATTAGGAGTCAAAGGTCGGAATTCGTTAGGAATTATTTCTTTCCTTGGATGTTATTTTTGTTTTTTTCACAAACAGGTAAAATGTTTAATTAAAATTTATAGAGGAGGACGTGGATAGCAATTAATACATGTTTGGACAATTTTTCAAAAGGAAATACGATAGTGTTATGAATATATTCGTTTAAGAAATAAAATCATAAGATTAATAGTCATGTAAATAAGAATACAATAAATATAGATTCAATACATACGAATGAAAATACTAATGTGAAAATTTTAATAAATAGTAATATTTATATGAATGAAAAACTCATTAGATCGGTGATATAACCATTATGTTTTTTTATGTTCCTTTTAATTTATGACGTAAAGTTTATAAACAGTAGATAACTAACATTCAAAAAAATTTATGAAAATCACATTATAATACATTCACCCTCGATTCTTTGTAAAAAAAAGAAAACTTTAGATTCCTATTTAAAATTAATAATTTCGAACTTGATATCTTGTTGTTGAGTTACATTCCTGTCTATCCTCATGAGAATTTGAACAAATTTAGAAAATTACATGGAAGCTTCATGAATAGATTATGAAAATATCTTGCTTTTTTGTAACGACTTTATTGATAATTGTTGATAGTTAAACATCTAGTATTCAAATTATAAGGTTCTCTCAAAATTCAATGAAGCAATGGTTATTTTTTTTCAAAGGTAAGTAATATGTAGACTCAATGGAAATTTCAAGAAAAGCGTCTAACTATACAAATTTCTGCATAAAACCGTAAAAATATTGATTAAATTATAAAAAAAAATTGAAAATTCTACAGAAATGGAAAAAAAACCGAAAAACATAAAAAATGGTTTGAATGTAAGAAAATATTATCAGTTCTTAAATATATGCAGACATGTCCTTCTCAAAAATCTTGGAAATCATATCAAATGTATACCTACAATTAAATTCGTAGGGCATTCAATTCTGAAAATCTATATAAAGAACCATAATTATATGAGTGATTCTTTAAAACTTAATGAATTCTAAAAAGGATAAGTAAAATTCCAATGTCACTTAAAGTTATTGAATATAGTGCTTTTTCAGAGACCAATTTTACTACTGAAAATCTATAAAACTCGGAATCAAAGAATATTATAATCTATAAATTCTGAAAGCAGTTTGTTAAAGACATAGAATATTTACGAAAATTTAACCAATAAATGTTGAAAAATACGAAAAATACTTGAAATTTATAAATACACAAATTAATAGAAAATTAAGAAATTAAGAAAATTATTCTAGTAAGATAAAACTTATCAGACATTATATCCTACACGTCTTATTTTCAACATCCTAATTCTAAATCTATAAACAAATGATGAAATCCTTCGAAATATTTTAATACTGACAAACGGAAGTTTTTCAGGATTTATTTAAAGTTAACGAAAGTTAACAAAAGTTACAGAAAGCACTAAAGATCTGGTTGTGTAAAATATTGAAAAAAGTCCAAAAAATATGAAGTCTTGATGCTGAAAGCATTAGTCAAAAAAACTACTAGAATCTTAAAAAATATAAGAAACCTATGAGATTGCTTGGAAAAATTACGAAAACTGCATAAGTTTTGAGTAACGAGAAAAAGACTCAACATGATAGGAAACATTCAAGTATTTCAATTTTACATAGATTTCATAAAAAATTTTTTGCTTTGATTTAACTGCCAGGAAACCTTTTGAAGTATTGAAAAACACCTACACCCAAATCTACGCCCATCTACTCCAATCTGCTCCAATCTACACCAATCTGCACCTGGACATACGCTGGCCTCGCAATTTTGAATTTAATCGGAAATCTTACATTGATTTAATATACTCGAAATTACACAAAAATACAGCAAAAATATAAAGAACTACACAGATCTGAATAATGACAAAACTGTATGGCATTTTAAAAAATCTGGATAACTAGGAATGACAATATGATATTGCAAAAAATAAGAAAAAAAGTATAGTAGAAAATGAAATATTTTTATATCGAAGTTTTTATAACAAAATATATTGAGTACTAGAATATTATTTGAAAACATTAACCAAATATAATAAAAGTTGATACAAATATTTAACAAAAAGTACAATATTTTAAATTGAGTCCACAGTACAATACACTATTGTAATAATTACTCTTTCCTTAAGAGTACACAGAAATTAACGAAAATGCTGCAGAACCTTTTAAATGTCAAAATACTGCGAAAATATGAAAAATGCTGAAAGTGCTTTAAAATATTGGATTTCATTGGTAATACCGTTTCCTGAATAATTTTTAGCAGACTTTTTATAATCCTACGAACTTTGAATTCAATAGTATGAAATTCAAGAATACCATAGTAGGCTAATCAATGTATACAAATTCTTGAAATATAAAAAAATTCATTGGACCTCGAACTTTTTAGCAACAAGTTTCACATAACATACAGAAAAATCTATAGAACTGCAATATTATCTTTAAAATGACACTAAGAATAAAAAGAAAACAAATATTTATATATTATTATTAATTAATTTATTCTTCGTTGTAAATTTATTGCATACTTACTGAAAATAATATTATCATGAATACTGAAAGACCTAACAAATCACACATTGTAATTTTACAAAGGAAGATGATAACATATTTTTAAACAATTGCAAGCTCGAGCTTGGATGACAATCACAAAGTTATCACAAATATTCATTGACACATTTTAATAAATAGAAATTGTGTACAAACAAAGAAACCGATTTCAAATTTGAGTTCACAATTTAAGTTTTCTAGTGAAAACCTGTATACAAGTTACAACTAGCACAATATGATAATTTTCACTAAACAATATTATAATGGACAAAATTCAAACAAGAAAATTTGCAGAAGTATTGTAAAACCTGCAATATTATTGTATAATTCACAATATTCTAGTAATTTTTATCATATATATGTCAAAAAGTACGGGATTTTTTTCTCAGCGTAGATTTGTAGAATGAAATATTTTAGAATAATCGGTTTTCTGCATTAGAAGTAAATTTCTAGCTTTAGTAAATATTGTATCTGCATTGAACTTAAGTTTTTAAAGATGTCGGTTATTTTGAGTTTTTCAAAATTTTTTCTTCTTTATGGGATTGAGTAGAACTTCCCACATTTTTTATGGATATTTAATAATTTTAAAAATTCCTGTGCAATAATTTTTTTTAATGCTATATATTATAATGTTTTAAATATTTTGGGTAATGTAATATATTTCTTAGAAACAAATATGTACATAAATTCTTCAGCATTTTCTGTATGCTCTTTTTTTTCATTATTCATGAAATCATTCGAATTTTCTGCTACTTCAAAAGATTTCTATACAGAGTTTTAAAATTCTTCAAAACATCTAAGGTCCAAAGTCTCATAGACGTAGAGTGTTCAATGAAATTTTTCATAATGTCTATGTAAAATTGAAACACTCGAAAGTTTCCTATCATGTTGAGTCTTTTTTTCATTACTCAAAACTTATGAATTTTTCGTAATTTTTCCTAGTAATCTCATAAATTTCTCATATTTTTTAAGATTCTAGTGGTTTTTTTTAACGTAATTCTTTAAACTTCAAAATTTAATATATTTCGGAGTTTTATCAATTTTTTACACAACTACATCCTTGGTACTTTCTGTAACTTTCGTTTGTCAGTATTTATATGATTCGAAGAATGTGATAATTTTTTCATGGATTTAGAATTGAGATGTTGAAAATAAGATGTGTAGGATATAATTTCCTATAAATTCTAGATTACTAAAATAATTTTCTTCATTTATTTATTTTTAATAATTCGAATTTTTGTAGATTTCGAGTATTTTTCGTATTTTTCGGCATTTATTGGTAAAATTTTTGAAAATATTCTAGTTCTTTAACAAATTGCTTTTAGAATTTATAGAACATAATATTCCTAGATTCGAAATTTCATAGATTTTCAGTAGTAAAATTGGTCGTTCAAAAAGCACTACATTCAATAACTTTAAGTTACATCGGAATTATACTTATCTTTTCTAGAGTTCATAAAGTTTTAAGGAATCACTGATATATTTATTTATATAGATTTATATTTTTTATATATTTAGATATATAGATTTTCAGAATCGAATGCTCTAGTAATTTAATTGTAGGTATACATTTGATATAATTTTCCAGATTTTTGAGAGTCACATGTCTGCATATATTTAAAAACTAGATAATATTTTCTTACATTCGAACCATTTTTTATATTTTTCGGTTTTTTTCCATTTCTGTAGAATTTTTAAGTTTTTTTTAATTTTATCGATATTCTTACGGTTTTATACAGAAATTTGTATAGTTAGACGCTTTTCTTGAAATTTCCCTTCTGTCTACATATTACTTACCTTTAAAATAAATATCCATTGCTTAATTGAATTTTGAGAGAACCTCATAATTTGAATACTATATGTTTAACTATTAACAATATTAAATTAAGTCGTTACCAAAAAGCAAAATATTTTCAGAATTTATTCACAAAACTTTCATGTATATTTGTAAATTTGTTCAAATTCGCATGAAGATATAAAAAAATGTAACCTAACAACAGGATATTAGGTTTGAAATTATTTAGTTTAAATAGGGATCTGAAGTTTGCTGTTTTTTACAAAGAATCGAGGGTGAATGTATTATAAAGTGATTTCTAGAAAATTGTTTAAATGTTAGTAATGTACTATTTATAATCTGCAACATTATTGTGTAATTCCCAATATTCTAGTAATTTTTATCATATATAAGTCAAAAAGTACGAGATTTTTTTTTTAAGGTAGGTTTCTAGAATGCAATATTTTAAAATAATCGTTTTTCTGGATTTGAAGTAAATTTATAGTTTTAGAAAATATTGTATCTGTGTAGAACTTAGGTTTCTCAAAGATGTCGGTTATTTTGAGTTTTTTCGAAATTCTTTCTTTTTAATGGATTTGCGTTGAACTTCCCACATTTTTTAAAAATATCTTGTAGTTTTGAAAATTCCTGTACAATCATTTTTTTCAATGCAATAGATTCTAAAGTTTAGGATATTTCGAGTAATTTAATGTATTTTTTAGAAACCAATATGTATATATATTTTCAGCATTTACAGTATGCTCTTATTTTTCCATTATCCATTAAATCATACAATAAGAATTCCATCATCCTCCATCAAAAATTTAAAACATTCCTCTCAAACACACAAATTAAAAGCCAAAATAACCGATACCCTCCAAAACTTCATAAGTCCTTCAAAAGATTTCTTCCTCCTTCTTCTCTAATTGCAATCAAACACCACAAGACCTATTTCAATCACCCCCAAATAAGTATACGCAAGATCCAAGACGTGTTTTTTTCATACAAAAACCACCCTAACTTGGTACATGTCCTGGCCATGCGCAGGACCGTGACCATCAGCGCGCACGCCCTGCCAAACATTCGGTCAAACCTGCACTCGTCGCTTCGTCGACGCTAGTGCTCCGCGCGAATTCACGTCATTAAGACGCGTCCACATCGCGGACCAATTTACCCCTGAAATTAACGGTCATCGCCATGAAAGTGCCTATGTTCATTTTACCCCTTTCTTTCGTCGAGCTCAAAATAATGATTCAATGATTTCGAGCACTTCGCACGATAATTAGAGCTTGTGAAATATGTTCTTCGTCGAGTCGGGTACGAAATGTGGCGGAAGTGACGCGGGATTAGACTTGCTGAATGGGATCTGTTCATCTCGCTTAACGGTTTAATGGGTATGGAGGGTTCGTGTGATGCATCGTTTTAGGATATGGATCATTTTGGGACGGTTTTTCTGAGAACACTGAGAAAAGAATATAGTAATTATTACAATAAACAGGAATCACTCTTACATGTTGTACTTTTTGCTACATAATATAGCAATTTTTGAAACAACATATTGTAAATATTGTCAAATGATATTGTAGTTATGGATATCTTTTGTTGTGAAAACTCCTCTACATCTTTTGTTTTCTACTATATTTCTTGTATTTTTAGCAATATCATATTGTAATTTCTATTAATCCAGATTTTTGAAAATTCCATTCAGTTTTTTCAGTAGACAGATCTGTAAAGGTTCTTTTTGCAACATTTTTGTGTTCTTCCTAGGTTTTAAGTGCATCATATTGTAGTATAATACAGAAATAATAATTAGAATTAAATACAATATAGTGAAAATTACAATTTTTATAGTAAAATTTATATTTTCAGATTTTAATTTTTCCGAAATTATATAGCAAAAAGGGGCATACATATTGTAATTTCTAGAATATAGCGGTTTTACTATTCATTATTGTAATAAGTGAAATTAATATTGCAGTTTTTACACTAACATTGTAAAAACTAAAATAATATTGTGAAAACTGCAATATTATTGTAAACAGTACAATATTATTGTACTTTTTACAATATATATGGCAGAAAGTACAAGATTTTATTCTCAGTGAACGATGTATGGTGATTGAGAGGATTTTTCGATTGGAGGATGTAAATTTAAGAATTATGAAAGAAAATTCATGGGATCAGTGTGATTTTTGTTCAAGTTGACAAAATTAGTCCATGAAAAGTAAAGAACATATTCATTTTCAGTTTGTTTCAACGTTAAAAAAGATTTGTCAATCAATTTACTTTCTGAACATCTGAAAGTTTATTTTTCAGAATCATCTTGTAGACGAATTCATTTTCTATTTATAAAGAACTATCTTTTTTCCTCAATTACGTTTTCTATAAAAATGATCAAGAATTGTAATTTTGCCATTGATTATTCAAAATTGACTTAGTTCACATAATATACACTGAAACATCGATTTAATCATTTTCATTTCAATGTATTTTTCATTATAAAAGATTTATTTGTAAGCCAGTATGTTCTAAAGTTTTAAATTATCAAAATTAACTCCATTCTCAGCCATACAACATCATTCTTAAGAAAAATCATTTCTAAACATATCATAGAAAAAAAAGTTAAGTTTGTGCCCAGTGAGTGTTTGATGTGAAAAGACAAAAACTCAAGAAAAAAGAGGAAATAGAGAAATCAAAATTGATTGATTAGTGAGACGTGAGAAACTTTCAGATGCACTTACAAAATGGATATCAAATGGCCTCTGCATCCACTGCAAATGTTGGTACTGATAACCAGCTTTTTTCATGGTAGGTAAAAAAAAATAATAACTATGTAAAGTTTACATTTTCTTTGTTACATACGAATTACTCTGACACAAAAAAAAACAATGTTGAAACTTCAGCATTGTGCCATTTATTTCAATTATGTTTTTCTGTATAAGTTTTTTTTTCTTCATACATCTCCTAATGATATGAACAAAAAATAAGAATTTGACAATAATGAAAGTTGACCAAATTGCTAAAATAATGATCCTTGATAGCTGTGAACAAATGAATCTGAATTACAAATTTTGTGTCTATGTTTTTTTAATGTTTTTCTACTGTTTAATGTTTGTGTCGATGTTAACTTTGATAAAAAATTTGGTAAATCTTCTTCTTCAAAACATAACAAGCTCCTTTAAAACAAAACAAAAATTACGAGCAAATACATGCACATTCTTTTTAAAACATTTTACTCTTTTAACACCATAATTTCAATCCCAATTCTTCATGTTAAACTTTGGTACGTCAAATTACACACCAGTTCGCATCACCCATGATTGAAGTATTCATTTTACGCTCTGAACCATTTTATGACGCGAGGTTGAATACACTACTGATGTTTGATTGAATATTATGACGTCCAACAAAACGAAGACCTGAATACGAACTGAATCGAATAATCGCGCATTACAAGGATTTGTATTGTGCGTTTCTCGAAATTTTCACTCGAAAAATCAAATATATTATTCATGTAGTGAAAATAACGTACTCATCATTCATGAAAATGTGAAATTCGAGATTCTTTTTTGAATTTTATATCGATGTGACATATTTTCCACATCGTGATTATAAAGAGTATGTTTGGTGGAAAACTTTCGTCGTGTGAAAGCGTTTGAAAGATAATGGATTATCGATTTAGAAGCAGTGAAAAGTGCAATTCTGAATTTATGAACATTTTCTGCACTTTGAGTCGAGCTTTGAACTTGGTAATGGGAATATATAATGGTCGTGTCAATTACATTCATTGGAGGGTCGAGTTAATGGGATGGTACTTGTTCTGGGGTCTTTGCAAAGTGCGTTTTCATTTGAAAAATATGGTTCTTGGAGGATGATTTTATACTCTGAATTTATTGATCTTCAAAATGAGAAGGGTAGGATTTTCCATTCTAGAAAAAGAAAAATGTTGGAGTTGTATGTTTAGAAATCTGGGATTCTGAAACCTGGTGTTTGTAAATTTAGATTTTGAAGAATTTGTATTCCTTTACTTGAAAAAGGGTTACATGATTCAGATTTCTAAAAATTTTGTCTAAAATTCAAACCTACACGGAATAAAAATTTTTGAATCTTAAAGTATTATGCAAAAGAATTATAAAATACATTCTCTCTATACTCTACATATTTTAAATATGTATAAAAAAACTATTCTATCAAATATCATTTATCATCAACAAAATCATTGAAATTTTCAATATTATGGCAACAAACACTATGGATGAAAAAAATACGAGAAAGATATTAAAATACCACGAAATAGTACACAATTTGATCAATAGCATGCAATACAAACATTTTTAAAGTGTTTAAAATACTTAGAATTTGTGTATATATTATTTTTCGAGCATCTATAGAAATCTTAAAAATTTTGAAAACCTTGATCCCAATAGAATATAATTCTATGAAGCTTTATAGAAATTCAGGGAATCATTCAAGTTGCATAAATACAGAAAACTTTAAACAATTTGTAAGTTTTGGAAAAAAAAGTGTGGACCTCAGTGACTAGAAAAACTCGAAAAACAAATTCTATTATACTAAATAAATGTATGAAAAATGCGCGACTCTAGATTCTTAAAACTTTTTCCACTTCATAATACCGAAATTGTATTTATTGAAAACTCATACCATTGTGAACAGATTGTAAAAGATTGAAAGTTACTTGAAATTCTGAAGAGAATATATTTTTTCGAGAAACTATTTTATAAAATTTTTTCTGCCTTCTCCCCTCATCTAAACCAAATCAAAATTAGTAACTACAGAAACACTTTTTTTGCAATGTGTAAAATTGAATGGCTCTTGAGAGCGATTTTTTCGGGATAAAAAACATTCTTCAATATTTCTGTTTCGAGCTCTCAGCTTTAATGAAGTCCTCTTCAGGAAAAATCGTGCAGAATTCCTATTCAATTCATTTAAAAAAACGTGAAGAGTTTTTATTTTTGTTGTCATTTAAATGAATGCTGAAATGTATGTAGTTCTTTCTAAAAATTTGACCAGAATATGTAATTTTTATTGACAAGTTATTTTTGCATGAATCTTTAAAATATAACAATCATATTTTTTTTTATCGACAGGATAGACTTCCTAGATAATTTATTATCCTTAAAAATTGCCCGTTCTCAAGAAATAATAAAATTGATCAGATTGGAAACATTTCCAACGATATAAACAACAATAAAGAAACGTTTTGTAAGAAAAAAATATAGTAAATAATACAATATAGTAGTGTACTGTAGAATCAGTCTGAAATATTGTACTTTTTGCTAGATATTTATAGCAGTTTTCATGAAAGTAGATTGTAAACATTGTCTAATGATATTGTAATATTATATGAGTATACATATTTTCTAGTAAAAACTCCAATACATATTTAGTTTTTACTTAACTTTTTTTGTACTTTTTGCAATAAAATAAAGTTATCCCTAGAAATGCAGGTATCAGAAAATGCTATAATGTTTTGCTTGTATTTTGATCTGTATCGTTCTCGATGCATTATTTCTTTATTAGTTAGTTGTACATTATATTATAGATGATACAATATTAAAAAAGTCGAAAAAATATTGTAGATTTTACAAAATGATATGAATTTTTGCGATTCATCTACTTGAATGAACAATATTTTCTCTTAGTACATGAAATATCATAAACACAATAGGAACTGAAAAACACTTGGTTGAAGGTAACATAATTTATTTGACATCTCACTGTACACCTATGTAATAAATCCTATGTATTAGTACAGTAAAAATAAAAACTTATTGAGTACAATACGTATTCTGAAGATTTTAGTTTTTCCTCCATTATTTAATAAAAAAATCGCATACATATTGTGATATGTAGAATGTTACCAATTTTTTTATAAAATATTGTAGTAAGTAAGATGAAAATCAAAAAATTCACAAAAATTTAGTAAAATCTGTAATATTTTTGTAAAAGATATAATATTTTCATATTTTGTACAATATCTTACATCGCAGAAGGTACAATTTGCATTCTGTAAGTTTTAACTTTTCGAAATAATCTAGTAAAAACCAACATACACTGAAAAAAAAAATCTCTTAGTAATCCCGAAATTTTTTCTTAAAAAGTGCTATACTAGTCTTGCTCCGGAAACACAAGATGAATATCTATTAGAAAATGATAGTTGGTATAGCAAAATCTGATGTAGGTAGTACATGTATTTGAATTACGTTATAGTGTTGTACTTGTTCATAGATTATGGTGTAATGAAAAGTAATATAAGCTATACTGAAAAATTAAGTACTTCTGTCATAAAAAAAGTAATTCACATCTTATTAGAAAATATTAAATTTGGATTGTATAAATTAGGCATCTGTGAAGGTGAATATATTATCACCGATCATCAAAGACTAATGACCAATGACCAAAAGCTCAAAACATAATCAACAATATATGATCACAACAACAAAAAAAACAAACATAATTAACAAAACATAATCAAAACAAATCAATATCGTTTCCCAAAGTTGGAGAACACGATCCTTTAAAAATGCACCCACAAAGCACGAAACTGATAAAAAAATAGGAAACAGAAACGAAGGACTGTATTTCCATGCAATAAATTCCTACTATTCGACACACTGCTCAACACAATTTAGACGTAAATAGACGCTTCGATCCGTCCGATTTCAGCCATATTGTTGCATCGAGGAAGAAGCTTGTCACGTGACACATCTGTGTATGTGCAGAGGAAGTTTTGTCTGAAAGTGCTATACCATATATGAATTCATACAAAGTAGAATAGCAGTTTGTCGTTTATGAGATCGGATAAGTTGATCTTTCAAATAGCTTCATGTAGAATCAAAACTCTAAATTTTCGTTGATGATGCACTAAAATACATTGAACACATATTATACAATTTGAAATTTTGCATAAAGTATAATTCCATTATCTTGACTTGTGCTACACCAACATTTCACATTTTGTGTAAGTGATCTACTCAAAACAGCTGCTTCATATGATACTTTTTACGAAAAGTAATCAAAAAACAACTGTAAATTCGTTTCGTTTTCACGTCGCGATGGAAGTATAGCGGATACTGAATGCAATTATCGTACTGTTTAAGAGGTTTTTTTTTTCAGTGTACATATATACCAATTTGCAAAATATAACAATTTTTTCTGCACACTACTGTGCTACATAAAAACGAAAATGACAATAGTTGCAATAATTTTGTGAAATCTGCAATATTATTCTAAAACTCGCAATATTCTACCACTGTTTACCATGTACATATCAAAAACTACTGAATTTCTTACCCACTGCTCCCGCAAGCTCAATCCCCAAAACCATCCTATGATTGTCATCATCTCCTGCCTTATCCCCAACAATGGCCCGGCATCTTGATCCTCAATAAGCTCTCGCTCGCACGGACAGCCCGCGGAGCTTGTTATCATCGGAAAAGTTCGTCACAGTTATCGCTTACGGTGAAGCACTCCCGCGGGCCGGCTGGGGAAATTCGCCCCCGTGCGAAGCCGCGCTTCATCGGTAACGAGAGCGCTTAACCCGTAAGATCTCGGTTGAAGATCCCTCGGGGGGTCATACTTAACCCGACATCTCGCAGCCAGCGCGTTTCCAGGAGGTCCGCACTATCCCGGATTATGCGCGCTATCGTGTCCGACTTTTCCGGAAAATCGTACGCCGGATACGCCGAGCTGCATGAAGAGCCACCAGCTATTTCCCGAGATGGCCTATTCCCGCGATTGTTCTCTGGGGATTCTTTTCGTCCTCGCTGCGCTCATTTCGGGGGTATCGATTAGCCCCAGTGTGGGTGACGTTAAAGCAGAACTCTGGAGAACCGTCGAACGAAGGAATTTTAGGGTTGAAAGAGAGAAAGAGTTTGATTCAAAAAAAATCTAGGGATACTTCAGATTTTTTCAGGCTGAATACTTTTGTATACATATATTGCTTTAAACCAGGCCCGTGCACAGAAACTTGTATTTGGGGGGGTTCCAACTTTTTTTTTGTACTTGTAGAATAACATGCAGTTGAAATTGATTGACAGTACATGGTCAGTTCATAGTGATAGAGATAATAAATGAAGATTGAATAAGTGAAAAAAAAGATCAATTAATCGATAAATAATCAAACATATAAGCCAATATCAAAACATCGTTTGTTTTTAACAACTTGTACTTTATATATTGAATCTTTGTTATGCTTTCAACAAACTTGACACAAGCAACTCAATATTTACAGATACACAATTGCGAAAAAAACGTTTATTATGTCTTTTTCACATTTAGATGTAGAACAAATGCATGGTGAAAAAAGAAACACTTTTTATTACTACACTATACACATATTTTATGATTATAAGGGTTATACACCTTTCTTGAGGACGGATTTGATTATTTTTTAGTGTATGTAGCACATAATTTTACTACATGAATGTTATATTATTGTGGTAGAATATTGTCAACTTTAATATACAAACATTATTTGATGAAAAAAATATCAACAAATGGTAGAGTTATGGCCTTTTTCTAACCTTTTTTTAAAAGGCTTGCAGTGAATGCAATGCAAATACAATAAGGAAACTGAAATTATAATATCCGAAAACGTTCCATTTTTTAGTGTTACGATAACGTTACGCGTTACATTAATTAACAAGTAACGATAACAGAAATGAGTTCCTTTTTTTTTGGTAACGAGTAACGAAAATCGTGTTACTCATTTCACGTTTGTCGCGTCAGGTTTTCAGGACGATTTGTAACTTTTTAAGTAATTTTTTTAAACTTAGATATAAGTTATTTTAGTGCTTCCTGATTTTCACATAAAAATTGTATAGTGTTATAATTTTAGATGAAACAGAGTGATATATTAGTAATTTTTGTACAAATATCGACACAAATTATGCTTTTTCACTTTTTGTTAGAAATTTCCACAACTCTAGCAATATTTTAAAAACCTGCATATAAATACATAAAAATACTAGAGACCTTATTTCTTAAAATCTATAGCAGGATCCTTAAAATATATAGATTATGCTAGACAACTTTACGTAATTTTATGAATACAGAAAAAAAAATGAAACACGGAAAATACTAGATATCCTTTCCTTTTTTTCAAAAACCTATTAGATTCTTCGAAAATTTCTGTAATTCCAGAAATCAAGAAACTTCGATTTTTCGAGCATTGAATTCCAATAATATATGTGTACAAAAAACCATAAAAATACTAGAAAAATATTCAAATTTTAAAAATCTGTTAAAAATTCAACAAACATTGAGGACACTCTAAATCCATAAAGAAACTGTTTTCTGCAAAATCGATCAAAATACTGCAAATATTTCAAACTTTCAAGTCTAGGAAATCTAATTCTTGAAATTCAAAGAGATATCTTTGAGAAAACCTTGAAATTTCCCAACAATCTATAAATACTAGGAGATATAGAAAGAAAATACATGTATAGAAAAATACAAGTATATCCATGGAATATTCGAAATCTATAAAACTTCAAAACTAGAGCATCGAATTCCAGAAATTTATACAGAAATATACAAGAAAAGTGAATAATCCTTCAAATCGTAGAAAACTGATGAAATACGAAGGATACTGAAAGAAATGTGAATCCATGGAGACATCTAATACCTGAAAAATTCTTTTGGAACATGGAAAAATTATCAAACTTCACATTGCATACCTCGAAATTCCCAAAATCCATGTATAAAAATTTTTATCCGCATGCTTAAAGTATATAAAAATACTGGAAAATCCTGCAACATTTTATGCATCCCAAAAAATACGAAAAGTTTCAGAAACACTGAACAATCCTTTCAATCGTAGAAAAACTGACGAAATACGAAAAATACTAGAAGAAATAAATATCTATTGAGACACTGTTTTCTGAAAAATCTTTTGAACAGGTAAAATTTAATTACTCCAAATTTCACAGTTCGAATTTCTCGAAATCTATAAAAATTCAAATGAAAATGCTCGAAACATATAAAAATCCTGTAACATTTTATAGATCTTGAAAAATACCAATAGTTTCAAAAATACTGAATAGTCCTTGAAATCGTAGAAGATATGTACGAAAAGTACCAAAAAGAATTAAAAATCTATTCAGACGCTTTTTTCTGAATGATATCATGCAATGCAAGATATCAAAATTTATATCCGATCGTAAAAACCAATAAAAGAAGCATTTCATCGAAATCGATTAAAAGATCTCGTTGGGGGAGGGGGGGGGGGGGTTAACCCCTAAACCCCCCTCCCCTCGCTGACGAGTCTGCTTTCATCTCTCAAAAATAATTTTCCTAACCTCCTAATTTCAGATTGTTATGATGTTTTCGGCTAAGCGTTTCTGCAATCTGCATGAATAATTCTGCAGAAAGCTTTGGAGAATCATTTCTCTTATTCGCACTGCGCGGGACAACGGCTCGAAGCTCTTATATATTGCTAATGAAGATCCGTTGCTCCGTAGCATTCGCCAAATAAAGACGAATGACTCTGGGGCTAAGTTTCACTTGGTGTTCCTTCAGCGGAACAGAAGCGGACTGAACTTGCAGAGTTGCAGTAGACACCGGCATTACGAGCGAATTAAACCCGATTGATTTATGAACATTAGTCCCAAGCATTGAAGTTTAAGTTTGTGCAGAGTTGAATTAGGAGAAATATTCTATTTGGGTTGATTGCGATAAAAGCGGGAGTTGTGAAAGAAAGTCTCGTTTGGAATGAAAGATGGTTTATTTTTAGTTTAGGAATAATTTTTGAGTGATCAAAGTAAACAAGGGCGGCAGAAGAAACACACACCCAAAAATGCATAAACTTTTTAAATTGAAGTTCTATTGTCTTGTTTACCTGTTCAAAACTTACAAAATTAATGAAAAATTTTCGCAATTGTGTCGCGCCTGAAAGTAATTAGAAACGAAATTATATCATTTGAAAAGTGTATTTTCAATTTAATTTTTTTATACGGTTTCATAATTTTCCTAGAATTCCTCTAGTTTGTGATTCTTCATAATAAATCTCATTTTCCATACTTTTATTACTCATTCACAATTGTTCGTATTATCTCATTATCGTACATAAGTTACTTTTCTTACATTCTTAAATTCTCATCGCAATCATCATTCAAATTCTGGCAAAATATTTTACCCAACTAGTTGAAAATGTAATCAAATTATCCAAAATTAATTACAATAATTCGATTTCTCTACATAAAAACGTGAAAAAAACTATCATATCCCTTTTTCTCCTACCCACGAAATCCCCGTGAAACCCGAAATACGTATACTCCAAGATTTGTTCTCTGAGTACCAAGTTTGGAAGATTCAGTGTGAAGTCTGCTCATCGCCCTCGAGTGCTGCGAGTTTCGGATTGCCACTCGTCATACGTTGTTAAATCCGGTTCTGCTTCCAGAGGCCATACGTTGCCCAGTGGTATAAATTACTAGGTTACACCCTCGCTTGAACTCCGAATGGCTTCGTTACACTGAGATCGGAAATGCGTTGCCTTGCCTCGAGGATCCTTTAGACGTTTGTGTGTATGATACACAATGGGATTAAATTCACGATTGTTGGCGTGACCATTAGACAGCGTTTCAAGTGATTTCGCCAAGTTTCTGCGTTGAAAGCTGAATTCTCGAGGTCAAGAAAGTCGAGGATCCTAGCAAAATTTGTTTGTACATCTTATAACAATAAAGAAAATTTCAATATTTGTAAGGATTCGTACAAAAATAATGAATTGTAAAGAATATATTCAAAAAAAATGATTTGGATTCTTAATTTGGGAAAATTCGAGTAGTACAAATGAAGGATAGTCAGACACTAAAAATACTATAACTTCAGGTCAATGATTTCAAATATCTGGAAAAATTATTCTACAATTACATTACAACATAAATTGTGCATTTGCGAAAATGCAAGTAGTGTCAATCATGGATAGTCAGACACGTTTACTGTAGGGATAGTCAGACAACGAAAATTCCTTACTTTTGGTAACATAAGTGTGAAAATCTGGAAAATCTATTTTATTACAATATAAACCGTGCGTTTAGGAGAAGACAAGTAGTGTTAATGAGGAATAGTCAGACATTGAAAATTTTCTATATGGAGGTGAATTACTTTTTTCATCTGGAAAAATTCTTGTTCAATTACATCATGAGTATATTGTTCCTTTCGTAAAATGTAAGTAGTATAATTCAGGCATAGTCAGCCACATTTATTATATGGATAGTTAAAACTTTGAGAAATTTCCGCTTTTGGTACTATGAGTGTAAAAATCCGGAAAGACTATGTTTCAATTGAATGACAATAAAATTTACAATGTAAATCATGCAATACAGAAAATACAAGTAATATTAATCGGAAGTAGTCAGACATTGAATATTTTATACGTTTAGGTGAAAGAGTTGAAATATCTGAAAAAAATAATTGTAAGATTGCATTACAATATAAATTGTGTTTTTGGGAAAATGCAGGTAGTATAAATCCAGGATTGTCAGACACATTTACTATAAAGATAGTCAGACATTGAAAAATTTCTACTTTCGGTAGCATAAGTGTAAAAGTCCGAAAAAAAAACTATTTTCCAATTCTATTACAATATAATTTACAATATAAATCATGCGTCTTAAAGAACGCAAGTAGTACGGATCAGAAATAGTCAGACATTGGATATTTTATAGATTAAGGTAAATGAATTTAAAAGTCCGAAAAAAATAATCGCACGATTGCATTACAATATCAATTGTGCAGTTGGAACAATACAAGTAATACGAATCAGGAATAGTCAGCCACATTATTATAAAGATATTCAGACCCTCAGAATTTTGCACGTTCAGTAGTATGATCGTAAAAATCTGGAAAAACTATTTTCCGATTGTATTACAATATAAATCATGCGTTTGGAAGAACGCAAGTAGTGTTGATGAGGAAAAGTCAGACACTCAAACAATTTTACTATCAGGTGAATAATTTTTTATGTCTGGGAAAATTCCTCCACAATTGTGATACAGAGTGAATTGTTCCTTGTGGGAATGCAAGTAGTATTAATCAGGAAAAGTCAGACAGATTCATGAAAGGAATAGTCAGACACTGAAAATTTTTTACTTTCGATTATATGACTGTGAAAGCCCGGAAAAACTATTTTCCAATTATATCACAATATAAATCATGCGTTTGAGAGAATGCAAGTAGTGTCAACCAGGGATAGTCAGACCCTAAAAAATTTCTGTATTAAGGTGAATAATTTTTTAATATCTGGGAAAATTCTTCTACGATTTCATCACAGAGGGAATTGTTCCTTTGAGAGTATGCAAGTGGTATAAATTAGGAATAGTCAGACAAATTTTTACTAAAGATAGCCTGACACTGAAAAATGTCTATTTTTGGTAGTACGAGTGTGAAAATCCGGAAAAAATATTTTCCAATTGTATTTTAATTTGTATCATGCGTTTGGAAGAATCAAAGTAGTGTAAATCCGGAATAATCAGATATATTTATTTTAGTGATAGTCAGACACTGGAAATTCCGTACTTTAGGTAATATGGGTGTAAAAATTTGGAAAATCTTTTCTGCCATTGATGAATTACAAAATTAATCATACGTTTTGGGGAACGCGAGTAGTGTTTATAAGGAATAGTCAGACACATTTATTATAAAAATAGTCAGACACTGACAATTTCCTACTTTCGGTAGTATAAGTGTAAAAATGAAAAAAAAAAAAGTATATTTCAATTGTATTACAATATAAATCATGTGCTCGGGAGAATGCGTGTAGTGTCAATCAGGAATAGTCGGACACTGAAAAATTTCTGTTTATAAGTGAATAATTTTTCATATCTGGAAAAATTCTTCTACAATTTCATTACAGAGTAAATTGTTGATTTGAGAATATGCAAGTAGTATAAATCAGGAATAGTCAAGCACATCCATTATAGGGATAGTAAGACACTGCAAATTTTCTCTTTTTGGTAAAATGAGTGTAAAAATCCGAAAACACTATTTTCTAATTGAATTAGAATCTAAATCATGCGTTTGGAAGAATAAAAGTACTGTCAATAAGGATTAGTCAGGCACTGAAAAATTTCTACTCAAAATTTCATTGGGCGAATAATTTTTATGTCTGGAAAAATTTTTCTAAAATTGCATGAGACAGTAAAGTGTTCCTTTGGGAAAATGCAAATAGTATAAATCAAGACAAATAAAATTTTAAATTTTAGGGATATTCATGAGTTTGAATAATTAGGCAAATTTTTCTGCAAAGTAGAGCGTTTGGAAGAATGCAAGTAGTATACATTCGGGATAGTCAGACAATGACGTTTATTTACCTTTCAGTATATGAGTTCAAAATTAAGAAAAAACGCTTTTGCGATAACATTATTACAGAAATAATGTGTTTGAGGGAATGCGAGTAGTGTTAATCAGGGATAGTCAGACAATAATAATATAATCGTGTATCATTTCCCAGTTCTTTACTAATACTTCTTTTTATTATCAAATACTCTACTAAATTTCAATTATTTTGTTAAATTCGTGATATATTTAGGTACTCAAATCTACAATAATGCCCTTTTTTATAGAAATAAAGACCACTTAAATTTTCATCTAAAAGAAAATACTTCCAGCTCAAATTTCCTTTCAACAACTTTGTATGTATGATACTGAAATTCAAGAAAATCAACCTGCAACCACAAATATTGCAATTCAATTCCTATCTATCCCTCAAACGACTTATTTTTGAAGTTTGAAGGACAAAAACACGTCGCAAAGGAATGAAATTCAGAGTAGCGACGCGTGTGCTTCACCGGGTAATTGCGTATTTGGAGTATTCAAGGGATGCTGGCGTCAACAAAGGAATCTTCTCGCGCTCGTTTTGGCACTCGACGAAATTCGCGAACCATGTGTTGCACCTGGTTCGCGTGTCACTTCATCGAGCGTTATACCGCACTTGGCCTGACTCGTTTTTCCTCGCTTCGCTCGGATTACTTTTTTTTCCTCCGTACCCCGCAGTCTCGAGTGGGCACGTACGCGTACGTTCGCTGCTAGGTCTCTTTCAAGATCAAAGAAGTTGCGCCGGAACGTAAACTCGACTCACGCACCTTCAAAGTCGCTTAAGGGAACTTTGAAGCCGAACAAAGCGGGGTCGAGCGAGGACGCGAAAACGACGGTCGCGAAATGTAGGCCTCGTTTTCTAACGTTGCAGTGTATGGGGAAAAGGAAAAATGCGCTCTTGTTCTGAATCGCTGGTGATTTTTCACACTTTTTTCTTCTGCAGGGTTTTTTTTCATTTTCTTGAGGTGAGGGGAAATGGGAAAATGGATGTTGTGTTTTTTTATTGCAAAAGACTTCTATTAATTCATTATTTTAATGCCCTAAAAATCATTTAGTTCTGGAAAAAATACTGTAAAAAAGGAGGAATAAAATATTTCGATGGAAACGTAAGATGAATATTTCTAAAAAATCATAGATATTTATTTGAAGTAAAAGTTTTTCATGAATATTTATAAGAAACTCTTGGTGAGCTGTTTCATTGGGGTGAAAAATCGATAAAAAAAAGGTATGACGTAGCCCTCTGGCGTGTTGGTTTCATTATATCAAAGTATTTAATAGCTTAATTCTGCATCGATCGCTTACTGTTGGTGCCGAGTTTCTCTTCGTAATACGATCGCGATTGTGTAGAAGGTTTATATACCTTCGGCTGGTGTTATCACGACGCGAAAAGGGTTAACACGCACCCAGGATGTGATAAAAAACTGCCCTCTGCATTATTAAGCTCGAGCAATGTATGTGCTCTACGCAATTTCGCTTGTATAGGGAATATGTTTTTTTTCTTCTTTTTATGAAATACATTTTTTATAAAGTAGTCACATGCTTTTAAAGCAACTTAGACGATAAAGGAAAAAATGGAAGAGGAAATTCAGTGCATGGTTCTTAGTTTGTCGTAGATTCTTGTGATTGAAAAAATATTTACATGTGAATGTTATCGAGAAGAAATGAATTATTCAAAACAACAATTTACATATTATACTGTAAGCATTTTAAATTGACTTTCTCAACTATATTATTTTTTATCAGGCTGAAGAAAATATGAAATAAAAGTAGAATGAATAATCAATTTTGAAGAAGTTTTTATCTACATTATTTATTTTGAGAATGTGAATTTCTAGATTAATCAAATTTTTGAAAAAACAAAGTCTTGAGTGTTTCAGTTCGAATCGTGAACTTTTCATTTATATAAATGTGTAAATAGTTTAAACACGTGAAATTCTTTCAATTCGATAGTTTGTGTTCAAAGATCAAGTTATTTAAATGTACAGAAAGTAGGTTCACCTTGAAAAAGTAAAATTTTTAGATATTAATTCCTTAGTAATTTCAAAATTTGAATCAAAAAAATTTTTGCCTTTTTAATACTCAAACTTCTACCATTCACAAAATAATCTTCATTCTTCAAAAATTTCAATTGAAGAGTTATCTATTATCGAAAATTTTCAAATTTAAAAAAAAAAAAACGAATGCTAATAAATTTAAATTTCAATTCTTGAAATCTTTATATCTTACAATTTTGCAAATGAAACATATAGAAGCAGGATTTTCCATTTATCTTGTTGTACATAGGATTTTACAGATTTAGCAATCAAAATTATTGATATGTGTATCCTTGAAATAAGAATCGAAATTCTTGACGTTTCAAGTTCTCATTTTCAACTGATGAGTACTAAAAGAATTTCGAAAAAACAAAAAAAAACTGAGATTATAAAAGTACGCTTGTCTAGTATTTTAGAAATTTTTTGGAAAAACGTTTGGCAATTTGGATTTTCAAACTTTTTTTGTTTACAAAATAGTCTTGATTCTTAGGAAATTGAAATTCAGAATAAGTCTATTCTCCGAAACCTCAAGTTATCAATATTGTTATATATATTGTTGTTTTCAAGTCGAAATTTCATATCACACAATCTAAGTTAATGAATGTTTTTCAAGGAGAAATTATTTGTTTTTATTCTGATTGAATGATTTTACACTTGTTTTCATAACTTTAAATTTTTGAAATTTGACGTTCCAATTTCTCATATCTTGTAAGGTAAGTGAGAATTAGAATAAAAGATTAAACATAACAAAATTCAAATTCTGAAATAGCGAAAGGTTAAGTATTTTGTCAATTTTTATAAAAAAGCTTCTGCTTTTTTAATATTCAAACTTAGTTGTACTTAAAATAATATTCTTTTTTTAATAATTGCAATTCAGAAGTTGAATCTTTGTCAAAATTGAAAATAATTAACATTTCATAAAAATAGGTATTTATGTCTCAAAAAAGAAACTTCAAAGTACGAAATCATTATATCATTATGTTTAAAATGTAATAACATTTAAGAGCATAATTTCTTTTTTTTTTTTTAATCATATGATTATACAGTTTGAATATTAACAATTCTTAGAGTTTAATATTTCATGTCCTCGTATATTTTTTATTGAACGTAACAAAGATTTAATACAAAAAACGTATTGGAAAATTAGGATTGTTAAGTATTTAAAATTTTTCAAATATTCACAAAATATATTTTGCTTTTTAAGACTCGATTTTTGGCTTTTACGAAAATAATCCTTATTTTCCGAAAATAAGAATTCAGAAGTTTTCTATTTCTTAAATTTGCAAACAATTAATATTCATCAATAATATTTATGTTTTGAGATAATAATTTTCAATTATGAAATCGTTATATAATACAGTTTTTCGAAAAAATTTTCAAAGCAGAAATATTTAGTTTTTCTTATTGTGTACTTTTACTATGTAAAAGTTACAGTTCTTGAAATATAACGTTTCGATTTATTATTCTAGTCAATTAGTAATAACTTAAGATATTACTAGAAAATTAGTAAAAAAATATAATTAGGATTGATTCGTAAATTAGGTAAATTTCAAAAATTTCAATGAAAAAATTTCTGTCTCTTCGATACTTAAACTTAAACTGTTTTCAAAATAATCATTATTTTTCGGAAATCTTAGTTCACAAGTCGTCCGTTCCTAGAAATTTTAAATAATAAATATTTAACACCAATGTTTATGTTTTGAAATTATAATTTTCAATCAAAAATCGTTAAAACATACAGTTTATGAAAAAATCTTAAAAGCATAAATTTTTAAGTTTTCTATTCGTGTAATTTTACAGTTAAAACACTCGAATTCTATATATCAAGTTTCAATCGCTCATTTAACTTAATTATTCGATGTAACCTAATTGTTTATAGAGAAAGTAGTAAATTTTAAAAATTGTAATCATAAGTATATTTTGATATTTCAATAACAAAATTCTGTATTCGATGCCTAAACTATGACTTTTCTCAAAATAATCTTTACATTCAAAATATGCAACCCAGAAGTTGTCGATTGTTTTAAACGTGAAATAATAAATATTTAATACACATATCAGTTTCTTATATTCAAGTTAGAACTATTTTTCGACTTCAATCTTGTTTTTATATTATTTATCCTAATTTTCTTCCCAAAAACCATCATTTCAACCACGCTTTCAATAGGAAATTTCAACCTCGAAAATTTCTTACTCCTAACACTTTTGAAACAAATTCAAACAGCCAAACACAGCATTCAACCTTTCCAACATAAATTCAACCCGCAAATCGACCATCTCCTAAAAAATAAAGTGGCCAGAACTACACATTTTATTCCCAAGAAAAGCCTCGTAACTTCTCCAATGGAATTCGTGATTTATCTTCGATTTTACGTGTCGAACTTTCGATCTTGGCTACGCGTAATGAAGGATGCAACTGCACCTGCCACGAATCGATTATTAAACCAACATCGGCAACGATTCCAACCGCGATATTTCAAATTCAGGCAAATCACGAATGCCAACTGCAATTCACATCCCTCAGACGGTTGAATAAATAATTTCATGTGTCCTTTTTCTGCTTTTCTCGCTACTCGTGAATTATACATTAAGCTTTGTGGTCAAAGCAGTGGAAATTAAATTACACAGCGGGTTTCAGCTGTTTAGAGTGTTTTTTGGTACTTGGAAAAAAAGTCACAGATTTTATTGCATGTGAAGTTTAAATTGGTTAAAGCCAATTTGTTTCTGAGGGGAGACAAGAATGATGGGACGAATGGAATTTTTATTTGTGTCAAGTTTTTTGTTTGATATAGCTGAACAAACGATGAATGTGGAATATATTTCTTGAATTATTATTATATCATAATTATTTGAAATTTATCAACTAACAAACTATTTACTAACTATTTACTAATGATTGCTCACTGTTAGTAACTACTATCAACTATTTATTGACAATACGTATTTTTTTCTGGCTATAATAAACTATATACTCACAAAACGTAACTATGATTAACTAGTTACTTATAATTACTAACTGTTCCTAACTACTCCTAACAATTTGCTTATAATAAATAATTTTTACTAGCTATTGCTAGCTATTTACTAGCAATAAGTAACCATTACTCACTATTTACTACTAATTACGAACTGCTACCAACTACTACCAACTATTCATTGATAATAACTTATTTTCACTAGCTATAACTAACTATTTCTAATCAATGAGTAACCAATCAAAACTATTGACTAATAGTCAATAATTTTGACCTTCACTAAATACTACCAACAATTTACTCACAATGAGTAATTTTTGCTAGCTATAACTAACTTTGAACTAACAGTAAGTAATCAATGAAAACTATGATATTTACCAATAATTACTAACTTTTACTTACTACTACCAACTATTTACTGACAATAAGTAACCATTACTAACTATCTACCTATAATTACTAACTGTTACTTACTACTACCAACTACTTATTGATAACAACTAATTGTGTCTAGCCATTACAAACTATTTATCAACTACTACTAATAGCTATTATCTACTTCCAAATATTTACTTATAATTACTAATTGTTACTAGCTACTACTAACTATTCACTAAAAATTACTAATTGTTACTCACTACTGCTAACTATTAACTGATAATCACTGATTGCTGCTAACTATAACAAACTATTTACTACCAATGAGTAACTAGTGATAACTATTTACCAATAATAACTACCTGTTACTTACCACCAACAATCATTTACTGATAATAACTAATTGTTATTAGCAATTTCTGATTATTGAATAACTACTTCTAACTACTACTAACTATTAACTGTTAATAATTAATTGTTACTGGCTACTACTAACTATCCACTAAACATTACTAATTGTTACTCACTACTGCTAACTATTAACTGATCATCACTAATTGTTACTATATATTACAAACTGTTTACCATCAATAAATAACAAGTCATAACTATTTACCAATCATTACTAACTGTTACTAACTACTGTCAACTATTTACTGAAAAAAAAAAATTTCTGCCAGCTTTACCTAGCTATTTACGAACAATAAATAACCACGAACAACTATTTACTAATATTTACTAACTGTTACTACCTACTACCCACAATGAATAACCATAAATGACTGTTTACTAATAACTACTAACTGTTACTAACTACTAATAACCATTTACTGATAATAACTAATTGTTACCAGCAATTTCTGACTATTTACTAACTATTACTAACCACTGCCGACTATTTACTGTTATTAACTAAATATTACTGGCTACTACTCACTATTTACTGATTATCAGTAACTTTAACTAGCTAATAACAGCTATTTACTGACAATCAGTAAGCATTACTATCTATTTACTAATAATTACCAACTGTTACTAACTACCACCAACAATTTACTAATAATAAATAATTTTTACTAGTTAATACAAGCTACTTACTAATAATCACTAACTGGTACTAACTCTCACCAACTATTTACTGATAATAACTAATTATTCCTAGCTATTTACTAACTATTACTAACTGTGACTAACTGTTACCAACTATTAACTGTAAATAACTAATTGTTACAAGCTATTACTAACTATTAACTTGCAATAAGTAACTAATACTAACTATTTACTCATAATCACTAACCGTTACTTACTATTACTAATTATCTACTGATAATAACTAATAGTGACTAGCTATTACTACCTTTTTACTAACAACAAGTAACCATCACTAACTATTACTAAATATTTGCTTACAGTATAGCTGTATATAAACTTCCCTCTTACCAACTAACTTTCTATTTATCTCACTCCATTTCCTAAAACTTTTCTACATTCTGCACAAAACCAAATATCATCCAAAACTGAACGTTTCTATTTCAGGAACAGAGCCTTTCAAAATTACAACTGTCGACATCCCAAAACTTGTGCGAGCTGGCACAAGCGAGCCGATAATTTTGGATTGCAAATACGAAATGGAGAACTCGTCGACGCAGGGTTTGGTCATAAAGTGGTACGTCAATCAAGAATTGCTGTATCAGTGGATTCATGGCAAACTACCCACGGGATCCGACGAATTCAAAAAGTACGTCGATGATTCTTTCAACATCAGCGCAAACCCCTACACAATGTACAGAGCTGTGAAGCTTGTACGGCCTAGCCACGACCTGTCAGGAAAAGTGAGATGCGTCATATCGACGCAGTGGGACGAAAAAGAGGCCCATCGAGAGATGCTAGTGTTTTGTGAGTTGAAATTTCGAGTATGAAGCAATTTTTTTTCCTTTGGGTGTGTCCATAAATTACGTAACTCAATATTTAGGGATTTTCTTAACCCTTTCTTCCCTCAAGGTGAAGAGGTAGTTGAGTTTTATTTTACAGTAGCATGAAAAACATGAAATATACGAAGATTTTCATTTCAAAGAAAAAAATTGCAGCCAAAAATCCAGTACAAAAGGAGGTTGAAATTAAATGAATATCACTGAAAATTTTTTCATTGAAACTTCATCTTCTTTATATCTTTTCAAAACTTTAGACCCTAGTTTTCAGTCTTCTTCAAGAATTAAATACAAATGACGTCCATATTAAAAACTTCATTATCATAATACTACTATATAATAAGAAATGAAAGCATTATAATTCATAATCAAAGCATAAAAATTCAAGAGAATGACATTATCATGAAGCGTTTTATTTTACTTGTTTGTTTTCAAAAAGATTATGCAATTTGAAAAATTATAGTCAGGAGAGCAGTGAAAAATGAATATTGAATATTTTAAATTACATAGAATTCTGAAAATAACAATTCTTAAGTTACAAAAATAATAGTTTGTTATGGCCTCAATTCAGAAATCGTCTAGTTCGTAACTATTTTTGCAGTTTTTTTTACACCTTACATTTTTTCGAACAAGTGGTTACTAGGACAACAATTTACTTATTTCACTATTGCATTAGTATTACTTCGTTATATTTTTCAGATTCAGATTGTTCAAGTTATTAGTGTTTCGATCTGAAAGTTGAAGAAGTATACAAATTTAGAATTTTTGTGAAAATTTGGTCTATGTTCGTCTTGTTTTCTAAATATAGAATAATATTGCTAATATATCGAGGAAAAAGTTCTAAAATAATTCAATTTTCTTTATTTTGCTTCTTTTCTCAAAATTTTTGTTTTCTTTTTCAAACTCAGAATCAGATATTACTAAAAGTTTATTACTACAAGTACAAAATTTTACAAATTCAAAGTTTTCTACAAATTTGTAAAAATGCAACTGTTCTTGCATTTTTTCACTTATATATGGAGAGTAGGAAATCAAGTAACTGAAATTTCTAGCTTAATGTTACAAAATTATCTAAAGTTTTGAATTTCCTTGATCATTTTGAATTTTTTGCTTCTGTTTTGAAAATTCAAAATAAAACTATGTACATACAAAGAGTTCAAGGTGAAAGGTTCAAGTTTCAGAAGGTTTCTACATTTTGTTGGTTATTTTCGAGTGTTAAAATGTATAAGTTGAAAAGCTATACAAATTTTGAATTTCAGTGCAAATTTTGTCTTTGTTCGTCTTGTTATCCAAATCTAGAATAGTATTGCTAAAATATCTGCGAAAAACTTGTAAAATAATTCAATTTTCTTCCATTTGCTTCATTTCATAAGATTTTTTTTTTTCTTCTTATAAATCAGTATTAAATAATAATAAAAGTTTCTTACAAGTACAAAATTAGACGAATTTGGAATTCTCTCAACTGTTTTTCACATTTTTTTACGTATGTATGGAGTGTATGCAATCAAATAACTAAAATTTCTAGCTTGATGTTACAAAATTACCCAAGTTTTGTATTTCCATGATCATTTTTCATTTTTTACTTCTGTTTTTGGATTAAAAATCAAACTATGTACATACAAAGTTTTCAAGCTGAAAGATTGAAGTTTCAGAAGGTTTCTACATTTTGTTAGTTATTTTTGAGTGTTTAAATCAAAAAATTGAAAAGATATACAAATTTGAAATTTTTTCCAAAAATTTTTTCTTGGTTCGTTTTGTTTTCCAATGATATTACTTGTATACTTGGGAAATAGTTCTTACATAATTGAATTCCATTTATTTTGCTTCTTTTCCTAAAATTCTCGTTTTTTCCTTGAGCTTAAAAATCAAATATTACTGAAAGTTTCTTACTAAAAGAACGAAATTATACAAATTCAAAATTTTCTACAAATTAGGAAAAATGCAACTGTTTTTGCATTTTTTACTTATATATAGAGTGTAGGCAATCAGGTAACTGAAATTTCTAGCTCAATGTTACAAAATTACTTAAGTTTAGATTTTCATGATCGTTTTTCATTTTTTTGCTTCTTTTTCTGCATTCGAAATCAAACTATGCGCGTACAAAAAGTTAAAGCTAAAAGTTAGAAGTTTCAGAAGATTTCTAAATTTTGTTGGTAATTTTAGAATTTTGTGTTCTATTTTCCAAGTTTTGTATTAAATGAAAAGTTTGTGAATAAAGGGATAAAATTATTACTGATTGCGAATTTTAATAATAATTTTGGATAATGTGTTCTGTTTTTGCGATTCACATTGAATTACTTGAAATTACTTGAAATTTGGATTTAGAAGTGAAAAGTTATATTTTTTTTTTATGTTCGTCTCTTATAAAAATGCTGTTTCCATTTATATAATTTAAAATTTGATCACTCAACGTTTAGGATGGTGATGAAATTCAATGCAAGTATACATTTTAACTTATGTTGATGAATTTTAGATTTTTGATCGATTGTTCAAATTATTAGCATTCAACTTTAAAAATATGAATTTGGAATGTTGTTGATTGTGTTCTATTTATTTATTTTTCTTCTTCTGAAATTCGTTGCTCTATCACTCAAATTCGTTGTTGAAAAATCGAAAGTTATTATAAAGTTATCAATTAGTGTAAGATGTTATACGTTTCTATTATGTTGAAAAAATTTACAATGTAAAAACTCCAATTTTATGTTCAAAAGTGTAAAATTACTCAAAATATTCATTCATTTTTCTGATTTATTCAATAAAATCATTGAGAATGATAATTCAGTATTTTTTCTGTAATTTTCAAAAGTCAGAATCATTTTCTCCAAGTTTGGGCGAAAAAGTTATAATTTTCAAGATAGCTAAAATGTTATAATTCAATGTTCTAAAAATATCGGAATTTTCGAATTCCATCGACTTTTCTTGAATTAATTCTATTCTTTGAAATGCAAATCAAGTCTTTGGTATTGGGGATCAAAATAACTAGTTCCAAAGTATATTATTGTTTCCCAATCGACTATTTTGTAAATCATGATTACTTATAATTTTCAAAATAAAATGTACCTGTATCGATTTTTGATGCCAATCAAGGGTACCTGAAAATATTTAAAATTTATGGACAGCCTCTTATATATATATCAAAACCGTACAAAATATTCTCATCCTTTATACCACACTATTTTTACATCCTTGTGAATCCTCACAGATGTTTTCCAAGCAAATGCAGATTTTTGATATTCATGTTCCCGGGCATGTAAATATACAGAACGTATAAAATATTTCTAGCCTTGGCTGCCATGATTTTTCGCGAGTGCAGAAACGGAGTAAGGTCTTTAATATGCGTGGAACGTATTATGTTGCGCAACAGTATTCCCTCACAGTGTTAGAGACATAGCATAACCCATGCATATTCATAATCGTGAGGGGAGAAGATGGAAACCGCGGGCGGTTTCCCTGGGTTGTACCAGAAGAAGGTTTCGGCTAAGCTCCGTGGAATAAAAAAAAACACCGCCAAAAGAAAGAAAACGTGGTCGTTTCGCATTGCGCATCAAAAAGGCTCGAGGGATGCGAAAACTCTGCATTATATGAAATGAATAAAAACGATGTTTGTCTGTTTGGCATGTAAACAGTCGGGAGCTTTTTTATGTGGTTTTGTCAGAGGGAAAATACATATGGAATAAGTAGATAGAAAATCTGGGAATGATATTGATTTAATGAAGAATATCGTTTTTGGTGGGATTTTGTTGTTACTTGAGAATTATTGAATCAAAAAAGTATAGAAAAACAAACTAAAAAGGAACATGTTTATAGATTTTGTAGATTGTGTTATATTTAAGGAATTTTAGAGCATTACTAGAGTGGTGGGATATTGTTATTGGAAAAAATACAAGGTACAGAGATTGACAATAATTTAGGAAATCATAATAAATGTATGATATTGACATTTTTTAATTATGGCAAACACTGAAAATTCCATAGAGGGTCGATGATTTTGGTACATTTGAAAGATTTGCAAGTTTTCAGAGGAATGAGGTTTTTTTGTAAATAGTAGGAAATTTTACAGATTCACCTATAAAAACACAGATATTTAATGATAAATGTATTTTTGAAATTTAATAAAATTGAAAAGTGTTTTATAATCTAAAAAACGTCTTTTAATTTGAAAAATTTCGATCAAAACAAGAAAACATTGGGAAATTTCGAAAAATAAAAAAAAAATAATTGAAAATTTCGTAGTGTCAATAATTTTGCATACTTTTCAAAGTTAAATTTTAGACTAAGAGGTATTCGCAGATTGAAGAGAACTTTTGAGATTATAATTTGAAACTACAAAAAGTGTAAAATACATGTATTTTTAACATTTTTAAAAATTCGTATTTCATCATAGATCGTTTGTAATTTTGGAAATTTTATTTGAAATGAAGAAAACCAAAAAATTTTAAGAAATTTTAAGAATTAGAAAAATATTTCATATTTTGTTGATTTTTAATGATTTTGAATAATTTCACGAATTCGTTAAATTTGCGAAAACAAAGTATGATTTCATGAATTTTGGAAGAGTTTATTGATTTTTACATGAAACTTCAGAAACTGTAAAATACACGTTGAAATATGAAGTATTCGTGTTTTATAATGCAAAGATAGTCAATGATTTTGGAAATATCTATTAAAATCAAGAAACGTTGAAAATTATTGAATATTTCAAGAAAACAAAAACATTGTTCATTTTATAGGTTGTGGATCATTTAAAATATGTAAAAGATTTAAAGGATTCTACAAAAAGTATGTGAATTTTCTAGAATGTTCGAAGATTTTAGGGGTTCTTTTATATATGTCTAGAAACTATGAAATACAGGGATTTTTGAAAATTTTTTTTTAACTTAAGAGTTTTTTGCGATTTTCTGGTTAATTCTTTTTCAGTTGCACATTGATAATTTTGGAAACGTAAAGGAAATATGAGAGAACGATAATAAATTTTAGAAATTATATGTATATTCAAAAATCATTCAAAATGTTGTACAGTATGAATGATGAAGAAAAATTCGATGAATTCGCACAATTTTAGAAAAAAGGATATGAATTATGTAGACCATAGAAAATTTTGAAGATTTTCCCATGAAATTTCAAAAACTTCGACACACATGTTTCCTGAAATTTTTAAAAATTCATAAAGTTTTTATACCAAACAGAAATTGTTGATAATTTTGAAGGCCTAGGAATATTGAAAATCATTGGAAATTTCAATGATATTCAATAATTCTAACAAATTGAAAAAAATTGGGAACTCCAAGGAATTATAGTAATTTTTGGAATGCATAAAATATTCTGAAAGTTCTGTAAAGCTACAAAAACTACGAAATTATCAACGTTTGTTTGTAAATGAAGATAATCTATAATTTTTTAAGTGAGGGATTACAAAATGCAATGAAAATTGAGAAATTATAGGAATTTCGAAAAAAATTAGTAAAATTTGCAAGTTATAACTCTAAAATTTGAACTTTCCATTACTTGCAACATTGCAGGTAATCGGGAATGAATTTAAAAAATTTAAAGTCTTTCAGGGATCTTCCATGAATTCAGAAAGTCAATAAAAAATTTTGAAATTTTTCAGAAAACTGCACAAACTCGTATAGTGTTTTCGAAATTTTTCAAAATCAAATGATATTTAATTTCACGGAGATTGTTGAGAATTCTGGAAACATCAAAAATATCTTCTAAATTTCAAGAATGAGGGAATATTACAAAGGTTTTGAAAAGTTTGAATATCATCAATAAATAAAGAAACATAAACAAATATTATAAATCTGGTAAAATACAAGAAAATATCAAAATTTTTCTTAGATTGTTTATATTCCGAAAAATTTCCGTGTAATTAAAACTTCAAAAAGTTAAAAAATGTTTCATGTAACGGAAATCAAAAACAGTAAAAATGTTATAATTTGTTAATAGTTCGTAAAAGTTCTTAAAATATAAAAAATTATAAAAGAACATAATAAATTTTGCAGATTAGGGATAACTTCCCAATTTTTACGTGCAAGAGCAGAAATCGTGTAATTTTCTTATAATATTCAAGAATATATTTTTTCATACAGGGATGATTCATAATTCGAAAAATTGAAATACAAATATTGGAAATTATATAAATTACGGACGGTTACGCTGAACATAAAAAATTTGGCAAACTGTTATTAAATATAAAAAGTGTTAAAAATCTGTAACATTCCAGAAAATATTAATAATTCTTGTTGAAATTTCTGAAATTTCCTTGAAATTTCTGAAATTTCCTTGAAATTTCTAAAACAGCTATAAATTCATAAGATTTTTGAAAATCAAGACATGATTTATCCTGCAGAGATCGTCGATCACTTCTAAAATTCGACAAAAAAAAATATCCTAATTTACAGACCTATAACAAAATTTCTCACAGAAATCTCTAAAAATCAATCTCCATAAAAAGGTATAAACCTCACAACTCACGATTCATTCCTCCCTACTACGAGAATCATCATGAGTAATGGAAGAGAAAATGTTTCATATACAAACGATAATTTTTATCCGTGAGCTGGGACATAAATTCAGCTCGTGATAAGGGAGTAAAGGAGCAAAAAAACGTTTCATTGAAATAACTCACGAGCAACGACAATTCTTTCATTAAGCACAATCTCATTAGCGAAAATGAAAATACGAGATGTGCGTAGAAGCCTGAAATCACCAGGGCATGACTAAAATAAACACGAGGCGTGTTCGATATGATTAGATCTCGTAATGAAGAAAAATGAGCGTAGGACGGAATTTTCGCAAGCCTGAAAACAAGTCTAGAACTTCATCAAAAAAGTTTAAATTAGATTAAAAGTATTTCAATCTGGAATGGGATTATTTCCAAGTTCAATTTATAACTGATTTAATTATGATAAATCATCGATGGTTTATGAAAAAGAATAAAAAATGTAAGAGAGCAAAATCATCTTTGCTCTTTTCTTCTTTTCCGTAAATGGATAGAATGGACTGAACCCGACACAATCAAGGAAATAATCGTATCGGAAATCCACTCTGTCCATTTACGTGAATATCCATTCAGACTCCACTAATGCTTTTTCCTTGGTCGTGCAATTACCACTATGCGGCACAAAATTCAGGGACTCTCTTTCACATTTCCTAATACGAGAAAAGAAGTTACTTTGCTTTCTGGATAAAACGATTTCACTGATTTAACACGGCTTCAAAGTGTCGTTTAAGATTCAAAAAGGTCCAAAGTCACGGTTCAATTTAAAATATTTTTAATTATTTGAATATAAAAAGGTTGGAATCTCATCGTATGAAAATCTCCCTGAAAAATCCGACCATAAATATCACAGCGAACGATTCAAGAAGAAAAGTTTATTCGTTTTCTATACGACGACGTAAAAATTTGATGTAAAAAGTACTTCTGAGATTTATGGTACACCCGAAGACCAGGTGGTTTCACGCCGAAATGGAGACTGAAAGTTACGGAGCATTTGAAAAGCAGCTTTGTTACGGTTAGCTTTCATTTACGATGAAAACGATACGTATTTTTACAGTCTTTGTAACTGCTCTCATGACTATTTCATTACGGTCGTTTTTGGTTATGATGGGCTTTTTTCTGATTTCACGCAGCTCCTGAAACGGCGATTCAAATGACGCATCGATCGCAGTCCAATAACGTGACGATCGTTTGCCTGGCTAAGGATTTGTATCCTAGGCCTACTATTGCACTTTACAGAGACGGGTAAGGATTTTTACAATATTTTAAAAAAAGTATTCAATCGAATTTTGGCGAATTTCTAGTCAATGAAGTCTTTTTCAATTACCTTTAGGTTTGCGATTTCTAAAGAAGATAACACATAAATTGAGATTTTGAATTTTCGCGGGTTTTGGGTGGTGACACTCCCGTAGTTCCGCCGACCATTTAAAGTAGGTGGGATGGCGCTGGAGTACTCTATGAAGTTTTTGCGGGAAAATTTAAATTGATCGAATTCGGAGACATAGCTAATACTGTTGAAATTTATCTTCAAGTATGAAAAACACTTACCTTTTCATCATGTTTCTTTTTTTCAAACACATTTTGTCATATTCAAGATAATATTGATATGTAAAGCAAAAATGGATGTTGATTTTGGGAGTGAGATAAGGAATGAAGGAGGCAACATTCAAAAATTATTCCATAAATTTATAAACGTTTTTTCAAATACTTTCATTTTTTACACAACCTAGCAAATTTTTTTTGTTCTAAATTACACTTTTTCATGTCCCGTGAAAATTTGTTCACCTCTGAACCTAAATCTTCCGCGTGTACAACATTTCCTTTGTCGTAAAAATATTCTGTTTTTTGCAATATCTCATTTTTGTCGAAATGATTTTGACAAAAACAACGATGCGTACTCAACTGCACAACCGGTCCAATGACTTGTTGCCATTTTTTACGTGTCTCGGGATCCAAAGGAACACGAAAACATTTAATATTCACGTATGCATTTTCCCGCTCATAAGTCCAGCATGGAACAACACAACGTTTAAATTTCCGACTTAGTTTTGACGACATTTTATTGAAAAAATCATAAAAACAAAACGTTACACACTTTGGATATCGTGATGGGTGACAATGTTTTGTAAACAGAGAAAAGGATTTCAAGACGAACGCCAGCGCCATCCCACCTACTTTAAGTGGCCGCGAACTGCAATGCATTAGGGATAGGAGTGTCACACCTTGTTTCCGCTTTCAGCCACGAGGAATACATAACCTCAGTTTGTGAATACTCAACGCGTTGCGAACATTTCGTAAAATCAAAATGGCTGAATACAGTTCTTAAGAGTGTGAATTCGGAGCATTTTTTGAAGAATCCCTAACCCCAGTGTTCGAAGAAAAAGGGCGCTTCACATATTATTTGATTAGAATAAAATAGGCTAAAAAAAACTAAACTCGCGTGATTTCCGAAACTATTTATCTGATTGACGCCAGATTTTCGGACGTATCGCATCTTGCTTTAGCGCCGTTTCCAAATACAAGAAAAATTACCATTTGCAATGAAAAATAAACGATGACTTATCATACAAAAATTTTGAATTTTATATCAAGAGCCTTATTATTTTCATAGAAAAAAAGATTGTTGATCGGAAATTTTTAAATTCAAGTTTATAGAAAACCCAAAGAAAAGTTGTTCCAGTTCATCTAATTTTAATGTCTCCAAAGAACTTCACCTACTTGAAATAAATGCATCGATACAAAAAAAAGATGATACTAGAAATATTAACACTCCATTTGATACCTGTAAATGGTGATACAATATTTTCACAAATTCATAAAAAATTGAGAAATCAATGAATCTTCGATTTCTAAAGCATCGAATTAGACAGTATACATTCACAATATGTAAATCAGTGGAAAAAAAAACAGACTCAAATTCGGGAAATTAAAAAAAAACTAGCGAATTTTACATTATTTTATGAATACTACAAAATGCAAAGAATAGAGGCCCAAAAAGTCTCTAAAATTCAAAAATGTATAAAATGACCAAAAATATTTTTTAGTTGCTCATTAGACTGAGAAAAAATTGTGTTCACTTATTGTATTCAAGCTTATCCAATATTCCGATTTCCCTAATAATTTTACTATACCAACCCATACGTGAAAAAAATTATTTACAGTTGCATTACTAATAAAGTACATCTTAATTGCTAGTTTTTTCTCATTGTAACTAAACATGGGGAAACGCAAGGATATACTGAAAATACGTGAATGCAAAAAGGTTTTTTATTTTATTCACAACATGAAAATTTCAATATCTACGAAATTGAAAAAAAATTTAAATTCTTTCGAATTTAAAGTAGAAAATCATTAATTTTTCGGTTCAATAACATTTTTTATAAGTATAGAATCACCAATAGAAATAAAGATAGAGGTGCTACTTATTCATGGTCTCTCACTTATCAGTTAATTAATTTTATCATTATTCAACCCATTCGTTTTTTGAATTTAATTCTGCATAAAAGATTTTACTTGAAAGCCCATGATTTCCTAAATTTTTATAAACAAAACTGTCGTATGTGTATCTTATCCTAAATAAACTATTTTCAGATTCAAATCTGGAATAATTACCAAATATTCGAAGTCTACCATAAACCTTTTAAATTTTGATTCATTTTCATAAAAAATTGAATGAGTAGAATAACTGATGTAATGTTGATAAAAATTTTAGAAATTATGATTCATTTTTTACAATTTTAAAGAAATGTAAAACTTGTTTAGAGGAACTTGGAAAATTTAAAATATTGAATCTATTACTGTACTTTTTTGAAATATTTTTTATAATGTGTCTTCCTTTTTCAATAAAAATCTGAAAAACTTTAACAATACAGAAGAGTCAAGATATTGTGTAATGTATGAAATCATTTTGATAATACTGCAATTTTCGAAAATTTGGAAAAACTAGGAAAGATTTTAAAATGTCATAGATTGCTAGTTATTAGGGATATACAAAATGACGTTTATTTTTCATTTTTAATAGTAATCTAAAAAATTATTAAAATGTGTTTTCCGATTGTTTCAATAACATTTAAAATTAAATTATGATGAATTGATATCGCAGAAGATTGAAAAAAAGGAAATAAGTTGATCTACACATATTGATTGATTTTATAGGTAAAGTGAAGAAACGATTTATATTCTGTTAATCATTATACATTTTTGGCTTGAAATTTCTCACACCAACCTTATCTAAGAAATTTGTATCATTTGCGATAAGGACAGCAAATTTTTCCATCAGTTATTTAATGCATCATATCTGATCCTCCCAGCAACAATTTTACTCGACCAAGTAATCTCGCTTGAATTTTATCGATCGCGTACGTGCGTATAGAAAAAAGTTAGAGATAAAATGTAAAATACGAACGTCACACGTTTTCGTTTCTGGAACTTATCGTTGGTGCAGAAATTGAATGCACTGTCCCATGAAAAATCATCCTCTTAAAGTTCTCACTCGGTTTCATAAAGATACGAATATCCCGCGAGATGCGTATTTCAGTGTCCACTGAAAATATTTTTCTTCCACTTTTAGTAGTTTTGTCCACATAAAGCGGAGCAATATTTCTTGATGAATATCTTAACACTTTTATTTTGTGGAAAACACAGAAATATGGTCACGGAATTTGATGCTCTTGTGGCGAAAATGTATTAGGTAGAAGTTGAAGAGAAGAAAATGTAATGAAAAAAAAGAAAAAGAAATGAAGAAATGAATGTAAAAAATTCATTCAAAATACGAAAAACTACTTAATTTTATTGTAAGATTTTGTTACTTTTTTATTGACCATTCATTGAATTGATTGAAAGATAATCACGATTTCTTGAATTTCGAAACAAAATTCTAACAAACCATGTTCTTTTCTGAAGAGTGTTTTTAATTGTATATTATTTATATTACTAGATTAAAATTATTTTCGAACAAAAAATACATGTTTTTTTTGCTTTGGGTCATTTGATTCTCATGGGTAAACAGAGGGAAAATGTTTGTTCTTGCAGAAAACCTATGGAAATGCTGCATCAAGTGTACAAAAATACAACGGATCGAAGGTTTACCGTGGAAGCTACAGCCGATCTAAATGCAGATCAGCTGAAAGTTCCGACGGTTTTTCGATGCAAAATCGCCATTCCAGAAGCCAACTATACTTCCGTCCAGGAATATGTTTTCAGTGGTAAGAGTTAAAAATAAATTACTTTTTTACGGGTTTTTAATAAATTAAACAATTTTTTTCTACGTTATGATCATTAAATATCTAAAATAAGTTAATTTTTTATTTTAAATGTAAAAGTTCATAATGAAGTTAATGCAAAAGTGTTTCTGACAAGAAATTTATATCCTTAAGTGGAAAGAATTTTTCATTGACATTACAACTATTCTTCGTTGTCGAAAATTATACAAAAATTTTCATTACTTTGTCTTCGATTATACAATGTATTACGTTTAAATCTAACAATAAAATTATCATATTTATCTGTTTTTCTAAAAATTCGAAAAATATCAAGATTATTTGAACCCATCCTATCATGTTAATAACATTTTAAAAATACTTCCTAACTTCCATGATTTATTACATCAAATTATTCACAATGATTTCAGCATTTTTGTGAAATCCTCAGAAATCAGAAACATATACTCTACGCTAAGTAAAACACTCAAAATTTCAAGTTACTTAAAATCATTATCAAAAGTTACACGAATTTAATTATAAATATAATTTAAAATATCGTATATTTCGAATTCTATTGACGTTTTTGGCATTCATTTTATTCGTTGACTTGAAAATTCAATCTTCAATACTGAGAAATGAAATCACTTGTTTTGAAGTGTGATAATTTTATTCAATAGTTTTTTTTTTCGAAATTTTAATAACTGTAGAACTTTATTATCAGCCAAAAAAAATTTATGTAAATTGAAGAAAAGACAAATAAAGTTCTAAAAATAGACACTCCAACATTTCCAACACATTTAAATACATATATTTTTCTTGTTGATAACCTTTAAAATTGTTACATCAACAACTTTATACACATCTTCATCTTCCAAAATTTGCACAAATAAAATAAACAGACGCCTGAATCATGGCTCGCCTTTCTACGTATCACCATAAACACAGTCATCACCAGGAGAATTTCTCATGAATTACCTTCATAAGCTAAGGTTAATTATTTTCAATTAAATCTCCACACTATCCGAAATCCGAAATGCATTGCGAATAGGTACCTATAAATCCAATTGCGCGCAATCTATTTGCACTCCAGAAGCTAGTAAAGTTCATTAAACTTGATACTGAAACCAAATAAGACAAGTTCAAGTACGGCGACAGTGAATAATGCTCGATGCCATTTTATTCAAGTGGATAACTATATTAAGCAAGGAAAGTCCAGATTATGTTTACACCATGTACATGACAGAACAATTTCATTAGTAATTTCAAGATATATGATGTTGGTACTTTAGTAAATTTAGAGACTTATTTTGTTGATTTCGAAGCCAAATTAACAGAGAAGATTGTTTTATTCCACCCTAAGACGATTTTTTCGATTCTAAACAGTGTCTGAATAGATTTTTAATTCTTTTTGGCACTTTTCGTACATATCTTCTACCATTTCAAGGACTATTCAGTATTTTTGAAACTATTGGTATTTTTTGAGATCTATAAAATGTTACAGGATTTTCCAGGATTTTTATATATTTCTAGCATTTTCATTTGAATTTTTATAGATTTCGAGAATTTTAAACTGTGAAATTTGGAGTCTATTGAAATCTACGTGTTCAAAGGTTTTTTCAGAAAACAGTGTCTCAATAGATATTGATTTCTTCTGGTATTTTTCGTATTTCTTCATTTTTTCTAGGATTTGAAGGATTGTTCAGTATTTCTGAAACTATTCGTATTTTTTAAGCTGCATAAAATGTTGCCGGATTTTCGAGAATTTCGAGCTCTTAAATGTGAAGTACAATAAATTTTTCAACTTCCAAAAGAATTTTTCAGAAAACAGGTGTCTCAATAGATTCATATTTCTTTCAGTATCCTTCGTATTTCATCAGTTTTTCTACGATTTGAAGAATTGTTTAGTTTTCTTGTATATTTCTGTATAAATTTCGGTAGTTCGATGCTCTAGTTTTGAAAGTTGTATAGTAGATTTTTAATATTTCATAGAACTATGTACTTGTATTTGCTATACATCTATTTTCTTTTTGTATTTCCTAGTATTTACCAACCTTTGAATTTCAAGAAATAGATTTGCTAAAATTGAAACCATGGAATATTTGCAGTATTTTGATCGATTTTGCAAAAAACAGTTTCTTTATAGATTTAGAGTGTCCTTGATATTTTTTTAATTTTTAACAAATTTCAAAAATTAAAACATATTTCTAGTATTTTTATGGTTTTCTACACACACATACTTTTAGAATTCACTGCTCGAGAAAACAGAGTTTCTTCATTTCTGGAATTACAGAAATTTTCGAAGAATCTAATAGCTTTTTAAAAAAAAGTAAATAGTGTCTAGTATTTTTCATATTTCATTTTTTTTGTATTCATAAAATTACGTAAGGTTCTCTAGCATAATCTATAGATTTTAGGGATTCTGCTATGGATTTGAAGAATTCAGGTTTCCAGTATTTTCATGTATTTATATGCAGATTTCTAAAATTTTTTGCTAGAATTGTGAAAATTTCTAATAAAGAGTAAAAAAGCATTTGTACATAAATTACTAATATATCACTCTGCTTCATCTAAAATTATAAAATTCTTGAATTTTCATCTGAAAATAAAGAAGTCACAAAATTACTCAAATCTCAGTTTCAGAAAATTTCTCAAAAAGTTAAAAATCGTTTTAAAAACTTGTTGAAACTAATGTGAAATGAATAACACGATTTCCGTTACTCGTTACCAAAAAAAGGCACTCGTTCCTGTTATGTTTACTTGTTAATTAATGTAACGCGTTACGTTATCGTTACACGAAAAAATGTAACGTTTTTGGATCTTACAATTTTATTTCAGTTGACGTTTTGTATTTCCATTGCAGTCACTGCAAGTCTTAAAAAAAAAGGTTAGAAAAAGGCCATAACTCTACCATTTGTTGATATTTTTTTCATCAAATAATGTTTGTATCATTATGTTGACAATATTCTATCATAATCATAAAGCTTCCATGTAATAAAATCATGTACTATATACATTCAAAAATAATCCAAACCGTCCTCAAAACAGGTGTATAACCCTTTAAATCGTAAAATATGTGTATAGTGTAGTAATAAAAAATGTTTCTTTTTTCATTTGTTATGCATTCGTTAACCATCTTAATGTGAAAAATAAATAATAAACGTGTTTTTCGCAATTTTGTATCTGTAATTATCGAGTTGCTTGTGTTAAATTTGTTGAAAACATAAAAAAGATTCAATACAAGTAGAAGTCCTTGAAAGCAAATGATCTTTTAATACTGCCTTAGATTTTTGATCATTTATAGATTCATTTTATAATTTATTATTTTATTTAATCTACATTTATTATCCACATCAGTATGAATGGACCATTTACTGTCAAACTAAATCAGTTTCAATCGCATGTTATTTATTTATTCATTTTTCCTGACTTTTCATTATAATTTTCAAGGCACGTTTCCTCTGAATTTCGTCTAAAAATACCCCAAAAAACCCACGTTTCATTTCCCTGCCCCGAAAATTGTTTTCGTAGGGTCTCCCTAATGCGAAACATATGCCAACATTTGTCACAATTACATTTTCGCCGGGACCTATAGGACTCGGGGGCCATTTTCCGCGGCTGCCCAAGGGAAATTAGGATTCGGGGCTTTTCCCTTTTCCGCTTGCCGGGGGCGAAAATGACCTGGCAAGGGAAAAGCCTGATTAATAATATCTCAAAGAACATCTCGTTAGCGGAGTAATTAGCTCAGTGGGATCTTCTTATACAGTGGAGCCTCCCTGTAATCTTATCTCGAGCAGGAAGAAAGTTCAACTTTTGATTTCAGGTGGCAACGTTCCGCGTTTGTCCCTTGCAGTCATATTATGGGCTTTTCTGGTCAGCAGAAAACACTGACGAGGAGGAACTTGGTGGAAGGAAAATTAGGAAAAAAAATGAAGATTATCGTCAAATTTAAAGGGAGAAGTTGAAAGATGAAAGGGGAAGATTCATCTATGACAGGCATGTTAAACAAATTATTCTTCTACAAAAATGACCTTTCTTTTAACCTGAATAACCTCTATGATTTGAGATGAAATAACACTATAGATTTTTCAGAGTAAATTTTCAATTCTCGATTCATACGTTCTCGTGAAATCAATTGTCGAAATTCAATTGTCGCGTTTTCATTAAACGGGGCGTGTACGTGGGTGAATTTCATTCCCTTGAAACTCTTTCAGGCGCGTGTACATTTTACTGATCGATACTGTAATTAATGAAAGACAATATTACCACATTTGACATTGTAAATAACGTTGGCACGGTACGTGAGTTGCATTATTCCCGAGACACGTTGTAAATTTTATGTTCGGACACTCGTGTGGCACGTGCTTTCATTTATCAAGTCCGATTTCGTACTATTTGTATATAAACTATACGATCGTGAAAAAACTGAGGCTTCAAAAGCACGTCTAATCAGTGCTTTCAAAGCATACCATTTCGACTCATGCTCTTAAAGTACTGCATTTTACATGCACCTGGGGCCTTCGTTCATTCGAAATCATAAACATGTGAGTCTTGTAAAAGCATGAAAAAGACTCATGCAATGAAAGCCAGAGTTTTTTATTTCAGATTTTGAAGTCATTCTCATTTATGTAAATATACTTCGAGCATTGTTTATAAAAATTTGTTGAAATGATGGTGATGTTCTTTATCTATTGATTTGACCAGAAACTTTGTGTAAAAATTTATACAGATTTGTTGAGGATTAGGAAAATGAAATTAGGTAGATTATTGATGAGAAGGTTTTTCCTCGAAAAAAAAATGTTTGTATTGTGTGCCAGAATGCCAGTAAATATCTGCTTGTCATTCGCGTAAGATATCTATAAACATAAGATGTTTTATGTATAAATATTTATTTACGATCGTGAAGTTTTTGAACTTTATTATCGTGAATTGTGGAAATTTAGGGACTTGTGCAATTTGGGAGGGAGCGACCATTTATTGTATGTTGTTTATAAATACGATGATTATCGGATCAATGTTCAATTACTGCGATTGTCTGAAAATCTGCGGTAGGAGAATTTAAGGATCGATTTGAAATAAATAATTGTTTTTCTTAAAACTGGGTATTGTTTTTTGTCCTTGAAAATCTGTTGTGTTTGAAAAGTTTGTTTTTATTGAGTCGAGGACACTTTTTTGAGCGTTTTTCATTATTGATGTTTAGAAATTACGAACAAATGAAATTATTCTTACACTAATATAGGTATTGTGGTAATTATTCTATGCATACTGAGAAAAAAATTTTTGAGAATTGGATGGTGATTTGAAAATTTTTTAAATAATATTCAATATTTCTTGAAAATTTAGCTTTTTTGTTTCGATACAAATTGTTATAGATTTCGTTTTTCCAGAGAAATAGACTTATTGAAATATTCAATATCGAAAAATTAAATTCGCTACTTTTAAAACATTTATGAACAAATTCGGAAGAGTTCGTCGACATCATTGAGCTAAGTATTTGATGTGCTTCCTTTCAAAAGATTCATAGCATTGAAAATGTTGACATCTTAGACAGTTTAAAAATATGGAAATTTTTCATTCAATTTTACAGTTTTTACATGTATTGTCATCAGTTTTTGCATTTTTACAAGTTTCGATAAATTCTGCCATAATGAACTTTAAAAAGTAAATCCGTTAAGAACTATCACATTTAAGAAAAATATCTGCATGTAAAAATAATTATGCTTTTTGACGAACTGCGGAATTTTCAAAACAGTGAAAACTGTAAAAAATATATCGAAATGTTCATAACTGCTGTAATACTATTTTACATTTCCTATGCAAATTTAAAAAAAGTTCAACTATTCATTCTCTTTTGATACAATATTCAAGTTTTAACCAATACCTTAATTATTATACAATATTTTATACAGTATTGAATTCCGAGTTAATTTTTATCTTTATGCAAGATTATATTGAAACTTATGATTGCAGCTTTGCTGAATTTTCTTGTTTTTCATGTGATGAATGTCAATTTTTCTAAATAAACCACTGAATGAATGTTATAATTATTTTTGTACCATTTAAGAAATAACTGTATTCATTCAAAAAGCTGTACGTAATATAAGCCCCCACCCCCAAAAAAAAAAATAATCTTCTTTCCTAATTTAGCTTTTTTTTTAATAACTATGCTCAAATTACTCGATTTGGTTGCAGTTCATGAATTATTTTTTTTATTACGTAACATATTCCATTTAAAAATATGGAAATTTCAATTCCTCTCTCGTGATTTGATTTTTCCTGTAGCAACGTCAACGATTTTGTGAGTTCCTAAGGTAAGTCTTTTTTTACGCTTTCGTAATGCATCAAAAATCGTATTAACTTATATTTGATTTTTGATGTATCCATTCGATGATTGCCACTTATTTTCAACACAATCGATCAAATTCATTTAACAATAATTTTAAATCCATACAAAAAGCCTAATTTACAGAAAGAAAATACAATACTTACAATTAGAAAATCAAATTCAGGAATATTCGAGCCTCTTATTGACAGCTTTGACAGTAATAACAGAAGGTTAAAATTATGACACAATGCGAAAAATTCGGCAAAATTTGCCCTTGCTAATAAAAAAACAATTGTCATCTTGCTGAAATGAAAAAAAATTATTTGAGCAGACAGCAAAATAATTTTCTCGATTATATAAACGGACCCTTTTTTGGCTGGGACATCTCGTGATACTGAAAAAGTTCATTACAACTTTTTTATAGTCAATTTTCAATATTTTTCCAATCGGAAAAACAGTTACTAGTAAATAGTTGAAAATAATGATTTAAACTTCTCAAAAAACATACACCACTAGAAATAGTCGAACTCTATAAATTCAAATAAATCTAAACTAGATAATTTCAAATGAACAATATCACTAAATAACGTAAATTAAAGAATAATGCTATTGAAAACATAGTCATTTCTATTATTAGTCAAAAATTGACTTTTTGAAATAATCTATTTCGATTATTCTATAACTGAATTTGGCCTATTCTCATATCTGAAACAGTTTCTGGTAAATAATCAAAAATAATAATACCTCAGTGAAAATCTATTTATTTATAAATTTTTTGTATTTTTCATGATTTTCAAATTTATTAACAAGTAACACATTATTGTTACACATCATTCAAGATTTTCTTGTATTCTTACAGATTCATATATTATGAATTTCTGGAATAAGACTTTATAGAATTCGAGGTTTTATATATTTTAAGTAATTTTACAAATATTTAAGATAATTATGTAACATGGATTTATACTATATTATAAAAACTTGTATTTCAATACATATATAAAAATTTCAGAAATTTTAAAGGAGGTATTTTTATTGATTCCTCCATATCGATTTCGAAAATAATCATCAGTTTTGCACAACAAGAAAATTCTATCTCTATTTAAACAGTATAATCAGCAATAAGTAATTTCTGAAGTCAATTTTTAACAAATTCGGTAGTCAAAAATAATGACTGTTGTGATAAGTTAAACAAGAATTATGTATTCTAATATTGGAAGTGACTTTTTCAGTAGTCGATTTCAAAGTGTCCAAATATTGGTTTTTGAAAAATACAGTATCTTTTATAAAGATATTACAGCACTTTTCTTACTTTTTATGTAAATTTTTCTATGAATTGGTACAATTTGAAGGATGTAATGGTTTTTTTTTATGAACTTCTATATAGATTCCAAGAATCTAATGCTCTCTACGATTTATAAAAAACTTTGTAAAAAATAATGTCTTTACAGTTCTCGAGTACGAATAGATATTAATTTTTCTTGTATTTCTTTTTGGTATCTATCAAATATTTTGATGGATTGTCCATAATTTTCAGGAATTTCTACAATTCCTTTAATTTTCTGTGTAAATGGCTTAAACTCAATGTCATAATATCAGAATTATCATTAATTTTCCTTTTTTTAGATTTCTGAGAAAACAACATCCAGACATATTCTTCGTAATTTTTACATTTCTTGTATTTCTGTATGAATATTTTAATATATATCTAGTTATTTTATTGATTTCTATATACGTTTTTCCAGAATTCGTCGTTCTAGTGTTCCAGTTTTGTTTATTTGAGATATTTGAATAAATATCTAGAAAACAATTCTTTTATAGATTCTTTAAGACTCTTAGTATCTATTTATCAGAGTTTAAACGATTTGAAAAATTTGATAGTTTTTATATAAATTTATATGTGAATTTTCAGAATTTATTTCTCCACGATATGAAGTGTTCCTTTGGGTCTAAAAATTTTTGTAGATTCTTATATTTCTGTTTTATTCGCTGAGTTGAAAAAATTTTGCAATTTTTGTATTTTCTTCCTAATCTCAGCCAAACATTTATAATGAGAATTTTAGTTGTAGAAAAAATTCTTCCAAAGCCAGGCTTGTTTTTTTTGAAGTTCAAATTTTTCGATTTTTAAGAATTTACACGGAATCATTTGTCATGTCTTCTAGATTTCGTTGAGTACATTTTCGATGATGTTGAATAATTTTTTTTGCTCTCGTTATTCACATTATCATCATTATTATTATAATTTTTCTGTATTATTGTTTTATGATCAGTATTATCGTCTTTTATTATTCAAGATGATCACTTTTTCTGTATTTCAAGATGGAACAATAATAATTATTTATCAACAAATGATATTATTTTTAAATGTTGTACACGATACGATTGAACAATGTTTACAAAATTTCTAACCCACTCTCCCGAAAAAGTACACGGTCTATATAGAATTCGCTATCGCTTGCGTATTCGAAAACATGGCCATATATGGTCATGTTTACTTACTTGTGGCCTACATTTCTTTAAAATGATAAGTTGCAACAACCGATGGTCTAAATATCTATAGGCAATGAAGAGTATCTATGTAGTTCAAAAACCCTGCTAAACTGATACAATACGTGACTACTTATTTGCCTGAAACCTCAAAATTTCCTAAATCTATGGGGGCACGAAAAATCGATGTCACCGGAAGGTGACACAAAATAACGCTTCAAGTTTCGAAAACTCCTAGAAGAAGAAACCTAATTCCTTCCTTTCTACGTGAATTTTCGAAATTCAAGAGTCCTTTATTCCCAACTCAAGAGATCCCATCATGAAATATACACATATATATTTCACAAATCTCCCAGTATTACCTTAATCCAAAGTAACTCGGATCCTCGGAAGTAATTCCAAGAAGCGAAGTCACTCTGATCCCAGAGAACAACGTCCTTATCTACTCGTTACAGAGAGATCCACATACATCCACTTCTCCGGGTTTATGCGAGCCGCGCATGCAATCCTCAGCAAGAATCCGCGTAGATAAAGCCCAACGTCCGATCCAAATCGCGGCCGGCATCAATTCTAGCGTCAGTGTCACGCGTGGCGCCGCGTTATCGCACTTGTCACTCTCAACGTACCTGTTTAAAATGATCACGTCGGCACGAAAGTATTGCGCCAAAAGACAATGCTGATTTTTGCCACGATACACGTTATACCCGACGTTTGATCGGCATTCGTGCATGAGCATGATAAAAGATTCCATTAATTTTACATCGAATCTGCTGGCTCCCACCCATTTTTTTCCTCATCGTTCATGTTCACTTCGCGTGTTTCCTGTATGTTCAAAGCAACAAACAATACTTTGAAATTGAAATTTAGAAATGTTCACGAAAAATCGATGATGACAGAATAATATTTGCCATCCAACTCGAATGAAAAAGTTGGATCATTTTAATCAGGGTTTGGAAGTAACGCGTTACTCTAAAACGTTACATTTTTTAATGTAACGATAACGTAACGCGTTACATTAATTAACAAGTAACGATAACGGAAACCAGTTCCTTTTTTTTTGGTAACGAGTAACGAAAATCCCGTTATTTTACGTTACCTTTATCTGTCCCATCAAGTTTTTAGCACAATTCAGAACTTTTTACAAAATGTTCTGAAACTGAGATCTTGGTGATTTTTAACTTCCTTATTTCGAGACATACAATTCTTTATTAATAATTTTTAATGAAACTATGTAGGATAATCGTAGTTTGTGTAAAAATCTTGACGAAGAATAGGCTTTTTTATGTTTTATTAAAAACTTTCACGACTTAAGGCGTTGAATTTTGGAAATTCGCATGAAAAGATGTAAAAATACTTAAAATCTATAGATCGCAAAATCTATAGTAGGATTTGTAAGATTTAGAGATTCTGTTAGAAAATATAATGGAATAATAATGAATACAAAAAAAAAAAAAAAAATAAAATAGAATACGAAAAATACGGAAAATACTAGATTCTATAAAGCTTAAAGTTACTAGATTTTTAAAAAATTTATGTAATTCAAGGAATCAAAAAACTTCAATTTCTTGAGCTTTAAATTCTAAAAAATTCATGTTAATAGAAGTCCATAAGAAGAGAAGAAAATTTTTATTTTGTAATAACTCTGTGAAAAATCCAAAAAATATTCAGGGCCCTATGAATATATAAAGAAACTGTTTTCTGCAAAATCCATCGAAATATACTCCAGAAATTTCGAAAAATCAATTCAATTTCATTCTTGAAATTTAAAGAGATGTCTCTAAAAAAACTAAAAATTCCACAACATTATTTAAATACTTAAAAATGCAGAAAGAAAATACGTTTGGAAAATAAGTGCAAATATATGAAACATTAAAAATCTTTCGAATTGCAGAAATTCATATAGCAATATAAAAAAATAATGAACGATCCTTGAAATCATAGAAAAACTTGAGAAGTACAAAAAGTACTTGAATAAGTAAAAATCTATCGAGATACTGTTTTGTGTAAAATCCTGTAAAACACGTAACGTTTCATTGTATTCAAATTCGAGAGTTTGAAATTTTTGAGGTGTATAGAACAATTATTATTATAAAAATACTAATATTATGTCAAAATACTAGAAAATTCTGCAATATTCTATCATACTGAAAAATACGAATGGTTTCAAAAATACTCAACAATTCTTCAAATCGTACAAAAATTAAAAAAGGTAAAAAAAATCAAATGTACAGTAAATCTTCTTATAAATTTTTTGTTGAAAATTCCTCTCAAATACCAAGAATTCAATAAACTTTTAATTCTAGAGCATGAAATTCTTGAAATCTATGTATCAACGTGCAGAAAAAAATTAAAAATTCATAAAAATTATAGGATATCCTGCAACATTTTGTACCCTCTGAAAAGTACAAGAAGATTTAAAAATTCTGAAAATCTGGGTAGGTGTTGGAATTCTTTCAAAAATCTTTTGAATTTGCAAATGTTTTCTTGTGGCTAACATTGAATCGAATTTCCGATTCAAAAATTTTGTAAACTTGAAAAAAATATAAAAATTTGAACAAGTTGATCGATTTTTTTCTCAGGGTGAATAAGTTCAGATTAAAATTTTTTATTATATCTGAAATAATCAATTTCTATAGAAGAAAATCACAAGTACGTTGAAATTGTATTTTTCAGCCTTAGTTTTCCGATTTTCTTATTTCCATTCAATTTCTTCTAAAAAGTAACGTGAAAGTAACGGATAGTTACTTTTTTTCAGTGGTAACGGTAACGAGTTACTATTTCTTTGTAAGTAACGATAACGTGATGTATTACTTTTTTCACCTTTGTAACGGTAACGTAACGCGTTCAATTTTTTGGTAACTTTCCAAACCCTGATTTTAATTAGTCCCTGAGAAAGCAGATAATTTTTTCGCCGAATTCAGTGTTTGACAATTGAACGCTGTCCACGTGCATTCGCAGTGTAACTTTCTCATTGCGTATGGTTTCTTTGGACATGGGACGGAACTGACTGAATGTTTCAATTTTTTAATAACGAGAATGAACGGAATTGGAGAGTATGGGAGTAGTTAATTATCTAACAAGTCTTATTGAAAGCAAACAAATGACAAGAAAGTGGAGGACTGAATTTATGATATCGATTTTCAGGATGTTTATTCAGTGGAGAACAGCGAAGACGAGATAATGATGACGGGGAAAACGTTGGGCACTTTCCTGTCCCGAGGCGTTGCTGGTCGACGCAAATGCAATTTTTTGATGGACTGATGGGCTGTGACAATTTGTTTTGTACAGAGTAGATGTTGTTAAATATATTTAGGGATATTGAATTCATATTCAACTCACCGTTCCTAAAGAGATTATTGATATGAGAAGAGATGTTTATGCATGAAAGTTATATCAAATATTAGAATAAGTATATGAAAGTATAAGTGCGATTTCCGCATGGGTATACATATTAGTATTGGAATACCAATTTTATTTTCAAACAACCAAAAGCAAAGACTTCTTGAAATAATAAAAACTCAATGTAATGTCACTACACCAGCGTTCTTTCTCATTTTCCAAGACTCAAGAATACGTCGCCACCAACTGCATCACCTAACTATCTTACACAAGAATCATATACAAAGCATCTCGAAACGTTTTGTTTAAGTAAAATCCTAAATTACTCTCTACTTTCAGCATCGCAGCTGCTGCCGAGTTTCGGTATTCTTTCGTGACAAACGTCCCTATCTTCGCGATGATAAACAGCTCGGAAACTGGACATCGCAGTTCGCGAGTCAAGTGAAACGAAACTGTTTCTCATTTCGGGTGAACGAATTTAACGAACGTCCCGGTCTTTGTTGCAAAGTGTCGTCTCGACTCGGGAGTTAAGGTCCCGACGTAAGAAAAGGGAAATGAAAAACTTGCGTCAAGAAACTGTTGCGAGATTCGTGGAAGTTGGCGCTGGACCATTTTACTTCACGGCTCTTCACGCCGATTATAATAAGCGTGAATGCGAACCGTAACTCTTTTCGAATCAAGATCATTCTACCGAGAACATTTTGTCACTGAGGAATTCAGGCAGAATGGTATCTTGACCTGGAATAGTGAAATGTGATTATTTTAGCCGATAAACTGATTTTTCTAGCCGATGACTGTTTGGAATAGTTAAAAAATGTGCACTAGAAGAAGGAGTTGGATAATGTACTTGATCGTTCCAAATAGTCAATAGTACTTCATGAAAGATGAAGATCAACAATTCCAAAATTTCAAAGACTATCGATCATTCTGAAAGACAACCGTTATTCCATACGTAGAACGTCAATATTTTCAAAATAAATGAAAATAAAATCATCGACTTTAATGAATCGCATTGAGCAGACCCTACTCCGAGTATTTTCCCCTTAACTATACATCAAAGATGATATTTTCCCAACGTTCCTGCAATTTCTCCCGGGACTCTTCGTCGGCCCTCGTAAAATACCTCCGTGGTATTGACATTCATTTGACAGTTCTCTCGAGACATTTTTTTCTTATCCAGTAACGTTGTTGTTTATGGAGTAAATAAGGGACGACTCGACTTGGTGCAGCGTAAGTTGGAATGGATGAGTTCAGAGGTGAAGGTAGAAATCCTCTGTTGGAGATAGAATCATTTGGAGTTTGTAAATCTCGATTGGAATTGGAAGAATTTCATGTTTACCATCACAAAGAGCATTTTCCAGTTTGATTGACAGCTAGTGGTAATAACCACTGATCCATGAAATGGGGACGAAAATCCAGGAACGATCTTTTTCCTGAGCGTGCATGTTTGCTCGTGGCAAGTCAGTTAGGTGTGTTTCAATGAAGAGCCGAAGCTACAAAGCCGAAATACGCCGCGGGCACTAATTAAGCTCCCATAGAAACTGGATCACCCGTATCCCGCACGATCCACAAGCCGCAGGGGGCTGTGTACAGGATTTCGCTATGCTTTCATAAGATGGATGTCCGAGCGCGCCCATACGAGATTTATGCATCTGTTCCTCGGACCATCATTCGCGGCCCGTGCGGGAATAATCGCGCCAGCCTTTCGAGTTCAGCAAACATTTGATAGATGCAGAGTATCATCGGTCTTGAAATATTTCACCTCGTTGAGGAGAAAATGTAGTACCTTCTGATGTATATTTAGTCGAAAGGACTGTGATATTGTAATTTTATTGGAAACAATTCAAGGGCGTTGCTATCAAAAGTCCACATTACACATTTTGGAGATGCGAAAATTCCAATAATAATCTGGAATTGCAGAAAATTTCGATATTTTTGATATTCTGGAAAGTGTCAGAAATTTAGTTAGAGGTGGCAGAAGATGTGAAGATGTGTGAATGTGTGTGAGTAGAACTGGAAAATTCTGCATACACGGAGAAAAATCGAGAGTAAATCGTACCAAAAACGCGCGAAAAATTACCAAACTGCTGAGAAACGCGGGATAATTCCGCATATTAGTAGGAACTATTCCAAAAAAAGAGAATATGTACCGATCGTTCGGTTAAAATTTCTTGCCGTAAGGCTGTGTTCACATTCTTTCTCTACACTTTTTCTTATATGCAACACGTATGAGCGTGCGTTAGTGTCACTATGCGCGCCGAGGAATTCTATTTGTAGTCGCCGAAAAGTGCGTTTGTTTTCTTCGCTTCCCTGCATAAACTTTCACCCAATTTCGCTAGGTGGCTGAATGAAACATTTTCTCAATTGCGAAGTATTGTGGAAATCCTTCAAATATGAGTGAAAACCATACGCAAGAAAAAGAATTGAGGAACATGACTGAACATTACCAATGAAGGATCAACACCGAAGTATCTCTTTTCATTCTGGCATCAATTTCTAGCATCAAAATTCGTACCATTTCTACAGAAATCTTTCCAGAATAAAATTTTTTATTCTGATAAGATTTTTAAGGTTCTAAATCACTAACGATTTGCATAATGGAGTTTCATTATTCAAAATACAACACCACATCATTTAAAATCCTTGAAGGAGGAAAAATTCTTCATTTATCTTGAAGTAAAAAGTATTCGAAGAATCGAACGAATCAGGTTTCGAAGCATGTAATTTTTGCCGAACGTTTGGTAATTTTTATCACTTTGGCAGTTCATTTTTACCGAACGTTTAGCATTCTGTCTCAAACATGGAATTTATGCCGCATTTCTCAGAAGTTTGGTAATTTTTCGTGCGTTTTTGGTGAGATTTACTCTCGATTTTTCTCCGTGTGAGTGAAATATCCACAAATATTCCCGGAAAAATGCATAGATTTATAAAATTGTAATTCTTTCGTCTTGCTCAACTTTTCAAAACTTACAGAATTAATCGAAAGTGTCTTAAATACAGGACTTCTATTTGAAACTTTTTGATTTTAAAATTTAAGGATTACACGCAGTTTATGTAGTTTTACAGCACTTTCAAAATTTTTTACACTTTACAAAATGTAAATTCTCTGCAATTCCATCAATTCTTGAAATTATTCAGAATGATTTATAACTTTATGAAATTTACGTTTACTGATTTTGAAAAATTTCTTAAATTTCAAACGTATTCTACAATTCAGTGTTTGCAAATAGTTGAAAATTTGTCTAACTCACGCCAGATTTTTCTTAATTTTCAAATAGTTTTCAAGTATTCTAAATTTATAAAAAAAAATAAAGAAAAGGTATCATTATCCATATTTCGAGGAATTATTGAAGATATTCTGAAATTGTACAAAACTTAAGATGTTTATATAATTATCTACAGTTATCGTGATTGTGAATCTGTTCTGATTTTTCAAAATTGTCAAAACTTTCAACATCATATCAACTATGACAACCATCAAAAATTTTTAAAATTTCATGAAGATTTGTCCAACATAAAAAATTTATTTCTTGTGATTTCGTGATACTTTCCAAGTTTTTTTAGATTTTTATTAGAAAATTGAGAGAACATTGTCATATTAATTTAAAAGAATACAAAAATATGATTATTGAAACATTGTATATTCTTAAAAAAAATTTGTAATTCCACTCATTTCTCGAATTTTTGATAATTATTGGTAAAATCTTCAAAGTTTCAAAAGATTTCCAATTGAGAGATATTTTAAAAAAATTAAAAGTAATGCAGAGGATATTATAAAAGTTTGGAATTTTATGAAATATTATCTTATTGAGATTTTTGATGATTTCCGAATACTTTAAAAGTAACGAAAATTGAATGAAAATGTGCTACAAAATAAATTCAAAGCATACATCGAAAAAATATAATAATGAAGACAATATACGAAACTAATGAACATTTTCCGAAAATCAACCAAAATTTTAATTTTTGTAAAATTATTGACAATTTTTGAAACTTTACGTTGTTTCCGATTTTGTAAAAACTGTAGATTTTTAGCATCAAATAATCAGCTACTAAAACTTACAAAAAAAAAAAACAAATATGTGTACAACTTATAGAGATTTCTTGTGATTTTTGAATTCTTGTCGAGTATTTCAAATTTTCGTTGAAAAAATAAACATGCACTTTTTGAAAAAATTTAAGAATGAACATATTTCATGAAATAATCATCAATTTCCTAAGATTCTACAAAAATTTTGATTTTTTTAGAATTATTGACATTTTTTTAGATCTGCAATGTGTTCTGATTTATGAAAATTTGCAAAATTTTGAACATCATACCAACTACTTGAATTTTCAAACTCTGATAAAAATTTGTTTAGCCCTAAAAATTTCTTTCGATTTTTAAATACTTTTCACATCATATCAACTGATACCAACCATCAAAAACTTTCAAAATTTGAGGAACATTTATTTTGTCCAACTTCTGTAGATTTCTTTTAATTTTGCAACACTTTGCAAGTTTTTTTATATTTTTCTCAGTATATTGAATAAAAACATTATCTTGCAAATTTTCAAGAAATAAAAAATTTGATAGTGAACATAATATACAATTTTCATTAACATATTCTGGAATTCTACCAATTTCTCGATTTTTCAGAATAATTGGCAATCTTAAATATTTCAAAAAAATTTTGTTTTGAGAAAATTTTCAAAATTTGAAACGTGTTTCAGAAGCTGATGTTCATAATTGTTGGAATATTACAAGCTTTTGTTGAACCTATCAAGATTTTTCTCAATTTTAAAATACTTTCTAAGTATTGCAAATTTAACGAAAAAATACGAAAAAATATTTAGATGCCTATTTTGCAAAAATATAATAATTAACTCTGATCTTCGGAACTAATGAACTTTTTTTGAAATTCTGCAAAATTTTTGATTTTTTGAGAATGATGTACAGTTTTTCAAACTCTAAGTAGGTAGTGTTATTTCAAAATTCACAGAATTTTCAACATCAAACTTCTAAAATTTTAAAATAAGTTTTACAGCTTACAAACATTTCTTGTGATTTTCGTATACTTCTGGAGTATTTCAAATTTTCTCTAAAAATATCAAAAATATTCAAATATAAAAGAAATATTATAATCAAAGCAATCTATCGAATTATAAATATGTTCTGAACTTTACAAAATTCTTGATTCACATCATACCAAATACTCGAGTTTTCGAAATTTAAATAAAATTTTTCTACATCATTAGAATTTCTTTAGATTTTAAGATATTTTTCAAGTATTGCAAATATGTGTTGCTCATTTGTTAAGAAAAACATTATCGTTCATATTCATAAAAAAAATGTTTCTGAAGAAAATATAGAAAACTAATTCTGGAATTCCACTAATTTCGCTAATTTTTTGGAATAACTAACAATTCAAGAAATTTTTGATGTTTTTGGATCTTTAAAAATATGAAATACATGAAAACTTTCTAAAAAGTTTCTAAAGATTATAGAAATTTGCTCATGAATAGTTTTTATGACTTCAAAAATTAAGAATTCTCCAAGTACATAGTGCATATTACTTCCTACCATCCCCACATTTTTTCCAACCCTCTTTGAAGGTGAATGAAATTTATCAAGCGAACGTTAAATATTGTACAAATCGCCATCGACAAGGGGCAGGGTTATTGTGGCAATAAGATTCAAGTTTCTTTCAGAGCTAGCACTTGCTTTGATGTCGTCTAACAAAGGGACGACGGTTCTTCAAGGCGTCATTGCGCCGTCTCTGAGCTGGCACTTTCATTCATGTTAATATATCTCGCGACTCTTCGCTGCACGACTTATCTTCTATCTTCAATCGTCGCATTCACGAGTGCTTCAACAAGCGTCCCAGTATCGGTAATCGATATTTTCTTCGCCAACAGATTTTGAATCGACTTTTTCCATGATCCGGAAGATAAAATGCTACACAATTCGCTCCGTTGAGGTAAATAAACCGAAGGAAGTTTTGTCAATCTGGCAAACAAAATTTTTGCCACGATGCCAAGTGTATATTCTGCAACAAAAACATGGAAAATTCGATAATTTATGGCTGAAATATCCATTTGAAACTACTGTTTTAATTTTTCAACGGTTCCTGTAAACGTTTCATAGATGAATTTGATAGAACCAGATGAAAATTCATAAAATAGATATAGTATATGTTTTATTAATTACACGAAGAAATGGAGATGGAAATTCAGCCTAAAGTCAACGATTTCGTGAATAATAACAACTTTATTCTAGAACATGAAAAAAATGATAGATTGACTATTTTAATGTAACTGATGATAATTGTAGTTTTCCTGATTAGAAGTACAAAAATTCTCTGCATGTTTTTTCATTGTAGAGAAACTTTCAGATTAATACGAATTCGGTTTGAATTCAAGATAAAACTGAAACAATGTAACACAACTTCTCATGCCTTTCAAACTCCAATGCACTTTCTCGCTACTAATTTGAATTCCATTATTTGATAAGCTCGGTAGAGGAAGATAAAAAAACCAAGTTTTGAGTAAATTTATCGACCTTCCATTGCAAGAATATTTTTGAGAAACTGTTAAAAGAGGCGGAATGATGAAAAAATTCTGAAGGTTCTCATAGTATAATTCTGTAAACATTCTGAGCGTCGAAATGCTAAAACGAAATTTGACTTGAATGACATTTTGAGAATTTCATCCATTTTCATTGTAATTTATATGTACAGAATCTACAATGCTATTCTAGACTTTCAAAAATTGTTTAATTTTTCAAAAATAGAAGAAATATGATCATGCATGCTACTGTAAAATATAATGTACGAATAGATCTTGAGAATTGATAGCAAAAAGTTTTAGGAAATTCATAGAATTTAGGGCTCCAGAAATTCGCAAAATTGCATTAACAGTTCCCATAGAATTCAACCAAGAGTTCTCTCTCTTCGTGTAGAAATCGTGCCTCGGCGGTTTCGAGTATGGAAACACCGGGTGTAAAACGACACGAGAGATCTCGAAATGTGAACGAAACCAAACCGATTCACTCTTGAACGGTACTGTTTATTCGAGTGCAACACTCCGACGAATTCAATTAACGTTTCATATTGCATTTTTTTCAATGTTTTCGATCCCTCTTACTCAAAGTACTTCCCTTTGTTTTAATTTATTTCACATGTGGTATATATTAGTACAACAAAAACAAAAATGAGTTGAAGATGTGTAGTCCTGCAGTTTGTGATAGAAGAAAGAAGAATTTTTGAATGTGCTTATTATTATACTTTTGTGATGATTACAGGCCCGTGCAAAAAAACTAGTATTTGGGGGGGGGGGGGTGGGGGGTTCACAACATTTATGTTGTACTTGTAGAATAACATGCAATTGAAATTGATTTTGTTCGACAGTACATGGTCCTTTCATTGTGATGTTGATAATAAATGCAGACTGAATAAGTAAATAAATTATTTCATTAATCAATAAATAATCAAATATATAGGGCAATATCAGAACATAATTTGTTTTCAACAACTTCTACTTTATATATTGAATCTTTGTTATGTTTTAAACAAATTTGACACAAGCAACTCAATAATTACAGAGACACATTTGCGGAAAACACGTTTATTATTTCTTTTTCACATTGAGATGTATAACGAATTCAGAATAAATACAAAAGAAAACACTTTTTATTACTACACTATACACATATTTTATTATTTGAAGGGTATACACCTTTCTTGAGGACGGATTGGATAATTCTTTTATGTATGGAGCACATAGTTTTATTACATGGAAGTGATATTTTTGTGATAGAGTATTGTCAGCTTTATTATAAAAACATTATTTGATGAAAGAAATATCAACAGATGGTGGAATTATGGCCGTTTCCCAACTTTTTTTTTTAAGAGGCTTGCAGTGACTGCAGTGCAAATACAATAAGCCAACTGAAATTATAATATACAAAAACGTTACATTTTTTAGTGTAACGATAACGTGACGCGTTACATTAATTAACAAGTAACGATAACATGAACGAGTCCTTTTTTTTTGGTAACGAGTAACGAAAATCATGTTATTCATTTCACATCTGTCTCATCAAGTTTTTAGAATGATTTGTAACTTTTTTAGAAATTTTTTGATACTTGTATATGAGTCATTTTTAACTTCCTTATTTCCAGATAAAAAATGTATAACTTTATATTTTAGATTAAGCAGAGTGATATATTAGTAATTTATGTACAAATATCGACAAAGAGTATGATGCTTTTTCACTATTTATTAGAAATTTTCACAATTCTTGCAATAAATGTTAGAAATCAGCATATAAAATACTGGAAACCTTAGTTCTTGAAATCTATAGCAGGATCCCTGGAATATAAAGATAATGCTATAAAATCTTACCAAATTTGATTAGTACAGAAAACAATGAAATGTATAAAACACTACATGTTATTTACTTTTTTTTCAAAAGCTATTAAAATCTTCAAAAATTTCTGTCTCAAGCATTGAATATTTATAAATATGTGTATAGACAACCATAAAAATACTGGAAAAATGTTCAAATTCTAAAAATTTGATCATTTTCAATCAAATCGTAGAAAAACTGAAGCAACACGAAAAATACTAGAAGATATGAATATCTATTGAGACACTATTTTTTGAAAAATCCTTTGAACATGTCAAATTTAATAAACTCCATATTTTACAGTTCGAAATTCCCAGAATCTATAATAATTTAAATGAAAACGCTAGAAATTTATAAAAATAATAGAAAATTTTGTAACATTTTATAGATCTTGAAAAATACGAAAAACCCCCAAAAGCCCCTTCCCCTCGGTCTGCACGGGTCTGAAAAGTAGCAAAACCAGCATTTGAAACGAGGATATTGAGAAAATCAACCGTATTTCGATAATAGGTAAGCATATCTCAGACAGGATCAATCTTTTTGATAGTTCAGTTGATATATCTGGTCGCAACCTAAGGAGTTTTTACAAATCAGCCATTTAGACCTTCGATGAGTCGATTTTGCGGCGAATGATATTATTATTGTCATTAGTCATAAGCGTTTCGCGGTCGTTAATTTAATGGGAATTAGTGGACTGTTATAACAATCCCATCCAGTATACATAATAAATTGTATGAATTAATCGCAAAGGGCGTACGTAAAATAAAATGAAATAAAATAAAATAAAAATACTACCTTTATTCAAAGAATCGTCAATGTAATTCCATTGCCTTTTTTAGAATTGTTTGTCTTCATCAATTCGACAATGGAATCTTTAGGATCCAGTCTAAAAACTTCTTATTTCAAATTGCGATGATTTCTTTCAATAGACTTGTGTCAGAATTTGAAATCAAATGCACTCTTGAAACAAAAAATACATGGAATTATACGTCACATCAAGAACAAAGTAAGCATTTTATTGTTCATATTCATTTGGAGTGATTTTGTTCAAAACAAACTATTATGACTTTCCAAACTCCATTACTCCAAAAAATCTTCAATTTTGCCTCCTGGATCCAGTTTTGCACTGAAAAAATCATTTCCATTCAATGTTCGACCTTTCCAAGTACAACCATATGGCACAAAAAGACAATAGGTCTTATGGTATGGCGAAAAGACGGGAGGAATTTCACCGTGAGCGTGGGGATAAATGGAGCTTGGAGTTAAGTCAAGTGGATCGCTTTAGGACGCGGCAGTGCACTGTTTCTCCCTGGAGAAGTGCGTGTTGCACGTGTTACCGCGCAGCATCCAGAAAATAAAATAATTCGGCCAGGGTGACAGGTACGACCGAGATCGTGGCCCGGTGAAAATCGCTGTGGGTTCGCGTGTACGAGCAACAAACTGTTCGTGCGTTAAGGCCGTAGATACGCCGACGACGATGATGGCTTCGCTGCCCTTAGTGAGTTTCCTTCTCAACGATTCCGTCTTCAGATAATGTGCATTCGCGAGTCTATTTGCATTCGCGTCACCGAAATTTCGGTAGTTTGCACGAGGCGAGTGCTTCGTTTCCCGGCATTTCGTGGGGTGTTTGAGGTCTGGTTTTTGGGCCCTCGTGATATGGAAGGGTTCGGGAAAGTCGTCTGAGGTTGGGGTTTGAAGGTTTTTAGGGTAAGGCTGAATATTTGTAGGGCCTGGGAAGAAGGATTTTGAGTTATTTTCTTTTTGGTTGGTTTTGGTTGGGATTTAAGTAATTGATAGTGACGATGATTGTTTTTAAATGACTGTTTCGAAGAGCAAATATGAGATTTTGTCAGTGTTTAGGTTAGGTTGGAATATTTATTCGTGTATTTCATTTTACTCTGGTTGATTTAATGACTGATGTCACTGGATTTTTTTTATTAGTGAATTTCTCAATTTCAAACCTAAAAGCAACTAGGTATCTAGATAATCCATAGATATGAAAAATCATCTATTTTGTCTTTGATAGTAACAGAATGTCAAAAATTTGGCTGAACTTTGGATTTTGAACTTTCAGAACATGTCAACGTATCTATCATAAATTTTCAATAAATTCTCTTATTTTTGAAGTCATGCCTCGCTGATCATAACTCAAAATGTATTTTTGATTTGCAATTGATTTTTCAAGTATTTACATTACGAGTACATGAATTTTCGGACAATTGATTAATATTCTGTAATCCTTTCTTTCAAAACATTAAATTTTTCGCTTCCAAAATAAACAAAAAAACATGAAAAGAAAATATCAATTGTTAAAAATGATCTTTAAAAAATTAATCTTATAAAAAAGTTAGTTATACTTGAACTTCAGAATTTCTGTAAAAATTCTTTCCGAGCAATATTCTTGAATTTATTATTCTAAGGTTCCAAGATTTTGAAATATAAGTATTTTCGTCCAGCTACTCTTCTTTTCATTAATTTTTTAGACGCAATCCTTTTTTGTTTTTATGTAAAAACGTATTTTAAAATATTGAATTAATTCGATCATCATTTTCATCTGTCTTTTTCTGATCTTTTTAATCTAGATTCGAGTTTTTATATTTATAAATAACGTAGTTCTCCAAAATTAATCGAAGAGTCGTTGGTTCTTATATTCAGATTTACCCCAATAAATATTTGAAAAAAATCTTTTCGTTGAAAATTCAAGTTTTTTTTATGAACAGCAAAAACATATTGTTATTCCTGTTATTCCAAGAAGTATAATTTCTAAAATACTTTTTCGAAATTCACGTTGTAAAGGTTTTGAGTTTGAAGATACAGAATAATAAAGATGTAACATTAATTTGTTTATCAAATAATACTGTGATCATTTGATTTTTTTCATCAAATATTTAATTGAATTTCGGTTAATAAAGTTTGAATAACTTGAATTTCAGAATTTCTATTAAAATTCATTACGAGCCATAATTTCGAAATAATTATTCTAAGGCCCCGAGAATTTCAAATTAATTATAAGTATTTCCATCCGGCTACTTTTCTTTTCATAAATTTTTAAGACTAACTTCTTTTTTTTTTTATTTTCATGTTATTGCGTACTTGAAAATATCGAAATAATTTGTTCATTGTTTCCATCTGTCTTTTTTTGATTCGAGTTTTAATATTCACGAAAAACGTAGTATTCCAAAATTTATAGAAAAGTCTCAACATACTTTTTTTCGACTCACCCTACGAAATATTTGAAAAGAATCTTTGGGTTGAAAATTCAAGTTATTTTGTGAACAGCAAAAAAATAATGTTATTCCTGTTATTCCAAGAAATATAATTTCTAGAAAATTTTTTCGAAATTCACGTTGTAAAGATTTTGAGTTTGAGGATACACAGTAATAAAAATGTAATATTAATTTGTTTATTCTATATCACTGTATCTTTTAATTTTTTCATAATCATCATAATATACGAAAATTCTGCAATATAATTAGATGGAAATAAGTGAAATCTTTATGTTCTGAATTTCGAAGTATGTATCCGAATTGTATTGATGTTCATTTTGCAATTATGTAAATCTCAGTCTTCTTTCCCTTAGAGTTATTTAGTAAAAGTTTTGCATTTTCAAGCTTGGCTTCGAAAATATAGGAATTTCCAAATATTCTCTCGATTTATTATAAACAATGTCTCGACTATTCAAATACTGATTATCTTGTACTATAAAATTTTTTCAAGAACGTGATTCTTATGTATGTTCTTATATTTTGTCAGAATGTGTGTGACATGCTTTTTTTGAATACCTTTGACTTCCATGCTGTCATTTGAATTATACAATAATCTTAGATGACTTTCACAGAATGTTTTCTTTTTTTCGCTTAAGTTCCTAATTTTTACTTCTAGGTACTGAAGTATATGAGTAAAACACTTTAGCAGTATGAATAATTGAATCTCAGAATATTACGTTACGAATTTCCGCAATAAATCGACTGGTCGAAAATTCGAAATGCAAATACACTGACTTCTGGAATCCTGAATATGATTTTTCTACTTTACTCAAAAATTTAAGAAGATGAACTTCATTGCAAAATGACGGTCCTTAAATTTCCAAGCTCGTAAATTTCAAATTATATTCAATAACTTTTTTTTGCAAAATTAACAGTAATTAAATTGGCAATTTTTTACTTCAGCTGATGCACCTAAGAATTCTTCTTCACTGTTTTGATTGAGAACATTTTGAAATTTTTCTTCCTTGTATGAATATTCAGCTCACCCTCTTTTATCATTTTCATTCTGCAAACGTAACGGTAGTTTGAACTCGCTGATTGTTCCACATCTCAATATGTTACGTGGTGCTTGAAGTTCAATTCAGGCCCTAAACGTGAAATAAATTTGGAGGACTTTTATCTTATTGCAAGTTTAAGTTATCGAACTATTTGTATAGATGAAATAAATCTTTCTAATTTCATGTTTGCGATCAATTGACTCAAAAATGAAAATCTGCGAATACTAATATAGACATTGGTTACTTTATTAGTATTTTTACAAATGGCCTTGATTAGAAAAATTCTTAAGATTTTTTGTATATTTATCTGGAAAGAAGGTGATTAAATTCTCACTCACTATGTTTATTTTTACTAACAAGTTCATTTTAAAACTTCATGTTTCTCACTTGTCAAAAAGACGTTTTTTAAATTGTTTCGAAAGTTATTTACGACTAACTAAAAATTATTGATTGCTGATATTTTTGTCTTCTAGTTGCAAATTCTAATATCTGAGGCTACTAGGGTTTTTTTTTTATTATTAATATTTTCCGATTTATGGGTCATCTCTGTGTGTGTGTGTGTTTTTTTTTTTTCGATTAATCGTTTGTCCCATTATCTTTGAATGTTCTTCGTTTATTGTTTGCGGCTTTCTTTGCTTTCACTTGAGTTGTACCACTGAGATTCCTGTGGTTTGCACTTACAGAGAGCTTTGTATGTCGGTATTCCATAAACTTTTATGTTTCCATTAGTTTTAAAAGGTTCAATAAACAATAATTAAAAATACAAGTTTCAATCAATTCATTGCGTTTCTAGTTACTAAATTGTATTCAACGTTGGACAAAAATTTGAAGAAATTTTGATTTTTAGTTAGATGAACTGTTTTTAAGTATTTTTGTAGGATCCAGCTTCAGATTTTTATTGCTATAATTTTTGTTTTTTTAAAAATTAGTGAGAAACGTGAAATTTATGTAAAAAGTAGCAAAAAGGTTTTGCCAGTATTGAAATGTCTATTTTTTTTCATTGAATTATTTATGCTCTTAATATTAGAAATCATATTTAAGGTTTTAATTGTTTAAATTCTAAAAATAATTGCAGATATAACGATACTACGAGAATTTTCGCTATGTACTGATTGGTATGGTATTTTCTTTGAGTATAAAAAATGATTTCGTAATAATTCAACACAACAACATAAGAATATTCAATGAAAAATTGATGTTCATATTTCACTATCGACGGATGTTAAATTATGCTATATAGTAGTAGAATATATTCTATCCAGAGTCGCACATTTTTCATATTCGTAAATAATGGAATTCGATTTTTGTGATTTTTTATTAGGAACTAAGGTGTCAATTTTTTTTACGAACATTTTTTGCATTTACATCACTCAAATGATTATTTGATATTAAATAATATGGGCTTTTATGAAGCTTTCTGAAATTCAATGCTCTAGGAATCGAAATTCAAAAAATTTACATATTTGAACTGATTTTTGAGCAAATTTGAACCACGCAGATAAAAGGTACATCGTAAATTTATATTTTTTTCGTATCATATATGTATTATTCTACAATTTTTTTCTTGTTTTATGGTATTTTATATACTTCTAAAATTTTTATAGATCGCTCAAAAGATTTTTAGAAATTGATGCTATAGTATTGAAGCTTCCAACGATTTTGAGAGTTTAAATTGATTTTTCAGACGACAGTTTCTTTTATGAGGATTTTCAATAGTTTTATTCCATATTTTATTAGTATTTCAATGATTTAAAGTATGTTTGATTGTATAAATTTCATCACTTAAATTAGATGTATTTTTATTGTTTACAACATGTATTTTTAGAATAATTTCTGAAATTATATATAGTTATAGTATTATATTAACAACTATGTTCCAGGGCAGCAAGTTTTATAAATATCTGAAAAAATTTTTTTCATTTAAATAGTAAACTAATAGAATAGTAAATAATAAACTATAATATTATGAACTATATATAGCATAATTATTTATTATTTTTATTAATTCATTATTATTATTATTAATTATATATAATATAATTAAACTATAATAGTGAACTAATAAAATATTTTAAACTAGTAAACAAGTAAACAAGTGATCTAGTGAACTACTGGAATTGTATAGTAGTAAAATAGTAAAAAAGTGAAAAAGTGAAATAGTAAACTAGCGAACACGTTAACAAGTAAATCAGTTATTTTGTAAACTTGTAAACTTGTCAAAATTGTAATAGTAAACTGGTAAAAACTAGTAAGCTACTAAACTAGTGAGCTTGTTAAAAAAAACTAGTATGCTCATAAACTAATAAACTATTAAACGCTTTCACAAGTAAATTTATAAACTAGTAAACTGGTAAGCGAGTAAACCAATAAACAAGTAAAAAAGTGAGCTAGTAAACTAGTTCGCTAGTAAACTATTGAATGAGTAAATTATTGAGATAATAAACTAGTAAACCTACTTTTCATATTTCTCTAGTAGAATACACGAAACACTAGAGGATTTCTAAGAATGTATTTTTTTAGATTACTTATATTTTCAGCAGTAATAGTAGTAGTTTTCTAGTAATCTTGGAAACTCGTTAACAAGTAAATTAGTTTTTTAAGAAACTAGTAAACTTTTACAATTTATAATAGTAAACTGGTAAACTGATAAGCTAATAAACTAGTATGTAGTTAAATAAAAAACTAGTAAGCTAGATAACTTGTAATTGAGTAAGCTAGTGAAGTAATGAACTAGTAAACTCGTTAACAAGTTAATTAGTAAACTAGTAAACTAGTAAACTAGTGAGCTAGCAAACTAGTTAACAAGCAAGCCAGTAAACTAGTTAGCTAGTTAATTAGTCAATTAGTAAATATTAGGCTAGTAAACTAGTAAGCTAGTAAGCTTATTTTTCACATTTTTCTAGTATAATATACGAAACTCTGGAGGATTTACGAGTATTTTTATAGATTACTTATATCTTATATTTTTGTAGATTGCTCTGGGGATTTAAAAAACTCGACGCTTTAAAATACGAATTTCGATCTATTATCAGTAATTTCAAGAATTAATGATAAAATCACATTTATACAGACTTTAAATGTTTTATATCGTTATCATTTTGTCGCAATTTTCGAAATATTCAAAATATTTTGTTGCGTTTCTTGAAATCTTTTAGATTTATAGTATATTCAGGATTTGATGCTCTAGGATCTTAAAATTTGTAGATCGTAGAGGGATTCATCCAGATTTTTCAGAAAACATTTTTTTCATAGAATTTAATTACTTTAATTATTTTTTCAGATTTTGTATGAAACGAAGGATTTTTGATACTTTTATATGAATTTTGTATGGATACCTAGAATGCAATAATTCTAAGAATCAAAGTTTTTCAAATTTTCAGCATTTTCGTAGATTCTCATTTTTCTCAATTATTCACTAGGTTTTAACAATTTTTCTGATTCATATATTCTCCGTAATCCTATGTTTCGATTATTTTGACTTTTTTGTCAAACATATACTGCTAACGTTTTCATGCATTTTTTTGTAACTTATATTTTTATTGTCCATCTATTTAACTTCATTTTTTCTTGCATTCAGTATTGATTGATTTTATAAGAATTTCGGGATGGGTTTGAACCCCCAAAACCACCTTTTGCCTAATTCTACTCAATAAAGTTAGTCAACTTGAAAAAAAATACTGTGTTCGTATGTGACTAAATCAATTCAACCAGTTGAAAAAAACGTTGATTAAAGGAACTAGACTTTTTCAAGAGATTAAATTTTCATTCAACACCGAATTACACGAAACCCTTCGAAGATTCATCGATTCCCACAATTACTGCAAATTACAAAGCACTTTGCATGCTCGTTTCTTTTTCCCGAGACCCAATCGCCCATTGACGTTTTATTTCCGACGTGCGAGACGATAACTACGGCATTCATAAGCTAATCCGGCGCCTTTGACGCGAGTGAAACTGACGCTACGAGGAGCATATCGACGGTATGAAAAACGAAAGTAACGAAACGCATAATTGCAGTGAAAATACTCCGTTTCCGTGGTACGAGCGTACGTTAAATTCGCCGGGGTCTCCTCGATGCATTTTCGCGGCGCAACCTTGAAACGGAGATCGGTACTTTCTTCCGCGGATTCGCCGCGGAGGTAGGTCGCAATGGAGAAAGTCCTCTCTCCCAAGACATCCCGATTTGTACCGCGGAGATCACGGATAGAGCGGCTCTTTGCCAAATACGTCGAAACGGGATTCAGGTGCGGCGCATCTCGAGCGAATACCAGTGAAATTTCATGTCGAATGAGCTACAAGAGTACGTTGCAGAGATGTTATTTTGATGAGTTTTGTGTTGTTTGGAGAAAATTCGAGTGATTTTCATGCAGTTTTGATATGGGCCGTGAGAGTTATTTAGGAATAATTGGTTTTTTGGATGTTGAGGATACTGTCGTTTTGGGATTATATATCAGAAATTGGAAATTAATGAAGTTAGAAGGTGATATTTCGGAGTCTTGAATTTGTAAAATCGTGAAAAATATCTATACTCTATGTTTACATTATTATATTTTATTTTTATTCTTATGAAAATAAGGAAAACTTGAAATGTCACAAAATGACGACAAACCTAATCGAGTAAGATTAATTTTCAAGACAGTAAATTGTAATTTATTGTTTGAATATATAAAATTGTTAAGAAATGCAAGAACATAAGACTATTCGAAGATTGTCAATGTTTCTATGCATTTCTAAAATTGGTAGGATTACATAAAATGTATATAAATTTTGTAGATTATGCTTGTTAACAACTATGTTTCAGATTTACATTAGGGTGTCACTTACTTTTTCCATCTCTAGGATAGTATGTAGCAATAATGTTGTGACACCAAAGTTATAGTTTTTTAATAGTGTATTGTCCACTTGAAAAAACAAGTATTTTTTCATAAAAAAATATCAACAATTGGCGAAGTTATGGCCTTTTCCCAGATACAACTTTTTTTTTGAAGAGGCTTGTGGTGACCACGATGCAAGTCGAACAGGTCAAGGTAAATTGGAAAATCCAAAAAATTTCATTAGTCTAGGAGTGTATCTAGTTCTTGAACGATTAAAAATGAATATCACGTTTTTTCTGCATGCAAGAACGTTTTCTCCGAGATTTCGATTTTTTGAGCTCTTAAAATTTTACTTACAAATTCTTATCTGCAGAATAAAAACTTTTCTATTAAAAAGCGATCGTTTAAGAACTAAATGTTTTCTTAGACTAATGAAATTTTATGGATTTTTTGATTTAACTTGACTTGTTCGACTTGCATCGTGGTCACCGCAAGTCTCTTCAAAAAAAAGTTGCTTCTGGGAAAGGGCCATAACTCCGCAAATTGTTGATATTTTTTTATGAACAAATTTTTGTTTTTTCCGATTTGCTCCAAACTTTATAGAAAAATTTTTTTTTAATTATTTTGCTTGATTCAATGCCCTGGAGTAGTAAAAATTTTGACATCTCCAAAATAAGTGACATCTCATTATGTGTATAATATTCTGTTTTACTTTCATATTTTGATGAAAATGTAGAAAAGTGAAAATATTTAACAAAATGACGAGAAATCTAATCGAGTAAAACTTATTTTAAAGATATCGATGGTTTGAATGTATGAAATTGGTAATGCGAAAAAATAAGACAATTTGAAGATTGTCAATATTTTTTTGCATTTTGAATATTTGTAGGATTATATAAAATGTTTATAAATTTTGTAGATAACGTTGATTAACAACAATGTTTGGGATATTCATAATTATCTTTTACCGAAAATCGTAATTTTCAAATTCCTAAGAACTTTCAAAATCTTTAATGATGCAAACAAATCTGTTTATATGTACACAATTATTGAATTTTTAAATAATTTATATACATTTTGGGAATTCTGTCATAGTTACATTTTTCCAGAATATGCATAATAATATTTTATTCTTGAAAAGAAATCTGCAAAAATTTAGTAGAAATAAAAAATTTCTCAAAACCTAAAGAGTTGAACAAATTCTAATGACATAAAAATTTTTTTGCACAATTCGTGTTACGTTTTAAAGGTTAAAAAAAATTCTAAAATATTGTGAAAAATTCCTTCGATTGTGAATAACAATAGAAAGTTTGTCAAAATTTGGCGAGTTTCAAGAAACATTGATAAATTTTGTAGATTGTGATTATCATCATATTTCTTCAATATTTTTGCATACTTTTGTTTTTTCATGTAAAAGAGAGTTCTGAAAAATGTCAGAAATGCTCGAAAATTACAATGGATTTTCTTGTATTTGATGAACAATAAAAAAAAAAAAATGCATAAAATTTGGAATCGTTTATGTAAAGTTTGAAAATCGGGAAATAATAAAAAGTTGATTAACTCAAAAATGAAAGACGCTTATTATAGACAATTTCAAAAATATAATGGATTTTATAAAATAGTTCTTCGTTTCGCGAATGATGTTCATGACCATTATGATTTTTTTCAATAAGCAACTTTGCATGATTTTTCTCTATTGTTCTGTAAAAATTACAAAATTTCAAAAAATACTACAAAATTACGAAAAACCCTCATTGAGTTCAACCTTATTTCTTTTTATATTTGAATACGGGATTTTAAAATCGTTATTAGAATTTTAGAAATTTTAAAAACTTCAAGGATCGTAAAAACTTCTATCAAATACCAAAAATTTGTACAGTTCCAGAATATTTTTGTCCTTTTATTGTGTTCAGTTTCAATTGTCATTGAAGCATGAATAATCATGTTTCTACTTTTCCTGCGAATAACTTAAAAACTCTAAAAGTATAAAAAATCAATAAAAATAATCGTAGAATCAACAAATTTCTATAGAATTCGTAAAATTCGAATTTGTATAGGGTCCACAAGATTTAATGAATTAGTGAATTTTCGTGGAAAAAACTTAAATAATGATGATTGTGAATGACTGAAAGTTTATTTGAATAAAAAAACGTCGAATAGTAGGAAGATCCTTTTGAAAATTAATCAAAAATCAAAAATTTTATGAATTGTTCTTAGTCTCAACTAATCAAAAAATCTACAGTTTCTATGAATGATTCAACTTTGAATTTCTAGAAGAATAATTTACCACTCTAAATGAACTCAAAATATTGCAGCTTTCTTTAGAAATTCCTATATAATTGGTTTCTATAAGTTTTTACATAGACTTTTTTTCAGACCCACAACATTATGAAAATTTTATCTTTTTAAAATCTTTTACAAACCTCCAAAAAAATGTTCCAGTCAATTTCCCAACACCCATTTTCAAAAACCTGCACTCTCAGATTGTCCATAAAACAAATCCAACCAAAATTTTTGCTCTTTTTACACCCACATAAAAAATGCCCTCCCCCCTGAAACCCATCAATAATACAGACCCCTCAGTAAATATTTATAGATTTCTCGTTTTTTCCCTTGTTTCTTTTTCTTGTTCACAGTACAGAATTTATGTACGGATTCAGAAAACCTTTTCGTTCGCGAAAAACCCAACTTTTCCTTTATTCGTTTTCCTCTTTCATGAACCAACGACGCGAACACGAGCGGAACCGAAAATCTCCGCGAATGCTTGTCAGGAAAGTCGCCTATAAATTTAACACGTCCCAAGGAAAGTCTTGCACCTGACATACTTTCCACCTACTTCCACATTCGTTTATTGTCGCGCTTCAATGGCATATTAATATCCAGGGAATAATAATTAAAATGTCTTCCCACGCTAATTGCCATTCAAACTGATAATATCTTCTAAACATCCCGCAGAAATTCCCCTTTTTATGCATCTCGTACTTGAGTTATGCTCGGCTCTAATGAAAGGGAAAAAAATCTCGAGCTCCCAATATACTCTCTACATTATATTGCTCATAATGAGCAGCAGAAAGCAAAAGTTATTCAAGATTTTTGAATATCTTGCAGGAACTTTTTCACAATTGCTAACCATTATGTTCCATTTTTACCTAAAAAATATTAAATTGTACATTTTGCAAATGATTTATGCCAACAAGAATGTTTACACTATTTTGTGGAAATCGAATTTCCTCCGAACAACTTTCATATTTTATTTTCCGTAAAATTTCTAGAACGGAAAATCATCGATGAACAGAGGGAAAAAATTAAAATAAGATAATTTGTGAGTTTTTGTAATGAGTACGTGTTTTCTCCATGGTAATAATTTTCTTGCGTGGAAAATATTTTAGTTTTGCGAATTTTAGTAACCCTCTCTATTTTGAAAGTTGACCTTCAATCAGTTTCAAGTACCATCGTTCATAGGTTTTTGCATAAGTTGAAAGATGTAGAAAGTTGTGGGGCTGAGTAATCTTTTGTGACGGATCGTGAGATTCGACGACTTTGTTTAGAGCGTGTTTTAGTTAAACACGCCTTAGGAGTGAAATAAAGATTACTATTATCGTAGGAACTGGATGGTTTAAGAGAGACTGGGGCAAGTTGGAACAGTTCTGATTTTTTCATTTAGTGAATTTAAACTGCAAATTGCTTTATTTCTATGAAAAAATTTGTAAGTTTGTTTATACATTTAGTTACAATTCAAGATTTTTCGAAATTCATCAATTACAATTTTTACTGTACTAACTCAAAAAAAAATGTATCATCCTACCCCAAGTATGCGGTAGGTTGGAACAGCCAAGGGTAATTTGGAACATGAAGTAATATAATTGTTATGAAATTTCTTTTTTACTTTTTTTTTTTTCATGTTAAATTGAGATTGCATTTATCATACAATATCACATTCAACAGCAAAAAAAACAAGATTGAAATCTATCTCTTCTTTTAGTTTATGATAAAAAATTATTAGGTACATTTTATTTTTTTTAATGTTTTTAATAAAAAAATTTGTTTGCCTCATATACATTATACAACTTATGTATTTGAAAATAATTATGTTACAGAATATGAATAATTATTTTTTTGTATGGCATTCTGATTTACTATTTTTAACAGAGTTCTATACTATTATTCAGAATTTCAAAATTTAAATATTAACGAGCTTTTCGATTTCAGCTCTGTTGAATTTTTTTATTTTGAGGTGGAATCTTAACTATTGAAACTCAATATTTCTCCATGTTATATTTATAAATCATATGTTTCATTTTTCACAAACAACTCGAGAAGTTCCGGAATTGTAGAAAAAATCTTCTTCAGTCAGACCGATTTCTACAAAAATTATGAAAAGTTAAATCGTTTGTATGGCGTTTGGAATTTTGTAAATATGAAAATTTTAAAATTTCATAAACTTCAGAGATTAACAAATATTATATATTGTTTTTAAAAATTTTTCCAATTAGGAAAATAATAATAATTTAAATATTGTGTTCATCATCATATTTTTCAATTTTCATTAATCTCTAGACGATATCCATTCAATTTCTTTGGTATAAAAAAATGAGATAAATTTTTTTAAGATTTTAACACTTTTATAGGATCTAGAGAGTTAAAGGTTTGTATCATGTTTGAAATTTTAGACATTTTTAAAAATTGAATCAATTCGAAACTCTTCAAATCGTTAATGACTCCATCAAAATTCAAAAAGTTGGTAAAAACTCGAGAAAATAGGCATCATATTTGTATATTATGTTAACTATCATATTTCCTCGAAATATAGAAGATAATGTTTTTTATAATAAAAAAAACTTGAATCACATGAAAAATAATAAACAATAAATTATAAAATTTTTTAATAAGTTAGATTATTAACAAAGAAAACTTTCAATACAGTGAATATTGGAATTTCGGGAAATTTTATATGAATTGCATTATGCTTGGAATTCGAGAAATTAAAGAACACTATACGATTCTGACAATTTTGAAAACATAGAAACTTTTCGAATTTGGAGATTGTAAGTTATTGTATATCGTTCTGAAAAATTGTTGTGTTTCAGAAAAACTGTTGATGATTCGAGAGTTGCATCTATCAACTACATTTTGAAATATGCACTTTAAAATTTATTTATTTTTACTACATAATATCCAAAGAACTCAAAGAGTATAAATAATTACGATAAATTCAACGAATTTATCCAGATTTTTGAATTATAGACAGTTCTGGAAACTAGGTATCATGATATTAAATTTTAAAAATTCTTAAATGATAATTTTTTAAATCGTCTAGAATTTAGTAAAAACTTTAATAAATTCTAAACCTTCAGAATATGTGTATTAATCTTGTAAATTACATTCATAGTTATATGTTCTTCATTTTGAGAAAAATTTTGTTTGAATTGTAAAATTATAAATAATTACAATAAATAATATTAATTGAGACAAATTCACAAAAATAAAGAAAATTCTTCATGGTTCTAATGATTTTTAAAATTATAGAGATCAGAAAACATTGTATAGTTTGAAAATTGCCAATTATTTTTGAAAATTTAAAGAAATCGTGGAATTACAGAAAATTTTACCAGTTTTGATTCATGAATTTTTCTTCCTCAACTAAAGCTAATGACTAAAATTCTTCAAAAACAACATTTTACTATTCAGACAATTTTTTACTTATAAAACTTTTTGACATTTCGAAGATTGTAAGTTATTTTATATCGTTCTGAAAAATTGTTGTATTTTAGAAAAATAACTATGTTTTCGAAAAATGCTCTATAAAATTTATTTATGTTCAATAAATATAAAAAAAAAACAAAGTGTATAGAAAGTTACGATAATAACGAATTTATGTATATCCAAATGTTTGAAGGTATAGATAGTTCTGGAAACTGTATGTCATCATATGAATTCTGAAAATCCATGAAAATAATAATAATTTTCAAACTGTCAAGAATTTCGTGAAAATTTCAATAAATTCTGGACTTTCAGCATATAAGTATTAATCTTGTAAATTGCATTCATTATAAAAGGTTTTTTATTTTGAGGAAATACTGATTGAATTGAAAAATTATAAATAATTACAACGAATCTGAGTGAGTTAGACAAATTGGGAAAAATTACGAAAGTTCTTAATGGTTAGCATAATTTTCCAAATTAAAAAGATCATAAAACATTGTATATTCTGAAAGTTGCCAATTATTCTTAAAAATTCAAAGAAATCCTGGAATTTCAGAAAATTATTCGAGTTTACATTCATACAGTTTTTTTTTCTCTAAATGAAACTAATAACGAAAATTCCTCAAAACCACAGTAAATTTTATGAAATTTCCTAACCCCTCCCCTCCCCCAACAGTTTCTTAATATCATTTTTCTACATAAAGAAGAATAAAAAATCATTCAAAAATATTTTTCCCAATGCAAATACAAGTTCATCTGTTCAATATTCACGTAAAAAAAAAGAAAAATGCCCATACTTCCCCTTTACAAAAAACCAAACTCAACATTCCAAACATCTCGTTGATCAGGCGTAAATCTTGCAGATAAACTCAAGCCTCCCAAGAACATACGCAACGTACAAATTTCACCCTCAAACAAACAGTGCATGAGTTCCAGTCGACTAATTAAACCCATGCTCAAATTTTTTCCATGTAAACGAAGCAGCTACGAACGATCGCTGATTTCCCGTCTTGTCCCACTAACCGATATCGAATGTATCACTAACTGATTTGCGTAATGGCTAACTAATCGTTAGATACATATTCCACGTGTCTCGTATATTCCATCGCCTTGATGAAGTGCAGAGCTCTAAGGCGAATATACAGCTATTCCCTACTTCGCGAGGAACGAAGTTTTTGTGCCACATCAAAATTTATGGACGTATCAAACATCGTTTCTGTATGCAGAGACGAGGGAGTTTCATGTTCATGAAAATATGAGACTGGAATTAGAGACGTAAGAGAAGAAGGAGGAGAAATTGTAGGTTTTTGAAGTAGGGTTTTGATGAAATCCATGATCATTTTTAATTTTGAGCTCCTGTAATAGTTAGGTGTATATTGAAAAAATTTGTCAAGAAATTGAATTAAAACTAAGAATTGTAACTAACTCTCCAATACAATATTCACTAATGTATGAAATTTTTCAGAATATCACAGTTCCTTTTCAATTCATACAAAACTTCTAAAATATTCCACAGTGTACAAAATAAATCCAAATTTTCTCAAATTCACAATTTGTTCTTCGTTTCCCAGAATGATTCACTATCCTGAAATTCTTCTGACTGTTTTGAATTCCGTAAAAATTCATTTATTCCGAACATTATCAAATCTTACTAAAAAAACGAAGAAAATACCTATCGATTTTCTCTAAAACTCCTGAAAAATTTCCCTCTAATCACAGTTATCCCTATAAATCCATAAATTAGCCCAGTAGCATAAAATTCACGAAGTGCATTTACATCTGACAGCTCGGATAAAAGTTAAAAACCAAATTTCCCTCACAAATCATTCAACGTATTTCAACAGAACCGAGAAATGCGGGAAATACTACTATTTACAGGTGCCAGAAGTGCAATTTCGAAAAGTGCCAATACCCTGGGGTTCCCTATTATCATCGTTTTTATTCTCGCTCATAACGTTTCTCTCCGATGAAATATTAACCCGAAGCATCGATAAACTGCAGCTCCGCATTTCTCTCGGGGGTTTCAGGGGCATGACTCCGGAGACATTCACCTTCAATACCGTACCCACGCTTCTGACTTGGACGCTAATTTCGCATGCAACTTTTATCACTAAAAGAAATAAAGAACTCAATATCAAAGCCCTCCTCTCAATTTTATTTCAGATCAAAAAGTTCTGAATTTTTTAATTTGTTGAATTTATTTGCTAGGTGGCTTAAAATTTTGAAAATTTATTCCCCATCCACGTAGTTCATAAATAAAACTGAAGGATTATTCAGAAAAAAAAATTAATTGCCTATTTTTTGATTATTCCTTGTTTCTGTGGACTGTATTTGTATGATTTTGTCCGATAATGACTGATGATGATTTTGTTCGTTTGGGCTTCTGTCACCATCTTGCCTTTTAATTTTCTTTCTCTCTTCTTAACAATGCCGCCAACCCACTTGAACAAAAAGAACTTAACTAATACTGTCAACGAAAAAAATAATCATCAAACGCAGGGGCCGTCAACTCTTATGGAGAGTTTGGAAAATTGTAAAGTTTTCATTTGGTGGCGCTAGGCGGAAAAATAGCGCTGTCGTTGAGTTTACGTCACGCTGTGGTCAGCTGTATTTTTGACATTTTGAGATCAATATTTACGTTCGCAATAGTACAATTTTTTATTATGATTTGAACTTTCCAAAAATGCCATAAAAGTGTACGTCATACAAGTGTATGGCATAAAATGTAACATTTATTATTTTTTCGATATTCCATTCCAACAAATTCAAATTTTCCCGCGGAATGCGAGCAATTTCTCATTGGCTGCAGCTCAAATATGCACAAATATTAGTTGCAAAAGGCATCCCTAGACGGCGCTGATTTTCGGCACCAAATTAACACGGGACTTGACGGCCCCTGATCAAACGTACTACGCGGACACTATGCAACACCAAGTATTTATTTTTTTTATATTATGTAACAACTGATAATTTTGGCAAAGCTGGCAGTTTTTCCTAAGGTAAAACTGAGGAACAAAATAGCGTGATACGAAATTGGCAATCACAACAGTGCAAACATAGTTTTCCGTCATGGAAACCAAAAAATCTTCTCGAAGTGTCAGTTTAAATGATAGAATGTCAAAAAGTTTATTTTATGACATGAAGTACATATTGAACATGAGTATAAAAATATAATAACATAATTATTTTATAACAAAATATAATTGTTACTTGACTGACTATTTTCTGATTACCATATTCCTTGTTTCTGTGGACTGTATTTGTATGATTTTGTCAGATAATGACTGACAATGATTTTGTTTGTTTGGGCTTCTGTCGCCATCTCGCCTTTTTATTTACTCCCTCTCTTCTTTACAATGCTGCCAACCCACTTGACCAAAAAGAACTTAACTAATACTGCCAACAACAAAAAATCATCAAACGTCACAACACTCTAGCAAAATTATTCATGCACATTGCTCATCAATTGTTTCCTTTTTAAATTGTGTTTTTCTACAGTTGTATGACATTAAATTTCTTCATTCACTACCCATTACTGTCACGCTAAATACCCATGTTACGAAGCTCCATGTCTTAATTTATTCCTTTTCCACTGTAATTTCTCCGGACAATGCAAACGTATGTATTTATTCAGTCCAACTATCACGTAATGTTTTCGCAATACTGTAAGTTGAAATACGCGCTCACTGAATCAATGCACCTGATTTATACACATTATATGCAATTTATTATACACTTTCCGAACGTGAAAGTACTCGCAACGACTGTTACGCAATGACCATAACCATTATTCAGATCGATCGAATGTCATTGTTTGTATCGAAAATCATGAATTGGCTGTGCTAAGAATTTTCTGGATTATAATTCATATTTCTATGTATTTCAAAAGTTTAAGAATGATGATAAGTGTAGAGGAAATTTTATTCTACTTTGGAGGTTGATTTTCATAAAAAATGTAAAATTTGAGGTTTGATTATTGTTTAATTATTTGATTATTATTTAAAAACAGTACAGTTTAAAAATAGTTTCAACCTGTTTGAACTTAGATGTAACCCTGTTTAAATTCATATTCCAATCTGTTGCAATCATTCTACAAAAATTAAACTTATTTGTTTTTTTTTTTTTTTTCATTAATCATAAGTTTAAACACAATCATTTACAATGACAAAATATCAAGAAGGCAATTTACCGTCGTCAGTGAAGAAAATTTTGAAGGATAACCTCTTACATAGATTTTGTATATCTTCCGATTTCTACAAAAAATATCACGATCCCCCCTTATGTCTGTTTCTCTCATTTTTTTCCGTTTTCCTTTCCTTCCCTTTTTCTACCTCCAAATTCCTATTTCAAACTGTTCCATCCAGCTCAACGAACCTCCTATGGCCCCGTTTCTGGCACAGCAAAGTCAACTTGATGACAACTTCTCGCTAACGCGAAACCAGTCGCTGGTGACAAAAGTTCCTCGTCCCTGTCTTTGATCCTACGTCATGTTTTCGGACGAGGAAGACTTTACGGAAACTTATTTCTGAAAGGAACGAGCTTTAAGTGATACGGGATTTTTGAAAGGTTTTTGGCTTGTAAGGAGAATCTGGGGATGAGGATTCTAACGTCGAAAAGAAAATGTTTCGGGGAAACGTTTCATTTTGTCCAAAAAGGAAAGAAAAAAGTTCCCCTTGAGAAGAGGTAACAGAAGATTTCAAAGATGCGATTGTTGAAATTTTTATTCCTATCAGTCGAGTTTTACACAGTTAAAACCACTTTACCGATAATTGAATGCAAAATGCACTGACCACAGTCTGGGATGGCAGAAAAATCCGTTTACACGTGGAATTTCCATAATGCTGTAGTTCAATATTACGATATTAGAACCGATGTGGAATCGCGGTTGCAGCCACAGAGTGAAACCGCGACGGGATTATGGCTGCGGGTTGAAAAGGAGCTATGCAAATCTCCGTCTACCACCGAATTCCGGGCAAATCTCAATTTTCTTCTGACCAGCATTAACAGGATATATAACAATTTTACAACAAAATTACATTTATTCATATACAAATGGAATTGCAGGACTCTGAATAAAGAAAGTGATGAAAATATCAGAAGAATGGAAGTAAAAACAAAACGTGCAGTATTTTAAAAATGCCCTCTCGACCACCCAACAGCAAACTTCACTTTGCACAAATTCTTTCCTTTACAAGAGCACTATCTGTCATCATTACATCTCAGGAAGGAAAAACTTCAATGTATCTTAATTGCTGCAATATTTCCCATTGCCGTCAACTCTCTTCTCGGGTTATGTAAAATTGCGGCTATTATCCTCGTAACGAAAACAACCGAGTGGCAATTACGCCATTATTTTCATTAAGGTCCCCGCCACGACTCTCCATTATATCTGACAAACTTAATTAAGACCCAGAACCCAGGTATCACCTTATCGCAGATGACCGGGGCGCAAAGTCGGATAAACTCGCGCCAGTTTCCTCTCTCTTGGATAGTCTTATTCGGCTCTAATCAGAATTTCCAGAAAGAGCCGAGCCAGTGTTCGAATAAACAGCTTACGCCTTAATTCCTCCATTACTGCAGTTAAGCCGCCGCAATGCTACGTAGCCTCGGGAATCTTCTTACCCCTTCTCTTGGCAGCGCTGTCGGATCGGCGATTTTCTTACGCTATGTGGGAGTTTGCGATTTTTTATAGAAAAAAAAAATTGTTTTACGTGTTAAAGAACACATGACAGAAGTGAAACTTCAACAAAAATCGATTATCAAACACACAAGCCCGTGAAATAGAGCAGGGTTTGGAAAGTTACTTAAAAAAACGAAACGCGTTACGTTACAGTAATTAGTTGCGTTACCGTTACTTGAAAAGAAATAGTAACTCGTTGCCGTTACCACTTGAAAAAAGTAACGTATTGTTAGTTTCACGTTACTTTTGAAAATAAATTGAATATAAATAACAAGACGTTGAAACTTCGAGGCTGAAAAAAAAACAATATATAGACGTACTTGTGGTTTTGTTTTACATATAGAAATTGTTATTTCAGATCTGTGGCTTTCCGGCATAAGAGACAAAGTCATACATTCCATAACGTATGAAATTTTATCAGAATATTATGTAAAATGAGCCTTATGGCAAAAGTGATTTTGTCTGTTATTCCGGGAAGCCACAGGGATATAATAAAAAAAGATCATCCGTATTTTTTCACTCTTAAAAAAAAGTAATTAGTTTGTTGAAGTCTTTATATTTTTTCAAGTTTACAAAATTTCTGGACACCAGATTGAATTCAATGTGAGCTACAAGGAAACATTCGCAAATTTAATAGATTTTTGCCTACCCAGATTTTCAGATTTTTTGAATTTTTTCGTGTTTTTCAGTGTGTATGAAATGTTGTAGGATTTTCCATTATTTTTATGAATTTCAATATTTTTCTGTATATTGATACATAGATTTCGAAAATTTTATGCTCTAGAATTCAAAGTTTATTGAATTATTTGTATTTGAAAGGATTTTTCGGGAAATGATGTCCATTAAGAATTTCATTTCCTTCGAGATTTTTGATACTTTTTCAATTTTTCTACGATTCAAAGGATTGTTTAGTACATCTGAAAATATACGTGTTATTGAGGAAGATTAAATTTTGCAGAATTTTCTAGTATTTTTACGTAATTTCAGTATTTTTGCCATATAAATTGTTGTATACATTTCAAGAATTTCGAACTCTACATTTTCCTATATCGAAATGTATATTTTCCTACTGTATGTAATTATTGACTATATTCAGAATTTATTATATTTTTCCCATGTTTAAAAGCATAAAAAATTTCGAATATACCCGAAAGGCTTTCAAGATTGAAAACAGAGTTTAATTCTTTGAAATTTTAATGATAATTCACGAAATTATCTACAATCTATAAAATTCATTATAAATCATGAATATTCTATGACTGTTGAGATTTTCGGAGTACTTATAAGAAATTAACTGGAGGAATTCTAATAAAAGTGAATTTTTAAATGATTTCGTAATATCTGGGTTTTCATTAGAATAACTGAAATTATCGATGATTTAAGTATAATATATCAATTTTGGATGTTAGCAAGGAAATGAATCACATAAATGAATCACATAAATAAATAAAAAAATTAATAAATATATAATAAGGGAAACATTCTGCATACTATGAAATATACAAATGTATGGCATTTTTTTATAACTTATTGATAATCGTTGAATTTTGTACTATCTTTGAAATTCATTAACATATTCTGAAATAATGCAGATTTTTCTATTCTATATAATTATAAACTATAATAAAAATTAATTATATTTTTACGATGTTGGGAAACATCGAAAATTTCGAATATACTGATAAGGCTTTTAAGATTGAAAACGGAGTTTGATTCTTCGGATTTTTCAATGAAAATTCATAAAATTATCTACATCCTACAGAATTTCTTATTAATCATGAATATTTTTACTTTTGATATTTTTGGAGTATAATGAACAAACTGGAGACTTTCAAATGATCTTGAATTTTAAAATTATTCCATATTTTATAAGGTTTCATTAAAATATCAAAAATAATCGACGATTTAAGAATAGAACAGTTTTTTATTTTTGTAAATTTGAATGATATTACCCAAGTAAGAAAATAATTATATAAATAAAACTTTCTTCATATGAGAGAATCTTCATATGCATCAATTTTTTTATAACTAATCGATAACTTTTTAAATTATTTTCAATAATGTATTCGTTTTCAATATTATTTTTGTTTTTTTTATTTTCCAAATTATAAACGTATGTTTGACTATCTTTGAAACTGTTTTTTCCATCTCCGTTATCTCCGAACTATTGATATTTTGTTGACTTTTAACAATTTTCAGACTTTCAAAAAGTTCCGTAGTTTTCGAGGAATTTTGAAAATTTGAAACAGTATTCTAAATTTTAGAATATTTTGCGCAACTCTAAAATTATAACAAATTTTTACAATTGTCGGTAATTAACAAAATTTTCGTGTTCATTCATTCAAAAAAATGTATGTTCCTAACGTCTGAATATTAATTTCACTTTTCAAAATCATCAACTGTACTTGCGAAATTTAAATTCATTTGTTTTTCAAAAATGTTGTATAATGTATTTGAAGTTTCAGTCATTATACGAAATTTTCAGCATGATTCAGAGCACGGAAATTTTTTTCAAATATTATAATTTTTTTAGAAATCCATAGATCTCACAGTTTCTGTGACCTTAAACCTCAAGTGCTTGAGAAATTTTCGGTAAAAATGAAAGGAAGAAACACAGATAATTGTGTTTTTTTTTTAAGTTTTGATTTCACAATGTTCAACATTTTGAAAGTTATAATCAAATTCTGAATTAAGGTCAAACGAAATCCAGAATTTGATTTTCATTGAAAATCGAATTTTCAATGATAAAATATAAGAAAATTTAGTACGATCGGATTTTTTTTGGTGAAGTTGTATGATTTCGAGAAAATGAAGCAGAAAAATTACTGCAAAAACAGCACTTTGAATTCGAAACATTTTTTTTAAAGAACGGATTCTGTTTAGCATGATATATTTAATGTTGATCTTTTTACCAATATGGAAAAAAATACATGAAAACTGATAAAATGACTTTTCAACAAAAGTCACTATTGTAAGAAGAATTCCTTGTAGAAGAGAAGAACAGCATTTTTTTATGTTAGAAGGAAGCTTTAGTTATAAAATAAAAATAAAAATTATAATCAAAGTTACACAATATCCCATCGAGTCACCTGGAAATTAAGTAAAATGGACTTGAAAACCAATATTTTAAGACCACCAGCAACAAAATAACCGAAATTCAAGCTACAAAAACAATTCATGATTTTAAAATCATGTTTCCCTTGCAGAAACTAACAAAAGACAAAAAAAAAAAAGATCCTACCATCAAACAGAATCAAAAGCCCAAAGAATTGGTAGATCACTCGTCTATTTGACCTAGAACAAGATCATGAATATCGTAATTAATCCAAACCCTGTTCGACATGACGCTATCAATCTCGGAATGTGTTGAAACGATAACAGCTTTATTGAATTACAGGTCGCCGTAATTGTATTGGCGGCGACGTGTCTTGCACCGGCCGAACAAGTCGAGCAACAAACCGATGAAAAGGTAAAATTTCTATTTATCCCAGCGATCCGTTTCTCCCCGTACAGCTTCTATAAAAATAACGCGATAAGTTTGAATATCATCGCCTCGAGAAGACGTTCTCCGTGAAAGCGAAACACATTTTTCATTTTCCCGAGAAGTTGAAAATGCAATAAAAGTGGGGTGAAAGCTCATTTCGTCTTGCATAAGAAGACGAGAATTCGAATTCCCAGGGGAATTGAAAACATTCTGTAATTATTCATCACTCACGCTCGAGATTAGTTATTAATGGGATTTGATTAGTTAATTAAAAATGCAATCTTTGGAAGTTATACGGAGAAAATTGATTGTTGGTTATTTGAATCTTGGGGTGTGGATAATGAAGTTGTGGTGGAGGTTGATTACAGGAATTACAGAGAAAATTTCATTTGAAAGCATTTTCTGAACATCAACATACATTTAGTGATGGGTTTGCATGAATTTTGTATTTTAAGAGTTTTAGTGGAAAAGAAGGGAAATATATTCTGTGTTGTTTTTCTTTGAGTATTTTCTTCGTGTATGATGCCTGAACAAGGAATTGCGATCGTTTGCGTTTTACGTCGCATGATACTTTACGGAAGAAAGCCGATTTGTTTGAGACGATTAAAGTTGTTTTATCTGAACACAAAAGAAGCCAAGCCTCTTAAAGACTTTTCCGACATAGATGCTTTTCATACTACGCTTTCTAACTGATTTTAATAACAATGAATATCAATGGCATAAACTTTATCACTAACTTAAGGACTATAAATGCTTCTGTTACGTTGTGAGAAAGTTTAGAGCGGTGAGGATGAGGTTTTTTATTCAGGAAGTCGTTTGTCTTTTGAGGTTTGGAGATTGTAGTTTATTTGTGATAAATCATTGAAATTCATTCATGTCTTTAAATGGAATTTAGTGGTGATTGAGGGTTATAGTGCACTGCTTGTCAAATTCATGAATCAATTTGAACTTATTGCGACTGTTAAAAGAATAAAGGCTAATTGTAAGCAGTTTTTTTTTGTATATTTCCTCATGTCTGAAACATTGGAAAGCTGAATTGACAGAGTGATTTAATATGACCTGAGCAGCATTAAAATTAAGACCTTGCGAAAATCTCAAATGAAATTTCATTTACTTTCACAGATAAAGTTGTGATAAAATTACAGGCTTATACATAATGAAGGTTTTTTATTGTATATGAGGATTTAAAAAACTAATACAGTTTTAAATGATTCGTGCTAACTCGGAAATTCGCAAAACTTTAACAAAATTTTGAAAAATAGTGAATTTAAAAGAAAGTCAATATTTTTACTAGAAAATTGAGCGATGTACTAGAATTTCAGAGTACGTTAATCAATTTTGTTAATTGAAGAATATTTTGGAAATTCTCCAAATTATACAAACTGGTTAATATTATCAACATTTTCAAGAATCAAGAAATATATTAACTGTACATAGTTTATTGTAAATTCTAAAGATTGCTATCAAAATCATGGAACCCTAAAAATTCAAAGAATTCAAGAAAAATTATAATTTTTTCTCCTTGTCAATAATTATTAAAAATTCGAAAAATTTTATGGATTTCAGAAAAAGTATAAAAATTTGGAATATTGTGCGAAGTTGAGGATATCTTGCGAAACTCCAATTACTGAGTAGTAATTAACCAAATTTTAAAAAATAAAATGTTTTATTGTTCGAGGATAGTCAAAAATATTGAAAAATTTAAAAAATTCAAAAATTTTCAAACACGTAAATGTTTGAAATTTGTCAATTACAGTAGATAATTGAGAAGTTTCCTGGATTTCAGAATATTTCGAAGATTTCATGAAATTACTTAAACTGTCTTGTATTCTTCAAATTTTCAGAAATAAAAAAAATTTTCAACGTACCTAGAAAGTCGATAATTTCGAGAATAACAATATAAATCAACAAATTACGATAGTTCAGAAAAATGTGCATTTTTACGAAAATTCTAATATTTGTACATCTTCAGAAAATGTGTTTCATTTTCATTATTTTAAAAAAATTTGAAAGTTTGTCGTGAAACTACAGAAACTGTAAATCTTTGAAATTTTTCAAAAACAAAGAATGTTATATTGTATCGAGATTTTCAAAAATAACGATAATAATCTTCAAATTTTTTGAAATTCCTTTTAGGGAAGAATACATAGTAAAATTGTAATAAATACTTAAAACTCTGAAAAAATGAAGAAATTCTAGAAGAATAATTTTAGAAAACGTTGAGTGAGTTTGGAAAACGTTAAGTAGGTTGAATATTGTAGAATATATAAAACGAAATGTTTATTCTTTATATTTTAGAAAATAAACACATGTTTTGTAAAACGTTGATTGTCACTAATTTTAGAAACTTATGGAAAATTGAAAAAATTCAAGGTAGTCAAATTCACTTTTGATGTATTCGACGCATATTAATAGAAATAAATAAAGTTTGGATTCGTTACTGTAATGTTTTGAATTCAGAAATTAATTAAAAATGAAATAACTTTAAAATTAATGACGTTTTCTAAAGAATATGTGAAAAATTGATTGAGTTTTAGAAAATGATCCTTTATTTTGCAAAATATGTTCATTATAATATAATTCTAAATAAGTTTGCATGCATGACTTTTCTCCATTTTTTTTTGGAAAAAATTACACAATTTACTAAGTAACCACTAAATTACGAAAAACTTAAAGACTATAACATTTTTTTCTTGATTACGGGATTATCGAATCATTATAAGTACTTTTATGATAATATAAACTAAAAAAAAAAACATTTCGAAACATTTCAAACTTCAATAGGAATTGTAGATATTCTTATGAAATTCAAAAATTTGTACAGTTCTAGCTTTTTTTTTATTGTGTTCAGTTACAATTTTCAATTATGCATAGATAATTTTTTTTTTATTTTTCCAGCGAATAACTGAAAAGCTCGAATCGTATGAAAATGATCATGAAATTAACAAATTTTTATGGGATTCATAAAATTCGAATTAGGATACGGTCCACAAAATTTATAGTATGAATAAGTCTCAAAAATCTGTAAACTTTAAAGGATTGAAGAAAAAGATGACAACATTTATAGATTGCTGAAAATTTTTCCTGTAACTAAAGAAACTTTGTAATGTGCTAATATTTTTGGAAAATTGAAAAAAACAAAATGAATTATCGCAGGGAGGTCCTCGAAAATTCTGAAAGTTTTAATACAAATCATTGAATTAGAAGAAATTAAAACAAATTAGGAATTCATTGAAAAATCTAAAGATTGTCACCTTCATGTTCAAAAATATTGGAAAAACTCATATAATTTCCAAAAACCATTGAATAATTTTGTAGACAGTTGAAAATTTGAAAAATTCCTATAAAATACAAAAACTACGTCACATTTTTTGAAATTTAAAAATATCCAAAAATTCACGATCAAAAGCAGATCCTCGATGATATGAAAAATTCGAGTCAAAAATCCACTTTTTTTTACTGTCGAATCGCAGGAGAAAAATGAATAAAACCTAAAATAATTTTTGTGTTCAAGACGGAAGATTTATTTGAAAATAAACAACGACCATTTATTTTAGAGAAAAGAAATATATATTCATAGAATATAGACTTTTCGCTTCAAAATTAACAATATTTTATTGAAAATAAACAACTCGAAGCCCTGACATCTTGATTATAACTAAAAAAATTTCTCACTTTGTCCTACAACTCTCTCCAATCATCAAACCGAACCAAAAATTCCATAAAACCCACTTAACAAACCCCCAAAATATAATCTACACCTTTTTTCCGTTTCTTAATCGTTCCTCCAAGTCCCGTAAGCGCGCAATAATGCGCCTCCAGACTCACCTTGTTTTACGCTCCAGTTTGCCCCGCTCCGATTTATTGAACCTGCCAGATCCCGTACGCTAAATAAAAGTGGCGGAAGCACGAAATGACTTGCGATCTCATAAATATGTATGCTCCCCTCTGCACCCCCTTACCCTTCAATCCAAGAGCCCGACGTCGAAACTTTTTCGCCATCGACGAGCGATTAAAAAACGAGCCCCCTCCAAATAACCACCGCGCAATCTTCGCACTTGCAAATTGCCATTTACCTCTGTCAGGCGGCCTTTCCGCTTCCCTGCTCAACTTTACTACGATCTAATCAATTTTTTTCCCTTCTTTTTGCTCGTGTTCCAACGTACCGTTCCCCCTTCGATAAGGTGGATTTACTTCTTTCCATACTAATGCGCCCAGTTACGAAAAAAAAGTTACAGCTCGTTAGCGACCTGAGAAATTGAAGTTTTTACATGCTTATGTCAGAAAAAAATTTTGGAGGATCGAAAAATTCTTGTAGAGTTAGTGGCAAAGTTTTGAGGATCCATATTCATATTAGAAAATCATCACTCATCAAAGTTCGTGATTTTCCTTTCAAAATCATCACTCTTATTCCGAATCGAAAGTACTTTCCTTCGGGTGAACTTGCTATTAAAGTGGGAATTGAAACGAAAACAAATGCCTGGAAGAAATCTAGAATGTCGGGTAATGATACCGACAACATGCGTTACGAATTCGTGATGACGCGTTTACGGAGCGAGATGCAGCTGGTCCTAAGACAATTTTTGAACTGTATAGGAAGTGCCATATTATGTTACACAGACGAACGCGGCACAATGCGAATTTCGCCGGGGAATTATGCGAAGAAGGTCTTAAAGCGAGTGAAATGCGAATCCTCTTTCCACTCCTCTGCCTACGAAACGTTTCCCGCTCCAAAAGCTGAATTAAAAACGTAATTGGCAATCTTGAGTACAAGAGTATCGAGCACTTTCTACATCTAATCTAGGAAACTCGATTCAATGCAGATGATTGATTTTCCGGGAGATTTGGGGTGCATCCACGTGAAAAGGAATGATGGTTTTTTCCCTTATTGGGCACGTTATTCAAAGTAGCTGCAATGTTTTGAAATAATTTTAAAAAAAGTTGATGATGCTTTATTTTGAGCTCTGCATTAACAAAATTTCAGATTATCATAGTAAATCATTGAATTTTTAAGAATCCTGTAATGTAATGGTCCAATCTTTCAAAAGGATTTCTTCTTCCTCGAATTTCTTAAATTATCGAAGATCTCTGAAAAATTTAAAATTTTCAACGATCGAAAATTACGTGAATGTTTCGCATCTTTTGTATTTTTGAGAAATTAAAAAAATTTCCACAACCAACCAAATTTATTCACGTTTTCTGGAACCTTAGGATTTTTCGATTTTTTTTTAAATTATAGACTATAGATATTAGCTTTTTTATATTTTCCAAGGTTGTCAAAATTTGAAAGACCATTATAGCGATTTTCAAAATCGTGAATGATTTTAGCACGGTAAGACAATATTCTATTTTTAAAATTTTCAATAACATTACGGAGTTTCTGTTTCAAAATTTTTCTATATTTACAAAATTTATTGTTTTTTACTGGATTTATACAATATTCTGAATTTTTCAATTATTGACAATCACCAATTCTTAAATAATTTCGAATTTTGACAAATTTATAAAAACTTCCACATTTTTCTTGAAAAATTCAAAATTATCAACTATCTACGTACGATAAAAAATTCCTTGTTTTTTTAAAATGTGAGACTACTGAAAATTATCAAAATATTCTGTGATATATTATTTAAATCAAAATTTCTAAAACTCTACCAAATTTCTCGAATTTCGAAAAATCGTTGATGATTTCCACAATTCCTATATCTGTGTAATTTTTTGGAGCTCTCGAAACTTCTTGAATATTTCTCGCAGTTTTCAAAATTCTCAATGATCTCTTGTGTAAGATTGAGAATTTTTTTTATGATTTTCAAAGTCATTACTTTAAAATATACGTTACGTAATCAGAACATTTTTTGGTATATAATTTCAATTTGACATACTATACGCATAATAATTGTTCAATTTTATCAATAACTTTATATGAAATTTGGAATTTTTATTCAACAAATTTTTTTCTAAAAAATTTAATAAACATTGGCTGCTTTTTGAAAATTATAAAAATTTTAGACAGTTTCTGTAATGTCACTAATGATTACGAAAATTTTCTACAACTTTCAAAATTCATCAACCTTGTCTGGAAATTATTAATTATTTTAATTTCCGTTTTTTTTTTAAGCTTCTCATTCCGATTGTATTTAAGGAATAATCGACTATTATAGTACCTACGATGAAAGTTCGAAATTTTCAAAAATTTGAGAAATTTTGCATCGTTTCGTTGTTTTAGAGAATTTCATTATTTACAAATTTTATTAGTATTCTTTGATATTCTAAAAACTTTTTCAACTATTCAGGATCAGAAACAATTTTTTGAATTCAAAATGATTACTTATTCCTGAAATTTTCATAACTATCAATAATATCCATACAATAAAAATTTGGTGCATTTTCATAAATTCTTACAATATCACGTCGTTTATGGAATTTAACGAAATCTTCAAAATTTTTAACAAACTACCAAATTTACGAAAATCATAATATATGAAATACTGCCCATTCTTTAAAAATTTCAGAATTACAAACAACATCAGAAAATCCACTGTTTTTAAGATTTCATAAATTATTTTTATTTCCAGATATAAATTCAAGATTCCTCAATTTTTGACAATCACTGCATTATAAATCATATTCTATATTATTCAAATGCTACAAATGATGCAAAATTTTCGATGTTTTAAGAAATTTTCTGAATATTCCACAATCTACGAAATATATCATCATTTTCTAAAACTCACCAAGTTTCTCCAGTTTTCTAGAATGTCTGTTTATCTTGAAACTCAGCTACAATTTCACAATTACTGAAAATTCTCTAAATTTCGAACATTACACTTACTTCTTAAAACGTAACAAACGAATTTTTATTTATCATTATATATCATACATATTTTCAAAGTTATTATTTGAAAATGTGTCCAACTTATCCAAAAGTCGTTCTATTTTTTCGATGGATTTCAGGCCTGAATGTTTTGAATAAATTCATTTGCTGATACATTTATTTTTTCGAAGGATTTTGTTGTGTATAAAAAAAAATGAAAACCTTCCTCTCATGTAAGTTTATTCATTCATCTACCCTAAACATTAGCATTCCCATCGCTCTTGAGTAAACAATAAAAAAAAAAAAAAAAAAAATACTACGTAATTGTATAAATTACCAACGTTATTAAAACCTTCTTGAGCGAGAAAAAAAATAACAACCTGAAAACGCAAGAATTTAATAAATAGTACACTATGCAGCTGAGAACCTCGAAATAGACCGACCTAACTAGAGTCTGGATTTCGTCGTTGAGATCCATGCTCTTTCTTTTTCCTAAAAACCTGCGATTTTCTCCTAACCTTAAATTGCATCTTTCAATACAATTGCAAATTTTAAAAATAATACATCAAATCTTCCTTATGAGTAAGTAAAAATTTTATCTGATAAACCCTCAAACTAGAATCAAAATACAATTTTTTGCAAAAAACATTGTAAACCTTACTAGAAAACTCGGAATCCCAGATAAATTCCTTTCAATCACCGTACACCCTGTCACACAACTCGCAATAATTGCTACTGCAGCTCGAAAAAATTCCTCTTACTCTGAAAAAGGCGTGTACCAAAGAATCCAGAGAAATTAGCATCTCGATAGCAATCAATCAAACCTTTCTTCGGTTTGATTGATCGGTGTAATCATCGAAAAACCCAAGATTCGATTCGAAGATCGCTTGATCGACCGACGCCAGTAATTGAGATGGCATTAATAACGTCTTATCGCCGAGGAAAACGACGCGTCCGCGTAAACACGTTTCATGAAAGCAAGTAGATCTGGGTTAGATCAAGTCAGATTTCTATGCCTGAAGGTCGAGGGTGCCGAGAGAAACAAGAGTCAAGCGATCAAGAATCCTACGCAAGGGAAAAAACAATATTAATTTCTTATTTAATCGCAAAGGCCGTAGCCAGGCACAAAAAAGGAGATGAAGAAATGAGGTTTCCAACTACCAGAGAAGAGGCGTGAATTTAAAATTGAATTTCTAGTAATCGAGTTATGAGAGACCAAGGAAAGTTTTACTCGGTACTTTTACTCACAATAATCTTGGCACGATCTTTGGTGAGATAATGACGTTGGCGCGAAAGTGAAAAGAGAGGTAATGGAGGAGAGTAATTTCTAAATGAGGTTTACGACGGTTTTGCGAGGATTATTTCGACTGAAGATGGGATATGTAAATTTTTATAAATGGTATCAAAAATGGGGGTCTGGTAGATGATGGAAATTAGTTGTGTCACAGTTTTAGTGAGGTTTATTTCATACATTTTTGCAGTAGAATGTTATACTTGTTGTGGGTTCCGGGATGAAGACGACATGTTGTTCCTCAAACACTGGTTTATTCAAAGTATGACAATAGTGGATTTCCCAAATGACAGAGATGGTTCATAAAGAATTTCTCACGAGTGGCCCATCCATGGCTTTATTTACATTAATTCACGTACACGTCGATAGTCATCGATCAATCATGTTTAAACAACGTGTTTCATTCCTGAAGGTTATCAAATGTCGTGAATATGACAGTCATTCATATCGGAAATCTCCAGGAGAAGACCCACTTGTTATCAAATGTAAATGTTAGTATGAGTAAAAAAAAGTTTAAATTTGTAGGTCTACCACATACTATAACTTTGTTTTTTACAAGAAGTTTCAGCTAGAGTATCCTTTTTTTCCATAATATTTATTAAAATGATAGAAGATTCATTATTCTCATAGACAGCGTATTTTAAAATTTCTGACAGTATACCTTAGACCTTTCCCTTCCTCTTAGAGAAAAAAGTCTCAATAGCAATGCGAAATTCTTCCCCAAGTGCACATTTAATCACTGCATCCCAAAGAAGAGGCTCAAAAGTGCGAATCAAAGTGCACTTTCACGTGACGCAAGAAAGGCCAGCGCGTGAAAGAATCGAGGGGGCTTCTTTTTCATCAAAGAATTCGCCACAGATGTTGACTTGGCCGTCACTCTATTTATTTCGATCTGGTTTTAGCGCGTGGCTCTTTACGGCGGGGAATAAAGGCGTAGCCGGTAAAATGAGAGAAAGGCTGTTGCCTCTTCTGTGCGCCATTGGAACGGGAAGAAAGGAGAAAGAAGAGGCGCGCGTTCTAAAACGTCGCACTGAAAAGGAGTCGAGTGAAAGACTCGCGTCAAGGAGTGATGCAAGGGGACCGTGAAAGAGGCTCGACACTTCGCAAAAAAGAATTTTTGCGAGTGCGTTTGCATGCCGATGTGCTTACATGCGATGAAACTATAGAAATGGCACTTTTTGATCAACGGGAAGTGTTTGATTAAAAAGTAAAGAGATGCGGAATGATGAATTTATTGTGTTGTGAAGAATAGGGAAATGGTAATTGCTGTTTCATCGTCGATTTTTTGTTTTTGACAAGATTTGTTTATTTAAGAAGGGTTTTTTCTGAAATTAATCTATACTTATCAGTGATTTGAGTCAAGAAAAGTTTTAGTTATTCGGATATTTCCTTCATGGATATCTATTATAAATAAAATTGCAGGGTTTGGGAGTATCGCGTTACAATAATTTACAAGTAAAGATAATGGGAAGTAGTTACTTTTATTCGGTAACAAGTAAAGAGTACCTTGTTATTTGTTTCGCATTACTTTATCAGTCACATTATGTTTTTATAACGATCTATAATTATGCTCGGAAATGTGAAACTGAGATATAAGTGACACTGAACTTCCTTATTTTCGAATTAAAAATTGTATAATCGTAATTTTAAATGTAGCAGAGTGGAAGTTTAGCAATTTTTTCAAAATATCGACGAACAATATGCTTTCTCACTTTTTTTTAAATAATTTCAAAATTCAGACGTTTAAATTTAAAAAATTTGAATAAAAATACTAGAAATACCAGAAATCGTAGGGGGATCTTAAAAATCAATAGTTCCCGTTATAAAATCTTGCGCAACATTGTGAAAACAAAAAAAAAAGAAAAATACTAGATAATAACTATAGTTTCTTATGAATGCTGTCACATTCATCAAAAATTTATGTTATTCCAGGAATCGACTTACTTTAATTCCTCAAGCGTTGAATTCTAAAAATTTATATAGTAGGTAATATACATAAATTTTGAACGGTCCTTCAAATAGTTAAAAATGAAAAAATACCACAAAAAAACGAAAGAAAAAAAACCTATGTGGATATAAATACGAAAAATTAGAATTGGTCACCTATATTACGTGTGCTAAAAACAATATAATTGAAAATTTATCGTAAATTATGAAAAATTAACTATTGAATCCATAAAAAGCAAGAAATTTGGAAGATTTTTTATTTATTATTTTATTTTATCTTATACACAGGCATATATCCTCTGAATATTACAATAATTTAACAAAATCATTTTGAAAGAATTTAAAAATAAATCTGTATCGCAAAAAACAGACTAGATTCGAACCTCTCCAATTTACTCTAATGTAATATAATGTTTCGTTTTATTAGTGAAAATCTGAAAAACTTTGAACGTACCCTAAAGTACGGAATTTCGTAAATTATCGAAGACATTTTTAACTATTTTCTTAAGTTTCAAATAATTGGTATCATATTTTAATTTTTTGAAATTTCGTAAAATGAAAAAACCAGGAAATATTCAAAAATTGTAAATAACAGCATAAAATTGGAGAAATTTCAAAAAATTCTTTATATTTGTCGATTAAGGAAAATTTTTGAAATTTCATAAACAGTGTAATGTGCTAAAATTTTGTAGAAAATTTAGAAACACATTATCAATTATCTTACGAAAATTCTCGGTGATTAGAAAAATTTCATAAAAAAATTTAGAATTTGAAAGACTTGTTTTTTTGTTTTTTCTTCATTTTCTTGTTTGTAAAAACTTGAGACGATTCAGGAAAACAAAGATTGAAATTAATAAATTGATGCATATTTGCGTGGGAATTTTACACGTACAGAATTTTCCATGTAATTATAAATAAATTATTTATTTGAAATTTTTGAATAAAATATTTCTTGTAACTTTCGTAATTTTGGGAAGTTTCAAATTCATATTCAATTAACATCGAACAGATGCTTCAGTGTTTCTATCTTCCATTAAAATGAATTTCAACCTTCATGAGAAAAATCATGAATAATTCATAATTTCTCATTTGAAGAAAAATTTTTCACCATTACGATTTTCACATGTTCATATCGATCCCTCAGATTCTGTATTTTGCATAGTACAGTTAGCACCTTGCTAACAATTTTCGCGAACTCGTATTTTTAACGGAATGTTAGAAAAGTAGATTGGGAGATAATTAACTTCGATCGAGGTTATCCGTATCATGATCCGATCACTTTATGATCAACGAATGGAATCAATTTTTCGCAAAGCCACGTAACGGTTCTTTTCATCTGCTTAATATGATGTTCCGTTACTTTTACCAATTCAGCACATCAGATGCGTGATATCTTGAGAAAATGATGTATTTATTGAACGCTCCTTTCTGGAACAGTCTGTTACATCAGTGCTACTTACATAATAAAGTTTTCTCCATGGCATGAAAAATGATCTAACACATTAAGCATCGACTTATCAGTTTGTTTTTAACGGTTTCGGAATTCGGAAAAATGCTGTTTCTTCATTGTTACAACGCTTTTCTTCGAAAAGTTCATACATTTTCAATAAATTGGATTGATTTGTCCCTATCGTATGTTTTTGGATTCTTTCAGTTTTATTTCATGAAAGCCCTGAAGTAACAAGAAATAGAAAATAATTTTCTACAAAGAATGTTCATCGTTCCTTCCACCATACCCTACAAAATTATCCCCTAATATATAACTGAATTTGACATCCATGATCGCACTTAAATACCTACAAAAAAAACAATCGAGGTCTTGCAGAATTTCCCGCAAACCGAAAAAGAAGGTCCTGGCCACTGGTGGAATGAGGAAGACGCCGAAACCCCGTTAATAATATCGCGTTCGTAAGAGCGCTATTAATCCTTCCTCGTTGTCATTATAAATCATAGTGTCATCGAAACTGCGCAGACTCGAGTAACTTTAATAGAACTGAGCTTTTCGCAACAAACGCCAGTACGATAAAACAATCCTGAACTTTTTCAAAAAAATCAGAATCTAACTTTTTTGTAGCCTTTGGAAGCTAATGATAGGAAAAACAAATAAAATGTTTACCGTAGTTTGCACAAATATTGAATTTCTATACTCCAAACTTCTGCTTTTCTTTAAAATCTCTTTAACTCGAAAAACTTTTGAAAAGAATGCATGGACCCTTTTTTCACCTGTCAACATTTTACAAACGCACTATATGGACATTGATGATAAGGAAGCACCCAGTTAATTTATCAGGATATTGAAAAAGTTTTTCAATTTTCAGGCTTCAGCGGCGTACAGTTACGTATACGAAATCGAAGAGGATCCGGGCACGAGACATGGGAAAATTGAGTCGAGGTCCGGGGAACACGCCAACGGTCAATATTACGTCAATTCCGATCATTCCATGACAGACGCTAAATATTTCGCCGACGAATGGGGTTATCATCCCTCCGTGAAATACAGATCTTCGGATAATCACAGCTCGAGCAGCGCCGAATTCGTCTTGGACGAAAAAGCAGTTGGGGATTCCGATTACGACTATTACGAGGTGAGGATTTCCGGAATCTATTCATCGAATTTCCAAACATTTCAAATATCCCAGTACTTTATATATCTTTTTTTTTTCAATAAACTAGATAACAAATACCATCTCAATCGTAACCTACAGCAAATATCAATAACCATTTCCATACCTCAACCCACAGTTCCACGACCAAAATTGGCCTTTGATCAACATCGAGAAAAAGGACCAAGGACCCCACGCAACAAGGGAGAAACTAACAACAGCCGCGAGTCTATCGATACCCCTCGACAATTTTCATTCAAATCCCAATGCCTCGTCGGATTTGAAGACATCCGAGGATTTCCGGGACATAAATTACACGAATCTTCCCCAACAACATATTCCCACGGCGGAGGCGTTCTCTTATCGAAATCAAGATCCCTCGGTTAATGAAATCCGAGATACAACCAATGATTTGCCATCCAGAAGCGTAATTGAAGACGATTTGGCGTTTCAAACAGCGGGAAATTTTGGGCAACGCGTAGGACACACGGTCGAAATTGTCACTTCAACCCCAAAGTACATTTTCCTTCCAACCAGAGCAACAACCCAGAAAATCCAATCTGCTCCAGTTCTAGAAACATTAGAAGTTGTTACACAATCTACTCTGAATCCTGAACCTGGGACCCAAACTCCCCCAATAACTTCAAACGTTCCAGAAAGGACAGACCCTCCTGATAGGCAAGACGAATTAAAAAATGCAGGACTTTTTACGACTCCAGAAGATCAAACTGTCGCGACAACTACTGATTCTGAAGTGACCTGGAACACCAAATACCCAGTAGACTATTCCAGCACTCCAAGGGAATTCTCTAGAAGTCTGGATCCATCATACCAACAGCCGAATTCCAGTGATTCTAAGGGATCTGCCTTTACTAACCCAATCGTAGTTGCAGATGTTTCTGAAAGAGTGAACGGTGCGAGATCACAGATTTTCCACGAAGATTTTCCGGATGAGACGATATCTTCGATCGTCTTGAACCCTATCCAGGCGGGGGTTGCTTTAGCCAATGCTGGCAAAGCCCATCTGATCGATGGTGACCCTTTCGATGGAAAACCAGAAGAGGAGTCTGAAAGCCGAAAGTCATTTGTCAAGTTCAACATCGCCCGGAACAGCCAATCAGAAGAAGATGACCTTGAGCCTGCCCGAGAAGTGAATGAAACCAAAGGCGAAACGGTCGAGATCCAGAAGTCAATCGAATTGTACCACCAAAACCCATCCATGGAAATCCACTATCCACCAGTCTTCCAGCAAGCGGAAAAAGTGTACGAATGGAATGACCCTGGCCCTGCTCAGACCCCATTGAAGAACATCGAAGACGACGTTCCTGAGCAAGAGGACGTAAACGTCGCAGAGTCGGAGCATCTCAACGACTTGAAGAGTCTCCACAAAAGGAGGAATCCCGGGGTTTCCAGTTACCAAAACGAAGAACTAGGCCCTCAAAACTACCAGTACATAGTTTCCCTTCCCCAAAGCGCGGAGTTGGATTACTCTATGCAGAACGCCTTGAATTTCAACTCCATGAAGCTCGCACCACAACAAAACCAGCCTGCAAAAAAAGTAGTGGAGAACGCCCCGAGCTACCCAACGAACAAAGTGGTAGACAAGTATATCGAGAAGAAGATTCCCGTGCCCCATCCGATCCCCGTACCCATTCGCATTCCCCTTGAACGAGTTGTCGAGAAGCCGGTCCAGATGGAGAAAAAGGTGCCCTACACAATGCAGAAACTGGTGGCTCAATCCTACCTTGCCCACGCACCTCTGCCGCCATTTCAAGTCCCGATGGAGAAAAAAGTACCCATTCCCTTGGAAGTGACCAAGATTATTGAGAAACACATTCCTGTCAACATGAGGCATGTTCCTCATTATGGAACGAATCATCATGAGTCTGCTCAACCAGTTCATCACAACGTTTTCCTGAATCGCTCACATAACTTCCATCCTTTCGTTCATCCGAAACCCAGTTACTCTGAGACTAAGGCTCCGATGATGTTCCATTATCATCCACCCAAACAATCGTATGTTCCCGTGACTAAGAAAGTGCCGATTTTCTACATTATCCAACCGCATGTTATGAACTATGTCAATCATAATGGCAGCAATCGAAGGAGACAAACTTCTCAAAGACTGTCTTTGGTGGAGAAGGCACCTAAGGATGAGTACATTGGTCCCGTGCCACCGCAACCGCAAGTGCTCGTCAGACCGAAGACGTCCATTGTCACTAGACCACTTTCGCCAGTGACCATTTCGCATAGGAAATCAAGACAGGATTTTGGTCACGGGAGTTTTCGGCAATCTAGGATAGAATATGGTTTCAGACCACCAATGGTGCCTTCCATTCAGTACGATGAAGAGACCCCGTCTAAGGTCGAGAGTTGATGAGTGATGGGCGAAATGCGGATGATTTTGGAGAACTTAGTGCCAAATCAGGGATTTCGAAGATTATGCGTTTTTAGAATGGCATTCGTCGAATGGACGCGTTTCGAGGTTTGCAAGATATTGTGGGTCTTTGAATGATTCAATGATCTTGCATCAACATTGTACGATTAGTCATAACCATTGGTCCTTAGTGGAGAAATTATTAATTGTAACATAATTATTGTACATAAAGAGTTGTTAACGAGACACATTGTATCTTAGATGTTTTAACGTGTGTCGAAATTTGTAGGATGATGTGGGTCTGAAAGGACTTTTGAATAAAAATATTGAGTTGTATATTATTCACATATAAATTTTACAAATTTTCCTTATAACCAAGTCTAACACAAAATTCTTTCATTTTTAAATCAATCGACATTTCCTCGAAGTTTTCACTAAACCATCTAAGAAAATAACAGGGCATCGCAAACGAGAAGAAAAGTGAGATGAATTCACTGTGACAAAAGACAAGCTTTCTACGTAATTTTCTACAGTAATGGTTACAAAGTTCTTCTTTGACGTGCCTTGATTAATATTCTGAAGATTCTTTCGTCTTTGTCGTAATTCTTTTCGGAATTAGAGAGGAAGTTGAATTAGTTCTCAGTTGGTTCACCTTTAATGATGTTTTATCGTGAAATTTTGAGTTATGATTAGGAATGTTGATTTCCTGTTATTAGGTGCAAAATTTGAAAAATGGTCAGGGGTTTTAGAACGAAATTTTTTAAGTGGTCGAGGAAGCCAAATATCGTCAGAATTTGTTCCACCTAACAAAAAATTCACCGAAATATACTGATTCAATTCATCCCATGGAATTCATGAACTCACAACTATTTCGCAGAGATCAATAAACATCGGAAGCAGGATTCCCGGAGTTTGAGCAACATTAGCACACACAGCACACGCGTAACATACGTCTTTCCCGAGGCTGTCGTGCCATTACAATTACTGTCCTGTGCAATTAGAAGCCTTATCACAAATGCTTTTCAATAATAATAATTCGATCTACGTGTATCCAACCGCAAACTGCGATTGCTGTTACACAGGATACTGTAATTCAACTTTCTCCTGTAATTAATACGAGATGAAATAACAATCACACAAGTATCATTGTTCTAAACTGATGAAAATCATTTGATCTTTAATCAAAATATGTGGTTTAGGGGACATACTAATTGTAAATGAATGAACAGGTAATCTGATTTGCTTTAGTTTAATAATTTAGAATTTTGTTGAATCTTTCTTGAGCTGCATAAATAGAATTTTGTAATTTCACATTTTCATACATGATGTGAGTTCGAATTGGAAAAAAACCCCATTAGGGAAGTTACATTTCATACAATAAATAAATATTTGAAATGAATTTTATTATAATCATTATACTTGTTTATTACTATAATTAATTATATCATATAAATATACAATAATTAAATTATCCGCATTCTACATGATTTATTATGAATCATGAATATTTTGACTTTCGATATTTTTAGAGTATCGTGAATGAACTGAAGAATTTCAAATGATCTTGAATTTTTCTATTATTCCATTACTTCCAATTTTTCATGATAAATATCAAAAAAAATCGACGATCTACAAAAAGAACAATTTTCGACTTTTATGCATTTTGATGATATTATACAAGTAAAAAAAACTAAATCAATCTATGAGTAAATTATAAGAATAACTTTCTACATTTTATAGAATCTTCATAAGTATTAATTTTTTGTAACTTGTCGATGATTTTATGAATTATTTCCAGTCATGTAACCGTTTTCAATATTATTTTAGCTTTTTTTTTTTCGAAATTATATGTGTATGTGTGACTATCTTTGGAATTTTTTTTCATTTTCGGCTATCTCCGTACTATCAATATTCTGTTGACTTTTAATACTTTCCACACTTTCACACAGTTCCATAGTTTACAAGGAATTTTTGAAATTTGAAACAGTATTCTGAATTTTAGAAAATTTGTTGCAATTCTACAAATACGACAAAATTTCGACAATTGTCGGTAATTGAAAAAATTTCCGTATTCGTTCATTTCAAAAAATGTCTGTCCCTAACGTCTGAATTTTGATTTCACTTTGCTAGATTACTTTTTGTCTTTTTTACTTGTTCACCATTTTACTATTTTACGATTTCAGTAGTATACTAGTTTACTAGCTTACAAGTTTACTGGCTTATTAGTTTACTAGTTTGCTAGTTTACGAGAAATCCTACGATACATAAAAATTATGTAGCTATAATTTTTTCCAAAATTTACAAAACTTTCTGTCTTAAAGCATATTAATGATAGAATACCATAATTATAAATATTTCAGAAATTATTCTTGAAATTCATATAGAAAACAAAAAAATGCATCAAACAAATTTATACAATTTATACGATTAAACATACTTTTGATTGTAAAAATACTAAAATAATATGGAATCTAAGTATCAAAAATCTTTACAAAAGAAACTGTCGTCTGAAAAATTAATTTTAATTTTAAATATCCTTGAAAGTTACAATACTATTACATCAATTTCTAAAAATTTAGTGAGCGATTCATAAAAATGTTAGGAATATATAAAAATACCAGGAAGTACTCCAAAATTTGATAAACAGTATACTCTACGGCATTCTATAAATTTATGATGAACCTGTAATGAAGAAAGCTTTATAGAAACTCATATTATTATAACTAATTGTAAGTGTCAGATAATCCTTAAAGTAGCATATATATACAAAAAGTATTCGTCGAAAAAATCGTAACCTCAGTTACTAATTGAAAATGACAAAACTCGAATTTCATTATTTACGAACATGAAAAATGTGCAACTCTGGATTCCAAAAGTAGTATAACTTTTAAATTCCGAAATGTAAAATATTTCAAAATCCCTCTCTTGTAACCATATTGTCAAAGATTGAAAATTATGAAATCCCAAAGGAAAAATATTTTTAGAAAAACCCCTCTCGAAAACTTTTTTTGCCTGTGCCACTCACCTGCAAATCACTCGAAATTTGACACTTTTTACCTCGTTTTGGAGAACATTTTACAGGTAATTTGCCGGTTTCTCGGTGGACGCTTTGATAGCCTAACATAAATATCCCGCAGCAACATTTGGGTAAATTTTACACCGCACTGAATGGGGTAAATAGCGGCCAAACGGCGGTGAGAAAGTGCGCGTGGAAGGTAAATCATAGAACGACCACCGTTCCTGAGGAAGCACACATTATCATGCTAAAATGTTTGGTATATTATACGCATCATGAATTCATGAGAATATCCTGATTCACTCTTTTTTGAAACAAAAAAAACGCATTGTGAGAGAAAAAATGGTATTTTGAACGTTTAAACAAACATTTGCTGGATTCGTTTTTGAAAAACAAACGAATAAGATTGTTTTGAATTTTTTTTAAACTGCAATAATTGTAAATTATGTTCGAATAAATTATTTTAAATCTGTAATTTCCATAACAGGAAAATTTACTGATATCTTTGTCTTCCGAATTTCTTCAAAATTGGAAGCTTTAAGCTACACATTTTTTTAAAAACTCTAATTCTTGCAAATGTTGAAACAAAGAACATGCAATTGCAAGAAATCAAAATCTTCATTTTTCCATTTCATGACAAAGAAAATCAAAAATAAAATTCTGCTATCTCTTCAGGAAAACCATTTCTTCGAGAAAATTTGTATTGACTTGTCCCAAATCACGAGCGTAATCGGAAGAAAACCAGGGATGGAACATTTATTTCCGGTTCAGCGAAAAATTGAGAGGTTAAGAAGCGAAGTATTCCGGTGATCCCGGTGAAGCCAATCGGTCATGCCCTAACCCATGGGAATTCAGATATTGATTCGTTGGACTAAAACGAACTGGAGATAAATTGGTGGCGTGCACGAATATAATGTTTCTGCGGTCCGTTATCATGTGCTAGGTCAAGTAATATCGATTCTATAATTAAGTACTATCGATTGGTTGTTTGTAAATTAGGTAAACAAGAAATTATAAATTAGTTTCAGCTATTTTCTTTATTGTAGTGTGTGAGTTTGCAATTTTTTGCATAAGCTATGCAATTTGTATGAATAGGGGGAGGGGGTTGAGGGTTAGAAAACCCTCTAACGAGATCTTTCTAACGATTTCGATCAAATGCTTCTATTAATGTTTTTTACGTTTTGATACAACTTTTGATATCTTGCATTGCATGCTATTTTTCAGAAAATAACGTCTGAATAGATTTCTATTTCTTTTTGGTATTTTTCGTATACATCTTCGACAATTTGAAGGATTTTTCAGTATTTTTGAAACTATTCGTATTTTTCATGATTCAAACAATTTTACGGGATTTTCTAGTATTTTTTTATGTTTCTAGCATTTTCATTAAAAATGTTATAGATTCCGGGAATTTAGAACTGTAATATTTTGAGTTATATATATTTTACATTTTCAAAGGATGTTTCAGAAAACAGTGCCTCGAGAGATATTTATTTCTTCTAGAATATTTCGTATTTCTGCAGTTTTTTAACGATTTGAAGGATTGTTCAGTATTTCTGAAACTATTCGTATTTCTTAGGATGCATAAAATGTTGCAGGGTTTTCTATTATTTTTTTATACTTCAAGCATTTAGACATCAATTTTTGTACTTGGATTTCGAGAACTTCGAGCTCTAAAATGTAAAGTTAATAAATTTTTCATGATCCAAATGAATTTTTTAGAGAACAAGTGTCTCAATAGATTCATTCTTATTTCAGTATCCTTCGTATTTCATCAGTTTTTCTACGATTTAGAGGATTGTTCAGTTTTCTTGTAGTTTTCTGTATAAATTTCTGGAATTCGATGCTCTAGTTTTGAAAGTTGTATAGATTTTTAATATACTATAGATATACTTGAATTTTTCTATAACTGTATTTTCTTTTTGTATTTCCTAGTATTCATAGAATGTTGAAAAATTTCAAGGTGTTTACAAAGATATTTCTTTGAATTTCAAGAATTATATTTCGTAAAATTGGAAGTTTAAAATATTTGCAGTATATGGATCAATTTTGCAGAACACAGTTTCTCTATAAATTTAGAGTGTCCTGAACATTTTTTGAATTTTAAACAGATTTTTGAAATTTGAACATTTCGTAGTATTCTTATGGTTTTCTATACACATACATTATGAAAATTTAAAGCTCGAGAAATCGGAGTTTTTCGATTTCTGGAATGACCGAAATTTTCTAAGAATCTAATAGCTTTTTTAAAAAAAGTAAATAATATCTAGTTTACTTCTTATTTCCTTTTTTTTCTGTGTTCATAAAATTGCGTAAGGTTTTCTAGCATGATCTAGAGATTTTAGTGATCCTGCTATAAATTATATGAATTAAGTTTTCCAGTATTTTCGTGTATTTATGTGTAGATTTTAAAAATTAATTGCTAGGATTATGAAAATTTCTAATAAAAAGTGAAAGAGCATCCTACACTTTCTTAATATTTGTATATGAAAAACTGAAATATCACTCTGTTTCATCTAGAATTTGACAATAATACAATTTTTAGCTGAAAATAAGGAAGTTCAAAAGTTACTTATAACTAAGTGTGAAAAATTTTTTTTAAGAATTTACTCGTTGTTCTAAAAACTTGATGAGACAGATGTGAAATGACCAACACAATTTTCGTTACTCGTTCCTAAAAAAAAAGGAACTCGTTCTTGTTATCGTTAAACTCAAAAGTGTAACGTTATTGGATATCATAATTTCAGTGGACTTATTGTATTTTCATTGCAGTGACTGCAAGCCTCAAAAAAAAAAGTTGGAAAAGGGCCATAACTCTACTATTTGTTGATATTTTTTTTATCAAATAATGTTTATACATTAAAGTACACAATATTCTATCACAATTATATAACTGCCATGTAATAAGATTATGTGCTATACTCATTAAAAAAAATCCGAACCTTCCTCAAAAACCCTTTAAATCACAAAATGTATGTTTAATGTAGTAAAAAAAGTGTTTCTTCTTCTATTTATTATGCATTGGCTATACATCTAAATGTGAAAAAGACAATAAACGCGTTTTTCGCAATTGCATATCTGTAGTTACTCAGTTGCTTATGTTAAATTTTTTGAAAACAACAAAGATTTAATATATAAAGTAGAAGTTGTTGAAAAAAAATTATGTTTTGATATTGCCTTTTATATTTGATTATTTATTGATTAATTAATTAATTTACTCATTTATTCTACATTTAATCTCTACATCACTATGAATGGACTATGTACTGTCAAATTAAATCAATTTCACTTGCATGTTATTCTACAAGTACAACACAAATTTGAACCCTCCCCCCCTCTTGCAGGTTTCTGTCCGCGGGCCTGTGAAATGGTATTGATTTGTTCTATTGGTGGGTAAAATATTTTTGATAAAGATTTTTGATATCAGAAGGCGTTGAATGGCGGTAAATACGAAACTGATATAACTCAAGAAGGTGTAGAGTCTGCGAAAGACAAGTTGTGTGAAAAATCGAGCGTTGGAAAAAACGAAAACAGGCAGTCGAACGATCGCAGGAGTTTGGGTAGTCTTCATTTACAGCTTTTCGTAAATACTTGTCTAATCCAAATGGCGATCCTTTTTATAACGAACTTCAGAATTTTTACTCGAAAATTATTCTCAGCCTATTTCTTCAAAAAATAGCAACATCCAACTGTAGAATGAATACAACAACGAATTTGTAGCCAAGCAAAAGTTTCACAAAACACGCCATAAAATTACTCTCGGAGTCATAACGAATTTTCACAACGCAGCAATTTTTCTGTGGGAGGGTAAACAAATTGGAAAGTGTTTTTTTTTGTGGAAGGTCCGAGGGAAACGTTCATAGTTTCATACACCCACTGCAATAACCGGGTAATATTCACCATGTTCGGCCGCTTTTATGATTCCGTTGGGAGTACAGTAAGTCGTTACAGACGGGTCATATCAGAATCCCCATGAATCCGTGAAATACGGCGCATCAACTTTTATCGATTCAACATTGTTCGCTGTCGTGCTTTCCTAGAAACTTTGAGATTCGTTCGGAAATAGGGCAAAGTTGTGAAAAAGATTGAATGGATTTTGATTAGAAGGGTTTTGAAAGGTTATGAATCAGAGTAGATTGAAGAAGATATTTTACAGTCGACTGACGATTTTTTTGCAAAGTGGAAAAGTGAGAATTGTAATATGATATTGCAGAGAAAGCAACAAAAGTATAATATAGAACGCAATAAATTCAAAAGTTTATGTTAAAATATATTTATTTCTAGAATGTAGTTTGACAATGTTTCGAAAAAAGTACCAAAAAAAATATGTATAAGATTCCAGTTTTCTGAAACTTGAAGTATATATTTTTTTCAATATTCATCATGAATTCTGTTATATTTTCTGATATTTTGATGTTTTTTTGAATAGATTTCTAGAATTGTACTCTCTGGGATAAAAAAAATTCCAAGACATTTATTATTGTTATTCGTAATCAATTGAATTATATCTATATAGAATTCAAGTTTTTGAAAGTTTCATATTAATTACATTCTTATTTATATTTTCCAGCATTAATAAATTTCTTAACATTTTCTATTCTTCTTTTTCATTCGCGATATTGTGATTGTCTGCCGAAAAAATCAATAAAAAGAATTTACAGTCGATAAATAAAATGACTCTGAATAAAGCGACTTCCTATAACTCTCTCATAATGATCTTTAGCTAAATAAATTTTTTACATGGAAGATATCTTCTTTCAAAAAACATTTCAAACTAATATCACGAATGCCCTTAATTCCCCAAAACACAAACTCCAAGAAACCAATATCCAGAATAAAACAACCCTAACTTGTCCGTTTATCATTATCTTCCTTTTCCAACTTCCTGATGAGCAATTAAAAAACTCTGTAACTTGCTCAAGACTTTCACCTCGCATATATTTGTATCCACCTAGAAAAACATGCAATATTTAACAGCCCTGAGCTCGCGCAAATATACCACCCTTAAAATTGGTCTTTTGCATATTCAACTGCAAACATTCAAAAGTTTCCATTGATTTTATGCAAGTTAAGTTTCATGCAACTCCGTTGCAAAAGCTGATAATAATTGTGCCCGAGATGAAAATAAGGATAACAAGTTCCACCTTGTACCGGGTAAAAGTTCTTAATCTCGAGAAAGCAACGAAAAAACACCTTACTCCGGCAAAAAAAATGTACTTTTAAAGCATACAAGTTTTTCTATACCATGAGTGATGTGCACAGAAACCTATATTTGGGGGAGAGGGGGGTTACAACTTTTATGTTGTACTTGTAGAATAACATGCAATTGAAATTGATTTGGATTGGCAGTAAATGGTCCATTCATTGTGATGTAGATAATAAATGTAGATAAAATAAGTGAATTATTGCATTAATTAATCAATGAATAATAAAATACATAAGGCGATATTAAAACATCATTTGTTTTCAACAACTTTTACATTAAATATTGTATCCTGGTTGTTTTCAACAAATTTAACACAAGCAACTCAATAGTTACAGATACACAACTGCGAAAAAAGTGTTTTATTAATTTTTCACATTTAGATGTATAACGAATGCATACGAAATAAACAAAGAAACACTTTTTATTACCACACTATACACATATTTTATGATTTAAAGGGTTATACTGCGTTTTTGAGGACAGTTTAGATTATTTTTATATCTTTGTAGGACATAATTTTATTACATAGAAGTTATATTGTTGTGATAGAGTATTGTCAACTTTATTATACAAACATTATTTGATGAAAAAAAAATATCCAAAAATGGTGGAGTTATGGCAATTTCCCAACTTTTCTATTTTTAAAAGCTTGCAGTGACTGCAATGCTAATAAAAAAAGTCAACCGAAATTTTTATACCCAAAAACGCTACATTTTTTAGTGTAACGATAACGTAACGCGTTATATTAAATAACAAGTAACGATAACAGGAATGAGTTACTTTTTTTTTGGTAACGAGTAACAAAAATCGTGTTATTCATTTCACATCTGTCTCATCAAGTTTTTAGACTAATTTGTAACTTTTTGAGAAATTTTTTGAAACTTAGATATAAGTAATTTTTCAACTTCTTTACGTTCAGATAAAATTGCATTATTTTATGATTTTTGATAAAATGGAGTAATGTATCAGTTTATTATATACAAATATCGACAAATCGCTTTTTCACTTTTTATTAGAAATTTTCATAATCCTAGGAATAAATTTTAAAAATCTGCATATAAATACATGAAAACACTGGAGACCTTTTTTTTACGTCTTTAGATGAAAACAGAATTGAAAAGGAATATAAGAAATACTAACTATTTTATATATTTTTTTAAAAAGCTATTAGATTGTTTAAAAATTTCTCTAATTCCAGAAATTAAGAAACTCCGATTTTTCGAGCGTTTAATTATGATTGTATATGTGTATAAAAAACTATAAAAATATTAAAAAAATATTCTAATTTTAAAAATCTAGTAAAAATTCTAAAAATATTACGTACACTCTAAATCTGTGAAGACACTGTTTTCTGCAAAATCGATCAAAATATTGTAAATATTTCAACCTTTAATTCCAGGAATTCTAATTCTTCAAATTTATTTAGTTATCTTTGAAAAAACCTTAAAATCTTCCAACATTCTATACATACTAGGAAATACAGAAAGAAAATACAAGTATATGTATGGAATATTAAAAATCTATACATCTTTAAAAACTAGAGCATCGAATGTCAGAAATTTATACAGGAACATACAAGAAAACTGAACAATCCTTCGAATCGTAGAAAAACTGATGAAATACGAAAGATACTAAAAGAAATATGAATCTATTGAGACACCTGTTTTCTAAAATATTCTATTGGAACATGAAAAATTCATGGAACTTCACTTTTAAGAGCTCGCAATTTTCGAAATCCATGTACAAAAATTTATATCTAAATGCCTAAAGTATACAAAAATACTAGAAAATCCCGCAACATTTTATGCATCCTAAAAAATACGAATGGTTTCAGAAACACTGAACAATCCTCAAAATCGTAGAAAAACTGAATAAATACGAAAAATACTGAAAGAAATAAATATTAATTGAGACACTGTTTTCTGAAAAATCCTTCAAACACGTCAAATTTAATAAACTCTCAATTTTACAGTTCGAAATTCTCACAACTTATAACAATTTCAGTGAAAATGCTAGACATATATAAAAATACTAGAAAAACCTGTAACATTTTTTATATGTTGAAAAATACGAATACTTTCAGAAATACTGAACAATCCTTCAAGTCGTTGAAGATATATACGAAAAATGCAAAAAAGAAATAAAAATCTATTCCGACGCTGTTTTCTGAAAAATATCATGCAATGCAAGATATCAAAATCTATATCAAAACGTAAAAACCATTAAAAGAAGCATATCATCGAAATCGTTAGAAAGATCTCGTTAGGGTGTTTTCCAACCCTCAACCCCCCCCCCCCCTCGTCAGCACGGATCTGACAGTAACCTATAACTAACAATTATAGATAAATTTATTTATTTTTTTTTAAGTAAAAGACGTGAAATAATTTTGTTGTATTCATACAGTTTCATGCTCTGCGTTCCCCAAGTCAGAAAAAAAAGCATTTACATAGCCGGAATGGATATTATGACTGAGTTTCCATTGAAAGGCAGATTCCATTTCGTTGCTACGCGAATTGGAAAACGTGCTAGCGATTTCATTGGGGGAGCGAGAGGACGCAAGAAATGAGAATGAAATGAAATGTAGACGGTGGATTTGACTCTTTCGAGCTCGCCTTTTAGCGCGTTCTGTAACTTCTTCTGGCATGATAATGTAATTAACCTTCTGCTTTTGTCGGGGATCTATGATTTCTCGAGATGAGAAAAACAGGCAATGGAAAGACAGAGGAAAAGTGGATGAAAACTCGTAATGAAAAGAGCCAGTTTTTGCATGTTGCTTGAATTATTGAAGTCAACATGTTTCGTCGAAAAATAGACATGTTTGAGTAATAATCTGCTTTTTTTGAATCCTTAATGCTGTGTCGTCGAAATTTTTGATCAGAATATAAAAATGAAATAAGAGTTTGCATCTTTTTCAACACTGAAAGAAAATGCAAGCGATGTAAAGGCACGAACAAAATTATCATAAATCCTGTGCCAAGTCACTGGCTCCTCCAAAATTTATATTCGCGGATCATAAATTTCATCTAGTTTTGATTGCTGCATCCACCCTTGAATTCGGAGCAATCGTGATTTTCTCGCTCCCAAGTATTATTCCAGCTTCGATAATGCTTCGGCGAGACTTGGCAGTGTTTCATATCTCGGAAATTACGCGAAAAAGTCGAGGACCTATGGATTATCGTGATCGCGAATCGATTCGGCGTCGTTACCTCGCGATTCCCGAGCAACTCGCCTTTACGTAAATTGAATTTTTCCGCCTTCATCAATCACGGAATTAGAATTGCCATTCCATTGCAAGATCTTTGCGAGAGATTTCCGGGAATAAATGGTACAATCTGGATAATGAAGAATAATATCTTATGGTGATTTTTGTGCATGGGAGAGATGCAAGGGAAAATTGGGTGGTATTGTTGGGTTGGAGAGAAATTAGGAAATGTGTTAATGACTGTGATTTTGGTTGTCTCAATTTTTCATAAATCAACAATCTCAGTATGATCGAAAATTTTTTTAATTTTGGAAAAAATTCAAGAATGTTAGACAGTTTTTACTGTTTTGTGTAATTTTCGAAATATTCTACTATCTACAAAATTTATGAATATTTTGAAAAATACTATAGATTTTTCTCGATTTCGATGATATTCAACAATTTTAGAAAAGTTTTATCTTTAAAATGCCTATAAAATTTATTGTTCACAAAATGAAAAAGAATTTGTAGATGTTTTTCTTTTTTTGAAAAATTATATCAGATTTTAGATTCTAGAAAATTTGTTCTGTTTTTTTAACTATCGCTTTTTGGAACTTCAAAGATTTTCATAGCCATTTTCACAAGGATTAATTATTTCTGAACTATGCAATATTTGTGTACTTTTAATTCTGAGAAAAATTATTGAAATTTTCCATGATATACAGATTTTATCATCTTTTTCTAGAACGCTGTGAATTTTCCGAATTTTTGAGAATTATTTTTGACATTTAACATTTTTCATTATTTAGAAGTTCTCAAAATGTTTCAGACCTGTCAATTTATAAGGAATTTTTCAAGATTACCAAAAATCTATCTACAGTGTAAGACTTTTGAATGATAAAGATTAATTTTAAATGTTTTCAAATTCAAAGATTATCCCAAATTTACTCTAATTTTGCAGAATGTTGTATTCCATTCACTTGAAAATTAATCGATATTCTTAGAATTCTACATATTTGTTGGATTTTTCGAATTTTTTACTTTTTCCTCAATTTCTAGTGTTCTTGCATTTTTCAAAGTTTTTAAAATCACAAAAAAAAAACATTCAATACAGCTTTTTTTAACTTTTGTCGAAATTTCTAGAATACTGATGACATTGTTTTTGAAGATTCAAGAATTCGTCAAAACTGTTTTCTACGATCTATAAAATTTTTCAAATGCAGTTTTTCTAATGTAAATTTGTTAATGTTTACTAATTTTTTTAATTTTTCTAAAGTTCTAGATTTCTATGTAAATTCGCCTAATTATCAGCAATCTTCGTAGGGTAATACGCATTCGTATTTTTGAAAATTTCAAGAATAAATAATAAGTACATTCTATGTTTGAAAATTTGAAAATATATAGACTTTGTCAAAAATTGAAGATTTTTATTGATTGTTGACAATCTTCGAAATTTCGAAAATTTGTGGCAAACAAGTTTGCTAATGTTTTTTTTTTATATATTTTTTTTTATTTGATTTTATTTTATTCTTTTTTTTTTTTTGGGAAAAACGCAAAATGTTTCTTTTCTGAGTCTGTAAGCTTATACGTTGGTTGAATATCCATAAAAGTCATCAAATTTTTAGAAGTTCGTATCAATTGTGAAATTCGCTAAATTTTAAAGAATCAAAAAATAGTAAGAACTTTGAAGATCGTCAGGTATTATTCGAAATTTGAAAAATTAATTAGAATATACACATGCTCATAATTTTGAAGGTAACGAAATATCCCGATATTATTCAGTGAACCCACAGAAACCGTCAAATAGTATGCAAAGTTCTTCAAATTCGTGAATGTTTAATTTTACAGAGACTGTCAAGAATTTCAAAAATTTCAATATAAATCCGGAAATTCATACAATGCGACGGTGATTAGTTTATTAACTGTAAAGAATAAAAGTAGACTATTACCCAAGTTACATAATATTTTCTCGTTGATTGAATTAGTAAAAAAATACTAATTAATAGTGGAATTCCACTAATTGAAAAAGTGCAAAGAAGCAACTAAAGTTGTAGTAAAAATCTACTGATTGAATTAGTGATATGGCTTATTGATGAAATTATTAATATTTGCCTGAAAAACAAGTAAATAACTTTCTTTAAACTTAAGTAGAAATCCAATGCTACAGTAGGTTTTGACTAGTCTTATTCTCGCATTATGACTAAAAGATGAGTATAGTTCAACTAATGAAAAAGACAATTTTTACTAATAATTGAGTAAATAGTGACACTGTATAATAATAAATATCTACCACCGCAATTATTGATTGTCTTAAGAGCTTTCAAATGCTACTGAATCATTATTGTTTTATAGTAAAAAATCAAACAATAACAATAGACATAATTAGACATTTGTTAAAATATTTTTTACTTGAAACACCAGGCTTTTAACAATGTTTTTTACATTAACTCCTTTTACGACTGAGAACATTATAATTAGGTAGGATTCAACTATTTTTCATGGTCAACTTGTAGAATTCTACCAATTTATTAGTAGAACTTTGACCTACTAATCGAATTAGTAAGAAATTCACTACTTTGAACTATGAGAGTTACTTGATAAATTTTTTTGTACAAATTTTTGAGTATTTTACTCATCAGAATTCTTCAATAAGCTTGTTCTATTAATTTTCAATATAAATAAACAAATATCACATATCGCCAAAATCCCAGCAAAATATAACTATCCGTCCTCTACACACATTTTTATTTCCTTTCTTATCATAGATATTTGTAATCGATACGAGCACCGAGTCCAACATCGAGTAAATACACGGACAAACAAACGAGAGTTCAATACCATCGAGGTAATTATATGCAAATATTATTTTTCTCCGTATACACGGATCCGTAACAAAAGCTTGGCTTTCGAACTTGCAGCAATCACCGAATTATGAGATAATTATTTGCCTGGATTATCCATCACTATTATTTTCTTTCCATTGACGCCCTCGTCTGGTATTTATGAAATTTTCCTCACAATGAATTTCCATTCACAATATCACTTCAATCTAATGCAGAATTCAGAATAATGTTCAGTATGAAGAGAACTACATTTTTTATGTCTTTTTTTTCCTTTTTTTTTAACATGAAATAATCCAGGCGCGTAAGCAGAGGCGGGTTTTGAGGATTCAAACCCCTCCCAAAATTCTGTTGAAATCAATCAATATTTCATGTAAAAAAAAAAATAAACATAGATAAACAATAAAAAAAAGTTACAAGAAAATGAATGAAAACGTAAGTAGTAAATATTTAATAAAAAAGTAAAAATTATCAAATTGTAGGATTATGTAGAACATATGAATGAGAAAAATAATTGCAACCCAGTGAATAATCAAGAACAATAAAAATCTACGGAAATGATGGAAATTTACAGAACTTTGAATCTTAGATTATCTAGTTCTAGAAATTTATATAATGTTCATAAATAAGTATTGAAAATTTTCCGATTCATACAAACTCCAAGAGACATAATGAAATTAATTGAATTTTATGAAAAAACTGTTTTCTGAGAAATCTCGACGAATGCCTCTACGAACTATAAATTTTGAGATTCTAGAGCAACAAATTTTAAATATACCATAAATCTATAGGAACTCTAGAAAACGCAATAAAATCTTTTGAATATTTCAAAAATATAAAAAAAGAACAACGATGTAAAACAAAAAAAATCTATATAAATGTGATTTCATTATTAATTCTTGAAATTACTGATAATAGATCGAAATTCAGATTGTGAAGCATAGGGTTTTTTGAAGTTTTGTAGCAATCCACAAAAATAAAAGTAATCTATGAAAATACCTAGAGAAACTACAGGATTTTGTATATTATACAAGAAAAATGTGGAAAAAAAAGTTTACTAGTTTACTAGCTTACTATCTTACATGTGTACTAGCTCACGAGTTTACTAAATAACTAATTTACTTGTGAACGAGTTTGCTAGTTTACTATATTTTTTTTTACTTACTTACTATTTTACGATTTAACAATTTTAGTAGCTTACTAGTTTACTAGAAATCTTTCAATACATGAAAATTATGCAGAAATATTTTTTTTAGAAATTTATAAAACTTTGTTTCCCGGAGCATAATTATTATTATGATACTATAATTGATTATAATAATTCTTTAAATTTAATGAAAAAACAATTTTCTGAAAAATCGTGATGAATGCCTCTACGATCGATGAATTTTGAGATTTTAGAGCATTGATTTCTAAAGAAACTATCAATCTATAAAAATTGTAGAAAATGCATCCAAATCTCTGAAATACTTGAAAATTACGAAAATAAAATAACGATATAAAACATAAAAAATCTATACTATTGTTATTTTATCATTCATTCTTGATACAACTGAAAATAGATCGAAATTCGCATTACAAATCGTCAAGTATTTCTAATCTCTGTAGCAATCTACATAAATACGAGTAGTATGTAAAAATACTGAGATATCCTTCACAGTTTCGAATATTATACTAGAAAAATGTGAAAAATAAGTTGATTAGATTACTAGCTTACTAGTTTACTAGCTTACTTGTTAACTAATTTACTAGCTCACTAGTTTATTGAGTTACTAGTTTACTAACTAACCAGTTTACAAGTTTACTTGTTTACTTGCTTACCAGTTTACTAGTTTACTAATACATAAAAATTATGTAGATATAATTCTTTTTTTTTTAATTTTGAAAACTTTCTGTCCTGGAGCATATAAATATCATAATACTAGAATTATATATATATTAGAAATTATCCTTGAAATTCATACAGAAACCAAAAAAATGCATCCAACCCAATGTATACAATTGGTACGATTAAACATACTTTTTATTGTTGAAATACAAAAACTATATAGAATTAAAGTATTGAAAATCTTTATAAAAGAAACTGTCGTCTGAAAAATAAATTTGAATTTAAAAATCGTTGAAAGTTACGATACTATAACATCAATCTCTAAAAATTTAGTTAGCGATTCATAGAAATGTAAGGGATATGAAAAAATACTGGCAAGTATTATAAATTTTAATAAATAATATACTCTACGAAAATAATGTAAATCTACGATGCACCTTTCATCTGTGTGGTTAAAATTTTCTCCGAAATCGATGAAAACATACAAATTTTTAAGCATTTTGATTCCAGACCATCGTATTTAAGAAAGCTCTATAGAAACCCATATTATTATAACTATCAGATAATCCTTAAAGTAGTATAAATACAAAAAGTATTTGTAAAAAAAAGTGAAACCTCAGTTACTAATTATTTTATTATTTACGAACATGAAAAATGTGCAACTCTGGATTCCAAAAGTAGTATAACTTTGAAATTCCGAAACGTGAAATATTTCAAAACCGCTCTCTTGTAACCATATCGTCCAAGATGAAAAATCATGAAATCCCAAAGGAAAAATACACCAGAAAAAACTTTTCCTACCTACGCCACTCAAATAATCAATAATTTCACCCTTGTTGTCTTTTTCTTTCACTCATTCACATTTTTCCTCGGTATTCGGAAAAATATTCAGTGGGGCAAATGAAGCAAGTGCGATAAAACAAGAGCAAAGAGATCTGCATATATAGAGCCTATTATTACCCACACATTCGCGTTTCGTCTACGAGTATTAGCATTGCAAATAGAATAAGCACCGCGTACATAAATATTAATGAATGTCTGTTTCCCCGCCGACTTACATCTCGTCTTCCACGAGAGAAATCTTCCTCGAGAGCTCTCCGCTTTTTTTCGCCGACTCTCCCGAAATCTGCCAATCGCATGAAAGGGGAATAAAGAAGGCTCGAGGTAGTGACAGATCAGGGATTTTCGGTGGACGCGAAAAAATTTTACGCAAATGATTTGTCGAGTCGTGATTTTGCTGGCGCTCGAGTGACCACGCGAGAAAAAAGGAGGACGATTCTGTGGGAGAGTGCAGAGAAATGCGATCCATTTGGGTGAGTGTTGCGGAAGGACAATTTTCGTTTCTTTTGGGTGAATGGGAAATTTATGGTTTTGGGGTTGGGAAAAGTGAGAAAGAAGGGGGAAGGGGATTTTTGCATTTTGAGGGCCTGGAATTGAAATTTTATTGAATGATTTTCTGAACTTGTGCAATTCTAAGAGTGTGTTGGTCATCGAATTGTCTTTTTTTGATGAGCATAGATGTGACTTTTTTTTTGTGAAAATATGGGAAAATGTCGGTGATTCTTTGGATTTGAAAAATAATCGATTATTTAGAAAATTTTGGAAGCATTTTTGTTTATGTTAGTTGTCGTATTTTTTAGTTATTTATTTTTTAGTTACTGATAAAAGTCTGTTATTATTAAAAAATATGAAATAAAACGGGAAGTTTCTATATGTTGGATATATTTATATGAAATTTAGAAACGGTTGAAGAAATACTTGTGAACTTAAATTTTTGAGTCGTCAGAAAAATGAGTGAACATTGATAACTCGAATAACTATCTATAATTTGAAAAAATGTCAAAATATTTGTTGAATTTGAAAAACTTTGAGAACTTTGTACATTGATTTAATTATGTTTTTGTTTCTTCTAATTCAAATTTTTGGAACGAATTGTAATTTTGTGTAATTTAAAAAAATTAGACATTTTTTTTCGAGAATTTTAAAGTTTTGAATAGTTTGTATATTGTTTGAAATCTTACAATTCTGAGCAGAATTGAAATCATTTAAAATTGTCATGATTGTAAATTATTCCAAGAAATGAAAATTTCGTAAATTTTTTGATAGTGTTTATCATCTTTGTAGGTAGAGCCTACAAAATTTGTTTCTTAGATAAGCATGAAGATCTTTTTCTCACTTTTTATTATTCTCTAAACAAATATAGAAGTTTTTAAAATTTGTTACTGATCCTAATAATTATAAAAATGTTTAAAAATTTGAAATTTCGCGATTTTTTTCTATATCTCATCTGAGGTATTTAAAAATTTCGAAAGTTTAGAAAACGCTAAATTTTTTTGAATGCAGTTATATCAACTTAAAAATTTGAGAAATTAGTAGAAAATTATCAAGGAATGTATACTTGATTATGAAAATTTTCAATAATTTTTACTGAATTTGGAATATTCAAAAATTTGAAAAACTAGGAATTGTAAAAAAAATGAAATACTCCCAACGATTCTTTGAACTTCGAGAACTTTTAAAGAATATTTGACGGTAAAAAAGTACTTAAATTTCAAAAATTTATAATAACAAAAAAATTCAAGAAATTTGTAAAATATAATCAAGAAATATCTACCGAATGAAGAAAATTGAAAAGTTTTTCGTACTGGGGTTGAAACATTCGAAAATTTGGAAAACTGCGAATTGTGTAAAATATGGAAAACTCTTCACGATTCCTTGAAATCCGAGAAATTTGGAGGAATTTCAATGGTTAAAAAAGCACTGAAATTTTTTGAAAATTTATGATAACCAAAAAATTCGAGAAATTTGTAGAATATAATCAAGAAATTTCTATGAAATAGAGAAAATTAAGTTAATGTGTACGGGTGTTGAATCATTCGAAAATTTGAAAACTCTAAATTGTGGAAAATATGAAAAACATTCAAATTTCCTTTCAATGTCAAAAAAGCTTCAATGATTTAGAAAATTCTCAAAACATTGTGAATAGCGTTGATCATCGTATTATTCCGAAATACTAAATTTTTTTTTCTTCCTGATAAGAGTCTGTTATTTCCGAAAAATATGAAAAATTACAATCCATTTTAATGAGTTAGACAAATTTCAAAGAAATTTAGGAAAATGAGAATAATTTTCATTACATTCGGATTTCCGAGAGGTGAAAAAAATGAAGAAATATTGGAAATTCCAATTTGTGTGTTAGAATTTGAAGATAATTTCATAATATTTATAGCATTTTCAAAACTGTACAAACTTTGTCAGTTGACCTTAATTATCTTCATTTGTTCGATACATGAATGATCATACGCTTTAAAATGGTTAATGTTTCAAAAATTTCCTACAATTTCTGACATTTTCAAAATTCAAACATATCAATGCAATATTAGATACATAGAAATACTTAAAAGATTCCAAAAAATTCAAAAATTATATACAATTTCAAAACATGTTCATAATTTTCTAGATTGCAGAAACTTTCGAAAAATTACTAGATATTCAAAACTAATATAAGCACAAAAAAACTTATCAAAATTTCCATCGTTCTCCAAAAATTTTGAAACCACGAACTTATTTTAAAATCTACGTGAGTCAAAAGATACATGTTTTTTCTTTCATGTATAAGAAAAACGAACTTATATCAAAATCCAGAATTTTTCGATCTGACTGTCATACAACATCAGAGTCCAAAAAAAAATTTTTTTCTATGCTCGAATATCTCTGAACTTCTCACCTTACTTTTTTAAAATAAAATTTGACACTCGCCAAATATCATCTCGAATTCCAATGCTACGAATACAACCCTTCGCACAATGAATTCCTTTTTTTCTTTTATGCTTTCTTTTTTTCCAATATTCTTATCCCTGGCAGTATTGTCGCGGTTTAATTGAAAACGGGAGCTTAATCGAACGATAATAACGGGACAATGAGATACGCAAATTAATTTTCTGATTTCTCTGGGAGGCTCGCACGTACTATTCATAAAATGTCGCGTGGCATATTAATTTCGGTGGAGTGGACATAACCACGCGACGCCGGTGTTTTTGATGAAATTAGATCCATTGATATAATTGGCTGGGCGTCAGTAACAAGCCGGATCAATTTTGCTCTGCTCGACGGGAAAACAGTGATATGATTTAAGCTTTTCAAAGGGCCATTGTAAATGGCTCACTGCATGAGGTGGTTTTCTGATAAAGGGAGGTTTTTTCATTTCATAGATGGAAAAACAACAATCTGATTAAAATTATTGAAAACTGGAAATGCGTGAAGTCCTATAGTTGAGCATAGATCCGGAATGATATTTTGATGAATTTCACATTAACAATTTTGTTATTCCTGAAGATACTGCTATAAAGTTATCAGTCTTGAAAAAATATCATTTTCTGACATTTCTTGTCCATTTTGAGCGAATTTCGAATTTTGAACATGCAATATAACTGCTCAAGAATAAAAAAATGTGTAATTTTCTCCATTTTTCATGTTGATTTATCCAATTCTTATCTCATCTCTTGTAAAAATGTTTTTACAGATAAAGTCATTCATCATGTTCATCATTTCCTTCAGTCATAATTTTTTACGATTCAGAAACTTCTGAAAGTGTCGGTATTGTGACCGAGTTTTGCCACAAAAACCTCGTTTTCCAAGCTTGGCTACGATTGTCAAACAACACCGCTGTTTCCAACAAATTTGAAGCTCATTCTGGATACGTCAAACTTAACTTGGAAGACTAGAAAGAAAAGAAGATAAAAATTTTACGATTCAAGTTTGTGATAGCTTGGAAATATGGGTCTTCTCGGTTTCGTTAGATAGTTTATCGAGTTTCTTTGTGTTTAGAACAGGATTTTATTGTAGTGACTATCGGTTATTTTTGAAATTTCTCATGTTAACTTTTGAAGTGAAACTTCTACAATGAAAAAAGATGTCCCGTCTATGAATTAGTCATAAATACATTAATCAACGTCATATCAGTCAAAATAGTAACAAATATCGTAAATATGTTTCTTAAAATCGTAATGTTGTGTAACTGATTAAATTTTAACATATATTTTGATATTAATAATGATGTAACAGATCCTTCTTATTTCTTCAATTATTCTCAAATAATAAGTATATGAGATTATTAATTCAACTTTCCACCAAATGCATTTGGACACAGTTTAGAAACGAATTCTCATAAAAAAATCTTCCGTTATTCTGAAGTTTTCGTACAAGGACCGAAACTTAAAATAAATTAAAAGATTTATGTAGATCAAATGAAGTTTAATTTTACAAGCACAGTTGACAATTTCGAAAAGTGCAATCAAAATTCAGACGTTAGGGACATATATTTTCTGAAATGAATGAATACGGAAATTTTTAAATTACCGACAATTTTAAAAAATTTGTAATGTTTGTAGAATTGTAAAAAATCTTCTAAAATTTAGAATACTATTTCAAAATTCCGAAATCCTTCATAAACTACGGAACTGTGTAAAAGTCTAAAAATGGTTAAAAGTCAACAAAATATCAATAGTACGGAGATAGCCGAAAGTGAAAAAAAATTTCAGATAGTCACACATACATGTATTATTTGGAAAATAAAAAGAACAAAAATGATATTAAAAACGAATACATGATTGGAAATAATTCAAAAAATTCTCGACAAGTTATTCAAAAATTGATGCATATGAAGATTCTATAATATGCAGAAAGTTTTTCTTATTATTTATCTTTCGATTGAATTGATTGTTATTTTACTTGGATAAGAACATGAAAATTTATCAAAGTCAAAAATTGTTCTACTTCTTTTTATTTTTGATATTTTATTAAAAACTTAGAAGTTTTAAATTGTTACAAAATTGAGAATGATTGAAAATTCTCCAGTTTATTCATTATACTCTATAAATCTCAAAGGTCAGAATATTCAGGATTCATAATAAATTCAGTAGAATGTAGATAATATTATGAATTTCCATTAAAATTCTAAAAAATCAAACTCTTTTTTCAATCTTGAAAGCCTTACGAGTATATTCGTGATTTTTGATGTTCTTAAACATCGAAAAAATAGAATAAATTTTAAATATAGTCAATAATTATATATAATAGAAAAATCTACATTATTTTGGAATATGTTAGTGAATTTCAAAGATGGTGCTAAATTGAACGATTATTTATAAGTTATAAAAAATTTCGAAAGTTTTGTAGATTCTCAAACATGCAGAAAGTTTTCCTCATTATTTATTTACCTATCGATTGTTTCATTTCTTTTAAATGGATGATTACATTATATTTCATGAAAGTCTAAATTTGTTCTATTTGTAGATAGTCTATAATTTTTGATATTTTAATGAAAATCGAGAAGTTATGAAATTATTTACAAACTCAGGATCATTGAAAATTCTCCAGTTTATTTCCGATACTCCATAATTCTCAAAAGTCAGAGTATTCGTGATTCATAACAAATTCTGTAAGTAGTAAAGAATTTTATGAATTTCCATTAAAATTCCGAAAAATCAAATTGTATTTTCAATCTTGAAAGCCTTACGAGTATATTCGAGATTTTTGATGTTTCGAACATCGAAAACATATAATAGATTTTGAACATACTCAATCATTATATAGAATAGCAAAATCTACATAATTTTAGAATATGTTAATGAATTTTAAAGAGAGTGCAAAATTGAACGATTATCGATAAGTTATAAAAAATTGCGATAGTTTTGTAGATTATTAAACATGCAGAAAGTTTTCCTTATTATTTGTTGACTTATCGATTTAGTAATTTTCTACAGTTCAATCTTTCCAAGCGACAAAAAATATAATTCCATAAAAAATAATGAACTATGGAAAGAAGCTAATGACAACAAGCTTAAACTCTGATAGAATAATCGAAAATAATAAACACAGTTTGTAAATAAAAGAAGATACATTGAAAAAATAAACTGTGTATTTATACGTGGGAATTCATACTGCACCAAATCGTATGTTACCATTTCAACAGATGTTTACAACTTGTTGCCTATAATGATGAAACTGCAAAGTCCCAAACAATATTTTCTTCAACAATAATCTTTAATTTTCTTGATGAGTTACTTAAGCTATGCAACGTAATAAAATCAAAAAAGTTCTATACATATTTTATACATTTTTTTGCAATAATAGAACGTCAAAAATGTCATGTTCTTCAATGTAAACATTTTTCAAATAGTTCTCAGTTTATTTTCTGATTTCTAAAAGTAATAAAGTTAATAAAAATTTTGACAAAACTTTAAAATAATGAAGAAAAAAAAAAAAAATTGTACAAAGTATGATAAATCGTTCAAAGGACTAGGTAGAATTTTAACATCTGTCATTTTTCTTTCTTTCATTTTACACTGACTACCTTTTTACTCACATAGTCACATAGTAAAATTTATATGAATGTATTGGATTTTCATAAAAAAAGGATGTATACAGACAGTAATTGCAGCTCAACAAAAGTAACAAAATATTTTCGTGAGAAGTTTTCTGTGATGAATAGAAAATATCACGACTAAAAATAATTTTATTTTTTTCAAGCTCCTAATAAAATTCGTCGAGTAGAAAACTATAAATTGTCGACACTTTTTTTGTATTAATTTTTCCCTTAAGACAAGTTTTTCTATTTTTGGATAGAGTATATCTAAAGTAAAAACATTTTTTATAATTTTTATCTACTTTGTTAAAAAAAAACCCACAAAATCAACAATTTTTGAATAAAATTGATATTCAAGTTCTGCAACCATTAGAAAATCTCGTAATTCAATTTTAAATAAAAAAAAAAACTTTTTTCAAAATTATCTCATCATTTCTAACAATAAAAAAATATCATGTCAAGTTACACACACTAAAATGTAAAAAAAAAGGAAACTACAATTGAATTGAACTAATTTCAATCTCGTACCCGCGGATTTGCCAGTCAGCAGTAAAAGTACTTCACATTAATCGTGCAAAACAAAGCTTCAATTTAACCATCGCGGTACAACCCATGAAAACAATAATAAGCTGGAATCATTCTTCGATTTATCTGCTAACGATGATTTATTACGAATCACTGACCGTATTTTCCAGAGAGCCGATCGATGTGCACATTAATTTCATGATGATTATGATGATGATGATGATGATGATCTGCAACGTTCATATTTCCATGATTCTGAATCAAAATTAATCATTTCATTCGAATTCGACATTCTTCAATCGACTTACAACATGCGCGTAGGCAGAGGGGGGTTTTGGAGGTTCGAACCCCTCACGAAATTCCAGTAAAATCGATCAATATTTCATGCAAAATTGAAACAAGTTACAACGATAAACAATAAAAATATAGATTACAACAAAGTGCATAAAAACGTTACCAGTATATATTTAGAAAAAAAGGACAAATTGTTAAAACGTAGGATAACGTAGAAAATATGAATCAGAAAAATTATAGCAACGCAGTGAATAATCAAGAAAAATGAAAATCTACGAAAATGCTAGGAATTTACGAAAATTTGAACCTCAGATCATCAAACTCTAGAAACCTATATGCAATCTATATGAAAGAATTAAATATATCTTTCGATTCATTCATACTCTAAAAGAATTATAAAAATAATTGAATTTTATAAAACAACTGTTTTCTAGAAAATTTTTACAAATTCCTTTACGATTTGTAAGTTTTGGGATTCTAGAGCATCGAGTTCTAAATATACTAAAATTTGGAAAAGGAAACCAAATCTTTTGAATATTTCAAAAATACGAAAAAAAACTAATAACATAGAATATGAAATATCTATATGGACGTGATTTTATTATGAATTATTGAAATTACTGAGAATAGATCAAAATTCACATTTTGAAGCATCGAGTTTTTTACATCTCTGTAGCAATCTACAAACATATAAGTAACCTTATAAAATACTTGAAAATTCTCAAGGGCTGGTTTATTATATAATTAATACAAACAAAATGTAGGAAATAAGTTGACTAGTTTCCTAGCTTGATGATTTATTCGTTCACTAGTTTGCTAGCCAAATAGTTCACTAGCTAACTAGTTTACTAGCTAACTTACTTATTAGTTCACTACCTTGTTTACTAATTTACTTGCTTACTAGTTTACAACTTTACAAGTTTACTAGTTTACTAATTCACTCGTTAACTAGTGTACAAGTTCAATAGCTTACTAGTTGACTAGCTTATCGGATCACTAGTTTACTAGCTAACTAGTTTTTTTAACTAGCTAACTAGTTTTTTTTAACTAGCTTACTTGTTTACTAGCTTTTAGTTTACCAGTTTACTATTATATATTTGACGAGTTCACGAGTTTATTATTTAACTAATTTACTTGCTCATGAGTTTGCTAGTTTACTGATGGACTTTGTCACTTGTTCAGTATTTTACTAGCTTCCTAGTTTACTAGATATCTTTCAATGCAACACAATTATAAAGATATAATTTTGTTGAAAATTTTTAAAACTTTCTGCTCTAAAGCATAATTGTTATTGTAATACTATGATTATATATAATTTTAGAAATTATTCTAGAAAGTCTTATAGAAAACAATATCAACACATCCTATTAAATTGATACAATGAACACAACTGAACATAGTTTTGATTGTAAAAATACTAAAAAAAAAAAAAAAATAAAAATATTGAAAGTCATCTCAAAAGAAAATGTCTGAAAAATCAATTCGAATTCGCGAAATCGTAAGAAGTTTCAATACTATAGCATCAATTTTTAAAAATCTATTGAACGATTTATAGGAATTTTTAAATAATATCAAAACCCAGAAAATACTATAGAATGAGATGAATAATATACCATACGAAAATAATATAAATTTATGATGTCCGTTTTATCTGTGTGGTAAAAATGTGCTATAACTTCAATTGAATCATATAAATTTTTTTGAAGTTTGATTCCTTGAGCATCGAATTTAAGAAAGCTTGATAGAAACTCCTATTACTCAATATCACATATTCCTCATAGTGGTATAAATACAAAAAGTATGAATAAAAAACTTAAAACCTCAGTTACTGATTGAAAATCACAAAAATCGAATTCCATTATTTACAAACATGCAAAATGTACAACTCTGGATATAAGTTGTGTATCTTCTAAATTCCGGAATGTGTAATATTTTAAAGTCGCTCTCTCGTAACATAATATTGTCAAAGATTAAAAATTATGAAATCCCGAAGTAAAAATATTTTCCAGTAAAACCCCTCAAGAAACTTCTTTTGCCTGCGCCCCTGTCTGACAACAATCAAAACATATTGTTTTTGAAGTAAAAATCTTCAAAAAATATAACTTAGGTTTATGATGAATAATTTTTCTTATGATATTTACTCATTTACGCATTTTTTTTAGTAGCTATATAAAATTATTGGATAATTATATTGATTTTTTTTCTATGAGTTATTTTAAATCATTCCAGAGCAATTTCGTCACGTTCTTTCGATTCTTTTATACGCAATAACGAAAAATGTAAAATCTGCAATCACTAAGTGCATCGAAGAAGAAATATTTAAGGACGTGTTTTTTCAAGATTTAGCTTATCCGAGCTACTCACAAGTGTCTCGATCCACTTTTCACGAAATTGTAACTCTCGAAGAATAACTTTGTCCGCGGTAATCTATCTTCGTTTTGATTGACGCTAGCATTTGCGTAATCACTTTTCTTGTAAACCGAATAATGGGGATTTCGCAGCGATCATTAGGAGTGTCATCAATCAAGGTGATTCTGGGTCCATTTGTTGTTGTTAGAAGGATATTGAAATTAGATGATTCGTGAATAGTCTAGGAGAATAATTTGTTGAAACTCCTCTTTTTCTATCTGAATTTCGTTGCTGATGTATAACAATATGAGTTTTTTATTATTTGAAATAATTTTGGTAGATATTTCAGAATTCTAAAAAGCGATATTTTCTATAAAATATAAATATATATATATACAAGATATAAAACAGTTTTTTCATAGAATTCGATTATTTTCATTATTTTTTTAGAGTTTGTATGAATCGAAAGATATTTAAAACTTTTATATGGATTTCATATAGATTTCTAGAATTTGATGTCTGAGGTTCAGTTTTGTAAATTTCTAGTAATTTCGTAGATTTTTATTTTTCTTGATTATTCACTGCGTTGCAATAATTTTTCTGATCATATTTTCTACGTAATCCTACGTTCTGATAATTTTTACTCATTGATTAAATATGTACTGCTAACGTTTTCATGCATTTTGCTGTAATCTATATTTTTATTGCTTATCAATGTAACTTTTTTTCAATTTCACATGAAATATTGATTGATTTTATTAGAATTTAGGAAATTGCAAGTTCAAATAAATCATAATTGAAACATTGAAATAATAACAGTATAATATAATCCTTGCCGAAAATGTGCACATAATCCCCACAGAAACTTCCCTTTATTTTTCAGGGTTAATTCTCAATTTTTTCAAAAATTCACACTGAATTTAAAGTTTGTTCTTAGCCTTTCAACTTTTTCTTTCGAGTTTGAAAATAATGAACTTAAAAAAAAACATATTTAATAGTTTATTAAAGATTACTCCAGTAAGATTTTTTTCTGTACATATGGAATTTCGGTAAATACTGTACTAAAAAATTTAAAATATTAAAATTTGAATTAAAGAACTTCGAATTTGTTTTGATTTGCAGCCAACCTTTTTTTTATTTCAAATGAGAAATGCTTCGATAGCCTTTTTCACTTATTGTAAGAAATATTGGAATTATGACTGAAGTTTTTTATCAATATCGTGCAGTTTTCTGCTCAAACACCAATTATATCACTTAATAGAAATGCAGGTTGATTATATAATAAATTATTGTAAAAGATCAAATTATAAGTTTACATTTACCTAAAACAATTTAAGAGTTACGCCGAAGATGGTCAAAGAATCCCTAAAAGTGGGAGTTGACCCACAAAATTGAAGGTAAACCCTGAAAATTAAGATTTCACCCTAAAATTTCAAAATCGAACTTAAAAAAATATCAAGAGTTATCCCTGAAAAATAAAAGTTGACTCTCAAATTCAAATACAGCTCCAAACTTCAGTATTTTTCTAAAATCAGTTAAAGTTAGACCCTTAAGATCCAGACAGTTAACCTGACCCTAACCTATCCATCCCCTTCAAACCAAACTTCAACCTTAAAAAATTAGAAAGAACTCCCCTAAGAAATCATTCCTCGAAATCTCCAAATCACCCAAACCTCCTTCAACAAAAAACATGCCTCTTTTTTCAAAAACCTACATTGAACAAGTAGCACCTTAATCAGTGATAATGGTTGTTATTACAGGTAACGACGGTGCTTTGGATGGCGATGCACGAGCACGCGTCGTCAACACCAGGCGCCATATCCGTCATTAGTCGAGATTCTAATCAGCGAGCGGCTCGGCCATTATCGCCGTTTCATTACAGAAATCAGGGGGTAAAACACGTTCCGATCGGGTCGTTGATAAATCCGCCATCCGCCCAGCCGTTAATTGCTCCGGGGCCATCAGCGGGAGTCGTAAAAAGTCCGAGAAGAGCGAAGCGAGGTGTCGGGGTGAGACGACCCCCGCGATTTCTGCCCCGTTACGGGAGGTCAAGCATTCCTATCTATCGTGATTTTATTCCAAAAAAATCACGTCGACATTATTTTCATCGGATGGATCCGTTGCTAGGGGTCTTCGACAGAAAGCTCGATTTCGAGGAAGAGGATTTCCGTACTTTGCCAGATTGGGGTGGTAAGTTGTGTGGAATTTGAATTGTATGGGAGGGTTTTGGATGAGAAAGATTATGTGTGAGAATTTGATAGTGAGGATAGAATTTGAAGAATCATTAGTATTGTGAGAGAATAAGATAATAGAGAGTAGCAGAGATGCAAAAAAAAAATATATAAAAAGAATAATGACACACGGAGAAAAATCGAGAGTGAATCTCACCAAAAAAGCACGAAAAATTACCAAACTTCTGAGAAATGCGGGATAAATTCCATGTTTGAGACAGAATGCTAAACGTTCGGGAAAAATGAACTGCCAGAGTGATAAAATTACCAAACGTTCGGCAAAAATTACATGTTTCGAATCCTGATTCGACCGATTCTTTAAATACTTTTTACTTCAAAACAAAAGAAGAATTTTTCGTCCTCGAAGGATTTTGAATGATGTGGTTTCGTATTTTAAATAATAAAACTCCAATATGCAAATCTTGTGTGATTTAGAACCTTTAAAAGCTTATCAAAATAAAAAATTTTATTCTTACGAAAATTCATTTCTGTAGAAATGGTAGGAATTTTGATGCTAGAAATTGATGCCAGAATAAAAAGAGATACTTCGGTGTTGATCCTTCATTGGTAATGTTCAGTCGTGTTCCTCAATTCTTTTTCTTGTGTATGGTTTTCACTCATATTTAAAGGATTTCCACAATAATTCGCAATCGAGAAAATATTTCATTCAGCCACCTAGCGAAGTTGAGTGAAAGTTTACGTAGGGAAGCAAAGAAAACAAACGCACTTTTCGGCGACTATAAATAGAATTCCTCGGCGCGCATACCGACACTAACGCTCGCTTATACATGTTGCATTTAAGGAAAAGTGTAGAGAAAGAATGTGAATACAGCCTTACGGCAAAAATTTTTTACCAAACGATCGGCACATATTCTCTTTTTTTGGAATAGTTCTTGCTGATATGTGGAATCATCCCGCGATTCTCAGCAGTTTGGTAATTTTTCGTGCGTTTTTAGTGAGATTACTCTCAATTTTTTTCTGTGCATCAAATGTTGTAATAATAAATAACAAACAGGTGAGTAGGCAGAAGAGGTTTTGGGGGTGCAAACCCGTTTCGAAATCCTGATGAAATCAATCAATATTTCATGTTAAATTGAAACAAGTTACATCGATAAACAATGAAAATATGGGTTACAACAAAATGCATTCAAACGTTAGCATTATATATTTAATTAATAAGTTAAAATTATCATAACGTAGGATTACGTAGAGAATATGAATCTGAAAAATTATAGCAAGGCACTGAATAATCAAGAAAAATGAAAATTTTCGAAAATGCTGGGAATTTACAAAACATTGAAACTCAGATCATCGAATTCTAGAAATCTATACAAAATCCATATAAAAATAATAAATATTTTTTGATTTATGCAAACTATAAAAAAATAATGAAAATACTTGAATTCTATGAAAAAACTGTTTTCTGGAAAATGTCGACAAATGCCTCTATTATTTGTAAGTTTTGATATTCTAGAGCATCAAATTCTAAAAATACTAAAGTTTGAGAAAACCTGACTGAATCTTTTGAATATCCCAAAAATACGAAAAACCAATAATAATATAAAACATGAAAAATCTATAAAGACCTATAATCTATAAAGATCTATAAAGATTTCATCATTATTTCTTGAAATTACTGAGAATAGATCAAAATTCACATTTTAAAGCATCGAGTTTTTCGAATTTCTGTAGAAATGTACAAAAATATAAGTAGTTTATGAAAATACTTAAAAATCCTCCAGGGCTTAGTTTATTCTTTAAAGAATACAAAAAAAATGTGAAAAATAAGTTTACTTGTTTACTGGCTTAATAAATTATTCGTTTACTAGTTGACTAGCTAAATAGTTTACTAGCTAACTAGCTCATAAGTTTACTAGCTTCCTAGTTTACTCGTTTACTAGCTCGCCAGTTTGATAGTTAAATAGTTGAGAAGCTTACTAATTAACTAGCTTATCAGTTTACAAGTTCACTAATTTACATGCTAACCAGTTCACACGCTTACTGATTTACTTGTTAACGAGTGAACTAGTTCACTAGCTTACTATTTGAGCAGCTTATTGGATTACTAGTTTACGAGTTTAGTATTATAAATTAAACAAGTTGACTAGTTTATTATGCAACTAATTTACTTGCTAATGAGATGGCTAGTTTACTATTTGACTCACTTGTTTATAGTCACTCTCTCGTTATGTAATATTGTCAAAAATTAAAAATTATGAAATCCCGAAGACATAATATTTTTCAGAAACCTCCCCCTCCCCGCCCCAAAAAAATTATTTCTGCATACGCCGCTGATAAAAAATATAAAGATATTTATTGTCGAAGAAAAATTGCATTCATTTCAGTAAAACACGCACATTTTGGTTACTCTTTATCGTTTGTTGAAAAATGGATCCAATTTCTAAGCTCTCAATAGAAAAAAAATCACGTTCGAGCTCTTCAAATTCTTTACCATAAGTATATCTTATCACAAATCCCCACTATGTCAGTCATCCTACATTTTTCCTTTTCCACAAATGCCACAAAACTCCATTTTTTTCTTTCAAAATCCAAACTTTTCATTCCCCAGGGCCGTAACAATCCTACCTTCCACCCCCACATTTCCCAAGTCTCCATCACCGCCACACAAGCAGTCCCACCATTAGCAATAATTGCCTCCGCTCGAACAACAATTATCCCTAATGATAATTGACCGTTCCGTCCCCCATTTAATTTATGCTCCGCTCGCATTCTATAACATTTCGTTTACTCGCGCTCGCGGCCTCTCATCATTAACATTACCCAACTTCAACAAGTGACGTAACGCTCTTTTATTCAACCCAGGTTTCGCCACTTGGCGAATGTGCTCCAAAGATTGCGACGATGATTCGAGAAATGGATTACTTTTTTGTTGCAGATCATATTCAGATCAGACAAAAACCCCTTCAAAGTGCTCCAGAAGCACATAATTCTTCACCCCGATTTCCCAACCACAAATATTACTCGGACGATGACGAAGCTGAATTCCCCGCTGAAATTTTCCCCGATCACAAAGGAAATATCGAGGAAGATCTTGGTGTTGTTGAATTTGATTCCGCTAATGGAGGGACAAACAGAGAGGAATCCAAGGATTTAGGAGAGGAAAGGGAGCTTTATGTGAGTGCTTTGGTGTCATTTTCTTTTCATACGTGACAATGGGCTTTTTCTGGCTTTAATGAGAAAGTTTTCTCAAGTTGTTTGGGTGAAAGTTTTACAGGGGTTTTCCCCAAGTATAAATTGCGATCGTCGTTCGAACAATCAGTGCTAGAGAAAATGCGAAGAGGGGAAACAAAGATCCTTCTTTTGACCTAGTTTGTTCCATGTGGATGATGCTGGATTTTCAGGGTGGCAATACGAAAAGTTTGGAAAATAATGAATGGAAATGGACTGTATTATGTCGTGTTCATCAAAGTGAACAATATTTTGCGATCGGTGAATTATGAGTAGACATCGACAACAAGGAGCACGACCTTCAAATTCGTCTGAGAAAAAAAAATATCCCTCCAAGGCGAGATCCCATGAAGAAACCTCTTATTCAAATCGAATTAAGTCATGCGAGATGTAATCCTCATGATCATATCTCCTTACATTGTGAATATGTGACAGAGCTTCGCCCCGGAAGCATATAAATTGTCTCGTCTGTCAAGATAGGCTCATAATTTGTATGAGTACACACATTGTCTCGAACTTCTCAAAGAGCCTTTTTCTTGGTCTCTTTCAGTTCTGCAATCAGAGCGAAAAATTTATAGATGAAACCATTTTCATACCTTTTCGTTCAGGTGCGTAGGCAAAGAGAGGTTTTGGGGGTTCAACCCCTTCCCGAAATTCTGATAAAATCAATCAGTATTTCATGTAAAAATGAAATAAGTTACATCGATCGAGAATAAAAATATAAGCTACAATAAAATGCATAAAAATTTTAGCAATACAAATTTATTAAAAAAAGTCACAATCGTTCCAACGTAGGATTAGGTAAAAAATATGAATCAGGAAAATTGTTGCGAGGAATAATCGAGAAAATTAAAAACTTACAAAAAAGCTAACAAATTACAAAACTTTGAATCTTAGACAATCAAATTCTAGGAATCAATGTAAAATTCATAGAAAAGAATTGGAAATATTCAGATTCGTACAAACTCTAGAAAAATAATTACATGTTTCGAATTCTATGAAAGAACTTTTTTCTGAAAAATCTCGACGAATGCCTTTACGATCTATAAATTTTGGGATCCTAGAGTATCAAATTCTAAATATACAATAAATCTAAAAAAATTCTAAATAAGGTTACAAATTCTTTCAAATATTTCAAAAACACGATAAAAGAATGACGATATGAAACATGAAAAATCTATATGAATGGGATGTTATTATTACTTATTGTAATTACTGATGAAAAATCGAAATTCACATTTTAAAGTATCGATTTTTCAGAATCTCTGTAGCAATCTACAAAAATATAAGTGATCCATATGAATACTTAGCAATCCTCCAGGGTTTCGTATATTATACTAAAAAAATGTGAAAAATAAGTTTACTAGTTTACTAATTTAGTTGTCAACGAGTTTCCTTGTTTACCAGTTTACTAGCTATCTAGTTTACTAGCTCACTAGATTACTAGTTTACTAACTTTTTTTTACTAGCTTACTAGTTTATATTTTAGTAGCCTACAAGTTTACCAGTTTCATATAACAAATTCGACAAGTTATCAGCTTACTTGATAACTAATTTACTAGTTAACAAGTTCCTAGTTTACTATTTTTCTTTTTCACCTTTTTACTACTTTGCTATTTCATAATTTAAGTAGGTTACTAATTTACTAGCTGACTTGTTTACTACTTAAGAAGTTGACTAGCTGACTAGTTTGCTAGTTAACTCTTTTTTTAGCTTACTCGTTTATATTTGACTAACTAACTAGTTTGCCAGTTTACTATTACAAATTCGACGAGTTTACTAGTTTACTTGCTTACCAATTTTCTAGTTTACTAATTTACTTGTTAACGAGTTTCCTTGTTTACTAGTTCACTAGCTTACAAGTTTACTAGCTTACTAGATTACTAGTTTACTAGTTTACTAGTTTACAAGTTTACTAGCTTTCTAGTTTACATTTAACTAGCTTATTAGTTTACTAGTTCACTAGCTTACTTTTACTAGTTTACTATAGGTTACTAGTTTACATTTTACTAGCTCACTAGTTTATTAGTTTACTATTACAAATTTCACAAATTTACTAGCTTACTAAATAACTAATTTACTAGTTAACGAGTTAACTAGTTTAAAATTTTTCTTTTTTACCTGTTTACTATTTTACTATTTTACAATTTCAGTACATTACTAATTTACTAGCTTACTTATTTACTACTTTAGTAGTTGACTAGCTGACTAGTATGCTAGTTTACTCTTTTTCTAGCTTTCTAGTTTATATTTAACCAGCTTACTAGTTTACCAATAAAATATTACTAATTCCACGAGTTTACAAGATTACTAAATAACTCATTTAGTTTTTAACGAGTTTTCAGGTTTACTATTTTTCTTTTTCACCTGTTTACTTTTTCACTATCTTATAATTTCAGTAGATTACTAATTTACTAGCTTACATGTTTAGTACTTTAGTAGTTAACTAGCTTACTAGTTTTCTAGTTTACTAGTTTACTAGCTTACTAATTTACTAGTTTACTATAGCTTACTAGTTTATATTTTACTAGCTTACTAGTTTATTAGTTTACTATTGGAAAATTCACAAATATACTAGCTTACTAAATAACTAATTTACTGGTTAACGAGTTTACTAGTTTACATTTTTTTTTTCGCCTGTTTACTTTTTCACTATCTTATAATTTCAGTAGATTACTAATTTACTAGCTTACATGTTTAGTACTTTAGTAGTTGACTAGCTTACTAGTTCGCTAGTTTACTTGTTTACTAGCTTACTAATTTACTAGATTACTACAGGGTGCGCCATTTCTTATGTCGGTATTGTAACATTGAATAACTTAAACATTTGACAACCGATTTACTTGACTTCACTTGTTTTGGAAACGTCAATTCAGTACAATTTCAACCATGTATCGCTTCACACCAAAAGAACGCGCTGAAATAGTTACTTTGTACATTGAAAATAGTCGTTCAGTTGTGTTAACTCAACGAGCATATCGTCGAAAATATCTTGGCAAACAGGCACCATCTGACAACACTATTCGTCGTTTGGTGTCGAATTTTTGTGACCACGGGACAGTGAAAGATCGCGAACAACCCGTTCATCAACGACCAAGACGTTCAAATGAACTGATTGAAGCTGTCAGAGAGAGCGTTGCCCAAAACCCAAAAGTTTCATATCGTCACCGCGCTCAGCATCTCGGCATCAGTGGAACCACTCTACGGCGCATTTTGAAAGATGATTTGCATTTGTTTCCGTACAAAATGCAATTAACACAAAGAATATTGCCTACAGATCATCCACGTCGCTTGGAATATGGACAAACAATCGCTCGAATAGTTGATACTGAACCTGATTTTTGGAAGCGAATTTTAATGACCGACGAGGCACATTTCAAACTTTCTGGAGGCGTTAATAAGCAAAATTGCCGCATTTGGGGAACGCAGAATCCACACGAGATCCATGAAACGCCATTGCATGACCAAAAAGTTACTGTTTGGGCCGGCGTTTGCGCCAAAACCATCATTGGTCCTTATTTTTTCAAAGAGAACCAAACGATCGATGGAAACCGATATCGGTGGATGTTGGCTCACTATGTCTGCCCACAAATGCGTGAAAAAGGTCTTGAAGATTACTGGTTTCAACAAGATGGTGCGACCTGCCACACTGCGAATCAAACAATCCAGTTTCTGCAACGAAAATTCCCTGGACGTCTGATGTCAAAAAGAGGCGACATTGAATGGCCACCCAGATCTCCAGATTTGACCCCTCCAGACTTCTTTTTGTGGGGTTATTTGAAAAGTAAAGTGTACGCCAGCAAGCCGCAGACCATTGAAGAGCTTAAGGAAAATATTCGTGCCGAAATCATTGCTATACCACCCGAGATGCTCGAAAAGGTAATGGAAAACGCCGCAAAAAGGGCATATTTTGCTGTGAACAATAAGGGCGGCCACTTGATTGATGTTGTGTTCAAAAACTAGTCTAAATAAATTGTAAAGGACCAAACTAAATAAAAATACCTCATTTACAGAAATCGGTTGTTTTTTTTTCAAGTTATTCAATGTTCACATGCCGACATAAGAAATGGCGCACCCTGTAGTTTACTAATTTATTGCTTATTAGTTTACTAGATATCTGTCAAAACACCGAAATCATGTAGGCATAATTTTCTAAGAAATTTTCAAAACTTTCTGTCTTGGAACATATTCATTACCATATTACTATAACTTTATAGAAATTTTGAAATTATTCCAGAAATATGTATAGAAAACGACAAAAATAAATTCAATTTAATTTATGGAAATAAATTTACTTTTGATTGTAGAAAAAATAAAAAAATGTAGAATGCAGGTATTGAAAAACTTCACGAAAGAAACCGTCATCTGAAAATCAATTGAAATTCTCAAAATCGTCGAAAGTTTCAATACTATAGCATCAATTTTTCCAGCGATCCATTAAAATATTTGAAATATACAAAAATACCAGAAAATACTGACAAATTTAATAAATAATATGCCCCACAAAAATAATATAAATTTATGATATACCTTACATCTGTGTGCTTAAAATTTGCTCAAAAATCATTTTCAATATATAAATTTTGTGAAAGTTTGATTCGTAGAGCATCTAATTTTAGAAAGCTTTATAGATACCTTCATTACTTAATATCAGATAATCCTTAAAGTGGTATAAATACAAAAAGTATTAGTAAAAAAATTGAAAACTCAGTTAGTAATTGAAAATCACGAAAATTGAATTTAATTCTTCAAATTCCGAAATGTAAAATATTCCAAAATCACTCTCTTGTAACCATATTGTCAAAGATGAAAAGTTATGAAATCCCGAAGGAAAAATATTTTCCAGAAAAACCCCTCCCGAAAATTTTTTCCTGCCTACGCCGCTGTTTTCGATGAATAAACCCACAATACCTTCATATTCTGCCACTCCCAAAAACTTATATTCGTTTATTCATCAATTTCCCTAGTTTATTTTAATTTCGTTATCAATTCCAGAAAAATTACAACTTCAAATACCAAATAAAGGACGCCAAATCTGACAACAACTTCCATCACGAGGAACGTCATGAAAACGGTGTGACAATTGGTCACTATCATGTGTTGCTCCCAAATGGTCGTGTGCAGAAGGTGCAATATCATGCGGACAAAACCGGGTACCATGCAAAAGTGTCGTACGAGCCAAGTAAAGAAAGCACCGACCATTAAAATAATAACGCGAGCGATAAGATCGGTCTTGGAGAACGCGGATTCACTTTCGAACGTCTTTCGGAATCCGAATCTTATCTTCTTCGACGCCAAATCTAGTTAAATGAACGTAACCCGCGAATCATGTAACTCCTCAATTTGCGCAATCAAGACCGTAAGAAGATAAGGCGCGCTTTTGCAGGTCGCACGCATGTTTGGGATTGTTTGATGAAAATAGCGAGAGGCATCAAATTTAACAAGGGTCGTTATATTGATGTTTTTTTTTGTTTGTTTTGGATGCTGATGTGTTTGGTTACAGAATCACGTGGCCTTGAAAACCTTGAAAACCTTCCTTCTATACACAATACACTCGTTATTTGGAGAAAGAAGTATAATATTGATATTATTTACATTTTTCATGTATGATTGAAATATGGAAGACTAATTTATTTAAGTAATTTATTGTGCTTTTTGAATACAAATATTCTGCTTTGTTTTGTTACTTATTATTTTCTTGAAATGCGTTGGTAAGTTTTATTGTGATAAGTTTGTCTCAAAGTTGTGGACTATTGTAGTTTTGAAAAATGTGGAATGAGTGTGAAATATTTTTGTAATTAATTATTTGTATTTATTTGTAGTAATTTTGTCATCTTGCATATTACTTTTTTTACCGATTTCATGATTGCAATTTTTTCATACTTCATTTTTATCGAACTATACCATCTTATTGGATTTCCTCTCTAAGGAACATACTTGATCAATTTGAATTTAAAAAATTTTACCGATTCACTTAGAGATCAACTAATAAATTAGTAGACTTCCACGAGTTAACTAAAAAAAATATTGAATTTTACTGAATTATATATTATGTGCACCTAGTTGTAGGAAAATTTCATGTAAGAAACATTGTTAAAAGCTTGATGTTTCAAGGAATAAATATTTTAAGAAATGTTCCATCATGTCTAATATTATTGTTTGATTTTCAACTACAAAACAATAATGAATTAGTAGCGTTTGAATGCTATTTAGATAATTAATAATTGCGGTGGTAAATATTTATTATTATAACCAGCTACTTTTTACAAAAGTATAAGTAAAAATATACTTTTTGATGAGTTGAACTATACTTATTTTTTAGTCACAATTCACGAATAAGACTAGTCAAAACTCACTTACTCTAGAAGTGGATTTCAACTAAAACTTAAAGACAGTTATTCACTTTTTCCTTCAGTAAAATATTACTTATTATATCAGTAAGCTATATCACTAATTCAATTAGTAGATTTTCACTAAAATTTTAGTTGCTCCTTTTTCATTTTTTTAATAGTTAAAATCTAATAACATTTAGTAGTTTTTAACTAATTTAAAATGAGAGAGTAAATATTTGTCATATATTCAAGTGTTTGAAATATTTTCGAATTTTTTAGATATACGAAGAAAATTGCAGAAAATTACAGTATTTCTAGTCCTACCAAATCTTCGAATTATTCCATTAATTACAAAAATGAACACTTTTTGAATATCTACAAGTCGATTTTTCAAAATTCTGGATAGTTTTTGAACTTCTAACTTTTCCAACTTCTAGTGTTTTTGATTTTTGATCATTTTCAAAATCATCAACGTAACCTACGTTGTAGGAAAATTTCATGTAAGAAACATTGTTAAAAGCTTGATGTTTCAAGGAATAAATATTTTAAGAAATGTTCCATCATGTCTAATATTATTGTTTGATTTTCAACTACAGAACAATAATGAATTAGTAGCGTTTGAATGCTATTTAGATAATTAATAATTGCGGTGGTAAATATTTATTATTATAACCAGCTACTTTTTACAAAAGTATAAGTAAAAATATACTTTTTGATGAGTTGAACTATACTTATTTTTTAGTCACAATGCACGAATAAGACTAGTCAAAACTCACTTACTCTAGAAGTGGATTTCAACTAAAACTTAAAGACAGTTATTCACTTTTTCCTTCAGTAAAATATTACTTATTATATCAGTAAGCTATATCACTAATTCAATTAGTAGATTTTCACTAAAATTTTAGTTGCTCCTTTTTCATTTTTTTAATAGTTAAAATCTAATAACATTTAGTAGTTTTTAACTAATTTAAAATGAGAGAGTAAATATTTGTCATATATTCAAGTGTTTGAAATATTTTCGAATTTTTTAGATATACGAAGAAAATTGCAGAAAATTACAGTATTTCTAGTCCTACCAAATCTTCGAATTATTCCATTAATTACAAAAATGAACACTTTTTGAATATCTACAAGTCGATTTTTCAAAATTCTGGATAGTTTTTGAACTTCTAACTTTTCCAACTTCTAGTGTTTTTGATTTTTGATCATTTTCAAAATCATCAACGTAACCTACGGTAGAACATTTTTTGAATTAGGAGAATTTTTGAAAATTAAACATTTTCTTAATTTCTACGGAATCTTAAAAATCTTCCACAATGTATAAATCAACTTTTTTTTGCAAAGACTATGCATATTTTTGAAATTATCGAGAATAACTTTTTTCAATCATACAAAATTATGATTGTTCAAATTTTCAAAGTTTAAAAAATATCTTGATTTGTATTAAAATTTTTGAAATTCTTGACAAACTCAGTGTTACCAAACATTTTCTAAAAAATTAAAATGATATAAAAATATTTTACAATTTTCGTTGTTTTGAGGAGTAGACGAAAAAATTATACAATCTGGAACACCTAAAAAATTCTTTGTCTTTCTTCAACTCTACGAATTTTCTCAAATTTTCGACAATTTACGAAATTCACAATATTTTTGACGTTTGAGAAATTTTCAAAAGTGTACACACTCTTTTAAATTTATGAAGTTTTTGAAATCCTACAAAGATTTAGACTTTTATAGAAAAAAAATAAATTCTGTATATGTTCGACGTTTTTTTTTTCATTTTTAGTAATTTCTAAAATTTTCTGAACTCTATTGCAATTTTAAAAATCATCAACTACATCGTACAATTTCATTTTCCGCAATTTACTAAAATTTAAAAAAAAAATCGGAATTTGCATTTATTTCAAAAAAACTTTAAAAATTGCACATCTTCGAAAATTCATCAAAGTCATTCAAAATGTAAAAAAAATGTTTGATTTGTATATCAACAATTTTTTTCCTCACAATATTTTGTGAATTTTATTGCTTTCTGTAATGATCAACAATCTGAATACAGTGCAGAATGTATTAACTTTCCAAAATTTTGAAAATAATAATCAGTTTCCAGAATTTGATAAAAACTTCAGAATTTTCCAAAATCTACTGAATTTATGAACTTTTTCTAAAAGCGTATGAATTTTCTGAATTTTCTCAAAGTTATGAACAGTTTACAAAGTTTGCAATATTTTCTAAATTTAAAAATTTGAATGATTTATGTATGTTTTTTAATTCTCAAAATCATCAACAATCTCTGCGCAAGTAAACATTTTTTGGTTTTGAAATGTTAATAATCATTTCACGTTTTCCGTAGCTATGCGGAGTAGAATAAAAAATTCAATAATTCACAAGATTCGTCAACATTTTTTATGTTTAACAAATTTTTCTAGTATTCAAAAGTTATTGACAATGTTTCGAATTCACAGTATTACTTTATTGTACTTCAAATTTTAAAAAAATTAACAAAACATTCGAAATATTGTAAAATTGGTTTCTCGCAATTATATTGATTTTTTTGTAAATTGTTAGATAATATTTTATTTAGGAAGATATTATCATGAGGTATGCATATTTTAAAGAAATATCAAAATGCAGAAATACCAAACTGAATAATTCGCGTTTCATAGCTCTCAAGTACAGAGCATATTCATAAAACTATTATTTCGCGCTATTAAAAATTTCCTTCAATTTTGCAAATCTTGTTGAAGAAAAAAAAAATTCAATTATTTTTTAAGTGAAAAATTGAAAAATAGTACGCTATACAGCTGAGGAGCTATTAAAATTAGAACTTAGTCAGACAAAAATGACGATAACCTATTTTCAGATCTAATATCTGATATTTTGTGTATATAGATATTTTTTCATTAATAGGTATAGTTCTTGTTAATTGACATGATAATTTTTATATAAATATTCATATTATTTTGATATTTTTTATATTATCTACTCTATCTAAGAATTTCCTATCTTAAAAATCCTTCTCCTTCCCATACTCTAAAAACTTGAAGAATTTTTCCCAAATTTTTCTCTAAATACTTCTTTTTTCGGAATTTTGCGAAAAAATTCTCCCACCAAAACCCCCATAATCCATGACCCACCAGCACAATCATCCCATCTTATTTCCATACCCTCGCTTTTTGCCTCATCCAAACAATGATCGGTACGTGTGAAATAAATAAAAACGCGTGAACTGGGCCTCGTATATATTCCAAACGCGTCTCTTCGGAATGTCTGAAAATATGACATTCGCAGCGAACAACATAATTATCATTCTCCCGACACATGAGCGAGTTAACACTTTGATAAAAGATTAATGACGCCTAATGAGAGCACGTGAACGTCCGTATATGGCGCGCGCTCGGGTTGCCTTTGTGAAAGACATTCAGATAAGAATTAACGAATCTGGTCACGAAGTGCACTCGGCGCCTCTTCTTGGGCTCTTCTTGTAACGTAATTCCAGCTGGATTCTTAACGAGCGAAGAACCGTACCACGTGTCTTACACAATTTTCACGTGGAAACATTTACTCACTTACGAGATTTCCCACCTGGCTCTGATTAAAGTGAAGCGTCATTTCTACTTCCACTCTATAACAAATGCTCCGCTATTTCGCGATGAAATTGCGTCGACTTTTTCGGAAATTTCTACAAAATCTAGAGGAATCAGGATTTTCGAAATCTGAATGCTCAGGAATCTAGAGGAATACTAGAAATTTGTATTTATGTTTGTAAACACTAGAAAATTTATTAAATAGGAGTTGAATCAAGAGAAACACTAATTTCTCATTACATTTAACTTTCAGTCCAATAGAAAACAATCACGTTTTTTTTTTATTTTTGGAAGAAAACTGCACTTTTAGAAGAAAAACACGTTCATTCTGGATTTCTGTTATCGTACGTTCAAAAATGATCTCATTTATCTCTTCTCGACATCAAAATAAATCGCCTAGTCTTCTGAATAAATTGTAAGCTATGTGTATAACGATTTTAAGCAAAATTATACATCGATCAAATTCTATAAAATTTAACAATTTTGATAAATTAATGAAAATTTCGAAGATTCTAGTTATCAAGATACACATTAATTCATAACTATATATGATTTTTTCTGAAAATTAGATTAATATCAGGAAATACTTTGTAATTTTTAATTTGCTCTTTTTTTCGTAACTATGAAACTTCGTGACATTTTCTAGCATTTGAAGTGCTATAGTATTTTCGTAGATTTTGATTGGGATATCTCAATATTTATGCTGTTACATTAAACGATTTTTAGATTCTTAGTGTTTTCATAGATTCGTGCGAAAACACTTCATAGTTTCCTAATATTTCATTGACTGATTGCCAATCAAATTGAAAATATTTGTAAATAAAATCTACCATATACGTAACAGTATATTTTTTCATATCAGTAAGAAAGTTATTATTATCAATATAAATGAATTTGCAGTTAAATTTTTCGAACTACATACCACGAAACTGCTCTCCTTATAAGCCATATGATCATGTCCATGACCTGTCCAAAAATTTTTTATATTCATTCAAAGATGAATCACATATCCTTCAAAACTTGAAACAGTTTCTCAACAAATCATCTTGTAATCTATCACAGGCAAAACATAGTTTATCGAAATTTCCTATTTCTACGCTCTCAATGCGATATCGAAAAGGAATAATTAGCAGGGTCTTGTCAAAATCGCCGGAAAGTCGCAGACCAGAAACGCGTGTAATTTTCATCTTTCCAGTTGAAGTCAATTAAAACTTTGTCAACCCGGAAGACTATAAATCGCAAAACTTTGAGTAAGGTGTAGCGGAAATATCAAAGTAATTATACCTGTAGCTTTGACTTGGTTATTTTAAGATGAAAAATGACTTTTCAGGAAAAATAATTTTCCCGATCTCTAATTATACGTCCATTTTTTTTAAATCTTGAGTTGCGATATATTCTGGCACTGGAATATCAAAAAGTTTTCATCGTAATCAGATTATATCTAAAAATTTGTGCTCTAAATATCAATGTATTACATTTAAAACAAAAATCTACAATTTTTTTCCTGCAATCAAAATAATACTTCAAGGAGTATCCAACACATTTGTACACTTCCTGAATGGAAGCCAAACACATTTCTCCGAAACCATCTCAAAGTAAGCAATTACCTACCGAATAAAAAATTAATTCAGATCATCAAGGGCGTAGGCAGAAAAAATTTACAGGAAGGGTTTTTATGAAAAATTTTTTTCCTCCGGGATTTGATAATTTTCCATCTTTGGCAATATGGTTACAAGAGAGCGATTTTGAGAAACTTAGATTTCGGAATTAAGAAGTTAAACAACTTTTGGAATCCAGGGTGTGCATTTTTCATGTACGTAAATAATGGAATTCGATTTTTGTGATTTTTAATTACTGAGGTTTCAATTATTTTTACTGATACTTTTTGTAATTACTGTATTGATTACCTGATATTAGGTAATATGGGTTTCTATGAAGCTTCCTAGAATCCGATGCTTTAGCAATCAACTTATAAAAAATTCATACATTTGAATTGATTTTTGAGCAAATAATAACAACACAAATGAAAGGTAAAAATTGTCTAGTAAACTAGTAAGCGAGTAAACTAGTAAGCTAGAAAAAGAGTAAACTAGCAAATCAGCGAGCTAGTCAACTACTAAACTAGTAAACAAGTAAGCTAGTAGACTAGTAAACCACTGAAATTGTAAAATAGTAAAATAGTAAATGAATGAAAAAGAAAAATGTGAAAAATGTAATCTGGCAAACTAGTAAACTCGTTAACAATTAAATTAGTAAATTAGTAAACTGGTAAGCAAGTAAACTAGTAAACTTGTAAACTAATCAACAAGTTAACTAGTAAACAAGTAAGCTAGTAAACTAGTAAACTTATTTTTCACATGTTTCTCGTATAATATATGAAACTCTGGAGAATTTCTGAGTATTTTATAGATTACTTATATTTTTGTAGAATGTTACAGAGATTCAAAAAACTTAATGCTTCAAAATGCGAACTTTGATCTATTCTCAGTAATTTCAAGAATTATGAAAAATATTACATTCATATAGATTTTTCGTGCTTCATATCGTTATTCGTTCTCTGTATTTTTGAAATATTCAAAATGATTTTGTTGCGTTTTCTAGAATTTTCATAGATTAATAATGTATTAGAATTAATGTATTAGAATTTGATGCTCATAAAATTCCACAATTTATACATCGTAGAGGCATTTGCCGAGATTTTTCAGAAAACATTTTTTTCATAGAATTCGATTAATTTTATTATTATTTTTTAGATTGTATGAATCGAGAGATTTTGAATACTTTATATGGATTTCATATAGATTTCATGAATTCGATGTTCTAAGATTCAAAGTTTTGTAAATTTTGAGCATTTTCGTTAATTTTTATTTTTCTTGATTATTCACTGGGCTAGAACAATACTTGTGATTTTTATTTTTTATGTAATCGTACGTTTTGATAATTCTTACTTTTCTTATAAATATTTTCTGCTAACGTTGTCATGCATTTTTTTGTAACTTTTTTTTTATTGTTTATCGATGTTACTTTTTCAAATATTGATTTATTATATCAGAATTTCGGCAGGGAAATTGGGATCTGCCTAACCTAACCTAACCTCATATTAGCCAAAGATTTTTAAAAGTAAAATTAAAAAAATTGAATAAATAGCCTCAAAATTCAAGCCTGTTTTTTACTGTATTTTCAATTCCTCTTAAAAACAAGTTCCACTTCGCACAGCCCATCTGCCACAGGTGCAGTTTTCGTAATTGAAGAAAATCGATGGATTTGCCAAATCTCGTCATCTGCAGACACTGCTAGGCATGGAAAATGAAAAACCAACGCAAAAAGTCTGTGGCTCTTTTTCCCTTGCGGGAATATGGCTGATGTGATTTTGGTTGGCATGGTTACATGTACATGATGTTGGGCAACGAGGAGTCACGTATTACACGTGCATGCCGACATCCATACTCAACGCACGTCGCGAAAGAATATTGGAAGAGAGCATTATGCGACAACGAAACGAATTTATTGTTGATCCTTCTGAAATTTCGCGAGGGAAATGATAACGAAACGATGGCATTCGCTGTTTCCGAACCTCAATAAACCCAATTTGTAAGAAAATTCGCCAACTCATGGAATCTAATCTTCACCGTAATAATGTATTTCGCAAGTTCCTTGATTTATGTACAACGATCGATACACGAATCGCATTAATTTGCAAGTTTGCACAATTACGACTATTCTGCATTATCTTGCAAGATGATCTGCAGAGATTGAGAAAAAATTGGAGTCGAGGAAGCAGCTTTTGGTTTCGCGAAGAAAGTGAAAATATTTGGAAAGTCAAACGGTGGTGATGGAGTCGTGTCGTTGGGCAAGTGGGGCAAATTAGTTCGAACCGAGCCAAATTTCCTGCGAGGCTGATTTTATCGTAGATTCCTTCGTGAGATGGCAGACTATGCGGTTTTTGGTTACAGGCCACGAGAGTGTTAAGTAAGTCCTTGACGCTGTTTAATTCAATGAGATGCCTTCATTTAGTCGCTCGGAACAATTATGTGTTTGTGAATTGCGGGATCCCTTAATTGCGGGGCCAAAAACCGAAATTACCATGTTTTGCGTTAATTTTTTATTCGGTGGGTAATTGCTTACTTTGGGATGGGGAAGGAGGAATTTGTTTGGCTTTCATTCAAGAAGCGTAGAAAATGGGTTGGATACTTTTTGCAGTATTATTTTGAATTCAGGAAAAAAATTGTAGATTTTTGCCTTGATTTCTCAAGTTCGAAAGGACAAATTCAAATTTGTTGGATTCTTATCCCAAATTCCAATTCCAAAAAAATTGACGGATATTGAGAGATCGGGAAAATTATTATCCCTGCAGAGTCATGTTTCATCAAAAAATAATCATTCATATGTATAATAACAATTTTATTGTTGTAAAAAATATTTTTTTAACAATAAAAAAAAGTAATGGTGATTTTATTTATAATACTTGAAATAACTTGGAATAGATCGAAATTCGCATTTTAGAGGATCGAGTCTTTTAAATCTCTGTATCGTTATACAAAAAAATAAGTAATCTATCAATTACTTAGAAATTATGCAGAGTTTCGTATAGAAAAATGTAAAAAATGAGTTTACTAGTTAACTAGTTAACTAGTTTACTAACTTACTTACTTTTTTACTTGTTTACAAGTTTACTATTGTACTTGCTTACCAGTTAACTGATTGACTAATAAATTTGTTTAAGAGTTTACTAGTTTACCAGCCTACAAAGTTACTCGTCCACTAGCTTACTAGTTTCTATTTAACTAACTTACTTGTTTACTAGCTCCTTAGTAAAGTTGGCTAGTTTCTTATTTTTCTTCTTCACTTGTTCACTGTTTTATTATTTTACAATTCCGGTGGTTTACTAGTCTATTAACTAACTTGTTTGCTAATTAGGTAGTTGACTAGCTTGAAGATTCGCTAGTTTACTCTTTTGCTAGCTTACTAGTTTACTCGCTTACTAGTTTACTAGAAAATTTTGAATACATGAAGATTATGAAGCAATAATTTTTTTAAAAATTTTTAAATCTTTCCGTCCCGGAGCATAATTATCGATGTAATACTATAATTATATACATTTTTGGAAATTAATCTAGAAATTTATATAAAAAATGAAAATATATCCAACTTGATCAATACAGTTTATGCTATTAAACATATTTTTTATTGTAAAAATACATCAAAAATATGTAATGAAAGTATTAAAAATCCTAATAAAAGATGCTGTCGTCTGAAAAATCAATGTAAAATCTCAAAATCGTTCGAAGTTTCGTATATATCATATATACGAAATATACATGACATATACCTAAACGTACATACCTATACCATAGCATCGATTTCTGAAAATCTACTTAAAGATTCATAAAAATATGGAAAGTATATAAAAATCTTAGAAAATACAACAAACTTCGAAGTATCATATACTATACGAATATAATATTAATTTATAATATACCTTTTATTTGCGTTGATAATATTTGCTCAAAAATCAATTCAAATATATAAATTTTTTAGAAGTTGATTGCTAAAGCATCGGATTCTAGAAAGCTTCATAGAAACCTATACTACCTAAAATCAGGTAATCAATAAAGTGATATAATGACAAAAAGTTTAATTAAAAAATATCGTAACCTCAGTAATTGAAAATCACAAAAATCGAATCCCATTATTTACGAACATGAAAAATGCACACCCTGGATTCCAAAAGTTGTTTAACTTCTTAATTCCGAAATCTAAGTTTCTCAAAATCGCTCTCTTGTAACCATATTGCCAAAGATGGAAAATTATCAAATCCCGGAGAAAAAATATTTTTCAGAAAAACCCTTCCTGCAAAATTTTTCTGCCTACGCCCCTGATGATCTGCATTAATTGTTTATTCGGTAGGTAATTACTTACTTTGAGATGGTTTCGGAGAAATGTGTTTGGCTTCCATTCAGGAAGTGTACAAATGTGTTGGATACTTCTTGAAGTATTATTTCGAATGCAGGAAAAAAATTGTAGATTTTTGTTTTAATTTTTACACGTTGATATTTAGAGCACAAACTTTTAGAAAAAATGTGATTTCGATGAAAATTGACGTATAATCAGAGATCGGGAAAATTATTTTTCCTGAAAAGTCATGTTTCATCTTAAAATAACTGAGTTAAAGCTATAGGTCTAATTACTTTGAGACGAGTGTATTACGATATTTCCGCTACACCTTACTCGAAGTTTTGCGATTTATAGACTTCCGGGTTGACAAAGTTTTAATTGACTTCAACTGGAAAGATGAAAATCACACGCGTTTCTGGTCTGCGACTTTCCGGCGATTTTGACAAGACCCTGCTAATTATTCCTTTTCGATATCGCATTGAGAGCGTAGAAATAGGAAATTTCGATAAATTATGTTTTACCTGTGATAGATTACAAGATGATTTGTCGAGAAACTGTTTCAAGTTTTGAAGGATATGTGATTCATCTTTGAATAAATAGAAACAATTTTTGGACAGGTCACGGACATGATCATACGGCTTATAAGGATGGCAGTTGGTGGTATTTAGTTCCAGAAATTTAACTGCAGAGACATTTATATTGATGAACATAATTATCTTAGAAACATAAACAAATGTATTCTTTATGAATATGGTAAAATTAATTCACAAATATCTTAAATTCGATTGGCAATCAGTCTATGGAATATCAAGAGTCTATGAAGTGTTTTCTAGAGGTGTCCTCATTATTACTAATCAAGAAGAAATAATTCAAAATTATTGTAATCAATTGAGAATAACTATCAAACTTTGTATCATGCAACGCTTATTTCAAGAAATTTAAGGGGTTACATACCTTTTTGTGCGGACGAATTCAGGATAGTTCGAAGTAACTTTTAAGGTATGTCGCAATAATGCTATGTCACAAAAGTTATAGTTTTTCAATAGTGTATTGTCCACTTGAAAAAACGAGTATTTGTTCATATAAAAGTATCAACAATCGGCGGAGTTATGGCCCTTTCCCCGAAACAACTTTTTTTTTGAAGAGGCTTGCGGTGACCACGATGCAAGTCGAACAAGTCAAGTTTAATCAGAAAGTCCAAAAAATTTCATTAGTCCAAGAATATATCTGGTTCATGAACGATTGCTTTTTTAAAAAAGAGTTTTTATTTTGCACACAAGAATTTTTAAATAAAATTTCCAGAGCTCAAAAAATTGAAATCTCGGGGAAAACGTTCTCGCATACAGAAAAAACATGATATTCATTTTTTCAGTCGTTCAAGAACTAGATACATTCCTAGACTAATGAAATTTTTCGGATTTTCCAATTTACCTTGACCTGTTCGACTTGCATCGTGGTCACCACAAGCCTCTTCAAAAAAAAAGTTGTATCTGGGAAAGGGCCATAACTCCGCCAATTGTTTATATTTTTCTATGAACAAACACTCGTTTTTTCAAGTGGACAGTACCCTATCAAAAAACAATGACTTTGGTGTCACAACATAAGCTCTACATACTGTAAATGATACCCCAAACCATCCTCAATTCGTGCGCACGAAAAGGTGTATAGCCCCTGGTTTCAAGTATTTTTAATATACAAGGGCGTTTAATCATCACCCTAATCACCTAATTATTATTTAGGCGAGTGAAAGAGCGGGTGTTTGCGCTTCTCAGCGGATGATCCCACGGCGTGAAGTAATCGCGCCGACTTTCCCCGCGTGGCCGTGGATCCCGTGCTCCCCTAAAATCGCGCTCGAAAACAATGACGAGCGTAAATCGCGCTTCTCGCGTACTTTTGCCAACCCTACCAATCTCGCCAAACGCTAATGTGTGTGCGCAGGAAGTGAATCGCGTCGCGGAACTATATAAGACCAGAAGCCTTTCCAGCTTCTTCACATTTCGAGGCATTACACAGTGACGATGCGTCACGCTATTATGGATAGGTCGTGGCAGGTAAAGCTGCTTTCCTTCCAATAGTTTTTTTTATTTCCTTAGTTTATTTTCCCTATTCGAAAATTATATGTCAGTTTATTTTTGGTGGCTTCGAAAGTGAAGAAAGGGCTGTGAAGTGTGATATAGATTTTTTTTTGTACAGTGTTAATTGTTGCTGCCACGTGGTTTTGTTGTGAATTGAGGGGGGATCGGGAAAATTTTGATGATTGTTGTGGAATACCTCACTGAATTTTTTTTCGCATGTTTTGGGTTTGGAAAATGATAAATTATGAGGAAGTAATTTTTTTTTTTTTTTGAGGGGATTTAATGAGGTATTTGAACAATCTTCAATTTCTGACTTTTGAAAAAGTGAATTCCAAGTTTTGTGAGGAGTGTTTTGTACTCTGGACCATGCAGTTTTTCAAGGATTTTGTGGTAAAAATATTGGTCTGGGCTTTCTCAAAAAAAGTCAAGGAATTATTTATAATTCAGTTAACTTGGCTCAAGGAGCTTTTTTGTGTGCTTAGAGTGAGCTTTACATTCCCTTTTTTTAAGTTTGATCAAGGCCTACATTTGCTCTATTTTGAAATCATGAAAAAAAGCAATTTATTTGTTTTGAACTTTGAAATTTAGCTTGTTTTTCACACATTTGACAATAAAAAAGAGTTACAGTTACTCGTTTTTGACAGTTTTGACACTTATATAAAAATCATATTGGCTATCAAATTTTTTCGATAGATTGAGTATTTTGACAGTTTTTCAACAAATATGAAAAATTCATGGTTATACCATTTCCAAAGTTGAACAACTGTTTTGACCAAAAAACAGCTAATTGAATTTTTTGAAGATTTGAATTTGAATTCAAAGAACTGCCATAAAATATCATAAATATTAAAAAATTCTTAGAATTTTAAAACTTATGAATCCCAATTCGATTTCGTAATTATCTTGATTTAATACAATGAATGAAAATTCTGGTTTGTTGGTTTGTCTGAATTTTCTAACATCAGAAATACTGGTAATGACGTCACGTGTTTTTCATCTGTTGCACATCACAGACGCTCAGTTCTTGTGTATGTGTATCTTGTGTACTTTTTCTCATTATTGGAAGATTTTCAAGTTTATGATGCGGATTAGTTTTATTACAATAATAAATGGAAACTGCTAGTTTGATGTGAATTACGATTACATCTTCAAGCAATATTTTATGAGAGATTTTTAACGTAAGGATAGCATAATTCATTTTTGTTATTAACCATAAAAAATGTTTACGTAACGGTATTAAAACAAATTAGGTCAACAAATATTCTAAAAATCGAGAAGTCAAAAAACACCATTCGTTTCTTTATAAAAATCTGGAAAACTCTAAGGTATTGTGGAAATTCAGAAAAACTTTTATAATTTGAGAGGAGGATAAATATTAAAATTAGGAAGGTCTGAAATTCGAAAAAAAAAAACAATTGTCTATCTGAAGGTCCTTTGAAATTTCGAAAATTTCGACAAACGAATCAGAACCATCAGAACTTAGATAATGCTAATATATTTTGTAGATTTATTTGATTTTTTTTTTTTTTTTTAAAACATAATTAGAAGCTATGTTGGATAAAAATCTTGGAATTCCAAGAGCTCGAAAAATTTACAATGAGCAACACAACAATTTTCAAAATTATAAAAAGTTGATATCGTGTTTGAAATACGAAGAAATCGAAAAATTATAAAAAAATGTGTTTTTGGAGAATCTCATTGATTCAATGATATTGAAAACAGTAGGAGAATTTCATTAAAAATGTATAAATTTCGCAAATAGTTATATAATCATCTTTTATTTAAATGTTTGTATTTCAGTATTTCCTTTTTTTTTTTTGAAGCTTGAAAGCTATGAAAAATATATGAAAATATAAAAAAAGATGAGAAAATATAACAAACTTCAGAATTACTAAAGTTCTAAAAAAAAACTAAAAATGAGTAGAATTCCAAGAAAAAATTTCTAAATTTTGGAAAATGCGTCTACAATTACATATCTCTAGAATATTTATGATATGATGTGTTAATTTTTTATTTGAAATCTCTAAAACCTTAAGGTATAAACAGTTGAGAAAATTTTAACCAGTTATATAGATTTTGAAAAAATTTGAAAAGTCTATATAGTTTGTTGCGTGTTAATGATTCCGAGAATTTCAAAAATTGAAAAAAGATTACAAAATTTCAGAAATCGTTATTAATGCTAGAAATTCAAAAATTTTTAATACTGTTGGAAAACTGTATGTAATTAATATCATAATTATTGTCATAATTATTGTTCAAATTCAGAAAAATTCAGAAAGGTAAAATTATAGTTGAAATATAAAAATGAAAAAAAAAACTCTAAATATGAAGTTATGGAGGCTGAAAAAATTCTAAAAGGTGCGAAAAATTCTGAAGTTTGAAAGATATTTAAAAATTTGGTAGATTCTGTTGAACTCTGAATCATTATATAACTACAAAAACCATAAAAAGAATTCTCAAATCCTTCAAAATCCTAAAATGTTGTGTTGCACAAAACAGTCTAATAATTTTGAAAATTCAATAAAAATCCAGAATAACTGTAAATTTTGCTGCATTTTGTGGATTCTTAAAAGTTTTGACTGCTTTTTTAAGCCGAAATCCGTCAATTGACGCATTTTTTCTTGAAAAGTGTCAGTTATGTTACTCATTCAGAATTTCTCAGCTGCCCACTATCCTCATACAACCTTCCTCTCTTCCCCCTCCCCCATGAAAATCAGAAAAAAAAAACTTTATCATTGCACCATAAGAATGTCGCTGACAAAAAAACCTCCAAAATTAATTCTCCCAAAGCAACACACGTTACAAGATTCATCCGGAATCGAATTATGTTCTCGAATTACGCCATCGAAGCTAACAAAACATCGGAAATAGATCAATAGAGCATTAATGGACGCGACATTGGTTTGAGAAAGTGCACAAGAAAAAGCTTGAGCTTGAGCAGTGGTGGCCAATAGCCATGGATAATTACAGTGATTAAATCTTAATTCAAGCGAGTAGTCAAGCCTTGTTCTGTGAAGTGAGATCCTACTCTGTTATTTGACGGGCTGTTGTTTGCAACTCCCACACTATTTGTTCTTCCATCTAATACACGATTGTTCGTTACGTGCACTTACGGTAGAAAGTCAATTTCATCGTTATTGGACAAATTTTTTATAACATTGACTATTTGGTTGAAGAAGTAATTGGGAAGGTGATCGGGGTATTTTAAAATGGTGTAGAATGAATATTTGAATATTTTTTGGGTTGGATGAAGTTTGGAATTTTCTTGAATGATAATTCTTAACAACGTTAGAATGACTATGATTTTATACATTTTTATTCTGCAATTGGAGAATTATAAGAGCGTCTCCTTTTTTCTTGAATTTTCAAAAATTATTGATAACCTAAGTACCATCAAAAAATTTTTTTTCTATTTTTAGTTATTTTAAGAATGTCACACTGTTTCTGAATATGAAAAGCTTGTCTAAAAATTATTATTCTCAATAAAATGATCAAAATTTTCTGGAACTCCATATAGATTTCAGTCTTTTTTGATCATTTGATACAATCTATGAAATCAGAAATTTTAAAGTAATTTTTAAAAAATTTTTGAGTTTTGAAGGTTTTTTTCAGAATTATTGATATTATCGAGGATCTCTGTAAGATAAAAAATTCAGAGATTTTGAATATTATGAAAACATGAGATTTCTCTACATTGACGAAAATATTTTAAAATTTTTCACCATCTGCACTTTTCAATCTTTTTCTGGAATGCTACGAATTTGTCGAAATGTGAACCATTTCCAATATTTTTCGTATCTTCAAATTTCTTCGAACTTCTGATTTTTATTCAAATTGTGAAATTACTCAACGACCTACTTGCAATACAGAGAATATTTACTAAAAATTCTAAGAATGCGGGATATTATTCAAGTATTCTAAAGTCTACAAAATTTATCAACATTTTCTGGATTTATACAGTATTTTTTGATTTTTCACAAATACTAATGCCTACGAAGTTTCCAATGTCTTAATTTTCTAAAATTTTCAAGATATTAGTTTAAATTTTAAAAATTCAAAAGGACGTCTGACACTGAATTATTTTTTGACTCTTAATAAAGTGTAGAATATGATACAGTTTTCATTTCTTAATGAAATTTATTAAATTTCTAACAATTTTTGAAATTTGTAGACATTCCACGATGTTTTGTATGTTTTTGAAAAAATGCGAAGTAAGACACAAAATATCGCAAAAATATTGGAATATCGAAATATTCAACGTATTTAAAAATAGGAGTATGAAACATACTCAAAAATGTAAATATTCAAGTATTGAAAATATCGAAATTTCGCGAGAGGTTGCAATTTTTTTCATTATTAAGAATTTATGTTATATTATTATTATTTCATTTTATATCATTGAGTTCTTCGTACGATTTCTCTTTTTTTGATTTCAAATATTTCCAAAATTTTACACATTCCTAATATACTTGTAGTCATATTTACTAAAGTAGTTTCACTGGATTCTTCAAATATTTTAATGTACATTCTACCAACATTTTCCGAAATTTTAAAAATTTCAAAGATTTTTTTTAATTACTGATGAATCGCAAATATTTAAGTGTTTTTTGATTTTTTTAAACTATGAAAATTATCTAATATCTCCATACAATACAAAACTTTTCTTTTCGTAAAAGTTCTAAAAACATTACACAATTTTATAGAATTTCACAAAATCTCCAAAATATTTAACATTGTAAAAAATGCACCAGGTTTTTCAAAGAAAGGAAATTTTTTTAATTATTCAGATATATTGACAATCTGCAGAATTGACAGTTTTTCGGATTTTCTCATAATTTTCGAAATTTTTAGTGATAAATTAAAATTTTTTGAATTATCGACCCGTATGTACAATCATACACTTTTTAGTATTTGAAAATGTTCGAAACATTATACAGTGACTGCAGTTTCAAAAATGTTTTTTTTTTTTTTTCATTCTTCAATCTGATACATAAGAATAATTATTCTTGAATTTCACAATTTTTTCAAATGCACATCAATTGTAGATAATATGTAGAATTTGCATCTTTATCTCAATTAACTCAAATCATTCATAGTGTTATTCATAACAAGAACTAAAAAAAAAGTTTTAAATAGAATTATCTGAAAATCTGTATTATATATATTTATAATTTTTGCAATTTTCTTGATAATTAATAAGTTTCGAAAATTCTCATTAAGAAAGATAAAATTCAATCATGTATATTTCAAAGTAATATGATAAGGAACAAACCCACCTCCCTCCTTTAAAACTCTTCTCTAAGAAATTATGTTCTACTAATATCTGATTAATCAATTATACATTGGTTTTGAAAATTTCGTTTGGAACAGTTTTAGTTTGTCTCAAACTCGACAAAACTGATGAATAGTAGATTATACAGCTGGGGAGTTTGAAACAACAAAACCTAGATGGTCAAACATGAACAATCACTATCCGGTCTCAAAATTTTGGTCTTTGAAATTTAAGCACTTCCCCCTGCTCCAAAAACCTGAAATTGTTTCTAAAATTTTCTTCCGTCTGTGCCTTAACCTACACTCCAAAAAATTTCTCTATGAAATTGAAGAGACTGCCTTTAAAGCAGATTTTCCATAGGGTCTATTCAGCTTTCTATTCAAGTTATGGACGTAACAATGAAAAAAAAAATACTGTCTATGAAACTTATGAACCTTCCATGGAATCCCTTATTTATTAACAGCTATTTGATTGCAACAAAGAATTCATATTGTATGAAATATAAATTTTATAACAATAATTATATTGTATATTTAATAATATGCAAAAGATATTCTAAAATTGACTATTTTTTGATTATTCATTGTTTCTGTGGACTGTATTTGTATGATTTTGTCGGATAATGACTAGAAGTATCTTGAAATACAATTATTGATAATAAAAACTAATGAAATTAATATATCTGATATAAAAACAAAAAATTTGATACAAATTTCTTTGAAATCCTTTTTATATACGCGTCCATGACATTTTAAACAAGATTTTAATAGAAGGTCTATAAAAGATGCTTAAAATTTCAAAATGTTTTTGACAGTGAATAATTATATTCCTCGAATGAAATCCTACGTATTCATATGTAAAAGACAAAATTAGATTAATCCATTTAAAAAATACTCATTCCTAAATAACCTTCTTGATTCATGAATAATATTTCTTAAATTCCTCAATTATTTCTGTACAAACCATTTTTCTTCAGATCGTACTCGCCCTCGTACTCGGTGCAGGAGTAACGAATAGCGAGCCCCCCGTAAACACCCAGTACGGCGCGCCGGCAAATTATTACAACAATAACGGAAATTCCGGCGGCGTAACGAATAGCTACGGAGCTCCTTTGGGAAACGGCCACGACCAACAGCAAAATTACATTGATAGTCAGGTACGAAAAGTCACAATTACACTAGAGTTAACCCAGTTTTAGATTTTTGCAGCCACCTTAAAAAAAGGGGTTTTTATTTCAATAATTTATTTGGCTTAAAACAAATATGATTGTTTATTATTGATCCAAAGAATATTCATCGCAAATTTGCAAGTTTTTCAATAATCCCATTTTTCAAATCTCGAAGCATGTAATTTATAACCTACCATTCCAACTGGCAAAATTATATTTTCGTTAGGGTAGCAAATTATTCTTTTAAAGAAATAACAAATGATAGTTTTTTTCATACTGAAGGACCACAAAATATTCCAAAAACCGCTTTTTGATGTACATAAATTTTTAATTCAAACCATCATCATCTTACCTCTAAAACATGATCACCTATCCCATGAAACATAAGACCTCTTGCTCTCCCCTCCCTCGCCCTTTCTACTTTAACAACATCTCGTTTCGCGATTCATAGTAAGTTATGAAATCGCGGAAAAGCTGACTCTAAAAAAAAACGTAATTGGAACAAACGATGACGAGAAATCCCCTTACTTTCCTTTGTTTTATTTTCTGCGTCATTTCGTCAACGACGTCATCAAGTCGGGCCATTAACATGGATGTAACAAGATTTCGCCTCGGACGTGTTTTAGAATCTTTTTAAGCCGAAGGTTATGGTATGATAAAATTTTCACGAGACACTTTGTCCGGTGAGGGGAGAAAATTACTAAAGAGGCGTTTGTTACTGCGTTTTTGATGGTGATGGGGAATATCATGATCGTTACTTATTCAATATAGGGTTGGTCGATGAAAAAGTTTTTATCTGGGTTTTCGATGTTTTTTCATGGCTGTAGGAAGGGGAAATATTTAGAACGTGAACTTTCAAGGAATTTGTTTGAATTTGTGAACATCTATGAACATTTCGTTTTTAGGGGTGTGTAAAGTTTTTACATGGAATGTACTATTTTTAGGAGATGGATGTGTTGAATTTTATGCAGGTTCATTTATTTTTTATAGAGAAGCTTAAGGGGAGTAGGCAGGAAAAATTTTCGAGAGGGGTTTTGGTGAAAAATATTTTTCCTTCGGGATTTCATTATTTTTCATCTTTGACAACATGGTTACAAGAGACTGATTTTGTAATATTTTGCATTTCGGAATTTAAAAGTTATACAAATTTTGAAATGAAGAGTTGCCCATTTTCCTTGTTTGTGAATAATGAAATTCGATTTTTGTGATTTTTAATTAGTAGCTGAGTTTCAATTTTATTAATTATACTTTTTTTTATTTATGTCACTTTAAGGATTATCCGATATTTCTAAAGAGTTTTCTACAATTCGATGCTCTGGGAATCAAACTTCTGAAGAATTTATATATTTGAAATTATTTTCGAGCAAATTTGAGCCACACAGAAATAAGGCATGTACATCATAAATTTATAGTATTTTCGTATGGTATATTATTTATTGAATTTCATTGTATTTTTTGGTATTTTTATATATTTCTGATATTTCTATGGATCGCACAAAAGATTTTAAAAAATTGATGCTATAGTATTGAAACTTTCGACGATTTTGAATATTTCAATACTTTTATTCCATATTTTTTTAGTATTTCTATTATGAAAAGTATCTTCCATTGTTAAAATTGTATCCATTGAATTGCATGTATTTTTTTGTTTTCTACAGGAATTTTTAGAATAATTTTGGAAATTATATATATTTATAGTACTATATTAATAATTATGCTCCAGGACAGACAGTTTTATGAATTTCTAAGAAAATTATTTTTACATGATTTTTATGAACTGAATGATATCAAGTTAACTAGCAAGCTAGTAAACTGACAAACGGCTAATCTAGTAAACTTGTCAGCTAGTAAACTAGTAAGCTAGAAAAAGAGCGAACTAAAAAGCTAGGAAGCTAGTCAACTACTAAACTAGTAAACAAGTAAGCTAGTAAACTACTGAAATGGTGAAATAGTAAAATAGTAGACGAGTAAAAAAAAATAGTAGACTTCTTAACTTGTTTGCAAGTAGATAAATTACTTAGTTGATTAGTGAACCAGTAAGCTAGGTAAATAAAAACCCGGATGCTAGTGGACTAGTAAACTAGTATACTAGTAAGCTAGTAAGCTAGTAAACTAACAAACTAGTAAACTCTTGAATAAGTAAATTAGTTAACTAGAAAACTGGTAAACTAGTAAGCTAGTAAACGAGTAAGTTAGGTAAATAAAAACTAGGAAGCGAGCAAACTAGTAATCTAGTAAACTAGTAAACTGGTAAGCTGGTGAAATAGTAAACTAGAAACCTCGTTAGCAAATAAATTAGTTAACTAGTAAACTGGTAAGCAAGTAAACTGGTAATCTTGTAAACTTGTAAGCTAGTAAACTAGTAAGCTATGAAAATAGTGAACTAGCTTATATGTTTACTAGTAAACTACTAAATCAGTACACAAGTAAGCTAGTAAGCTAGTAAACTAGCAAACTAGTAAGCTAGTCAACTACTAAACTAGTAAATAAGTAAATTAGTTAACTAGGAAACTGCTAAACTGGTAAGCTAGTTAAGAAGTAAGCTAGGTAAATGAAAACCAGGAAGCAAGCAAACTAGTAATCTAGTAAACTAGTAAATCAGTAAGCTAGTGAACTAGTAAACTGGTATATCAGTAAGCTAGTGAACTAGTACACTAGTTAGCTCGTTAATAAGTAAATAACTTAACTAGTAAACTAGTAAGCAAGTAAACTGGTAATCTAGTAAACTTGTAAGCTAGTAAACTAGTAAGCTATAAAAATAGTGAACTAGCTTATATGTTTACTAGTCAAATACTAAATCAGTAAACAAGTAAGCTAGTAAGCTAGTAAACTAGTAATACTAGTTAAATAAAAACTTGTAAGCTAGTTAATTAGTAATCTAGTAAGCTGGTAAACTAGTAAGCTAGTGAACTATTAAACTAGTAAACTCGTTAACAAGTAAATTATTAAACTTATTTTTCACATTTTTCTAGTATGATATACAAAACCCTGGAGGATTTCTAAGTATTTTTTTGCATTACTGATATTTTTTTAGATTGCTACGGAGACTTAAAAAACTCCATACTTAAAAAAAAAACGAATTTCGGTCTTTCATCAGTAATTTCAAGAAATATTTATACAATCACATTTATATAGGTTTTTTATGTTTTATATCTTAATCTCTTTTACGTACTTTTAAAATACCTAAAAAATTTTGATGCTTTTTCTATAATTTTCCTAGATTTATATTATATTTAGAATTTGATGCCCTAGAATCCTAAAATTTATAGATCATAGTGGCATTTGTTAAGATTTTTCGGAAAATAGTTCTTTCATAGAATTTCATTGATTTCTTTGATCTTATAGAGTTTGTATAAATCGAAAGATTTTTAAGACCCTCATACGAATTTTATCTAAGATTCAAAGTTAAGTAAATTTTTAGCATTTTCATAGATTTTTATTTTTCTGAATTATTCACTAGGTTTCAAAACTTTTTCCAATTCATATTTTCCACGTTATCTAAATACGTTTTGATAATTTCTTCATTTTTTTTAAATATATACTGCTAACGTTTTCATGAATTTTCGTGCAGCTTATATTTTTATTGTTTATCGTTGTAACTTTTTTCCTTTCCACATGAAATATTGATTAATTTTATCGGAATTTCGGGAGTGGTTTGAACCCCCAAAACCCCTCTCTGCCTACGCACCTGAGGAGCGTAGAAACTTCATTTTTGATCATTCAAACTCCAATTTCCAGTCTCCCAGCCTCAAATTTCACCCAAAATTACCAACAAACGGAATTCGACCGATTTTTTCACCGAATCAAAAGCTCCGAAAGCTCCCAAAGTTTTGAAGGGCGCGCAATCGGAATTCTCGAGATCGGGTTCGGCGTTAATTAAACGACCCGCGAGACGTTTGGGGTTGGCTTTCGCCGATGAAAGCGCAAAGGATAAAGGAGCCCACTTTCATACGCGGCGTCGTTTAATTTCGAGCGCGAGTTGCATGTACAAGTGTACATTCTTGCATAATGCGGGCATTTAGATTCGCGGGACGATTAACCGGTCGGTGATATGAATGTTTGTCGCGTCTAAGCGCTCCGAGTCAGTCGCAATTGAACACGAGATGCTTGTGTTCTCGCAGAAATGGACTGTATTATTAGGTTGATGCATCTGGCGAGGAGGAAGAAAAAGTGCGCGGATGAGCGTGACATATTACGTCAAAGAGAGCCCGCTTGCGGAAAAAGAGAGTGGCATAATTTTAATTGAACCGGCTCTCTTACGTTTACGAAAGTTTGGTTTCAGTTGGAGTAAATGGAGGGATTTTTGGAAAGTTGATGGGGCGATTTGAGAAGAGGGGTTAGTGCAAATACGGTTATAGTTAGGGAAAATTTATATGGAGGGACTGAACTTTGTTGAGAATGTTGGAGTATGATAGTGTATTTGGGTACATTGTTTTAGTATATTGGAGTTCAGGGATTTTAAGTATGGTTGTGATAAACAATGGTTATTTTACTGTTATCTGGAGTCAATTTTTATGCTACATTTAGAAGTTCATTCAGAGTCGAAAAAGAGTACTTTGGAATGAAAAAAGATTTTAGATATTCAACAGGAATGAATTTGCTAAAAATCTGAAACTGATTCTCAACCTTTTTCAAATTAAGATGTATAAGAATTGAATATTAATATATTCTTCTGATTCTAGAACTTGCAAATTTTTTTAGTAGGTAAATTATTGAAAATAAAAAATAAATTATGATGACATAGATCTGATAGTTTCACGGATTTCTTGATTTTTTTTTAACGAACTACAATATTTACGTTAGTTTTGAGAAATTCTTCAAATTTTCTAGAATTCACAGAATGATAAGCAAAGTTTGGAATTTCGTTTGTTTTTTCAGTTTTATAAATCCTTCGAATTTAAAACATTATTTTTACTATTAAGAACTTCTTTAATCTTACAAAAAATTTTCTTACTTAGTAGGATTCTTTACAATTTTTGAATACTTTTTGAGTTTTTCCGATTTTCTTCGATAATTGTAAATACATTTTTATGCATGTTTTCAACAACAAGAATAAAAAGTAAACCTACAAAGTTTAAGAACAGTTGAAGAATTTCTACAAATTAACAAGTTCTTCGCATATCTTTTTTCTTTTTTTTTTTTTTAAATTTTTCAAGTTCCAAACACAAAACGAACAAAATTCTCTAAATCGTACAGAAATTCATCGAACTATTGAGGATTTTTGAATTTTTTTATCATATTCAAGTTTTCAGGATTTAAATCGAAAAAGAATGGAAAATATTATTGTTTGTATTTAAAAATAATAAAATAATAATCGCGATTTATCAACATTTCCTGACATTTAACAAATATTCTTCAATATACAAAAATACGAACAATTTTAGAAAATTTCTATAATCGATATTTTCAAACTTTCAGGCGCAAATCATCCAAAACTATCAAAAATTCATCATTCTTTGGGCAACCGACAATGATGTTTCTTGCATTTTCTTATAAAATCAAGGAAAAATTATTATTTATATGACTGTTAAATATGATAATGAATACATACTACAAAACAATCACCATATACTGAAATTATACGAACTTTATTTATTTTTTAATTTTCTAAAGTATCATAATTATTTGCATTTTTTTCAAATTTTTTAGGCCATTTCTTTTTTTCAGAGTGTTTGAATCATTTGAAAATTTCGGAATTTTATAGATCTTCGAATGAATCTGTTTTTTCTTATTTTTTGAAGCCTTCAAAGTTTTTCAGGTTTTTATTGAGGATATAGAAAATATTCTATGCATACTCCAAAAAATATAATCATCAAATTATATGACGGTAGAATATGATAACAAATACAGTCTACAAAATAATTAACATCCACTGAAATTCTAGAAACTTTCCTAATTTTTTAATATTATTGACAATCAAAAGGTTTCTATTTTTTTTAATTTTTTTGTGCTATTCCTTATTTTAAACGAGATTAAACTATTTGAAACATAAAAACTTATAGAGAATTTTCCAATGAATCAAGATTTTTCATTAATCTTTGAATCTTTTTAAGTTTTCTAGATTTTTATTTTGGAATAAAGAAAATATTCCTATGCATGTTGTAAAAAAAAATATTTATCAAGAGTATTCTAAAGTTTATGAATCGTTTCTGAAAAGCCAGAAATTTTTATAATCTTTTAGTGTTTCTAACAATCGTTCGAGATTTCAAGAATTTATGGAAACATGTAAAATTCCCAACCGAATTTGAATTTACGAAACATTGAAAATTTACATAAAATTTGTTAAGCTGATTCAAATTTCATGTGATTTTGTAGTTTTGTTATTTTGTAATACTTTTCAAATTCTTCAAAATTGTATTTTGAAGAAAAATCAATGATCATGTATACATATTTTGAAACGAAATGATAATGAACAAAATCAATAAAGTTTCTCAACTTCTCTAAAATTCTTTACATACTTAGAATTTTCAAGCATTGAAAATGATTGTTATGATTTCAAAAAGTTTTATAAAATCTCCGAAATTCGTGAAACATCAAACGTTTCGATAACTACTTGAAACATTCTAAATTTAATATTAAAGTATCCGACACTTTATTATTTTTCATGCAGTTTTTTTATACTATGCAAATTTTATAAATATTCATATGTAAATAAAAAAATTTGCGGATACATTTCAAAAAAATATGATATTTGAAAGTTATGTTAACAAATATAATAATGTACCGAACATCTAGACATTATCAACATTCTTGAATTCCAAAAAAATTCTTTCCATTTCGAAAATCATTCACAATTTTTTCAAACTGACATTGTTTTCAAGTACGTCGTGATGTTTACAACATGTCAAACATGAGAATTTTCGAAAAATTTTCAAACTTCAAAATGCATCTCACTTATGTGTCGAAATTTCCCAAATGGGCCACGTATGTTTTGATGGTCGGCTGTTTTTGGCAGGAATGACTGTTTTCAAATCGCAAAAACAAATAAAAAAAAAAACTTGAACAGTTTTGCGATATTCGAAGTTATACGATAGCTATAATTAATAACATTTTCTAGAGATCGTCAATGTCAAATTTTGTTGAAAATATAGAGATTATATAATATCATGTATTATTAAGACTCACTTCGTTGATAACTTTCACGTTTTTAGATTTTAATGAAAAAATAAAAAAAAATCTTGATCGTCCACATTTCGAAAAAATATGACAATGAACTATCTCTCACTTCTATGTTCCTTGAGTCTTAGTTACTACCCATCCAAAAAAATTACCTTGTGCAATCCTTGCTGCACATGAAACTCAATAGATCATAACATTTTTCAAAAATCAGATTTTATATTACCAAAAAGTCTGTTCTATTACTAAAATCAATGTAAATCAACTAGAAATCATGATTAACATATACCTGAAGAATTTCTCGAAAGAACACCTGGTTCTCAGTCTTTCGAAATCTGCTCCTCTATAAAGAAATAGATTAATTAGCCTCAAAATCACTTATTCTCTACCTCCTTCGCGAATTATACCAAGACCCAGAGTAACCAGATTCTAGCATGAACTTTCTTTGAACCCACCCATAAAATTCATGCCCCAAAAGCAACCCCTTTACGTACACTTTTCGCCGGAATGTTCTCTAAGTTTCGTTAGACACTGCGTTGATGTTCCGGGGTGCACGTAATTCGGCAGATCGCGCTCGCCTTGGAAAAAGGAAACTACGTCAAAGGGAATGCGAAACGGTTCTCATTCGGGCCGTCATTCATCTCGCGTTTAGAGTTTTCCTAGCGAAACGTACTCGGCAAAGCGAAAAAGGAGGAATCCCCATAATTATACCCTTTGCAACGCATCCACGAAAAACACTCCGGAGAACAGCTTTCTTCTCCTCGAGTGAACGCGGAACGCGAAACGTCCTTTCTCGAAGCAGTGATTCCGGGGGAGGTCGATTTGATCGAGGAATGTTTTAAAGTACGAAAGTTGGATGGAAAGAGATGCTGCCCGATTTACCCCGCTCGACACGCAGTTTCGTGTCCTCTTGGTTTCGTTTTTCTTTTGGAGTCGATACAGAAAGAGTGCTGGAGATGGTAGTTTTTCGAGGAGGAGACAAGTTTTTCCTTTTGTGGAGTTTGGTGAAAGGGAAGAATAGTTTGATGATGAGATTTAGTCAGGAGTTGAATTGTTTTTAGGAGGAAAGAGGTTTGAGGTATTTATTTATTGGGTTTGTAAGTGAATGTTGGAGATTGGATGTTGAGTTTTTGATTTGGGTTGGAAAACAGGAGTGTACTCTCTCAGTTTGAATTAGTGAAATTTTTACTAATTCAGTCAGTAGGTCAGCGATAGTCGGAAATCTACTAAAAAATTAGTAGAATTCCACAAGTTGACTGAAAACAATTGTAATATTCAATTATATACTATATGTAACTACTTGTAAAAAAAGTTCACGTAAAAAACATTATTTGAAGCTTGATGTTTCGAAGAATATATATTTCAACAAACGTCAAAATATGTCTATTAGTATGTTTGATTTTTTACTGTAAAATAATAATGAATTAGTAGCATTTAAATGCTATTTAGATAATCAATAATTGTAGTGGTATATATTTAGTATTATGAGGAGTCACTTTTTACTAAAGTATTAGTGAAAATTGACTTTTTCATTGGTTGAACTATACTTATCTTTTAGTCGTAATGCATAAATAAGATTAGTCAAAAACGACTTATTGTTGAATGTTGTATAAGTGTATTTCTACTAAAGTTTAAATATGGTTATTTACTTTCTTCTTCAGTAAAATATTACTGATTTCAGCATTAATTCACTTAGTAGATTTTCACTTACATTCAAATTGCTCTCTTCACTATTTCAATTAGTGAAATTCTACTTTTAAATAGTGGTTTTTCACCAATTCAAACTGAGAGAGTAGATCATTTTGTCGTCGATGATTAGCGGTTATTTTAATTTTGAATAGATATCGCAATAATTTTTCAGTTTACAAAATTTATCAATATTACCTGCAATTCGATAATTTTTATAATTCTTCAGTAGAATAGTAAAAAACCTCGAGAATTCTTCAGGTTTTGTAATTTACTCAAAATTTTCTTGTATCTCAAACTAACAGGAACTATTCAGAACTTTTTAACTTGAATTTTTGGATATTTTATGTATTTTCATCAAGATTCTTCGCAATTTTAGGAAGAAATTATATCAAAATACTAAAAATTCGAAAAAACACTGAATTAAATTATTATAATTATAGGTTTTCTCAAACAGGAAATACGAAAATCCAAAATCATAGATAATTTTTGAAAACCAATAGATAACAAAATTTTTACATTTTTGAAAATCTTATTATATACAAAATTTATTACACATTAAATGATCTATGTAGATGCATTTTTCGTGACTTTCACGATGTTTCTTTCGCTTCAAAAAAGTAACGAAAAAATTGTAATCGAATTACTATGTAACTTAATATTTTTTTTTTGAATCGAACTTGATAAGTTGACATTGAAAAGATAAATTTCAATCTCTCAATTTTTGAAATAAGTTGTACACTATAATTTATAAATTCTGAAAAAGTGGATTATTAAATTCCTTTGAAATATACCACCACAGTCTGTTGATAATCAATTAAAGAAAATAATCCTTCACAAGGAAAAAAAAAGAAAGAAAAAAATGCAAAAAAAAAATTAAAAATTATAAACTAGTTTCCAGGTCAAAATAACTATTCCCATATTGTTCGATTCAGGGAAATGTGCAAAAAAATCTAAAAATGGGAAAACATAATATCTCGAGATTTCCTTTTTTTATAATAAAAAGTTCGATTAAACGTCAAGTGTGAAAATTGAAAGACTCTAATCTTTTTTTACCTGTAAATAAACGAGTTTTCTGCATCTGACACATAATTTGTAAGTATTTTATAAAACTTTTTCAATTTTTCTTCATTCCTAAAAATACTCTGATTCTAAGAAAAATTATGTTCAATTTTGAGTTCATCGACTATAAATAATAAAAAAATGAAACAAACTATTTATTACAAAGAAGAACCAATTTCTTATTATATACGATGAATTACACTACACTTTGAGAAATTTCTCTATTAAAGTTATGAATTCAACTATAAAAAAAATAGATACTGTCCAAGAAAATTTTAAACCTCCGATGCAATCGTAGTGTTTATTTAATATAAAGCAGACATTAAAATTATTTTGCCTTCAAATTATTTCTCATTGAAAATGTGTACTCAAACTTTTTTAAATTCACGTGGATGTCAAAATAATACATTTTTTGAAGCAGATTTTGCCTAATTTACAACAGCTACTTGATTCAAGTAAAAAAATTTTTATTTTATTGAATAACCAAAATTATACTGTATATTGGATAATATTTTAAAATTTTCAAACATGTAGTGTCTTAAAATAAAATTTATGATAATAAAACATTGAAATTAATACATCTAATATGAAAACAATAAACCTGTTATAAATTTCTTTGAAATCCTTTTCATATACATGTCCATGAAATTTCAAACACGATTGTAAGAGAAAGTCTATAAAATATGTTTGAAATTTCAAATTTTTTTTGACAGATCTTTAAAATTGAAAAAAAATGTTACTACAAAATACGCTAGTAAAAATAAGAATAACTCGTTACTATTATTATTTATTAAAGAAAAATTCCTCCAAAAATGTATGATAATTACTAAAATAACCTCCCAATTACTCAAGTTTCTCATCCACACTCTCTTCGATAATCGAAGACTTTTCGATTTTTTCCACCTACAGATAACGAGTTTTCTGCATTTGACACACAATTAATTCAAGGTTCTCGGCATCAAATGCATTTCGTGTGCCTCGATTTCATGCGACTTTCGCGATTTTTCTCCCCTGCTCCATCGAAATATCCGCAAAAAATCCCGTCAAGTCAATTGATAAATCTCTGCCTCGGCGGAAAAATTTCTCCCGCTCCCAATCTAACGAGTTTCCGTACGCAGGAGGCACTTGTACGTTGCCCTATGATAAATTGCGTCATGCAGATGACGCAGATGGTACGTAGGTTCAGTAATTAATCGATTTTCCCGTACCCGAATTTGACGAGAAATTTTAATACTCGTAATCTTCTAGATCCAGGCTATTAATTACGAAATGTGTTTCGATCATTAATCCTCGAGTTTCTTGCAGGAAACTTGTATTTGGAGAATGTTTTTTCATAATTAGAGAAGAAAATTAATTCGAATTCAAATATCTGATAAAATTAATTCACTTGGAAAACTATTTTTACATGAAAAATAGAAGAAATCACCTAAGAAAATTTTCCGCAACTCGATAAAACTGACATAAAAGAACGAACATTTATATCCATATCTAAAATAAAACATATTCATTTATTATGTTACACAGGAACAAACATCATACGGAAAAAAAAAATCAAACAAAGTTTGTGAAGCTTGGTTTTTTATCGTATTTGGCACTGTCACTAACACTTATTTATTCTCGTAACGAGTCCTATTCCACAAATGATTCGTTGTATTTTAAATATTTTAAGCTCCCTTTGTAAGAAGCTTTCGAAAAGCTTGCACTTTGAGAGTTTAACTCTCGCAAGTACAACTCATTAAAACCTCTTTACTGTAATTTCATACATTCGAAATGACATTTTTTCAAAGATTAGCTTTGGCTTCATGAAGTCAAAAAAGTTACCTCCTGCATTGTTATAACATTATGAAAATTACTATCGTTATAATAGAAAATTGTTATAAATAATGAAAGAATTCAGTATAACTATTCTTTCCATTAAATGTTATTGTTTAGAGAAATGATATTAGGAATAAAAATATGTAACTGTATTCAAAAAACTCGGAATATATTCTTTTGTATATTTTAGCCAAAATCGTATGAATTTGGATACTCAGTTCAAGATGGTGCAAGTGGAAATGATTTTGGAAGGTAAATTCTTACTTTATTAATAATTTTGTCAATTTTACAAGTTTTATCTTATCGATCGAACTCTGTTTTTTACATGAAAAAAGACGAGAGAGCAGTGATGGAGAGACAGTTCGTGGCGAATACAGGGTTCAGTTGCCGGATGGAAGAACTCAAATAGGTAATCTAGCTATTTTGAATTTCATGCGAAATCGCAATGAAGTACAAGGTGAATTAATTGCATGTAATTGTGTTGAAACTCTCATTACACGTACTTATGTAATGATATAATAGTTGCTCTACTTGTTATACAATAATGAAGAGACAGTTGAATTAATGAGAGAAAGTGTATCATCTGGGAGATTTTTTTTTTTATGCACGAGATTCGTTTAACACTGTTTTTTTTAATACGTTTTAGGTGTAATTTTCGTACTGTTTTAGTTATGAACGAAATGATTTTTTGTTGTTTTTTCATCTTTTAGAATCATTATTGGAGATTTTTTAAATGACGGATATTCTAATCATGTGTCTTTGTGTTTAGTTACGTATGTAATTATGGTGAAAAAATTTTTGGTAAAAGCTTTATATAAAAAAATTGATTTCTCCCTGTATTTCATCAACTTCATTCTCTCACAATGTAATTAGAGTTTTTTTTTTTTCAATTTTTTGTACTCTAGGATTCTCAATGTGAGTTCAACTATAGTAAATCGTTAGACATTTATGAAAATAATTTTGATAATTTTTCGACCACTAATTTTCAGATTTTTTTCTCCCAATACTTTTGGTATTTCACATATTTTTGCAGTATAAATGCAACTAGCGGAATTTTCTAAGAAAATAAAACTGTGGATAGCTAAAAATGAATACTTTTATATATTTCAAAGAAAATCGTTGCTACACTGATCACAAATTCAGTTTAATGATAATGTCTAAATTAAAATAAAGAAAAAGAAAAAAGGAATTTTACTATCAGTGTATTGTTATTACGCAATACTGTAACTGAAGACAATAGTAGTTTTTTTTAAAGAAGTTCATAACAGTTCTAAGTTATTTACACTTTTTGAAACTATTATTGTATAAGTTTTTGTATGTTTGTTTAAATTCAAAAAAAGTTTATTATGAAGAGCTCACTTCGAGCCAAAGTATAAACTACACGGTTCGTCAAGTGTCTCACGAAAATTAAACCTCATCACTGAATGTTGAGAAAAAAAGTTTATTATGTTTTCCATTGCACTTATTTAAACATATACATTTTTCGTCAAAATATTGTTATTCTTTTCAGGGGCGTAGGCAGAAAAAATTTTCGGGAGGTGTTTTTCTGAAAAATATTTGCCCTTCGGGATTGTATAAATTTTAATCTTTGACAGTATAGATACAAGAGAGCAATTTTGAAATATTTTACATTTCGGAATTAAAAAGTAATGCAACTTTTGAAATCCAGAGTGGCACATTTTTCATGTTCGTCAATAATTTTATTCGATTTTTGTGTTTTTTAAATAGAATCTGAGGTTCCATTTCTTAAAATAATACTTTTTGTATTAATACCATTTAAAGGATTATCTGGTATTATGTAACATGCGTTTCTGTAAATTTTTCTAAAATTCAATGCTCTAGGAATCAACTTCTGAAAAATTTATATATTTGGACTGATTTTTCAGCAAATTTTACCAACATAAAAAAAAGGTAGATCACCCATTTATATTTATTCGTATGGTATATTATACATCACATTTTGTAATATTTTCTGGTATTTTTATATATTTTGAATATTTCCATGAATCTTTTAGTAGATTTTCAAAAATCGATGCTAAAGTATTGAAGCTTCCAACGATTTTGAGAATTTAAATTGATTTTTAAGACGGCAGTTTCTTTTATAAAGATTTTCAACACATTTATTCTCTATCTTTTTAGTATTTTTACAATCAAGAATACGTTTAATTATAGAAATTGTATTAATTTAATTAGATGCATATTTATTGTTTTCTATATACATTTCCAGAGTGACTTCTGGAATTATATATAATTATAGTATTCTATTGATAGTTATGCTCCAGGATAGATGTTTTATTAATTTCTAGGAAAATTATTTCTACATAATTTTCATGTATTGAAAATTTTCTACTACACTAGTAAGCTACTGAAATTTTAAAATAGTAAAATAGTTAACAGATGAAAAAGAAAAATGAGAAACTAGCTAACTCGCTAACAAGTAAATTAGTAAATTAGTAAACTGGTAAGCAAGTAAACTAGTAAACAAGTAAGCTAGTAAACTTGTTAACCTATTTTTCACGTTTTTCTAGTATAACATACGAAACTCTAGAGAATTTCTAAGTTTTTCATAGATTACATATATATTTTTGTAGAATGCTACAGAGATTTGTTAAACTCGATGTTTTAAAATGCGAATTTCAATGTATTCGCAGTAATTTTATGAATTATTGAATAACTCACATTTATATAGATTTTTCATGTTTTACATCATTATTCTTTTTTTGTACTTTTGGAATATTTAAGATGATTTCGTTGCATTTCCTTGAATTTTTATAGATTTATAGTATATTTAGAACATGATGTTCTTAAAATCCCACAATTTATAGACCGTAGAGACATTTTTCGAGGTTTTTCAGAAAACAGTTCTTTATAGAATTCAATTTATTTTTATTATTATTTTTGGGTTTTTATGAATCGAAAGATTTTTAATACTTCCATATGGATTTTATATATATTTCTGGAATTCGATGATCTAATATTCAAAATTTTGTACATTCTGACCATTTTCGGGGATTTTTATTTTTCTTGATTATCCACAGGGTTGCAACAATATTTCTGATTCATGTTTTCTACGTAATCCTACGGTTTGATAATTTTGACTTTTTTTATGAAATATATATTGCTGTATATACGTTTTCATGCATTATTTTGTAACTTATATTTTTATTGTTTATCGTTGTATTTTTTTCATTTCTACATAAAATATTTATTAAATTTATCAGAAATTCAGGAGGGGTTTGAACCCTCAAAACCCACCGCTGTCTACGCACTTGATTCTTCGATGTTATAGACAATGAAACTTTTTTGTAAACCCTGCCCAGCCTTGATTGGACAAATTTAATCTCCAAAACGTCTCAGTATAATATCACGAAAATTTCTTGAATAATCTAAGAAAAGGAATACGGCCATTGTCTCTCATTCTCTTGGAAATTAAAATTTGCCTCCGAAGTGATACAAAGTATACCTCGAAAATTCATTTTCATCACGGTATTAAAAAAAAATAGTCTGATACGCTGTCTTCGTTGCATTTATTTCAGCATGTAAATCATTCGTCAAGACATTCTCGTTTATTAATGTTATGAACAATCAAACTTTTTCGTAAGCCCCAACCAGCCTTCATCAGAAAACTTCATATCTCCCTCAAACATCTCAATACAACCATACGAAAATTTCTTGCATCATTCAAAAAAAAAGGATACAATAACCCTTTTTCATTCTCTTGCAAATCAAATTAACCTTCGAGGGAACACGAAATTGATTTAATCCAGCTAATTAATTTTGAATGCTTCATGCCTGCCACAGTAACATACACCGCGGATTGGAGAACGGGGTTCAACGCAGTGGTACGATACGAGGGCGTAGCTTCGTACCCGGACCAGTACAATGTTAACAATAACGGATATAATGCCAACAGTGGCTCGGGTTACGATTACCCGAGCAACAACATCGGTACCGGCTATAACAGAGGTGAGCGATTCAATCACGCTCCCTGCAAGACATTCCCATTCCTGTTTACGAACGTCGCGCGTTAAAGTAAAATCAACAAAATTGAATCAAACACGATCTGCACTCTGCTTTATCTGTAAACACCCTACATCCATTCCAAATCATCAATGAACTTGCTGTTGGTTCACCTTAGATCAATGAAAAACGATTTACCGAAAAATCCTGTCAACCCCAACCTTATTTTCTTCTGAATCCTTTGGACTTCAAAGATAAAAAAGGGTTAGATTCAATTACATCCACCCTTGTAATTACGCCCTTTCATTTTCCCATCCCAGGAAACCAAGGTTACAACAACAACAATTACCAGAACAATAATGGCTATAATAATGGCGGGTCCAACAATGGTGGTACAAGTTCCAACTACCAGATTGGGCCAACTCCAGTAGAAAATGGTTACAACTTTAACAACGGATATTCTGGAAATTCGTTGAGCTCAGGGCAGCCAAATTCGAATTACGGACCGCCATCGTCATATCGCTAGTATCTTGTTACGTAAACCATATACCAAGTAAAAATGATATTTTATGGAGAACTATATCAATAAGTTATTCAAGATCATATTGAATAGGATATTTTTTATTTTGTCAATCACAAAGCCATAAAAATCGTGTAAATATCTTGGTCAATCGTCGAGGTTTCGTGGACTTAGTTTGGGAGAAAGAATTTATTATCCATGCAGTAATGACAAATAATTGTATGTTTCATTACATTTTTTGTACAAATCTAAGTATTCTGTCGATTTTTGGGGCAAGTAATTTTTGAAAGAGAGATTGAAAAGGACGGAAAATCTGGTATCTGAATGGAATTGGAGCAAGGAAAATTGGAGCACTTTCTCCTGCGACCGAGGGAAAAATTCGCTCGCGTAACTTCGTGTATCTGGGATGAGTCGCGAGGAGCAGTGATGGACTCGTTGCGTGGGAACGTTAAATCGCTTTCAACGCAGCATAATGCAACAACAAAGGCGGGTCTTGCACAATCGACCAAGCTTTGCAGAGCTTTTAATCAGAGCAAAAACCGGAGTTCTTTGTTTCACCGATAGACATGTATATGCGTCTGCCAGGTTTTGCTGATACGAAATCGAATTTTTGAGAAATCTTGATAAAATTTTTATCTTTTAAAGGTGAACGTTACTTACCAACCATTTTTTTCCATAATGAATTGAATCAATTTCGTGAATAGAAATATAATGATTAACTTTATGAATTCGTTATTTTCAACTTCAAATTGATTTGATTTTTTTTAGAGTAAATAATACAAAGGAATTTTATAAATGATTCATTCATAAGGTAAAAAATTTGACATTTATGTATAAAAATGAATTCACATATTTGCCTAAGATAGATAAATGATGGCTCAATAATTTTTTTAAAATGTACGCTCTGAATTTAATTGAAATAAAGACGTAAAAAGTTTTAAAATAATGAATTTATTTGGAAATGTCTTTATTTTAGAGCAAAACGATCAATCAAAAGTAAGTTTATATATGTTTTCACACAATTGACTGAAATCTTAGCCAGGTTTATAGTAGTGCATTTTTTCGAAACCTTATAGTCAAAATATATTAGTACTTTACGGAAAAGGCGATTTTACTGCAAGTTTTTTAGGTATGTCATTTTCTTGTGAAATATCTATCATTCATGTAGGTTATTTATTTAAAATAAAATAGTATATATATACAGCGTCCTGTACTACGACTTGTGTACGAGATCAATAATATGTTTTTATGATTATGTATGTACCTAATGCATATATATTTATGTAATAAAACTATTATTCAGTATAAAGTGTATGACATTTTTTTGGGAACTATGTGTTGTAATAAGTGATTTTTCAATTTCGAGAACATAGTATAAGATCAATAATGTAATTTAAAATAAAAATATCCTCAATTTTCTGTAACTGTAACAGAAAAAGTATTGTAAATAAAAGTTCTGAGTGTAAATTTATTTAATATACACTCTCAGAAATTTTTCTATTAAATTTAAGAGACTGCCTTGAAAGCAGATTTCTTTTACTGTCTATTCAATTTTCTATTCAAGTTACGGATGCAACTATGAAAAAAATAGACACTGTCCAAAAAAATTACAAACCTTCCATGAAATCGAAGTGTTTATTTAATATGAAGCTGACATAAAAATAATTTTATTTCTAAATAGTTTCTCATTAAAAATGTGTATTCAAACTTTTTTAAAGTCAAGAGGATTTCGACATTATAAATTTTTTCGGAGCAAATTTTCTCTAATTCATCAACAGCTATTTGTTTTACACGTAAAATTAATATTGTATGAAGTATACATTGTATCACATAATTTATATTGTATATTTGATAATATGCAAAAGATACTGTAAAATATTCAAACATGTAGTGTATTAAAATAATCGATAATAATAAAAATTATTTAAATGAATACATCTTATATGAAAACAACAAATTTAATATAAATTTCTTTGAAATCCTTTTCATATATGTGTCCATGAAATTTTGAACACGATTTCCTGAAAAGTTTATAAAAGATGTATGAAATATCAAATTTTTGTTGACAATGTACAGATTTTTTGACAGTTCAAATTATGATTCACGTGGCAATATTTTACTGTCAAGATTTATTAAAGAAATACTTGATACACTATAACAACATGAAAATTCGTAAATCAGTAATGGCCATAAAATTTATAATTGTTACAAATATTGCATAGATTCTTCTTAGTGTACAAATATTTGCAAATACAAGTACTAATTTGTATTTTGAACTTTACTCAAAGGATAAGTTTTGCACAGCTTTTTGTATCAATATTTTTCCGTGTGCGCACAAACACCATCATTCCTATCCAATCCCGACAAAATGGCCGACGGAAAAACCCAATGAAAATGACAAAGAACGCAATCATTATAGAAATCAGAAATAAAAGTGACAAAAACTCTAAATCCATGAAATTTGAAAAATGATTTTTTGAAGAGAAAGTCTGTAAAAGATGTTTAATATTCCAAATTTTTTTTGACCAGTGTGCTGTTTTTTTGACACATTAAATCACAATTCACGTGACAGTATTATACTGTCATGATTCATTGAAGAAACACGTGATGCACTTTATTAACAAGAAAATGTGTAGTATGGAAAAAATGTTAAGATAAGTAAAATTTCTGTAAGTCCATCATTATATGGTCATACAATTCATAATTGTTCTAAACATTGTATAAATTCTTCTTGGTGTATAAATATTTGCAGATAGAATCAAAAATTTGGATTCTTAACTTTACTGAAAGTATTAGCTTTGTATTGCTTTTCTGTATCAATGATTCTCCAAGTGCACACAAACACAATCATCCCTATCCAATCCCGACAAAATGGCCGACGCAAAAACCCAAGTATGCAATCATCTTAGAGATCATAAAATAAGTTAAAAAAAACTCTAATAATCGCCTTAATTCAATCAATTTCTTTAACACTAAACTATTATAAACCAAAATCTCAAGTTTCGCGAATCATTTTCAAACCGAGCAATTATCCAGCCGCGAAGTTGCGGACTCGCGATCATTAATTACGGAGTAATTGCCGCCGGGGAAGCCTCGAGGATGAAAAATAGTTCAAACGTATGCGCTTTAGTTGTGGATGTATCTCGCAGTTATGCATCGAAAAGGTCTCTCCTTTTACGATAATAAGAGTCGGGTTGCGAAACACAAACGTGGCACGATTCCAACCGATAAATCTTCGGTATCACTCCAAAACCGAAACTGCGGTTAGGAAAAAAAGACCAATCGCGATCGTTTATCCGAATCTTTCATCGTGGAGTTCTCTGGTGATCGTAATAATTGTTTTCTTTGGAAAGTGGATCGAATTTTCAACGTAAAATGATTGTTGATCAATAATTTTATTCACGATAAATTATTCTGCAACCTGAGGAATTTTGATTATATTCACTCAACAATGATCTAATCGAATATTTGAAGGTACAAAGTTGACAGAAACGTTTTGAACAAAATTATGAGTCTAACGACTTCTTTTCTGCAAAATTTCGTTCATCATCACACAAAAAATGATAACTTGTTTTCTCTAACCATAGTTAAACTTATTTTTCCTTTAGTTTGTTCATCATAAATGTTGTGAAAAACGATTGAAATTGGACGTGTCAAGTTGCAATTATCTCGCAGGTTCAAGTGACGCATGATAGATTGATTAAACTCATTAGGAGATCTTCAGCAGTTCGATCAAATCAACTCGAATACGGGGCGAATCGACGGAGCAATAATTATGCCTCGCGTTTCGATTGCGTCATCACTTTTACGATTTAATGGCTCTCGGAATGATGGGCAATATTTTCTTGTGGATTTAACTTTGTGACCAAGAAGTTAATTGAGACACCAGCAGTGTGCACCGGGATAATTGTGTTTTGTGTTATAGGAAGTGAGTTGAAGGTAATTGGGTTGAACTCTAAAAAATTGCACAATATGAAACGCTAGAAATTTATCAATTTTCTCAGTGGTAAAAAATGAATTGATGTTACATAAACGTAGATTAAGTTTTTTGTCTTCATCAACTATAGATCTGTCACTAAAATTTTCTTTTCGATTACAATTAAAATGAAAAACTCGTGTATTTCGGTTCCAGAAATCGTGAAAATCCCGACTCGCCAGGTTCAAAATTTATAGCACTCTGATGCTAACCAAATAGATCTGTAATGGCTTTTTTTATGCAGTAGCTTTTTCGCGCAGTAGCTCATGAGAAATTAATGACGGAATATGCGACGACGAGAGTAATGAGATTTAATTTGTGTTCACGATATTGTCACTGGGCTAATTACGCATTCATGATATATCCGCTCGGGTTTGTTTCCTGAGGCGCTATTAACCTGATTGATTAAATTCAATTTCACTGAAAAACTTCTATTGTAAATTCGTGGAATCTTCCTCTCATGTAATTATATAATTTCTCATTCCCTAATCACTGCTTTCTGAATGATGCATGTATCTGAATTTGAATGATTTGCACGCATCATCAATGAAAATCATTTCCCCGCATTTAGATGACGTTTGATGAGAATGGCGAGGAAAATTGTAATGGTATACGCACTAGGATATGCACGCGAAAACACACTTACCGTTGGCGTGTATCTCAATGTGAAAACGTGATCGCCAGATCATATTCGTAGTCGCTGCACTTTGCGTGCAGAAAATGGAAGAATCTTGAGTTTCCGCGTTGTACTTGGAACTTTTCGGTGCATCATTTTTGATGGTCGGATCTGGAAGAAATTATTATTGTCGGTGAATTTTTTACTTTGATGTTGTAAAGTTTTCGGTGGAAAAAGGGCATAACATGTTGCGCGTGTTGTGGGAAAATTATCGATAGTTCATGACTCAAGTATTGGGGGAGAGGGGGTTTATTACCATATTTCTTTGATGTACGCTTGATTATGTTTTGAGATTTAAAGATAAAAAAATGAGAAACTTAGGAAACATTAGAAAATTACGAGAATTCCATCGAGTTGGACATATTTTTATAATCTTCGGAAACTCTTTAGCAGCTTTTCATACGTTTCATTTTTTCGAAAATCTCAAAACATCAAAAATTTTGGAACTGTCAATAATTTTTGCAAATTCGCAATATTAGTGACATTCCAAAAAATTTTTGTATATTACGTTCAGAAACGTAAATGTTTGTAAACACATATAGACTATAATAATTTTTTCTCCAAATTTTGAAAAAGTTATTTAAAAACTATTTAAAAATGAACAGATATCTTCATAATCTGGACAAGTTTTTATAAAATTTTGAAAATTCAAGTACATGGTAAGTATGACGAAAATACTGATGCGAATTTTGAAAAATTGAAACACATCGGAATATGACGGAAATAACAATAATTCTGAAAAAAATGAAATTTTTTTTAAATTTGAAAAAATATTAATAATTTTACGAATTCTGTTCAGTATTATAGTGTTCCAAAATTTGGATTGTAATAATTTTCATATTTTTAATGGCGATTCGAAATACTTGACAAGTATTTGAAAACCAGAAGAAATCTTTATAAATTGTACAAATTTTTATTCAATTTTGAATGAAAATTTTGTATGAGAATCAGGTTTGATGTAAGAAAGTTTAAAAATTCTTCAAAATCATAATGCAATCATTAAAAATTTCCAACACTGTCAATAATTCAAAAAAATCAACATTTATGTAGAATTTCAGAAAATCTTTATCAGTTTCGTAAACTGTGTTCATTATTATCTTTCTTTGAAATATGCATGAAAATATTTTTTTTTAATTTTTTGGATGGAAATCTGCAATACATTGGAATACTTGAAATAATTAAGAAAACTCTTCATAAATTGAACGGAATTTTATCATTCTCTGCATTATGTTCAAAATTTTTACAATTTTCAAAAAATATTTTTAAAATCGCTAATAATTCTGCAAAATTCGAGAAGTTAGTAAAATTTCGAAAAGTCACAATTAACATGGTATATTGTGTTTATAATCATAGTTATTATTGCTTTTAAATGTTAATGGTATTGTTTTTCAATTACCAAGAAAGATCTGAAACAATTTGGAAAGTATAAAAAAATCGAAAGAAATCTTTAAGGGTTGTAAAAATTTTCATTATATTCCAAAAGTTTATGCTACGTAGTTAGTATGATGTTCAAAGTTTTAAAAATTTTGAAAAATCAGAACACAACAGAATATCCGATAATTTTCAATAATTCTAGATAAATCATAATTTTGTAGGACTTGATAATATGTATGTTCGATAATTTTGTAAATGTGTGTTCATCATTAGTCTTTGGAATAAAGATAACAGTACTTTTTCTTTATTTTTGCATGACAATTTTGAATATCTGATACGTATTTAAAATTTAGGAAATATCTTGCATAAGTTAAACAAATTTTCAAATATATTGAAAAATTGAGCAGTCTATCGCATTTAAAATATTAAGAATTTTCTTAAATTAAGAAATAATATGAAATTTCTCAAAATGTCAATGATTTTGAGAAATTCCAATATTTTGTAAAATTGCAGCAAATATACGTTAATATTGTAGATTGTGAAAAAATTTGAAGTTCTGTAGAACCACAGAAACTGTGTAATCTTTATAATTTTTTTAATCAAAAAGTTTTTCATAAAAGTAAAAAACTTCAGACTATTTTGATTAATTCTGTAAGTTTTGAAAAGTTGAAGGTGACGATAGAGTTACGATTCGAAAAATTTATGCTTTATTGTGTTGGTATTTTTGGATATTTTACCCACACCAGAATTTTCTTTGTGGGTAGTGCTACCCATTATATTCACAACTTTTTTCGCCCATGATTTTAAAGATTAAAATTTTATATCATATGAAAATGAGAGCGTTCCAAAAATTAGAGAAATAACATTTCTGATAAAATACGAATTCGAAAATTAATCAATGTTGCTGATTAAGAAATTTTGAGTGAATTATTAAAGGAAAAATATTCCTTTTTTTCTTTTCGTCATTTCATCAATATTTCTCTTCAGGAAGTTGAAACATCAAGGTAATCAAAAATTCAAGTTCATTTCGGTGTAAATCATTGCAGTAGTTGAGAAAAAATGCCTAAGACCTCAAGCACATAAATAGCATAATAGTTGACACCTATATGAAGAAAAAATTCCTAATTATTTCGAAATTCTAGAATGCAGTACGAAAATGATACTGTAATAATAGAGTAAGAAATTGTCCATAAAAATAATTTTTGTTGTGCACAAAAAGCTCGAATTTCCAATGAAAACACTATCTCTAATAATAAGACAAAGCCGGTATCGATCATCGGAAATTAGCTTTTGAATGATTCGTAGTCTCTCGGCAATTAGCCCAGGCTCGCGCTGATGAACTGTGGCACGCTTAATTGTAATTAGCCGAGCGCTGCCATCCTGATAGGAGCCATGTATCGTTATCTAAACTGGTTTCCCGAAAATGCGACCCCCTCTCGGACCCTGCACATTAATTCCTTTCTTCAATTTCCGATTCAATCTCAAATACTTTCGCTATGAAATCTCATACGTTATTTTAGTAAAACATTCAAGCATCAAGTAACAAAATAACAATCGTCCCCAAAATTCAAAGATCATTCCGTACTTCATGCAGCTTCTCAAATAATTGTTCAAATTTTCACAATGTTTTACCTTTAGTAACATATTACGAAATGGGACAAATACGTTGAAATTTCACTTCATTCCTTTTTACGCTATAGTTACACTTTATTCCTTCAAATACGCTGATTGGATTTTTTAATAACATCAAACGAAAGATTTCATAATGTCAACCTTTCAGTCTTCTAACTTGAAAAAAAGTACAATAAAAGCAATTGAATCGATTTCCCTCTGTGCACCCAAAATTATCAAGCCATTATGAATAAACCAAGAGTGGTCTATAGGGGCAATTATTCATTCCTTTTATTATACAAGACGTTCCTGGATGCGCCTATTGTTCCTTGTCTGAATTCACAAATAACGCTGCATCGCAGGCGAGGCAATTACATGAAACAAAGACAAAGGAACTAATCTTGACTACCGGCATTCCGTCTGCGCCGATTCCGGATCCAGCTCCGGTCCGATTAGGCATCTTTGACCGAATTAATTCGTCTGCGCTGTATTCAAACTCCTTCACCCTCCTTCCCCCTTCATCCTTGTTCCACCGATCTGCCGTTTGAACCGTCTACCGATTAATATAGAAGGCTTTGCAGACATTCCGAGATTGCCGAGACAATACTGGGCCATTTAAATATTTCACTGGCGCTCCTGTGATACCGACGAACATTGAAAAGTCAAGTAGACTTAGTCCTCGACTTCTCGTCTCGTTGGAAGAATTATTTTAGTGGAGTTGACAGAAGTTGGTTTTTTGAAGGGCGAAGGTGTATCAGAGGTGGAGGTAGAGAGGGGTTTTTAGGTTTGTAGTGGTAGAGAATTTTAAATAAAAATTAGTTAGGTTAGGTTAGAAGAATGATAATAATAATAATAATAATAATAATAATAATAATAATAATAATAATAATAATAATAATAATAATAATAATAATAATAATAATAATGATAATAATAATAATAATAATAATAATAATAATAATAATAATAATAATAATAATAATAATAAAGAAGAATAATAAAGATATCAATAAAATGAGCATAGAAATCATCAGAAATTATGAAAATGGAAAAGATTTTTGAAAATATACATATTTAAATATGAAGGATGTTCTTCTAAGTCAAATGACTTTTACAATTATTATGAATTTAACGAAATCGAAAATAACAACAATCATGGCTTTAAAAGAATTTTTTATTCAAGAAAAAAATATTCATTTATGTTTCAAAAGGATAGAGTAAATAATTAAAATTTTTTGAATTGTTTCTTTTTAGTGAATATTTGAGAAATATATGAAATTCACAAGAATTCGAAGAATCTAAAATAAGTTTTAATATAGGAGCATTTAATTATAAAAATTAAGATGGAAATTTAATCCATACAAAAAAATCTTTCAAATAATAAACACACTTAAGAAATACCTGAAATAAGAAACATCTATGAAAGTACTGTTTTTTGAAAAATCTCAACAAATATTACAGATTTATAAAACATCAATATTCTAAAACATGTTTCAAGTAATCTATATAAATAAAAGAAATATTAAAAATTACTAGAAAACCTTAGGAAATCACCATAAAATTCTGACTTTTAAGAAATCTTTGTAATTTTCAAAATCAATGCAGATTAAATTGTCGCACAATTTATGTTATTATATAAAAAATATCAGAATTTCAATTTGTGAGCATGGAATTCAATTATTCCATATATAGCGATTTTTTTAAATTCTTCAAATCTATGGAACCACCGCACAATCTTGGTAAAATTCGTAAATACTGAAATAATTTGAAAATATCAGAATTCTTTTAGTACTGAAAACTATGTCGATATGCTTTTCTTATAAAAATTGCATGAAACTTGAAATCCTAGATTATATAGTTATCAAAATAATAATAGAAAATTATGAAAAACCTATAAAATTTGTCGAATTCTAATGATCCTTAAAATTGTACAAAGAAACTATAAAAATACTACAAAATCCTTAGAAATATCGTAAATACTTGAATAAAGTAAAAATATCAAAATTATATTGGTACTGTAGAACTATGTTAAAATGATTTACTCAAAAATTAAACTTTAAATTCTGGATCATGTAGTTATTGAAATTAATTTAGAAAACCATGAGAAATCGATAAAATTCGTTAAATTGCAATGATCCAAAAAGTAATAGATGAAAACTTGAAAAATACTTCAAAGTTCTTCGAAATATCGTGAATACTTAAAAAAATGTGAAAATATCAGTGTTCTATACGTACCAAAAAATTATGTTAACTAAATTTTTGCAAAAAATTTGTGAAAATTCAAATTTTTCATTAAATTGTTTTCAAAATTCATAAAGAAAACTAATTTCAATCCATTGATAATAAAAGAAACCGGAAAATAGGCAACTGCGAAAATATAAAAAAAACCATTTTATAAAAAATCAATTAAATTATTTAAAATCCTTAAAATTTGTAATACTATAACATAAACGTCAAGAAATTTATGTACTCATCTGAAATAAACAAAAAAGTTCCGACGACTATCATAAAATACTACAATATTTCATTTATTACATAAAATACCACAAATTATCGATATCAATAATGAACACATAAAACGTTTTGAAATATTTCTTTCACAAAAATTAATAAAATTATTTAAAAATTTTTAACTTTGGTTCCTAAGACACCATTTTATGAAGGATTATAGAAATTTTTTATAATATCAGAAAATGTATGTTGTCTAAATAATAAAAAAACGCGTAGCATACGAAGAGTAGTGAAAATATGCAAAATATTTGAAATAATAAAAAAATTTCAAGCTCAGGGTCTTCAAAATCACAAAAACCAAATTCCATAAAATTTATACATATATATGAAAAATACTCTACACTGGACTAAGAAAGTTGTATAACTTTTAAATTCCGAAAATTTCAAAATTGAAGAATTTTTCTCCTCCTACTGAATTGTCGAACATCTAAAATCATATAACTCTGTAGAATATAAATTTTTTCCAAAAAATACATCTGCAAAATTATAACATTAAAAGAAAATATTTTTCAGAAGTTTAATTTTCCTTCGGAGAAGGGCTTTTTGGAATTGAAGACAATATTTTTGTAAAATAACAGAGCGTATAAAAATTATTTTCCATAGTGAATATATTTGCAAGTTTCGAAATTGGATGCAAGCTCGAAAAATCTTAATATTCCTATAAAAAAGCAAAAATAAAACAACTCATCACGATGTAATTATTCATCATTAATTTCTTTTGTTTCTTCTTTGTCTTCCTAGTGCCCTTGCATTTTCCAACACTACACCCCTCACTCCACAATTCCCCTCTAGAGAAAACAATTCAAGTTCCCCAACAATGCAACTTCTAAAATGCAAATGGTGACGAATGGATTCAATTATTGCCCTAATCGCGTGGAAGTACGTTGTTGTGATTTCCCTCAGAAAACGAAATTGCTTCTCTTACGAAATGCAAATAAAGATCGCCTCATGCATCGCGAGCTCGAGGCACCAAGGAATGCCCCCAAGTAACGTAACGTGAAATGTAAATTTATTTAAATGTGTAAACACTGAATTTCATTCCCGAACTTCACAAACGAACAGTCTGTACAAATCACCGAGAAATGCTGTAGACTTATCAAGTGGACCCGGAAGAACAACAACGCTTTTCAACGACAAAAAGGTGTCTAAAACCCATACAAAGTTAACAAATATAATTCTACGTACTTTTAAACATTGAGTAATTATTTCAATTTTATTCGTGGAAAATTCTTGAATCAGCACCGCATTATCCAGCTTTGAAAAATCTCGCGATTCATTGAGCAACACGAAACTGCAGGCTAACAATAAACCCGGGCGCCATTAAAAGATGACTATATGCACTGTAGTAAGGTTGAAGGCGTATTATACGAACAGTTGAACGATTATGTACGCGCTCGAGAAAATCCTCTTTAGAGTCTGTTAAACAGGATATTGTTTCTTGTAAGATCAGGCTACGTAATTAGAGCCGACGAGACCGCGTTTACGTGCAATTTGCGCCTGGCATTTTACGTACTTGATGAAATATGAAAAAATGGAACTCTGTTCATGAAATACTGCGGATGAGAGGTGCAGTCGAACAATTGAATCTTCGTATACAGCCCCAAGGGATTTACTTTATGGCTGTTTGTACATTGTGCTTCAGATGGATTTTCATGTTCTGCAATTTTGTCAGGTCTTGTTAAAGAGGAGAAGTTTAGCGATGAATTGAACGTTTCGTGATGTACACATTTTTCTCGTGTTTGCGAAGGAAATTTAAATGGAAGGATTGTAAATTATATTTTTTTCAAATATCGACTATTAACCTAGCTTCAGCAATGAACGAAAATAACTGACAGTATTGAATAAAAACTTCTTCTATTTATTCCTAAAACGTGAAGATGAATGTAATTAATTAACGATATTTTCCAAATTTTTATCTTCAGGTTGAAGGTGCAACTGATGTCAGTCACACGAGAATCATATTTAATTATCCTACCTTTGTCTTCCATTTTGATCGAAATCTAATTAATTCGACAGAATTATCAGTGAGACTCTCTTGGGACGAATCGTATCTTTTCCCTATAAATTTCTATTGAACAGAAGTGTCTATTCTCAGATAAATTGGACGATCTATGGAATTTCCGCTCGAGTAATTAGGTTACATCGTTACTGGAAATGACAATAGATTTTTATCATAAACGTTTGCATTTAACATATAAAATAATTTTAACTCCTGAAAATATACGTCAAATTCTATACAAAATTTGTCAACTTTGACATTAAAAAATAAATTCAGGAGAAATAGACGTTTCCTTCAAATTCTTTCGAAACGTCTTAAAAATTGTGAAATTCAAGGATATAGTATAAAATTGGAAATGTCACAATACACAGAAAATCGACTAAAAACGATTATTTCTACAGTGTGAATTATCAAAAATTTATATAAAATGTTGTGAATACAAAAATTCCAATAGCCAGTAACAAGAGTTACTCGGCAACTGTGTAATATTTCTCTCGAAACAAAGAGATTCGAAAAAAGTTACTAAGAATCTAAAAAATTCTGACGAATCTGACGTTTCTCTTATTTCGAAGATTTTCATAATATGAAATAAAAAATTCACTTGTCGGTCAGCTACTCAAAAACAATTAAACAATTGACTGTGACAGATCACATCAGAGTTTAGAAAGATACTTAAAAAAATTGATCACGTTACGTTACCGTTACTTGAAAAAAAATAATAACTCGTTGCCGTTAACACTTAACAAAACTAACGTCCTGTTACTTCACGTTGCTTTTTGGAATAAATTTAATGTCAATAACAAGACCTTGAAAAACTAAGGCTGAAAAAAAATATCAACTAACTCGTGGTTTTGTTCTATATAAATTGTTTGTTTCTGATATAACAAAAAATGTTAATCCGTACTTTTTTACCTTAAAAAAAATCAATCAGCTTATTCAAATTCTAATACTTTTTTCAAGTTCAGAAAATTTCTGTTGATAACATTTGATTCAATGTTAGCCACAAGGAAACATTCCTAAATTCAATAGATATTTGTCGAAGTTTTTGAATTTTTATCTATTTTTTAGTGTGCATAAAGTGTTGCAGGTTTTTCTACTATATTTATAAAGTTCTACTATTTTTCTGTACATTGATATGTAGATTTTGATAATTTCATTCTCTAGAATTCACAGTTCATTGAATTATTCGTGTTTGAGAAGATTTTTTAGAAAAGTGTCTTTTATAATTTTTATTTTCTTTGATTTATTTGATAGTTTTCCAATTTTTCTACGATTTGAAGGATTGTTCAGTATTTCTGAAACTATTCGTATTTTTCAGGATTATAGAATGTTGCAGAATTTCCTAGTGTATTTACATAATTTTAGTAGTTTTATGCTATAGAAATGTAGAATTTGAACATAATGAAATTTTCTGTGTTTTACAGGATTTTCCAGAAAACTATGTCTTGATAGATTTTCACTCATCCCAGTACTTTTCGTATTTCTTGATTTTTCATGATTTCATGGATCGTTCATTATTTTTATATATTGCTGTATGAATTACTGGAATTCGATGGATTTTCAATGTTCTGCATATTTACACGTATTTTTTATTATGTATTTCTGAGTATTTATAGAATGTTATGGAATTTTTGAATTTTCTATAGATTTCGTTTTGAATTTCCAGAATGAGATAAAATTGAAAGCTAAATATATTTGAAGTATTTCGATCGATTTTGCAGATAACAGTTCCTTTATAGATTTTTAGTGCCTTTGATATTTTTTGTGTTTTGGCAGAGTTCTGCGATTTCAAAAATTTTATTACATTTCATAGACTTCTATAAACATATATTATTAGAATTGAAAGCTCGAGAAATTTAAGTTTCTTGATCAAATGACATAAAACTATGTAAAATCTGTATTTTGAGTATTTTTCGTATTTTTTTGCAAATTTACGGTTTGCTTGTACTCTACTTTGAAGTGAAAGTAAAATTAAGTAAATGTTCGAAAAAAAATTATTATTTCTGTATTTTTCATTAAAAATGAGGGAGTTTAAAACAACCTATATCTCAGTTTCAGAACATTTCTTGAAAAGTTACAAATTATGCTAATATCTTAATGAGACAGATAAAAATAACCTTCAATAACTTGATTTTCATTACTCGTTACCGAAAAAAAGTCACATGTTCCCAAAGTAACGCGTTACGTTATCGTTACAGTAAAAAATATAACGTTTCAATGTGACTTATCACTTTAAATACATAACAGCATACAAAATTTCATCGTATAATCATTCACCACAAAATAAAAAAACCATTTCAAGTACACCCCGTAAACTGTTATAATTATCATAAAAGTGAAGAGGAACAGCACTTTGTTGGCACGCGAAAAGTCTGTTAAACTGCATGCGAACCTTTTACTTAACTCTATATAATGTAAGTTTGGGTCGAAGTTACCACTTCACCCCAGCGGTTTGGAGATCGAAATTGCAGGTTCGAGGGTGTTTTACCGTACTGGAATTCGTTGCGCACAAGAAGAACATGGTGATTAAAGCACTTTTTCGTATGCAGAGCGAGATGTCCATTAAAGTGCTACAAATTACACCGTAACGGGTGAACGGAACTTCCTATTTGCGAGAGATGTGATTATGTAATCCCTCTTCGACGGATTTTATAAATAAATATCGAAAGTTACTTTCCTTATAACTAACTTAATCTAGATGGCTTTATGTAAAGGTGAATGAATAGTGACAGAAGAGATGACCTATGAACAAATTAACGTGACTGAAATATTTATTTGTTGTCTGAATCAAATGTTTCAATTTATGACTATTACTAAAGAATAATTAATTAAAATAGTTATTCATTTCGCTGATGTTATTGTATCATGTATCATGATTGTTTTGATTGTGCACTTACAAAAAAGATAAAATAAAATTTCCCAATCTCAATATTTGTCAGAATATCACAAAACGTGGACAAAAGCCTGAAAAAAACTATTTTTTTTATCTCGACTGATTGTCGATGGCAAAAAGGCACGTATGAATTTCGATCGATTGCCAACTGTCAAAGTTATCATGAGCGTTACAATGCTAACTAGCATCGCTGGCGCTGGTTAGCGGCGCATAAACTGGCTCAGCTCGTAAACGTAATGTGTACGCCGGCTGCGTGCACGTGCATAATATCCCACACGTATGTAGCAGCGCCACACAGAACAAATATAACGATGAAATATATCCAACCTCGATCGGTCCTAAGGGAGTACTCGTGCAGACGCGGCGTTAATGAAATTGCATTATCGAAATGCGCGAATTGTTGCATGGCTGGTTATATTAAGCAGTTTTTACATGTTTCCCAGTTACGAAATTACTTCGTCAACTTTGAATTTCGCGCTTTTTGAGGCATCCCAAATACTGGACTATGTGTCTCTCTAGTGTGATATTAAGTTGAAACATGGCAAATGGAGAATTATTTATTATTGTTTCTGGGATAGGAAAAACGATGTGCGAGGCAGGTATTGTTAATGAGTTGCTTTCCATGAAGGTAATGTATGAATTTACATTAAGAAAATATTAGAAATCTTTATTGAGAGTGAACACTAAACAGTTGTTCACTTTGACGAAAAAATTTCGATACCTCGCATAGCATGATATTTTTCTGACAACAGCTTCTGAATGGATTTTTATTTCTTTTTTGTATTTTTCGTATTTATCTTCTACGATTTGAAGGATTGTTCAATATTTCTGGAACTGATGGTATTTTTCAAAATCTATAAAATGTTACAGGATTTTCTGGTATTTTTATATACTTCTAGCATTTTCATTTAAATTGTTATAGATTCCGAGAATATCGAAATGTAAAATTTGGAGTTTATTAAATTTTACGTGTTTAAAGGATTTTTCAGAAAACATTGTCTCTATAGATATTTATTTCTTCGAGTATTTTTAGTACTTCTTCAGTTTTTTTACGAATTGAGGGATTGTTCAGTATTTCTGAATTTATCCGAATTTTTTAGGATGCAAAAAAAGTTGCAGGATTTTCTAGTATATTTATATACTTGAAGCATTTTGATATGGATTTCTATACATGGATTTCGAGAATTTCGAGCTCTAAAATGTGAAGTTCAATAAATTTTTCATGATCCAAAAGAATTTTTCAGATAATAGGAGTCACGAAAGATTAATATTTCTTTCAGTATCCTCCGTATTTCATCAGTTTTTCCACGATTTGAAGAATTGTTCAGTTTTCTTGTATATTTCTGTAAAACATATCTGAAATCTGATGCACTTGTTTTGAAAGTTGTATACGTTTTTAATATTCCATAGATACACTTGTGTTTTTTATTAAATACATTTTCTTTTTGTATTTTCTAGTATTTACAGAATGTTAAAAATTTTGAGGTTTTCACAAAGGTATCTCTTTAATTTCAAGAATTTGTTATCCTAGGATGGGCAGTTTAAAAAATTTGCGGTATTATAATCGATTTTGCAGAAAAAAGTTTTTTGATTTAGAGTGTTCCCAATATTTTTTGAATTTTTAACAAAAAGTAAAAAAGCATCATACTCTTTGTCGATATTTGTAAATAAATTATGAATATGTCACTCTGTTTTATCTAAAATTATAAAATTATACAATTTTTATCTGAAAATAAAAAAATTGAAAAATCATTCATATCTAAGTGTCAAAAAATTTCTTAAAAAGTTACAAATCGTTCTAAAAACTTGATAGGACGGATGTTAAATGAATAACACGATTTTTGTTACTCATTACCAAAAAAAAAAGGACTCGTTCCTGTCATCTTTAATTTTTAATTATTGTAACGCATTACGTAATTGTTACACTAAAATTTGTAACGTTTTTGAATATTACAGGTTCAGTTGACTTATTGTATTTGCATTGCAGTCACTGCAAGCGTCTTAAAAAACAATTTGGGAAAGGGCCATAACTCCACCATTCCTCGATATTTTTTTCATCAAATATTTTACTTATTTTCTTATTTTTTTAAATTTATAAATAAATATATATATATATTTTTTATTATATTATATTTATTTTCTTTATTTATTTATTATGCATTTGATATAGATCTTAATGTGAAAAATAAATAACAAACGTTTTTTTCCGCAATTGTGCGTATGTGATTATTAAGTTACTTGTGTTAAATTTGTTAAAAACATAACAACGATTCAATACATAAAATACTTTTTGTTGAAAAAAAATGATGTTTTGATATTGCCTTATGTATTTGATTATTTGATTAATTTATTTACTTTCATAATCTACATTTATCATCTACATTACTATGAATGTACCATGTACTGTCAAACTGAATCAACTTAAATTGCATGTTATTTTCAAAGTACAATATAAAATTTGAACCCCCCCAAATACAGGTTTCCGTACGCGGGCTTGTATTAGTTTGCGTTTGGAAGATCGCGGAGAAGAAGTACTTGACGAATCAACCTTTGATCAAAGAGCTCACAAATTTGTGCAAGCTGAGCCAAAACGATTTTTCAGTGTAACGCATTTAATATTAATTCAATAAAACATGATTCCGCCGAAAAATATTGAAAATAACAATATTAACGTAAATTTTTCTCAAACACGTAAAAAATTACTCACTTTTTTCTTCATCTCACGTTAGAAAATTATCAGGGACGGTAAAATTTACGATTCCACCTAACCTTGCGCGATGAAGACATAGAGTATCGACGCGCCTTTTTACAAATCACGAAATACTTTATCGATCGGATCTTGCACGCACGCCCAGTCATAATTCGACGTTGTGCCAATCATCATTCCGGTTCATCTACGAGTGAAGGGAACATTCGTGCCAAATCCCTGGCAAATGATGTATCGAGCACGAGCACAAAACTGATGCTAGTTAAATTGTAACGATGATACCAACGAGTATATATAATCCCTCGCCTGGACCTTTCCATCACAAAGCAAAATGAATCGAGTCCAGGTAGGTTCTGCCTACAGTTCCACTTTAAATTGAAGTATCCATCCCTTATCTTTCACAGGGCACAAAATTTCTTCCATTTGAACAATTTGTTTTATGTAACTTTTAGGTTTTGTTTTTTTGTTTAAGGCGACGTTATTGGTTGTGTTGGGATGTTTGACGCCTAGGGTTTTGGGGGGTGTGCTTCCGAATTCTGCGAACGAGAGATACCAATACAACAGGCCGAGTGGCGTTGATTTCGGAGGACTTAATGGGGTGACTTACAATGGGCGGCCTTCGACGACGTTCCTGGTGCCCGGATATGGGGGATTTACAGGCCCGGTTGCGCTGGGTTTCGGAAACTATCAAGGGCGAAGTGGAGTTACAGGGGAATACCGAGATAGCAATTACAATGGTTTTGAAGATAACAGGGTGAGTGAGAATATATTTTGGGCATTTATTTAAATTTTCTAACTCGAATATTTGAATTTATGATAACACTACCCACAACCTTTTGTTTTTCCAATAATCCACATGTTTATTACGAAATTTGTCAACAGAAGTGAAATTCAAGTATCCTTATTCGATCAAAAGCGAGTTTCGTACAATTCATTTGGGCATTGGAAAAAGTTTCAATCTGTGAACCTTCATAAAATCCCTTTTTTTACCTACCCATCGATTTTTTCCAAAGATATTCTGATATTCCTTTCGTCCGTAGTACTCCATAAATACAATAATCCCGGAAGATTTGTTCATGAATATTCGAGAGCGTGGCAAAATGGCTCTGAAGCTCTTCCCTAATACAGAAAGAGCGTTCGTGAGCACGTCGTGAATTATTCCAACTTTTCTGCCGTGCCGAAATTAACCCTTTTGTCATCGAGCAGCGTACTATGATCTGCTTAATGTCGAGTCAAAGACATTTCTAACGAGACTGTTTCGAGTTTTCGCACAAGTGTGCTCAACTCAGTTGGTTAACAAAATGCCGGGAATACTTTCGCAGTATTATGAGCCATGGAACACGAGAAAACGAGTGATGCATACATGAGCAGGCGGGATTTTCGAATAATTAGGGAAAATTTGGTTATCTCTGTTTTCTCTAGGAATTTAATAAAAATGGGACAACAAACCTCATTTTCAAAATTGACAGTGCGAATTATGTTGCCAGGAAAAGCTCAGTTTGAACTGTTTCTGTATGAAAATCAAAGCTTGAAATAGCATCTCGAGAATCCTTTACCTCAACGTCGAATTAATGATTTCTTACAGTCTGAAATTGGTCAGTACGCTCTCCATTTCTAGGAAAATAAATCTTGAGAAGTAACATAATTTCTATCGACCGTTTTATTTTATGGTAAAATCTCTGTCACACAAATTTATAATAAAACAGAATACACCCCATTATCTCCGACAGCATATTCAAAACTTATGGGGTAAAAAAATTTCTAAACCCAACATTTTTCTTTCATTACAGACGGTTTGTGTACACTTACTCTCAGACAAATAAAAAAACTTATTCAGTTCTTCGAAACAAACCGAAGTTAAATAAACATTTGGTTCGGTCTCTCTGTAAAAAATTTCCAAGCATGGCTGATCCTTTCAACTTTGCACTAATTCGTTCTGCATGATTCATTTCGTTTCGAGTGCGCAGCTTGAAATCTATTGATGAAGCTGCTACACAGAACGAAGGGAATGAAAATTTTTCACCATGGCTTTCGCCGAACAGCGCTAAGCCGCTTTTCGGTCAGTGCTTTCCGAACATAAAACTTTTTCGGATAGTAAAGTAATAATCATCTGGAGGAGAATCCCTTTGACCGAGTCTAACATAAAAGAAAAGTTTATTTGCCCAAGGTGTATGTTAATGCCTTCAAAAACAGGAAGGTTCTGTAGACTGAGAAAAAAATTTGGTGATTTTTAGAAATAAATATGTAACTGTAGAATCAAAATGTATTTGATATTTTATTCACGTTATTTATTGCATTTTTCGTTTTATTGTAGTAAAAACTTTTTAAAACAAATCGTTTACAATTGTGGAATTCCAGTATTTGTTAAGAAACATTGTGTATCGTGAAATATGTGGAGAATGCTTTTGATTCAACCTTTGATTCTAGTAAATTGAGGAGCTCTCGAAAGCTTTTAAACGATCGGTTATTTTCCCAACTTTTCAAAAATAAATTTCCTGGTTTTAGATTCTCGGAAATTGCCTTTGGAACATGTGTCCAAATAATTTCGATACTTCTGAATGGTTTCGGATAGACGTTCAAAGTTATGTGCTAGTTCCGGTAGACAGCGATTTTTAGGACTCAATCCGTCATACCCTCTTGGACCAGGCTCTGTCATTTGAAGCGTTACTCTAATCCTGGAAATTTCATACAAATACTCATGTGGTGCAACGAATTTTCGAAAAGTTATTATTTTATAAAATGCCTTGACTGCTGGGTCACCGCCTTCTCCTCCTTTTCCGTTAGTTCCCCGAAAACCTAAAATTTCAAAAATTATACTGAAAATCCGCAATACGTTCGTTTTAGAAAATAAGAAAGATCTGTCAATTGGAGCAATCTGCAGCTTAAAATGTTGATGGCTCTATTTGATTATTTTTCTGGGATTTATTTAGTATTTTCAAATGTATTTTTTTTTTTTTTTTTTTTTTAAGGAAATAAATATTCTCTAATTCTGAAAGTTACATTGCTTTGTAGGGACAGTCTATTCTAATTATCACTGTAGATAATGAAATTCGGAAAACTTAATCTTGAGACGAATTTCCTGTTTTTTGGTAGTTTCGGAATATAAATCCTAGTGAACGACCGTTAATCGACGCTATCATTCTTCAAACAGACATAGTAAAACAAAAGTGGTTGGAACATATACTCACCTTCAATATTTTGTCCATTGAAATTAGACTTTTTCGCTAGTTCAACCATCTTGATCATCCCAGGTCTACCGCCAAGACCACCAACACCCCCGTTTCCTCCACGCCCACCATTCGTACTATTAGGGCCTAGCTTGACAACTGTTAGTATATGATTGTTTGTTTCCCATTCACATAGATAACCATTAGATAGGTAGTACAGTTGGAGGCAAAAGTACTCCAACTTAATTAACTTCACACAATGTGAAATATTTCGATTCAATTCTACCCAATCTATAGAAGGAATAAAATCGTCTATTCCCCTTGCACCTTTGATGTAAAAGAAAACAATCTTCAGTATCATGCACACATGAGGTATAATACTCATAGATTCTCAAGAACACTAGTACCTTTCCCACCGTTTTGCCCAGGTCCACCATTTCCACCTACAGATGATACAGTCAAGTTTCTTCCGTTCAAAAACACTTCTCCAAGGCCAAAAAAGTTTCCACCTGTATCTCCAGGGTCACCTGCTTCACCATCGAGTTCCCTTAAAGAAAGGTTAGTTGTATTCTTAGCGTCCTCTTTGCGGTTACCGTCAGAACCTCTTAGTGTGATTGATTGTGTCCCAAGAACAGTCCAAACTGGTGCCATGATTGCCATGCTTATATTCTTTCCGGTTTTTTCAATTATACTATCAATGACAACAGAAACAGAGGCGAGCATCTCGATGGATTGTGCTGTCGGAAAACATGTTTTATCGGAAGTAATTTGACTCATTCTGATGACTGTGCCTGTAACAGTCATACTGGAGGAATATGGACACACTATCGTTGGCTTCTGGATGAAACTAGATAAAACCGTTTTTAAGGTTTCCTTCTTAACTGCGTTAAATTGTAGATTCTTTAAGTCAGACACTGCTATGGCGTTATCTGGGACGAACGCTGATAATTTATCAAAACCGATTTCATTTACGTTATCAGCTGTTTCACACGCATTTAATAGGGAATGTATTCTTTCTTCTTCACTTGGTACGGTAGTGACAGTGGGCGAAGGTAAGTTGCTATCAAGACGTATCATATATTCGTACCATAAAAGAGTTTTGTGTAGTACTTGCAGAGTCTGTTGGAATTCACCTTTAGATGGTTCAATCAGAAATCGGTTCTTCTGGACTATATCTGGCGAATGATTCATTTTTCGAATGAGTTCATTCAATTTAGCACGACTATCTGCTGGAATTGCGATATTTAATTTCTTGGTGGCATCATACAGTGATTTCGGTTGGGTGATGTCAACTTTCGAAAGGTCTTTATAAGCTAGTGATAGCTGATCACGCAATAAGTATATATCTGTTTGACGTGTCTCGACGGAGTCGTAAAAATGTCGAATTTCAGTAGATATTGCTCTAATCACAGGTGGCATAGTCACGTCCAAGGTATGTTGCACTAATCGATCGACATTTTTATTGAAATAAAATGTTATGTTTGTTTTCACATAGTCAATCTGCCCTGTAAACGGTTCTGGTGTCGCAAGACTTTGATACTTGATATTTAATAGAAATTCAATGTACTCGATGTGTTTGAGGGTGTTATTAACTAATGATTCTTTGATCATGACTCTTGGTATATTGACAAGTTCTCGTGTGAACTTAAATAATTCAGTCGATGTTATCCCATTTAGAATGACGTTGCTGTCCTGGAGGGCGTTATCGAGCTCTGGCAAATCTTGTTTTTTATCAAAAATATTTTTGTAGTACTGTTTTATTCCATCGGTTATGCCTGAGATTTTATTCGAAATTTCAGTATGAACAATCCTTTCAATCAAACTGCCTACGTATACTTGAGAAGCTGTTGAAACGACAAGACCATATTTGATATTCGTGTTTTGGCCAACAAATTTGAGATTTTCCCGAATCATCTTCTGGATATTCTGCTTTTCACTTTCGATCAGCTCATCATTGGAGAGTAAACCAGCTTTGCTGGCAGCACGGAAAATTCCAATTTTATCGTAACCATTATCTGTCTTGCCATTTTTTTCCAATAATGTATTAAGAAGCTTAAGTCTTTCCCTATTAAATTGTTCATTGACAGGCGTATCGTTTCGCGACAGCTGAAGCAATGTTTCGTTTTTCAATTCTTGTAAATAGTTTGCCACTTGCACGACGACAGATGTATCATTCACAAATGTCAATTTTCCCTTGACCTTTTTAGGAGTTTTAACCACTTTGGTCGCAACCATTGCTATGCCATCTTTGACAGCATCGATATTTTTGAACAAATCTACGATAGTTTTGATGAATTTAGGAAAAGTCGACTGCGTTTCTGACTTCCTAACGCTTGAATGATTGACAACGAGCACGATTTTGAAAGATTTCGCATGTGTCAACAATTTGTTGATGAGATATCCATTTGTTATGTCAAACTCCGCCGATCTCGAATCTTGAAATCCAGGGCAATCGTAGTATTTTGTGTTTGATTCTTGGTCAATGAATAATTCAGGAATTATTGTTTTTGAATTCGAAGTAACTGTTCCAATTTTTTCATTCATATCGCTCATTAAGTACGAAGTTCCGCCCTTTGTGCTTCTGGTTGCATTCAAAATAGCGTTTATGAGAAGAAGAGCCAGAGTGGTTTTACCTGTTCCTGTATCTCCCATCAGCACCACGATATTTTCAGGGTTATCCAATTGAAAAGCAGCGTCTAGCTCACTCCATAAGTCCAGAATTGTTTCTGTTGAATTTGACACTACTGCAGTTATCGCAATGCAACTAAGCAATATTTGAATCAGCTTCCTCATCGTTGCACTTTTGAAACATATGGTACTTGAGCTACTGATCGGCAGTTACGTTTGTCACTATTTTTATACACACAAAAGAACATTTAATGGTAATTAAGAGTTATTTTCTTAATCGTGTCTTTTCTTGTTCCGAAAATGACACGGCGTTTAATAGTTAAATTATTTGTAACGAGAAATAAAACGTAGGTGATGTATGTAGAAAGCAGTCTAATTGTCGTAACGACAGTCAGAAGCCGATAAAATCTTTTTTTTTTTTGGGAAATTTTTTTAGGCTCATATTTAAAACAAGCAAGCATGAGAAAAAGTTTTGAAAAACTTGTGTCATGAGTTTGTTTGCAATTACATGAATTAGTGTAACAGTGCGTAGTCAAATTTTTGATGTTCTTGCATTTTTGTTCTTTAAAAAAAACCGATTTATTCTTTAATGCTTGCTATCTATATTGCTCTATACTTTTTTTTATCGCTGGGATTCCCTGCTTTCAAAGTGAGCTTAATACTTCGTCGCAAACTCATTTCCTTTCAGATAATTTTGAAGCATTCGTTCGAGTGAAAATAAATATCTTATCGAAATATTCGTGACTATTCGCGATTATTCTCGTCATTAGATCGAATCGACACGATGTTTTATTTCATATATTTTTTCTTTTTTCTTTTTTTAAAATTATAATATATAGGCACTATTCTCTATCATTTTCATTTTTTTTCTATTAATTTATCAAATGTTATTCGCACGCCACAATAAATCAGGCCGTCTCGAGGGCGAGAAAAGGATTCAAAGAGCCACAAACATGGCGTCTGCATCGGACGTGGAAGTTGTTAATCTTTGGCAATGTGCAATTATCCGACCCTCCAGTCATCTTAGCTAGGTGTTGATATTTTTCCTTTCTTTGGGTAGTACAAATTTGTTAGCCCCTTGTGGATTTAGTGAAATAGCAAGAAATTACAAACTAAAATTAACACTTTATTTGTTTTATTTTTTCGAATTGCTTTTATTGCAACGTTTACTAATCACATACTTACAATTACTTCTAATATACGACAAAACTTCAATATTGACTTCGACATCTAATTTCACTCCGTACATCAATTACACTACAATTTCACAATATTACATAACTGTTGACAACACTTATACGCACACAATCCTGAAAAGACGAGAAAATTTCCTATGCGTCACACTTCAATATGATTCACTTCTATCGCGTTCCCTATTGTGTCAAAAGTGTGGATCTCCCGCGTTGAACGCCAAGTTACTTAGATATGAATATTCAATCTGGCGCAATGCGTTCATGAATGTTCAAACGGAAGTGCTTCAAAGAAACTGCGATGTGGCAATGAAAGACCCCTCGAAACACACAGTCTGTGTAGGAAAAAGACGAATTTGATGAAATTGCTTTTTCCATCGAGAAACCAGTGAATCGTCATGACACAACTTCTTTTCCTGGATACAATAATTGGAAAAGTCCCGTGCACAGAAACTTGAATTGGGAGGAGTTTCAAATTTTATGTAGTATTTGTAGGAAAACATGCAATTCGAGTTGATTCAGTTTGACAGTACATGGTCCGAACGTAGTAATATAGATAATAAATTTAGAGAAAAAAATTGAAAAAGTAATTCAATGAATCAATAAATAATCGAATACATGAGGCGGTATCAGAACATCATTCGCTTTTAACAACTTCTTCTTTATATATTCACTCTTTGTTATGTTTTCAACAAGCAATCGTCTATGTGTTATTATAGAGTTGCTTGTTCAAAGACAAGCAAGTCAACGATAACACATAGGCAATTACGAAAACATGTTTATTATTTCTTTTTCATGTTCAGATTGATAACGAATGCATAATAATAAAAAAGAAAACGCTTTTTATTCCTACACTATACACATGTTTCATGGTTTAAAGGGTTATACACCTTTTTTGAGGATGGCTTGGATATATTTTTAAAGTTCCTATATCCCTATAATAAGTCAACTGAAATTGTTAGATCCAAAAACGTTACATTTTTTAGTGCAACGATATCGTAACGCGTTACATTATTTAATAAGTTACCATAACAGCAACGAGTTCCGTTTTTAGTAACGGGTAACAAAATACGTGTTACTCTTTCTACATTTATCTCAACTAGTTTTCAGAAGGATTTGTAACTTTTTGGGCAATTTTTTTGAACTTGTATATAAGTAATTATTAAGTTTTTTTTTTTAAGATCAAAAATCGATAATTTTATAACTAGAGATAAAACAGAGTGATATATTAGTAACTTATGAACAAATGCTGACGAAGAGTATGCTTTTTCACTTTTTAGTCAGAATTTTTTAAAATTCTAGCGATAAATTTCAGGAATCTGCGTATATATACATGAAAATACTGGAATCCTTGGTTCGAGAAATTTAAAGCAGGATCCCTAAAATCTATAGATTTTGCTTGAAAACCCTACGTACTATCATGAATGCAGAAAAACAGAATGAAATAAAAAAAATGCTGGACCTTATTTACTTTTTTTTTTTTAACTATGGAATATTTTTCTAAAATTTCTGTGAGTCCGGAAATCAAGAAACTCTGATGTCTCGAGCCCTGAATTCCAATAATGTATGTATATAGAAAACCATAAAAATACTAGGAAAATGTTCAAAATTCAAAACTCTGTTTGAATTCCAAAAAATATTTACGTCAATCTAAATTTATGAAGAAACTGTTTCCTGCAAAATGGAATGAAATACTGCAAATATTTCGAAATTTCAACTCAAGAAAATCTTATTCTCGAAATTTGAAGAGATATCGTTGAAAGAACCTTAAAATTTATGATCATTTTAAAAATACTAGGAAATACAAAAAGAAAATACATGTATAGAAAAATGCAAGTATAACTATGGAATAGTAAAAATCTATAGAATTTTCGAAACTAGAGCATCGGATTCTAGTAATTTATACAGAAATATACGAGAAAACTGAACAATCCTTCAAATCATAGCCAAACTGATGCAATACGAAGGATACTGAATGAAATATAAATCTATCGAGATACCTGTTTTCTGAAAAATTCTTTTGAAACATGAAAAATGTATTGAACTTCACATTTTATAGACGGAAATTCTCGAAATCCACGTATAAAAGTTGACATTAAAATGCTTCAAGCATATAAAAATACTAGAAAATCCTGCAACATTTTACGCACCCTTAAAAATACGAATAGTTTCAGAAATACTCAAGAATCCTTTAAATCGTGGAAAAACTGAAGAGATGCGAAAATACTACAAGAAAGAAATATCTATTGAGACACAGTCTTCTCAAAAATCCTATAAACACGTAAACTTTAAAAAACTCTAAATTTTACAGTTCAAAATTTTTCGAATCTACAGCAATGTACAAAAAATGCTAGAAATATATGAAAATACAAGAAAATCCTGTGGCATTGTACAGATCTTGAAAAATACAATTACTTTCAGAAATACTGAACAATCCTTAAAATCGTAGAAAATATATACGAATAATACCAGAAAGAAATAAAAATTTGTCCAGACGCTGTTTTCTTAAATTTATCATGCAATGCAAGATATCAAAATCTCTATCAACACGCAAAAACCTATAATAGAAGTATTTTATCGAAATCGTTTGAAACATCTCGTTAAGGGGGCGGGGGGGAAGGTCGTGAGAAATGTGATTTTGACGTTTTAATACCGAAGAATATTGTTTTCAATTTTCCATTCTATTATTTCTGAATTACTGCTTGCTTCAATTTGTAGGAAGAGTCTAGTTTCCACGCTTTCTTTAAGTAAATAGACAATTTTATTGCCTAACCTGTTGTAAAACATCCAAACTCCTTCGGAAACTGTTTTATCGCTGCGGGAGAGTTTTCCGGAACCCTGCGGAAGACAGCTGACAAAGATGAGCCTTGCACAGTGTGTGTTTTCATTCCACAGACCAGACCCTACAGTTTTCAATATGAAGTACGTGATCCCTCGACTGGCAACGACTACGGACAGAAGGAAACGTCTTTCGACGGAAACGCCGTCGTCGGGGAATATCGCGTTCTACTACCAGACAGCAGAACTCAAATAGGTGAGCCCTTCATGTAAGATAACGCGAGGAACTGTGAACCAGGCTTCAATTAATGGAAATTCGAAGGTTATTGATTGAGCAAAGTTTACGTCGAGTAGTTCTTATTATCAAGGAATATCAAAAAGTAAATTTCACCTAGTTCTTCCCGATTCTCAGTATGTTGCTCATCAACTTTGCTTCGAAGAAAATATATACATCATTACCTTCCACTTCTTTGTAAGAAGGTTCTGATGAAGTTAGCTATACTGAAGCAGTAAACAATCGATACAGTTAAGTACGTAGCGGACGATGCCGGGGGATACAGAGCCGACGTCCAATATCTCGGACAAGCGCAATTCCCTAGGGGAATCGGAGGAGGTTACAACGCTGGATACCAAGCACGATTTGCACCGGGCACTTACCAGCCAGGTCAGTTACGGCCTTTTGCTAACTAATCACGTTTTAATAGCTCCGACGTCATTCGGACATGACTCTAAAATCTCCGACGTTCTTCGTTTACTCAGGGTCGTAAAATGAAAACAAATGAACACTTTGCGAGACGTTCCTAGTTGCAAATAAACGTTTTCGTGTATGAGGTGTTTTTAATGTTTGAATAGGTCATGGAATTAGTCAGATTTGAAGTCATTTATTTATATGAGGTATTTTATGAATGCATGAAGAAACGAAATGGACACAATTTAGTGGAGGAAAAATAATGAAAAATTTGGAACTGATGATGATTATAATAGTTGGAATGAGATTGAAACGTTAGATAGTATTATATAATGGAAAACATCGGATTTTGTGTTGCTAAAAATATATATTTGAGACACAGGTAGAACTGGTTTCGTTCCTATTGGAGGTAACTCCGGCACGAGAATCTTCGAGGGAGACAGCAATAATCAATACCTACCTCCAGCAAACACTTATGGAAAATGATCGACCAGAATATCTTCTCTTGAAAATAACCATTTACCACTAAACGATTTCATAAGTGTCCATTTGCTTGAATTTAAAAGAGCGAAAAATCTGGAACTGTTCAAAAATAGGCGATGATTGTAAAAATAACGAAAATTTTTTTACTAGACATACAATGTAAGGGTATTTATCGACGAAAGATTAAATTTCAATGAAAATACGAAATGTGTTACAAAGAGTCAGTATTTTTTAAGGTTGAAGATAAACAATTGAAGATGATAGAAATTACCATATGTAATTGATAATGATGACGGTGAGTAAAAATGCAATAGAAACGAGATACATATATATATATATATGTTAAAGAACGTAATGAAGGATTTTACAAAGTTGATAGACGATTGGAAAAAAAACCTTATCTTAAGATTGTTTAGTAAATTAAATGAATTAACCTGACATAACCCAAGTTAACCTTGATAATTCAGTTCAAATACTCAATTGACAACATTGAAATACTTTTTATTAATGAGTAAGCAATCATAAATTTCTGCATGAAAACAAGACTAAATGTAGAGGGCAACTCATATGCAATTAATTTTTCTGAGGATCGTGGGGAAATTTATGCATATAATGAATATAAGACGCCACTTATACTGAAATACAAATGATTAAAAAAAATTATCAGCTCCCAAAAATAAAATACCAAATGATAGCATATGAATTTTAAAAATACGATAAAATTTCAAAAACGACAGGCTGAGTGGCGTTCGTTTCGGAGGACTTGATGGAGTGACTTACGATGAGCGGCCTTCGACGACGTTTCCGGCGCCCGGATATGCGGGAATTACAGACTTGGTTGCGCTGGGTTTTGAATTTTCGTCCGTAGTATTTCATTCGTCCGTAGTATTCCAAAAACACGATGATCCCGGGAGATGATTTCATGAATATTCGAGAGCGTGGCGAAATGGCTCTGACGCTCTTCTCTAATTCAGAAAGAGCGTTCGTGAGCACGTCGTGAATTATTCCAACTTTTCTGCCGTGCCGAAATTAACCCTTTTGTCATCGAGCAGCATACTATGATCTGCTTAATGTCGAGTCAAAGACATTTCTAACGAGACTGTTTCGAGTTTTCGCACAAGTGTGCTCAACTCAGTCGGTTAACAAAATACCGGGAATAATTTCGCAGTATTATGAGCCATGGAACACGAGAAAACGAGTGATGCATACATGAGCAGGCGGGATTTTCGAATAATTAGGGAAAATTTGGTTATCTCTGTTTTCTCTAGGAATTTAATAAAAATGTGACAACAAACCTCATTTTCAAAATTGACAGTGCGAATTATGTTGCCAGGAAAAGCTCAGTTTGAACTGTTTCTGTATGATAATCAAAGCTTGAAATAGCATCTCGAGAATCCTTTACCTCAACGTCGAATTAATGATTTCTTACAGTCCGAAATTGGTCATTACACTCTCTATTTATAGGAAAATCAATCTGGAGCCGTAACTTAATTACTATCGACCGTTTTACTTTATGGTAGAATCTCTGACAAACAAATTTAGAATAAAACAGAATACTCCCCAATATCTCCGACAGCATATTCAAAATGTATAATGTAAAAAAATATCAAATCTCAAAATTTTTATTTCATTGCAGACGGTTTGTGTACACTAACTCTTAGAGAAATAAAAAAAGCTCATTCCAGTTCTTCGAAAGAAACAGAAGTTAAAAAAAAATTCGGTTCGGTCTCTCTGTAAACATTTTCCAAGCACGACTGATTCCTCTAAATAGCACTAAATCGTTCTGCATCATTCATTTCGTTTCGAGTGCGCAGCTTAAAATCTGTTGATGAAGCTGCTAGACGGAAAGAAGGGAATGAAAAATAGTAGAGTAGAAATCATCTTAGAGAGAATCCCTTTGACTGAGTTTAACATGAAAGAAAAGTCTATTTGCCCAAGGTGTATGTTAATGCCTTGGAAAACTGGAAGGTTCTGTAGACTAAAAAAAATTTGGTGTTTTTTAGAAATAAATATGTAACTGTAGAATCAGAATTAATATTATATTCTATGCACGTTATTTCTTGTATTTTTTGTTTATTGTATTAAAAACTTGTTAAAACATATCTTATCTATAAAGAAGAGTGTCTGTATGTTGTCCGCTCATCACGTCCAAACTACTGAACGGAACGTCCCGAAACTTTGCACAGTTATTAACCATGTTTGTTTGAAGGTTATAGGCATGTTTTTATCAACGGACTGAATGACCTACTCCCCCACCTACACCCACGCTGCATACACACAGACACACATACATACACACAAACACAATGCTACAAAATTAATAAATGTCACAAAATAACAAAATATCACAAAATCAAAAAATGTCACAAAATCACAAAATATCACCAAATTACAAAATATAACCGTATCACAAACTGTCACAAAGTATCACGAAATCACACATACACATACACACACCACACACACGCGCGCGCACACACACACACACACACACACACACACACACACACTTTTTTTCATTTTCATTATTTTACTTTTTGAATTTGTTTCTGAGTGGTTCGATTGAATTATTGAATACACTTTTTTTTCTGATTTGAAAAGTCATTTCCATCCATCAAATTCATACACAGAATTTTCGTTTGACATTGACACCTGCTTTAAATACACGCACACACACACACACACCCACCTACGCCCACGCATTAAAGCACTAATCATACCTAAAATACATTGTATTTGAAATCCTTATTTATATAAATAAGATAGTAAGGTAGTGAATACAAAGAACGTACTATCAATTAAACTACATATTTCTAATATTACTTCTCCACCCCTCTATTTTCATTTTTTAAATGGTATAAATGTATAAAGACAGAAATAATGAACATTTACTTAATAAATTTAAATAAAATTTTATTTAAAAATAAAGCAAAAACGACACTTACATTTATTAGAACAAAAAAATTATTTTTCTTTTATTCTTTTGAAAGAAAATCTCTTCCCAGTCAAAAATTAATTTCCACGTTCATATTTTTCGAATGATTGTTTTTGATTTTTTTCTATAATCACAAAACTTCACTTATCAAAGCTAATTGACAGAGAGCAGCAGAAAGTGACATCTGAATTATCCAATGAAAACGAGAAATCAAATATTTTGATATTGGTAATTCAAATATCGATAAACCGACTTAAGGATAACAGGAAAATATAAAAAGATTAATTACATAATAATTGAGTGGGTCACTTATTATGAATAAATTTTGTAAGTACAATATTTCTCAATTTAATATGACACATCTCGATGTTTTATTAATCATTTTTTTACACATTTTAATTTTTTTACATCAAAATTCTCTCGCTATTGCAATTAAAATCTATTGATTCCAAAAAAATTATTTATTTTAAAACAATAATCGAAACCTTGAAAGATTATTTCTTTAAAAAATGTAACATCAACATGTTTTTTTACAACTGCCAAGTAAAGACGTCAATTAACTGTAAGCTACGGGGCAGCCATTGCCCTCTAACTGCCCTAAACCCGCGCCCTCTCTTCCGTGATGTTAAGGATTTTAAATTTCTTTGTATTTTCTAATTGACAAATTTTTCAAAAGGTTTTTTGAATTAGAAACATTTCAGGATTATAACTATTTTCAATATATTTTTTTTTTTATCAAAATACCGAGAAAATTTTAATCTCAAATGTATTTCAAAAAATAAAAATGTGTAAAAAAATGATAAATAAAATATCGAGATGAAAACAGTTATAATACTAAAAGTTGTATAATTGAAAATAACTTTTGGAAAAATTTGTCAACAAGAAACTACAAAGAAATCTAAAATCTTTATATAACTCGTATGTTTTTTCACTTATAAAAACTTCTTTTTTCACTTACAAAAACTTATTAATGTAATTTCAGGTAATAGCATTGATAACTAAATTACATAATACGGAAATTTCCCAAAAACAATCCCTTATTCCGTGAGTACCATATTACTTATTTTCTGAGCAAATTTATATTTATTTATATTTTTTTGTTCAAAAACTGTAACCCAAATATATGAACCTTAAATATTTGTAAGATCTACACGTATCAATAAAATTTTACAACACCTTATAAATTTAAACGGCAGTCCTTTAAACCTCTTTGGTAGAATTTTAAGCGTGACATCCTCTAAATCTAATTCCAATAATTCTGAAACGATCCTTCAATTGAAAACGAAAATTCAAAGTAAAGTTTACACCCTAGAATATAATCTACATAATTTCTTAATAAAAACTAATATTTGCGATAATCTTATTGTATTTTGTCATACATACCCAATGAACCACGCTTTAACCCTCGACCTGGCTGCCAATTCATGGCAAACTACTTTGTCATTATGACCTGACCAGGACGTAGCATGTTTTTAGTTGTTGACTGTTTAAAAGAGAAATACCATTAAAAAAATTATTAAATATTTTATAGTATCTTTGACATTGATAGCAGCTGATAACTGCAGCTACGTGATTTATTAGAAACAGTAAATCATTATATAAGAAACCTAAATTCAGTACGTTGAATGAATGATAATAATATTTAATTCGAAGGTTAAGCAATCAGTTAGTGTTCGAAAAAGTTCGAGGCATTGATCAAAAACATTGTAGAACCTATGAAATAGAATTTCAAAAAAGAATCTTTTTTTGTATTAAAATATAAATTTTATATCTTTTCCGTTAAAAAAATTTTCTTATTTACGTAATGTTAGTTTATTTTTATTGAACTGAGTATTAAAAAGATTAATTGCTTAAAAAAAAGAATCAATTAGAACTAGAAATCATTTTAAAAGTAAATTTGGTAGTATAAGATTTTTGTAACCAAATTGAGATATCTATGAAAATCTTACTTTTATATTCTTCTCATCTCCTTTTTTCATTTACACACATCAAGAACAGTAGAATATTTTTACTATGTTGTTCTTATGATATATCGAAAATTTTTTCAATTATTTTAGAATAAGATCAAGATATGAAACAAAACAAGACTGGTAAGTTAAATATTTCGTTAGACTCTAAGGAGTAGTATCATATTATTAGAAGTCACAAAAGACGATTCACACACAAACCGTTTCAATACATTGTAGCGTTAGTCGCGTGAAATCTAAGGCGCGTACGCTTAAAAGCATTAAATTTCAGTGAGTTTCAATCAGTTTTTGTTTCCAATAATTTTCTGTTTGCATTTCAGTGTGACATACCACCCATGTAAACTATTTTTTATTAATTTTTATCTTTTCTACAAAAAATTTTTTGAACAAAATTATTTGAATTATATGCTTTGTGTTTTAATGTAACTGTGACTTTTTACTGAGGTTGAAGCCAAGGCGATAATAACTATTTTTAAAGTCATTCAACATTAACTACAAAACCATTCAAAATCTTACCAAGTTTTAAGTTTTTTTTTTAATACAATATCGAAATATCTATAAACTTAAAGATCTAAACTGGGGGTCAATGTCGGACGAAGATTTTTTGAAAGCAGTTGATGGAATCATTCCTCATGACTCCACAAGAGTAAAAGGAAACATGACTCCACAATCATCAAAAACAAGAATGTCGAAAGAAGATAAGGAAAACGAGGAAAAAAATTTAATAAAGTCAAAAAATCATAAAAAAACAAAATAACAAAATTTAGAACATTTCAAATTTTCGTTATCAGTGTGATAAAAAAGTGAAATCTAAAAATCAAAAAAAAAAATAAAAATAAAAGTTTTTATCGAACAAAAAACATATCAAAGAAACGTTTTTTTCACGAGTTGTTTCTAATGTACAAGATAATGTTATTCCTTTCAATAAAATTATTCAAAGCATTAAATTGTTTTTTATTTATCGTTATACTTATTTTCTATTATTGAAACTTTTCAGGTTATCAAAAATATTCTCTAATATAAAATACAGAAATCATAAGTAAAATTACTTGCTATCATAAATTTTTTTAAATCTTTACCTCCCAAATTTCATAACACATTTTCAATAATTTTTTTAGCAATTTGCTAAAATATTTCAGTTTTTCATTTTTAACCGACAGATTCACATGAACGTTTTTACAAAAATCATGAAAAGATTCGGACAAATCGGGACTTTTAGTTTTTAATTGATAAACAACAAAATCATCAAATTTCAATCCATCGACAGCCTGTCATCATTTTCTATTAGTATCAAATCACGAGAAGATTGTTTTGAAAAGTTTGAGACCGAAATGAACAACTACTACCATGTCCATCATCTGGTTTTAGTAATTAGTAACAGCGAATTACAACAAAATATTAATTGTGTTTTTTATTGCCAAATTACGAGAAAATGGAAAAGAGGAAAAATATTATCTTTTTTTGATCATTCTGCTGTAGTTCAACATATTGATTATGGACTCACATCAACCATTCATAAATTCAAAATTTTTTATCGAATGAAAAATTTTCTTCTACATCCAATACAAATACGAAATCGTAGGTTGTCAAATGTAGCCCCAAAGAATGGGAAATATCGGACAAAAGATGCTACAGAAAATTTCAAAGATAGAGTTTTCAATGATAAATTCATTGTTATGTTCCAACCAAATTAAATAAATGCTCCAACTGATTTCAATAATATAAGTATAATTTCAAGATCCTCTAATACAGAAAATACTTTTTACTACAGACAATTTTTCTCTTCTTCTTACAACTCCCACACTGTGAGTCTATATATATCCATGTTCGCAGTGAAAGATTTACAATCAGACAGTGATTCGACAAAAAAATAGAGTCGTTACGATGATAAAAGTAAAAATTTAGAATTGCACAATCATTCAGCAAAAAAAATAGAATCGTTATGATGATAAAAGTAAAAATCTAAAATTGCACAATCATTCAGCAAAAAATAGAGTCATTACGATGATAAAAGTAAAAATGTATAATAGCACAATAATTCAGCAAAAAGTCATTTCGATGATAAATCGTCGAAAACAGAATCATTAAGACGGTAATTGTAATCTATTAGTAAAAGTATAAAAAATGAATCTTGTGACAAAATTAGTTATACAACATCATAATCAATATAAAAGGAGAAATTGATCAAGTTTTGTATGTAAATTTAGATGATTATGATCTCATGGAAAATATTGATCATATGTTGGTTGTTAATGGACATGCACAATCCGAAGATTCTTTTGTCCATTATTACTCATTCGAAATGTAGCTACGAAAACTTACATATGTATATTTGAATATATACGTGTATCTGTACTTCTTTACTTGAATTTATTATTTTGCTACACTTCAACATATTCATTATTGAGTCACATCAACCATTCATAGATTCAAAATTTTTCATTTAATGAAAAAATTTTTTCAACCTCCAATACAAATACGAAGTTGTAGAGTATCAAATGTATCCCCAATGAATGGGAAATTAAATTCGATTAATTCAAAAACAATCAATAAAAGAAAAAAAAAATCGAAAGTAATCTTTAGTGCGTGTAGTATAATATAAAGAAATTAAATCACCAAATTCATCTATTAAAATAATTGGAAATTAATTATACTGATTATACGAATATAGAGAATTTAAAAAAATGAATTTTGATTCATATATAATTAAATCTAATCAAATTAATTCGTTTCGTTTGTTGTACATGCATTCATATTGAAATTGAAAATTTGCGATAATATTACTTTATTTTGTCATTATATATAGAAAATTACAATGGAAAAAATCGATAACCAAGAAACATGCGGGAAATGTCAGGCAGTCGAGAATAACGAAAAATGTTTTGCAATTATCGGCATTCAAAAACAAACTTTTGGCAAATTTTGCGACGTTCACGAAATTCAGAGAAAAATAGATTATCAAAATTACAAGGCACATGAAAAAAAAGAAACCTTTTTGGACCACAAACAGACGATACATCATTTGTTTTTACTTACGCCGAAGAATTAAGGGATAGACTCTATTATGAAAAAAAATATGACCCACCATATCATTTTGGACATAGAATTCGAAAAGAAATGTGTTTTGCGTGAATGAATCCTTATTTTATAGTTGACAATCAAACTTTGGAAATTATTGCTATCTAGAAAAATTTTGTGGTTGTTGCATGACGTTCAATAATAATGTTCGAAAAATGTTAAATATTTGTTTCAATAATTATCGACCACAAAATTTTATATTAAAATTTTTGTATACAATGTTTCGTTATCTTTTATTCTATTTTCTTTTATGTCCCTCTAATCTCAAACTCTAGAAAAATTTTTTTTAATTCAAAAAATAGTACATTTTGCATCTAGGGAAAAACATAAAATTCACACGAAGGTGTAAGTTATAACCTGAACCGAAGGCGAGGGATATATTCACCTGAGTACTCTTTTCTTGCCCGCTTCGCGGACAATAATCTGCTTTGTCTCCCGCTTTTATAAAAAAAGCGTATTTTGACAAACTTTATATTTATATATGTGTGTAATTTGTTGTAATAATTCTTATAAGCATCATTTACTTATCCTGATTAACAAATAAACAAGTAACCGCGGAGCGAAGCCTGCGTATTACAGTAACTCAAAATTTTTTTTTCTTCATCGAAAATTTCAAATGTTTTAATTATTATATTCAATCAAATGTTTTAATAATTATATTTTTCGGTTATTTTGCTACACTTCAACATATTGATTATGAAGTCACATCAACCATTCATAGATTCAAAATTTTTCATATAATGAAAAAATTTTTTCAAACTCCAAAACAAATACGAAATTGAAGATTATCAAATATAGCCCCACGGAATGGGAAATATTGGACAAAAAATGCTGTAGAACATTTTAAAGATAGAGTTTTTAATGATACATTCACAATCAATGTAAAAGGAGAAATTGATGAAGTTTTGTATGTAAATTTAGATAATTATGATTAGAAATTTTACAAACTATTACAAAAATCCTTTTTTATGTCTTATATACAGTTTTATTAATCCTTTCATCAACACACAATTAGAAGTAACGTATTTTTTATTTTACTACATTTTGATATTGATAAATAAAAATTTTTTTTCGATTATATTGTTTTTTTTTTTATCCGTACCTTATGTCCCAATCTACTGCACGAAACCTCCCGAAATCTCGCACAGTTATTGAATATTTTCGTAAGTATGCTACATGTAAGTTTTCATAACGAAATAAATCACTTATTATTACATGTTATTACACCATAAAATTTTCCAAGAAATCACAAAATTACACAAAAACTTAAATATCAACCAAATTATAAATTATAAACAATAATAAAAAACATAGATAAAAAAATATGACAAATAATTTTCGAGTCATTTCCAAAACTACAAAATATCAAAAATATTTACAAAAGTGACAATATAACATGGAAAATAATAAAAAATTTATATCCATTTCAAAATCATACAATGTGACAAATCATGAACAGTCATAATGAATTTATTATTATGATCCTCATAATGAACATCTACTCATTATGATTAGAAAATAAATTTTATTATTATCCCATTACAATTCTCTGTTGTCACGCTGAAAAATCCACCAAAGTCATTTCATTTACCAAACTAATATTATATGATTAAATCAACCATACAATTCGTCATATTTTTTTATTGTTAATTGATAACTATTCTCAAGATTAAACAATTTTCAAGATTCTCTTGCCTTTTTCAAATTTTTTCCATCATAACATGAAGTTAATTATTACAAATGGTAACCGTTTTTATACTTACGAAGAAACTTTTCTTCTATAAATTACCTATCATTCGATCATTTTTTTTTTTTTTTCAGATCTTATTTAAGTACAACGTCGATGAATTGAAATTTCAATACATAGTACTGTGGCCAGATTACCACAATTCACACATTTCGTGTCAATTTTGTTTCATTTCTCATTCCATAAAACCCTCAACTTCGTTTCGTAAGTTCACAATATGCCTTCAAAAATAAAATCTACATTATCAAGACAAACTACTGGAGCAAAAAGAAAAAAAAATTCGAGATCAAACGAGAATGAACAACAACACCAAAACAGACTTTCAGACTTAAGAAATACGACAGCAATGGAGAACTCTCAATATCGTGAAAATAGGTTACGAGATAATCTAGAACGTCTACATCTCATGAGGAATCTTGAAACTCCACGGCAGCGCCAGACACGAATGGAACGCGACCGTACGGCACGTCTTGCATCACGCAGAGGATTGAATTTTGATATGCAGAATGAAGCTTTTAATTGAGATCCAACGTTGGACTATAGATCACATCCAAGAATTACCATTGGTGTAATGGATGTGATTTGCTCACACTGTAATGCAAAAAAATTTCCAAATGAACCTCCAGGAATCTGTTGCTGCAATGGAAAGCTGTCGCTACCAACACTTCGAGATCCACCTGAGCCACTTTTAAGTTTGACTTCAGGAATGACTGAGTCTAAACTTTTTCTAAAGAATATTCGCAAATACAAATCTGCCTTGCAAATGACGTCCTTCGGAGCGACAAAAGTCATAACCACATCAGGATATATGCCGACCTTTAAAATTTAGGGACAGGTGTATCATCAAGCAGGATCACTTTTACCTGAGCCTAATCATGACCCGCAATTTTTGCAAATATATTTCACAGAAAATAGCGACATTCAGGCATATCAACGGTTTCGCAACATTCCAGGTGTAAAGCGTGAAATCATTAGATCATTACAACAAATGCTGCACGAAAGAAATAACTTGGTCCGAATTTCCGAGTAATGAATACAAAATTGTAATTAAAGCAGACAGAACCCCAGCAGGTGATCATGAGAGGCGCTTCAATGCTCCAACAGCTGATGAAGAAACCCAACGATCATATGACGCTCTTCAGTATCCATTGCTTTTTTGGGAAGGTGAAGAAGGATACAACTTTAACGTTTATTAAGTTGACTCCCTAACCCACGAACCCACATGTAAAAAAGTTTTTGCAATGAATTTTTATTCTTATCGCATAATGATAAGAGAAGGTCATAACCATATACTGCACTGTTCAAAATTATTTCAACAGATTTTAGTTGACATGTACGCCAAAATCGAAAGTGAGCGTCTTTTATACTTGAGATTTAATCAGAAAAAACTTTGATCAGAAGAATATGTTCACCTACGAGATGCAATATCGAGAGACTCCAACCCCGAAGATATTGGAAACATGGTTATTCTATCTTCGACATTTACAGGCAGTCCTAGACATATGCACGAATATACGCAGGATGCAATGACTTATGTTAGAAATTATGGTAGACCAGATTTATTCATTACTTTCACATGCAACCCAAAGTGGGTTGAAATTGAGTCCCTTTTGCTTCCTGGACAGAATGCTGCAGACAGAAACGATCTTACAGTAAGAGTTTTCAAACAGAAACTTACAAAACTGATGGATGCGATTTTCAAATGACAAATATACGGTGATGTTCCAAGGCTTTATGTATACAATAGAGTGGCAAAAAAGAGGATTGCCTCATACACACATACTCATCTGGCTTAAAGAAAAAATTCATTCCGATGACATAGACAAAATTATTTCAGCAGAATTACCTGACAATGAAACAGATCCTCTTTCACTCCAAATTGTTTCTAAAAACATGATCCACGGTCCTTGCGACGCATTAAATCCCGTTTCACCATGCATGAAAGATGGACAGTGCACGAAAAGATTTCCGCGTGCCTTTTTACTCGAGACTCAAACTGCTCAAGATGGCTTCCCCTCATACAGAAGAATAAAACCAAAAGACGGAGGACATGAAGCAGTTGTTAAAGTAAAACAGACAGAAGTTGAAGTTGACAACAGATGGGTCGTGCCATACACTCCTTTGTTTTCAAAAATGTTTCAGGCTCATAATAACGTAGAGTATTGCAACTCTGTCAAATCAATCAAATATATATGCAAATATATTAAAAAAGGAAGCGATATGGCAATGTTTGGAGTCACTAACCAAAATGATGAAATAACTCTATTTCAAATGGGGAGGTACATTTCGAGTAACGAAGCAGTTTGGAAGATTCTGAACTTTTCAATACATGACCGTCACCCCACTGTTTTTCATCTTGCTGTGCACTTGGAAAACGGCCAAAGAATCACATTCACAGCTCAAAACGCTGCACAACTAGCATTTGATCCACCAAACACCACACTCACAGCTTTCTTCAAATTATGCAATGATGACCACTTTGCCAGGACCTTACTTTATCCAGAAGTTCCTCAGTATTATACTTGGAATGCATCTAAAAAACAATTTTTTAGAGGAAACAAGGCTCTGTAGTACCTGGAACAGCTGTAAGGAAGAGCGACGCTTTAGGCAGAGTATACACGGTACATCCCAACAACGCCGAATGCTTTTACTTACGGATACTTCTCCATGTTGTGAGGGGTCCAACATCGTTCGAACACCTACGCACTGTTGAAGGTGAGATTTGCTTCACGTATCGTCAAGCATGCATGAAACTAGGACTTCTGGAGGATGATCTACATTGGGACACAGCACTGTCAGAAGCATCTGCTATATCAATGCCCAACCAAATGCGACTTTTATTTGCTATAATTCTAACATCCTGTGCGCCATCTGATCCAATGGCATTGTGGGAGAAACATCGTGATTCTCTAAGCGAAGATTATTTGCTACAATCACGCAGAGTTGCAAATAATCCCGACTTGCAAATGTCAGACGTTCTTTACAATAAAGTCTTAATCGACATTGAAGACACGTGTATGGCAATACTTAACAAACGTCTAGAACAACTAGGTCTCAATTCACCGCCACGTGACGCCATGGATCTAACTAACTCTGATGTTCTACGCGAGACCAATTTCAATCAGGATGAGCTCTCCAGATTTGTGGAAAGGAACAAACCTCTCCTGATCGAGGATCAGCGAGCAGTATTTGATCTCATTGTTGATTGAATTTCTAGCAATGAAGGAGGCATTTTCTTTCTCGACGCTCCAGGAGGTACAGGAAAAACATTTTTAACTAACCTCATTCTTGCAGAAGTGAGAAAAACAAGCCATATCGCTCGTGCTGTCGCATCATCAGATATCGCAGCTACTCTCTTAGAAGGTGGAAGAACTGCTCATTCAGCACTAAAATTACCACTGAATCTTTCGGCAACTGATACTCCCATTTGCAACATCAAAAAAATTCTGGGCAGGCAACTGTTCTCAGAATGTGCAAAATAATTATTTGGGATGAATGCACAATGGCGAACAAAAAATCACTAAAGGCTTTGGATAGAACTTTGCGAGACTTAAGAGGCAAGGAAACAACGATGGGAGGAGCACTTTTGCTCCTCGCCGGAGATTTTCGCCAAACTTTACCAGTTATTCAAAGAGGAACTCCAGCTGATGAATTAAATGCGTGTCTCAAGTCTTCATATTTATGGAGACGAGTTAACAAATTGACACTTTCAACAAATATGCGTGTCCGTTTGCAAGGTGACGAGACCTCGCGAGAATTTTCGAATCAGCTTCTGCAAATTGGTGAAGGAACTTTTATGAATACACCAGGCAATTACTCCGTAACGTTTCTGGAGACATTCTGCAACTTGGTCGAATACGTGGAGGATGTTATTCTAAACGTATTTCAGGACATCAATGAAAATTTTAAAAATCATGCATGGCTTCGTGAAAGAGCAATTTTGGCACCGCGAAATGACCAAGTAGCCAAACTAAACATCGTTATTCAGGACAAACTGCCAGGAGCTGTGACAACGTACAAGTCCATTGACACTGTTATTACTGAAGACGAAGTTGTCAACTACCCTGTAGAGTTTCTCAATTCTCTTGAACCACCAGGAATCCCACCCCATCAACTATTTTTAGACCAACATTTGATTTTTGTGATTTTCAATAAGTAATTGAGGTTTCAATTTTTTTACTAATACTTTTTGTATTTATACTACTTTGAGGATTATCTGATGTTAAGTAATATGGGTTTCTATAGAGCTTTTTGAAATTCAATGCTCTAGGAATCGAACTTCTGAAAATTTTATATATTTGAAATGCTTTTTGAGTAAATTTTAACCACAAAGATAAAAGGTACATCATAAATTTAGATTATTTACGTATAATATATTATTCGTTCAATTTTGTAGTATATTCTGGTATTTTTATACCATATATTTCTCATATTCCTATGGAACGCTCAATAAATATTCAAAAATTATGGTATAGTAATGAAACTTTCAACATTTTTGAGAATTAAAATTGATTTTTCAAAGGACAGTTTCTTATATGAAGATTTTCAATACTTTTTTTCTATATTTTTCAGTAATTCTACAATTAAAAGTATGTTTGATTGTATAAAGTGTATAAATGGAATTTGAAGCATTTTGAATGTTTTTATATGAATTTTTATAATAACTACTAAAATTGTAAATAATTGTAGTATTATAATAATAATTATGCTCTGGGACAGAAAGTTTTATAAATTTCTAAAAAAGTTATATCTTCAAAACTTTTATGTATTGAAAGATTTCTGGTAAACTAATAAACTAGTACATTGATAAGCAGGCAAACTGATAATCTAGTACACTTTTCAGCTTGTAAACTAGTAAGTTAGAAAAGAAGTAAACTAGCAAACTAGTAAGTTAGTAAGTTCAACAAACTACTAAACTAGTAAGCAAGTAAGCTAGTAAACTAGTAAACTACTGAAATTGTAAAATAGTGGGATAGTAAACAAGTAAAAAAGAAAAATCGTAAGCCTGCAAACTCGTTAACGAGTAAACTAGTAAACTGGTAAACTTTTTTTTCACATTTTTCTAGTATAACATACGAAACCCTGGAGGATTTCTGAGTATTTTTCGCTTTAAAAAGCGAATTTCGATATATTATCAGTAATTTAAAGAATTAATGATAAAATTACATATATTTATAATTCGATGCTCTAGAATCCAAAAATTTATAGATCGTAGAGGCGTTTATCGAGATATTTCAGAAAACAGTTTTTGAATAGAATTCAATTGATTACATTATTCTTTCAGAGTTTGTATGAATCGAAAGATTTTCAATACTTTTGTGTGGATATTATGTAAATTCCTAGAATTTGATGATCTAAGATTCAAAATTTTGTAATTTTTTAGCGTTTACATAAATTGTTATTTTTCTTGATTATTCAATCTGTTTTCAACAATTTTTCAGATTCATATTTTCTACGTAATCCTACATTTTGGTAATTTTTAATATTTCGTTTAATATTTACTGCCAACGTTTCCATTCATTTTTTTGTAACTTTCAAAAATTTTTATATGGAATATTGATTGATTTTATTGGAATTTCGGGAGAGCTTTGAATTCCCGAAACCCTCCTCTACCTACTAGCCTGTTGCTTTCGTTTATGAGGTAAAAATTGATACTTATACCGTTTTTTGTTAAAAATACGTACTCAAGTTTCGTTTGAAAAAAAATCATGTTCCAAATACACTGGTCAAATAAAGGCAAAAAACATCTCAAGAGTAAAGCAAAAATTTTTTCGAACCTGTACAATGGATAAAAGTGAATTGCATTAAATGCACATCACGTGAACGTGAATTCGAGTTCACGATCAACCTGGAAAACGCAATTCCACGAATCCAGAAAACATCAATGAAATTATAAATTTTCAAACTTTCACGACAAAAAGTGGACATGTCCAAAGATTTATCGTCGCTGAAAATGAAGACGTTTGAAAGTTTTCTTTCATCGCGGTCAGTGCGTAAGATGAATTATGAAGTGGAAGTGCAGGGTTACCAAGGCGTTTGATCTGATTTCCTCGCGTCGCTGGCGTTTGAAGGACTCGAAGAGTGTCAATGTTTTTTTTGTTTGCCACGCCACTGAGTGAACAGGGGAACCCCTGAGAGGGGGGGGGGGAAGCGTTAAAAAGTAAAAAAAGGATCATAAACCTAAGTCCTTTTATTAGCTTTTATCACAAAAAATATGTTTTCCACGTGAGAGTTAGCTTTGCTGGTGTATACAAAAAAAACTTAAATGTTAACCAAATTATATATTATAAACAATATTAAAAAATATAGAAAAAAAATATGACAAATAATTTTTGAATCATTTCCAAAAGTACAAAATATTAATAATGTTTACCAAAGTGACAATATAACATGGAAAATAATAAAAATTTGTATCCATTTCGAAATCATACAATGTGACAAATCATAAACAGTCTTAATAAATTTATTATTATGATCCTTATAATGAAGATCTACTCATCCTTATTGGAAAATAAATTTGTAACCGCGGAGCGAAGCCCGCGGGGGACAGCTAGTGATTTATAATTGTGGAATTCCTGTATTTGTCGGAAAACGTTGTGTTTCGTGAAATATGTTGAGAATTCTTTTGATTCAACCTTTGATTCCAGTCAATTGAGGAGCTCTCAAAAGCTTTTGAACGATCGGGTATTTTCCCAACTTTGCAAAAATAAATTCCCTGGTTTTCGATTCTCGGAAATTGCCTTTGGAACTTGTTTCCAAATAATTTTTATACTTCTGAATGGTTTTGGATGTATGTTCAAAGTTATGTGCCAGTTCCGGTAGACGGCGATTTTTAGCACTAAATCCGTCATTACCTCTTCGACCACGCTTCGTCTCTATAAGACTTACTCCAGGTTCATCAACTTGCCTAATTACTGGACCTGCTTCTCCATAATATACTTTAACTAAGTAGCTCATCACTTCTGGGTCACCACCTTCTCCTCCTTTTCCGATAGTACCCCGAAAACCTGAAATTTGAAAAATTACAATGAAAATCCGCAATACCTTCGTATTGGAATATGAAAAAGATCTGTCAATCGAAGCAATCTGCAGCTAAAAATGTTAATCACTTTATTTGATTACTTTTCTGGGATTTACTCAGTTTCATCACATAAATTTTTTTTTTTTTATTTCAGAAATGAATAGGGAAATCAATATTTTATAATTCTAAAGGTTATATTGTTTTGTGAGGACAGTCTTTTCTAATTATCACTGGAGATAATAAAAGTAAGATAACTCAATCTTAGGACACATTTCCTGTTTTTTGTAGTTTCGGAAAATAAATTCTAATGAATGACCGTAAATCAACGCTATCATTCTTCAAACATACAACTTAAACGAAAGTAGTTAATATTTATACACACCTTCAATAGCTTGTTGTCAAAAGCTGTTGAACGATCGGGTGTTTTCCCAACTTTTCAAAAATAAATTTCCTGGTTTTCGATTCTCGGAAATTGCCTTTGGAACTTGTGTCCAAATAATTTATATACTTCTGAATGGTTTCGGATGTATGTTTAAAGTTATGTGCCAGTTCCGGTAGACGGCGATTTTTAGCACTCAATCCGTCATAACCTCTTGGACCAAGCTCTGTCATTCTAACAAATAATTCACCAGGGTACATTTTATAACTTGTCTGAAGCAAGAAAAATGTGAATGCAATATACACTTCACGCGAAAAACTCTTCACTGCTGGGTCACCACCTGCTCCTCCTTTTCCTCTAATACCCCGAAAACCTGAAATGTAAGAAATTATAATGGAAATTTGCAAAACGCTCGCTTTAGAAAAAAAAAAATATTTGTCAATCAAAGCAATCTGCACCAAAGAATGTTGATTACCTTATTTGATTACTTATTTAGAATTTATTTAGTGTCTTCACATTAATTTGTTTTTTTTCTTTTCTTTTTCAGAAAAAAGTAGGAAAATAAATATTTTCTAATTCTGAAAGTTATATTGTTTTGTAAGGATAATCTATTCCAATTATCACTCTAGATAATATAATTCGGAAAACTCAATCTTGGGACGAACTTCCTGATTTTTGGTAGTTTCGGAAAATTAATTCTTGTGAACGACCGTTAATCAACGCTATCATTCTTTAAACAGAGAAACTAAAACAAGAGTTGTTAATATTTATACTCACCTTTATTTTTGTGTTCATTAAAGTGAGACTTTTTCGCTAATTCAACCATCTTGATCATCCCAGGTTTACCGCCGAAGCCACCAACACCCCCGTTTCCTCCACGACCACTATTCGAACCATCAGAACCTCTCTTTCGAACTATTAGTGTATGATTCTTGGTGACTAATTCCAACTCATAATCATTATCAATGCAGTACTTTCGGATGCAATTGAAATGCATCATCCGGGGCTGTAAACATCGTTTAATATTGCGTCCCAAATCTATCGAATTTATGAAAGGCACAGTACCGTCTATTCCATTTGCACCTTCAAAGTAAAAGAAAACAAACTTCAGTATCATGCACACATGAGGTATAATAATCATAGATTTTCAAGAACACTAGTACCTTTCCCACCGTTTTGCCCAGGTCCACCATTTCCACCTATAGATGATACAGTCAAGTTTCTTCCGTTTACGAACACTTCTCCGAAACCTAAAAAGTTTCCACCTGTCTCTCCGGGGTCACCTGCTTCACCATCGAGTTCCCTTAAAGAAAGGTTAGTTTTATTCTTAGCGTCCTCTTTGCGGTTACCGTCAGAACCTCTTAGTGTGATTGATTGTGTCCCAAGAACAGTCCAAACTGATGCCATGATTGCCATGCTTAAATTCCTTCCAGTTCTTTCAATTGTACTATCAATGATAACAGAAACAGAGGCGAATATCTCGATGGATTGTGCTGTCGGAAAACATGTTTGATCGGAAGTTATTTGACTCATTTTGATGACTGTGCCTGTAACAGTCATACTGGAGGAATATGGACACACTATCGTTGGCTTCTGGATGAAACTAGATAAAACCGTTTTTAAGGTTTCCTTCTTAACTGCGTTAAATTGTAGATTCTTTAAGTCAGACACTGCTATAGCGTTATCTGGGACGAACGCTGATAATTTATCAAAACCGATTTCATTTACGTTATTAGCTGTTTCACACGCATTTAATAGGGAATGTATTATTTCTTCTTCACTTGGTACGGTAGTGACAGTGGGCGAAGGTAAGTTGCTATCAAGACGTATCATATATTCGTACCATAAAAGAGTTTTGTGTAGTACTTGCAGAGTCTGTTGGAATTCACCTTTAGATGGTTCAATCAGAAATCGGTTCTTCTGGACTATATCTGGCGAATGATTCATTTTTCGAATGAGTTCTTTCAATTGAGCACGACTATCCGCTGAAATTGCGATATTTAATTTCTTGGTGGCATCATACAGTGATTTCGGTTGGGTGATGTCAACTTTCGAAAGGTCTTTATAAGCTAGTGATAGCTGATCACGCAATAAGTATATATCTGTTTGACGTGTCTCGACGGAGTCGTAAAAATGTCGAATTTCAGTAGATATTGCTCTAATCACAGGTGGCATAGTCACGTCCAAGATATGTTTCACTAATCGATCGACATTTTTATTGAAATAAAATGTTATGTTTGTTTTCACATAGTCAATCTGCCTAGTGAATGGTTCAGGTGTTGCAAGACTTTGATACTTGATACTTAATAGAAATTCAATGTACTCGATGTGTTTGAGGGTGTTATTAACTAATGATTCTTCGATCATGAATCTTGGTATATTGACCAGTTCTCTTGTGAACTTAAATAATTCAGTCGATGTTATCCCATTCAGAATAAAGTTGCTATCCTGAAGCGCGTTATCGAGCTCTGCCAAAACATGTTTTTTATCAAAAATATTTTTGTAGTACTGTTTTATTCCATCGGTTATGCCTGAGATTTTATTCGGAATTTCAGTATCAACAATCCTTTCAATCAAACTGCCTACGTATACTTGAGAAGCTGTTGAGACGACAAGACCATATTTGATATTCGTGTTTTGGCCAACAAATTTGAGATTTTCCCGAATCATCTTCTGGATATTCTGCTTTTCACTTTCGATCAGCTCATCATTGGAGAGTAAACCAGCTTTGCTGGCAGCACGGAAAATTCCAATTTTATCGTAACCATTATCTGTCGTGCCATTTTTTTCCAATAATGTATTAAGAAGCTTAAGTCTTTCCCTATTAAATTGTTCATTGACAGGCGTATCGTTTCGCGACAGCTGAAGCAATGTTTCGTTTTTCAATTCTTGTAAATAGTTTGCCACTTGCACGACGACAGATGTATCATTCACAAATGTCAATTTTCCCTTGACCTTTTTAGGAGTTTTAACCACTTTGGTCGCAACCATTGCTATGCCATCTTTGACAGCATCGATATTTTTGAACAAATCTACGATAGTTTTGATGAATTTAGGAAAAGTCGACTGCGTTTCTGACTTCCTAACGCTTGAATGATTGACAACGAGCACGATTTTGAAAGATTTCGCATGTGTCAACAATTTGTTGATGAGATATCCATTTGTTATGTCAAACTCCGCCGATCTCGAATCTTGAAATCCAGGGCAATCGTAGTATTTTGTGTTTGATTCTTGGTCAATGAATAATTCAGGAATTATTGTTTTTGAATTCGAAGTAACTGTTCCAATTCTGTCATTCATATCGCTCATTAAGTACGAAGTTCCGCCCTTTGTGCTTCTGGTTGCATTCAAAATAGCGTTTATGAGAAGAAGAGCCAGAGTGGTTTTACCTGTTCCTGTATCTCCCATCAGCACCACGATATTTTCAGGGTTATCCAATTGAAAAGCAGCGTCTAGCTCACTCCATAAGTCCAGAATTGTTTCTGTTGAATTTGACACTACTGCAGTTATCGCAATGCAACTAAGCAATATTTGAATCAGCTTCCTCATCGTTGCACTTTTGAAACATATGGTACTTGAGCTACTGATCGGCAGTTACGTTTGTCACTATTTTTATACACACAAAAGAACATTTAATGGTAATTAAGAGTTATTTTCTTAATCGTGTCTTTTCTTGTTCCGTAAATGACACGGCGTTTAATAGTTAAATTATTTGTAACGAGAAATAAAACGTAGGTGATGTATGTAGAAAGCAGTCTAATTGTCGTAACGATAGTCAGAAGCTGATAAAATTTTTTTTTGGGAAATTTTTTTAGGCTCATATTTAAAACAAGCAAGCATGAGAAAAAGTTTTGAAAAACTTGTGTCATGAGTTTGTTTGCAATTACATGAATTAGTGTAACAGCGCGTAGTCAAATTTTTGATGTTCTTGCATTTTTGTTCTTTAAAAAAAACCGATTTATTTTTTTATGCTCGCTATTATGCCACATTTTATAGATCAAAAGAATTAACACTATTTCATTCAGAATGATAAATGTTTGGTAACTCGAACAAATTTTTATTTTAACAATTTATGAAGCATGAATCAAATTCTTCATTGTTGTGTTGTGCATTTACTAGAATAGAGAAAAAGAACTCAGCTCCAACATTTTTGTAAATAACATTGCAGAAAAAAACATGGCTGCATTTATAGTTTTTTAAAAACCTTTTCAGGACAACACATTTTCTAGGTCAAAAAAGAAACAATTCTACTTTCGTTTCTAACAATTCCAATGAAAAACTTGAATTTGTAACAGCTTAAATGAAACCTTTTACATTAGTATGTAGCATAAGCAAATTTTTGATATAATGGGTAACTTTTAAGAAAAAAAATCTAAAATATTGTTATAATCATAATTTAAAAACAAACTTTATAGTCTCTAATCCTAATTTCCGTGAAATGTACAAAATAATGAATTTTTTATACATGAAATTTTTGAATCTCTATCTTTTGATCTTTTTAACAAAAACGCGATTTTTTAATAACCTAATCAATTATATATATTTTCTATATACTTGATACACCTAGATGGATAAAAAATATTAATTTTGAATTTTTCTTCTGTTTGTTAAATATAGTTATTCATCCATCAACATTATAACTATACTTTTGTAAGCAATGATCTGTTAGAAATAATACATAAGAAAAACTTTGGTATATTTTCCATACACAAGTAAAATCCTTTAAACATTATGGAAAAATATGTATATTTATGGTAAAACTTCTATAGCGTATCACATATTTTAATAGGAAAAAACCCATACATACTCTAGAGTGAAATCTTCTAATACATAATTTTTCGTAAATCTACCAACCTTTTTTAAAATTTTTAACATTGTTCGTATATAATTCTGCGAATTTTATTCTGATTTGTTTTTCAACGAAAATAAATTTAAAAAAATGATTTTTGTTTGAAAACTATGAATATTTCATATGGAAAAATGAATTTTTTTGAATTCATTGAGAGTTTTCATGAAAACGTGATTTTTTTAAAGGCGGAGAAAAATTTCTCATTTGGCTACTTAGCATTAATAAGATTTATTATTTTTGTACTGTGAATTTCTTAAAAAGAAAAGAAGACCTTTAATTGATCATTCATTATATAACTCTTTTGTACTTGTAAAAAAAGCATTGTACAATAAAAATCTTTCAGACATTTTTAGACTTATTCATTTTCTAGGTCAAAATAAATTTTTTTGTTCTGCTTCTGACAGTTTCATTTGATAATATAAATGTTTGGCAGCTTGAAAGATCATTTTTTTAACCATGTATGTAGCATCAATCAAATTCTTCATTGTTGTGTTTTGAATTTACTGATACAGAGAAGAAGACCTCAGCTCCAGCATTTTTGAAAAATCATTGCAGAAAAAAAGGTTGCTTCATTATTTGTTTTTTAAGACTTTTTCAAGACAGCAAATTTTCTAGGTAAAAAAAAACAACGATTCCTCTTTCGTTTCTGAAGATTCTAATGAAAAAACTTGAAGCAAACCTCACCTTTTTGTATGTAGCATAAGCAAATATTTGATGTACTTGTGAACTATTGAAGAAAATAAAATCCAAAAATATTGTTACAATTATTATCGAAAAACAAATTTTACAGTGTATAATCCAAACTTTCGAGGAATTCACAAAATAATGAAATTTCAGGGCATGAAATTTTTCTATCTTCAACTTTTGATACCTCAAAGAAAATGTGATTTTTTTATAGCTTGGCCAAAAGAAGATATTATCTCTATATTTAATAAATCCATACAGTAAAAAAATGATTATCTTGAACTTTTTTGCTATTTAAGAAGTATAATTATTCTTCTGGAAAATCTTCCAGATCTTTATTTAGAAAAATCCCATGCAGAATAGGATTAAAACTTCTTGTACATACTTTTCCGGAAATCTACCAACCTCAATTTCTGAAGGTCACTACAAAAAACATACATTTACATGAACCTTGAACCATCCTTCATAAAAAAAAAACTTCAATCCCTTCAGGCAACATTCACTCAAAAAATAAATCAGCCATTCAGTCACATCAAAGCTGTTTGCAAATACGCGATAAATCCTCGACAAGGTTTTCCAACTCGCCTTTGTCGCGAGTTTAAAAGCGACGTCGAGCGCAACCAAGTTGAAAAAGTTTCCAAAGACGCGGGTCAAAGAAAGAAAACGACCCCGCGTCGTTATAATTTACGTGGCGTATTCCAATTACAAAAGTCTAGCTTCCTCATTGAGAATGCAAAATTAAAGTCACACCAAGGGCAATGGGGTCGAGATTTTTTTGTCGCCGCCTGTCACTCAAGCCAAAGGACGAAGGAAATGAATAACGTTCTAGGCTTTATCGCGGGGAAGTCGAATCAAGAAGGGGTTGGAGTTTCGCAGCAAGGCGAGATGACTTTGAAGAGCATTCCTCGAGAAGTTTTGAAACGCTGATAGATTAATGAGATCTTGTTAACAGGCAAAACGCAAATCTGGAGTTGATTACGGTCGAGTTTTTAATTTAAACAAGCACGTTGTCGAACTTTAGGAGAAGGAACTTTTTCGCAGTCTAGGTAAGTACCTGAGGACTTTTGGAGGGATTTTGACGAGGCTGTCTTCTGTCATTGTGGAGATTTTTTAGTTTGGAGGGTTTTGAACCTTGAGTGTTGAAGGACGGTTTCATTTTATTGTTTTACACTTGAAGTGGCCTTCATTTGGAGAAGAAAATTCTAGGGGATTCCTGCAATAATTCAAAGGTACTCATGGTACCTTACATATATCATGGCTAGAGATACTAGAAAGGTCTGCGGACATTCCTGGAATTTCAAAGGAAGAAAAAAGAAAGAAACTTTGACAACTAAGAATCTAAGACAAGTTAATGATAAATAATTTTCGACTGTCTAAGTTCTAGTATATCGAGTTCCCGGGCTATATAATCTACTATTCATCAAAATCATGTGTTCGAGATAGGTCAGTTAGTTTGTCTTTTCCTTGAACTTAATTGCAGAATCAATAGAAATTTTTACTCCTCTGAAATATTAAGTTTATACATGATTTATTATGTATAGGACGATGAAATGCGATTTCTTCAGATAGATAGTATAAAATAAAAAATTAGGGTTTAAAAGAAGGAGAGGGGTAGATTGTCATATTCTACTGTATGAACACGTAATGAAGTAATTATTGTCATCTCATCATAAAAAGCTGAAAAATTTTAAAATTATCGAAAGAATTCAAAAATCACATAGTGATATTGGTCTTCATATACAAATCTTGGAAGAAAATAAAATTCCTCTTAAGAATTCAGTATATCATTATGTCCACCTTATGCGTAACCGTCTGAGAATTCAATTTTCAATAGAGAACTCTTCAAAAATATTATATGAGTTTTTTTTTTCTTTAAGGATTCGCTCAAACACATTCTTACAAGGAATTTCAATATCTTAGTAGGTTTTTATAAGGGCACCTTTTTAAATTCATAAGATGCATCTAATGAAGAATTTAAGTATCATGAAGAATATAATTTTCTAATCAGGTTTTTTCATAAGGATCTAAACTACGAGGAAACAGCTATGAGTTCGACAAGTTTTTTTTTAAATTAAATTTTGGAATTTTCAAGTGATACGAGAAAAATTCCGATTCACTAAAATTTTTTCAATTTTTCAATCGCATTTCAAATTTTCAACAGCAAATAAAAAGTGTGAATAATTTTGTTCAATGTTAATAATTTCCTGAAGTTACTTCGAAAATAAGAACATAAAGGTGATAATTTCTAATGTACACGATTTAGACTTAAAAAAAAAAAAAAAAATAGCAAAACATACAAGACGATTCCACTTTCAAGAATCTTTAGAAGTTAAGTTAGCATGAAAATAATGACGACGCGCCCGGCCTTATCAGCGATAAGAGTGCACAATTTAGAAGTGAATAAAAGCTTCACTATTATATCTTTTTTCAACCAAATGACTCCATTATATTACGAAACTATTTTTAGAAAATAAATCGAAGAATAAATTTAAACTTAAATACAATCCTCATTTCCTTTATAGACGATAAGAATTAACTCCGAAAATAAGAACATTAGGGTGATAATTTCTAATGTACAAGATTTATACTTTGAAAAATAGGAACATTATAATAACGAACTGGAAAAACCCACCTGATAACCTTTTCTCTTGAATAATACGATTTCCTTTTGCCATTTCGATAAACAGGTTATTTCACAATACTTCATCTCTTAAATTCACGGTATTGAACCGGAGCGGAATTTTTTTCTATCCTTTCCGGCTTCGGGGAGAAACGTTTTTCAAAATCTTCTACCTCTCCGGAGGCGGAGGAACATATATTCCGCAAGCACTCTTTCATTCGCATATACTAGGGGAAACTTCTTTGTGAAATCTTTCCTATGCAATGAACATTGATTTTTTTCGTGATATCGCTATCTTTACGAACTTAGTGAGATAACATACGCAGAAAAAGTCAAAGTATATGCCTACTATAATTTGCCGCCCATTAATTGACAAATAACACTAGTTTACAAATTTTGAGAAATTTTTGTAACCTCTACATGTTTCAATGGTTTCCGTAGTAAAATGACTCGCTGAATCCGAAAACGCAGTCCAAAAAATTCCCCGTAGGACGGATTTCGCGGTATTGCGAAAAAACTGTTTTTCGCATATAGAGAAAAAGTGTCTTCAGTCAATCGCAAATATCTCCGGTTCTACTTGAACGTTTTTGATAATTTTTATATCAAAATGTAGGTAATTTAATAACCTATAAATTATTTCCTTGAAATTTTACCGTCACATTCACGGTTTGGTTGCTATTCCGACATTTGTATATAATTTTTTGTCATTTTTGTTAATTTTTTGAAAAAAATTCAACTTTGAGCGAAAATTAAGCCGAAAAAAAATTTTTTTTATCACTTAAATGAATGGATGTTGAAGCCCAATCGATGACAAAAAAAAAGAGTGGTCAGTTATCAAAATCAATGGGAAAATATAGAAGTTATAGGTGTTTTTCTGAAAAAAGGTAAAAAGTCCATTTTCCTTAGATTCGTAATTTACTGTTCCTGGTTTCCTATAAAATTTTATGAGAAAGTTATTCATATAATATAGTTTAAAATTGTATTAGTAAGAGACTATTTCTGGGGATCTACTCGTTCAAAACGATGAAAATACCTTGATAGTACATATGAATTTTTAATTACATTTACGTATTTATTATTTATCAAATAAAATATCATTTTAAAGATGGCTGCGTATCAAAAGCGCATAATAATCGAAAGGACACTTTAGAATTGATCAAAAGTGCACAATGGTTATCATCGTAAGCGTGTTACACGTAGGTCAAGTAGACCCACGATGCACCCTGATTGGTGCGCTGGCTCGCTCCGTGGCGGAGCCCGCGGTGCACTATGATTTGTGCGCTTGGTTGATCCGGGGAAAACCCGCGGGAAAACCTACTGCGCTCTGATTGGTGCGCTGGCTTGACCCAGAAAGGTACCTTAGGCACGGAAAATTAAATAGAAATTTGAAGGATGAGTGTCCAGAAACGTAGATTCAAGTGCAAAAATGATCCGAATAAGTTCTGCTATGCTTGTGCAGAATATATTTTCGCGAAACCACGGAATTTCACGGATGCATTACAAAATGCGTACAGTTTGTATTTCAAAGTTTCACCTGAAAATATTGATAAAGCATGGACACCGAGTTCTATGTGCAACACATGCAGAACAAATTTGGTTTTGTGGATGGCAGGTGACAAGTACATATAAATATATATTCATCTATTCTGTTTCTGATTTTAACCCTTTAATATACTACCACGTTCATATGATTTCTTTTTCGTAGTCGCTACTTGTCATTCGATGTGCCTGCAATTTGGCGACAGCCAACGAATCACGAGGTTGACTGTTACTTCTGCTTATGTAACATAAAACAACACGGACGTCATCGCAAAATTGTATATCCGCATGTACCATCGTTAACAAAACCAGTTCCGCATTCCACTGACGTTCCGTATCCAGTAAGCCCTAAGAAGAGAAGAAAAATCGACACACCATCATCAGAAGAAAGTGAATCCAATTCGACTGACACAGAGCCTATGAAAGTTTCAAAGCCTTCTACACAATTCGCTCTTAATGATTTGGTAAGAGACTTAGATCTGACGAAATATCATTCGGAGATTTTGGCATCACGTTTGCAAGAACGGAACTTACTGGATTCGGGCGTGAAGGTGACGTACTATAGAGATCGGCATATACGATTTGCCCAATACTATTCGAGGGAAAAGAATGTTTGTTATTGTCATGATATCACTGGTTTGTTTGTTGAATTTGGTGTAAATTACGATCCAATCGAATGGCGTTTGTTCATTGACAGCAGCAAATTAAGCTTAAAAGCAGTTTTGATTCATCAAGGAAACATGAAGCCTTCACTTCCTGTAGCCCATGCTGTCAACATGAAAGAATCATATCAATCTATGGCAATGTTACTGGACTTGATTAAGTACAAAGATCACGAGTGGAAAATTTGTGCTGACCTCAAAGTTATTGCCATGGTAACTGGTTTGCAGCAAGGCTACACAAAATACTGCTGTTTTTTGTGTAAGTGAGACAGCAGAGTGAGAGATGAACACTATGTGAAAAAAGACTGGCCGAATAGAATCAATTACACCATAGGTCAGGAAAATGTGAAATTCGATCCTCTAGTGAAGAAAGACAAGATTCTACTTCCACCATTACATATTAAACTTGGACTCTTCAAGAATTTCGTCAAAGCTTTGCGAAAAGACGGTCATTCTTTTCATTATTTGAAATCCGTGTTCCCGAATTTATCTGATGCTAAGATAAAAGAAGGCGTATTCGTGGGACCTCAGATAAAAAAAATTCTCAGCGATTCCAATTTTGTTTTAACATTGACAGGAGACGAGGCGAAAGCATGGAATTCGTTTCGTTCTGTCGTCGATGGCTTTTTGGGTAACTCAAGAAGTCGGAACTACAAGAAAATCATCCAAGATTTGCTAGTGAATTATAAGAAAATAGGTATGTTTTTAATATAAATTTACATTTCTATACTATTAAATTATGCTAATTATTTCTCACTTTTTTTCGGTGACAGGTGTGAATATGTCTCTCAAAATTCATTTTTTACATTCGCATTTGGATTTTTTCCCGAAAAATCTTGGCGACGAAAGCGATGAACATGGCGAACGCTTCCATCAGCAAATGAAAAACATGGAAAGACGATACCAAGGATTTTGGGATGAAACAATGATGGGCGATTATTGCTGGTTTTTGATTCGAGAAAGCGAAGACATGCACAAGCGACAAAGACGATCGGACTTGACTCATTTTTAAATTTTCATTTTTTGTGACTTAATATCAATAAAAATTGACAATGCTATTAAGTTGAGAAAAATGGACTTTTTGGCTTTTTTCGGAAAAACACCTATGACTTCTATATTTTCCCATTGATTTTGATAAATGACAACTCTTTTTTTTTGTCATCGATTGGGCTTCAACATCCATTCATTGAAGTGATAAAAAAAATTTTTTTTTCGGCTTAATTTTCGCTCAAAGTTGAATTTTTTTCAAAAAATTAACAAAAATGGCAAAAAATTATATACAAATGTCGGAATAGCAACCAAACCGTGAATGTGACGGTAAAACTTCAAAGAAATAATTTATAGGTTATTAAATTACCTACATTTTGATATAAAAATTATCAAAAACGTTCAAGTAGAACCGGAGATATTTGCGATTGACTGAAGACACTTTTTCTCTATATGCGAAAAACAGTTTTTTCGCAATACCGCGAAATCCGTCCTACGGGGAATTTTTTGGACTGCGTTTTCGGATTCAGCGAGTCATTTTACTAAGGAAACCATTGAAATTTGATGTGGCTACATTTCGCTGTAAACTAGTGTAATCATACAAACTTGCTGTTATTTTTTTCGTTACAAAAATAAGTCTCTCCCCAGTAATTTGGATTTTAATAAAGTTTTTTTTCAAACTCTTCGGAAAATTTCGGTATTTTCTTTGAAATTCCCTTTTTTTCTAAAGTCACATTATAAGATCTTTATGAAATCTTTACAAAATGACAGCATTTGAATAAAGTGGATTTCAAAATCTACTTTCTGAAGATTGTGTCTTTTCATAAAGATTTTATTTAGTTTCTAAAAAGTGACTTCATAAAAAAAGGGGAATTCAATTAAAATACCGGGATTGTATAAGTAGCTTATAAAAACTTCATAAAACACAATTTACTATCTCTCAATTTGAATCTAGTAAATTCAATAACATTGATTTCATGAAAATGTTGCAACAGAGTACCCTGTAGTTTTTTCTAACAGACTTTATCTGTTATTTTTGACATGTCACTCCAGGAGCACACTTTTCTATTTAATGAATTTCTAATATCAGTGCTTCTTAAAGAGTTTCTCACGTCACAATAGGTTGTTTATGATTTTGTTGAAACAATGTATTTCAACAAACCGTAAATAAAATATGTTTTTTGAGATTTATAACTATAATTTTCCGCCACTTAATAGAGAAATAATCATACATACAAGGTTGTTAGTTTTTCCGTTAAAAAATGAGTCTTTCCCTGGTAATTTGGGTTTTTATAAAATTTCTATTAACATTTCATAAAATCGTTATAAAATGACAGAATTTTTTAAAGTGGATTCTAAAATCTACTTTATCAAGAATTTATAAATGAAATATTCAAATACATTGTTTAGACAAAATGATAAATAGCCTATTATGACGTCAGAAACTCTTAGAAAAGCACTGGTCTTAGAAATTCATTAAACAGAAAAGTGTACTCCTGAAATGACATGTCAAAAATAACAGACAAAGTCTGTTATAAAAAACTACAGGGTACTCTGTTGCAACATTTTCATAAAATGAATGTGTTAATCTTAACAGTTCATCATTGTTACAATGTTATTTTATTGAAGCTGTTGAATGTAACGGGAAATCTGTTGAATTTACGAGATTCAAATTGAGAGATAGTAAATTGTGTTTCATGAAGTTTTTATTAGCTACTTATACAATTCCGGTATTTTTAATTGAATTCCCCTTTTTTTATGAAGTCACTTTTGAGAAACTCAATAAAATCTTCATAAAAAGACACAATCTTCAGAAAGTAGATTTTAAAATCCACTTTATTTAAATGCCGTCATTTTGTAAAGATTTCATAAAGTTCTTATAATGTGACGAAAAAAAAAGGGAATTTTATAGAAAATACCGAAATTTCACGAAGAGTTTTATAAAAACTTTATTAAAATCCAAATTACTGGGGGGAGACTTATTTTTGTAACGAAAAAAATAACAGGAAGTTTGTATGATTATTCGTCAATTAATGGGCGGCAAATTATAGTAGGCATATACTTTGACTTTTTCCGCATATGTTATCTCACTAAGTTCGTAAAGATAGCGATATCACGAAAAAAATCAATGTTCATTGCATAGGAAAGATTTCACAAAGAAGTTTCCCCTAGTATATGCGAATGAAAGAGTGCTTGCGGAATATATGTTCCTCCGCCTCCGGAGAGGTAGAAGATTTTGAAAAACGTTTCTCCCCGAAGCCGGAAAGGATAGAAAAAAATTCCGCTCCGGTTCAATACCTTGAATTTAAGAGATTAAGTATTGTGAAATAACCTGTTTATCGAAATGGCAAAAGGAAATCGTATTATTCAAGAGAAAAGTTTATCAGGTGGGTTTTTCCAGTTCGTTATTATAATGTTCATATTTTTCAAAGTATAAATCTTGTACATTAGAAATTATCACCCTAATGTTCTTATTTTCGGAGTTAATTCGGAGTATAATAAAAATAATGGAGCGATTACGAAAATCCAGTGGAAATACCGAAAAGTGAACAACAGGATGTGAAATAAAAGTCGAAAGAAGATTCTATCTATAACGAGCGCAAATTACAATTTCGAAATAAAAGACTATCAATAAAAAGTCGCAATTTACGTGATAACAATTTTGAAATGAACTCTATCTACAAAAGTTGCCAATTACAATATTGAAAGAAAAATCTATCTATAATAAGTCGCAATTTACACGATTAAAAGTCGCAAAAATAGTTATTCCAAGAAAGAAATTTGAATTACATGACAAAAGTTACAAGTTACGCTATTTTAATCTTAAAATGAATTTGAGGAATGATGATAACAATTTTGAAATAGAATTGATAAAAATCTGCAAATTGCACGATAGCAACTCCGAAATAAAGTTAAAGTACAAAGTAAAAATTGCGAAAAATTGTAGGGGTATTACATAAGGATGAAAATATATGAAAATTTTGTAGATGGTCAGAAGTTAAAAAAAATTGTATTATTTGTAAAATTCTGAAAAAAGTCAGTGATTCTCGTGCATTTGTAAAAATGTCAAAGATTTGGTAAAAATATAGAAAGTGTGTTATAATCTTCAAATTTTTTTAAAGTGGATGAATTTCATCGTAGGCAGATCGTTAATAATTTTGAAAATTTCGCAAAAGTGCAAATCACTATGAATTTCTAACATTATGTATAGTTTCGGAAAATTAGGAAAATTAGTTCAGTTACAAATAGTAGAAATGGATCTCCAAGACTTTTAAATATTCTTCTAAGATTTTGTTAGAGATCAGAAACTATATAATATTCCTGGAATTTCCAGAAATCAAAAAAATTTTATCGTCCCAAAAAAGTACATAATTATCAATTTTAAAGCAAACTTAATGCAGCTTTGAGAAATGACAAGAAAATATCTATTAATGATTTTACAAAGAGAGAATTTGAAAAACTTATGAAATAACAGAAAATGTTAAGAAATTTTGAAAATTCGGAAAACTTTATATTAACGACAGGAATTATAGAATATTCCCATAAATATCAAAAATTAGTAAATGTTTCATCGCACATAGACCATTAAGAACATTGAACATTTTTATGCAATTAAAAAAAATTTCGAAAATTCCGAAAAATTGCAAAACACTGAAAATTTATTACATAATCAATTATCAATAATTTCGAAAAATTATGAAAATTCCTATACTTACAAAAAATGAAAATAGATTCCCAAGATTAAAACATATTTTAAAGATTCTGTTAGAGAGCAGAAACTCTAAAATTTCTTTGTAATTTCGAAAATAAAAAAAATGTTATCATCCTTAAAAAGTACATATTTATCAATTTTTCAATAAAAGTAATGCAGTTTTGAGAAGTGGCAAAAAAAACTATTAGAGATTTTACAAATCAAGATATCGAAAAGTTTGTGGAATAACAGAAAATGTTTATAAATTTTGAAAATTTAGGAAACTCAATAAATCTTTTCTGAAACGACAGAAATTATAGAATATTCCCAAAAATTTCAAAAAATAATAAATGTTTCAGAACATAAAACATTCAAAAACAACTCCTTAAAATTATGAAGATAATCGATAGTTCCAACGTTTTTGAGAGTTTCTAAAAAGTTTCAAAAAATATTGATAAATTATATAAACTGTAGAGTATTTTAAAATTTTTTCGAAGTTTAAAAATTTTTCATCGTTCGTTGATTATCAATGAGTTTGAGAATTTTGATGGAAATCTAGAGGTTCCTCAAATTGTGAAAAATTTTGTAGAACTCCAGAAAAGGTTAGAAGTTTGGTAGAGTATTGCAAATTTCAAAAATGAATGCCGAAATTTCAGAATCTGTATGATTTTTTGAGAATCGATGAATATTTAATTTTACAAATTTTGTCGAACATTCTGAAAACTTGAATAGAACCTTATGAAATATTTAAAAATGCAAACACTGCAAAAAAAATCTGAAATTCTATTTTTCTACTAAAAAAACCTGGGATTTCTCCTCAGTTTTCATTTCTTTATATATGATAACTCCTAATGCAATACTCATTACAGACATATTGTTAAAACTTCTTCCATCTACATTAGACCCAAACTCTTACAAAAGCGTGTGATGTACTCGGCTTATCACGCTGTTTTCGACAAATTAGGATCATTTAGAACTGCGTACCTAGCAACGTTAATGCACTGCCGTGCAAATGAATCGGTGCCAATTATCCAAGTTGCTAACAAAGTTTGCATTCGCCTGGCGCTCCATACGATTCGTCACGCGGAAGTTATTGTTTGCCACTTCGCAAAATAACGATCCCGTGGTCCCCAAATGAAATTACGTTCGGCCCCTTGCCCATTTCTTCAACCCCTAACGGGCAATTCATTACGTGGAAGCCTGAATGTTTCGTCCTTTGAGATAAAGACAGAACCAGTTTTACAAAAGCATTGAAATGCTCCAAAAGAAAACGTCCCATACATAACAGAATAACTTTCTTCATTAAGAATGAAGAATGTCTTTCAAGCAATAGTTGCATGTTAAGATTTTAACCTTTACATGAAGGAGTTTTCTGTAGAAAACTTGTCAGATTCTTGCAGAATTTAATTCAATACCTTCTAAATACACTAAATTGAGTGGAATTCCTGAGTTTAATTTTATTACCCGGAATCCTTGAAATTCAAAAGCGTTTCATCTCATTCAAGCTTGACCCGAACGAGCTTGCAACTACGTAGAGTCGGCGCGTAAATAAGGCAAATACCGTTTATCCACTTACCTGGAACGCAATCAAGTTTCATCAAATTACGAGCAAAATAAAGTTGATCGATATTCGAAGGAGAATAGAAAACCTAGAGGGAATTACAACAGAAAATAATAAAATTAATCAATTTCGAATTTAACTTGATTTGAAATATTCGTCAAAGTTGAAAAAACTTTGTGCCCATCATCATTCTTCTGGAATGACATTCTGAATGAAAGAAGTATGGAAATAGTGAATTAGGTTTCGAACAGGTGATGATGGATTTCAGGATTTGCCAACAACTTGGGAACGTTTTTCGATTCACGAAATGCGACGTGATTCAACGCTGCGAGTCGTTAATTTGGAAGGTAAGCAAATTAGTTTTACTGTACTGGCCAAGTTATCGACTGACAGGTAAACTAGCTATGGACAGCTTGCATTAGCTCAGCGAGCAATTATTGAAAACTAACCAAACTCTAACTACTTTGCAACACGCGATTGTTCCATGCACGCTTGGATGTATCAGCGAATCGTTTGTTGCATTATTTGCATATGTTTTGCGAACTTCACATGGTATTCGACGAAATTACATAAATGAGGGAGTATTATAATTTTACTATAACTATACCACAATTTATCCTTTGAGAATGCAGAATTTAGAAAACACGGTGTTTATTTCTCCAAGAGTATTTTTCGAAATAAAAGCAATAAAAAAATCTATTCTACTATATTCAGGTACGTTGAAAGTGACAATTCATTTTCATATTCGAAACGTAAACAGTCGTCACTTTATAAAACACCTCAAACAATTCAAAGACTTGAGTACCCAATTATTACTCAACTTTTGCTTGTTTACAAATTTGCATGACAAAAGAAAATTTCCTGCTTCGGGATCCTTTCCATCCCAAAGAAAGGATTTTCGTACCGTTTGAATTCTAAGGAGGAGTTTGCATCGAAATACCAATTTATATCCTATAGCGCCGGTTTATGCAATTAAGCTTGTAGAATGTCACTTCATTGAAGGCGCTTCTCCGCACAGAAGTGTCGACCAGGTCGTCTTACGTCGGCGGGTTTCGTTCAGTAACAAGAGCCTGCACTTGTCCGTCCAACATCAAAGGTGCGAATAAATTACTCGATAACGCCTACTGAATAATAATGTAATAACCCTATTTCATTACTCTCAAGTTTACCGATACTGCGGAAGAAGTTTTTTTAAGGTGCCTTGATCATGGAAAGTGAGAAACAATTTCTTTTATTGGTACTGATAAATGCAAGAACTTCTAAGATAATCATTGTAGTTTAGATGACATAGCTTTTTCAATTGCAGAATTATTATAATATCTTGAAAAGAATATTTAATATTTGATGTTTTTTTTATTCGAAAATCCATCGAAACAGACAAAATTTGGAGACAAAATGGTATGTTACGAGAATCTTATTCCTCACTTGAAAAATTGACCTATAATCAGAATGGAACGTTTAAGAACTTTTTTTGTGAACAATTCAAAGAACTTAGTACTTCATTCAGAAAAATCTTACAACTTTGATGAACCAGGGTTTGAAACATTACTTAAAAAAATGTAACGCGTGAAGTTACCGTTACAAAGGTGGAAAAAGTAATTCGTTACGTTACCGTTACTTGAAAAGAAATAGTAACTCATTGCCGTTACTACTTGAAAAAAGTAACGTCCCGTTACTTCCACGTTACTTCTTAGAATAAATTGGATGTAAATAAGAAGACAACGAAAAACTTAGGCTAAAAATAAAAATATCAACTTACTCTCGGTTTTTTTCTCTAGAAATTGTTTATTTCAGATATAATATAAAATGTTCGTCCGTACTTTTTCACCATGAAAAAAAAAAATCAATCAGCTTGTTTAACTTTTTATGTTACTTACAATTTCACAAAATTTCTGGATATGACATTCAATTCAATGTAAGCAAGAAGGAAACATTCGCAATTTGATAGAGTTTTCAGAAAATCTTAATACTTACCAAGATTTAAAAAATTTTTGAAATTTTTTGCATTTTTTAGTATGTATACATTGTTGCAGGATTTTCTAGTCTTTTGATAAATTTATACCAATTTTTTGTACAATGATGTATGGATTTCAAGAATTTCATGCTCTAGAATTCAAGGTTAATTAAATTATTTGTAATTCAGAGAATTTTTCAGCAAATCGATTTTATGAAGATTTTCATTGCCTTTGACTTTTTTTTGCTCCTTTTTTCATTTTCTCTGCGACTTAAAGAATTGTTCAGTATTTCTGAAATAATTCGTATTTTTCAGGTTGATAGAATGTTGCAGAATTTCTTAGTATATCCAGATAATTCTAGTCGTTTTATTATATAAATTGTTATATACATTTCAAGAATTTCGAACTCTAGAATTTGGACGTTCTGAAATTTTTCGAGTTTTACAGGATTCTTCAGAAAACAGTGTCTTGATAGATTGTTACTTATTTCAGTACTTTTCGTTTTTCTTCAGTTTTTGTATGACTTCAATGATCGTTCATTACATATAATTTCATATTATATTACTCTATGGATTTCTGAAATTCGGAAAATTTTCAATGTTTTATATATTTACACGTATTTTTCTTTACGCATTTTCTTTATGAATTTCTAAGTATTTATAGAATGTTGTTGAATCTTTGAGTTTTTTAGAAGATAAATAATTTCCGAAATAAGATAAAATTGAAAGTAAGAAGTTTCTAAAGTAATTCGATCGATTATGCAGATAACAGTTTCTTTATAGGTTTAGAGTGCCCTTGATATTTTTTGAATTGTTCACAGAATTATATGGCTTGAAAATTTTCTTATCTTTTTATAGACTCCTATAAACATATATTTTTGGAATTTAAAGCTCGAGAAATTGAAGTTTTACGATTCCTGGAATCACACACATTTTTGAAGAAACAAATAACATGAAACTGATTGAAATCTAGGATTTCGAGTATTTTTTGTATTTTTTCTATATTCATTGTATTCCATTAGATTTTCTAGCAGGGTCCTGCTGCAGAATTTTAGATCTATGTGTGTATTTCAAGTATTTTTATATATTTTTATGCATATTTCTAAAATTCAATGCTTTGAATTGTGAAAGTTCGTAATAAAAAGTGAAAAGCATATTCTTCCTTAATATTTTTACACAAATCACTAATACTCTACATTTTTCTATTTAAAATTATGATTACAGAACTTTTTATTCAAACATGAAAGAGTTGAAAATTACTTATATCTCAGTTTCAGAACATTCCTTAAAAAGTTACAAATTCGGCTAAAAACTGACTAAGACAATTAAAAATAACGTAAAAGAACGGAATATTCGTTACTCGTTGCCGAAAAAAGTGACTCATTGCCTAATTAATGTAACGCGTTACGTTATCGTTACGGTAAAAAATGTAACGTTTGAGAGTAACACGTTACAAATAACGCGTCACTTCGAAACCCTGTGATGAACACTCAACAAAGTAGGTAACTTCAAATATTTTTTCACTCAATTTTGCAGAAAGATCTTGATTTCAGACGAGCTTTACTAACACGTCACTTAATTTATGCAACCAAACAAGCAAATGTTGGAGTCTGGCTGCGAGCAATCAGGCGCCCTTAATCAATCATTCTCAAACAGGTCTTGTCAAGTTAATAAGGGACCCTTGTTGATGTCATTAAAATTTTAGACATGCGTCCGGAAGTCATTGAAGGGGTGGAGCTGAGAAAGGGAATACAAACTACTGAATCATTTAGAAATAAAATCCTTCATTGATTTCCCAGTCAAAAGATACCAATTTATTTCATATCACCAACGTTTCAGCAACGTTTCTTCAAGATCAGCAATCTATACACACAACACAAACAATCATTATGATTATTTATTAAGAAAAAGAAACGCAGAAAACATTCATTTATTCCCAGTGACAATAACTATAAATACATTGGAATTGAAATAATTTATAATGCCTGCAGCTTAGAATAAAAATTAGTTTATGTAACTGTCTAAATAATAATAGAAAGTATTATAAATAAAGGTCAATATTTATGCACAGAATTTTGAAAATTTTACTATTTTTTTCTAATTGCATTGTACAGACGTTATGCACTCAAATTATACACTAATAGAGGTGTCTAATCAGCCGTGCTTTTGGCTCAAAAGCGCAAGTGCGCCCCAATTTCGGCGACGTGTTCGGCAATTCACATCTTATCCAACAGGGATGAAGAGATGAGAGTTGTAAAAGGGAATGGATCCTATAAATGTGTAATGCACGTCCAGAGTGGGTTTCGGCGTTGGGACGAGTTTATAGCTGTGACCACGTAAGCGTGACCTCGTCGAAACCACGTTGGTTAAAGAGGAATATCAGCCACTAATTCGGTTAAATCAAGTGACTTGTTCTTTTACCTTTTATGAGATTCATTGACTCTACTTAGTGCCCAAAAATAAGAAAAAAGAACTCTCATTATATGGAATATCATGAGAATTAAAGAGAAATCGAAAGGGTTGAGAGAGGATTTTATTTCTACAAAAATACTATAGGAATTTAAATAGTGTACTATGCAACGGGTGGTAGTATGATTGTTGTTGTGACGTTTGATGATTATTTTTTTTTGTTTGCAGCATCAGTTAAGTTTTTTTTGGTCGAGTGGGTTGGCGGCATTGTAAAGAAGAGAGAGAGAAAATAAAAAGGCAAGATGGTGACAGAAGCCCCAACAAACAAAATCATTGTCAGTCATTATCCGACAAAATCATACAAATACAGTCCACGGAAACAAGGAATAATCAAAAAATAGGCAATCAAATAAAAAATATATTTTATTATGAAATAATTATGTTATTATATTATGATATTCATGTTCAATATGTACTAAATGGCACAAAATAAACTTTTTTTAAATTGTTTTGACATTCTATATTTAGAACTGACACTTCGAGAATATTTTTTGGTTTCCATAACGAAAAACTATGTTTGCTCTGTTGTGATTGCCAATTTCGTATCACGCTATTTTGTTCCTCAGTTTTACCTCAAGAAAAGCTGCCAGCTTTGCCAAAATTATCAGTTGTTACATAATATGAAAATAGATAAATACTCGGTGTTGCATAGGGTCTGCGTAGCAGACGGGTTCCTATAGTATATATAATTAGTTTATATTTTTTTTTAACGTTTGATGATTATTTTTTGTTGGCAGCATTAGTTAAGTTTTTTTTGGTCGAGTGGGTTGGCGGCATTGTAAAGAAGAGAGAGAGAAAATAAAAAGGCAAGATGGTGACAGAAGCCCCAACAAACAAAATCATTGTCAGTCATTATACGACAGAAGCATACAAATACAGTCCACAGAAACAAGGAATAATCAAAAAATAGGCAATCAAATAAAAAATATATTTTGTTATGAAATAATTATGTTATTATATTATGATATTCATGTTCAATATGTACTAAATGGCACAAAATAAACTTTTTTTAAATTGTTTTGACATTCTATATTTAGAACTGACACTTGGAGAATATTTTTTGGTTTCCATAACGGAAAACTATGTTTGCTCTGTTGTGATTGCCAATTTCGTATCACGCTATTTTGATCCTCAGTTTTACCTCAAGAAAAGCTGCCAGCCTTTCCAAAATTCTCAGTTGTTACATAATATGAAAATAGATGAATACTTGGTGTTGTATAGTGTCCGCGTGGCGGACGGGTTCCTCTAGTATATATAATTGGGTTATATTTTTTTTGTTTTGAAAGAAGAGAGAAAGAAAATAAAAAGGGAAGATGGCGACAGAAGCCCAAACAAACAAAATCATTGTGAGTCATTATACGACAGAAGCATACAATATATATATAATAATATTCCTTGTTTCTACAGAAACAAGGAATAATCAAAAAATAGGCAATAGAATAACAATTGTTGATAAATGCAGAAAGTGACTTTCATATCTTATATTTGTAAGTTTTTTTTATCACAAAGGAGGATTCAAAAATAAAAGAGACGTTAAATATAATTTTTTTCAATGGAAAATTTTGCCACGACCTAAATCTTTCGAATCCTAACACCCACAATGACTGGTTTTATGGTTTCCCAATTTCATTTTCTAATTGCAAACTTGATCGTCCGCAATCTAATCCGTAGCAACTATGCGGCGTTGTTACTCGAATCGCATTACGCGCTTTTTCGTTCGATTCCTTTTAGTCCGGTGTAATCATGAAATTTTTGTTCCATTCTTCCCCTCTCTTTTTAATCTCATTGTAATATCGAACAGCCTTCTTCATTGAACTGAAAAATTAAAAGAGGTCGAAACAGATTAACGTTAATAAGTGTGATTTCCGTATCGATTGGTATTTTTTTTTTCAATTAAATGAACAATTATTATATTCATAAACTTTGAGTGTGTAAAACTAGATAAGGGAAATTATCTTCTTTTTTTGAATTTCAGTAAAAGCATAAAAAACCAAGTATTGTGAGTTCTTACTCTCACATGAATTTTTAGAGCTAATTTTTCACATCCAATATACTATGGAATGATGATTCAAAAGAGGACTTTGAATGACTGAATTGAAAAATTATAATTGTTATATATTAAACAAACTATTAAACATAATTGAATTTAGATTTAGAATTAGAGTTTACGAAGTCTCAATGACAAAAAAATTGAAAAAAAAAATATTAAGGAAATAAAACAATAAACATAAATTTTGTTATCATAAGAAAGTAAAAATTTGACACTTTTGGGTAAATTTTGTAAAATTGATATCATGAAAGTAAATGATCATTAAGCAAAAATTTTAACTTTCTAAATTTTTCAAAACATTCTGCAGAGTGTATATTGTTTCCGAACTTGACGTTTCCGCAATTTTTTAATACTTTTCGAAAATTTTATATTTTTATGAAAAAACGAAAAAAAAGACCCATCATAGATAATTTCTGAAAATATGGAAATACATGCAATCTACAGAAATTATGGAAATATCCGTGTATCCAACGAATTTTCCTTATTTTACAGAATTATTTAAGATCTTTGAAGTTTTCAATTGAGCATAATTTTTTTTAACCTTGAAATTTAAAAATTAATATTCACAATTATCTACTATACGAATTCTCTAGATAATTATCGAATATTTGAGATTTTTCGTTATTTTTAATACCTTCGAGATTATTGAAAAAATTTTTCTCAACATTGATATTCATTTTCAAGAAATACGTTGGTCAACATAATCTACAAAATATTTCACCTACCCGAAAATTCTTTCAACTTTTCCAAACCTTCAAGATTATTGACTAGTGTTTAAATTTCGAATGGTTTTTACTGTTTGGAAATTTTTCCAATTTCAATCAAATTTAGATATTATAAAATATTTGTTATTTCTTCCAGGCAAATTAATTTATTACTATTTGCCCAGAGAACCAAAAAAATATTTCATAATTATTCCAATGAAGCGTATACATAATTAATCAATACAAAATTTTCTAGAAATTAGAATTTTTGTTCAACTTAACAGATTTTTCTATTTTTTAATAGCAAGTAATATTTTATAATAGTAAGTCAATTGTACTTACTATTGAAAAATAGACGAATTTTCTGAAAAATTCTCTGTTTTGAAAATTTCCCTAATTTTTTCATACTTTTGAGATCATTTAAAAATTTTTTCTCAACATTAATGCAATTTCGAAGAAATACGTTATTCAACATATTCTACAAAATTTTTCAGCTACACTAAAACTCTGTAGACTTTCCCAAACTTTTAGGATTATTGACTAGTATTTAAATTGTAAATGGTTTTTTACTGTTTCAAAATTTCTTCAATTTTAATAAAATTTCGAGATTTAAAAATTTTTTTTTTCTTCGAGACAAATTGATTTTATTACTATTTGCCCAGAGAATCGAAAAAATATTTCACAATTATTTCAATGAAGCGTATACATATTAAATCAATAAAAAACATTTCTAGAAATCCAAATGTTTTGTGCAACTCATTAGATGTTTTTAGTACATTTGTGCACTAGCAAGGCCTGTAATGTTTTAATCTGAAATAAAAAGCATCGAAATTTATGTTCCGAAGAAATATCATCAAGCACAAAATTTACAATGTTTAATTAATTTTATAAAATACTACAAATTTTTTCGAATTGCTTTTAATTCAGTTTGTTTGTTTTTGATTCATTGACGTAACATGAAGCTCCAAATTCAAAGAAAAAAAAAAAACTTAAATTTTATAGAAGCTTGTTAAGGCAAAAGGATAATTTAGAGAGTGAAAAAATTCCAAAGATTGTGACGAAAAATCTGAAATCTCGAAATAGTATCGTTAGGAAAGGAAAAAGTTAGATATAATTTTTTTTTAGAACGGAAAAAAATTGTAATACATAATATAATGAATAATATTATGATGAAAACAATCGACAATGTTAAAAAATATGTCTACAAAAAATGTAAATTTCTTCAGAGTCTCGTTTTATTGGATATGCCGACTCTACAAACTGCTCCAAAAATTGAAAAAAGCTTTTTATTTTATCAAGTTTATGGAAATTAAAGGAGAAACAAAAAGGATTCATAAATTTATGGCAAAACTGTGTTAAATGTTAAAATAGTATGCTATACAACGGGTGAGAAAGGGCGAAATTTGTATTCTAAATTAAATATTCGAATTTTGCTTAAAACACCATACTTTTTAATTCATTCATTTATTTTTTTTTTTTTTTTTTTTGATATTATCTCATGTCTTTGCCTAACGAATTCGACTCACACGCTCTACGGTTCAAACCTCGTAACCCCTTTCAGAAAAAAATCGCGAAATTCATCAAAGCGGTATTTTCAAAGTCAAACTAGTTCCTTTGCGCGCAGGATTTTTCCAAGTCCAGAACATGGAAGCAATCTCATTCGCTCGGAAATGCAGTCTGCGCTTTTCCATGTATTCACACGCAGGTCTTCATAAAGAAAGCTAAAGTTTCGCACACTTTTCCTGTCAACATCCACGAACTAAGACTCGCATCAAAACCCGGAGCCACGATTTTTTCATCTCGTAGGCTGAGAAAAGCTGCACTGAATAATAAAGCCAAAGAAAATTAAAATGTTTGCCGAGCACTCGAAAAGCACGTGTCAAAGAGAACGTCAAAGAAAAACGATTCGTTAACTCAAGCATTTCATTTAACGGCGCCTCCTTAAACGTCCCAGTTAAATCGTATGAAGATCAAGTGGCCTGCAATTTCCGTTTGCGCACGTGAATTTATCCCACGTTTTTCTATGAATACGGGAAATGATCAAAGATGGTGTCGGTTTTTGCTTTGAAGATTTTCGATATCGATTTATAAAAGATAGGATGTAAAAAGGGAAGAGTCTTGTTTTCTAACTTTTGAACACTTCAAACTCCTTTCTGCCAATCAATATTTACTGAATTGCAAGTTATCATAACACAGCCCCGAGACTTTTCAGTGCCATTTTATGCAAACAACACGATGTGCTTTCATAGAGTCTTGCCCAGACACGGAATCGATTCGTTCGACTGAGCTTTGCGATGAGCCCGAATCTGACACCATCGCTCGACGACTCGTTTCCTCCGGGCAACTTTATAATTGAAGTAAACCCGGAAAAGGAGAAACTTTCCGGAGCGCGGCTCACAATTAGCCGCGACTTTACGAGCCCCGGATGATTAAATTCCCTGGACAAACAGTTTTCCCTCTTGGTACAAGCGAACGCGCGATCAGTCACTTCGCCGGGTTTTCGCCCTCATTAACGGCTTGGGCAAACGCGGCTTTTGACGGAACCCGGCCTCATTGTTTCGAGAGCCATGTAATTCTTCCCGTGATTTTTACAAACCCGGATTTTCATCCCGGAAAAGACTGGCGATTGTGACCCGAAACGAAATTAGAATCAGAATTATAACCAACTTGAACCTATTAGATCGGATTTAAAACCTTCCTGACCTGTGAAATCTGAAATAGCATGCAATACTCCTCGTGAGTGGTTTTTCAACTTTTTTAACCTACGCATTCGAAGTCAAGATCGAAAGTACAACCAAGTTGAACCGGAGAAAAACGAAGGCAAACTTTCATGTTTGATCATGAAAGTTACAAAAGAAATCACAATTACTCCCTAAATAGTTGAAGTAATCATGCGGTCAATTTTTTCCTTCCTTAATGAGATTGCAAACATTTCACATGCAATAAAGTATAAAAGTTTCAAGGTACTAATTGATCATTACCGCTATCTTTATGCGTTTTTTTGAGGGAATGAAAAAAGTTATTAATGTAAGTGAATTTTGATAGTTTTGTTTTTGATTTATTTCATGTAAACTTATTGTCTAAGAAAAAAGGTTTTTTGTAAGGATCCTGATGAGAACAATGAAAGTTGAAATATTGATCAACATGGAATGAATAAATGATTTTCTACAACACTGGCTCTGAGTGATCAGATTTTCCTGTTTTTTGCCGAAGTACTAATTAACGTTGGTTGTTTAGGAAAACGAAGCTTGCGACGTTCGAAAACCCCTTCCATTACTTGATTGTTCGAAACTTGTGCTACATGATCAAACAATGACAAAACTTAGGCGTTTAATCTTTTGTAGTTGCCACTAAAGCTTGAAACCATTGAATATTCAGCAGCTTCCAAGCTGTTCAGTCCTGACAAAGTTCAAGACTGGTCACTGTAGTTCTGAAGAGAAGTTGTTTATGAATCATTTTTTTTACGTTCGTAATTACATGCAAGATTAATCATTTATTTCATTAACTTTAAAACCATTTGGAACGACTTTCTTTTAATTATGGATTGAAATTTCATAAATTAAGGATACAGAATTCTGACTTTCATCATTTTCTACGTCTAGACGTTGGCCCCAATAGAATAAAACTATTCTAAAAACGTTTCCTTAATCTCTAATTCCGTTAATAAGCGAATTTCGCATATAAATACGAATAAAGTGCAGCATAATTTAGTTATAAATTTTTCTGTGTATGAATCAGAAGATCTAATGATGAAACCCATTTGATCCACGCGCCTCGCAAAGATAATTCCAGGTCGTGAAGATCGCTAATTTGCCATGATAAATTAAACAAATTAATATCTTGAAAAGAGATTGCCCGAATGGCCTGACGAAAGGTCACCGGTAACATAACTGTGGCAATCTACACCGCCACGTGATAGTGCACGCGATAAAATGTATCGCGATTTTAAATCCACGACGTGAACGGAAAGCCAAAAATAATGAAAAATGGCAGTATTTCACACTGCGTCTAAATGAATGGGAAAAGAGAAAAGTGCTCTGAAAGCATTTGACTGCAAAAAACTCACTTGGAAAGTGGGCTTATATTTCTAGAGTGTGATTTTGTTCTTTGATGTAATTGGTGACTGAAAAGAAAAACAGGGTTTGGAATCTTACTTAAAAAAATGTAACGCGTTATGTTACCATTACTTGAAAAGAAATAGTAACTCGTTGCCGTTACCACTTGAAAAGTAACGTTCCGTTACTTTCACAGTACTTTTTGGAATAAATTGGATGTATATAACAGGACATCGAAAATCTAAGGCTAAAAAAACAATATCAATTTACTTGTGGTTTTGTTAAATATAAATTGTTTACTTCAGATATAATAAAAAATATTAATCCATATTTCTTCACGTTATGAAAAAATTAATTAGCTTTTTCAAATGTTTATATTTCTTCAATTTCACAAAATTTCTGGATATGACATTTCATTCAATCTTAGCAACAAGGGAATATTTGCAAATTGAATAGATTTTTGGTAGAATCTTATTACCTGCTTGGATTTCCATAATTTTGAATTTTTTTGTATTTTTCAGTATGTATTAAATGTTGCAGGATTTTCTAGTATTTTAATGAATTTATACTTTTTTTATGTACATTGGTACATAAATTGTACCAATGTACAATAATAATATAATAAATGTATAAATAATAAAATAAATAAATGCTATCGAATTCAAAGTTACTAACATTATTTGTATTTTAGAGGATTTTTCAGAGAAAAGGGTATTAGAGATTTTCATTTCCTTTGTTTTTTTTAGTACTTTTTCATTTTCTCTACAATTTGAAGGATTGTTTAATATTTCTGAAACAATTTGTATTTTTCAGGATTATAGAATGTTGCAGAATTTTACAGTATATTTAAGTGATTTACGTAGTTTTATAATATAAATTGTTATATACATTTCAATAATTTTGAACTCTAGAATTTGAACCGTTTGAACATAATGAAATTTATCCTTGTTTTACAGGATTTTCCCGAAAAAAGTGTCTTGATGAATTTTAACTCATTCTCTTACTTTTCATATTTCTTCAGTTTTTTTATGATTTCAAGGATCGTTCATTTTTTTTTTATATATTACTGTATGAATTTCTGGAATCCGAAAGATTTTCAATGTTTTATATGTTTATACGTAATTTTCTTTACGAATTTTCTTTCTGTATTTTCAAGTATTTATAGAATGTGGAATTTTTGAGTTTTTTGAAAGATAACTCTTTGAATTTCCAGAATGAGATGAAATTGAAAGTTCGACATTTTTGAAATATTTCGATCGATTTTGCTGAAAAATTTCCTTATTTTGTCATAGACTTCTATAAGCATATATTTTTCAAATTCAAAGCTCGGAAATTTTAACTTTTTAGACTTCTGGAATAACATAAATTTTTTAAGAATCAAATAACGTGAAACTTAATAAAATCTTGTATTTCGAGTATTTTTCGTACTTTTCTTTTTTTTTTTTGTGTTCGTTCTATTCCATAAAATTTTCTAGCAGGATCCTGTTACAGATTTTGAGATCTATGTATATATTTCAAGTATTTTCACATATTTTAATGTGAGTTTTTAAAATTCAACGCTTTAAATTGTGAAAGTTTCTAATAAAAAGTAAAAAGCATATTCTTTGTTAATATTTTTAGACAAATAACTCAGACTCCCGATTTTTCAATTAAAAATTAATAATATTGAATTTTTAATTCAAAAATGAAGATGCTCAAAATCACTTATATCTCAGTTTTAAACCATTCCATAAAAAGTTACAAATTGTGCTAAAAACTTAATGAGGCAAATAAAAGTAACGTAAAATAACGGGATATTCGTTACTCGTTACTGAAAAAAGTGACTCATTCCCATTATCGTTACTTATTAATCAATGTTACGCGTTACGTTATCGTTACAGTAAGAAACGTAACGTTTCAGAGTAACGCATTACATACAACGCGTTATTTTCAAACCCTGAAAAAAACATTCTCGTTTTAATAAGGTATTGGGGAAATTTTTTTGCAGTGGGCCTTATAAAATTGAATTTTTTAGTTTTGATGTAAAATTGATGATTTTGTAATGTTACTTTGGTATGTAATGATATTCCAAAAGTGTTTGCTGGAATCTCAATTTTTCATTGCGTTATTTATACACAATAGTAAATTTCGTATCAAGGAGCAGAAACGAAGTGAATTTTTCACGCTCGTGTGTCGATAATCAATAATTTATTCTTGTGTTTACTTGCTGAAATTTGAAAATATGATTTTGAAGACGCGACGATATCGCTGTTTCAAGCGGCTGAGAAGAAAATAAACGTACCACCTGAGATAGAGAAACATGAAGACAAGATTCCCTATCGCTCTGTCTCTCACAACAACGAAAAAGCACTCTTTTGACTTTCGCCACTAGCTTCAAGGTTGCGTGGCCGAGAATTCGTTCTTCACGATACAGCAGTAAACACAAGAATCAATGATTTTCGACATGCGAGCGTGAAAAATATTATGAATGATTTTTTGCTTATTGTGAGATTTAGACAACAACCAATTCGAGTTCAATACATTTCTGACATAGTTTGAAAAAATTGGTACACATGATAAGATTTCACTATTCGATGATTAGAAAAATGAAAAAACTTGTTTGTCAGTGGTTGACTAATTGTAATTCACTGATGAAAACAATGTAGATTCCACTGTTTTAGATTTAGAGAGTTTGTTTGTGCTCTCCTTGGCACGTAACGTTTGCGTTTACGTAATTTATCCCGAGTACTCGCAATTACGGCCTGGATTCCTGCGAGATGGCAGATCAGCGATCGGGTGCGAGCCGACCTAATGAAGAGCTCTGAAAATGCATTGAACTTTGAGACGAGATAAGGAAGATTATGAAAGGCATAACAAGGAGTACTGGGTCGTGCGGAAATAAATTTTTTTGCCCTGTGAGTGATCATTTTTCAAATTATTTGGATTAATTCTAAAAATAAAAGAAGGTTTCGTCAGGATTGTCGAATTCCTGGACAATTTATAGGATTGGGAAAAATTTTCTTACATTATGAACTTTTTTCTTATCAAAACTTGAATTTTTCAAAACTTTCAAGTAATTCATTGAACAGCATAGCAATTTTGCACATCAATGAATCTGAAAGATATTAGAATCTTTTTCAAAAATTAAGATTTCTGATTGACCAACCCTTTGCGTGTTCTCGTAATTATCACCTCTAAAAATTTAACCAAATAGAAATCTTCACATTACACTGTGAATTATTTTTCTCACACAATCGAAAATCTGAAACGTATCTGTAATTAGGTAATTTGGAAAAACATTTTCTTTCATTTGCACATCACAGATGTGAGATTTCCTAATTATCAATTATGTAATGTGAAATCCTAAGGTTAAGGTTCGAATTTTCCATCATCAAAAAAATATATACAACTAATGAATTTCACCAGCTGCATAAAAAATCTTCTAATTGGACAGTAAATGCAACAAAGTAGGCAATTATCATCATAATTACTTATAATAACATAAAATTCATATCTTTATATCATATCCAAAGGTCAAAAATAAAAGAATGTTTATACCATTTTCTTCTGAAAGTATAAAAAATAGTAGGTTGCAATTCATCTGGAATCTGTATAGCTTGCCTTACCTATGTTATATATGATGTTGAATGATTATTCAGTAACCGACTTATTTTCAACACCTTCACCGTGTCATTTCGTTGATTTTTTCATTTTTAATCTGACTTAAAAGTCATCTTCTTACATTGTGTAATTGACAAAGATAAATTGCAAGTACAAGCACGATTGTGGGAGTGCTCTAGAATCGCACAATATTGTACACGATTCGTAGAATGGATGCAATTTTTCTCTGTCAAGTTATGAAATACATAGACTGATAATATTGCACTCCTCATTGGTATAGTGAGTTGGTTAAGACTTATCGAGTTTTTTGGTCGATTCCATATTAATGTGTATATGATTTTTTTATCATTATTATGTGATTGAGTCGAGGAGCTAAATTTTTTACATTTTCTTTAATCATTAAGTAAATATGTTTTATAACACTCTTATGAAAGAATTTGTTATTGTTAAAATTATTCTCGTGCCTTAAAAGTCAGTGGAAAAATATCGTTTCAGATTAGGTCATTTTTTAATGTACATCATCTTTACATAATATTGAAATTCTTTTGAAAATTCGAGAAATCAGTACTTTGAATGTCATGATATGTCTGATTCTTAAATATATAATGGACACAGAGCATAAAATCTTGGAAAAGTATTAAAAGTATACAAGCTTTATACAAATTTGAAATACATATGAGTAAAAATTCGCCAAGTGGGCCCATGATTTTCGATGTGGTAACGAAAATCGGAAATTCATATCGCAATACAATCTATCAATTAGTAGAAAGTCGTGACATAAAAATTTTTGAAAAATCTTTATTTGTTTATTTACAATCCACGATTTAATATCAAGGTAACATTTTATAAATAAATCAATTTCTCGTAAGCTATTCACTGAAAGTTTATAAAATTTGGCGAAATGGTAGAAAACAAATACCACTACAGATTTATGGTCGATTCCACGATGTTGCATAAATTGTTGCTATTTTTTTATTGTTTTTTTATAAACAAATGCTCATTTGACCCTGTTCTCCACGCGATAATTTAAAATTTCTTTCAGAAACAGAAGCTCTGAACTTTTAAGATTGAGAATCCGTCGAAATATTTTTGGGCCCGCCCTTAGGGTAAATGCTAAAAAATATTGTTTAGCGCCGCGCAGAGCGCGTGCCGCGGCAACCGCTGGAGCTCAGGCGCTTGCGCGGCGAGTTTGCAGGTTCATGCTTGCACGCGTAGTGTTTTGTTTTTGCAAGTTTTAACTTGTCACTATGTTGAACGTAAAAATCACAGTAAAAACTGTTAGTCGAGCAATATCCTCAACGCCGCGCAGATCGTTTCACCGGAAAACTTATTTTTATAAAGTGTGTCTAAAAATTTACCGATCCCCGGATTCGATAGAGTTTATTTTTGTACTTGTTTGCGTGATGGTAAGTACCGAAAAATGTTGCGATCCCCTTCATAAAACTAAACATAAGTGCGTGAAGAAAAATCTTTTTCTCGTAAATAAAACATGGGATGCTGCTTTTCAAAGTTTAGTGGGACTTCGTGTGTGCGATTCTTGTAAACGATCGATTTACAAAAAAAAAAAAAAGTGATGTGAATTTCAAAGTTAGCCGTCCTGAATATGAACCACAAAATGAAAACTGCGAAGAAGCTGACTCTGCGACCGACCAGGAGCAAGAAGAAAAACTGGATGCGACTTTTCAATGTGCCGAGGTGGATGAGAGTGAAAAAATCGATAAAATAAACAGTATTTTACGTGCATGTGGAGAACCATTGATAAAGAAAAAACGATTGACAAAACTTTCATGCAAAGGAAAACAAACATTAAGTGAAACTGTGAGTAGAGTAACAAATGGCAAGGGCTGTGCAATAGATAAGGATTTCGAAGATTCCTACATCCAAGACATTAAAACTGCTCTGTCACAACAGAGTACACGATCAGAAAAAATACGAACTTTGACAACTATTCCATCACTATGGACAATTGCAAAAATCAGAAAAGAATTTGGAGTTTCACGACGAATGGCATTAAAAGCCAAAAAATTAAGGAAAGAATCTGGATATGGATCTAGACTAAATAAAAAAGTCGGGCGAATTCTTCCAGACACAACTGTGAATGCAGTCAAAAATTTCTATCTAGCTGACGATATCAGTCGTATCATGCCTGGAGTAAAGGATTACATATCTGTCGTCAAAGATGGGAAACGAAGCCAAGACCAAAAAAGGTTGCTTCTCTACAACATCAGTAATTTACATGAGCAGTTCACGAAAAAGTTCCCTGAAATGCAGATTTCTCTTTAAAAATTTAGGAAATTGAGACCTCAAGAATGTATTTTAGCTGGCAAGAGTGGTACACACAACGTATGCATATGTAAAATACATCAAAATATGAAACCGAAACTTCAAGGTGCGATGCAAAAATTGAAAAGTAAAGGCGATATTTATACCGAAACATATCATGATTTCATCAGAAATGCAATTTGTGAGAATCCATCGTCAAGCTGCTATTTTTCTACATGTGAAAAATGCCCGAAAACTGCAACAGTGTTGGAAAAATTGAAAAATCTTTTTGAAGAAAAAGAGGTTACGGAAATACAATTTAGTCAATGGACGAGTACTGACAGGTATTTGAATTTCTCGTCATGAATGATTGATTTAACTAACTATAATTTTATTTACAAGTTTTCTGTTCGTTTTTGTGATGACAGATGCGAAATTGTTGACCAAAATGAAAGCAAAGACGAATTTTCGACTAATTTGGAGAAGGAATTGCCGATCCTAATGAAACACGATTTTCTTGCCAAGTCCCAAGCTTCGTATTTTAGCCAAATGAAGAATGAAGTTAAGGAAGGGGAGTTCATTGTAAGCCTGGACTTTGCCGAGAACTACACGTTTCATGTGCAAAATGCTATTCAGGCTCATCATCGGGCAAATACTCAGGCTACTATACACCCGTATGTAATATATTACTGCCAAAATGGTGAGAAAAAACACGATAGCTTTGTAATAATTTCCGAAAAGTTAGCGCATGATGCAAGCTCTGTTCAGTTGTTCAATTCAAAAGTTATAAAGTACTTAAAAGAAAAATTTGGATGTGAAAAGATAACCAAAATTTTTTACTTCTCTGATGGAGCTGCGTCGCAGTATAAGAACAAATTCAATTTCATGAATCTTTTGAAACACCAAGAAGATTTTGGGATTAGTGCTCAGTGGAACTTTTTCGCGACCTCCCATGGAAAAGGAGCGTGCGACGGTATCGGGGGGACTGTAAAAAGACAAGCCTATCGAACAAGTTTACAAATAATGAATAATAACCACATCACTAATCCTCAAAGTCTTTTTGAATGGGCAGTGAATCATTTTACAAAGATTAAGTTTGCTTTTTGTTCTAAAAATGAACACACACTTCACGAAAAATCACTGAAGACACGTTTTGCAAAAGCGAAGACTATAAAAAATACACGACGATACCATTGTTATGATCCTGTTGATGGTGACAAATTTATGTGTAGATTATTTTCAAAAGATATTCTTTTTGTTAGCAATATGATGTAATTTCACTAGTAAAATGTTTGTCTGATTCTTGACCATGGTGAATGTTTAGAAATAAATATCATTCGTTGTATGTTATTATTGCACGAGTTTGAGGATGATAATAACATTCATAAATAAATATATATATATTCTGTATGAAAACCATTTGAATAATTAATTTATACCGTTACACAACTTGTAAGATGCTTTCGTCAATGCAACTTTCGAGCTCCAGCGCGAGTAGTGCCTGAGTTCCGCGTTGCCGCGGCACGCACTTTGCGCGGTGCTAAAGAATATTTTTTAGCATTTACCCTAAGGGCGGGCCCAAAAATATTTCGACGGATTCTCAATCTTAAAAGTTCAGAGCTTCTGTTTCTGAAAGAAATTTTAAATTATCGCGTGGAGAAGAGGGTCAAATGAGCATTTGTTTATAAAAAAACAATAAAAAAATAGCAACAATTTATGCAACATCGTGGAATCGACCATAAATCTGTAGTGGTATTTGTTTTCTACCATTTCGCCAAATTTTATAAACTTTGAATAAATAGTTTACGAGAAATTGATTTTTTAATAAAATGTTACCTTAATAATAAATCGTGGATTGTAAAGAAACAAATAAATATTTTTCAAAAATTTTTATGTCACGACTTTCTACTAATTGATAGATTGTATTGCGATATGAATTTCCGATTTTCATTACCACGTCGAAAATCATGGGCCCACTTGGCGAATTTTTACTCATATAAGAAATAAAACCTTCGGTTAGAAAGAGTAAAGAAATTTACAAGGAAATCAGAAAGTCTTTGAATCATACAAACACGAGAAAAAATTCTTCAAGTTAGAGAAATCGATAGAAATTTTTGTCTTGTGTGTTATTTACATGATCTTGTAGTATTTTCTCGCATTTTTACAGATTTTATGTAATTCTTTGAATAGTTTGATAGATATTTAGAATATAATGCTGTATTACTAAACATTTCAACAAATTTGAGTATTGTAATTGATTTTTTCGAAAACAGTTATCTCATACAGATTTCAAGTAATTTTTCGTTTTTTCTTATTGACATAATTTAAAGAAGTCTTGTGTATTTTTATGGATTTCTATACAAATTTTCATGAGTGCATCCTCTAGGATTCAAAGGTCTGTAAATTTTGAAGAAAATACATCCTACATAGTTTATGAGTATTTATTTTTGGCAGAATTAATTCTCAAAGTTATAGAAATCGTTAAAAAGGCTAATTCATGGATTATCTTAACCAATTTTCAAACATTTATGCTACAATGTGAGTGTATGTTTGTTTTATAAATCTTCAAAAATACTACAAATGTATCAAAATTTTAATTGTAGAGCATTACATATTCGAAATGTATGTATCGATGTCGAAAGTCCGAGGAATTTTTACAAACAATAGTAAATCTTTCGTAATTTCATAAACACTAGAAAAGTACAAGAAAAATTAAAAATCTATACATAATTTCATCTTTATATATATATTATGCATTCTGGAACATTTATGAAACTTTCACTCCCAGGGGATTTCATTTCAGGGACATATATATAAATTCATAAAAATATTATATAATTCTTGGGAGTGTAAATATAACATAAGTTGAAAAAAAATATCACAGAACAAAAATAACTGAGAATATGTATGCTTGAAAGATACTATTTCCTGAAAAAACAATGAAAACACTTGAAATCGTTAAAATTTTTGATCTTATAATATGTAATTTTGAATGTCTATACAACGTGCTTTAGAATTACAAGGAGTTTATAAATATACCAGCTAACAGAACGAAATTATCTATAGTACATAATATACGAAAATTGCACGAAACATTAGAATCATGAAATACTATCAAAAATCTTCGAAAATATTGAAATAGAATAGAATTTGGATTGCTAGAGCGTTTGATTCTGGAAAGCTGTACAAAAGACTAATTTCATATTAAAAAACCCTTCAAGTAGTATATGTACCAACGAAATATGAATAATTCTCTAAAAAAAGGGAAGAAGAACTAGAAATATAATGTGAAGTTTCTAAGGATAATGAAATGAAGTACTTTGAAAAATTGAAATTTTCGATACTTTATCTTAAAATTATTAAAATCTATGAAGGTATTCAATGAAATATATGTGAGGCGATCCGAGAAAAGGGACCTACTATCCAAAAAGCAGTTTTTACAGGACGGGCGATTGAATAAATGAGAATACACAACGGTAAATGGGATGAAAGATTTTTAAAAATTCATAGCTTGCCAAAAAATAAAAGTTAGTAAATTTTGATTGCACATAATTAAAGATGGGATTAAAAACTTATAGAATCACTTATAATCGGAATAACGATTTTTTGGATAGTAGGTCCCTTTTCTCGGAATGCCTCACATATATCCATGTAAGTTTCAGGTGAAGCTATACAATTTTATTTACTATACTAAATTTTAATTTATGGAGATTTATGATATACCCTTCATCTGTGTGAAAATTTTGTTTTGCAAAATCTACAGAATATGCAAAAATTTTTTCACTTTGATTTCTTAAGCATCTATTTCTAGAAAATTCTATGAAAATTCATGATAATATCAGAAAATTCTACAAGTTGTATAAATAATAAGAAAATATAAAAGATGCTGAAAATTTCAAATCTTATACATCTTTAAAATTAAATTCCATGATTAAAATATATTGTAACGACAATATTTATATATGTCCTGATGGTGGCCTTCCATGGAATTACGTACAGTCAATATGATGGGGAATTTTAGTATCGAGTGGAGAATGTTGAATCGATATGAGCCAGGTCGATGAGTATCGATTCTTGTTCCCCTTCTTCTTTTTCTTCTTCTTCTTCGATTCTGAAAAATAGGCGTCTCCGACCGCCATTATTGCATTTGTTCACTTTGGCATGATTGTACGTCATAAAAGTTCCACAATAAAAAACCTCTATATTATCGCTGTTGAGTACGGAAATCTTATTTATAAAGGTGAGAATTTTCTTTTAATTCGTAATTTGTCGTGGATTAGTGAATTTTTTGGTGATAAATTTGTGTCGTTTCATCCAGAAAAGAATTTCCGCGATTTGTTATAAGGGATAAAAACGAGTTAAGGAAGGCGAGATTTCGGGAGGTTGCACGAGGATTTTGCTTGTTGCTGCTTTATGAGTGATCGGCATTTCCATTTTCGACGATGTTTTGGACCTATTTCTAGGAGGATTTGGGTCTTTTCTTGGGTGGTCGAGAGGAACTTCGTGCTTCTGAGATAACTCCGGACAAGGGATCCTCATCATAAACCCTGATAAGCTAGGAATTTCATTTATTTTGAAATTCATCAGTGAAGGGGAAATGAAATAATATTCATGATTGGTCGACAATGTTTATGATTGGTTGATAATGTTCATGATTGGGTTAATAATGTTTATGATTGGGTTGACAATGTTTATGATTGGTTTACAATGTTTATGATTTATTTTTGTTAGTTTAAATTGGCTATGATAAAAAGTAAATCAAGTAAGGGAGAATTCATTCAAATCGATAATCTAAAAAAGTATTAAAAAAAAACAAAGAGGAGATAAAAAGTGTAATTGTCATAAATCTGCGAATCGTTACAAATAAACAAAATGAAAGTGAATAAAAATGTTACAATATACACAAACAACGGGGTACTCTGGAGCCAAGAACTTATACAACTTCCAAATCCCAAGATTCTAAAAATTGAAGAAGATTTCAAATAATGCATAGACATCGGAAGGCACCATAATTTTCTCAAAAAACCCCGAAACTCTCTATTTCTCTATCAAAGACCCCAATTTCACACAGTCTCACAAATAATTTCAACTCTAAAAAACCGACATCTCACTCCCGTAAATAAGACACGACAAACATTATCTCAAAATCCAGACAAGTATAATGTTCCCCAGAATAACCCCGAGACCTTGACAAACAAATTACTCCAGAATATCTTTTTCGTCGTCGGCTACAAAGTAATATTACATTACGAGTTGAAAGTTCACGCTCTGCCATTTACGGAGATTTATTTGGGCCTTGAAACTGAAAAAAGTTGGAGGGTGGGACCAGAAGGAAAAAGGTTAGATCGGTAGATTATAATGCATTTAGAGCTAAATACGCTGCACGTTCGCTGGATCGAAACGTGATTTCGTCATGACGGCTCTGCATTGTTTCGGGCATTTGAACTTCGGCGTTCATCGTTACGATTCGCGATAGGAATTTTTTTAGCCGCCATCAATCGAGTTGGTGACGAAACGCGTTTGGAAAAATCCGATGAATGCGGGGCAAAAAAAGGCCATTGCCGGGTGGATTTGTCCGCGTGTGGTCGGATCTCGCGTGCTATAACGCGAGATCGAACATTCGTCGCGTGCACGTTCCGTTGATCCCATTACTCCGAGGCATTGAACTGGTTCATCTTTTGACGAGCATGAATTTCATACGGATTTCTTTTTGCATTTTTGTCATGGAACTCCGGTATATTTTGGCGAGCTGGTAGAAATTTGTACGAAAAAAAGGTTTTCTTTCTCCTATTAAAATTTTGTCGTCTATAAATCCAGAAAAATTGATGCAACTTAGTGAATAATCGAGCAAAATATACGAAAAAACTGAAAATTTACATAAATTTGAATCTTAGGTCATTAAATTTTAGAAATCTATAGACAATCCATATGAAAATATGAAAAAACTTTTGATTCATACAAAATCTAAAAGAATAATGAAAATCATCACATTCTATGGAAAAACTGTTGTCTGAGCAATTTCGACAAATGCCTCTACGATCTAGAGATTTTGGAATTCTAAGGTATCAAATTATAAATGTACTATTAATCTATAAAAATTCTGAAAAACGTAACTTCTTATGGCCCCTCAGTGAAGTGAAACTTTTCATGTCTCATCATAGAGTGAACTGTCTGAATCTCTGACAGTGGGGAAAAGGGAATTTTTTTAAAATACAGAGAAACATATTCTCAAAAAAAATATTACATATTGTACATCGTTACTTGATGCATGTGTTTTCGCGATGGTCATAAAACCATCCTACATTGTTTTCTATAGAAAACAATTTTCCATGGAAAGGAAGAGGCTTGGTTTCCGGGGAGATTTTTCTCGGCTCTTGAAGTGTTCTATGCATCGGCAGAAATGGACCAAGAAATGCCGCGCCTCGGGTTTGACTCGACAAGAATGTCTTTTGTGATAAGTACAGATTGGTACATCGTTTTGTTTATATAAAAAATGTATATGCATTTTTTTCAAAAGTCTGTACTTAAAATTCAATGCACATTTCTCATTTACTTATTTAGTAAATGGTTTATTTCTCTTCTTTTTTTTCTGCATCAAAAAATTTTTAAAATCTGTGGTGCTTCTACTAGGGAAACTCTTATTCAATTGTTCGCAAATCAAGATTCTCAAGATTACGTAACGGATTCAGGCAAATAAAAACGTAAGGCGAAGATAAAATGTGAATAATTTGGTCGGCGGCCAAACAATAATCTTGGACAAACGAGCTAGTGCCTGGAAAATTACAAGCTCGTTCTCGCCACAGCGATACTACGTAAATCCGGGGAACATTTAATATAAGCTCAGCGACGAAAGCGTAGATCTCGTTGGCTCCGGAAATTCAATATCGTTAGTCCCTCGCGATTAAGTGCACCGAGTATCTCTCCACAATGCGTTTCGTGACTCGGCGAATTCCTTTTTCAAAAAGCTCAGGATCCCGAGCTTTCGCCGCGGAGCGAATTTCACTCCGTAACGCTGCACCCGTTGCATTAAGGAAATGTGTCGCTCGCATTCGGAACGGTCCAAACGCTTCGAAAATTTCCACCGAGCTGGATGTTAATTCGGAAATTTTCGCGTGCCGGGGTTATTTACGAGGACGTGGTCTCCACAAGACGCGGGAATTCGGAAAAGCCGGGGAGTTGAGAACAAGTTTCCGTGGGTTTTGTGAGATGGAAAATGTTTGGGGGTTTTGGTGTATTGAGAAGGGGAGAAAGAAGATGTGAGAATGGTGGGGGAGCAATATTCAGCAGGAAAAATTTGCAGGGGTGAAATATGGAAAAGAACTCATGAAAAAATGCATAAATTTTTCGAATTGTAACTATATCTTCTCGTTTAATTCCTCCAAACTCACAAAATTTATAGAACTTGTCTGAAATTTGGGATTTTTCTTTGAAACTTTTTGATTTTTGAATTTGAAGATGACACAAGGTTTCTTTAGTTTTACAGGAATTTCAAAATTTTTTACAGTCTATAAAATGGATGAAAATTTTTTACAGTTTCATGAATTCTTGGAATTTTTCAGAATGATTGATTTTCTTACTGATTTCTTCCGTTTTCCGATCCTTAAAAATTTTCAAAATTTTGAACTTAGACAAAATATACCATTTCATTTTGAGAACTTTGTGAAAAAATGTCTAACTCATGAAAAATTTTTCTTAATTTTTAAACACTTCTTACGAAGCTATGCCAAATTTTCAATAAAAATGAAAAAAAGGTTTAATTATCCATAATTCGAAGAATTGAACTTCTACAAAACTTTTGATTTTTTCATAAATATCGATAATCATCATAAATTTTCATGTGTTCTGATTTTTCAAAATTTACGAGTGTGCACAGCTCCTGTAGTTTTACAGGATTTTCAAAAGTTTCGATAAAATACAAAATGAACGTATATTTTCCGCAATCTTACGAGTTCTTATTGTTAAAGTTTTTCAGACTGATTGACATTCTTAGTAATTTGTTTATTTTCATTTTCAAAAATTTGCAAAATTTGAATTAAAAAAGTTGATTGAATTTTCAGGAATTTTCGAAAATTTGAATAACTTATGCAGATTTTTCTTTATTTTAAAATACTTTTCAAACATGTATTTCGAATTTTCAATAAAAATGAAGAAAACCATTATTATCCATATTTCGAATGGTAAGACACTATTCACAAAATTATTGAAAAATTCTGAATTTTCAAAAAACTTTGTATGTTTTCATAACTATCGATAATTACCGTGAATTTTAATGTGTTCTTATTTCCCAAAATTTTCAAACCCTTCAACATCATACCAATCATCAAAAACTTTTAAAAGTGTGTGGGAATTCGACAGCTCATGAATATTTCTTGTCATTTTGTAACGCTTTCCAAGTGTTTCAAAATTCTTTTTAGAAAATTGGAAACACATCAGGATTATTTTTAAGAAATAAAAAATATGATAATAAACACAAATTTGACAAAAAATACAATACACCTTAACATATTTTGAAGTTCTACCAAATTCTCAAAATTTTCAGAACCATAAGAAATCATTTAAATTTAAAAATTTTTCTGAATTGTAAAAACTTTCAAAATTTTGAAAGTTATTCAGAGGATATTCAGAATTTTTGAAATTTTATTTAATCTTGTTCAAGTCAGTATTATTATTTTTTTTTTTTTGTTATACTAAAAAAAAATATCACTCATTGAAAATATGCATATAAAATGAGATAATAAAATATTTTTTTTACTTTTTTACAATTATCGACAGTTTCTAGAATTTTCAATGATACATGATTGTTGAAGATTTTCAAATTTTCGAAAATCAAACTAACAACTCAAACTTACAAAATTCTGAAGAAATGTCTAAACTTATTTACATTTCTAGTAATTTCTAAATACTTGTCAGGTTTTCCAAATTTCTTTTTAAAATTTAAAAACTATTACTATGCACCTTTTTAAAAAACTTACTCAAAAGATAAATCTGTAAAATTATGATCATTTCTTTAAATTGTACTAAAATTTCGATTTTCTTATTATCATTGACTTTTTTCAACATATCCATTGTGTACTGATTTTTCAAAATTTTCAGAGTTTTAAACATCATACTTATTACGTTAATTTCCAAAATTCGTTAAAAATTTGTCAAGCTCATTATTATTTCCTTTGAATTTCAAATACTCAACAGGTATTTTGAATATTTGTTGAAAATTGAAAAAAAAAAACATTTTCCTTCGTATTCATACAAAATATCTATGTTTCTGATCTAAATATACTAAACATTTTCTGGAATTCCACCAATTTCACGAATTGTTCGTAATTATTACAAATCTTAAAAATCTTTGATGTTTTTTGATGTTTAAAAATATCAAATATATGAAAAGCTACGATACAGTTTCTGAAGAATATAAAAATTTGTCTAACTTTATATAAATTTTCATAATTTTTTGATGTTATCCAAATTTCTCATCTCTGATTGGAATATCTAAAAACGTTATAATGGATATTTTGAAGAAATTCGATAATTAACTACCCCCTTCCCTTGATAATTAAGTCATTAAATACCCACCAAAAAAATCACATTCTACCGCCTCTGGTATTAAAATAAAAATTTGCAAGGATTGAAAAGATTTTTCCAGTTTGATTTGGATGAAATGGTTGTATGAATTCTGTAGCTTGAAAAATGATGTCGAGATTCATTCTAGAAATTTAATATCTGCGATTTTTTGACGTAAACCACTGACGAAACTGCAAAAAAATGATCACTGGCTTTTCATAACTAGAAGATTCCTCTCAATATTAACCTAAAAAATATGAAAACGATTGCAAGATAAATAAAAAGCCTGAAACATAATAGTATCTTTGAAATCACTTCTTAATTATGCGAAAGTAACATAATTTCCCTTTCTACCCAGAAAAACCACCCAATTTGAATACCTAACATCTGAGGTGCGTCAACACTTGTTTTTTCTCCTCTTATTAACGTTGAAACACGATCCTAGTGACTTTTGTAACGCCTTTCCATTTTATCCGCATTCATCAGAGACTCCGGTTGCAAAAAATTCGGAGTCTTCTGCATTGAAAACGGCACTAATGTGTGTCAAAGATTACGCAGAGCAATCGGCGTTACGTCGTCGAAGACCGTGTCTACGCCTGAAACCGAGGCATAAATTACGCCACGATTCGTATTTTGGTTAGACATAGCCACGCAAATTGAATTACATAACGCGAAAATTACGTTCCATGAACGCGACAGTGGCTTTTCTTGGAGGTCGCATGTTTTCCGTCGATGGAAAATTTTGTAAGTGATTTTGAGGGGACATCGGATATAATTTTACGGTGACGCTAACGGTCATAACTCAAAGAAGTAATTAGGTTATGGTTACAGATGGGGAACTTGGAGGAAATATATGGATTTCTTGGGACGTTCTTTTGATGGGTCTTTTTTCTCGTTGCATAATTTTGAAGACTTCATGTGTGACACTGAGAAATAGAGTTTCTTTGTTTGTTGTACATTGAATTTTTAAGGACTTAATTTGTTCTATATTTGCATGACTGAATACTGAGTTACACTACTTAAAGAAACTAAAGCTTGCAATTTGAAAAAATCAGAATATCTCCATTGCATATTTTCATTTAACCTAGTTTTATTATTTTTTACAAATGTTCATACATTTACACAAAACGATTCGATTTCTTTTCATAGCATGATCAGCCATTTTCACGAGACAAAAGCAATCAAGTGTCACATTAGCCTCTCATTACGAATTACAGTTGATCATGGTCGTTGGTAATTGAACCCTGATCAGTCATCCCGGACTTGCAATTATTTTCATATTTTAATCATACCTTCCTCGTCCATCAGTGACAGCGACAAACGTTCGAAAAATATCCCTTCGCTATCTTGTTCGAAGCTGTCGCACTAAGTGTCAGAGTCCAAAATTACGACCATAAATACGTTATTCGACGTCAATCACGGCACCAGACATCTGTCGATAAATCTTTGATGCAGGCATTCTCAGTAGCCCAGAGCAGTGTCGACGACACGAGAAATTCTATTAGCAGGGATTACCTGGTTACGCTTCCAGCAAATGTTATAATAATTTGGATTAACTAGTGTCTTGGATGGGTCGGAGATTAATTGAATATTGAGTTTTCTTTGGAATTGTGAGATAGGTTTTTTATTTTCATGTGGAAATTGTAGAGGGAAGAAAATTTTTACAGTCTTAGATCCTTGTTTGTATGTATTTTTACTGTACAGTATTTTGTAAGTGAAATAAATGACGAATTTTACTCTACTAGTATATTATATAAAATAAATTACAGTATATTCTATATTACGTATAACTTTTAATTGTACCATAATTATTTATTGTAATAATTGAATAATACAATAATTTCCTGATATAATCATTATTTTGAAAATAATAAATAGATGATAATAATATCAATATAATTTTATATTACAATGTACTATAAATTTTTCTAATGAATGACAAATTTTACTATATTGTATTGTGAAACCTACAATGTTATTGGTAAACTCGGGAGCAGCAGAACGTGATTTTTTAAGATGGGTAGTAAATGACTCAAGTATTTAGGAAGGGGGGTTTTTTATCGTATTTCTTCGAAATAAGCATGATTGTGTTATAACATTTTTTATTAAAAAACTTCAAAATTTGAAAAAAAAAAACTTCAAAAATAACGGAAATTATAAATAGGTTTGACAGATTTTCGATCTTTGGAAGCTTCGTTTTTTGAAAAATGATTTCACTTCAGAAAATAAGAAAATATCGAAAATTTTCAAAAATCTAAATTATTCCAGAAAATTGGTGAAATTCTAGAAAACAGTAATGAATGTAGTATATTGTGATCAACAACATGTTTATTCTTAACATGCACGATGATTTTTTTTAGAATTTTAAACAAACATTTAAAAAACTGGAAAGGTATTTAAAATTCGAAAAAAATTTTCATAAACTAGACAAATTTTTGTGTGATTTTGATAATCCAGTTAGTTGGTAAAATGTTAGGAATTCTGCATATTTTGAAAAATCAGAACACATTGGTAATTCCGCAAAATGTCAATAATTCTAAAATAATCAAAATTTTTGTAGAACTTCAGAAAATAATAATTAGTTTCCTCAATTGTGTTAATTTTATTATATTTCTTCAAAATATGCATGATGATCGTATTTTTTATATTTTAAACAAAAATCTGAAGTACTGAAAAAGTATTTCAAAATCACCAGCAATTTTCATACGTTGTACAAATTTTTATGAAATTTCGACAATTGCAAGTAGCTGGTTCGATATCAGAAATTTTCGTAAAATATCAGAAATTGTTCATTATTTTTGTTGATTGTGCTCATTCTTATATTTTTTCAAAAAATGTACGATAATCTTTTTTTTTCAATCCCAAATCAAAATCTAAAATACGTGGAAAGTATTTAAAATCACGAGAAATCTTCATAAGTTGTACAAAGTCCATAAAAATGTTAAAAAATCGTTACACACTAAAAATTTCAAAAGCTGTGATTATTTCTAAGAAAATCAAAATTTCTGAAGAATTTTAGAAAATGTTCATGAGTTTTGTAAATTGATTTTGAAAGTTTTCGAAAATTGGACAACCTTCGAAATTATAAAAATCACCGATTATTCTGAAAAATCTGAGAAATTGGAAGAATTTCAGAAAATGATGAATAATTTGAAATAAGTGTAGAAAATTACAAGAAATCTGCATGACTCGAAAAAATTTCAAAAGTTTAAATTTTTAATTGTTGATATAGTGTTGAAAATATTTAAACTTTCGAAAAATCATAACACATTTTAGAAATTTCAGTAACTGTCAGTAATTATGAAAAAATCAAAAATTTCCTTAGTATTTTAGAATATGGTCATTAATTTCGTAGATTGTTTACCGTATTTTTTCGAAATAAGAATAATTTACTCATTCTCTAGTAAGAAATTGGAATACTCGAAAAGTATTTAAAAATTATAAAAAATCTTGCATGAGTTGGACGAATTTTTCTGAATTCTGAAAATTTGGATACTGCATTACATTGAAAATTTTCAAAACTTTGAAAATCGGAAAACATTTAATATTTTAGATTGTCAATTATTCTGAACAACTCGTAACACTTGCAGAATTTCAGAAAATGTACGTGAATTTTATAGATTGGAGAAAATTTCTAGAGTCTTGTTAAACTACAGAAACTGTGTGCTATCGTAAAATTTTTTAATCAAATACATACTTTTCAATAAAAATTCAAATTTTTACATAATCTTGTTAACTTTTTTTTTTGCTTTGGTATTTTATATATTTTACCCATTCAGAATATATACATGTATTATCATACCACAAGATGTTTTTTCAGTGAACCAATGATCAGCATTTCATCTGTGATATTTCACTATCAAAGCCTATTTCCTCACTTCAAAAACCAGCAATTTCCCCCAAATTCTTCTCACATTTCTGGAACATTCTACTATTAGCTAGACAATTAGCAAAGATGTGAAGTTGTTACTTAAAAGTGTCGTAAATTGAATGTCTTATATCTCGATCGGTTCGGCACGGAACATTTAGAAAGTCATCGATGAATGTAGGAAATATCGCACAGTATTATAAGGCGCGATCCGGCATCGATAATCGGGCTACTCTTCGAGGCGGCATTGAGGCATGCGGCCCAAGCTCTGTTAAACTGCTCCCGTGACATTAAAGAGGCACACCCCGAAGACCTAGGATCTCGGTGGTCCCTTTTACAGCCCGAGTAAAAAGCAAAAAACAAGACAGAACCATAGAATTCAGATGCTGAACAAGTAGAATTTTCATGCAAAAAGGCTGTCAATCGGAGCAATAAAAAGAAACCGAATTAACCTCATCTATTATACATTGATAGATATATTAAATGCGGTCAGTTAATAAATTTTTGATGGATCCCTTCATTTTTTGACAAGTTATTTTATACTTCGCCTTTCAGTCCAACGTCAGCACAATATTTTTTTTCCTTTTTTCCTAAATATTCAGCCACTTCCCTGGAAATAAAATTTACCTTCACATGCTCATGTTTTCTCCTCCAAAATAAGAACAAAACTATCCATTTCAATTTCAATACATCGTGTTACAGTTACATTGTGGAAGATGGGCCACGTAACAATAGCGAAATTACAGTCCACTCGAATTCGACATTTCCTATCTCATGGCTCGCGCCACATTGAATAATTCGCCGATTAATACGTCAATGCGACATGATTTTGAAACAAAGTGCTCTCTCGCTACCGCTGAATCGTCCCTGGGCATTTTGATTCCCCCGAACCGCGAAAGAACAATGCGGCAACGAACTTAACTTTGCATACGCTCGGGCATTTACGCAACTCCTCGTTTCAATGGAAATTCCGTTCATGGAAAATCGATGTCGATATTGAAATATTTATCGGGAATCGATCTCTTTCTATCATTGTGGTGTTATGACGATTTTGTGACCAATTATCGGTGAAGAATTTTTATGGATTTCTGGAATTTTAAACTAGATTGCTGTACGGAAATCACTTTTGCGGCCACAAAACAAGAAAAAGCGACTTCAATGGGCCAAGACACAGAAATTGGACTATTGACGACTTCGAAAAATTTTCGTAGATGCATGAGTCCAGGCCCGTGCACAAAAAACCTTTATTTAGGGAGGGGGGTTCAACTTTTATGTTGTACTTGTAGAATAACATGCAATTGAAATTGATTTTGTTTGACAGTACATGGTCCTTCATAGTGATATAGATGATGAATGTAGATTAAGTAAGTAAAGAAATTATTCAATTAATCAATAAATAGTCAAATATATATATAGGGCAAAATGACCTTTCATTTGTTTTCAACAACTTCTATTTTATACATCGAATCTTTGTTGTTTTCAACAAATTTAACACAAGCAACACAATAATTACAGATACACATTTGCAAGAAACACGTTTATTATTTCTTTATCACATTGAGATGCATAACGAATGCATAGTAAATAAAAAAAGAAACACTTTTTAGTACTACACTATACACATATTTTATGATTCGAAGGGTTATAAACCTTTTTTGAGGACGATTGCATTATTTTTTAATGTATGTAGCACATAATTCTACTACATGAAAGTGATATTATTATGATAAGATATAACTTTAATATACAAACATTATTTGATCAAAAAAATATCAACAAATGGTAGAGTTATGGCCCTTTCCCAACTTTCTTTTCAAGAGGCTTGCAGTGACTGCAATGCAAATACAATAAGTCAACTGAAAATATAATATCCAAAAACATTAGATTTTTTAGTGAAACGATAACGTAACGCATCACATTAATAAACAAGTAACGAGTTACTTTTTTTGTAACGAGTAACGAAAATCGTGTTCATTTCACATCTGTCTCGTGAAGTTTTTATAACGATTTTAACCTTTTAAGAAATTATTTAATACTTGGATATAAGTAATTATTTAAGTTTGTTAATTTTAGATAAAAAATGAATACTGTATAATTTCATATAAAACAGAGTGATATATTAGTAATTTATGTACAAACATCGATAAAGAGTATGATGCTTTTTCATTTTTTATTAGAAATTTTCACAATTTTAGCAATAAATTTTAATAATCTGCATATAAATACATGTAAATGCTGGAAACTTTGGTTCTGAAAATTTATATCAAAATCCCTAAAATTTAAAGATTATGCTAGAAAATCATGCGTAATTTTATGAATACAGAAAAAAAATGAAATACAAAAAATAATAGATATTTTTTTTTCTTTTTCAAAGCTATTAGATTCTTCGAAAATTTCTGTAGTAACAGAAATCAAGAAACTACAATTTACATAAACAATAATATTAACAAACTCCAACATTTGTTAATATTATTTTCATCAAATGATGTTTGTAAATTAAAGTTGACAATATTCTATTAAAAAAGTACAACTTCCATATAATAAAATTATGTGTCATATACATTAAAAAATAATCCAAACCGTCTTCCAAAAAGGTGTAAAAATTTTACATCATAACATATGTGTAGAGTGTAGTAATAAAAAGTGTTCCTTTTTTTATTTATTATGCATTCGTTATACATCTAAATGTGAGAAAGAAATAATAAACTTATTCCTGCAACCGTGTATATATAATCATTGAGTTGGTTGTGTTAAATTTGTTGAAAACTTAACAAAGATTCAATATATAAAGTAGAAGTTGTTGAAAAAAAATGACGAAAGAATAATAAATTTATTCTCATATAAAATCTTCATTTATTATCTACATCACTATGAATGGACCATGTCAAACCAATTCAATTTGTATCGCATGTTATTCAACAAGTACAACATAAAAGTTATACCCCCCCCCCCCTAAATACTGTTTTCTGTGCACGGGCCTTATATACATTATTGATAAATATCCAAAATGAAATTGATTTTTTCAAGAATAATGCAATGATTCAACTACAGTAAGAATGCAATTACTCTTCTCCAAGAAAAACAAACAGTTCTCACAAGTTATCTCCTTGACTGACGCATTGTCAGTGTGGCAACGTATTCGTATCATTACCATCATATGCACAAATTACGTTATAAATCATAATGCGATCAGAAACGACTTTCGCGTAATGATCACGCAGGGAATTATGTAAAATCATTTCAACATCAGCAGGTACTACATTTAGAGAACTATTCACTTTGGATTCCTTGCAAATTGTTGTTGGTTCGCACTTTTCATACATTGTTTGTGAAATGCAAGCATACTTCATGGGTGATTTGCTGGATTACGACTTATTCTCGTAAACCTACATAGGAGCTTCGTTCGATTTTGATTAAGCAAGAAAGGTCATCGGATGTTTAATGATTTGACGTCCTTTGGATCAATTTTAAGATATGTATTTCATTTGGCCTTGAATCAATTTGAAGAGATGCAGAAAATGGTGTTTCCTTTTTCGCAGAGCTTTCCCCGAACAAAGAAAAATATGTGTATATATACTTTGTATGCTGGGTACGACTGAATTACGAATTAGATTCCCGTATTATTTTGTATTCCTCAGCCATGGGTGAGACATTCCGGGATAAATAACTTTTGAAGAAATGCATGGAATGTCTCTTTGGCTTGTGTTCTCGTACTTCGGTGTATAAATTTCACGTCATTCGCGGAGTTTCCTCCCTGTCAACGGGAGGAGCGTTGAAATTCGGAATTTATGGGGGCTCTTATTTCCCTACCATCTTTCGAGGGATGTATATTATTCTACGTGGGGTCTGAGTTTTTTTTTTTTTTTTGGAAAAATGTATGCAGTTCCTGTAAGTCAACATGAAACAATTTTTCATTTTCATTTTGTTGAAGAAGAGTATTGATTTAGATATTTTGAATAATTCAAAGCAGACTCGATGTGCAAGAGATGAAATAATTCGTTAAAATGTGAATCTTTCAAAATTGTTCATTATTTATAAGGTTTTTTTTTCTGGAAGGTTATATCTAATTTTTTTATCCCTAATAACGAAAATGATGAGGTCAATTAATTTTTGACCGATTTTTTCTGAAGTTTTGATGCATTCACAGATAGTCAAGAAAAAATTGTTATAATTTCATGATTGTTTCAAATTCACATGATCTTCAAACATTCAAAAATGAAATTTCTCTGTTTATTTATATAATCAAATTCGAAAGGATTGATAGTAAATTGTATAGTTTCTGAAAATGTTAGAAAATTGAGTCTGTAAACATCACTAATACATTTCATTCCAGAACTAATTTACTTCATTCTTGAATAAAAGAAAGGCAATAAAAGGTTATTTACACAAATACAAATTCTAGAGAAATGAAAGTTTAAATTCGACAATAATTGGGAAATTGTAAAAAAATCAAATAATTTTCAAAATTTAAAATTAATTTCTATTTTTATGTATCAAAACAGAATGCTTATCTTCTATTGATTTGAGAATCAAAATTGTAGCTAAAAATATAATCAGCGAAAATTCAATAAGATTAACTTCAAGCAAATAAATAAATTACCCTTTGAACAATCATGTTGCCCCAAAAACAGTCTTGAAATTAGTGAAAAATATTTCTAATTTTTGCATTATAATATCGCAATTTTGTAGATTGTGTATTTATTCAAAAACTTGTGTTTATAAGGACAATTTTTTACATTAAAGACTATTAACAACAAAAAAGAATTAATAAGTTTTCCTATTTGACTGCTAATTAGTAATGCATATTTTGTATTTTACCAAACCCAAGATTATTATCATCTGTTTATTGCAAAAATATAAAGTTCTATCGAAACAATTTATAATCTTTCAAAAATTGATGATCAAAAGAGTTTATGGAAAACTATATTTTCGAAAACACAATTAAGGTTTTGGAAATCACAATGAGCATTCTTAGAGTTTCGGAAAAATGTGAATAAAAAGTATACTAGTTGAGAAAGAAAAATTCCAAATAAGGAATGAATTATATTCTAAAAATCATAGGATTCTAAAAATTTTGTAAATTTATAGTTGCTTTTTCAATGAATACGAATTTTATGCATTTAAAGATTTAAGATGTTCATAAATAAAAAAATTTGGATATTTGTTTCTTGAAAACGTAGAAAACTATTCAAATTTTAGTAAATTTTTGAATATCATGCTTGAATGCTGGAAAAATATATTTCCGAATTTTTAATTTCGACATATGATTTTATGAGAATCTTGAAACTTATCATACAATAAAAATTATGTCCCTTATACCTAAAAAATAGAAATTAAAAAAAAAGAAGAAAAAATTGATATATTGATTTCGTAGGATCCAGAAAATTATAGATTCACCATTTGTGTATCGAATTCTTATTTTACCGTAAAAACATCATATTTTGTAGGGTTTCTATTCCTTTGATAAAAAAAAAACTTCAAAAAAGGCTTTTTGAAAAGATACATTCTCTAATTTTTCGAAATTCTGTCAATATTCCCATTTCCTACCAGGATTAGGAGAAACGGTACTCTAATTTTTGATTTTCATATTATTAATCATTTCATGGTTAATAATTTTGCAAAAAATTATTCTATATTATCCATGAATTCTGCTTCTCTAGTTAAAAAACAAAGATTGTTGAATTTATAAAACTAATCAAATTTTTTTCAACAATATAACGTAACAAACAAAACTGTAAGTACCTACTTTGCATTGCAAAAATCCAAGCTAAAACATTCCTGTACACTCAAAACAAAAAACATGTAAAATTCTAGAATTCCCTACACTGTAAAAAATATTTTGAAATTTCAAACATCTTTTATAGACTTTCTTTCTAAATCGTGTTTGAAATTTCATGGATAGGTAAATGAAAAGGATTCCAAAGAAATTTATGAAAAATCTATTGTTTATATCAGGAATATAATTTCAATATTCTTCAATATTATTTATTTCATTTTTAGAAACTACATGTTTGAATATTTTGAAGTATCTTTTTCATATTATCAAATATACGATATAAGTTTTCTTGTACAATTTATATTCCATATAATATAAATTTTTTTTTTTCAATCAAAAGCTGTTGATGAATTAGGGAGAATCTGCTCCCAAAAAATTTATTATGTCGAAATGCACTTGAATTCAAAAAAGTTTGAATACACATTTTCAATGAGAAATCATTTGATGGTAAAATGATTGTAATGTCTGCTCTATATTAAATACCCACTTTGATTTCATAGAAGGTTTGTAATTTTCATAGACAGTGTCTATTTTTTTCATAATTACGTCCATAACTTTAATAGAAAATTAAATAGACAGTATGTGTTGTGACGTTTGATGATTTTTTTTTGTTGGCAGTATTAGTTAAGTTCTTTTCGGTCAAGTGGGTTAGCGGCATTGTAAAGAAGAGAGAGAGAGAGAGAGAAAATAAAAAGGCAAGATGGCGACAGAAGCCCAAACGAACAAAATCATTGTCAGTAATAATCCGACAAAATCATACAAATGCTGTCCACAGAAACAAGGAATAATAAAAAGAAAGTCAATCAAAAAGACAGTCTCTTAAATTTAGGACAGAAATTTCTGAGAATATACTGAAAGCGTCCGATCATGCGAATAAACTCGGACTCGCCCTGAACGCCGATCGGCCATTTTGACGGCATCTCCGACTCGACCTAACAAGTCTATTAACAGCAGAGAACGAATTACCCCAGCCCGAGGTTCCCGCTGCAAACGGCGATCGGGAAAAAAGCTCCGGAAAACTTAAATTGAATAACAACGTAATTATTCGCTATCGGATCCCCTGATAAGGCGCCGATAAAATTGTCATTTTATAGAAGAGAACGCCTTCGATCGCATCGTTAAAACGCCGCGCCACTCATACGTACGATCTTGGTATCAAGTCCTTGCCATCGCCTGTGAAGAAATCATCAAAGACCGCATTCATCATCAAACAAAGGACTTGGCGAAACATCCGGTGAATTTAGAGCCGATTCCATCTCTCATTATTCCGCCGGCGAATGCTTCGGGAAAAAAACAACGAGCTGAAATAAGAAGGCGCCGAAAAAAAATAGGGCGCCGCAGAAAGGAAAGAACAATGAGCCGAAGGAATTCCGAACGGAATCGCCGAATTGCGATAAATGTTCCTTTTATTGCCGCGATTGCAATTTATCTTTTTCCCTTTCTCGCCCTCGTTCGTTCGGACTCTCGCGGGACTGTTGCGCCGTTTGGAGAACTGAAAGAGCGATTTGTGCAACAGCGAAGGTTGCTTGGTATTTTGGACAGAGCAAAGTTCGACGTGCTGAAACCTTGGCTTGGAACTTCCGGATGGAAAGTTTGGGGAACGTGGGTCACTGGAGTCTGTGAGGGTATGAAAACGTTTTTGTGAACTTGGCAGGATTTCGGAAGTAATTTGGAGATGATTTGGATGAGTTTTGAAGGTTTTGTGTAAGGATTTTTCGGGATGGAAGGAAAATTTGAACTTGGAGGTGAGGGGAATACTTGAAGAAAAATTCCTGGTTTTTAGAAGCATGGATCTTGATGACTCAAAATTGTAGGTAGGATAAGAATCAATAGTTCTGGGCTGGGTAGAATCTGCTATTTCGATCTCTTCAGCTGTATAAGGTACTATTCATCTATTCCAGGTTTTGATAATTATTCATCATTTCCAGCAATATTCTATGAATAACTGTGAATTCGTACATTTTATTCTAGATTGTCTTTGACGTTTTACAAGTCAAGATAAGCAATGCAAAAAACGTATGAGACATGTCTCCGTAGAAGACACGAAGATGCGAAATCCATGTCTTCAGTCATTAAGTGTCTTACTTTTATGTGCCATAATAGTGTGTTTTAAAGACATCTTGAAAATGGCGGAAAACTGTGTAAAACTGTGTAATATTATTTACATTATAAAAATATATCATTTCTTAGAACGACCAAACTCCTTACTCCTCCTCGATGTCGTCAAAATCTCATAAAAATTTTTCTGTATCTCATGATCCAAGGATACATCTTCGACGAGATAACAATGTCAAATTAAAACTTTTTATATGTCATAACAATGAAAGTATATCATCGACGAGTAACAGTGTCAACGTAAAACTTAATAACGATTTACCCTTGATTGTGTTCACCACACTTCTCATTTCAAATTTTTTTTTCATTATTGAAAGTTATTTTATGTTATAGAGATCGTCGAAAATGTTGAAAACTTGTAAAATTTGAAATTTCATCCAATGATAGAAAGTGTTATTATTAGTAGGTCATTCAATGAAAATTGAAGAATTTCGAAAATTTTGCTCATTATTAAAGATTATAAAATATTTTCAAGTTTTCGCGAAATCACAATAACTGTTAACTCTTGTTGAAATTTTAAAAACTGCAAAGTTTTTACGTTTTAGAGGTTGTGTATATAATTTCAAAAATCGCAATAGAAATAGTAGGATGCAAGAAATTCCTAAGATTTTAGAATCATAACTTAATTTTGAAAATTTTCGCTTATTTTTTAGAAATCCAGCAATCGTAGCATTTCAGAGTAGATTGAAAATTTTTGAAATTTTTTAAATTTTAGAAATGCTTATGAAAAAACAAAAAAAATGTTATATTCTAGAAACTTTTTGAAATTAGAACATATTTATTATTATGTAGAAATCAATAATAATTTTGAGAATTCTTATTATTTCATCAGTCATTTTAGAAATTTCGCATAGTTTAAAAGACTGAAAATTTCGCTGATTAAAAATAATTCTTGAAATTTCTCAACTTAAAAAATATGGATACATTTTGTGAATTCTGGAATATTTCGGAAATTTCTAGTATTCTTACAATTTTGTAAAGTGAATAAATACGTACGTTATTCGTCGATTATTTCGAACATTTAGATAAATTTGTAGGATTTTCAAGTATTTATCAGAATGAAAAAATATCGGGAATTTAAAAGATTGAAGATATTAACAATAAATTTCAAATTTTGGAGACTTGTAAAAGAAGAATTATTTCGAAGTTTACATCAAATTTTGAAAATATCTCGTTGAATAAAAGTTACTGTACTATCCTCCAAATTTCTAAAAAAACGAAGAACTTTTTATCCTCCAAATATGATAACTTATACTAAAAAATTTAAAAAATATCTTCAGAATTTCGAAATATTGATACATATCTAAATATATTGAAAATTTGAGGTATTCAAAAATCACAGAAATTCAAATATATTCGTAAGAATCCAAAAAATATTTATAAATTTTGTATTTTCTAGAAAAAATTGCAATACACTTGAATTTACAGAGATATGTTTTAAATTTTCAAACATTACTATACAAAAATTATTGACTTTTTAAAAAATTTGAAAAAAAAAACATACTAAAAATATTCAATTACAGAATATGAAATATCAAAGTCAAACAAAATGTATATTTCTATTTTTTTTTCAGAACGTTTCACTGTTGTGACGAGCGGGTTTTAAGCCACTCGTCTTTTTTCACTATAACAAAAATATAGAATCTATTCAAGCATAAAAATTGCTAAAAAAGGATCGTCTTAAAATCATTGAAAACGGATGCAATTATTTTCAGTTTAGTCAGTAATCATGTCGGCTGGCGCAGCTTATCACCAATGCGCCATTAAGTGATGACATTTATTCTAAAAAGGATTTAAGCCTTAAAATACCATCTTTAGATAACATACATATTTTGAATCTAATTATTTTCTTAGCATCACATCATTTACCTGCACTTTTTACATCGTAATGATATGAACCATGCCTGACAAAACAGGAAATTTCTAAATTTAAAAGATGATAACGATTTTTTAATCATGACTTAGCCGAAATGAAAAAAAATATCTTTTTTACGATATGTGTATCTTCCCTACGTCTTTTTATATCTGCGGAGCGGCCTAAAGGTTCCTGTTTTCGACAGATGAATAGCGGCCCGAGCGGAAATACCTCCTCACAATCCCAACACAACAGAACTGGTTCTCCGTCAGGGCAGAAAAGTTTTTCTGACCTCCCATCAGGGCAAAAAAACTTTTCTGCCCTAGGGCAAAAAACTTTTTTTCCCTGACGGGAGAACCAGTTTATTTTTCTCGGAATTTTGAGCAGGTTTTTCTGCCGAGACCGCTTTTCATCGTTCGAATACAGGAACCTTAGAGTCGTCCCGCAGGTATAAGAAGACGTAGACAAGATACACTTATCGATTTTCACTCTATCAACACAGTTGACACTCGTCTGAAAAATCTAACTTCCATCCCAAGAAGCGAAATATACTATTATTGTTTAATGAGTTCTACGTGACTTTTCGACATTACCTTTTTGAGTCATAGATGAAGAATCTCATCGCCGCCAACTTGGCAGGATTTCAGAGTGGGGCGAATAGTTTAAGAACTCCTGCTCTTTGCCCGAAATTTGGCACTCGCGTTTTCCACAAGTTCAATTTAACACCTGTATTCTTTCCACGTCTCTTTTGTAAAAGTTATGAACAGAAAAACATAGAATTAGAATAATTTAACGATAACAAATAATTAAAATCAAGAAGAATCAAACTCCAAGAATATTTTCACTACTAGTTCATTTTTGAGGAATTTCATAAGTTAATAGGAAGTGAAACCTTTTTGGGACCATAAAAGTGTTTCGAGGCATTTATCATTGAAATTATTGGAAAATGAGATTTTTATGAAACTGTTTTTAAGAGGAGCATTTGAAGTTATTTGTCAGAGCCAATGAGATTTTTATGAGAATGTTGAGTCTTACGAATTTAACATAGTAACAATAACTATTTCTGTGAGATTTCGACGAACTGAGAATGTTGACTTTTATGAATGGAACATTGTAATTACTTGGGACATTTATTTCAATACATCGACCAAAGTTGGATATGAACCTGTCTTTTTATTTTCCTGAGTTATTTTGAACCATCAATACATTTCTTTTCGAAAAAGGGGTCGAGTGGGGCAGTGTCTCCCATTACGGTCCTCATCTGGACGAGAGGGCTTTTTGGGAGGATCAGCGCTAGCCTTCTCAAATCTAAGTCCGCTCGTTACACTGTATCACAAATTTTCTCACGATATATCTAACTACCCGAAGATCTCAATCCTCCAAATAACCACTATCCCATTCGGAATTTTTATCCTTGAAACCAATTTTCCCTCCTCCAGAAATCCTCGATTTCCCCGCAAACATTTCCTTCATCTCCACGTTCAATATTCTCGAATAAATTTATTTAACGCATATTCTTATAACTCAGTCTTGTCATTTTGACACTTGCTCTATAGAAATGAAGGCCTCTCTAGACGTAGTCATAAATATCCATGGACCATTTCGACGTGAACCGTGCCCCAGATACGGGCATGGCGAACCGAAGACAATAAGGCTCCTCGCAATGAGAATGCAAGAGATTCAATAGAGTCTGATAAAGTGCGACTGGAAGTGCAAACGCTCGAGGAATTTTTAAGACGCACCGGGAAAACTGTCGATGTGCTAATGAGGATATACGTGAGCTCCGATAGAGAAAGGGCCACGTAAATTGGCACGTGTTGGGACGAATTTTGCATGATTGGATTGGTGAAATTCCTTAGATGCATTCCCTAAAATTAATAGAATAACCAAGTACTTATTACTTCATTAAATTTTTTCCTGCAGCATTTACTATCGATAATAGGAAATGGAAGGTATCGGTTAATTAAACATGTCGAAATATTCTAAATCGAACCTGCGGTCTAAGAAGTAATAAACCCCGCGTAAAAACACGAATCTTGGTGTACATATCTGAAATTTTTGCACCAATATGATCATTGCATAACGGATATTACATAACAATAAAATATTTTATGTTCTGAAACGTTTTCTTCACGAATTCCGATAATTATGACGCAATGGCTCAGCTCTAATGAAGAATCGTAAATTGATACTGAATCCGCGATTTCATCATGTAGCGTATAAAGGAGGTTTTGCAAAAAACCTCCTCATCTTTCAATCACTCTTCTTTTTACACTTCGAACTTATTTATTATAAATTTATGTTTGTGAGTTCATGATCCCCATTTGTAACAAAAATACGTAAATCGAAATTTAAAACGATTGAAATGATTTTTTAAGTAAATAATTTGAATAACTTCAATTATTTCTTCCATCATGTCTGTGAAGAATTGTTTTGAACCTAAGGGAAATACTCTTCGACTTTTCGAAATTTTTTTCAAGACTAATTGTAATATTTAGCAAGAAGACTTGAACCCACATGTAGATTCGAATATTGTGATTTTTTCCCGAGAATCGTAACGATGTAGAAGACTTGAATGGAAGGTTGCATGTATCGTCATTGCCTTGGTACCACACGCGCGTCTTCTTTGTCTTAGGCCTCATCTAGGCATAAGGCATTCCCTCGGCACGGGATGAAAGTGAAAACCTGGCCGGGCTCGCGAGAATGACCTACTGCCGCTCAAGAATCTAGGTGCTCCGTCATACCTCTTTCATCTTTTTACGGTCTCTTTTTCTGCCACGCTTATCAATCCAATAATTTGGAGATCGTTCATTTTTAAAGGTATTCACTAATTTTTGGAAAGTTGTATTGTTAAAATGGTAAAAAAGATGCAGGAAATGTGATTAAAGAGATATTTTTTCATTTGGAATGAGAGGTAAGAATAAACGTGGTGAATTGGTAGGTAGCACTACCTACCAGGAAAATTTCTGCATTGGTAGAATATTCAAAAATACCTACACAAAAATGCGAAAATTCATGAATTTTAATATTGTCGATATTTTAAAGTTTCGTCAACTTATATATTTCAAGCGCGTAGACAAAAGGGGGTTTTCGGGGTCTAAACTACTCCCGAAATTCAGATAAAATCGATGAATATTTCATAAAAGTTACTTGATAAACGATAGACATATAAGTAACAAAAAAATGCATGAAAACGTACATATAGCATCATATATTTATTGAAAAAAGTAAAGATTATTAAAACGTAGGATTGATTAGAAAATATAGATCAGAAATATTGTTTCAATCCAGTGAATAATCAAGATAAATAAAAATCTCCGAAAATGCTCAAAATTTACAAAACATTGAATCTCCGATCATCGAATACTATAAATCTATAAAAAATCCATATAGAAGTATTAAAAATCTTTTGATTCATACAGACTCGAAAACAATAATGAAATTTATCAAATTCTATGAAAAAAATGTTTTCCGAAAAAACTTGACAAATGCCTCTACAATCCATGAATTGTGGGATTTTGAGAGCATCAAGTTCTAAATATACTTGAAATCTATCAAAATTCTAGTAAACGCAACAACTTCATTTTGAATATTTCAAAAATACGAAAAAAGAACAACAATGTAAAACATGAGAAATCTATATAAATATCTTATTTTTAGGAAATTGAATAAGTTCGTCCTACTCATGCAAGATTTTAAAAATTTTTTGATACTTTCCAAGTATTCAAATTTTTACTCAAAAAGTAGAACATAATCAATTATTTTTCGAAGAAATTTAATAAACACGATGCACAAAATTATAGACAATATTCTGAATTCCCAAAAATTTTTATTTTCCTAGAATTAGAAACAGTTTCTGAAATTTCCAAATTACCTAATGATTTTTTGAGAATTTCAAAATTTTTATCATTCAACCATGTATCAAAAACATTAAACGTTCAGAATTTTTTGAAAATTTTTTCAACTCATGAAGATTTCTTATGATTTTCAAAGATTTTTATACAAAATGCATGAGAATTGTCTGACATTGAACCTATTTTTCGATTTTTGTAGAATCATTCGCAATTTTTGAAACTTTTCATGTTTTGTGATCTATGAAATCTTCTTTACTTTCAAACGTAATAGACGATTCAATTTTCAGGAATATAGAAAAATCTAAATTATCCTCTACACCATCATTTTAGAGCCACACCAAATTAGTAATTCAGACAAACATCTTTTTCAAGCTTTCGGCAGTTTATTTTGCGCTTTTCAGGAAAATTGAATTTACAAAATCACAACAACAATCAATAAATTTCCAAATTAAACAATAATTTTCATCACAACATCACTTAATACGCTTATTCAGAATATAAATTCCAGGTTAAAATTATCTTATCTGTAAAAACATTTCGTCATCTTTTTAAAATATTTAATGAACAGGAAAGAAACAGTATGTTGTTACAAGAACTTACTAGTGGTCTGTACACGACTAACGAAATTGCCTCAGTTTTCACTTCCTTATATGGAAAACGAACCGATAAGAATTCGTATCATGTCATCGATGCATGCATCATAGATTAAACTTAAAAATCTCGTGTCTTCTTGTCTATTTAATTTATTTTTAGTCCCTTTATGAAAAACATTTCTGAAAACATTCTTTTTCTATAATCTATCTCTTTATCCAAAATCTTTACTTTATCCCAATTAAACTCATAATTCATATTTATTCTATGTTCTGTTGTAACTGAATTATTTTCTGTAAAGTTGCGAATATTTCCCTCGTGTTCCTTAATTAGAGTTTTCAAACATCTTTTAGTCCGTCATACATATTTAAATTGACAATCCTTGCAATCTATCCTGTAAACTACATTCTGCTGTCTTTTAATCCACAATTTATCCTTCCTCCTTTTGATGATATCCATATTCAATTTATTATCACTTTTATATATCACTTTCATATTTTCTTTCTTAAATATTTTCACAATTTTTCTTTGTCCTTTTTCCATATATGATAAAACTGAAATTCCCCCTCTCATATCTTTATTATCCAACAATTTATCATCTTTATCATTCTTCGATTTAACATACTTCAAAATATCAATTCTAGTTTTAATATTTTTCTCTATAAATTCAATGGGATAGTTATAAATCTTTGTCTAATACATCTTTTATCAGACAATATAATAACTTTAACAACCAATCAAGTATTAGCTTTTTATCTTCTCTAATAACTTCCGATTCCAAAAAATTTAACTTCCCATCCCTTTCTATTTCACTTGTTAACTGTATCCTATCACCGTATAAATGAAATCCTTTCAAAGTCGCATCCAGTTCATCTTTCTTTGTCATCATACAAATATCATCAACATATCTACAGCAAAATATTGGTTCATAACTCAATTCACTCAAAACATCTAATTCCATATCTTCCATTACTATATTAGCTAAAATAGGAGAAACGGAAAAAAATTCAGTTTTCCTGGAAAGAGCAAAAACTGCCGAAAGCGTGAAAAAGATGTTTGTCTGAATTACTGATTTGGTGTGGCTCCAGAATGATCGTTAAGAAGATAATTTAGATAAATACAAATATACACTTCATAAAGCCTCTTTTCCCGCCATATTGGATCGACCATTTTGAATTTTAAATTTTCGAGTTCGTATTCGTAATTAGCACCCTCGTAAAACCACACATATGAATTTAAAAAGGTTTTTTGACAAACATTTTTTTTGTTAAAAAAACCGCAAACACGGGTACCCCAAAAGCCCCTCACGCCGAATCTACTTTCGAAATCTAAATTCGTAAACATCGGCAGCAAATGTGGAGCAGCGTAATCACCCTTAATCCGACAATAGTTCGTAGTTGGGCCAGCGAACAATGATTCTCTATTATCCAACGCGAAACACGGATGACGGCGATAATTCCGAGTTACCTGTAGTCCAGCAACTCGCGAAACTTTCGTGATCAGAGATGGCCCGGGCACTTTGTTGGATTAGCCAAGTGAAACAGAGGGAAAAAACAAGTGCGGGGAAATACAAAAACGAGCGAACGGGGTGGATAAAAAATTTAATTTCCTCGGATGGAGAGACCTCGGGCTCGTGGAAACCCTGAAATAATGTGCCTCTCTCCTGTCCACTGTTAACACTTTTTAACTCTATTACTTTAAATAAAGATGAAAACTTTTCCGGCTGCTACTTCTTTTTACGCCAACTCTACGAATTCCGAAAGAAAATAAAGCCCAGCTATTTCCGAATGCTCGAGTCGTTGTTTTTTGGCTGAACCTCCCGAGGAATATTCCTGATGCCTGATAAATGAATATTCAAAAATTTTTTGTCAATGAAGCCAAATTTTTCTTACCCATCAATGAACCTCGAGATTGCATTTTATTGCAGGAGAATATCAATAGGGGGTTGTCCATAAAGGACGTCACGCTTTTTCCGGCAATTTTTGACCCCCCAACCCTCCTTTGTCACAAATGGTCAGAGCAGCTAATTCCCCCCCTCTCCCTCATGTCACGTCACAAATTCAAAATAAATAAAGTCTATCTACATATCATATTTATTGAAGTAGAATACGAATATTGTTATTTAGTACTCATTATCAAGACAAATTATATAAAAATTTCACAGTTGTATTATAGTCACGTAGATTTTATTTCTCTTAATTATACGTATTGTCAAACAAACAAACTCAAGTACATAAAGAACCATAGAACAGATTGTTTCAAATTTCCTGTCAAGGGTTATCCATACATTTTTCAGCTGAATAAATTGGCATAGAACCTGCTTCTTGTTTCCGATTAATTTTTTTTTTATTTAATCGTAACTGCGATGCATTTTTAACGACACGAGGTAGAATTTTGTTATCAACTTGGATGATTCTGCTAGTACAAGAATACAACAGTCGCCTAATTCCATCAAGATTCTGAAATCGGAATTCGAAAATAAGTATAACACAAACAAAAACTAGCTCAATGTAAACAAGAACTTTCTACTTCACAAAGATTATTAGGGCAGCTTCAGTTTGAAATGTAAACAAATCATGAAATAAGGTTTTTGGTTCGCTCGTGTAAGAGATTTTCTAATATTAACACAATGATGACCCTATACAAAGCCCTTGTGCTGTCTAAATTAGAGTATTGTTCTTTTATTTGGGGTCCAGATCAGAAGCGATATTATGATCTGCTCGAAAAGTACCAGAGAAGATTTTTGAATTTTCCGGTCTGGAGAATTGATGGTGTTTTTCCCCTCCAGGATGTGATCACATTAATCAAATGGCTGGTAATGCTGATTTGTTTTCTTCTTCTTAACATGATTTTGTTGTAGCTGCAACGTCTGTTTTTTTGGATTAGTATAACTTGATAAGTATTACTTGAATCATTTTTACTGTAATTTCATTATTATATTTCCCTTTTTTTGCGGTATATTCATTGAGCTCAGGATATTCTTTTGTTATTTTTCAGTCCTATAAATGTATGTTGGACTGATGTGTTTTAGGCAGAAAAAAGTACACTTTATTAATTTTGTGAAAAAGCAGTTCGAGTATTTTTTTTTAATCTTAAGAATCTTCAACAAGTATGTTTACTTTCGAAGTCTTTATACTCTCGTTCCATGAATGAGCTAAAACGGCGCAGCTACGGGGCTGTGGGCGCGAATTACATTCGTGCATCCCGTAAAGTGCATTTCGCAGTTTGCCATCGTATAATGTCAACATATAGAGTGCCTCTAAACGTCTACCGCGTTTCTGCCAACAGATCTGTTTATTACCTCAAAGTTAAACATCACCCGAAACTGAAGAATCGCCATTTATTTTCGATGCTCGATGTTTTGAGGATATCGCTTTGTCTTAAGTGCTATGCAAAGTTTGAACGTCAAATGAAAGAATACTGTTGTACATTCACATCCTTTTAATTCAATTTTTTACATCGAGACACTAAAAAAATTAATGATATTTTAAAATAATATGAGGTTTTTTTGATTTTTAATTTTTTTCCATGGATAAATAAACTTCAATAGCATAACAAAAACTGCAACAAGAAATCAATTTTTGCTCAAAAGCCGTTGAACTTGCAGATTTTTGTCCAATTTTTCGAAAATGAATTCCTTGGTTTTTGATTCTCGAAAGTTGCCTTTGGAAAAGTCAACCAAAAAATTTTTGAATTCCTGGATGGTTTTGGATAGATCATCAATGAAATACGCTGGTTCCGGGAAACGACGATTTCTGGCACTGAAACCGTCTTCACCTCTTGGACCATGCTCGGTCAAGCCTTCACTTACATAATTTCTGCGAGGTAAAAGAGTAAGGGTAACCAGGCCACTTATTTTTTCCTTAAAATACCTTTGAATAAAGTTACATTTCGTTGCTGGATCACCACCAGGTCCTCCTTTTCCGCGACTGCCTCGTGAACCTAAAATGTTGGAAATATTATGATAAAAGTTCAAAATATATTTCCTCTGTAAAACAAGAAAGATTTTCTACAGATAAATTTATCTAATATCCTTTCAAAATAAAATACTGATATGAAATAGATATATAATATCTATAAATAAAGATAATGGAATGATAGATGTAAATTTTTTGAAATTACCTACATAATATTTATCATGAAAGTAGGACTTCTTAGCTAATTCAACCATTGTTATGCTCCCGGCTCTTCCGCCAAAGCCACCAACACCGCCATGTCCTCCACGACCACCATCCGTACCACGAGGACCTCTATTCCGAACCGTTAGTGTGGAATTGTTGGTTATCCATGAACACTCATATTTATATTAAGTGCATGCATTTTCCATACATAAGTGATGAAAAGGCATCTGTGTGAAACAGCCCGTCAAATCTTTCATCAAAATTCCCGAATGAATGTGAGGAATATCACCGTTTTTTCCTCTTCTACCTTGAAAAAATAAAAGACACAATCATTAGCATCTTACATACATAATGGATGACAGTCATCGATGCTCAAGAACACTAGTACCTTTTCTACCATTTTGCCCATCTCCACCATTTCCATCTACAGATGATACAGTCAAGCTTCTTCCGTTAAACAACACTTCTCCAAGGCCAAAAAAGTTTTCCCCTCCATATCCAGGGGCGCCTGCTTCACCATCATGATCCTCATAATCCTCAACGTAGCGTTGGAAAGTTCTGTTCAAGCCTCTTAGAGTGATTGATTGTGTCCCAAGGACGGTCCATACTGGTGACATGATCACCAGGCTACCATTTATTCCATGGATCTCAATAGAAGTATCGATGATAATAGAAACGGATGCAAATATCTCGATGTTTTGTGCCATCCAGAAACATCCTAGATCAGAGGTGATTTGACTCATTCTGACGACTGTGCCTCTAACAATCATACTGGTCTTAATTTGGCATGATATCGTTGGCTTCTGGATGAAACTAGATAAAACCGTTTTTAAGGTTTCCTTCTTAACTGCGTTAAATTGTAGATTCTTTAAGTCAGACACTGCTATAGCGTTATCTGGGACGAACGCTGATAATTTATCAAAACCGATTTCATTTACGTTATTAGCTGTTTCACACGCATTTAATAGGGAATGTATTATTTCTTCTTCACTTGGTACGGTAGTGACAGTGGGCGAAGGTAAGTTGCTATCAAGACGTATCATATAATCGTACCATAAAAGAGTTTCGTGTAGTACTTGCAGAGTCTGCTGGAATTTGCCTTTAGATGGTTCCATCAGAAATCGGTTCTTCTGGACTATATCTGGCGAATGATTCATTTTTCGAATGAGTTCATTCAATTTAGCACGACTATCTGCTGGAATTGTGATATTGAATTTCTAGGTGGCATCATCCAGTGATTTTGGTTGGGCGATGTCAACTTTCGAAAGGTCTTTATAAGCTAGTGATAGCTGATCACGCAATAAGTATATATCTGTTTGACGTGTCTCAACAGAGTCGTAAAAATGTCGAATTTCAGTAGATATTGCTCTAATCACAGGTGGCATAGTCACGTCCAAGATATGTTTCACTAATCGATCGACATTTTTATTGAAATAAAATGTTATGTTTGTTTTCACATAGTCAATCTGCCTAGTAAATGGTTCTGGTGTTGCAAGACTTTAATACTTGATACTTAATAGAAATTCAATGTACTCGATGTGTTTGAGGGTGTTATTAACTAATGATTCTTCGATCATGACTCTTGGTATATTGACAAGTTCTCGTGTGAACTTTAATAATTCAGTCGATGTTATCCCATTTAGAATGACGTTGCTGTCCTGGAGGGCGTTATCGAGCTCTGGCAAATCTTGTTTTTTATCAAAAATATTTTTGTAGTACTGTTTTATTCCATCGGTTATGCCTGAGATTTTATTCGAAATTTCAGTATGAACAATCCTTTCAATCAAACTGCTTACGTATACTTGTGAAGCTGTTGAGACGACAAGACCATATTTGATATTCGTGTTTTGGCCAACAAATTTGAGATTTTCCCGAATCATCTTCTGGATATTCTGCTTTTCACTTTCGATCAGCTCATCATTGGAGAGTAAACCAGCTTTGCTGGCAGCACGGAAAATTCCAATTTTATCGTAACCATTATCTGTCTTGCCATTTTTTTCCAATAATGTATTAAGAAGCTTAAGTCTTTCCCTATTAAATTGTTCATTGACAGGCGTATCGTTTCGCGACAGCTGAAGCAATGTTTCGTTTTTCAATTCTTGTAAATAGTTTGCCACTTGCACGACGACAGATGTATCATTCACAAATGTCAATTTTCCCTTGACCTTTTTAGGAGTTTTAACCACTTTGGTCGCAACCATTGCTATGCCATCTTTGACAGCATCGATATTTTTGAACAAATCTACGATAGTTTTAATGAATTTAGGAAAAGTCGAGTGCGTTTCTGACTTCCTAACGCTTGAATGATTGACAACGAGCACGATTTTGAAAGATTTCGCATGTGTCAACAATTTGTTGATGAGATATCCATTTGTTATGTCAAACTCCGCCGATCTCGAATCTTGAAATCCAGGGCAATCGTAGTATTTTGTGTTTGATTCTTGGTCAATGAATAATTCAGGAATTATTGTTTTTGAATTCGAAGTAACTGTTCCAATTTTGTCATTCATATCGCTTATTAAGTACGAAGTTCCGCCCTTTGTGCTTCTGGTTGCATTCAAAATAGCGTTTATGAGAAGAAGAGCCAGAGTGGTTTTACCTGTTCCTGTATCTCCCATCAGCACCACGATATTTTCAGGGTTATCCAATTGAAAAGCAGCGTCTAGCTCACTCCATAAGTCCAGAATTGTTTCTGTTGAATTGGACACTACTGCAGTTATCGCAATGCAACTAAGCAATATTTGAATCAGCTTCCTCATCGTTGCACTTTTGAAACATATGGTACTTGAGCTACTGATCGGCAGTTACGTTTGTCACTATTTTTATACACACAAAAGAACATTTAATGGTAATTTAGAGTTATTTTCTTAATCGTGTATTTTCTTGTTCCGTATATGACACGGCGTTTCAAAGTTAAATTATTTGTAACGAGAAATAAAACGTAGGTGATGTATGTAGAAAGCAGTCTAATTGTCGTAACGATAGTCAGAAGCCGATAAAATTTTTTTTTGGGAAATTTTTTTAGGCTCATATTTAAAACAAGCAAGCATGAGAAAAAGTTTTGAAAAACTTGTGTCATGAGTTTGTTTGCAATTACATGAATTAGTGTAACAGCGCGTAGTCAAATTTTTGATGTTCTTGCATTTTTCGTTCTTTAAAAAAAACCGATTTATTCTTTAATGCTCGCTATCTATACTGCTCTATACTTTTTTTGTCGCTGGGATTCCCTGCTTTTCTAAGTGAGCTTATCATTTCGCCGAAAACTCATTTCCTTTCAGATAATTTTGGAGCATTCGTACGAGTAAACAAAAATTTCTCATCGAAATATTCGTGACTATTCGTGATTATTCTTGTCATTAGATCGAATCGACACGATGTTTTATTTCATATATTTTTTATTTTTGTTGTATTGGACACTTCTGCCGTATTGGCAATGCAAAAAAGCAATATTTGAATCAGTTTTTTCATTATTGCACTTTTTCAACATATGATACTCGAGCTACTGATCGGCAGCTACTTTCGTATCTCTTTTTATACTTAAGTCGAAAAATTAACTAAAAATGAAGAGTTATATGTTCAATCGTATATTTCGTCGTTACGAAAATGAAACAGCATTTGGAAGTCAATTTTTTCGTGATGAGAAATAAAACGTTGGTGATAAAAGTAGCCATCCAATTGTCGTACGGCAGTTAAAAGTCGATAGAATCGTTTTTTCCTGTGAAATTTTTCTACAATAGAAATCAATTAAAATGTAAGGGTAAGTTGAAGTTTAGAAAAACTTCTTTTAATGATTTATGTTTGCAATGTTTTTACTTTAAATTAGTGTGACATTGCTTAATCAAATTCTTCATGTTCTTAAATCTTTCGCGTTTTAAAAAATCCAAATCATTACTGAATTAATGCTATCAATGATGTTGTATGATGTTCGAATACACATTTTCGTTGTGTTTTGATATATATTTCGATATTAGTTTTAATGCTTTCTATTACTAAGAGATTTTGAATTGTTTCTTGCAGTTGTCGAAGCAAGCTACAAGCACAAAAACAATCTCATTAATTTACAACTCGTTTGACAAGTCTTGCTCACGTATGCTATACTCTCGGTTTTGAAAAAAAGTATGAAATTCTTGCAAAAATGTTTTAAAATTCTTTTAAACACAGTTATAATCAATCTGTTGACTCTTTATTTCATTTATATTAACAGTATTTTCTTTTTTATCTCCGAGTATCGAGGAACACGGAAAAAAAATTATCGTTATACAATGAAAAATTGATCTATAGCGTTTCGTACATTTTTTCCAACTCTCCTTCAGTTTTTTATTATTTACAACTCACATTTAGCACACGATTCAATATAATACGTTTACGTGTATATATCTGAATTCAAGATTCGAAACTAGAAAACGAATTAAAGTAGGTATGATAGCTCTCAAAATTTAGAAAAATATCAAATCATTGTGTTACAGTGAAATATCGAGTGTTGAAACTAATAAATGAAAAGGGCTTGAATTGAACGAAAAGAAAAATATTTCTTTACATTCAAAATTCAGTAAACTTTGTGATATTCTTAATATTTTGGGGAATCATGTGAAATGTTTTATTTTCAAATTTTCATACAAACCTTCATGTTCCTATAATTTCACTATTAAAAATAAAATGGTACATTTCGTACAATGTGAATGAGTTTGGAAAATTCAAGAAATTCATAGCGTTTCAGAAAAGGTTGTAAATTTTCGAAAATTCCAGAAACTGTGTTGTGCTCATTAAACCTAAAGAAATACAAGAACGTTACATCTTTCAGAAATCCTACATTTAAAGATTCTGTAAATTGTTGAAACTGCAAACAATCCACGTCAATTATGCGAAAAAAAAAAAACAATACATTCCTCCACAGCAACATAAAATTTTTTATAGAACCCTTAAAATTCCTCTGGTTCCAAATTCAACATGACCGCACTTTTTCCCAACACAGCAAGTTCCCTGTGGATGACTTTGAACGATAACATCGCGTATTCAGTTTTGTCTTGGTGGCCCTGGCTCCATACTTACCAAGGTGCTAGGGGAAGAGCGCGCAATCGAGTGGAACGACCGATGCTCCTCTCGAATGCGAAATCTTTGCAGAAGCCGACGTTCATAAATATGCCATCGCACTCAAAAATGATCCCCTTAGCGAAACTATTTTCCTTTTCGCCATTCCCCACAAGGCGACGCGCCGAATTTGCATTCAAGGCATTTCGCGCGCATTGAGCAAAAATCGCATCAATTTTGGCGCTGCGGGCATGAATTATGGAAATTTCCAGCCCTGAACTTCAGATATGCAAGAACAAGTGTTTTGCGGTTATGTCGTGTGGTTTGTGTACTCAGGGAAAAGATAACGCGAGATTTTTCGGAACAGTGTTTCCATGGAATGATTAAATAACGTATTCCTGTAAAAATTTTCATACGATAGCATTATATTCTAGAAATCTCTGAAGCGATCTGTAATAGTACAATAAATGTATTCAATAAAGAGAATTCATCAAAAAATTTTATAGATAACATGCAATTCGAAAATTTGAGAAATCGAGGAATAAATTATCAATGATTTGGGATTTGTTGTCATAACGTTTTCATGACATATAAGTCTTTCAAATGGGACCAAAAAGAAGACTGTTGTTCTAAAACAAAGGATGAATTCACTGGGAATTTGGAAGAATTTGTTCATTATTTGTGGCCTTACGACGAAATTTTACATGGAGGGGCAAACTTCAATTTCAAAAGGATAATATATGTTAATTTCAATGCATCAATAACTATTTATTCTAGAATCATAACATCTTCGAAATTCAAATGCAAGCTCAAGCTTTTACTTTTAAAATATGTCATTTTTTATATAAAATCACAATATCGCACTTCTAACGTCTCTATATACTTTTTTTCAAGTGACAATTATCTAGAACTGGTAGAAATTTTCCAAATTGATTACCAGACCTTGTTACTTCTAGATTCAAGATTCCATAAATTTTAGTATTTCCATCGATTTTTGTAAAACTTATATTTGCGTACATGCAGGTTCATTCATAATGTCGCTTCCCTCCTCAAGATATTTCATGAAGTGTTATATTTTTCATCATTTTCCATATTCAACACAAATTATGACATTTCTGAAGATATTCTACTCATTAAATGAGTTTTTATCATTTTTGTACATAGTATAAGTTTTCATAATTTCATGACCTAGAATTAAAGTTTATAAGATTGTTTGTCTTTAAAGGAATTTTCCAGGATACAGAATTTCGGAAAATAACTAACATTTCATATATGTACAGTTCTTTCACGATTTATACAGCTTGGCCAATTTTATGGCTATTTTATCAATTTCTATATAGATACCTACAGTTCGATGCTTTAGAATTCAAGTTTTTATGGATATGTTATAATTTATTGTATTCTCTAAAATAATAATATCCGCATTGATTTTTAATATTTTCTTGTTTTTTATTACAATTTTGTTTTATTAATGTTGAACACGATTTGCTAGGTCCCTTAAAAGATACTAGTATTTTAAAAATTTTTACTATAGATTTCTAGAATGTGATGGTTTGGAATCTCAAATATGAGAGATTTTTAGTATGTAAATCGATTTTCCAGTACACAGTATCATAATAGATTTTTAGATTGGAAACATCTAATTACTTCCTTTTTTTTTGATATTCTCAAATTTTATCGATTTATTTTGTGTTTTGATAGAATCCTATGTAGATTCTTAAAAAAGTACGCTTCAGGATAAAATTTGTATGTATAATTAATATTTTCATAACTTTTTGAGAAAATAATATTTATATAGCATTTAAGAATCTTGTTTTTTATCAGCCTTCTTTACGTCTTTCATCCTTCATCAAATTTCGTTGTCTCATCTAGTATTATTCTAATAGTTGTTTCCGTAGATCGCTTTGTGAATTCAAAGAATTTGACATTCGAAATTTGAAATTGTAGTATGGTAGATTTCAAATAATTTACAACGATAATTGAAGACTCAGTTCTTCCTGGATATCTTGTGTTTGGAAGAAGTCTAGTTATTTCAGTATGAGGAATTTTAAATAATTTTTTAAATTTTGATAGATTTGAAAATAAAAAAAAATTGGGAACGAAATGCTCTAAGATTCACAATTTCAAAGATTACAGGGGAATAAATAGATCATCGAGGTAATTTTATCCCTATGCATTTCATGCAATACGTGTTTTGGTTGGTTATGTTGAATCTTTTTGCTAAATAAAAGCATTTGTATCTAATAGCAAAATAAAAAACCTTAATAGTCTAAGTATTGCCTATCTTTAGATACGGCTTTTTCCCATATTCCTGTCAAAGAATGGAACTTCAGTCACAACTCGATGCGTTTTTCACCTTCCAATGCCTCTTTCTTTTAATTTATACAGAACCCATTTTCCTTCGTTCTGAATCTTTCTTAATGCGTGTAGACGTTCAGAAATCGTCGATTGGCACAACATTGAATATTTCTGCCAATTGTTTGAAGGTTTGAGTTGAATCTTCATCCATTAACGCTTGCAAATCTGTATCTTCAAATTTTTTCGGTTGTCTTCGACGCTCTCTGTCTTTCACCTCAAAATCAACACTTTAAAAGCGTTGAAACAATCGTTCACAATTTTTTTTGTCCAAGCATATTCCTTTATTTATTTTTTTTTTTTTTTTGGTTACTGAGGCAAACCAAAAGAAAGTGAAAATGCATTTACGCACACCAAATAGAACATACGGTACCGACTAAAAACACTTCCTACAGCTTCATTTCGTGCTACCGATTTAAATGGAAGGGTGCACGGTGCCACTGAGTTCCAGTTTATTTTCCGTGCGTTCGATAGACCAATAGAAGATTGGTCTATATAAAATATAGACCTATCTTCTAGAATATGGAGAACGTTCATCCTTTGCCCTGCCGGTCCTTTGTGCGTACCAGTATTCTGCAGTTTTCATCAGTGAAGGATCGTCAAGTACGTGAATTGGGATTTTGAAAAAAATACATGTCGGAGCCTGGAGAAAAAAAAATGTGAGTGTACAAATCAGTTCAACAAACGTTTTAAGCTTGTACGCAATTGTTTCAATTACGCATAATAATTTTTTAGAATAACATTTGAATTTATACCTTCCGAATTTCTCATGACGGACTGTAAATTTTATGATCGAAATAAAGATATTACACACTGCACCGTAAAATTCATTGTGTGGTACACAATATACACATCATTGTAGGTAAAAAGTAAAGAATTGCCACTTCGTCCCACGATTCATGGACTGCACGGTAATTTTTGTAGTGAATCGCACGGTAAAATTTGACGGAAAGTTCATCGTTGATTCATCGTTGTTCCTTATAAAATTTGTAATTCACAATTGACGACCCTCAAAAACTCATATCCCTCCATTTCCGGATGCCAATGCAAAAGGAAATAAGGGATACGTTTCCAGTGTGTGCATGTTACTCTTATGGCAAGTTTCATCCACTTCTCTGTGTTTGACATTAAGCCGATATACGCCCGCACGAGTGACACGCTTTTTCGTCCGAGCCCCCGGAGTTCGCATCCTTTTCCATCCTCGCGCTCGCGCATTGTTCACCGGCGTTCGTGACATTTCGTGCGGGTTAACCTTAAAGCTGGCGTTCCAAGATCGTTGCTCCAACGGCTGCGTGACCCGTGTTACGTAAGGCGTGATAAGCGGCGAACAAAAAGAAATTCGACGGCTCTTGTAATTCGGAACGACTCGGCATCCAAGTTTCCGAACTTCCGTGTCCCCGTAACTGAAGCAACTCGCAACAGATATAGACTTCTTCCCTTTATTCTTCTTTTTCTTCTTCTTTTTCTTTTGATAATGGAGCCGGTATCTCCCGGCGGAGAAAAGTGCACTGGAAATGAGGAGAGCGAGATGGGAGAAATGATGGAATGATCTTTTCAACTGTCTTTTGATCGGATCGGGACGTGGAGACTTTCAACTTTGGATAAAGCTGTTTGATGGAACGTGAGCTTCAGGGGAGATTTGTCCTAGGAGGCAGTTATAGTTTGGAATCGTAGAACGAGGGAAAGTTTTGGATCTAGAGGGTAGATTGATTAGACATGAATTTTTTGAAGACTTTTGAACGAAAGTCATGGCGTTGAAGAGTCAGAAATTGTCGAAAAATACCGTTATCAGAATAATATGGAGAGACAATTTGACGTGAATGATGAAGATCGTGATATTTTCGTCCAATCCAAATAAAGCAATAAAAAGGGATCATTCGATATTGAGATATAAGACAATATGATTCGAGGAAAACAGTTGACAGGAGAAAAAAATGGAATTTTTGATGTTGGAATGTAACGAAATTATTTACAAAGGCCATTTGGAATCGACAGGTGAAGTAAAATAATGAGAAATTTTATTTTCCTGTAAGGTTTTTGTAAGGATCAAAATTACAAGGAAGAAATCGTGATTTTGAAAACCCGCGTCGCTTAAAAAAACCTTTGTTTATAATTTGTCATTAATCATGCACAGGATCAGCAGGAAGTAAGTAGAAATTGTACGTTAGTGAAAATTCGCAATCGCGAATGGAAAAATTAGTTTCGCCTGCTGAGGAAATTGAGTAGCGCTCGCAAAATCGTAAGATCTATCCCACGCAAACGCACCTTGCTTCTGCCGCCGCTACTGAGATTGACAGACGAGTGTGGGAGTGGCAATTTACTAATTCTTACGGTCAAGTGTCGTAAGAAGAATGCATTTTTACTCATTATTAACAATATGAAAAAATTTACGACCTATTATATGTAATTACATGTTTTGAAAATAAGTAGAAGATTTATGATGAGATAAGACAGATTTTGAGAGATGTAACAATAATGGAAGAAAATTTTTTCTTGTGATTGACCTTGTGATATGACGCCTTTACATAACTGCATGATTGATTACAACAACGGTCATTTTGACTTTGATTTGTACTTTCGACAACTCATTTATAATGGGATATTGAATGTGCTGAGATTTGTGGGTACTGATTTGTTTGGTTTTTGATTTTATTTGAGAAATAATGAATTATATGAATTGAAGGATCCTAATTAGGGCCTTATCTGTGGCTGAAATAAAGATCATATGGAATAAATTAATAGTTTGAAATTTTGGTCTCAAATGATCAGTTTTTCCTATATATATATATAGAGGTGTTCTAAACGGAGCAAGTTCATTGGCTTTTTGGAATCATGAAAAATGGCATTGGATCGACAAAATGTCTGGCCACTGCGCCTATATTCTTATTAAAAAAATTACTATCAAAAGGCTTAAATCTCTAAACCTTGTGAATAATCCTAGGAAAATGTACAAATGAGAAAAAAAATGAGTTTGGAATAGAAATGCTTCAATTTTTTATTAAAATTTATAATATTTAAAGTAAAATTTTATTAACAACAACAAAAATCTGACTATCCCACAATCATAAAACCTAAACAAAATTATTTTCACCGTATAAATAACAACAAAGCCCATGTTTCAGTTAGTTCTGAATAGGAAAAACACATTTATTGTCACATACGTCAATTATTTAACTTTTCCTGTTCAACTCGCGTTTCCATGAACAAAAGCGTCGGCGACGACAGCAAAGTTCACGCTTGCGAAACGTACGTTTCAAAAGTAACAGCGGTCGTTACATTTGACGAACAAAACAAATTAACCTGAGTTTATTTGCGCAATCCCCGTAATAGACAGGTATATTGAGTCACGTACAAAGTAATTCACAAGTTTGTCTCCGCGCGAAATTACGTACATCTTCTGCGCGAGGCAATGACAACGAAATTACACAAATCTCGCGCATTCGACGTTTCCCAGAAAATTTACAGAGTGTAGACGAGAATAGGAAAATTTTCTCTATTGTAGCTTTTCAATTGTTTTACTTCTAAGGAGATATTCACGTTTTTGCAACTTTGTTAGCTTGAGATGACAATCGTTTTGTTGAACGGAAATTCATTGGATAAAGAAAATTATGGAGTGTTGAATGAATTCCTGATTGTTATGGAGGAAAATAGTAATTTTTCTATACATCTTAGCAAACAATAAGTGAACCAATGCAAACACGTTAATAATTGAAGTGAACCTTTTCTGACTGTGAGTTTTGCCTTATAGACACAATTGTGAATACTTCCCCTGATGATGGTGATCCACATGATCACCGAAACGTTGGATACATAAAGATCATTCAATCTATTGACTTTCCACCTCCAACTCCACTTTGAAAAATTTTAATAAACACCGCACCAGCTATCTTGTAATATCTAACCTTTCTAACCCAAAACCTCTATCCACAGAACAATATTCCGATTAAGAAGGTGACAATTTGAACTTTGCGTTGCTCGAAAAATGCATTAAGGGGAATCGCAGAAAAAAGGGCGTGCACGAACAATGTAACATAAATGGAGAAAAAAAATTGATGCAAAACTTCATGCAAATTGTGCGAAACGTTTTCATGGGGTATTACGTGTCTTTGTGCGCGTCGTTGTTGCGAGGCAACGCTCTTCATTGCACTTTATACGGTAACCTATTGTGGAATTGTGCAACGGAGCGTCCAAGTGTATTGAGATCAATCGCCATATGTATAATTTGCGGGAAATTTTTCTGCGAGAGAAGAGACGGGTGTTGCTCTAGGGCCCTTGACGGTAATTTCTGACTTGCTGACATTTCGTGTTTCTCTGCGAGGAAAAACGAGAATCGCAAATTCTGCAAAAATTATTAGTTTGTTTATCGAGAAGTATTATTTCGTCAAATCAGTGAGTGTTTTGTATTACTTGGGCTGGTTTGGTTGGAAAATATGGTATTATATGGTGTTATATTTTGCATCATGATACAATATTATGAAACGCAAATTAAATTAAGGTGAAAAATTATTTATTCATCGTCGACTACTAGTGCAAGTTATTGTAAAGAATATGGACGCATTTTTTGTATATATATTTAATATTTTTGAGAAAATGGCGACTTAATTGTGGCTGTGTCTAAGTTATAGAAAGTTTTAATGATGGTTGGTTCCAGCCTGATTCTTGCCGATCACAATTTTTTGAAAAAAAGAATCTTTGTAATCATCCTGATGAAGACCAAATGGAAGGTCAAAATATTGATCGAATAAATATATTGAAGACAAAAACTGAATGTGGCTCTGAGAGATTATTCTAGACAGTTTATTTATTTAAATAATAATAACTTATATTCCAGGGCATTACCCCTATTTCTCACAAAATGCTTACAAAAATTTTGTACTTTTGGACACCTAAGGAACTAAAAAAAGAGCTTGGCTTTTTTTAAATTTCTTAAAGCTTTCTTGTGTAATCAGATATCAGTGTATGTGATTTCAATTTAATACTTTTCGATGCTTTGTGAATAATTACCGGATCATTTCTGCTTTTTTCAAATCGTTAGTCGGAATTAAAAATGTTCTTTCCAGTTGATGAATTTAGTAACGCTCATCAGTACTTATCGACACATATGTAGTTTAAGTTCAATATTTTATCTCGGTGCTTCGTACACAATTAGCATTGGGAATCCCTGAGATTATCCTGTTTTGTAATTGTTGATAATAAGAATTTAAAATGTGCTTCCCGGTAAATTAAGACGACGACGCGTGTCAGACATATCCATTTTTTTCTTCAATTCGTATAGTTTCAAGTTGCTGTCACTGGGTGAAATTCGATGGAAATTCACTCTCTTTTCTTCTATTTCCCAGTCGGTCGTGTTTTTTTGTCGTGTTTTTCTGTCGTGTCAGTAATTACAGTAATGTGTAATTTGATGTGTCAGTCAAAATTTGACTGGGAAATCGAAGACAAGAGATTGAATTTCCATATCCATTTTACCAATAACGAGTACATATTCCAAGATTGTCAAAAGAAATAAATACTAGTTTCTCTTTATTCTAGGGAAGAACAATAATAAAGCTATGCATAAAAAAGTGGGTGTCTCTTTAATAATAGGACACACTGTACGATTGAAAAAAACATCATCTCATATTTTTTCATTCATTATCTAGAATTTATGGATAAAATTTATGTTTCGATAAATTTCGAACACATTTCTAGAATAATACATTTAAAGTAGAGAATATTTTGAAAGTGAAACATTTTATAACGTATCAAACTCCATAAAAACAGGCAGCAAAATTTATTTCTGAATTTCTCTGCTTCTGGAAAAATATCAGAAAAACAAGAGAGGCATTCCACGATCTCGTGATTTCCTCTTCTATGACGCCGTTCTCCCTCAATGACGTCTATAACTGATAATTTACAACGTCTATCGGCATGGGCGTCTACGGCTCGTTCCCGTAAACTACCCTTTCTTGACATTCGTCGGAACGGCAAATCCATACAGCTCGCATATGCCATAAAAAAAAGAAAAGTAAAGGGGTCGTTCATTAAAGCATATATGGGAACGAGACCATGACAAAATTTATCGTCATTGATTATAGACTAGAGGAAATGATGGGAATTCTTGCAACACTGATTTTTAAAGTTTGTAAACAAACAAAGATTATAAGTGTTTGAATTACACGAATTCTTTGGATTTCGAAGCGAGAGGAGTATTTTATGTAACATATTGGTATGATAAATAAACTTAATATCAAAACAAAATGATTTACGTTTATTTTCTACAGAAAATGATAAATGATTTTGTTCTACATATTTAAATTTCAGTACATTACTTTCTAGCTCATTTACTTACTATTTTCACATTGTAAGGAAAAATATTTATATTTCACAGTCTGTTATAATAATCTGATAAATTGTTGAATATTTTCATGGTCATTCTAAAACAAATTTCGTCGAGTTCCTCATTGTTAAATGAATATTTTACACTAAAACTTTGTGGGATATTCAAATTTTTTTTCTTTTTTTAATCAATGCAACTAAGATGCAGCGCCATATGTTAGTTATAGTTTGCTACGCGAAAGGATCGTTAAGCACTCGAGACATTAAATCGCTTGTAATTGCTTTCGGAACCCAAATCCAAGAACTTCGCTACTCGTCCCGCGATTAACTGCGCGTTCCTCTCAGAGGTAATTTGATACCCCCCCCCCCCCCCACTTGCCTCTTACCTTTATCTTACTATCGTCTTATTATTAGGTGGGTACATTGAAAAATTTAGAGTCTTCAATGACGATTTTTAAGAGAAATATCATGATTTTCATGAAGAAAGACTACATATTTTATACTTTTGTTTTCTATGAATCAGGATTTTTCTTACTTAATTACTATCAAGAAATAATCAAGGAATTATGGATGATGAATTATTAATAAAAAGAATAATAATAAGTATTCCATGACCTTATAGTAATAGCTTCAGATTTAAGGAAGATGCAAGAAAAGAATAATAATAAGTATTCCATGACCTAAAAGTAATAGCTTCAGATTTAAGGAAGATGCAAGAAAAGTTTAGGACAGTGTTTTGGGAATAAAAGATACCGAATGGAATAATGATTATAAGTGCATTTGCGATACTCAAGTAGTTGAGTTTTTTTGCCAGAAAATAAATGACAATGTGAAACAATCTGAAAAAAAAAAACAATTTCCAAGATTCTCTGAAATTCTACAGGTTTTTGTAATTTTTCATACTGAATTTTGAAAAATTTTCAAAATCTTTTAAAACTGTACAAAGTTTTAGAAATACACAGTTTCTGTAATTTTACACAGAATTTTTGAAATTAAGTAAAATCTACGAAATCAATTATATTTTGAGATAGAGTTCTACTGAAATCTCTAATTTTTTTTTTCAATTATCGACAGTCCTAAAACTTTCAGATAACGCTTAATTTTTTACAATTTTAAAAAATCTAAGATGTGTTTTGTAATTCTTGAATTTTTAATCATCCCAGTTCAATAAAACATATTCAGACTGTAAACAATGTAAAAAATGTAGGGAATAATGAAAATATACAACAGTTTACATAATGTATCAACTTTTTTCAAAATTTGATGGAATTTTCTGAAATGATTATAACTATTAAAAATTTATAATGCTATTAAATTTTCCATGATTTCTAGAATTAGTTCCTTAATTTGAAAAACAGTTTATATTACAAAACTGTTTCTGTATTTACACGAAGAAATTACAAAATTGATCTCTTTTTTCAAAAAGTAGCAACATTTTGTTTTATTATAGAAATTACTCAAATTTTGGAAAGCAACTGTAAATTAGTTTGCGAGATTTCCAGTGTTTTTAAATTTTCCAAAATTTCTTAATTTATACTGCAATATTTCAAAAAATTAACTATCTTCATACGATAAATCTTCATACAATTATTACATATTTAAGAATATTACTGTTTTTGTAGTTTGGTAGAATTTTGAAAATGTTCTAGAAACTGCAGAATTTCTCGAAAATTTCTAAAGTTCTACAAAATTTTGAAAATTTTTTATTCATATTGGCGATTTTGTATTTTTCAAAGTCGTTTAATTTTTCAAGATTTGGAATATTACCGACAATCTCCGTACGATATATTTTTGATCAAACTGCATAAAATTATGAACATATTTTATAATATATCGAGTTTCACAAAAAATCTTACAAATTCTACGTAATCTTTAAAAATCACCGATTCTAGTTTAAAAGTTTACAAATTATTCTCATTTTTTCGAATTATTGACTATCTTCTAAGTTTCCTGAGCACTTTTAATTTTTGAAATCCAAGAAATATCTAGATTTTCATTAAAATGTTCAAAATGGTCGACGAACCTCGTACGATTCAACGTTTGTTGATTTTGAAAAATTTCAAGCAGTCTACATAATTTTTTTAGTCGAACAGACTTTTCGAAATATTCTACATTCTACAAAATTACCAAAATTTTTCAAAATTTGAATATGAATTCTTTGAATCCGCTAGAATTTTTTACGATGCTTAGAATTTGCAATGTTTGTTAGGTTACTCGAAGTTCTAGAAATTTCGAAAATAACACAAACCATTTATAGCTTTCTGAATCAAAATTCATATGAACTTCTTCAACTCATTCAGATGTGTGGTAATTTTTTTATAACTTTCAAGTTTTTCAGTGTTTCTAAAAAAGAAGAAACATTTATTTTATATACTTTGGAGACATATAATGATCAATCCTTTCTTCTTGTCACTTGATTTTCAAATACTATTTACTCCAAAAATAAAAATTACCCTTCAAGAATTAATAAATTTTTGTAGGTCTCATAAATCATTCATTTTTTTCTTTAAATTTTTCAATTACCCTACTAAAAAAATCAGTATTTCCTGAATACATCTTTCCAAATTCTTTCGATCCTCTTTTATTCTGACATTCAAAATGCTCATACAGAAAATATTTCCATACCTTACATCAAAAGAAAAAAAAATGTAATCCAACACTCAATATTCTTTGTATATCTTTCAAAAACAATAAAAAAAACTATATCCCACAACTTATTTCGAGAATTCCTTAATCGAATTACTGATCTGGTCAACAAACTTACAAAATCCGAAATTGTGGCCAATTAATAATGAACTCCCAATAGAAAAAAAATTTAATTGAAATTATTGAAAAAGTCAACGTTTTCTGAGCAATTCGCTGTCTAAAAGACAAATTCCCAACCAACAAAGAAACTTTAATGAGAAAAAGAAAGGACGTCCTCGCTCAAAAGCATTGTCGCAACCGCAAAACGATTTGACGACTCGAGAACAAACACGCGTTGCATTCTTCCTTCTTACACCAGCGATGAAATGGCGAGGCAACGTGCGAATTAATGATTCATTACTTATGGATATCTATAATCTTCTCGTTATCTTAATCATCATCGGCGTTACCGTTGCATCTGTTTACGCGTTGTTTATTTACGAGCCTCGCCCACCTCAAGGAAAGTCACGAGTACTCAGGGTGCCAAGTTAAAAGTTTTATCGCGCTATAAAAAGGAGAAGCAGCTACTGCAGCTGTTTTTTTTTTCTTAAAAATTCAGATTACAGATGATTTATTGCGACCTTGGGATGATCTCCGAGATGAAAAATGCGTTCCATCCCGGACCGACGTGTGCAATTAATATTTTTTTTAATCGGCTACCGGGGTAATTAGGTGAGAGGATGAGTAACTCGCTCTGAAAAATGCGACGTTCCTTGTGAAAGGAGTGAGGGTTGGTCAAGAATAATTAACCTCAACGAGGTTCGAAACGTCCTTCTCTGAGTTGCATGGAGATTGTAAAGTAGTGTCATTTTCTGCACGTAACGTTTTCTGATAGCATGTTAGAGCTTTGTGCTTTTGAAGAGTTTTTCCCATTCCAGAATACACTGTTTGTCCCCTGAACTTTTCTTGAAATTCTGCAATCGTCAAAAAGGGCGTGGCCTACGTAGTACATGACGCTACCGCTTGGCGCTGGTTCTTCAAACTAAAATGTTGATAACTTCTTTACCGGCCCGTGCACAAAAATCTATATTAGGGGAGTTTCGACTTTTATGTTGTACTTGTAGAATAAGATGCAATTAAAATACATGGTCCATTCATAGTGATGAAGATAATAAATGTAGAATAAATGAGTAGATAAATTAATCAAATAATCAATAAATAATCGAATGTATAAGGCAATATCAAAAAATCATTTGTTTTCCACAACTTTTTCTTTTAATACCGAATCTTTGTTTACAACAAATTAAGCACAAGCAACTAAATAATTACAGATACACAATTGTGAAAAACACGTTTATTATTTCTTAACCACATTTAGATGTATCACGAATGCATAATAAATAAAAAAATAAACACTTTTTATCACTACACTATACACTTATTTTATGATTCAAAGGGTTGTACACCCTTTTTAAGGACGGTTTGGATTATTTTTAACGTTTATAGCACATAATTGTATTACATAAAAGTTACATTATTGTGACAGGATATTGTCAAATTTATTACACAAACATTATTTGATGAAAAAATATCAAAAAATGATGGAATTCTGGCTCTTTCCCAAATTTTTTTTTCAAGAGGCTTGCAGTGACTTCAATGCAAATACAAAAAGTCAACTGGAATAATAATATTCAAAAACGTTACATTTTTTAGTGAAACGATAACGTAACGCGTTTCATTAAATAACAAGTAACGATAACAGGAACAAGTTCCTTTTTTTTAAACGTCCTTATTTTCAGACATATATTGTATTATTTTATAGTTTTAGATGAAATAGAGTGATGTATTAGTAATTTATGTAAAAATATCGACATCGAGTATGATCCTTTTACTTTGCACTGGAAATTTTCACAATTCTAGCAATAAATTATAGAAATCTGCATATCAATACATGAAAATACTGGAAACTTTAGTGCTCGAAATCTATAGCAGATTCCCTTAAATCTATAGATTATGCTAGAAAACTTAAAGTAATTTTTAAATACAGAAAAAAAAATTAAATACGAAAAAGACTCGATAGTATTTCGTTTTATTTAAGTTATTGAATTCTTCGAAAATTTCTGTAATTCCAAAAATAAAGAAACTTCAATAGCTCGAGCATTGAATGCTAATAATGTACATGTATGGAAAACCATAAAAATACTAGAAAAATATTCAAATTTAAAAAATCTGTTAAAAATTCAAAAAATTTTGAGGACACTCTAAATCTAAAAAGAAACTTTTTTCTGCAAAATCGATTGAAATACTACTGATATTTCATACTTTTGATTCTAAAAATCTAATTCTTCAAATTAAAAGAGGTACATATGAAAAAACCTCAAAAATTTTAACATTCTATAAATACTGGGAAATACAAAGAGAAAATACATGTATAGCAAAATACAAGTATATCTATAGAATATTAAAAATCTATATAACTTCCAAAACTAGAGCATCGAACTTCAGAAATTTATACATAAAAATACAAAAAAACTGAACAATCCTTCAAATCTTAGAAAAACTGACGAAATACGAAGGATACTAAAATAAGAATGAATCTATTGACACACCTGTTTTCTGCAAAATTCTTTTGAAACATGAAAAATTTATGGAACTTCACATTGGGAGCTCAAAATTTTTGAAATGCATTTATGAAAATTCATATCAAAATGCTAAACATTTATAAAAAGAAAATCCTGCAACATTTCATGCATCCTAAAAAATACGAATAGTTTCAGAAATACATAACAATCCTTCAAATTGTAAAAAAACTAAAGAAATACGAAAAATACTAAAAGAAATAAATATCTATTGAGACACTGTTTTCTGAAAAATCCGTTGAACACATCAAATTTAATAAACTCAAAATTTCACAGTTCGAAATTCTCGGAATCTATAACAAATATAATGAAAATGCTGTAAATATATATAATACTAGAAAATCCGATAACATTTTATAGATCTTGAAAATTACGAATAGTATCAGAAATACCGAACAATCTTCCAATTCGTAGAAAATACATGCGAAAAATACCAAAAAGCAATAAAAATCTATTGAGTTGCTCTTTTTTGAAAAATATCATGCAAATGCATGTCAAAACGTAAAAACTAATAATAGAAGTATTTCATTGAAATCGTTTCAAAGATCTCGTTGAGGTTGGGGGGAGGGGGGGGGGGTTCTAACGCTCAACCCTCCGTCCTTAAAGGCCTGCTTCTTTATCTTTAATATTTAAAAAAAACGACTGAGGAACTTTCACTCTAGATTTTCTCCACAAAAAAACTTCAAAAACCATCATAAAATTTTCTCGCTGCCATATGGAAGATGATAATAATAATAATAATATTACAGAAGTCATACACTAGATTCAACCTATTTTTGAACGATTTCGGTTATCTTTCGGTGATAAAACATCCTCAAGCATCTTTGGAACACGCTGATGATGAAAGTTCTGGTTGGTCTTTTGATTCGACATGGAGCCAGCATTGATAGGAACCCAGTGACACGGGATGATGGCACGGGAGTGGACTCAGCGGTGCATGCGTGCATGAAAAGCGGAAAAAAGCCCTGTCTGACGAATAGGACAATTCGGCTTCATTTTCATGCCCTGACGGAGTTTGCACCGGTAACGATGTAATCGTTCCTGTTTGTACATCTGGGCTTCCGCTGAATCGACAAAACCTTGAAAAAAGCTCGACCCCATGTTTTTTCCCTGTTCTGAATTAGCCAATTTGTCGAAAGCTTTCAGCTTTTTGTTTTTTCCCCAAAAAGGTATTCAACAATTCCGAACCATGATAAAAAGGATTTGTCTATATTCTTGAAGAGGACAATGAAGAGTTTTATTTTCGGATCAATTCGATGATTTATTTTCGTCAACTTTCAGTTTCTGTATAGAAACTGTGCAAAATTTCTGGTTTCTTCGCAGTTCGAGAAATTTTGCGCGTCATTCATTGACGGAAGTATAAAAGAGAAAGGTCGGCTAGTTCAATAGTTAGACTCATGATGTCGGTGTTGAAACTTTGGTGGAAGAAAAAAATTGAAAAATGCAATAGCGGTGTTTAAAAAATGTACCGTCATCGATTACCAAACAATGATGACCGGGTTGAATGGAGCATTCTTCTGTTGCTCATACCGAAGACCTGGATTCTTTCGTGGGTAGTAATTGGAATAGAATAGCTCTTTTTCTAAGTAGTGATGACACATGTTTGATGGATTTGTGTCGATTATTCTTGCAGAATAATGATGATAAGAAATGCCACTACATATATCTATGTCGAAATAAAAATTTCACACATAAAATCACCCATTAACACCACCAATTTTCAAACATCGACATAGAATTACATCATAAACATCCTTTTTATGCCCAACAGTCACGATGCTTATCACAAATACCCATTTAGCCATTACATTACATTCGCTCATATCTCCACGAACCTTCCCCAGCTACACTTTTATTCTACCGTCGTCGTCGAAACTTTTCGTATGAGCCATTAAGAAGTTTCCTCGACTCGTATTATTTTTGGAAAATCATGCAGTTGCCAAGCGTAAAAGTTGATTCGGGATTCGTTCAAGTTTTCTAATTTAATTCGAACAGCACCTGAAGATCTCGTTGGTTCATCATTGAAGTTCCCATGGAAATTCGCATTGTATTTTCAATTTACGTGCAATGCAGTTAACTTTGTATGTAAGTTTTTCAGTTCTTATTGAGAGGAAGTTTCTCTTTGTGGAGGAATTTTTAAAATAATTGGATTAAGGTGGATAGACTTTTTGAATTCGTATAAATGGACAAGGATAATTTATAGAATGAAGTCAGAGTATTCCTCGAAGCTGAATTTTTCATGCCTGGAAAATCCCAGCTTTCGTTTTCATTTCAAAGCAGGTAAGAAACCTCGTAACCCTTCAAATCTTCGTCCGGACCTCGGCGCAAAGGCATAATTATTGTGTCATTAACCGAGCCAGAGAATTTTCGATGCCCATTATTACGACATCGATGAAAACCAGCCTTACATCTGAACCGGGACTGTTCCGCTTAGAAAGCACCATGGGCAGACCGATGAGCAATCACGAAATTAGCCGTCTAATTGCGATCGCGGTTACGCAATTACCCGGTTTTTTTCTTCCCCCAAAAGAACAAAAACCATCAATCCATTTTACAAAATTAAAACCCTTTTTACAAAATAAACAGTATTTAGAACGTTGAATAAAATAATTATTATTCATATCATTGATTCACTTGTGATTGAGTTATTTATTGTAAAACCAAAATGAAAAAAAAAAAATCAAAGTGGTCCCTAACAGGCCCGTGCATAGAAACCTGTGTTTGGAAGGGGGGGGGGGGGAGTTTTCTACTTTGAAGTTGTACTTGAAAAATAACGTGCAATTGAAATTGATTTGGTTTGGCAGTACATGGTCCATTCATGCTGATGTTAATAACAAATGTAGATAGAGTTGGTGAAAAACTAATAAATTATTCAATAAATTATCAAATATATGAGGAAATTTCGGAACATTATTCAAATTTAACAACTTCTACTTTATATATTGAATCTTTGTTATGTTTTCAACAAATTTAACACAAGCATCTCAGTAATTACAGATACACAATTGCGAAAAACACGTTTATTATTTATTTTTCACATTTAGATTTATAACGAATGCATGATCAATAAAAAAAAACACTTTTTATTACTACAATGTACTTATATTTTATGATTCTAAGGATTATACACCTTTTTTGAGGACGGTTTAGATTTTTTTTATGTATATAGCAGATATTTTAATTACATGGAAGTGATATTTTTGTGATAGAGTATTGTCAACCTTATTATACAAACATTATTTGATGAAAAAATATCAAAAAATGATGGAATTCTGGCTCTTTCCCAAATTTTTTTTTCAAGAGGCTTGCAGTGACTGCAATGCAAATACAAAAAGTCAACTCGAATAATAATATTCAAAAACGTTACATTACTTAGTGTAATGGTAAGGTAACGCGTTACATTAATTAACAAGTAACGATAACTGAAACGAGTTCCTTTTTTTGGTAACGAGTGAAGAAAATCGTGTTATTCATTTCACATCTGTCTCATCAAGTTTTTAGAACGAATTGTAACTTTTTAAAAAAATTTTCGAAACTTGGATATGAGCAATTCTTCAACTTCCTTATTTTCAGATTAAAATTGTATGAATTTATAATTTTCGATGAAACAAAGTGATACATTAGTAATTTATGTTCAAATATCTACAAAGTGTATGATGCTTTTTCACTTTTTATGAGAAATTTTCACAATTCTAGCCATAAATTTTAGAAATCTGCATATAAATTAATGAAAAAATTTATAACATCAGTTCTTGAAATTTTTGTAGGATCCTTAAAATCTATAGATTATGCTAGAAGACCTTACGTTATTGTATGAATACAGTAAAAAAAATGTACTACGAAAAATACTAGATATTATTTATTTCTGTTAACAAGCTAGTAGATTCTTTGGAAATTTCTGTAAATCCGGAAATCAACAAACTATGATTTCTCTAGCATTGAATTCTAATAATATATGTGTCTAAAAAACTAGAAAAATACTAGAAAAATGTTCAAATTTTACAAATCTGTTAAAAAATTCAAAAAGCATTGAGGACACTCTATGTCTATAAAGAAACTGTTTTCTGCAAAATCTATTAAAATACTGCAAATATCTCAAAATTTCAATTCTAGAAAATAAAATTCTTGAAATCTATTGCTTTGAAAAAACCTTAAAATCTTCCAACATTCTATAAATACTAGGAAATACAAAAAGAAAATGCATGTATAGAAAAATACAAGAATAACTATGAAATATTAAAAATCTATACAACCTTCAAAACTAGAGCATCGAATCCCAGAAATTTATATAGAAATATACAAGAAAACTAAACAATCCTTCAAATCGTAGAAGAACTGATGAAATACAAAGGATAATGAAAGAAATATGAATCTATTGAGACACCTGTTTTTTGAAAAATTCTTTCGAAAGATGAAAAATTTATTGAACTTTTTAGAACTCGAAAATCTCGAAATCCATGTATAAAAATTTATTTAAAAATGCTCAAAATATATGAAAATACTGGAAAATCCTGCAACATTTTAAGCATCCTCAAAGATACGAATAGTTTCAGAAATACTGAACAAACCTCCAAATCGTAGAAAAACTGAAGAAATACAAAAAATACTAGAAACAATAAATATCTATTGAGACGCTGTTTTTTGGAAAATCCTTTGAACCCGTAAAATTTAATAAACTCCAAAGTTTACAGTTCGAAATTCTCGGAATATACAACAATTTAGATGAAAATTCTACAAATATATAAAAATACTAGAAAATCCTGTAACATTTTCTAGATCTTGAAAAATACGAATAGTTGCAGAAATACTGAACAATCCTTCAGATCCTAGAAGATATATACAAAAAATACCAAAAATAAATAAAAATCTTTTCAGACGCTGTTTCCTGAAAAATGCAATGCAAGATATCAAAATTTATATCAAAACGTAAAAACCAATAATAGAAGCATTTCATCGAAATCGTTTAGAAGACCTCGTTTTTCTAACCCTCAAACCCCACCCTCCCCCCCACCCGCACGTGCCTGGTCCCCAAGAGACTCTCTATTATTATTATGAAAATATCAAAAATAAATAAAATTGCACAAAATATAAATAAAATACAGGTGAAAGAAATGTCGCGGGTGCCGATAACGAGGCGCGACTCTGGTAAAGGGAGCCCCCCTCCCCCCTTAAGAGGGATCATCTTATTAGAGCCCGTGCTATATAAACACAAGTTGCCGGCATCGCGGGCAGTTACCTACGTACTCCATTCGCAGTCGCGTGCATATTCATCGAATTTGTGCAAAAATCGGGCGCGTCGCAAAAATCGGCCGATCGTGAATATCGTTAGGAGATTTATAAGTGATCGTTTTCCTTTGGGAGCCCTGATCACCATGCTCGGCAGCGCGTCGGGTTTAAAGGTACGTCGCGGTTGGTTTACAGTGAGAGCTCGGAATAAGGTGACCTGGCTGGGGGAGGGGTTGGAGGTGAGGAGGGGAGGGGTTTGGTTCGGGAGGTGGAGAATTTTTTGGGGGTGTTTTGGTTGAACTGAGGTTTGTTTATGGAAGGTAGCTTTTTATTATGGGAGGCTGCTATGAGGCATTGCAGTTTTTTTTTTGGGGTGGGGGGGAGAGTTTGAGGGTAGGTGTGTAGGATAAGAGAGACTTTTTATGAAAATTTTAGATTGGGGGATATTTGCATGGGAATATTGTATATTTTTTTAATGGTGTTGGACCATGTTGGTTTGATTTTTAAATTGTGAGGTTTATAGTTTTTTTTTTATGTGTGAGAACATGAGTTATGTAGGTGGGAGAAGTTTTACACTATTTCAGATTTTCCGGAGTTATGAATGTTCAACTATTTCGAATATTAAACGATTTCTGTGCTAAAGTGAGGAGGTTATTAATTTACATTTACTATTAAATGACTTGAAAGAAAATAAAAATAAAATGCTTTTGAAATCAGATTGTTAAAACAAACAAGATACTTTTTAAATAAGAGAGTGTAAATTAATGAAGATCACGGAAAATTTTTTCTTCCAAATCATAGAAACTTGAATGTAATCTTCTACAGTAAAAAGTTAACGAAATCTATCTTTGAATAATATCTGAATAGTACATGAAAAATTCATATATTATACATAAATGAAAGTGAGAATCAGAAAGTAAAAAAATTACTGTCAATTGATTCGGGATTCAGGAATTTGATAAATTGTGATCTTACAGATATTCAAACTTGTGTTATTTTATTAAATATTGTTCAAATGAACAACTTAATAGTTGCTTTCGATTATATGAAATATGAACCACATGATTTCCAAACTTGAACATTTTAAACGTCTTGATATAGATAAAACATCCTCCATAAAAAAAATACATTCTTCTATAAGTTCAAGGAAGTTTAACAATAATGAAGAAAAACGTCATAAAATTGCACTATGACTTTAATTTCCACAATATTGAACTTTTCAAAATCTACAAATTGAAAATACAAAACACAGCGAGGTTAGCATAACGACAAAATTGTCATTTTTGTATTCTATTAAAATGTTTTTTTTTGTAAACTATTACATAATTTTAGTCTTCAAAGACCAAGATTCTATCTAATAGTTTAAAATTCTAAAAATTTGACATTCCAAATTTTATATGATCTTAAAGGAATTTGAAAATTACTCATTGGCAATCTCGATTATGAAACATAGAAAAAAGTAAAACGATAATATTTTTTAAAGTAATTATTCGATAGCATTTATAACAATTTTTTTATTTACACATGAAAAATGTAATATCTTCCAATTCCTGATTTTTTGATGACTGATTTCACATTTCTTTAAAAAAATGATCTGATTCTTAAAACATAATGCATTCTTTGTTCAGGATATAAATTTTTTTTTATCTCTATGAATTGTCAATAATTTCATAGGCCTATAATGATGGAATAAAAAAATTTGTAAATAATTTGAAAGATTGTCACAGAAGTAACAAGACATGTACCTTTTTCATCTTTTGAATTTTTAACTATAAATTTTATATTTTACATGTTTTGTTTCATAACTGTTAGGGAAGCGCTAATTTTTAATAATTATAAATTATTATTTATATTATCAACTATGACAATCAATCATTGAGCTACTTGTACACTTACAAATATATCTTGTTACTAGTACAGTAAAATGAGTAGTATATATCACTGTGAAATCAGACTGAAATATAAGATATATTTTTGAATGTTATTCACTACCTTTGTTTAAATAATTTTATTAAAATTATCAAAGACATTTCGGTAGTAGATATATGTCATTGTTAAAACTCCAAAATGTATTGCATTTTGAAACATATTTCTGTTGAACTTTCGGCAGTATCACAATAATAACATAATCTTGTACTACTTATCCACGAAAGTTACAGTTTTGAAAGTATAATATTCTACATAGTTTAATTTTAAATTTTATCAACGTGCATCCTTCCTATTAAATAATTTTGGTTTTTTTAAACGCTTACAATGTAAAAATATAATGTTAATTCAACAATATCATAATAATATTTGCTTTTTCACTGATATTAACAGTATTTGTTCTTACTATACGCAAATAACGTACAGTACTAACTCATAGAAACAAAAGTAATAAAAGGTACAACAATCTCATTGGTATTTCACTAAGCACTTTTATAGGTTCTCGTACAAATAAAGAAAAAAAAACAACTGACTATTACTATTTGCATTTGCCATTAAAACATCAAAATGTATAATACATATGCAATATTGAAGAAAGTATGATAAAAAAATATTGTAAGACTTTCTATAATTATATAAAGATAATTGTACTCTCTTGAATTTCACTATAAATATATCTGAATATACTTAATTTTTTTCCGAGTGTACATAAATTTTCCAAAATGAAACAAAGTTTTATACTTTCCCATGAAAAAAATACAAACATCTCCAACAATCAACCTAAATAACATGAAATTCCAAATAATTTCCCATTTAAATTCATAAAAATTCAAAAATAAACTATCCAAAAGTTCCCAAGACGCCGAGGCCTGCTGCTCGGGACACATAAACGTGCCCTGACGCACTCGCAAAGTTCCCTGCAACCCTGTATAAACCCCCGACGGTGGATGAATTTCCCACCCGTTCGCCAACTCTGATAATTTGGGGACTGACTGACTTGGCACGGTTGAGTTGAAACTGCACTTGTCGCGGAGGTCGTTAGTTTTCCGACCGTGTTCGGCAGTGTTAACGAAGCACGCATTTCCTTCCCTTTTCACTTTCTCTTGGCACCCTTTTTGCCTGTAAAACCTCTTTCTTCAGTCATTATTGAGGTAGGCAAATTAATTTTGAGAAAATCCAAATGCCAATTGAGCGATTTTCCTTAGAGTGTGGGGTTCGTTCATTTTGGTTATTTGCCCAGGGCGCAATCAGAAAAATAAAGACATTTGAAAAGTTCATTCAATCCTACGACACCCGTATGTAACAGAAAATTCGATCAATAAGAAGAGTTGCGTTTTCCAATATCCTCTCGTGATTTGAGAGAAGGAATTTTTTCCTACGTTTATTCAATTCAATAAAGTTGCATAAGCACATCATGTGTCGTTAAGTATTTACGCACATGAAACGCGTCTCGACTGAAAAGAGTAAACACGTAATGCGAAAGAACAATGCTTTATTAGAAAAGTTAACCAACCAAATAATGATTTTAATCGCGTACCATTAGTCATTAACAATGTTAAATCATGTTCGTTTTGACATAATTACAAGTACATGATAACATTGAAAAGTTAAGCCCGATTACATGAAGAAAATGGGTGTACACAAGGTTTTTTTCATTACATATGTAATACAAATTGATGTAAAGAAATTTTGAGTTGATTCTTGTTAAACAGTTTAAAGTTTTTATGACCAATAATATATGTTTCGTGAACTTCTAGTTTCCAGTATTCAGTAATTTGCGACGTTGTTACATCGTTATATTTTAGAAAAATCCGGTGATGCATCAAACTTTACTTCCCGTATTGCATAAACGCACCACGTGCATTCACGCTGATTATGAAAAATCGTCCAACTTTTCAACACGTTTATTCATTTTTTTTTAGTACTCCGTTTTTCCCTGCTGTACAAAAACAAACTCTGCTGAAGTTTTCCGGGTCATAAACAATCGGAAATTACGGTGTAGGGAATGGCTGTTATGTACTCCATGAATTCCGATGAACATTCAGTCGTTCTCCTTTCAGTGTCGTAAATTTGTTTATCTATTAAAAATTATAAGTTGAGTGTGGATCATAATCAGGCGCGTAAGCAGAGGGGGGTTTTGGGGGTTCTAACCCCACCCGAAATTCTGATAAAATCGATGAATATTTCATGTAAAAATGAAGAAAGTTACGCCGATAAACTATACAAATATAAGTTACGAAAAAATGCATGATATGGTAACAGAATATATTTAAAAAAAAGGGAAAATTGTCCAAACGTAGTATTACGTAAAACATATGAATAAGAAAAATTGTTGTAATTTGGTGAATTATCAAGAAAAATGAAAATCTACGAACATTCTAGAAATTTACAAAACTTCGAATCTTGGATCATTAAATTTTAGAAATCTATATAAAATCTGTATAAAAGTATAGAAAATCTTTCGATTTATACAAACTCTAAAAGAATTGAAAAATCTCGAGGAATGCCTCTATGATCTATAAATTTTGGGATTTTAGCCATCAGATTCTGAATATACTGTAAATCTACAAAATATTATAGAAAATGAAACAGAATCTTTGAAATAATTGAAAGAATACGAAAACAAAAATGGAATGAAACATAAATAATTTATCTGAGTGTGATTTTATTATCAATTTTTGGAATTACTGAAAACAGACTGAAATTCAGATTTTAAAGCATCGAATTTTTTAAATCTCTGTAGAGATCTACAAAAATATTAGTGATCTATAAAAATCATTAGAAATCCTTGTGGATATAGTAAATCATACGAGAAAAATGTTTAAAATAGGTATACTATGTCGCTAGCTTACCAGATTACTAGCTTACTTGTTTTCTAGCTTACTAGTTCACAAGTTTACTAGTTTACTTGCTTACTAGTTAACTAGTTTACTAATTTACTTATTAACGAGTTTAATAATTTATTATTTCACCAGCTTACTAGCTTACCAGATTACTAGCTTAATAACTCGCTAGTTTTCTATTTAACTAGCTCACTAGCTTCCTAGTTTACAAGTTTTCTATTATAAATTAGACAAGTTTACTAGTTTACTAAATAACTTATTGACTTATTAACGAGTTTGCTTGTTTACTGTTTTACTGTTTTCCTTGTTTTCTATTTTACAATTTTACGATTTCACTAGTTTTCTAGTTCACTAGCTTACTTATTTACTAGTTAAGTAGTTTACCAGCTTACTATTTTCCTTGTTTACTTTTTCTCTCGTTTGCTATTACTAGTACCAGTTCACTATTTTCATTGTTTAATTTTTTACTAGTTTACTAGTTAATTAACTCCCTAGTTTTTTATTTAACTAGCTTACTAATTTACTAGCTTACCAGTTTACAATTTTATTAGTTTACTTGCTTACTAGTTGATTAGTTTACTGATTTACTAGTTAACGAGTTTACAAGATCACTAGTTCACTAGCTTACTAGTTTACTAGCTCATTAGATTACTAGTTTTCTAGCTTGCTAGATTTATAGTCTACTAGTACACTAGTTTTTTATTTAACTAGCCTACTAGCTTACTATTTTATTTTCAAGTAGCTCACTAACTTACTATTTTACTAACTCGCTAGTTTTTTATTTAACTAGCTTACTAGCTTACTAGTTTACTATTTTTATATTAAAAATTTGACAAGTTTACTAGTTTACTAATCAACTTATTGACTTATTAACGAGTTTGCTAGTTTACTGTTTTACTTTTCCATTTGTTTTTATTTTACTATTATACGATTTCAGTATTTTTCTGCTTCACTAGCTTACTTATTTACTAATTAAGTATTCTACCAGCTTACTATTTACTCAGTTTACTTTTTTTCTTGTTTACTAGTTTATTAGCTTTCCAGTTTACTTGCTAACCAGTTTACTAGTTTACTAGCTAACTATTTTTTTTTTATTGAACGAGCTTACTATTTTAATAGCTTACTAGTTTACTAGTTCACTAACTCGCTAGTTTTTTATATAACTAGCTTACTAAATTACTAGTTTACTAACTCGCTATTTTTTCATTTCACTAGCTTACTAGTTTACTTGTTTTCTATTACAAATTTGACAAGTTTACTAGTTTACTAATCAACTCATTGACTTGTTACCGAGTTTTCTAGTTTACTGTTTTACTCTTTCACTTGTTTTCTATTTTACTTCTTCACGATTTCAGTAGTTTAGTTTATTAGCTTACTTATTTACTAGTTAAATAGTGTACCAGCTTACTAGCTTTTAAGTATACTAGAAATTTTTTAGTACATAACATTGATATAGATATACTTTTCTGAGAAATTTATAAGACTTTCTGTCCTGGAGCATATTTATTAATATAATACTATGATTATACATAATTGTAGAAATTATTCTAGAAGTTCATATAGAAAACAATAGAAACACAACGGATTCAATCGAAACAATTTTTACAACTCATCATACTTTCAAGCATAGAAACATTAAAACAATATGCAATTAAAATATTGGAATTTTTTATAAAAGAAACAGTTGTCTGAAAATCAACATGAATTCTCAAAATCGTTCAAATTTAAATACTATAGCATCAGTTTCCAAAAATCTAGCTAGAGATCCATAGAAATATTTAAAATATATAAAAATACCATAAAATACTCAAAAAGTTGATGAATAGTATGACACACAAAAAAAATATAAATTATTATGTACCTTATATCTGTGTTGCTAAAATTTGCTCAAAAACCAATTCATATATATATAAATTTTTTAGGAATTTATATCCTAGAGTATCGATTTTCGGAAAGCTTTATAGAATTCCATTTAACTAAGCATCAGATAATCCTTGTAGTAGTATAAATACACAAAGTATTGTTTAAAAAAATCGAAACCTCAGTTACTAATTGAAAAACACAAAAATCGAAGTATATTTTTCACGAACATGAAAAATGTGCAACTCTGAATTTCAAGAGTTGTATTACTTTTAAATTACAAAATGTGAAATATTTTAAAATCGCTCTCTCGTAACCATATTGTCAAGGATGAAAAAAACATAAAATATAATCGGGTCAAATTGAATGCGTTTTTCAAAGGCATATAACATCCTTCTTGAAGAAAGCATTGAATTATTTTGTACAAATTCGAAATTTCACTGATATCATATCTTTAACCCCCAATTTAATGAATTCCACTATATTCTACGCCTTTTCTTCTGCAATGACCAAGCCTTTCCATCGCCCTTCCAAACATCCTCAAATAATCACCATTAATCAAAAACACCCCGGAAAACGTACAGAAGACCCCGAAAAAAATGCGATCAAAACGCGGTTGAAAAGATCTAATCAGCCGAGGTTTTCAATGGAACGCGATGAAAAGCTTGGAAAGCAGTAACAAATCGGAGCGACGGGTTGGCAATAAATTATCGTCTTTTCTGCGCGGCATTAATCTCGGCGCGAGATTTTCCAAGGGAACTTCATTGTCAAGCTTTTTCATAATGCCCATTTGTTTGTACGGCCGAAATGGGAGTTGAAGAAAGCCGATATACGGACTTGGTTGAAAAGGTGAAACATTGATAAAGTAGCGTATCCCATCGATCATGGCGATTCCCTGCAGCGAACGAATCCGCGCGTTATTTCCAACATTCCTCTCGTTTCGCGTACACGTTCGACTGAGTGATATATGAATTATTCCACTCGATAGGCCTTGCGAGGAAGCTCAATAACCCGTTTCATTGAATATATACGGATTCCCTTGGTTTACGCAGTGCGGGATTCGTAGGAAATCGGATCCAAGGAAACGGATCATCATTTCGGGGATGTTTTGCATAGGTGCGAGAAAAGGTTTTGATAAGGAATATTTGCGGTTTTAGGATCTAAAATTTAAGTCTGAGAATTCAAAACTCATTTTTAATGACATAATTATGGGTGATTTTCACAATTTTTTCATTCTTAGTTAACTTGCTTCATTTTTTCTGACCACTTTTATTACATTCGACAATTTTTGATTTAGATTATTTTTCATCCAAATTTCTGTCATTTGATAAAAAATATACATTTCCGATAGTGTTGTGACGTTTGAAGATTATTTTTTTGTTGGCAGTATTAGTTTCGTGCTTTTTGGGCGAGTGGGTTGGCGGCATTGTAAAGAAGAGAGAGAGAAAATAAAAAGGTAAGATGGCGACAGAAGCCCAAACAAACAAAATCAATGTCAGTCATTATCTGACGAAATCATACAAATACAGTCCACAAAAACAAGGAATAATCAAAAAATAGTTAATCAAATAAGTATTATATTTTGCTAATAAAATAATTATGATATTATATTTTGATATTCATGTTCAATATGTACTTCATGGCACGAAATAAACTTTTTTATAATTGTTTTGACATTCTATCTTTGAAACTGATCCTTCGAGAAGATTTTTTGGTTTCCATGCCGGAAAACTATGTTTGCACTGTTGTGATTGCCAATTTCGTATCACGCTATTTTGTTCCTCAGTTTTACTTCAGGAAAAACTGCCAGCTTTGCCAAAATTATCAGTTGTTACATTATATGAAAATATAAAAACACTTAGTGTTGCATAGTGTCCGCCTAGCGGACGGTTTCCTCTAGTATATATAATTATGTTATTATTGTTGTGCCATTTGATGATTATTTTTTTTGTTGACAGTATTAGTTAGGTTCTTTTTGGTCGAGTGGGTTCGCGGCATTGTAAAGAAGAGAGAGATAAAATAAAAAGGCAAGATGGCAACAGAAGCCCAAAAAAACAAAATCATCGTCAGTCAGTATCCGACAAAATCATGCAAGTACAGTCCACAGAAACAAGGAATAATCAAAAAATAGTCAATCAAATAGCAGATAGGAATATTTCTTTTGATTAATCTAGAGGAATGGAAATAAAAATTATTTTACACGAAACAATAAGATAGAGGAAAATTGAAGTAAACAGGTTCATTGATTTTCACTTCAGACAATTTGCTTTATAGTATTGCTCCCATAATTTATTTTACAATTAGCGATTTCCTTATGAATAAACTGTTTTTATTCGCAGTTTCTTCGTGTTAAAAAAAGGTCAACCGAAACTAATTATTATAAAATATCAAAATGTCACAGTCAAGGGTAATTTTTTTAATTTCACCTTTCTTTAATATTTCCTGTTTCTAAGAAAGTGTCATCCCTAAATTTATCTTTGAAATCGATAATATTAATTACCTTAATTGAAATTGTTTTGATAACACAGTTGATTTCTGTGAATAAATAATCGAAAGAAGATTAATAATTTTTATTAATACTTTCAGGGACCTTTCTTCTTGATTAATGAGCTTTTTTGAAAGAGCGTTTCGTTCTGTAATGAAATGCTTCTTTAATTTCATAGCTTTGAAGAATCTCTTTTTGCTCTGTGTAAAGTGAAAATATTCATATAGTTAATGAAGAACTCTTTACAAATATATTTCTCACTATTTAAATAATGCCACACCAATTTCTTGGTTATGGTTCTTCTTCTTTGAATTATATTTACTGAAATACTATATTTTATCTTCATGATTTGTGAAGTTCATTGCGAAAAAATTGAATTTCCTCGATATTCAGATATTGTGAAATTGTATTCACGAGCTTGAAAACAACGACAAATAATTATTTCATCTCAGATTTGTCGAATGATCAATATTCAACATAAATTGATAATATGTGTACGAACTTTCTATTTTTTTTATTTCATGAACGTGTAATTCTAGCTATTGTAATTTTTATGAGCAATAGATAATAAATAAATGGGAGCAAATGAATAATTCATGTCTTTCGATGTCATTCAAGTGTACAATGTAATAAATGTATATTAAGTTGAAAAAGTAAGGTCAGATATAATAAATTGATAATTATTTTCGTTAAATGTAATTATCAAGAATATGTATTCATAAAATCATAAAATTGATTATTTTAGTTATCTACATCTTTTTTAAATTCAATCCATACTCCATTGATCATTTTTTCTTGAACATAATCAATAATATTGTAAACAAAATTATTGTACAGACGAACAATCATGACGAATTTTTATCATTTTCATTGTTTTTTTAATAATTTTTTTTTTATCAATCGAATATTATATTTTCATTTTTATCAAAATATGAGTATAGATAGTAATTAAAATACCTCATAAACAATAATGATTTATAACGATGTATTGGATTCCCAATAATAATTATGTACTGCATCAACTTATTTCTTCTGAATTATTATACTATAATTTCTTATCAATTTCACATTTGATTACAAGTAGTACAACCATATTTATAGCAATGTTGATATCACAATGTAATGAATGTAATTTCCGTAATCCGAGTAGATTTTTTTTATAATTATACATAATTATACTTTCTTCTTCTCTACAATATATCTTATATGATGAATTTCGAAAACAATTCATTATTCATATTAAATATTGAAAAAACAAGAAAATCTCAAAAAGTGTACCTGTTATTCTAAATTAACAAATGTCATGAGTCATAATAGAATATATGTTTAAAATACTATGAATTTAGGCATTCCAATATTTGAACCAACTGATTTAAAACGATTTTTGACATACATTACAATATTATGCACAATTTCTCAAATAATTCTTTTAAAATTTAGGGAATAATCGCTTCTCCTTCTCCTTTTTTTTACAGTCATCCCTCAAAATTTTCTCAAAATGATGCTCAATTTTACAAAAATTACACAACTTTCGCAGTACAAAAATACACGATTCACCTACTGCACTCCCAGCTCGGAAAACCCGGAAAAGTACGGGAATTTCGTAACATTGGCTCGCGAACCCTGCCATAGTTTCGCGATGGAAAGTGCCTGTATTTCAATGTCGTGATCCCGTGTTGGTTTGAGACGCGAGCACTAATAGCTGCGGCCAAGAGCGTTCATCGCGACCGCTCCTCGTTCTCGTAACCGCGCCGCAAAAGTTTAAACACGTACGCTCCCGCTTTCCGCGGACTTACGCGCTCGCTTATTCCACCGATCCTCACTCGCAATAACTCTTCCATACCCTGGAATAACTTAACTCGCCTTATCAAGATTTACCGGCCAGCGAGGGAGGCAAAGGGGATAAAAAAACGATGCATCGCAAATCAGGCCCAGTTTCACAGCGGATTTTAATGCCGATCGGAGACCTATTTTCGTGAAAGTTTGTTATTGAAAGTGGAAAAAAGAAGAGGTTCTTTAAAATATTTGGAGCAGGGAATATGTATACAAATGAAAGTATATTATTTGATGGATTGAATTGTATTGTATCGTGTAATAGTTATACAGAATAGTCCAAATTTCAGCATTCTACAAGACATATGAACATTTTTTTGAATTATGAAGGGTAAGGTAATTTTTCAAAATGAAGATCACCTTTGTGCTATAGAACATTTTTTTTTTTAGATGATTTGAAAGTAATGCACAATTTCTGTATTTTTGAGAATTTTTAACAGTCTACGCAATTTGCAAACGTTTTCTGGTACGCAAAAATTTGTTTATGTTTCTTTAATGACTAGAAACCTTCAAAATTTTGTATGTTTTTTGATTATTCCAAATTTCAACATCTTAACTTAATACGAATCATCCACAACTTTTCAAATTTTATATTCGTTATCTGAACACATTGCGACTTTTAACATTTTTGTTATTTCTTGAATTTTTCGGATTCTCGTCGAAAATGAAAAAAAAGTTTCATGCCTGATTTGAAGAATTCAACTTTTAATGGCAAATTATACAATTTTCCTGGATTTTTTAAGATTGTCGACAATCTTTGTAGTTCTCATGCCTTAGTTTCTCAAAATTTTGAAATTTCAAACATGTGCAATACAAACTTTTTGGAAACATTTCGCATTTTTTTTTGTATTTGCCTCATGTTCGAAATTTTTCGTGATGCATTAGATATTTTTTGAGTTGTATAGGTTTTTGAAAGATTAGTGGAAAAAATTATGATCATACATATTTCGAATGAATATGAAAGGTATATCGTAGATTTTGTCATCGAAACTCGTGAACTTTTTTACGATCTCACGAATTTTTTCAACTTCTCAAAATGTTTTCCGATTTGAAATAATCTCGATTTTGGAAATTTTTTAAGACTCTTGAGATTTGTAACAGAAAACAAGGTATTTTCGAAACTTTCCATTTTAATGGATATTTGTCCAATTGTTTATTACTATTTATAATTTTGTAAAAGTTTTCACGTTTTTCAATTTTTTATTAAAACATTCAAAAAATAGTATCATACATAATACAAATGTAATCCCCAAAATAAATGAACTTTTACTGGAATTCTTGGAAAACTTGAATTTCAAAAACTTGACTATATTTCGTATTTTTAATGTCTTAATCTGTTGAAATTTGTAAGTTTCTAAAATTTTAATATAAACTATTTCATCCTCCTACAACTTGATGAAAATGTTTCAAATTCTCTGGTGTTTTATGCAAAGTAATGTATAACATCATGTACATAAATTTCGGAAAAATATTTACCATATCAGATCGAAAAAATTTACCACTATTTCTAAATTCTTCATTTTATTAAAATTTTGCAGAGTATTTGACGGTCTCAAAAATTTTTAATGCTTTTCGATTTCAAAAAATTTTGACAGTAGAAAATATAAGACTTACAATCTTCGATTTCCAATTTTGTTAAGAATTCGTCTAACTCTTTAAATTATATGTGATTTTTTCAAACTTTCCAAGTATGTTTTTTTTTTTCACATATATGTATTCGGAAATAAGAGAATATGAGCATATTTCAGAGCAATATCGTAATCAATTCAAACAAAAAAATCAATTATTCTGTACCAAAAATAACCAGTTTTTCAAATTACGTAAAACTACTAACAATCCCAGAAATTGTACGCATTTTCAATTTCCGACAATTTTTAAATTTCAAGAATATTACGAGCTATTCAAAATTTTTAAAAACGTACAAGAATATATCTAAATTTCTTTCAAAATATAACAAAAAAAAACAGCAGTATGATATTTATTTTGCAAATAAGCAATAACGAATAACATGTGATAAATGCATGCACTTTTTCTGAGATTCTAATAATTTTATCAATCACTTAAAATTACTGAGACAATTTGAAGATTTGCATATTTTATTGAACTCATTTGTTTGCAAGTATTATAACAATGTAAACATTTTCTTTTACTTTCAATCTGTAGCTTCAATTTCAATCATTAGCAACTCGAAAAAATTTGGTTGCACTACGCTTGTAAAAATATATATACAATCTCAGAAATTTCTCTATTAAATTTGAGAGACTGTCGTTGAACCAGATTTCCCATACTGTCTATTTAATTTTCTTTTAAAGTTAAAAACGCATTTATGAAAAAAATAGACACAGTCTACGAGAATTATAAAGAATCTATGAAATCGAAGTGTTTATTAAATATAAAGCAGACGTTAAACTCATTTTGCCTTTAAATGATTTTCCATTGAAAATGTGTACTCAAATTTTTTTGAATTCAAGTGGATTTCGACATAAAAAAGTTTTTTGGAGCAGATTTTCCCTAATTTATCAGCAGCTATTTGATTGCAGCAAAAAATTCATACTGTATGGAATATAAACTGTATGACAAAAATTGTATTGTATATTTTATATTTTGCAAATATTTTGAAACATTCCAACATCTACAGTTAGAAGATAAAATAAATAATAATAAAAAATATTGAAAATAATACATCTAATATCCAAACGATAAATTTTCTGTTTTATATTTCTTGTGGAAAAATTCTGTCGCTGTCCAGTTATATAGTTTTTCTTCTGAAAAATTGTATATTTTTCTTCTGAAACACAACCAAAAAAATCTTAAATCACAATGATTGAAGTACCACTTTGAAGGTAAAATTAAAGTCGATTTTGTCAATTGAATAGAAAAATCAGTCATTTTTTCCATGCAGGAAATTGACACATGGCAATGTCTCTGAACTTTTTTAAATGTGCAGTTTGTAGTTGTTGAAAGTTAGTCACAATTCAGAAATATTGTCTATAATTTATAATCATCTCTCACTCATTTATAGTCTATTGTACAAAATATCAACCTTCATGTTATAAAATACATGAAATCAAAATACAAACAAAAATTTTGAACTAATAAAATTATTCTACCTATAATAACATGAAAATACATCTATATTTACACAATTTTACCCCATAAATCATTTCCCTCTCACGGAAAACCTTCCCTGATAAAAAGGGAAAAGTCTCGTTACGTGCCTCGAATGCTATTAGCGTAAATCGCCGAGATGATACCATTAGCGTTACGCAATAATGACGATCGGCGTCGTACGCGTATCGCCATTGAGAAATCCGATACCGCATTTTACACGATTCCGCTGGTATTTTCGGATTTTTCTCCGAGTTTCCACCGCTTTCGAAACCCTCCAGATGTCTGCTTGTTTCATCTCACGTTTACGGAAAAATTGTTTTCTATCGTTGACTGACCTTAGGGAAAATTCATGAAACCGATTGGAATTTGATCAGGTACTAAGTAGCATGTTCCACTGCAAATATCAGAAAGATAATGCGGACCGGAGTACGTGTATCATTCGCGGTAATTGCCTTGTTATTGAAGATTGTATACCTGTTTGAGCAATTCTGGAACGAACAATTTTCGAGGTGTGTGCGAATTTCGTTCACACTGTGGGAAAATTGAAATAGCGAGATTTCAGGTATAAGGATTTTCATAGGTTTAGAGGAAAATGGGTAGATTAGTTCGTGTAGTAACAGGAAAATTTTTCTCGTTAATTTTGTTTTTTTTTCATGTTAAAACGAATAATAACCTTTTCCTTTTCCATACACTAAACAAAAAATAAGAAAAAATGTACATTATTTACAATTTAACAATAAATAACGAGTTTATCAATAATAATGCAAGTTAATACAAGAAATAGAAAATCTGTTTGCTCTTTATGAATATGTGTTTGAAACCAAAAATACAAGAAAATTTTTTTTCCAGATTGTATAATAATTCGAAAAAAATTTCGAAGATTGTGTAACATTCTGAAAATTTAGTAAGACTACAAGAAACCTGTAATATTCCGAACATTTATGATAGTCAGAAAATATTTTGTCTTAGAGAATATTATATTCTTCGATAATTTTGAAAATTTCAACAAAATGTGCTATCTAAGTTTCGATTGGGTAAAAACTACTAATTAATAGTAGAATTCTAATTATTTAAACAGTGAAAAGGGAACAACTTAAGTTTCAGTAAAAATCTACGAATCGAACTAGTGATATAGCTTACTGATGAAATAAGTAATATTTGACTGAAGAAAATAGTAAATAACTATCTTCAAACTTTAGTCAAAATCCATTATTACAGTAAGTAGGTTTTGACTAGTTTTAGTAGTGCATTTTGACTAAAAGTTAAGTATAGTTCAACTAATGAAAAAGAAATTTTTACCTATACTTAAGTAAATAGTTTTACTGTTCATAGTAACAAATGTTTACAATTGCAATTATTAATTATCTACATATCATTCAAATGATACTAATGCATTATTGTTTTATACTAAAAAATCAAACAATGATAATAGATATATTTAGACATTCGTTAAATTTTGATTCTTCGAAACTTCAAGCTTCGAACAATGTTTTTTACATGAACTTTTTTCACAACTAAATATATTTTAGTGGTATTCTAGAATTCAACATTTTTTCAGTTAACTTGTGGAATTCTACTACTTTAATAGATCTCTGACTATCAATGACCTAATAATTGAATTAACAAAAATTTTATTAATTCGAACTAAGAGAGTGACAATTCCGAAAATAAAGAGAATTTTTATAACGTTGGAGATTGTTGAAGATCGTGAATAAACTATAAAAAAATTCTAAAAATTTGTTACATTCGAGTAACGTGAGTAAATTCTGTAGATTGAAGGGAATTTTAAAAATTTTGTTCACATCGATAAATTTTAAAATATAAACAAAATTATTACAATTCCAAAAATGATTAATAGCACAAACACCGTCAAGTATCTTGGAATTTTTAGATCACTGAAAAATAATAAAATTTCTAAAATATAAGATAAGATTGAATTATTCAAAAAATTCGAAAGAATCATGAGAACTCGATCGATTTTGTAGATCGTTAAATATTTAGAAGATTCTGTAAAACTCATACAGAAACTGTGTAAGAGCCTTGAAATTTCAATAAATAAAAAAAATCTGTAATACTTGTCATAGTTAAAAATTTTGGAAACTGCAGTTAGAATATAATGGTTCTTAAAATTATAAAAAATCGAGAAACATCAAAAATATTAAAAAATACAATGATTTGAAAAAATCTAAAATATTTGTTGAATTTCAGGAAATATTCATTCGTTATGAGAATAGTTATGAGAATAGTATGTTAAAAATTTTGAAATTTGTTCATAAAACTGAAGATTGTAAGTAATTTTCTTGAAATTCCCAAAAGTCCATGAATATTTTTCTGTATTTCAATAAACACTTCGAAATTTCGAAAAATTTCAATAATTCAATAAAATTAGAGTAATCATGCAGATATTTAACGAAATGTTATTAGATTTCAAAAAATTTACAATATTCTGAAAATTTTTAACATGCTTCAAACTTTCATTAGTAAAAAATTTGCTTTTAAAAATAAAAATCTAGAATTTTCGAGAATTTTTGAAAATCACGAAAATTAAGTTATTCAAAAGAATAATAACTATTGATGATACTTTAAAATTGTTTGAATATCGAGACAAAATTATTATTCTTTAGATTGTGATAAATTTCGTAAATTTTACGTGAATTTTTAGGAACTGTGTCGTTATTTTAGAATTTTTTATATATTTTTTATTGTTTCATAGTAGAAAGATTGTATATAATATTAGAAATTTCAATAAAAACCTTTGAGATTAAGTTTACTTTGCAAATTCGGAGAAACAATGAAAAATGAATTATTGTTAATAATTCTGAAAATAAAAAAAATTTGTAGTGTTCCAGAATATATTGATAAATTTTGTAGATTGTTGAAAATTTTGAAAATTCCTCTAAACTACACGAACTCTATAATATGATCCTTGTTCAAAAAATTAGAAAAATTTTTGATTGTCATGGGATCGTCGATGATTTTGAAAATTTGAGACAAAAGTAACCTTTTTCGATTGTCTGAATGCAGAATAAAAAGGAAAATGATAAAAATCGAAACATATTCTGTTTTTTTTTTTTTTCGTTTAGGACGTTCAACTTCACTAAAAAAAAAATTAAAACTTTACATACATGTACGTGAAGTTATTTACCAGTACCATGGTATGAAAATTTTTCCATACTTTCGTATTAAGGGGGGAATACCAATTAAATGAAAAAAAAAGTCACTTGACTTTGGGCGTGGATAGAGAAAAAACTGTTATTACGCGTAATGTAAAATTTTGTACGTAGGTTGTGTGTCATATTAACTAACAATATAGAAAAAAATTTTCGCAAAATTCGCATTTACTTTCTAGTTAGAGTCGCGAAAAAAAGAGTACCCCAAATTTGCGGTGTGACAAATTGCAAATCTACGGTTAAACTAATTTGCATAATTTTTTTCGCCAATTACAGAGGAAACAAATATGCTGCCCTTGACGAATGATTTTTTTGCAAAAAGTGCTTTGTTTTTCCATAAAAGTTCGCAAATCAAAAACAAAACAATCAGTAAAATGATTATTTATCTTTATTAACGAAAAAAAATTTTTTTTTTGCAAAATCTGAAAACGTTAAGGGCAAGTATATGTCATAACAAAACTATTTTATTCACACTTTTTTGCTATAGAAAAATTTCCTCAGGCCCTATCTGTCACACCGCAAATTTGCAGACTCTTTTCTTGCACGCTTGTAACTACAGGCTAGATGCGAATTTTGAAACAACATTTTTTTTATATTGTTGTAAACATAACATACTACATACGTAAACAATTTAAAGATTACTAGCATTGATAGTTTTTTTTGCTATCCTCGCTCGAAGCCAAGTGACCGTTTTTTCTATCTAATTGGTATTCCCCCCTTATATCGAAAAAGTGATAAAATACTGCAAAAATTCCATTAAAATCTAATTTTTTTCCATACGTTGAACATTTCCGTAGGATATGGAAAAATATCCATACAAATGTATGAAGATGTTGCATTTATTCTTTACAGTGTTGGTCACAAAATTTCTCGCAATATACCTAACTACCTAAGAATCTCGAAGATTCTGAAGATCATTCTTCCATCTGACATCTGTTACCTCAAAAACTAACTCATCTTCTCCAAAAACCTATCATTTCCCAAAAACCTTTTTTCCATCTCTGTTCAAATCCTCTGAATCACATAAATAATCTCCAATTTCCTCTTTAAAGAATTCCTCCTGTACAACAATCATCTCTCCCATCAAAACACATCAACCTTCTCGTGATCGCAAATTCACCACCTTGCCACATTATTGATTGTCTATGATCAGGTAATTATTCTCGTCACGATAAATTGGTACGCGGCAACGTCTTCCGTCTAATTAAATTCCCGATTAAACAAATTAAGGTAACAGTTTCCAGAACACACTCGGGCCCTCCCAGTGACTCAAGAAACAGTTATTCCAACAGAAAAAGGACATTTTCACTGTTACTGTAAATAACGTCGGATTCGTTGTTTTCGAGGTTGTGTATTCCTTAAGCCAGAAACACGCAAAGTTTGGTCATTATGGTAATGTTTCATAAATATTGCAACTGTCGGGAAAAGCTTGTTCCGGTTCGTGTAATGCATCGTGGTTTTTTAATGGACATGACGATGTTTTTTTGTCAAAGGCTGTAGAAAAAAACACTTGGGGTTCGAAGTTGCTGTTTTAAAGAGTGTGGAGACTTTATGAATAATCGCAAAAAAGTTTTGTTTGGGAACTAGAATTTGAAGAGGGTGTAGGGCCATTAGGTAATTTATTCATTTATGATTAATTGTTGATGAAAATGGAGGAGAATTCAAATTCACCTGAACGTTTTTTGATTTAACAAAATCGATTTCTTCGTCTATGATAATTAATGCAGGAATGAAAATGATAGATGGTATCAGCAATAATGGGGAAATGTGATTGAGAGGCACAATCAATTTTCAAAGCCATCTGCAAACGAATGTAGAGCTAATGAACGTAGCAGTAATTGTCATTACCGCGAGTAAAGTAAGTACTATAATTGCTATTGTTCCTGATGCAGAGAATGAGAATTTCAACCGTGTGGCGGCAGTTTGAAACAGTTAAACAAGACGAGAATTGCACTGTTTAAAATTAGTTAACACCCAAGTTTCCTAGTAACTGAGTACAAGAACAATAATCACTTTCCATTAACATTCTTCCTATCATTACAAGTCGAGGGATTCATGATACGATTCCTTTATAGTGTCTCTCTTCTACATCAATAACTTGCAATAGAAGACAAATTTTTTGAATGAAAGACAATTTAATATTTTTGCACTGCTAATTTTTATTATTTTGTTTGGTGAACTTCTTTCTAGACCCTGAAGATCAAGAGGGATTTACTTTATACAGCTTCAATGTAGTTGAACTTTAAACATCTCGTACAATAAATTGTTTACGCGAACTATCAAATAGTCACGGACGAAACTTTACACAATTATTGTGTCTCGAATTACATGAACATCAGGATGGCGCGGGTAGACGTCAAGCTGCAGAAAATACTTTTGATCTCTTATTTTCTCTTTCGTAACCTCTCTATCGCACATTTTTTCAATCTGTCTTACACATCTCACTATTACGTAATAATTAGTTGAAAGAGTTGTTTCTATAAATTATTCTCCTCGCGATTGACATTAAATGATGCATCGTTTGAATCTCGTACTGGTTCTCGTGATCGATGCTCTGGGAAAGAAGATATCAAGGAATATTATATGTCTGGAAATCCAAACAGTAAATTTTTTTGAAAATTCGTTGGAAAAATTATTGAATAATTCATTGTTAGTTATGAGGGATGGGAATCAAAGGAAATAAATTTAGTACTCCTTTTAAATATTAAAATAACCTTTTTTTTTGCATAGACGACACTGCTGTGCCTAGCAGTGACGGCAGTAGTGGGGGACCTGCCACCAGGGACGAGGCGTAATACGTACTTGCCCCCAGAACCTACGAAAGGAGGTTATGATTACAACAAGCCACCAAGGCCAACGTCACCAGTGGGGCCCCCACGACCTCCCCCGACTTTTCCAACATCACCTACGAGACCTCCTTCGTTCCCTGGACCCGGGCCCCGCCCAGGAGGAAATTTTCCGGGCCCAGGAACACGTCCTGGGGGAGGATACCCGGGGCCCGGACCCAAACCTACCCCTGGATTTCCTGATTACACAGGGTCTCCTTCAGGGACTAATAGTATTGGTGGGGGTGGACACGATGTAAGTGAATCACAAAAAAAGTGTGTCTTACAGGGGGGTTTTGGGGGTTCAAAACCTCTCCCGAAATTCTGATAAAATCAATCAATACTTCATCTAAAAATGGAAAAAGTTACATCGATAAACAATATAAATGAAAGTTACAAGAAAAATTCATGAAAACGTTAGCAGTATATATTTGATAGAAAAGTAGAAACTATCGAACCGTAGGATTATGTAAAAATATGAATCAGAAAAATTGTTGCAACCCAATGAATAATCAACAAAAATAAAAATCTACGGAAATGCTAAAAATTTACAAATTTTTGAATCTCAGATCATCAAATCCTAGAAATTTATAGAAAATCCATGTGAAAATATAAAAAATATTTCGATTGATACAAACTCAAGAAGGATAATGCAATTATTTGAATTCTACGAAAAAACTGTTTTCTGTAGAATCTTGACAAATGTCTCCACGATCTATAAATTTTGGGATTCTAGAGTATCGAATTCTAAATATACTATAAATCTATAAATATTCTCGAAAACGCAACGAAATCTATAAAATACGTCAAAATACAAAAACAGAATAATGATGTAAAACATGAAAAATCTATATGAATGTGATTCTACCATCAATTCTTGAAATTATTTAAAATAAATAGAAATTTGCATCTTGAAGCATCGAATTTTCTAAGTATCTATGGCAATCTACAACAATATAAGTAATCTATAAAAATACTCAGAAATTCTCCAGATTATTATACTATAAAAATCTAAAAAGTGAGTTTACTAGTTGACTAGCTTAATAATTAACTCGTTTACGAATTTACTAGCTAAATAATTCACTCATTTACTAGTGTACTAGCTAAATAGTTAACTACTTCATAAGCTTACTGGTTTACTAGCTTACCAGTTTACAAGTTCACTAGTTAACTTGTTTACTAAACTACTAGTTTACTAACTTACATGTTTTTTATTTAACTAGCTTACTCGTTTACAAACTTACTAGTTTATTAGTTAAATAATACAAATTTATAAGTTTACTAGTTTACTTATTAACTAATTTACTTGTAACGAGTTTGATAGCTTTCTATTTTATTTGTTCACTTGTTTACTATTTTACTATTGTACAATTTAGGTAGTTGACTAGTTCACTAACTTACTAATTTGCTAGTTTACTCTTTTTCTAGCTTACTAGCTTACTTGCTTACCAGTTTACTAATTCAATAGCTTACTAGTACACAAGTTCACCAGCTTAATTGTTCACTAATTTCCTAGCTTACTAGTTTATTATTCAACTAGCTTACTAGTTTACTAACATACTGGTTTAATTGCTAACTATTAAAAATTTGATAATTTTACTAGTTTACTGAGTAACTAATTTACTTGAAAATGATTTCACCTGTTTACTATTTATACTTCTCCACTTGCTTACTATTTCACTATTTTACAATTTTAGTAGTTTACTAGTTGACTAGCTTACTGGTTTAGTATTTAGGTAGTTTACTAGCTTGCTAGTTTTCTAGTTTACCATTTTTCAAGCTTACTTGTTTACTAGCTTACTTGCTTACCAGTTTACTAGTTTACTAGTTTACTAGCTTACTAGTTTACTAGTTTACTAGTTCACTAGCTTATAAGTCACAATTTTACAAGTTTACTTGCTTACTAAACTACTAGTTTACTGGCTCACTGGTTTTTTATTTAACTAACTGACTAGCAACTAACGTACCGGTTTAATAGTTTACTATCACGAATTTGGTAAGTTTACTAGGTTACTAATTTACAAATTTACTTGTTCACGTGTTTGCTATTTTTCTATTTGATTTCGTCACTTGTTAACTATTTTATTATTTCACAATTTTAGCAGTTTCTTAGTTTACTAGCTTACTTGTTTACTAATTCAGTAGTTTACCAGCTCACTACTATACTAGAAATCTCTCGATACATAAAAAGTATGTCGTGGATATAATTTTCTTAGAAAATTCATAAAACTTTCCATCATGGAGCATATTTATTGATATTACGCTATAGTTATAAATAATTTTAGAAGTTATTCCAGAAATTCATATAGAAAACAATAAAAACACATCTAATCCAATTGTACAATTTTTGCAAATAAACATACTTTTACTTATGAAAATACTAAAAACATTTGTATTCTAAATCTTCATAAAAGAAACTGTCGTCCGAAAAATCAATTTTAATTCTCAAAATCGTTAAAAGTTTCAATACTATAGCATCAATTCCTAAAAATCTATCAAGCCATCTATAAAAGTATAAAAACATATAAAAATACCAGAAGTATACCATACGAAAATAATATAATTTTATGATGTATCTTTTATCTGTGTGGTTAAAATTTGTTAAAAATCAATTCGAGTGTATAAATTTTTTAAAAGTTTCATTCTTAGAGCATCGAGTTTTAGAAAACTGTATAGAAACCCATATAACCTTATTGAAGATAAATCTTGAGGTGAAAATATACAAAAATTATTAGTGAAAAAAATTGACCTCAGTTACTAATTGAAAAACACAAAAATTGAATCATATTATTGACGAACATGAAAAATGTGCCACTCTGAATTCCAAAAGTTGCATAACTTTTCAAATTCAAAATCAAAAATATTTCAAAATCCCCCTCATGTAACCTACCAACTTGTCAAAGATTCAAAATTATAAAACCCTGAAGGAAAATATTTTTCCGGCAAACCCCTACCGAAAATTTTTTTACCTACGCCCCTGTTTCTTACATACTTAAGGGATTACTTTCATAAAAGTACCAATTTCTTCTCTTTTCATTGATTTTCCTATTCTAATGTTGTTATTTTCTTCTGCAACGACATTCATGAAAGAAAAAATCATTCACGAACACAAATTCACGTCCAAACTAATCAACAAATCATGATATCATCATGAAATTAATAATTTCTGGCGCTCATGGAAACGATTGCAGCGGCATCGCAATTTTTCTCTCAAACACCTAACAAACGTCATTTTCCTCGTGAAGTAAGATATTTCCACAACTGTTGTCGTGAGTTTGTCAGAGTCCCCAGCACCGATGTTCTCTTGACTTTTAAGCGCTCGCGTGTTTCATGCAAGAAAATCAATTTCATGCAACATTCTTACGCCCAACAAAAGACACTCCGAACCGCGCCGCGCTGTTTTACAACTTTTCCGTTACATTCGAATCATCCAATATGAAACCCGGCGCGCAATTTTCCGTACTTAAAGTTCAATTACCGACGCAATTATGTTCTTGGAAGCGATTGTTGCATAAAAATTTGGCCGGCTCGCAAACCATCGTCGCCATATTTTACTTTCTACTCTGTAGGCATAAAAAAAATCTGCACTGCTTTTATTATTTAATTACGTAGGTTGCAAAAGAATTGATGAGATTTTTTTGACATGTTGCTTTGGGGATTTCATTGGGAGTTTCATTTACTGAGGAGAATTTGTTTGGTTTTTTTTTGTGTGATTGCGAAACATTTTGCAAGGAAGATGAAGTAAGGTTTAATTGTAGGTTATGTTTGAAATTCCGAAAAATTAATTGGAGATATCGAAATGTGATAAATTTTCACAAGCAGAGCAGTTTTGGAATAGGAATTTAATGTTTATTAATGTCAAAATTTCACATAGCACAGAAAATATGTAGATCATCATCGAAAATAAACTTCATGCAGCAACTTTTATTGTATGCACAAAAGAAATATGTCTAACAATGTATTTTCAAATCTTGTCAGCATCAAGTACGAGTTATCAGATTCATAACTCAACTCGTGATATCTCAATCGACAGTTACTTTATTCCACGTTTGAACGAAACTCAAGTTTGTGCTGAAGAACGCGTAAGAAAACAGATATCAACAGATTTTTCGATTACTTGATGTCAGAGACAATCTTCCATCCCATCAAGATTAATGTAGTGTAGAGTTGAGTACATCAGGGTTCAAAAAGATGCAAGTTTTTTTTTGTGCGATTATTTTGTTCGTGAATGGAGATACGTTAAAAGGAAACATTCGACGATACAAATAACGAATATCATCTAAAGATGTTCCATGTTGCATAATATTATTCTTTATTATAGTATTCAGATGCACAATATTTGATTATTCGCAATGGAAAGCAATTTCTTTTATCTGCATTTATTTTAAATGCAGAAAAATATATATTCTACTTGCCAGTTGTATTTCTCCATACAATGCGACCATTGAATTTCGTGAAGTAATAAATCGTATTCAACTACTCCGTCCGGACAGTGACAAAGTGTGTGTATTTTTCGAGTCGATTTCAAATGAACGTCCATTTATCCCAGTTTTACAAATGTTTTCGATCAGATAGGAAACAAAATCAATGTTGTATGTAAAAAAAACACAGTTTATTAGGTAATTGATAATAATTCTTTTCTATTTGCAGTGGTGTTGACGAGTATTGATTTATTCCTAAGACAGACAGCATAAATTTTGAGTATTTTCGGAGAACTGAACCTCAGTATTTTTTTTATTGAAACTTGTATCGAAACCAATCATGGACTTGCTTACTTAATAAAATTTAAATTCAACGAAATCATTAAAAAATGTAATAAGTATCTGAAATTTGAATTTCAAATGCTTGCATCTACAATTTAGAAGATGAAATACTGCAATATCACAAATTCGAACAACATTATGATTATAATAATCTATTACAAAATTTTCCTGTATAACATAAAAAATTACATTATATTTATTTCCATGCATATGTATACCGATATCCTACATATCGTTATTCATTATGATAAATTGTAACAATAATTTCTAAATATCAAATAAATAAAATGTGTGACTGCTTCTAGAACCACGTTCATGAACCTGGGATGCCTTATGACTTCAACTATGCTGTGAAAGATGACGCTTTTGGCAATGACTACAGTCATCAAGCAGCTAGTGATGGAGATATTGTACGTGGAGAGTACAGAATTCAACTTCCAGACGGTCGAACTCAAATCGTAAAATACACTGCGAGTTGGAAAGATGGATTTTCTGCACAGGTCTAGTATTTTATAAACTACTTTTTCAGGGAATAAAAAAGTCTCGAGTTTTTAAACAGTTATAAATATCTTTCTAATTCGAAGCTGGTTACCTTCTGTTGAATTTTTCGTGCAGATCCTTGTAACAAAAATGATGATAATTATGATCAACTTGTAGAATTTTCATAGAATATAATTTAAAATGTTAAGGGGGGAACTTGGTTTAGAACGCCGAAAATTGCATGATATTTAGCACAGTTTCTAAGGCTGCTTATCTTATGAAATGTTTCAAGTACTGTTGAACTAGGTCATAGATACACAAATCTTGTAAAAAAAATTTATTTTCATGTTACTCGATAATGATAAACAATAATTATTCATATTTGTTTCGGGCACTACTCGCTTAAAGATCCTCCACTGCGTACACGATAGCGATCGTCCTATTTATCAGAAACATGAAAACTAAAATTTTTTTTGCACTTTAGAAGTTTATCTTCTATTCAAACATAAGAAATTTTTTAAAATGTTAAAAATTGCAAATTTTATGGGTGTTTAAAAAAAAATTCTCGTTTCACTGACGAAATTTTCAGATAATTAACCACAAAAAAAATTGATTAAAAAAATTTTTCACGTAGTTTTTTAGGTTCACGTACAAGCTTACACTTTTAGCTTTAAAAAGAGCTATCACTTATAAAAATGCGGCAATCACAACATTTTTAATCGTGTACGCAATGGAGAATCTTCAAGCGAGTAGTGCAAGAAACAAATACGAATTATTATTGCTTAACATTATAGAATAACATGAAAATAAATTTTTTTTTGCAAGATTTGTGTATCTATGACCTAGTTCTACAGTACTTGAAACATTTCATAAGATAAGCAGCCTTAAAAACTGTGCCAAATATCATGCAATTTTTCGTCGTTCTAAACCAGGTTCCCCCCTTAAGTTTTTCATATCCAATACTCAGAGAATGTTTTAAGATTCATATATTTTTTATGTTACATTGACTTTTATATGAGAATCAACCAGTATATATCAGAAAATTTAAAATTATTTCTATATTCATTTTTGTAGGTTTTGCCAATCTCGTTTTTCTCTCATATCAAATCATCACAAAACTTTTTTTTTTCTTAACAAGCCAAAGATGTTTTCTGTATAATTTCTTGATATAGTAATTATATCAATTGTTTGTAAATATGCTCTTTCGAAGAGGTCTTACATATTTTTGAGTATTATTTTCAAATTCGTTACTACCTTGCATTTTTTTGAAACTTTCAACGAAATCTTAGCCTTAAAATGTCAAATTACTCTGATTTCCATTTTCGTGATAATTATTGTTAAATCCGGAAAATTTGCTTGATGCACAGTTTTCTGTTGCGTTTTATTTTCTTGAAGGGAAAATGTTTCTATTTCCACCACATATTAGTATTTAATATATTGAAAAACGGAACTTCCATCAATGAACAATTTTCACGTTTGGTTGTTCTTCTAACAAAAAAAAAAAAAAAAGAAAAATTGGAGCGTGTTGAATCAACACGCGTTAGAAGTAAAACTTCTCATGCTGCTTTCTTTAAGGCTCAGATGTACAGATTTTTATTTCTCTTACCTTTTTTAGCTCTAAAAGATCCCTAAATTTTTCTGTGTAGTATTTTCCTCGTTTTTTAACTGTAAATCAGTTGAAATACGACTGTATTAAAACATTACAGTTTTACATTACAACAAAATCTCCAAATTACTCCCTGCATAAATTACATTCTAGAATAAATTACATTCTAGAAAAGTGATAATGCTGCCTGAGGAGTTTTACTTCAAAAAAAATTGTTACTATCAACAATCTTGTAACCTTTTCTGAAAATGCTATCAAAACTTGGAGTAGAAATAGAAATACATCACCTTAGGTTCTAAGAAAAAATGTAACTTTGCTATTGAAACAATTGTTTGCAAAATGCATTTGTAATGTAAACCTCATGAGAAATTGAAAAAAATTTGATCGTACTCTTTTTTATTCACAGAAAATAAGAGTGTGAAATTTTATAATTAAGATGAAAATAAGTAAAAATATCTTTCCAAATTCTTGTCATCTTCCAGTGAACACAAAATCCAAATTCGACAGTTATTTAGTTTAGTTTTAAATTTTTGTTATTCAAAAAGAATTTGTACTTGAAAGGAACAAAGAATGCAAAACTATAAAAAATCACCCAAAAATTTATCATGTCCATTATTATTATTCTTTAAAAAATACATCAGTGGTGATATCCTCATTTTAAATGATTCTCGATCTCTCTTATAACTGTCTTTCGATACCTTTAAGTAAAATTACTTCATACAATCTCTAATCTAACGACTCGTAAGATCTTTCTGGCGACGCTCTTGCTTTGGGTAATTTCATTACTAGTCTTAAAAAACTTACAAAAAAAGTAAAACTTCCGTAATAAATTCCTTTGTTAACAAATCGTACAAATGAGAATAATACAGTTTTTTAGAAGTACAGTCTAACCTTAAAATTATTTTTTCAACGCCATATACGCTGCAAATAAGATAGATTTTTTAATTTTATTGCTGCAATCTTCCAATAAAGATATAATGACAATCAAATATTTACTCAGTTAAGCAAACAAGATTAAAATTTCAAGTAACAAGGAAATTGTGTTCGAAATTGAAAAACAATTCTATTTACGAAGAATAAACCAGCTTGCATCATTTGTAGTTGACGATATTATTGCTTTGGGTAATTTCAGGATCCGTCTTGAAACACGGATGAAAAAAGTAAAAATTCCCTCGTATATTGGTTTCATTCTTTTCAACATTCAAGAAGAATGTTCATTCACGAAGAATAAACCAGCTTGCATCATTTTCAGCTTAAGACATTATTGCTTTGGGTAATTTCAGGATCCGTCTTAGAACACGGGTCAATAAGTAAAATATCCCTCGTAGTTTGCTTCCTTGATCATCTATAAGAAAGAAATTATTTTATTTTTCTAAAAACATCATCAAATCTTCAAAATATCTGTAAAAAACCGCTTCAAGGTTCAATAAAAAAAATTTTTTTATGTCAAATGATGTAAACTTTGCAGGTCTCGTACGAGGGAACCCCACGCTACGACCTCCCGAACCGCGGGGGCGGCGGAGGCGCCGGGGGTGGCGCCTTCCAGGGGTATTAGATTTAAACCACGGCGGTTCTCCTAAATCACACCGTTTTTTTTCTACGCACAGGTCACCCGAGCCACGGATCATACGTCAAAATAAATACTCCACTTTGCATTAGCGCGGCCCCGAGATTTACCTACGTCCCCGGGGTTGAAAAATACGTACCCATGCGCCGTAAATCGCAACGACGCGCGGAATTCCCGATGTCATAACCCGAGTATCAGTATTTCTAATATGTTTTCTCTCCGCCATGCATAATGCAGAGCGCCATTTTTACGCAGAAAAATCGAGATGATCCGGGTACGCTTATTTCCACGTCGGGGAAACGTAATGTATTATACACTAGGATGAATGCGAATGAGATTATTCGAATCGAAATACAAGTTTCTACAAAGTGGCATTACCTTAGCGAACTCTGTAATATAAGAACTACGACGAGTGTATTTAATTTAAGGCAACGAGAGACACGCAATTAGGAAAATTCGTTCGCGTTGGATCCTTTGATTTTGAATTTGAAAGAAACCGTATGCGACTTGAAGGTTTTATTTTTGTAGAAAAATGTGTCATGGCATTCGAACAATAAATGTATTTTAAAAAAGTGCTTTTCTCGTCTGTTCGTGTACTGGAAAAAGTGGGACGAGCTTACTTTCGAACGCTGCTTACCGAATGCGAAATGAAGCAGGATGCATTTCGGTCCATTAGAACAGGGGGTTATGTTTAATCATGAATCGCACTTGGCATCTGGAAATGGATATTGATCCTCCTGTGAAATGGACTTTTTTTTTGTTTGGTCTTTAGGAGGAAAGTGTTAGGAGTGGGGATGGAAATCAAAACGAAAAATGTCGATATTGTCGAGTCAAATGTCAGATATTTGATATAGATTTCTCTTGAAGATGTATCGTGTGGATTTTCGAAGAATTTTTAATACCTACGTTTTTATCAATGAATAATATGGATAAAACAATTTTTTACGAAAAGGATTATTGATTCATAAAATTAATGTGATTTGGTTGAAGTAAATTAAATCCAAAATTCAATGTTTCAAAGATGTGCGGATAAAGATAGATTTTTGAAGAAAAAAGTCTGTTTTAGAGATCTAGAATTTTTTAAGAATTCATGAATTTTTCCAGTACACACCCGATAGGAGAAATTTTTCGGTATTTTCATGGATTGCAATATAAATATCTAGAATACGATCCTACAAAATTGAAGTTTTCAAGATTTCGAGTGAATAGATTTTTGAGATGATTGAGTTTGCCAAGATTTTGAGTATTTTATGTATGTTTGAGTATTTATTAAGCTTTGAAGACTTTCTAGAATTTTTATGAATTTCTAATTTGTTTGCAAATTTTTATACGGATTTCTGGAATAACATGCTGTAGGATTTTCAGTTTGATGAATTCTTCTCATATAAATTGATTTTGACAGAGCATTGTTTCCAAATATTTCAAGTTTTTAGAGTATTTTCGAATTTTTCAGTATTTCTACTACTTAAGAAATTTTTAGACTTTACGAATCACTATATTGAATTCTTGAAATTGATGCTATTGTAATTATATTTTTTAGGATTTTTATAATTTTTTTCTTTACTAGTATTTCTGGTTATTTTCATAGTTCTCACTGTCTGTGAATTTTATTAAGTTTTTTAGAATAAATTTATAGTAATTACTGTATAGATTTCCAGAACTTTATGCTCTATATTTCGAAGTTCATAGAATTTTTAAGATTTCGACAGATTTTTCAAATTACACTATCTCTATAGACTTCCTGTTCATTAAAAAGTATTTTGCATTTTTTTTAGCATCTATGTATACAATCTTAAGGAATTTTTGGTCTTTTAATAAATTGCTATAATTCGATGCCTTGCTGACAAAGTTTTATATATTTTCATTTTTACACATATACATTTCTAGTTTTTTTTAAATTGATTTTTTTTCGTGTTTATAAAATGTCGTAAAGTTTGTTTATCTTCAGCAAAATATCTCCCTTGATTTCAAGAATAAAAATTTATAGACTTCATAGCTAGAAAAATTTGTATTATTTCAATACATTTTTCAAAAGACTGTTTTTTCGTAGATTTACAGAACCTTCTTACTCTACGTATTTTTCCCAGATTTATATAGTTGGAAGGATTTACTAATATTTTTATTAATTTCTGTATAAGTTTCCAGATTTCAATGCTTTAGGTATCAAAAATTCAGTAAATTTCATAATCATAATTTCCATACATTTTTTCAAAATTTTAAATAGACATCAACAAGTGCAACAACAACAAAACAGTAACAAGTAATCATTGTTCAAAAATTGTAGTATTCTTGAAATTTTAAAAGATTTTCTATCAGTTTCATTGATTACTCTCTTTTCAACCATTATTTTATAATTTCCGAAAATTTTATGATCGAGAATTCAAATTACATTTTCTGATTTTCAATTTTCTTAAAGGTTGTGCGGAAATACATCTCCTTCAGATTCCTAAAAATCCAAAAATGTTTTTATGTGATTAACCCGCAGTTTTCATATATTTATCAAATTTAAAAAGTTTGTTTTGCAAATTTTCGAAGGCGATACTCGCAAAGTTCAAAATAAAAGAACGAAAAAAATCTCATAAAACAGATATTGGAAATGAATGTCTTGAATGCCGAATGTCGAAGTCAACTTGAAAAAAAGGCAAAATGAAATTTTGTTTCTTCCCTAAAGAGCTTGCAATGTTTTCTTATATCATAGTGAAAATATCAACAAAACAACTATACGGTAAATAATACATAGATACGCAAATCCCGATATATATGAAATGAATATATATTTCGTTATATCGATACGATAACCAATCCTTCCTCATATATCTCATATATATCATACATCTTAGACTCAAAATGATATTTGACAGATATTTGTCTAAAAAATTTTCATTCTTACAAGAAAACAAACAAATTTTTAGTTAGCTTAGTTAGTTTGTTAGTTTTGTTTGTTAGTTAGTTTGTAATAAACACATGTGTCTCTTCGCCATCCTCTTTCTACTGGATCTCCAAACACTCCAAAAATCTGCCCAACAATGACCATCTTGGCTGACCAACACCATCTGAAGAAATCGACCTTTTTCTGCCAGCTTTTGAAGAAACCTAGAAAAAGGGGGTACAATATCGCGGCATGTTCGCCGAATGCACGTTGGACTATGTTGGCCAACTTCTCGCGACCTTTATAGATAGACGACTAACGGCAACGATTCAATCCACCAGAACAATGGGCTACCTTGAACATTCGCAGAGGATGTGGCAGAGGCTGCACAAAAGCAGAGGCAAGTGTTGCTTGACACGTGAACCAATCTCGACTCACTTTCACTGCTTCGTGGGAAGATTGAATCCGCGTCCATCACAAGGTTTTTCAATGTTTTCGTTGCTGGTTCGTTATCTTTGGGACTACCTTGATACGCAGCGAAAAAAAGGCGAATTGGGGGTTTGGACCTGAAATTGATTCTTTTTTTTGACGTCGAAGAGATAAGTGTTTACGGAGAATAAGGAGATAAACTATTTGAGTTTTGTGCATATTATTTTGAATTATGTGATGTATAAATTATAGCTGTTTTCTATAGATCTCCCATAGGGTGACAAGTATTTGAGTAGTGTCTGATGTTCTTCTTGAAAATTGAAAAATAGTAAAATTTTGAAATTCAGCAGAGTTTGAGTTCATGATAGAAGAGAAAACAGTATATTTTTCATATTCTTTCAAGAATGTTTATTCTTTTGGGATACAATTTCTGAAAGCGACTTTTTTTATCGAATTTTCTTAGATACTTTATTAAACTGGTATTCGGCGTAGATTATCTCAAATTATAAAAAATTTTACGGTTCCTTTCCTTGATTATCTGTTAATTTTAAAGAAAATTGTAAATTTTTGAGTAAAACATGCACAAAATTATGGTTTATTCATTAGAAACTTAACCAGTTTAATAGAAAATGTCAATACCATCAAAATTAAGTTGAACATTTCAAAATAGACTTTTCCATTATTTTGATCAATTTTCAGGCTGGAAAGAGCGAATTCTTGTAATTATTATAACAAAAATAACAATCACCTAAATGTACATGCTCTTGAATCTGAAATGACTTATTTTTAAATAAATAATATTTGTTTATTGCCCTCATATTTCTTATTACTTTCAATTTCAAATTCAATAAAAAAGGATTCTTTATTTTGATTTCAAATAGTTTTTAGAATTATCATAAAAATATTGGGGTTGTATACCTTTTTGTGCGGAAAAATTGCGGATGGTTTGGAGCAACTTTTAGAGTATGTAGCAATAATGCTATGTAAAAAAATTATAGTTTCTAAATAGTGAATTGTTCGCTTGAAAAAACAAGTATTTGTTCATAAAAAATTATCAACAATTAACGTAGTTATGGCCCTTTGCCCGAAACAAATTTTTTTTATGAGGCTTGCGGTGACCACGATACAAGTCGAACAAGTCAAGTTAAATCAGAAAATCCAAAAAATTTCATTTGTCTAGGAATATATCCAGTTCTTCAACGATCGCTTTTTTATATAAAGGTTTTTTTTTGCAGATACACATTTTTAATAAAATTTTCAGAGCTCAAAAAATCGAAAACTTGGGAAAAACATTCTTGTATACAGAAAAAACGTAAAATTCATTTTTTCCATCGTTCAATAACTAGACACATTCCTAGACTAAAGAAATTATTTGGATTTTCTAATTTAACTTGACCTGTTCGACTTGCATCGTGGTCACCGCAAGCCTCTTCAAAAAAAAAGTTGTTTCGAGGAAAGGGCAATAAACCCACTAATGGTTGATATTTTTTATGAACAAATACTCGTTTTTTCAAGTGGACAATACAAAATCACAAAACAATAACTTTGGTGTCATAAAATTATTGCTACATACCTTAAAAATTACTCGAAACCATTCTCAATTCGTCCGAGAATTGGAAACCAAGAGGTATATAACTCCTTAATTTTCTCCAACTCACGTAATTTTTCTTAACTTATTAACGTTATTTTAAGAAAGTTTGAGGAACCTTACAGTGTTATACTTATAGATAGTTATATAATTTTTTTAAATAAAATCATCAATTATTATATATAATAAGCGCACATTTGTTATATGCAAATTTATACTTCCCTGACGGTGTTATTTATAATATTTTTTTTTTAAATAATTACAAAATGCATAAAAAATTGACCTTAAACTAATCATGCATGTAATACAATCATCATAATTTGAAAATTCTCATTCTATATAATAAGGTTAAAAAGTTTGTAGTTGTCAAATCAATGTCATCATGTGGTTGAAAAATCTCCAATTATTGTGTTTTATCTGTACAAACAAGATTTTACATGATTAAAAAAAATCATGAGAATTAAAGAATAGCAATCGAAAGTCAAATTCTCTACAGTAAAAAATTTCTATTATTTCGTCCTTTTTCTCAAATCTATCCAATTCTGTTTTTAAAATATTACTATCAATTCTCAAAAAGTTTAACTGTACCTAAATTATTGCATAAATTAATTTTTCCTGATTCCATTTCCAAGTTTCTTATTCAAAAAACCTTCCGTGAAATGAAAAAGGTCAATAAAACTTACAAGCGTTTGAACAAGCTCAGTCATAAATTTTTTCAATTAGCTTTTCATAAAAGTACACAATTTTTCCTAAAAAAATTCAGGTTGATTGATTTATACGGTAAAGTAGCTGGAAATTGCAATACATATTGATTTATGACTGTTGAAATTGAAGAAAAATTCAGATGTTTCAGAATGATTTGACTTGTTTGAGCGTTTCCAATGCTGGATACAAACATCGATGAAACTTTTTTTTAAGTAAATATTAAAACACTGCGGATTTGATGAAAAGATGAAATATAGGTACAAAAATAACTAAAAAACGGCAAAAAATGTGGAATTCTTCAATACTTGATGAAATAACGTAGGTAGGTAAATTGAAAACTTTAATATTTGCTAATGGAAATTACTTTTGCATGTAATAATAACTTTTTCGGTAAAAAATTTTTTTTTTAAAGAGTATTGCTTGTTTCTGATTTATGAAATTACGTACAAAGTTCTGAAAAATGTTAGTTAGTAGTTACAACAAAAATTACACATCGAATTCATAAAAAAGTTTCTGCTACTAAAAATACTAAAATTTTACTAATTCTAATGATTGAAATTAATGATTCCAAACAATTAATTTTCATGAATGTAAGATGAAAATGACCTTATTAAAAATAGTCGATTTTGATAATTCAATAAAAGAATTCTACCGATTCGCCCAGCAAAATCAATCGACCCTATTAATGACTCTTAAAGACGCTAAAATACTAGTCGCCTATAAAATTGCGCATCGAAAAAATTTTCCATGTATAAAAATTTCCACACGTTTCCCTAAAAAAAACTCGACCATTGCTCCCAAAAACCCTCGATCCTGCAATTCCCAGACGCTGGAAAAAGCCTTATCAAAGTTCCAAAGCATAATATTTTTCCGGGGAACAATGAACAATCGTGCAGGGCTCGAATTGATACAACAACAAAAAGCGAACAAAAAGCGACATAAATAAACGATCACCGAGGCGCTCTCCACATTTGGCGTCCCTGGAAAATAAATATGTCACGGAACGTCACTTATTCGACTAGTTTGTATCGCGAGGCATTTCCCAGTTGCGATCGAACAATCACAATTCCCGGGGAGATAAATGCGCTTCTACAGTACGTAAAGCATTTATTACCCGAAGCGACGTGGGCGTTCGGATTAAAAGTTCAATCACATCCCGCGGGCCGTGTAAATACGCACGACACGCGCTTTCCATACGTAATTACACGCTCGCGCGGATCGTAATGCATGAAATATTCCCGTCTTGACGATCCGATGACTCGGCATTCGTCGCGTGCAAAATAACTTCATCAATTCGCATTGCCCGCGAAACGGGTAGTGAAACTCATTTGCGAAAACTTGAAGTTTATGATGATTAGTGAGATTTATGCACGGAAAATCGAGAGTAAATCTTACCTAAACGCACGAAAAATTGCCAAACTGCTGAGAAACGCGGGATAATTCCGCATATGAGCAGGAACTATTCCAAAGAAGAAGAATATGTACCAATCGTTTGGTGAAAATTTCTTGCCGTAAGGCTGTATTCACATTCTTTCTCTACACTATTTCTTAAATGCAACACGTATAAACGTGCGTAAGTGTCGGTATACGACTGAATGAAAGTTTTTCTTAATTGTGAAGTAATGTGGAAATCCTTTAAATATGAGTGAAAACCATACACAAGAAAAAGAATTAAGGGGGGAATACCAATTAGATAGAAAAAACGGTCACTTGGCTTCGAGCGAGGATAGCAAAAAAATTATCAATGCTAGTAATCTATAAATTGTCTACGTATGCAGTATGTTATGTTTTCAACAATATAAAAAAAATTTTGTTTCAAAATTCGCATCCAGCCTGTAGTTACAAGCGTGCAAAAAAAGAGTCTGCAAATTTGCGGTGTGACAGATAGGGCCTCAGGAAATTTTTCTATAGCAAAAAAGTGTGGAGAAAATAGTTTTTTATGACATATGCTTGCCCTTGACGTTTTCAGATTTTGCAAAAAAAAATTTTTTTCGTTCATAAACATAAATAATCATACTACTAACTGTTTTGTTTTTGATTTGCGAACTTTTATGGAAAAACAAAGCACTTTTTGCAAAAAAATCATTCGTCAAGGGCAGCATATTTGTTTCCTCTGTAATTAGCGAAAAAAATTATGCAAATTAGTTTAACCGTAGATTTGCAATTTGTCACACCGCAAATTTGGGGTACTCTTTTTTTGCGACTCTAACTAGAAAGTAAATGCGAATTTTGCGAAAATTTTTTTCTATATTGTTAGTTAATATAACACACAACCTACGTACAAAATTTTACATTACGCGTAATAACAGTTTTTTCTCTATCCACGCCCAAAGTCAAGTGACTTTTTTTTTCATTTAATTGGTATTCCCCCCTTAAGGAACATGGCTGAACATTACGAATGAAGGATCAACACCGAAATATCTCTTTTCATTCTAGCATCAATTTCCAGCATCAAAATTCCTACCATTTCTACAGAAATGAATTTTTATAAGAATAAAATTTCTTATTCTTATACAGTAGAAGCTCGATCCTTGGGAATGCTCGGGAGACATTTCCCAAGTAAACTCGGACGATTGCCAGAACCACAGTCGTCGACCTATACTACTGGACCGCTGACCTATACTACTGGGCCACTTTTGTCGTTCTGCGCATCCAGATCGCTGTGAAAAGAGATAGAATAATCCTATTATCTCTGTCCTTTTCTCAATCGTTTCATATTGGCTGGAACCTATTTTTCGTGTTTTTCGGCTCTATTCTAATAGAGTCTTTTCTTTCTATTGCCGGCAGAGCTCGCGCAGCCAGACAAGCGGTCCAGTGATATGATATGTCGACGACCACAGTGCCGTTTTGAAATCTGTTTTGAAAATATACGGGACAGATAAATAAAAAATTGAGAAACAAGTAAATTGATACATCTTTGCAATTACAATCCGAGTTACATATGCTCGTGAAGAACTCTACAGTGTCAATAATCCGGAAGAAGATTACAAAATCCTGAAGGAACAATATTTATTTTGTTAATTTGTCCTCAAAATTTAATTCTGCCTACGGTAGTGGATAAATGGCGTAAGCGCCGATCATTGATAAGCGGTATTTTGTACGTTGTAGCGAGCTTTCAGGTTGCTACATGCTGCATGATGGGCCGTTCGAGCTTACGCTCGCGCTTGTCAAAGTGCCACGATGGAGTAAGCAGCTTTGTTTGCAGTGGTTAGCGGCTCATTCCCGTCTTTATCTTAGGCATTAACGGGACTCCGGGGCACTATTTGCGACACGTGCCTACCTCGTATTTGCAGAACCGCGTGCGAGTTTGTTTTGCGGTCCGCGTTTGCGTGATCCGTTTTTGAATCCCGCGAGAAACGCTTTTGGAATGTCTGGATATAGGTGGAAAATATGTTTATTCATTGTTTTCTTGTCTAGTATTTTATTTGCGTACATTTTCAAAGTACTTTTGTTTGAATTATAACTTTTCATGGTGAAATCAGGGGCGAAACAAGATTTTTAGTTATTCTACTAATTAGCATAAAAAAGTCAAATAATTTATATTGTTCTGCAAAATAGCCTGAAGAAATATTCAGGGTGTATTATCATTTTACAGAAATATGATAACGAATTTAATCTCGAAATGCAAAAATTTTTCCATTTTTTAGAGTTGCTAACTTTTTTTTTCATTTTCGAAAATTTATTTTATTTTGGATAAAAATAAAGGCGTATAAAAATTTACGAACTTTGGAAAAAAATGTCTTCAAATAAATTTTATACGAAGTACTTTAACAAACTGGACGAAATTTAGTAAAATTTATCTAGTTTTGAGAGTTTTTTTTGTTCTTGCAACCTTGAAATCTTGGAAATAAAAGATGACATTGAGAATCCTTAATCGTAGAAAATTTTGAAAAATTTGTAGTACTACAGAAACTGTGTATGATAAATTTGAATTATCAAAAATGGAATATTGTTTTATTGTGCCCGAATTCTCGATAATCTTATGAATATGAATAAATCTGATGATTCCTAAAAATGCATAATCATTGTCAATTTGAAAGATCATCAATGATTCTCGAAATTTAAAAAATCTGTAGACTATTTGAAAATGTTTAAAAATTCTTGAGTTTATCGACAATTTGTGAAGTTTTTGGAAAGTTCGTAGAATAACAGCAATGATATGAATATTAAAAATGATAGGAAGAAATATTTACCTGAATCATCAATAATTTTTTATTTCTATTTCAAATTCGGGAGTATTGAAAATTTTCAAGAATAAATATATACTGGAAAATGTTAGGAGCTGTCAACAATTCTCGAAATTCGATCGATTTCGTGAATTTATAAAAAAGTTAGTAAATTTTGTAGTCTGTGAAAAACACTGAAAGTTCATAAAATTACAGAAACTGTCTGATAGTGCATGAAAAATCTATAATACCATTTATCATAAATATACTGAAAAAGCTTCTTCTACTTGAATGATTTCAAAAAACCAAGTTTACTTTCCATTCTATCAAAATTTTCAATAACTCGATGAAAACACTATAAGCATTGAAATAATTCCATTATTCTACGAAACATGTCTTACAAATCAAAATTCCACAAAATCAACATTCTACGAAATATCCTAAAGATGTAGGCATGTTTTAATAAAATATATCAAATTTTTTATCGTTCCTGTTTTAAAACTTTGATAACATTAAAAATTATAAAAACACTGAAAATCCTAGAATGTCGGAAATGTTGAGATATTTTAAAAACTATAGAAATTACGCAAGATCTTAAGAATTGTCAAAAAAAAAATTTTGTTTTCAAGTACAAGAATCGTCGATAGTTTATAAATTATTCCTGGATTGTGAAATTTGAAGATTTTATAAAAATATATAAATATTGCAAATATCAAGGATTGAAAACTAAGAAAACTTTGTAGAAATTGAGAAAATGTTCGAAATTTTGAAGAAGAATGATTTGTTGTCTCTTTCAATTCTTCAACAGTAATATTTATAAGGGTTGTATAACTCTGTAAAAAATACTAAAAATATTAAGGGCAATCTAAATTTATGAAGAAACTGTTGTCTGCAAAATTGATCGAAATACTTCCGCAATTTCGAACTTTCAATTTTAAGACATATTTTTTAAAAAACTCGAAAATTCCACAACATTCTATAAATACTTAAAAAAACTGGAAAATACGTGTAAATATATAAAACACTGAAAATCTTTCAAATTCTAAAAATTCATACTGCAAAGTAGAAAAATAATAAACGATCCTTGAAATCAAAGAAAAACTGAAGAAATACGAAAAGGACTGGCATAAGAAAAAATCTATCGAGACACAAGCAAAATTTCATTATGATCAAATTCTAGAGTTTGAAATTCTTGGAATGTACGTACATATCAATTTACATTATGAAAATACTAAAATTATGTTAAAATACTAAGAAATTCTGCAACATCCCATCACCCTGAAAAATAACTGAAAAATCCTTCGAATTGAGAAAAATTGAAAAAGTTTACAAAAAATCAGAAGAAATGAAAATCTTAACATACACTACTTGCTGAAAAATCCTCTCAAATGCAAATAATTCAATGAACTTAAAATTCTAGAACATGAAACTCTCGAAGTCTATACATCACGGTACAGAAAAATAGTACAAATTTATAAAAATACTAGAAAATCCTGCAACAATTTTGTGCCCTTGAAAAAAATACAAAAATATGAACAATCTGATTGATTTTTTTTCAGGGAGAAAAAGTAATGATTAACATTTTTCATATCTGAAATGAACAATTTCTATAGAACAAAACCACGAGTACGTTGATATCATTTTTTTCAGCTTTAGTTTATCGACTGTCTTGTTAAACCCATTCAATTTATTCCAAAAAGTAACGTGGAAGAAACTGGACGTTACCTAAAGTAAATTCCCAAACCCTGCTTTTTTAAACATGGAATTCCAATGTCAAAATACATCCTTTCAACAGTAACAAACATAATTCAAGAAGAAAAATCACTACCTACAAAAGAAACTACAGTACGATAATAATTAGATGTCGTCACTTATAAACTTTTCAAAATTTCACAAGACTCCAGAAACCACGTGACAGGTCCTTCAATTGTCCCAAATTACCCTAATCAATCCCAGAAAATACTCAAAACCACCATTCATCATGAACAAACTGAAACCACTTCCCCCACTTAAATCTTTCCCCGCAATAAACTTCTATTTCCATACTATCAAACTCACCACAACTCGTCATAAATAATTACCACCCTCCAATAATGCACAGCCACCTCGAAGACGCTTCAGCTTGATTTACTTCATAACTAACTCACGACGCACCCTAAATCACGACATAAATTATTCCCAAGTTAATTCACACCATACACAGGCATGAATTTCGCAGCTAGAAGTAAAAAAAATCCGCAGCACCATAACCAGAACGCGACCCTTAATTAACAGCGCCTTCGGAAATATGCAAATTAAGTGCTTCATTACTGTCCGCCACTCGCGAGTGCTCCTGTTGTTCCCTCTTTTCGAGCTCGAGCCTTCTGACCCTAGTTATTTTCATTCAATGAACCAGTCGCCAACTGCACTTTTAATTACCAAGAAATCAAACAAACTCGCGGCGCATTAAAGTGGCTTGTAAAAGTGGGCACGGATTGATGAAAACTTGAAAAACAAAGCGCCGGCTGAGAGAAATCCCGAGACAACAAGTAGCTTCTCGTTAAATGTTTTTTTCCTTATTTTTTGCGCTGTTTTCATAAATCCGAGGGTAAAAAAGAGACAGGCATAATTGGGACGAAATGAAAAAAGGGGGTTTTTTCTGTTGGAATTATTTTTCCTTCAGGGGAAAATTTCGCATAAAAAAAAGCTGTTCTTGCGGGAGAGACTGTGGAGTGAGATTGCTGTACAAACTTGAACGTCAAATGTCGCATCGTTGGTTCGTAATTGAGTTTGTTTTATTGCTGGTTTTATTATTGGAGCGTCTGCAAATTTGCAGGTAGGTCTGGAATTACCGTGTCCATCAGGGTAATGAACGAGTTTTCGAAGTGTGTTTAAAGGACGAAATTTAGATGTGGAATTTTGGAAAGAAAAACTTGACTACTTTTGATTAATAAATAATCAATTACTCTGAATTTTTCCATCTAATCAATTGATAATGGCTATTTTTTGAATCGAATTGAATATAAAATAAAAGTGGAAAAGAAACACAAGAAATACAAAAGCTTACAATATTAAGGGTTATGAATTCAATTGATGGAAAATAATTTAGAAATAAAGAGAATACTGATATTTTACAAATTTGTTCTGATCATTGTTATAATTCAATGCTTTAAATTCATTAATTTTATCGATTTCACTGCAAAGAAAAAGAGTCAAAGAAATTGAGAATTAAAAATTTGAAAAATATTTACAGGTATGTAGATTTATTTAATAAATCATCTAAACTTGAGACTCTTAAAATTTGTTTGTTTTCCATACAATAATGGAAAATTTTCAAAATTTTTGAATTTCGTTTTGTATCTAGAGTAAATGGTGTACTTAGTGAATTTATATAATCCATGCATTCTTGAACAGTTATTTTTGAAAAAATTGGATTCTCTCAACTTTACTGTCAAATATGCGGATAATTCAAAAATCGCAATACTTTTGTATGTATAATTCAAAAATCAAACCAGAAATACGCATTAACAAACTTTGTGTGATTAAGATATTATATTTCACAAATTACTGTTTTGCTATCAGATCAGAAATTAATTATAAATAAAGAAGGTCGACTTGGGTAGAAATATGAGGTATTTTGATTTATTATTCCTGTTATACACATAGATTTCATAGCAATTAACTTATAATATGAAAACTATAGAGTTCATTAATTTCAAAATTTTGCAACTAACTGAATCTTTCAGTTGATTATTATTAAAACCGTTGGAATTTTTCTAACTCATGGAAGACCTCTTTCAATTATGAATGCCTGCCAAGTATTTCGAATTTTTATTCAAAGATAATAGAGAATGTAATATTATCTATAATTAGAAGCATTACATGGAACAAATTCCATTACTTTTCTGGACATATTTTAAAATTTTTATGACGAAACTTCCGTTATACTATACTATAAATATTGACAATTATCAGAATTCCTAGTATGCACTGATTTTTTGAAACTTTTAACACCTTTTAAATCATTTCAATCATCATACGATTTCGAAATATTATAAAAGTTTATTAAAGTCATTAATATATTTTAAAATGCTACCAATTTCTCGAAATTTTCGAAATTATCAGGAACCTTTTCAAAATTTTAAAACTCAACGAATCGTAACAAATTTTCAAAATTTTTAATGTAATGCAGGAAAAATTTAAAGTTTTTGGAGTCTTCTGAAATTTTGTTTTGAACTTGCTGATATTTTTCTTAGTTTTTCAATACTTTCTGGGTATTTATAATTTCTATAAAAAAATTTAAGAAATATATTTTATTGCACATTTTTGGGCAATTATTCTGATTATAACAATTAAAGATAATTATTAACATTTTCTGAAATTCTACGAAAATTCTCATTTTACGAAAAGTATTCACAGTTTTGTAATTTTTATTGTCATATAGTTTTAAACAATTTTGAAAATTTTTGTTATCGAACCAGCTACTGAAACTCTCAAAATTTGAAACAGATTCAAACTTCTCACGAAGATTGATAGTAATTTTGTAATACTTTTTAAGTATTTCACATTTTTGTTAAAAATTAAAGAAAAAGTAAATATTTGCATTTTGAAAAAATATAACAATGTTCAAAGTTAATAAAATTATGAACGTTTTCTGAGATTCTACAATAGTTCGACTTTTTCAGAAATATTGACATTTTACATATTTGCAATGTGTTGTTATTTTCAAAAATTTGAAAAATTAGAAACACCATACCTTTCACTTGAATTTCCAGAATTGTATAAAAAATTGTGCAGCTCATTAAGATATCTTTGGATTTTTAAATACTCATCATATATTTCAAATATTTTTTTTAATTTTGCAAAACGAAAACCATAAATGTTCATACTAAGAAAAATGATTTTTCGTAAGATAATAAACAAAACATTTTCTCAAAATTTCAGGAATTTTCTTTGTATTAATGTCGATGTGACAAATTTCATGTGTATCAATTTTAGAAAGTATGAAACATATGAAAATTTACTAAATTTTTCCGAAAGTACATTTAACTAATTATTAGAACTATAATTAGGAGTAATTTAAAAATTAGTCCTAAAAACATTATCATGAGTAATTCGTCAAAAAAGACACTATCACGCATAGAGCAAAAATCTAAATAAATACCCCCTTGATTTTCAAAAAATATACGAAAATCCCCTAAAAATTCGACACCCAACGTTTACCAAACATCGGAAAACAATTTTTTCTGTTCATCCAGGCATCTCAACCTTCCGAAATTCAGAATAACAACAGCCTACATGCAATCAAGCCACACAAAAAACGCGAAAACCATTTACAGTATAGCCCTCAACGCCACACAAAACAACGAGACAGAATCGAACAATATCGTACGAAAAAAGCATTGTCGATTCACTTTGAGCCTAAATGAATGTCCTCTTCAGGTTTTTGGAATAGAATGGTTTTCAAAAGAACCCTAGACCCTTTTGGGCATTCGATTTGACGCCCCTCGAAAATCCAATCATTGGACCAGTCGAAAAAACCCATTTTTTGCAGAGCGTTCGGAAATGGAAAACACTCTGAAACCCTTGTATCGGAATTACATGCCATGGTGTAAACAGTTGCTGTTTGCAACGAGACTAAAATACCCACGTGTTCGGAATTGAATATTATCAAACAAGCAAATGGGTCAGATGCGGGATAACGTTTCGCAGCAACGTACATTTCACGGGTGAGTGGCGAGTAAACTAGAATGGAATTATCGCCATTTCCCTAATGTTCGTTCAGTTTTGGTACTTATAATTCAACATTGCATCTGGAGAAGTTGGGGTGAATATGATTGTTCTGTTTTGATGTTTTTGAAAGGTGTTGGAATGGGCAAAAGACTTTCGTGGAATTCTTAAATGATTGATGAAGGGGGTATTTGATTTTGTTAAACTGTTTGAGATTAGTTTTATGTCTTTGATAATTTATTTTTGTCTAGGAAAAACATCCATTTGAATATTGTAGGAAAAAATAATTATTTTAATTGGTGTCGATGGGATTCATATTGGCTTTAGTCGTGTGTTTGGATTTTATTCATTTATAATCTGCTTGGTGGATTTTCATTTGGAAATCATGAACTTCATGGATATAGATACTTGAGAAATTGGGATCTTTCAGACATTGATATTCTTGACCAAAATGTATGTCAGCTTTCGAGCTTCTGGAATAAGTAATTTTAGCAACCTCAAACCTTACAACTTATTACTTATATAGTTAAAAGTATCAAAATCCTCGAACTGTACAGAAATATACATCTAATGATAAAATTTCTAGTAAGTCTAAAATATTCCATAATTTCTTGTTTAACTGACATTCTCAAATATCGTCCATGTTTTTTTCATATTTGACATTGAAAAAATATAAAAATAAGTATTAACATTATATTAATTATATATAAGTAATGAAAATTTGTCCGAATCATGAAGATTTTACATAAATTGTAAATAGTTATAGTAAATTTAGATGTCAAATAAAAAATGAAAGAAACATCAGAACTTTTTTTCGAAATAATAGAATAATGGGTTTCATTTACATAATGAATGAACATATCTCAAAATTATTCAAACTTTTTTGAATTTACCACAGTTACTTGTGATTCTTGATAAGGTTGTTTTTTTGTTTAATTATTGCGGATTCCCGAAATTTGGGAAGATACACAATCCAGACAAAAATTTTCAGATATCACAAAAGTTATCTACATTATTCAAATTTATCGTGATTTTTAAGTTTCAGTTTCTCAGACAATTTTTAATATGAGAAAAAACTATTATGGATATTATGAAATTCAAAAATTATTTTTATTTATGAAAACCTAACAAACATCCTGTTAAGCATTTGTAATTTTTTGAGTTTTTTTGTACTGCTGACAATCTTAAGAATAGTTAACATTTATATTTTTCAGAACTTTTTTGATTTCGAAACTGATACAAATATTAGTAAATTATTTCGATTTGATGCGAATTCGTCCAATTGTTAAGGTTTTTTTTTTTTTTTTTTTTTTTTTTTTATACTACCCGAGTAATTGAGATTTTTATTAGAAAGAAATACTAATTTTATTGGAAAATATAATAATGAAAAATTAATATAAACGATTTCTAAACATTTTCTAAAATATTACAAATTTCCTTGATTTTGTATAGTTGTAAACAGTCTTTTGGCTTGTCAATGTTTTTGATTCTGCAAAATTTTCAAAATTCATTGATTTTTTTCAGAATTTCTAGATTTTATAAAAATCAGTTCGAATTATTAAAACTGATCCTAATTTTTTAACACCCCTCAAAAAGTTCAGATTTTCATTTGAAATTAAAAAATTTTATGATTTACATCCAAATAAGACATAATAATAGATTTTTCATTCGAAATTCAAAATGATTTATTGAAATTTTACAAATTTTTCGAATTTTCAAGAGTTGCAAGTAATGCAGAAAAGTTTAAGTGTTCTTTTATTTTTGGAAATTTCTGAAATTTCTGATCAGAAATTGTGTTTTTGAAAAAAGAACTAGACAATTGAAAATTTGCTTACAATATAAAAAAGTCCTTTTTGTATAAATTTGACATATTTCTTAATACAATTCAAGTTTTCAAGATTTTTATTCTGAAAGAAAAAATATCGCGATGCATGTTTCGAAAAAATGTAAAGAATCCAATTTACAAAATTTTAGAACTTTTCATAAAACTAGAAATTATTCAAATTTTTTTCAGTTACTTTATCAATGTATTTTTCAGTAACTTTATTAACTTTACTAATGTTTTCTATGAAAAATGTATTTGGTTACAGATATTCCTTGAATATATTACGATTTTTCTTTATTTTCAATACTTTTCAAAGAATTCAGATTTACATAGGAAAATTGCGAAATCATCATAATGCATATTTCTAAAAAAATTTGATAAAGATTTTCTTGAATCTAAAAAATTTTTTACTTGAAAAAATCACATTTTGTTACCTTCAACCAACATTCATCAATCTAAAAACTCTAGATTGAAAAAATTGAAATTTCACTTACATCTAGAACGTTTTTGCAACTTACATTCAAAACCTTTTTCATCCTACACTGTAAAAAATAAATAAAATATCTCCATGAATTTCTTGAAATATTTTTTTATACCATAAGGAAATGACCAATGTATAAAAAAAGCTCAGGTATTAATGGAATTTTTGCATTTTGTAGCTACTTTTTTCAATAGTTTTTAAAAAATTTCTTCGCATTCATAGGAAAATTCCCATACATAAATCAGTGTTTCATAAGAAATAAAATAAAATTTCCATACTCTATTACTATGTAACTCTCAATAATTCTACATACATGTACCTGAAGTTTCCTCATTTAATTCAACAGTAGCCTTTTAAAAAAAAAAAAAAAAATGGAAACTATAAAACCCCATTCTGCAAAACATCCCCATAACAAATATTCTCTGCATAGTCACTCAGCAACAATAAAGTTGAAGATAGACAAGATCCACGTTATTTATCGACCACAGTTATAATTTACGGTGAAATACAAGTGTGACGTATGAGGTACTCTCTCACAAAAAAAAAAAATTCAGAGAACGAATGGATAGGCGCAATCGCGTCTAATCATTCTCTGATCCCGCGAGTTCGTTGATAAAAACTGTGACTCCGAATGGATTATTGCGCGAGATTAGTGGCATTTAGTGCGTTTACGTGAGTGATTTATACCCTGACACGTAATCCCTTCGTTGCAACGAAAACTTTATCTGCAATTTTATAGGTGCCTGAAAAACTGAGTGAAGTTGCGTTTTATGCATCTTTTTTCCGAGTAGAGATGGGTTATTTATTGAGTAGCGCAATGATATCATGATGATCATCATTATCATTATCATAATTATGAGGAAAAAAATGATTATGATATAAGAATTCATATTCTTGATGGCAGATTTCATCAAGATACGGTTGCCAAGTTTATTGGGTTTCTAAAAATGCATGAATATTTATAAAAACAAGAAAATTCATTCTTTATATTTTGATATGGTTATATACAACAATTGCAGTAAAAAGAGGATTTTTTTCTGTTGTGCATACTAATTTGCTATTAAGGGGATAAAATAAGATGCTCATTTCAATAATTTTTTTTGGGTGAATTAAACTGCACACAGTTTATTTGGACTTGTAGTAATATTACACAACGTATACATACCTGAAAAAAAATATGACAGTAAATTTCATCGAAAATAGTGGTCATATTTTTCAATTTCGTCAGCTTTTCTTGCAGGTCGGGTAGAAACGGTACACACGATATTTTTCAGTACAGATTTATTAAATTTGTTGTTCTAGAATTCAGAAGTTTAGAGATTATCAGAATTCTAATAAATTTTTCAGCAAACAATATTATTCTAGATTTCAAGTCATTCACATATTTCTGAAACTTATTGTATCTACATTTTGTTTTTTTTTTTTTTTTTTTAATACTCATGAATTTCGTTAACGATGAAATTGACTAAAAAACTCGATTCTGTGATATTTGAAGGGATTCTTTTATAGATTTTTAGAATTGGATGCTCTAGGATTTAAGGTTTTTGGGGTTAAATGTTTTCCGTAAATTTTTGAGAAGACATTTTCAGAGAATTTTAGGTTTATAGGGATTCCTATGATTTTCAGTCTTTTTCATATTTTCTACTGTTATAGAAATTTAGTTCAATTTTCTAATTTCTGAATAGATCTTTTATACTTTTACAAATTTCAATACAGATTCCTAGAATTTGTTGCTCTTGAATCTAGAATTTATTATTTTAATAATTACCTACAATATATCCTTAACTTTTTCATTACCCTATTGATTATGATTTTGTATACTAAAAAGTACAGAAAAAAATAAAAAATAAAATTAAATCATAATAAACACTCATAGAACTGGCTGGCATTTTCTGAAATCTGGATATCTAGGAATTACAATATGTTATCTTTTTTAAAAATACGAAAAAGTATATTAGGAAAAGAAATATAGATACAATTGTTTTTACAATCAAAAATATCTGTTTCTACAATATCATTTGACAATATTTACTACTATAATTTTATCTCAGTGAGCTTTTTTATATGCTAAGTATTATTTTTTTTAGTGTTTATACAATTTAGAGAATTTCCTAATGTTCTTTCGAATCTCAAACAGAATATCTTTAATTTTGACCTATTAAATTGATAGTTATATCGATTCTTTTTTTTGCGATCTTTTTTTAAGAAATAAGTGTCGTTCTAAATTGCAGTCCTACATTAGATAAAAAGTATTTCATATACTTCTCTTATTTTTCTTAGTTATTATTCTAAGTTATTTTTCTAGTATTTCATAATATAAGATTCTTTAGTTTTTTTTCTATTTAGATCAAATTCGTATACATATATTTTCTATCATTTAAAGTTAAAAAGATTTTCTTCAATTCCATAAGTTTTTCAGTGAACTGTCTTCATAAATTACTAGTTCGTTTATTATTTTTTATATCAATTTCTAGGCATTTTTACTATTTTTAAGGATTTCTTATGATGGATTCTCGTACAGATTTATCGTACTCAATGTTTATTATTTCGATGTTCAAATTCATTCATTTTTTTAAATGTATGTACTCAATGTCTAAATTTGTATTGCACTTTTCAAAATCATGTACTTCACGTTTAAAATAAAACTTCTTTTGATTTTCAAAAAAGTTGTAATTTGTTTAGAGTTTCTGTCACTATACGATATCATCAGGATATTTCATGATCCGGAAACTTTTTCAAATATTACAAATTCCCTTCAAAATCTTTACATCCCACAATTTCAAAAATTGTAAGTGGTTATATAAATATATGTATATCTTAGTTTTCCAGTAATTTCAATTGAGGTCCAAAAAGATAATGGACATGCGAAAGAACTACAAATTCCCTGAATTAGGAATTCGTGAAAAGTTAGAGGCTATAATCCGAAAAGCAGAGGAAAAGTTTATTCTCTGAAAAAAAAATTATACTCAACAAATTTCTGGTAAATATTATTTATTAAGTGTAAAAAATACTCGCATTCGCGAATTCTTCCCTGCAGAAATTTGTTGGACTCCGAAAAAGGATAAAAATTTGATCAAGCTGACTAATTTTTTTTATTTGCACACTCAAGATTGCAAAACTGGGAGAAAAATCCATGTTCACATCTGGAACCTAGATGTAATGACGCAAGTGGAGAAGTATGAAAAATTTGTAGTGAAAACAAATGATATTTGCGGGTACGTGTACGCAGATGATTTAATGCCGAGGAGATGAACGCGTGTAAGACTGTAAGATATTCCATTGACACGACGGTAGCGGTTCACCTCGGTTTTCACAGATGGAAGCATTGTGAAAGAAAAGTTAAATAAATAAACGTGAACTGAGTAACATTTCCAAGATCTCTATCGCTCGCAATAAAATATATCCCACGGTTCTCCATAAATCATACGACGTACTCCCAGGAATAACGTTAACCTTACGTGTCACTTTTTTTACGGCAACATCACGAGTCGCGATCACGTTTGTGATTGATTAACGATGCGTTTTAGTTTTTCCATGATGTGAAATTGAGGTTTTTTGGGAACCCTGGTTATTTTCGCCCTTATAAGAAAATGAAACTTCTTATAAAAATATAATTTTTTCTAAGGTGCGCCTTATAGAAAGCTTGTAAGAATTCAATTTCTTACAAGGTTACCTTCTTAAAATCTCATAGGATACTCAAATTACTTATAAGAATGTATGAGGTAAAATCTATAGAAAGAAACCCCATACCATTTTTTCGATGAATCATTTTTGAGAGATTTTATTTTCTTATGGAATTTCGTGAGGATCAAAATTACTAGGGAATAAAGGTGCAAACACGTATATTATTATTGTTTTTTCCTGCAATTCAAATGAATTTCAGAAAAATTTTATAGATTAAGCCCTTCAGTGTAATATTTCATATAAATTTTCTTACAATATGAATCATTAATATGATTGTCGTAATTAGGGATGTCAGAAGATGGTATGGTGGCCATGGTGGGTAGCACTACTCACTAGAGAAATTCTACATGTATACCAAAATTGGCTGGAATCTAGGAATTTTATTGAAAACTTTTTGATTTTGAACGTTTGTAGGATTACACACAATTTTTGTAGTTCTACAGCACATTCAAAAATTTCTACAATCTATACAAAATCTACGTACATTTTCTGCAATTTTACTCATTCTTAGAATTTTCGGAATAATTGACATTTTCAGAAATTTGAAATGTTTTCAGATCTTAAAAAATTTGTCTAACTCATGAAAAAGTTTTCTTAATTCCTAATTACTTTCCAGTTATTGCAAATTTTCATAAAAATAAAAAAAAATAAATGCATATTTCGCAGAGATATAATAATGTACCCAATTTACAAAACTGATAAACATTTTCTGAAACTATACCAAAATTTTAATTTTTTAGAGTCATTGACTGATTTTAAAATTTCATATTGTTCATGATTTTTAGAAATTTCGGAATTTCAAAGATCAAACCAGCTACACAAATTTTCAAAATCACTAAACAAATTGATACAAATTATAAAGATTTTTAGTAATTATAAAATACTTGTCGAGTATTTAAAATTTTCGTAAAAAATATAATCAATATTGCTATTCACATAACTATGAGCATTTTCTGAAATTCTACAAAAAATGCGTTTTTTTTTAAATTATTGACATTTTTCTACGTTTTCACTGTGGGCTTATTTTTAAAAATTTGCAGCATTTCAAACGTCATACTTTAACCATCAAAATTTGGTAAAAATGTGTCTAGATCATTAACATTCCTAATAGTAATTTCTAATAATAATAATTTCAAATAATAGTTTCCCTGATAAATAATAAGAATTATTATCATAATAAATAATAGTAATTTCTCATAATAAATTCTAATCTACATTGCTCATTAAAATTTCTTTTGGTTTCAAAATACTTTTCAAGTTTACGAAATATTTGTTTGAAATTTGACAAAAGAAACATTATGCTTCATATTAAAAAAAAAAACATGTTCCCGAACACAATAAACAAAACATGTTTTATAATTTCACCCATATCGCGAATTTAAAAAAATGTTTTTGCATTTAAACAAAATTTCCATGTTTCTCGATGTTTAAACATATGGAATATAAAAAAAGCTACTAAAAAATTGAATAATTATAAAAATTCGTCAAACACATTAGGAATTTTCGTAATTTTTTAATGTCTTTTAAAGGGGTGTTCCAGTTTGTGAGGCGTTTTTCGAAGCGTATTTTTGGACATTTTTTCTGAACAAACAATCGAAGCTATTGCGATGTTTTTTGTCTTTTTTATTTAGTAAGTTTAAATGTTCAACATATATTTTTTACCGAATTTTATCAACTGTATTAAAATTAATTATAAATTTCAAACGATAGCTAATATTCTGACAAGCCATTGAAACAAAATTTTTGAGTTCCAGATTCTTTATACGAGCTGAATCATGTGCACCGTTTTACTCGAGAGAGGCACATTCAAGGTCATCAAGAGGTTATTAATAAAATTGACAAAGTTCTGTAAAAAATGTATGTTGAAACATTTGATCTTGCTCGATAAGAAAAAAACAAAAAACATTTCAATAGCTTCGATTGATAGTTTACAAGAAATTTCCAAAAATACGGAACACCCCTTGAATTTCCAATTTTCTCATCCAAAAATCTAAAATAATTATCATAGAAAATTAAAAAAAATACGATAATACACCCTCTTTCCACAATACTCAAGTCTTTTACTACCGACCCAAAAAAATAGTGTTCTGTCGCCCTTGGTTACAGCCACTCTAAACAATATCCTAAAGAGAAAAAGGAGCAACCACGATGAGCGCGGCCATTATCCTGATGGGTGCGGCCATTTTTAAATGTGGTTGCGGCCATGTTGAACGCTCACTTCAATCCTGTAATTTCCTGAAGTTAATCAAAGCATTCGAATTCGAATCTTTTGTCGAATGAAATTTCATTATGTGTTAAGTTCATTTAAATTGGTTTTATTGATTTTAATAAAAAATTTGACTGTTGAAATTAGATTCTCGATTGTGTGGTGTTTTTTTCTTTATGGCATTGTATACATAGTACTTAAAAAAACTGAACAACCTATGATTCAAATAAATAACTCTTTCTAAAACAGGAAAAGTCTACGACAGAAATATTGACATTCTTTCGCGAATGTTGAAAATATGGGAAACCCTGTTTTTTTATATGAATCAAAATCATTACTGTTTTTTTTCTGAAACAAAGGCGCATTTTAATGACGATGTCAGTACCACGTGAAAATATCTTGAAACATGTGCCAATTTCAACGGATGAACTTCGCCTGATTTGCGAAGAAAATACTAGTTAAATCAACGCGCGTAGCGCCCTACAGCATCTCGTAAGTTCATAAAATAAGACCTCTAAATTCCTCTGTCAAACTTTATTTCTTCCCCCGAAATTCACTTTTCTGATCAAATTTCCATGCTGATTCGATCAGGCAAGGGTTGGAAGGACGGCTTATGTCATTTGTCATGCTCTTTGCACTCGTGGCCCCGAGGGCCGTAACAAGTTACATATCGTTTTACGAAATCCGTGACGAGGCGCGTGACGCGGCTTGACAGGCCTCAATTAAGCCACATTAGGTCGTTAAGTCACGTCGCTTTGCTGTTAGCTATCATGTCGGAAGTGCGTTAACGAAATATAATTAGAGCCGAAGATTGAAGGGGCTCAGGAGTCGCAACTCGGGAATATCCTCGAGGCCCTCGTCGCTCATGCACCAGCCCCCTCAGGATGTACAGGAAATGTATTATTTTCCCTAACTCCATTTCTCGAGCCCCTCTCTCTTTCGCCTCTTTCCAAACTGTCAAGTGAATCACGCTCATTGCATTTCCGATTTGTGCCTTTTGCCCCGGGAATTTGCGGATTTGGATTACGGGATGAGACTGGCCATTTGTCATGCTTAGCGGGGTCATTCCTGAGATTCCCACTTTTGGGGTTGTCATCGATTGGGATTGGAACGGGGAGGAAGGAAATTCATGAGCTTTTTTTGCGTTAATAGAGTCCTGATTCAGGAAGAGGGAATGAGAGTATTTATCTTTCGTTTTAAAGTGTTTTTTTGTCGGAGGATGGTTAACGTTTTTCAGATTCAGAGGAAATGTTTATCTTAAGATTGGAAAAATTTGGAGAATAGAAGCGGATTTTACAGGGTATGGAAAAAATATTTTGGCTTTTCTAAACTTTACGAAATTCGAAATGTTAGATACATGACATCTGATTTCTTCCAAAAATGACTTTGTTGCAGACGCACGATGAAAATGCGATGTTAACATTTCAAATCTTGTCTAATAACCTCTACTGACGTCTTAAATCTTTTTGCACATACAGTAGAAAAAAAAACTCAATTCTTAAGTTTAATAGTTATACAATGATGCTAAATTGTGGACTCATAACATATAGTTCTGTAGCTGTGAAATTCAAAATTTTCGTACATTTTACCAGGTATATAACGACTGTTCTTCTTGAATATCAACCTCAGAAAATTAAACTTTAGTGAAATCACAAAAAATTTACACTGGGATAAATTTACCTAAGTTCCAAAAAAGTAATATTCCGTTTGAATAATGAGTTTTTATGATACAATTAAAAATTCCCTAATATTCTCAAAGGATCTAGAAAAAAAGTTATTATGTTTTCACAACGAAAATCTATTGTTTAAATATTGTCAAACGCTAGCAGTGATAAAAGCTCGGATATTTGAGTTTTTTAATTTCAAAAATGGTTTTTCTACAAAGTAGAAAAAAGGAATGAAAACCGCTGACAATAATCAAAAAAATATCATGTTTACATGAAAAATTGCAAGTATGTAGAAATAAAATGTTGAAAGGTAAGTATGTTAATTCTAAAAGTTGACACGTGAAAACATAAAAAAATGTAAGAATGTTCATCACAAAAATGAGCCTTCTGGTCTATTTCTGTGATTATTAAGTAATCTAATTAGCATTTATTTCATATAAATTTCGATAATTCATATCCGTTTAATAACATTCATACTTCAAAAAGAAATTAAAAAACCAAGGGCAAAAAATGAATTTTTTGTCCATATTTTTATTTGCTTTGATATATATGTCCGTTTCTTCAGAAGATGTTAATTAATGTTTAGGTTTTTTGGTAAAAATAACAGAAAGTTAATAACTAATAGAAGAAATCGGAAAATCTACTATAATATAGACAAGTTTTTCAAAAATTTAGATAGATGTAAATAATTTGTATTACGCTCGAAATTTAGGGAATCATGGTAAATTTGAAGAATTTTCTAAATGTTCGAAACTTTTAGTAGATCTCGAAATTTTGAAAATTCATAGAATCGCAGAAACTTGTTATAAATTTTACAAATCGTGAGAAATTCGAAGGAATAATAGAAAAAACTACAGAAATCTTATAATATATTCAAAATTTTTCACAATCAACAAACGCTTTACTATATGGAAATATTAAATACTTTTTGAAAATCCAATCAAAATCTAAAATAATAGAAAGCTTTTTATATTTTTTTATCAATAAAAAACTTTGCTGATTCGGTAAAACCACGATTTGTTGAATAATGCATTGTTGCGTAGGTTTTTTTTATTGATTTCATCGACTGATTGAATTTTCTAGTTTCCCTTCACCAAGCGCAGTAATTTCAGTAATATCAACTTAAGAAAATTATAACAAAATAATGCTTTTCTTAACTTAGTATCATTGAAAAATATTTTCGAAAAATGTGAAGAATCCCCAGTAACTAGAGTTTTTATAAATTTTTCATAAAACACCTATAAAATCCTAAATTTTTTAAGACTAAATTTAGCTTTTTTTATGAAGTTATTGTAAAAATATCAATTCTTTATGAAGTTTTTATTTTTTTTACAAAGTTACTTTACAAAAAAAATCCCGACACTTTATAAAGGGTTTTATAAAAAGTTTATATGAACCCAAGTTACTAGTTAAAAAAAAGTATTAATACATGAATAATTACTTTCCAATAAATTAATGAATTCACATAAACTGTATAAATTTGTATATAATTGAAGAAATTTTGAATGCTTTGCATCATATTTAAAAATTTAATATTATCATACAAAAATTAAAAAATTCAGGTTCAAAATTAATGATTCTAAAATAATTTTAAATATCATAGACTTTGTCACATGAGCCCAAAAATAATGGAGGGAAAAAAGAATCTTTTCTTACAAGACATTTACTACCATTGAAATATATTTTTAAAGAATCTAAATAAAAAATATCCATCGTAAGAAAAATTAAAACACTAATATCCCTGCTTCTGTAGTCTGTAAAAACTTGATGCTTAAAATTACAGCAGTCTTATCCCTTCTAAAAAAAATACGGCTCATTGTCAGAACAGTAAGAACACGAGTGAAAATTAACTCGATCAGGGCTTGGAAATGTCAGTTTACAGAGGCGAGTAATTTGTGCAAATGCCGAAATTCCGCGAGTTTCTCGCTCGCTCGGAAAAATTGAAGGCGAAAGAAAATAAAGGCGTATAATAAAATCCCGGATCAATGGCCGTGCGCTCCGGCGGCCTCGTCTGCTATCAGGGCAAAGTTCAGGCGAAACTCCGGGGCTTGTAAAAACTTTCCGTAAAAAAAAGGGTAAAAAGCGAAAACGTTGAAAAAGCAACTAAACGACTGCGCGCGATCTTCTGGAGTCGGCCAGGAAAAAGATTTCCGGAATCACACCAACGGCTTAAGTTTAACACGGGGCCAAAGTTGCGAGTGCATCGAAACCGGAAGTCGCATTAATTTTTCTTCACTAATGAATTGACAATTGACTCTGGAAATCCGAGAAACATTTTGTTCTTGCAAAAACTTAAGAAGATTTCCGCCACGGAATTGAATTGATTTGACTAAATGTTTTGCAGATTCAGAGGAAATCAAAAAAGGGACTGAATTAATTTTTGATTAGAGTTTGAGGAAATAATTATACAGTGGAATTAAAAAAAAGAAAGATAAATGAATGAAGGAACTGATATAATTATGTAATAAAGTGTAGCCATGCTTCGATTTGAATTATCTCTTTGAAGGATCGATTGAAATCGATCCGATAGTTCCCCAATAATGGACACGCATGCGCGATGCCTTTCTTCTTAAAACTCGGGACGAACCATAGACGTCTGTGGGACGAACGCGTCTTTGGCGTTCATATTGATACTGACAGTTCTCGTAAAGTAAATAAGCCCCATTGATTTCGATCAAAATTTTGCATTTTTTTCATCGGGAGCATGCTCAAAATTGACATGGTGAGTTTGTTTTTTCTTTGGAGTGTTCGGGAGTTCTCATTTTCTAATGATCTTGTATGATTTCGATTATTTCGGGACGTGATTTGTTTTGACGGTCGTGATTCGATTTTTTATAACTTTTTTTTTGGTAATCTTGGATGCTCTCGGAATAGGCGTATTTTTGCTTTGCCATTTCGGATGTTTCGGCCACGGATTCCCTTCTAAGGATTGTGAAGACCGGATTTTGATTGTCGAGGATGTTTTTGGGACTCTTTTAATTGCTAGTGTGCGGACTTTCATGGTTCCACTGTTGGACTTGGTTTTGGCTTATGGTGTAGAATTTCGTCCGACATTGTTCTGTGAATGACGCTAAGGAATGGAATCACGTTTTTTCTTGGCCATAATAAGGAAAGATCTTTGAGATTTATTTATCTTGATTTTTTTTTTTTTGGAATTTTGGAGGAATGTTGATATGGATTGATTCGTCCTTGGGGATTTTTTTGTGATTTTTTTTTGGGGGGGGGGGTTTATCGGAATCTTTTATTTTGATTTGATTTGTGATATTTTGTTTTTGGTTTTTAGAATCTACATTTTTCTGGTGATTTATTCGCTAATTATTATTTTTTTTGAAATGATGATTGATGTGCTGTAATTTTTTTTTGATTATCTATTAACTACATAATGATATTTTTTTTGAATAAATGATGAAGTTATTTGTGATTTTGATGTTTGGGGTTATGTGATCAAGTTGATTTTCAGGAGAGGAGATATTTAATTTTTGATTTTTTTTGGTATTCTAGATTATGAATTTAAGATCTGATATGATGACGGAAATGGATTTGAATTTTGTTGGATAAGAAATGTAGACATGTGCGATTTAATTTGATTATAATATGATCATGGATAAATGACTTTGTGGTGTATTTTGAATATTGCGAAATAACGAAACGGTTTACAAGTGAGGAATTATGATAAATGTAGGAAATGTTAATTATATTTATAATGGAATATTTATTCATTGCCTTTATCAACAGGATTTCAATATTTTCATGTAGTTTTGATGTATATAGTTAATGCTTGATTGAGTAACAAGGAATACCCATCGAAACGTTACAAAAGATCAGAGAAAAAAGAAAAAAATACCTACATAATATTCAATATTTATAAAGAATATAAAATATTCCTACACAAACTCATCTTCAGTAATAATTGTGTGAGACTTTAAACCATGATTTTCCAAGTGGAACAAATTCATAATAATCATGCAGTGTAATTGGGAGAGCGCTGTCTGCATTTTACTTTTATCTCGGGAATTGTGTTTTTCACGAAGCTTTTTGACCTCTCTGGAAGAAAAATGTGGAACATTTGATAAACTTATGAAACAGTGATTCATTTAGTTTATATTTTAGTGAGCATTTGCAAACGCTGGAACATAATTGTGGTAGCTTTCAGCGCCGTTTTTAAATTCATAAGCGCCATGAAGTTTAGTGCTCAGTTATTTATGACTTGTGTACTCTCCTCGGAGATATTATTAGTTTTGAAGACTTCGGGTCCGCTAACTTTTAGAGAGCTAAAACTTGGAGTGTAAACGGTGTTTGATGGAAGGCGTAATATGAAAGTCGACTGAATTAATTCTAATACATAATTCAGTACGGAAATTATGATTGGTAATTTATCATTCATGTGGTTTTCCAAGTCCAAGGGAAATTTTTAGAGTAACTTATTTTAAAAGAATACAAATCATAAACGATTCTTCAAAGTTCGTAAAAATTGTAAAACTTCAGTACATGTTGAAAAATGTTATGTATAATGATATATGTTCATAATTTCTTTGATAAGACGTTTTTACTCCATGAGCTTCACATTAACAATTTTTATTGTAATACAAAATTTGCAACAATTCAATTCTCTAACAAAAGAAGTTGAACTTTCAAATCTCTGTCTAACTTTTCGGAAATAAACTTCCTCGTTTTTGATTCTCGGAAATTGCCTTTGGAACTAGTGTCCAAATAATTTCTAAAATTATTGATCGTTTCGTATGGATGAGAAAAGTTGTGGGCTGGTTCCGGAAAATGGCGATTTTTATCACTAAAACCGTCAAAACCTCTTGGACCACGCTCGGTCATTCCAACGTTGACTTCATCATAATATAATTTAGTACGAAATTTAACCATGTAGTATCTTGTGACGTTAAAATTCTCTTGTATGAACTTGCTTTTCACTGCTGGATCACCACCTTCTCCTCCTTTTCCGTCACTACCTCGAGAACCTGAAATGTAGGAAATTATAACGAAAATTTGTATTGTCTCCTCGTATTATTAAATGATACTAATGAAAAGGAAAAAAAGGTAATTTTTATTTTGATATTCCAATAGATACTCCTTTTTTCATTTGTTTTCTCAAATTCTAATGATCTCTTCCATCTACATATATTTTCTTACGCAATCCTTCTTGAAACAGAAATAATAGAAAACGAGAAGTGAATCTTATTTACCCACCTTTAGTAGCTTTTCCAACATACTCAGACTTCCTAGCTAGCTCAACCATTTCAATGTTTCCAGCATTTCCACCAAGCCCACCAACACCGCCATTTCCTCCACGACCACCATTTGTACCATTAGTGCATCTCTTCCGAACTGTAAATGTGTTATTGTTTGTTCCCCATGCAAACTCGTAGCCATTATCTTTGCAGTAGTTTTCCATACAAGAGGAATGAAAAGGCCATGAATATAAACAATCAGTTATATATTTTGCCAGAGTTGTGAGGCGGACGTTGAAAACAGGAAGAGAAGCGTCTATTCCCGGTGCACCTATATAGTCAAACAAAAAAATCTTAAGCATCTTGCAAACATACGATATAATTGTCATAGATGCTCTAGAACACTAGTACCTTTTCCAGCGTTTTGCCCTAGTCCACCATTTCCACCTGCGGATAATATAGTCAAATTTTTTCCGTTGAAAAACACTTCTCCAAGACCTAAAAAGTTTCCACCTGTCTCTCCAGGATAACCTGCTTCACCATCATGTTCTGTTGAAGTGAGGTTGGTTGAATCCTTAGCATCCTTTTTGCTACTTGCGTCAGAACCTCTTAGAGTAATTGATTGTGTCCCAAGAACAGTCCAAATTGGTGACATGATTGCCATGCTTGTATTCTTTCCAGTTTTCTGAACAGAACCATCAATGATAACAGAAACAGAGGCGAATATCTCGATGAATTGTGCAATCGGAAAACATGTTTGATCAGAAGTAATTTGACTCATTCTGATGACTGTGCCTGTAACAGACATACTGGAGAAATAAGGACACAAGATCGTTGGCTTCTGGATGAAAAAAGATAAAACCGTTTTCAAGATTTTCTTCTTTACTTCGTTCAATTGCACATTCTGTAAGTCAGACAATGCATTCGCGTTATCTGGGACAGATGCTGATAATTTATCAAAACCGATTTCATCCACACTATGGGCTTTGTCACACCGATTTATGATTGATTGTATAACTTCTTCACTTGGTACGTTAGTGACAGTAGGCAACGGTAAGTTTCTGTCAAGACGTATCATATATTCGTACCATAAAAGAGTTTTCTGTATTTCTTGCAGAATCTGTTGAAATTCCCCTTTTGATGGTTCTATCTGGGATTGGTTCTTCTGGACTGTATCTGGCGAATGATTCATTTTCTGGATGAGGTCATTCAATTTAGCAAGACTCTCCGCTGAAATCGTTATATTTAACTTCATGATGGTATCGTCTAGTGATTGTAGTTTGGCAATATCAACTTGCAAAAGTTCTTTATAAGCTGATGATAGCTGATCACGCAATAAGTAAATGTCTGTTTGATATATCTCAACAGAGTCGTAAAAGTCTCGAATTTCAGAAGATATAGCTCGAATCACATGTGGCATAGTCACGTCCAAGATATGTTTCACTAATTTATCGACATTTGTATCAAAATAAGACTTTATGTTTGTTTTCAGATCCTTGATTTTCCCTGTAAGTGCTGATGGAGTTGCAAGACTTTGATACTTGATATTCAATAAAAATTCAATGTACTCGATGTTTTTGAAAGTGTTCTTAACTAAAGATTCATTAATCATGACGCTTGTTATATTGACAAGTTCTCTTGTTAACGACAATAACTCAGTCGATGTTATCCTATTCAGGATGGCGTTGCTGTCCTGTAGCGCGCTATCAAGCTCTGGAAGATCTTGTTGTTCATTAAAGATGTTATTGTAGTACTGTTTTATTCGCTCGGTTATGCTTGATATGTCATTCAGAATTTCACTATCCACAATCCTTTGAATCAAATCGCTCACATAGACTTGCGAATCTGTTGGGACGACGAGTCCATATTTAATATTTGTGCTTTGGCCAACGAATTCAAGATTATCCCGAATTATCTTCTGAATATTCTCCTTTTCACTTTCAATCAGCTTATCATTGGAGAGTAAACTAAGATTGCTGACTCTACGGAAAATTCCAATTCTATCGTAACCATTCTCTGCCTTGTCGTTTTTTTCTAATAAAGTATTCAGAAGCTTCAGTTTTTCCTCATTAAATTTTCGTTGATCTGCAGACGTATCATTTTGCGACATTTGCAGCATTGTTTCGTTTTTCAATTCTTGTAAATAGTCTGCAACTTGGACGACGACAGAGGTGTCATCCACAAATTTCAATGTTCCATTGACTCTTTTGACAGTTTTAACCACTTTGGTCACAACCATTGCTATGCCATCTTTGAAGGCGTCGATATCTTTGAAAAGTTTGACAATAGTTTCAATGAAATTAGGAATAATTAACGGCGTTTCTAAAGTCTCAATGCTTGAATGTTTGATAACAAGCACGATTTTAAAAGATTTCGCATGTGTCAATAATTTATTGACGAGATATCCATTTGTTATGTCAAGCTCCGCCGATCCTGAATCTTGTAATCCAGGACATTCGTAGTATTTTGTACTTGATTCTTCGTCAATGAATAATTCAGGAAAAATCGTTTTTGAAATCCTAATTTCATCATTCATATCTCTTACTTCGTACGAATTTCGATCCATGCTGTGTTTCGTTGCATTTGATATAGCGTTTGTGAGAAGAAGAGCCAGAGTGGTTTTACCTGTGTCCGTATCTCCCATCAGCAGCACGATATTTTCAAGGTTGTCCAGTGGAAAAGCAGCGTCTTACACACCCAAGAAGTCCATAATTGTTTTTGTTGAGTTGGACACTACTCCGGTAATGGCGATGCCAAAAATTATTAGCTCAATAAATTTTTTCATTATTGCACTTTTTGAAACAAAACTGGAACTAGAAAACTGAAGCTAGATTCGTAGCTTTTTTATACAACTGTAGGAACATTAACTGATAATGAGTATGTAGTAATATTCTCAATCGCATATTTTTTTGTTCCGCAAATGACCTAATATTCTGGAAGGTAATTTATTTGTGACGAGAAACAAAATGTAAGTAATAAAGATAGAAATTCAATTGTCGCGACGATAGTTAGAAGCCGATAGAATATTTTTTTTGTTGTATTTTGTTCCAGAATAATAAATAAAAGAAGTAAGAATAAGTTATTGTTCTTAAAAACTTTTTTCAATAAGTTTTTTTCAATTCAATCGTTGTTATTTCATTTTCTTTTCACAAAAACAACTGATTTATTTCCAAATTAATGTCATCTACACTGCTATATCTTTTTTTTTGTCATTGGGGTTCCCTGCTTTTTGAAGTGATGATTTTAATATTTCTTTCTAATCTCTTTTCATTTAAGATAATTTTAGAGTATTTTTACGAGTAAACAAAAATATCTTTTCGAAATATTTGTGACTAAGCAATGTTTTTTTTATATTATCGAAGTGACAACAGGTCGAAGTGACAAAAGTGTTAAAATACGTATATTTTTTATCGTTTGTTTTTCGCCATATGCTTTGATAATACCCCTAATACTTTCAAATTACCAAGAGTTTCGAGTTGCTTTTTAAATTGTCGAAGCAATCTATAAATAGAAAAAAAGCCTCATTCATTAACAGAAAGTTTAATGAGTTATTCTTGTAGTGCCAGAAAATATACGAAATTCCTGTGAAAATGTTGCTTTGACATTATTTCAAGCATAATTATTATCTAGCTATATTCTCTATATTTTATTCATACAAACACTGTCTTTTTTCTAAAACGTTTAGTAGAGAGGTACACTGGGAGAATATCCATTACAACAAGAACAAATTTTCATTTATGACAATCTCCCACAAAATCTTCCTCCTCCATTTTCCACCCCTAATTTCTTCCCCGCAACACCTCCATCTAATTGCTAAATAGAGTCGTAACTTTCCCGTAACACGGAAATTCGAAAAAATTACATTTTATCTGATGGAAAATGGCCTGTACACTCGGACGTTGCGTGCCCTATCGCGAAACACATTATGCGTTTTAATGGAGCGCGAGCTCTTGTAGCACGGAAAAAGAGGAGAAAGGGCAAAAGGCGGAAAGCGAAGCACGGGAGATGTACAAGTCCAATAAGCGCGAAACACAGGGCACGATAAGATGTACACAGCGAGTACACGGAGGACCTTGCGAAGCTCAAAGCAGCCGGTGAAAGTCGATTTATTATCCTCATCCTTTTGCCATTGCGGGACCGTAGACGACAATGCGCAATGCAGCCTTTGCGGCATATCTGTACCACGGAATTCGAAGGTGCCACACAAGAAACTGGCTTTTCCGGGATAAGAATGCAACGGTTTCGTACGCAGATTTTTCATTTTTTGCCAGAAATATACCAAACATAAGATTACATGAACGTGCGATGTTGACATTTTCCTAGTATAAAATCATAATTGAAATAGTGGTGTAGATCAGATTTTTATTATTTTTGAATCACTGAAATTTGCAAGATCTGTAATTTTAAGCCTTGAGCAAAAAATCAGTCAGCTTGTCCGAATTTAATATTTTTTTTATAGTCACATAATTACTGTGAAAAAAAATTTGCGAGGAGTATCGTATCTTCTGTCATTGTAACTATGGTTACTCGAGATTTTTACTATAATTTGCCGCAAATTGTTCGCGATTAGACTGTGCAAAAGACGCCCTTAAAAGAAATCGATTTCTTAAAAGAATTTCATAAAGTGCTCCTTAAAAGAAACTAAATTTTTATAAGAAACTTTATTTTCTTTTAAGGTTTTTCTAAGGTTCTAAATAACGAGTATGAAATAATTGTAAAGTAATCTTTGCAGAGTATCTATTAAAACAAATTGTACTTGATGCTGGTATTCATTAACCTGGGAAGCTACATTTAAGTTCATGGAATTACAAAAAAAAAATTGAAAAAAATGAAAATTGTACCCTCAATATACCTCGTACATAATTTAAAAATATATCATAAAATTCCAGAAATCAATAGAGTGATATCTAATCTATAAAATGTACCAGAAAATAGTAAAACATTGCACAAATAGCATACAATATAAAATCATAGATATATCTGGAATTTTCAAAATTTGCATATAAAATTACTCCTCCAGAATCTATGAAACTATCAAAAATTTTGAAAACTTTGATCTTCTTATCATCGAATTGAAGAAAGGTCTAAATCGATAATTAAAAAAGGAAATAAATAAATACAAAATGACATGAAAATACCATTCTTAAAAAACACCGATCTAATTATCAGCTGTTCATGAATGCATCAAGTCAAAAATTTTGTCATATCACTTCCGATATATCGATACGTATCGCCCATCCCTATCAGGTTCAAGTTACCAAGCTGAAGTGCAGGTCCAAGCCTTTTGAAAATACATGCCCATTGTATACCTGCACTTCTGAATAAATCCGGTCTCTTGGTAGCGACGCGCGCCTGTAAACATTTGCGAAAATGGAGGAAACTTTTCCCGCAGCGAGGTATTTTATCGAGAGAGAATTTTCTTTGTTCGCGGAGGGTATTGTGGGCGACGTTTTCTTACGACGAATGACCGAGAAACGGGATTCTGGATCCTAGAATGGACTGGGCAAGTTTCTTTGGGATCATTATTTTTTTAAATACCAGACATTGTGGTGGAGGATGGAAATGCAATTGTTAGAAACATAATTATTTGTAATAAACTTGTTGTTTTTACAGAATCGAATTATTGCTTCAACAAATTATAGACCGGCATATCTCAAGGAAAAGGAAAGAAAATTTTTGTTCATCAAGAAAATAAAATTTTCCCAATGTACCTCAAGAGTTTCTTTGCGACCACGTATTTTTTAGATGTTTTTACATTGAATGACAAGTTTTTTTTTTTACTGTATTGATTGGAATCATGGGAAACAATTTTGTCGCGAATCCGTGACCGATTGTTACGGCAGACGTTGTGGGATGAATGTTAGGAAATCAATAAGTTGAGAAAGTCAATCCTGACTGGAAAATATGTAATTGAATTCATACTAATTGAATCATTGTTTCTGAAGAAAATTCCATTTATCCTCCCAAAAAACGTCTTCTTATGTTATTTTACATTTGAGAAAAGAATATAACAGAAATAAAAAATCTCACCATCGTGAATGTATTTAACAGTAAATTAGGTAACAAATTTTATTCTATACTTTAGTAAACAAAACTTTGCTAAATAGAATATTCAGAGTCCATCCACAGAAACGAATGTGATATTCTGTTTTCAATCTAGTACGTATTTGTCTATAAAATTTAACGATTGGAATAAATCTCACTGCCGTGGGTGAAACAGAAACTCCTGCAAAGTTTCACGACATTTTATGCCAAATAATGAGCCTCTTCACTGTTCAAAATGTAAGCTGAATATGACCCATGTTACGTAACTTCAGTAATGGAAACTTAATAAACTCGTATAAAATGTGTATGAAATAGAAAGTTCTTCCTCTCGATTGAATCGTAAAGTATTGACTTTATTTGTGCATTATATTTGCAATTGACAAAAGTATGTTGTTGTAAGAAGAAATAAGTCTACGAATAGGAAAATGAGACACTTTTTATAAATTCGGAATGAAGAATATTCTTTATTGTCTCGTAGATTTTTATTTTTGAGGTTTAATTTTTTTAAGTTTGAGGACAAATCCGTAAGCTTGTACATTATATTTGAAAACAGGCAATTTTTCACACTTTTCTTTTTATGCCTTGTTTTTTTCTGTACTTGTACTATTTATATCAATTGTGTGATTCTCATAAAAAAAAAATTCACTTTCATTATACCATCAAAAACTTTCACTTTATTTTTGACTAAAATATCTTTAATACTCACATTAGTATTCTCATTCAAGATTTTCGCTCTTTCATCAGAATTTTGTTTAGTGATTCCATGATGTGATGATAGATGAGCCCACAAATTTTTTGTATTCTTGCAGTGCGACACCATCTTTTTGCAAAGTTTGCACTTCACTTTTTGAGCATTTTCATTCTCAGTTATGAAAAAATCCCTTGCTTTAGTCCCACTACTCATTTTTGTTTTCATGCACTATTAGCAACTTTGATCATAACTTTTCAACTTGTATGCATTAGAATTGATTGACAATAATAACAAAATCAAAGGTTCTGTTTTGTTTCTGTCTTTTTCCACCTCTACGACCTTCATCGGTTTTGATCTATTTTAAGAAATACTTTCGAGCGATTCTACAATATCTGTATCTTTTTCTAACCAACCGGATTCGATAGAGACAGCATTTTCGTTAAAACACAGATAAACACTTGGTACAAGCTATATGTACATAAAATTTAAAGTTTCAAGTAAATTAAAATTTCATATAATACCACGATAATCGAGTTATGATCGTGACGATATCGTCGATGATATCGACGATATTTCTGTGAAAATATCGATATTCACGATAATCGATTTAATATCCCCATCCCTATATGTCAAACGTCAATATGCATTAAAAATTGTCTTCGTGTGTTCAAAGTTGATGAAAAGTTTGAAAAATGGGCAAAAACAATTGCTTTCATTTAGTAGATAATTAGGTAAATCGAGAATTTTCAGGCCAAAATTCTCACGATCGATGGTGAGTGAATTAAATTATAGTCAATTTTCAAGTATTCGTTAGATATGTTCTTTTTAGTGAGTTTTTTTATTATTGTCCCTATGAGGACAAACGAATATTTTTGTGAATATTAATGGCATATTTTTATCATGTTTTGCGTTACTATGAGCTTGCATCTTTTTGGGAATGTTGAAAATTGCCGTGTATTTCATGGCCAAATCGCACATACGCAACGTGGCAGATGTTTTGCTGCTGTTGGTGAAAAATCCGTAAAATCGATAATAATTGCCATTTTTATAGTGTAAAGTTGGTTGAAAATGAGCTTAGTTTGAACCGATGCCCAGCTGAAAAAATCCAACTGGTTTTGCCAATAGCCCGACCAATTGGTAAAACCAATTGGCAAATTGGCATTTTGCCAATTGATCCTACAATTCGGAATTGCCAATTGGCCCAACGATGGTCCGACCAATTGGTAAACTTAATGTTCTGTCCGGTTGGCAATCATAATCGTCGTGCCAATTGACAATTCTAAATAGTCGGACCAATTGGCAAAATGCCAATATGCCATTTCGTATTGCCATAGATGTGAATTCCGATTAATATAAAATGATAATGCAATTATGTGACTTTTTCACTCTCGTTGAAATTATGATAACTCTGCCCAAATTTATGAAAATATTGTGAAATGACAATGCTTTCCCGCAGGTACGAATCATCATACATTATACTTAATGAATCAGTGCTAAACTTGTAAAATGAGAAAAAAAAATTGACTTCCATCTCGTGGATCTCGCAATAACTACGGGTATAGCGCGGAATATTCAAATTTGAGAGCGACATGTTTAAAAATCCGGCGCCATACCAGTAGTTACTGCGTGATCCATGAGATGGAAGTCAATTTTTTTTTCTCATTTTACAAGTGTAGCACTGGTACATTAAGTATTATGCATTATTGCTTTTATCAGTTGGAACGGGATGTAATTTTACAATTTTATTTTCAAAATTGGGCGGAATATCCCAATTACGCCGAAGGTGGAAAAATTTGGAATTGCCAATTGACCCGACGATTATGATAGCCAATCGGACAGAACATTAAGTTTGCCAAATGGTCGGACCAATTGGATTTTTAAAGCTGGGTGAGAACCGAAATATCCTCGATTTATTTAGTTCAAAGTTTGATTCTAATTTCGACTCGGGCCATTAGAAGAATATTATAGAAAAATTGAAAAACACTAGTCGACGGTTTTTGTGCCCATCATTTCTTTTAAGATCCATAGTCGGCGTGAAATATTCAAAGCATCGCGATACCTGCGATGACATAGACAAAGGAGAAAGACTCGGGGAATGATTGCCGCGGGCTTAGTCCGATGCGTAAACATTTGTACCTGTCCTGTCGTGATGCAACTTGTCCACGCATACTATGGTCAACTTGTTCGTACACGTTTGTAACGCCGCACACGTCATCCTGTTCACTCCGCACCGAGAGCCCATGAATCTTGCGGCATCTACAACAATGATTCATTGATTCGTCGAGCAATTAATTAATTGCTCATTGTAATTGATTTGTCCAATCATACATTGCCGCATCGACGTTGCGCTCTGATGCGCTTTCCCGACATTTTTTTATCTGTCACGACGCGAGTTCTCGCAACTTGCGAATAAAACCAGATTTGTCTATGTTTTTCTGTAATGTGTTGGAAATTGCGAAAGTTACAGAGAGTTGAGATTAATGAAAATTCAGTGTATTGGTGAAATAAACGCGTGATAATACATGGAATTTGGCTTTCTTTGACAGAAAATTTAAGTGTGTACAAAAGATTTAGGTAAAAAGTAATTATCATTCACCTAACCTAACCTAGCCTATAACCACGCAGCAAAATATGCTAATTTTTCAATTTCGCAATATTACCAAGTCCTGTAGCGAGCAGGTTATTTATGAATACTCGCGATCTAAATTTAACTATTTAGCGAATTGAAATTTGAAATAACCGAAAGCGAACAGATACAGAAATCAACCACGACGACGATCGAGATAACTAGGTGACACGTTGAATCAAATGATGTAAAGATTAATAGACCCTGGAAAAGGATTGCGCATTAGCAATCGAAACGTAGGGAAAAAATAATAATTAATTAATGACTGGGTTTTGAAAAGAAAGACATTTAAACAGTTATTAATAAAAAAGAAACAAAGATTGTACAACAGTGATAGATTCGATTTCATTCAGAAGTTTGTAAGTATTCTCGACATTCCTGTTTGAAAAGATATTGTTATGTGGTCATTGTTTTTAAATGAATTTTATTTGTGTTTTTATACAGTTTCCTGATGAGGGCTCGATTGCAGGCCGAAATATAGAATTGTCAGAGTGAAAAATCGGGTATCTTCATTTATAAAAAACAATTCTTGGCTCCGAGGGATCAATTTGATATTTGATGAATTTGTTAAGCGAAGAAATATTCAGAAATATAGATGCAACGGTTGTTTTTTTTTTTTTTTTTTTCTAAGACAAAACTTCAAATCCAAAATATTCAAGACAGAACATCTGAACTAATGTCTGAAAAATCCAGAGTCCAATACACTGAAGACAAAATATCTCAACCTTAACATTCTAATGCAAAAAAATCTAATGTCCGAAAACATCAAAGATCAAACATCTGAACAAAAAAAAATCCAACTTCAAAAACATTAAAAAAAAAACATCCAACATTGTAAAAATCCAGAGTCTAAAACATCCAAAGTTTGAAACCTCCAAAGTCCAAAAAATTTCAAGTTCGAAACATCCACAGTCAAAAACGTCCGAAACAAAACATTCAAACCAAAATATTTAAGGTCAAAAAACTTCTATCCAAAATATCTAGACTGAAACATTCACAGCTTAAAACGTCCAATTCGTTCAAAACATCTAAATTGTATTTTAAAAAATGCAAGATTCAAAATATCTATGATTCAGAACATCCAAGACAAAACATCCAAACTTAAACATTCGAAGTCGAAAAATTTCCAATATCCAAAACATCCAAGAAAAAACATCTTCACAACAAAATTCAATTTCAAAAACATCCAAGACAAAACATCCAACATTCAAAAAATCTGAAGTCTAAAATTTAAATTAAAAAAAATAATAATTAATTAATGACTGGGTTTTGAAAAGAAAGACATTTGAACAGTTATTATTAAAAAAGAAACCAAGATTGTACAATAGTGATAGATTCGATTCCATTCAGAAGTTTGTAAGTATTCTCGACATTCCTGTTTGAAAAGATATTGTTATGTGGTCATTGTTTTTAAATGAATTTTATTTGTGTTTTCATACAGTTTCCTGATGAGGGCTCGATTGCAGGCCGAAATATAGAATTGTCAGAGTGAAAAATCGGGTATCTTCATTTATAAAAAACAATTCTTGGCTCCGAGGGATCAATTTGATATTTGATGAATTTGTTAAGCGAAGAAGTGTTCATAAATATAGATGCAACGGTTGTTTTTTTTTTAGTTTTCCATCCCTGGCGTCTAGCACCTGGTGAAATGCGGCGTCCACCGATCCGGTAAACGTATTTATCGCGTCTCGAAAGCCGCAAGATGTTGCAAGCCCGAGAGAAGACAGCCGGGGATCGCTATAGGGGCAGTAAATTAGATCAGCTGAAGAGGAGGATTGCCCAACTTGCTCGCAAGTACATCTTCAAACTCGGCTGCCGCGAGTTCCAATGCACTCATACGTTGGTACCGTTCGAGCCGCACACGTACGCTCTTTATTCCAAGCCGGGAATTCCTATCGTCGTTAAAATCTTCCCTTCATTTCCCGACTAAATAGGCAATCTCGTTGTGCCGGAGATTTAAGGCGCACTAAAATTTGTAATAACGAACACTTTATTTTAATCGCCGGCCCACGTTACGTGACACCAAGCCCCGGGATTCACCCTTTCTACCCACAGGGAGAAACACAGGTACGAGACGTGGGAAATGCGGCTATAGCGAATTTCGCCAATGATATTCATGATTTGCAATGGAGGATAACAAATTGCGAACTTGGATTATTTATAACCGATTTTACGGAGCCAACTCTTCAAGTTCGATAATTTACGGCGATAAATAATAAGACGATTTTACGGTAAAGTTTGAATTCATAAGTTCTGTACGTATGAATGTTTCAGAATTCATTTATTATATAAATTCACAGAAAATACTATGTACTCCAGATACGAAACGAAATACAACAATTTTGAAAATTTCTCATTAATGTATGGGACATATAAACAAATTTTTAAAAGCTCGAGTTCAGATGACTTATCGAATAAAAATGATAGTGGAGTGAAAGAGATAGAAAAATCTTCATCAATAAAATTTATGAACACAAAGCACTGAATAATAATGATCAGAACGAATTTGCAGAAAATCAGTATTCTTTTCATTTCAAAATTGTTTTTCATCAATTTGAATATCTCGTGTTTCTTTTCAACTTTCTATTTTTGGTGAACCGGATTAAAAAAATGGCCATTATAGATTGATTAGATTACAAAATTCAGAATACTTGATTATTTATTAATAAAAAGTTCTTAATTTTATAGTATATAGAAGTTAAACTTTCAATTTTATATACTAGAAAGTAAACAAAAAAAAAAAGCAAAACTATACAGATCTAAATACTGGTAAAACTGTATGGTATTTTCTGAAATCTGGAGACGTAGGAATTACAATATTGTGTTGCAAAAGTGAAAAAAAGTATAGTAGAAAAAGAAATACATATAGAATAGTTTTTATAATTAAATATATCTGCTTCGACAATATCATTTCACAATATTTACTACCACAGTTGTATCTTTTGTATATATTGTAACACATTCAGTATTTTTTTTTTCGGATTTCATACTATTTAAAGAATTTTCTAATGTTTTCATGAATCGCAAACAGAATATTCTGAATTTTTCCTATTGGATTAGAAGTTACGTGGATTATTATTTTTTCGGTCTTTTTTTTAGAGATAATTGTCTCCCTAAATTTAAGTTCTACATATATAGATAAAAAGTATTCATATAATTCTTTTATCTTTGTCGTTATTTATTTTAGCATTTTCAGGTATTTATTAATATCAGATTCTTCAGTTTTTTTCTATTAGATCAAATTCGTATAGAGAGATTTTCTATTATTCAAAGTTAAAAATATTTACATTAATACAATAAATTTTTCATGAAATGAAATACTAAAAAATGAAAACAATAAGTTCACTAGTTTACTCGCTAACTTGGTAACTAGTTTACTAGTTAAATAGTTAACTAGTTTGCTAGTTTACTAGCTAACTAGTTTTTTATTTATTCAGCTTACTAGTTTAACAGCTAACTCGTGATTTATTTATTCAGCTTACTAGTTTACCAGTTTGCTATTACAAATTTGACAAGTTTACTAGTTCACTAATTAACTACTTTACTTGTTAACGAGTTTGCTAGTTTAGTATTTGACTTTTTTACTTGCTCACCATTTTATATTTTATAATTTCAATAGTTTACTACTTCACTAGATTACTTGTTTACTATTTTAGTATTTTAGTAGTTAAGTAGCTTCCTAGTTTACTAGCTTACTAGTTTACTAGAAATCTTTCAAAAAATAAACATTATGTAGATATAATTTTCATAGAAATTCATAAAACTTTCTGTCATTGAGTATTATTATTATAATAAAAAAATTATATACCTATAATCCAAAACTCATTTTAGAAATTCATATGGAAAGCAATAAAAAAACATACAATTCAATATAATACTTTCTATAATTAAACATACTTTCAATTCTAGAAATACTAAAAAAAATATGGAATGAAAGTATTGAAAATCTTTACAAAAGAAACTGTCGTCTGGAAAATCAATTTCAATTTTCAAAATCGTTTGAAGTTTCAATACTAGAGCATCAATTTCTTAAAATTTATTGAGCGATCCATATAAATGTCAGAAATATATAAAAATAATAGAAAATATTACAAAATTTATTGAACAATATACCATAAGAACATAATATAAATTTATGATGTACCTTTTATCTGTGTCGTTAAAATTTGCGAAAAACCAATTCATGTGCATTGATTTTTTAGAAGTTCGATTCGTAGAGCATCGAATTTCAGACAGCTCTATAGAACCTATACTTCTTAACATCAGATAACCCTTAAAGTGGTAGAAATACAAAAAGTATTAGAAAAAAATATTTAAACCTCAGTTACTAATTAAAAGTTACAAAAATCATATCCCATAATTAACGAACATGAAAAATGTACAACTCTGGATTCCAAAATTTGTATAACTTTTAAATTCCAGAATGTAAAATATTTCAAAATCGCTTTCTTGTAACATATTGTCAAAGATTGAAAATGATTAAATCCGGAAAGAAAAATATTTTTCAAAAAAACCCCTTCCGAAAATTTTTTCTGCCTACGCCCCTGTTTTCAGTTACTGTCAAATGTCATGGATTTGTTTGTAAACAATTGTATTCAAAGGGTTCGACACGACAAACGATTGTTGAAAATATTTTTACCGAAAACGCAAATTATTCCAGTTCCACTCCCTGCTGTGAAACAAATTTGTTTGCGTTGCAGTTTCTTGAAAAACTAATTCAATTTTCACATACTTGCAACTATGTTCGGAATCATTAACACTTATTTGTAGAATAAACATACAAAATGCATCAATTTATAAAAATCACAAGTTTCCTGCAACATCCTTCAAAGACCCCTCATGTCAGTAAATATTATTATACAAAAACCTTCTCCCACTCTTCACTAATCCCTAAACGAGTTCAAATCGACATTTCTAGATACAAACATTGTTTTTCATAAACATCGATTAACACTTTCAACTTCCTGACTCGGCTTTTACGAAATTCGCCAATTTCGCAAAAAGCGCGATCGAAAACGCGGCGCGTCAGTTGAAGCGCGTCCGGATGATTAGGATGAATGGGGCGCTTGGCGATGAATCATTTATTATTAAATGAGGCTCGAAGGAAGAAAGCGTAATCGGGTGATTCGTTGGGCAACCACGGGATCGTCGGAGTCTTCTCGTCTCTTCTTCTTGAAGCCTCGTCATGACTCGACTGATTTCGGAATCGCGAGCACTTAAGCAACGGCGAATATCAATAAGGGATCCCGCTTTCAAGTGACGGCTTACGCTTCTCGCCTGGAAAAACAAACATCGAACCCGATCGTTCCAACAAAGTCTGCAGATCGCTTTCTAGATGCACGCCGCGAAATTCGACTTTGATCGTAACGAGGCGACACTTGCTCTGCAGAAAACTTGCAGCTTGTGATGAAGAACACTCTGCAGCAAATTCCAAATGTCCAACATCATATGTCGCATTTCCAAAATCATCAGTTCAACCATTCCCTTCAGTCCACAATTTTCGATGCCAAATTATGCATCATGTTCTTCACTAAGGTCCAAGCGCGTAAACAGAGAGGGGTTTTGGGGGTTCGAACCACTCCCTAAATTTTAATAAAATCGATCATTTCATGGAGAAATGAGAAAAGTTACAACGATAAACATTAAAAATATAAGTTACAAGAAAGAAAGATGAAAACGTTGGCAGTATATATTTGATAGAAAAGTAAAAACTATTAAAACGTAGGATTACGAAGAAATTATGAATTAGAAAGATAGTGGCGACCCAGTATATAATCAGGAAAAATAACAATCTACGGAATTACTACAAATTTACGAATTTTTGAATCTTAAATCATCAAATTCTAGAAATCTAAAGAAAAGTATTAAAAAAACTTTCGATTTATAGAAACTCAAAAAGAATTATAAAATTAATTGAATTCTATAGAAAAACTGTTTCCTGAGAAATCTCGACAAATGTCTACGATCTGAAAATTTTAGGATTCTAGAGCATCGAATTCTAAATATACTATAAATCTATGAAAATTCTCGAAATCACAACAAAATGTTTAGAATTTTTTAAAAATACAAAAAAAGAGCAACGATATAGAACATAAAAAATAGGTACAAATGTGATTTTATCATCATTTCTAGAAATTACTAAGAATAAATCGAAATTCTCATTTTGGAGCATCGAGTTTTTCAAATCTCTGTAGCAATCTACTAGTGCAGAATTAATCTTTAAAAATACTAAAAAATCCTCCAAGATTTCGTATATTGTACAAGAAAAATGTAAAAAGTAAGTTTACTTGTTGACTAACTTAATAATTTAATCGTTTCCTAGTTTACTAGCGTACTAGTTCACTAGTTAACTACCTTATTAGTTTACTAACTTACCAGTTTACAAGTGTACTAGTTGAATAGCTCACTAGTTTACCAGTTTACTAGTAAGGTAGCTTACTAATTTACTAGCTTACTAGTTTACAAGTTTACTTGTTTACTTGCTTACTAAACTACTAGTTTACTAGCTTACTAGTTTTTTATGTTACTAGCTAACTAATTCATCAGCATACTAGTTGAATAGTTTACTATTACAAATTTCATAAGTTTACTAGTTCACTAAATAACTAATTTACTTGTTACCGAGTTTGCTAGTTTACTACTTTACTTCTTCACTTGATTACTATTTTAATATTTTACAATTTTAGTAGTTTACTAGTTTGCTCGCTTATTTGTTTAGTAGTTGATTAGTTTACTAGCTTACTAATTTGCTAGTTTACTCTTTTTCTAGCTTACTAGTTTACTAGCTTACACATTTACCAGCTTACTTGCCTTCCAGTTAGCTAGTTTATTAGCTCATTAGTTCACTAGTTTACTAGCTCATTAGTTTACTAGTTTACAAGTTTACTAGCTCATTAGTTTACTAGTTTACTAGCTTACTAGTTCACTAGTTAACTATCTCACCAGTTTACAATTTTACTAGATTACTTGCTTGCTAAACTATTAGTTTACTAGCCTACTATTTTTCTTTTTAACTAGCTTACTAGTTTACCAACTTACTAATTTATTATTTTACTAATCAAAATTTGACAATTTCACTAGTTCACTAATTAACTCATTCACTCGTTACCAAGTTAGCTAGTTTACTATTTTACTTCTCCACTTGTTTACTATTTTATAATTTTATTATCTTAGTAGTTTATTAGTTTATTCGCTCACTTGTTTACTAGCTAAGTAGTTTAGTAGCTGACTAGTTTGCTAGTTTCCCCTTTTTCTAGCTTACTAGTTTACCAGTCTACAAGTTTACCAGCTTACTTGCTTATCAATTTACTAGTTAATTAGTATACTAGCTCAGGAATTTAATATAAATTCTTCGATACATAAAAATTATGAAGATATAATTTTTTCAGAAATCTATAAAACTTTCTGTCCTGCAGCATATATATTAATGGTTATGTATAGTTTTTCAAAATTATTCAGAAATTCATTTAAGAAAAAATAAGAATACATCCAATTCAATTTCATAATTTCTACAGTTAAACCTACCCCTCACTGTAGATATACCAAAAAAAATATATATTTGAAATCTACATTAAAGAAACTGTCGTCTGAAAAATCAATTTAAATTCTCAAAATCGTTGAAAGTTTCGATACTATAGCATCAACTTCTAAAAATATTTTTAGCTATCTCAAGTATTAAAAAAATATAAAAATACCAGAAAATACTACAAAATCTGATTAATAATACACCAAACAAAAAAACTATAAATGTATGATATACTTCTCATCTGTGTAGTTGAAATTTGCGAAAAAGCAATTCAAATATATAAATATTTTATAAGTTTGATTCCTAGAGCATCGAATGTCAGAAAACTCTATAGAAACCCATAATACCTAATGTCAGATAATTGTTAAAGTCCAAAAATACAAAAATTATTAGTAAAAAAAATTTGATACTCAGTTAATAATTGAAAAACACAAAAATCAAACTATACTATTTTCGAACATGAAAAATGTGCCACCTTGGATTCCAAAAGTTGCATAACCTTTAAATTCCGAAATTAGAAATATGTCAGAATTCCTCTCTTGTAACCATATTGTAGAAGATGAAAAATTATTAAATCTTGAAGGAAAGATATCTCAAACATTTTTTTGCCAACACCCTTACTAAGGTCTATTTTCCAAACGCCGCAACCACGAACTTCACTCCTTGTCCTTGCTCTCTGATCCCAATCGCCCCAATCCTAAAAGTCACTCGACGAAAATAGACCATCGCAGCATCGTGAAATTTTCCCATGGAAAAATCCACCGCGAGATTAAATCGTCTGGATCTAAAGGGGTTTCGCAAAACGGTCCTCAATCCGGCCGAGAGAGCTCGCGGGTAATGACGCAAAACAACCGTCGCCGATGAAAAATCGTAAATGTAATTTGAACATAATATTCGCCGGTTAATAGTTTTTGCACGATCGTAATATCGAGAGCGAGGTGGTTAGGGTAGTATAGAGAAGGGGGGGGGGACGAAGAAGCCCCATTTGCGTAATCTGCTAATTTCGCGGTAATGAGGCGTCATTATTCCGCGCGTTAGGAAGAGAGCAAACTCTGGAATCATCGATTGCGCGGCTCATCGTGACAAATTCCAAGGGCGCCGACATTAAAAAATTTTGCAGGGGGCTTTTAATGGAAGTATACAAGATTATGCCTGAAGATATTTAAAATATTCAAGAGGGTGGAGGGGGAGGGGATTGAAGAAGACCACTGCGTCTAATGAAAGTATTATATGCTCACAATAAACTCGTGACGCAAGAGTGTGTGTAACTTGTACCCCAATGTATCTCTTGGCGTCCTACATCGGCGAGAACTGTATCCTGCACGAGCGAGCCGATTGCACAAATCGTACAACGCGAGAAAATACAGGCATTATTTTTTTCGCCCGGATCATTGCCTCGGAGGAGCGAGGCAATGAGTCGGAGCCTGACATTGTGAAATTCGCGGCTTTTTGAAGCGGCCTCGGGACACTGGGAAGAAAGGTGAAAGGACCCTGAGGATTATTGCCGACGCTGGGAATATGGGTGTCGCGATGCACCCTCGCCTCGTTTCTCACGATCGCGAGAGCATTTGTCACAATAACTACTGGCGCGCGAGCGGAACACTTCCTGATTCGTTGGGTCTTGAGACTGGGGTATGGGACGTTTGATCCAAAATAGTCTAGAGGACACGTTGAAAATAAAACATCCAAGATTTAATATAGTGGATGGAAAACATCTAAACTAGAACATTTGGAGCTTAAAATGTCGAATTTGAAATATTCAAGATGAGACACTTAAGGTGAAACATCCAAGGTCCAAGACATCCAGGAAAAAACATCCAAACCAAAACATCAAAGACAAAACATCCATACCAAAACATCATCAGTCCAAAGCATCCAAGAGAAAACATCTATACCAAAACAAAATGAGTCCAAAAGATCCAAGACAAAACTTTAAATCCAAAATATTAAGGACGAAACATCTACACTGAAACATCTAATATACGAAAAATCCAGAGTCCAATAGATCCAATACAAAAAATTTAAAGCTTGACATTCTTATGCAAAAAAAACCCATGCCCAATACATCCAAGATGAAACATAACAACAAAAACTTCTAGGTTCAAAAACATACAAGACAAAACATCCAACATCAAAAAAATCTGAAGTCTAAAACATCCAAAGTATGAAACCTCCAAAGTCCAAAAAATCTCAAGTTCCATCCTTAGTCAAAAACATTCGAAACAAAACATTCAAATCAAAACATCTAAGGTCCAAAAACTTCAATCCAAAATATCTAAACTGAAACATTTGAAACTAAAAACGTCGAATTTGAAATATTCAAGATTAGATATTTAAAGTGGAATATTCAAGTTCCAAGACATTCAAGATAAAAGTCCAAAGTGCAAAACATCAAAGACAAAGCATACATACCAAAATAACATGGATACAAAACATTTAAGACGAAACATCCATACCATAACAAAATGAGACAAAACCTCTAAGACGAAACTTCAAATCCAAAATATTTAAGACAGAACATCTGAACTAATGTCTGAAAAATCCAGAGTCCAATACACTGAAGACAAAATATCTCAACCTTAACATTCTAATGCAAAAAAATCTAATGTCCGAAAACATCAAAGATCAAACATCTGAAAAAAAAAAAAAATCCAACTTCAAAAACATTAAAAAAAAAACATCCAACATTGTAAAAATCCAGAGTCTAAAACATCCAAAGTTTGAAACCTCCAAAGTCCAAAAAATTTCAAGTTCGAAACATCCTCAGTCAAAAACGTCCGAAACAAAACATTCAAACCAAAATATTTAAGGTCAAAAAACTTCTATCCAAAATATCTAGACCGAAACATTCACAGCTTAAAACGTCCAATTCGTTCAAAACATCTAAATTGTATTTTAAAAAATGCAAGATTCAAAATATCTATGATTCAGAACATCCAAGACAAAACATCCAAACTTAAACATTCGAAGTCGAAAAATTTCCAATATCCAAAACATCCAAGATAAAACATCTTCACAACAAAATTCAATTTCAAAAACATCCAAGACAAAACATCCAACATTCAAAAAATCCGAAGTCTAAAACATCGAAAGTATGGAACGTCCGAATTCCAAAAAATTCAAAGTCCAAACCATTATAAGTCAAAAACATACAAGAGAAAACATATATTTCGTCCAAAACATCCAAAACGAAAAACCTTAAATCCAAAACATCTAAGACAAAACATCCTTATTTTAAAAAAATTAAAGATTCATTACGTCCAAGATGAAACATCTAAACAAACAAATCTAAAATCCAAAAACATCTGAAAAAAAAAGATCAAAAAAAAAATACGAAGTCCAAAACGTCCGAGACAAAACATCTAAAAAAGTAAATCCTTTTTCCAAAACATCAGTACGAAACTAATATTACTGCAATTCATCATACATTTCCAATCCATTCATTCATTTCTAATATATTATGTTTGGGAATTGTAAATTTTCTTTAAAATTTTAGATTGTATAACATTATTTCGAAAATTTTGGTATTTTTATATTCATTTTCTTATATATCTGTTTGAGATTATTGAAAAGATCAAATTTTATTGAATGGTACTTAGATGTCAAATTATAAACAAACAATTATTACCAGCGATTCAATTGTAACTTCATTGTTATAAAAAATGAATAAAGCGATGAAAAACATGTTTTGGATTCTATAAAATCGTGGACTCCTCCATTTTTTATTTCAGAAAAGATTTTGTATCTAATCAGTTCTGCATTTTTTGAGAATTAAACGTTAATCAATAAAATAACAAAAATATACAAATTTTTAAAGATTATTAGTTTTTGTTCTGAGTTTTACAAAATTTGTGTTGTCATTAATTTCTATAACTTCTTGCATTTCCCTAGAATTTTTATCATTAAAAGAATTGTTCGTAACGTTCTTGAATTCCATGCTTCAGGATTGAAAGTTTGTTCAATTCATAATAATTTTTCATATTCTTTTTTTCTCATTCGTCCCAACTGAACACTTATAATCAAATTTTTTTTTAAGAAAAAATTCTTCTGAACCCAGGATTTTTATGTTTGATTTACTGAAAATAAGAGTTTAAAATTTTGTTACATTCAGAAAATTAACATTAAACCATTTTAATATTTTCATTTAAAATAATTATTATTCACATTCTGGTTTAGTATTTTTGAAATTGACACCATCATTATTATTACCATTGGTATCATATTTTTTCATTTTTTAAAAATTTGTGTTTTGATTTCACTTTCTATATTTTTCATGCAAGGAAAATTTTACCGGAATTTCATAAGGGGTTCTAACTCATGGAATCCCTTTCTACTCAAGCCCCCGTCTAATTAAAATAATTATTTTAATTACTTGACATTTTGTAAGACGTAATAAGAAAATTTGATACAAGTATGTTCGTAACAGAAAACATTTCGATCTATTCAATTAGATAATGTTTCAAATTTAGTTAAAACACTGTAAAATACTTATTTGAACAAAAACTTTGTACTACGTCTGTGTCATTTTAGGTATACTTTGTGATTTGCCCACCTTAGGATTTCCCGGAATTTGAAAGAAAGATGAGTACTGAGGGAGGGAGTTTTTGCATGAGAAGGAAAGTTTCTAATTGGAATAAGTGTCTCGTTTACTCGACATTTTGTAGGATATAATAAGGAAAATTAGTACAACCATGTTTGCAGCTAAAAAAGTTATTTTTTGAAAGAGTTATTTCATTATGTAAGCCTCAGATTTCATTCATAACACTGATGAACAGCCGTTATGCTGAAAATTTTGAAGTATTTTACGTAAATATTTTATTTCCCCTGATTTTTAAGTTATTGTTAAAAAACTGTCTTTCCAAATATGCAAAAATTACAAAATTATAATTACTATTCATTATTTTTAACACAAAATTTCCATCAAAAATATCCAAATTTGCTCCTTCCTATGCAGAAAATCCTCGACGCGTTCGCAGGACGGACTTTCACGCGCGTTCCCCGATTACGCAACAGGGTCACCAGGTCTCCTCTCGTTACGCGATAGGGGCATAAAAATTTTTTTCCTCAAACCGTAGGACCGGAAATGGCCATTTCGTTGTTGCTCAAGACTCGCACTCGGGGCCTTAATGGCCCGATCGATGAATTGGAGCGCTGTTATGTGTGGGGCCTTCTTCTGTTTCGATTTGCCCCACTCTCACTTGGCACCATCACCGATAGGATGCTCTAAGCATGACACAGTTATAGCGATCTTCGTTGTAAATCTTCCCAAGTTGCACTAAATCCGCGATGTCGAATCACGGATAGTCCTTGGGATATATAAAGGCGCATTTGCCGACTCGCGTTTTGTCATTCCTTCGGCACCGTCTGGTGGTGAAGATTGGATAAACAAAATATATCGTTTTTGTTATCATTGAGTTTATAGACGGTAAGGTTGAGTTCTCGTCGCGGAAAAAACCCTTTTTTGCGCGCGCGAAGGTGCCATTTTGTCGGGCTCGTCGCTCATTTTGCCCCCGTGGGCGGAAATCACGTGGGATCGACAGCCCGAGGTCATCATGCTTAGGGTGAGTTTTTTATGGGGATTTTTTTGGAGGGTGTGATATTTTACTACTGGAGGATGTTCTTTATGTATTGTAAAAGAGATTTATACTGATTTCAATATGATATTCTTGGAATTTTATAACATATATGTGTTTTGAATTGAATGTACACGTAAGAAAACTTTTATAAACGTGGTTTTAGAAATCAATCGGTTTACAAGTCTCAAAAATTTCGGATTCGTTTTATCATGTATTTTCAATTGGGTTCATATTTTGCAAAAATTTCTGAAATATTTTTAGGAAAATTCTAACCGTTCTTCGCTTTTACGAGACAAACGTTATAATTTTTTTTTGTTTTTTTTTTACATTAAAGTATTTTGATACACAGATTACTGGAATTTTTGGAATGTGTTTTATAAAATGAAGCAACGGGATTTCAATTTTTCTGAATTTTAATGTAAAATTATTTTAAAAAACTATTACGTATACGTGTATTACATTTTTCTTGAAACATGTATTCTATATTTCAATTGCAGTATATCACTTTCCACATACTAATATAATGTTTCATATAAGAAAAAATTATAGTTGTTTGTTTATCACATATTTAATTTTTGGTTTAACATTCTTTAACATTTGCATGAAAGTCCATTGTTATAAATTATTCAAAAACTATTGTCTGCTGTTATACACGTGATTTTTGCAGAGTGCAAATAGTGGTTACGGTGTATTGTAGTGAAAAATAGTGGTTGAAAATAGAGGCCAATAGTGATTTTATAGTGTACGACATTAATAGTGTTGAGTAGTGAAAAAGTCAATAGTTATTAATTTGTTCTTCATTCAAGTCTAAATAATTTGGAAAATTTTACTCAGATTTGAAAGCATTCTCACAAATTTTACTCTCCATGAAGTGTCGTAAAACAAGAACAATATGAAATTTTTATTAATCATAATTAAAACTAAAAAAAATATACTTAAAATATCACAACAATTTGAAAGGTCTTATATGATAGTAACAAATTCGTGGAACATTTAATTTTTGTTAGCATTTAGATGACAATATAACCGTGAAAAATATAAAACATTTGAAAATTATCGTCTACAAAATTCGACAATCTACCACTTTTTAGCAGTCTAAAGAATGTTTTTAATAATATTTGAAGAAACTATATCGAATTCAATTTGACTTTTTGTTGCTACTGTATTGGATTGCGTAGAAATTTATTTTTGAATTTAAAAAAGTCACGTGGTTTGATTTTTTTTTCAATATGCTAAGAGCAGCTTCCACCTAAAAAGCAGGAATTCACATTATTGTTTAAGAAAAGCGAAAGATTTTCAGGAAGTTTAAAAATATCAAAAAAAATGGACTACTTTGATTTTCCTATTCGGTTTGAATTTATAACATTTCTGTCATAATTAATAGAATATCCTGAATTTAACGCTCAAATAAAGAATTGGTATCAATAATAAATAATTATTATTGATACTCAAGAAATGATACTTGAAATATTTTGAAAACTTGGGAATTAGGCAATTATTTGTTAGCGTTAGCATTGTATACGAGGAAAAAAAACATGAAAATCGATGATCATCCCACAATCTTTATTATCAACTCCGTACCTAGAATTAATTATTATTATAAAATTCTAGTCACATCATATTTTTGTTGTAGGGCATTGATCACCAATGATAAAATTTTTCTTTTTACTAACGTTTTTAGTATAAATTGATAATCAAACAACATTTTCTTTGAGTCAACATTAGTACACTGCAAATGTTGAAAATGTATAATGATCATTGATCTAAAAAACGCAGTTTCTCATGAAAAAAATCCTCGTCAAAGTTTGCACTTTCCTTACGTGCTTCTACAATACCTCCATAGAGCGGAACGTTTCAAATCTTCATTCTTTTCTCGTGAAACGATCTTCCCACAGGCAAACTATGAGAACTACAATGTGGACATATGAAGTAAACTTTTCATAATTAACACATTGAATCATGTCAAGTTGTGATAACTGAAATACATGCAGTGCATTTCCATGCAGCTAACTAAACTCGAAAGTATTTTTTTACTCCAAATCTTATTCATTCATTTTTCCACTGACTAATTAACTTGAAATTTTTTTCAACTGTTGATAATTGCAAAATGATGAATTATACTTGACTTTTTTTAGAGTGACTATCAAGTCATATAATCTTTGAAATTCGACCAATATCAGATACGAGTGTAAGATCCTACAGCAATGATGACTTATGATTGGTTAAAATTGATATGATTTTTTCAAAAAGAGAGAAGTTATGTAATTTTTTCATTTTGGCAGGCTACCTTTATAATGGCAGTGATTGCCCTTGCTTTCGCGAGACCAGAGCCTCCTGCCAATTCTTACTTGCCACCAGGTAGCCAAGGCTTTGGTAATGGTGGCAGTGGTGGTTTCGGGGGAGGGGGAGGGGGAGGTTTTGGTGGTGGTGGAAATGGTCAAACCCCTCAAAGCACATATGGAACATCACAATCTGGATCTGGTGGTCTGAGCCCACCAGCTAGCAGTTATGGCGTGTAAGTTCCATAATTTTCCAAATTTCATGTATTTTTTCAATCAAAACAATGTCGTTACCATTTGAAAAAAAAAAAACGTATACGTTCTTCTTCTGGATTTCACTGAATTATTTGCTTGCAAAATAAACCAACAACGATTCATGATAACTCACAAATTTTTTAGTCAAATTGAATTTCTATTCTGTGAACTTTACCTTTTGGGCACCAATTTGGTGTCCCTCTTAAAATGTGTAAAGAAATTATAATGGTGTTGTTAAAGAATTAAAACTGAATAAATGATTGAAAGTTAATTTGTAACACTAGGTATAGTTTGAATTTGATGGCATAGAAGAATTAATTAATTTGAATAAATTATGACGTCCATATATCACCGTACATTTTCTAAATTTTTTAGTGAGTAATCGTCATCAGGAATTTTGTTGGATACTAAAAAAATTCAATTTTTTCACTGATTTCTTCACAATGAAGTCCAAGATTCTACTTCCTTACTTAGTAAACAAATTCAATTATTTATCAATCTTTCTTGTAATAAAATAAGAAAAAATTGACTTCGAATTGGTATTGCAAACAGAAAAACTCTTTCAATCTTCATCTCAGCTGTGTATTTCTGAGCTCAATTAAACATTTTTTCCTGGTACATGAATGTTGAAAGTATTTTAATTGCAAAATAATAAAGTTGCTTATATATTTTTCAAGACCAAGCCAAGGTCCCATCGGAGGCGGCGGGGGTGGTGGGGGTGGTAATGGATTTGGACAGTCACCGAGTAATAGCTACGGACCACCTAATCGTCAAAATGGTTTTGGCCAAAATGGTGGGGGTGGGGGAGGTAAAATTGAATATTTTCCAAGTTTTCAAATATGATCTTACGTAAATTCATGGACATATTCAAATTCTTCCAGTTTAATACATAGAAATAAAGAGATAGAGCCAGATAAATAAAAATGATCAAACTTACATAATTATTTGTTTTTCAGGATTATCAATTATAAATCATGGACCAATGAATAACGAAACCTTTTTTTATAGTTTTTTGAAGACAATAAGTAAAATATGTATTTCAAGATTAAATACAGACTCTAGTAAAAAGGATTTGTCATAACATTTAGGTTCCTTGTAGAACCTTAAAAATATATTCTAAAATTTTTAACATTCACTTATTTTCTTGCATACATCATAAGAGCATACGATATTTATTGATTGTTTAGTTATATTGTTTGTATTGTTGAATTTATTACGTTTTTTTAAAGGTGGCTACTCAGGTAACGGTAATGGAGGATCTGGTGGTGGCCGTCCAGGAGGAAATCAAGGTGGTGGCGGGGGTTATTCAGGGGGAGGAGGTTTTTCAGGAGGTGGGGGTGGGGGTGGGGGTTATCCAGGGGGTGGGGGTGGAGGTTTTTCAGGAGGTGGGGGTGGAGGTCCAGGAAATGGAGGTGGCTATTCTGGGGGGAATGGCGGATCTGGTGGAGGACGCCCTGACAGCTCTTATGGTGAGGATTATTATTTTTTTCTGATACTGATAAAAAACAATCATTTTCAAAAAATCATATCTGGAGTAAGTAAAACAAAAGTTGATAAATTAGGTTCAAGGTGCCTCAAAAAGATCCAATGGCTTTTAATAATGCTTGATACAGAAATGGCAAAAAATGCATAATATTGCTGAAGAAATATTTTTCTTCCTAAAAATAAGTGCAAGCATGTTCCGAATTTGAAATGATTATTTCGTTGTCTTTTCTGATACTTATCTACTTGATTTTGAGTTTTGTTTCACTTTCCTCTGAAGTCATATGTTTACGTAAAATAAATACTCTATATGTCATAGTTTTTCTGTTTACAGTATACGAACATTGATCAAGAATTTTAACTCAATCTATTAAAAAAGCAATGTAAGGCTTAGTATTTCAAAAAAGGCTCGATATATCTAAAAAGGCAAAAAAGCTGGCTTCAAGCATAAGCCTACATCAAGCCTCCGTAATCATAGCCCTCAATCCTCACTGTCTTTTATTTATCACTTTTTTGATCGATGAATAAACAAATTTTTTATTTGAACAAGTGAATATGTTTATTACTTTCAGGTGTACCTGGTCAAGGTCGACAAGGTCAAGGGGGTGGTTCCAATGTAAATGGTGGTCGTCCTAGTAGCTCCTATGGTTTGTCACTATATGATTTTTTTTAACAAAAAATAAAAAATAATATAAACAAATACTTTTATCATGATTCAACTTTTACCAATTTTCGAAGTGTCAGCTGCAGAGTCAAACATAATGAAATCAGTTCAATGTTGTACACGATGGTTTTTTGAATGACTTGTGAACCTCATAAAAAAAACTTTGCAAAGATTCATTTTCTCAAAACGTTTTTGAAAAGTCTTCATACGTTTTCGACAATATTGATGAATTAAGCAATTTCATACATTTTTATGTAGAAATTTTGTTTTATGATGGAGATTCTCCATATTAGTTTTATGTTCTTCTGAACATTCTCTGGTTGTTTCAGGAGCACCTGGTCAAGGTCAACAAGGTCAAGGTGGAGGTTTTTCTGGAAATGGGGGTGGTCGTCCTAGTAACAGTTATGGTCAGTGTCTTGACTCTAATGTTTTTTACAACAAATGAAATTTCAAAATATTTTCTCAGAAAGACGTGAAAAAACAAATTTATCAGTAATTTTCTCATTTTCTCAGGAATGTGCTCTGAGAGTATGAAAGGTCACAAGATAAACTGAATAACAATTGTTTTCTTAAGATAATCTATGGCTCAATAATGTATCGAACAATTATTTTCAACAAAATACATACCTATAACAAATAAGAAATTAATATTAACCCAAGCTGCTTAAAATCACAGTCAATCAAGCACCTTGAAAGGTCATTTTCCTCAAACTTTATATTGAAAATAAGTACACATGGATCATGAAAATCATCATGAGAAGCAACTAATTTGTGAAGAAAATATATCAAAATACACTTACTAAATTTGATATAATTATTTGCTTTCAGGTCCACCTGGTTCAGGTCAACAAGGAGGAGGTTTCGGAGGTTCTGGTGGCAGGCCAAGTAACTCTTACGGTGCACCTGGACAAGGTGGCGGAGGTTTTTCTGGGAATGGAGGTCGTCCTGGTAGCACTTATGGTATCTTTCATGGGAAATTCCAACAAATAAAATTTTTGACACCATTAAGTTAAAAACAAGCGTTTCCTTTTACAAAACTTGTTTTATGAGTATTTTGGGATCTGTTCCTAAATTTTGTGTGATTTAGAAATTTTTTGTAGGTGCACCTGGTCAAGGTCAACAAGGAGGTGGTTTCTCAGGGAATGGAGGGAATGGGGGAAATGGTGGTCGTCCAAGTAATAGTTATGGTGAGTTTATGGTTCAGAATGGAAATATATTACAAAAATGAGATGATATATAAATGGTTTCTAACGTTATAAAGGTCCAACACATCGAAAGATATTGATTACAAAATAATAGTACGGATTGATATTAAACACAGAAAAATTGAATCTTCCCAAAATGTTTCTATAATAGATGAGAATAAACAATGTTCAAGAGCAATGATCAGAACTTTATCTAATTGGAAAACATTTGCAATGATAAAAAATCTTCGACATCGTTTCTAAAAAAAGTGAACGAAAAAGCTAAATATATTTTTCCAAATTTGTATTTGGTGAATGATTTACTCTTGGCCTTTTATCATTTTCAGTAACAATCATTATGATTTTGAATTCCTCATACATGATCGAAAATATAACGAATATGTTTTTCATTTTACAATTACAATGTTGCATGTGTACCTGAAATTCGAATAAATCAAACAACAGAATTTTTATTCTATATTTATGATCTTTTCAATTGTGGTTGCAGGTGCACCAGGTCAAGGTCAACAAGGTCAAGGAGGTGGTATCTCAGGGAATGGAGGTGGTGCAGGACGTCCTAGTAATTCATACGGTTGGTTTGCTTTACATATATATCATTGAAAACTGTATACAAGATTTTTTTATGACATTAGGTAAAAACGATGAAAAATTTTTGTTCGTGATAGTGTAAAGATAAAGAAGATCACGTACAAAAAATTAATGCTATCAATATTTTTATTTTAGCTCTCAATGAGTTGAAATTGCAGTTGTAGTTACGAACTTCACAATGTTTTAAAAATGTTTTTTTGTTTGCAACTTTTCTTTTTTCATGTTTACTTTTCGCTTTCCAAATGTTTTCACAAACTTTTCATATTCTTGCATCAACAACAAACAGTATTTTAAAGTGTTTCAAGTATCGATATAATGTAACTTTTTGTCTTTCAATACTGTAGCTGAAATTTGTCTCGAAGCTCTTCTAAATATATGATGAATTCATAGTTCTCAAGTAGACACAATCTTATTAAAAAAATAACTAACAAAAAATAAATAAGTTCCAGTAATATTTTGTTTATTTGTAAATACTTGTTTTAGGAGCACCTGGTCAGGGCCAAGGAGGTGGTTTTTCTGGTAGTGGGGGTCGTCCTAGTAACTCTTACGGTTCGTATTTGCATGAAATTGAAGATAACCACAATAGTAAATTATACGCATACAGAGAAAAGTAAACTAAATTCATTTTAACAGTGAATTGGCCATTTAAACTACATATGACCTATGTAAATAATTTTTACTACGAATTCCTTTTCATCAGAAGATCAATATAGTCATGGTCGAAATCCTTTATTCTCGCATAGTATAGGACAGTAAATGTTGTCCCTAAATTTTGCAAGGAATCTTAATTTTTTGTGTGCTTGGTTCATGATCAATTACTCTTTACATGATTGCATATTTAAAAATTCAAGAATGACAACTGACTGACAGAAAAGATGACAATCTCTAATAATACAATTTGAATGACTGTTATCATCGATGTTAAAAATATGTGAGTGTAAACAAATAAATGATCATCGATGCTGTTGAAAACTTTTTTCCTTGAAAACACATTGAAAAAAACACGTGTCCTATCAGCTTTAGGTCATAGTTAAAATTTTTCAGGTGCACCTGGCCAAGGTCAGGGAGGAGGTTTTTCTGGTAATGGAGGGGGTTCGTCTGGTAATGGAGGAGGTCGCCCAAGTAACTCTTACGGTATAAGCTGATAAATATTGTGAAACTTGCAAAAAAGACGAAATTCATGATATTTTGTAATGTCATCTTATGACTTCCATTGGCACGAAAATTAATTTTCCTGAATTCCAGGTCCACCAGGTCAAGGCCAGCAAGGTCAAGGAGGAGGTTTTTCTGGAAATGGCGGTGGTTTCGGAGGAGGTGGTAGCCCAAGTGATAGTTATGGTGCACCTGGTCAAGGTCAATTTGGAGGTGGCAATGGGGGAGGTGGCAACATTGATAGTTATAACGCACCTGGTCAATCTGGAGGCGGAGGCGCTGGTAACGTCAACAATAAAAAAAACCAATTCACATTAAGTGATGTTCAGACACTTATAAACTACAATATAATACATTCTCACAAACTTGAAACAATTTACTCACTGTTTTTGCTGATCAGAAGATTTAAATTCCTATCCAACAGGTGGTTATGCTGGAGGTGGCAATGGTGGAGGTGGGGGTGGGGGAAGTGGATATGGTTCAAATGCTGAAGAAGAAAGCAGTGTAAGATCTTCATCATTAATGAAAAAAATTTATGGAGCATTCTTCTCTACTTCTGATTCTAACACTTCCATTGATCCAACCAATAATGATCTCAAATCTTTTTCAGGAACCTGCTAAATACGAATATAACTACGAAGTAAAAGATGACCAATCTGGAAGTGAATTTGGCCATACAGAAAGCAGGGATGGGGATCGGGCCCAAGGAGAATTTAATGTACTGCTTCCTGACGGTAACCAAATTTTAAGCGTCCGCCTTCTTCTACATTATCGAGTACAAGTTCAAGTCAATCACATTTAATTCTTTTTCCATGAAAAAAACTCAAGGTAGAAAACAAATAGTACAATATGAGGCAGACACCTCCGGGTTTAGACCGAAAATAACTTATGAAGGAGAAGCTAACAGCAATAACGGGTATTCAGGTGGAAACGGTGGCAATGGAGGCTACCCGAGTGGTCAAGGAGGTTCCGGTGGGTTTGGAGGCGGAGGAGATTTTGGTTCGTTCATAATTGTCATAAAATATCATTAGTTCCTGCAGTCTAAATTTTGTCGTTAAGCTGAAGACTGATTTAACTGATTTAATAAAAACATAAAAATTGTAATTCCATTTTTTCAATGGATATATATATATATATTATTTTCGAAGATCTGCAAGTAAAGGATTTGAGAATCCTTCTGTTTTTTTAAGGAGGTGGAGGTGGGTACCCTGCTTCAGGAGGTGGTCAAGGAGGAGGAGGAAATGGTGGCTACTCGGGCGGCTCAGGTGGCTCAGGCTCTGGAGGATTTGGAGGAGGTGGAGGCTCTGGTGGTTCGTAAAGTTTGCAAATTTTAAAACATTCATAACTTTTCACCATTAGAACCTAACCTTAATTCTAATACTTCAAATAATCTATTCAATAATGCGAAGGCATTCATACTTCTGAAGCTATATCTGTCTTTTGATGACAAGATTCTTGATTCCTGAATGTAATATTGGCAAAAAAAATCTGTCCTCAGGTTATCCAAGTGGAGGGCCTTCAGGAAATGGAGGAGGATACTCAGGTGGCAACGGAGGTGGTGGTTACTCTTCCGGACAAGGAGGTTCCAATGGGTTTGGAGGTGGAGGATTTGGTTCGTACCCCTTTTTACATAATAAAACACGTTATTAAATTCTTCAGAATACGCACCGTTGCAATCCAAACTTTTCTTCATTTCAACTGATCTTCATTGCTTTCCATTAAACAATATTTATAAGCTTTCGGTCACTTATTTCTGGCCCTCCTCTGGTGAAAATGTTCCGACCGAAAATAGTCGAACTATAGTCGTAACATTGTCGAACGTAACGACTGTATTTTTAAACTCCGATTTTAGGTAAATACCATCATATAGTTTGCGAGAAATTGTCAGAAAAGAAGTAAAATTACCTCCTTTAATTAATTGTAATGCTAATTATTTGTATATTGCTCTGAAAATTATGATTGATCAAGTATAAAAAGTAAGCACTACGACATAACCTCAAAAAAACATTGTTTCATTATTTCGATTGTTTCGTGTGCTCAAGCGCGCGAAATTTGAAAATGGTATTATTTGAGTTTTTTCAATCCTAAATGAAGTGAGCTTTGCAAGTATTATCAAAATATATAATGATTGAATATTCCAATTATAGCATATTGATTTTCATGTAATATATTAAAATATATACATAAATTAATGATCATATATTATTAAAAATATATTTATCAGGTACATAAGAACTCATTTTTTTTTATATACATTATTCATACCTCGTATGCATAATTAATTTCAATTTATGTTATCTTTTGTGCAATAGATGAATAAACAAAAAAAATTTTTTTCAATGTTTTCAAGAATATTTCCAATGTAAAGTTTAACACGACGTCGCGTTTGTAATCGATAAACAAGTAAGCAATATTTTTCAAGTATTTGCTTCTTTTTAGAATACACTTTGTCTAAAATTATGAATACACTATGTTAATATATCTATATTGAATCGTGCCTCGAAACACGATGTCACGAAGTGGCACGAACAGACACCCTTTGCCGAGATGTCCACAAATAAAACAGAGGTAAACAACCTGCGTCGGTAAAGTTGCACTGTTCTGTTGTGTTCTGTTTTACCATAACCGAATACCACTTCTGAATTGTTATTTATTTTCAATAAACACAATAAAAAATGTCCAATTTTTTCTGGAATCAATAAATTCATCACTTTTATTTACTTTCGCAACCACATGACCACGAAACGTCACATCAGACGCAAGGAAAAAAATAATAAAAGTTATAGTCGTAACTTCGTCGAACGTAACGACTATCTTACGACGATTGATCGTCGTACTGTACTCGGAAAATAGTCGGCTTTTTTTCACCAGGGCTCTTTATATGCATGCTTTTGAAGGTTAATATAGTGTTCCATACATTTTTTTTTTTCATTATGCTCACATTCTTAATATCCGCATAACAGGTGGTGGCAACGGCGGCAGTGGAGGGGGTCTCGGTGGCTACCCGGCGGGGAGTGGGGGTGACGCTGAAGCCAATGGCGGCTACCAATACAGAAAATAGGAATGGTGTATAAGGAAATCGCTTGAAGTGTATCATACATCCGTGAATAATGTTAATATTAACGTAAGAGATGCGAGGGGACAGTGCAAGTGCCAGGGTAAACTGCACGTGTGCATGAAGCAACGTCTCGAAATCGGCATCGTTCGCAACATCTGTAGACAATCATCGGGATTTATACGTTCCACGGGACAACGTATCGGATAAATGAGTGTAGTTATTCTCGAAAGGTGTTTCGAATAATGCCTCGTACACGGAGAGCTTCGTAATGCCTTACAAGTATACGACCGTGTCATATCTTTTGCCGTGATACGCCGCGGTTCGCTCTCGTTCGTGTTTACACGCTGACAAATATGAAAGTGCCGTTTCGTAGCGCAGCCCGCTTCGATATTAAATAGTATTAGTCAATTTTATGTAAGGTTACGACATAGCTCCTCACCCGCATATCCGTGATTTCGTCAACGCCGCGAGCATTTCAAAGAAAAAAAGTTTTTCGAAGGGTAACCATTTGAATGATTTACAAAATGAATAGTAGGTATCACAAAAAGAATTTTTTGGGGTTTTAGATCAGTATTTTGATGAGTTGTGAATAGATGGAATGAGGTTGCGTTGTAGCGTAGGAGGGAAAGCGCTTGCAGTGACATAAGGAGTTCTTGGGTTCAATTCGGAGCTCGGTAAGCAGATTTTTTTTTTTTTTTTCATCAAGGGAACTTTTGGCACTTCGATTTTTGTGCATTATTTTGGACATTCAACATTAGATAGACGATAAATGATTTATATCGTGTTTTCTTCTGGTCCTCGAATTTTTGTACACTTCGATGTTCAAATGACGTTGGAACCTCAGTAAAAGCTGCGAAAGATGAAATTTGGATAGCGGAGCTTTCGACGATCTTTTTTCTACATTATTTATTTGCAGAACGAGGGATCGCTTGCTTTGCATGTAGCTTACTAGCCGCAAGAATAAAAAAGTGCGGTGAATCATCTTGCATTCTTTTTTCATCGAGTGCGAAAAAACAGGTCACATTATTGCGAGATATGGGTGTATAGTTTATTTTATTACAGAAACTTTGGGACAACCTAAAAAGAGATCGGCAAATTGATTACATGTAACTTTTCCGAATTTGTTATTCCAGAAGACCGTCTGTTCATGGGTCAATTTTCGGAGAAAAGTTTTTACTGGTCCCATTTTTTAAGAATTATGATTCTAAAAAGCTTTCTGACAAGAATTTTTTCCATTCTCATTTTCCGAAAACCATGATTCTAAATTTTTTTTCTACAATTTTCAAATAACTATTTTTTCGAAGACACCTATTTCTGACAAGAAAAATGATGTAATACAGAAAATTTATATTATTTACTAAATTTGTATTTCAACTTACTCCCATTGGAAATTTCGATGACAAATCAGCTGAAAACTGACTTCTTATTAATGACTTTTTGCAAAGAACCAATATCTTGTTATACTTCGCGAATAAAAGTTTGAGCAGATACAAAATTTTGCGAAAGTAAATTTTAGAAATTATTAACGAAAATTTTAACAGAAATAAAATATAATCCTAACAAATACTTAAGCTGGTTAAAAATTTTTCGAATGATATTGGAAATGCACAAATTTTATGTAATCTTGTTGTCAATCAACCAATTTTATCATTTTTGACTAATTACTTTTTTTGTGAGGAAAAACGTTTTGAGTAAGCTGTAAATGAATTGGAGAGTATCATAAAAAAGAATAAATTTCCGAGTATGAAATGATTAAAATAACTATTGAAAAATGAACAATATCGAAAACTGATTTCCCACCGAATAAATAAGTAATAAAAAAATTTTATAGGTAAGGAAAATCAACAAATTGTAATATTATAAGTTATAAACAACAGAATTGTATAACAATTAGTACTTATATGTTTCAGGTTAGATAGGTAAAAAATCACTTATTTTAAGTATCTGTTTTTCCATTTTCCAGCCAGTGGTTTTTCACTAACATTAGTAGTTTCATACTCACAGTAAGTAATTTTCTATTTTAGAGAGATAAACATTAAAAATTAACAAGAATTTATTTAAGTGATAAAAAATCAAAAAGGTCGAATTTCACAATTTGAATTATTTATTTACGATTAATCGAATAAGACGGTCATTTTTATAATTTACTAATCTTTGTTGTTTTGTTAGGTGGATTGGTCAAACTATAAGACTATTGAAAAATCAAAATAACTTTTCTTAAAAGAAAAATGATTAAAAAATTGTGATCTTGAACTTTCATATAGTAAAATTATCCAGTTGAAATTACTTAATCTAGATTATTTTATTTAGTACAAATTGACTATTTCTATAAAACATTCAAAATTACTGTTTCAGATTTTTATCATTGCGTAATTATTAAATTATATCAGAAGAATACTAAAATTTCAATGAGTTGATTATCTTTAACTAAATAAAACTGACGTTTTTCTTATTCAAAAAGTGTTTTTTCAAGACTAATAATTAGTCAAACTCTGTTTTATAGGCTGAATTTACTACTATGAAAAGCTAAGAATTGATAATAAATGTCTCTAAATTACTATTTGTAATCACCATTTTCAACTTTTACAAGGATAAATTATCCATTTGAAATCACTAAGCAAAGATTATTTTATTATTTATAATTTGACTATTTTTAGTTATAAATATACTTAAAGACTCTAGAATGCTCAAAATTAACGATTTTCAAAGATACTTTTTGAGTAATGAATAGAACATATCGGTGAAATTCTACGGTTTGTGTTAGATACAGTTCTTCAACAACAACAAAATTACGTTTATTATTTTTAAATCACTATAAATCACTCAAAACTCTGCCTTTTTCACCATAACTAAGTCCAAAATGCAACCAAATTTACATCGTTTTATTTAGAAGCATTTGACATCATCTAGTCCCAAATACTTCCGCCTCAAGTATCTTCCGAATCATCTATAAGCGATCTTCGGAGCCAAAATAAAAAACTATATAATCCGTTCAGAGCTGTTATTCCAATTACATCTTCAGAATCCATCATATTTGACTTCGAAAAATAACCACTTTCTGCAAGAACCACGAAACTCCTAACCTTCGACGCACTTTTTCCATTTCATTCACGACAGGATTCATTCCTCTTGCGACCGCGGAGAAAAATGCGTCCGCTGGGTCGTGCATCCGAGTGCGTGGGATTAATTGCCAAGTGTCCCAGGCTAATGAATGCGCGCCCGAGATGGAGCGTTAAATCGATTCAGCGATTGATCAGCACTGCGGGCGCCGGGCTGAGCCTTTCTTTTCTATGCTAAGCATAATCTCGCGTTATGCAAGTTTTAGAAGACGTTCCTCGTTGCCTCTCATAAGTTTGCTCCACATGCAATCGCTTGCGACAGCCACGAGTACATCTTCTTCTCACAGTGATACAGATTCGCGGTGCTCCTTTCTACGCGAACTTCTTCTTCTTCTTCTACATCATGATTGCGCACGAGCGTCATCGCGTGCAACGAAAGGTGCCTATTAATAGTTGCTTAGGAAAGCATAGAACGAGTGTCATTTGCTGAGGAATGCTGGTTTTATGGCAAGAATTTTTTATTCTTTTTGTCTCTTGGGAATTCAGGAATGCTTAGAGATAGAAGCTGAAATGAAGAATATCAGAATTTGATTATCTAATGCAGGCCCGTGGACAGAAACCTGTATTTGGGGGAGGGGGTGGGGAGGGAGTTCCCACTTTTATATTGAACTTGTAGAAAAACATGCACTTGAAATTGATTTAGTTTGACGGTACATGGTCCATTCGTAGTGATGTATATAATAAATGTAGAAAGAATGAGTAAATAGATAAATTATTTAATCGATAAGTAATCAAATCAAAAGGCAATATCAAAACATCATTTGTTTTCTCCAACTTATATTTTATATATTGAATCTTTGTTATGTTTTCAACAAATCCAACACAAGCTATTCAATCATTACAGATATACAATTGCGAAAAATAATAAAATGGTTTGGATTACTTTTTTATCTATTTAGCACATAGTTTTATTACATGAAAGTTATATTATTGTAATAGAATATTGTCAACTTTAATACACAAACATTATTTCATGAAAATAATATAAACAAATGGTGGAGTATAGCCCTTTACCAACTTTTTTTTTAAGAGGCTTGCAATGACTACCATGCGAATACAATAAGTCAACTGAGTTTATAATATCCAAAAACGTTACATTTTTTAGTGTAAAGATAACGCAACGCGTTACATTAATTAACAAGTAATGATTACATAAACGAGTTCTTTTTTTTTGGTAACGAACAACGAAAATCGTGTTATTCATTTAACATCTGTCTAATCAAGTTTTTAAAACGATTTGTAAATTTTTAAGAATTTTTTCGAAACTCAGATGTAAGTAATTTTTAACTTTCTTATTTCAGATAAAAATTGAATAATTTTATAATTTTAGATGAAAGAAAGTGATACATAAATAATTTATGTACAAATATCGACAATGAGAATGATGCTTTTTCACTTTTTATTATAAGTTTTCACAATTTAAGCAATAAATTTTAGAAATCTGCACATAAATAAATGAAAATAATAGAAACCTTAGTTCTTTGAGCCTATAGCAGGATCCCTAAAATCTCTATATTATGCTAAAAATCCTTACGTAATTTCATGAATACAGAAAAAAAAAGATATACGAAAAATACTGAATATTATTTACTTTTTTTAAAAAACTATTAGATTTTCCGAAAGTTTCGGTAGTTCCAGAAATCAAGAGACTCCGATTTCTCGACCATTGAATTCCAAAAATATATGTGCATAGTAAACGATAAAAATACTATAAAAATGTTTAAATTATAAAAATATGTTAAAAGTTCCAAAAATATTGAAGTCACTCTAAATCTGTAAAGAAACTGTTTTCTGCAAAATCGATCAAAATACTGTAAATACTTCAAACTTTATTTCTAGGAAATCCAAGTCTCGAAATTCAAAGAGATATCGTTGAAAAAACCTCGATACTTTCCAACATTCTACAAATAATAGGAAAAATACATTTATAGAAAAATACAAGTATATCAATGAATTAATAAAAATCTATACAACTTTCAAAACTATAGCATCGAATGTCAAAAATTTATACAGAAATATACAAGAAAACTTTACAATCCTTCCAATCGTAGAAAAACTGAAGAAATACGAAGAATACTAAAAGAAATATGAATCTTCTGAGACACCTGTTTTCTGAAAAATTCTTTTGAAACATGAAAAATCTATTGAACTTCACATTTCAGAGCTCGAAATTCTCGAAATCCATGTATAAAAATGCTTAAAGTTCATAAAAATACTAGAAAATTCTGCAACACGTTATGCATCCTAAATAATACGAATAGTTTCAGAAATACTGTACAATCCTTCAAATCGTAGAAAAACTGAAGAAATAGGAAAAATACTAGAAGAAATAAATATCTATTGAGACACTGTTTTCTGAAAAATCCTTTCAACACGTAAAATTTAATAGAACCCAAATTTTACAGTTCGAAATTCTCGGAATCTATAACAATGTAAATAAAAATGCTCGAAGTATATAAAAATTCAAGAAAATCCTGTAACATTTTTTAGATCTTGAAAAATACGAATAGTTTCAGAAATACTGAACAATTATTCAAATCGTAGAAGATGTATACGAAAAATACCAAAAAGAAATAAAAATCTATTCAGACGCTGTTTTCTGAAAAATATCATACCATGCAAGGTATCAAAATTTATATCAAAACGTAGAAACCAATAATACAAGGATTTCATTCATACCGTTTGAAAGATCTCTTAGTAATGTTCTAACTTCCAAACCCCCCCCCCCCCGTCCGCACGGGCCTGATCTGATGTATTGGAATTATGAGATATATATTGTCGAGACATTCAAAAGGAATATCATCGATACGTAGATAGATCGCATGAATTTCGTTTTATTTGTCAGAGAAATATTCATACAAAATCTCTATTAATCCTCCTTCTTCTGAATGCCAACCCATCCACGCATTCGCCACGTACTTGCCCTGAACTTTTGATCGACTTTCAATACCTTGAATAGAGTCGCTCACTGTATTATTCAGACGTATCACGAGCAGACGTTTTGAAACACTTACAAATGGATGCAATATCGCCCTGTCAAAAGCAATAATGCCGAACAATTACGGCTGAAGGATGTCAAATGCGCTCCGGGTCGGATCGTAAAAAGCATAATTCCGGATGCGGGTCTCCCTTCGAAAGCGTTTCTCCCGTTTGTCACTAGGTGTTATTTTCTCTCCTTCCTCTTCCACGTAACCGTATACCCCGTCTCTGGCGAAAATTTACAAGCGAAAGGGTACGTTTTACGGGGGTGTTGCGTTTCGTGCAAGCGCACCCAGTGACGGATCTTCCATGCGACAGTTGAATGCATTAAAGCTGTGATAGTACTGTAATTATGACACATAATGAGAAAAAGAAAACCCATCAACTATCTCTAACGCCAGAAATCGATAAATAGTACATTACACATCTAAGAAGGTCGAAAAATAGAGCCAACACACCTAAAATTATCGAACATCTTCAAAGTCCACGTCTTCTTCCTTTCCCCTTGCATCCATGTAGTACATAAATATCCAACAAATAATTTCCAGAAGTATATTTTCCTACAGGAACAACCCGAACCGTCAAATTTTATCAGCACTTAAGCCAGGGATACCCTCAAATTACACGACAAAAGCACCGCGAGGAATATCGAACATGAAAAACCACAATTACGTCAAAGCGAAACATTATAGCGCGAAAGAAAGCGAGAACGCGGAGAAGAGCCGAGGAATCAGGAAATCGATAAGCCAGACGAGCAAATCTACGGCTGCGACATCGCGTATCTGCGGTTTTCTTATTAAATGTAATGACGGTTTCGCTCTTGCATTGTGCTAAATCGCGCTGCTTCCATCTTCATTACGCCGCCCGGCCAAGACCGAGGTATAAAACCGCCGCTGCACCAGAACCACGTCTTATCTCTTCTTTGTTCCTGCGTAACGTGCCGGTTCGCCAATGCCTGTAACGGTAAGTGCGGACCCCGAAAAAAGGCCACGAACCGATCTAAAAGTATCGCGAGTGCAAGTGCAATTTACATCGATGTGCATTCTGAAGTTAACCTTATATACGTGCTTCTTGTTGAAGGACGATTCACCAAATTTGATAGATTTCAACAAATTTTTTCCCCTTTTTTTGTATTCTTAATGAATATGTGATATTCTGTCATTACATTGATGAGTTTTGAGTTTTTTGCAAACCATCAAAGACATCTGAGAATATAACTAACGCACTCAATTTGCGTTTCGCGCACAGCTTCTTTTAATTGCGGGTGTTACGTTTTACACTTCAAAGCGAGTGAAAGAGCGTTCGTCCTCTTTTCGCGTTACATCAGCGAGATGAAAAATTACGAAGTGTCACGGGATGAAATGACGAACACGGAAACGATGCGTTTTGATTAAAACGCTTCTACCTTGTTAACAGCAAACTGAAACGTCAGGGAAAGAGAAAATCTGGACTCTTTGATGGTTTATTTTGTTTGAAGCGAATATCGGGGCGTAGGCAGAAACAAATTTCAGGAGGGGTTTTTTTGACAAATATTTTTCAAAAAAATATGATGATGATCTAATACTGAAAGTATTGTAATTTTGATGCATACTGCTACCGTTTTCATGCATTTCTTGCAACTTATATTTTTATTGTTATTTGATCTAATTTTTCTTCATTTATAAATCTACTCCTAGACAGCGATATTTTTGTCTTCCAAGGAAATCTCCTCAAATCCTAGAATATCCCCAACTGAAACTCCTGCATGAACTCCAGGAAATTCCAGCGTTTCGCGAGAACCTGATAAAATATCCAAACGGAATGCGCTCGAAAATTAAAATGATCCCACCGAACGCATTCTTCTCCAAATTACGCCCGCGGAATTCGCGAGATGTTTCATCAGTCGCCCGCAGACATGCGCGAGTTGGTATCAACTTGTCGAATTAACTTATTAGCAACGTTGTAGATTCGCGCATTACACGGTCGCGAGCGAGGCTGCTCCCCTGGGGAATTAAATGCATTTCACAGCACTTTAGAGACGAGAGCCGAATCCTCGACTTGAGGTTTCCGAGACAGAATGAGAAATTGAGAAAGATGTGGCACAGGGTCGGAGAGGTTAAGGTTGGGAAGGAGGTGTCAGAAAACGAGATTATTTGGGTGATGTCGCGTGGTGCAAGATTGGAGAAACTGCAGGGAAATTTTCTGGGATTGATTGAAAAAAAGTAGAGAGAGGGATTAACTTACAAGAGAGCTTCTTTAGATTGAGAGAGAAAAGGACGGGGGGAAGGGGGTTTGGGGGTTAGAACCCCCCCCCCCAACGAGATTTTTCGAACGATTGAGATTAAATGCTTCTATTATTGGTTTTTACGTTTTGATATAAATTTTGATACCTTGCAGGGTATGATATTTTTCAGAAAACAGCGTCTGAATAGATTTTTATTTCTTTTTGGTATTTTTCGTATACATCTTCTACGATTTGAATAATTGTTCAGTATTTCTGAAACTATTCATATTTTTCAAGATCTAAAAAATGTTACAGGATTTTCTTGTATTTTTATATACTTCGAGCATTTTCATTTACATTGTTATAGATTCCGAGAATTTCGAACTGTGAAATTTAGAGTTTATTATATTTTACGTGTTCAAAGGATTTGGCAGAAAACAGTGTCTCAATAGATATTTATTTCTTCTAGTATTTTTCGTATTTCTTCAGTTTTTCTACAATTTGAAGGACTGTTCAGTTTTCTTGTATATTTCTGTATAAATTTCTAGAATTCGATGCTCTAGTTTTGAAAGTTGTATAGATTTTTATTATTCCATAGACTTACTTGTATTTTTCTATACGTGTAATTTCTTCTTGTATTTCCTAGTATTTATAGAACATTGGAAAATTTTGAGGTTTTTTCAGACATCTCTTCGAATTTCAAGACTTAGATTTCCTAGAATTCAGAATTTGAAATATTCATAGTATTTTGATCGATTTTGCAGGAAACAGTTTCTTTATAGATCTAAAGTGTCCTCAATATTTTTGAATTTATAACAGATTTTTGAAATTGGAACATTTTTCTAGTATTTTTTAGTCTTTCATACACATATAATATTGAAATTCAATGGTCGAGAAATCGGAGTTTCTTGATTTCAGGAATTACCGAAATTTTCGGAAAATCTAATAGCTTTTTAAAAAAAAGTTAATAATATTCAATATTTTTCGTATTTATTTTTTTTCCTAATTTATAAAATCACGTAAGAATTTTCAGCATAATCTATAGATTTTAGGGATCCTGCTATATAAGTTAAGAACTAAGGTTTCCAGTATTTTAATGTATTTATATGCAGATTTCTAAATTTAATCGCCGGAATTGTGAAAATTTCAGATAAAAAGTGAAAAAGCATCATTCTCATTGTCAATATTTGTACATAAATTACTGATATATCACTCTGTTTCATCTAAAATTATAAAATTATACAAATTTCATCTGAAAATAAAGAAGTTGAAAAATTATTTGTATATGATTTTCAAAAAACAGGTAAAATAGTTACAAATCGTTCTAAAAACTTGATGAGACGGATGTGAAATGAATGGCACGATGTTCGTTACTCGTTACAAAAAAAAAGGAACTCGCTCCTGTCATCGTTACTTGTTAATTAATGTAACGCGTTACGTTACCGTTACACTTAAAAATGTAACGTTTTTGGATATTATAATTTCAGTTGGCTTGTTGTATTTGCATTGCAGTCGCTGCAAGCCTCAAAAAAAAAAGTTTGGAAAGGGCCATAACTCCACCATCTGTTGATATTTTTTTCATCAAATAATGTTTTTATAATGAAGCTGACAATACTCTATCACAAAAATATCACTTCCATGTAATTAAAATATCTGCCATATACATAAAAAAAAATCTAAACCGTCCTCAAAAAAGGTGTATAATCCTTAGAATCATAAAATATGAGTACATTGTAGTAATAAAACGTGTATCTTCTTTTATTTGTTATGCATTCGTTATACATCTAAATGTGGAAAATAAGTAATAAACGTGTTTTTCGCAATTGTGTATCTGTAATTATCGAGTTGCTTGTTTCATATTTGTTGAAAACATAACAAAGATTCAATGTATAATGTAGAAGTTGTTGAAAACAAATGACGTTTTAATATTGCGTTACATATTTCATTATTTATAGAATAAATAATTTATTTATGTACTTAGTTAATCTACATTCGTTATCTACATCTCTATGAATGGACCATGTACTGTCAATCAAAATTAATTCTAATTGCATTTTATTCTACAAGTACAACATAAAAGTTAAAACTCCCCCCCCCCCTCCAAATACAGGTTTCTGTGCACGAGCCTGAGACTACAACTACAGAAATATCGGAGAAGAAGTTTGAAAATTTTTTGTTAGAAAATTATGACTAGTATATGATTCACGTAGGATTTTGCTCGAAGTCTGTTTTTTCGCTTCTTTTTGTAATATCAAGCCTATTTTGGAACACCGAACCTAAAATTAATTAGATGTGTTAGAAATTCAAATTTTTTTTCCTTCCTTTCTGTAAAAAAAAATGATTGCAAATTACCTAAAAGTTGAACAAACATCTTCTCCACCATCTCAAGAATAATAATTTTTATTGTTCTGATCATTATTTTCTTACATTTTTTAATCATAATTCACTAATGATTCTCCAAAATTTCGTTACATTTTAGTTCTACAGCACTATATGTGGCGTGGACTGAAGAAAGGGTACTAACAGCACCTCGCCGCTTTTCGAGAAAAACGAGATTGAAAAGAGAAAGTCCCTAAGCGTAGCATGGACCGTCCAATTTTGTACCTCAATTTTTTATGAAATAAAAAAATCATATATTTTTAAGAGTAGACTCGTTTGATAGAGTAAGATTTCTATATTCAGAATCACTGACTATCTTGAATTCGATTTTTGGTGCTGTTAGTATCCTTTCTTCAGTCCACGCCACATATATTTTGATGAGAACGTGACGAAATTTATGAATGAATATGAATATAGTTTGGAATCTCTGTAATATCTGGTTCATCTGTAATAAACCTACGTGACAGTATGTGCACAGGTGGCTGCCACTGCTGACGATGATGCTGGCAGGAATCCACAGCGTACCACAGGGTCCACCAGGAGGATCGTACTTGCCCCCTACCCCCAGCGGGGGCAGCTATCCGGCACAACCACCTTCTAATACCGGCCATCCAGACGAATGGGCAGGGGTATGCGTGTAATTCCGTTCCTGGCATTCTTCGGCTAATTAACAAAACGCAGCGCCCATCGTGACGAGAAACCAAATCCCGATTCGCTTTGCGGCGAATTTCTATATACGCGGGGCAAAGGAACCCGGAGTTCCAGAAAAAAATTATTATTATCAAAAAAATTGTTGTTTACAAAAATTTCTAAAAGAAACGGAAGTTGGACTTGAATATTTTTGATTAATAGAGTGGAAAAAGAAAAGAAATTGTCAGGGGTTATTTGGGAAGATTTTTTCCTTTGGGATTTTGTATTCTTCGATATTTGATAGTCTGGTTTTCAATGGTGCATTTTTAAGTTTTTCCCTATTTCAGAATTTTTCTATTATGGGACTAATAGGGTTCGAAATTTCACATTTTAAGTCACTGAGGTAGAAATTGCAATGAATTTTGGAAAATTTTAGTACTCATAATATTTCTTCAGTATTTGAAGAACCTAGAAGATTTTCTAATTATATGGATTATAATATGGATTTTTAGTATCTGATGCTTGAAGTGTCAGATCATGAAATATCGACATTTTTCATTGAAATCGTCGTATAAATTTTTAGAATTTTCTTTTTTTTTCTGTATGTTTGAAGATTTTGATACTTTAAAAATGAAACTTTTTTAGAGTTCCAACAGATTCGTAAACTTTACGAGAATAATATTTACACAATTTTTGAGCATCACACAGATTTTCAGAATTTGAGTGTATTTCGTAACTTATAGAATTTTTGATTGTATTCAACTATGTGCATAAATTTCTAATATTTCTATTGATTTTTAAAAACTTTGCTGCTATAAAACAAATTTTCAGGCATCTAAAGTTGCCAAGTTAATTTTTCAGAAAACAACATTTATAATGCAGGTTTAAAATGTATGCTGTATTTTTGGTGTTTCATCAGTATTTATAGAATTTTATTTATATTTTTCTATTTTTATAGATTACCGTAGAAATTTTTAGAATATCATATTCTGAACATAAAAATTTTGTAAATTTTTGAAAAAATCACATTTTCATACATTGATAGCATAAATATATTTCTAGTATTTTTTATATTTCTTAGTATCTATCGAATCGAAAAGATTTTCTAGTGTGAGTCAAATTTTAAAAGACTTTCTGGTGTTTTTTGTATCTTTTTTTGTTCATTACCTTTCAAAATATTTTCTTGTATTTTTCGTGTTTTCTAGTATACATTAAAGTTCAAAAGATTTTCTCGTATTTTTCGTATTCTGTAGTGAAATCGAATTACAAAACATGTTCTTGTATTTTTTGTATTTTTTAGTATTTATCAGATTCCAAAGCATTTTCTTGTTTTTTTCCTATGATTTGGTATTTATAAAATTGCCAAAGATGTTTTCGTATTTCTCGTATTTTTCAGTATTCATCAAATTTAAACAAATTTTTCGTGTGTTTCTAAATTTCTGCGTTTTTTTTTATCATTATACATATATCTAGAATGTGATGCAGTAAAATTTCAATGACTATATATTCCTTTTTTTTTAATTTTAAAGATATCTGAGGAAGCATTCAATACACATATTTTAAGTATTGTTCTAACTTTTTGCATTCTTTTACTCATTTTTATTTACAAATCATCGTTGTATTTTCAGGTAACTTTCGAGATTCTTATTATTTTAAGAATTACGTACTATAAAAATTTTTTGGATTTTGACGCACTAGAATTCAAAGCGTTACAGATCTCAAGTATTTTTTTTAATTTTTTAAAAACTTTACTCCCAAAGCTGTCAATCACTTTTAATATTCTCTTATAGTGTTTAGAAGCTTTTTCTTACATTTTCAAAGATATTTTGCTAAATATTTAGGAATATCTAGGATTCAAAATTTATAGGGATTTAAATTCTTCATTACTTTCTCAGTTAGAAAATATTTACAAATGTCTATTCGTTCCGTTATCTCAGCCAAACATTTTTGTTATAATTAGAATTCTGACTAAGAAAGAATTTTTAGAATTCAGGATTATTGTTTCTTTTACATAATGAAAATGACGAATTCTGAATTCTGCTTCACTCTGAGAACATACATGAAACTATAAATAAATTACTTTTTATAATGATCATTTTATAATGTGTTTCTATTCCATATTTGTGTATAATTATTTTTATGTATTTTTCTATTCCTACTATTTTTACCGTTACTTCCTCTAGAAATCATCTTTCTTCATCTTTTGATTCAAATATGAAGGACTGAATATGTGATTTCATACAAATTTCATACAGCGTTTCCTTGAGACGAATTTCACTAATGACTCGCAAATGCGTATTTGCGTATTGATCTCTCCTTCAAGTACCTTTTCTAGATTCAAGAGAAACCTTACGAAGCGGAAAAAAAGTTCTTATTAGACTTTTGCAAGAAAGGGCGAACGCATTTTTCAATCATTACAAATCTGCTTTCCCTGCGTTTTTCTCTCCTTCAGTTCCATTATTTTCTAAATAATTTTACATCAAACGTACAAAATTACAATCCTGTAATCCGATGAAACTCTTGTCAAAGTATTTTGATAATAAACAAGAAACATCCAATAACCCTGAATTTCACTTCAAACTACAAGGCAGAAATCGATAACAAACGTTATTCATGTTACATTAAAATTGGCACCAGGTGATATTTCCGTACAAAATATCATGTAACTCGATACAAATAATTCTTAATAATAGTAAATAACGTAATTTAATTAGCACGACTTGTGCAACTAAAAGCAAATAAATAAATGCAGAGGAAGATTCAAAAATAACCTTTCATCAATATTTGATGTTCAGTAACTTCCGAGGAAGGTTTTTCGTTATATTTACAAACTTTGTTAATTGGATGACGTCATCATTGGAAATTCCATGCAAGTCTCTGTAAATATTTCGTGTTTGTGATTTAACAGGACCCAGTTAATTACGAATTTTCGTATGAAGTGCAAGATGATAGCGAAGGTTTAAACTTCGGGCATCGTGAAATGAGGAACGACAACTCGGTGACCGGCACATACCACGTTCTCCTGCCAGACGGACGTATGCAAATAGGTATTCAAATTAACAATATTGTCGTAGCAATTGCATGATTAACAAACAAGTATGAAGCTTTCAAATTGCTTCGTGGAATGTTTGTTTGACGTTTGTTTACAGAGTGTTTTTCCTGCGTTTCATCCAGTTACGAATGACGATACTTTGCCTTTTTATCAATTTTGCGTAATTTGTTAATGTTTGTTTATTTGGAGGCTTGGTTATCATGATATAAAAGTAATGTATGGGAACGTTTGAATATTATGGAACATGATAGAAAAAAGGTAAAGGAATATTTGATCGATTAATGTTAATTGAAAATTGGAATTTGTTGAGAAATTGTCAAAATAAGTATGATAATTGAGTGATTGATGAATTGTGAATAACATTCAATTGATTAACTGCAGATTGCTAGATTTTTTGGAAGATGTCGTTGTAATTAAAAAAGTTTTGAATTTTATAGTTTCTAGATAGAAAAATTCCAAATTGGAATATGCAAAAGACGAAGTATTCCAGTTTTTTGGTCAAAATGGTTAGTAAATATTATAATAAACAAAATTTACGTTGAATAACAGAAATTGTTGATCGGTAATTGATGTTTAAGTCCTTTAATTTTTATTGAATTTGTAGTGATTTCTTATAAAAATATTTTATCGAATATACAGCAAAATAAATTAGAAAGAATGTCAGAAAATGGGACAGATCGAATTCCGGAAAAGTAGAAGTTCTAAAATAAGAAAGATTTGTTATTTCGTGCTCATTTACAATTTTTGAATTCGTAAGTATATTGCATTGAAAAATTATATAAATTGCACTATTATAAATTCATGTTGACGAATGAGGAAACTTCATCTCATCATTTTTTTTAGTATTACACATTCATCAATTTTCAATGAACGTTTTATTGTTTCAGTGTCTCAATTTTTTACAAACTTTTTTCTATCGAATTAAATAAGAAAAGAAAAATTAGAAAGTGTGGAACATTTTGAAATTTTTAAGGAAACGGGTAATATAATGAAAAACAGACATTAAAATTAAATAATATATATATACGTATACACATAATAAATAAAATTAAAATAGACATACACTAAAAAAAAGACATTTATTGTTCTAGTATCAAGTATTTGAAATTAATCAATTTTCGATAGAGATTTTTAAATTTCTACACCTCACTCATTTTTTAAAACAGTTTTTTGTATCAAATCAGCTATGAAAAGAAAAATTGGAAAAAAATGGCAGAATAATTAAGGATCGTGAAGGTAACGGGTTAGAAGACTGAAGAATAAAAATTTTTAATTCAAAAACGTTCATAACTTCAGTTTTTTTTATAGGAGATTCTTTAAATTATATCATTTTCACAAAATAAAAAAAATCAAATTGATTGCATTCTTATAAATTTTGCGTCACTGAATAAAAAAAAATTTCTCTCTATCATTACTATACAGTATTTAAAATTTATCATTTTTCAATGAAGGTTTTTCCTCACATTCACTGCAAACTAAAAAAGTTTGTAAAAGTAGAGAAAAAAAACATCAAATTATAGCTTTCTGCATGATTTCGACGCATTGCATAGAAACAAGAATTTTTGATTGAAAAAGATTCCCGACCTTGATAAATCTAACGGAAAATTCAAATAATTGTAAAATTTTGTTTTCATTGCTATAAATCATGATTTAACAAAATAAATAAAATCTACTTTGTTCCTAGTCAAATATGCGTAAAAAATAGAATTTATGGCAGTATAAAATTTGCATATTTGAACTCTATCGCGACATGTGCGAATTGCCTAAGAATAACAAATTTTCTCTCAAATCAATAAAAAACCATTCCAAACACATTCCAATAATCGATCCGAATATTCAATTTCCAAAAATCATTCGACTGGTATAACACTAAGGAAAATAATAAATAAAAAGGATAGTTATTGCTAAAATGGTTATAATTTTGATTGATAATGAATTGAGTTTTACACTGTCAAACTTAAAGGAATTCACTAAAAATACCAAGATCTCAGAGAATTCGAAATTTCCAATCCTTTTCTTATTAGTGAAGTGCATAGCAATAATTATATTCAATTGATTTATTTCTATTCTTTGTTTTCCTACTTTTACCTCAGTAATTTTCCTCATCATACAAACTTTATAAGAAAACAAAATTCTGTATGAGAAAATTGAAGTTTCTTATAAGGTTTTCATAAGGTCACTTCATAAAAAATTAAATTCTAACAAAATTTTCTCAAGCTGCACCACCTTATAAGAAATTGAATTCTTGTAAGAAATTTTATTTTCTTATTAAGTTTTTATAAAGATCGACATTCTGACACGTTACACATTTTTTATATTAAAAAATAATTAGTAGTAGTGATTGTTTTCTGTATAAGATTTGTTTAAAAAATACATGCATTGTTTCGCACGACCAGAAGAAAAAGAATTTTATTTCCACCTGTAGATAACTTCCCTAAAAAATAAATGAGTGAACTGTAAAGCATGATACTCGAACACATATATAATACTGCACCATTTAAAGTCAAAATAATTATAATAATGAACAATACAGTCGACTACATCGCCGATCACATGGGATTCAGACCCACTATAAGGTTCGAAGGCACGGCCACGTATCCTGCGCCTGCGCCGAGGCCCCCAGCACCCCCACCAATACCCAGACTACCAGCGCCAGCCCCCCCTCCAAGACCCAGAGACCCACCCGTACAAGCCCAAGACGAAACTGGATATAAATATTAATACAATAAATTAATTCCATAACACAAATAAACCACTTATTCCCTAGAATAATGAATTTTATATAACTTCAAACGATGGTGATCTTGAAAAATAGTGCGAGTTTTCGATTAAATGAATTTCTAGTCGTCTGCTGCGGGATATGAAATGAAATACATTGTTCTGACATTGTTTATTCTATAATAAAAAGATGTTGAACAAATACATTATGGATTTGTCTATACAACATTTTTCTCTTTTAAAATATCTAATTTTTAAATTCCCCCGCCAATCATGTTTCTTATCCTTTATACATGAATTTTTTCATCACTGTACAATAAAATGGAGTACATTGTGAAAGGATGATAAACTCGAGTGTACGCGCTATAAACAGAGGAATGATGAACAATTTGTTCGGCTCTTAGGATGGCACGTGGTAAAAAGCGATAAAGTTGATGAGAGGCATTTTAGAATGCGACGTGAAAATAACGTCGGGAACAGCACTCGCAGTGAATAGTAATGGCCGGCCTTGATAGGCTCATTTGCGGGGGCAATCTAAATTAAATGTGTAATTGCGGACTGAAACGAAAAAAGATGAGTTTGCGAGGATTCTTGGACAGATATCGTTCTGCTTTATGGTCTGTGGTTGATTCGGGCGGCACGAGTTTCCGCTCGACAGAATCATCTGCCCGGAAAAATGGTAATTCCAAGGACCTAGCTCCCTGTCTGACGCAACGTACAAAGGAACTTGACTTCTTGAGAAGAAACTACGTTTTAATAACGTTTTGTAGAGGAAAGTCATGACGTTGAGTTAAGGTACTAATGCTTGGTACTTATTGTGGGGGTTCAAACCTCTCCCGAAATTCTTAAAATCAATCAAGAAAGCTACAAACAACAAAAATGTAGGTTACAAAAAAATACATCGAAATGTTAGCAGTATATGTTTGATAAAAAAGAACAATTATCAAAACGTAGGATTACTTAGAAAATATTAATCGTTAAATTCGTTGCAAGCCAGTGAATAATCAAGAAAAATTAAAATCTACGAAAATTCGGAAAATTGACAAAACTTTGAATTTCACATCATCCAATTCTAGAAACCTATATAGAAGTGCAATAATAGTATTCAAAATCTTTCGATTCATACAAACTCTAGAAGAATAATGAAATAGTTGGATTCTATGAAAAAACTGTTTCCTGAAAAATCTCGACTAATGCCTCTACGATCTATATATTTTCGGATTCTAGAGCATCAAATTCTAAATATGCTAATCCATACATAAAAATTCTAGAAAACGCCACAAAATCTTTTAAATTTTTGAAAAATACGAAACAATAATAAGGATATAAAACATGAAAAATCTATATGAATGTAATTTTAGCATTTATTCTTGAAGTTACTGAGAAAACATCGAAATCCGCATTTTATTCATCGAGTATTTTCGATCTCTGTAGCAATCTACAAAAATATAAGTATCTATAAAAATACTTGGAAATTCTCCAGGGTAGTGAATATTATACAACAAGAATGTGGAAAATAGGTTTCCTAGTTTACGAGCTTACTAGTTAACTAGCTCACCAATTTACAAGTTAACTTGCTTACTAGTGTACTAGTTTACTTATTAATTTGTTACCAAGTTTACTAGTTTGCTAGTCTACTATCTTACTGGTTTACTAGTTCATGAGCTTACCAGCTTACTAAATAACTAATTTACTTGTTAGCAAGTTAGCTAGTTACTTTTTTTTCTTTTTCACTTGTTTACTGTTTTACTATTTTACAATTTCAGTGGTCTACTAGTTTACCAGCCGACTTGTTTACTAGTTTAGTAGTTGACTACCTTACTAATCTGCTAATTTATTTTTTCTCTAGCTAACTACTTTACTAAATAACTTATTTACAATTTCAGTTGTTTGATAGTTTACTAGCCCACTTGTTTACTAGTCTAGTAGTTTACCAGCTGACTAATTTGCTAGTTTACTCTTTCTCTAACTTACTAGTTTACTAAGCAACTAATTTACTTGTTAGCAAGTTACCCAGTTACATATTTTTCTTCTTCACTTGTTTACTATATTCCCATTTCACACTTTCAGTAGTTTACTAGTTTACTAGCCTACTTGTTTACTATTTTAGTAATTGGCTGGCTTACTAATTTGCTAGTTTACTCCTTGTCTAGCTTACTGGTTTAATAAATAACTAATATTCTTGTTGGTAAGTTAGCTGGTTTATTATTTTTCTTTTCACCTGTTTACTATTTTACTATTTTAGTAGTTTACTAGCTTACTAATTTGAAGTTTACTTTTTTTCTAGCTTACCAGTTTATGAAAAATTTTTAAATACATACAAATTATGTAAAATGATTTTTTTAGAATTTTATAAAACTTTCTGTTCTGGAGCATAACTATTAATATAATACTATAATTTTATATAACTTTAGAAATTATTCTGGAAATTCATAGAGAAATAAAAATAAAAATACATTCAATTCAATTCTCACAAATCATACAATCAAACATACTTTGATTGTAGAAATAATTAAGAAATATAGAATCAAAGTATTGAACATATTCATTGAAGAAACTGTCGTCTGAAAAATCTATTTAAATTCTCAAAATCATTGAAAGTTTCAATATTATAGCATTGATTTTGTAAAATCTATCGAGCGATCCATAGAAATTTAAGAAATGTATAAAAATACAAGAAAATACTACAAAATTTGACGAATAATATACCATACCAAAATAGTATAAATTTCTGATGTACCTTTTACCTGGGCGGTTAAAATTTGCTGACAAATAATTTCAAATATATAAATTTTTCAGAAGTTTTATTTCTAGGGCATCGAATTTCAGAAAGCTCTATAGAAACCCATACTACATAATATCAGATAACCCTTCAAGTGGTAGAAATACAAAAAGTATTAGTAAAAAGAATCGAAACCTCAGTTACTAATCGAAAATCACAAAAATCATATTCCATTATTTACGAACATGAAAAATGCGCAACTCTGGATTCCAAAAGTTGTAGCGCTTTTATATTCTGAAATTTAAAATATTCCAAAATCGCCCTCTTGTAACCGTATTGTCTAAGATTAAAAATTATGAAGTCCCGAAAGAAAACTATTTTTTAGAAAAACCCCGCCTGAAAATTTTGTCTGTCTACGCCCTTGTGTATTGTTAATATTGATTCATGACAGATTGAGAGTTCAAACAACTTCATAAATGAGGCTGAAATTCCTATTTCATGGAAAAATAAGGAAAATTATAGCAATTAATGAGAAACATGCATATTGAAAAAAATAATACATAAAAAATGAAATAAGTACAATTCATCAAAAATGTACCTACTGAAATCTTAATAGAATAGAGAATTAGTTTCAAAACAGAAGAATGCTTGACAAAAAAACATTTAAATATTTCACTCAACATCCGATTAACTTTCCTCTCGTTCAATCCATTTGTTTACACGACCATTACACAGAAAAATTACGTTTTCACCGATTCATTGTGTGAAAATTTTATAACACAGAAGTGCAAGCTGTCGCGTGCATAGTCGATGTTACTCGTGATAAAAAGCGATCATAAAATGTCAGGTCACAACGGACGGGGCAATTGTTCGCCCCAACTTCGTGAAAGCGCAATGGCTGAAAAATTTATTTCCCCCGAAAAGCCAGGAAGCCGATTTTGCTCATTTTAACGAGTTTACAGGAAAAGCGTGAAAAACTCTTGGTATGTTTGGTAACAATGATGGAATATCAAATACAGCTTATACATGTATAAAAATCAAAAACTGAGAACAATTCCGAAAATTTTTTGAGGAAAGATTTACAGGCGTTTTTTATTTGTTGGAATTATTTAGAAGATAATATCTATTTCTTGCGAAATTGACGAGTGATAAAATCGAAGTTGAACTTTTGTGATAACATTTATATACTGACAGCGAATTGAAAAGCCAGATACAGTACATTCTGAAATCAACGTAGAGGTTAACCACGCTATTCCACAATCAGCAGTCAATACAGCTCGGCTCAATAAAACCTACATCACTCGCAGTTCATCAGGTTTCGTGATGTTGAGGGAATCTAGCGCATTTTGATTAATCGAGTATCAATGTGAAACAGTCACCTCACATTTACTCCATACAAATAATTTATTCGAACATTGTTGTTGTAAAACAGAAAGTTATCATGAAAATTTCACACAATTAAACAATTAAATTCCATTTACGAGTAATGCAAGAGGAAAATCATGAATTTATATGATACAAAGTTGGACTATGTGCATATTGACTTGTCGATTCGATAATTACACGGTACGAAAGTAAAACGCAATCGGCAGCCAATAAATCTGCAGGGTCAAGGGTCGGTTGTAGCCTTCCGCAGGCTCATCGCTGGATTGTGTTTCCGGTCGTAAATGGTCAAAGATTCGTTGCATCGCCCGAGATCGCGACGATAAATACGAACCTCGTCGCGCTACAAGTTTTATGAGATTGTAAAATCTTGAGCTTGTACAATGCTTTATGGAGAAGAACGCGGAATAACGGAGTTACCGAATAAATACACATTCCTGGGGGTATGCCTTTATTTGCTTTTTTCTGAGAGAACGGTTTTTGTATTGCTTGGATTTTCAAAGGACAATTGAAGAAAGAAAAATCTAATTTTTAGGCGTGATAAGTGGTATTTAAACCTATTTTCCGATATATCATTCAAATATGGTGACATTACTATATTTTCATAATGAACAAAAAATCGTTCCGTCGTATATATTATTTTTTTAATATTTGAACAAAAAATGGTAGTCATTTGTTCTTTGGCATAAAATTTGTGTCGTACAGTTATCATTCGCACGAATTCGAGACTGTTTTTCATTAAAATAGCATTGATTCCTTTCGTAGTCAATGAATACTTGAGAAATAACGAGCAAAACATTGTAAGTCGAATTATTGATAAAATACTTGTTGAACCATTGGAGTGTGAGTTGGTTTTACAACGACCTTCATTCGTTATCGAATAAATTATGAGAGATACACGATCCTGATCCGATATACGTACGCATGTACGGGAATCGATACTGGCATCGAATCGACGTAAAATGAAAGTAGAAAGCAAATGCAAATACTGCACCATTCCGATGGGCTGATAAGACAACTGTAATTATGAGGGTCTTGAATTTTTTTTGGGTCCTTCTCATTGTAATTTTTTGGTGATTGATTAACACTTTGCTTGAGTGTCGAGTAAAAAAAGGGAAGGACAAATCCTAAAGAAAGGAAAAGAAAACTGAATCAAGTAGAATCTAGTGAAATACAGTAATTTCGAACGATATTTTTCAAAATTTATGGATCAAAATGTTATAGAGTATTTCAGTTTGTTTACAATCGTAATAATTAATCAGGTAATGCAGAATGAAATCCAATTATTTCGAAAAACAGTGGAAGAAAAAAAGATGTGATTTTTTATTCATAATAATCACTTTTGATCAATTTGTAAAAAATGGTTTCTTGGAAAAAGATATGAGTAAAGTTGATTTTTATCGCTTTATCTATTCATTCTACAGAGAAAATAATTTTAAAAAAATGTTATTTTTGATTTGCATGTCAATTTGAAAAATTTCGACTTATTTGAAATAGTTTATTTTCAAATGTTTATAAAGCAGAGTTTAGATCTAGCTACGAAAGATTAAGCTACATGTAAAAATTAAGCAACTTTTGTAATATTCTGAAAACGACAAAATTTGAGTATCAGCATATACTGCAACACTAGATTCTTACAATTTTCAAAATTATTGACAATCTTTTGAATTCAAAATTTTTTCTTAATATGTCGAAATTTTCAAAATTTTTATGATTTACACTGAAAATTTTAAAAATCATCGACGAATTCGGTACGATAAAATATTCACTGATTTCGGAAAATTTTTAAAACAATGTAGTTTTTTTGTAGTTTCATGAAATGTTTTCTACATTTTTACAAAATATTTTCGAAATCAATAAAATCAGCTACAGTCTTCAAACTTCTCCAACTAAAAATTGGAAAACATTTCATTAATTTCGGATTTTCATTAAATTAAATAAAACTGTTAATACGATAAAAAATTTTTTACTGTAAAAAATCGATAGTTTTCGGTAAATTTTCACAACATTCTGCAATCTACGAAATTATTCAATATATTCTAAAATCCTGTAGAATTTCTTTGTTTTTTGGAAATGAATTATTAATTTCTAAAATATTCAATTTTTCTTCTAATCTTCAAGATTTTCAAATTTTTTAGGGTAATCATTGAAATTTCCAGTTTTCGTACGACATTTTTCAAGTTTTACAAAATTGTAAATGTTAGGTACACAGTTTCTGTGGTTCAACAAGAAATTCTCAAAATTTTCTTCAATCTTCAAAATGTATCTACATTTTCTAGTATTCTGCAAATTTCTGCAATATTTCAAAATGATTGGCAACTTTCGTAGTAGGTTTCGATTTTTTTTCCATTTCTTGAAATTAAACTTTTTTATTTTTATTGCAATTTTCGATATTAAAAAAAATCTTCGTACAAGAAAATAGCTTTTTACTTTCAAAAATTTCAGGATACACAGTTTCTGCTCTACAGAATTTTTGAAATATTTCATGGTTCCAATATTGTTCAAAATTTTCTGATTATAAACGAATTTTTTTTATTTCATGGCAATAATGAAAATTTTTGGAAATTTCCAATGTATTTCAATTTGTAGAAATGATCAAAATCATCGATGATTTTCAAATGATGAAACGATTTGAGATTATACGTAGAAATTTTATTAGAAATATACTTTTTTCGAAGTTTTATGCGACTTTCAAAAACTTTTTACTATCTACAAAATTTACCTATTTTGTCTACCTAGAGTAATTTACTTAACTTTTCAGAATAAAGAAAAATCTACTCATTTTCAATGTTTTCGGAATTCCCAAAATATTTCAAATTTGTATGTTTTTATTTCCAGAATTATCGACCAACTCCATACCATAAACGAATGTATTCATATTTGGTTAAATTTTGATTCAAACGACCGATATTTTAGTTATGGAAATTAAATTGAATACTACATTTTATTCAAAACACTCCTCTTTTTACAACCATAATTTTTATCATCATATGCTAACATTTGGAATGTCCATATTAAATATTTTTGTAGTTACTTCAACGAAACCTTCTTCTCAGTGTAATAATTTCCCCAGGAATGTTTTTTCGATATAAAAATAAATTTATTATCCTAGAGGAAACAACCCCTTTTTAATAATCACATCGAAGATATCTCTAGTTTACAGGAAAAATGTGTCTTATGAAATAAGTGTTTTTAAGACTCATTTTGGGTTTCTCAGTGCAGAAATCAATGTAATTTATCATTCCGAAGAAGCATTTTTGAAAATCAGCAAAAAATGTGTATTCCAGCCCTATTCTCAATTTTTGCCAGAAATCCATGAAAAACATTACTGTGCATTTTTTATTTATTAAAAAATTCATAAAAATATCAAAATTCATCAAAAACTTGATTCCTACATAATCAAATTTTCAAAACCAAAGTAGCAATCGATGATAACATTAGAAACTCCTTCAAATTGTATAAAATACCAAAGATTAATGACTAGTTACAAGATTCCTAGAAAAAAAGTCTGAAAATCAGTGATTCTAAAATTGCAAGAATCGATTTCCATTATATTGAATATGTATATGAAAAATGTACGACTCCAGACTCCCAAAGTTACGTAACTTGAAAATCCTGACATTTCAAAAATTTCATACCTAATGATAAAAAATCATCAAATTCCAAAGAGTGTATATATATTTTCAAAGAACTCCTCCCGAAAGTTATTTCTTCCTATGCCCCAGATTTGTTGTTTCCGAAATCACTTAAATAAACCCATATTTTAAACAGTCAAGTCTCTGAGAATCAATAGGAAAGATATGTTCAGCTCAAATACCTTTGAATTTCTATCTTTTTCTTGATAATAATGTAAACAAAACATCGTTTTGTCGTTAATCAATCAAAATATCATTGAATATCCTGTAGTGTTGTTAGTCTGATGGAATGGACTTGCTTTTAAAGATTGGTGTTCAATTGAAAGAGGAAAGTAATCTTCCCATTCTTCAAAAGTTTGACAATCTGATACAACATTGTATATTGTTCTGCAAAGATATTCAGGGTAAACTCATCGTAATTGCAAATTCATATTTTCCAATTGAAAAAAGTAGATAATATCACTGGGCTTATTAGCCAAATAATCAACATAATTCGATTTCCCAGTCAATTGTATGTATTTAAAAGTTTCGATTCTTTTCGGATCCTTTTCAAGACATCATTAAGACAATCCTAATTAAGTCCATAGTGTCGAATTCTCTTTCTTTCCAAATTTGTAACAATAAATGTCACACGTTGCAAGCATGTTCATAGTTACACGTACAATACGACATTCATGTTTTTCATCTTGCTGTCCATACTTACCCATTTTTTCATCCATAAATCCATACATATTTTTACAGTTTTGAAAACATTACTCTGTTAGCTCTGGTGATCATGATGATGATATGTCTTACTTTTGCAGTTTCAGAGAATTCCACATCCCAGAGTACCTCCGTAATCATGGTTTACTCTCGTCCTCGAGGGGAGAAAAGCACAATTAGCAAAAGGAACAATGAGGCGGGATGTTTGATGAATGGGCAGCAACAAGTTAGAATTCAGAGCGCGACGCGATAAATCCGAGACACGTCGGTCAGCTCGTGCCGATCGTAAAGGCCGCATGCCTCGGGGAGTCAAGTGCAACCGAACAACCAGGCAGACTCGCGAAACCGGATCATCACGAGCAGAATTTGCTCTCGGTCTTCGCCTTGACACCGCCATCCAGACGCGCATAATTGGCCGGTTCCGCGCAAATTTATGTCCACGTCCACTCGATCACCTTTTTTTCAATCCCCATTAATCTTCGCGATATCCCAAAGCCACGCGTTTTGTAAGCAGCCTCGAACGTCGCGACCTGCAACGAGAAGAAAGTAACCCACGCTGTTGAAAAAAGAAGAAAATGTATTGATTGGAGGATTTTCATTACATTCACGTCCCGATACGTGAAATGTCATCGAGACACAGTCTAAAACAAGAATTGGAACAATTCCAGAAGGTGGCTGAAACGAAACATCGAATTTCATCAATATTCCTGGATAAAAGATTATCATCATTCATACTATGCCGATGATGAAAATGGCTTTACATGTTGACATTATCATTGATGAATCATTAGCCCAACAATAAATCCCTATAGCAAAAAAGTACGTTTCTTGTACAATGATTATGAAATAGAAGGTATAATTGCAGAGCAATTATATTGTACTTTCGATAATTTCATTAACAGTCGTGTATGAAATCGTGAAGAGTTCTAATGGTTTTATGAACTCTAGGTCCTTAATTCTTAAATGCCTAATTGTTTTGCTGATTTTACGATGTGAAATGTAAACTCAGTAATTAGTTTAGCGCGCTGTTTCTGAACTCGAAGGGGCTGCACTTGAAAGATTCATTCGCCAGCGTTAGAAACTGCGAGTTGCGCGGGGAAGAGTAACCGATTCTCATTATTCTAGTCCGTTCTCGACGAAGTAAAGTGAAGCAATAATGCTGTCTAGTAAGTTGTGAGTTCTTTTTTTTCAGAAGTATTAAACTTAATTTGAAGTGAATGTATTTTGAATAAATGTAATTATGCAAAATATGTATTTTGAGCATGTCAAAAATGAGGAATTGAAAATTGCAATCTTGAAGCTCTTAGGATTTTTGATATAAAACAAAACATTAGACTTTTGAATTCTGGGATTTTGGTCTTGAAAATTTGTGAAACAGAGTTGAAATTCCGGAATCCTCAAGTCTGCATTTTTCAGTAGATTTATATCATACATGGGATAAGCATGGTAAAATTAATGATTGAAAGATTCGAATGTTCTATTCAAAGTTCCTTTTATTATGTATTACTAAATAAAATTATATTTAAAAATAGATTTTTTCAGTATTCTAATCTGCCATCTATAACGAAGATGAATATTAAATATGGAAATATTTCCCTAACTTTTAGGTACTTAATAGGTTATAAAATCAGGAACCTCAATTTTACAAGTTTTAACAAAAATTCAGAAATTCAGAAAATTTCAAGACTTTTCGTCGATTTCGCATGATTCTGAATAATTTGATAAATTATTAGCAAATTTCAAAAAACGTAATTTTTTAGGTTTGAAGTAATTTCGAAAATCTTGCAAAATTCAAAGTTCATGTACCTTTATTTTTTTATTTTTAAAAGTATACTAAAAATGTCTGACTTTACTGAGATAATCGATAATTTCGTAAACTTTAATGCAAATGGAACCGGAAACTTCGAAATTTGTCAAAAATCCTACAAAAATTTAAATATCCGTAAAATTTCCATGAAATATTATTAAATTTAGAAATTCTCGCATATTCTAAAGATTTTGTGAAACTACATAAACTAAGTGATACATTAGAAGTTTTTAAAAATCAAAAAAGGGCGTATCGTACGGAAATAGCCAATTATTGCGAAAAAAGAAGAAAAAAGTTGAAAAACATTGGCGATTCTCGAAAATTAAATAGCGACGATTATTATGCAAGTAGCTTTCAATTCATAAATTTCTTGAACTTTTGTAGAATGATATAAAACGTTGTTAAGTTTTACAGATACACAAAAATTTTGGAAATATCTCGTAGAAATACATGAACTGTGTTATATCCTTTAATTTTCCAAAGTGCACAATTGTTTTTTCTTACGAAGATCATTGACAATTTCGGAAATTTCAATGAATATCATTATCCCTTTGGAAGTTTTGGAAAATTTAATGTATAATGTAAATTTCAAGACTGAAATGTTTCCAGAGTATTCGAGCAATTTTGTCGAATTTTAGAAAATATTGGTTCCTTTTGTAGATTGCAAAAAATATTTAAAATTTTACGTATTCTTGAAATTATACAAAGTCATAAAATATTTCATTAGACGTAAAACATCGGTAGTTTTGAAATTCTCATTAAAAAATTCTAAATCAATTGGCAATTTTCAAGATTCTTCAACATTCTATATATTTTGAAAAAGTGTTCAAAACTGGACAATTATAATCAACTTTGTAGATTATGCAAAATACTGAAAATTATCAGTAAAACTGCAAATACTGTACAATATTTTGAAATTTTTTCTCAAATTATAAAATAGTTGATGGTAAAGAGGTCGTCAAAAATTCTGAAAATGTAATTAAAAATCTCCAACATCTCGACAAATTTGAAAAATCTAAAGAACATTAGTAATTCTACAGATCATTAAGAACGATAAAAAATTGAACAAATCTGTAGGATTCTAGAACATTTTGCAGTTCAATTATGATTTGTACTCTTGCTAAAATTACAGAAACAACGTTGAATCATGACTATTTCTAAAAATCAAATATTTTGGATCTTATATAGTTCATCGATGATTTTGTAAATTCAAGAAGCAGTCGAACTTTTTTTCTAAAATCAAATAACAATAAAATTACTGAATATAATTCATTGGCGTATGTTAATTTACAATGATAGTGTACATTTGAACGTATCAAACTCCCTCTAGAAACCAACATTTCTGCATAAAATCTTCATAGTAGGTCTTACATCCCATACTAGTATTATCACAATTATAATTTTTTACATAAATCAAAAAAAGTACCTGCATAACAACCTTGGACCTGAAGTATACTGAATCATATCCATATAATAACTTCCATATTAATAGATCAAGACAAACATCATATAAGAGATTTAGTCCTGATATGAAATGATAACATCCTGTATGGTCTCATCAAATAGAGCATTTTATCTACAATCTCGTCATCCAAATTCAGAACCCAATACTTCATTTTGGTCTTTGCACGGACAAAAATCGAGAGCAAATCTCACTAACAACGCACGAAAAATTATCAAACTGCTGAGAAACGCGGGATAATTCCGCATATCAGTAGGAACTATTCCAAAAAAAGAGAATATGTACCGATCGTTCGGTCAAAATTTCTTGCCGTAAAGCTGTGTTCACATTCTTTCTCTACACTTTTTCTTATATGCAACACGTATGAGCGTGCGTTAGTGTCACTATGCGCGCCGAGGAATTCTATTTATAGTCGCCGAAAAGTGCGTTTGTTTTCTTCGCTTCCCTGCATAAACTTTCACCCAATTTCGCTAGGTGGCTGAATGAAACATTTTCTCAATTGCGAAGTATTGTGGAAATCCTTTAAATATGAGTGAAAACCATACGCAAGAAAAAGAATTGAGGAACATGACTAAACATTACCAATGAAGGATCAACACCGAAGTATCTCTTTTCATTCTGGCATCAATTTCTAGCATCAAAATTCGTACCATTTCTACAGAAATCTTTCCAGAATAAAATTTTTTATTCTGATAAGATATTTAAGGTTCTAAATCACTAACGATTTGCATAATGGAGTTTCATTATTCAAAATACAACACCACATCATTTAAAATCCTTGAAGGAGGAAAAATTCTTCATTTATTTTGAAGTAAAAAGTATTCGAAGATTCGTACGAATCAGGTTTCGAAGCATGTAATTTTTGCCGAACGTTTGGTAATTTTTATCACTCTGGCAGTTCATTATTACCGAAAGTTCAGCATTATATCTCAAACATGGAATTTATCCCGTGTTTCTCAGCAGTTTGGTAATTTTTCGTGCATTTTTGGTAAGATTTACTCTCGATTTTTCTCCGTGTGGAAGGTTCCTTCCCAGAGTTTAGGTTCATCCGGTATAGATAATTAACTATTTCAAATCCTAAATAAAAAAATGATTTTCAGAATAGTATAATTACATTTTGTGCCCACCTCTAGGCGAGGATGCTTGTCTATCGATTTGTTCCTCAAGAATTACATTACATATTACACACAGTGTTGACTGAATTTCGCCATGCAGATCTTATAGCAATTATATTCATTATTAATAATTGAGTCATCAACCTTGAAAATATTCTCAATCAAACAACGAAACGTTGGTAAATAAACAGGATTCTACGAAATGGTCGGTTTTTGACTGTTATTAAATTATTCAAACCGTCGAAAATGTGAAAAGGAAAAAGGAAGGACGAAATTACATTGTGTACAACAGAAACATAAAATCAAATGAAACCGACGAATTCTTTCTCAGTGCAATAAGCTGTTTAGGCATTTATCTCGACACCTACGAACGACGATTCCTCATTGTCAGCGCCCGGGGTCAAGTCTTATTCCACGCACGGCGTTCTCGATTCCTGTCGCTCACAATGAATCCCGACGATCCCAAAATTGCACAACGACAAACTTAATGGAAGAGACCGCTTTCGAGAGTGCGGGCAATCAGCGTGTATTAATAAAAGAAAGCAATTACGTCAGCCGCGGGAATTAGAGGCCTCTAATGCCCCGCTTTGCATTGCGTTACATCAACACCAACGCGAGCTCCGGCTCGAGCGAAATCTGAAATTGGCAATGGAACAACGAGTCTTTTCATACGCCAGCCACGAGCTCGTCCTATCTACCTTTGCCAGCAGCTCAGGTTTAATGAGCTTCGATTCTGTTTGCCACAACGCCGGATGCGTGCGGCGAGACAATACCTTCCACATTCTGGATTATTATCAACGACCCCGGATTTGTAGCGTTTTTAGCCTCTGTTTTTGGCCCGCGTTCAATGGCTCGAGACCCGTTTGTTCAAGGTAATGGTGGCTCTATTAACATGAAGAGCTTCCGTTTTTTGCACTTCTGCGGTGTCTGGGGCAAAGGGCCAAGATCAAAAACATCGAAGAAAGAAGATGGTTCAGTTCTTTGCTTCTTCTGAATCTGAAACAGTGAATTCTCACACCAATTTAAACGAGAAAAACATGAACTTCATTAATTACCTTCGCACCTACAGAACCTTCTCATTCCCTTGTACTCCGCGAAAACACGTACTTTTTGTTCCTAATTTTCCTGGGAAAACAATAAGCTGAAGAATGTACTTGCATCGTTCCTCTTATAACGAAACAGCGCTAATGATTTAGTTTGCTGCGATCAAATCTTGTACTCGAAATATTATGCAACGAACGAGATAAGATCTCTTTGTTATAATATTGCATTGTAACGAATATAATAAGGTAAATCTGGAAAATACAACGCGAAAAACATGTTTATTTCGGATGCAACGAATAACAAAGGTCAAGATATCAAACTTCGTTTTGTTTCTTATGAATTTTATGTCAAACTTGACCTTAATAAATTTACATTTTCTTCTCATATTTGCACAAAAAAAGCATTGAAAATTCGAGAACCATTCCTATAGAATGAATTGATAATTACAGTATAATTTGACTCGCAATCGACAGTGACATTTTAGTCTCGAGCTGTGCAAAAACGATCCAAAAATTAACCCTTCTGATTTCAAAAGCCAATATCAGTCCAATTACTGTCAGGACAGTTTTTAGAGTAGAACATGCATTTTTTAAATTGCTCGTAAAATTAAAACCCATTTGCTCTCGAGTGAATGATGAATAATCTAGACGTACTAAAATACCTCACACAGTCGAGCGAAATGAATATTTCGATAATTGGAGATCGTCACGTTTGATGAACAAATGGAGTGGAAGGAATTAACGTGAAATCGGCTTTGAAAATGCGGGAATTGGGGGAAAAAAGAGAAAGATCATAGTCGGTGAGTTTTTCCACGAGTTAAAAACCCGGGAAGAGCCAATCGCTCTCGCATTTCAACAGAATTTCCTTCGTAAAATCGAATGTCTATAACCTGCACTCCAACCGACGCAATAACCTACGCTGAAGTACGGTGGCGTTCAAAAAGAGTCGAAATTTTGACGTTATAATTAAAGCTTTTATCTCCACATGAGCTTCTTTTTGTTCTGGTAGAATGCATTGGTTGAGCTTTGGAAGAAGAATTGTGTAATGGTTTATGGGTAGGTGGGAATTTTTTAGTTGTACGTGTAGTTTACAGTAGGGAGCTTTTTTTACTATTTTACTTCTCTTCCACCAGAACTTCAACCAAAATGTATATACCATTTATATTCCACGAAAGTAAAATCTATTGAAATTATTTATTTAAAATTGTAAATCATGGTACTTTATGCAGCTAAAATACAAAATTACTATATATTTTAAGACTGATTCTCTACAAATCAAAGATCGAAGGAGTTTTGACATTTTTATCGATTTTTAAGATAACAATAGTTACACAGAGTACGAATACATTACAGATTTCGAAAATTTACGAATTTTTTTTATACTTATGGAATTTCGTACATTATATATTATATTCTAAGTTTTTGTTAGATTGCTAGAATTTCTACAGATTGTTGTGAAGTTTTTTGAAATTTTGATGCTATGAAATTGGAAGTTTCAGAGATTCGAAGTATTGGAATACATTACTTAGGAAACAGTACCTCTGATACATATTTTCAATACTCATAAATTTCCGTATTTCATCACTATTGATGAAATTTATGATTTTCTAACATTTTAAAGAATAAAACGGTCGGAAATCAGAAGTTCTATTTATTCTCAAGGAAATTACGTCTTCAAATATTTTAAGTATAATTATGTTAGTACATTCATATTTTTTTAGAGTTCATCAAATATCGAAAAATTGACTAGTATTTTGATCAATTCCTAGTATGTTTGTGTATTGCTCTATATATTTCTGACATAAAAAAATAAAAGTAAAAGTGTCAAAAAACCAAAAGGAGACTTTAAAAGTTTGAATAATTTAGTATTTCTGATGTTGGCGTGCTATCTACTAATTTTTCCCTTGTTTCAAAATGAAAATTGGGAACCAATGTCTATTCGAATTCCAGCTCAAGTGTTAAAATTGGTAAGTGAGAGCTTTGGATCCTTTTGTATTTCGCAGTAGTATTTCAGAATTTTCAAATTTTTCATTCATTTACATTATTTCAAAATGACTTAATTTCGCTTGTGAAAAGAGATACAGATACGAATTTCAGGTTTATTTTCGAGATACCGACGTGCAACATTGCCTAAATGACAGTAACCTAAAACTCCACAAATTTTACAATTCACTTATTCCAAACTCTGAAAATCATCGAAATTTTGAGCGTTCGTTGATAGAATTCTGCATTTACAAAAATAACGACGTATTCAAACACTCAGCTAAGTACGCAAGCCATTTCTCAGTTTAATTCGTCTGTTTCAAACACTTGTTCCCCCGCGAGAAAAATATGGCAGCGCCAGGAACATTGTTCCTGAAAGTAATTCGATTCAACTGGCAAGCGCGAAATTCTCGTCAGACGTGTTTACAATCAGCGCTAAATTACGGAATACGAGACGAGTTAATAACGACGCGCACACTTGAATCGTGCCAGATCTGTCACGTCAATGCATTTATAAACTCTTCTTCTAAAAGCACTTTCAACCTTTTAAAAATTCAATGCCCTGAAATCGACGCTTTCGAACGTTAGTGAACATTAATGGAAAATAATTCGTCATTACAAAAAAAAGCGTCTGGGATATTTCTGAACAATTCGAACAACGAAACAATTATAAAAACGATGCGTTTGCATCAATTTTTGAGATTAGACAAAAAGAAAAAACATGGGTACGATGTTTTGGAATAAATTAACAAAATCAGAAGTAAAGAAAAGTCTATGCAACTTTTCAATTACATCCCTGAAAGGCGAAATTCAGGGAAATTCGAGACATTCAAATATCGAGGGAACAACTCTCCTTACAAGCAATAAAACACACGCTGTGACACGATCGATTCCATATTTCGGAGCAAGTTCGAGGCACGTTGAATCGTGTCGAAACTGTCGAAGGCGAGAGCAAATGAATGGATCGCAATCAAGTAATTACGGCATCGAGTGATCCGAGAGCACCGAAAAGTTCGCGAACTCGCACTTTAACCCCTCCCCCCCCCCCCCTCTTCTGTCACAGGAACCTGGAACCCTGCAATTATTTTTGAATCGAAACGATACGTTCGAGGATTCCAAAGCTCGCGACGCAATTTCCATTTTCGGCAAAGAAATTGTCCCGGCGCGGAGAGATAAATTATTTGACATGTAAGAGAGGAATTTGAAGTTGGAGTAATTATTCTCGAGTGATTTGATGACAAGGTTTTGTATATAACGCTGGAATGATGAACTGACAGAAATTTTTCTATTTAGTTTAAGAGATTGTCTTTAAGGCAGATTTATGATGACGTTTATTGAGTTGAATATTAAAATTATGGACGCATCTATAAAAAAAATGCACTGTGTGTGAAAATAACGAACGTTTTATGAAAGCAAAGTGGTATTGTAATATGTACAGGTGCGTAGGTAAAAGGGAGTTTTGAGTGATGAAACCCGTCCCGAAATCCTGATAAAAAATCAATCAATATTTTTTGTAAAAATGGAAAAAGTTACATCGATTGACAATAAAAATATGAGTTGCAAAAAAATGCATGAGAATGACAGCAGTATATATTTAATAAAAAAGTCAAAATTAATCTGACGTAGGATTACGTAGAAAATATGAATCAGAAAAATTGTTGCAACCCAGTGAAAAATCAAGAAAAATGAAAACTTACAAAAAAGCTGAACATTTACAAAATTTTGAATCTTAGATCATCAAATTCTAGTAATCAATATAAAATCCATAGAAAAGTATTGAACACCTTTCGATTTATACAATCTCTTAAAGAATAATTAAATCAATCGAGTTTTGTAAAGTAACTGTTTTCTAAAAAATCTCGACAAATGTCTCTACGCTCTATAAGTTTTGTAATTCTAGAGCATCAAATTCTAAACATACTATGAATCTGAAAATTCTAGAAAACGCAACAAAATCTTTTGAATATTTCAAAAATTCGAAAAAATAATGAAGATATAAAACATGAACAATCAATATGGATGTGATTTTATCATTTTTTATTGAAATTACTGATTCTAGTTCGAAATTCGCATTTTAAACCATCGATTTTTCAAAATCCCTGTAACAATCTACAAAACTATTAGTGATCTACAAAAATACTTACAAATCCTTTAGTCTCGTATATTATACTAGTAAAATGTGGAAAATAACTTTACTAGTTTACTAGCTTACTAGATTACTAGTTTACTAGCTCACTAGTTTACTAGTTTTATAGTTCACTAGCTTACTAATTTACTTGTGAACGAGTTTACTAGTTCATTAGCTTGCTAGTTCACTAGCTAACTAGTTTTTATTAAATTACCTTACTAGTTTACTAGCCCTCTAGTTTACTAGTATAATAATAAATTACCTCACTATTTTACTTGTTAACGAATTTACTAGTTCACTAGCTTAATAGTTTACTAGCTGACTAGTTTTTTATTTAACTTGGTTACTAATTTACTAGCTCACTAGTTCCTTATTTAATTAGCTTACTAGTTTATTATTAGCTTACTAGTTTACAAGTTTAATAGTTAACTAGCTTACCAATTTACTTGGTCACGAGTTTACTAGTTCACTGGCTTACTAGTTTATTAGCTAACTGGTTTTTTATTTAACTAGCTAACTAATTCACAAGCTAACTAGTCTTTTATTTAATTAGCTTACTTGTTTACCAGCCTACTAGTTTACCAGGAAGGTATTACAAATTTGACAAGTTTACTAGTTTACTAATTAACTAATTTACTTGTGAACGAGTTTGCTAGTTTACTATTAGACTTTTTTACTTGCTTACTATTTTACTATTTTACAATTTTAGTAGCTTACTAGTTTACTAAGTTACTTGTTTACTAGTTTAGTAGTTAAGTATTACAAGTTTACAAGTTTACTCATTCACTATAGATCCTTACAATTAGTAGTTTAGTAGATTTAACTTTTTTTCAAGATTTGCCCAGCTGCAACAATTTATTCATTTTTCCTCGCGAAACATTCATAAATTCTAACACAAATTCATCTAGAGCTAAAATATATGTTCATTTTGAAGTGAAATTCAGAATTATCAACTTCAAGAACTTCTATGAAGTTATTTGTTGCACCATCTTGATTTCAGTAAAAATATTGCAGATAATTTTCAGTTATCTTCACTCTTTGTAGTGATAATTTTTATCTAATACATCATCATTTTTACTCTTATGAATTTTTCTCACTATCAGTACGTAGTTCATAAAAAACACTTTTTTTTATCATGAAACAATAAATTACCCTACCCAAATTCTACAAGATATTCCAATTCCTCTGATTTCCCAAAATCTTTAATCAAAAAATCACCGCAAATATCCGACCATGCAAAACGAGACCCTCGTTTTTCCCATTTAATCCACTTATGCAGATCCATCATGCCTTTGAAAAAGCGCTGAATCCAAAAGTTTTAAAATCAGCCTCGACACGAAGGCCGTGATCAATTCCGGGGAGTTCGTCACGGTTACGTTTCGCTGCAATGAAACAATGTCAAGAATTTTGGACGATTTCATCTATGTGAGCTGAAGGTTAAAAAAAGGATCCTGTGGTTCCAGAACGTGATGGCTCCACAATTCATCAACTGCGTTCTTTGTGCATTTTTGGAGAACAAAGAAACCAGGGCAAAATCACGTATGTTGAAATACTGTATGAAAAGTGTTAAAAAACTGTGACATAACCTCTCAAATCCATGACGAACGTTCGATCTTCAAATTTGCATCCCTGCACCAAATTTTCTGACCTAACCGATGATTAAAACCTCAACACCTGTATTTACCGATGCAAGAAACCGGAATTCTCGATGGGAAAAAAAAGGGGGAATTGAAAAAGATGATTTCGAAATTAATTGGCGAGCATTTGAGATGAGGCGCGGGATCAGCGAAAATCGCGGGACAAAGACTCGCCGATATTTCGCCGATAATAATCGTGCTGTCTCGCAGTTTTCTCCGCGGGACGTGACATACAATGGCAGAGAAGCTCAGTGATATCAAATATGTCTTTTTTCCTCCTTTTCATAATTATGTCAAGGACGCCGAGCGTCTTGCGCGTGACGTACAGATTAAACGTGTTCTTAAATTCGACTAATATATCAATGAAGACGGTTTATTAAAAGACCGTAGATGGTACTCGCATATATTATTGTGGAAATAATCGCCGGACCAGCAGCCCTGGCAAATCGCTCCATCATTTTGTACATTTCTTTGTTGTTTTTTTTTTTTTTTTTTTCCTTTTTGATTGCGCCTTTTTTCCCATGCGCTTCTTGATCTGGATTGAGGGAGAAACAAGATCTTTTTCAGGGTATATCATGTACTTTTTTTATGTTTTCATGAAATTTTGTGAAATTTCGTGGAATTCTGTGTATCAACAGAATATATATACAAAAAAATATGATGATAAACACTATCTACAACATTTTTTTACGTTTCCTGCTATTCTACAAGTTTTTCAAATTTTGAAAAAATATTGCCAATTTTCAAATTGTTTTCAAGCTTTCTTGATTTTCTTGTATTTTCTGAATTTCAACAATTATACAAATTTTTCCTAATTTTACGAATTCAATACCAATTTTTTCAACACGTTAGGATTTTTCGTAATCCTTTGATACTGCTCTAGTTTTGATGAATTCTATTAGGTGTAGAACAATTTTACAATGCATATTTCAAAAAAATGTAACAATGAATACTATCTACGAATTTTCCAACATTATATAGTATTCTGGGAGTTTTTAAACATTTTAAAAAATCGTGAAGATCTGTGATATTATTTAAAAATCTGTTAAGATTTAGAGAATTTGTTAAGTTTACTGAGATTTTTTGTAATTCTATGATACTCTTCAAGTTTTTAAAATTTTAATTGAAAACTGAAAAAAAACGGTGTATACTGTAAGAAAGTATGAAAAAAACTTTATTTACAAAATTATAGCCCGTTTTCGGGAGCTCTAAGAACTTTTCAGACTCGCAGCACGGAAATCAATTATTCTTGTGTTTACTATTGTCCCGTAAAAAACTTATTCTCGCCGCGCGCCTTCTCGCCGTTTTCTATGCCGCTCGGTCGAGCGGCAGAGAAACTCCTCTTTTCATGACACAACAGTAAAGAAAAGACTAAGTAATTTCCTTGCTGCGAGCGTGAAAAATATCTCTCGTGTCAAGGAGCATAAAAACGCTCGTTTCTGCTCCTTGAAACGAAATATACTATTTCTGATTTCAGAGAATGTTGGACAATCTTTGAAATTTTCAATATCTATGTTTGAAATTTTTCCCTAATTTGAAAATTTGAAGAATTGTGGGAATAGCTTTAAAACTTCCAAATTTTATCAAAATTTGTCCAGCTCAATGAGATTTTTAGAAATTTTAGAATACTTTAGAAATATTCCAGATTTTTCTTAAATTAATGAATTATAATCATTTATATTTCAAAGAAATATGATATTCTATACAATCTACAAAATTCTCGAACATATTCTGGAATTCCACAAATTTTTTGGATCTTAAGACTTATCACCTATCTTCAATATTTTCGATGATCTGACTTCTTTTGAATTTTCGAAATATTCAACATGATACAAACTTTTTGAAACTTTTTGCGAAAACTTCTCGACTCAATAAAGTTTTGAGAAATGTTCATTACTTACAATTTTGTCAAATTTCCATCATATATTCCGAAAAAAAAAAATGATTACCATTAGTTACAGGGTCCATGAATATTTTATGAATTTCCGAATATTTTTTGAATTCTATAGAATAATTGTCAGACTTTGGAATTTTCGATTATTTATAATTTTCTAAAATTTTGTAAATTCTAAACAATGCACAAGCTATTCAAAATTGAAAAGAATTTGATAATGATTTGCTGAATTTCTTAACATTTTCTGTCATTTTTTAACACTTTTTTATTTTGGTGGAATTCAGACAAAAAATAAAATAAAATAATCTTGTTTATTTTTTCTGAAATCAACATTTCTTCATCACACAAATTATTCGAAATTCAAATCGTAATACAAACTCTACCAAAATTTCCTAATTTCATCGAAATTTCTTCAACTAACCATAAAGAGACTTTGTAATTTTACAGTTTTTAAAAATTAAAGGCTTTTTTGAAAAAATTAAAAAAATATTGTTAAACATACAGTAAAACTTGTCGTAATGTCATACTCTCTGTCTTCTTCATTTTTCGTATCATTAAATTGTAGAACTGATTTTATAATGTGACAATACGACGAGTTTTACTGTATTTGAAAGAAAATTACACATTTTTTAAGAAATTTAGAAGCATATCCTAAAATTCTTGAACTTTTCAGAATTTCATAGCAATACCAACAATCATTAAAATCGTCACTATTTTAAATTTTCGAAACTTCGAATATAAAAATTGAGGGAGAAACAAGGTCTTTTTAATGGTATACCATGTATTTTTTGTGTTTTCATGAAATTTTGTGAAATTTTATAGAATTCTATGCAGCAATTCTATGTATCAACACAATATACGGACAAAAAATTGATAATACTCCAAGGATACTTCCCCCCAATTTTTCCTCACAATCCAACTAATTCAAACATCACTGTCCCTGAAATAAAAATCAATTATCCCTTGACAATACAAAAAATTACGCAACGAGCCCGAATTTCAGCAATCCCATAATCCCCGTGCGTAACAAATCGCGCGATTATTTCTCAATTGTGCCGTTGGAAAAAATGGCAAAAATAAATATCGCGTTGCAGGCTGAAAATACCCAAGTTCCGAGACGCGCGATTTCATCGTGGATCCAAGCTCGAGATCATCGATTAAGCTTTACTGGATCATAAAATTCCAATTTACATAAGCGCTGATCGCGTTGCCCAACGACTGAAAGGGACTTTTTTTTCGCTCCTCTGTTACCGGGGGAAAATTGATTGTACGATCGAAACGCGCCGAATTCGATTTCCCAACTTTTCGCGATTTATAATCGCTGATAAGAGAGAATATCGGGATCGCGAAATGTCAGGTGCGCCGCAATGGCGGGTCATAATGACTGTCGCGCGAGATAATCGAACGTCGAGCAAGGAAAAAACTGAGTCAAGTTCTGTATGTAGTTCAATGTAGTTTGAGAAACTCGAAGACTACGATTTAGAATCATAAAGAATTTGGAATTATACAGAAATGAAAAGACTAAGATTTGGAATTATATAGAGAATTTGGAATTATAGAGGATCCATATTTACATGCATACTCCAATCATATGAGATAAGTATCATGAAGAAGATTGATATTAGGAATTATAGAGAATTTATATTATATTACAGAGAGGAATTTTATTTGAGATCACAGAGAATTCGGAATGATAGAGAAACTGAAAAACTTAGATTTCGGACTATAAAAAATTTGGAATTATAGAAGATTGATATTTACGTCGTATATTTTAATAAATATATGAATTGTGTAGCATAGAAGAATTATATTCGTGATTTTAGAGAATTTGAATCTTAAAAAAAACTAAGGAACTACAATTTGTAATCATAGAGAATATGAAATTATGTAAAGGATTGATATTTATGCATCACATACTTATATTTTAAATAATTTGTATGATAAAGAGCAATAACATTTGGAATTATAGAGAATTCAGAATCACAGAGAATCTAAATGATTGCATATAAGAATTATAGATTTATATCTACATTATATAAAATAAATATTATACACAGGAATCATACTTGGAATAATAGACATTTTGGAACAACAGATAAACTAAAAGAAAACAGTTTGGATTTATAGAAAGTTTGGTATGAGAGTATGAATATTTAAATTCGATATTTATATTATATAGGATTTGTTTGAAATAAAGGCAATATATTTAGAATGACAGAGATTAGGAGTTATAGAGAAATTAAAACAATGAAATTAAGAGTTATAGAGAATATGAAATTATACAGAATTTCAATTATATTCCAATCAGAGAGGATTCATATTCATGTTCAACCATATATGATTTATGTATAATATATCTAGAAATTATATAAAGCATCATAACAAATGCTGAAAAAAATAGGCACTGAAAAAGTAGGATTTGAAATTATACAGAATTCGGAATAATAGAGGATTTGAAATTATATTATACATTATAATTAAAAATAATTTACATTATATACAGAAATCATGATGGAAATTTTAGATAGCTAAGAATTGTAGAGTAACTGGAAGACTACGATTTAGAATGGTGGAAAATTCAAAATAGTACAAGATTGAAATTTATATTATGTATATATTTTAATTACAAATGATTTATATCGGAATAATTATATTAGAGAGTAATAGAGTAATTATAATAGAAATTTTAAAAAATTCTAAATTCAGCAGAAGCTGAAAGACTACCGTTTCAAATTACAAATTTACTTGCAGTCGTTTTTTATGAAATCTACATGTTAAAGTACAGAATATGTAAATTTTAGTTTTCCATATAAAGATGTTTAAAGATCGACATCAGCAGTTTATTAGGAAATAAATTTTACCGATGACATTGGAGTCATTCAAAATATAACATCGATTGAACTCAAATAAAATCTGTACGATAATTAGCCCTAATCACGAAAACATTTTTTCATTTCAGAATCGTTTTGCTGCATTGTAAAATATTTCTGCAAAAACTAATATTGATTCCTAAAACAAAATAAACTGAACTAAATTCATAAAGACGAAAGAGTTTATTAGGAAAACAAGGAAATTCTAAAATTAAGAAGAATTCGCCGTTAAAATTTATCTAAAAATTCATAAAAACATAAGAAAATCATTCAAACTTCAAGAATATAAACGGAAAAATGTTAAATTCTTAAATAATTATTCTTTAAAACACTTAAAATCTACATGACATTTGTTACCAAAAGCAAAAATCATTCAAAAAACTAAGAATTTATGAAACTTTCAAGTTTGGAGCATTAAATTCTCTGGATTTGAATCTCGATCCAGAAAAATATAAAAACATCTAAAAGTTTTGTAATATAATATGAAATTTCATCAGTGCCGAAAAATTTAAATAACCTCTTAATTCTTATAAATCTCGAGAATACTGATAGTCTGTACATATTAATTTACGTAAATTTTATTTTTTAAATATTATAGTAATGATATAAATCATTGAAAATTTCATCCTGAAACATTGAATGTTGAAGATCTTTGTCAAAGTCTATCGAAATATCAGAAAATTTGATAAAATTTTGAATATCCAAAACATAAAAAATGAACTAAAATCCTAGAAATGTGTGGAATACTTGAAATCTACGAAGATACTCCTCTCTGGAAAATTTATTGAAATACCAAAAATCTGTGAAATTTTAGATTCTACATCTACAGTATCTTACTCTGGATATCTGAACATTGGAATTCTCAAAAATGCTGTTGATTTCAGAAAAGAACCAAAAAAATCCTACTAAATGTTCATTATATAAAAAATAAAAGAAATTCAAGAAATGCTAGAAATCAATAAAATACAGAAAATTTATGCACATACCATTTTCTTAAAGAACAATAAAATTACTAAATTTCTAGTAAACCTTGAATGCAAAAGCATCGAGTTCCAGTTATAAAAGTGAATAGTGTTGTCAGAAAATCATTCAAACTAAAAGAATGCTGAAGAAAATAGAATAACACAGCCCCACAAAAATATATATTTTGGGTCGCTGAATCCGAATCCGTAGTTAGAATTTCAAAATTGAGGACGGTCTTTGACATAACCTCAAAAAACGTTGTTTTTTCGGGTAATTTTGCATCAAAAAATTTGTAAAAAAAAAATTCGTGAATATTGGAATTATGCTACCGTAGTCTGTCGCTCATTCCACTTTTTTTTGTGGGGCTGTGTTATTTTCTCATTTTTTTAGATTTTGTATGAATCGAAAGATTTTCAACACTTTTAAAAGGGTTTTATAGAGATTTCTAAAATTTGATGGTGTAAGATTCAAAGTGTTGTAAATTTTCAGTATCTACGTAGATTTTTATTTTTCTCGATTATTCACTGGGTTGCAACAATTTTTCTGATTCATATTTTCCAAGTAATCCTACGTTTCGATAATTTTTCTCAATCATAATTCCAATTATTTGTAACTTATATCTTTATTGTTCGTCGATGTAACTTTTGCTCATTTTACATGAAATATTGATCGATATTCTCAGAGTTTCCGGAGGGGTTCGAACCTCCGAAAACCCCCTTTGCCTATGCACCTGCTCTCCTTCAAATCCTTATTTCTACATAAAATGAATCACCTTCATGGCACAGTTTCTCCATGCACAATATAATGATCATCGATGAATAATCCAAACTCAAAGTCTAAAAAAACAATCTTAAGCTCGGTATTTCAAGATACCCTCCTTATGCAAAAAATGAAGCTTCAAACAAAAGTCTACATCTAACCCTCCCTAATCATAACCTCAAAATGTGCACTAAAATCATCCTACCTATGTTGAAAGGTTCTCTTCCTACTGAAAACGTTTTTACGTTGCAGCAACGAAACAAAGCTTCATAACCTTAGCCACCCCCAAAAGATGGCCTGTCGCGAGAACATTGGTGGCGCAACGACCTTGCTCGTGATGTTACATATCGGAGAACGGAGGATGATCCTCGCTCTCCCGCGAAAGTATAAAACCCGTCCAAAGCAGATGGTACCTCGCACTCTGCACCATAGTCATCTCCCATAAAGACCCGCGATTCGGGGATACGTGCGCGCATTGCCTTAAAAAACCTAACAGCCTCTTTCCTACGCCCAAGTACCTTCTTCGTGCGAAGGATACACCATCTCCGAACGCTCCAACTCGCGAGGGTGAGTGATTAGCCTCGGGGAAACAGAGATTTCATCTTTCTGCAAAGAACCAAAGATTCAACAAATAAATTAAATCACACTCCATGAAACTATTCAATGATTTTCAATTTTTTCTGATGATAAGTCAAAAACCACGGAGTGCTACTCATTCATCATTTTTTAGCAAATTAATCGCTCATTTGCTAAAATCAATTCCTCCCTTTCAAAATCAAAAAAACATACAACTCACAATCCACCCCATAATGAAAAACCTTCAGAAACGATTTTTTTCTAACCGAACCCCCGAATGTCCGATTCCCCCAGATCCGGAAATTTCGGTCAATTCGCTCGGAAAATTCCATTCGAAGTATACGTGCCCACGGGCATTTTCTTCCGGAAAAAATTTTTCTGAAAATCGATACAAAAAACGGCGCCGGTAAACGTCAATTTTCGTTTATTTCCCACGGAGGGATGTTTAGCGTCAATTTGTAGCTGGAAATTGGCTCACGCGTTTTTTATCATCGCGATGACGCTCGGGGGAATGATTTTTCGCGAGTATTTTTCTTCCATTCGTTTTCCCATTTCCAGCAGCCGTGACATTTATGCGCAATCAAATTCCGTTTATTCTTGCGCGGGTGGATATGTGCGTGCGTTACCACGGTATTTGCATATTTAATGTTGATTAACCCAGGGCTTGATATACAAGTGACGTCGCGCATTGACATAACCTATAATTATTAAACTTCTGGCCCGCATTAATTGACGTTACATTACCCAGAATTGCGATCCATTACACATTATTCTAATAGGAGATTTTTTGGGCAAGTTTCTAGAATTAATTGTGGTGGTTATGGAATTGTGGTATGGAAAATGGGGGATGTGAATTCGTAATGTGGGATGGTTGTGAGGTAGGGTTTTTGTGGGGAAGGATCTGTTGTTGCATTAGGAATTTAGTATGTTTAGGTCAATCGAGGAGGGTGATGGAATATTTGATTTGTAATTTTTATAAGGGTGGAAGAGGAGTTTTGTCGGAATAGAACTTGTTCTGTGGTGAATTTAGCTTACTTTTCTTAGAGGACATTTTTAATCAAGAATGCAGAATAACAGAGTTTTTGGAAGTGTTTTTTAAAAAATTGAATCTACTTCTGAAGAACTACTGCAAAAATAATAGTCACGTAGTATAAATTGTCTTCGTGGCACAATTTTTCTGTTTGCAGTAGATGATCATTAATCAATGATTCAAAATCAAGTTGTAGAAAGGCAATTTTAGGTTCGGTATATCAAAATAGGCCCAATATGTTGAAAAAGCAAAAATCCATGCTTGAAGCACAAATCTACAATAATTCTCCCGAATAATAAGATTTTTTAAAGATTCAGAAATTCGTCTTTTAGGTACTAATACTTCATTTTTTCTTCCTTGTTCTAACTAGTTTCAAATTTCAAGCATTTTGATCGAAAATTTGAAGGCTTTACATATTAACATTCGGAACTTAGTGTATGAAATATTTGAATATCATATATTTATTTTGTGATGATAGAATTCTTTTATTTTCTATTCCTTTTGATTTCGAATGTTTTTTTACTTGTAATAGAACCTACATCAATTGACCAGAATTTTCAATTTAATTTCAATTTTCAAATCAAAAAAAAAAATTAATGATGCTTCATTGCAAAAAAAATTGAAAATATCAGTTTTTCAAATTGCTAGACATAATAATACCATTTCTTTCGCAGTTTGATTTTTACTGTTCTAATCTAAATTTTCATTCAAGAAGTATTTTTTCTTTGTAAATGTAATAGTATTGTTACTCTCATAGAATAATTTGTCAATACACTATTCTGCAGGTTTCACATATTTTAATAAAAAATCATCAATTTTTAAGGTATTCGATTCTTCAGATTGTCAACTTCGAACAATTTATTTTTCCAAGAAATATAGCATGTTTTAAATATCTATTTCATGCAAAATTTTTCCACTCAAATATATAAATATGCGGAATTCACAATTATTTATTACAATAAAAAAGTGAAAAATATTAGTCCTTCTGATTCCTAGGTAAAATACTAGTATTTCTTTCGTAGTTTGATTTTCACTGCTTCAATCTAAATGTTCATTTATCAATAAGAATTTTCGTAATTTTTTCTTTTTCAAAATTATACGTCAATATACTGAATAACCTTTGAAGTATAAAATATCGAAACTTTCAGATTTTTCGAGTGAATTTTTTAAAATTTTTTATTTCTTAATGTTCAATTACGAAAAAAATTTTCATGCATTAATAATCGTATTTATAAGTTCCTCATTCTCAAAACTTACCTCAAAATGTTAAAATTGTCGAAAGACATTATGCTTGTCGAATGAAAAAGAATAAATAAACAAAACATGTTTCAATTTTTCTGTATGAAAATTCTTCGCTGTCTCCAATTGTAATAAATTGTCACCTTTATAATCCAAATCTTCAAAATTTACAAGTTTTTAATGTTCTCTTCAAGAATGTAACGTATAAAAAATCAATTCCAATACAATACGATCTCATTATAATTTAATTATAAAATTAATGTATTTTTATAAATACTAGTGTATAAATTTGTAATAATAATAAATTTTACAATACTGTACATAAAAAAATATCAATTTATTTAATATAAGTGATTTTTTAGAAATATTACATGTAAAGCGTTTTTGAATTTGTAATATATAAATAAATATAGGTAAAATGTATAATAAACTTTGAGTAATCATTGAAAAGATCGGAAAATTTAGTATTTCTGATGTTAAGGTGCAATTTCCTCATTTTCTCATGTTTGAAAATTAAAATTTGAAATTAATGTCTATTTTATCTTATTCTGAATTTCAGCTATAAAAATATATTCGTTAAAAATGTTCACAAATGTTAAAATTCGTAAGTAGACCTATTGAATTTTTTTTCCTCTGTTATTATTTCATAATTTCTTTTATTTCAGATACACTGTCAAAAACACTTTGAAATTTCAAACATTTTTTTTCGACTTTCTCTTAAAATCGTGTTTAAAATTCCATGGATACGTATATAAAAAAGATTTCAAAGAAATTTTAAACAAATTTATTGTTTTCATATTAGATATATTAATTGCAATATTTTTTATTATTATAAATTTTATTTTAAGACGCTACGTGCTTGAAAATTTTAAAACATCTTTTGCATATTATCAAATATACAAAATAATTTTTGTTACACAATTTATATTCCATACAATATAAATTTTTCGTTTCAATCAAATAGCTGTTGATAAATTAGGAAAAATCTGCTCCAAAAAAATTTATCATATCGAAATCTACTTAAATTTAAAAAAGTTTGATACACAATTTCAACGAGAAATCATTTGAAGGTTCAATGATTTAAATGTCTGCCTTATATTAAATAAACACTTCGATTTCATAGAAGGTTTATGATTTTCATAGACAGTGTCTATTTTTTTCATAGCTGCGTCCATAACTTTAATAGAAAATTTAATAGACAGTATAGTAAATCTGCTTGAAAGACAGTCTCTTAAATTTGATAGAGAAATTTCTAAGGGTGTAGGTAGAAAGTTTTTTCATCACTTTCAATTTTTCAAAAATGACGAAAATTTGGTCTCACAAAAAAAAGACATACATTTCGATGACACGGTTTATTTATGCGATATTCAAATTTTCCTCTAACATTTAGTATAAAAATTCATCTTTTTTCCCATTTCAGAAAAAAATCCCTCTATTTTCCCACTGTGATTAATAATATCTTCTCTCATTATATTCTTTTTTCTTTCATTACTTCCATGCCTAATAAGCCCAACCGCAGATCATCTCCATCAGAAACTTTTTTTCCGAAAAATCCCATCTCCGCACAATATCGAGTGTCGCAAAAAACCGTTGCGAACCGATGAAAAAGCCGGCTTGGGAAATCCAGATCCAGCGCTCATTGCGGAGACTTGCGTGCACGCAAGATCCGATTCCGCGCGCGAAAAGGAATTTCGCGATATTACGGTATCATCATCTGGGAAGCAGATTACCGAGAGAATCTGCTTATCTCGTCTCGATATGATTGGCGTCCGTAAATCAAGTCCCTTGCGAAAGAGTAGCCTCGCGCATTTATCAAGAAAACGCTGCGCATTACGCAGCGCAGCAGAAAAACGTTTTTTATTGACACAAAGATTATTTTTTTCCATAATCACAAATACATGATTCTTTTTCCTAAATAACAAGTTATCAACCTTACAAAAACCTAACTTAACCCAATGAAAAAAATTTGTTCGATTTATGGACAGTATAAAATTTTAATGGATGAATTACATGTCTCTGTAAAAATCCTTCATTTTTTCATTCTTTAAGGAAAGTTTATACTATTGTTAAAAATAGTTCACTTTCCTCGTAAATCGAAGATGCGTATGTACCCTTCGAATTTCGCAAACGCGGCCCCGATGAAAAATGAATCGGCCTCACTGGAATATCTTTTTGTTCCGCGCGTTGCGCGAGAGCTGCGAGGCACATTTCTTTTTTTCGCCTCGACTTCGAGTGGATAAGTGAATGTTTGAATTCATTTTTCACCTCTCATTGAGATGATTGATGGATCGCTGGAATCTTCTCGTATAATCGCGTGATGAGTTGAACAAATTTTTCACTCTTTTCAAAAATTTACAATGTGATGGTTTCCAGTGTGTAAGTTTGCCTCGAAAATGTGGGAAATGTAGAGTCAGAAATTATCGTATGTTAAAGTGCATGAGAGAAAGATTTTATCAAGTGAAATCATTTTGATCATTAGATAAATAGATTCTGTAGAAAAATTCAAGACGTTTGTCACTTTACTGTTTTTTTCTAAACCCAGAAATACCGCTGTTATTCGAAATCGAAGTTTGACAGTCAGCGCCTCATGCGGTAGCGTCATGGTACTAACTCCGCGATTTCCAAGTCGCGAAAGTTAAAACTTTCATAATTTTTTTCTCATAATATGTATAGAAAACTGCAAAAGGATTTCGTGCTTATATTTTTATAAGTTAATTAATTATTTCGCAATCGAGAGTGTATCTCCAAGAAACATGTTTCTTCAACAATCCCTAAATTTCTGATTTTCGATTAAAAATACGTAAAATTCAAGTGGAAATCTTTTTTTCATGAGATTCTTTCTGCGATGAATCGTATAGTATATATTCATCTTTAACATTGAGGAAATGTCAATGTTGTTAAAAAAATTTTATTGCGAAACAGGCTTTATAGGAACTCCAATAGATTTGAAACGTCGACATATTGGAATGTAGATGAAAATCTGACTCTGAAATCAAAAACAGATTATTTCTACAAATCATAGCATGCAAATAAAATGAAATTTTAAAAGGAATTATAAAGGATAGCAATAGGGTGTATCAGAACCGTTGTAAACCAAGGAATATTATCTCGATATTCTTATTATTAGATTTTCTAACAAAATTGAAGATATGAGTTCCTTTAACGTTTTTGTCTAAACCCAGAATCACCATTGTTATTCGAAGTTAAAGTTTGACCGTCAGCGCCTCATGCGGTAACGTCATGGTACTAACTCCGCGATTTCCACTTCACGTAACTTCAAACTTAAATAACTCTGTTCTCGTTTTTTTTTAATGAAAACTGCAAAAGAATTTTTTACATGCATTTTATTAGACGAATCGATTATTTTGCAGTCTAAAGTGTATCTAAAAAAACTAATTTATTCATCAGTCCCGAAATTTCCAGCTTATGATCAGAAATACTTGAAATTGAGGAAAAAATCGTTGTTTCATGTGATTCTTCCAGCGATTATTCTTGAAGTGTATATTTACCTTCAACATTGAGAAAATATCAATATTATGAAATTTTTTTATTTTGAAACAGGTCTTGATAAGAACTGTAATAGATTTGAATCAAAGACATTGAAATGCAGATGAAAATCTGACTCCGAAGTATAGAAACGAATTTCGATACAAATCATAGGATGCAGATGAGATGAAATAATAAAAATAATTATTGTAAAGAAAAAAAATAGGATGTGTCAGAACTGATGTACATTAAGGAATATCATCTCGATCTTTCGATAAATAGATTTTCCAGCAAAATTGAAGTTATGAGTTCCTTTGCCGTTTTTGTCAAAGCCCAGAATTACCATTGTTATTCGAAATCAAAGTTTGACAGTCAGCGCCTCACGCGGTAGCGTCATGGTACTAACTCCTCGATTTCCACCTGGCGCCAGACGGTCTGATGGCATAACTTCGAAGAAAAAGTTAATATCTTTGCTCTCTCAATATTAAGACAAAAACCGCAAAAGGATTTTCTTCTTAGATTTTCCTGACAAACCTATTTATTTCGCAATCTAGCACGTATCTCAAAAAACGGAATTCTCTATCTGTTTACAAATTTCTATTTTGTGATCTTAAATACTGAAAATTTAGGGCAAAATGCCTGTTTTACAAGATACTTTAAAAATCAAAGTGTAGAAAAAATTAATGATATAACACGTTGTTTTTAATGTGTAACAATGCCAAGGGATGATGAATAAATACTTATACAATGAAATCATAGTAACCACAAGGCTTCAAATTATTTCCAAAATCCTTTTCCTACAGTTTCATGACCTGCCCATCAATCCCAACCATAAACGATTAATCTTCTTCTGGGTAGGTTAGAAACAATGAGCTAGTTTACAACATGTCGCAACAATGTCGGACCTTGTACGCGCTGAAAGTTAATTATTATCGAACCGATAGCGTCATAGATGATGCCACGTCGTTATGCATGTATCTCAAGCCGAATCGTCGCTTGCAAAACGCCGTATCGTTCCACAGTAAATTATAAATGCAATCTTTGGGGAGCGCGGGCGCGGAAACTTTGAGATTTCAAGATCGAGAAAAGAATATACGGCAAATTGGAATTCTCCACTTCAAATCGTCGGAGAAAATTGCGCTTGTATTTTTTTCAAAAGCGTTTAACTCGGATTACTCCGGGTAGAAAATAATCGTTCTCGTTGGGGAATTTTCTCGTTACCGAGTTCGAAATTGGAAGTTGAAGTTGAATCTGAACAATGATGTTCTAAATTCATTCTTCGGTACCCAATTCTATTTTCTGGTCTCGGAAACTCTTCTGTATCTAAATCATTCCTGGAAGAAAAGTTTCCACACTTTTCGCCAGCTTGGGAAAAATCGATACTGTTTACAAGGGAAATGGCGCATTGTTTGTTAGATGTTGAGCAGAAGCACAGTGGGTGTGCTGACGTTACTCGTAGCGGTAGTAACGGGAAGACCGGAACCTCCGTCACAATACTTGCCACCAAACCAACTTTACGGCTTGCCTCAAGGAACAAGACCGCCTTCGGCGCCGGGCGTCTCTGGACAATTTGGACAATTTGGCTCTTCCCAACAGTACCTTCCACCTAATCAACAACCAAATCAACAATACGGACCTCCGAGCGCCTCGGGCTCCGGAGGCTATGGCGGTGACGACGGCAGTCATGTAGGTGTTACAAGATAATTGAGCCTTCAATGCAATCATTACAAGTCTCTGTTCCTCTTTGAAACAATATTTACTGAATGAAAACAGCCCAGAAACTAAAAAAATCATTATTTCAACCTTTCTTGCTTATAAACAATATTTTTAAACATTTTTCTGACTACAATCATACAAACAACGAACTAAATTCCCATTTATGCATGTAACCTAAAGAATCCCGAACCCATCTCCTCTTGAAATGAAACGCTCACCCTTCCATTTTAAAACATAATACGATAATGACTCGATAGATTTTCAACTTAACTTAGAATTTCAACATAAACATTTCAATTTCTTCTTCCTTCAACTCTTTTTTTGACGAAAATTCCAGATTTGTATCAAAAGTGGGAATGATTGCAGCCATACATCATTTTCTTGAAGACGTGTAATCAATGATTCTGCATGTAATTTATCATTTTGGGGCTTGGAGAAGTTTTTATCGGGATGGGGTATCTTTGAAAAAATGAATTATTGTGGCGATTGTTGCAGGGCCCGGCTCAATACATGTTCGATTACATGGTGAACGACCAAGGAACGAACAGTGATTTTGGGCACAGGGAAAGTCGCGACGGCGAGATGACGCGGGGATCGTATTACGTGCTTTTGCCGGACGGTGAGATTTGTATCTCTCGATTAATTTATGTGACTTGTGATTATGATGCGTTTCCGTGTCACGTGGTTGAGTAAGAAGTTCTTTGTGTTCGGGATATTGGTCTCGTAGTGTAATGGGGGAATTTGCAGCACTTTTTGGAATTATTATTTGCCTTGTTTGATGATTAGTACAATAAATTTTTTGTTGTACTTTATTTTGATAATTTTTCCTCTTTTTTTTAAGGTTATCATATAGTGTGAAGTAGCCTTTAATTTATTTCTAAGAATCGGAAATATTACGAATTTAGAATAAGTATAACGGAATTTTCAAAAATTTCTACAATTATAATCTTTTTGAAATTTCTCTAAAAGTATGTTAATTTTTTGAATTTTATAGAGGTATTAACAATTTTGAATATGTATTGAATGTTTTCTGTTTTTTCAAATTTTGAGAATTTCGGAGATATGCATAAGTTTTTCGATTTGATGAAAATTTATTCAATTCAGTAAATTTTCTTCTCATTTTCTAATACTCTGCGAGTTTTTCGGATTTTAATTGAAAATTAGTAACACAATGTAATTCATCTTACGGAGAAATGTAATGATGAACAATATGTACAAAATTTTTTAACATATTCTGAAATTCTACGAGTTTTTCAAATTTTGAAGAATTATTGTCGATCTTCGATGTGTTTTCAATGTCTCTTGATATCACTCTTTTTACAGAATTTCAACGATAATACGAACTAATCCTAATTTCACGAATTCAATATCAATTTTTTCAATAAATTAGGATGTTTTGTAATTCTTTGATACTGTTCAAGTTTTTTTAAATTTTTATATAGAGTTGAAAAACTGTACAATGCATATCTCGAAGAAATGTGACAATGAATACTATTCTTAAAATTTACAAACATCGTATAGAATTCTGCGAATGTTTATAAATTTTGAAAATCGTTAAGATATGTGATAGTTTTTGAAAATTTTTTGATTATTCTGTCGAAAATAGTGAGCATTTTCTAAACTTTACGAATCGAATTAAAATTTTTTAAGTTTACTGAAATTTTTTGTAATTCTATGATACTCTTCAAGTTTTACAAATTTCTATTAAAAATCGAAAAAAAAAACAGCATAGTATATAATGTAAGAAAGTATTTATAAGAAACTTTATTTACAAAATTGATGCACGTTTTCTGAAGCTCCAAAAACTTTACTAATTTCAAAGAATGTTCGACAATTTTTATAATTTTCAATATCTAGGTTTCAATTGTTTTCTTATTCGAAAATTTTAAAAATGATAAGAATTACTTTACAACTTCCAAATTTTATTGAAATTTCTGAAGCTCATTGAGATTTTTTGAAATTTCGGAATACATTCGAAATATTTTAGATTTTTTTCAAATCAAAGCAACATTATCGTCTTTACTTCAAAAAAATATGATAATAGATACAATCCATACAATTTTCGAACATTTCCCGGAATTACACATATTTTTTCATTTCAAAGACTCCTCAACTATCGTCAATATTTTCGATGTTTTTAATTTTTTTGAATCTTCTGAATACTCTAAATTATACAAACTTTTCGAAACTTCCTGAATTTCTGCAAATTTTTCGACTCATTACGATTTTTGAGCAATTTCAATTATTTACATGTTTTTCAAATTTATGTCAAAAAATCATAAAATATTACTCCTATATTTCGAAAAAAAAAATATCATTACCATTTTTTAGAGAATCCATAAAAATTTTCTGAATTAAGGCATATTTTTTGGATTTCATAGAATGATTGTTAGAATTTGGAATTTTCAATGAATAATAGTTTTCCAAAATTTTCAAATTTCCAAACACTAAACAAGCTATTGAAAATTCACAAAATTTGATAATAATTTGCCTAATTTTTTGGCATATTCTATAATTTCCGAACACTTTATTTCGCTGCAATTTGATTAAAAAGATAAACTAAAATCATTGTGTATACTTCTTATAAAATCAACATTTCTTCATTACTAAAATTATTCGAAATTTAAATCATAATACAAACTCTACAAAATTTTCTGAATTTCATCGAAATTTTTTTAAAAAAACCTTAAGGATTCTTTGTTATTTTTTAAAGTTTTTATAATTTAAATACTTTATTTAGAAATTTGAAGAAATATAATTACACATATCATTATTACACAATCTACAATCATTCATGAAACATTGGTCAAAATTTAACACTTTATTCCTAATTTCACATATTTATTGATATTCTCAAACATTTTCAATGTTTTCTAATTTTTAGAACATCAAAAATTATAAAAAATCACAAACTATTCCACCATTTTCAAGTTAATCAGAAATTTGTAACACTCAACACAATTTTTCCCATGAACTTGACCTACCTTGATTCGATAATGGAAAATATTCTCTAGAAAGCAACTTGAAATTTCACATTCAAAAATCAATCATTCAGTTCACATTTTTGAAAATAAAGAAAATCATGAACTTGACCCCAGTTTAAAAATTTATTTTAAATATCCAACATAAACAAAAGATTTAAATCATTCCCAAAAATTCATTTTCAAACATGAGTAAAATATTCGAATCATTTTCGTAAATTTATGTATAAGAATATACACTCGAACCCCGATTTATGCACATGAAGTCAATTCCCCTGAATAAAACCACTGTAAAAATGTATAAATAACATTAAAAAATTCTTTATATCTTCATAAAAAACCACAGGTCGTCGACAAATGGTGGAATACGAAGTGGACCAATGGGGCTACAGGCCCAAAATCACCTACACTGACGCTGGGCCCGCTTTCGGAAGCGGAAACACAGGATATCCAGGCAGTGGTGGGGGCTACCCCGGGGGTAGTGGAGGGGGTTACCCCAGTGGAAGTGGAGGTTATCGATACTAAACGTAATAAAAAAATACGTTTTGTGAAAATAAATCTTCGTCGAGTACAATGTATACGATTACGTGGAAAGAAAACAGTTGTGCATTCGTATCACATGCACGTATATTATAGTCATATGTATTTTGTGAATAATAAGATTAATCGCCCAGACAATTTTATTGTAATGAATGCTCTGTTGTCGTTCAGATGAATAAATGAGTTATTTTACGAAATTGGATTTTATTGATTTTTTTCAGAAATAAGAGAGATTCGTTATCGAAAGGAGTAAATGTAATTGAGAGAAAAAGGATTGAGGGGAATTTGTTTGTGAATTTTTCACAAGAAAATAAAAAATGTATATAATTTTCCATCATGAAGAGTTTCGTGTTATAATTTTTTTATCATATTTCATCACAGAAGATTGAGACAAGTTTTGGAACACTGCAATATGGACGATTTATATCGGAAAGGATAACTATAGGGCACAGAAATATTGCAGAAATGATAGCTGGAGTAATAGGATTTTGCGATGTCGTATTTCCAACACATTGCCCTGCCAATCACACGTCACCGAGTTGTCTGTTTCCCCCAAATTGATCAAACTTCGTTAAATTCCCAACGACCCATGATTCCGTGGCACAAGACACATTTTCCCTAATGGTCTTGGCGCAATATCGCGCCCCTCGTTCTTAAAACGTCAAGTCTCTCGAGGAGTAAAAGGAAATGACACCGTCAATATCAAATATGATTCTGTTTATCTTGTCGAACGTATTATTCTTCGGGAAACATTCCAGAACAATCGAAAATATGGAGTGGATGGGAAAAGTTTCATGTTTGTGGATGAAGAGACGTAAATTCAACTGTCTGATTTTTACTAATTCGTGCTATAACATTTGGTGACGTAAAGGATAATCTATTTTAAGAATAAATATTGATGAAGAAGAGAATGTTTAAATTTTGCGCCATATATACTCGATTAGTTAATTTTTCTCTAACTTCAGGAATCGCTTCCACCCTGTAAAACTCCCTATTGTCTTCACCACGCGCTCGAGCTCTATCAGGAAACACGTGCCAAAACCGGTAACATTTTCATCGACATCATTGGTACGGAACATGTCGTCAATTTCGCTTTCGATTCATCATCTTGGGCAATCGCTTCGAATCATTCTTACGTGCCGATCGATTTATCCCGGACTGCCTCGGCGCCGCATTCTGCGGACCCCGATTACTCGCGAGGGGAAAAAGCGACAGATTGACGACATAATGCACTATTTAAGAGCCCCATAAATTTCCGGCTAACGCGGATTATTGGATTTTATCGGGAACTAAATAAAGTGAGGCGGTTATAAAAGCGAGTTATGTCGTGGCGTTAATTAAAGCGTGACATTCGAGGGATTCTTGACCTCGCGCGGGGTCTTCATTTCAGTCGTTACACTTCGAGAATGCGTGAAAGTTAAACTTGTTACATTCAAGTTAGGGCTACTGGAGAGCGTAATTTATGGGGACAATTTACGGTTTTGGAGGGAAATGATATTCACTTTCGGTTTCAATTATTTTCTTTTCTCAGGCCCGTGCGGACGGGGGAGGGAGGATTTGAACAATTTCGATGAAATGCTTCTATTATTGGTTTTTACGTTTTTATGTAAATTTTAATATCTTGTATTGCATGATATTTTTCAGAAAACAGCATCTGAATAGATTCTTTTTGGTTTTTTTGCATATATCTTCTACGATTTGAAGGATTGTTCAGTATTTCTGAAACTAATCGTATTTTTTAGAAAGCATAAAATGTTGCAGGATTTCCTTGTATTTTTATATACTTCAAGTATTTTGATATAAATTTTTATTCATGGATTTCGAGAGTCTCGAGATTTAAAATGTGAAGTTCGATAAATTTTTCATGTTCCAAAAGAATTTTTCAGAAAACAGGTGTCTCAATATAATCATATTTCTTTCAGTATCCTTCGTATTTTTTCAGTTTTTCTACGATTTGAAGGATTGTTCAGTTTTTTTGTATATTTTTGTATAAATTTCTGGAATTCGATGCTCTAGTTTTGAAAGTTGTATAAATTTTTAATATTCCATAGATATACTTGGATTTTTCTATATATGTATTTTCTTTTTGTGTTTCCTAGTACTTATAGAATGTTGGAAAATATTCAGATTTTTTCAAAGATATCTCTTTAACTTTCAAGAATTATATTTCGTGGAAATCAAAGTTTGAAATATTTGCAGTATTTTGATCCATTTTTCAGAAAACATATTCTTCATAGATTTAGAGTGTCCTCAATATTTTCTGAATTTTTAACAGATTTTTTAAAATTGAACATTTTTCTAGTATTTTTATGGTTTTCTATACACATATATTACTAGAATTCAATGCTCGAAAAATCGGAGTTTCTTGATATCTGGCATCACAGAAATTTCCGAAGAATATAATAGCTTTTTATAAAAATAGCAAACTATGTCTAGTATTTTTCGAATTTTATTTTTTTTCTTTGTTCATAGAATTACAGAAAATTTTCTTAGCACAATCTATAGATTTTAGGGATCTTGCTAAAGATTCCAAGAAGTAAGGTTTTCAGTCTTTTCATGAATTTATATGCAGATGTTCAAAATTCATTGCCAGAATTATGAAAATTTCTAATAAAAAGTAAAAAAGCATCATACTTTTGTCGGTATTTGTACATTAATTACTAATATATCACTCTGTTTCATCTCAAATTATAAAATTATACAATTTTTGTTTGAAAATAAGGAAATTAAAAAATTATTTGTATCTAAGTTTCAGAAAATTTCTTAAAAAGTTACAAATCGTTCCAAAAACTTGATGAGGCAGATGTGAAATGAATAACACGATTTTCGTTACTCGTTACCAAAAAAAAAGAAACTCGTTCCTGTTATCCTCACTCGTTAATTAATATAACGCGTTAAGTTATCGTTACACTCAAAAATGTAACGTTTTTGGATGTTATAATTTCAGTTGACTTATTGTATTTCCATTACAGTCACTGCAAGCCTCAATAAAAAAGTTGGGAACTGGCCATAAATCCACCATTTGTTGATATTTTTTTTATCAAATAATTTTTGTATATTAAAATTGACAATATTCTACTAGGATAGTACAACTTCTATGTAATAAAATTATGTGCTATATACATTAAAAAATAATCCAAGCAGTCCTCAATAAACGTGTACAACCCTTAAAATCATAAAATATGTGTACAGTGTAGTAATAAAAAGTGTTACTTTTTAATTTATTATGCATTCGTTATACATCTAAATGTGAAAAAGGAATAATAAACTTGTTTTTCGCAATTGCTTACCTGTAATTATTGAGCTGCTCGTAATAAAATTGTTGAAAACATAACAAAGATTCAATATATAAGGTATAAGTTGTTGAAATCAAATGATCTTCTGAGATCGCCTTGTACATTTGATTATTTATTGATTGATTAAGTAATTTATTTACTCATTTTACATTTATTATCTACATCACTAGGAATATACCATGTACTGTCAAACCAAATTAATTTCAATTGCATGTTATTCTACAAGTACAACATAAAATTTGAAATCCCCTCCCCAAATATAGGTTCTGTGCACAGGCTTGTCTTTTCTTCGTCATTTTTTCAATCGATAAAGACGAAGAGTAAAAAACTAATCTTTTTTTTTCAGCTCTTATTGTTTGTATCTATCTACTTATACAGTCAGATTCCGAACTGTTTGAACCACGTTTCGACCTAATCTTATCGCTTTATGTGTAACAAATTATATACAATCATGTGTATGTCACGTCAAATGGAACGCTAGCAAAGCGAGACGAACCTTTGTTGTTCCCTATCAAAGACTTTAGTGAAATCCGCGCAACTTCTTTTGTAATTCTCATCGAGTTCACATGCATAAATAAGCACTTTCCTAACGTCGTTGCCTTTTAATGCAGCTGAAGATTGCCATGATTCATCCCGGAATTCGACCTACACTGATGGTTGAAAAATATAAAAAATTTTATTTCATCATATCTGCATAATTTATGAAAAAAAGGAATGCCATGAATTAAAAAAAATTACATAAGAGACGCTTTGAACATTTTATGAACAGTCAAACTTTTTTCTCGGTGACTTGTTGCTTCAGTATACGCAAAGGCGCGAATTCGATTATGAAGGAAATATAAAATGTTAGCAATTAAGTTCCGCTAAAGTTTCGCGATGAATTTCCGAGGGAAGGAAAAATTTGTGAAGAGGAAGGAAGGTATAAGGAAGAAAATTTGAACAGCTGCGAGTTCGTAAGTCTCCGTTGCAACTGCTAAGCCCGAACGTTATGCGAAACGTGAGCGTAATGAGATTTGGAACAAAGTAATGGAAGACGTAATTCGTAATGACTTTTCTACAAACAAGAAGTATTCATTTCGATATATTTTTCTTTGCAATAAAAAAAGACTAAACAATCGAAATTCATTATAAATAAAACTTTTATTCTAAAACGTTCATCACTGTACCAAAAATACAATACAAATTAAAAATCTATCATCTAAATCAATATCTGAATATTTATTATACAAAATCTTTTAATCAACAGAAAAAAATCCTTAAAGTACGTTTAAATTTTACAGAAAATCCCCACATATTCTAAAATCACTAAAAAATACTCTCATTAACGTAACCTTCAAAAAACCTTACAAAACATTACGTCAATCCCCCTACTTAAACCCCATTTCGTAAATTTCTCATTGCCATATAAAAATTACAAAAACTATGCTATTTTGTACAGAAATTCTTCCCCCTCCCCTTGAAAAAAACAAACTTGACTGCTTCTTATTTCGGTTGAATGAGTAAGTATCCTTGCGTCGTGTGCATTGCACAGGGCGCGTTTGCATGTTTTTGAATAATTGAGGCACTCCTGATCGGAGCGATCTATTCCCAAAGAGACGCTGCTCAAGGAAAAGTGAAATCCTCCCATGCAAATAAGCGTTTCGCAAGAGCCAAACGCGAGCGTTTTCGGCGGACGCGGCATTGATTTGCTCGTCGCTCTCGTTTCCAAACATCCCATTTCCGTAGACAAATCGAATCTTCTTTCACGCTGCATCGCGTGTTTTTTACGTATTTGCGAAAACCGAGGTCTTTTTGATTTTTTTTTCAATCATAGAAACGTTTTTTAAATCATTTTTGAACTACCATACGTGGAATAGATATGTAACTTGTTAATTAATGTGAAAATTATAAAAAATAATATGTGTTGGAGTGGTTTTTGAATGAGCAATTTCATCTAATTTGTTTATTAGAAGTTTATTTGAGGTCAAGAGGTCTAATTAAGGAAGTTTTTTAATTGGCGGAATTTTGAGAAGGATGATTGGATGAGTGAATAGAGAATTTTGATAGAAAATGGATTATATTTGAAAAAATCACCAGGGGTAGCAAAATATGATTTTTTTTAGTAGCATTGGTGATTGAGTCTTGAACAACAAGAGTATGATGATGTTTTTTCAAGTTTTTGATGAAAATTTTAAGCACTTAAAAAATGATAAGTAATGAGAAAAATTCAGTTGAATTTTCCTTGGTAGGCTTGCATTAGAGAATTTAACGAATTTCAAATGGTTGGTATTATGGCAAGAATTCAAGAATGTTAGAGAATAAAAAAATATAAAATGTAAGAGTTTGGGTATAATTCTGCAGAAATGAAAGAGTTTGTGGAATCTGAAGGAACTTTGATTAAATGTAAAATACTTGAAAAAAAAAAGGAAAATGATGGAATATTTCAATAATTTCGGCAAATTTTCATGAAACTTGGGAAGATTTGAATAGTTCAAGCTGCCACATTTCATGCAGAATTTTGGCAAATTTAAAAACATTAAAAGTTTTGGAGATGGACCATAAATCTGAAAGTTTTCTACGAATTGAAAAATTTTATTTTTAACGTAATATATGTAGATTTTGTAGAATTCGTTTATTTATTATCATTTTTTAGCAAAATAAGTGTGATGATGTTTTTCCTATATTTAAAAAGATAGAAACGACATTTTATGAAATAAGAAAACACTTGAAAAGACAACTTATACAACAATTATTGATGTCTCGAAAATTTTGAAAAATCAAAACACATTCAAGATTTACAAAAACTGCTAAAAATTCTATGAATTTCGAAAAATTTAGAGAATCTCAAGGAATGTTTGAAAAATTTTCAGATCTCGTCCATTATCATGTTTCTTTGAAATATACAAAATTTTGAAATTTTTCACAAAATTTGAAAACATTGAGAAGAATTAAGAAATAACAAAAAATCTCAATAGCAAGTCGAATTTTCGTAACATTGAAAAAAATTTTCGAAAGTTTCAATTACTTTAAAAATTTTGAGTCAATAATTCAAAAAATTTCTTAAATTGTGAATTATTCCAGAAAAACCTCACAAATATTGTAAACTGTGTTAATAACTATTTTTCTTTGAAATATAGCTGATGATACTATTTTGATTTTCCTTTTCTTTTTTTCATGAAAAATATGAAAAACCTAGCAGACATGTAAATACTTAGATAAACCTCGATGAATATGACGAATTTTCATAAAATTCGAAAGATTCTGAGTAGTCCACAGTGTGCTTAAAATTTAGAAAATTTCGAAATACGAAGCATCTTCAAAGGTGAAAAAAAATTGTCAAAATTCCATGAAATTCTAAGAATCACTGGAATTTCAAAAAATGTGAATTGATTTTGAGGACCATATTTTTTCGCAACATGCGTTTATTTATTTTAAGTTTGAATCTTAAAAACTTATAAAGGATAAAAAATACGAAATATCTTATAATGAGGTAAACAAACTCTTTAAGAATAGAAAAATATTTCAATATTTGTATCATGCATTTGGTTTCTAAATTTTCTGAAAATCAAAAATTATTCCATTTAATTCCAAAAATTTCTAGAATTTCGAAAAATTATTATTGATATTCTAGATTGTGTTTTTTGCCACGTTTCTTCGAGATGAGCATCATGACGTTTGAATAATTTTTTTTAATCTCAAAAAACCACAAAGTATGACAAAATATAACCCACTTTAACAAATCTTTGTAAAATTGAAAAAAATTTTTGAAAGGTTGAAATTTAGTTCAAAATTGTGAAAATTCGACAAACTAAAAAATTATTGCAAATTCCACATTCATCATATTTCACGAATCGCTAAAAATGTGTAGGATTTTTACAAATCTTCGTAAACTTTGCAGATGGTCAATATTCTTTAAATTCTATACCATGCAAAATTCTTTAAACTTTCTAAGTTAAAAAAATGTTGTTCCATCGAACGAAGATGACTCCGAAAATTTCAAGAACAACTAGAATTGTACAAAATACTGATAAATTTTGTGAATAATGAAAAATTTACACATTTTAGTCAAACTACAATTCTTGTAGTTCCACAATTTCCAAGCATGTATTTCTAGTTGTTTCGCCATATTTCTAATATTTTATTTATTACATCATTCACGTATTTTTCTCTATCACTCAAAACCTGAAAAAAAAAAACATTCCACTTTTTGAACATTCTTTCAAAGACAACCCAAATCAACCCCTTCTCCAAAACCAAAACCCCATTAAAAAAAACTCCTTCAATCCCTCTCTTCCAAAACAAAAAACAAGTTCCATCTCCATCCCGTCACATTAAAAGTCTTTGTCTTCTAGTAAGGCCCATTGGGCCTGTTTATTTTCGCGGGATTCGCGTCTTCGTAGGTGATAATGGGCTGATACCCCCGCGAATCAGCTTTGTAACGCACAATTTGCCTGCGGCCGTCAGGAAGAAGGACGGAAAACATCCCGTGTGCACTGTCTCCGTCGCGAGTCTCCTCGTGGCCGTACTCATTGCCAAAGTCGTCACTCACGCGGTACTCAAATTGGTACTTCGCCGGCGGCTGCGAAAAGAAATTTCGTTATCAATTTTCGACGTCAGCCCCGAACGAGCGCTCATCAATTGAACCGTACGGGCCGCAATTTCGAGAGATAAACGCCGTCAAACGTCACTCAAGCGCCTCGTAAAACGGCATCGACGGGGATTTTTTTAGTCTTTTTTTTCTCCTCACGATCAGAAGCGAGAAATTGATAAACAAGCTGGAAGATTCCTTTTTTTTTGCCAGGGGAGGGAGTTTTGTCTTTTTTTCTTTTTTTTTTGAGAGAGTGTACGTGAATAATGGGCAGAGGCGTAAAGAGACAGAATTTTTGGGAGGGGTTTTTTTGGATAACTATGTTTTTTCGGGGGGATTTTGAATTTTACAGAATTTTAAGGTTTTTAGGTTGTACTTTTGGGATTAAGGAAAATTCTATTTTTTATAAAATGGAAATGGATTTTTATGCTTTTTTAATCACTAAGGTTGAGATTGTTTTTTCTGGTACTTTAAGTGTTTTTCAGTTTTCTTGAGTATTTATACAACTTGTAGGATTTTCTGGTATTTTTGAGGATTTCTATACAGCTCTTAAATTTTGTATGATGTAAGAATAAAAGTTATAGAGAATTGGAATATTTTTGAGGATTGTTTATAAGTCATAAGTATTGTCATAAGTATTGTCATAAGTTATATTTTTTTAATGTTTCGTAGTATTTTTATAGATTTTTGTAATTCTGTTGATCGTTTCACAGATTTCCAGAATTTGATGCGAATGTACTGAAAAACCGGAAGAAATTTAAGTATTTACATCGATTTTTCTTTGGGTTTTTGGGATTTTTAATTTTTGATATGGGGACAACAGTAAGATTTTTTATTTTACAGAATTTCGAGATCTTCAAGTTGTACAACTTTTAGAACCCAGAAAAACTCTATTTTTTATATATGTATTTCATGAAATGGAAAAAGATTTTCATGATTTTTCAATCACTAACGTTAAGATTGTTTTTTCTAATACTTTAAGTGTTTTTTATATTTCTTGAGTATTTATAAAACTTGAAGGATTTTCTGATATTCTTAAGGATTTCTATACAGCTTCTTAATATTCTAAGATCCAAGAATAAAAGTTAGAGGAGTTTTGAATATTTTTGAATATTTTTTAGAAAATAATGTTTTCGCAGATTTTAAGTATTCTAAAACTATCTGAAAATTTATTTTATAAGTTTTTTTTGTTTTTTGATATTTCATAATATCTTCATTTATCACAGATTTCTAGAATTGGATGTTATTATATTGAAAAATTCAAACATTGATTTTTCCTAAACCTATAACTTATCTGCAAATTTCTAATACCCTTTTTGTTGTCTCTTTTATCAATTCCTACAGATTAAACAATTTTATACTTTTTTTTTTTTATTTCTTCAAAACTTCCTACCTATTTTATGCTCGAGGATTCAAAGATTCCGAAATTTCTGAAAAAAAATTTTCTTCACAGTTTTTGACTATCAATAAATTTCTTGTATTTCTCGCATTTTTTCAATATTGATGTAGTTTCAAAGGATTTCTAATATATTTATGAATTATTAGTATTTTCGAAGATTTCTATACAGATTTATAAAAATTGATATTCTAGAATTCAATTCCGAGTAAAAGTTAGTATTTCTGTAGATTTCTGGGAAAATCGCATTAACATAGATTTTTTGTTTATTACAAATTTTGTATTTTTTTTGTATTTTTCATTAATTACTCATTTTTAATGTTTTCTTACATTGTTATACATTTTAAGTCTAATTAAACATTTTTCGAAATTTGATGCTCTAGAATTCAAAGTTTGAAACAATCTTTTTTTTTTTCGTTTTTCAGATAACAGTTATTTCAAAGATTTTCGTTACTGTAAGCATTTTGATCTTTAATTGTTTTCTGTGTTCCTACATTATTGAAAGAAAAATTTTCTGATTAAATTAAGGATTCCTACAAAACTTTCCAGAATTCCATGCTCTAGGAATCAAAGTTCCGAAAATGTTTAATATTTTTCAAGATTTTTTTGAAAATAATATCTACACTAGTTTCACGTATTTTATCACAAGTTTCACTTTGCGTTTTTCATGCTATGAACAATATTTTTTCAGATTTTTTCGTATTCATATAAATTCCTGTATTTCAATAAGTTCGCCTATAGATTCCTAAAATTGATATATGTATTGTAAGAAAATTTCAAGGATTTTGAGTATATCAATTTATTTTTTATATCACAGTATCTTTTATACAGATTACGAATCATTTTTATTTCTTTCTTTTTATCTTGGTGTTTTTTTTTAGTATTATTAAGATTTCAAGAATTTTTTGGTACTTTTCTATATTGCTTTATACAATCCGAGAAAAATAAGCTACAGAATTCAAAGTTTTATAAATTTTAGAGAACATCCTCTTTGATAACTTTTGAGTATTAATAAAGTCCAATTTCGATAGTAATTTGGTATTTATATTACTTTTTGGTAAAATTACATATTTACGATTATTTGTATTGTATTTTATACAGTATGGAGATTTTTTCGTTTTTTAATATTTATAAGATTTTTTGGCGATTTCAGAGATTCCTAGTATTTCTATCGATTTCTGTATACATTTTTTTTTGCTCTTGAAGTGAAAATTTCAAAAATCCCATCTTTTTAGATTATTCAGATCACAATAATTTCATATATTTCTATTACTATGTCTACAATTCTATTTCTTTTAATTTTTCTATACATATTAGCATATCTTCAGTCTCTGTATGATTTTCAAAAAGATGAAAATAAAATTCAAAAGATGTTCTCCTTTTTTTTTCTTTTTTTGGATATCACGAATAAGATTCTCCAGAATTTAGGTTTCAACTTTTTTAGAGTTTTCGTAGTTCATGATTTTTCTGTATCACTCACTAGAATGAAATAACACTTTTTAAATATTTGTTTATTACGCTATCCTGGCCAAATATTGATAACTTCAATTCTGTCTAAGAAAAAATTCTTTTGATGTAGGAATTGTTATTTCCGATTTAGTGAAATTCAGAATCTGAATTTTTTTCGCATTTTACAACTCACATGAAACGATTTATGTTCCGCAGATACCAGTAAGAATATTTTAAATAATTTTCACTTATTTTTCTTATTCTTTATTATTATTTTTATTAGTTAGGTTATTTTTATTATCATCTTTATTATGTAAATGCTTTTCTTATGATGTGTATTTTTGTTTATAAACATTCATTATCCTATTTTTTTTTTCTGTTGTTGATTGATGAGATCTGCCTCAATTTAAGAAGTAGTTTATACACTGAAAACCCCTTTATGGCTACGCCTTTGATCTTGAGTGTCAAGGAGTTGAGTTCTTTCAATTAGAGTGCAGTGGGCTTGATCGTCAATCAAAAAGAAGATGATGGAAATGAAATCGAAGTCAAGGTGAAAGTGTTCAGTTTTGTTGAATTGAAATTATAATAAACTGAGAACGATTATTGGAACATGAAATATTGTAAACAGGTTTTTTGTCACACATTTACAAAGCACAACGTATTATTATGCAATTTAAGCTCCAAACTTAAAGTATAGCAAAATTGTAAGACAAACACAAAAAGTTGTTACTTTGAAAAGAAAAAGAATTTTAAAAATATAAAATATACAATATTAAAATACCAAGAAAGTATCTAAAATATGAAACATATGAATTGTTATTATTCATTTTTTAGGAGTTTTGCCTATTTAACAATTTAACCAACTTTGAATATTTAGATACTAAGATAAAAATTGACAATTGTTCTAGTTTTCAGTTGATGAAGTTTTAAAAATGGATTCTTCAGAAATTGGAATAAAATGTCTGTAAATTGAAAATGTCAAGATTTTCCACCCTGCTTTATTTTCTTTAAATATCAACAATAGCACTAACGAATTCATCTATTTTTGTTTTCCCATATGAATGATTCCATTGAAATTATTTTAAAAATTGAATAATATATAAATTTCCCAGTTATAATTTTCAATAACACACGTTAAAAAACGCGGAACCCACTCTAGTTACAAATTGTATACAAAATAAAGTTTAATATGCAAATGTAATTACTGATTGAATCTATGTAAAATAACCTAGCATCGAGCCGATGACATTAGTTTGCAAAAGTAGACAAAGGAAGAGCACAACATTCCCTATTTAGTAGATTGAAATCAAAAACAGTAATTAACAGTTTATACAGTTTCTCATATTCTCCCTCCTGCATGAAACTTTGTTTAGGGGATTTATGAGTTTATCAATTTCGACGCAGCTACATCATTGTTTCAGAAACTGAATAATGAAACAGGCAAAAGTACATGTACACCAATTATAATGCAAGAAAATGGAAAAGCGGAATTAGAAGAATGCTAAAAATCTATAAAACTTTGAATCTTGAAGCATCGAATTTTCAAGATCTGCATAAAAATTCATAAAATACAAGGAAATTTTGTTTAATGATAAACACTCAGAAAAAATACTGGAAGTAACAAGAATATATAAAATACTGGTTTTCGAAATATTGACAAATATTGAAAAGTTCTAAAGACTTGTAAAATTTCAAAATATAGAGTACGAAATCTCATGAGTACTGAAGAAACATGAAAATATAGAAAATCTTTCAAAGAACGAAAAATTTATTGAAAGGTTATTTTCCCTAAAATCAAAAAAAATATTTAGAATTTATCGTAACTTTCAACCTATAACACAAAATTTCCAAAAATATATTATATCACAATCTACGAAAATAATGTAAATCCTACAGGAATACTAAATCTTCCAAAGTTTCAGAAATAATGAAAAAAATGGAAGAATTACGAGAAATTTATTATTACTCAAAAACTACGTACATAAAATTTTCTTAACAATTTATGAAACTCCGATTTCTGAAGCCTTTTATACTTGAAAACTGTATAGAAATCCATGGATTCACTGAAAAATACTTAAATCTGTATAATTACTGAAAAAAATTCGGAAACAACACGAAAAGTACCTTAAATCTCTATAAAAGGTACTGTTTACTGACAAATTAATTCAAACACTGAAATTGTTGAAATTTTTATTAATGTTCCATCGAATTCTAGAAATTTAGAAAACTATCTAATAAAGACTGGAAATTCGTAAAAATACCAGAAAATACTGTAAAACTGTAGGTATCACATAAAAGACGAAAATTCCAGAAACCTACACTCAGATAAGTGATTTTGTTCCAAATACTAAAACCTATTCAAAATAAATGAAGTGTCGTAGATGCGTATTAGAAGGACAATTTTAGTTATATTAAAAAAAATATTCTGAATTCGACTTGATTCCTAATAGTATTTATAAATAATTTTGTCTAATTCAAAGGCATTCATTTTACATGAGGAAATTTTTTTTAAATGCAAACGTACATGAATCTCACTATTTTGTTTGGATTATTTTTCAATGTATATAGCACATGATTTTATGACATGGAAGTTATATTATTGTAATAGAATATTGTCAACTTTAATATACAAACATTATTTCATGAAAAAAATATAAACAAATGGTGCAGTTATGGCCCTTTCCCAACTTTTTTTTTAAGAGGCTTGCAGTGACTGCAACGCAAATACAATAAGTGAACTGAAATGGTAATATGCAAAAACGTTACATTTTTTAGTGTAAAGATAACGTAACGCGTTACATTAATTATCAAGTAAATATACCAGGAACGAGTTTCTTTTTTTTTGGTAACGAGCAACCAAAATCGTGTTATTCATTTCACATCCGTCTCACCAAGTTTTTAGAACGATTTAAAACTTTGAAGAAATTTTTTTTAACTTAGATATAGGTAATTTTTCAACTTTCTTATTTTCAGATAAAAATTGTATAATTTTATAATTTTAGATGAAACAGAATGAAATATTATAATTGATGTACAAATATCAACAGAGAATATGATGCTTTTTCACATTTTATCAAAAATTTTTACAATTCTAGCAATAAATTTGAGAACATGAAAATACAGGAAACCATAGTTCTTAAAATCTATAGCAGAATCCCTAAAATCTACAGATTATGCTAGAAAACCTTACGTAATTTTATGAAAACAAAAAAAATGGAACACGCAAAATACAAGATATTATTTAATTTTTTTAAAATACTATAAGATTCTTCGAAAATTTCAGTATTTTCAAAAATCAAAAAACTTCAATTTCTTGAGCATTGAATTCTAATGATATATGTGCATGGGAAACCATAAAAATACTACAAAAATGTTCAAATTTTCAAAATCTGTTAAAAATTCAAAAAATATTGAGGACACTCTAAATCTATAAAGAAACGGTTTTCTGCAAAATCGATCAAAATACCGCAAATGTTTCAAACTTTGAATTCTACAAAATCTAATTCTTGAAAGTTGAAGAAATATCTTTGAAAAAACCTTAAAATTTTCCAACATTCTATAAACACAAGGAAATACAAAAAGAAAATGCATGTGTAGGGAAATACAAGTATATCTATGGAATATTAAAAATCTATACAACTTTCAAAACTAGAGCATCGAATTCCAGAAATTTATACAAAAATATACAAAAAAACTGAACAATCCTTCAAATCGTGGAAAAACTGATGAAATACGGAGGATACTGAAAGAAATATGAATCTATTGAGACACCTGTTTTCTAAAAAATTCTTTTGGAACATGAAAATTTCATGATCTTCACATTTTAGAGCTCGAAAATCTCGAAATCCATGTATAAAAATTTGTTTCAAAATGCTCAAAGTATATGAAAATACTGGAAAATCCTGCAACATTTTATGTATCCTAAAAAATACGAATTTTTTCAAAAAAACTGAACAATCCTTCAAATCGTAGAAAAACTGAAAAAATACGAAAAGTACTAGCACTAGAATAAATATCTATTGAGACACTGTTTTCCGAAAAATCCTGTGAACACGTAAAATTTAATAAACACAAAATTTTACAGTTCGAAATTCTTGGAATCTATAACAATTTAAATGAAAGTGCTAGAAATATATAAAAAATACTATAAAATCCTGTAACATTTAATAGATCCTAAAAATTACGTATAGTTTCAGGGATACTGAACAATTTTTTAAAATCGTAGGAGATATATATAAAAAATATCAAAAAGCAATGAAAATCTATCCACACGCTGTTTTATGAAAAATATCATGCAATGCAAGATATCGAAATTTATATCAAAACGTAAAAACCAATAATAGAAGCATATGATCGAAATCGTTAGAAAGGTCTCGTTGGTAGGGGTTCGAACCCCCAAACCCCCCGTTCGCACGGGCTTGCAATATTCTAATAATAACTATATATATTTCTCTCACTGCAGCCTTAAATCCCTCCACAAAGAATCCTTCAAAAAAGAACCGCAATCACACTTACTGCGACGCTGGTGAGAGGCAGTGGGGCGTGATGGTATCCGGACGAGGGATCACGTTGATTCGGAGCGAGATACTGCCTTCTTGCAGAAGCCGTGGTCAGCGGTGCGGAGAACGTCGTAACAGGGGACTTGGCTCCGGAAGAATGGCTATAGCCACCTGGGGCGAAGTCACCAGGAGCCGAAGGATGTGGCAGAGTAAGAGAAGCTGCCGGGGTCGGCGGGGCGAACTCCCCCTCGACCGGAAGTTGAGGCAGGCCAACGAGGGGGTCCGGGGGAAGGTAATCAGTGGCCGGGGGGACCACAGGGGAAAAATTGGTTGCAAGGGTGGTCGGGGGCGAAAGGGGGCGAGGGACCAGATATTGCTTGGACGGGGCAACGCGGAAAGGATTGATGGCCTTGACCGCGTTGACCTTGGCGGGTCCTGGAGGAAGGTAGTTGGAGTCCAAAGAACTGGGGTAACGGTAGCCTGAGGGTTCGAGGGATCCCAACGCCAGGCAGGCCAAGGTTGATAAGATGGCGAGAGTCTGGAAAGAATTGGTTTTGGGTAATAGAGGAGTTTTTGAAATACACTATCAGAAATTTATCTATTATATTTAAGAGATTTTTTCTCGATATTCCAAGTTAAACATAATTATACAATTTCGATGTGTAAAGAAAATTGTTCCAACGCAATGGAAAATGAAGAGGAGTTCAAAAGTTATTGTAATTTTCCGTTATTCTCAAGTACACTTGAACTTTTTCAGATTCTTACGCCTCAATACCCGCCCGACAAAATGGCGTGTCACCGCCCTTACATACGCTCGAAAACTAATACTCCAGAATACTGCCGACGTAAATGCACTAATAATCTTGACTAAAAATCATCTAAATTATCATCCTCAATAAATTATGAACATAAAAAATTCCAAGTTCGAGATTTACGCAAAAAATTACAATTATACAGAAGTTATTTCAATTTCCTCGGAGGCGAATCTCCCTCGCTCGTAAGGAAAAACGACACCTTCGTGGGGCTCGTTAGAGTTTGCGATTAATTAATGACCTGTAAAGTTGAGCGCGGTTTTCGGGACGGTAAATAGTTTCGCATGGTAACTTGTATACTTGGAGTTTGGATATCGCGGCGCGGGAGGTATATAACAATCGGTCTGAAAAACGGTTGAATTTCCCGGGAAATCGCAGCGATGGTTTTAAGCGGAAAATTGAATGGGCTTTGTTTTAATGAATTACTTGTTTGAACAAAACGCAGTTTAATTTGACCGAGTTTTCAACGTTTGGTGGGGAAAATTGAATAATTTTTATTGACGAATTTTTTTCATTGTCATTGGCTTTTACTATTATTAAAGTCAATATTGCACTGTTCCATGTTTTCAGACATTTTTTTAATAACATCTTTATTGACTATTCAAGATCATTTTAATGAAAACAGATAGAAACTTAAAAAATATGATTCAAATATTAAAATATACAGAACACTTTTTGTAACTATATATGAACTGAAAAACATTATCTGTAGATTTTCAAGCATTGACTTAAGTATGAACTGAAATACGTAAATTTCTATGTACAATTTTGATTTCTGAAAAAAAAAGGTAGAAAACCTTCTAGAAAATCTTTGATCAGAGATATTTTGCGATAAACCATTCCAATATCAACATAATTTTATGTATTATGATAACAAGTTCCCAGGCACATGAAAATTTTCAAGTAATCTGTAATGAGCTGAGGGGGGGGGGAGTCGAAAATAAACAAAAAGTGCGTTACGTTATACTTGAACGATCCTTAACAATTTCAATATAATGGAATACAATTTTCGTGATTTCAATGTCACCGAGGTAAAGATCTTTGTATTTTCTTAATATTTGAAGTGTTTTTTATATTACTTTAATATTCATACTACTGGAAATATTTTCCAATATTATTATGACTTTCATACAGCTTTTTGAAGTTCTATGCTCTACGAATCAAAGTTATTAAAATTTGTAATATATTTACGCATTTTTGAGAAAGTAATACCTAGATTTTAAGTATTTCATTGGTTTTTAGAATTTTCGTATTTTATGTAAATTACATAATTTTCGAGTATGTTCGGTGTTTTGAATTTCTAGTATTTTTATGGATCTTTTTCAAGATTTCTGTAATTTAATGCAATTGTGTCGAAAATTTCAACAATTCTGACTATTTAAATTAATTTTTTAAGAACGATATCTTTTTCACAAACTAATCGTTTTTTGGTTGTTTTTTTACTTGTTTTTTTTTTTTTCTTATTTTTATATTATTTACACGATTAGAATAATTTCCTGGTGTTTTACTGTAGTTCTATGTTTTTGAAATGTTTGCTCTATGACTTGAGGCTTTATAAATTTTTGAGATGATTGTATCAAGACAGTTTTTCAATGACAATGAATTTCTTGCATTCCTCACATTTTTTTTAGTATTCATGAAACTTTCAGTGATTTTTAGGATTTCTAGTATTTTTAAGTTTGCTACATAGATTCCTAGAATTCGATGCTGTAGAATACAAATTCCCATAGATTTGAAGTATTTCTATGTATTTCTAAAACATTACATCCACATAGATTTTCAGAATTTCATATATTTTTTGTATTGTTATTTTTATTTTCAGTACCAACAAGATTTTGCAGCCTTTGCTAGTATTTTTGAAGTTTGTCATTTAGATTTCTTGAACTCGATCTGAAAAAACTACATCTACGTAGATTTTAAGAATCTAAGATTTTTTGTATTTAAATATTGTTATTTATTGTGCACCAGAGATTTTGTTGAATTTTTTCCTAGTAATTCTATCAGTTTATAGTCTTTTTAAAGTTTGCATAGTATCGATTTCTAGAATTCGATACTATAGAGTAAAAATTTCTTTATATTTACAATATTTTTACAGATTTCTAGAAAAATTACATCTACATAGATTTTCAAAATTTCATGGATTTCTTGCATTTTTCATACTTATAAGATTTTGTAGCGTTTTCTATTTTTTTTTTTTTTCTTTTTTTTTATGTCTATAATTTATATATATTACCATACTCTGTTATCGAAGTCTCATAAATCTGATATATTTATATTGATTATTTTAAAAATAGAACTTTTTTAGATTTCTATTCCATTTTTCATTTCTTAAGTATTTGTACAATTCGACAATATTTCTGGTATTTTTTATGAATTTCTACAATCATTTATATATCCAGATACCTTTGAAGTTTTTAAAATTTTCATTCGTTATTTCAAACACTCTTCCAAATTTTTATATCCTAGTTTATTCTGACCTTCCATTTGTTTTATCAATCCTGTTGGAGAAAACATTTTCATAACATTAAGGGGTTATATACCTTTTTGTGCGGACGAATTGAGGATGGTTTAGAATATCTTTTAAAATATGTAGCAATAATGCTATGACACCAAAGTTATTTTTTTTCAATAGTGTATTGTCCACGCGAAAAAACAATTATTTGTTCATAAAAAATTCAACAATTGGCGGGGTTATGGCCCTTTCCCCGAAACAACTTTTTTTTTGAAGAGGCTTGCGGTGACCACGATGCAAGTCGAACAGGTCAAGTTGAATCAGAAAATCCAAAAAATTTCATTAGTCTTGGAATATATCTAGTTCTTGAACGATTGCTTTTTTATAGAAAAGTTTTTATTTTGGAGATAAGAATTTTTAATTATATTTTCAGAGCTCAAAAAATCGAAATCTGGGGGAAAACGTTCTTGCATACAGAAAAAACGTAATATTCATTTTTTCAATCTTTCAAGAACCAGATACATTCCTAGACTAATGAAATTTTTTGGACTTTTTAATTGAACTTGATTCGTTCGACTTGCATCGTGGTCACCGCAAGCCTCTTCAAAAAAAAAAGCTGTTTCGGGGAAAGGGCCATAACTCCGCCAATTGTTGATATTTTTTTATGAACAAATACTTGTTTTTTCGCATGGATAATACACTATTGGAAAACAATAACTTTAGTGTCATAAAATTATTGCTACGTACTTTAAAAGATACTCTAAACTATCCTCAATTCGTCTGCACAAAAAGGTATATAACTCCTCAAAATAAAGTTTTTGTTACTTTCGAGTCTCTAATCTATGTCTTGTAAATTTCAGTAGGTACATTTATAATCATTTTTACTCATCAAGATTCTCTATCATTATTACTTTGATAAAAATTCCGAATTTCTTACCATCAGCATGTTTTTAATGCATTTTCTACTCCTTATTTGTAGAATTTCATCATTAATTATCTACTGTTCATACTGTTGTTATTTCAAAATGAAACAATAATAACCACATCCAAACATCTAAAAGAATTATACCCCCAAAAGAACTTCATTTCCATCTGCCCAAGATTTCATATCCAAGAAACCCCACCCCAAGACACCACAAAACGATCCCACCCAAAGCAACCGTCCCACCCTTGTATACATAACTCCAAATATTGAATTACTGTAAACCCCGGTGTTTACCTTATCTTTCAACCGAAGTGCGCCATTTACCAACTCCGTAATTAATTCGACGTAACATCGCGGTAATGAATCCGATACAACCCGACGCGACACAACTGAAATCGTCCCAACATCAAATCAACGCTTACACTCCGACCCCGCACAAAATAATCCCAAACTCACTGTTAAATTAAAATCCTACCCCTCCCCCTCCCCCTCGTGAACCCCTGCCACGACGTCCCTTACAAAATTTAATAAAGTTCCTGGGGATGCTCAAAACGTTCAATTAAACTCGCGAAAATTCTTCGTTCGGGAGTTAACGAAGAAACATGCCGGAAAATGCCGGGCACTAAATTATGGAAAACTCGATTACCTGGTTCGCGTGCACTATCGCGAGGAATATTTCGAATTATTCCTGAATCGGGAGGGTAATTTTTTGCTGAGGAGTTTGTTATGATTTTGTTTTTTTCAGAGGGGGAGGAGGGTTGTTGGTGAACTTTTTTAGGAACGGGCCTACCTTCATTCTCTTTTCGGTAGCGGAGAACGTGTGATTCGGTCAGTGGAATAGGTAACTTTCTTATATATGGTCGGATAGAGAGATAGAGCGAGGTTCCCCCGGACGGGGCAACGCGGGGCACGCCGACAAGGCGCGTTTTTGAGACGTTATTCATCGTCGACGATGAGCGCATCCCGGTATTTCGCAACCGTAACATCCGGAGCAAGGACGAAGTGATTGAGGAGACGAGGGACGGGCGATTTTTATTCATTCAGATCGCGGATGGTTCCGAGGGGCAATGTGAGACACGGTGCGTGGCGACGGACGAAAACTGAGACTTCCCTGGAATTCGGAATATGATATTATTATTGTTGAAAGAAGAATGTTTGTTCATTTGGAAATTTTACTAATAATTACGACGCAGGCACGTAGGCGAAGGGTGGTTTTGGGGGTTCAAACCTCTCCGGAAACTGATGATATCAATCAATATTTCATGTAAAATTAGGGAAAGTTACATCGATAAACAATAAAAATATAAAATACAAATAATTATGAATAAAATTGAAAAAAATAACTAAACGTAGGATAACTTAGAAAATATAAATCCGAAACATTGTTGCAACCTAGTGAATAATCAGGAAAAATAAGAATCTACGAAAATACTGCAAATTTACGAAACTTTAAATCTTAGATCATTATATTTTAGAAATGTATTAAAAATCCGTATGGAGGTATTGAAAATCTTTCAATTCATATGAAATCTAAAAGAATAATGAAAATAATTGAATTCTTTAAGAAAATGCAGTTTTTTATAGACATTTACAGTTTTTTATATTATTTACAGTTTTTTATAAATATTTTTTCTAAAAGATCTTGAAAAATGCCTCTACGATCCATAAATTTTTGGATTCTAGAAAATCAAATTCTGAATATACTATAAATCTATGAAAACTCTAGAAAACGTAACGAAATATTTTCAATCTTTCAAAAATACGAGAACTGACTAAAGATATGAATCATGAAAACCTATATGACTAAAATTCTATCATTCATTTTTGTAACTACTGAGATAGTTCGAAATTCGCATTTTAAAGCATCGAGTTCTTTATGCCTCTGTAGCAATCTACAAAAAAAAATAAGTAATCTATTAAAATATTCAGAAATTCTTCAGGGTTTCGTATATTATATTTATGATACTAAAAAAATGCAGGAAATAATAAATACTTTTTTTTCAGAAGTGGAGGTAAAACAATTCCACATCTAAATTAAAATTACACGGAACGTTTTTAACATTTAATTATTTTTATAATAAAATTATTTTACTAGTTTACTAGCTTACATGTTTACTAGTTTACTAGTTCACTAGTTTACTAGTTTATTAGTTAACTAGTTTACTAATTTACTTGTTAAAGAGTGTACTAGTTCACTAGCTTACTAGTGTACTAGCTAACTAGTTTTTTTTTATCTAGCTTACTAGTTTACTAGCTAACTAGTTTTTTTATTTAAAGAGCTTACTAGTTTACTAGCTAACTAGTTTTTCATTTAACTAGCTTACTAGTTTACTAGCTAAGTAGTTTTTTATTTAATTAGGTTCCTAGTTTAATAGCTTACTAGTTTTTCATTTAATTAGCTTACTAGTTTACTAGCTAACAAGTTTTTCATTTAATTAGCTTACTAGTTTACTAGCTGAGTAGTTTTTTATTCACCTAGTTTACTAGTTTACTAGCTTACTATTTTTTTCAATGAAGTAGCCTTCTTGTTTATTAGTTTACTTGTTTTTATTTTCATTAGCTTACTAGTTTACTAGCTAACTAGTTTTTTATTTAACTAGCTTACTAGTTCATTAGCTAAGTAGTTTTTTATTTAATTAGGTTCCTAGTTTAATAGCTTACTAGTTTTTCATTTAATTAGCTTACTAGTTTACTAGCTAAGTAGTTTTTTATTTATTTAGCTTACTAGTTTACTAGCTAACTACTTTTTTATTTAATTAGCTTACTAGTTTACTAGGTTACTTGTTTACTAGTTTAGTATTTCACTAGCTCCCTAGTTGACTAGAAATCTTTCAATAAATAAAAATATGTAGATATGATTTCTTCAGAAATTTTTAAATCTTTATGTCCTGGAGTATATTTATTAATATAATACAAAAATTATATACCTATAATTTTAGAAATCATCTTAGAAATTTCTTGAGTAAACAATAAAAATACATATAATTCAATACATAAATTTCTACAATAAAACACACCTTTAATTGTAAAAATACTAAAAGAAATATGGAATAAAAGTATTCAAAATCTTTATGAAAGAAACTGTCGTCTGAAAAATCAATTGAAGATTTCAAAATCGTTGAAAGTTTCAATACTATAGCATCAATTTCTATAAATCTATGTAGCTATCCATCTGAATATTAGAAATATATGAAAATAACAGTAAACATAAAAATTTGATGAATAATATAGCATACAAAAAAAATTTAAATTTATAATGTACCTTTTATCTGCGTGGTTAAAATCTGCTAAAAATCGATTCATGTATATACATTTTTTAGAAGGCTGATTCCTAGAGCATCGAATGTCAGAAAGCTCTACAGAAACTCATACTACTTTATATCAGATAACCCTTAAAGTAGCATCAATACAATTGGTATTAGTACAAAAATTAAAACCTGTGTTACTAATTGAAGATCACAAAAATCATATTGAATTATTTACGGACATGAAAAATGTGCAACTCTGGATTCCAAAAGTTGTATAACTTTCAAATTCCAAAATGTAAAATATTTCAAAACCGCTCTTTCGTGGCATTTTGTCAAAGATTGAAAATGATGAAATCCAGAAAGAAAAATATTTACAGAAAAACCCTTCCCGAAAAATTTTTCTGCCTACGCCCCTGAGGAAGTTTATGAATACAGTAAATTTGTGCAGAAATATTAACAATTTCGATTGTTCATCAACTGTCTTAATATGTATCGATATTAAAAGAAATAAATTCAAAACAAAAATATCGCCAACTCTTCTGATCGTGTGCATTCTGCGTTTCATTGCCTAAACTACAATTTCTTTCATCCTCCAATTTTCGGTCTTTTTTACTCTTTTATACTCTAGTCAAACTGATGAAAAAATCGACCTTGAAAGTCCATGATAGACTGAATTCGAAATAGTAAATTTTTAACAAATCAGCAGAAATTTTTTCAGTTCGTCAATACAAATTAACCTTATTCTATAATTTTCTTTCTCAACAAAACGTTATTCATTCAAAGAAATCATCACCAAACTCAGCCCATCTTTTTCTGTAATTAAACGTGCTGAGGCTCTCTTTCTTCCTTTTTTCCACGAAAAACCAATGACCATAACATTCCTCGTCATCGACTCAAGGTGCAAACAACAGTTACAAAAGTTTCACGATGTCCATAAGGTGTTAAAACAAACGCATCGTCTTCTAATCCGACCCTCCGAAAATTCTACTGTTCCCCCCATAAAAAAATTTTCGTATTGTATGCTAAACATCCGAATATAAGGCTGGTATTCTGGGAAACGATGGCTATCGTGCTCGAATTTTTATCAGGCGGCAATGAAAGAACCAAATAACAATCATCTCCATCGTATCCATTCTTCCTTTGTTTGAATGTTGCGTCCGACAAAAGGCCTTTCGACGGGGTCCTTGGTCGTTTCGAGATCGATTATTTCGCAAATTATCAATATTAAAATATCAAAAAACCATGAAAAATAACTACAAGTTTATCGAATTGCTTATTTAGAAGTTGACAATCATCTTTTACGTAATGCAGGATAATACTAACTTCACGAGCTTTTGATGAGCAGAATTCTTTTCGAATTCTGAAACCTGAGACAGAATCCCGTAATTTTTCACAAAAACAGGGAAAATAATTAATCAAGCTGTTGAATCGATGAAAAGCTTCAAATAATAGGCATTATTCCTCGCGTGACGGGGCCCATTGATGTTTTATACTCGCCGAACTTAAAAGCTCCGGTGAAGAAAACCGAACACTTCATGGTCTTCAGGAGCTAATTGGAGATGATCGTTTCACCTCGAGCTTTTTTCGATCTCAGCTTATAAAGCGCAGAACAATGCGATTACTTGAATATGGAAATTTAAGGAAAGGGAAGAGAAATGTACCGGCGTTAATTCAAAACACGACGTTTTAATTGAAATTTCCCCGGTCTCGCTTGGGGAAGTCGTGGATTTAAGTGAAAAATTTTTTCATTAAGTATATGTGAGCTTTTTTTGGTCGAGGATGGGAGATGGGAGAAAAGTTGGGAAAATTGTGGGTTTTTTGAGTTGGGAAAATGGAATTGATTTTGAGGAAATGGAAATCTTAGGTGGGATGATGATGAATTTGTTTTTGAAAAACTAGGTTCTAGTATTTGGAAATCATCAGCTGTATAAAGTACTATTCATTGATGTCTAGTGATTAAGATAGTCGATCATATTTTGCTTTGTCTCTAACAAGATTTGCAAAAACTGGTGATTTTTCTCAAGCCAAAAGAATGATTTGATAATTTATTGTAATTGATGGAGTTTTTCTATTTTTTGATGAATAATCTAAAACACGTAAAGCGTTTCGAAAAAATTGCAAAAATATGAATAAGTTAGACTGGCATTAAATTTAATTTGGAAAATTTTTCATTGTTCGTGTTATGTTTGAAATTTAAAAAATTTTGAGTTTAATAAAAATGCATGGCATATTTGGAATACATTGAATAACTTGGGAAAATTAGAAAAAAAATGTAAGATTTCCAAGAATGTTAAGAAATTGTGTGGCTTTCAAGTATATATTTTTCGTTATCTGGAAAATTCAAGAATATGACACAGTTTTCGTAATTTTATGGAATTTTGGAAATTTACAAAATATATGTCCGATCTCTGAATCCTGCAAATTTGAAGAAATTTTGAGCATTACTGACAATCTTTTAAATTCCTAATGTTTTTTTGATTTCTTTCATTCCTAGGATTTCTAGAATTTTGAGAATCATTGAAAAACTTTGTAGAATAAAAAAATTTTCGATTTTTCAAAGTGCTTGAATTATAAAAAAATTTCTGTAGTTCTGTTTTACAGAATCTTTAAAATGTCCCAATTCCAAGAAAATTCAGGAATTGGGAAATATTTTTAAATTTTGTAAAACTACACAAACTGTAGGATATTCTTAACATTTGCAAGAATCCTTTAATTTTTCACTGTACAGAGTTTGTCAATAATTTCAAAAATTCTATGAAAAACTAAAATATCACAATTTTTCATAAGTTTGAAGAACATTTGAAATTCCGTGGATTGTCGATAATTTTTGAAAGTTTGAAAAATTAGTAGGAGTTTGAAAAAAGAAGGTTAATTTTGTAGATAGTGAAAAATTTTGAAGATTGTGTTACACTACAGGAATTTCGTTCTATTATCAACACTTTGTAAAATCCAAAATTTTTTTGTCCTACAGAGTTTTTCAATAATTTTAAAAATTATAGTAAAAAACTAGAAATCCTAAGAATTTAAGGAATGAAAAAACATTGGAAATTTCAAAGATTGTTAGTAATGCTTAAAATTTCTTTAAATTTGTAGGTTTCACAGAACGTAGATAAATTTGGTGAATTGAAGGAAATTTCCAAAACTACATAAAACTATAGGGACTGTGTCGTATTCTTGAATTTTTCAGAAATTAAAAAACTTTTTAAAGCTTCAAACGTAGTAGATAATTTAAGAAATTTTGAGAAATTGTACATCATTAAAGATATCAATAATTCAAAAAATTGAAAAAAATGTAGAGTTCTTTAGAATGTTTATAAATCTTGTGAATGATGAAATACTTCAGAAATTCTATAAGATTCTACAAACTGTCATAGAAGACAATTTTTTCACAAATTAAAAATAGTTCTAAGCTACAGAGATCATCGATAATTTCACAGTTTCTTATAAAATGTGTATCACTGACAATTTTCAAAATTGTCAATAATTCTAAATAATGAAGGAAATTACAAAATTTTATAAAATATTTATAAATATTGTAGATATTAGAGTATTTTGCAGATTTGGTAGAATTACAAAAACTATGCAATATTCTTGGAATTTTTATAAATAAAAAAATTGTTATTAAATATCAAAAAAGTCAATAATTGTTTTAATTTTGATAGCAATTGAGAAATTTTGAGAGTTTCGAAATGTTGAAAGTATAAAATATTTCAAAGATAGCCAAGAATTTTAAAAAATTCGAAAAATTTCTAGAGTATAATAATATCTTGATAAATTTTTGAGATGGGAAAATTTTCGAAATTCTTTGAGACCCTACTGAAATTGTATGATATTTTCAAAATTAAAAGAATATATCAAATTTTGGTGATGGTAAAAAATCTAAAGACGTCAAAAATTCATAAATCCTCAAATTTTCAAAAAATTTGAGAAATTCTGTAGGATTTTAGACAACTTAAATAAATTTTGTAGTTTGTAGAAAATCCTGGAAAAATTCCGAATTCTTAAGATAGTTGAGAAATTAACATAATATCTAATGCAAATCATTGATTATATTTTTAAAATGCTAAAAATCTGCAAAAATTTTGTAAAGTGTCCATAACTCTGAAAAATTCTACAAATCACTATACTTTCAGTAAAGATGATAAAATTTTTAAACTGAGAAAAATATAAAAAATTTTTCGTGAAACTTCCTAAACTGCGTGATGTTTCCAAAATTTTGAAAAATCAATAAATATTCCATCATACATAGAAAGTCGATGATTCTGAAAATTAATGTTATTTTGAAGATCCTAAATCGTACAAAATTCAAGAACATTATTATCTCTTGTGTCTCAAGTACAAGAGTAAATAAAGAGAGAAAAATTTATTTTTACTTCTTTTAAACATTCATTTTCAACTCTTTCTCAAAATAAATATTGTAGATTCATATGATTCTCTATCAAAATATTTGAATTTTTCCCAAGTTATAAGATCCTTGCTTTATGAAATTCTGACAAATGCTTCTACGATACACAAGCTCCCGAAATTCATGAAAAAATATTCAAAATACACCTCAAATCCCTCCACACCTAACCCACCCATGCGAAAAATTCCCGCCCGATCCATTTCCCAGGATTTTCCGCGAGAGATATGAAAAGGACCCAATTTTAGCTCGGCAATATTCTGTAATGCCAATCTCAGGGAATTCATAACACACGCGTTGTATGAGATTCGAGTATTAACGCGGTGAAAGACACGTACGTACGAGAAGGAAGAAAACCCTCTCGCGATATCTCCTCTTTATTAAAAAACATAATTTACGAATTTTTCATAAAGGTTCGTTCGGCTCTCCCTCGGATGACCGTCCTTCTCTCAAAATCCCGACGAACGCGCGCTATTTTCGGGTTAAATTTTCCCCTTGAATATTTGATATAGTCGACTCCCCGATGCGTTTAATTGAAGGTACGGAATCGACAGATTTTCCATTAAAAATGAAATTTTTTATCGCTCTCTCGCGCCCGATGAATTTAAATAAAGGTTCAGTCTCGACAGTGATTCGTAATCAGTTTTTTTCCAAATAATAGGTTTTTTCTTTTCATCTAAAATTGATGGCAGATTGGTGGGAAATTTCCAGAACGATTTTAGACTTTGCCACAAAAAATTCTGAAAAAGTAAAGAATTGAAAGAAAATGAAACGTATACGTTAGAGTTGAAATCTTTCATGACCTTCCAAAATAACGAAAAATATGCAAGTGGCATGAACAAGGCCGAAGGAATCTCGGTATAAAAAATTGGAGAGGCAAAAAGAGGCGGAAGATTCGTATTTCATAGATGTGATATTGTGATAGGGTTCCCTTTTTTTTCATTGCCATTGTTTAATCTGGATCGGAATATAGCCTTGCGAAATGTACGTCTGAATCAATTATGACAGGGTCGAAAACGTGGAATTCGACACGCCGACTTAAGATTAACATTGATAGTAATTGGTCTATACCGTGCAATACAATTAGAAAGTGGCACGAGATTGCGACACGTTAATAAAAGAGGTGAAAAACGCGATGATTTGCTTGTTTGTGATTTTGAGCGATCGCCTGGTAAGCCGAATATTTGTTTGGCATGTTGGTTTTGAGGTTATGAGTTCAATCAGATATCACTTTCATAACGAATATTTCTTGGTTAATTTGAAAATAGGAAACTCAATGGGAAATTTCAACCCCTGCCTCTCAGAATATAGACAACATTTTTGAAACAAAAATGCAAAATATTGATAATAAAATATAAAGATAACAGGGACAGGCGAAATATTTGCCCTATTATTCAAATATGTACCTCTCGATTTTTCGAGACATGGTGGAAGAATTAATCACTTTTTGAACATTCAGTCATAAGAAGTAAGTGTCCAAGTAAAAAATATCACACGAAAAATATCCAAATATCTACCTTTCTTTTCAGACACAAATTTTTTGTCATAAGAAAATAAAAATAAATAAACTGTTAGTAAACTGCCATTGATATTTCTTTTGAACAATAATGTAAAATCTGGCATAATCAAAATTCTGAATGTATTATTACGAAATCGCAAAGATTCCATAGCTCTTATTTACGAATATCCAGACTTAAGTAAAAAATTTAAATGCAATTATGTTTTGGAACAATTTATTTGGATAAATTGACTGACTAGAGTATATTGTATATTGTCACGTTATTGTCTTTTGTTTTTTAGTTTGTAAAATATATTTTACATACTAAGAGAAAAATGTAAACATGTTAGTATATGCATCGCAAAAATGCGTACCATATTGTAAAATTTACAACAAATTTTCGACTTTTTCCAATATTAATGTATCAATAAGAAGATGTTGTACTAAAAAGTCCATAAAAATATAGCAAAAGGAACTAAAATAGATTTGGCTACTGGCAAAACTGTATGACATTTTCTGAAATCTTGATTGTTAGGAATTACAATATGATATCGCGAAAAGTATGAAAAAATTATAATAAAATATGAAATATATAAAAGAGTTTTTGTAACGAAATATTTTTATTACAACCATATCATTTGAAAAAATTCATCATATATTGGTACAAAAGCTGCTATAAATATCTAGCAAAAAGTGCAATATTTGAGACTGATTTCATAATAAAATACAGTAAAGTGATAATTACTTTTTTTCATTTTCAGTGTAAGATATTCAAATTAAGAATTACAGTGTTGCACATGTTTAATCATGATGTTTTTATGTTAAAATTGTTCTTTTTTACCTATACAAAAAAAGAAAATATTTTGTAGTTGTGGAATAGAAATATTTTGTAGTTGTGGAATAGAAACATCAAATTTATCGAATTAATATTGATATTTTATTTCTCTTTAACCTAATACTTTGATTTTAATGAAAAACTGTCCAGAGGAATCTGTATTAAGTTTGACTTTATAACGTGATGTTTTCGAGTCAAAGATTTCAAATATTCTAGGCGAGTTTTCAGAATGAGAAATTCGCAAGTACAATTTTTAAACATGAACTTTTTTTCTAAATTATTTATCCGAAAGAGAAAGAAAAAGACTTTTGAAAAATCGGTAAGACGTAAATATTTTATATTTTTAAATTTATTCAGTATTATGAACATTGAACTTCAAAAGTGAGAAAGCGGTAGAAATACTAATTTTTATTGTGAATTTCGATGAAAACGGTAAAAATCAAACTACGAAAGAGTTAATAGTATTATACAAAGGAATCTGAAAAACTGATATTTCACACTTTTTGTTAGTAAATAAAATTCACAAACTTGTAGAAATTTACCCTTAGAATTTTTAGAATATCCCAAAATATAAAACACGGATTTTCAAAAATTTCCTGTCAAAAATTATTTCCACATACGCCCTACATGAAAATTGTTTCATTGTTTCTCTATTAAATTCGATAAAGCACATTTTTTTTAGGGTCTTTCTCAAGCATCACTTCACAATCAACTTCACACTCCTAAATATAAACTTCAAGTCCTAAATTACGTAAAAACTCTAACTCATATTCCCAAATTTCAACAAGTAAACACCGGAAAAATAGTTTTCGACATGCAAGCATGAAAAATACGAACTTCGTTTCTGCTCCTTGATACGAAATATACTGATCCTTCAGATTTCAATAACTCGGCTAAAAATTGCTGATTGCAATTTCAGTGAACCACCTTACGAAATATTCCCTCTCGCCAGATGAAGCCTGGACCTTTCTCGTACAAAAAGCATGAATGTCCGAAAATCCTGAAGGAATGATGCGCAGTTGACATCGGATGTATCCGTTAAGAGGGACGTGCTCGAAATATGAAGCAATCTTTATAGGATTGACCGAGTCATGTAGGACCCGTGTGTACGTGAAAGCATTACCCCGTTTCCGCGAACGTTGGTTGCTCTTATCCTACCGGCGAAAGCGCTCGGCTATCGGCATTTTCTCGATAAAGGGTATCAAGCTCTCCAAAAGAAGCACCCCATCCCAGAAAATAACATTGCATTCTTATACTGATATTCGCGATACGAATTTTCGTGCTGGAAGAAAACCCTCCGCGAGTATTCCAATGAGCGGGGCAAAATAAGGCACGCTATTCATTCCGAGTGAATTATTTTTCTATTCTGATAAACGGAAGGGGAAACGTTTCCTCGGACGTGAAATACGGGGACAATAAAGTATGACTGTTTGTAAAAGAGGATAAATTCGGAATGAAGAGACGGGAAAATAAATAGAACTTTCGCATGGCTGTGGCGGAATATGATAATCGAGGCTTCCATCGAAGGTGGGTTTTCCCCCAATTTTACGCTTGCTTGTACACGGGTTGTGAACGTTATTTTCATCTTTTATTTAAGAGTACCATACGTCTTGTTTTAGCAGAACGTGTACTGCTGAAACAAGCAGTAACCCTCCCGAAATTCTGATAAAATTAATCAGTATTTCATGTGAAAATGGAAATAGTTACATCGATGAACAATAAAAATGAAAATAACAAAGAAAGCATGGAAACGTTAGCGGTATATATTTGATGGAAAAGTAAAAATTATCATAACGTAGAAAATATGAATTAGAAAAATTGTTGCAACCCAGTGAATAATCAAGAAAAATAAAAACTACGAAAAAGCTGAAAATTAACAAAACTGAATCCTAGATCATTAAATTCTAGAAAAATGTATAAAATCTATATAACGGTATTTAAAATCTTCCGATTTTTACACAGTTTGAAAGAATAATGAAATTATATGGAATCTATTAAAAAACTGTTTTCTGGAAAATCTTGAAAAATGTCTCTACGATCTATAAATTTTGGGATGCTAGAGCATCGAATTCTAGATACACTATAAATCTATAAAAATTCTAGAAAACGTAACAAAATTTTTTGAATGTTTCAAAAATGCAAAAAAAGAATAATGGTATAAAACCTAAAAATTCTATGTGAATGAGATTTTATTATTAATTCATGTAATTACTTAGAATTAATTGAAATTCGCATTTTGAAGCATCGAGTATTTTAAATCTCTGTAACAATCTACAAAAAAAAATTAATCTATAAAAATACTTAAAAATTCTCCAGGGTTCCGTATATTGTAGTAAAAAAATGTGAACCATAATCTTTACTAGTTTACTTGCTTACTAGTTTACTAGGTTACTAATTAACTTGTTAACGAGTTTACTAATTTACTAGTTCACTAGCTTACTAGTTTAATAGTTTACAAGCTTACTATATAACTAGTTTACTAGATTTATTCACCTAGCCTACTGGTTTACCAGTGCAATATTATAAATTTTACAATTTTACTATTTTACTAAATAACTAATTTACTTACTGACAAGTTTGCTAACATTACTATTTTACATTTTCTACTTGTTTACTATTTTATTATTTCAGTAGTTTACTAGTTTACTAGCTTACTTGTTTACTAGTTTAATATACTAATAGCAAACTATAATTTATGAGCCTACTAATTTAGCAGTTCACTAGCTTACCAGTTTACTAACTTATTTAATTACTAGTTTTCTAGCTTATTGTTTTTTTATTTGACTAGTTTACTAATTTTCTAGTTAACTATTATGAATTTTACAATTTTACTATTTCACTAAATAACTAATTTACTTACTGACAAGTTTGCTAACATTACTATTTTACATTTTCTACTTGTTTACTATTTTATTATTTCAGTAGTTTACTAATTTACTAGCTTACTTGTTTACTAGTTTAATATACTAATAATAAACTATAGTTCACAAGCTTACCAGTTAACTTGTTTACTAGTTTTCAAGCTTAATAGTCAACTAGAAATCTTTCCATATACATAAAAATTATGTAGATATAACTTTTTGAGAATTTCCTAAAACTTTTTGTCTTGGAATATATATAATAATATAATACTCACAGTGGCGTCGGAGCCGGGGGTGCTCGGGGGTGCTGAGCCCCCCCATCATTTCTCATGTGGGTGCTCAGCACCCCCATAAAACGTCTCCAGTCTAATGGGACATTGGGGACATGATCTATGTATTCTACAGCAAAGAGGCATACAAACCGTCTACCTCGAAATCGAAACGTGAAAACCTGGAAAGCTATGCTCAAAAAACAGGATCAGATACCTGAAAAAAAGAAAAAAGATGACAGATTTCCGGTTTGTCTCATTTCCAGGTAGACACCATGTGTTTCTTTCTTTTTTTTATTTTTATTGTTACATTATCGCTTTCAATGCATCAAATTGTTTGTCTTCACGACCATCGAGAGAGTAAAAGATGAACTCTATATTAGGGTCATCATGCTGACTCATACGAAAGATCATTGAACCATTCGAAAGAACTACGAGGGGGGACCCAAAAGTAACGGGAATTAGTCGGTGGGGGGACCGCGGAGGGGGGGATCGGGTTCTCCACTGGTTCTCTTCCAAGCTGCTACTCTCCCAAGTCAGTGTGCAAAGTTCATTTGCTGTGAGTGCATTCGTTCGTCCGTAAGAATTTTTCTAGTGAAACGACTTTTTCCGTTTCGGCGAAAACGTGAAATGGCTGAGTGCGGAGAGCAACGCGCGGCTGTAAAATTTTGTTTTTTGTTAGGAAAAACACCCGCGGAAACCCTTGTGATGCTGAAAACAGCTTATGGGGATAATGCTTTGAGTAAAACGCGTATGTACGACTGGTTTTCGCGTTTCAAGAATGGAGAGATGTCAATAGAAGACCAACCTCGTTCTGGGCGCCCCTCGACTTCAAGAACGGACGAAAACATTGAAAAAATCAACACTCTTGTTCATGAAGACCGTCGCCGAACCATCGATCAACTTTGTGAGATGTCTGGATTGTCATGGAGTTCAATTCAGAGGATTTTAACTGAAGATTTGAGCATGAGGAGAGTTGCAGCCAAATTTGTTCCTCGCCTTCTCTCCGACGATCAAAAGGAGCGTCGACTTCAGGCCTGTCTTGAGCTGCAAAATCAGTTGGATGAAGACCCAGATTTTTTTCTCAAGGTTATAACTGGCGATGAATCATGGTGCTATGGCTACGACCCCGAAACAAAGCAGCAATCAAGCCAATGGAAGACACCTCTCTCGCCTCGTCCAAAAAAGGCACGCCAAGTGAAGTCCAACATCAAGACATTGCTCATTTGTTTCTTCGATTGCAGAGGTATTGTGCACGCAGAATTTGTTCCTCCAGGCCAAACGGTCAACCAACACTTCTACTTGGAGGTTTTGAAAAGGTTGAGGGAGAACATCCGGAAGAAAAGAGCGGATCTTTGGCGCACAGGAGATTGGTTCTTCCACCACGACAATGCACCTGCCCACACAGCGCTGTCCGTGAAGAAATTTTTGACCAAAAACGGCATGACACCGATTGTTCACCCCCCCTATTCACCGGACCTTGCCCCCTGTGACTTTTTTTTGTTCCCTAGACTCAAAAGGGACATGAAAGGAAAACGTTTTGGGACTGTAGAAGAGGTGAAACAAAAATCGCTGGAAGGTTTAAAAAACATTGAAAAAAATGAATTTCAGAACTGTTTTGAACACTGGAAAAAAAGATTGAACAAGTGTATTACAGTCAATGGGGGTTACTTTGAAGGTGATAAAAATTGTGTGTGAAAAAATTTGTCAATAAAAAAGTTGTAACACAATTCCCGTTACTTTTGGGTCCCCCCTCGTATCTTGTCGGGCCATTAAAATGTCATTAATCTTCAGATAAGAATTTCGTCGATTTTCTCTAAGGTGACATTTCAGTAGTTATCAAACTTTTTCTGAGCATTGCATAGCATTTCTTAGTGCGCAGTCTTTCGATCCGGCGCAACACGGAGCAATGAGGAATCCACGTCAAATAAATTAAGTAAATACGCCAAAAGTGATTGAGTTTTATGAAATTTCAAATAAGTGATTTAACATTGAAAGTCTAGCTTTGCAACTCATTTGACCTCTTTCTTCGAACGACCTTACACGTATTTAAAAGGAAATCTTTCTATTTGAAAATATTATTAAGAATATTATAAATCACTGCTAAATCTTTTGAAAAAAATACTATCATGAGAAAAAGTTTTCACTAAAATTTGTGAATGTAAGTTCGTTTGCTAAAACATTCGAAGTTTTTTCTGAAAACTGCTTCTGACATAATTAACTACACACTTTTCTTGTGACGGCTTAAGTTTTCCAATACTCTTTTTGTACTCTTTTTGTACAGTCAATACTAGTTTTTTATTAAAATCAATAATCATTTATATACAATTTTTGTGGACCAATTACTTCTAACATAATAAAGAAATTGAAATACTCAAAGCTCATGAAAAAATCCAATAATTTTGGGCGGAAAAAAATGCTTGTAAATATTGAAATTTCCATTAAATAATCTATCAATAATTGAAGTCGAAATATTAGATATCAAAGCCTATAAAACTAAACTCGATTTAAAAACTATCCCTGAGTCCAGAATGAAAAATTGCTTCCATAGTTTTCTTAAAAGTAGGTACTTCTCAAATACAACTTTTAATAGGTTTTGTCGATCATATTTGAATTTTCTTATGATTGTCTCTGAATAAGAATAATAATAAAATTTACATTTTTAAATTAATGTTTTGAACAGGATTATCATGCGCCATTACAAAGCATGTTAAAGAAAAGTTGTTATCCAAGCGAAAAAATGAACAACAGATTCAGTATCGTTGAATCGACCGTTATCATGACCTTCAAATTATATATTTCCAGATACCTGTCAAAATGTCACAATCGTCCCCTTCCAAACAAAAAACGATTCGAGACTTTTTTCTTCCTCGGATGCAAAGTCAACAACTACCGCCGATCGAAAGAAAAAAGGATAGTGAGTCGAATAGTTCAGAATTGCAATCCACTTCAGAAAAAACTGCTGCTGGTCCTGCCAATGTCAACAGCAACGCAGAACAGCTAGGACTATCAGCTCAAGTTTTAGAGACGTGCGAAAAAGACTTTGGCAACAGTTCAAGAAATACTAGACTTCATAATGGGGAAATTCCTGTCCTTCCGAAAATAGCAAGTAAAAATCATCCAGATAAAAGTTTTACTTTCCCAAAGCAAACGACAGGGCCGAGTGCTAATCGAACCTGTCAATATGCTTGGTTTAAAAAGTTTGATTGGCTACATTATGACGAGCGAGATGTTTTATTGTGTTTCGACTGTATCAAAACATGCGAATTAGTAGAAAAAACTGACCTTTCATGATATGTTGATGCAGAGCTATCTTTCATAAATATCGGTTTCAGAAAATGGAACAAAGCTTTGCAGAAATTCGCTGCCCACCAAAATAGTAATTTTCATAGAAAATGCGTTGATTTTTTGCACAAAAGAAAAAATTGTATGTCAATACTTTCTCAGCTTAGTGAGGCGTCATCAAAAGCACAACAAGATGCTCGCGCTTGTTTGTTAGCAATTACAAGTTCATTAAGATTTTTAGCTAGATCAGGGAATGCTTTCAGAGGCCACGAAAACGATCAAGGTAATTTGATAGAGTTACTAGAAGAAAGAGCTAATGATATACCGTAGTTGAAAACTTGGTTGCATAGACGCGACAATTTTCTCAGTGCCGATATTCAAAATGAAATTTTACAAGTAATGTCTGACACAGTTTTGAGAAAGATTGTTAAAGATATGTAAGATTTTGCAGGATGCGATTTTGGAGACTCCCGTTGGGAATTCAAAAGGTTCACTAAATAACACAGGCACGGTTCTAGTCTACCACTCGGTTTATTCACAACTTTGGAATCCAACGTTTATTTAGGCGTAGTAGCTTTAAACAGTTCAGGAAATCACAAGACCGTCTAGGAGGGATTATTCGGCGTTTTCTTGAAATTTGCGTTTTCTTGAAATTTGCGTTTTCACGACTGACTCGAACTAACGACGTTAACAAAAATTTTTTCACGCAACCGTAATTTTTAGAAGAATTCTGTTAACAAGATTTGGTAATGACAAAGATTGAACTCAGAACAAAAAGCCGCCAGTGTCTGTTCGGGCGGGGTTTATATACCCTGCCGTCAGCCATAAACGCATATCAAAAAGTCACGTAGTTTCGATTTAACAATTATTTCGACGATGAGTCGGTCATTAAAGATAGCTACTTACAATCTCGGGTGGAATTTCCCAAAACGAAATCATCCAACAATTTGAGCTCTTTTGTCAACGCATATCGCAACTGGGAATACCCAAAAGTGAATAACAAGATGATTTAAAACCTTATTTCTTTTCAAATAAAATTGTGAAAACGAGAATTACGAAATTTCATAGTGATTAGAAATTTTTCAGGTAATCTAAGAGTCGTTAATAATTCAAAGTTAATTACGTTTTATTCAGAAATCATTGAGCGAACAATCGGAGCAATTAACGAGCACTCCGTGTTTTCTACATTTCGAAAGAAAATGGAATATTTCTGAAATCCTCAATTTAATATTATTAAAGGAAAAATATGGGAATATTACAGATATTCAACAATCAAAATTTTTTTCTGTCATCGCTGATGGTACTACCGATATTTCAGGTATAGAACAATTTTCAATTAGTATACGATATGTCGATCCAAAAACATTAGAAGCGCACGAAACGTTTCTCGGGCTCTGCAATCCTGATGACGCGAAAGGTTCAACATTAGCCGCAATTATAAAAGATATTCTCCTCCGGTTCAATCTCCCTATAAATTTACTTCGTGGTAAATGTTTTGATGCTGCACGGAATATGTCAGGCTGTGAGAAAGGTGTGGAAAAAATACTAGCTAATGACCAACCGAAAGCAGTTTATATTCACTGTGCGAATCACTCCGCGGATCTTGCCTTACAAGAAATCGCTCGATCAAATGATTGTATTTGCGACGTTCTTGCGTTAGTTAAAAATTCGGCAAATGTAATTTTGGAGTCCGCAAAAAGAAAAAAAATGTACGAAAATATTGTCATTCCTCTGTGTAAAACTGATAATGATGTTGCGCCACAAAATGTAAGACAACTATTGGCTTTGTGCCCTACAAGATGGTGTGTTCGATCTAAAGCTCTAAAACGGTACAAAAGTGAGTATTCACGCGTTCAAGAAACATTGCAAAACATCGTGGACGAAAAGGGTGCGATTTCAGATGACCGAAGAAGTTCTGTTCGCGGATGGTTGAAAAAAATCGCCAAATTTGAAACTTTGTTTTATTTGAATGTCTGTATTGAAATATTCGATCCATGCGAAATTTTAGCTCGTGCCCTTCAATCACTTAAAATGACCGCGACTGGGGCTGTTCGATCTGCAAACATGTTAATATCGAAGTTGCAGGATATGCGTTCCGACAAAGTCTTTCTCTAAATTTTTGAAAAAACCAATGAAGAAGCGACGAATCTTAACCTCAATCCTCTTTCCGAATCACGAAAAAGAAAAGTTCCTAAACGCTTAGAACACAAACACGATCCATCGCCATCAACCACACTTGATTCAAAATCAAGTTTGAGAAAGAATTTTTTTGAAGTTTTAGATCTTCTTATCAATGAACTCAAACGTAGATTCGATCAAGAAGGATTTCACGTTTTGGTTCGTCTAGAAAATCTCTTGTTAAATGCGTGCAAAGGTAAGGTGGCAACTCGCGAAATTTTGCTTCAAGAACTTGAACCGTTTTGTGAAGATTTTCAAATTGATCAACTGAAAACAGAACTAGGATTACTTCCTCAACTCCCGGGTGATCCACCGGAAACTTGTATGGATCTTGCTGAAATTCTCGCTAGTGAGTCAGGAACGGTTAGAAATATGTTGCAGCAAGTTTTTAATTCTTACTTTTCTTATCCTCACAGTTCCTGCTTCGGCCGCTACTGCAGAGCGAAGTTTTAGCGTTTTAAGGCGTATAAAAACCTATTTGCGAAGTACTATGACCCAAAAAAGATTAACACATTTAATGATTCTCCATGCACATAAGAAGTTGACTGGCGAGCCCAACCTTACAGAAATTATGCGGGAGTTCGTTTCAAGAAGCGATGTAAGGAAGCGTGTTTTCGGCTTAATAAAGTAAGAAGCGTTCAAGCGTTATACAGAATCAATACATTTTTTTAAAAAACTTCTTATGTAACTTTAGGTTTAAGAAGCATTTGATTACGTTGAAAAAAATAAAGCAATGAATTGAACTCGCATTTTTCTATTTGAGATTTTTAGTATTATATATATACATGACCACTATCTGAGCACCCCCATCAAAAATTCCGCTCCGACGCCACTGAATACTCATATTATGTATAATTTCAGAAATCTTTTCAGAATCCATAAAGATTGATTAAATTCTTAGAATGAATAATTTCATATAATTCATATAATTTCATTATGCGTTCATATACAGATTGAAATCCATATAGAAAACAATAATAATACATCCAATTCAATGTATACAATGTATACAAGAAAATATACTCTCAATTGTAGAAATACTTAAAAAATATGGAATAAAAATATTGAGAACCCTCTTAAAAGGAACTTTCATTTCAAAAATCGAATTGAATTCTCAAAATTGTTCAAAAGTTCAATACTATAGCATCAATTTCTGAAAATCTTTTGAGCTATCCAAAGAAATATTAGAAATATATAAAAATACCAGACAATACTGCAAAATTTTATGAATGTTATACCATACGAAAATAATATATTTATGATATACCTTTTATATGTGTGGCTAAAATTTAATCAAAAGTCTTTTCTAACATATAAATTTCTTAGAAGTTTAGAGCATCGAATTTTAGCAAGCACCATAGAAACCCATACTACTTAATTATTCATAAAAGACCAATTTTATCCATTTTTTCCGTATTATAAACATCATTTTCCTCCCTTTTCTATCAAATGATCCTTAAAGTGGTATAAATACAAACAGTATTAGTAAAAAAAAATTGAAACCTCAGTTACTAATTGATATTCACAAAAATCGAATTCCATCTTTTACGAACATGAAAAATGTTTAACTCTTAATTCCAAAAGTTGTATAACTTTTAAATTCCGAAATGTAAAATATTTCAAAATCGCTCTCTTGCAACCATATTGTCCAAGATAAAAAATTCTGAAATCGCGAAGGAATAATATTTTTCAGAAAAACCCCTCAAGAAAATTTTCCTGCCTACGCCCTTAGTACTACTGAAAATCGAGTATCAAAAAAACTTTTTGGACGTATTCTCCAAAATAAACGAGTCACGTAAAAAATTGCGGAACGAGAAAGAAAGCCAAGGCAGAATATATTCCAGCGTGACGAAAATCCAGAACCAATACAACGATAAAACCAGTGACGGCGCGAATAGCTCGTGCTGTCAATCGAACGTCATCACAGTTGTGAAAATTCCCATTTATACAGTCTAGCGGTGAAGAGAAAAAAAATGATGGAGGAGAATGAAAAAATGAAGAGAGGAAAAAAATGGTGCCTCGATTGAGTACTAATAGCTGCTATAATGGGAAATAGATGCTCTGTCAAACGCACTCGGCTGGAGATAACGAAACAATGAAATATAGAATTGCTCGATCGGGGGTTGAGGGAAAGCTCGTGATCCTCGTATTCTCCGCTCGAGGAGCGGGAAAATATTTCCCTCCTTGGAGAACCGCCAGGGGATGGTAAATGGCGGCTCGTTTCGCAAAAAGCTGGGAAACGTTGATACTTTTAATAGAGCGAGCGAAAGGTGGGCAAAACTTGGCCGCGTAGCCACTCGTAAACTACTGGCTTTATTCGGCTCGACCCGATGACTTTTCCTTCTTTTCGCGTGCAATCGCATCTCCGAGTTCGCGGTCGATTTAGGAGACACGGGAAATATGTTTATCTCGGTTTACGTCAAATTCGGGATCCACTTTCACAGATGAAAACAAAAAAAATTTGTTTGTTTGGTGAAGAAGACGAGGCAGAAGGTAGAATTTGTTGAGCGTTCGAAGAACTTTTCAATGTATTATAATATTTTTAAAAACAATTTATTCAAACAGGTGCATAAAGATACAGGTTATATACATAACAATCCCCGTATAGAAACAAGAGTTTCTGTGCACGGGCCTGCGCAAAAATACATTAAATAATACACCAAATAATACGAAAATCTTGATAGATCACAAAAAAAGAATACAATTCATAATATTATTACAAATTTCTTGTACCTACATCACGATAAGCTCATTTTAGAGAAGGAACAAAAAGGAAAAAACATTCTTGTTGTATGTACGTGTATATGTTCCATTTCCCTCTTTTCCCCCTTCCTTTTCTTTTCAGTGCACTTGTCTAAACGTCCGAGAATATGCTTCCGAGTTTTTCAAAATTTATGAATGAATGAAAATTACTTACTGTATAGACCTTACCTTATTTACCACAGTACGTTTATTGCGTCATGATGGTATTTATTCCCGCATTAACAAATATAGTATTTGCTTAGTTACAGTATCATCCAAAGCAAATTCGCAATCCTTTATCTTGGCCGTTGGCATATTATGAACGTGTTCATCAAAACTTATGTCCACTAGCAATTCATTCATTATGATATATTTGGTACAAAAAAATTACTTTCTCTATATTTTCTTGTTAAAATTTGGTATTAATTGATGATATCCTTTCTGTAATGTCTTGAAGAAGTGTAAAATTGTCTTCTGAACATAACCCTTACTTAAGTTCAAGATTTTAAACTCATCATAAAAAAATGCGGACGTATAGCTTCTTCTCTTGTCTTTTTGTAAGATGATTTTAACAATATGTTTTTGGATACTTGATAATAGCCTGAGCATGAATTTAAAAACGTCGTTTGAAAGAGCAGACTAATAGCGTTGAAATAGTATATAAAAGAGTTTTTTAAAAAATGAAATTTTTGAGTAACTATTCTCTGAATAATAAAAAACAACTGAAAATATGTAGTAGATTAAACTTGAAATAACTTCTGTAATTGTAGCCTGAACATAAATTTGAAAACGTCATTTTGAAGATCAGACCAATAGATAAGTGCCTGGTGACCTTATGAGCGCCTCCCTAAACCACAAATCCTATTTATTGACCAAAATAATGCAAAATACACCATGAGTACTTCTATTTGAACTACAACGCAACCTGTAAAAAACGTAAAAATACGTATATACGTAGATGTACAATATAAGACGTTCCCGCTTCAGCTGAACGTTTCCGTTAGTGTCCGCCATCTTGGATCGAGTTTCGAGTTCGCGACGCGACAGTTCGCTTGTTTTTTTTTCACAAAAATCTGGATTTCGTGAAATTTACCAGTGGCAATGTGCAATCACGTTTTGACAAGCAGCACAAGGTATGGGAAGAATGCAAAACAAGCAGGGAACCCGACAAATCGATATAAGTAAGGTAAATAAGGTTGTTTACATCCGTAGAAATTCATCATATTTACGAACTTTGGTGCTGAATTTCAGAAAAACCACGAGTTCACCATTAATTTGGCCTAGACCCATCGATTCGTAATTTTATCCCGCAAAAAATGACATATTACACATGAAAACATGATGATTTTTAAGGATTTTACGATGTGTATACCTATGCCGAAATTGCACCGAATACTTACTATACAGGGTGCGCCATTTCTTATGTCGGCATGTAAACATTGAATAACTTGAAAAAAAAACAACCGATTTCTGTAAATGAGGTATTTTTATTTAGTTTGGTCCTTTACAATTTATTTAGACTAGTTTTTGAACACAACATCAATCAAGTGGCCGCCCTTATTGTTCACAGCAAAATATGCCCTTTTTGCGGCGTTTTCCATTACCTTTTCGAGCATCTCGGGTGGTATAGCAATGATTTCGGCACGAATATTTTCCTTAAGCTCTTCAATGGTCTGCGGCTTGCTGGCGTACACTTTACTTTTCAAATAACCCCACAAAAAGAAGTCTGGAGGGGTCAAATCTGGAGATCTGGGTGGCCATTCAATGTCGCCTCTTTTTGACATCAGACGTCCAGGGAATTTTCGTTGCAGAAACTGGATTGTTTGATTCGCAGTGTGGCAGGTCGCACCATCTTGTTGAAACCAGTAATCTTCAAGACCTTTTTCACGCATTTGTGGGCAGACATAGTGAGCCAACATCCACCGATATCGGTTTCCATCGATCGTTTGGTTCTCTTTGAAAAAATAAGGACCAATGATGGTTTTGGCGCAAACGCCGGCCCAAACAGTAACTTTTTGGTCATGCAATGGCGTTTCATGGATCTCGTGTGGATTCTGCGTTCCCCAAATGCGGCAATTTTGCTTATTAACGCCTCCAGAAAGTTTGAAATGTGCCTCGTCGGTCATTAAAATTCGCTTCCAAAAATCAGGTTCAGTATCAACTATTCGAGCGATTGTTTGTCCATATTCCAAGCGACGTGGATGATCTGTAGGCAATATTCTTTGTGTTAATTGCATTTTGTACGGAAACAAATGCAAATCATCTTTCAAAATGCGCCGTAGAGTGGTTCCACTGATGCCAAGATGCTGAGCGCGGTGACGATATGAAACTTTTGGGTTTTGGGCAACGCTCTCTCTGACAGCTTCAATCAGTTCATTTGAACGTCTTGGTCGTTGATGAACGGGTTGTTCGCGATCTTTCACTGTCCCGTGGTCACAAAAATTCGACACCAAACGACGAATAGTGTTGTCAGATGGTGCCTGTTTGCCAAGATATTTTCGACGATATGCTCGTTGAGTTAACACAACTGAACGACTATTTTCAATGTACAAAGTAACTATTTCAGCGCGTTCTTTTGGTGTGAAGCGATACATGGTTGAAATTGTACTGAATTGACGTTTCCAAAACAAGTGAAGTCAAGTAAATCGGTTGTCAAATGTTTAAGTTATTCAATGTTACAATACCGACATAAGAAATGGCGCACCCTGTACAATTTGTAGTATTAAAATGACAAATAATTCAATAATACTCCTGTAATATTATTGCAAAACTTACTATATATTATTACTTTCTACCATACATACGTCAGAAAGTACTAGATTTTCTTCCTCAATGTGACACTATTAAAATTCTGTGAGAGATGGAAGACAAGATGGAAGGCGGTTGTATTCAAGTGGGTTCTTCAAGTTTGTACGACTGTCATACGGGACACCGGTGGTGATATTTTTGAAGAAATTGCTGAATATCCTTTTCGAAATGACCTTAGTGAGGAACCAAATTGAGTTTCTTATGATCTGCAGGACATTTGACGTTCTTCCCGAGCATTTGGAGAACATGAAAATCGGACATCTTAACTTTCATAGCAGAAGTGTACTCAGAAAATTTGATAACTATGTTGATATAACGAAGAAAAGGATTTCCAATTGGGAGATAAGCAGTTATATTATCCATTTGGAATATTTGGAAAAGACTTTTTCGGAAGAACAGGATCCCAATATCATTGAGCCTTATCTGGCGCTGTTTCGAAAATTTTAGGATCGCTTGTTTCCCGTGATTCAATTGCACAGTCACCTTCTTTTCACGTAGTCGACGGGTCATGTTTTTGACTAATATTCTGTGGACTTGTTTTTTTATAACGAAATGTAGTGCGGCATGTGTTAGTATCGACACATCTCATAATTGTGAGTGAAGTTTGCATAATGTTGTTATTTTCGTATTTTTTTTGTGCGATTGATGATGAGTGTTCAGACATTGTTACATTTGTAGGTCTTGATAAGGACTGGATGCAGTCGCGGATTCGGATCCATTTTCTGAAGCCCCAGTTCAATTGTTGCTCGGGGCAGATTTGTGTTCTTCAATTTTGTTAGAAGGTCTGAAAAAATCTACCTCCATTCCCCTCATTGCTCAGAATAGCGTTTTCGGTTGGATTATTTCAGGGGGGAAAAGGGTGGTGAGTCATTATCCAAAAATCCAAGTTTCTCATACAAACAGTAACGACCTTTACGACGCAAACTTGGACGACGAAATTTGGAGGAATTATAGTAAAATAAAATGATGTAGTTATTGATCGGTGTTATGGTATATTTCTGTGACACCATTACACCCCATGATCTTCCAAAAGGTGTTTCCAACCTTTCCACGAGGTCGCAGATGAGCGTACTTTCCTTCCCTGCGGGCGATAACTACCTGACTAACGGCGATGATAAAACAATATTATGTATCGGAACCACCCCGAGGTCCTGGGTCGCTCCGTTTCCGCGATAACGCTCATAATCGTAAAGCACCCCAACTTGGCGATTCTCAGACTGATGTAACGACACGATCTCGCGGGAGCCGGGAAATTATCGAGCCCGTACGTACCGGAAAGATAGCACGGAAGTGCCCCCGGCGTCACTTGTATCGGCAGAAACTTTGTTGTTGACGATATTTAGAGCCCGGCGTGCGAAACCACCACGGGGTTGAAGTGTAAAAACATCGATTCTCCCTGGTATCGAGTCAAAGTAGAGCTTTTCAGTGCCGATTCGCTTGTAAATAAAAGCCCGAGGAACTGAGCGACACAAAATATCCATTACAGTTGTCGACGGGATTCATTATTCATTCGTTCGAGATATTCGGGACGCCCCGTTGCAGCGGGCGTTGATTTATAATGGAGCACGCTGCAGCTACCAATCTAGGAAAGCTCCTAGTCGTGATTTGGCCATTTTTGCTTTTTTCCCTTTTCTTTCGCTTTTCCATACAATATAATCGCGAGAAGTTTCGGAGGCGATGAGTTTTTATCTGCGATTCGCGTCTGGAGAAGGTATTCTCTGGGGAGTGTGAGGTAACGAGCCAGCTGCAGGTTTAATCGAAAAATGCGATAAGCTCGTGGGAGCTTGGGTGGATTTTTAACTGGATGTATGGGAGGTTTGGGGAGGTGGTTGGTGATTGGGACTGCAGGATTTTTGAAAATTTTATTGCGAATGCAGAAGGTCTACTGTATGGAGAATGCAGGGAAAGTGGGGATTGTATGGGCATTTTCCGCAATGTACGGGAATTTGTTATTGTTAAGATCATTGAGTTTTCAAGATTTCTCTATTTGAATTTTTTAAATTGAATGATCTTGAATATGAAATGAATCGTAACTTTCTCGAATTTTGTGCCCTAGACTTTGGGGGTTATTCAATTTCTCGTATTTGAAATTGTTAGGAAACAGCATCTTCAAAGATTTATGGTTCTTCTAGTATTTTTTATATTTTTTTAAGAATTTATTGGATTCTAAGGATTTTGAGGCGTATGTACTTATGAGTTGTTAAAAACATTTACATAATTTTACGTAATCGTTATAGAAACTTTAGAGATTTTGTGTAGCATTTTTATATCTTTTTTGTCTTTTGCGTATCAATTTTTGTATTAATTCCAATTTCTGGATTTCAAAGATTAAGGTATTCCGATTTTTTTTTTTATACAATTTTCAGAAAATACCGATTTCAAGTACCATTAGTAATTCACGCATTTTTTCAGGATATACATTTTTCGATGAATTTCCTAGTATTTTAACAAGTTACTATACTAATTTTTATAACTTAATACTCAAGAGATGAAGATATTATTTCTTCATAGATATTGAAGGAATTTTCAAAGCATTCAAAAGTATTTATACAAAATTCTCGTATTTTAAGTTTTTTTTTTTGTAGTTTTTATATATTATGTGATTTGGTAGATGATAGAAAGATTTTTCGTATTTTCATAGATTTATTTACAATATTATGGAATTCAACGCTCTTGAAATCGAAGTTTTATTACTTTCTAGAATATTCCTAGATTTATTAAATACTTTAATCAGCATTGATAAGTATCTTATAAAATACTTGTATTTCAAGTATTTTCTGTGTTTTTTTGCGGTTTTGAATTCTGTGAGATTTTCTGAAAAATACAGTGATTTTTAGTATTTCTATTGATTTCAATGTAAACTACTCAAAGTCAATACTTTTGGAATCAATGATTTTTTTTCGAAATTTATACAGATAATTGATAGAATGAGATCAGCATCAATCTGTACCTTTTTAATTTTTTTATTCTCAGTATTTCTTTTTATTTGTTCAATGTTGTACTATTTCGTAGCAGATTTGAAAATTTTTAATATTTTCATGGATTTTCATATAGATTAAAAAAATTCAATTATCTACTAATCAGAGTTTAAATTTTTTCAAAATTTTTATAAATTGTTAAAACAATTTAATCAGCAAGTTTCAATTCTCATGAAATTCTAATATTTTTAAGATTACTTTAATTTTTTTGTAATAATTGTCCGACTTTCTACAAGAATCGCAAATTTTTGGTATCTTTAGGGAATTCTTTATAAGTTACTAAAATCTGATGTTCCAAGGATCAAAGGTTTATTTATTCCATGAATTTGCATAGTTTTTAGAAAATTTGTAATAAACATTAGTAAGTTCCTTTTTCATTGATGGTATTTTCAGTATCTTTTTGCATGAATTAAATTTCATAAGATTTTCTACAAGTTTGAATATTTTTACCATATTCAGAGACTTTGGCAAAGAATCCTAAAATTGTTATTTGGATTTTGCTAAGGTTTTGTAATAATGTTATCAGTATTCATAAGTAGGTTAAAAAACCAATCTACACCAATCTAAACCCAAATTTACATCTACACCCATATCTACACCTGGACATTCATTGGGCTTAGTTTTGAACAATTTTGAATTTTTAACGTAATTTGAACATGTATTTAACTACCTTGGAAACTTTTCAAACTTTTCATAATTTTTTTCCAGAATTTTTACAGAATGTCAAAATAATTCTGTTAGCGTTTATAATTATCGAATAAAATTCAAATAGTTTATTCAGGACTCTTTGTATTTTTCTTTTTTTTTCTAGTTCGTTGAATTTCGCGAAAATTTTTAAAGGATTTTCAGATTTCTGGTACTTTCATAGATTTTTATGGAAATTACCTCAATTTCATGTTCCAGGCATCTAATTTTGAATTATATCCGGAATTTTCATAGATTATAAGATTTTGGATTGATTGAAAACAATATTTGTTGGAATCTTCCAAATTTATATTATTTTTTGTGTTTTATTTCTATATCTTTTAAATTTGTAAGATTTTATGGCGTATTGGTAGATTTTTAATGAAAATTTCTACATAGATTTTTGAAATTTAATGCTCTAGGAATTGTGAATACATACTTTTCCAGAATTCTGATGGATTTATAAATAAATAACCACTATTTATTGCTGATGAATAAAATTGTATAACTTACAGGATTTTTCGTATTTCTTTTTGTAATTAATAAATTTCGTAAAATTTTCTAGAACATTTTCAGATTTTCAGAATTTTATAGATTTCCATACAGGTAAATCAAATTCCATGCTCTAGGAATAGTAGTTTCATTCATTTTCCGAATTATCGTAGACCTTGAATCAATCAAATAACAATTTTTGTTTTTCGAATTCCTATTATTATGGGTATTTTTTTGTATCCACTGAATTCCGTGATATTTAAAAGCAGATAAAAAATTTCCAATTTTGTCTAGATTTTTAGAATTTTGTGTTCCTAAATCTAAAACTTCATAGATTTTTGGTATAGTAAGAAATTGTGAATGCAACACATACTACACAAATTCCTACCGTATTTCATAGATCTCACGAAGAATTATATTTCAAAAATTTTCGTTAATGAAATTTATAATATTGACTTTAAATGATAATAATATCGTAAGAAGAAAATCACAAAAATATCGATACAGAAAAATTTTAACGTCTATTGAATATTCCTGCAACGACAGACTGTCCTTCATAAGAGCCACGTAGCTATGATATTTTGAAATTCAAAAAATTTCCAAAAAACAACAAAATTGATGTTGGCAGAAATGACTGACCAGAATTCTGAATGTTTGAGTGAGTAAGAAAAAAAATTTTTTTTAATATTGTGTTGTCTATATTTTAACAAAGAAAGCTTGCCGTATCATTCGGAATTGCAACGAAAATATAAAAATACACTCTAATATTCTATATAACATAAATATCCGATATAATATCGACACGCATCGCTCATCCCTTACGTCCATTACATTTATCTGATTCCCTTGGGTAACGGGATACGTGATGGTACTTCCGGAACGCCTCGGCCGTTCGCGTATTACGGGCCATTTGTTCATAGCACTGTTAACTATCGACTTGGTACGCGTCATTGGCTCGCCATTGAAATTGTCACTGCATTCTGTTTCATGCCAACGTTCTGCGAATCGGGTTTAATGAACCGCCCAAGACCGAAAACCGATCGAGGAATGGATTCGGCGACGATGTTTGCCGTTTCCTGATTGCTAATGTATACGCGCCCCGAGGCCACCGGGAGTGCAGGATCAATCGAAAACTTGGTAGAAGGCGAAGAAATCAGGTCGATGGATATGGCGTTTAATACGAGATTTGATAACCGACTCAAGAAGACGAGAGTAATGAATGAAGACAGCATTAACAAATTCAGAAAGGAATTCTCAATTCTAACCACAAACGCACAAAACTTTCGGAAAGTAATCAACGACTTCTTATTCTAAGGCCATTAACTCGCAAGCAGAAAGGGGAAAAGAGATCCTTGCATCGTTAAAAAGTTGACGACAGAAGAACTAGCCACTTGTCCGTTTTCCCCGAGATCAAAAGAACCGAGGCCAACCGGGAGATTCTGGTCTCAAGTGAATGAAATGATTCCAAAAGGGCCAATTTCCATCTGCTTTCCATGCTCGCCTTCCCTCTTCGAAAAGCTCGGCGACAATTTTCCCCCGAGAATCGGGGGCTAGGAAATAAATGGTGGTCGCGTTCCTCGAGAGCACTCGTAAAATTCGGGCAAAGCCGCGTTGTAATGAACGCGCCAATGCCACCGGTCGCGGGATTCAATCGGGCTCGCTTGAAAAATATAGCCGCCCCAAGAAAAACTCGGCGAATCAATAATCCCCAGACGTGCCGTAAATATATCGCGTGATTCGCGAAACACAGCGCGGGGATATCGCGGTATCACTTTGGCCCAGGAAGAAAAAGAGATTGCTGTAGCAGCAGAAAGATGTGCTGTTTTGACGCAATTTGTCTTATGAAAGGGCTGAGAAGAGTCCTGTATACTTTGAAAATTCCGACGAAGAGTTTTGAGGGATTGATGTCCATAAATGAAGCAGAACAAAGTCAGCAGGACTCGAGAAGACACACAAAAAGACGTGAAAGTAACGGAAACTTACTTTTTCTAAGTAATAACGGCAACGAGTTACTATTTCTTTTCAAGTGACGGTAACGTAACGATTTACATTTTATAAAGTAATTTTCCAAACCCGAGTAAAAACCCAGAAAATCCTACAAATGATATAACTACTTTGAAAAATACGAAAGATACTAAAAGTTCCTTGAACCTACGAACAAAGTCTTTTCCAAAAGATTCATCAACATTTATTCAATTCATTTTAACATCAATATTTTCTCTCCAATACATAACATGAGCTGATATCTATATTTTCCGTTTCCATTCCCATCCCTTACAAACGTCAGTCGTGAATTGGCGTGACCTTACGAAGAAACGTCGGCCCCAAACGCCATAATTGAAAATACTTGCAGGGTCAGAAGTGAGCATAAATAAATGATCGCTTGATATTCAATAGCCCCGCCCGAGGAAAATCCGAGGTCCTCTCGGACGTTTGAATTAATAATGCTTTCCTTACTTTCTGGAGTCGTGGGTTCTGAAATGTCTTGGGGATTTAATGACATTGCGCTGCGGATGATCACGTTCGGGGATGCATTTCAAACGAGGGCTGGAAATTCATGTGGATGAATTTTGTACGTGAATGTCGGATGGACACTTTAAAGATTTAGTGGGTAATTTTGGGTTGTTGGGATGACGTTCTATTAGAGGATCCGCCATTTTCGACACTAGCTGACAATCGCAGACTGCTCTCCATTTTGAAAAAGTCAAATATTTACTAAACGATAAATCACGTTTACATAAAAATGTATGAAAATCTAAAATCCATTTTCTTCGCAAAAATTCCTGTGAACTGGCTTGCATCAACCCAAAAACCCTAGATATTTTTCCAAGTAGAAAAATCCGCTCCAGATTCGTCTTCGTCCGCCTCGCTTTTGTCCAATTGATGCGCATTTAAAATTGATATCGTCGATTCGAACTGGAAGAGCGAATCGACAGAATATCCCGATGAATCAACAGCAAAAAATGGCCGAAATGTATTTCCTGGCCGTAGGTTGGTGAGCTAGGAAAATAAAAAAAAGAAAAGGCGAATCCTGATTTTCCGCAAGCGGAAGTTTGAGAGGACGAAATTTGAATGATTCCTGGGCTATTACGTGGCCTATTCAATAATTCATCGCTCGTCGCGAAAAGCGCGGTAAAAAGTAAATCGATTTTTCTCGACGTACAACGGAAAAATCACGTTATTGTAAGGTTTGATGATTTTTTTTTTTTTTGGCAGTATTAGTTAGGTTCTTTTTGGTCGAGCGGGTTGGCGGCAATGTAAAGAAAAGAGAGAGAAAATAAAAAGGCAAGATGGCGACAGGAGCCCGAACAAACAAAATCATTGTCGGTCATTATCCGACAAAATCATACAAATACAGTTCACGGAAACGAGGAATAATTAAGAAATAGTCAATAAAATTGCAAATATATTTTGATATAAAATAATTATGTTATTATATTCTGATATTCATGTTTGTACAATATGTACTTCATGACACAAAATAAACTTTTTTTAAATTGTTTTGACATTCAATCTTTGAAACTGATACGAAGGGGGACCCAAAAGTAACGGGAATTAGGTGGTGGGGGGACCGCGGAGGGGGGGATCGGGTTCTCCACTGGTTCTCTTCCAAGCTGCTACTCTCCCAAGTCAGTGTGCAAAGTTCATTTGCTGTGAGTGCATTCGTTCGTCCGTAAGAATTTTTCTAGTGAAACGACTTTTTCCGTTTCGGCGAAAACGTGAAATGGCTGAGTGCGGAGAGCAACGCGCGGCTGTAAAATTTTGTTTTTTGTTAGGAAAAACACCCGCGGAAACCCTTGTGATGCTGAAAACAGCTTATGGGGATAATGCTTTGAGTAAAACGCGTGTGTACGACTGGTTTTCGCGTTTCAAGAATGGGGAGATGTCAATAGAAGACCAATCTCGTTCTGGGCGCCCCTCGACTTCAAGAACGGACGAAAACATTGAAAAAATCAACACTCTTGTTCATGAAGACCGTCGCCGAACCATCGATCAACTTTGTGAGATGTCTGGATTGTCATGGAGTTCAATTCAGAGGATTTTAACTGAAGATTTGAGCATGAGGAGAGTTGCAGCCAAATTTGTTCCTCGCCTTCTCTCCGACGATCAAAAGGAGCGTCGACTTCAGGCCTGTCTTGAGCTGCAAAATCAGTTGGATGAAGACCCAGATTTTTTTCTCAAGGTTATAACTGGCGATGAATCATGGTGCTATGGCTACGACCCCGAAACAAATCAGCAATCAAGCTAATGGAAGACACCTCTCTCGCCTCGTCCAAAAAAGGCACGCCAAGTGAAGTCCAACATCAAGACATTGCTCATTTGTTTCTTCGATTGCAGAGATATTGTGCACGCAGAATTTGTTCCTCCAGGCCAAACGGTCAACCAACACTTCTACTTGGAGGTTTTGAAAAGGTTGAGGGAGAACATCCGGAAGAAAAGGGCGGATCTTTGGCGCACAGGAGATTGGTTCTTCCACCACGACAATGCACCTGCCCACACAGCGCTGTCCGTGAAGAAATTTTTGACCAAAAACGGCATGACACCGATTGTTCACCCCCCCTATTCACCGGACCTTGCCCCCTGTGACTTTTTTTTGTTCCCTAGACTCAAAAGGGACATGAAAGGAAAACGTTTTGGGACTGTAGAAGAGGTGAAACAAAAATCGCTGGAAGGTTTAAAAAACATTGAAAAAAATGAATTTCAGAACTGTTTTGAACACTGGAAAAAAAGATTGAACAAGTGTATTACAGTCAATGGGGGTTACTTTGAAGGTGATAAAAATTGTGTGTGAAAAAATTTGTCAATAAAAAAGTTGTAACACAATTCCCGTTACTTTTGAGTCCCCCCTCGTACTTCGAGAAGATTTTTTGGTTTCCATGACGGAAAACTATGTTTGCACTGTTGTGATTGCCAATTTCATATCACGCTATTTTGTTCCTCAGTTTTACCTCAGGAAAACCTGCCGGCTTTGCCAAAATTATAAGTTGTTACATTATATGAAAATGAATAAATACTCGGTGTTGCATACACAGTAAAAAAAATCTTGCAGAACTAATAGTTCCAAACTAGCAAATAAAACGACCTCCTTTGGAAGGGGTAAAATTACAGACTTGTAGTGATTCTACAACAGAGTAGCAGAAGTACTAGGATCTAGTAAAAGTACTTGAAACTAATAAAATTACTAGGAATTTGTAAAAGTACTAGAAAATATTTAATGTACTGAGAAATTTTAGGTTAAATTTGCATGGCATGAATTGGATTATGCAATAACAACATAATAAAAATGAATTCAATATAAACTGCTTTATTCATCACAAACTGAACAAGAGAACATATAATATTTTCTTCGCATAAGACACTGCAAGACGCGATAAAAATGCAGCAACATACGCCACGGTACAAGACGCCAAAGACACAACAGGACGCTAAGTCCAACTTGCACTTTGACGATTTCATTGCATGAATACGATTTGATGATACTTTTACCATGGCTGCAGCGATTCTAATACTTTGGTAGCACTCTTACGTCAATGTAGTAAATTTACTAGCGGTCGTAATTCGACCCCTTCCGAAGGAGGTCGTTTTATTTGCTACATTGAGAGGTGTACTATTATGCATTTTTAGTACACATACTAGACGCTTGTAAAACTACTTTATCCGGTGATGCTCATTTACTGCACTCTGGTAAATTCGTACTACTTTCTAGTACATTGACTATACTGTAAGTAGTAACACCTCTACTATACCCTAGTAATTCTGCAAGATTTTTTTTACTGTGTAGTGTCCGCGTAGCGGACGGGTTCATCTTGCATATATAATTATGTTATTATCGTTGTGACGTTTCATGATTATTTTTTTTGTTGGCAGTATGAGTTAGGTTCTTTTTGGTCGAGCGGGTTGGCGGCATTGTAAAGAAGAGAGAGATAAAATAAAAAGGCAAGATGGCGACAGAAGCCCAAACAAACAAAATCATTGTAAGTCATTATCCGACCAAATCATACAAATAAAGTCCACAGAAAAAAGGAATAATCAAATAGTCAATCAAATAACAATCATAATTTGAAATAAAATAATTATATTATTATATTTTGATATTCATTTTCAATATGTACTTCATGGCACAAAATAAACTTTTTTCAAATTGTTTTGACATTCTGTCATTTAAACTGACACTTCGAGGAGATTTTTTGGTTCCCATGACGGAAAACTATGTTTGCACTGCTGTGGTTGCCAATTTCGTATCACGTTATTTTGTTCCTCAGTTTTACCACAGGAAAAACTGCCAGCTTTGCCAAAATTATCAGTTGTTACATAATATGAAAATAGATAAATACTTGGTGTTGCATAGTGTCCGCGTAGCGGACGGTTTCCTCTAGTATATATAATTATATTATTATTGTTGTGACGTTTGATGATTATTTTTTTTGTTGGCAGTATGAGTTAGGTTCTTTTTGGTCGAGCGGGTTGGCGGCATTGTAAAGAAGAGAGAGAGAAAATAAAAAGGCAAGATGGCAACAGAAGCCCAAACAAACAAAATCATTGTCAGTCATTATCCGACCAAATCATACAAATAAAGTCCACAGAAACAAGGAATAATCAAAAAATAGTCAATGAAATAACACACGTCATATCGGATTCTGTGGGAAATTCATGGCTGATTGATTGATTCAATTGATTTTGTGTGTTCTATTTATACTTTTTATTTAATCGATAAATATCTTGCAAAATTAAGCATACATAGAGTATTGTGTTGTAGATATCCGTCGAAATATTGAAATCTCTAAATTGAATTCATTTTGTACATCTCTTACAATTTATTTGAAAAAACACGTTGTACACGTGTTGGTAGTAACGGGTTTCAAAGCGCGCGTGCCTTTTAACGCGACAACAAAGTCGTGTCATGTCGACGTGTTTGCACGAGTCAAAGAGTTCGATACGTTACGAACGTTCGACTCGTGCAAAGCCCTGTAATGCGATAAGCGTTGCGATTGACGAGTGGTAAAATGACGCTCAGAATGAAAATCAATCACTGATTCGTTATTCCCCTGCAAAACCTATTTGTTTTTTTTTTTTTTCAAACTTATAAATAAACAACTCCAGTTGATCATCTGTCTGGTATCCCTAAAATAGTTTGATTTTTCTTTCCTACGGTAATAAATAATGACTAATGATCCCAATATGCCAAAATCATGATCACTTCTATTTCTTGAGATTTTCCTATTTTTAAGGGGCAGTGATTAATCTTGTTCAGGTAATTTTTTCTTCAAAGTCAAACGAAATCCTTCCTAATTGGAAATTCCGTGGAACTAATCGACTCGCATTAGGTTCGGGACAGAGACTTTCATGGTGGCCGATCGCGAATGCCCTTGCAAGTGATATACATTGGCGTTGCAGAGGTCAATGCGCGATTAACCAATTACCAAAGCAGACATTGAATTTCTGTTGGCTGTCGTGGTGTCAAAGCAACGCGGCAGTAATTATCGATCAGCCCTGCAGAGTCATGTAAATTCAGCATTTAAGTACTGTCAATTATTATCCAAACACAGCCCTAGGCCAAAGCAAATTTAGTGTCAACAAATCTTCCGAAGAGGCCATTTTGACGGCGTTCAAATTCACGCGAATCGGAGCTGGGAAAAAAGAAGTATATTGAAGGGAAAAATTGATGAGAATTGTTTGGATTTTAATCATTTGAAGAATACAGAAGGTTTTGAGAATATTTCAAGATTCGCGGAATTTTATAACGTTTTCTAGAATTCTGCATAATTTCTCGATTTCTCGAGAAATGTGGATAATCTTGTGAATTTTTAGAATTTTGAAGATATTCATTGGATTTATCGAAATTTTTTATGATCTCTGTAAGATGAAAAATTTTTTTATCTTTTGAATTTTTCAAATATTACAGTTATTGCTGTTTCAGGAGGAATTAAAAAAACATCTCACAATTTTCCAAATTGGGCAATATTTTTTGAAATTCTAGAATTTTTTAAGTTTTTTCTCGAGTAATTGATTATCTTCGAAAATTTTGATTATTTTAAATCTTTAAAATTCCAAAAATTTTCCTCATTTTTATCGAAATCTTTTGAAAATATCGACTATTTTAATAAGATGTCATAAGTTTTTGATTCAAAAAATGTTGAGAATATAACAGTTTTTGTAGTTCAAGAAATCTCGCAAATATTTACCGACCTACCAAAATGAACAACATATTCTGGAATTGTACAATTATTAAATTTCATCCTTTTACGACTATTGACAATCTTCAAAATTGACGTACTTTTTTTGAAACCACATAAATTTTTCGATTTCTTCCAGAATCATCAGCTATGTGCGAAATTTCTATTGTTTCTAGAATTTCCGAAATTTTTTTAATTCCTAGTTTATTCCCAAAAACTCGAAATTTTCGACGATCTGTGTACAATAAACAAAATATTTTTCAATTTTCAAATATTTGCGATTATTGGACAGTTTTCAAAGTTTTACAGAATCATTGAAATTTTCTCACTACCTCCAATATTTACCTAATTTTCTTAAGACATTACAAATTTTTCGATTATCCTTAAATTACTGGCAATTTTCAAAATTGTATTTATTGCTCGTACTGCTAATATTTCTAGACATCAAGTCAAATATTCGAAACTGTCGACCATTTTTGTACGATGTTTTGATTTTTGAAAATCTTAAAAATAAATCGCACATTTCTAGAATTTTCAAGATATTCATTGGAATTATTCGAATTAAGATATAAAATATTTTAATCTTGACACATTTTTGAAATATTCCACTGTTATTGTAGTTTTAGGAGAATTTTCAAAAACATCTCACAATCTTTAAAATTTAGCAATATTTTTTGATATACTATAATTATTCAAGTTTTTTCTCGAGTAATTGGCTATTTTCGAAACTTTTGATGATTTCAACTCTTTACAATTCTTGAAATTCTATTAATTTTTATCGTAATCTTATGAAATTATAAATTATTTTATACAATCTCATAAGTTGTAGATTCTAAAAATGTTGTGAATATTACACAGTTTTTGTAGTTCAAGAAATCTACAAAATATTTACTAACCTACCAAATTGATCATTTTCTAGAATTCTACGATTTTTTCATCAAAGTACTAATATTGACAATCTTCAAAATTAACCTACTTTTTATTAAACCACTCAAATTTTTCAATTTCTGTCAGAATCACTAGCAATGTACGAAATTTCCAATGTTTTTTGAATTCCCCAAATTCGTTAGTTTCTAGTTCATTCTCAAAATTTAAAAAACTGTCAATGATATGTGTACAATAAACAAAAAATCTTTCGATTTTTAAAAATTTTGCCATTATTACACAGTTTCTAGAGTTTTACAGAATCTTTAAAATTTTTCACTATCTCCGATATTTACCTAGTTTTATTGAGATCTTACAATTTTTTTGATTATCCTTAAATATTTTTTGATATTCCACATTATACAAAATTCATCAACATTCTCTGTTAATAAACAAATTTTTCTAACTTTCCGGAACTATTGACATTTCTCAAAATGTGCATTTTTTACTCAATTATCTGAAAATTACGAACCTAAATATTATTATCCTTTCTGTTAATCATTTGATTTTTATCATCATTTTTATATTATCTCGATGCTCTTCTATATTTGCTGTATTTTCGTTATTTATCATTCATCTAATTATTCATCATACCCGAATTTCTAAAGAATTTTGACCCCCGAAAATCCCCTCTTGCCTACACCTCTACCAGAAACTCATCGCAGCACGGATTTTCGTTTCTTTTCATCCCGAACGTAACATTTGTACATGGGAGCATCGAAAAAAAAAAAAGAAACAACCCCGTGATTGCGTAAAGGGGAAATTTATATTCGCGTTCGATCGAATTCGTTAAATGCGCCCCGGGCAAAAAGCGCGATTTATAAAGGCACGACAAACAGCATGAATAACTGGATGGATTAATCGAGCCTTGATGCACTTTATTTCCAACGTTGACGAGAAAATCATTAAGTTTATTTACAGGGAAACGTCAGAGTACGAAAGGGTTTTTCACGAGTGTTTCGTTTGACGAGTATCGCATGAAAATCGAGAATTATTGTACGATTTATTTGAGTTTCCGCTGGAACCAATTGTTTGATCGGTCGACGTATATTGATGCATTGGGTATTTGATGATTTTCTCAATGGACGTTGTTCCCTTTACATGATACCATGAATTTAATTTGTGATTGATAACATTTCTGTTAGATCCCGTCGATAATTTTGTTCCTGATGAAGATTTGGAATGGCTGCTTCTTGTAGAAGGATTTGGAAATAACGTTCTTATCACCCTGAACCTGAGAAACGCTTTCAGTATGAGGAAACAAGCTGGGGAACGCCGTTATTCGAGGCAAGACGTAACGTCGATGCCATGGCAGTGATAGCGCGCGTCTCGAACCAAATGGCTGGGATGGATCCAATCCCAGAATATTCGACGTGTCTCGACTTGGTGCGTCGAGATCGACCGTGACGTCTGTCTGGGACAGCGCGGATGTTCGTATTGCTTTCCTCGTGTTTCGGCATGCCAATCAAACTCTGATGCGTCGAGAATCGCGACAGACGACGTCGGTTTCATCCGGAAATCGCTGGCCCGATTACAGCTATAGTCACTACTTACAATCAGAAGGTTAGGATCATGTACACTGTGTATCAAAAAATTACATTTGAAAAACATGTATGTCTACTTTATTTTCAAGACTCTTTTTCCCTTTTTTTTCACGTCCCACGATGCTAAATTGAGTGATTATAATGATGTACAAGTATAGTGCAAAAAAACATGTATGACACATGTCTCCGTAAAAGACACGAAGACGCGAAATCCATGTCTTCAGTCATTAAGTGTCTTACTTTTATGTGTCCAAAAGATGTGTTTCATTGACATCTTTGAACGTCTTAAAAATGGAGTCAAAAAGTTTCTCGTGGCAAGACACCATTTTTTGCAGTGTACATCCTGTACTTGTTTTTCAGCTTTGCACGTACACGTTATTACTGTAGTCACGTCTTTTATAAGTCGTAATTTAATCCTTTCAACGTAAGAGTCTTCTATTGATGATTTGGGATTCCCATATTCTGTTTTCGTAAAAACCTCTTGTCTACAATAATGATTCTAGCATTGTAAATTATCTTTTTTATTTCGTCGTTCATCAGGCTCTACTCACGTGATGAACTAACCGATCATATGTATAAATACGACGTCAATATGAAGTGGAAGCAAAGTTTTGAGAAAATCTCGTCTACCTAGATTTTAAGTATGTATTTTTGACCCTATTTGTATATTTCGGTACGTATAGTATTTTGCAGGATTATCTAGTAATTTATAAATTTTAACTATTAATATGTACATTGCTACATAGATTACGAGAATTTTATGCTCTGGAATTCAAAATTCATCAAATTTTTTGTATTTGAGAGGATTTTTCAGAAAATTGTATCTATATAAAATTTTATTTCTTTTACTTTTTTTTTGGTATACTTTTCCTGCTTTTCTACGATTTCAAGAATTGTTCTGTATTTCTGAATTTTTCGCCAACTATAAACGGTTGCAGGATTTTCAGTATTTCTATATATTTTAAGGATTTTTATATGAATGATTATGTAGATTTCGAGAATTTCAAGCTTAAGAATTCTAGGTTCATTCAATTTTTCGTGTTTCATAGTATATTTCACAAAACAGTGTCTCAAAGAATTTTCATTTCTTTCAGTTTTTTTTTTTTTGTATTTCTTCAGTTTTCTTACGATTTTGAGAATCGTTTAGTATTTTTATACATTTCTTTTTAAATTTCTGGAATTTGATGCTCTGGGTATTAAAATTGTCTTAATCCCAAAAGTTCCACAGATTTGTATTTTTCTTTTTGTTTTTTTCTTTTTGTAACTCCTAGTATTTAGGGAATGTTGCAGAATTTCCCAGTTTATGCAAAGATATCTCTTCAAATTTCTAGAATGAGATTTCCTAGAGTTGAAATTTTGAAACTTATAGGTTTGAAAAGTTTTTTAGTATTTTTATAGAATTCTACATACATATATTTCGAGAATTCAATAGTCGAGAAATAAAAGTTCCTATTTTCCTGAAATTACATAGATTTCTGAAGATTCTTATAGCATACATGAAAAACTAATTGTAATCTAGAATTTTCAGTATTTTTCAATAATTTGTTTGTTATTATTAGGTTGCGTAAGTTTTTCTAGCAGAATTTATAAATTTTAATGATCCTGCTATAGATTTTGAAAAGTATGGATTTAAAGATGTAGATAAAATTTGTAGCTAATATTATATTCTCAAAATTCCATAAAACTACAAAAACTGTAAAATACTCTTTGAGTTTTAGTAAATCAAAAAAGTTTCGCCATAATAAAATTGTCTATTATTTTGAAAATATGAATATAAAATTGAGAAATATCGATTATTTTGTAAAATTCGATTCTTTGGAAATTCAAGAGATTACCAACAATTATAAAAAATGCGTAAAATTTGCAAGATTGAGAAAAAGGTTATTAAAACTTAAAGGTTGTGGAAAATTATAGAATGTATTAGTGAAACTTGAAAAAATGTTCGATATCCTGAAAATTTTCAAAACTCAGCGAAAGTGTCATCGTACGAAGGTCATCGTGAATTCTCAAAAAATATATTGAAAATTTTGATAAATTTAGAAAATTCAGAATATTATGAAAATAGTGGAGATTATCAATAATTCAAAAACATTCCAGGAGTTCTGTAGGATATCGGAATATTCTGATAAATTTTGTAGACCATAGAATATTACGAACGTTTTCCAAATTCTCAAAATTGTATAAAGTAAAAAAATCTAGCATGGTACGAAATTCCTGAATAATTTTTTAAAAGTTCTTCGTAAATATAATTGTTCAAATATTGTGAAAAATTTGTGGAATTCGGGTAAAAGACTGTAGATTTTGTTTATTATGAAGATAGAAATTTTCCCAAAGCCCTCATGAAACTACAGAAATTGTGTTATCTTTTTTGAAATTTGAGGAATCAAAAAACGTTTCTTTATACAGAAATCTCTCTTAGTTTTGAAATTTTCAAAAATTTTCACTAAAATCTTGAAAAATCAAACAAATTTGAATACCATCTAACATTTGTCAAAAACTTGAAGCTGGAAAAAATTTGTAAGGTTTCAGAAAATGTTGATAGAATAATTAGAAAAGTCCTTAAATTTACAGAAACTGTAATTCATAACACTTTAAACAAATTATAAAATGTTCAATCTAGCCGAGATTGTTGATAACTTTGAAAACTCAAGAAAAAAAAAAGAAAAATCTCTCGAAAGCCTGAATTTTCTCCCAATTTTCCACAATCCTGCCGTGAACGCTCTGAAAAATTTTCCCTGGCAACTCCAGAGTTATGTATAACAACTCAGGTATCAAAGCCAACAAATTTTCCCCTGTTTTCATTTCTGTAACGTCCGTTTTTTCAGGCATAAGCGTAATAGCTCGGAGTGAAAAGTGTCGGCTCAGAATGTGCAGGAGCCAAATGTGTTCTTGGCACTTTATGAATTCGCGTGTAATAACGACGCTATAAACGACGCGGCCGCGACCTTTTCGCTCGCAGTCATTACGCGTATGATAACTGCAGTTTTTTCCCCACGAGGTATTTTAAATAGTAGCGAGCCGAGCGAATGAATATGAATGCCGTGGCGGTTTAGCCGCGCGATGCGGATTTTTTTTCTCGGCCAGCGGCCGAGCTTTAACCGCGCACCAGCGGACCGTGAGATAAATTTTATGCAAACCGACCGTGTTTCGGGAAAAATTTTAATCCCACGGCAGCTATTTCTAACTTGGACAATGCGCCTGCTTCATTTGAGTTTTGCGAAATTTGGTGTATGGAGGGTTATATGGGAGGAGTCGATTCTGGCGCATAGTTTTTCAGTGCAAACTTTTACAGTGATATATAATGATAGAGTTTCAGAATTTGAATAAATATATGCATAATATGACAATTGGACTGTAATGTCATCATGATTCAATATTTTTTTACTCATTATACTTCGTGCAACACTTTATACAATACTTTTTACATTTTGTACGTTGATCAGTCAAAATACTTAGTTTACGAATTTTTCTTCTGATTCTTTTGAAAAAATAATGAATCATTATGGAGCATTTGAAGAGAATGATATTCTTAAGAATTTGATAGTTATGAAGTTTTTCTCGAAGTTTTGTGACATTTTTATAGAATGAAAAGGTAAACTTATTTTTCGGTCGAATTTTTAGAGATTTTTTTACATTTTGATACAACGAAAATTCGAAAATGTTATACCATCGAAAATTTTAACAATTTTGGTAAAATAGTACAATTCGTTGTATTATTTATGGAAATATGAAATTGAGCAATTCATACCTTATTTCTTATGCTATGTTTTCTATTCATTTTCTTTGTATATCAGTCAAAAAATATTTAAGTTTTTGAATGTTTTTATCCAAAACTGATTCTTTTGCAAAAACAAAAGTGTGATTGAAATTTAAGTATAACGAAAATTAAAAAATTCCATAGAATTTACTTTTCATACAGATTTTAGATTTTCATTCGAAATTCTTTCGGAAAAAAATGTTTACTTCGGAAACATATTTTGAAAAAAAGGGCTTAATAAAAAACATTCTGAAAAGGGATATTTTCGTGACATGATAATTATTCGAATTTATATATAACTATTTCAAAATTTTTTTATAGTGAAAACGCGAAAATTTTATGCAGTTAAACTTTGATACTTTTCCAAAAAAATTTTGTAGAACACAAATTCGAAAATGATATACAATCGAATTTTCATACGATTTTGAATATTTATAGAATGTTTTTGGAAATTTCGAAACACTAAAAGATTGAAAGCTTCATAAAATATTTTTCATGAGTTTTTTAAAGGAGCTAGTGAAACTAACAAAGCATACAAATATTTTTTTCAACAAATTGTTTTGAAAAAATAAAAGTTACTGAGAAGTATTGAGAAAAAGTAATTTTCTTGATACTCCAAATTATTCGAATTTTTATACAATTGATTCGAAATTTTAATGGGTATGATCAAATCTAAAAAATTGTACACAGTCGTATTCTTGTTTAAATTTTTTTACAATATGAATCCAAATATATTCTACACTTTAATTTCCTCGACATTTTTTTTAATTTTCATACAATTATTTTAACTTTTATATAAAACACAAAATTAAAATATGTATGAGATTTTTCCTGTACAATGTTTTTTATACATTTTGTAGGTTGATTAGTATAAGTTTCAAGGGATGAAATTTTTTTTTTTTTCTTTCAAAACTGATTCTTGTAAAAAAGTTTAATTCAATAGAATTTTACACAGTTTTTACCTTGCATATAATTTTTTGAAAAATGTTTATACAACAAAAAATGTAAATTAATCTCCAATATTTTTCATACATTTTTACAATAATTAGTATAACTACTAATTTTTGCAAAAGTTTTTTTTTCAAACCATTTCTTATGAAAAAACAATAGACACTAAGAAATTTTGGAAAACGGTGATATTTCTCAGATTCTGAAAGTTTGAATTATAATTACATGTCAACATTTCATGAAATATTGAAAGATTCTAATATTTTCGTCCAGAAAAATCTATTTTCGAATTCTTCTCGAGTTTGGTTGGAAATCTGGTATAAAATACTCAAATGCTACTTAATACTTACCACGTAATCTTTTCGTTCTTAAACACGTAATTTCGTAGTATATGTTTCAATTTAAACATTAAATCTCGAATCACGAATGCAAACGAATAATAATGAGGAATTCGAAGTTCGTTCCATTCTAATTGTATCGATCCAGCAGTAGTATAGATAGAGAATATCATAGCAAGGAATAAAAAGCCTGTTTAGTCAGACATGAACGATTCTTTGCTTTCAGGTGTTTTCAGCAAATTGTAAAACGTTTTCAACAATATTCCTGACTTTATTATAAAAGTTTCACAAATATTCTATTACATTCATTACTATTTTTTGTATCAAGTTTAGTATTTCAAGAAATTTGAAATATAATGATTCGGATTCTGGCACTTTATTAAATTTAGTTTCGACTGAATACTTCAAAATTTGAATTTTTTTATCTTCCATTTCTGTAATACTAGTATTACGGTGTATTTTTTGCAATGAAATTGTTCGTATAACATTTTTTTATCTTCCAAATCCATAACCAATTTCAATCAATTTCAGTCCTCATTTCTTCAACTCCAAAATAATCAAAGACCTACAAATCATTCCGCACTCAAAATAAATTAAAATTAACATCGACAGTCCAAAGCTTCGAAAAAAACATAAAATCATACACATTTTTGAATGAAGACACATTTTTTCAAAAGACTCCTTCCTAGAATATCTTCTGCGAACGTGCATCATTATAATTTCATTGATGGCAAAAGCCAATGAACAGGATCGTTGGAAACTCGTGTGAGAAAACTCCGCGTCAGCGTACGTGTCGGAGGAATTTCAGGGGAATAATATTGGAAGCGAGTAAACTGCAGTGGAATCTCCTCGGCGCGGAGAAATTTTCGACTGCGACATTGATTGATTCGCGTCACGTGTATTGTGCATTCGAGTGCGATCGCAGATAGCACCGCGTTCCCCTTATCCGTTATGTCAAAGTCGACATTCGAATGGGTTATCGGGATCGGCCGGCCAAAAACCCACTTATTCGACCACCGCGGGGCTGGGTACATTTTTCGACGGCACGAATAATTTGTGTCTCCCGTGACACGAGTGGAATCTTCCTCGGTGCTTCTAAATCAAAACGCTTTTTTCCAAATTGAGGCCTCAATTTGGATAAAAGTGCTCACCGAATTCTGAAAGTTGGATGAAAGTTGGCGTTCGGGAGATAGGTGGGAAATAATTTTTGGGAAAGTTTTTTTCTAATAAAAAATTTTATCCTTTTGCTTTTTCATACTTCATGTACTCAAGGTTTTGCAACGAATCTAAATAGAGAACACAGTTTGAAAATCACGAAAATTTCGTATTCCCCCAGGGCGAGAAAATCCAGTGAATTTACAATTTTTTCCAGCCAAACGCCCGACCACGCAACTGATTTTAGCACGTTGGTCAACCTGGCAGAATTCCAAGCAAAAATGGTAACTTTGATTTCAAACGACAACGAAGCGTCGAATAAATGCCCAAATCGTCCAATTTGAATCAATCAAAACGACGTGGATCGTGCCAAGGCTTTTTATAAAGTCCGCGAAGGCGAGCTTTTCAATCTCCATTTCCCGTTTCGTAATTGGTTGATTCGATTGGGACAAGGGTGCAGGCAAAAAAATTTTGAGTTTCAAATCCTTCATGAAAAAAGAGTCAAACGAATCATTATTTTATGTACAGGTAAGAAGGATTAATTATAATGAAAAAAAATATGTGAAAATCATTAAGAATGGAGTTAAATAATTGAATAATAAATACATAAATAATGACACATAATCAATAAAATAATATTGACTTAAATAATGAGATATTTCAGTTGTTTTAATGAAAGAATTATTGAAAAAATAATTAAATACTTACAACTATTTCATAAAACAATGAAATTCGAGAGAACTGGCATTAACACTGTGATCACTTAAAAATTTAGTAAGAATTTTCTGTACTGTTTTTTCCTGTTTTTTTTTTTTTTTTGTTTTTTTTGGAATGGAACTTCTGAAGGATGAATGAGACACGTTATTTTCCTAGTTCAGAATCCGGACAACAACTAATAATTACGATATAACGAGTGTTTGATAATGAAGAAATGAGATGTCAATGAGTCTTTTACATTTTGTTGAAGAGGGCCAAAAATGATGACCGAAGGCTAGAGATATTATAATAAGGAAATAAAGAAAATTCAAAAGGAATATATTGGATCCTAGTGATTATTTCTTTGATACAAGACAGGCGCGTAGGCAAAGGGGGGTTTTGAGGGTTAAAACCCCTCCCGAAACTCAGATAATATCAATCAATCTTTCATGTGAAATTAAGAAAAGTTACATCAATAAGCAATAAAAACATAAGTTACAAATAATTATAATTATAATTGAGAAAAATTATCAAAACGTAGGATAACAAAAAAAATATGAGTCAGAAAATTTGTTGCAACCCAGTGAATAATCAAGAAAAATGAAAATCTGGGAAAATACTGAAAATTTACAAAACTTTGAATCTTGGATCATCAAATTTTAGGAATCTATAAAAAATCCATATGAAAGTATGAAAAATCTTTCGATTCATACAAAATATAAAAGAATAATGAAAAAAATTAAATTCTATGAAAAAACTGATTGCTGAAAACTCTCGACTAATGCCTCTACTATCTATAAATTTTGGAATTTCAGGGCCTAGAATTCTAAATATACTATAAATCTATTAAAATTCTGGAAAAAGTAACGAAATCTTTTCGATCTTTCAAAAATACGAGAACAGACTAACGATATATAACATGAAAATCTATATGACTGAAATTTTATCATTAATTTTTAAAACTAATACGAATAGTTCAAAATTCACAACTTAAAGCATCGAGTTTTTTATATCTCTGTAGCAATCAACAAAAAAATAAGTAGTCGATTAAAATACTTGAAAATCCTCCAGGGTTTCGTATATTGTATGTATGATACTGAAAAAATGTAAAAGAAAAAGTTTACTAGTTTATTAGCTTACATGTTTACTAGTTAACTAGATCACTAGTTTTCTAGTTTAATAGTTAACTAACTTACCAATTTAATGGTTAAACAGTTTACAAGTTCACTAGTTTACTAGTTTACTAGCTAACTAGTTTCTTATTCAACTAGATTACTAGTTTACTAGTTAACTAGTTTTTGATTTTATTAGCTTACTAGTTTACTAGCTAACTAGTTTTTTATTTAACTAGGTAACTAGTTTACTAGCTAATTAGTTTTTTTATTTAATTAGCTTACTAGTTTATCAGCTTACTAGTTTACCGGTTGGCTTTTACAAAGTTGGCAAGGTTACTGGGTTTACTAATTAACTGATTTACTTGTTAACGAGATTGCTAGTTTACTATTTGAGTTTTTTACTTGCTTACTATTTTATTATTTTACGATTTCAGTAGCTTACTAGTTTACTAGCTTACTAGTTTACTAACTTACTAGCTCACTAATTTACAAGTTTAATAGTTAACTAGCTTACTAATTTACTTGTTAACGAATTTACTAGTTCACTAGCTTACTAGTTTACGGACTAACTAGTTTTTTATTTAACTAGCTCACTAGTTTACTAGCTAACTAGTTTACTAGCTTACTAGTTTACTAGTTAGCTATTACAAATTTGACTAGTTTACTAGTTTACTAATTAACTTATATACTTCTTAACGAGATTGCTAGTTTACTATTTGACTTTTTTACTCGCTTACTATTTTACTATTTTACAATTTCAGTAGTTAACTAGCTTACTAGTTTACTATTAATCTTCCAATAAATAAAAATTATGTAGACATAATTTTTTAGAAATCTATCAAACTTTCTGTACTAGAGTATATTTATTATTATAATACAAAATTATATCCCTATAATTTTTGAAATTATTCTAGAAATTCATATACAAAACAATTAAAGTACATATAATTCAATACATACATTTCTACAAAAAAACATTTCTTCAATTGTAGAAATGCAAAAAAAAATGTGGAAGAAAATTTTCGAAAATCTTATTGAAGGAAACTGTTGTCTGAAAAATCAATTTCAATTTACAAAATCGTTGACAGTTTCGGTACTGTAGCATTAATTTCTAAAAATCTATAGGGCAATCCATCTGAATATCATAAATATATAAAAATAGCAGTGAATATTACAAAATTCAATGAGTCATATACCATACGAAAGAAATACAAATTTATGATGTACCTTTTATCTGCATGGTTAAAACTTGCTGAAAATCATTTCATGTACATAAATTTTTCAGAAGTTTGATTCTTAGAGCATCGAATTTCAGAAAGCTCTATAGAAACCCATACTACTCAACATCAGATAACCCCTAAAGTGGTAGAGATACGAAAAGTATTAGTAAAAAAAATTGAAACCCAGTTACTAATTGAAAACTAGAAAAACCATATTCCATTATATACAAAAACATGAAAATTGTGCAACCCTGGATTCCAAACGTTGTATAACTTTTAAATTCCAAAATGTAAAACATTTCAAAATCTCTCTCTCGTGGCATATTGTCTAAAATCGAAAATGACGGAATCCCGAAAGAAGAATATTTTTCAGAAAAACCCTTCCCGAAATTTTCTTCTGCCTACGCCTTTGATACTAGAACTGGCATTAGCCTCGCATTCAAAATGTGCAACGTCTTCCTGACTTGGACGATCGATGGGCCGCATTCACCGAAAATTCAGATGCGGATCGATAAAACCGTCAATCAATGCACTATTCAAGTTACTGCGGATATCCGTAGCCGGAAGGCCCGGTAAGTATTTCCATCACGCACCGCGTCAGCTCTGGTGCAGCCGGTCAATCCGCGATTCTACGCGCATTTCCGGTATTTGACAGACGTTATTTCGGCGACACAAAGCCCATTTGGGCAATACTCTCGAGAGCGCTGTTTCCCGGTCCAAATGCTCGCCGACAAATACGCGACGCGCCCAAGACAATCGCTTTTGTTGCACTTTTGCCCCCGGTTTGTTGCGCGGATTTTGCGTTGTCCCGTGACCTGTGAACTTGAAAATGAATGTAGAGGAATAATGATGGGCTATAGATGATGGAAATACTGATTGACATTGCGATTTGCATTCTTTAAAAATTTGTCTTTGCTGTTAAGATTTATTGCAATTTTTGGGTGATTTTCAAGTATGTTAGATTATCGTATAAAAATGGAGAGAACGTTATTATGTAAATCTTGAAAATATACTTATCAACTCCTTCTTCCTCGCTTCATTTCCATTACTAGCCACTGAAAAAAAATCGCCTTCTACGACACTGAGTACATAATGCATGATTTATAAAATCATTCTTCTGGAAAAATATCAAATTCAATTGGTCATGCACATCTTTCAGAAGGCGAAGAAAAATTATATCAAACATCTTGGACACTAGGAATGGTAGAAATAGGAAAAAATCTAGATCATTATCCTACTAAGGGACTGTGGTCATTAAAATCTATATCTCTAGAAACTATGGAAAATGTATTTTATTATTCGAGGGTAACACTACCCAACAGGAAAATTCTGCATGGCTAAAATATCCAAAAATATCCACCCAAAATCGCATGAATTTTTTGCCACGCCGTTTTTGTAGCTCTACAGCACTATCAAAATTTTCTACAATCTACAAAATTTACGTACATTTTCTGAAATTCTACGAATTCTCAAAATTTTTCAGAATTATTGACAGTACTCATAAATTTCATATGTTGTCTGATTTTGGAAAATTATCAAAACTTCAAACGTAATAGACTACTAGTTTTTCAGTATGTATGAAAATTTGTCAAACTCATACAAAATTTTTCTTTGATTTGAAATATCTCTCAAATGTTCCAAATATTTTTGTAAAAAAAAAAGTATGATTATCTACATTTCGAATTTACGAAATTATTGAACATATTCTGAAAATTACAAAATATATGATTTTTCCATGATTATTGACAATAATCGGGATATCTAATGTGTACTGATTTTTCGAAAATTCTAAAACTTTCAATGCCATGTATCAAAATCTTTCAGAATTTCATGAAAATTTGTCCAACTCGTGAAGATTGCTTATGATTTCTTAACATTTCCTGAGACTTTTTATTAGATTTTTCTTCAAAAATTAATAAAACAATATCATGCATATTTTAAAGAAACAATACATATAATAATAAACACAACATACAATATTTTTTAAGATACTTGGAAATTCTACCAATTCCTCATATTTTCAAGAATTTTCGGCAATATCCAAAATTTCGAATTTTTTCTGATTTTGAATTTGTTTACTGTTTCAAACATATTGCATAGGATACACAAAATTTTTGAAATTTTATGAACTTTTTTTAAACTAATTAAGAGTTTTCTGAATTTTCAAGTACTTATTAAGAATTGCATATTTTCATGAAAAAATTCAAAAAATATATTTTCATGCATATTTCGACGGAATATAATAATGAACACAATTTACAAAACTAATGAACATTTTCAGAAATTCTACAAAGATTTTCATTTTTTTAGAATTATTGATAGTTTCCGAAATTTTCAATTAGGTTATGATTTATGAAAATTTTCAAAATTTTTATCAAACCTGCTTCTCAAACTTGAAAAATTTTAGAAAAATCTACACAACTTATAGACATTTATTTTTATTTTTCAATACTTGTACAGAATTTCAAATTTTTGTTAACAATATAAAAATCTATTACAATGCAAATTTTGGATTAATATAGTAATGAACACAATTCATAAAATTATGAACATTTTCGGAAACTATCTGAAAGTTTTTTTTTTTTTTAGAATTATTAATATTTTCAAACTACCAATACGTTCCGATTTTTCAAAATTGGCAGAATTTTGAACATCATACCAACTGTATACTGGAATTAAAAAAATTTTTTTTAAATTTGCCCAGCTTATTAGTATATCTTTTAATTTTAAAATACTGTTTAAGTCTCCGAAATATTTGTTTGGAATTGGAAAGAAAAACATTTTAGTTCATATTTAGGAAAAAAAAAGATTTTTCTGAACACAATATAAACAAAACATTTTCTGAAATTTCACCCATTTCGCGAATTTTTCGAAAATATTCACAATTCCAAGGTTTTTTTTATATTTTTCTCTTGTAAAAATTACGAAACATATGAAAAGCTACTAAAAAATTTCCAAAAATTACAAAAACTTGTCAAACTTATAAGAAATTTTCATGATTTTCTAATATTTTTCCAGTTGCTCATTTTTTTATTCATAAATCTAAAAACTTTATCATGCGTATTTCAAACAAATACAGCAATCAATCTCCTCTCCCCAAATACTTCGGTCATTAACAACCCACCCAAAAAATTACTTTCTACACCCCAAGTCATCCATAATCCACATCCATTTTTCGCACTTATTTCAATCAAAGTTTCATACTTCCAAAAATCCAATTCTTTGCCCTGTTCCAAAAAACCAAAAAGCCTCAAAAAATCCCTCTCGTGGACCTTCGTTGACCCCAAATCCGGAACACCACAAAATTAATACGATCCCGGATGATCGCCCAAAGCTTTCGCAATTCGGTGGACAAATTTCCAAAAGTTAATCAAACGCCGTTTTTATCCCAACCTCCATTGTTTACACATTCGATATGAAATTTCCATATGAATTCGCAGTGAAATTTATAGTTGTTATCACCTTCATCGTAATCTTTGTCACGATAAAATTACGAATTCCAAAGACAAAAAATCTGACACTTGACAATAATTATAACATCAACTGGAAAATAATGGCTCAGGTCGTGAAAACTGCCACTACAGTTTTTCTGTTGTTTTTTTTTTTTCGCTTTTTCATTATTATATCATAGCAATTAAATACAGCAAAGCTGTGTGGGCGCGCAAAAACCCGGTGAAATATGACTTTTAATCTAACAACTTTTACGGCCATTACAACGCGCATGCTTCGCACTTCGGAAATATAAACGACGTCCCAGAAAAATGCCGCGATTTATTTTCACTCGAGGCTCTTTTTTTAAAATATATACTTGGTTAAATATTCCGCAATTCGTCTCTTCTATTGCTACCTGTTTTGACGTGATACAGAACTTGAGGTACTTCGTGCACGATTTTTTATTCATGGCTTCGTTCCAGAGTTGTAGATGAAAAGAATTTTCGAGGGGGATTTGGATAAAAATATGTATTTTGTGATTTTCATTGTTAAACAATCTGGTTAGAGAAGAAGGATTTTTCTTTTTTTTTTAATTTGGAGATTATAGAAAAAAAATTCCGAATTTTTCCATGAAGCTATATAAACAGTAATTTTCTTAAAACTATGCAAAATAATCAAATTTTTGACTAACAAAGAATTAAAATTATTTGCAAACTTTGATGAAAAATGAAACATTTTAAAAATCCATAAAATGAAAAAATATCAGAAGTTTGAAAAGTGGCTTATTATTCAACAAATTCGAAAAATTTGTAGAACTTTGATTATTGTTGATTAATTCCAAAGATTGTGGAATTTTCGGAAATATTTCGTGAAACTACATACACTGTGGAATATTTTTGAATCCTTAAAAATCAACAAATATTTTGTCATACCGAGATTATCGAGAATTTTGAAAATTTTACTGGATATTTTGATAATGTTAGATATTGCGAATAAATTCAAGAAACATCGAATATTTCGAGAATTTGTAGATCATTCTAAAATGAAAAAGGAAAAATCTGTCACGTTCTTAGAAAATGTTTATAAATTTTGTGGATTGAAGATTATTTTGAACATTTCTTGTATCCTAAAAATTATTTGGAGTAGAAAAATTTGTACAATTCCAGTAAATGAAGACAAAGTATAGATATCTATAGTCGTATACTACAGTACTCAAAATTCCAATGAGTTCGAATATTTAAATTAATTTTTCAGGTAACAGAATCTCCAACGCAGATTTCCAGGATATTCATCTTTCTGAAGATATTTTTCTTATCATTCATATTATTTGATGAATTTTCTATTCAAAAAAAAGTACAAAAACGATTTTCTCCAAATTTTGGAAAATCGAAAAAGTTTAAGCTCACAAAAAAAGTCAATAATTTTTTTAATTGGGATGAAAATTCGGCACATTTTAAAAATTCCGGAAATTAAAAAAACATTAGAAGTTTGGAAAATTACCCATTATTCAATAAAATACGGAAGATTTATATAATTTTAATTAAGGTTGAAAAATTTCAGAGATTGTCGGAATTTCGAAAATATTTCGTAAAACTGAAGAAACTGTGTAATATTCTTAGAATTTTCAAAAGTTGAGAAATATTTTTATACACAAATATCGTCGAGAGTTTTAAAAATTTCAACAAATATTTTGAAAATGTTGTAAGTTTTGAATAAATTCACTAGACACTGAAAATTTGAAATATTTATGAATCATTTTGAAAAATCAGGAAATTTGTAAGATTCTAGAAAATATAGATGAATTTTGTAAATTAAAGAATAGTTCGAAAATTTTCTGTATTCTACAAATCATGAAAATTCGTAAAATTTGTAATAAGTCAGTATATATTGATAAATTTCGCAGTTAGTGAAAATTTTGGAAATTTTTATGAAGCTACAGAAACAGCAATTTTCCCGAAATGTAGAAAAATCATTAAAGTTTGACTGACAAAGAAAGTTAATAATTTGAAAATTGGATTTAAAGTCAACACATTTGAAAAATTCCAGAAAATGAAAAAACATCGTATGTTTGAAAAATTGCACATTATTCAATAAAATTCGGAAAAACTATAGAATTGCGATAAAAGATGATAAAATCCAAAGATTATGAAAATTTCGGAAATTTTTCATGAAACTACAAAAACGCAGTATTCTTAGGATTTTCACAAGTTGACATATATTATAATATACAAATACCAATCGAGAATTTGGAACATTTCAATAAATATTTTTTTATGTTGAAAAACTTTATATTAATTCATAATAAATTAAAAATTTTGAAAAATTATGGATAATTCTAGAAAATTGAGCTGTAAGATTCCATAAAACGTAAATAAATTTTGTAGAATGTAAGATAGTTTGAAAATTTTCTCTTTTTTAAAAATTATGTATGTTCGGAAATTTTTCATGAAGCTACATAAACAGTGATTTTCTTAAAATTCCAAAAAATCGTCTAAGTTTTGACCTACAAAAAAAGTCGATAATGTTGAAAATTGGATTGAAAATTGAAAAGTTTGACAAATGAATCATTATCCAATAAAATTCTGAAAATTTGTAAAGTTTGGATTTTTGTTTATAAATATCACAAAGATTATGGGTATTTCAGAAATATTTCGTGAAACTATACAAACTATCTAATATTCTTAGAATTTTTAAATTTTAATAGATATCTTATTATACGACGATCGTCGAAAATTTTGAAAATTGCAATAAATCTTTTGAAAACGTAAGGAATTTGCAATAAATTCAGAAAATATTGAGAACTGAAAATTTATGGATCATTCTGAAAAATTAGGAATACCTGTAAGATTCGAGAAAACGTCGATAAATTTTGAAGATTGTAGAATAGTTTAAAAATTTTCCGTATTCTAATAATTGTGTAAAGTCGAAAAATTTGTTGAATGTCAGTGGATGTTGATGAATTCCGCAGGTTGGGAAAAAATCCGAAATTTTTCATGAAGCTACAGAAACAGTAATTCTCTCAAAATTTCGAAAAATAATCAAAGTTTTGACAAACAATTGAAATTATTTTCAAAATTTGATTGAAAATGAAACATTTTTAAAATTCCGGAAAATTGAAAATATCGGAAATTTGAAAAATCTTCTAATTTTCAAAATGTTCTAAAACTGAGGAAACATCAAAAACACAGAAAATTGTAAATGATTATGAAAAATAAAAAAAATTCAAAAGGTTACAGGAAATTTTTATTAACCTTGTAAACTGTGGAGTAGTTTCAAAATTTCCTAAACTTACAGAAACTGTGTGATGTTCTTTAAATTTTAGAAAATCAAAAAAATCCTCTATAATACAGTGAATATCAATAATTTTGACAATTTTATTGAAAATTTTGAGAATTTTCCAAAATTTGATAAACAGAAAATTCTGAAGATTGTCAACCATCATAAAAAATAGGAAAAAACTGAAGGGTTTCAGAAAGTTTCTACCTACCATCATTATTCTACTTCAACAACCAAAGATTTATCGCTAACTTCTCTTCTACCTCCCTTATGAAAAAAAAAACTATTAGCAACTGTTAGGAACTATTAGAAACTATTTGGAATTAGTGGTAAACTATCGAAAAACTATTTAATGATTTTAATAGTTTTAATAGTTTCAATAATTTCCCTTCTTATAGTTTCCATAGTTTCAACAGTTCCTATAATATTCCTGCCAACAACTTGAATGATTGAAATAGTTTCAGTGATGTAAAATCTTTGTAACTATGAACTTCAATGATTTTAAATCATTTTCGAATCCGATTTGAAATCACAATTTAATGATCATTTGCATGAAGATTGTTAAATTACAGTTTTTAATGCAATTTTCATATTGAAAATGATTTTCAATCACTTTCAAGATTTCTAATGATTTTCGATCATTTCAATAATTTTCAGTCATTAAAATAGTTTCAATGATTTTCAATCATTTTCGAATCCGATCTGAAATCACAATTTATTGATTATTTGCATGAAAATTGTGGAAGCACAAGTTCTAGTGCAATTTTCAAATTGGAAACAATTTTCAATCAATTTCAAGTTTTTCAATGATTTTTAATCATTTTCAAGATGTTCAATCATAGAAATAGTGTAAATAATTTCCATAGATTAAATAATTTATCTTCTAATAGTTTTCATAGTTTTCATAGTTTCAATAATTTATCTTTCAGTATATTTCATAGTTACTATGGTTTCAACAATTTCCCTTCTTATAGTTTCCATAGTTTCAATAGTTCCTATAATATTCCTGCCAATAGTTTCAATGCTTCAAAGTTTCAATCATTGAAATAATTTCAATGATCGTAATAGTTTCAATGATTTTTAATCATTTTCGAATCCGATTTGAAATCACAGTTTAATGATTATTTGCATGAAAATTGTGAAAGCACAATTTTTAGTGAAATTTTCAAATTGGAAACAATTTCCCATAATTTTCAAAATTTTCGATGATTTTCAATGATTTGCAATCATTTCAATAATTTCCAAAGCTTCAATAATTAATCTTCTAATAATTTCCATAGTTTTCATAGTTTCGATAATTTATCTTTCAGAAGATTTCATAATGTCTATAGTTTCAATAATTTTGGCAACTATTGAAATATTGGAAACTATTGGAAACTATAGGATTAAAAAACTATTGGAAACAATCGATCAATAGTCACCAATAGTTTCCAGTCGTTATTTTTCACAAGGGCCCTGAAAACAATAAATAATCCAAATACCCTAATCATCTACTATTTCGTCAAACTTAACAAACACCCAAAATCCATTTCAGTGAAAATCAAGTCAAGTCACGAAGAACCTGTGACAAGCTTGTAAAATTACTATTATCTCGTCAGTCCTGATTGAGACCTCAGACTTTTCGCTGTAGTGACGAACGAAATGGACACCTTACGTGATTCGCATTTCTGCAAACGCAGGATGCTCGCTTTTCACCCTATAGTTGACTTATTACCCTGTGAAAACTTTTCGCGAATCACGTTGAGATCCTCCAAGGCGCTGATGACGCTTTCATTACTCCCAAGTCTTCATTCTCTTGCTCGAATTTGCCTTAACGCCAGAGCTTTTTCGGCTCTGCCAGGTTCAAATTACATCCCGTAGCAATTATTGTAAGAAAGCAATCGAGTGCGATGCGACGAGTTCCCCAGAGTGGCGAATTGCGAAATTCGCAATTAACACTAGAATAGCTTCTCAAGGTAGTAAAGGAATGCAGAAAACTACTTCACCTCAAATTTGAGAATCGTAGGAATTTATGAGAAAAAATAAGACTGAGGACTCAGAATTTACGTGGAAAATGACGTGTCACCGGGAAAAGTAGCAGATCGTTGACGAGGAAAAAGGGGAAAATAAGAGTAGCAGCTTCTTCGAGAAAATCCTTTAGGATCAATGGGATTAATGGAGCGTGCTACGATTTCCGGCGGAACCCTGAAGAAGCATCCGACCCCGCGGTTTCCGATTTCCGGCTGCGAAATAAAAATTGGAAGGAAGCTCTCCACTTATTCTTACGGAAAACGAGCCCTGGAAACGTTTTCGACTAAAATCCAAAGAGTCGCGAGATCGTAAAGCAATCGGACGTTCTAAATGCTTTACAATTTCCCGATGTATTTCCAAACCTAAATCATATTTCTAATGCATGAAACCAACTCTGATAATAAAATGAATGATAAGAAAAAAGTATAAATTATCTAAACGTTGGAGCACGTAGAAAATATGAATCCGAAGAATTGTTGCAACCCAGTGAATAATCGAGAATAATGAAAATCTACGAAAATGCTGAAAATTTACAAAACTTTCCTGACTCCCAAACCAAAATTCGTGACCTGTGTGCATAAGTAATAGCGAAAATTGACTCCCATTTCCACGTCGATTTTTAACCCCGGCCACTCTCGTAATTACGTTCACTAATTCGCAAACTTTCGGATGATATTTTCCCGACAGGTTTCGCTGTTTGAACTTTATCCTCGAGTTTAATAACGAAGGATAACGCTGTAATTCCTGGCATGCCTCGATGATTATTCAAAATTTAATTCCCTGTTGCGTACGCTAGTCTTGAAACATTAAGCGCGAGGAATTCGAATCGATACAGTGGAGGGGAAAGAAAAATGCCTGGTAAAAATGGAAAAAGTTGCCTGAAGTTGCCGTTGATTGAATTCGGCGTTAAACTCGATCGTTAAAATTGCATGCTTCGCCTGGAAAAAGGCGAGAGTTCAAAGACGCGGGAAAACTGGAGTCTGCAAACACTGGGAAATATTTTCCAATTTGATCCCGTAGTGGTTGTTTCTTATTCGCAAAATGTACTAATCATGGAATATATTTTACAGCTCTTTATATCAATAATTATATGCTCTTTAAATATCCTTTAGGCCGGATTTTTATTATTGTTTACCCTCAATATTTATTATTTAGTACAAATCAGGCCCATGCCAACGGGAGGGGGGGGTTTGGGAGTTACAACCCCCCCCCCCCCAACGAGATTTTTTCAACGATTTCAATGAAATGCTTCTATTATTGGTTTTTACGTTGTGATATAAATTTTGATATCTTGCATTGAATGATATTTTTCAGAAAACAGTGACTAAATAGATTTTTATTTCTTTTTGTTATTTTTCGTATATATCTTCTACGATTTGAAGGATTGTCCAGTATTTCTGAAACTATTCGAATCTTTCGAGTTCTACAAAATCTTACAGGATTTTCTAGTATTTTTATGTTTCTAGCATTTTCATTAATATTGTTATAGATTCTGAAAATTTCGAACTGTGAAATTTGGAGTTTATGAAATTTTACGTGTACAAAGGATTTTTCAGAAAAAAATGTCTCGATAGATATTTATTTCTTCTAGTATTTTTCGTATTTCTTGTTTTTCTACGATTTGAAGGATTGTTCAGTATTTCTGAAACTTTTCGTATTTTTTTGGTTGCATAACATGTTGCAGGATTATCTAGTATTTTTATCAACTCTAAGTATTTCGATATTCATTTTTAAACATGGATTTCGAGAATTTCGAGCTCTAAAATGCGAAGTTCGATAAATTTTTGAAAACAGGTGTCTCAATAGATTCATATTTCTTTCAGTATTCTTTATATTTCATCAGTCTTTCTAAGATTTCAAGGATTATTCAGTTTTCTTCTATATTTCTGTATAAATTTCTGGAATTCAATGCTCTAGTTTTGAAAGTTGTATAGATTTTCAATATTCCATAGATGTACTTGTATTCTTCTATGCATGTATTTTTTTTTTGTATTTCCTAGTATTTATAGAATATTAAAAAATTCCAAAGTTTCTTCAAAGATATCTTTTTGAATTTCAAGAATTAGATTTGCTAGAGGTGAAAATTTGAAATATTTGCAGTATTGTGATCGATTTTACAGAAAACAGTTTCTTTATGAATTGGAAGTATCCTCAATATTTTGTGCATTTTGAACAGATTTCCAAAATTTGAACATGTTTCTAGTATTGTTATGGTTTTATATACACATACATTATCAGCATTCAATGCTCAAGATATTGGAGTTTCTTCATTTCTGGAATTACAGAAATTTTCAAAGAATTCAATAACTTTTTAAAAAAATTAATAATATCTAGTATTCTTTATATTTCATTTTTTTCTGTATTCATAAAATTACGTAAGGTTTTCCAGCATAATCTATAAATTTTATGGATCCTGCTATAGACTCAAAGAACTAAGGTTTCCAGTATTTTCATGTATTTATATGCAGATTTCTAAAATTTATTGCTAGAATTGGGAAAATTTCTAATAAAAAGTAAAAATTATAATCTTTGTCGATATTTGTACATTAATTACTAATATATCACTCTGTTTCATCTGAAATAATAAAATTATACAATTTTCATCTGAAAATAAGGAAGTTAAAAAATTATTTGTATATAACTTTCAAAAAATTCCTTAAAAAGTTACAAATCGTTCTAAAAACTTGATGAGACAGATGTGAAATGAATAACACGATTTTCGTTACTCGTTACCAAAAAAAGGAACTCGTTCCTGTTATCGTTACTTGTTGATTAATGTAACGCGTTACGTTATCGTTACACAAAAAAATGTAACGTTTTTAGATATTATAATTTCAGTTCACTTATTGTATTTCCATTGCAGTCTCTGCAAGCCTAAAAAAAAGTTGGGAAAGGGCCATAACTCAACCATTTGTTCATATTTTTTTTATCAAATAATGTTTGTAAAATTATGTCGACAATATTCTATCACAATCATAAAACTTCCATGTGATAAAATCATGTACTATATACATTAAATAATAATCCAAACTGTCCTCAAAAAAGGTGTATAACAGTATAACCCTTCAAATGATAAAATGTGTATAGTGTAGTAATAAAAACTGTTTCTTTATTTATTTACTTTGCATTTATTATACATCTGAATGTGGAAAAAATTAATAAACGTGTTTTTCGCAATCGTGTATCTTTAATTATTGAATTGCTTGTGTTGGATTTGTTGAAAACCTAACAAAGATTCAATATATCAAGTATAAGTTTGTGAAAACAAATGATGTTTTGATATTGCCTTATATATTTGATTATTTATTGATTAATTCATTAATTCATTCACTTATTCAATCTACATTTATTATCTATATCACTACGAATGGACCATGTACAATCAAACCAAATCAATTTCAATCGCATGTTATTCTACAAGTACAACATAAAAGTTGAAACCCCCCCCCCCCCCCCAAATACAGGTTCTTGTGCACGGGCCTGTATTTATTATTAATTATCCTTCACGCTAAATTTTTCATATCGTTTACCCTCAATATTTACTACTTAGTACATATCATTTCGAAAAAATGCATAGGGCGCCGATGATTTGAAAGTTCTAGGAAAACCTTCTGGTATTCAAGGGTGCAATATCACTTCCATTTTCATTTTCCTTTTTTCACGATACATCGAGTCCGGAAAAACTCGCCACGATTGAATGCAATATTGACCCATTGCAAGAGTATTCGAGAAATGACATTCCCCCTTGGATGAAACGAGGTCGAACACCGTGATACCTCCGCTTTAAGGGTCGACGTCGATTCGTGCCCGGGGCTAAGAAACCCCGGTTACAACCGATGCGAGAGGGTGAAAAAGGTCGAAATCGAAAAAGAAGCAGAGAAATTGGTTCAGTGAAGTGGAGAAAGCACACATTCACTGAAAAAAAGGAGATTGAAAAGTTTGATGATACTGCGTTATTTGGAGTTTTTGCTGCGAGGGTTTATAACCAGTTTAATCCAACGAAAAAATGATCAGTTAGTGTTGTACGACGGATTAAATTGTGCGAATAAAAAAAGTATGCAGTGTATATATTTGTTATCTGTTATCTGGGAGCAACAAAACTAGTAATTTTTTACTTTATTTACTATGCACTGGTGTAATAATTTCAAGAGTTGGAAAACGTTTCTACTTAAAAAAGTAACTTTTTGCCGTTTTCCAGGTTCAAAAAATTTATGAATGTAACATTACTTTCAATGTTAGCCATGGTGAAAAATTCGCGAATTTGATGCATTTTTAAGAGAATCTGATCTACTTGAATTCTTAGAATTTTTGACACAATTCATATCTTTTGGTATGTAGTATAAATTTGTACTACTTTTCTGTACGTTACTACATCGATTTCAATAATTTCATGCTCTAGAATTCAAAGCTCATCAAATTTTTTTAATTTGAGAGAAAGAATATTCAGTATTTTTGAAACTTTTCGTATTTTTCAGGATTTTCAGGTATTGTTATATATATATTTCAAGCATAGTTCAATAATCGGAAAAAAATATACGAAAAATTAGACTCCTCAAGATATTTTATCGAAATTCGAAAAACCGAAAAATCCTTCTCCTGTAACCAGATCGTCAAGATGAAAAATCATAAAATACAGAAGGAAATATATTTTTTCGAAAAACCTTTCCCGAAAATTTGTTCTGCGCACGTAATATTTTCTCAGCGCTATTTGACAAAGTCGTCGAGAAATAAAAATCCCCAATTTGTCATATCGATTCCGTAGAATCGCCCAAACTTTTACAGCCGACGAGCTCGATCGTAAAAACTGTGGCGATCAATTTAATCAATTTCGCTGGGAAGAATTTACGATTGAATTTTTGGGACCATTCGTATGTCGTTCCTTGCCCTGGTCTCTTATTTTCGTCGAGCACTTTGCGGTCAAGTGCGTCCTGGAGTGCCAGGGCAACAACATTTTTACGCGTCTTGGTCTACAGATCACGCCCTAGGTCTCGTCTCCAGAATCCAACAGGATCCACAGCCACTGTCCGTCTCTAACAGCGAACGAGCTTCCGGTTATTGGAAATCGTGAGCTGACTTTGAACTCGGATTTCACCTCGACTCACGCATTTACGAGTCCGCTGATGGCCTGTAAAATGCTGGAAAATTAATTAACTCTCGCGACGTTTTCCGTTTGGAATTCTCGCGGTACGAATTTGTTACCGCAAGAAAAAAGTCGGAGTTAATTGTTGCGTCTGACGTAGAAAAATGGTTAAGGATGTGAAATTCAAGGATCTTCATGTCCTTTTTGGTCCCTGCTGATTTTTCAGAAATAATGACTAAGATTAGGATAAAAATTTTCTGGAATCGAATTTCTGGATAGCTTTTTATCTATTACAAGTAACGCTTTGGAAGTAATGCGTTCGTGGATTGATAAGTAACAGGGGCGAAGGCAGAAAAATGTTGGGGAGGGATTTTTCTGAGGAATATTTTTCTTTCGGGATTTCATCATTTTCGATCTTTGACAATGTGTTACGAGAGAGAGATTTTGAAATATTTTACATTTTGGAATTTAAAAGTTATACAACTTTTGGAATCCAGAGTTGTGCATTTTTCATGTTTGTAAATAATAGAATTTCAATTTTTGTGATTTGCAATGAGTAACTGAGGTTTCAATTTTTACTAATACTTTTTGTATTTCTACCACTTGAAGAGTTTTCTGATACTAAGTAGTATAGGTTTCTATGGAGCTGTCTGAAATTCGATGCTCTAGGAATCAAACTTCTAAAAAATTTATATGTTTGAAATGATTTTCGAACAAATTTTAATCACACAGGTGAAAGGTACATCATAAATTTATATCATTTTCGTATGGTATATTGTTCGTTGAATTTTGTAATATTTTCTCTTATTTTTATATATTTATGATATTCGGATGGATCGCCCGATAGATTTTTAGAAATTTAAGCTATAGTATTGAAACTTTCAACGATTTTGAAAATTAAAATTTTTGAGGACAATTTCTTTTATAAAGATTTTCAATACTTTTATTCCACATTTTTTTAGTATTCCTACAATTGAAAGTATATTTTATTGTAGAAATTCATGTATTGAATTATATGTATTTTTATTATTTTCTATATGAATTTTTAGAATAATTCCTGAAATTATAGGTACATAATTTTATAGATTTCTAAGAAAATTATGTCTACATAATTTTTATTTATTGAAAGATTTCTAGTAAGCTGTTAAGCTACTAAACTAGGAAGCTTGTTAACTACTAGTCAGCTAATAACTAGTCAGCTAGTAAACTAGTAAGCTAGTAAACTAGTAAGCTAATTGAATAAAAAAATAATTAGCTTGTAAACCAGTAAGCTAATTAAATAAAAAACTATTAAACTAGTAAATTAGTGAGCTAGTAAACTTGTAAACAAGTAAGTTAGTAAACTAGTAAGCTAGTAAACTAGTAAGCTAGTTTACTATTAAACTAGTCAACAAGTAACCTAGTAAACTAGTAAGCTACTGAAATCGTAAAATAATAAAATAGTAAGCAAGTAAAAAACTCAAATAGTACACGAGCAAACTCGTTAACAAGTAAATCAGTAAGTTAGTAAACCCAGTAAACTTGCCAAATTTGTAAAAACCAACTGGTAAACTAGTAAGCTGGTAAACTAGTAAGCTAATGAATAAAAAACTAGTTAGCTAGTCAACTAGTAAGCTAGTTAAATGCAAAACTAGTTAGCTGGTAAACTAGTAAGCTAATTAAATAAAAAACTAGTTAGCTAGTAAACTAGTAAGCTAGTTAAATAAGAACCTACTTAGCTCGTAAACTAGTAAGCTAGTGAACTAGTTAATTCGTTAACAAGTAAATTAGTAAGCTAGTTAACTATTAAACTAGTAAATTAGTGAGCTAGTAAACTTGTAAACAAGTAAGTTAGTAAACTAGTAGGCTAGTAAACTAGTAAGCTAGTTTACTATTAAACTAGTAAACAAGTAACCTAGTAAACTAGGAAGCTACTGAAATCGTAAAATAATAAAATAGCAAGCAAGTAAAAAACTCAAATAGTAAACTAGCAAACTCGTTAACAAGTAAATCAGTTAATTAGTAAACCCAGTAGACTTGCCAAATTTGTAAAAGCCTACTGGTAAACTAGTAAGCTAATTGAATAAAAAAATAATTAATTGGTAAGCTAGTAAGCTAATTAAATAAAAAACTATTTAACTAGTAAACAAGAAAGCTAGTAAAATAAAAAACTAGTCAGCTAGTAAACTAGTAACCTAGTGAACTAGTAAACCACTGAAATTGTAAAATAGTAAAATAGTAAGTTAAAAAAAATCAAATAGTAAACTAGCAAACTCATCAACAAATGAATTAGTTAATTAGTAAACTAGTAAACTTGTCAAATGTGTAATAGCAAACTGGTAAATTAATAAGCTAGTGAACTAGTAAGCTAATAAAATAAAAAACTAATAAGCTAGTGAACTAGCAAACTCATAATAAGTAAATTAGTAAGCTAGTTCACTATCAAACTAGTAAACTAGTGAGCTAGTAAACTAGTAAACAAGTAAGCTAGGAAACTATTCATCTTACTTATACATTTTTTTAGTATTATACAAAAAATATACGAAACCCTGGAGGATTTCTAAGACTTTTAATAGAGAACTCAATTTTTTGTAGATTGCTACAGTGATATAAACAACTGGTTGCCTTAAAATGCGAATTTCGAACTCTTCTCAGTAATTTCAAAAATAATGATAAAATTTTAGTCTTATAGATTTTCATGTTTTACGTCGTTGGTCTGTTCTTGTATTTTGGAAAGTTTTTACGTTTTCCAGAATCTTCATAGATTTAGAGTATATTTAGAATCTGATGCCCTAGAATCCAAACATTTATAGATAGTAGAGGCATTTGTCGAAATTTTTCAGAAAATAGTTTTTTCATAGAATTCAACTATTTCCATTATTCTTTTAGATTTTGTATGAATCGAAAGATTCTCAATACTTTCATATGGATTTTTTGTAGATTTCTAAAACTTGATGATCTGAAATCAAAGTTTAGTAAATTTTTAGTATTATCGTGAATTTTTATTTTTCTTCATTATTTACTGGGTTGCAAGAAAATTTGTTTTTCAAGTAATATTTTCTAAGTAATCCTACATTTTGATAATTTTTCTCAACGATAATTATAATTATTTGTAACTTATATTTTTATTGTTTATCGATGTTACTTTTCTTAATTTTATATGAAATATTGATTGATATTATCAGAGTTTCGCGAAATCCAAATTTTGTCTCTGCGCCTTAAAAGTAATGATAACGGGAACAAGTTACTTTTTTTCGGTAACAAGTAACGGAAATCGCCTTATTTATTTCACATTACTTTTATCTGTCTCTTCAAGTTTCTAGAAGTATTTGGGTCATTCCATGTCAAATTTACAACTGAAATTAGGATTTTTTGGGAATCGGGCCCCTCATTCTGAAAAGGAAAAAAAAGTGACACGTATTTTTTTTTCCGAAATTCTATGAAAATAACCGAGTTTCAAATTTGTTTATTCTCCGATTTAAAGAAAACCGGTTTTTTCTGATTCCTCGTAGATCGAGAACAAATTACAAATAAAAAAGAATGAATTCTAAGAGGTCCCTTTTCCAAAAATGCCATTTGTTTATAAATTTGTCAATTCGATGGTAAAAAACAGCTGCATTTTTTTTGTTCAAAAATGGACTTTTAATGAAACTATGACAAGCATTTCACCAAAAATGTATTACTCTTGTTCAAAAATTTAACTGAAATTTTTCTTATTGAAGATTGAAAAAATGGAGAAGTTTTCTCCGTTTCCCAGAAAAAAATTCTCAATTTTTTCAATTGTATTCAAACCATAATAATCTCATAAATCTCGCCATAAAACTCGATATACTTCATTAATATCTTGGATTCAATATCCCCCAACTATAAAACCCACACAAGATAAAAAACCCAGTATTCAGTTTCATCAATTCATTAGCACAGTCAAAAAATACAATAAGTTTCCAAAAACGTGTAAAAATATGTGAGTCCTCAAACACTTGTCGAAGATTAAAAGTTATTAAAAGTGTTAATAATACGATTAGTTTCAAACAAGTGAGAAAATTGCTCTGTAAAATAATGCAGCCAGAGTGTAATTTTTTGTTCTTATCACTTTTTTATCGTTGATCGTTTGTCTTTGGTCATGTTCCAAGCGTGCTGTATGGCCCAAATGGAGAGGGGCCTCATGTAACCTACGGCACGATAATACTTGTTCTCACTGAGTGCTTCAGGTGTCTCAAAACCCATTCCAATTTTTTCGTAAACTGTGCGATAAACGCCCATCGCTGTACGAAAAGCCTCTTCTGTCATTCCCTGAAAATTTGAACATTTCGAGACTAATTTGTGTGTCATTCGAAAATGATTTGGACAGAAAAACGTCATTTGAATGTGGGAAGTACAATAATAATAGAGGCAACGTTAAATTTCAAAATTTCAGAAGACCTGAAAGACTCTTATATTTTTTGTTTTACAAAAATATGACAGAACATGATTCGATTACAAATCATTTGTTGAATTGAAAAAAAAATGTTATGGAAATAATGACACGATAAATTTGAAAATAAAGCTCTGTGTCAATTTGAGAGAAAATTATTCAAAATATGGAAATTTACTTCATGAATCATTAGCGCTGCCAAACCGTATGTTACACCTGTCCACATTTCCTCGCTTTGTATAGCGGTCAAATCGATTGATCCCGAAGGCAAGAATCCATTAACAGCGCCCTGATTTCCATCTTTGTACTTCATCACATTATTATTAAATATCGTTTCCAAACTAGATTTCACTCTATCTTCTGGGAAAACCTTAGAAAAAAATTTCCCTAGGTATAAACATTTATAGTGTGAACAATATAGGTGTTGTTAATTTCTTTTGTTACTATAAAGTTACTACGACGTTATGACGATGTTTTTACATGCGATATCATTTTCATGACATCCTCTTTACTAGGGTGATGAAATAATGAGTTATCAATGTAACTTTACCAAATTTACACAAAATTACAGTAATTTAGACTAAAAAAATCTAGTAACGCATAATCCATTATAATTTAGCTCTGATTTTTGAAGTTTTTGAAATCAGAAATTGTCAAAGCTCATTATTATTCTCATCAAAACTCACTTCATGAGCAAATCCGCAGGCCTGAAGATACCACTGGCCGCAAAGCTGATCACTCATGATACTCTTGCTCTGGGAATTATTGCTACTGTCGAAATTGTAGTACTTTCCTGTAAAAAAAAGCGCCGCCGAACATTCGGGGCTCGCGAAACGAGAAATGGAGCCCAAACGCGTTCGGATTAATTCAATCAACGATCGAACGGAAAAAGACTCAGGAAGGTGTTGGCTTTGTGAGATCAAAGCATCTAATTTTTTTTTCATTTTCACGTTTATCCCCGCTTTCGTTAAAGAAACTTTTGTCCAAAACAATGTTTCAGAGTACATATGGATCATTGCACATCAGGTTCGTTGGTAAAATTGGAATTTTCAGAGATATTCGTCCTTTTATTCCCCAGAGGAAACCAATTGCCCAATTTTGTCATGAAAAGGGGAACTATCAGAAGTCGAAACTTAGTAATGATTGAATTTTTTCTATTCTTAATGAATTTCGAAAAATGCAACGAACCATTCCAGAGTTTGTCCTGAAAAGCGATTTTGCCTTTTTCCAGAATTCTGGAGTAGATTTTGGCTTCTTCAGGGTAGTCCAAAATTTTGGCGATTTCGAGGGAACACCGTAGTGAAGCCAACCACAAGCTTCCACAGTAAGAGCTTCAAAAATGAAAGGTATAGTACGTTACTACAAGAAGTCAGTGTTCTTCTGCCTTTTGAGGTGAGCATTTGATTTTGGTTCATTAACATATTCTGTTTGTTGTGACGTTTTTTTTGTTGGCAGTATCAGTTAGGTTCTTTTTTGTCGAGTGGGTTGGCGGCATTGTAAAGAAGAGAGAGAGAAAATAAAAAGGCAAAATGGCGACAGAAGCCCAAACAAACAAAATCATTGTCAGTCATTATCCGACGAAATCATACAAATACAGTCCACAGAAACAAGAAATAATCAAGAAAGTCAATCAAATAACGATTATATTTTGTTATAAAATAGTTATGTCATTATATTTTGATATTCGTGTTGAATATGTACTTCATGGCACGAGATAAACTTTTTTATAATTGTTTTGACATTCAATCTTTGAAACTGATACTTCGAGAAGATTTTTTGGTTCCCATGACAAAAAACTATGTTTGCACTGTTGTGATTGCCAATTTCATATCACGCTATTTTGTTCCTCAGTTTTACCTCAGGAAAAACTGCCGGCTTTGCCAAAATTATCAGTTGTTACATAATATGAAAATAGATAAATACTCGGTGTTGCATAGTGTCCGCGTGGCGGACGGGTTCCTCTAGTATATATAATTTCATGATTATTGTTGTGACGTTTGATGATTATTTTTTTTGTTGGCGGTATGAGTTGGCTTCTTTTTGGTCGAGTGGGTTGGCGGCATTGCAAAGAAGAGAGAGAGAAAATAAAAAAGCAAGATGGCGACAGAAGCCCAAACAAACAAAATTATTGTCTATCATTATCCGACAAAATCGTACAAATACAGTCCACAGAAACAAGAAATAATCAAGAAAGTCAATCAAATAACGATTATATTTTGTTATAAAATAGTTATGTCATTATATTTTGATATTCGTGTTGAATATGTACTTCATGGCACGAGATAAACTTTTTTATAATTGTTTTGACATTCAATCTTTGAAACTGATACTTCGAGAAGATTTTTTGGTTCCCATGACAGAAAACTATGTTTGCACTGTTGTGATTGCCAATTTCATATCACGCTATTTTGTTCCTCAGTTTTACCTCAGGAAAAACTGCCGGCTTTGCCACAATTATCAGTTGTTACATAATATGAAAATAGATAAATACTCGGTGTTGCATAGTGTCCGCGTAGCGGACGGTTTCCTCTAGTATATATAATTATATGATAATTGTTGTGACGTTTGATGATTATTTTTTTGTTGGCAGCATTAGTTAGCTTCTTTTTGGTCGAATGGGTTGGCGGCATTGCAAAGAAGAGAGAGAAAAAATAAAAAGGCAAGATGGCGACAGGAGCCCAAACAAACCCGACAAAATCATACAAATACAGTCCACAGAAACAAGGAATAATCAAAAAATAATCAATCAAACATCACTGTTAATTGTTGAATGTCTTACTGATAGTCATATGGTAGGTTTTTGATCATTCGCGGCTTATCGACTTTTAAAATACTATATATTTCCTTGTGTCCCCAAACATGGAACGAAACGTCGGAATGGAAGATTGAATAAAATGAGTTGATGAAGATGTCCTACTGGCTGAATTTGAATACATCTTACTAATTATAAACAATTTTGTAACAGTTATTTACCTTGGTCCGGTCATTACCCAAATGTCATAGGTTTGGTCAGGACTGCCTCCATTTTCAATTAACCCATCCCCATCTTTGTCCCAAGACAAGCAATGGTTCATGACCTTGAAAAATCATAATCGATGGTGTTATGAATTTAAGACTTAAGAATTTAAGACGTTCCAATCCATGATTCGTCAATTTCCAAAAAAGAAGAAACCAATTTCACCTCTTTGATGGTGGGCCAAAAATCCTTGAGCTGCTGTAAATTCTGGTTGATGGCGTAATCTCGGTAGCAGTTTAGAATGAATTTCGGGTTCAAATCCCGCCACTGGGAAACATCGTGTACGGGATAAGCGTTGATCAACTTGAACGGCTCTTCCTCTGATAGAGACATATAAAAAACGGAATATAATCCCGGATAAATATCCGAGCGATGCTCCATCAACCCCCCCTCCCACATGACTATCTTTCCCAGGAAAAAATTCGACGAGATTTTCCTCTTTTCCAAGTCGTCTGATACATGAAAAATGCAGCTCGTGAAAATAGTACATTACTTGGTAGTTTGAGAAAATGAACCATTTCCAGGCAGTTTTCCTTTTTTTTCAATAACTCGAAAAAACTACTTCCGCTTTTCTTCGGTATAAATTTGAGGTACCTAAATCTCAACTGCTACCACAAAAAAACGATAATTTACAGACCAAACTCTGTTTCTCTCCTTTTTTCCGTACAAACGAGGAAAAATCGATGATGGCATGTTTTTCGCTCACCTGGGTCACCCATATCGTGCGGAACCGAGCCCTTAACTTTCCTCGGCTTTTTAATGCCTTCATAGAGAGTGACCCAAAGCGTGTTATCCTCGACATGAACGCTATCTCGGTACTCGTATTGTATGCAGGCTTGTAAATTCGGCCACAGTTGCGCCAGCGCGAACGAGGCATAAAAGTGCACGTCGTAAGTGTTGTACATTCGATACTCCTGGCCCTCGAGATACGCGAAACGCCCGTATTCCGTTCTGCAGTGTCATATTCGCCCATTGAATTTAACGAGATGAACTTCATGCGAGGGGGGAAAAATGTCAAAAGAGAGGGGTTTTGAGGATTCAACCCGAAATGGGGATGAAATTAGTATTTCATGTAAAGAATGGTAAAAATTTTAACAGTAAATGAGAAAAATAAACATTCAAAAGAATACACAGCAAGAACAATGAAATAAGTAGAAATTATTGAAAATATACGTACTGGAATCTTGAGGAAATAACAAATGGATTCATGTGGGTACTCAAAGTTAACAATATTCAGGATTATCAATTATACTAACATAAGAATTGCAATTATTTTGCCCCCGGAAGAGTTTTTTCATGAACGAAATTATAACCATGAATAATTTTTGGTATGGATAAAGTAACGAACATTTAAAAAATTGTTTTCAATAAATGAAATCATACTATGGAAAAATTGGAATTTACGAAAATCTTAAAACTCTGGAAAAATTCGACCTCTAAAGCATTGAATTCTAGAAATCTGCCATAGAAATCCCAAAAAATACCAGAAAATCTTCTAAATCCTGCAAACTATGGAGAAATACTCAAAATTATAGAAGATATACTGTGTGAAAGAATTTTCTGAAAAATTTGAAAAATTGTTCCAATTTGATGAAACCATACTAAAGAAAAATTGAAATTTCCGAAAATCTTATAAATCTGGGTATATTCGAACCGCGAAGAATTGAATTCTAAAAATCTACAATAGAAATCCAGAAAATCTTTTGAATCCTGCAAACTCTGAAGAAATACTAAAGATGAAAGTAGGTATCCTATGACAGAATTTTCTAAAACATCTACAAAAAATAACTAACTTTGAATTCCAGAGCATCAAATTTTCAAAAAACTTATGTATCAAACTTCAATTCATATAAATACTTGAAATCTATGAAAATACAAAAAAACTTACAAAATCATATAAATACTATATAAAACGAGAACAAAAAATCTATACATCACAAAAAATCTATGTAGATGTGATTTTTCCGAAAATCTATAAAGTGGTTGAAAATCGATTGAAATTTAAATTCTTGTTCTCTGAACTCTAAGAATATAGGTGCTTGTGAAAAATCTGAAAAATACACACAATCTATAAAAATACAAAGAAAAGGTAAGTTACTAAAAATCGGCTGAAATTTCGATTCTACAATATCGTATTCAGGAAATGGCCATTCTTTTAAAAAATCTGAAAAAACACCTACGATCCCTAAGTATACAAGAAAAAGCTACAAAATCCTATAAATACTAAAAAAATATGGAAATACTAGAAAATCTTTTGAACCCTAAAAACTCGAAAGAAAAACTAAAAATTAAAGAAGATATACTGTTAAAGAGTTTTCTAAAACGTCTTAATAAAAATAAATAACTTTGAATTCTAGAGCATCAAATTTTGAAACATCTTATGTATCAATCTTCAATCTTTATAAATACTTGAAATCTATGAAAATACAGAAAAATGTAGAAAATCGTATAACTACTAATAAAACGAAAATATAAGAAATCTATTAATCACAAAAAATCTATGTAGGTGTGATTTTTCCAAAAATCTATGAATTCTATGAAATCTATGAATTCTGCAACATCGAATTCTAGGACTGTAGGTATTTCTAAAAAATCTGAAAAAATACAAACACTCTATGCAAATACAAAGAAATAATGCACTATCTTATAAGTACCATAAAAATACAAGAATATACAAGAAATCTCTTAACACCGAAAATCGATACACATGTAGTTGACTCAAAAATCTATGAAATTACTGAAAATTTTTAATTCTACAATATTGAATTATAGAAATTAATACCCTTTAAAAATATCTGAAAAAAACACCCACGATATCTGAAATTACTAGAAAAAGCTACAAAATCCTATCCACACTCAAAAATACGGAAACACCAGAAATCTATAAAACACAAAAAATCTTTATAAATGCAATTTTTCCAAAAAATTATGAAAATTATTGAAAATCAATTTAAATTTAAATTGTAGATTATCATATTCTTTCATATTTTTATATTATCATATAAAAATCGTGAAATATACGCGAGAAATACTGGAAATAATTAATTACTGAGAAAGCATGTAAATATTATAATTTTTTTAAAAATTTATCAATCTTTGAGTTCTAGTGCATACATTACATAAATGTGAAGAACGCAATAGAAATTCTTTTTCTAATACTGTAAAAATATGAGAAAAATCCAAAAATTATTAAAAATCTGCGTGAAAGATATTGTTTTCTTCAAAATTAAATAAAGTACTTAAGTTCATCGAAATTTGCAATACTGTAGCATCAAATACTAAAAATTTATTAAAACGCCAGAAAATATAACAAAATATATATAATTAGACAATTCTGGAGGTCTATGAAATACTGAAAATCTTTCACGTATAATTTGCTCAAAAATCTAGCAAATTCAAAATTTTTCAGAACGTTCATTTCTAAAGTATCGAATTCTAGAAAACTATACAAAAACTCATTATATTTGAAAATTCTTCGAATATATATTTAAAACAAAACAAAAATATTTATGAAAAATACCAAGAGTAATAGAAAAAACATCTGAATCTCAGTGACTTGCATGAAAATCACAAAAATCGAATCCTATTATATGTAACACAAACATGAAAAATGCACTTCTCTGGACTCCAAAAGTTGTATAACTTTCAAATCCTGAAATCCGAAAAATCGAAAAATCCCGAAGAAAATACTTTTTTTGATGAATCTTTTTGACGAGTGATCAATCTTTTTCTTTAAAGAAGATCTAAATTAGTTGAGAATGAAGCTATCTTATCAAAATGATTTTTTTTTAATTTTGACGCAATTATCTAGATATTTTTCGAGTTCTTTATAAATTTATAAAACCCAAAGACTCAGAACAATAGCAAAAAATGATGAATTCATTTTCTAAATTCGTAAGTTAATGAAATTTCGAAAAGAAAGTTTGAGAAAAATTGCTGAGCGTTTTGACATAAACATGGGGAATGATAAAGAGCGGATTTCGCGAAATGGCATTTGGCAAATGAATCGGCGTTTACCGTGGATCCGATGGTGAAAAGTGGTCGTTTTCCTCGATTCTGACCCAGATTGTACCGCCATCAGTAACGTAATACAATTCATTGAACAATGCGCTCTTGTACCAATCGGGCAAATCGATGTCGTCCAAAATATCGCTTTGCCAATGAAATATCTCGCGTTCCCATAAATCGTAGTGTGTCAGGCCATATCGTGATATTTCAGGCGCCGCCGAACTCTTCGGTTCGTGAAAAAATTTCGTGTAATATCTACAACATCGCCAAACCTTTTCTAATGAAGTTTTTCCCCATCCAATACATCAACTTTAAATAAATTCATCCAAAAAACCAAACTCTCGAACCTCAAATATTCCTGCATCTTGCAATGAAAATTTATCCTCGGCATATCCCATACTAAGGAAAACTCGAGTGTTCCAGAACCCCCAGCTGCTATTAATTTTGAACAGCAAACTGCAGCTCCCGAGGCATTTTCTGTAACCACAAACTTTTACGTAACATAATAATACACTAAAACACTTCACCCACATATATTTCCTGGTACCCACTGCTTTTCTCTGTCGTTCTCGAGGACCCTTCCTCCAGTTTTCCCCCAGTTTCCAAACTTTTCCACAAAGTTTCTCCATTACCATTGGGATCGAAATATAAAGCTCTGCTGATTTCTACCGAGTTTCTCGATTTCGAACTTACAGCATAAGTACATGGCAGATCGTTTAATTTTTGGTGTATCATGACTCCTGAAACGTCGTCTTCGCATTCGAAAAACTCGTTCCATTTTTCTTCTGGAAAATATATTATTTTGGGTGAAAGGTTGAATTTCTATGAAATAGGACAAAATTTGTTGATTTTTGAGGAAATAATGTGTATGCAGATTTGAAATATTTCATAGATTTTTTCGATGTCATTATTTCGTATTGCTCGTGAAGTTTTGAAGCATTTTATGGTATTTTTATAGATTTCTAGTATTTCTATAAATAGCAGAATAGATTTCTAGAATTCGATGCTACAGTATTGAAAAAGTAGAAGATTTTGAGGATTTTATTAGATTTTTCAGAAAACAGTATCTTTTACACAGACTTTCTGAAGTTCTTGTTTTTTGTTCATATTTTTAAAATATTTTTACGATTCGAAGTACTTCTCAGTGTTTTTATCAATTTCTATTCATTTTTCGAAAGTTAGGCTCTAGGATTCGAAGTTTTGTCAATTTTTTAGACAATTAAATCTGTTTTATTTTTAAGTATATATAAATTTCTAGCATTTCTCGCATTTTTCAGTGCTCACGAATTTTTTCACGAGTTTCTAGTGTTTTTATAACTTTTTATGATGCGTATTATTGTAAATCGCTATATTGAGTTTAAGCTTTCGATGCTTTTGAATTAAAATTTCAATAGATTTTCTGATTTAATTATGAATTTTTATGCAGCTTTCATAAATTCGATGCTATAGGAATCAAGGTCCTAAAAATTTTGAATATTTTTATACATTGTTTAGAAAGTTATGTCTACACAGATTTAATATACTCCATAGATTTCTAGAATTTCTATATTTTATATTAGTAATTAAATTTTGTAGTATTTTCTGGTAATTTTTAGATTTCTGGTATTCTTATGAATAGCTGAGTATATGTCTAGAATCTGATGCTACAATATTGAAATTTTCAACAGTTTCGAGGATTTCAATTGATTTTTAAGAAAACGGTATCTTCTACACATTTTAACTGTACTTCTTGTTTTTTACATATTTTTTTAGTATTTTTACAATTCAAAGTATTTTCTTGTATTTTCAATCATTTCTTTCTATATTTAGAATGTTGTATATGCACTAGGAATCGAAGTTTTATAAATTTGTGCGACAATATTAGCATAATTTTCGAGTATTTATAAATGTCAAACATTTCTCGCATTTTTTTTACTGTAAACGAAATTTTGAAAAATTTTCTAATATTTTTGTAACTTTCTAGTATTATTGTAGATTGCTATATAAAGTTTTAGGATTCGATGCTTTTGAATTGAAATTTTAATCAATTTTTTAATTTTATAGTGAATTTTCAGATGGCTTTTTAGAATTCGATGCTCTAGGAATCAAAGTTCTAAAAATTTTTAATATTTTCATATATTTCTAGAATTTCATTATTATTTATATTAGTTATGAAATTTTGTAGTATTTCCTAGTACTTTTATCGGTTTCTAGTATTTCTTCGAATGGCTGAATGGATTTCTAGAATTTGAAGCTACAATATTAAAAATTTCAACAATTTCGAGGGTGTAAATATATGTTTTAGAAAAATATATTTTTTACACATATTACCTGTATTTCGTGGTGTTTTTTTTTTCATATATTTTTTTCGTAGTATTTTTACAATTCAAAGTATTTTCTCGTATTTTCAATAACTTCTATACATTTTGAGAATATTATGTTCTATAAGTTTTTTAAGACAATCATAAATGCATAGTTTTCAATTATACCTATCAATTTCTAACATTTCTCACATTTTTTTAGTGTTACCGAAACGTTGAAGGATTTTCCAGTGTTTTCATAACATTCTAGTCTTATTGCAAATTGCTATATATATAGTTCTAGTATTCGATGTTTTAAAATTAAAGTTTCAATAGATTGTTCGATTTTATATACAAGAAAGCTATATAAAAATTTAGAATATATTCTAAATTTTTATGCAGCCTTCTTGAATTCGATGCTCTAGGAATAGAAGTTCTAAAAATTTTAAATAATATCTTCATAGCTTTTTAAAAAAGTTTTCTCTACACAGATTTTGAGCATTTCATAGATTTTTAGAATTTTCGTACTGTATTTTTTTTATACAGTTTTGTTATTTTTTCTGGTTTTTTTTATAAATTTCTAGTATTTGATGCTATAGTATTGAAAATTTGAACGATTTTAAGTATTTAAATTGGTTTTTCAGAAAACTATATCTTTTATACAGATTTCGAGAACCTGCTTTATTTTTTCTGAATATTTATACATTTTGAAAAAATTTCTGATATTTTTATCGATATATATATATTCTTAGAACTATATGCTCCAGGATTAAAAATTCTACATATTTTTGAGAAAATTACATATATAAATATTTTAGTTTAGAGTATTGATAAATTTCTATAACTTCTAACATTTTTTTAACATTTATAAAACGTTCGAGAATTTTTTTGAATTTTGTTTTTTTTTGTGCTCTGGAATTCAAATTTCGATCGATTTTCAGAAACTTTGAAGATTTTTGATTGAGGAAATAGCATCTACAAAGATTTTTTATATTTTTTTAATGTCTTGTATTTTGTTGGTTTTTTAATATTTATCAGATTTTTTAATATTTTTCTCGTGTTCTCATAGGTTTATTTTTATATACAGTATATGTCTACTATTTCATAGACTTATTTTTATAGTATCAAGAATTTTCATATGTTTAGGTACATGATACCTGTATTTTATACATTTATTTTTATAATAGCATTTTTATAGTATTTTATTGATTTTTAGTGATTCTATAGATTATCTATAGTTTTTTTAGAATTTAATTCTCTGGGGATCGAATCTTTGAGAATTTCAAGTATTTTGCAAGATTTTTCAGAAAACAGAACTTTTATCAATTTCTATCACTTTTAGCAACTTTTAGCACTTATTAAGGGTTCCTATGATTCGAAAGATTTCTATTATTTCTCTAGATTTTTATGCAATTATTCAGAATTCTATAATTTAGAATTCGAAGATTTTTAGATTTTTAGAATTTCGTAGTTTCCAATTTTTCTTCAATATTCATTACGTTTAAACAATTTTTCTAATTGTTATTTTCTACGTTATTTCCAGCGAAACATTTATAATTAGAATCGTGTTTAAGAAAAAATCCTTTTGAAGTCAGAATTTTTATAATTTTGGAGTTAGTTAATTCAATGATTCTGAATCTTGTTTCCCTTTAAGAACTCACATGAAATCATTTGTTGTCATCTATATTTCAGTAATAAGTAAATTTTCGATAATTTTTACTAATGTTTATTATACATTTCTATTATTTTTGATCAATTATTCCATTTTTATCGCCATCCTTGTAATATTTTTGCATTATTTATCTATCATCCGTATTTTTACTTTTAATTCTCTATCATCATAATTTTTCCATATTTCCACATAAAAGAATAATTTATTCAACACGAATTTCCCAGAGAAATTCATATCCTTAACCAGAAAAACTATACAACGTTGCACTGGAACCTCAGTTACACTCAAACCTCGATTTTATTGCAGCCCTTCCTCTCCATTAAAGTCCATTAAAATCGAGGTTCAAGTGTACAAATTTTTCCAAATGCGATTTCTCGAAGTAATTTCATGTATTGATTTTCTCAAGCCTCAGATTTCCAAAAAAATTACCTCGCTCGTCGCTCTTGCTGCCGGTGCCACTTTGAAACGTAAACGTAATGCTTATCTTCAAACTTTTCGTTGACATATTCTCAATGTCCCAGGCAAAAATGGCGCAAGGCAGCGAGCTATCCCTGTAATTGTGTGGAATAACCGGCGAAATTTGACGGCAAATTAATTTCACCGCCGGTTTCTCTATCTCGTACTCTGTCCAGGAACGAGGGTAAAGACCTGTATAACTTCCTTTTGAACCGTCGAAACCCCAGTTCCAAGATTTTAATACTTTTGCTTTCCTGAAGAAATATGTACAATCAGTATTAGACTGTTCAAAAATGGTCCAAATTGTGAGTAATTTCATCTGAAATATTCCTCAATTTAATTTTAGAAAGACATTTTGTTGCAATCTTGATCTTCATCAAAAAGCTAGAAATTTTCACAGTGCATCAGTTTTTTTTTCTTTTGTAAATTAAATAAACAACATTTATTTTGAGACTTTATATGCTCAAATTCGTTGTTTAATTTTTTCGAGTCATATAGCAATTTTTGGAGTTAGGTTTTTAGAACTCCATCATTTCACCAAAAACGATTTCATAGAAAATCTTTAGTTTGAACACGTCATCAAGAATAAATTCTTGAAATTTCTTTGACTTTCGTGCAAAAATTTCAAAATTTCATCTTATCGAAAGTTATTCATTCCGTTTTTTCACGACAAATATAAGTATTTAAATAGAAATATTTTTACATTGACCCAATTACACAATACGTATGAAAAGTGTATTCTAGAAAATGAAAAATTCAGGAAAACCTTTTTTTCTTGAAGATCATCTTAATTTTCCAGTCTTCTATTTTTATTTTCGAAGCATAACTTGATTCAGTAGTTTTCAGTATTTTTAGCTTATCTTTTTGATTTTTCAACAACAACAACTTCTTTTTTTACAGTGATAAGATAATCTCTTTAGATACGAAAAATCATTTCATTCCAAAACCACCTTCTAGAATAAAAAAGAATACAAAATATACGCACTTTTTCGGCGACAAAACTTGATTATAAATAGTGTTTCCTTCGGCATCTTGAATCGTAACAATGAATTGGTTCCCTATTAATGTTTCGTATGAATAAACACCAGGTTGAATCGCGTAACGACAAAATTCCCCTTTGAATCCTCTACCTATTGTGCCTCCTCCGATTCCACCAATAGGGACGCCTGAAAATTTTTTTTATTTATTTAAAAAAAACACTGAGTAAATCACTCTAATGCAATTAAAATACAGTAATTAAGTTCATGGATTACATCAAATTGAGAAAAAGCTCATTTGTTGCATTTTTTAACATTTTTAGAGGTTCTGAATGATTTTTTCGTGTTGAAAGAAAACCACAGAATTGAAATGTGCAAAAATAAAATACTTAAAATTTTTAGTTCAGTAATTGAACTTTCGAGTTTGAAATATTCATTCATTAAAGATCATTCAACCAAAATGATGTTTTGTTATGTTCTTTAATAAGATTTTGTTGAGAAAAACAGTTGCATATATCATTCAGTTTCTACACACAAAAAATCACCAATATCGAGAATGAAAATTTTGAGAATAATTTTGTTTACTATATCATTAAAAATTTAACAAAAATAACTGCGAACTGTATTTGTCATTTTATTTGCTGAGTTTCCAAACATTCAGAAAATAAAAGAAACAAAAATTGTTTATTCAATTCCACTCAAAATTAAGAATAAAATTGAATATTATTTGTTCTTTTGATATTTGCTAATATTTAGTTAGATATGCAGTTTTCGTTTTTTATCAACTCACCATACATTTGTAAGCCAACTTTGGCATTCAAGTAATCCATGAGTACTAATCTGCCTTTTCTGGTAATTTGGTAGTAATAAATGAGGTACCTATGAATATCACAAATAATTTTTCTTTTTCACATTATAAAATTTTCAGAACCAGAATTCAAGAGAATAAAAAAAATGATCGTCTACACACATTTTTCATGATCCCTCTTTGTTTTCATTTACAATTCTAATTTTCTTTTGCCTCAGAATAATTATTCGCAAATCATCTTGTTGGATAAAAACTTAATTGTTTGCAATTCACAATTCCCAATGAGAAAAGCAATAACAGTAAAATTTTTATCAAACATCCATTAAAAGGTATATTTTACATGATATTGTCAGTTTCTTTTCATTTTCTTTGGAAAGAATTATTATAATTTTTAATTTATGAATGATCGAGTACTATTCCTTGTCATAAAATTGAAGCTTTACCCGGCATTGAAATTATCGATTTCTACCAGTTAAAAGAGAACGTGGGGAAATAAAATATGTAACTTTTAATATTAATGTTATGATTCCTACTTTTTTATTACAAACATAAACTTTACGTATTTTTTCAACTGTACAACAAAAATACTAAAACAATAGTTCCAAGTAAAAAGTACCATTAAAGTTCTAAGTTTACAAAAATTCTAAAAATAAAAGTTTAAAACTGCTAAAAACTCTTGAAATTTCAAAATATGGAAAAAAAAATTTCCAATGGTAAAGTCTATTTTGCATAAAAATTGTGGCGAAATATTATACACAGGAATTTTCTATCAGTTAAAAACTTTCTACAAGAATAAAATTGATCAGAAATTCTGTTCATTCGAACTTTCATTTTGGAACTTCGCCTTAGGATTAAAGAGTATTGGCATTGAAAATCGCGCATCATTCTTCCATCTCACAATCCATTTATTGCAAGAAGAAAAAATTCACGTTTACGACATCTTTTGTACATGAATAACGCATGAATCAATGATTCAGCAGATGAAACTTGCATCATCTATCTGCGATAAATTATTCAACAAAAGTGTTTCTGTTTGCTAAGTTTCGTAAATATTTTTGCAAGTTCGATACAATATTCACTGATTCTTAAAATAGGACAAATGCGAATATGTAGCACATAAAGTCATTCTTTAACACTTTACAATAAATTAAGTTTGAGGATGTTTTTCAAGAAGAAAAATTTTGCATCTGGAAATAAATTTGATCAAAATGAGAAAAACTTCAGCTAAACAAATGATATACAAATTATATAGGTGGTATACCTTATGAAAAAGAACTATTAGCAACTGTTGGGAACTATTAGAAACTATTTGGAATTATTGGGAAACTATCGAGAAACTATTGAATGGTTTCAAAAGGTTTAATAGTTTCAATAATTTCCCTTCTCATAATTTTATATAGTTCCAATAGTTCCTATAATATTCCTGCCAATAATTTCAATGATTGAAATAGTTTCAATGAACGAATTAGTTTCAATGATTTTCAATCATTTTCAAATCCAATTTGGAATCACAATTTAATGATGATTTGCATGAAAATTGTTAAATTACAATTTTTAATACAATTTTCATATTGAAAATGATTTTCAATCACTTGCAAGATTTTCAATGATTTTCGATCATTTCAATGATCTTCAATCATTGAAATAGTTTTAGTGATTTTCAATCATTTTCGAATCCGATCTGAAATCACAATTTAATGATTATTTGAATGAAAATTGTGGAAGCACAATTTTTGGTGCAATTTTTAAATTAGAAACAATTTTCAATCATTTTCAAGATTTTCAATGATTTTCGATCATTTTAATAATTTTTAGTCATTAAAATAGTTTCAATTATTTTCAATAATTTTCGAATCCGATTTGAAATCACAATTAAATGATTCTTTGCATGAAAATTGTGGAAGCACAATTTTTAGTGCAATTTTCAAATTAAAAACAATTTTCAATCATTTTTAAAATTTACAATGATTTTCGATCATTTTCAAGATTTTCAATCATTGAAATAGTGTAAATGATTTCCATAGCTTTAATAATTTATCTTCCAATAGTTTCCATAGTTTTCATAGTTTCAATAATTTATCTTTCAGTATATTTCATAGTTACTATGGTTTCAATAATTTCCCTTCTCATAGTTTCCATAGTTTCAATAGTTCCTATAATGTTCCTGCCAATAGTTTCAATGATCAAAAGTTTTAATGATTGAAATAGTTTCAATGATTTTCAATCATTTTCAAACCCGATTTGAAATCAGAATTTAATGATTATTTGCATGAAAATTGTGAAAGCAAAATTTTTAGTGATATTTTCAAATTGGAAACAATTTCCCTTCATTTTCAAGATTTTCGATGATCTTCAATGATTTTCAAGATTTTTAATGATATTCAATCATTTTCAAGATTTTCAATGATTTTCAATCATTTCAATGATTGTCAATCATTGAAATAGTTTCAATGATTTCCATAGCTTCAATAATTAATCTTCTAATAGTTTTCATAGTTTTCACAGTTTCAATAATTTATCTCTCAGTATATTTCATAATGTCTATAGTTTCAATTTATAATGAAATTTCCAAATTAAAAATTATTTTCAATTACTTTTAAGATTTTCAATGATATTCAGTCATTAAAATAGTTTCAATGATTTTCAATGATTTTTAAATCCGATTAGAAATCACAATTTAATGATTATTTGCATGAAAATTGTGAAAGCATAATTTTTAGTGCGATTTTCAAATTGAAAACAATTTCTCTTCATTTTCAAGATTTTCGATGATTTTCAATCATTTTCAAGATTTTCAATCATAGAAATAGTGTAAATAATTTCCATGAATTAAATAATTTATCTTCTAATAGTTTCCATAGTTTTCATAGTTTGAATAATTTATCTTTCAGTATATTTCATAGTTACTATGGTTTCAACAATTTCCCTTCTTATAGTTTCCATAGTTTCAATAGTTCCTATAATATTCCTGCCAATTGTTTCAATGATTGAAAGTTTCTATAATTGAAATAGTTTCAATGATCGAATTAGTTTCAATGATTTTCAGTCATTTTCAAATCCAATTTGAAATCGCCATTTAATGATCCTTTGCATGACAATTGTTAAATCACAATTTATAATGAAATTTTCAAATTAAAAATGATTTTAAATTACATTCAAGATTTTCAATGATATTCAGTCATTAAAATAGTTTCAATGATTTTCAATGATTTTCAAATCTGATTAGAAATCACAATTTAATGATTGTTTTAATTGTGAAAGCATAATTTTTAGTGCAATTTTCAAATTGGAAACAATTTCCCTTGATTTTCAAGATTTTCGATGATTTTCAATGATTTTCAATCATTCCAATGATTGTCATTCATTGAAATAGTTTCAATGATTTCCATAGCTTCAATAATCAATCTTCTAATAGTTTCCATAGTTTTCACAGTTTCAATAATTTATCTTTCAGTAGATTTCATAATGTCTATAGTTTCAATAATTTTGGAAACTATTGAAATATTGGAAACTATTGAAATATTGGAAACTATTGGAAACTATAGGATTAAAAAACTATTGGAAACTTTTGATCAATAGTCACCAATAGTTTCAATATTTTTTTTTCACAAGGGATAGAATACCCCTAACCAGGGTCTTTGCAGGGTGATTGAATCTATTGAACATAAATTTTTGAGATATATCTCGTTTATGGACCGGGACCCGATTCACAGACTCAATCATGCGTACACGGAATATGAGTGTAAATCCGACATTCAGACTTTTAAACTCAGGCGGGATCTTGCAGACGTTGTTTTTGTATTCAGACTATTAAATGGGTCAGTCATGTGTCCTGAACTACTATCTTCGATAAGTCTTCGTGTACCAAATCGTTCGTTGTGGAGCAATCCTTCGCTCTTATCTGTAACTGGCAGAAAACTTTCGTCTTCGTCGTCGAAAAATGACTGTCCGTCTCAGCTGGTTCTTGTTGGTAATAATTTGCTTGGTAATGTCGATTGGTTTGCTAATTCTCTTGCCAGATTTAAAATTACTGCTGCGGAAGTCTTACAATTACAATAATTTGCTGTCATTTTTTGACCTCCTATTGATGTATTTTCCCTATACGTGTGAGTGTCTTTTTAGTGTTACTTTTGAGGGGAGAAGTTTTTTTTTCTTTTTTTCGCTTTTCGTTTTTCGTTTTTTTTACAGAAGATTATGTATGTGCGTTTGACTATTGTAAAATTACGGGTTATCCCGTGTTTAAAGAATTCAAGACTTGACCAAACGTTAGTCATTCAAAAAATTGAAGATTTCTTCATAATTTGAAGCATGGGATAGTTAAAAAAAAACTATTTTTAAGATACTGATTACGTAATGAATGAAACATATTTTGTTTCATTGGTTCTCTATTTGATTCTTCAAGTACTTAACCAGCAAAATCTTCTTCTTCATTTCCCCGAGTAAAATTAATTTAAAAACTAGCAATAATACATGTATTCATTGTTAAATTTCCCCCAAATTTCACTAGTGAATTCGTTTCTCACCTCCATCCCAAACCCAGAAGTTGGGGCAATTGCCTTAGCCTTGGGGATGACGACTGAGACCACTGTTCAGGATATTTATGATCCAATTTAACTTTAAACCCGAATTTAGGGACACTCGTGAATTTTTGTTCCATCATGACTAGTTGTCTTTATCACTGACTCATTTCATACACTTGATATGAGAAGGAAATTATTAGCACCAAAGAAACAGAACTAATTTCAAATTCTTGAGGGTCCGGCCTCACCTGCCCTCGTCTAACCACACTTGACCAAAGTATGCTGTGGATCAGCTGTTACTACACTTAAATTACACCGATTACACCCAATTCATTCCACTTGTGTAAATGGATCGATACTTTTGACGATGTACCTTGTACCTACTGTAAGTCTCGATAGTCTCGAAGAATCTCTTCCACCAACGATGGTAGTCGATCCTTTTGTTTTAACTGAGAATATTGAACGTAAGAAGATACCATGTAAAATGCTGGAGAAATAGAATAATGAACACTATCTACAGATTTTGTGTCGATTCTGTGAAATTCTATACGTTTTCGTCACTTTTTGATTGAATTTTTCAAAGTTTTTGGAATTCTGGATATACTACTTAATTGTTTGAAACTTTTACAATTCTATGTAAATTTGTTTAACTTTTTGAGATTTTTCGTCATTTTCTGATACATTTCAAGTTTATGGTATTTAAAAGAAATATTGTCATGAACATAATCTAAGAATTTAGGAGACATTATTTTACTGAAGTTTTTCACATTTTTAGGGATTTTTAGGAATCTTGAGGGTTTTCAGTATTTCTTCTTTTTCGAAATTTTCCGAATTTTAAACGTGGGACTAATGAACTATTCAAAACCATTGAATGTCTATGAAAATTTGTCTAACTCGTGAATTTTTCTTCATTTTTGGTTATTTTTTAGTTTTTTTGAATGTAATGAAAATTTGAGGCAATATTTTAATGAACACTATCTATAAAATTCATAAAGATTTTCTAAAAACATTTCTTGAATTTCGTAGAATTATTGAAAATACGTGGAATTTTTGATGTGTTATTTATTTCTTCGGAATTTCAGGAATTTCAAATTGTAATAACTATTCGGAATTTTTTAATGTTTTTAAAAATTGGTCTAAATCATTAGGATTTTTCTTGGTTTTTGAATAGTTTTTAAGTTTTTCAAGTAAAAAAACATTAGAATCCGAGAAAATATGATAATAATAAACACAATTTGCAAAAAGCTTATGAACATTTTCTGAAATTTTTAATGAATTTTTCGGATTTCATAGAATTATTCACTCTCTGTAAAATTTTCGATGTCATTCATTTTTTCGCGATTTTGGAAATTTCAATAATAATACAATGTATTCGGAATTTTTCAAAGGTTTTACAAGTTTATCAATATAATTAGGATTTTTCTGGGTTTTTGAATAGTTGTCAAGTTTTTCACATGAAAAAACATGTATAGTTCGAAAAATATGATAAATGAACACAATTTTCAAAGCTTATGAACATTTTCTAAAATATTCTACAAATTTTTCGGATTTCATAGAGAATTATTGACATTCTGTAAAAATGTTATTAAAAAATGAGAAAACGTTACGACGAATATTTTGGAGAAATATATTGATAAACACTATCTTAGAAATTCATAAAGATTTTATGAATATCTACACATTTTTCGAATTTCGTAGAATTATTGACAATCTGTAAAATTTACGATGTTTTTTTTTCGGAATATTTCAGAAATTTCAAACATAATACTAACTATTCGGAATTTTCTGAAATTTTTAATAATTTATCGAACTTATTAAGATTTTTCTGGGTTTTTGAATAGTTTTTTTCAAAAAAAAAAAAAAAACACGTATAATTTCGAAAACGTATGATAAATGAAGACTATTTGCAAAGCTAATGCACATTTGCTGAAATATTCTACAAATTTTACGAACTTTGTAGCATTATTAACAATATGTGAAATTTTCTATGTTATTCATTACTTTCGGATTTTCAGAAATTTCAAACCTAATACAGACTATTCGGAATTTTCTAAAGTTTTTAAAAATTTGTCTGAATCATTAAGATTTTTCTGTGTTTTTTTAATAGTTTTTATGTTTTTCAAATCAAAAAACATGTATAATTCGAAAAAATATGATAATAAACACAATTTTCAAAGCTTATGAACATTTTCTGAAATATTCAACAAATTTTTCGGATTTCAAAGAACCATTGACTATCTGTGAAATTTTCGATGTTACTCATTTTTTTTTTTAATTTACTGAATCTCAAACGTGGTAAAAAAAAACTATTCAAAACTCTTCAATGTTTATGAAAATTTGGTCCAACTCATGTGTGTTTTCTTCATTTTTCAATACTTTTCAAGTTTTTTAAAATGTTATTAAAAAATGAGAAAACTCTATGACGCATATTTCAAAGAAATATTTTGATGAGCACTATCTCAGAAATTCATAAAAAGTTTATAAATCCCTACAAATTTTCTGAATTTCGTTAAATTATTGACAATCTGTGAAATTTTCGATGTTTTTTTTCGGAATATTTCAGAAATTTCCCGAAGTTTTTAAAAATTTATCTAACTTATTATGATTTTTCTGGATTTTTGAATAGTTTCCAAGTTTTTCAAATAAAAAAACATGTATAATTCGAATCTAGAACACAATCTAGAAAGATTCTAAACATTTTCTTAAATCCCACAAATTTTTCAAATGTCTGAAAATTATCAACACTTTCCAAAACTTCCATCGCTTGTGGATTCTTTAAAACTTTCAATATTCAATCCAATTTCTACAAACGTCTCTCAAAATTCAGTTCAAAGCCCTATGCATGAAAAAATATTCAATCACCTAAAAACCACTTTTTATAGTTTCGAAAAATAAGTTCATCTAGTAGAGGAGTTTTCAAACATTTCCTAAAATTCTTTAAAATTTCCAAAATTCAACTAACCCCCTACAAACTCTGGATAAATTCCCTCGAAATTCAGTTCTGCATAAAAAAGTCTCCAATCAGACCACCTTGTAAAAACCACTGTTGAAAATTCCAAAAACCATCAAAACCAAATTCATCTAAATAAGGAATTATTCTGTCATGAAGAGGAACACAATCTCATCATCCTGGTATGAACAAAAGTTTTATTTTCAATGATAATAAGCCAATTTGATCTTCTTGGCGTCTTCTTCCGCGTCATTTTTGATGTCATCGAAGACGTCGTTCCAGGATAGTTTTTTATCAGTAGCCAAACGATGCAAGGCTTCACAAACGCTCTCGTTGGAGGTGCTCCTGAGGGAGCTAACAAGGCCCAAGGCGTCCCACATTCTGATGAAGAAGGTCGTGCAACCTCTGTCGTAGCTCCCAAATTCTCCACTTTTCCAATCCCAAGGCAGAAGATAATGGTAGTTTGGCCAGTACGATTTGTGCAACACGAAAACCGTATTGTCATCAGCCGGGTATCTGAGCAAAAATTTTCGTACTAATCAACTCTGAAACATTGACTTCTTCGAAAATCTAAAAAGCGATCTACATTGCAAAATATTGAAAAAACCTATCTTGAAGATCCAGAAACAAAAAATTCATTCAAGAAAAGTCTTAAGAGAATATAGATAGAATTAGGCGTATTCAAAAAACTTTTTTTTCAGGATTTGTTTTATTTTGTTGTTGTTTCAAAGGTTTATTCTCCGTTACACAATCGTAGGCCATTGCTATCGATGATGACGGTTCCATGGCTTTTTGGCATATTGAAAAAAAGCCTGTATAGAAGTGAAGCTGTGCTAAAAAAGGACATTAACTTGTCTCCGGGCTTGAGGCCCCAAATGATCATGGAGCTGTTGACGAGCCAAGAGATGTTCATCGTAATCGCCAACCGCAAAAAACCCAAGATGTACAGAGAGTTCATTATTGACTCGCCGAAATATTCAGCTGGCGCGTTGATCGGCAAAAGAAGACCGAAGATTACGTAAAGAATCCAGTAGAATCTGGGAAAAATCAACAATTTTTCCTTCTAAAAGAAAAAGTATATTTCATTCATTTTTGTATGAAATTTGGTGTTTTTGGATGGATTGATAATTCTGAATTGAAATTTCTTGTATCATTATGCATAATGCAATTTCTTGAAAACTTATGGACACTATGCAACATCATTAAATAAACAGAATTTGAATTTTTTCTACCATACAGTACACATTGAACATTAATATCAAAACATAATAACATAATTATGTTATAACAAAATATAATTGTTATTTGATTGACTATTTTTTATTATTCCTTGTTTTTGTGGGCTGTATTTGTATGATTTTGTCGGATAATGACTGACAATGATTTTGCTTGTTTGGGCTTCTGTCGCCATCTTGCCTTTTTATTTTCTCTCTCTCTTCTTTACAATGCCGCCAACCCACTCGACCAAAAAGAACCTAACTCATACTGCCAACAAAAAAAAATAATCATCAAACGTCACAACAATAATAACATAATTATATATGCAAGAGGAACCCACTATGCAACACCGAGTATTTATCTATTTTCATATTATGTAACAACTGATAATTTTGGCAAAGCTGGCAATTTTTCCTGAGGTAAAACTGAGGAACAAAATAGCGTGATACGAAATTGGCAATCACAACAGTGCAAACATAGTTTTCCGTCATGGAAACCAAAAAATCTTCTCCAAGTGTCAGTTTAAAAGATAGAATGTCAAAGCAATTTGAAAAAAGTTTGTTTTGTGCCTGTTGAATGAAAATAAAATATCGAAATTTATCACAATCTAAAGAATATGAAGTAACATTTTGTAAAATTCGACCAGAATTTCAAATGTTTATTATATACGTAATTTTTAATGTTTTCTGATTTTCTGACATTTTATGAATTTCAGGCATTCTAAAAACCATTTAAAATTTTCTATATTTCGTTACACTTTATCTGAGCTACTAAACTTTTTCGTATTTTTTGGATTTCTATTAAAAATGAAAAACATTCCAAACAATATTACAATAATGAAATGAAACCTTTCTGAAATTAAAAAAAATTTTCGTGGCAGTCTTTCATTTCTCGAAATCATCAAAATTACTCATTAAAATCGCATTCTGCACCACTATATTAAATTTTCCGAAAGTCTCGAGTTTAAGAAATAAATTCAGTCATCAATATCCAAACAACCAAAAAAACTTTCTGAAAAGTTCGTCATAATTTCCAAGATCAATAAAATCTCATAATTCTCATAAATCTTGGGAAATCGAGAATAAAAAAAAAAAAAGATAAGTATCGAAATAGAATGGTTTTTTCCTACTAATCAGAATTACACTAAACTTTTTATGAATTTTCAATTTTTTTTAATTTTTTATCACCTTCTTTGAAGCCAGACAAAACCATCAGATTCGACGTCTCGCATGTCGATTTCTTTTTCGTAACTTTCTATAAGTTGCTGGTCGTCGGATAAACAATTACTTATTACGTGACTATAAAAAAAGCCTTTATTGTGATTGTAAGGATCCTTGTCAGTTCCATAAAATTTGTGATGCATCCTGTGCTTCAGGACCCAGTCATGAACTGTTCCCTAAAAATTGGACAAATAGTCTACTATTAGAAGAGTTGACTAAAAAAACTATTTTAAGTATCTAATTCTAAATATCAAATTTTTGAACATAATCATGAAAAATTTGTAGCGATTTGAAGGTTTTTCAATCTTGGAATAACAATATTTTCACAGACAACAATTTTTCAAAACTTTAAATACTTTCTGACATGATTTGAACTTTTTTTTCATCTAAATTGAGGAACGTTGATCAGATATCTTTGAAATATTTTTTTTTTTTTTTTTTTTTTGAAAATTTGTGTAATAGAATGCATAAAATCAAAGATCTACGTTGAAAATTTTCTCAAAAATTCCCATACTTGTACATATTTCTAAAAATTCTACCCCTGATAATTTTATTACATCATTGTAATTTTTTTCATTTAATCTGAGCAATTTATTTCACTGAAAAAATAAATAACTTATGGGAATCTATATAGATTTTTTTATCTTCATTCTTTTTAATTTATTTGCTTATAAAATATTTCAAATTTCTATGATACAAACAATCTGATTTCAGGGTTCCAAAGAGCTTAAGAAATTGTTTATTATTTGTTTTTTAATATTGAAAATTTTCATTACGTACCACCCCAGCAAGGGTATGGGCTAAAATAAGGAAAAGCCTAATGGACCATGAAGCTTCAAAAGATCTGTGGGCCCATAATCTGTGGGCCCCTGCAGTGACCCCAAGTGACGCTATGAGAACTATCGCAGCTCCTGAAAATCATGAAAATATCGATGATTTTCATCCATTCATGATTTTTCTAAATGTTTCACAGTTTTGAAGTTTTAATTGAAGTCGTAAAGTAGTAAAAATAACAAATATAGATTGTTGAAAAATATTAGAGAATTTTTCGATTCGCTGTAATATGATGCTACAAAATTGCAATTTTCGAGAATTTTTAAAATCAAGTGTTATATGGTAAGTAGTGACAGTTATTTTTCACTGAAGGTTGATATTCAATATTTCAACTATGTACTTTCTTATCTAAAAAACCTGTAAACAGTGGAGGTTGAGAATTTTCAAATTTTTCTACTATTTACAAAATTAATAAACATTCTCTGTTATGTTATACATATTCTTCGAATTTTTCCGAGTTGTTTACAACGTTCCAAATTGTAAAGATTTTTTTATTTTCGAAAATATTAACATTTCAGTCATGATACAGACTAATCAATAAGGAATGATGTATTTTTTTTTTTTACAAGGTTGAAATAATTTGTACAACGGACTTCTTTTTGATAACCCAGTCACATTTATTCCTTTTTAAAATGGGAATAAAATCAATGGGATTATTAAAGTATCCGGAACTATTAAAAACTTCCCAAATTTTGTTAAAATTTTACTAACCAATGAAAATTTTTGATAATTTTCAAAAAGGTAGTTTATCAAGTTTTTCAAATGAAAAAATTGTGTCATACATAATCCTTAAAAATACGATAGTGAACACAATTTCAAAAATTCATACCAATTTTCAAAACTTCTACAAACGTTTCGAATTCTAGTGACGATCTTTAAAATGTAGTCAAAGTTCGTTAGATTTTCAAAATTTATGAAATTTTTAATATTTGTCATTGAACTATTTAAAACTTTCCAAATTTCATGAAAATTAGCTCAACTCGTCAAGATTTTTCGAAATTTTGAATACTGTTGAAGTTTTTCAAATTTTTATTAAAAAATGGATAAAACATTTTCATGCATATTTCGAAGAAATACGATAATTAACATGACCTAGAAAATTGATTAACATTTTTGTAATTGTACAAATGTTTCTAATTTCATAAAAGTATTAATAATCTTTGATATACATTCTGTTTTTTTATTTTCCGAAATTCTCTCAACTCCTGACATTATGCAAACTGTTCAAAAATTTGTCCAATATTTTGTGATTTCAAAATACATACTGTTCAAATTTTTCAGATTTCTACTTAACGATCAAAAAAAAATTATCTTGCATATTTCGAATGATAGAATGATAGAATGAACACAACATGAAAAATTCATGAACATTTTTTTATTTCTACAAATTTTTCGTATTTTGTAGAATTCGATGTTTTTCCATTTTTCTAAGTTCTCAAAATTTCAAATGTGATGCAAGCTAAAATTGAAAACTTTATAATATTGTAAAATTTTACGAGCCTATGAAGATTTCTCGTAATTATTTAATACTTTTTAAGTTTCTTAAATTTTCATTGAAAAACGGAAAAACATTATGCATATTTCGAACAAATAAGCTTATGAATACAATCTGCAAAATTTAGAAACTTTTTTCCGTATTATACTTAGAATTTCATAAATTATTGACAATTTATGAGATTTTCCATGTTTTCCAATTTTTTAAAATTATCGAAATTCAAAGACAGTACAAAATATTCAATATTTTCCAAACTTTGTGAATATTTGTTCAGTTTATTTAGATTTTCGTGATTTTATACTAGTTTTCTCATTTTTAAAATATTCATAAGAAATTAAAAAAAACATCATCATGATTTTTCCAATATATATGATAATGACACATACAAAATTTATACAAATTTTCTGGAATTCTACAATTGATTATATGTTTTTTGATTTTGCAAAATTGCATTAAAATTGAAATATAATACGAACCACCCAGTGAACCTGTGAGCTTGTAGCGTTTTCATTATTTCCGCCCCATTTCAAACACGCCGCGAACTCGCAGCTACTCGCCACGAGCTCACAAAGTACCTCCAGTGATTGATAATTATTAATATATATTGCAGGAAATTAATAAGATAATTCATTATTTACAGTAGAAAGTAATCACAATGAAGCTGTAAAAGACGATTATTCAATAAAAAAACCAATTCTCCCGGGTGGAACCGATCCCGAGTTCTGCGGAGTCGAACGCCAAAAAGTATCATACTCATTAACATGAGACATGCACTTCATTTAAGCATTCTACACAAAACTTGAAACATGAGAAAAAAAACCAGCAGCCATCTGGTGAGCGCTTGGGGAGAGCGCGCGAATTTTCAAAATTCGAACAGAAAGTAATTCAAATTTTGAAAATTCGCGCGCTCTCCCCAAGCGCTCACCAGATGGCTGCTGGTTTTTTTTCTCATGTTTCAAGTTTTGTGTAGAATGCTTAAATTAAGTGCATGTCTCTGGTTAATGAGTATGATACGTGTAGCGATCAACTCCGCAAAACTCGGAATTGATTCCACCCGGGAGAATTTTTTTTTTATTAAATAATTGTTTAACAGCTTCAATGTGAATATTTTTACTATAAATAATGAATCATCTTTGTATTTTCCTGAAATATATATTAATAATTATCAGCGACTGGAAATACTCTGTCAGCTCGTGGCGAGCTCGCGGCGTGTTCAAAAAGGGGCGGAAATAATGAAAACGCTACGAGCTCAAAGGTTCACTGGGCATGCAAAACTTTCAAAATTTTATGAAAATTTATCTAACTAACTGAAATTCTTCATAATTTTTTAATATTTTCTAAGTTTTTTCAATTTTCAGTAAAAAGTTTAAACACATTATCACGCATATTTCAAAGTAATATGATAATAAACAAAATCTACGAAATTCAATAACATTTTCTGAAATTTCACAAGTTTTTCGAATTACGTAGGTTTATTTACAATCTATAAGATTTACAATGTTTTTTGATTACTCTGAATTTTATGAATTTTTGCCATGATACTAACTATTCAGAACTTTTTACATATTATGAAAATCTGTCCATATCATAAGAATTATTCGTTATTTTTCAAAATTATTCAAATTCTTAAGATATTAATGAAAAAAAAGAAGAAATGATCGTGTGTACTTCACAAGTATCACAATGAACACCCCTCCCCCTTTATTGAATTTTTATTAATATTCAATTGAAATTTATTTACTCTAAATCACTATAACCACCCAAAAAAATCACGTTTTGCCACCCGTACGAAAAAATTTAAAAAAAATACAAAAAATAATGGTAACTGTGAATAACTACAGAAAAAAATTAGTTAGAACCATATTGTTCATAAAATAAAATGATCAAGCACTTTTTAAATTATTGTAAAATAAGAATGATATTCAATTTCTCACTTTATTTCTTATAAAATTCTTCCAATCTACAAATAATCAGAAAATTCCAAGTTTTTTCCCTATTCCCAAAGTTCAAAATTACTCACCAAAAAATACTGTCAGCCATTTGGCCTCTGTGAAAACTACCGTAAGCCCAAAAAATCCAAGAACGTGAATATGAATATACCACAAAACCGTAGGCCAAAAAATCTCCCTTTTCACCTTCGTTTCCTCCATAATTTAAAAAAACACAAAAAAACCTCAAAGTCAATAACTTTCTTCCCCTCACACTAATTCACTCCATTTGCAAAAAAAAAGACCTCGCAAATCCACAAAAATCCCTTATCAATAATTATGCTAATCACTGCATGAAAAAGAAAAATTTATTTATAACTTCTTTGGAAAAAAAATCGCGTAACGTTTTTCTTTTGAGGATTTAGGATGTACTGAGCTCGGAATCGTTGCGTTCTTGATGATTTGCTTAACCTTCGGCCCCGATTCGGAATATCATTAACTAACCTACGTATTTCTACATTGTCATTTCCGCTTTGAAAGGGGTTTAAAAAAAATCGCGAGTGAAAAAATGAGCGCCGAGTTTTAGCGAAAGGGGAAATTATTCTTTTTAGTTTTCGCTTCGCATTTTCGATAAAAGTACAGGGTTAATGGCATTTTACGCAAGCCATTATTTTCCGACGAGGTGTTGATAAGAAATGTAAATAATTAACGGTAATAACGGTCGGTTCGTGTAATTAGTGGGAATAGTAAAAAATTGAGGGTGCGTTTATTTTGGGTGGTTTTTGGGATTAATTAAACGGAATTTATTGGGAAAATGCTTGGGGTATGAAATAATGATTACTGTTATTTTTTCAAACGAAAAAGAAAGAGAATATTTGGGTTTTTAGGATGTTCGAGCAATCTTTTGAAGTTTTTCAAGATTTTTGAAGAGATTTCGTAATTTGCAGTTTATAACATAAAAATTTGGGAAAGCATATTTTGAAGGTCATATTCTTATATCGAAGGTCATTTAGAACGTACAGATTTCTCATTACACACAAAGATGGTTGGAAATTTTATTTATATTTTAGAAAAATTTGTAAGTAAAATACTAGTGAATTCATCGTTTTATTCAAATACTGAAGAAATACGAAAAATATTGACAATTCCATAAATTTAGAGCACAGATCTGAAAAATGAAAAAAAATATCAATACCAAAATTCAAAACTTGCAGTTGAAAAATGTTACGTAGATTTTCAGCTGTAGATTTTCGAAAATTCAAAGATTCGAGATTTTTTTTAGAAAATCCAAACTTTTGAGCAGGAAATCGAAAAATTCATATGGTTGTGCAATCCTAAAAGTTACTGATGTTGGAATGAGAAAATTGTATGATAAGAATCGAAATGTTTGAAACAATGTATCAATAAAGAAAAATTTGCGAAAGAAATTCTCTTGTCTCTCAGTCATTCATTATACATGAATTGCAGCAAAAATTATGACTTGTTTCATTCGAGCAACATGTTTTATCGCGTGGAAAAAAACGTTCTGTCTAGATAAATGACATTGTACTACTTTAAAATTACTCGACGATCGTTGAATTGCTTCATTTTTTAAAAAATCTCCCGTATTTTTCAATAACTTTGCACAGTTGGAATTTTAATAAACGGATTTGAAAAAACGTTCGAGGTTTACTTAAGTTAGGTATACTATACTTTCATGAAAAATTCGAAAAACTTTTCAATTTGTCTAGAATTTTCGACCATAACCAACATTTTCAATAATTTCGAATTTTACTTGAATAATTTTAAGGATACAGAAAATTTTCAAATTATTGTACAACCTACGAAATTTATTAAAATTTTCTGGAATTTTAGTTGTTTCCAAACTTTTTTTTAGTATTTTTTGAAATTTCTACATAGATTTCTAAAGTTTAAAGTTGTATAAATTTCAAGTAATTTCATTGTTTTGAGAATAAAATTTATTATATCTGCATAGATTCTCAAGTATTTCATGAATTTCTAATATTTCCAGTATTTTTCATATTTTTTGGTACATATTTCTGAAATTTGATGTTTTCTAGCTTCTGTATAGATATCTAGTATTTTTAAAAATTTCTACATAGATTCCTAAAATTCGATGCCTTAGAATTCAAAGTTCTACAAATTTAAAGTATTTTTATTGTTTTTTTTGTTTTAATTACATCTAAAAGGTTTTTATTTATTTTGTGAATTTCTAATCTTTCTAGTATTTTTCGTGTTTTCTTGGATTTATATATAATTTGATAATATTTCCTAGGTTTGGTGAAGGATCTAGTATTTTTAAAAATTTCTGCATAAATTTCCAGAGTTGGATCTCTAGAATCTCAATTTTCTAAGATTATGAAAAATGTTTCAATAAAAATGTCATAAAATAGAATCTTCACATATTTCTGGTACTTTTTGGTATATGTATTTAGCACTTTTTCAGTATACGCATTAAATTCAAATATTGTGTGATATTTTCATAAATTTTAATATAGTGGATATATTCTATAAGATTATTAGTATTCTCATGAAAGTTTGGTAAGATAATATGTATACGAAATTCCAGTACTTCATTGATTTTGATTATTCCCAGTTTTTCTATTTCGAATTTCAATGATTTTCTTTCTTTGTAGTATATTTCATCATTTATAGAATTTCGTGATATTTTCGATTATTGTCACTAATTTCTAATATTTTTATTGACATACCTTGCAGATTTTCAAAATGTAAATGCACTCAACTTGAAAATTGTAGATATTTGAATTTTAAAAAATTTTCCAAGATTCGAAGTACATATTTCTTAAACTTCAGGATTTTTTTCAGTTCAATTACGATTCAAATGATTTCCTGATATTTTGATGAATTTTCCAAATTGTATACCCTAGAATTTAAGGTTCTACAAATTTCGAAAGAGATACTTTCTTTACCCATACTAAATATACAGATTAGAAAATAAGAATTCAATGAATAATAACATATTTAAAGATTGTTAATTTATTCTACAAATAAAAAATGCATCTCTCTGTAAAATAATTTAAAAACAATACCCAAATACTGTTTCAGATCATTGAAATAATCGTCATAATTTTTCGAAATTAACCTTTCTAAAGATCAAAACAGTGCAAAACTTACCTTTTTCCAATCAACTTCACCACCCTTTGAGACTCGAAATTTTTTTGATATTCTTTCAAGACATAATTACCAAGCAATCATATGCATAAAATTTCCAACTTCTTCATCAAAGAAAAATCCAAAGTTTAGGTTGGGATCAAAATAAAAATCCGATAGTTTGCTCGAATTTTTATTAATAAAAAAAGGATTCAAACAACAGGAATATCAAAATGAAAAATGATTCCAAAACAAAACCATTCGAACAAAAAAAAGGACCGTGCGTAGAAAAAACTTTCATCAATTTCGACGCATTTTTTATTAGCTCCTTTTTGTCCTCTAATCAGTGCACATTGTTTTTAAAAAAATGGATTTCTCATTTAAACGACATTTTTTTACAAACACTAATTTTTATCACATACTTGAAACTTTGTAATTACATGTTCGTTTTTTTTCTTTTTTCTTTCTTTCGAGTGTCTCACTATGCACGACTACTTGCTGTTTTCGCGCCCTTTGCGCAATACGGCTCACGAAATAGTTCAATAAATAATCGGTGACTCGGCAATGTGCACGTTCCAACGAATCCTCGCTATTCAAAACTTTACAAGTTTATCGTCAAATTACTCTACCCTCGAAGCCAAATCTCCAACAGATCTTGAAATATCTCTGAAAACGACCATTTCTCATCCAAAAAACTTTTCCAATTTGTGTCCCTGATTTCCAAGGATTCCGACATTCCCAATTCTAAAATTTCATTAATTCACGAATCAGTCAATATATACACCAGAATTGTTCCAACATCGAATCGACAAAAATTTCAAAAACGACAACAACTTTTTCCTGGAGCCTTCGCAGTTTTTCAAAATCTGTGAGAGGTACAAACGAAATTTGCGCCAGCAGATTAATCGAAAGAAAAAAAAAAAAATCCCTATTTGCCACTTGTACGCTTTCCGAAACGAGAGTCAATAATTCATTGAAAGCAAAAATTCATCCACCGACAAGGCACATCTTACCTCTACTAAACATAGAGCGAACTTAAGAAAGGGTCGATTACAATTGTTCGATCGTCGATTTGATCAATGGGCGAATTCCAAAATTTCATTTTTATCAATTTCCGAAAGTATACTCATGTCACCTACGCTTTACCAAATACTGTTTTTACCAGAGAAGAGATGGAAACTAGAAATAATAAAAAAAAAAGATTAAGAAAAATCTATCACAACTTGTTTTCGTTGGGTTGGCTCGGAAAATTCATTCCTTAATTTTTTGAAATAGGAATTGGTTTTGGAAAGAATCTTTTTTTAAATTCAAAGTCTGAATTAGAATATGAAAAAAATTGCGGGCATAATTTTTTCAAATATTCATAAAAATTACTGAAAATTTTCAGAACTATAACAGAAATGCATTAGAGTATAGTCAAATTTTGGAATCCTATAATTACTGAAAATATACGAAATATAATTAAAAAACTATAAAAGTACTTAGAATTCTGGAGAATCAAAATCCAGAAATTTAAATTGGCGGCAATAAAATTTTTCGTATTTTTTTAGCAATTATAGAACTTTGTGAAATCTTAAAAAATATACATAGATTTCTAAAAATATTATAATATAAAAATAAAATGTTGTACATTCAAGATGAAATATGAAAATAATGAAATTCTAAAATATTGTGTATTAGTTATAATTCACCTTCGAATTTTTAAAAAAGCAGCAGCTTTTGGTTTCATGTATTTCATTTTTTGATTCTCTATTTTCGATACTTCGATACTCTAAATTTAGATATTTCGATACTCTAAAATTAGATATTTCGATACTCTAAAATTGAAAGTTTCATTGATTTCCAGAATATTTTTAAATTTTGCAGAAAACATTACCTTCATAAATTTCAAGTATTCTAAAAAATTTTAAACGCTTCTACACTTTATACAATGTTCATAAACTTTCAAAAATCCTCAAGTATTTGTTTGAATTGTTAATCAAATTTTTCAAATTCGATTTTCAAAAATTTCAGAGAAAACTATATCCACATGGATTTATTTGTAAAAATTTATTTTATCCTCAGTATTTTTCCTATTTTCAAGAATTTATGAAATTTATTCGAATTTCCTAGTTCATCTATAGATGTCTAGAATTGGTACGGTTATTAGTATAGATTTTCAGAATAAAATTCTCTAAAATTTGAAATTCAATCAATTCTAAAAATGTAAAACTCTGAAATTCGAATTTTTGTGGATTTCCAGTATATTTTTAGATTTTCCAAAAAACGTTACTTTAATACATTTCTAGTATTCTAAAAAATTTCAAATACTTTTAAAATTTTCTGTTTTTGAACATTTACGATTTCAAAGATCTTCAAGTATTTTCGTCAATTCATCTATAGATTTTACAAATTAAATTCTCAAAAATTTCACAAAAAATTATATCCTCAAGGATTTTTAGAATAAACTGCTGCTTCTATGTTCATTACTTTTCGAATTTATCGCATTTTGTATGATTTTCTACTTTTTTCATATATTTCGGGTTTTTAAATTGATACCTATGAAAATTTTCAAAATTTTCTGAAATACAAATTATGCTGGATTTCAAGCATTTTAACACATTTTTCATAAAACTGTATTTTCATAGATTTAGTATTTCACATTCTTTTCGTTCTTTTAGTATTTATCAAATTTCGTAAGTATTTCTAATATTTTAGAAGACTCAAGTTTGCTTTATGTATACCTATTTAAATTTTCAGAATTATATTTTCCAAAATTCGAAGTATTTTCATAGGTTTTTCAGGAAACAATATCTTCATAGAATTTTAGTCCTTCGAATTTTTTCGCATTCGTACAAATTTTGAGTTTTTCAATGGAGACGTATAAAATTGTAGAAATTTTATTTTTATTGATTTGTAATATTAACCTAATATTTTCCTAGTTCTTTGAATATCTCTCGCATCTTTTTATTATTTCTACATTTTCAAGATTTTTACTTATTGTTCTTAATATTTCTAAGCTTTCATAAATCCTATAGTTACAACAAAAATTTACCAACATCTTCAAAAACTTCTCTTATTTTACCAAATTTATCATCAAAAACCCCCAACCATTACCAACAAAATTCCAATCCCATTTCAAATTCATTCCAAAACCACTTCGCACTCCCAAATTTCTACATCCCTCATTCCTACAAAATGCCAAATACGGATATTTATCATTGCTCGGGATAAAAAGAATGCTTGAAAATGTAGATTCTAACGTGGCAAAAAAAAAAAAAAAAAAAAAAATCGACACGCATTAATCATTACATCGATAATAAACCCTAGTGCTTTGGTCAAAGTATAAACAACACTTGATGAAGCAAAAATTAAGGTATTTTCTATATAAATGTAAGCGGAAAGAAGTTATAAAATTTATATTTATGGTACAATTTACAGATTGTTTTTACTCTCGAATACCATTAACTTGAAAGCTCGTACGTTCGGATGAGCGAACGTAGCAGCAGCAGCTGATAGATGATTTTTGTCGAAACTTGTTCTTCTCAAAGACCAACCAACAGCATAATCACGATGACGCTTTTTTTCCAAGGTCGCTCTTTTTCCTATCTTTTACTGGTTACGCGTATTTTGTCTTTTTCGACGTCATCCGCGACCGTCCATTCCGGGTCGTTCGGATCCTCCTCGTTGTCGATGTCGCAACACACTGACTCCGTCTCGTCCGACTCAGGAGAATCCGTTTCCACCTCCTGCTAATAAATAATCATCATTATTATCATCATCATGATTATCACCATTGCTATCATTATTATTATTACATTTTGACGGATCCCACGAATTTAAAATTTTTCTTTCTCACCTCCTCCCTACTCCGGGCTTTCTCGCTCCAATTTTCCAGGCTAACTTACTACTGACGTCGAATCAATCGTAAATTCAAGAATTTCGAATGCCTTTCAGATTCAGCCTACAAACTTATTTCAAATATTCGAAGGCATGTCAACTTGGGCATTCGGATTCAAAAGGTTTGGAAAATTTTGAAACTTGAAGTATTCAAGATGTAAAACTTTATTCAGAGTTGTATAAAAGAAATTATCTCATCATAATTTCAAACACCGAATAACGATTTGGAAATTTTTGTATCTTAAAGTATTAGAGATCGAAAACTTTATTCAAGTAATGAAATACACAATATCTTCAAATTTCATTATTTGGTATTTCCGAAGAAAAAAGCTTTCAGTGTTGCATTTAAAAAAAATGTACTATTCATTAATTCAAAGAGCAATTAATACTAAACTTATGATAAAGCATTAGAATTTGTCTCAAAAGTGAGAATTGGCAAAAGTTAAAATTCAAGTTAAAAAAATTTCCAAACTTTTGAAAATTCTCAAGAATTTAGACTTGTCCTTTCGATTTCTAGAAATTATCCAAATATAAAAACATGAATGAAAATTATTTAAAAACAAAAAAATAAATAAAAATCACGAGAACATAAGAGTCAGATTTTTTTGCTTTGAATTCAATATTCATATTTTTTCTATTGAATAGACAACTGTATTTTACCACTGTTCTGGAACTCTCAAATTTGAAAATAAAAAATGCTCAAAAATCCTAGATACCTAATATGCAATTCTGGAATTCGGAATTTCAGGTTTTGAGATCCTAGAATTTTCTACTCTATGAATTACAAATCTACACTTTTCAATTCCATCATTACCTCCGATTCTAGAATTTTACAATTATTTATTGAAGATTCCATGGAACAATAGTCGTAAATTTACAATTCCAGAATACTATCTTGTAGAATTTCGTATTCCCATTCGATGAAATTAAGGTTTTTAGAAAAATATATTTCAGATTTCTTATCTCTCGAATTCTACATTATTTAAATTGCAATCTTGAATTCCTTTACTTTACAATATAAATTTTAAGATTTCGATACTTCAAAATTATTAACTGCTACTATGGTATCCAAAAATTCTATGTATCAGAATCTGAAATACCAGAATTTCGAATTCAAAAATTATCAATTCCAGATTCCTGAATTTCACATTACTCTATCTACATACACAAAAAAAATCTGGAAATCCACATCATTAAAAAAAATTATACCGAAAAAAATTTAGAAATTCAAATCAAACTAATTTAAATTAAATAAAATTCGAATTTCAAATCTAAAGATTTCAGGCTTTCACATCATGCAATTTTTATTATTCAAAATTGATTTTCTTGAACTTGAACCCAAGCATTCTAGAACCATAGATTCCAAAGTATAAATATCCAAAATCCTAAATCCAAAAATCCAAAAACTTATATTCAAAATATACAAAATCATTCACTTTTTTCTTCCTTTCCCCCAATATCCAGCCACTAGTATACAGAATCATAAAAAACAATTTTCCCATACATAAAATAACATCAACGAAGAACACTGCAATCTTCATCACTTGGCAACAAATGCCTTATAAAAACTCCCAACCATCCAAATTTCATCGTTGAAAAAGTTGAAAAAATTTACATCAAGATCAATCCAAATTTCTTCCCACCTCTTCAACTTTATCTTCTCTGGAACATACAGACGCTGAAGCAGTGAGTTGGCCAGCAGGCAAGCCTCTCGTCATCTCTGCGTATTCTTCGTCAGTCAACGGGAAAGTCCTCGGCTCATAAGGTGCGACAACCTTTAAAACCAAAAAACCACATTAAACCATCAAACAACAAAACCAATTCCATTACAATAAATTTTTACTTTTTACATTCGTAACCTCAAAATTGCGATTCTCACGTGACCATTCCCAGATGTGAACACGCCTTCTATCTTGACTTTTCAAAATTTCACATTCAACGAATACGCAATAAAAAAGCACGTACTCATCAAACAATAACAATAGTTTATTTGAAATCTTCATTATTAGTGAACACTTTAACACTTATACATTCTAAAATTTGAAAGAAAAAAAAAAAAGAGATTTCTTGATGGGTAAATTTTGAAAAACTCTTCTCTCTTCGCAAATAAATATTTGTTTCAAAGCACCTCGTGGTGTTCCTCCTCGTTTGTACAAATGCCTGCTTCTTCTTTGGCGGGTCGAGCCGACGAATTCGCCCTCCGACGAAATATGCTGGGCAAACTCGAGGCTCGATTGGGCTCCGAACCAAGAATTTGATTCTGGTTTTCAGGGTCCTGAGCCTGCAGCGGCGTCGCTGGTGGAGATATCACGTCTCCGCCCAAATCGTTCCCTTGCGGTGACGTGGGATCTGCGCAGACAGAATTCAAAATTATTTTCCAAAAATATTCTACAATTTTTTCACAACTTAATCGTTTCAAAAGAGCAATCACTGATATTCCTATAAAGAAGAAAGCAAAGGAATGAGAGATTTATCTTTTTTTTTCAATTTTAATCGAAATTTGTGATGAAAATCTATAAATTCACCGATTTTTACTACCTTGAAATATAATTTTGTGAAATCATTATTAATAATGCGAAACTTAAACAATTTTACAGATTTTTACTCATAAAAAAAATTTTTTTGTCGATGATTTTATCTTACGAGTTCGAACTCGGGCAACCAAATAGAAAAACACTTTACTCAAAAATTTTACATAAAGATAAAAAATAAATGTATACAGTATTACAAATTTCATAATTTTTGGATGAAGAATTGTAGAAATATTATTTACTACAGTTGAAATAAATCGTGAATTTAAATCCAAAAAAACAAAATTTACTGTATTTTTTATAGGCTGCAATTTCACTATAGAGAAAATCAATTTTCAAAATTTCAGCATTAAAAACTTAAACGTAGAATGAGTAAACAGTTGGAAATTTTTAAATGTGAATTTCAAATCGAATTATTTAAAACAAATGATTACGAATTTTAGATCCAACGAATTTTTCGTAACGATTTTATCATATCTACCAATAAATAAAATTAATAATAGTTATAATTAAATTTTCAGTTCACAAAAAATAAAAATATTGTAATCAGAAAATTTTGAAAATTATAAATATTTTCCATTAAAAAACTAAATTGACTGCATTCTTATAAATTTTTGTTGATAAATAAAGAAATTTCCTCTTACAATTATTATTTAGTTTATTTCTAATTCATAAATTTTTAAACAAGATTTTTCCATGGAATATACTGCAAAAGAAAGAATCGAAAAAATTGAGAAATACATAGATAAAAAATAGTTGAAGGTTTATTCGTTGTTAATAACAGTAATATTATAAATAGTAAACAAAATATATTATATTTTGTTATGTTAACAATATAAAACTTTATTCAAATAGTTAAATGTCTAACAGTTGAAGGTAAAAAATAAATTCAACTAAAAATGGTTCATTCAACTGATGAAAAATAAAAATATTGAATTCACAAAGATTTGTGATCTCAATTTTTTTCAAGAAGAATCGTAGAATTTTTTTTTAATTATAATTTATGGAAAATCCACATCAATAAAAAGAATTTACTACATTTTTAGGGAGTTTAAAATTAAAAACGGCAGAGTTTTTTTATTTAAATAAAAGTTCTGGGTGAAAACTTTATTGCAAAATATGTGAATTATTTGAAAAATATTAAATTTTTGCTTGGATGACTGAATAATCATTTTCAAAACATGGTTTCATTAATATGTGATTTAGAAATTTGATTTCGAAAAATCATTCGATTGGTACCATTAAAAAAAAAAAAAAAAATATTAAAGGTGAATTTGGATTGATTCATTAAAAAATTAGATTTAATTATATAATGTCAATTAATATATTCTCGATCAAAGTGTTACAATATAATATTAACACTGTCATAATACTGTTTAAAACTGTCATAATGTCAGTTTACACGAAATTCGCCCAAAATATAGAAATTAAAAATTTTCTTTTTTTCAAGATTATTATTTCTCAACTCTAATTTTGCGGTATACCAAATAAAAAAATTCATTTGAGACAAAATTTAAATAATTATTTTCAATCCAGAAGCAAACACTTCTCGGTTTGTTAACACAAATTTACTTACTAAATAATTTTTTTGAAGATTCTGTTATAATTTTAAACAACTTATCAATAAATGTAGGATATAAAGTTACATCAACACATTTGACTAAATTAACGTTATTGAATCCGAAAATCTATATTTTGAAATTTCCTGGTTCCATGAAATTCTAAAAAACTTATAATCTTAATTTTGGAGTTTTACTGCCAATTCGCTAAGAATTCCAGCGTCATTACATTAAATGAACAAGAATTTTATTCCTCAAAAATAATACCATAATCCCACTGTTAGGAAAGGAAAAAAATTACCTGAAGTTTTCGCACCATTGTCAGCCTTATTATCTATGCGCCTATTTCGTGATGCCATTTTTTTGCATACCGAGAATCGTTTTACTTCTTCTCTCTCACACCGTTCGTGTCGCTGAGCGTAGGCTTCGTCCGAAGTATCTTCAAACTAAGAAATTACATAACATGAGTTACTGTTTCATTTTAAAACATTTTTTCCCCTAACCAACAAAAATTTTCCTCAAAACTATTTTCCACATCCTTCAAAATTCTCAAATCAACTCAAATTATGAAAGAATTCAAAATTTCAGATACCACCGTTTATAAATACAATAAATTTACGATTCAACTTTTTTCGAATTTCTCATTATTTCCATTTTGCTGGTACTACCAATTCATAAAATTTTTTTTCGAAACTTACATCACTGTCTTGACTAGTCCTAGGCATGACACCATTTTTTACATCTAATAATGGAGGTTCTTCCACGATTCTCCACCTTCAAAAACAAAAAAGGATATCAGCGTTAGAACTGTTTGAATAACTCTATATCATAAACAATTGATGCAATTTTTTACTCACTTTGGTGTCAAAATTTCCTTGTACGGTAATTTTTCTAATCTGGTCGAAGCAGCTACACTGTATGGTATGACTATATTGTCTATATCGTATGAATGTCTCGATCGACTGCAACAAAAAAGAACAATGAACATTCAATTCAACGAAAACCTTTTTCTACCAATTTCTGATATGAAAAAAAATTCCGGTCGAATGATTTCTCATGAAATAATTGAATCATCATGAAATTATAAAAGATTTATGTAGAAAAAAAAAAAGAAAATCCGCTTTGATCAATCTTCAATTTCAGTATAATAATTCTTTGGTTACAGTTAATAAAGAATTTGATCAAACATAATGATAGTTGTACAGTTTTCTTCTCAGTTACACAATCTTCGAAAAAATAAGGAAAAATATTTCCATGTATGTAAATAATATACATTTTATATACATACCCTAGGAGAATGTTGGTTTTGTCTTTGACAGGATTTTTATCCGATGAGGCAGTCGAGGGGGAAGGCACTGGAGATGAATGCTTGCTGGAATTCGATGGTATGCTGGCATCCTCTTCGTCTTCGATCGGAGCTGCCAACTTGGCGGCTCTTTTCTTGCCGAGGCCGTGACTGCTTCGGTCGTGACCCGTTCTGTGTCTCTTCCCTTTCAACGCCTTCCTCTTTATTCCTACAATAAATTTTCAACAACACATTAATACAGTCCAAACCCAGCAAAGTCTCAGAACCACTCCAACTCAAAATTTCTTTTAAAACGTTTATGATTTCATAAGTTTGAAATTTCAAACAAATTTCTATTTCTATTCGCTTTCAAATTATTATTACTAAATATCTGACAACTCACTTGATGACAATGTGTTCATCGATTTCTTCGATCGAGATGGCGTGTACTTTGGCCTGTGCTCGGTCGACTTTTTGTTTACCCTATCGATGCTTTCCTTTTCCTTTAATTTTGGTATTCGGGCAGTACCTCGTGATATTCTTTGTTGCCATTCATTTGATTTCATAATGGCGTCGAGGTGAGTGCTATGCAGAATTTCTGAAAAAACAAAAACAAACACGTTATTTCAGCAGCAATGGCAAAGATGATTTTTAGTAACAAAATTCACCACCATCTCCAAAACGTGATGAATTCACAAAAATTTTGTATAGCCATCACATTTCTCTCAAGTTTTTTGAACCCTTAAAAAAACTGTGTTAGAGCAGTATTCTTAAATTTCATCGTCACTTCAACATTTTGTTAGCATTGTATTTTATAATTCACTATTAATGTACATAACGGAAAAATTCTGCATCCGAAAATACCCATGCAAACATTTATAAATTGGAGTTTTATCGACTAGTTAACCTTTTTACAATTCACGAAATTTATGAAAAGTGTCTAAAATTATAGATTTTCAGTGAAAACTTTTCGATTTCAACAGTTTTCAAGTTTACACGCAGTTTCTGTAGTTTTACAGCATTTTTGAATACTTCTACAATCTACAAAATTTATGTGTATTTTCTGAAATTCTACACATTTTTATAATTTTTTAAAATCATTGATAATCATTGGAATTTCAAATATTTCTTATCTTAGAAAAAAATTTCGAACTTCAAACGTAATAGACTATTCACTTTATCGCAATTTATACAAATTTGCCTAAATCATGCAAGATTTTCCTCAACTTTTAAATACTTTCTGACCATTCCAAATTAAAAAAAAAATGTTATATTGCATATTTCTAAGAAATCTGATGAACACAATCCACAAAATTATTAAACGTATTCTGAAAATCTACGAAAATTTTGATTCTTCTAGAAATATTGACAGTTTTTAATGTTTTCGATGTGCCATGATTTTCCGAAATTTTCGGAATTTTTTATGTACAACATACGACATATCAAAAATTTCCACAATCTTAAGACAATTTGTGTAAATCATCATGATTTTTTGTACTTTTTTGCGGCTCTCCAAATTTTTCAGATTTTCGTTTAAAAATTTTCAAAACTCCATCATGCATATTTTAAAGAAAATAATCAATATGTATGATAATGAACACAATACCCAAAATTCATTAGAGTTTTCTGGAATTATATCAAGTTTTCAAATTTTTTTGTTTTATTGGCAATCTTTAAAATTTTGAATGTTTTCTGATTTTGAAAAATTTTTCAAATTTGATGAACATTGTCTTAGCAAGATTTTTCGTAGTTTTTGAATGCCTTAAAAGTACTGCGAAGTTTCATTAAAAAATCAGAAAAAAAAATATTTTTATGCATCCTTACTTCGTCGAAATAAATATAAAAATAAACACAATTTTTGAAATGATGGATGTTTTCTGAATTTCTATAAAAATTTTTATTTTTCAGAATTATTGACGATTTTTAGAATTCTTATTGTATTATGATTTTTTTTTTATTTTTAAAGTTTTCAATAAAATCAAACCAACTACTAAACACTTTCAAAATTTCATAAAATTTGTCAAACTAGTATAATTTTTTAGAGATTTTCAAATATTTTTCAAGTACTCCAAATTTTCGTTAAAAAAATTTAAAAAAAAGCATCTTTTGAAGGAACATAATTCGAAATACAATTTATAAAATTATGAACATTTTCTGAAATTCTATAAGAATTCAGATATTTTAAAATTCATTTTGACATTTTTTATAATTTTTTTAAATTTGAAAAATTTATATAATGTTACTAACTATTCAAATTTTCCACATTTTTTTTAAATTTTTCCAGCTCACAAAAATTCTTTTTTATTTTCAAGTACTTTTAAAGTAACTCAAATGTTATTTAAAATTAAAAAAAAAAAACATCATGTATATTCAGAAGAAACATGATTCTCAAAAAATCAATTCACTTTTACTGAAATTCCACTAATTCTGCAAATCTTCTAGAAATTATTGAAAACTTAAAAAATTTTCATTTTTTTCAATAATTTCGAACTATGCATTAAAATAATACTCAACAATTTGCAATGATCACAAAAAATTGTCAAGCTGAATAGAAATTTTTGTAATTTTAAAATGTTTTTTCAAGTTTCTCAGTTTTTTATTTATAAATTTGAAAACATTGTCACGCATATTTCGACGAAACACAATAAATAATACCCCCTTTCCTAAAAAAAATTGAGTTATTAACTATTTGGTTAAAAATTCGAAAAAATACTTATGTGCAAATTTATGAAAAACATGATTTTCTAAAAATTAATTCACATCTTCTAAAATATCACAAATACTGCAAATTTCTAAAAATTTTCGTTAATTTTTAGTGATTCTCAATTAATAAAATACTACGAAAAAATTTGCAATGATCATCAAAAATACTCCAGCTCAATAGAAATTTTTTAATTTAAAAACGTTTCCAAGTTTCTTAGTTTTTTATTTGAAATTGTAAAACTGGACACCTGAGTTGAGGTTGGTAGCACTGATTCCATAAAAAAAAGCATTGAACCAGTGTTACCAACCTCGACTCAGGTGTCCAGTTTCCCGTGGGACACACGGTACACAAAGTAACTATTTTGCAAAATTGTTTATCCAAATCTTCAACATAGGATCGACGAAGCCAAAAATGAACAATATTTAAACAAAATTTCCCCATCCTCCAGTAATAAAGTAACTATTATATAGTGGCGACCCTGCCATGGAACAACCTGACTGGCAGCACTGGCTAGGGTTACTAGGCACACGTCCATCGAGATATCGATTATGTCTGTCATGCTCTGGTTGTTTTTCCTTCAATGCTTGGTTCAATTTTATCAATTGTTTTTGGTATCTTTCGCCAGTAATCGTTTCACCAATTCATAATACACAGCTCCCCTACTATCCCACCAAACACACAGCAAAGCCTTCTTTCCATGTATGTTGCGCACTGGTTGGGATGCTGAAGGTTGGCCTGGGTCTGTCCATGATTTTCCGCGCTTTGGGTTTTCAAAATAAATCCACTTTTCATCGCCTGTCACAACTCGATGCTAAAAACCTTTCCTTTTTTGTCTAGCAAGCAAAATTCCACAAGTGGTTTTTCGCCTTTCAATCTCTCTTTTCTTCAATTCATACGGCACCCATTTTCCTTCCTTCTGTATCTTTCCCAATGCGTGTAGACGTTCAGAAATAGTAGATTGGGCAACATTCAATGCTTTCTCGCCAATTGTTTTAAAGTTTGAGTTGAGTCTTCATCTAATAATGCTAGCAAATCTGGATCTTCAAATTTTTTATGTCTTTTATATCAAAATCACCACTCTTAAGGGGGGAACCTGGTTTAGAACGACGAAAAATTGCATGATATTTGGCACAATTTTTAAGGCTGCTTATCTTATGAAATGTTTCAAGTACTGTAGAACTAGGTCATAGATACACAAATCTTGCAAAAAAAAATTTATTTTCATGTTATTCCATAATGTTAAGCAATAATAATTTGTATTTGTTTCTTGCACTACTCGCTTAAAGATTCTCCACTGCGTACACGATTAAAAATGTTGTGATTGCCGCATTTTTATAAGTGATAGCTCTTTTTAAAGCTAAAATTGTAAGCTTGTATGTGAACCTAAAAAACTACGTAAAAAATTTTTTTAATCAATTTTTTTTGTGGTTAATTATCTGAAAATTTCGTCAGTGAAACGAGAATTTTTTTTTAAACACCCATAAAATTTGCAATTTTTAACATTTTAAAAAATTTCTTAGGTTTAAATAGAAGATAAACTTCTAAAGAGCAAAAAAAATTTTAGTTTTCATGTTTCTGATAAATAGGACGATCGCTATCGTGTACGCAGTGGAGAATCTTCAAGCGAGTAGTGCCCGAAACAAACATGAATAATTATTGTTTAACATTATCGAATAACATGAAAATAAATTTTTTTTGCAAGATTTGTGTATCTATGACCTAGTTCAACAGTACTTGAAACATTTCATAAGATAAGCAGCCTTAGAAACTGTGCTAAATATCATGCAATTTTCGGCGTTCTAAACCAGGTGCCCCCCTTAAAGCGTTGAAACCATCGTTCACAAGTTTTTTGGGTTAGGGCATGTTCGCCATAAGCTTTAACTAACAATCGATAACTTTCAGCAGCCATTTTTTTTTCAATGAAAGAATGTTATTAAACTTCCCCGCAAAACGTCTTTTCCTGGTACGAAATTCGACATTTCCGAAGCGATGTAAACCCACTCGTTGTTTGGACAATGACAATTCAAAACAAACTAGCTTTAAATGGCATATGTTCTATGGCAAAAAATCGTTCTCTAAGCGAACCACTGTGTTTTCCCGCCTAAAACCTAACCTGAAATATCATCAAAATATCAACAAATCAAGTTCTCATGACAAATTCAATTACAAAAAATCATTCCAAGAAACCAAACCCAAGGTACATCCCAATCTCTGTCAACCCCAACAACGAAAACAAAAATCTATCCTCACCGTCAGGAAACGAAAGCACAGGATGATAACTGGGATCGACAAAGGCGACGCGTTCATGGGCCGACATTTGCTCCAGTGGTGGTTCCTGGGGCTTCGTGGGATCCAGCCTCCCGGTGCAAAGGGCGCACGGAGAAGCGGTGCCGTCGCAGTCGCAACGCAAGGTCGCTGCCCTGGCGGCTTTTTTCGACACTTCATGCAACCGATCCAGCTGCAGGAGTTGGCGCTTCCTGAAGGAGCCCCAGTTGAAGGGTCGCGTACGACTGCACCCCTCGTCGTCGTTTCCAGCGTTGCTGTACTGGCCAGGAAGCGGGCCGCTGTACCCGTTCACGGTCTCCGCGCTTTCTCGGATTCCCAAATTCTTCGCCGTCCTGATCGTCACCTGTAGCTCGTGCTGCTGTCGCATTTTGTACTCGATGTCCGATATTTGGGCCTGCAGCCAGGTCCACTTCGAGGCGATCGCGGCCCGTTCCCGCGCGTATATCCAAGCGGCTCTTTTCGATCTAGATGCAAATTATTTCATTACGTGTGACAACGATCAACGCGATTAGCTGAAAATATAAATATCGGAGTAACGGTTTTTTTTTTTTTTTTTTTTTTTTTTCAAAAAATGGGTTCTGTTTCCAAGTGTCTACTGAATTGGCTAAAAAAAATTTCCCAATTTTCTGTACATGATTTTGGGAAATTCTAACATTTAATAACATGTACTATGATTTTTTTTACGGTAGTGCATTATAATACGACTATTGTTATCATTTATAGTATGGAAAATTCCACTTTCTATAATCAATTTGATGATTTACAATTTTTTACCTCATCCAAAATATTCAAGACGATAAATCTTTTTTGTTCAAAAATTTTATGATTTCATTCGTTGACTCTCTCTACCAGTAACTATTTCCCATTTATTTATTTTTCATTTCACTTTCAACTCTTTTCATTAAAATAAATAATTGAAAAACATTTTCATCGAGACTATATGAATTCGAAACACAGAATAATAATAATTACTGACTTGGTTTTTTTTTCATATAATGTCAAAACAAATCAAATTTCCAGAACTTGGAAAAATTTTTATTTACAGATAATAATCCTAACCTGAGGAATATTAGACTTTTTGTATTTCTATTTCATTGAATATTTTATGGACAATATTTTTCAGTAACAAACTTATCGAGACCAGGAAACAATTTCATTTCTGATAGTTTCGATATTGATAACTCTCAAGTTTCATTCATGAAGTAGCGAGAATCTTAATGACTTTTGTTAATTATTGCTTATCATCGATCTTTTAAATTGTGGTTTACAACTGTACTATGTATAACATCAAAATAATGTAATATGTTATGATCTAATGTCAATATATTATTTGACAAGATTATAAAAAAAAAACAAATAGATAAATAGATAAATATAAGTAAGAAGAAATTTATTAATTTATAAAATTTGTAAGAACTCAGTCCCTTTGATTTCGTAATTCAAAATATTCACAATTTTAAAATTTCTCATCTTAAATATCAAAATTATATATTGTTCTGATCTCAAAATTTTCATTTGTCATCTATTTAATCCATGACTATAAATTTGGTAATTTTTTTTATTTCTTGCCATTTGTTTTTATTTATATTTTGTAGTAAATACGACGAAAAAAAAAATCCTCATAAAAAATTCAAGAGATCTAAAAATCGTAAAACATATTTGATTTTCAAGTATTAAATATTTTTGGGATTAGTATTTTTATTCAAAATTATAAGTCACCATTTTATGACTTAAATATTCACTTTTTTCCTAATTGTTTGATTGTTCAATAGAAACTTTGAAATTTTCGAAGTATTCTTCAATTTTGCACTTGAGTTTTTAATTCAGAAATCAAAGAATTTGAAATTCTTTTTATAGCAATAATAAATCTAGACAAATGTACTCTATTTTTTTTTTTTTTTTTTTTTTTTTGTGGATACAAATTTACAATATTTATTTTACATTAAAATAAATTTTATTTTGAAAAATCCATACACAGAAATTACACAATCTGAAATACTTAATAGTTCGTTTTTGATTGATTGAAAAAATTTCAGTTTTCATTCAAAAATTTTACAGTTTTTACACTTTCACATTTTAGTTTACAATGTACACATTTCAAACTTTTTCGTCAATGTTATTTTTTTGGCTTTGAATTTTAAAAAAATGCAATTTTACAATTTCTAAATGATTTCGTGACTTCATGTTTAGTTAGCATTAAGAAAATCCACTTTTACTTCACTATCGAAATAAAAATGAAAGAAATAAAATTTGTAATTTGAAAAAAAATTGTTTTTATTAAATGATACACCACTTGTGTATTATATTAAAATTTACGCTATGTTATTTTTAATTTTATTTCATAACTGCGATTGGAATTTTTTATTGTTATAAATTTTAATGACGAAATTTTGGCATTTACAACATTTTATTGAAAGATTTCATAAGTTTTTAAATAAAGAGTTTCAATATTTCAATATTGAAGTTTCAAAATTTGTGAAATTTATTACTGCAAGATTGTTTTATTTCCAATATTCATATCTCTGTATTTCACAAAAGAATTGAAAAATATTGAGTTTTGCTATTCTTGGTTACATTTGACTTTATTTTATCCATAATTTTCTCAAACTTTTGTGCAAAACGTTCCCATGATTTCAAAATAAAAGCTCAAAATTCGTAAAATTTGAAATATTCCAAATTCTCAATTCACAAAATCTACATTTGCTTACTCAAAAAAAAAAAATTTTTTTTTTCAAATTTAGAGTTTTCATATAGCATAATAATAATGTTTAATTTCAAACCACAAAAATCATCACAAAAATTTAGCCATAACAAAAATTTTATACAAAGAGGACTCGCTTAATTGAAAAAAAAATTTATATGGACAAAAAAAACATTCCCTGATAAAGAATTTATCGAAATAATCAAGATGTCCATATTTTATTATATAATATATTATCTCATAATTTTTATATTTTATTTTAAAAAATCACGTGGTCACAGCTTTGTGATAAAAAAAAACTCCAACAATCTTATGCACACAAAGGGAAAAAAAAAAAGATTCTATATACACTTTTCATTTTTACCACTCAAACAGCTGAAATTGAGAGGGACGTTTTATCTAATCTGAACTCTGATTTATCTCGTTCTGCCGGTTGCATTTCCTGAAGTCAGCCTCAAGTTTTGCAACTTGGACTTGCCAAGTGCGGTGACTTGGAAGTTTCGACAGGCGAAAATTGGGTTGGATTTGCGATTCACTCGAATCGTAACCACGCTTAATTACCACGAATGTCGCCAGGCGTTCATTAATTAATTATCTTCTCTTTTTTTTGCAACAGAACATTCAAGGACTACCTCCTTAACAAGGACTTGTACACGAATCACGTCCAAAAAAGAAATGCAACAGTTTCGACATTCTCAAAATCAGATTTTCACAATAAAATGAAAAAAAATTGCTCTCTGCCATTTTTCACATTCTAATCCAAATAATAAAAAAATATAATAATGGAATCTTATAAAATCTCTAATTCAAGTTTTTTTTTCTGCATTGACTTTATTATTTTTAGAAAGCAATTTATTTCGTCTGTACTCGACAACAATGACCAATTTTTTTCAACATTTTTGCAATTTTCTCTTTATCTGATTCACACAAAACCACAAGAGTTATAATAACTAAAAACTAACTTAAATCTAAAGAAACATCAATTCGCAATCAACAATAGTAAATACATGAAGCGAAGAAATCTAAAGAATTTTACATTGATTTATAATGAATTTCAAACGACACATTTTATCTTATTCTTCGCTTTGAGTTTTTGTGCTTTAATATCAATCGTCATTTTTTATACATTCTAGAGTCATTATTATGAAGTATTTGTAACATTATTCATGAAACGTGTGTTTTTTTTGCATTAGAATAAAAATATTGTCGACTTATTTATTCGGTGGATTAAAAAAATTACAAACTCACGGCAAATTTCCGCTATTTCGAAACTTTCAATGCCACTTCTCTGAATAATTACATAGAGTAATGGAGTAAAAATAAACCATTAAAATTGATAACAATATTTTAGAACAAGGTACTCCTGTAAAACTTCCTAATTTTTTTTCCATCGTTTGAAAAGAAAGCTGTTTAATTTAATATTTTAATTTATCATTGTAAATATAAAGTTTCTGTAAATCTGTTATACTATCAAAAATCTATATAGGATTCCATAAAAATACTCAAATTGGAGAAAAAATACTTTAATTTAATACCAATAAATAATAAGATACTAATAAAAATAATAAAATACTACAACAAGCAAAAATACTGAAAATAAATCCAGAAAAATTTTATTCATACCAGAATTCTATAAAAAATTAGAAGTTTACATTGACACAATTTTCTAAAAAATGTATGAAAACTATACGAAACATACAAAAACTTATTAAAATACTGAAAATTTATTGAAATTTTAATTGTACAGCAATTAATCCTAGAAATTTATGCAGAAATTCATTAAAATAATCATAAAATTCTTTACTGGTATAAATACTGAAAAAATACAAAAAATATCTGAAAATATTGAAATTTTTGATCCTAGAGCATTGTATTTTTAAGAATTAGAATAATTTTCCATTAAAATACCAGAAATCTATGGAATTCCAGAAAATTCTACAAAATTATACATACTTCAAATTTATAAATTAATAAACAAGATTATGCATACTTAAAATTTCTCGTATGAATAGAATTTGTCTGGATTTATTTGTAGTATATTTTCTTTATTTTAGTATTTTATTTTTTTCATCAGTATCTTATTATTTATCAGTATTTAATTTCAGTACTTTCTCTCCATTTTAAGTATTTTTATGGAATCCTACATAGATTTTTATTAATTTAACACATTTTCAGAAACCCTATATTTACAAGATTAGACATACTTAAAAATTCTGAAAATAATATACAAAAAATCTATGCACATACACATCATTTTTTCAAAAATATTGAAAACTTAAAATTCCAAAAACTTCCCTTGAAACCCAAACAAACACAAGATAATATTTCAAGTCATTTAAATACTGAAAAGATAAACATTGAGATATGTAAGAAACGAGATTTTGTGATTTTAAAAGAAAAATGATAAATTTCAAAAAGTAAAAGTAAATTTCCAATATATGCTAGAATAAATATTCATAGTTACAACTAACTAAATAAATGGAAATGCATGTATTGACCCTATTGAAATTTTTGTCTACCCCCCACTCCCTTTGAAAAATTTAATTACTAAATCCCTGCTATCAATGAACACCAAAATTTTCTAATTTTTTTGTATTTCACCTATCCTTATATAATTTTTTCATATACATTTTCAACGCAATAAAAAGCCATTTTTGTCTACGAGAGAATACCAAAACTAAATTCAAAATTTCAACTTAATATTGACTAAAGAAATATTTAATTTGCGATATTCAATTGCACCTTTAATACGCTCGACTTTGACTCGTGCGTTCTTTTATATTGTAAATTTCACACTCACATAATGACCCACTTCCCACACTTGTTGCATCATATATAAAGCGCTATTTCACCAGCTCCCTGATTTTTTGTTTATAAAGTAACTAATAGTTACACAATTTTCAATTTTTCCAGTTTCTCAAACTTCATTTTCAAAATAAATATCATCATAATATACTTCTATTAATCTACTGAAAAAAAAAATCAAAGCATAAAATCATAAATAAATTTTTGACAGTCGAGCTCAAAAAACAATGTTCGACTGAAAAAATTATAATAAAAGCATAAAAAAAACTCACTCATTACATCCCAAGATATGTAGAAAAAAAATTAATAATCACAAAAATGCTCGTTACCATATCATTCATATCACCCATCAACTTGAAAAAAAAAAAAAAAAATATCATAGCTTTAAAAAAAACCATACTCATAAAATAAACAAGAAAACATTTGTTTTCGTGCACATGTTAGGAAATTATTCAAGACTACGATAAAAAAAAATTATCCAACTCACCGAAATTCATCTTATCACTGTTTTATCAATAGACACGCCAGATTACAATGCGATATAATAAAAGAAAAAAAAGATATATCTACCCCAACGAGCAAATGCACGTTTTCATACATTTTTCATCAGGAAGAAAGTTTAAGCATCATAAATTTAACCTCAAATTATCAAGATAATTATTGATAATATAACTTTCTCCAAACATAAACAATCAACAGCTCTCGATAATTTCCTTATCATTACTTCTTATCGCTCACGATATTCATGTATACAATTTTTTTGAACGAAACCCAAAAAATAATAGTATCATTATCTATTGCAAAATCTCTTTCTCCTCCAGTTATTTTATTTTGTCATAAATAAATTATCTGAAAATTATTCCGGGGCATATTTGGTTAATGCATCTGGCTAAATCACGGCAAAAATTGAGTAGGCGGTACACTTTGCCCGATTGTGCCTCGGATAATAGTTATAGCGACAAGAAAGGCAGCAGAGCGCGCGGCAAAAAATGAAAATATTAATTTTGGCCTCGGACACGTTTTTGCGTTGAACGTGGTTGACTCGAAGAGAAATCAGCAATTGTTCTTAGAAAAATAAAAAAAATGTTTCCTATCAAACATTCAACACAATGAAACAAGAAAAGTGATGAAATAAAGTCATAAACATTAAAATTCTGTATAATTCATAACATTAAAATTATTTTTTTTCAGTCATAATTATTATGGTCAAATAATTTTTTAAATCAAAATTTTCAAAAATATCCCTTTCGCATCAAAATTTTTATTCTTCATATTTTTATACAAAATCTCCATAACGTACACAGACTTGCATTGAAATTTTAAACACTCACATAACTACTGGTTTTGCATAAAATAAAAAATTCATTGTTTTTGAACATTTTGATAGAAATCTATGAAACAAAATCTAAATAAAGATCTATTTTTAATCTGAAACTAGCGACTAAACAAAGTAGTAAAACAAGCAAAAATCCAGGAATTCGACGATTTAAAAAAAAAGTAAGATAGCCGCGTGATTCATCGATTTGTATCTTAGTATTGGAGTGGTGTTTGCTTTGTTTAAACACATTGGAGAACCGACATAAATGTACTCATGTTTTTGAATGGGCAAATTTCATTCATAAATTTTTAAGTTCATCGAACACTGCAAAAGTATTTTCCAACGAATTTATTCAACAGAAAAAAATCCCATAAAATAATTATGTACAATTATGATCCAAGAACACCACAAAAAATAACATAAAAAATTCGCCTTAAAATGTTTCTTGTTTTTTTTTTTTTTTAAGAGCATGTTATAACTAGCCTATATTTTGTGTTTCATCCCCAAAACAATCATACATTTTTCATGCGAGTAAATGTTAGTAAAATTGTTAGTTTATGGAATGTAAAAATACTGTGAGGCACGTCATGTTCTCTGGAAATTTTATATACACAATGTGCTCTCAATACAATAAACAATAACAAAATAATTCATTGTAAAAAAATAATTGCTAATGATGCCGTTGTATCATGCCATTAGTAAACAAATCGCACATTTTTCGATAAAGCATTGTTACTTTTGATATTTTTATTATAAAACTAATTTTCATAAAATGAAAGAAAAAAAATGTTAATCTAACAAATAATCACATTACAACATAAAATATGGCCTAACAGAATATAATGTAACAAAAAATAATTACATAATAGAATATTCTAATATAACAGAAAGTAATGTTAATATCAAGAACTATAAAAATTTTTTTCAAATAATCAAATAATCTTTTTCAATGGAAATTTTTTAAAATTGAAAATCAAGAATCAACACATTTGAAAATAATTAATATTGTGATTCCAAAAAAAATTTACTAGAAAAATTATTCACGATTCAATTTCCATACAATATATGCAATAAGTTCTAAAATCTTGAATTGATTACAGATCATAAACATTAATTCTTGAAACGTAAAATTAAAATTGTAAAAAATTTTAGTATCTTTTCTCAAAAATTTTTCAATCCATGTTTAAAAATTCAAAATTAAAATAAAAATGACCGAAATTTACGAAAAACGGTGTTTGAATTATTTGCAATATTCTTAAAACTTTCAAATGAAATGTCATGTACGTATGTACTGTACTATATATAAATGAATATTTATATGTTAAATAATTCCAATACGATTATATAAAATGGATTCGAAAAATCAGGTAAACATAATTTCTTATCGAATAAAAGGTATATACGATTTTTGGAATTTAAAATTGAATATCAATATATTAAAAATAAAAAAATGTAATTCCAAAAAAAAAACCAAAACAATTCCTCATGATCTTTTTCAAAAATATTATGAACTATGTAATTTTCATCCAATATGATAGGCTTTGCCCAATTAAAATCATAAATACTATATTATCAGAATAGAAAATCAAAATTAATGAAATAATGATATTCTTGCTGTAAAATTTTTAATATTCCAAAATTGTTACAAGTTTTGCCATCAAAAAGCTGCAAAAATACATTTTATACCAAAAATAACATTAGAATGAAAACGAAAAAAATTACAAAAAAGATAGTCCTTCACTTGTTTGCAAGTTTCTCAAAAATTTCAAAATATGTGGTACTGGGCTTAATTATTTTTCTTTACATTTTTCTAAAATTTTGGGTATTTATTTATATCATACATGACACAATTGAGAAATCCGGAATTTTCAAAAGCTCAGATTTTGAAAATAATTTTCCAAAAGTCTCATCGACGTACTCGAGAAATCTCTAATTTTTTCTTATATAAACAGAACCACTTTACATTTACTTTCAAAATATTACCGAAAAATTTCTATAGACCATGATGAATGGCAATTCTAACAATAGCTACTAAACAGTATTATCATAATTAAAAAATTTACATCAGCCACTCAAGATATAAAAAAACAAAAAACAAAAAAAATTAGACCTTCGCAACCAACTTCAATTTATTCAGAGTGTTATTACCTAATACCTAATCCCTACACTATTCTAATAATTTTTGTAGCCCAGTTATCAACCATTGATAAATCAAACTTGATATTTATTGCTGACTTTCCAATTTATCTATAATTATTTTTTTGGCAAGTATCTTTTTATTCCAGTAATTTTTGCAACGTTAACATATCGCCGGCAGCGCCACGTGTCAAAAGTGAGAAACACAACCAAAATGGCGGACAAAAATGGCTTCCTCAATCTCATAATAAAATTTAGCAGCTAACCTGGCTCGAACAATAAATTAAATACATTCCAACAAAATCTGTGGTGTGCAACGGAAAAATACAAAGACCTTGCTATGGATAAACCGTCTCCTCTATCCCTCAAGGTCCTGTCAAGTCTTTTCGCGACAACAGGGCCACATCAAAAAAGATTCAAAAACAAGAAAACCAAACCCCCAACCATAAAAACAAAAAAAATAACAACAATAATAAACACTCACATAGGCAATTTCTGTTGATGTGGATTATTGAAGACCTGCATCTCGTCGCAGCTCTCGCCCCCGCTGCTGGAGACCGTGCAATCCGAGTCCAGGTCCTCTTCGATGGCATGCAACTGCGAGGTGAGGGGCCCAGCTACGGCCTCGACCTCCTCGCTCTTGACCTTGACCCTCAGCCTCGTCCCAGGGGAGGTCGCACTAGGTGGCGCCAACGTCGCCTCCCGCGAGCCGGCTCCAAAGTACTTGCACCAGCCACGTTGTCTGCTGGTGGCGCTGTTGCTATGCAGCGTGCACGACTTGTCCAGCTTTTGCATGAACGACGCGAGGTCGTTGCAATCGGACTGCTTGCCACCTTGTTCCTGATCCTCGACGCAGCTTTGGCGAACGGCCTCGAGCACGGCTGTGTTCTCCTCGGCTACGTGACACCCGATGTGCTTCGTCTGCAGATTGCGCAGCTTTTTCAAGAACATCGAGCAACGTTGCTCTATGTTTGACTGTCTATGTTCGACCTGAAGAAGAAAAAAAAAAAAAAAAAAAAAAGAGGATAAGTATATGGAATTGTAGAAACACTCCCTTCACAGTATGTAAAATTTAATGATCTTCGGGAGCAATCATGTTTAGCGATAATGAAGAACTCCAGAGGGCTATTTTTATGAATACAACAAATTAGAAACAATTGATTCATGATTACAAAAACAAATCAACTATCTGGAAATCTCATTCTATCGAATCATAACGATGTAGTTCCCATAAACCATACAATTATAGAAAATAATTTTGTAAATAAAAATTACATTGCATAGTCCAATTTATAATAAGAATTACACATGCTTAAACTGGCGGATAAATAAAAATTTTTCATGCCGAAACATTGAACCTATTGATAATCATGATTTTAATACTTCAATATTTATTTTTTTATATTACTATTTTCCTAAAAATTGAGTGCTCCCAAGATCAATAAATTTCACAAAAAAAACGACAATGTTGTGATATCTTACAACATTTTCCAAATGCTTCGAGGATCTGGATATTTCTATTTCTCAGAAATTTTTGAAATATGAGACAAGTGAATTCTCGAGAAATCAACTCAATTCTCATAATCATTAACTTCTGATTGTTTTAGGGTCCCAAATCAAAAAATTTTTCTATTCTGGAACAGTAGAAAAATTGCAACAATTTATAATTATTTTGTGGAAAATAAGAAATATATTATTTTCGATTACACAAAAAATGAATGAATTTATGTAATTAAAATTACGCATAAAATATGATTACACAGGAAATTACACAAAAAATAAAAAATTTCTATTCAAAATTCATTATTCATTATCGTGAACTTTTTTTCCAATTAAAAATTACTTGTCTTTTCATGAAAAATTTTTATTCTCAGTTTTTACAACAAAACTTTGGGATATTTCAGATTGTGCAGATTATTTTACAAATTTTTGCAATAATCATCAAGATATAATATTCTAAAAAGGATACCTTCCACAAACCTGTAATTATAAAAAAATTGATGCAATTTTTGTTAATTTCAAAAATCTCTCTAAATCTAATAAATGCCCCTTCAGCTTCATAAAATTGTTGAAACTTTTTCAGGATTTTTGAAATGTGTGATGTTCTGGAGGTTTTTAAAAGCCACAATTTTCTGGTGAAATTATGGAGTTTCAAAATATTTTGATGAATTTCAGACAAAATAAAAATGAAAATTAATTGTTGTTTCATAAAAATTTAAAAGATTTAAAAATACGAGTCATTTTTTCCTGCACAATTTGAAAAAAAAAAAAAAAAGAAAATTTTCAATAAACTCTTATGATATCTTAAGTAAAAATTTTCAGGGTAAATGAATAATAAATATAATATAAGAATAATGTATTATTAATAAAATAACTTTTTTGATAGTTACAGAATTTTCATTTAGGAATTTCAGAATTTCAAAATCACTGGTTTTCAAAAAAAAGTCTTATTCATATCAATAAGTTGATTTATTCTTAATTGTAGAATCTATCAATACAAGTATTATAGAAATTTTCAACTAATAAATTTTTCTTTTTATTTAAGTAACTTGAAAATACAAATTCACGTATCAAAAAATTCTAGAATAGAATCTTCCAGATTTAAGCACTTGAAAATTAATCACATTTTCATTATCCATTCCCTGAAACTAAAGTAAAACTTTAGTTTTTCAATAAAATTATTTCGAGAAAAAAAAAAAGAATTCACAAAATAATAACATCAGGGGAGGTACAAACAAGAAATATCATAAATTCAAACATAAAGCAGCAAAGAAAAAACTAAAAATGTAGTATATTACATTCTAAAATAAAATCCAAAAATTCACGACACAAGGAATTCAAAATAATAAACAAAACAAGGTTTGCTTATAGACAAGTTGAAATTCCAAGATTATGAATAAAACACTGTACTCTTGAAACCACAAAGTTAAGAAAATTGAAAAAAAAAAAAAAATTAAAACAAGATATAAAAAAATTCAGAAATCCTAATTTAAAGAAAAATATTGAAGCAACACATATGAATCACACAAACAAAATATCAATCTCACAATAAAAAGAAAATATTAAAGTAATGAGAAATTAGAAATAATTTAAAAGTTCATAAAATCACAAAAATATTAGATGAAAAAATAAAAAGAAATTTTCAAACTTAAACATGCATCTCCTAAAAAACTCGGAAATATTCATATTTATCTACTCTCAAGTTACAAACTGAAACCAAAAATGATTCCTAATTTGAGACACTAAAACAAATAACACTGTGCGACAAATTTCAGATAAAATTTTGATCTGGGAAAATATTAATGAAAATGGGATCTACACTAAATTTGAAGACATACGTGTTCCAGGGTTTCGCTGGATTAGCTCAAAAAAGCTTTCCATTTGAACCTTGAGGTGCGAGAAGGACACACTTACTAAAGTGACGCGCTAGAAAGAGATGAAAGATGAAACATATTGTTAAATATGCCAATTCTGCGACCTAACCTATAAAAATCGTAAGACACGTGTATCCTCATATTTGGTGTAGATTTCTTCTTTACTTTTATTTTCCAAGATCAAAATTTGTGTTGCCCAGTGTTACCATCACAGATTAAAAAAAAGAAAAACCCAAAAAATATCCATAAATCACGTGATTTTCAAAGAGAGAGGGAAGAAAATACGTATAAAAATCAAACACCAATTACCAAAGAACTCAAATCCCCCCCCCTGCCCCTCTCATCATATACACAGACACGCACATACGTGCACATGTATGTCATCATGATGTCACGTCATACGACATCACTGTGACATCCCCAATCCTAGTCCGTAATCATGATGACATCATATGATGTGATGGCATGAAATACATATGCACGTATGCTTGTACATGACGTCACGATCACGAATGATCACCGGGGTGATTCGACAAATGAGAATCAAGAAGAACTCACATCAACCAGCATTTCCTGGGTGCCGGGTGAGCTGTTGGAGACGAGGTTCGTGGGATCGGGAACCTCGGGGTCCAAGAGACACATTTCGTTGACCGAATTCAAGAACTCCCGGTCGAATGAAGAAAGGCCTTCCTCCGGGAGAGGAAACATCTCGGGATCCTCTTGAGGCGCGCCCTCGACGCACTGGCCGTCCATATTCTTCAGGGCGCGCAGTATTTCATCGACGTTGCCCTCTTCGACGGCCGACATGCCCTCCCCGGGCGCCGACATGTCAGGGTCAAACGCCATGATCTGCTCGACGTCCTCCTCCTCGAGGTTGTCCTCGACCTTGTCCAGCTCCACGCTCGACGTTTTCAAAAAGCCCATACTGCTGCCCGGCCTTTCCTCTACGCGCTGTTCCCTGCTCATGATCAGGGAGGCGTCGGCGTCCTCTTCTGCCTCCTCATCCACGTCGGCACCGACGCCAACGCCGCCCTTGCTGCTCCCGTTTAACGTGTTCTCGAGCCCGAAACCGTTCCTTAAAAAGAAGGCCAGGTCGTCCTCCGCTCCCTCGTCCTACAAAATTCAGTCAGGTTTTTCAGTCATCTACCATTCCATCAAGGGGTTATATACTTTTTCGCGCTGGAAAATTGAAGATGGTTTGGAATAATTTTCAAGGTACGTAGCAATGATGCTATGTAACAAAAGTTATAGTTTTTTAATAGTGTATTGTTCACTTGAAAAAACAAGTATTTGTTCAAAAAAAAATATCAACAATTGGCGGAGTTATGGCCCTTTGCCCAAAGTAACTTTTTTTTTTGAAGAGGCTTGCGGTAACCACGATACAAGTCGAACAAGTCAAGTTAAATCAGAAAATCCAAAACATTTCATCAGTCTAGGAATATATCTAGTTCGTGAACGATCGCTTTTATATAGAAAAGTTTTTAGTTTGCAAATAAAAATTTCTTAATAAAATTTTCAGAGCTCAAAAAATCAAAAAAATCAAAAAAGTAATGCAATTTTTTCGATTTTTTAATTTCACTTGACCTGTTCGACTTGCATCGTGGTCACCGCAAGCCTCTTCAAAAAAAAAGTTGTTCAACTCCGCCAATTGCTGATATTTTTTTATGAACAAGTACTTGTTTTTTCAAGTGGACAATACACTATTCAAAAACAATAACTTTGGTGTCATAGCCTTATTTCTACATACCTCGAAAATTACTCCAAACCATCCTCAATTCGTCTGCACAAAAAGGTGTATAACCCCTTAATTCAATCACATTCTTGCTTTACACTACCTCATCTTCCAAATCCCGAACAAGGATTCTCATATTCGAATAAATATGCTCAAAATTCCAGGAACGATGTTTCCAAACCAAAGACGATAAACGAAATGACAAGATATCGAACAGTTCGAAGCTTTAATGCTCTTTTCAGTTATCTTCTATTGAAATTTGATTGATGGAATTAAAGTTACATTATACCTTATCTTGTGAAACCCGAAAAATGATTCTCGAGATTGAATGATTTGTTTGAAATTTAAAAGACTGAATGAGGAAAGTTCCTCGATACTCTATTCTTAGATTTTGAATTTCCGAAAACTAAAATTGCTATTCAATTGCATCGAAAAATGATCAAACATCCAACATTTTTATAATAATTTAGATTTTTCATTTTACCCCAAAAAGACCAAATAATTATGAAAAATTTTCTATCCAACTGAAAAGAAAATACTTGCCTGATGTTTTTCAGAAAACTTTTCAATTTTCATTGGTTATTAACAATAAATAAATAATAACATACACCAGCATTGAAAAACTCGATATTCTCTATACTCACTCCAAAATTTTATGCATAAGTTTATTGATAATTTTAATTCACTTTGATTCATATTTCTTGAATCAAATATGGAAATTAAAAATTTGATTTTCAACAGACATGAGAAATTTTCCGATTTTTCAGGTACCATGATTGTTGAATTCTACAACAAATTACAATCGGTTTTTTCCCAGTTGAAGAACTTGTATAAAAACTAAATTTTACAAAAATCTTTCTCAGTTTTTCGTTCATTATTATTATATTTTCTATTTTTGAAGGCTTCAATCATTCTCATCATAGCTTTTCGATTTTTACACTTCAAATTGCGAAAATTTCTGGAACATTCTATTCTTAAATTTTATGAATTGAAAAACACAAGCAATCTAATTGCCTGAAAAAATGAATATTTTTCAGAAAAATTCCCAATTTTTATTAGTAATAAACAATAAATTATTACAATATACACCAACATTAAAAATACTCAATTTTCACTATATCCACCAAATTCCTAAAATTGTAAATGTAAGTTCGTTGATAATTTTATTTTACTTTGATTCACCATTACTTGAATGAAATATAGAAATTCAAAATTTAATTTTTAACAAAGGAACGAGTGTCCTTTATATCCTTTTCAGTTATTTACTATTACATTGATTGAATCACATTTATATAAACACTGAAATTCCCAATGTCAATGAACTGAAAATGTTGCGAATTTTGAAATCATTCAAAGAACTGAACGTGAAGTCATATGATATAATACAACTGCTTATCATTCATAACACTGAAATGAATTTAAAACATTTATAAAATTTTTTTCCAGAATTCTTGGTAAATATTTTTGCTGCTCATAGAATCAACTTCGGATGTATTTCAATAAATTAAAATGCACCTGGAAGTTCCAAACATTTGAAATTAAACGAAAATAAAGATTGAAAGAATTTTTGATTATTTACCAGCTACAGAATTATGTTAAATATTTTTTGGTCAGCATAAAATGTATTTAACCGACAAATCCTTGAAAGCAACAAGAAAATTTTTCTCGTGAATACTTGTCTTTTTTTTCCTTCTTCATTTAATTCTAAACGTATGGAACTTTATGTACATAAATTATTTGTAATCAATATATTTTGATGGAAATTTCACAACTTCTTAAAACGTTCTTTACTCTTACATTTAAAAAATCAATCATGGTACTAAATCCTTGAATCATTTTGCACAATTAAATTCTGAGTTTTCGACTAAAACTACTGAAAAAATTCTGATGATAGTTCAAAAATTAACTAAAATTTTGTTATTTCAAAAATTCATCACTGAAACTTAATTGACTTTCTCAATAACAATCTACAATATCAGTTAACTTAAAATGTTGTGCATTCCAAAATTAATAAAAGAATCATAAAAATTCTCAATACATTATTTGTAATAATTATATTCAAATGGGAATTTCACGGCTTACAAAAATATAAAGAAAAGAGAACTCTTAAAAATAATTTATAATTACTCAAAGTTATTCAAAAGTGTAAATACTTTTCCTAGAAATAAAAAAATCATACCAAAATTAGGTCTCAATTTTGATTCTAAATATTATTCACCTCAAATTTTAAATTATCAAATTTTGAAACGACATCAATATTTCTTCAAACATTCTTTATTTTTATATTTTCAAAACTAAAATGTTATTTTATATATTCCAATAAATTGTTTCTTACTTATTCTTCGAGTCAACAACTCAAATTATTCCAAAATTCTGACTGTAAAATTAGCAGACTGAAATTTCGCAATTTACAAAATTCACGAATGAAAAATTATTGATTTGTAAATTATAGAAAACATTGAACCTTCTCTGTCGTTGTCTTATCATTTTCTTATGCTCATTTCAACATGAAAGATTTTAACCCTTATATGGAATTCACTATATAATTTATATACACTCCAACTCCAATACAACGATCTCTAATACAGCAATGCATGTAACTCCGATATATTGATGCGGATATCTTTCTCTTTACCAGGGATGTGAGGCGGCAAAGTTACTAGTAAATTTACCGGTAAATTACTGGTCATGACCATCAAGAAAGTTTTGGTCAATTTTGACCGTCAGTTTACCTTACCGGTCAGAATTATTATGATGGTTAAAACTATTACATACTCAAAGATGACTTGAAAAAATGTTCATCTCGTTTGTTATTGCTTCTTTTTTTTTTTCGTCAAATGTTAATGAAAAAATGGAAACCAATTTTTTGGTTCCTTCAATACTAAATAATCGTACAATTACAGCCTTTCTATTTAAAAAGAATCATTTATAAAGAAATAAACAAATTACTTCAAAAAAGTGTGTTGTTGATTCGATATTTTTCTTCGGTATCTTTATTTTCAGAAAAATTTCTATTTAATGTATTTCATGTCAGTTTTATATACTGATTTCAAGACAAGAGTATTATAATTTTCACTGTTAGGCTTTGTAATTACTGTGGAACAGTTTCGACTATTGCACTTTTTTTTATCGGAATTCTTCATTTATTATACTATATTTATGGCAAATATTGGAAAATTTATTCAAGTTTTGTTGTAAATATAGTAGAATATGAAACGAATATCATCAAAAAGTGCAATATTTGAGACTGAACCACAATCGCAAAATTTCATAATTTCTAAACGCGAGTATAAAGTTTTTGTTCTCGATTTGTCGTTGAAGACAACATACACAGAGTGTCCCATAGTCAGCAGATCATCTAAAAATCATCAATTCCTCATAAAATTCGAAGATACTTTTTCCTTTGCAATTTTTCAAGATTCGCAATACTGGAGCAGTTATTGATCATTCAATTTCATCTACCAACTTTTGGAGAAGAGTGGCTTTTCATAGAAGAGACTCCTCCTTTTTCTTAGCTTTCTCCCATAGGAATACTGGGATCACTGAGGTGTGTATAACAGAATGTCGGTTAATGGCTTCTCTTATCTCTATTAAAAAAACAAAAAAAATTGTAAAATACTGTATTGTAAATGTGACAACTGGACAAAAGACTATTACAACTAACACAAAGGTGAGTCAGAGTAAAAATTGTTTTTCAACATAAGAGACATCATTATTCTACATTCCATCGCACACTTCAATTACCCGCACTTTTACATTAGAGTAAGCTTAGAAAGAGAAGGGGCTTCAATCAAAAGCCCCGCCTTTACAAATGGTCAATAGACAAAACTGAATTATTAATAACCCTTCAAATTTTGCGAATTTTAGAAAATTGTTAAGGAAAAAGTGTCTTGAAATGTCATGAGGCATCGATGGTTTTCTGAAGATCCGTCGATTTTGGGACAGCCCGTACGTTGTCAAGCGAGCCCAGTAGTGCAGTGACAACGAGTACATATCCTTGTAACAGGCAGATGTACTCTCATGTCAGGTATCGAATAGAAATTGAAAACGCATCGTCATCGTGACAGTCTCCGCTTCTCGGTGCAGTGGAAATCCCTCCAACCATCGTTGTATCGGAGTAGGCTGTGTCCCAACGCATCGTTAAATTGGGGTTGGAGCTTAGACCATAAAGTACATGGACTGAGCATTCAACATGGCGCAATGACCCCAACATTGGAGCGTGTAGTAAAAGCCGAACGGCAACTTTATACATTCATTAGTACAGTGTGTCCCATATTTATAGGGCCACCCTATTTTTTAAGGATAATTTTTTTTCTATTGGAACAAAATGCACCAAATTTTTTGAGTGAATAAATGAGTCGAATTAACGATTTTTCCTAAAATATGGAGCTCGCAATTCCATTCGTTCGTTTATTTGGACATTTTTTCGAAAAAATCGGTGTCCCAAATTAATAGGGCCACTAAAAAAAAATTCAATTTTTTTGAAGAATAATAAATAATTCGTAAAGTAATGTAATTTAAAATATATAATATTAAAATTTAACTTGTTACATGTCATAAAATATATGTACTAACTATATGTACAAAATAAATATTGTGCGTGAATTCCAAAAGTAATTTTCAGTTGTGTTTTTCTTTTAATTTAAATTTTTCCCAAGGAATTTTTACATACATACTTTCCCACATTCTTTATAGAGATTATCGACGTATTTTCCCTATTTTAAAAGTGCACATTCCCACAATATGTTCGAAATAAATATTTCTCCTATTTTTATTGCGGGGATTCCCGTAAGTAGCGGGAGTTCCCGGGTTTTTCCCGCTTTACCTGGCATGTATAAACAGGCTTCCGAACGCATTTTTGGCCAGTTCAATTGTGCTTGTGCGTTAATAACATTCGAGGAACTAAAACAAATATGGGAAGAGGGAAGGCATTGTCTGCAGAAGAAAAAGCGTCAATTGATGCGTATGAAAAATGTGGGAAATCACAACGTGAAATAGCGAAGCTTATGAACCGATCGAGAAATGCTATTTACCTGTATGTAAAGAATAGAAGTAATGAAATAGTTAAGAAGAAACGTGGACCATGGCCAAAGCTCTCAGATCGTGACAAACGAAAAATAGTTGCCGCCGCCTCGCAAACAACTAAGGGGTGCAGAAGAATAAAAAATGAAGTGGCTCCTCAAGTGTCCAAAAGTACAGTGCATCGAGTATTGAAGGATTCCCCAAATTTAGTATGTGAAAAAATGCAAAAAGCGCCTAAACTGAAACCTCATCATATGCAGGCACGCTACAATTTTGCAGAAGAGAAGCTGCATTGGACGCACGAATGGTCGAAGGTACATAGACAGTGCATTTTTTCTCATAATAAATAATTAGTTCCTTCAAGCCTATGTAATTAAAGCTTGGGTCTTTTACTTGCTTTTCAGATTATCTGGTCTGACGAGAAGAAATTTAATTTAGATGGTCCAGACGGAATGCGTTATTATTGGCGTGATCTGAGACATGAACCTCGTTATTTTTCAACCCGAAACTTTGGAGGCGGTTCCGTCATGGTATGGGGGGCATACAGCGGTTTTGGAAAAGTGGCCTTAGCTTTTATTTCCCATAAAATGAAAAGCGAAGATTACCAGGCAGTGCTAGAAGAACATCTCAAGCCCTACCTTCGACGTTTCCGCTCTGCAAAATTGACTTTCCAACAGGACAACGCAGCCATACATGCGAGGAAGTCTACGAAGGATTGGTTGGCAAAGTCAAAGATCCCCGTACTCGCGTGGCCAGCGGTTTCTCCAGACCTTAACCCAATGGAAAATGTTTGGGGCATGATGGTACGCGATGTGTATGACAACGGAAAGCAGTACACAACGGTCGCAGAGCTGAAGGAAGCGATCAAATCGGCATGGAACAACGTCACCGCGAAAAGTCTCGAAAATCTTAATAAATCGATGGTTAAGCGAATGAAAATGGTATTCAAAAATGACGGAAATACTATTAATTACTAATTATGTGAATAAAATCTTTTTGTATGTATGAACTTTGTTGAATAAATTGAATTCTTTCGGAAAAATTGAATTTTTTTTTAGTGGCCCTATTAATTTGGGACACCGATTTTTTCGAAAAAATGTCCAAATAAACGAACGAATGGAATTGCGAGCTCCATATTTTAGGAAAAATCGTTAATTCGACTCATTTATTCACTCAAAAAATTTGGTGCATTTTGTTCCAATAGAAAAAAAAATTATCCTTAAAAAATAGGGTGGCCCTAAAAATATGGGACACACTGTATATCTATATATATAATATCATATATATAGTATCACGTCATTGCTTGCCGTTCGGCTGTTACTACACGGTCCTATGTTGGGATCACCTTTTCCAGCACCGAACAAAGGCGATGCTCAGTCCATGTACTATATGGTCTAAGGATTGGAGTGTATGTTACAAGCGAATGGCGAATTGGCCTGACCTCTTCTTGGCGGGCGAGGCCGTTGATCAAGCCACCGGTGGTGCCGGTCGGCGGCGATGCCACGAGCTTCTCGATACCCTTGCTGTACTTGGAGCCGATGACATCGCGTATAAGGTCCTTGGGGACGCCGTGCAGGCAGCGCTCGTCAATTTTGCTTGGCTGTACGTTAGCCGAGACGACGAATTTGAGAACCTCGTGGTTCTGGCAAACCTGGGTCGCCTCCTCGGCCGACAGAAATCCCCCGGCGAGCAAATTTTCAGGCTTCTGGGGACCGGCTTCCGTCAAGGCGGGGGCCATCACTGCAGCCGCCGACGCTGCCGACACCGCCTCCTCGACATCCAGAGGCTCCCACCTGAACCCCTCCGACCTCAGATGGGCCTTGCTCACTCCCATTCATCCATTGCCTCCGACGACCTCCCCAGTCGCCACTTGTATCAATTTTTTTCCACTGTTTTTCTTCTTCCTTATCTCTAATATATACTATTTATATATTAGCTTTGTTTTCTTATACTTTCTTTCTTCTTTCAGTCGACTTTTTCCCTATTCACTTCATTCACATCACGTTGCCGTTTCCCAAGCTATTTACATTTCACCTGCAACATAAATAATTTTTTTTCCATTATTTCACTGATTTCTCGTGTGTTTGTTCTCAAATTTTTCTAGTTCCAAAACTCTCAAACATTCGTGGCATGATCGAGTATTCGAATTTTTGTACCTATATTATCGAATTCTCATACTGTCAGGTTTCAAATTTCAAACAGTTCTGAACAGATATCCAATTCCAAAAATATTCGACTCGTGTTTGGAAAGGTGCTAATCGAATGTTTATGAATGGTTCTTATCTAGAATTGAGTGATTGGGAAAAAAGTTGAAAGTGTCTAGAACTGTCGCCAACTGTCAAATAGAAAACCAATTAACTTGTGACAGTATTTCTCAATAGTTAAAAATTACAAATTTGGCGTAGCAAAAACCAACAAGAAATTTTAATACATTGTTCATCGATAAAAAAAATCATAATGTAATAGATTATAATTGTTACTGAATAATTGATTACAATATACTATAATAACAATTACTCATAAATGAATAGATTATAATATTATAATCTAATTATAATAAATAATTCATTTATTATAATTATGAGAATTTATTAATTGCTTATTGATTTTCATCATTACATCAAAACTTCACTATAGAATAAATGGACAAACTGATATTTTCTTCAAAATTTGCATTCCCAGAAAAAAACTACACTGTTTACTTTTCAATATGACAAATTTGGTACACATTTCAAGTTCCAGATTTTCAAACTTACTTTTCTTTTTTACATAATTTGGAAAATTAAGAAGTAAAATTGAAATATAAAATAATAATCCCTAGAGATTTAAATATTTCTATTACATTTTGTAATTTTCTTGTTTATAACAATGCAGAATGTACTTTTTGAGATTACTACAATTCTCAATTATAAATTATGCAATTTTTAAAATGCATGATTCATAAACTAGGAATATGAATCCTAAAAAACTAATATTTGAAAATATGAAAACGTTATTTTATTTAAATTTTCCAAAACATAATTTTTATAATTATTAATTACGCACATAAATCAGTATAAAAAAGTTTCATATTGAAAAAAAAAACACTGTTATTTAACCACTTTTTTTACTTCAGTTAAAAAATTCAGAATTCAAAATTTTTTTTCAATAATTTATAACATTTTCTTGATTAAGAATTACAGAATTTGATTATCTTTGTTTATATTTGATTTAACAATAATTTTTTGGGTGTCATATAAAAATCAACTGATTTCCATTGAACCAATCATAAATTCGAAATTAAATGAATTTTTTATTCATTTGCAAAAATATCTTGATAGCGAATTGTTAAAATTTGATTATCTTTGTCCACATTTGGCTTAAAAATAATTTGTGGTTGTAACATTGAATTTTGACATGTGACTTGATACAAAATAAATGTATTTTTATGAAATTAACGGTATAATTTTGCAATTAAGTGATTTGAATACAATTCATTATTCCTTTACACAATTTCCTTGGCAAAATAGAGCATGGAATTTTTTTTTTTTTTCTTCGCTTGTAATCACGTTCAAGCCTGTTCAATCGTGTCACACCAGGCTCTAAGCAAAACATATTTATTGTCTTTTCACGTTTCTTTGCTACGTTTACATTTTTCAGCAAAAACTCTAATCGAACCAAAAAAATTGGACACTAATTCCAGAATCAATACTACATAAAATATAAGTTTCAATATTACAAGAATTACAAGTTACAATATTTCAAGAATTTTTTATGCACAATGTAAATTGATCAACTATTGAACAATTTAATTTTTTTCTTTCTACATACACAATTCCAGGAATACAGCGCACAATCATAACAATCTGAAGATCAAAGCATGTCGAAATAATCACTACAAGTAGAATCAATCAAACTTCTTCCACTGCTTGTTTGGAATATTGAAATGCTAAAATTCCCGATGATAAAAAATAGAAAGTAATATGAAATGAAAAATGAAAGTATTGATTTTTCCATCTCATGACTTTTCACAATTTCATTTTAAAATTGTTTTGGACATTTCGAATAATACATATTTTAAGGTTACACACAGAATGTTTTCAAAAGTTCCAATTTATGATAATTTTATGTAACAATTTCTGTTTTCTGAATTAAAACTTTAACACGAAATTGGAATAAAATATTCCAGAAATTTACAATTTCTAAGGAAAAAAAAACCTACAAAATTGACTTTTTCTAGCCAGTAACATGTAAAAATGTGACATAAGCTATGATAAAAAAACAAGGCAACATAAATTATCTCGGATGATTCAGAGGAAAAAAAACTAGTTCAAAATAAGATATATTTTATTTTCCTCAAAAAATCGAGTATCATTTTTCCGTCATTTGATGCAATGAATTTCATCTTTTTTCTCATTTAAATACCTTATGTTTTAACTTTAGTTGTAATCGTAAATTACAGCTATTTCTTCGTGATATTTGTAGAAATTATGTATAAATTGAGGAATAATGTAGCATTTAAGCTGCAATTTCCTTTCGAACTGTATTCTGGATGAATCATTTTTGTCTTATTTTGACATTTATATTCAAAACTATGGAACTCGGCTTTATTCTTGGGTAGGAAAGAAAAACTCGCCTAAAAATAACCAGCTAAAAAACGTGAATAACTACTCGAGCACTAAATTCCAAAGAATAAAAGTGGATAAATATTTTCCTCAAACTAGTGAAAAATAATTGGAAAACTGTTGCAACTTTCACTCGAGTTGCATCAGCAATTGTTTCAAACTTAAGTTATTCAATTAAAATCATCTTTTTTGCTAGAAAAAACTGAATTAAATAAAATTTAATTAATTACAAGTTTTAGAAACAGTTCTAAATTTTCAAAAACATATTTGCAAAGTTACATGATTTTTCAATAAAAAAAATTTACATTTTTAATGCTCAGAATAAACAAAAACGCATTTTTCAAATTTTTTATTCTAATTCAATAATTCTTCAGATATCCACAAAAATTCCAAAAAAATTCAGTCTTTGATAATGGAATTCCAATTTCATAATTTTTCAGGTAAAAATTTTCGAACTCTCGTTTACAAATTCGAAGTAGATAATTTTGAGGTTTGGAAACGCTGTGATCGAATCTAAATTTTGAAAATATTTTTCTCAGTTTCTTGATAAATTTTATCATTTTATTTTTATGTTTTCAAGTATGTCCAAGAATTTATTAAATCTTGTTCAAAAATTTTTAAAATTTAAGGAGCAAATATTAAAAAGCTATAATTTTCTAGTTCAAATCAGCTGATCGTTTAATTGAAAAATGCCAATTACAGCACTTTATCTAACTTTTATTCAACGCCCATTTTTCTTGTAGCCAGGAAGTTCTAAAGTTTTTGTTTTATCCGGTCCATTGATTACAATTGTATTGATTTTACATTTAAACAGCTCTCGCAGTTGAAAATATCAAAAACCATTGAAAATTATTTATAACTTTATCAGTATTCTGTAACATTTAATTTTTTTTTTTCGACATTGCTTGAATCGAATATACAAATTCATAAATTTCTTTTGATCAACGACATTTAAAATTTCCCAAAAATAATGTCATTTTTCAGGTACCATAATTTTTGAATTTTACAGCAAACTTCAAATGGGTTTTTTAAAGTTAGAGAATTTCATACTAGAACTTAATTTAACAAGTATATTTCCCCGTTTTTAATTTTTCAAAGCTTAAACTATTCTAGATTTGGGCTTTTCAATTATTGCATTTTTCTCAAATTTCCCATACCCACAAAATTTTCAAAATTTTAAATATATAAGTTCGTTGATAATTCTACTTTACTTTGATTCAACATTTTTCTGAATCAAATATGGAAATTTAAAATTTTTATATCAACAGTGAAATAGGAAAGTTCTTAATTTCGGAGTATGTACATAAAAATCCAATATTTCAGGTATCATAATTTGTAAATTCTACACCAAATTACAGAAGTTTTTTCTGAAATTAAAGAACTCATATAAAAAATAAATTTGACAAGTATCTTTCCCAGATTTTCATTTATTAGATTTGAATATAATTATTACATTTTCTATTTTTTTCAATCATTCTCAATCATAGCTTTTCGATTTTCATACTTTAAATTGGGAAAATTTCATGAACATACTATTCTTAGATTTTAAATTGTCAAAAACCAAAATTGTATTTATTTTATGAATTTAAAAACAAGTTTAATACTAGGGATCCAATCGTCTGGAAAAACATTAAAATATTCATAATTTTTACCATTAAATTGTGAAAATTTTTCCATCTACCCTAGAGGAAAATACTTAAACCATGTTTTACGGAAAAATTTCCAATTTTTATCAATAATAAACAATAAATAGATAATAATATAAAACAATAAATTATTACAACATACACCAACACTACAAAATTCAATTTTCCCTGTACCCACAAAATTTTCAAAATTTGGAATGTAGGTTCTTTGATAATTTTATTTTACCTTGATTTAACATTTCATGTATACAAATTCAATAATCAAAAATTTACTTTTAACAAAGAAATTGAAAATTCTCCGAATTCAGAGTATGTATCATAATTTTTGAATTCCACAAATATCTTTGCGCAATTTTTCATTCATTATTATAATATTTTCCATTTTGCAAGGCTTTCATCATTCTGAATTATAGCTTTTTGATTTATGTACTTCAAGTAGCAAAAATTTGCTCAACAATCTATTCTTACATTTTAAATTTTCCAAAACCAAAATTCAATGCATTGAAATGATTTCAACATACAAGTTTATTAAAATCCAACCAATGAGAAAAATAATAAAATTTTCATAATTTCCACCACAAAATTGTAAAAACTTTTTCATCCAACTGGAAGGAAAATATTTCGCCAATATTTTTATGGAAATTTTTTAATTTTTCTTCGTCATAAACAATAAATAAATAATAATATGAAACAATATATTATTACAACATTCGCCAGTATTAAAAAACTCAATTTTTACCATACCAACAAAATTTATGAAATTTGAAATGTAAGTTTGTTGATGATTTCATTTTACTTCTATTCAAAATTTTTCGAATCAAATATAGGAATTCAAAATTCAAGTTTTAACTGAGAAGTTGAAAATTTTTCGATTTTGGAGTATGTACATCGAAATAAAAATTTTAAGTTACAATCTTTTAATTTTTGAACAAATTTCAAAATATTTTTCTGAAATTAAAGAACTCCTAGGAAAACAAAATTCAAGAAACATCTTTCCCAGTTTTCCATAAATGAGTATTACATTTTCCATTTTAAAAGCTTTGTTAATTTTTTAACATAGTTTTTCAATTTTCGTATTTTAAGTTGCAACAATGTCGTCAAAAATATATTCTTAAATTTTTAATTTTCTAAAACCAAGCTATACTGCATTTAAATAAAATCTAAATACAATTTTATCACTAACAATCTAATCAATTAGAAAAATAATAAAATTTTCACTATTCTCGCCACAAAATAATAAAAACTTTTCCACCCAACTAAAATAAAAAAATCTCCAGACATGTTTCCTAGAAAAATTCCTTATTTTCATTATTATTCAACAATAATAAATAAAAATAAACTGAAAAATCTCTACACCATACACCATCATTTCAAAAAATCCCCCAAATTTCCCCTACACCCATTCCCCTCAAAAACTTTCCACTCCCTCCCCGCCCCGCCAACCCAAACAAACCCAGTAAACAACCCCTCCCCCCCCCCTTTACGTACATACATAAACACCACCATCAAAATTCCCGGAAGAAGACACCACGTGCCTGCCCAAAAACCCTTACATAAGCGTCGTACACGCCGCGAAACTCAAAATCAATCACGAAAATTAATACCCCGCTCAATTGCGTCATCCGCCGGTTGCCCCCACCCCTCCCTTACCCGCCAGCGAATCGAACATCCCCTCCCCGCCAGCCCCTCGAAACAAAACAAAAACCACCCGGTTCGTAAAAAAGGCCGTATTTTTAAGGAAATATACCGGGAGCGGTCGGCACAAAAATCACTTTGTCCCGGCATACTGCGCCAGTCGAGCGGCAAAGAAGACTCCAGAGGCAGGGGGGGGAAGGCGGGAAAGGGAGAAGAGGGGAATAGAGAGAGAAAGACGACCAACGATGTGAACCCAACCTAAGAGTGGGGAAACCCAAAGAAACCCCATGGAAAAAAAAACCCGACCGGATACGATTCGTGGCAAACCAATACACGTTTTTAACAAAAACAGCAATGAAAAACACGGGAAAATAACGCGGGAAACGTTCATTTTCCCGTGCGCGTAATTGCCACGTGATCGCGCCGGTCGCGTTTTTCCCTTTCCGCACCCCATACCACCCGATCCCCATCGAAAAATCAACCCGAGGAAAACAAAGAAAAAACCCATGCATTGCGCAATGACGCCCCACAGTTTTCGCTTTTTCGTGCGAATTTTCCCAACGGGAATATTGCAGCATGTGTGTGTGCGCGTCTATGCAAGAGTGTGTGTGTGTGTGTGTTTGGGCGCGCGAGGGGAAAGGTGAGGGGCGAGCGGGGTGGAGGAGGGAGTGGAGGGGGAGACAAGCTCAACCCGGGAGCTCTCGACAATGGCGTGGCTCTGGCTTTTTGGCGTCGCATTTAAAAGCTTTTTCGCGTATTCCGAGATGCGAATTGACCTACCAGGTACGCTGGGGAATTCGGGCGGCTTGGAAATGGATGGCTCCGGAGACGCGACTGGAAAGCAGAGGCGAAATAATCGTCACACCCAAGCACTCACAGCGCGGGATAGATTGAAAACGGCACTACAGCGAAAGAGCGCGCGACGTTCGCGGCCGCGTCGATGCGCGTTTTTTTTTTTTTTTTTTTCAGGTACGTTTCCGGGATTCGCAGGTGTTCAGGGCGATTTCGGAATAAAAACGGCACGCTGTCACAAAAATCGCGGATTACCTACATTCGCGGCCCCGACGCGGACTGGTTATCAATATGCGAGAAATTCGACTGAAGCGGTCCTCTTTGTTTCCGTTGGAGCCGTAGATAGCGAATGGGAGGTCACCGGATGTCGCGCTTTTGGGAAAGCCGAGCCAATGGGAGGGCGCGGATAGAGGGGAAAGTAGGGGAAGGGGAATGCGGGGTTTTAGAACGCAGTGTTGGTTGTCTTTTGTTTTTGTGTGGGGGAGAGAGAGAGAGATATGTACTGGACCTAGTGGACGAGCCAGTGGGTGTCGCGGATACAGGGGAAAGTCAGGCAGGTTTTAGAACGCGGTATTGGCTGTCCTTGTTTTTATCTGGGGGAGAGAGAGAGATGAACTTAGCAACTGCGCATGTGCGGTAGGTAAAATGACGTCGAATGGAGGAAATTGTCGTCTGCTAGGAGAAAAAAACAATGTCTATTGCCCTGATTTGTGTAAAACAGTTACAAAAATGGGAAAATATATGTGTAAATTTCTGAATTGACGTCTTTTTAATCGAGTTTTGTGTGAACTTTGAATTAATCGCAATTTTTTTATTTAGAGTGTTTTACGGTTGCTTACATATTGTGAAAGTGTCAAATGAAATTGTCAACAATGATCAATACTTTTTTTGAGTGAAATTTTCAATGTGAAATTTTTGGGAATAATGCATATGGCGAAATCCTTTTTTTCTTCGAGAGATCACGAAGGTTACGTGGGAAAATGTGATCACGACGTGAGTTTTTTTTTCCTGACAGTTTTCAAAATTTTGACATTTGTGAAAGGTTTGACAGGTTTTGAAATTATGTGAAATGAAATTTTATTTTGGGAAGCTGTAGCCTTCAACTTTTTCGCATTTTTCGAAGTTGAGAGGATTGTGAAGTTTTTTTTTTGGACAAGTCGATTGTCAATTTGTTGATATTTTTACTAATTCAATTAATATTAATTAAATTAGTGAATGTATATTTGAAAAATGAAAAAAATAAACTTAATCAATTATTCCAAAACTAAATATGCTTAATAAAATTTATTTTTGGATGGTGACTGTCAAAATTTATAATTTTGGAAATTATATTTCCAGCTTTTGACATGACAGGATTTCATACTCTGGAATTCACAACTCTTTGATTTTTTAATTTCTGCAGGATTTACGAGTCTGTAATTTTGAGTTATAAATTTATAATTACATCATTCCAGATTCCATAAATTTATATTTCAAAACTCAAAGTTCCAAAATGTTTTTTGTAGACTTTGAAGCTCGTATTTTATAGAATTGAGACTGCTAGAAATATTATATTTCGCATTATTAAACTCCCGAAGTCTCTATGGTAAAAACTCAAATCCTTCGATTCTCTACTTATGGATTCATAAAATTCAATACTTGAAGGCCCAAAATTGATAATTCTGAGTTATGAGATTCATAATTCTGAATATAAAAATTGTAAAACTCTGCATTATGCAAAATATTTTATTTGAAGATTTAAAAATTACTAAATGTTTGTTTGGATTTCAAGTCTAAATTTTGAATTTCATCATAATTTTGAATTTTCTATTTGGTATTTATTAATTTAAGAGCTTGTTAAAATTATTAAATTATAATCAAACACTTAGGAAAAAAAAATCTTTAAAAGAGTCCAAAAATGGTCTGAAATATGGAATAAAAAATTGATAGCAAATTGAGAAATCTACAATATAGTCTATTTTATTAAATTCTACAACCAGCTAAAAAAATATTTAAAATTTTATCAAATTCTAGAAATATTTTCCACATTCTTTAGCTTTGGAAATCTATATTGTAGAATTCAAAGTTTTAAAAATTCTGTACTTTGGATTATAAACTTTTCAAATTTAAACTTCTAAGATTCTAATCATAATAATTATGAACGACAAGTATGATTATTATCGATCATCATAAAATTCATGAGAATCATAGAACTCTGCAATATTGACTTTAAACTTCCATAATATTTTATTTGAATATTTATAAACCTAGGATATTCTATTCTAAGATAAACAAGTTAAAATTCTGGAATTCAATAATAATTTTTAACTTTAGAATTTGATGTTCGAATATTTTAGATAATTTTTATTAATTTTCTAGAACTGGGAGTTTCAGTAAACTTTCTTTCGAATTTGGAACTCCTGTTTCATGAAATTAAGAGGGTTGAAAATACAGGGTGTCCTGAAGCGAAAATCATCAATTCCTCATAAAATTCTCAGACACTCCAGAAATTAAAAAATTGATGAATCTGCAAATGTTGATGATCCTAGTTCAGTAATTTGAAAATTCACAGACAAATTTTGTGAAGAAAAAAAAAAGAAAACAATCAACTGTAATTTTTCTATGATTTCTAATGTCGAATTAAATTATAAATTTGTTGAATTTCAACCTAGAAAACATTCCTCAACCTATAGTTTGTAAAATACAAAAATGAAAAATCATCACGTTGGTGAATTTTCTTAATACATGAATAAAGAGCTCTGGAAAAATCTCGAAAATTCAGGGATGAGAAACCTGTAAAAACTAGAACTGTATTTTGTTATTACTTTTATTTTCCATGAATTTTCACTACTCTTCTCCCATTAAAAAAAAATTACTAACAATTGTTGTTATTATCATATGCTTATTGAAAGGGCAGTACAAAAATTTGTCTATGTTTTCTAAAGTATAATAAGTGAGATTTGAAAATATTAGCAACAATCATAGAATAAATGTAATTATGTTAATCGTAGAAACATTTGGACAACACGTCAATAGATGATGTGTTTGAAATTGATGGAAGTGGATTGTCGGGTGAGGTTTTGTCGCCGGTTCCTGGGGGACCTTTTTCCGCCCTGACTCCGTCCATGTGGCCTCAGGACATTTTGGCAAAACTCAATCAGCCAGATGATCCAAATTCTCAGCCTGAATACAGGTGCGATGGAAACAATAAATTTACAAAACAATGAATTATAATTTGAGAAGTTAAATCTTTGTAATTAAAAAAAAAACTTTCTGGAAAAACTATTCTATAGATGAATATCTTGATCTTTGGAAAATTTTTTTCTTCGTTTTTGTCGTGAAGTTGTATTATTCAAAAAAATTATTTCCATTTTTTTTCACCTGAACATATTTTTTTTCGTATCTGGAAAGAAAATATTCTACTTTTCAGACATTTTTGATTATTTTTTGTTATTTCTTTTCCGATAAATTACACTGAGTGTAAATTGACATTATTTTTCAGCGATTTAAAAACTGTGAAAACCAAAACTGTTTTGTCATTCAATTTTGGGTTGAGGGAAATTTCAAACTTCCCCACCTCATTAAAATTTACCAAAAATTTGATAATAATAATGAAAATAATATTTTTTCATTCATATAATGATAATTTTCATTCATAATATTTAATTCATTCCTGCTCTGTAGTACATGGAACCTACACTTTTTGATATGTCTATCGATAAAGTCCAATGGAAAATTATTATTAAGTAATATGTCTCTAACTTTATTAATATTCTCTTGGTGAAATTTCTTGTTTGACAACGTGATTGCCTTATCTACCAAACCCTTTATTATACCTATTTTTTGTGGAAGTGGATGTTTTGAATAAAAATCGATTATCTACCAGAATGAGTAGGCTTGGTAAACCAATTAAAATTCAAGTCTTTTGCTTTTCTGGGATTAGTCATTTCCAAAAAATTGATGCATTTATTATTCTCGAGTTCTATTATAAAATTCAACCTCTGGTGACAAGAATTAAAAACCCTTATAAGCTCATCTATCTTTTTCCTTGGAACCGCAGTCAATATATCATCCACATATCTGAAAAAGAAAAAGACGTATCTAAAGAAGCTAGAAAAATGTATGAAACGAATAAAAGGAGGCTTCATTTTTCTATGAGATAAATTTCCCATAAATATGAGAGTAATGAAAAAAAAATTTCCAGATTTGACGAATTTGGATTTCGTGTAGAAGAAGAAGATGGGCCCGAACAAAGTTCCAAAAAATTGTTGGGGGTGCCTTTTGTTGAAGATCCAAATCACAGGTAAGTAAATCATGAATTTTATTATTGCAATATGAATGAAAGTTGGGTTGATAAATTAAGAAACACTTTTGGAGTTAAATAATGAAGTTTCTTATTTCTTATAAAAGAAATCGTTGTTTTGTAGACAACAATGGGTGACACTTTTAGAATTCAGTCACAACAAAGAAGTCTCAGAATTATCATGGCAAGACACCGATCAAAGATTACCACGAACAGACAAACTTCGAGAAATGGTCCAAAAAGGCATTCCTCATTCTCTTCGACCTCAGATTTGGATGCGAATGTCTGGTAATAATTTTAATTCATAACATTATTATTTATACCTATTTTCATTCATTTTCTTTCAAACTCTCACATTGAACCAGAATTTAATGCATTAAAAACTTGAAGTTTCAAAATTTTCTCTTTTTCATGATTAGTTTTCCAATTTTCCAAAGTAATTAAAAAATTGGAACAACTGGAATGCAAGAATTTTTCAAGAAATGGAATCTCTGCAAGTTTTCAACATAAATTAATTTTTTACGTTTTTGAAAATGGTGTTATTTGTTTGCAGGTGCTACGCAAAAAAAAATGTCGTCGACAATAATGTACCCAGAAATAGTGAAAGCGTCGAGCAACGACGCTTTAATGACGAGCAAACAGATAGAGAAAGATTTGTTGCGCACGATGCCGGCAAACGCGTGTTTCAGTCACTTGCACAGCACCGGGATCCCAAGGTTGCGGCGAGTCATGCGTGCCATCGCGTGGCTCTATCCCGACATTGGGTAAAAAACCATGACTGATGATTTATTACTCTCTTTTCTTCCTTTTCCTTTTTCTTCAATTAAGATGAAAGCCAAGTATGGAAATGAGTACTGAAATATAAGAAAAAAAAAATGAGTAAAATATACAAAGTTGGGTGGAAATGGAAATTATTTATATTTATCTATAATATATATTTTTCAAAGAAAATCAGGAATTTAATTTGGCTGGTCATCAATTGAAGTTTTTAAGAAATCGAAAAAAATTTTTGAATAAATAAAGATGAAATTTTTAACTCAAAATGCTTATATTGTAAATTAATCTATGCATATGAATATATATTGAATATACAATGAATATAAATATATGTTGAATATATCTTGAACAATAAAAATTGAGTTCATGTAATAATTATGCAGTATATTTATCATATATCATTTATTTATTGTATATTTATATTTCCTGTATTGCTGGCAATTATGCAAGAATCTGAAAATTTTATTTACTTTTATTCATGCTATCATAAATATCCATTTAAAACAATGTAAATTATTTATAAAATAATAAATAAGGTAACTTGAATAGTAATGTAAAAGTAAATATAGTAATGCATATAGTGTGATGTAATTTGAAATAGATTACATAACATTTGAATATATTACATAGAAATATAAAAACATTTCATAATAATGGAAAAATGATAGTAATATATAGTTACCATTGTAATTATACTAATATTATTATATTAACTTTTATATTATCACGATAAACAATTTATTATTATGACATAGTAATTGGAATAATAATTATTGCCATTTTAATACATAATTTTTAATAATTATGAATAATACAATAGAATAGTTAGGACCAATTTATTGAAAATAATATTATTGAATTAAAAAACGGATGGTGAAAATTAAAATATACAAAAAATTGACAATGTAATAGATTATAATGTGAAAATATTCAATATTTTACAGTATAATGCAACATTCAATATAATATATTCAATGTGATTTACAATACATATTTATGCAATAAATAACATACATTAATGTAATTCTCATTACATTATATTATATATTAATGTGAAATATTCTTAATTTCTGTAATCGTGTTATATATAATTTGTTACATATTTATAAATAATATATTATATATCATTATTATATTATAAAATATCTTCAAATGAATATTGTAATTCGCATAAAGTAAATTGTTAGTATATTTAATGTATAAATAAAAAATATATTTCTAATAATTAAATATTCAGTTGTTATATTTATGTGTATTACTTATGTATATTCAATTTTTTTTATTCGTGATGTAATTAAATATATTTATCATATGATGTATAAATTATTTATAATATAATTCAATATATATGTACCTATATATTATATAAATGAAATTTTAGGATTTATGCATGATTCTTATCAATACACAAAAAAACTCCCATATTGAAAAGTTTCTATCCATTATTTTAAGAATTTAGGATTGTGGGATATTTTTTTCATCTATATAATTTTAATTGTTTATTTATTCATTTCCAGATATTGTCAAGGAACGGGAACGATTGCAGCTTCTCTTTTATTATTATTGGAAGAAGAAGATGCTTTTTGGATGATGTCAACTATTGTAGAAGACCTTTTACCAGCATCTTATTATTCATCCACTTTGTTAGGTAAAAATCCTTCACAATATATCAACAAAATAAATAATATGAATAAAAATAATGTGCCTGAAGTTTTAAACGTTTAATAAATAAACGTCAATGAAAACAAACATTTATTTCCTATTTCTACACAAGTTGAAAGTAAAAAATACTTAGGAATATTAGATAATAATTTTTCAAATATTAATCATTGTTAATTATTCTGTTATAGGTATTGGAAAAAAAATTATGTTTGTTCAGGTTTTTTTTTAACTGTTTAAAACTTCAGAAACATATATGAATATGTTTAAAAAATTAAAAAATCAAAAACTTTCTTTTCTAAAATAATATATAAAAAAAACGTAAAGTTCCTAATCAAAAATTTTTAATTCCAGGTATACAAGCGGACCAAAAAGTTTTGCGAACCCTAATCGGCAATTATTTACCAGATATAAACAGCGTTTTATTGGAACACGACATAGAATTGAGTTTGATCTCGTTAAACTGGTTTCTAACGCTTTTCGCATCGGTCGTTCACATGAAAATTTTGTTACGACTTTGGGACCTTTTCTTGTACGATGGATCTATTGTTTTGTTCCAAGTGACGCTTGGAATGTTGAAAATGAAAGGTACGAACAAATGGAAAATTTTGGGAAGTTTTCTTTTTTCCTTTACGAATTTTATTTGCAGAATCCGAAATGAAGAAAATGGAGAACTCCGCGCAAATATTCAACGGTCTCTCGGATATTCCTGGGGATGTGGATGACGTGGATCAACTTTTGCAGGTGAGTTGGAAGTTTTAAAATAATGAAATTGGATATTGCAAAATTTTATAATGTTATTAAATTCTTATACAATTATTGTATGAGTTATAAAATATTTTTAATTTATTATTTGTGTACTTTGAATATTGTATAGTTTTCATATAGCACAATATAATTTTGTTTATTTTTTATTTAATTACACATAGGATGTAAATATATTACAATATATATGTATATAAATTATACTTTGTTTCATTATTATACATATGTAGATAACATGTATTATATAATTTCAAGTATTAATTTTATCATATAATAATTTTTGTTATTTTTCATTTCATGTAAGTAGTATACAAATATATTTCAATAATATTATAATAATGCATACATGTTCCTTGATAAAACTATGATAAGTTATAATCAATATTCGTTCATATTATATTTCGATTCACTATACTCATATTTTATATAACTATATATATTATATTTTAAATATGCATTTTATCGTAAAACAGTGTGTGAAGATATTTCATTAGTATTATTTTTATATGTAATAATATTCATATACTGCACATATTTACCAATTATATTAATATAATACATGTATATATGTTTCTTTACTACACATAGCTCTTTTATATATATTGATATTTTTTTTGCTTCATTAACATTGTAAATACAAAGTATATAACATAATTTTAAATATATGTATTATTACAAATACTTATGAATTATTGTAGGTATAATGTAATATAACTTATATATAATGAATTCAATTTTTATTTGGATGTTAGATGTTGGTTATTATAATGAAAATGTGAAATTCCAAAAAAAAATATTCTATTTTTATCATGTATTTTATCACAAATAGTATATAAATATTATTATAGAAAATATATATAATATACTTTTAAATATTATATGTATTATTACAATTATGTAATTATAAAAGGCAAAATGTAATATATTTATACAATATAATGTAACTGCACATTGTGAAATTATTATATGAATCACCACGTTAAAAAATTTGAATGTTAAATACTGACTGAATTAAATTTTTTATTGGATGTTGGTTTTCGGATGAGGGAATAGTGTTTTTCATGATTGAAATGTGAACTTTTAGAAAATTCTGTTCACTCTAATTTCAGATTTCTTTAGATGTTAGTGGTTCCCTGACTGACGTTTCTGTAGAAACTCATCGAAGAAGACATTTAGCTTATTTAATGGCCGATCAAGGTGGCTTGGTTGGGAATCCAGATTCCGCATCAAATCTGCCAAAACAGCATTTGAACAGGCATGAAAATCATTTTTTTTTTTTTTTTTTTTTTTTTTTTCAAATATTTTTACAATAGATTTTAAACAAATAACTCATGAATGACTGTACATTTTTTTACAGAAGACAAATGAAGAGGAACAAATCTCTTTTGTACACATTCCTATTTGGAAATTACGAAAATGAGGATGAGGCCAAGTACAAAAATATTCGACAAACTGGTAAGTTCATTTTCATTAATTTATTTATTATAGTCATATGACGATTAAATGAAAAGAAATTTGATAATTTGTTATTTTAAATATTTAAAGAATAAATTTTTCTTGCAGAGATTCTGGTGGATTTACGAGAAGCTGTTATTCAAGTCGCAAAACATTTTATGAATCTGGATCCAAAATATGGGAACGTTTCTTTGGTCGCGGATTATAACATGGAAAGTCACGCGAAAGATCACGATAATTATATCAACGTTTCGCGGATTCGGAAAAGACGTGCAAAAGCTTTACTAGATTTTGAGAGACATGATGACGACGAATTGGGATTTAGGAAGAATGATATTATTACCATCATTAGTCAAAAAGATGAGCATTGTTGGATTGGGGAACTCAATGGATTGCGAGGTACTGAAAAAAAGAAATAAATATTTTAGTAGGATACGTTTTATGAGTTAAAAAAAGAAAGTAGTAAATATTTTTGTATTCAGTAATGTATACTTTTGTATTTTCAATTTTTATATATTTTTTGGGAGGTTTTAATATATATTCTTTAACTTGAATGAATTTTCTACATTTTTATCTTTTTCAGTTCAAGTTCTTTTATTGCAAAGTTTTTTTTATTCATGCAAGTTCCAAGTGATAGCTTTGATCTAGAATTCTTTCAAAATACTAATTTTTTTTTCTTTTTCCAGGCTGGTTCCCTGCGAAATTTGTTGAACTTTTGGACGAACGCAGCAAGCAATACACTTGTGCAGGGGACGACGCAGTGAGTGAAGCTGTCACAGATTTGGTGAGAGGAACTTTGTGTCCTGCTGTGAAGGCAGTTCTGGAACATGGGATGAAAAAACCCTCGTTTCTGGGGGGACCCTGTCATCCCTGGCTTTTCATTGAAGAAGCAGCGAATCATGAGGTTGAGAAAGACTTCAATTCTGTGTACAGTCGGCTTGTTCTTTGCAAAACTTACAGGCTGGATGAAGATGGAAAAATTTTAACACCAGAAGAGGTGTGAACAATTTTTTTTTCATTCTCAATATGAATTTTTTTTCTTTTAGATAGTGATCTGATTGTGGGTGTTTATACATTTTATAAATACAAATTATTATATAAATTATAGTAAAAATTAGTAAAAAGACATGCATTTTATAACGAATTACAAAGAATTTTATGTAAAATTTAAGAAAAGTATCTTAATTTATAATTTTGGATTTTTCGAAAAAAGTTTGCGTTTTTTTTTAATTACTGAAAATCATTGCATTCAATGATACTTTGTCTAAATTTATATCGTGTTGTTTAAAAAATTACGAACTTCGGAAATATCGTAACTTTGTATTGAGAAACGGAAACAAAATCAATTATTTCGAATTTTATTGTACATAAATTTTTGACGCTGACTTTTTCATTATATTTTAGAAAATTGGAATGAAAAAAAAAAAGATAGAAATTAAAGAATCAAAAAAAATCGAGTTTAATAGATCAAAAATAGAAATTTTTAAGTGAAGAAAATTTTAGGTTTTGATATTTTAGTAGAATTTCTTTGAACTCCAATCATAATTTTTTATGATTTTCTGGAATTCAATGTCTAAATAACAAATTTTTATAATAGAATGTTTTTTCTTTGATTTTTCAGTAATTGAAGCTAAAATTCGATGTTTTCGAATGATTCGAACATTTTTTATTGAAATTTCAATCCAGAATTTGTATGTAATGAAAAAGTTTTATTTTTCTCAAATTTGATTGTCTAATAATGCAATAAATTCGATTTATTGATTAAAAGTTACCATTTATTTTACTAACAAAAGTAATTGTGAAAATTTATTATTCAAAATATCGAGACCACAAATCTTTTTAATTCAAAATTTTTACGTTTCATTGATATATATTAATGTATAACTTCATTATATATATTAATATATAACTTCATTAATATAATTCTTCATTCATTGATTACTCAATTTTTGCAACCCTTTTACTTTGCAGTAAATTCAATAAAAAAATCTTCATTGCCAAATTTATGAATTTAAAACACTGAATAAATATAGTTAGAAGAAATCCTTATATTTTCCAACACAAATTTACTAGAATCGAGTCAGTTTAATTTTTTGTTACAAAATATTTACAATCTAAAATTTTCCATCCAAAATATCAGAGTCACAAATTTTTCGACTTTGGAATTTTTATTTTCAGCCTTACATTTGGACTTTTATCTTCTAGTTAATTGAATTTAACAATAAAAAATCGTCATATAAAAATTTGATAAAATCTGGAATTCAAACTGATTGATTTTTTATAAGTTGATAATACTAGGGTATATTTGTTTATTTAAATTTCTAATTCACGATTTCTTCATTCAGACAAACACTTCATTAATTGTTTAATATTTCTATAGTTGAATGAAAAATTTGAAATTTTCAAAAATTCAGTAATTTTTGTTTTTTGATACAAATTTACTATTTACATTAATTGCAGTGAATGTAACTTCTAAAAAAACTTCAATATCAAAAAGTCACACTTGTTGATTATTAACATTTTTTTAATGAATTGCGTTAATTAATTTATTTATTTGCCTGAGTCTGAATTTGCGACATGAAATATTTTTCAAACAAAATTTGTCATCAATTTTTTTAACACTTATAAGTTGATAATTTTCAATTCATATTTAAATCCGGAATCTGATATTTTTCAAACAAATTTCAACTCTCAATAAAACTCTCTTTTTTCCATATTAAATTTTCACAGTATATTACAGTTATAATAACCCCACAATTTTTAATTATTTTTCAGTTACTCTATCGTTGCGTGCAATCAGTGAATTTGACACACGATAATGCCCATGCCCAAATGGATGTGAAACTACGTTCCCTCGTTTGTTTAGGACTGAACGAACAAGTTTTGCATTTATGGTTGGAGGTCTTATGCTCGTGTGTGGAAGTGGTCAACAAATGGTGAGTTATTTTTTTTGTTCTTTCAATTCCAAATACGCAAAAAAGAATCTAAAAAGAGTTCATCCTTGCTCTGAATTCTTCAAATTTGTGGTAGTTGAGGTTCTAAAATAATTAAACTCTGTAGGTATCAACCTTGGAGTTTTCTGAATAGCCCAGGTTGGGTGCAAATAAAATGCGAGCTCAGGATTCTGAGCCAGTTCGCTTTTAATCTGAATCGAGATTGGGAATTGCCTCCGAAAAAAGAACAATCGCAGCCACTCAAAGACGGAGTTAGAGACATGCTCGTGAAACACCATTTGTTCAGTTGGGATTTGTAACTGTCGTCGCAAAATCAGTACTAATCGTCCTGTTTCGCTCCATCCTCCTCCAAATGTCGAACAAACGAGAAATTCGCGAAAAGAAAATAATACATATACATATAAACAATGCATACAATCAATGTATTTTTATATGAAAAAACTAAAAGATGTTACAAAAATGACACTGTGAATAATCAAGATTTAATGGATCTTTGTATGTAATATATTCTGCAGAGAACAAAGCGTGGAAAATCGTAGATTTCGTTACTTGTACAATAAATTTATTTATGGCAAATTATATGGAATTTGTTGTACTTGGTTGTTTTGTTGAGTGGGTTTTTCGAGCTTAGGTGATTCGATCTTTTCGAAATCTTGGGTTGTTCGTCCATGATCGGTTCGGGGAATTTCGTTTTCGTTTTTTGTACAGAGGTTTCAGTAGTTGCTTTTTGTAGGTGAAGCTTCGTTTTCGGCCACAGCCTGGGGATAGAATTTTCGTTGGTTTTAGTTTTTGACTTGTAGTAATTTAGTTTATGGTAACTCATTGAATTTTCTTATGAATATGTGATTGAATACTTAGAGTTTGTTGAAATGTGACAACTATTCAAATGCAAATGTTTGGAATGAATTTGAAAAATATATAAATTGATGGACAAAAATTTATAACTTTTTCTTACGAATGCAATTCATGCATGTTCGAATTTCCGGATTTTTCTTGGGGGTGGTAAAAATATTATTCTCAACTACAGGATTGCTATTTCAATCCATGTATTATGATTTGACATACTGGATTTTTATATAATAACTTTTTTCTGATCTCGAAAAAAACCAAAAAAAATTAAGATAAAAATAACACCTCGAAGAAAAGCTATAAATTATTCATCAATATATTGCATTCATGGAAGGATTATATTGAGGTTGAAAAAAAAAATTATCAATAAGTAGAGAGCATCAAATTATAAATATTTATGTAGCAATCGAAACAAGTCTTTAAAGTCTATGAAAATCCCAGAAAAGCTAAAAAAAGTTTATCAATACTAGAAGAACGAAAAATAGAAATGAAAGAAAATATTTAAAATTCTAAGCACCTTTGTAGATACAACTTTCTTGAAAATGTATGAATATTAAAATACTAAGAATCAACAAAATTTTTTAAGCCTTGGTAATAATCGAATTCTAGAAATTCATGTCGAAATCAGTAAAAATATAATGAAATGTTTCTAACTGTGAAAATACCGAAAAAAAAATATAAAGCATACTAAACTTAGAGCTTATAAAATACTAGAAATCAATAATAATACTATTGTTTTCTAAAAAACATTGAAAAATTCTAGAATTTCGAATTCTACAACATAAGATTTTAGGCGTCTATTATGTATAAAAAACAAACCATTAAAAAACTAGAGAATCGTGCAAAATTTGATATATTAAATTTCAATTAATTTTCTATTAAATTTAACATAAAATTACGAAAAACACTAGAAATCTCTGAAATACTTAAAATCGGTCTAGTTATTTCTCAGAAATCTATAATAAAAATTAAAAATCTATGTAACTTTTAATCCCAGAGCATTAAATTCTAGAAAAATTCATAGAAGTCCATAAAAAAACCAGAAAATCCTTCAAATTGTATCAAAACTGAAAAAATACAAAAAATACTTTGATTACCAGAAATATATGAAATACGAAAAATTTGTAAAACTTTTTTACATTTTATTAAAATTATTTTTAATTATTTTTAAGAATTTTATTAAAATATGAAAATTTAACAAAATTTTATAGTTTCAAAAAATACGAACAGAATACTTGGAATCTATGTTAGTAGGTATAATTTAATCCTAGAGCTATTTTTAGAAGAAAATGCTATAGAAATAATAGAATATTTTTCAAATTGTGTTAACATTGAAAAAATAAGAAAATTCATAAAAGTCCTGGGAACCTATGAAATTATCTATATTAAATTAATTATATTATATATTAATTAATTATGAAATCTGCAAAGTTTTTTCTTTAAAATGTATTTAAATCCTCAATGTTACAAAAACTTCAAATTCTGGAGCATGAATTCCTGAAACTCCAGACCAGAAATTTATAAAAATACTGAAAAATCTTACAAAACTTTTGATTGAGAAAACTATTTATTTTTTTCTATCACTGAAACTAACCGGTGCAGCCGGTCAATTTTTTTAAAATTATTTTTATTCCAACGTTTCGGAGTCCCTGTGTGACCTAATTTTCAAGGATTATTTACATCACTTGAAGAGCATTAAAGTGATTCAATATTTACATTACTCAAAGCATTTAAGTGATTTAAATATTCCTTGAAAATAGGGTCACACGAGGACTGAAACGTTGGGATAAAAATAACTTGCAAAAAATTGACTGGCTGCACAGGTTATTTTTTTGAACTTGAGAATATTTTTAAAAATATAACAAATATCAGCAGTTCATAAGATGCTATAAATCTAGGTAGATACAATTATTTTTCAACTTAGAATTTTAGAGCATCGAGTTTTAGGAATTGTTATAGAAATCCATCAAAATACATAAAAATCCTTTAAATTGTACAGAAACTAAAAAATACTCAGAGTACCTACTGTTTTCTAAAAAAATCAATCAAAATATTGAAAATTCATAAACCTTTGAATTCCATAGCATTGAATTCTCAAAATCTGTATAAAAATTCATAAAAATATAGAAATTCTAGAAAATTTGATAAAATTTTATAATTACCGAAAAATACTTGAAGCCTAAGTAACATAGTGAAATTTTCTATGAAATCATGAAAAAATTATAAAGCATTTTATTCTAGAGCATTTACTTAGGGACAAATTTGTATGAAGTCATAAAAATATCAGGGAATTTTTCAAATTGTATAAATACTGCAAAAATAAGGAAAAATATAAAAGTGCTGGAAACCTACGAAAAAATAGAAATTTAGGAAGATACTGTTTTCTTCAAAATGTATTCAAGTCCTAAAAGTTAAAAAAAATGTGTATTTTAAAGCATCAATTTTGATTAATTTTTGAAAATCAAGAAAATACCAGAAATTCATGAAAATACTGAAAAATATTAGCAGTTCATAAGATACTATAAATCTACGTAGAAATAATTATTTTTCAAATACCTATAAAAATACTAAATATCTGAAACTTGGAATTTTAGAGCATCGAATTCTAGGAATATTTATAGAAATCCATAAAAATAACAAAAATTTCTTCAAATTGTGTTAGAACAAAAAAATACTTAACATACTTGGAGTATCGAAAATCTATGGAATACTATAAATCTATGAAGATACTGCTTCTTCAAAATTCTATCAAAAATTCATAATAATTTGAATTCCACGCCATTAAATTCTCAAAATCCTTATAAAAATTTAAAAAAATCTAGACACTGGGAAATTTCACAAAATTTTATAATTACAGAAAAATACTTGAACTTCAAAATCTATTCAAGTCATAAATGTTGAAAAAAATTAGAATTCTAAAGCATCAAAGTTTGAAAATATATCTATCTATAAAATTTTTTTTAAAAATCCGTAAAAATACCAGAAAATCCTTCAAACTGTATAAATACTGAAAAAATACAAAAAATATTCAGAAAACTAGAAATCTATGAAATACTTTAAACAAACTGTTTTCTGAAAAATCTATCGAAATACTAAAAATTCATGAAACTTTGAACTCTTCAGCACTGAATTCTCAAAATCTATACATCAATTCGTAAAAAAATAGAAATTCTAAAAAAATTATTTCTCAAAAATCTATGAAAATACTAAAAACATATTCTTTACATTTCAAGACATCAAAATCATTAAATCCAAAAAATCACAAGGTAAATTTCAAAATTGTATAAAAACTGAAACATGTTAGAAATAAGATACTCCAATCTCATGAAAAAAGTGTCACATTTAAAAAAAAACTCACCAGTAAAAGCGTTGCAAAATGGCCTTTTCGTTTTGCCCAATAATTCTTTTGGAATATATTCGTCCATTAATTGTTTGTTCTACAAATTACAACCATTTTCATAAATTCAGTAAAAAAAAAACACTCCATCAACTGTGCAAAAAAATGCTCATTTCCCCCATACTTGGAACCAATAGTACACTACTCACCCAGTCGTAAATCAAATTGGCCTCTTTCTCCGAAGTAACGTCACTTTTAACCAAATAAAGCGTCGCAATTGCACAAAAAACGCACACGAACATCTACAAAAAATTCTCAAACTTTTATACTGCAAATTTGTTGAAATTTCTGTAAAAATTATTCAAACCGTCATTAAAAACTAAAAAAAAATGAATTTAAAACGTGAGTATCATAATTTTCTCGGAATCAAATTCAAAAAAAAGTACCTTCATCTTCAGCACCACCCACAAAAAACTATTCACTCAAAATTTCGACTTTTCCGGAGACGAGACGTTCAACTTGCTGCATTTTCTCAAACAACGTCGAAGTATAAATACCGCGCACGATGTTAAAATCCTCAACTCCCACCCCAAAATCTCGAAACCATGCGCAATTGCAAAACGCTTCTTGCACTTTCATATCAAAAGTTCCCGACACGTTTCAATTTAATCGCAATTACCCGCAATTGAATGATCGTTTCCCGAAATTCCGCGAAAATTTATATTAATAACCCCTCTTGTTTGTTTACGAAAAACGGAATTCTCCAAAACCGCCCGTTGTTTAAAAAACGCCCTTGGGCGAAAAAGAGGCATTTCGTGTTTGCAAATGCCAGAAAAGTCATTAAATGTTACGAAAAAAAGTCATTTTCGAAAGAAATTCTCGAGGTCGCGATGTATAATCGATGGGGATCGGGAAAATGAGGAAACGCAGCAGGTCTCAATGTACAAACGATGTTTCACTACCCCCTCCCTTCACGACCCTTTTACACGAAGGGTGGTAAATCCATGGTCTCTTTTTGCCCCATTCCCCAGAAAAAACATTAAATAAAAACCATCAATATCAGAATCCCAGGATTTTTCTATGTGGAAATGAAAGAAGTTAAATTTTCCGTTAAAACTTTATTTTGGAAATATGAAAATTACATTGCATCAACCAGTGTCCTTGCATATAAGTATTATATACAATCACTTTTGTCCATGATTCGCCGTCGAAAAAATACGAACGAAAAACTACGGAAAAAGAAAAAAAAAGAAAAACAACTCAAAATACAATAATATAACATAAATAAAAATCAATCTTTAGGTGCCTGCTGCACTTTGGACGGTAATAGTTGCAATTAATGCTGATCTAAAGAGGACGAAAGAAATAAACATGTAAGTAAATGCAAATCGAAGCAGTTGGCACAAGACTCAAAATATACACACGAAAAGGTACATATTTCGCCGGTGAAGTAAATTGTTTGCATGCTCTTCATTGTTTTTATATAGGGTGCTAGCATGGCTTTTTTGTACACTGAGAAAAATATTTATAGAGAAATTATCAAGTATTACAATAAATTATAAGTATGTCCTATAACAATGGATATTAAAAAAATTACTTCCAAGTTACTTCATTTTCTGCCTTCATAAAAAATAAGCTTTTTATAGTTAAATACCGTTCATGTCAATTATCAGTAGACTGTTGATAATAATATAAAAACATTAACACGAAAAATTACGATTTTTGTGATGCATTTTACTATAAATCGTAATACTATTTTGTATAGCGCAGATGGTTAAAGCGCAACCCTGGTTACAGGTACTTACAGGTTCGATTCCAGTGGTCGACAATTTTTTTTTTTCAACGTGACTTTTTTAATATTTTCACGCAATTTTGCGAAACAAATGTGCATTTAGCAATAAAATTTATACGAAAAAACAAGCTTTATTTTCTAAAAACCCTGGAATATTTTTTTTGAAAATCACACATGAAAAGCGGTATTATCAAGAATAAAGAAAATATTTACGTATGAATTGTAATAAGTAAAATAAAAAAGAGGAAATTTGCAATATTATTGTAAAACTTACAATATTTTAGTACTTTTCATATAGGTATGTCAAAAAGTACTTGATTTTTTTTCAAAAAAACCCAGTAAAAATATTTTAAATTTATAAAGAATAAAAAAGAAAAGTTTTACACCAAGAGAAATATATTTTTTTTATGGTACGAACTATATATTTTTTTTTTGTGAATTTCAAAGACGTTTTTTGATACACAAAGTGGGCTAAAATGTAGTCATTCAAGCCCGCTGTAATAAAACTATCTTTATCGCATCTTTAAAAAATTTGAAAGATTTCCTACAGAATTTCATGTTTTTTTTTTTTTTATACTGATTGTAAAATTAAATATTATCTTCTATGTACTTTTATAAAACTGTACAACATACATAATTTCTGTGATTCCCAGAAAATCACAGTGAAAAATAAAAGCAGCTACTGTATACTGAAAAAAAAAATTGTCGACTGTTGAAACCGAACCCAAGCGTTCCGATAATCAGCATTGCGCTTTAACCGTTTGCTCCATACCAACTATTCCTTTTAAAATACCCCAAAATTTCTCCGTGAATATTTTTTTCACTGCAAATTCAAAACTCACGATCCAAATTTGAACACTCGACACGACATTGAAGAAAACTTCATTTTCAATTAAAAACATATGTTAGCACCCCATTGTTGCAGAAATATACATAAATATAATGTACTAGCGTTTATATTAAAAAAATCTCGATCACTTGGATCGTTCCAAAAATATCAGAGTACAAAAAGCCTATTCTAAATCTACAAAATTGCTATTCGCTGCGCTACGAAATATTTGGTGATTGGTTATTTACATGGAAAAACCGTTTCCCCTCGAGATTTTTTATTTTTCTCAGATCGCACTCGCTCTTCCATTTTTCGCAAAAAATTAGGCGCAGATCGAAAGTAGAAAAAAATGTGAAAGAGCACTTTGTTCATCGACCTGCGCTTTGGTACTTATAAAATATTTACATTTTCGAACACAGGGGGAAAGGACAAATTTTCACGAAAATTACAAAAAGTGCGAAAATTCGTCGCTTGGAAAAATACTGTTACGAAATTTGTTCGCAAAATTGAGGTTCGATGAATGTTTTTCGATCGCCGGAAGCGGTGTATAAAAAGTAAAAAAATAGGATGCAAGAATCGAGATGTTTTTGAGTTTTTGGTTTAAAAAATTTTTTTCAAAGGCATAGAAATTGACTAGGTATAAAAATTTTCAGAGATTCACCGATTTCTCGCATCAATAGTGAAATGCATTTTAGTTTTTTATAGAAATGCAGTGGTCATGGACATTTTTCTTAAATTTTCGAAATTTTCGTCAATAAATCTCAAGACAAAGATAAAAATATCTTAAAAACTAAATAATTTCATGATAAATATGTTTATATTGTGATTAAAGTACTGAGATTCAACATTGATTCAAAATATTCATAAGTTGGTTAAAAAAACTTATTAATATTGGTTTTCTCTCGATTTTTGAAGAAAAATTTTCATACCTCAAAACTTCAAATTTTGAAATTTTTTTTCTAAAGTAGTTTCTAAATTATTCCTCGTCAAAAAATTATCAAGGAAATTTTCGAAACAAACTTTATAACGATTTTGAAGACACGTTCAGCATAAAAATTTACGAATTTCCTTAACCACTGCAAATAAATTTATATCAAAATTTCCAGGGATATATATTATTGAAAATCATCTAAGAACCTCGAAAATTATCATTTACACTATTTTCCACTCATTTTTTTAATAAAAATGAAAATTTTAACATTTACACGTGAAAATTCATAATTAGACACACATATTTTAAAAATTAAAAAATTTTTATTGTGACTTTGAAATTTGATAATTGAACTTCCTTCACATGAATAAAAATTTTCCAATCAAATTCTAAGATTAAATGAAATAAATCTTTTGAATATTTGACAATTTTTTCATTGAAAGTTTCACACTTTGAAATTTGAACAGAAACTATTTAAGAATTCAAATTTCTTCTTCCTTAGCTCTAATAAATATAATAAATCTAAAATTTGATAAAATAGTTACATAAATTTGACTTTAACAAATATTTCGAAGTATCAAATCCATAAACTTTGAAGTATTTAAAATATGAACCTCAAAATTTCATAATCTGGAAACTTAAATTCAAATTGCAAAAATCACAAAGTCAAAAGGTAAAAAAAATCGAAATTTCACTAGTGATGAACAAAATTTTCAGGATGATTTGGAATAGGTAAATAAAACCTGAATTTATAACACGCAAGTTGATAAAAATCTTTAAAATTATCAATAAGGTAATAAACTAAACAAATTGAAATAATAATGTTATAAAATTTCACAAATAAAAAAAACAACTTAAAAAATTTTCCCCATAGTGAGCACAAAATTTTCGTTTCGTTCATTATTTAACAAACTTTATCATGTTACCTAATGATTAAATTTTTTCAATTTACTGAATTCTAATAACCTAAAATTTTTTTTCTCAGATATCTCAAGGATTAAAAAATCTTTTAATCATAAAACTACCAACAATTGCAAAAAATAACTCGTTGTATCTGACTTCATAAGCAATTATAATTATAGTGAAAAATTTTATTATATAAATTTATTATCAAAAATCCAATTACTCTTATTGTATCTAAAATTGAATTATATAAAAATGAATCACTATTGTAATAGTGTGAAAATGTCGTTGAAATTGATCCTTGGAACTAGGGATAGGCAATTATAAAAAAAATAACCGATTATTTAATAATTGATTAGTTTTCTGAGTGCAGTTCACTCAGTGCACTTCAGTGCAGTTTGACGAACACAATTTTTTTTCAACATCAATAGAAAAAGATAAATTTTTGTTCAGAGATTTCTGAAAAACTGTTGCATCTTCAAAAATTGTTTAAAATATTCCTTTAGTGGCAAACGATTACGATTTTTCATCGAAATAATCAAAAATCGATTAATCGTGAATTTGAAATAATCGAACGATTAATCGATTATCGACCGATTATTAATCGTTTTTCAATTTAATCGAGGATAATCGCTCATCCCTACTTAGTGCCAATATTATAGATAATTTTAATTTCTTTAAAAACAATAATTTAATTTTTAATAAAATTGAGATTGTAAATTCTCAAATATATGTTATTTCTTTCTAGCTTTAGACTTAGTAATTCCAGATCTTCAGAGAACTAAATTCAATATTTTTTATATTACAATTTTTGTAAAACCAGATTTTCAAATCTGACAACTTACAATCTTAAATAATATATCTGTTGACTTTTTTATCACAAAGAAAATAAAAATAAATATTGCCAAAGGAAGATGCTAATCGTTGAATAATTCATTTCTATCCATCCTTTCTAAATATGTTCATCATTGCTTGAAGTTGGCTGTTATGTAGAGAGAAAATGCGCGCGCATCACACAAAAGCGCGGGAATTTCAAATAACATGTTCGTCATAGTTTGATTGTCAGGGAGCAATGACAAAAAAAAAAAGAAAAACGCAATGGCGCGCAATAATCTAGTAGTTTAAAATTCTAATCACCTTTGAAAAACGAATTTCCACTATTCAAATAATTAAAAACAACCCTATAAAAATACAAAATAAAATATTTTCTCACCTTTTCGTGGTCACTAAAAGAAAATGAAATTTCTTCCAAAAATCTTCAAGAAAATCAATATCCCTCAGACAGAAAAAATGCTAACATCCCCGTAGAACTACTCTTTCTTTCTCCTCACCTGATGGTCACCTAACCTAAAAATTCTTGAATTTTCGAGGTTCCCAGAAAATCCCCACAATCTCAAATCAAAAATGACCAACTCCCTACATAAAATACTCTTTCTTCCTCTGGACCTGGTGCCCAGTCGCGGAATTCACGACCGCGGAATCTGGATCAAGGGCGATCTCGGCGCCCTTGTCTTCCTGGGTCAAATACTCGCCCTTGTGCCTGGACATGTACCTCCCGATGAGGACTGCCATGACGACGAGGGCGAGGAAAATGACAGCCAGGACACTGCCCAAAATAGCAGTATCCGTTTCGTGGTAAGCGGCACGGACCTTTTCCTCGTCAACGTTCGGTGGAGGTCGAGTTTCCACCAAATTTGGGGGATGGGTTATGGGTTCCACGCCGCAGAAATCCTCGATGATCGGGGAACCCAAGGAGCGAACGTTACCTGGACCGTTCTCCTGGAAGAGGAGTTTCAAAGGATAGATGTCGTCGAACTCCACGCGGGAGACGCAACCGGTGAAACCCTCGGACATGCTCTCGTTTCGACCGATGTACATGTACTGGATGTTGTTGAATTGGGCGTCGGCGGAGGCTTTGATGTTGAAGTGGAACTCCCGGGGTTCGTAGTTGTCCACCTGGAGCATGAGAGTGGAGCCCGAGTTCTTGCGACCTGGAAAGGGACGAAATTTCAAGTGTTGTACGGTAACGACAAATTACATATCACACTGAGGGAAAATATAGTAATTATCACAATACTGTATCGTGCTGTGGAAGCAATCTGGAACATTGTACTTTGTAATGGAATATTGTAGTAGATCTATCTATTTTGTTTTCTACTATACTTTTTTTGGACTAATAAAGTAAAATATACAATTTATATAGTACGATTTGCATTCTGCAGATTAAGAATTTTTCGACATAACTTTGTATTTAAAGTACTTTATCATTTTGTTTAAGCAATACTCTATTACTTTTAGTAAAGTATCATTTAACAAAAAATACACAGTAACTTCTTAATATATTTAAAAAAAAAATTCCTCACCAATGCGAACGTCATGGTACTGCCCCAACCCGAAATGTTTCTTGGGAAAAATGACTTCTTGTCGCTCGAAGCCGAAGTCAAAAACGATGCGAAGATGACCACTGTTGGACACCATAATAGTCATGTATTCGCCAGAGATGTTGGAGAAAAGCCCAAGGAGGAAACCTTTGGGATTCGTGGTGGTGAAACCCACTCGAATTTTTTCGGATAATGTCGAGCGCCAGCTGCCCATGAAGTCGTATTTGATTATCGAACTTTGTCGCAAGTTCACGCCGATTTCTGAAAAATTTCATAATTCTTTACGTAGAAAATCACCTAATTAGTTCGATTTTATCAACAATTTAGTCGAGTAAATAACATTAAGTATATTATATCAAGCAAAGACTAGAGCAACAAAAATAAAATAACGAAAAGGAAAGGACGGAAATAAAATAACACAAATGAAATTAATAAAATGAACAAACAGAAATGAAATAATGAAAATAAAATAATGAAAATAGAACAATAAAAATAAAATAACCGTAATGAAATGACGGAAATAAAATAACACAAATGAAATAGAGAAAACGAACCAACAGAAATTAAATAACAAAAATGAAATAATGAAAATAGAGTAGCAAACATGAGAAAACGAAAAAAAAGTTTTTTCATAATAATAATAATAAGTAACGACTAAAATAACAAATAAGCAAACAACTAATTCAATTAGCGAAAAATTACTGAAATCGAAAGTAGAAAATCATTTATTTATTAGTTCAATGTGACTTATTTCTAGAGATGGACGTTATACGTATCAGTATATCAGAATATCGATATATTTTTTATGGTATGTCAGACTAATTATATCAATAAATTCATTAAATGATCATCAATATATCGATATTTTCGTTGCAGTATTAAACGAAATTGCAACCTTTATGTGTGGAAAAAAAATTGAAACGAAAATTTTCGTTTTGATGTTTTTTTCTAAATTTACCCATTTTGCATTCAGATCAGTGATTTCTTCCAGCATCAATTTCATTCTTATTTTCAAAATTATTGTTCAACATTAAAAATGTTATGGTTGTTAGTTTCAAAAATATAGTTACAAGAATATTCAACAGACGTTAAAATTCTTTTAAGGATATTCTCATGATTTTTTTCTTATAAAATAAATACACAAATATACTTCAAATACTAGAAATAAAAAGATATTCCAAAATCTTGATTTAATTATTTCAAAAATTTATAAAAATTCCTGGAGCATTGAATTGTCGAAATCTATATAGATATCTATTAAAATATTAAAAATCACTAAATCTTCTTGAAAATCTTACTAAATTAAAAAGAAAAAGGAAGAAAAATACTGTAATTTCATGAGATATTTGTCAAAGCTGATTGTATTTTTTCAAAAATCTATACTGAATTCAGGAATTGATGAAACTTTGATTCCTAGAGCATCAAATTCTAGAAATCTATATAAATCCATTAAAAACTAGAAAATTCTTCGAATCGTATAAATCCGGAAAAATACGTAAAATATTAAAAGTACTTCCAACTTTTGGTGTTTTCTGAAGAGAATTTAAAATGTTTTAAACTTTGTATTCAAGGAAATCGCATTCTTGAAATCTGAAGAGGTATCTTTGAAAAATAGTATTTTATAAGTACTAAAAAATACAGAAATAAATAAAAAAAATGAAATACTATAAATGTATGAAATACAAAAAATTGGTAAAATGTCTCTGTCTAGAGCATCGAAGACTAGAAAATCTCAACACTGATTCATAAAAATACTTACTGGAAAATCCAGGAAAAAACAGTGAAAATGCTGATGAAATTTTAAAAATATAGAAAGGACTATTGAGTTAGGAAGATACTGTTCCCCGAAAAATTCATTCATTCAAAAAATTTATTAAATTTTGAATTCTAAAGCACAGACTGCGAAATCTGAATCATATCAATCTATAAAAATAATTAAAAATCTTGAAAAATTTTATCAAGTTTAAAAAAAAACGAAGAATTTTGAACCCTAAGTGATTAATTTCTAGATATCTATGTAGAATCCATGAAAAAAAGATCCTTTTATGTGTACTCAAAAATGCAAAAAACAGTAAAAGTTCTATAAACTTATAAACTAACTTTTATGATTACAGAGTTATTATTATACCTCAATTTATTATGTTGATGAAAATACTAGAAAATAATAAGATACTTATGAAAGCTAACTTTATTTTTTCGAAAATGTATAAAAATTTTGGAAATTAACAAAACTTTGATTCTTAGAGCATTGAATTTCAGAATCATATGTAAAAATTTATAGAAATACCAATACCACCGATTTCTAAATTTCCAAGAAAATCTTACGTAATTCAATAAATACAAAAAAAAAAATTCGAAAAAAACTAAAAATTTCAAACTTTTATTTGATACTTGTAATTGCTGTTTCAATTTTTCAAAAATCGATACAGGATTTGGAAATTAAAGAAACGTTGATTCCTAGATCATTCAATTTTATAAATCTTTATATAAATCCATTAAAATACCTGAAAATTCTTTGAATCGTATAAAGTCTCCAAAAATACACAAAATATTAGAAGAACTTAAGTTTTTTATATTTTCTGACGAGAATTTAAATTTTTTAAATTTTAAACTTTGAATTCAAGGAAATCACATTCTAGAAATCTAAAGATGTATCAAAAAACACTGGCAAAAGTTAAAACATTTTATAGATAAATAAAATCTAATCTAATCGAAATCTAGAAAATTTACACAGGAATTCATAATCAGAATACTGAAAAATTCTTCAAACCGTATAAATACTGATGAAGTACAAAAACTATTAAAAGAAATATTAATTAAGAAAAATACTGTTTCCTGGAAAATCAATTCAAATACAAAAAACGTAATAAACTTGGAATTCTAAATCTCGATTTTATGAATACCTAAATCATAGCAACCGATAAAAATACTGAAAATCTATGGAAAATAAAAAAAGTTTCGAAAATCTAGTTGCAAAATATGATTGTCTCAAAAATCTATGAAATTACTTAAAGTGTTGAATCCTTTGGGACCAAATTCTAGATATCTAATAGATGCAACAGAATAAAATATATACCATAGATAAAATGGAACCAAAGAGAAGGCTACCACTAAATCAACATTTTTCTCCAATGGATTTTCACTGATTTTTCATTACTCACTAATTCAATCCAAGAGAAAAAGAAACACCAATAATATAACTACAAACTGAATTTCAAATATTGAAAATTCAATGATTTCTTTCTCAAAAAAACCTATACATTCTTATTGCGAGGAAATACCTCAAAATCTCGAGAACTCACCATCAGCACAAATCGGTCCCTTGAACGATGTCCACCTACAGTCACACCAATATCCATCGTATCGTTCGTGACAAGTCCCATTGTTGAGACAAGGATTGCTCTCGCATTTGCCAACGCAGCCTTCGCTGACGCCGTAAAGACCTTGACGGGCTCGACCCCGAAGGTCCTGGATCTGGCCGTTGAGCAGAAGAGCGCGGATGCAGCCGACGAAACCGTCCCTGTAATCGGTGCTGGCCCCGACGACCAGGTCCGAGGTGAGGTGCAGGGCTCGCACCGGCCCCGGCGGTTCCTTGACCTCGTTCTTCAGCGCGCCGTCGATGATGATGGTCGCCCGTTTGCGGTTCCTCTCGATCGACACCGAGTGCCAACGATCGTCGGACAACCGATACGAAGTTTGCTCGCTCACCGCTAAAGGTCCTCCACCGGCTTGATACTGCGGAAATTCGATATTTTCGTCATTTTTTAAATTCACAATGATGATGATGATGATGATGATGATGATGATGATGATGATGATGATGATGATGATGATGATGATAATAATAATAATAATAATAATAATAATAATAATAATAATAATAATAATAATAATAATAATAATAATAATAATAATAATAATAATATTAAATTCACAACACTCCCTTGTTTATTTTTAAATTCCATCCACAAAACGATCATTGGAGGCCAATCAATAATGAGGAATAAAAATATTAAATATTTAACATTAAATATTTCTCAAACATGGGACGTCAAGTATTTTTATTCTCCATTATTAATTGGCTCCCAATGATCGTTATATTAATGGAATTTTGATAATGATAATAATAATAATAACAACAATATTAATAGCAGCAACAATAACAGCTCTGGTAAAAACAATTATTATTATTATTATAATAATAACAACAACAGGAATAACGAAGTATGTGTCAATTGTTGTTTATTTTCATTCCTGTTTATTCTGTAACTGGACGATCGAAAAAGGTATTTTCTTTTTTCTAAAATTTCCAAAACCATCAACGCTCTCTGTATAATCATGAATTTTTCCTTTTTTTAAAAAAAATCCAAAAAGTCCACACAATTTCTGTGATTTCAAGAAATTTTCGAGATATTGCACAATATATCTACAAAATTTTTCAGTTTGTCTAGAACCCCTAACATTTTTTCAATTTTCTATAATTATTGAAAAGCAATTTGCAATGTTTTTTTTATTTAATTTTTTCAAATTTTTAAATTACTCTTATAGAATTGTCGATGATCTCCGTATGATTAGGAATTTTTCGATTAAAGAAAATTTTAATAATTATGTCACAGTTTCTGCAGTTTCGAGAAATTTTTGAGATATTGCACAATGTATTTACAAAATTTTTTAATATTATCTGGAATCCTCTAGATTTTTTCAATTTTCTATGATTATTGTAAAGCTTAGAAATTCGCATTTTTTTTCCTAATTTTTTGAATTTAGCCTTCAGAATTAAGATGATCTTTGTACAGAATAAAACACTTTTTGATTTTTAAAATTTTGATGAACTATTACAGTTTCTTATTACATATGTAATTTTTCAAAATTTCAAGAGAATATTACCCAGTTCCTGTATTTTTACATAATCTTTAAAACATTTCATAATTTACTAAATCCATCGACAAAATTTCTGATACTCAACAAATTTTTTCAATTTTTCACGATTGATGACGATTTACAAATTATACAGGGTTCTGAATTTTTGAAAATCTTAAAAATGATCGAGGATTTTCGTACGACAGAGCATTTTTTCATTTTTAAAAATTTCAATAAAATTAAACACAGTTTCTGTACTTTAACTTAAATCTTGAAAATTTTTCATACCTACAAAATTTACTTACTTTTTCTGAAATCCTACAAATTTTTCCAATTTCTAAGAATTATTGAGAATTTACAGAACATTTAATGTTTTTCAAATTTTAAAAATTTTCAAAATCATTAGATTGCGATCAACATTTTTAGAATTATCAACGAACTCATAACAATTTTTTTTTCTAAAAAAACGTGAAAAAGATTACACAGGTTTTGTAAGTGTACGAAATTTTCAAAACATTCCACAATCTGCAAAATTCATTATTATTAACTGAAAACAAGGGAAAGGCTTATAAAAAAACTGTGACGTTATTTACTGAAGTTTCTTAATGTCATTAAATACAAGAGATTTTCTTTTAATGCAAAATATATTGAATAAAATTATTAATGCTGATATAATTAATTATACTTAACATTCTTACTAACTATTATTTGTAAATATCAATGTCCTCTACACAGAGTCATAAAGATATTTATAAATAATTATTAATTATTACAAAAATAAGTAAATATGATGAATTATCATTCAAATTACCTGGAAATGAATTCGATTTCCTCCATTGATAGAAATTTTAATGTAATCAGTCGGCCCCTTGCTGTGGATGATAACAGCATTCTCGATGGTAGTTTTGAACTCGAAATAAATATCTCCATTATGGCCCATGTCGAATGGAGGCAAATTCACAGTTGCATCAACAATTCGGAAAGTCACAACATTGTTGAAAAGGTCTGTAATCCCAATCATTAAAAAAAAAAAAAAAAAACAATTAATAAATACTCAAAAACACGACCATGCTTAAAAAAACATTAAAAACGATAAAAAAATAATAACCATGGCCTAATTTGAAGAATCAATTAACAAAGTATCTTCCATTTATAAAATCTAAATTTTTGTATATAAACATTAAAAAATCAACCAAAATCGAATCCCATGCAAACAAAGAACACAAAAAAAAACAACCAAACTGTTAAGTGTACTACAAAAGAATAAACTAACGAAAAAATTTTGTTAGTTTCGAAGGGACAGCATTTTTGTATCATGTAACAACAAGTCTACGAATTTTCAAAATTTCAATTTTCTACCAATTCTCACGCGAGAAGATAATTCTCACCTGCAGGTTCCCCAATACTGGGTACCCAAGGTAATTCCGACCCTTATAACAAATTCGAAAAAAAATGAGTAAACCGAGATCCGATAAACAAAATAACAGAAAATATTTAGAATAAATGATTTGTTTGGAAATAAATATTATATTGTTGTTTTCTGATGGTGGGGAAATCTTTTGATCCTTTGAAACCAAATTATGTAATAAAATAAAATATATATTATGCAATATCGTAAGTCGCATTTTGCACAATTTCTTTTAATGTCATTATTGGTATTATTTTAATGATAATTTTTATTCTCTATTTTTTTATGATTCAAAACATAAGAATATTAAGCAATTACACATATTTGGTGTTTTAATTACATAATTTGGCTTCAAAAGGATCAAAGGAGAAATTTCCTTATCTATTTTTGTTAACCTTTGGAAAATAAAACGTACCATCTCCTTCACAAGTGAGTGGGCCCAAAGTGTAAATTCCTTCTTTGTCATCGAGAGGTGTTCCAGTGTCCCCAAAACGTAATTGTTTCACAGGAAGATGATCTTTTTCCACGATATCACCACCGTCTTCGAGCCAGCCTTCCAAATTTGCATCGCAATTACACCACTTCGTATTATCTGCACAGGTCCCCAAAACTCCACACTCGCATTTTTGGGACCCTGGCAAGGCCCCGCCCCAATAATCCATTTTTTGGTTGTTCCTTCCTACCCACCACGAATTTGGTTTGAAGTATTCATTGTTGTGCACTGGAAAAAGAAACAAGAAAAAAAAATTCAAGTTACAAAACTTTCCTTTGCAAAAACTCATTCACTACTCAAAAAGAATTATGGAAGATTTATGTTCCTGAAGTTCCAAACATTGAAAAATAAACGAAAACATAAAAAATTGTTTCTATTGCATATTAATTAAATAATAAATAGTTGTGAAAAAAGGGGGTTCCTCAAATTCGAAGAAAAAAAAAATGAAATCTCCTAATGAATTTAATAATTTATGGAAATGTAATTAATTATGGGAAAAAATAAAAATCGAAGAATATAACCTACCATCAAAATTTCTGATTACCAGCAAATTACGGTTCTTTTGTGAAATAATGTAAAATCTAGGATAGTAAAATCTCTGAAATAATAACTGCGAAATTGAAAAGATCTGTAACTTACGAATTTTAACAGTTGCATGAAAATCAAAACATATTTAAATTTTGAAACAATTTATTTCGTTGCTTTAATTCGAGTAAAATAGTCTTAATACTAATAATATAAATAAATTACCAAGTATAAATGAATATAAATGTATTACATAGGAATAAATAAAAATTGTAATATTATTAGTATTGATATAAATATTATAATAAAAAGATTTAAATGTGTATAGTATAAATATAAATAATATTATAAATAAATACAATAGAAATATTCATAAAATATACTTACAGCAGACATTGATTTAAAATTTTCATTTTCAAACAAGGCAAAAATGAATTAATAGCACAACATCAGAAATATTTACTGAATTATCTGAACTTTTAAATCATCTCTTAAATTGTAAAACACATTGTACTTTCATTTATAAACATTTAATTATATAATAGTTTCGAAAATTGCTTTATCATGTATTGTTACGAATTACAAACGCTGATGAACGAATTAATATTTAATTATAGAATTTAATGAAATTTATTAATATCATAGAATCCTATTCATAATATAATATATATATCGATGATTATAAATCAATTATACCCTTAAATTATAATTATTAAGCATGAAATTGTTATAATAACACATTTTTCAACATTACATACTTAAACATAATATTTCAAAGTTGTGAATTTTGAAAAGTTAATATTTTATTAATATAAGCTCTTTATAAATATTACATGTAATTATTATATGAGTAAATTATTAATCAATTATGCCTTTAAATTATAATTTCAAACATGCAACTGCAAATAAATAAATTTAGTACAATATACGAGAACATAACATTGCAATATTGTGAATTTTGAAGAGTTGATTTTAAAATTTATACTTGATGCAATTAGAAACAGGAAAGCATTTTCATACAGAAAAATATTCAACAAACGTATTTAATTTATTAAGAAAATATAATGTCTTCGACACGAAAATTTTAACTATTATAGGTGAGTTTTGAGAATGAGAGACTTACAAGTAAAATTTTGTGACAAACGAACATTTTTTTAAATTAAACATATAAAAATAACAAAGGTAAAAAAATGGACCCTAAAAATCTGGTAGTTTCCATATTTTATACTTCAAAAGTTACTCAGTATGCTAACGTATATATTTTCGAAAGTGCAAAAAAAAAAAGAAAAAAATATGAAAAATGGATATTGTTGAATGAAAATTTGTATCGAAGCAGTGAAAATTAAACCACGAAAGAAATAGTAGTACCTATTATACCAAGAAATGTTGAAGACTAAAATATCTAACTTTTTGATTATAATAAATCATCATTAATTTTCAATATTAATATACCATTAGAAAAATATTGCATAAAACATCTTTAGAAAAAGAATTTTTACCGTTCGAAGTTTACAGTCTCAAGAATTTCATACACTGAACTTGAAATTTCTGGTAATTTGGTGTAGGTTCTATAACTAAAAACAATTGATTATTTTTATTCTACAAGCATGAAAAACTAAAGAATTGTATAATGTTAATGACAAAATACTTCTATGAATTAAAATATTTCATCCAAAAACTCTCATAATTTTACAAGTAAAGCCTTAGAATTTGAAACTGAAATGCCTCAAATTTGAAACTCGTTAGAATTGACGCGAAAAAATAGAGAATCTGTACGTAGAAATTAAACTTTTAAATGTCTAAAACATTCTAAAACAGAAAACATGTGTTTTCGAAAAACCCATGCAGATATCATATCAATAAATTATCAATTTTTTTCTATTCTCTGATGTTACTAATTTTTTTTTTCATTTTCGTATCTTTCTTAGACATTTAGAACTTTAGGCATTGAAAATTTCAAATAAAATTTCATCATTTTGAATTCTAATCAAGAATGTTAAATATTTGGCATTGAAAAAAATGAATAGATAAATTTTTACCAGGAGTATTGAAGAGTTTGGAATGTCTACAGGCATAATTTATTCTTTGTCGACAGCTGGTGGAACGATTGAGCAAGGCCTCGATCTGGTCAAAATCTGCATCGTAAGTGATGTCCTGGATGAAACTCCCAGGTTCCTCAAAACCATCAACAGGAGTAGGCAATTGATTACTGTGCTGCAAAATCGTCAAAACCTTGCCATCCGCGTAAAATTCACAGGTCACAGGGAACGGTTGCAGAGGTCCACTCCCATCGACGTCGATTTTTATATCCGCTTTCTGGTTCACCGCGTTTGTATTTTTGTAGGCTTCGCAAGACAGAGTATACAAAGCTGAAAATTCAAATAAAAATCATATTTATTCAATTTCTCAAGCAAGATTGTTGTAAAACCAAACATGACATTTGTCAAGAACATTTGTCAAAGATGAAAATTCGTGTCGATGACTTGGAAGTTTTCTAGTAATTAATTAAAAATCAACATTGATTTCAATTAATTTTGATTTTCATTCATCTCAATATTGTAAAAAGCTCGAGAAAATAAAAATCTCACTTACAAGTATGACAAACAGCTCCAGAATATCCAGTATTCGAGCAATCACAGAAAAATTCATCCGAATTCTGGCGACAAATTCCATTGTGCTTGCAAGGATTTGGATTGCAGCGATCGATCATTTGGCAGGAATCGAAAACGATTTCGTTCTTGCAGCAGTATTCCTCGTTCTCCTTCCAATCTGTGGGTAATTTATAATTTCCGTCGATGCTAATGACGCGCATGCAGCCGATGAAACCCTCATTATTTCCCATTCCCCCGATGCCTCCGCCTACGAGGTACGTGTAACCCGTGGTCATTGCGAGAAGTCTTTTCGTCTTCATCGGCCGACCGTCGACGTTGAGGATCAAACTATCTTTTGCGAGGGTTAAAATCATCTGGTGCCATCTCCCATCGTTGAACATTTCATCGAAATTATCCAATTCTGCCTTGGGTTGGTTCTTGGTCAAGAGTTCGACCTTCAATTTACCTTTGTCAAGGTACACCTGCAAAAAACACAAAAAAACATTAATTTTTCAATGCCTCGAGTTTATTTTTTCTTTTTTTAATTGGAAGTTTATTTTTCAGAGAATTTCGTGACAGTGTATTGAAAAAAAAACATTTTATATAGTAGAAAAAAATTTTTAGGCAACTGCTGAGAATTTTACATGCAATTTATTTTTATTAAGGAACGCCTACAAAAAAATTAAATAAATAAATAAATGAATTTCAATGTCCTAAGTTTATTTGTTCTTTTTCTTACTCCAAAATTCTTTTTTTTTTTTTTTTTTTTTTTTTTTTTGAGGTCTTTTTGATAGTGTATTGAAAAAAAACATTTTACACATTATAAAAAAAACTTTGGACAAATGCTGGGAATTTGACCTTCAATTCGCCTACTTTAAAATACACCTTCAAAAAACAAAGAAACGAATTTTGTTTTAAAGTCTCAAGTCTCTTTATTTTGTTTTTTTTTTGTGTCTTAAGATTCACATTTTTTACAGATTTTGGGATATTGTATTGAAAGGAAAATTTGTATAATTGCCAAAATTTTGACCTTCAATTTACCTTTATCCAAGAAACATACAAAAAAAAAATCAAAAAGATATGAATTATCTTTAAATTTCTCAAGTTTGTTTATTCTTTTTGTAACCTGAAATTCATTATCTTACAGACGTTATAACATTGTATTGAAAAAAAAAACATTTTATAAAAAAAAATTTGTAAATTAGCCAAAATTTCGACCTTCAATTTACCTTTATGTTTGGATTTAAAAAAAGGCGAAAAAATATTAATTTTCTTGTAATGTCTCGAGTTTATTAATATTATTACAAATTTTTGAACAGTAATATTGAAAAAAAAAAACATTTTGTAGAAAAAAAAAATGTAGAACTAGGAAGAGTTTGACCTTCAATTTACCTTTATTAAAGTTTATCTAAAAAAAGACGAAATAAAATATGAAATTTTCTTTTAAAGCTTTGAGTTCATTTGTTTTTTTTTTTTTGTATCCTGGAATTCATTTTCTTATAGATTTCGAAATATTGTATTTAAAAAAAATTTTGCAGAAAAAAAATTTGGATATCAAAGTACATCCAAAAAAAAGTCGAAAAAATATTAATTTTCTTTTATGTCTTGAGTTGATTTGTTATTTTTTTACCCTGAAATTCCTTTTCTTACGGATTTTTGACAGTGTATTGAAAAAAAGATTTTGTAGACAAAGAAAAAAATTTGCCGAATTGCCAAGAGTTACATAATTTTCTGTAAAACCCCTGTATATAATAATTTAATGTTTGTAATTCTCAGGAATCTTCCAAAGTTAATGAATTGCCTAATTAATGCTTGTGAAATTCGTAAATATTTTTCAGGGCCCCGATTTCTACACCTGTAAAAATCCGAATGATTCTCAAAAACAGATATTGAAAAACAATAAAAGATGTGCCAAAACCACTCTCAAAATATGTTAAACAATATTTCATGAATTGAAAAAAAAAAAAAAAAAAAAAAAACTGATTCGTTGATTCGAAGTCTTGAAATCGATTAAAAATTTATTAATATACATTTTTATAGTTTTGTATACGGAGAATGAGAATTCCGATCGAAGAATAATATTTTCACGAATTTCGAACTTAATGTTTTAAAAAATATTAAAATTTCGAAAGCTTACAAGAATAGTTATGAATCTTCGAAATCGAGATTATGCTTAGTGTTAAAATGAACTATTTGAAAATCAAATTGAATATTTTTTTAAACTATATAAATAAATGATAATAAAAATGTGCTTACTTTAACAAATCCAAAACCTGTGAACTGATGGAAAAGGATCATTCCCTGAAACAAAAACACAAAAATTTGAAGTCATTAATAAACAAATAAAACTAGAAAGTAAAACTACAAAATAATAAAAATCAATGACACAAATATTTTTTTGATCTTATGATAATTTGAATTGGAAAATACTCGAATGAATATTAATTTTCATAGAAAAAATTGAAAATTTATTCCAAAAAATCGTGAAGTATCAAATTTCGAATTTTTAAATTGCCAAGTTTTGAATTCTAATAAAAAATCCTAAAACTTGAATCTATACTAATATTATTCAAAATAATTTATACCTTCTTTCAGAAAAAAAATTTATGAATACTGCCAGAATTTTTTATTAGCTCTTACAAACTCTGTATGAAAAATGAAAACTTGTTGTTTTTCAAATTCATTAGCAATAAATTTTCATATAAAATCATTTACACTTTGAATAATTGAAAGCTGAATTCGTGAATATCAAAACTACGATTCACTAATTCAAAATTTCTGATTTTTGATTAAAACAAAAACATCCATTCTATTGCAATGAATAAAATCAAGATAAAACCTACAAAAATGAAGATAAAAACGTAAATTAAAAAATAAAGTATATCCTAAAAGTTAATCACAATAAATAAATTATATACCTGATCCTGGTAAGTCCTGAAGGACAACGAAACATTCATTGTAGACATCCCTTCATATCCCTTAAGCCTTGCATAAGAACTTGGGGTCAAAAATGTGATGGGAACAATCGGTGGTTCCGGGCAATAATATCCAGTGTGAACTTTGTGATACTGCAGATTTTCTCCAGTAATATCAGCTTCTTTGATATTTTGTATCAAATTCGTCGAATTCATGTAGAAATTTTCTATACACCCCGTGAAATTTTGGTTCACAACCAGACCTTCCTGCATATTTGGTACTCCTCCCAAATAAAACTGTCGATCGAAAAAAAAAAAATCCAAATTCAAAATCCAAGAGTTCAGACATAGTTTCAAGAAACCAGACCAAAAGGCATAAAAAAGTTACTGAATTTCCAGAAAATTTCAGCAGTTTAACCCACCATCCAGAGATGCAAGAAAATTGAAAAAAAAAAAAGCAAATTTTGGAGTAGGGGAAAGGGTCTGGATTTCGAAGACGGAAAATTCAAAAAATGTTGACATCAAATGCAATAATGATCATTTTCCCTACTCCAAAAACCTGTAATTCTTTCCCAAACTTTTCTCGTATCTCTGACATAACCCAATATTTCAGTTTCTGGTTCCCATGTCCCCAATTCTTAAAATTAACAGCAAAAAAATTCCTCCACAACTCACAGCTCTGTTAAGATCAAGCCTATGAAACTCTCCCTTGATCCTGCCCTTGATGACAACCCTGTCAACGGAGAATTTGATGTCAGTCCTGTTCCTGGCGATGATGACATCGTGCCACATGTTGTCATCAAGAAGACTGCCAACGGAGAGACTTGTCATGACCCCATAACCAAGGTCAATATTGAGGAGCATCCGATTTTCTCGGAGTTGAAGGGCGATGAAATCGCCCTGAGTTCCCCGGGAGTATACGATTACCCCATCAGCGTTGTTCGTTTTAAAGCGAAATTGCATCGAATGTTCATCCGTTTGAATCGGCTCTCGCAACAAATCCCAACGCACAAGGGACGAACCGTTGAACGAGATCAAATGGGATTCTGAACATTGGCAAACATGTTCCACCACAATTAATCAAGAATTTTCAGAAGAAAGATTCCAAGTGCATAATATATTTGACAAGTAAGTCAGTAGAATCAGTCAATAATTAGTCAGTCAATAAAGTATTCAATAAACGAGTCAGCCAGTAGAATAGGTCAATGATAAGTCCGTCCAATGACTTAAAATTATGCATATCAATGATTGATTAAGAATATATTTAACAAGCAAATCTGTAGAATTTCAAAAATTCATTCTAGTATTATAATATTGTAAAAAATGTAGCGCGCTGCTCAAGATTTTACTTTTTCAAGTACGAAAAATCGCAAGATTTTTTTTTACATCTCTCAGTATCTATTTTTTCGGTTTGTATGCCACTTCAAGAATAATGTAGTATTTGTGTACAGATTTCTAGAATTTGATGCTCTGGGATTTCAAGTTTTATGGATTTTCATAGATTTTTTAGGAAAACATGTAATAAAATTGAAGTATACTGTGGACTGTTAGTATTTTAAACATTTTTTGTATTTTCTCAAAATTTATGAAATCGCGCATTATTTTCAATTATTTTATTCAAAATTTTTAGCATTTTTATGGATTTCATTATGAATTCCTAGAATTTGATGCTCTAAATTTTTGAGTTCTATAGGTTTTAGTAATTTCATAGATTATTCACAAAACAGTATCTTAATAGGTATATTCCCAGTATTTCTAGTAACTTTGGCATTTTTCGTATATTTTTAGTATCAATAAAATTTGAAGCATTACTTTTTGGAATTTCTGTACCCATAGACTCCTAGAATTCAACTTGCATAACATTTTAATTTTTTTAAAAGATGTTTTAGAAAATTATGTCTAACATCTAACTTAAAAATTTTCAGTATTTTTATAATTTTTGGTATTTATAAAATCTTGTAGGATTTTACATTATTTTTCAGAATTTCTAGTATTTTTATAGATTTTTATAACTTTATATTCTAGAGTAACAAGTTAAATATATTTTCAGTATTTTCTATATTTTTTCAGTATCTATATTTGATGGATTTGACGGTAATTTTCTAGATTACTTTCAACATTTCGAGAATACGATTCTTTGAAATTCAAAGTTTTTAAGGTTTTAGTATCATAATAGATTATTCAGAAACAGTTTTTTTTTAGATTTGTAGTATTCCATGAAATTCTAGTACCTATGGTATTTTTCGTATATTTTAAGTACATATTTACACAATTTGAAGGATTTTCTGGTATTCTGAAGGATTCCTAAAAAGATTTCTAGAATTCAGTGCTCTCGAATTACACGTTTCTAGAATTTTACTTATTGTTGTGGATTTCCCAAAAAGTTATGTCTACATAGATATAAAGTAATTCAGAGACGTTCAGTATTTCTGTTTTTTAGTATTTTTATGTATTCATAAAATCTTGTAGAATTTTCTAGTACATTCAAAAATATATAGTATTTTTATAGATTTCTAAAACTTTATACTCCAGAATAAAAAGTTTCATATATTTCTTCATTATTTTTATTAATTTTTTAGATGACGTATGTAATCTTCAGTGATTTCTAGTATTACCTGTATTTTTCCAGTATCCATGAAATTTGAAGGATTTTATAGTATTTTTCCGGATTTCTTCAAAAATTTTTAGAAATCGAAGCTCTAAAAGTAAAAGTTTCACAGGTTGCAGTATTTTAATATATTACACGGGTTTCCAAATTTTTTCATGTTTTCAAATAAGAAAAATGAAATTGTCAAAAACTTGAAAAAAACCTCAGTAATGTATCTCAAAAATCTGACCTGATTGAATGAAATGGACAGCTGATTCGTGATCAGGGTCAAAAATAACTTCAAAATCTTCATCTAGCTGCCTGGGTCAAAAACCTTGTAAATCTGCGTTATTGAAAAAACAGTAATTTTTTTAATTTCTAGTACCTTCAGTATTTTTCATGTGCTTTCAATATTTAAACAATTTGAAGGATTTTATGGTGTTTTTAAGGAATTCTAAGCGAATTCCTAGAATTTGATGCTCTAGGATACAACTTTTATATAGAATTTCAGTTATTTTGGTAAATTTTCAGTAAAATTGTATCTACATAGATATTAGGTAATTCAGAAATTTTTAGGGTTTTAGTGCTTTTTGGTTTTTTTTTTTTTTTTTTTTTTTTTTTTGTACTTATGACACCTTGTAGGATTTTATAGTATTTTGAAAAATTTCTCATCTTTTTATAGATTTCTGAAATTTGATAGTTTAGAATAACAAGTTTCATATATTTTTATTATTTTCATGAGTAATTTAACGCGTTTCAAAGATTTCCAATATTTTTCGTATGTTGCGTATTTGTCCAGTATTTATAAAATTTGAAGTATTTTCTGGTATTATTCTGAATTTCTTTATATATTTTTAAAAGTTGCTACTTTAGAATTACAAGTTTTCAGAATTTATATATACTTTAGAAAACATTAAGTATTTTTATAGATTCCACATTTTTTTATTGCATCTCTTACATTTATTGTTTTTCAACATTTAGGTATTCAAAAGTTTCATAGAATTTTCTAGTATTTTATAGATTTCTTGTACTTGTATATCAGTATATATTCCAACAATTTTATGTTCTAAAACTTACAGTTCTACAGAATTTTAGTATTTTAATAAACATTTCAAAAAACAGTATCTTCATAAATTTCAAGTAGTCCATAGATTTCTAGTATTTTCAGCATTTGTGGTCAGGTTCCAGTATTTATAGAATTTGAAAAACTTTTTTTTGTAGTTTCCTAGATTTCTTTATATATATAACTAGAACTATAAGTATGATACATTTTTGGTATTCATAGAAATTCTAGAAATTATTTTCATAGATACCTAATATTCCAATGACTCCTAGTACTTTAAGTAGTCTTCTTATTTTCAAGTATTTAAAAATGTCGTAGAATTTTCTTCTATTTTTCTAAATTTCCACTACTTCATGAATTCTGATAAAGATTTTTAGAACTCACTGCTCGAAAGTTCAAAGTTTCATAGATTCTTAGTATACATACTCAAAACATATTTGACAAGTAGATCAGTGAAATCAGTCAATAATTAGTCAGTCAATAAAGTATTCAAAAAACGCTTGAACCAGTAGAATAGATCAATGATAAGTCCGCCCAATGACTCAAAAACTCCTATAAAATACGATTAACAAGAAAATCAGTAGAATTCGTCAATAATAAGTCAGACATAAAACTATTTCAATATCGAATTCGTACGCAAACTGAAAAAAACCCAAGAAAAATAGCTCCGAATCTCTGGATCGATGACACCATTTGCAATAAGTATCAGATTTCGTGCTTACCGTAATCGCACCCATAAAGTTCGACTCGCAAAGATATTCTGTCGCGCCAACGAGTGGGATTTATCCGTACCCACTGTGCGATAATGGGCACCTCGAATCTGTTCAATTTTATGGAATCCCCATTTTCGTTTCCTTTGAACATCTACAATCAACGATCAATAAATTCACAACTTCCCCTTTACTCCCAGGAAAAGCATTATTTACATCGCCCAACCAAAATCAACATCACTCCAAAAATATGTAAAACCATATTTACAGTCATTACAACAAACGTGTGACTCAAACCATCTCGCGAAATGTGCCAATAAAATCCAGTTAAAAAACTTTTCCGTTAATGTTAATGTATGATTATTTACAAGAAAGTGCGTTATTTTCTAAATTCTATGGAAACAAACGGTGGAAATTTTTTCTTCGCGACAACGAAGCGAATCGCATGTTAGTATGCATTTTGTATTAGTTCATGTTAAAGGTGCTGATTGCCTTGATGGTAAAATGTGGATATTATGTGAATTTTTTAGCTTGTATTTCGTGAGGAATTGATATAACCTTTTATGGAAATTCCGGTATCGAAGAATTCGATGGTGACGAATTTCTCTTCACTGGTGTTACTGTACTGGTCGTAATTATTAGGTAATTGTTTTTATCATTAAAGTATAGATTTTTTATCCAAACTAGCTGAGATGAGTAGTTGTTAAAGAACAAAATAATACTGAAATTTTGTTTAGAAAATAGATAAACTATGTTTTTAAAATAGATTATGTTTTTAACGCAGCCTGCACATTTGTTTCACTCCTTTAACCTTTTCTTTCTAAATCCTCTTTCCCTTATTCAATACTTTTTTTCTCAGAAATTTATAGTTTATTTATTTATTTTAATAGTTATTGCACATGAAAAAAAAACGTTTTCTAACATTTTCTAACAGACGATGCAGCTCATACATATATGGTTTTTGTGAAGAATAATATTTTAAAAAATGACGAAGTAAATTTGTATTGAGAAACGAAAAAATTTCTAGTAATTAATTGAAAATCACTTATTTTGATTTGTAATTCTCATGAATTTTTAACGTTGATTTTCTCGTCAAATGCACTACAAAATAGGAGTTGAAAATAAAATCCGAAAATAAAAGAATAACAAAAAAATGGTAGCAATGGATTCAATTATTACGAAAAATATAAATTCTGAATAATCAATAACAATTTTTTATACGTCAACACAAATTGTCTTTCTTTATTTATTATTTTCCTGAATAATATTAATTGAATGGTTTTTTGACATTTTATGTCTTAATTACACTGTTAATAACACAGAAAATTAATTATAATTAAATAATGGAGATCATTGAATTATAAGTATCATTGAAAAATATTTTTGCATCCTTTTTACTTTGCAGTTAATTAGATAAAGAATCCCCATCGAAAATTTATGAGTTTAGGACACTGAATAATAATAATAATAATAATAATAATAATAATAATAATAATAATAATAATAATAATAATAATAATAATAATAAAAAGAAAAAATTTTTCCATTAATAAAGACAAACTCATGAGAACACAACCAATTTAGTTTTTAGATACGAAGTTCAGAATATTCACAATTTCATCATAACAATTATATTATTTTGTATTTTTTATAAATATTCTATGTGTTTAGTTATTGAACGTTTTGATAATTATTTGTTTAGTTAATTTTTATATTTATCGACAATTATTGTAAATATTTTATTCATTTTTTGTTATGAAGTGCATTATCATATAAACTGTTATATTTTTACGACTTGATTGAAAATTTCTTATTGAAAACCGAAAACGTCAAAATCACATATTTTTCTAATTTCAAAATTTCCATTATCCATTAATTGAATCCATGACGATGACAATTTGCATTTTTTTTATTTCTTGCCTTTTTTTTGACTTTAAGAAAGTAAATTTAACAGTAAATTTCAAAAAAAATTATTATTAAAAGTTCATGAGATAATAAATTCAAAACAATTGATTTTTGATGAGTTAGTATTAATGAGATGTTTTTTTATAACTTAAAAGTCCAAGTCGCGATTTCTTTATTCACATAGCTTTTCAAAAATGCAGTAAATTGCAGTAGACGCAATAAATAACAATAATCGATAAATTTATAAATTCTCTCTACAAATGTCAATCTAGCATTCGAAAGTTCCTCAATAAATTATGTGTCTGAAGATCCAAACGTTAAAAAATAAACGAAAACAGAAAAAATTGCTTCCATCATTTCCTCAAGTTCTAGTAATGAATATTTATTTATATTCAACAAATATTACCCAATATTATTTGATTTTTTCACTTTAATCTTACGTGGAATTATAACAATTTTTTTTCCATCACTTTTTCTTCAGAAACGTAAGAAATTCGATTCCTTCGCCTCTTTTTTCATTGAAATAGATGTTTAAAACGTTTCATTCCATTCGCAAGTACCTATTAAATAAAAATCATAGAAATTTCAACACTCAACAAAGGTCATTACATGTTGAATTTTTGTATGCTCCTTCTTTTTCAAAATTCAAAAAATCCTTATCGATCACAGGGAGCCGATGAAAAAACACGTCAGTTTTCTTGCTTTACCTTTCGGCATCTTTATTTGTGCCTTCTTCAGAACAAGTAACATAGAATTCTATACGTAATAGATAAAATTTTACAACAAACAATGAACCGCAAAGACACATTGTATATTCTTGGCTGTGACGGTCAAGATCTTCAATGACACCAAAGAACTTCTCTCAAGAGGTCACAAATGAAGATGCCAAAAGCTAAAGCATGAAGAAAACTGACATCTTTTTTCATTCGCTCTTCCTGGTCATTTCACGCCTTACTCCAAACGTCCCAAATTTTACCCAACCCCAGAAGACCTCTCATCTTCCAAGCCCAAACCCCCTTCCCTTCCGCATACGTCCTGCAAATTCACCATCGCCTCAAATTTTCATTTATATTTCGAATTGTAATCTTCACCTCGTCCACGCCATCCTGGTTCTCATAACTAATCCAGGCCTGTCCATCATCCGAGTACTGCACAATGTATTCTGTAACAAATTCGTCGGTATTTGCGCGACCGCGTGTCGCGATGCTCCTTATCTCGTAACGACCTCCCAAATCCACCGTAATCTGCTGGTCATAACTGCTGACTTCCGGAGTCCATCCCGAGTCTCCTGAAAATTTCCCCAGCCCCGCCATCGTTTTTCTCCAATATTTTCACGGCTTTCCTTCACTCAATGCATCATCACCACGAATCATACGAAAAGCATGCGAGAAAGGGTGGAAAAATGAAAATAAAATGGAAGGTTAGGGCGCGTTGCGTGCGACGAAGCTTCAAAATAGCGTGTTCTTTTAAATCCCCGACATCGCTTTTCCGGGCTCGGGAAAATCGCGGCCGTTTTCCCGGTCTCACCTTGGTGTTGCCGTCTTGTTCCTTGTAATCCTTGTAATCAAGGCCGTTCGTTCCGTAACTCACGCGATACTCCATAACGAACTCATTTTGATGGGCCCGACCTTGGGTCGCGATCGCGGTGATGTTCATGACCTGACCGAGGTCCACGATCAGGTGCTGGTCGAAGTCGGAGCTCTTTGCCGTCCAGGCGTTGGCCCCTAGGCCACGTGTATCACGTTTACGCGTGCATGCGACAATTTTGGGTTTAGGGGGTCAGGAGAATTCAGGAAGAGGATGCAGGGTGTCCAGAAGATCATGAACAGAGCGATTTTTGGGTTAAAAGGATTGGGAAAGTTCAAGATTAATTCTTGTTTTACTAAATAATAGATAGATCCGCTGGGAGATTATTATCCAAGAAAAAAGCGGTCAACCGGAGCAATTGTGGGAGAATAAATCCACCATCAAATTCTGTGCCCATAATGCAATCTTGAAAATAAAAAATAAACCTCTCAACAATCATTCCAAAGTCTCAAACGTTACTCACAATATGCGGTTTTAGCTCATATTCACAGGGGCTCAATCGTGTCCTCCAACATTCGTCAACAATATGGAATGGACTGAAATATCAATATAATCGAAAACATTTCAAAATAAAATATAAATCTCAGTAAATAAATTCAGAATTAAAAACAACATTCAAAAACGACAATTTATGATTCAAGAACAACAAAAATCCATTCCTATCATGATCAATACAAAAGGTCTGGCTCATGTCAAAAGAAATGAATACGTCTAACAACGTTCGTTAACAGTAATATGGGTGGAGGGAGGGGGGGGGGGGGCATTTGAGAATGACTACGTCTATATGGAGAAACAATCAAGTATATTTCAAAATTTCATCATAAATCGGGTTCAAATTCTTTGTATCAGTTTGTAGATTAATACTATTATTCCCGCCTTTTATAAAGACCATTTCAGCAATAGATCTTTTAAACCAATTACTTTCGAAATTTAATATTCTAACGTTATCCCAATCAAAATCATGACCCGATTCAACTTTATGCTTCGTAATAACACTATGTTTATCAAGAGCCAATTTATAGTTATACTGATGTTCTTTCAACCTAGTTTTCAATCTCCTTTTTGTTTCACCAATACAAAAACAATCACACCCATTACATTTAATTGCATAAACAACGCCCTTGTTGTTTTCTTTTGGTAGAATATCCTTACCTCTCTTTATAATTCTTTCATTCAGTTTAATAGTAACTTTGTGCACAACTGTAGGATTATGTCTCTCGAAAAGCCTCCTAGCATTATCAGAAAACCCCTCAATGTAGGGTAGTACAACCGAATTCATCTTCCCCGTATATTGATATTTCAGTCCATTCCATATTGTTGACGAATGTTGTAGGACACGATTGAGCCCCTGTTCATATGCGCTAAAACCGCATATTGTGAGTAATGTTTGAGATTTTGGGATGATTGTGAAGAGGTTTATTTTTGATTTTCAAGATTGTTTTTTGTTCAATAGTTACCCTGAAGATGGTCTCAATATAGACCGAAAGCTTAGTTAATAAAAGTGCCACACTGAGAAAAAGAAATATTTAATATCAACATTTCTATTCAGTTGCATGATTCTAAAAAAATACGTTCGTATCGAACGTTGTATCTGAACTATTATAATATATCTGATTTGAAACAATCCCTATGATGTCAAATAGTGCTTTCAGTAAATCTGCGACATATTTGAATCACTTTTGTTGTGGCAAAAAGAGAAATGTTAACGATAACAAAATATAGACCTAAAACTACTTTTCATCTTCCAACTTGGCTCAAGAATGATACATCGTAACAAGTGGAAACCGTCATTTTCTGTTAATAATATTCGAAACTTCCTGTTGTACTCCGATCTTTGCATGAAACAAATGTTGGTGTAATGCAAAACAACATAAAATAAAATCAAAAAAATAGAAATGGTCAGCTCAACTATGCTTTACTTCTAGTTGAAATGGCATATTAAAAGTTCAAATATCAGAATCAGGAGGCTATTACAGAAATCCTCGCTTTCCTGCTCGTTTCCGCGCCGCAGAAAAACAAAAGCGCGTCGTGTTTTTTAATACTTGTGGAAGTGTCGACTTTGTAAGAGTTAAATTTGCAAAAAAAAATGAATTTAGAGGAGATTGTAGATAGCTGGGGACTCACTTATCTGTTCCCAATACTAATGGGTAAGTTTTCAAGTTATCGATCACGTTTGATGTATTTGATGTAGATTTACAATAAATACTCCGGTTATTTTTTCCTACATATACATATAAAGGTTAAATTGTCGTAACTTCCTTGCAATGTTTGTATTTTGCACGTTATTCAAGTTTTGATTATGCTGAAATTTGAAGAACTACAATTCCACATACGTTTGCGTGATGTTTGGACTATTTTAAATAAAGGAGCGGAAGAATCAAATGAAAAAGCGATATCTTAACTATAAGGATACCGATTCTTGTCCTACCAGTCCTAAATAAATCGAAGATGCCATGTTGGTGTTCAAATATTCAGACGAAAGAGCGATATCTTAACTGTGAACATACCGATTTTTGTCCTATATAGATCAGAGATGCCATATTGAAATTGAGAAATCTTTCACGTAACTAGATATCGCTTTCGCCATAGGCCAATATACGATATCTTAACATTAAATATACGCACTTATTAGCAAATATATCTTTTTCTCAGTGCACATTGGCACATAATTTGATGGTGGATTTATTCTTCCACTATTGCTCCGGTTGACCGCTTTTTTCTTGAATTCTTGTTTCAAGTTAAATGGTCTGTTCCAAATCGAATATCTATGATTTCGTCACTGTTCACTCAGAGCCAATTTCAATGATTTAAACAATAAAACCTTGTCTTCACTTGCAGATTTTATTGTATACAAGCTTTCGATCCCAATTCAGGATTCTCATCAGGAATCTTAGAAAGTGGTGACTCAGATTATCCTCACAAACAGCCGATATTGCCCTTCGTAACATCTCTAAACCATGGTGGCCCGGGCAGAGAGTACACTGAGAAAAAAATTCTTGGAGAAATCACCATAAACTTTAGAACGGTGGTACCACTAAGCCGTTTCTAGAAATAATTCAGAAAGTTTTCTGGAATTTTGCACTTCTGAAGAGTAATTTAAAAAAAAAAGAGTTTATTTCCTAAACGTTTAAAACTTTTAAATTGATGACTTTGTAAATTTAGTATAAATCAGTGAAAAGTTTGAAACCTTCAAAATAACAGACATTAAAATCCTGAACTTAAGTTTAAAATCAACAATTTCAGAAACATGTATTAGGCTTCAGAGCGAATAAATGTTTAAAATCTGTTAAACGAAAAAAATTGCAAAAATAATAGAAAATTCGAACAGCAATACGCTGAAAACCTAGAATTTCAAAATTTTTCGGACTTTTGGACACCCTGAAGATAAATCGCTTTATCTCGCTACAAAATTGAAATAAATTCATTTTTATTTCAGCTGAAGGAATTTTCTATGTTTTCCTCTCTGAGAAGTAAATTGCAAAAAAAAGCTAATACATTCTACAAGTTAGAACCATTTTTTATCATTTTCAGAGAAAAATTGTAACAAATGAAATTTCGTGAACGTTTAGATTCATTTAAAATAACAAATAATAGACACAATTACTAAAATTATCAAAAAAGTACAAGATTAAATAAAAGCAAGATATTGTGATTCACAATATGAAGAAATTATCTGTTCATTATTTTCGAATGTTTAGTTATAAATACAAATAATATCATAAAAAAATACAAAAATATACATTAAGAACAAAAAGGTTAGTAACTTAAATATTGAAAAATTCGATACCTGAAACAATTTCAATTTTTAATGAGACACGCCACGACAGAGGAAATTGGGATCGAGGAGAAACAATCTGGCAAAGGAAAATTGGTAAAAAAAAAGCCGACTACTCGCGAACCCCAATTTAATATTCTTCGTTGCAGAGCTAAGTTCCGTGACCGAGGGTTTTGAACCAGCTCGTGTCGCGCACCGCGAAATAAAGTTCAGGAAGACAAATCACAGAAAAAGCGTGTGTACTACTACTTTTCAAGAAAGTAAAGACCAATAAACGTTTTTAGAAAAAAAAGAACGACAAGTGCATTATTTCACTGTGCCAAAGTATTCATGAAATCGAAATATTCAACAGTAAAATAAAATAAACAAAAAAATGAGAAAATTATCTCGAAACAACAATAAAAAAAATAATTCATTTTCTTTCTAAATCACAAAAAATACCTACTTGTTACCCTTGAAAAAAAAACCACAAATTTCATCCTTCACCAAAATCAGCGCTTTATTCGACAAAAAGTACCATAAAATGAACGTTTCTGGTTGAAGCCTAACGCGGTTTTTCGTCTTTTTGGAAATATTCCTTGCAGAATTCTTTGTCCTCGGGACCGAGGGGAACGACGGAACTCAAAATTTCTGAGGGCCCAATTTTTTCGAAAATCCCTCCCCCGGAGGAGGGCCCTTCGAGGGCAACCGAGACGCAGTGATCTTCGTCGAGAAGCGACTCTTCGAAGACCCAATTTTGTTTTTGCCCATTGACGAGGAGGCTCGTATCCCGGACAACGTCGTCTTCGAGAAGTGCACTCCGGGTGCGAAAACTGATGTTCCCGAGGTCGACAGTGATCCCGACACCTAGGGCCTTGACGTAGCTTTCCTTGAGGGCCCAGTGCCTGCAGATAGTGATCGAGGATTATGCTCGATTCTCAAAGGAAACTTGCATTGAAAACTCAATTAAATTTCATTTAATTCAATCAAATTTCATTTAATTTCATTAAATTTCACTAAAGTCCATTAAATTATAAAATCCAATCAAATTACGTCATGAAATTAAATTGAAATAAATCTAACAGCACATACACTCGTTGCTAACGAGAACGAATACCCCTTACTCCCACCCATGGCCTGCGGCGATGGGGGGGGGGAGAAACTCCTCCCGCGCGTCCCGCAACCGCAAAGCTATGTTTTCTTATAGTCCGACGCGTTCGACGGTCTGGCTGCGACTGACTCTCGCGCATCTCTCTTTGCGCAGATGCTCGAGAGTGGGAGCCCCTCGCGTGTTCGTTCGAACAAAAATTCTCGGTCCCGAGCCGTTCGTTCTCGTTAGCAACGAGTGTATATCCATTATTTTCATCAATTTTCGCATATTTCATCATCGATCACTACCTGCAAAACATCGCGATCCTCGCAAATTCCGTCGCTCCTGCCCGAATTTCCCCCCACTCATCTTGGGAAAAATTGCGCCCCATGAGCCGGAAAAACTCTTCGAGAGATTTTCCTCCGCTGTATTCAAGTTTCATGACGTCTACGCCGATTTCGGAGGACTCAATCTGCCCCGCGAGCACCGTGTACTCGCCCTGGTGCGAAACGTTGAACACCAACCGTCCGGAATTTCCCGAATTTTCTAGCACGGGTTTTCCGCTCTGATCGCGAGACAAATGGATTTTGTCGTAGGGAAGGTTCGTGAAATTGTGGACGAATTTTCGCATCATTAAACGGCCCGCGAGGGAGGAACGCGCGTCCTTGCGGAAAACAAATTTGGAAATTCGGGATTTTTCCTCGGGCTGGAGGCAAGCGACCGCACGGGCGAGTTCGGATTCGGTGGGGTGCCAATCGGACCAATTGAAGGCCCACCTAACGCCTTTTCGTGACATCGCTTCTATTTTTTTGTTTGTTTGCTAATAAGAGTTTTTTTTGTTAATATTTTATTCCCGAGAATTAAGGGCTTTTCCGAGTTAGTTCCTAGCATCCACCTGAAGAAAATATACATCGAAGTAATGTTATTAGTTTCTGGGAATTTCGTAAAAATTTTATTTGATTGCAATGATAAGTTCTGATCCCAGAAAACCTTCAAGTAATGTCAATTTCTCTTAACCTTCAAAAATTTAGAATGATACATCAAATTTACTTCATATATTTTAAAATTATGAAACAATCTTTCTTTTTTCATAATGACCTCTACACTTTATACGGTTCATGTAATACAAAAACAATACAAACCAGCAATAAAATAAGTTTTATACGATGCATGCTATTCAATAATTTTTCCTCTGGCAAAAGGCTCAAATGCCAGGAAAAATTTTGTCGGTGTCAACAAAATTTCAATATTTTCACTGTACAACGCCAACGTAGCATTTTTCGCGTACGCTGATTTTGGTGAAATATATGTCAAGTACGTGGAATTTTCAATAAAAACTAATTCTAAAAAAGACAAACTTTTCGTATAACTACACAATTGTACAAATTTTTCTACGTATTTCAAGAATAAGGAAGAGGTATAGAGAGAGGGTAATTGGAAAATTTATTTATTTAACTCACCGTTTATTTGGGCATTATTGGGCCCTCTTTCAGATAGAGACGATGTTGCTTTTAACACTGCTTTGTCGAGAAGAGGTTCGCTGCAGTGGTATTCGTCTGAAAAGAGAGAAAAAAACATTTTTCTGTATTTTTTTGAAATGGGATTTAAAATCCAGTAAGGAAATTACAGAGAAATCTGTTTTCATCAAACGACTGAAAATTATTGCTCAAGTACTATATGCATATGGTTGATTGAAGTACAAAATATTCAAAAAAAAAAAAAAAAAAACATCCACAGTCTAAAACATCCAAACACCATAATTGTGATTGCAATTTTTTTTTTCAACTGTATACAATCGTGCAATAAAGTTTCAAATAGTTCGATATTTTTTATTTATTTTCTTGTACCCAATCAGCAACAGTTAATGAAAATTAAATTGTAATTTTATAGCTTTTAAAAACAATAATTCGTGTTATAATGATCCGTTCACTGTTTTTTTAGTAAATTCAAATTACACTGTACAACAAAATTTGAGTTTTGTAAAATCACCTAAATGGAAGCATTCATTAATAATGGCTACTTACGACCTCTTAAATCAAACAAAGGGTTGTGCAAAGTAAGCTCATTTCGGTACTTTATTTGAAATTCAACAAATTACTTGACAATTGGGAAATCGTCAATAGTTTTTCAATATTGAAAAACGAAAATATATATTTTCAAAGGCGAAGTTCTCATTTCTGAAGTTAAAACTTTCAAAAAAACTTTTTAACAAATTTGAATGACGATTTCCATACATTTTCGAAAAAAAAAAGTCTTCGTTGTCCCAGCATCAAGAACGGTCATTGTGTAGCATCTTAATTGACCGTGACGGATTTCTCTCGCTCTGAAGAAGTTTGAATGATTTTCCGAATCTTCGAGTGAGATTTTTCATCGTCCTTCTTGATGCAGGGACAATGAAGACTTTTTTTTTTTCACGGAAATGAGTAGGAATCAGTATTCTAATTCATTAAAAAAAATTTTCAAATGTGTGTCTTTTCAAATATTGAAAAACGATCGAGAATTTCTTAATTTATCAATAAATTTGTTGAATTTCAAATAAACAAACAAAAGGGTCTTACGGAACCATTATAGTTTAATTTCGTTAACGTCATTTTTTTTGTAATGTATAGTGTAATTTATGTAGATTTTGAGCATTTCCTAAAGTCTTAATTCAAATAAATAAATTTAAAATTACTATTATAACATTTAGAGTTTTTAACTTTACACTCCAAACATTTTTTTACAAACGCCTTTCAAGGCGTAAATCTCACGTACGATATGTATATGGTCATAACTATACGTAAAAAACATCTTCACTTAAGTCAAAACTTACAAAAACTCATAAGTTTCAAATTTTTCCAAAAAATAATCAATTGAACTTTTGGATGCAATAACTCGCCGAGCGCTCGAAGACGCGTAAAAGTATTGTCCGCGCGGTGACGTCACGAGTTACGAGTCAAAATCGAAAGCCCGAATTGGAAAATACAAAATACTGCTCGACAAATATTGAAAATTGAATTTAAGTCTCCGTTAAAACTTTTTTTGTAAACATCATAGTTAAAATAAAAAAATAATAAAAACTTATGATTTTTTAATCGAAAAATTCCATGTTTTTTTTAAAACTTACATTACCACTGAGCATTCATTTTTCAACGTATCAACATAACTTTTTGTTTACTTTTGTTCAGGAAGGTCTAGCGGTGAATACAGTATTCAAAAATGCATCTTATTATTTTATTATTTATTTTATATATTATCTTTTTTTTAATCAAAAACTATGATGATTACAAAAAAAGTTTAAAAGGAGATTTAGATTCATTTTTTAATAGCTATCGAGCAGTATTTTTCATTTTTCCGAATTCGGACTTTTGATTTTGACTCGTGACGTCACCACGCGGACAATACTTTTACGCGTTATCGAATGCCTTATAAATTGGAGATAAGTTAAAAATTGCCGAAAAACATTAGTTTCCCCGAAAAATACCAATAGTTCGCATAAGACTCAATTTTTTTCGTAATGGCTAAAGCGCAAAATATTGTTATTCCGTATTGTAATTTGTTCAGAAGTTAACTGCAAAATTTTCCTAAAATTTGAAGTCTTGAACCGATTTTTAAGACGTCTTATGCGCCCACAAAATAAGAGACCCAGACAGAGACCAAATCCCATGTTATTTAAATAGGAAAAAAGATGGCTCTATAGGCAGGGGTAAACCTTGAGATAAAAATCTAAAAAAATTTCAGGTTTTTTTTTTTAATTATTTGGAGCCGATTTGGGGGCCGTCACGGTTAAAACTCCACCATAGCCATTTCAAGGACTACCCTACTATATATGCGTTTGACCAATATAGTACTTTAAAAAAAAAAACTTTTCACTTAAGTCAGAACTTATAAAAACTCATAGGTTCTAAATGATTGAAAAAAAAAATTAATTTCAATACTTTCAACTCAAAACACATTTCTAAACAATTCATGAAATAGAAAAAAATTTATTTATAATGTGAGACTTCCTCATTATCATAAAAATTCAAATCTAACAAAAAATGGAACAACTTCTAAAAATCCTTTTGGTTATTGTGCAGAGTCCGCAATTTTTCGAAAACGGCAAAAAAATGGGAATTTTTTTTTTCAAAACATTTTTAGCATAAGAGTAACTCTAAATCCACTTGCGGAAGATAAATTTTTTATTTATAACAATGTAAAAAAATTCGAAAATGGGTCGTTTTTTCTGTACCTGATTTCCAGTCGACAAGTATTCCATTAATCCCAGTGACTAAAAATCGCGGATAGTATCGCGAAAAGTTTTTTTTTATGGTTTTCGAAAAAGTGCGGACTCTGCGCAATAAACCGACAGGAGATTTTTATAAATATTGTAAATAAATAAAATGTTTGGTAATGTCGACATTCGACCGTGGAAGGCAGTGGAAGGATTGTTGTGATATATTGTGAAGTAGGTTATTAATAAAAAACAAGATGGCGGCTTTTTAGTGAAAGATTTCAACCGCTAAAAAAAGACCATTACTCTCAATATTGAAAAAAATTAATGATGAAGTTTGCAATTTTTCTCAATGTCATCTGTTTGAAAATCATTTAATTTGGGTAAAATACAAATTTATAGTTTTTTCTTGCAACAGCTCAAAGTAATTTTGAATATGTTGTAATCATTGTGATGTGTTGTGCTTTTTATGATATTTCAGTTCCTGTGACCCCTTGGGGCTCCACATCCTAACTTTTTCATGTTCTAATTAATTTTTTATATATACTTTTCACTTAAAAAGCAACGTTAGGTGAGGTTAGGTTAGATTTAAAAACAAGGAGCCCCTTGCCCCCCCCCCCCCCTAAAAGATAAAAATAATAACTTGAACAAATTTTATAAAGGCTAGGTGCGGCTCTTTTTTTGGCAAAATGTCCCAAATTTTTGGGAGAATGCCCTAAAATACATAAATACCTTTTTTTAGATCGCGCGAAACGGTGTTTTTACGAAAAGCGGGATTTCGGGTTCAAATATGTCCAGATCGCCATCTTTCATTTCATGAATCACCTACTTCACATCACATTACAGTGAATCACAACAATCACAACTAATCACATTTATCACAACAGTCCCTCTACCTGCGTCAAATTGCAAAGAAACAAATAAACAATTTAATAATTATTTCGCGTTTCGATATCAACAGTCATCCGCGATATAAACGAAAAACTCTCTCATCCAAGATTTCAGATCGGAAAACTACTATTTCTTCCAGCGATAAAGTACACAGGGGCAACCCATTTTCTTTATTTTTTTTTTCATGTTTATGAAAAAAAAAGTCAATCTTCCGCAGGTAGATTAAGTGATTTTGTAGTAAAAGCTATGATTTGAAAAAAAATTTTCTTAATTTAAGGCATTTTTAACAAAAGTGCGGACTCTGCACGTTTACCATCCTTTTCAAAACACATTTCTCAATAAAATAATAACATTCAACCCCCCAATTTTCGACCCCCAAAATTTTTTCCCCAAACGCCCCTGAAGGCGCAAATCCTACATACGGCCCTGGATGACGTCACAACCTAACCCAACATGGCGTCCAATCTCCAATCAAAATCTGCGCATCCGCGTGTGTACGCACAAATTTCCCGAGACAAAAGTAAATATTGAGAAGTCCAAGTTCTCGTCGATTCTCTCGATTGTTCCACTGCTTCACTGCCATGAAGGAAAACCCGGAAAACGAGGTTTACAAATTGGAAATATGGAAAGGCGACTGGGGCTTGCCCTCGGTGGACGTGCAGTGCTTGAAAGTAATGGCCTGCGCGCGTTTCCTCGACACACCCCTGAAAATCGTCCCCACGAACAACCCCTTTTGGACGCCGAACGGGGAATTGCCCGTTCTGAGGACGTCCAAGGAAACCGTCGAGTCGCGGAAAATCATGGACTGCTTGATGTCGAGGAGCGCCGTCGATTTCGGACTCGACGCGAAACAAAGCGCCGAAGTTTTGGCGTACGAAACGTTGCTCGAGGAACAGCTTCACCCGGCTATGCAATTCGTCTGGTGGCTCGATCAGGTCAATTTTCACGGGCTAGTTCGCCAATGGTAATTTACTAACCACTTCTTTGGTTCATTTATCAATGAGTAAATAACGACATGTATGGTAAATACTTCTTAATTGATAATATTCAATTTTCAATTTAATAATTAAATTTTACAAGATTATATTGAATAAAATGATGAACAAATAATAATTTAACAAATTTTTTTTATTTATTCATATACCAGATACTGTAGCGCGCTACGCGCGTTGATTTAACTTGTATTTTCTTCGCAAATAAAAGCCAATTATTAGGTCAAGTTCATCCTTGGAAATTGGCACATGTTTTAAGCCACTTTCACGTGGTAATGACATTGTCATTCAAATGCCCCTTAATTAAAAAAAAAAAACAGTAACGATTTCGATTTATATAAAAAAACAGATTTTCCCATATTTTTAACATTCGCAAAAGAATCTCAATATTCTATTCACAGACTTTCCTGTTTTAAAAATAGTTATTTATTTGAATCATAGGTTGTTCGGCTCTTTCAAATTCTATGTATACAATGTCATATGGAAAAAAATACTACATAATTGAGAATCCAATTTCAACTATTTAATTTTTATTAAAATCAATGAAATCAATTCGAATGAACTTGAACATATAATGAAATTTCATTGGACTTAAGATTCAAATTCAAATGCTTCGGTCAACTTCAGGGAATTGCAGGATTGAAGTAAGCGTTCAACATGGCTGCACTCATTAGGACAATGGCCATGCCTATCGTGGTTGCTCCTTTTTCTCTTAGGATAGTCAGGCGAAAAACAATGTTCACAGATATACAACATATCCCCACGAAAATGGCATAACTATTTGATGGTGGGCCTGACATACATTTACAAAATAGCAAAAATATATAAATATTGATAGAAGTAATTACAGAATTATTCATAAAAATAGATGGCATTTAATGAATAATGATAGTTTGTGTGGTTATCAAATTCCTAAATGTTTCATAAATATTTCAAAAAAATTCCTCTAAGTAATACCTATATTTTAAATGAATATTGTATCATTTTTTAAATATATACATTGAATGTATATACATATTATATATTGAACGTACATAAATATTCTATCATATTTATAACCTTATTCAATAAATAATACATTGATATATATTTATAGAAAAAATTACAGTATAAGTTATGCACGTAAAGTTGATATGTATTAAATGTAAATTACGAATTATAAATAAATATTTCCTAAAATGAGATATTTTATTAAATATAATGAATAAATAATGAGTAAATTATAATTCAACAAATGATATTGATAGAAATAATTACAGAATTATTCATAAAAATAGATGACATTATATAAATAATGATAATTCGTTCAGTTACCAATAGTTATAAATATTTCATAAATAGTTCAAAAAATTCCTCAGAGTAATGCCTATATTTTAAATGGAAGTATTGCATTACATTTTAAATATATTCAAAAATAAATACATTGAATGTACATAAATATTCCATCATATTTAATAACCTTATTCAATAAATAATACTTTGATACATATTCATAGAAATAATTACAGAATAATTTATGTAAACAGAGTCGGTATGTATTAAATAAAAATTATGAATTATAAATAAACATTTCTTAAAATGATAAAATGTATTGTGAAATAATTCATTATATTAAATCAAATCGTCTAATGAATAACTGTTTAATAAATAATACTTACAGAAATAATCATAGAGTTATTTAGAGTAAAAGATGACATTAAATAAATGATGATAGTTCATTCATTGGTCAACAATATTTAATTTATTAAATATTATTATATAATATTTAATAAATTAATTAGTTTTAAATATTCCTAAATGTTTAGAAAGAATTTCTTTAGATAATACCTCTATTTAAATGTAAATATTGTATTATAATTTAAATTTACATAAACAACTGTATATTTATAAATAGTTTATAATATTTATCTAAACCATTCAATAAATAATATTTTTATACATATAGAAATACTTAAAGAATCATTTATATAAATAAAATAGATGGTATATGTATTTCATACAAATTATTGATTATACATAAATATTTCTTAAAATGATAAAACCTATTGTAAAGTAGTTCAGAATATTTATTAAAATCGTTCAATAAATAATTGTTTTAATAATGATGCTAATAGAAATGATTATAGAATAATTTATAGGAATAGATGAAAATCTAATATAATCTAATATATAATGATAGTTTGTTCAGTTAACAGTAGTTCTAGATACTTTACAAATAGTTCTAAACACTTCATAAATATTTCTTCAGAAAATATCTATACTTCAAATGTAAATATTTTATTACATTCATGTAATATATTTAATGTATGATACATATAATACACACATTGAATGCACATAAGTATTTAATATAGGAAGTACATGTCAAACACATACTTCTCAATATTTCATAATACTTAACACAATTATTCAATAAATAATGGTTTGATACATATTTACATAAATAATTATAGAGTACAATAAAGAAGAATATAATTTAAATAAAGTACATTGAAATAATAACTATAGAACAGTGTATTAAAATATAATACATAGATGATATTTCATTAATATTTCCAAATAATTTCTTAAATATTTCTGAATAGTTCATGAATACTTTATTATATTTATGTTTCACGTGTATTATATTAATATATATCAGGTATAATATATTAGATGAATAAATTACTTAAAAAAGTAAAATTTAATATATTTCTGTATATTTCATACTATTGTTCTATATAGTTTATAATAGTTAAAAAAAACTCATCAAATAATTAATAGTTTAATATTATTAATATATTATTTATTTAATATTATATTTAATAATTCCCTTATTAAAGAAAAAAAGTGAATTCGATCATAGTTCTCAATTCCTGAAAAACATTTATAGAAGATGATCAAATATAATTTGTTGATAGAATTTATAATTCAAAGAAAAAATTTATTTTACAAAATTTCAAATAACTGAATCAGACCAACTGCCTCGACATTCCACCTGTACAACTGACATTATTCAAAACAGTAATAAAAGTAACGGTACAAAGAAAAACAAGAGTTTTAACGCGCCAGGTTTCAAATTAAAATTCGCATCATCATTTTAATTCAAGGTACGCTCGGGCCCTGCCATTTCCCTTAAACTTCATCTACCCAGGCCGCTACGAGGCCCAAGCCAGGAACCTCCTGGAGTCCCTCTACCCCCTGGAGCACGAAAATCTCCAAAACCTGGAAACTAAAGTCTACTCAAGCGCCCAAAAATGCCTGACACTGCTCTCCACCAGATTAGGCGAATCTAAATATTTCTTCGGCGCCAAACCCAGCCCCTTGGACGCCGTCATCTACGCTTACCTGGCCCCAATTTTGAAAACCCCTCTCCCCCATAATGCCCTGCAGAACCATCTCCGAGGATGCACGAACCTCGTGAAATTCGTCACGCACATTTCCTCAAAATATTTTGAAAGCTACCATACCGAGTTCGAAAAGGAAAACCTGAAAAAGGTACAGGAAGAAGAGGGCGATTTTCCCCATAAAAGAAGAGATCAAATTGTTGCTGGTCTCGTGGCAACTGCTGCCATGATGGGGTACGCCTTGTCTACGGGAATAGTCGAGGTTTGGAACAACGACTCCAATGCAGAAGATGCGATGTTTTTGGAGGATGACGAAGAAATTGATGATTGAGGGGAAGACTCGAAAAAGGGGGGGGGGGTGATTTTTTTATATTTCATAAGAAGTTGAGATTCTTGGTCATGAACAATAAACGTTTTTTATTTTGAATTAAGGTTTTGTATTTTGTATTCATGAGTTGGTGGGGAAATCGATGTTTTCCTTACACTTGGATCGTGTAGAACTCGCATTTATAATGTTGTTGAGCAAGAAATCGTCTTTGATTAATAAAGTAGAAAGGCTTTTTGGTGAATCTCAATAACTCGAGACTAGATTTTTTGGGGGGTTTGATAGGGGATATTTATTTTTTGGGTTTTTTTGTTGAAGAAAACTTTCTGTTAGGGAAATTCAAAGTAATGGACAGTTTACAATTTTATTTGATTCTTGGTAATTTTTTTGTTTAGATTTTATACATTATATTGTAAAACGTCATGAATTAGAAAAAAAAAACTTAGATATGCATATAGAAGACTTCAAAATGATCATAATCTGTAAAAAATAATTATTTACCAAATTTTCTTTTAAAGTTAAAAATATCTGAATTTTTATAATTGGTTCAAAAGAATGTTCCATAATTTTTTGAGTACATCCAAAAATATTCATTAAAATACTTTTCTATTATCTGCAATATTTTATTTTTTTCTTTCTAAAAGTGTTGCATACTCATAGTTTAGATTTTTTTATTGAATTTTGAATTCATTTTTTACACATTATATGTTTTTTTTTTTTTTTTATAAATGATTTAAATGTCAGATGTGTGAATAACGATTTTTAAATGTAAATGTGTGTAAAATTGTAATTTGGTTAGAGCCTTTTTTATTGTCATTTTTGTAGAACTACGATTTTCGTTGTAAATACTTTGAATAAAAAAATTTTTAAGATGAAAACTTGCGTGATTTTGTAAGATCCTTTTGTTATTTTTAAACAGAATTGTTGTTTTAATTTCAATGCAAAATTTTTCATTTCTGCGATCGAATATTTTTAAGTAACTGATTTTCTTGAATTATGTTTACGAAAACCTCGATAATAATCGAAATTTAAACAATGGAAAGTATGTATGTATTGGGTTATTGAAGTAGTAAAGTAAAATTTACATAGTTGATAATTAGGGAAATCCAACTGCAGAATTTTTATTGACAAAAATTCTGTAGTTTTAAAACTGAACTGTTTAAATATAGAACATTAAAAAATAATATTCATACAAGAAAATGTACAAATATTTTAGAAGAGTTTTTTTAAAAAATTGACATTCGTACCTAAATATAGAGAAATATTTTATTCAAATATTTGAAAATGTTAGTCAGGACTTTTAGTTTATAACTTTCAAAATAATGTTAGTCAATTTTTTTGATATAAATATATAATTTAAAACCTAACTTTAGTGATTATAAATTTAATTTCCATTCCAAAAATTTGTAATTCGTGATTTTCTAATTGACGATTCATCATGTAAATGACTTTTTTTGTCATTTTTATGAGACAAAGTAAAAAATTGTTTGTTTTACTTTAAACTTAGCATTTTTTTAATCTTTAATCGAGTATTTAAAGGGAACTAATTATATTGAAAAACGTTGATAAAAAATAATATATACTACTACTTACTACTTCAAATTGAGAAAATCGAATTGAAGAAATCTTCGTGATAGAAATTTTTTAATTCAATACTGAACTATTTAAATATAAAGCATTTGAAATTAAATTCGTACCTGAATATAAAGAAGTATTTTATTTGAATATTTGAAAATGTTCGTAAAGATTGTCGATTAATAAATTTCAAATATAAATCCACTATGTAGATTTGAAGTCTGCTGATTTCAAATTAGATTTGAATTTGAAAAATTTGGAATTTGTGATTTTGCAATTGATGATGCATCATGTTAATGACTTTTTTCGTCAATTTTTTTCTTAATGATGTAAACTGGAAAATTTGTATTTCTTTAATTCAATACTGTAAGAAAATGATTTATATTGAAGAATGTTGATGGAAAATTATATGATAACAAAAATGTACATAAATAAATTCAAAAATAAAACATTTTAAAAACATATAAAAATAAAAATGAAAAATGTTTACTGTTTTAAATTCCGGAAATCAAATTGAAGAAATTTTTATGACAAAAATTATTTAATTCAAGACTGAATTATTTAAATATTTATAAAGCATTCGAAATTGAAATTCGTACCTTAATATACAGCAATATTTTACTCAAATATTTAAAAATGTTGGTGAAGATTTTTAGTTTATAAATTTTGAATTTTTGTTTTTCAATTTGTTAATATAAATCATCTATTTAAACTTCAAGTCTATCGATTTTAAATTGGATTTTCATTTGAAAATTTTGGAATTTGTGATTTCTTTATTGATGATGCATCAAGTAAATGAATTTTTTTTCATTTTTATAAAAAAAAATCTAAAAATTTATTGGTGATACTTCAAATTGAACAATTTTTATTTCTTTTATCAAGTATTTTGAGGGAACTAATGATATTAAAAAAAGTTGATGTAAAATGAAATAATAACAAAAATATATTAAAATGAAAAGCATTCATAGATGACTGAAGCATTTTTTAAAAAACTTATGTAGAAAAATTGAAGTTTTTACTGCATAAAATTTAAGAAACTGAGTTTTAAGACTAAATCATAAATATCAAACATTTAAGTATCTAATAAATACTTGTACAAAAACAAATATTTTACTTGAATTTTCGAAAACTTACATTTATATTCATCAAATTGAAATTTTAAGAATACTGTAAATGAACTATTGTAATAAATTTTACAGAATCCAAAAAAGTGCCAATAAAAATTGGAAAATTTAAAAAACAATCCAAAACCATTTCTCACAAGATACAATTAAAATTTAAACATCATTCCACGCTCTAATCGCAAGAAAAATTCCAAAAATATTTTAGTCTTCAAAAAAAAAAAAAAAAAAAAAAAATTACATTATACTCTTAATTAGTTCAACACATATCCCTTACATAAACTGTCATTCCCTTTCTCCTCACTGAATTAAACTTTCAATTTCCCTCTTCTACACAAAGTATCCACTAAAATTCACTCACTCAAAATCATTCAAAGTACCCTCCAACAACAAAAACACCAGACCTGTCAAAAAGTGTAAACAACTTCTCCCACTCCAAATGACATCAATATACTTTGTGTGTACATATTCGAAAATATGCAAAATAATTACTCGCGGCGCGACAACACAAAATGGGCTTGGTCGCGTTGTTGGCGTTCAACAGCCTCCAACGTACTTTTGAAAAAAAAACTTGATTAGAAATTTAAAAAAACTCACATGCGTTTACGTCGAGCAGAAGGGTCGCGAGCAACAGCGGCAGATATTTCGGGGCTATCATTCTAAAAGCCCGAAGCGTGAATTTGCAACCGCAATCGAGTGTTTTCGCACTGTCATAAACGAGAAAAATCGCTGTGTACACTCCCCGCCCGCATATGCAGCGCTACGTCTCAAGCACACACCCCATTCACTGACTCACGCTTTTTTAGCGACGCGCACTCGCGATTCGCGAATTTTTTTTATGACAATGCGAATTTAATACAGGATGTGGGAGAGAGATATGCGGGATTATTGCCCCTTATATACCGCAACGCGAATTGCAAACAGCATCCAGCGCATGCGTATCAGTATGAAAAACATACGTGTTGAATGTGATTTATATGCACGCATTGGGATAATATGAAAATCTTCAGGACTCGCGATAAGATAATTAACAAAAAAAAAAAAAAAACGAAATTCGTGCAATTTTCCTTTTCGAAAAAACCATTCTGTAAAAAAAAAGCTGAGTGTGTAACGAAAAGAAAAAACTGATGCACGACAAATATTTGAATTGAAAGTGACAGTTGGCGCCATCGTCCGCCATCTTGTACTATGAATTCTGTGAATCACAATTTTAAAAAGACCGTTATTTTCAAAAATTCAAAATTAACTCCGACAGTTCTGAGAGCTCTGACCTTTTTGTTGTCGCTGCGAATTGATGCGAATATCATCATCACTGTTATGCACCCAAATGGGCACTTATTCCTTTTTGCACCCGTCGCGAACACCGAAATGATTCCAAAAAAAGGAAAAAATCCCGCGTAAACGAACTACCGTTAAAATTCAAAATGGCGGCGCGTCACCCCCGCCTTTTACACGCGCGATTTTCCGCGTATTTATTCCGTGGCATTCCTCAATTTTCACGGGATCCGACGAGAAACTCGAGGAATCGCGGAAAATGCGATTCGAGGTTTTGAGTTCCGAAAAAAACACGTCAAATCGGATATTTTCGAAGGAACGACATGCTCACGCGAGAGTTATATATAGCACTGATCACAATTGTCACAATCGGGTGACGCTTATTTTGTAAAAAATTTGTGACCTTTGTGATATTGCGAATTGTGTCATTGTAAATATATGTATGTTTTTTGTGTCGGTTGTGTTGTTTGTGTGCATATGATAAATATATATGTATTTTTTCTGAATAATCAAACAATAATCAGAACAGTGAAAAACCTTGGAAACCCTGTAATTGCCTTTAATTAAAACTACCATAACGATTCTCGTTCTCCTAGCTTTTATTTCCTTTATTGCAACAAACTTCCAGGTAATTTAGATAGTTTTTGAACTCGATTTTTGTTTAATTCTTCGTACTTGAAAAATTGAATTGTTTGAGGATTCATTCAAAGAAGAAACCAAAACCAAGCTTACTCCGGAAAAATTTCGACTTTGTTTATTAAAAAGAGAAATAACCGAGTTTTTTTCAAAGTAGAAAAATTGACGGAAGGACCATGGCAACAAGGAATGCTGCTCATGCTGGAAGTTGGTACTCAAAAAATAGTAAGTGATTTTTGAAATTGAAAAAAATTTTTAGAATCAATGAAATTTTTGAGTTTTTTGAACTGATACGTTGTTTATTAAGTAAGTAAAATTATAGGGGAAGGTCAGTAGAATTATATTTACATATTTTATCATTGTTTACAATATCTTGAGAATTTGAATTAAAATATAAATGTTTATGGTATCATTATTATCATGAATTTTCGTTATTTTGCCTTTTTTATGTCAATAAAATTTTGATATTGCAGAAGAAAATTTTTTAAAAAAATAGGTAACTGTAGAAGTTCAAAAACCAATAAATTAGAAAATGCTAATTTAACCTACAAATCAGTAATTTTGAAATTTCATTTTATAGTAAAACTTTTATGGCAATAATAACATATGTTTGACCGAAATTCAAGAAAAAAACCTAAAAATGGTATTTTTTATTTCAAGTGTTCAAACTGTTGATTTTTCTAACAAATATTGCTTTCCCTGTTTTTAAATTTTTAATTGAGAGCTAATTTTGCTTACGAAAAATTTTGTAATTCGGAAAGATGAAAATTAAATTTTTTTTTTATTATTATTTTATCGTTTCTAAAACTGATTCCATGTTTCTCATTCCAAAATTTTTGATACTAATATTATATTGTATTATAAGTAAGTCAAAGTATAAAAAAAGATCAGCAGAATTTAATTAACATTTTATTATTGTTTTTGATATCTTGGAAGTTGGTAAAAAAAATTAATGTTCATGATATCCTTTAATTTCATGAATTCTCTTTATTTTTACTTCTGCAATGTCCACGAAATTGTGATATTGTAAATTTTAAAGACCACTTTCAAAAACTAGTAAATTTAAAAATTATGATGATGCATTTTCAAAACTTACAAGTTGTTGATTTTCAAATTTGGTTTTATTGTATAATTTCAAGAGCAGTTATATTTTTGACTTGATTCATTTAACGATTATATCTTTTGGCTTCAATTGAAGAAAAAAGAAAACAGAAAATACAATTTTTATTTAATGTGCCTTAATTTCTAAGTTTTGTTAAATTTTTAATTTTTCAATCGAGCTTAAACTTTACCTGAAAAAAGTGTATAAAATGTTTAAGAATGGACATCTAATTTTTTTTTTTATAATTGGAACATTCTTAGAGCTAATGCCTATTTTTCGTTTACAAAGTTTTTGAAACTAATACATTGTTTAATAAATATGTAAAATTGTAGGGTAAAAATTGATGTTCATAATATTGTTACCTAATTTCGTGAATTCTCATTATTTTATCTTTTGTCATGTTCACAAAATTATGATATCACAGAATAAAAAATTTTGAAGAAATGAACTACTTTTAATTTTTGGAAACCGCTGTTCGAAACCAGAGAATTTGAAAATTATGTTGCTTGATGTTCAAAACTTGAAAATCACTACTTTTGAAATTTGATGTAATTGTATATTTTTTATAGTATTTACGACTCATGTTTAACTCAAATTGAAGAAAACAAACAAAAATACGTTTTTTTATGTGATGTCTCCAAATTTGAAACTTTTTTTGGTAATATTTACTATCATCTTTTTTTAATTTTTTGAATAAGCATTAATTTTAATACTACATACAATGTTTAAATTTAAGAATGAAACAAGTTTTGATAAATGGAATAATAATATGAATAAATTAATAGAGGTAAATTATACATGAAATTATAGATACAATAACAAATAATAATCAATAAGTTGTATTAATAATAATATAAAATATTGGAGTGAATTAAAAATTGGCATTTTATTTTTGAAAATTTTGACGTTTTTTAGAGCCACTGCCATTTTTTTTGTTTCCAAAGATTTCGAAACTAATACATAGTATAAAAAGTATATAGAAATATAGGTAAAGATAAAGGTCCGTAGAATTTTATTGACATTCTATCACTATTTATGAAGTCTTTAAAATTTGTATGAAAAAATATGTTCATGATATCGCTATCCTCCAATTTCACGAATTCTCGTTATTACAATTTTGTCATGTCCACAAGATAGTGATATTGCAGAATAAAAAATTTTGAAGAACCAAGCTACTGTAAAATTTTAAAACTGTTTTTGGAAACTAGTGGATTTGAAAATTATGATGATCGATGTTGAAAAGTTGCAAATCGATAATTTTTAAATTTTATTTTATTGTATAATATGTACGGCAATTATAACTTATGATTAACTGGAATCCAAGAAAGAAAACAAAAATGTAAATACATTTTTTTTATTTTAAGCTTCCAAATTCACAATCCATGATTGAAATATATATATGGAAATTCAATTAATAAAAATATTGTTACTTGCTGATAAAATATCAATTAATATTTGTTTTCAGAATCGGAGTTAAATCGGCAACTCGGAGACTGGCTGCATGCAGCAGATCTGACTCATGGTCCTGCCAGAGCAATCATCTCCCCGTCAGTAAAAATTATTACTGTAAAAAAAAAAAAATTAATAAAAATCATACTTTTCCACAATTAATGAAAACAAGTTTACTTGAAATAAAAAATTCATACTTTTTAGAAGGCATTAATTATTTTTACACAGTAATGAAAAAATTAGTTTTATTTTTATTTCAAAAATTTTGTTTGTTTGTTATTTCCCCAGATTCCAAAATTTTCAAGAAATAATCTGAAAATTTTTTTACAGCCATGCTGGATACAGTTACTGCGGGGAATGTGCAGCATTTGCATATCGCCAAATCAGTCCTATTGTTGTGTGAGTGTTTTTTATTAGAAATATAAAATTTATTCTCATAAAAATTTCCAACTATTAATTTTCAAGTATTACAATATTCATACACAATTCAAAGAAAAAACAACTAAATTATCGAGTTTTCTTTCAACTTTGGAAGCTTTTCTAGAAATGTTTCTTTACTGTCAGATGATGAAACATTCAATTTTTATAAATAACCTCTTTTATGTTTGCAGTGTCACTTACCAACAATTACTTACAATTTTCCATTTACACACCAAAAAAAAATACTACACATACCAGAAATTTGATGATATTCTGAATGACGAATAATTTGACTAACTGTTGAATGATAAGGAAAATGACTGCTTCGTTGCAGTCGCAAAATTTTCATTCTAGGTCCATCTCATCACGTGAGATTACCAGGATGTGCCCTCACGACTGCCCACACCTACCAAACGCCTTTGTACGATTTGGTCGTGGATCGTGCTGGTAATTTCAAGTCAAATTTTTTTTGAAAAAGTAAAAGTTGATCGAGCACAACATTTTTTAACAAACAAACAAAAAAAATAGTGTGCAAGGAACTCCATGAAACGGGCCAATTCGAGTGGATGGACATGAAAACTGACGAGGAAGAGCACAGCATTGAAATGCAGTTGCCATACATTGCGAAAGTCATGGAAAGGTAATTTTCATTTATATATCGACTGCATGGGCATTAAATAATTAATGAAACAACATAAATTGAATGCTTTTTGGAATTTTTGCAGTTGTAAAGGCTCGTTTACAGTGATCCCAATTTTGGTGGGATCTTTGAGCCCAGAGAAAGAAGCAATGTATGGAAAATTGTTGGCACCGTACATGGCAGATCCTGCAAATTTGTTCGTCATTTCTTCTGATTTTTGTCATTGGGGTCATCGGTTTCATTACACTTACCATGACAAGTCTCATGGGGCTATTCACAAATCCATTCATAATCTTGACAAAATGGTTTGTTAATATTTATTTTTTGATTAAAATAAGAACTACAATATTTTACTGATAAATTTTTCTTTTTCTACAGGGAATGGATTTGATTGAAACCATGAATCCCTCAGCTTTCACTGAATACCTCAAAAAATATGGCAACACGATTTGTGGTCGTCATCCCATTGGAATTTTACTCCAGGTTATAAACATATTTCTGTTTACATTTTTTTTTACTACATACAAGTACTCTCTGGAAAAACTTGCCTGATTTTGACCCTGATTTTTGAGGAATTTTTTGTTTTTTTTTTTAGATCATCCACCATATGAAAGGATTCAGTAACGGCCAAAGAATGAATCTCAAATTCTTGAAATACGCTCAAAGTTACCAATGCACCAGTATGAGCGACAGCTCAGTGAGTTACGCCAGCGCTTCCATGGTTTTGGAGTGATGGGTTCACTCACTTAGATAAACATTTACTGTGATAGGGAAGAGACACGTGACGAACAATTTTCGCCAAAAAATTTTCATCTTTCGATACAACGATTCAGGTAGCAAACGATTTTCTTTTTTTTTAATTCACAACTTTGTTTTCGCCTTGTCCCTACCATAGATAAATCGACGTTTGTGAAACATATTTTATGAGAAACATGTAATCGCTGAATGTGAAAAGATAGATTGTCGAAGAAGCTCAAAATGTGAATTGACGAAATTCATGTACTCGAGGAAAGTCGAGTTTAGGCAATGTGAAACTTCTGTTTTTTGTGATTGGCATATCATTGGAAGGTTTTATTGTTTATTGATGAATAATTTTTAAAATATTTAGAATTTTTATGTGATTGCGTTCCATGTTACCTTTACTAAAAGGATGGATACCAATGAAAGTACGTGTTCAGTGGGGATGGGAAATAATTCAAAATATATTTTGAACTATTTATGAATATTACTGGTTTTGCTCGAAATGCATGAAACAGTTTTGGACTAATTTTTTAGGAAAGAACTTTTTTATTTTAAAAACTAATTTGTTATATTTAGTTATACACAAAAATTATAAATATTTCCCATCCCTAACATCTAGCAATAATGATTGGTTAAATGTTTTATTTATTTTTTTTTTTTTAATTTAACGTTCAAAAATGTCAAGAAAATGCTCATTTTAGCATTCGTCGACCTTTTTTTGCAACAAGATGATAATTGCACTTGTATACATATATGCTTTTTTTAAATAATTTTTGTTGACTTTGAGTGTTCACTGAAACTGGTTCAACGTTCACTGCCTTCAGAGATTGAATTGAAACTTCACATTTGAAGTGATTAGCTAATCATCAATTTGCATTGCACCATTTATAATAATTATCATTTGCAATACACAATTTTGATGATTCCATTATTTATCTGTAATTTTGGACATGGTACTTGATGTTCAAATTATTATATTAACAATTTGTAATTAATACCGTTTTCAAAATAAAGTACTTGATATTGATTACGGTTTTTCAATTGTCGCAGTAGGAAATTGGAAAAAAAAGTAGTGTTCCAACAGTTTTTTTTGTTTTCTTCTGAAATTAATAACTAATGATAAACATTGACAGTAAATCATTCATGAGTTTTTTTTTACTTATAAAACACAATTAAAATAATTTTTATTAATCTAAACAGAAACTGAGACTTACACAGTTTCATTCTATAAATAGTGTTTTTGAAACTTTATAATTTCATTCTTGAATTTATTTACAGTTTATAGACAGTAAATAATTACAATTGATAAACAATCATGACTGATGTATTTTTAATAATCCACGCAGAAGCTCGTCAATTCAAAAAATCAATTTATTAATTTTATAATAAACAATTTGAATTTTATTTTATTTAAATATATTTAACAATATCAACTGTAGATACATTTATTATTAAATTATTTTAATTTCAAATAAAATGAAATGTTATTTTGAACTCTATAGTTTTTAGGAAATTATTCTCCTAATGAAGTCTGCAAGTCTATTTTTTCTGTAAATTCCTGTACAAAGATTCAAGTTGTGACGAATCATTTTTTATCACGCTGAATCACATTTCCCTTTCGACGAATGACGCCATAATTCCGAACGTACTGGAATACGCTGGAATGTACATGCATAAAGCGCGTTCACACTGTCGTCAACATCTCATTTTCCCTCTTAAAAAAATGTACCAACTTCAACCAATTTCCTCTCTTTCATTCCAAAAAAAGCTCTTTCATTAATTTTTCTATATTCATTCTTCAATTAGTCGAATAATTTTTCCTTCATAGACATTAAAGAAACATATCATTGCGAATCATCGTTTTCCGTTGTGAATGCTCGTTGTAACCAGTTGTACGCGTCATACCTCCCTCCCTTTCACCGCTCCCCCCGCCCCAGCTAGAAAACGCGTCTTGACTCGTTCTTTCTCACATGCAAACACACACGAGCGTGTGTATGAATGTGTGTGTGTGTGTGTGGATTTAAATCTCCCACTACCGTATCGTACGTTATATTGTACGCGTAGTGGTCGTAGTACATTCATAGTATATAGCAGTATATAGCGTGGTACATTGTATTTAGCATATAAATAGTTCAAATACAACTGAATACAACCAAAAGTTGTGTGCACCTGAACACGCTTCTAATTAGTTTAATCTGTGCAAATTTAAAGATTCAGCAATATGAGCAATGTTTCTGCCAACGTATCAAGTGAGTTAATTCCTGTTTATTTTTGGTTTTTTTTTCTTTGGTATTGCGTTCCATTAATCTCGTGATTTTTGATTTGCATAAGGTTCGGATACCCGTGGGAACGAGCGGAAGCGGAATTACATTGAAGGTATATTCTCCTCTCTAATCTCTACAACGCTGTTTTATAAAGCATGTAAATCGATTTTTTTGTTTTTGTTTTTTTTTGTTGTACAATACGTTAAGATCTTGAGAAAAAATATGAATGAATCTAGATGGTGCTAGTGTATCGAATTCGGTCTAAATTTTTTTTGCATGTTTTTTATGTAAAAATTAGGTTCATAATCGTTTTATTGTTTCGGGGCTTTTGAAATTTGATTAAAAAGAAAGTTGGTTTTTTCGTTCTGGAAAATTTTTGATGTTTTATGAATTTGGGGATTTGTAGGAATTCAAGGTTGAAAATTCGCGTTCATTCACGCATTAATTTGCACAGTTCGTGTATTGTCGTGTTTCTTCGTGTTACACGAATCAGACTTCGGGTATCTTCGTATTTTTCGTGTAATACGCTGTTTTTTCGAATTATTGATGTTTTAAAAATTTGATGAAAAAATTAAAGAATGATTTTAATGGGTTGCAAGAATCACGAATCCATAAATAATTTTTTTCCAAAATTTATAAATTCAAGGATTTTTTAAGTTTGTTTCAGTATTGGAAAAGCATAATGTTAAATTATTTCTGATTTATGGATAATTTTTGGAACAGCAAATTTATTTTTTTTTTTTTATACACGGGTATATAAATATGTCAATAATTGTACAAAAAAACCCAGAAAACGTCACAGATCTTAACAAGTATTTAATTTAAATAAGTAATAATTTTGAACTAATTATTTTAATTAGTTCAACGTTTTTGAACCTTTTTCTGAGTATTTTAAAACTGTTTTGAATTTGGGATTACTAGTTTCTATATCAGAAAAATACAATTTTTCGAATTTATAAATGTGATTATAAAAAACAGAAATGGAAGAGTAAATAATTTTGAAAAAACTGTCTTCTGTCTTTCAATTATAAATGTTGAAAACTTAGATACACAGAATTAAAGAATGTAAATTCACGAGTTGCATAATTTTGATGTAACACGAAAAATAGCAAATTTATAGCATATATGAGTAATTTTATTCAGAATTTAATTATTTAAATCTGAATACTTTTCAGGTTTGTTTTAGTTTTGGAAAAGTGAAAAGTTCAATTATATCTGAATTTCATAAAATCTTCGAATCAAACAATTTTCACAAGTTCAAAATTTTTGAAGGTCATTTTGAATGTTCTTAAATTGTTTTGAATTTAGAATTGCTAATTTCTATATTAGAAAAATACAAATTGTTTAATTTTTAAATGCTCGAAATAAATGTTTTTTGAATTGGTAAATGTGATTAGAAAAAACAAATTGGAGAGTAAATAATTTTGAAAATACTTTAAATTATTAATGTTTGAAACTTGAATACACAGAATTAAAGAATGTGAATTCACGAGTTGCATGATTTTGATGTAGTACGAAAAATGGCAAATTTATAAGTGATTTTGTCTAGAATATGAATTATTTACTTTCGAATACTCTTCAGGTTTGTTTTGGTTTTGGAAAAGTAAAAAGTTCAATTTCCTGAATTACAGAAAATCTTTGAATCAACAATTTTAATTTGTTCAAAATTTTTAATCTAGAAATACAGGAAATTAATGTTTTTTTAATTTGTAAATGTGATGGAAGAAAGAAATTAAAGAGTATATAATTTTGAAAAAACTGTCTTTTAATTATTGATGTCGAAAACTTGGATACACGAAATTAAAGAATATAAATTCATGAGTTGCATGATTTGGATATGGTACGAAAAATGGCAAATGTATAAGTACTTTTACTCAGAATTCAATTATTTAAATTTGAATACTTTTGAGGTTTGTTTTGGTTTTAGAAAAGTAAAAAGTCTCATTATTTCCAAATTGCAGAAAATCTTTGAATTAATAATTTTAATCTGTTCAAAATTTTTAAATATTATTTTGAATGTTCTAAAATTGTTTTTAATTTGGAATTGCTGATTTCTCTATTAAAAAAATTTAAGTGGTTTAATTTAGAAATGCTGGAAATTAATGTTTTTTAAATTTGTAAACGTGATTAGAAAAAACAGAAATTTAAGTGTACATAATTTTGAAAATACTGTTGTTCTAATTTTTAATGTTGAAAACTGATACACAGAATTGAAGAATGTAAATTCATGACTGGAAGATTTTGATGTGCTTCAAAAATAGCAAATTTATAACTAAATTTCATCCAAAATGTAATTATTTAAAATTGAATACTTTCTAGGTTTGTTTTGGTTCTGGAAAAGTTAAAAGTTCAATTTTCTGAATCAGCAATTTTAATTTGTTCAAAATTTTTAAATGTTATTCTGAATGTTCTAAAATTGTTTTGAATTTAGAAGAGTGTTCAAGTGTTCGAGTCAAAAGTGTGAATTGTTTGATTGGCGAAATCGTTTGATGAATTTTTCGACTTTCATTGGATTTTAAATATCTTATTGATGATTTGGTAAAGATGTGATATGTCATGATTTTATCTAATTCCCGAATTCCTGAAGAGGACCTCGAATCTTGAAGTTCAAAAGCTGGAATAAAGAAAACACTAGATAAAACATTTGTGTTTTGTTTTGGAGAAATTAGCTCCGAGGGTTGATTTGCAATATTGAATTTTTCAACAGAGCGAATTGAAAATTCTGGAAATTATTATCATCAAGAAATCCACCGCATATGTTATGACATATTTTATTCTTTCAATAAAATATAATCAATAAAATTTCATATACTAAGGAAAATTTCCAATACAAAAATTTGGTAAATCTGGCAAACTCCTCGCAATAATCAACATATCCTCATTTTTTTAGATAATACCATACTGGTCAAGAAATTGAAGTCTATGCGAACGGTCTACGTTCTCGGTAGTGACTGTCCATCGTCCAGCGAAGATGAAGAAAGCTTGCACAGTTACGAAGGGAATGAAACTGGTTTGTGTTATCAGAATTTCTCAAATTCCAAACGTTTAAAAATGAATGAAACGCAAGAAACATTGTTCTCATTACCATTTATTTTCAAAGTATTAAATAACTATCAATGTTAAGCAAATATAATCCAAAGTTACTTGATATTTTTCACCTTTATTTTGGGAGGAAATCAAAAACCATATTTTTTTCGTTTTCGTTCATTTCTTCAACGTTTAAAAGTCCAGGCACGTCTCAATCTATTCTCGAAAACGTTTTCATAGAATGCGCAAAAAATACAACTGACACGTTGTCGTCCGAGTCGGAGGTGGAAAGCGACAAAGACCCTCACGCAGTAGAGTTCGAAGTTCCTTCGGATGATGATGATATTCCTGAATTGGATGGAATGTCGTCGTCGGACCCAGAGGTAAAAAAAAGATATCATCAAGCTTGAGATTTTTGAAAAAAGAAGCAAGTCTGATTTTTGTTGTAAAACATGATGAAATGGTTTACTTCGCCATTTCGTTTTTACTCAAGAAAAAGAAATCCTGAATATATGGATGTTTAATTTTGAAGGATGTGGTTGCAATAATGGCTATCGCTGGACTGTGCGACTCGGATTTGGGGCTGGCAGACGATAGCGACAATTCGTGTGCCTCTATTGACTCGGAAATAGGAAAAGCCGATTACTGGAATTGCGTCCAGTGCAACGCCCGCAATAACACTCCCACTGTCAGATACTGTGCAAAATGTTATAAGGTGAAAAATCGTTCTGAATTAACATCATTTCGTATTTTATATCTTCTACATTTTTCCCAACATGTGAAGAAGATGCAATTTTTTTCACTGTTTAGAAAAATATATCCCCTTTCACGTTTAACGAGACTTTTTCAAACAAATTCAGTATTTTAATTTGTGAAAAAAGTTCCTGTTCACATTGAGAAATATGTATATTATTGCCCTTGGGGTTTTCTACATTCTACCCAAAAAGGCGAAAAATAAACTTAAAAGGAGATTGCGCATTTTTCACGCCGGATGATTCGCATCATCTTCGATTTTTTTTTATCCAACTTTAAAGAAAATGTTGAAAAAGATGAAGGTGGGAGGATCCTCATTTTTTATGGGAATTAAGAAACATCATTGATTTGAAGGCTGTCGAATCAACCACAGAAGAAAGAAGAAATGTTAAAAAAAGTTTGTCGAATCAGACTTTGGAAGACAACAAACAATGGAGATTGCGCACAAGGATTTTTGGGGGGATGCTCTTTTCGATCATCCTCGCTTTTTCTCGTCCACAAATCATCGAGATTTCACTTCATCCAACTCCTTGGATGAAGCTACCTCTTTGCGATCCTGGCACCGTTGCATCTTGCATCTCAAAATTCGCAGATTTTGAAGCAATTTTTCAGTTTGCACCCTTTTTTCGTTTTGTTCATAGAGCGTCTAACAGACATGGAATAACATCTTGTTTCTGAAATGAATTTGTAAAATTCATAACCTTGTTCCACAGTCTTGTTACCCATTCTATTTCATATATTTTTCTCTATGTCAAAAATGTCGTATAGTGCAACGGCAGTTAATTATTCTGGTTCGATGTAAATCAAGTCTCAGTAACATTTTTCATTTTTTTATCATTTTTTTTCCCCCTTTTTTTTCCTACAGGTTCGTAAAACATGGTTTCCATCCCCACCGAAAAAAAGACGCAAGCGAAAGAATCGATCGAAATCCCGTTCAGAGCCTATCAAGAAAGAAAAGCTCTCCGAAGTTGATCCAATCATCCAACGGGCTGTCGCCAAATCCTTTGATTCTGGTTTGGGGTCCAGTCAGGATAGCAGTGGTGAATCCTTGTGCTCCATGTGCGATAGTGAACCAAAAGATGGGGCCTTTGTGCACGGATCCATTGCCCATATTTGCAGCTGCTACAAATGCGCCATCAAAGTCTGGAAGGCGAATAAAAGGTGCCCCATATGCCAATCGAAGGTTTCTCAAATTCTAAAGGTCTATCGTGTATAATTCTGGTTTTTTTTGGTGGGTCTTTGAGCGATCAAAAAGTCCATCATTTTTTAGGGATTTGAATCAGTTTCACAATAATAATTATCATAAAATTTATAGGAATCTATAAAAATACTAGAAATTATAAACAGTCGTCTCTAAATATATTGTCGCTATGTGTTCTTTTTTATCTAGTGTATAAGGTAGTAACAGCCACTAGATAACAATCTTTCACTCATCTCTCAGTTACATCTCTGTAACGTTAAAATTTTCAAAATTTAGGTTCATATACAGGATGATCCAAACTAACTTGGACACCCGAAAAATATAGATTCCTGATGAAATTATAAGACTTTTTTATCCTTTGCTATTTTTCAAAAAATTAAAAATTTAAAAAGTTATTCAAGCTTAAAATTTAAACAATAAAAGCCCTCTCCTGGCGAGTGGGGGTCAAATCCACCGAAACAAATTTTTCCTAAATTTTCTTCATATTTTTCTTAATAAAAAATTCCTTTGCCACTTTCTACAAAACTCAAAATCGAAAAAGTTATTCAGGTCCACAAGTTTTAGCCAATCAGATTTCTTAGATTTTATGCTCAAATAACTGGGTATCCAGGTTAGTTTGGATCATCCTGTATACCAACAATATTTCTGGAGCGGACATGTGCCGTGATTGACCAGAATGCCAAATGATTTGTCAAAGATGTGACAGCAAAATAAGTTGCAAAAAAACAGTTGCAATGTTGGCAAGTGTAACAATAAAAATGGCGGAGCTGAGTGAAGTTGGCAACGCCAGACTGTGTGACTAACTTCAATTTCTTTCAAGTGCTAGAACTACGTTAAACGGATCTAGAAAAAGAGGTCTGCAGCAATATACATATTTAGAGGTGACTGTATATATAAATAAATTTTCACAAAATGTTGTATTTTTATAAAATTTTCTAATGATTCGTTTTGAAACTGATTCGAATTCCCAATTTTAGAGCGCACCTTGGCTCTGTAATGAGAAGCTCGAAAATCGACCACTTTGAGCAGAACGTTGCAATTTTTTTATAAAGCGTGAAACCCTAAAAATACCTTTTTTATCATAGTGGTCTAAAAAGTCTACTTTTTTGCCCGCTGCGATAAAAAAAATCGTTTGCACCACGGAAAAAAATGTAATATATCTTACCACTAGTCACTTACTCCGAATGTACATATCAAGAGTTGATTTTTCGAGCCTTTGAGCATTCTAACAAGTTCCAATTTTTTTTTTTCCAATTCGCAAATTTCAAATTGCTTACCGCTCAAAGGGTTGAAATGAGTAGTTGAATTTAATATATTGGTACGTAAAGGTCACTCCTTTCGTCTAGAGGGATTTTTTTTTTTTTTTTTTTTTACAAAATCGGCGAGATATATTTTAGTCCCGATGTTTAGATTACTGTGAATCTAATGTTTTTTCGCGCATACACAGAAAGAGTGCAGATTAAAATTGGATTTATCTTGAATCTCAAAATCCTTAAAAATTTCACACATTTAACCTTATTGGCTGTGCCTTTTTGACAACGCCTACCAAGTGGAGGCTTCTGATTTAGCAATTGTAATTTTAAGGTTCAGATTTATCGAGTGTAAATACATTTTTTAATTGAGAATTATGGAAAACTACATTATTATTCAATCAAGTTTTTTTTTGACAGTGTTTCAAGTCTTTAAGTGGAAACAATAGAAAATTAGAGAAAAATTTTGTTGTTTCACCCGTTTCACTATTCGAAATGTTTAATGTCTAGTTACCAATTTTCTTATTGTTTTTCAAATTAAAGTCTGGTAATTTTATTTGAACAATATTGAAAATTTTGTCTACAAAGCTTGATTGACTTTTGATGTCGTTTTTTTTGTCATGATGAAATGTACTCTGCAAAGTAACATTTGGACAGTTGAGAAAAATAAGAACTGCAGTGATAAGAAGTAATGTAATTACTGTACACTTTGTAATTTTCAGTAGATAGGTGCTCCAATTTTTTCATCGCGAATACAAATATCTGGATAAATAATTTAGGGAATGAATGTACAAAATGGACCAGTGAATTGCTAAGAGATTTATATGTTGTGAAGATGACAAGTGGAATGAATAAAATGGGTTTTCAGAGATAATAATTTGGTTTTTTTTATTCAATTGTTGCATTACTTATAACTTACAATTAATTATTCTGATACAAATATATTCTGTGCCGCGTTTTGTACTCGTTAATATTTTCCTTAATCGTTACTTTGAGTTTTGCCTCTTTTTTTTATACACATACGGGTTTTGCCTGAAAACGAACATTTTCGAGTCCACGATAGTTGAGTAATTTTAGAGATTCTCGCGAAAATATATCGAATTTTGTGCGATTGCTGAAATATGGAAGAAGAAATAATGCAACATTTTAACCTACGTATTACTTCGACGGTACAAATTTCGCAATTTGGCACAAAAGTCAATGTTTCAAAATCTTTGGTATCGAAGCGTATTTTTATAAGGTAATCTAAATTATTACATGATTCAACGTAAAGTTTTCCTGTACTTTTGTTATTAATATACGCAATGACTAGAACGAATTATGGACTGTTAATGGTTACTTATAATTCTACAATTAGGCGTTCCAATTGTATTTGCTGGTTTTTTTACCCTTGGATTTCCTCGTGTTTTTATTATTTTCTGACTGAAATGTTGAAATCCTATAAACTATTAGACCTGAAGCTAGAAAAATCTATAATTTTTTGCAACGAAAAGCGAAGCTGGAAAAATCGTTTTAAAGTGACTTTGGGTCATTTATCCAGGGTAATCATTATTATTAAAATGACACTAGTCATGTACATAGAGTATTGGATTTTTTCGGTGATTATATTCTCGAAATAGAAGAATATACACTACGAGCTATTCAACAATTTTTCCTCAAAGTACGGGTTATCACAAATACATTATTATAAGACGAAAATTACTATCTCTAATCCAAGTCTATATAATAAATACCACAATTTAATCGCGTATAACAAAAATTAACGTCATCTATTCTTGACGAAAACCTTGGTATTCATAGTCTCATAAAAATGCACAACGTAATGTAACAAATACTAAAAATAATATGTACAAAATGGGAGATCAATGGAAGAATAAATTATTTTCTCAGACTATAAGGAACAAAAAAGAGTCTTCTGTGTGCTTACATAGTCAATGTGATTTTGATTTTTCTTCATAGATCTTTATCAAAAATTTGTATTCTACATTCTTCGGTGGTCCATAAAATTCTTATCTTTTTTTATGGATTTATTATGCTTCGGGAAAAATTTACGAAGAAAATATTATGTCTTATGAAATATGATGAGTTTATGGCAGTGTATAAATCTGAACAGAACTGTAAAGATTGCACTTTTGGAAGATTTCACGTAAATCAGTGAAGTCTTGTTTAAATTCACAAAGATGATAATGAAGGTATCGTAAAAATATGAACAAAATTGGGCGAAACTTTGCGAGTGCGGTTTTTCCCTGAATTGTAAAAAGTTCTGACAATTTGGTTAAATTAACTACAAATTGATGTGCTGATTTTTGGGGCACTTTACCCATGCAAAATTTTCCACACTTTCCGCTGCAGCTGAATAATAAAAATGTGAAAATTGCCTCAGAAAGAAAACAAATAATAAAAATATATATATACACCTTCCCAGTAAACATTCGTGATGTCAATGTGATTTCAACGTGACATGTCACGTCATGATATCACGTGAATAATCATACATATCATATAAAAATATATCAATCCCTATCAAAATCGAAAATAAATTGTAATTTCACTCAAAGAATTACAAACATCTTCAAATCAATTAGCTGAACGCAGCTGGGACTTGAATTGTGAACATTGTGAATCTGAAAAACAATTGTGAATCACATAAACCATAAACAATTCGAAACTCGCAGCTCACTTCGGAGAGTTACACAAGATGGCCGCCACCATGATGTCATCTCCTTTTTCTATTTAGGATTAAAAACCGCACTTATAATGTTTCACCAAAAAATCAACAACATCACTAATAAATAATTCCTGAAACCGTTTCTCAATAATAACCAGAATAATGATGGTACCCGGACCTTGGGATATGATGGGGCGTGGGACTGACGGGATAAGCCGGGTTGTAAGTGGGCAAGGGCGGAGAGGACGACAAAATGCGATTCTCGAGGTTGTCCTGGATGATGTGTGGGCCCGACGAGGCCCCTGGAAGTGGACTGGTAAGGATCCTGGCACCCGGGGGGTGCAGATGATGGGGCCTGGAGAGGCTGAGATCGACGGTGTGCGTCGGCCTGCACGTGGGGGTAAGGTCCAGGCTGACGACTCGGAGAACGTCGCCGTGGGGGTAAGGCGGAGGCGGCGGTGGAGAGGAAGCAGAGCCTAAGGAATAGCCCCCGGTTCTGCTCAAGTCCACGCTCTCGCGCTCCGAAATCTCGTAAAGGTGGTGGTGATGGTACCTTGCGTTTTGTACCTGAAGCAATGTAAATTTTAAACCCTAAGTTAGATTCTATCATAGCAGGCCAAAAGTATTTGTACCTACATGAGGAACTGGCTATTTTTGATTTTTCAAAATGGACCTAGTAAACATTTATGATTTCATACTGCAATCATGTGATGTCATGACATACACGCCATGACAACTTGATATCATATGGATACATCATGATATGTATCATGCATGACACATGGAATTGCATAGTGTGATATCGTAGTATGACATGTCACAGCGTGATCAGAAATGATCTCAGTAAACATTCATGATCATGACATCATGTATGCAGACTCATGTTCGTGCATATTTATGTCATAATGTCATGTCATGCCACGACGTCATTATGACATCATAATGGTGTCATATGACGTGGTGGCATGACATGACATATATATGCACAAACATATGTCTGCATACATGTCATGATCACGAATGTTTACACCCAAAACATGGATCATATCTTTGCTCCAACTACTTGCAACAACAAAGTGTCACAATTCCAATTAATATCATTGCAGAAATATGTATACCTGGGTGCCGAATCCTGGATGATGATAACCTCTAGCTGACATGTCCAGACCTTGGAGTTCTCCATTGCTCAAAACGAGGGGCTCAAAGGCACCCCTTTCCCGGCCAAATTCCGAATCCAGGGCGTCATATTTGTACGTGGTAGACAGGTCCAACTGCAGGGATTTTTCCTTCACCGAAAGGGATAAATTTTGGGCCACTGAATCTCCTTCATCGCTTGACAAATTGTCCGAAGAAACCTGGAAACCAATGACACGTTCATTATTTCATCATAAATTCAGGTAAGAGCAGTTATATGAATTGATCTTTTTTATTGATCGAAAATCTTCAAAATTTTGACCTGATGATGATGGTGATGATGGTGATGATGATGCAGGTCCTGGTACCTAGAAGTCGGCGTCGCCGAGGGCGAGGTCAAATCGTCTTGTTGTACCTGAACATACGCGTTTGGGGAAACGACCCTTGGAATGTCCTCGTGGTGAAGGAACTGCTCGATGTGGGACCTGGGGGGACTAATGTAATCCATTGGCCGATGGAGTTGGTAGTCCAGGTGCAGATGACCTGGGGGCGAGTGCCTGCCATCAGGATTCGTCCCCACATTTGGCGACATGAGCTCGTCCTGCTGTTGAATGTACGATTCCAAATGTGGCTCCGGAGACCTGGGTGGAATAGGCGACTGCAGCTGAGCAGAAATACTGTAAATGTGGGCCTCGCGTTCACCGTCCTTGAGAATGGGGTTGGAGACGGCGCCAATTGCACGTTCTGCAGCGTCTAGAGCTGCCTCCACCAGGAGACTCGCACTGGTGCTTTCAGATCGTCGGTACAGGCTCATGCCAAGTTTCGGGTCGTCTATCAAGGAACTGCTGCTGGGAATAAGAGAACACTGTGACAGACTAATTTCACAAATAATGCTGCACCCCATCCGGCATGAAATATTACAATCTTTCACTCATCTCTCAGTTACATCCCTGCAATGTTTCAATGTCCGAAATTTGGGTTGAAATATACTAGCAATATTTCTGGAGTGGACATGTGCCGTGTGGGATCTCGACTGACCAGAACGCAGAATGATTTGTCGAAGATGCGACAGCAAGATCATTAATGCGACATCATCGACAAAAAGAGCATTCATGATGCATTGATTTTGACATAGTGATTTCAATCAAGCATTTGTTTTTGAGGCTGCTTTATCTTATTTCCTGATTTAGGATTCATACTTTCTTCAAAGAATTTCAAAATCAATACAATTACCTTAAGATCTGTGACGTCACATTTTTTTCATTTTGCTCCTTTCGATCATCCTCGAATTCGTAAATATCAGGAGTTGTGGGATTGAGCTGTTCTGGAACTGGGGGTGGATTGAATTCTCCTGAAACCCAAAATAGAGTAAAATTGCATGTCAAAGAAAACCTGCAAGACATATCCAAAGTTCTGTTAAAACTGGCCTTTTTTTAAGAATTATTTTGATTTTAGATAGGAATTTTTTATATTCCAGAAGATTGACGAAACATTTTTTTTTACCAAGCCACTTTTTGCTCCCTTTGCTCTGCAACCTCAGTGTGCCATAAATGTCCACGTCCTCGCGAACGACGTCCAGGCTGGAATCCATGGAAATCGAAACATGTTCAGGTGACGATGGTGGTGTCCTGAGATCGGAATTCCTCTTCATTTCCATGGTGTTCATAACACTTGGAAGTTCCTGTGTTTCCGAATTTATTGTCATTTCCATCGATGGACTTTGGGGATCGGGATCGTCAACGCAGAGGGCATTTTGGTCATCGCTGTAATCCTGAATTAACCAGTAACAGATGTATACTATCAAGAATTTTCTCAAATATACTTTTTTATTCATACTAATATAATAATTTTATGATGTATAAAAAAACAAGGATGAAAATAAGACAACAACATTGAAAAATCAGACAAATTTCGAGACTGGAATCATTAAAACTTTGATTTAATAGGTAAACGTCATTTTTTTTTACTGTAAAAATAGTGCAAACCTGTGAACCATTTTGGCCAAATTTAAGGGATTTTCCTCTTCCCAAATCTTCGGCTAAACCACCGCTGTAAGCGTCAAAAGTATAAGCAACAGAGCGTTCAATTTTCGGCATCATCGCTTCTGTGAGACCATGCACTTTTTTGTAATGAAACTGTAGGCACTGTTTCGTCGTGAAGGCAGCTTTGCAGTTATTTTCTCTGCATCTGAAAAATAAAAATTCCTGGTCAATAATAATAACTAACAATAAGAATATTTTTTTATCAATAATGTCAAGTAAATTCAACTTTGATTTTCGAATTAGAAGTTAAATGTCCATAAATTTTGTATATTTTGTTCATTTGCATAATTTTTCGAAATATATATATACACAATGTTTTTTTATTTCTTGATAGAAATCTGAAAAACTTGTAAGTATTAGAAAATTATGACAAATTTTTATGGGTTGGACAAATTTTCATAAAATTTAGAAAGATTTTCATAGTTCCTATTATATTCAAAATTCTGAAAGTTTTTAAAAATTGAAAATTCTTAACATCATCAGCAATTTGAAAAAATTTGTAAGAAATTGTAGAATTTCAGGAATTTCCCAATGAAATTTGGTAATTCTCTAAATAATAATTGTTAAAAATCAAAAACAGTTTTATTGTGCAGAAATGGTAAAAAATTCCAATAAAAATTTGTAAATTGATGCATTTTCTTGTAGGTACTTGTTTTCATGATATATCATATGACGGCATAATGACTTCATGATGACATACGTATGCAGAAACACCGGTACGTCATTATGACATCATGATCACGAATAATCACAAATTTTCACTAGGTTAGAACTAAATAAATACGAAAAACAAAACTGACTTGAATGGCTTGACCCCACTGTGGGTCAGCATGTGAATCTTCAGATTGCTCTTGTTCTGAAACATTTTGCCACATCGATCACAAGTTGCTGCACCGACGACGTCCTTGTGATGGACCTCTTTCATGTGCCTCTGCAAAGCAGCTCGAGACCCCAAAAGTTTCAGACACGATTTGCACTGAAATTCGCGCAGGACTTCTGCCATATCTATAAAAAAAAAAACAGCAAGCACCAATGATATGGATCAATTTCCCCACATTCTGTCTCTTCAAAATTTTTAAAAAATGTTTAAAACTCACAAATGTGAATGCACATGGAAAAATTAACTCACCGCTATGCATTCTTTTGATGTGCACTTTGAGTTTTTGAGGCTGGCAAAATTTGCGACCGCAAAAATCACACAAAGGTCTGGAGCGTTGAGGATTTTGAGAGCAACCATAAGTGCGATGCATTTCAAGGTAGTTGAGCCTCAAGAAGAATTTCTTGCAATACTGACATTGGTACGCGCCACGACCCGCGTGGAGCTCCGCCGCGTGTTTCACTATGTTGTCTTTGCCCAAAACTGCGGCGCCGCAAACCTGACAAACACACATTTTTTTTAGTTTTAGCCCAAAAACGCAAAATTTTACGTTTGTTTACAACAAAATGAAAGAATAAGTTTTACAACAACCGGACCCATTCAGAAATTTTCATTTCAGGAAACATAAAGCAATCATTAAATTTATGTACCTTACAATGATACTTTCTAATGGTGAGACTATAATTGGTGTCATGGAAGATCCAACAGTGAAGCCGGTAGTAAATGGAATGAAGGAAGTTCAAGTTACAACCGCCGCAATCTGAAAAATTAATTTTCAAATCGTCAGTTACAAATTTTGTTGTTTTGGATAGAAAAGGTCATTCGACCAATAATGAAGCTTCCGAGTACTTGTTTTGTCCATTTTGTTCTTTTTATTCCAGGCTGGAGATTGGGAATCAGCCCAGTACGTGAGCTCCATCCCAATGGTCAAACTTTGGGTCGTTATGAGGTACAGTTGTCCCTGACTCGTGATCATGCTTGCGCTTCTGTCTTCCTTTTTACAAGAAGGCCTCACATACCGGATCCAATTACTGTTCAATGGATTTGTCGTGCTTACATACGAGGTACTCCCGCCATTTTGAACCTTCAAACATACACCAAATTAAAATTCAGCTCGACCCTCAAAACCCTAGTAATTGAGTTTGTGTTAGTATTTCATAAGAAACAATCTATCTATTATTTTATCTACCTCCCAAATGTGCCTCATCGAAAAATCGTCGGGAATATCCATTTCCTTGACAGGCCTCCCTACGAGAGGTCCCAACTTGGCGTACATAGGGACAGGTTGTTTTGCATATACCCCTAAGCCGTGTTTCGTGTTTGTCATTCGAAACTCGAAACATTCTGGTAGAGAGTCCCTCGCGAAAATCGGTCTTCCGGGGTCGACCTCCAACGTGTCTTCTTCCCTTTCGACCTTGATTTTGTTGACCTTGAATCAGGTCATTTCATCTTGAATCATCCAGTGATAGGCATGATTTTCCTCATTTGAGTCAATGAGAATGAGAAAAATCCAATAAAAAATCTGTTTTTATATACATTATAGGCAGGGGCCGTCAACTCTTATGGAGAGTTTGGCAAATTCTAAAGTTTCCATTTGGCGGCGGTAGGCGGAGAAATAGCGCTGTCGTCGAGTTTACGTCACGCTGTAGTCAGTTGTACTTTTGACATTTTGAGATCAATATTTACGTTTACAATAGAACAATTGTTTATCATGAGTTAAACTTTCGCAAAATGCCATAAAAGTATACGCCATACAAGTGTATAGCATGAAATGTAACATTTTTTATTTTCTCAATATTCCATTCCAACAAATTCAAATTTGCCCGCGGAATGCAAGCAATTTCTCATTGGCTGCAGCTCAAATATGCACGAATATTAGTTCCAACAGGCGTCCCTAGACGGCGCTTATTTTCGCCAGCAAATTAACACGGGAGTTGATGGCCCCTGTAATGTAGGTATTATGATTTTCTCAAAAATTTTAAATACTAAAACTCTCCGGAACTTACAATCCTTGAGCATTATCAAAGTCTATAAATATATCTCGACTTTCACAACAAAAAAAAAAGAATAAATCAATTTATAGAAATAATACTAGAAATCTGTAAAAATACCTCAAATCCACGTCAACAATATATTTCATACTTGCCAAATACTAACCTTAAACTGTTCCCCTGAGTTCGCCTCATCATCGCTCTCGGAAGCTTCTTCACCTGGTTTCCCATAGCCTTCCGACATCGGGTCTTCCGGAAACGCGAATTTCCCAATTTCTTCATTCTCCTGGTGCTTTTTCATCCAATCCTCAAGTGTCAGCAAGTCCCTGATTTCGTACTGGGGCGACGCCAAAGGGCACAGATCCAGAAGATGAGGGCTATTACAATTCAGGCAAAGCTTGATCTTGATCGCGAGTCTTTGGGGCTCTGCAAGTTCAAGGTCATTCAGCTTGTTCTCCAATGTCAAAGGTTCACCCAAAGGCGCTTTTTCCTGGACGACGCCGTTTTCGGGAGCTTTTCGAACATCATGTTGCTGTTTTTTTGGCTCGTGCTTGTGGCGCTTTCGATGGTGTTTGTGCTCTGAATCGGCTTCTTCTTCTTCTGGAACCTGGGCGTCATCCTTGGGACGTTTTTTTCTCTTTTTCGTTTTCTTCTCGTCTTTCTTCTTGGAGCTTTGAAGATTTTCCTTGCAGGAGTCAGAAAGTGTTTGGAGCATGACGATAGGTTGATTTCTTTCAATTTTTTGAAGCTCAGCCTGGGGAAAATATTTCAAGTTTTTTGGGTTTGATGTAGAGGATGGAATGTTCATGTTGGTTTTGGTTTCAATATTTTTGCCTACTGGAGAGGGAGGGGGAAGATAATATACATACATGCATGTATCTACACAGTAATGCTAGATGTTTATGTGTGAAAGTTGTCATTTTCACCTCGGTAATCAATCCTTGGGTGCTTTGAAACTCAGCCTTATCCGGAACTTCTGGTTCTATCCCATTGACAGCAGCACTCGCTGTCAAATCCTGGAAGAGTGGAAGGTCCTTCTTCGTGGGTTCTTTTGGCACTGGTTCCAAGTTTTCCAGCTCTGGAATTTTCTCTTCTGCGATGTTCGAATTTTCCACAATTGCCGGATCCTCGGGTGGATTTTCCACTTTGGGTTCCTCTTCTTTCTCATGTTTTCGCTTTTTCCGTTTTTCTTTGTGATGCTTGGTTTTGTTTTTACGCTGTTTTGTCCTTGAATTTCCACGAGGGTCGTTTGATGCACGAGATTTCGAAGGCGGCGCAGCATTTTCGGGGACCGTTTCATCTGATGAAGGGTTCTGTTTTCGTGGACTGCGCCTTAAGGTTTCTTCTTCCAAGCTGTCGTTTTTCTTCGCATCTTTGCTGATTTTTTGGGTGCTGGTTTCAACTTGCTCGAGTTTTTCTTCTTGTCTGGTACATAGGGAAATTTTTTGTAATAAAGTGGTTATACATAAGGTCTATTTTACTTTTATGGACAACTCTTGCCTGTAGCATAATGCATATTTTGCTATTACAAGTCATGAAAAAAACCTGTACCTGACTTCAGTGTTGGTCAGTAGAAATCTTTTCATAAGTTATGTTCAAAAGAAGGTTTTTTTATTTCTGTGCAAAGGCTTTTTCTTAATTTGGAAAAATTGACCAAGATTACACTGAAGTCAGGTACAGATTTTTTCATAACTCAATCATCATGTTCAGATTTCAAAAGTAAGAAAAATTCGTTAACTCATTCAAAATTGACTTCATTCAGCAAAAGGAAGTACAATTTTTCATCTTGAAATAGGGCTAATATCAGGCTGTATTAATTTTGGTAATTTTACTCTTTCTGTTATTTACAGGTAGAAATACTCTAGGGAACGTAAATGAACAAACTTTTGTTGAATGCTTGGTTTCACAACTTTTGCTTGAAAACGACTCTATAAAATTTGCCTAAAAACGACACTAAAAAATTTGCGAAGCATCCTACAAGGAAATATTTTTTTAAAGAGAAATTTTTTTTTTTTCATAAAATATTTCCAGCAGATTTCAGAAAGATATAAAAAGCCACTTTTCGTAGGTCAACCACTTTTCATTGATTTTTCACGTTTCCGTTAAATTCAAATATTCAAAAAGCGCGCGCTAGAACTCGCCACCTGATTTGTCGAATTTCCAAGATGGCGGCAATACTGTGAATGGAGGGAGAAAAGAGGAATATGGAAGGGGAACGCACGACCCGATAAATGACAACTGAATGACAGCCGCTCCATGTGATCGAGGGAAATGTTTACAATCATAAAACAGAAATGAGGATGCGATTTGGTGAATCCCCGGGACTGACCTGGCGACAGAGTCAGCGAGGTCGAGGAGGTAGACGACGAGGTCCTCGTCCGTCCGAAGATTCAAGCGTTTCCTCAACGAGAGCCAGCGCTTGCCGTTTGACAGGCCAATCTTAACGCTGCGAAAGTGGCTTTTTTGGCATTTGGCGAGCCCCGGGTCGCGCACATGCCGCGCCCCTTTTTTCGGCATCACCACGACATTTCTTGCCACCAATTTCGAGGCCGCTCGACCGAGAACGCGCGGATTGTTTGATTTTTTCACCCTCTTGCTACCCTTAAATTTATGTCAGAATCACGTATACATCATTTTATACAATGTATATGTATATTAAGGGTAGTGATTGGTTGTGATAATGCTATCGACCCTCATTTTGAGTTCAGGTTAAGTTAGGTTTCTATCGTTGTTCTCTTTCTAGCATCAAAGGAAACGTAAGTTTGTCTTTGTTGCGTAGTGTGCATTACGAGGAGCAGAAATATATCAAGTTTGTGTGTTTTTCACAACTGATACAAAAAAGTCACAAATTGGCACAAACACCTCACAACAAAAAATCACAAACTGACACACCCACACAACACTCACACAGACACAAAAATTTGACATTTGACAATTGCGAGTTGATTTTTCTATTTCGAATAAACAATATTAATTTTAAAAAATGGCCAGGCCAACGCTTAAGGCAATTAATTGGGGCGCATTAGCCGAAAGGATTCACGAGGCAGACAAGCCAATTTTTGCATCTTTTAAGGCGAAATCCGAACAATTTCTTCGACAGTGAGTACAGCGATTTGAGACCATCCATTTCGTAAATTTCAGTTATATAACAATGATTTTAATGAAATTTGCTTGATATTCTTACATTGCATGATTTGATTTTGAAATGTTTGTTCCTTGGAATTAAAGGCAATTTTGGTCGGGTTTCATATCAAATTGACGTATTGAACGTAGTTGAATTTATTAAGAATTTTGATGTTTTGAAAAAGCTATATTTTTTGGGTTCGTAGGTTTTCCAAAACGATAGTGTGTTTTTTATATATTTTTGTATTAATTATTTAGAATGATTGTAGCAAAAGTAAAGGTAATTTGGCAGTCATTGTATATGTATATTAATATATAGTTAGGAGTAGGTCAATTTTGGAAAATTGAGTCAGGGAAAGTGTTGAGTATTTTTTAACTCAATTTTCAAATAAGGCTATGAAAATATAGTTATATTTATTTTGAGATAAATAAAAATATGTACTGAATTTACCAGTATACATTATTATATATTTGTTATTTTAACATAATAACGAATACATAATAATTATTATGATTTATTTATTCGTATATTGATCAATCAATTAATCAATAATTTAACCCATATTGAGAATATTTGAGATAATTTCTTTTATACATCAGCTAGTTATTCATGGTTTTTTTCTTCTTTTTATAAAAATTAGAATTTTCTGTTTTTTTTTTTTTTTAATTATTTTTCAGGGTTTTAAATAGCTTAATATAGTTTCGTGTGATTTGCTATGCTTTTTTATGGTTAATTGTGATATGATAAAATATAATTCATTACAATTTTTAAAATTTTCTTAAGATTTTCAATCATTTAAGATAATTGACCATTTTGATAGAGATTTCACATCATTCATTTTTTATGATCTCTGTGTCATGATTTTCAACGAAAAATGTTTTAGTGTATTTTTTAATCTGTTAAAAACTTTATATAAATTTTATAAGCTTATTTTATTTATAATTTTAAAGGTTTTTTATATCTATGAAAAAAAAATTTATTTATCTGAAAATCTCATAAAATACTTATAATCCATAAAATATTTCATTTTTCAGCATCAATACTAAAACGCCAGATCAGAATTTATGAAGAAAATTATATATCTATAATAGTTCAAAAGAATACTGCAAAATGTCTGCTTAAAGAAATTAAAAATATTGTAAGTCTATGTAGATATAAATAACTTAAATATTGACTCATGTGTTTAATTCTCGAAATCTACATAAAAATCCATCAAAATACTAGAAATCTTTTTAAAAATTGGAAAATATTACCAGAAATTGCATCACTTTTGAAAAAAAATCCTACAAATACTAGAAAATACATCAAACTGTATCAACTTTGAAAAAGTATGAAAAAAAATAGAATAACTGGTAAATCATGAAGTACTTGCAATTTCCCAAGAAATAATGTTTTCTAAAAAATTTTTAAAAGACTTGAAATCTTTGAATTTTTGAATTCTAGAGCATCTAATTCCAAAAATCTATATAAAGTTCATTACTGAATTCATTCATTACTTAAGTTTTATTACTGAGTTATATGAAAAATATTGAAAAAACCAGAAAATCTGTTAAATTTAATAAAAACTGGAAAAATGCAAAAAATAATAAAATTAACCAAACGTATCAAGTATTAAAAATATTGAGAGGTACAGTTTTTTGAAAAATCCGCCTAATAACTTTAAGTTCTCGAAATTCTGAATTTCAGAGCATTAGATTTTAGAAACATATTAAAAAATTCATGAAAATTACAGATAGCTATAAAAATATTATACAAAATTGTATAAATAGTGAAAAAATACGAGAAATATTGTAAATTTCAAAAATTATTAGAACGGTGAAAATCTATTAAGAGATACTGTTTCAAAAAAATATGTATCGAAGTACCGAAAATCTATATAAACACACAAAAACCTTACAAAATTTTTTAATCACTGAGAAATGTGAAACATGAAAAAGTCTATTAAATGGTAAAAATACTAAATACATGTGAAAAATGTTTAGAATACCAGTCTATTCAACTGTTAAGATACTAAAAAAAATACGAACATTACTGAAAGTACCAGAAGTATATGAAGACACAGTTTCTTAAAAAATCTATGAAAATTCTGAAAATTATAAAAACTGAAAAATACAGCATCGAATTCTATAAATCTAAATAAAAAATCCATAGAAAAAAAATGTCATTGTAAAAAATGATATGATTTCATATATTTCAATTTCTTCATAAAAATATTGTATTTCAATAAACGTACTTCTTCAGGGTCCAAGAATTGCCGGAATCGATGCCCAAAATTGACTGGTCCTACTACAAAAGCCAAATTGCTATCCCTGGAATGGTCGACTCTTTCCAAAAACAATTAGAATCTGTGTCAATTCCGTACCCTAAGGACACGTACTCTGCAAAGCTTGATGCTGATAAGCAAACATATGTAAGCGTTCACCTTGATTTTTTTTTATAAAATTACATAAATGCAGGATATTCACATGACATAAAAAATTTCCTGTTTCAAATTCAGACTATCTTCGAAAGTCCCATAGAACTCGTTTAAAGATATGCAAAGTCCTGCCCTTCTTGGAATATTGAAAATTGAATGAAAAACTTTGAATAGAATTTTCAAATTTCAGATTGAAGAAATTAAGCAATTCGTCCAAGAATCTAACGGACGTATCAGCGAAAACGAGAAAGAAATCAACAGGATTAACAGTTTACTTCCATTCGATCAAATGACCATGGAAGATTTCGCAGATGCTTATCCTGACCAAGCTCTTGACCCCATCAACAGACCAACCGTTTGGCCCCATCGACCAGAAGACCAAGTCGATAGAGAACCAGAGCCTCATTAATCGTGCGCTTGAAGCCAAAGTCGTAGTCCACGTCTTACAAACGTGCGATCATTCAAGCTTCATTGAGCAATTGTTTACCAAAATATGTTAATTTGTCTCGCGATTCACCATCTGCGACATTTGTGTTAAATAGCAAGGAATAAAGAAAAATTGTATTGAAAATTTACTTATTATTATCTACACTCCACCCGATAAAATGAAATGGACCATTTTCGTACAAAAGCTTTATTCAAATAAATTAAACTCAACTATCCTCTTCTTCAAGGCCATTGAAGTCGATGAACTCAAATGGGTGGTTCGTGCAGTGTGCTTCGTCATTTTTCAAATTTTCCTCTTCCCAAAAATTAGGATCATTTGAGTATTCGGTGCTAATCTTGTCGATTACTTCCTTGACTTCAGAAGTCATGCCCTCTTCAGTTTCCGCCAAGAAACACGATTCGAACTGTATCTCCTTCTCGAATGGACAATAAAATTTCTTATAAGTCTCCAGACTTTTCTTAACTTGAACACCTGACTCAATTTCTCTTCGTCTCTCCCAAATGAGTTGCTTGTTCTCTTCATAAATTCCAAGGTACCTTGAGCCCTTCAGAACATCCTCATCCTCGCTTCTGAAGGGAATATGCAGAGTGACCATTTCTCTGGCAAAATTGTCATGCTGGCTCTCGTCATAGTTTTTGTAACAAATAACAGCTGATCTATATCGTGTATTTCGTAACGTAAGTCTTGCTTGATAACACAGAGTGTACCGCTCGGCAAATTGTGCCAAAGTCAAGTCCTCCATGTCTTCGGGCCTTTTCGTGTACCTGTCGATCACATTTTCCTTCCAAGGTTCCTGGTCTTGCGTCTGTTTCTTCACTATTTTCGTAGGCAAAGGGATTCTCTGTCTCTCTAAAGGCGGTTCCGTTGGGACGTACACAAAGTCATCGGAACCCTGAAGCACGGGTTCTCGTAAAAGGTATGTAGCGGCTTCTCGACTCGTAAATTTCATGTTCTTAATCTCACTATTGACTTTCTTCTTCATCAGCCAAACTGCCATTTCACTTTTCTTCCCCATCGCCTGGACCATCCGATTGCGCAAATTTTCCATTGCTTGCTTCTCATTCGAGTCATAGTCTACAATGACTTTGGCACAGATCACTTCGTCAGGAATGTACTGCATCTCCATTTTGGACCTCGTGACATTCATCAGAAACGGATTGAAGGGAAGGTGCCATTTTTCCGAAGGTTCGCGTTTGTAGAAGACAGTCGTTTCCTTGATCCCAGCGCGAAGGATGTTATGGTAGTCTTCGTCAGACACGATCTCGTTCATTTTGTAAAACGCGTCAATGTCCGGGAAGTCGCAGTTCTCCAAACTCGCTTTGACGCATTCGTGCATCCGGAAGTAGGTCGAAAACGAAGGATCGGTTTTGGGCATGGGTGTCAAAATTACGGTCGATCGACTGGGCATGAATGGTGTCTCAAACTGGCAGTTTTCCTCGCACCCCGAGTGTTGATGGACTTGTAACCTGATGTTCCCAGAAGCTTCCGAATTGGAAACCGAAATCCACGGATCGACCAAATCGTCCCTCAAGAGCTCGAAGTTACTCGGAAGGTTCTGGAGCCACAGCAAAACGTGGACCTTGGGGCTGCCCTCTCGCAAGTCTATGTACCTGTAGTATCTGGTCACCCCGGACTTCATCTGCAACACCTTCAAAGCGTCGTTCAGCATTTTGTAAAAGTAGATCAAACAAGTGACGACGTCGTTTTCCACCAACTCTTTTTTTTCGGATATTTGCATCTCTGACAGCTCTTCTTCGGGTATTTCGACCTTCTTCCTTAGCTTGTACAAGATCCGGATCAGGTCTGGCCATTCAAGCTCGTCGGTGAAGAGTTTCAAGGATAACGTTGGTTTTCCATGTTGTCGCAGCATCGCGAAGAGATCCCTTTTGCCTTCGTACCAGTGCAAGGCTGAATTCGGGATGGGTTTCAAGAAGCTTAGAACGGATACCATGAAGTACTCCAGGAAATCGTCAGATTCCAATTGTTTCCTGGTGACCAAAGACTGTTTCACGGATTGGTAGTAGTTGGGGTAATTCTTCACAATGGTTTCCATGTTCCTGAGAGCCATGTAGCGAAGGTGTCTAGGAGTCACCCCTCGTCTGTCGGACCTTCTCAACTCACTCGTCGCTATCAAGAGCGGCGTGACCCTGGCATTCTGCTTGAACTCCCTCATCTGGCCCATGTAGATCTCAGGGAAACAAGTTTCTTCAGGTCTTGTATCATCTATAGGAACGTCTTCTCCTTTCACCGGACAATTCACAAATTCATCAACCAGTTCTGGATACTTGAACCCATTGTACGTCGCCAACGATGGTATTTCCTTCTTTCTCAGCGCACAATGGCAAGTTTCACATATCCTCACTCTCTCCAGACTTGGAAGAAAGGTCTTCAAGACTTCTTCTTCAGCTGGGGTCGGTACCCTCAATTCATCCTTGAACCAGAGTCTGTCGCAGACTGAGCAAACGTGGCCAAAAGGGTTGCATTGAAATTTCTGCCAGAACTTTTCATGGGCTGCTTTGTTGGAAAAGTATGTAGAATATTTTGGGCCTGAAAGTTGCAAGATGGGAAATGGTTCCGCATCTACGATTTCTTTCATACGCTTGGGGGAAGAATGTTCGGATTCGATTTCCTGGTTGAGGGATTTGGCTGAATTTTTCTTTTTTCGCACGCGTTTGGTTCTGGGTTTTACTGGGTTTCCATCTTTGCAGCTTTGAGGTTCACTGCCTGTGGTTGGTGTAACTGCAGAATCCATGAAGTAGCATATAGAATTCACGAAATATGAATCTATAGGGGTTGAACTTGGTAGAGTGAGAGTACCAGCGGCGATGGACTGGAGCACTTGTTTCTTGACTCGATATCTGCGGGCGCTTAAAGCATGAGCTTCTTTTTTGTTAAGCTTTAGGGTGGCATTGAAGTTGATGAGATCACATATCTGGAACACAGAACGTGTTTTAAATTACAAATAACATTATACTTTTTGAACATGTTCATTACTGCCTGAAGTTGGCTGTTATGTAGAGATAAAATGCGCGCGCAGAACATAAAAGTGCGGGAATTTCAAATGATATGTTTGTCATGGATCGACTGTCAAGGGGCAATGGCAAAAAAAGAAAAATGCAATGGCGCACAAGAATAATCTAATTTCATATTTCTTTGAAACTTTCAATGTTGCTCGTATTCCTTCACTGTTTATAAATTGTATATATACAATATTATAGGATAGTTTTTTTTTATATAGATATATGTAATTTTTATGAATTTTAAAATAGAGTTCTAAAATATCATGCTTCAAGATTTGTAGTTGCAAAGATTCTCAATAATCACGTAGATTTTTTGAAAGACAGTATCTCTTCATATTTTTATAATATTTGATGAATATCTATTACTTCTAATATTATTCGTATTTTTTCAGTATTTATACTACTTGAATAGATTTTCTTGTTTGTTTTGTTTTAAATATTTTTCACATATTTTAATCATAATACAATTCGGTAGAATTTTCTTATTTTTAGAAATAAATTTATAGAATTGTTATAGATTTTCATTAAATAAATTTTGAAATTCGATGCTCCAAACTTCAACGTTTCAAAGATTTAGAATATTTCAATGGATTTTTTAGAAAACAGCATCTCTTTAAAAATTTCTAGTATTTAATAAATTCTCGGTACTTTCAATTTTTTACTTATTTTTGAAAAGTCACCCCAGAAGTATTGAAACAAAGTGTTAATAATTGGAATTCTGAAATACTGTAAAAGTTATGATTACCTGGTTCAAATCAAGTTCTGGAGTAATTTGTTGCCCACCTGGTCCCTAAAAAATAAACAAAAAATGTATTTAATATTTTACAATCTGTAGGATATTATGTTTACATAAATTTGAAAAATGTTTCTTACAGATATATCTGCTAAGGGTGATTCTGTTGCTTCTTGGAGAATCAATTCGTGAATATTTTGAATATCATCAGGTTCCTGAAATATGAGAAAAAATTGTTCAGTATTCTACAATTTGTACAAATGCTTGGATATATGTAAATAAATTTTAAAAATGTCTCTTACAGATTTCACTTCCAGGGATGATATTGTTGATTCTTGAATAGTCAATTCGTGAGAATTTTGATTCTCATCAGGTTCCTGAATAATTAAAAAAATATTTCATTCTGCAGAATTTTGATAGATATGTATCTTTTGGATCTTACAGATTTTATAAATCCAGATGATTCTTCTTGCAAGGTGTTTCCAGGGCAAAGATTTTCTATAGAATCTAAAAATCCTGGATCAGGCACTGAAAAATTCTTCTCTTGAATGGTTTGTGGTTCCTGATTTTCACTGACTTCTGGAAAAGTTTCGCATTTTTCAGATTTCTGCAATATTTAAGGAACCACTTTTTTATTCTCACATATTTCTTCATGGCTTCAATGAACTGAATCAAAATTATTTGAAACTTTATTATTAAAAATAAATTTTTGAGTCCATGAGAATTTCTTTTTTCGGGATTTGATTTCTGAGTCTTGAAATTTCGTATAATTGCTTTACCAATTTTTGTAATTTGACTGATCAAACATTAAAAATTTTTTCTGAATTTCAGTTAAACATTTTCAAATACATTGATACGATAATAACGGGAAAATTTAAATTGCATTAACATTTTCTAAAATTCTACAAAGTTTTTGAACTCTATTGAAATTTATTTTATAGTTCTCCAAGTTCCAAATTTTTTAAACAATCATCAGTTACAAAAAAATTTGTTCAACAATTTCTTACAGGTTTTTCTATCCTGATGGATTCTTGTTCTTGTTGTGGCGACTGAAAAATACTCGAAGGTTGCTGAGGTCCCTAAAATATTTTGAAGAAATGAGAGTTACAATTTTTTGATTTACTTAAATGCATTCAGAGCATTAATTCATGTAATTAACATCTTACAGCTTTAAGTACTCCACTCAATTGTTGTACGTGAATGTATGGTATCTAAAACAAAAATGAACAGTTGAGTTTTCCATAAATTATTCTAAAATTTGATGTATATTTTAACAACTGAACAAAATCATACTTTAACTATCAAGTGAAAAATTTGTAGCGATTCTTTCTGTTTTGTTAGGCCACGTTGTAGAATAACAGTTTCCAAAACTGTTTTAGACACTTCCAAACTCTGAAATATTTATAGAATTACCCTCATTTTTCAATAATTCTCTACTTTTTTTTCAGCGAATTTTTCTTACAAGTTCGATACTTGAGAGTAGTATCTTAGATTGAGAATTTTCCTGGAAGTCTCCTGATTCCTGCAATATTTCTGTTCTTTTAACTTGTGAAAGTGGTCGAAAAACTAATGGGCATTTTTCTGATTCCTGAAACATAAAAATATAAATTGTTATAAAATTTACCTTGTATTTTTCGAAAAATTCTTTGCAATAAAAATATATATTTTACATTCTGTGTTGGGTCCAGTTTTTGCTTTTCTTTCTGAATTTTGGCAATCAAGTTTTGGAGTCCTTCAACTTCCTGAAATAGTTTTAAAAAAATTCAAGTTGATTTTGAAAAACCAGTTGTTTACAAAAACTCGTGTGAAAAAAATTTTACCAAATTTTCTTTCGAAGTTGGTTCCTGTTTGTTTTGTATGTCTGCTGTAGAATCTTTTTCAGATTCTTCGATTTCCTAAAATTCCAGAAAAAGAAAATCAAAGATTGTTTTGAGTGTAATGCAGATTGATTTTTCTGCAGGTCGTATTTTAGAAATTTTGTGAAATTTATAATAGCTTGGGAAAATAATTCAATAAATTAATATGCATACCTAAGTAGATCAATTTTGAGTCTGAGTTTTTTTGAATCAGTGTAGTAAATATTCGAATAAGGAAATAAAATGAGGTCTTACGAGATTTGTAGTTGAAGGTGTTTGTTGCAGATTCCATAAAATTATGATGGAGTCTGAATCAAACTTTCTTACAACGTAATACAACATTTTGCAGGTTTTTGGATTGTTCCTGTAAGAGACGAAGAAATTATACAATTTTTGTTAAAAGTAGATGCACTGACTTTTTTCAATGTAAAATCAAAGGCATCAGGAAATTTTTTTATACAGCAAATCACGATAATTTTGTAAATGTAGATGAACAATTGAATAATTTCAAAAAAGCAATGTTTTTTTTTACACAGCAAACTATTTTCCTTGAACAATAAATAAGTATTATTAAAAGAGTATATTAAAATAAATAATTAGTATTAAAAAAAAAAACAAATATTATTAAAAAGAGCGAAATTTTTAAACTACTACAGAATTTTTACTGTCATTAGGACAAACATAGCAAATGAGAAAAATTCTTACAATTTTTCATTTTTATAATGCATATGGTTTTGAAAAATCATTGAAAATATTTTTTCAAGTTTCAAGAAAATTTCTACGATTTGCTTAGAGAAGCTTATATTATATTATGATTGAAAAATATTAGTGAACTATATTTAAATTGAACATTACGAGAGTATTTTATATAAATTGATTAAATAAATAAAAATTACAATTAGTTAGTTATATACATATCGATTATTATTGTGTACTTCTGATTATGTATCGAATATTATTATCAGATCTATATTTATAAGTAAATACTATTGCAAATAAACAATATTAAATAAAAAGTACCAAATTCATGTTTTTTTGTTAAACAAACTATGAGCAAAAAAAATTACGAAACATCTTTGAACATTAGCAAAATTTTGAAGTTACTACGAAATTTTTACTCTCATTGAACATTTTCTGTCATTTAAAAAAATTTTAATGCTTTTTTTGTTTACCGAATGATTAGAGAGAGTTATCAGAAATATTTTTTTTATGCTGAGAAGAATTTCTATGATTTATGTTTATTAATTACATATTGAATAATTTTTTTGCATTTCTTTCCAATTTTAAATACTGAAAATCATTTATGAGTGTTATAAATAAATGAAGGAAATTAATTACAATTGAAATTAACTGCCAGCATATAAAAATTATTATTATGTTTAGTTTATTATTTGATGATTGAATAATATTATGTAATAGATTTCTATGAGTTAATAAAAATTTGTTTTTTCAATTCTGCTAACTTCCAAGTATTGAAAATGTGATGTCAGATTTTTATTCATAAAACTATGTTTCAGTAAAAAAATTGGAATTTGAATGTAAACTGAAGTAATATTATTCCAGATTTGCAAATAACAAAAAATATTTAAAAATTACTCAATATTTTGTAGCAAAGTGGGTATCCATTTATGTATGGAGAGAATGTAGATTTGAAATTTTCAAATTTGTTCGATTAATTCATAAGTTTGAAATAAAATAATTTATAACAACAAGTAATAAAAATTACTAATAATCATGAAATATCAATTCAATTTTTCAGTAAACTGAAAATTTTACACCATTATAACATACCTTTTTGGAATTCCAGAAAATTTTATAAATTATTAATTCTCTTACAAAAATAATGAAAATAATTTACATTGCATGAATTGGTCAAAATTTTTATTTGAAAATCAGTTAAAAAATTTGAATGCAGACTAAAAATGAATATTGCATGTAAAAATATAGTTACTGTAGAATATAAAAAACAGGATGGAATTCATTCATAAAACTATATGATTCGAATCACGTTTTATTTTTTTTTTTCCAGTAATTATCTTACCAAAAATTCAAGTAGTCTCAAGAATCATGGATTTTTTATTTTTTATTGCTTTTATATGGAAACAAAGGGAGAATTAAATGTAAATATTCAAATTTGTTGATGCCTGCTGTCGTATGCTATATTTACAAGTGACATATACAAAAAAGCAGTGTTGCCAAGTTGCACAGTTTGCCATATTGCCAGATTGCAAATTTGCACATACAATTGTGATTATTGTGATTCTCCAATCACAATTCAGCTTGTTTTGAGTGACATTTCCTAGAAAAATAGCAGACATTTTTGATCTGTCAGTGTTTGTATGTGTTTGTGTGTCCGTGAATGTTCATCGTCGGGATAGAGTTCGTCGATACCTTGCCCTAGGAAACAAAAAAATGGCCTGTTCGACGGCACGATACCCTATTTTACGGCATTCCGGGGTAAGGAAACCTTTTTTGCTTCGAATTCTGCGACTGTCCGATTCACATTCAGAATCGCTATTTACGTGTCCAAGTGTTATGTAAAACAACGTATACCTTAATTTTTCACCGTTTTTCTAACGAGTTTTCATGGTTTTTTGTACTAAATTTCATACAGGATTTTTCCATTTTCCCCAGTCTGAATATTATCGGGGTTGAGACTTTTTCATATCGACCCGTAAAATTTGATTATTTTCAACTGTCGCCAGAATGTGATTTGTAGTTCCATAATGTTCAAATTTTCAAAATTTTTAATAAAAATTGATAAAATACGAAATAATAACGAGCCTATAAAAATATGTAAGATAATATAAACTAAATGAGTAAAAAAATAATAAGCAGGAATCTTAACTTATATAGAATAAAAAATTAAAATAATATGAAAATATAATTAATTACAATATATGATCAAAAATAAAAGATTTTAATTTTGTATGATAAGTTTATAATGTAAATTTTATAATATAAAATCAGAATAATTTGAACATAATACGAGTATATGAAATGATATAAAATCGAATAAAAAAAAATAACAAATCAAAAAGTATAAAACCGCATATACATTCTATCTTATTATGGATTGCTTTTATTATTACAAACTTTTCTTGACATCATTTTTTTGTGGAAGAGAATTTTTTTCCTCATTGAACTTTTTACTTTTTTGCACTCAAAAAAATGAATATATCCATTTGATTATATTTTATACTTTATCAAAGTAAACATACTTAATATTAATTTTAATGCTAAAATTGAAAAAAATATTTGCTATACATATTAATATAAATATAATAATTGATATATACTAATATATAATATTTTTATATGTATATACAATGTTAATATGAGATATCAAATATTAACATTTTAAAATACATTTCATATAATTTAAGGAATCTAATTGAAGTTCAGTATTAAAAATTATATAACTTATTCTTTACTAAATTTTCTTGATTTTATAATTATTTTTAAAAATTTAGAAATAATTTTTAATAGTGAATTTTGTGTTTTTGGAATTCGTCATAGAATTTTGTAATTGTGAATTTTGTGTCCTTTAAATTTGTCTAGTCACAAAAAATTTATTTAGCAGGTTGTCAATTTTGAAATATCAATTTTACGCTGATAAAATCTCAAAATTCTAATTATTTTAGTCTTATTTTACACATTTCAGCATTTATGAAATTGTGTATTTACCTCTTGTATTTTTTTTAGATTTCCAATATTTTCATGGATCACTTTGTATATTTTAAGAATTCGATACTCAAAACTTTACTATAGATTACTACTATTTCAAACAATTTTTCAGAATACAGTTCTTTCAAAGATTTCATGTGTTTTAAAGAATTCTAATCATTTATGTATATTTCATGTTCTATAAATATCTATAAAATCCGAATAATATAACAGAATATTAATGGATTCCTGAGTATACAATGTACACTTTGATAGGTCTTGAAAAGGGGACAAAACTGACTCGAAAAGTCGTCAAATTGTTATTAAGAATAAACACCATTGATTGGGGAATTGAAAAAATTTATTAGACATAACTACCAAGTGATAAACCATTTATTATTCACATTGATATATATATATAGATTTATAAGTGTATTAAAATAGTTTTATAATTTATTCAGGTGCGGCATTATGCATTGGCAGCTGCTGCTCCAGCACCAGCTCCAAGTTCAGCGAGTCCTGAAACTCAAGTGATGAGCAATCGCGTCACTGTTGTAGCCCTCGACACCAACAACCCAATCGCCCAAGTTTCTGTAGCTTTCAAGTGAGATTCTACATTGAAATAGGAAATTTTGTAGAAAAAAGTGTGCAGAAAAATATTTTGAAAAGTTTCTTAAATTTCCTTTATTAAGTTTGCAAAAAAGATAAAGAATAATGCATTTGAATTTTGGTGTGATGAATAAATTTTTTTCAGAGCTGGTTCCAGGAATGAAACCTACGATACCCAGGGAATTTCTCATATCTTGAGAATCGCTGCAGGATTATGCAGCACTCGAGCTTCTTATTTTGGAATAACCAGAAATATCCAGCAACTAGGAGGCAATTTAACTGCAGTTTCAGATCGAGAGATCATGGCTTACACGCTTCAAATTACAAGGAACAATTTGTAATATTCTTGAGAATAATTATCAGTCAATTTTTCTTTATTCAATAAAACTAAATTGAAGATTTTGAAGATGTAACAATTATTACATCAACAGAATTATAAAATGTTCTACTTTAAAGTACTCGATCGCCATCTCTGAAAGTCAAATTTATAATTCTTTTTGAGAAGATTCAAAATCCAAGAACTGCATTTCAGGGATAAAGCCTTGTCATTTTTGGAAGATGTAGCCACTCGCCCTGCATTCAAACCTTGGGAAATTTCTGACCAAAATGCGAGAGTGCGTTATGAACTTTCCACTCGTCCAGATACTACCAAAGTTATTGAAATGCTTCACAAAGTTGCGTATCGCACTGGTCTTGGATATTCTTTGTACTGTCCCAAAAGACACGTTGGGAAAATTGGCTCTGAAACAGTAAGGGTGAAATCCACAAAAAACACTTATTTCAGCATTAACTTATCTCCACATTATCTTTACGCATACTTCGCTTATCTCCACATATCCACACAAATTCCACATTATTTCCACATATTCCCACACCATCTCCACATATTCCCACATCATCTCCACGGCAATGCGAACATGTAAACCTCTTAATTAACATAATTTCTTCTACTCCCATTCAAGTTGAAACATTTCGTCAACACCTACTACACCGGGCCACGATGCGCCGTCGTTGCTACTGGAATCCCGATATCAGGGATCGCAGCTTTTGCCAACAACCTTGAAATTCCATCCAGCGAACCCACCTGCGAACCTTCCAAGTATTTCGGAGGAGAACTGCGAAAAGAACGCAATTCTTCTCTGACTAACGTCGCCATTGCCATGGAAAGCTGTGGTCTGGACAAAGAAAAAGACGCGATAACATTCGCCCTTCTGCAAAAAATCGCAGGAGATGGTCCGCAAATCAAATACGGAAGTGGAACTTCCTGTTTGAGCAAGGCCGTTGCTTCGTCCGCTGGAAATGAACCTTTCGCTATTTCTGCTTTCAATGCGAGTTACTCGGATTCCGGTTTGTTCGGGTTCGTTCTTTCAGCGCCTGCATCTGTCGCTGGATCGGTAATTTTCATTCTGGTTTTTGACGGAACTTTTATTTGGTTCTTTTGTAATTACGTTATAATATTTCCAGATGACAAAAGCTGCTTATAAATTTTTGAAATCTCCAACAATTACTGACGCCGACGTTCAGAGGGGCAAAAGCGAACTCAAATCCTCGGTTCTCTTCGCCGCGGACAGTCATCAAGGCCAATTAGAGCATTTGATTACCCAGGCTTTGCACAAGGGTCAGGTGTCATCAGCTTCAGCACTTGTTTCTGCCATCGACAAAATTACGACAGCTGATGTTCAAAACGTAGGAAACATTTCATCATTTTGAGGTGTATAAAGTGTAATTGAAAATGCTCAAGAATTAATTTTCTTTCAGGCGGCGAGGAAAATTTCGGGAGGAAAAGTATCGATGGCTTCTATCGGCGATTTATCCACAGTACCTTACATCGATCAATTGTAGAAAATATTTTAGGCTTGCTGATTCTAGTATTGGATGATAAATATTTATCGAGATTACGCGTTACGGAGCTGCATTTCATGTGATTCTGTTATTCGGAATAAAAAACAAGAATGAAGATAATCGTATCGCTCTGGAAGTAAGGAGTTTATTTGTTATTCATTTTTCTGATTTTTATTTACACACAAGTTCCACATATCTTCACATAAATTCCACTTATACCCACAAAAACTTCATTCATCTTCACACCAACTACTGACAATGATTTGTTCTTTATTGTTTATGATTTTTAGTCAAACATGCAAGTTAATCATCGCAGTTTTTTAATCAAATTTTCGATTCTGAATTCTGGTTATCTCTGTTAACAGATATTTGCATTACCTAGAGTCATTGTTGTGTTACACAACAAAATCGCAGAGAAAAAAAGGGGAAACGAAATACTTTGTATCAAAAACTGAATTTCAATAGAATTTTATTGTTTCAATGCAATAAATATTAGAACTTGAATTCTTTGTTAATTCTTTTTTGTCCAACACTCTTCTCATCATTGGCCTAAGATCTGCTAGGTCTTTCAGCACCTGCAACTAAAATAAATACATTTTCATTAGCATATTTATGTAATTAAATAACAAATCGAATAATTATGATAAAAAAGACAACTCACGTCATTGTCTAAAAGACTCCTTAATTTCTTCAACAACTCGAAAACCTGAGGATTTCTGGAAAGCACCAAGTTGGTGTACTGCGAGTCGACCAACAAATTCAACCAATCATAAAACTGTTTGTCCAAAAGTGTCGAATTTCCTTCCAAGTTTTTCTCGTCATCTTCAACTTTTGTGTTTTTTTCCACTTCCTCGATGAAAAATTCCAACAGTTTTACCACATCTTCAAAACTGAGCTGTGATTTCAGCGACTCCAACAATAACATGTCAGTATTTGGCACATTCAGAATGATATTCATAAACTCGTTCCTGTTCGTGGGTATTTTCTTTGTTTTTACGACCCCATTTTCTTTTAATTGGAAAACTTCATCCGGAGAGCCAAGGCCAAAAATTATAAGGTTGATGAGGACTTTTTCTGGCAGATCATGCATATTTTCCAAGCACCAAAGGATCGACTGAATGTCTTTATTTTCAATCAAATCAGCTATCAGTTTTTCTTGAATCTTGGAGTCGTCCAGGCCTTTCTCAAGGTCATTCTGAATCCTTGTTGATATACTTTTTGGAATATTTGAAAAGACATTTGAATGGCTTTTTTCCTGAAAGAGAATATGTTAAATCAGTTAGAACAATCTAGAATTCCAGTTTTCTATGAAAATTTGCTAGTTACCTCATCCTCCCAAATCGTGCAAACATTCTCCTGGACGATGATGTCATCGTCAGAGTCATTCGCTGTATCGACAAACGATCCCATCAAAGTTTCCAATTTTTGAAGTGACAGTTGGAACGAAACTACAGCCAGATGCTTGTTCGTTGTCAACAGAAGTTTGTCGTCAAACTTCCACAGTTTGGCATCCTGTGTATACAGCTTCAAGTTTTGAATGGCTTGCGTAAGTTTGAACCTGATATTGTATATAGCCAAAACTGCTCCTTCTTCCGCGACATCAGATCCATACATGCAAATCGCAGCTTCGCTCAATGGCAGAAGCACAACAGGATTTTTCGTGCTGACTGACGAAATGGTGCTTATGAAAGTCCCAGGAAATGGATCTCCTGGAGAACTTTTTTCAAGAAGAGGGTGACTGAAGAGTCTCCCACAAGACCCTAAAAATATATAATAAACATTTATTACAAAATTTTCAGCTCACTGCCTGAAGCATTGACAGAAAAAATTCTTACACAGTGTCAAAAGGTTGACGTTGTTTTCGTCCTGAGTGACGACTCGTCCCATAAGTTTTTGCCCGGAATTTTTCAACTCGATTCTCACTAAACTTTCTTTTTTTGTGGAGTGGTAGTTTGGTTCAAGTTCCACAAGATTGAAATAACTTGCTTGACCTAATTTCGTGAATGCATACATGAATATCGTGTCATCAAGGTCCAGCAATTGGCAGTGTTGGATTTTTTCATTCGGCTGGAAAATGCCAGTGCTTTTCCAGTTTTTGCGGTTCGCCAGGACCCATGATAATGAGGCAGTTTCGCCATTTTGGGTTACCACAACTGGCTCATTTTCTTTGTTTGTTAATAATATGTGAAGATTTGCATTTATTATTTTGCTTTTGGTCACGTTTTCCAGCAAATTTTCATTCAGAGACCAAACACGTATGAATTTTTCATTGAAAATTCCAGCATAGTTTTTTGATATTGGGTCGTAGACCACTGGAGACGTCAAGTGGTTTTGTTTGCTCAGCCAGTTTGATATTTCTTTCCTTTCAGTGAGCTGAAATATGAATATGAAAAATTGAAAATTTGAGGTAATGTAAAACGTTTATACAATATTTTATATGAAACAAAAAAAATTTTTTTCGAAGAATTTAGAATTAGTGATAAATGGATTTTGGAGCAATTAACATACATACAGAATTTTTAACGCAGGTAATACATTTGAAGATTTCAATTCTTCCAAAACTTCTAAATTCATTTCAATAATGATATATTTATATAATTTTGATGAATAAAATTTTATTAGTTTTCAATAATATTTTTTTACATCTGCATTATTTTCATGATTTTATATCTTGTTCATTTATTAATTCATCATTTTTGAAAGCTTGTTAAACATAAATTGGAAATTCGAGTTCAAATTTGAGATGGTAAGAAAAATTTGTAGAAAAAGTCACAAAAAAATAGGAATATTTACAATAAATGTTACAAAAAAGATAAATGTAAAATACAGATATAGAAAGCCATTAAAATTTTGCAATGTAGAATATATAAATTACAATTAGAACAATAAAGTTTTAAAAAAATCTAAAATTATTGATGGATTGATTTCTGAGTGATTTATATATTTTTTAAGTGATTATTCATTTTCTATGTTTTAGTTCTGCAACATTCGTTTTTATTTTATTAAAATTCTTTTGATATTAATATGATAATGATTAATACTAAATTTCAATTATAAGAAATGTAATGTTAAAAAATGAAATTAAATTACTGACTGAATTTTCGAGTAATGACTATATTTGTGATTTATTCTTTCATTGCAATGTTTTAGCTCTGTGATATTTTTACTTGTTATTTTGATTCTTGGAATATTGAAATATTTTAAAAGGTATAGTATATAAATGATAATTTTTCAAAGATTTTTTAAATATTTATGTATCTGGTAAATAACATTATTTTTAACTTTTTGAAGCCTTTTCATACAGATTTGGAATTTGAGCTGAAAATTGACATCATCAGAAAAATGAGTAGAAAAACTGAATGAAAAAAATCATCTTCTGCAAGATTTACAAAATTGAAAAATGTAGATCACAGATAGTAAAAGCGATTGAATTATTGCAACGTAAAATATTAAGAAAAAAGAATATTATTTTCAAACGAGAATAAAGATTCATGAAAATGTGAATTAAATAATTAATCGATTTTTCAGTAATTTCTATATTTTTTGGCTGATTAATGATTTTGTTGCGTTTTTACCGTGCTATATTCTTTTATTTTTCATTATATTGCAATATTCAGAAAGTTATTGATAATGAAAGATTAGGATAATTTTTATAAATATTTTTTATAAATAAGTTTTATAATATATTGGGTTTCTTTTATGATTTCCAACAATAGTATATTATTGTAAGTTTTGAAAATGACTTTTCTGACGAAACGAAAAATTGCAGTCCGAGGCGAAGCCAAGTCCAAAGTTCCGATTATTCGAAAATTTGGAATAAACATATTTTCTGCAATTTATACACCTTGTAAATTAAATTATTTATCATTTTTTAGAGCTTTTTTTACAGATTTGAAATTCGAGCTACCAATTGACATTTTCTGAAGAATCAGTAGAAAAAGTAATTTAGAAAAAATGGAGTTTTTTTAAGAGTTGAAAAAGAGCAAAATTTCAAACATAAATAGTAAAAGTTAAACTAGAAAAATGTAGAATATTGCAAATGAAAATAATAAAATAAATTTTAAGAAAAATGAATTATTATATAAATAAATGATTCATGAAAATATAAGTAATTTTTTTTTTAATTCTTTTTGTTTGTTTTATGTATGCTTCCGTTATGTGATGTTTGTTCTTATTATTTAAATTATCAAAATATTGCAATATTCTGGCAATTTTATAATATAATTGATAATTTATCACAGAGATTCGAAAAATGTTTTTAAATCATATAAATAAGATTGTTTATTATGTTTAAAAGCTTTCTACACATGTTAAAAAATTCGAGCTTCAAATTTACAATGTCAGAAAAATTAATATGAGGAGTTGTTTAAAAAAATATAATTTTTCTACAAGATTCAGAATATTGAAAAATGAAAAAATAAATATCGCAAAATACAAGAGCAATACAGGAATATACAATACGATAATACTTCACATTTAACAAACAATTCCACACTCTATTTTCTAATTATCCTATTTTTCAAATGTAATTTTTTATACTCTAACACACAAAATATTTTTGTTTTAAAAGAATTTTCCAAAAGATTTCATCCTATAACCTAACTTTCTTACACCACAAATTCAGTCATTCGTCAATAATTTCCATTATGACATTGAAAATACAAAAAAAAGTGTATGATTTTTTTGGAAACGTGATGTTTCGAATTTTCCAAGGAAAATATGAAATAAAATAGATCTAACCTTAAATCGTTTCACAACATTTCGTCCGAGAGTGACGATCGTAGCTCCTACCTCGGCGTCATTTTCGACGCCGAGTAAATTTTGATGACTAATTAGGGGGCAAAGTATAGTATAAGAATTTAACTTTGCCATTTTTTAGAGGAATAATTACAAAAGAAAACGAAGCAAAACGAAGAGAATATTGGAAATGATTGGAGAATATTTGTTTTGACAATATAAAAAACACGTGCTATTCACAGCTGTTATATATATGTATATTTTTCACAGGGATTTTAAATTTTTGCTGTGTTCTGTGCAGTTCTGTGCGTTCTGTGTATCATGAGTACCAACGGAAAAATTCAAATCTCGCGCCAAGTGCTGCCAACTTTAACGGTCAGTTTTGGCGGTTGAAAATCTATTTCCGCGATTTCCGCCTCGAAATCAGCGTTTTTTCGATAAATTTCGCGATCGCGACGGTGTTGCAGACTTTGGAAAAAGTGATAACCGTGTTTTTTTCAATTATCATAATAAATATGTACATTTATTATGCTTTACACACGGATTATTTCAAGATTGCTGCCCAAAAGACGCGCGGGAAAGCAAGAAAAAGGCAGGTGCCGAATTTCATACTTCTCGTCAAATTGACGCGTCATTTTTAGTAGAATTTCCAAAAATAATGGATTTGAATCAGGCGCACATCTAAAACAGTCGAGATTTAAATACTTTGAACTTTATCTTTGCGTCAAAATTACGCGAATCAGGCCCGTAGTCAGGGCTGTACGTTAGAGGGGGCAAAAGTAATTTTCAAGGGGGCAAAATTTTATTTAAAAAAAATTTTTTTTAACAACCAATTGAATAGAATGCAATCTAAGCGAAGAAAAGATAATTTATTATGATTTTTCAAACATTCTTTTATGAAATCTAATTTGTTTACACTGTCAAAAAAAGTTTGAAATTTCAAACCTCTTTTCTAGACTTTCTCTTAAAATCGTGTTTGAAATTTCATGGACATGTATATGAAAAGGATTTCAAAGAAATTTATATCAAAGTAATTGTTTTCATATTAGGTATATTAATTTGAATATTTTTTATTAATATTAATTTTATTTTAAGACACTACATGTTTGAAAATTTTAAAATATCTTTTGCATATTATCAAATATACAATATAATTTTTGTTGTGCAATTTATATTCCATGCAATTTAAATTTTTTGTTTCAATCAAATAGCTGTTAATAAATTAGGAAAAATCTGCTCCAAAAAAATTTAATATGTCGAAATCCACTCGAATTTAAAAAAGTTTGAATACACGTTCTCAATGAGAAATCATTTAAAGGTTAAAATGATTTTAATGTCTGCTTCATATTAAATAAACACTTCGATTTCATAGAAGTTTTATGATTTTCATAGACAGAGTCTATTTTTTTTATTAGTCGCGTGCATAACTGTAAATAAAAAATTCGATAAAACTTTTAATTCAAAAATTGATCTAATTGAAATGTTTTGCAATTGTTTCGCCTTGGGGAAAGTTTTTACGTAGTATTTTAGAATGAACACTACTTTTAAAACATTACCTAAATGTTTCCGTAATTTTGTATTGTTAGATTTCTTTATTGTTTCTTGCGAAGAAAGATTTTTGTTTGATTTCATGTTACAGCTGAAAAATTCTGTAACAATAATTCTTACGAAATGTTTTGATTCCAAATTATAAAAATTTCTTGAACATGCATACATTTTTCAAAACAGGTCAAAGATTACTCAAAACATACAGATTTTATTCCCTCTTTTTGTAGTATTTTTCCAGATTTCATCATTAAATGCAATAAAAGCAGCCATAATTAATGAAAATAATGCAGAAATCTATTCGTAACTGTAATCATTATGTTCATATGATTTCAAAAACATGTCACATACGTTACGTAACAAATACAGAAACATTTCAGAAACTTATTATTGTCCTAGAAAGTGACTTTTCATATCTTTTTGAAATCTATTCGAACACTTTTTGGTACACTTCTGTTACGTTACTGAAAGATGTAATGTTTCATTGGAAATCATTCTGAAATTGTTCTGAAAGAAAATTTTTCATGTAGGTGTAAATTCATATATTTACAAACAACTATTCCTCTTGGCGAATTTTCTTTCAAAAAAATCTAAGAATAATTTTTCATTAAATATTTAATATAATCTTGCATTATTTCAACAGAAGTAGTTGGGAAAAAGTTCAAGTACATTTCAGAAAGATATAAAAAATATATTTTCTAAAAATGACATACTCCTGAAAGTGAAATCTTTTTTTATTATTAAGAATTAAAATCTTGCTTCAATTACAATCTTATAAAAAATTTTTTTCTTACAAGGATTCTCCAAGGTCCTCTTATTAGGATTTTTAATCCCTATAAGGTTTTATCGAGTGTCTAATAAGGAACTTACAAGGATTTTATAAGGTTCACAGTATTCAATTTGGGAATCAGTCCCTTTTTCTTCGTGCTCAAAAACTAGATAAGCTCATTTAAGTTATCTCACTAAATATAAAAATAGCATTTCGACAAAACGTCTAAAAATGATGTTTGCAATAAAAATCTGAGGAAAAGAAAAAACACAACTTTTATGTTATACTAGGATGGTAAGGGCTATGAGTTAAGTATCGAAATATATAATTACGTATGACATAGATGTCCAACGTTGTTGAATAACATAGTTATGTTAAGGAGGAAAATTTTTCAAACAGTAAAAGAATTGCAGCTATTTTAACAAAATGGTATTCAAAATTTTACTGTACAGTATTTTAATAATTAAAACAAAAATGACAAAATTTGCAATAATATTGTAAAATTTACAATATTCTACTAATTTTTACCTCATGCATATGTGTTAGAAAGTACTAGATTAAAAAAAAGAAAAAATCTTCATTTTAGAAATTCGAACTAAACTAAAAAATAAAATTTCTACCATTTAAATTTCAAATAATCATAAAAGCCCGTGACTTATTAGTCTTGGGCTCGGATTTTCTCTCGGGGGTTTCGCGTTTGCTAAGTGAGAAATGGAAGGAATTCTTCATTTCTAAGGCGAAGTTCGATCGTTATCGCGGGAACGGCGAAAGCAAAAGCGGATGATCCAGCTAGAATATCGGGACAATTCTGGGAGCGAATAAATTCCCCAGCTCCGGCTGTACAATCAGCCATCGAATCTTATAGTAGACCTTCAAGAACATATCATTTTTCATTATTTTCCTCTTCAGCGGCCACGAAACGTTTCAATAAAAGCTGCCCCGTGTGAACCAAAACTGTCCGGGATATTCATTAATCGAATCCTCATTACAATCTGTTTGCAATTGAATGTGAAACTTCCTTTGGCGAGTTGTTAGTCTCGGTTTTGTTCTAAATCAGCGCTGATGGCTATTTTTTTATTGGGAAGATAGTCATATGTTCATCACATATACATCAAATTTTAGAAATCTATAAAAAATCCATATAAAAGTATTAAAAATCTTTCGATTCATATAAAATCTAAAAGAATAAGAAAATAATTGAATTCTATGAAAAAACTGTTTTCTAAAAAATCTCAACAAATGCCTCTACTATCTACATATTTTGGAATTCCAGGGCATAGAATTCTAAATATACTATAAATCTATGAAAATTCTGGAAAACGTAACGAAATCTTTTCAATCTTTCAAAAATACGAGAACAGACTAACGATATAAAATATGAAAATCTATATGACTGAAATTTTATCATGAATTTTTGAACTACTAAGAGTAGTTCTAAATTCACATCTTAAAGCATCGAGTTTTTTATATCTCTGTAGCAATCTACAAAAAAATAAGTAGTCTATTAAAATACTTAATAATCCTCGAGGGTTTCGTATATAATATGTATTATAATAAAAAAATTTAAAAAGTTAGTTGACTAGTTTACTAACTTGCTTGTTTACTAGTTTGAGAGTTTACTAGTTTACTAATTTACTTATTAACGATTTTGCTAGTTCACTAGCTTACTAGTTTTTTATTAAACTAGCTAACTAGCTAACTAACTAACTGGTTTTTTTATTTAATTAGCTTACCAGTTTGCTATTACCAATTTGACAAGTTTACTAGTTTTCTAATTAACTAATTCACTTGGTAATGAGTTTGCTAGTTTACTATTTGATTTTTTTATTTGCTTACTATTTTACTATTTTACAATTTCAGTATTTTACTAGTTCACTACAGGGTGCGCCATTTCTTATGTCGGCATGTAAACATTGAATAACTTGAAAAAAAAACAACCGATTTCTGTAAATGAGGTATTTTTATTTAGTTTGGTCCTTTACAATTTATTTAGACTAGTTTTTGAACACAACATCAATCAAGTGGCCGCCCTTATTGTTCACAGCAAAATATGCCCTTTTTGCGGCGTTTTCCATTACCTTTTCGAGCATCTCGGGTGGTATAGCAATGATTTCGGCACGAATATTTTCCTTAAGCTCTTCAATGGTCTGCGGCTTGCTGGCGTACACTTTACTTTTCAAATAACCCCACAAAAAGAAGTCTGGAGAGGTCAAATCTGGAGATCTGGGTGGCCATTCAATGTCGCCTCTTTTTGACATCAGACGTCCAGGGAATTTTCGTTGCAGAAACTGGATTGTTTGATTCGCAGTGTGGCAGGTCGCACCATCTTGTTGAAACCAGTAATCTTCAAGACCTTTTTCACGCATTTGTGGGCAGACATAGTGAGCCAACATCCACCGATATCGGTTTCCATCGATCGTTTGGTTCTCTTTGAAAAAATAAGGACCAATGATGGTTTTGGCGCAAACGCCGGCCCAAACAGTAACTTTTTGGTCATGCAATGGCGTTTCATGGATCTCGTGTGGATTCTGCGTTCCCCAAATGCGGCAATTTTGCTTATTAACGCCTCCAGAAAGTTTGAAATGTGCCTCGTCGGTCATTAAAATTCGCTTCCAAAAATCAGGTTCAGTATCAACTATTCGAGCGATTGTTTGTCCATATTCCAAGCGACGTGGATGATCTGTAGGCAATATTCTTTGTGTTAATTGCATTTTGTACGGAAACAAATGCAAATCATCTTTCAAAATGCGCCGTAGAGTGGTTCCACTGATGCCGAGATGCTGAGCGCGGTGACGATATGAAACTTTTGGGTTTTGGGCAACGCTCTCTCTGACAGCTTCAATCAGTTCATTTGAACGTCTTGGTCGTTGATGAACGGGTTGTTCGCGATCTTTCACTGTCCCGTGGTCACAAAAATTCGACACCAAACGACGAATAGTGTTGTCAGATGGTGCCTGTTTGCCAAGATATTTTCGACGATATGCTCGTTGAGTTAACACAACTGAACGACTATTTTCAATGTACAAAGTAACTATTTCAGCGCGTTCTTTTGGTGTGAAGCGATACATGGTTGAAATTGTACTGAATTGACGTTTCCAAAACAAGTGAAGTCAAGTAAATCGGTTGTCAAATGTTTAAGTTATTCAATGTTACAATACCGACATAAGAAATGGCGCACCCTGTAGCTTACTAGTTTAGTAGCTAACTAGTGATTTATTTAACTAGCTTACCAGCTTACCAACTAACTAGTTTTTTATTATATTAGCTTACTAGTTTACTAGCTTATTAGTTTACCAGTTTGCTAATACAAATTTGACAAGTTTACTAATTTACTAATTAACTAATTTATTTGTAAATGAGTTTACTAGTTTACTAGTTGATTTTTTCGTTTGCTTACTATTTTACTACTTTACAATTTCAGTAGTTTACTAGTTTACTAGGTTACTTGTTTACTAGTTTACTAGAAATCTTTTAATAAATAAAAATTAGGTAGATATAATTTTTTTAGAAATTTATAAAACTTTCTGTCCTGGAGTATATTTATTGGTATACAAAAATTACATACCTATATAATTCAAGAAATTATTCTAGAACTTCATATAGAAAACAATAAAAATACATATAATTCAATTCAATCGTTGAAATTTACAATACTATATCATCAATTTTTAAAAATCCATTGAGTGATTCATATGAATGTTAGAAATATATAAGAATAACAGCAAATATTACAAAATATAATGAATAATATACCATACGAAAATAATATATATTCATGATGTACCTTCTATCTGCGTGGTTAAAATTTGCTAAAAATCAATTCATGTATATAAATTTTTTATAACTTCGATTCCTAGAGCATCGAATTTCAGAAAGCTCTACAGAAACCCATACTACTTAGTATCAGAAAACTCTTAAAGTGGTCGAAATACAAAAAGTATTAGTAAAAAAAATTGAAACCTCTTAGTTAATAACTAAAAATTACAACAAGCATATTCCATTATTTACAAACCTGAAAAATGTACAACTCTGGATTCCAAAAGTTGGGTAACTTAAATTCCAAAATGTAAAATATTTCAAAATCGCTCTCTTGTAATATATTTTCAAAGAATGAAAATGATGAAATCCCAAAAGAAAAATATTTTTCAGAAAAACCCCTCCCGAAAATTTTTTCTGCCTACGCCTCTGCGTAAAATTATAGAATTGAATTTTTCGTTACTCACATGCATGAAATTTTAAAGTACGTTTTCGTATATGCCAATTTTTGATATAGTCTTTCGGGAGGCTTTTTTACACACCATCACTTAGATTCAGTGTGTACCAGATATTATTTTCGTAGATTTTTTCACTTTTTTACTAAAGTATATGGAATATAAAAAGAGAAAAAGATAATGATTCAGTTTCATTAGCTCCGTACTTTTCAGGGTCGGGGAAAGAGATCGTGTGTCTTAAAAGATAAAGAATACCGCAAAAATGCTACTTTTTATTGAATTATTCAGTTTTTGACTAAAGTATTTTTTGATATTCATGATATAACTAGAGTTTGTCAAAAACACAACTCTTTTTGATTTTCATCTCTCTTAGTATTTTCTCAGGGTTTATTTCATTTTAAAGTTTTTATTATATTTATGAATTTCTGTATTGATTTCTAAAATTCGATACTGTAAGCTTTGCAGTTTTTTCGGATTTTCAACACTCACGTAGATTCATATTTTTCCCTATTATTCACTGGATTGAAGCAATTTATCAAATTTTTAATTTCATTAGCTACACTACCTCAACACCCTAATCAGTATTCTGTTTAAGGAAGAATGCATCTATCCTCTAGATTGAAGTAAACACGTTTTTGATAGTTTTAACATGTTTGTGTATTATTATTTTTTTTGTCGATTATTACTCACTAAATCATTACTTTTTAATTTTCACACGAAATTTTCATTCAAATATCGGAAGAAGTTTGAACGCCTAACCTCATTCATTCTTTCATGATATCACCTGAATCCATAAAATTCAGAAGAATCTGAAAAAAAAACTCAGAGAGCTTTCGAAATGTCCAGTTGCTGGAATCAGCTAGAAATCAAACGAGTTTCAGAAATTATCGAGCAATCACGGTACGTGTGAGGTAGGTATTGTCGAAAAATGAAAAAATCTTCGAATTCATAACCCAAGCAACGATTATCTGTATATAGAGAATGATTGGCGCGAATCACGCGTGCATAATAGTAGGGTAAGAGCGACGAAATTGGCGGGTCTTCGTCGATAGGAAACTTTCACGACGATTGTGCGACGCGCTACATTCCTTGGAGCATTATCTCGCTTCGATCGATTTGACGGCGATCGGTTAATTTAACACAGAGAAACTCCGTACCGTTCTTGCCCCACATCGGCTCAAGCGAAGACCCAAGTCTTTTCTTCCTTCTGCTCTTTTCGGGGTCATCCGAAATCACCGGCTTCGTGCCCGCAAAGCCACAAAAAAGTGCTCTCAGAGCATTCAAACCCACGCTCGAAAAGCATCAATCCTAAGCGACATTTTCCCCAAGAGCATGTTGTGCAGGCGGAAAATTTGTTGGGAAACTTATACATATCATATTGTTCTGTACTTTTTCTTTGGCTCGATCGACAAAAATGGTTGGGAAAACAATATTATCATATTGTTTTGTATTTTTTATAACCCTCCCTTATGAAAAAAAACTATTAGCAACTGTTGGGAACTATTAGAAACTATTTGGGAACTATTAAAAACTATTTGGAATTATTGAGGAACTATCGAGAAACTATTGAATGATTTCAATAGTCTTAATAGTTTCAATAATTTCCCTTCTTATAGTTTCCATAGTTTCAATAGTTCCTATAATATTCCTGCCAATAATTTCAAAGTTCGAAATAGTTTCAGTGATGTTTAATCATTGTAACTATGAACTTCGATGATTTTAAATCATTTTCAAATCCGATTTGAAGTCACAATTCAGTGATCATTTGCATGAAAATTGTTATGTTACATGTTTTAATGCAATTTTCATATTAAAAATGATTTTCAATCACTTTCAAGATTTTCAATGATTTTCGATGATTTCAATGACTTTCAGTCATTCAAATAGTTTCCATCATTTTCAATCATTTCCGAATCCGATCTGAAATCACAATTTAACGATCATTTGCATGGAAATTGTTGAAGCCCAAGTTTTAGTGCAATTTTCAATCATTTTCAAGATTTTCAATGATTTTTAATAATTTTCAATAATTGAAATAGTTTAAATGACTTCCATAGCTCCAATAATTTATCTTCTAATAGTTTCCATAGTTTTCATAGTTTGAATAATTTATCTTCCAGTATATTTCATAGTTACTACGGTTTCAATGATTGATATAATTTCAATGATTCTCAATCATTTTTAAATCCGATTTGGAATCACAATTAAACGTTTATTAGCATGAAAATTGTTAAATCACAATTTATAGTGAAATTTTTAAATTGAAAATGATTTTCAATCACTTTTAAGGTTTTCAATGATTTTCAGTCATTAAAATAGTTTCAATGATTTTCAATCATTTTCAAATACGATTTGAAATCACAATTGAATGATCATTTGCATGAAAATTGTTAAATTACAATTTTTGGTGCAATTTTCAAATTGGAAACAATTTTCAATCATTTTCAAGATTTTCAATAATTTTCGATAATTTCAATGATTTTCAGTCATTAAAATGGTTTCAATGATTTTCAATCATTTTCAAATCCGATTTGAAATTACAATTTAATGATTGTTTGCATGAAAATTGTGAAAGCACAATTTTTAGTGCAATTTTCAAATTGGAAACAATTTTCCATCATTTTCAAGATTTTCGATGATTTTCAATGATTTTCAAGTTTTTTTATGATTTTCAATCATATTCAAGATTTTCAACGATTTTCAATCATTTTAATGATTTTCGATCATTGAAATAGTTTCAATGATTTTCATAGCTTCAATAATTAATCTTCTAATAGTTTCCATAATTTTCATAGTTTCAATAATTTATTTTTCAGTAAATTTCATAATGTCTATAGTTTCAGTAATTTTGGAAACTATTGAAATATTGGAAACTATAGGATTAAAAAACTATTGGAAACTATTGATCAATAGTTACCAATAGTTTTCAATAGTTTTTTTTCACGAGGGCTCGATCAATACATTTGGTTAGTGACTTTTATTTTCGATTATGTATACGAGACTTTTTGTTTCCTTTGGGCAACAAAATTATTTCCTGATAATCTCACAGAACCCATTATCATTATCGTCTGATTCAAGCATAGTATGGCTCCAATAGCATGAAACTCATGCAGGGGCGTAGGCAGACAAAATTTTCGGGAGGGGTTTTCTGAAAAATATTTTTCCTTCGGGATTTCGTAATTTTTCATCTTTGACAATATGGTTACAAGAGGGTGATTATGAAATATTTTATATTTCGAATTTCAAAATTATACAACTTTTTCAATCCAGAGTTGGAAATTTTTCGTGTTCGTAAATAATGGAATTTGATTTTTTTGATTTTCAAATAGTAACTGAGGTTTACATTTTTTTTTTACTAATACTTGTCCTCCATTACTTGTTATCCAATCTGTAGTATTTTCTGGTATATATACATTTCTAATATTTCTATGCATCGCTCAATAGACTTTTAGAAATAGATCCTATAGTATTGAAATTTGTTGATATCTTTTTGATAAAAACGTATTAAGATTCATATTCTCAAAATCAACGATTTTAAGAGTATGAATTGATTTTTCAGACGGCAGTTTCTTTTATGAAGACTTTAAATAACTTTATTCCATATGTTCAAGTATTTCTATAATCAAAAGTATATTTAATTGTGTAAGTTATATCGGTGTATTGATCAATTGAATTGGATGTATTTTTATTGTTTTCCATATGAATTTGTAGAATAATTTCCAGAATTATATATAATTATATTACCATATTAATAATTATGCTCCAGGAGAGAAAGTTTTATAAATTTCTAAGATGATTTTTTCTACATGATATTTATGTATTGAAAGATATCTAGTAAAACCTAGTAAGCTTGTTAACTAGTAAACTACAGAAATTGTAAAATAGTAAAATAGTAAACAAGTTAAAAAGAAAAATAGTGAACTAGCAAACTAGTTAACAAGTGAATTAGTTATTTAGTACACTACACTGTAAAAAAAATGGATTTTTTCCAAACATGTAGGTAAAGTTTTTTACTATGACATCAGTATGGAAATTTTTCCATACAAATGCCTGGAAGAATCATGGCTCATGTATGAAATTTTTCCGTGCAATTATATTGCAATTTTTCGATACATAGCATGAAAATTTTTTTATAATTATGCATGGAAAAAACTCGATCAATGCATGGAATTTTTTCTGTTCAATGGTCTGGTATAATAGCAAACTTGGCATGGATTTTTTTCTAAACATGTATGTGAAGTTTTTTACCATGACACAAGTGTGGAAATTTTTGGATGAAAAAAAATGGACTACCAGGCAACCTTTTCAAGTATTTAAAAACACTTACACCCAAATCTACACCAATCTACACCAAAATCTACACCAAATCCCATATCCACATCTGGACATACACTGGCCTCACAATTTTGAATTATTTTGGAAATCTAACGTTGATTTGACTACCAGGGAACCTTTTCATGTATTTAAAATCAATAACACCCAAATCTACACCAATCTACTCCAATCTACACCGTACAATTCTTGTATGCATACAATTCTGTATCAGGCATACAGTTTATTTTGGTTGTTTGAAAATTATAATTGTGCTTTTAGGAAATAAATCTTCCGTAAAATTAATAAATTGGTCCGTAAAAACATTGCGTACTAAAAGAAGGAGTTGAATGATACATATTTTGGTAAATTTACAAAAAAGAAAGGAGAAAAGATGAGAAAAAGGACCTTTATTTTTCAATTGCTAAAAGAGGGAAGAGAATTTCGTTGACGCACTAATAAGTGGTAAGACGAGAAGTTTGTGCTTCAATAATGTGAGTTCCTGAAGAGGACCCAAAATTAAGGGTCGAAAGCTCGAAGAAAGAAGAATAAAAATGCAGATTTGTGAAAGGGAAAGGAAGGAAAAAGTTGTTCTTTTAATTTAGTCTCCTTCTAATCAAATGACTGTTGACTCCAGGGATCGTGTTTAATAAGGATTCAATGATCTAAGATACAAAGTTTTGTAAATTTTCAGCATGTTTCAGGAAGAAATTTTTTCTCCGATACGATATTGTTTTCCATCTTGCGCGATAAATTGTTGATCCTACTCTTTTTTCCCTTCACCTCAACGGAGAATTCTCGAGAGGTAATTATTGTCTCGATTATAAGCAATGAGCTATTTGCTTTTTACACGTGAAGAAAATCAATTCACGTTTTCACATCAAAAGTAAAATTGACTGAGCAAGTACACTTTTTACATTGTTGTTTTGTATACGAGTATCAATTTTAGTAACAATAAAATGCATAAGCACTTGGTTTTCCCACATCAATCATTCATTGGCAAATGCCAAGGTTAAGCAATGTTTTCGTCAATTTTATTTATACAAACTTTGCTTCATTTTCTGATGTATGCAAGAATTTTCGCATATTTGCACATAACTTTCGATCTAAAAAAAAAATTTCTCGTGTTGAGAATGGCCACTTTTTTCGATAAAAAAAGTTGTTTAGAATTGTTCGATTGTTCCATAGTCATGTATATTGAAAAAATAATTTTTCAAGCAGGGAAGACACACTGATTGCTATGATACAATGAGCTATTCCATTTTTTCACGCCATCAACTTTTTCTGCATTTAATAATCAGATCTTCCCTCATTATTTTCTCACGACGTAATTACACGTCTTAAAAAAACACTAAAATCTTGCACTGTATATTTCCGGTTGATTGTGAACAAAAAAGAAAATTGTTTTTAATTTCTTTGTTTTCAAATTCCACGCGAGCCGAAAAAATTCGTCCAAAGGAATCTAGTTCAAGTAAACAACCTCGGGAAATTCGTTTAATTGACTAATCAAAGCGCCTAGCAAAAATTTTTTCTGCCTGCGTCTATGAGTGTCGTTCTGATATATCATATGTATATTGAGAACAGTGCATTATCCGCTGGTACGAAGCGCACGCGATCAGTAAGCAAGGAGTTTATCACCGCGCAACGGGATACGTAGAAATAGAAGTAATGGGTCAACGTAGTTACGATTACCATAATAGTGTACTACATTCGCGTTTGCTTTACTGTCAACGCATGGCGCGGAAACATATATAACCGCTGACAGAATTTTGCTCACGAAAGACCGCAAAAACCAGAGCAACCATGGGCGTAAATACTAAACGTTTTCGGATGAAAAAGCTTTATAGATTTTTAGACAATAATCGAAAGTATGGGATGTTTTCAATTTCAATTAAACCGGTGCACTTGAAACATGATTTTATTTTCCAATGAAATTGAAATACGTATTATTTCTTTTGAGCCGAAAATTGGGTAACTTTAAACATAAGTCTAGGCAGAGGGGGGTTTTGGGGGTTCAAACCCCTTCCGAAATTGTGATGAAATCAATCAATATTTCATGTAAAAATGAAAAAGTTACATTGACAAACATTGCAAACGTTAGCAGTGTATATTTAAAAAAAGTAAAAATTACCGAATAACTGTTGCAACCCAGTGAATAACCAAGAAAAATTAGAATCTATGAAAATGCTGAAATTTTCTAAAACTTTCAATCTTGGATCATCAAAGTACAGAAATCTATATAAAATCCATATAAAAGAATGGAAAATCTTTTGATTCATACAAATTCTAAAATAAAGATGAAATTATTTGAATTGTATGAAAAAAAACTATTTCATGAAAAATCTCGACAAACGCCTCTACGATCTATAAATTTTGGGATTCTAGAGCATCAAATTCTAAATATCTATGAAAATTCTAGAAAACCCAACAAAATCTTTTAAATGTTTCAAACATACGAATGAAGAAAAACGATATAAAACATGAAAAATCTATATGAATGTGATTTTATCAATAAATATTAAAATTAGTGAGAATCGATCGAAATTCGCATTTTTAAGTATCGGGTTTTTTAAATCTCTGTAGCAATCTACAAAATAATAAGTAATTCATACAAATTCTAAGAAATCCTCCAGGGTTTGGTTTATTATACTCGAAGGATGTGAAAAAAAATTTTACCAGCTTACTAGTTTACTAGTTTATTAGCTTACTTGTTTACTAGTTTACTAGCTCACTAGTTTCCTAGTTAAGTAGCTTACTAGTGTACTAACTTACCATTTTGCAAGTTTACTTATTTACTTGCTTGCCAGTTTTCTACTTTACTGAATTACATGATAACAAGTTTACTAGTTTACTAGTTCGCCAGCTTACTGGTTTACTAGCTTACTAGATTACAAGTTTACTAGTCAACTAGTTTCTTTATTTAACTAGTTTACGATTACAAATCTGACAAGTTAACTAGTTTACTAATCAACTAATTTACTTGTTAACGAGTTTTCCAGTTTACTATTTTACTTTTTCGCTAGTTTACTATTTTAAAATTTTATAATTTCAGTCGTTTACCACTTTACTAACTTACTTGCTTACTAGCTCAATGATTTACGCGTTTACAAGTTTACTAGCTAACTAGTTTACTAGTACTAGTTTAGTAGCTCACTCGTTTACTTGTTTACTAGCTTACCAGTTTTTAATTTTACTAGTTAAATTTCTGACAAGCTTATTAGTTTATTAATTTACTTGTTAACGAGTTTACTAGTTTACTATTTCACTAGCTAACCAGTTTACTAGCTCACTTGATTACTAGTTTACTATTACAAATTTGACAAGTTTACTAGTTACTATCTAATTTACTAGCTAAATATCTAATTTACTTGTTAACGAGTTAGCTAGTTGACGATTTTACCATATAACTTGTTCACTATTTTACTATATTACAATTTCAGTAGCTTACTAGTTGACTAGCTTATTAGTTTGCTAGTTTACTCTTTTTCTAGCTTACTAGTTTACTCTTTTTCTAGCTTAGTAGTTTACTAGTTTACAAGTTTACTTGCTCACCAGTTTACTTGCTTACCAGTTTACTAGCTCACTTTTTTACTAGAAATCTTTCAATACTCCAAAATTATGTAGAAATAATTTTTTTTAGAAATTTATAAAAAATCTGTCCTGGAGCATATTTATCAATATAATACTATAAATACAGATATTTTAGAAATCATTCTAGAAATTCATATAGAAAACAATAAAAATACATTCAATTCAACATATACAATTTTTACAATTGCACGTATTTTTTACTGTAGAAATACTAAAAAAAATTTGAAATAAAAATTTTGAAAACTTCATAGAAGAAACTGTCGTTCCAAAAATCAATTAAAATTCTCAAAAATGTTGGAAGTTTCAATACAATAGCATCGATTTCTAAAAATCTATTGAACGATCCATTGAAATAATAAAAACGTATAAAAATACTATAAAATACTACAAAATTTATTGAATAATATACCAGACGTAAAAAATATAATTTTATAATGTACCTTCGATCTGTGTGGTTAAAATTTGCTCAAAAATCATTACAAATATATAAATTTTTCATAAGTTTGGTTCCCAGGGCATCTAATTTTAGAAAGCTTTCTAGAAACCTGTATAACGTAATACTAGATAATTCTCAAAGTGGTATAAATACAAAAAGTACTAGTAAAAAAAAATGTCAACCTCAGTTACCAATTGAAAATCACAAAAATCGAATTCCATTATTTACGAACATAAAAAATATGCAACTCTGTATTCTAAAAGTTGTGTAAGTAACTTTAAATTCCGAAATGTGAAATATTTCAAAATCGCTCTCTTATAACCATATTGTCAAAGATGAAAAATCACGAAATCCCGAAGGAAAAATATTTCCCAGAAAACCCCTCCCGAAAATTTTTTCTGCCTATACCCCTGACAACAATACCATTACGTAGATAAAATTTTAAAACTATTTGGCACCACATGATGAAAGTGAAACTCTTTGGTTACAAAATCGACGGTGCTGCAATTTTCAAGAACAAACATAAAAAAAGTACATATTCGCGTTTGTAGAAGCGATGCCAAAACAAGGCCAGGCAAACGTTTGATCTTCAGGTAATATGAGTCAAGAAACCCAAACACCCGCGAGAAGAAGTAAAAGAAAAAAAAAAAAAAAAATAAAAAACTGTGTCAAGAGCGTGTGACGAAGGGTTTAATGAGCCAGGTCATTTGCAGTAATGACTTATCGCTTTGAACTAACGGTAATGTAATAGCGATTAATCAGCTGGTCCCAAAGGAATTGAAGGAGGAGGGGGAAGAGAATATGCACGAGAGCTTCATTTTATACATTATTAATTTATGCAGTACTAGAATTTGAAAGGAATTGATGTCACAAGATCAGTTACTTTATAACCTTCAGGACTTTGTTCAGAAAAAACGGGAAGAAATCTTTCATTGAATACAAAACCGGTAAAAGTGTGTCACTTTCCGAGCCTTTTGTCAAATTTCAATAGCACCAGGGGAAATGAAGCTAAGCATTTTTCTTTCGGTTTTTGATAATCGGTTACAAGAGAAAGCGAAAATACCGCAGCAGCGGAAATGGAGAAACATTTACGCTGACTTGCACTTGTCAATGGGGTTTTGCTGGGATCGTATACCAAAAGGATGTTTTCACTTTTTTCGAAGGTTTTTCGGAAAAATTTATACACACGTTTATAAGAAAAATATTGGAAGACGTGTTTGATGATCTCAACTTGGAAATTTACCTACAACTTCCATCTTCCATCTTTACTTTGGGTCACATGAGTCATATGGAAACATTTTCATAACAAAACAGAAAATCTCTTTGAAGTCATGGAAAGTGAAATCTCGGTAACAATAACAACTAGTGACTGTTTGAAAGTCTTTGTTTGAATCCTTCAGTATTGACATACATGTAAATTAGTTCCCAAAAAAGAACGTAGAAGATGACTCCTTTTCCTCTATTTACATTTTTTTACTCTTCCAGTCAAACTTTTTGAAGAAATGTGATGAATTAAACATTTTTTCACGTACGCTCTTCCGGTACTTGTTCATGTAAATTAAGTAACACTTAAAGTTAAAGTCACATTGCATGAATAATGTACTTTGGAATAATTATGTATTATGAGCAGGCGCGTAGGCAGAGGGGGGTTTTGGGGGTTCAAACCCCTCCTGAAATTCTGACGAAATCAACCAATATTTCATGTGAAAATGAAAAAAGTTACATCGATAAACAATAGATATATAAGTTACAAAAAATACATGAAAACGTTAGTAGTTTGTACCTATTTAATGGAAAAGTAGAAATGACTAAAACGTAGAATAACGTAGAAAATATGAATCAGAAAAATAGTTGTAACACATTGAATAATGAAGAAAAATGAAAATGTACTAAAATCCTAAAAATTTAGGAAACTTTGAATCTTAGATCATCAAATTCTAGGAATCTGTATAAAATCCATACAAAAGTATTAAAAATCTTTCTTACAAACTCTTAAAGGATAATGAAATTAATTAAAACCCTGTTTTCTGAAAAATCTCTACAAATGCTTTTACGATCTAGTAATTTTAAGATTCTAGAGCATCAAATTATAAATATACTATAAACCTATGATAATTCTGGAAAACTTAAAAAAATCTTTTATATTTCAAAAATACGAAAAAAGAATAACGATATAAAACATGGGAAAATCTATATGAATGTAATTTCATCATTAATTCTTGAAACTACTGAGAATAAATCGAAATTAGTATTTGAAAGCATCAAGTTTTTTAAATCTCTGTATCAAGCTACAAAAATATAAGTAATCTATAAAAATACTTAGAAATCCTCCAGGGTTTCATATATTATACTAGAAAAGTGTGAAAAATAAGTGAACTATTTTACTTGCTTACCAGTCTACTAGTTTACTAATTTACTTGTTAACGAGTTTACTATTTTACTAGTTCACTAGCTTACTAGTTTACTATAGTTTACTAGCTTACTAGTTTACTATAGTTTACTAGCTTACTAGTTCTTATTTAACTAGCTAGCTAGTTTACTAGCTTACTAGTATACCAGTTTACAATTACAAATTTGACAAGTTTACTAGTTTATAGGCTAACTAATTTACTTTTTAACAAGTTTGCAAGCTTACTATTTTTCTTTTTTACTATTTTGCTAACTTAAAAGTTTACTAGATTACCAGTTTGCTTGCTTACCAGTTTACTAGTTTACTTGATAACAATACTAGTTCACTAGTTCACTAGATTACTAGTTTACAAGCATACTAGATAACTTGTTTACTGGCTTACTAGTTTTTTAAATTAACTAGCTTACTAGTGTACCTATTTACTATTACAAATTTGACAAGTTTACTAGTTTACTAATTTACTAATTTAATTATCAACTAGTTGACTAGCTTAATTGTTTACTATTATACTATCTTACTCGTTTACTAGGTAACTAGCTTTCCAGTTTACAAGTTTACTAGTTTACTAACTTACCAGTTTACAAGTTTACTAGTTTACTTGCTAATCAGTTTACTACTTTACTAATTTACTTGATAACAAGTTTACTAGTTTACCAGTTCACTAGCTTACTAGTTTACTAGATAACTAGTTTACTATTTTACTAACTTACTAATTTACTTGTTAAGGAGTTTGCTAGTTTATTATTTTACTTTTTCACTTATTTATTATTTATATATTTTACAACTTCAGTAGTTCACTAGTTTACTATTTTACTTGTTCACTAGTTTAGTAGTTTACTAGCTTACTAGTTTGCTAGTTTACTCTTTTTCTAACCTACTAGTTTACCAGGTACAAGTTTACTAGAAATCTTTCAATTCAAGAAAATTATGTAGACATAACTTTCTCCGAAATTTATAAAACTTTCTGTTTTAGAGCATAATAATTATTAATATAATACTACATTTACACAAAATTTTAGAAATTGTTTTACAAACTCAAATAAAAACCATAAAAATGCATCCAATCCAATTCAAATAGTTTATACAATTAAACATACTTTTAAATGTAGAAATACTGAAAAATACAGGAAAAAAGTATTGAAAATTTTCATAGAAGAAACTGTCGTCTAATAAATAAATTTTAATTCTCAAAATTTTTGAAAGTTTCAATACTTTAGCATCAATTTTTAAAAAGCTATTGAGCGACCCATAGAAATATTGGAAATATATAAAAATACCAGAAAATGCTACAAAATTTAATGTATAACATACCATACGATGAAAATATAAATTTATGATGTACCTTTTATCTGCGTGGTTAAAATTTACTCAAAAATCATTTTAAAGATATAAATTTTTTAGAATTTTGATTCCTAGAGCATCGAATTTCAGAAAGCTCTATAGAAACCCGTATTACTTAATATCAGATAATCCTTAAAGCGGTATAAGTACAAAAAGTATTAGTAAAAAAAATCGAAGCCTCAGTTACTAATTGAAAATTACAAAAATGATATTTCATTATTTACGAACATGACAATTGTGCAACTCTAGATTCCAAAAGTTGTATAACTTTTGAATTCCGAAATGTAAAATATTTCACAATCATTCTCTTATAATCATATTGTCAATGACGAAAAATTATGAAATCTCGAAGGAAAAATATCTATTAGAAAATCCCTCCCCGAAAATATTTTCTGCCTACTCCTCTGATTATGAGACTGGTGCTGGTGATGGAAATAAGTTGAGAAAAAAGGTTTTCTACTTTTTGGCAGTATTATTTAAGGTGTTGAGAACTATGGAGAATTTTTTGTAAATACTCTCATGTTGAGAAAATGGGCAAAAGAATTTTCAAAAAAAATATGTATTGCAAATTGAAGCATGAAACTTATTTCAATCACGATATTCTTATTTATGGAGGTAGAATGGCACTCCCTAATAAATAAAAAAGCATAAATTCATTGTCGATGACGAATTTCTCGACGTGGACAAAACGGGAGTGCTGAATTTGGACAAGGGGAAAATCGGCGAGGCGACACGAAAGCCTGCGATGCCGGCGAGTTGTTGCTTTACCTGCCGGCGACGCCGACTTCCTGACCCACATACCTGGCCCATCGTGCACACAAGTGCACACGTACATTTCGCGAACGCAATAAGCAAGATGGTATTATCCATTGGGACCTCGTTCACGTTCCCAGGGAACTATTCCTGCACGCGAGGACAGCACGACGATAATTATTGACCTCTAATTACAATTACTGCCGCATTCGAAACCAACCCAAAATTCCTCTTGTCTGAGATGCATGCACGAAACTTTCGATTATAACTGGCAGTAACTCAGTCCTACTGACTTTAATTTATTCTAATGAGAGTCTGCTGAGGATCTTGTATTTTTTGAAATTATCTGTTTCAAAAAGTCCAAGTCATCGGGGATAATTACTGAAGGTTACGAATAGCTAGACAAAGCGTTTTCCAATATTTTTTGATTTTTTGATAATTTTGATGATTTAATAATACCAGCAATAAAAAAAATTGATGCAACTTCTCAATTGCCGTTAAATAACCAATAAAACTAATGGCCGGCTCGGCCTGAAGAGTTCTGTAAAAAAATGCCAATGTTTAAAGTGCGGCCACAATAAGACGCGAATCTTTGATGATGATGATGATGATGATGATGATGATGATGATACGCACAACGGTACTTTGATGCGTACATACGCTGAACCACACCAAGTCTACAAAATCTGTGCGAGTCATCTCGGGAAAAGACGTTGATACGATGAAGTGTCTGATTACTCGAATTATCGTGAAACAATGATGAATAGTGAAATGCAGGCGACATTGAAGATAAAATAAAGTTCACGAGTTGAACGAATCTTATGGCCATAATAATTTGATATGGGATGAGTGCAGGGGGTAGGCAGAAAAAATTTTCGGGAGGGGTTTTTCTAAAAAATGTTTTTCCTTCAGGATTTCATAATTTTTCATCTTGGATAATAAGGTTACAAAAGAGTTATTTTGAAATATTTGGAATCCATGGTTCCACGTTTTTCATGTTCATAAATAATGGAATTTGATTTTGTGATTTTCAATCAGTAACTGGAGTTTCAATTTTTTTTAACTAATACTTTTTGTATTGATACCACTTTAAGGGTTATATGATATTAAGTAGTATAGGTTTCTGTAGAACTTTCTGAAAATCGATGCCTTAGGAATCAAATTTCTGAAAAATTTATATATTTGGATTGATTTTGAGCAAATTTTAATCACACAAATAAAAGGTATATCATAAATTTTTAATATTAACATATGGTATGTTATTGATAAAATCTTGTAGTATTTTCTAGTATTTTTATATATTTGTAATATTTCTATGGATCTTTCAAAAGATTTTTAGAAATTAATGCTATAGTAGTGAAACTTTCAACGATTTTGAGAATTTAAATTGATTTTTCAGACGACAATTACTTTAATGAAGATTTTGAATACTTTTGTTCCATATTTTTCTAGTATTTCTACAATTAAAGGTATGTTTCATTCAGAGATGGGCGAAGTCGAGTACATTGAGTACTCAGTACAACGCGGAGTACAGAGTACATGTACTCGAGTCCACGTACTCTATACTCAAGTACTCGTGAGTAATACTTTCGCCCACTTCAATTGCTCTTACTGCAAGTAGCGCGTTACGTAAAACGCTTAACGCATTACGCGGCTCTTCGGACTAGTTTATTTTTACTTGATGCATAAAACTGACAATCATCACAAGATACATGTGGATGGTATTGTTTCTTTATCTGCTCATTTGAATTCTGCGATCAAATTAGATGAACAAATTTAAATATTATTTTTTAAACAATTAGGGGCGAAATTGAATTACTCGCAGTATGCTTATACAATTTTTAAGACTTTCAGATGCCTGATAATTAATCTAGTGTATAATTTACAAATTTGATTTTATAAACATTTTTCAACAATTACGTGTGAAATTCAAGTATCTGCGAGATGCATATGCTTTCTATAGTTTTCAAGTGCACTGATAATGAATCTTCTGTCGAATTTGGGAAATTGATTTGTTTAATGTCTCTTGATGAAATTGATTCGTCACACGATCACGATTTATTTCGATGATTTTCTTTATAAGTCTTCACGTTGGTTCCCGAATATTTCTGTTTTTATTTTGCCACATAGCAAAGTTTGTTAACAACGAAAACTCCAATACGTTGAACATTAATTTTTTAAAATTATGAAGTAAGGTAGCGTTTTTCAGGCTTCAAAGAAGGTTAAAGATGATTTACAATGTTTTAGGTAATACTGAAAAAATCCGATGAACTTTAAAAATTAACTAAGAATTTTTCGAAACAGTTCAACATCTACAAAATAACAGTATATATTTTGACGAACCGTTTTCAATATAAAATATCTAGAAAATAATGATGAAGTTAAAAATCAATTTCTATAAATTTACATATATTTCAGTTATAATACGAGATCTATAAAGATAACAGAATAAAACAAGATCAAATAAAAACTGAAAAATTAGAGTGAAACCTCAAATGCTCATAATATTTTACATTTTAAATTGTATTGCGAAAACGATTATCTCCACGATTATTTCTAATAAGTAAAAACAATAATTGGTTGAAGCTTCGTTCATTGATCTCAAATTTTGTAAAAAAAATTATTTTATGACCAGAAAATAGAATGAATTTAATTAATTTTAAAGTAAAAATGAACAGGATATCCTAGGAATCTATAAAATACTTGAGATAAATAAGGTGGCAGTTTTCTGAAAATAGTATAAACACCGATACTTTCTCAAATGTGGAATTCTAGAGCATTGAATTCTATGAATGTAAATAAAATTTTTTTCGTTTATGCAAGAGACCCAAAAAAATCTAGCAAAGCGTACCAAATTTTTAAGTCCTTGAAACATTTAAATAATCAAAGAATTAAAAATGAGTAAAATACGCAAGGTCTCTGTGAGTATGATTTTTCTTTTCGAAAAACTATATATAATAGTCGAAATCTACGAATCCTTGAAATCTCTAGCATCAAATGTCAAACGACAATACAAACATTCATTTAAACGGTTTTCAATGTTGCAAACTGTAAAAAAAAACAATACTGAAAGAAGAGGAAAAAAAGAAAGTACCAAAAGTCTATGAAATATCTGATATTTTTGGAAATATTGTACCTTGAGAAATTCTTCAAAATCTGGACATCTATTAAATATTAGATCACGATAGTCTTCGGATGTATGAGATAATCTGCAAAAATGGTAGAAATCTACATAGAAATACATGGAAGTATAAGATGTTCGTAAAATTGCACTAACACTCAAAAGATATATAATGATGGACGTTATAAATGAGATATCATATATTATAATATGATATCTTTTCTTTTAACATATAAGTTGGAAAATTGGTGTTATTGAAATATGCATATGCTTTCCATAGTTTTCATATGCGCCGATAAAGAATCTTTTGTCAAATTTGCATTATTGATTTGTTTAAACATTTTTTTTTGCAACATGTTGCAAAATTGATGTTTTTGCACGATGTATATACCTTTTATGGTTTTCAAGTTTGCTGATAAAGAATCTTTTGTCAAATTTGTAGTATTGATTTGTTTATACATTTTTTTTGCAATATGTTGCAAAATTGATGTTTCGGCATGATGTATATGCTTTTTATGGTTTTCAACTTCGCCGATAAAGAATCTTTTGTCAAATTTGCAAATTTCATTGGCTTAAGTATTTTTTTTTGCAATAAGTTGCAAAATTGATGTTTGCGCAAGATGTACACGTATATTTTTTTATGGTTTTCGAATTTGCTGATGAAGAATCTTTCGTCAAATTTAAAATATTGATTTGCTCTAACTTTTTTTAACAATGAGTTGCGAAACTGATGATTTCCAAATACGCATTTGCTTTCCATGGTTTTCAAGTGCATTGATTATAAATCGTTTTTCGAATTTCAGAAATAAATTTGTTCAAACTCGAGCAGTGGAAAACTGCTTGAGAAATACCTAAACGCCCTCCTGAAAGCTTTTAATTTCCTACAGAATAAAAATTTGTTTTCACTTGCTACTGCACAAACATGCAAATATTTCTAGCTAGCCTATCGTGTCAGAAACTTTTTTCATTTCCTTTAAGAACCGGTTTTATTGCCTTATATAAAAGACATTTTTTTTATCGGAAGGGACCACGTTACTCCCCGTACTTCGTAGTAGAGCAATAAAATTTTTTTACCTCTTTCTTCTCATGAAGAGACGAAAAACGATCGTGCCCTATGTAAGCTATCACGGACCGTAACTAACGTCGAAAATGTATTTTCTAAAGTCATATCCAGAGATGCAAGGCAAAGTTGAAAAAAATTTTCGTTTTTTCGAATTCAGGTTCAGAATAATGCATGTCCCCCAAGAATCAAGAATTTAAGATGGAAGTAAAATAATGGTTATAAGTTATAGGTTCCCACAGTGATACAAAAAAATAGTCGATAACTATTCAAACAATCGTCAATTTTTTAACAATAGTAGAATTGTTTGAACAATCAAGAGTTGTTCGAATGATCGATCAATTCGACAACAGATTCATCATCAGCGCACTTGATAACGATGAAACGCATATGCGTACTTCAAAAACATTAATTTTGCAAATCATTGTTAAAAATTAAGTTTAATGAATTCAATTTTTCAAATTTGACGAAAGTTTCATTATCAGCGTACTTAAAAACCATAAAAGGTATATACATCGTGCAAAAACATCAATTTTGCAACATGTTGCAAAAAAAATGTTTAAACAAATCAATAATGCAAATTTGACAAAAGATTCTTTATCGGTGCATATAAAAACTATGGAAAGCATATGCATATTTCAATAACACCAATTTTCCAACTCAATGTTAAAAGAAAAGATTAAACAAATCAATTTCCCAAATTCGACAGAAGATTCATAATCAGTGCACTTGAAAACTATAGAAAGCATATGCATCTCGCAGATACTTGAATTTCACACGTAATTGTTGCAAAATGTTTATAAAATCAAATTTGTAAATTATACACTAGATTAATTATCAGGCATCTGAAAGTCTTAAAAATTGTATAAGCATACTGCGAGTAATTCAATTTCGCCCCTAATTGTTTAAAAAATAATATTTAAATTTGTTCATCTAATTTGATCGCAGAATTCAAATGAACAGATAAAGAAACAATACCATCCACATGTATCTTGTGATGATTGTCAGTTTTATGCATCAAGTAAAAATAAACTAGTTCGAAGAGCCGCGTAATGCGTTAAGCGTTTTACGTAACGCGCTACTTGCAGTAAGAGCAATTGAAGTGGGCGAAAGTATTACTCACGAGTACTTGAGTACAGAGTACGTGGACTCGAGTACATGTATTCTGTACTCGAGGACTTGTGAGTAGTAGTTTCGCCCATCTCTGGATTCATTGTATAAATTGTATAAATTGATTTGGATATATTTTTATTGTTTTCTATATGAATTTCTAGAATAATTTCTAAAATAATACAGAATAAGAGTATTATATTAACAATCATGCTCACGGACAGAAAGTTTTTCAAATATCTAAAAAAATTATTTCTGTTTATGTATTGGAAGATTTCTAGTAAACCACGAATCTAGTAAACTAGTAAACTGGTAATATAGTTAACTTGTGGCTGGTAAACTAGTAAGCTAGAGACAGAGTAAACTAGCGAACTAACAAGCTAGTTAACTACTTAACTAGTATCCAAATAAGCTAGTAAACTAGTGAACTACTGAAATCGTAAAATAGTAAAATATTAAACAAGTTAAAAAGTGAAATAATAAACTAGCAAACTCGTAAACAAGTAAATTAGTTGTTTAGTAAACTAGTAAACTCTTTAACTTGTAAATTAGTTGTTTAGTAAACTAGTAAACTTGTCAAATTTGTAATAGTAAACTAGTAAACTTATGAGCTAGTAAACTAGTAAGTAAGTTAAATAAAAACTAGTAGGCTGGTAAACTAGTAATGAAGCTAGTAAACTAATGATAAAGCTAGTAAACTAGTAACGAAGCTAGTATACTAGTTAGATATTGAACTAGTTAAGTAGTTAACTCGTAAACAAGTATTTTAGTAAACTTGTAAACTGGCAAGAAAGTAAACTAGTATACTTGTAAACTGGTAAGCTAGTAAGCTAGTAAACTTGTCAGCTAGGAAACTACTAAACTGGTAAGCTGGTAAGCTTGTAAACTTGTTAGCTAGTAAACTAGTAAACTCATTCATCACGTTTTTCTAGTATAATATATAAAACACTGGATGATTTTTAATTATTTTTATAGATTACTTATATTTTAGTAGATTGCTACAGAGATCTAAAATACTTGATGCTTTAAAATGTGAATTTCGTTCTATTCTTAGTAAGTTCAAAAAATAATTATAAAATCACATTCATATATATTTCACCTTGTTTATCGTTATTCTTCATTCTTATTTCTGAAATATATAAAATGTTTTGCTGCGTTTTCTAGAATTTTCATAGATTTATATTATTTTTAGAATTTGATGCTCTAGAACCCCAAAATTAATAGATCGTAGAGGCATTTGTCGAGATTTTTCAGAAAACAGTTTTTCCATAAAATTCAAATAATTTCATTTTTTTTTTTTCGTAGAGTTCGTATGAATCGAAAGATTTTCAATACTTTTGTATGGATTTTGTATAGATTTATAGAGCGTGCCTGGATGAGTATTACGTGTGAGAATGTTGATTTTTTCGAGCACATATCGGAATCATTTGTACTTTTATTTTGTATCAGGCTCACAGTCAGATAACTAAGGTCATCTTCGCGGAGGGAATTCTGATTCTCTGTATTTTGTACACCTATCTACATCTGAATATATTATACCTACAGTACACATTATTCAACAGTGATTTATATTACACTTAAAAGTTAAGAAAAGTGCACAATCTGTATAAAATCTTCTCATAAAAATCAATGCTTCCAAAAAACTTAGAATCACAACAAACATCCCATAATCAATGTTTGAAAGTTCATAACAAATATTTCAAAAGTTATAACCTTCTAATGACGAAATAAATAGTATCCAAAGACTCATGCATAAATTTCTGTTTAATTTGTTGATCAAACAACTTTCAGTTTAAATAATGGTTTTAGGATAAATAATATAATCGGCGCATGCAAACTCGCGTGATGGAGGCACTCGGTTTTTTGCCACGCTCGTTTGCATTCGCTTACTTTCGTTCCTTGTGGCATATCACACCGTTTCGCGTCCAAATCAATGACGGACTTATTTATGAAAATTGGCTGGTGTGACGAATGAGAGGTGCAATTAAATCGTCTAAGGAAGCCTGCTCAGAGCGTTCTCCGATCCGGTTTAGGGTGACGCGCTTGGCCGACCATCGCGCACTTCGTCTCTGTTTCCTGTACGTTAAAAATGAGGATGCATTCCTTCCTTTATGATAGTATTTTTATGGATTTTTTTGAATTTTTCACGTACCATTGGTCAGAGATGTAAGAAAAGTTAGAAAAAAATTGTAGGTGTTTGGGCTGGGGGAAATAGAGTGGGGGAAAGAAAGTTAGGTGTATTGTGAACAAATTACCAAGATAGTTAAATATTCATATATTTTTTTTATTTTTCATATATTTTCTTTATTGCACTTTGGTAGTGAAATATGCTGAACAAAAAAAACAAAATGATTATTGACTTTCATTTATTTAATTTCTATTCTGTGGGTGGGTAAGGGAAAAAGGGTTTCATTTTTTTTTTCAAATTTTCTAAATTATTGACGATCCTAGAAGGATACATAAACTTTGGGTATTTCTAGATATTTTGATAATTTTACCCAGTTTCTTCAGTTTTTAGTAATTTTTCAAATATTCCACGACCTGGGCATTTTCCGGAACTCTGCAGATTTTTCTAATTTTTTAGGATTATTGACAATCTTTGAAATTTTCAAAATTATCGACGATCTCTGTACGACAAAACTTTTTTTGATACTCAAAAATTTTAAGAACATTACACAGTTACTACTTTTTCATTTGGAAATTTTATCAAGTAATTATCTTTTCAAAAATTCGTTGAAAAATACAAAATTAAATATATATTCTTAAATTTTACAAATTTTACGAATTCTTCGGAATTATTGACACTTTTAAAATAAGCAAGGATTTTCAATTTTTCAAAATTTTTGAAACTTCTAGGTTCATATTGAAATTTTTAAAATCACCAAAGATCTTCCTAAGATTAATAATGTTTTGAGTTTGAACAATTTTGAGAATACGGTAATTTTTCAAAATATTCTACAATCTACATAATTTATAAACATTTTTTGGAACCCTCCACATTTTTTCAATTTTTTAGAATTATTGACGATCTCTGTTGAAAAAAACATTTTTTGATACATATTTCTAAAGCACACTTTAAATAGTTTTTCATGTTGAAAATTTTCCGAATTTCTGACAAATTAATTATCTTCTTAAATTCTACAAAATTATCTAATTTTTTAGAATAATTACCAATTCCTATATCCAGCACATGTTATCAAATTTTCAAAATTTTTGAAACTTCTTGATTTTCATTGAAGCTTCAAAATGATCGCCGATCTTCCTAACATTTTTTTATTTTCAACTATTTTGAGAAAACGGTAATTTATCAAGTTATTCCACAATCTAGAAAATTGATCAACATTTTCTGAAATCCTACAGAATCAAACAAATTTTTTAGGATCATTGATATACAAAAATTTTCATTGTATATTACATTTTTCAAAATTTAGGTTTAATAAAATTGATTTAAGCTAGAGATAAATCAAATTTAGTCTATTTTTTCATTAATCAAACAGTATTTTAAAAGTTTTCAAAGTTTTAAGGATATTGAATAAAATTAACGTAATTCTCAACAATCTCTGTACGATCAAACATTTTCTGACTTAAAAAATTGTTTCAATCATCAATTTTGGTACTTTCACAAAAAATTACTCAAATTATCCACAATCGTCAAAATTAATCAACATTTTCTGTAATTTTACAAATTTTTTGAATTTTTCAGTAATAAGTATTTGTGATTTTCAAAGTTTTTTACGTGCTTCAAATTTTCGCAATTTCTGAAATTTCTAAAACTTTTTAAAACTTTCGAAACTGTTGACTTTTTTTTCTGGACTTTTAAAAATATCAAGAATATTATACAGTTTGTAGTTTTTTAGAATCTTTCACATATTTAACATAATAATCTAACAAATTTATCGAAATTCGCTAAAATTGTACAAATTTTTCAATGTTTCAGAACTTTTAGAAATTTTCGAAATTATCAACCATCTCCATGCAATAACACATTTTTTCAATTTTTCAACAATTCAAGAATTTTACAATTTCCAGAGACTTAAAGGATCTTCAAATTTTTCAAATTTTGTAGAATTGTTGATCGTCACAAGAAATTAATGAATGAATAGTACGTTATGCAGCTTAGGACTACGAACATTCAAATCTCAAGTAAATTTCAATACATGTACATGACGAAAACTCCATTTTCACTACAATTTTCAAGCCTTTTTCAATTTCGTTAGTTTTAATTCTCGCTCGTCAAAATTACAGAAAGAAAAAATAAATTTTCAAAAAATACATGATATATATATCGACAAAATCCAAAGTTCAACATGATATATTCTATTCCCGAGATTCTCAAAAGCAATATTTCTATCCTTTCCGAATTCATATACATAAAAAAAAGCTCGTATAAAAAAAAAACCAATGGCCTATAACATTTAAAATTATTCACACTTCAAGTTTTATCCTCGAATTTTTCAATTTTCTTTTTTCACCTTTCGGGAGGGGTTCTCACCCCTAGGACCCCGCCATGATCCTCCCCATTGCGTGATTCACGTATTATTTCGAGTCAACTTTTATGCATTCCATAGAATAAAAGCCGCGGCTAGCGCTCGGGTCAGGTAAATTCGCAGGTGCATTTTTTCCCTCGGGTAAATTTCACAAAGCGAGGAAAAAAACGACCGCTGCGATTAGGGAATGACTTGAGTGGGACGGAAGAAACGTCGCGAGAATCGGGGCCGTGACAATTGAAACGGACGTCGCTTCTCTTATATTCTACAGAGATTCTAGACGTTGCTGGATGGTAATGTGAGTCAACACCTGCGAGACAAGCGTGTGTCAATGCACCTGCATTGCGCACTGAGCAAAAAAGTCACTTTTCTGAGGTGACTAAAATTTATTTGAAATTGATCTAAAAGTATTCTAATTGTTACTACTTGAAGGAATAAGTTCTTTTGACAAGAATTTTTGGTATAGTGGCTCGAAGAACATTTGATTTTTACTCTCTCAGATTAAATTAGTCAAATTTAACTACTCTATAGTAATTTTTTACTATTTGAATCAGTAGGAATCCGGTTACTGAGAAATAGTTAAAAATTACTCATTCAAAATAGTGAAACCTGCTTACTATTTGAAATAGAAAGAAATGACAAATCAATTAGTAGTTTTTTACCTGAATCATTAGTTAAATATAATTTATTCTTCAGTAAATGTTGTACGTGTAGAGACAAAAATTACTAATCCAGTAGTCAATTTATATATATATTTTTTTTTGGGATCTAATCCGAAAAAAAATTGTGAGGATTTCTTTTTCTCTCGAGTTGATATCTGTCTGACAAAGTTTGTTTCATAAAAAAAAAAATACTAATCAATATATATACTGATTATTTAGCATTCAAGATAATAAAAAAAAGTTTCATTGTATTTCAACATGTTCTGTCTGGGTTCTGAATTTATTGCAAACTTTGGAAAATATTAAAAAAATTCCTCAAAGTCTGAAATTTTATGGATTGTGGAAATTATCGTTTGTGCAGGATAAACATTTCGAAAAATCCTCGAAGAAATGAATTTTTGAAAGTACCCAGAGGAATTCAAAAACTTTCACAAACTCTTGGATATTTTTGAAATATCATGGGACTGTAACTGAAAATTTTACTCATTGTTAGAGTAAGTATTTACAGTGAATGAAGATTTTACATAACTGTTAAGTTATTATAGTTAAGAGAGTATCACTGTTCAGCATTCTCAAGATTTCTCTCTTCCTGAACGTCTGAAATTTCATGATTTCGACAATTTTATATCTACGCAAAGTAAAAATGTTTCAAAATCCTTTTGCCAATGAAGCTTAGAAACTCTAATTCCAAACATCTCTCATTTTCTCTGAAATTTCAATGAGTTTCAAAATTGTGTAGAAAACTTCCTAAACATCTCAAATTTCATTATTTCTCAAGATTATTAGCTACAAATTTTCGAAAATCTTCCAAATTCTATTGTTTTTTAAAATTCTTCAAAAACTCCCAAAACTGCTCTTGATTAGTCGAAACTTCAGTGATTCTGAAAAGAATTGTTCACACAGTATTCATAAAATTTCATAATTTTATATTTAAAACATTCATATAAAAAAAAAATATCACTGCGAGTTTATAATTTCCAGAAATCTCGCACTTCTCAAAAATCTAATTAAAGTAGTCTCGAAATCTTATAAAACTCTCATCATATATTCAAAATTTCACTGATTTTCAAATTTATCAGCAATACTGTATGAAAATTTTCCAAAATCTTCGAGCTACATACAAGAGTTCAGAAATTGTAAATTTCAAAAAATTTCCGTTCCGAATGCATATAAAAAATCTTCAAAAACTCATAAAACTTTCTCTTCAACCCCTGAAATTTCACTGACTCTAAACCAAGCTTTACATAGTATTCATGTGCAAAAAAAATAAATAAATAAAATGAAAAGAACACAAACTTTCTCATAAACCCCTAAAATTTCACTGATTCTAAGAACCGCTCTTTACACAGTGTTCATGTAAAAAAAAAATAATAATAAAAGAAAAAAAAGAACATTGTAAAACAATGATTTCGAAAAATTTCTTAACTTCTCCAAAATCTAAAAGAATCTTCAAATCTTGTAGAACTCTGTCTGAATACTTAAAGTTTCACTGATTCCTAAATTTATCTTCTTCACTGTATAAAAATTTTACACAAATTTCCAGGTGTATACTGAAGTTCAAAAAGTAAAAATTTCAAAAAATCTCAGGAGTTCCTCTGACTCTCAAAATCTTCAAAAGTTCATAAAACTTATCCTGTCAATTTCGAAAAACATTATCCAGGCTGTATTCAGAAAAAAAAAAAAAAAAAAAAAACATTATGATTTTTTAATTTGAAAAAATCTCTCAACTTCTTAAAAATCTCAAAGAGTCTCAAAATATCGTAGAAGTTTCTCTGAACATTCGAAATTTCACTGATTCTCAAAATGACTATTTTTATTTTACAAAATATCTACCAAAATTTCCAGTTACATATCTATATAAGGTCAGAAACTAAAAACTTCCAGAAATCTCAATTTCTTTGAATTATAAAAAATCTTCGATAACTCTTACAACTTTATCCTGAACCACTAAAATTTCACTGATTCTGGAAACTATTTTTCACATAGTGTTCATGTAAAAAAAAAATGAATAATAATAATGATAAAAAGTAACACACTGAATGTATAATTTCAAAAAATCTCTCAACTTCTTTAAAATCTCAAAGAATCTTGAAAAACCTTGTAAAACTCTGCCTGAATGCTGAAAATTTTATTGATCCTATTTATATATGCTAGAGTCAGACGGTAAAAATTTTGAAAAATGTCACAAGTTCTTCTGAATCTCAAAAACCTTCGAAAATTCTTAAAACCTATCCTGAAAACTTGAAATTTCACTGATTCTAAGAAACGTTCACCATACAGTATTCATAAAAAAAAAATAATAATAATAAATAAATCACGAAAAGTATCACTGCAAAATTATAATTTCGAAAAGTCTTTCAATTTTTTCAAAATCTCGAAGAGTTTCAAAATCTTGTAACACTATAACAATAAAAATGATTCTCAAGTGCATCATGTACACTGTATAAAAATATCACTAAAATTTACAGAAAGTTAAGAATATTCAAATTTCCTAAAATCTCTGAACTTTTTTTAAAGATCAAAAAATCCTTAAAAACCCAAAGAATTTCCTGAAACACTAATTTTCAACTGTTCATAAAATAAAATGAAATAAAATTTGGAAAAATCTCTCGAAGTCTCGAACTCTCATAGAATTCTCCCTGAACATTCAAAATTTCACTGATTCCCATAATCACCAAAATTTTGCAAAAATTTCCAGCTTCATACTAAATTTCAGAAACTACAAATCTTCAAAAATCTCTGACATACTTCCAATCCCTAAAAATCTTCAAAAACTCCTACAACTTTCTCCTAAAACCCGAAATTTCCCTGATTCTAAGAACCTTTCATTACACAATATTCAAAAAAAAAAAAAAAAAAAAGAACCAATGTAACTTTTCTGCAACACGAATGCACCATACACCTTTCGAGAAGCCCGAATGAAAGAGGTGGAATATACACCGTTTGGAGGGGCGCCCGGCAGAAACACCTGGGCGACTTCCTGACTGTTCCTGACTGCCTCAGTCCCCGAAGAAGAAGCTTTCCAAACGGTCGTATTTTCCTCTCGAACCTATAGTATAACACTCGCTTTTCCAATGTGTTCTGGAAAAGTTCTCGAGTGACGGATTCCGGGTATGCCGTGGAATATCGACGCGAAAACTTTGAACCGTTCGAATTTGGTGTAAAAGTTTGTGGATTTATAAGGACGTTTTGGGACAGGTGCTTTTTATTTCCGGGTAGTGAAAGATCGTTCTTATTTTCGCCCGAGAAGATCTTGGATTAAAAAAACGAAGATGGGATCGCGAGATTTGCTCGTTCTCTGGATTCTGCTCTTCGGATTCGCTGTGCAAGGTGCGTTTCGGAATTTTGTATGGATACCGTTATGGCGGGAAATCGAAAAAAAGACACTTAAGAAATTGACATTAAGACCTTCATTTCTTATTTTTGAGGAAAAGATGAAAGGGGAGAATTATGGGTAAAATTGAAAGTTTGAGTTAAAATCGAAATTTTCAAAGAAAAAACATGGCTGCAGAATTTTGGGATATTTTTTATTTATAATGTTTATGGGAAATTCATTTCAAATATTGTTTCTTTTTATAGGTTTGTTTCCTGTCACCCAATTTTTGAGGACTTTCTAAATCTACATTTCTTTTCTTTTTTTTTTTCTTATGGAATTTTAGAAAGTCATGTACAGTTTTCAAGTGTACATACTTTAGAGTTTGGTAATACATACATGTAACTTTACTTTTTACAGATACTTTTTACTGGTACTTTTTACTGATTGAAGTCAGATTTGAAAGATTTTGGAAAGTTTTCGTATGTTTTTGTTTCTTTCGGAATCTGGCGCAATTTTCGAGAATTTTTACAAGATATATATCAATATCTATGCATGAAATCGGTGAAGTTCATGAATAATTATGAAGGGAACTTTCACTAATTTGTTCTTGTTTTCATGTTCAGAAGAATTCTAAGAAGTAGTAGATTTTAATAATTTAATTAGGCTTTTTTTCCATTTTATAAAAATAATTATTTTTAATGTTAAAAATTATTTGGGTTCTGAATGTTAGAAAATAATGAGTAAATTCTGGTTTTTTTTTCGTCTCATTAAATCTTGATATATTTTCAATTTTTTCGTCATTGCTAAAACTTGACGAGTTTTTTTGTGCTTCTGGCATTATTCACGACTTTGAAAGTTGCATTAAGTAATTCATCAATAATCATTGAAAATCTCGAAAAACTTCTTTGAATATCAATTTTTTCCACTATTATTTTTAGATTTTTTGCAATTTTTTTCCACTTTGAGGTGATTTGAAAAAATTTTCGGAAATTTCCTGGAACTCTTAAGTATAAGTTTTGAAAATTCTAATGAGCCTATGATTTAATAACAAAATAACTCATTCTCGAAAAAAAAATACATCTATTGTCAACAGATTTGTTAGAAAAATGAAATTTTACTTTTTTTGGGGGTGATTTTTTATCTACCTATAGTAACAAAATTTATCTATCTAATGGAATTCCTTCAATATTTATGAATCACATGTATAGTCCTCCTTCTACAGAATTCCTATACAAAAAAAGTTTGATCTATAAATTTACTAGACTTTACTTTTATTACTATCCCCAAATTCATAAGGAATTTCGACTATGTTTCTAGATTTTTCTAGCCTTAAATATAATTCAAATCCTCGAAAAACTTCTATGATTATTCGACTCACTTTCTTATAATAATTTTTATAATTGCTGTGATTTTTCCCTGATTTTGAACATTTTCATAACTTTTCTGAAATTCTTCAGTTATCTTTTGATTTCTGGTTATTCTAATAAGTCAATTGACTTATAAAAATTCACTGTTTCTCGAAAAAAACACGTTTATCTGGTTTAAAGTTGTTAAAAAAATGAAATTATACGAATCATATGAATTTTTGTACGTATTTACTCGAAATTTCTCACTTTATACTCGTTATGGAATAACATAATTGAATTACTATCAAATATAATCTTTCTTTCATAGAATTTTCAATAAAATTAGATTTATGTAAAAAAAAGTTTCAATAAAATTTTCATCTTGTTCGAGTATCTCAAATCCATGATTATTCTTCTGTAGTTGTCAATCTTTAAATACATTTCAAATTTTTAAAGTAATGAACTGTGAGAATTGCCGAAAAAATGCTCTTATGTCAAAGATCCTGCAGAAGTTCATTACTATTTTAAACTTAAATTCTAGAATATTTTTGATTTTGGACCATTTTCGTTATTTTACTAAATCCAAACAAGTAACGAAAATTCCCATCATCATCAAAAACTTTCTCAAAATAACGGTCTAGTGAAAATTTCGAAAAGTAAACGTAAAAAACGTTACTTTCATTTTCCTTTTTTGTATACAAGATGAATGAATTCTTAGCTCAAATGGAACACCAACTCTAGCTGAAGCGGTTTTGTTTTCTCTCCCTAAGTTGAAGTAGAATCACAACTGATTAGAAACCTATTTTGCGTTTTTCCTTGTACGTTCAAAACGGGAAATTTGTTTAAATAGAGTTTTTTATACTCAAAAACAATGCCAGGGCCCAGGTTTAAGATACTTTTCATTTGCATGCTTTGTTTTACAAAAAAGCAAAAGAAAAGTAATTTTCTCTCTAAACTTTCAAATCTGTTTGTCATTCGAAAATTAATGAAATTCAAATCAGTACATAATAATTTAAAAAAAAAACTGTCGAAAATGACAAAACGAAAAATTGCAAAAACACTAGAAAATAATTTTTCATGATATCTCCAAATTTTCTGAAAGTTTACTAAAAAAAATGTAAAAAGATTCTCAAAATTCTTCAGTAATACTAAAAAACTCTTCAAATCCTAGAATAATATCGATAAAATAATAAATAATTTCCAAAAATCGATGAAAAAATTTTTTCGAACCACCAACGTATCGTAGCGCGAAATCCGGATTTCGCAAAAGTGGGACGATATTTAAAGTTGGAAATAATTGCGAGGTTTCACTGCTTGGTACATTGTAATTGCGGTTTTATGGATAGCTTGATTGGGCTCTTAGAAATCGATCGAATTCGCGGCTTCGTTTAGAATTTTTTTCCCTTCGCTCTTGGGAGGAAATTTGCTTTTTACGCTAAAAAGGAAACGTTTGTTCATGGGAGTTTTCGGAGTGAAACAAAATAGCCTGGACAAAGAAAGCTTTTAATGCGCGATATTACGAGTTGGCCCGGGAAAGTAAATGCAAATGCACGCAAAAGTGGAAGCCAACAGCGCGCATTTTTCTAATTTTGGGTAATCAGCGTATAAAGCGACGCATTTGGATTCACTTTCATTGTGTCTCGTAAAAATGCCGAGCGTGGGAATTGCAATTTTGACGAAATTTCATGAAAATTGAGTTCCAAATTCGTGGGAAATTTTTCAATATTTCATTGCATTCTCAAATACTTCGTTTTTTAATTTCAGTTTATGTTAAAAAGCTTTGAAATAAAAGGCAAAATTAAGTGCGGGATTTTGCGATTTCTAAAAACTCGAAAAAAATTCGAATTTATATGCAATAAAAATGAATTAGAATTTTTCATCACTTCTCAGACTTTTGATGAAATTTAGATGATAATCATTGATTGTGAAATAACATCATTATATTATTCCTTCGAAAAAATTATTCAAATAAATAAATTACGTGAAAATGTTAATTGATCGAAGCAGCATAATTTACAGTTGTTATTTACATACAAGTATTATAATTAATACTGCTAATTATCCAATGTTTTTTTTTCGTGTCGAATAATTGTTACAACGTGGAGTCAAGCAATTTTCGAAAGTGCATAATAATTTGCGAAAACAATGCAGCGCTAAAAATATAGGGCGTGTGGTTAATTTCACTGACGTACGAAATTTGCTTTTCTCTATTGTCTCGTGGTTTTGAATTCATTGAATAATTATGATCAAGCCAAAATAATTATTTATATTTTTAATTACATACCACGTTGTTTTATACATTTGAATAAAACATGATTTTTTTAAAGTTACTGACTATCTTTTAAACTTTCAGTGTTATTTGTGTTATTTAAAAATTTTTTTAACTCATACAAATTTTGCATAATTTTTAATTCTTCTCAAGTTTTTCAAATATTTATCTAGTAATAGAAAAATTGTCTTGATTTTTTCGAAGAAATATGATGAAAAATACGTACAATCTATGTGACATGAGATTTCAGATGTTCCTCAATTTGAAAAATTTTGAAAATTTCGAATATAATACAAATTCTTCACAACTTATCGAGTTTCTTCCAAATCCTAGAATTTTGGTAATTTTTTACTACTTTTTAAGTTTTTCAGTCATTCATAAATAAAAAAAATATGATCATGCATTTTTCGAAGAAATTATAAACACAGTTTATCAAGTTTTCGTGAACATTTCCGAAATACTACAAATTTTTTGAATTTTAAAATATTATTGAAAGTTTGTAAAGTTAAGAATTTCATACATATTATAAAATTTGTCCGACTCATTAGGATTATCCTTCATAGTTAAAAATTTTTTTATCGAAAAGATTTTTATCGAAAAATGGATGAACGTTATCATGCATATTTTGAAGAAATACGATAAAGAACAAATTTCAGAATATTTATGGAGATTGGCTGAAATGATGTAAATTTTTGGAATTTTATAGAATTATTAGTTTTCATTAAAATTTTAAATGTTTTTTTTTCATTCTTCCAGTTTTTTAATATTTCAAACGTATGTAACAAAAACTTTTTAACACAAAATATGAATTTGAAGACTTTCGATATTTTGTCGTAACTTTCAAAGTTTTTCAAATCACCATTCAAAAATGAAAAAAAAAATTATTATGCATATTTTAAAGAAATATTACTATAATATACATAATCGACAAGGCTTATATGAATATTTCCCAACATTCTAGAAATTCTCTAAATTTTTCGGAACTATCAAAAATTTGAAAAATTCCAAGTATTTTTTCTATTATCTCAAACATGATACTAGCTATGTATTTAAAAGCTTGCAATTTTATAAAAATTAGCCTAACTCACTGAAATTTTTCGTATTTTTATAATAATTCTCAGGTTTCCCAGATTTATTTTAAAAATGAAAAAACTTAATCATGCATATTTTGAAAAAATATAACAATGAACACAATCTTAAACATTCTCAATTATTTCCTGAGATTCTACAAATTTTTAGAATTTCATCGTACTATTGACAATAGTTAAAATATTCTGTGTTTGTCAATTTCTCAACTTTTAAAATCTCGAATATGATTCGAATTATCTAAAACCTTAAAAATTGTATGAAAATTTTTCTTATTGAACAAAATATTTTTCATTATTAAATTTTTGGTTATTTCCTAATACTTTAATAGTTTCTCGAATTTGTATCAACAAATAAAAAACATATGATGCACATTCCGAAGAAATATGATAATAATAAAATTACAATCTATATAGTTTACATGATCATTTCGTGGAATTCTACAAATTGTATCGAGTTTTTAGAAAAATCGACAATCTTTTATATTTTATAGGTTTTCTGATTTACTAAAAAATCCCAAATCTTGAACATTATACAAGCATTCAAAAACTTCCAATTTTTTTCAAAATTTATCAATCTTAAGGACATTACACAGTTTCTAAAGTTTTACTGAATCTTCAAAATATACCTACACTGGCATAAATTTTTCTATTATATTTAATAGATTGACTTTAAAGCAGAAGAAATTTCATTTTTTCGAAAGGTTTTCATGAGGATCACAATTACCAGGATATAGGTGTTTTTAAATACAATACGTTGATTTTAATAGAAAAGTTATCAAATAAAGTCTTTTGAAATTCATCAAATAAATGAAAAACATTAGTATCAATATATCTAATATGAAAACAATGAATTTATTATAAATTTCTTTGAAATCCTTTTCCATATAAGTATCCATGAAATTTCAAACAGAATTTTTAAAAAGAAAGTCCATAAAAGATGTTTGCAAGTTCAAATTTTTTTTGTCAGTGTCATTTCTGTTCGACCTCACTGACGATCTACAAAATTTTCGAAGCACTAACAAATTTTTCAAATAATAATAAATCTCCTTTTGCCAGACTCTGAATACACTCAAAAATATTTGAAATCCCAAACATCTTTCAAAGACTTTCTCTTAAAATCATGTTTGAAATTTCATGGACACGCATATGAAAAGAAAATACAAGAAATTGTTATCACATTTTTTTCACATTAGATATATATGAACTGTAATATAATATATTATTATTATTAATTGAACTCCAAGGGACTAAATATTGAAAAAAGTAACAATATATTTTGTACAACAACATAATTCTTGTTATACAATTTATACTCTGTATAATATAAATTGTGTTTCCATCGATGAAATAGCTGCTAATAAATTCAAAATATCTGCTCCAAAAAACGTATGACGTCGAAGTCCACTCGAATTTCAAAAAGTTGGAATGATTTTAATGTCTGCTTCATCTTAAAACAACACCATGATTTCATGAAATATTTATTACCTCCATAAACAGTGTCTATTTTTATAATAGATGCATCCATAACTGTGATAAAAATAATAACAAACAGTTAGGGAAGTGTGCTTCAAAGACAGTCTCTCAATTTGAATTAATACACAAATTCCTAAGAGCCTGTAAATATAGAAAACAAGCGAAAAAATCATGATCCGCTCGATGATGAGATTCTCGGTTTTGATTGGCGGTTGGAAAGAAAAATAGTGGAGTTTCCTCGCGAAAACAAAGAGTTGGCCTGCTTTAATTAGCGCGCTTACTCTCCTCAATTTCCCACGACTCGCGAGCCGGGGGTGGAGGAGGTTACTTACATCGCTCGCGAGTAACGGCCGCAGTGACGCAGGAACACGAGTCGATTACGAGCGCGCCTACGGAACAGGACGAGAGTAGTCCGGATGGACGTAATGCGTTCACGTTTGGCCCAATTACTGCCGGCGCGCCGCTGAAAAGCAAAGTGTCGAGCAATAAGGTCGCGCCTCGAAAAACCTGTTGCCAACAACAACCGGTCGCGATCATCAATTTGAGACTTGTAAACAAAATAAAAATACCAAATTTCTCACATTTTCCCCCATTTTGAACGAAAATTATTGATTGCAGAGTTTTACAGAAATTATCATCACATCTCATCAGTTTCTTGGTTTTAATTATTCTCATATACATAATGTAAAATAGTAAGGAACATAGGAACATAACATCGTTTCAGGCGCGAAACGAAACCCCTCCCGAAATTCTGATAAAATCAATCAATATTTCATGTGAAAATAAAAAAAGTTACATCACAAACAATAACAATATAAAATGGTTTGAGTTTGATTATGGAGACTTTTGAAATTCCTTGATCAGTCACGTTTCGTCCCCCAAAGACAAAGCACACAATTAATAAGGGACACATTTTGTAAAAAGAATAGAGAATGAAGAAAAAATGACTTGGGGACAAAAAAGACATTGAATATCGTGACGTAATTGACAAATCAATTTAGATGAAGAAAGCATTACAAAAATGAGAAATGTAAGTGTGAAAATCTGATTTTATTTATATTTATTTATGTAAAAATGAATTGATACTTTATATTTATACTTAGTTTCCTGAAGAGGACCGAAAATTCTAAGGTCGAAAGCTTGAAGAAATAAAGAGAAAAATAATGATCAAGATACTGACTTATTAATGGCTCCTAGAGATCAATTATATTAATATTTGATAACAATATAAGTCACAAGAAATGCATAAAAACGTTATCAGTATGTATATTTAATGAAAAAGTAAAAATTATCAAAACGTAGGATTACGTAGAAAATATGGATCAGAAAAATTGTTGCAACCCAGTGAATAATCGAGAATAATGAAAATCTACGAGAATGCTGAAAATTTACAGAACCCTGAATCTTGGATCATCAAATTCTAGAAATCTATGTAAAATCTCTATAGAAGTATTAAAAATCTGTTGATTCATACAAACTCTAAAAGAATAATGAAATTAATTTAATTCTATGAAAAAAACTGTTTTCTGAAAAATCTCGACAAATGTCTCTACGACCTATACACTTTTGGGGTTCTAAATTTTAGAAATTATTCTAGAAATTCATACAAAAAACAATAAAAATATATCCAAATCAATTTATACAATTTATACAATCAAACATACCTTTAATTGTAGAAATACTAGAAAAATATGGAACAAAAGTATTCAAAATCTTCGTTAAAGTAACTGTCGTCTCAAAAATCAATTAAAATTCTCAAAATCGTTGGAAGTTTCAATACTATAGCATTGATTTACAAAAATCTGCTGAGCGATCCATAGAAATATTAGAAATACACTGTTAAAAATTTTCTTAAATTTCATACACTTTTGATTCAAAATGTATTAAACTGTACTTTAAATTTCGTAAGCCAGCTGTATGAAATGTCTATTAGATACACATGTTTCAAAAGTGTATGATTTAGGGACACTTCTTGAGTTTAATACACTTTCCATAGATTCTGTTTTAAAATGTACCTGAAATTTCATAAACTTGATATTTGAAACATAAGTATGATACACATACTTCAAATGTGTATAAATTCGAGACACTTATTTGAGTGAAATACATTTTTCACACAAGTTGGTGTCTATACTTGTGCTCGCTAGGTGGCTACACCAAATTTTTTCTCGAATGCGAGTTATTGTGGAAGTCTTTCAAATATGAGTGGAAACCATATAAATATTAAGGTGAAGATGGGTGAAGGACCTGATGGATGGAATATTACATGCAAAAAATGCGAAGAAATTATTTGTCTTTGAAAGCATTTGTTTTGATAACTAAAATAAATAAAAAGGAAATTTAACGTGAGAATGTTTTCTATAAGTCTTTTATCAAAACCAAAATTTTTTGTATTAGAATTTGAACAGAAAAAATTTGGTGTCGACATGGTTTGTTGGAATGTAACGCAAATTACACATTACTCGTAATAAATTTAATTTTAACATTTTTGTATGATTTTAGTACATCAGTGCATTGATACAAATCCGACTTAAGTATGAGCGTGTATATATTTTGTATATTTTTAATGCATTATTAACACAGGTTATGTGAAATTTGCGTTATATGCGTTATATTAAATTTAAGACAAAAATTTCTAACAGTGTATATAAAAATACCAGAAAATACTACGAAATATGATGAATAATATACCATACGAAAAAAATATAAATTTCTAATGTACCTTTTATCTGTGTTGTTAAAATTTGCACAAAAATCAATTCAAATATATAAATTTTTTAGAAGTTGTTTCTCAGAGCAAGGAATTCAGAAGGCTTTATAGAAACCCATAATACCTAATACCAGATAATCCTTAGAGTGGTGATAATACAAAAAAGTATAAGTAAAAAAATTGAAACCTCAGTTACTAATTGAAAATCATAAAAATTGAATTCTATTAGTTACGAACATTAAAAATGAGCAACTCTTGATTCCAAAAGCCGTATAACTTAGAAATCCCGAAATGAACATTTATGAAAATCGCTCTCTTGTAACCATATTGTCGAAGATTTAAAATTATGCAATCCCGAGAGGAATATATTTTTCAGAAAAACCCCTCCCGAAAACTTTTTCTGCCTACACCCCTGCATCTTTTTAATCCAAGTCATGAAAGCTATTGAAGAATTTCCAGAATGTCAAAACCGTTAAATAAATATTGCAAAAGTTTTAATACGGAATTCTCAAACTGTAAAAACTGTTAAAATAACTTTCAGATTCGTCCTAACTGTCAAATTCTTAGAATGTTGAAACTTTCTAAAGCATTCATCAAGTATGTCAGAAAACTCTCAATAATTCATCTCGGAAATCCCACGAATCAAAATTTCCAATCACAAAATTTAAAAACCTACGATTGATAAGTTCCGTTCAATTTTTTTATGTAATTTGCATAATACTTAACGTTTAATCCCAATCCCAATTCATGTCACAAAAATTCAAAGATGTTCTTAAATTTCAATCAATGACTTTCATTCCATCAAATCCCAATGACTTAACCTTTTTTGGTCGGAAGTATATTATTATGGAAGAAAAAAGAAGTTCTATAAAAGATATGAATAATAATTGTAGATTCAGAACGAAGATTTCCACTGCCTAGCAGCACTATCAATGGAAAATTGATGAAATTCAGGAAATTTCTCAATGTTTAAAGCGCAACACTCATGATATAATGAATATCTATATTTGAATCTTGTTGCCATAAATAGAAAGTTTTCTTTGACGTCAAATCCTTACTTTGCAAGAAATTAATAATAGAAAAATCTTTAATGAAATTTTCAAAAATAACTTTTACCAAATTAGACTAAATTTTTGTTCAAGTTTTGAGGTTTTTTGATGTATTTGTATTGTATTCATATTATATAGACCTGCAAATTTTGCAATAATTCTATTCCACTTGATATTACGAATCATTGTAAAAACTTTTAATAACCTACGATAAATCTGCTTATAAATTTGTTTTTCATCATTCTGTATCGGAAAAGAACCTGTAACGAAACCCTGTGCAAAAGTGAAATAAGAGCAGCGATTGAGAATATCGAAGGTTGTTTCATCCTGGAACATTCTACATAAATCAATTTCAAAAGAAAAAACATATTTTTTTGTAATCAAATCTGTTATAAAAGGCTTTTCAACCCTAAAGAAACAAAAATTGTGTTGCTCTTATTTTCTTGTTCGTTACATCGACTCAAGAATGAAAATACACTCGAAAGTCGACAAGTGCAAGGCTTCGGGGTTCGCCTTGCAGTTGCAAAATTGACATGTATTTTTCGCCGTAGCCAAGATGAATAATGACTTAGGACTCATCCTCGATAAAATTCGTCGTTTGACATTCAGTCATCAGATTAATCTATGCTTGAATATGTTAATTTTCTTTTCGCAGTACATTACACTGTCAAAAAAAAATTGAAATTTCAAACCTCTTTTATAGACTTTCTCTCAAAATTGCGTTTAAAATTTCATGGGCACGTATATGAAAAGGACTTCAAAGAAATGTATATCAAATACATTGTTTTCATATTAGATAGTTCCAATACTTTTTATTATTATTCATGGTATTTTGAGACACCACATGTTTGATTATTTTAAAATAATATAAATTTTATGTTCCAACCAAATAGCTGTTGATAAATTAGGGAAAATCTGCTCCAAAAAATGTATTATGCTGAAATCCACTTGAATTTTAGAAAGTTTGAGTATCCATTTTTTGATGAGAAATTACTTCAAGGTAAAATGATTTTAACGTCTGCCGTATGGTAAATAAATTTGCCGCGCTTGCACTTGGCAAGGTCCAAGTGTATTTGAATTTGCGAGCGAACAATCGTTGGTGCAACCCAGATTAGACGGATGTTGCGGCTCGTGCGCTATCGCGAAATCCCCGATGCAAAGTCGTTCGACAAATTGCCAATTGTGCGATCATTGTGAAACGCTTTGGATCGATCGATCGATCGCTCGATATTTTATTGAGCGCACAGTTCGCACGGTAGTCCGTTGCGACACGCGCATTCCATTCCGATATCTAATGCACCGTTCCGTTTTTTCCGCGACCGGGACTGCGTTAAATAGCTTCATGGGAACGGCTTCTAATTGAGACATTTCGGGGTCTAGATGGAGGAAAAACCCCAGGTCCCTCATATATAACCGCGTAATCATCGAGCAGTTTGAATTTTTTATCTTTGCGGTATCAATTTTTTTTATTATTATTCCGCAAGTGACAGGTTTGATGCTGGGGGAATTGTTTTCACTAGGGTGATTATTAGTTTATCATCAGAAATATTGTAAAAATTTAGGGTATAGTTTTCCCAATTTGTTCTTGGCGAAGAAAATTTTTCTCGGTGCAAAAATTTTCAAACAAACTTTTTTTAACATCAATATGGAGAACAATGATTCCAAAAACAATCTTGAATTATACCGAAATAATCTCAATATCTTTAGATACATTGAAATAATCAATTAATAATTCATACACAATTTTAATAATTGTTCAAGTGCATGATAAAATGTGAAGTTGAAATTTATAGATATCCGAATTGTAAGACAATAGGTGAAAATTTTTTTTTTACGAAAAGTTTGGGAAAAATGCTCAGGAACAAATTCTCTTTAAAAATTTACAAATTTTACATTGAGAAAAATGGACTGTGGGAAAAATTTTCAGGAAAAGCGATTGGAGAAAAAGATTTTTTCCGTAAGATTCCTTTTTTATTTCATACGTCAGGTTTTAGTGCGACTGCATTTTTATCTGCAGTTTTAGGGTGTTTTTGAAGATATTTTTCAAAACTTTGTGCTTAAAGCTCCATAATTTTTAAAATATTTAAACATTCTATCAACTATTTGAAAAATTATACAAAATGTGTTGGATTTTTCGTGTGTCTATTAGGGTTTCGAGAAATCTTGATAAATTTTTACAGATTTTTCGAAATGCTTTTTTTCATTCAAAAACTATTAACATGAAGTGTGGCTTAAATTTGGAAAATTGGAGAACACATGACCACAATTTATAAATTATACAAATTTTGAAAAATTTCCACTAAGACTTTCTTTCCTACATTTTTTAAAAATTCGAAATAATTTGGAATCCTTGCATTGAGATAAAAAAAGTCAGAAAAATATTCAAATTTTTCATTAAATACTGTTTCTTTTAAAGTAAAGGTAAATTTGAATAAATTAAATATAAAATTTGTTCAAAAGAAAACTCAAAATCTGTCTGGTACTTCTAAAAATAAAATTTCATGAATTCCCAGGCTGCTCAGAAATTTTTGAATTGCTAGAAATACAGTGAAAATACCCAAATTCCGAAATTCCCAACAGTTTCGAAAATTCAGAGTTTCGGAAACTTTTTGATCTGTTTTTTTAAAATATTTGAAAGCTCCTGAAAGTTTTTTACAATTATTTTTGTGTAAAAGATATTTTACATTGCCTTCATGACTTTTCCCTACATTTTTAATACTTTAAAACCCGCAAAAAATTTCACTAAAACATAGATTTCTCAGTCAATATTGTTGCTAACCTGAAAAAATGTTTGTCGTCCCTAATTTTTTTCTAAATTACTATTCAAGAATAATTATTGGTTACTCATCATGCACTTTAATTTTCGTGACTTCATCTATTGACTTTCCAAAGCAATTCTTATTTGTTCTTTTTCAAACGTAATTACAACAATTATTCAGCACAAAAACTTTCACGATAAACTTTCGAAAATCATCTTCTCAGATATTGATGTAAAAAAGCTGTAACATAGCCAAACTTTTCATGATCTTCGAAAAAAAATTTTGTTACCATTTTTCCAAAATTCTTCACGTTCAAAATTTCTTTCAATTTATTTTTTTTATGACCATAAAGTCACTAAGAAAGTTGTGATAAAATAATATTATCATAAATGTTGTAAAAAAACCAATGATTCAAAATTTCCAACTTTAACCCAAAATCATTATCAAAAATTCAAAACCACAGACTAAAAACTCTTAAAATTTTCCTCTTTTAAATTTGCGTTGCATATTGAAATATTTAAATCATTTTTCTTTATTATTTTTTCGAGTTCACAAAACCTGTTGATGAACAGATGTTATCAGAACTTTTTTTGTGGAATAAGGATAAAAATGCAACCCGGAAAATGAAAAATCATGGAATTTCGATGAACGATACGATGCGCCAGCTCGGACGAGTAACGGTACGCCCCTCGTAATTAACATTTTAATCGGGACTTGTTTAACGCGTCGAAGAGGAAACGCTTTTGCGTCAGACGCAGGCGAAAATCCATTCACACGTCCCGATAAAAAAAGGGGTCTCAGGTTCATGAAAATCGCGAGATCACGAACCGGAAGAAACTTTGTGGCTAAATATGTCATGCAGAATTAAAAGAAGCAGATTCATCTCAGTGTTATTTTTATTTATATGCACCAATTATTCATTATTTTCGATAATTTGGATAGAAATAATATGAATAAGAAACAATATTTCTGCGAGTCAGTTGTCCATTTTTCACGCCCAAAAGATGGAACAAATCAGAAACTCATCTAATTTTCAAAAATAATTTTGAAAATATTAACAATTTGAAAGTTTTTCGTTGGTTTCTAAATTTTGAGAACCTAAGGAATAGGCAACAACAACAACAATAATATATTTATAATGAGATTCATATTATTTCTTGATCGAATTCAAAATTTTTCGAACTTTTTGAGGTAGTTAAAAACTAACTTGAGTTATTAATTATTGATTAGTTAACCAACTTTAATTATTCTTGAAGTTCTCTGAGAATCTCATAAAATGAAACAAAAATTTATTTCCCGACAATTCGATAATACATTCATTAACAAAATTAAGAATATTTGCTAAAACCTGGAAAATTTTTCACGCAAACGCATCAAAGACGTATAATTTTGAATTGCCAGTATTTTATAGAGGGAGAGTATGAAGAAAATGACGAAAATGGCGAAACCGGAAGTCGCGAGAGCGCGGTCGATGTCCTGGAAGAATCGACAAAATGCGCTCGTCCGGTTTCGCGAGCAGCTTCCGGCGGAAGCGCGGATTTCCACGCGAAAAAGTTCGTGTCCTTCGGGATCGAGAAATCGCGAACAGTACCGCGGAGTGAAGAAAGTGCGATCTCTTTTATCATCTCGAGACAAGGATCGCGCAGCCTTCACGCTCGTGATCGAGTTTTGATGACTCAAAACCGTCATTGACTCCGATGATTTTCAAGATTAACAAGTTCCTATGAGTAAAATTGGTACGTAATTTGTTGCTTCATAGAGTCATTGTGGTTAATAACAAATATCATTTATGAATAGTTTGCTTTTTTTAAAAGTAATAGTTTTTGATGAGGTATTAGAAAGAACGACATGTGTAATTTAGTATTTTTTTTTAAGGAAGAGTGGTTTTTGTCAGGAACATTGATTCAGACTTTTGATAGTTCGAATTTGACATCTATTTAAAGAGAAATAGTAATAGTTCCAAATTTATAGACTTATAATAATATTTTCAAAATCATTGGCAATTTCTGTAGGATACACTGAGAAAAAAATCTTGTACTTTTTTCCATATATATTGTACCTTTTACAGTAATATTGCGATTTTTACAACATTATTGCATTTCTTACAATATTATTGTAAAAACTGCAATATTTATTTTACTTATTACAATATTGTACAGTAAAACCGCTATTCATGTACAAATTACAATGTGTATGCCAGTTTTTATCCCAAAACACAAATTTTATCATAAAAACTGTAATTTTTATCATACATGGCGGAAAACATTAAATACTTAACGTATTTCTAGCTTTTTCGAAAACTGTATCATATTACAATATGATGCACTAGAAACCTAGAAAGTATACAAAAATATTGCAAAAAGAACCTACACAGATCTGCATACTGAAAAAACTGTATGGAATTTTCAAAAATCTGGATTAGTAGGAATTACAATATGATACTGCAAAAAGTACAAGAAGTATACCAGAAAACGAAATATGTAGAGGAGTTTTTACAACGAAATATATCTATAACTACAATATCATTCGAGAATATTTACAATATAAATTGCAAAAATTGCTACATTATCTAGCAAAATGTTCAATATGTCAGAGTGATCGACATTTACTATACAGTATTGTAATAATTACTATATCTTTTCTCAGTGTGCAACACATTTGGATTTGAAAATTTAAGTATAATTTAAATAAAATTAGAGATATTTCATAGAGTTTTCGATATTTTTGGTGACTTTAGAAATTTTCAGTTTCTTCTAATTTAAACAAAATTCAGATATTTCTAGTCTCTTTTATCGTCTAAAATTCCTTTTTTGACTTGCCTCTGCCTTTTTTACGCCATTGCAAATTACCGACACGATTTCGCGAAAGTCCTGAAATCCTTGTGCGGAAGTGATACGAGCGACTTAACATCCTGTCCTAAGCGTAATCGCTGTATAGGAAGTCATCGAGCACGTCAAGCGATGCATGTATGTACCAATGATTCGAATGAATCGCGATCACCAAGACAGGCAAAATTTCGAATTCACTATAAATGACAGCATTTGTTGGTATTCTGACTACTTTATTAATTCCTTGGAGTTAATTTTTAACTCTACATTGAGTCACACTACTGCCACTCAAACAGGGAGTAAAAATTCACTCCAAAAAAAATCTTCACTCTTAGAGACGTCGAATTTCCCTCTTGAATTCGAGTTAGATTTTCACTCTATTTTTATAGTGGAAAACTCAAGTAATTGGTAAACTTAATTAATTTTTTAATCAGTCGAGTTTTACTATACACTGAGAAAAAAGTATAGTAATTATATTTTGGTGCGCCTGAAGTTCTGAACGTGTAAAATGAACGAAAAAAATTTATAAGTTTGTATAGGAGAAAAAAATTCTCTAGCTGCTATTGAAGACTTTTTGATTCTAAGAACAAACATGATGCTGCACAAAAAAACATTTGTCACATTTCCTATCATGATAGAAAAATCAAGAAATTCACATATTTTTTATTTTCGTTCAATTTTCAACGTTTGGAACTTCAGGTACATATATTTTGTTGCAGAATTCCTATACTTATTTCGTTTTCTACTATATTTTTTTTTTACTTTTTGCAATATCATATATTGTCATTTCTACTAACCCAGATTTCAGAAAATGACACACAGTTTTGCCAGTATTCAGATCTGTATTGTTGTTTTTGCTATACTTTTGTGTACTTTCTGGTACATCACATTGCAATTGATGCAGTATTAGGAAAAGTCGAAAATATAGATTTTACAATATGACATAAATTTTTGCGATAGATATACTTACATGTACAATATTTCCTTTTAGTACATAAAATATCATAGTGTACGAAATGAAAAACATATTTATGATAAAATGTATGATATTTCATATGATGTTTCAGTAAACATCCTTTGTACTAGTATGACAAAAAATGTCAATTTATATGTATAGTACAATTTGCACTGTGTAGAATTCAAATTTTTCGCAATTATCTCGTAAGAACTGAATAACATATTTAATTTGTATAATATGAAGATTTTTACTATACATTACTATAATCAGTACAGTAAAAATGATGAAATTTTTAAGAATATTGTAAAACGTGCGATATTATTATGAATTATGAAACTTGCGATTTCTAGTAATTTTTACCATGTGTATGTCAGAAAGTACTCGACATTTTTTCAGTGAAATTAAAACTATTGTAAATATTTCTGATATAGTTACATGAAAAATTCAAAATTTGCAAGCATCGAACAAAGTTCTCTTAAAAGTCAAAAAAATTTTTACGATGTAAATTCTAAACAAGTTATGATAATAAAATACATACATAATTTGTGCTACACTAGGGAAAAAATATAGTGATACTGTATAGTACTGTGGAATCAGTTTAAAATATTGTAAAATAGTAGATAAAATGTGCTGTAAAACTCTTGTACATATCAATTTTTTTACTATATACTTTTTTTGTACTCTTTGCAAAATCATATTGTAATTTTACTAACCCAAATCTCATTAAATGCGATACAGTTTTGCCAATATTCAGATATCTATAGTTCTTCTTGCTATATTTTCGTGTTATTTCTAGTAAATCATACATTGTAATCAATACGATATGAAAATAAATCTAAAATATATTGTATATTTTACAATATTACATGAATTTTTGCGATGCATATACTTATACTTGCAATATTTTTTCATAGTACATAAAAAATCATATTATAATGCATTAAAAAGTGAGTTATAAGTAAAATGTATCATGTGATGTTTTAATATACACGGATGCTGAATTCTGTGTAATAAGTATAGTAAAAATTAAAATTCATACAGTACATTTTGCATTCTGGAGATTTACATTTTTCCGAAATTATCTCGTAAAAACCGGCTTACATAATGTGATTTCCACAATATAAGAATTTTACTATATGAAAGTGTTTGATTTAAAAACAAAATGACAAAATTTGCTATTATATTGTAAAAACTGCAAAATTATTCCAAAACTTACAATATTTCAGTACTTTTCACCATATATCTATATCAGAAAATACTAGATTTTTTTGTTCACTACAAGTGGACTCAAATTACACTACTTTTGAATGACTTTTCACTCTAAAAAAGTAAAAACCCACCCATGAAAATTAATAGACTACAGAACTACATCCTCTATGTGCCTGAAATTCCAAACGTTTAAAATTGAACGAAAAAAATTTATAAGTTAATACAAGAAAAAAAAATCCTCTAGCTGCTTTTGAACACTTTTTTATCGTAACAAAAAACATGATGCTCCCCAGAAAAATATTTTTCACACTTCCTTTAATGATAAAAAATGAAAAAAGTCAGATATTTTTTAGTTTCGTTTAATTTTAAACATTAAGAACTTCAGATACATTATCCTCTAGCAAAGACCAGGAAGTGCCCCCACAGAAAATCGTTAAAAGGACTCTTCCAATTTTTTCCTCGGCATTTTCCGCGGAAAATGCCGCGTAAAATTCGCTCGATAATTGCCCTGCCTTCGCTTAGCATACAATCGAAGAGACCCGATGCGCGTTTTATGGCCGAACGCATGAAATTCTTGGACGATCGCAAATCGCCCCGCGAACGCTCGTAAACATTTCGCGGTTCATTATGTACCGGCTTTTGTCCGGGGGGACAATTAAGGGGCGGGGGGAAAACGGCACGAAAATATTTTCCGCGGCGGAAAAATTTTCTCCGATTGCGCAATCACGCGGGGCGAGGCTTTCTAGAAATAACAAAGGATCTTTAGGAGACAAGTGATGTCCATCAATTGTTGCGTGACGCTTTTTTTCCTCTCTTTCATGGGGAAAACGTTGGATAACGCGCGTGTAAAAGTTCCCAAGCACGCGAGTCGGGTTTTCCTTTCCATGGGCTTTTTTATGAGTCGGGCGAATTTTTTAGAAGGCGTTTCTGGGATTTTGCTGGGAATTTACTGGTTCAATTGGAGGCTGATTTAATTGGTCTTTGAAATTTGGAATGTAAACGAAGTCGACAAGGGCGTAGGCAGAAAAAATTTTCGGGGGGTGTTTTTCGAAAAAATATATTTCCTTCGGGATGTCAATTTTTCGGATTTCAGGATTAAAAATTATACAACTCTTGAAGTCCAGAGTGGTGAATTTTTCATGTTTGTAGAATAGGATTCGATTTTTGTGATTTACATGCAAGTCACTGAGGTTCAGATTTATTTTTCTAATAAATTCTGTATTTTTGATAACTTTTTTTGTTTTTCAAGGATTCTCAAATATAATATGATAAAAATTTTTCTATAGCTTTCTAAAATTCGATACTTTATGAAAGTCCTGAAAACTTTTTAATATATTTCTAGATTTTTTAAAAAATTACACTCAAAAGATTTTCAGTATTTTATAGACTTCCAGAATTTTCGTATTATGTATATGTATTTCGTATATAAGATATTTTTAGAGAATTGTGTAACATTTTCGGGCATTTTTAATTTTTCTAGATTCTTAGGATTTGATGGTATTGTATTACGAACAAAATTCAACGTATTGATATTAGTAGCTGGGTATGTTGAGTAAATAAATCTTATCGATTCATCAGTCAAAGTATCATAATTTGTTGCATATCTAAAGATTGTTTTCTTGCGTTTTTTTTATTATTTATGGAACCTGGAATATTTTTCAGTATATTTTACGATTTCTGGTGATTTCGTATATAAATTTCTTGTATTCCTGTATTTTTTTTGGTATTCATAGAATTTTGAAGCTTTTACTTGTATTTTTCAAAATTGTGGGTGTTTTTTTAGATTTTCTAGAAGTATGTATATGTAGATTTCTTGAATTCGATATGTTAGAATTCAAATTTTAGCCAATTTTCTGTAATTTTATAGATGTTTGGGAAAACTACATATATCGATTTTCAGTGTTTAAAGATTTCTTATACTTCAGTATTTATTTCAGTATTTTTAAGATTTCTTAGCTATATCTTGTATTTTCATAAATCATGTGTATTTTTTTAGATTTTTAAAAAGTACCTACGTTACGAGAATTCGAGTTTTGTAGAATTCAAATTTAAACCGATTTTCAATATCTTCATTGATTTTTGGGGAAATTACACCATCATAGATTTTACGTGATTGGTGGATTTCTCATATTTTTATTTTGATAGCTTTCGTACAATTCTATAATTTTTTGTATCTTTATAGATTTCTAGTATTCATACAGATTGATAGGTATGTAAGTTTTTTTAAAATTTGATGATCTAGAATTTCTAATTGATTATTTTTCAGATTTTTTAGAAAACAATACTTTGACAGAATACTTCCTCTAATTTTTAGTATTTCTTCAGAGTTTGTAGAATTTGAAAGATATTCTGGCATTTTCCCAGATTTCTATTGTAGGTTCCTACGATCAATGCTTCAGGGTTAGAATTTTCCTAGATTACTAAAACTTTCGTGAAATCTAAAATATCTGTGTAATTTCATTAGGTTTGAAAAATTTTTCAAATTTTCGTTTTCTTACGTTATCCTCATCAATTATATATGATTATAATTTTGTTTAAGAAAAAATTCTTTTCGAGCCAAAATCATTATTATATTTGTGTTATTACAATTGAGTCATGAATATTGTTAACTTTGGGTACTTACATGAAACCATTTGTTATTTTCTTAAGATTTCAGTAAGTGCTTTCATGATGATATTTACTCTTTTTATTTTCCTGTATTATTCTTTATAAGTTTTATTTTTCTTATTTATTCTTATAATTTTTATTATTTTTACATGGAATATCAATTTGATTCCAATTGAAACATGATTTCTTTGCTGGAGACAAGAAATCAAGATACTGATTGCATCTTAGAAAAATGGCATACACGTCCTGATTTCTATCTCGAAAAAAACGAAATAGTTCTACAAGTAATTATCGTTACGTCAGTGACGAAACTGAAGATTCTACTCGATAATGCAAGACAATTATGCAACTATTTCATCGTTAAAAATTTTTGCAGAGCCAATGTTTTCTCTTTCGCATTTTTATAACGACGAAAATTTACCTCTTTTTGTTCTTACTTAACATAAGTTACTTTATGGGTTTTAAAAAGCTATGAAACGCTTTCTTCATGATTTATTGAAATGGGCTAAATGTATGTAAGATGTTGGAAAAAGTGAAAAACTTATATTTTACTGTGAGGAAATTAAGAATAGATCATTTCAAACTCAGCATTCGAAATTATGATAGAAAATGATTTATTTCAATGAAATTAGATGTAACAAACATATAAAAATGAAAATTATTTCATTTTTGGTTTATGATGTATAAAATGAACGTAAGATTCTTTTTGTTGAAAAAAAGTCCATTATTAATATTTTACAGTGAGGAAATAAAATATAAATTTTCAAATATTCGTACAAATTCATCATTTGAATGAATTTTCAGTATTTTGAAAAACTTCTTCATGTATTTATAATTCTTTCACGGGAATTTTTTGTCTTGTGCACGCATCGAAGTCTCCCCATTCCTTCGCTGCGGCGACAAAATGAGGCGCTTCAACAATGCGCTCGTTAAATATTTATAGGCTTGTGCGTAAACTACTACGCAAAGGGGCGTTATGAAAATTTTATAGAGAAAACAGTTACGGTGTTTTGAGTACACCGAGACGATGCCTCCTCAAACGAAACATTAGTATTCTCGGTTTTTACAGCAATAAACATCGGGGATACATTTCTGTGTCATTTGTCCCATAAAAGCGCCGCAAAGCATTTAATTTGCTCTCCGCGATGATAAAAATGATGCTGAATCATTGCCTTGGGGACAGCGTCATCGCGGCTATTAACTCCTTGACCGATTTACAGGACCGATGTTTTAGGAATTTGAATTTTTTTGCGCTTGGTTGGCACGTTTTTTTTTTTCTTTTTTTAATTTTCTTCGGTGATGTTGATTATTTATAATGCAGTGAAAAATTGATGAATGAAGATCCATGCCATCATTTTTTTTATGAATATTCCTTCATTTTGGATTTTTTTACAATATAGAAAAAAATTGCAATTTTTTTGTTAAGCCTTTCTCACTTTATTTCATTTTATGGAATGATGAATTTTTATTAAAGCCTTTTGCGTATAAATTTTGATGATGTACAGAGATGCAAGAGATTTCTATTTTTTCATTATTATATTTTATAATGATGCATTTTATTCTGACAAACTTAAGGAATATAACAAAGTCGCGAAAAATCTTGAAAATTTTTATAAATTTTTATAAGATTTGGAAGGTTTGAAGAATTAGTATCATATTCGTAATTTCTGAAAATTTAAGAAAAATAAAAAAAATAAACACTAAAAATTTTGAAGATTTCCGAAAAATCTAAGAAATCGAATAAATCCGTAGGGTTCCAGAAAATGATAAACTTTGTGGATTGTAGAAAATTTGGAAAATTACGTAAAATTATGAAAACTGTGTTATACTCTTAAAATTTGTAAAAATTAAAAAAACGTTTTGTTGTATACAGCTCAACGAAAGTTTTATAAAATGCGATGAAAATAAATATATAGATTTTCGAAAGTTTTAGAAATGTTGAATACTTTGTAGATTGTCAATAATTCTGGGAAATTTGGAAAATTTTTACAGTTTTAGAATAAATAAGTAAGCATATTTTCTAGATTGAAAATATTTCTAATGTTCCCTCAAAACCTCCAAAAACTGTGTGATATTTATCGAATTTTGAGAAATCTAAAAATACTTTATTCTAAAAAGATGTCAATATAATCTCAAAAACGTTGAAAAATTACATACTATCGAAAATGTTTCTACAATTTTAGAAAAAATTGATAAAATTTTGTAGATTATAAAATATTTTAAAGATTCTTTAAATTTATAAACATTGTGTGACATTCTTTATTTTTCAAAAATCAGATAATATGTTGTACAGTACGAGAATAATCGATGATTTTGAAAATCTCAATTAAAATCAAGAAATGTTGGGAATTCCGAAATATAAACAACATTAAAAATTCGAACAATTCTCAAAATCGTCGAAAATTTGAAAAAATTTTGTAAATATTTAAAAAATTTTTGAAAGTATGGAAAATTAAAAATGTGTACATTGAAAATTTGACGATCATCAATTGTGCTAAAGAATTCAAAAAATTTCTCAGGGCTAAGGAAAATGTTTATAAATTTTCTAAATTGTGGAACATTTTAAAAATTTCTCGATATTATCAAAATTGCAAAAGTTAAAAAATGTTGCGATGTACGTAGATCTTCAATTTTTTTTTAAATTGCAATTACAATATGAAAGTTTGAACATTCCGAAAAATCAAAAATATGTGAAAGGAAATCTAAAAGATTGTCGATATAATTCTCGAAAAATTCAAGAAATGTGTAGAATTGCAGAAAAAAATTAGCAAATGTATAGATTTTAGAAATTTTGAAAATTTTTACTTGAAATAGATAAATTTTTTAATATTTTTCAAACTGAAGAATCAAACAATATTTTATCGTACTGAGATCGTCGATAATTTTGAAAATTCCAATAAAAATCTTCAAAGTTCCATGAAATTCAAAAAACATTGCAAATATTAAAGATAGTCCATAGTTCTGAAAAATTAAAAATATTTTTAGGGTTCCAGAAATTTTTGATAAAGTTCTCAGACTGCACAATATTTTAAAAATTACTCAAAACCACAAAAACTATGTCATTTACTTAAAATTTTCTTGAATAACAAAATTATTCATTATACATACGTAGATCATCGATAATTTTGAAAATTTTAAGAAAATCTTTGAAATTCCATAAAATTTAAATAAACATTGCAAATATCAAAGATGCTCAATAAATCTGAAAAATTAGTAATATTTTTAGGGTTTCAGAAATAAATGATAAAGTTCCTAGATTTAAAAATATTTTGAAAATTTCTCAAAACTACAAAAACTGTCATATTTTTGAAACTTTCTCAAATTAAAAAATCCTTGATTATACGTAGATCGTCGATAATTTTGAAAATTTTAATGGAAATTTCTAAAACTCCATAAAATTCAAAAAACATTGCAAATATCAAAGATAGTCAATAATTAGAAAAATTGGAAATATTTTTACGGTTCCAAAAATTGTTCCTAGACTGCAGAATATTTTAAAATTCCTCAAAACTACAAAAACTGTCTCATATTCTTCGAACTTTCTTAAATAAAAAATTCTTTACTATACAAAGATCGTCGATGATTTCGAGAATTCGCATTTTTCGTATTTTACAAAATCACAAATCGATCTCGAATGATATTCTCCTTCTGTTAGTTTTCGTATTTTCCCAACCGGAAACCAGGCCGAGCGTTTTTCGAGCTTGAAAGGAGAACATGCGATATTTTTTCGCGCCACATATACGCCAAGTTCACGCGCGAAAAGTTCACAATGGGCACGTGGATCGCACACTGAATAATCGCGAAATGACGTTTATGAGAATGAGACCGCGCCGAGGCCGCGTCTAACGTGGTTTTCATTAGGTTTTTCATTTCTGTATCACTTGGTCCATCGCAACCTACCGAGCACAATTCTTCTATTCCGAACGAATTTTGTTTCTTCCATGCTTCTCGAAACAATTCTACTTCATTACACTGTTTCACGTGTGAAAAGTAACTGATTTCATCACAAGTGGGGAAAATGTTTCCTTTTTTTCATTACTGGATGGAAGGGGGTTAATTTTACAATTACCAAGCAAAATTATTATCATTTTTTTTTGCAATTAAATCAGTTAGTTTTGACTGGAAGCCAGTTTCAATATACAGTATCATCAACAGGCAAATGAATTATTTTGCAGTAGCTGATTTTGCAAAATTTTCTGTCCCTCAACAATGACATCAAATTTTCTGAACATTATTGACGATATTCGAAACCTCCAATGTAATATAATGCTTGAAAAATTTCAGTTTTTTCAATTTTTATTGCAAAAATGTTGAAGAATATAGGGGAGCACTGTTTTTTAATGTTTGATCTTTTATTTTTGCAGGTGGAAAAGGCTCAGGCTGCGGTTACCCAGGTGCCCCGGCGCATAGCAGTATACGTTTTACGGGAGCCCCGATCGAGGACGTAATCGACGAGGAAGAGGCTCTGCCTAAAAATCAAACCTTCCCAGTAGGTACATTTTCCACGTACTCCTGCGAGTCAGGATTCGAGCTCCTCGGGCCAGCGCGCCGTCAATGCCGCGAAGATGGCTCCTGGATGCCAGAAGGTGTCCCATTTTGTGGTGAGTTTTTCAAATTTACTACCTCTTTTTTCAAAAATTTTTCATGTACCTGAAGTTTCAAACGTTTAAAATGAAACGAAAATAAAAAATATATGAATTGTTAATTTTTTATCATGACATAATGTGTGAAGAATATTTTTTTGGTAAGAATGAAGTTCGATGTTACAATTAACAAGTGTTCAAGCTCAGTTGGAAAATTTTTTCTCCTATATTAACTGCTAAATTATTTTTGTTCAATTTTAAACGTTTGGAACTTCAGGCACATAAATTTTTGGACATTTTGAGGCAAAAATGTATAATCAGATCTCACATTTTTAGTTACTGTTATAGTATACTCTCCTTGTTTGAATTGGTGAAAGACTACTTATTAATAGTAGAATTTCAATAATTGAAAAAGTGAAAAGAAAGCAACTTAAGTTTCAGTACAAATCTATAATTGAATTAGTGTTATAGCTTACTGTAAAATTAGTAATATTTGACGGAAGTAAAAAGCGAATAACTACCTTTAAACTTGGGTAAAAATTTAATACTTCAGTAGGTTTTGACTAGTCTTATTCGTGCATTTTATGCCTAAAAGATAAGCGAAGTTCAACTAATAAAAAAGACAATTTTCACTAAGACCTTATCAAGTAGTTACTGCTCATAATAATAAATATTTACCACTGCAATTATTGACTATCTAAATAATATTCAAATGCTACTAATTCATTATGGTTTCATAATAAAAAACCAAACAATAATAATAGACACATTTAGACATTTTTTTAAATAATTATTCCTCAAAAGATCAAGCTTTTAACAATCTTTTTTACATCAACTTGTTTTACAACTAGATACATATGATACATAATGTAGTAGAATTCAACTATTTTTTTTGGTCAACTTTATAAATTCTACTAATTTATTAGTAGGTCTCTGACTATCTCTGACCTACTAATTGAATCGGTAGAAATTTTACTGATTTGAACTGAGAGAGTAGTGAAACCAAAATACTGTAACATAATTTCTTTAGTTAACATTCTTTGTTATTGTATATAATAGCTACAGCAATGTAGTGTAACGATTACACTTTACTTATAACCATATGGTTATACTTGATATATCTCACATTGTATATTTAATCAAGCCAATGACATTAACTATTCTATGATGCAACTACGTGAGTGTACTGAACATGGGATATTATAGTTACCATAGTATACAATATAATCACCATAATACCATGACCACTGCTATACTATAGTACAACTACCATAATATCTGCACCTTACGTGGTACGATAACCTTAATAAAAAAGGAGGTTCCACATTATTGATTGTTTCAACCTCCGACCTTCCGGAGATAAATTACAATCGAGAAATTGAAAAATCACGGGATAATAATTTATCTGGAAGCACGTCTGGCTAAAAAAGGCCGTCACGCATACTCCGCGATAAAGCGCGATACGAGACTCGGAAAATGAGCACGCGCTTTTTCATAGCGCGTAACCTCCCATTAGTACCTGCACAATGTACGGAGATTATTAGAGGCTCGCGAAACGAAGGAACGTGCTATTTTAGCACGTCTCTACTCTAGGAACTATGAAATCATCGCATTAACGGTACATCCAGATCCCACGGAAAATGACCTTAGCCCAGTGCCTACTTTCTCGCGTTTCTCGCGAGCCGTCGTGTCAACGCGGCGAGCGCGTGAAAGCGTTTATCGCCTCACAAAAAACGCCTCTGCCGCCCTTGAACTACTAATCACCATTTATTCTAATCGGTTTCCAGTTTCTTCCTCCTTAGAGAAAAGTGTCGGTAATGGAAAAACTTTCCTATTTCTTTTTTGTAGGAGTCTATTTAAATTTAGAAGAATTGCTGGGAATAGAGATTCTAGAATAGAATGCCATTTCGTCAACAGAAATTTCAGAGAAAAGAAAATCTGAGGAAAACAGTTCAGAAAGACAGTTACTTATTTATAATAATTGGTTTGGAAAATGAAGGTGATAAAAAAAAATGTTGCATGATGGGAAAACTTTTTACGTATCTCTTTTTTCTGGAAACATATGTCTAGAACTTACAATTTTTGTCAGTTGTAATTTGAGAGAAAAAAAAGGAAAGTAACCGAAATGAATAAAAAACTATAATTATTCTCATGGATCAAAATTAGTTTATCTTGAATTCCATCGAATTTTATATAAGTATATATTATTTTTAGTATGAAGTTTATTCTATCGATTACATCGTAATTTAGATATTATCACGTTGCTTGAAATTCAATGAAATGAGAAATATTAAAAATAATTTCAATATAAATAATAAATCGAAAATCTTCAAAATGCTCCGTTCAACAGTATTATTCAATTCAATGTCAAAGAATGATCATTTTTTGACATTGAATTCGATATAAATAAATCTTAAACAAGTAACATTTACATTATGTATTTAAATACAAGAAACTTGGATTTTCTTCGTTGCAGAGAAATGTGTCAGATAATAGAAAAACTTTCTAATTTTCTTCTTTTGGCAGTCTTTCGAAATTCAGAATAGTTTTTGGGTGAATAGGGAAAAGTAATAGATTTCGATATTGGTCAATAGGAGTTCCAAAATCCAGTGAAAGTATAGAATTGGAGATGAATAGAAAACGATTTTAATAGACAGTGATTTACAATAGTCGATTTGAAACACGCAGAAAATCCAAAGAAATGCAAAATAACGGAAAAATTTCTATGTCAAGGTTGAATAACTGTAATTCGATCGAAAAATTTCAAAATAAAACTACATTCTTGTTATTTCGAGTTTTAGAGAAAAGAAAAATGAAGAGAGTAATTGGAATTTCAAAAAATTTTGAAATTCAATCGTATTTCATAAAATTGAATAATAAATTTCAAATAAGTAACTTCAAATTGAAAAGAACCTCATTCGTAGCAGAGAAAAGTTCTGGATACCGGAAAAACTTTAAAATTTTTTTTGCTGGTCTATTGAAACTTGGAAGGATTGTTAGACGAATGATTTATTGTAGAAATAAAAATATATTTTGAACTATTAGAATTTCAGGGAAAGAAAAATACAAAGTCAATAAAAAGTATTTTTGATAGAAAGTTACTTATAAATATTGATTTTGAGTTTCTTCGTCGCAGCAAAAATATTGGAGAGTAGAAAAACTTTGTTTTTTTCCTATTCAGTGTTCCACAATTTACTATGATAACAGTGTTAAAACATGCATAAAAATAGTTGATCGATTGAATTTGGTATTGATAAATTGAATCTATAGAAATTTCAATGATTTTTCATTCATTAAAGAGTAAATTTTCTGATTGATGAAAAACTTTATAATTTTTTTCATGACAAGGGAAATCAAAAATGGATGAAAAACATTTGGAAATAAAAAATAATGTCTAAAACAAGATTTTGAGTTTCCATAGAAATCTCGATCTTGGATGTAAATTTCTAGCTTTCAGAATGCTTTTTCCAAAAGACGGAAATCAAGGACAGAAACACTTTTTCAATTAATCTTAATTAATTTCTTCTAAATCAAACTTCAAATAATTCATTATAACAAATTTATTTGTAAAATGAGTCATATCCAATCGATTCACATAAATCAGGTCAATTTTTAACAAATTTTTTATAATTTAATGTATTTTGACCGAGTTCAATATAATATAATCTATTTTATCAAAATTCATTAGAATATAATATAATTCAATAAAATTCCATATAATTTTCTATACCACTTAATTGAATTTAAAAAAATTTTTAATTTATGAAGATTTTCAGTTCTCATATAAATCTCGGTCTTAGATGTGAATTTCTAGCTATCAGAATGCTTTTTACAAAAGACGGAAATCAAGGATAGAAACACTTTTTTGAGAAATCTTTATTAATTTCTTGTTAATTAAACGCTTCACATATTTCATTCCAACAAATTAATTTCTAAAATGAGTTAAATTCAATCGATTCACATAAATCAGGTCAATTTTCAACAAATTTTTTATAACTAAATGTATTTTGACCGACTTCAATATACTATAATCTATTTTATCAAAATTCATTGTAACATAATGTACTTCAATAAACATTCATATAATTTACTCAATCACTCAATTAAAATAAATTTAATTTTTATGAACTCTACTGTTCCTTTTTTTTTAATGAAGAGAAAAATTTCTGATTATAGAAAAACTCTCTAATTTTTCTAGACAGTCCATTAGAATTTCAGAGAAATGTTGTATACCATGAAATTTTCGTATCTTTTATTGTCATTAGTCAAATTTTTATATCCGTTCAATGTAAGAAAATTATCTATCAGTCACATCCTTCTCCATTAGTAAATTGCAATTCGATATACATTTCCATGCATTTTTCGATTATAGCTTCTACTCACTCTATTTTTTTGCTTAAATTATTATCAAGTGTAATTTAAACCCACTTTTAATATTTTATACTCTATAACCTAACCACTAAAATAATGCAGCTGATTCTCGCAAGCTATTTTGAACTGCCAAGCCTCCTGTTTTTACATTACGCCCCCCCCCCCCTTGTTTTCGTCGGGCGAGATGTATTATTCATGTAGCGTCATATTATTCTTTCTTTTTGAAAGTTGTATTTTTTGCCCACTAATGAGCAAAAACGTGACCTCCGTCGACTGTAGGTTTTCCGATTCCGATTTGAACGAATTTGAACTTTGGTTTGTTGATACATATAAAGAAGTTTCACATCTCAGTGAACATTTATGATTTCATACTGCAATCATGTAATGTCATGACATACACGCCATGACGTCATATGACATACGTATGCTTCGTCATTAGTAAATCATATGACGTCATGTCACTTTTTGAAATCATTCGGTATTCAGTTGACATCACAGTATGACAACTTGATATCAAATGGACGCATCATGATATCAAAGTGACATCACCATTTGACATTATGATGTCATAAAAATGCGAAATGATATCATATAATGTGACATGTCACAGCGTGATCAGAAATGATTAGACATGATGTGATAAATGTTACTGGGATCTTTGTGCTTCTGGTGTCCTTTCTGAAGCAGAAAAGAAAATCAAAAAATAAGGAAAAACATGTTCAAAACGGACAGAATTTCTGTCTTTTCACAAAAGATGGAAATTCGGTGACACTGTTATTTGGGGGAAAGTCGGGAATTCGAGGACGGAAACACTTGGTGAAATGGGGAATGCGCGGTATGCGCGTAATGCGCACTCGGCCGAGGCCATGGGCGGTCTTTCGGTGGTAACAGGTTCCAGGGTAACGGTAATATACGCGTTCCCCACTATTCCGTGCACCAGGGCAACGCGGAATCTCGCCGTCGTCTTCGGCATCCTCGGTCAAGGACACGCCGAACCAGGTCACAGACTCTACCTGGACCCCAATTTTTCCATTTCACTCAATTCCGCAAACAAATATTGCCCGAATCTCTAATATCGTCGCGTGAAAGCGCAGGAAAATTGATCACACTTCGCCTCATCCATGGATTTCTCTCAGGGAAATTCTCCGAGAATTCTGCAAATCAGGAATATGAAAGAAAGAAATTTTGCGTGTATGGATGTCTGAAAATTCTTGTGGAATTTCGCTTGAGGTTCGCAATTTTAATGTTACATACATGCAAAAAGAGGCTGCCATTTACAACGGTTATTAAAATTGCGAGGATTCCATCTTCTGGCGCGAGATGATAAGAATAGAGACGCCGGATCCGCATTTTAAAGGCGCAGCGCCCGTAAATATTGTGCAAACATGGCGTAATTGCGAGGCGTAAAACGTTCTTTCATGGGTGGAAATTATGGGCTTTGGATGAGCAGGGTTCGAGTGCTTCGTCAATATCGGGATTTCGTTCGTTACAAAATTCTTAGATGGAGAAAATGGTTGGTTTCTAGAATGGAAATGTCTTGGAGCTTTCAGGGAAATTTTGTTTTTAATATTGATGGACATTTTAGAGTAACGTTGATTGGTTTTCGGACAATTTTTTTGAAGTTTTTAAACATATGACAAGTTTCATGTGCCTGAAGTTGCGAAAAAAAATTCTAGTCACTTTTGAACACTTATTGATCGTAACAGCAAACTTGATGATCCACAAAAAAATATTCTTCACACTTCCCATTATGATGAAAAATCAAAAAATTCGTATATTTTTATTTTCGTTTAATTTAAAACGTTTGGAATTTCAGGTACAGCAAGTTTTAGATATTTGAAAATGTACGGAGTCCATTGATAATTTTGAAAACTCTGATCGAAATCCAGAGAGATTTCAAAGAATTTCACGGAGTTATATTTTATTGATATTATTAGGGATTGTTGATAATTTGGAACAATACATTCTGAAAATTTGTCAACTTTTAGAAAACATTGATAAATGATGTAGATTGTATGAGATCTGAGAAATTCTGTAAAATCATACGGAAACTGTGTAATAATTTGAAATCTCAAAAATTCAGAAATCTAAAAAAGTGTTACAGATCTTGCAATTTTGAAGATTCTGAATAATTTAGAAACGTCGAAAATTTGCAAAATTTTCATATTTTGTAAAATTCTTGAATTTATTGAATTTCGGGAAGGGTAGTTGCCATTTTGTAGATTTTGGGAAATTTTGAAAATTCAGTTGAACCAATAGAAACTTTGTAATATTATTCAAATTTGAAAATGTAGAAAATGTCATATCGTTGATATTACAGAAAATATATTCTTAGGAAATGTTGGAAAATTAAAAAACACTGTAAATTGGAGAAATTCGTAACAATATGAGGAAATTAGAAGAAATGGTTAAATTTTTGATACATTTTTGAGATTTTGAAAATTCCGTTTAAATACAAGAACCTCGTACATGTTATCCTTAAAATTTTCAAAAGTCAAAAGTTTTCTATCACACGGAAATCGTTGATGATTTCGAAGTTTCATTAAAAATCTAGATATTCCGAAAATTTGAAAAGATTTAAAAACATTAAAAATTTTGGTAAAATTTTTAAAATGTTGATGAATTTTTGAGGTGGTGAATATTTTTGAAAGTTCAACTAAACTACAGAAACTGTATGATTATAACTGAAATTTTCAAAAATCAAAAAATGTTTCATTGTACGAAAATCATCAATACTGTTCTGAAAATTTTGGTAACTATAGAAGCTTTTAGGTTTTAGAAAATTTATGTGACATTGAAAATCAGAAAGATTCATGATGATGCTCAGAAATTTTGAATATTTGTTGAATTTCAGGAAATGTTATTGAATTGAATCTTGAAAATTTTGAAGATTTCTGAAATTCAGAAATTAAAAAACTTTGAAAAATTCCAAAACAATTTGAATTTAAGAGAATTTCTAATATTTTAAAATATTCGAAAAATTTATTCAATTTTTAAAATCTTAATGAATTTCGTAGACTTAAGAAAGTTTCGAAAATTCTTTGAGAATGCAAAAACTATGTAATATTCTTCAAATTTCAAAAAGTCAAAAAATGTTCCATATTACGAGGATCGTCAATAATTAAAAATTTGCAGATATATCATAGATTTGGAATAATGAAAACACATCGAACATTTTGGTGAATTCCAGAAAATGTTATCAAGTTTTGTGGATAATGGAAAATTTTTTAAGTTCTGTAAAATTACAGCTTCAGTGTAATATTTCTGGTATTTCCAAAAATAAAAATTATATTTTTCTTACAGAGATCGTCAATAATTTTTAAAAGACAATACAAATCTATAAAAGTTCAAAACCAGAAAATTTCAAAAATACCTAATAATTCTGAAATATGAAAAATTCGTAGTATGTATTTCAGAAAACGTCGATGAATTTTGTAGATTGTGGAAAATTTCTGAAATACCGTAAAAATACAAAAATGTAAGATATTTTTTAAATTTAAAAATCAAAATTTTACATATTTTATAGTTTGATGATTTTGGAAATATTATTGAAAATCCAGAAATTTCAAAATTTTTGAGAAATCAGCAAACAGTTCAAATTTTTTAAATTATCAATGATTTTAAATGTATGGAAAAATTTGCCGAGTTTTAAAGAAATTGAAGAAATTTTTTTCAACTTATGGGAATCATCAATACCTTAAGAATTTCGATAAAAATCTGCCTTTCCCGAAAATTTTGGACAATTGAAAACATTGAAAATTATGTCGAATTTCTAAAAAAACATTAGAGAATTTTATAGATAGTAGAAAAATTTTAAAATTTTGTTAAGCTACAGATACTGTGTACTGTTCCTAAAATTTCCAAAAATCTAAAAAACATTTCATTTCTCGAAGATCCTCGATAATTTCCAAAATTTCAGTAAAAATATGAATTTTCAGAATATCGAAAGATCAAAAGACATTCAAAAAATGACACATTATAAGAAATTCTGTAAAAAGTCGAGTATTCTGACAACATTGCATTTTCATTCGCTTCAAAATCCTCGAGGCAAATTCAAATGACGAAAACAGTCACCAGTTAGCATCCAGAATAAAAATACCCCGTCAAATCTTAAAAAAATACATTATTTTCACTATCAATAGAAAGATCAAAAAAACATGAAATTGATTCCCAAAATATTTCTCAAACTTCCAAAGATACAGCAAATTCTCGATCTCTGAAACTTCCACTACAGGAACCAAAATCCTAACCCAGCTTACAAAATTTCCCAAGGACAATTCCAATAAAATAAATCCTCCCCAAGGTTCCAACCTCCACATTACAATCAAGGTCCCAAGAAACCATAACCTTGGATCTACGAATCCGACTCCAAAACCTGAAAACGTCATTCACAGAACAATCGCGCAAACCGCATGTTCGACGATAGCCATTAGCATAGTTGCATTGGAAATATTAAGATCAGGGGCGAGGACTCGCGTCGCGCAAAGTGGAGCAAGAAAAATGGATAACGATTCATTGTGGGAACGCAGAATAAGAGGCGCTGCAAAATCGCGGTCGCGCTATAAAAATCGAGAGCCCGTGGCCGAAGAAAATCGAATGACCGCCAAGATGAGCATCATCTCCGATCTTCGAAGAGAACTTAAGATCTCGCTTCCTGGAACGAGTTCTTTGCACTCGGCAACGTCCATTTCAGCGCGTCTCGATCGTATATTATAACGTTTCAATGCGAAGACGATCCTTTTACATCGACAGGCCGATTACTCATATTTCTTCGTCGCTTCCAACCCCCTCCAGAAATTAAAATTACCTGTCATTTCATTGTCCTTGGTCGCCGGATCTGAGATTTTTGAGAGGGTCGACAAACTGTAAACGTTGCAAAATAAAATCAACAAGGATGAAATACAGTAAAATAATATCAGTATTTTTCAGCAATTGTTATTGATAGGACATTCCAATATCTCTGATGTCAATAATAATTTTTGTGTTTTTCCTACATGATCGTATGAAAAAAATGTTTATTTTGGATGTTTTAAGAAATTATGATCAGCAATTTTCAAACAGCAGTCGAAATTTTCGCAGAATTTTAACATATCTGGAAACGTCAGAATTGTTTATAACTGTTTAATTTTGAAAATTGTAGACAATCCTGAAAACTGCTGAAATTAACACTTTTTACAGTATGTTACAGTGTAACAATTTACTCCAATTTGGACAATTTTTACAGCTTGATAATGTTTTATACAACTCAAATACTGGTGATTTTTTGCAAAATATTTACAGTTTTGACAGTACATTAATCGTGGCAGTAATAATTACTGTATTGACAGTTTCTCAACACTTTTAGATAATTTTTACAGTTACAATACAATGGTCTTTATTATTTTGAATATTTTTACAGTTTTTGAATTTGGCTATGACAGGTTTTACAGTGTTCGTTGATTTTGTTTTGTATTTTTTGAGAATTCTTTGTGAATTTTTGTTTATTTTTGTAAATTTTTAACAATTCAGTGTTTTTAAACAGTTCTAACAGAGCCTAGAAAAGTAAAAATTCCATGACAGCTTCTACATTTTCCAAAATTTTGAGAATATTAACAATTTTCAACATTTTTGGCATATCATGTTACGATAAACTTTCATTATTGTTAAGCTTTTGTAACATTCAAGACTAGTACTGATTGTTAACATTTCTGGAAATAACAAAAATGTTATTAACTGTTAAATTTGAAATTTTTTTATAATCTTCAAATCTGCCAAAGCCAACAGTTTTTACGGTTTTGGCAGTGCAAAAATTAACTTCAGTTTCGAATATTTTTACAGCTTTCAAAAACAGTTTTGATGTTATTGATTATTTATAAAATATTAAGAGTCTGACATCACGTCAATCCTGGCCGTTTTAAATGTATTGACAGTTTTTGAACAGTTTCAGATCATTTTTACAGTTTTACAGTACAACCATCTTTATTTTTTCGAATATTTTTACGGTTTCTGAATTTTGGCGTTTTCGATAGTCTTTTGAGTTTTGCAGATCATCTGAGTTAATTGTTGAAGTATCGATTTTCTTTTTTAATCTTTAACGAGATCTTAGTTTTGACCTTTTTTTAGATTTTGGCCAATTCGATTTCTATTCAACAGTTTTTACAGAGCCTTGGCAATAAAAACTTTAGACATTTTTAAAACATAATAGTTCAATAAATTTTATATGAAAGTTTATAAATCAAAAAGTTTTTTAAACTCGTATATGGTTCTAAAGCTTTTGAAAAACTGTAACTGTCAAAATAGTCGAAACTATTAATAATTGTTGAAATTTCTGGAAATGACAGAAATTTTGATTGTTTAACTTTAAAACTTGTTGATAATCTTGAATAATGCCAAAACTGACAGTTTTTACACTATTTTACAATAGAACAATTTACTTCGATTCGGACGATTTTTGCAGTTTTCAAACATTTTGACAGCATAGCAGTTTTGACATTGGTTACAATTTTCCTAATATGGAGACTCGAGAGTTTGGCAGTAAAACAAACATAATATTTTTCAAAATTTGTATACTTCCTTAATTACTATAAGTTTTACAGTCCTTACACTTTACAGACTTTATTTGTAAGGTTTCGATAATATTTTTTAGCTGTAGACAAACTCTGACAGTTTTGACATTTTCATAAATTTTAAATAATTCGATGTTTTTTAAATAGTTTATACAGAGACTTCAAAATTGAAGATTTTTAAAAAATTTCCATGGTTAACATATTTATAAATTTTTTTAAATTTTCGAAAATTTGCGACACTTTTGAAACCTGATGATTCAATAAACATTCATAGCTGTGAAGCTTCTGAAAAATTGTAAATGTTTAAGCTGTAAAAAACAGTAAAAACTGTTACATACTGTAAAATATCTCAAAAAGTCAGAAATGTTAATAAGTGTTCAACTGGAACATTTTATCATACTCTTGAACACTGCCGAAATTATCAGATTTTACAGTTTTGGCAGTAAAAAAATTTACTTCAGTTTTGATGATTTTAAGTTATTCAACATTCTGAGAGTTCATCACTTTTAATATTGGCGATTCTTTTTGAAATATTGAGGATTTTGACAGAATTCTGAACTTTTTCAGATATTTACAGTTTTACAGTACAGCCACCAGAATTTTTTAAATTATTTCTAAATTTTGATAGTTTGGGCAGTCTATACAGTTTTTCAGTTAATTTTAGTTTATTTAGGGGGTTTCGATTAAATATTTTAATTGTAGACAAACTCTGACAGCTGAGAAATTTTTGTAAATTTTAACCAATTCAATGTTTTTTAACAAACTTTCATAGCTGTTGAACTTTTGAAAAACTGTCAATATTTATACTGTCAAAAAAATCAAAACTGTTACTGACTGTTGAGATTTCTGAAAACGAAAAAATTGTCAATAACTCTTTAACTTCTAAGTTGTTGATAATTTTGAAAACTGCCAGAACTAATAATTTTTACAGTTTTGGCAGTGCAACAATTCGCTCTACAGTTAGCTTGAAAGATTTTTACAGTTCTCAAAAATTTTCGTTAAACTGTTTTGATGTTGTATTGGTATTTATTTGAGAATTTTTATAGTTTTTACCGTATTTTGGCAGTTTCTATAAAATTCTACCTAATTTTTACAGTTACGATAGTACAAAATCCTAACATTATTGAATATTTTTACAGTTTCTCAAATTAAGATAAAAAAGATATTTTATAAAACTACATCATAAATGAATATTTTGAGTATTTGCCAAAATCTCGTTTAAATTACATTCTCTGCGTACCGTTACCGGTCCACGCCTCGTTTTTTATCCTCGAAAGAGGATTTTCCTCCCCGCGAAACAACTCGATGGCTTAGAAAACTGGCGGCTTTCTTCGTCCTAGTTTTTGTTCAATGAGCTGGGAATTTCTCGCTCGAACGCGGTTTCCTCGCGAAGGAAAAATCCGCGGACACCGATAAAAGTTTTCCCGGTGTGCTCGGTTTTCCTTGGATTCCAAGCCCCGGGATTCCGAGTGATTGAGCATGTGTCATCTTTGACATTACAGTACGTCGGGGATCGATGAAATATTGCCTCGAAAGCGTTGCTGCAATTGTTTGCGGAATAATTTAAGTTTGATGGATAAGGTGTACTTTAAATCGGATTGTTGCAAATGCGTAGGCAGAGAGATGTTCTGGGGGGTGTAAATATTTCTTGAGATTCGGGTTAAATTGATCATTATTCCATGTAGGAGTGATGAAAGTTATAATTATGAATAATAAATATAGAAGTAGTGAAAAGTAGTGTTGCAAATTTATGAAAATGATGACAGAAATGTAAAAATAAGGAAAAATGATGAAAAATATCCTTACTGAAAATGAAAAGATAATATAACGAATGGTTTCATGTGAGCCTTAGAATTGTAATGAAATTCAGGATTTTTCATTTTAATAATAAAATGAAGAGAATTCAGGTTGAATAAAAATTTTTCATCCTCACGATTGTGATTATAAATGTTTGAGTAATAATAAATGAAATAAGTTAATAATGAAGAAAAATTAGAATACAGAAATACTAAAAATTTGAAAAAAAATTCGAATCCTGGAGCATCGAGTTTGAGAAAGCTGCATAGAAATCTATAGAAATACCAGAAAATCTTTCGAATCATACAAACACTGAAGAAATACTAAAAGTAATAGAGATCTATGAAAGCACTGTTTTCCAAAAAATTTCATAAAAAAATGTAAGATTTGTAAATCTCCAAATTTTAAACCATCAAATTCTGAAAGAAGTATTTACATAAGAATCTATGAAAATACTGGGAATTTATAAAAATAATAGAAAATGCTACAAAATCTAATTAATAACTACTGAAAAAATCTATAAAAATATTAAAAAACTTCTTGGATTTTGATTTCTAGAGAATCAAATTCCAAAAAAAGGATTTAAATATCTATAGAATATAATTACACATTAAACATCCATAAAGAAATATAAAAAAAAGCTACAAAATTTTGTATTTACTAAAAAAAATACGAAAATGCAAGAAATTGATAGAAAACCTAAAAACTATGTAAATATGTTTTTCTTTGGGATCCATAAAAAAAATTTATTAATTTATTGACCATTGAAATCTACACTGTAAAATTTAGAAATCTATATAGTAATCTCTAAAAATACTAGAAATCTGTTAAAAAAATATATGAATACTGAATATTTAGGTAAATGTGATTTTCCGGAAATCGATCATAATATTAATAATTCATTCGAGTTTGAATTCTACAGAGAATCGAATTCCAAAAAACGTATCGAGAAATATATAGAATGTGAATACTAATGATCTATGAAAAGAAAATGTTAAAAACAATATAAAATTTTGTCTGCGCTTGAAAAATACGAAAATACAACAAATCTATAGAAAACCTAAAACTATGTAGATGTTCTTAGAAATCCATATAAAAAATTTTTTCGTTATTCATTCAAAATTGAATTCCAGAGTATCAAAATGTATAAATCTATATAGTGATCCCAAAAAATACTAGAAACATGTGAACATAGGTATATGTGAAATTTCCGGGAATATATCGAAATATTAAGAATTCATCGGAGTTTGAATTTAATAGAAAATCGAATTTCAAAAACCTATCTAGAAATCTATAGAATTTGAATACTAGAAATCAATAAAAAAAAGTTAAAGGAATATAAAATTTTGTATTTACTTAAAAAAAACGAAAATATAAGAAATCTTTATGAAACCCTCAAAAACTATGTAGATGTTTTTTTGTTAGAAATCCATAGAATAACTTTTTAATTTATTGACAACTGAATTTTTCTAGAGCATCAAATTTTCAAAACGTGTATAGTAATCTCTAAAAATACCAGAAATCAGTAAATATGCTAGAAAATCTTTTAAAATCTCGTAGATAATATAAAAATGGTAGAAATAGTAGAAATCTTTGAATGCTTGAAAACTACATTTTAGTTTACCTAAACAATCTAAACCTAATTTGTAGATATATTAATTAATTAAATAAAACTTTGTATCCATAGAGCATATAATTTTCAAATTCCATATAAAAATTTACGAAGTTTTTCAAATTGTACAAATACTGATAAAATACGTAAAAAATTAGTCTGAATTTGTATTGAAGAGACTGCATTGTGAAAAATCAATTTTAATACGTATTCCAGCATCAAAATCCAAATAATTCTAAAGCTTTCCATGAAAATATTAAAAATCTATAAAATAAAATAGAAAATACTTAAAAATTTTATGAATAACATATAATACAAAAATCCTAGAAATATACAAAGTAAATAAAATATGTCCAAGTATAATTTTCTCAAAAATCTATTAAAAACTCAAAAATGTGCATAACTTGAAATCCCAGGGTGTCGAAATCTAGAAAGTTATACATATATTTTCCTTAATAAAATATCACAAATTCCTTCAACTCATACAAATACTACAAAAAACACTTGAAATACAAAAGAAAAATCGAAACCTGAGTGACTTGAATTTCACGAAAATCAAAACCTCATTACATCAGCTACTCACATGAAAAATCTGCAACTCTCAACCCCAAAAGTTGTATAAATTAAAAATCCCGAAATTCAAAAATCACAAAATCATAACTCGATCCTCAAATGTGAAAAAATTCCAAAATCCCGAATGACATATATTTATTCCAAAAAAACCCTCCAGAAAATTCTTTCTGCCTGGATTGCAAATTTTATTTACATCCCAACCTGATTTGCAAATTTGTAAACATGTTCCATGTTCCACGTTCGGAAAATTTCATTCCAAATACTTAATTTTCCGGGTTTTGGGCTTGCATGGAAATGGGAAAATTGGCGAATTTTTGCTCGGTGGAAAAAGGCTCGGCCTACTTTGGCTGGGCTCAAAAGTCGGGCACCAAATCCAGTTCCATGGGAACCTGTTTCGGGAGTATTTTCCATCTCGCGCTCTGTTTCCTTCTTGCTCGAGTCGGCGGCACGATTGTGTCGCCGCGGCTGTTCTAATCGCCGAAGAGACATTTCTTTTGACCGCCGAAGCGCGTCCTTTTCGTGGACGCCGATTCTCTCGCTGACCCACTTGCGATTTTATCGCTCCGCACTTGCCGATCCACCCGGCAACTTTGCATCGCTTTTGCATGCAAAACACGTGCAATTTGCATGCGTCGCGTGCCGTGATGTGACCGTTGTTCTACGCCCGAGTGAGGTCGAATATTTAGAAATTCTCCTCAATTGCCTTCAAAATAAATAATGAATATGTTCAATTCAAAAACTATTCAATTCGAATCTTCATTCACCTCTCCTCACACGGGTTTTGAAGTAAACGTCATAATGAATAGGTTTTGCCTTCTAGTTTTATAAGGACATTGTGAAAATTTCAATCCATACAATCCATACAACTCGAAAACTGAGTATTTTTACAAATTCTGTATCAACATAAGATATGCGTTTTAAAGAAAAAGAAAACAATCATTGTAAAGAATGCATGTGAGTGGTAGTAAACCCGTCATTATTACACAGAATGGATCACGTTTTTGCCTTGTTTATTCAGCAACATCGTACGAAAATTATGTAACTAATATATTGAATAATAAATTAATTATTATATTATATAAAATTTTAATATATTCACTGTTAAAAAACTTCCAGAAAAATTTCAGAAGTTTGTAACCTATATTCTGTATGGGTTTTTTCCTATAAACCGATCTAGAAAATTTTCCATACGCTACAGGAACTCCTCCATAAATTATGGGGAAACTTCTACATTTATGGAAAAATTCCCATAGTATATGGAAAATTTTCCAGATCTGTTCACAGGGAAAACCATATGCAAAATATAGGTTAAAAAATTTCAATAATTTTATGGAAAATTCACCAAATTTTTCTTTCAATGGTAAAATTGCGATCATTTTTTACAGTATTATATTAAATTAAATTAAAATTGAATAAATAATGTCGTGGGCCTGCAAATTTCGCGAATCTAATTTTTTTTTCCACATCAGATAACGCTTCATTTCGTTTTAATTTCCAGAATAATGGATTTTCTATAGCCAATGTATTTTCATAATTTAGGTTTTGATTTAACACCATTTGAATTAAATTTTCAAGCTTTCGGCTGTTTATTTAGTCTTCATCAGGAAGAAAATTTCTGTATAATATATAGAAATTTTATTATTATAATTAGTATAATTAATGGAATGTTCTAATATTGTTACATAAAATATTATCATAGTAAATAGAAATTCTCTTTATCATGGGGACTGGATAAAATATGAAAAAACATTAGCTTCAGAAAATCGATTGCTTTGGAAATTGAAACTTTATACAACTATTATAGAGATAGTGGTCACCTGCATTTAGTGATACTTAATTTAAACTAATAACGTATGGTAAAACAAAAGATGTAGTAGATAAATTTGTACATGGCAAACTAAAAAGTTTCTATTAATTAATTGAAAATCAATCATTTTTAATACCGTTTATCATGAATTTCCAACACCTATGTTTTTCAAATAATTAACTAAGAATTTGAATACCTATACAAATATTTATTAGTAAATAACAAGTTAGGGAATCGTTTCAATTTAGTAAATAGAATAAAAATCGGAATTTACGAAAGTTCTGAAAAGCTAGAATACTTTCAAATCTTGAAGCATTATATTTTCAAATTCAACATAAAAATCCATGAAAATACCGGAAAATACTTCGAATCATGAGTATTAAAAATCTATGGAAGTTTTATTTTTCTAGTAAAAAATGTACTAGCATTCTATAGTAACAGTAGAGATCTATAATAATTATACCAGAAAACGCTACAAAATTTTATCAATACCAAAACAAAATACAAAAAGAGAAAAATTAATTGAATGCTAAAAAATTATATTTCCAAGACATCTATAAACGTTTACTAAAATTTAAATAAAGTTGAACTAAGATTAAAATAAAATTTAAGAGCTGACTGCTCAGTAAAAGTTGGGAAAAAGGCCAAAAATAAAAGAATTGTAATTGAAATATTATTATACTTACGACATTTATTCAATTTAATTAATGAGATTGAGGTTTGAAATAGGAAGTTTTCGTAATTTTGATATTTAGACTGAATTTCTTTAAAGCCGGACAAAAATTTCAATATTTATTGGTCGACCCAAATTTACCTTCTTTATTCATTATTTCCTCTAATGATATAAATTGTGTAATTATTTATATCAAATATCTAATAATTTTAAAATCATTTCAAGCAAAAATTTGCTATTTACAAATGATTCGCATACATATTCAATCCAAAACTTTAATATGATCAAAAAATTCTATACTTTTTGCAGCTGCCTAAGGATGGAGTGAATTGAATTTATTGATGCAATTATGTAGTTTATTATCTTATCAAAATACGTTTACATCTTCCAAAATTTCTTATAAAAAATAATTATAGAGATTACGAATCCTTTTTAATCTAGAATTTTCGCATTTCACTAGTTTTATCGATTTCTTTAAGTGTTTTTTATTCGTTTTCATCTTATTGTTTTTCAACTCTTCGATTTCACATTGAATTCAATAGAAAAACTTTATGTAAAATTGATAAATGTAACACACTTAATAATAATCATAGAAGAAGAATCTTTTTTATTAACAAAAATATATAAAAAGGCAGTCAATTCGGTTTTTTACTCTAAAATATTCACAATTTTAGAAACTCCTCATCCACAATGAATATAGAGTCACAAATTTTCAGAATTTCGAAATTTCTATTTTTCAATAATTGAATCCATAAAAATAACAATTTTGAATTCCCTACTTCCTGCTTTCTTTTTTACTTCTATTTTTTAGTAAATTCTGAAAAATTGGCTGTAAGATTTATGTGACTTGAAATAAAATTACAAATAATTAGTTCTAAATTATTATTGATCAATATCAGTTAGTCAGTGACCTAATGAATATTCACAATTCATTTATTCATATATTCATTGTTTCAATTGTTTGCTGGTTTAACTGTTTACTTCAAAATTTAAAATTTTTGAATTTTTCACACATTTTGCAATCAAATTTGTAATCCAGAAAATGGAAATTTCAAAAATCTCTTGATTGCAGTTGTAACTTTCAAAAAATGCAGTTTATTCTATTTTTTAGTACAAATTTACGATTTGCATACTTAAAATTTTTTTAATTAAAAATAAAAAAATTTGAGACATAATACAATTCAAAATACTGTATAGAATCCTGTTTTTTATTGATGAGTGAAATTTTTCAATAGAGTATATTTTTTATTTCAGTGTCTGACAATGAGTCTGACTTTGCGTAATAAAATTTCTCACAAACAAATTTGTCCACCAGTAACAATCTACAGTACTATTCAATACTCTGATGACTGATAATTATTTGCAGTTTTTCAAAAGCCATAAATTACACTTAAAGATAATAACAATCAATAAGCTAATATATTTTCGATGCAAATTTTGATCTAGCAACCGACAGTTTCTCAAAAAATTTCAATTTTCCTGAAAAACTGATTAATCCCTCGTTTATATATGTTTCCTAACAGTTAACATTTAGTCAGTAGTTCCACAAAAACGGGCCATTAATTTTCGCTAATGTACTTCATTGCCACCATTATAGAAAATCTTTATTCCCATGTTATGATTATGGAAAAATTCATGGCACAATTAAAACATCAATCAAAATTTTCAGTAAATGTCTTAATACGATGCTGTAATCACACGATAATCATTGGCGCAAGGAAATGACGACCGAGTCAGATTTTATCAAGGAAGCGCTTCAATTTTCAATAATTACCATAGAGCTCGTTGAAATATGTCGTGAATGTTAATTCGTCGTCGGGTAAAAAGCGTCATGCACAACCCCGTGAGCAACGTTTCCGTGGTTTTGAATTCTCCATCTTACGCTCGAGCGGAAATGGAATGGAATTTCCTTACCTCGCTGCACATTTTCCGCTGATGGTGACGGGTTCAGTTTGTTTTTACGATTGTAAAATAATCAGAAATTCGCCATTTACTTTGAGTACTTTTTGTTACTTTCGTGGGAAGGAGAATTTTCTTAGATTTAAAATGATTCTTCCAGTACTGCGAGAATCAAAATTTGAATACATCACAATTGTAGAAGCTGATATTGAATTTCCAACCATCAAGACTGTAAAAAGTGTGTAAAATTTGTCAAGTCCGTCCAAATCTACGAAAAGCTTCTTTCGTATATGCTTGTTCATATAATGTAATCTTCATCGGGGTTCTTTACGAAAGTTAGCGCAATTTGCGGAGTTCGTTTCCGTATGACCAGCACGCTCAGTGCACCCAACGGCTTACAGTTATGAACTTGCTCAAGTATTTATAATCCGCTTTTGCGATGGGAGCACGTGAAAGCTTGGAAATTTCGCAACGCCACCGACGACGGATTCTGCAATTGCAGTCGTTTTGCATAACTATATATTCACTTTCCTCGAAGCAAGTTGAGCAAATTCACCGAGTCTTATTGACACGCTTCGAAAATGTTGATCGTTTCGTAAAATTCAGGAATTGAGAAGGGGTAGATACAGGTACTCGCTTTAGAAGGGCCATCTTTGGGTTCGAACCCCTCCCTAAATCTGATAAAATCAATCAATATTTCATGTGAAAATGAAAAAAGTTACATTTATTAACAAGGAAAAAAAAGTTACAGAAAAACGCATGAAAAAGTTAGCAATATATATTTAAAAAAAAAGTAAAAATGATCGAAACGTAGGATTACGTGGAAAATATGAATCAGAAAAATTATTGCAACCCAGTGAATAATCAAGAATTTAAATTTACGAAAATGTTAAAAATTTACAAAACTTTGGATCTTACATCATCAAATTACAGAAGTCTATATAAAATCCATATAAAAGTATTAGAAATCTTTTGATTCATACAAACCTTAGAATAATAATAAACTAATTTGAATTCTATGACAAAATTTATGAAAAATCTTAACGAATACCTCTACGATATACAAATTTTGGAGTTCCACAGGATCAAATTCTAAATATAGGATGAATTGAAAAAAATTCTTGAAAATGCAACAGAATCTTTAAAATATTTCATAAATTGCGAAAAAAAACTATTTAAAATATAAAAAATCTGTATGAATGTAATTTCATCATTATTTCTTGAAATTACTAATAATAGATCGTAATTCGTGTTTGGAAGTGTCGAATTTTCGAAATCTCTGTAGCAATCTACAAAAATATAAGTAATCTATGAAAATACTTTAAAATTATCCAGGGTTTCGTAAATTATACTAGAAAAACGTGATAAATAAGTTTTCCAGGTAACTAGCTTAATAAATGACTCGTTTACAAGTTAACTAGCTGACTAGTTTACTAGCTTACTAGTTTACTAGTTTACTAGCTTACTAGTTCATTAGTTTACTAGCTTACTAGTTTCTCAGTTTACTAGCTTACTTGTTTACTAGCTTACTAGTTTACTAGCTTACTAGTTTACTAGCTTACTAGTTCATTAGTTTACTAGCTTACTAGTTTATCAGTTTACCAGCTTACTTGTTTACTAGCTTACTAGTTTATAAGTTTACTAGCTTACTAGTTTACAGTTTACTAGCTTACTAGTTTACTAGCTCACTAGTTTACTAGCTTACTAGTTCATTAGTTTACTAGCTTACTAGTTTATCAGTTTAACAGCTTACTTGTTTACTAGCTTACTAGTTTACAAGTTTACTAGCTTACTAGTTTACAGTTTACTAGCTTACTAGTTTACAGTTTACTAGTTTACTAGCTTGCTAGTTTACAAGTTTACTAGCTTACTAGTTTACAGTTCAATAGCTTACTAGTTTTCAGTTTACTAGCTTACTAGTTTACCGTTTACTAGCTTACTAGTTTACTAGAAATCTTTCGTTAAATAAATTTATGTAGAAATAATTTTCTTAGAAATTGATAAAACTGTTTGTCTTGGAGCATAATTATTATGATACAAAAATGATTTATAATTTTAGGAATTATGCTACAAATTCAAATAGAAATGAATAAAAATACTCAAATTCTTGATAAAAGAAACTGTCGTCTGAAAAATCATTTTAAATACTGAAAATCGTTGAAACTTTCAGTACTAAAGCATCAGTTTCGGAAAATCTATTGAGTGATCCATAGAAATATTAAAAATATATTAAAATTCCAGAAAATACTACAAAATTTGATCAATAATATAATAATAATGGACAAAGTCACACATGCCGTAACGTTTAAAATTTTATCAGAATATCATGTAAAATGAGCCTTATGGTAGAAGTGACTTTGTCTGTTATTCTGGGAAGCCACAAAAATATTTAGGTCCATTACTAAAGAATTTAAATGTTTGAATAATTTTTTTGCAAATAGAGAACAATATCATTGCAGAAAGATATAAGTTTAAGTATCATGTAATGCCTTGTTTGAAAACCAAATACACGTATTACTGTATATTTATATAGTAATTTTTGGAATATGAAGTATTTTTGACCAATTTAAAGTTATTTATTTTACTATTTATAAATTATTCTTTGCAAGGACTAGTTTCATGAGGGTGAAATCCTATACGTGATTTCTTACTTATCAATTTTTTAATTTTATCATTATTCAACCCATTCGATATCTGAATATGATTCCCTATAGAAAATTTCATTTCAACTCCCATGATTCTCTACATTCTTACAAGTCAAATTTCATAAACAAAACTATTGCATGTGTTTCTTATCCCAAATCTTGAAAAACAATTTCATACTTCTTTTTTCCAGTTATCTCTTTTCCTGCAAGCAATTTCCCAAATCATGCCACGCAGATGTTCAATTTTTCTAATCCAAATCTAAACCAAGAAAATAAGATTGCACCTTTTTACGTTATTATGGTGCTCATATGCAGACCACAAGTTCATTATCCATTTCCCGCACACATTACGCTCGTTAAGCGTCTGTTTCTCGAGCCTTTTTTTTGCACAAGGAAGACGACTCGACGTCTCACACGAGCCTCTGGTCGTTAAACGCAGCTCGAGCTAGTTTTTGCCACGCGATTACAGCCATAAATTCGATTAAGTTTCGTAATTTTCACGAGGTTTTCACGTCATGATTAATGTAACCAGAGAAAATGAAGGTACTTTTTGTCTATATAAATTCATTTTCGAATTTATGCATCGTGTTAAAGTCATACTTTAATGACTATAAATGTGAGCACCGTTTTACACCTCGACCTGGATTCTAATACAAGTGTACTTCCGGCATTTAGATGTGTCGTAAAAGTAGCTGGAATCTGTAATTTTGTGATGTTTTTCAATGGGCAATTAGGAAATTTTACGTAAGAAGAGCATTGACGTGTGCAGCACAGTTTTGAATTATGGTAATGCTGAAAACCTAGTGGAGATTTTATGAGAATTTATTGTAGATTTATTCATTAAATATTGAGTCAACACATTTTGTTTTTTTTATGCAAATACTGCATGATAGTACAGTTTTTCATATTACTTTTTGCATGTTTGAAAATAAACCGAATTCTTTGACGTTTCACAAATACTTTGCTGCTTTTTGCGAGAAAATAGGATTTTCCTCGTGAAAAGTTAGTGCAATCCACAAAGGCACTTATATTTTTTGTCCGGTAAAATAGGACACAATTGTATACATTTTCTCCTTCACGCGTCGTCATTTCATTTAATCATGGAACGATGACATTTCGGATGAAAAGATTGTTCTCCAAGTCCATTATTTCTAATTACACCGTAACGATCATTTCATACTTTCAGTGAAAGTCGTAATTAGAGATAGTTTATCTTTTTTTTGTGTCTTGATAACTTAATTCCTCGGGCCTTTGATGTTTATTGAGATACTTTCGAACATAAATTGCACGAAATATGCTTGATTTGTTCGCTGTAAATTTGACTTGACGTTGATGAACAGTTCATTGAAAAATGCATTAAATCTGTATTTACAGAAGGATTTTAACTTAAAAATCAGATTTTGTTCGACTTTTTCAAAATAACAAATTTTCTGAATTTACCCAAGATCGTTTTTTTTTTTCAAGTAAAGATTTTTATTTCGAATACAACGAATACTCACAAGATAATATATGAGATGAATTTATAGATGAAATTTGAAACTTCAAAAAAATTTTTTGTTTTCATCTATGATATAAGGCATTTTTTTGAGTTTATCTTTTATACCTTGACTTAGTGAATAATTACGAAATAATCTACAAGATAATTAGAATATGAGAAAATCCCAACTTTTGCAACAAAATTTTTTTAATTAGTGTGATTGCGCACTGGGTATTTTATAATTATAATGATTCGATTTCCCAATCAAATGTTTTTAGTTTCTGTTAATAATGTATAACGTTTTTTTAAAGTTGAGGTTGGTTTTTGAGTTTTGAACTTGACTATCTGATTTTATTAGATTTTTTCTAAATTTTGATTTTATATAGATATATGACATTCAAATGATTAGTGTCTCAATTTTAATGGATTCTATTAAAGAATGTCAAGTTTTTTAAATTTCTGTTATAAATGTATGACATTTTTTTAAGTTGAAGTTGGTAATTCAGTTTTAAACTTCACTATCTAATTCTATTCATTTTTTTCTAAATTTCAAATATTTATTATGTGACATTCAAATTATTAATATTTCGATTTAAAAGGATTTTATTGAAGAATGCCTCCAATTAAATCGAGGTTCTAGTGTAATTCCAAAAATCAATTTTTCGGAGTAAAAGCCATTTTTATCTTTCATTTTAGTGAATAGTCACTAGATAATACAAAAGATAATCCACAATATAAACTCAGAGTAAATTCTCAACTGAATAAGAATATTTTTACTTTTTTCTACAGAATTGAATATTTTTCTGGATTTATTATTGCTCCCTCGATTTTGGTGAAAAATTACAGAATTATCTACAAAATTAATGACAAAATAAACGACTTTCCAAAAAAAGTTTTTTTTTTTTACTTTTTATCTATATTGCATTTCATTTTTCTCAGTTTGGGTTGATTTTCGAATTTTCAACTTTACTATCTGATTCAATTTTATTATTTATGAATACTGAATCTTGGATAAATTTAAAAGATTCTTTTTTTTAATAGAAACTATTTTAATCCATTTCTACTTCTATGAATCTATTTCTCACAATAGACTTATTTTTACATAATCTAAGAATTTATTTTTTGAAATAGGAACCATCCCTATCTTGAATTAAATAAATAGTTACAAGATAATATAATATATTATTATTATTATTATTATTATTATTATTACTAATTATGGATATTATATTGGATATTATTATAGATATTACTATAGATACTATATATTATTATTATCATAGATAACATATTAGATTATAGATAACTCGAAAGAAATTCACGTATGAAAAAATTCTAAACTTTTCAATTTTTTGTCCATGGTATAAGGCATTTTTCCGAGTTTATTATTACTACCTTCAATTTGGTGAATAATTTATAAAGAAGTTTCACTACAAAAATATACTTAACTTTAAAAAAGAAGTTTTTTTTTCTTCTAATTTATTTATTCTGTAATGGCTGATATTTTTTTTTAAGTTTAGATAAATATTTGAATTCTCAACTTGATAATCTAATTTCATTACATGTTTTCTAATTTTTATATTTTTTCACAGTTCTGAGATTTTGTTTCTTGAAAAGCTAATCATTTTTATTTTAGATGAGTTAACTTTTACAAGAGTATTTGTTACATGATTTTCGAAATGAGCTGATTTCGAAAGAAATTTTTTAACAATAAAAAAAAAACTTTTTCACTTTCTCTCCATGGTATTAAACCTTTTTCTTTAGTTTACCATTTTTATAATGAATTTGATGAGTAATTACAATATAGTCTGCAAGATTCTTCAACTTTGAAAAAATCCACAATTTTTTAGAAAAAATGTTTGAATTTCTATCTATATTCTACAATATTTTTCCAAGTTAAGGTTTATACATAAATTCTATTTGATTTCATTCAATTTTCTCTAAATTCCAATTGTTTTCATTATTCTAAGACCCAATTTCCAAAAAAAGTAAGGCCACAAAATAACATAAAATAATCTACAAAATTACCTGACTTGAAGAAATTTCCCAAGTAAAAAAAAAAAAACTATTACACTTTCTCCCCACGAAACAAGCCATTTTCCTGAATTCCTCATTTCTCCAAAAAATCATCTACTTCCAAAAAAGTTTTTCTACACTCTATCCACATTATGTGCCATTTTTCTTCCTCTAATGAGGTATTTTATGATTTAAAAAAGTAATCGCCCTTCCTTTATTTGCAAAAATAAAAAAAAAAACCGGAAATGGGGAAAATTGTTCGTGATTCACGAACCAATTTTTTCTCGAAATGGTAATTCCCTTTTTCGCATGCAAGAACGTCCCGAGACGGCGGAAATCGGCGAAATTCCCGTTGTCGCGCGGGGAGAGAAAACGGGATCGGTTACGCGAGAGCCGATCACGCGGCGGCTGCAAGTGCGAGGCATTCATGGGCCTCATGAACGGACGGGCCCCGGCGGCCTTGCGGTAGTTTAACTGTACCGTAACGCGGCGATTTTACTGCCGAGCTCCTCGAGTAGCTCCAGAAACAAGTGCCTCGAGATAAATAAAGTACATACCCCCAAAGCATAGCACGGAAACGCCCCATGCTTTCATAGCAAATCTCTAATTCTATCTAAACACTCCTAATTCAACAAACAATAATTGTATAAATTACTCAACGAATAATTATAAAGTCCATGAGTGTTTAAAAATATTTTTTTAAATATATTTATTCCTCTTGAAAATATTTTTCTACCCAAGCCCCTGACTCTGAACAATATTCTAAACGTGGAATACATTCTAAAAATCATTCTAATTTTAAATCTATAACAATCAAATCAAATCTTTTTATTCATCATCAATTCGTTTAATACTCTTTCATTTTATCCTAATTCTGGTGAAATTTTTTCAAAAATTCTTTTCAAATTGATGTCAATGGGTTGCTGTATATTTCAGAATTTCATGACTATCATTAATTTCATTTAATGAAACACCTTTCATAGTCATAAATCTTGTACAACGACGGATGACTGATAAAAAAACAAGAATAATAAGAGAAAAATGTGAATATATGAGCAAGCTCGTCGGTCAATGTCCCTTGGACGCTGGATAGTTTAATCGATCAATGAACGGTCCCCGTGAGTCCCAGACGCGGGGACTACTTCAGCACCTGCTCGATCTCGGCCGAGAGGATCGTAAAACACGTGGCCGCCGAGTTGGGGACTTAATTGTGCAAGGGGAGGGGGAAGTTGTATTTTATGAAGTCTGTTCTTGGATTTGCGAAATTGAATAGATAGAGATATGATATATGATAGAATCGATGATTGATATTAGGAAATTAATGGAACTTCAGTACAGAATGTAAATATTCAACATTTTTATGAAAATAGACAAATTTGTGTAGAAATAACTGAGTCACTTCTGAAATAAATATAAATTCTATACAATTTTGTATTCTTTAAGTCTCGTGGAGTCTTAGCATTCTAGAAAATTTTTAATGTTCATTCGATTTAAGAATTCGATCACATATAAATGTGAAGAATCTGAGATTTGCTGAAGAATTTTTAAAATGACGAAATAGGACTAAATTTTTGCATTATCAATATGTTTCCATTCCTGCAATGTTTTGGAAGAATACAGAAGTCTGGATCTTGTAATATTTAAAAATTTTGTGGAACTTCGAATTAATTCCTTATACTGATTTTAAAAAATTTCAATATTTTCTTTTCTAAAGAATTACAAAAAAATACAAACTTTTTCTCTGCAAACTCGTGGAAATCCTGTAAGTTTGGACTTTCAAAAATTTGGCAGTTTTCAAAGTCTATGAAATTTTATACTTTGAAATTCGTAATTTCAAAATGTTGAATATACATACAATCCCAACATTCAATAAAATTTCTAGATTTCATTTCGAAAATTCCATAAAATGCACAAATCCTACAAAATTCAAAATAAATTACTTTCCAAAAAGGTTTCTATAATCTCCCATAGAAACAATAAACAATAGTCTCTTAAAAGTCTTTTTCAGAAAATTCACAACGTACATAACCCCTTCTATATTCTTCGAGTTGGAAATTTTCAAAATTACTTGAAAAAAAAATTCGCTATCACATGTCACATTATTAAAATCCGACTCCCCCCCCCCCTCTCTCCCTCCAATGGACCGTATCATCATTTATGGAAGCTTCCTAATCAGATTGTGGAGTCGTTCAGTTACTCGTTACAGTTACAGTTACTTTTCTGGAAAATGAGACACGTAATATACTAACAGTTATTTCTGCAAAAGGGGCTATTTGCACAGAGTAATCAAATCCTAGAGTTTTTTTGAGATTCTCGTAATGTAAATAATGAACATTTCATGACTTTGTAATCATTTCGAAAAAATTATGTAGAAATTCTCTCGTGCTGTTTCGTAATTTTTTAAAAAATAAAACAGTCTTCAGAATGTAGAAAAAAAATCCTGTTCTGTCAAAATTTAACAAATTAAGGTAAAACTATGACAAAATAGTATTAATGTATAATTTTTCACGTTTTTTGATAAAAATCTCGAAAACTTAACAAGACTTGAAAAATTATTGGACATTCATATGATGTAATTAATTCCGGTTAAGATAGTAAAATTACTACAAATTTTTGAAAATTTCCAATTTCGGAAAGAATGCTTCAAGTCTTTCCATTTTTTGATAAAAATCTCTTAAACTTAAAAAGTAATAATAATTATGAAAAATTTCATTCTCCTAGTCAATTGCGATCAAAAAGTAATATTAGTTCAAATTTTTCAAAATTTTGAACAATAATCTAATTCTTTCTATTTTTTTGATAAAATTCATAAACTTAAAAAATATTGAAAATCATAAAAAATCTTGGTCTTACAATCAATCTTGCACAAAATAATAAATTAACTACAGATTTTTGAATTGCAGATTTGAAATAAAATTCAAATAATAAATCTAATTATTTTATATCTACAAGATATGCGGTAAAATTATATCAGTGAATTTAATACACAAATGCTAATATTATTGTAATATTTATCATATCAATATCATAACACATAAATTTAATGTAAATACTGCAAATAACTTTACATGACTATGAATATTTAAGAAATAGATGTTCAAAAAAATATGACTGAAAAATCAGTGACAAGTCACTATTTGTCAGTAGTTAACTGTCACTGAAGAAAATTGTATGTATTACACTGTTTCAGACAAAAATCTCGAAAACTTGAAAAGTAATAATAAATGATTATGAAAAATTCCATTCTTCCAGTCAATTGCAATCAAAATAGTAATATTAGTTCAAATTTTTCAAAATTTCAAACAATACACTAATTCTTTCCATTTTTTTGATAATAATCGTAAACTTAAAAAATATTAAAAATCATAAAAAAACTTAATCTCACAACCAATATCCTCCAAGATGATGAATTTACCACAAATTTTTGAATTTCAGATTCAAAATTAAATTCTATAATAAATCTAATCAATTTATCATCTACAAGATATAATATTACTGTATATGTAGTATAATTATATCAGTAATCGAATACCCAAATATTATATGCAATTATTACAAATAATTTGATACTGCTATAAACGTTGAAGAAATAGACGTTGAGGAAAATATGACTAAAAAATCATTTGTTCGTCACGAGGCTGACTAAGTCACTGAAAAAAGTAGTATGAATTCCACTGTTTTCTCTCTCGATTCGAATTAGTAGAATTTCTAATAATTTAATTAATAGGCCAGAGATAGTCAGAGATCTACTAATAAATTAATAGAATTCTTGACTAAAAAAAATAGTTGAATTCGACTAAATCATATATCATATGTACCTAGTTGTAAGAAAAGTTCATGTAAAAAACATTGTTAAAACCTTGATGTTTCAAGTAATAAATATTTTAACAAACGTTCAAATATGTCTATTATTATTGTTTGATTTTTTATTATAAAACAATAATGAAGTAGTAGCTTTTGAATGCTACTTAGATAATCAATAATTGCAGTGGTAAATATTTATTATAATGAACAGTAACTATTTACTAGGGTGTAAGTAAAAATCAGTCACAATGCACGAATAAGATTAGTCAAAACCTACTATCTGTAGTAATGGATTTCTACTCGAGTTCAAACATAGTTATTTTTTTCTTTCTTTAATCAAATATGACTCATTTCTTCAGTAAGCTGTATCACTTAATCACTAATTTAATTAATAAATTTAATAGAAAAGGGAGCAACTAAATTTTCTCCCTTTTCACTTTTTCAATTAGTGAAATTCCAGTGGGATCTGGCTGAATTTTGGTGAATGTCAGGAGTCAGATTTTCGAATGAACGGTCTCGAAATGTTGTTATTTTGCAGTTCTGAATGTTGCTGCTGGAAAAGCGCCGATGCAATCAAGCATCATCGAGGGTGGTATTCCCCACCGAGCAGTCGACGGGAGTAGCAGTCAGGTTTACACGCCCCAGACGTGTACGCTGACCAAGAAGGAAGTCAAGCCTTGGTGGTACGTCAATCTTCTGGAACCTTACATGGTGCAGCTTGTACGCCTCGACTTTGGCAAATCTTGTTGCGGTAAGTCATCTCTCCTTACCAAGCTTTTTCTCCAGGACTCGCAAAAATGCAGATTGCATTTTCTCCCCCTTTTCGTAAATGGAGTGTGCACCGTTCAATTAGCTGAATGCAATGGGAACGAAATAAAGTGAAGGTTTTGATCCTTCTTCAGATGAAATTAATTTAAGGCTGAGCTTATATTAATTTAATTGAAGCTGAGGATTACATTTTTTGGTAGGAACTCACATATGGAAGATTTTTATCATTTTGGTCTGTTATTTGATTGACTATTTTTTGATCATTCCTTGTTTCTGTGGACTGTATTTGTATGATTTTGTCGGATAATGACTGACAATGGTTTTGTTTGTTTGGGCTTCTGTCACCATCTTGCCCTATTTATTTTCTCTATCTCTCTTCTTTACAATGCCGCCAACTCACTCGACCAGAAGAACTTGACTAATACTGCCAACAACAAAAAATAATCATCAAACGTCACAACGATAATAACATAATTATATATACTAGAGGAACCCGTCCGCTACGCGGACACTATGCAACACCAAGTATTCATCTATTTTCATATTATGTAACAACTGATGATTTTGGCAAAGCCGGCAGTTTTTCCTGAAGTAAACCTGAGGAATCATCAAACGTCACAACATGGTCATTAACAAATATTCTGTTTCAGAAAAATTTTACATTTTGATGAAAATTTCCTATATTTTTGGATAGATATTTTTTTTACATCGACTCTGAATTGAATACTAAAAAATAAAATTTTTTTCAAGTATCTTGATAATTTACGAAATTTTCGATCAATTTTTTTTTAGTTTACAATGCCAAAAGGAAAAATGAAAACTTCTGGCTTTTAGGTTTATCTTTTATCAGTTTAAGTACACTAAACCGGAGTAAGACAAAAAAATGATGTGAAAAATCACGTCAGCAATTACGACGACTGGCATTTTCTAGAGATCGAAAGCGAAGAGAGACTCTCGCTTTCTCGAGGATCCGCTTTATTTTCATGTCGGACCGTGGATTTTCCCGCGATTTCCATCTCGAGTCGATCATTTTTCGCGATTGCGCTTCATTACTCCCGCAATTTCTGAAACGACGAATCATTAATATATTTTCTCTGTGATTCGGAGAAAACCATGCGTGAAATCTAATGTGAGGTGCATTCGACAGTGATCTAGAATTTGTGAAATTAAGAAAATTTCCAGAGAATTTTGCAGAAGGTTCTGAAATGTTGAAAATTATGAAAGTCTGCATGAATTTATTTAATTCTTAAGAGTTTCCTGGAATTTTATGATATCGGAAATTTTAAGAAAATTATTTGTGAGCATAAAAATTGTGATTATACGAGAAGAAATGAAATTTTTGATATTATCTTGAAAAATGTTCAAAAATTACAGACAATTTTATTGAGTTGGGCAGATTTTGAACTTAATTTAGGAGGTTTTAAATAGTTTTTGTTGTGTGCAACATTTTGAGGATTTCAGGAATAAAAAACATCGGAGATTTTGAGAATTACCAATAAGTGTTTGTTATCATGTTATTTCGTAATATTTACATACTATATGTTTTTTTCATTTTTTTTAATTGAAAAAATTGTAGAGTGGTTTAAAATCTCAAGAAATCTAAATGGTTTGAACCAATTTTAATAAAGTATAAAAAAATTAAAAAAGTTTGAATATCTTTGAAATTCGATAAATTTGTGAAATTTCAAAAAATTTTCATCAACTTTTTCATTAGATTTAGTCAGAATAAGCAAGCTTATGTTTTTGAAGTTTTAAATACAAAACAAAAATCTAAAGAATTCGATAAGTGTTAATAAAGTACGAAAAATCTGAAAAAAATGGATGAAATTTTGGAATTTTGAAGCTGTGAGTATCTTTCAAATTAATGTAAGTACCTGCAGTTCCAAACGTTGAAAATTAAACGAAAATCAAAAAACTATGAATTTTTCAATTCTTCATCATGATAGGAAGTGTGACAAATATTTTTTGGGGAGTATCAAGTTTGTTGTTACGATTCAAAAGTGTTCAAAAACAGCTAGAAAATTTTTTTTCTTCTACATTACCTTGAAATTTTTTTCGTTTAATTTTTCGTAAAATTTCGAAAAATCTAAGAACATGTAATACTCCAAAGATCGTCAAGAAATCGTTAAAATTTAAAAAATTTATTGTATCACAGAAAATTTTTAGCAATTTAGTAGATCGTGTTCATTGCATTTCTTAAAAATATGTAATGATCTTGTTTTTTTCATTTTGAAATTCTAATCTGTAAAACATAAAAAAATAAAACAAATGCAAAAAACCCTAATAAGTTGTAAAAATTTTAACAAAATTTGGATAGCTTTATAAAGTTGGTATTACTATGTTTGAAATTTCGAACAATTTTTTTTTTAATATCCATGGTAAAATTTTTTCATTTTTTGATGAAAATCTGAAAAATTTGAAAAAAATTGAAAAACTGCCGACAATCTTGATTAGTTGAACATATTTTTATAAAATTTAGAGATTTTATAAAATTCTGCCCTACTGCGGTTTTTTGAACATTTTTAAAAATTAAGAAACATCAAAAATGTTGAAGCTTGTCTAGAATTTAAGAAAATTCAAGAAATTCTTAGTATTAGAGAAAACGTTTATATTTTTAGATCGTGTTTATTATATTTCCTCATTGGTTAAAAGAAATTCAATAAACTGTAAAAGTATCATACAATTACATTAAATTGTAAATATAGTAGTTAGACACATACATAAAAAATCTGTAAAGTTTCAAATAGTTTGTAGTACGTTTTGTAAATTGTTTTCATTATCAGGTTTTTTTTGTGATAGAAATCTTAAGTACCTGAGAAATATCACAAAATTACTCAAACTCTCTATGATTTAGAAGATTTCTTATAAAATCTAAAAAATTCTGAATAGTTTGTATCATTTTTTAAATTTTCTAAATTCGCCAAAAAGCAAGAGTCATAAAATCTAAAAATTGCATATTTCTGACCTCGAGTGCATATTTTCTTTTTTTTTGAAATTTTTTATTCAGGTAATTTTTTTCTTACTTTTGAATTTTCGAAAAAACGCAGAGCCAAAAAAGCCTATAATTTTTTCTTCTTTCTCTTATTTACCACAATTTCTCTCGAACAATTTTTTTAATTTTAAACGACTTCCCCTTCAATCGCTGACGATTTTATGGTAATTCAACAATTATCCCTCGTAAAATTACCAAGGATAAGTGATAGCGACCAACGAAGTGTTTCGGTGAGAACCCGATCATCTCCCATCGTTGATTAACGAAAACTCCTATTTCCTCTCGACGTAATTGACGAGTTGATACTATCATTAAGCCGCCCCAACCGGCATTACACGTGCCAGTTTTTTTTCTTTTCGTTTGCCTCTTTTTTCGTGGACGTTGATTGAAGTGCCTTCTCTTCCTGATGCGCTGAGAAAATGTCATTCCCCGCATTTTCCGGTGAAAAGAGCCAGAAGCTGTGGGAAAATGACTGAATAAAATTTACACGGAAGTCGTAGATTTTTTCATGCGTTCAATAAATGAAAGTCTGCGAAAGAAAAAAGTGTACTTAATAATTCATAACGTAAAAACAACGTCAAATTAATTGGCGCAAAAAAGGAATTTTCAGAGCTGAATATTCTTGCAACTTTTGAAAAAAAAAAAGGTTAAGAAATATTTATTTCGACAGTAAATGTCGCAGTATTTCTAAGGAATTTGACGGACGATTACTACTTTTATTTATATTGTTGTTTCGTGTCGATTGCGTGCGGATGAAAAAGCGAGAAATTCCTCGGGTTTAGAGTTGAAAAGTGGTAATTGAGTGTCCCTTTCACTCGAGTGAGTTTCACTCTTTTCTCCTCGATTGCACCCGCGCGGTGAAAATTGACAGTGGCAATTCTTAATAAAGCGAGATATCCCATCGAAAACACGTGCGCCTTGAGAAAAAGTTGGGTTGAGATTTATTATAAGCAACAATAATGTCTACGTCACAATTTACATAAAAATATAAATTTCATATTCCTATAGAAAGAATTAATAAAAGAACAACAGATCAATTATTTCTTTCATGGAAAATCAAAATTGGTTGGTGCCTAAGAACACTTCAAATTTCGAAGACGTTGCTATCAAAATTGTGAAATTTATGACAAAAACAATTTTAAGATCTGACGACATTACAGTGCGCAACCACCGCTAATCATCTCGTTTAACTGTAAGGCACGAAATTCCGGGTTTGAAGCATCTGAATCTAAAGATAGGGTAATTGATAACACGCAAAGCACCTTTAAAATGACAATCGCGATCTTTTAGCTTTCTTCCTCGTGCGTGTAGCAATGCTTGTTGGATATGCTGACGCTTTACATTGCGAATCGCGATGCATCTCGGATGTACCGAAGCGTGACCAAATAGCCGTTTCGTTCGAGTCTGCTCTCCCAGAGAATCGCGATTTCCATACATAACTAGGAATATCGAGTTGCCAAGAATCAGTATTTTCAGGAAACCCGTCATTGGAAACAGAACTGCTAGGACTTGTAAGATGTGAAATTTTCACTTTGATGAAAAGGAGATTTTAGATTGTGAAATAGTTCACCTTTTTATTTATTTAAGATTTATAGAAATGCATGAGTGCATTTTTATTCTGTTAGAGGTTTTATTTGTTTATCACTTGATGATGTGCAGGAGCCTGAATAAAAAATTGGATACTTAAAACAGAAAGTCTTTGTTAAATTTCTATCAGAAACTATTAAAAATTCTTCGTGAGCTCAAATTTTCAGAAATTCAGGATTATGAGTTTTAATATAAAACACCAGCATTCTGTGGTTTTTTCATTTTCAATTTTTGAATTTATTTACTTTAGTATCTACTCACATTATGAAAAGGCGTTATCGAAAAGAAATTGTTTGATTCTTCAAATTTAACATTTTTCCAAACACATTCAGAAGTTGATAAACTTTCAAGATTTTTAACTCTTGAATAATGGAAAAATATCATTTATAACAATGAATAACTGTTTTTTAATATTCACATTTCCATATTCACATTAAAAAAGCCGGCCCCATAATTCCCACGTGGGGCAGCGAAACGCCATTTTGTCGGGTGGATATATATATACTGATAGAGATTCAAGCAACGGAAGGAAAAAGAGAAATCATTATCCTGATTATTTCTTCGAATGATCGAAATTTTTTTCCTTTTTTTATAAAAATCGGACAAATTTCAGGAGTATTGGAAAATAGAGGAAAATTTTAATGATTTCGGCGAACTGTTATTTAGATTGAAAAGTTTTGAATAGCTCGTATTACGTCAAAGATGTGGAACATATTTGAAAAATTGAAAAACATTGAGAATTTTAGAGATTTTTAATTGTTCTATCAATTTCAAAGATTGTACTCGTTATCATATACAGAAATTTTTGCTCACTCTTCGATAAAAATGTGAAATAGGAATTGTAAAAACTATTCAAAAATTGTGGAACATCTTCAGGTTTTATGAGAATTTTTTTTATTTGGAAAGTTTAGAAAGGTTTGTGTGATGTTTGAAATTTATGACATTCGGAAAACTAAGAAAACATTGAAAGTTTTGAGGATAAACAGTATTGTGAAAAATTCAAAAAATTTATTGAATTTCACAGAAAGTTTATGAAGTTCGTAGACTGGGTTTATCCTCTAATTATTATATTTTTTCATTTCTGAAAAAAATACATGAAAGAAACTTAAACAGTATTCAAAAATTAAGAAAAATTATAATATTAAGTTCTACAAATTTGTAGAAAATTTCGAATATTGTAGATAGTTTGCACTAGGTATATTTGAAATCTTGAAAATTTCATAAAAACATTAAACTTTGAAAAAACCATTTAATAATTCTAAAGATATCCGAAAAATTTGTATAATTCAAAGTATTATATTGTTATCAACTTTTTGATATTTTGTTCATTCTCATATTTTTTTCAAAATATTCGAGATACTGATTTTTTAATTTTTGATATGAATCTGAAAAACTTGATATATATCAAAAAACCACAAAAAATCTTGATTCTCACGAGTCACGCAAATTTTTATGAAATTCGAAAAGTTGAAAACAGTTTATACTATGTTTGAAATTTCGTATATTTCGAATAATCAAAAGAATTTGAGAAATTAGAGCAATAGAAAATTTTATTTAATTTTGTAGATTGTGTTCTTTACATTTTTTCATCAAGATTTACATGATTAATTTTTATCACTTTGGATAAGAATCCCAAAAATTTGTGAAGTATTCAGAAATTACAAAAATTCTTCTGACTTGCACCTATTTGTGAAAATTTGTCCTCTTAAACAGTTCATATAATATTTGAAATTTTCGATAGTTTGAAAAATTGAAAAACGAAAATCCTAACGATTGTTGATAATTCAAAAAATTTTTTTGAGTTGATAAGATTTTCGAAAAGTTCATGACCTTTGCAATTCTCTTCATAATTTCTTTGCGATTTTTTTTTTATAATTTTTAGAAATATGCATAGTATGATGTTTATATAAGTTTTAATTAAAAATGTGAAAAACTTGGAAAATTAAAAAAGTACGAAGAACCTCAACGATTTAAGAGAAATTTATAAAACATTTAGAAAATTTTAGCTAGTCTGTATTGTTTGAAGTATTCAAAATTTTGAGGATTCAAAAAGCATTTAACAGCTTGTCAAGAATCTAATGAAATTCAAAATATTTGTGGAATTTGAGAAAATGTTAATCAATTTTGTATAGACTCCTGTTCATCAAACTTACTCAAATTATTCATTAGAATATTTCTATATTTTTCAATGAAAACTCGAAAAACTTGAAAAAAATCAATCATTACGTAAAAATCTCATTGACACTCAGCTAGACGAATTTTCACATATAATATCGAAAAGTTTTGAATAATTTAAATAACGCTTTAAGTTTAAAAAAATTTAGATAATCGATAAACCTGTGCAATTCTAGAAACGCACAGAAATCTTGAAAAATTCTGCAAATTAGTAGAATTCCAGAAAACGTCAATAAATTTTTTAGATTGTAGAAAACTCAAAAACCATGTTACACCCTTCAATTTTTCTAAACTCAAAAAATTTCTATTATATGTCAACAGCCACTAATTCCAAAAAAATGATTAAAAATCCAGGATCCCCCGAACCGTTAGTATTTCCTACAATTCTGAAAAACCCCAACTAGCTAATCAATGCATTTCCACTTTCCTATTTTCTATTCTCACACTCATCCAGAACTTCCTAAATAATGGTCAGCACCACCCACCATCCTCAAACCTCCTACCACCCTCTTCTCCCAACTTCTCCCCCCATGCTCCAAAACCCCCATAACCCCATCCATCCCCATCTCAAATGACATAACCCGGTTTCCCTTTTGCGTCTCAACTCTTACCCGGAGAAAACGCACAGGGAAATGATAAATAAATTCCCATTCGCCGTCCTCTTCCTGCATCGGGATCTCACAATTGTTCGCGAAACGTCTCCTCTCGTCGAGGAAGTGCAGCATCGGCCGCTTAGTTTCCCAGATAATAAGTTTCGCAAGGCAGGGCTGACTTCTCCATTACTAAGAAAGAGATACAAAAAAATATGGAATAAGTCCGAGTGAGATAGTCGCTACTGCTGGGATTGTTTCGATTGTTTCGAAAGCAGCAGACGTCCACAGAACTGGACATCGCGACTCTTTGAAGGAGGAAAGAGGGAAGGGTTCGGCGAGCTTTCACTTGTTATTTAGATAAAATGATAGGAAGACGGGCGCTCGCGCCGTAGGTGGACGCGCGAACAAAAGCCTAGCCAGACAGATAATATCATCTCCGGCGAAGCCATTGCCCAAGAGCCACATCTCCTGACCCACTAACCACTTCGCCTGTGAACGCCCGAGAATCATTCTGATGATCGCTCAACTTTTTTTCTTCTTCTTTCCTTCCAACGCCCCGCTTTTCCGTAACGGGAAATATGCGTCTACCGAATTTGGATTTGGCTTATGGCTTCAAGGGTTTCTATCTTCATCAGGTCTGTCGAATCGTGACGATTCGAATCAGTGGTTTTGGGGTCTGTCGAAGATGGGTGGGTTTGGAAGATCCGAGTTGGTGTTAGGAGAGATGATGAGATTTGATGGGAATGGTATAGACAGGAGATTTTGGAAGATGAACTGAGAATGACATTAACAGAAGATTATAAAAGGTCTAGTGAGAATAAGTGCTGATATGGAAGGAATTATGAAGAATGATAGTAGGATGCATCAAGATCGTTATATGGCAAAGGATAAATAATTAATAGTAGTACTGAGAATAAGATCAACATGAAATTCTAGAAGATCTACTGAGAATGAGATCAGCAGAAGATTCTGGAAGGCCTATTAAGAATAAGATCAACAGGAGATTCTGGAAGATCTACTGAAGTTCTAGAAGATCTTCTGAAGATAATATATCTATGGCGATCAATATCTAGTATATTTGAGATTGAAATATCAAAGAATTGCTGTTGATTTGAAAATCTACAGAATTCATCTTTATATGTTCCTTTCACATTGATGAAGATTTTTTAGAAGCTATTGAGATTCGATGGATTCTTACAACTATCCTATTAAGATTTTTTTGTTATTATTCATTTGCCTTTGATATATTGTAATTATTATCCTTATGAATTGAACATATATTTATGATATTTGGACGATTTCAAATAATTTTTATTGCGTTAAAAATTTGAAAGAATGTCAATGATTCTGAAAAATTGGAAAACTATAAAATTCAAACAAAAAATGCTTCTAAAATTTGTAGATCGTATTTATTATCATAGGTCTTTGAAATACCCATGTATTTTTTTTTTTTTTTTTTTTTTTTTTAATCTAAAATACTTGTTAAGTACAAATAATTACCACGAATCTTTATTGATTGGTCAAATACTTATAAAACTGAAAAAGCGTTGAACAGTTTGTACGATATTTGAATTCTTAGAATTTCGGAAAATGAAGAAACGTTGAAAATCTTGGGTATAGTCAATCATTCTTAAAATTTCGAAAAATTCGTATAATTTTTGAAAATTTTTCTAATTTTTGCAAATTGTGTTCATTATCATATTTCTTGAAAATATGCATGATAGCGTTTTTATGTTTTCTCATGAAAATCTAAATAACTAAAAAAGTAGTATAAAGTTACGAAAAATCTAAGTAAGGTGGACAAATTCTTATAGAATTCGAAAACTTTTAAAAACTTTTCATTAAATGTTGAATTTTGAAAATTTCGAGAACTTGAAAATCATCGAAATATGCAAAAGTAGTTAATTATTCTCGGAAATTTAAAAAATTTGTAAAGTATAAAAAAATGTTAATATATTTTGTATATTGTGCTCATTATCATATTTTTTTGAAACGTGCGATACCGTTCTTTCCATTTTTCGACCAAAATTTGGAAAACTTAAAAAATAAAGAAAATTACGTCAGTACGTTATAATTTGTACAATTTTTTTTTTTTGTGAAATTTGACAAGTTCAAAAAGTCTGTTTCATGTTTGAAGTTTCTAAAAATTTCAAAAGTATTTTTTGATTTTTGAAAAATCCGGAAAAATTCATGGAATATCAGAAAATGATTATGAATTCTTCCACTTATTAAGAAAAATCTGAAAAACTTAAGAAGTACTAAAATCATGAAAAAGCCTAATGATTCCGGAAAATTTTGATAAAATCTCGAAATTTTTTAAAAGTTTGTATCAGGCTTGTAATTCTCTGAAAAACAAAGAAAACACATGGACTATTTCCTAAATAATTTGTGTGGAATTTCAAAAAATCTTCATAATTTTTGGGAATCGTCTTTATTATATTTCTTCGATACATACATACATAAGTTTTTTTCATTGTTGATAAAAATCAGAAAAACTTGAAAGGTATCAAATCATCCCACACAATCCTAATGAGCTGGACAAATTTTCATGAAATATGAAAAATGCCCAATTAATTTTATGTTTGTGATTTTTTTAATAAACCAAAATCCATGAATTCCAGAAATTAGAAAATATCTTGACATCTATGCCTAACTCTCTGAAACAGTGAAACGCCCCAAACGATTAAAAAATCATCATCAACAAATGATTTATTATGCCACTTGCATATACTGTGCATACGCTTTCTGTGATTGAGTTAAGCTACAATTTTGCGGGGACAATTAGATTGTGACAATATAATTCATCGTACGAATATGACGAAAGTAGCGTTTTTCCGTAATTAGAACGTGAAAACGACTTCGCGAAATGATGACCTTTTAACGACACGGAATGTAAAGTGGCCAAACTGCGCTTACTTGGCGTTCGGCGTAAATGCGCTTTCAGCGCATTGTATCGTTGCACAAAAAAAAACATGCTTGGAAAGCACTCGTGATTTCTAAACATCTGGGACTTGAAGTGGACGCTCAAACGTGCAACCGCTGCTTTTTTACATTCTGATGAGTTCACAGTATCATGGTGCATTTTCCAAATTTTTTTTTTGGAATTTGTAATGACATTTTTCAGAATTTTCGTTGGATCTTCAAAATTATAACAAGTTTGACATCACAATTATATAATTTGAAATTACTTAGCCATGTATTCAAGAATTTCTAATATTCAGAGTTTTTTTATTTAATCATATTTTTTTTTGTTTAAATTCTTTCTCAACATTTTTTCAGTAACATGTGTCTATTTTCAAATTTTCATTTTTGAAATGAAAAATATCACCCATTTTTTGATATCGTAAGTTTTTGACTTTTGAGTCAACGAATTACGAAATCTGCCTTGATTATTTATATGCAGCATTTTTTATGTGCAAAACATTGTAAAATTAGTGAAACTATGAAGGATTTCTTCTTGGCCACAAAAAAAAGTCACCACAGTGTAATAACAATTTAAACTAACGAATAAAATGATTTCGCAATTGCACTAAATGACTCTCAGCCATAAAATCTCATCAGCGAAGAACCCAGTGAAAATCTGAGAACTTTCATTAATATTAAAGTTCACTGATCATCGCGGTAATTTCAGGACCACTGACCTTTCTATTTTATTGAAAATGATTGTTCCTTCCTTTAAAAGAAATTTTTTTCGAATTTTTCAGAAGTACCTAGAATTCCTTGATTTCGATGTTCTAGAATTTAAATTTACATCGATTTTCGATGATTTCAAAAAATTTTGGAAAAATCACACTTACATAGATTTATTGTGATTTATAGATTTCTTATATTTTCATTATATTGGTACTCATACGGTTTTGTAAACTTCTTTGTATTTATGTAGTTTAAAGATTGATACATAAGATTTTTTCAAAATTTGATGCTCTAAACTTCAAAATTAATTATTTTTTGCATACGTTTTAAAAAATTCTTTCACATAATACCTATGTACTTACATTTTTAGTGTTTCTTTAGAGTTTGCATGATTTTAAAGACTTTCTGGTATTTTTCTGGATTTCTATTGTAGATTTCAAGAATCCGATGCTTATTCAGGATTCGAATTTTCCAAGATTTCTAAGATTTTCATAAATTCCAGTTTTTCTACAGTGTAATTTCATTGAATTGGAACAATTTTTCAAATTTACGTTCATTACGTTATTATAATTGAAATTTTTATGTTAGTGTATTGTGAATCCTGAATATAGTTAACTCTGAGTACTTACATGAAACCATTTGTTATTTTCTCAAGATTTCAGTAGGTACATTTTCGATGATGTGTACTTATTTCATTTTTCCTGCATTTTTTTTGCATACGTCTTGGAAAATTATTTCATAGAATACCTATGTAATTTAATTTTTAGTATTTCTTCAGAGTTTGAAGGATTTGAAAGTTTTTCTGGTATTTTTCTGGATTTCTATTGTAAATTTCAAGAATTCGATGCTTCAGGGTTCGAATTTTCTAAGATTTCGAAGATTTTCGTAAATTCCAGTTTTCCTATAGTGTAATTACATAAAATTGCAACAACTTTTGAAATTTTGGTTCATTACGTTACTCTAATTCAAATTTTCACATTAGTATGATTGTGAATCGTGAATATAGTTAACTCCGAGTACTTACATGAAACCATTTGTTACTTTCTCAAGATTTTTGATTATTTTACTTATTTTATGTTTCCTGCATTATTCCTGTCAATATGTGTTTTCCTCATAAATTGTCATAACTTTTATTATTTTTACATAAAATAGTAATTGTATCCCAAATTCGGAAAGTGCTTAAACCCCCATAACCCCCCACTCCTTACCGTATAAGAAATAAGGCGCTCCTTATAAGACATTGAATTCCTAATTCTAAATCTCATTTTCTTATAATGTTTTTATAAAGAGCGAATTTACTAGGGAAGTATCTATCCGAATTTGAAAACGGAAATTGTTATCGAAAATCCGTTATTCCTCTGTTTACTTGAACGTTCGTAATTTTCGGGTTTAATGTCTTGGCAATTGTGCCGAGACGCCGTAAAAGTGTAACGACGCGGGTATATAATAGACGAGCTCTCGTTGATTGCGGGAGAGGAAGTTGTAAAGTCGATGCTTGAATTTCTAGGTGAAAACTTGCCCGGGACAATTATCGTGCGCGTGGGTAATACTAGTCCCGACAAGGGAACGAACCCAATTTGCAATCGGTACACCGGTCCTCTGGAGGAGGGCCAGCCCCTCTTTTTGCCCTGCAATCCTCCGATGCCAGGGGCCTTCGTCTCCGTGCACTTGGAAGCCGACTCAGAAACACCGGTCGAAGTCCAGCTTTCCCTCTGCGAGGCCTTCGTTTACACTGACCAAGTACGTTGACATACACTTTTTCTATTATTATGTACTGAATAATTATCAAAGTCCTAAAGAATAAAGATGAAAATTCTCATTCTTCTAAATTGGCTTATCATGAGAATATTTTTGTCCTGAATATTATTGTTTTTTTTTTTTTTTTTTTGTAATTTGAAGTCATTATATTTGTTCGAAATATGCACTACTTTTTACAATTTATATGGTATGATTTTGGGATTTAATGAGAATTAGGAGTTTTCGGAAGGTTTGCACTATGATTGAAATTTCGAAGATTTTTAAGTGTTCGAAAATATTGAAAATTCAAGAAACTGTAATCTAGAGGAATTGTGAAAATTTGTGGTACTTCATTAAACATTCGTGAAATTCGTGAATTGTATTCATTATCATGTTTATTTGGAATATGTACGATAATTTATTTCCTTTCTTGACAAAAATCTGAAAAGTTCAGAACGTTGAAAAAATGAAAGAAATTAAAAAAAACTTTTTCTAATATTTCTAGGAACATTTCTGGGTTCTTAAATTTTCTAAATTCAAGTTAAACAATTTCACAGTTCAAAATTCTATCATCGAGATTCTAGACTTGTATTTCACAAATGAGAAGTTGCAAAATAAATATCAAGTTCTGTTTACCTAAAATCTTTGAAAATTTTGTATTATCGGGAAAAATTCTCATCTGTCAATGATAGTTCTCTCAATCGTTTATGAATATTACCGATTCTATAAAAAATTTTTTTTTATTTTTCTAAAAATATTTCTGAATTCGATTCGTAAAATTTGAAAAATTTGTAGAACATCAGATGTTTATGAATTCGTTGACTGTGGTTATTATCATATTTCTTCAAAATGTGAATAATAATTTTCTTTAATTTGTGAATGAAAATTTAAAAAGTTTGAAAAAACTGCAAAATATACGAAATATTTTCAAATTCTCAGAAGTGTTGGGAAAGTCTGTTCAATTCAGAAGTCTTTCAGAAAACTTTTCAAATTTTGAAAACTGGGAAATTTGGAAAATTTGTAGAACTTAATTAAATGTTGATTAATTTTGTAACTTGTTTTCATAATCATGTTTCTTTGAAAAATGTAAGATAACGTATTTCGTTTTTCGATGGGAATCTGAAAAGTTTAAGATGTTTTAAAAAAAAAAAAACAAAATTAAGTATAAAAATTTGTTCAAAAGGTTTCAAGTACAGAACACAGAAAATTTCAAACAGTTTGCAATATAAATAAAATATTTTTGATTTTAATAACTTACCAACACATCAAAAATCCAAAAAGTGAACAATAATTATATAAAAATATACAAATTTGTGGATTATTAAAAAATGTTGATGATTTTATGGATTGTGGTCATATTCCTTCGAAAAAACAATTATCAATGTTCATCAATTTTTAATCGAAATCTGAGAAACTTAATAACTACTCACAAATTACCAAAAATTTGAATGTATTGAGCAAATTGTTGCAAAAGTTAGGAAATTATGATTATTATAGCTTAGATTCTGTTTTAAATTCTAAAAATTTTGGAAAATTGAATATCATCGAAAAACTCAGATTGTCAATAATGAAATAAAATTTGAAAATTTGTAGAACTTGAGAATAATGATCGTATATGTTCATTATCGTATATTTTTTTGTATTATAAAAAATATTTTGAGGATTATTTTTTAATAACTATCAAGAAAACTTAAAAGTTGTTCAAAAATTACAAATAATCCTTATCAGACATACAAATTTTCACAAAATTTGGTGAATTTTTGCAGCGTAGATTATGTTTGAATTTCTTTATATTTCGAAAAATTGAAAATCATCGACAAATTTTACAATTAGCAATAATTACACGAAATTCATACAACTTGAGAAAATACTCATAAATTTTGTAGATTGTGTTCGTGATCGTTTATTTCCTTAAAATAAAAAAAAATAAAAATTTTTTTTTTTTGTTTAATGAAAATCTAGAAAACTTGAAAAGTATAAAGAAATTACGGAAAATCCTTACATGTGTTAAATTTTATTAAAACTCGAAAAAATTTAAAAAGTTTATATCATGCTTGAATATTTAGGAAATTTTGAAAAATGAAAGAACATTGGAATTTCTAAATATTGCCCATACTACCATAAGATTCTGAAATTTGTGCAGTTTCAGAAAATGCTTAAAAACATCAGTAATTGTTTTCATTGTCATTTTTTTTTGAAATATATGTACGATCATGTTTTTTATGTTTCGATAAAAAATTTCAAACATACAAAATTTGAAAGATAATAAATTATACTGTCAAATTCTGGAAAGTTGTGGAATTTTAGAAAGTGTTCAAAAATTTCGCAGAATTCGTTAATCTTACATAAAAAAAGTTTTAATATTTTTCATTGTTATATCTCAATCCAAAAAAACTCGAAAAGCATGAAAAAATCATAAAAAGTTTGACAAAATCTTATGAGATTCGAATATTTTAGAATTGTTCTGGTTATTCCATAAATTTCAAAAATTGTTTAAATATTCAAAATCTCAAGAGTTCCTCTCCAATTCTACAATATACAAATACCTCTACATTCAGAAATAAATTGAAACCACGAAAAAAAATGTTTTTCTTTTTTCCCCCAGGCCTTGCCCATCGAAAGATGCCCCCAGTTCCGTGACATGCCACCAGGCTCGACAGCGACCTACAACGGAAAATGCTACTTTTTTCACAACCGGCCCACGACATTCATCGGGGCCCTGAATTTTTGTCGGTCCCGAGGAGGGTCTCTCATCAACGAGAGCAATCCTGCTCTTCAAGGATTCATTTCCTGGGAACTCTATAGGCGTCATAGGTAACTTACTTCAATCTTCCAAATCATTCTCATCATCCCTAACAGAATCAATGGATCAAATTTCGGCAGACCCAAACTCGAAGAACAAAACCCAAAAATTCAAGAGAAAATTCATACGAACTTGTTCCATTCACCCTCAATTCCGTTTTTTACGTGTAAACAAAGCTACATTCTTTGAAAGAATGTAACTTAAAAAATTTGTAGGAGTGACACGTCGAACCAATACTGGATGGGAGGAGTACGAGACAGGGAGGACAAAACGATATGGCGTTGGGTGGGCAATGGACAACTGGTGTCAACGTCTTTCTGGCACGTGGTGCCACAAAACCTCATGGGGGAATGCGCTCGTTTCGATGGCGGCCATGGCTGGCTTTGGTCCCCAACTCAATGTACCGCGAGACTCAATTACATTTGCCAGCACCGTGAGTTCATATTTTACAAACGTCTGGATGAAAAACGAGTTTTCTATGCCAGAAGTACATAAAGTTTTTCATTGACGTTGACAATATTTGTTGCAGAACCGAAAGCTTGTGGTCGCCCAGAACAACCACCGAATTCGACGATGACTGTCACGTCTCCATCGAGTTCTGAATTTAACTACGAAGTTGGGGCCACTGTAGATTACTCTTGTAATCGTGGAAGCCTCCTCATTGGCCCATCTACTAGAACTTGTCGAGAAACTGGGTTCTATAACGAGTTTCCACCAGTATGCAAAAGTAAGATGATGAACTAAATGATTTCTTTGTTTATTGCACCGTTTTACGTGAAAAGTAATAATTCTGCAAACACCTCTTTTTGCAGGTATTGAATGTGGATACCCTGCGAACATAGAAAATGGCGGTTACAACCTTTTGAACAACACGGTAAACTACCTTAGCGAAGTTCTCTACTACTGCGACGAAGGCCATGAAATGACAGGTACATATCACGACGATGTCTCGAGTGGCAGTAAAAAAACATTCTGTGCTACTTGGGATAAAAGAACAGCTAGTAAACACCAGAAAAATGACTTTCGACATGTGAGCATGAAATTAGTATATTACTGACATACTTATGTATTTTTTTTTTTCATCAGGTCGAGCAAAACTTACCTGCGACATTGACGAAAGATGGAATGGGCCTCCACCAAGATGTGATCCAATTCGTTGCGAAGCTCCACTTTCGGTCCCCAATAGTCGAATCCAAATAGACGAAATCGAAAGTGACTCTAGTGTAGAAACAAGCTCGGTGAACCAGGATATCTTCGTTGGTACGATCGTCACTTACACTTGCGAGAAAGGTTTTCGACTTACTGGACATCGACAGATTCTCTGCCTTTCATCTGGGACTTATGATCATAACGCTCCTAATTGCACAGGTAATGAATATGCAAAATTGGTATTGAATAGAATGTTACATTATGCAGGCCTGTGCACAGAAAGCTGTATTTGGGGGGGGGGGGGGTTCAAATTTTATGTTGTACTTGTAGAATAACATGCAATTGAAATTGATTTGGTTTGACAGTACATGGTCCATTCATAGTGATGTAGATAATAAATGTAGATTAAATGTGTAAATGAATTAAATAATTAATCAATGAATAATCAAATATATAAGGCAAAATCAAAACATCATTTGTTTTCAACTTATACTTTACATATTGAATTTTGGTTATGTTTTCAACAAATTTAACACAAGAAACTCAGTAATTACAGATACACAATTGTGAAAAACACGTTTATTATTTCTTTTTCACATTTAGATGTATAACTAATGCGTAATGAATAAAAAAAGAAACAATTTTTATTACTACACTATACACTTATTTTATGTTTCAAAGGGTTGTACACCTTTTTTGAGGACGGTTCGGATTATTTTTTAATGTATATGGCACATAATTTTATTTCATAGAAGCTATATTATTGTGATAGAATATTTTCAACTTTAATATACAAACATTATTTTATGACAATAATATCAACAAATGGTGGAGTTATGGCCCTTTCCCAACTTTTTTTTCAAGAGGCTTGAAGTGACTGCAATGCAAATACAATGAGTCAACTGAAATTTTAACACCCAAAAACGTTACATTTTTTGAGTGTAAGGATAACGTAACGCGTTATATTAATTAACAAGTAACGATGACAGGAATGAGTTACTTTTTTTTTGGTAACGAGTAACGAAAATCGTGTTATTCATTTCACATCTGTCTCATCAAGTTTTTAGAACGATTTTTAATTTTTTAAGAAATTCTTTAAAACTTAGATATACGTAATTTTGCAACTTCCTTATTTTCAGATAAAAACTGTATAATTTTATAATTTTAGATGAAACAGAGTAATATATTAGTAATTTATGTACAAATATCGACAAAGAGTATGATGCATTTTCACGTTTTATTAGAAATTTTCACAATTCTAGCAATAAATCTTGGAAATCTGCATATAAATACATGAAAATACTGGAAACCTTAGTTCATTAAATCTATAGCAGGATCCCCAAAATCTAGAGATTATGCTAGAAAATCTTACGTAATTTTATAAATAAAAAAAAAAAAGAAATACGAAAAATACCAGATATAATTTACTTTTTTTTTTTTAAGCTATGAGATTCTTCGAAAATTTCTGTAATTCCAGAAATCAAGAAACTCCGATTTCTCAAGCATTGAATTCTAATAATATGTGTATAAAAAACCATAAAAATACTAGAAAAATGTTAAAATTTTGTAAATTTGTTAAAAATTCAAAAAATGTTGAGGACACTCTAAATTTATAAAGAAACTGTTTTCTGCAGTCTATAAAAATAATGCAAATATTTCAAACTTTTAATTCTAGGAAATCCAATTCTTGAAATTCAAAGAGATATCTTTGAAAAACCCTTAAATATTCAGTAAATACTAGGAAATACAATAAAAAAATACACGTATAAAAAAGTGCAAGTATATCTATGGAATATTAAAAATCTATACAATTTTCAAAAGTAGAGCATCGAATTCCAGAAATTCATGCAGAAATATACAAGAAAACTGAACAATCCTTCAAATCGTGGAAAAACTGATGAAATACGGAGGATACTGAAAGAAATATGAATGTATTGAGACACCTGTTTTCTGAAAAATTCTTTTGGAACATGAAAAACTTATTGAACTTCACATTTTAGAGCTCGAAGTTCTCGAAATCCATGTATAAAAATTTGTTTCAAAATGCTCAAAGTATATGAAAATACTGGAAAATCCTGCAACATTTTACGCATCCTAAAAAATGCGAATAGTTTCAGAAATACTGAATAATCCTTCATATCGTAGGAAAACTGAAGAAATACGAAAAATACTAGAAGAAATAAATATCTGTTGAGACTTTGTTTTCTGAAAAATCCTTTGAGCACGTAAAATTTAATAAACTCCAAATTTCACAGTTCAGAATTCTTGGAATCTATAAGAATGTAAATGAAAATGCTAGAAATATATAAAAATACTAGAAAATCCTGTGACATTTTATAGATCCTGAATAATACGAATATTTTCAGAAATACTGAACAAGCTTTCAAATTGTAGAAAATATATGCGAAAAATACCAAAAAGATATAAAAATCTATTAATACGCTGTAAATATCATGGAATGCAAGATATCATAATTTATATGAAAACGTAAAAACCAATAATCACTGAGAAAAAAATATAGTAATCATTACAATATTGTATAGTAAATGGGAATCACTCTGACATATTGTACTTTTTGCTAGATAATATAGCAATTTTTATAATTCATATTGTAAATATTGTCGAATGATATTGTAGTTATTGATATATTTTGTTATAAAAACTCCTCTACATATTCCGTTTTCTACTATACTTCTTGTACTTTTTGCAATATCATATTGCAATTCCTTTTAATCCAGATTTTTGAAAATTCCATACAATTTTTCCAGTATGCAGATATGTGTAGGTCCTTTTTGCAATATTTTTGTATACTTTCTAGGTTTCTAGTGCATCATATTGTAATATGATACCATTTTCGAAAAAGCTGGAAAAACGTAATGTAGTTTATTTTTTCCGCCCTGCATGATAAAGATTACAGTTTTTACAGTAAAATTTGTATTTTGGGATAAAAACTGGCATACACATTGTAATTTGTACATTATTAGCGATTTTACTGTACAACATTGTAATAAGTAAAATAAATATTCCAGTTTTTACAGTAATATTGCAAGAAATACAATGATATTGTAAAAATCGCAATATTATTGTTAAAAGTACAACATACATGGCAGAAAGTACCAGATTTTTTTCTCAATGTAGAAGCGGGAAGTTGCATAGGTTTCACCATTTAATCAGTTTCTAGCGTTTCAGATGACATTAAAATCTCTAAAAAAAAATAAAAATAGTGTCTTCTGTCCTAGAAGAAGAATTTCCGAGCACAGTGCCACCCCGGATAACAATGCGCACGACGGTATCCCGAGGTCGTCCATTCCAGTCGACGCGTACTCGCTTTACGTCGACGTCGCCGGTTCCGTCGACTACGACGACGACGATGAGGACGACGACTAAGGCGGCGAGTCCGGCGTACACAGTGATTACCCGACGACCTGGGGTGAACGCGGAGTCGCCGGCGACGGTGCAGGAAACCGTCCCGAAGAAGCCGACCATCAACCTCGTGAAGCCAAACGACGGGGTCGAGCCCCAGCCACCGCAACTCTCGGAGAACGAGATCTTCGACGGCGCCGGCAAGAGTCAGGCAAGCTTCGGAGCCGGAGTTTCCGAGCCTTCGGTCCCGTTCAAGGTCGACAATGCAAGGCCCAATCAACACCAGAAACTCCACATGGGCGCCGTCATCGGCCTTGGGGTCTTTGGTGGCATTGTTTTCTTGGCTGCCGTCATTACCACGATCTTTATCCTCATGAGGAGGTGAGTTTTAATATTTTTCGTTTTGATGGAGTCTTTGAATTTATTGAATGGGGTGAGTGTGTCATTTCCCCCGGACTGTATGAAGGACTTTTGATAATGATGTGTGATTTGGGGAATTTTTTATGTGAGACAGTTATTTTGTCTTTTTTTCCGTCAGGGGCAAAGGCAGAAAATATTTTCAGGAGGGACAGTCTTTGTATTGAGAGTTGACGATTTTTTAAATCTTGGATGATCTGGTTTCAATACCGAATTTAAGGGTTTTTGAAGTTATGTAACTGATGGAGTTCAGAGATACATTTTTTAAAATTTTCTTTAGAACTTGGAGGTTTTTTTGTTTTTTATTCTGTTATGGGTTTCGAAATAGGTTTTTTTATAGCTTTCGAGAAAAACAATATTGACATTAATTTGACGTATTTTATAGATTTTCTTAACATTTTTTTAGATTCCTAGAAGTTTGTAGTATTTTCTGGTATATTAATAAATTACTAGTATTTCTATAGATTCATCTAATCTCTAGCATTTAAAACTCTTAGAATCAAAGTCCTGGAGAATTTTAGTATTTTCATAGATTGTTGAGAAATAATACCTACACAGATTTTGAATGTATAATTTATTTTCAGTATTCTCGTATATTTTTGTTACTTATGAAATTTCGTAGTATTTTTATCGATTTGTTGTTATTCTGTGAATTGATTTATAAATTTTTAGAATTTGATGCTTTTGAATTGAAATTTTCAATGATTTTCAGTATTTCAATAAAATTTTCAAAATACAGTATCTTTAATATAGATTTCTAGAATTTTTCGTATTTTTTCAGTGTTCATATACCTTGGAGGGTTTTTTAACTCTAATTATGGGTTTTTATATAGATTTATAGAATCTGATGTTCAAGAGTTCAAAATTATGAAAGATTTTTGATATTGTTATAGATTTTGAGAAAAACAATATCGACGTAGATTTGAGATATCTTATGGATTCCTAGAATTTTCGTAATGTTTGATATTTGTAAATTTGTAAAAGTTTGTAATATTTTCTGGTATATTAATAAATTACTAGTATTTTCATCGATTTTTGAGAAATGATATTTACACAGATTTTGACTATTTAATAGATTTCTAGCATTTTCATAAATTTGTTGTTACTCTATGAACTGTTTTATAGATTTTTAGAATTCGATGCTTTAGAATTGAAATTTTGAATGATTTTCAGTATTTCAGTAGAATTTTCAGAAAACAGTATCTTTAATATAGATTTCTAACATTTTTCGTATTATTTAGTGTTCATATAATGAGAATCGTTTTTTTTTTTTTTTTAGAATTTCTGTATAAATTTTTGAAATTCAATGTTTCAAACTTCCAAGTTTAATAAATTTTCGAGAAAATCATACATAAATTTTTTGTTTAGGTATATTTTTATTTTTATGTATTTTTTAGTATTCATAAAATTTATCAATATTTCATAGTACAGTTTTATTGGTTTTATTGATTCCTGGTATTTTTTTAGATTACCATATAGATTTCTAAAGTTTGAAGCTCCAGAATTCATATATACATAAATTTTTGGATTTTTGAAAATTTCTGAGAATTTTTGTATTTCTGTGATTTATAACATTTATAAAACTTTGTATTTCTGTGGCTTACTATGTGTATAGTGTTTTTTTACAATTTATTATACTCTAGGATTCGAAGTTAAACAGATATTATATTTTATATAATATTTTTCAAAAAATATTGCCCTCAGATCACTTACAGTATTTTTTTAGTTTTTATATTTGAAAAATTTTGAGTTTCTGTTTATATTTATTTTATTTGATGCTCCAGGATTCGGATTGTTTTTAAATATTTAGTATTTTCATAGTTTTTGTTTTTTCTTCATCATTCACTGGGTTGAAACTTGAAACAATTTTTCAAATTTTTATTTCTTTCGTTATTCTAGCCAAACATTCGCCATTAGAATTATGTCTGAGAAAAATTCCTCTGATACCAGAATTTCGTTCAACTTTGAGAACTTGAAAAAAACTTATTTCTTATGCTATTAAGATTTCGGTCAATACATTTTTGATAAAATCCACTAATTTTTATAATATCTTATTATTATTTTTCATTTTAATTTTTATTTTATTTTTATTCCATTTTTATTAATATTATACACTTCCTTCATCACTATTTTATTTTTACCATTTTGTACGTATTCCCATCACTTTTTTTTATTTTCACATAAAATAACAATTCATTATTAACCCCAATTTCTGGAGAAATTTGAACCCTCTGCCTTTGCTCCTTTTTTTCTTATTTTCTTTCCCTTACTTTTAAGAATTTTTTTACTGTTTTACTTTTTTTTTACTTCCAGGGATTGATACACTCACTTTTTCGTGATTTTGAAGTTGTGATGTATTGCTCCAGAACAAAACAAGAAACATAAAACATAAATATCGATAGTTAAAAAAACTGAAGTGAAAAAAACAAAATTTTGCATATTAAATAATACATCAATTTTCATTTCAATATTACAATTAGAAGATTAAAATAACTAAAAATAATGGAACATACATTATTATTTAAATGAGAAATTTTTGAAAATAAAATTATAGAAAAATTCTTGTCAAATTCATCGGTGTGATATACCTTCATCTGAATTCATTTGGAGAATATAAGAAGAAAATTAATAAAGAACTAAGATTATTTTCTCGAAATGACTTCATACAGGAAAACTATTTTTTTTTTTTTTATAATTGTATAAAGTGACGCGTGTAAAATATGACGATTCTATTGACTCTGTCCTTGTGCGCTCCGCTTCTTTCATTTCGACTAATGTCTACCTTAAAAACCTTAATTCACCCAATTTTTCATTATCTTCCAACGATAATGCTATTCGAAAATCCTGGATTTCTAATTTCACTGGGAAATTCACCCACGGTTCTAACGATTAACATTCGTCGAAAAAAATGCAAAATCGAAAGTAGTGTAAAAGAAATTTAAAAAAGTAATAGGATTGAAAAAAGCGTTGATATAATGTCCACACGAAGAAAAATTCAAAGTTTGATACTTATATCACTTTGATACTTTTTTGTAGTTATTTTTATTATTGGAAATTTCAGGGTTGTTAAATGATATATAATTATTTATATTTATTGATGAGAGTATTAAATACTTATCGATATACGAAAAATTACAAAATATTTATGCCAAAAAAAAATTTTTTAGGTTTAAGAAAGGCTGACTATAGGGGATTTTACTACTTAAACATGAATGGGGATGTATTTTGGATAACGACTCGTCGAAATTTTTTCAATTGTATGAGACACCTCGTCATACAAATTATTTAAAGTATGTTTTATTTTTTAATATTTAATTTTTAAGGTATCAATTACATGATAAATTTAATATATAGCAATGAAGAGAAAAGGTAAAAAACAACCTAATTTCTCATTTATCAATAATTATACCTTTTTTGTTTTTGTAATTTATTTTTTTTTTTTTATTTATTATGGTATTATTTATTCTATTTTATTATTATTTATATTTGTATCTTCTAGATTGAGGAGATGGATATTTTTTAATTTAAATGCATGCATAAAAATATGCTTGAAAAATACTGAGGTGTATGAAATAAAAAATAAATTTTGAAAAATTGTAAGGTATGAATATGATGTCTTATACTGTTCACATTATTTTTTGTAAAAATTAAATTATTCGAATAAAGAAAACTCTTCGAGTTACTCGATGAAAAAAAATATATTGAAGTACAACATTTAATATTTTTCGAATCTTGTTTGATTCGTTTTTGTATTTTTTATACCCTATACATTCTACTTCATGTATGAAAAATTTATTGTTCTCTTATTGATTGCGATTGAAATGACTGAATTTTTTTTCGTGTGAGATGTCAATAATGACATTCTGGAGTGTTTAGGCACTGAGGTAGGAATTCACCAAGTAATCAATTTTTTGTAGTTGGATTAAACTTTTTTTTTCTACACAAATTTCAGTCTGCATTCTTCATATTGTATATAAATTCTAATACGCATGAAAAGTGTACGGAAAAGTTTGTAACACTTGATTTTGTGAGTATTTCTTACAAAAATGAAAATCATTCCATTTAGCTGTAAAAAAAAACAGAAAAAACAACAACCAAAGCCAAAAATTTACACTTCAATAGTTGATATATATTCGCTAAAAATATTTTGCCAAAGTTGTTTAAAATGTTGCAATGTAACAGCCTACAGTTATTGTGACATTGGGGTTTTTGCAACGAAACAATTTTTATTTGATTGGTGCTCAGCTTAATTAATGATTGGCCTATTAGGAAACTACTGGGACACATGAATGTACTGGAAAAATTTCTGGGTTCTTATGTTTCTGGAATTCAAGAAGGAAAATTCTATTAAGATTCTAGATAGTATTTTTTAAATGAGAAGTTCCAAAATACATCAAGTTCTGGATACTGAAAATACTCGAAAATTTTGTGTTACCAGGAAAATTTCTAATCTCTCAATTACGGTTCTCTTAATCGTGCATAAATATTTTGAATACTAAATAATTTTTTTTTAATATTTCTGAAAATATTTCTGGGTTGATAAATTTATGAAATTCAAGAAGAATTCTACAGTTAAGATTCTATCTTAGATTCTAGACTATTTTCTAAATGAGAAGTTTCAAAATATGTCAAGTTCCAAGTACAAAAAATCCTTGACAATTCAGTGTTACCAGGAAAATGTCTTGTAACTCGATTATGATTCTCTCATCGTTAATTATTATTTCAAATTCGAAAAAAACAAATATTTTATTATTTCTGCGAATGTTTCTGGGTTCTGAAATTTCTGAGATTCAAGATGAAGAATTCTTCAATTAAGATTATTTTACATTCTAGCCTCTATTTTCAAAATGAGAAGTTCCAAAATAAATCAACTTCTGAATAGAAAGAATCTTTGAAAATATTCTGTTATCAGAAATATTTCTTACCTCTCAATTACAAGTCTCTAAATCGTCTATAGATACTTTATATTCGAGAAAAACATTTTTTTTTAATTTTCCTAAAGATACCTAACGAACCTCTATGTTTTGAATGAGAAGTTCCAAAAAATATCACTTTCAAAATACCAACAATTCTTGACAATTTTCTGATATCAGGAAAATTTCTTACCTCTCAATTATGGTTCTCTAGATCGTTTATAATTACTTCAGACTCAAGAAGAAAATTTTTTACGAATATTTTCAAGAATATTTATGGGTTCTTAAATATCTGAAATTCAAGATGAAGAATTCTACAGTTCAAGATTTTATCTACTACATTCTAGACTCTATTTTTTAAATGAGAAGTTCCAAATTATATGGATTCCAAAATGCCAAGAATCCTTGAAAACTTTGTGTCGCCAGGAAGATTTCTTACCTCTAAATGATGATTCCCAAACTCATTTATAAATATTTTACACTCCAAAAAAAGTTTTATTAATACTTCTGGGAATATTTTTGTATTCTTAAACTGTTGAAATTCAAGAAAAAAATCCTACAGTTAAGATTTCATGCTACAATCAAATTCTAGACTATTATATTTTCTAAATGAGAAATTCCAAAATATATCAACTTCTAAGTATCAAAAATCTGTAAAAATCTAGTATTACCAGAAAAATTTCTTAAATCTCAATTACAATTCTCTGAATTCTTCAAAAATATGTCGAATTCAAAACAGAAAAAAAACTTTTTTTAATATTTCTGAGAATATATCTGAATTCTGAAATTTAAGAAGAAGGACTCTACAATTGACCATTCTATCTTGGATTCTAAACCCTATTTTCTAAATGAGAAGTTCCAAAATGTATCAATTTCTCGATATCGAAAATCCTAGAAAATTCAGTGTTACCAGTGAAAACTCCTTATCTGTCAATTATGATTATCTTATTTGTTTACAACCTAAATCCTTGAACATTTTGCATTATCAGGGAAATTTCTTATCTTATCCAAATTATATCCATTCCAAAATACCAAGAATCCTTGAAAACTTTGTGTCGCCAGGAAGATTTCTTACCTCTAAATTATGATTCCCAAACTCATTTATAGATATTTTACATTCCAAAAAAAATTTTTATTAATACTTCTGAGAATGTTTCTGTATTCTAAAACTGTTGAAATTCAAGAAAAAAATCCTACAGTTAAGATTTCATGCTACAATCAAATTCTAGACTATTATATTTTCTAAATGAGTAATTCCAAAATATATCAACTTCTAAGTATCAAAAATCTGTAAAAATCTAGTATTACCAGAAAAATTTCTTGAATCTCAATTACGATTCTCTGAATTCTTCAAAAATATGTCGAATTCAAAACAGAAAAAAAACTTTTTTTAATATTTCTGAGAATATATCTGAATTCTGAGATTTAAGAAGAAGGACTCTACAATTGACCATTCTATCTTGGATTCTAAACCCTATTTTCTAAATGAGAAGTTCCAAAATATATCAATTTCTCGATATCGAAAATCCTAGAAAATTCAGTGTTACCAGTGAAAACTCCTTATCTGTCAATTATGATTATCTTATTTGTTTACAACCTAAATCCTTGAACATTTTGCATTATCAGGGAAATTTCTTATCTTATCCAAATTATATCCATTCCAAAATACCAAGAATCCTTGAAAACTTTGTGTCGCCAGGAAGATTTCTTACCTCTAAATTATGATTCCCAAACTCATTTATAGATATTTTACATTCCAAAAAAAATTTTTATTAATACTTCTGAGAATGTTTCTGTATTCTAAAACTGTTGAAATCCAAGAAAAAAATTCTCCAGTTAAAATTTTATCTTACAAGCAAATTCTAGACTTTATTATATTTTCTAAATGTGAAATTCCAAAATATATCAAGTTCAAATACCAAAAGTACTTGAAAATTTCTTTAATCTCAATTATGATTCTCTGATTTTTCCAAAAATATCTTACATTCAAAACAGAAGAAAACGGTTTTTAATATCTCTGAGAATATTTCTGGATTCTGAGATTTAAGATGAAGAATTCTACAATTAGGATTCTATTGTATATTCTAGACTCTATTTTCCAAATGAGAAGTTCCAAAATATATCAACTCCTAAATATCAAAAATCCTTGAAAATTCAGTGTTGCCAGGAAAATTTCTCATCTCCCAATCATGATTCTCTAAATTGTTTACAAGCATTTGAAATTCTAAGAAAACAAATTATTTTTTGAATACCGCTACCTCACTGGCTGAAGATTACAGAATGCTTAATGAATTACGAAAACAACGATAGTTTGGTTTGGAGCGGTTTTTTGATGAAAACAAATTTTGCATTGCGGTAATTAGTGGCAGCGGTAACGTCAGAGGAAGGCGCCGCAGGGCTTTCGGTGGGGTTGGCGCGTTAGGGAGTGGCGGTAGCGGCGGCCTGGGAAGAGGTGACTCGGGGATGATGCCCTCGCGTTGGTATACCCTCCTCGCGCTGCCTTTCCCCGACCAGCACCTGGGGCGCCGCGACCTCACGGCTCGCCGCAGTAGTGACCATCCCTGTTCCTTCGCCCTCTCCTCGGCCCATCGAGCTGGCTACTTTTCCAACCCCTCACTCTGAGAAAAACCCTGACCACCCCCTCCCTTCTAAACCGCCTCCTACACCCTGCCTGAATTTTCTAAATTCTCAAGATGCCGAAGTCCTCAGTTCGAGATTAAAGGTTTTTTATTTTCTGAATGAGAAGTTCCAAAATATTTCAAGTTCTGGATGATGGCCCTAGTAAGACAGAGTATTCAAAGGGAATGCCTGATTTATAAATTTTCAAGTTTCTGGAATTCCAGATGATAAAATACTCAGTTAAAGAATCTAGAATCCATTTTGTAATGAGAAGTTCCAAAGTATTTCAAGTTCTGGATACTGGCCTCAGGAAGACAGTATTTTAAGATAATGCTGGAATCTTAAATTTTCAAGATGCTGAATTCCTCAGTTCGAGGTTATAGGTTTTTTATTTTCTGAATGAGAAGTTCCAAAATATTTCAAGTTCTGGATGATGGCCCTAGTAAGACAGAGTATTCTAAGGGAATGCCTGATTTATAAATTTCCAAGTGTCTGAAATTCCAGATGATAAAATACTCAGTTGAAGAATCTAGAATCCATTTTGTAATGAGAAGTTCCAAAGTATTTCAAGTTCTGGATACTGGCCTCAGGAAGACAGTATTTTAAGATAATGCTGGAATCTTAAATTTTCAAGATGCTGAATTCCTCAGTTCGAGGTTATAGGTTTTTTATTTTCTGAATGAGAAGTTCCAAAATATTTCAAATTCTGGATGATGACCCTAGTAAGACAGACTATTCTAAGGTGATGTCTGGATTACAAATTCTCAAGTTTCTGGAATTCAGGATGATAAAATCCTCGGTTCAAGATTCTAGAATCTAATTTTTAATGAGGAGTTCCGAAATATTTTAAGTTATGAGTACTCAGCCCTAATAAGACAGAGTATTCTGAAATATTACCTGAATTCTTAATTCTTAAGTTTCTAAAAATCAAGATGCTGAAGTCCTCAGTTTGAGATTATAGGTTTTTTATTGTCTGAATGAGAAGTTCTTAAATATTGAAAGTTTTGGATAATGACCCTAGTAAGACAGTGTATTCTAGGATTGTGCCTGAATTCAAAAGTCTCAAGTTTTTGGAATCCAAAATGATAAAATGCTCGGTTCAAGATTCTATAGAATCTTGAACTTGTATATCTTCTATAGATATGTCTTCTATAGACTTCTACTCTTCTATGGATTCTATAGAATCTATTTTTTAATAAGTAGTTCCAAAATATTTTAAGTTTTGAATACTGACCCCAATAAGACAGGGTATTTCAAGTAATGCTGGAATATTAAATTCTCAAGTTTATGAAATTCAAGGTGCTTAATTCCTGAATTCTAAATCTTCAAATTTACGAAATTCAAGATGCTGAATTCTTGAGTTCTGAATCCTCCAGTTTCTGAAATTTAAAATGCTTGAATTTCTGAATTCTAAATCCTCAAGTTTCTGAAATTCAAGATCATAAATTGCTCAGTTAAGGATTCTAGAGTAAATTTCTTAATGAGAAGTTCCAAAATTTTTCAAACTCTGGATACCCAACCCTAATGAGACAGAGTATTCTACATTATTGCCTGAATTCGAAAATCTTAAGTTCCTGAAATTAAAAGTTATGAACCCTCAGTTCAAGATTCTAGATTCTGTTTTCTAAATGAGAAGTTCCAAAATATTCCAAGTTCTAGATGTCAAACCTAGTAAGACAGTATTTTAAGATAATGCTGGAATCTTGAATTCTCAAGTTTCTAAAATTCAAGATGCTGAATTACTGAATTATAAATCCTCAAGTTTCTGAAATTCAAGATGCTGAATTCTTAAATTCTAAAACCTCAAGTTTCTGAAATTCAAGATAATGAATTGCTCTGTTCAAAATTCTAGAATATATTTTTCAATGTAAAGTTCCAAAATATTTCAACTTCTGGATATCGATCCTAGTAAGACAGTATTTTAAGATAATGCTGGAATCTTAAACTCTCAAGTTTCTGAAATTCAAGATGCTTAATTCCTGAATTCTAAATCCTCAAGTTTCCGATATATGAGATGCTAAATGCTTGAATTCTACATCCTCAAGTTTCTGAAATTTGAGATGCTGAATCCCCGAATTCTAAATCTTCAAATTTTCGAAATTCAAGATACTGAATTCCTGAATTCTTACTCCTCAACAAAATGGCATTAAAAACACTGAATTCCTCAGTATGAGATTCTAGAATCTATTTTCTAAAAGAGAAGTTCCAAAATATTTCAAGTTCTGAATATCGACACTTGTAAGACATAGTATTTAAAGATAATGCCGAAATTCTAACTTCTCAAGTTTCTGAAATTCAAGATGCTGAATTCCTCAATTCGAGATTCTAGATTTTAATTTTTAATGAGAAGTTCCAAAACATTCCAAGTTTTGAATACTAACCCTAGTCTAACATACTATAATAAAATTATGCTGGAATCCTGAATTCTCAAATTCCTGAAATTCAAGATGCCAAATTAATGATTTAAAGATTCAAGATATTATTTTCTCAACGAGAAGTTCCAAAATATTTTAAGTTCTAAATACTAGCCCCACGAAGAAAGTATTTTAAGATAATGCCCGAATCATGAATTTTTAAGTTTCTAAAATCAAAGATTATGGATTATGAATTCCTCAGTTCGAGGTTCAGAATTATATTTCCTAAATAAGAAGTTCCAAATATTATGTATAAGTTATGAATATGGAGCCTTGAAAGACAGAGTATTATAACATAATTCCTAATTATGAATTCTCCAGTTTATAAAATTCAAGATACCTAATTCTGCAAATGGAGATTCAAAGTTTTATGTCCCTAATGAGAAGTTCCAAAATATCTCAAGTTCTGAATACTGTCCCTAGTGAGACAGAGTGTTCTAGAATAATGATGGAAATTCTCAAGTTTTTGACATTCAAGATAGTGGATTCCTGAGTTCAAGATTTGAGATTCCAATTTTTAAACGTGAAGTTGCAAAATATTTCAAGTTCTGGATATCGACCCTAGTCAAACAGAGTATTCTGAAATAATCCTGGAATCTTAAATTCTCAAATTCCTGAAATACAAGATACTGAATACCACTATTCGACATTCTAGATTCTATTTTCTAAATGAGAAGTTCCAAAATGTTTCAAGTCTTAAATACCAACCCTAATAAGAAAGAGAAAAAAATAGTTATTTGACTGGACAACAAGTTTTATTCATTATTGTCTATTAGAATATTCTTTGTTGCTAGGGCAATCAACAATTTCTGAATTATATAATTTTGTGAGCTATGGATTTCCGGGCGGAAATTTCCTCCCCAAGTCCTGATCCTAATCCTAAAAAAAATTAAAAACCGTCGCAACCTCGAACACACAGCGTCAACCTCTGTCAACCTCCGTCAAAAACGCCACCGAGTGATACTAGTCAAGGTAACTGATTTTCCTGACCCGCCGCTTCTGTCACGCTGTGTTACTCAGCTCTTGCTTCGCAAAAAGCACTCGATCCCAAATTTGTGGGACACCCGTGCGTGGAGTCGGATTTTGTATATTTTATTTTATTTTATTTTTTTGGTGGAGGGTTCGTAATGTGTAAAATTATGTATAATAATACATTATTTTAACTTTCATTCTTAAAAATTCTTCATTTTCGAAATTTTCAGTACATACTTCCGAAATACACATAAAACTTGTTTGATTATATATCAGACATTTTAACTGCGATTGGTATAAAATGTTCAAGTTAAAAATTGTTGTACAGAAAAGTACTCGAAACATGTGCTTAGCTTGATTGACCTTAATTTCCTTTTTCCTATCCTCTTTACTTTGCCTTCACTTTACACTCGAAACTCGGAATTTCTTGCAATAAATTGTGGGAAACTCGTTTTCTCTTACATAGAAGGGATTTTCACTCTTCTTTCGGTGGAGTCATGTTTTTTGGGTCGCAAAATTAGGAGAAGAAGAAGAATAAATGAATCGAAATCAGCAAGAAATTTCGGGTGCAAAAAAAACTTGTGCTAGAGAATCTGTGTTTGGATCATTTTTGGAAGCCAAGCATCGCACAGGACGAGCTTTTCCACGCCTCGAAAATCGGAACGCACCACTTTGTATATAAAAATTTTTTTGAACAAATCACTGCAGTATGGATAAAATATATATGCATTGAAAATATGCTTACAGGGCATGTACACATTTTTCAGTTACGAAAATTACACTATTCTTACAGCTAGTTGCAATTTTGAAGTACATTTCTAAAATTTTAATTGAGAAAATTCAAGAAAAAATTTAGATAATTCATTCTGTTTTATGCCTAAACGAAAATTTTTCTTGGTGTAGAAACTTATTATTATACCAGAAAATTCTTTAAATTCTGTAAATACTTAAATAAGAAAAAAAAGCAAAAAATACAGAAAATCCGTATAAAAAATACTGTTTTCTGAGAAATCTATATGGAAACTCACAATCATAATTTTCAATACAATTAGCATCAAATTCTAGAAAAATATGAACCAATCGAAAAAATACTATAAATCAATGAAAATACTAGAAAATACTACAAAACTAAAAAAATGAACACGGAAATTTCACAATTTCTATTTACACTAAGGAAATTCCTGCGTACACTTCAAAGAGATTCCGTTTCAAAGTGAAAGGGATTCCCTTTCACTGTCAAAGGGTACTCCCTTTTTAACATCGACCGTTTAAGAATCAAAGAGATTTTCTCAAAATTTCATTTTGAAAGGAACTGGCTTTGAAATTCTTCCCGTTTCAAAGTAAAAGAAATTTCATTTTCCTTTGAATCATGGACCATTTTTAAATGAAAGGGTTAATGTTTCATTTTGAAAGGAGATGGCTTTGAAATTCTTTCCGTTTCTTGCCTAAACGGAAATTTTTCTGAGTGTAGAAACCAATCAAAATGCCAGAGAATTCATTAATTGTGTAAGTACAAAAAAAATTCTTTAAAAAACAACAGAAACTACTGAAAAACTGCATAAAGGATACTGTTTTCTTCAAAATTAATAAAAATACAATCGTTATTATTTTCGATTCAATACCATCAAATTTGTGAAATCCATATGGCAATCAGAAATACTATAAATAAATATATAAATATACTATTGAATACTACAATATCTAAAAAGTTCTATACAATACAGAAACCCATGAAAATACCAGAAAATCCTTCAAATTGCATAAATACGTAAAAAAAATACGAAAAAAAAGCAAAAAATAAAGAAAACTTATACGAAGGATTATTGTTTTCTGAGAAATCAATATGAATACACCCAATCGTAATTTTCAATACAATAGCATCAAATTCTAGAAACATATAAAGCAATCAGAAAACACTACAAAATTCAAAAAATTAAATAAATTGCAGAAACTCCACAATTCTATTTTCACAACTGAAAACTCCTGCGTTCAATTAAGAGAGATTTCATTTTAAAACTTTCCGTTTCAAAGTTAAAGGGGATTCCATTTCACTGTTAAAGGGCCCTTTCCCTTTCAAACATAGACCGTTTAAAAATGAAATAGTTAGCATTTCATTTTAAAAATATACGGCTTCAAAATTCTTTCCGTTTCAAAGTAAAAGGGATTCCCTTCCGCTTTTAAACATCGACCATTTCAAGATGAAAGTGTTAATGTTTCATTTTAAAAGGAGATGGTTTTGAAATTCTTTCCGTTTCATACCTAAACAGAAATTTCTCTGGGTGTAGAAAGCTATAGAAATACCAGAACATTCTTCAAATTGTACAAATACTAAAGTAATACAAAACAAATGCAAGAATACTGAAAATCTGTATAAATTATACCTACTATTTTTTAAGAAATCAATATGGACACTCACAATCGTAATTTAAGATATAATAATCTCAAATTCTAGAAATTTATAAAGCAATCCACAGAAATACCGAAAATCAATTAAAATACTTCAAAATTTCAAAAAATAAATACAATACGAGAATTTCACAATTCTATTTACACTCAGAAAACTTTTGCGTACAGTTGAAAGGGATCCCGTTTCTAAGTGAAAAGGATTCCATTTCGCTGTCAAAGGGTGCTTCCATTTCAAACATCGACCGTTTTAAAATCAAATAGTTAGCGTTTCATTTTAAAAAAAGATGGCTTTGAAATCATTCCCGTTTCAAAGTTAAAGGGATTCCCTTTCCTTTTTAAACATCGACCATTTCAAGATAAAAGGATTATTGTTTCATTTTAAAAGGAGATGAATTTGAAATTCTTTCCGTTTTATACCTAAACAGAAATTCCTCTGAGAAAATTCTTCCAATTGTACAAATAATAAAATAATACGAAAAAAAAGGAAAAAATAGTGAAAATATGTATAAATTATGTACCTATTTTTTTCTGAGTAATCAATATGGATTCTCACAATCGTAATTTTTAATACGAAATCATCAGATACTAAAAATATACAAAGCAATCCATAGAAATACTGAAAATCAATGAACATACTATAAGATACTAGAAAATATAAAAAATGAAATACAATACCGAAAATTCCACAATAATTCTATTCACACTAAGAAAAACCCCGCGTACAGTTGAAAGGGATTCCGTTTCAAAGTGAAAGGGATTCTGTTTCAAAGTGAAAGGGGTTCCGTTTCAAAGTGAAACGGATTCCATGTCGCTGTCAAAGGGTGCTTCCATTTCAAACATCGACCGTTTTAAAATCAAATAGTTAGCGTTTCACTTTAAAAAGAGATGGCTTTGAAATCATTCCCGTTTCAAAGTTAAAGGGATTCCCTTTCCTTTTCAAACATCGATTATTTCAAGATAAATGGATTATTGTTTCATTTTAAAAGGAGATGGGTTTGAAATTCTTTCCGTTTTATACTTAAACAGAAATTTCTCTGAGTATAGAAATACCAGAAAATTCTTCCAATTGTGCAAATACTAAAATAATACAAAAAAAGGGAAAAAATAGTGAAAATCTGTATAAATTATGTACCTATTTTGTTCTGAGAAATCAATATGGATTCTCACAATCGTAATTTTTAATACTAAATCATCAGAAACTAAAAATATACAAAGCAATCCATAGAAATACTGAAAAACAATGAACATACTATAAGATGACTGGAAAATATAAAAAATGAAATACAATACCGAAAATTCCACAATAATTCTATTCACACTAAGGAAAACCCCGCGTACAGTTGAAAGGGATTCCGTTTCGCTGTCAAAGGGTCCTTCCATTTCAAACATCGACCGTCTTGAAATGAAATAGTTAGCGTTTCATTGTGAAAAGACATGGCTTTGAGATTCTTCCCGTTTCAAAACAAAAGGGATTTCCTTTCCTTTTAAACATCGACCATTTCAAAATGAAAGGGTTATCAATTCATTTTGAAAAGAGATGGCTTTGAACTCATTACTGTTTCATGCCCAAGTGGAAAATTTTTGAAGTGTGTAAGAATGGAAATTATAGGAAGTAGAGTTTTCAAGTCTGATTATTTTGGTCGGACAGACAACGAGGTAGGAGTAGGAAGCATTACCGTCACCGGGCATCCCCGGATTGCAACACAGTGGCGAGCTTCGACAGCGGTTCCTCGGAGAGCCGGGGCGGCCTGAGCCGTTATTATAGGCAAGCCTGGGAGAACCTCCACGAGAGCGCGGGTCACAAAGGAGCGGGTCCTTCCGGTCTCAAGCGCAAGGAGACCCTGGACGAACCGGGGTATCGGGAAAACGGCCACCACCGCGGCGCCAACGGCCACGCCAACACGGAGCGCGACGGCTCCGAACTCGTCGTCAGCGACGTCGCCGCCTATCCCAACGGCGCAAAACCTGCCAGCGTCTCCGACAAAAAACGACACCACCACCATCACCATCATCACCATCCCCAAGACTGGAGGCAGTCGCAGACCCATCACAGATACTGAAGAAAATCTTGAAATTTTCGTACACCTTTAATATCTGAAGAAAATTTTGGTTACAGTAACAATATTCATTTGGTAAGATATGAATTAACTAAAGTTATGGTTGTGGTGACCTAAGTTTTTGTAATGACAACCAAAATTGAATCAAAAAAATCTTGGTTATATCTTTGGATGGTTCGTATTCTACTCAATAGTATGGTTGCTGGAACTGAAGGTTTTTTTCATGAAGAAATGTAAGAAAGTTGCAAGTCAGTGAACTTTCATTGATAACAAACTACTGTTCCTGAATTTAATGAGAAACCTAAAACCACCCAATAAACATTTATGATTTCATACTGCAATCATGTGATGTCATGTCACTTTTCAATATCATTTGGTGTTCAGTTGACATCACAGTATGATGACTTGATATCATATCGATATATCATGATATATATCAAGGCGACATCGCAATTTGAGATTATGATGTCACTGGAATGCGAAATGATATCATAGTGTGACATATCACAGCGTGATCAGAATGATCAAAAATGATGTCATGAATGTTTACTGGGCAGGGAATTCGCAAAAACTCTGCAAACATGGCGTCAACTGTTTACGACAAATTTAAATAAACAAAAATATTCACTGATTTGTAACGACTTTCACTAATTCAAATTCAAAGAACGCCTTTTGACCGTTATTTTCAATTTTCTATCAGAAAGACTTCATTCTTGTAAATAATTGTGCGGTAACATTTTTCACAACACAATTCAAGTTCGTGTTTTTCGAACGAATCTCGTAGAATATTGTCAATAACAGTCAAAAGTTTACACAAAATAAAAAATTGTACTATCGAAACTTGTTTTTTTTTTTTTTTAAAAAGTAATATAAACTGTTACGTGTAAGTATCAGAGAATTATTATACCTTTATCAGCCATCGAAAGAAACATATTTTTTAAAAAATGAATCTCATTATATACACTCTCTCAAGAAAATTTTCTCTGTATCTGCGGTGAATTTGCGAAACCTGCTCAACTCGCAGTTTTGTTATGAATTATTTATAGTCTGGCAACGTTTTGTAAATAGTTGTACGAAGTTATATACGTATATATATTTGAAAATAACTGTTTTAAGTTAGGTTACAAAATAAATGGAGAAAAAGATGGAAAGCGCAACAGGTCGGAAAGACATGCCAAAAAGAATAAAAAGCGATAACAATATGCAAGAAAAAAAAACACAAACATGAAAAAATATTGTTCAAGGCCAGCGTTTTGAATAATTCAAAACTTGGAAAATTCGTCGTCTATTCCATTATGGGCACCTTGGCCTTTTCTTGAAGAAATCTGCTATCAGAAAAAAATATTATCCATTCAAGAAACTATATTTTTTTCGACAATATTTTTTTCTGGGCGTGCAATTTTCGAAGAGTGCAAAAACTTTGCTATTCCACGTGTGAAGGAAAGGCCGAAGTTATCCATTGAAGTTTTGCCTGATTATTAAATAAATTTGAAAACGAAGAATTTTTTGTATTTTTACATACATAGTTAAGCGATGAGAGATTGTTGTTGAATGCATGGGAAAAGAAAGAAAGAGAATTTTAAGTTACAGAGTACAATGCACAAAGACTCTTGGAAAGACAAATAAATATCATTACTGAAATTTTGAATTCGTTTTTATTTACGAAATGGTAATTATTAATAAGAAAATGAAAAACAATTCAGACACATTCCAATATCATTCGAAATTTTTTTTCTTATTCCCTGAGCACGTAAATAAACATTTGCTTAAAAATATGTAAACATAATTTTTTGTAATACCACCACAAGCAATCATCATCATCATCATAAGTCTTTTGATGCTTCGAAAAAAATTAAGAATCATTTCAAAGTACGTTGAGTATAGAAGTGGTAAAAAGCTCTACTGACGCAGGGTCCAACTTTTTTCATCGAAATTCCATAAGTCAGATTGGATAGTAAATCTGGACCAGAAGTGACGAAAGCATCAGACAAAAGTTTGGGCGTTGGGTAGAGCTCTGCTATAGCCAAAGCCTTTTCGATCGAAACTCCATTCAGACGTACCAGTTGGCGAATAAACATTTCTCGGACCTTCAAGTTCTGTAAAAGCAACACCATACATTACCATTAATTGTTCCATTAATTATATGAAATAGATAAATACCTTCGTTTTGGTAGAAGATCGGTTGAATTCAGTAAAATTCATGCAAGGCATCACGTTTTCACTAGCAGAGCATCCAGAAAGTAAAGTATTTTTCTTGCAATACTCCAAAGTTTTGTTCTGAAACGAATCACAAAAGTCAGAACAACGACAGTAATAACATCAGCATGATAATAACCAACTTGTACCTTGTAATGACGAACCAAGGCTTTGGTATACACTCCCAAGTACGTCATCGTTCCCTTGAAAGAATCAGTGAATTTCACAGTAAAGTTGTCTTGCACCAAAGAATTCATGGCACCTTGGTAAATAGAATTTATTGGCAAACCCAGATATAATTTTTTTCCATTTTCCACCAGATAGATAATGTTCTTTAAACCAGACTGCTTCAGTCGAAACTGTTGAGCAATGCAAGATTTAAATAATTTGGAAATATTCCTTGATCAAAGGATCGATTCATTTTAAACCTCTCGGACCTTTTGTTCGTGAAATCGACCATCCTTGATGCTGTGGCCAAAATCATCCATTCTTTTTCTTTCAACGATGTGCGGTAAGACCAATTCTTTTTTCGTTTCTCGACAACGAGCGATCCAAACGAAATCTCCGACGTGCAAATGTCGTACTTCGACTTTCACATTAAATTTGGATAATTCTGATATTTGTGTGTCCATTTCTTTGTCTTTAAATTTTCTGAAATAGTGCAGTAACCGATATATTCAGTAGGGTTATTATTGATAACATATTATATATTAAAAGTGTATCACAAATCACAATACGTCACAAAATCACAAAATGATGAAAATTGACAGAATCACAATGTCACAAAATTAAAAAGATCATGAAATTTCACAAAATCACAAAATGTCACTAATCATTACATGCCACAAAAATCACGAAATGTATCGGAATCATTATCATAACGTTCATATTGGAAGATCCATTTGTTATAATAGTAGGAAATAAATCATTGAATAATTTCTCAGTGATTTTCTTCAGGAATTATTATAATAAATTATATTATCGATAATCATCACTATTAAAGTATACATTTATTATCTCTCTATATTATTAATAAAACTTTTTTCTTCTGTTGCCCTATGTGTAGCCGGATCTAATCCTGGTTTCAGTTTTGAATAAAAAAAAGTCTTGAATCGAAGTTATAGTGTATCACAATATTTCACAATATCACACTGATGATAATTGACCGAGTTACAAGATGTTACAAAAATATCACAGTATCACAAAATATCACTGAATTTCAAGAATCTTGAAATTTTACCTGTCACAAAATCACAAAATGTTACAGAATCACAAAATATCAACTTGATATTGTTAATGTACAATAGTATTGACGTGTGTCTCATCAAAGATATGAAGTGAAACTTCTTATGTCTTATTATACTTCTTACAAAATAAGAAGTACTTCTCTTGGTCAACAATTCAATGAATTTTTTCCTACCGTGTGTAAAACTTCTAGTCGCCCACTACAAAGTGAAACTTTTTATGTCTCACCATAGATATAAAGTAAAACTTTTCACGTTGCACCATAAATATAAAGGAAAACTTCTAATGCCTCACAATACTGTTTACCTAAAAAAGGGTACTTTTCTGTGAAGTAGTACTTTAGTACTACATAATAAAAAAATTGGAACTAATTAAATTAATACACGTTAGAAGTGAAGCTTTTCATGCCGTTGTCTTTAAGGTCCCCATGTATCAAATTTTTTTTCTCTTACTTTTTCTGTCTACCAGATCTTTCGTATTTTTTTTGTAGTATATTTCTGGTTTTCCAATTAAACATCAGTTTGAAATTGAAATCATCCCTATATTTTATTCAAATTCATCATCAAATTCCTTGTTGCTTTCATTATACATATATATATATATATATATATATATATATATATATATATATATATATATATATATATATATATATAACCTTTAATTGGGCAATTTGTAACATGTTGCGATTTGTCACATTCCGTGATTCTGTAGAATTTTGTGATTCGTGACATTTTGTGGTTTTGTGAAATTTTGTGATATTGTGACATTTTGTGAGTTTGTGATGTTTTGTAGGTATTGTTTCACTTCAAAAAGTAATAGAATCAAGATAAAAGACTAGTGATAAGTGGTGTGAAAAAAAAAGTTTAAATTAAAAATCAATTATAAATATACAAATAAAAAAAATCCCCCTTAAATTATGTGATTAAATACTATAATTACGTCACGTTTAAAAGGATTTGAAATTCCACAAAAATATGCAAATACATAGAAATATCATATATACCCGCTAGTTTCGTGAACATCGATCAGTAAAATTATGTCAAACGTTCCCGGTTTAAAGCTGACGAAATTGGGATCCATTTCATCCGCTACATAAGGCTCTGTCTCAATCTGTTTCTTGGACTTTGAATTCCCTCCTTTTGAAGTTAATTTTTTTCCATAACTGGCAGTTGTTGATGTTGAAGGAATCGGTGAATTCCAGGACCTATCAAACTCATCCCCCAAAACGTCATCCACAATATCAACATTTTGCTTTTCCGGAGACTCTGGTGAGTCTTTGTAAGGTGATTTCAATACTTGTGTATAGACTGAATTACAGCGCGAAATTTTGGCTAAAACTTGGTTCTCTTCTCCCTCTTCCTCAATGAGAACATCCGCGACATTTGATTCTTCTCTTCGCATAGTTTCGATAGTTTGTCGTCCTTTCTCTGTGATATTGTATCTGTGAAAAAAGTATACTTGTTCGTTCATCAAGTCAAACAGTGATTAATGAATTAATAAATTATAAAAAAATCATTACCTTTGGTATTTTGCAGAAATTTTGCTAATAAGGCCTTGTTTCATCAAAGGATAAAAAAAGGTCCAGTACTGTGATTTTTTGTTTGAGTCTGTTTCAATGACGGATGCGTGTTTTTGAGCCCGAGTTTCCAAGTCTTTCAGATTCATAAAACCTGGAATTCACGAATGATAAAATTAAATTAATGGTGTTTATATGCTCAAAATTGTAGATTCCTTTGTTTTCAAGACAAAAAAATACCGGGATATCCTAAATTGTTAGATTCTTCGTACAAGGTCGACAATATGGCGTATTTTTGGGAACCTTTGCGCAGAGAATCATCTGAAACCTGAAATTAAAATATGCTGAGTGATAAGGCAATTTCAGTAGCTGAATACATGATTTTAAAAAACCTTCTTCTTGAAGGGTTTCCTTTGATTTGTGTGGACATTTAAATCAGAATCCGTCTTGTGCCTGACAAGTCCAGTGGAAACGATCTGAAATAAATGGAAACAATTTAAATATAATGAATCGTTATTAGAAAACTATTGAATATTTAAGGATTCTACAAGAACAAATTTTGCAAATTATAATAATTAAAATATGAAAAAAACAACTTCAAATTTGCATGTAAATTACATGAAAATATATTTTTACTTACCACATCTTTTTCCTTTCTGACTTGACCATGTTTTGTTACGTGAATGTCACAGGATGAGCCAGGGTTTGTAATGCCAAGCTCTTTGGACCACTTTTCAACTTTAAATCTAGTATCTATCCAATTGCACAGATTGAGCCCAAAATTCAAATATAATTTACAGTCATGCCCATTTTCGAGATCGAATGAACAATTCTGAACATCCTCAATCGCATCTTCAAACATGTCTAATCTGTTACCATTATTTTTCTTTTCTTTTTCATATGCTTCTATTAAAAAATTCTTAATCAACTCGTTGTTTCGAACCCTTTCCTGTGGTGATTTATTTTCAGGTAGATGTGATTCTCTATTATCATCAAATGTGTCGTCGGGTAGCTTGATGAAAACGGTGTTTCTAGAAATCTAAAAAAATGAGATTTACAAAAAATAGAAGATTATTTGAGTTCTTGGGATTCAAGTAGTTATAATAAGTATGAAATTATTCATATGAAAGAATATCTAGTTTGGAGAATAGAGGAGACAAGTTGTAAAAAATGTTTTTCGGTAATTATAAGCTGTTTTCTCAAGAATGAAAATTTACATTGGAGGTTAAAAAAATACCAAGTTAAATGAAAATTTTGTATTGAATTTTTTATTGGATGTCATTTGTAAATTTTGAATTAGGGAATAGAATTCGATACTTTTCTTTTTTGTTTTAAATTTCAATAAAAACTTTAACTTTAAATAACAAATTTATACACATGAACATTTCACAGTTTAAAACTGTATCAAATATGCACTTTTTTTGAAATTGTTCGAGAATTCATTTGTAAATTTATTTTGCAAGCATTGCCTTGATAAAAGTTGTTTTTATATTAACTGCAAAATATTCGAATTCCGAATTTCAAATTCAACTTCCTCAAGACATCAAACTGAATAGAAGGTAAATTACCTCAGTAAAATCTAATTTTTTGTATTATTTATATTCTACATTATATATTGTTTTATATAATATAATTGTTTTTACATATTTTTTTACTGTACTTCACATACAATGTTCTTTAATATATTTATATAATTTTATTGCATATAATTAGATTATTAAAAAATAATTATTTCTGTTGATAACTTCAATTTAAATTGTTATATTTAATAATTAAATATAATTAAATTCATGATTTGTAGAATAATTCAGGAAATAATTTTCTCTATAAATTCTCTAAATTTATAAAGTGTTTATAAATTATTTCTATGCTTTGTATAAATTAATTCATAACGTAAACAAACCTTTCCATTTTTTCTTCTCGATCTGCAATCAACTCGAACAATTGGACACCCATTGCCATTCTCGTCGAAAGTTGACTCAATGCTGCGGGACTCGAATTCGCGATTCAATTTTTTACATAAACTGACATCGAAATTCGAGAGTAAAATGCAATCCATTGGACTCTCGAATCGTAAAGGACACTTTTTTAGAGAGTGCAAAGCTTTTTCAAGGTGCACTTTTTCCTCCTCATTCGCAGCATTTTCGAACAAATTTTCTAAACATTTTTCAATACACGGATTACTCGACGAATCGAGACGATTTCGTTTCATTTTGAAATTTTGAAATTTTACATTTGTAAATATTATGGCTAAAAGGAGCTTGTATGTTGTTTTGTGTTGTGATGCTGTTGTTTGTGTTGTTATTACATATGTTGATAATCATCATATTTGATCACAAAAGCAAAATTGTGATTATTGTGACTAGCAGACGACGTGTTCGGTCTTTGGCAGTCTTTGGTGATTGTTTCTAGGGACATTTCATTTGTGTCAGCTGGTATCAATGAAAACAAATTTAAATCACAACTAGAATATCTACTTCAAACTGGGGGCCTATTCTTGAAAACTTTCTCGTGCGAGAAATCGTGAAATTTGGGGTTTTGAAGCTTATTTTGTTGGTATGTACCAACTAGTGATCACTAAATATCGATATTCGTATATCGATACACCTTCGGTGGTACGGCCGATACACCGATACTGTATCGATATAGTATCGGAATATCGAAATATGAGAACACATGTATACCTATATATATCATATACATAGATATAGCCATGTATACCGGAAAAAATATCGGAGTATCGGTAGTTAGAGTATCAATGCAAATATCGATATGTATCGATATTTAGTGAACACTAACTAACGAAACAGGCCTACATCCCGCAAATTTCCCTGGTTTTTCGTACGAGAAAGTTTTTAAGAATAGGCCTCCTGATCTAACTGTTATACATATCTATTTTAATTTATTGATTAAATTGATAAAACTCTGAATTCTAGATGATTGTCAACTATTATCATCATTATTAATAGTGTGAACTATAGTTTAAATTTACTATCTCACAAAAGCGATTATTGTGATTATTTCTAGGGACTTTCTGTTTTTCACAGTTGGTATTAATAAGAACGAATTTCACTTTCAATCACAACCGGAATATTAACTTACAATTAATCCAACATGTTGAGTCAGCTGGATCATCTACATACCCAAACGACTCACTTGAATATCTTGATTATTGTCAATTATTATTATCATTGTTGATAATTAAAACTGAATTTGATCAAATTGATAGTGTGTTGATAGCAACTACTCAGTAAATAAAATTATTAGAAGTTTAAAATAAAATATTGCATATACTTGTCCGTTAACAAGAATAACAATTTTCGTCGAAAGCATTACGATGCCAGAAAATACAAGCAATACCGAGGTAAATTATTTAATTACTCCATTCATGAAAGAAAAGACAAATAGTGCTTTTGATTTGTTTTAGAAATATCTTGTTTTGTCACCTTTTTTTTTGTAATCAACAGTTTTTGGTGTATTATAAATTCACATACAATAAAATTATTTGTAACATAGAATATATTTGTTTGGAAATCTTTTTGTCTTAAATCCATGAAATATATTTCAAAAATGCAATCATCGAGTGTTTTTAAAGGTTTTAACAAAAATTTATGTTTATATACTAATTGTTTATGAGTTTGAAATGTTGCTTTTGACATTTTGTAAAATTGTCAAGTGCTGTTTCTTTGTTTTTTATTCAATAATTTTATTTGTTTATAATGTAATTATTTAAAGTTATATTCAGAAATTTAAATTCTAGTCTATTCCATGGTCCAGTTTTTGTAAATTTTCATAAATGCATTCGATTTGATTAATTTTATAAAATTCTGTTTCTGATTCATACATACTTTTATATCGGAGAAATTTTTACCTATGCATGAAATTTTCAGTAAATTATTCAATATTGTCATTATCTTCAAAAAAAAGTGTTTGAAAATTACACTTGTTAATTGTTTCAAAATAATATCAATAGTTAAAGTGAGAAATCAAATTTCCCAGTAAAAATTCGTGATCAGATTGTTATCGTGATGTCGGTTGTTCAACTTTATTTATTCTAATTGTTAATTTAATTTTGATGTTGATTATGTATATTGTTTAAGTTGAACGGAGATCACGAGCCACAGAAGCAAGACGAAAGTACAGATGATATTCCATTTGACCCAATACTGCCATTGCTTCATGTTCCGACTAATGAAGAAGACGAATCCGAGCTTATCAAAATGTAAGAATTTTTGGAACATCATTTTTATATAATTCTTTTTTTCTTCCATTCATGTTTCATTAATTATTTTGAAGATTATCAATAGTTCTAGGGAATTAAAAACAAGCAGTGCTTATTCGCACAGTTTGTGTACTTTGAGTTACGCGAAAAGTTAGACTTCGAGTATCTTTGTATTTTTCGTATATCAGCTGACATTAATCACACGAAGCATACAAAGATACCTTGAGTCTGACTTTTCGTGTAACACGAAGTAAAAAAATGGTGTGAATAAGTACTGTTTTACAAACATGGGTAGGATTTCAGCAATTAATAAATTTTTATAATTAAAAAAAATTTTATTTTATTACTTCAACTGTAATGTTCATGTAAATTGTAAGAATAGTAACATGTTCACTGTAGGGAGATAAATGTTGATGAAATTTGGAGAATGCAGAACAAAATTGAAATTGATTTAAATTTGAACAACTGTTTAAAAGTTTTTTAGAAAAATAAATTTTCTCTTGTACAGAGGTCATTGATGATTTTAATAGAAATTCAATAGGATTCCAGTAGTAAAAATTTTCAAATTTTAATAATATTTCAAAAGAATTTTAATAGAATTTCAAAAAGAATTCCAATACAAATCGCAGAATTCACAAAATCATGAAAAACTGCAAAAAAATACAAAGGATAGTAAATAATTCTAGCAAATCCAAAAATTTAGTATAATTTTAGAGAATGTTGATAAAGTTTGAGGATTGCGGCAAATTATAAAGATAAGGTGAAATTTAAAAACTGTTGAATACTAATAAAATTTTTAGAAAATGAAAAAAAATGTTCTATTTTGTAAGGAGATTGTCAATAAGTTTTATCGTAATTCAATTAACTTTCAATAGAAGAAATCGTCAATGTAAAGTGTTTAATTTACAAAAAAATTTTCGGTTTTCAAAAGAATTTCAATGGTAACAAAAAAATTTTCATCGAATTTGAAAATTACATGAAATTTTATAAAATAAAAAAAAATGTTAAATACTTATAAAAATTTCATATTGTACAGAGATGTTCGATAATTTTAAAAGGTTTTCAATAGAAATGTAAAATCGTAAAAATTCTTAATAATTAATTCAAATAAAATCAAAAAATTCAAAAATCTATGTAACTATCGATAAACTTCATAGAACTTGAAAATTCTGGAAATCACTAAAACTTTGAAATAATCTTGAAATCTTATTGTAAATCGAGGTTTTGGAATAATTTAAAAATATACAGAATTTCAAAGATAGCGATTTTGAAATTCTACTACTATTGGCAAATGTTGGATTTTACTTAGAGCAAATTGTATGATTCTGCATTCCATACTGACACTCTATCTCACATTTTTTGAAAAATTTCAATTACATTATACTCAAATTCGCACCACGCATCAGTCAATGAATGGACACATTGATAATAACAATAAAAATAGTAAAAGATGAAAATATTTTATACCAGACCTTACAAGTGTCCTCAGGTCATCTTTTAGAAAATTAAATTGTATGGCCATCATGACCATATATACAATTGCTAAAGTTGTACAAGAAAAATTGAAAATTGTGTATTAAAAGGCGAGCGAAATTGTATCGCTATGACGCATCCAGCAACCCTGGCGAATGGAAGGAAAGAGGCACAGGTGAAGTGAAACTTCTTAGGCACACCACGAAACACACTGTTCGTGTAGTCATGCGTCGTGACAAGACCTTGAAAGTTTGTGCTAATCACTTCATCACGCCTGTCATGGAACTCAAACCCAACTGTAACAGCGACCGAGCTTGGGTCTACAGTGTTTTGGCTGACTTTGCTGATGAGGAACTAAAACCAGAGTTACTTGCCATTCGATTTGCCAATTCTGAAAGTACGATATTCTGCATGATTGTATTTTTTTCCACTGGGAATGATGACAAGTTTTTTCAATTTTCTTCTCAATGTTTCAGATGCTTGGGCTTGGAAAGAAGCTTTCGAAAAAGCGAAAACCATTGTTCGCACTGAATGCGGTCTATACAACGGAGGAGCTGAAAAAGAGGACGAGGAAAATGACGATGATAGTTGCAGTGATGAGTCCTTTGTCTCTGTGGAAGAGTCGAAATCAGAGGAATCTCTGAAAAATCAACCTGTGTTAGAAGAAACTGAAGAGAAAGACAAAGAAAATGAGGTACCTGGAAAAACAAGCGTGGAAACTGAAGAAAAAAATGAAGAGAGCAAGGACAATGAAAAAGTTGATAAAATCGAGGAACAGTTGAAAGAACTAAATGTCAGTGCTCAAGATTAATAATAACTGTGTGGAACATTGTTATAACATTCCGAGTTTTACACTTCTTTTCTACTGAATGCCAACACGTGTGTTAACTATGAGATAAATCATCGGACAATTTTATATTGAATGCATCTTGATTTTTATTATCATTGATCAAAGTTTTAATTATTGCTGAGAATAGTGGGCCTTCGAGATTCAATGATTTTCCTGATATGAATGATTTTGATAGTGGAATGAATGTCGACGTGTGTTTCTGTGAAATTTAGGTAGTTTTTCATCAATAAAGTTGTATTTCTTTCGTCAATTAAATTTGTTTCATGTTTCCTTTTCCTGTGGACGAATATGTCTACAAGCTGGACAGATACAACACAGTTTTCGAGGCCAAAATTGAGGCTATCCGGGAGTTTGCAAGAATACTGTCACATAGGTCGGATATGGACGGAGGCATAGTCTCTTCCAGGCTAGTGGAGCGAAAAGTGACTTTTCGAGCATTCCCAACAATCGAACTTTCACGTACAAATTCCTTTTCCTGACATCGTTATTCAGCAAAAATGTAAGAATAGTCTTTTTCCATTCGTGAAACAAGTCATTTATTCAAAAATCGTGTATTCGTCACAAAAGTATTTTTCCCAAAGCGAAATGATTTGTAAATCGCAATACAAAAACCGCCAAACGTGGTGATAGAAAATAGGAATCATCAGGGAATGAACTACAACTCATCCTTGTGCGTGAAGGACTGCAAAATATTCCACCTCTCTTCGATGGAAAGTTTCTTTTCCTGGGGCAATTTTCCTTTCAAAAGTCCTTCCAACCGAGTTTGTTCTGTCTGAACAAACACGTCTCCACGTTCCAATATTCGCTCCATAGTTTTCACGTACACTTTGACTGATGGTTTGTGTTCGTCTGATAACGTTTCTTCGTATAATTTGGCTTTGTTCAATATTTCCTGGGAAGAAATTGATGAAAATTAATTGAAAATGCTGAAAACAGCCGATTTCGAACGAGTGGAATTTTTACATTGATTCATCTACCTTTCGCTCGTCGCCTTTCGAAGATTTAAAATCTTCGGCAAGTTTGTCCAGCTTCTGAATGCACCCAGGAAGTCCAAGATAAACATTGGAATTAAGTCTGACGAATTTCTTGATCTCGTTGGCGTTGAAGTCTGAGTCTTTTTCTGCTACGAATTTTACGGGCTCGGTTTCACCCTGGCCAAAAAGCAGTATCGTCGGGTAATCCCCTTTTTTCACGTTGTAACGCTCAGCGAGCTCGGCGTTGTCCTTATTTCCGTAATCCTTGATGCCGACCTCGGCGATGAGCAGGTCCTCGGAATCCTTGGTCGACGCCGCGACCTTGGCATATTCATCTTGCTTGTCGCCATAAGGAAAAGCCACGTCGAATTTCACCAGGGCAGTTTTGAACTTGGAAATTACCTGTGGAGTTCATATATTGTTCTAAGGTGGCCTTTCAATTTCGCTATGAATTAGTGTATGAGGTAATAATACAAGAATATTTATATTACTAGGTAAATAAAATATATAAGAATTAGATAGATGAAGGGAAAAGCTAATATGAAGTATAAGTATGCGTATTTAATACTGAAAAATTATTTTCATGAAATAGTAACGAAAATGAAGTCTACACTAAATTTGAATAAACATGTGTTTCCAGATTCTGCTGAATTAGCTCAATAATTTTCATGAGTTGGACAAATTTTTATAAAAATTGATTTTGTTGCATTACATTCAAAATTTCTAAAATCTACAATAATCGAAAACGTCGAACATTTTCAGCATGGTTAGTATTACTCTAAAAAATTCGAATAATTAGTAGAATTGTAGACAATGTTCGTAAACTTCGTAGATTGTGCTTAATGTCATATTTCTTCGGAGTATGAATAGAGCTATGATAGTCATGCAAATGCATATTTTCATTTTTAGGGCATGTTTCGTATCATTTCATTTCTGTTAATATTGAGTAATAACGTTCAGAATTTTAAAAAGTGTGGAAAAATTTTGAAAAAAACATTGAATATGTTGAAGATTAAAGATGATTCTAAAAAATTCAAAAAATTTGTAGAATTTCGGAAAATGTTGATAAAGTTTATATTGATATTTCTTCAAAATATACGATTTTTTTCACGATTCAACAAAAATCCGAAAAGTCTGATAAGTAATAAAAAACTACGTAAAAACTTACTGATTCTAAAAAATCTTGATATTATTTGTATAGTTCAAAATATTTTTCATTTACTTTTAAAATTTTGAAAAATTACGGAAACATTGAGAATCTTGAACCAAGATTATAAATATGTAGTTTGAAAAAATTCAAAACATTCGTGGAATTTCGTAAAATCTTCTAAAACTTTGTAAATTATGCTTCTAATCATATCTCTTCCGAATATGCATGATAACATTTTTTCATTTCGATAAAAAATCTTCAAAACTCGAAAAGTTAAAAAAAATTACGAAAAACTCCAGCAAAAGTTGCCCAAATTTTACGAAATTTGGAAGAAACATGAATACTTCGATTCAGGTCCGAAATTTTTAAAAATTTGAGAAATTGGAAAACATGAATAAAATTCCTGAATAACAATTCCAAATTTATTAAACTAATCTTCCTCGTTTCATGTTTAAAAATACTAATACCGAAATAACAAAATCCAAACACTGAAACCAAAAATCATTCATAAAAACTGCTGACGTGTATAAATTCCTTCCCCAATTTTCAAACTTAAATACCCTGCAAATAAATTCTTCATTAATTAACACACAACTTACAAAATACCATGATAAACCACATGCAATTCAAAAAACCTAAAAACCAACTTGCCTTATCGAAAGAATACGAATCCAACTGCACACATCCTTTGCAATTTTCAGCGTTGCATAAATTAAGCCCGGCGATGAAAATCGCCAATGCAGTAAGAACTCCTCGCATGTTCGAAAAACCGCACGTACAATTTAACTCGACTGTTTATCACAGACTTATTTTCACACTCGCCACGTTCACCGTAGCTACGCGAGCATTATCCTTATCAGTGCCGTAATGTTGCAGCTTGAAAAGCCCGGAATTCGCGAGATTTTCAATGGCACGCAGAGTATGACAACCTGGCAGCTGTACGTACATACAGCAATGTACAGCAATGTGTACACGAATAGGTGAAAGCGGGATATACTTTCACCGCAACGAGTTTACGCCAAAATCAATACTGCGAGGCATAAGTAAAACCATATCGCGAACCAGGTCTAAAATGAGATCGATCAGGTTGCCACGATCGATAAAAATTATCATGACATTCATTTTCCATTCCGCAAGAACACAAGTTGGGTACTCAAAAAACTCCCACAGTTAAAAAGAACGTTGTTTTAAAGTTGAAGGGATTCCCTTTCACTTCTAAACATGGATCGTTTTGGAATGAGAGGGCTAAGGTTTCATTTGAAATTATTTCCGTTTCATGTCTAAACGGAAATTTCTCTACGTGCAAGACTTTTCTGAATTACTTTAACATTCCTCAAATAACTAATCAACCCACGTAATTAAAGGAAATATGGATAAAGTAGAGAATAGGTACACAAAAATTGAAAAACCTCGTTTTTTCGAAAATTAATCCACTGTATTTCACACGTGCAACATAGATGTTTGTGCCTTATAATTAGTTAATTATGTAACAACCACAGCCTAAGTGATTTCAAAAAATAAGCGCAATTGTTTATTCCTAACGAGATTCAAGATTATCATTTTTTTAATTTTACGATTCTGAAAATATTCCAACATTCAAATAACAATAAGAAAACATTTCCAAGATTTGAATAGTTTGCAGTTTTTGAATTCTCCCTCAAAAGGTAGAAAAACAAACTTAATTCAAAGAAGGTTGTAAAAATATGCTTGTTTATTCCGTGATTAGTGTATGGAATTTTGAAATAGGTTTTTGAGCGATGACTTGATTTAATTGTTCAATTTATAAGAATGATTGATGTTGAGCGCGTGAAGCAAATGACTTAAATGTGGCTGATATCCGCTCGTTGTCAGTTTTTCAGCCATGTAAGCCAAGTATTGTCTTTGCTGGCAAAAAGTTTGATAAATTTCGTCGATTCGTTTGAAATTTGGATGAACGAGTTCACCGGCTCGTAAAAACCATTTTTGTGACCTCACGCGGTTATGGAATTTCAGGATCATGTTAAACATTGTGCAGATACATTTTCGCATGATTTCTCCACGTTGAGTGAGCATGCACCTAAACCCAAATATTCATCGTTTTTGCATAATCGTTTTATCAACATATCACGAAAATATGAAATATGCATCTATGTACTACATTTTGCATGTACCTGAAATACCAAACGCTTGATAATGAATTAAAACAGAAAAAATTGTTTTCATTACCTTTTATAAAATAGATTTCAGAAAATAAAAATTTTTATGAAATAGAAAAATATTTCTTTTTTTGTTTTTATTAATTTCATGAACGTTTGGAACTTCAGGCACATCATTTATAAAGCAAGACCATGCATAGAAAGGGGTGGGAAGGGGGGGGGGGGGTCCCCAACCTTCCTATTGAAAAATTCAGAAATGCAATTTGTGATAGATTTTTTCCAAATCTCTTACATTTTCATCAAAATTATTGTTAATTTTGTAACGTTTCGAATTTTCCCTAAGTCTTTTACACTTTAATCAGAATTGAAGGAAATTTCGTAATTTTTCAAATTTTTTCCAAGTCTGCAACACTTTATTGAAAATTTTGGAATACTTCGTAATTAAAAAAAATTTTTTTTTAATCTGCTACATTTTCATCAAAACTGTAAGATATTTCGTAATATATTGAATTTTTTCGAAATCTACTACACGTTAATCGAAATTGTAGAACATTTCGTTATTTAAATTTTTTTTCGAAATCTGCAACATTTTAATTCGTATCATGAGGAATTTCGTTATTTTTTAATTTTTTCAAAATCTGCTACGTTTTGATCGAAACTATAAGAAAATTCGTTCTATTTTGAAATTTTTTGAAAACAGCTGCACTTTAATCAAAATTGTGATATGCTTCGTTCTTTTTTAAATTATTTCAATATTTGCTACACTTTCATTAAAATTAAAGGATATTTCGGTATTTTTTTAAATTTTTACAAAATCTTCTACACGTTGGTTGAAATCATGGAAAATTTCGTTATTTTTTTAATTTTTTCAAAATCTGCTATACTCGAATCAAAATTGTGGGGAATTTCGTAATTTTAAAATATTTTTCAAAATTTATACAAAATCTGCTTTACTTCAAACAAAATTATGAGAAATTTCGTTATTCTTTATATTTTGTCGAAATTTGCTATACCTAGATCAAAATTGTGGGAAATTTCGTAATTTTTTCGAAATCTGTTACACTCTTATTAAAATTGTGGGAAATTTTGTAATTTTAAAAATTTTCCGAAATCTGTTACATTTAAATCAAAATCATGTGAAATTTCGTTATTTTTTTCTGCTACATTTTAATAAGAACTGTAAGATGTTTCGTAACACATATATTGAATCTTTTCGAGATCTTCTACACTTGAATTGAAATTTCGGAAATTGTGTGATTTTTTGAAAATTTTCAAACTCTGCTACACCTTAATCAAAACTATGAAGAATTTCGTAATTAAATTTTTTTTCGGAATCTGCCATAATTTTATCATAATTGTAAGAAATTTTGTATTTTTTTATTTTTTCGAAATGTGCTACCTTTATATCAAAATTGAGGGAAATTTCGCATTTTTTTGAAATCTGCTAGCCTTAAATTGAAATTGTGAGGAATTTCGCGATTTCTAACATTTTTTTTAATATCTACTACACTGCAATTAAAATTCGTGGAAATTTTATGACTATCATAATTATTTTGAAAACTGCTAACTTTTTTTAAAATAGTATCGATAATTGAAATTTTTTGAACTATTTCGAAATTCGTTCGAAATTTGCTACATTTTAATCAAAGTTGTAGGATATACTCGTAATACATTACATTATTTCGAGATCTGCTATACTCAAAAAAAATTATGGGAAATTTTATTATTTTTCATTTTTTTTTCGAATTCTGCAGAACTTCAATCAAAATATTTATACAGTACCTACTGTCCAACAATTTCCCCTCCCCCCTCCCCCACAGATAAATTCTACGCACAGCTCTAAAATAATTAATTTCAACTTCAAGTCATTCAATTTTTCACGTACCTTGACAGAATTTTCTTCATATAAACCACGTGAGTGATGTAAAAAGTATCCAAAGTCGTGACGTTTTCGAGTTCTTTTTCAAACTCAGCCCAACTGGCATGCAAAACACTGCAGGTCAAGTAAGTGTGTAAGGCGTTCACGAATTGCATCATCGAGTGTCTATACAGTTGAACCTAAACAAAAATAAAAAAACAACATTCCAAATTCAATAAACTCTATCTTCAGATCATTCAGTCTTTTCTTTTTCTCTTCCCACAATTTATTCCACAAGTGCTAAGTAAAATAACGTACCTTGTGTAACTGGTCAGAAATCCTATTTTTCCCCTCTTCCTTCAAAATATGAAAATCCTCTTGCAGGACCCAAAGAACGCGACCAACCATAAGCAAAAACTTGAACACCTTCAAACAGAAAAGTAGTTCTTTTCATCGAAAAAATGAAATTTCAGAACAATTATTTCCCTCGAACCTTGTTATACTGCTCCATAAGCATGTCATCAAAAATGATGTTTAAAGGCCAACAAGTCCTGTAACTCAGAGAAAGATGATTCAAAGCCTCAGGATTCGAAACTTCCAGCTTCTCTGGAACATCGATGGCATAGAGACTCAAAAGCCTATCATTATCACAATTATTACTCAACGAGCATCGAATGGCTTTCTTCAAAATCTGCTTGAACATGGCGTGATTGAAAAACTCCAATGGCGTCGAAACCTGGTAAAGCCTCACGAACAAAGAATTGGAAAGAGTTTTCGCAAACTCCCCATTCAACAGGAAGAAGTAGCTTCTCAAACTATGCAGGTGAGAGAGCAAATTTTGCTCTTGCAAAAAATATTTTATAATGGCATTGTTGACTAGTTGGCTTTGGGCTTGCAGAGGAATCATGACTGATTTTATCAGATGATCTCGAAGTGATGTGCTGTTTATCATGTCGACATCGCCAGTGGTCAAAGTATGCCCAGAAACTGGATTGGAAAAATTCTGCCCTGGGCCCATGAAATCCGGCACCTCGGCAAGTGGGAAAAATTTGTTTTGGTTTCTGTCTTGGAACGTGGGGAACTCGGAGGCCTCTTCGTAGTTTATTTCACTGTCGACTTCATAGTATGGGGTGTTTTCTCCACTGGGAATATGGGTGGAACCGCTGTTCATTGAGTACGTGAAATAATCCGTGGTGCAGGACATTGGGGTCGTCAGATCTTTGGGTGCTGTGGTTTCTGGTTGAATGACTGTCAACAAAATTGTTTTTTCCATTAACTCATTGTTTATTTTTATTATTGCGCTTGAATGTCACATGTAAGTGACTAATTCAATGACTAATTAAAATTAAGTAAGTCGTTATTCAATAAAATGTTAGTCATATGTAGTAGAACCTATTATGTACGTTCAGCAAAATATGAAACATTTATTATTCAATATAAATATTTGATTCAACTTTATAACATTGAATTTAATACTTGATATTACTATTTTTATATTCACTACAGAAAATTGAATAGGTCCATTAAATTTCGTTACATTAAATATATAAGACTTTGATATAATCAAATAATAATCATATTCCATTGAATATAAGTAATATAATTGAATATTAGTTTATTGAAAAATGAATAACTTAGTAGTAATTATATAATTAGTCAATATATTTGAATATTACTCTTTTTTGGATAAGATATTAGTCATATTTAATAGAACCTTTTAAGTAGGTTCAATAAAAAACAAAACATTTTTTATTTAATATTAATGTATAATATAATTCAATACAGTTGAATTTTATATTTAAAGTTAATATTTTAAAATGAAATAAAAGCAATTAAAGAGGTATAATACATTTCACTAAAATAAATTCAAAATAATTTTGCATATTTAAATATTGTTATTACCAGATAGAATTTTAGTCAATATTGAATCAGTCAGTTGAAAGTTACTAATTAAAGGTAATTATTATTGAAGTGACTAATTTATTGACTTATTCAATTTCAATTAGCCAAAAGTAAAATGACTAACGTATTACTAATTATTTAATTGATTATAAATCATGCTTCAATAGAGTATTGATTATACATTATATATTCTTTTACATACACTCAACAAAATATAAACTATTCAATATTCTTCAGTTGCATATAGAAAATAAATAGGTCTATTATATTTCAATGAATTATATTCAGTAGAATCTAACATAATTAAGCATAAGTCATGTATAATAAAATATTTGTCATTATTTAATAGAATATTATTTATTGAAGTGACTAATTCTTTTATCATTTTTATGTCACATTTGAGTAATTCTATTTTTCATATAATGCTAAATGAAAGTGACTCATTCAATTTAAATAAGTAATCATTATTTTAATGACTGTAACTTAGCAGTCGTTATTTAATTAGTCATTATTAAGTTGAGCATTAGTCAAATTTAAATATTTAATAGAACCTACTAAGTAGGTTTAATGAAATATGAAATATTTATTAGGTACATAAAAATGCATTAAATTAAATATAATTCAACATACTAAAATAATAGTCATAATTCATAGAATACATTAATCAATTTAAAATCACTAATTTAATAACTAGTACAATTTCAATTAGTCTTTATTCTGATTACTATTTAATAAGACTTTGTTTGTTTAAATATTAACTTTTATTTAATACAATATTAGTCATTTAATGCAAACTAAGTAATGGGTTCAATAAAATATAACAAATTGAGCATTGATCATTACTCTTATAGTTATTGTCAAAAAATTGAATTCAATATTTAATACTGTTATTTCACTATCAAGAATTGAAATGAATAGGTCTATTGTATTTCAACAAATGCAATTTAATAGAATTTAACATAATTTAATATTAGTCATATATAGTATAATATTCATCATTATACAATAGAATGTTAGTCATATTTAATACAATATTTTAAGTAGGTTCAAGAAGTTTCATTATTAATTACTAATTTTCAATTCAATTTGATGAAATTGAGTTACATATTTATGATGAATGTTTTGATATAAAATATAAAAAATGAAATAGGTCTGTTCAGCCTAATTAGTAATTTGAATCAAATTTATTTAAATTTAAGATAATTAAATATTAGCCATTATTAATAGAAAATAGAATACTAGTAATTATTCATTTAGTCAATTAAAATTGACTAAATTAATGTTAAATAATATAAATTATACGATTATATTAATTATAAATATGATGGAAGAAATAATATACCACATGGAAATATAGTAATCAATTTTAAATCTTAGATCTAAATCACGTATTTTCATGCAAATTGAATAGGAAAGCTACTTTATAAATTCTTGAAAAATATTTTTGTTTTTACCTTGATCACTTAATTTTTCATGAGCTTCAACAGCACCCAGATCTGGAATTTCTTCGTTCCCCAAATTTTCATTTTCGGTTGACATCATCTTTTTCTTATTTCTTTGGTCTTCGGCTGCAATTAGTATTAATCTTTGATAAATACAATCTCAAAATTTTTTTTTTGATTTTCCAAATTCAAGTCCAACAAAACGAGAATTGGAAATTTTGAATTTCCTAAATTTTCCTTTCTGGATTTTCAATAACAAATCATACCTAAAACTTATAGTTTTCAGAATAGAAAATCCAGTTATCGCATTCCAAAATTACGTGAAAAACCCTAAATAAAAAACAATCACATTTCTCACCCAAATCATTAAATTTTTCAGAAACTTCGACCCTCAGACCCGAAATTTCATCGTTCCTCAAGTTTATGATCGCTGCATAATTTTCAGTTCGAGTCAACATCATTTTCCTTTTGTTCCTCTGAGCTTCAACTGAATTAAACATGGATTTTCTCGAAACAGAAACATCCCATTCGCTGTCCATTTGGTGTCTCGTATTTCTCAAACGATTTGCCTGAATTTCTCTATACTGTAAATCCAGGGAATGAAAACTCGCTGAATATTCATTATTTTCGTTATTATTGTTAGCCAAGTTCACGTAAGTTTCTTGCAAAACTCGATCTTTATTTTTCTCAGCCTCAGTTTTTTTGGTGACTGCAAAATCCAAGGACATTGGTCGAACTGGTCTACCAATTTCTTCGCCCATTTCATCTGTTGAATTCTGCTCTGTCAAATTGCTGTTTTCATCTGTGTCCTGAGCTTGACAAATTTCCGACCTACTAACAACATTTATGTTGATTTTGTTCGTAATATTTACAGGTGTCGATTCGCTATGCGCTTTGGGTTCCTTTTGTAGAAAAGAATTCTCATTTTCAGCGAGAGCCAAAATTCTCTCATCGAACAATTTTATTCTTCGCATTTTCCAGTCAGCTCTCAAACGAACATGTTCAGCTTGCATGGCCAATTCATTGTAATGCTCGAGAGCTTTCATTCTGTAAAAAATAAAATAAAAAGTAAAAACCTCGAAATATACTGCAGAATAAGAAAACTGAAACTTTGGAAATTGTTTTCTGGAGACTTTTTCTGTGACTTTCTGTTTTTTTTTTTTTTTTTTTTCTTGACACTAACTTTTCTAAACGCTCGATATTTTCAGCTTTTTCCTCTTGGCGAAGCAGGTTTTCCATGAACAATTTATCAGCTTCTAATCCCGCTTGATTTTCCCTTTCCTTGCGTAAAATGGACTCTTCAGCTTGAGTTTTCAGTGTTGCAAAAAGTGCCGATTTTTCCTCCACCTTTTTTCTCAACTCTTCTTCTTGTTCCACTGAAAATTTAGAATCGTGATTATTTGATCTCTCGATTTTTCTTCGTTTCCTCATAAATTATTGAGTAGATAATTGAACTATAGAATATGCATATTATTCTTCATTTTTAAAATATTTTATACATTACTTTGCAGCCTCAACAAGGTTTCTTGCTGAGCCTTGATGACCAACTCTCCTCGCTGTTTTTCTTCATTTTTCTGTTTTTGGATTTCAGAAGAAAACGTCACAATTTCCCCCAAAGCTTCTTGGCCTTTTTTCATGTATTCTTCATAGTATTTTATTTGTTCATTTTGCATTTCCTCGCTGAGACAGACTAGAATTGGAGGTCGCTGCGAGGTCGAAAAATGGCAGATTTTGTTCTTGAAGAAAAAAAATCAAAAATATTTAAAGACTGAAATCTCACATCATTCGTCCACAAATTTTTTTTTTCAAAAAAACAATACCTTGGAATCGCAAATTTTCAGAAGCGTCAAAGATTTCCCACACTCAAGAATCAAGGGAGCCAATTCAGACAAAAATCCAGGAACTGATTTTTTGTTTATCGAAAATGCCCTTGTCCAAAATCTGTGCGCTCTCATTCGCACGTATTTGCTCTTCACTTGGATCATGAATTCCTCGTAAATGTCTTCACAAACACCTTCGAATATCCATTGTTGCAAAAATCTATACGAAAGTTTTAATAAGTTTTCCTTCATTCCATTAGGCGTGAAATTGTAATCAAAAATCGTACCGAAAATAAACTTGGCAACACGACTGCAAAATTGAATAAAATATCAAGGCAACTTCTGGCTTAGTAACTTTTGTCGCTCGATCATAAATGTGCGTCAAAATTCCAATTCCCTCGCCCAAAGCAGTCGTTCGTCGATCATTACATTTGCAAAGCTGTGTAATTTCTGTAATGTAATTTCCCAAAAGCCGAACGTTGTCCAGAAATCGCAACAAACCCATGGAATTTTTCTCAATGTTTATGCGCTGAACTGATGCTTTCCAAAAAAGTAGAAACTCGTTGATACTGTTACACAATGCCTGCAGAATAAAAAATTAAGTTATTTTAATGTCATGTTTGGGAAAAAGTAAAAAAATTTTTAATGTCTTTTTATGTGACATTTTGTACATGAATCGTATCGATTTTCCAATCAAAATTTATCATATTATATTTTGACTTGAAAATCGATAAGATTTTCATCGATCATGTCCAGTGGTAGAACGAAGATATTGGAAGTTACATTTTGTGTTATTGTGACATTTTGTGATTTTGTAACATTTTATCATTTTGTGATTTTGTGACAGTTTGTGATTTTGTTACATTGTGCGTATGTGTATCATACCACTCCACTTTCAGGTTATTAAACCTAACTAAAATTTTAAAAAATTTTTAAGCTATAAACCATTCTCAGACCATGATGGAAAAAATGAAAAAAAAAATTTTAAAATCCGTCCAGCCGTTTTCACGTGATGCTGCGACATACAAGCACAAATTCAGCTTTATACATATACTAGATTTACCATTACCCGCTCTGTGCGTTTATTTACTCGGATGTACTACACTGTTGTAAATTTCCAATACCTAATTAGTATTTGTTGGTATTCCAATTGATTTTCCAATTAAAAACTGGACTCCAATTATTGTGCGTTTCAACAACAATTGCTAATCACGAAAAAAATTAATAACAGCACAGTTCTGGACTCGCACCTAACTTCAGAGAGTTACACAAGATAGCTACTACCATGATGTCATCTCCTTTTTTTATTTAGGATAGGATAGGAAATTTTTCAAATCCTTTTTGAATGTAGTGGTTTTTCGCTAATTAGGTTGGTAGTTACTGGTAGTTACCAGGAAAAAAAATGAAATATTTCCAATATTAGTGAATAAATGCTCCTCCTCCCAAATTATGCAGAAAAATTGCCATGCAGTTTCAAGAATTAAAAACATATTCAAATCAATCAGCTGATTGTAGCTGGGACTTGAATCGTGAACATTGTGAATCACATAAACAATTCTCAGATCGCAGCTCACTTCAGAGTTACGCAAGATGGACGCTACTACGACGTCATCTCCTTTTTCTTATTAGGATATATATAGATTTTGTAATTTTATTTCTCATTTATTCAAAATTCATTTATTATTTTAACCAAGAAACTACAAACTTTTTTATACTTTTTTCTTACCTGAAAAATGAGGCCTTTCACTTGCAGTTTTTGTGACTGAGGATTCGGTGACATCAGGACAGACAAAAATTTGTAGCAATTAGCCCACTGAATTATTTGACAACACACATTTTCCAGAGCTTTGGCACTGATTCCAGGAACGACTAGTTTTTTTTTCAATCTGAAAAGACCCTGGGAAAGGAAATAATTTTATATGGTTATTATAGGAATGTCAACTGTGACACCTGTAATTGAAAAAAAATTAAGTTTGAAACCTACATTACTTCCACAGATGAAAAACTCAGATTCGATCCCTAGCAACAACAATTTTGCATTTTTTAAGAACTCGCGAGCTTCGACTTCTATAGCCAATTGGGAAAAATTCACCATTTCCTGTAATGAAATAGTTGTAAATCAAAATATAACATAAAAATATTTATAGTTACAGTATGTATCGTTGTTATTATTATTGTTAATTTTTTTTGATAATAACTAATTTTTATACACGTTGTATTGACATATTCATGTTTTCATTTTCTACATACATACATTTGTTTTTTCATCTTTGCTATGTACTAGCTGTCACACGCGGCCAACTCCCGGTTTGGCGTTCATTAATTTAGTAATTTTTAATGATTTCATCATTTTGTGACATTTTGTAGTTTTTACTGTGTGTGATTTTGTGACATTTTGTGTTTTTGTGACATTTTGTGTTGTTTCATTGTGTGCAAGAATTAAATTTTTTAACTAAAAATAAAAACTTTTTTTACCTTTTTCGACAGCAAAGGCAAAAATGCGCTATTTTTCAACCGTTCCAAATAAACCGCAGCATTAGAAAAATCCGTGATAAAAGGTAGTTCTTTTTTCAATCCGGAATTCCCTAAATTTTCCCAAGTTCGGTGATTAGAAAATTCCAAATTTCCAAGTATTTCACCACAAAAAAAAGTTGAATTATTTTTCACTGCTTTTTGCGTATTTTCGTTTGAAGTTTGAAGCTGGGATAATCCAAAATAACTTTCAATTTCGGTATTTGGAGTCCCTGAAAATTGTTGATTAGGAGTTTCTGGTTCTGTGACGATTCCTTCTTTGCAAAATCGTTCGTTTTTTTTCTGGAATCGAATAATAAAACAAAATTATACGTGATCCACATTAATTGAGTTAAAAAAAATTTCTCACTTCGAAATTGGGCAGAAAATATGATCCCGGTGAATATTCGCATATAAGGTTGTAATTCGATGAAATAGTTGGAACCATGGACGAAACTGAATTCAGTTTTCCAACTTTTGATCTTGAACAAAGTTTATGATACAAAATCAATGCTTATAATAAATCATGCAAAGGTAATACAAGTTATTTACGAATTATAGACTTGGTTTATTAGTATTTCATTTCCCTATTTTTAATTTGAAGTAAGAGAACTTTGATAGATAACGTAACAAATTTTTACGCTACAAGAAAAAAATGTGAAATATACTGGCAATTTTCCAGATCTTGCAGCATCGAAGAGTGAAAGATGAATCCATTCGAAATTGATGATTTATTGATGATGTTCAGAGAAGGGTTTTTTGCATGATGAAGAGCCAGTTCAAAATGACTCGAGATTTGAAATGACTCCAAAGGGTACATTTGAAACCTGGGGAATGCGTTGTTGCTGTCATCGAGTTCTGGTAGAAAAGGATTTGGTTTTCCAAAATGACAAATATCCTGAAAAATTATCATTTATAACAATTCCATTGTTGAAAGTTTTTTCCATATTGAATTCTTCTCGCCCTGAATTAAAAATTACCTATAAATTAGAGAAAAATGGGACTGTTTATTTTAGCTTTAAAAATAATTAAAATCAACACAGTAGTTGATTGATATATTTTTCAAAATATTCGTTTCGATACAATATTTTTAAAGAAACATATTTTCCTAACATTAGATTTCGTCGAAATTTGTCACATACCAGACTTTGTTCAACATTTTTTTCATAGGATTTCAATTCATTCAAAAACACAAGTGTTGAAGAGATTGTTGAATCTGACTCTGATGCATCTTCGGTTAATTCTGTCAAACTTTCCTCGAGTTCTTTGGCTTGAGAGAAATTTCCATTCACAACTCTGAGTGCGTAGGCATGTTTAATTAGTTCGGGAATTGGGTCATAGTCTTTATTATCTATTGCTGAAATGAAAAAAAAATCAAAATTAGGATGATTGGGTGACCTCTAAAAAATAGGACAGTGGAATACAAATTTTGGAAAAGAAAATTTTGTTGAAAACAAGGTTTTTTTAAATAATATTTTTTCTTGCAAGGGCTTTTACTCTGACAAAGTTTTATGAAATGCATGATTGAGTTAAAATTCACTATATTAGAGTACATGGACTTGAATGTATAGTTATCTTACGGATATTTACAGTTAATACCAGAAATGTTACAACTTCTGAAGTTATTCTCTTTAAAAATTAATAATTATGTTTTCTGGTTTAAACAAACTTAATTGTTAATTCTGAGACAATTTTTCAATATTGATTATTTTCAAGTTAGGAGTCTTCTTAACAAAATTTTAAAATGATAATTGTTGAACTTGTGATTTTTTTATTTTTGCAATTTTTAAGTTTTTTAATCCGAATATGAAACATTTGGAGTTTTTTAAAGTTGAGGAAATTTTCCTTTTCAAGTTCTCCATGTCGAAAACTTGACAACTCTAACTTTAATGAAAAAGTTGGTAAAATTTTTAATTATCAACTCCTGAACTGGATTTTGAAGCAAATATTTGCTTTTCGAACATTGAAGTTTCTTTCATAATAATCATAAAATACATAACAATTCTCCAAATATTGCAGTAACAGTTTAATTGCATTCGGACAATTATTTTCCATCCAGAACTCCCATTGACATAGAATAACATTAAAAATTTGTGTGAACATTTATCATTGATAAATTGAATGAATATCAAAACATAAAAGTTTCAAACAATACAGATTTTTCTTTTTTTCTACTTTTTTGACTTCTGTACTGAATTCCGAAATATCTGAAATAAATATTTTCTTCCTTTCTGAACCCCCTCAATTGACCTTGATACATAGTTATATTACAATATATTGAAAAATATAAACGATTCCAACGTCTAAAATTTTAATTTCCGTGTTACAAAAATTAATGTTCTCTAGCATTATAAAAATGAAAAACAGACCTAATTTTCCACATAAATATGCGACTAATATTCTACCTATGCAAAAAAAAAAAAGGAACCAAAAAAAAGAAACTTACTGAGGGACGACTTTTTTAGCAGAAATTCAAATGCTTTAGCTCGAAAACGTTTTACGTCCTTTTGATCGATAGTTTTTGCTGAATAACAATCATTTCCAAGGATGTTGTTTTTTGCTAGTAAACATTCGCATAGCTTTGTAACAAGATCATAAACATTGTCGTCGTTCGAGTGCATTTTCTTCACTCTGTGCGATTTTGCCTAATTATAGAATTTTTTAGTTTCCTTTAATTTGTAAAACTGCCCGCAGTTTATTGACATTTTTTATAATCCAACGGAAAATACGGAAAATCGTTTGAATCAATTGGAGGAACATATGATTGACAAGTGACACTGAGGGACACCAAATGATACAATACTGACAAGGGAACAAACAATCACAAACGATCACAAACAAAATATCCCTAGAGAACACTCGCCGGAAACACACGAAGTTTTTGATGGTCAGGTGTTTGTGACACTGTTTGTGCCACACTGTGAATCTGTGAATTGCAGAAGGCGCAACATTTGAAATAAGTGTTTACATTGATACAAAATCCCACAAAAATAAACACATTAATTTTTGTAGAATATTGCGGGATACATTTTCTTGAATCTTTTACTGTAAGAACTTGCAAGAACTTGTTTCAGGTCTTATTTATGCTTTAAAGTTATTTTTGCAACGTATATGAGAAACGAGAAGTCAAGTTATTTAGTTAAAAACACCGAAAATGGCGGACGCAATATTAAGAGAGTTAGAGGCTGCTGCCCAAGTTGTTTTAGTAAGTAATTTATACAGTTTTATTAATATAACAGTGATTTCAAAAAATTTTATTTCCTGTAGTTTATAGTTTTATCAAATTTCAATCATTTTGTTGTATGGTAAACATTCAATTACGTAAACTTGGATACTAGAAAATTTGTAGGTTATGTTTGTGTTGTGAATATTTGATAATTTTTTTGTTAAATTTGAGGATTCAATAAAAAAGGAGAATGAAAAAAGTTGTACTACATTATAAAAATAATGGTAATGTGTAGCCTGAAAACAACTAGGCATTTTCGTTAAAATAAAAAAATAATAGGTTTCTAAAATAACATATCTGTAATTCCTAGCATATTTTTTTATCAAGAGTTTTATGGATATTGTTATCAAGAGAAAAAAAAAGGAATCAAAGGATTTTTTCCTTAGAGATACATTTTAGGTCCAGTGACAAAAATATCATAGAAATTAATCTATGTATATAAATGTGAAAGTCCGTACGTTGTCCGCCTATAACTTCAAATCTACAGCACGGAATGTCCTGAAATTTTGCACAGTTATTAACCATGTTCATGTGAAGGTTATAGGCATGTTTTCATCAACGAACTAAATGGTCTACTTCCCCACCTATACCTTCGCTCCACTATAAAAATATCACATACACATACACACACACACAAGTCACAAAATCACAAAAGGTTACAAGTCACAAAAACATAAAAATTCACGAAACAATGAAATACAGGGTATCGTAAATTCAACAGATCATCTGTAAAATCATCAATCCGTTATAAAATTCTAAAACACTTTATCCTTAGAATTTTTTTAAAATTCACAAAATTTGAACAGTCATTAACAATTCAATTTCGTTCATCAACTTTTGGAGAAACGGGAGTTTTCATAAAAGAGACTCCTTATCTTTCTTAGCTTACTCTGATGGTAATATTGGGATCACTGACATGTGTATAATGAAATGAAGCGTAATGGCTTCTCGTATCTCTCTTTAAAAAAAATTAGAAGATACTGCATTGTAAAAATCACAATCGGATAAAAAAATATTATATCTAAAACAAAGGCAAGTCGGCTAAAAGTCGACAAAATCATACATTGTCACAAATCATGAAAAGCTATAATAAAATTATTATTATAATCCTCATCATGATCATTTCCTAATCCTGATTAACAAATAAACTTCCATCAAATTTACTCTTTACTTTGATTGTAAAAAAGTATCATTATAAACTATTTTTTTAAAATACTTAGAACATATAATCCATTATATTAGTATAATATCTCTTCGTAGTAATTCATTGTTATCTATTTCGTGAAAAAATTCGAAATTGTTTCAAAAAAAATTCTTGAACCTTTGAATTCACATAATTTTTGTTTTTTGATTAAACAATTGACTTTTTCTGACCAAACCGCGTGTAACAACGTGGCAATCCGGAGCAAAGCCCGCAGGGACAGCTAGTCAATTACAATACATATATAATTATAAATATACATTTTCATGAATTATTGATGAATTTAGAAATGAGTTGTTTATGTTCAAATTATCATCAACTTAATCAAATATATATTTATAATTTATTCACATTTAGTTCCTAATTTATGGTCATCTCTTTTTTCAAATATAAATTTATTTCAATCATAAATAATTTCACTTATAAAAAGAGCAAAGCTCGAATTTATGAATCGCCAAGTTTGTTATTCTCCCCTTTGTCAAATTTTTGTAGAAGCTTCAAGTATTCATGTTAAATATTCAAATTATCTTGAATTAAAAAAATCATTTTTTAAATTTTTACGTCACTAGTATCACAGCCTTATAAAAAAATAAAAATGCATCAATAAGTAAAAAAATGAGATTTTATTGCACTTAATTAATATTTATTAGTCAATATTATCAATATCATTCTAGACAGGAATGAATAATAGTGATGATAATACATTGTAATTTATAACCAACTAATTAGAATTAAAAGTCATTTATATTGTCTATTAATTTGATAACAGGCAAGCCCAAACCAGGTAACGCAAGAGCAACGACAATCGGCTGAGAGTGTTTTTTTAAATTTCCGCAAAAGTTGTTCCCCGTATCAACTATGTCGAGAAATACTGGAAAGGAGCAGCGTGGATTACGTGCTTTTCGAATCGGCAGGTGTCATAAAGACAGCTCTCATCCGAGAATGGTCCATGTTGCCCGAAGCAGATTTGTTCTCTCTGAGGGAATACCTTTTACACTACATTATCAGCAAGCCTACCCTTGCACCCTTCGTCAGAGAACGCATTCTGCAAGTCATCGCGATCATGGTGAAACGAGGAAGCGTAAACACTCTCGGAGAAGAGTGCAGGCAAATTCTCGCACAAGTCGAAACGCTCATTACAAGCGGTGATTTGCCAAGGGTAAAATCCTCTCCTTATGATTGAATTCTCGATGATTTCGAAAGCTGCAATGACCTGTTGGCACTTATTGTTGAACAGCAATTACTGGGCTGCAGCATAATATCCGCGATCATGCAAGAGTACGCGACAACAGTCAAGTCCTCGGACATTGGTTTGACGTGGGAAGTGCATTTCAAAGCAAAGATACTATTCGAGACAACGGATTTGAAGAAAATTTTCAAGTTCTGCATCAGTGGTTTAAGTGAACTTGGCAAGGGGGAAATTCAAGAGAGCACTTTGCCCCTTGTCAAGCATTTGCTCTCTATTTCAGAGAACGTTCTGAACTGGCATTACATTCATAATCAGTGAGACACTTTTCATTGTGATTTTAGTGGTTGCGCGAACATGGTTTGCTGAATTTTTGATTCACTTACAGCAAACTCTCCAGGATAGTGATAGGTGCCTTTGAGGCTGCTTATAGTGACAACAGTCCTCCATTGAGGCTAAATCTGCAGTGGCAGGACGTTATTTTGGACCCAGCAGTTCTGGATTTGTTCTTCACACTTTACTGGAAAATTCGGAAAAATCCACAGCTCGCACATCATGCGAGAAATTGTCTAGTCCAACTGGCTAGTTTGAACGGAGGCGTCATGAGCAGCGAAAACATGAGGTTCCAGTACCATACGAATTATTTAAGGAACTTCCTCAAGCTCTTGTCGAATATTGAAATTGTGGACGAAGAAGCCAATGGAATAGCGAATATAGCTCGCAAGTTGCTTGCTTATTGTCGTTACGCTTTTAACGATTTACCGGATAATTTGTTTCCTTTGTTCCTGGAGCAAGTGACGAGGCTTACTTGTTTGTTTATGGAAGGTGCTGCTCAAGAGGAATCGGTGAGTGACAAGAAAAGGTATACGACAAAAATCTCATACATTTTTTACTTTTTTTTTTCTTGCTTGTTTATCTTTTATTTCCTTCACAGTAGAGATAAGAGTAGAAACGAAAAATAATGACGTCAGTTTATTTAGTGTATTGGAATCAGATGATATTCAATATTGATATACAGTTTTATCAAAAAGATTTTCATGGACTTTTCAGAAAATAGTTAATGCATAGATTTTTTGTGTTATTCGAATTTTTTTAGTATTTTTTACGATTTGGAGAATTTTTCAGTATTCTCGTGAATCGTTTTTTAGATTTCTAGAATTCAATGCTCTAGTTTTCAAAGTTTTATTGATTTACAGATTTTTGGAAAAATTTAATCAGCATTTGTGAGTATTTATTCGAACTATCTATAAATGTATTATTATTTATAGTTATATTTAAAAAATAATAGAGTTATAGCTTAAAAAAATAATAATAATCACCTTTTATTGAAAAATAATTATAATTAATGATATTTACAACCAAAGTCATAAATCATCATTAATCATAATTATTCATTATTTAAATTTTGATACAATAATATTAACAACGATGTCAATAATATTTATTATTTATTTGATTCATAAATTATGGCATTTTTTTGTATTAGTTACATACAGTTATTTGATTAATTGAAAATTTACATGTAAATTTTTAAATCTTTATATTCTAGTATATGTAAATTCATGGATTTTAAGGATAATTATTAATTGTCCACAGAACAGTGTCTTCATAGATTCCTAGTATTGCATAAATTTTTCAGTATCAGTTTCGTAACATTTTTTTTTTAATTGGAAGATTTTTTAGTATTTTTATACATTTTTTTAGAGATTTCTAAAGTTCAAAGCTCCGGAAATAGAAGTTTTCTTAATTTTCAGAATTTCTATAACTTTGCAAATTAATTTAATCAGCATTTACAAGTATCTTTGAAATTTGTGGTACTTTTAGTATTTTTTGTGATGATTATATTTCATAAGATTTTCAGCAGATTTAAAGATTTTCAGTATTTAATGGATTTATGTATAAATTTATAGAATATCATGCTGCAGTATCTGAAATTTAAGTAAATAAATTGAGTTAAAAAATTTTATCAATTTCTAGAATTTTTACAGATTTCGACAGAATTAAATCAGCATTTTTGAGTTCCTAATCGAATTTTAGCATTTTTCCTTTTTTTTTTTGTAATAATTGAATTTCGTGAGATTTTAATTTTTGTAGATTACGGTATAGATTTTTTAGATCCAACACATTAAGAATGAAAAATTTATCAATTTATAGAATTTTTATAGATTTTCAAAATAATTAAATAAAATTGATTGAGTATCTTTTGAATTTCTTGTATTTTTAGTATTTTACGTAATTTTTTTTTATTTACCAAATTTTATAAGATTTTTTAGAAGATCAAGAGATTTTTAGTATTTTTATAGATTTGTACCTAGATTTCTAAAATTCGATGCTCTAGAAATTTAAGTGTTATCAATTCTTTAAATTTTTATTGATCTTAGAAAGAATTGAATCAGCTTTTCGAAGTACATCTAATAAAATTAATAGTATTTCAATTATTTTTCTTATTTTGTTGTACTGATTTAATTTCGTAAGATTTTCTAGAAGATTGAGAAATTTTCATTTTTTTTATAAATTTCTAGACTTGAATGCTTAAGGAATCAAAGTTTTATTATTTCTATAATTTTTATAGATTCTCGAAATAAATGGATTATTATTAATTAGTATCTTCTTAATTGAAAGTATTTTTGGTAATATCATTATTTTTTGTATTCACTGAATTTCGTACGATTTTTCAGAAGATTTAGAGATTTTAAATATTTTTAAAGATTTCTAAATAGATTCCTAAAATTGGATGCTCTAGGAATTGAAGTTTGAATAATTTCTAAAAAAATTTTTTTATTTTCAAAATAATTCAATCAGCATTATTAAGTATCTTTTTATTCCTATTATTTTTAGCATTTTTTGTATTTCTTAAATCTCGCAAGAGTTTCCAGCAGATTTAAAGATTTTCATAGATTATAATATGGGTTTCTTGAATTTTATACTCTAGAATCTAAAATTTCTCGAATTGTATTTTACCTTGATAAATCGTTCGTAGAACAGTTATTTCATGAATTTTTTGTATTACATAGATTTTTTTAAATTACAACAAAAATTGTGAATGAAATTCAATACTACAATTTGAAAGTAATACCTTTATTTATTTTACAAGTATAAAATCATAAGAATATCATTATACAAGAATCTCACCATCTTTGAAATATTCTATCAATTACATTTTTGGAACTGACAACCACAGACTGTCCTCCCTATGGACCATATAAACATTATATTTTCAAATTCAAAAATTTCAAAAAGAAAAACAAAATCGACGTTTGAAGAAATCACGGACCTGAAAGCTGAATGTTTCATTTAATTCAAAGAAAAAGTCGAAACGAAAATGTTCGTCTCAACTTTTTTTCACACAAAAAGCTTGCGATATCATTTAATATCGCAACGAAAGTACCGATACATCGAATATCGTTTGAATTATATATCGATAAAAATGCCGATGTATCTGAAAGAAATATCGATATTCCGATGTATCGATTTGTATCATCCATTCCCAACTCGCAATGGTGACTTTGAAAATTGATGATAGAGTTGCTGATATTTATCAATATTTTTTTTTTCATATCAAATATCGCCTTGATATTTAAAAGTCAAAATATCGATATTGCGATATATCGATGATATTCGGAAACCGATAACAATATCGATATATCGATATTTTCAACAAGATTTGATGATTGCTTTTAAAATGAGTAAAAAAAACCTACTTCTTATGTAACTCTTTCTTTACCTGATACATATTTAATTTAAAAATCAGGGGAAAATATCGATATATTATTTAGAAATATCGATATTTTGATATATCGATAGAATACTAGCTACTCTAATAATGCACAATACGCATTGCTGTCAGATGTGCTCGGACGATTACTTGTACATGGAAGCCTTCGAGCGAATGTTGGAAACGTGGTATACTCCGGGTCTGCGAAACAGGTTATTGTTGTCAGAAGACTTTTTTCAACAGAGCTCAATTCAGATTTTCAACACCTACTTGCATTGCCATTTATCGCCGCCCGATGGGAAACGTGGTCTTGGTGGAAAAGAGTTGGACAGCGAAGAAATTGACGTCAATGCACAAGATGATAAAGTCAAGTTCAAAGAGCAGCTGCAAGTTATTGGTTAGTTATTCTTGAATTTTGCATTGCGTTGATTTTATATAAACAAGTGGAAATTTACAGGAAATTTGGCGAGACGGGTGCCAGGTCATTCTATTTTGCTCATTGCGCGACTTTTGGAAGACCGCACAAACCAGTTACGACAACAACTGACGAGGTTGGCAGGGCAGTACGACACATTGAACATCTCGAGTTCTGCTGCATTGGAAAAGTTGTACGAAGACTTGCATTGGCTCATACTTTTGGCAGGGCACACCTTGAGTATGGATAGTGATGGGGAAGAAGCGTTGATGCCGAATGAAATTATTAAGTACTCCATGCAACAAGTGAGTCATTATTTTAGAATTGCCATTTCTGAATATTGAAGAGCATTTTTTTGCAGCTACAGCAAGGCCAAACAGACGTGAACGTGAGTTTGCAAGTATTCGGCTCGCCTCAAAACAGTATTTCCGAAATCAACGGAGCCGAACAGGCGGCGGACCATGTTATTCGATTGGTCGCATCGGTATTGCGACTTTGCGAAATCGAGAAAATCGCCATCGCCGCGAATCTCGCGGTTCTTCTCAGCCCAGAACTGAGCAGCACCATCGTCTGGTTCTTGCACAGATGGGCACTAAGCTACTTGCTGCCAACCGAGAGTTACTACTCCGAAATCAGCGCAACTCTCAATCAAGCATTCGGCGATGACAGTCCAGGAGCCATATGGGCATTCAATTATTTGTTCGATAAAATCATCAGCAATCTTAACAGCTTCAAGGGCGAGCCAGCCATCGTCAAAGAAACCATCGAGCTCCTCCTCGTCATGGTCAAGTCAAGCAAAAAGTGAGTGTTCTTTCAAGTCACAAAATGTCACAAAATCACAAAATATCACAAAGTCACAAAAAATCACAAAATGTAGATTATATGTTACTCACTATATTTTTCGTTTTTTACATACTTTCAGGGCGTTGTATTCATTGAAATGTGATCGATTAGGGGAATTAATGGACATGGGAGTAAAGTATCGAAGCGATATTCAACCTGAAACGAAACGCGGAATAATGAAAGCCATCGTTCGAATCGGAGGTTCCATTCGAGATTCAGTCGACGAACAAAGATATTGGACGCAAACGTTGGAACCGCTGCAGCAGCGTTTCAAAGATCTCGTGTGCAGTGATAATTTCGCGAAAATTTACCACCAGGAAGACGTAAGGTTGCAGATAGTCAACTTCATGGATTCGCTCATAGGTAAAGTTGCGCTGTGAAGAAACCACGTCGCCAGTCGTTTCCTCATTAACTGAAATCACAGTTTTCATTTTACAGGTATCTTTGGGGCTCAAGGGGACGAATCGAGTGAAAAAGTTTTTGCGATCGTCTATCCCATGATCGCTGAGATTCCACGCTTGTTGTCCTTGTATCATAATTACCAACAGTTGGTGCAACTGTTTTTAGAGACCTTTTACGAATGTGCCAAAGGGATATTGCCTCATTTACATGAGGTGAGTTTGTTTCTGGTGTTTGCATGGTATAATAACATTATCGTTGATGATGCATGATTTACATGATGTTACATGATAGTACATTATTCCTGATACATACATGATATAACATTATTTGCATGAGGTGAGTTTTGTTTATAATATCTTATGAATTTACAGTCACTTCAAAATAATGAAAATCACTTTATTCCAGTGCTATAAGATAATACAGAAGGATGTCTCAAATTTGGAAAATAAAATAACATGAAGGTTACATTAGAATTGAAGAAATGCATTTCTGTATGTGGGGGAAAATGATATAAAATAATTAATCGGAACTATTAAAATAATATTATGTACCAGCTGTCACCTGTGGGCTTCGCTCCGCAGTCGCACATAGTTACACGTGGTTTGGTCAGGTTAGGTCGATCATGTTATAATTTTTTTTTCCAATTATCTTTCAGAATTGTTATTTTTATTATTACATATAATCATAATCATTAGTACGATGATTACTATTTTTTTACATTTGACTAAATCAGTGGCTCCACCTGCTTGTGATTAGGTAGAATTTTGTGGAAGGCAATACAAATTTTTACTTCAAACTTCATATAAAATGATCATTGTTTTCTATTGCAACTAAATCAAAAAAGGGATTTTTCTGAAATTTTTAGTTTAGCAATGAAGAACTATTAGGACGTTGATTATAATTAATTACAAAAAATTGTATCATAATATAAATTGTGTAGTTTTATGTGAAATCAAAGTCATATGGAAGAAAGAAAAATAATAATTTTTTTTTTCGATCAATTTGCAACCGTAGAATGTATTGATCATACTGACCTCTTGAATAAATAGATCGAAAATATGTTTTCTTATAACAATTTTTTTTGAATTTCCCAAAAAATCTATGACACTTGTAGATCGTGAAAAGTAGTACCAGCATATAAAAAATATTGGCCAAAAGATGTTACATTTATTTTTAAAGAAAGTTTCTAATGATACTTTTATAATAAACGTTAATGGTAAATTTATGACAGTTTATTTGTTAATTAGGAAGAGTACCTAGATAACTATGATGAGTATCATGATAATAATAATGACGCGACTGTTTTGTGATTTGCGACATTTTGTGGTTTTGTGCCGTTGTGATATCTTGTGATTTTGTGACTTTTTGTTACTTGTGGCATTTGTGATTTTGCGAATTTTCGTGATTCAAATTCCGTGATTAGAAAATTCAAAAGCTACTTTAAAATGTCGAAAAATCTCAACAAGCTGGACAAATTTCTATAAAATTTGGAATGTTTTGATAAATTTGTAAAGTTGAAATTTTTGAGAATTTTCAGTGTTTTCGATGATTCCAAAAACTTGAACAGTTGTAGAACCATGGATGGGAAGCACTACCATGCCATTAATATGATAATTAAATGCTCTTTTGGGTGTATTGGATCGATAGACGGAAGGTTCGAGGTTTTGCGAAGGAAGCCTACAACTGATGCAGGCATACGCTCGTTGCAACGTCAATCGGATTACGACTGATTCAACAGCGGAAGAAGACGCCTTCCAAGACATCCTTCTGCTCATGAAAATGCTGACCAAACTTCTATCTCAGGACATCTTCGGTCTGCGCAAGGGCCAGGATCGGCCTGAAGAGGAAAGCCCGACTCCAGCGGTCAATGTCTTTTTCTATGGATTGAGTATAATAATGCCTTTGATGACAGGAGATTTATTGAAATTCCCAGCCTTGTGCCAACAGTAAGTTTTTCTTCTTCTCATCATCAAAATTCTTGCAGACTGCCCAACAGATTTGTTTCTACACTCGGTGCTTTTTCTTTAGGTATTACGAAATGTTGGTAGAAGTTAGTGAGATGTACCCTGAAAAAGTCTGCAGCCTACCGCAGGAAATGTTGCGTCAACTTTTGATGTCGATAGAACTGGGGCTGTTCTCCTTTAGTCAAGAAGTAACCGTGATGTGCTGTGATGCTATACAAGTTGTTACCCGAGATATTTACCTCCAAGTTCGAAAAGGCCAACCGCGAAATGACATTATGGCGCCTTACATGAATGTAATCATATTTAGAAATTATGGATTTATAAAATGCGGACATGTTAAAATTGAAATGAAAAATTGTATTGTTGCAGTTATTGTTCAACATGGTTTTGACGAGGCAAATTAGTTCGAAACTTGTGAACGTTACGAGCTCTGCGTTGTACTTCTTGATAGGTTGTTATCAAGACAAATACGAGGAGTTGATTCGGAATTTGATTGCTTCTCAATCGGACCCAACAACGGCAGAAAGACTTGCCACGGCCATCGCAGAACTCACTCACAACGTGGCTTTTGACAATCAAAGACTGGATCGCTTGAAATTCACCGACCATTTTGACAAATTTTTTGTATGCGTCCAAGGTTTTATGATGGTGAAATAAGAGAAATGGTAATGGACTGATTTTACATATTTTTTTACAAACCGCGCTCAACGAACATTCTTCTTTTTTTTTTTTCTGACTAACGAGTTGAATAATGTAAAAATGTTGAATCATCGACTTTCATTGTGTTTGTGTCTTTTGGAAATTAACTTTAGAAACAAATTTAACGTTTGATTGCTTCATTGTATATTTGTGAATCCATGTGAATAAACAAATTATTCGATGACTTGAGGTGTTCTTTTTTTTGTTATGAAGTGATTTGGGATTCGAGGGGATAAAAAAACGCACAAGTATCAGAGAAATTGTAACATTTAGTTCATATTTTCTTTAAGCATTAACAATTTTCAATATTTATGCAAAATATAAAAAGATTTTAACGGAACATCATTTATTCTAATCGTAGATCAGCCGCGTTGTTTTTTAAAAACCTTAAATTCTAGGCATTGGTTTAAAACATGGTGAAAACAAAAAGAAGAAATATATAATTAGATATAAAAATTATCATATATCAATTTAATGTTTCGGTTTTTAATTGATCGTAACACTGATTGAAATTGGCGACATTGAGTCTTATTTTTTTTGATGGGATTATCTGTACATGTCGGGTCCCAAAACGTACCAACACTTTCCGGTCGCGTTCTTTTATTCGAGAACAATCCATTTTCATGTGCATATTTCGAAATTTAACATTTCAGAAGTATTAAATTGCAATTTTTTTTTATTGAATAGTTTTATAGAAAAATTTCATATCCTCCAGTTTTTCACTTTTCATTTTCAACTCTTATAACGCAATACGTTTAACATTTCAATTCCCAAGTATAAACTTTATAATAACTCACGAATTTTTGCTTGCAGAATGCTCAAAAACTTGAAATTTACAGGATTATCATTTAAGTTTCTAAATTAAACATTTTCAATTTTAATTTGTATAACTTACATCTAATTTTCAAATACAAGTAAAAATGTAATTATTTCCTAAACAATTTCGAAAGACAACATTTTTCCAAATTTCTCGAACGCGGAAAAGTATATAGAGCAATCGAATAAAATATTAGAAATCTATAAAAATACCAAACAACCGCATTTAACTACAAAGTTTAATAAAATCTCAAAATAGTAGATGTCTATCAGATCTATAAAAAAAAATACTAAAGAAACCATAAAATCAAATCCTTGAGTATCGAGTTCTTGGAATTTATATAGAAATAGACAAATATGTAAAAAACTACAAAACTATGAAGTATTATTAATCCATGAGAACATAGTTTTCCGAAAAATCCATAAAAATACTTGAAATTCTAGAGAATCAAATTCTAGGAATCCACATCCAGAACATACATTGATTTATATAGATTTCTGGAATTAAAACTCCAAAATAGTTTTATAATTAATCAATACCCTATGCTATTTTTCAATAAACAATAGATTAAGGTTTCTTGTATCTTATAGTTTTTTGTTATAATTAGTGAGTTTTATATTTTTTTTATATTTACTGACATAATATAAAGGATTTCGTAGTGTTTTCTGGAATCCAATGATTTAGGATTCAAAAATTTATAGATTTTTGAAAAATTGTATCTACATACTTTCAGTATTTATCAGATTCTGTGAGAATCCCGTTTATTTTTTAAGATTTCTAGAATTTTTATAGATTATATATCATATACATATGAATTAATGAATGATTAATAATAATTTTTTTTCTTTATAATTTACTGTTCGTGATGTTACTTTATGAATTAATTTTAATACGCAGATTATATTTATGTACATTTTTATAGTATTTTAGTAGTTCCTGAGATTTTGCATATTTTTCAATATTTATTAAACTTTTAGGATATTGAAATTATTTTCAAGAATTAATCCATAGATTTTACAAATTCGATACTCAAGAATTCAAAGTATTGAAGATTTTCAGTGAATCGATAGATTTTACAGAAAATTATAATATTCAAATAGATTTTTAGAATGAATAAATTTTGTTTTTCAAATTTTCTATTTCTAGTATTTATGAAATTTCGTAAGATTTTAAGTTTTTTCATGAATACCCATGTGGATTTCAAGAATTCGATTCTCCAGAATTCGGTAGCATTTTTTATTTCAAGTATTTTTATAGATTTTTCAGAAGACTATATTCCCATAGATTTACAGTAATCGATAGAAAATAATTTCAATAATTAATCTTCATTCACAGAAATTTATAATATCAAAATATATTTTTAGAATAAATTACTACTGTTTTTCATATTTTATATTATTTATGAAATTTCGTAAGATTTTCTAGTATTTTCAAAGATTTCAAGTTTTTTTATAAATCTCATGTGAATTTCAAGAATTCGATTCTACAGAATTTGGAAGCATTTTGAATTGTAATTATTTTCATAGATTTCTCAGAAGACTGTATTCCAATACTTACAGTTTTTCGTTGTTTTTAAATTCTATCAGTTTTTTACGTATTTTTTCAGAATTTATTCGAATTCTCGATTTTTCCTTTTAAAAATCAATTTCTATACAAATCTATAGAATCCGATGCTCAAGGAATTTAGTTTAATGGTTTTTTAGTATTTTTATAAATATTTGGAAAAATTATGTCTGCATAGAATTCCAGTATTTGATAGACTACTGATATTTCTGTTTTTTTTTTTTTTTTTTTTTTTTTTTTTTTTTTTTTTTTTTTTTTTCGTACCTTCTCAGAATTTATATGAATTCACGATTTTCGCATTTTAAACAATCAATTTCCATATAAATCCATAGAATTCAATCCTCAAGGATTTAGTTTTATGGTTTTTTTAGTACTTTTAAAAAGTAATTGCAAAAATTATGTCTACATAGGATTTCAATATTCAATAGACACCTAGCATTTACAGTTTTTCAAAAATTTTGTAGTTTTATGAAATTTCTTAGTATTTTTATAAATTGTTAACATTCCATTCCATCACTCCACTAACTATATTAGATAAACGAATAATACATCCGAATTCAAATATTCGTTTCCTAATCCAATTCCTACCCCCAAAAAATAATAAAAATCACTTTTGACCGGAAAGTGTTGACAATGTATGCATAATATTATATCTTTAGACTCTTTCCTATGTACACTCACGCACGCGTGCACACCTACCAAAAAACTATCGACTTGTACGACAACGTGTGACTTTCAAATTCGACGTTTAAATATGCGAGAAATTTGGATTTCTAATGTACACTTTACAGAATTTTAGAATAACATTATCCCATAATCCGATCTCACGAGGCAAAAGTCGACTTTGGCGGCCTCTGAGAAATCTGAGATTGAGTTTCCCTAAAACCAACACCGATCTCAAAAACGTAAAGAAATCGTCATTTTCATCCCCTCAAACTCCAACATTGCAAAGTCGACTTAAGCCTCGATTTATATTAAAATTTCTACCTCTTAAAATCCAATAACAATATTTAAAACGCGATTCGAAACATACGAGATAAAATTTTTAAACGATTCAATGTGTTGTGCATTATAACGGAATTATATTTGTTTTGAGTAACGTGATATAATTGTAACATGTTCAGACTTTAATTGTAAACATGTAGGTTTTAACTATCAATAGAGCTGATTTTATGTGGCAAAATTCGGCTGTCACTATCTATATACAACAAAAATCGGTGAAACTTTTGATTAGGTAGTTTTACTGAAATGAAGTTTTTTCAGTAACTAATTTCGTAGTCATGGCATTCTTCATATAAATTATTAAAAGAAAAGAAAAAAACTTCATTCAGACAAAAGTACTCAATCCAAATTCCCAACCAAAAATTAACCTAGAAACTATGTACAAAAATAAAAAATTTTTCAAAACGCATTTCGAGAAATTGGAAATTTTACGTGGCAACAACTCTTAGCCGATTTTCTTGTTTTTTTCACGTCGTTGCTCGCATTCGATGCGAGCCGTTTTCGCAAGTAAACTTACTACTTGCAGTCCATAAATATTATTATGATTCGAGCCTTTAACATTTTGTGCATTTTTATAGTAAAAATCCATCAGTGGTTACATGACGATGACGATTTACAATCCATCTCCAACAAATTGAATCTTCCAGATCCAAGTACTATCCGTTATTAAATTCATGATTGCTGCGTCGCCACAAACGTACTTACAATAATTATTTCGAATTTTGATCTCGAGGTTCACGTAATTCATTGGAATAAACGATCGGACCCAAATAAAAAATCAAATGTAGTTCATAAACAAATTCCAAAAATCCAGTATAAGGAAATTTTCATAATTGTAATGCTTTTAATTTTCATTCGACTGCTTCAAATTTTCTGAATTTAAAAAAGCAAAAATCTGGAGTATGATTTTTATAAGACAAGAATTTTTCATTCCTTGAGATTCCAATTATTCCAATCGATTACGAATGTAATTGTCACACTCCAAAAGGAGCCAACGTTCTGCTGACAAAGGGAGAGTCTCAACTTTTTTTTTTTTTATTTGGATGAAAATCTGAAAAAATGCTTCTTTTGGTACTTTTGATAAAACCTGATGCAAGCATTAGGTAGGTTATTAAGAATACTATTGAAAATTAAACGAATTTTTGTTCAGAAAAATTTCATCTTTCAGTAATGTAACAAAAGTATTTCAGAAAGATTTCTGCATAATTTTCGTAGATGATTGCTGCTATTATTACAATAAAACGTTTCTTTCATAAAATTTACATTTTCGACAAAATTTATATATCCTTAAGACTATCTAACAACAAATCAAACAATGCAAGATTAGAGAAACATTTGAAAAATGTTTAAAAAGAAATATTCATAAAATATTTAATAAAAACTTTCTCGAAATGATTGTCAAACATTGAAATGTTATCTTTCTGAAAATTGTGGAAAATTTTACATGGAAATATTGCAGAAAAATTTCAGACACAATTCAAATGCAATGTTACAGTTGAAATGTGGCTGAAGTATTTTTGTAATATTATACAAAATCTTGAAACATTAACTGAATGCATAGCGTAATGGTTTAAGTGCACTGATGGTATTCAAATATTTTTAGGTTCGATTTCAATGGTCGACAATTTTTTTTTTTTTTTTATTGCAACTTTTTTAATATTTACACGTATTTTTAGAGAAATGTGTATTAAGTGAAAAAAAATAACAATAAAAAAAAGTAAATTTATTACTAAAAACACAGAGTCGTGACTTGAAAAATCATTTTGCAATTTTTTGAGTAAAAAAAGTCGTTTTTTTTTTCGTCAGTTATTAATACTGTAGACAAGTCAATTTACAAAACTTTCTTGTAAGTATTAAAAAGGATAAATTAAAAAAAAAAAAAAGAAATATAGCGTAACGGTTCAAGTGCATTAATGGTAATCAGTTACTTTTAGGTTCAATCTCGATGGTCGAAATTTTTTTTTTTTTTGCAACTTTATCAATATGTATACGTTTTTATGAAATTAATGTGTATTAAGTGATAAAATTTACAAAAAACAAAAAAAAACGAGTATATTACTAAAAATACTGACTATTTGGTAGATTTCAAAAAAAAAAATCATTTCTCACGTTTTTCAATAAAAAAAACTCGTCAATTTCATAATACCTTATACACATTTATTTGAAAAATTAACGCGTAAGTATTAAAAAAGATAAATTAAAAAAAAAATGTCGAAAATAACCAACATGGCGCAACGGTGTAAGTGCACTGATGGCATTCGGATAGTTTGGGGTTCAATTTCAACGCTCGACAATTTTGTCAATGTAACTTTTATATGTACACAAATTTTTTATCTAATAAATGCGTATCGAGTAATAAAATTGTCGAAAAAACCAATTTATTACTAAAAACATTGAATATTATTTCGGTGATTAAAAAAAAATCATTTTGTAGATATATTTTAAGTAAAAAACGTGTTTTTTTTTTCAAAAAAAGTTTATATTAAAAAAAAAAAAAAAAAAAAAAAAAAAATTGTCAGCGATTGGAATCGAACCTATAACTCTCTAATTTTCACAGTTGCACTTTAACCATTGGTCTATGCTGACTGATATTACAATATAGAATTCGTTTGTAAAACAAAATAAAATTTGGCGACACATGTAAAGATTAATCCCGAAAACACATAGATACATACTTTTTTTTCCCCCGAAAATTGATTATTTTGAGATATACATGGATTTTTAATTTCATATGTACAGATATACTGATCATGTAAATGACGTTTCTGAAACGATCTACTTTCGTCAAGATCAGCGACGAAAAACATCGATGCCAATTAAAATGTCAACAATTTACTCAACCAACTACCCAGCGTTAAAACGAATATTTCAAGGTTTTCATCATACCAAAAGAACCTCAATTTCAGGTTTTCATCAAAATCAATGACGACAAAGTCAGACCATCCCCTCGTTAATCCATTAAAATTTCATTACCCAAACAAATATCACATTGTCTAGAACATTCGAACGGTTGTTAGAATTCATACTTTCGTCGCTTCGCTTATTAAACATATAAATAAACAACACGTAATCGCCGAGCAGAGTAAAAATTGCTATTGTTACAAAAAGTCCGCACCCGTCGAGTCAACGTGTCGCGCGTTAAAATCTCACAACATTTGTTTTGGAGCGTTGTTTGTCAAATGAAGAAAAAAAAAATGGTCATGAATTGGACAGTCTGATAATTGGGTCATCATCAGATGTCAGATTACGGTCTTAATATTTCAGACTCGGTCATTCTTTGTAAGTCTTCAAGATCTATTGTGTCGACGAGCTCTGAGCGCATGACGCTGCTGATGTCTTGTCCATCCGTAGCGAAATCAAACGCTTCGGCGAACGAAGTCGCGATCGTCGGGACCAGATCTTTTTCGAAATCCGGATTCGACAAGTCGTCGGGGCCCAAAGAGCAATCTACAATTTTCAACATCACAAAATTTTACACGCAATTCGAATTTACATCTAATTACTTTCCTACCTCGAAGAATTCTCATGAGCGCAAGCTTCAAGTTTTTTTGAAATTTGAAGAATTTAAATTCATCCAACACTTAGATGTGTGTGTCCAATAATTTCCTGCTACTTTTTCGAATCATTTCAATTGTTTCTGCATTTCAAGTTTTTCACCTCCTTTCCCTCGAGAGCCTTAAAGGAGAGAGTGGCAGGCGCAGCCATTTTGTACTAATACATTCTCATTTCACTGTGTATGTGAGATCATGTGATCTCACATACCCGTGATCCCACATGTGTATGTGGATTCCTGTGATCACATGATCTCACATGCACAGTGAAATGAGAATGCATTAGTACAAAATGGCTGCGTCTCTTGCCGGCCAATCAGAGCACGGCGAGCCTTCTCTGCCCAGGGGCGGCGAAAGATGTGGGTATGGTGGGTAGCACTACCACACAAGTTTTTTCTGGAATACTACAAATTTTTCCAATTTTAATAAATTCTCAAACTTTTAACGTAATAGACTATTACATTTTTCAGAATTTTTGAAAATATATCTAACACATGCAAGATTTTTTTCAATTTCAAATACCTTTCAAGTATTATCAACTGTTTTTACAAAAATAAATAAAGGTACTACTCATATTATTTCGAAGAACTATGGTGAACACAATTTACAAAATTAATGGACATATTCTGAAATCCTACGAAACTTTTGATTTTTCTAGAAATATTGGCAGTTATCAAAATTTTAAACGTGTTCTCATTTTTCAATTTTTTAATGATTCTCAACATTATAACAACTATTAAAAACTTTATGAATTTTCTAAAAATTTGTCCAACTCATCAAGATTTCTTGTGATTTTTTGACACTTTTCGAGTTTTTTTTTAGATTTTTCTTACAATCAGACAATTTAAAAAACATGATCACGCATATTTTAAAGAAAAAATTAATATGACAATGCACACAATATAAAAAATGCATTAAAATTTCCTGCAATTCCACCAAATACTCAAAATTTTCAAAATTATTAGCAATGTTTGAAAGATTAATTTGAATGTTTTCTGATTTTTAAAAGTTTTCAAAAATTGAAAGTTCAATGCACACTATTCAAAATTTTCGTGAATTCATCAAAATGTGTCGAAATTATGAAGAATTTTCTTAATTTTACAATATTTTCGAAGTATCGCAAATTTTCATGCAAAAATTAAGAAAAAAATATTTTTATTTATTTCGGAGAAATATAATAATTAACACAATTTACGAAACTGATGAAAATTTTCTGACATTCTACAAAAATTTGTATCTTTTTAAAATCATTGACAGTTTTTGAAATTTTTATTGTGTTATGATTTTTCAAAATTTGCAGAAATTCTAATGCCAAATTTTACTATTTACTCTAAACTTTCGAAATTGTATAAAAATTTGTATAACTTATAAAGATTTCTTGCAATTTCGAGTATTTCGTATTTTTTTTACAAAAATAGAAAATATTACTATACATTTTTTGAGTAAATATAATAATAAACACAATTTACAAAATTATGAACATATTCTGAAATTTTACGAAACTTTTGATTTTTATAGAAATATTGACAGATATCAAAATTTCAAACGTGTTCTCATTTTCCAAACTTTTAAAGATTTTCAACATTATAACAACTATCAAAAACTTTATAAATTTTCTAAAAATTTGTCCAACTCATCAAGATTTCTTGTGATTTTTTGACACTATTCAAATTTTTTGCAGATTTTTCTTGACCAATATAAAAAAACATGATAATGCATATTTTAAAGAAATAATAAATATGATAATGAACCCAACATAAAAAGTTCATTACCATTTTCCAAAATTCTACCAATTTCTCGAATTTTTCAAAATTATTAGCAATTTTCGAAAGATTAATTTGAATGTTTTCTGATTTTTAAAAATTTTCAAAAATTGAGAGGTAATGCAGACTACTCAAAATTGTCGTGATTTTGTCTAAATTATTGATATTTCTAAATTATGCAATACTTATTAAGTATTGCAAATTTTCATGCAAAAATGTAGAATAAATTATCCTTATGCATGTTTTGGAGAAAGATAACGATGAACGAAATTTTCAAAACAAGTGAACATTTTCTGAAATTTTACAAAAATGTTAATATTTCTCAAAATTTGATAAAAATTTGTACAACTTATAAAGATTTCTCACAATTTTTGAATACTTTTTAAGTATTCCAAATTTTTGTTACAAGTATGAAAAATATTAGTATACATATTTTGAAGAAATATGTATAAAAATGAACACAAATTTTGAGTTTTTTACAACTATTGACATTTTTTACACTTCTAATGTATCCTGATTTTTCAAAATTTGCAAAATTTTTCCAGCTCATTAAGATTTCTTATGTTTTTCAAATACTTTTCAAGTAGCCCAAATATTTGTTCAAAATAAAAAAAACCATTACTCATCGTTCATATTTACTAAAAAAAGTTTTTGAACACAATATACAAAAAATTTTCTGCAATATCACCAGTTCCCCGAATTTTTAAGAATCATTGTCAATTCCAAAAATTTTTGATGTTTTTCGATTTTTAAAAATCGTAAAACACATGAAAAACTACTAAAAAGTTTCCAAAAGTTATAAAAACACGATAATAAACTTGAGTCATTTACTACCCACTCGAAAAAATCGCGTTCTGCCGCCCCTGTGATTTACAATTTCAATTTTATTTATTCAATAACAATGTTCTTGGTACAATTACAGTTTGATGAATAAACAAATCAAAATTCGTATTTCAAGTGGTTCGATTATTACAACGGGAAATTCATCCACTCGCGTACGATTACATATTAATTTTCCTAATTTTCTCTTAGGAAAACACTCCTAAGAGAAAACCTGCCGCCTTTATTAATGATTAAATTCTCCATTTCCTTAACCAATGTCAAGTTTGAAAAGGTTTGGCTGCCTTGAAAAAACTCAGCAATTATTTTTCAAAAATATTTTCCTAAACATGCCACTTACCAGTCAGTGTAATTGTGGGAGTATTTGGCGTCTGAGGAGTCAATTGTTGAGTCGTTGTTGGCGTTCTCGACTGATATGCCATTTGCTGAAGAGAATTCGTATCATAAAAACCGTCCCCCTGGCCAATGTCGCCACCGACATTTATGAGATCGCTCTTTACAAAAGTAATAATAATAAAGCATTAGTAAAACATCGTTCATAAGTATGTAAAAATTTCATTCCCCCAAAACTCACTTGATTATAATTTGACGTGTGACTGGGTGAGTTCATGTATTGGCTCAAACTCGCCGTTGGTGAGTCCATCTTCAAAACACAAAAAACCGTATAAATCACAATTTATCAAGCAATCGTTTTGCCTGCACAACCAAAAATGTAAACCGAAGTCAAAAAAAATCCTCGCTTACCAAACTTGAGCACTTACTCGCTACAAAAAATATTTTTCACGACAAAATCAGCCCCTACATTTCAACAACGTTTATATAATTTGTGTAAATGTATTTCGTAGTTAAGCTTTTGCAACTTTTGGCTGAGGAATTATGAATGATTGAGCTTAAGTTATTGCCTTCAAGCAATTACGAACAAAATAAAGTTGGTCAAAGGACCGACCGAGGGAAACGAAAAAGGGGAAACTGAAGGCGAAAAAACGAAGAAAACGCAACTGGATTTGTATATAAGAAAACACGTAGTTTAAGGCAAAAAAAAAGACAAAATTTGTTTTTAATGGCATATGTTTTGATTCATTGCCATTCCAAAATCAGTTATTCGGAATGATAATTTTCCATAACCACCAAAATTTAGGAATATTTTACCGAAATCGAATTTTCAGAAAAATTTCTCAGAATAGACATTTTTCGGAAAAAATGCAAAATATTAGAATTTCAGAATATAAAATCCTTTATTCCTTCTTAAATAAAATAAAATAAAAAAAAAAAAAAAAAAAAAACCATGAAAATCGCAGAAAACTGTCTTATTTCTGTTTAAAATATGGGGATCATTAGAATTTCAGGTTATGCATGAAATAATTCAATAAGACCATTAAAATTGGAGAAATGAATAAAATAATACATACAGAGTGAATATTAGAATAATTTTTATAGAATTCGAATTGGGGAATAAAATGAAATAAAAATAGACTTTTTGAATAGGAGAAAAAAAGCACAATGAAACCGTTAGAATTAAATGATGAAAATCGCCATTTTTTAAAATTCAAATAAAGCATAGAAAAATATCATTTAATATTGGAAAATGAAATAAAATTAATCATAGAAACAATGAAAACTGCAGAAAGCAAATATCTTATTTCTGTTTGAATAAAAAAAATAATATAAAGGGACCGTTTGATTTGTTTGTGATATAAAATTATACAAGAGACCATTAGAATTGGAGAAAAAAAGAACATAATACGAGGAAACCATTAGAATTGAACAATGAAATTTGTTGAGTTTTTTGAAATTCAAACAAAATAATATAAAATAATTTGCCATTATTGAAAAATTAAATAAAATAATTTGAAGAAACCATGAAAATTGCAGTTAACAAATCTCTTTTTTTTGTTTTAATAAAAAAAAAGATCAATAAATAAAAATAAAAAAAATATGCAAGGATCCTTAGCATTCAGGCTAATATGCAATAATACAAGAAACCAGTAGAATCTTAGAAATAAATAAAATAATACAGAATTACAATAAAATATTCTTATTGAAATAATTCTTTTTACAATATTTTTTATTTTTATTAAAACAAGAATACAAAAATGGTAATAATTTTTTTTTAATTTACTTATTACAACAATAAGTACATGAAATATTATTTAAATTTATGTCTATTATATGCAATTTATTATTTATTTATTCACCATTCAAATATTATTATTATTGTTATTATTATTATTATTATTATTATTATTTTTATTTTTATTATAAAATATAAATTTCCTCATTGCTTTTTATTTATAATGAAATATTACACAATGACATTCGAATTAGGGAATAAAATTGAATGATACGAAAAGTTTATTTGAATTGTTAAAACAAACAAAAAATAAGATCAAACTATTCGAGTTGAATAATGAATATTACCATCTTTTATTTCAATTCAAATTAAATTATATAAACGGATCATTTCGTAGTGGAAAATGAATAAAACAATTGGAAAGAATTATTGGAATTGGAGGAACTGATAAAATAATACAGAATTACATTAAAATTCTTATTTAAATAATTCTTATTATAATAATTTTTATTCTTAATTAAACAAGAATAAAAATGGTAACAATTTTTGTTTTATTATTAAAATTAAATTGTATTATATGCAATTTATTATTTATTTATTCACCATTCAAATATTATTATTATTGTTATTATTATTTTATAAGATATAAATTTCCTCATCGCTTTTTATTTATAATGAAATAATACACAATGACATTCGAATTAGGGAATAAAATTGAATGATACAAAAAGATTATTTGAATCGTTAAAACCAAAAAAAAATAAGACCAAACCTTCAAGTTGAATTATGAAAATTACCTTATTTTAGATCAATTCAAATTAAATTATATAAACGGATCATTCAGTAGTGGAAAATTAAGTAAAAAAATTTAAAACAACTATTAGAATCGGGGCATTATAATATAATATAGAATTATAGAATGAACATGGTAATTATTATAAAAAAATGAAAATTTCCTCATCGCTTTTTATTTTTAATGAAATAATACACAGGGACATTCAAATAAGAAAAGAAAATGGAATAATACAAATATAAAAATCGACAATTTTAAAATGAAAGTGTAAACGTTTCACTTTGAAAAGAAATGGCTTTGAAATTCCTTCCGTTTCATGCCTAAACGTGAATTCCTCTCAGTGTACTTTTCCCAGATTTTAGTGATTCCGGAAAATGTACCTTCCAAAAAATACCCGAAAACCTTTGCATTTGAACCATGAAATGACGACAGTGGCGCCAAAATTGAAGAAAAGACGTTCACAGACCCAAACCCCCAAACCATTCCTTCTTCCTGCTTCTTTCATTGTTTCACAAAACAAAGCAATCGCCGTCGTAACGAGAAACCGGGATCGTAAAGCAAGGGAAAAACGAAACAAATCTCTTTCAAAAGTGACTAAAGTGCAGAAGGGAAAAATTGCGGTCACCTCGAGTTGTGTGGTCAGGGCATAACCGGAATCCGCGAGCTGCTGCATCATTTGCGCCCAATCCTGACGTAGGCAGGCAATAAAAATTGTCACCTTTAAATACACTTGCAATCCCGACAGGCAAAACCGAAATTAATAAACAAACCAGTTGTTCCCCCATTCGACTCTCATTTCCCCGGGTCACAATGTAAGCCTCCAAGAAACGAACGGTGGAATAATGGCTCTTGCGAGGCAAATGAATAAACAATGAACGTTGTAAACGTAAGAACATAAGAAGGCTGATGGAAATGAAACCAACTGTACTCGAGAAGGCAGAGCAACAAAATTATAGACCTATGAAAAACAGGGTAACAAATAACGACTGAGATTGTACCGGATGGCGAAGCTTCATCGTACGCATACGTTACGATCGCCTTCGAGATCTTTCAATTTCTAAACCGGTGCAACATTTACTCTGGGAATTCGATTGGTCGAAAACCCCTAATGCGATTTAAACTCTGGACCTGAGACGAATGATGCACTACCTATGATATACTACCATGTTCTTGATACTCACCACTCCCTTGGCAAGCATAGGAAAACGACACGGTAACGTCAATACAAGCAAGCAAATCTTTGCCATCAATTCCGGAATGAAGACTCACCATGGTGAATTGCTCGAAGTCCGCGTGGACTTGGTTGAGAAAGAAACTCGATTCCAAATTGTCCGAGGTCATGCTCGGTTGACCGGAATGTGCCGAAGGGCTCGCTGGGGCCGATGGGTTATTGCTGTAACTCAACGGACTTCCCTGGAATTCAATTCAATTGAAATGAAGAAAATTACACGATTCTCGCTCTTTCGCAGTGAACGAAAGAAAAGGATCGACATACTTGAACCGTGAGACTAGGCGACGACTGCGGCGACGGCCTGTTTATGGGTTGCGACGTCCTGTAGGAACCAAGTGAACTGAGCTGTGACGACACAGGCTGCGCTTGCGGTTGCTGCGTTGCCTGAGGCGAATTCTAAAACCAACATTTCACCACTTTGAGCATACTCGAACAAGTTTACTCTCACGTCGGATGCGCCCTTACTTGAGAGATGGCGTATTCAGATTTGTGAAAATCCAACAATTTAAGATTTGACGATTTCAAAAATTTGCGAAACAGACAGTAAAAACTGCGACAATCTCTAAAGAAAATTCAGAAATAAACTGAGTTGCAGGATTCAGATACAACTGGAAATATGCAAAAAAAGCCACCACGATTTCGAATGTTGAACAGGGCTTCCCCCACCCATTTACCAGAACAATTAGCCAAAAATGTTTTTTCTGAAACCTAATGTCCAAAATGCTATTATGCAAAATGACTTCTTTCCCGAATAATTATCATAACAGTTTTTTATGAAAAAGATTTTCCAAAAATTTTATCGCGATTTTCTGCAGCCTGAACTATTATATTTTATTCTCAAATTCTAATAATCCCTAATATACGTATCATTTTTTAATTACATAAAAACAAAGCATTCTGTATTATGTATTTACTTAAATCTAACGAGAATAAGACAATAATAAGTACTTTTCTTTCGACGATTCCTTTATATTATTTTATTGTCTTTAAACGAAAATAAGGAAATCTTCATTATTTAATTCCAATGGTCTCTCCGTTTTTTTTTCTTTTACTTTCCAATTCTAATGGGCCTTATATATTATTTTATTATTCAATATTGAGCGATGCCCTTGTATTATTTCATTTAAATTGAACAAAAATAAGGCAATCTTTATTTTTCAATTCTAATTGTCTTTTAACATTATTTCATTTCATCCCTCTATTATAACGGTCCTTCTTTACTATTTTTGTTCATTTTTACCAAAACATAGCATTTTTTATTCAGTTCTAATGGCATTATCGAATTATTTTATTTTATTTTCTATTTGAACAAAAATTTTTAGCATTCAATTATAATGGTCCCCACTCCCCATATATTATTCTAATGGTCTTGTATTATTTTATTTCATGATTTTATATTGAGTAATGCCCTTGTATTATTTCATTTTTTTTTTTTTTTTTTTTTTTTTTTGATATTGAGTGATCCCCTTGTACCTATCATCTTATTTTAATTGAAAGGAAATAAAAAATCTTTTTAGTTAAATTCTGATGGTTCCTTATATGTATTAGGTATTTTATTTTTTTTTTAACCGAACAGGGAAGTTATTTACTTTAATTCTAATGGTCTAGTATTATATTATTATATTATTTATTTTTGAGTGATGCCCTTGCATTACTTTATTTTAATTAAATCAAGATAAGGCAATCTTTAATATTCAATTCTAATGGTCTCTTAATATTATAGGTACTAACGGTCCCCTTCTGTATAATTTTTTTAATTTTCACAAAAACAGAGCATTTTTTAATTCAATTCTAATGGTCCTGTCGTATAACTTTATTTTATTTTTTAATATTGATTGACCCCCTCGTATTATTTTATTTTAATTGAACGAACATTAGGAAATCTTTATAATTCAATCCAAATGGTCCCTTTATAGATAGATTATAGAACAAAGATAAGGCAATCTTCATAATTTGATTCCTATAGGCCCCTCATATTATTTCATTTTTCCCCCTATTTCAATGATCCTTCTTCATGACTTTTGATAATTTTCACCAAAACAGAGCATTTTTCATTCAATTCTTACGGTCTTCTCCTATTATTTTGCTTTATTTTTCAATATTAAATACCTCCCTTCCATCATTCCATTCAAATTTTGCATCAATGAGGCAATCTTTATAGTTCAATCCCAATGGTTCCATCGTACTATTTTATTTTCCCCTCAATCTAAATAGCTTCCATTGTTTCCCAAAAAATGCATATTCTGGGAAAATTGTTCCAGATACATAAAAGCATTTCAAAAATTTGATTCCAGGAAAAAAATGTCCAAAATTTGGTTGTTCTGGAAAATGCTCCTTGTGGTTTAAATTCGAAATCCATAGAAAATTCACGTTTAAAGCTTACTTGTTAACATTACTTTGCCATACATTCAGAGAAATTTCCGGTTAGGCATGAAACGGAAAGAATTTCAAAGCCATCTCCTTTCAAAGTGAAACCCTAACCCCTTCATTTCCAAACTGCCGACGTTTCAAAGTGAAAGGGGATCCCTTTAACGTTGAAACGCTATTCCTTTCAGCTGTACAAAATTTTCCTGAATGTGGACAATGAGAATGGGCGAAAAAATGACTGGTAATGTACATAAGTGTTGTCCGTGAGCGCGTTGTAATCCGTCATGCTGACAGGACTTTGGGGTGTCACGGGGCTGAGCGGTTGTTGATAGATGTAATGCTGGGAGCCAAGGGACGTCGCCTGCGAGGCCGTCGTCTGGTGCTGGGAATAAGTTTGCAGATCCGGCTGGGACGTGTTCGTGCTGCCTTCCAGCCCCACGCTCTGCTTCATTTTCAATCAAACATATCAACAATCCTCGTCATTTCCAACAAAAAACAAGCTACTTCGTGTACAGGACTTGGCTCGATATTCTCATAGCCACAATATCGTCGTCATCGACTACTCGTTACAATGATAATTATTCGACACTGCACAAGCGTTTTCCAAAGCCTTCACTTTTCTCGCTCTTAAGATGGTCAGACCATTTTTTACTTTTTCCTTGTAATAAACAAAACATTGTTATTTTTGAGTTCTTGCCAACTGAAAATGGGAGCGTGATTCGAGCATTTCAGAGAGTGAGGAAAAATGTAGACTTCAGTGATAAAAATGAGGAAAAAAAAAAGTGTTTCAACTAACCTTGCACGTTGGGAGGTACCTAGAGTTAACGGGTACGGATAAATGGGTCTGTAAAATAACAAAAACGAAAAATACTACAACAAAAGCAACGTAAAAAACACGTGAAAATAAATGAAAAATGGGTCGTTAGGTTTTTTTCTTCAAGATAAGCGAGGACGATGGAATGTGATTTTTTCGAGAAGGCAGTAATTAAGATTCAAGCAAGGAGGGGGGGAGGGTTAATTGTTATCATGTTTCTCAAAAAAATGCCCAATTTTTACTTCAAATAATTTTTGATAATTCAACCCTAGTAGGGATGATTCTACAATTTATAATATATTGAATTAAATTAGACAATTTCTTGAAATAAATATTTTTATTGTTTTTTTTTTCATTACATCTCAAATTTGAATCGATTCAATTCCACATTTTACTATCCATTACGTTAAGTAATGTAAGTTTTCTTTACTTAAAAAAATTTTGCACTGATGGCGATGCGAACAAGCAAAGAAATAAAACTAATCAAGCTCATGCTCCGCGTGTAAATAACATATATACTAAGTAAAAATATTTCTTGACGTTTGCTGCACATTCTACTAACATTTTAAAACAAAACTCGAGCAAAACAAACATTCGTTTCACGTGCACTCTAGTGAAATCTACGTCGTTATATATACAGTATCTTTTAGTGTGTAGTCAAATAAATGCAGCATATCAAATTCGACAGTTCATTAACAATTAGATATTAAAATGTCGAGTTTTAGAATGATTGTAGATTCTTCGACTAATGTGATTTCAACGAACGTGAGTTTTTCAAACGAGGTTCAAGTGTATTTTGAAAAGTCTCACGTTGGTCGGTGAATTTTTATTATAATTGTTGTTAAATCTAATATTTTTCGAATGTTGCATTGATTTTGGTCCACACTTTCATAAAAACCGACGCGAAAATGGTAGGAAGGGATGAAAGTTATTCTGATCAAGGGAACATTTTGATGGTCTGGAAAGAAAATTTTATAAAATAACTTTTTTTCGCATTTTCATCAATGAAACTTAAGTCAAGTATAAAACTTTTATTTTTCAAGTCAAAAATTCATGCGCACAAAAAATTTAAATATCATACTTTGAAAAAATATGAAAGATTAGTTATTTAAACTTTTCAATTGTAATAATTCTTCGTGAATTTTCAAACTTACAAATTCACTATGAAAAAGTAGCATAAAATTTATTTATAAAATTAATATAATTCCTAAAAAACTAATTGAAATAATTTAATATTTTAAACTTTTCAATTCTGGTAATGATATGTAGTTCAATTAATAGAAAAAAATGACGATTTTTAATTTCAATGCATAAAAAACCACAGACTTCCGTTATAACAAAATACTTCTCTCAATTAAAAATGTTCAATTTACGAAGTATCTAATTCTAAAATTTTAAATAGAGAAGGCCTAAAATTTTAAGTTAGAAAAAATTCATAAAAAAAAATCGTAAATAGGAATTCAACTTTCTGAATATTTTGTTGGAAAACTTCTAATATAAATTTTTTTTGTGTGCGTCCCTGATAGTAAGCATACGCATCTTGCAAATATTCCGATTTGCAAATCTAATGGTAGATTCATAATCAGCGTCCGAGAAAACCACGCTGAGCATATACATCTTGCGGAAACTTAAATTTCGCAAGTGTTTGTTCAAAAAAAGTTTAAACAAATTAATTTTGTGAATCTAATGCCAGATTCATGATCAGCGTCCCAGAAAACCATGATAAGCACATACATCTTACGAAAAAATAAATTTCAAAAGTAGTATTTGTTTAATATAAGTTATAACAAATTAATTTTGCAAATATAATGCCAGATTCGTGATCAGCGTCCCAGAAAACCATGGTAAGCATATGCATCTTGTACAAATTTAAATCTCGCAAGTATTTGTTTAAAAAATAAGTTTAAACAAATTAATTTTGCAAATCTTATGCCAAATTCATGATCAGCGTCCCAGAAAACCATGTTGACCATGTACATCTTGCGAAAACATAAATTTCATGAGTATTATTTTTTAAATAAAAATTGCATTAAAAAAATTAATTTGTTTAAACTTTTTGTAAACAAATACTTTCGAAGTTTAAGTTTGTGCAAGATGTATATGCTTTCTATGGTTTTCTGGGACGCTGATCACGAAAATGATATTAGATTTGCAAAATTAATTTGTTTAAACTTTTTTTTTAAACAAATGCTTGCGAGATTAAGTTTCTACAAGATGTATATGCTTACCATGGTTTTCTGGGACGCTGATTATGAATCTGGCGTTACATTCGCAAAATTAATTTGTTTAAATTTTTATTTAATCTTGCAAATTTTCCCAATCTTTGATGATGTTTTAATTCATATGATATCTTACAATAATGTAAGTACTTCTGTACAATTTTTTCCATTTATTCTTTATTCAATGAAAATCAGTTAATTGTGTGAATTAAAGTAACTATTGCACTAAAAATTGGAAAAAGGTGAAATAAAAAATGGAATGGAGCGAAGGAAATGGTCATTTTCGCGTCGAGGAACAATCTACGAGCCTAATGTTCTATTAAAGAGGACGACAAGGATATTTACTTGGATGCTTGGCGGGCTGTGATCCTGTGAAAGGGAAAGCCTTCCAGCTTGTGCTAAGCTGGTCGGCGACAAGGTAGTAGGACTGCTCGTTTGAGGACTCTGGAATACATCATCGGTACCGACTTTTAAACAGTCCCCAAAATTTGTTTTAATTTCCTACGAAATACTCCCTATTTAAACTGATCTACAAGTTTAATAATGAAAAAAGGACTAAAACAATTCTATGAACTCCGAGTACACTCAAACCTCGATTTAATTAGAGAATACAATAAAATCGAGGTTTCAGTGTACACTTCAAAAAATGACAGAAAATATTGAGCTTGAATTTTCCTAATCAGTTGTGAAATAAATAAACCCAATTTTTAATAAAATATTGTCATCTAAAAGTTTATATTTATAAACATCTTCCTGAATTCGTAAAAATATTTTTCGTAAACTCAGTGTTGGTATCGGTTTGTATTTTTCCATCTTTTACATACCCTCAAATTAATTTAATACGTTACATGTCAAAAAGTGGAAGAGAAATTGTTGTATTCAAATATCCATTCGATTGCGGTTTACATAATTGATAAACTTTGCAGAGATGCACGTATGAGTTTAGTGGCACAGAAAGTAGGTAAAGTCACGTTTCTTAGATTTCACAAGTTGAATATAAAATGTACAAATATTGTAAAAAGATACAAAAATGAAAGCTGAGATTTGAAGAAAAAATTCCAGATGTAGAGTTGGATTATAAAAAAACAGATTATTATTAAAGCATACATATTAACAATGTGGCATTTATTTTTCTAGTATAGTTTTTAGAATTTTTATGTTTTATTTGATATTATATTTTGATAGGCGAAAATATATCTGAATTCATTCAATTATCTATAATTATAACGAATTTCAAGACATCATAAATAACGATATATGTATTTTTGCCTTTGATTTGAAAGAATGTCGTTGGTCAATTTTGTTTAAAAGCTCATAACTTTTTCAAAAATCAACCGATTCAACCTGTTTTGTGACTAAAATGTTTGTTATTGTCGTCATTATGAAACAAAATCATAAAATTTTGACCATCTACTGTTATGAATTAATTATACATCAATTCACAATAAGGGAAACAAAGTCTCGATACTCCAAATTTTCATTTCACAAAATTTACCAATTTGATGATGTCAGATTAATGCGCAACAACGATATTGATGACATATAAAACGCAGCGAATATTTACGTCGGCCTAGTAATATAAATATTCGACGTGCACGGTTGTGCTGAAAACAATGAAATTTCTTAGTGAGTGAAGAGACAAAAGAATGAGTTTATTCACGAGTTAGCGCTTGAGAAAATGTTAGAAAAGCTTTTGGTGAGCTACTTTGAAAAAAAAAAAAAAAAAAAAAAAAAAAAAAAAAAAAAAAAAAAAAAGAGAAAGAGAAAGAAAAAGAAAGAAAAAGATTTAACGACACATTGATGATAATGAAGAAGGGCTTACATTGCTGTAAGGTGAACCACTTGAATGATCTTCCTGGTCCAGGGGAGTGTGCAGGGGCGAAGGAAAATGAACGTTGCTCAAGTCAGGTAGAGATCCAGTGTTGTTGCCTATAGGAACCTGTTGCCCTGGTGGTTGCGAGCTGGGGTAAATACTATAAAACACAATTTGAAATTTTTTCATTCCCCTTTAATCCTTTTTCACGTGTCACTTACTAGTGTCATATATTCTTGATCATAATATTATATATTATATTATTTTATTAATTATATGTTACCCTTTATACTTTACATTATTATATTCATTACATGATTGATTTTTTTTAACTATATAATTCTATAATAGTCATTCATTATCATGTCACGTATAGTGTCAGGTGTCATTGTCAGGGACGTCGGGGGGGGGGGGGGGGAGGCAGTATATTAATTCTGCTCCTCTTCTTGTGAGCATCGAAATCGAAAAATCCGTACAGGATTTCACAAAACAAATCCATAAATATACGAAATACATGAAGATAAAATTTACTCGATTTACCTGGAATATATGTAATTTTAAATCCTACAGTATCTCATTCTAAACATTTATGTAGAAATCAATAAAAATATCAGAGAGTCATTAGAATTTTATAAATGTGATAAAATAATGAAAGAACAAGCATTCTTTGAAACACTAGAAATCGTTTGAAATACTAAGAAATTGTAAAACTTTGGAATACAGAGCATCAAATTTTTTGAATTGATGTAGCAATTTGAAAATACTTCAAAAATCTATGAAAAATATTAGATAAAACTACGAAATTTCAGAAGTGCTGAAAAATATGAAAAAGACTAAAAGTAATACTAACCTCCGGAATATTGAAATTCTATAGATTATTTCCTTAAAAACTTGTAAAAATAATTTAAAAAACTATGAATTTCTTAATCCTAAGACATCCAGTTCTGATAATCTACATAAGAATTCATCAAAATATTAGAAAATAAAAAAAATCCGATAAAATTCATGAATATCGAAAAAAAAAAGAGAATGAACTTAAAATTTTAGAAATCTGTAAAATCGAAAAGGTTATTCAAATACTTAAAATCGCTAATACGTTCTATATTAGAGTAATAAATTTCTAGAAATCTATTATACATATAATTAGAATTTTTAAAAAATCATACATCTGTGAAAACCTAGAAAATGCAACTAAATTTTTATAATAATAAAAAATATGAAAAATACTTAAAATAATAGGAATCTCTGAAATACGGGAATTCTATATGGATACTATTTTCTCAAAAATTGATGCAAATAATAAAAATTTACAAAACTTTCAATCCTAAAGCATCCGATTCTGAAAACCCTTCAGAGGAATCCATCAAAATAATGGATAATTTAATAAAATTTATCAATATGGAAAAAATACGAAATAGACCTAAAGTTAAAGAAATATGTAACATACTAAAAATCAATAAAGATGTTTTGTGATAAATTCATTGAAATACTGAAAATTTTTTAAGTTTTGGACCCGGGTATCAAATTCTAGAAATCAATATTGGAATTCTTAAATAGTAGATATCTATAATTAAAAAATCCTACTCAATTTGAATAATTTAAAAAATGTGAAAAATACTAGAAATACTAGAAATCGATGAACTACTGAAAATCCATCTGAATATTATTTCCTTAAATATGTAACTACACAATTACTGAACATCTATAACATTTAAATCCTAAAGCATCGAATTCTAGATATCTACATAAAAATTCATAAAAATGCCAGAAAATCATCTATGTAAACTGTTTTTTTTACTGAAACAGTATGAATAACACTAAAAATACTGAAAATCTATTATGATGTTATGATGCTAGAATAAATACTTATTGATACATTAAAATAAATATTTCAAAATTTGAGTTTGCCCCTCCATATAAAATTGCATTGCCACACCTCTGGTCATCGTCAAAATGGAAATAGACCTTTTTGCATGACAAAAAAAAAAAAAAAAAAAAAATTTGAGCTGATGAAAAAGAAAATTGTTTGTTTTTCTAGAAATTAAAAATACGACATTCATTTATTCATTTTCCGAAAATTTTCGTTGTTAGTAACAAAATTAGAAACATGTTAGGAATTTTTCACAAGTTTCACATTTCACATGCTTAAATAATCAAAAAATGTGATAATTCCGAAATTTCGTAAAAGGAAAAATTTTCATTTCTTACATTAAAATGTTGAATTATATTTTGATGAAAAAATTGAGAAAATAAAGCTCACAAAATTCTAATTATTTACGTTTCTAGAAATTTGAAACTGAAAAAATTGCAATTAAAAAACTATGACATATCCAGTTTTGGGAAATTTTTATTACTCAAAGATATTTTTGTATGAAATATACTTGAAAGATGCTCGAAAATGTTCAAGAAACTTCACATATTTTTCAATAAAAAATGACGATGATTCTAAATTTTGATGCAAGAAACTGTTACAATTATTTACTTCAAGATTTCGATTCGCTTCTTGATATCTATTTTTTTATATTGTCAGTTATAGTGCATGAATCACTCATACCCAATAATCGCACATTTTATCGCGTATTAGATTGTGTGATTTTGACGCCCGTAAAAAGCGATCGAATCAACAATAAAATAATCGTTCAAAAAATTTCAAGTTCCATACATAGTTGAAAATCGTAATACATTTAAACCTCGACATTGGCCTTTTTTCCGAGTCAGATTTTAATTCTTCAATTAGGATTTTAATTAAAGTCAGATAATGATTGCGATAAAATCCAGAAAAAATTATTCCTCAATTGTCCCTTCTCAATTTTTCCCAAGTTGTATAAAAAAGGCGTTAAAAATAGTAATAAATAAATGAAAATAATTTCTTTGAACCCTCAAATGCTTAATTGACACTCTCATAAGTGACACGTCAAATTATGAAAAATTGAAAAAATGTGAAACTAACTTGATTCCTGGCACCCTCGGCATTTCGCAAGAGGATCTTGGCCTCTCGATGAATCCATGATGCAAGTCTCTTTTTTCATTCGATGTGTGTTGATCTGCAATTTCGGAATATTTATAAACCCACATAGTAAACATAACAAGGCACGATGATGAAATGACGATGCAAAATATTCAACAATAAAAAATCGTATTTCCTTGCAAAATGTTACTCCAAAAGATTCAATCAACGTTTTCAAAATGAAATGCAATTATAGTAAAAATCGAAAAAAATGAAAGCAACTTGAGCTGAAAACAACAGAAATACAATATGACAAAAATATAGTATGAAGTTCACACATTCATTTTGCAAAGCATTATTTTTTAAAAAAAAAGCTCAAAGTTTAGTTGCACTTACGAAAATTCCAAAATCATTTACCTTACATTTCATTTTAATTATTTATATAAATGATTAGGTATTTCAAAGTTTAGACACATTAATTCTTATTTATTTACAAACACTTCTATGCAACAATAATTTAAATTATTGATATTAAAAATTAAATACTATCAAATTCAGACACGATAATTCAAAATTACCTTTTTTTAACATCAAAACATTACATGCTTGAAAACTGACAAAAAATGTAAAAAATTGTATTGTAAAAATTCAGAATTTCAGCAACTATAATTAGACACAGAAAAGACAAAAAAACACTGGATGAGCAAAAATGTAATCAAACCTGGCAAAGCTTTAATTAAATCTTCTCAAAGACACAAAATTAGTTGCACGAATAACAAATACAAATGTTGAAAAATTGAAAAAAGAAAAGAAAACGCCAAGAGAAATTTCCCTTACGTAAAGCACAATATTTGTATTTTTTAAAAACGATAAAAAAATAAAATATAACTAATTTGGAAAGTTTTTTGTGCACTGCGCAACAATTTTTTTTGTTTTATGAGAGCATTTCGAGCATGATTTTTAACCAGAGATAAATGAAATAAAAATATGAACTGGGTTCTACAAAATCATTATTTTTCTTCACAAAATTACATTGGATGTTTTATATCTTGATTCAAGTATTCTGGGCATGAGTTTATTTTTTAACAAAACAGAAAAATGTTGCTTCTTAGTCGAAATAATGAGGCACGTGTTTTTTCTGTTGACCAAACAAAATGTTTATGAAAAATTACATCTTTTGAATTCAGCCATTTCGAATATTCAAAGGAATTCATGGGAACGTAAAATAATTCACAATTGATAAATATACTGACAATCGATGAAAAATGAAAAATTATAGAGCATGAAATTCTTGGAATTCTTGCGAAATTCAAAAAATACTAAAACTACTGAAAATGAAGAAGATACTTATAAATTCTGATGAAATTATTTCGGAAGTCTGTGAAAATTTCGGAAATCATAAAACCTAAATTCCTAAAGCTTTGAATTTTAGAAATATAGTCTGTTGAAATCTTGAAACTTTTTAAAAAATCTGACGAAATCCAATGAATACACAAAAGTAATATAATATTAGAAACACTGAAAATCAAAAAGATACATATGAATGCCGATTGAATTATTTTGAAAATCAATAAAAATCTTGAAAATTCTTGAAAAAAAATTCCTAGAACATTGAATTTCAAAAATATTTATAAAAATCTAAAAAAAGTGCTGAAAATCTATTATCTCTAAGAAAACCTGAAGAAAATTGATAAATACACAAAAAAATAAAGAATGCTGAGAATTAAAAGGATACTTATGAATGCTGGTTGAATTATAATAAAAAAATTTTAAAATCTTGGAAATTCATAAAAGTTTGATTCCTAGAGCATTGAATTCCAGAAATCTTTACAGTAATGAAAATCTCTGAATTTTCTAGAAAATTTTACAAATTCATGAAAAACTCAAAAATACCAAATCCGCTACAAATTAAATGGAAACTAATAAATGCAAATTCGATTATTTTTGCAATCTATACAAGTTATGGAAATTCATAAAACTTTGGTTCCTAAAGTATTGATTTTTAAAAATCTATATAGAAATCTAAAAAAAATTCATACATTTGTAAACTGTCTAAAAATTTTACAAAGTTCAATAAATACAAAAAAATAAAGATACCAAAATTAGTGAAATTGCATTAGTTGTAAACGATGATTGAATTTTTTAAAAATTATCCACAGAATTTCGAAATTAATGGAACTTTTATTCCTAGAACATCGAATTCTAGAAATCTATAAAAATACCAGAAAATCCTTTGAATCTTTTAAAAAAAATACGAAAAATACTGAAAGTACTCGAAATCAATGGTGTTTTCTGATAAATGATGATAGACAAAATTAAAACGTTCCAAATTTTCAATTCAATGAAATAGCAACCTAGAAATCTAAAAAAGTATCTTTAAAAGAAAGAAAAATAGAACTTTTTATCAATAGTAAAAAACTTTTGAATCACGTCAATCAAACTTTTATAAAATTTTATGATAAATAAAGTTTTTTTTATCAATTTGATCAATTAAATATTGCAATGCTATTTAAGTTCACTTTGCATAAGGATTCATACAAAATCGATAAAAAAAATGTATCAAATCGACTATTGTACGCATTAAAATAAATTATAATTGAAATGAAAACAAATAAATCTATTTTAAGGACCACCCTAATGTACAAGTCCAATAAAAATATCAGAAAACCCTCCGATATACTCTGAAAAATCCATCAAAATCTATGCTATACAATCAGCATATCGCTGTAATAATACTGAATCTAGGATCATTCCAATAAATTTAACATTAATATTGATATTCTTCATTTCAATTCCCATCCTTAAAAACCGTATCTCGAAATGCTCTCGACAACGGGAAATGTCTCTCAGCTCTCAATGTGAATGCTTGAAGATTGTACACTCGAGCCTGCTTATCCGGGACTGTTCGGGGGCTACGTCGTCCCCCCATATCCCGGATAAACGAGTTCGAATGTACACTAAAAACTCGGATTCTCTTGCACAAGGTGTTTTCGCCCCTGGAATCTCTTGCTAATTCCGACTCATTTATTCTTCCTTTTCTCTTGATTTTGCACTTTCGAAAATTTAAATCCATTGAGAGAAGAAATATAATAGAAACTGGAAACCCTTCTTCTAAGACAAGAAATTCCGAGTTTTGGGTGTATGAATAGTAATAAAGTAGTAAAAAAACTGTTGAAACCGACATGCATCGCTACCTCGGCGATGGTGGTGGTGATGGTGATGGTGCATGGACGAGATGGACTGGTGGCAAGCTTCGTTTGCACTCTGGTGCAGGGCCGAGTCGGAGTTGGTTCTCCTCCACGTGTCCGGGGGTGGAGGCGACAGATAAGGCACTCCGCTGTAAGGCGATGTGTCGTGCCTTTTTTCGAGGGGCCTTGACCTCATCGGGCCCACCCCAATGTTCCTCCCTCGATCATTGTTCCGGTACATGCCCGTGTTTTGTTGTTGCATCTCTTCCAGATTGTTCAGTGCCGTCTGCAAGCACAATTTACAATATGCAAACATTTAATACTGATATTATTTTATTACGACTTTCAGCACAAATACGCAATACTTCAATATGTTCATATTGTCATAACATAACCCTTGCAGTATAATAATAAAATAATATATTCTTATAATTTACAACGTTTTATTGTAAAATATTTTCTCACACATTGCAATTACAAACATGCAAACGTTTCATCATGAACGAGAACCGAAAAAATCGTTTCTATTAGTTTTTATAGTCAAGGTAATAAGTAACTGTGTACACTCGAACCTGCTTATCCGGGACTGTTCGGGGGCTATGTCCCGTATAATCATGTCCCGCATAAACGAGTTCGAGTGTATTGATACATATTATCAAATTGACATTCGCCTAATGGTTCTAAATTTTTTCACCTTAATCTTAGGTGGAAAGAGAAAAAAATTATTTTTTTTTTCGTTTTCGTTCATTTCATGAACGTTTTGAACTTGATTCACTGATAGTCGGAGATACAAAATGTAGTTTTAAGGGATGTTTAAAATATTTACCAATCTAGCAAATTTATCCGAATTTTTTAGAATCTCAAAGATTTTTACAACTTTTATATTTATTGACAATCTTTGAAATTTTCAAAGTGAATTTTAAAACTTAAAAAATTTTCATTGAAATTTTTCTTGTACGATAAGACACTTTTTGATTCTTAAACATTGTAAGAACCTTATACAATTTTTAAAATTTTTTCAACTTGTAGATTTTTATTTTAATTTCCAAAATTTTACTATCGACCATCTACGTACGATAAAATATTGTTTGACTTTCAACAATATTCAAAATACTCCACAATCTATAAGATCAATTTTTTTTTTTTTTTAATTTTACAAAATTTTAAACCTTTCAACTATTTTCATTGAAATTTTCAAAATTATTGACAATAGCTGTACGATAAAAACATTTTTTGAACATTTTAAGAACATCTACACAGCTCCTGTAGTTTCACAGAATATTTTCAGAATTTTCTACCTCATAAAAAAAATTTTTTTTTTTAATGATAGTCTAAAAATGTTTCGAATTTCGTAGAGTTACATGGAGAATCTTAGAAAGTTGAAATAATTTTTGATTCTTCAAAATGTTTATTTACTTTTTCAAAATGATCGACAATCTACGTACGGTAAAATTTTTTTTGGCCTTCAAGAATTTTCAGAGTAAGGAAAATGTTCAAAATATTCCACAATATATAAAATTGATCATCATTTTTTAGAACCATATTTTTCCAATCTCTTAGGATTTTTCATGTTTTTTTAATTTCACATTTTAAGACTTTCACAGATTATGATTGAAATTTTCAAAAATTTCTATTTTCTCTATATGACAAAAAATTTTGTAATTTTAAAAAATTCCAAGAACCTTATAAATTTTTCGAATTTATTAAAGCTTTAGCGTTCATCTTTCAATTTTTCCAATATTTTTTGATTTATCAAAAATTTTTCATACTCCTAGATTTTCATTCAATCCTCCAAAATTATCGACGATCTACGTACGATGGAACATTTTTTGACTTTTAACAATTTTTAGGGTACAGAAAATTTGCAAAATATTCCACAATCTACAAAATTCGTCAACATTTTTTGAAATCCTGCAAAAATTTTTGGAATTTTCCATCATCTTAAACTTTTTCAATATCTTTCTAATTTTTAATAATTTTCAAAAATTGTACGATATCCATTGAAATTTCAAGAACAATATCTTGGTTTTTTTATTTTATTTTCCAAAAATTTCAAGAAATTTCAAGAATTGACTTCATACATTATCAACTTCCCTATAAAATTCTTAGATTAAAAAAATTCCATGAACTTAAAAAGATTCTCAAAATTATTCCCACATTTAAAAACACAAGTTGTAAAAAAAAGAAATTGATTGTGAGTTGATACGTATTTTTTCTCAATGGAACAAAAACTTTCTAATAAATCTCAAACTAAGATAAAAGGGACGGTCCATCCCACATTACGTAACACGTTATTCTATTCCTGTCTGTTTTTCATTCATCTCAAAAATCATGTCACACAATAAGTAAACAGCTCGTAATTTCAAAATATGTTCGAAAATTCTTGACAAATCCCAGTAAATTTTCAAAAATGAATCACAAAATCTCAAAATAAAATTAACAAAAATGATAAAAAATTCCCAAAATTTCAAGAAAATACTTAAAAACTTGCCAAAATTTCGAATTTTTTGAAATTTTCCATAAATGGCTCTTCGATTCATCGAATTCAGGATAATTTGGAAGATCTGACATAAATACACACAATCATAAATACACGATATCTCATCATGAGCTTCCGGAGTTGCACAATAATCACGATAGAATCCGAGTCTATGAAATTATCAATTACTTCTCAACGTGATGGAGTATCACATGAACAAAACGTAACGTTATCAGAATATGATTTCGATCATTGAAATTATTAAGTCAAATGCCTAGTACACGGAGGAATATCGCTAAATGCATACGAGTGATTTTTATATTCCCACAATTTTCCATCGAGTCTTTTCAATCCCAATGTTATAAATATTCAAAATAAAAAAATTCTATTACCAACACCAATTCAATACAGCAATAGTTTTCCATCTCATTCACTATAGAGTTTATTTGACAAAATTTTGCAAAAAGTCACAAAAATCAACTCGAACAAATTACGTAATCACCCAGCACTGGGATAAAACGAACTTTTTTCCTAAAATACAAGCCAGTTACAGAAAATTATAGATTGAAAATTCACGTTCACAGCATGTAATTTTTCTGATGGCAAAGCGTTATCGCATCTAGAATTCTGCTATTTCAGAGTGAATAATTCATCATTTTTTACAGCTATTTTCAACGATGATTTGAAACGAGTTCAATTTCGATTGCCTTGCATCATTACTGGAATCAGTCTTTTTATTATTATTTTTTTTACGTACAAAAATCATTTCGCAATCATTCAAATAGACGCACTTTAATGAAGAGTTTTTTTTTCTTCAGATTTTTACCTTGAAAATCGAAGCAGTACGTCGGAAGATGAAAAATGAACGTGTAAAATTAACATTGGGAATTGATTAGACATTGATTTTTTGTCGCAAAAATCAGTCCTTGAACTTGCAGTTATGCGAGAATAAAACTATTAAAATGTGATGCATTAAACGACGTGGAATTGATAATCCCTCGAAAATCTCGTTTTGCAAGATCGTTAAAAAATTTGCATCGCTCTCTTTGAGATTCGCTGACAGAGCAGTTAATTAATTTTCCGTGCGATGTTGATATTTTTGGAACATTCGTGTTTTTCGAAATGATTGAGCGGAAAATTAAAATAATCCAAGTTACATTACTACATACATGGTTGAAAACTGAGTAACTTACGAAATAAATTTTTGAATTTGAAAAAATAATTATCCTGCCTTTTTCTGATTAATGAATCGATCTATTTTGCATAAAATGCGTAATATTTATTACACGAAATTCAAGAAGAATGAATAGCGAGTTCAAGCATTTTTTACGATAGGTTTTTTTTTTTTTTAATTAAAATTGAAGCAGAAAAAAAATGATGATTCCTCACGACAGTAAACTTTATTTTCTACACAATTTTTATCCAAATTTTTATCATGAATGAAGCAATTGATTTTGTACCTTATTTACACATACAACTGTATATAATATTTATTTTATAAAACTTTTAAAAATAACAAATGGCAAGTACAAAAACATTGAAAATTGTTAAGATTGTCCAAAATTTTGAGAACTTCGAAAAAATAAAATTTCAGAAAATGCTCATAAGCTTTGTAAATCGTATTAATTGTTACATTTTTTCGAATTATGTATGATAGTGTTATTTTGGTTTTCAAAGACAAATCTAAAAAACGTGGGAAGTATCCAAAAATGTTAGAAAAACTCAGTAGATTGGAAAATTTTTTTGAATCTTTTGTACTACGTTCGAAACTTACAAAATCTGTAGAATTTTAGAGAAAGTTTACAAATTTTGCAGGTAGTGTAAATTATGATCTCTCTGAGAAATATGCGTCATAAATTTTTTTTTATTTCATCATTAAAAAAAATCTGAAAACTATTCAGCAATCACGAAAAACCCTAGCAAGTTTTAAGACAAATTTCAATAAAATTTGGAAAGATTGAAATGATTGAAAATTCTCAAATTTTTAATATTATTAATAAATTCAAAAATTTCATATTCGAAACAATTCTTATGCCACTTATAAATTACAAATGTTTATATTATTTATTGCTTCAAGTTTTCATAAAAAAACAAATTGAAAGTTAAAAAATGTCGAAAATTGTGAAGATTGTCTATGTCTCTAAGAATTTTGAAAAATAGAATACTTTCACAAGGTTCGTAAATTGTGCTATTTATTTCTTCGAAATATAGATGTTTTTTTCATTTTTAAGAAAAATCTACAAAACTTGAAAAGTATTAAAAAATTGTGGAAAATCTCAGTGAGTAACAAAAATTGTTATGTAATTTGGAATGTTTTATGAATTGTTGGTAAAATCATGTATGTTTGAAATTTTGAATACCTAAAATATTATATTATAGATAATAACTCTAAAAAATGCAAAAAATTCGTAGAATTCAAGAAAATGTTCGACAGTTTTGTAAATCGTGTTAATTTTAAAATTTCGAAGTATGCGTTTTTTTTCTAAACAAAAATCTAATACACTTGAAAACGATTCGAAAATCATGGAGAATTTCAGTAACTGGAAAATTTTTTCTAAAATTTGGAATGTTCAGAATCATTTGCATGATGTTTAAAATTTGTAAAATTTAAAATATTATCGATGGTTCTAAAAAATAAAAAAAAATATGTTCAAATTCAACAAAATATTCATAAACTTTGTAAGATGTGTTCATTTTTATATTGCCCTGAAATAGGCATTATGTTTTGTCGTTTTTTTTGTTTCTTTTTTTTTTTTTTTCATTTTTTAATACAAATCTAAAAAACCTAAACATTATTAAAAATCACGAAAAGTCTTAGCAAGTTGGACAAATTTCTATGAAATTAGAAACACTTTGAACAGTTTGTAATGTTTTGAAATTTAAGAATTTTCAATGTTTCAGATAGTTCCAAAAATTTGAACAATTTCCAGAGTTTCCGGGAATGTTTATAGAGTTTATAAATTCTCTTCATTATATTTCTCCAAACTTTGCATGATAATTTTTTTCATCAAAAATATAAATCCGAAAAATTTGGAAAGTATTAAAAAAATACGAAAAATCTTACCGTAAAATCAAAGCATAAAAAAACAAGAATTCCTAACAGTACAAAATTTCTAATGTCAAATAATTTTAATCTTTTTTTTTATGAGTAAATCAATCAATTCTGCTTCTGCAACTTTTATTTACAACATACAACCGCCTAATATTTATAGCGTGAAATTTGTAAAAAAGCATGTACCTGAATTTTTAAACTTTTATGAAACAAATGATGAAAACGAGAAAAATTTGGTTTCTCATTTTCTCCATATGATTTCAGTAAAAAATAATTTGTTATAATTTGTTATAATTGTATTATACACTCTAATTCTGAAAGATAACAAAACAATTTTTGCTTTGTTCGTTTTTAAACGTTTGGAACTTGAGAAAAATTTAAAAAAACAAATAGCATATCCAAGCATTTTTAACAATTATTTTTTGAAACAACTGATATAGAAGCAAAAAAAAAACGAGTATGTATTATCTATTACTTATGTATTAGTTACGATTTATAAGATTGCCCGATTAAGCTGCCTGATTCTCAATTTTTATTTTATCACTGAATCGTAGAAATTCGAGATAGTGTTTTATCAATGTGTCATTATCAATTTTTTCGGTTCTTTCGTGCAAATAGAAACAACTTTGATTGAACAAAAAGCGAAGGTTGATGAAATCAGGAATAATTATTTCAGTTACTTTAATTTTTTCATGAACGACATACTGTACATATTATGCAATGCATTATTTGCGTTTTCGAGAGGTTATATTTCAGATGATCATCGATCAAAAATTCTAAATTCGTTTAAAATACTTGAATAATTTCATTCGGTATTTTTTATATTCATTAGAAAATGGAAAAAGAAAAATTATGTTCAGGTCAAAGAAACAGAATAATATTTACAAAATGTATGGACATTTTCCAAAATCTTTTGGATTTTTTAAAATTTCCTGAGTTGTATACAAATTCGTTTTATGATTGATGATTTCGAATTTCACTATTGAAAATCTGTGATGATCTCAAAATCAGAAACATAAAAAACATTAAAATAGAAATATATATCATTTAGAAATCAAGCTCAAAGTCTGTATGAAAATTTGAGTGTCAAAGAATAAAAAAAATTACTTTTAATCGTAAAAAAAATGCTAATTAATTTTTTATGAATAAAAAATCGTTGAATACATAAATTTTGAAGCTCGAAAACTCTAACGATTTTTTATTTCATCATTGAATCACATTTTAAAACGCCAAAATTCGACTTATTTCATGGATGAACATGTAATCTCAAAATAAAATTAGATAAAATGTCAATGACACGATTTTCCTAAAATTACACAATTTTATTTACTTTTCTGCCATCTTTTCAAGGTTCCTAATATTCTATTCAAAAAATTTATAAAATGAATAAAAATTCGTAACGAAAGTCCTGCTAACCCGGTTTCGAAAAGGATTTTTCTAACTGTAACTACGACAGAAAGGAGCATGAAATTTTCAAATTCCTTTCATTTTTCAAGCTACACCTCATTTCAGGAACCCGTTTGAAACTAAAATTTGAATTTGAATCGAAACTCGACTGAGTTTCAATTTTCAAAACCCATCTTTTTCTCATGGTAATCATCACGAAAACCTGTGAAAAAATGTGGGAGAAGTAAATAACGAAGTTATTTTTCGGCCTTGGAAATCAGTATCGAAAGGAACAGTCCAAACACGAATTTATTAAAATCGTAAATAAGCACTATGAATGCTAATATACGTGAAACATATTTAGATAATCATACTATTTTATCAAAATTGATACAAACTGCTGAAGTTTGTGAAATTGATATGACAAATATCAAATAATTATGAAAATCATTTCTAATAATCATTTTATAAAAATTTATAACGAAAATAATCTATAAAAAAAATGAAGTTCCAAATAAATTCAATTCTAATAATAAAGGATATTTCTGCATTTAGTTATACAGTACAATAAATAAAATAATTGATAAAAAAATTAATAAATTCTGCATGGGTAAAATGTCCAAAATACCCACGCAAAAAAGCATAAATTTTTTTAATTGTAATTCTAATTGTCTTGTTTAACTTTCCAAAACTCACAGAATTAATCAAAATTGTCTGAAATTCAGGACTTTTATTGAAAAACTTTTAATTTAAAAAATCTAAAAGATAACACACAGTTTATGTAGTTCTACAGCACTTTTAAAATTTACCGCAATTTACAAAATTTACGTACATTTTCTGCAATTTTACAAATCCTTAGAATTTTTCAGAATTATTGAAATTATCAGAAATTTCATGTTTTCTGATTTTGAAAAATTTTAAACGACATACATAGACCATTCAATTTTTAAAAATTATGTTGATTTGATATATATAAATGATAATGTTACTTTATGAAAATTTTTCTGACTTATTCCAGATTTTTCTTCATTTTTGAATACTTTTCAAGTATTCCACATTTTTATTGAAAATAAAGAAAAGGTACTATTATACGTATTATTTCGAAGAATCATGGTAAACACATTTTATGAAATTATAAACATATTCTGAAATTCTACGAAAATTTTGATTTTTCTATAATTTTGGACAGTTATCGGAATTTCTGATGTTATAATTTTTCAAAATTTTCAAAACTATCAACATCATACCAACCATCAAAAACTTTCCAAATTTTTCGAAAATTTGTCCAACTAATAAAAATTTCTTGTGATTTTGTAGCACTTCCAAAGTTTTTTAGATTTTTCTTAACAAATTGAAAAAATATTATCATGCATATTTTGAAGAAACCATAAATATGATAATGAACACAATTTAAAATATCCACTAACATATCTTGAAATTACATCGATTTATCAAAATTTTCAGAATTATTGGCTATCTTTGAAATTACAAAAGTTTTCTGATTTCGAAAAATTTTCAAAATTTTAAACGTAATGCAGAGGATATTCAAAATTTTTGGAATTTTATGAAATGTTGTTGAACTTACATAATATAAGGATTTTACTTAATTTTTGAATACTCTCCAAGTATCGCAAATTTTTATAAAAAAAAAAAAAAAAAACTTCTAATGCATATGTGTAGAAATATAATAATTAACACAATTTACAAAACTAATGAAAATTTTCTGAAATTCTACCAAAGTTTTGATCTTTTCAAAATCATTGATAGTTTTTGAAATTTCCATTGTGTTATGATTTCTTACAATTTTCGAAATTTCTGACATCAAGCCAGCTACTCAAACTTTCAAAATTCAAAAAAAATTTGCACAACTTGTAAAAATTTCTTGTTATTTTAAAATACTTGTCAAGTATTTCAAATTTCTGTTAAAAATATAATATACTAGCAGTCCCAGCAGCGGACTTTGCTCCGCGGTTAGCACGTTGTTACACGCGGTTTGGTAAGGAAAAGTCAATTTTTTAACTGAAAAACAAAAATTACCACAAAATTATCTGAATCCCAAATTTCATAATCTTCTAATTTTGTCCTTTTTAAACATCTTCTAATTTTTTCACGAAATATGAATTAGTTAGAAAATAATGAATTACTCCGAAGAGATATTATACTAATATATTGGTCCAAAAGATGTTACAAGTATTTCAAAAAAATAGTCTCTAATGGTACTTTTTTACGATCAAAGTAAAGAGTAAAATTAATGAAAGTTCATTCATTTATCAGGATTAGAAGATGATCATGATGAGGGTTATAATAATTATTTTATTATGACTTTTCATTATTTGTGACAATGTACAATTTTGTGATTCATGGAATTTTGTGATGATTTGCCATTATGACGTATTTGACTTGTGTAATAATTTGTTATATTTTCTGTTATTTCTTATACAGGCGGTCCTAAAGTCGACGAATCATCAGTAAACCATCGATGCCTTATGGAATTCTAGGGCACTTTTTCCTTTACAATTTTTCAAAATTCGCAAAATTCAGAGAGGTATTAAAAATTCAGTTTCCTCCACTCACCATGACAATTTTTAGACAAAAAATTCTATGAATCAAAGTTTTCGTCTTTTCTTTTATCCAATCTTCACCCTTACAATGCAGTATCTTCTAATTTTTTTAAAAGAGAGATAAGAAAGGCGATTAAGCTACATTTTATTATACACACCTAAGTGATCCCAATGATTCCCATGAAAGTGAGCCAAGAAAGAGAAGGAATCTCTTTTATGAAAGGAAAGGTACTCTTCAAAAATTAGTAGACGAAATTGAATTATTAATAACTGTTCGAATGTTGAAAATTCTCAAAAATGCAAGGGGGATAAATTGTCTTAGAATTTTATGAGGAATTGATGATTTTCGGATGATCCGCCGACTGTGAGACACCCTGTTTTTCATGGTTTCGTAAATTTTAATGAGTTTTTGCGATTCGTAACCTTTTGTGATTTTGTGACTTTTCGTGACATTTTGTATAATTTTATGTTTTTGAAAATTGATGATGAATGAAAATGTTTTGGTATTCTACAAAAATTTTGATTTTTTTAGAATTATCGACATTTTTCACTTTTCCACTGTGTACCGATTTTCAAAAATTTGCGATATTTTAAACATCAAACTGAATACTTCAATTTTCAAAATTTGACAAAAATTTGTTCAGAATTTGAATAAAAAAAAAAAAAAAAAAAAAAAAATGTCTGGAATTTTCCTAATTTCACAAATTTTTTAGAATAATTGACAACCCGAAAAATCTTCCATGTTTTTCGATTGTAAAAAATTTGAAACATAAAAAGCTCCTAAAAAGTGTCCAAAGATTATAAAAATTTGTCCAACTCAATAGAAATTTTCGTAATTTATGTATCTGAAATTCCAAACGTTTAAAATTAAACGAAAATAATAAATATATGAATTTTTTGATTTTTCATCATGGTAGGAAGTGTGACAAGAATTTTTTTGGGGAGGATGAAGTTTGATGTTACGAGCAAAAAGTGTTCAAAAGCAGTTATAAAATTCTTTTCTCCTATTGTAACTGGTAAATTTTTTTCGTTTAAATTTCGTTTGAAACTTCAGGCACAACGTAATTTTATTCAATTTCAAAATATACATTAACCCGAAAAAATCGCGTTCTGTCGCTCCCAAATAAAATAAATAATCAAAAATATGCATCTTAAAAATTTCGTCGTTTTTCAAAGTTCGGTTGAATCATTCGACACATTGTTCTACGTTTCGCGACATTTTTGAGTATGATGATGACAACAAAAATTCTTCTTGCTTCGGTATCAACTCGATTGTTTCTCTCGTTCATCACGAATGAATCATGAAGTGAAGACATAAGTTTAATGCTGAATCATTGAGCTTTGTTTCGCTGGGTTCCTGAGCCTTTCAATTTTCTTCGAGCTCGGCCTCCTTATTATTCAGCCTTTACCACCAACACCACCCCTTTCCTCTCATCCTCTTTAGCGAAAATTGTCTTCGGCTCGAGGGTGCACTTAACCCCGTCACCACCGGGGCCATATTAGCTTTCACATACGTATGTACTTTTCCCGAGAATGTTTGATGCTTTTCGAGCTTGCCTGGCTTTTCATTCTTTTCCTCGAGCTTCATCTGTCGCATGAATAAAGCGAATGCACTCAAAGAGTAACCATCAGGAAACGTTTAGATATATTATATTGCAAAAATTCAATTTGAAGAATAATTTTAGGCAATGTTCATAAACCGTGTAGATTGTGTTTGTCAATGACGAAATTGTCATCATTTATGAAATTCAATAAAATGGGGATGAAATGAAAAACTACTACACATCCCAAAAATCGGGAAAATAATGATTCTGCTCGTTCTCTGTTCGTGGTCTTGGCAAAATGAGCCTCGTGATGGAGGATTTTTCGCCACAGGATGCGACCAAGGTCGAGCCCGTAAAAGCAAGACGCAATTCGCTCCTCGGACTTGTTCCGCGACGTCAACGAAAATTACCCGGGTTATACAACGTCGATGAACCGCGCAATATAACGTCGAACTGACAGGACGATGACAGTTAAAAGTATGGCATTAACCCCTGAGCGAAACGCCCACATCCCGTCTTCGGATTCTTATAACTGCCTCCCTGCGCGAGCGGCTCAATTCCAGCGCTCTATTTCAGTACTCGATACTGTTCGAATCATGTGCAAATTGGCCGGTGTCTTTGTCGCCTGCCTAAGCCTCGCGAACCTTCTCGTTGATGCAAAGGTAAAATTATTCTAAACAAATCAACTTCAACCCACAGTGCACCCTTTTCCAAGACTCAGTGGCCCCAAAGTTCAATGACTCTCTTCACAAGTGAAATTCCATTTGAGAAAAGTCAAAATAATGCATTCTTTTCACGGTGTCTTCTGCCTAAGTCTTGCGAACCTTTCCGTTCATGCAAAGGTAAAAATTTAAACCTTACACTGAAAAAAAAAAACCTCTTAAACAGTACGATACTTGCATTCAGTATCTGCTATACTTCCATCGCGACGTGAAAACGAAACGAATTTACAGTTGTTTTTAACATACTTTTCGTAAAAAGTATCATATGAAGCAGCTGTTTCGAGTAGATCACTTACACAAAATGTGAAATGTTGGTGTAGCACAAGTCAAGACAATGGAATTATACTTTATGCAAAATTTCAAATTGTATAATATGTGTTCAATATATTTAAGTGCATCATCAACGAAAATTTACAATTTTTATTCTACATCAAGCTATTTGAAAGATCAACTTATCCGATCTCATAAACGACAAACTGCTATTCTACTTTGTATGAATTCATATGTGGTATAGCACTTTCAGACAAAACTTCCTCTGCGCATGCACAAATGTGTCACGTGACAAGCTTCTTCCTCGATGCAACAATATGGCTGAAATCGGACGGATTGAAGCGTCTATTTACGTCTAAATTGTGTTAAGCAGTGTGTCGAATAGTAGGAATTTATTGCATGGAAATACAGTCCTTCGTTTCTTTTTCCTTTTCTTTTTATCAGTTTCGTGCTTCATGGGTGCATTTTTAAAGGATCGTGTTCACCAACTTTGGGAAACGATATTGATTTGTTTTGATTATGTTTTGAGCTTTTGGTCATTGGTCATTAGTCTTCGATAATCGATGATAATATATTCACCTTCACAGATGCCTAATTTATACAATCTAAATTTAATATTTTATAATAATATGTGAATTACTTTTTTTATGACAGTAGTACTTAATTTTTCAGTATAGCTTATATTACTTTTCATTACATCATAATCTATGAACAAGTACAACACTATAACGTAATTCAAATATATGTACTTCCTACATCAGATTTTGCTACACCAACTATCATTTTCTAATAGATATTCATCTCGTGTTTCCGGAGCAAGACTAGTATAGCACTTTTTAAGAAAAAATTTCGGGATTACTAAGAGGTTTTTTTTTCAGTGTATAGTGCACCCTTTATCCAAGACTCAGTGGCCCCAAAGTTCAATGATTCTCTTCACAAGTGAAATTCCATTTGAGAAAAGTCAAAATAATGCATTCTTTTTATTGTGTCTTCTGCCTAAGTCTTGCGAACCTTTCCGTTCATGCAAAAGTAAAAATTTAAACCTTATAGTGCACCCTTTATCCAAGACTCAGTGGCCCCAAAGTTCAATGATTCTCTCTGACAATGAGTGAAATTCTATTTGTGAAAAATTAAAAAGAATAGGGTGTCATTAGTCATTTATTCGTCGTCGACTACTAGTGCAAGTTATTGTAGAGAATATGGACGCACTACATGTATTATTTTTGAAAAAATGACGACTTAATTGTGATTGTGTCTCAGTTATAGAAAGTTTTGATGATGGTTTGTTCCAACCTGATTTCTGCCGAGCACAATTTTCGGAAGAAAAGAATCTTTGTTACCATCCTGATGAAGACCTAATAGGAGGTCGAAATATCGATGGAATAAATATATTAAAGACAGAAATTGAATGTGGCTCTGAGAGATCATTTTAGACCTTTCATTTATTTCAACTTTTTAAAAAAATACATTTTATTCCAAGTGTCTTCTGCTTAAGTCTTCTCTTTCATAGAAGATAATTTTTTTTTTAATGAATTTTAACTCATAGTGCACCCTTTTTTCAATACTAAGAACTACCCCAAAGTTCAATGATTCTCTCCAAGTGAAATTCCATTTGATAAAAATCAAAATTCATAATTCACGTTTTTTACAAGTGTCTTTGATGTCAAACCTTTTAGTTCATGCAAAGGTAAAATTATAATAAAAAAATTAAAGTTCAAACACCAAAGGTCCAAATGATCCTTTGGAGCCAAGAATGAAAAAAATTGAAGTAAAAGATCCCCAGGTATGAATCTTACACTCAGAAAAATCTTTAGTCAAATACAAACCTTAAAAAGTTTTTTTCCAATTAACCTTAATTTTATGTCACATCAACTATATTTTTAATAACTTGACTAAATATTCTACTGAATTTTACAGCCTTCATTAGAGTAAAAACTTTATTGGGTTCGTATGTGATTTTTAGTGAACTTTTCTCTGTTTGTAATAATTTATGTATTTCGGCTACAATTGAGCCTTCTTCAGGAACTATACGTGATAAGTAAATCAAGATGATTAATCACAAAGAAACCATATACATAAAACTAATACTTTCGGAAGGGGTTTTTTGAAGAAATATATTTCCTTCGAGATTTTATAATTTTTATGTACCTGAAGTTTCAAACGTTGAAAATTCAACGAAAATAATAAAAATATGCATTTTTTAATTTTTTCTCATGATAGCAAGTGTGACGAATATTTTTTTTTGGGGAGGATGAAGTTCGATGTAACGATCAAAAGTGCTCAGAAGCAACTAAAAAAATTTTGTCTCTTATATTAACTGATAAATTTTTTTCTAATTTTAAACGTTTGGAACTTCAGGCACATATAATTTTTAGTTTTGAAGATCTAATCACGGGAGTACAATTTATTTTTCAATTTTTCGAATTTCGGGGCTTTTGAAGTACAGCTTATAGAGTCCAGAGTCACACATTTTTTTATATACACTGATAGAAGAGATTATTACTATCAAATAAATGTGTGTTTTATAATGGCAAAAGAAATATTCATTTGCATCAAAGAAACATAATTGAATGTAAATAAATAAATGATTGGTCACATTTATAATTTAAAAACCATTACCAAAATTTCTTTGATCTGAATAAATATTTATATAGCTATTATGAAGAACACATTTATTAATTAAATAATATCTTTCCCCAGAGTTAGTATTAAATTCGATTAAAAACGATTTTAATGATTTTCAACTGACTGAAGTTAAAATTTTTCGTTTTTTTTTTTTTACTAACACTTAGTATTTTTTACGTTTCTTAAGTATTTATACAATTTGAAAAGTTTTCTGGTATTATCATAGATTTTCATACAATTTTCCATAATTCATATTTTTTTTTTAGATTTTTGATAAAAAAATATCCACACAGATTTTTAGTAATTCATAGATTCTCAGAATTTTCATTTTATTTATGTTATCTATGAAATTTCGTAGTCATTTCTAGTATTTTTATAGATTCCTATTATTTTTCTAGAACTGTCGAGAATTCGATGCTGTAGTACTGAAAATTTCAACAATCTATTTTAATTATTTCAATTGATTTTTCAGAAAAGTGTTTTTTAGACAGATTTTAAGTAATCTTGTTTTTCGTAATTTTTTATTTATAAAACTCTAAGAACTTTCTGAAATTTTTATGGATTTCTATAATTATATTCTCTGGGAACGTAAGTTTTATTAATGTTTGAAAAAATCATACAGTGCTTGAGTATTAGTAGATTTCTGATATTTCTTATTTTTCTAGTATCTGTGAAATTTTGAAGGATTTTCCAGAATTTTATTGATTTTTATTATTTCTATTAATCGTTTTATGAGTATCTATAATTTGATGCTCCAGTATTGTAAATTTCAACAATTTTGATAAATTAGGTTGATTTTGAAGTAAAAATTGTCTTTTCAACAAAGTTTCAGTTTTTTTTCTTGTATTTTTTTGTATTCATACAATCAGAAGAACTTTCCAGCATTGCTATTGATTTCTATATGGATTTCTAATATTATATCCTTTAGAATTCAAAGTTTTATGAATTTTTCAAAAAAATTGGTTTTCGAGCATTTGTAGATTTTTAGAATATTCAAATTGTTAAATTATTATAATTTGGCACTGTAGAATTCAAATTTTGATAGATTTTCGGTATTTTATAGATTTCTTAAATTTCAACTTATTTATACCACTTATCATTATAATTAGTATTATTTTCATCAATCATTTCATTCTTTTTGTCATTATCACTATTTTGATACATTATTTTTCTATTATTAGTATTTTAATTACTGTATATTTATGTATATTATTTCTACTTTTTTTCACGTGGAAAAATATTTAATTTTTTCCAAATTTCAAAATGAAATGCAACCCTCTAAATTCTCCTTTTTTTTAAATTAATATCGATAGATTTTTATTGAAAATTCATCAAGTTTCACTTTCAATCGTTCAACTTTGACTAATTAGAGTAACGCTTGGTTTCACGGATAAAAGGCAATTTTTCGATCTTTTTCTAGTGAAAATTTGCTCCGATAAATTTTAATTTATTCATACTTAAAGAAGAAAGAACGCTATGAATAAGCGCTCATCATGAAAAATGTATGCTCACTGATCAAGGCTGAGTTTTACATATTTTCATCGGACATAGATTGACCATTCAGCGCGCGTCTTCTAATCGTCTGAAGAAGCACTATTCGAAAGTGAATCTTAATTGTCAAACAAAATAAAAGTTTTTTTTTTCATTTACCTTCATTAAACACAAAAATCTATATAATACATTAATAAGTCCCAAAACAACTTTGAAATAAAATCGAATTCCTCCAAATTAGGAAAAATGAGATTGTTTTAAATTTTTCTCGTCTATATTCACGAAAATGAATTATTGTAATTTTTTTACTACACGAATTTTTTTCAATCCAAAAAACTGAAAGCAATTCGAATAAGTGTCTCCAAGTGATGATTAAATTTCAACAACTTGGAGTTTTTAATCGAGCGAATCAACACTTGATGATTTATGAACTGCAATTTGTTTTCATTGTTATTTTGTTCAGGACTTCAACTGTATTGTTATAGGTGCCAGACTTTATTGACGATGACATGATGGCCATGATAAAAGACGACAAAGACGAATGTATGAAAGAGCACGGGACGACAGAAGGTACATTTAATTTTTTTTTAATAATATTTTCAAAAAAAAGATGAAAACTATGCCACGAATTTTTTTCTCTTTGATCAAACGATGCTTGATGTAGAAGAAAAAAAATAAATCACAAAAATCGAGGTTTTGTTTTTCAAATCAGTACTTTGTGAACTGAATAATCAGAAATTGGATAGAACATGAATCGTTCTACATTTCATGATTGTATTACTCCTAAATTTGGCAAAAATCGATTCCCTTTGTGATAAATGATGAATGGAGTGAAATTCCAGGATTTTTCAAAAACTTTGGTAAAAGAGATTTCGAGATCTGGATTTTTTTGAGTGGGCAGTAAATCGGGAAGGGGGGGGGGTTAATTATTATTATCATTATCATTTTTTAATGAAAATCTGAGAAAATTGAAAAGTTTCGAAAAATCACGGAAAATCGTAATGAGCTGGACGAATTTTTATAATATTTTAAATAATTTTCAATAGCTTGTATTATGTTCAAAATTTTAACGATTTTCAATGATTTTCCTAATTCTTATAATCAGTAAAACTGTAGTAAATATTCATAAATTTTGTAGATTTCTAATCAGTAATTTCCTATGAAATATGCATGATAAAATTTATTTCATTTTTAATTGAAAATTTTTAAAACTTTTAATGTATCAAAAAATTACCAAGTTCTCGTGAGTAAAGTTGTACAAATGTTAATATTAATTAGGAAGTTTTCTATAGTTGGTTCTATGTTCAAAATTTTCTAAATTTAGGAAAATTGAAATATATTGAAAATTTTGTTAATTGCTAATAATTCTAAGTAGCTCCAAAAATTTTAAGAATTTCATAAAATAATTATCAACTCTGCAGAATGTGTTGATGATTGCATTTCTTCAAATGATTTTATAAAAATTTGCGAAAAATCTTGATGAGCTGAATAAATTTTTTAAATATTTGAAAAATTTTAAATAGTTTGTATAACATTGAAAATTGTCAATAATTCTCAGAAATTCTTATAATTCCAAGAACTTCAATAAATATTTAGGAATTTCCTAAATTTCTTATCATAAATTTCCTTCGAAATATGTATGCATGATAAAGTTTATTTCATGTTTCATTGAAAATCTTTGAAACTTGAAACGTATTTAAAAATAAGGAAGTTTTCGTAAGTTGGAAAATTCTAATAATGGCTGGTAAGTTTTCAATAGTTTGTACTATATTTGAAATTTTTCAAATTTTATAAAATTTAAACGTATTGAAAATGTTGATATTTATCTATAATTCAGAAAATTCCGAAAATTTGGAGTATTTGATAAAATAATCATTAACTTCGTAGGAGTTGATGATAATTTTTTTTACTATTGTATGAAAATTTGAAAACACTTCAAAAGTGACGAAATTGCGAAGAATTTTAATGAGCCGGAAAAATTTGTATGATATTTGAAAACTTTTAACTAATTTGTATTATATTTAAAATTTTGAAGAGCTAAATATATGGAAAATTTGTAAGACTGTCAACAATTTTAAGGAATTCTTATAATTCGTAGGATTTCAGTAACTTTTCAAAAAATTTTAAGATAGCTTATTATAATATTCTTACAAAATATGAATGATAATTTTTTTTTCATTTTTCATTAAAAATCTGAAAATTTAAAACTGATTAAAAAATGACGAAAAGTCTTCGTAAGTTGGACGAATTTTACTAATATTTTTCGATAGTTTGTAAATTTTGAATATTAGTTCGAAAATGTATGTATTCAAAACTTATTTAAGCCCAATAAATTTTCTCGATTTCCCAGTCAATGGTATTTATTCTTCATTATAAATATGTCGACGTTTCGAGTTGGCTTTGACTCTTTCTCAAGACCTAGCAAAATATAAATTAATCAACGATTAATCAAATAAGCAAACTACAATTATTACAATGATTAGTCACATGTTATCACTTACGTCGTAGTGAGATTAAATAATAATTATCGAAACTTGTTTCTATTAAATAATTAAATAATCAAATATATCAAATCTTTGAAAAAATATCAAATAATCAAATCAAATATTTCTGTATCATGTTTGAAATTTTGAAAATCAAGAAAGAATCTCAAATTTGAATATTTCCAATAGTTACACTTGGAAATTCTAAAATTTTTCGTATCGGATTTAAAATCTTAAAAAACTGTCAGTAATTTTAAAAAATTCGTAAAACATAATGAATTGTTCAAAAACTTTGTAGAATGCGTTGATCATCATATTTCTTCGAAATAAACATTATAACAAATAAATATATAAACATATGCAAAGTTGTTCAAATTTTTCTAATGTTTTGAAAGTTTTGACTAGTTTGTATAATGTTTCGAAAATTTATCTATCTAATATTCCAAATCCACATCGTAAAAAATTTCGTACACTTAAATTGCGTGTACTCGTAAATTGCGATTAAACTCGATTGAATTTTTTCCAGAAATGATCGATAGGGCGAGTGAAGGGGACATACAAAACGACCCCCACATAACGTGTTACATGAGCTGTTTGTTAAGCCGTTTAGGAATGGTAAAAGTTTACTGCATTTTTCAACGAGTTTTAGTTTACTCAATTTTACTTTCGCGCCGCGATACCTTTCCTTAAAAATAACACTATCCCGGAGAAACGCATTTACATCCAACTACATATTCTGAAATCGAATAACCCAAGAGGTAATTGGAGCAGGTGCTCGAACCATAAATGAAAGCCTTTTCGATTATTTATTGCTCCTAAATTTATAACCGGATTATAAACTTACCGAATCTCAAATCGCGATGAATTTTATTTCTAAAACCTTCAAAATTGAGAAAACATGTAAAAAAATTGCGAAAATTTACATAATTTTCATTTTCATAGCCACATACACTTGAAAAAAATCAGGTTTCTCTTCAAAGCATTTTCTTGACATTTAAAAAATTTCTTTTCAATCTCAAACAAACCTAATCCTAGTTAACAAACTTAATAATGCAATGCTATGAATCAAAATTGAGAATGAAAGTTTGTAAATTTAAATTCACAACATTATAATGAAAATTTCTAGATGGACGACGACGGTGGCATCGACAAAGACATGATGATGAGCGTAGCACCTGAAAGTATTCAGGCTGTAGCAGAAAAAGTTCTCGACACTTGTGCTGGAGCAGGTACATAAATATTTCTGAACAAAATGAACTAATTCCTGCCTCAAAAAACAATACTTTTTTTTTCCATATAAAATCAAACCATGCTCAATTTTCGCAGGAGGCAGTGATCCATGCGAGAAAATGTACAACACCGCTCTCTGCATGTACAAAGAGTGCCCAGAGGTAAACAAAAGCCCAATCACAATATAATTAAAAAATACAAAATCCAAAAAACTCCCTAACTCATCTTTGCAATGAACTGCAATAATTTTTCTAGTAATAACTTCCTAAAACTGAAATAAAATTTTTCCAGATGTGGTTCATGGTGTAAAAACGTGCTTCGAAACACCCCCACTTTGACCAAGAGTTCCTGAGATGCTTCGGATTCAATTTTTCTTCGCAACTTAAACAATATGGAAGACTGGAGACTACTCTAGATTTTGATTTTGTAATGAGGAAATCTGAGCCCAGTGTCTTATCAGAAATTAAACGAGAATATTTTATAAATATATACCTTTTAGATCAATTATCAAAGAAAAATGCAACATTCGACACACAAATTTATTTTTTTTGCGAAACCAAATGATTGCTTGAAGCCGATGAAGCATTTGGAAAGGCGTTAAAAAATGTACGAGCTAACAGAATTGACAATTTGTTGCCACTGATTGAAAATAACAATGCTAACATTACTGCGCGATAAGTCCGTGCATATTGTATGTTGATAACACTGACCCCTGCGCATCGAGCACGACTACGCATTCATACTCTTTCGTACCTGTGTACTAACAAAAGATTTTTTTTTTTTTTATTTCATTAAATTTTACATTTTCTACCATTCTGTCATCCTGAAAATTCGTACGAATAATTTTTTATAGAAAAAAAGTGATAAATGAACGAGATGGATCATTTTTTTCAATCGAAAAATATTAATATGTCATAAATATATACATATTTTAAAAATAAATTAACACGTATATAAACATATGTATCATTACAACATATCAATATGTATATCAAAAATAGGAATTTTCCAGGAAAACTATCGGATTTCATATCAAAACTCTATTGATTCATAGATTATTGAAATCCTGATAAAAGTTATTGGAATCATCAGTCATATTATTACTGATAGATATAATTCTGTTTCGAAACAATTTTTATTACCAATGTGGACTCAAACAATTATTTAAAACAATAAATTTTGATAAAACAAATTTTACTGAAATAAAAAACATAAGTACAATTGAGAGGGTCTCAGAATCAACAATATTCCTGAATTAATAATTTGATTGTAAAATGTGGAAATACTTAAAAGATTTCAAAGGATTGACTCAATAATTAAACAATTAGAAGAGTGTATATTTGAATTTGAAAATCTTGATTCAGGCTTTTAAATAAAAAAATACAATTTACTAATATTTACTGATTGAAAACCAAAGAGAAGAAAAAAAAGCAGGACATTAAAAAATTCAAAACAATTATGGTCAAGACTCAATTAACGAATAATGTAATTTATATTTGTATTTATATGTATATGTGTTTGTGATTTTGATATTTTGGATGAGAAATTTTGAAAATCGTAAATATTTCGCATTAAAAAACCGGATTAACTGCATTATTATTCAGTATTTCAAATTCATTAAAATTTTATGATTTTTTCATCGAATGTACAGCAAAGTAAAAATGTTGGAGAAAATTGAGAAAATCACGAATGAAAAAACAATTAAAAAAAAAATTTTGGATTCAAAAAGATTTGTGATTTCGATATTTTGGATGAGAAATTTTCAAAATTGTAAATTTGTTTTGCTATTAGAATAACCGGTAAATTTGCATTATAAAATATAATTTTTTATTTCATAAAAGTCATGGCTTAAAAACTTGATTGTGAAATATATAAATAGTTAAAAAGTTTCAATTTTTGACTAAATAATTGAACAATTAGAAGGATGTACATTTGGATACAAAAATCTTAACTTAGACTTTTAAATAAAAAAATACACTTTACTAAAATCTACTTATTTAAAATCAAATATGTTAGAAAAAAAAAGTTTAAAAAAGCAGTAAATTGAAGAATTCAAAATAATAATGATTAAGACTTAATTAATTAATAATGTAAATTTCGAGAAAAGAAACATTTGTGGTTTTTATACGTATTTTGGATAAGAAATTTCGAAAATCGTAAATACATATTTCGAATGAAGAAACTAGATTAACTACATTATCATTTAGTATTCAATATTCATCAATATTTGATGAATTTTTTATTGAATGTACAGCAAAGTAAAAAAGATGAAGAAAATTAAGAAAATCATGGATAAAAAATAAACATTTTGGATTCAAAATTATTTGTGATCTTGATATTTTGGATGAGAAATTTGTGAAATTGTGAATTCGTTTTGTTATTAGAATAATTGTTAAATTTGCATTATAAAATATAATTTTTTATGTCATAAAAATTCTGGATTGAATGTGCTTTAGCAAATAAACGAAAACGAAAAAAAAAATCCATAAAAGATTAAAGTAAAAAATAGTAACTTTCGATAGTGTTTGTTTTATATCAATAATTACTAATTAAGTACTCTAATTTTGAAGAAACATGAAAAAGTTGTTTTTTTTTTTATTTTATTTTTTTAATCATATATAACTTGAGAAACATATGGATTGATACTTTACTACAAAATGTTTTAATCATTCGAAAATAACAAATTTTTGATTGAATGAATAAAAAAACAAACAAAAAAACATTCTTTAATAAAAAATCTATACATTCGATTTCAAAAAATCATTCAATTGGCACCATAAAGGAAAGTGATGAATGAAAAAGTAAATTTTTCTCAACATATAAATAATTTTCCTTGATCATCAACTGTCATAATAATTATATCAATTTCAACGAATTTCAACCAAAACCACAAATTTTCATGATTTTAAAATTTATGTTTTTCATATAAACTGAATCCACAACTATAATTTTCAAAACTTTCTTGTATCTGGCCTTTCTTATCGACTCTTATTTTATATTAAATTCAAAAAAAAAATCAACGTCGAAAATTCATGAGAGGAAAAATATGAAATAATTAACTTTCAATGAAGAAGTAAAAATTTTTCCCTTCGTCAATACAAATTTACCTACCTGATCATTTTTTTAAAAATAATTTATTCATTTCCTAAACTAGCTCTCCAACATTTTTATTTCTGGGAAAACCATAAAAACACCATACTATAAGTCAACCATGACTTTCCAGAATTGAAATCCTCTCGATATTATTAAATCGAGTTTCCAGTGTATGAATACTTTCATCGTCGAAAATGAAACGTAATACCAAACACATTTTGCAAAACCAGAAAAAAGTTTTCAATGAAACTGTGCAATATTATCGTCAAGCTTCACAACTTGAAAGCGACAAATCTTGGTGCACATATAAAAAAGAAAGTCAAGCAACATATACGCAGGCATTGTTGCAAAAAAATATTGAAAAATCAAACCAGTGAATGAAGAAAAATGGACCATTTCTCAGGGCGTTTACTGACTCCTGAAATCGTGATAATTCAATTTCTTCCCATAAAAAATTCAACAGTAAAATATTTTACGTTTAATTCTATAGAGATTAAATGATGTATTGTTTACTTTATACTTCAAATTTCCTAAAACTGCAAAAAGATAACAACAATGACATTTGTTGAAATATGACGATTCATTTTCAGAGCACGAAAAGAAGCTGGGAGTGTAGGTAATGCGAGAACAATAAACACCCTGTCATTTTCTTGTGGGAGTGAACATGAAAAGAAGCACAAAAACACGTAGCGAGCATTTGGATTCTACACTCTTTTTCTACGATGTTACTATAGGTGCGCAAGTGGAACACATTCGGAGAAAAGATTTTGTCAATCCTACAAACTATTATTCTATAGGAACCGAGTTAATTTGTTATTAAAAATTAATTCTCGACGACGAAGTTTCCGGTAGCAAACATTTCAAGGTAACCAATTCTTCGGCGTGAATTTTACAGGACTTGAAAAAACACGTTTTCCGTATCTATGGTGCCTAATAGTAGTTTATGCATCAAGGGAAGGGGCAATAGAACGAAATTTTCCTTTGGTAGGTAGTAATTGAGATTCTAGAAAATAGGGAGTGAGGGGTGATTTTTTACTGAAAATCTAAAAAACATAAAAATTTTCAATATTTTGTGTTAGGTTCGCAGTTTTGAAATTTTGAAACATTTTAAAGGTTATCAAAGATTTTCAAAAATTTAAGATATTTATAGAATCTCGGAAAATGTTTGTAAACTTTGTTGATAGTGTTTGTTATCATATTTTTCAGAAATCACAATAATGTATCCATTGGAAAAAAAAAAAAACTGAAAAAAAATAACAAATGTTCGAAAATATTGAAAAATTTTAAATATTCTGTAATAGGTATGCAGTTTTCGAAAATTTGAAAAATTAAAAAAACATTGAAATTTCAGATGGCTGGCAAAGATTCTCAAAAATTCAATAAATTTGTACAACTTCAGGAAATTTTCATAAACTTTTTATATTGTGTTTATTATCATATTTCTTCGAAGTATGCATGTTAATTTATTTATCAATAAAAAACTAAAATTTGGAAAGAATTCGAAACTGGTGAAAAATATTTGTGAGTTGGACAAATTTTTATATCTTCAAAGTTTCCATTAGTTTGTATTATATTTGAAATTTCGGAAATTACGGAAAATTAAAATACACTAAAAATTGAAAAAATTTTCAGTAGTTACGGAAAATGCCAGATTTATGTAAAATTTCAGGAACTATTTATAAACTTTAGGAATTGTCTTCATCATCACATTTTTCTGGAATTAATATAAATGCATTCATTATTTACCAAAAATATAGATAAAAAAAAAAAAAAACAAACAAAAAGTGTTTGAACATTTTTACGAATTTTTGTAAATTTAAAAAATTTTGTATTAGGTTTGCAGCGTTTGCAGTTTTGAAAATTAAAATTTTCAAGTATTGCATATTTCAAAGGTTATAAAAGATTCTCGAAAATTTAAGAAATTTATAGAATTCTAAAAATTTTTGCAAACTTGTTTGATTGTGTTTGTTCACATTTTTCTGAAATTTGGATAATAATGTATCCATTTTTTACTTAAAAAAAAAAAAAAAAAAAAACTGAAAAACAAAACAAGTGTTCGAAAACGTTGAAAAAATTAAGCGAATTACATGAATTTCTATTATTTTAAAAAATTTGAATATTTTATATAAGGTGTGCTTTTTTTTAACAATAAAATACTAAAAACTTGAAAAGAATCCGAATTTTCAATTTTAAAAATTATATTTTGAATTTCAAAAATCAATTTCAAAGTCGAAAGTTTGAAAAAATTTTTCAATATTTACGAAAAATTCTAGAAATTTGCAAAATTTCAGAAACTATTCATAAATTTTAGGGATTGTCTTCATTATCACATTTCTTTGGAATCTAATATTAATTAATCCATTATTTACCAAAAATAAAAAAAAAAAAAATGAAAAGAGTTTGAAAATTTCGAAAAATTGTACTGAGTTAGATATATTTTCATAAATTTAGCAGAATTCTGAATATTTGTGTTAGGTTTTCAGTTTCAAAATTTTGGAGGTTATCAAAGATTCTTGAAAATTTGAGAAATTTATAGAATTTTAGAAAAAGTTCGTAAACTTTGTTGATTGTGTTTGTTATCATATTTTTCCGTAATTAAAATGATGATATATCCATTTTTTAATATTAAAAAAAAAAAATTTTAGCGAATTAGATAAATTTCTATAAATTTTAGAAAATCTTGAATATTTTGTATTAGGTTATTAGGTATCCCCTTTCCGAAGTATTGAAAAATTCAAAAACATTGAAAAATGTTCCATCAACTTTTTAAACTGTTGAAAATTTCTTAAAACAACAGACACCACGTCGTACCCCTAAAATCTTTGAAATCCAAAGAGCAATTTATACTACCAAGATTCTCGATAATTTTAAAATTACCAAAAAACCCTACAATCCCAAAAAATGTTAATAAATTTTTCTGCCTTCTCAGTCAATTCTGACATTTGCGAATCTCCAATAAATTACCGCAATCAAAACCCACGCATTTCAAAACTTTCCGTTTCAAAGTAAAAGGATTCCCCTCTCACTGTCAACAGGTCTTTTCACTTTTAAACACCGACCGTTTCAAAATGAAAGGCTTGGCATTTCATTTCCAAAATTCTTCCCTTTTCAAGCCTAAGCGACACTTCGTCTAAGTGTACAAAAGAAAAGTAATAATAACAAAATTCTTCCTTGGCGATTGAAATGAGATAATGCTGACACGAATCGACAAAGTACTTTTCTCCGGGTGCAAGAAGGCTGGCAACAAGGATGTACCTTGAGTTCGATCGAGTGGACAGCGTTGGAATTCGAAGGAGAAGAATCTTTAACAACAACGTTGCCGGTCTTGGCGCTGTTGTTGTTGTTGTTGTTAACATTAGGCAGGGAGCCGCCGGGTCGGAATTGGTTGCCCAGGCTAATGTGCAGATACTTTTCGCCGGATTGGGGTGGACTCGCACCGGCGCTCTTCACCGAGAGTTCCGGGACCCCGGATCCAGTGGGACTCGCCCCCACCGAACTATTCGCCGACGCCACCTAAGTTCATCAAGCACATTCTCACCCGATTCTTTATTTTCCTTTTTTTCTTTTCCTCCTCTCTAATATAGCACAATGAATAGATCTAGATACAGTAGAAGCTCGATCCTTGGGAATGCTCGGGAGACATTTCCCAAGCATCGAATGCCATTGAAGCATGAAGAAACTCGGGCGATTGCCAGAACCACAGTCGTCGACCTATACTACTGGACCGCTGACCTATACTACTGGCCCGCTTTTGTCGTTCTGCGCATCCAGATCGCTGTGAAAAGAGACAGACTAATCCTATTATCTCTGTCCTTTTCTCAATTGTTTCCTATTGGCTGGAGCGTGTTTTTCGTGTTTTTCGGCTCTATTCTAATAGAGTCTTTTCTTTCTATTGCCGGCAGAGCTCGCGCAGCCAGACAAGCGGTCCAGTAATATAATACGTCGATGACCGCAGTGCCGTTTTGAAATCTGGAGTCACCCTACTCTACACGATAGTTTTTGTGAAGTAAATATGAATAGTAATCACGGCACTGGAATCTGTTTGGAAACTCGAATTGGGACGTGTCGTCGAATTGTCATACTTCATTGGACTCCCAAGGATTGGATTCCCACGGATAGGGCTACTACTGTAGGTCTTTATTCTTTCACGCCCATTGGTGGGCCTTTGAAACATACATCATTGTTCACATTGCAAAAAATTCCCGTGCCTACAATAATATATAGCATTATACAACTATCGGCGATATCCTCCTCTCTACTATGATAAAATAACACTGTACAACAAAATTTGTATTTTCGAAAAATCCCTAAACGAAAACAAACTGTATAATGGTATCTTCGAACCTCTTACATCGAAATGCCCAAGTTTTTTGCAATTCGACAAATTCATTGAAAAACATTTTCAATACTCAAAAACGAATAAATAAATCGAAACACACTAACGCACAATTGAGACTGGAAGGACTCATTTTTAAAAATTCATTGCTCGGTAAAAAATCGATGTAAGTAAATTCTAATTGAAGAAGATTGAATATCAGATTCAAAACTTTCAGAATGTGACATGTATGTACATGTTTTCAGAGGTAAGGATTTGATTCTTGAAGCAAAAAAAATTTATTTTACGAATTAGAATGACGATTGCCATTCATTTTCGGAGAAAAAAAGTCTTCATTGTCCCCGGTGTCACGGGAAGTCATTGCATAGCGTCTCGAACCGTGACATGACTCATTCGGGAGAAGCTTGAACGTTGAATCTCTGAACGACATTCTTCATTGCCCTCTTTGATGAGAGAACAATGAAGACTTTTTTGCACCGAAAATGAATGGGAATCGGTAGTCTAACTCGTAAATATTCTAATTTTTTGCTTCAGAAATGAAATCCTCACCTCTGAAAACCAATATATTAATTCTTGGATGATTGAAAAACGATTTCAAATTGATCAAGCTGTTGATAAATTTGTTCATTTGCCGAAAATTAACATAATGATTTCATTTTCCAAAAAGTTCGATTTAAGAGGTCTTTAGTAAATAACCAATACAGTTTACTTTCGTTTAGGTAAATTTTTGTTTGTTGTACAGTGTAAGGAATAATAACAAGATCGACTTGTAAGGTGGGGAGAATAATCCTGAGAATCAGGAAGAATGTTTAGAATTTGAAAATTAACTTCGATTATTATTAAAAATGTTCTATATTCACTTGTGAAAGAACTGCTCAGGCGCTCAGATTTTCAAATATAGTGCCCTTTATGGCAAATAAGGGTGACATAAAAAAAAGTAATGAAAAGTATAACTCGTCATTTTTGGTTCCATGAACTTTTGTGACAGAAAATTATTCTCTGGAAGGTAAAAAAATTAGTTTAGGAAAAAATGATGGTTTAAAAATCTAAAAGAAAACTAGAAGATAACAGAAGACATTTTTGAGTGTATAAATACTTAAAAAATACAAAAAAAAAAAAAAAATTAATTGAAATCTATGTGGTACCAGGTATCTATGGGGATGCTAATTCACAAAATTTCATGAAAGTACTAAAAATCTAAAAAACTGAATTTTAGAGCATTGAATTCTAGAAATGTATACATCACTACATCAAAATAGTAAAAACCTATGAAAATAGCAAGAATCTATCAAAGTGCTAGAAATCTGTAAAAAATATTATTCATACTAAAAAATACGAGAATCACTGACAACCTGAAAATTTCTTAAAAATTTAGAAACATATCAGAAATCCATAAAAAAAAGTGAAAAATTGTTTCAATAGTCAAATACGAAAAATACAGAAATCACTAAAAACCTATGCATTACCAGAAATTTATGAAAATACTGTTTTTCAAAAATTTTATCAAAGCACTAAAAATGTATTAAACAATCAATTATTCCAGAGCATTGAGTTCTAAAAACGTTATACATAAAAATATTATAAATATGTATATGAAATTTTAGACATCTATAAAAGTATCTAAAAATTGTCAAAAATACTCTAAAAATATGTAAAAAAAAATTTGAGAAATACTAAAAATCTGTGGAATACCCAAAATCTATAAAATATTGAAAATTTTTGAAACTTTAAATAATAAAGCGTCAAAATGTAAAAGGCTGTAGGCACTCTATAAAAAATAAATAATTATTTAAACTGTACAAACACAAAAATCTATCAAACTCTAATAACATCCAATTCGAAAAAAGTACATAGCAAAATATAAAAAAAGTAGAAATTTATGAAAACGCTAGAAAATCGTAGAAAATATTCTACATACTAAAAAAAAAGAATAATATAGAAAACTAACAAAATACTTATAATTTAAAAAAACTGAGAAACTTGAAAATTTTGAATAATAGAGCATCGAAATCTAGAAATCTATAACAAATCCATGAAAATCTGGAAAATTCTTCATATTTTACAAATACAACAAATAATAAAAATAACACTAAAAATTCATGAAGATACTTAAAATTTTTTTGTCAATTCTGATGAAATCCAAAAAATCAATTACCCTTTAGATAAAATAATTGTTAATTTTAGGCGATTGTTGACTTAAAAAATATGTAAATATCTCTGTGAATATCGAAAACCGTTGCTAACTTAGACGATCTAATTTTCTTTCAAGTTCATACATTTTTATTCAAATTTCCAAAATACACAATTGCGAGCTCCGAATCAATGGATTAGAAATGCGACTTGAAAAATGTTCCAACTTTCTATTGCTTGGGTTTCCAGGTTAAATGATCTTTCAATATTACTATATATATAGAAAGTTACAATTAGTCACACTATTTCCAAACATTATTTATGCTTCCCAAATTTACTCTATTGAAAAAAAGAAAATGACAATACATGAATCAACAAACTTCATTTCACAATTCACGGAATTCCCTAAATCAACACTTTTTATTTTTTATTTTTGAAATCGATTCAATCAAATTATTTCACTTGAATCAAAATTTTAATTCAGCAATATTTTATTTCCTTCTTTAAACACCAAATTTCACTACGAAAACTTATTTTTTCCTCAACAAATCATACACAGAAAAAAAGTATGTCGATGCAAACTGTGTATGTAAAAATAAAAATCTTTCAAAGCTCACATAATATCCGGATAGAGTACCCAGCTGCATGGTAAATTATGTTTGACAATTTTTTTCCGAATCACTACCATTACGTAACGACGAAATATGAATTGCTAATAAAGCTTTTTTTTCTACTTGATCAAAAATGCTGAACCTCGTATTTACCAGACTCAAATTACATTTTTTTTTCGAAAGAAAATTCATAACAAGCATCTAAAAAATAATACCATTAAATAATTTGCCTTTTTTTTCATAAAAATAAAACTAACTTCAAATAAATGATTGATGATTTCACAATCAATTTTTAAAGCTCTCGAAATAAATTTAGAACTGAAATCGAAAAACACATGGAATCATTCAAATACGATAAATTTGGAAATGGGAGTAAGTGAACAAATGTTCCATGAAAACATTTGCGTGACACTCGATCAAATCAACTGTGCATACACCTAATCAAATAAAAAAAAAAAATAAAAAATAAGACTCAAAAAATGAAAATCTCATAAATGCCCGGAGGCACTAAAAACAATGAAACAAAACTCACTTTTCGGCATTTTTCAACAATCCGGTTTTTTTACCAATCACGTTCTGATTTCCAAGATTGAAAATATTTTTAAATAATTTAATTTTACTATAAATCTTGAACTGGAATTCAAGTTCATTTGCTTTTTACATAATACAACTATAAAAATGTATATACTCGATTATTCCTGCACATAAAAAAAGATTTCTAGATTTTTAAATATCACGAAAAGCATTTCGTAAGTTTGAAACACGAGTTTTTTTCAATAAGACTCTTGCATGATTTTATTCAATTGTGTCCTTGACTTTTTGAGCACCTGCGAGAATTTTAGCAAACGGTACAAAATATAGCATGGAAAGAGAACGATTTTTCACACTTGAAAAATAATAAAAAAAACCTGTACTATATTCACAAACAATTTTTTTAATAAAAATTGTGTAATAAAAAGTTATTGAATTCTCATCTTTGGCATTTGACTTGTTCTCTCGGAAAAACAAACAATTTCTGAAATACCAATATTTCATCATAATCAAACGAAGTAAACAAAACTGAGAAAGAATTATTTTTGTACAATCGATTGACGTTAAATAAATATAATTATTCATACAAGATTTTGATAAAAGTTTGTAATCCAATCGCTGGAATTACAGTGTAGGATAAAAAAAAAAAAAAAAAAAAAAAAAAAATCGTGTAAACACACATAGGAAAACAAATTGCAAAACTGGAAGTTGACCTCTTTGGCGATGTTCGGTAAAGCCGCTTTGTTGCACATTATTGATTTTCTTTTACGCAAAGCAAAATTGTACGCGAGCAACAAATGCACAAAAAAAAGAACCTAATATTTTATAGCGAACATCGATTTTCTAAATGTTGTATAAATAAATGAGAGTCATTAAATGAGCATTAGTAGCTGATTTATGTCTAATTTAATTTTTTTTAATCAATGTTTTCTGAAAAACTAAGAATTTTAAAAATAAACTAAATGCCAAAAAATAGTTATGAATAACAAAGATAACATCTAGTGTATTAAAAGTATACAAAATTATTATTTCAAAATAAAAAAATTCCACATAAATAAACTTGAGTCTATTTAGTTGATGAGAAAAACTGCAGATGAAGATGAAAAAAAAAACTAGCCAAAATTCGTTGTTCATGAACAAATTTTTTGAATTTTTCAAAGCACCATTTTTCTAATTTTTGTATGCCACATTTCTTTGAAATGTCATAATTTTATCAATATGTTATTTTGAAGAAAAAAAATTTTTATAACTCAATACATAAATTTAGAAAATTTCTTCGGTTATTGTGAAAAAAAATCCAACATTTGTTGACCTTAAGGTTTTTTCATTATCTTTTTACGGAAAATATTGTCTATTTATGAAAAATTCTGACACTTTTAAAAAACAAAAGGAATTGAGAAATATTTTTTCGTTACGATGAAACTTTACCAACGAAATGAAAATAAAATCATTATAGTGGGAAAATTTCCGGCCAAGTTATTGAATTATAAAGAAAAATGAACGATTAGTAATCAAGGAAAATCGACAATTTAGCCACTAAGTATTTAAAACATTTCCTACGATAAAACAACTAAAATTCAAGAGAAAAAAAAAACACGTGTCTTATCGATTTCGATAATTAAAGATACTATAAAAAAATTTCCACACAGCAAAAAGAGAATTAAAGTTGCATCATCTTGATGATTTGAGATAAAATGACCTAATTGTAATATATGTACATTCAACAAATTTTATGTTAACGTATAAATTTGTTTTTATCAACTTTCAACTATTTTTTTCGATCTTGTTCTTGGATATACTTGAATAATGCAAAATGATATAAGATTACAGAAAATGTTAAAAAGAATATTAAAATATAGATAAATTTGCAAAAAAAAAAAAAAAGTGAACCTTTACAAACAAAAAAAATTACTTGAAAATAATACCATGAAGATAACTAAATTTGAAGGTCATGGGAAAATATAAAAACTGTATATGAAAGGTATAAATAAAATGATAAAAATTGAAAATTCATTTATTTTTATAGTAAATTGAAATTTTATTGATTTTTTTTTACAAAAATCTTAATTGGCTCAGAATTTTAAAACTTCGGCTACAATGTCACGTACAAAAAAAATTAAAAAATGATTAATTTAACAATAAATTATACCATCAACTTTTTTGTCAATTAGAAATTTTCAGCAGATCAGAAACTAAACTGCAATAATTTTTATTCAAACACAGAAATTAGTAGTAAAAAATACGACAAAATTTTCAAAAATCCAATCTCCCTCATCATTACTAATCCCAAAGTACCATATTAATTGAGTAAAAAAAATTCTCGGAATTCTTCAAAGAAAAAAAAATTTTTGAAGAAACCAATCAAAAAAATAACAAAAATTTCTAATCCATTGACAAACATTTCATAATCCAAGAATTAAATCAATGAACCATCCAAACAAAAAGAATTTTATTAAAAATAATATCATAGAGTTTAACAAATTTGAATAAAACTTGACAAAATTTTCATTGTTTGTATGAAAGCTGGAATTTTCACAATTAAAAAAAAAACCTTCAAAATTATAAAAATTGTGAAAGGTTCCTCAAAATCCGAAAAATTTGTGGAATTGGGGAAAATCTTCATAAGCTTTATTTATGTTTTTATCTTCACTTCTTTATTTACATTTTTATCTTTTCATTAATAGATAAATAAAAATAATGAAATATTATTAAAAATTTCAAAAATCCATCTTCCTTTAAAATCCCTAATCTATACTCTTGAAGTGATAGAATAACAAAATTTTAAAAATTTTTCCAAAAAAATCCTGGTAAACCAGTCCAAAAAATCACAAAAATTTCCAGTCCATACACAACTATTTCATAATCTAAGAATTCAATAAAAAACCATGTAAATAAAAATTTTATAATAGTCTCAGAGAATTTAAAAATTTTTTTGTGAAATTTGACAGAATTTTAATAGTTTGTATCAAGGCTGGAATTTATACAATTTCGAAAAAAAAAATATTAAAAATTAGAAAAATTGTATGGTTTCTTAAAACTTGACAAATTTGTGGAATCGAAAAAAAAGGTTTAAAAGCTTTGTTCACGTTTTTATTATCATTTATTCATTATTTGAATCAATAAATTATCCATTAATTTATATTTATTTATAAGTTCTAAATGATTTTTAATTATATAGTTTAAATTAGTAACTACAAATTCTAAATAATTCATAATTGATTCATAAATGATAAATTAATATGAATATATCACATAATTTTCGAAAATCAAATTCCTCCTATTAAACACAAATCCTATAGAACCATATGCAAACTTTCAACCATTTATTTACCAAAAAAAATTCTCAAAGTTTTCTCCAATAGAAGATATAAAAAACCAGTCCTAAAAATCACGTAATTTTCGATTTCATACACAACTTTTTCATAATCCAAGAATTCAATCAAAAAACCATCGAAATAAAATTTTATTATCATCTTAGAAAGTTGAACAAATTTTTGTAGGATTTGACAAAACTTTAATAGTTTGTATGAAGGCTAGAATTTTCATAATTTTAAAAGAAAACAAAAAATTCCAAAATTTGAAAAATTTGTAGAATTGAAAAAAAATCTTGATAAGCTTTGTTTACATTTTCATTATCATTTATTTATTACAATATATGTATAATATATAATTTGAATAGATAAATTATTTATACATTTATATTTATTTATAAGCTCTAAGATGATATGTAATTATATATTTTATATTAGTATAAAACCATAAATTATAAATAATTTATAATTCATTCATTAACTATAAATCAATACATTCACAAAATTTTCCAAAATCCAATTCTCCCTAATAAACCCAAATCCTATAGAACCATATTCAAACTTTCAACCATTTATTTACCAAAAAAAATTCTCAAAGTTTCCTCCAATAAGAGATTTAAAAAACCAGTCTTAAAAATCACGAAAATTTCGATTTCACAATCCAAGAATTCAATCAAAAAACCATCGAAATAAAATTTTATTATCATCTTAGAAAGTTAAACAAATTTTTGTAAGATTTGACAAAATTTAATCATTTGCATGAAGGCTAGAATTTTCACAATTCAAAAAGAAAACAAAAACTTTCAAAATTAAAAACATTGCAAAAGGTTCTTCAAAACTGGAAGAATTGTTTACATTTTCATTATCATTTATTTAGTGTAATACACAAAAATTATTTGAATCAATATTATTGATACTTTTATATTTATTTATAAGTTCTAAAATGATTTACAACTATATCTTTTTAATTAGTATTAGTATATAACTATAAATTATAAATAAATCAATAATAAAAAAAAATTCTCAAAATTTCCTCCAAAAAAAGTATCAACCTAACCCCCCCCCCCCCTTCCCAACATAAAATCATAATCCCCACTACCAACATCATTAAAAAACAAAAAAAATCAGACAAAAAAATCCCCCACCCTCGCTCCCGAAAAACTACAAAAAAGTAGGCCAACAATAATTAATGCTCCATTAAGTTCATAATACTCCATAATTCCCAGCAAAACCGCCAATAATCGCCAACGCAATCAACAAACAAACCTCCCTCAGAAACAAAAACAAAAGAATCACACAGAATCGGAAAATTCTTTCCCGAATCGTTTGTATGGCAACAAAAAAAAGGCAGCTTTTCGAGTATATGTATTTCCTCGCGCATCCAGCTGCACATGGCACGGAAGAGAGAATGAGAGAGAAAGAGAATGCGGAACGAAAGGGAGAGAGAGAGAGAGAAAGGGAGCGCGCTACAACGGGCAATCGCGGGGCGGGCGGAGGGGGAGGAAGGGGGGTAGGAACGGGGGGCTCGGGGGGAGAGAGATATAGGACGTGCGCCTCGTTGTTTACATTTTAATATGGGGCCGAAAGGGGAACGCGGAGAGGGGCAGGAAGAAAATGTACGTTCTCGAAGACGCTTACTTTGCTGGTGACAACCCCAACCTCGCGCATAATCGCCTCGAAAGCGACCGTTTCCTCGGCCTGCCTCTGGTTCAGCAGGGCGATCTTTTCACTGAATTTCCGCGGGTTCGCCATCGTCGCACCGTTGGGTAAACCGTCGCCGAGGTGATGGCCGTACGTCGCGGCGCGTCCTCGGCACGGCCCTTTTTCACTTTCGCACTATTTCGACCCGACGGAACCGTGTTTTGAAACGTTTAGCGACACAACACTCTGACAACACTCGGATTTGTTCTACCGCGCTTCCCACTGTGCTACGGATTGCTACGGATTGCGCGATTTACGCCGTGCGCGCGCGCGCCATTGTTTACGAGGCACGTCATTGGTCGGTTGGTTTTCATCCGCGTCTGTGATTGGTGCGCTGGGTTACGGGGCGATTTTGAATGTTTTGAATCTATTTTCTTCGATTGTTTCCACCGCGGTCTTTTTTTAATATTGTTTACAGGGTTTTTATCGTAATTTTGTTTGTTTTTTGCAGATTTTGGATGTACGGATGCGAGGATTTATGCTTGTTTCTTTGGAAAAAGGGAGATGCAAGGGCGTAGCAACGAAAATTTTTAATGGGGGGCAAATTCAATTTAAAATCATGTTTATTGACGATTGGTTATTTTAACGTGATGATGTTTTGAAAATCGACTTGCGACGCTGAATTTTTTACTTTTTTTTTTATAAAATCATACTAACAATAAGTACTATTGTTTACGAGGCACGCCATTGGTCGGTTGGTTTTCATCCGCGTCTGTGATTGGTACGCGGTGTTACGGGACAATTTTGAATGTTTTGAATCCATGTTTGAATCTATTTTCTTCAATTGTTTCCACCGCGGTCTTTTTTTAATGTTGTTTACAGGGTTTTTATTGTAATTTTGTTTGTTTTTTGCAGATTTTGGATGTACGGATGCGGGGATTTATGCTTGTTTTTTTGGAAAAAGGGAGATGCAAGGGCATAGCAACGAAAATTTTTAATGGGGGGCAAATTCAATTTAAAATCATGTTTATTGACGATTGTTTATTTTAACGTGATGATGTTTTGAAAATCGACTTACGACGCTGAATTTTGTAAATTTTTTTATAAAATCATGGTATCTATCAATAAGTACTATTGTTTACGAGGCACGCCATTGGTCGCTTGATTTTCATCCATAGCTGTGATTTGTGCGCAGAGCTAAGGCGGCAAATTTGAATGTTTTGAATGTCTTCTTTTGCTTTCTTCAATTTTTTCCACTGCGATCTTTTTTTAATGTTGTTTACAACGTTGTGATAATAATTTTGTTTGATTTCTGCAGATTTTGGATTTACAGATGCGGAAATATATTGCTGTTTTTTTGGAAAGTGGGAGATGCAAGGACGTTGCAACGAAAGTTTTTCATGGGGGGGGGGGGGGCAAAGTTAAATGTCAGAAGGGCTTATATATATATGAGTTTGAATATATTGATGAATATTGTTCAATTCTTTGGAAATTTTATTCTTGGGGTCCAATCAATGTCAAATATAATGCTTATCATAAATAGATGTTATTTTTTTACAGTTTTATAAAATAAAAAAAATTAGTAGGTACAATGTATGCAACAACTGAATTATTATTAAATTTATTTTATCTAATTATCAATTTTTTAAAGTTGAGAACTTTAAAAAATCCTGTCCAATATATCCTGCTCAAGGAATGTTTCAGGATTTCTGAAAATCGCCATCACTTCTCAGTTTCAGTACTAGTTTTGAACACGAATGACACAGAACTTGATGCACCTTCCAGGAATAATTCCTGAAAATAAAAAAAATAAAAAAAAGCATTTGAAACAATGGGGCTAAATTCTCAAAATTATTCCTGTAGTGGTCTAAGAACAAACAAAATGGTTCCTTAATAACTTCTGTTAAATAAATTTTCTCGATTTCACAGTCAATACCATTGCCTGTGAAATCGAGAAAATTTATCGGATATAACTACCCAGCGTTAAACCATTTATTATTGAACTTCTGTTCATTACATAAGAAAAAAAGTTATTCATAAAATTCCAAATTCAGTATTTTAATTTTAACCAGGATTTGCAAAAAATCAAGTTTATTAATTTAAAAAAAAGTTGATTCTATTAAAATATATTTTATTTTTATTTTTCTAACCTCAAGTAACTTCGAATCAACCGGTTCTCTGTAATGTTCCCAATCACGAAGTGAATTAATTGTCAAACGTTGCTGTTTTTCAGTTTCACAGTTCAGCTGGAACTGCGAATCGTCAGTTTCCTCGTCCTCTTTTGAAGAATTCGTTTCAATTTCCATCTGTTTCTCTGGATTTTCACATGAGCAATTCATCAGGTCATGTGTAATGGAATCACTATCTTCAGTAAGGGTAAACAAATCCTGAAATCGCAAAAACAATAAACAAAATGATAAGAAAAATTTGTTAAAATTTCAAAATAAGGTAAAAGCTGAATTCCATGTACTTTGAGTTCACTTTCTGACAATTTCAAAGACGAAATGTGATTGGAATCGACCACGGCTTCACTGAGACTAGTTTTGCTAATCTGACGTTGATAAATTTTTTCTTCGATCGTTCCTGTTGTTAATAATCTGTTAATGTAAAAATAATACAAAATATTATATTATATTATAAAAAGTTACATTATGTATATACGTATTAATAAACGATTTTTACTGTATTATGTATATAATTTTATGTAGAGTTTGGAGAGATTTATGAAAAATTTCTCAAACAAATTATAAAAATACGTCTGTTGAAAATCTGGGGAATAGATTTTCGTTAATTTACCTATACAGATAAACTGTTCGTTTTTGGCCCTGGCGCCAGATTCTGGCCATGGCTTGGGCGTCCGAAGCAGGGTTCCAATCCGAGTCAAAAAGAATCAATCTCGAGGCTCCTGGAAGGTTCAAACCTACTCCACCAGCTTTTGCGCTCAGCAAAAATACACCTGTAAATTTTCAAAATTCTACTACTTTTCATTACAAACTTTGCTTTTTTAAATTTACCAATATGTGTGTTAAAAATTGTTTCAATCCAAAAGCCATCGAGTTAAAATTCAGCTCAGCTTTTCATCTCAGACGTAATTCCAAAATAAAATAAATTAATAATACGATAAAAAATCAGGTGCGTTACGACGAAATTTTACATGGAAGGGGCAAACTCAAATGTCAATGAGTGTCAATGTTCATTTATTTCAAGGTATGAATAATTATTTATTCGAGCTACAGAGCATCTTAGAAATCGATTTGCAATCTCAAACTTTCGTTTTTTTTTTTTAAATACATCACTTTTGATGTAAAATCACAATATTCCAATTTTATCATCTCCAAGGATTTTTTCTTTTCTTTTTTTTTTAGTATGTATGCAATTTAAAGAATTGTACTTGTAGGAATTTTCTACATTGATTTCTAGAATTCGATGCACTAGGTTTCAAGGTTTCGTATTTTGAAGTATTTTCCTAGATTTTTAAGAAAATTATATCTGCATGTATTTGAGATATTACATACTCTGTCTTCCTTTTTTAGAGTATTTCATAGAGTGCTAGTATTTTCAGGATTTTTCGTATTGTACACTATTGACATAAGTTTCATAGATATTCTTTTTTTTATCATTATTAATTTCTAGCATTTTTGTAGATTGTCCCATAGATTTTGAGAATTTGATGATATAGAATCCAAAAATCATAATATTTTCAGTATTTTAAAAGAATTTTTCAGGAAACAGTAACTCCAAATATAACTGCAATTTCGTTGATTTCTAGTACTTTTAGTACACATCGTAGTTTTTTAGTATTTTTACACTATGGACAATTTTCTGGCATTTTAATGGATTTTTACACAGATATCTAGAATTTGATGCTTTGAATTCAAGATTTTACAGAATTTAGTAATTTTGAAGTTATGAAAAGCAATTCTATCTACATGGATTTTCAGTATTTTATTTATTTCAAGTATTTTTCATATTCTTCAGTATTATTGATAGGATATTTTCGGTTCTCTGTAGATATTTAGTTTTATTAAAAATCCAAATATATACTTTTAGAATTTGATACTTCAAAATATAAAATTTTAGAGATATTTAGTATTTCAATACATTTTTTCGAAAACAGTATGATAATTGATTTCGATTATTTCACAGATTTCGAAAACTTTTGTTTCATTTTTTATTTTTTCAAAATTCATAAATTTTATTGAATTTTCCAACATTTTGATGAATTCTTATGTAGATTTTCAGAATGGAGGCTTTAGGGCAAGAAGTTTCATATATTTTTATTATTTTAATAAATTTTTGAGAAAATCATCTATCCTAGGTATGATGGAATTTTAGTACTTCAGAGAATCCTATTATTTTTAGTCTTTTTCATATTTTTCAATACCTATTAAACTTCTGCAAGATTTTCTAGGTTTTTATAGATGTCTAGTTTTTTGAAAAATTCTTGTAGAAATGTATGGAATTTTATACTCTGGAATCTGAAATTTTAGAGATTTTAAGTATTTTAATAAATTTTGCAAAAAAGAGTATCTTTATGGAATTCTAGAACTCCCCAGATTTCTGAAACTTTTATTTCATCCTGTATTTTTTCAATATTCGTGAATTTTTAAAATTTGATACTCTTGAATCTAAAATTCTAGAAATTTTTAGTATCTCAATAAATTTGACAGAAATCAGTATCTTTTGTAGATTTCAAGTATTTCACGGATTTTTAAAACTGTATTTTTTCAATGTTCATAAATTTTATTGAATTTTTCAGTATTTTCATAAATTCTTATCTAGATTTTACAATGAATGCTTGGAGTTCAGAAGTTTTATAGATATTTATTACTTCTATTATCTTTTAAGTAAATAATGTCTCTATAGAATTCTCTTTCTTTATAGATTTCTATTATTTCAAATTTTTTCCACAATTTTTAGTATTCAAGAAATTTCACAGTATTTTCTATTATTTTCCTATTTTTCCAATATTTTTATAGATCGCAATGTAAATGTGAAGAATTCGATGCTCTAAATTTCAAAGTTTGAAAGATTCCAGGTATTTCAAACTATTTTTCAAAAGACAGTTTTACATAGATTTCTAGTGTTTCAAACAATCCCTATTATTTCAGTATTTTTAAAATTTTTCGAATATTCATAAAATTCAAATGATTTTCTGATAATTTCAATAAATTCCTACATGAATGTTTAGAACAAGATGTTCCAGGATTGAAACTTCTTCATATTTCAGCTAAGTATTTATCGTATTTTTTATCACTTTGCTACATCTTCATAAAAAAACTGACTATAAACTCACGATAATCTTGTCCACCAGTCGAATTAAACTGTTCTACAATTTTTCCCCTGGCGCTAGGAACCGTGTTCCCATCCAACCTACAAAACTTGAATCCTTCCTCGCAACAAAGACGCTCCAACAAATCCAAAGTCTGCGTGAAGTACGAAACAAGAACCAGTTTTTCCTCTGTATTCTTCATCTCTCCCATCAAGGCTTTCACCACCACAATTTTCCCCGAGAGCTCATATTTCCCCCCAAACTTGGCCAACTTTTCCCTCATTCTCACGTTATCCACAAACTCATTTTTATCGTCTTTCAGCAAATTCGGGTGATTGCAAATTTTCTTCAACGCCGTTATCACCGAAAACGTGACAGAGCCACAGCCATGAATTTCCGTGCGGTTGAACCATTCGTCGACTACACCTTGGTAAAGTGATTTCTGACCCAAAGTTGGCCGACAAAAAATGACGAGTTCGTGTTTCTGGGGCAAATATTTGCTGATCAAGTCATTGGTTCTGCGAAGAATGAAAAGTTTCGTGTGTTCTCGTAACTCGTCGGCCCTTTCGCGACCTAGTGCGACGTCTTCTTCGAGGGCGTCCGGTTTCTGCGACGCCACTATAGGATTTTCGTAGTACCTTTTGTAAAATGCAGGGCTCTCGAAAATTCCTGGATTCACAAAGTCTGAGAGTGTGTAGAGTTCTTGCAGGTTGTTTTGCACTGGGGTTCCTGTTATCAGGACTCGTTTTGTACACTTTGATTGGGCCAGAAGCTGCAAAACCAGAAAGAACAATTACAATTACAATCCATTAAAGAAAAGAAATTCAAATTCAAAGTACTGACTTTCAGGACTTTGACTTGGCTGTTTTTCATTCGATTTCCCTCGTCGATCAGAACCAGGTCGAAGCCGAAACCTTCGACGTCTTCGAAATTTCGTGACAGCATTTCATAACTGATGATCATGACTTGTGATCTTGGGTACTTGGCGAAATCTTTGGGCTTGTCTTTTCCTTCGACTACGAAGGGCTGAACTCGCTGAGAACCGAGCCAATGGATGAATTCTTTTTTCCAGTTTGAGCACAAACTGCTGGGGGCCACAACCAGGACGCGTTTTACCTCGGGTTTCCCATAAGGACCTGTTTGGGAAAATTTCGTCAGCTTATTTTGGATCGTCCAATATGAATTTGAAGAAGCCTGGTTTTTTAGAATAAAGCTAGTAATTTGTTTTTGGCAAGTTTAATTTTTGCTCGAAAAGTAGGAAAAGACATGCATAATAATTAACATACAATTAAGAAATATACATGAGAAATAAAAAGTAACAAATAATTAGCAAATGTATAATTGTTTGTGTATGATGTATTTTACGGTTTTTGTTTTTCTAATCACGTAAATTGCAGGAGCGTAGGCAGACAAAATTTTTGGGAGGAGTTTATATCAGGAAAATGTATTTCCCTTGGGATTTTTTGAGTTGGATAACCATTTTTCATTTTTGTAATTTTTCGTTAATGTCTTTCAACCATGGAATCCGATTTTTATGATTTTTAAGTTACTAGAGTTTAGATTTTTTTTAAGTTTCTAATGCTTTAAGTATTTTTCATATTTTTTCGGTATTTATAGAACTTGGAAGAAATTATGATTCTCTGCTAGAATTCTATATAGATTTCTTGAGTTCAATGTTCAAGGGTTCAAGGTTATGAAAGATTTTTAATAGTTTTAGAGATTTCGAAAAAAACAATATTGACATAGATTTAGGGTACTATATAGATTTCTTGAATTCTCGTATTTTTTAGTACTTGTAAAATTTTCTAGATTTTTCTAATGTTTGATAGATTTCTAGTATTTTTATTTATGCATCTATCTCTAGGAATTAAAGTTCTAAAAAATTTTAAGATTTTTATAAATTCTTGAGAAAAACTAATATTTACACAGATATCGAGCAATTCATAGATATCTAAGATTTTCGTTTTTATATATTCATTTATTTTGTTACTTATGAAATTTCGTAGTATATTTTATTAGTTTTATAGATGTTAAGTATCGTTATGGATTGAATTTGATATAAAATTTAAAGTTCCAGAGATCATTTGAAGGTATTAATTTAGATTTTTCAGAAAACAGTACCTTTAATACAAATTTTTCCAGTAATCTTAGTATTTTTCATATTTTTTAAGTATTCATTCGATATGAATTATGTTCTGGTATTATTTAAAATTTCTGTCTAATTTTTAGAATTTGACACTTTGAATTTCGATTTTTTTAGAAATTTTTGTCATTTTTAAGAAAATCAAACGTAGATTTTTAGTATTTTTATAACCTTCTAGTATTTTTTCTTATTATTTTGCAAAGATTTCTAGAATTTGATGCTCTTCAATTCAAATTTATTTATATTTTCATAGATTTTTGTATGAATTTTTAAAATACAAAGTTTGCAACTTTGATATTTTAGAAATTTTTTTAAGAATCATATTTACGTAGATTTTTAGTAATTTTATAGCCTCCTAGTATTTTTTTTCATTACTATATATAAATTTCCAAAATTTGATGCTCTAAAATTCAAATTTATGTAAATTTTTAGTATTTGAATCTTATTACTGTGAGAAAACGTATATTTGAATTTTGAATATTTTATAGACTTCTTGTATTTTCAAATTTTTTTACTCATACAATATGAATCATTTTCTGTATTTTTATTGATTTCTGACATTTCTGTATAAAATTTTGAAAATAAATGCTTTAAACTTTGAAGCTATGAAAATTTTTGAGGAAATCGTATATACGTATATTTTTAGTACATATTATAGTAGATTTTTAGTATTTTTATAGCCACTTAGTATTTCTTTGTATAATTATTCATAGATTTTCAATATATAATCAAGAAAATGTACGTCAACTTTTAGTATTTTTATGGAATATTTATGCAAGTTTTAAATATTTTATTGACTTATTGTATTTTCGTATTTTTGATTATTCACGCAATATAAATTATCTTCCGGTATTTTTATGGATTCCTGTATAAATTTTTGAATTTCAATGCTCTAAGCTCCAAAGTTTTATTAACTTTTGAGAAAAATGTACCTACGTAGATATTAAGTATAAGCAGATTTTTAAAATTTTTTTACAGTTTCCTATTATTTCGTTGGATTGCCATTTGTAGATTTTTGAAGTTTAATACTTTAGGATTCAAATTTATGCAAATTTTTAGTATTTTTGTATTTTTTATTATGTTCACAGTATTATTACAATATTATTAATATTTTATTATTCATAAATTATTCTCTGGTATTTTCGTAGATTACTGTTTCGATGATTTAAATTTTGAAGTTTCATTAATCTTCGAAAAAACTTTATCTGCTTAAATTTTCAGTGTTAGTAAATTTTTAGTATTTTTAGAGAATCCTAGAATTTTTAATGCTACATATAGTTCTAGAATTCGATACTCTAGAATTCAAATTTATGAAAGTTTTATTTTTTTCTATACAACATAAATCTTTATAAAAATTTCTAGTATTTATATACATTTTTCAAAAATTTATACTTTAGAACTCGAAGTTTTATAGATCATGGTATCTTTCAGTGTTTATATGATTCGAAAGATCTGCTAGAATTTTTATGAATCTCTATGTAGATTTCTAGAACTCAATACTCCAGGATTCGAAATTTTTTAGATTTCCAGCATTTTCCTAAATTCTATTTTTACTTTATGATTTACTGGATTGAAAAAAAAGTTTCAAATTTTTACATTATCTAATGCCCTCTAAAATTAACTGTAGTATCCGTTATTAATTTTTTTTTTATTACATATTAGAATTTTTATAATTCATCACTTTTTTACATTTTTCCATGAAAATATCACTAATTTAACTAAAATTTCAAAAGTCATATTTAATTTTACTTAAATTTTCACAAATGTAAGACCTACGCCTTTGGTTAATAAGCTCATAATTAATCAGCCCAACCTGTTAAAATAACAATAAATTTTCATGACTTCCTTTTAAAAAATAACTGACCTTGTTTGAGAAGTGTCCAAGCAAGAGAAACACACTGAAGAGTTTTTCCAAGACCCATTTCATCGGCCAGAATGACACCGTGACATCCTGGCTTGTTCATCCCTATAACGCATTTGTACAGAAACACCAAACCGTATCGTTGATAAGGTCGCAAAACTCGTGTCAAGCAAGCATCCACAGAAACTTCACAAACTGCACACATTTGAGAAGCATTTTCATCTTCTAACGAGACCTCTGTACCTGGATTTGGCATAATCAAAGGCTCCGAACGCAGATGTGCAACTCTCCCTGATAAAAAATTAAAAATCGATTTTTAATAACTATAACATTTACTAAAATAATAATCAATTTTCTATAATGATGAAAAATTCATTGGTAATTAATAAATGCAAAAGATTGATGATTTTGAAACCAGTTTACGAACAAATTTTCAACACTAAGAAAAATTATTTCAAGCTTTTTCATTACTTGATGTATACCTGTAGATTTCAAGGGGACATAATTGCTTGGTTTCATTTTTTTCAGTGGAGGCTCCAAACTCAGTATTTTTGAAAAATGACTTTTCGATGATGCACTTGGAGCTGAATTTTGTACTGTCATTTTTTCAAGAACTTGGATTTCTTTTCCACCAATGCAAAAAGTGGAACCTTCAATTACTGAGTCTAATTTCACTGATGTTCGACCAATGATTTTTCCCTTCTCATCTTTCAAAATTGCATTTTTTCCTTCGACTTCGAGGGTTCCATCTTGATCGAAAGTTTTGTGTTTCTTGGTGCTAATTTTTCCATAAACAACTTTGGAAATTCTGAAGCAAAACCAAAATTATTTTTAAAGTATAGAAATAAATAATTATTTTAACTGACCAAGTTCTTACATTTTACTGGAAGCATCGGTTTCCAAAGTATTCACTGGAGATTCTGACGATGATTCGTTTGTGTCTAAAAATTCTAGAATCGATTTGCTTGATGAATTTTCATTTATATTTTTATTTGTTAGTGATTTCCTTCCACGAATCATCTTTGAGGTACTTGGTAATTCTTTTTTCTTCTCAAGTTTTTTGACATTCTTCTTTGATGGCGCTGGCAATTTTTTGAAAAGTTTCTGACCTGCAAATAAATAAATTTAATTGTTATTTCAATATTGCCTCATGTAAAAAAATACATACTTGAATAAAAAAAAATATATACCACACAGAGGAACAAATTTCTTAGTTAATGATGCATCTTTTTTTATTGGTAATTCTTCCAATTTTTTGGCTTCTGTTTTTTTTGTGAATTGTTGTGCTGATTTTTCAATTACCTGCCAAATCAAGATAACAGATTTTCAGTTTTTTTATCCAAAACTAAAGTAAAAATATTTTTGCTGATATTCCAAATATAAATATTAGTTTTTGATGCATAATTTTTAATAGAATGAAGTACATAATTTTATAAAAAAATGAAGAATTGAGTTTACCTCCACTTCTCTGTTTCCTACAGAGAGAATCATTCCTTCGACGATAGTCTCAGGCTTAACAGAACTTTTACCCAAAATATTTCCTTCTAGGTCCTTCAAAAAAATGTCAAAAAAGGTGCATATCTTATTTTTGTAAACATATTTTCAAGGATACAGAATATTTAGGGTCTTATAATTTTCGTTACATTAATTATTGTCACATACATTTTTCGTAGAGTGTATTGTTTTCTAATGTAATAAATTATTAGAATATTGTTATTTTTATCATTTATATAATTTTCCTACAAAGTTGTCATGTAATATTTATGCAATTTAATGTTTTGTAACAAATTTTTAATTTCAAAGATTATATTCAAGTAAAGGAATATCAAAAGTTCTAAAATAATAAATCAGTCTGAAAAACTGAAAAGTGTGTCAAAATTTACTCAATCATATAACTGCAATGAATTTTTATTGTTTTACCTTCAATACTGCATTTTTTCCTGATATTTCCAATACTCCATCATTTTCAAAAGTTTTATGTTTTTTGGTCGATTTTTTTCCATGAACGACATTGAAAACTCTGAAAAACCGGGCTTATTTAAATTCTTCTATAAGTTATTTGTCACTGAAAAAATTAAATTTTTTAGTATCACGGGTACAAAAATGAAGGAGTTAAAAATATTCAAGCAAAGAGAAAAATTCTCTTTTTTTTTATATTTACAATATTCATTATATGATATTTTTATTCATTATTGCTCGTAAAAATTTTCTTCTTAAGCTATTCAACTATTTTAAAATTAGAATACTTGTCATACGAATGCAATAACATAAATAAAGAAACAAAAAAAGTTGACATGACTCGATGATTTCTAACTGGAATCGAGAAACGGCAGGAAAAAATAAATTCAAAAATTCATACTAAAATAAGTGTTAGAATCAAAATTAAAATGTTAGTGATCCAAAGAAAAAATAGAGAAAAATTATGAGTTTCAGAAATTTTAAAATCTTCACCTAAGTATCACGAAAATTTCCCACAAAATTTTTTTCTTAAATTATTAAACAATTTTAAAACAATAGTACTTTTAATACAAATGCAATAACATGAAGAAATCAAAAGGGTTTTAATTATTTGATGATTTCTGACGGGAATAGAGAAAGTGTAGAAAAAAATTGAATTCGATAAATACATATCGAAATAAGTACTAGAATTGTAATTGTAATATTTGTAATATAATGTTTGAAAAGAAAAATTATTAATTTGAGAAATTTCAAAATCTTCACTCAAGTTTCATACTGATTTTTTCCAAAAGTTTTTTTTGAAGTGTACAACTATTTAAAAATTTAAATACTTAAGATATGAATGCAATGCTATAAATGATTATATAATCAAAGAACGAGTGCAATAATATTAGAAATATTATACAATATGCAATATTATATAACATAAAAATATATAGATATGCAATATGATATACAATTAATAATTAAATACAAATACAATAATTTTCAAATCATATGATAATTTCTAACTGGAGTTGAGAAAATGTAGAAATAAATTTGATTTAAAAATTCATATTCAAATATGTGTTGGTATCTAAATTAAAATATTATTTATTAAAAGAAAAAACGAAGGAAAATGAAATTCTTTTTAGAAAATTAAACATTTTCCCACATGTTTTACAAAAAGTTTTCCCAAAAATTTTCTTCTCAAACTATACGTACTACTATTTTAGATTAATATACTTGAAATAAAATAATTGAAATTTGATTTGAAAATTCATATTCAAATACGCCTTAGTAACTAAATTGAAGTATTAGTCGTCAAAAGAAGAAACGGAGGAAAATGGCAAATTTTCCAATTCCTACAAATATATATTTTAAATGTATTAATTAACTATATTTATTATCACATTTTTGTGCAATAAGATACATATATTAATATTGATTAAAATTATAATCTATTATACACATTCATATTTTATATATATATTTATGCAATTTTAATCGTTTTATATTCATTTCAAACATTTCAACAGCTTAATAATTTTCAAATTTCTCACATTTTCTCAGCATCTGAAGAATGCACCAAAAGTTGAGTGTGATTTTCATTGTTGGCAAATTCGTTTACACAAGAATTTTCAATTTGCGCTGAATTCGTCTCGATAATTTCCGTATTTTCATCAGATTCGTCATCTAAACATTGCAATATTCGAATATCCTTCTCAAATTTCACAGGTTGATTAAAACTTGATGACAACTTTTTCTCATTTTCATTTGCTTGTTTTTCACGAAAGGGAATTTTCAGTAAACTCGGTCGGTTGGTTTTGTACATTTCGGTCAAGATTTTTCGTATTTTTGAGTAAAAAAAACTGGTTATTGTGCCAATTTTCGGTTGAAAACAACTTTGAAATCAACCGTTTTTCGTAAATAAAATGTTTGTTTTGAACTAGTTTTGAACGTTCAATATTTTGAAAAGTAGTATACTATATATATGTACAATGTATGTTGAAAAGAATAAAAAATTCCACTGCGCAACAAAGACAAACTGATGTGATCTTTGGTACAAGAAAGAGAACGAAGAGAGAAATTTTGCCGACATAGAAAATATATCTATATATTTTTTGTATGAAAAACTATCGAATCTATCGATTCATGTCGATACAAAATGGCTGCCATCATCTGGCAAGTGTAAATAAATAAAGGAACCCAAAAAGTTATGAAGTAGTATTTTATAATTGTGAATTTCGGTTTTTAAAATACTAAAAAAAATAAAAACTTGATAATGTCTTTGATGAATAAATTTTTATTGACAGTGCAACTTGGTAAATATCGTTTAATTTGAAAAATTGTATTTTTCGTTAGTAATGAATGTTTATGAAATATTTTTAACGTATTTAGGTAACAATATATTGGCAAATGGGATAAAAACATCGGCTGTAAGACTACTTGATCAAAAATACAGAAAACAGTAAGTATATATTGAGGATATATTTGCGTTAAAAAAATTCATAAAAAAATATTTCATGTATTGTTTATCTAATAAAAATTATTTTTTTGAAATATGTAACATATTTTATAGATATGTATAAAATTTATAATTATATATATGTATTATTGGAATATTTCATCATATGTATAATAAATAAAAAATATATATATTTTAAATATGAATTCTAATTTATGATTTTATTTTTAAAATGTATAAAAACATTTATGCTTTCATTACAGATTTATAGATTTTTCCACACAATTAGAAAATATACAAAATGAATTTTTTTCGTATTCGCAGTCAGTTTCTTAATTGTAAAATGGATATATATTATAAATAGTTAAATTGATTTATAAATATCAATGCATTTATTTAAAAAAACTTGATATTTTAAAAACCCGATACTTTCCTTTCAATTCCAATTATCAATTTTTTTGATTATAAGGTGAATTATTTTAAAATGCTGAGGAATTCAAAATTTCGCTGAAAAATTACTGTGAGTTCCTTATTTTTGTCGGTTTCAAGATTATAGAAATTTTGAATACTATAGTTTTGTCTGTTTTTGATGCATTTTCTTTGGAAAATTTTAATCTGAATCAAAAGCCTGAGGAATTTCGAAGGTTTCATAAAATGTCGATACTAATATATTGTGATACTGATTTTTAAATATCAAATCCTAAATACAATAAAAAATTTAAAAATTGGGAATCAATTTCAAAATTCATCAACTCTTATTAACAATGTATAAATTTTTCAACTTGAAAATTCAGTTCCAAAAAAAGTGTTTTTTATAAATTCTATATATTATGTTGAATGATTTGAAAGATCCTGGATCAAATTACATTTAAAAATTTTTGAAACTTGAGTAGAAAATATCGAAATCCAAACATTTCCAAAAATGGAAAGTTTTAATTCAGTTAACAGAATATGGGAAGTTGAAAATTATATTTTTTCCAAATAGAACAATGTTATAACTATTAGTTTAGTACAATTAATTAGTTATTAATCTTCATTTAATTTCAAAGTTAATCAATATTATTTATATCATCAATATTAATCTATTGTCCTATTTTATTTCATAGTTAATTATCCAGATTATCTATGTTTATTTAACTCAGCCCAACTACAATGAGCTTGAATTTCTAGAAAATAAGGAAATCATAAAATGCCCTTAAAAATTTGTCTATTCCGTTATGTCAGGTTTCAATCTTTCCAAAAAACCTGTTTGTATATTTTAAATTCCCTGTATTTACAATAAAATCATTCGCAGATGCGGTTTACCAAGAAATCCAAACAGATATGGTCCTCTGACAGACTGGCCTGATTATTCTTTCACTGATGGCAGACCAACGCCCTTTGGTGTCAGGCAATACACTCGTATCAAGAAACAAAATGCTTATGCGGTAAATTTTCTGCAAATTATTCCATTTTTCAAACAATCTCATACATAATTCTACTTTCAACTAAATTTGCAAACATTTTTCGTTTACTTAAGGCCAAGAATTTCTCCTTAAAAATAAAAAAGAAATCAATAAACTAATTGGGACAAGTTGTGTTATCGTACGTGTCTAATGTTATGTCTTCATAATGACTTTTCAGAAGAAAATTCTGAAGCTGACTCGAGAAGTGGATTACGCTGTTGAGAGGCATAAACGATTGCAGCTTGAAGAAGAAAAAAAGAAACAAGAAGTGCTGGCCAAAAAATTAGAACCCAAAGGCAGCAAATTGCTGCAATTACCAGAAAAATAATAATTTGTAAGAAAAATGTATAGTGGTAAATACTGATAAAAAAACTTGCCCTTTTCAAAATCGGAGAATATTATTCCAAAACCTACACCAGTCTGATTTTATTTACCAACAATGAAAAATATTCGTTATAATATTAAAAGGTAACAAAAAATTCTATCATTTCCTAAATGATGAAGATATAAGCTTTACGTAACATAATATTTATATATTCTTTTCCAATATATGGATGTTACAGGAAAAATCTTACAAAAAACATTTACAACGTTGAAATGAAATCACCATTCTCTCCTGTAACAATTAACAATTGATGTAATGACCCAACGATTTTTCGCTTTTTTCTGCTTTACTGCTTGTTTATGGCAAGGGTGACGGTGGCACTTCACGTGTACGACTTCGTCTATTGTTTCAAAGTAGCAAAATTTGCATCTTTTCTTCACTCGCAGTTTATACTTCAAGCCACGTGATGTTTCGATTTGAGGCAGTTGTGGGGCCTGCAAAAGTGTCGCTTGGAAAGCACTGCCATTTGAGTTGCCAAGCATAGCTATCGGTTTATTACACATAGATTGGAGTCCTCGCGAAAATGATGCAAGTATGAAAAGTGGTTTTGTTATGGTGTTGACTCTGCTCAGCAACCATGGGACATTCATTTTTCTGTAAATAATGACTGAGCTGATTTTTCTTTTTCAATTAGCACAGCACACTTTCCCTATGGAAAATCTTGTAATTCATGAATTACAGACTATTACAACCGGCAGGGTGGATTCCGATTGTACCAGCTGATCATCCAGATTATTTCATTTAAATAATTACCAACATCACAATGTTAGAGTTTAAGTTTTATATGGATCTTTCATAATTGTAATCACTGAAAGTACATTTAATAAGTTAGATGCCAGAAAAATATAAATTATATATTTCGCGCCAAGAAATGATTGGATTGATCAGCTGGTAGAATAGGGATCTACCCTGCCGGTTGTAATAGTTTTGTAATTAATGAATTACAGACTATTACAAGATTTCCTATAGGGTTAAGAAAACCTGAAGTATTTTCATGAATTTTGACAAATATGAACTACTTCATGAAAAAGATGCTGAAATTCTTTTCAATTTTTTGAATGTACTTAGTGAGTATGTTGTCGTTGAAAATACTGTACAAATATTCCAGTAGTATGTTAATAACAATCCTTATCAAGTTATTTTTTGTTTTGTAACTGCGAAGTTAGTTTAATCATAGAATTTTTAATAATGCTTACATGAGTGATGTTGGAGAATACTCCAGCTATTTGATTATTCTATGTTCCGTTGAACAATTTTTCGATTGCTTATCGGATTTTACAATAATATTTGGATGAAAAAAAAGTGATCAATTTTTAGGTTATGTCATTGTGTTGTTGTGAACATATATATAGTATACATTATAAACAAATGTATATCTATAGGTAAATTGTCATACACAAATGAGCAGAACGCACAGATTGTACACTAGTGATATTTTGTTGTGATAGTTTGTACCATTTGTACCATTATAGTTAACAATAATTAATTTAATTGTTTTTATAGAGTAGTATTTATTATTATAAATAGTTATAATTAAATATTATTGGTTGATTAATTTTAACGGTACATTTCATGGAGGCGTCAAGCATTTTTACAATCCAACAGAAAGGGAACGGCTATACTTCTTTCTCTGTCTGTCGCATTGTATAAAAACACTCACAATGTTCATTGTTGTGATAATTCATGGCACTTTGCCTATATAGATATACACATTTTCACTGACGTTTTGACAGGCGCATAGTAATTTGACTGCCATTTTTGTTATTACCCTTTAATCTCGGTTTTAATAACGATGTCATTAGAAAACTCGGTGATGATTTTCGACCGTCGAGTCATGCGAAAATAAGAAATGCTTATGTTTGTCGACAACAAACAAATATTGAGCAATAATGGCGTCTCTGTCTCCATCGAAGGTGAGTATGATTTGAAGCAGATTCGACAGTTTTTTTCTGGTTTTTTCAGCTGTCATATCCTTGGATCGCGTACACGCATTTTTTTACCTTGAACTTGAGAAATTTTGCAAAAATATGTTGATTTGATCATGATTGTTGGAAATGATGCAATGGGGGTTACTTGAAACAATGGACATTGATGTTATAGATGTATATATGTTTAAAAAAAATGTATGTGCATATTGCGGTTTGTAATGTTGATTTTTTTTGGGGTTTCACTTTTTTTGTTTTCTTGCTGAGTTTGTTTGGGTTTTGGTTCTGGAAAAGATATTTTTGTTTTGATAGTTGAATATTCTTTGTTTTTTGGGAAGTGTCATTCTGTCATGTAATTCCAATAATCAAGTCTCAGGATTAAAATGCATATTTTTGAAATGATTTTTGATATTGTGATGTAAAATTGGCCAATTTGTGCAATTTTTGATTCTAAAAGTTATATAATTTTCTAGAAATAATGAATTTTTCTTTGTACTTGGATTTTTTTTCGAAGTCTTAAACATTATATTTTCATTTGTAGATGAAGCGAATTTTTCAATAACTTTGAAAAAACATAGAAATACTTGATAAGTATAACGTTTCGATTGTTCAATGATTCTAAGTTACTTTTTATGTTTTTATTGTGATTTTTTCGGATTAATAGATTATTTTAATGAATATCAATTTTATTTCTTAGTTTTTGTCATACAGTTTATTTTTTAATGAATTCAATAAAATTCAAAACTATTCCAAATAATACATTATTTTAATTTCATCAATTAGTTTTATGTTGCAAAATTTAACTGTGATTAGTATAATATCGTACTTGATTTTCATACATTAAATTTTTGAAACTGACATATTTTGTATTCATTTTTAATTATATCTTTTTTGTGTTTTTTTAACCTTTGAAAATTGTGTTAAAATTGAAAGTCTTTATTTTTGTGTTTGCCATTGTACAATGTATATTTCTGAATTAATTTTGAAGTTATTTAATTCTGCAGGAATAACGAATTTTTCTTTGTGCTAACATATTTTTTATTCAAATTTTTAAAGATGAAATTTTCATTTGTGAATTAATTAAATTTTTTTATAAACTTCGGAAAAATACAGGAATAGTAAATTTATGATTTTTTGACATCATTTATCATTTGATTGTGATTAATTGGATAAATAGGTTACTTTAATAAATATCAATTTTTTTCTTAGTTTTTGAAATAAAAATTCTTTTTTAATGAATTTAATTTAAATTCAGAATTATTTCAAATCAGTCATTATTTCAATTTTACCAATGAGCTTTATGTTGCTTAAATTCAACTGCGATAAGTTAATTGACAAACTTTCAAAATTTCGGATTTCAAAGCTTTTTCTTTTGGGTGGATTCTCAATTTGTGAGGAAAATAAATTTTTCTCTGCATTTGGATATTTTTCATAATTCTTAAACAACTGATTTTTATTAATGAATAAAGCGAATTTTTATGATCATGTTATATTTTTAAAAACTTAAAACGAATATAAAAATGTAATAATTAACATTTTAGTATAATGAAGATTTAGTTCAAATTATCATCTGAATTGTTATTTATTCAATTTATAGATTATTTAAATAATTACATACATTTTATTTCTCAGTTTTTGTCGTGATTATTGTTTTTGAAGGAAATCAATAAAGTTCAGAATTATTTCAACTATATCAAATAGTTTTATGTTGCGAAATTTCACTGCAATTGGTATGATAGAACACTCAATTTTCATAAATCAGATGTCAGAACTTGGCTTATTTTGTATTCTTTATCTGTTACAACTTTTCAATGTTTCTTTTGTGAAAAAATTGTATTCAAATTGATAGCTGATATTCTTGTAATTTTCATTCAAACTCCATTTAAAAATGCTTATTCTGGCAGCTTTATTGTAGATTTGAATGTTAGATTGCCAAATTTTAAAGCTCTCTCTTTTTTTTGGAGTATATTCTCAATCTCTGGGAATAATGAATTTTTCTATGTGTCAAGATATTATTTTATAAAATTCTTAAAGATTGTATATTAAGACGACTCGCAACCTACTGTAGTGCGAGAAAGACGCCTAGAACGGAATTCAATTGAAAGAAAGAAGGACGAAAAGAGAAAGTCTTGCGAGTCGTCTTAATCTATGAACATGGTAAATTTTTAATGTAAAGGCTGTTTTTTTAATAACTTTGAAAATATGTACAAATATTTATTCAATACAGTTCAATTTCATGATGTTCCATTGTAAATATTAATAATTCAATTTAATTGTGATTATTTGTATTAATTGATTATTTCAATGAATATTCCTTTTTTTTAATCATTGTCATTATTCATATTTTTCAATGAATTCAGTAAAATTCAGACATATTCAAAATTATTGATTATCTTCGTATGATTATTCAGTTTGATGTTATGAAATTTCACTGAAATATCTATGGTACTAAAAAATAGGTAATATTTCATACAATCGATTTCTGAATTTGAGATATTTTGTACTTATTTTCAGTTATTACTTGATAATGTTTTTCAATTTGAAAAATAATTTTGAAATTGAGAAACCATTTTTATAATTATTTCCATTCAAATATTCTTGTATTTGCAATGACTTTGGATATTTGAATGTGGAATTGACAACTTTTAAAAAATATTTTATCTAAATTCAAAAAAACTTTTTTTAACAATTCAATGCTGGACTCATGAATAAAGTAAATTTTAAATGATGTTTTAAATTTTATACTGATTTAATATAATTATAAAAAATATGCTTAAACTATAATTATTTCGATTTATCAATGTTTGAATGGCACAAATTTATTATAAAAGTCAACTTTTGAGTTGATATTTTGATAATCTACAGAAAAATATTCACTTAAAAAAATACAATTGAACCATTGAAGATGAAATGACCTTAAATAAATAAACAAATCCCTTGAAAATGTAAAAATCATTAGAACTACTTTTGATTCTCAAAAACTGTACCCCTACAGAGGCGTTTGCAAAAGGAGTTGATGTCGCTGATTCGTGAGCCTCCACCAGGAGTATTTGTGGATGGAGACATAGTTGGACAAAATTTGAACCAGTGGACCGTTCATATGGACGGCGCAAAGGGCACCTTGTACGAAGGCGAACAATTTCAACTACAGTTCAAATTTAGTTCCAAGTACCCCTTCGATTCTCCAGAAGTCACCTTTATCGGCAGTAACATTCCTGTGCATCCACACATATACAGCAACGGGCACATTTGTTTATCAATTTTAACCGACGATTGGTCCCCTGCGCTCAGTGTACAAAGCGTATGCTTGAGCATAGTATCCATGCTCAGCAGTTGTAAAGAAAAGGTAAAATTCCATATCTAACTTTAGTCCTGATTTTCAGGTACAATTTTTTGCTGATTGTAATTTGAGTACTTATTTCAGAAAAGGCCACCAGACAATTCTTTCTATGTTAAGACTTGCAACAAGAACCCAAAAAAGACCAAGTGGTGGTATCATGGTAAGTATTCTGTAAAAATCATTGTTATGCATTAATGTATAATCTTGTTTTCATTTTCCAGATGATAGCGTGTGAATCAACGTGTTTGGTCAAGATACTTTAATAACCTATGATCGTAAGAAATCAAAAGATGTTTAATGATTTAGGCTAATTACACCAACGCGTAGTTATAAAATGGTGAATCACACATGCCCTGATGAATATTTATTAAGCTGTATATTAAAGTTATTTCTAGAGCACTGGAAGCAATTGTAACCTCTAAATTTTTGAAACACTATGTAATTCATACTGTGAATATTATGTATTCTGATTGTAATGCAGGAAATTGCCAGCGTTGGTTGATGTGGAATTACTCGGATAAATTGAAACTTAAAATCATATTTTTCATACACAAGGCATTTGTTTTTTTACATGTACATACTGTCAAGAGTCGCGCAGATCATAATTTTATAGAATATTTATGGTATCACGTAAGCATATTGTACGAAAGTGTTGATACATATTACTTTATTCAATGTTATGGAAGTTGAAATTACAAGTAAATAAACACTATGTATCTATAATAAAACGTTTTTTTATTTGAAAATCAAGCCCAATAGTCCATTCTTTGGAAAAAATTTTTACTGTTGCATATTCATGAGATTTGTTGATTATTGTAATACTTGCATCGTCCTTTGTGGCATAAGAACTTACCATTTATTGTTTAACTGAAAACTGGAATGAGAAATAAAATTTTTCAATTCATAACATACACTCTCTTTCAAATAGGGCGAAAAATTTGAGGCCTTGGAGATGAAAAATTTACACAGGTATAAATGAAAACAATATAGCATTAAATAAAAGCTGACTTTTTCTAGAAATTGTACAAACCGAAGTAAGTCGCTGGGCAGAACAAAAAATGTAGTGAACTTCATTGCGTAAGAAAAATACAGCGTTGGCAACTCATTCCATTGTAAATGATGCATATCAATTTTATTGAAACCTATTAAATTATTATGAAAAAACAAATAAATATCCATTATTTGTGCTACAGTATTTGAACCTTTCATTCGCTATTGATGATTCTAAATAAATTGATTGCGAATGTCCAAGAATACGCCAAAGTAATCTCCAAAAAGTGAAGGAAACAAAGGGAGACGTCGCTTTTGTAACAGGAAAAACGTTGTTTTTATCGAGTCCTAAGCATTAATTTTGCTTTTCGAGGAGAAGGAAAATAATGTGTTTGGTACCGAGAGTGTTTCTGGGCAGATATTCGACGTCCATATGGAATGTAACGAAAAATTTCACATTAATTAATTATTGTTACTGAGATTTGCGTTACCTTCTTTATTTTTGCAACAATGGGAATCGTCGACAGGTTGTATTCTAAATGGGGGGCCTAAGGTTAGAGCGTTTAGCGATTTTACAAAATGTTCCTAACGGCAACACTCTCGGACTAAGACAGAGGTGGTAAGTGGGTAGAGAAGCGATGCAATGAGTGTCGTTACTGAATCGCTTGTTTCGTAGGAGATGAAACGAGGGTCGTTGTCCATCACTTTATGATGAGCCACGAATGTTTGAGGCACTCGGCCGCCGTAGCTCGCGCGTTGGGATCGAATTCGAGCATGGGGCTCAAAAAATCGGCGAATTCACGGGCCTCGCTCTCCGACCAATCGTATTTCTCCGTAAGAACTTCGTACAGGCCCCAAGGTTTCAGGCCCGATATGTTCCTCAGCTCGCCTTTCTTTGAGAAAAACGTGCGTGAATGTTTGCCGGACAAAGCGATGCGTCGTGGTATCGTTCCCAGGAGCTCGATTATGTGGGCCAAGTGATCCTCATCTCTGGAATTTTCAATAATAATTACATGCAGGGAACACAATTTCCTGTCTTTGAATCTAGTTATTCCTTTCGCTGGAGGCATAATTGGCTTTTATCAACGAAGGACATCGTGAATAAGAATTGAATCAATTTTGTCTTTTTGGATCTGAACACAGATCCCTCCTGTTTGGTCTTCAAATCAACAGTAATGAATCCTTACCTAGTATAACCATCGCCACTATGTGGCTCGAACAAGTAATCCCCAGTAGCCAATTCGAAAGCCATACAAGCTGTCGACCAAATGTCAGCAGAAGTATTGTACCCTGCGCCGAGCAACACCTCCAGCGATCTGTATTGTCTTGTTTGAATGTCCTCTGTAAATTTCTTATCAATCCAGCAAGCATTTCCAAGATCCGCGATTTTCACTTCAACTTCGGTGTCGACTAAAGCGGGATCCAAAGGAGCGACAGACACGGATTTCAATGACTTTGCATCCCCCTCGCTCTGGTTGCAATCTACAAACAAAAGAAAACTCATTTCCACTCTTAACTTATTTTTCATTGTTAAACAAAACACGTAGAATAATAAACAATAACATACCATCTTTGTTACTAGTAGCGTCTTCCACAATTCGGGAACCCGACTGCTGCGTGCTTTCCTCCTGACTTTTGTCGGCGACATTTTCCTCAGTGAAGGAATTCACGTTTTCCATTATTTGTTCGTCTTCATTTGTCGTGACCTGATCCAACTTTTCACCGCCTGCTAATTCGTCAATGCCATTAACACGAGCAGGCGAAGAGGACCTTGGGAAATTGGAAATTTCCACCGAATCCTTGTCCTCCGCATCCTCTTTTGTCGTCTCAGTTGTTGCCAATACTTCCTGGTCGAGACTCGAATTTTCCATCTCCTCATTTTCCTGGCCATCGGTCACCAATATACTTTGCTGCTCGATCTCTTCGATCTGCTCTTTTTGTTTCTTCAGCAACTCGTTTTGACGCTTGGCCTTCTTTTTCAATTTCTTCTTTTTATTTTTCGACATTTTAGAATTAGGTATTGGCTCTTGGAATTTTTTCGGCGCCGTGGAAACGTGCGATGTGGGCAACTTCAGACCTAGCGAGTGCAACTCTGTCGCTTCCGTCGCCAATTTCCTTATATAAGCCTCGTTGACGCATATCAAGACGTTTTCCGGTTTTATGTCAGTGTGAATAATTTTGCCTGGAATTGAGATTTTCAAATTCCAGGTGAATATGCTTCAAATAAAAATGTCGAATTCCACCATTTCTATCCAAAATTAAGACTACTTACATTTATTATGAAGATAGTCAAGCCCCTCCAGAACCTGTCGGATGATGCGCTTAACATTGTTCCTTGGAATCCCTCTATAGTTGGATTTGATGATTAGTTTGAGTAAATTGTGCCCCAGGACCTCGAAGACCATGCAGACGTGGAGACCATTGATTCCACTGATTTTAAAGTCGTTGAGCAATTGGACGGTTTGGTTGCGTTTTGGATCATTTGGATCCGTGTCGCGAACATCTTTAAGCAACTTTATTTCGTCCAAAGCTGTTTCCGTGAAGTGCGATGCGGATTTCACAACTTTCAAGGCCACATACCGCTTGTCCTTTAACAATATTTTAATTGTTTACAAAAAAAAAAAAGAAAATATTTTTTAAGGCTTCTGGAAGCAATATTGGACAAATAGTTTGATTTGTCATGTCTGTCGGGTAAATTTTAAGAAATTTCTTAAATGAAAATTTCAATAGACCTGCAAGTCCCAGCAGAGCCAAACAGTAGAAAAATGCCCCCAGCCTAGTTTTCGAGTAACGTGGTAACGACTCAAAAAGAGGTCTCCTATTTTCACCGGATGGTAGCCACCTTTGCAGTAATCAGTGCTGTCTTCCTGTTCCTCTTCCTCGCTACTGTAAATATCGTCATCCTCTTCTATTGTTTCGTTACTAGAACTGCCAAAACAAAAGCAAAAAAACATTGAAAACATTATAACTTTGCATCAATCTTCTATTCTATTTTTATAAATGTGAGAAGTCTGTTTGCGGTGTCACAATCAACTTTTTAACTACTGTACAAAATGGAGCAGTATTTGCAATTAGAAAACTTTTAGCTTAGTTTAAAATAATAACTCATTGTCATAATTTCTTGTAATAATAATTATGATTCTACATATTGAATGTGATGTACACCAGCATTAATGAAACAGTATTTAAATAGCTATTTGATTAGTTTTTTCAGTCTGTAAATCTTTTTAGCTGAAACTCTAGAAAATGATTTCAGGAAGTGAAATGGAAATAATAGAATAAATAATCTACGTTTTGAATTTTCGAGAACGTTTTATTTATATATTATAACAAAAAATCTTAGTTTTTAAACAACCAATTTCGCCTAATAGAGATTGATAGTAAATGTTGTATATTTAACTAACTTGTTACTTCAAAAAAATTTTAAGTCAAATTTTTTTACAGAATGAAGTTCAGAAATTGTTTCTGTTATGCAGAATGAAATTTTACCTATTCAATGAAAAAAATGATACTCGAACAACTTTTAATTGAATTAGAATTTTTTTCTGATGATTTAGCAATCCTTGGTTTATTTTAAAAAAATTTGAAAAAGAAGATTGATTTAAGAGATTTCATGTCTGTGAATATTTGCATTCAAACTAGAATATAATGAAACTTTTATGACGAATTTAAAAATCATAAAATTAATTTGGCACCTAAATTTTTGAATGATGAAAATGTACTACTTAAATAACTCTAAGATCTTTCACTGATTCAAGATAATTTCAGAAATCACCACTAAATATTTTTGTCGAGTTTAAAATTGTTCATTATCCCTTCTAACATCGATTTAAGAATTATAATATTTCTAAATTTTTTAGTATAGAAATAAAAAAAACTGTTGTAAGATTAAAACTTGTCAATATTATTAAGTGTGGTCATTCCATTAGAACATTTTTTTCCTACTGCTTGGTCTTTTATAATTTGTTCCTGACAGTAGAAAAAGTTGGCATGAAATCAAAATGCTTTATTAAAGTAGATAATTTAAAACTTGATTTATTTTTTGAACTGGCAAAAGAAAAACTGATTCTTCAATTGGAATATTATTATATGGGTTTGATTCAAACCGGAGGAAATGGGTGAGGGATTTTAAAATATTATGAATTATGTATTGCGTATCTTGTGTTTTCAAATCACGAATCAATTGATTTTAAATTTCCAAGATCTTATTAATATTGAAAAAATTCTTTCATTTTTCTTTGCATTCCTTTCAATCGACTTTGAAATATTTTTCCAAAATTTATTCAGTAATAAAAAACAAGTATTTATTTTCATACACCTCCTGAAAAAAGAAGCAAGATTAATTCTAGGGGAAATATTTTCGAATAAATGTGAAGAAAAATGGTTACAAAGAGCCAGTTTTCCCATTATTTATTCATTAATATTTAGGCCAACAGAAGGGGCCCGCATCAGAATTTCTTGTAAATTGTTCAAAAAATACATTACATAATAACAATCTATCTCATGTACCTGAAGTTCCAAACGTTTAAAATTGAAGGTAAAGGGAAATTGAATTAATTTTTTATTTTTCTCATGGACAGGATTGAGTCAAATATAAAATATTACATGTTTTAGATTGTTGTTTCAACCAAAATATCCTTGAAAGCAACAAGGAAAAAATTTTTTTTTAAAGTAAAACTTCTCAGGTGACATTGTCACTTTTCTAGAATGTAATTTATGTAGGGAGTAATTTGGAGATTTTACAATGTAAGATGTAAGACTGTGAGATGTAAGAGTGTAATAATTTCGATTGCACGGAGTAATTTTGAGATTTTTTAGAATGCAAGACTGTAAGATGTAAGACTGCAATGTTTTCATTTGGAGGGAGTAATTTTGAGATTTCGTTGTAATGTAAGACTGTAATGTTTTCGTTTTGGGGGAGTAATTGGGAGATTTTACAATGTAAGATGTCAGACTGTGAGATGTAAGAGTGTAATATTTTCGATTGCAGGGAGTAATTTTGAGATTTTCTAAAGTGTAAGACTGTAAGATGTAGGACTGCAATGTTTTCATTTGGAGGGAGTAATTTTGAGATTTCGTTGTAATGTAAGACTGTAATGTTTTCGTTTTGAGGGAGTAATTGGGAGATTTTACAATGTAAGATGTCAGACTGTGAGATGTAAGAGTGTAATATTTTCGATTACAGGGAGTAATTTTGAGATTTTCTAAAGTGTAAGACTGTAAGATGTAATCTTTTCATTTTGAGGGAGTAATTATGAGATTTTGTAAGTCTGTAACACTAAGAGTGTAATGTTACGATGTGCATGAAATTCCAAACATTTACAATTAAACGAAAAAAGGAGAAAGATGTTTATTCTAAAAAAATTTTCCTGATGCTTTCATGGACTTTTTGGTCTAAGTAATAAACTTCATGCTTATCAACAACATATTTTATACAATCCTCCACGTGACAAGAAATTGAAAATTCAGTAAATTTTTCGTTTCTTTTAATTTTAAACGTTTGGAACTTCAGGTACATATGTTACGTCGGAATAAATAGAGGTCAGGTGATATTCGAACGTGTTCCAAGTATAGGGAGAAACTTTTTCTAATGATATTATGCTTTCACTTTCATGAAAATTATCAGAATAAATTATAGGAGGTTATTTAATAAAAGCAACAAGAATGTCATTGATGGATTTGACTAAAAATAAGAATGAATTAATTTTTTAACTGATTTACAAATTGATGGATCTGTTAGGACTAAACAAGGTAAGAGGAATAAAAATCTGTACATCGGAACCTTAAAGAAAACAGCATGAGAAGTTTCACTTTTAATTTTATGTATTATAACATTTTTTGCTATTATATTTTTTCTTTCATGGATTCTACAGTGCTTTAATTCGTAAATTTTGTGTTCATTTAATATTTCAATTTTTTGATTTGAGTCGAAATAAGCGTTGGAAAAAATTAAAATAGAAATTTGCTAAAACTGATAATTTTGACTTATTCAATGAAAAATTCAGCTGTTTTTCTGAATCATATATTTTTATTTGCCGATTCATATTGAATGTTAATGTTAACAATAATTATCTTGAATTTGAATTTTTTCAATTGAAAAAAACCAATAAAAGTGATCAAAATAAAGAATGTCTTAATTTACACAGAAGGGCATGAAAAGGGAACGTGATTGCAAAAATCTTGCAAATGTCCTCACAAACTAAACTTTACTGAAAAAAAGTGCAAAAATCTTGTCAAAAACATGAAATACCAACCTATTGGAATTGCCTCCGGAGAATTGCTGCTGATTGGCCGAATCATGAAAGCCACCCCCCCTGTGATGAGCTCCCTGGCCCTTCGAGTTGTGAGCAGACGAATTTTCCGGCTCGACTTTATTTTTCCGCTTGTTCGGCTTGTGGCGTTTCTTTTTCGCCTGGATCGCCAAAACCCTTCTGTTCACGTCCGTCTTCGTACTCATGTCCGGATCCTTGTTTTTTTGTCCTTGCCCGAAATCCCTCTTTCCTCTATCCTCACCTTAATTTACCCAAACACGCCTCCCACTTTTCCTTCAACCTCTTTTCCCGAAACTCACTACACGACCAATTGCACGCATTCCAAAAAAACCAAGGGCTTTTCCGACGACAATGACGACAAACGCGGTTGTTGTTTGAATATGGCTGCTTTCTTTCTTTTCTATTTCCAACGAGGGTCGCGATTCGTACTAGTTGGTACTAGTTTCTACATCGACTGTACGTGCTTTTATCTTCTAATGTTCTATTTCATGAAATGCATGTACTGTTTCGAGAGATTATTAACACAATTTGCGCATTTCTCCTCTTTTCAAGGGAGAAAAAAAGGAATTACGGAATTGCCAATTTATTAAATGTTCCGAAATAGTAATGGGAATTTTCGATGTTTTGCGCAGTCGCAGGGTGGTTTAACTTCGATCAACTTCGATGAAAAATTCAGCCTATGTTAGTTCGCCAGGTAATTCATAACGTCCTAGGCGGCGCCACAGTCACCGCGCATTTGACATTTTCAAAAAAACAAAACTATGCTGAACTATGCAAAACTACGATGCTTTAAGTGACCTTAAGGCAAAGTTTCTCTATTAATATTTTAATTTTATTATGAAACTGCGAAATGTCTTCTCGGAAGTGCCTAGAATGGAACTCGTACAGTTTTTCACATTTACAGAATCGTAAATGTGAAAAAATTGTGGGTACAGAAAAGAAATATTCTTATGAATAGAAAAAGGCAAAATGGAAGGGAAGAAGACACAGAGTATGTTAAAGCATTTCTTTTAAACATTCAACGTCGAAGGCAGGGCCAAAAACCGTTGAAAATTAAAAAAAGGGGAATTTTGAAGGAAGTGAAATGCACTCGGAAATCAAAAGTTCAAAAATACAATTGTTTAAAATTATAATTAGATCTTCTACAAAGAATGATTACTTGTCTTATTTGTAAATTTTTAAACATATTTTGTCAATATACATGAAAATTATTTTTTGAAATCTTACAATGAGTAAACAAAATTTTTATTGTAAAGTCATTTAATTTTACGCAGAATCCCCGAAACTGCAATTTTCTCAACGTTTGTATTGTAGTTATTGATATTCATAAGCCAATATATCATTAAAAAGTGAAAAATGAGGCTAGACGTTACGCATGCATTTTGAATTTGCCGCCTTATCCCCATCCTCGTACGTTAGTTCCCTTGCATTTTCTAACGTCGCAGAGGGCGCGGAAGCTAATAAGAAAGTTTACATTGACTCTTATGGGAGTTAAACCACCATGCGCAGTCGCGCGAAAACAATTTTGCAAACAATGTAAACAATATTTTGTGATTTGTGCCCTTTCCCTTCACAATCACAATAATTGTTTGCTGGTTTGTATCTTTGTTCTCTTTCCTCTTGTATCGAACAATGCATAAGTTTGTCTTTGTTTACGCAGTGGAATTGAATCCTAGTGATTTTTGTGAACAATATTGTTTTGTTGCTGTTTACAAATGTCTATTGTTTTTTCCAAATTGCAGGGATGAATAAATAAACTTGTAATAAATAACTAACTACAATTCCTAAAAGATTGAAGCAATAAAATGATACTAAAATAATCTGTGTCTTTCTTTTCCTTCCTCCTCCTTACAATTTTGTTTTTTCAATTTTTTTTTTTTATGTCCTTTATGTCACTCAATTCAGGATGACAATGGATAGCAACAGCGCGAGTCTTGGTATACACAATACACAAACCAATTGACGATTTTGACAAATTATAAAGTCTGATTGAACCAAATCGACGTTTAGTTTTGTTATGAAAAGAAGAAAAATCATATTTTGTTGATAATCAGAACGTTTGTTTTCGTCTTCGATAGAAGACAGAAGAAATATCGGTAAGGGATGAAATTTATCTTCTCGCGTACTTTCGCGTCATGAAAATTTTGAGAATTTTCGAGATGGTTTTTCGGATTGAGTTTTTGGGCTCGGGTTTGGGTTTTGCATCAATTTTTTGGAAGCAAATCAATGTTTTTAGGAATCGTTGATGCAAGCTGAAACATAACCTGAGTTCGGGATATTCGGAGGATTTTTGGGGGCAAAATTATAGTTGTTTTTTTTTTTTCCGGAGAGTTTTTTAGAGAGTTTTTAGAAATGTTGGTTTTAATTGGAAGTTGAGATTGTTTAATTGTTTTTGAATCTGTGTGTGTGAGGTTTAAATAATTTTGAATTATGCGTCTTGAAACAAAAAATGTGTTAAGATGTAATAGTTCTTTGAAAAAATGTAATTCAGTTTTTTAAATTTGAATCGTTGACGTTGATAATTTTACTGGTATTTTTTTTTGTAGAATTAATTAAGATTTTTTTTTTCATTAACATTTTGTCATTTTCCTTTGTATCATGTCAAAAATGTATTTTTTTTATATATTTTCATTTTAAAGCGTTATTTCAAAATTGGATTAAAATTAGAAATTCTTTGATTTTTTAATTTATTCAATTATTCAATATATTGTTAATTTATAACTTGTTCATTCACTTATTTAATATTTATTTGTTCTTCATTAACATTATTTATCATTAAATTGATGATTTGAATAATAAATGATTAAACATAAGTAAATGAAAATTTCATAATATTTTCATTAAATTTTATTTATTATATTTAGTAATACATATTCATCTTTTAATTAAAGTGATAAACTTATTAAACTATATATTATTATCTATATTTTATTTAATAATATTTATTATTTATTCATCATTTTATATGTATCAATTTCTTAACAAATAAATAATAGATTTATGAATTCGAATTTAAAGTTCCTAGATTTTTTTACCGAATTATTAAAAGATGATTTTTTTATTGGTCTGGTTTAATTAAAAGCCAGTATCACAAAGTATTAAAAATTTGCATATAAAACTTAAATAATAATCAAAAAAATTCTTGTCTGATTTCCTCCTTTTTTATTTAATAAAATGTTCTATCATCTTCAGTGTTGCAAAATTAAATATTGAAAAAAGACTTTTTGAATGGCCAATATCATGATCAATTTTTCTCCAATTTTTCATGAAATTCTGTCAAAAATGTCAGATCGAAATATGAACTCCGAAAAATTCTTTTTTAGTGCCATGGTAAAAGAATATTTGATGATACAATTTTTATATTGAAAGTTTTTGCGTTTTTTATGAAAGATAAGAATCTTGCATATTGAGTAACTAAATATTTACGAAATTATATCCATTTTTCGTTAGTCAATTTATATTTGAAATTTTCAATTTTTCGCTGAAAATAGGATGTTTTGTAAAGAATATGATTTTCGTTGTTCTGAGAATCAAAAGGCATAAAAAAACATTAAATAAGTTTTGTACTTATTTTGTCATTCTTTGTTATAGAGCACGAATTTTTTTCAAACTGCTATTATAAATGATAAACTTGAAACTTTAAGAACTCAATGTAAAAAAAAGTAAAACATAAGTAGCTTCTTTTCTTGTGTCCCTGCTTTGAAAAAATTAGGATAAGAAATAATTCTATGAAATATGATAAAATTTCAAATTAAAAAACTATAAAGTACGAACGTAATCCGTGATTGTTTTTAAATACATTTTTGTTTATTGCCACTCCCCAATTAAAAAAATTGAAAAACCAGTAATAACAAAAATACAGAAATTTTGATTGAGAATATTGTAATGCAAAAAATAAAATGATATTTAATTAATTTGCCCATGTTTGTAGCTCTAGATTGTTGTCTGGTTCAAGAATTTTTCAGGAAATTATTAGAAGATAATTTTCATACTGGTTTATTTTACTAGAATTAGTATTTCATTTAAGTATCGCAAAATATTAAAAATTTGCATATGAAAACTAATATAATATTCAAAGAAGTTCTTGTCACGTTTTTCTGGTTCTACAGTTCAAAAATATGTATGAAATTTACCATTAAAAATTTAAGTATTGAAAAAATAATGTTCAAATTACAAAAACCAAGATGAATTTCTATCGAGTTTTCCATATATTCGTGGAGAAAAATTTTATTCGAAACGGTTTTATTAAAAACAAAGAATGTTAATTTTTCACATAAAATATAAAGCATTTCATAAACATGTTTTTCAGTTCTTTTTTAGTGTTCTGTTTAAAAATATTGAGTAATATAATTCTTCAACTGAAAGCACTAAATTTTTGTATGAAAGATGAGATTCTTGTATCCAGAATAGTAAAATATTCAGAAAAACTTATTTTTGTTTTGTATCTAAATTTTGGTTGAAAATATTCAATTTTTTGCTCAAAATATTTCTATTTTGTAAAGAATTTTACTTTTCTTGTTCTGAGAATTAAGAGACGTTAAAAAAATTAAAATAGAATTTTCCTTTTTTTTTTTGTAATTCTTTGTTATAAAATTCGCGCTTATTTTAAAACTCATGTTTTTCCAAAAACATATTATAGAAAGATTTACATCTCATGTCCCAAAGTTTTCGAAAATCTGTTCATGATAAAAATACTGAATTTTCCATATTAAGCTTCTATACCTTGATTTGATATTGAAAAAATGCCATAGCCAAAAAAATATACTTAATAAATACCCAGAATATTTGTTTAAATTTTTTAAATGAAATTTCTTTATTCACTTACAGTATAAAATCATAATGACTAGTAACTAGAAATTTATCTTGAAAAATGTTCAATATGTTTGTTGAAAATGAGTGTTTTAGCAAATTTCTTTTCTTTTTTTTCAGTTTCTCGAGTTATCCCTATTAAAGTCGGAAATTCGAGAAAAACTGCCGTGGAAATGAAGTGAACAGGAATTGAACAATGTTATTGCGTGGTTGTTTTTCTTGTTTGGATCGCCATTGTTACAACCCAGGTAAATTGTTACAGTTTATTTTGAATGAAGTAAAATAGGAATCAAAACACTAAAAATAAAATGCAATTTAGAAATAATAAGGTTACTTTTTTTGCATGTCCATAAATTTTGATCACATTTTTCTATTATTTTAAAAATTCAAGATTTCAAGTTGTGAAATCCCAAAATTATGCTTTTCCACTGCGTTACCTTCAAGTCCTTAAATTTGATTCTAGAATTGAAAAAAAATTAAATACGAAGACATGAAACTTTATGATACAAAATTTCTGATGGTATGAAACTATTACAATGCAGACTAATACTGATAAATAAATCTTAAAAATATATGTAAATCCCCAAAAATTTCTAACTCACTTAGGTTGCCCTCGTAATTGGTTAGTTAACTTCTCCACCTACGAATCGACAACTTCCAAAGGCTTGAAGAATTCGGGATCGAAGTAGAACGAAAAAATGGATCACCTGCAGGAAGTGCGCCAAATAGAATTATTGTGCAAGCAATTGTACGAGTCGCAGGATTCGGATCATCGCGCCGAGGCGGAAAAATCACTGGTTGGATTCCAAAATGCGCCTGACACTCTCAACAAGTGTCAGCTTCTTTTGGATCGCGGGGACTCGGCCTATGCGCAACTACTTGCGGCCACTACTTTGACGAAATTAGTCTCAAAGTCTGCCCAAGGCCTTAGTTTGCAGCAGAGACTCGATATAAGTATGGAATAAATTCTATTCAAGTATCAAAGTCTTTACTTTTGCAGTAAAAACAATTTTTCTGTCTAATTAAGGAGACGTCATAGTCATCTCTATGTCATGAGATGACCTGTACCTGACTTCAGTGTTTTCTTGGTAAATTTTGCAATTTCAGAAACGTTTTTCATATAATTGTGCAAGGGTTTCTTTCAAATTGTAAAATTTACCAAGAAAAAAATGAAGTCAGGTACAGGTTTCTTCATGAAAGAAAAGACGGACGGGAGTGCGAATCTGGGTTTTTTAATTGTATTTTTTTTATTTTTCAGGAAATTATGTGCTTAATTATTTGGCAACCCAGCCAAAACTGCCGAATTTCGTGATTCAAGCTTTGGTCACACTTTTCGCGCGGTTATCAAAATTAGGCTGGTATGATACTGACAAAGATGACTACGCTTTCAGAAATGTCATTGGGGATGTTACCAAATTTTTACAGGTTCGTTGACAGAACTTTTCGATGCATGAAAAAAATCTTATTTCTTGAAATTGTGATACATGATATTTTTATGAAGAATGAGATTTTTTTTTCAATTTTACTAACAAGGAAATACTCAAATTACGATTCGTATAAGAGTATACGAGTTTTTAGATCCATTTAAGTATTTCTCAAAGATACCGCAATAATTTATGAATTGAACACATTGAAAATATAATAAAGTGTTTATTTGAAGCACTTAGAACAAGAGAAAGAAAGTTATCAATGCCTAAGTAGAGTACGATTGAAAAACAGTTGGTAGAAGAGGAAGAAAAAATTTTGTCTATTTGATTCTACTGCAAGACAAAATTTTTTCTTCATCTTTCACCAGCTGTTTTTCAATCGTACTCTACCTAGGCATTGATAACTTTCTTTCTCTTGTTCTAAGTGCCTCATTTGTACTATTGTGGATTTTATGTGGAGATAATGTGGAGTTTGTGGAGTTTGTGGAGATAATGTGGAGTTTGTGTGGAGATAATGTGGAGTTTGTGTGGAGATAATGTGGAGTTTGTGTGGGGATAAGTGAAGTTAGTACAAAGACAATGTGGAGTTCTGGTCTTTGTTTCTTTTTCACAGATTCCATGGAACCTACTCAAACATTTTTGTTTAATTATTTATTCAAAATGATATTTCACAGTTTTTCACAAGATTTCGATATCACGTTCAATCAATATTTGTTGTTTACTTTCAGGGATCAGTGGAACATTGCATGATAGGAGTACAATTACTTTCACAATTGACCTGCGAAATGAATCAAATATCTGAAGCCGACGCGAACCGCTCACTGACAAAACATCGAAAAATCGCAAGCAGTTTCAGGGACACTCAACTTTACGAAATTTTTCGTCTCTCGTGCACGCTTCTTGGAACGGCCCGAGAAAATTGTAAAAATCTAAACTTCAATGATGAAGCTCAGGTAGAATTTCCAACCTCGTTTCTCATTTTTTCAGCATCATTCTCACAGATTTTTTAGAATCCAAGTTTTGAGAGAATTTCATTTGATCATTTTGCAGCATGGACTGATGACTCAATTGCTGCGACTCGCCCAAAATTGTTTGACCTTTGATTTCATCGGCACCACCACCGATGAAAGTTCCGACGATCTCTGCACTGTCCAAATTCCCACCAGCTGGCGACCCGCTTTCCTCGACTTCACGACCTTGAAACTGTTTTTCGATTTGTACCACAGTTTGCCCAACACCCTGTCGGCGCTCGCCCTCTCTTGCCTAGTTCAAATAGCTTCTGTCAGGCGAAGCCTTTTCTCCAACAGCGAGAGGGGTAAATTTCTGACCCACCTGGTGAGCGGCGTCAAGCATATCCTCCAGACTTCACAGGTATCGCACACGTTTTTTTTTATTAAAGAACAAGCCAAGAGAGATGAATTAGTTATAAAATTGTTTTATACATTCCCAGGAACTCAACGACCCTAATAATTACCACGAATTTTGTCGACTTTTGGCACGTTTGAAAAGTAACTACCAATTGGGCGAACTTGTGATGGTGGAACATTATTCAGAGGCTATTCAACTGATCGCGAAATTCACGGTTCAGAGTCTGAGGATGTGGCAATTCGCGCCCAACAGCGTCCATTATCTGCTGAGTTTGTGGCAGAGAATGGTGGCTTCAGTGCCATATGTCAAGGTTTTTATATTTTTGAATTTGATTTACAACACTGGATAAAATCAGGCGTTGTAACACAGAGAGAAACTTCCGACCTCGGAACCCAACACCTTGAAATTGTTTGTACCCAGGCTTCTGAACCTCACCTTTTGGAAGTGTACACGCCGGAAGTAACGAACGCTTACATCACGTCGAGATTGGAGTCGGTGGCAGTGGTGGTCAGGGATGGGTTGGAGGATCCTCTGGACGACTTGGGCATGGTCCAGCAGCAACTGGAGCAGCTGTCTGTGATTGGCAGATGCGAGTACCAAGAAACCTGCACCCTGTTGGCCCAGCTCTTCGACCAGGCCGCCAGGGTGTACCAGGAGCTGATGGCTCAACAGCCAAACGCAGCCACGAGTGCTCAGCATCGCATCGACATGACGGTCCAGGAGGGGCAACTCACTTGGCTAGTGTATATCATTGGTGAGTGTGGAGAATTGAAGGGGCAAGCCCAAAAAAAATTCAAAAACTACAGTAATGCTCACCGTAGTGCAAGACTTGGTCGCAACCTAGTGCGAGTCACGCCTCAAAGCAGGAGCGTATTCATACGCGTGGTTTCATATGTACAGCTATTACGTTTGAATGTCACTAGTTGTATTCTTGTACTTGCGAAATACTTTGTAAATAATTACATTTATTTTATAATTACGTATACTGCACTCATTTTCAATGATCAGAAGGAACATAGTGAACAATAGCAGAAAATTAAATCACGATATTTTTTCTTCAAGTTGTTGAAACTATACTTGTCTTTCGACATGTGTCATAAGTAGATCATGAAGATAAATATTGTTATTCATCACTTTAAAACGACGAACTTTTTTAGAGAAAATATGAACAATAATTTATTAATAACTGTCTCTTTGAACTTTATTGAAAGCATTCTTAGTAAGTTCTAAATCTATTGAGAAATATTTGCCTGTAATTAATTTATAAATTTAAAATAGAGAAAACACATCATAGTTACATAAGTTATTTATCGCATTATTGTCTCGATTATACTTATGAAATAATGATATTCTTTTTTTATATTTATCATTATTATAACTAATGTTATCTATTATTATTGTAAACTTCCCAATACCTGAGCGGTTATTGATATAACAGGAAATAGGAGAAAAAGTGAATCGAGTTTAACAATAAATGTAAGAGTAATTTTTTTATAGAATAAGAATTAAGTAAACGGCAAAATAACCTAGAATTCGAGCCGAATAGATTTCTAAAATTCACGCCCCTAGTTACTTGGGTTTTTTCAATTTCCAGATTTTTGGAAAACTTGTCATAAAATCTCGGTTTCTAATAAAATTCCGCTTTCTTTATACAGTGACTTTATAAAAAGAGCATTGTTCCATAAAGTTTTGCTCAGTTGTTATGAAGTCACTTTATAAAAACTTAATGCAAATTTCATACGGTTTTTATACAGTAACTACATAAATCTAATGAAAACTTATAAAACGTTGCTCTTTTTATAAAGCCACTTTATAAAAATGGTGGAATTTTATTTTCAAAAACCAAAATTTTATAAGGGGTTTTATTAAAAGTTTAATATAAAAACCTAAGCGACTAGGGGCTTTTTCTGACGTACATAATTCTAAGCTAAAAATTATGAATGTGAAAAACTTTTTTCATAATTTGTTATACTCTTCTGTCTTTTTTTAAAAATAATTATTTTTATATTCTTCTACCTATATTAAGCGATACAAATTATCAACATTTTTTGAGCTTGATAAGTTTGATTGCAATAGGGCCACTTGCTTCATTTGTATTCTTTACTTTTTTTCTGTTTAAAACATTAATCTTCTTATCAGTTATCCTTCAATTGATATTTTTACGATATAAGATTATAACTTGACAATTTTGTTTGGTTTTATAGTGAAATAATGATAATTTATACAAACTATTTATTTCTTAATTTAGGTATAAGCTATAATCTACCATATCATAACAACTCAAAAACTTTAATTATCAGTGTACAAAAAATTATAGTTTTCATGATCCCTTTTTCATTTATTTTTTAATACCTTTTTGTCATTTTGTATTTTATATTTAATTCTGAAAATATTCACTATGAATGCTACTGATTATTAGAATTGTGTTTCAACATACATATTCCATGCACCAAAATTGGATTCTTATCAAGTTTTGATTACAGAATTATTAGTTTTATTGATCTAATTATTTTAATGCATCAATTTTCCACTATTTTCAAAGCGATTTGAAATTTTCATCTTGAAAAAAAGACTTATAATACTTTTATACACATATAACATAAAATGTGATATGATTAAAGTCCAACAATACATTATGCGTATTACATTTCGTCCTTTATAAACTGTTCGTACATGTACTGTAGTTTTTTTGTTAGTATCAATTTTCAAAATTCAAAGTTATGATTATTGTTTATAGCTAATCGATAGAATGCACTGTACATTTTTAGATTCTTCATAATTTTCAACGACCAATTAGCAGCGCCATCGCGGAAAATGTTAAATAAATGTGGAAAATAAGCATTTTTTTTTAATGCAATAATCGTGCAGATTCTTAAAAAGTTAAGACTTATACTGAGTATCTGTAAGATACGTGAAGTCAACATTGAATATATTTATATGTACTTAATATGCCATTTTAGGTAGCGCCATTGGGGGCAGGGTCTCTTTCAACAGCAACGAAGAGCACGACGCCATGGATGGCGAGCTCGTCTGCCGTGTTCTGCAGTTAATGAATCTCACCGATTCCCGGCTACCCCAGGGTGGCTGCGAAAAGTTAGAACTCGCGATGTTGAGCTTCTTCGAGCAATTCCGGAAAATTTACGTTGGCGATCAGGTTCAAAAAAATTCCAAGGTCTACAGGCGTTTGTTCGACGTTCTGGGACTCAGCGATGAAGCCATGGTTCTCAGTGTCTTCATTAGGAAAATGTGAGAATGAGAATCTTGCATTGGTTTGCTCCTCGTCCCTTCAAATCCTGATGTTCCCTTCATCGTGATTTCAGAATAACGAATTTAAAATATTGGGGCCAAAGCGAACAAATCATCTCCAAAACCCTGCAACTGCTCAACGACCTTTCCGCGGGCTACAGCTGCGTTCGGAAGCTTGTGAAACTGGAAGAAGTTCAGTTTATGCTCAACAATCATACGGTGAGAGTTCATTTTATGCTGGAAAATGCGACGGAAGTTTGTTCATCGTGATGTTGAATTTTCCAGAGCGAACACTTCCCCTTTCTCGGGAACAACGTCGCGGTCACGGAGATGCGATGCCGATCCATGTTTTACACGTCCTTGGGACGATTGCTGATGGTGGATTTGGGAGAGGACGAGGAATGGTTCCACACGTTCATGCTGCCCTTGACGGCGGCCTTGGAGAGGTTGGGTCAGCTGATGAGCGCAGCTGATACTCCGCTCTTTTCAGAGGAAGAGGCTAAAAAAGCTCTGATAGGCATGGCCAGGGATCTCAGGGGATTGGCTTATGCCTTCAACACGAAAACTTCTTACATGATGCTCTTCGATTGGCTGTATCCTCTTTGCGAAATGAAGTTGTTGCTAAGTTGGAATTTTCTGGAAGATCGATTTCTGACTTTTCAATCCGTATTTTCTTACTGTGAATTTTTCCTTGACTGGTAATACATAGTTATCCGAATTACACTCCAATACTGTTGCGCGCCGTGGAATTGTGGCATTACGATCCCCAGGTGACGACGCCCGTTCTGAAGTTGTTTGCGGAGCTTGTACAAAACAGAAGCCAGCGACTTCAGTTCGACGTTTCGTCGCCAAATGGTATACTGCTGTTCCGCGAGGCCAGCAAAGTGATTTGTAGCTACGGTAATCGAATTTTGAGCGTCGAAGTGCCCAAGGACCAAATATATTCACTCAAGCTGAAAGGGATAAGCATATGCTTCAGCATGCTGAAGGCTGCGCTGTGCGGCAGTTATGTCAACTTTGGGGTGTTTCGGTTGTATGGGGATGAGGCCCTGGACAACGCTCTCAATACCTTTGTGAAACTTCTTTTGAGCATACCACAGAGCGATTTGTTGGTGAGTGGGGCTTGTTAATTTATAGGTGATGATGATGGGAATGATTTTTGTACTTGGAAATGCAACATGCATTTTAGGGATGGTAATCGACACGAAAAATATCGATATCGGGTCATTAAATACATTGGAATGGTTCGATATTTAATATCGATATATTGGGAAGGGAATATCGATATGTCGATGTATTGCATAGATTTTGATGGATGTTTCAGAAAATGATTGATGGGTTTTAAGTCATTTTAGTATTTTTCGTAGTTTTTAGTATATATCGAGGAATTTCCCGATATTTTAATGGATTTTTACATAGATCACTAGAATTTAATTACTTAGGATTCAAAGTTTTGTAGATTATTAGTAATTTCATAAATTCTTGAGATAATTATATACTATGTAACTGGATTAAAAAAATTTTCATTTTTTGTATATTTTAGTATTCATAAAATCTTTCAGTATTTTCTGGTATTTTCATGGATAGTTATGTGCCCGAAGTTCCAAAGATTTATAAATAAACGAAAACGATGAAAAATTGGTTTTTCAACTTCAACTAAGATTATTACGAAAATAGTTAGGAGCATGGTGTAATATTTATATAATTTAAATAACTATTCATCACTTAGAATATTGAAGGTAACAGAAACAATTTTTTTATTTCGTTTATTTTTTAACGTTTAGAACTTCAGGAAAATAGATAGCTATGATTTAGATTGCCAAAAATTTGTGTTTTATAATTCAAAGTTTAATATATTTTTTATATTTGAATGGATTTTTCAAGAAACAGTATCGACCTGGACTGTAGTTCTTTCAATATTTTTTGTATTTCTTCAGTTCTTAAACAAAATAAAGGATTTTTCAGTATTTTTAGGAATTGCTGTATAGATTTTCTAGATTTCGATGCTCCTGTTATTAAGTTTTTTATATACATTTTTGGTAATTTATCTATTCTGGTTTTTTAAAGATTTTTTTTTTGTTGTATTTTTGGTATTTATAAAATGTAGTTTTTTAAAGATACATCTTTAAATTTGTAGGATGCGATTTCCTTAAATTCCAAGTTTGAAAATGTCTATACTTTTGATTAATCAGTACCAATCATAGGTTTCAAGTACTTTCAATATTTTGCGTATTTTTTTGAAGGTTCATACGATTCAATGGATTTTTCGGTATTTTAATATATATTATTATATTAATTTCTAGAATTTGATGATTCCCAAATTCTGCATAGATTTTTGAAAAATTTAATTAGCATTAAAAGCATCTTATGAAATTTTAGTATTTTTAGCATTTTTTGTATTTCTTTGTATTTAAAGAATTTTGTAAGGTTCTTTAGAAGATTTAGAGATTTTCAGTATTTTATAGATTTCTATATAGATTTCTAGAGTTGAATGTCTTAGGAATCAAAATTTTATTGATTTCCAGAATTTTTATAGATTTTAGAACTAGCAATATTAGAAATAATGAGTATTTTCAATTAATTCTATTTCGAGTATTTCAAGTATTTTTTTGGATTTTACGAATTTCGTAAGACTTTTTAGATTACTCAGAGATGTTTAGTGTTTTAAAAGATTTCTAAAATTCATGCTCTAGAAATCAAAGTATTATCAATTTCTTTGATTGTTATAGATTTTCTAAAGATTAAATCAGCATTTTCAAGTATTTAATGGAATTTAAGTATTTTTAGTCCTTTTCATTTTTTTTTGTTTTTGTTTTTTTTTTTTTGTTTGATTTAAATTTCGCAAGATTTTCAGTATTTTCATAGATTTCTATATAGGTTCCTAAAATTTGATGCTCTAGGAATCAAAGTTTCATTAATTTCCAATTTTTATTTTTTTATTTTCAAAACAATTCAATCAGAATTCATGAGTATCTTTTTATTTCTAGTATTTTCATAATTTTTTCTATTTATTGAATCTCGTAAGATTTCCCTGCAATTCTGAAGATTATCATAGTTTCTGGTATGAATTTCTGGAATTTCATACTGTAGAATCTAAAATTCCATAAATTGTCTGTACATTGATTTTTCATTCATAGAACAGTTATTTCATGAATTTTTTGTGTTAGATAGATTTTTGATAAATTACAAAAAAAAATTGTCGATAATTAAATATATCATGATAATTCTAAAGAACCTAGTTATTTCATAAGAAGAAAATCATGACAATATCGTTATGAAAGAATATTAACGTTTATTGAATATTCCTGCAATTAAATTTTTGAAACTGACAACCACAGACTGTCCTCCATATGGACCATATCACTATGATATGTTGAAAGTAAAAAAATTTTAAAAAGGAATGAAATTAATGTTGGAAGAAATCACTGAATTGAACACTAAATGAGTAAATTTAAAAAAAGCATCAGAATGAAAATATTTGTCTCACTTGTTTTTCACACAAGAAAATTGCGATAAAGTTTAATTTCTCAAAAACAATATCGATATATTTATGCATCGGAGAAAATTTTGATACTCTGATGTATCCCTAATGCATTTCATACGAAAATTTACCGTTTCTTACAGGACTACCCGAAATTGTCAGCGACCTATTACGTCCTTCTGGAATGTCTCGCCCAAGATCACATGGCCTTCCTCTCGACCCTGGAGCCCCAAGTTTTCTTGTACATCGTGTCGAGCATCAGCGAAGGCCTTGTTGCATTAGGTGCGAATAAAGACTCCTACACAGGTCTGTGCGGCTGATTATTTTGACATGTTTTGCATCACGTGACCACTCATACACGCCTCCTAGAGTCCCCAGTTCCATTGAACTTTCGCAACCAATCCTAGAATTTTTTGCTAGGCGTGGGCGATTAAAGAAAAAAGATTTGATATGAATTTAGTGGATGTCAGTGGTTTTCGACAGCAAATTTTAAAGTAAAAACAAAAATAATGATAATTTTTTATAGCAGTAATGTAAGGACATTTTTTTGGGGGGGGGGGGGGGGGGGATTTTCACTCAATTAACTGGTAGAATGGATATACATTCAGAACCTGTTTTTTTTTTTCTAAGACAAATGTATATTCCAGAAAAGAACATTCTTTGAAGATTTTTTTATTACACTTATTGATAAATAGTACTAACATTTTTTAAACCAAAATTTGCCCAGCATCAAAACCACTAACATCCACTAATTTATTCATAAAATAATCGTAGAAGCTGGAAGAAGTCATTTTTATAACATTCACAAATTTTTATGAACAATTCGTAGACGCATTTGTTCAATTTTTGTTTAGTTACAGCTTTTGCAATAATAATGAACGATGGTCTAGAACGTGAGCAAATTTAGTCAGCCACACAGTTTTGCATGCACAATTATTTATTAATCACCGATTTGCAAGAATTTTCGATTCAAACATGTGCATGGTTTTTTGAAAATAAATCTGAATTTATTTTTTATTAATATATCGAATTTCGGCATGTAATTTTGTGTTACTGCTTGGTCAACAATTATTGTTTGGATTGTATACGTTTCAGGAATGGATTTGAGACGGATGGTTTTTTTTTAAATTTTCAGATACTATGGTTTGCACTGGTTGCTGCGGAACTCTCGATCACATTGTTACATATTTATTCAAACAACTTTACCAGAAAGGTAATAAATAATTTCGAATATTATATATTTATATAATAGATTTAATATGAAATAAAAACATTCATAATATGTCATAAACAAGAACAGTGTATAATATATTCATTAATTTCATTACATATCAATTAATAACTTGGTAATATATTTAGTAGTAATAATAATAAACAATGATAAATTATATAACTGATGAAAAATATACAACTAATATATTGAGTTATTGTTTCATAATTAATTCATTATATATAATTATAATGGTAATTTTTTCCTTATATTTTATTCAAGTATTGATTTTCATGGACTATATCAATTTTCTGACAACCATTTTAAACTTTTTAATGTGTTTTTTAAAAATATTTTATACCATAGTTTTTGTTAATAGTTTTTGGTTTTTTCGATTTTTCAGGTGGCGTTTATCCTAAAAAGAATACAGCTGGAGTAGGTAGCAGTGAATTATTTTTACAAGTACTGAAGCAACATCCGGAAATTCTTCAGCAAATTTTGAGCACTGTTCTTAATGTTCTCATGTACGAGGACTGCCGAAATCAATGGAGCATGTCGAGGCCTTTGTTAGGTCTCATACTGTTGAACGAAGAGGTAATTAACATAAAATTAATTGATACAATAGGTTGTTATTCTACATATTATTATTTATTATTAAGAATTTAATATTTTTAATCAATAATGATGTAATTTTGTGGAAAATACGATCTAAAATATATATTTTTATCATGAATTTGTGCTCATTTACTGTGATATATTATTGCTATTTTCTTGTTCCATTTTGTTGTGAAATCTGAGAAAAATAATTAACCTTGGACATTGAAACAATGGATATTAAATTTTTTGTTGCAGTATTTTAATCAGCTAAGAGAAACTATCATTAGAAGTCAGCCAGTGGACAAACAAGCAGGGATGGCTCAATGCTTTGAGAATTTGATGGAGGGCATTGAACGGAATTTAGTTACTAAAAATCGCGACAGGTTAGTTAAAAAAGTTGAATGAAATATTTTTTGCAAGTTTTTTTAATCTGAATGACTGAAATTTGATTGAATTATTACTGAAACTTATTAAGAATGTTGAATTTTAAATGGACAGGAATTATAAAATGGTTGAAAAATATTGAAATATCAGGTGAAGGTCTTGAAAATTTCAAGATTCGTGAATTTTTTATGAATTTGCATGGGAGTAGTTTGTGTTATGTTTGATATTTTGGAAATTTTGAAAAATGAGAAATATTAGGAATTTTGAAGATTTATCAGTAATTCTTAAAAATTTGTGGAATCTGAGAAAATGTTAGTTAATATTGTAAATTATGTTCATTATTATATTTCTTCGGAGTTTGCATGATAATAAGTTTTTCAATAAAAATCAAAAAAACTTGAAACTTATTGGAAATTACAAAAAATTTTACACGAGTTCGATATATTTTGTTAAAATTTTAAAGCTTAGAATAGTTTGCATGAAATTTCCAAAAAAAGCAAAAATTATAAATATTTCCCAGATTTTCAGTAACTTAATAAATTGGAAACATTTATGGAATCTCAGAAAATGTTATAAAATTTTGTAGATTATTTTCGTTTCCATATTTCTTCGAAAATTTGCATAGTAATAATTTTTTTATGAAAATCTAAAAAACTTGAAAAGTATAAAAAAATGCAAAAAATCTTGACAAGTTTGATAAATTTGCATAAAATTTCAAGGCTTGGAACCGTTCGTATGATTTTTGAAATTACGAAACTTCCAAAAAATCTTAAATTATTAAAATTTTGTAGATTCTTTTCACTATTGTATGTCTTTGAAATTTGCATGGTAATTGATTTTTTTTTCAATAAAAATCTGAAAAACTTGAAACGTTATAAAAATTACAAAAAATTTCATGAGTTTAATCAATTTTTATCCAATTCGAAAGCTTGAAATAGTTTACGTTATGCCTAAAATTTTAAAATGTCGTAAAAACCAAAAGTTATTGAAATCATCAAGGTTTTCAATGACTCTCAGAAACTTTTAAAAATTTGTAAAACCTCAGAAAATGTTCATAAATTTTGTAGACTATGTTCACTATCATATTTCTGTTAAATTTTCATGGTAATTTATTTTCAATGAAAATTCGAAAAACTTGAAAAGTATAAAAAATTACAAAAAACCAAATGAGTTTCATAAATTTTCATAAACTTAAAAGCTTGAAACAGTTTTTATTAATTATCGAAATTTTTGAAGAATTTCAATAATTTTGAGGAAACTTGGAAAATTAGTGGAATTTCAGAAAATGTTGATGAATTTTGTAAATTATTTTCATTGTCATATTTTTTCGAAATTTGCATGGTAATTAATTTTTGAATAAAAATCTGAAAAACTTAAAAAGTATTATAAATTACGAAAAATCTTTACGAATTTGATACATTTGCATAAAATTACAAAATTTTAAATAGTTTGTACGATTTTTGAAATTTCGAAATTTCCGAAAAATCAAAAATTATTGAAATTGTTCAGATATTCAATAATTCCTAGAAAACTAGAAAATTTATGGAATCTCAGAAAATGTTCATAAATTTTGTAGATTGTTGTCATCATCATATTTTGTTGAACTTACATGGTAATTATTTTCGAATAAAAATCTAAAAAAACTTGAAAAGTATAAAAAATTACGAAAAATCTTGAAGACTTTGATGAATATTCATAAAATTGGAAATTTTACAGCAGTTTTTATGTTTTTTGATATTTCAAAATTACCAATAAATCAAAAATACGAAGATTGTTGATGATTTGAAAAAATTCGAAAATTTAATAGGATTACAGAAAATGTTTCTAAATTTTGTCGATTGTACAAAATTTTGAAAATTCCGTAAAACTACAGTCACTCTGTAATATCCTTGAAATTTTATATGTATAATCGTATAAAGATGGTCGATTATTTTGTAAATCCTTCAGACTGTCAAAGATTTTTTATTGTACTACTATTAATTAATAGTATAATCGACATAATTTGTAAAACAATTAGTATGAATTATTGTTATGTTAGTATATCATTTTTTTATTATTACATTATTCTATTATTAGATTATATATCAGTTTGATAATAATTGTCACACTAGAATTCGATTGAAGTACAAATTGACGCATTTGAAGGAATAAGTTCTAAAGGATCACAAATTCTGAATTCCAGGTTTACCCAGAATTTGTCGATGTTTCGAAGAGACATCAACGACTCTCTGAAAGGGCCGAACATGTCGAGCAACTCTGGCAGTGATATGATGACTTCCTAAGTACGAGAGGACAAAAGAACAAGAAAAGCCCCATATTTTTAATTGAATCACATTTTTACGACTACGTTCTTGCCTGCCAAAATGCTTGGGTGCGTGCGTGCGTGTGAGCAGCTATTTTCATGGCAGCGAAAACGTGTGAACGCGCACACGAGTCATGCTGCGATGTGTGGTCTGCCATGGGCTCTTGATTGTTTTTTTAGATGAGTATACAATAAAGCAACTGAATGCAAAGATTTTACATAAAAAAGAATTGGCTGCAGTTCGCTCATTTTTTACCTTTCCTTTTATTTTCGGACATTTTTATGCTTTTGAATTTTGGTGTGGCTTGCATTTCAGGGAGGCTGAAGTCTGAAATGTTCCAGTCCGAATTTTGTGACTGGGAATGTTTTCATGTTCAAATTCTTGGTATTGCAGAGTGAATGGTGAGTTTTTCCAAAATTTGTTGTTCTTTTTTTTGTCATGGCCCCCTGACAGTCAAACCATGACAGGCATATTTGAAATTCCCGCGCTTTATTGTGATGCGCACGCATTTTATCTCGAGATAACAGCCAACTTCAGGCAGTGATAAATAGTTTTAGGAAGGGAAAACAGTCGATTTTCTCTAATTGCAACGTAATTATTTTTTGTTTTTAATAATTTAATAATTCAGCAGACAATTTTACGATTGTTATTACGTTTTTTTTTTTTTTTTCATTCAATTTTTTTCATTTTGTAGATGAAGCTTTATTAAAGTAGAAAAATTCCCAACTTAATTTTTTCCTTAAAATTCTCGCAGTTGTAATTTTTATTTAAAAATGTAGAAAAATTTCCACATTGCGTTTCTTTATTTTTCTTCGTTATTTTTAACAAATTAGTTTAATACACAATCCCAGTGAACCTGTGAGCTCGCAGACTACTCGCCACGAGCTCACAGAGTATTTCCAGTCGTTGATAATTATTAATATATATTTTAGGAAAATAAAAAGATAATTCATTATTTGCAGTAGGGTTGTTGATATTCCATCGATATTTTAAAATATCGATATTTTTGCGATGATATTTTATCGCTGATATTTATCGATATCGATACTTTTAAAATATCGATAAAAAATATCAATTGTCGATATTTTACGACGATATTTATCGGTTACTGATATTTATTTACTATAAGAATTGATATTTTTTTGAAATATCGTAATAATTATTGCTTTTTTTTCAAAATACCGTACGTTTAGATTTTCTATCGATATATTGGAATATCGATATTTTTTCAATGTTAAATATCGGTCTACGATGATATTTTTTTCTGAACGATTAATATCGATATTGATATTTTCAAAAATATCAACAACCCTAATTTACAGTAAAAAGTAATCACAATGAAGCTGTATAAACAATTATTTAATAAAAAAAAATTTTCTCCCGAGTGAGAATCGATCCCGTGTTCTGCGGAATTAAACCCCACAAAGTATCACAATCATTGATGATAGACATGCACTTGATTTAAGCATTCTACACAAAACTTGAAACATGAGAAAAAAAAACCAGCAGCCATCTGGTGAGCACTTGAGGAAAGCGCGCGAATTTTCAAAATTCGAATGTAAAGTAATGCAAATTTTGAAAATTCCCGCGCGCTCACTAGATGGCTGCTGGTTTTTTTTCTCGTGTTTCAAGTTTTGTGTAGAATGCTTAAATCAAGTGCATGCCTCATGTTAATGAATATGAAACTTTTTGGCCTTCAACTCCACAGACCACAGGACCGATTCCCACCCGGGAGAAATTTTTTTTTTATTCAATAATCGTTTTAAAAGCTTCATTGTGATTACTTTTTACTGTAAATAATGAATTATCTTTTTATTTCCCTGAAATATATATTAATAATTATCAATGACTAGAAGTACTCTGTGAGCTCGTGGCGTGTTCGAAAAGGGGCGGGAATAATGAAAACGCTGCGAGCTCACGGTTCACTGGGATATTTTATTATTTATTATTTACTGACGTTTGCATTTTACAATATTTGTATACATAAGTATGTAACATTTGTATGCTTATGTAAATGTATATTTTTTAGTATTATTCTGTATTGGCCATAATTCGTTGTTTTGGTACTACGACTTTTTTAAATTAAAGTGTTATTTTCATACTTTATTTTCTCGAAATTCTATAATTTCATAAAATACACTTTTGAAGAAAAAAAGTTTTTAGCTCCATATATGTGAGACTTAAACCTGAAGTTTCAGTGTATACTTGTGAAAAATGTGCAGTCTATTTCGTAAAAGATCAGTTTATAGTATATTCTTATTGTGCACTGTTGCAAAACGTATAATCCATAAAGTTTATGTAATCATATGATTTATTATCAACGCTGAAAAAAACGATTCGGGTGGACCCGATCACCAATATTTTCTCGTACGTGTAGAGGAGAGTAGGGAGAGAAATTCTTCTACCTTTCGAAACGTTATCTGATACTCTCGAGAGACTGTCGAGAGTAGTGGAGAGTAGTGCTCGTTCGGTCGCGTCGTTGATCGGTCGTTTTTCCGTCTCGGTTTTAAGTTATTCGCGTGAGTTCCGAGTGTTGCCCTATTTTAACAACGTTGTTATAACTTAATTTACGATATATATCGAATTTTTGTATCAATAATGGAAATTGTGATACAGTCTTGAATGACAAAAAATTTTTAAAACAGTTTTTAGCTGTTACTTTTTGAAATTCAAATGGAATAAGTTAAAATTGGTAAGTTATTATTTTGGTAAAAGAAAGTAATAAATGTATGTAGTTAAGAGGTTTTCTGCATTTTTTGAAAAAAATTTGGAATGTCGTATTCAAAAGTTAGAAGTTTGTTGATGGAATTTATTCAATTCTAATTAATTTTAAACATAATAAACGGAACAATTGAAATTTTTTATGTTAGTTGCAATTTTCAAAATTTACAGTTTCTGTTCAAATTTTTATTTTATTTTTTATTAATGTAATACTATTGTATTTTCTTTTGAAATGATCAAAATCTAAATGTTTCTGTGAAAGGACATTTTTCAAAATGTGTATCTGAATTTGTAGAATAATGAAGTTGAGAATTTGAAAATATTCTGCAGTGAAATCGTGTCATCGAAAAAGTCTCCATTTTTTCGCAAATATTGTTAATTTTTACAATTTTCAAGAATGGAGAAATCGTTCAAAATTATTTCCTTTCATAATATTTCGAGTTTTAATTGTGGTACCAAATAAATTTATTAAAGTATTCCCAGAAAAATTTCACTCTCAGAATGTCGAAAATTCGTCAATTAGAAAATTTTTTTCAGTATTAAAAATCGGCTACAATATATATTGAAATTTTTAACGATTAAAATTTTTTATCTGTTAGTTGCAATTTTCAAAATTTACAGTTTCTGTTCAAATTTTTATTTTATTTTTTATTTATGTAATACTATTGTATTTTCTTTTGAAATGATCAAAATCAAAATATTTCTGTGGAATGACATTTTTCAAAATGTGTATCTGAATTTGTAGAATAATAAAGTTGAGAATTCAAAAATATTCTGCAGTGAAATGATGTCATCGAAAAAGTCTCCATTTTTTCGCAAATATTTTAAATTTTTACAATATTCAAGAATGGACAAATCGTTCAAAATTATTTCCTTTCATAATATTTCGAGTTTTTATCCTGAATTAAAATAAATTTATTAAAGTATTTCCAAAACATCTTCAATCAGAATGTCGAAAATTCAGAAAATTTTTTCCAGTATTGAAAATTAACTACAATATTTTCTTCACAACTTTTCTACATATTGTAATTTCGACCTTCGAAATTTCAAAATTCACTTTTTTTTTGATACTTCGACATACTATTTTCCAAGTATTTATCACTTTTTAAGCTTCCAAAAAAATTTTCCTATTCTACAAAATTTTGTGTTCTCGTAAACAGTTTATTCACAGTTGAAGAACTCGTTTCAAAAATGTCTACATAGTAACTATTGTATGAACGCATTTTTAGTTAATTACCCACTTTCACAGTGCACTTGCGATTTTCGTTCCCCAATTAGATAGAAAGTCAAACCAAGCAAAAAAAGTTTTCAAGATCTTTCGCTTCGTTAGAAATTTCTATTGCGGGACATTTTAGCCTAATTCAGAGGATGAATTAGATTCAAGTGCTCCAGATTTCATCAACAGTTTTTACCTTTTCACAACATCAAAAAATATGACAAACGTTTTTTTATGACAATTTTTCAACGAAATTGGAAAATTGATGATATAATGTATAATTTATTGATGAATAGTCAAATTTCAATACGTGGAAAAATTAAAATATATAATAATAAGTTTTGTGTTTTTGAAAGGATTTCTCAGGAAATAGCGTCTATGTAGATTTTCATTTTTTTTTGTCCTTTTTTAGTTTTTCCACGATTTGAGAGGTTGATATTTGGTGCAACAAAATTTATCTTCTTGGTAAATATTCTAATTATAGTATTTTAGAAATCATTACTTATTAATAATTGTAATATTCTACAAATGAATAATTTTGCCAGATCAGTAGGGAAAACGTGATTTTTCCCACAATATCCAAGTCATTCCTATTCAAACCAAAGAAAAATTGTTTACAAGAATGAGTCACAGTGGCAAATGTGAAAAATCTCTTTCTCAGTTCAATCGGTTATCAGAAGTTGCTGACCTCCTTTTGACTGAGCCCAAAGAACAATAGCGAAATTAGTCGCCACTGGTAATTGCTCGTTGTACAATGGGAGAACTAAAAGTGCGCGGTGTGCTCGTAAATTGTGCCGTGATTCCTCGTCGTAAATTTTAAAGTTCGCGATCGAAAGAAGAGAAAAATCGCGAGACAGCGGAAAAAGGGGACTGGCGATGAGTCCCATATCACGTGTAAGACGCCGATAACGGAGACAAATTACCGGTGAAAAGGATAATTGTTGGGGAAATTGGCACAGAGATAATGACGGTCAGCATGGATCAGAAACGGAAAACTTCGTGGGACTCAAAAGTGAGTTGACTTTTTTTATTACGTTTTTATGGCGACCTAGTGAAGAATTTTGTAATATTTACAGAATTTTTATCAACGTTTTCTATAACACTAGATTTTGATTGGCATTTTTGTTTTTTTATCATATTGATGGATTATTATTGGAGGATCAGATTTTTGTTCAAAAATGAAAAAAATGTCATGCATATTTCGAAGAAGCATGATAATGAACAAAATCTACGATATTCATGAACTTTTTCGGAAGTTACACAAATTTGTTGAATTTATCAGAATTATTTACGACCTTTGAGATTTTTTTTGTTTTTCTACTTTTCAAAGTTTTTTTAATTCTACACGTAACACAAAATACAAATTATGTATTCAGAAGTTTTTGAATTTTACAAAAATACGTTAAACTCTTCAAGATTTTTAGTAATTTTTGAAATTGAATTGATAGGATTGATATGCTATCACTTTTGTTTCACGTTGTGCATTTATGGAATATTATGTATGATTTCTGTAAAAGGGTTCTTAAAAACCTGTTCATTTGTTAAAATAAAATACACAATGATTTTTTCGACAAAATTCAGTAAAGTTTTATGAAACTGTACAAATTTTTATGATTTTGGGAATCATTGAGGATCTAAAAAGTTTTTCAAGTATTTTCAGTTATTCAAACTTATAATATTTTATTTTGCATTATGTCGAAAATTTGTTTAAAATAATAGGAGAATTTTAAAGTAGTTATTATTGTACGCATTTATCACATTTTTCCTATCATGCAAAATCAATTAGTAAAAAGTTTGAGTATCCTAACGGTTGTTTCAGATCGAGCTCTCTGATTCGTCGTTTTTCAACCGTCATTTTTGAATTCAACCAATCATGTAGCTCGATTTATAACGGACAAATGTGCCGGTATTTGAATTTCAAATAATCCAAGATGGCCGCTCCTAACGGAAATCTTTGTTCTTTATATTGTACTGTCTTATTGTTTTCATAAACATTTGTTAACAAATACCATTCACTTTTTATGCAATCTGCAATGTTTGCAACAGAAGGAAACATGTGTTTCAACAAAAACTGTACGTTTTTTATTGCTGATCTTAAAAAGGGCGCAAAAGAGGAGAACGTTGATGATATGAAATAAATAAATTCATAAATTGGTATCTTTTGTTTGGACTCTTGATTTTGTTCAGAATTTTGATATAAAAAAAAAAAAAAAATTCGCCCGAACAGGGACTTGAACCCTGGACCCTCAGATTAAAAGTCTGATGCTCTACCGACTGAGCTATCCGGGCCTTGAAATATCGGTCAAATTTGGGCCTGAGGCCTAGGTCATGGGTCCGTTTGACAAAACTACGTGTACATGAAAATCGAAAACGCTCAGTTTTCACTCGTTATATCCAGTCACGCGATATTACGTAGCATGCAAATATTCGCGATGATGGGAAAATAAAATTAACGATCGATTACTTTCAATTGAGAGGCAACTGCGTGGAAAAATTATTCTCCCGGTTTTCACGTGAAGATATTTATTTTACCTGCGTTTACTGAATACCCCGTAATTTATGCAATTTTTATGTCAATAAATCGTGATTCGTAATTGATCGCTCAGGTTTTTCAATATTACATAATTCATGCAACGCGAACTTTCGAATTTATTTATTTATTTTTTCGTGTTGTCTTGTGGGAATTTTAATATTGTAGAATATTACAGGAAAAAAAGTTTGGATATTGAATATAGAGATTCCTGATTGGTTGGATTTGAAAGCGAAGTTGAAAAAGTAACGGTCGTAACGGTCGTTCAATATTCAAATTTTTTTAAATACATTTTAGATCGAGCTCTCTGATTGGTCGGTTTTCAACCGTCATTTTTGAATTTGACCAATCAGAGAGCTCGATCTATAACGGCCGGATGTGCCGGTATTTGAGTTTTAAATAATCCAAGATGGCCGTTTACGAGGGAAATTGAGTAAAAAGAAAATTGACTTTGTACTATACGAACTGTAATAAAATATGTGCAGGGGCATCGCAACAAAATTTTACATAGGCGTGGGGGGGGAGGGGTAAACAAAAATTTCAAAAGGCTCAAAATTTATTGAATGTATCAAATAATATTTATTATAGCATCAAAGCACCTTGAAATTCAATTTGCAAGCTCAAGCTCAAGCTTTTACTTTTGAAAATATATCACTTTTTTATAAAAAAATCACAATATTTCATTTCTAACATCTCTCAGTACTTACTTTTTCGGTATGTATACTATTTGAAAGATTATCTCGTATTTCAAGAAATTTTCTTCATTGATTTCTAAAATAATTCGATGCTCTAGGATTGGTCTTTTATTTTTATGGAATGCACGTGTTTTAGAAATAATTTTGTAAGCAAATTCTTTAGTTCTTTTTTACATTTTGCTACCATTTTTTTAGATTGTTATAATATAGATTTTAAGGATTTGATGATTTAGAATTCGATAATCATTTGATTTTCAGTACTTGAAAGAATTTTCCTGGAAAGAGTATTCTTGAAGATAACTGACATTTCATAGATTTCCAGTACTTTTATTGTTTATCATATTTTTTCAATATTTTTACAGTTTGAACAATTTTCTGGCGTTTTCAAGGACTTGTATGTAGATATCTAGAATTCGATGCTTTAGGATTCGAAGTTTTATAGGTATTTAGTAATTGTATAATTATTTAAGGAAATGGTATATCTATGCGGATTTTCAGTGTTTCATCGAGTTCTAGTATTTGTAGTATTTCTCATATTTTCGAATATAATCAAGATATATATTAGGATTCTCTAGGTTCTTTGTAGATATCTAGTATTTTAAATAATTTCAATTTAGATTTCTAGAATTTGATACTCTGCAATCTAAAATTTTAGAAATTTACAGTATTTTATTAGGTTCTTCAGGAAATAGTATTTCAATCGATTTCAATTATTAGTTATATTTCACAGATTTCTTTAATTTTAGTTCGTTTCGTATTTTTGCAATATTTAATAATTTCATTGATTTTTATTTATTTTCTAGTATTTTTATGGATTTCAATGTAGGTTTTCAAGTTTGGATGTCTAAGGATTAAAAAGATTTTATATATTTTTATTATTTTCGTAAGAATTAAAAAAACAATCTTTATAGAATTGTAGTACTCAAGAGATTTCTATTAATTTTAATTTTTTTCATTTTTTTATATTATCAAGATATAGTAGGATTTTCTGAGTTTTTTGTAGATATTAGGTATTTTTCAAAAATCTAGAATGTATTCTTAGTATTCGATATGTATCTAGGACAAACTGAATCTAAGCAATAGTGTGTAAAAAAAGACTCCCGAAATAAAATATCAAAAATGAGCATTGTTTTCATTAGTTTGAGAGAAAATAATATCTATATAGAATTTTAATACTTTATAAAATCCTATTATCTTTATTTTTTTTTGCAAATTTGTCAGCATTTATTAAATTTTGTAGTATCTCCTAATATTTTTCTAGATTTCCAATATTTCAATGGATTGCTACGTAAACTTTAGGAATTTGATCCTTTGAATATCAAAGTTTTGTAGATTTTGAGTATTTCGAATGATTTTTCAGAACAAAATTTCGTAGATTTCCAATGCTTCACAGAATTCTCGTTATTTCAGTATTTTTCATATTTTTCGAATATTTACATAATTGGAAAAATTTTCTGATATCGTCATGAATCTACATTAATATTTAGAATGACGTGTTCTAGGATTGAGTTTTCTATAGATTTTAGATTAATAAATAAATTATCGAGAATATTTTATCTTCATACATTTCGTGTATTCATAGATTTGTTGTTGTTGTTTTTTTTTTTTAATTTTCCAGTTCTTATAATATTCTATACAATTTTCTACTTCTTTTGTGAAATTGAATATAGATCTGTAGAACTACAATATTTTCCAATGTTTATTCATAATGCATAATAACTGAAAACCAAGAATCATAAAAAAATTCCAATCTAATAACTGGTATTTGAAACCTTTGAAAATCTCGAACCTGCTCCCCTACTTTGCAAACTCGTTTGCCCCTCGGTACGATTTCTACAGTAGTTTTCCAGTAGCAAAAAAAATAAACAAAGTTGCAGCTGAAGATATATATCTCGTGTTTCTCTTTAATAACTTCCGTTTTCGAACCGCCGTGGCTCGTTTGTCTTAATAAGATCGTGTCCGTCTCATCTGTTGAACAGGAAAGCTTTTTTATCGGAGGCTATAAATGAGAGGTCGACAGGTGCGCGATCTTACATTTGTTAGATTTCTATTGAAGTTTACCGTACTCTGAAGAACTTCTCCAAATGCATATTACCTTTTGAACGATATTTTCTGAATTTTACGATCGTTTTTGACATTTTATGAGACAGTTTGCAGACATTTTCGACGTGTTTTATGTTTACTATTGTTTTTAGCAATTTTTTTTAAATTTGGATTAAAGAAGTCAAACTGTTTCATTTCACGATTCAATAAGTGAATCAAACATTTTTCTCATCATTATGCGTCGTTTTTAATTCATAAATTTTTAGTTCTCATCCGCCATCTTGAATTTAAAAGGGACGCCACCCGCCATTTTGAATTTAAAAGGGACGCCGTCCGCCATGTTGAATTTAAAAGTAACGACTTTTTTTCAAATAACGTCCGTTATTTGACGAGTTATTAGACACTAATGGACCAAAAACGAGGGATGGAACATTTTTTTAACGTCGATCTTGACGTGGAAATGTTTCCTTGTGAGTGTCCTTGCTGTCTGCTGACCCCGAGCCTACGTTCTGTTCCAACCGGTCAGTGTGCCTACGCAACTGTAATCGAGGCCGAGATATGGGTTGCGCAGTGGCGTAGTGGCGTTAGGGAATCCCATTCATTACTTAATTTTTGATTATATAAGAAGTCTTGAGTATTTTAAATAACCTCAAAATACAATTTTTTTTAAATTAAACTCATTAATCATGATTTCTTTATGAGTAATGCGAATAAATCGAATTTTTTGTTCGTTTACTTGTGAAGACGTAATTTTTTTGGGGGGGGGGGGGGGGGGATTCAAGAGAAGAGCGGGAAGTATATGAAGTTTTAGAAATCCATACAGGATCTCATAAAAGAAGTAGAAAATTGTACACAGTTTTCGACTTGCTGAAAGTTACAAAAAACATAATAACTACATGAAGTGCATGAAGAAAAAATGATATTCATTATTTATTTGATAGAAAATATCAGAAAATTATTAGCATCTTATAAATGTTCAAAAATATGAGAAATAGTGAAAAACAAGAATTCTATGGAGCAGTAGAAGTGTACAGAAAACTATGTCCCTGAAAATCATGCTAATGTATGGCTTTAATGTATTAACTATAAAACTTTAGAATTGAGAGCATAAAATTCTTGAAATTTACATAGAAATTCATAGAGGTATCAGAAATCTAAAAGAATACTAAGAAAAACTACGAAATTTTATAATGGTGGCAACTGTTCGAAAGAATTGAAGTAATAGGAATCTTTAAAGTACTCGAATTCTATGTGGATATTATCTTTTCAAAAATTTATGGGAATAATAAAAAGCTGTGGAACTTTTAAGCCTGAGGCATCAAAATCTAAAAATCTGCATAGAAATTCATCTCACTACAATAAAATAAATAAAATTTCTGAATATTGAAAAAACACAAAAAGAAATAAAAAGTTAACAAGCCTGGAATAATTTTAATAAATTAAGATATTGTTTCCTAAAAAATTAATCAAAGTACGAAAAATTCTGAAATTTTAGATTCTGGAGTACCGAATTTTATAAATCTATATCAGAATCTTTAGAAATACTAGAGATTTAAAAGAACTTAACCCTTTTCGTCCCGAAAGTCCATAATTTTGACACGACTTTCCGTGCTGTATCTTTTGATATAATCCTCATCAAAACTCAATCAAGTAGGCCAATATTTATGATTCAAAGTCTCTTCTTTCGATTTCAGTAGTCAGAATCAACCTATGACTACACTGAAAAAGTTGCGGCCATTTTTTTGGAAAAAAATGCCTGTTTTGTTTACGTTTTTTTGCAAAAATCTTTAATTTCCACATCGAAAATTCCATGAACGACTATTCTAAAACATGCTATCCGCGTATTTTTGATCAGACCTTTCTTATTGCACCGGAGTTCATTCAAAGAAACAAAATGGCGGTTCCAAGATGGCGCTCGGAACTTGTCGAAAATATCAATTTTTGCTACAAACTCAAAAAATGGTCCTATTTTGTCAAAAATGTGTTTCGAGGGGTTTTCGAGGTCACAGATTTCGAAAATGAGCTCAAAAATTGAAACTTCAAAATGGCTGACCAAAAATGGCAGACTTTTCTCTAAAATCGTTCATTGTTACACCTGGGAACCTGCGATTTTTTTTCTTTTCCGTTGGTTTCCAACTTGACCTGACTGACCTAGCCAAAAACTGTGTTTAAAAGTAGAAGATAGAAGCAAATGACATTCATTCAAAAGATGATTGTAAATTTACCCGGAAAATCCTCGGTCATCCGTCAATCCCGCTAATGGACAAGGTGACTTGTTGCCCATTTGGAATTTCTGAAGATGTTTTTTTAGGCATTGAATGGATTTTCCTAGTGCAGTTTTACTTCTCAAAGGGTACCCACACAAGTGGCTGAATGAGCCAGATCCGTGGTAGAAATATGATCGGAAAATCTTCGGTGATCCATCAAACTCGCAAATGGACAAGGTAAATCTTTGTGTATTTGCCATTTCTAAAGATGTTGTTTTAGGCGTTCAATGGATTTTTATCTTGCGGACATTTCTCACCATTCAAAAATTTACCCACATGCCTGGTTGAATGCCTCTCAGAAGGGTACCCACGTATTTAGCTGATTCATACAGATCAAGTCGGATTTAAAAAAAAAAGGAAAAGAATACCATTTTTACATAGGTGCTGTTGTTTCAAGGTAGATGCACTGTATTTTAGAATCCCATATAAACAAAACTCGAGATTTTTTCAAAAGCTTTGGAAATTTTTTTTTTTTCAATGCGTCAACCTTCAAACATAGAATCATCGCGTAGTCATAAATTTCCCAGTCTCTTTTGTCCTTTTTTCTATTCCTGACTAACTTATAGAACAGTTAAAGCGAATGGCACGTTTTGAGCCAATAGCAGTGCGAGAAAGCATGCAGGGTTTTTGGAGGGGTTATTTAGTCTGCCATCACAGACTAGCATCGGTTATATTTTTTCTCAGCTAGTTGCCGTGTATCAATGCTGATGAAAATATTGAAAATATGGCTTCAAGAAAAAGATCTAGAAAAGTTTCACTGGCCCAATCAACAGCGAGAATTTTTCAAAGTGATTCATGTGAGATGTCAGAGCGAAATTATCATGTTGATGTTTCGATGCCGCCAATTGCAGAAACTTCAGATTTCGAAACTGAATCAGACAGCAGCGATGGGGGAGATGAAAACAATGATGAAGAATATGGTAATAATATCTGCAACATGTTATCTTACAAAAAAATTCATGAAGGATACTCATCAACTCAGAAAAATCTTGAAAATGACCATGTGTATGAATGGGCATCAGGTGAAAGAGCATGTGCCCAAATTCCTGTCAATGAATTTTTATTGAAGGAATCTGAGAAACAGAAAATTTCTTCATCGTCACCAACTGAGTTGTTTGAAATGTTTTTTTCTACTGAAATGAAAACATACATAATTGAAGCAACGGCTGAAAATGGAGTTACCATGTCAATGTCCGATTTACACACATATTTCGGAATTATAATTTTGTCTACCTTCAATAAGCGCGATGCAATAAAAGATTACTGGTCAACTAACCCTTTGCTTGAATGTCCAATAGTTAGGTCAGCTATGTCTAGAAATGATTTTTGGATTCTGAAAGGCGGAATAAAGTATTCGAAACATTCTGACGCCGATTTGAGTGACCCAGCTTGGCGCGTTCGAAAAATATTTCAGATGTTCAGACAAAACATCAAGCGCTTTGGATACTTCCAAACTGCTCTTGCTGCAGATGAGATGATGGTAAAATTTTTTGGGAGACTATCAATCAAACAATTTATACGAAATAAACCTGTTCGTTTTGGCATAAAATTATGGGCTCTCTGTGGGGCTGATGGTTTCATGTTTGATTGCGATATATATGGCGGAAAAAATTTTACACAGGACAAACTGCAAAAAATTGCCTTGGGCAGTCGAGTTGTGATGAATCTTCTAGAAGATTTCTTGATGAAAACAGTGCACAGAAAGTTGTCTCAGTACCATTTGTATTGTGACAACTATTTCACTTGCCCTGATTTATTTATACACCTTCAAAAGATTGGCATGCAAGCAACTGGCGTCGTTAGGAAAGATAGGGTAAGAGAAAAAAATGACCTGGAGAAAAAAGCTGTCAGAGGAACGCACGCTGTCAAGCATGAAAAAAATAGTGGATTGAACTACATTACATTGATAGACTCCAAGGAAGTATCGATACTTTCAACTGCAGCAGGAGTGAGTCCTATGAAAACTGCAAGACGCTATTCGAAAGAGGAGAAAAATAAGAAAGAGATACCGATGCCAGCTGCATTTTCATTGTACAATAAGCATATGGGTGGAGTAGATGTTCACGATCAGTATTGCAGTAAAGTTTTGCCAACAATGCGGAGTAAAAAATGGACATTTTCAGTTTTCGCAAGATTGATTCAATCATCTTTGACTAATGCTGTCATTTTGGCAAATGCTTGCAGGCAAAAGGAAAAGAAAACAAGTATGAAAGACTTTGCTATAAGTGTTGCTACAACATATTTGCAAAGAAAATCTGACCCCGATTTCAAGACCCACATTTTCAAAAATGTGGAGTCAAGACGATATTGTTCTGGAGACAAATGTGAGAAACGAACAAAATCTTTTTGTGTTCAATGTGAAAAACATTTTTGCAAAGTATGTTTCGATATTCTTCATAAATAGATTTTTCATGTAACAGCTACTTGATGCGCTGTTCATAGAAAAACTAATAATTTTAAAAATACATATATAAAAACTTCAAAAAAACAAAAAAATTCATAAAACAAAAACAAAAAACAAAAAAATCATAAAACAAAAAAAAATCATAAAACCAAAAAAGCAGAAAAAAAAGCAAAAGATTCTCCAAAAAGCGTTTACCTCCCTGTGGTGAGAGTCGGGCAACGGCAAAATAAATTTTTGATGGCTAAAGGGCGCAATGTCAATAAATGTGTGTTTATAGATTCTATAAATGTCTAATGTTAAATAGTCGGAAAATAATATTCTAGCGTCGAATTAAAAGAAAGTATTTATTACTGTTCATCTAATTTATCATGTACATGTATAATAGTTATAAGCGTGGACTGGTATAGTAATCGATATCCGTGCGCATAAAAGAGATTATGCATGTTGATATAATTTCTACTATTATCTAAAAATACAATAACTATAGGATCATACACATCGATTTTTAAACTAGGATGACAAAAAATATACGGAAAATTGGTGACAGTTATTCCAAAGATGAGATTTTGTAGCCCACATTATTTATAAAATGGAAAAAAAAAAAATCAATTATCAATTTTCCACTGACACACGGTAAAATAAAAAAAGATGCTACGCCCTTTCATGTCAGCTTTTTGAATTTCGTATTTTTGAACCTATTCCTGAAATTAGCAACCTTATAGATCGTATATTACAACACTGAAACAAAAACAATAAACGATTTCCGAGAAAAGTCTGCCATTTTTGGTCAGCCATTTTGAAGTTTCAATTTTTGAGCTCATTTTCGAAATCTGTGACCTCCAAAACCCCTCGAAACACATTTTTGACAAAATAGGACCATTTTTTGAGTTTGTAGCAAAAATTGATATTTTCGACAAGTTCCGAGCGCCATCTTGGAACCGCCATTTTGTTTCTTTGAATGAACTCCGGTGCAATAAGAAAGGTCTGATCAAAAATACGCGGATAGCATGTTTTAGAATAGTCGTTCATGGAATTTTCGATGTGGAAATTAAAGATTTTTGCAAAAAAACGTAAACAAAACAGGCATTTTTTTCCAAAAAAATGGCCGCAACTTTTTCAGTGTAGTAATAGGTTGATTCTGACTACTGAAATCGAAAGAAGAGACTTTGAATCATAAATATTGGCCTACTTGATTGAGTTTTGATCAGGATTATATCAAAAGATACAGCACGGAAAGTCGTGTCAAAATTATGGACTTTCGGGACGAAAAGGGTTAAAAAATTCGAGGGAGTTTGATTAAAATTCGAAAGTATGAAAAAAACTAAAAGTAATAGGAATCTCTGCAGTATCGAAATTCTATAATATTATTTTCACAAATCTTATGGAAATACTACAAATCTATAAAATTTTTAATCCTAAGACGTCGAATTCTGAAAACCCACATGTAAATCCATCGAAATACTAGAAAATAAACATCAACAAAATAATGAATTTTGCAAAAATACAAAATGGACCTGTGAAATACTTAAAATCAATAAGGGTACCTGAAAAATGTATGGAAATACTGAAAATTTCTAAAATTTTAGATTCTAGAGTATCGAATTCTAGAAATCTTAATTTTGGAATTCTTAAAAATACTAGATGTCTATGAAGAACCTAGAGAATCTTACTAAATCTTAATTATATTTGGAAGTATGAAAAATACTAAAAATACTAGAAATCGATAAAGTACTGAAAATCCACGTAAATATAGAATGTCTTTAAATAACCATACAATTACTAAATATCTATAAAATTTCAAATCCTAAAGTATCGAATTCTAGATATCTATACACAAATCTTTGAAAATGCCAGAAAATTGTTCAAACTGTAAAAATATTTAAAAAATACGATAAACAATAAAATTACTGGAAATCTTTAAATGACAATTATCTTCAAGAATAATCTTCCCTGGAAAATTCTTTCAAGTACTGAAAATCAAATGATTTTCAAATTCTTAAAACGTTAATCATGACAGTATACAAAAATGCTAGTAATACAAAAAAGAACTATAAAATATCGTTAGAAAACATTATGAATAGTATTTTGATACGAAAAATCCCTAAAATACGAGCATTCCATGAAATACCTTAAAAAGGAAAGCTAGAGTATGGAATATGTACCTTCAAAATATGCAGATACAATTTTCTCGAAAATCAACGAAAATACTAAAAATATGTGAGATCTCGTATCCTAGAGCATCGAATCCTAAAAATCATTGTAGGAAATTCGTACAAGTATGAGATAATTTTTAAAATGTGTGCACACTGAAAAATAAGTACATGAGATACAATATAAAAATGAGATTTTGTGATTCTATACGGTGATACATTCTAAAAGTAAAATCTCGAGTTTCAAATAAATTTATATGACGTCATGATGCCACCCTAGTAATTTTAATACTTATAGAAACTTCATAAGAAAATGAAATTTCTTATGAAAATTCAATTTCTTATAAGGTGCACTTTATATAACCTTATAAGAAATAAATTTGATATAAGGTGACCTTATAAAAACCTTATAAAAAACTGAAATTTCTTTTGAGAATGTATTTGATGAAATCCTATAGGTTTTTATAAGGTCACCTCATAAGAAATTGAATTCTAATAAGAAATTTTATTTTCTCGCAAGGTTTTTATAAGGATCAAAATAACTAAGGTAGAATAAATATTTATTGATCCATCGAAATTATCATTTATTGACCCTTTTGTACATCTGCATTTTCCTCTCCATATAAAATGTCGCTGCAACGCCCATGCTTACGTATGATGATCTAATTTTTTTTTATCAGAGCTCTAAAAGAAAAATCGCGAAGAAACAACAAAGATTTGGCAAGTGAATATTACATTTTCCTGATCATTACTTATTAAGAAATCATAGTAGACGAGTTTTAAGTAATCATTGATGAAAAATCTGACACGTTTAATCTTACCCAAAAGATACTTACATGACGTAAGATCTCAAGCTGAATTTTTTTTATCAAAAGGTAGTATTGTTGCAGAATATTACTCTGTAATAAAGACATTATTCTGAGAAAACTGGTAAAAAGAAAGTACATTCCATATGTTTAATAACGAAATTTGAACGACATATATCATCAAAGTAGTATTTTTAAAAAATTTTCTTCTAAATTACTCGTGACATCACAGTGAGAAAAATATGAAATCCATTGATCGCGCGTGATTTCCGGGTGATAAACATATGCAATGGCAGTTGCATGCATCAATGACATCACGCGTGACAACGACGTGATATTACAGGGAAATCATTCTGCTATCTGGGCAGTATTCCGCATTCCCAGTGAACCTGTGAGCTCGTAAGTAGTTCAAATTTTGAAAATTCGCGCGCTCTCCCCAAGCGCTCACCAGATGGCTGCTGGTTTTTTTTTCTCATGTTTCAAGTTTTGTGTAGAATGCTTAAATCAAGTGCATGTCTCATTTTAACGAATCTGAAACTTTTTGGCGTTCAACTCCGCAGAAAACGGGATCGATTCCCACCCGGGAGGAATTTTTTTTTTATTAAATAATCGTTTTTACAGCTTCATTGTGATTACTTTTTACTGTAAATAATGAATTATCTTTTTATTTTCCTGAAACATATATTAATAATTATCAACGATTGGAAGTACGCTGTGAGCTCGTGGCGAGTATTCTGCGAGCTAACAGGTTCACTGGGTTATTAAAAGCATTACTTTGCACACTGGAAAAAATACTTTGTTACAGCAACCAATATATAGACTCAACCAAGACTTTTTTGGTTCTTGCAACAATGAAGTTGATAGCGTCGATCAAAAATTTGGTTGCTGCAACACAAACTTGGTTACGAGAACCATAAATTTGGTTGGGCCTACATTTACCAAGTAACTTAGTTCCTGCAACCAAATAGTTTTTTCAGTGCAAATTACGCCAATGCCGCCTCACATGTCCAGAATCACACTTGATCACACTGGAGTCGTTGTGCTGGCGTACATCCATGGTACCGTTACCTCGCTGAAGTGAGCCACGACTCGATTAGTATTCATACTCGTGAATTGGGCGGCGTGACATTTCATACGAGCCGATTATATCGCATTTCATTGTGCGTGGAATACTTTGTCACTCGAGATGCTCGCGGGATTGCGTGCCTCGAGTCATTTAACATGAAATTTTTCAAGATACTCCCTAAATCTGAATCTGTTGAATTCAATGGATTGTCTGTCGTATTCTACAGATCCCCCCTTTAAATTTTACCACAATTAAATCGGTGAAAAATTAATAAATTTAATTTGTAGAATAGAACAGACGATTTGTTGAAACAACAGAAACTCTGTTGAATTTGGCAGATACATATTTCAGAGTACCGGATTTTTCAGTGAAAATTTTCAACAGATTGCATTCTGTTGAGATTTAACAGATTTAGATTAGATATAAACAGTTACTTTTTTCCACTTCTTTGTTGTATAAAAGAAGGATTAAATAAATTTTTCGCAACTTGTAGGATGTTACGATGAATATGGAATTTAGCATTGTGAAATTTATCGCAATAAGACAGTTATTTAGATCCAAAAGTGTGGGCTGATCCTGAGAATTGTGGTTAGCATAATTGAACAAAAAAAATAGGACGCCAAGTACTTTTTTGAATTCGTGTATTTCGGTTCCATGTATGTACTAGACTTTGTCTTTGGATAACTTTCTTTTCGAGCTTGAAAAAAATCTGAAAAAATTAGAGATGTATGAAGATTTTTCATTTAATCTTTGAAATTTCATGCAATACTGAAACAATGTTGTTCTATGCCAGTAGTATCTTAAGGTGAAGTAATATTAGAATTTTTAGACAGTGGTGTACAAGCAAAATGAGATTTGTAGAGTAATGTATGTATTAACTTGTATCGGGTGAGGAATGTAAAGATTTAAAAGAAAAATGAAGTGAAAGCATCCAATTCTAAGATTTTATTAAGAAATTGATAAAACGAATTCTACATAATCATACCACAATTTTATAAACGTAAAAAAATACAGAAAATACAAGTTAGAAGTAAGAATACTAATTGCACTGTGAATCTATAAAATATGTACGACAATTCAAAAGGATATTATTCCCTCAAAAATATATAAAATCACTGAAAATCTATTGAACTTTGAATGATTATTCAAGACCATCGAATTTTAGAAGTCTATGAAAAAAAAACTATAAAAATGCTAGAAACCTGAAAAATACTAAAGAATCCTACAATATTTGATAAATAGTAAAAAATACGAACAATATTACAACTCATTAGGAAAACACAAGAAATGTACATTGTAAGTAGATGGAATTTTCTAGAAAATCGATCAAAATACTGAAAATATCTGGACTTTCAAAATTCAGAGCATAAAAATCGGAAAATTGATCAGAAAGCCAGAATGATCTAAGATAATTCTTAAAACGTATGAATACTGAAAAAATACGAAAAATACTGTAGCTACTAGAAATCTATATATATATATGGAAAATCTAAGTAGATGCGATTTTCTCGAAAATTATTAAAATTACTCCAAATCTATCAGAAATCCACAGAAATACAAGAATATTTTTTAAATTGTACGAATATCGAGAAAATATAAAAAATATCGAAAGTACTATAAACCTGTGAGGTAATGAAAATCTGTATGAATACGATTTTCTCGAAAATTAATGGAAATACTCAAAATTTTCAAAACTTTGAATCCAAGAGCATAAAAATCAGAAAATCTTTCAGAAATTCAGAAAAATACGAGAAAATTTTTTAAATTGTATAAATACTGGAAAATACTGAACTCACTAGAAAACTATAAGATACGAAAAATCTGTGAAGACGCGATTTTCTCGAAAATCTATAAAAATTCTCAAACTTTATAAAACTCTGAACTCTAGAGCATAAAAATCTGGAAATTTATCAGGAATCCAGAAAAATACAAGAAAATCTTTCAAATTGTATGAATACTTAGGAAATACAAAAAATACTGAAAGAACTAGAAATGTATAAAAAAACTACAAATCTATGAAGATTCTATTCTCTGGAAAATCTACAGAACTTGAAATTTAAAACATGCAATAGTAGAAATGAAAAAAAAATTATTAAAGTTCTAAAACCTATGAAAGATTTTTTAAAGATTGCTACATAATTATTATAAATACTAAGAATACTAAAAATCTCTCATGTACTAAGAATCTAGGTAGCTATAATTTTTTCGAAAATCTACGAAAACTCTAAAATTCCATATAGCTTTCAATCATGGATCATCGAATTTTAGAAATCTATAGAAAAAATCACATTTATATTAAAAATGTAAATACTGAAAGATACTACGAAAAAGATATTGTGATTTTTCAAGAAAAAGACAAAGCCCAAAAAGTAAAAACTTGAGCATTGAAAGTCAATATACCCAAAATCTGAGAAACTTAAAAAGTATTACAAAATTACAAAAAATCTGAATGAGCTGGACAAATTTATATAAAATTCAGGAACTTTTGAAGGGTTCCAAATTCAGAAAAATTAGATCTAAAAAAACATGTTCGAAAGTGTCATAGAATATAAAAAAAAAGTTACCCTGAATTTTCAAAATATATATCGTTGAAAAAAAATTCATGATTTCTTCTTCCTGAAATGTGAAAAAGCCTCTAAAAATTCAAGCAATTCCTTCAGAAAAATAATATTTTATGAAAGACTTTCCTCTCATTTTTCTGTTCCTTCATTCCATTGATGGTGATAAAAATCGAAATTACCAGAGACCATTGTTTTTGCGGAATGCATTCATTGCATGTCTTCAAATGGTTCCGTGCGTTCATAGTTCTCGTTTTTCCAGGAATTGTTTATAAATTCATTTCCTTTCGTGGACGTAAATGGATTCGAGATCAACTTTCGAGTGTAAATTTCACTGAAGAGGGAATAAAAGTTACGATTGCAATGAGCAACGTCCCGCTTGGTTGCACTTGCGAGAAAGATATTTTCGGAATGTGTGAAATGATCCCTCGTTTTAGACCCAACCAAATCGAAATTTCGGACTTGAATTTTGCACTTTTGAAGAAAATTTAGGAAAAGTTCTGAGGATCTTAAAATGAATTCGAAGTAATGCTATCAAAGTTTTAGTTTTTAGTATTTTTGAATTTTCGGGACTTTCTGAAACTCGATGAAAATATTGCAGATTTATTTCAATTTGAATACATTTGTGGTGCTATATCTGAATTTTTTATTCAGAAGAAATTTTTTACCTAGAGTTCGAAGCCTACTTATCACTTTGCAGCAGAGCGAGCGTGTAATTCGAAGTGAGCGGTATAATGTGGCTCGTGCCTAGGTTCCAGATCTTTTGGAAAGGAGAGTTAGTGCCTAAAGTAACGGTGGAGAGTAACGGTCCAGAAAATATGCAAATGGACTCGAGGCAATTCACGCAGAAATAATGCTTCCCGACAAAACACATTTACCTGCTCAAGCAAAAAATCATCTTTAAAACAGATGATTATCATCTACCAAAAAAATCTACGAATTTTCAACGACGTTTCTCAAACTTTCAAGTAGTAGTTTGAGAATGAAGTTTTTAGTGTTTCTCTAAAGAGACTTTCTAATCATAGAAATTTTGTAGAGATGTAGATATTTTTTTATTAAAGTTTGAAATTTTTTTTGTAGAGAAGTTCTCTAGTATTTGGACATTATCTTGAAATAAATACTTGCAGTTTTTTTATGGGTAGTTTTATAAAATTTAGAAAGATTTGGGTAGTTAGAATTTTCGAAATTTTAAAAAATGAAAAAAACATGGCGAACCTTAAAGATTGTCAATAATTCTATGAAATTCAAAAAATTTGTGGAATTCAAGTAAATTTATGTAAATTTTGTGGATAGTGTTCACTTATATATTTCTTCGAAAAAAGGAAAAATACGTATTAAAAAATCACGAAAAATTTTAACGAGTTAGACCCATTTTTATAAAATTCAGAAAATTTGTAAAAGTTTGCAATATGTTTGATATTTTAAGAACTTCGAAAAATTAAAAGATAATGCAAATTTTGAAAATCTTCAATAGTTCTTGAAGGTTTGAATAACTTGTGAAGTTATGGAAAAAATTCAGAAACTTCATAGATTGTGTTCATAATCATATTTCTTCGAAATGGATGAAATTATTTTCCAATTTTTGAACGAAAATCTAAAAATCTTCAAAAGTATCAAAAAATCATGGAAAATCCTAAAGAAACGAATAGAATTTGATAAAAGTAAGAGAGTTTTGAATACTTCCTATTGTGCTTAAAGTTTTGCAAATCTCGAAACACTGAGAAACAAAAAATTCAAAGATTGTCCATAATTTCGGGAAATTCAAATAATTTGTAGAATCGTGAAAATATTGACATATTTTGCAGATTGTGTTTATTCTAATATTTTTTTCGAATATGCATGACAAGGGTCCACCATTTTTATTGAAAATCTATAATCTTGAAAAATATTGAAAAATTCCAAAAAATCTGAACGAGTTGAACAAATCTTTATACTCATAATTCGAGAGGTTTTTAATAGTTTCCACTATGGTAAATATTTAAAAAGTTTTGAAGATTGAAAAAACATCAAAAATTTAGATGAATGTCAATAATTCTGAAATATTCAAAAAATTCTAAGAAATTCAGTAAATGTTTGTAATTTTTGTGGATTGTGTTCTTTACCACATTTCTTCGAAATATGTATACATGATACAATGTGTCTTCCTTTTTTTATTCACTTTTTTATTGAAAATCTGAAAAACCTATAAAAATTATTGAAAAATTGTGAAAAAACAGCAATTTGGATAAAATTTTATGGAATCAGAAAAGTTCGGAAGATTTGGCTTTGTGTTTAATACATACTTTGAGAACTTTGGAAAATTAAAAAATAATAAAAATTCAGAAAATCGTCAATATATCTCGAAATTCCATAAAATTCACAGCTTTAGGAAATATTTCTAAACTTCTTAGATTATTTTTACAATCATATTCCTTCAAAATATAGATGAAAATATTTTTTCGTTTTTGAATGACAATCTGAAAAACTCAAAAAGTATTCAAAGTCACAGAAATTCCTAACGAAATGGATAGAAATTCATAAAATTGTGGAAATTTTCATTATATTTTCTTTGTTGTTGATAGCAATTGATGGAGTCCATTTTCAAACCATCAGATTCAGTCAATATAACGCATGAATGATTCATGCATATAGCTTAAATCTATTTGAACGAAAATATCGAATTTGGAATCTTTGATCAATAAATTGACATTAATAGCTGCATCTGATTGATGGAATATTGCATGATGTTGTGGTCGTATCTTTGATAAATAATTCCACAAATGGTTCGTTAAAATGATTGTGCGTATATGTGAGAAACGAGTGTGCAATCGTCTGTCACACATTCACACCATCATCGCACAATCTCATGCAAGAAGGTTTCAGTTGTCATACAAAGAATGAAATGATGAGTCAAATATGGTGCCATAGCATAATGCATGGCTGATTGTTCGATGCTTGTGTCAAGATGGTGCAATACAAAAAAAATTTTTATGTATCTCAGAGTATAACGATATGTTTCAGTCTATTGTCACATATTTAGAAAGCAATGACGTTTTTTCATTAGTGTATTAAATTACAAACGATTACGAATTCTAAACATTAAATAAATCAGATTTGTTTAAACACTGAGTATATTTATTCAGGCAAGTTTTATTAAACTTGAGACGCATTTTGATGGATAAATGATTGTGGAATGATGAGGACGTATCTTTAATGCATCTTTGTTGAATCGTACTCAAACATGAGCAGTCATGATGTTGCAATATTTACTATCCCTCTGCTAATTGAGAAGAGTCTCCGAATGAGTATTCCGTTTGGCAAAAACATACTCTAGAGACTCAAAGGATACTCTTGTTGTTCACTCCAAGAAATAAAGTATCCGTATAACAGATCTCCAGTGACTGCAGGAGACTTTTGAAGGCCCATAAAAGAATCTGTACTCTCTCAGAGTCTCACAATCAACTTTTCCCACAGCTTTTCATACTCTCGAAATCTCCCTTCAGAGGCTGATACTCATTTCGAGACTTGCGATACTCTTTGATACTGAAATGATACTGATTTGTATCCCTGGGAGACTCAAGATACAGCTCGAGCCTCAGACTTTTCATCATTCGTTCGGAATCGAACGCTGTCCAGGTAACTTTCTCTTTGTCCCCTACGAGCATTGGATTGCTATGATAAAAGCGACGTAATGAACTTAATGAGACTATCAATCCTGCGAGGTTATCAATGCTCGCGGGGCGTCGGTTTATACGAGCAAAGCGAGCGGGTAATCGTCCGGACGCGCACACCGAGTGTACTTTTGCCGATGCCACTTACGACGTACAATGTCGGCATGCATTAGCATTGCACAGACAGAGAGGGCTATGGAATAATGTTTACGCCCTCGCTCAAATGTTACGCTCGGCTCACGCTCGAGGGAGCACGAAAGAATTGCACCTGCGGGGGCATGAAAACGAGCAGGCTATCATCATAAAGGTCACCTATAGGTTTCTGTTTCCACCGTGAAAACTCGTATCATCGAGCGTGAATCGATGCACTCGAATGGATTTTCAAACACTTTTCCATCCACAGAAATAAATTGCGAAAACCCAGTCTGGAAGGTTCAAACTCTTGCATGATTTGTTGGGAACCAACGTCCATATGGTGATTGTTTGAATGAATGCAGCTTCAACAACTGTGGACTTTATTGAAAAAACATTTTATTACAGTAGAAGCTCGATCCTTAGGAATGCTCGGGAGACATTTCCCAAGCATCGAATGCCATTGAAGCATGAAGAAACTCGGGCGATTGCCAGAACCACAGTCGTCGACCTATACTACTGGACCGCTGACCTATACTACTGGCCCGCTTTTGTCGTTCTGCGCATCCAGATCGCTGTGAAAAGAGACAGACTAATCCTATTATCTCTGTCCTTTTCTCAATTGTTTCCTATTGGCTGGAGCGTATTTTTCGTGTTTTTCGTCTCTATTCTAATAGAGTCTTTTCTTTCTATTGCCGGCAGAGCTCGCGCAGCCAGACAAGCGGTCCAGTAATATAATACGTCGATGACCGCAGTGCCGTTTTGAAATCTGGAGTCACCCTACTCTACACGATAGTTTTTGTGAAGTAGATATGAATAGTAATCACGGCACTGGAATCTGTTTGGAAACTCGAATTGGGACGTGTCGTCGAATTGTCATACTTCATTGGACCCCCAAGGATAGGGCTACTACTGTATTTCATCCGACGTTTTGTGAGGGATCTGTCACTTCAGCAGGGATGTGATACTTGGAAGAAAAATGACAATTAGAAGGATCCTACATGACAACACATCTGTGCATACATCAGAATAAATTTGTTCAATGTCACAATTTTTGCTGTGCACTTCTGGCTTCTGCTATGTCTCTGTGTGCTCAAAATACAAGATTCGAGACCCCGATTGCGTAACATACTTGTCTTATGGAACGGCCAGAAACAATAAGAAACGTGGGCTGCTAATTTATTCCGGGGTCTTCAATAAACGCTGTCGCAACTTTTACCGCCTGCCCGCAAACATCGTCACCGCAAGAGAGCCGGAAGTGGGAAAATCATTGGGAAATTTCGTTTCGAAAAAGCATCGGGAGAAATTTCATTAGCCTGCGCCTTTCACCGATCAGGTTGCCCAAAATGGATGTTACCTTCTCAGGGAAGATGGCGAAGGCTTCATTGTTCTCATTCAAGGCTCGTTATGGATTCCACATCAGCCATAGAGAACAAAAGAAAACGTGGCAATTCTGCTGGCTTGGGGTTCACCGCAACGGTTTTCTTTTGGAACAATTGGTATCACGAAATCATGCCTAGGAAAATAGTTGTGAAATAATTATAAGGAAGGACAGTTTGGGATGTATATTGTATGTACACCGTGAATGATATGTTGTTTGAAATGTTGGAACTAGAGATCTTTGAAATTTCGATGTTTCTTCGTATAGTGTACATCTTGGATGTTGTTTGAAATATGACTGAGACTGTAATTAAATTTAGGACATCTATGTGGAAATAGAGAAAAATTGGTAGAAATCTTAGGGAATTAACGAATACTGAAAAATGTAGAAAAATAAAAATACTGGGAATCTATTATATTACTGAAAATTAACGGAGACGAAACTTTATGAAAATCTATGAAAATACAAAAAAGCTGGAAGACTGAATCTTAGAGCATAGAGAACTTGAAATATATTAGAAATCTACAAAAATATCAAAAAATTGTTTAAAATTGATTCAATTCTTGAAAAATACTAGAATGACTGAAAGTACTAGAAATCTATGAAAAATCTATGAAAATACTTAAAATTTTCTAGAAATTTGGAAATCCATGAAAAATGAACGAGGAAGTCAGAAAATCCTCCAAATTGTATAGACATACAAACGAAATAATGAAAATACTGTAGTACTAGAAATCGATGAACATACTGCTTTCTGAAAAATTTATTGAAATACTTGAATTTTTCTGGAAATCTAGGAATCTATGAGAAATGAACAAGAATTTTAGAAAATCCTTCTAGTACACAAACACTGAAAAAATACTAAAACTATTGTGAGTACTAGAAATCTTCAAAAAGTACTAAAAATCTATGAAAATACTGTTTTCTTAAAAATCCATCGAAATACTCGAAATATTTCTGATAGTATAGAAATCTGTAAGAAATCTACAAGATTGCTAGAAAATCTTTCAATTTTATAAGTACTAAAAAATACTGTAAATACTGAAATAACTAGAAATCTAAGAAATACTATAAATCTACGAGAAAACTGTTCTCTGAAAAATCTATTGAAATACTTGAAATTTTCAGTAAATCTAGAAATCCATGAGGAATCTACGAGAATCTTAGAAAATCATCGAATTGTCAAGATACATAAGAAAGAATAAAAGTACTGAAAAAACGAGAAATCTGAAGATACTGCCTTCTGAAAAATCTGTCGAAACATTTAATATTTTTAGAAATCTATAAATCTAGAAAATTCATCAGAATGATTAGATACTTCAAATATACTAAAATTAGTGGAAGTACTAGAAATCTTTGAAATACTATAAACCTATGAAGTATTAGAAATCTATGGAAATAATGTTTTCTAAAATTTCTATCGAAATACTTAACATTTTCTGGAAATCTAGAAATCTATTAGAAATCTACAAGTATATTATAAAATTCTATAAATTGATGAAATACTTAAAAAATATTAAAATTACTAGAAGGACTAGAAATCTACGAAGATACTGTTTTCTGTGAAAAAAAACTATCGAAATACCTAAATTTTTCTGGAAATCTAGAAATCTATTAGAAATCTACAATTATATTAGAAAATCTTTCAAATCGATGGAATACTTAAAAAATACTAAAATTACTCAAAATACTAGCTGTCATCGAAATACTAAATATCTTTGCCAAAAGAAATTATTCTAAAAGCTATTGAAATACTCAAAATAAATGACACTTTGAATTATAGAGCATCGAAATCAAGAAATTTATAAGAAATTACTAAAATACGGGAAAATTCTTTATGTATCAAAGAAAAACTAAGAAAATGTAAAAATACTGAAAGCACCAGAATTTTATGAAGATATCGCTTTCTGGAAAAACTATTAGAATACTCAAAATTTTCAAAACTTTGAGCTCTAGACTTCAAATTCTATAAATTTCTATATCGAACCAGCAAAACAGGAGAAAACTATAAAAATATTAGAAAATCTTGCTAAATTTTAGAAATACCGAAAAATACTGAAAATATCAGTAACCTATGAAATACTATTATAAAAATATATGTAGACATATTATTTCCTCAAAAATCTATTGAAATATTAAAAATCTATGTAGTTATAACTTTTTCGAGATTCTACCAAAATACCTATAAAATTATATCATCTATAAAACTTTAAGTCTTAGGGTATCAAAATCCTGGAAACTATAAGAAATCCACAAAAACCACACATTTTGAAATTCTGTTAGTGTTCAAACATTAAAAAAAAAACACTGAAATTTCATACAATCGAAAATCTTTCGAAATGGTTTCCAATTTCGTCAATACCCTCGAATATATTATTTATATTTTTCTTTCCAACCCGAAAAAAGTATCAGATTACTTTTTTTTACCTTTAGACCCATTCTAAATCTTTCCACATAACACGAGTTGCACGTAGAAAAATCACAATCGTAAAACCAACAGTTGATGACAAGAAAAAAAAAAACAAATAATGACCCAGGTATATTCTAAAGCATGTATTTCCTTCATCTTATGTACACTTTTTGTTCCAACCCTTTCTATTTGCTTTTCAACAAATTTCCCACGGATTATGTGAAACGAAAGAAAAGCGAACCCGAGCGCAATTCACACCATGGGAATTATTCGAAAGTGAATAGTGGGAGAATTATTTGTTGTAGCCTCGGAAAATAATTCTAATCGAAGATCTCCGATGGTGTCGGCATCAAATTTTGCGACAGATCAGGGTTCGCGAAAGGATTTATGAAACCCGTGAGAATTGTTCAAGTTTTCTCATGAAGCGAATATACATCCTTTCGAATGCATCAATTCAACAATTTGTAGTTTTATTAAAAGTCTTCGAGAGTTTAAGGGGTTATGTACCTTTTTGTGCAGGCGAATTGAGGATGGTTTGGAGCATCTTTTAAAGTATGTAGCAATAATGTTATGACACCGAAGTTATTGTTTTTTAATAGTGTATTGTGCACTTGAAAAAACAAGTATTTGTTTATAAAAAAATATCAACAATTGACGGAGTTATGGCCCTTTCCCCGAAACAACTTTTTTTTGAAGAGGCTTGCGGTGACCACGATGCAAGTCGAACAAGTCAAGTTGAGAAAATCCAAAAAATTTCATTAGTCTAGGAATGTGTTCTCGAACGATTGAAAAAAAAAATACTAAGTTTTTTCTGTATGCAAGAACGTTTTCCCTGAGATTTCGATGTTTTGAGCTCTGAAAATTTTGTTGAAAAATTCTTATCTACAAAATAAAAACTTTTCTATAACATATTGCGATTTTTACAATATCATTGTATATCTTACAATATTATTGTAAAAACTGCAATATTTATTTTACTTATTACAATATTGTACAGTAAAACCGCTATTAATGTACAAATTACAATATGTATGCCAGTTTTTACTATATAATTTCGGAAAATTTTAAATCTTAAATTACAAATTTACTATAAAAACTGTAATTTTTTCCATACATAGCGAAAAAAAACAACTGCATTACGTTTTTCCAGCTTTTTCGAATTCTGTATCATATTACAATATGATGCACTAGAAACCTGGAAAGTATACAAAAATATTGCAAAAAGAACCTATACAGATCTGCATACTGAAAAAATTATGGAATTTTCAAAAATTTGGAATTATAGGAATTACAATATGATATTGCAAAAAGTACAAGAAGTATAGTAGAAAACGAAATATGTAGAGAAGTTTTTACAAAAAAATATATTTGTAACTACAGTATCATTCGACAATATTTACAATATGTATTACAAAAAATGCTACATTATCTAACAAAAAGTACAATATGTCAGAGTGATTCCCATTTACTATACAATATTGTAATAATTACTATATTCTTTTCTCAGTGTAGTTATATTCCTAGACTAATAAAATTTTTTCGATTTTCTCATTGAACTTGACTTGTTCGACTTGCATCGTGGTCACAGCAAGCCTCTTCAAAAAAAAAAGTTGTTTCGGGGAAAGGGCTATAACTCCGCCAATTGTCGATATTTTTTTATGAACAAATACTTGTTTTTGCAAGTGAACAACGCACTATTAAAAACAATAACTTTGGTGACATAGCATTATTGCTATATACTTTAAAGGATACTCCAAACCATCCTCAATTCGTCTGCAGAAAAAGGTATATAACCCCTTAGATGACTCACAAAATTTCTGATTATGGCATAAAATTCTAGATTTTCATTTGAATTTTTACAATTATCGATATATCTTCGTGCTAATTATCTTGAACGTATTCTATTCTATTGTTTGAATGATATCATATTTATTTGTTCCAGATTTCTGTGAGCACAGTAAACAGCAGGAAATTCAGTCGAGCCGGAACTCCAAGTTCGATCTTGTCTTCAGATAGTGACATTCGATTCACGCGGAAGCTGGGCAGCCAGTACCGGTGTGGCTGCTGCGTTCTCGCCGCGTTTTTACTCTTCCTACTTTTTTCTGCCGTCGCTGTCTACCTCGGATGTGAGTGCTTGCAATCTTTTTCTTTCACAGCTCTTTCATGATAATAGCAAGTTTTACAAAATCCATAGAAATCCATAGGTTTTTCAGGTCACTAATGAGGACAAACATTCCAATGATGAAAAGAGTGATGATTTCGTAGTGAAGTTTTTCTTTTTTTGAGTTTAGTTTTGAAAAAATAAAAAGACCATTTTCAAGACAATATATTACAATATCAATATATTATATCGTAAAATATCAAAATATTAATATATTATATAGTTAAATATCAAAATATCAATGAATGTACAATACATACATACTTATCAGAATATATTAGATATATGAAATATGTATCTATCTATTAATATATCAATATACTATATAGTAAAGTATAAATATATGCATAAATATACAAAATATTTACAAATATTAATAAGATATCAAAGTATTAATAATGTTTGACGTTTGGATGGATCCTAATAGTTTGAACTTCGTTTGGAATTTTGAAAATTTTGAAAAACTACAGAAAAAACAGAGAGTTTTGAAGATTGTGTATTCTGAATAATTCAAAAAATTACGTTTACAATCATTTTTCTTGAAACTAAATATGCATGTTTTCAGCAAATTTGAAAAACTTGAAAATTATTAGGAAATTTCGAAAAATTTCAACGAGTTCGATACATTCGTTTTATGAAGTTTGCTGGATAAATTTTAATAGTTTACGTTTGGCATTTAAAAAATTGTCAATTATTGGGAATAATTTGGAAAATCTGTAAAATTGCAAGAGAATATTTTCAATTTTGTAGATTATGCTTATTTATTTGAAATTAAACATGCATGGTTCATAAAAATTAGCAAAACTCGAAACGTATTGGAAAATTTTTAAAATTTCGATGAGTTTTACACATTTGTTTAATAGAATTGAATAGATCTTCAAAATTTGAACTACGTTTCGAATTTCATAAAACTTGAAAAACTAAGGAAAACATCGAGAATTTTGAAGATTCTCAAGTATTTTGAATAATTCGAAAAATGTGTAGAATTACAAAAAATGTTGATAAGTTTTGTAGATAATGTTTATAATTATATTTCTTTGAAACGAAACATGCACGATTCATGAAAATTTGAAAAACTTGAAAATCATTACAATATTTCGAAAAACCTCAATGAGTTCGATACATTTATTTTATGAAAGTTTGGCTGGATTTAAATAGTTTGAACTATCGTTTGGAATTCCGAAAAATTTGAAAAACTGAGAAAAATAGAGAGTTTCGAAGATTGTCAATTATTGTGCATAATTTGAAAAATGTGTATAGAATTATAGAAAATGTTAATATGTTTTGTAAATTATCTCTATAATCTTATTTCTTTCAAATGAAATATGCATTATTTCAAAAAATTTGAAAAACTTGAAAATTATAGGAAAATTTTAAAAAATTTAAATGAGTTCGATACATTCGTTCCATGAAGTTCGGATGAATTTTAATAGTTTGAACTACGTTTGGAATTTCGGAAATTTTGTAAAACTAAGAAAAAAATAGAGAACTTTGAATGTGTCAAGTATTCTCAATAATTCAAAAAATGTGCAGAATCACAATAAATTTTCAAAATTTATGTAAATTATGGTTATAATCATATTTATTTCAAATAAAATATGCTTGATTTAAAATAATTTAAAAAACTTGAAACTTCTTTGAGATTTTAAAAATGTGTAGAGTTACAGAAAATGTTCCTAAGTTTTGTAGATTGTATATTTATAATTATATTTCTTTGAAACGAAACATGCATGATTCATAAAAATTTGAAAAACTGGAAAATTATTAAAAAATTTCGAATAATCTCAATTAGTTCGACACATATGTTTCAAATTTGAAAAGATTTTAATAGTTTGAATTACGTTTGGGATTTCGAAAGTTTTGTGAAACTTAAAAAAAATTGAGGCTTTTGAAAAAAGTTAATTATTGTGAATAATTCAAAAAGTTTGTAGAATTACAGAAAATATTCGTAAGTTTTGTAGATTATTTTCATTATCATATTTTGTTGAAATGAAACATGCGTGATTCATAAAAATTTGAAAAACTTGAAGATTATTGAAAATTCCGAAAAATTTCAATGGGTTCGACACATTTGTTTTATAAAGTTTGAATAGATAATAGTTTGAACTACGTTTGGGATTTCGAAAATTTTGAAAATGTAAGAAAAAAATCGAGGATTTTGAAGATTGTTATTTATTCTGAATAATTCGAGAACTGTGTAGAACTACAACAATTTCCTTTAGTTTTGTAGATTGTGTTTATGATCATAATTTTTTGAAATGTGCATGACAATGTTTTCCAGTTTTATATAAAAATCTGAAAAACTTGGAAAGTCTTAAAAAACTACGAAAAAGCTTGTTTAGTCGAATAAATTTTCTTTGAATTCGAAAGTTTCGTAAAAGTTTGAATTTCGTTCATAATTTCGTGTGTTTTGAAAAACTGAAAAAATATCATAAAGTTTCCAGATTGCCAATAATTCAGAAAATTCGGCAAATGTGTAGTTTTAGAAAATTTTCATACTTTTTTTACATCGTGTTCTTTAAAGAAATATTTATGAGAATGCCTTTCCATTTTACATAAAAATCTGAAAAGCTTAAAAAGTCTCAATTAATCGATTCAATACATCATGCTATAAAGTACCAATATAATATTACCATATCAAAATATTATCCATAAACAATGCAATAATAAATTTATTAACTATGTTCAAATTATCTCAAAAAACTTCGTATCCACTTTACATAATTCCCAAACAACGAAAAACTCATTACAAAGATAACACTCTCCAAGTAACACGCAATTCAAGGAATGCGAAAAATTAGTGAAATTCGTAGTTGTGCGTTCAAGTCAGGGCGAACGTTCAAATTCTTACGTGTAATTCACGAAATAATTGAGCCTCGGGCTAGAAAGTTGCCGCGCTTTAAATCACTCGCTTTTTCTTCTCCCGATAATTGCAATAATTAATCCTGCCAGCAATAATTCGTGAAAGAAAAGCGCGATGAAGTTTACACGCTGATTAATGGGATACTTTGAATTTTAATTAATTCTATGTATATCGAACTTTATGACCAGCTATCACCCTAATTGCTTTTTTTCGGGTACGTATGTAGTCTAGGACATTCTTCCAAAAATAACCTAACCTCAAAAAAATTTGTTCGGGTTATTCGAATTATAAGTTCCTAAAGAGCTGCACCTAACTCAAAAACAATCCAAGAAAGAAGGTGGTCACTTTATAAAATGATTATTTTAATTGTTTCAGGTTAGGTGCAGCTCTTAAGGAACTTATAATTCGAATAACCCGAAAAAATTTTTTTGAGGTTAGGTTATTTTTGGAAGGATGTCCTAAACTACATAAATAACTTTTTTCGTAGTTATCAATATTAATCATTGTTATTTAATTGACTATTTTTTTATTATTTCTTGTTTCTGTGGACTGTATTTGTATGATTTTGTCGGATAATGACTGACAATGATTTTGTTTGTTTGGACTTCTGTCGCCATCTTGCCTTTTTATTTTCTCTTTCTCTTCTTTACAATGCCGCCAACCCACTCGACCAAAAATAACTTAACCAATCCTGCCAACAAAAAAAAAATCATCAAACGTCGCAACATTCATTTTTGAGATAGTTACAACAAATTTCCAATAAATTACAGGGAGGGGAAAACTCGTAATTAAATTTTCAGAAACTAATATTCTCATAGAATTCCAGTATTTATTAAATATTCAATAAATGAATATTAGTAATTTTATATGCTTTTTTTAACATAAACTTCATGCAAACAGATCATATAGAGTCCGAATATGAATTTAGTTCAATCAACAAAATATAAATTGTCATGTCAACTTCGTAAAAAAATCGAGTAAATTGATATGTTTATATCGTGGTTGAAAAGTGTTGACGTCTTCTATAATAAACAACATTTTCATCCTCGGTCCTTGAACTTTTTGCGGGCTCTCCCAGCCGGAAAACGCGACCACTTAAGTGCGAGAAACCTCGTGGGCGATTCGCATAAACCGTGACCAAAGCGGTCACAGTTCTTGACTTTTCAAATTGTGATCGACCTTTTTCTCTCAAGCTTGAAAAATAACAATGGAGCAAAAAATGCAATTTTGACTTCGATCCGTTGAAAAGATTAAGGAAAAATGATCAAGTTTTTATACTTCCTAGGGAGAAAAAGTACCATTTTGGACCTTGATAATAGGGAATTTTATTCGTCCTAGGGAAAAAAAAGAGGAGAGTTATTGTTGCATTGGGTGAAATTTCCTGATTCTGCAAAATCTAGGCAATGAGTGACTTTTAAAGTGCAAATGCAACGACGATTAGTCCTGACCTATAGAAAAAGGTCAGGACTCGAGGCAAGACACGTGGTTCGTTAAGAACTTTCGACACCAGGAAAATAACGGGCCGTCCGAGTTATTGGGTTGAGCCGATTTTGGGCATCACTTCTCTGGCACCATTTTTCAATTTGAAATTGATAATAATGTATTAAAATGTTTTCTCTAATTAAGATTTAGGGTTTGGTGATATTTCATACAAATCTATGCAAAATAGGAAAGAAAAAATTGTCTTCCAAAGGTGTATAGTGTCATTAAGTTTCTGAAGGGTCATTTCTTCTTTACTTATTTGAAAAAAAAAAATCACGGACAAAAACTGATGGAATGTCGAATTTCCTAGGTTGGAATTTTTGGATTTTTTTTTGTAAAAATCATGTTTGCGAGAAAATTTTTCCAAAAACCTTAGGTTTAGAATTTATATTTCGTTAGAATGAAACTTTACCTACGATATGAAAAAAAATTGTAACGATCGAACATTTTTCAGTCGAGTTATCGGATTATAAAGAAAAATTAACATGTACATATGAAAAAATTCAAATTTTCAGTTTATAAATTATATTGCAAATTCTCTATGACGAAACAACTCAAATTTGGGTGAAAAGAAAAAATACGTGTTTCATCGATTTCGATAGAGATGCTATACAAAACTTTTTTTTTTCATCTACGTTTTTTACACATTTTTCACTTATGTATTAAATATATTGGAATTTTTTTGTGATTATTAAGTCAATGAGATTTAGATCTATTTTCTAATACTTTTGGTATTTTTTTATTACTTTTCAGTATTACAACTTGAAGGATTTTCTGATAAAATAATGAATTTTTATATAGCCTTCTAGAATTCGATGCTCTAGGAATCGAAATTTAAAAAATTTTTCAATATTTAAAATTAGATTTCTAGAGTTTTCTTTATCGTATGTTATTTATAAAATTTTGTAATATTTTCCGGCATTTTTATAGATTTCTAATATTTCTATGGGTTGTTCAATAGAATTATAGAATTTGATGCTACAGTATTGAAAATTTCAACGATCTTGAGTATTTAAATTGATTTTCTAGAAAATGGTAAGATATTTTATAGGTATAGATTTCCAATAGTTTTTGGTTTTTTTTTTTTTTCGTATTTTTTGAGTATTTATTCAATTTGAAGAATTTTCTGGTATTTTCATACATTTTTGCATGTTTCTAGAATTATGTGTTATAGGATTCAAAAATTTATAAATTTTTTGGAAAAGTACATATACATAGTTTTTGAGTGAGATTTCTAATTGCTTTCGAATTATTTTTTTGCACTTATATAACTTCGAAAGATTTTTTTGTAGTGGCATAAATTTCTAGAATTGTTGAAGAGTGATACATAGATATCTAGAATTCAAAGTTCCATAATTTTTTCAGAAAATTAAATTTACATAGTTTTCGAGTATTAAGAGATTCTTGGTATTCCTCGCATTTTTTTTTAGTCTCTTTATCCTTACTTCATAGAATTCTATTACTTTCGGTATTTCTTCAGAATTTGTATGATTCAAAAGATCTTCTGGTATTTTTTTATTAATTTCTATCTAAATTTCTAGAATTCGATGCTCTAGGACTCCAAGAGTCCTTGTTTTTCCAGATTCTCAGCATTTTTGTAGATTTTAATTTATCTTTATTTTACACTAAGTTCAAACAGTTTTCCAAATTTCGTCTTCTTACGTTTTCCCCTGCAAACATGTATAGTTAAAATTTTGTCGAAGAAAAAATTCTTCTGAAACCAGGGCCATTCTTATTTCTAAGTTAGTAAAATAAACTGTTGATGTAAATTAAAGAGACAAATACTATCGAAAATCAACATGAATATTTATTCAAGACAGTTTGGTAGTTCGTTATACCTTCAATAAATTCCCGTTATCAAGCAAAAAATCGAAACAAGAGATAAACGTGCAGTTTGAACTTAAGTCGATTCTAATTAACAAAAGAAATTCAAATACTTGCCTTCAACATGAACAACCCTAAATTCCGTTTAACCTTCACAAGAAACAAAACCATTTGTTTAATCCTTTAGATTTCAATAAAAAATAATTTTTTAATAGTTTTTCCTTTTTCAAATTTTTTTTCGGAGAGGTTCGAACCACCAAAACTCTATTCTGCCTATGCACCTCGCAACAATCATTCACAAAGTCACGAAAAAATGCAATAAAGACTATTGCTTTTCGAGATGTCCTGAAAAATCACTCGGAAATATCTCGGGCATGAAGAAGTCGTCCCCAATGTAGGCTAAGACCGCACGCGCGGTGAAAGGTGAGCATTACGAGCAGCTGCGATATCTCGAATGCGCCAGATATCCCTGCCGTAAATTTCTGAGCGATCCAGGAAACAAAGCGCTGACAGTAAAGCGATCGAGGCTCGGATATAATACAAAACACATTGTGCAATCCGCGTAACCCGAAGTAACGAACGTCATTTTTCATATAAATTATATTCCAACGCCGTATCATTTTACGTAACGAAGTGACGGTGAACGTAGAGATTGGCATCGCAAAAATTTCGGAGACAAGAAAGTTCTGCTATCTAGATCCTAGAACGTTTTGTGATCGAAGACCTTCCTGGTCCAGAAGAAAATTCCACATAGAAATCTGAAAATACTGAGCTGTTGTTAAATTTTCAATTGCGGAAGCTGTTTTTCAAGACTTTGTAAAATTGTGGAGCTTCTTGAATTCAATTGGTTTTTGTTTTTTGTTTTCCAGACGCGTTCCTATCGTCGGATCCACCTGGGGATCAGATATTCCTGGCGACGTTTCGGATAACCAAAGGGGACTCCTTCACAGCAGAGCTGGCCGATCCATCAACCGAAGCCTTCAGAATACGATCGCGGGAATACCGAGATCGACTGAATCTTGTTTTTCGCAGGAGCTCTTTGAAACCGTCGTTTATCACCGCGGAGATTCTCGCTCTTGATGGGTAATTGCTATTCATGACATAGAACGTAAGATAGAAACAGGAATTTCGGATATGGGAAAACGTGATCCACATGCTCGAATTGGATAAATTTCATAGATTATGTATGTTTCTGAATATAAAACATTCGGAACATAGTATTCTACTTATTTTTAGATTCTGGAAGTCTATAGAAGCTTTGAATTAGTGTATGTCCTAAAGGGCAATGGACTTTGGATGTCTGATATAAGGTCCACGTGTTAAAATTGGGTTGATTCCATAGAGTCTGAATATTTGCGAAGTCTGACCATCGAAAGTCCATCAACTTATGGATTCTGAAAGTCCATAAAACTTTCAAGTTGTCGAATGACAGACAAATAAGATAGGAACAGGAATTTTGGACATGGGAGAGGGTGACCCGCATGCCCAAATTGGATAAATTTCGTAGAGTCTGTATATTCCTGAAATTCAAACATTCTGAACATACCATCCTACTTATTTTTGGATTCCAGAAGTCCATACAAGTTCTGAATTAATTTGTGTCCTAAAAGACAGTGGATTCTTGACGTCTGACAATGTGACCTACATGTCAAAATTAGGTCAATTTTGTCGAGTCTAGATACTTCTAAAGTCTAAATATCATGAACACAAAAGTCCATCAACTTCTGAATTGTGAAAGTCCATCAAATTTTCAAGTTGCCCAAAGATAGACGAATCAGAAAGAAGCAGGAATTCTGGACACAAAAAAACCTGGTCCACATGCCCAAATGTAATAAATTTCTAAAAGTCTTCTAAATTTTACTTACTAGTACTTCTAAATTTTAAATATTCGGAACATATTATCCTACTCATTTTTGGACTCCGGAAGTCCATACAAGTTCTGAATTGATTTGTGTCTTGAAAGACAGTGGGTTTTGGATGTCTGATGATGTGGTCCTCATGTCAAAATCAGTTAAATTTTGTAGAGCTCGAACATTTCTAGAATCCAAATATCATGAACACGAAAGTCCATTAACTTCTTGATTCTGAAAGTCCATCAAACTTTCAAGTTGCCAAATGACAGACGAGTAAGATAGAAACAGGAATTTTGGACATGAAAAACCTGATCTACCATGCTCAAATGAAATTATTTCTAAGAGCTAAACATCCTGAAGACGCCATTCCACGTATTTTTATATTCTGGAAGTCCGTAAAAGTTCTGAATTATTTTATATCTCAAAAGACAATAGGCTTTGGACGTCTGACAACGTAGTCCACATGTCAAAATCATATAAATTATATAGAGCCTGAATACTTCTAAAGTACAAATATCATGAACCCATCATAGACCAAAGTCTATCAACTTCTGGATTCTTGAAGTCCATAAAACTTCGAAGTTGCCTAATGACTTTAGACAATGGAGATATAAATAGGAATTTAGGATATGGGAAAACGTGATCTACATGCTCAAAATGGATAAATTTTCTAGAGCCTGTATATTTCTGAATATAAAACATCCCGAATACAGTAATTCACTTATTCATGGATTCTGGAAGTTTATAAAACTTCTAAATTAACTTATGTGCTAAAGAACAATGGATTTTGGACGTCTGACAATGTGGTCCACGTGTTTCAATCGGATCAACTCCGTAGAGTCTAAACATTTTTGAAGTTTAGGCATCATAAACACGAAAGTCCATCAACTTCTGGATTCTAAAAGTCCATCAAACCTTCGAATTGCTTAATGACCTTAGACACAAGTTAGAAATATGAATTTCGGACCTTCAGCAATGTGATTTAGACGCTTAAAAAGAGTGAATTCTCTTAAATCTGTACATTAGCAAAGTCCAAACATCGTAGAAACACAATGCTACTAATTTTTGGATTCTGAAAGGCCGTAAAACCTTCATTAGGAATACAATGGATTTTGGACTTCTGAATATGTGACCCACGTACCAAAATCAGGAAAATCCCGCAAAGTCTGAACATTTCTGAAGTCCAAACATAAAAAAAAAAAAACAGGAGTTTATCAACTTCTGGACTCTGAAAATCCATAAAACTTCCAATCTGCTTCATGACCTAGTACTCAATGGATTTTAGACTTCTAAAAATATGATCCACATTCCCAATTCAGATAAATTCTGCAGAACCTGTACATTTCAAAAGTTCAAACGTAATAAATACAGAAGTCCACTGACTTCTGGATCCAAAAAGCCCATAAAACCTTCAAGTTGCGCAATGACCAAGGCACAAGCTAGAAATACGAATTTTGGACTTCTGACAACGTGATCTACATGATTAAATTGGATAAATTCTTAGGCTGAACATTTATGAAGTGAAAACAACATAAACACTGGAGTCGATCAACTTCCGAATTCCACAAGTCCATAAAACTTTAAGTGGCTTTCTCTAACAATAAGTCATAATTTAGAAATACAAATGTTGGACTTCTGACAACGTGTGATTTACATACCCAAATCGAGGGAATTCCATAGAATCTTTACATTCAAAAGTCCAAACATGGTACAGGTCCATCAACTTTTAGATTCTATGAGTCTATAATATTTTAAGTTGTTTTATCTTAGGCAGAAGTTAGAAATACAAATTTTGGACCTCTGATAACTTAATATACATACTTAAATCAAGGAAATTCTCTAGAGTCCGAATATTTCCGAAGTCTAAACATACACAAGTCCATCAACTTCTGGATCCTAAGAATCCATGAAACTTTAAATTGCATAGTATAAAGACGAATTTTGGACTTCTAACAACGTGATCGACATACCCAAATTTGAAAAAATTCCATAGAGTCTGTATACTATAAAAGTCCATACACTAGAAACTCGAAAGTCCATGAAATGCTGGATTTCAAAAAACCCCAAGACCTTCAAATTCGTATTCAAGTTAGGAATACGAATTTCAGACTTCTGAAAACGTGATCTACATTCTTCCATCAGCTAAAGTTTCTACAACCTATAGATTCCAAAAGTCGAACCATCATAAACCATTCACCATTCCACTAATTTCTTGATCCCAAAAGTTCATAAAACTCTCAATTCTGCAAACCTTTGCCATATAACTGCATTTCTCAGGATGCATGAATAACATAATCTATCAGCGAAGAGGTTGCTGGGAGAAAGTCCAATTCACCGTGTCGCCCCCACGCGAAAAAAAGGGATCGTTCGATTGTTCAGCGCGAGAAAATCATTCAGAGTCATCGCCTGCTTTCTATATAAACGTTTCCTACGTATGAACATGCACGGTTTTACATTTGTAAGCACCTTTACTGGGGAGAGAAATTGCTTGTCGACGGTTCCGTGTAACCTGGATATTAACCGGAGAAACTATCTTAGAAGTCGTTCGAGCCTGAATTTATCGTTCCCCCGGGCCATCGATCGATGTAATTTGTCATCGAATTGCCCAATCGTGATAGAATAAATTTATGCGGATATTTTGTATTAATTTTATGAATATGAACTGTTCATTTCAAAAATGAGGTGAAGGCCATCATTCCTAAAAAATTCTATCTTCAAATGATTCCAGAATTGAAGGAGAGAACTTGGTCGTTCATTTTGACCTGAGATTCGACCCTCGTCTTCGTACCATCAGTGTGTCAGATGTAGTCCAAGTTTTGTCTAGTGAAATTAAACAAAACTCACCAAGGTATTTGATTAATCTCACAATTGACCCAAAAAGTCTTGAGGTCCAGGAAAGCCTGACAGCCTATAATGCAGAAGTCGCTTTGCAAACGACGGCATCTACGACGTCACCCACGACGACATCCCCACCCCCGAGAAAATGTGGAAGTATTGAGTTCAATTACTGTCGTTACCTTCCCTATAATGTCACTTCGTATCCCAATATGATGGGTCATCGATCCTTTCAAGAGGTCCAAGAAGATGTTATTATGTTCAGGTAGGGAAAGAAAAAGCATTCAAGATTTTTTTTTCAGAAAAAGTGGGACTACCGAAGACCATAGGTTCTTCATGAAATTATTAGACGATTTTCCCTTTGCCGTTTTTTGCTAAACTCAAAATCAAAGCAGATATACAAATTTCAAGTTTCACCAATCAACGCGCTCCTGGCGGGGAGTGGGGACAGACGTCACGGACCAAAATGGACGCCAAATTCTCTCGCAGGAGCGCGCTGATTGGTAAAACTTAGAATTTTCATATCTTTTTTGATTTTGAGTTAATTGAAAAACGGCAAAGGGAAAATCGTCTTGTAATTTCATGAGGAATCCATGGTTTTCGGTAGTTTTTAATAAAATTACCTTGCAACTTTTCCCTTGCGAGAGTGAATATGATGACACTGCAAAAAGTGAATTACGTAAAGCTGCTGAGGTTTGGGAAATAATTCTCGATTGCGGCTTTGGTATTTTTGTAGAGAACTTGTGGATTCTGAGTGTTACAAACATGCGTATGATTTCGTGTGCCAAGTGCTTCAGCCAGCGTGTGTTCTCGGGGAAATCGAGGATTCACCGCAATTACCGTGTCGCAACTTTTGCCGAGATTTTTGGGCTGGTTGCAGTAGTCGATTATCTGAGCATTTGAAGAAGGCTTTGGACTGTGCGAATTTTCCGGAGTACGCGGATAGAGGCAGTTGTCGACCGAAATCTGGCAAGTTTTTTGGGTTTTTTTTTTTAATGTTTATGTAGCAATGCAATAAATTGATGGTGATTTTTGAGAATTTTTGTTGTGTTTGAGGTGTTTAATGAATTTTGGGAATATAAGAAACAGGGGTGAAGTTTTATTTAGATTTGACTGTGAGATAATGTTGCATGAAAATTAATGATTGTTTTATAAAGACGTGTTTGTTTAATAGTCGATACTGATATTGTAAATATGGTTTTGTTGAAAATTTATAAAAATACTGGGAAGGGATGAAATTTTTAATACTAGAGTTTTGGAATCTAGAAAATCTAAGAAAAATACATTAAACTACTAGAAAAATGTACCATCATATCGTATTAATAATGGAAGAATATAAAAAATTAACGTCCTAAAAATCTATGAAGATAGTGTTTTTTGGATATTGTTTAGGATTTCAAGTGCAGAACATCAAATTTTGGAAAGTATGTAGCAATTCATAGAAATAATAAAAACTAAGAAAATATAATACTAGAGAATTCTGAAATTATAGCAACCCTGAAAAATACGAAAAAAAAAAATAAATAAATAAATAAATACAATTACTAGGAACCTAATATGAAATACAACAAACCTGCGTAGAAATGGTTTTCTCAAAAGTCTATAAAAATAATAAAAATCTATAAAACTTTGGATCTCAAGGCATCGAATTTTTTAAATTTATATAGAAATCCATACAAATTCTAGAAAATTCTTTGACTTATATGAATACTTGTGAAAAAAAGAAAATACTGAAAGTGCTAGAAGTATAGAAAAAATTAGATATCCGTGGAGAATCTACATTCTGAAAAATCTATTGAAATACTAAAAATCCATTGAACTTTGTATTCTAGAGTAAATAAGTCTAAAAATATACGTACATAATATTAATTCATAAAAATAACATAAATCTATAAAAGTACTATAAAATCTTACAAAAGAATGTAAAAATGAAATAATGCAAAAAACATTGAAAATACTAAGCAGTCTGTTAAATACTATAAATTAAAGTAGATTCAATTTTAGCAAAAATCTACAAAAATACGGAAAATTTATAAATTTTTCAATCCTAGATAACTCACATCTAAGAATTTGTATAGTAATCTGTTAAAAAAACAAAAATCTATAAAAATCATACTAGGTTGTGTAAATACTGTTAAATATGAAAAATCTACGGCAATACTGAAAATTTATGAAAGTTTGCATTTTAAAGTATCATAATCTAAAAATCAATAATGAATCTAAAAAAAACCGAAGTACTCTTCAAATTGTTTAGATACTGAGAAAATACGAAAAATAATGAAAGTGCTAGAAATTTATGAAATACTAAAAATTCACAAAGATACTGTTTTCTGAAAAGTTTTATTGAAATACTACTAATCTATTCTAGTTACAATAATTCTAGACCATCAAAATCTATTAATGTATAAAAAAAAAACAATAAAAATACTAGAAAATCCTTCGAATTGTATAAATACTGAAAAAATACGAAGAATACTTTATGTACTGGAATTTTATGAAATATTCGAAGTCTATGGATATTCTGTCTGTTCAAAAATGTATTTAAATACTATACTAATTATATAAACTTTTAATTCTAGAGCATCGAACTCCAGAAATCTATGTAGAAATCCATGAAAATAGTAGAAATTTATAAAAATACTAAAAGATCCAAAAAAATTATATAAATTCAATAGAATATGAAAAGTATAAAAATGTTAGTATTTCGTCTTTTATATAAATTGATTTGAACATAACTTTCTCCATAATCTAATATAGAAATACTGAAAATCTAGAAAATTCTGAATCCGAAGGGATTGAAATCTAAAAATCTAAGTAGAAATTCATAAAAATGCCAGAAAGTTTTCTAAATGGAGCATTCATTGAAGAAATACGAATGATATAACCAACTGTACTGAAAAACAGTGAATTTTATAAACTTGAAATCTTTCAAGTTACTACAGGGTGCGCCATTTCTTATGTCGGTATTGTAACATTGAATAACTTAAACATTTGACAACCGATTTACTTGACTTCACTTGTTTTGGAAACGTCAATTCAGTACAATTTCAACCATGTATCGCTTCACACCAAAAGAACGCGCTGAAATAGTTACTTTGTACATTGAAAATAGTCGTTCAGTTGTGTTAACTCAACGAGCATATCGTCGAAAATATCTTGGCAAACAGGCACCATCTGACAACACTATTCGTCGTTTGGTGTCGAATTTTTGTGACCACGGGACAGTGAAAGATCGCGAACAACCCGTTCATCAACGACCAAGACGTTCAAATGAACTGATTGAAGCTGTCAGAGAGAGCGTTGCCCAAAACCCAAAAGTTTCATATCGTCACCGCGCTCAGCATCTCGGCATCAGTGGAACCACTCTACGGCGCATTTTGAAAGATGATTTGCATTTGTTTCCGTACAAAATGCAATTAACACAAAGAATATTGCCTACAGATCATCCACGTCGCTTGGAATATGGACAAACAATCGCTCGAATAGTTGATACTGAACCTGATTTTTGGAAGCGAATTTTAATGACCGACGAGGCACATTTCAAACTTTCTGGAGGCGTTAATAAGCAAAATTGCCGCATTTGGGGAACGCAGAATCCACACGAGATCCATGAAACGCCATTGCATGACCAAAAAGTTACTGTTTGGGCCGGCGTTTGCGCCAAAACCATCATTGGTCCTTATTTTTTCAAAGAGAACCAAACGATCGATGGAAACCGATATCGGTGGATGTTGGCTCACTATGTCTGCCCACAAATGCGTGAAAAAGGTCTTGAAGATTACTGGTTTCAACAAGATGGTGCGACCTGCCACACTGCGAATCAAACAATCCAGTTTCTGCAACGAAAATTCCCTGGACGTCTGATGTCAAAAAGAGGCGACATTGAATGGCCACCCAGATCTCCAGATTTGACCCCTCCAGACTTCTTTTTGTGGGGTTATTTGAAAAGTAAAGTGTACGCCAGCAAGCCGCAGACCATTGAAGAGCTTAAGGAAAATATTCGTGCCGAAATCATTGCTATACCACCCGAGATGCTCGAAAAGGTAATGGAAAACGCCGCAAAAAGGGCATATTTTGCTGTGAACAATAAGGGCGGCCACTTGATTGATGTTGTGTTCAAAAACTAGTCTAAATAAATTGTAAAGGACCAAACTAAATAAAAATACCTCATTTACAGAAATCGGTTGTTTTTTTTTCAAGTTATTCAATGTTTACATGCCGACATAAGAAATGGCGCACCCTGTATTTTCCGAAATTCTAGGAAACCTCGAATTCCAGAATATAAAATTCCATAAATTCACATAACAATTCATCTAAATACTAGAAAACCATGAAAATACTAAACAATCTTACAAAATCTTATCAACACCAAAAAATAAGGAAAATGCCACAATTATTTCTCTGCAAATCATTTAGAAAATATGAATAATCCACGTGGATATAATTTTCCTAAAAATCTATTGAAATACTCAAAATCTGATGTAGAAGTTCAAATTTATACATTCTATCATTCTATATAAATACGAAATAATACTTCGAAATTGCATGAATACTGAAAAATTTCACCCTGAAAAATTTTACAAACTGATTATTGCGATTTTCAAAGAAAATTAATGTTTTGACGAACAATAATAACTTTTAAAGATTTTTAATTACGTATTAGATTCTGTAATGATGGTATAATATATTTCAATTAGGCAGCTTTTATATATACAGATGCCACACTTCTCAGGAAAGAATTTTTTAAAAATATTATAAAACAAATTTTTCATCCATATAACAACCTAGAAGGGGGAGGAATAATTGCAACATCATGACTGCTCATGTTTGAGTACAATTCGACAAAAATGCATCAAAGATACGTCCTCATCATTCCACATTCATTTATCCATCGAAATGCGTCTCAAGTTTAATAAAACTTGCCTGAATAAATATACTCAGTGTTTAAACAAATCTGATTTATTTAATATTTAAAATTCGTAATCATTTGTAATTTAATACACTAATGAAAAAACGTCATTGCTTTCTAAATATGTGACAATAGACTGAAACATATCGTTATACTCTGAGATACATAAAAATTTTTTTTGTATTGCACCATCTTGACACAAGCATCGAACAATCAGCCATGCATTATGCTATGGCACCATATTTGACTCATCATTTCATTCTTTGTATGACAACTGAAACCTTCTTGCATGAGATTGTGCGATGATGGTGTGAATGTGTGACAGACGATTGCACACTCGTTTCTCACATATACGCACAATCATTTTAACGAACCATTTGTGGAATTATTTATCAAAGATACGACCACAACATCATGCAATATTCCATCAATCAGATGCAGCTATTAATGTCAATTTATTGATCAAAGATTCCAAATTCGATATTTTCGTTCAAATAGATTTAAGCTATATGCATGAATCATTCATGCGTTATATTGACTGCATCTGATGGCCTGAAAATGGACTCCATCAGTTGCTACCTGGGAATATTCCAGTAGAAAAATTCATTGTACTTTTTGTTTATTATTGTGAAGGTAAATAAATAATTGAAGGAGGGCTAGAAAAAGCTTCAAAAAACTGTAAAATTATTTATAAAAGCTCCCTTTGAATCCAAAATAAATAAATAAAAAAAAAACTATCCTAAATTTGAATAGGAAATGTTTTTGCGAAGGTTGCGTCCCAGATTTGCAGTCCAAAGCGCTGTCACCTAGAATTTGCGATGGAGTGATTGACTGTCCAGATTTGTCGGACGAGAAAAATTGCGCATATTGCAGGGAAAGCGACATGCATTGTGGCGTCGGAAGAGCTTGCATCTCCAAAAGCAAAAGATGCGACGGAAAAATAGACTGTCCAAATGGCAGCGACGAAAAAAACTGCCGTCAGTAGTTTATTCCATTCATCAAAAAATTAAATCTTCATCGTCTGAATCTCGAAATCGGTGTTTCATGATGAAAATAAAAGTGGTCGATCCTGGTGCTCGTCTTCCGACTCGTAATATTCGTAATTTCGAGCTATATGAAAATGTTAATAAATTTAAGAAACTTCTAATCAACTTATGTAAAATTTTGTTTCGGAAGTTTATTTTGAATTATTGTTTGTTGACGAAATTTTTGGAATTTAATTGGATTGAAATTAATTATTTATTTAAATTATTTAAAACTGTCTTGAGAATTCATATAGTTTTAATTTCTGGTCCAGGAACTCGGAATTTGAAAGTCTGATGATGGAGAAGCTTTAAGTTGAAAAATTCAGAGCCTGAAGTTATTTTGTAAAATTTTAGTAATGCTTTCTGAGGACATCAAATCCGCTAAGTCCCAACCTTTGGACACTCCGCATTTGACGAGATACAACCAAGAAGGTTATGTGGTTTTCAACGAGAGAGGCACTTTTGGAAAATTGTGCACAGAAAACCTGAATGGCACTTTGCACAACGCGGAAATGGAAACAGTGCTCGAGGCTGCGGCTGCCTCGCTTTGCAGCACACTGACTTTCTCGTACGAACCAAAATATTTTCACTTTGAATGTTTAAATTTCTAAAAACAAGATTCCAAGAATTTAGGAAGTAGCTAAGCCATGGAATTCTCCCTCCCACCCACCAAACCGCGCAACGCACAGCCGGTAAGGCAGTTACACGGTCGGTAATGCCAACAGTCGGTAAGGTAGTTTTTAGTACTTGATGAACGTCTTTAAACAACATGGCATCCGAAATCCAAGATGGCGTCTTAAATTAAATATGACGAAAAAAACCGAAAATACACTCCATGTCTATTACACAGTGAACTGCACTGTTGCTATGGTCACGTTTACACAATGTTGTCACGTTTTGCGCATGCGCACTACGATGTCGCGCTACGAGAACATAATTGTAAAAATTTGATAATCAGACTCATCGCGGAGTCATAGTGGCATCGTAGCGCGACATCGAAGCGCGACAACGTGTATTTCAGTTTTTTTTCATCTTGAATTTCAGACGCCATCTTGGATTTTGGACGCCATGTTGTTTAACGAAGTTCACTTACTACCGACTATACCTTACCGACAGTTGGTATTACCGACCGCATCCCTTCTTTACCGACCGTGGGTTGAAGTCCGAAGTTCCGAATTTCTGAAAGCCCACAAATTTTCATACGTCGGCATTCCCAAAAATGAAAAAACTCTGAAGATGATAACTGATAACTCTCTGAATAAGTCATGAAAAATCAAAATCAGAATTTTCCAAATCTTTTTTCATTCTGCAAAATTTAACCATAAAAACGAATTTCTTCACATTTCATGAAACATCCGAACTCCTCGAAGAACTGAAATTCGTAATTTTTTGAATTCATTTAAAGATTTCCGTTATTTTTGTAACATTTTATTACCAAAATCAATTTCAATATATTCCTGTAATTTTCGAGAATATGAAATTGTTATTTCTAATATCATCTCAAAATGTTTGAATTTTTCTTTTTTTCATTTTTTGTATTTTTACACTTGGCCACAGAGGTGTAGAATCAGTTCAAGTCAAAATCGACGAAGAAAGAGATACTCGCTACGTACACATGCAGGATCCTCTGGCGCCGGAAATTTCGTTTGTCAGGTCATCTTGTCCAAGCAGGGAAGTCATGTACGTCAAATGCTTAGAACTGGGTAAGGACGAAAAATAAAATCATTTAGGAACAAAAGGAACTAACCCAAATGCAAAAAAATTTACTGGAAAGAAATAAAACTGCGACATTCTGCAATATATCGAAAATATTTTTCAATTACTTCAAAAATAAGTAATAGTCACTATGTTACTTTACACTTACTATATTTTAGAAGCAATACATAAAATTTTGTCAAAAATGTGTATTTTCAAAGTTTTTGGAAGTGTTTTCTCATGGGGTAGCCTGAAAACAAAATGGGCTATCCACAAGCATTTTTTTATACAGAAGCATTAAAAACTTTTCCCAACTACTTTGCTTCTTCTAATATTTCATCAAAATAATCCCTGAGCCACAAAAAACCCAAAATTTCGAAAACATTTTGAATTTTCGTAATTTTCTCTCTTTTTAAGACGACACATAAGACATTTTCTTATGCAAATTTCTTATTACACAAATAATCGTAACATAAAATTATTTTTCACATCGTCTTGCAATAAGTAATACTTGTATTCTCCAAAAAATTTTATTTTTAAATTGCATCATCTGACAAAACTAACAACTATACTCAGAAACCATAAGTTATATGATGAACACCAAACAAATTATAAAATTCAAGTAGAATATTTTTTTTAATAAATGATTTCGAATTGACAAATTCTGTCCGCAGAATGCGGTGTACAAAGTTTGAACAACAAAATGGGCTCGAAAAATTTGGGCCTTAGTAAAATGGCCGAGCCTGGGGACTGGCCCTGGCACGTTGTTCTTTTCAAGGAAGACGTTCATGTTTGCGACGCAACTTTGATTCACAGCAATTGGTTACTCACTACTGAATCATGCTTCCAAGGGTAAAAAGAAAATTTCTCGTATTTTTTCCAGCTATGTGAACAATCTCCAGGGTTATTTCCCGAGTTCCATTAAAAATGAGATGATCTGTTCATCCTTCTTTAGCTTGAAAATCTTTCAAATTTCTAAATTTTCATTGTCAACTTTTGGAATTGTCAACCACCCGCGTACGATAAAATATTTGCAGATACTTTGAAATTTTCAAAATATTTCCCAGTTTCTAAAATTTGACGAAATTACAATAATTCTGCACACTCTACAAAATTTTGGCACTATTGATTGAGATTTTGATTTTTTTTTCTTTTTTCTTTCAACTACGTAAAAAATATATAAAGAAAGAAAATGGCATGGTTTTCTTCAATATTTTGAATTTTAATTCCGTGTTAGACAATCAAAAGCGGAATGGTACGCGAGGTTAGGAACCGCTAGACTTTCGAGTAGCCCGCCCTGGCAACAAGAACGAAGAATTGTAGGAATGGTGAAATCACCAGTAGAAGGAAGTACTACAGTCCTTCTGAAAATGGACGAGCCCATCACCGCATTTTCCGATTTTATTAGGCCGATTTGCTTGCCACCAACTAAAACTACGATCATGACAAGTGAATCGTACTGCAACACCCTCGGATGGGCCAGAAACCGTGAGTGGATTTCAAAAACTGAAAGTAACAAATCTTACCTTTTTTTGGGATTGAATTCATCACGATCGCGAGAAGCAAATAAAAACATGAATGTTTTTCTTTTTTTCAAGTCTTTGGCGAAATTATTACTTGTCTATTAGTTTGTTTCTATTTCAATTCCAATTCTTTATTTTTATACAATTTTTTTATTTATTCAGGAGATTTACTGCAAAGAGTGGAACTGAAACACAGCGCGATGGAAAAATGCGAAAACATCAGTATCGCTTCAGTAAACAGTATTTGCACGGAAACTTCTTATGCTTCCGATGATTGCAATGTAAGCCATCTGACAATAATTATTCCCCAACTTGTGTAGCAATAAATTTTTCCACGATATATGTAGTTCAAGAACAATTTTATTATGATTTTATATTGTATTTATTATATGGCCAATGTCTGACGTCAGATCTAACGACAGTCTTACATTAGATAATTATCAACTTCCTTTCTTTTTTTAAACCAAATTCTCTAGGAAGAAGAAGTGGCCGGAAGCCCAATGCTGTGTCTACTTCCGGACAGTCACAAATGGGCCTTGACAGGAGTGAGTAGATGGAGAATAGCTTGTTCGCAAAATGGTACTGAGAGACCTCGCCTCTACGACCTGATTTCATCAAATATAGCATGGATCAAATCAACAATTTATTGAAGTGTCCGGAAATCATCGACATTTTGCCATTTCAAAATGAAAATCATTCTCCAGGAGAAACGCTATAACGTAAATTTCACCATGAGGGTGTAGTTTACGTTAATGGCTGTTTACATGAATTTGTCGCGAACTTCATAATGAACCTTCATACATGGAAAGGTTATGTAAATTTTATGTATACATTATCCGAATTTTCTGTAAATTACGTTATAATATTGATATGAATGTTTTCATACATTTTACTTAAACTTCAAACAGATGCATTCCATAATGAGATTTTTAAGGCTCATTTTTTCAGAGTTTTTTGACGCTTTTGACAAGCGTCAAAATCCATTTAATGAATACGAGATTTAACATGCAAAGTGTTGAAATATGGCACCTAGATTGGTTGAATATGCATGCTCCCATCTGTCCAACTTTGGATATTTTTCTTTATATTATCGTATAGAAGACTTCCCCTTGCAACTTTGAATTTTTTTTTTTGTATAGAAGACTCCCCCCTTTGCAACATTAAAAAAATTTTTTTTTTTTCATCGTATAGAAGACTCCCGCCTTTGCAACTTTAAAAAATTTTTTTTTTTTTCATCGTATGGAGGAATCCCCCCTTTACGACTTTGAAAAAATTTTTTTTTTCTCCATTGGATAGAAGACTCCCCCCTTTCCAACTTTGAAAATTTTTTTTTTTTTTTTCATCGTATAGAAGACTCCCCCCTTTGCAACTTTGAAAAATTTTTTTTTTCTCCATTGCATAGACGACTCCCGCCTTTGCAACTTTAAAAAATTTTTTTTTTTCTTTCCCCGTATAGAAGAATCCCCCTTTACAATTTTGAAAAAATTTTTTTTTTTTCCATTGGATAGAAGACTCCCCCCTTTGCAACTTTCAGAAATTTTTTTTTTTTTTCATGGTATAGAAGACTCTCCCCTTTGCAACTTTGAAAAATTTTTTTTTTTTTTCATCGAATAAAAGACGGACCCTTTGCAGCTTTAAAAAATTTTTTTTTTTCTCCATTGGATAGAAGACTCCCCCCTTTGCAACTTTAAAAAATTTTTTTTTTTCTTTCATCGTATAGAAGACTCCCCCCTTTACGACTTGAAAAATTTTTTTTTTTTTTTTAATCGTATAGAAGAAAATCCCCCCTTTACAACTTTGAAAAAATTTTTTTTTTTTCCATTGGATAGAAGACTCCCCCCTTTGCAACTTTCAAAAATTTTTTTTTTTTTTCATCGTATAAAAGACTCACCCCTTTGCAACTTTGAAAAATTTTTTTTTTTTATCATCGTATAGAAGACTCCCCCCTTTGCAACTTGGAAAATTTTTTTTTTTTTTTTCATCGTATAGAAGACTCCCCTTTGCAACTTTGAAAAATTTTTTCTTTTTTTTCTTCGTATAGAAGACTCCCCCCTTTGCAACTTTGAAAAATTTTTTTTTTCTCCATTGGATAGAAGACTCCCCCCTTTGCAACTTTAAAAATTTTTTTTTTTTTTTCATCGTATAGAAGACCACCCCCTTTGCAACTTTGAAAAATTTTTTTTTTTTTTCATCGTATAAAAGACTCTCCCCCCTTTGCAACTATAAAAAATTTTTTTTTTTTTCATCGTATGGAGGAATCCCATCCCCCCTTTACGACTTTGAAAAAATTTTTTTTTTCTCCATTGGATAGAAGACTCCCCCCTTTACGACTTTGAAAAAAATTTTTTTTTCTCCATTGGATAGAAGACTCCCCCCTTTGCAACTTTGAAAAATTTTTTTTTTTTTTCATCGTATAAAAGACAGACCCTTTGCAGCTTTAAAAAATTTTTTTTTTCTCCATTGGACAGAAGACTCCCCCCTTTGCAACTTTAAAAAATTTTTTTTTTACTTTCATCGTATAGAAGACTCCCCCCTTTGCGACTTGAAAAATTTTTTTTTTTTTTCATTGTATAGAAGACCCCCATTTGCAACTTTGAAAAATTTTTTTTTTTTATCATCGTATAGAAGACTCCCCTCTTTGCAACTTTGAAAAATTTTTTTTTTTTTCATCGTATAAAAGCCTCCCCCCTTTGCAACTTTGAAAAATTTTTTTTTTTTATCATCGTATAGAAGACTCCCCCCTTTGCAACTTGGAAAATTTTTTTTTTTTTTTTCATCGTATAGTAGACTCCCCTTTGCAACTTTGAAAAATTTTTTTTTTTTTTTCTTCGTATAGAAGACTCCCCCCTTTGCAACTTTGAAAAATTTTTTTTTTCTCCATTGGATAGAAGACTCCCCCCTTTGCAACTTTAAAAATTTTTTTTTTTTTTTCATCGTATAGAAGACCACCCCCTTTGCAACATTTAAAAATTTTTTTTTTTTTTTTCATCGTATAGAAGACTCCTTCCTTTACAACTTTGAAAATTTTTTTTTTTTTTCATCGTATAGAAGACACTCCCCTTTGCAACTTTAAAAATTGTTTTTTTTTTCTCCATTGGATAGAAGACTGCCCCCTTTGCAACTTAAAAAATTTTTTTTTTTTTTTCTTCGTATAGAAGACTCCCCCCTTTGCAACTTTAAAAAATTTTTTTTTTTCTTTCATCGTATAGAAGACTCCCCCCTTTGCAACTTGGAAAATTTTTTTTTTTCTTTCATCGTATAGAAGACTCCCCTTTGCAACTTTGAAAAATTTTTTTTTTTTTTTCTTCGTATAGAAGACTCTCCCCTTTGCAACTTTGAAAAATTTTTTTTTTCTCCATTGGATAGAAGACTGCCCCCTTTGCAACTTTGAAAAATTTTTTTTTTTTTTTCTTCGTATAGAAGACTCCCTCCTTTGCAACTTTGAAAAATTTTTTTTTTTTTTTCATCGTATAGAAGACACTCACTCCCCTTTGCAACTTTAAAAATTGTTTTTTTTTTCTCCATTGGACAGAAGACTCCCCCCTTTGCGACTTGAAAAATTTTTTTTTTTTTTATCATCGTATAGAAGACTCCCCTCCCCCCTTTGCAACTTTAAAAAATTTTTTTTTTTTTTCATCGTATAAAAGACGGACCCTTTGCAGCTATAAAAAATTTTTTTTTTCTCCATTGGACAGAAGACTCCCCCCTTTGCAACTTTAAAAAATTTTTTTTTTTCTTTCATCGTATAGAAGACTCCCCCCTTTGCAACTTGGAAAATTTTTTTTTTTTTTTTCATCGTATAGAAGACTACCCTTTGCAACTTTGGAAAATTTTTTTTTTTTTTTCTTCGTATAGAAGACTCTCCCCTTTGCAACTTTGAAAAATTTTTTTTTTCTCCATTGGATAGAAGACTGCCCCCTTTGCAACTTAAAAAATTTTTTTTTTTTTTTCTTCGTATAGAAGACTCCCCCCTTTGCAACTTTGAAAAATTTTTTTTTTCTCCATTGGATAGAAGACTCCCCCCTTTGCAACTTTAAAAATTTTTTTTTTTTTTTCATCGTATAGAAGACCACCCCCTTTGCAACTTTGAAAAATTTTTTTTTTTTTTTCATCGTATAGAAGACTCCCCCCTTTGCGACTTGAAAAATTTTTTTTTTTTATCATCGTATAGAAGACTCCCCCCTTTGCAACTTGGAAAATTTTTTTTTTTTTTTTCATCGTATAGAAGACTCCCCTTTGCAACTTGAAAAATTTTTTTTTTTTTTCATCGTATAAAAGACGGACACTTTGCAGCTTTAAAAAAATTTTTTTTTTCTCCATTGGACAGAAGACTCCCCCCTTTGCAACTTTAAAAAATTTTTTTTTTTCTTTCATCGTATAGAAGACTCCCCCCTTTGCAACTTGGAAAATTTTTTTTTTTTTTTCATCGTATAGAAGACTCCCCTTTGCAACTTTGAAAAATTTTTTTTTTTTTTTCTTCGTATAGAAGACTCTCCCCTTTGCAACTTTGAAAAATTTTTTTTTTCTCCATTGGATAGAAGACTGCCCCCTTTGCAACTTTAAAAATTTTTTTTTTTTTTTCATCGTATAGAAGACCACCCCCTTTGCAACTTTGAAAAATTTTTTTTTTTTTTCATCGTATAGAAGACACTCCCCTTTGCAACTTTGAAAAATTTTTTTTTTTTTTCTTCGTATAGAAGACTCCCCCCTTTGCAACTTTGAAAAATTTTTTTTTTCTTCATTGGATAGAAGACACTCCCCTTTGCAACTTTGAAAAATTTTTTTTTTTTTTCTTCGTATAGAAGACTCCCCCCTTTGCAACTTAAAAAATTTTTTTTTTTTTTTTCATCGTATAGAAGACCACCCCCTTTGCAACTTTGAAAAATTTTTTTTTTTTTTTCATCGTATAGAAGACCACCCCCTTTGCAACTTTGAAAAATTTTTTTTTTTTAATCGTATAAAAGACTCTCCCCCCTTTGCAACTTTGAAAAATTTTTTTTTTTTTTTCATCGTATAGAAGACACTCCCCTTTGCAACTTTAAAAATTGTTTTTTTTTCTCCATTGGATAAAAGACTCCCCCCTTTGCAACTTTGAAAAATTTTTTTTTTCTCCATTGGATAGAAGACTCCCCCCTTTGCAACTTTAAAAATTTTTTTTTTTTTTTCATCGTATAGAAGACCACCCCCTTTGCAACATTTAAAAATTTTTTTTTTTTTTTTCATCGTATAGAAGACTCCTTCCTTTACAACTTTGAAAATTTTTTTTTTTTTTCATCGTATAGAAGACACTCCCCTTTGCAACTTTAAAAATTGTTTTTTTTTTCTCCATTGGATAGAAGACTGCCCCCTTTGCAACTTAAAAAATTTTTTTTTTTTTTTCTTCGTATAGAAGACTCCCCCCTTTGCAACTTTAAAAAATTTTTTTTTTTCTTTCATCGTATAGAAGACTCCCCCCTTTGCAACTTGGAAAATTTTTTTTTTTCTTTCATCGTATAGAAGACTCCCCTTTGCAACTTTGAAAAATTTTTTTTTTTTTTTCTTCGTATAGAAGACTCTCCCCTTTGCAACTTTGAAAAATTTTTTTTTTCTCCATTGGATAGAAGACTGCCCCCTTTGCAACTTTGAAAAATTTTTTTTTTTTTTTCTTCGTATAGAAGACTCCCTCCTTTGCAACTTTGAAAAATTTTTTTTTTTTTTTCATCGTATAGAAGACACTCACTCCCCTTTGCAACTTTAAAAATTGTTTTTTTTTTCTCCATTGGACAGAAGACTCCCCCCTTTGCGACTTGAAAAATTTTTTTTTTTTTTATCATCGTATAGAAGACTCCCCTCCCCCCTTTGCAACTTTAAAAAATTTTTTTTTTTTTTCATCGTATAAAAGACGGACCCTTTGCAGCTATAAAAAATTTTTTTTTTCTCCATTGGACAGAAGACTCCCCCCTTTGCAACTTTAAAAAATTTTTTTTTTTCTTTCATCGTATAGAAGACTCCCCCCTTTGCAACTTGGAAAATTTTTTTTTTTTTTTTCATCGTATAGAAGACTACCCTTTGCAACTTTGGAAAATTTTTTTTTTTTTTTCTTCGTATAGAAGACTCTCCCCTTTGCAACTTTGAAAAATTTTTTTTTTCTCCATTGGATAGAAGACTGCCCCCTTTGCAACTTAAAAAATTTTTTTTTTTTTTTCTTCGTATAGAAGACTCCCCCCTTTGCAACTTTGAAAAATTTTTTTTTTCTCCATTGGATAGAAGACTCCCCCCTTTGCAACTTTAAAAATTTTTTTTTTTTTTTCATCGTATAGAAGACCACCCCCTTTGCAACTTTGAAAAATTTTTTTTTTTTTTTCATCGTATAGAAGACTCCCCCCTTTGCGACTTGAAAAATTTTTTTTTTTTATCATCGTATAGAAGACTCCCCCCTTTGCAACTTGGAAAATTTTTTTTTTTTTTTTCATCGTATAGAAGACTCCCCTTTGCAACTTGAAAAATTTTTTTTTTTTTTCATCGTATAAAAGACGGACACTTTGCAGCTTTAAAAAAATTTTTTTTTTCTCCATTGGACAGAAGACTCCCCCCTTTGCAACTTTAAAAAATTTTTTTTTTTCTTTCATCGTATAGAAGACTCCCCCCTTTGCAACTTGGAAAATTTTTTTTTTTTTTTCATCGTATAGAAGACTCCCCTTTGCAACTTTGAAAAATTTTTTTTTTTTTTTCTTCGTATAGAAGACTCTCCCCTTTGCAACTTTGAAAAATTTTTTTTTTCTCCATTGGATAGAAGACTGCCCCCTTTGCAACTTTAAAAATTTTTTTTTTTTTTTCATCGTATAGAAGACCACCCCCTTTGCAACTTTGAAAAATTTTTTTTTTTTTTCATCGTATAGAAGACACTCCCCTTTGCAACTTTGAAAAATTTTTTTTTTTTTTCTTCGTATAGAAGACTCCCCCCTTTGCAACTTTGAAAAATTTTTTTTTTCTTCATTGGATAGAAGACACTCCCCTTTGCAACTTTGAAAAATTTTTTTTTTTTTTCTTCGTATAGAAGACTCCCCCCTTTGCAACTTAAAAAATTTTTTTTTTTTTTTTCATCGTATAGAAGACCACCCCCTTTGCAACTTTGAAAAATTTTTTTTTTTTTTTCATCGTATAGAAGACCACCCCCTTTGCAACTTTGAAAAATTTTTTTTTTTTAATCGTATAAAAGACTCTCCCCCCTTTGCAACTTTGAAAAATTTTTTTTTTTTTTTCATCGTATAGAAGACACTCCCCTTTGCAACTTTAAAAATTGTTTTTTTTTCTCCATTGGATAAAAGACTCCCCCCTTTGCAACTTTGAAAAATTTTTTTTTTCTCCATTGGACAGAAGACTCCCCCCTCTGCGACTTGAAAAATTTTTTTTTTTTTTATCATCGTATAGAAGACTCCCCTCCCCCCTTTGCAACTTCAAAAAATTTTTTTTTTTTTTCATCGTATAAAAGACGGACCCTTTGCAGCTTTAAAAAATTTTTTTTTTTCTCCATTGGACAGAAGACTCCCCCTTTTGCAACTTTAAAAAATTTTTTTTTTTCTTTCATCGTATAGAAGACCATCCCCTTTGCAACTTTGAAAAATTTTTTTTTTTTTTCATCGTATAAAAGACTCTCCCCCCTTTGCAACTATAAAAAATTTTTTTTTTTTTTCATCGTATGGAGGAATCCCCCCTTTACGACTTTGAAAAAATTTTTTTTTTCTCCATTGGATAGAAGACTCCCCCCTTTGCAACTTTGAAAAATTTTTTTTTTTTTTTCTTCGTATAGAAGACTCTCCCCTTTGCAACTTTGAAAAATTTTTTTTTTCTCCATTGGATAGAAGACTGCCCCCTTTGCAACTTAAAAAATTTTTTTTTTTTTTTCATCGTATAGAAGACCACCCCCTTTGCAACTTTGAAAAATTTTTTTTTTTTTTTCTTCGTATAGAAGACTCCCCCCTTTGCAACTTTGAAAAATTTTTTTTTTCTCCATTGGATAGAAGACTGCCCCCTTTGCAACTTTAAAAATTTTTTTTTTTTTTTCATCGTATAGAAGACCACCCCCTTTGCAACTTTGAAAAATTTTTTTTTTTTTTCATCGTATAAAAGACTCTCCCCCCTTTGCAACAATAAAAAATTTTTTTTTTTCTTTCATCGTATAGAAGACTCCCCCCTTAGCAACTTTGAAAAAATTTTTTTTTTCTCCATTGGATAGAAGACTCCCCCCTTTGCAACTTTGAAAAATTTTTTTTTTTTTTTCTTCGTATAGAAGACTCCCTCCTTTGCAACTTTGAAAAATTTTTTTTTTCTCCATTGGACAGAAGACTCCCCCCTTTGCGACTTGAAAAATTTTTTTTTTTTTTATCATCGTATAGAAGACCCCCCTCCCCCCTTTGCAACTTTAAAAAATTTTTTTTTTTTTTCATCGTATAAGAGACGGACCCTTTGCAGCTTTAAAAAATTTTTTTTTTTCTCCATTGGACAGAAGACTCCCCCCTTTGCAACTTTAAAAAATTTTTTTTTTCTTTCATCGTATAGAAGACTCCCCCCTTTGCAACTTGGAAAATTTTTTTTTTTTTTTTCATCGTATAGAAGACTACCCTTTGCAACTTTGAAAAATTTTTTTTTTCTCCATTGGATAGAAGACTGCCCCCTTTGCAACTTTAAAAATTTTTTTTTTTTTTTCATCGCATAAAAGACCACCCCCTTCGCAACTTTGAAAAATTTTTTTTTTTTTTTCATCGTACAGAAGACACTCCCCTTTGCAACTTTAAAAATTGTTTTTTTTTTCTCCATTGGATAGAAGACTCCCCCCTTTGCAACTTTGAAAAATTTTTTTTTTTTTTTCTTCGTATAGAAGACTCCCCCCTTTGCAACTTTGGAAAATTTTTTTTTTCTCCATTGCATAGACGACTCCCGCCTTTGCAACTTTAAAAAATTTTTTTTTTTCTTTCCCCGTATAGAAGAATCCCCCTTTACAATTTTGAAAAAATTTTTTTTTTTTCCATTGGATAGAAGACTCCCCCCTTTGCAACTTTCAGAAATTTTTTTTTTTTTTCATGGTATAGAAGACTCTCCCCTTTGCAACTTTGAAAAATTTTTTTTTTTTTTCATCGAATAAAAGACGGACCCTTTGCAGCTTTAAAAAATTTTTTTTTTTCTCCATTGGATAGAAGACTCCCCCCTTTGCAACTTTAAAAAATTTTTTTTTTTCTTTCATCGTATAGAAGACTCCCCCCTTTACGACTTGAAAAATTTTTTTTTTTTTTTTAATCGTATAGAAGAAAATCCCCCCTTTACAACTTTGAAAAAATTTTTTTTTTTTCCATTGGATAGAAGACTCCTCCCTTTGCAACTTTCAAAAATTTTTTTTTTTTTTCATCGTATAAAAGACTCACCCCTTTGCAACTTTGAAAAATTTTTTTTTTTTATCATCGTATAGAAGACTCCCCCCTTTGCAACTTGGAAAATTTTTTTTTTTTTTTTCATCGTATAGAAGACTCCCCTTTGCAACTTTGAAAAATTTTTTCTTTTTTTTCTTCGTATAGAAGACTCCCCCCTTTGCAACTTTGAAAAATTTTTTTTTTCTCCATTGGATAGAAGACTCCCCCCTTTGCAACTTTAAAAATTTTTTTTTTTTTTTCATCGTATAGAAGACCACCCCCTTTGCAACTTTGAAAAATTTTTTTTTTTTTTCATCGTATAAAAGACTCTCCCCCCTTTGCAACTATAAAAAATTTTTTTTTTTTTCATCGTATGGAGGAATCCCATCTCCCCTTTACGACTTTGAAAAAATTTTTTTTTTCTCCATTGGATAGAAGACTCCCCCCTTTACGACTTTGAAAAAAATTTTTTTTTCTCCATTGGATAGAAGACTCCCCCCTTTGCAACTTTGAAAAATTTTTTTTTTTTTTCATCGTATAAAAGACAGACCCTTTGCAGCTTTAAAAAATTTTTTTTTTCTCCATTGGACAGAAGACTCCCCCCTTTGCAACTTTAAAAAATTTTTTTTTTACTTTCATCGTATAGAAGACTCCCCCCTTTGCGACTTGAAAAATTTTTTTTTTTTTTCATTGTATAGAAGACCCCCATTTGCAACTTTGAAAAATTTTTTTTTTCTCCATTGGACAGAAGACTCCCCCCTTTGCGACTTGAAAAATTTTTTTTTTTTTTATCATCGTATAGAAGACCCCCCTCCCCCCTTTGCAACTTTAAAAAATTTTTTTTTTTTTTCATCGTATAAGAGACGGACCCTTTGCAGCTTTAAAAAATTTTTTTTTTTCTCCATTGGACAGAAGACTCCCCCCTTTGCAACTTTAAAAAATTTTTTTTTTCTTTCATCGTATAGAAGACTCCCCCCTTTGCAACTTGGAAAATTTTTTTTTTTTTTTTCATCGTATAGAAGACTACCCTTTGCAACTTTGAAAAATTTTTTTTTTCTCCATTGGATAGAAGACTGCCCCCTTTGCAACTTTAAAAATTTTTTTTTTTTTTTCATCGCATAAAAGACCACCCCCTTCGCAACTTTGAAAAATTTTTTTTTTTTTTTCATCGTACAGAAGACACTCCCCTTTGCAACTTTAAAAATTGTTTTTTTTTTCTCCATTGGATAGAAGACTCCCCCCTTTGCAACTTTGAAAAATTTTTTTTTTTTTTTCTTCGTATAGAAGACTCCCCCCTTTGCAACTTTGGAAAATTTTTTTTTTCTCCATTGCATAGACGACTCCCGCCTTTGCAACTTTAAAAAATTTTTTTTTTTCTTTCCCCGTATAGAAGAATCCCCCTTTACAATTTTGAAAAAATTTTTTTTTTTTCCATTGGATAGAAGACTCCCCCCTTTGCAACTTTCAGAAATTTTTTTTTTTTTTCATGGTATAGAAGACTCTCCCCTTTGCAACTTTGAAAAATTTTTTTTTTTTTTCATCGAATAAAAGACGGACCCTTTGCAGCTTTAAAAAATTTTTTTTTTTCTCCATTGGATAGAAGACTCCCCCCTTTGCAACTTTAAAAAATTTTTTTTTTTCTTTCATCGTATAGAAGACTCCCCCCTTTACGACTTGAAAAATTTTTTTTTTTTTTTTAATCGTATAGAAGAAAATCCCCCCTTTACAACTTTGAAAAAATTTTTTTTTTTTCCATTGGATAGAAGACTCCTCCCTTTGCAACTTTCAAAAATTTTTTTTTTTTTTCATCGTATAAAAGACTCACCCCTTTGCAACTTTGAAAAATTTTTTTTTTTTATCATCGTATAGAAGACTCCCCCCTTTGCAACTTGGAAAATTTTTTTTTTTTTTTTCATCGTATAGAAGACTCCCCTTTGCAACTTTGAAAAATTTTTTCTTTTTTTTCTTCGTATAGAAGACTCCCCCCTTTGCAACTTTGAAAAATTTTTTTTTTCTCCATTGGATAGAAGACTCCCCCCTTTGCAACTTTAAAAATTTTTTTTTTTTTTTCATCGTATAGAAGACCACCCCCTTTGCAACTTTGAAAAATTTTTTTTTTTTTTCATCGTATAAAAGACTCTCCCCCCTTTGCAACTATAAAAAATTTTTTTTTTTTTCATCGTATGGAGGAATCCCATCCCCCCTTTACGACTTTGAAAAAATTTTTTTTTTCTCCATTGGATAGAAGACTCCCCCCTTTACGACTTTGAAAAAAATTTTTTTTTCTCCATTGGATAGAAGACTCCCCCCTTTGCAACTTTGAAAAATTTTTTTTTTTTTTCATCGTATAAAAGACAGACCCTTTGCAGCTTTAAAAAATTTTTTTTTTCTCCATTGGACAGAAGACTCCCCCCTTTGCAACTTTAAAAAATTTTTTTTTTACTTTCATCGTATAGAAGACTCCCCCCTTTGCGACTTGAAAAATTTTTTTTTTTTTTCATTGTATAGAAGACCCCCATTTGCAACTTTGAAAAATTTTTTTTTTTTATCATCGTATAGAAGACTCCCCTCTTTGCAACTTTGAAAAATTTTTTTTTTTTTCATCGTATAAAAGCCTCCCCCCTTTGCAACTTTGAAAAATTTTTTTTTTTTATCATCGTATAGAAGACTCCCCCCTTTGCAACTTGGAAAATTTTTTTTTTTTTTTATCATCGTATAGAAGACTCCCCTCCCCCCTTTGCAACTTTAAAAAATTTTTTTTTTTCTTTCATCGTATAGAAGACTCCCCCCTTTGCAACTTGGAAAATTTTTTTTTTTTTTTTCATCGTATAGAAGACTACCCTTTGCGCAACTTTGGAAAATTTTTTTTTTTTTTCTTCGTATAGAAGACTCTCCCCTTTGCAACTTTGAAAAATTTTTTTTTTCTCCATTGGATAGAAGACTGCCCCCTTTGCAACTTAAAAAATTTTTTTTTTTTTTTCTTCGTATAGAAGACTCCCCCCTTTGCAACTTTGAAAAATTTTTTTTTTCTCCATTGGATAGAAGACTCCCCCCTTTGCAACTTTAAAAATTTTTTTTTTTTTTTCATCGTATAGAAGACCACCCCCTTTGCAACTTTGAAAAATTTTTTTTTTTTTTTCATCGTATAGAAGACTCCCCCCTTTGCGACTTGAAAAATTTTTTTTTTTTATCATCGTATAGAAGACTCCCCCCTTTGCAACTTGGAAAATTTTTTTTTTTTTTTTCATCGTATAGAAGACTCCCCTTTGCAACTTGAAAAATTTTTTTTTTTTTTCATCGTATAAAAGACGGACACTTTGCAGCTTTAAAAAAATTTTTTTTTTCTCCATTGGACAGAAGACTCCCCCCTTTGCAACTTTAAAAAATTTTTTTTTTTCTTTCATCGTATAGAAGACTCTCCCCTTTGCAACTTTGAAAAATTTTTTTTTTCTCCATTGGATAGAAGACTGCCCCCTTTGCAACTTAAAAAATTTTTTTTTTTTTTCTTCGTATAGAAGACTCCCCCCTTTGCAACTTAAAAAATTTTTTTTTTTTTTTTCATCGTATAGAAGACCACCCCCTTTGCAACTTTGAAAAATTTTTTTTTTTTTTTCATCGTATAGAAGACCACCCCCTTTGCAACTTTGAAAAATTTTTTTTTTTTAATCGTATAAAAGACTCTCCCCCCTTTGCAACTTTGAAAAATTTTTTTTTTTTTTTCATCGTATAGAAGACACTCCCCTTTGCAACTTTAAAAATTGTTTTTTTTTCTCCATTGGATAAAAGACTCCCCCCTTTGCAACTTTGAAAAATTTTTTTTTTCTCCATTGGACAGAAGACTCCCCCCTCTGCGACTTGAAAAATTTTTTTTTTTTTTATCATCGTATAGAAGACTCCCCTCCCCCCTTTGCAACTTCAAAAAATTTTTTTTTTTTTTCATCGTATAAAAGACGGACCCTTTGCAGCTTTAAAAAATTTTTTTTTTTCTCCATTGGACAGAAGACTCCCCCTTTTGCAACTTTAAAAAATTTTTTTTTTTCTTTCATCGTATAGAAGACCATCCCCTTTGCAACTTTGAAAAATTTTTTTTTTTTTTCATCGTATAAAAGACTCTCCCCCCTTTGCAACTATAAAAAATTTTTTTTTTTTTTCATCGTATGGAGGAATCCCCCCTTTACGACTTTGAAAAAATTTTTTTTTTCTCCATTGGATAGAAGACTCCCCCCTTTGCAACTTTGAAAAATTTTTTTTTTTTTTTCTTCGTATAGAAGACTCTCCCCTTTGCAACTTTGAAAAATTTTTTTTTTCTCCATTGGATAGAAGACTGCTTCCTTTGCAACTTAAAAAATTTTTTTTTTTTTTTCATCGTATAGAAGACCACCCCCTTTGCAACTTTGAAAAATTTTTTTTTTTTTTTCTTCGTATAGAAGACTCCCCCCTTTGCAACTTTGAAAAATTTTTTTTTTCTCCATTGGATAGAAGACTGCCCCCTTTGCAACTTTAAAAATTTTTTTTTTTTTTTCATCGTATAGAAGACCACCCCCTTTGCAACTTTGAAAAATTTTTTTTTTTTTTCATCGTATAAAAGACTCTCCCCCCTTTGCAACAATAAAAAATTTTTTTTTTTCTTTCATCGTATAGTAGACTCCCCCCTTAGCAACTTTGAAAAAATTTTTTTTTTCTCCATTGGATAGAAGACTCCCCCCTTTGCAACTTTAAAAAATTTTTTTTTTTCTTTCATCGTATAGAAGACTCCCCCCTTTACGACTTGAAAAATTTTTTTTTTTTTTTTAATCGTATAGAAGAAAATCCCCCCTTTACAACTTTGAAAAAATTTTTTTTTTTTCCATTGGATAGAAGACTCCTCCCTTTGCAACTTTCAAAAATTTTTTTTTTTTTTCATCGTATAAAAGACTCACCCCTTTGCAACTTTGAAAAATTTTTTTTTTTTATCATCGTATAGAAGACTCCCCCCTTTGCAACTTGGAAAATTTTTTTTTTTTTTTTCATCGTATAGAAGACTCCCCTTTGCAACTTTGAAAAATTTTTTCTTTTTTTTCTTCGTATAGAAGACTCCCCCCTTTGCAACTTTGAAAAATTTTTTTTTTCTCCATTGGATAGAAGACTCCCCCCTTTGCAACTTTAAAAATTTTTTTTTTTTTTTCATCGTATAGAAGACCACCCCCTTTGCAACTTTGAAAAATTTTTTTTTTTTTTCATCGTATAAAAGACTCTCCCCCCTTTGCAACTATAAAAAATTTTTTTTTTTTTCATCGTATGGAGGAATCCCATCCCCCCTTTACGACTTTGAAAAAATTTTTTTTTTCTCCATTGGATAGAAGACTCCCCCCTTTACGACTTTGAAAAAAATTTTTTTTTCTCCATTGGATAGAAGACTCCCCCCTTTGCAACTTTGAAAAATTTTTTTTTTTTTTCATCGTATAAAAGACAGACCCTTTGCAGCTTTAAAAAATTTTTTTTTTTCTCCATTGGACAGAAGACTCCCCCCTTTGCAACTTTAAAAAATTTTTTTTTTCTTTCATCGTATAGAAGACTCCCCCCTTTGCAACTTGGAAAATTTTTTTTTTTTTTTTCATCGTATAGAAGACTACCCTTTGCAACTTTGAAAAATTTTTTTTTTCTCCATTGGATAGAAGACTGCCCCCTTTGCAACTTTAAAAATTTTTTTTTTTTTTTCATCGCATAAAAGACCACCCCCTTCGCAACTTTGAAAAATTTTTTTTTTTTTTTCATCGTACAGAAGACACTCCCCTTTGCAACTTTAAAAATTGTTTTTTTTTTCTCCATTGGATAGAAGACTCCCCCCTTTGCAACTTTGAAAAATTTTTTTTTTTTTTTCTTCGTATAGAAGACTCCCCCCTTTGCAACTTTGGAAAATTTTTTTTTCTCCATTGGATAGAAGACTCCCCCCTTTGCAATTTAAAAAATTTTTTTTTTTTTTTCATCGTATAGAAGACAACCCCCTTTGCAACTTTGAAAAATTTTTTTTTTTTTCATCGTATAAAAGACTCTCCCCCCTTTGCAACTATAAAAAATTTTTTTTTTTTTTCATCGTATGGAGGAATCCCCCCTTTACGACTTTGAAAAAATTTTTTTTTTCTCCATTGGATAGAAGACTCCCCCCTTTGCAACTTTGAAAAATTTTTTTTTTTTTTTCATCGTATAGAAGACCCCCATTTGCAACTTTGAAAAATTTTTTTTTTTTTCATCGTATAAAAGCCTCCCCCCTTTGCAACTTTGAAAAATTTTTTTTTTATCATCGTATAGAAGACTCCCCCCTTTGCAACTTGGAAAATTTTTTTTTTTTTTTTCATCGTATAGAAGACTCCCCTTTGCAACTTTGAAAAATTTTTTTTTTTTTTTCTTCGTATAGAAGACTCCCTCCCTTTGCAACTTTGAAAAATTTTTTTTTTCTTTCATCGTATAGAAGACTCCCCCCTTTGCAACTTTGAAAAATTTTTTTTTTTTTTCATCGTATAGAAGACTCCCCCATTTGCAACTTTAAAAAATTTTTTTTTTTCTTTCATCGTATAAAAGCCTCCCCCCTTTACGACTTGAAAAATTTTTTTTTTTTTTTTTAATCGTATAGAAGAAAATCCCCCCTTTACAACTTTGAAAAAATTTTTTTTTTTCCATTGGATAGAAGACTCCCCCCTTTGCAACTTTCAAAAATTTTTTTTTTTTTTCATTGTATAAAAGACTCACCCCTTTGCAACTTTGAAAAATTTTTTTTTTTATCATCGTATAGAAGACTCCCCCCTTTACGACTTGAAAAATTTTTTTTTTTTTTTTTTAATCGTATAGAAGAAAATCCCCCCTTTACAACTTTGAAAAATTTTTTTTTTTTTTTCTTCGTATAGAAGACTCCCCCCTTTGCAACTTTGAAAAATTTTTTTTTTTTTTTCTTCGTATAGAAGACTCCCCCCTTTGCAACTTTGAAAAATTTTTTTTTTTTTTTCATCGTATAGAAGACTCCCCCCTTTGCGACTTGAAAAATTTTTTTTTTTTTATCATCGTATAGAAGACTCCCCCATTTGCAACTTTAAAAAATTTTTTTTTTTCTTTCATCGTATAGAAGACTCCCCCCTTTGCAACTTGGAAAATTTTTTTTTTTTTTTTCATCGTATAGAAGACTACCCTTTGCAACTTTGAAAAATTTTTTCTTTTTTTTCTTCGTATAGAAGACTCCCCCATTTGCAACTTTAAAAAATTTTTTTTTTTTTTCATCGTATAAAAGACGGACCCTTTGCAGCTTTAAAAAATTTTTTTTTTTCTCCATTGGACAGAAGACTCCCCCCTTTGCAACTTTGAAAAAATTTTTTTTTTCTCCATTGGATAGAAGACTCCCCCCTTTGCAACTTTGAAAAATTTTTTTTTTTCTTCTTCGTATAGAAGACTCCCTCCTTTGCAACTTTGAAAAATTTTTTTTTTTTTTTCATCGTATAGAAGACCACCCCCTTTGCAACTTTGAAAAATTTTTTTTTTTTTTTCATCGTATAGAAGACACTCCCCTTTGCAACTTTAAAAATTGTTTTTTTTTTCTCCATTGGATAGAAGACTCCCCCCTTTGCAACTTTGAAAAATTTTTTTTTTCTCCATTGGATAGAAGACCCCCATTTGCAACTTTGAAAAATTTTTTTTTTTTATCATCGTATAGAAGACTCCCCTCTTTGCAACTTTGAAAAATTTTTTTTTTTTTCATCCTATAAAAGCCTCCCCCCTTTGCAACTTTGAAAAATTTTTTTTTTTTTTTCTTCGTATAGAAGACTCCCCCCTTTGCAACTTGGAAAATTTTTTTTTTTTTTTTCATCGTATAGAAGACTACCCTTTGCAACTTTGAAAAATTTTTTTTTTCTCCATTGGATAGAAGACTGCCCCCTTTGCAACTTTAAAAATTTTTTTTTTTTTTTCATCGTATAGAAGACCACCCCCTTTGCAACTTTGGAAAATTTTTTTTTTTTTTTCATCGTATAGAAGACACTCCCCTTTGCAACTTTAAAAATTGTTTTTTTTTTCTCCATTGGATAGAAGACTCCCCCCTTTGCAACTTTGAAAAATTTTTTTTTTTTTTTCTTCGTATAGAAGACTCCCCCCTTTGCAACTTTGAAAAATTTTTTTTTTTCCATTGGATAGAAGACTCCCCCCTTTGCAACTTAAAAAATTTTTTTTTTTTTTTCATCGTATAGAAGACCACCCCCTTTGCAACTTTGAAAAATTTTTTTTTTTTTTTTTCATCTTATAAAAGACTCTCCCCCCTTTGCAACTATAAAAAATTTTTTTTTTTTTTCATCGTATGGAGGAATCCCCCCTTTACAACTTTGAAAAAATTTTTTTTTTCTCCATTGGATAGAAGACTCCCCCCTTTGCAACTTTGAAAAATTTTTTTTTTTTTTTCATCGTATAGAAGACTCCCCCCTTTGCGACTTGAAAAATTTTTTTTTTTTTTTATCATCGTATAGAAGACTCCCCCCTTTGCAACTTTAAAAAATTTTTTTTTTTCTTTCATCGTATAGAAGACTCCCCCCTTTGCAACTTTAAAAATTTTTTTTTTCTCCATTGGACAGAAGACCACCCCCTTTGCAACTTTGAAAAATTTTTTTTTTTTTTTCATCGTATAGAAGACTCCTTTCTTTACAACTTTAAAAATTTTTTTTTTTTTTTCATCGTATAGAAGACACTCCCCTTTGCAACTTTAAAAATTGTTTTTTTTTTTTATCGTATAGAAGACTCCCTCCTTTGCAACTTTAAAAATTTTTTTTTTTTTCATCGTATAGAAGAATTCTCTCTTTACAACTTTGAAAAAATTTTTTTTTTTTTCTATTGGATAGAAGACTCCCCCCTTTGCAACTTTAAAAAATTTTTTTTTTTTTTCATCGTATAAAAGACGGACCCTTTGCAGCTTTAAAAAATTTTTTTTTTCTCCATTGGACAGAAGACTCCCCCCTTTGCAACTTTAAAAAATTTTTTTTTTTCTTTCATCGTATAGAAGACTCCCCCCTTTGCAACTTTGAAAAATTTTTTTTTTTTTTCATTGTATAGAAGACCCTTATTTGCAACTTTGAAAAATTTTTTTTTTTTATCATCGTATAGAAGACTCCCCTCTTTGCAACTTTGAAAAATTTTTTTTTTTTTTCATCGTATAAAAGCCTCCTCCCTTTGCAACTTTGAAAAATTTTTTTTTTTTATCATCGTATAGAAGACCCCCCTTTGCAACTTGGAAAATTTTTTTTTTTTTTTTCATCGTATAGAAGACTCGACTCCCCTTTGCAACTTTGAAAAATTTTTTTTTTTTTTCATCGTATAAAAGACTCTCCCCCCTTTGCAACTATAAAAAATTTTTTTTTTTTTTCATCGTATGGAGGAATCCCATCCCCCCTTTACGACTCTGAAAAAATTTTTTTTTTCTCCATTGGATAGAAGACTCCCCCCTTTGCAACTTTGAAAAATTTTTTTTTTTTTTTCATCGTATAGAAGACCACCCCCTTTGCAACTTTAAAAATTGTTTTTTTTTTCTCCATTGGATAGAAGACTCCCCCCTTTGCAACTTTGAAAATTTTTTTTTTTTTTTCATCGTATAGAAGACTCCCCCTTTGCGACTTGAAAAATTGTTTTTTTTTTTATCATCGTATAGAAGACTCCCCCCTTTGCAACTTTAAAAAATTTTTTTTTTTTTTCATCGTATAAAAGACGGACCCTTTGCAGCTTTAAAAAATTTTTTTTTTTCTCCATTGGACAGAAGACTCCCCCCTTTGCAACTTGGAAAATTTTTTTTTTTTTTTTTCATCGTATAGAAGACTCCCCTTTGCAACTTTAAAAAATTTTTTTTTTTTTTTCTTCGTATAGAAGACCACCCCCTTTGCAACTTTGAAAAATTTTTTTTTCTCCATTGGATAGAAGACTCCCCCCTTTGCAACTTTCAAAAATTTTTTTTTTTTTGCATCGTATAGAAGACTCCCCCTTTGCAACTTTGAAAAAATTTTTTTTTTTTTTTCATCGTATAGAAGACTCCCCCCTTTGCAACTTCATGAAATTTTTTTTTTTTTTTCATCTTATAGAAGCCTCCCCCCTTTGCAACTTTGAAAAATTTTTTTTTTTTCATCGTATAAAAGCCTCCCCCCTTTGCAACTTTGAAAAATGTTTTTTTTTTATCATCGTATAGAAGACTTCCCCCTTTGCAACTTTGAAAAATTTTTTTTTTCTTTCATCGTATAGAAGACTCCCCTCCTTTGCAACTTTGAAAATTTTTTTTTTTTTCATCGTATAGAAGAATTCTCCCTTTACAACTTTGAAAAAATTTTTTTTTTTTTCTATTGGATATAAGACTCCCCCCTTTGCAACTTTGAAAATTTTTTTTTTTTTTTCATCGTATAGAAGACTCCCCCTTTGCAACTTTGAAAATTTTTTTTTTTTTTTCCATCGTATAGAAGACTCCCCCCTTTGCAACTTTAAAAAATTTTTTTTTTCTTTCATCGTATAGAAGACTCCCCTCCTTTGCAACTTTGAAAATTTTTTTTTTTTTCATCGTATAGAAGAATTCTCCCTTTACAACTTTGAAAAAATTTTTTTTTTTTTCTATTGGATATAAGACTCCCCCCTTTGCAACTTTGAAAATTTTTTTTTTTTTTTCATCGTATAGAAGACTCCCCCTTCGCAACTTTGAAAAATTTTTTTTTTTTTTTTCATCGCATAGAAGACTCCCCCCTTTGCAACTTTGAAAAATTTGTTTATTTTTCCATTGGATAGAATACCACCCACTCGTGCAACTCTGAAAAAATTTTTTTTCTATCGTACTCTTTTTTCTATCGACTCCTTTCCAGGGGGTCAAAGCTTGTGAAAATCGCGTTGAGGATTCTTCGGAGCGCCACCTGATACTTCAGACAGGCGTTAGCTCTCAGTAATGGGAATCGAGGGGAGCGTATTAGGAGCCATAATATTTGTTTGCGGCGTTCATCGAATTTCTACATTTCAAACATACCAGTCAATTTAAATTTCAGTCCCAGAAGTTTCCCTCAACCTCCCCCAGGGCTCACTGAGATTAGGAAGTGGACGAAATTTGATGATCAGGGCTTTGAAAAATCCTTAACATGCATTTTATATAGGCTTGTTTATATGAGGTTTACATAGGTTTGAATATGAGCTCTATTTTGATGTTCGACTGTGTATGATATACATAAATCTAAAGTTTGCACTGGTATAAACATATTATTTTCTACTAGTGATATAAAAAAATACAATAATTGAATAATAATATAAGAACTTTGTTATGTAAGTTAACAAATTTGTAAATAAATAAAGCGGCTGTTTCCGTTTTTCGCGGTATTTATTTATACATATTATTAGTTTATGTATTATATAATTTATTCGATTACGATGTAAATCATTGTATTTATACGTTTGTTTGTAATAACAAAATAAAGAGTTTTACAGTATACATCGCAGATTATTTTCATTTTAAAATTAGGTAACGTGTATTTTATGATGTTATACTACCTAAAATTTGAATAAATGATGTTTTCGTAATTTTGTTTTTAATTATCGAAGTTAATTATAGTTTTTACAGATATTTACATTTTGCATGAACTTTGGAATTTCGAAAAAATAGCAGTATTAAAATTCATAATTTGTTGAAATACTTACAATTAGTTTATAAATATTTTCTTCAGAGAGTTTGTTATATTCTATATCGTCTGCGTATCATTAAGCGACGGACGCAATCCGTCCGAATCTCGTGATTACAGAAAATCTATAAGTATGTTTAAATCGAATACTGAAATATAATAAAATATAATGAACCCTCGAAAAACTAAGAAATAAACAAAAATTTACATTGAATCGCTCCGATAATGTAACATATTCATTCTTTTTGTGAAATACTTACAAAACTAACTTGCAATTTTTCGCCATGTTGAATGGCAAAAAAATCCTATCTCCATTAGCAAATGCAAATCGAAGGCTTGTTCACAAATTTGCAATGACACAAATTCACACAAACCAAAGACTTGTTTACAAATTTGCATTGGCTCAATTTGGCACAAATTAAAGGCTCGTTCACAAATTTGCACGAATTAAAGGCTTGTTCACAAATTCGCACAAATCAAAGGCTCGTTCACAAATTCGCAGGCTGCACCTCTTTAAATTTTTTATCAATTTTCATGGCACCTCGAGTTGCATCGTCGAAATTCGTGTTTTTCGGTGTCCTCGGTGTTCGGAAAACTTGGAAAATGCGAGAATATGTAATCTGATCGTCCGCCTTTGCCGTAAATGGTGAGAACGGCTTTTTTGAAGATTAATTGCATGAATGCCGAACACTTGTATCACACGCACGCTCTAATGATCTCATGCTTTACTTGAAAATTGTTTTATATTTTCATCCCGTCCAGGGTAAAATATTCGACTGATTTATTTATTATGAGAATAGTAGAATATGCTATTTGGAATCATTCTGACAAGTCGTGTGATGTTTAGATTGTTTTGACAATTTGACTGCCTCTTGCTGCCACTCGATGTGTTTGACAGGTTCATTGAATTCCGGTATTATTATAGTGCTTATTTTTGGTTGGTTTACCAATGGAAATTCTGAATTTATGATTGATTGATGATTGGTTTAGGTTTTGTAATGACATGATAATTTATTTAATATTATTTTGATATTTTTGATTTCTGGAGCAAAATTGAATATATTTTCAAGTAGATAAGAAATTTTCGGGACATAATTAAAGAATATAATAAAAAATTGAAATTATTCTTCTCATAAATAATTTCAAAAATTTACGAATTTTGATAGTTAAAAATAATATCAATAAATAGTTCAATTGAATAAACGTCAATATTTATTGTGTAAACTCGTATTTATGTATTACAATTTTTTTCACATTAAAAATTAAAATTATCTAGCCGTAAATAAATAAATGTAAATTCAAATTTGAAATACTTTTCAAAAAAAAAATTTAGCTCAGTAATTTCAAAAAATTTTGAAACCAAATACAGTTTGATGTAAAATATATTCAAAAGTGGAAGATGTAAAAATAAATATTTAATGTTTGTGAAATCTTCAATTTAAAAAAATGTTTGTAATTCAAAAATGAAAACTATGTAACTAAGAGCATAAAAAAAAAAAATGGGTAAATATTAAACGTAAGAATAATGAATATATTCTAGTTGCAAAAGATGAAAAAATCAGATTAAGCTAAAAAATTTGTATAATTGTTGAAATTGATATATTAATATTCTAAATAATAAGTACTTTCGTTTACGAATAGATAGCAAAAAAATATTTGTAATAAATAATTCCTTATCAGTAAAATTATAATGATTTTAATTTTTAATTATATTTTATAAAAAATATTAATCGAATATCTAATTTAAATCATACAGTCATAATAAATATAAATATATTTTTAATAAATTGTTAACATCATCGAACAAACAATAAATAAATATATATATTAGGAACGAATAATTCCATGTCAGTAAAATTGTTTTGATTTTAAATGAGTAACAAATATATCCATAATAAATATTTGGAACAATTGATTCGGGTGCAATAGAATTCCTAATGATTTTATTTTAATGATTGTATGATCAGTGACTGAATGGATCGAAGGAAAAATTGTCGATTCGACGAATGTTGGGCATTGGAGGGGACGAAAAAGCGAGGCAACAGGGGGCAGAGTTGCGTCAGCGTGACTGAGTAATGAGCGACACTCGGAATCATCTTCGCTCGGTTTCCGATTTATACGCAGCTGACGAAATAGAGGTTCTTCTACTCGAGGAAATTCGTGACCTGGAACCGCCACCGACGGCTTATTCCAGGCCAGAGGACATACAGGACTTCGAAATTGGTAGGAAATTGCAGGAGCCAAATTTAAACTCTCAAAATAAATTTTAGTTAAATCAAAATTGGAGGAAAACTGAATATTATTAAACACTATTTTAGAATATCAATGAAATCTGGTGTTTGAGAACAAAATCGAATTTCAGAGGCTTATTTCTTATATTTATTCATCAGTTTCGAAAGAAAAAAAAATTCAATAAATTAAAAACCTCTCTGATTTTTTTAAGAAATATTTTAGCAATATATATTCCAGGAATTTTTCAAAGTTTTTTCAAATTCAGAAAATTTTGGAAAAACTGCAATGCCCATGAAAATAAAAGAGAAATTAAAATCTTTGTTTATTTTATTAAAAAACACATGGTAGTAATAAAAAAATACTGGTACAATCATGTGTTATAAAATATTGTTCAGTTTCTTTTGTCTTGAAAAATTTGTAATAATATTCACAAACTGTGATTTTAATTTTCTCCTATTTGTTTTTTCAATTGATTTATGTTTTTGGTTTGTTTTTTGGCCCACTGCAGTTTTTTGGTATAATTTATTCTCATATTTCAGTGTTTTATTTTCTTGATTTTATTTCTGTATAATAATTTACTCACTATTAAACATTTCAAAGTTGTGTCAAAAAATATTTCTTGTCTGTTTTTTTTTAACGTGAATAACGTAATTTGATTTGATTTGATTTCTATTGTGTTCACTAATTTTATATTTTTTTTTTTTTCTGTGATTTTGCGATTTTCATTTTTTAGTAGAATCATGGCTGTTAACATTTTTTTATATTATTACAGCATACTTAATAATTTAATAAATAATTCGAAATATGTCTCTAAAACATTTGATAAATAACATGTAAATAATAAATTTCTCGTAAATTTTTGAAAATTTTATTTCATACACAATTTTACTTTCAATTTTTTTTTCTTGGTATTATCAATTGATACTTGATTGTAAAATGTATTGACAAAATTTCTAGCTTGTATTTGACATCGCATAATTTTATTTATATTTTACCCTAAATGTTTCAATTTTTTTTTAAAGGATCCCGTCCTTCATGGTTTCTCAGCGAAGCATGTATTATACACATATTGTGCACAAATAAAAAAAACTTATTTTTTATTTATGTATATATGTCATTACTTTGTAGATGTATCACATGTTTATATTATTATTTATGTACACAACAATGAATGTATGATGTTATTTTATTTCAGTTAAAATTGAGTGCATGTGACTGGAAAATCTGTGTGCTTCTTTTATAATTTAGTTTGTATTGCACTGATTGTTTTATTTTTTACAGATTTTTACTTTGAATAAAGGACACTGAAATTTTATTTTTTGCCTTCTTTTCTTTCCTTTTGTTCTACCTACGTTCCTTTTTTTGGTTTTCTCATTTTTGAGTCATAGTTAATGTGAACTACGCAAAAAATGCAACTCAACTAGAAAATACGAGATTGCACAAAATTTCCACACATTTTGTGCAAATATCTTTGCACTAAATTTAGATGATACTTCAGCAGCGTAGTTAATGCAAAATTTTCACAATTTTATTCTGATGAGAATTTGAAATCATCAGTAGCTTGATGATAGAAACATGGAACACGTTATGTAACATAGCGGTAACATTGTAATGTAACAATGTTACTGATAAATGAAGTAAAAGTTACTTTATGTGATAGTAACATTGTAAGGTTAAAAAATCACTGGTATGAAATGTTACATAACATTGAAATGCTCGTGAGATGTAAAAATATTACGGTATCATAAAATTAGTAAATATAACTGTTAAATATACATTACATTTCTATGTCACAGATGAAGAAGTTGTTATGTAACGATACAATAACATTGACATCACAAGAATATATTTAAAAATAGCACCCTCAATTAATGTAACATTTACTAATTTCATGATTGCAATCTTGCTCAACTTAAATTTTTTCAATATAAAATATTATGTTGCATTAAGGTAACAGCAATGTAACTTTCTATACAAATGTTACATAACTTCGACATTATCAATATCTAGTGTTGTGTAACACTGTTACATCACATTGCGGAAAATAATTATTGTCTCTGTCAACCTTCAGAGTTTGTAACTACAGTGTAACAATATAACACTGTTACATAACAGTTTCGTTAGTTACGTCACATTGTTGACTGGGAAGGTTGGTTTCTAATGGGGAATAACACATAAACAGCAGGTAGTAGAACAGGGGGGCGAATAAGCTCCCAATCATCTGACCTGGATTCACCGGGGATCCACTCGACGGTCCACTCGTGGGACTCTCACTCCAATTACCGCGGCCATTATGGTCGCGACCACAGGCACGGTTCATCCTCGACCGGAATGCACTGGCCACGATCCAGCCACCTTGTGTTCTATTGCGATGTCCAAGGACACTTGCGAACCACCACCGGGGCCATTAGACTTATTCTACTTGTAAGACATTCTGACTATTTTTTTTGTTCCACTATTAGAAATGAAATTCAATCTAACGTCAGATCTGACGTCAGTCTAACGTTACTTGATTTCTTTGCTCTTCAATTCTTCAGAGTGAATTTGCAATCTACGTTGAGTCAAAATACTGCCACTCAAACTTGGAGTGATTTTTCACTCTTTTGGAGTGACAAGTCTCTTGAAAGTAATGAAATTTTACTCTTCTTAGAGTAAGGATTTACTCTTTTGGAGTGAATTTTCACTCCTTGTTGGAGTAGCATTATTTTGACTCAATGGAGAGTGAAATTTCACTCCACTAGAAGTAAAATTCTACTCATTTTTGAGAATAAGATCCAAGTAGAATTTTAGAGTGAAATTTAACTTCTCTTAGAGTGAGGAATCACTCTTTTATAGTGAATTTTCACTCCTTGTTTGAGTGGCAGCATTTTTACTCGATGTATAGTGAAAATTTACTTCTCTCGAAGTAAAATTATACTCATTTTTTAGAGTGGAATCTAACTGGAATTTCAGAGTAAAATTCAACTCCTCTTAGAGTAAAGATTCACTCTTTTGTAGTGAATTTTCACAGTATGAGAGTCAATTTTCACTCCTTGTTAAAGTGGCAACATTTTGACTCGATGTAGAGTGAACATTTATTCCTCTCGAAGTAAAATTCTACTTATTTTTTGGAGTAAAATCTAACTTGATTTTTACAGTGAATTTTCGTTCCTCTTCACTCTCTATTAAGTCAAAATATTTCCACTCAAACAGGGAGTGAAAATTCACTCTAGAAGATGGAATCGTCACTCTGAAATAAGTTGAATTTCACTCTTAGATTTTAGTCAGATTCCTTTTTTAAAAATGATTAGAGTTTCAATTTGAAAAGAGTGAAATTTCAATACTGTCGAGTGATACTACTTTCACTCTAAAAAAAAAAAGAAAAACCACTCCAACTTTGAGCGATAGTATTTTCATTTCATGTGCAGAATACTCTCTCCAAAAAATTAGGATAAGAAAGAAAAATTGTTAAATATTCAAATGATTGTCGATAATTCTCCAAAATTTTGAAAATGTGTTGTGTATTTCAGAAAACTTTGATAAACTTTGAAAATTATTGAAAATTTGGAATTTTCATAAAACTACAGAAATTTTCGTATTATACTTGACATTTTTAAAAATTGAAAGATGTTTGATTTTACAAAGATTATTTTTAAATAATATATATGTTATAACTTTTTAATTACCATTCAGGGCAAGAAACTTTGGAATTTGGAAAATCAAGAAACTTTCACAATTGTTAAGACTGTCGATGATTCTAGAGTATTTAGAAAATTTGTTGGATTTTAGGAAATGACGTGAAACTACAGAATTAGTAATATTCTTGAAACTTTTTAAAAATTAAGTAAATTCTTTCGACACGAAAATCGTCGATAATTTTGAAAATTTGGATAAAAATACAAAAGATTTTGAAAAATTAAAGAACATCGAAAATATCCAAGATTGTCAATAGTCCTACAAAATTCAAAAAATTTGTAAAATTTCAGGAGATGTTGACACATTTTGAAGGTCTTGGCATATTTTGGAAATTTCGTAAAACTACAGAAACTGTGTGAAAATTTTCATATTTTTTATAATCTGGAAATGTCAAAAATTATGAGGATTGCAAATATGTGATTCTAAAGAATTTGAAAAATTTTTAGAATTTCAGGAAACGTTTATATAATTTTTGTAAATTGTGGAAAATATTAGGAATTCCTCGTGCTTACGAAAACTGTTGTACTCTAAAAATTGGCAGGAATCAAAAAACTTTTTATAGTGCTGAGATCGTCGATAATTTTTGAATTTTCTAAGAATAAAAAAATTCTGAACATTTAAACAAGTAGTTGATAATTTTAACAAATTTGTAGATTTGTAGAAAATATTGATAAATTTTGAATATTGCAGGAAGTTTAAAGAATTCGGTAAAAATACAGAAACTGCGTAATATTCTCAAAATTTTGAAAAACCAAGAAATTTTTTTTACACGAATATCGTCCATAATTTTGAAAATGTAAAAAAAACCGTTATTTCAAAAATTTATTAGATTGTCCTAAGTTCAAAAAATGTGTAGGGTTTCAGAAAAAGTAGATAAATTCTGTAGATTGCAGCAAATTTCGAAAAATACGTAAAACCACAAAAATTGCCAGATAAACTGCGAAAATAAAAAAAATTACACAATGTTTCATCGTTTGGATATCGTCAATAATTTTAAATATTTCAATCAAAATCGAGAAATATTCAAAATTTTGATAAACTTCTAAATATAGTAAACTTCAAAGCTTGTCAATAATTCTAAAAAATCCGACAAATTTTTTGAAAATGTGGGAAGTTTCGTAAAACTACAGAAGCTGAGTTACATTCTGAAAAGTTTGAAAATTCTAATAAAAATAACGAAACTTCAAAGATATTAAAAATGTAAAACATAAAAAATTCCCATGCAAGTCAAAAGTTCTAGAAAATTCGAGAAACAAAAAATTTCAGACAACATTGATGAATCTCGTAAATTGTAGAAGACTCTTAAAATTCTTCAAAACCACAAAAACTGTGTTACATCCAAAAAATTTTTAAATTAAAAAATATTGTACAATACGAAGTTAACTGATAACTTCCGGAATTTCACTGGAAATCTTGAACAAACAAAGAATGGAAAGTAAAAATATAAATTGAACAAAATAAAATAACTGAAAAAAATGAAATCCACAAAATTTCTGCTCAACAGATATCTTCTGCAGCGTGTCTTGTGACTTTGTGCAGTTCTGGGACCGCCAAAGTGGGCCTATTCATGCTGCCATTAGTGGGACGTTTGCGTTTCATGATATTCGTAGCCATTTTTTGTATATTAGTCACTGCCGCTCTTCTGTTCCTCGACATCACCCACGTCATCTATATTTTCCCCTTCAATTGGGGCAAAGTGGTAAGAAACAATCTTCCAAACATTCCATCAATAATTATATCAAACCAATCGACTTATGAAATACACAAACATACAACTGCTTCGAACCAAAACCTTAATCATCCTCAAAAATAAGTCTTTTAAAGACAAACATGAAAAATATAACGATTTTCAAGAAAAAAAAGCATTGTACTTACACTACACGTTGGATCAGATGGATTTCTCAACTCGTAGCATAATGTACTATTTCGTATGCATAGAATGCGTGGGTCTTCGCGGGCATAGGCTTATCGTACATCGTGGGCAGCACGTTGATTGTTTTTTCTGTGCTGGAGTACTATGGGGGTGGCTGGGTCCCACGCCGAACTCGTTCTCAATTGTTGGCCACGGCAGCGTTGGGCCTTTCTTGCGCATTGCTCTCATTTTTGCTTTCTTGGCTCCACAGTCGAAGTGGGGCCATCTTCAAAAGTCCGAGCAACCATGACCATGCGTCCAATCAACTTTACAAGCCGGTCGAGAATTCTTCGTCTTCAGGGGTGAGTGGAATAGAGGAAATACACTTGATGCTCGATAAGTGGTTTGCTTCGCTTTTCATGTATGATGAATTGCTTTTATGGCATATTTTGTAACTTTTTGGTTCTTTTTGATAATTTTTTGAATGTTCTATCATTTATGGTATTTATTTTATGTTTTTGTATACTTTAATCGAAGACTTTTGCATTTTGTGAAGTAGGATTGTTGATTTTTTGTTTATAATCATAAATTCCTCAAAAGTGAAACAAAATTTGATGAAATTTTTTATATTTTAAATTTAAAGTCATGAGATTTCGAAGTTTTTAATTTCTGGTCTGACCTAATCTAGATTTTTCTACTAGGATTGACCTTTTCTTTTTTTTCTCCTTGCATATTTTTCTTTGTTGCAATATTTTTCTGCTATACAGTCGAATTATATTTTCGTAGCATTATGCATGTATTCGAAAAAATGTTTAAGCAAAGAGAAATGTATAAGTTCAAAATTAAAGCTCAATCCTAGAACAAGAATTTATATTTGTTCAAAAAAGTGTTTGAAAACTTTAGACTCTTGAAAAATTCAGTTATTTATAACGAATTCGCATGACAAATTTTATTGTATGATTAATAATTTATGAGAAACGGAAAAATATTGAATGGACTGCGTTATTTACAACTCAAATTTGTGAAATTTCGTGATTATCAATTTCTCGTCTGACCTAACATAGGTTTTTTTACTAGGACTAAGTTTTTTCACTTTCTCTATTTGCACGTTTTTCTTTCTTTCAACATTTTTTTGCTGTACGGTCGAATTATTTTTTTTTAAACATTATTCATGTACTCGAAAAAATGTTTAAACAAAGAGAAATGTACTAGTTGAAAGTTGTAGCTGAATCCTAGTAGTATAATTTATATTTGTTTGAAAAAGTATTCGAAAACATTAGATTCTTTGGAAATTCATTTATTCATAACAAATCGGCATGAAAAATGTTATTTCATAAGTAAGACTTTTCTAGCCACGAAAAAATATTAAATGAAACTTTGTTATCAACAATAATAACCGAAATTTATGATATTTCATAGTTTTTCAGTTTCTTGCCTGACCAAATATAAATTTTTCTACTAGGACTGAGTTTTTCTACTTTTTTTATTTGCACATTTTTCTTTATTTCAAAATTTTTTGCTCTACAGTGCTATACAGTCAAATTATCTTTTTTGAGCATTATGCATCTATTCGAAAAAATGTTTAAACAAAGAGAAATTTGCAAGTTAAAAATTGAAGTCTTATTATAATGGAAAGATTTATATTTGTTGAAAAAAATATCTGAACACTTTGGATTCTCTTGAAATTCTGTTATTAATAACAAATTGCATAAAAAATTTATTTTATAATTATAAACCTTCTAGGAACAAAAAATATGCAATGGAACTTTGTTATTTGCAACCTAAATTTATGAAATTACGTAGTTTTTAATTTCTTGTCTGACCAAATATACATTTTTAATATTATTAATAATCTTTGTTTCAACAAAGAGAAATCTACAAGTTAAAAAGTATAGCTGAATAACAGTAGACAAATTTGTATTCGTTCAATATCGAGTATTTGAAAACCTTAGACTCTATCTAAGTTTTTTTATTAATAACCAATTTACATAAAAAAATTTTATTTTATGTATATGAATTATCTATGGTTAAAAAAAATAGTCAATGAAATTTTGTCATAAACAACTTAAATTTATACAATTTTCGATGTTTTTAATTTCTTGTCTGACTAAACATAGATTTTTCTACTGGATTTCTATAATATTATAGATCTTGAATGATTTGGTTTGGATGTTTTGGACTGTTAATGCTTTGGATTTTTCAACTTTTGGGGTTTGGATATTTTGGACTATGGACGTTTTGGATTTTGAAACTCTTGGGATATGAATATGTTGGACTGTGGATGTTTTGTACATTGAAAATTTCGGATTTTAGAACTTCTAGGGTCTGGATGTTTTGGACTTTGAATGATTTGGTTTGGATGTTTTGAACTAGATGTTTTTGATTTTGAAATTTTTGGGGTTTGGATGTTTTGTATTGGATGTTATGTACTGGATGTTTTGGATTCTGGAATTTATGGGGTCTGAATGTTTTGGACTTTGAATGATTTGGTTTGGATGTTCAAGTTTAGATATTTTGGACTGTCGATGTTTTGTTTTGGATGTTTTGTACTGAATGTTTTGGATTTGGAATTTTGGGGGTTTGGATGTTTTTTACTGGATGTTTTGAATTACGAAACTTTTGGACTTTGGAACTTCTGGGGTCTGGATGTTTTGGACTTTGAATAATTTGGTTTGTATATTTTGTACTGGATGTTTTTGATTTTGGAATTTTTAGGATTTGGATGCTTTGGATTATGGAACTTTTGGATTCTGGAACTTCTGGGGTCTGAATGTTTTGGACTTTGAATGATTTGGTTTGGATGTTCAAGTTTAGATATTTTTGAATGTCGATGTTTTGTTTTGGATGTTTCAGACTGTAGATGTTTTGTACTGGATGTTTTGGATTTGGAAGTTTGGGGGTTCGGATGTTTTTTACTGGATGTTTTTGATTTTGGAATTTTTGGGGTTTGGATGTTTTGTATCGGAACTTTTGGACTTTGGGTGTTTTGTACAAAGAACTTTTGGGTTTTGGACATTATGCCTTGAATGTTCTACACCCAAATCAAACTCCCACGCCAAACGTTCAACCTCCTCGCCTAAACCCACCATATACCCTAACAGGCCACCCTCAAGGACAAAAGTCCAAAACGACCTCAAGGCTGGATAGTGAAGAACTCGAAAAAGCGCAACGCTGACAGCGACAGCAACACTGAAAACGACGACACCAAGTACAAGCCCGGGGTCAAGCGGAAAGACCGCTGGGCCTCGACCAGACAGGATTACCTGACCGAAGACTTCGAGCATATATCCAGCGAAGTCCGCAAAGCTCATCTGGAGAACGAGAGGCGCAGAAGAAGGAGGAGAAAAGAGGGCCAGAGCAGTTTGGGCAGTTTGACCACAAGCAAAACTGGCACCAGTCTGAGCTTCGAAGAAGCCAAGACGAGGAAGGTGCCCAGGAAGCTGCATCTTCAGTCCCTCGAGAGGCCCCAGAAACCTGGGCCCGATGCGAAGCAGCAGAACCCGAAAACTTCGAAATCGGGGGAAGAGGACTTTTGGTCGTCGGAGGCAAAGAGGACAGAGGTCGCTGAGAATGGGGATGTGCCCTCGGAAGGAGCGACAGCAGCGCCGTCCGCCACGTGGCCAACGCAGTTTGGAGGAGTTTTGGATGATGTGCAACCTTCGACGAGCAAAACCGCGGATCCGTACACTTTTGCCTAGGGATAAAGGGAGGTTTCGGGAGGTCAGGGAAAAGGGATTTGAAGGAGCAATCGGTTACTGGGGAATGGAGTTTACGTTTTGGGAAAATAGTACGTTGCGGTACAAGTTGAAAAAGCGCCAGTTTTAAGACGTGTGGCACACAGTACTTTTTCTATAATTTACGAAAAAAATGACAGTTTTTGTCGACCTCTTTTCGATTTTGCTGGATGATGCACAGTGCGCAATGACGTTTGTGGGACGACGAACGACATGACAATTCAGTATGGAAAAAGACAGCGCGCCAATAAAGGAATAGCGCGCGAATTTATTTTGAATTCAAATAAATCAGTGCAGCACTGTTTCACTTTTTTTCGTTTGTTTTGGTTGACGACAATTGACGACACGATTATTGGGCAATCATGATGAAGGTGGTTGTGGGCGAATCACAAACAATCACGAAGGTACACGAAGGCACACGAAGGTACACGAAGGTACGCGAAGCAGCACGAAGCGCTGTGTTAAAGGTTCCGGTGACTTCACAACAATACGTTGTTTGTAATTCCACTTGTTTAGAACGTTAAAATACGCAATATTTTTACACTCTACCGCAAAACTGCGACAATCATTACGATCGCAGTATTTTTTAGAGCGTTTCTTGTACACCATACAGATTTTTCGCGCCCGCAAAAGTTGTATGAATATGACATTGGACACAATGTATTAGTGTGAACTCACATTTACGTGCGCATACACCACGTCATCAGCAATAATCGGTCACTTTTTCCACCGAAAACAGTGGGAAAAACTGTCATTTTTTCGTGAGTTATAGAAAAAAAATTTAAGTGTATTCTGACGAAGTGTGCTAAAGGATTTGCAAAAATATTGGAGGTTGTGGGGAGAAATATTTTCCATAATGGAGTTAACTATAGTTAAGACGATATGAAAGACCTTTTCTTTTTGTTCTTCTTCCTCTTCTTTTTTTACTTCATTACTACAGTAGGTTCCGGGTCATCTTAAAATTTTTCTCTGTTTTCGTGAGGTTAATTATTTTTAATTAGAAAGTATGGATTCGATTTTCAAGTATATACAAAACAAAGTAAAATTTGAAAGGTAATTAATAGTCTATTTTATTCAATTTATTCTTCTTATGTTATTCATTCAAATTTCTCCCTTCAACCTATGTCCAAATAAGGTCAATCATTTAAAATCACCATCATTAAAAAAATTCTTCGTACACCCAAAAACCGAGTAATCGACCCCTCAATCCTCAACCAACAAATTCTAATGTAAAAAAATTGGGAAAATTTTCTAGAAAAGTGGATTTTCGTGGACCATATTTTCCGCCTCCAAAAATTACATTCTTATAAAAACACCTTCAAGTAAATAATTTTCTGGAAAATAATTGAATTCACCAGGGCAATATATAAAGGACAATCATTCGCCATAAAGCACACAGAAATATCGAGCTTTCGAAAAAATTCCACTCCATAGAAAGTAAAAAATTTCTACCCCGCCCAATAATATAATAAATAATAATAATAACAATAAAAAACTCGTTACTACCGTATAATTTCTGAAAAAATACAGTTGTCGTTGGCGGAAACGTTTTTGCTAGATAAGTACATACGCATAACATTGTAATTATGATAATTACTTAAAATTTAATGACGGAACATGAAAACGGTTATTTTCGATATTGCAGTGGAAATGGACAAATGTGCTTTGGAAACGGACAATTTTATTCCAAAAATGTTTGTCTCGTGTGGAGCGAAATGTGCATGTGCGTAATTAATTTATTATTATACATATACATGAAATCAAGTACTGTAAAAATATCGTGTGTTCAAATAGACGATTACTGTATAGTGCATTTTCAAATGCTGCATAGTTTATTAAATCGAGAAAGTATAAAAATCCTAACGAATTTTCAACTTTTTTTCACAATAAAAACTTGTGTGAAAGAATACCTCCTAAAAAAACCCCATTTTCCCAAACTTGTTGAATTAATATATAAAACTTCAACGGCCTCTATAAATTCAAAATAGCCTAATAAACAATTTTTCTGCAAATTTTCCAATAAATCGTCCTCAAAGTGTTCAATTCTGCAGCTTATATATATTGACGTGAAAGTCGAATTTATATTCCTGTCCAAAATTTTGCCTTATTCCATAAAAAAATTAAGATTCCATCTCGAAATCCGGTCGGATTTCGACCGTCGCAGTAATGAGAATAATCGGATTGAGTATATTTACCTGAAATTTTCAGCACTTTTCGATTTCTTCTATAGCTTTAAATTTTGGATATGAAAATTTTCTCTCTTTCAGTATTACATTTGCAGTGAAATAATATATGATAAATATTATACAAGAGTGAGAAAAGTATTTTTTAGTCTATACATATCGCGCGAGCTGTAATTTATAATTGCGCTTTGATTATTTGTACAATTATTTTTGTTTTATATGAATGTATAGCGTGATGATTTATTCAAGTAGATCGTAACTTTGTATTTTTGGTACTGCCTATCGTCAAAGTAGATCGTTAAGTGAACAAATTTTTTTTTTTTCTAGTCTGTCATTATAATTACGTGCGTTTGTTATGAAACAATGTAACGATTTTTGTGTAATTATTATTGTAAAACTACACGATTAACTTTCAACGAATTTTTCACTGCATAACGTGGTTTTCGAAATTCCATGACATGCACTAACAAAAGATAGGATTTGTTTGATGGTTTTTTCGAGTGTTAATGTACATGTAAATTTTTTTTGTAGGTTTTTATAGGATGGATATATTTTAATTTGCGGTTTGATGGTGTTTTGAAAATTGTGCCCAAAACATTGACATCTGATACGAAATCATTGTAGAAATAATATTTAGTGCCACAACAACAAATACATGCGTATTTTTAAATGAAATAAAGTTGCATGGTTTGTTAAATAATTTATTTCCATCCGATTTATATGAAATTTTATTGCAAATTTGGGTATATGGTAAGTAATGAGTGAATATATTTTATTCATGCAACAAAAAATATTTTTCTAATAAAAATGTTAGGTTATTTTCGAATAATTATTTGTCTTTTTCAACGAATATAAAAATTTTAAAAAAATATGAATGATTTAAAAAGTTGCAGAAAATCCTTATGGTTTGGCGAATTTTAGTAGAATTTTTTTTAAATTTTAAATTGTGTGTATTACTATGCTAGAAATATCGAAAATTTTGGAAAATTGAAAAACATTGCAAATTTGGAAGATTTTTGATGATTTAAAAAAATTGTAGAATTTTAGAAAATGTTGATAAATTTGGCAGATTGTGTTTGATCATCATATTTTTTCGAGAAAACTTGAAACGTATTAAAAAATATCGAAAAATTTCACTGAGTTGGATACATTTCTATGATACTTGAAAAGTTTTGGAATAGTTCGCATGTTTAAAATTCTTGAAATTTTCTGAAATTAATAAACATTTCATATTTTTCGGATTGTGAAGAATTATCGAAAATTTGTAAGAATTTAGATTTTGAGAAAATATTCATCAGCTTTGTTATTTTATTTTTCCAAAAGTTGAGAACAGATTATGTTATTTTAAAGTTCAAAAATGTTGAAAAATAAAAAAAAAAATTTTCAAGATATTATAGTTAATATTTCTCGAGAATTAAAAAAAATTTAGAATTCCAGAAAATGTTCATAAATTTAGATCGTAATTTTCGAATATATATAAACAATGAAATCCTAAAAAATGAATCTCAGAAAATGTTGATTAATTTTATGAAATGTGAAAATTTTGGGAAATTACTACAGAAACTGAATCATGTTCTTAAAATGTTCAAAAATCAATTATTGTGCAATTGAACCTAAATCATGGTTAAGTTCGAAAATTGTATTAAAATCTAAAATTCGAAACAATGTCGATAAATTTCGTAAATTGTGATAAATATTGATAATCTGGTAAATCTACGATTCCTTGAAAATTTCTGCAATGATTCAGACGAGAAATATATTTTCTTATAACTTTATTAAACACAAAACAATGATAAATTTTTTTTTTTTCCCTTATGTGACAATGATGAATTCTCTATTTCTTGTATTTCCCAACATTTTTAAAAAAAAAGTCGGAAAGAATCATGAATGTCGAAAAACCACATTCATTCATTTAGAAACGTTCTTTTCATATTCCTGAAAAGAACATAATTATTCTTATTTGAAGGAACATTTTTTTATTTTACAATGTGTACTTCTAAAAGTAAAATTTTTCATACTTTTTCAGGAGTTTCGTATTTTTCGTAAGATGAAAGTCCCGAATCATTCCAGGACACAACACGATTGAGAGGCAAATTGGAAGGTTTCAAACGTCGAGAAATCAAATGTTGTTTTTGCAAAAAATGTTGTTTTTGCGAATAATTATTATGATCATGCATTGCTTCGGGATTTTCCCAATTTTCTGTTAATTCCAGTAAAATTTAAGATTATTACATAATTTTTAATGCGAAAATCAGTGTTTTTTTATTCACTTTGAAAAAAATTTGGAATACCTTGGTTTTTTGGTGTTTCTTGACTTTGTTTTTTGTCAGTTTGTTCGATTATTGTACAATCATCTTCCACTGTCGAGCATCTAAACATTCAATAATTATAAATAAACATGAATATATATAAATTGAAACAAAATTTTTCCGTCTTTTAATATTCGAATCACGAATCTCAAGGTACGAATTAAAAAATATTTTAGTCTTTGAATTGTAGTGCATGTGGTTAAAAATTAATAGATTTACCAGTGCGACTTTTTTTTGCAATGGAATAACTTGTTGATGAATAACAGTGAAAATTTTCCTACAGTATAAAATGTGACATTTTTTACTGAAATAGAAATCTTTTATAAATTTTAATCAATTTATATCTTACTGATTTTCTTCAACATTCGTAACACAATTTTTGGCTTGACTAATTTCTGTTTCTTCTGGTTTTTCCAATTTCACCGAATTTTCTGTGAAATTTGATTTTTTCAAACTATTTACAGAAGATGAATTTTTTCTTTCACAAACAAGTGATTTTTTTCGAATAGTTGGAACACCTATTTCCAAATAAAAATATATTTTAAAAAACGTGTTCATTTTTAAAAACAAGGCCAAATTAAGAATATTGTAAGGCCCAAGAATTTTCGATAACAATGAAAACTCGACTTACTGCATTTTTCGTTACGTTCGATTCTACTAAGAAAATTGCGCAAACTTTGTTCAAGTCTTTTTCCAATTGAAAAATCAACTGATTCCACACCCTGAAAATAATTATCAAGATCGAGATGTTCAAATTTGCAATGTTGAAAAAAAAATTGAAACCAGAGTCGTATGTAAGAAATTCAAAAGGGAAAGAGTTCATAAAAAACCGCAGATTAATGTTTTGAGTGAAATTCACAAACTTTCATTATAATTAATTCCCAAAACTTTGAAATTTCTTGATATGAAATTCCACCTTTTTTAATAATTTTGATTTATATATGGAATAAATTTTATCATTTTTGAGTTTCACATAAATATAACTTTTTATTCATTAGGCATTTAAAAAAAATTACTAATTTGTTTTTACTACTAACATTCATAATAAACAATTTGAGTTTTTACATTATGAATCTTTCGTAGTTCGTAATAAACAAATGAATTTTTGTTATTATTATCGTAGGTATTAAGATGTAAAAAATAACTTGGATTTTTGTTAATTTAACTTATCACTGTAAAAATTAAGATTCAGAATAGCAGCATCATTAAATTTTCAAAATTAATGAAGTTTTGAATGTATAAGAATAGTAACGAATTTTCCAGGTTTTCAACGACAATTTTTTTTCTATGCATAATAAATTTCATGTTTTTTTTTTTTTTTTTATTTTGAACTAGAGTTCTGAAATGTTGAAATCCGAAAGTTTTACATAAACAATTTTTAATCTGATTAAAAATAGATCAACATCAGACGAAGTTTTTTAATTCCTTGTTTTGAAAATCGATTAATAGAAAATTTTCCATCGTTTTTATTTATTTTATTTTGAATTCTAGATCATTTCCTCGTCAAAGTTTATATGAAATAATAAAAATTTCGAAGTCTACATTCTCGATGTATTTTTATAAGTTTTTGTTAAATTTGAATAATATTTCAGATTTTCTAAATATTTTTCGAGTTCAGTATATTTCAAACATAATATTCTTTCAGTTTCAATTTTTATAACAAATATGAAAGAAAGTTGAACTCTTTCCTCTGCAAAATCCATAATTAAAATAAAAAATTGAACCTGTTTTTTGGAAGCCATTTTTTCCTTTTCGTCATTTTGGACATGATCCATTACATGATCTCTCTTAATTTTGGTTTCATTGATTCGTTTCGAATTGTTACCATTTTCAAAATTATCGAGAGATGCATTAACTTTCGTTTTCGGGACTTGCAAATTCAGTGGCATGGGCTGATTAGGATTTTCTTGATCATACTATAAGAAAAGTTTAATTAATAACGAATTTCGTAATGAATTCAATTTTACATAACGCTAATTCTAGAAATCTATATGAAAATTGGTAAAAATACTATAAATCTATAAAATTTTAAATCTTAAAATATGGACTTTTAAAAATTATTCAAATATAAGCTAAGCCTAAAAATTGTATTAATATCAAAATAATTGGAGGTATCCTAACTTAAAAAGTAATAATATATATTTTTCCAAAATGTAAAAGTTTCAACATTACAAGTTGATTCTCAAGATGTTATGATACTTAAATAAATAATCACTGTTAAATTAAAAATAAAGAACATAATATAAAAATTTAGTTGCAACATCCCTATAAAAAAAAAAGAAAAATTCAAATCTTACTTGAAATTTCAATCCATAAATCGAAGAATTCCTACGAATTTGGCTTAAAGGAATCATAATGTATTTTTTATCCGAAGATTTTCCGAGAAAATTCTTATGAATTGCAGATTTTTGGGCAAAACTTGGTGTAAAAATTGAACTTTGCATTAATTTGCAGTTTTTTATAATACTGTGTTGCTGGCAACAATCTGGATTGTGTTCCATGATCGAATGATGATTTTGGATTTTCACGTTGTTTTTTGAGTTTTGGGGTTCGCTCGATTCAGCTTTTGCCTGCCAAAATGATGATTTCATGGTATTAATTTTTTAAATCATTTTTGAGTCAGATTAAGACGAGTAGAAAGCCGGAGTCAGATTTTCTACTGTTGAAAATTTTTCTCAGTTCATTAAATCAATTTCAAATAATTTTTTTTTTCTTCCAGATTTTGGCTTTTTAATAAGAATTTGTTCTAAAAATTGTGATGAAATATTCAATTCATAAAATCATTCAAAAATTTTAGTTTTCTGACTTTTTTTCTTCCTTTAAAATTCTCACTCACGAATCCTTGAAAAATAAAAAATTTAAGGCAGTATCTTGAATATTTATGACACATACTTCAATTACTGTAAAAAATTGCATATATTTAAAAATCTTCAAAAACCTCATTTTAAAAATAAATTTTGTTGGTTTACTTGTGACTCCAAATCGACCATAATTTTCCGTTTTTTCGGAGGAAGATAAGAATTTTCCGGACTTGAAATTTGAGGAGTTTCCAACAAATTCGATGTTTTTTTTGCAATTACTTCAAGAGGGACCGACGATTCAATCATTGGCGAAATTCGAAAAAACCTGAATTAATTATTGCAAAATTTTAGACTTTTTTGAAATTATTTCACGATCTTTTATATTTCTTCATATCTTACATATTTGAAAGAAACGTAAAAGTTGGCATGTCGAATTTCCGAAACCCAGTGACGTCAAAAAACGTTTTTTCAATAACAGTATTTAACTCATTTTTCGGTGGCGAAATCATTGACAATAATCGACAAACTGCATTGGATTCGTAATTTTCCAGCAGAAAATAAATTGTTCGCAGCAATTTTTCGTAAACTTTCAATCCAGCTTCGGGTTCATACATGTGCAATAAACGAGCAATTGTTTGTGCAGTATTTGTGTTCTTGTAAGTGGTACACATTTTTGACCATATGTGTTGAAACTCTTCAACAGCTTTGGGTTTTGTGGAACCTGCTGATTTTTTTTTTTTTTTTTTTTTTAATTTTTTTACGTGTATAATCAGAGGATGTAAAAAAAGGGGGGAGGTATAAGTGTTTAAAAATGACCGTAAATGAGACAAATATTTTATTAATTTTTTTCATTTCAAATAAAGTTCATTTTCGAAACAAATATAATTTTACATTATTATAATTTTTTTATTATTTTCAATTCAAAATAGTATATTTTCAATAAGATATTTCATTTGCACTAAATTTAAAGTGAAATAATTGCAGAAATTTCGGTATATCATGGGAATAAAAATTATGAAGATTAATATTCGATAAATTACTGTGATGATAAGATTTTGACGAATTAAATTTCGAAACTTTAAATTCCAGATTGAAAATTACATGAACTTTCAGGAACTAGTTTGAAACACTTTCTGCATTATATTCTATGAAATCAGAATATTTAAACAAAGAAAAACGTATACTTATTGTTGATAAATTATAAAATGAAAAAATTAGAATTAAATAAAATATAAACAATGAATATTTCAATCATCTGGTCTTCAAAAATAAAAGATTGTTTATCTTTTTTTTTAGCTGAAAATTGAATTTTCCACAATGTAACTCAAAATTCTTTTGTGTTGTTGAAAAACAAACTTATTCCTAAAAAACATCGAGTTTTACTTGACTGGTATTTTCTTGTCTTCCAGAAATGATCGAAATTTTTATTATTGGCTTTAAAAATTACATATTTTGTTGTTAAATTATTATAACTATGAAAACAATAATTTTTCTTTGAAAATATCTCAAATTCTTATCTGGAGGAAATTTTTTATAATTGTAACCTGATAAATAATTTACTGATAGGATTAAAAACTTGTTCCCTGACGTTATAAACATTTATATATCTTGTGTATTAATTAATTACTCACAATTACGATTCTCTTCCATATTTTCAAATCAGATTTTCAGTTTTTTTGTTGTAAAGTAGAATGAAAAAAATGAAATGTTCAGTAGTGTTGAACGGGGAAATGCAAGGTTAAAATATGAAACAATATGAAAAAAGAAAAAAAAAAAAAAGAAAAACGAAACAAATGAAAAATAATTTGGTGCACAAATTCAATTAAAAAATCCATGATTCCCTAATAGACTATAAATTACTAGAATCTCAAATATTTATGTTTTGAAAAAAATTTTAGAATGTGAACTCAAATTTGAAATAATAAAATACAAAAATTTCATCTAATTTTTTGTAATTATTGAAGAAATGCAAGTTTTATTTTATAAATATGAAAAAGAAGCAAAAAGTAGGAAAAAGGACGAAAATTTCTAATTTTTAGTAAAATAATGTTCTTCTCATACCTCCCCCTACATATAAATAAAATTCCCAAATCTGAAAAGTATTTTCTTCAAATACGCAGTTATAACAAAAAAATGCAAAAACTGAAATCAAATTCATAAAAACCAAATACAGCATAAAATTTTCAAAACAGCAAATTTCGACTTTAAATACAAAATAGCCAACGGTAAGAAAATGACATGATTTTCCTATTTTTGTGAAAATATTTCCTAATATTTCTTTTCTCTCATCAACAAGCAAAAAAATCATTTTTTTATACGACGTACGAAGAAATATTCTAAAAAAATTACATTTTTCAAAAATACACTAATATGTTCGAAAAAGTTCAAAACCTAAAATGAAATTAAAAAAACACAATTTAAAACATAAATTTTCCAAATCGACAACTGTCGACTTAAAAAAAATCGCCAGTTCCATAATCCACAAGTGTCGGAGGATTATTCTAATGAAAAATGCAACGGAAGAAATTTCTTTATGAATATTTTTCGCGGTAATCCAAGCTTTGTTAGGGATTAATTCCCCAACACTTGCTTAGTGTATAAAAACTTAACGCGTCGCTCCCAAAAAATAGTTCTTCAAAAATGCTGGGACTGACCAAACGCGAATTTTTCATTTTTTTCGTCCTCATCCTTGGTGCATGTGCCAAATTACCATCTGGTGCGCCATGGACGACTTTTACAGGAAAAGGTTCACGAGGTATTTTCAAAATGTCATTGATTTTCAACATTTTTCTAATAGCAACACATCTATAATATTTTCACTACAGTTCCCACTAAATTAAAAATATTGTAAAAGAGTAACAATTTTTTTAAAATTGCAATTAATTTCTCGAAAAACTTGTGATTCCAAAAAAAATACCTTTTTCTCGTTTCTAAACTAAATATACAGTAAAAATATATAGATATTGTTCATCCATCATAATTTTTTTGACTTTTGTTCCATTTAAATGTGAACTTTTAAAAAAATCATTTAATTGTTATGATTTTTTCAGTATACACAAGATCTGTGGAACCTTCCTCAAATTTCAACGAAATTCAGAACCAGTACATGCCAAAACAGCCCTCCTATCCAAAATTCGTGGACCCAAAAATAATAATAGCAAAAAAGAGCGAGATCTTGAACGATATTTTTGGTGGCTTGTATAATTATGGTTCGAAATATGGCTCGAGTGCACCAGAAAATGCGAAGAGTAATGGCAATTTTGGGACTATGACGAAAGGATTTTTTGGGCCTTGGGGGCCTGATGGTTCTATGGCTTATGGGCCGTTTGGGCCTTATGGGTACACAGACTTTAGAGGATTTGTTCCGAAATTTTCTGACAAATTGGGACCGAATTCGGAGATGGCTCGAGGTAAAAGAAGTGTTGAAAGTCAAGGTGAGTTTTTGTGAAATTTTTATATTACTTACACATTTATGAAAAAGATTAGTGATATTTTGAAGGAAAATAGGGATATCTTCAATTTTTATATACAGTATATTTTTTTCCAATTGTTTGATTGAGAATATTTGTTGAAGATGAGAGATTTTTGGAGGTAGAATAAGAAATTTGTTTTCTAAAATTTCATCATTCCCTACGAAAATTCTTAGAGTTATGAAATTTAATGACATTATTACAGTGTCATCAGAAAAGAAAAATAAAAATGCAGAATTTTTTAGAACTCAATATAAAACAAATTTTCAAACATAATTGTTCTTGATTTAAACTTATTTTAACTTATATTTTATACGATGTAATTACAACATAATACAAAATTACTTTTCTGTGTTTTTGTATTATGTAGACTGTATGTCTATTTCAAAAACGCAAAACATAGAGAACAGTATTGAATTTTTCACATTTTTCGAGTAATTCTGAACATGTTAACAAATTATTCATAGATTTTCAAATATTCATGTATAATTTTTGAATATAGTAATAATATTTACCTATATTCATAAATATATATCAATATTCATATACATATTTGAAATATTATTAATTGATTTATGTATAATTCCAATTTTCACATATAATTTTCGAATATAATAACATTTGCCTATTATGAATATAAATACATTTTATAATATTTATATATAATTTCCAGATATAATAAAAATATTCACTTACATTCATATATATGTGTCAATATCCAATTACGAATATTCAAAAATATTTCTGCAATATTGATAACTAACTTATATATTTTTTAATACTAATATATAATATTTGAATAGAATAAAAACATTGTTATATATCTATATATTTTTTTTCTACAAATATAATAACTCATAAACATATTTTCAAATATTCATACGTAATTTTCGAATATAATAAGAACGTTTACCAATATTGATAAATATATAACTTTTTTTTTCAAATATTCATATATAATTTATGAATATACTAAGAATACTCGCCTATATTCATATATAGGTATTATCGATATCTAAATATCTATTAGGAATATTAGGAATTCATGAATGTATTTTTAAGTATTCATATACCGTTTTCGTATATAAAAAGAACATTTACTTAATTTATAGGTATATATGGTAGTTTTCAAATATACACGTATAATTTTTACGCAAGATAATATTCTCCTGTACTAATGAATATTATATTAATATCCCAACATATATTTGAAATACATAAACAAGTCATAAATACCCTTTTTGAATATTTATATATAATCATCGAATACATATTTGAAATAATAATTGATTTATATATTTTTAACTATTCATATAATATAAATTTCGAACATAATCATAATATTCACTTACATGCATAACTGCATAAATATCTATACATATATCAATATCCATATATAGTTTTCGAATATACTAACAAACAGTCACATTTATTGATAAATGTATATCAATTCAGATATGTATTAAAAATAACAGTTAATTGTATATATATTTGGAAATAAAAATATTATACATTTCAAAATATTTATATTCTTCTATACAAAAGATAAATACATGTTCCAATAGAAAAGAATATTTTTTTGAATAAAAATATAACAGATATCCTAAAATTAAAATATATTATAATAGAGTAATATACATATTTGAAATAATAATAAAATACATTTGAAAAAAAAAAAAAAAATATGAATTTCCACAACGCGAAAATCTATTTCAACAGCCTCGAAACCCGGATCAAAAACCAAAGGTCCACCACCACCCTACCCAGGACTGAGGACAATCCCAGAAGAACCGGAAAACCCCAAAACTTCGTCTACGATTAAAAGAACACCCCTGGAATTTTCGCCCTTCATCCCTTACGCGCCCTATAAATCTTTCGACGCTCCAGCATTCGATCCCTCTTTGTTTCCCTCCAAAAAATCACTTTTTTTCGAGAATTCTTACCAATCTACGAACCCCCCACCCTCTTCAATTACAGATGAGCCAGCCACTAGCACGATCGTGCCCCCAGATTTTTGGCTTCCAAGTTCCATAACTCCCGGTCCAAACGAGTATGTCGGAAAAGTGTCGGACTTTTTGGCCAAACTTTTTGAAAATTTGAGAATTAACGCGACGAGAATGAAAAACTCGGAATCTATCAAGTACAACTTTGTCAGGGATTTGGAGTCGGGGGCGAAAAATCCCGAAATTAAGGTTGGCTAGGATTTTTTAAGGATTTGTTCTTTTTGGAAGGAAAAGATCTAATTTTTTTATATCTGATATCAATATTCTATGAGATCAATATAATGATTGATAATTCAATATATGATATAATATATAATATATGATGTGATATACAATATATTATATGATGATTCGTAACATAACATATTATTGGTTATGTAATATAATATTTATAATATATTATATTGTATGATGTAATGTGTAATAAATATTAATTTATAATATAGTATAGAATAGAATGTACAATATACATACAATGATCTAGAGTATAATGTTATATTGTATCATTTAAATCAATATATAATATATATTGATTTCTTATGCGACATAATGTATCATATAATATAATATGTAGTATATCATCATTATTAATATAATATATTTTACAATATAAATCATTGCATATTTATGCTACATCCTATAATATATGTATTATAACATGAATCATTATATTCTATAGTATATTATTTCATGAATATTAAATTCATGATGAGGTATATATTATATTATATTATATTATATTATATTATATTATATTATATTATATTATATTATATTATGAATCATTATATATCACTCATGATTAGATAATCATTACATAATGATTTATAATAAAATGTAATATATAATGATTCATATTAATATGATTATATTATAATCTACTATAAAATATGATACAAAATATACAATGATTTATAGTATAATATATAATGTATAATGACTTATAACATAATATACTGTAGAGTATAATATATAATGAACAATGATTCATACAATAATATATAATATAATATATGAATAATAATATCATATACTATAGAATATAATATAAAATATACCTATCCATGAATTAAGTATTCATGGAATATTATTATAATGCATATGAAATTTTATTAATATTAATATTCTTAAACAAAATATTTATGAAATAATATATTATAGAATACAATACATTATGTATAATGATTTAGAATATAATATATAATATATAATGATTTAAATATTATATATATTGTAGACTGTAATATATAATGTACAATTCTTTTATATTATAATGTAACACATAATATGGTATGTAATATATCATAATTTATAATATAATATATGATATATAATGATTCAAAACACTATACATATTATATAGTATAATATATAATGGACAATGCTTTATATTATAATGTAATGTATAATACAGTATGTAAAATATCATAATTTATTATGTAATATATTAAGAAAACATTAATGACTTTACATTTAATATTGTACTTTATAATATATTATATTATAAATCATTATACTAAGATCTATAATAATGATTCGTTACATAATATACTACAGAATATAATGTATAACGTACAACGATTTACAATATATTATGTAATATATAATGATTCAATATATAATATATATTATTATACACTGTAAAGTATAGTACAATATTTAATGATTAAAAATATAATATATTATGCAGTATAATATGAAGTACATACATATAAAATTATTTATCATATAATATATTATGTAATTTAATATATTGAGATCAATAGTAATGAGTTTTTTTTTATCTTTTCATTCTTCACAATAGCCTAGTCCAGAAAAGAAGAAAATTATAAAAATACTGAAATTTTTTTTCCAACAGAAAAAAGTAGCCAGATCAGTCGACGATTTCTACACAATCGCCAATGCCAAGGACGCAATAGTAGACTCTATTCTTTCAGAATTGAGCATTCTTAAAGGCGACCTAATAGCAATTTTAGACGATTTTGTAGCGTACGAAAAAATGTCGAAAAAACCTGCAAAATTAGCTGACCCTTTGCCAAAAACAGATCCAAGTTTTCTATTTAAACAAAGAATGTTGATGATAAGTCAAATTTACGATTCTTTAACTGAGCTTCAAAGAAACATAACCAGCACAATTCAAAGTGCCATTAATGCCAGAATCGACCAAAACTCTTTTGATTCGTTTTCTATTCCTGGCTCTAACACCAATATTACTTTGATCGACGCTATAAAAAACAAAATGGGCGTTTTTGATCCGTCGAGTAATTTTTACGAATCCAAAATCTCGCCGAATTCAAACCCTTTTTGGGCGTCTTTCACTATGGAAAATTTGGGAAATGGGATGAAAAGAGAAGCAAAGGATTTTTTTCCGAGAGATGAAATGAAGTTGGTAAGTTTGGTTTTTTATGGGGAAAATTTTTAATGAAATTTTGGGGTTCTTTTGGGAAAGATGATTGTTTTTAAAAATTTTTTGATGAGTTTAGACTTTTTTTAAAATTGATTACGAAAAAAAGAGAAATAAGTAAATGCAGCAGAAAATTGATTTATTTCAAATGATGATTTGGATATTCGGAGAAAAATTTATTTTACAAAAAAATCAAGAATGAATTATTGTTAACTAACTCTATGTAGTATTAAAAAGAGTTTATATACTTTTACTGAATAATGTACAATATCCAAAAAAATTATACTTGAGAGACTGATTCTATGATCGAGAATAATGAAGTAGTTTAAGTCAATATTCAGTCAGCCCAGACAAATGTATTTTGTTTTTATATCAATTGAATGATTTTTTAAAAAATGCAAATGACAAAAATATGTATGAATAAATGAATTTTCGAAATTCTCTAGTTTAAATACCTTTTTAAAAAATACAGTTTAGATTCTAAATCTTCAAAATCATAAAATATGCTGAAAAATATAACTTTCTTCCAGAATTCCAACGACTTCGAAAATTCACCTTCAAGAAATAGCTGGGCAAGATTTTCAGGAAATCGAAACGATCGCAAAAATAATCGTAAGAACAATCAATGAATTTTGATCTGAATACCGATTTATAAAAAAAAATTGTTACGTCAATAAAAGCTGATAATGCAATAAATAAAGTATTAACGTTTGTTATACAGTTGACTAGACGTCTTTAAATTATTATCCTTCACAAATCGTAGTTGTTATGAAGTGAAAATAGTTGTTTTTTCCGAAATTTATTATTGCACATGGACGCAATCCTGCATCAAGTGCGTTGCTGTGTAATTTCTCAACGAGCAATGCATTGCACGCAGGGTAGTATTCGTGTGTAAAAAACAACAGAAATTTTTGTTTGTTGCTGGCAAAAGGAGGTTTTTCAGACTGAAAAAAATAAGGATTTTCCAGAATGGTCCCAGAAAACTATGCATTTAAATATAAAAAAAAACAGTTACATTTTTGAAATTATATAGTGACAATGAAATATATTATATTTTCTTTGACACAATTTTTAATTTATTATATTTAAATTTGTACTGAAAATCATAACTTGGTTCAATTTTATCGAATTATTTACTCCTAAAAAAAACATTAAATACACTAAATAAAATGATATTATTCTATTTTTTATAAGATTAAACTCAAATCAAATCATACCATTACTGAAATAATTATTATAATTTAAAAAAACATGAATATCAAAAAATAAATACACAAACACGAACATATTGATATTTTTTATAATCAAGAGATTTATTTATTGTATCATCATTGGTCAATGAGTATCAAGATTCGGCTCTATTTCTTCGAACGTCATCAAAAACACGAATATAATATAAACTTAGTTTCTAGCCTTATTAAGTCATCAACATCGTAATATATTATTTATATATGATTCTTAATGCAATTTATATTAATATTGAACACTTGACTGCATGCTAATAACTTCATTTTAAAATTATGCTTGATCAATTAATAAATCGAAAAGTATTTGCAATTGTTTCTAATGCTAACCAATAATAATGCAAATGCATTTTGCAGTCTAATCACAAAACGAAGCTAGTAACAATACTGTTATTTCAGATTTTCTTTTCTATTTTTTACAACAAATCTTTATCTATTTCAAAAAACAAAAGAAATTTCAATCACTTTTAAAAATCTGTGATGTGAAAAACGTAATTGCAAAAGTTTGTTAAAAAAATTGTGCTTTTGGTAAAACAATGTATTCCATTTCACCAAGGTCATTATTTGCATTAAAAATTTCTGAATTTATTGTGAATTTTTGGGGTATCTATGTTTTTTGATTTCAAATCATCAAGCATAATGTGAAAATTAAGAAATTAATTATTGCATGAATTCGTACGTAAAGTATACAGTATTTTTTGTGTATGTATAATTATTTGATTTACATTTTAGTAAACAAATATAACTATAGTGAAATATCAAAGCAAATTTTTGGACGTGCAACGAAAAAAGTGTTAATTTTTGTTAACGACAACGCATCTAAAATTTTTCTGTTGTACCCTCTTAATTCGAAAAATCAATAATTTTTTATGCTGCAAAAACTGAAAGTTTTCGAAATTGATTTCATTTGGAAAATTTAAATTTACCCAATTTTTCAAGGAAAAATGATCCTCTATTTAAAATAATTACATTTTTTATGTTGCACGAAAATAAAGTTCAAAAAACCACTAAAAGCTCAAAAAAAATTTTCATAACTTTGGCACTATATATTATATTTTTAAGATGATCTAGATTTGTTAATCGAGACTGAAAGAAAAAAAAAACCTTTCATGTGCAAGTTTTCATTTGTTATTTGGGGAGAAAAACTTTTCATAAAAATTTGGAACATATGTATATTCTGTTTCCAAAAAAACAGAAAGAAAAACCAATGAGGTAACTGTAAAAAATGTAGTTCTCAATTATTTTTCATGGCCCTTGACTTTGATAATTTTAAATCTTCATTCAAACAAATTCTTTTGAAAGAACTTTTTCAAGAGTTGCAGAAAATTCTAACAATGTAATTAAACTCGAATAAAGAACTTTTAAAATGTTTGAACATTTTTGTAGAGCATTTCAACAAATATTAAATACACAAAAATTTAATCTATAAATTATTTGATTTTCAAAATAACATAATACACAAAATTCTTGAAAGACATTTAAAAAAATTTGTTCCAATAATATTTTGTTTACTTTTTTAAAGGCTCCCATAAAAATACTTATTTATTCCATTAGTTATTACACCAATGGAAAAAAGGATATTTATTTATTCTCCCCAAAATAACAATCACCAAAAAATTATTTCGTACTCACAACTCGTAAGTGTACAATATGTATAATATGATTCATTTAACACGCAATAATCTCATGATCAACGTCTTCAACGCTTTTAAAATAATCTGACTTCGTGACCAGCTTTTCATCAACCTAAATCTCTATAAAAAAAACAACAAAAACTAAAAATCACACTTTCAAACTTTAAAAACAACAATCCAAGTTTTGTATTATACAAAAATTGACATGATTTGCCCCACTGGATATGGTACAAGAAAAATGTCTAAAAATATCCCAAAAATACGAAATTTCCTAGAACACTAGGAATTTTTAATCATGAAATTTCAGGCATTTCAAGGACATGAAAATTCAACATTTTTTTTAAACCAGAGATTGTTCATTATTTTACTCGATAAATGTTTGCAAGAGAAAGTTTTGGTTTTTTTTTTTTTTTTTTTTTTTTTATTTAGAAAAAACGTTATTTGAAAAAAAAAAAAATTAATTTTCTTGTGGTGACAAAGTTTTTTGTTTCATGAATTTCTGATTTAAAAAAAGTTCAGTTTTTCAAACAATATATTCGTAACAAAAATCATTTTATTCACTATTTTTGAAGTATCATTGGTAATTTTTTTCTCTATATTTGTCACCACTATTCAACCATCATGGTAATGTGAAATCCTGAAAATTCAAAGCTAGAGGGAATATTTTAAATTTTATATCGGACATTGGACGAAATACTGTACAAAAAACATTGATAATTGGAACTAATTAAGGCAATGTGAAACAAAAATATATTTTATGATTCCTGATGCAAAAATTTTTCGATTTTTTTCGTAAATAATGAAAATTGGCAAAATATTTCATAATTCCGAAGCCCAAGAAAATTATGAATTAATTTTTGTACGCCTCCAAAATTCGAAAAAGATTTTTTACCATTTTCTTATATAAACAGAACAACTATAAGTTGTTCATGATTCTAAAAAATACTTTGTACTTCAATGTCATTTAATGATTTTATGGATGATTTCTTTTCGTATGGCAGAATCGTTGTAAAATATTTTCATAATTTAGGATTCTGAAAAAGTACAAAAAAAGGTAAAAAGACAAAATTTACCAAATATCGAACAAATTTTGGATGATTGCCATGAATTCATGATGATTTATGAAAAATAGGTATACATAATTTTATAATTTTTGATGGATTTAAAAGATTTATTTTACTTGTATGAAGTTGTAATCACTAAAAATTTTGAAAAACAATGAATTCGAAAAATATTTCAAAAATGTCCAGCAAAACTTAAGGATTCAAACTATTTTCACAATCATTAATTAATTGAAAATTACAAAAATCATAGAAACTTTTAGGAAAATCTCAAATACTCAAATTTCAAAGAATTTTTATTCATGCCTATATAAAAACCAATTTTTTTCATCGCCTAGTGATTATTTAATACAGTAACTTTTACAACAAAGTTTTACCATTCATGTTACCAAATTCATCATTTCCCCTCAACGAAAATCCTAACAATGTTTTTAAACTCCATATAGTAGTAATTTACCAATCATTAATTTGTTTATACTGAATTAAACATATGAAATAAACCAAATATTCGAAAGACATACTTTCAAATAAAAAATGTACGAAAAAAATCGAAAAATTGAAGGTTAGAGCTGCATAAAAGTTTCACATTGCTTTTGGGTCTTTGGTACTTGGGTATCTGAGACCGAGGGAGGACCGCGGATACCCCATTATCATCACGTTCTCGTCATGCGAGTGAAGAGTTGTGCGACCTGACTGTCGATGCGAATCACTAAAAAGTACGAGGCCAGAACGCTGAAAACTGTTACCATCAGGCTAAGTCCCTCGAAGATGAGCTTGGGTGTGAAAATTTTCCACACCATCAAGTGCCGGCAGTGAATAGTTGCCGCCAGCATGCTCGCGAAAACCTCGAATTCAAAAAACCGTAATTCGAAACGGCGTCCCAACCCAGATTTGATACAAGTGATTTCGAAATAAAGGTAGTTTTAAATGGAACCTACTTGTGACTTTGAGGAGGAAAAGAAATTGCTACAATGTGTTTTATTTACTTATTTCATTTTTTTCAACAAAATAACTGAAAATGTTCACAGGCTGAATTATATACCCTCATAAACCTTTTGAGTGAAATTTTCACTCTTTAACTGTGAAAAGTCACTCGAAAATATGAAATCCTATTCCTTGTTTTAGTAAAACTCTGCTCAATTATTAGAGAAGAATCCGAGTAGAGTTCAGGAGTGAAATTGAATGTCTCTAAGAGCGACGATTCACTCTTTTAGAGTGTATTTTTACTCTACATCGAGTTAAAATACTGTTACCTGAACTTGAAGTAATTTTTTTTTAGATCGAAAGGAGTGAAATTTTACTCGTTTCAGAGTGAAACTCAACTGATTTTTTAGAGAAGAATCTGACTAGAATTTAAGAGTGATTATTCACTCTTTTGGAGTAAACTTTCACTCTATGAAAATACTGCCACTTAAACGTGAAGTGATTTTTCAATCTTTAAGAGTGAATGAAGTGAAATTCCAAGTCCATTTAGAGTAAAACTGGCCTTATATTTTGGAGAAGAATCCAACTAGACTTTGAGAGTGAAATTTAATGTCTCTAAGAGTGACGATCATTCTTCTTCTAATCAAAATACTACCACTCAAACTTTGAGTGCTTTTTCATTTTTTTCGAGTGAAAAGTTACTCCAAAGTATGGAAATTTTACTCTTGAATGGAAATTTTACTCTCTTTAAGTGTAATAATTTATTTTAAATTCATGTGACATTTCACTCCTCTTAGAGTGAAACTCAACTCATTTTATAGAGAGGAATCTAACTAAAATTTGAGAGGAAAATTCAAGTTTGATAAAACTAAACTCAATTTACTTTTAAGAATCTGACTAGAATTTGAGAGTGGAATTCGATGTATTTAAGAGTGACATTTCACTCTTTAAGAGTGTATTTTCACTCTACGTTGAATCAAAAAACTGGTAGTCAAACGTTGAATGATTTGTCACTTTTTCAGAGTGAAACTTAATTAATATTTTTGAGAGGAGTCTGACTAGAATTCAAGAGTGAAATTTAAAGTCTTTGAGAGTGACGATTTACTTTTTTAGAGTGAATTTGTACCCTACATCGAATCAAAATACTGTTACTCAAACTCGGAGTGATTTTTTACTTTTGCAGAGTGAAAAGAAGTAGTGAAATTTCACTCTTGTCAAAGTGCAACTCAATTCATTTTATAAAGAGAAATCTAACTAGAATTTGAGAGTGACATTTGATGCATCTGAGAGTTACAATTCACTCTTCGAGAGTGACGATTCACTCTTTTAGAGAGAATTTTCACTTGACATCGAAACAAAATACTGCTACCCAAACTCAGAGTGATTTTTTAATTTTGTAGAGTGACTCGAAAATAGTGAAATTTCACTCCTTTTAGAGTGGAACTTAACTTATTTTTGAAAGGGAAATGTGACTAGAATTTGAATGTAAGGATTAACTCTTTTAGAATAAATTTTCACTCAAAAGTAAAATTCCACTCTTTATTTGAGTACCAGTATTTAACTTAATGTAGAGTGAAAATTCAGTCTTAAAAATCAAGAGAGTAGATCCTACAACAAAAATGTTAAAAAATTACAAAAATTTACGAAATATGAAACAAAAAATAACAGTTTTAGAATTTTATATAAATTCCATGTCATTATCAACTTTCTGTAAAATTCAACGTAGTTTTTCATAATTCTACATTCGCTTTTAAAGTTCATATAACTTTCCAAAATTTTTTTTTAATTTCCGTCTTATTTTTCAATATTTCATTTTTATAACGAAAATATTTTCTGTTCGAGCTTACTATAAAGTGACGTTTTTTGGGAGGGGAGGGGCACCATGTGTTTTTTTTCTTTCCTAAATGACAAACATCAGCGTTATTTAAAAAAAAAAAAAGAAAGTTACAGCAAAGTCAAAAGTAGGTTCCATTAAACTGCACCATTTCGAAAATCCCAAATCCAAAAAGTGTTCAGATTAGTAAGAAATAAATTTCGTCAAACTCACCCTGACTCCATGGAACAATAAATATTTCCCAGCAAGAGTGAAAGTCGCGGTATGGAAGTGGACGTTTTTCTCGTACAAAATGAGTTCTCCCCTGCACATTTCGTAATCTTTTCGAAATTTCGCTTTCGCCAAATTGGGGTACATCAGGTGCAACGCGAAAGGGACGATTATCAACAGAGGCAAAGTAGCCCCGAATAAAATATAAGACCCGAAAGTGTTGATTCCTGAAAAACAAAAATAAAAAGAAATTTTTAATGAAAGAGTTTATCAAAACTCTAGATAAATAAATGTTTTAAACATGACGATGTATAATAACAAATTTGGACCATATTCATGTAATTCATAACTATTCCTATTCATTATTAAATTAAAGGAATATAAATTAAACTCACCAATCAAAATTGCTTGAATAACTTTGCTCTGAAAATGGTCGTCGATACCAATAAAAGCAGCATCCCAGTGAATCGTATGAAAAGTTGCTTGGTGTCCTGTGGCGTAAAAAAAATATTCCGCCAGGAGAAACCAGCACAAAAGAACTGAACTTGGGATTTTCAGTAGGTCGTCTGTAACACATAAAAAAATTCATTTCTTTAAAAACCAAATTTGTATAAATTCTGCAATTATCCAGAACTAAATTTATCAATGAAGCCATCAACGTCAAATAATAAGGTAAAAAAACAATAAATTAGATATTTTGCTTTCAATTATAAAATATCAAATAATATTCTACTTCCCAGATTGATTTGTAAATAAATTCACCAAAACTGCTGGCTTTCTGGAATCTTTCGATTGTCGAAACAATCAAAATGCAAACTCCAATGATGAACATGACGACAGTGCTTGGAGCCAAAACATGGCCCAACAAAAGTGCGTGTAAAAGAGTCAAAAGTACAGCAAGTTGGACAAAAGCTGCACTATATACAGTCCCAAGCCCATAAACTATTGGAACTGGCTCGCTCTGACTTTCCTCGGACTTTTTTCTGTAAATCGAGTTCTTCACTCTTTCGTACAATTTGGGTATCAAATTTTCCTCGTCGCAGTCGATCGGTTCGCGTCGTCTTGGTAGCAAATATACGATCAAAGGCCTGGAAAAATACGAGGAAGAAAAATTGAGTTATAATTTTTTTAACAAATAAGGAATTGAAAATCTTGGAGGTACCCAGGAATTCTATGGAATTTGATAAATTTATGGAATTTTAGAAAATGTTCGTGAATTTTGTGTTCATTAGAATATTTTTTTGGAATATGTACATTATTATTTTATAATTTTTGGCTGAACATTTGAGAAACTTGGGAAGTATAAAAAACTTAAGACGAATTTTAATGAGAGCTACAAATTTTTATGAAATTAAGAAAGTCTTGTAATACTACTCAAATTTTGAAAATTCTTTAGAATTAAGGCATATGAAATATTTACAAAATATTTAATGAGAAATCCGAAAAAATTTGGTAAAATTTTCAGAAACTTTGTAGATTGCGTTTCTTATTTATCTTTATTCGAAACATGCATGATAATGTTTTTTCTTTTTCGATTTAAAATCTGCACAACTTAAGAAGTTTGAAGAAATATTATAAAATATCTTTATAAGTTAGAGAAATTTTTACACAATTTGGAAAGTTTTAAACAAAGTATACTATGTTCAAGATTTCGAAAATGTTAAAGTATAAGGAAAACATGGAAAATTTTGGGAATTATGAATAATTCTGAAAATCTTGGAGGTACCCAGGAATTCTATGGAATTTGATAAATTTATGGAATTTTAGAAAATGTTCGTGAACTTTGTGTTCATTAGAATATTTTTTTGAAATATGTACATTATTATTTTATAATTTTTGGCTGAAAATTTGAGAAACTTGGGAAGTATAAAAAACTAAAGAAGAATTTTAATGAGTTACAAATTTTTGTGAAATTAAGAAAGTCTTGTAATACTACTCAAATTTTGAAAATTTTTTAGAATTAAGGCATATGAAATATTTAATAAGAAATACGAAAAAATTTGGTAAATTTGAAGAACTTGGTAAAATTTTCAGAAACTTTGTAGATTGTCTTTCTTATTTATCTTTATTCGAAACATGCATGATAATGTTTTTTCTTTTTTGATTTAAAATCTGCGCAACTTAAGAAGTTTGAAGAAATATTATAAAATATCTTAATAAGTTAGAGAAATTTTTACACAGTTTAGAAAGTTTTAAATAAAGTATACTATGTTCAAGATTTCAAAAATGTTGAAGTATAAGGAAATCATTAAAAATTTTGAGAATTATGAATAATTCTGGAATATTTGAAGAATATTAGAAAATCTTCCTAAATTTTGTAGATTGTAAAAAATCTAAAAAACTTTAAAAATATAAAAAATGACAAAAAATCTCAACGAATCTAATAAATTTTCATGAAATTCGGAATGTCTCGAATAGTTTGTAGTACTGTAAAAATTCTGAAAATTTCAAAAATTGAAAAAACATTGTGTATTTTGAGAATAATGGATGATTCTAGAAAAATCGAAAATTTTTTAAAATTGAAAAAAAAAAACTCATAAAATTTGTGGATTTTCTTCATTAGCATGTTTCTTCGAAAAATGTACAATTATGTTTTTCCTTTTTTAATGAAAGTATGCAAAACTTCAAAAGTATAAAAAAATCACAAAAATCTGAGTAATTTGTAAAATATTTATACAATTTGGAAAGTTTTGCATAGTTGTCATTACGTTCAAAACTATAAAAGTTGAAGATTATCGTTAATTCTGAAAAATTATAAAAATTTGCAGTTTTATAACATTTTTATAAATTTTGTAGATTGCATTCGTAAGCATATTCTTTTGGAATATTTAGAATGTTTTTTTTTTCTAATTTTTCTGGAAAACCTGAAAAGTATAAAAAAGTAACAAAAAATGTCAATGTGTGTGACAAATTTTTATGAAATGAGGCAAATTTTCTCCAGTTTTTCGTTATTTTCAAATTTCGTAAATTCAATAAACATTTAATATTCCAAAGATCTTCACCAATTTTTAAAAGTCCGGAAAATTTCTGGTATTTCGGAAAATGTTCATAAACTTTATAGATTTTTTTCATTTGCATATTTATTCGAAATATACATGAAAATGTTTTTTCTTTTTTTTTTGATAAAAATTTGTAAAACAAAAAGTAATACAAAATTTCGAAAAATTTCAGTAAGTTGATGGAATTTTCATAAAATTTAGGAAACTTTAAAAAAGTATTATGTATTACGTTCAAAATTTTGAAAATCTTGAAAAATTGAGAGAAGATTAAAAATTATTAAATAGTTCTAAATTTAAAAATCCTGAATATTCGTAGGATTTCAGAAAATGATCATAAACTTTTCGGATTGTGTTTTTAAAAATATTTCTTCAAAATATGCATGATGTTTTTTTCCCATTATTTAGTACAAATCTTAAAAACTTGAAAAGTCACGAAAAATTTGAGTTGAAAAATTTTTCATAAGTAGTATTGAAGTTAAGAATAATTTTTATTTAATTCAAAATTTCGAAAAAACTCCGAAAACATCAATTATCTTTCAGATTATCGATGACTTAAAAAAATTTTTTTAATTTGAAGAATTTCAAAAAATGTTCGTAAACTTTGTAGACTTTGTAGATATTTCTTCTAAAAATGTATTCAATTCAATTTGTAAAATTGAAATAGTATGTATTAAAATTGAAAAGGACAATTTCTTTTAAATGAGAAAACATTTTAAATGTTACAAGTTTTCAATAATTCTACAGAATTTGAAAAATTGGTAGAATTTCAAAAACGACATTATTTCGTAAATCGTATTTTTCTCATATTTTTTCAAATTATGCATAATAACTTTTTTTTTTCACTTTTAAAACAAACTTGAAATAATTGAAAAATATATAAAAGTTACGAAAAATCTTAGTGAGTATGATACATTAAAAAAATTTGAAGAAAATAAAAATTTCGAAATTTGTCGAGAATTCTACAAAAATCAAAAATTTTTTAGAATCTCAGAAAATGTTCAAAACTTTGTACATATATGTGTTTATTATCATTTTTCTGAGAAACATGCAGAAATTTTTATTTTTTTCCATTTTTTGGTAAAAATTTGAAAAGCTTGATAGGTATACAAAAATTACACAAAATCTTCATGACTTGGAAAATTTCTAATACAATTGGGGAAGTTTGAAGTAATTTGTATTAGGTTCGTAATTTCGAAAAATGAAAAAATGTGAAAATTCCAGAGATCATCCATACCTAAAAAATTCATAAAAATTAGAGACTTTCAGAAAATGTTTATTAATTTTGTGGACTGTATTTATTATCATATATGTTTAAAATTCACACGTTTTTTCATTTTCGGATAAAAATCTAACAAATTGTAAGATTTTAGAAATTAAGAAGAATCCTAATGAGTTAAACAATTTCCTATAATATCCAGAAAATTCTTAATAGTTTGTATTGTCTTCAAAATTTACAAAATTTTCAAAAATCATTAAACTTAAAAAATCTTACAGGTTGTCAATAATTCAATAAAATCAAAAAAAAAAGGTCTCTATTCATTGTAAATGAAAAATCTGAAAAACTTAAACAGTTTTTTAAAATAACTAAGAATTGCATAAAATCTAAATTATAATTCTTTAAAATTCGAAAATAAATACTTTCCAATCCTACAATATTCCAACTCACCTATAATAAAGTATGAAAATCGACCCCAAGACCAAGCAATAAATCATCCTCGGCAAAGCATTGATCTGCCAAGTCAAAGCATGTTTCACTTTGGAATCATTGGACAACTTCAACGCCCAGTAGCATCCCATGGAAATCACCACAACTATTGGCGAGTACTTAGCGACCAAAACACCCGGCGAAAATCCCGACAAATTTCCACATTCCTTCAGCCACATTTTCACAACGATAACGAAAAGTGCCAGTGTCACCGAAGAAGCCAACATGGTCGCGCGTTCGAAATTTTTCGAAGTTATGGAACCAACTTTTCCCATGACGTAGAAGGTGCAAGTCTCGCGACTTTGCTCTTCTCGACATCTCCAGAAATAGTTGGAAAAACGGATGCCAAGACAGGCTAGAATCCAGATGAACGCCAGTATCACTCGAAAATTGGTCCTCGAAGTTGGCTTTGGGAAGAATTTCGATTTTTTCTCGCTGCTTTCGCTGGGTTTTTCGGATTTGTCGATGTTGTACATGGAAACGCAGAAGGTGGTGATCAAGAGGAAGGAGAAGACTTTGTCCTCTTCGACGATGTAGCTGTTGGAGAAGAGACCCACGAGGGTGAGGAGGAAGGTGATTCTTGAGAGGTAGTTGATCTGGTGATATCTGGAAAAGTCGGAAGGGAAATGGAAAATCAAAATGGATTACAAGATTAAATGGAAATAAAATAGATAATTCCAAACAAACTAGAAATTAATTCAAGTTTTTCGTCAAAAATAAAGTGACTTGGACTGTGGTAGCATATAAAGAAAATTATTTGGTGATATCTGGAAGAATCAGAAGGGAAAAGGAAAATTATAATTGAATACAAGATGAAATGGTAATGAAGTAGATAATTTAAAACAAATTAGAAAATTATGAAAGTTATAGGTCAAAAATAAAGTGAATTAGACTGTGGTAGCAACTGAAAAAAATGATTTGGTGATATCTGGAAAAAGAAAGGAAATGGAAAATTAAAATTGAATAAAAAAATAAAATGGAAATTCAAAAGAAAATTTAACACAGATGAGAAAATTATTTATCTTATTAATGAACAATAAAATGAACTAGGCTATGGAAGCAAATTAAGAAAAATCATGAAAAGGGAAAAAAGAAACAGATTTGTTCAAAATATGTATAGATTATTTTAAAATTATAGACTTAAGAGTAAATTTCACGAATTCGATCATTTTTACTGAGTAGGTAAAAGACTGACATTTTATTTTAATGAGTATAACAAAATAATTAAAGTGAAACTATTTGTTTCAGGATGGCATGGAATTCAAAAGAGTTATCCAGGAAATTTTTATACATCTTGTAGAATTATTTATTTGATTTAGTTTGAAAAATAATAAATATATAGTGATTATAATGTATGATAGAATATAGGATAATATATACATTTAAAATAATATAGAAAAAAAATCATTAAAAATGATAAAAATTTGACTATTAGAATTCTAGATTAGACTTTTCTTCGGTTTTGAAGTTATTTTAAGACAAAGTACAATATGCCAAACCAAAATACTCACATGAGATTACACATTTCATTGGTTTCATCATATAGTTACTTGCAATTAATTATAGTTCTAAAAATTTAAAGTATTTTTATAGATTTTGGAGGGATAAAATCCATGAACTTTAATTTGAGAAACAATTTTATCAACGAAAATTTTAGCTATTGACTAGATTTTAATTATTTTTTGTATTTTCGGATATTTAAAATATTTTGTAGGATTCTCTGGTATTTTTATTAATTTCTAGTATTTTATAGATTTCTATAGATATTTTTGGAATTTGATGCTTTGGTATTAGTGGTTCAAGAGAAATAGTAAAAATTTAAGATTTAATAAAAAATAGTAGAAATCTATAGAAATACTAGAAAATTGTCAGAAATGTTATGAATACTGAAAAATACGAAATCCATGTAAATACAATTTTCTCCAAAATCTATGAAACACTTCAAATCTTGAAAACTTTAAATTTCAGAGTATCTTCATTTACAAATTGGAAAGTTTATTGAAACTGAAAAATTATATAAATACCGAAAAAAGACAGTAATTATTAGACGTCTAAGAAGACCTAGAAGTCTATAAAAATATTATTTCTAATTTTTATGGAATTTAATCTTTTATTTTGATATATTTATCTGTTCACGAATCTATAAAACCTAATAAAAATCATTTTCCTAAATCAAATAAAAATACTAGAAAATCTTGCGAAATATTTTGAATACTGAAAATACGGGCAATACTGAGAACTTCTGAAGTACTAAAAATTCATAGAAATAATTTTCTCGAAAAGCTATACACTACTTTTTATGTTTGCAAAATTTGAATCCTAGAGCATTGAATTCAAGAGATCTCTAAAAAAAGTCTATAAAAAACTATAGAATTATTTAGTAGATAGCATACTAAAAAGAACAAAAACTGATGAATTCTAAAAAAATAAAAAATATAATTAATACAGGGTAATAACTACTAGACGTCTATGAAGTGCTAGAAATTCAGAAAAGTAGTAGAAATCTATGAAAATACAAGAAAATCGTATGAAATGATAAATAATGACAAACACGAGATATACTAAGAACCTATCAAATAACTTCAAATCCATGCAAATAAACTTTCTCCAAAATCTGTAAAATACTTGTAATCTTTTGAATTTCTTATCCCATAATATAGAAATTTAGAAATGATTTTAAAGTTTACTGAAAAACTAGAAAATTTCATAAATTCAACAGCTATTAAACAAAAAAATAAATTGGTGAATCATTCATTAAAAAAAAAAAACAAAACGGAGGAAAACAATTGGTTTTCTAATAATTCATTGATGTCTAATTATTACTGTGTCCCTCAATTTTTTTTTTATTTATTTATTTTTTGAGTATCTGTAGAATTTACAGAATTTTCTGGTTTTTTAATGAACTTTTTTACTATTTCTAAATTTTGATACAATTATTGTTATTTATTAATATTATTACTATTATCATTTTTATTATTATTATTATTATTATAAACTCTGCAGAAATAAATTTTTTAAAATACTATGAAATAAAATGCTCGAAATATCTGAAATTTTGAGTCCTAGAGCATCGAAATCAATCGAAATTTAGAAATTATTAAACTGTTCATGAAAAAAGTGGAAAATTCTTCAAATTCTATAAATACTCAAAAAATTTGTAATCACTCAAAGTCTATAAAATACTATAAATCGAAAAAAATAGTAGAATTCTATAGAAATACTGGAAAATCGTACGGAATGTCATAAATTCTGAAAAAAAACCAGAAATACCATGAACCCATGAAATACTCAAAATCCATGGATATATATAATTTTTTTTGAAAATCTATTAAATACGATTAATCTTTTGAAATTTTAATCCTAGAGCATCGAATCAATCGAAATTTAGAGATTATTAAACTGTTTATGAAAAAAGTGGAAAATTCTTCAAATTCTATAAATACTCAAAAAATTTGTAATCACTCGAAGTCTATAAAATACTATAAATCGAAAAAAATAGTAGAATTCTATAGACACACTGGAAAATCGTACGAAATGTCATAAACACTGAAAAAAACCAGAAATACCATCATGAAATACTTAAAATCCATGCATATAAATAATTTTCTTTGAAAATCTATAAATACAATTAATCTTTTGAAATTTTAATCCTCAAGCATCAAATTTTAAAAATCTCTAAAAACTTTTTAAAACCGCCAAAAAATCCTTTAAACTTTAGAAATGCTATGGCAAATATTAAAAATACAGCAATCATTAGTAATTCATGGAGTACTAGAAATTTCATTAAAAAACTAGAAAATCGTACGAAAAGTTACTTATGAAAACAGAAAGATACGAAAAGCACCAATAAACCTCTCAAATACTTAAAATCCATCTAGGTATTATAATTTTTCCAAAAACATACAAAATACTTCAAATCTTCAAATCATACATTACCAGATTCAATAAATCTTCAAAAAATCCATAAAACCATCAAAAAATCCATCAAACCCTACAATTCCAAATGTCTAAAAATAGATAGAGCCCAAAATAAATTTACCTGCTCGCATTGTACCACGTCGAGGACACGATATCCCAATTCTGCACCAGAAGAATCCCCAAAAGCGAAACAGAGGTAATCCCAGTCACAAGAAACACCGTATTCCTCAGTCCCTGCACAAGATTCGTCCAAAAAAGCAGCAAAACCGTGCTCCCCACCAAAACATTACACCAAGCCGAAAACTTCATGAACGACGACTCGAATATTTTTATCATCCTTGCCTCCGAAATCCCGTTGAAAACCATGTAGAACGAAAAAAGTGCGCAAAACATGAGGACCAAACCCTTGCACATGAGGTTCGAGTCAAACTGAATCCAAATTTCAGCGCACATATTTTTCAAAGTCCTCAGGTAATCCCTGGCATTGGCCACGAATTCTCCGAGTTCCTCCTCGTTGCTGACGTTCCCCACGTCCACAGCGAGTTTGTCATACATGGTTTTCAGTTTTCCCAGGTTTTCCTCGGAAAAAAGAAAAGCGTTGGAGGCGTAACTGTCGACGTAGAGTTTTGTCTGGACGACGTTTTTCCAGATGGAGACGAGAAGGTAGTTCGTGTCCACGATCGTGGCATTTTCCTGGGCCCAGCTGGGGAGCACGTCAAGAATGACGAATCCAATACTGGAGAATGGGATTGGGATTCCGAGGATTGCTGATAGTGTTGGGACGAAGTCGATTTGGCTTACCTGAAAAAATGTCATAGTATAATTGATATACACTTAATATAATTCAACCTAATCTCAACTCACCAGATCATAACTATTGACCAACGAACTCGGTATCAAATTCATCTTGGAATACACGAACATGGCAGCCTCCACTTCGTCCGTGCTCTCGCCCCCGTGATCCCCAGACTCCGTCATCCCATGATCACCAACAATCATAAAAATAGTCTCGTCATCCAAGTTCTCCACAATATTCTTGATCAACTCATTCGTGTCATTCAGCTTCCTCGTCATCTCCGGATGATGGACCCCATGTTTGTGCCCACAATGATCCACTCCCAGAACATGAGCCATAATAATAGACCAATCGTCCCTCTTCATCTCGTCAAAAATCCTGTTCCTCACTTCACGATCCACAGTGTCCAGATCCCAGACATTGAAGGAAGGTGCGGGATACTGTCTCAAGAATTTCCCGGGAAACAAAGACGTCCAAGTGTCATCGCCCATGAAGACAACCCCATTGTCACCAGCCTGTTCCACCCAGTTGTCCTCTTCCACGGTGTCTGCTGCGAAGTTGGAACCGACTTCTATGAAGGTTGGCAGAGTTCCTGTCGTCAAGCTCTTCAACCTCTGCATCGTGGTGGTCGGAGGGTCGGCGATGAACTTGTACAAACGAGTGCTTTGGGGATGTTTACGTAAGAGGTCATGGATGATTGGGAGTTTGTTCCTGTGGTAGCTTCCAGTGTTGTTTCCTGGGTACCAGTTGACGAACTCGAACTTGAGGGCGTCGACGAGGAGGACGATGACACGAGCTCTTGGTTCTAGACAGTTTTCCACGTTGTCTCTGGGGGAGAAAAGAGAGGAGGCGAGAGAGCAGGTTGTTTTGTTGGGGCAGGTCGAGCATTGGGATTTTTCGGTGAGGTAGACTCTTTCCAGGAGGAAGCCGCTGGAGAAGAGTATTAGGCCGGCGATCATCAGGTAGGAGAGCCAGATGAGGAACAGGAAGTAGCACCAGATTTTCGACATTTTGAAGGAGAGAGGGTGTGTGGTTGATGAGAAGTACCTGGAATATGAAAAATTTTAGGGATATTAGTATTAGTATTAATTATATATTGTAGGAAATAGAAAAACTAATTTTTTTTTGTTTTCATCTATTTTATAAAAGATTGAAATTTGAGATGCATATCGAAAGAAAAAAAATTCAGTTTCTTTTTCATAAAAAAGATGTTTTTGTAGGAAATTGATTCCGCGAGCAAAGACTGTTGAATAGCATCCACAAGACGTTATATTTACATTAATAATTGTAAAAATATTTTGCTTAAGAATATACTTTATTGTAAATAAATATTATAATTGGAAAATATTAATGAAATTCAAAATAGATGATTTCCAAAGCAAAATAAATCAGTATTATCATTCGAGTTGAAATTTTTGGCCTAAAAAAATCTATCGAAAAATTTATTACAATATTCATGAAAAAATCACATTTTAAATTAACAAAATACATGCAAAAAAACTATTGATGATAACATAAATAAAATATTTACATGAGAAAGTTTCATCTATATTTTACTGAATAATGATACAAAAATTAAAAAAAATTAAACTACTTGTTGAAAAAAAACTTTCTTATAAATACTTGACACTTTTCGTCTTTAATTTTGAAATTTAATTGGTGATTAACATTGATTTCAATGCATTTTAAAATAAAATCTAGAGAATTTAAGTATTAATCTATAGACATTTGTTCGAAATCTTACTTAGCAACATTTTTAAAGTTATTTTGAAAAAGATGAAAAAAGAATTCAATACATGAAAAGGTTCAATATAAAATAATTCTGAAACTATGATTTCAGAAATAGAATTTTCTCATGATAAGGATCCGAATAGACGCGGTAAATATTTATTATGTTCAATCAGCTTTTCTTATAAATATTCAAAATTTATGTTTTCTATAAAAAAACAATTAGCATAATTATTTTCATTATATTTTTTGTTGGAAGCGCATTGCCTGACTGTAAAATTGTGTGGTTTATCAACAAGACTAAATTCAAAAATTTTTTCAGTATTTTTTGATGACGTGATCGTTATAAATGACTATTTTTATTATGAAGAATCACATTTTTGAATGTAACAGTATAGTTTTGAGTTTCTTGATGAGGACTTGAGCAAAGGTTCGAAGATTGAATTTCGATATAAAAGAAATAATTACTATCTTAATTAATAATAATAATAATACATGATAATTTTTTTTTTTACTGAATTAAAAATGTAACCAAAATACACTTTATTATATTATATTTTCACAACTTTTTTGAAAAACATTACTTCCTGGATTTTCGAAAGAATAGAATAAAATCGGAAATAACAAAAATTTGTTCTTTTTTATTATATTTCATTTGATAATGAAAAAACCATTAACAATAGGTTATTATGAAGAAAAATAAAGTATACATAATCTAATAATAGATATAAAATTGTAAAACATTTAAAATCAATATATAATTTGTAATAAATATATTGTGAATACCGTAATAGTAAGCAATAATACGATATTATGTTTGAAATAAGGATTAATGAAAATTATAATTTGAAGAGAAAACAAACTTTAAACCAATTTTAAATTTTATTTCGTTGAGTGACATTGAATTTCCTGAAAAAACATAATTTTATTTCAAAATTTTTAAATTGTTCTTGATAAAATTTGCATACATTCTAAATATTGTCAAAATTAACTGTATGTTAACAATTAATTTAATTAGAAGCTCTTCACAGAAAATCAATACCATTTAACCTGCCAAATAATTAGAAAAATCCCACATGTCATTTCCTCACTGAATACATAAATGAAAAGCACTAAATTCAATGAATCGTTTGTTTATCTTTTTTTTAATAAACATGCAAAAGCTGTAAGTTAACAACATGAAATGTATACGTCAAAACATTGTATGATTTGCAAATTATAACCTTTACGAAAATTCTTCAAGATCTGCAATTCCCATTAACGTTCCATATTTCACTAGTTTTTTTCATTATACTACAAAATTCATCAAATGAACACAAATCAATAAACAATTTTCGTAAACATTGAAAATTCAGAAGATTTGACGTTTGTTGACATTTAACAGGATACATTACAGGTTGGGTTATGTTAGGTTAGTGTATTTTGTGTCCTGAAATTGGCGTAACTGATAATTTGAATTTGAATTTTCAAACGTAACGGAATTTAAATGAATTTGAATGTGATTGTGATTGAACATAATGTGAATTGTATTTATATTTTCAGGTTTGAAGGAAAATAAAAGTTAGATTGTGGAAAAATTAACTTTTCAGATATTTTAGCTATTTCGGCATAAAATGATAAAATACAACTTCAGGTTACGTCAGGTGAGGTTAGGTTGGTGTATTAAGTGCACGCAAGTTGGCAGTAGTGGCATATTTGAATTCGAATTTTCGAATTTCTAATTGAACACGGAAGGTCACAAACACAAATGTTTATAATTTCCTTACACTATAAAAGATCCTTTAATTTACCTTATGCTAATTTCGTGTTGTGATTTTTTTTTAAAACACAACACGAATATTCGCGACTTGCATTGTTATTATTTAGATTGAGTTCCTTGTTTTGGCAATGCCATATTTTTGCTTAGCGCCATAACGTTTTTTATACTGGAAATTCGAATGTTCAAAATTTTTAAAATACACGTTACTGTTATGCAAATATAAATCAATCGTCATGTATTAAAATTATTTTATTCTTTACTATTTTTTTAGTAATGATCTTTATTAACGTTTTCCATCTTTTTGAGCATCGTTTTACACTGAAAATTCGAAAGTAGCCCAAATAACGAGCTTTAGAATTTGTTTTTTCAAATGGTGTTAAATTCTGTTACCTAGTTTTTCGGTTTAAGTTTGTAAAATTTTGGGTTCTGGAATTTTCAAGTAATTCATCGATTTTGAGTATTTTACATACATTATTTTTCCAGAGCTACGAAAAGAACTTTATAAATTGATGGTCCATAGTGTCAATTTTAAATAAAAATCATCTGATAATCGAGGAGAAAATATTGAATTTTTCTCAAGGATTAGAAAGATCTCCCGAAGGTCCAAAAGATCTTAAAAGATCTCGACTATTTTGAAGAAGCCTTTGCAATCTATATTGTAAATGAAAAATCGAAGAAGATTCTACTAATTGACGATGGATAATAAAATTCATAACTCTTGCAAAGTATCAAGGAAAATACCAAGAAAAAAATCAACTTGGAAAAAGATTTAGATCTGAGTAATACCAAGGAAAAGATCTTTGCCATTTATGCTATAGATGAAGAGAGATCTTGTAAGATCTTTACTATCCATAAAAGATCGATCAAGACCTATGTCTGAAACACGTTGGAAGATGTTAACTTTTTCTCATTGACTAAAAGAGTCTTGAATGTTTTCAGAAGATCTGGATTGCATTTACCTATTTCTAGAGGATCTATAAGGATATCGCCATCATCTGAAAGATCTTTAAAGATCTCAAGTATTTTTAGAACTTTTAAAGATCCAGAGTATTTTTGAAAGATCTAAGAAGAATAATTCATTAATGAAGATATGTTAATTTCATGACTCTAAAGAATTTCAAGGAAAATACCGAGGAAAATTAAGGAGAGGATTATTAAAGAAAAAATTGAGGTTAAGGAATAATGTAGGAGAATTCTGAAAAAGGTCTTCACTATTTTTGCTAGGTTGAGAGAGACTTTGTAAATTATTTAGAGACCTTGCATGATCCCAACTTTTCACAAGAGATTGACAAAGATCTGATTCCGAAATTTCTGGTAAGATATTGAATCTTTCCCAAGCACTAGAAGGATCTTTCAACTCTTCAGAAGATCTGGATGAATTCAACCTACTTCTGAAGGATCTGACAATTATTCTAGTAATATTTTCTCTACTTATCGAACAAGTAAAAATTTCGTCATGAACCAGCCTAATTAGTCTTATTTATGCATAATAGCTCGGAACCCCATCCCCTTCCATGCAAATATATACCCCCATGTGTCGTATGGAAATACAGGGATAAAGGCGTGGCAAGTACTCGCGTATCAAATTTTACTCGGGGACATATCGACCAATAAGCCCTCCTTTGCAACAGTTGCAAACGCAAGCGCTGTTAAATTCTCGTATCGCCATGGAACTTCCCCCAATTTACGCAATGCCGATATTTTCAGGAGGAAAAATTTACATTGTCACAGGAATATCACAATAATTTAATCCGCTTATTTCAGATTTTTAATATTTTTCATTTCCTCTTTTCTTCTTAGATTATTATACTATAATTGTATCAATCTTGAAAAAAATTATGAGAAGCCTAAAATTCAACAAGAATCTTTAGGTCTTGGACATAATTGGAATTGCTCACTTCAGGAAAGATTCAAGAAATCTATATGTTACCAATATGTTGCCCTATAAAAAAATTACAACTATTTTCTAGAAGCACATGTATGGACCGCACTCTAAAAAAAATGTATGGTAATTTTACTGTACTGATACGAAAGTCATTAACTATTACCTTGTGTTGACATTAAACTATAATTTCACAATGTGCAGTTGGATTTTTCCAGTTTATTTATACTAATATTCCATATTTTAATGAAATTTTCCTACTCAAGTATATGAATCATGAAAGAATAGTAAATATGCAGTACCATGGTATAGGAAATATCCGTATTTTTTTTACGGTGCAGAACTACAAAGGTTCCTAGTATTTTCGTCAATTATTACATAGACTGTAAAAATCCATCCCTTTTCTTAATAAAATTCTAAATTTTCAACATTGTTCAACTTCGTTAGATACCTGAAATTGGTCTCCGAATGATCGACAAGTTTATGAAAAAAATATTAACAATCCCATTTTCCTCGACTGAACGGATTATACATGCCTCGAATTCGTGATATATCAGTCAAATTCGCCAACCCCCAACGGAGATGGAAAAAAATAGAAAAATAGACGGATTCATTCGACGCAACTATATAAAGCAAACGTCCCCGTTCGTCTAAAGCTCGACGTGATATATGACGGCACTTTTTGACGTGCTTTTACAGATTGAATTGAAAATGGCTTCCTGGCTCGGACACTCGACGAGCGTATATCTATCTTCGGAAAAACGAGCGCTCGACGTACCAAGGGTAAAATATAATTTTTCTTCTGTCTCTTTCCCGGCCTTTTTTTCGCGCTGATACGGCACATTGCAAGCTGCGGCGACGGCAAACTCGTTGGCTGACCGCCGCGAAAAGTGATTGTCCGGCTCATTTTTTAACCACGATTTTGCCTGCAAGGGAAATATCCGAGGTGATATAGCACTCGGCATAGGTTCGCGAAACGGTCAATGCTCACCACGATCGGCTATATATTATTTGCCACCCTTCAAACACAGGATTTATACTTCCCACACTTTACAAACCGCACCCTTCCTGCGAGGGATGAATAATCATTTCAATTTAAAAGCAAATCGTTTTCGCACCGTACAAACTTGTATCCGTCGATTTTCGATGGTTTGGACCAAGTGGTATTGCCGATTTTAACTGTAATTTGCTGTTTAAATTTACAAGTTACGAGTAACTCAAGTTTGTTACTTTGATTAGGGAGTGTAGGGCATTACTTTAAAATGTCTGACAGGTTACAGACGTTGAAAAAAATTCTTGATATAATTTGTGGAAATTCTTATAAGACTGGAAATCTATACAATTTTTTATTTTAGAGCATTAGAACCTGGAAATCTACAAGAAATCTGTAACAGTAACAGGAATTTCATCAAATTGTATAAATACTGAGAAAGTAGTTCCAGAAAAAAACAAAACACCATTTCAGCAACTACTTCGAGCTTTCAGCTATTTACTGCAGCCCTCATCAGGAACTATATAATACGACAGACAATCTTTTAACATTCAAACAAAACTTAATCAATACAATATCTCGTACTTACAGAGAATCCGGTATCAGTAAATTTATAATATTGGAACAGCAAGTACAATATAAATCGGAAGATGCATCGTCGCGAAAAATATACTCCACATTAATAATAATGAACAATTTTAGACACTTCCTCGTCGACTTGCTACGCGACAATGAATATGAATTCCAAACAAACTATAAACTGAAAATGAAATGATAAAGAGTATTATGAAATTTCATCGATAAAACTATCATAAATCGTGCTGAGGAATTTTGTGTCCTCCTGTTTATTCAGAATGTCGGAGAAAATAAACTAAAGTAGCCAAAATCTAAAAAAGACTCAAAATTCATGAAGATACTATTTTCTGGATATTCTGTTTGAAGATTTAAAACCAACAGAGCTTACAATTCTAAAGCATCAAATTTTAGATATCTACCAAGTAATCTATTAAAGTAATAGAAATTCATGAAAATACAGAAAAAATTCTTGTAACTGTATAAGTATCGGAAAAATTCGCAAAGTACTGAAAATACTCAAAATTTATGAAATACTTGGAATCGACAAACATTTTGATTTCTGAAAAATTAATGTAAATACTAAAAAAACTATTAAACTTGGAGTATCAGAGCATTAAATTTTTGAAATACACCTAGAAATTTATAAAAATAGTAGTAATTTATATAAATATTTCAAAATCCTCAAGATTGTAGAAATTTTCTACAAATACCTAAAATACTTCGAGTACTGAAAATCTATGAAATACTGGATATCTGTGAAAATTCTGTTTTCTGTACAGTTTGTTAAAATACTAGAAATATGTTTAGTTTCGAATTTTATAGCATCAAATTTTGAAAAATTACTGTGTGATTTATAAAAATAATAGAAATCTATGAAAATACCAGAAAATCCTTAAGAATGTTTAAACATAGAATATATGCGCAAATTACTGAAATTACTGAAAATATATGAAATACTAACTTAGGGTTTACAAACATTCTGTTTTCTGAAGAGTTTTTTGAAATTCCGATAATCTTTTGAACTTTAAACTCTGGAGCATGAAATTCTAGAAAACTACTATGCATTCTTAAAAAAAGCAGATGTCTGTAAAAAAAGCAGGGAATTCTAAAAATTGTATAAATATTCAAAAATTTGTGGCATACTGAAAATACTGGAAATTTATGAAATACTGGAGACCTATGAAAATTCTGTTTTTTGTACAATTTGTTAAAATACACTCGTAGAGCAAACTACGAACATTCTGTTTTCTGAAGAGTCTTTTGAAATTCCGAAAATCTTTTGAACTTTGAATTCTAGAGAATGAAATTTTAGGTAATATATTCACTTAGCATTGTTTAAAAAAGCAGGAATCTATTAAAAACGCGAAAAATCTTAAGAGTTGTATAAATATTCGAAAAATTTGTGACGTACTGAAAGTACTGAAAATTTATGAAATAATAGAGACCTATGAAGATATTGTTATTTAAAAAATCTTTTAAAATATTGAAAATCTATCGAGCTCCAAATTCCAAAAAAGTCACTGAGTAATCGATGAAAATAATAGAAATCTATGAAAGTATCAGACAATCCTTGAAATTGTACGAATTTCGAAAAAATGCGTGAAGTACAGGAAATACAGAAAATCTTCAAAGGTATTAAAAATTTACTGAATTTGGAATAATAAGGATTTGAATTCTAGGAATTGATTGAGTAATCTATGAAAAAAGTAGGAAATACACAAAAAAAAACAGCTGAAAATCCTTGAGATTGGATAAACATTCGAAAAAGGTTAAAATACTGATTCTAATAAAAATTCACCAAATGCTAGAGATATACAGCAATACTATTTTTGAAAATTCATTTGCAAAAATACTAAAACTTTATTAAGCTTTGAATTTGAGCAAACTCGAGCAATCTATAATATAATATAATATAATCGACTTATCTATAAAAACCATAAAAATCTTTTAAAATAACAAAAAACCTTCGAATCGTTCAAATATTGAGAAAATTCGTAGGTATTGGGAATACTGAAGGTACTTAAAATTTATAAAATACTCGAAATCTGCATACATTATGTTTTTCAAAAATTTATTTACATACTAAAAATCTATCAAACTTTGAATTCTACAACTCCAAATCCTAAAAATACTCCAAGCAGTCTCTAAAAATAGAATAAATAAAAGAAATAGTAGAAAATCTTTCAAATCGTAAAAATATTCAAAATAAAGTACGTAAAAAACTGAAATTGCTAGAAATTTATGATTGAATTGAAATCAATGAAAATACTGTTTTCTGAAAATCAATTACACTTCAAATCCTCCAGCATTAAATTCTAGTTATTTAGATAAAAACCCATAAAAATAAGAAAAATCATTCAGATCGCATAAATACCAAACAATTGCGAAAAATACTCAAAGTACTAGAAACCCACAAACTACCAAAAATCCATGGCTACACTGTGCTTCAAAAAAACTTCAAATTCCAGAGCATCAAATCCTAGCAACTCATCCAGCGATCCAGTCAAATTCTAAAAAGCTACAAAAAAACCTTACAATAATTTCAGTATTTTTTTTACCACATATTCCAATGACCACCCTTTCAAGATCGACCCAAACTGCTCAAAAAATAAGTCCAAGTTCTTAAAATCCTTCCCGATTCCTGATGAAGACCTGTCATCCATCAAGATAACCTCAAGACCAACCATTGTACACCCAGCATGAAAAACATCGAAATGCATGTTACGATTCTTTTATTCCCCCGGACCACATTATTGCCGCGATGTAATAATCAGTTACGCGAGAGCGAATAATTCCGGCATTGTTTGATCAACTACCCTCCCCCTGCCCCAACTTCTTCCCCTTTTCCAGAGACGCGCGTATCCCATAAATGCCGGTACCGGGTTGGCGGATCATATATGGGATCGAAGCCATAGAATACATGCACAATGCTTTTTATTCCGTTCTCATTGCGAGCAAATAACATCTGTACATTAGATCACTATAAAATCGGTCGCCGTGGCAGAGCCACAATGGGAGCCTATTCAAATCTCATGTAGAATGCGATTCAAAGAAACCTCGTCCTCGCGGCGTCGGTGGCGTCGGCGTTGACGGTGCCTTGATAGCTTGCGGTTTCACATGCCAAGAGGCCGTGAAAAGATTCACGTTAATTCAATTTTTATTTCCGCCCGCGCGATTTTCGCGACAAGTTTACTTCAGAGTCCGAAGGAGAAATCCAAGGATAAAGAATCAGAGTATCCTTTAATCTTATGATTTTTTTTTGAGTCTCCAAGTTTAATTACTAGATTTTGATGCTGAAGGATTCAGAGATAAGAAAAATTGATGCAATAGTTTCGGAACTGATCTTCCGATAGCTATAAAGCAATATTTCTTTCAAGCTTTTGGCATTTATTATGCCCTCTTCAGGAAACTGAAATACATGATTCTTGAACTTCCCAATTCAACGGAAGATGGAATGGTTTTTTCAGGATATATTGAGGTCGCGGACAGATTCCATGAGTCCAATGATCGCAAATTAGGCGAGTATGCAAGTGAAGCTATGCCATATGACACGTCCTCACTTATCCATGGTAATGTATCCTACAGCGAGAAGTGGAAATCTTCACGATGACAATACGTTTTCAACTTATATTCAACACTCGACTAAAGAATACATCTGCCTGTTACAAAGACATGTACTTGTATCGGAATGAAATCATATTGTCTTGTAGGTATCATATTGTCCTGGTATCGTTCATTGCAGCATCTGCCCAGATTTCTAAGGCAACTAAAAAGTATTATGCCTTGCAGGATCTTATCATTACCATGACAATTTCAACTCACAGTGTAAGACCAAAATGAAGCATTGGATTCTGAATTTAGACGACGTGATCTTGACAGCCGGTCAATATCCCTGTTTTTTGATACAAAACGTCCCGGGAATTTCTGATGCCAATAGTCTATTGTTGCGTTTGCTGTTTGTCATGTAGCGCCATCTTGTAAGAACCAGAAGTTTTCCACACCTTTTTCACGCATTTGGGGTAATACAAAGTGCGCCAACATTCACCTATTGATTGTCTCACCAGGTCTGAAGAAGAACGCACCAATGATTGATGTTTTATCGATACATGGTTGGAATTGTACTGGATTAAAGTTCAATAAACCGTATTGATGACGCCAATCGCTTGAAAATTGTCGAAGTGATGCAATTGTTTCATTGACCCAATTCATATGGCGTACCCTGAACATAGCCCATTGAGTGGCACTGAATTGGCGTTGATCATAAGCCTTCTTAAACGCAGGCACCGATGATGAACGTATCACTTCTTCTGGTAAAGAGTTCCATAAAGTCACCACGTGGTTGGATAGAAAGTGCTGTCTTTGCAGATGGTGATGTCTCATTGTTTTTAGCTTCAAGAAGTAGGTCTCAGCAAGAGTAAATATAGTTGGAAGCGCTTCTACATTGTAATGTCCTGACAGGCATTTCCGTTAGGAGTTTAAGTTGTTGTAATCTCTCGGTATAGGGAAGTTTCTTCATCCGCATAGATAATGGTGTTTGTTCTAGCAGATTTATGTCCTTTTCGAGGTATGGTGGCCAAACAAAATTAGCATACTCAACTATCAGCAAGATATAAGAGTATATACTTGTCGCAACATGTCTACTGACAGAGTTGCGAAATATTGTTTCATTACTGACAATAAGGGGGAGATTAGTTCCAAAAAGATCGTCAGAAATGAAATAGTAATGGTGGGATTAATAAAGATTAAAATTGATGCAACTTCCTAATTTCGATGACTGTCGAAATTGCATGAAACACGGTGACTCCCACGCTACCAGTAAAACGTGAACCGTAAAAAGCCCGTCACCTGTGGCCCAGAGCCAACGAAAGGTACTTTCTTGAGATCTCGATCTCTTCACATCCGCCGGGTCTTGCTGCATTATACAGCCACCCACCACTTGTAGGCCCTATAGATTACGTCTACTTGTACTCCACGTCCTAAGACCCGCTCGAGGGCAGATCCGAGATTACAAGGCGATTGTTGCAATTCCCGCTTTTTCTCTATTTGTTTGGCTTTTGACAGTACGCCCATACTCATGCGCGCATAACTTCATCCGATTCGCTCAATCTCATCTGCGATCGGCAAGTTGAGCGTGTCGCGGCAACCCCCGAGTCTGTAAACATTGTAATTCGAGTCCGTCCAAGCATCTCGACATCGAATCATGTACTTTCACACAAATTCACGCGAAACATCAAAGGCAGGTCTTTGTGCCATCCGGGATTAGGATTGTTATTTTCCTTCATTTCTCACGCAATATGAAGATTTGGCTGGGGGAAATGATATTGGGTGATTCAATGTCGACCATTTTGAGTTGGTATGTTTTCGTCCCGAGATGTAAATCTCTGCAGTCATATTCTTCTAAAAAAAGTCTAAGGATACTAGAAAATTTTTAAGACTGTCAATTGTGGAGCATGTAAAGCTGTAAATCAATGTAGAAATATATTTTCATAGTGAAATCTTTTGAACTGTATGTATACTAAACAAATACGAAAAATACCAAAAGTACTAGAAATCTATGGTAGATGCTGTTTACTGGAAATCTATTGGACCTCAAATTTTAGAGCATGAAATTCTAGAAATTCATACAATAATCTATAAAAATACTGGGAATCATGAAAATACTAGTGTTCTATATATTATTATGAGTTGATACATATAAAATAAGAAATATACCAGAAGTCATTAAAATACTGTATATCTGCGCAGACATAATTTTCTCTAGAATTTATTGAAACATTGTAAATCTATGACACTTTGAATCTTAGAGCACTGTCGTCAAAAAGTCAAATCGTAGGAATACTAAAAAAAACATTGGAAATACTGGAATTATGAAAAATATGTAAAATATTGGAAATTTGCATAGATATTGTTTCATTGAAAAACTTTTATTACTTCAAATCTATTTTCGACTTCGACTTTTAGAACATCAAACCCTAGAAATCCCTACAGCAATTTATAAAAATACCAGAAAATTCTAAAAATATGATGGATACTGCCACGTCCCGAGTGTGTGACATATCCAAATAAGGTTCAATATACAGGCAATATATATTCAATAATATTCATCAAGGAAACAAGTTGAAATTTACGAAATTTAGCTGAAAATCGTTAAATAAAATCATCACTAATTTCAGGTTGTTCTAACGATGAATATTAAAGTTGTTTTGAAGCCAAGTTTCGTAAGAAAATTCCAAAATATATGTTAACGATAGTCTAAATTTGTTAACATCTAGCGTCGCAATGTTATCTGTAAATTTCACCAAATTATTTTTTTTTTTAAAGAAATACGAGACATTATTATCGTACTGTTAATCTATAAAGATACTTTTTTTTCAAAAAATCTATCAAATTTTGGTTACGTTATCGTTTGGTTTACGTTATCGTTACTTAAGAAGAAATAGTAACTCGTTTCCGTTACTTTCACGTTACTTTTTGGAAGAAATTGAATTGAAATAACAAAAATCGAAAAACTAAGCCTGAAAAATACAATTTCAACGTACTTGTGATTTTTTTCTCTAGAAATTGTTTATTTCAAATATAATAAAAAATGTTAATATGAACTTTTTTACCCTTAGAAAAAAATCAGAGAGCTTGTTCAAATTTTATATTTTGTTCAAGTTTACGAAATTTCTGAACCTGACATTTGATTCAATGTTAGCCACAAGGAAACATTCGCAAATTTCATAGATTTTTGAAAGAATCTCAATACCTACCCAGATTTTCAGAATTTTTCAATCTTTTTGTACTTTTTAGTATGTATAAAATGTTGTAGGATTTTCTAGAATTTTTAAATTTTCTACTATTTTTCTGTACATTGATATATAGATTTCCAGAGTAATTGTTTCATGCTCTAGGATTAAAAGTTTATTGAATTATTGGTATATGAGAGGATTTTTCAGCAACAAATTTCTAAGAGCATTTTTATTTCATGTATTTTCTTTAACCTTTCTTAATTTTTCTACGATTTGAAGAATTGTTCAGTATTTTTGAAACCATTCGTATTTTTCAGTATGATGGAGTATTGCAGAATTTCCCAGTACTCTAACATAATTTTAGTACTTTTATGATAATAATTGTTCTATACATTTCAAGAATTTCGAACTCTAGAGTTTGAATATAATGAAACATTACGCGTTTTACAGGATTTTACACAAAACAGTGTCTCGATAGAGTTTTACTTATTCGAGTACTTTTTGTATTTCTTTAGTTTTTCTATGATTTCAAGGATCGTTCATTATTTTTATATATTGCTGTATGAATTTCTGGAATTCGAAAGATCTCCAATGTTTCATATATTTGCACCTATTTTTCCGAACGTATTTTCCTTCTGAATTTTAAAATATTTAAAGAATATTGAGGAATTTTTAGTTTTTTTAAATAAATCTCTTCAAATTTCCAGAATGGGATAAAACTGGAGTTCGAAATTTCTGGTGTATATTTCGATCGATTTTGCAGAAAACAGTTTCTTTATATATAAAGGGCCCTCAATATTTTTTGTATGTTTCACAAAGTTAAAGAATATAAAAATTTTCTTATCTTCTAACAGACTTTTATTAACATAAATTTTTTAGAATTTGAAGCTCAAGAAATTCAAGTTTTTTTATTCCTTGAATTGCATAATTTTTTTAAGAATCACGTGATTTAAAACTTCATAAAATCTAGTATTTTTCGTACGTTCCGTATTTTATTTTATTTTTTTTTGTATTCATTATTATTCCATAAAATTTTCCAGCAGGATCTCTAAATCATACAAATCCTGCTGTAGATTTTGCGATCTATAGATTTAAAGTATTTTTATATCTTTTCATGCGACTTACTAAAATTCAACGCTTTTAGTCGTGAAAGTTTTTAATAAAAAATAATAAAAGCCTATTATTCGTCAAGATTATTATTCAAATTACGATTATTCCACATAGTTTCATTAAAAATTATTAATGAAGAATTTTATACTTAAAAATGCGGAAGTTAAAAATTACCAAGATCTCAGTTTTAGAACATTTTTTAAAAACTTCTAAATTGTGCTAAAAACTTAATGGGATAGATAAAAGTAACCTAAAATAACGGGATTTTCGTTACTCGTTACCGAAAAAAGTGACTCGTTCCCGTTATCGTTACTTGTTTCATAATGTAACGCGTTACGTTATCGTTACAGTAAAAAATGTAGCGTTTTAGAGTAACGCGTTACTTTCAAACCCTGATACTTGGTACAACAAAATGATTTCCTGTATATCTTCTTCTTAAAATTTTAAACTTTCTACAAGATCCGGTTCTGCTTAATTCATGATATCCTTTCTACAATGTCTGAAAGAAGTATGAAATTGTCTTTTGAACATAACCCTTACTTAAATTCAAGATTTTAAACTCATGATAAAGAAGTGCGGATTATTATTTTACCAATGTATCTTTAGATGAATGCCTCATGACCTTCCCATTTTACCAGAACAAACCTTCATAGTGAAGAAAATTCAACCAGAATCACCTTTTCTGACATCTAACTTCCGTAAAAAAGTTCCGCCACAAAGTCCCCAAACGATCCAATCCCCCCTCCCTCAACCCTGCACTTCCTTCCATACGATGTCTTCTGAACATAACCCTTACTTAAATTCAAGATTTTAAACTCATGATAAAGAAGTGCGGATTATTATTTTACCAATGTATCTTTAGATGAATGCCTCATGACCTTCCCATTATACCAGAACAAACCTTCATAGTGAAGAAAATTCAACCAGAATCACCTTTTCTGACATCTAACTTCCGTAAAAAAGTTCCGCCACAAAGTACCCAAACGATCCAATCCCCCCTCCCTCAACCCCGCACTTCTTTCCATACGATCAACCCCAAAAGGCCTTCGCCCCGAAACCCCCCTCGCTCTTTTTTTCCATTCCTAACTTTCAAAAAACCGCGTATAACAAGAAACAAAGCCCATGGAAACGTCTGAGCATCGCCCATTGTCCCATCTCGGTTTCCTACTTCTCCAAAAAACGAAACGAAGCGAAATGGGAAACGAAAGAAAAAAAGGACGCGAATAAGGCCAACGCTCGGTCTCCTCGGTCTCCTCGATTTTGCATCTATGTGTAAACGTCGCTGGGTGGGCGTACGTAAACCCCGGGCATGTCCCCCGTTGAATGTGTACTCTCGTCAGATGTTTTACTCTTAACATCTCGCTCGTGGCGACCAATGGGGGATCGGGGGGCGTAGCCCCAGGGCTGTGATTGGCGGGAATCCTGGGGTGGCCACAGTGTTTTATTTCTCGGTGGCCCCCGGCCTCCCTACGTCTTTGGGATAGCCACCCCCGGGAGGAATAGCTACGTCGCCATCGTCCCCGAGCGAGCCACTTTTCCACCCTACTTGCAAGCTCCCCGGGCGTGTACATGTTTCTTCTGGGATAATCGTGGGAAGAAAGCGGGGGCTTTAACGTGGCATCGCGCATTTCGGGACCGACCACGAGACCACGCGGACGAGGGTGGTTTCGTTTTTTAGTTTTTTTGACTCTCTATATTGGAGAACCGGGGTGTCAGTGATACTGTCCGCCTTGGATTTTGAGGGAAAGTGTTGGGGGACGTTGGGGCTGAGGAACTGTATACGTGGTTGGTGGTGGTGTCACTTTGGTGCGTTGGAGTGAAGTGGATTCTGACGAGGTGAAGTAGATTTTCGGGGGATGGATTGGAAAGTATGGTAGTTGAATGGTAATGAGGAACTGGATTCGGATTGGAACGAAGATTCTGAGGTGGTATGGTGAAAACTTGAAATGGATTTGTGGGTTGTTGGGTGAAACGTCGAAGTTGGTATCTTTGAAATTGCTGGATGGTATTGGAGTTTTGACAGTCGGAACTGAAGACAGAGCCATTGAAAATGAGAATTTTCGTCACATTTTGATATCTGGTTCTGCATTGCCGAATTAGTATGGGAAGTTTAGAAAAGGTTTAAAGGATATTACTGTGGCTGTATTTTTAGCAGGGTTTGGAAAGTTACCTTAAATAGGGTAACGCGTTACGTTACTGTTACCTAAGTGGAAAAGGACTTTTTTATGTTACCGTTACTTTCACGTTAGTTTATGGAACGAATTGTGTGTAAATGACGAGACAGAAAAATAAGGGATGAAAAAACATTAGCAACGTACTCGTAGTTTTGTTCGAGTTTTTGTATTTTTTATGAAGCTCAAAAAATTACTGAATATGACATTTCATTCAATGTTAGCCGTGGGGGAAAAATTTGCGACTATAATAGATTTTGGGGAGAATCTTATCTATCTACATTCTTAGTGTTTTTGACACTTTTTGTATTATTCAGTATGTATAAAATGTAATGAGTTTTCTAGTATTCTTATTAAACTTTCAATATTTTTCTGTACATAGCTATATAGATTTCAATAATTTCATGCTCTAGAATTCAGAGTTTTTTGAATTTTTTGTACTTCAGAAAATTTTTCAGGACAAAGTGTCTATGTAGATTTTTTTTTCTTTTATTTTATTGTATTTTTTTTGTATTTTTTCAGTTTTTGCATGATTTCAAGGATTGTTCAGTATTTCTGAAACTACTCGTATTTTTCAGGATGTATGAAATGTTGCAGGATTTCCTAGTATTTTTATATATTTCTAGCATTTTTGTATAAATTGTAATATATATTTCGAGAATTCCAAGCTCTAAAATTTCAAGTTCATCAAATTTTTCGGGTTAAAAAGAATTTTTTAAAATACAGTGTCTCGAAAGATTATTTATTTCTTTCAGTGTTTTTCGTATTTCTTCAGTTTCCCTACGATTCGAAGAATTATTCGGTATTTTGATATATTGCTACATAAATTTCTGGAATTCGATGCTCTTGTTATTGAATTTGTAAAGATTTTAATGTTTCATAAATTCACCTGTATTTTCTACATATTTATTTTCTATTGTGTTTCTTAGTATTTATAGAATGTTGTGGAATTTTTCGGTTTTTTTTTTCAGATACCTCTTTTTATCCCCAGAATAAGATTTCCTACAATTGAAAATTTGAAATATTTGAAGTATTTCAATCGATTTTACAGAAAACAGTTTCTTCATATGTAAATATAGAGTGCCTTCGATATTTTTTGAATTTTTTACAGACTTTTCGGATTTGAAAAATTTTTCAGTTTTTTTATGGACTTCTATATTATACATATATATAATTCAAGAATTAAATGCTCTAGAAGTTGAAGTTTCTTGATTCCTGGAATTACTTAAATTTTCGAAAAATCTTATAGCATCCATAAGAAACTAATTGAATTCTCGTATTTGTCGTATTTTCTTTTGCATTCATAATACAATAACGTAAGATTTTATAGCATGATCTATAGATTTTGAAGATCCTGCTTCAGTTTTTAAGATCTATAGATTTAAAAAATTTTCATATATTCTCACGCGGATTCATAAAATTTAATGCTGTGAATTGTGAAAGCTTTCAATAAAAAGTGAAAAAAAAAAAACATATTTTGTCGATATTCGTACAGAAATTACTCATATTTCACTCTGTTCCATAAAAATCATCAACATAGAATTCTGTATCCGAAAAAAAGGAAGTTAAGAATAACTTATATCTCAGTTTCAGAACATTTTATAAAAAATTACAAATTGTTCTTAAAACTTGATGAGAATGATGAAAGTAACGTGCAATAAATAACGTGATTTTTGTTACTCGTTACCGAACAAAAGTAACTTGTTTCCATTATCGTTACTTGTTTAATAATGTAACGCTTTACGCTATCGTTACAGTAAAAAATGTAACGTTTTAGAGTAACACGTTACTTGTTACTTCCAAATCCTATTATTTAATACATTTTCGTGAATCGCTACATAAATTCTCAAAATTAGAAGCTTTGGGATTCGTGCTCTAGAGTCCTAATTTCGATAAATTTTCAATACTTTGCTAGATTTTTGAGACAAAAAGTATCTCCACAAGATGACAATTTTTCATAGATTTCAAGTACCTGTGGTATTTTAAAAATTTTTCTATTATTCATATAATTCAAAGTTTAATGATTTTTCAGTAATTCAGTATTTTTGTAAGAAAAAAAGTATCTTTCGAAAAAAATTTTTTTCGATTTTAAGTATAATCAGAGAAGTGGTTTTGTTAAAACTATTGAAATTTATTTGAAATAAATAAGCTGTAGTTGGTGCGTATTAGAAAAAAATATGAGCTTTATAAATGAAATGATTGTGACTTTGAATGAGTTTTTCAATATTCTCAAAAATTTTTTTGGTACAATTTCAAAGGAATTTATTTATCAGTATGAAATTTTTTTTCATACGCAGCTACTAAAGTTTATTTATTTTCAATAATTTTCCTAGGTTTTCATGAAACCTCTTTTCTGAGTGTACCTGTGTAATTTTTTGTAGTTTTTCAGGATTCTCATAATTTGAAGAATTTATGGTATTTTTTTCTGTTTTTTTATACATATTTCTAGATTTCAATACTTTACAATTCATCAAGGTTCCATAGATTTTCAGCATTTCGATAGTTTTTTGCGAAAATATCTACATAGTATCTGAGTATAGCATTTTATATGCAGAATGCTACTATTTAAAGTATTAAACGTATTTTCTAGTAGGTATTTTCATTTTTTGTATTTTTGATATTTGTACGATTCAGAGAATTATTTATAATTTTTCTGTATTTCTTCAAGATTTATAGGTTTCAATGCTCTAAGACTCATGGTTTCATAAATTTTTCACTATTTATATATTTTCGCTTTTTCAGTATTAATCATGTTTTATGGTAAACATACATTTTCATTGAATTTTAATGTACTTTCATAGGTCACTAGTATTCTTATTGATTGTTACAGAAATTTTCAGAGTATGATATTCTTGAACTCAGAGTTTTAAATATTCTTCAAACAACAAGAAGTAAGTTTGAAAACAAAAAAGATGAGCTTGGTTTCCTCAAACCACGATCCCTCAACACAATTTTTTTTTCATTTTTTACTACAGATCAAATGTATCTTCTTCTCGAATCCATCATAGGAATATTTCTCATGATATTTCAAAATCATTTTGTTATATTAACAATCTCAAAAAGGTTTTGTCGCTTTTTCGAAGTCAAGTTGATTCAACAATACAATGTTTCACTGAGATAGAAAGATTTTTGTTTAAACAACGATACTCACATCAGTTTATGGTCCTGCTCGATTTCGTTTCTTAATAGTTTAAAGTAGACGTGGTCAAGGTGAAGTAGATCCAAAGAAAATATTATTCCATACTCTTCACTTGATGATTCAGGAGAGAAAAAAGAGGCCCTGCAAGTTTTGCAGAAAGAGAATGAATTTTTAGTTCCTCTCTATAAAATTATTACGAATTTGTAAATCTGAAGCAGATCCAATGGAACATTTTTTTAATATTCAGAAGAGCTGTCTGCATTTTATCAAAACAATGTTTAGAATAGAATTTTTTCTTCACTGAGTAAAATTTACAACATAGAACAATTTTTTTGTCAATTCACTTGTTATAGCCAATTAATAAGGCCATTTGAAATTGTTTCTTAGTCAAAAATGAAAAATTTTTTCTGGCAAAAATAATATATTTCTAATAGTTCCAGTCAATAAGAAAAACTTTTTTTCTTCATATTTTTTAAAAGTTTCAGGAGGTTGTTGAAAAATATGAAGTACACTAACAATTTTAACATAATGATTATTGTAAAAATTAGTATGTGAATTTGTTTATATAACAGTTGAATAACTTTTAATTATTGACATTGAAAAAATTTATTGTGATTTCTATAATATTTTACAAATTTTCGCTGAATACTGATTATTACAGTATTTTCACTGAGGACATGGAAAATCATACTGCAGGAATTAGAAACATAAGGGATAAAATATAAAATCATTACATTGATATTCTACCATACAGAAATAGTAAATTCTTATTGATCCAGTTTAGCAAAATATACGGTTCATATAGTGTAATTTCCATTTTGAACATTTTAAGCATTTTTATATTATCTACAAAAAATTGGCATTTGTATAGTGATTTGTACAATATAACAATTTTTACTCTGCAATATTGTATTAAGTAAGGTAAAAACGATAAAATCTGCAATAACATTGTGGAAATTACAATATTTTAATCATTTCTACTTGAAATGCTAGTTTTTTTTCTCTCAGTGTACTAAAACCCTATGCATGTATAATTTCTTTAAAAATTTTTGAAAACATCCCAAATCTTTGAAACTTTGAATCACAGAGCATTGAATTTTAAAAATCTGTATAGAAATCTGTAAAAATACCAAAGTATCATTCGAATTGTAAAAATACTGAAAAAATACGAAAAATACTGAAGCACTAGTACAATTTGAAATACTAGAAATTTTCTAGAATCCAAAAATGGAATCTTTCAGAGAAAAAGAATGGATATTCCTCCCTCCCCAAAACCAATCATTTATATAGTAATGTGTTCAATACAGCAATTTTAATATGTATATTTTAAAAAGTACGATGAAAATGGTAAGATCTGCGATAAGATTGTAAAATATGCAAGAATATCGTAAAAAACCATAAATTTTAGTTCTTTTTCCCACAATTATGTCGAAGCACTAGATTTTTTTCTCATTGTACTAAAAAACTATAAATGTATGAGCCACTCAAAAATTTTTAAAAATATCATTAATCTATGAAACTTTGTGTCACAGAACATTGAATGTCAGGAATATATAAAAAAATCCATAGAATACTATAAAATCATTCAAATTGTAAAAATACTGAAAAAATACTAGAAAAACTGAAAGAACTAGTAGAACACTTGAAACTTTGAAGATCCGAAAAAGAAATCTTTTAGTCAAAAAAACATATTTTTCCCTAAAAACCATCACATATAGTAATTTTCACAGTATAACAATTTTTACTAAATAATATTGCAATAAGTGAAATAAAAATGTCAAAATCTGCAATAATATTGTAAAATCTGCAAAAACATTGTGAAAGTCACAATATTCTGGTATTTTCTATCATAAACGTCAAAAAATACCAGATTTTGGCTTAGCGAAAGATCATCATTGATGACCTTTATACCCCCACTAACTTAATTTGATAGCAACTATTGTCACCAAAAATTCAAAACAATTCATTCACAAGATACTGTTTATCCAAAATTCACTACTCATAACAAAATTCATAGCTAGCTCCCTTCAGAAAATTTCACCAAGGAAAATTTCCACATCCCGATTGTCTACATTCCGATTTTCCTCTAACGCCCTTAACCTCGCCAACTCCATCGAAATCTTCTTCAGAAATTGGCTAACCTAACGAAACTTTTCTCCCAGTGCAAGAATGCGGGTCACGTGCTGCGAGGGTAGTAGTTCGGGGTGAGAAGGAAGACTTTTTTCGAAAAGAAGAAAAACTTTGGAAACCCTTGGTAAAGGGATGTCGCTGCCGAGGGGCGTCGGGCTGGGGGTTGACGTGAGCCAGCTGATGCAGCATCAGCAACAGCAACAGCCGCACCACGTGTTGCCGGCGGCGTTTTTCTTGAGAGCTAGTGCAGAGCGGTACCAGAGGACACCAAAATGTGCGAGGTGCCGGAACCATGGGGTGGTTTCCGCCCTTAAAGGGCACAAGAGATACTGTCGTTGGAGGGACTGCGTCTGTGCGAAATGCACCCTCATCGCGGAGAGACAAAGGGTCATGGCAGCGCAAGTGAGTTTCATGCTTGATATCTCTAGTTTTAAGGACATACACTCGAACTCCTATACAACGATCTTCGATGCAACGATGCATTCGATACAGCGATGCGCGTAACTTCAATATACCGGTGCGGATGCGCCTTTCTCTTTATCCCCACTCTTGATACTCGCAGTGCGCGGTAACATTGTATTCTAGCATGTGAGAGACTCACGGACAGCGTGCACACAGTGAAAATGATGCGGTGGTGGGGATACCTCCAACCATCGTTGAATCGGAGTAGGCTGTGCTCGAACGCAACGTTATATTGGAGCTCGAGTGTGCACTGAGAAAAAAGTTACGAGATGTATTGAAATAGCATATGGGAAACATTACCATATTTGCATGGTATGAATGACATTACAAAGTTGTTTTGGAAATGCTTGATGTGAAATCTAAAGTAGTCGCAATAGAAAGGTTAACTATACACAACAGCAACACATTTTTTTGCATAGAAGCGACAGAAAATTCGATCTGCACGGTTGACATTAAAATTAATGCATATTCCAACTAAAATTCAGTTGGGTCAAATGAAACTGAAGAATTTTTTTCCAGTGAAATATAGTGGCATTCGATTTTCGTAATTTTTAATCAACTGACGCGGCGAAGATTAATATTTTTCTAATATTTTTGTGATTATGAAGTTTTAAAATCCTTGAACTCATGGAGGTAATGATAAAGGAGTCATAATTAAAGGAGAATCATTTCATACTCCAAATTGATTCATGTTTCGGTTAAAAAAAAAATCCTCTTCAAGATCTGAATAAAAATGAGTTCCTTAGGCATAACATAATATCCATTACATTTTTAGAGATTTTTTTATTCCTTTAGTTTTTATACAGCTTGAAGGATTTTCTGATATTGTTATGGATTTCTATTGAGCTTTTTGGATTTCGATGCTCTAGGTATCGAAGTTTGGAACATTTTCGAAGATATTTATAGGTTTTTGAGGAAATGATATCTTAACGGATTCAAAGTACGTACATTGATAACAATTGGAATAATAATATAGAATATTCATATTTTATGTTTTCCGTATATTCTGTACAATTTTATCGAAAATAATAGATTTCTAGTATTTTTATACATTGCTGTATGAAATTCCAGTGTTTGATGCTATAGTATCGAAAGTATCAACGATTTTGAGTATTTAAATTGATTTTTTTTTAAATAGAATTTTTCGTTTTTATCTTTTTTTAGTTTTTATACAATTCTGAGAATTTCATGGTATTTTTCTAGATTTCTCTGTAGATTTTGAAAGTTATAGGCTCTAGGATTTAAAGTGTAATAAATTTTTGTAAAAAAAATATTTTTCGATAGAGTAAAATTCGAAAAGAATGAAATATATTTTAGCTTAAACAAAGTCCTCTTTTGTATCAATATAAACATTGAATTTCTCATACATAACATGATAATTACATTTTTGGTAGTTTTTTTTTTGTATTTCTTCAGCAATACATACAGCAATTTTGCTGTATGTATTTTACATACAGCAAAATTCAAAAAGAATGATTTCACACTCTAAATAAACTTATATTTTGACTTAAACAAAGCTCTCTTTTGAATCAATTTCAACATTGAATTCCGCATATTTACCATATGAATTCCATTTTTGGAATTTTAAAATATTTTTTCAATATTCATACAGCTTGTAGGATTTTATGATATTATTATGGATTTCTATACAGCTTTCTAGAATTCGATGTTGTAGGAATCGAAGTTCTAGAAATTTCAAATATTTTTATAAATTTTTGAAAAAAGCAGTGCATATCTACAAAGATTTCAAGTGTTTCATAAATTTCTAGAATATGCGTATTTTATGTCATCGATGAAATTTTGGAGTATTTAAATAAAGTAATTAATATAACTTTTATAGATTTTAAGTATTTTTTCAGATCGCTCTGAAAATTTTCGGAATTCGATGCTATAGTATTAAAAACTCTAACGATTCCAAAAATGTTATTTGATTTCTTAGAAAACAGTATCTTTTGCATTGTAAAAAAATATTTTCTTTGTTCTCTTATTTTGTAATTTTTGAATTTAATACAATCCGAAGAATTTTCCAGTATTTTAATGAATTATTTTACTTTATAGATTTTTAGAATTCTGTGCCCTAGAATTCAAAGTTCAATAAGTTTCTAAAGAAATAATACCTGCATTGTTTTGAATAATTCATAAATATTCAATACTCCTCACATTTTTAAGTATGTATGAGATTTTTAAGATTTTCGATTATTTCGATAGATTTCTACTATTTTCGAAGATAGCTCTTTCGGTTTTCAGAATTCGATGCTCTAGAATTTTAATTTTGATATACCTCGAGTATTTATTGATTTTCAGTATTTTATAGATTTTTCATACTATATTATTTCTTTTTATGTGAGTTTCATAAATATTTGGTAGAATTTCAAAGTATATAACTGCATAATTTTTACTATATCTTACAAGAAATTCTCCCTTAAAATACAGTAAAAATATCACAAATATATTTATATAAATTCACTGTTCATTAAGTTCTTTACTCATCTATAATGAAAAAAACTACTTCAATTTTTCTTTCCGTGTAAAATCCAGAAAATAAGAATTCAGGTCCAAAATTTAGACCTAAATTCTAATTATATATTTTTTATATTGAATTTTATTGACTATATGACTATGATGTGACATACATTCTTAAGACAGGTTTTACTGTGAAAATTTTTCAAAATAACCCTTAGTCGTTGGAAAAACACGTTAAAACGATTGCGAATCACGCGAGCGTAATATTGCATCACGTAACGACATTCAAACGCGTCCACGGCCATTTTACTCTGCATAAAAATCGCTTGATGCGATGCGTGCTCGTTAATAAGGCGGGGTTGATCCTGTTTTTTCGAGGAGCCACCTTTAGAAGCCGTTCATGCATTTTGCACGAGGGCTACAAACGTTCGTCCCTTGTGCCGATTCCAATGTAGGAATGCAAGAATTACACTTTCGTAAAACGAGAGTACCCATATGAGAAGGGTCGAGGGATCAAGCCTTGCCTCGCGAAATATTACACTTGGATCACGTGACCTAGCTTGCAATATCACGCACGCCCCAAAATTCTATTCAGGGGCATTTTTTCCATCTCGAACCTGAGAACTTGATTCGTGGATTTACGTATAATTGAATGATCATGTTATTTCACGGTGTTACATCGGGTGTTATTTCTTTTGTTGCTATTCGGTATCCGAGGGTTGACGAAACGTGAGTTGTAAGGAATTGATACTTGGTGTCAATGTTTCTGGATTCCTGGTTTTTCAGGGATTTTCATGGAATGTAACGATTTATCAATGGTATGGTAATGATTTGGTAAATAACATGATCATCAATTCGAGAATTTTTTCATTTTGTACACTAAAAGTTGAGAAACATTTACGATTAAATTGTCAACCCTGAAAATATTCATTTTCCTATTGAAAAAATTTATTTAAAAAACATTTTCTCTGGATTTGTTGATAAGATTTTCTCTCAGTTCGAATTAGTCAATTTCGACTATTTCATAGTCGTTTTTGACTAATTTGGCTAGCCAAAATAAGGCTGCTAGTAAATAGTCAAAAATGACTATTTCAATTAGTCAACAAGCATCTACTACTGGAAATAGTCAAATTCTACTAATTGAAATATTAAAAATTCAACTTAGAGAAATAGTCGAATTCACTAATTGGAAAAGTCAAATTTACTAATTGAAATAGTCAATTTTGACTATTTCGTAGTCATATTTGACTAATTTGGCTAGTCAAAAGAAGGCTACTAGTAAATAGTCAAAAATGACTATTTCAATTAGTCAACAAGCATCTACTACTGGAAATAATCAAATTCAGGAAAGAGCGTGTAAATTGATTAAAATTCAAATTAGTAAGGCAGCTTAAAAGAAAATGGCCTATTTCGGACATCCCGGGGGCCGCGCCCTGGGAAAAAAAACTCACCCAAAAATTGTTGAAGCGAAGTCCACGCAGTAATACTTGCGTCTTCCACAGAACACTGGACAACACGACAATGAAAATCACGAACGCGCGCGTGAACCGGCGACGAAACACGTGAATGCGTGACACGTGCGACTTTCATTTGTTTAATTTACACTACTCAAGTTATGCTATGTTATATGAAGCATCAGTACTTCCATGTATCGATGTGACTAGTCAAACATTATTTGACTAATTCAAATAGTCATTTCCCTTAGAATCGACTATTCGAATAGTCAAAGCTGCAATGACTAATTGCAATAGTCAATATTTGACTAATTCGGTAGTCAGAAAAATTGACTATTTATATTTAGTTGAAAAATGACTACTAAAATAGTAGAATTTGACTATTGTTAGCAGTCAATTACGCGAAAACGACTATTTGAGTAGTCAAAACATCAGTGACTAATTCAAATAGTCAAAATTTGACTATTTCGAACTGAGAGAGTTCAGAACTACTAGGCTACTTCCACTTTTTCTAATGCCACAAAAAAAATTACATATTCTGCTGCAGGTCGCGTTAAGGAGGCAGCAAGCCCAAGAAGAAAGCGAGGCCAGGGAGTTGGGTTTGCAGTTGCAATACAACAGTAGCAATTGCAATTCAGCTCCTGTGCACCCAGCAGCTTCAGGAGCAACAACCCCTTCTGGGGGCTCGCCGCCTCCCCATCCAGGAATGGCCGCATTGCCGCCCGTGGCCGCTGCTGCGGCCGCAGCCGCTGCTGCCCAACTACAGACCCAACTCCAGCACCAACAATCCGATTGCGGAATTTTGCAGCGGATGCGGGTCCCGTCCCAGGACGACTACCGCCAGGTCAAGGCGGAGAAAAATGATACGGCTGTGCACGCGGATTCCGTAGCCGCCATAACAGGTAAAATTTTTTCACGTCCCCCCTTTTGTCTGACCGTTTTCGTCGTTTTTTGGCTGAAGGTTGGGTTATTATTACCATGTGAGAAAGTTTTCTACAACCGGTTTCCGATCTGTTGGATTTGACAGATTCATCTGCTAGAATCCCTCAAAGGTTGAGGGAAAATAAATAACAGGTCAATCTGTGAAGAGTTGGATAGTTGTGGAAGTCCGTAACGCAATCGCAGTGATCTTGATTTGCGAACAATTGAACAACACTTTCCTAAATGTAACTAACATTGCTAACTGATGAAATTTTTGAATAACAATATCCATGTAAGCAAACAAACGTCTGCCAAAACCTAAACTCCAAAATTGTTCAAAACTGGGGAAAGCATAACTACTAAACAGCCCAACTAGAACAGAAGTAGAACCCAACTGAACAAGACCGTCCGAAAGGAATGTTCAAATTGTAATCTGGCGCTTGCGATTTGTTACAAAAGGAACTAGGGTGCACCGATACGATAACCTTTTTATAATTTATCTTGGATTTTCCAGCATTTCGGGTAAAATAGCTGTTACTTCCGCTTGAATGTTGTCTTTTAGCTCTTCTATGGTCTTCGGCTTGTTAGCGTGAACCTTGCTCTTCAAAAATCCCCACAAAAAGAAGTCCGGTGGAGTCAAATCTGAAGATCTTGGCAGCCAGTCAATATTTCTGACACAAATAGTCTATTGTTGCATTTGCTGTATGGCATGTAGCACCATCTTGTTGGAACCAGAAGTTTTACATACCTTTTTCACGCATTTGTGGTAATACAAAGTGCGCCAACATCCACCTATTGATTGTCTCACCATGTCTGAAGAAGAACGCACCAATGATTGATGTTGTATCGATACATGGTTGAAATTGTACTGGATTGAAGTGTATTGATGAAGCCAATCGGATGAAAATGGTCGAAGTGATGCAATTGTTTCATTGACCCAATTCATGCGGCGCACATTAGAAAAAACAATTCGCAAAGCAGAAAATTAAGTCAATTTAGTCCCAATGATCCTGTTTACTGCTTGACCAATTGTTCCTTCCAATTTTGTGTCACCGGAACATGACACGCTTCAAGTGCGTTCATCTAGGAAATTCCAACGCGATTCAACAATAAACGTTTCTGAAGATGTTAAACTTGAAGAGTCACATAAAAGACGAATCGGTAGTACGAAATGAGCCGGCACGCGACTCGGTATAGAAAATAATAAAGGCCAGCCAATATCATTTATGCCAGCTACGCGAGTACTTTGTACAAGCACCTTTCGCGTAGTGTATTGCACGCACGTACGAGTACCCATTAGAAAACGCGCACACGTGGTTGCGCGTCACGAGGTTAAGTAAATAATGGCCAAACGCGAGCCCCTTCTTACACCACTCCAAGATAAGTCGCTCGTTAGTGGCAGCTTAATTCGTGGCCCTGCCAAGGATTATTATATAGGTACAATCCGCCAACCCCTTTTTCGCTCTCGCTTTTCTTCCCAGCTTTATTTTATACGTCGCGAGTTTTTGCTTGTTTCCCGCCACGATTATGTTGTCGCAAGAGTATGACTTTACAAGTGGGTACTTTTTGCGGGGGGCACAATAAAGCCTGTAATAACACCTTCCCCGGCGAATCCAAGCAGCTAATTCCTCGTTTACTCGCATTTTCTTTATGGAGGAATCAGTTCTTTTGTGGTTTTTGCAGTGGAAAATGTGAGTGGTGAGGGGATGTCGTTTTTAGAGAGGGTGGAAGAAGGGAGGTGGAATTTTCCGTGCTGTTGAAAAAGATGAAAAATGATTCAAAAGTTACATCATTTTTCGTACATTAGAATAATTTTAATTTAGAGCGTTATTGAGGTACACCACAATTGTTATTATAAGAATGAGATTTCTTCATTCAATGATTTTTACTCTTTCTGAATTTGTGACCTTTTTCTCAATCGTAAAAACATGTTGAGAAGGGGAGAAAAAAGTTTCGCGATCCGAAAAACTCGAGAAGAAACGTTTTGTTAATGCACGGGTACGGGCGATGCACAATTTCCTGTCGTCTTGTACATACAAACGGGAGTTTCTTGAGCTCGCTCTCTTGAAAGAGGGATAATGGTCGAAGGATTCAAGAGAGCAAAGTGATCCTTCGGGGCAGAGAGAGAAGTGTCGTGTACTGCACACGTGTCTCGGTACATATCGAACAAGTGGAGGAAGCCGGCCCTGACAACGTCTATAGATACTCGAGACTTTTCAAGAAGAAGCCAAAAGTTTAAGCAAGAACTGCAATGAAATTTGCGAATAATGACAGAAGTATGGAATTCTCGAATGACACTTATGAATGAACATGAATTGAAGAAGAGATGAATTTCAAAACGTTCTTCTCTGTTCATAAACAGCTGGAGTAAAAACATAAAATGGTTAGGGAGATTACAAAACAAAAGTTGTGGTTTGGTATTGGTGAGGGCACACAGGATCCTAACCTTAAAACACAGACAATACGTGATCCCAGACGAAATGAACATTTCTCTCTCGCAAGTGATAGGGAGGACTCAGGTTATATATAACAAACTGACGGTTTTTTATATTTTTACATCAGACTTGTCATAATACATCTAAAGTCATATTGGGTGCAAATATTAATGTCTACTTGTTCTGTTTCCTGCGGGAGAAGAAAATAACAGTCATTATTTTCCAGTCTGCAATTCGGATTTTGCCATATTCTATAAAATATTTGTGACATACGCTTACTAAATTTTATGAGTAGGTATGATCGAAAATTCCTCTCAGCGCAGTGGAAACTTTTCCAATTTTCCGAGTTTGGTTCTCGTATTTCACGGCGCTCGTTACTGGGAATATTAGCATGGCCTGTATAATTGTCATAGAATCAAATGAGACCGAAGAAGCTGAGTTTGGGAAGATGCGGGCGAAGCCGTGGCAAGTTTCTTGCGCCTATAATAGAAGATCTGCGACCCTTTCCACGCTTGCCTGCAACCCCCTCGGGCTTCTTCGCCTTCTTGCCCCCAGACCAAAGCCAGCGTTTCCAGCGGTCGAAGGCACTGGCCCGAGAAATTCAATTACTGCCAACTTCAACATTGAAATCTTGGCTTTTCTGTACACTGTACCCGAGGAACTGTGTCTCGGGGCACGATGAAAAAGATAGAACGGTTTGAAAGTTTTCCCGATTTGAAACTCCTTGATCTCCGGGTTATCTACTGGCAACGACAAGGCGCTTTTCAGCGTTCTTGTAGACGGGCTTTTTGGAGTAACCTTTTACTCGTCAAGTTTTAGAGAATTAAAGTCATTCCATTTTTTGAAACGGTCAGTAAATAGAGGGATTATAAGTATAATATACTTATAATGTCAAGAGGGGTTCTGTTCTGTTTCTTTTAAAAAAATAAACACGAGTGGACTCAATTTGGAAGTTTTAATGATAAAAGATTGAACGTTTTGGAGATTCACAATATTATCCTTCGCCCTTCCAATTGCAACATCCAGCTCAATTTCATATAAGTTACAAAAATTTGTGCGTTTCATTCCTTAACCCTAAAAATGTTCCATCAAAAGGACCTCCTCCCAGACAAACGTATTGAAAAAAAATATATATATTTTTTTCTCTCATCTCGAGATCTCGCGTTACGACGCTTACTAATCGAAAACTTGTTCCGCGTCACGAAAACGGATGAAAAAAAGAAACCAAGGAAGTCGAGCTTGGATGTAATAAAAATGCCTTATCCGAGAGGTTTCCCAGAGATCGATTTCACCGCGGTGGTCTCTGCGATCCTCGTAGCCCGAGTGCGATTCACCACCTCGATGGCCATTTCAATATTATCTCCTTTTGCCCGGGCACGTTGTGAAAATGAAATTATAGACGTCCCAAGTTGGGCCGGCGGGTCAACGATGCCGAAGAAAAACCCGACTTCTTTTGTATAAACACGCTTGACAACGTGTACCCTCGACGCCGAGGCGGTACATTTGCGGCCACGAGTGCGCCTATGTCAACAATACGCTGCCTCTGCCGCAATGAGCCGGTTCTTTGCAAATAATGTTTCCACGCACGCCGTGATCGCGCGAGTTTGATGAATTCATTTCCCTATGATTCTTGAGAAAATGCCAGTTTTTGTATGACGTTTGGGGAAAGAGAGAGTGACGGATGGTTCTATTTTTGGCATTTCTCGACGACAGCCGAATTTCAGCAAATATTATCAAGGCGCTATCGTAATTTTTAATAAAATTTACAAAATATGGAATAAAGTACTGTAAATATAGTTATTATACATTATATGATGGTCTGAAAATTGACTCCATCAGTTGCTATCTGGGGCAATTCCAACATTAACTACCAAATCGTAACATTTTCAGATCTAAAATTTTACCCGTAAAAGACTATTTATGTACTGAAAAAATGCTGAAAGTGTGATACTGAATTTTTCGGAAAATTATATTTCTAGTGCACGATAAATAACAAAATCTGCAATTGAAGTTTCCAGAAGCGAAAATTACGATCCGAAAATAATAAAAACAATCGACCAAACTGAAAGGGTGGCAAGCACCAAAGTTCGCTATAAATTATCAAGCAGGCAGCCACGAGGCGTTACAATTTTCGCACTGTCTGCGGCACTATTATAAGCGAATGAGGGTAATAGGGGCTAGAACCATGAATTATTATTGCCCATTGTTCCAGCGGTCGTAAAATAACCAACTGTCTTTCCGCATAAAACTCTTCCGAAACAATCAAGTCCGTTCCAAAAAAAGTTTTACAACCTTCAGCTCTAGATGATTGATAAATAAAATTGAAACTTGCGAAAAAATGTATATAAGATGTACATGAAATGTAAAATCAATGAACTCCAGGAATTTTTGGAACTTCAATAACATTTTATTTATTTTTCCATCACAATACCTACGTAACCAAAACAAAACCAAGGATAAAAAACGGTAAACAAGAAATCGTTAGAACAGAGCGTTCGAAAAATCCAGCGTAATCGTGGCACTCTGGATTTTTCCGAACGACGCGAGAAAATTCCGCGTGTGATAATAAAGCGAGTCGTCGAGGGGCTGAAATGAAAATGTGGAAGAAAAGTTTGCACACGGTAATTAATTTCGCCGATATCGCGAACAGTCCGTTCCCGGCTTTTTTCGCGGCTGAGCTAACATGTTGGTGTGCGCGAGCACTCGACGTTCGAGCTGAGAAAAATTGACGGAAAATCGTTGAAAGTGTGAGACATTCGAAGGACTCGGTGGAATGACAAAAGATTCTCATTATTACGTATCGATACGCTCGAAAAATAGTGGCGCGATCGTTGATATGGCGCGCCATATGAAGCGAAAGAGGAATGCGAAGGGACCAAGTGCCAAGTGGAAATCGTACACAAAAAGCACGGGAATTCCGTGAGTGGCGAAAAAGGATGTAATAAGACTGAGAAAAAAAAACAGACCGGGGGATAATTAATTGGTCTTAATTGGAAGCTGGCAAGAAAAATGTGAAGTTTGGTTTGTTTGTTGGTATTTCGAAGGATGCGATTTTCATGAACAATTAGAATGGATGGTTTCAAGTTTCAATTGTTTGGAAATAAAATTCTGGAATCTAGAAATGTTTACCGAATTATTGAATTCGTTTCGGCTTGAATGTTGTCTTTTAGCTCTTCTATGGTCTTCGGCTTGTTAGCGTGAACCTTGCTCTTCCGAAATCCCCACAGAAAGAAGTCCCGTGTAGTCAAATCTGAAGATCTTGGCGGCCTGTTTTTTGACAAAACACGTCTCGGGAATTTCTGACGCAAATAGTCTATTGTTGCATTTGCTGTATGGCATGTAGCACCATCTTGTTGGAACCAGAAGTTTTACATACCTTTTTCACGCATTTGTGGTAATACAAAGTGCGTCAACATCCACCTATTGATTGCCTCACCAAGTCTGAAGAAGAACGGACCAATGATCGATGTTGTATCGATACATGGTTGAAATCGTACTGGATTAAAGTTTAATAAGCCGTATTGATGAAGGCAATCCGTTGAAAATTGTCGAAGTGATGCAATTGTTTCTGTTGAAGTCAAATTTCAATTTCATCTGTTAATTAGAATCGACTTCAGTTCAAACTGCACGTTTATTTTGTTGCAACCAGAAGTTTTCCAGATCTTTTTCACGCATTTACGGTTATACAAAGTGGGCCAACATCCACCTATATCGATCGCCATTGATTGTCTCACCAGGTCTGAAGAAGAACGGACCAATGATCGATGTTGTATCGATACATGGTTGAAATTGTACTAGGTTAAAGTATATTGATGAAGCCAATCGGTTGAAAATTGTCGAAGTGATGCAATTGTTTCATTGACCCAATTCATGTTGCGCACCCTGCACGTCTAGTTCTTCATGAGCACAAGCTTTCGATCTCTTTTTGAGATCCTCCTCAGGAGTCTGTCTTTAGTTACCCGATTCGTAGTTCACGTCCTCTAAATTCTCTCAAAGATGATAACCTCTTGTGATTGCAGCCTTATCACCTTCCAAGTATTTCAAATCTGTCTCAAGACTTTTGTGTGACATGCGTCACCTGTACCCACTACTAAATCAGTTCTAGAAGTACAACCTGATTTGAATTAAGAGGAAAGATCCACAAAACCTTATCGCGATCATCCAAGTACCGCAGGTACCATTATCCCCACGTACCCACATCGCGCGATAACGCATCCTAAATGTGCAGCTAAACGGGGCGATCAGTCATTAAATCTTCGCGATGCCCTTTTGTTCAGCACCCCGGGGTTGGTTTTGTTGTCGCGATACGAGGACGGAGAAATCGTGTTGATACTACGGGGCTCGAGGGTGAGTAGGCGCGTGTGTGAAAACGGTAGATGGAGAACGAGCGAAATCGGGAGCGATCGAGCGAGACGTTTTTAATTGTTTCGCGCCAAGCCAGCCTTTGTTTCGACGTTTACGCCCCGTAAACGGGACGTTTTCGAGCCGACCTCGGCCCTTTATTCGCGTCCCTCGCCCTCACGGCCTTCTGCAACCATCATCCCATTTCTCCGATTCGCAGCAGACTTTGGGTTTGCGATACTTGCTCTCTTTTCGAGCGAATCTCTCGGATCGCTTTGGCGACGAGCTCTTGGGTGAAGATCCCCGAACGAGGTGTCTTTTGTTTCTTTGAGGGAAAAGGGTTTCGCGAATTCGACTGAAAAATTGGGATACACGAGAGGCTTGGAAACTCGACTCTTTGTCATGTGATTTTTTTAATGGCTGCGGGGATAAAATTTGTGATGCTTTTTTTTTGAGCTGTTTTAAGAAATTGTTATACTGATTGTGAGCATCGGATTTTGGAAATCTATATGGGGTTTTAAAAAAGAACTAGAGAATCGTACAAATTTTTGTGAGGGATAAAAAATACAATGAAGACGATAAATCTATAAATAGCTGCACGAAATGTATGAAGATGAAATAATTTTCATAGACTATATAATTTTTAATTTTAGAGCACCTCATAATGAAAATTCATGTAGGAATCCGTGAAAATATCTAAAAAGTATTCGGATTTTGTGAATATTGAGAACATATTGTGAAGAATACTAAAATAACTAGAATTCTTCAATACAATAAAAAATCGTTTTAAATACTTTGAAATACTAGGAATCTATAGAACTTTGAAGTTTAGAATATGGTATTCTGAACAATTTACATTGCGATTCATAAGAGTAACGAAAATCTAGAAGAATAGTAGAAAATTCTATGAAAGTAAATAAATGCTGAAAGGTATGAAAAGGACTAGAAATAACAGGAATCGCAAAAATATTGAAATTCAATAGAGCATCCAATTTTGAAAATCTACATGAGGATCTATCGAAATACAAAGAAATTCAATTGAATATTGGAAAAATGCAAAGTGTACTAAAAGTTTTAGAAATTCGTAAAATGCTTGGAATCCATGCAGATACTGTTATTTTGAAAAATGTATTGAAATACTCGAAATTTTCAAAATTTAGATTCTAGAGCATCAAATTACATGAACCTTTGTTGATCTTTGAAAATATAAGGTCAGTGTCTATTGAGAGCCTCGAAAACGTTGTGAAATAATAATATTACTAAAAAATTTGAAAAATAATAAAAATACTATAAAATAATGAAATATGAAAAATTCACGTAGATATTTTTATATTCAATAACTCAAAAACTACCTAGCATCTATGTAACCTTGAATACTAAAGCACCCATTTCTTGATATACAGATAACCATACGAATGTCAGAAAATTGTCTAAACTGTGAAAATATTGAAAAAATACGATTGATATAAAACGTACTGAAAATCAACAAAATAACAGTTATCTTTGAAAATGGTGTTTTCTTGGAAAATTCCTTATGATGATAAAAATCTAGAAAAAAGGTAGAAAATACCACGAAATTTTATAAATACTAGAAAGAATGAAAATGACTAAAGATAATATAATCGCTCGAATACTTCAATACTACAGGGTGCGCCATTTCTTATGTCGGCATGTAAACATTGAATAACTTGAAAAAAAAACAACCGATTTCTGTAAATGAGGTATTTTTATTTAGTTTGGTCCTTTACAATTTATTTAGACTAGTTTTTGAACACAACATCAATCAAGTGGCCGCCCTTATTGTTCACAGCAAAATATGCCCTTTTTGCGGCGTTTTCCATTACCTTTTCGAGCATCTCGGGTGGTATAGCAATGATTTCGGCACGAATATTTTCCTTAAGCTCTTCAATGGTCTGCGGCTTGCTGGCGTACACTTTACTTTTCAAATAACCCCACAAAAAGAAGTCTGGAGGGGTCAAATCTGGAGATCTGGGTGGCCATTCAATGTCGCCTCTTTTTGACATCAGACGTCCAGGGAATTTTCGTTGCAGAAACTGGATTGTTTGATTCGCAGTGTGGCAGGTCGCACCATCTTGTTGAAACCAGTAATCTTCAAGACCTTTTTCACGCATTTGTGGGCAGACATAGTGAGCCAACATCCACCGATATCGGTTTCCATCGATCGTTTGGTTCTCTTTGAAAAAATAAGGACCAATGATGGTTTTGGCGCAAACGCCGGCCCAAACAGTAACTTTTTGGTCATGCAATGGCGTTTCATGGATCTCGTGTGGATTCTGCGTTCCCCAAATGCGGCAATTTTGCTTATTAACGCTTCCAGAAAGTTTGAAATGTGCCTCGTCGGTCATTAAAATTCGCTTCCAAAAATCAGGTTCAGTATCAACTATTCGAGCGATTGTTTGTCCATATTCCAAGCGACGTGGATGATCTGTAGGCAATATTCTTTGTGTTAATTGCATTTTGTACGGAAACAAATGCAAATCATCTTTCAAAATGCGCCGTAGAGTGGTTCCACTGATGCCGAGATGCTGAGCGCGGTGACGATATGAAACTTTTGGGTTTTGGGCAACGCTCTCTCTGACAGCTTCAATCAGTTCATTTGAACGTCTTGGTCGTTGATGAACGGGTTGTTCGCGATCTTTCACTGTCCCGTGGTCACAAAAATTCGACACCAAACGACGAATAGTGTTGTCAGATGGTGCCTGTTTGCCAAGATATTTTCGACGATATGCTCGTTGAGTTAACACAACTGAACGACTATTTTCAATGTACAAAGTAACTATTTCAGCGCGTTCTTTTGGTGTGAAGCGATACATGGTTGAAATTGTACTGAATTGACGTTTCCAAAACAAGTGAAGTCAAGTAAATCGGTTGTCAAATGTTTAAGTTATTCAATGTTACAATACCGACATAAGAAATGGCGCACCCTGTATATTATGGTAATTTTTGAAGCCTTTTATCTTAGGGCATAAAACTTCAAAAATTTACATAAGAATTCATTAAAAGACTAAAAAATTCGATGAAAATTATTTATATTGAAAAGCAAACAAAATGTACTAAAAGTTTTAGAAATCAATGAAATGCTTTAAATCCTTGAAAAAACTACTTTTTGAAAAAATTATTGAAATACCTAAAATCTCTAAAATTCTGGATTCTAGAGCACCAAATTTTATAAATATATGTTGGAATTTTCGAAAAGTACTAGATATTTTTTAAGAATGCGGAAAATTCTACATAATAATAATACTAATGAAAAATACTAAAAATAGTAGATATTATTAAAATACCGAAGTTTCATACGCATATTATTATTTTCTCAAATATGTATAAAACCACTAAATATCTATCGAATTTTGAAACCGGAGGCATCAAACTCTTACATCTAATATATAAATCTAAAAAAGTTCGAGAAAATCGTTAAAACTGTAAAAATACTAAAAAAATACTGAAAGTACTGGAAATCTATGAAATAATGGTTATCCTTGAAAATGCTGGTTCCTGGGAAAATTCTTCGAAATACGGAGAATTTTATGAATTTTCAATTCTAGATAATCAAATTCTCAAAACTTATGTAACAATTTTAAAAAAATGTTAGGAATATATATAAAAACTTCGATATTTTGAAAAATTTTTTAAATATTATTAAACTGAAAAAATTGTTAAAATATTAGCATTCCGTCAAATACCTCAAAAAGAAGCTAAAGAATGAAATACTTTAAATGTATGCATATATTATAATTTTTATCAAAAATTTATCCAAATACTAAAAATCGATAAAACCTTGAATTCTAAAGCATTGAATTCTAGAGATAAATCTAGAAAATTCCTACAAATACGAAATAATTTTTTATAGAAAGTAATACATTCGTGAGTCGAAGGTTAAATAAATTTCAGTACTAAATCAATATTTCCTAGACCTCTTATTGATGTTCAAGTTCTGAAGGATATCATATTCGCTTTAAAAAAATACAACTAGGATTAAAAATATATGTTCCCTTGAGTAGTGGCGAATATACCATAGAAGAGGGACACGTCCTGATTGGATACGAATGTACGCGTTGCGTACATAGGTAAATTGCTCAGTGCACGCGAACGCGCATTGAAATCCGCAGGTACGCCCTAATCAGCGACTTGGCGTATCACAGCGCTGTGGAGACAGATGCGGACAATGGAATCAAGCGAGGACAATGCCGAATAATTTAGAATGGCACATAGATATATCGAGCTTCCGGCCTACGTCGGTCGCTGTACAATGGAGAATAGGAGCAATGGGACACAGCCTGCGGAGCAACTGTGCAGGACACGAAACATCCCTATAAATTAGGCTTAGCTGCTCGGTTTGATGTAGACGACACGCGTGTCTTGTCCACTTTCATGTCGGTGCTTTCGTTACTTCCAACGAGCTTGTTTTAACGCGAATCCATACAAAATTCTAAGACACAAATGATTTGCAAACATTTTCTTCAAATTCTTCATGTCCCAAGTACTGACACTGACTCCCCAATCTTCTTCCACGTTTCATTGATCTTCAAAACCTCAGCCAAAATAACATGCGTAATTTCAATTTGACTGGAGCAAATAAAACTCGGAGCACGATTTGTCAAAGTGCGACCCTCTTCTCCGCACAAAGGAAAAGTATCGCGATCGGAACACGAGCCCTTCTTTTCCTCGATACGCGTTTTCTCGGCCCCGCCTCACCCTCTGCCCCTCGCTATTTTGTCGGCACTTCTCGAATTTCAAGAAGGGTATAGAGCGTGCTACTTTATTATAATACACTTCTGGGCATAATCCTCTTTGCCTAGTGACACGCAAAGCCAAGCAAACAAGTAGCCATGCGACGTGTATCACATACCTGATGCTCCTGCACCCCACACACGAGCAAAACCCCGTCGTGAATTTGGATACATCAAATGATCTCGGGCAATCTCATGTTCTTTGATGTCACATTCAGGGGTTGGGAGTGTTTTATAAAGTTATAAAAAGATTGGCGAATGATGAAGAAATTTTTGTCATAATTTTGAAGAAAATGTCAGTTTTTGCGGGGTAGTTCAATGTCAGGGCGGTTTATATCGTTCGGGTGCGTTCGGAAAACCTCGGGATGCTTTGAAAGACGTTCGGTGACGTTCGGCAACTTTCGGAAGTATTCGCAAAAACGTTCGGGATAGTTCGTCAACATTCGGCAGTATTCACAAGAATGTTCGGGATAGTTCGAGAGCGTTCGGAACAGTTTGAGAAGATTTGGAAATACATTTTAACAGTATTACAGAGTTTTTTCATATATATTCAAGGTAATTTGGGAGCATTTAGGTATATTCCAAGAAATATTCACACTGTTTTAACAGTTTTAACAATTTTTACGAAAATCAGTATGCCATTGAAATTTCCCAAAAAGTAAATACCTTCATCGTGAATTTAGATACATCAAATAATCTCGATCAAACTCACGCTCTTTGATGTCAGATTCCAGATTTTATGCATGATGAAGAGATTTTTGTCATAATTTCCAAGAAAATATTAGTTTTACCGGCTTAGTTCAATGTCAGGACGGTTAACAAAGTTCGAAAAATATCGGGATGCTGGAAGAGACATTCAGATAAGATGTTCAGTAACATTCGGGAGTATTCCCAAGAATGTTCGGGATGGTTCGGAAGCGTTTGGAACAGTTTGAGAAGACTCGGAAATACATTTTAACAGTATTACAGAGTTTTTTTTTAGAAATATTTAAGGTAGTTTAGGAGCATTTAGGTATATTCCAAGAAATATCCACACCGTTTTAACAGTTTTATCAGTTCTTAAGAATATCAGTATGTCGTAAGAATTTCCCGGGGAGTAAATAGTTCCATCGAGAATATGGATACATCAAATAATCGAGCGCAAAGTCACGTTCTTAAATGTCAAATTCAAGATTTTATGAATAATAAAGAAATGTTTGTCATAATTTAAAAAAAAACATCAGTTTTAGCGGGTTAGTTCAATACCAAGTCAGTTATTATCATTAGAGAGCATTCGAAAAACATCGGAATGCTTGAAGAGACGTTCGGAGATATTCGGATACATCTGGAAGTATTATTAAAAACGTTCGGGATGGTTCGGCAACGTTCGGCAGTATTCTCAAGATAGCTAGGGATAGTACGAGAGCGTTCGGAACAATTCGACAAGATTCGGAAATGCATTTTAAGAGTATAACAGAGTTATTCTAGGAATATTGAAGGGCATTTGGAAGCATTTCGGTATATTCCAAGAAATATTCACACCGTGACAACAGCTTCATCAATTCTAAAGAAATTCAGTACGTCATTGAAATTCCTTGAAAAGTAAATACCTCCATCGTGAATTTAGATACATCGAATAATCTTGAGCGAATTCACATTCTTTGATGTCAGATTCAAGATTTTATGGATGATGAAGAGATTGTCGTCATAATTTTCAAGAAAATATTAGTTATTCCGAGTTGGTTCAATGCCAGGGTGGCTAACAAAGTTCAGAAGCGTTCGGAAAACATCGGGATACTTAAACAGACGTTCGAATGAGATGTTCGGCAACATCCGGAAGTATTCCTTATAAGGTTCGGGATAATTCGGAGACGTTCGGAAGTACTCCTAAGAACGTTCGGGATAGTTCGAGCGTTCGGACCAATTCAAGAAGATTCAGAAATACATATTCCAAACCTTTCAGAGTTATTTCGTAACTTTTAACGACATCCAAGAGCATCAAGGTATATTCCTCTTCACCTATTATACCAATTTTTCAACAAGCCATCATCCAACTCAAATTCCCTAAGAAACATATCCAAAAGAAATCGAGACATCCCCGCCAGAATAATTGAGCGCAACGTTACGATCGGGTGAATAAAGTATCACGTGCACGTTTATTAATGCAAGAGTTGGAGAAACGTTCAAGGAATGTTTCGGCCCTTTCAGTGGTCGTGGGGGTGCGAACGTGCGCATGCACAAAATTTCCGGGGGTGGCAATGCGTACGGCGAAACAGAAGTGTCTGCGGTGGCGTTGCTGGGAGCTTTAATAATCGTCGGGTGGCATCTACCCGAGGAGAAAATTGCTCATACGAGAGATATATTGTCGCTCAGCTTTTACACCCGCCCCAAGATATTAACGATTCCTCGATCGACATTATTATATCGTTTTCATTCGAACATTATTGCCATCAGGGTGGCATTTATATATATATCTTCACAATCAATCATTTCATATTCGTTTGGCGAAGGGCGTTCGTTCAGAAGCTGATTATGGGACTTTGAAGTCATGTCCAGAAGCTGTAGAAGTCTAAACCAATTGGGAATTTTCGATAGTCTCTAATTCTGAATCTGTTGATTTCAACTGATTCTTTGTTGTGTTCTACAGATTGCTTTGTTACAATTTTCACAGTGAAGTCTGTGCAACAGACGATCTGTTGAATTTGTCAGATACATCTGTTGGAACTTTCGTCAGATGTACTTCCATCTGTTGGAAGTACATCACAGGTACTTCCAACTTGGAAGTACAACTTTTAAAAGTTTTCGTACAATATGTACATTCTAACGGTTTTTCTCTTGTACACTGCAAAAAAACATATATGAGATATGTCTCCGTAGAAGACACGAAGACGCGAAATCCATGTCTTCAGTCATTAAGTGTCTTACTTTTATGTGTCAAAAAGATGTGTTTTGAAGACATCTTTAAACGTCTTAAAAACGGCGTCAAAAAGTGTCTCGTGGCAAGACACCATTTTTCGCAGTGTATGCGTTCGTTCATGAACTAGTCATCTAGAACTACTTGCAAAAGTTTTCGTGCAATATGTACATTCTGAAGGTTTTTCTCCTGTGTGCGTTCGTTCATGACGACTGGTACTTCCAACTTGGAAGTAAATTTGCAACAGATTCAGATTTAGAGAGTACCATTCAAAATATCTTGAAAAAACCTCCAAACCCTTATGAAAGAAAACTTTTAGCAACTGTTGGGAACTATTAGAAACTAATTGGAATTATTAGGAAACTATCGAGAAACTATTGAATGATTTCAATAGTTTTAATAGTTTCAATAATTTCCCTTCTCATAGTTTCCATAGTTTCAATAGTTCCTATAATATTCCTGCCAATAATTTAAATGATTGAAATAGTTTCAGTAATGTTAAATCATTGTAACTATTAACTTCAAGTATTTTAAATCATTTTCAAATCCGATTTGAAATCACAATTTAATGATCATTTGCATGAAAATGGTTAAATTACAATTTTTAATGCAATTTTCATATTGAAAATGATTTTCAATCACCTTCAAGATTTTCAATGATTTTCGATCATTTCAATGATTTTTAGTCATTTTAATAGCTTCAATGATTTTCAATCATTTTCGAATCCGATCTGAAATCACAATTTAGTGATTATTTGCATGAAAATTGTGGAAGCACAAGTTCTAGTGCAATTTTCAAATTGGAAACAATTTTCAATCATTTTCAAGATTTTCAATGATTTTTAATCATTTTCAAGATTTTCAATGATTTTCAAGATTTTCAATAATTGAAATAGTTTAAATGATTTCCACAGCTTGAATAATTTATCTTCTAATAGTTTCCATAGTTTTCAGAGTTTGAATAATTTGTCCTTCAGTATATTTCATAGTTACTATGGTTTCAATAATTTCCCTTCTTATAGTTTCCATAGTTTCAATAGTTCCTAAAATATTACTGCCAATTGTTTCAATGATTGAAAGTTTCTATGATTGAAATAGTTTCAATGATACTCAATCATTTTTAAATCCGATTGGGAATCATAATATAATGATTATTAGCATGAAAATTGTTAAATCACAATTTTTAGTGAAATTTTTAAATTGAAAATGATTTTCAATCACTTTCAAGGTTTTCAATGATTTTCAATCATTTTCGAATCCGATTTCAAATCACAATTTGCTGATCATTTGCATACAAATTTTTAAATTACAATTTTCGGTGCAATTTTCAAATTCGAAAAAATTTTGAATCATTTTCAAGATTTTCAATAATTTTCGATCATTTTAATGATTTTTAGTAATTAAAATAGTTTCAATGATTTCCAATTATTTTCGAATCTGATTTGAAATCGCAATTTAATGATTATTTGCATGAAAATTGTGAATGCACAAATTTCAGAGCAATTTTCAAATTAAAAACAATTTTCAATCATTTTAAAAATTTTAATGATTTTTAATTATATTCAAGATTTTTAATGATTTTCAATCATTGAAATACTTTAAATGATTTCCACAGCTTTAATAATTTATCTTCTAATAGTTTCCATAGTTTTCATAGTTTCAATAATTTATCTTTCAGTATATTTCACAGTTACTATGGTTTCAATAATTTCCCTTTTATAGTTTCCATGGTTTCAATATTTCCTGTAATATTCCTGCCAATAGTTTCAATGATTGAAATAGTTTCAATGATCGAAATAGTTTCAATGATTTTCAATCATTTTTAAATCCGATTTGAAATCACAATTTAATAATTATTTGCATGAAAATTGTTAAATCACAATTTATAATGAAATTTTCAAATTAAAAATGATTTTCAATTACTTTCAAGATTTACAATGATTTTCAGTCATTAAAATAGTTTCAATGATTTTCAATGATTTTCAAATCCGATTTGAAATCACAGTTTAATGATTATTTGCATGAAAATTGTGAAAGCACAATTTTCAGTGCAGTTTTCAAATTGGGAACAATTTTCCATCATTTTCAAGATTTTCGATGATTTTCAATGAATTTCAAGATTTTTAATGATTCTCAATCATTTCAATGATTGTCAGTCGTTGAAATAGTTTCAATGATTTCCATAGCTTCAATAATTAATCTTCTAATAGTTTCCATAGTTTTCATATTGTCAATAATTTATCTTTCAGTAGATTTCATGATGTCTATAGTTTCAATAATTTTGGAAACTATTGGAAACCATCGGATCAAAGAACTATTGGAAACTATTGATCAATAGTTACCAATAGTTTTGAATAGTTTTTTTTTCACAAGGGAAGCATTCGCGTACCTTCATATCGGTGAATAATACCCCATCGAGGGACTTGGAATGTTTCCTCAAAGCACGTTGCCAATTTCTGCAAAGAGATGCGGAGTATCTCTCGAGCACAATAGCCGTCGAAAATCCCCGGGATAACGAGCGATCGGCGAGTGGTCTCGGGCAACATTTAAACACTTCCACTCGGCCGCTCTTTATCCTAACGAGGAAACCACAACGCGAACTTTGTGGCCCCGAGCAAATGCCACTCGAAAGTTACTCGCGCCACTTGTAACACAGCCGGATAAATCGTGCACGCGCATTCAAAGCCTCGATAAACCGGGAACGGAAATGAAAAAAAAAAGTTGTACTTATTACAAGGCACTTGTCTCACAAAGGCACCCGGCTACATTTCGCGGCTACGTCAATATCTCGCCCTTATAAACAGCCAGTTAAACTTTTTAACGAGCGGTCAGTTCGCCTTTTATGACCCCGCGTTTCCAGTGTACAGACTTGGATAACCTCCACCCCGAGTCAATGTTCTTTTAGATTTTCAGCGAATGCACAGTTTGTTCTTTTTTTGATTGGGTGGATGGAATATTTCGCTGAAGAGAGCATTTGATAAGCGTTGCTCATTGCGAGACCGTCATTGAACGGGGCTTGGAAAAACGCGTAGTTTCGGATTCGGGCGTTTTATTGGAGTGGTTGATGAAAATGACGATATTGGGGTGGAAATGGGAAAGCGATCAAATGGATTTGAAAGCGTAGGTTTTGGAGAGAAAGTTAATGTGCGTTGTTTTTGAGAGGGGTTTTCCGATTCGTTTTCCGTGTAACCAGTTCTGTAATGTAACACCTAATAAGTCGTAGGGTAACCAATAAAACAAGTTTTTGTTGGAGTTCTAATCTTCTTTATGAGAAACACTTGCTTTTTCAACATTTTTTATTTTTAAAGACGTTACTGTAAAAAACATACTATTAGTTTGTTAGAATGTTTTGAACGAAAAAAAAAAAAGAAATTAAAAAGATCCACGTCATTTTATGGATTGTCATGAATGTTCCTAGAATTTTACGCTTTGGAATATTCAAATTCAAGCAGATTTTCAGTCTCTTTGCAGATTTTTCAGTAAAACACTTATCTTCTTTTGTTTCTAGTATTTCTGAGTAATGTTCGTATTTTTTTAGTATAGTTACAGATATTCATGTATTTTTCAGTAATATTCTAGGTTCATGGATTTTAGCATTGAATTGCCTAGATTCGAATTTTTCCGTCAGTATTTTTATAAATTAAAAAAAATTACATCTTCATAGAATTACAGCATTTTATAAACAGCTGTTATTTCAAAAATTTTCGTATACTTTTCAATATTAACTTCGAATTTTCTAGTATTCTTATGATTATCCAACATTATAAAGTTTTAGAATTTGTAACTCTGGAATTCAAAGATTAGTAGATTTTTATGTTTCACAGAATTTTTAGGAAGCAGTTTCTACATCGATTTCTAGTATTCCACAGATTTCTAGAAGTTTTAGTATTATTAGCATTCTTTTAGTATCCGTAGAATTCCAAGGAATTTTCAGTAATTTCCTAGATTATTATATAGGTGCTTGGAATTCCATGTCTTTAGTTCAAGTTCATTCATATTGTTTGTGTTTTCATAGATTTTTGGATAAATTACATCTACACAGAATGAGTGTATTTCAAATGCTATTATTTCAGAATTTTTTGTACTTTTAAGCATTAAAAAAATTTTGTAGGATTTTCTAGTGTTCTTATAAATTCCAATATTAGTGAGTTTTAGAATTCTACGATATAGAATTCAAAGATTAGTAAATTTTGACTATTCATAGATTTTTGAGAAAACAGTTTCTGCGTAGATTTCTAGTATATAGTCCATACAGTTCTAGTACTTATAGTATTGTTTGTATTTTTGAATCAATTTTTTGGTATTTGTATGAATTCCTGAATAAATTCAAGAACTTGATGTTCTTAATACTCTTATACATTTTTGAGACTATCACATCATTCTACGAAGACTATTGGTATTTTATAGATTGCTTTTACTCTACAGTGCGTCGTTTTTTTGTTTTTGAATTTTAAACATTTTCTTCGATTCTTGAACATTTTCATGGTTTGTTATAGAAATTTCTGGATATCGATGCTCTAGAATACACAAAGTTGAGTGAATCTTTCAAAATCCAATAGATATCTCAAAAAAAACGTATCTTTATAGATCTCTAGTATTTCATGGATTTCAGTGTTGATATTATGTTTCTAGTATTGATTTGATTTTTTATTATGTTCTTAGATTCCTCTGTGAATTTGAAGAATTCGACGACCTAAGATTCAAAGCTCTCTAGATTCTGAGTACTTTCATAGATTTGAATGAAATAATATATATACATACACAGTATTATCTAAAATGCTATTATTCTCAAAATTCTATGAACTCTAGTATTGATAAACTTTCGTAAGGTTTTCTACTATTCTAAATATCGCCATATAGATTTCAAGAATTTGATGCTGCGGAATTCGAAATTTAGTAGACCTTTAGTCTTTTCATAGATTTTTCAAAGAATAGTATGTCCATGAATTTATAATATTCTACACATTCTTGAACTTGTGTATTTTTTCAGTATTTATACAGCTTAAAGAATTTTTCATACTTTCTTTCATTCGTGTGTAAATTTGCAGAATTCTTAAACCCAAGATTGAATGTTTTCTAGATTTTCAGTGTTTTTATAGATTTGCGAGAAAATCATGTCAACAGATTTCCACCATTTTATGAACTGCTTGTACATTTTAACTAATACTCCTCTTTTTTATTATTTATTATTTTCATAGATATTACCAGTCTTTTCTCTAAATTTTTACACGAATTTGTAAAACTCATGTTCATGATCGCTATTTTATAGAAAAGTTTTTATTTCGCAGATAACAATTTTTTCATAAAATTTTCAGAGCTCAAAAAATCGAAATCTCGGGGGAAACGTTCTTGCATACAGAAAAAGCGTGATATTTATTTATTCAATTGTTCAGGAACTAGATACATTCCTAGACTTATGAAATTTTTTAGATTTTCTTAACTTGACTTGTTCGACTTGCATAGTGGTCACCGCAAGCCTCTTAAAAAAAAAGTTGTTTCGGGGAAAGGGCCATAACTCCGCCAATTGTTGATATTTGTTTATGAACAAATACTTGTTTTTTTCAGTGGCCAATGCACTATTAAAAAACAGTAACTTTGGTGTCATAACATTATTGCTACATACTTAAAAAAATACTCCAAACCATCCGCAATTCGTCCGCACAAAAAGGCTGCTTTCAAGAAACAGAGTATTCAAATCGGAGATCAAAGGTGACTTTAGGAGACTTTTGGAGATTCGTAAGAAAAATTAGTTTACTCTCGGAGACTCCTTCAACACTCTTGGATACTCCTGAAGACTCGATGATACTGATTCCGAGACTCAAGATACTCTTGGTGACTGGAACGATACTCTGATTTTTTATCCCGGGTGACTAAATGACGATGATGTACAAAAAACAAATCAGCTCTTCGTCACATATAAATAACTCACGACCTTCTCACTACCTTATTATCAATAAATAACAAATCCACAATTTTCAAAATCTACGAATACCCCACTCCTCTGAATTCCAGGCTCGAAACGAGTTAGGTTATCATCAGAAGCAGGAAACGAAGACGAGGAACGCGATTCGGATTCGGGAGCCGAGCACCACGAATCCATCCTCTCGGGGAAACCCAGGATGCTGACTTCGAACTCGCGTTCAAGGTCGCGTTCCCGGTCCCGTTCCCGGTCGCGGTCCCGCTCGAATTCCCGGTGCCGAGTCCCGTTGAGCGTCTCCCACGGGACCATCAAGTCCGAGACGGAGGCTTTTTGCAACCGAAAAGTAGATAGTATGAATGATTCGGAAGACGGTAGCGCGGAACCCGGGACGCCGAGCCCGAGGAACGCGACGCCCTTGACGCCAGCGTTGACCCCCCAACGAGAGGACACCCCGGCGCCGGAAAATTTGAGTTTGAGGAAAAGCGGAAGTCCGCACCAAACTCTGCCTGGTCTGCAAGCCATTGATCTCGTGCACCAAAGGCATAGTCCGCCGTCTTCGGCTTTGACGGTGAGAAAATTCAGTAACTTTTTACTTATGGGCTTTTGATTTCCTATGGAATTTGGGGGAAGTATAATTAATTTGATATGGAGGAAAGAAGAAAAAGAAGGAAAATGTAGATGAAGTAATGGGGATTTAAATGATGAAGATGTGATGAATTATAATGGTATGGGAGGTCAGAAAAATGAAATTACAAGTACAAATCATCGTCGTGAATAATAAAAATATGTGAAAATTATCAAAAATGAACTTACTGAAATGTAGAAGAAACATTTTATGTAGGTTCTCAAATTTAGGGAAAATTCAGGGTTGTTAATTTCCATTATTTAAAAATAATAACATTACGGGCTTCAGTAAATTTTTGTTTGAGGAGAAGTGTGATTATAAATGTTTGGATTTGATAACGTAGAAAATGAAAATTTGGAAAATTTTATCAACTCAGTGAATTATAAAGAAAAATGAGAATCTATGAGAGAACTAGAAATCTGAAAATCCTAGAGTATCGAACTCTAGAAATCTACACAGAAATCTATAAAGATACTAGACAACCCTAGTAATTTTGATTCCTTTGTAAAACCTTATAAGAAAATGAGATTTCTTCTAAGAATTAATTTCTTCATAAGATGTACCTTAAAAAAACCTTAAAGCAATTCAATTTCTTATAAAGTGACCTTACAAAAACCTTATAAGAAACTGAAATTTCTTATAATGAATTGATAGAAAAAATTTTTTAAGGTTTTTTTCTAATAAGGTTTTATCAAATACATTCTTATGTGAAATTTCAGTTTCTTATTAGGTTTTTATAAGAAACGAAATTATCAGGGAATCTTTCAAATCATACAAACACTGAAAATCAACTAGAAATAATGGAATCTTAAAACAAAAACATTTTCTAACAAATCTAAACAAGTATTCAAAATCTGTAAAACTTCGAATTTCACAGCACTAAATTCTGAAAAACGTATACCTACATATAGCAATCTATTGAAATACCAGAAAAAACTTCAAAATCTTATAAGCACTACGAAAAGAAGAAAATACAAGAAATCTATAAATTTTATAAATCTATGTACTTATGTAGATGTAATACGCCCAGAAATCTATAAAAAATTAGAGTCTATCGATATTTAAATTCTAGAGCAACGAATACTAGAAATATAAATATGTAAAGTGATCTACAAAAATATTAAAAATCTATTAGAATTTAGAATACTACAAAACGCTTGAAAATCTTACCAATACTACGAAAATACATGAACACGAGAAATCTATGTAGTTCTAAAAATCTATGTAGATATCATGCGCCGAAAAATCGATAGAAGTCAATGAAAATGATCGAAATTTAAATTCTAAAGCATCGAACTCTAGAAATCTATGAAATACTTGAAAAAATTTTCAAAATTTCAAGAATACTTAGAAATTACGAGATAATTATACAAATAATATTTTTTAATCATTTTAACATGTTACAAAAATAATGAAACTTTGAAGCCTAGAGCATGTATTTCTGAAAATTAGAGCATGTGATTGTAAAAGTTAGAGCGTATAGTTTCAAAAATATTGAAATTCATAAAAATATCAGAAAATTCATCAAATTATATGAATGAAAAAAAACGTATGAAAGAAAATACCTACTGTAACTCTGTATAATAGATACTGCTTTCTACAAAATTGATTGAAATACTAAAAATCATTGAAATTTTCGATACTTTAGCATCAAATTCTGAAAATTTTCAAGAGCACATAAATACAAGAAATCCAAAAAAAAAAAAAAAAAACAGAAAATACTAAAAAAATTTTACAAATAGCATACAACACAAAAACTCTGAGAATATATAAAATCTTTAAATAAAATCACTGTGATATTACCTTCTCGAAAATCTATGAAAATATTTTGAAAATTTCAATTTTGATTCTTTGAACATCAAATTCTAAAAAGCTGTATGAAAATTTATAATAATATCAAAAAATCCTTTAAGTTTCATAAATATCGAAAAAATATGAAAAATACCAAATGAATCCAAGAAAATTTTTACCCCAGTCACTTGAATATAACGAAAATCGAATTCCATTATACTAAATTCGTACATGAAAAATGCGTGACTTCAGACCCTAAAAACTGTGGAACTTAAAAATTCCGAAATTTGGAAAATTGGAACATCGTACTCCCTAAACCAGATCGTTATGGATTAAAAATTAGAAAATTCCCCCAAAAATATATGTTCCTAAAAACCCCTCTCGAAATTTTGTCTGCCTACGCCCCCAGTAAAATGTGATTTTTCTGACATCGTCCAGAAAAGGGAATTCTCATTGACAAATTTATTTGGTTTTTTTCATTTTTCACTCCGGAAGTATTTTTTTCTGGTCATTTTCAAGTAACCCTAAGAAATTTCTGTTTCTGCTGCATAATGTGAAAACGACCCGAAAAGAAATAATTTCCAAGCGAAAAACGGAGCAATAATGAATCATTTTCTGGAAGTAAATAATATCGAGTTTGATCCTCGGAGCCAATATTCAAGAAAAAAAGAATGATGGGTATTTTTCCTCATTCCTTTATTAATTCTCTTTCGTTCAAGCTTTCGACCTTATAATTTTTGGTCCTCATCAGGAATCTTGATATAAACAAAAATCTTTTTCCAATTTGATTATTAACATTTACGAATACTATAAAAGAAAGAGTTAATAATTTCATATCTTTACCATACATAGGAAAATCATCTGAGATTTTATCAAGAATTAATAGGAAATACGGAATGAGAACTGTCTTTAGAACTCAAAATAAGATCAATTCAGGGATTATAAAAAAAGGGCAAGGATAGACTTAAAAAGGAAGATAACCAGGGCTTAGTTTATGAATTAAAATGTAAGGATTGTAATAGTATGTATATAGGAGAGACCAAGAGAAAATTGAAAACAAGGATAAAAGAACATGAGAATAATATAAGACATATGAAATCAACATATAATGTAGTTACCAATCATCGTATACAGATGAATCATGACTTTGATTGGAACAATGTTAAAATCTTGAATTTTGAGAGAAATTATTTTAAACATCAAATAGCTGAAATGATTTTTATTAAATCGAAGAAAAACAGTATTAACAAACAACTGGACACGAAAAATTTAAACGCTAATTATAATAAATTGATAAATAGAATTTTATAATAGGAATAATTATCGTGTTAGCATGAGTTTTTTCTATTGGTTCGTCCTTTTCTCTACCTTAGTAGTAATAACAGATATTTATAGAAACTTCGAGAATTTCCAGATTAGTCTTGTCTTGTTCATTGCCACAGACATATGAGATTGATTTGATTAATTGACAAGTTTGACGGCGGAAAGTAGTTAAACAAGAGGGAAGAGATAAGACGAAAATCGCATATACTATTCATGATGGAATTGAAAAAAAAAGGAAAAAAAAAAAGAGGAAAGTTGACAGTTTAGTAAATTATTTGAAACATTGAAGTAAAATTCAAATGATGAAATTGACTTGCCAATAGAATTGGTGTAGATATGCTTGTGCTTCAATCATGTAAGTTGAGTAATTATTGGAAATCTGGTTTAAATTTATCATAATATTGTTAATAATCATATTGGAAAAAGATTTTTGTTTATATTATTATAAAATTTTAAGGTCGAAAGCTTGAACGAAAGAGAATTAATAAAGGAATGAGGAAAAATACCCATCATTCTTTTTTTCTTGAATATTGGCTCCGAGGATCAAACTCGATATTATTTACAACTCCACGGAGCGATTTATCCTCTAATTACACTAATTTTATTCAACAAAGAGGAATTTATTTTATTTTCTGGAAGATTTCAGAAAACAGCATATTATTGTTAGTTTTCTTAATGCCTTTTTTGACGTCATTCACAATACGATATTTCATACAACATTTTTGTAATAATTCACATAAAAAGTTCCAATTATTAGAAAAAATATCAATAAAATATTTTTCACGAGTCTCAGAAACAATTCATAACTACTTAAAAAGTACCTAAAAGTAATTTCAGACAATCTCCAATTTTTTTGTCACCAGGCCGCGGCGGCTGTAGCGGCAGCTCATTTTTCTCCATACGCTCCCCTTTACGGTCCAGCGGCTAGCTCGTTATATTGCTCGCCAGCTCTGTACCAACATCAGCATCACTCGCATCTCCAGGAAACTCGAGAAATACAGATGCAAATGCAAATGCAAATGCAAAATATTCAACAACCCTGCGGGCTCCAGGTTCAACAGCAGCAACAAAGATCTCCAGTTGACGTTCTCTTACGAGTTTTTCCTGGCAGACGTCGCGGTGACGTCGAAGCTTTGCTGCACCGGTGTAAAGGTATAATGAAAATTGTTATTCTTGCAGAGAAAACTCGCAAAATGCTGCTTCTTGCGAGGAAATAGGGTTTTTTTTGGAATTCAGGTAGTCCTTTTAGAAAAATCCCCATTTTCGCTGGAATTTTTCATCCTACAGAGAAAAAATTGCCTGAACTAGAGTCTTGTCAGCTATCTCATGCTTTCTCCAAGCACCAGAGTACATCTCAAATTTAAATTTCATATTTTAAATTTCAATAATGTCACACCTTACTAATTTATTGACAAATGATTTAGATATTTAAAATTTTAAATGTAGAGAACAAGGAAAATTTGTTCTCAGGTGACGTAGTTTCCGCAATGGAGGTTCTGGTGTGCGAAGACACCCTCCAGCCAAAGTCGGCTTTTTCTCCCTTGGGCGCCCTGACTTCGGCGGCCACGGTTTCCGCGGCTTCTGCGTCAGCAACCGCGGCCTACGTCACGCGGAACGCCTACTGCGGGCCCAATCCCCCCACCCGACACCGCTTCCTAGCGGCCCCCTACACGGGGACCGGGTACCTGCCCACGGTCATCCGGCCGCCGAACCAGACCCATTCCAACGGCGACACCTACAGGGAAACCAGCCCCGATGACGCCAGCGACAAAACCAGCTACTCCGAGTGATCCGAAAGCGACCGCAACTTTTTCCCTCTCGTTTTCTCAAAATCCGATGGAACTTTTCAGTTCCTGTCGAATTTTTTTACCCAGGACGAAGTTTTTTATACGTAAATATTGTGTATGTGGTACATTTTCCATCATACTTGATTGTATTGACGTAGTTGGCCATATATTATTTATATACAGAGTAATAAAAAAAAAATTTTGAGCAATTGATAAAATTAGATTCCTCGCAAAATTCTGAGAAGATATTTCCTTTGCCATATTTGCGAAAACTCAAAATTGACGGAGATGTCAGCGATTTAGATTTTGGGCGCCGGGCCGATGAGAGCGAAGCTTTACGGTGTTGTGATAGAAGCTTAAGGCGCGCGTGAACCCGGATCGCGCTCTCATTGGTCCAACGCTCAGAATTTCAATTATCAATATCTCCGTCAATTTTGAGTTTTCGCGAATTTGGTAAAGGAAAGATTTATGTCGTATTTCACGAGGAATCTGAATTTCATGAGTATTCGAGTTATAGTGAAAACTTTTTTTGCATCACATTATTCCACCGGAAAATTATGTTTCGATCTGAAGTATAAATAACTTCAATTCGAATTATGATAAAATTAAGATTGAAGTAATATTAATTAAAACGTTTTCAAAAGCCATCAGCTATTTTTTTTCTTGAACTTTGGAATATGTGAGATAATATTGAAAACTTTGCTCATATATTTTTCAAAATTTCTTACTACCACACTGCTCTGTACATATAATGGCCAAAAATCTCAATATAATCAATTATGAAGCTAATTTCATCACCACATATGAAAATACACACAAATTTCCCAATTTCTTATTTACCATACTCAAAATCTTAATCAATATTTACTTTAAAACTTTTTTAATAGAGAGAGAGAGAGTAAATCAGTTGGACGGAAACGCGTCACTGAGGACATTCGGTAAGTGGCAAAAATATGTTTGTAGTTACAATAAATATTATCGACGCTAATCAAAAATTGTACATATATTGTCTGCTGCGGCTGAGGAACGAGTTTTAATAAGCAATTAATTACTGGAGATAATCTCATGTATTATGCGCGGAAAAATTTGGCGCTCTAGCCTTGTTTCGAGCAAGTTAGACTAGTTAGAAAACTATATTTTGCTTGCTCTTTTCTGTACATTCGTCCCTCGAAATTTCAATCAGAGGCTCAAACTGTCGAAAAACCAAAATTGAGGTTTCTAAAAGCTTTTTGTGATTTTTAATTTATTTTCTAATGTATTTTGAACGTGATCTTTATCCCAGCTTATGATCTAGTTTTTTTTTGTGCTTAAAAAACAGCATTTTTATTACGAAAATGACTTTTCAGATTCCAAATTTCTCTCGAAAAGATTAGATTCACAGTTTATGTTTGCAGTTTGGACCTCTGACATGTTTTTTTTTTTTTTTTTTTTTCAAAAAGTGTATGTTATATTTCAATCTTAGAAAATTATTTTGAAAACCAACAACGCATCGTACCCACCTTCAAACTCAGAGATCGTATAATTTCGAAAAACCTTATCAAAGTCATAAACATAGATTGCAAATAGATATATATATATATATATATAAATATATAAATATATATAGTAAACGTGTATAATTTTCAGTAAAGTGTTTTAGTGAAATCGTAACATCTTATCAGGATTGCCAAATGTTGCTAAATTAAGTTTTGAACAGTGGCGTAACTATCGATTGACATATTATTTTTGGTCCCCGAAAAAAGTAAATAAAGTTTTCAAAATCCTACATTTTGATGAACAAAAATTTGTTCAAACATAATTTTATCGCATTTTTAGATATTTTTTCATTTCATAACTTTCAAATTTTGAATCGTATATCTTTCTTATTTCGAAAATTTTGGATTCCAAACGCGAACTTTGATGATTTTTCAGGATTTTCAAATTTGAATCCCCTTCCTAAAAAACACCATAATTACGCCACTGCATTTTGAAAAATTTTGTTGGTTCATCACCCAAAAACCATCATATTTACTTTCACCATTCAAAAAAACCAACAAAATGTCTCTTCCAGATACAAAAAAAAATCCCTCTCTCGTTTTCTTTGCCCTTTGACAACCCTGATACGAAAAATGATATAGATTATTACGATAATTCCGCTAATCGCATCTGTGGTGTACGAAAATGTATAGACCGGAAATTCAATAAACGAAACGTATTGATACTCCGTAAAAAGGCTGTACGATTTTTATTTCATCGAGCACGACTGCCGTCCGTAATTTTTGACCCCCCTGTCCCATACTTTTTTTTCATTCAACAATTCTTTTCCTACCCCTCAAAATCGAAGGATCCGAGTGATCGTTGTGGCATCGATTAATGACCGGAAAAATTCGAACGCTCGATATACCTCACGAGTGAAACACGATCTGACAGTTATAATGCGCCCCCGAAATTCCACTCTCACACAAAAAAGATCGATAAAATATCCAATTTCGAGGGAACAGATGCAGATACACTTTTCTTGCGTTTTTTGCTTTCGGGAATAGTGGGTGACTTTTGGTCAGTGCACTGAGAATCGATATAAATATATAATTAAATTTAGAGAACAAACATAGAAATCTATGAGATTACTAGAAAATCGGACGAAATTAAAAGAATAAAAAATATTATATATTAGGCCCGTGCATAGAAACCTGTATTTTGGGGGGGGGGGGGGAAGGTTTTCAACTTTTATGTTGTACTTGTAGAATAACATGCAATTGAAATTGATTTGGTTACACAGTACATGGTCTATTCATAGAGATGTAGATAATAAATGTAGGTCGAATAAGTGAATTAATCATTTAGTCAATAAGTAATCAAATATATAAGACAATATCAAAACATCATTTGTTTTTAACAAATCGTACTTTATATATTGAACCTTTATTATGTTTTTAACGAATTTAACACAAGCAACTCAATAATAACAGATACACAATTGCGAAAAACACGTTTATCATTTTGTTCTCACATTTGAGTGTATAACGAATAAATGATAAATAAAGAAAAAAAAAACACTTTTTATTACTACACTATACACATATTTTATGAATTTAAAGGGTTATACACCTTTTTTGAGGACAGTTTGGATTATTTTGTAATGTATATAGCACATAATTTTATTAGATTGAAGTTATATTATTGTGGTAGAATATTGTCAAATTTACTATACAAACATTATTTGATAAATAAAATATCAACAAATGGTGAAGTTATGGCCCTTTCCCAACTTTTTTTTTAAGCTTACAGTAACTGCAGGGCAAATACAATAGGTCAACTGAAATTATAATATTCAAAAACGTTACATTTTTTACTGTAACGATAACGTAACGCGGTACATTAATTAACAAGTAACAATAACAGGAACGAGTTTCTTTTTTTTGGTAACGAGTAACGAAAATCGTGTTATTCATTTCACATCTCTCTCATCAAGTTTTTAGAACGATTTGTAACTTTTTGAGAAATTTTTTGAAACTTAGATATCAGTAGTTTTTTAACTTCCTTATTTTCGGATGAAAATTGTATAATTTTAGACTTTTAGATAAAACAGAGTGATATATTAGTAACTTATGTACAAATATCGACAAAGAGTATGCTTTTTCACTTTTTATTAAAAATTTTCACAATTCTAGCAATACATTTTAAAAATCTGCATGTAAATACATGAAAGTACTGGAAACCTTAGTTCATTAAATCTATAGCAGGATCCCCAAAATGTATAGATTATGCTAGAAAACCTTACGTAATTTTATGAATACAGACAAAAAAATGAAAAACGAAAAATACTAGACATTATGTACTTTTTTTTAAAAAGCTATTAGATTCTTCGAAAATTGCTGTAATTCCAGAAATCAAGAAACCCCGATTTCTTGAGCATTGAATGCTAATAATATATGTGTATAGAAAACAATAAAAATATTTTAAAAATGTTGAAATTTCAAAAATCGGTTAAAAATTCAAACAATATTGAGAACACTCTAAATCTATAAAGAAACTGTTTTCTGCAAAATCGATCGAAGTACTGCAAATATTTCAAACTTTCAATTCTAGGAAATCTAATTCTTGAAATTCAAAGAGATATCTTGGCAATAATCTTAAAATTTTCCAACATTCTATAAATACTAGGAAATACAAAAAAAAAAAAAAAATACATGTATAGAAAAGTACAATTATATCTATGGAATATTAAAAATCTATACAACTTTCAAAACTAGAGCATCGAATTCCAGAAATTTATACAGAAGTATACAAGAAAACTGAACAATACTTCAAATCGTAGAAAAACTGATGAAATACGAAGGATACTGAAAGAAATGTGAATCTATTGTGAAACCTGTTTTCTGAAAAATTCTTTTGATACATGAAAAATTTATTGAACTTGACATTCTAGAGCTCGAAATTCTCGAAATCCACGTATAAAAATTTATATCAAAATGCTGAAAGTATATAAAAATACTAGAAAATCCTGCAACATTTTATGCATTCTAAAAAATACGAATAGTCTTAGAAATACTGAACAATCCTTTAAATCGTAGAAAAACTGAAGAAACACGAAAAATACTAGAAGAGATAGATATCTATTGAGACGCTCTTTTCTAAAAAATTCTTTCAACTCGTAAATTTAATAACTCCAAATTTTACAGTTCGGAATTCTCGGAATCTATAACAATTTAAATGAAAATGCTTGAAATATATGAAAATACTAGAAAATCCTTTAACATATTATTGATTTTCAAAAATATGAATAGTTTCAGAAATACTGAACAATCCTTCAAATCGTAGAAGATATATACCAAAAAGAAATAAAAATCTATTCAGACGCTGTTTTCTGAAACATATCATGCAATGCAAGATATCAAAATTTATATCAAAACCTAAAATCCAGCGATAGAAGCATTTCATTGAAATGGTTTGAAAGATCTCGTTAGGGGGGGTTATAAACCCCCCACCCTTCGTCCGCACGGGCCTGTTATATGTATATATCATAGCAAAATAATGTGTTTCCCAAAAAAATTAAACATTTCATTGTGTAACATTTAACTTTGCCCCCCCCCCTCCCATGAAAAATTTTATTACAACATCCCCATGGCATTGAAAAAAAAAAGAGTACATTCTAATATTCTGCACGATACAAAAACTTCATCAATCGCTGTAATTTCCCATAACGCTCAGAATCGTAGTCAGGGAACCCGATATTCACAGCCGCTAAAATCTAATAATTGCTCGACCAGAGAATTCCGGTGTAATTCGCCAATATGAAGCCCTTTATCGAGAATCCATACTTGAAAGTACGCAAAATGAAAATCCATCAAAATCCCTGATAAAACATGAAAATAATAACCCATAATATCCCTTACATGAAATTTCTCAACTTTTTGCCATCAATCTATACAAAATATTGACAAAACAACTATCGATTTCCACATGCTGAAAATTAATTATAATTGATGCTCTAAATGGCGAAGCAATAAACGCATTCACTCGCTTTATTGAATCGTAATAAAGTGCTGAACGGCGAATTGTACGTCATTCTCAATAAGGAATTGTTTGGCATTGCTATAATTTGCACGGGACTGGTGCATTATTTACGACGCCGCGGGGTCGTCGTAATATATCGGCACCCCTTGATACTTCTGGTTACGTTTCATAATAGAGGACGGGGATGATCCGTTCGGGGGTTACTATTTCTATGGGACACCGGCATTCTTCTCCTTAATTTGACGCTCGCTAGGGCTCGATGACTCCTCTTGCGATTCGCCCAGGAATTTTAAGTTTGATTTGATTGACGTCGCGGACACTCGAGAGGATCTTTGTGAATGGATCTTCGATATCAGAAAAGTCTTTTTGTTTGATAGTTTGGGAAAATTGGAGTTTTGGGAGTTTTGGGGGGGACTGGGAAAGAGAATCGAATTTCTGAAATAGAGTCGGAGTTTTTTTCATGTGGGATTAATGTGTTTTTGAAATATTTTTGAGATTGACTTAAGAGAAATTTTGTTTTAGAAGGGATTGGTGTTCGTGAGTATTCAATTTATTGAAAATAACACAAAATCACAGGAAGATATATTAAAATGCAAAAAAAAATGCAAAATGCTGGTGTTCAGTTCTGGGACGTGTGAAAATGAAAAAAATAATTAAGATTGGGTTTATATTCATCATATTTATGTAAACTTGCATAAAACTACAATGGTCTACAAGAAGCTACAGAGAATTAGAGTAAACTTGAAAATCAAAGGTAACTAGGAATAGAATGAAACTAGGAATTGAACTGAAGATAAATTTTAAACTAGGAACTATGAGTTGACAAAAAAAAAGGAACTAGAAATTAAGTTTAATAAATGGAACTAGGAATGAAATCGAAAATTAAAGAAACGACAAAAAACTAGAGTGAATAGTAAAAATCTAGAAATAAATTTAAAAAAATTAGAGCATATGGTGATATTAAAAATATTTTTAATAACGTTCTCAAACGTGCGAGAATTTTTAAAAAACCTCAAAATTTTTGACTGAATTACATTTGTGAGATTTATATAAAGGTACCTAAAACTACAGAAAATTACAGAAAACTTGGGAAACTAGAGTTTAAACTTGAAAAAAACAAGAACTAGAAAAACTATATTCAATAGTGAAAAATCAGGAAAAAATTAGTTTCGAGCTAACGAAAATATTTAAAAACCTAAATAAACATTCATAAAATACGAAAACTGTCAAAAATCAAAAAAGCTCAATAAAAGTAGGAGAATCAAAAACTAGAAATATATGTATTAAAAAAAAAAAAAAAAAAAAAAAAAAATGTACAATACTTAAGATTGTACGAATAATGTAAAAATACAGTAAAAAACTAAAAGTACATGAAATCTATTAACTACAATAATTTCTTGAAATACTGTTTTTAGAAAAATTTATTGGAGTAGGAAAAAATCTATTAAATTCTGCACCCTTGAGCATCAAGTTCCAAATTCTTATAAAAATCTATAAAAACATCAGGAAATCTTACAAAATTTTACAAATACTCAAAAACACGAAAAGTACTAAAAATACTATCAGTGCATGAAAAACTTAAAAATTCATTGGATTTTACGAATAATGAAATGATAACAAAAAATACAGACTGTACATAAAATCTATGAAGTACTATGTTCTCTGACAATACTTGTTCTTGAAAAACTCTTGAAATACGAAAAATCTATTGAATTCTGAATCGTAGAGCATTAAGTTCCAAGTTTTTAATATAGTTCATAAAAACATGGAAAACCTTAAAAAATTTTAAAAATACTCGAAAATACGAAAAGTGCTAAAAATCTATTCTATTCTAAAATCTAAAAGTCTACAAAAAAATAAAAAATTCTTTAGATTGTACAAATAATGGAATAATAACAAAAATACTGACTGTATATTAAATCTATGAAATAAATACTATAATCTCGAAAAAGACTTTTTTTTGAAAAATCTATTGAAGTGCGAAAAATCTATTGAACTCTAAATCCTAGAGCATCAAATTCTAGATTCTTACAAAAATCCATAAAAACATTAGAAAATTTAACAAAATTTTACGAATACCAAAAAATACGAAAAGTACTAAAAATACTAACAGTCCATAAAAAAATAAAAAATCCTTTAGATTGTACGAGCAATGAAACTATACAAAAATTCTGTAAATACTTAAAATATATGGAAAACCATCATGCCTTGAAATCCTTTTTTTTTTAATCTATTGAAACACAAAAAATTTATTGAACTTTGAATTCTGGAGAATCTAATTCTAGATTTTTGTCAAAATCCATAGAAATATGAAAAAATCTTACAAATCTACAAAAATACGAAAAGTGCTGAAAATACTTACAGTTCATAAAATACTAAAAATATATGTAGATATTATTTTCTGAAAATTAATAATGATACCTCCAATCTATAAAATCTCAAATCCTAGAGCATGAAAGTCATAAAAAGCATAGGTAATTTTAAAAAATAGCAGAAAATCGTTCAAAGTGTTTAAACACTGGAAAATACGAAAAATACTGAAAGTACCAAAAATTTATGAATACTAGAAATAGATACTGTTTTCTGCAAAATTGATTAAAATACTCAAACTCTTTTGAACCTTGACTTAATGAGCCTCAAATTCTAGAAATCCACATAACAATCCATAAACATACAAAAAATGTATAAAAATACTAGAAATTCCTACAAAATGAAAAAAATTCTCAAAAATGCTAAAACTACTAGTAGTCTATGAAATATTACAAATCCACGTAGATACAATTTTTCAAAAATGTTCAGAAATACGTAGAATCCATAAAACTTTCAATCCTTCAAGAATTTCTAAAAAAATTTTTGAAATTATATAAATTTCTTGGCCAATTTGAGTAAATCACAAATGACAAGTTAAACATGAACAAACATTATCAATGACACATTATTCGAATAAATATTCCTAATATTTCTCACGTCCCTTTTTTTCTGACTCCAAAAAGTAAAAGGCGATCTCCCCTCGTCGAATCCAAACCCATTTCTGACTCAATCCGAAAAAAATTCGCAAACAAACTTTGCGAAATCACTTTTTCCCGACCTCTCAATTACCAAGCCCAAACAGTTTCAAAGCCCAAAGTTCAGCATTCTCGAAAACAAGCAAATGTTAGCTTTGAATATTCCCATTTTGTTTTTACACCGCACACTCAGAAAAATAAAATAGCATTACATAAAAGAAGAAATTCGTTCGTGGAATATATTTATAAGAGGTCTAGGTTACTTTTCTCATGAATGGCGAGACTATAACAAGGATATTGGTTTTTTGTCGAGGAGCAGAAATGTTAACTTTATCGGATTTCATTCTCGAAAAATCGTCAGGTCATCCTTTAAAACACGGCAGTGCCCCGTGTTTGAAGGAGGCAAACACGGGAACACGGGCTTGTTTGGGAATGGTCGGCAACACTTTATCTTCAGCCAAGTACAAAAAAGGGAGCCCGAAAATGAAACGAGAATCTTATTCACGCGCGTACCCAGTGTACGGAACACTAAACTTAACATACGACAAATACATTTAACGTGCAAATATTGTTCAAGAGCTCAAAAATCTTTTCGCCGTTATAACTTTGCAATCTATTTTCTCGTATTTTGGGCACTGCGAGAAAGGGGTTATGGGCTGGTGAAATTAAGGCTACTAGATGGTCAAGTTATGAAAGTCTTGATTTTATAGCTTTGCCATTATTTCTCGTTAAACCTCCAACTTTAAAAAACAGCAAACAAACATGGATAAAAACCCAACTCATAATCTTGGAGATTCCCCATCTCGCGATGGTCTTACAAAGCACACAAAAGAAGAATGAAAATAAGTTTCAAGCTGACGAATCGCAAGCTCGACGTCGACAAAAACTCGAGCGATCGTGGAAGGAGCGACAATGTCATCGCGAATTTAATTAATATTCCATTTGTATGCTGTTTTCCGGCTTTGGCAAACCTCCACCCCCACACAATACATGTACACACTTCGCACGTACGTCGAAGAGTGGAATTTATTCACGTCGCAATTGCGACTGGTGCTCTCTGCACGTACACGAGAGCCAATACCAGGCTTCCCGTTAGCGCGGTTCTGTATAACACAGCGTGGAACGAGGTGGCTGTATTTCAATTTAGGACGTCCATTGTTTGATACTAATATTATTCAGTTCGGAATTGTTTCGCGACGCCCTTCCAGCACCCGGAGATGCCCCGGCCTCGTCGACTACGCGCCATTGTCGGCTATTATTCATGTCTCGCTACGCGATCCGTTTCCTCAGAGCCCACTTTCGTTTTCAACTTCCCCAAAATCGTCCTTTTACATTGCGAAATTTCAATTATCCAACTCCTGGGTAATTGGTATACAGTGGAAAAATGGAAAGCCTGACAACGAGTTGCAAACTGTGCGATTCTTTGACAACATTGTTGTGTGCCTATTGCTTCGGATGTCAGGTGTCCAAATCAAGAAGAAATTGTTCAGACGATTTTTGACTGTCTTATTAGGATGAACTTGATAGAAGCTTTCTACAACTCTGATTTGTTCTCCATCCACCGATCTGGTGTTGTGCGAGCCTTTTTAGAAGTTCCGGTAAGATGGTTAAAGTGGTTGTCACATTGTACAGGGTGCGCCATATGAATTGGGTCAATGAAATAATTGCATCACTTCGACAATTTTCAAACGACTGGCTTCATCAATATACTTTAATCCAGTACAATTTCAACCATGTATCGATACAACATCAATCGTTCGTCTGTTCTTCTTCAGAACTTGTGAGACAATCAGTAGGTGGATGTTGGCGCACTTTGTATTACCGCAAATGCGTGAAAAAGGTCTGGAAAACTTCTGGTTCCAACAAGATGGGGCATCCGTTGCATCCACATCCGTTGCATCAGACACGTCCGTTTCATCTACTTCTGTTAAAAAAGTAAATTTTGTTGTATTTACTTCCTTTGTATTAGACAATCCAGTATCATCTACTTTCATTCCATCTACATCCATTGCATAAGGGACAACTGTCGCATCTATAGGGTGCGCCATATGAATTGGGTAAATGAAACGATTGCATCACTTCTACAATTTTCAACCGATTGGCTTCATCAATACGGTTTATTGAACTTTAATCCAGTACGATTTCAAGCATGCATCGATACAACATCAATCATTGGTCCCTTCTTCTTCATACCTGGTGAGACAATCAATGGCGATCGATATAGGTGGATGTTGGCGCGAAATGCGTGAAAAAGATCTGGAAAACTTCTGGTTCCAACAAGATTGTGCTACATGCCATACAGCAAATGCAACAATATGCTATTTGCGTCAGAAATTCCTGGAACGTGTTTTTCTAAAAAACAGGCTGCCAAAATCTTCAGATTTGACTCCACCGGACTTCTTTCTGTGGGAATTTTTGAAGAGCAAGGTTCACGCTAACAAGGCGAAGACCATAGAAGAGCTAAAAGACAACATTCAAGCCGAAATGGCAGGTATACCGGCCGAGATGCTGGGAAATGTGATGGAAAATGCGAAAAAAAGAAACCACTGTTGTATTAGCAATGACGGAGATCACTTGGTCGATATTGTTTTCAGGAAAGATGTATTCTTCGTTATACATCTTTCTATGACTAAACAGACTAACAGTATATTCAAAACATAAGGTTACAACAATACGATGATCGACTGTCTGAAGATGCCGATGGTCTGGACAATGAATTGAAATTCAGGAATCTTTGCCAAATATCCAATAACACTACTAAACTTTTACAGAATATCGATAAGTAGTTTCTAATGATCCTCGTATCCGGACTTCAAACGAAGTTCAATAATAAAAAGCCATATTTAACCATTGATATCAAGCTTTCGTCCCAATTATTCTTGATCCTCTTCAGAAGTACTATCAATTGAAAGGCTGTCTACATATCAATATCTTCCAAAACGTTTTCTGTTATAAACTCAGTTATGAAGCTCATTTTTGCTACAAAAGTTCTCCATAGTCATAGTCAACTATGTTCCGTGGCAAAGGATAAAAAAGCCGTGGCATAAAATTTGTCTATGCAAAATACCAGAAAATCGAAAATATTCCCTTCTTCGTAAAACCACCCTCGAAATGAAACCATGTAAACTATCCCTGGAAGCCAAGGCACCCCGGCAAAAGGATCTCGCTTCGAAGATGGAAGACAATTTTAATATCAAGGAATAATAGATGTGACGGGAGGTCTTGCTGGGGGAGGATGGGGGGTTATAAGGTCACCGAAGAAAAGGAGGGTAGAAGGCGAAAGCGACCAAAAGGGGTAGATAAAAGGGGAGAGGGGCGGGGCAGAAGGAAGGAAGGAAGTACGTAAGATGGAGTCGATCTGGATGGTAGCTCTGGCTACGTGGAGGGCATGTGAAACGGTATTCAATATCTTGGCTTTACCGCGCCCGCGGGGTGAGGAAGCTCTCGATTCTCGTCGCCTTTGGTATGCTCATTGTCACCGTAAAACCATTCCTCGCGAATTCGAAATTACGTGGCTTATACGTTCGGGGCACCGTGCGCCACGTGGAAACCTAACCTGAAAAGGGGAGGACAGATTGATTTCCGGTTTTGTGCTCTCGCGTACGTGAGAGCACACGGGGCCTGTGGTGTGTGTGTTTAGGAGGGACGATGGGATTGACGTCTTTTGCAGGTCGGCCATTCAGGCGCTCGACCTGTTTGGCGTTTGAGGTTACAGGCGATTTTTTTAACATGGAGATTTGGAGGAAGAGGAAGAAGAGGATGATAGAAGAGTATTTTCGGAATTCGAAACAGTGGAGAGTTGGTCATTGTTGATAAAAAGTGGGGCTTGTATTTTCGGGCGCACTATCGTTTACTGTCGTTTAGTCCCTTACTTTCGTAAGGAACTTTTCGAGTATTTAAAAACACCTACACCCAAATCTACACCCAAATCTACACTAAGTCTTCATGGGTTTTTGAGTATTTTAATACCGATTTTTCAGAAAACAACTACAGTTATAGTATATTTTAGAAACGTCAAAATTTTTTGGAATTTTTACATATTTAGAGTATTTGTATCATTGTCTAGAATTGAATTATATTTTCATGAATTTATAATGTTTTCATGGAATGATACATGGATTTCTAAAATTTGAGACTCTAGAATTAAGAGTCAAATAGATCATTAGTATTTTATTAGATTTCATAGAAATAGTACATTTTCCATGGTGCGAACGTTTTTTTATCGTAGCGGGAGAAAAAGCCGATTTTTCCCCTGAAGTCGGCAAAAAAGTACTTATTTATACCGCTATGATAAAAACATCCTTGTTATTAATTTATACTAATTCACACGTTTCTAGTATTTCAAGTATTTTTCATATTCCTCATATCAAAAATTTTACAATAATATAGATTCTGAAGCATCAAATTCTGTAACTCTTTATAGAAATTTCTAAAAATATTAGTTATCTAAAGAACCTAGAAAATTATACAAAGCTTTATAAATTCTACTAATGAATATTAAAAATACTCAAAACATTCAAAATATACATGATCTTGAATCCTAAAGCACCTATTTCCGGAAATCTATATCGAATTTCTTCAAAATGTTAGCAAATCACCAAAACTGTAAAAATACTGAAAAATACTAGAAATGCTGGAAATCTATGAAAAATTGAAGGTACCGTATTCAGGAAAATTCCATAAATTACTGTAAATCTTACGAATCTTGAATTCTACAGATAGTCAAATTCTCAAAATCTATATGGCAATATAAAAAAATGCTAGACATCCGTAAAAAAGCTAAAATATTCTATAACATGTTATAAATAGTATTGAATACTAAAAATCGCAAAAACACCTGCAGTCCATGAAATAATTTAAATTTCTGCAAATATGATTCTCTCAAAAATCTATAAATATACAAAAATTTCAATAATCTTTGTATCCTACAGCATTAAATGATATAAATTTATAGAAATATGAAATCATCCGTCAAATGGTACAAATACTTAAAAGATTGATAGTTAGAGACGTTGGAAATGAAATATTGTAATTTTATATAGAAAGTGATAACTTCTACAAATCAAAAACTAACGCTTTCAAATCAATTCCAAGATAAAATGATGTTCAAATTTATATTCATTAAAACATTGAAATATTTTCCCCTTTGAACATTCGAATTCCCCCCTCTATGCAAAATTTCGTTACAACGCCCCTGACAGTACAATTTTCAAAAAAACGTATGTAATTAAAATTGGCCAACTTTTTCGAAAATTCGAATGGCTCATTGGACATTCAATGACGTAGCAACAGGATCAAACAGTAACTCGTTCATCGTCAAACACAAATGTTCTCCCATGAAATCCATGAACCCCAAGGACAAAAATCAAAAAAACCAAGTAAAAAATCGCTCTCAGGACCGAAAAGCCGAAAGGTCCTTTTGTTATTGTAGCGCTAATGGATGAGCAAACAACACTCACTACTGGTACGAAATCGAATCTTTTTCGTCCTCCACTTCAAATTTGAGCATGCGAATGTGTTTTAGAAATTTCCTTAATCACCTCGTGAAATGAATAAAACAAAGGAAACTCAAGATGAATAAAATCCATGAATACCAAAAGAAGAATATGAACATTCAAGAGTATCACAGTTTGAAAATTCTTAGTGTAAAAGTGTAGAATCTGGAATTTGAATAAAAAACCTGGGAATCTAGAATTATTGACATCATAATGTTCGTGAATTTCAATGCTTCATTGATTTTTGTTTTTGTTTTTGTTTTTGGAGCCGAATACTTCGAATACTTAAATTACCTATAGCGGTTTTTGAATAGGAAACACAACGCGATTTTCCCCCGTGTTTCGCAATCCATACTCATCATTACTTTCACGACCCTCCCCGGTTCTTCTCGCTCGCCCCTGAAACGATCTTGTCAATTGCAGGTTGACACCTTCACCCCGTCGCGTGCGGCTAATCGCTTTAAAATTGAATCCCCGTAGTTGCCGATCCGGAGGAGCTTGAAATTTCCAATCCCACAGAACGCGTCCTGAATAATCACTCGATCGAATCGAAAATTCAATTACAGCGTCAAGTGTTTCAATCTCGTGCTCATTAATAACGCATATGTGACTTGGAATGAAGAAATGAGGCTTATTTGTAATGTTGGTCGGAAAAACGTAAGGTCTATTTCATGTTTTGAAGCTAATACTGCATAATCTGGAGAGTTATTTTCACCTTCTTCGAGATTGAGAATGTTATGAGCTATGAGTAAATTTTATAAATGTGAATTGGAGTATTTTACAGGTTTTTGGTATTTTTCGTATAAGTATGTGGAATATTTTGTAAAATTTTCAAAGGTAGTTTTAGGGTCTCATGAATTTCGAGAATGCTATGCTCTAGGATTCAGAGTTTGATATGCATTTGAAAAATAAGTATCAATAAAACATTTGAGGTTATTTTACTGTACTGATACTGAAAGTCTTTAACCATTACCTCATGGTGAAATTTTACTATACGCAGCTGGAATTTTCCAATCACTGTATACTAATATTCCATATTTTAATGAAATTTTCCAATTCAAGTATGTAAGACATGAAAGAATAGTAAATTTGCAGTACCATGGTATAGGAAATTTCTGTATTTTTTTTTTTACAGTGTACCTTTACATACTTCTAGTACTTTTGGGATTTTTCGTATTTCTTTAGTATTTATATAATACAAAGTATGTTTTGTTGTTTTTATAGATTTTTATAGGGTTGTTTCTAAATTCCAATGCTCTATGATTCAAAGTTTTTTGGAAAAACAGAATTTTTGATTTTCATAGATTTTTATGAATAGTGCATCTATAATGCAGAAATTTTTGATATTTTTGTAGATTTTATTTATAATATTTTCAATTATTTCAACTTTTTTTTTGTTTAACTATGAATGAAATTCCAAGGGTTTTCTAGTGTTTTCGAGGAGCTGTAATATTTTTATCGATTGCTGTAGAATTTCCAAGAATTCAATTTTTCAGAAGGCAGCGTTAGATATATTTTATAATAATAAGCATTTCCACTTATTTTTAGTACATTTAGTTTCTTTTTTTTATTTCTCTCGTCTTTACACAAGATTGTAAATTTTCTGACATTTTCATAGGTTCCTAGATTTTGATGCTCTAGGATTTGAAAATTTATAGAACTTATTAGGTTTCAAAGGTTTCGAGAAAGTTATATCCTTATGAATGTGGAGTATTTTAGAGACTAACAACTGATATTTTTATTATTTTTCAATAATTTAGTATTTATGCATTTTTTTAGAATTTTCTGGTATTTTTATCGATTCTAACTATTTTTATAAATCACTTTAGAGATTTCTAGGATTTGACGCTCTAGAGTCCGAAGTTTAATAGATTTTTACTACTTCAGTAAATTGTTTAGAACACAGTATCTTTAGAGATTTTCATTTCTTTATATGAGATTTTCATAAGTTTCAGTAATGATATATTTTTTCAATACATAGGTAATATTTATATGCACCACTTGAGAAATTTCATAGTATTCTTAAAGATTTTTGAATGGATTTCTAGAATTCAATACCCTAGGATTGGAAATTCTATAGATTAACCATTTTTATAGATTTTTGAAAATATTATACCTTCATAAATTGGTAGTATTTCATCGTCCGCTAAGTATTTTTCGTCTTTTTTGGTGTTAATAACATTTTTCAGGATTTTATTATATTTTTGTAGTTTTCGAAAATTTGATTATCCAAAATTCAAAATTCAACAAGTATTTCTTACTTTAATAGATTTTTCGAAAAACAGTATTTCCATGGATTGCTGTTTCACTTTTTTTTCTTTTCATAGGTCGATCGCTAATAATTTTCTAGATTTCAATGCTTTTGAATTTATTTCAAAAGCATATACATTTTCAACAAAATATACATAAAAACATACAAAATATACATAAAAATGAAATAATCCAAAATATACAAAATAATACAAAATATACATAAAAATAAAAACATACAAAATAAACGTACAGAACAAAATGTACGTTTTCAACAAAATTTAACCTCTGTAGATTTATACTACTCATTATACTGCTAGTGCTCAAGGTATTTTTCCAATCTTTTAGTAGTGATGAAATTTCGTAGGTTTTTCTAACATTTTTACAAATTTTCTTTATTTTAATCAATCACTGTGGAGACTTCCAGAATTGTATGTCATAGAACTCAAAGTTTAGTAAATTTTTTGTTCTTGAAATTATTTTCAAAAAAATAGTACCTATCCTTATAGATTTTCATTTTATTTATAGTTTGTATCGATTTCAATTCACTCCATGTAACATTGTTTCTGTGGCGTTCTGTTCTTTCTGCATTCAACGAAGAAAGCCTAGAGACCTGGATGATTTCTGCCTACTACTTTTTGGAACATATTGTGCCAACATTCAGACCGAATGTATAATAATAATGTGTACAAAAAACTAGCGTGAGTTTAAAAACTCGCGAGAAAAGTGAAACTTCTCACGATGAACTACTGCAAGTTTAATTAAACAAAAAAAATGGTTCGTTCAAATATGAGAAAAACGACTAAATTCAAAACTGTAGCATGAAACTGCTTACATTAAAATTGGAATTTCAAATGAGTGATATCCCAATTAAATAAGCATTTTATATTTATTTTTATTTCACAATAGCAAGTGAGTCTTTAAAAAAGGTATAAGATATTGAATGTCAGTTTCATTTGTCTGAAAATAATGTTTTCATGGTAACTTTTACTATTCATAATTGAACAACGAATAATTTACCAATATCTGCAAAACGAAATGGGCATTGAATCGGCCAATTCGGACAATGAATATCAAACTCCTATGTTCAACCAACGTTTCGTTCATTATTCAGAACTTCATCAGGGTTCAGTAGTACAATCTACAAAATTTAAAAATTATCCATAACGCTGATCTAACAAATAATCCCACAACAAAGCACATCGAAGAATCATCATAATAACAAATAATCTATTTACTTGTAATTATTAAAAATGAATCTAAGAAGATGCAACTAAAAATGCACGTTTTATTTTTACTATTTTCCAAAAATTGATGAAAGAATAAGCATTTTCAATGTATTTTCTTTTTTTAATATCAAGTTGATGATTAGAAACGTTTCCTTTATTCTGCATTATTCCCCAATGATGCCCAAATTCTAAACAAATTATGAACAAACAAATACGGACCCAGCTCGTTACATTCCGCTTTGTTACACTTTCGATTCAGATTTTACTCCCAACGAGCCATGAAAAGTTTCACTTCAGAATAAATAACAACATAAATTCCTAACCTTGCCTAATTATTCCTCCCAATCAAATAAATTAATATTCCTTCCTCAGAAGCATGAGGAAGGTACCAAACTCAACTCCCTTTTTTCTCCCCTGGTCCCCACATCTTTATAAGAAAACGCGACAAGCTTTTTAATCCGCGACGACGCGGCCGTAAATAAATCTCTCTAACCGAGAAATAAAGGGCCCGATGAAGTTTGAAACCGAATGATTATACTTGATGGCTAAGAATGCCGGCGCGGTGCTCGTTGCGGGGCCTCATAGTTGGCGGTGCCACATGAGTACAATAAATAAAAACCCTGTAGTGGGCATTGTGCTTGATTGTTTCGCGATCACTCGCGTGGAGCCCGTGTAAAAAGGAAAGGATGTATGCTGGGCACGCGGGGCGCTCGCCACGGGACGCTCGTGTCGAGGGCCTCGAGCACGACCCTTCGCCCTCCACGAGGTTCCACTGCATACGCACCGTTGCTGGATCCTCGAGCCCAGAAAAGCTCCACGGGATCCTCTCGCGCAAGCCGAAATCTTAAGTGTTCGGTTATACTTGCCCATTATGGGATAAACCACCGCGTAGCCACTTTCGTGCGCGATTTCAAAAAGCTATACCCGCGATATTCCTGCCTAATAAACCGGCAGAAAAGAATGTTTCTCGAGTGGTCTCGCGATCACTTTCTTTTCTTCCAATTTTTTCTTCTCCATCTTGCGTTTTTCCCTGTGAAAAACATCGGGGAGCTGGGCAAAGAGGGACCGAGGTAACGGTAACGGGTGATTAGGTCGAGATTTTTTTTTTTTCAACTTGAAAAGAAAAAATACCATGTACACTTGTTCCTTTAAAAAGCGAAACGTCATTGCACTTTTGAACGATACGATGAAAAACGCTGGTTGGTGCAAAAAAGCTCGGCCTTTTGGGAAAACTTTTGCGTGAGTTAATGTTAATTAGTCGTTGGTGACGTGAAGAAGGGCCCTTGACGGGATTTCATGTCGATTGCTGCCAGCTCACCCGCACCGGATGTATGCGCTACGCGTACGAGTACTTGCAATATGTCCGCAATTCATCCATTACAACGACCTAAACGCATGAGTTATTGAGTCAACCCTCGCGTGTTCAATCCCGTTAAATTGTGCGTGTTCGGCTTATACAATTACCCGAGAAAAAGCGGATAGAACGAAATGAATTCCATTGGAATTATCCGCATTCAGAGATAATTGTACAATTGAATACGACAAATCTTTCAAAATTGACAAAAATTTGTTACGTTATTGGTACGAAGATCAAAAAAAGGCTACAAATTGCGTTACGTGATATATGAACCTTCCCTTGCAATTTTTAGTAAAAATTACGCAATTGCGTAATCTAATCCCAGGTCCTAATTTTTTGTCCCGCCGGCCCTTAAGGTAGTTACAAACTAATTGAGATTCAACTGAAGGCTTGGAAAAATGGAGAAAAAGAGCAGTAAATGAGCGACTAAACGTTAACCGCAGGCGAAGAAAGCAACTGGGGCGGAAATCTAACGGCCATAAAAAAAAGTTATCACTTTCCTCGTCCTTCTCGCTCACCCCTTGCGGCCACAATGCCACTATATCCAAGACATCTTTCTGCGGTCTTCACAATGGATATAATATATCAAACAAATTTGGCCCCGCGGAAATATTATTGACCCCCGTAATCCACCCTCGAGTCATTTGCTCCCGTTCGTGGGACAACAGTTTTGCCCCTCTCCCTCTCTCGACACGTGACTTGGTGGCGAGTCGGGGGGTCAATGAGCGAATCGAAGGGGAAAATGTTTGCATTAATAATCTACGATCGTCATAAATAAATGCCACGAAATACGTGACGAGTAATTTTTTGGGGATAGGGGATCTTGAGAGTATTCTGGGTTGGAGGGCAGCCCTTTAGTCACAAATTTTTGTTTAAATGCAATGATTATATGAACATTCGACCAGAACAATTTTGACTTTCTTCGCCTAACTGACTTTTTATACAGACTGTTTACAATGTGGCGATAGTATGATTCCAGGATTTCTGTTGTAGCCGTTTCTTTGGGACATGATTTATAGTCTTGTGAATTCTGATGTAGAGTCGAGAAATTTTCCTCCAGTTGGTTTTTCGAACGAGAATTTTTTAATGATAATGACGGAAATCAATATTTTAGAAAGATTTTACAATTCGCCACGTTGTTTGAAACCCGGCTGTAAAAATCCGGATGGAAACTCCAATTGGTCATGGCCAATTGGAAAGTCCTATGGAGTTATTCGACCAAATTTTCAAATGGAATTTCCAATTGGAAACTCCATTGGAAACTCCAGATTGAAATTTCAATATAATACTCTAACTGAAAACTCCAATCAGAAACTTTGAATGGAAACTCAAATTGGAGTTTTCGATTGAACATTTTGTTCACTGGTTAGGAATCGGAATTAAAAATTTTTTTATGTATTTCATTATCCAGAGAGTCACAATGAACTTTTAAACAAATTGTCGAAAATAAAATTCCTTCTACGGGTGGCATAGTACTATAAGAGGTCTCGATAACCGAATGGTCTACCCGATTGTAAAAATCCTGATCGAAACTCCAATTGGTCATAGCCAATTGGAAAATTATTCGACGAAATTTTAAAATGGAATTTCCAATTGGAAACTCCAAATGGAAACTCCAATTAGAAACTCCAAATGGAAACTCCAATTGGAAATTTTATTTCCTGGTTAGGAATAGCACTCAACATTTTTTAATTTAATTTAGTATCTAAAAATTTACAACGAACTTTTAAACAAATCATCAAAAAAAAAAAAAAAATTCCTGCTCCGGGTTGCATAGTACTGTAAGAGGTCTCGATAGCTAAATGGTCTACCCGGTTGTAAAAATCCAGATGGAAAGTTTTGGAAACTCCAATTGGTCATGGCCAATTGAAAAGTCTTATGGAGTTATTCAACGAAATTTTCAGATAGAATTTCCAATTGGAAACTCCATTGGAAACTCCAGTTACAAAATGGAAATGGAAACTCTGAATGGAAACTCAAATTGGAAACTCCATTTGGAGTCTTCAATCAGTTTCCAATGGAGTTTCCAATTGAAAATTCCATTTAAAAATTTGGTTGAATAACTCCATAGGACTTTCCAGTTGAACATGACCAATTGGAGTTTCTATCTGGATTTTTATAGCTCGGCAGACACTCGCTTCCAATTTGTCAATACGCTGGTTTAAATTCTACCCTAAAGAGGAAATTTTTTTATTTCAATAATTTGTTACAACCTAATTTTAACTATCTTTAATGTAAGATAATGAATAATCCTTTTTTCCACCTGTAAAAAATTTTTAAAGGCGATCCAGAAACAGCGAATGAAATGCCCAATCGAAACTCCAATTGGAATCTCTAAATTGAGTTTCCATTCGGAGTTTAAAATTAAAGTTTCCAATTGGAAATTCCATTTAAAAAATTTGGTTCAATAACTCCATAGGACTTTCCAATTAGCCATAACCAATTGGAGTTTCTATCTGGGTTTTTACAGCTGGGTAGACACTCGCTTCCAATTTCTTAATACACTGGTTCAAATTCTACCCTAAGCAGTAGGTTTTTTTTTATCTCAATAATTTTTTGAAAACTCTATGACTATCTTTTATTTAAGATAATGAATAACCATTGATTCAGAAACAGCAAATGAAATTTCCAATCGAAACTCCAATTGGAATTTCCGAATGGAGTTTCCATTTGACGTTTCCAAAGGACTTTCTAAGTGGCCATGACCAATTGGAATTCCCATCTGGATTTTTACAGCTGGGAACAGAGCTGAATACTTGTTTCCATATTTTGTAACCTTTGGTAAGGTACACTATATTTTATCTAACTTTGCAATGTCTGACATTACACTAATAAAATCTGTAACCCAGACTGACCGCTTCGTCTTTCAATTTTCGCCAAAATCTATTTCCCAGGCATGATTTCCTCAGTATTTTCAAGCTGGAAAAATCTCGGGCAGTTTCATACTCGCAGAAGCTGCGGGTATGAGCAAGATACAGCGCAAGAAATAAAATTATCATACGGCTGCGATAAAGGAAAGCGGTGAAGACAAGAAGACTATATTCTATGCGGTGTCGTATATTCTTTTTTATTCTTGCGGGGCTCGTGGCGCCGAGCACGGTAAGGGTGGTTCCTCAACCCGCCCGGACAATCCCTTGCATTACCGAACGTTACCTACGTTAACGCGTATTCCACCGTCGTCGCTATTATTCGCCGCGATCTTAAACGCATCTGCCAGATATTGCACCGGCTCCTCGCCGATAAATATTACCATGCAAATTACAAAAGGATACGCCTTTTTCCTACAAACGCCTTTATCGCCCATTCTTTTTGTCCCTCGCGTCGCTCTTCGCGTGTCCGTGGTATTTCAAGATCGCTAGAATGATTCACAGTGGGTTTTGCAAGAGCAACGAAATTTTTCATTCTTTGGGAGAGGGGGCAAACTCAAAAGTCAAAAGGGTGAATATGTATATGTGAGTGGGAAAGACTAGAGCTAAGAGTTGAATTTTTTAAATAAATATATGTGACGCGATCCGAGAAAAGGGACCTACTATCCGAAGAGTAAATTTTACAGAACGGGCGATTGAATGAAACAAAATAAACAACGGGTAGTGGAATGGAAGATTTTTAAAAATTCATAGTTTGCAAAAAAATCAAAGCAAGTAAATTCTGATTGCACATAATTTAAGATCGCATTCGAAACTTATAGAATCACTCATAATCCGAAAAACGATTTTTTGGATAGTAGGTCCCTTTTCTCGGATCGCGTCACATATACGTCATGATATCTCGTTGCGAACGTCTCGTGGAGTTTTTACTTTTTGTATTCATGGAGAATCTTGTGTTTTTATGGATTTTTGAATAGATTTCTGGAATATGATGCTTTAGGATTCAAAGTTTAATATATTTTCGATATTTTAAGAAATTTTTGAAAAAATTGTATTTATATAGATATTTATTATTTTAAAGACTTTTTTATTTTAGGCAGTTTTCGTATATTTTTTGGTAGTATTGAAATTTTGAAGATTACTCTAGTATTTTTGTAGGTTTCTTGTAAATTTACACAAAACTATATCATTTTTAGAGGTCGATGCTCTAGGATCCAAAGTTATAGATTACTCAAAAAAAGTCTGTTATCCATCATCTTCATAAATTTTTGATACTTTAATCTATTTTCTAAAAATAATTTCAATTCTCTAGAACCTAAGTTTTTACAGATTTTTATTATTCTCAAATATATTTTTGACAAAATTATATCCATAATATTTTCTGTTTTTAATGAACTGCTAATATTTATATGATCCTCCGTATTTTTTTGTTTTTATGTAATTCTAATAGCTTTTCTAGCATCCTCGAAGATTTCAACAATTTTAATGCAACGCTTTATACATAGAATTTGAAAATTTTATCCTTTATGATTAAAAATGTATGCAGTAGATTTTTCGTCTTTATTTAGTTTTTTTGTTTTTCAAAAAAAAGTATTTTGTGTATAAATTGTATAGTATTTCTTTAAGTAGTATTTTTTATGGATCTTTTTTCTGAAAAGATATTTAGTATTATATAAACTGCTATTATTTCTCGTATTTTACTTATTTTGTAAAATTCATTAAAGTTTGTAAAATTGTCTTTAATTATTATTGGTTACTCTTATTTTCATTGATAACTTAACTGACTTTTAGTATTTGACACTGTAGACTTCAGAGTTCAGTATAATTTGAGTATTTCCATAGATATTTTAGAAAGCAGTATTTTTATATAATTGCTATATTTCATATATTTTTAGTACTTTCAGTATATTCGTATTTTTTCAATGTTTATACACTTCAAGGTATTTTATGATATTTAAATGGATTATTATATAGATTCCTTAAGTATGATACTTCAGGATTCAAAATTTTACGGATTCGTAGTATTTCTGAACCGATTTTTTAGAATTAGTATTTTTAGTAGTTATTCTGCGGTAGTATAGTAAATTTTTATTGTATTTCTTCTAGTAGTATTTTTTACTTATTTTAGTATTTTCTACACAGATGTTCAGTATTTCATAAACTGCAAGTATTTCTCGTGTTTTTCTTATTTTTGAGGATTCATTGAAATTTGTAAAATTTTCTTGAATTTGCATTGATCACTCCCATTTTCATAGATTGCTTTATAGATTTTGAGAATGTTATGCTCTAGAATTCGGAGTTCAATAGAATTTGAGTACTTTGATGGATATTTCAGGAAACATATATTTCTAGTACTTTCAGTATACTAGTATTTTTAAGTCTTTGTACAATATTATTACATTTAAAATACGGTACACTATGAAGTACCTTACATCTAAAAGGATTTCTATATATATTCCTAGAATTCGATGAACCGGACTTCTAAATTCCATAGAATTTCGTATTTTTATGGATTTTTGCAGCATAAAGTTTCTTTTTTTGCAGGTGATTCCCAAACAGTTGGATTTGGATGCCATGAAAAGTGATGAGGTCAAAAAGCTGAGGAACACAGTGACGGCTGCTTTGAAAGCAACGGCAAAATCTAACACTCCCGTTTCTTTGAATATTTTCAAGAAATTCGCAATTCGGAATGAATAATACGCGATTTTACGTATTATTCATTCCTTGTTGGGAATCGATGAAGTTGATCCGTTTGTGATTGCAACGAAACTTAATTTTGCTTATCGCCCAAAGGAAGATAATGAAGAATTCAATGTCATACTCAATATGTTGAAGTTGAGCGAGTATTCGGTGGTTCATTCGCTTTTGTCAGCACGTTCGGATACAAAAATTACCGAGACAATCAAAAAAGCTCGTTATGATATCAAATTGTTTTTTTGAATAAAACTTTTGCATTTATATACTTGTTTTTGTACTACACGACCAAAAGCCCTGGCTGTAAAAAACGGCTTCGGGCTCGATTTTCAACCCCGCGAATCGAGTTGTTCTCCATTGCATTCAGAGAAACAATTATTTCTGTACCACGCATTCGAGCTCCATTATAATTCAATTGCAGGGTATATATATAAAGTTGAATCCTCACACGATAGTGTATGTCCGCGTAACGGGTAACCTATAAGCCGCCCATTGTTTCCAACAACACGCGGGGGCCCGCTGATCCGTGCGCTCTATTGAAAATCCATTGTCGAAATATATCTACTCTGTCAAACGCATGTGTACCTAGATCTGGCTACCCTTTCGTTCGTTCGGACCGAGTGGAGATTTTATGGCTTTTCAATCGTGATGATCGCGACAAATGGAAATGCGCCTTCGAAAACCAAGCTTCGGAGCACGCCCCATGTATACGTCACGTCATTCCTGCCAGTAATGGGAGCGAATAAATTATCATATTATATTTATTTCGAATTGTCGTTTCATCCCTCGGATATTTGCAACTTGGTTTCTGAAGCATATGTTGGAGGTTTCTGGAAAAATTACTCCATTCCTGTGTATTTCGAAGTTTGATAATATTGATTTATTAGGATCTCAATCCGATTTGCTATGATTTACGTTCTATGTTTAGTATATGTAAAACTATTCGTATTTTTCAGTGTGTATGAAATTTTGCAGGATTTTCTAGTGTTTTTCTATATTTTTAGTATTTTTATAAGAATTTTGCAGGGATTCCAAGAATTTTCTGCTCTGGAGTTCCAAGTACATTAAATTTTTTGTGCTTCAAAGGATTTTTCAGAAAATAGTTTCTCAATGGATTTTAACTTCTAACATAATTGTATGTAATACTTCAGTTCTTCTACGATTCGAAGGATCTTTCAGTATTTTTATGTATTGCTATCTAAGATATGAATTTCTGGAATTTGATGCTCTAGTCAATAAAGTTGTATAGATTTTCAATGTGTCTTATATTTACTGGTATTTTTATTTATTTCTTCTGGTATTTCTTAGTATTTTCAGAATGTTGTAGAATTTTTTAATTTTTCAAATGTATCTCTTCCGATTTCCCGAATGAGATTTACTAAGATTGAATGTTTGAAATACTGCAAGTATTTCTATCGATTTTTCAAAAAACAGTTTCTTTGAAGATTTAAAGTGTCCTCCACATTTTTCATATTTTTTGAAGATTCTTACGATTTGGAAAATTTTCTGGTTTGATAGTTACTAAGAAGAGTGTGACGTGTAAGGTTGTCGTTACTTAAATGAAGAGAATCATTCGTTACGTTACTTTCAGGTTACTTTTTTGAATAAATTGAATGTAAGTAATAGGACATCGAAAAACTCGAGATGAAAAATATCTAGTGCTTTTGTTTCAGAAATTGTATATTTCAGATACAATAAAATGTTTTGCTCGAACAAAACATTGGATTTTCGAAATCTGTTGTTTATCACGACTAGTCCTCCATAGATGATTTTTTTGAACGAAGAAAATCATTAGACATTTGTAAATCTGTACTTTTTGACCTGGAAAAAAGAGTCAGTCCCACTGGTTCGAATCTTATTTTTTTTACATGTTAAAAAATTATTGAATACGACAATTCATTCAATGTCGGTTCATAGATTTTTGATAGAATCTTATCTGCCTAGATTTTGAGTCTATTTTTGACACTATTTGCATTTCTTAGTTAGTATGGAATATTGCAAATTTTTCTAGTATTTTTATATATTTTTACTATTTCTGTATGAAGTGCTATATAGATTTCAAGAAGTTCGCGCTCTTGAATTCAATGTTTATTATATTTTTCTAATTTGAGAAGGTTTTCAGGAAACAGTATCTACGTACATTTTTATTTATTTTAGTTTTTTGGTACTTTTTCAGTGTTTCTACGATTTGAAGGATCGTTTAGTATTTCTAAAACTGTTCGTATTTTTTAGTGTGTATGGAATGTTGCAAGATTTTCTAGTATTTTTGAGTTTTTTTAGCATTTTTATAAGAATTTCGCAGAGATTCCAAGAATTTTCGGCTCTAGAGTTTTTAGTTTATTAAATTTTTCGTGTTTCAAAGGATTTTCAAAAAACAGAGTCTCAAAGGATTTCTACTTTAAAGATTATTTTTCGTATTTCTTCAGTCCTACGATTTAAAGGATCTTGCTGATTTTTGTGTGTTGCTATATAAATTTCTGGGATTCGATGCTCTAGTCAATAAAATTGTATATTTTTTCAATGTTTGTTTTATTTACTAATATTTTTATATATTTTCTTTTCGTATTTCTTAGTATTTTATGAATATTGTATTATATTTTTAATTTTTCAAAGATATCTCTTCGAATTTATAGAAGTAGATTTTCTAGAACTGAAAGTTTGAAATACTGTAAATATTTCGATTGATTTTGCAAAAAACATTTCCTCTATAGATTCAAAGTGCCTTCAACATGTTTCGTATTTTTTAAAGATTTTCATGATTTGGAAAATTTGCTGTTATTTTCATGGATTTTTCTACGTATTTCTAGAATTCAATCCTCGACAAATTTAACGCTAGTAATTTTGATTCTTATATAGACCTTATAAGAAAATGGAATATCTTACGAGAATTCAATTTCTTATAAGGTAACTTTATAAAAACCTTATAAGAAACTGAAATTTCTTACACAGAATTAGCTAAAAATATTTTTTAAGGTTTTTTTTTCTAATGAGGATCCATTGAAAACATTTTCATAAGAAATTTCAGTTTCTTGTAAGATTTTTGATAAGGTCGCCTTATAAAAAATTAAATTCATATAAGGTTTTTCGAATGATTAAAATTACTCGGTAAGTTTCTTGATTCCTGGAATTATATAAATTTTTGAAGAATTTGATAGCATTTACAGTTAACTAATCTAAATCTTGTATTTTTTTTGTGTTCATTCAATTACGTAACATTTTCTAGCAAGATTTATAGATCTTAAAGATGGTGGTATAGATTTTGAGTATTTTTATGTATTTTCATACAGATTTATAATATTTAATGTTATCAATTTTGAGAGTATCTAAAAAAAAGTGAAAACTTCTATTCTTTGTCAATATTTGCACAAAAATTACTAATATTTTACTCTGTTACATTAAAAATTATAAAGATAGAATTATTTTTTTTAAATAAGAAAATTGAGAAATTCCACCATCTCAATTTCAAACATTTCTTCAAAAGTTACAAATCGTTCCAAAAACTTCATGAGACTGATAAATAAGTAACGTGAAATCAATAACGGGATTTTCGTTACTCGTTACTCACTTATTAATTAATGTAACGCATCAAGTTATCATTACAGCAAAAAATGTATCGTTTCGCAGTAACGCGTTCCTTCCAAACCCTGATAAATCTGAATTTCGCATTGAAAATATACGCTTCATTTCAAGCAGCGTGATTTCATCATTGTAGAGAGAATTCAATATTGCGTTTGACAAGGACAATCGGGATGGACATTTTTTTAGAATCTAATTCTCGCACCCGTTTGAATTGCAATTGCGAAATTCCAAGCGCTTGCATTCAAGTGGGGAAATGCGACCTTGTACGTGAGAAAATGCGGATCCCACAAGTAGTTTCTGAAATTGAAATTTTTAGTTTGTGTGTTATTAACTTCATTTTCTTTTTCAAGGTTGGAATGGGATTAGGTTGAATAAAAAACGCACTCGCAATTTTAATTTTTACGTTTGAAACTTAAGTATTGTTATCGAAAATGATTTTTCATCATCCTAACCTCAAACTGACATTTTGAGGTTAGGTTACATTTCCAAAACACAAGCTTGCAAATTCAGGAAATCAAACATCCATCGACTTTTTCTACAAAAATCAAGTTACAACCTTAAATTCCATGAATTTGAACTTCACACATTTATAAAATTTCACTTTTTATAGAATTCTCGTGATATGTCCCCCGAAATTCAGAGAAAAGCTCGCGGTTGAAAGCCCACGTAATTCATATCTTCATTCGAATTTAATATCGAACGAAAAAAAAATAAAAGAGAGACGGAAAAAGAGCTAAGAAGAAACAACGTGGGACGTTTTGTGGCGTGGTTCGGGGTACATTAATGAATACCCTTTTTGTATTCTCTGCATATCGTTGGAAGGGTTTCTCTGTTTGATCCTAATAGAAGCCCCACAGTATCTTGTGCGTTCGGAAGAGAATGAGCGGTTGAATGAGAGCGCGAGTATAATGTGATATAATAGAGAAGGGCAGGCTACTACTTTTCTTTCTTTTCCCTTTATATTTTTTTTTTACCTCTCCAACTAAAACAGGCCCATCAAACGTACTCCATCAAACTTGCCCTTTTTTCAACTATTCTCTCAGTTTCTACTATACGTAAATACGAAATTACATATATATATATATAATTGAAGAATATTGATACTTATGTATTAATAAATTGCAGAGATATATTTTACGAGTAACGAAAACCCTGTTATTTATTTCTATCTTATCAAGTTTTTAAACTAATAGGTAATTATATTTAAAAATTTTCTGAAAGTGAGATATAAGTATTCATTTTCAACTTCCTTTTTTTAGAAAATAAAATTATATATAATTTTTTCTGTAACAGAGTGATATTTTAATAATTTGTGTACAAATATCGACAAAGAATGAACTTTTTCCCTTTTTTTTAGATACTTTCAAAATTTATAACATTAAATATTATAAATCTGTATGAAAATACATAAAAATACTCAAAATCTATAGCAACATCTTTGAGATCTCTAGATCCTGCTAGAAAATCTGTCGTAATTAAATGAACACAAAAAACTAACAAGATTTAGATTTGTTTCTAGTAAATACTATTAGAACCTTCAAAAATTTATATAATCCAGGAATCAAGAAACTTAAATAGTAATTTTAATCAATAAAAAACCTTATGAGAAAATGAAATTTCTTACAAAAAAACAATCTCTTATAAGGTGCACTTTGTAAAAACCTTATAAGAATTTATTTCTTGTAAGGCGACCTTATAAGCAACTGGGATTTCTTATAAACATTTTTTTTATGAAACCTCATGAGAAAAAAACTTTGAAAATTTTTTTGAATCAGTACTTTATAAAATATTTCAGATTCTTATAAGGTTTTTATAAAGTCACCTTATAAGAAATATTGAATTCTTATAAGATTTTCATAAAGTACACCTTATAAAAAATTGAATTCTTATAAGATATTTCATTTTCTTATAAGGTCTATACAAGAATCAAAATTACTAGCGTTAAATTTGTCGAGGATTGAATTCTAGAAATACGTAGAAAAATCCATGAAAATAACAGCAAATTTTCCAAATCATGAAAATCTTTAAAAAATACGAATCATGTTGAAGGCACTTTGAATCTACAAAGGAACTGTTTTTTGCAAAATCAAATGAAATATATACAGTATTTCAAACTTTCAGTTCTAGAAAATCTACTTCTATAAATTCGAAGAGATATCTTTGAAAAATTAAAAATATAATACAATATTCATAAAATACTAAGAAATACGAAAAGAAAATATATAAAAATATTAGTAAATAAAACAAACATTGAAAAAATATACAATTTTATTGACTAGAGCATCGAATCCCAGAAATTTATATAGCAACACACAAAAATCAGCAAGATCCTTTAAATCGTAGGACTGAAGAAATACGAAAAATAATCTTTAAAGTAGAAATCCTTTGAGACTCTGTTTTTTGAAAATCCTTTGAAACACGAAAAATTTAATAAACTAAAAACTCTAGAGCCGAAAATTCTTGGAATCTCTGCGAAATTCTTATAAAAATGCTAAAAAAACTCAAAAATACTAGAAAATCTTGCAACATTCCATACACACTAAAAAATACGAACAGTTTTAGAAATACTAAACGATCCTTCAAATCGTAGAAACACTGAAAAAGTACCAAAAAACTAAAATAAATAAAAATGTACGTAGATACTGTTTCCTGAAAACCTTCTCAAATTAGAAAAATATAATAAACATTGAATTCAAGAGCGCGAACTTCTTGAAATCTATATAGCACTTCATACAGAAATAGTAAAAATATATAAAAATACTAGAAAAATTTGCAATATTCCATACTAACTAAGAAATGCAAATAGTGTCAAAAATAGACTCAAAATCTAGGCAGATAAGATTCTATCAAAAATCTATGAACCGACATTGAATGAATTGTCGTATTCAATAATTTTTTAACATGTAAAAAAAATAAGATTCGAACCAGTGGGACTGACTCTTTTTTCCAGGTCAAAAAGTACAGATTTACAAATGTCTAATGATTTTCTTCGTTCAAAAAAATCATCCATGGAGGACTAGTCGTGATAAACAACAGATTTCGAAAATCCAATTTTTTGTTTGAGCAAAACATTTTATTGTATCTAAAATATACAAATTCTGAAACAAAACCACTAGATATTTTTCATCTCGAGTTTTTCGATGTCCTATTACTTACATTCAATTTATTCAAAAAAGTAACCTGAAAGTAACGTAACGAATGACCCTCTTCGTTTAAGTAACGACAACCTAACACGTCACACTCTTCTAAGTATCTTCCCAAACCCCGCCAAAATGCAATCACATTACCCTGGAATTCCCATACAAAGACATCATTAACCCCAATCAGATAATCCCCATGATTTGATTCTTTGATTCCTCACGCTGGACAGGTACTCATTCAAAATCCCATGCATTCATCCTAAAAGAATGCAACCTAAAGTTCCCGTACTTGACCGCGGGCGGAGCCCCAGTCCCCGATAAAAATCCCTAATTTTCCTATTGTGAGATGCACTTGTCCCAAATTGAAGCCTGAAAAGCAGTGGATCCCCTTTGTCCGATGTGTCAGTATCGTGGCGAGAATTCCCGTCTTGTGCGGTCCGAAATGATCGACAATTGCGATCTCGATCTGGAGGAAACTACCCCTTACCCGATGTACATTTTTTCCCCTGATCGGGAGAAATCGGGGCACGATTATCATGGATTCCGTGGGGCGATATCTGCAAATGTAGTGTGTATCTCGTTACACCGTAATCTAGGAACAATGCCGTGGGCAGGGAAACACGGCGCAAGACAAATTCGCGGGGCGTAGTGGGGTAATTCGAGACAGCGACCTTTCCGATCGCTCGCTGACAAGGTAATTTGAGACTTTTCATTCCCGACGACTCGGAATCTTTTTCTTTTCACATGACGAAATGTATACGCGTTTACGCGCTCGCTCTTATATCTTTCAATGAGGCCCTTACTTGCGTGTTGGGGCATTATGATCGCGGTTATTCTAGAAGTCTTCCGCGCATGGACACGTATCGCGAGGTCAATTGAAGTCTTCTGTGAAGGTAGGAAGCTCGGATCGATGATTTTTCGAAGGGAGGTTTTGATTTTTATTGGGTGTGATGAAAAATGGGTGCTGCAGAGTAGATTGGCAGGATATATCGGACAGTTTAGCTGAATCAGAGGTTTTTTCACTAGATTTAAGTGTTTTTTTTTTAAGAGTGTTGTTGTACCTTCTCAGCTGAACATCATTCAATGATTATTCCGAATGATTAGTTATTCGTGGGTAATCCATTTAATTTTACAAAAGGAAGGACTAGATGGGTACGCCATTTGGATAAACAATTAGTTTGCCTATTGGGTCAACCAAATGGTATACCTGATGGATTTATCAACTGATTTACCCAGGCAACAGAAACCTGTATTTGGGGGAAAGGAGGTTCAACATTTATGCTGTACTTGTAGAATAACATGCAATTGTAATTGATTTTGTTTGACAGTACATGGTCCATTCATAGTGATGTAAATAAAAAATCAAGATGAAATAAGTAAATAAATGAATTAATTAATCAATAAATGATCAAATACATTAGGCAAAATCGAAACATCATTTGTTTTTAACAACCTCTACTTTATATATTTAATCTTTGTTATGTTTTCCACAAATTTAACACAAGCGACTCAGTAATTATGTATATAGCACATAATTTTATTACATGGAAGTTATATTATTGTGGTAGAATATTGTCAAATTTACTATACAAACATTATTTGATAAATAAAATATCAACAAATGGTGAAGTTATGGCCCTTTCCCAACTTTTTTTTTAAGCTTACAGTAACTGCAGGGCAAATACAATAGGTCAACTGAAATTATAATATTCAAAAACGTTACATTTTTTACTGTAACGATAACGTAACGCGGTACATTAATTAACAAGTAACAATAACAGGAACGAGTTTCTTTTTTTTGGTAACGAGTAACGAAAATCGTGTTATTCATTTCACATCTCTCTCATCAAGTTTTTAGAACGATTTGTAACTTTTTGAGAAATTTTTTGAAACTTAGATATCAGTAGTTTTTTAACTTCCTTATTTTCGGATGAAAATTGTATAATTTTAGACTTTTAGATAAAACAGAGTGATATATTAGTAACTTATGTACAAATATCGACAAAGAGTGTGCTTTTTCACTTTTTATTAAAAATTTTCACAATTCTAGCAATACATTTTAAAAATCTGCATGTAAATACATGAAAGTACTGGAAACCTTAGTTCATTAAATCTATAGCAGGATCCCCAAAATGTATAGATTATGCTAGAAAACCTTACGTAATTTTATGAATACAGACAAAAAAATGAAAAACGAAAAATACTAGACATTATTTACTTTTTTTTAAAAAGCTATTAGATTCTTCGAAAATTGCTGTAATTCCAGAAATCAAGAAACCCCGATTTCTTGAGCATTGAATGCTAATAATATATGTGTATAGAAAACAATAAAAATATTTAAAAAATGTTGAAATTTCGAAAATCGGTTAAAAATTCAAACAATATTGAGAACACTCTAAATCTATAAAGAAACTGTTTTCTGCAAAATCGACCGAAGTACTGCAAATATTTCAAACTTTCCATTCTAGGAAATCTAATTCTTGAAATTCAAAGAGATATCTTGGCAATAATCTTAAAATTTTCCAACATTCTATAAATACTAGGAAATACAAAAAAAAAAAAAAAAATACATGTATAGAAAAGTACAATTATATCTATGGAATATTAAAAATCTATACAACTTTCAAAACTAGAGCATCGAATTCCAGAAATTTATACAGAAGTATACAAGAAAACTGAACAATACTTCGAATCGTAGAAAAACTGATGAAATACGAAGGATACTGAAAGAAATGTGAATCTATTGAGACACCTGTTTTCTGAAAAATTCTTTTGATACGTGAAAAATTTATTGAACTTGACATTCTAGAGCTCGAAATTCTCGAAATCCACGTATAAAAATTTATATAAAAATGCTTAAAGTATATAAAAATACTAGAAAATACTGTAACATTTCATGCATTCTAAAAAATACGAATAGTCTCAGAAATACTGAACAATCCTTTAAATCGTAGAAAAACTGAAGAAACACGAAAAATACTAGAAGAGATAAATATCTATTGAGACGCTCTTTTCTAAAAAATTCTTTTAACACGTAAAATTTAATAACTCCAAATTTTACAGTTCGGAATTCTCGGAATTTATAACAATTTAAATGAAAATGCTTGAAATATATGAAAATACTAGAAAATCCTTTAACATTTTATTGGTTTTCAAAAATATGAATAGTTTCAGAAATACTGAACAATCCTTCAAATCGTAGAAGATATATACCAAAAAGAAATAAAAATCTATTCAGACGCTGTTTTCTGAAAAATCCTTTGAACACGTAAAATTTAGTAAACTCTAAATTTTACAATTCGAAATCTAGGAATCTATAACAAATTATATGAAAATGCTAGAAATATATTTAAATACTATAAAATCCTGTAACATTTTATAGGTGTTGAAAAATACAAATAGTTTCAGAAATACTGAACAATCCTTCAAATCGTAGAAGATATATATGAAAAATACCCAAAAGAATTAAAAATCTATTGAGACGCTGTTTTCTGAAAAATATCATGCAATGCAAGATATCAAAATTTATACCAAAACGTAAAAACCAACAATAGAAGCGTTTCATCGAAATCGTTTGAAACATCTCGTTAGAGGGGGTTCTAACACCCAAACCTCCCCCTCCCCACCCGTTCGCACGGGCCTGAACTTAAGTTATCATGTAAGATTTGGCAAAACATGTAAGTTATTTTAAAATCTTATAAGATTTTCCAGAATCTGACATGCCTCCGAGCTACAAGGGTAGGTCGGCCTTAGAATCATATGGAATTTTTCCCCAAAACTATTGATTGATGTGACACAATTTATCCGAAATATCCGGGTTGAATTTATCAATTAATGACGATATTCATCGGGATATTTGATCAATATTGGAGATGAAAACGGTGGAGGGGCGCGTATCACAAACGGCTGATACAGGAACGAACTAAAGGAAAGGAGAACACTCCGACACCCGCGATTCACCAGTACAGTCGAGTCTTCGGATAGAGTCAAGATTCAATTAGTTCCAGCTGTCAGTCGCACGATACTTATCGATTCAATACCTACAGATATCCTGTAGCTCTGCGACGAAGAGTTCTGAAATTGTGTCTGCATACCAACTTGTTCATACTCGATGTTGTATTATCGATTCCAGGCTACGTTTTCCTATAATTAAAGTTCAAGTGCCTGGGTGAACATCTCTTCCCTGCAATGGAAAAACTACCTCAAGTAGACTTATCAACAGAAATTACCTTTCCCATGAGTTTATACGAAAAACCCCATGATTAAGTTACGATTTGGGAATTGAATAATTCTGGATTAGAGGTATTGGAATTAGAAGACCACGTTCTTGTAAACGGACAACCAAAAAAGGTTCCTACCTTTTTGTATGAATGGCAAGGGTAATTTTTCGATTTATGTTACGATAATGCGTTCGTAACGGACTGGAAAGTAAAAAGAATGGATGGGTTCATATGACGATGACGATCATTCGGTAGATATTAAAATCTATTCAGCAAAGTAAGTCACGTTTTCTTTGGTAATTATCTAGGTAGATCGAGGGTACAGGCCAGAGTGAAATTATATTCGCTGAAGCGTGAATCTTGAATGAGCACCTGGACACACATGGGTTTTGTAATCAGGGATAGTTATGTATACAGCTTTCTTTTATATCATCGAAGATATGATCATCCCGAATTGATAAGTTGGGCAGATTACTGAAGAGTGTCTTGATAGACCTAAATTAGGGCACGTTATTGCTAGAAAAATCTCAGGAATTGGAGTGGAAATTGTCAATACATAAAAAAAGAGTTTGGAGATAGAGATCATTTTTGAAAGCGGTGCGTTTTTTGAAAAAATGTAAACAGTGTTACATGAACGAGTGCAGAAAACTAATTTCATTTCAATTTCTTAATGCATTTAAACGATTTTAGATTAAATTATCAAATTATGTTCTATAGTTATGTACTAATACTCTCATTTTTCTAAAACTTCTACCTCGCCATTTCCTCTGTGATAACCTGACATAAATTCAGTTCTGCATAACTCCAATACCAAAAACTTTTGACGATTTCAAAGCGACAAACAAGCGAAACGCGTAACGATAATCACCCCTAATTAACCAATACATCTTCATTAGAAGGAAACCAGTTAATTACAGTACGAACAGATCGCCCGAAATGAAGTCAAAGCCGGGGGTAAAACAGAATAATTGATGAAGAGAAATAAAAAAAAAAAAGAAGGAAAGATAAGAAAGTTGGGGCAGGCTTTCACTTGGGGACCTTAGCGAAGTACATAAATTGCAGAAGAAGAGAGTTCAAGTCGACACTGGGATCGCGAAAGATGAAAAAAGAGGGAAAATCGCGTCTCTCTTTCTCTCTCTGTCGGCTGTCATCCGTGCACGCCCGATCATAATTCGAAAAACTTTAACGGAGAACAAAAGTGAGGACTTTTGTTCCAAGTTTTAGTTCGCGGGGGCTGTTTGCGAACGAAACGACGCCCCGACAATGTTTTGTTCGCTTTGTCTCTCTTCCTGTTTTATATGTATAATAGCCGAGCGACCTATAACTTCCCCTCGGAAAAGAATACAACGACCGAAAACGCATCCACTCGTTGGATCGCTTTTCTTTGCTACCGCAAGATTTTATTATTTTTGCTTTGACCTACATACATCTATGTTATATCATAGGTATATAAATATGCGTAAACTATTCACCACTTTTCTTGAAGAAACGTCCCAGCTGAAGATGATTGAATGATTTTTCCACATGATTCGGTGAAATAAGTCATTCTTGGATAATCGATTTAGTTTTCTGAAAGGAAGGGCTAGATGGATCCACCAATCGGATGATCAGTTAGTATGCCTATTGAATCAACCAAATGGTTTACCAAATGGATTGATCGACTGATTCGCCTATTGAATCGAGCAAATCCATTTGGTACCCAGCTGAAAAAATCCAATTGGTTTTGCCAATATCCCGACCAAATGGCAAAACCAATTGGCAAATTGGCATTTTTCCAATTGGTCCGACCATTTGGAGTTGCCAATCAGGCTTGCCAGATGGCGATCTTCTTTTACTTTCTAGCGATAAACAATACGTAAGCTTGTCCTTGTCTTTGGCGACTTTGACGTCATAATCTGGCATTCCTGTTGCCAATTGGCCAGACGATGGTCCGACCAATTGGCAAACTTAATGTTCTGTCCGATTGGCAATCAAAATCGTCGGGTTAAATGACAATTCCAAATGGTCGGAATAATTGACAAAATGCCAATTCGCCAATTTGTTTTGCCAATAAAGGTGAAATTTGTTTATTGTAGATTAATGATGCAATTATTTAATTTTTTCACCCTCGGTGGAATTAAGAAAATTCTGCCCAAATTCATAGAAAACTTGTGAAACAACATCGCGTTCCCGCCTGCTCCGCCCGATTAGGAAAATTATGCATTATACTTAATATATCAGTGCTAAACTTGTAAAATGAGAAAAAAAAATTGACTTCCATCTCGTGGATCTCGCAGTAACTACTAGTATGACGCCGGATTTTTAAATATGTCGCCCTCAAATTTGAATATTCCGCGCCATTCTAGTAGTTACTGCGAGATCCACGAGATGGAAGTCAATTTTTTTTCTCATTTTACAAGTTTAGCACTGATACATTGAGTATAATGCATAATTATTAGTATCGGTGGTGAACTCGATGTCGTTTCACAATTTATTTTATGAAATTGGGTAGAATTTTCCCAATGTTTGACCCGACGATTATGAATGCCAATCGGACAGAACATTGAATTTGCCAATTGGTCGGACCATCGTCGGGCCAATGGGCAATTCCAAATGGTCGGACCAATCGGTTTTGCCAATTGGTCTATTGGCAAAACCAATTCGATTTTTTCAGCTGGGTAAACCTTTTGGACCATCCATTAAAATCTAGGCCCGTGCGAACGGGCGGGGGGGGGGGAGGTTTTAGTGTTAGAACCCCCCCTCCCCAACGAGATCTTTCAAACAATTTCGATGAAATACTTCTACTATTGGTTTTTACGTTTTGAGATAAATTTCGATATCTTGCATGGAATGATATTTTATAGAAAACAGAGTCTAAATAAGTTTTTTTTTTTTTGCATTTTTCATATATATCTTCTACGATTTGAAGGATTGTTCAGTATTTCTGAAACTATTCGTATTTTTCAACATCTGTAAAATGTTACAGGATTTTCTAGTATTTTCATATATTTCTAGCATTTTCATTTAAATTGTTATAGATTCCGAGTATTTCAAACTGTAAAATTTGGAGTTCAAATTGTTTTAGTACAAATCGTTCTTAAAACTTGATGAGACAGGGGTGAAATGAATAACACGATTTTCGTTACTCGTTACCAAAAAAAAAAAGAAACTCGTTCCTGTTATCGTTACTTGTTAATTAATGTAACATGTTACGCTATCGTTACACTAAAAAATGTAACGTTTCAGGATATCATAATTTCAGTTGACTTATTGTATTTGCATCGCAGTCACTGCCAGCCTCTTAAAAAAAAAACGTGGGAAAGGGCCATAACTCCACCATTTGTTGATATTTTTATCATCAAATAATGTTTGTATATTAAAGTTACACATTAAAGTTACACATTAAAGTTATACATTAAAAAATAATTCAAACCGTCCTCAAAAAAGGTGTATAACCCTTTAACAAAAAAAAAAAAAACACTCCCAGTCACTCACCTACAAGAAGGTCAATTCAAGCTAATTAACAATAAAACTGATAACAAATGGTCACTGTGAGAAAACATCGTCACGGAAAACTTGTTACCTCGCCCAAAAGCGGGAACGCACTAACGACACTCCGACAATTTCAACTAAACTCGATCAAAAAAGATAACATCATAATAGAAAACTTAAAATACCGCATCTCAAACCAATACAAGAGTTCAACTACCAAAACACTAACGTACACACATCTCCCCAGATATCAAAACCTCAATAATGTTCGAAATCTCCTTATTCAAAAATACTTATTAAACGAATAATCCTCCGTAACATACATCAAGATTCTCAGTGTCACTCTTTACATTCAAACAAGAATTGTTATCTTTAATATGTAACATCTCACTAATTGTTCTACGTCCGAAATCTGTCTCTGAATCAGAAATCCTACGATTATCAAAATCAAATTCATGACCTGGAAACGTTTCTCTAACATAATTAGGAATAACTTTATCTTCTCCTCTCTAAATTGATTTAATATGTTCATTTATTCTAGTTTTTAGAGCTCTCTTTGTCTGACCTATGTATACTGAATCACAGTTAACACAATCGATACCATGAACAATTTCCGTTCTTTCATGTTTCTGAATCTTATCCTTCCCTTATAACACTACATTATTCAATTTGTGCGGAAGTTTATTAATGACAATTTGAATACGAAGAATATTAATAAATGGGTTGTTAATTCAAGTAATATAGAGATTCCAGAGGTTGTTGAAAGAATTGCTTTTGTTTAGGTGAAAAATTTAGTTATACGAGGGGGGACCCAAAAGTAACGGGAATTGTGTTACAACTTTTTTATTGGCAAATTTTTTCACACACAATTTTTATCACCTTCAAAGTAACCCCCATTGACTGTAATACACTTGTTCAATCTTTTTTTCCAGTGTTCAAAACAGTTCTGAAATTCATTTTTTTCAATGTTTTTTAAACCTTCCAGCGATTTTTGTTTCACCTCTTCTACAGTCCCAAAACGTTTTCCTTTCATGTCTTTTTTGAGTCTAGGGAACAAAAAAAAGTCACAGGGGGCAAGGTCCGGTAAATAGGGGGGGTGAACAATCGGTGTCATGCCGTTTTTGGTCAAAAATTTCTTCACGGACAGCGCTGTGTGGGCAGGTGCATTGTCGTGGTGGAAGAACCAATCTCCTGTGCGCCAAAGATCCGCTCTTTTCTTCCGGATGTTCTCCCTCAACCTTTTCAAAACCTCCAAGTAGAAGTGTTGGTTGACCGTTTGGCCTGGAGGAACAAATTCTGCGTGCACAATACCTCTGCAATCGAAGAAACAAATGAGCAATGTCTTGATGTTGGACTTCACTTGGCGTGCCTTTTTTGGACGAGGCGAGAGAAGTGTCTTCCATTGGCTTGATTGCTGCTTTGTTTCGGGGTCGTAGCCATAGCACCATGATTCATCGCCAGTTATAACCTTGAGAAAAAAATCTGGGTCTTCATCCAACTGATTTTGCAGCTCAAGACAGGCCTGAAGTCGACGCTCCTTTTGATCGTCGGAGAGAAGGCGAGGAACAAATTTGGCTGCAATCCTCCTCATGCTCAAATCTTCAGTTAAAATCCTCTGAATTGAACTCCATGACAATCCAGACATCTCACAAAGTTGATCGATGGTTCGGCGACGGTCTTCATGAACAAGAGTGTTGATTTTTTCAATGTTTTCGTCCGTTCTTGAAGTCGAGGGGCGCCCAGAACGAGGTTGGTCTTCTATTGACATCTCTCCATTCTTGAAACGCGAAAACCAGTCGTACACGCGCGTTTTACTCAAAGCATTATCCCCATAAGCTGTTTTCAGCATCACAAGGGTTTCCGCGGGTGTTTTTTCTAACAAAAAAAAAAATTTTACAGCCGCGCGTTGCTCTCCGCACTCAGCCATTTCACGTTTTCGCCGAAACGGAAAAAGTCGTTTCACTAGAAAAATTCTTACGGACGAACGAATGCACTCACAGCAAATGAACTTTGCACACTGACTTGGGAGAGTAGCAGCTTGGAAGAGAACCAGTGGAGAACCCGATCCCCCCCTCCGCGGTCCCCCCACCACCTAATTCCCGTTACTTTTGGGTCCCCCCTCGTAATGCCAAAGATGTTACGAGCAAGAATATTTTTGAGATTATTAAATATTTGAATCACAGATAACGAAGATACCTGGTGATGTTGATCAGATCTGGGGGAAGAGTGTTAATATTTGTAGAAATAATTTGAATCGTTCTTTTCGTATGAACTATGGCAGTAAATTATTCATGAACCATTTAAATGCTACTTTGAGATTTTCAAGACAACATAGAGATATATCTTTTATTAAGGCTGATAATGGTAATGTGACAGTTGCTGTAAATAGGAAGAATATATTGATAAGATTGAATTTTCGTTGAATAATGATGACACATATACCAGAATAAAGAAAAATCCTTTGAACTCCTTATTGAATTCTTTGAGAAACGTTACGAAGAGATTATTAGATAAGAACTTTATTGATATGTCAGAATATAAAGGGATTTATCAGACATTTGGGAATTCGTCTCGGTGTTATGGATTGCCGAAGATACATAAAGTTGGTTGTCCGTATCGTATTATTGTTTCTTCAATAGGTTCTCCTTTTTACAAGATGGAAAAATGGTTATGTAGAATTATATGAGAAAGTACTGAACCTTTGAATTTCAATATAAAGAATAGTTTAGATTTTGTTGAGAGGATTAAGAACATTAAGGTGCCTAGGGATTACATGATGGTTTCATTCGATGTTGTGTCATTATTTACAAATGTTCCCAGATCGATTATTTTGATAGCATTGAAAAAGAAATTTCATAAGATTAGAAGTTCGATTAAAGGTTCGAAAAATTTAACATGGGAAGAGTTTGATAAACTTATTAATTTAGTTTTGAATGCGACATATTTTACATTTAATGATAAATATTATAAACAGATTAAAGGTACTCCTATGGGGTCACCTGTTTCGCCCATTTTTGCTGATTTAGTTCTAAGAGAATTAGAAGATTTTGTTTTTTCTTCCCCACTGAAAATTTACAAATATTTTGGATATGTGGATGATTGTTTCTTGATTCTACATAAGGACTTTGTTTCTGCGATTTTGGATAGATTTGGTGAATTTCATGTGGATTTAAAATTTACTTTGGAAAGAGAGGACAATATGTTGTTGAATTTTTTAGATGTTACTATTGAGAGAAAATTGGATGACAGTTTAATTACTAATTGGTTTTCTAAACCCAGTAATTCTGATAGAGTTTTTAATTTTTGCTCTTCAAATCCGATTCATCAGAAAATTGCTATGGTTTATATTTTAATCGATAAGGCTTTTCTTATTTCGGACCCTTCCTTTCATCAGAGTAATTTAGAAAAAGTGAGGCGTATTTTATTTGAAAATTCATACCCTATAGACTTCATTGATAAAGACACGGAGAGAAGATTAAGAAGAATAAAGAATGAAGAGAAGAATAACATTAAATGCATTGATTTCAGATTGACGAAAGGAGATTCATGTAATTCTAGAATAGTTTTACCATACTATAGAGGTGTTTCTGATAATATCAATAAATTGTTAAAAAGGAATAATCTCCATGTCGTTAATAAAATTCTGAACAAATTGAATAATGTAATGTTAAAAGGGAAGGATAAGATTCAGTAACATGAAAGAACGGGAATTGTTCATGGTATCGATTGTGTTAACTGTGATTCAGTATACATAGGTCAGACAAAAAGAGCTCTAAAAACTAGAATAAATGAACATATTAAATCAATTTAGAGAGGAGAAGATAAAGTTATTCCTAATTATGTTAGAGAAACGTCATCATTATTCAACGAAAATTCAATCTTATCAATATATTCTTCCTATTTACAGCAACTGCCACATTACCATTATCAGCCTTAATAAAAGATATATCTCTATGTTGTCTTGAAAATCTCAAAGTAGCATCTAAATGGTTCATGAATAATTTACTGCCATAGTTCATATGAAAAGAACGATTCAAATTATTTCTACAAATATTAACACTCTTCCCCCTGATCTGATCAACAACATCACCAGGTATCTTCGTTATCTGTGATTCAAATATTTAATAATCTCAAAAATATTCTTGCTCGTAACATCTTTGGCATTATAACCAAAATTTCCCTACCTAAACAAAAGCAATTCTTTCAACAACCTCTGGAATCTCTATATTACTTGAATTAACAACCCATTTATTAATATTCTTCGTATTCAAATTGTCACTAATAAACTTCCGAACAAATTGAATAATGTAGTGTTATAAGGGAAGGATAAGATTCAGAAACATGAAAGAACGGGAATTGTTCATGGTATCGATTGTGTTAACTGTGATTCAATATACATAGGTCAGACAAAGAGAGCTCTAAAAAATAGAATAAATGAACATATTAAATCAATTTAGAGAGGAGAAGATAAAGTTATTCCTAATTATGTTAGAGAAACGTTTCCAGGTCATGAATTTGATTGTGATAATCGTAGGATTTCTGATTCAGAGACAGATTTCGGACGTAGAACAATTAGTGAGATGTTACATATTAAAGATAACAAGTCTTGTTTGAATGTAAAGAGTAACACTGAGAATCTTGATGTATGTAGAAATTTTTCACCTAAGCAAAAGCAATTCTTTCAACAACCTCTGGAATCTCTATATTACTTGAATTAACAACCCATTTATTAATATTCTTCGTATTCAAATTGTCATTAATAAACTTCCGCACAAATTGAATAATGTAGTGTTATAAGGGAAGGATAAGATTCAGAAACATGAAAGAACGGAAATTGTTCATGGTATCGATTGTGTTAACTGTGATTCAGTATACATAGGTCAGACAAAGAGAGCTCTAAAAACTAGAATAAATGAACATATTAAATCAATTTAGAGAGGAGAAGATAAAGTTATTCCTAATTATGTTAGAGAAACGTTTCCAGGTCATGAATTTGATTTTGATAATCGTAGGATTTCTGATTCAGAGACAGATTTCGGACGTAGAACAATTAGTGAGATGTTACATATTAAAGATAACAATTCTTGTTTGAATGTAAAGAGTGACACTGAGAATCTTGATGTATGTTACGGAGGATTATTCGTTTAATAAGTATTTTTGAATAAGGAGATTTCGAACATTATTGAGGTTTTGATATCTGGGGAGATGTGTGTACGTTAGTGTTTTGGTAGTTGAACTCTTGTATTGGTTTGAGATGCGGTATTTTAAGTTTTCTATTATGATGTTATCTTTTTTGATCGAGTTTAGTTGAAATTGTCGGAGTGTCGTTAGTGCGTTCCCGCTTTTGGGCGAGGTAACAAGTTTTCCGTGACGATGTTTTCTCACAGTGACCATTTGTTATCAGTTTTATTGTTAATTAGCTTGAATTGACCTTCTTGTAGGTGAGTGACTGGGAGTGTTTTTTTTTTTCATTTGCTTTGTATGGAATTATTTGTTGGATCAGCGTTTTGAGTAATTGTTAAATTTTGTAGATTGTACTACTGAACCCTGATGATGTTCTGAATAAAGAACGAAACGTTGGTTGAACATAGGAGTTTGATATTCATTGTCCAAATTGGCCGATTCAATTCCTAATTCGTTTTGCGGATATTGATAAGAAAGGTTCAGTATATGAAGTAGAAGTTGTTGAAAACAAATTATGTTTTGATATTGCCTTTTATATTCGATTATTTATTGATTAATTAATTAATTTACTCATTTATTCTACATTTATTATCTACATCACTATGAATGGGCCATGTACCGTCAAACCAAATCAATTTCAATTGCATGTTCTTTTACAAGTACAACATAAAAGTTGAAACCCCTCCCCCCCAAATACAGGTTTCTGTGTTTAACTAATTTAGGTTGATGAATGTACCTTTGTCAGCTACGAATCCTTCGTTTAGATGAATCAAAAAATTTCATTTGATGTAAACAATTCCTTTAGTCGGAGCCGCATCCATAGTTTCACCCGCGGAAACGCGGAAAAAACGTAATTACCGAGTGCGATTATAATGCAGGCAATTGCTAATAGTTGGCGGTTTGAAAGTGGCGTGGAAAAGTGTGCGAGCGCACATTAACAATGTGTACTGTGATTCAAGCTCGAGCTTGACTCGCTAATTAACCACGTTTTTATTTTGTGTTCATTTTTCATAACCCAACTACGTTTCCTTCTTTCTTTTTCCCGTCATTCGCCCTTTATTTTTCTCGCGTTCGTCTCTTTAAAGGGTTCCGATATTCGTTGTTGCGGGGTTGAAAAAAAAGCTCCGCGCTCTGTGCAAAGAAGTATACCACACGTTTTTGTCCATTTGAAAGAATCTTTTCTAAGGCTCAAAAAAGGGGAAATAATACAATTTATAGTTTTTCCTGTTAGTAAATAACTTTGTTTAGAAAATGACAGGGTTATTTCATTTCAAATCGTCCTATATCGATCTATTTTTTCTTTCTGCTTGAATTTCAGTTGTTTTTGTCTTCATATTTCTATAAAAATATGAAAAATCGTTGAATCACTTTGCACGTATGAAGATAATATTGGGAGTTTGCGGAATAGGAAAATGACAAGGAGAAAAGAGAGTATCGAAGGGGATCCAATATAACTGCACACACGCTTTAGAAGCCGATGGAAATATATTGGAGCGGATATTGAAATACTTGGTAGTTTGAGTCGAAAACGAGAGATGCCTTTCCCGATGCTATCTTGATTGCACAATCGAAGCACCCGCGGCGATAATGAATTGTATGGATTATGAGTGGAATGGCGAAATCGAATTTTGCCGAGATGTGTACGCAAGTTTTTACTGAACAATGCAGAATTATAAAAAAACGAATCGATTGTTTCAAATTGGGTGGAGAATGGGTGGAAAAAGGTGGACAAATTTTCTAGAGCAGGGTGCGAATGGACCCACTCTAATGTTGCTCACTATTGTCCACCCCAATTCCAGTTATAAATGAAAAACCATTTTCACTGCTCTTCATTTTCATATTTTCCAAGAATCAGTTCAAAATTCTTCAAATTTTCGTTCATTTCTCAAACGCTTGGAACTACAGTCACATATTTTTCAAACCAAAACCCCCCTTGGTGGATCCACCACTACGGGGTGGTACCAAAACAATTTCAGACATCAAAAGTTGCAAATTAACCGGTTGAATAACGAGAACCCCAAGTACGGGGGTAGCGTTGAATTTTCCTAAGAAAGTTCAGGGGTGTTGCTTCTGCGTTGGAGAAGGCGATGTGGGGCGTTTGACGTGTTTCATCAAAGCGGTCCTTGCGCTTCGAGTTTGGCCGTGAGATTCAACGATCCGTTTTTGATATCGTCATCCGACGATAAGGTACTTTTGTTTCGCATCCACAGAGAGAGCAATCACGAGTATTGTGAACTTGGCTGCTCGAGGGCTTTCAAGTCTCCGACCGTTTAATCGCAAAGAGAGCTGGGGCCATTCATCTACATAACAACCGTTGCACTCGTGTTGTCACTTGCGCGCATTTGCCCTATCGAACCACCCACGAATCCCCATGTTCCTCAAGTTTCAAACGTTCAAGAAATCAACCCTAGATGGTCACACTTCAGTAAAATCGCATAAAAGTCACACTGGGTGGAATTCATCCAAGCTCCAGAAAGTGGAAACAATGAGTTCTAATAATTTAAAAAATATATATCCTCTACATTTCAACCCTAATCGGGTCTTCTTCAGGAGAAAAGTAAAGAATGCGCCATATGAATTGGGTCAATGAAACAATTGCATCACTTCGACAATTTTCAACGGATTGCCTTCATCAATACGGCTTATTAAACTTTAATCCAGTACAATTTCAACCATGTATCGATACAACATCAACCATTGGTCCGTTCTTCTTCAGACCTGGTGAGACAATCAATAGGTGGATGTTGGCGCACTTTGTATAACCGCAAATGCGTGAAAAAGATCTGGAAAACTTCTGGTTCCAACAAGATGGTGCTACATGCTATACAGCAAATGCAACAATAGACTATTTGCGTCAGAAATTCCTGGAACGTGTTTTGTCAAAAAACAGGCCGCCAAGATCTTTAGATTTGACTCCAGTGGACTTCTTTCTGTGGGGATTTTTGAAGAGCAAGGTTCACCGTAACAAGGCGAAGACCATAGAAGAGCTAAAAGACAACATTCAAGCCGAAATGGCAGGTATATTGGCCGAGATGCTGGGAAACGTGATGGAAAATGCGAAAAAAAGAAACTACTGTTGTATTAGCAATAACGGAGGCTACTTGGTCGGTATTGTTTTTAGGAATAATCCGAGATAAGTTTTTAACAGGTTATCGCAATAATAAACAAAATTTCTTTGCTAATGCATTGAGAAATGTCGAAGATATTTATGCATTACATTGACCCAATTCAGATGGCGCACCCTGTATGTCAAAGTGACCTTCATTACTCATTATTCGGTAATCGAATCATCATATTCATCCACCATAACAATAGCCACGTCGGTCGGGTTTTCATTATTCCGTTTTTATATGTACATCAGTAAAAAACGTTGTCAAGATTCACGTCACCAGAATAATAAAAAAACTTCCAAATAGAGGAAAGAGGAGAACGGAAATAATTATTTGCAAAACACCCTATTTAGGTAGAAAGTTATAAAAATGTATAAATGAATATATTAAAAATTAATTTCTTAAGTCAAAAAGTTAACATGTAAAAGCACGAAAAAATATTAATTGCGAAAATTTCGATAATTGATATTTATATTATAACAACATACTTTACGAGAAACTTAATAAAATCTTGACAAGCTCGAGTTTTGGGGAGTAAAAATGAAGCTCGAATTCAGTTTTAGTTCTTTTGGGGTGATATAGCACTACCCACATAGAAATTTTTAGGTGGGTGAAATATCTGCTAATTTACATTTAATCGTCAATACTAGAAGCATAGGCAGAAAAAAAATTGTTAGAAGAGATTTTTTGTAAAAATGTTTTCTTTGGGATTTTATAACTTTGAAATCTTTGAATCTAGTTACAGAGGAGTATGAACTAAAAATTTTTCGAATTTCAGGATTTTCAAGTTATACAGGTTTTGGAGTCCAGAGGTGAAAATTTTTCATATACTCCTAAGTACATTGGAATTCGATTTTTGGTCATTTTCAAATCACGAAAGTTAGGATTTTTTAAATTATTTTTCATGTTTCTCCAATACTTGTACAACTTAAAAAATTTTCTAATATTATTATGAATTTCTCTACAGTTTCTTAGAATTTGATGCTCTAGTGATCAAATTTCCACAAATTCCCAATTTTTCAAATAAATTTTCGTAAAACAATATCTACACAGATTCAAAGTATTTCATAGGTTTCTCATATTTCTAAGAATTCAAATTCTTCAAAAAAAAAAAAACGAAAACGAAAAAAAATTGTTAACAATGCCTCTCACAGGTAGAATAATTATAAATAATTATGGAAATTCAATGAATATTATCCAATGTTACTATTCTTTACTCTTATCTAGGATGGAAATAGAAAAACAATTTTTTTTTCGTTTTCATTTCTTTAACGTTTGGAACTTCCAGCACATGGTTTCTAGAATTTTTGTATTGTATGGTATTTTTATAGATTTCTAGTATTCTCATTGATTGATTTATAGATTTCTAGAATTTGATGCTTTAGTATTAAAAATGTCGAAAATTTTAAGTTTTTTGAATAATTTTTAGAAAACAGCATTTTTTAAACAGACTTCTAGAACCTTTTATGGTTTTTTTTTCATATATTTTTCGTATTCATAAATTCGAGGAATTTTTTAGTATTTTCATAGATGGCATCATGGATTTCTCGGAATTCGATGCTCTTGTATTCAAATTTCAATAAATTTTCAGCATTTTCCTAGATTTCTAGGAAAATCACATCTGAATAGATTTCCAGTGTTTATAGATTTCTTGTACTTTTCAAATATTTTGTAGCTTTTTCTAGAATTTTAATAAATTTCTAGTATTTCTATAGATTCCTAATCAGTTTACTAGAATTTGATGCTCTACAGTTCGAAGATTTACGCGTCTTAAATACTTGTTTAGGTTTTTCAGAAAATAGTACTTTCGAAGATTTCCATCATTCTTGTATTTCATAAGTATTTATCAGATTTTATAGCGTTTTTTAATATTTTAAATAACTCGAAGTATTTTATACATCTTGAATATTAATCTAGATTTTTCATAAAATAATTTTTTGAAACATTTATATTACCCTCTAGTACATTTTCGGTGTTTGTATTACTAGAAAAATTTTCCTGTATTTTAATGGATTTCTTTGTAAAGTTATAGAATTCGATACTCCAGAATTCATCATTCACTAGGTTAAAATAACTTTTCAAATTTTTATTTTCTACGTTATCCTAGCAAAATATTTATAATTAGAATTCTGTTTCAGAAAAAATTCTTCTTACACCAGGATTGTTATTTTTAAGTTAGAAAAATTAAAAACTCTAAATTTTATTTAACTTTGAAGACTTACATGAAAGCATTTCTAATTTCCTTCAAATTCCAATAAGTACATTTTTGATAATAAATTTCCACTATCATTATTAATTATTTCATTTTTATTATCATTATAATTATTTTTATGCATTATTTTGTTCATGTTTGTATCATTTATTATTTGTCATAAATTTTTTTTATTTTTACATAAAATAATAATTAATTTTACTCGACTTTAGGGATAAGTTTGAACCCACAAAACCCCTCTATGCCTACTAGATTTTTACAATTCACGCAATTAATCAAATTTTTCCAGAATTCCACATTTTAATTAAAATTTCCTAAATCACAGACCATCTCTGTACGATAAAACATTTTCCCATTCTTAAAAATTCTAAAAATACTAGCACAGTTTTTGCATTTCTATGCAATTTTCAAACTTTTCCACAAACTACAAAATTTATCAATGATTCCTGAAATTGTACAAGTTTATGAGAGTGTTTTATTTCTATAATTATGGAAAAAATTGTGAAGATAGCGGTATTTGGGAGCTTCAGTTATGGGCGTCCCATACCATCTCTTCACAGGGAGTGAAGAAGACAGTCCTCGGCACGTACCCGGTGCCTTCGGGTTGGTACTCGTCTTGTTTGTCCAAGGTCTTGACATCGTTCTCCGCGTTTACCATAACAAACCTACATTTTTTTCCAATTTACCACAACTTCAATACACTGTTTGCACACGAAGACATTTTTATCAGTGTTTACGTCGACTCAATTTGTACAATTACTGAAGTCCCTTCGTAGTTTTCATTTTTTTTCCATTTGACGAAAATTCTTGAGCATATTTTTCATTCATCATAAAAGCCTTTTCTGAAATTATTATTACTTATTTCCTTTAATTTTCATAAAAATCTAGATAATAAACATAATTCTGGAAGCACTGAAAATGTTCATTTTATAAAATCATTTTTCTTGTCAAAATGAAATTTTTAACATGTAAATCACAAATTTCCAAAAATAAACAGTGTTTATAATTGACAGTTTTGGAAATCCATATTATCTTCTTATTTTATGAAATGAGATAACAAAATTGCATGTTTGAATATGACTAATTTAATATGATTCATATTCAATGAAGACTCCATAAATAATTTGAGGATATTATTTATTGGTAACAATTAACATTTATTTGGGTTGAAATTGATCTCCTTTTCAGTAGAAACTTCTGACTTTCTTCGTTTCCTTATAGAGCACTATTTGTTGAACTGGAATAGAATACAATCTATCTATAATGAAACTGTTCAGAGGAAAAGAAAAAAAAATTGTGGAATAATTATATACCCATTGGATCGAAGTGAAGCATCTCCAATTTATCACCAAGCCTCTCTCTAATTCGGAAAATTTCGTGACCAGAGACCATACTTTTTACGCAAACCAAAATTGTTCTGAAAAAGTTAGCAATTTGATTCGTTTGGGAAATATAGATTGGAAATGTGAAGCAGGACTACAATTGGAACAAAATTTATAGTAATTAATTATATTTTTTTGAAATTACTTGATGATTTCTTTTTTCATCATTATTTTATTATGTCATGATTCTCAAGTTTCTCATTATCTTTCAAAACTCGAAATAAATATTCATGAGATTAAAACGAAATACTTCAGTTTTGCGAATAAAAGATTCGAGATTTTGTTTGTGGCATTGGAGTTGAAGAAAATTAAACAGAAGAATTTCAGGCTCAAATTTTGAAAACTGTAAAAAGGATTAATCTGATTCATTTAGAAATAAAGATTAGAAAAACAGAGTAATATCACTATCAAAACAAAATTTATTGCAATTGTTTATAATTTTTTAAAATGATTTTGTATTTCATTTTAAAACACAATTTTGAAATCATGTATTTATCATGATTCTGAAATTTATCATCATCTTTCCAATCTGGGAATGAATATTTGTGATTGAAATAATTTAAAATCATACAGTTTTGAAAATATAAGATTCGAGATGCAAGGTTCAGATATTGAAAACTAAAAAAATTATAAACTTGATTCATTCAGGAATAAAAATTGGAAGCATTGAGTAAAATTATTATTGTAACAAAATAAATTATAGATTTTTGCAATTATTTTAAAATTATTGTTTGAATTAATTTTTTATCACAATTTTCCAATTATGTATTAATTATGGTTCTCAAATTTATTAATGTTTCCAAACTGCAAATGATTATCAATAATTGAAATAGTTTGAAATACCTGAGTATTGAGAATAAAAGATTCGAGATGCAAGATTTAGAAGTTTTTTAGACAAACTTGGGAATAAAGAAAATTAGGAAAAAAAAATTCAAATTTGGATTCATTCATAAATAAAGATTAGAAATATGAAGTTTAATCATTATTGATTCGAAATTCATTGTAGTTGATTATAAACTTTTCCCTAGATGATTTTTTTAATTTTTTTTTCATAATTACTTTATTATTATGTTTTAAGCATTATTCAGAAAATAAATCATTATCTTTTAAAACTGGTAACATATTCATCACCAAAAATTAAAAACTTAGATTTTGAAAACTGTAAAAATTTATGCATTTGAGTAATTCTGAAAGAAAGAATGAAAATCTTAGCTAACATCAATATCAAAACAAAATGTATTGTAGTTAAGTACAACTTTATATTAATTTTTTTTTATTTTACTTATTATTATAATTTTATAATTATGTATTGATCACTATTTTCAAATTCATCATTATCCTTCTGAACTGGAAATTAATTTTTATTACTGAAATAATCTTGAATTAGATAATTATATAATTCATAAAATTATAAATATTAACAGCCACGCTTCAAAATTCAAGATTCAAATTTCTAAAAATTTACCAATTCAAAAATGTACAAAATATTATGAGAAGTGATTTTTACAATGAATGTACTTTTTTTATGTAATTTAAGGAATACCTAAAAAATTTTTTAATTCTACGTTATTGAAACGAAATAAAACACATGACACTTTCTATGAAAAAAATATCTTATGACTCTACGTTATGATATAATTACCAAAAAATTCAAGATTTAAATTTCAATAAACTTATCAATTCAAAAATATACAGAAAATTAAAAGACATGATTTTTACAATGAATATCCTTATTTATATGAACATAACACAAATTATCAAATTTTACTCTAATATCACATTTAAAAAACAAAATCAAAAACATGACATTCCCCAAAAAAAAGTCTGATCACTCTACAACGTAGCAACATAATTAAATTACTTCAGGAAGTAAATTCCCTCGTACAATGAACCTGCAACATTTTCTGATTGGTTTTTGCATTATTAAACATCCAATGTGATTCATTTCCCAGAGTGGAAGAAATTAAAAATGTATTGACTGAATGACACTGCTTCATTGATGACGAAAAAGATCGAACTAATTGGTTAACAAACAAATAAAATAAATGAAAATTCAACTAGTTAATAATTATTCAATATTTCAGAAAATTTCTAACCTAAAAAATGAACAAAACATTTACTCACTTCGCTTTTGGCTTCAGCAAAAGATTTGTCAAATGCATTTTTTATAGATATTCACTGTGGTAAATTTCCAAACTTGAGTATGTATTCTGACATCGAATTACGGCAAAAAACTTTTTTATTCGCACTTATTTTCGTATTTATTTCCGTATACGTTTATTTTGGTTTACATTTGAATTTTAATTGTGACGAATACACATACTGACGCAAACAAATGTCACAATTGTGATGATACACAAGCATCACAAACATTTTCACAAATTGCGAATTCACTAGCATCACAATATTGTGATGATTCACAAACATTACAAATTGTAACCAAAACACGAAATTCAAATTATTTAAATGATTTTCTTTATTTTACTTGATAAAAAAGCAAATTATTGAGATCAAATAATATGATAAATATAAATATGATCATTTGTCACTAAATATTTTGAATGAATAGAAAATAATATCAGCTATTAATCAGCTGATCATAATCTGTTACCATCACTACGTGATTCCGCAACATACTTTTTGTTGTCAATATGTCAAAATTAAGAAAAAAACATAAACAAATCGAAGCAAAAAAATACGAATAAATAAAGTAGGTAATTCCAAACATAAAAAAATTTTCACTTCCAAGAATCATTCAAAAAATACTCAAAAATTTGCCTAAATATATCACCAACCTACAAATTTCAGTTCTAAGAATTCGCATAAAATATTTAACTCTTTCATTTCCTAACACTGTATTCCATTAATATTTATAACATGTAAATAAAGTCGCGTGAAGCTTTATGTTCCATAACGAAACGAATAAACTTTTTTTATAATTCTAAAAAAAGTCGAGCAACAATAACGTCCTATCTCCGCAATTAATTAGGGGTAAAAATAAAATTTTTATCGTTCAAGTTTTATCAGCGGGTCACGTTTTATGCACGTTTTCGTCGTTTTATCGGAAAAACATTGCACGAGTATGTTACGATAATGCAGGGTCATTTCGTTGACCCCGAAAGTGAAGAAATGAAGATATGCGAAAATCGCGAAAACGACGTGAGTATTTATTTATTCACTTCACTCTGGAACATCATCAGATATGTTTCGGCATTTTTTCGTGAAAGTTTAATCATTAGAAACTAATTTTGTGAATTTTTTCATTTTCCCAAATGGAAGCTTTGGGGCCAGTAAGTATTTTTTAAATTTTCCTCAACAGTTTTTCTATTTTTTAAAAATTATTATTTGGGTCAATGGTATTTCAATTAATTAGAATTATATTAATTAACACCCCCAGTTAATGAAATGTAATTTATCAGCTATGAATAAGGATAAATGTTGAATTTGGAAATGATCATTTATTTAAATTTGAAAAAATTAATTTTCTACTCAATTATCTCTCTATATAATAGAAAAACACTTCCCAGCCGTGTCAGTGTAACTATTTATAGCGAGACATAAGAAGTTTCACTATATATTAGATTATCAGAAATTTCACATCGAATCTTAATCTATGATGAGACATAAGAAGTTTCACTTTGTAGTAGCCCATTAGAAGTTTCATTTTATAGTGGTCCATCAGAAGTTTCACACTATGTACTTTCTAAAAGTAATAATTGAAAGAGAAAAGTCAACGAAACGTATACAAAATTTTGACCATTAAAAATGGAGGTTAGTGCAAATTAATTCAATTTTAAAACAGCACTCTTATCTGGAATGAAATCACCTAACAATCTTTTAAAAGTGTTTTTTATTTTCTTATCTCAGAATATGAAAATAACGAAGTTCTTGTCTGCTCAAACAACCATCAACTTTCACTTTCACTTTCAGCCGGTTTCGTGGGGTCGTAAAGAGTGGCGATTTCTCGGAAAATTTGGTGGATTCGGTCCCTGTGGTGCGGATACGCGCGAACAAACAAAAATTCAGGCACATATCCAGTAAAGCGTTCCGTGCTGCACCCTCTCTTGAGAATGACGGATTTTGAAGGCTGGACGTTTTCAGGGTCAGCACCAGTGACTAGATCTACGAAATTTTCCGAATCGTCCATCTCCTCCTCATCTGACTCATTTTCCTGTACATCTACATCTTTCGACTTCCAGTATTCAGAAAGAATCTTGGTCCCTGGTGCAATTTTAGCTTTAGCTATGGCCATCAAGGTTTTTCGATCCCGGTTTTCCGTGGTGACCATGAAAATGTTCTTCGTTCCCCTCTCAATCCCTCCACAAACGTATTGACCCTTAATCCTCAAAGCTTGATTGTACTTTGGCCTGCCTAGTTTGGAAACTTTGACCTCGGCGACTTTGTCCACGCCACCTATCATTTCGGAGCTGTTCCGGATGGCCCAATCCAGCAACACTTCTCGGATATAACTAACCCAGCCTACCACCGTTGCTCTCGCTAATCTAAATTCATTCTCCAACAACATATTTTTCGGAGGATTTATTGTGGTGAAAAAGACAATGAAATACGTGATAGTTTGGACGGAGAGGTGCGAGCCGGCGAAAAAAGTATTCTTCCAGTAACTCATTCTAACATTGCATTTGACGATTTTCTTTTTCTTGTTTAATCTGATGGTTCGTGTTCTTTGGCACCTCCAAGACAGTTGTTTTTCATGCAGACAAATTTTTTCATAGGTGGATAATTTTTTCGGCTTATTTTCGGAGTTTTTGTTACACTGAGTGCAGTCTTCATCGCAGTTTTCGTACGATGAATTTGAGTTCGATTTTTTCCCTGCTTTTCCTAAACTTGGGTTATTAAGAGTGCATTCCTCGCCACATTCTGGGCATTTCGCACTCAAGGCGATCACTCCATGAGTGATCAAGAAATCTTTTAAATTTTTGTCGTCAAATGATAAGAACTCATGTAATGCAGGTGCACAGCCTGGGCAAATTTCAATCTCGAGGGACATGGTGAAGTTGGGCAGGAATGGTGATGCAGTCTGCTGGAAAAAATTTTATTTTTAATATAAATGGTGAAATTACACAATGGTGCCTTCTTTTGGAAACAGACTTCAAAAATTCATGCAATGGTAAAATTTTATAATTCCAGCTTTTGCCAAAAGGCTAAAAAAGAAAAATTTTTCTCTGTCATTGTTTTGAAAGCTTTTATTTGCAGACAGGTAGGATACCGAAATTTCAATCATTTCTAATTGCTCATAAAAATTGAAATTTTCAGTCATGAAATTTTTATTGATTGCTATGTACATTTTAAGAATATAATGTTCTTAGCATTATAGCATAAAATCTTAATATTTCAAATTACTTTTCAAAACATAGCTATTTTGCAAATGTATCAAGTTTTAAAAAGCTCTAATTATTTTAATATTTGTTATACTTTTGTGAGTTCCATAAAAGTCCCATACTCGAATGAATGGATTTGCAAAAATATTTGCAACATAATTTACAGCTTTTTCGTTGATAACATTTTAAATTTATAAAATTTTGGCCTGCTTTCTAATTTCATGATTTCATCTTATGAAAACAATTATAAAAAAATAACTCTATTTCAGTTTGCGATTGCTGCTATTTCAAAGTTTGACATATAATTATTCGAAAATTGTATATTTTTTTACAAAGATTAAGAATCTTCAGAAATAATTATGACTATACAATGTCTTCAAGTGGAAACTTACATAATTAGTATAAAAAGTCTGAAAATCTTGAAAAGTATTGAAAAATTACAACAAATTTTTTATCATTTGGACAATTTCTATAAACTTTCGTGATGTTTTTATTTATTATCATTTTGCTTGAAATTTCTAATAATTATATAGTAAAAATTTTCAATATTTATAATCATTTTACTAAACTTGAGAAATTTGTAAAAAAATGTTCTTAAAAAAGTGCCCCAACTTATACTTTATCTTTGTCTATAACAACCATTTTTGAATATTTTAGAAATTTTGAAGTCTACTTTAAAAAAAAGCTGCCATTGTGCCATTAACGCTCTTATCAAATGTTCACTTCAACGACTTTAGTAAAAATCAATGTTTCACAGTTCAGAAAGTTCTCCGATCTGTTCATTTCTAATCAAGATTACAAATTTATCATTTTTTGACTAAAATTATGAATCGAGCGGCATCTTTTTGAAAGTAATGATTGTTTTAATTTCACCAAATACTTACGACTTACCGACGTAGATAACAATCTATGTCGCTGCTTTTTTCGAAGACAGAGTGGCCACAAAGTGTTGAATTTACAGAGCGAAAGTTGAAATATTGTGAAAAACGCGATAAATAATCACTTTACCGAAAATGTTTTGTTTATAAATACAGTTTAGATTATTGCAGGTTATTTACAGTATTGCGTGTGTTATATTTACGCGAGTCATATATGTATTCTTTTTGATTTACAAGATGGCGGACGTTAACGGTCACTTTTTTGAATTTTGTAACAAATTGTAACTGATGGTTTCGCTGGCGGATTAAATACTCCTTCTTTCTAATAATATTAATCATTTTCAATTGATTCGTGATACACGTTAAACATAAGCAGTATTTTTTTTATATTCAGTTCAAATGAAAATTTGTAATACATTTATATATATAGCTGACATGATGGCGGACGCTAACGGTCAAATTTTTGAATTTCATAATAGCAGATTGCAACGGATAATTATTTGAATTGAAATCGACCGCTCAATATTTTTTCTTTCCAATAATATTGATGATTATGTTCAATTGAAACGTGATACACTTTGAACATGGGCTCTATTTTTTTTTCTTCTGAATTCGTAACTGTTATTTGAAATGAAAATCGCTGAATGAATAATAAATATAAAAAAGATCAATATTTGAAAATGTATGAAATCATGGAATCACAGATTTCCAAAACTTTATAGTCGTCAAAGTTCAGAACTTGAAATTTTTTTATAACATATTTTTCAAAATAACCGTAAAGTGTATTTCGAAATCTAATAATTAATTTTATTTTGAATAATTTAAACCAAATTAATGAATCCCTTCAACTTTGTAGCAAATAAAGTTTAATCACATTTAAAAAATTCAATTTCAAGATTTCATACTCACCAAAATCATTGCAAACATATTTTCCTTAATTCACGTGCGTCATTTCGACCCCTTGCAACGTCGATTCAATCAAACAAGCGACAAATTGTAAACAATTAAATTAAAAAAAAAAAGTTCACTTGGGGGTATCATTTAATGTCTTGAAGTCACGCGAGCAAACTCGTGCAAGATAAGAGCTGATAAAATACCCAGTGTCTCGAATTTTTTATACTTATCGGAAATAAACCAATCACCCTTGCATTTCAATCATTTTGTCATTGACATGGTTAATGTGTTTTGTCATTGCCATATTTCCTTATGGTAATTTTCCTCGAATTCACGTTGTAAAAAAATTGCTGAAAACAATCTTATTTAACTTTGGAGTCTATTTTTTGTAAAAATGTGTATTATTGAAGATTTGGAAATACTCTGCCTCTTCCAGATTTTTTTTTCTTCAAATTTTCATAATTTGGATCGTTTGTTTCATTTTGTTTTTCTAATTAATTTTTGCTCTCTATATGTTTACAAAATTACAAGCTGACATACATTTTTATCTAAGTACACTGGTTTCAAGGTTCCAATTTTTCAGTATCCTTTTTTGAAATCTTTCCTGGCTGGCTCTTTCTCTGGAACATTTTCAACTATTTTGTTTCAACCTCTGGATCTAGTCAAAACGAGGTTGCAAAATAGAGTTAACAATCATTCAATCAGGTAAAAAAATACTTAATTTCTCAATTATTCAGTAATTTTTATCAAAGTTTTATAACACAACATATTATTTATAGTCCTCCAAAATATGGAATGACAGCGACTGTTGTTCACATTGTACAAAAGGAAAACATTTTTGGACTTTGGAAAGGTATCACACCGGTAAGACAATTTAATTGATGTTTCAACAATGATAGATTTTTTGAAAATACATGCTCTCAGAAAAAAAACTCGACTTCTTTTAATTTTTACAATACAAAATTTTATTTGAGGTTTTTTTTCAGTCCATAACCAGAGTAGTTCCAGGTGTAGGATTTTATTTCTCATCTTTGCATTGGCTTAAACAAACTTTGCAATGGAAGGATCCTTTGACTCCAATGCAAGCTGTAACTTTAGGAATTACAGCACGTTCAATGGCAGGGACTGTTTTGATACCGATAACTGTAGTCAAAACTCGATTCGAGGTATATTGAAAAAGAAAATGTACAGTGGAACCTCTCATAGAGGGACCTCTTTAAGTGATCTAATAACAAAAATAATATAATTATAACAGAAAATGATAGATATTTCCTGAAGGTTTATGAAATATAAGTTTTTGTTAATATGTGTTTCAGAGTGGAGTGTACAAATATTCAAACATGCGAGAAGCTCTGAGATCGATTTACAAAAACGAAGGTTTTCGAGGTCTTTCGAGTGGTTTAGTTCCTACTTTGCTACGTGATGCTCCTTTCAGTGGGATTTATTTGTTGTTTTACACGCAGTTCAAGATAAAAATCAATACAGGTACACTTGCTTTTGACGTGGACAAAAATTCCCCTGCCATATTGTCATATTTGATTTTTTTATTGACATCTTTTGGATTGGATCTCTGAAATTTTTGAATCAAAATGAATTAATTCACCACAAAAAATGACATAAGTGAAAAAGTATTCTACCTCTGAAATACATATTAGAAAAATCAAATAAAAAATATTCTCAACAAACCCAGTAAACATTCGTGATCGTGATATCATAATGACGTCATATGACATGTCATCACATGATATCATAATGACATACATATGCGGAAGCACGTGTCTGCGTATATGATATCACGATCACGATTGTTTACTGGGAACTGGTATATTTATATTCAGAAAACACTGAAATTCTTTTTCATGCAATTTCAGATACCTCCTACACTCACTTCAGTTGTGGAGTACTAGCAGGAATTTTCGCATCCATCATCACGCAACCAGCGGACGTGATAAAAACAAAAATGCAACTCTACCCCAAAGAATTCAACAACACTCACACAGCCTTATTCCTAGTGTACAAAAAGTACGGAGTTTTTGGATATTTTAAGGGAATCGCCCCTCGACTGTTGCGAAGAACTTTGATGACCGCTATGGCCTGGACTGTATACGAACAGGTACAAACAAAAATAAACGAAAAGTTTTCCAAAACCCAAACTTAACACCGACAATTAATTTTTCAGATTGCCAAAAGTATGGATCTCAAGTGACCAAATCTAGAAAAAAAAAAAAAACCCAAAACAAAACCTTGCAGTATTAAAGAAAAAATTAATGGAAGGTTCGTGCCTTTTTGATATTTTTACTATTGTTCATCAAAAATTGTTCTAAAATTCTTAAAACTACAATTTATGTACCAAATAAATAATTTTGGCAAAAACTGGATCAGTAAATCAATTTGTTTATTTAGCTTAGCAATTAAAACATGTCACAATTCATAGCACAGAGTAAATGATTTGTACCATGTGCCTAAAATGTGTTTCGTTGTTCAAATGAAGAAGACTTGTTTGCATTGAAAATAAGAACGATATACATTTGGGGGAGTAAAGAAGCCAATAACGTGATTTTGGACTCGCGTTATTGCTCAATAATTAAAATACAAAATGGCTTCTTTGTTTAAATAAGCGGAGCACGAGTGATTAAAAGAGCGCTGAATTCGTTCCCTTGGTTCCAGGTGGATTTCTCCATCTTCGGGCTTTTCAAAGTTTCGAACAATTCTGGAAATAGACAATATCTCGCGTTAAACTTGGCGACGAGTTCTTTTTTTTTTCGAGTCGCGACTGTATCTATTAGAATTTATCCAGTAATGAATGAACTAGGATGTAATCGAATTTCAAGTGAAAATTTTATTGGGGTGTCTAGCTATTGTAACTAAAATTGCAAAAAATTATGAAATTTCATGAATTGAAAAATGTCTGTGAAAACAAGGAATTTCGTAAGACATGGGAAAATTTTTTTAACGTTTTGATTTTTGAAACAATTAATTAAAATTAATTAAAATCATCACAAGAGCTTAAGCTGAAAAAAATTTTGGGGGAAAAGTTCACTAGAACAATATATAGATATTTTTCAAGATTTTCAGTTTTTTTTTTTACTAGAAAGATCTGGTTTCAAGAAAACGATTTTTCAATTTATTATGAGCTCAAAGTATTTTTATGAAATGTAAAAAATTGATAATTTTAGTTTCTGTGATGTTTGAAATTTTTCAATTTTTGAAAATTGTGAAAATATCATAAATGGTTTTATCAAAATTATACTACATAAAATTTGATAGATTTGTAAGAATTTTGTAGATTGTGTTGATTATCATATTTCTCCAACATTTGCATTTCAAAGTTTTTTTTTTCTCATTTTTTAATAAAATTTTCAAATACTGTAAAACTATTAAAGAATCATGAAAAATCTTAGCAATTTACATACATTTTTATCAAATTTCGGAACCTTCGAACAGTTTGTATTGCGTTTGAAATTTCCAAAATTTTGAAAAATTTGTAGAATTTCAGAAAGTGTTAATTAATAATTCAGAATATATTATTATATTTCTTTAAAATAAGCATAAAAATATTTTTTTTATTATAAAAAAATCTAAAATACTTGGAAAGTATTAAAATTTACGAAAAAACTTAAAAAGTAAGAGAAATTTGTGAAAAACTTTGAAAGCTCAAATAATTATTATTAAGTATGAAACTCTATAAAGTTTGAAACATTAAAAAAGCAATAAAATGTAAAGATTGTGAATAATTCTATGAAATTCTAAAAATTTGGGTAATTTTTGAGATTTTTTAGACTTTTCATTTAAAAAAATCTGAAATACTTGAGAAATTCAAAAATATTACGAAGAATTTTAAAGGATTGGACAAATTTCTATATTTAATTTGGAAAATTTCAAATAGTTTGCATGACGTTCGAAGTGTAAAAAATTTTGGAACATCGAAAAATATTGAAATTGTAACGATTATATACAATTCTATGGAATTCGAAAAATTTGTAAAAATTTAGAAAATGTTCATTAATTTTCTAAATTGCATGTGTTATATTTCTTTAAAATAAGCCTTAAAATGTTTTTTTTTTTTTTTTTTTTTTTTTCATAAAAAAATCTGAAATGCTTGTAAAGCATTGAAAAACTACGAAAAATCCTAATTTCTTTGACAAACTTTTATGAAATTTGAAAATTTTTGAATATTTTGTATGTTTGAAAGTTTAAAACTTTGAATAATTGAAAAAAAAAAAAAACATTTATGTGGTAAAAATGGTCAAAAATTCAATAAATTTCGAAAAATTTGTAGAATTTTAGAAAATGTTCGCTCGTTTTATAGATTGCATTCATCATCATATTTCTGCAAAATAAATATGTATCGTAATGTTTTTTTCATTTTTTTACACCAATCTTAAAAATATTAAAAAGTTCGAGAAGCTTAGAATTTTTAGTATTTTGTTGGAAGTTGAAACAATTTTAAACAATACAGATTGTGAAAATTATAAATAACTCCACAAAATTTGAACAATTAGTAGAATTTCAGAAAATGTTCATCAATTTTGTAGATTGCGTTCATTATCATATTTATTCAAAATATGCATTTCAGTATTTTAAAATTTAAAAAAATAAAAAAAATTTTAAAATTTAAAAAACTTTCAAACGTCTAAAAATTTCAAAAAACTCTTTAAAATTATAGAATTCTAGAAAATGGCAATGAATTTGGTAAATTTTGCAAAATCTTCAAAATTTTCTGACGTTTACTTTTGTCACACTTTTTAGTATATAATGATGAATTTAAACGATTATTAACGTTTCAAAAAAATATCTCACGCTTTTTAAAAATAAATACTCAATATTCTTCCAACTTTTTTTATATTTGAAATCTTTAAAAAGATTAGTAAAAAAAAGTTTCCAAACAAAAATAAACAAATTCCATTTTTTCCAACTTCTCTTTTCGCTAGACACCCCGGTAAATGAGCAGTAGTAAAAAAAATGGCATGTACCTCTTTTAGTACCACAATTTCTATTCAAATGTAATCAGTATTAATAAGGTGATACATAATGATCGTGTAAAGTAGATAAAAAAGCAACAGCTGTAAAAAAATTAATTATTATTCAGTAGTTTGCCGTTCTCCTTTTTAACCTGAGTTTTTTTCGGGTACGAAGACAGGATGTTTACTGATTTGGAAAATATAAACTTTCATTTAATAACACAAGAAACAATTTACATACACTCTATAATAATTTACACTTTTTGTGTATACACGATAAGATGACAAATTTTTTTATCATAGAATTCTGGGATAGTTCTATTCTAAAAAATTGCATGGAAATTTTACAATAGCAAACACCCTGAAAAACCTGGACATCCGACATTTCTCGGATATCTATGGTTACAATTTTCAAAATCATTCCGATTTGTTCTAATTCAAATCTAAATACCTCATAAATGCGTGGCAGAAGTTAGGATTGTACAGTCACACGGGGCACAGTCGTGGCAGGTCTACGGAAGTAGCCTCTGTTCCCTCCACTAAATCACTTATTACTTTTCGACAAGAAAATCTAGGCACTCGGTGTAACACAACACGAAGCGTTTTACATCGAGGGTGTCTAGCAAATCAACGATTTTTATGTACCTCCACTTTCGATCATTTTAACATGCGAGGTTGAGGCAACGTGAAACTTCTGTTGATTTCCATTTCTGCAATTTTCCCATATTTGAATCTGACATCCAAATTCAGAGATGATCAATCAATGAAAAAAACTAGAAATATATAGATAATTTCATATGAATGATTTGAAAGATGAAAAAAAAAAACCAACAATTTTGAGGTTAGAATACCTGAATTTGTGCCCCACATTGCCTTCAAACTTAAAACAAATTGTCAATAAAAAAATCTTCTTTTTTCACTAGACACCCCGATCATAAAAAAAAAGCTGTGCCCAAAGCAAGAATGGGTATACCTTCCCCCACTCCGCCATGGTTTAAAAAGATTGTTTATTTATTCGCGGAAGAACGACATATTTATGCAAACTCCCTTTCCTTTCTTTCATTCATTTTTTTTCTGTAATTTCTTGACACGCGAAAAAAGTGTCAAATGAAAATTTGTAAGTGAAAAAAAAACAAACAAATAAAAATTTTGATCTTTGGTTCTCGAGAATAATGGTAAGTCAGAGGTGCAGTTATGATGAGACTTACCTGGCAAAAAAATGTTTGTTTTTGTTTTTTTAATGAGTCATTAATAAAATCGTTGGTGCATACCTGACTTTGTTCGCACTCACTAACCAATCAAGAGTAGAGTTACTTGTGACTTCGATTTGGAGATCGATTTCTACGACGATTTTGGTGGTTCGAGCTTCGATGTTCGCGATTTCCTCCTTGAAGAAGATTAAATCAAGTTTGAAGTGAAATAATTATGATAAAAGGTGAATATAAATGAGAGTTATGATTTTCAAAATTTTATTATAATCTAATATATTGTTATAGATCATGCATAAAATATCAGAATAAAAAAATATATGCAAAATATTCTCAATGTATTTTTGCATTATTACCTTTATCCTTGGAACGATGACGATGGCCATCATCACGGTGTCTGTCGTGTCGATCTCGAGATTTACTCCGACTTTTCCGTCGCTCATTTCTGGAAATGAAAAAAAATTTATTAACAAATTCTTTCCAAAAGTCAATGAAATTAAAGAATGTACTCAATATATTTTAATTGGCACTATTTGTTATTTTACTTTCTGCAAATATATTCGCATAATCATTATTTTGTTATTATTACATTACATCAACAAAATGATTATAAAATATCGAATGAAGAATAGACAAATTAATGATAATTACCTTTGACCTGACGAATCATGTCTGTTTTTATCATCATCACGTCTCCTCCTTTTGTCCCTTTCCCTGTCTCTGTCTCTGTCCTCTCTTTTCCTTTGCTCTTGCTCCTTACTTTTTCTTGCTCTCCTTTCTTCTTCTCGTTTTTGCTCCTTCTCTTCTCGCTCTTTTTCACGTTTATCCTGTTTGTAAAATGAAATTCAATCTCAAAAATTACTAAAATGAAAGAACTTAACATCTAATAATTCAAAAATTTTTAAAAACTGGACAATTGAAAAATTCCAAATTTGTAAGATGAAATTGAGAAATAAAACTATGTAGAATAAAGAACCAAAATTTATCATTTTAAAGACTTATGTACAGAAAAAATTTCAGTTTTTGAATTAAATGATCCCCAAAATTCATCTTTACATTTAAAATGATTGACAATCAATACAAGCTTGGAAAAAGAAAAATTACCAAAATTTCTTGCAAGGAATTTTTCAGCTTGGCGTAACCAACATGTTGCTTTCCCATGAGATGATCATCAATTCGTTGCTGGGCATCGCCAACAATTAGAAAAGCACCACAGACGTCACAAACTTCCATTTGTTTTTCTTGAGCAGCTGCCAGTTCCGCCGTCTGATATTCAACAAACTTAAAATTAAAAACGAGTGACAAAAGTTACAAAAGTACGAAGAATAATTACATTATTCAAAACATTTTTTAATGTCAAAAACTTCAACTTCAAGAAAATAATTAAAAACCCATGGAACTTTATTTTCTATAAAAGTGTAGTTACCTGATTGTAATGGCTATTATCGTTGGATTTTCTTAGAGTTTCTCTCTCTTCTTTCAACTGGTCACACAAACGCATCAATCCTTGGGCTTGTTCCACGTTTCCTTGGATTCCACATTGCTCTGCTTCTGCCACTAACTCGTTTATTTTTGTTGTCAGAAGTGCTATTTGCTCTTCGTTCCTTTGTGTTTGAGCCGGCGAAAGTGTAGGCTGAAGAAAAACAAATTATTGCTCTTCAAATGGAATTTAAAAAATTAAAAAATAAAAACTTAATCAAATCAAGCCTTTGACGTCAATACATTTTTTTGTTTGCAATTTGTATTTATATTTATGGAATGAATTACAATTTAAATCTTTTACTTTTGAATGTAACTGTGAAGTTCATTTGTTTATAAAATTGTATGATATAAAATGATCGTAAAATGGCATATTATTAAATAGATATATTTTTATTAAACTAAATAATCCATGAAATTAGGTTGATTTTGAGAATTAATAGACTTATGTTTTAAAAGAGTTTTTCAAAATCTGCAGTAATGTATGTATTCTTTAATTTTACAGTATCAAAAATTCTTCCATTTTAAATTATCTCAAGATAGAAGATAGAAATAATTTGCTACTTTTCAAAACTCTGGAAATTTTTATTATTGTAAGTGAGAATTTTTACCGCTTCCGTTTTTCCTATCAAAGCTAATCTTTGCTTTCCCTTGACGATTTTTCGTTCCACCTCATTCAACATTCCTTGACAAAACCTTATGAATTCATCTTCATATTGGGTTTTGCGGTAAGACATGGGTGCTTTTTCAAACAGTTCCCTGGCTTCGTCATCGTGAACTCGCGAACAAGATCCCAAATCAGCTCTGGTGTTTACAAATAAATCATGGGGGCAAAATTTCACGAGGTACAGCTTGCAGAACTGTAAAAAAAAAGAATAAGATAAGAAATTAAAATTATTTCATAATGTCAATATATATAGCCATTATTGTTCAATAAGATATAATTGGGGTTGCGAAAAAATTCATTTATAGACAACACAAAATACGGAAAATTTAGTCATGGATAAGAATAAAAAGCTGTTATAAAAATTAATACCCAAAAAAACTTTCAAACAAAAATCATAAAGTCAGATAATTATTGAAGTTAAATTAAATTTAAAATAGTAAATTATATTACAATAAAATATTTCTACAAAAGTGAAGATACTCTAAATTTGACAGTAAAATAAAAAATAAACAAATTTTAAAAATAACTGACTTTTAACCGAAAATAAAAAAAAAACGTGTAATATGAAACTGACTTCTGTGTTTATTTCAAAAATTTGAGAAAAATTAGTAAAATTTTCATTAATTTATTTTTATAGAATAAACCCGACATATTATTATATATTAATTCAAATCAGCAATTTTTTTTAAAATAGAGATAGAAAAGTAACATGAAATATTTATTCATACCTTCAAGAAAAATGTAAGAATATGTAAAATAATTATAAACATATGAATTTTTACAAAAACAAAGCACAAACGCCTAGAAACGCTCAAACAAAATAAAAAAATTATCGAGATTGAGGTTATGTTGACGTTTGACAACCCCTGCAAAGACCAAGTGCCAATAAAAAAATAGCCAATGTGTACACATACCTCGGGATCTTCCCAATTGAGTTCTTTAGGTTTCTCATTAGGTAGGATATTACGGTTTCTACCCATCAACTCGTCCAGCAAAGCAGCAGCTGCGGCAGCAGCCATTTTAAGGAATTTTGATTTTAGCCAAACGTCAAAAGCAAACACGAATTCGGCAAAATGAAATCCCAGATTGCGATAGCCCCGAGATAAAAAGTTAGATAAGAAACCGATCACATTTAGCGCCTCGTCATATCGAAGATGAACAGTTGTTTGTTGCTAGAGAAACGATACACGTTTTATTGAATTATTCAGTTGTTTGGAACAGTTTGGAAATGTAAAGTGGTGTTTGGAAGCACTGTTTATTTGCGTTTATTGTAATTACAGCTTTTATTGCGTCATTAAGTTTGTGACCTAACCTGACCTGACCAAAAATAATTTAACACAATCTGGATTGTGATCGCTGTGATAATATTGTGAAAAAAAATAAGGTATACATATATATAATCAATAGTAAATAATAATAAACAAAATGGCAGCTGTCAGCCGAATATTTACGTACGAAGTTAAACACAAATTTCAAATTTTTCAATCCCTGCGAACGTGTAAGTAAACAAATCTTAGTGGATAATTTTTTACATTGTTTTTAAATCCATGTCTGCAAAAAAAAGTCTATTTTTTTTTAGTTTCTGAATATTTGTTTGGTGACCTAACCCTACAAGTAAAAAAACATTGTATATACTTTACATTGTAAGTGACTTATAAAATTTTTGTTATGTATCTAGCTTAATCTGAAAGAAAATTTGCAAAATATTACTTGTTTTATCTTATTTTATTGATTTATATGACATTGAAATTTGTAGGTTTCCTTTTCTAAAATGCTGGAAAATTAAAAAATTAGAGCATCAAATTCTTAATATTTACTTAGCAATTCATAAAAATCTTAGAATTCTAAGAGAATACTATGAAATATTACAAAATTTCATAGATGCTGACACATTTGTAAAGTTCTGAAATTCTATATGGATTTTATTTTAATTAATAAAAATTCATGAAACTTTCAATCCTAAGACATCTGATTCTAAAAATCTATATGATAATTCACCAAAATACTACAAAATTGAATAAAATTTGTAGATATTCAAAAAATACAAAACATACTTAAAGTTTAAGAAATCTGTAAAATGCTTGTAAGTTATTAAGATATTGTTTCCCAAAAAGTTAATTGAACCACTACAATTCTCCAAAATTTTAGATACGAAAACATCAGGTTCTAGAAATCCATGTTGGATTTTTAAATAAATCAGATATCTATAAAGAACCCAGAAAATCTTACTAAATATTGATATTACTGGAAAATATTAAAAATTCTAAGATTACAAGAATTTTTCAAAACGCAAGAAATCCACGAAAAAACTGTTTCGAAAAAGCATTTGAAATACTTAGAAATTTATAAGACTTGGAAACTCAGAGTATGAAATTCTTCAAATATACATAGCAGTTCATAAAAATATTAAAAATCTAGAAATATACTATAGAATTTCCAAAATTCTGAGAAAAATATAAAAAGACTGAAAATAATAAAAATCTCTGAAATACTGAATTTCTATACAGATATTTTTTTTAACAATGTATGGAAATATTAAAAATTCATCAAAATTTTTACCCTGGAGCATTTAGTAATGTAAGTTTATATGAGAATCTTAAAGCACTAGAAAATTCATTCTTATTCATCAATGTTGAAAAATTCCAATTGTGCTAGAAGTTTTATAAATCTACGAATTACTGAAAAAAAAACTAAAGATATTAGTTACTGAAAAATTTGTTGGAATATTTAAAGTCTTTTAAATTTTAGATCAAATAGCATCAAATTTAGAAATCTATGTTTAAATTTTACCTAATAATTATTATAAAAGTTTTTTTATTTATTGATCTTGACATTTGATTAAAATTTGAGCAAATGTATAAAAAAGATACGAACAGCATTTGCAATTCTTTCTTCATAAACAATTAAAAATTATTGAAATTTTGGTATGCTATCTATCTGCAAAATCAAATCTTTTGAAAACAATGATTGACGAAAAATGTTAATTTTTTATAACTTTTCACAGGAGCTGCGATGCTCAAATTTGACCAAAAATTCTTTTAGTCAGATTATTATTGAAATGTACTTGTTTATATTGATCAGATTGAGATATATCTCCAACTATCTTCATCATTATTACTGTATAATTCTGTGGCTTCCCACCATAACAGAGAAAGCCACTTCTGCCGTAAGGCTCATTTTATATGGCATTCTGATAAAATCTTAAACGTTATGGCAGAAATGACTTTCTCTGTTATGGCAGGAAGCCACAGAATTATTATTTTACCACATTTATATATTTTCCAACTCTGACTAAATTCAAACTAAATAAGTAAATTAATAAGGAGCACATTTCCAAACTCTGATCACTAAAATATTTGTCATTTTATTTCATCTAGTGATAAAAGACGTCAGCAATTACTCAACTGCAGCAAAAAATGTTCAATCTGAGCAAGATGAAAATCAACGAAGACCGAGAAGGCATTACACAGATCCAAGATTCACAAATTATAGATTCGTGTACCAAGATTTCCTTCCGGACCCAAATCCCGCTTTTCGAAATTGGATTCGAGAAAAATTGGAGCGCAAAGACATGATAGCTAGAAGAACGCAATGTGAAATACCAGAATTTTATGTTGGATCGATTTTGTCTGTAACTTACTCGGATCCTCACGCTGTGGAAAAAACTAACAAATTTGTTGGTCTCTGCATTGAAAGGAAAGGTTGCGGGCTGAAGGCCAATTTTAATTTGAGGAACGTCATTGATAATCAAGGAGTAGAAATGGTGTTCTCTTTGTATGATCCTTGCATCATCAAAATAGTATGTTTGAGGTATGAACATGAATTTCTTTGAATTTAGAATAAGTAAGATTAAATAATATCTGTACCTTTAGGAACTTATTTGCACTGCTGTGGAAATATGTTCATTAATCTACACATTATCTGTGGAGATGATAATTATCTCCGCATTATCTTCACAGTAGTGCAAAGACACATCCTCTCACAAACACTACATTTTTTCTTTCAAATTTCCAGGCTTGAAAAAAGGCTCGACGATTCATTGAGGTACCTCAGAGACGCTCCCAATGAGTATTGCACGATTCCCTTTGACATGGAACCAGAATATCTTCCACCAGGCAGTCCCATCCCAGTCAACAATATTATGGTTGCATTGAAACCTCCTCCGTACAACGAGAAATATTGGCTTCACGAATATAAAGGCATCTCCAATTTGGAAGTCAGGTTCAAAGCAAACCGAAGATGGCAAAAAAATCGAAATCCTCTTGAGAAGTACGACTTGATGAAAATGTACAGGTAAGGAAAACATGCAACTCTATTTTTATATTCTGCTTTGCAGTTTAAATTCGCCACCAAGAAACTTAATATTCAAAATTACCATTCCTTTTCAGAGAAACGATCACGGAGGAAGAGCAAAACCAAATATTTGCGGAAGTTTACAAAGACTTGAACGAAATGGAAACTCGCCAGCGGAAACAAACTCGCGCTCGAATGTTCTCGCGAAAGAAGACAAAATGAAGCTGCTCGAAATAAGCTTTATTTACGTTAATGAAACAGCGATTTGTAATTATATATAATAATAAAAAAAAAAAAACGTATAAATTTATGAAAAATTGTACCGCATTTTACTTGCATTGCATTCAGCTTTTATACAATGTCTTTATTTACATTCAAGTATTTCTGTACTTATCCAAATTAGTGTATTCCAGTCGAACCTATTGAACAAGAACATTTTCGCAGTCAAATGATCGTGCATATAATGGAAATATATGGCCATCACAAAATTCTAAAAAAACGATTTTGTATATTCTATTTCAAAATTTTTGAGATAAAAAATTGAAGTAATTAATCAAATTTGGAAACCGAGGCTACTCACAAGCCTATTTCCAGTTTATCTAACGTAGTCAAAATTTTTGGATTTTTTTTTTTTTGAGTGGTTGCAATGCAGCCAGTTTCGTTGCCTTTGAGGAAATAAAAAAAATTTAACTCCTAGTTAGAGCCACATTGATTTCTTTGACCATTTTCACGCGATTCAACATTTTCGTGAGTTGATCTTTGCCGAGTGACGACGTGGAATACCAGACTGGGCTTTCGGGCACGCAACTTCTTTCAGGCAGAAGATAAAAAATGTCGTTTCGGGTCTTCACACTTTCGGGACTGAAACAATAGTTAACGAAATTAACGTTGATATCGAGTTGAAATGACATGACAATTTTGTGACAAATGGACTCACCATTTGGAAAGGTAAAACTCGTAAAGTTTGACAGGACACCTCAGAGGATTAACTTCATTTTCCTGTTGTTCGTATACCTTTTTCTTCTTTGAATTAGCATCTGCGAAAGAAAAATTCATAATAAATATTTCAAGAAATTTTTAATAATCTTGAAAATTTTCAATTTCTTATCATTACCTAAAGCAGATTGTGGAGGGTAAAAACGGAGAAGAACGTTTCGAGATCCTGGTAATTTTGCAGCAGTAGCGGCTGGTGTTGCGGATGGATTTCGTTTCCAATGTTTCATGATGTGCGAGAATGATAATTGCATGTGCTCCTCTACGGTCTGAAATTTTTTTTTAAATGAGAAATAGTTTTTATAAATACTGCTGGAATTTCGATTACAAGTAATAAAATTTGATAAAATATTTAAGATGTGAGTTATACATCCCTAAAATTAACCAACTCTTCTCCAAAATTTTCCATTAAATAAAAAGATAATAAAGGTTACAATTCTTACTAATTGTCATATTTTTTTCAAATAATACTGATATGAAAAATCTACCAATTCCTATGAAATTCTCAAATTCCTGATTTAGTAAATTGCCGAGAAAACTCACCACCAAATTAAAGTGCTTTGTATTGAAAAACATGAGAGTGTTGAGTAACACATGAGGCGAATGAGCTCCCAATTGTTTGCTTTCCCACAAATGTTCTTCCTCAACTCGTGTAACGATATATTCTGTAGAAAAAAAAAGATAGACTCATTATTGCTGAAAAAAATAATAGATTTGTCAAATAATTATTTAAATTTTCTACCAAGCATAAAAAAACTTACCAGAATCGTTAAAAATAACTGAAAATTTCATTGCGACCTCGTTTAGGCAGTCTGTGAATTTCTCGTAGAACGAGTCAGTAAATATGTTGTCTATCCTATTATTTTCAACCAAATATTGTTGAATGCCTGGAAAAAAAATACAAATTTAAATGGCTCAAATAATACAATTTTTTGACATTTTTATAGTAACTCGCAAGCTTATAATTTTAGAATGAATTATCAACGAACTTAATATTCTAAATAAATGCAATAATAATCAAGATTTGCAATGTCACAAACATGCAGATTTCATTCAAAAGTAATTACCCAAACATAGATAATATATCGTGTCCGGGGCGTATTCATTTCCATTTGGTTTACGCACTTCTTTTACAAAAAGACACAAAGAGTAATTCAGTTCGTCAGCAGTCAATTGCAGCAAATCTGTTTTGAAAAACTTGGGCTTCAACGCTGTTGGGCTTTCCCTGTCAAGTTCTGCATTTTTCATAGTAACCTAAAACAACAGAAAAATCACAGATAAGTGAAAATTAGATCGTGTTCAATTAACATGCGTTAGAAGTAAAACTTTTCATCCGGCTTTCTTCTAGGTAGTCTACCAAATCCCTCATTTTTTCTTTGGAATATATTTCTGGTTTTCCAACAAACATTAGTTTAAAAACTTAATCATACCAAACTTTTTTCAAATCCATTTATGGCTTCCTTATTTTTTTTATTAAATAACCTCAAATCGTGTGATATGTAACACATTGTGATCATCAAATATTTTATTATTTGTGACATTTCTTAATTTTGTAAAATTGTATGATTTGTGACTATAAGTCAAAATTTCTTATACTTAGAAATTTTCTAAATGTTCGTGATATTGTGACTCTTCGTTTTTGAAGGTCTTAATCATTACGTAACATTTTCCATATGTGATATTTGTTGATTAAGGTGGTGTTTTGTGATTTAGTCACAACATTTTGTAATCTTGTGATGCTTTGTGATTTTGTGGCTAGTTCCTCAAGTAAAATACATCGAAACAAAAACACCTGCATATATATATTTTTAAACATACCCATTGCCTCCACGCATTGACTCCAAAAGTGAACTTTAATGCCATATTCGCATCAGGCTTTTCCATAGGCTGAATGTACCTCGGCTGCATAGAGTCTTGCTGATCCACGGGCGATGTGGAATTTTCACTCTGCGATTTTTTCTGGCGTTTGGCTGGTCGAGGTTTGGATTGTGCTGGTCGTTTTCTAGGACGTACTGTCGCTATTTGTTCCATTTGTGCTAAAACATCACAATTAAATCATTTGACTAAATTTTCAAATATTTGTCAAACCCAGCACTAGGATATACATTTTTTTCATAACTAAATAAATGCTTTGCTTTGGAAATTTAAACTTCTGAATTTTGTAATACCACTCCTCTCACATCCAAAATTTGTTTATATTTATTTATCAACGACATTGTTGTTTCCAAAATGAAGGTAATATAAATCTAATAATAGATGTAAATAATAATTAATAATAACCATCATTTTCCGTGTCGTTCACTTCTTCCGGGATCGCTTGGCTCGGGGTGATAGTGTTGGAAGTCAGTTCAGATTCCAAATCTACCGCAGGCTCTTCAATTTCTTCCGTGGCCATTTTCAAGGCCATCTGCAGCATGTCTTCTCCAAAGGCATTGCTAGCATCCGCGTTTTCTGGACTGTAATGGTCCAGCTGGTCATCACCGTCCTCAACAATGTTGTCCCTAATTTGCAAGAAAATTTTTCTTCAAGTTTTGAGGAAAAATAAATTACTCTATTCAAATGGGGCATAAAATTACATCAATGATCATTTTTTTTTGTTTTTTATTATTTTAGAAATGAAAAACCAAACTAGTGAACATTTAGAATGAATATTCTGAATTTTGACTAAAATTTGTAACAAACAAATTATTTTTTTATAAACAAAAAAAAAACCATAAAAACTTATGTAACATAAAACTCACCCTTCCTCATCATCTGTGTTGGAATCACTGTCATGCTTCTTATCCGTCGCCACCATCTCCGCCATCATCAACAATTCCGCTTCATACGGATCCGTTGGTGTCTTATCCTGGATTCTCTTGATCTCTTTGAAGATCCCTTTGGCGCTGTTCCTGGTAGTAGGAATGAAAATTGGCACTGGAACCGGAATCACAATGGGAACAGGAACGGGGTACGGAAAGCTGTACATGTGTATGGGGAACGGCACGTGTAATGGAACCGGGATCGGAACGACTGGTTTGTGTTGCTTCTCCGTTTGCGTTGACTGAGTGATCTGGTACGGTCGCACGGAAACACCTTTCGTGTGCTTGATCGGTTTACACTGAATAACTTTATTGTGAACCTGGAAATGTCAAAGAAACAAGCTATGTATTGAATTTGAAAACATGGACCCCTAAAATTGATCACGAAAAAATGTTTAGATTTATCTAAAGATGACTATGTACTAGTGGTCGAAACGTCAACAATCAATATCAATATACATACATAAAAGTGAAAATCTGAATGTTTGTACCATTATAAAGCAGAAAATTTGTACATAAACATTACACAGTTATTGACCATGTTTGTGAAAAGGTTATAGGCATGTTTTCATCAATAAACTAAATGGCCTACTCCATCACTGCACTGTTAAAATATCACACACACAAATAAACCACAAAGTCACAAGATCATAATAAGTCACAATTATCTGCAATTGTGACGTTTTGTAATCTTGTGACATTTTGTGATTTGTGTGTGTGTGTGTGTGTGTGTGTGCGTGTGTGTGTGTGTGTGTGTGTGTGTGTGTGTGATATTTCAACAGTGCAGCGAAGGTGCAAATGAAAGAGTAAGCCATTTAGTTAGTTGATAAGAACATGCCTATAACTTTTTCACAAACATGGCCAGTAAAATTCAAACTACAAGTCTGTACAAAACACAACTACAACTTTCTCCCACCTTCACAGGACTCGGTGGACGAGTTATAATCTGCTGCCTGTAAACATTTTGCGTCTGAGTGGAAATGGGAAGTTGCTGGACACTGACGGATTTCGTTGCCGCCGGGGCCTGAGTCTCCATTGGCTGACCATTCGACATTGTCGCTAAGCTCGTGACCGACGAAATAACAGGCATGGTTTTCTTGCTCTGCAACTCGGAAGTCGGTTTCACGACAACCGGTTGGGTCCCTGGGGTCCTCGGCAACTGTGGGACCGTTCTTTTAGCGGGGCCCGTGGGAACCGGATCGCTGCTGACCGAATCACCGGACGGAATAGTGATCGGAGACTTGGTGTACTGCGATTGGAAATTCATCACGCAATTGTACGAGCAGAAATTTCGAATCGTGGCGTCCGACATTGTCAAATGGTATTGGGCTTGGGAAAATTCCCTGCAGTTGTCGCATTTTATGCGTTTCGCTGACACGGCGTTGATAGAAACCTTCATCGAAAATGCATGAAATAAGTTCAAGTTCTTTTATCCATTTCTGTTAATATCTTCAATCCGATTTCAGATTAAATACCTGATAGAGAGTCAAGCAATTCAAACTGCACATCATGATAACTGTCCCAGACTTCATCTCTTTCTTGATCATGTCAAAGTTGTATTTCTTAACCTTGCACCAATTGCAAGGGACGATTTTTCTGTTCGAGATAATGAAAACATTAAGGCAGGTTTTGTTGCAAAACGAATGGGCTTCGTTTTCGTAAAAAACGACGAAGCCGTTTTTACTTTGGGGCTCGAAATATTTTTTGCAGGTGGAGCAATGCTGGGGGTCGACTTTGTTGACGAATTTGAAAGCAGCGAAACACGGTTCACTGCAAATCGGGACTGGTGCAGCTCTGTCAATTTGTACTTCGCAGTGGACTAACTTTTCCTGTGTGAAAAAAACAATTATCCAACATGAGAAACCATAACACAGAGTAAAGTTCAGAACCCCTCCTGAAATAAATTACCTGCTGACAAACTCCGCAAGCCTTTTTCTCCCCCACATACTGCTCATTCGAGTTCATCCTGGAATACTTCTCCATACACTCTTGGGTACAAAAATCCTTGAACTGCCCCTTATCACCGACTGGAGCCAAGAACCCTTCCGCCCCATTACTAATATCCTTCTGGCAATAACTGCAGACTTTCAAACCCTTCTTGAACTCCTCCAGACAAGTCGAGCAACAAAACTGCCTCACGTCATACCCAAACCTCACGCAATACTTCCCCAAACTCGTAGGCTGAACAGGACCATTACAATTCCTGCAATAACTGCCATACTTAGTCTGGAATTTCCCCAAGCACTCTTCATTACAGAACTCCATGGTCTCCCAGGAAAGGTTCCTTTCATCGTTGGTTTCCACGATGAGCAAACAGCTGGCGCAGCGCTTTTCCTTTTTCGAGTTGACCCCATCGCTAGGAATGTCCATTGCCTTGTTGTTTTTTGTTTGGAACGTCGTTTGGCACACCTTCGAACAAACGCTGAAGGTCTCGCTTCCAGATTTCACCTTCAATCTGCATGGCTTCAGCATTTGGCAAACCTTACAATTCTCTTCGTTGGGAATTTCCTCGATTTCATCCGAGTCCTTGGTTTCTTCGTCAAGCTCGATAACGTCGGTCGTGGTTTGGGGGGTCGATGCTTTTACAGCATTATCCGTGGTTTTTTCGCTCGTCGAATCTTTGCTGGTTTTTTCGGTACCTGTTTCGGCGACGTCTTTGACGATGGGTGTGATCTCGCCGTTTTCTGTGGCCGTGGGTTCGGTTTCTTTGTCCAAATCAACGACTTTTTCCTTGTCCAGCATTTCGTTGGTTTTCTTGAGTATGACTTTATTGCTGTCTGGCACAATGCACAATTCGTCGTCTTGTCCAGGAAGTGTGGTGGAGTTGGTTTTCTCGGCATTTTTTTCACCCGAGTCATTTTTCTTGCTTTTTTCAGTGGTTTCATCCTTTTTTGCAACTTCATCTGAAGTTTTTTCTGCCTCTTTACTAGAGGCTGAGGATTTTTTGGGATCTTCTGAAATTTCTAGGGTTTGTGCGTCACTTGGTGTGGATTCTGGTTGCTCTGAAGTCAATTGATTCTCTGAAATAAATGTAACATAAACTCAATAAAACAAATAAAAAACGAACTAAAGTTACTGACTTTTTAGAAAGTAATAATCGCAATAAAGAGAATTTCAAATTTTACAATTTATTCATTAAAAACTTGATTAAAAAATGTGTTGATCGTTAAAAAATTCCACGTTTTTGATTTAACATACGAAAAATAAAAAAATACATTTCATCGATAAGGACTAATTCCAAATGAATTGTCTCGAATTTACTACAAAATAAATTTCAAAAAACAGGTAAGAAAGAAAAAAATTATGATTAGTGATGTATTTAATGAAAAATAGAAATTCCGAGATTAGAAAAATTTTTAATTTTGATATTTTGCATAATGAATTGCAAAATTTGTGAAAATGTTACTAAAAATATAAACTACATTCTTGGTTATTTGGATTGAATAAAAAAATATCTACATACACATTATAATTATTCAGTAACATAATTTTATTAATTTTCAATTAAATTCACTACAAAGTAATAAAGTTGGCTGAAACTGGAAAATAAACCAATAAAAAATAATCAAAAATATTGATTTATTTTATGGAAAATGAAAACTTTAGATTTAAAAGATTTTTTACCTAGGATATTTTGATAAAATTATACAATTTTGAAAAATTTTACATCAGTAAATGCTTAATTCAGAAATTTCACTGTACTTTTCGGCAGATATTTGTAATAATTAGGAATTTTGTATCATACAAAAGTTCTAGAAAAAAACTTCACTGCAAAATGAGCAAATCATTCGAAAATGGAAAATTTATGCTTGAATTACTAAAAAATCAAAGTCAAATATTGTATAACAAATAGGGTCGAACATTTTTTGATTATCACAAATTTTCATTGATAATTAAGTGTCATAATGTATATTCTAAGTAAATTTACATGAATTATTAAAACTGCATACTTCTCTGATTTCAAAATATACATTTTTGATGAATGAAACCCATAACCATAATTATATTTAATAAATTTATTTTTGGATTTTCTTTTACATTCTTTGAAGAAGAATTTGAAAAAAAAGTAAAAATAAATTAAAAAAAGTTTTTGAATTTAGATACAACTGATAAAAAATAAAAATGTTTTATTTAGAATATTCGTGATCCCAATATTTTTTTGAAGTTCTCCAAATTGCAAGTTTTTTTACTTGTTATAATAAATATTGAATTTTCATCAATAACTAGAATATTTTGATTATCTTAAATTCTGGATTAAAACTTTCGTGCAAAATGCGTAAATCATTTAATTTTTAGATTTTAATAAATTAGTAGAATAATTAAAATAGACTAATGCAGTATAAAATATATAAAAATTAACTATTATTATTTTCATAATCATTTTTCATTTTACATAGAAGAATTATTTAAAATTCATTTGTAATGAATAAAATAATAATGAAAAAAATAATTAACAATTTATAAAAATTAAATACCATGCAATAAAATTTTCCGCAATATACTAATCTATTAAATTAAATGATTTTAATAATGAGTAAAATTTTTTTTAATTTATTAACACAAATTGATCGACTCCAACATAAAATAATTACCACCATCTCTAGTAATTAATTATATAAAACATACAAATAAAATACACTCATAAAACAATCTAGATTCTTAAACAAATCACTTCTTAATTCCTCACCACTGTTTTCAATTTGCTCTCCTTCAAGGTTCCTCTCTCCAAAAGGATCCTCAGCATCCATTGACGTTCCCTCGTCATCTGGTTTGTCTGGCGTTATCTTAACAAACTCCGTATTCTCAGTCTCCGCTTTTTCCTCCAAACTCTCTTTACCCTGTTTCCCAGCATCTGAACCTGAAACCTTGCTCGTTTCATCAACCTCCATTTCCATGGGCTCGGAAGAATTTTCTCCTCGATTCTCTGCATCAGCGACGTGATCGACATCCATCTCAGTCTCTGCTAATGCATTGCTCGTGGAAGCTTCCATGCTTTCTGAACCTGCTGGAGATGTGGCAGAAGGGTCCACGTTAACATGAGCAAATCCCGAAGACTTTTCAGAATTCGCTGGACTAGTTACATTTTCAGTGCTCTCTTCGACTTCCATTGTTTCCACAGTTCCCTCTGCACCTTTACTCTCTTTTTCATGAACCTCTGAATCTTTGTTCAAGTCCTCGTTATTTATGTTTGAATCATCTTTACTTTTTTCAATCTCAGCATCATCCCCTTTATTTTCGAAAATTTCTTCAGCAGGAGTTTTCGATACTTGCTCAGAACTCTCTTTCTCCTTTTCTGTGCTTTCCTCGGAAATTTCTACTGTCTCCAATGGAGTTTTTGGGGAATTTTCTTCAACTCCAGGAGACTTTTGCGGAATCTCTTCAGGTGAAACTTCCTCTGTTTCTGGCAAATTTTGGGCAATTTCTTCAACTTCGGGTGTTACGGATTCGGTGACATCTGGTACGTTTGGAGCAGGGGAATTTTCCTCATCGTTGTTGTTACTCGAATCTTCAGTATTTTCTGCAATTGGTTGCTGAGCTTCCTCTGTGACTAGTGAATCTGGGACTTCAGCAGAAGAATTCTCGAGGCATTTTGATGAATCTTCTTGTGATGAGAGAGTCTCATTTTCAGGTGATTCTTGATCAGTAATAGTTTTTGGTACTGGATCAATGTCTTGGACAGTGTCGGGAGATAGAGTTTCCGAATCCATGACTGGATGTTGGGAAACCTGTCAGTTTCTGAAATGAGACATGGAGTACTTATTATAAATATGTTGCTTACATTCCAAACGTTGAAAAATAAACAAAAACTATTCAATGTATCAATAGATATTTTTATTCACAATTCTATTACATACATTAAAAAAAAAAAAGGAATCAACATTATTTTCAAGTTTTGAATTTATAAAATTTGAATTGGTATTTGAAAAGTTTAGAAATTATTCTGAGGATCAAGTTTAGAAAAATTTTCATCTTCTGAATTTGATAAATTATAATTCCTACATTTTTTTTCAATTAATCAATTTTCAAATTCTTTTAGGATGAGATTTAACTGATTAAAAAATTAGAACTCAAAACTCTAAGATTTTTTTCCTGATGTATTAAACAATTTAAATTAATCTATTATAAGTGCATTTATTTGATTTTCAGTTAATTTAAATACATATGAATTTCATGTTGCATCAACTTTCATACTTCACCTATTGTGTTTTGAAGCTCTTCTTTTGCTTCATTTTTTAAATTTCTAAACCTTGAAAATCTCAAATTCAAAGATTTGAATGTTGTGATTTCCAAAAAATTAAAATATGCTGAGTTTTAGAGTATCGTTTCCAAATTTTACTCTAACATAGAAATAAAATTATCATCTTGAAAATTTCATGATTGATAATTAATCGAAACTTCTTTGTTTATATAAAGTCTGCGACTTGTCAATTCGTAAACTTTCAAAAATTCAAACTATCAATATTCTAAATCTGAATCTGCAATTAAACCCTTCATGGTAAATTTAAAATAAATTTCAAGTATTATCAAGTATCATCATTTATATGATCAATGACCATGATGATATAAAATAAAATATTAATATAAGTATAATTACTATCAATAGTAATTAAAATTATCATGAATTTTTTAACTATTGTAGTATTTATCACAGCATATTTTTTGAATGAGTTGCTTTACAATGTATTACTTATTTATGATACATAAACAATAAACTAAACATACATAAAATGAAGTGTAAATTATGCATGCTACAGTGTGAAACTTATTTGTTTATGTAATTGGTGTGTGTTATTACATTAAAATAAAACTTTAAAAATAACAAACAAATACTCTTAACAACTTTTCTTTAACATTTTTTTGAAGAATGAAATAAATTATTAGGAATGCAACTATTGAAACATTGAAAATCCAAAAAATTTTTGAATTATGGCTAATAAATATTTTTCAAAGGATCAATTGTTTTGATAGCATAAAAATAGGGTATTTTATATAAAGTACATTTTAAATGACACTAATATTTTGAATAATATAAGTATGATATTTATTATAAATAATAGAGATTATTGTAATGAGTACTATATTACGAAAAAGTTTATAGAACTGATCTAATTGATAAATTAATAAACAGTAAACCAATCACTTATAATTGTCAATGATTCGAAAACTGTAATAAATAAAATAATGTATAAATTATACATGCCACATAGAATAAAATGTTTAATTGCTCAATAAAGAGTTACATTTGTTAATGTAGTTGATATATTTTTTAACACAAGAAAAACTTGCTAACATAATAAATGAATACTCAGAATAGATTTTTTTAATATTTGTTTTAAACAGAAAACAAATTAATTAAAAAAAAAGTATCAAAAGTAGAGAATGCATAGTTTTAATAATAAAAATATGATATATTTCAAATGGTATTATATTTACCAAAATTTATGCTATATACAGTATCGATTATTTTTTTCAACAACATTTTAAGTAAATTACATTGCGTCATTGTGATTATAGAAATAACAAAAATCAAAAATAATTAAAACGAAGAAAATTTAAACAATTCATAGCAAAAAAACACATTTTTAAAAATAATAATCTTCGAGTTTTTAATTCCAAGTGTAAATCATAAACACTGTCAAAAAAACTTGTCATTCAAATTATATTTATTCAGACTCCTGATACATCACAATTATCTACAAACATTTCAATAATTGGCAAAAACAACAATAGAATTTATTACTTCTAGCAACATTTAAAGTTACTTCGTCATTAAACATCGTCCAATCAAAAACGTCTCCCCACTCCAAATTCTCGTAACCTTCATTAAACCAGTGATTCTCAAGACCGGCGTAAAGCATATACCAAAACAGACATTGAAACACTCAAAAATAACAAATACCACGACAACAATCGCATTATTATAATTTTTATCATCATTTCATACACCGAATCGGAATTATACTGTAAACGATTTTGAGGTTATGTTACAAATCAATTTGGAACGCCATTGCTGTGTGACAGGTGCCAAGATGAAAAAAATCATGGGATTTCGCCAAAAAAACGTTAGTCTTATTCTGAAAAATCCTGTTCTGAATTTGAGGGATAAAAGACTCGAGAGGAAGCCGCAAAATGAGCAGAAAAAATTAATGTTTGTTATAGGTCGAAACCGGTGTCAAGGTGTGAAAGTTGGACTTACGAGCGAAGCCAAAAAAATCGTCAGCTCGATCGCCCTGGAAATCAAAAAACCGCGCTTGGATTTCTCGTTTTTTTCACTTTTCGCTGTTCCAGTTGTAATTACTTTTGTTAAAAACGGAAGAAATTACTGATCGGAAGCCATTGTAGAAGAACTACGAGAACCGAAAACTCCCGACAGTACAAATTCGTGGCGGCAATCGCCTAGCGTTACCAACGTGAAGTTGGCGTTTTTTTATCCAGTGAGGATCGAAACAGACGTTAAAAGATAATTAATCTTTTGAAGTACGTTGTTGGACGTAAATTACTGAGAATTTTCCTTTACAGAAAATTATGAATAAAATGATTAGGTCGATTTATTTTTCTTGTATTTGTGGAATTATTTTTTATTCTCCCATGAACCTGAAGTTAGCAACAAGTATGGGAGGGAGGAAATATGAAACTTTTGGCTTGGATTGTACAATAAACTTAACAATTTTTTAACAGAACAACCTTCTGATTATATCTCAATTTATGTAACTTGGTATAACCAAAAGTTTTTCAGGAAAACTATTTTTAATATTACAAAATTTGAAATCTTTCTGCTTGTCCACCATGCTGGACATTAAAAAAACTCAACTCATTAAATAAAATTTTTGGCTCGAACTGTGTAAAAAATAAATTATCAATTTTTTAAACAAAATAAAATCTTTATCGAATTCTTCGTTTTTGAATAATCTTTAACAAACTTACTATAAAATTTGAATTTTCCCTTACTTTCCGCCATTTTGAAAATGAAAAAAAGCCTAACTCATTTTGCATTGTTTGTATATATATATAATATATAGTTGAGCAGTGTTTAAGACAGTCTAAAAAAATATTCTCTAATTTTTCAAAAAACTGATATATACAACATTGTGCAACATTGGGACATCCAAAAATTCACTAATTTCAGTATATTTCGAAATTCGTACATAATAAAAAACTAAAATATTTCGATCTCTTTCGAACACTTTTCAAGAACTGTCATCCTAATTTTCTTCTTTTGAATTCCAAAATTCAAAACATTGGTCTTACTTTTTGAGAAAAATTTAACATTTTCGTGACCGTGAAAACTGGTTTTGTGGGACGTGTATTCGTTGTGCACGGTGTCACGAGATAAACATTGTAATAACGAGATAACAACGAAAAAATAGTGATGGAGATGTTTTTATTATTTCACAAAAGCGACTTGCAAAAGTGACTCATGTTTTTGTTCGCTATGTCATCGCATAAAACGTGGATTTTCCGCGATAAACTTGATGAATAATATGGGAGTCTGCATTTGTTTTCAAAATGGACACGCAAAATATTATAAAGGATTTGGATTTGACTTTGCAACCTCGAATCAATCCAAGATACAAAGTTTGGCTTCCACTTGCAACTCAACAGGTATTTTTTTTAATTTTGGAAAATTTCGGAAAATTTGATTCTAGTTTATTATTTGAAGAATATTATTTTTACTGTTAGTAATTGGGATTTATGGATTTTCGAGCTTTTCTTTTGATTTTTTCTTTATCCTTGAAGTAGGGGTGTTTTTTGGAATAAAGGAAATGCAAAGGCGTAGCGAACGGAGGATTTTGATATTAAAAATTGTGGATTGTACATTGTTGATAATGTTTTAAATTTCAGATTAATAAATTGTTGTTTTTGTTTGAATATTAACAAAATTTCTGTATCTTTGAACTTTTTTATCATTTATAAACATTTGGAATTTCCAAAATAAATAAATTTTTCTGTCACTTGACAATTTTTGCATTGTTTTTTAAACAAATCGCATCAATTTTTGCACTTTTCCCTAATTACTTTCTAAGTTTTATGCTAAAATACGTTATTTTAAAAAAAAATTTTTTTTCGAGCCATTTTTGAGAGAATTCCTTAAACTCTATAAATACCTGATAAAATTATGAAGGATAAATTGATTTTTACGAAGCAATAATTCATTTACTCAGCAAAAATGATTTTCGATAGTATTTTCTAAAAATTCAATTCTTTATGCATACAGAAACTCACTTTTTGGTATTTCTATGTACAGTTTTTTTTTTTCATTAGAAAAGTAATTTTTGAGAAAGAAAAGTTTTTTAAGCAAAGCGATATAAGTATTGTTTTGAAAATACTATAATCTGTTAAATTTCAATGTATCAAAATTTTTTTGAATTTTCAGCAAAGAAGAAAAATTAATGACATATGTAAAATATCATGCATTTGTAAAATATTCGGATTTTTTATATTTTAGTGAAGAGATTAAAAAATCACAAAATATGCAAATTTTTTAAAATTGTAGCGAAGAAAAAAAAAATTTTCAAAATTATGCTCATTTTCCAAATATTCTACATTTTCAAGATCATGGATATTTGAAATTCACAAAATTTCAGCTAAGAAAGTATAAAATCACATTTTCACAATATAAGAAAATTTTCAATATTTCAGGGAAGAAAAGAAGAAATCACTTTCAAATTACTTCATAATATGCAAATTTTGCAAAATTAAAAAAATAGAGTGAAAAATCACACTTGAAAAATCACAAAATAAGTGAATTTTGTAAAATTTCAACAAATTTAAATAAATAAAATTTGCAAAATAATGCTTCTTTGGAAAATATCGCAAATTCACAAAATATTGAAAATTGGGAAAATATCTGAAGTTGTGATATTGTATTGCTGAATGTGCAAATTTTCAAAAATTTCAGCGAAGTGAATAAAAAATGACTGTTAAAAAATCATGAAGTATGAGAATTTTGCAAAATCTTAGCAAGGATAGGAAACAAATCCCGTTTTCAAAATATCAAAATTTTTGAAATTTTACAATATGCAAATTTCGTATAATTTCTGTGCAGTGAGGAAAAAATCATGTTTCAAAAATAATGCTAATTTTTTGAACATTTTCAAATTGGCGGAATTGCAAAATACATGCATGATGTCATTTTGATAAAAAGGAATAAACGAATTTCAGTCAAACAATGATTTATTTATATGGAAAAAGTGATTTTGGAGAGAATTTTGGAAAAAACGATATTTTTCATGCACACAGGAAATTTTGTTATTTTTATGTAAAATTATAATTACGTAATGAATTTTTTGGGTTTCGAACTACAAATTATTTCTTTTTTTCTCATTTAAACTGATACTCTACAGCTTTTTTTACACTACCAGTTTAAAAATTGTAAATGAGTTGTTTTTTTTTTTCAAAATTTTTAAGTATCTATTCATTTTATTATTGATTATTTAAAATTTTCAAAACATTCTCTTGTTGTTTTAATCATTCACATATGATAAAAGCTCTTAATATTGCTTGTTCATAATTTTGAAACAAAACAACCTTTTTGTATTTGAATTTGTTCCCTTGCTTTGAATGAAAAATTCCGTCTACAAAACGATCGATAAATTGTTTAAAACGCAATATTGATATATTTAATAAAATTGAAGTTTAATGAAAATGACATCTTGACTTGTGGAAAATTCTTATAATGAAAGTGTTTAGATTGCTAATTGTTTTTATTTCAAATAAATAATATATATCACATAATTCATACATAAATAATTTTGTTTGAAAATAATTTTATATAATTTGAAATAAATATTATATTACATACATACAAATATTTTTTTCCTATTTGAATATTTTATATATTAAAAAATTATATTAATTTTATTTCTAGCTCCGTCTCAGGAACTTAATAAGAATCATTGGGCACAATTTAAAAAGCAATGAAAAATGTGAGAACAGCTTATTTTATTACACAATTCATAGGACAAGCATGTCTTCGCCTTTGTACACTAGCGAGCCTGTAGATAACGCCAGTCCAAGATGGGCTAGTCTTGAAGTGCCTACTTTGTTTGCAACGGGACTTTCCACTGCGAGTGGTAATTTCCAATTTTTACGATTGATCATGTACATTTTCACAAAAATATTTTCTTTCTAGAAAAAAACAAAATCAAGTCAAAGGTTTTGTTTCATTTGAACTCTAGATTATCATTTATTCGTATCAAAAAAGATAATTTTTCATGTTTTTTGAAATTTTTCATGCAATAAAATACACTTCTGAATTTTCAGAAATGGTTCTGAGGCTATGGAACCGAACCAAAGTCGACGACTCATCGTCCGACGTCAATCTCTTCACCTGGGGCATATCCTTGACAGGTCTAATTTACGTAGGACCAAAGCTCGTTCCAAATCTAGAAAATATCTTCCTGGAAAACACCCTAATTTTCTACCTCCACGGTGGTTACTTCGCCCCATCGTACTGTTTTCGCGACCCTCCCGAGTTCAAAAGATTCCTGAAAATGTTGCTACCCAGCCACGAAGTTAAATGTTCCTACACAGTAAATGAACTTAGCAGTCTTCAGAGCAAAATGCAGGCTCTGAAACAGCAGACGGACTCGGTACGCGATTTGCGAGAACGCATAGCTTCAGGAAATGACGCCCGAGTTCCAAAGTACCCTCAGACGACCTTGAACAGGCTTTTGCAACCAAAGAAAGTCAGCAAAGAGAAACGAGAGGAAATTTTGAAGGCCAGGAAAGAACTGGAAGTTGCCAAATTTCGCACCAAGTTGCTGGAGCAAGAGAGGGTTCGGAAAATGGGCGAAGTTCGAGCATTGAATCAGAGGCATTCTGATATTGTCGAGGAAAATCAAGACCATGGTAATTGTTTTAATTTTTTTGAGAGGAATGTAGTTAGAGGTCGAAAATATCCTGAAATTCAGATTAATCAATAATTTTTATTAATTAAAGAAACAAATAAAATTTTTCTAACGATTCTTGAAAAAAAATTTGTTGTAGGTTCTGAACTGATGGAAATGTATCGAGAGCTGAATAAAGGCATTGAAAGACTGTCAGAGTGGAGGCATATTCACGCAGATAAAAAAGAAACTTTTATTCAATGGATGGGGCATTTGGTTCGAAGACAGAAATGTCTCATTTCAGAATTGAGTCTGATTTATCCAGTTAAGCAGGTAATTACAGTGTTGAAAAATGGCTACCATAAAAAACCTATTTTTTAATTTGTGTATTTATATTTTATTGATTTTTTCATATTATGCTTCAATGATTACATAAGCAACCTAAATGAAAAATCCTGTAATAGTAATTTTACTTTATATATTGTAATTTCTTGTTTTAGGGAAGTGGTAACAAATTTCGAATAAACAATATTCATTTACCTGACAGCGAAGCGCTCGAGACGGAAAATGACATGCATGTCGCGGTAGCTTTGGGATTCGTAGCTCACACAGTGCAAATGATAGCCAATTTTTTGAACGTACCTTTGAGGTACAAAATCGTGCATTACGGTTCCCGAAGCAAAATCGTGGATCACATTACGGAAGTCATTCCCGGTGGCAATAGGCAGTTAGTTTTTGCAAAATATATTTTATTACATTACTATTTCGAATATCTCGTTGTAATTTCAACAGAAGAGAACCACCTGAAAATTACACTTTCATTTTTTTGTACACATTTTGGAGGGAAAAATATTTGTCGATTTTGTTCCAGATTCCCTTTGTACGTGAAAGGCAAAGATAAAGTGCAGTTCAATTACGCCATATATTTACTTAATAAAAACATAGCCCAGCTCAGGTGGTATTGTGGTTTGACGACATCGGATTTACGAGCCACTTTACCAAACCTCGCTTCTCTTATCGCTGCCAAACCTAACCAACCGTGAGTTTTTTTCAACTGTAATTTAATTTTTTATCAAGTAATAAAAATTCAACTTTCACTGCAAAGTTGCAAAATTAAAATTTTATTTCTGTAATCACAGTTATCTAATCTTGTAAATTCATTTATTAGAATTTCTAGAATATGAAGCTTTGTCTGCAGATTAGACAACTCGAAGAGAGCGTTCTCAGGGTCGTCCCTCGACAACGAAACGAACTTGATGCCGCCAACGCAAAAAGTGATTTTCGAAAACTATCACAGAAATTCGCGCTCAATGGGCCAACTGAAAAGTGGCTCTTCCCTAGATCAAGGCCTTGACAGCATATTAAACGCGAACAAGCACATGAGAAGAATTTGCAAATCCGAGGAAAGCGCCATTGACGAACCAGCGCTTTCTCTTCCAAGAGAAGTTTTCAGTAGCAGCGAAACCTTGAACGCTGCGAAGTTCGATGGTTTGCAAAAACTTGCCCAAACCGTGCACGTTGTGGGAAATGATATTGAAATCATGATGCCGATGTCGGTGTCCCAGAGAATGTCGAGCGTTAGTGCTTTGGATGATTCTTTTAGCACTAGGCATCGGAGCTCGAATTCGGTGAGCAGCTGCGAAATGGCGTTGAGCGCCAGCCAAATTGACAGCGAGGATTGCTCCAGCAGTTTTTTGTTAAGGCCTGAAGACAGTTTTATGGGAAATGAGGCTAGGGAACAGGTACGGTGGGCGATTTTTGGTGATTTGAGAATTTTAGTAGTCTATTGGGAATGATTTCGTGCATGAAACATGTATACACTTGCATATCCATATTAATTTCATTTGTTTCCACAGTATTTCCACACTATGTCCACATTATCTCTATACAAACTCCACATATGTCTACACAAACTCCACATCAGCTACACGAACTCCATATTATCTCCACACAAACTCCACATCAGCTACACAAACTCCACATTATCTCCACACAAAGTCCACATTATCTCCACATTCCAAAATTTTAAAAATGTCAAGAAGTACAACTAATTCACTCCTGCTGAACATTTTTTCTGTTAACAAATCTATGTCGAATACAATTGTAATCGTGAAATTGTCCAATATTCACAGATTTTGGAAGAAATTCAAAACTCCAATGATGAACTAGATGACTGCAAGGAAAATTCTTCATCAACAGAAGTAATAAATTCAAAAACCTCAGTGAATCACATGATGAATTCCATTTGCAGTGAACCAGAAAAACAAATGACTAATTTCGAACATGCAGTCACGCGAAGAAGGTGCGAGTCGGAGTCAAATGGTACAAAAATGGAGGTATGTTTTGTTGTAATTAAACATTCAATTACAGAATACATTTGATATGGAATAATAATTTTGATAACAATAATAAAAATTTCATACCTTTTTCAGGCGAGTGACCGATATTCTTTGGAAGATTCCTTGTCATATTTTTCAAACGACGAGACGCAAACACGATCTGAAAGTTTTCAAGCATCCACAGAGTACATAGATTCAGTCAGGCGGAGTTCAGAAAATGTTTTCGCGAGAACTGAAGCATTAGCGAAGAAAAAAACGAGTTTCAAAGTCATGCTACCAAGAACGTGAGAAACATCTTTATTTTCAGTACATTTATTTTGTTACTGTGGCATAGGAATTGAGGTATCAGTGTATAAAACTAAAAGGACACTTATGCTTTGGATGGCAAAAAATCAGACCTTCATTACTTCATCAACTTTTTGATAATGAGAATTCGTAGTATTTTTTAGATTTAATTGAAAAAAGTTTTTTCTGAAAGTAACCTTTGACAGAATTTCGCAAGTTTCATTTTTGTAAATTTGTTTAAACTTTTAAGCATATTTAATTGGATCCGAAATGAATTAATTTCTTCACTTACCTACGTCACTGTCAGACAAAGACAAATTCATCGCGTGTGATATTGATATATTTTTATGTGATATGAGTAGGGTACTAGAATAATTTGTATAGTCACAAATCGAGGGAAAATCGGGATTTATTCTACACGAACAAAGAGCAGGTTTGAAACTGACAGTTTTTTTTCATAATATTCCCAGCCAAGCCAAGGAATTTGGTTTAATCAATGTACAGTCAAACGATGTTAAAGGAATGCTAGTTGTACAGTTGAGTTATAAAAATCGATTTTTTGTTTCTTAAGATTATATACGATTCGCGTACATAGCAAAAAATATAAATAAATAGTTATCACACAAAAGAAGGATGACTATGATTCATCGAATACCAGTCATTTCAGCACTCACATCCCAAAGTCTGGAAGCTATCTCGGGATCCAATGTTTTTTTGGGAACGAAAGTTTTGCAATTGCGGTACAATTTTCCACTTTCATTTGAAAGGGCTGGATCTATCGCGCATTTCAGTACAGTCATAGCACCCTGAAATGGAAAATTTTGTTGAAGGAATTGTCCATTTGCACCACTCTGGAGATAATTGGAGTTTGTGTGGAGATAATTGTGGATAAATGTGGGGAATATTCTGGATCAAATGTGGAGATGATTGTGGATAAAATGTGGAGATACATACAAATTATCTCCACAGCAGTGCAAATATACAATTCATTTTTGCAAGTGTTTCCAAGCTAGTAGAAACATTTGTCTAATTCTTAAATTCGTGTATCTTTTTTTTTTCAAACACTCGCCTGTCTTGCTGTGCGCAAAAATAACAGCGCTATAGGAGAGAATATCACGTAGTGAAACCATTGCCTTTTCACATGTTTGAATAAACCAGTGTAAGTAAATCCAGGGCAAACTGCGTAGACATTGATGCCAGTGTTTTCTACTCTTTTTGCAAGTTCCATAGCGAAATAAGAATTGGCAAGTTTAGAGTTACAATAGCATGGGTTCATTCTTGTTTTTGACGTCGTCTTTTTTTCAGCGTTTAGGTTTGACAAATCTATGGTGCCAGATTCCATGAGTTTTGAGGTAACTACAACGACTCTGGAAAATTCATTATATATTATTATATGTAATATAACAATCATCATGTAATATTATACAGTTTTTTATTTTTTTTATCAGTAATTTGGTCTTGAGAATTCTAATTGTATTGCATATTGTTTTTAGTGGAGAAAAAACATTGACATTATGATAAATTTTCTATCATTATTTAATGATCTTACATTTGATTACTTTGATATTCATTGTTTTTCAACTAATTTTTTTATACGAATAAATTTCTTTATTCATTTATTTATTTACAATTTTAAATATTTTAGTGCATCAAAATAAGAATAAATTTTACCGGCTAGGTGCACTTTTTTCCAAATTTTCCAGAAGCAAATTTGTCAATAGAAAGTGACCCAAATGATTGACTCCAAAATGTGCTTCGAAACCTTCTTTGGTGCAATTTTGCTGATCTTTGAGTGGAACATAAACACCAGCATTATTAATCAAAACATGAATTTCTGGAAAATCCTGAGTGACACGCTTGGCGAATTCTTTTATTGAGTCAAAAGAAGCGAGGTCTAATTCCATTTGTACCTAAAATAGAAGATTTTCCCTCAATTATTGGGCGATCAAGTGACCAAAAATCAGTAGTTTTCAGAGTTCAGTCACTTATAGGTTTTTATTTTTCTTTTCAATCAAAAAACTGAAAGTTACTAAACTAGAATCTTTTGGAAACATATTATTGTACCAGTTTGCCAAAATTTGTGCTGCGGCGAATATCAGCGATCGCTCGAATCGCGTTTTCGGTGTTTCTACAAGCCAAAATAACGGTCGCTTTTCGTTTCGCTAATTCGCGAGCGACTTCTTTACCGATTCCAGAATTGGCGCCGGTGACGATGAAAACGCGATTTTGCAAGTTTACGTCGCACTTGCAGCTGCCCCAGGACCACTCGCTGCATTTCCTGAGCAACGCGAGGATCACGATCATCGGGGCCAGGAAAATGCAAATCGTGGAGATCATTTTCAGTCGATTTTGTCGCTTCTTATCACTATTAGTTTCAAAATTAAATGCTTCGGGTGAGCGAGTATTATTTACAAGCATTTGTTTTCGTTATTGCTTTTTCTTCATTTTCGTGACGTCATTAACCTAACTTAACCTTCACGGCGCCATCTTTGATTCGAAAATCGATCTATTTGCTAGATCACAATCATCACAATATTTTCAGTTGAATTCAACAAATAGCGCAAATCAAAATTAAATATTGCTTTCATTCGAAACTTTGATTTGATTGATTGTTGTGAGGAATGAAAATGAAGTTGAATAATGTGTAAATAGGGAAATATTAGAAAATAAACATAAGAAGAAAACAATAAACATTACCATTATTATAATATTATGAATTATACAGTAAATTATAACTAATTACTATAGCAATAAATAATATCATTGCATAATAAATGGCATTAGAATACATAATCATTTAATTATATAGTAATTGTTAATAATTATTTTCGTAATAATAACCAATTTTGATAGTATTTTTAAATAAATAATAAGAATCATATGAGTAATTACTGTAATGATAATTAAGAATATTAATGGTAAATATTATCATACAGTAATTTATAATTAACGTGATACCATGCAGGGTTGTAATAATTAATATAATTTTATCATTTATAGATGACAGTAATTACCAATAATAAATTTTTGTAATGGTAATAATGAATTTATATAATTAATAAATGTTCAACAAATTAATTAAAATAGAAAAATAATCAACTATTACATGATATTGGGTTGTAAAATGATTTCATTTAATTTTTTCATTGATTATCTCCAATTGAAAAACCAAAAGGACTTATTTTTCAACCTTTTAAGGTTTTTTCTATTTATATATATATATAAAAAAAAAATAGAATTAAATATATAGTAAAATATTTAAGAAATGCCAGAGAAAAAATTAGCGAGGGTTTGAGAAAGTTTTCTTCTCCAGTCAAAAAGACAAATAGAGAAGTAATTTTTTTATTCAAATTTATTTATTAAAACGTATCACATAGTTACACTGATGTTTTTTTTACAATTATCATTGTTTATTTAAGATTCAATTAAGTTAAACACTTCAAAGTTCCTTAAAATTATTAACACAGTTACTCGACAATACGAAAATAAATATTTAATTATGGGAGTTCATCCCTCGAGTATTTCTTCGTCTCCCAATTTGAAAATAAAAAAGTAATCGTTTTTATACAAATTGAGTGTATAATCTTAATGATACGTATATATCACAAAGTTACCTTGATGGTTTTTACAAGGATTAATATTAATGAATACTGAATTCAATTTAATCCTTAAGATCATTAACACAGTTAGTCACCAAAATGAAAAATAAATATTTGAGTATGGGACTTAATCCCTTGAGTATTTCTGTGTCTCAACTTAAAATTATTATCCTCTGAGGTTGAATATCCTCAAGTACAAAACTCAAAATTGTAAAAAAATGTTTCAATGATTAACCGATTCAGTAATTAACTTATTCTAATAAACTTTACTAGAGGAACATAAATATTTCGATCCTTAACAGGAAAAATCTCATCGATCAGTCTTTTCAGTATTGATATTATTTCAATACTCATAGTAATTATTGACTATATATATAAAAAAAATGACTCAATTTGCAATAATCTTCAAAAATGAATAAAAATATTAAACGTTAAAAAAAATAAGAGAAAATGAAAGCAGTTTTCTAATGATCTCATGGTCACAAAATGTTGAAAATTGTGAGAGCAACAAAACTTACCAAAAACCTGAAATAAATCTTTAAATAAATCAAAGCCCCCAAAAAATGATGTCATCAGAAATGAAATACGAACTGACAAGAAAAATAAGTCTTTAAAAATTTATGAAAACAAAAAAAAACTGACTAAACTTGAAGATTATCACATAAACAATAATGAGCAGTGGTCTAGTACAGTGTACTAGACAATATGGCTAAACTCGGCAGGGAAAAATTAAAAATTTTTGGTAATTCACTTTTAATTCCCAATGAACTCGCGAGCTTGCAGCATAATCATCGTCATCAAATCGGGATGGGAGTGCAATTTCGCGAACTCCTTATTCTTCGTTATCTCTTTCAAATGTTCGACGATAAACTCGATCGCTGCTTGCTTCATGGATTGGCAACTGTGCAGGTCAGCTCGCAGCAGTACATCAATCACATTTTCCTTGGTAATGTTCCTGGAGATTTTCCTAGCCATGAGTTCATACAAGGCTGTTACATGGTATTTCGCAGAAGTCGAGAACAAATCCAGAAACAGCTCCTCATTCGTCGGCAACTCGTCGGTGTAAATGTACTGCAAAAGAGCACCAATAACAGAAGCTTGAAAATCGGTGATGTTGACGGAATTGGAGTTGGACTCTTGCATGTTGTGCGTGAACATGGCTTCGAAGACCCTGCTCCTCGCGGCGAGGATGCTCTTGTGCACGCGAAATTCAAAGTCCACGTGAAGTTCACTGTCCAGAACTTTGACCACGCAGTCGCTTAAAATTTGGTTGTCGTACATCGTCAAGATGTCTTTACTGAAGGTCGACAATTTATCTGCGAGGTTCTGACTAACTTGTACCTTGACCTGAAAATGTGTTTCGGGATTAGGTATGGACTCAAGTGAACAGGTCTGCAGAAGCTTATAACATTTAAATTCATATGATCTCAAGTACTTGGTAAATGATGGAGTCATCCTTGATGAATCCTCTCCTCAGTTTCACCCCGAAAAAAGTGTGTGTCTCGTATAAACGAGCACAAGGCTCGAAGCGTGAGAATGTGTGAGACTTTTCTGAAATAATGGACATTTTTACCAGAAAATTTATGTCATCCAATTTGGAACTACGAATTCACAAGAAAATAATATTGCAGAATTTGAAATTTGTGAATTACAAAAATCTAGATAATTGTAATGGAGAATTTCTTTTTGATATGAAATTTGAAGGAGTTTGAGCAATATCTCAAATTTCCAGTAATTCGAAAAACTTTTCTCACTTTTCAGAATTAACGTGTCTTTGTAGTCATGAGTAATGAGAGCCAATTCAATATAGGCCTGACAAAATAATCCGGACTGGAAATCGTCGAGGTTCTTGCAGCGCAATAAAATATCAAAAGGTCGAATTTGGTAGACTCTGCTGGGACTCATTGAACTTTTTGGAAGAAATACGAGTTCCCACTCCAAATTTCCAATGTTCCTTGCAGGAGAAGGTTTTTCTGTAAATGGTACAAGCTGGAGCGAAGAAATGTTTTCCAATCGGTAGACGAAGGAAAATGCGTACTTCAATAAAGTTTCACCATCTAAAAACATAAGTTTATGATGCCCTATCGGGCATCTTCTAATATTAGAAGTATTAGAACTATTGAAATTGCCGGTAAAGTGGAGCATTCACAAAATGTGAATCCTCTGGTCGGATATCTTTACGCATGGGCACCTTCGCTGACGCACTTATATATATTTTATTTTCAATAATATTAATAATAAACTATTAGGTTCATATACATAAATAAAAATTTATTTATTTATTCGTAATAATATAAAATAATATCTACTGATTCCGTTACAAAAACGGCGTAGAATAATAGAAGATCATTTTTCATATTGATGATAATCAAATGAAATCAATCAATCATTTTTACTATATCAGTGATTGACTTTAGTTATGATTATATAAAACAAATTATTTTTAATGATACTATAATCATTGTTAGTTACAATATTACATATGTAAGAGTAAATACTGGATATCATTTTGAAAATACTTTACAAAACGAACGTTTTGATTTATTACAATTTTTCCTAGTTGTGTTGATTGAAGCCAATAAGTAAATATTACATATTTTATTCAAAAATTAAACATGCCATTTTTATCATTCTCAATGACTCGAAATATTTTAAATAATTTTTTTTTACATCATACCAAAAAATCACTTGTAAAAATTACACTGAGAAATTTTTTTGGCGATTATTCCTATAGTTTATATAAATTTGGGTGTATCGAGTATATTCTTTTGTTTTTTTTTATAAATTTTTTATTTATGCCTATACACTGAGGAAATACTGCTAGAATCTATAGGAAACATTCCAATAAAGGGTCTTTATTATTAAAGACTTGGGAGTGTTTCCTATAGTTCTAGCAGTGTTTCCTCAATGTATAGGCATTAATTAATGAATAGTTTATAGGAAAAAACTAAAGAATATGCTCGATACACCAAAATACATATAAACTATAGGAATAATGGCTGAAAAATTTTCTCAGTGTAATTTTTACAAGCTATTTTTTGGTATGATGTAAAAAAAAATTATTTAAAATATTTCGAGTCATTGAGAATGATAAAAATGGCATATTTAATTTTTGAATAAAATCTATAATATTTACTTATTGGCTTCAATCAACACAACTAGGAAAAATTGTAATAAATCAAAACTTTCGTTTTGTAAAGTATTTTCAAAATGATATCCAGTACATCTTACATATGTAATATTGTAACTAATAATGATTATAGTATCATTAAAAATAATTTGTTTAATATGATCATAACTAAAATCAATCACTAATATAGTAAAAATGATTGATTGATTTCATTTGATTATCATCAATATGAAAAATAATCTTCTTTTATTCTACGCCGTTTTTGTAACGGAATTAGTAGATATTATTTTATATTATTACGAATAAATAAATAAATTTTTATTTATGTATATGAACCTAATAGTTTATTATTAATATTATTGAAAATAAAATATATATAAGTGCTTCAGCAAACGTGCCCATGTGTAAAGATATCCGTCCAGAGGATTCACATTTTGTGAATGAACATTTTTATAATTTCCCAAAACCGTGTTTGGCATTTCAAATGTTTTCTGTTCAAAAAAATTTTTTAACGTCAAGCGTAACAGAATATTCAATTTTTCACAATTTATAAGAATTTTCATAGCTTACGCAAGATTTTCCTGGATTTTCGAATACTTTCCAAGTGTTCCAAATTTTCTTTGTAAAAAATTTCATTATGCATGTTTTGAAGAAATATGATGAACACAATTTACAAAATTTAATTAACATATTCAGAAAATCTACAAAAATATCGATTTTTTTAGAATTATGAGCAGTTTTTGAAATTTTCAATCTCTTATGATTCTCCAAAATTTTTGAAATTTTTTGACGTAATGCCAACTTTCGGAAGTTCCACAATTTTACACAAATTTGTACAATTCATAAAGATTTCTCCTGATTTTTGAAATCTTAAAAATTTTTTTACATATTTATAGAAAAATATAAAAAACAGTGTCATGGATATTCAAAAAAAATGTAATAAAAAGATAATCAACACAATCATTTTATTATTAAGAAAAAATTTTTTTTCTTAGCGATCTTTAAAATTTTGAATTTTATCTGATTGTTAAACATTTTCAAAATTCTAAACGAAATGCAGACCATTTGAAATTTTTGAATTTTTATGAAATTATTAAACTTTTTTAAGATTTTTCTTTGTTTTTAGATGCTTTTTAAGTACTGCGAATTTTTATGAAAAAATTATAACAAATATTTTCAACCATACTATTTTGTCGAAATGAATATAACATGAATATTTGATAGTTTTTTTGAATTTTTAATGTGTTATGATTTTTAACAATTTTTTAAGTTTGTAGTATCATTAAAACAACGACTCAAAATGTTCAAAATTGTATTAAATATGTCAAACTTGTACAATTTTTTCGTGATTTTTATAAATTCTTCAAGTATTCTAAATTTTTGGTGAAAATATACAAAATATTATAATGCAAACGTTGAAGAAGTATATTAAGAAACACAATTAACGAAATTTTTCCAAAATTTTACGAAAATTAAAATTTTTTTAGATATATTGACATATTCTCTATTATTTGCAATGTATTCTGATTTTCTCAAATTTGCAAAATTTCTAATATGATACTATGGTCACCTAATTTTCTAAATTTTCTAAATTTTATAAAAATTTGTCTAGCTCGCAAAGATCCCCAGTGATTTGGGTTTTTATAAAACTCCTTATAAAATTTGGGTATTTTTTATAAAATCCAGCTTTTTTATAAAGTCACTTTATAAAAACTTCATAAAATTTTTATAAAATGATGGTATTTTTATAAAGTAAATGTTTAAATCTACTTTATGAAGATTCTGTCTTTTTATAATGATTTTATAAAGTTTTTAAAAAGTGACTATGAAAAAAACGAATTTTATGAAGAACACCCAAATTTTGTAAGGAGTTTTATAAAATTTTTATAAACACCCAAACTACTAGGGATTTTTTTTTCGATTTTTGAATACTTTTCAAGAATATTCAAATTTATGTTCAAAATTTGAAATTAACGTATAGTTTGATAAAAAATTATTCTAGAAAACTTAATTTAGATTTCCTGAAATTTTGCGAATTTCCCAAAATTATTGACACTAAAAAAAATTTTCAGTTTTTTGAAATTGCAAAGTAATAAAAAACTACTCAAAAATTTTCAATGAACATAAAAAATTGTACAACCCAATGGGAATTTTCCAAATTTTTGAATGTTTTTCAATTTTCTCAGTTTTTTAAATCATAAATAATGTTAAATCATATGTTATGCATACTTCGATGAAATACAATAATAACACCCCCCCCCCCCAAAAAAAAATTTAAATCATTTCTGTGGCTTCCCGCCATAATCGAGAAAGTCACTTGTGCCTTAAGGCTCAGTTTCCATAATATTCTGATAAAATTTTGGACGTTATGGCATGTGTGACTTTCTCGGTTATGGCTGGAAGCCACAGATTTAATAACACCCATCCGGAAAAATCGCGTTCTACCGCCCCTGATTATTATATCAAATAGCAACTACAAAACTAAATTTTTCGAAAACGATTTTTACCTGATAATGCAGAGATTTCAGCATGTTCCTGGGTTGCATTGCTTGCGATGCTTGCATTCTCGCTCATATCGTAATTTTCGTCCGTAATGGACACCGTGTCTTCCTCGAATTCGTACATGTCACGCATTTCCATTTCTTCTTCGTCCCAAGACATCGTTTTTACTCAATTTTCATATCGCAAACGGCTAAAAAGTAGCGTCGGTTTGAAGAGAATAACCGTTGGAAAACGCAATACATTTTACAGCGTTGCCAAACTTACGTGTTATAGGTAATATAGGTATAGGTATATAAAAAACAGTGTTGCCAACTCTAATACTCATGAAAACCAGGGGGATAGCACTTCCTACACTGAGGAGAAATAGATAGCTTCTGAATTTAGGGGATTTCAAGCTCTTCAGTGTATGATCGCCTATAGAAAGTTTCGTCGGGGTTTTGTTGACACTTCCGGGCATGGTATGATTGGAAAGAAGTCGGTTAAACAGAGACGAACGTATTCTTATTGAACCGATCAGTCGTCAGCGTCTCTTTTTAGTTAATAATCCATAAGACTTCAAATTTGAAGTTAACACATAAGCTTTCAAACACTGTACTCATCACAAACGCAGTCACAAATTTTTCAAAAAATAAGCGTCACCTTATTGTGACAACTTGTGATCATGCTATATATACATCTCTCGCGTGAGCATGTAGTTCCTTCAAAAATATCCGATTTGACGTGTTTTTTTCGGAATTCAAAACCTCGACTCGCATTTTCCGAGTTTCCTCGCGTTTCTCGTCGGATCCCGTGATAATTGAGGAATGCCACAGAATAAATATGCGGAAAATCGCGTGTGGAAAAAGCGGAGGTGACGCGCCGCCATCTTGAATTTTAACGGTCGTTCGTTGCGACGCTTCGGTTGCTATGCGTTTACGCGAGATTTTTTCCTTTTTTTGGAATCATTTCGGTGTTCGCGACGGGTGCAAAAAGGAAGTGTAAAAAGGAATAAGTGCCCATTTTGGATGCATAACAGTGATGATAATATAGCATCAATTCGCAGCGACAACAAGAAGGTCAGAGCACTCAGAGCTGTCAGAGTTAATTTAAGATTTTTGAAAATAACGGTCTTTTAAAAATTGTGATTCACAAATTCACAATACAAGATGGCGGACGATGGCGCCAACCGTCACTTTCAACTCAAATATTTGTCGTGCATCAGTTTTTTCTTTTCGTTACACACATTGCTTTCTTTTTACAAAGTGGTTTTTTCGAAAATGAAAATTGCACGAATTACGTTTTATTTGCTAATTATTTTATCGCGAGTCGTGAAGATTTCTATATTACCTACATGGACCGTGCATATAAATCATTCAACACGTATGTTTTTCATACTGATACCATGGAAATTTATTTTCATTTATGTTATAATGATATATGTATAATGATAAATATCATCAATCTGGATTACTATCGATAGGTATCGATAGAAAATCTTATAGATAATAATCGATAGCTATTGATATTTTAACATCCCTATACATATATGGTTGTATATGATCATATTATGATTGTATACGATCATATATGATACATCCATCCCCGGCAATCCGGCTTGAGATAATTATTGCGGGTCCACTGATAAACGTCTAAAAACTTAGAAGAAAACCCGAATTTCGCGAGTGCTTTTTGGTGACAATACTTGCAAGGAGTTTGCCAATTCACAGACCACGAATTAGTAAGTACAAATCTTAGTAATAATCACATTTTTCCGCTGCCTCGTGCATTTTTGTGACGCCATTTTTTAGCCTCAACCAAAAATAAATAAACCACGGTATTTTTTCGGTCCCAAAACATTGCCAAAAAGCGTGGAATTTGATTTCGTTATTTGTTTAGAGACGTCAGATAGGGAATTAGTTTGTAACTTTCTTTTTGGAAGGGTTTTTGAAACTTTTTTTAGTTATGGGTAAAGAGAACAATATTCGTTTTTTGGGCCAAAATTATTTGGGCTTTGAGAGAATTTGAGTTTTTAATGATTAAGGAGAGTATTTTTGAGTTCTTTGGGAGATTTTTCGGGAGTGAAAGAGAAAGAAAGCATGGAAATGATAGCCGGCTTATGTTCGAACTTCGAGAATTCTGAGACGTTTTTTTGGGGAAATTCCATGACATAGATTTTTAAAAGGAAAGGATGAATATTATTTGAAAAAAGTCAAAAAGTTGGGCCAGAGTAGTAGGGAATATGATTCCTTGATTTTTAATCGTATTACGCCTATGAAATTTAAATATTCAAAATTGTATATAAATATTTCCTGTATATTGTATTTTTATATATATATTGTAACGACTTATATTTTTCATTAATTTCTTGAATAAAAAAAAACCACGCTTGTTCAAATACCTCAAAAAAAGTAATTATTATGCCGATCGTATTTAAATGTTATTTTCCATTTTTTAATATAATTATTGTTCATTTAATTAAAACAAGTTACTGAAATTATTACATTTATAATATTTATATTGTCCAATTTTATATGTGCATCACACAAATTTTAATTTTCTCTCTTTTAGTTAATAATTAAAATATGAAAAATGAACAATTGCTTAAATAACTGAAGAATAATAAAAAAAAAAACACAGAGTGCGGGCACTCGTCCTTGGATGTGTAAACATCCTTGAATATTACATATTTCAATTTCACTTCACCATGACAAAAAAACTTGGGCACGACACATTTTGATTTTACTTTGATGTAGAGATAAAATTTTTCTTCTGTATTTTAGTATTTTTCCTTAGACAGTACATTTTTTATTTTAGTTAACTGGAAATTTTAACTTTTTCTGCTACTCGTGAGTGAAGATGTTTGGCTCTTTTTCTTGAATATTAAATATTTCAGTTTAACTCTGTGGCCAACATAATTCGACAACACACGTTTTGACTTCATTCCGACGTGTAGATGAAATTTTTTCTGGGACAATACAGATTATGATTTCACTCAAACGTGGTGATATTTTTGAAAGGACACTACAAATTTTTATTTTACTCTCATGTGAAAATAATCATTTGGACACTACAATTGTATTTTACTCTAATGTGAAAATAACGACTTCGACACTTCAGATTTTATTTTGGGCATAACAATCTTTGGCTCTAGTCTACAGCTGAAATTTCAATTTCTATTATGCTACCCGCGAGTAAAGATGTTACACATCAATAATAATCAGAGACCGAGAACATTATATATAATGGTTTCGGTTCCTTGATTAGAAAAAAACTTTCCTAGTTTCTGTAGAATAAAAAAATTCAATCGATTTTGGTTTCCAGGAAATGAAAATAATTTTTATATTTTCATTAGCTATTCGAAGAAAAATTTTTTCAATACAATTGAATGTTTAATGTTTTCGTTTGCCATTCCGAAGAATATTGTATGTAATGTTTTTCTTACAGAAAAAATTACAGAAAATTTGTGGAAGTTCTTCAATAGAAACACTTCCTAACAAATTCTTGTTAATTAGTAATATAAATTTGTTTGTAGTTTTTTGTTCATTAAAACAATTATTATATTCATTTATGTATTATTTTTTTATAAGTTCAAGTTATCAACTTTTTAGGTTGATAAAAAGTTTATTATTTCTAAATTAGTAATTCCAGTTTCTCATATTTGCCAACAAGTAATTTATAAGTCACTATCATTAGTATTTGGTTGAAAAATGACAGTCTTATCAAAATGTCAGATAAAACTAACATACTTTGAATATTGAATAATCTCACTTAATTGACGAAAATTGTGACAAATTTGAAGAGAACATTAATTAGCATTTATTTTAGATTTTCTTGAGTTCAAGTTATCAATTTTTTCTTTATCTTGAAGCAAAATTTGAAGGTTGATTAAAAGTTTATTATTTCTACGTTTACATTTCCATATTATAAATTTGTCAATGAGCATCAGACATTTTCATATTTTTGAATATATATGATTTATGCAACTTTTTCAAAATACCTTGTTTTTTATAAGACAGTCACTAATTAGTAAATTTTACATCAAAAACTAAAATTGCATGAAATTTGTAAATGAAACTAACATGCTTTAAATATCCAAAAATCTAAATTAATTGAAAAAAATGAGGCCAAATTATTAGAAATGAATTTACTCGGCAAAATTTTTTTTAATTGTTTATTGAAATTCAAGCTATTTTTTTTATATCTCAAAACAAAATTTTCAAGTCGACCGTTAGTTTATTATTCCTTCATTTACATTTTCATATTTGAAATTTGTAAATGAACATTAGACATTTTTATATTTCCACAAGAGTAGTTTGCATACATTTTTCAATATTTTTAATTATTATTAATATATTAAAAAATTTCCAATATTTGCTCTTATTGTTAGTGTGACATTTGTTACACAAGAGTCACTATTAGTATTAAATATTCAGTCAGAAACTGTAAGTCACATAAAAAAAATTACTCATCAACGGTATCTAAAATAAAAATATTTATAATAATATGTATAACATTTTATGAATAAAAAATTATTTTTCCTTTTTTTTTTTTGAAATACCAAACATTAATGAGTTATCATGTACAAGGAATGTGCAAATCAATTATTGCTAAATCACTCATCGACATTATCTAAAATAATTCAGAGCTGCAATTCTTTGATAATTTCAAGTGCATGTTTATTTCTTACATGTGCCTACAGTAGTTGTATTTGGCATTTTTTTGCGGTAGGAGAGGAGAGAGATTATTTCTTATCCATCGAGATTAATGACTATAGTTACATGTAAGGGCTATTTTATCAGCTGCTCGTAACGGAAATTGCTTTCGTCATTTATCATGTCAAGATTTGAAATTAGAAGAAACGTTTACAAATCCTAAAATTTCAGTATTTCATAGGATTTAAACCGTTGAATTCTGTGCATTGGTGTGAAAATTATAAAAGAAATTTACGAGTTTGTTTTTTATTCTCCATTTTTATTGTTTAAAATTCATTTTTAATTATGAAAAAAAATTTGCAAGTAATTGAATTATTAGAAAAAAGTTTACAATCATTTCCAATTTTTTTTTTTTGATTGTTCCAACAAGAAAGACAATTTTTTTCTACTGTTTCTATTCATGAGAAACTGGATCGCGAGGTGTATTTTTGTTTTTTGTTTTTTTATAAACAAGTCTAGTCGACTTGCCCCTTTCCCCTTCGATTAATTTTTCCCTTTTTTTATTACAAGTTTTCTCTGGGTCGATGCGGTCATCGAACATTCCATTCCGCGCATTGAACCAAAAGTACGTTCCATACTTGGCCCTTGTTATGGGATTTTGGAATATTGAAAATAATTTATTTCGTTTTGGATCATGGGAAGAAACATTCTGAAATTAGAGAAATTAAATTAGGCGTTTGTGAATTTTATTAATTTCGATTCTACCCATATTTTCACAATTAAGAAATAATAATTTAACTGTAAAATAAAGTTCCAGTTGTGAATGAAATCTTGATTGATTTAAACTTGAGTTTTTGTTTTTTGCAAGTTTTTGCGTTGTGGCGAAGTCGGTACAATGTAGTATAATATTTTCGAAAAAAGTGTAAAGTATCAAGATAAACGAGTAAAAAAATTACAGCAATGATAACGTTGATTCTACTAATCAAGTAACATGTTTTGATTATGACACATATAAATTGTGAGAGTGTTCACATAATCAAGTGAGTGGGTTAAAAATGAAAAAGATTTTTGGACTTTACCTGTGAATAAATTATAGAATAGCAACAATTTAACAGTATAATAAATGTTGCATCATTTTATTTATTTACATACTTTATATTTATTTCAATATAAAAAAATTTTACCACAACAATTGTTACCGAAACTATAAGTTGCGTAATTTTTCTTTACAATTTTTTTTAGGTGGAATTTCATTATAACAGAAAAAAAGAGAAACTTTTTTTTTGGTAACAAATTTTCTTGCAATTGTAATTTTTACGAAAAACATAAAAATTCCGATATTGCATCGGTTTTTTTCCTCTTATATTTTCAATGATTTATCAGTTAAATGAATAAAATTTAGTATTAATCTTTATTAGCCAAAATTTTTTGGTTGGGAAATACGATTTTTTGAAGTCAAAGTGTTTATGCTTTATTTTCTTAAAATTCAATAATTTCATGAATAATGATTAGATTGTGTAAATTTTCATTCAAATTCACTAGTGGGGATTTGTTTTCGAAATTTTTAAATATTTGTTCAGCTAAATGAATTTCTATGATTTCTTCTATCTTTTGAAAAATTGCTTGTTCATTGCTAATGTATTATTTTATAATTTTTCAAAATGTTTGCAATTATATCATATAATTGTATACATTTTTATTATAAACAAAATATTTGTCGTAAAAAAACTGAATGAAAAACTTACTTCCAAGTTGAAAAATTTTCCATTTTTTTCTTATATCAATCGATGATCAAAGAAGTTTCAAGAATTTAGTAAGCTCCAAAATAAATACTTTATAATGAATGAAAATTATTGTGTTTAAACAATTTTTGGTAAAATTATAGCATTTGGAAAGAGTAAAGATAAAAATATCTACAAAAATAGCACATCGATTTCAACAAATCGTAGTTCCCTAAAAATGAATTTTTTCTGATATGGAATAATAATAAATTTTGTTTATTTAGTTAACTTGTTCAGCAACAACTAAGATAAAAAAAAAAAATGAAATATGTATAAAAATTTGTTGGTATTTCTATGAAAATCACGATGAAAAGAAATTGAAAAATTAAGTTAAGAATTATTTCTGTCAGGATGACTTTTTGCATCAAAAATTAAAAAAAATATTATAATGATTGGATAATTTTCGGTCGAGTTATTGAACTATAAAGAAAATCAACGTAGCAATTAATAAAACAAACTTTTTAGCCTATATTTTGAAAATTCCTTACTGATTTAACAATAACTGAAATTCAAGCTAAAAGAAAATAAAATACAATCGGATGTTATTAACTATTTTTCATTCTCTATTTATTTTCGTACGAATGAAAAAGCAATTTTTTTTTTCGTTTCCGTTTAAACATTAATGATAACAGAAAGAAATTTTTTCCATTACCTTGCATATTTAGAGTTATGTATAATTATTGATATTTAATAAGTTTACACTCTACTGTTACTATTTTTCACTTTAATGTTGGCTTGAAATGAAAAATACATTTTTTAAATAATAAATTATTATCGATAGTCAACAAATGGTCAATAACAATAAATCATGAATAAATAATGATATGATGCATTGGATACATTGATAATGTTAAATAAAATAGTCAAATAGATTGTGATTAAAAAAAAAATGATAAATAACCTACAACGTTACTGACTCTTTTACTCTTTGATTTTATTTGGAAATGAAAAAGAAATTTTTTTCCTTATCGTTTGAAAATTAAAACGTGTGAACAACAAATTGTTTTCATTATTCTCATCCAGTAATGAAAAATTATTGATAAGTAATAAATAATAAGACCATAACTCAATAATAATCAAAATTTATAATAAATACTCTACAATGTTACTGATTGTTTTTCACTTGAATTTCAAGTTGAAATGAAAAAAAAACTTTTTTTAAATTCTTGATTCTAAAAATTTAAAAATTAATAATTTTTAGGAACATGGGTAAATTTCTAAAATTCTTGAAAAATAATTCTAAATAAATTCAAAATTTTTTATATGAAAATTTGAAAAGAAAAAAGGGAACATTTGAAATGAAAAACAATGAAGTTCTTTGTTTTCTGTGTAAATAAAGATTTTGACTTTCATTTTTTGAAAAATTTTTTTGAAAACCGTGATTCGATATTTCTCAACCTTTCAGAATGCAGATGAAAGTGATTCTTAAAATATTCATTTTCTTTCTTTTTTTTCTTTTTCGTTTAAAAATTAATACAAAAAAAAAACGAAAAATTGTTTCCATTATTCTCATAGAGTAATTAAAAATTATTGATAAGCAGTAAATAATAATACATGAAATTTATAATGATCAAAATTGGAATAAATACAAATAGATAGAAAAATATGAATAAATAATGATAAATAATCCACAATGTCACTGAATATTTTTCACTTTAATTTCAATTGAAAATGAAAAAGCAGCTTTTTTTTTAAATTTTTCAATCCTCAAAATTTGAAAATTAATAATTTCTAGGAATCTAGGTAAATGCCGAAAATTCTTGAAAAATAATTCTAAATAAATTCAAAATTTATTACATGAAAATTGGAAAAGAAAAAAGGGAACATTTGAAATGATAAACAATAAAGTTCTTTGTTTTCTGTCTGAATGAAGAGTTTTGCTTTCATTTTTGGAAAATTTTTTTTGGAAACCGTGATTCGATATTTCTCAACCTTTCAAAATGCAGATGAAAGTGATTCTTAAAATATTCATTTTCTTTCTTTTTTTTCTTTTTCGTTTAAAAATTAATACAAAAAAACGAAAAATTGTTTCCATTATTCTCATAGAGTAATTGAAAATTAATTGATAAGCAGTAAATAATAATACATGAAATTTATAATGATCAAAATTGGAATAAATACAAATAGATAGAAAAATATGAATAAATAATGATAAATAATCTACAGTGTCACTGACTATTTTTCACTTTAATTTCAATTGAAAATGAAAAAGCAGCTTTTTTTTTTAATTTTTTAATCCTCAAAATTTGAAAATTAATAAAATTTAGGAATCTAGGTAAATTTCGAAAATTCTTGAAAAATAATTCTAAATAAATTCAAAATTTATTACATGAAAATTGGAAAAGAAAAAAGGAAATATTTGAAATGATTTGAAAAGTTCTTTGTTTTCTGTCTAAATGAAGAGTTTTGCTTTCATTTTTGGAAAATTTTTTTTGGAAACCGTGATTCGATATTTCTCAACCTTTCAAAATGCAGATGAAAGTGATTCTTAAAATATTCATTTTCTTTCTTTTTTTTCTTTTTCGTTTAAAAATTGATACAAAAAAACGAAAAATTGTTTCCATTATTCTCATAGAGTAATTGAAAATTATTGATAAGCAGTTAATAATAATACATGAAATTTATAATAATCAAAATTGAAATATATACAAATATATAGATGATAAATTCCCCCCCCCCTTTGCCCCCACTAGCTACGGGCCTGAGTTTCCAAGCTTTGAACACGTGAACTCTGGCAGCTTTCAGTCGCCTCAGTTTCGTGCCGACAATCTCGCGTGCAACTTCTTTAAAAAAATTTTAATTCCTCGCGCGTTCGTTCCTATTAAACATAAATTGTTGATATTATAAAATTGTTGGTTATAAAATTCTGGGCCAACTATTATTTTTTACTCTCAATTAAATTTTTTAGTCAAGATATTCATCGTGAAAGTGAAGTTCAAATTTTTGTTGTTGATTTTATTGAGGGTTTCGTTTTTTTTCGACTGGAACTGGAATAACGGAACCATGGATTTCAGATTTGTAAGTAGTTTGGGGTTTTTGGTTCAGGTTTTTCCAGATTTTTGCATATTTTGTTGGAATTTCAGGACCACATGGTTTCGACATGATTCCATATGTTTTGGTGTCGTGGTTGATTTATTTTCAGGGAATATTAGTTACTGCCAAGAAGTCATCGAAAAAATGTTCGAAAAGGGGTGGGGATTTTTGGTTTTCGTTTTGGGAAAAGTTTTTGGTGATTTTTCAGAAGATTTTGTAGGGTTTTGATTTAATTTGTTGATTAACTGAAGTTTTTGTTACGTTGGTGAGAAATCTTGCTAGAAAAATGTTATATAGATTGTCAGAATTAAAACTTTGGTTCTTTATAACCATAATTTAATGGGTTTTATTAATAATTTGGGGAAAATGTGTAGTTTGATTATTTTTCATCTGCCATAAGAATACTTTTTATTGAAAATGATTTTAGGTGGGTTTTTTTTTCTTAAAATAATTGGTTGTTGCTGAAAAATACATTTATGTTTTCAAAATGTAGTAAAAAATATGTAATTGCAGCATTACATTTGATTGTGAAACCAGATCTTGATAATTATATGGAAAAGCAGAAAAGTAGAAAACATTTAGATAAAGTATCTGTTCACAATTTCTGTCTAAATGATTCTTCTTTGAGGCAGTGGTTGAATTAAAAAAAAAATTTTTTTTTTAAGAAATATGTCCCATTTTTTGGCATATTAAAGACAGACATTTTAAATCACTACTCGAGCAAAATAGATAATTTTCAGGATATTATCTTTTGAAAGCGTATTTGAGAAGCCACTATTTATTATGAACTCGAATTCGAAATCGAAAAAATTTGTTTTTGATGATACAGTGTAATCAATTCATGATTATTCGTAGAAATGACAGTATTACTTTGATAAAAGTTTTTTAACGGAACGAAGAATGAGTAGTAAAAAGAAATATAATCATTTGAAACTAAAATTTTCATGTAATGCTATGATCATGAAAATAATAAAAATTCGAAGATCTCTATTTTCGTGTAAAAAAATGATCAAATATTTCTTCGTTTATACAACGCATTTCACAAAATTATGCAATTATTGAAAGTATGTATTTTGCATGTGAAAGAAAATGAAAAGAAAAAAATTCTTCATTCTTCATGTTCACAGAATTTTTTGTGTATGAATATATTTGTCTCTGAATTTTACGATTCTTCGGGATGTTGACAATTATTTATAATTTTCCGCGACGACGATTGTCGCGTTTTTTTTTTTTTTCTGGAAAAGAGGAAATTTCAAATTTTTCTTTTTTTCTCTTGGAAATTACGTCTTCATGAATTGATAAACAAACAATTATGTGAATGAAAATTAATAATTTTAGAGGGAAAAGTTTTCCTTCATCAGAAATATTTTTTTGAAAATATTCTACTTAAAAAAAATACTTAAATTATTTATCTAGAAGAGTTAACTCACATACGGAAAAAAGAAGAAATAAGAAAATAAGTAGTTTTGCATAATGAAACGATAAAAAATGATAAAGAGTGCAAAAATTGTCTCAAATTGAAAGTTTTGTCTGATGATTTGCATATAAAGAAAAATCTTTATAAAAAGTTAAAAAAAAAAAAAAATTCGATCTGGATTTTGAAAAACCAAGATAGAGATTTTTATTCAACTTCGACAGAAACAATAAAAGCTAGTTTTTTGCAAATAAAAATTCATCCCCGAAATTGTTTTTCTAATAGTCCATTTTTTGTTCGTGAGCAAAGAATTGCCGATCATGAATTAGGTAAAAGAAAAGTAATTAACTTGGTAGTTATATGAAAATTACTAATGAATGATAAAAAATGCCAATGAAAATTAGAAATAAATATACTTAGGTCCATTAAAAAAAACGTTAATAACAATTCAAGGTCATTATCAATCTATATACTTAAAAATTAATATTTTTGCAGTTTTTTTTTGCTGACTTGGATTTTTATTCTCTTCAAATATGAAATTATTCATCTTTGCCAATAACATTGTATGGAAAATTTTTAATTGTTAATATATCAATTATTATTTTTATAAGGTGTACATCATTTTCATAATAATACTATAGAACAATTAAGGTGTTTGTATAAAAGACGTTTTCGACCTAAATAGGGGGGGGGGGGGGGGGATATGGCAAAAAATTTTTATCCTGGAGAGAAAATTAGGATTTTTTATTCTAATTTTAGATTATAGAAAATTCAATTTTCAAAAATTTATATAAAAATCTATAGCAACACTAAAAATTTTTCAACCTGCTAGAAATTCTTATAAGATTCAATTAACAGAAAGACATACGACGAGTTTAAATAATTTTCGAGAATTTTAAATAGTTATTTGATGTTTCTAAAAAATTCTGGGAATTAAGGAAATTGTATACCACTAAATGTTAGGAATTTATAGAAATCTGGAATAATAGTAAAAATCTTTGAATCTGTTAGAAAATCTTAGAAAATTCAATAGATACAAAGAAATACAAAAAATATTGTTATTTTTGGAGAAACCTAAATGCTTTTTTTAATTTTTTCGAGAATTCAGAGAAATTCTGGAAATTGATGAAACTTTGTTTTGAATTTTTTTAAAAAACTATATTTATATTTGAGTTACAGTGATAATCGGTTTATATATGTATAAATAAAAAAACAAATAATATACAAAATAAAAATAATTCTTGAGATGATGAAATTATGTTTACGTATACATAACAATATGTAAATATTGTTTTTAGGTGAATTTTATACCATAGAAACTCTTGAAAATATCAGAAAATACTTTGAAACATATAAATCTTTAAAAATTACGCAAAATACTAAAAGTACTAGAAATCTTTGAATGTTGCTGTTTTCTAAAAAATTGATCAAAGTTATTCAAACATTTCAAAATTCCAATCCCAGAAAATTGCATTCAAGAAATTTAAAGAGATGCATTTAAAAATATTTGGAAATTCTACAGCATTTTATGAATTGGAAAAAACATGAAATATTCAAAAATACTCGATATAGTGATTCATAAAAATACTGAAAAATCCTTTAAATTTCGAAACTTATTCGAATACGAAATAATTGATGACCTTGAATTCCACAGCACAAAATTCTACACTGAGTAAAAAGAATGCTGTAAAATCCTACAATAGTTTATGATAGCAATAAATAAAAAAAGTCCATACAAAATACATTTATATACATTAAATACCATTATAATTATGAAATATTATTAATATTCAAAATATTAATTACCAATAAATCGCAAACATTTTTAAAAAAAACCCAAAACCCAGGTAGATAGTTATATGATTCCCTCAAAAATCTGTGAAATTACACATTCTTAAACCTCAAATCCCATATGATCAAAACCTATGTGGAAATTTATAAAAAATACCGGAAAAGGCTTTAAATTGTATAAGTACTGAAAAAATACTGAAAGCACTATAAATCTCATTTCAGTTTCGACTTGAGTTCCACGAGGCTAAACCTGGACAGCCGAGATGCCGGTCAAACCACAGCTCATGAAATGGTACTTGCCCGCAATCGCTCTGATTTTGGGGTATTATTGGTATCGGCGTCGTGGAAGAAACAAACTTGATCCCGGTGAAAAACAGCTGGAAATCAAAAGAGACGAAGTCATCGCCTGCGAGCAGGTCAAGGAATCATCTTCGTCATTGGACACCACACAAGAAGACAAGATTGCCGACACACTGGTTGAAACGTATGATATATAATTGATCTTCAATTACATTGATTTTTATGTTTATGATAATAAAGTTCAAATTTGTTTTTCTTGTTCTCGCTGTAGATCGACGTCGCAGGCAATGACCATGCAATTGGAAGATACGGTTGAACAGGTTCAAACTGGCCCGGAAGAAAAGGTTGAAAATTTTCCAGAAGCCCAGGAAACTGAACTGGGTGTAACTGTGATGGATGAAGCTCAAAATGTCCAAAATGACGAAGTCATTGAGTCGGAGAGCGTTGGAGATGTGGAGAAAAAGGATGATGGAAAGGTTGGGGAGGAGCAAAAGAAACCAGAGAAAACTTGCGAGGAGCCAAAGGTCACTGAGGGTCAGACGAATGAACGAGATTCTGCCAATCACAGTCCAGTTTCGAACACCTTGGAGGGGAGTGTGACGGATGAAGTTAGCAGCGAGGGCAGCACTGATAGTGGCAAAGGTAAGGTTATTCTAGAAAGAATATTCCTAAATCTTTGAACCCTTTCTGGGGGTGGGGCAAATGGGCATATAAACTGTGCCCCCCGAGTCATTCAGTATCCTTGGTTCGAAGCTGTCAAGTTCAGTGAAGTTGGTTTAGTTCTGTTGGTGATAATTTCAAATAATGTGAAGACATCTTTACATTTTTGGGGACTTTTTTCTCCCAAGGGAATTAAGTGGGTATTTTTCGATGGTTTGATATACTTAATGCGTGTTTTTGGTATTTGGTCCAGATTTCAAAAGTGATTGTTCGAGTTCTTTTCCTCCTGATTCAGATTCATTATTATTATTCATTGAATTTAGTCATTGCTCTTGAAAAACACACCCTGTTGCATAAAGTACTATTTCACACAAAATGCAGTATACTATCCCATGATTTACAAATAATATAAGAATGACTCGCCGTGAAGAAAATTATTTTGATCACAACTTTTTCCGTGTCTGTAAAAGAAGCGGAATTGCAGGTTTACACGTTCTTTTTAGGAAGAATGTAGATGACCTTGATTACAGTTTTATCCATTTAGAACCAATGACTTGGAAAAAGAGATAGGCAATTTTTAGACGAGTTTTGGTATCTCTTTCCAAGTATAGTTTCAAGACTTCTAAGAATTAAGGCTGATCTGTCTACTTTGTGCTGAAATTTTTTTTGCCTTTGATGAAAAACCATTATACACTGCACTAGAAAAGTTTTGATTCATCATTTCCATGAATGAGAAAGTGGAATTGATCTGGGATATAGAAGTAACTTTGAGATGACTTTAGAATGACTTAAAAGAATTTTTAGGAACCACCGGAAGGATTTTGATATCGTCATCATCAAGATGAAGTTTTCGAGACATCAGGGGCGTAGGCAGAAAAAGTTTTTGGGAGGGGTTTTCCTGAAAAATATATTTCCTTCCGGATTTCATAATTTTTAATCTCTGACAATATTAATAAATTACTTAATAACATTACTGATATTGAGTTATTTAGGTTTCTATAGAGCATTCTAAAATACGTTGCTCTAGGAATCAAACTTCCAGAAAATTTGTATATGTGGCGTGGACTGGAGAAAGTGTACTAACAGCACCAAAAATCGAAAATGAGATATCCAGTGATTCTGAATGTAGAAAACTTTTCCCGTCGAATGAGGCTACTCTCGAATTCATCAGATTTATTTATCATATAAAAATTCGGCCTTAAAGTTAATGTAAACCATGACCAAGTTCTGAATTGAATGAAAAGAATTGAATGTATTTTTAATCTTTTCTATATTAATTTTTATAATTATTTATAATTTTAGTATGATATATAATTCAAGTATTATACATATCATTTAATATGCTCCAAGACAAAATGTTTGATCAATTTGTAAGAAAATTATATCTACATACTTCTTATGTATTGAAAGATTTCTAGTAAATTAGTAAGCTAGTAAACTACTTAACTAGTAAACTACCGAAACTGTTAAATAGTGGATTAGTAAATAGTGGAATAGTTAATATCTCTGAAGAAATACTAAAAATGAAAGTTGGTATTCTGTGAAAGAATTTTCTCAAAGATCTGTAAAAAATGATTAACCTTTTGAATTCTAGAGCATCAAATTAAAAAAAATTATGTATCACACTTCAATCTATATAAATAGTTGAAATCTATTGGAATACAAAAAAATATACAAAATCATATCAATTCTATCAAAATTAAAATGTTCATTTCTAGATTATTGAATTCTAGGAAGGTAATATATAAAAATTCATTTGATATTGGAAAATCCTTTGGGTATGTATTTATAATAAAACAAAAAAAATTATGAAAAATACTGAAAAGTATTATAAAAAAAATGTTTATCTCAGTGATTTGCACGGAAAAGACAAAAATCGAATACTGTCAACTTCAAAAGTTATATAACTTTTAAATACTGAAATCCGAAATATTGAAAAATCCCGAAGGAAATCATTTTTTTTGAAGAACACCCTGAAATTTTGCAAAATATTTATATCCAATGTATGTACATTTGATCATTTACTTTAAATTTTATGATTAATTTTTTTTTGAAATTCTTTTTCCCAGGAGGAAGCCTCCATGCCACGGAGCTAAGAACCATGTATGCTTTCCAAATTCCAATTAACTTGGTGGGCAAGTTATGCGGTAAAAAAGGCTCCGTGATACAGGGCATCTGCAAGGAAGCAGGACTTGCCAAGTTCGAAATCATCGAGTACACAATAGCCGAAGGCCTCGCTGTAATACTTGGAACCGCCGAATCCATAAACAGCGCACTGCAAAAGGTACATAAAATATTCCCCAAGTCGAAATACCCGGGTTTCACGACCAATCCGTGGTACCCTCACAATATGCTGGACAACAGGAGTAGAGAATTCGAATCCCTCATCACCGGGGTGTGGAACGACGTGCACATTTGCAACGTGACTACGCCAGACAAACTGTTTCTACAGATGACTGGACCCAATGTAGCCAGCAGATTGGCGTTACTTGATTTGAAGATGAACGAAACGTACCTCAATCAGCCATGGGTCCCCATGGAACTTTCATGTGAGTTATTTTTTTATGTGCCTGAAGCTCCAAACATTTGAGAAATGAAAGAAAACTTGGAAGAATTATTATCATTATTATTTTTATCATCCAGTTAACATTCGTGATGTCAGTATGGTGTCATGACGTGAATTGTCACGTCGTGATACATCACATAATATCACGAGATATGTCACATCATGATATCACGTGACATCACGAATGTTTACTGAATATTATTATTATTATTATTATTGTCATTATTATTCGGTAAACATTCGTGATGTCAATATGATGTCATGACGTGAATTGTCACGTCACGTGATATGTCATGTCATGATATCAGGTGGCATCACGAATTTTAACTTGGTATTATTATTATCATTATTATTATTATTCATGATTTATTGATTAGTCTGACTATGAGAGTTAATGAAAACATTTTTTTTTATTTTCATTTATTATTGAATTTTGGAACTTTAGAAATATTATTTCAGAAATTGAATGTCTGAAAAGGTGGTTTTTATTGACAAATCTACAGATTTCTGTAATTACTTTTTTTCTACTGAATTTTTTATTGTTTTGCCAAGGGGTTTTAAGTGCTTGAACATTTGGTGAAAATTTCATGTAAGAGTAAAAAAGTTGAGCAATAAGTAATGAATTATGAAAGTAACTTGAAATTATTTAAAATATAGAGTATGTAAAAATTGGTTTTCAAGTTTAAAAAAAATTCGGAAGTCATAATTTTACCTAATTAAAAATAATATCAAGGGCAATGAAGAGTAAAAATTAAAAAAATTGTTTTAACACTGAATAATGAAGAAAGTTGTTGAAGATCAGTAGAAAATTTATTATTATTGAGCATCGAATAATGGAAATCTTGAGAGAAATTTATAAGTTACTAGAATACTTTTTGATGAAGAAGTACAAAAAGTAATAGGAATTTATGTAATTTGGGTTTTTTTGAAAATCTAAATAAATGCTCAAGAATTATCAATCTTGAATTCTAGAGTTTGAATTTTAAAAACTGTATATAGAAATCTTTGAAATAGTAAAAAATAACACCAAATATTGTGAATTTTGGAAAATACAAAAAATGTATTTTATTCTGAATTCTGTAGTATCAAACCCTAGAAATAGCTATTCACAAAAATATAGGGATATTTTTGAAATTTCACGAATACTGAAAAATGTTGAAAATCTACTAATACTTTTTTAATGTTATAATAAACTCGAAAATTTTTAAAATTTGGGATCGAAAAGCATTGAATTCTAAAAATTGAGTATAGTTATTCATAGAAATATAAAAAATGTTTAGAAATATTAGAAAACAGTTGAAATTTATCAGAATCTAAAAAAACAATACCAAAAGTTTATCTGTAAAAAATGAAAATAAAAATTTATTCATAGTTTAAATATGTGTAGATATCATAATTTTCTTCAAAAGTTTAGAAACTTCCAAGTTTCGAGCATTGAATTCTAATAATTTATACAGAAATCTACAATTAAAAAAAAATGACAAATACTAAATGTTTTAGAAATGTATTTTCTGAAAATTTTATTGAAATACTTAAAATATTAAAAATTATCAATTTCATAGCATCATATTCTAAAAATGTGTAGAGCAATCCGTAATAAAAAGAGAATTTACTGCATTCATTAATAAATACAACATTTCTTGTTTTAATCTACGTCAGAAGTGTGTTCTTTAAAATTTATATAAATAATTCCAATCTTTTTGAACCTTGAATTTAAGAAATCTTAATAAAAATATATTCTAAAATCAGAAAATCTTTTCATTTTCATAAATATTAAAGAAATATAAAAAACATCAGAATAATTGGAAATTGAACAAAAGAAAATTAAACAAATCCCAGTGACTCGAAAATCAGATTCCATGATTGAAATTACAAAAATGAAAAAATCTACATCTTTAAAAATTAAGAATTATGGAATACTAATAGTTGAAGTATTTTCCTAATGAATATTTTCCATATTTTTTTTTTGTCAATGGTTCTGTTTTTGCCTTCTAATGTAGAAATCTTATGACTTATTTTCAGGTGGAATGGAAGTTGCTGTGAATTATATTGAAAATAAATGGGGCCGGGGATTGGTGCGATTTGTGGATCCCAGCGGGGAACAAAACTTAGTTCAGTTGTTAGATTTTGGTGGATTTGTTCACGTTACCAATGCTGGAATAAAGGAATTGCCACCTCAATTGAAACCCATGGTTTTTCAGCCACACAGAGTTGGCATTTGTAGATACCAAGCTGTCGAAGTGATTTTGGGCCAAATCGTACCTAAAAATGGCGAGTTTCCTTTCTAACAATTGAAATGTTCATCAGTTGATATTTATTGATATGAACTCGTAATTTTTACAATAAATTTTGATCAAATTAGGTATTACATTTATATTACACGAATAAAATATAATTTAAATTAGTTAATATAAAACCAATCGTCAAAATATCAAAATAAAAATGTAATACTGTAATGAGATTTATTAAAAAGGTTATTTTTATTTCCAAAATTTTAAAAATACACCATAGATACAGATATTTTCATTTATTTTTATATTAATGTTAATATTAAACATGTATGTTCATTACTGTCATAAATTATAATAATGAATTTATGATGACTTTAAATTATATAATAATTGTAGCATGTATTATTATTATATTTATATTATTGAATTGCTACATTTTCTCACTTCTTTTTGCTCAGAAAATTGTATAATTATTTGCATTGTTTATTTGAATCTTTTACGATTTATATTTGTTTTTCAGGCGTATGGCAGCCAGAAGCTCTCGAGGTAGTTAGCCAATACTGCAAGAGGTATAAGTTCAAGGCCGGTATTCTTGGCTACACTGAATATGGAATAACCATTGTGGATCTCTTAATCGATATTCCCAAACATGGGGTAAAAAAAAAAAATTATGAATTTAATTTTTTTTTCTGAAAATTAAATGTTTTTACTATACATTATATATTTTGATTTCTTTCGATTGATTCATATGAAACGAAAAAAATTTTTTTTAGCTTTTCAGTTTGAAAGATGACCTCATAGCAAGGGGTTTTGCCGTGCCTGTAGAGTACATTGCACCCCCAGTTCAAGGATGAACAACTCCGGATAGACGACAATTTTCTTTGTACTCATCCTCAAATAATGACTGCAGGTACAAAAGGAGCTAAAAGACAAAATTACCAAACAAAAGAAAAATTATAGTCACCATCGCGTTCCTTAAAAAAACTTTTTTAAGGCCTCTGCATTTTTAGAGAAGTGTCGGTTAGTTCTTTATGTATCTGCAGCCCTCAACCATAAATTTCATTATCTGTACAGTTTATATTGTTGCCTTTAGATACTTTTTTTTATGCGACAATTTTGTTACATATATAGATGAAGGAGATTTATCGAGGTAATTTTTTTACTGACTTTCGAGCAAAGTGGAAGGTAAAAAAAATCTTCGATTTTTCATAAGCTTTAGGTTAACATTTATTGACAAGACTTCACAGAAGAGTAAAAAATAGAACCAGTGACTAAAAATTTACTTCAAATATTGCGTGATCGGTTTAGAAAATAGCACACTTTTGTAATCAGAAGATTTGGATTTTTAAATTCCTTATTGTTGAGTTTTGAACCCAATTTTGACATTACACTCGCCGCTTGGGAAGAGAAACAATTCGGGCCTGATGTCGAGAATGTGTTAGTTGAGGGGAAACCAATTCGTTTCGCGCGAGTTCTCTTCCCAAGCGGTGAATGTAGCAGATAGTGAAAATGAAAATTCACTCTTCACTTAAATAACCGCGAGTCCACTGTGAGCAGTTTTTGTACGCACTCGTTACCATGTAGAAAAGTATCACAGTCTTTGATCATATTTTTCTAATATTATATTCGTATGCGAGTGAAACGGTTTTGTACATATAAAGTAAGTGCAACTTTTTGAAAGCAATATGAAGTCTTTTAATAAATCATGTGAAATAATTGTGTCTTTTCTTACTGTACGATAGGAATCGAAACCTAAAATATTGATATTGAGCATCGATATATCGCAACGAATTTTTGAATTGGAACCTATTAACGAAGAACAAGCATGAATATGTTAAATGAAGTTTATTATATTCTTTACATTTTTGAAAATGATAACCACAAATCATCTTTCAATGCGATCGAAAAAATTCTCTGTTGAAGGAAAAATAGTCTTTAAATGATATTATTAATCTAGTTTTCGGGAATTTGAGACACCCTGTATATAAAAACTAGATTTTTATCAAAGGTTTCCAATGAAAATTAGAAATATTGATGATTGATCATCAAGATCAACATAAAGAACAATTTTTCAAAGAAATTTGCAAAATCTCTGGAAAAAATGTTAATTTTTTTGAAACCTTCAATTATCATGATCATCAGTCGTTCGGGTTAAATTTTTTATTATTTCAAAGCCCTTGTTGTTTTTTCCATACAGTTCATTTATTTTGACACTTTTTCAAAAAATCTAATTTTTAAAAGATGTTTACATTTTTAAAACTTTATCAAAAATCTGTGGATTTTATAATCGTAAGTTTCAGTCAGTATTTTTCAACCTCTTCAATATGAATCGATTAAATTGTCTATTTCATTTTCGGGCACTTGCGATCTTTAAATATCGATGCGAAAATCCCGATACATCGTAAAAATATCGATATATCGGAAGATATATCGATACTGTATAATACTACCATGTTTTTTTCATTAAAAAATGTTTCTAGTTTCTTTTATTATCAAACTTTCGAATGTATAAATTCTTAAATTCTCAGTTTTGAAGTAAACATCATCACAGCTAAACTCCTCCCCGTTTCACAGGCACAACGGTTTTAGTGACTATCACACGCTCGAAGAGCATGATGCAATGAAATCCGTTTTCCCCAGGCTTTGTGTCCACGATGCAACAATTCGTAGGGGTGAAAGAACCGATAGAATCTTTTTTTTTATTATTTGGACTCACTAGACTCTTCAGCAATAGCAAACTTCGACCTGGAAACGTGGTGACCAGCACAAAACGTTTCAAGGGTTTCAGGGTTTTCAGTCGCTCCACCATCTTCATGGCTGTAAAAAGAATGAAAATTGCAACAATCCCACTCAAAATTTCCTCTTAAACACAAAAAAACTGTAAAAAATGCTTACAAAATTTATAATTGGGATTATGATGGAGAATCACGAAAATATTTTCAACATCTTGCAGCCTTTGAAACATCGTTTCAAGAGGTTTTGAATTTTCCTGCAAGTAACAAACTTTGGATATTTCGTTATTTAGGCTCATTTTCGTGGCTTCCTTTATATTGGCCATTGAGTCGACTCCGACAACTCCTGCAAATTTCTGAAAAGAAAATCATAGTTTGTACACACACGGTTTATGTGATATTGTGAAAGTTTGTGAATGAAGTAGCTTACCGAAGCCAACAAAAGCCCAATTTGTCCTCTTCCACATCCGAGTTCCACCAGAGTGGTTCTTTGGCATGTTTCTAAGTAATTTCCAATGGAATTAGTCAATAATTCGAGCGAACTAGCGCCCAAAGACGATTTGATGTTCGTAGACATTCCGATTTTGAGCTCGTCGAATTTTAGGTAAACCTCTGGCATACCGTAGAGCACTTCAGATCTGAATGTAAATGTATAAACATATTTATACAGAATAATAAAAGTGCATGAAATGTAAAACTTTTCATGCTGATGTTTTCAAGGTCCCGATGTATCGTATTAATTTTTTGTGACTTTGTGACCTTTTGTGATATTGTCTTCAATAATTTGCAAAACTTTAAATGAATTTACTTTGACTCGGATGCCTGGTAATGCAATGACTTCAAGTTCCACTCGTTTTCCGGATTCATCCATATGTTAACGTCGTCATCATGGTTCGATAAGAAATTTTTCAAGTTGTACTTGATGGTCTCGTCGCAGTTATGAGCTGTCACCAGCACCATGACTTCATCTGTGTAATTTACTTGTATGTCAATGTACATGAACGCGTCATTTTTTGGTATTTGTTCTTGCTCTTGTGAAACGTTGTCAAAAAATTCTTTGAAAACCTAAACAAATTTGAAATCGTTATAATTTACTAGATCACTTTTAAGTTCGAGTTCAAAGAATTCGCATTTTCTCGATTTGAAATCTAATTTCTATGTTTTGTAATTGAACTGACAATACTTAATTGCTTAATATTTTTTTTTAATGAAAATTGGTTTATTTTTTCATACTTTGATTATGTATGTGATGCACGATGGGTAAAACAAATCCGAGCACGTCACATGTTCAGGTTGTAGTTTCCAACTGATTGTTTCTTCTTCAGAGTCAATCCCTGTTTCAAGAACTGGGAAACCTGTAAATAATTTATTATATTTTATAATATTACTTAGAATAATTTTTCTTCTATAGTTTTAACACAATCGCTTACATTTGAACCTCCAATAATCTCTTCCACGTTTTTCAGGAACAATTTGCTGTGACACGTCCAATTCTTGCACGAAATTAGAAATCACCCAATATCTGTAGTCCGGGTACGATCTAAGCATCGACATATTGAATTTTTCAATTTCTGAAGTAACGAGTTCCTCTTTGGCCAATAACTAAAAAAAGTAATTGGAAAAAATTATATTACTGAATATTGGTATGGAAATGAAAAACTAAAAATGAACATTGAGATTTTGATAAAAATTTGTGTTTTATTGATTATTTTGTATTTCATTCACCAAAGTGAACTAATTTAAAAAAAATAATACGTATATATTTATAATATATATAAAATATATAATATTATATAATAATAATAATATAAAAAATAAAACGAATAAAAAATAGAATAATTTTTTTCACCTTTTCCCTGCAAATGGCATCGAAATCATCATGATTGTCCACAAGTATATTTTCACTTTCCTTTTCATAATTTTCCAATTCAAGTATATCATTGTCTATCATTATTTCCAACTCTGAAACCATCTTCTTTATTCCCAGAGAATCACAATTTTTGTCTTCGACCAAAAAAACTTGGTGCAAATCTCTTGGTTCGTCTTTTCTAATTTTCCTTTTTCTCCCTCTTTTTCCTTTGACACTCATAGCTTTCATTATTTTTGCAGGAATTTCCACCATATATATTTTATTTTTTTCTTTGGTTTCCACTCTGAAAACCGAACATTTTAATTACTTTTTGAAAATATTTCATTTTGGTTTTTATTCTTTTGCTTTTTTTCCCAAATTAAATATGAACAAAAATGTTTTTTAAACTGGTAAATAAAATGTTACTTTTCATTTCTATTGTGATGTTTCATGTGCTTCGTCAAATTGCTTTTTTGTCCAAATTCTGATTGGCAGATGTCGCACTGGAATTCTTTGATCCCCAAATGAACCAATTTAATGTGCTGCTGCAACATATCATTGCGAACAAAGGTTTTTTCACAATTTTCTTTGCTGCAGATGAAGGGTTTTTCGCCAGTATGGAGCAGCATGTGTCTTTTAAAATTGACCTTGAAAATAATAAAATTATTATTATAGTGTTATAATAATTAAAAATTGAATATATTTTGAAATTGTTTCTCACTTTATAGGCAAAAGTTTGATGGCACAAATGGCATTCACTGAATTCAGGATTGACTTTGGGTTGGCTCGATGGATTTTGGTGCTTGATTTTGTGCCTGTTCAGGTGACCTTTTTGGTGGAATTTTTTGGGGCAAATTGGACACCTGTATTGTTTTTCCACGGTGTGGGTCAAGAGATGTTGCTGCAGGTGTTTCATTTGCCCAAAACCTTTCTTGCATTGTGGACAAATGTGCTCTTTCTCCGAGTGGATTTTCGAGTGTTTGGCTAAGTAGCTTTTTGCTGCGAAAGCTACACAAAATTTTTGTTTCGTTTATTCATAAATAAAATACATGTACATAGCATAGTGAATAAAAAAAAAGTATTGAAGGAGAAATCTGATGAGCTAAAATAATGTAACAATAAATCTTCATTTGTGATTTAAGAACAAGATTTTTTTTCGTCAAACTAAACTCCATGAAATTTTAATTTTTTATCCTGAAGGGTCAAATGACTTTTTGTTAATGTTGTAAATAATTTGATTTTTTAAAAAAAGACGATTTTATGAGTATTTTCTCTAAATCCAAATTAAAAAAAAAAAAAAAAAACTGAAGGTAATCATTTAGAAATCGTCAATATAATTTTTGGAATTTCTATTTTCTTCAATATTTGATGTTTGATTTTCTTTAAAATCATTGAAAAATTGACAGGAATTGAAAATGAGAATGAAAAAAAAACTAAAACCTAACTGTATGATAATTGATGAAATAAGTAATGAAAAACAATAATTCTATTATAGATGAAGATAACAAATAAATAAACATGATTGTAAATAAGTCAATTAACAGAAAAAATAATATTCACTGTATAATAACAATGATCATGAATAATTAATTTAGTATTAATATATATAATAATATATAATAAAAATGTGATAAATTAAACAATGTATGAAATAAAAGTAAAAAAATAATAATTTATATAAAATGATCATTGTTATAAATAATTAATTTACTACGAATAAATATAAAAATACATGAATGATATAATAATATAATATCAAAGGGGAAATCTTGCCATAAAAGTATGTAAAATGTAAAAATGAAAATACAAACGAGAAAATTGAAGCTTAAAAAATTAAAAAGATAAAAATGTGAATGAAAAATAAAATAAACAAATAAAAGGGAGTCGATCAATTTTTTTCCACAAGATTTTATAATTGTTCTTCATAGAAAATTAATAATTATGCAGATAAGTGTTTTGAAATAAAAAAATCAGCAAAATAATATATATAATTCACTTATATCAAATGATTTTCATACCTTTTTCTTCAAAATGTAATACAATTTTTGAGTTAATATCTACAAATTAGACATATAAAAAAAGACGAGATCAAAAACGGAATGGAAAAATATTCAATAAATATATTATAACAATGCATGTAATGATGATTATATGATAGTAATTATTATAATTCAATGATGTTATTACACATATACTAAATAATTACACTAAATAACCCAAATAATTTAATGATTATCAAGAAATAAATAATGAATGTATAAAATGTATAATAAAGAAACGATACAAAGAAATAAAAATAAAAAAAGTGAAAATTAAAGGAATGGAAAAGTAAAAAATAAAAATATTAAGAAAAAAAAAGAATCAGACTCATTAACGAGATTGATTACCTTTTTTTATGAAAAGATCTTATATATATATTTTTTGTTCACCAAAGACAGATAAATAATATGGATATTTTTCAAACAGGCTTTTTTCATTAATAGGTTTCGAAAAATAATACTGTAATTCAAAAATCGACACAATTGTAAAATATTCGCAGGAAAGAAACTTTTCTTTTTTCTTTCTTCAATATGTTGTATTATTTTTGAAGTTATATTCACAGATCAAAAATGAAAAAAAAAAAAAAAAACGAGAACGAAAAAGTAAAGAAAAATATCAAATTAATATGAATCACAATTCATAAATGAATATAATAATGATTATGTGATAGTAATTTTTATTATAAAATATAAATAAATGTAGTAATAAAAGTGTAATAAAAAAACGACGCAGAAAAATAAAAATGGAAAAATTGAAAATAAAAATGAACTAAAATTAATTACCTTTTTTCTGAAAAGACTTGTAAGTATTTTTCTTACATCAAAGACTGCAAAATTATGTAGATATTTTAAAAATCATGAAAATAAATCAAAATTCACAGGGGTTAATAAAAAACTCAGAAAAATCACAAAATACACTCCAAAAAGAAAATTTTCTCACATTTGTCGCATTCATCACATTTGAAAGGCTTTTCCTCCATATGAATTTCCATGTGGTCAGAAAAAATGCTTTTTGGATACGATTTTCCACATTTTGGGCAAATTACTTTTTTATCTTGTTGCTCCTCATCATTGTAATTTTCGCAAGTTAATGCAGGATCGAAGGGCAAAGGAAAATCCATGTTTTATAAAAATGTATGGATTTTCGGGGAAGATTCCAAAAATAGAGTAACCTAAAAAAGCCAAGTACTTATTTCGAAAAATCTCCAAATTCAACTGTAATTGCTTATTCTATCGATTTTAGGTGAATAAAGATTCAAAATTTACTGTTACTATTTTGGTAATGAGAAAGTTGATCAAAAAAAGATAAGGACACGACACCACGTTGTTGAAATTTGCAATATGTATTCAAGGTTTTTTAAAACAAATAACAGGCAATATTAAATTATAAATTGTTTATAAATGTCTAGTAAAAAAACTGTACATACCTTATTTTTAATAAGCGATAATTTCGACTAGTTTCGTGAAGTAAAGTCTTTTGGTTTTTTCCTTGGTCGCACTTCGTCGAAGAAAAGATTGAAAAGAATACTGAATTGGGTCTGAATCACAAAGTGCTGATGATAATGATTTAGTTAATTAAGATGTCATTGTGTAACTCAGCGTATTTTCTTATGATAAAAAACTTGAAAAAACTGGTAAAACATCAAAAAACACATACAATATGCATGTGTGTGCACAAACGTGTAAGTTGTGTAGGTTGTGCTAAGCGCAGTGATGACAATTTGAAAAATTGTGACCACTTATACCAACGTTAAGAAATAAAAGTCAGGCCAACATCAGAAATATGTCTGAATCATGTTCAGTTTATATATACGAATGCATACAAAAGTGTAATTTGTGCTAAAAGCAATACTGCCAACGTAAAATATACGTCGTGACCACTTCTACCAACGTAAAAAATGAACTTATGTCAGGTCAGGTTAGTACAATATCACGGATTGTCAGAAGTATGTCAGAATCAGGTTCACTTGTGTTCAGCAGTATTTCGAGTTGGAATATATTTTTAAAAATGGATTGCAACTATCCGAAATCATTTAAAAAGTGGAAGCTATGCCACTGAGAAAAATTTATGACTGAGGATTCTGCGAAATTCTATTTGGGCAATAATTAACATCTTCATGTAAGTTTTTATTGATTAATGATATTATGTAAATGGATTTTCTAGCAGACGGTTTTTGGGCACCGTGTTTTATCGTTTATACAGTGTATTGATTTTTTGGTGCTTTCGGGAGAAAAATGTTCGGTTATAAGAAAGGGGATTTGTTTAAAAATTTATGATGACATTTGATATTGTTGACAGTATGTATTTCTTAAAGGCGGAGCTTCAATGAATAATATTTTAATTAATGTTCATATTGCAATACGTAGAAATAGCGAAATTCTTTACATGGGATTTTGAAAATCGAGATTCGGTTCTCGCGAGATTTCAATTTTTAATGACTCCATTTCGGGAAATATTAATTAGTAAATTGAGCAAATAATTACGTACATTTGTTAATTTAATTATGAACTTTTTATTTTAGTGATATTTAAGTTATGGAATTTATGAGATGGAACTTAGGAGTTTAAAATTTAAAAAAATTTCTAATTAACGTGTTAAAGATGTGTGAAAATATAAATGAAATAGAATAAATTTTTATCATCGAATTCGAAGATTTTTAATGAAATAATAAGATAAGATAATAATAACATAAGAAGTTTTACTTTATATATGGTCGTATATAAGAAATTTCACTAAATATATGGTCAGACATAAGGAGTTTCACTTTATCTATGGTGAGGGATAAAAAGTTTAACTTTATATCTTGGTTAGACAAAAAGTTTGACTTTATCTATGACGAAGCATAAGAAGTATTACTTTATATATAGCCAGACATAAGTAGTTTCACTTAATATATAGTCAGACATAAGGAGTTTCACTTTATTTATGGTGAGGCATAAAAAGTTTAACTTTATATCTTGGTGAGACATAAGAAGTTTCACTTCATACATAGCCCTCTGTATAACCAAATCTTGGGAAAGAAAATCTCAAGATTTACTCAAGAAATCTTGGCAAAGAATCTTGGGCTCTGGAGCCAGAGTTTCAATATCTATCGAGCTTTCCCTAAATTTGGTCAAGACTTGATCCAGATACAGCCAAGGTTCTTGGGCATAGCTTGGGTAAGTATGCAGTAGTAGTCTTTGCATATATTTGCCCAAGACTCCGACGCAGAATCTTGGAAAAGCCTTGGGAAAGACTTGAAAAATAAGACTGCAAGTTTTTGCAAGGCTTGTCCAAGATTCTGGTCCAGGATATTTTTAAATAAGTGGCGCTCCGATTGCTCAGAATTTAAAATTTGGCGCCATTTTAGTTTTGGCCGCCAGATGGACTACCTTTTCTTTTTCTCATAACAGATTTCAGCTATGTAGCTGTAAATATTTAAAAGTAGTGAATGAATATTCATGTAATGTAAAATGACGACATCTCTTCGCCGATTTTTCTGGATTTTTCAAATATATATGGAATTTGGAAGTTCTGCCAATCCGAAATGTTAAAGATAAAACGAAATATTTTTTTAAAATTGTTACACTATAAAAAAAAATTCAAACATATACCCAGGATCGTTCGAGATCGTTCTGCGGCGATCATATAAACTTTTAGAAATTATTCTTAAAACATTGAATTTATGGGTAAGACTATCCCAAGACTCAAAAAAAAATCTTGGGCAAGACTTTTGCCCACGTTTTGGAGAAGTCTTGCTATCATTTCTTTTTATGGGCCAATGTTTTCTACAAGATTTTTTCGCTAGTCTTGGACAAGATGGGCAAAAGAAATTTCATGAAGAAACTATATCTAGACTTTCCGAAGATTTGGACCAGAAAATTCAAGATACTTGGGCAAGACTTTGGCAAGTATGCGGAAGTAGTCTTGGTACAGACTTGAGTAAGATAGAAGTCAAGACTCTTGAGCAAGACTTGGGTAAGCCTTGCTTACATTTGGTTTTACGGGCTCAAATCTATCCCCAGAATGACGGAACGAGTGGAGCTGCAGGAACTGGTCCCTGCAGATGTGGAGAACCCGAGATCCAAACCCGACTCTCGACGAAAGAACTGTCCTTATCTTGGCCTAGTCCTGGCCACAATATCCTCCCTTTTTTTCTCCCTGTGCAGCGTCATCGTCAAGTACCTTGTCGATATCGACCCCATGGAGCTCGCAGCCTTCCGTTTCGTAGGCGTCCTCCTACCAACCATCCCCATCCTCGTCTACAAGGGTGAGGATCCCTTTCCGAAGGGCCGCAGGATCATGCTGATCCTGCGAAGCTTCGTTGGCACCACAGGATTGATGCTCTCATTCTACGCTTTTCGGCACATGCCTCTGGCCGACGCCAGCGTCGTCGTCTTCTCCGTCCCTGTCTTCGTTGCCATTTTCGCCAAGATATTCCTCAACGAGCAATGTGGGGTCTTTCACGTTATCACGATATGCATCACGCTCATCGGGGTGGTCCTGATAACGCGGCCACCGTTTTTGTTTGGACGAACTGTCGGCTCGCTCAGTGACAATGACGCCGCGAGCGGTGAGGGATTTTGGGAAGAAGTTCCAGAAGTATGAGTAAACTCATGTTGAAGTTTGCATTCAAAGTTGATGGCTTAGCTTGAAGATGAACTCGATTTTCAATGCACGGCTTTATTCTGGAAGGTCTTCACTTCTTTGGTTCTTGAAACGCTGTTCATAAGCAGCACAAAAAAGTGAATCTTCCTTTTCTTTTGCACCAGCAGACAACAAAAGTGCTGACCTTTGGGGCGCAGCGGCAGCCTTCGTCGCGACCTTGTTTGGAGCCAACGCCTACGTTCTGCTGCGCGCTTTGAAGGGCCTGCACTTCTCCGTCATCATGACCAACTTCGGCTCGTTCGCTCTGGTGCAGACCTTCTTCGTGACCTGGGCTATTGGTACTCTTTGTCTGCCAAGTTGTGGCAACGACCGGCTCCTCGTCGTCGCCCTGGCCATTTTCAGCTTCGTTGGGCAGATTCTACTGACTCTGGCCCTTCAGATGGAGCAGGCTGGGCCCGTCGCCATCGCCAGGTCCGCGGACATCGTGTTTGCCTTCTTCTGGCAGGTAATTATTTTATATTTTTTGAAGTATTTTTGTTGCCTGACAACAAAAATTTGTTTATTTTTCATTATTTTATTCATCATCATTTTGTCATTATTATGACAACCTGAAGTTATCAGGTTGTCATAGTCACATGGTACTTGTTGGTAATAAAGTTAGGAGCTTTCATTTTTAGTTATTATGTTTGTTTTTTAGTGATATGATGACAAGGCTACTACATAATTTGCGAAACGTGTTTCCAAGTTTGTAATTGTTACCTTTTTGGTTTGGAGTAGGCTTGCTATACCTTAAGGTTCATTCACTTGATGCTCGTCGTTCGGAAATAAATTGTCACAAATTGTCGTAAGACCGTTTCCGCGTCAATTGATAAAGCTCAAACTATTATTTTCAACAATTAAACAAAGATGTACTAACGAAAATCCGCTGAAGATGTATTTATTTTCGCAGGTCATGTTCTTCAATGAAATACCGAACAAGTACTCGATCGGTGGTGCCATTCTCGTCACCAGCTCTGTCATCCTCACAGGCCTCAGGAAATGGGCCCTGGGACTGCCAGAGCACTCGGTGCTCAAAAAGTCCCTTGGTATTCTGGCAATATAAATTTTTATCTTTTTTTTATGATTAGGGCCTTTTTTCTTTTGTTCAGACAACTAATTTTCTGGTGTTTTATTAATTAAATTATAACTTTCATAACTCGCAAACTTGACACGACGATTCTATGATGCTCTTAATATATTTTAATTTAATAGTTCTAATTGAGTGATTTATTGAACAAAAAATAAATGTTTTTTTTTTTAATTTTATTTAATTGAATGTGATTTTCTCCGCAATAAGAGAAAAAAAGTATTACCATGGACAAAAAAGTATTTGGTGCACAAACAATGATGTTCAACGAAAGTTGATCAATTTTTTTGTAGAAACAGCGATAATTTTAGAAAAGTAGTGAAATATACTAGAATAAGCACCGGATTTTATACAGGTAAGATTTCTCAGGGCAAGCAACCTGAAGATTTGTCTAAAAAAACCGGACAATGTCACAAAAATGTATTTATATTTCTTACGAAATATGTGCTGAAGGGACACTTCAAGTGCCTGAAACGCGAGTTGAAGTGACACTTTTATGGTTGATGTCAGGCTCTGGATGTGTTGTTTTTGCACACATATATGCAGCTCCTAGTTGCATAATCTACTATAATTTAAAATTGTGTAAGCATGGGAGAAGTGTCCACTTTTCTTACAGATGTAGGAAGTGGGATGAGAGAAATGTTCACTTCTCCCACTGATCACACTTTATACTACATATAACGAATTTATCCATCGAAATTCGGTATGAATGTCCAAATTAGTTATAGTAGCTTTAAGCAAATTCCAATCAATATATAATTGTTATTTTGTTTACATTAGTTTATCCTCTGCTTGTCTGAATTATCACACCATAAAAATCATGCTTTTTGAAAATCAGATCTCCAATGAGCTTGAAGGATATTTTCCAAACGAATTCATTTTTGAAATAGCAATTGTGATACTTAAATTAGGGTTCCGTAGTTTTTAGTTCGTGATACGTCATGTGATTTCGTAGGAAATGAAGCTAGGTGACGAACAGCAATATATATTTTTATCGCAGACTGTACATGAACTTTGGTCATCGGACCCCCTTTCCAGAAGAATATTTTTCAAATATTCTCCCGGGATGTTCGTAGAATATTTTCATACCATCGGTGTTACAGGACATGGGAATATTCTAGGAATATTTTTGGGAATTTTCCTGGCAGATTATATGTGCCCTTAAGGTACTTACACTGACATGCATCAATCGATAGACTGCAAAATCGCGCTGTTACGCGACATTTTCCGAAATCAGGGAGAATTTTGAAAAAATTGGATACCTCGTGGTAATTTAAAATTTATTTTAGCATTGTCAGGCATTTAGCAATAGTGTTACGCGAGTTTTTTGCTGATATTGACTGTGTTAGTTGTCAAGATTTGCGAGTGGACACCCATCCAGGCGGTATTTTAAGGTACCGTCGCTTGGCCGACGTGATCGCTGAAGTTACCTAAATTTCTTAAAACCACTGGGCCCGCTGAGCTTCATTTTCATCAAATTAGTCATGAAATTTCGATAATTTGGTTGATTTTTGGAGATTAAACAAAAGATAAAGATAGTTTGTCTCAGATTTATTCGAGGTTTTCAATTTTTGCGAGGTTCTCGCTGATTTTAGGACGTCTTGTGAATCTACCATTGTAAAATATAATGTAAATAAGAGATTTCTGTACTCAAAACGTGAATTTTTCCGGTTAATAAAAAGCCTGAAATAATCTACGTAATTTTTTTCTAGCAGGTGACCTTTTTTATGTCAATTTTTTTATTTAAATGTATTTTCATACAATTTTTCCGTAATATATATATTTTCTTCAATTTTATTTTATATAATCATTGACAATCTTCAGAATTTTCGATATTTTTTGAATTTTCCGAATCTACGAAATCCTCGGATTTTCATTGAAATTTTCAAAATTGTCGACGATTTGCCAACGAAATAACATTTTTTGATTTTTGAAAACCTTTTTTTATATGGCACGGTTCTGTAATACCACGGAATTTTCAATATTTTTCACAATCTACGAAATTTATTCGCGTTTTCTGAAATTCTACGAATTTCGTAAAATTGTAGAAAATCTTTGCCTCAAAGTCAGCCTGACTTTTTTTTCTTTTGAAGTTTCATCGTCATTTATTGATTCTTAATAAATTTTTTTGAACTGCCACGACCATTGATTCTGAGACTCTGTTGAAAGAACAATCGATGAGCATTTCAATGCACAATAGCAAACATGCAAACATTTTTCAATAACACAGTTTCTCCTTGTTCCATTATTTTCTTATAGCACAGAAAAAAATCAGTTCTCTGGAGATGGACGTATGGTCAACATTGGTGTCAGTGATTTTTCACGTCAATTTTTACGGTACTCCACAAAAAATTTGCATTTCCACAAAATAAAAGAAAAATCCTAAATCCAGAGTTGAAAGATTATACCCATAGAAACATAACTGATTCTTGTTCATCTCAATTTTTCTTCGAAACAGTGTTTTTTGTAAGTGGATCTATGGATGTGACAACTATTTATCGAGGGGAGAATGACTTTGAGCTTAACTATACGATTGCCGAGTGCCACGCAAGAACAAATGCTCTCGGATTACCTTTCATATTATCAAACGGTTCTACGTTCGGTAAAATATGCTCAATCATTATACAATTTGAAGAAAAAAAATTTTTTTTGATTAGAATCAAACATGGAATTCTTTGAGTGACGTTTATTTTGAGTGCAGTTGGTTCTCAGTGAAAATCTAAGGCGAACGTCCTTTTACAGTTTTTTTATAAACTTCAAAGCGACAGAGTTATCGACGTTCAAAGTTCAGCGATCAGCGCTCGGTGCGGTAGCGTCATCAACTATATAAACCATTACGCGACTCTACCGCACCGCGCTCGGACTGTAAAATTTAAAATTTCAGTAACTCCTTTGCTTTTCAGTTTTACCGAAAACGGTAAAGGAACTTTCATCCCAGATTTTCATAATAAATCGAGTTTCAATGAATTCCCATCAAAAAAACGATGTTTTTCCATTTCAGAACCGGAAATCGGTGTCATAGTTCCCAGTTGCCAAATAGGTATGAAACCAAGCTGTCCCTGGACCTCCCAAGGTTGGGAAATTTCCGGTGGCGCGCATTTGGATTTACCAAATTTAAAATTACCCAGAGGTATCAATGCTCCAGCAAATTTTGGTCTACAGAAAAATAGTTTACTTAAACATTTTTTTTTCAGAAATAGTGCGCGTATTCACGAACGGTACCATAGTTTCTGACTCAATTCCTATATATTGGTCAAGGTTCGATTTTTTTGTGAAAACTTCACGAATCGGTGACGAAAGGGTTTTTCTTTTGACTGAGCCTGAATTTAGAGAATCCGAGATGTACGTCGTTGAAATTGCACGCAAGCAGTCGATTGAAAAAACGAGAAGTTAATTAATTTTCATGATAAAATTCTCAAAATTTGTTGATTGTTCATGCTGTAGTGTACAGAGTTTTCGACGATTCGAATTCGTTAATTTTTCAATGAAATTTTTCCCCCACAGTATTTCGACAAAGCAGCATTCTGAAATGTGGCAAGGGTTCTCAATTTTCGATTATTATTGATTTTCGGCAAAATGTTGGGGCAAAAAGATGTGAAACTATTGGAAACCATCTCATTGTGAGTGCAAATATTCTATGAGAAATTGTAAATATCTGCTAATATATAAACAAATTGGTGCACAAATTATTTGAAAGCAATATTGTCGGCATTATTTCAATTTTTTAGACGTGGCAAGATGAAAGAATCGTTCAATTTAAAATTGATGCAACAGGTGGAAATTTGAGGCTTTTTAAGGAAAATTCAGTTGAGCCTATTTTTACACTTGTCGATCCTATGCCGTTAAGAGTAAAATTTGCAGCTTTCAGTACGACTGGTATAGAACGTGAATGGATAGTCTACATAGGTAGATGAAAAATATTGAAACCTTCCAAACCCCCCCCCCCATTATTAATTACTTTTAAAATTTACTTTTCTCTCATAATTGAATGCGAAAAAGAAAAAAGGGCATCAAATTCAAGATATCTTTGTAAGAAACCTTGTAATTATTAGAAACTCTTGAAATTCTAGAAAATGTTACGATATTTCATAAATTCTGAAAATATATGGAAAAAGCAAAAAAATTGGTAGAAGTTCATTAAATTTTGAATCCTACAGGATCGAAATCTAGAAATCTGTGAGAAATTTGTAAAAATATCAGAAAATACATCAAATTGTATGAATACTAAGAAAAACAAAAAATACGAAAAATACTTGAATCAATGAAATATCAGAAATTTATGAATATACTGGTTTCTGAAAAATATATTAAAATACCTAAAATCTATTGAACTTCAATTCTAGAGCATCAAAGTTTAAGAATTTATATAGCAATCCATAAAAAAAGAATAAATTCGTTAAAATGCTGGAAAATCGTAGAAAGTTTGAAAAATAAGCGAAAATTCTAGAAATCTCTAAAATACTTAAAATCTATAAAACTTGGATTCGAGAGCAATAAATTCTAAAAATGGATGTAGTGATCCATAAAAATAGTAGAATTCCATGAAAATACTGAAAAATACAAAATATACTAGGAATCTCTAAAATAGTAAAAAAAGTATGTAATTCTCTCAAAAATCTCTAAAAATACAAAAGATAAATTTAGAATGCTAAGATATGATATATTTCTTTATAACAGGAAATTCTTCATACTGTATAAATACTGAAAAAATACTGAATGTGTCTCAAACACACGATGATGCTGTTTCCTAAAAAATCTGCTGATATATTAAAAATATACTTAAATTTGATTCCTAGAATACTACATTTTCGAAATCTATATAGTATTCTATAAAAAAACTATATATCTTAGAAAATACTACGAAATTTTACAAAAATGTATAAACGTTGGAAAATACGAGGTATACTAGCAGCCCATATAAAATACAAGTATATTTGTATATGAATCTTCGTCGATATAATTATCTCAAATATAGATAGAAATATTAAAAATCTATGAAATTTCGAACCCTTCAGAGCATTGAAATCTAAAAATTTATAGAAACCCTAAAATATAAAAAAATATCTTACGTTGCATAAATATTGAAGACATACAAAAAAAAATACTTGAAGTCTATGAAAAACTCGAAATCTAGGAAGATGCTGTTTTCTGAACAATCAATGAAACTTGGCATTCTAGAGTATGGAATTCTATGAATTTTAATAGCAAACACCAAAAAAGAAAATCTTCTAAAATAAGACAACAAAAATTTAAATGATACTAAATATACTAAAAAAATTCATAAAATACTTAAAATCAATGCAGAGTAAAACTTTCTCGAAAATCTATCAAAATGCTTGAAATTTATAAAATTTCGAATCCTAGATCATCAAATCCTAAAAAATCTCATTGAACACTATATCATCCTATGAATTTCATAAATAGCAAAAAGATGACTCTTGATATTTAATTTACATATATGTTAAACATTTTTTGACAAAAGATAAATACTTAAGATTCTAGTTAGTCCCTCCCCCTTGCGAATTTCGTTGCAAAGAGTACTTTGAAGGCATAATTTCTATGAATGATGCAATTATTTTAGAACCTCGAGTCTGGTCTCTCGTCAACAAAAATGGCATCCTGAAAAGCCCTGTTATCACACTAAACAAACCGTCAGTCTGTGTATCATTTTTTTCATACACAGACTCCGTACCAGGTTCGAAAATTCAAGCTTTCGTTCGGCTAGATGATGGACAATACGCTGTTTCAATGGAAAAAACCTTCCAAGTTGAGCACAAAGTAAATACCAACATTTTTCAATCCAAATTGTATAAACGCAATATTATTTACATAGGGTAAATAAATTCTTTTCAACCCATTTATAGTTTTTTTCGATAGGCTCATCTTGTGAGTAAAACTAATCCTTATGTTAATGATATAATGAGAATACAGTCTTAATAAATTAATTTTTGAAGAAGTTAAAATTTTGTAGACTATTTTCAACTCTATAAATAACGTTGATTTAATTTTTCGTAACTAATAAATCCTGGTTATAATCAAAGCAGGAAGAAATACATTGTTTATAATAAAGTCTTCATTAATAATAATTTGAAAGGAACAAAGGTGGAACCTTCAGCGATTGGCACGGAATTTTTCAGACTCAGAAGAAGCCCTCAAGGTCCAAATTGTGATCGAAGGAGTCAAAGAAAATCCCTTCGCTGTGGTTGCGATCCATGGTTTGATGGGATGTAACGTGAATGGTAAAAAAAACCTCGAGTTTTTCTAAAGCATAGTGTTTTCATAAAAATTTAATTAATGCAAAAATTTAATCTACACTAGACTCACAAGAAAAATGCTCATTCTTCCTGAATTACACTTCGACTGAATTTTTTAAACAAAAGATCGAAGAGAAAAAAGGAAAAATTATGATATTCATTGACTGAATCACATTTTTATGATAAAAGTTGAAATTAAAAATGTTTTGTACGTGAATAGGTTCAATTCTTTTCCAGCAAAAGGATTTGAATCTTAAACTAAGAAGCTGTTTCCTTTCAGATGAAGAGGAAATAGCGTTGACCCAAGTGTCCCTTGATCGTGGGGAACCTTATATCTGTGTAGTTCCAGAAGACATGGACTCAAATGAGAATAGTATGATGCATCTTAAACCATAACCATACATATTATAAAAAAAATTTTGCAACATAATTAGGTATCATATTCAAAATTCGCTCCACTTGTGCAGTTTTTAGCTGTCCAACAATAAAACTTCTATCAAGACAACCAAAAAAAAATCAATAATTAAAGATTACATTTTTTTTAATATTTAAGATTCTTCTTGCCCCATCTGTCTTCATGGTGGTCAGTGCGAAATCACGACTGGCAAGTGCGTTTGTCCTCCTGGTTTTGTTGGCAGTGTTTGCGAAGAAGGCAAGATAAAATATCGACATATAGACTAGGAACATCCTAGGAACAAAAAAGAAAACAAGTTTTCAAGTCTTACATTACAGGATGCGGGAAAAACAAATTTGGTTATGACTGCTCTGGTCAGTGCTCAGGACACAAAAAAGGTTGCGTTGGTCTCATGCTCTGCCTGCCCATTTTGGGTTGTGCCTGTGCTTCAGGTTTCACTGGAGATAGTTGTGAAACAGGTATATAATTCTTACCCTTCCCAAAAAATTAAGCTTTCTATGGGGAAATATTTGAATTTATTTTTGTGCAAAGTTTGCCAAAACCTTAATCAAGTATTGGATCTGTCAGGTGTTAGTATGAAGTCTGCATCTGTTGGTTCCATTAATTCCAATTTTCTTTTTTTAAATCAATCTTACAGATTGTTCACATGGTTCGTATGGACCGAACTGTTTATTTTCTTGCGGTGAATGTCACAATGGAACCGCATGCGACATATTTTCTGGCATTTGTTCAGCAGGGTGCGCGCCAGGCTTCTTCCCACCTCTTTGCAATTCAAGTAAGTAAAAAATAAAAAATGTACGAAAAATGGAATTTTTCACTGATTTTGCACCTCTAACAGCTCACATGTAAACAATCATAAGCAGTCTTAAAAAAATAAATAGCTTTGAATATATTCAAAGAAGTTACAAGCATTCAAGAACATCAATGATCTTGAAGTTAAAGGTATTTTTTCTTCAGCATATTTTGAGGCCGAAGATAAATCATTCTACAAAAGAGATATCGAAACGTTCAAATAGAAGTTTTTCTCTTGCTAATGAAAACATCACATTTTGGCTAATTGTTGCTTAATCAGTCATCCCACGAACTTATTGAGTGATTTGTTCAATGTACCCCAGAATTTGTGTAAGTCATGTGCATGAAATTGCAGACATAAAATACAATCAATGTTTAGCTTACAGCTACCTTCTGGAAGCTCCGAAAGTCTTCGATGTTAATTCCAGAAAAGCTGAATTTACCTTTTCCATCAGCAGAGAGAACATAGGTGGTTCAGGGGTTCCTGCTTACTACAAAGTCCAAATCAGAGTAAGTACATGGAAGTCCTGCTCATCAAACTTTGACTCCAGTAAACGTTATCAATCAAATTGTTTATGTCAAACTTTGCGATTCTAGTTAAAGAGCTCAATTTTCAGAAAATAAACACAACCCAATGGATCTCACAAACACCACTTCTATTACCCCCAGAAAAAATTGTCCATAGCACTTTGGAAGATTTGAAGCCAGGCCTGAAGTATGAATTTCGCGTTTTGTTGATCGACAAAGATGGAAGCTTTTATTCGAACGACAGTGTGATTCCTTATACACAGTTTGAGTCAACTTGTCGTGGTAAGATATATTGATACTGAAATTGACAGCTTGTATCATTATTTCGAACCTTGTATTCTTTTCAGTTCCTATATTTCCGAGTTATAAAGTCAAAGTCATTAGGCTGGGTACGTACGAATTCGAAATAAGTTGGAAGGTAAGTCATTAAAGTTCATCTTCTCTTCAACTTCAAGAATGTGCATTTCACTTAAACTTGTTCACATGGGTTCAGTCTTTTGAATGTTTTGGATCTCTTTATACAGTATGATCCGAATGACTACTCAGCTTGTATGGTCATCTACTACAATGTGTATTTGCGTGAAGGATGGCGCGGTTTCCTTTTCAACACTACTGAATACCAAAATATAACTATATCCGATCTCAGTCCTTTTTTTCACTATTCTGTGAAAATTCAAGCTGTTACCACTCATGGCAGAACTATTGCTTCAGATTTCGTGGATGTGCAAACCACACCTTCAGGTAAGTTTAAATAAAGTACTAATTATATAAATTATTGTAATAACTTCTGTTAGTGCATATTTTCAGCACCAAGTCATGTAGTCCATTTGAGCACCAGAAAAGTAGGTTCAAGAGAGCTTCAGGTTCATTGGCAAGATCCAAGGTCTACGTTTGGGACTATCAGCCATTATGTCTTGGAATACGAAGTAAAGATTAAGAAATTCATTTTTGGCGATTTCAAAAAGAATTGCTGCTAGGGTAGATTCATGTATTCCAGTGTCTACGATATCTGGCTTGTGAGGCAGAGGTCAAGTGTTCAGAGTCACGTGGAAGTCTTGAGACAAAGACACTCAGTGTCATGCTGAGAAACCTTCATCCTCATTCCCAGTATCTGATTAAAGTTGCGGCTTTCACCATTGAAATCGGCCCTTCACGTAGTGTTTTGGCAACAACATCTTATGAAGGTATGATCTTATGAATCCGTTCGAACTGCAGTCAGAAGTCTTTACAAATCAGAAAGTAGGGATATGTTCTTCAAAATAAAAACCATTTTTTCATGGGATGGATTTAGCTCCAGAAATCGCACCATCACCTGCAGAAAGTCCCATATTGTCCGAAAGTGCCACATCTATGGAAGTAACTTGGATGCCTCCAGCTGATTGCAGACGTCTCAATGGGTTTCCATTGCACTATCACTATCGGTTGTTTGGGAACGAGCCAGATTCCGATCAAGTCCTCATCGTAGAAGGAAACGTGACCCATCCTCCGATCAATTTTACTGCCTTGCCACCCTACAAGGATTTTTTATTGAAGGTCGAACAGGTTGTCACTGGAGCTCTATGGAATCCTGACTACGTTCTCGACATCTACTTAAACATGCAGTCCTCAGGTAGCATTTTCAAAATTTCCATAAAAGTGTTAAACTTACAATTTTGTTTTCCCTCAGGTCCAATAGATATCACCGAGTTCATTGCCACAAATGTCACTGAAAATACAGTGTCCCTCAAATGGGTGTTTTCTAATGAATTTTCAGAGGTGCCAGTCAATCACTTTCTTGTCAATTTTCAGGTGAGAGTGATAATGACAATTATAGAAGAAAAGTTTTATAATGGACTTTTTCTTTGAGTACAACTTTTGTGCAAACCTTCAAAGTGTGGTTTACATGAAGGTTGGATCAAATTTGCTAGACGTCTATACAATTCATTCCACCAGATTTAAAGGGAAGAATTTTTGTACAGTGCATACGTTTACTAGCGTGCAGTGACTCTTCCCACAAATGCTTAAGTAACGGAACGATCGAGACAAAGGAACAGAACCTCGACATTGAGAACTTGGAGCCCTTCGCAAGGTATATGTTCAAAGTTGCTGCTGTGACGGAAAAATTGGGGAGATTCGTTTTTTGCAGCGTAACAACTCTAGTTGCCAGTATGTAAAATTTTCAGCGAATCAGATGTATTGTTTGCTTCAAAAGCAATTATTAAGAAAGTAAAATGTAATAGTGCCGGAAACAGCTCCTCGAATGTATCATGAACGACCGCCGTTGAGCGGGAACACTTGGGTAGCCATCTGGTGGCTTCCTCCCGAAAACTGCAATCTACTACACGGTCCACTCATAGGTTACCATTATCGGCTCACCACTGAGAACACTACCCAAACAAGCCTATCAAACGCAAGGAAAGTTCCTCTGTTCACAAGAGAGACTTTCCTCAACGTCACTGATCTAGCGACATCCTCTCTTTTCAACATCAACATCATCGTGGCAAATATTGAAAATTTTACAGTAGACGACACCGTTTGGAATCAAGTGCCTTCTCTCAAACTTCCAGTTCACACCGAAGGACAAGGCAAGTTTAAGAAAGTGCCAATTAAAAGCTCTGCTGAGAATATATCAAATTCAAAAGCATTTTTTTATAGCCGTGGAACCCATTGAAGACTTGGAAGCTCACAAACAAAGTGACAACATGATCGGCCTGAGATGGCGATCGATGGGAAGTGTGTCAGGAATAAATTCCAAAATTGTAGTAGAAGGCGAGAACTTGGAAACCATGACTACCGAGGTCGAAGCGAAACCTTGTTCAGCCTGGAAGGATTTCGTGTGTCATGAAGTAGAAGGGTTGCTACCAAACAAGACGTATCGAATCTCGGTGAGAACAAAATAAAATGTACGGAATAGTTTCATTCTAATTTGATTTCATTGCCTAGGTGAAACGGTCAGATAACCAAACAGAAAAAGAAAGTGAGCCGTTGACGGTTGTTGCCGAAACTTCAGAAAAAGGTAGGTCCGTTTTTGTTTCGATTGTGATGATTCCAATTCAAATATTGGCCCAATAGTTCCAGAACCTCCTTCGTTTCTGCGTTCTGTGAGAAAAACAGATGAATCCTGCATCGTGGAATGGAGTCACCCTAACAAAACAAATGGACTTCTGCGATACTTTAATATTGAAATGGAGCATTTGAGCTCGTACCAATCTGATCTATGCTGCGATGATGTAGTGAACGCAGAAGTTGAGATACCTCATGAGAACGCAACTTATGCAGCACAGGTTGAAGTTGATTTATGTATCGAAGGAGAATACATCACTCAATTGGTTCATGAAATCTATCTGTAATCGTGATATTGAATATATTGCAATGAATATATTTCTCGTGAAGGAGACTATATTAATGAAGATAGTCAAATGTTTCACGAGCTCATTGATTGACGTTTTAACCTTGAAGCTTCGGAATCAGATTCGGAATAAGAACCCTTGAACTTTAATGGTCATTTCAGTTGAAAGGACTTCGACCAGCTTCGGAATACTTGATCACATTAACTGCAGTGACTGGTGCAGGAGAAAGTCCAGCTGTTTCTTTGACAATACACACGAAAGCTGGAATTCCTCGTCTCAACGAAACACCACCTGTCATCGATGAAGGAACCATCACTGATTCAACGATAGACGTTGTGCTTACTCCTGTTGTTGCATTCCACGACGGAAAAATTGAGTAACTAAACAAATAATTACACTTTTGAAAAAGAAAGAGAGTAGATATTGAAGATATTGTCTTTGGGCTTGGTTCAACAGAGCTTATTTCATCATGATATGTGGAGAAACAGAAGTGGACACTCAAGATCCAATTTTACTAGAAATCCAATCCGTGACTCGTAAAAAAGGATCTTTTGCTATGGTTTTGGATGAGGTAGGATATGAATACTAAAGATATATACGTCGATTGGGTGGACGAGCAATGCCAGTTCTGGCGCTCGGTAATCGCTGATGTTTTCTGAAAATTTAGGATTTTTTAAATTTTGTTTAAGGATGAGCTAGATGAGGTGTCTGTAACAACGATTGGGACTGGTGAAGAATCTTCTGGGCCTTATGGCACTATCATTAATACCCCTTTGGTGCCCAATACAAGCTACACAATTATGCAAATCGCCCTTGCTACTTATCAAGATTCTCGTTCTTTCGGTTTTGCTGAAAGCGAAGAATTTACTACGAAAAGTTGAAGTTTTATTATTTAAGTGTAATAAAATAATAAAAAAAGACTTCTTAATTAAGGCTTATTTTGAAGATCTACGTTTGACGTTCATGGTAATTTTTTTCATTGCTAGTTGAGAGAAATTAAATAACTAAAAGAAAAAGAAAAATAGTTAGTGTCGATAATGTTTATTTATAAGAGAAAGATTGAAAATAAAAAATTATTTCAACAACATCGAGAACTTCTTTGTTTCAAATTTCCCGCGATTTTCTACAAGCTGTTATTATTAACTATCGCCAGTTCTGCAGGTGGTATTGGTAACTTTAGCATATATACTAGGAAAAATTGAATTGTGTCTCACAGTGGAGTTTTTTCATCGCTCAATAAACTACGTAGTATTTTTCTCATTGCATCAGCATCTTTTCTGCAGTATTTCAGAACTACGAAAATTTTTCGTTTTTACAATCTTTGAGCAGTTTCACGTGAGTAATGAAATTCGTAACACATTATGTCTTATGAGAATATGAGAGGTACAATTTATAATAATTGCATTTTACAGGCAATATCGAAAATAAATGAAGACGTTTCTGATCATCGCTTTTGTGTGTTTGACAGTATTGTTTGTTCATGGAGAAAAGGTGATTTAATTTTTATACAGTACCTATTTCGTCAGAAGTTAAAAATTATGTTGGTAATCTTTTGTTTTCAGAAATCTCCCGATGACATAAACATTTTGTGCTGGCTCGTAATTACACATGGTGACTCTGATAACGCCAAAGCTATGGCCAATTCTTGGGGTAAACGATGCAACGCTTTCAGGATTACAAAATTGAGCCAAAATGGTAATACTTAATTGATTTACAGTGGGGAATCAAAGGCTATAGAAAAATCCTTATAGAAAAATTTATTTAGAATAGTGTACTATTACACACATGTTTTATTAATTTTGAGAATGTTGCAGAAAGTGAAACTGGAATTGCTGACGTCATTACAAACACGAATTCTGAAGCTTACATGACAGCATTCAATGAGAAAATTGATTTTGGAATAAGTTTCAAAGATCTTGATTGGATACTTGTTGTGCATACTGATACGTAAGTATTTACTTAATTATATTGGGTCAAAAAATTTTTTTCTTCTGTGCTAATTAATTTTAACTTCGTTCAAAATTAATTGAAGTAGAAGTGATAATTTTTTTATTTATATGATTGTCAGGATTGTTCATTTTTCATATGGATTTTCGTGTTCCAGATTTGTTTTAGTAGACAACCTACGCCAAATATTAAGCAACTTCGATGCAAATTCGTCCCATGTTTTTGGCTGCCTAAAAAAAGAAGAAACTACTTATAAAGCATATTTAAATTGCGGATTTTTAGCCAGTAGAGGAGCTTTTAAATCTGTTCACAACTATTTTGAAGAACAGGTTCATCCAAAGCCAAATCATGAAAAATTTCCCAATATTCTTTCTTTTGAAGAGAAACTCAATGCGAGTAGTTTCCAAAGCTTTATTGAGAGTGATTTGTTGATTACACCAAAAGATCTGGAAGCTGTTTACGAGTATCCCAAAAATCAGGATTTGAATTGTCCTCTGAACTTTGTTTTTGTGTATTTTGTTCCTGAATATGATGTGCATAGACTGAAATTGTTTGTTGATGCAAAGAGAACGGAAAAATGGATTAACTTGAAAATTGAAGCTTTGAGTAGGAAAATGATGGAGAAGATTGAGAAAAAGTGGGTGAAACCTTGTGAGAAGTTTTGGAGCAGAAGTTGGGGAAATATGTGGAGATGTGTTAAAAAGTCTGTCGGTTGTGATTAAACTTGAGTTATTTTGATGTAATGAAAATGAAGTTGAAATGAAATAAAAATAAGGAAAGAATACTTTTGTGTTATTTTTCGAAACATGTGGTTTTGGAATGAAATTTGTGAGTGAATAAAAAAAAAAAGAGAGAAATAATTCTTCGATAGCGAGATATTATTCTATAAAAAAATGAGAAGAAGATTCTTTTTTTTTTTTAATATGGATGATAATATTTCCCCGTTTCTTAATGAAAATCTAAAGAACTTGAACAGTATAAATAATTACGAAAAATTTTACAGAATGCATATATTTTTCGTTACATTTAGGAATTTTTGAGGATTATTTATTATTTTAAAAACATGAGAAATTTTGAGGATCATCAATAAATAAAAAAAATTCGAATTGTTAGTTGAATCTTAGAAAATTTTTATCAATTTTGTAGACTACTTTCATTATAGTTTACAATCGAAATATGCATAACAATTTTTTTCTTTTTTTTTTTTTGACTGGACATCTCGATGAGTTTTCAAAATTTACGAAAAATCTTGATAAATTGAGCACAATGTTTTTTCATTATGCATGTTTTGAGTAGTTTGTATCATTTTATAAATTTTGAAAATATGAAAAACATTGGAAATTTTGAGGTTGAGCAATATTTCTGACAAATTCGAATAATTTTTAGAATCTCAGAAAATGTTCATAGATTTTAAAGATTGTGTTTATTATGGTATTTATTCTTATAAAATCTGGAAAACTGGGAAGGTATTGAAAAATGATAAAAAGCCTTAGTAGGTTGGAAAAACTCTTTTGAAATTTGGGAAATTTAAATGATTTGTTAATGTTGGAATATTAATTAACTGTAAAAAATTCAAAAAACATCGCCAGTTATTGAACAAAAATTGGAAAAATTTGTAGAATTTCAGCAAACGCTTATAAATTTTGTGAATTATGTTTACTGTCGTATTTTTTTGAAATATTCATAATAACGCTTATTTATTTTTTGATACTTGAAAAATATTAAAAATTGGCCGGAATCGTCATAAGTTGGACAAATTTCCATAAAATTCGAAGAAGATCGAAAAGTTTATATAATGTGTGGAGTTTCAACATTTTGAAAAAATTTCAAAACATTGAAAGTTTCAAAGATTATAAATAATTGTAAAAAATGTCTAAAATTCTAATGAAGTGTGAAAAAAATTCATGTCAGTTTTTTTCTTATTTAAATAACAATTTAATGAATAATCAATTGAATCTTATAAAAATTTAAAATGATGAAACATTTGCTATTATTTACATTTGTAACTATAGTTTTGTAATTCAATTCCACTTTGAAGTCATTTAAAAATCTTTTCTCTAACTTGTGATATTTTTGTGTGACATTCGTGAATGAAAAAAAAAAACATAAGAAAATGAATTTTTTTTTTCATAAATCTTCAACGCTCAGCATGTTTTTTGAAATGTATGATCATTTGTTCTAGCAGAGATTATTGCTAAATCGACTATCCATTTACGGCAAAAGACGTAAAAATTAATCATGAATCGTATCAGTAATGATGAAATGTGTTTTAAGATTTCAGTGGAAGACCTTTTTTCGATAATGAATAATTCACTTAAATTGTAGTAAAAAATAATCTTTCGATTATCGGGAACTCTACTGCTATAAAAAAACCGTCTTGAAATAAAAAATCACTTGACGATGTGAATTCACATTCTGAAAACTTCGTTGAAAAATTCTGTTATTTGTATCATAACTATTTTCATACCTTTCTAATTTATTCCTCAAACAAAACAATACCACGATTTTTAAATTTTTGCACAGCTATAGGAATAAAAAATGAAGACCTTTTTCAACATCTACATCTTGTGTTTGATGACTTTATTGGTGCATGGAAAAAGAGTAATTAAATTTATTCAGAATTATATGACAACTATTTCTGTTCCAAATAAATGTCAAGATAAAGAAAAAATTTTTCTTTACAAATATAACTACTTTTTTCTTTTTTAGAAGTCCCCTGATGAGTTAAAAATTTTATGTTGGGCTGTAGTTGAAGTTAAGGACTACGATATCACCCCAATTATGGCCAAAACTTGGGGTGACCTATGCAATGGATTTAAGACAATTCAAGTTCAACCAAATGGTAATTTTCCCAAAAATTACGAGTTTTAATAGATCTGTCGATTTTCTAAACAAAAATCTGGGTTTCGATGTTTATGTTAACACTTAACAAACATGGTGTATAAATAAAATATATTTATATATATATATATCGTCAAAATTGATGACATCCACTGAAATAACCTGTTTGGATGAAGTTTACATAATGTTTGCACCAAGTTTATATAGATATCGAATGAAAGTAGAATATAATAATAATTATTTTATTGCTCCTAGAGATCCAAACTCACATTTTTTTTGCATTTGTTATTGTTATTACAGATAAAACAGATGCATTTGCTGATTTTACAAAATCTACAGAAGCTGATGTTTACGCTGCACTATTCGATCGTTACCTTCATAAAGGACTTGATATAGATACCTATGATTGGAAACTGGTTGTGCATGGTGGAACGTGAGTTTTTTATTCCAAAATTTTGATTAAAAATCTTTTATGATAAAATAAAACGTTTTCTATAGAAATTATAATATTCTGCCCTGAATTAAAATCAAATTTCCATTTTCCAGATTCGTTTTCATGGACAACATTCGTCAACAATTGAGCAAATTTGATGCGAACACCCCTCGAATTTTCGGCTGTCCAAAAACACTAGATGACCGTTTTTGGGGACATTTGGATTGTGGATTTTTGGTCAGCAAAGGAGCTTATGATACATTTTTTTCATCTATTCTTGACATGGATCATGAAAGTGCAAATTACAATACGTCCATGGAGTTTTTGAGTTCGAAAGGACTGAATTTGACGAGTCACCAAAATTGGAATGATATTGTGATTGACGTTAATCCCTTGGTTCCTTCGATTTTATTATATGATGAACAGAAAGGATTGTGCCCTCAGACTAAATTTTTTTTACACTCTGTTCCTGTATATTCAATGCTTAGACTGCAATGGGTTATTGATGACGTGAGAATGAAAAAAAAGATTGAATCGAATTTCGAGGCTGAGGAGGCAAAATTTTTTGAGGAGATTGGAAAACGTCGAAAGGAAGCCAGCTAGAGAAAAAATGTTGAAAATTAATAATGTTTTTTTTTGTATTTTGTGCAATAAATCAGATTTATGATGAAACAGTTGAAAAATTGGAGTTAGAAAATTGTTGTCTTTTTTTATCATACTGTAAGTCTGTGAAAAAAATAGTTTTTACATTCATTTCATTCATATTTGTGGAAATTTTCAATTAACATTCAATATTTGGTAAATTATTAGATTCTTGGATTTAGTTTTCAAATTTTTCAATGACGCAATTTCAACTTTGGTCACGTAAAACCATTTATTCACTTATCTCGTAATTTCGTTCATTACTTGATTTATGCATTCATTTATCGATTTATACATTACCTCAATTATTCCCAAATTGTATACTTCAAATTTTTTTACGTAGATACGAACGATTCATTTAGAACACAATTATAAAAATAATACTTTTTCAATTCCGTTGTTAAATGAAATTTCCAAGGTTATCAGTTCAATGATTGATTCGTTCGAATGTTTTTTACAGCAGTAAGAAAAAAAAGTCGCAGATAGATAAATTGTCTAGAATCAGAACATTTAAAGTTCCTGTCACGTGAAAATTTCTGATTGCAAATGAAGTAAAAATATTGGACAGATACCTAAGAAATTTGATATTTCCATCGAGTGAAAATTTTTACTGTTAAACATCTGTAAACGTAAGTATTTTATAGGATTAAAAAAAAAAAAGAGTGTAAAAGAAAATTTTTTATAGATTCTTTTTAGCAGTGTTATAATTATTATTGTTTTTTTTGGAAGAGTTCAACAAAAATGAGGATTTTTGTGACTTTCATCGTTGTGTATTTTATGGCTGCATTGATTTATGGCGAGAAGGTAATTATAATATTTTGAACATAAATATTTTTTCAATTATCTTCAAGTATCCAACCCAAATATACAGAATTAAAATTGCAATAAGTATAATGAATGAAATTTATATAAACAGAGATAGTTTTTAATGTATATAATATAATATAAATAATATGTATAATACAAAAAATAATAGAAATTATATATTTCTTAAACTTTATCTCAATATCTCAATCGAACATTTTTTTATTTCATTATTGTCAACATTTCGATTCTTTCATAATCCTTTTTTTTCATCATAATTCATATATTTTTTTCTTTCTGACATTAAGTAGAAAATTTTTTTTTTACAATTTCCCAACTAATATTAAATACATAATCATGGAAATTTGTTTTGTAGAATCATAAAAATCATTTCGTCAATTAAATCTTAAACCTGAAATACGTTTCATCATATTTGTGATACGAAAGAAACTATTTAAAAAAAAATTAAAATATACATAACTCTCCTAATAATTTATCCAGTTTTTATTATAATTTCTGTTTCTAGAAATCTCCAAATGACATAAATATTTTTTGTTGGGTTGTGGCTGGAGAAAAAGATTATTATTATGCCGAATCAATGGCCTCCACGTGGGGTGAACAATGCAACGTTTTCAAGACCATACAAGTGAAGACAGATAGTAAAAATTCTTTTATAATTAACAATTTTATGACATTATGAACAAATTAATCTTAAAAGAGCTACCTTGTAAGTCAAAACTAAATAAAATACATTATTTCTTAGTAATTTTGATCCTACCAAAAACGTTATAAGAAAATGAAATTTTTTATAAAAATTCAATTTCTTATTAGTGACCTTATGAAAACCATCTTAGAAACTGAAATTTCTCACTAAAATGTATTTGAAAAAATCTTATAACAAAAAAACCTTATAAAACCAATTCTTTATCAGAAATTTTATTATCTTATAAGGTTTTTGTTAGGATTAAAATTATTAGCGTTGCACATATGAAAAAAAAAGGAAAAAAATATACTTGATTGACTGAAAAAATTACAATCTTTTTTACAATCAAAAAGTCATCAGCCACATGAAATTTCTCATAATTTTCATAGTTTTTTTCATAAAAAACGCAATACTTATATAAAAATGTATTTGTTCATTCGAATCAGAATATATTCTTTAAGATTCAATATACTTACAATTCAATGTCCTTTTTTGCTTCATGAAGTAAAAACAGAGTCTTCAAAATTGTATGTATTTCTTTTTACTACAGAAAATGCAGCTGCATATACTGAATTTGCTACAACTGTAAATCTCTTTGCTTACTTTTTGGCATTTGAACCAAGCTCTTATAACGAAGTGGACATCGATCAATATGATTGGATACTCGTCGTGCATGTTGGAACGTAAGATTTTAAAGTGAAACTTCTTATGGTACATTACAAGATCTGGTTAAGAGAAAAATTCAATGGAAAAAATGAAAACCTAGAGTCCCCAAATGTGTAGAAATTGAACTACTGTAGTGAAAATACTGAAAATTACTGCAGTCAATAATTGTTAATAATTATTTTTCATGGAAAACATAAATTTCGTTTTATTTTTATAAAAACTCATGTTAATTTCCTAGAATCTAAGAAATTATGATGAAAAATTTCCTTTTTTCCAGGTTTGTTCCTATGGACAACCTTCGACAACAACTAAGCAACTTCAATGCTAGCACACCTCAAGTCTTCAGTAACCAGAAAAAAATGGATTTTAATTTTTGGATTTATTTTGAATGTGGACTTCTAGTCAGCAAAGGAGCTTATAAAACTGTTCTCTTATCTTTGGAAAATATGGATCATGCTAATGCAGATCATAACAGATTTACAGAGACTTTGAGTTTCAATGGATTGAACTGGACGAATCCTCAAAACTGGACTGATTTTGCAGTCGATGTCGGACCAATGATTTATTTCATTCCCTTGTCTGAGAAACAGAAATTAGAATGTCCTCAAACTCAGTTTTTCATACACTACGTTCCTGCATTGGCAATGCACAGGCTGCAATGGTATATTGTTGAAATGAAAACAAAAAAATGGATTGACTCGAGGGTTGACTTGATGGAAGCTAAAATTGTTGAGGAGATGGAAAAAATTGCAGGAGAAAATCCAGAAAATGGAAGTAGTGAGAGTGGAAACTCTTCAGAAGGTTAAATAAAAAGGAAAAAATTTATTTTATACAATAGGTTATATGGATTGTTTATACACCATAAAAGGGTATATTTTAAAATTTTTTAATGTTTCTTATGCTGACGATGAAATAATTACTAAGCTGAGCAATGTTTTTTGTTTTTTTGACATACAATAAATGGAAAAGTTTCGTACTTGAATTTTAAGTAATCATTTTTCCATGTTTCCAAATTTTACAAATTCACATTGGATTTTAAATAGTTAAATTTTGAATACAATAGTGAAGAGAAAGTGAAAGTGAGAAAATTCTGCTATGTTGAGGTATGAACTTTCTCATAAAATGTTTGATAAACTTTTATTGGGCAAATTTTAATATTTTGCAAATATGAACTGGAATAGTTAGAGGAAAAGTTTCATTATTAGCTATAGACTGAAAAAATTACAGAAAAAATTTGAAAATAACTGAATTTTCTGAAATGAAGCTATAATTAATAAGTTATGAAAAAATTAAAGAATTTGATCAAATTTTCATCCGAAAATTCCAGAAATCATATAAAATTTATGTTTGGCTCTAAACTTATCATTTATTAAAACTGATTCTTGCAAATTTCGTCAGTATATAATAACTCTACTACTGATATTTCTTTATCATGAAAACATACGATTTGTTGGATGCAGAGAAATTCAGTTCACACGTTTTTTATCGGTCGTGGATATCTTGCAATGAAGGAGTTAGAGCATGTACCAGAGAAAATGTCTGTTGTGTAGCATACTGTAAAAGCAGTTCGATGGCAGTAGCGTTCGCAATTGTTGATATTTTGTTATTAATTCTTACCATTTTTCCATTTGAACATAATAATTTCAATTTGGTAAAACGATGTTAAAATATTACAATAACCTCTTTCGTTTATATAAGTTTACTTCTCAAGAAAACATTCCATGCTTAGAAAAAATTAAATAATTTTATTCCTTCAAGAGTTTTCGTATAAATGAAGATGAAAGAAAATTTTAGGAGTCGAGAAACGAAAAGGAAAAATTATGAATCTGCATACAATGGTCAAATATTTCGTTAACTTTTGTGATTTGGGAATTCTTTTTTGAAGAACTAAGTGTTTTTGAATCGCAGAAACTAAAATGGGAAAAGTTTTGATTTGTCATGTTTTTGGATATTTATAGGAAATTTCAAGAATTATGATGTGTAAAAGAAAGTGATTATAGAGAATATTAACAATTTTGAAGGATTATAGAGAGATGATATGTTAGTTATTTAGAGAAACAAAAAAAAGTCATTAAAGTATTCATGTTGAATGAAGGTTAGAATCTAACCTTCGTTTCAATTTTTCAAAGGATATCTAAGCGTTAGATGTACTTTGTTAAGTATAACCATAAGCATAGACAAAAAATCGATTTAATTGCTCCAACTGCATTTTTTTAATCAGGAGACAAAAAAGTTAACATTAAAGTATTTAATTACGATATTCAATATAATCAACACATCGTACATCGTACATTTTTTAAAGAGAATATTTAAAAATAAGAATCTAAAGTAACATATAAAAGAGTCTTAAAAAATCTTAAATACAACTCTTAAGTATCATGTTTCATATAAAACAGTTTTATACACTGAAAAGTATTCGTTTAAAAAAGTTTCAAAGGTTTGTCTCCGTATAGATCACAATTATTTATCAGAAAACGACATTTTAGATGGAAAAAAGTGATTAAATTTCAATAATTGAAAGCAATTTCTTACAGAACGTACACTGTGATAAATATCAACACTGAGAAAAAGAAATATTTAATATCAACATTTTTATTAAGTTGCATGATTTTAAAAACATACGTTCATATCTAACGTTGTATCTGAACTATCATAATATATCTAATTTGAAACAATCCCTATGATGTCAAATAGTGTTTCCAGTAAACCTGCGACATATTTGAATCACTTTTGTTGTGGCAGAAAGAGAAATGTTAACGGTAACAAAATATAGACCTAAAATTACTTTTCATCTTCCAACTTGGCTCAAGAATGATAAATCGTAACAAGTGGAAACCGTCATTTTCCGTTAATAATATTTGAAACTTCCTGTTGTACTCCGATCTTTGCATGAAACAAATGTTGGTGTAATGCAAAACAACGTACAATAAAATCAAAAAAATAGAAATGGTCAGCTCAACTATGCTTTACTTCTAGTTGAAATGGCATATTAATAGTTAATATATCAGAATTGGGAGGCTATTACAGAAATCCTCGCTTTTCTGCTCGTTTCCGCGCCGCAGAAAAACAAAAGGGCGTCGTTTTTTTTAATACTTGTGGAAATGTCGACTTTGTAAGAGTTGAATTGCAAAAAAAAAATGAATTTGGAGGAGATTGCAGATAGCTGGGGACTCACTTATCTGTTCCCAACACTAATGGGTAAGTTTTCAAGTTATCGATCACGTTTGATGTATTTGATGTAGATTTACAATAAATACTCCGGTTATTTTTTCCTACGCATACATATAAAGGTTCAATTGTCGTCACTTCCTTGCAATGTTTGCATTTTGCACATTATTCAAGTTTTGATCACGCTGAAATTTGAAGAATTACAATTCCACATACGTTTGCGTGATGTTTGGACAATTTTAAATAAAGAAGCGGAAGATTCAGATGAAAAAGCGATATCTTAACTATTAACATACCGATTTTTGTCCTATATAGATCAGAGATGCCATATTGAAATTGAGAATATCTTTCACGTAACTAGATATCGCTTTCGCCATAGGCAAATATACGATATCTCAACATTAAATATACGCACTTATTAACAAATATATCTTTTTTTAAGTGAAGGATTTTAATGAACTTAAATATATCAAAATAGCATTAAAAATCATGAACATGTGTATGAAACCGTGATTGCAAAACATGCCTATTAACAAAACTAGACACTTCTGAAAATATGTAAAAAATTTATAAAACATTCTTAACAAGTGCGTTAAATCTGTATCATACACAAACATTAATAATTTCAATAAACTTCCATATATTAAATTGTTTAGAATTCGATAATCAATATCTATTTTAAAATAACTTGACACTTACGAAAATCCTCACAGTGTTTATTAAAAGTTTTAAACCAGTTCATTAAACCTTTGAATAATGCATATGATCTAAAAAGAAAATGTTTGTGGCAGTAGCTCAGTTGTCAAAACGTATGTATAGGCATTATAGGTATCTTAGGTAGGAAAGTACTAGGTTCAAATCCCCCTTGAGGCGAAAAATTTTTCTGGAGTCATTTCACAATTTTCGAAAGTGTATAGTGAGATAAACTGAAACACGTTATCAAATTCTTTTTTTTACAGTGTAATAAAAATATACATAGAATGTTAAATGAATTTCACAAACCAGTGTATGGATTTTAATCAACTTGTATATGAATATTTTAAATACAAGTTTACAAAAATTGGTAAACTGGTTTATTTAAATTCAGAAACATTTATGAAATTCAAAGAAGATTGTGTATTGATTTCAACATGCGTTTATGTAAAAAACTTTCAAGACAAGCTTATTAAAATCAATACAAAAATTTATAACAGAGTAGCATAAATTTTGATAATGTACGGTGACGAAAATAATATAGAGTTTTTTTCATTCCACATATACGATCATAAATTTCAAACTAGCCACGATTGAAAACGAAATTCATTAAATTTGAATTTGAAGGTTATAAAAAAAAACAAGTGTTCTCCATACACCAATAATATTCAGTTTCATCTCTTTCTAACTCATACAACACATAAAGATAGTTATAGGAACTGATAAAATCTCAGAACTCTTGATCACAAGGAACCATTATTACCAGGATAAAATTACAGGAGTCATAGTACTCTCCAGATAAATGTTATATTTCGGCTTAAATGAAGTCCTCTTCAGAATCTACATAAAAAACAAAAACCCCCATATATTATAATAAATATTGTATAACTGAAATAAAAATGTATATTCATCAAAAAACTAAAAAAAAAGGTGAAAAATCGTGAATATGAACAAATTAAAAACAAATTATTTTCTATCATACAGACCAAAATATCGGATAATCAGAAACCCTGAAATACTGGACGATGTTCCAACAAAAATCCATTTGGATCAAACGAAACTGAAGATTCTTTTTTCTCAGTGAAGGTACCTCATCTGCAAAAGAGAGGTTATGTTTTTCCGCCAGGACTGCAACAAAAGCTGCGTAGCGCGTTCGATAAGCACGTTCAAAAGCCTAATTACCCATAAATTTATAGCGGTCCAGAAATGTAAATATGAAATATGAAAATGAGGACGGGTGTAATAAAAGTGATGTACGAGGCTCCGTAGGGGCTCGTTCATGAAGGCGTCCATCATCGGGCTTCTTTGTCTGGCGGCCATTTTCACTCGTCTCGCCTGGCTCTACGTCTCTCTTTTTCATACCCCCGACATTCTCGTCCGATGGCTTCGACAATGATTTATACCTACGCGTCAATGGCCCCGCGAAAATTACGTGTATGTTTATCCGCGAATCGATGAAAATTACGACTCTCCCGGTTACCGCAGTGTTTTCAAAATGGCGACCTTCTGGATGTCCGTCTAAACCGTTTTTCGAAGGCTGCTTTGGAAACAAAACTTCTAGATGATCAAATTTATATTCTGAATTAATTTGTATCGTGTGTCCCGCGCAACCGCGGTTCAACTTGACACCTGAGTTGAGTTGGTATCACTGATCCTACGCTTTTCTTGTGGACTCAGTGCTACCAACTCAACTCAGGTGTCCAGTTGGTAGTACTGATTCCATGAGAAAAGCATAGGATCAGTGCTACCAACTCAACTCAGCTGTTCACTTGAACCGCAGAATATACGGTATATCACCCTGTGCACACGTTCATGGCATTTCGCACAATCGTCCAGTGCACAATAAATACGGCGCTCAATAAATTATGCACAATTGAGACCATCCTCTGCGATAGAAAAATTTATTTTGTAGAAGTAAGATGTCCTTTTGTTTATATTTTAGTGCACAATAATGAGACAATCATGTACAATTTTTTAGATACAACTTGAGGGTTTCGAATTGCTTTGGGAAATTCTTGGAATAAAACATCAAATCTTAATGATGTCAGGACTATAAAGGCAATCCGATCAATTTTTTTTTGCTTTCGATTTGTTTGGAGGCTCGCGCTTTACTTCTTGAGTTCTCGTTCCACATGGAAAGCGAGATCAGGTACTTGCAGTGTAACGTACAACGTCGATTGTATGCAAATCCAGTTCAAGAGAGCTTCGATCTCACGTTTAATCACGATTCCTCTGCAACTTGTAACGCGTTTTCTGCTTTTTCATGCTTGAGTTCTATAAGCTCCCTTGAGAAAAACCATGTTTTTCTGGAATGTATGTAAAAACCTGAAGATTATGAGATGAATGATTTTTGATGGAGTTGCATTTTAACATAACATCAAGACGAAATTTAATAATTTTACGACTTATTTAATTTTTCATGACTTTGGAGAATGGTAATATTGGACTTTCATTTTTTGTTTTTTATACTTTAGTGCAGAAATGATAGGTTTCATACCGTGTGTGTCTCTTGAAACTGGACACTAGATTTAGCGTTAAAATTGGTTGGTGCACAGGTATCCGCAGTTATCCACTAGATCCAAGTGTACCAACCCATTTTAACGCCAAATCTAGTGTCCAGTTTCAAGAGACATACACGTTTTTGAGAAATTAAAAAAAAAGGTTCAAACCCCTTAAAAGTTTCAAAATCAGTGGTACCTTAAAAATTCGCCATAACTAAACTTAATATGATTCAATCTCGTGTCATATTTGCAAGATTTATTATTCTAACAATTCGTTTACACAAATTGTAAAAAAAAATGTTTGCAAGATGTAAACGCACTAGTATGCGTTCTGGTTCAGGCCTAGAGAATTAATTTTATTAATTTGTTACCATAGATAAACAATTACTTGCGAGGTTGAAGTTTTATTTGTTTTTATTGTTTCCAGGTTACTGATCATGGATCTGATGCCAAATTCTCAAAATTGATTTAGTTAAAATGTTTTGAAATCGAATAATGAATAAAAATTAGATTGTTACATGCAAATGTTTTCATAGTTTTTCTAATCTGCTTATTACCAATCTGGCATCTAGTTCGCAAAGCTAATTTATTCAAACTGTTTTTTATACATTTACATTTTTTTACTATTTGACTGCACATTCGCGCAAAATTAAAGTTCTTGTAGAACGCATATGCTTCAATGATTTTGGAAATCAATAGACTATAATAAATAATAAAACGATAATAATCCGTTACACCCGAGGCGCGCACGCCACCCATCCAAGTTGCGGCAATAACTATCGCCGGTCGTCCTAGGCGATCAAATGCCGATCTCGAGTATAACAACTCCACGGGTCCCTATACGTCCTCATATATTATTTAGTATTGTATTCTACTTCTAGTATTAAAAATATACTTACTACTTTTTAGTATTTATAAAATTTTGTTGCATTTTTGAGTATTTACATAGATTCAGCGTATTTTGCTGTTTTTCTTTAACGATTTATAGTATTTAATGCTATATTATTCAAATTTGAATAGATTTTTATCATAGTTGAAAATTTGTTTTTTTTTTTTAGATTTTTTTGTGATTTTTGTAAGGAACCCTTCTGTTTGTAATAGATTTTGCCTAAAGAGGACTCAATCTAAGAGTCGAAAGCTTGGTAAATAAGAAAGGAAAATAATACATGGGATTCTCGAAGATTTGACTTTCTCCTTTATTTATTAATGACATGATTTACATTTATATTAATACTAACGTACATGGATTCGACATTTAGACTCTCCCTTAAACACCTACGTATTCGCTAAGTAACGATCAACAACCCTTATTTTTTTCATCTGGATTCTTCCCAGCAGAACCAGGAACAATTACGATGAACTGTTTAATCTGCCAATACGAGATAATGCAACTATCGATAATTTAAGGTTTGCAGATCCTGAGTGGACGATCGTGCGTGTGGCTCGAGCCCCTCTAATTTAAACAGTCCCAGAGGCCCGCAGCAGATTATTGTTATAACCGTTCGGAATCGGCCGGTTCACAGGTGGAGAACGCGATTTCCAACTGATTTTATCGAAAATGCGATGGTCATAACGTCGTTTGTTTCGCAGTAGCTATGAACACGCTCTATGTTATTGCAATGCTACAAAATAGAAGCTCTAACTGATGCTCATAAGGACAACCCAAAAATTTCTACCTACAAATTGTACACTTCATGAACTTTCCTTTCTAGCACGCGTCTTCTAATCCCTTGCATTTTAAGTACAGCTTCTAAGTGTTTCCTGACTATTTAAAAAGTTGATTATCTTCAAGTATCTTGTAAAGTGTTTTCTTTTTCATCTTAAAATTACAGGACTGCATGACCCTAAGTCATGGCAGAGGCTTCCTCAGAAAACAAGGGATCCTGTTTTTTTCATTTGTACGCCAGTCTCGCCCGCGATTTTTCTCGGCGCAATTTCATATCGTTTCCTGGCAACGTGGAAACGATTACATTCCGTTTCAATCGTTCTCGATCGCGTTTTATGAGTTTCCATTTTCCTGAAAAACTTGCCTCCCCGAGATTGCGTTTCTTTCATCGTCGCGAGAAATTAGCTTTTCTGTAAGCGATGCAACTTTTGTCATGATTTTCTAAGCACACAAGAAAAAAGCGTTCTTCATATCCCTAAACTTTCTAATTATGATATACTTAAGACAACATTTTTCGTCCTTTTAGTGAACATTTTGTCCTCCATCGTCGAAACTATGCTCTTCTCCCCTTTTTCTTTCTGAATCGTTCTGCGGAATCCAACTTAAACCCTTTTATGAGGCGTAATTTACGAGTTAGGCTATTTTGTTTGTTCTTAATGTTGATCGTTTCTTCTTCAAATCTCTCTTCTCAAGTTTAGGAAAGCGTATTTGGCGTATTGGCGTATTTGGCGATAAACCCCCGATGGGCCGAATAGGCGAATGAATTTTTCAGGGCGAGGAAGAAAAATGGCGAGCCGGGAAAATGAATAAACGCGCGAGGGGTATTTGTTTCGTCAAAGAATGACCATTACGTGCGTATATTTACTTTATTGCCCACCTGTTGCGGTAACCCACTTTCTTACGCGAACGTAAGACTTCTTAACGTGGAATCTCATTGCCAGAGAGTTGGGTTTGATAAATGCAGAATTAAAGGTGGACCATTGAAGGTCTGAAGAGCTGTTCGGAAGTTACAAAAGGGTTGTGATAAACTTGCATACTTTAATTCTTTCTATTCAAAATCAATTTTATTTCCAGTATCTCTAACGATCCAAAAAGTAGATCAGAAGACAGAACGATCCTGTATTTACTGCCATGATACTACTGTTGCCTGTGTAACTGGATTCCAAGACCCTTATCTAACCTTGGATTAAATCGTACGTAGAGGGTTCGACAAGGGCCACCCTTGGCAGGGCTGTTATTCCGATGATCAGGTGCTTTGTGATCGGATTAATAAACACAAATTGGGTCTGTCATCGATTCCAGGATTGAATCTTCTCATTTTATCTCTTTAAAATTGAAAGATAGTTAAAAAAGTGACTTCCCACTCGAAGCTTAAGGAGCCCTGGAAAGTGGGTAATCAGCAATCAACGAATTAGCGAAGATTGCGACTCAGCCCAAGTGGCTTATTGTTTCGTTAGCTGCAGTCTCCAGCTCATTTGCGTTAGCTCAATAAGGGTAAAAGCGCGATCCACGCAATTAGAATCCTAATTACAGCCAACAAGATGTTTCCTAATGTTGCGTTTATGGCGTTTCAGCAATTATCGTCTTGATTAGCGAAATTCATATGGGAGAAGGAGCCATAAGGCGTCTTCCTGAAAACTGGAAGGTGGAAGTTTGGTTTGATTTTGTTCTTTTTTTTTTTAGAGTTCAAAGATAGTTGATTGTTAGTGTTTTTTGATTGTTGAAGATGTAATGTATTATGAAATTTTTGACTTTTTGTCGAAATTTGGCGCGAATTTTGAATTTTTTCACACGTTGTAGTCACAAATCGATTATTCTGAAATCCATTTTCTGTCTCTAATTTTTCGAAAATTTTTTCCATTCGACGATTTTCCGACAATTATTTTTACACACACGCTACTCCTGAATTTGTTTTTCCCATTTTCCGTCTTGGATTTTTGAAAATCGATTTTCTCGTCACTATGTTTCTGGAAAATGAAGAAATCCGAGAATCTGCTCAAATATCCTCGGAAAATTCGAATTTTTGTTATTGTTTACTTACTTTCAAGTTTTTTTGATTATGATGAAAAAAATGAAAATTCATCGTGCATATTTCAAAGAAATTTATTAATACATACAAACTACAAATTATTCTAATTTTTTCTGGATTTCTACAAATTTTTATTGTTACATAGGATTGTTGAATATCAATGGAATTTTCTTCGTTTTTATACATGAGAATTTTCAAAATTCCAAAGATTATGCGCACTTGTTGAAAGTTTTTCAGGTCATTATGAAAAATGAAAAAAACATGTCAGAAAAAGTATGATACTAAATAAGATTGGCAAAATTATGAGATTTTTTAAAAACATTATGAATTTTAAACATTCTTAAAATTTCAACATAATAAACAATTTAAAAATCATGAAATATGATAAAAATATGTTTAAATGATTAGGACTTTGCGTAGTTTTTGAACATTTTTTAGGAGGTGAGATTTTTTTTGTAAAACATACAAATGTTGTCATGCAAATATCATACATATATGATAATGAACACGATTAGGAAAATCACTGAATCTTTTCTGGAACGATAAAAATTCTTAGAATTTTCAAAAATTATCAAATACCTATAAAATTTATAATGATGAATTTCTTGAATTCTATCATAATTCTTGATATAATTCACGATTTTTCTTAATTTTTCATTATCTCTTAAGTTTTCCAAATAGTTACTAGCAATTAAAAATTAAATCATAATCACGCTTTTTGAAAGAAAACTGTTGATCAACAGAAAGTACAAGATTTATGATTTACTCTGGAAATTCTACTAATATTTATCATTTTTTATAGTAAAATAGAATATCTTTTGAATTTTTGATGTTTATTCCTATGTCGAAATGACGAAATGTAAGCTGATGAAATTTCCGAAGTTTCATAAAAATTTGTTGAACATTCACGATTTTTCGTGATTTTCTATTATTTCTACGTTGGTAAATTTGGACTAAAAAAAATCACCTTATTATGCATATTTTGAAGAAATACAACCGTGAAGATTATCCATAAAATTCATGAAACTTTTCTGAAAAAAGAATGTTTAAAATTTTCAAGAATAATTTATTTATTTTCCAAATTTTATGATATTTCAAGAATTTCAAACACAGTACCAACTATCCAACTCATCAAATTTCTTTAAACTTCTTTGATTTTATGACGATTTTTCGTAACTTTCTATTCATTTTCGGCTTTTCAAATTTTTATTAACAGAATGTGAAAAACACTATGATATCTACTCATCTAAAAAAAATCTGGTTTCGAATGAAATCTAAAAAATTTATGTAATTTTTTGAATATTGCAGTATTATCGAATACCCTCCAAATTTTTCGATGTTTTTCTTCTTCCTGAAGTTTTAATTCCAAACATAGTACAATACATTGAAAATTTTCAAAATTTTTTAAAATTTGTTTCAATGATCACGATTTTTGTTATTCCCTATTACTTTCCAAATTCTTTCCATTTTGATTGAAAAATTCGAAAAAAATCATGCAAATTTGAAAGAAATGCATCAATGAACAAAATCTACAACATCTATCAAATTTTTCAAAACCACCTTTAATCAATAACCTCACGACACTTGAACTGATTAATAATGTGAACAAAAATAAATGCAAAGAAGGCGAAACGGGCTTTGCGAGTTTCGCCACTGGGAATTTTTTTCGCTCTCGGATCGCGATATGAATATGGAAAAGCCCCAAATGCCCCTCGTTTCCGGAACGTCTTCACGCCCGAAACGAAACTCGGGGGCTTCTTGTCGCGGGCGCTAATTCCCTCGTTTATGATTCAACGCCTTAAGCTGCTCTCAAACAAAACACGGTGTTAATTCCAGTTTCCTAAGACGTGCCCGCGGGAATATTCACTCCCACCCCCCCATCCGGCCCCTTAAACTTTATTTTCTATGGACACCATGGGAGGAATATATAGTCTAGGCTGCAAATAGAAAGTGCATGAAAATGGGAAGTATTCTGTTTGAAGGTTATTTTTTTCCAAGTTCAAGTTGAAAACTTCCTCAAAGATTATAGTAATACTAATAATACACTTTCAAAAATGCAAGCTCACACCTTTGGGACATTTTGTGCACCGCCCTTTGGAGTAAAAAACAAATAATTAATATAAATTACTTCTCCTTCAAGTCATACGAGGAGATCCGGTCAATATTAATTCAAGGAAAAAACAATCACTCCGGGTTTCTTATTTGTTTATTACACTCGCTTCTGCATCCAACGAACATGCATTTAACGAGCATACCAAGCGAATAAGCACGTTGGATCGGAGAGAACAAATACCCCTTACTCCCACCAATGGCCTGCGGCGATGGGATGGGAACTCTTTCTCCCTTCTCCCGCGTCCCGCAACCGCAAATTTATGGCTTTCTTATATTCCGACGCGTTCGACGGTCTGACTGCGACTGACTCTAGCGCATCCCGTTTCGCGCAGTCCGCTCGAGAGTGGGAGCCCTTCACGCGCCTTGACGCAACGAAGGTCACGGTCCCGAGCTGCTCGTTGGATGCAGGAGCGAGTGTATTTGAATGTTAACACGACGTGTCGACCCTTGGTACATTACAAATCAGTACAAAGTCCCTTTAAAAAACAGGCCAAAAAAAAATATATAATGTAGTTTACCAATAGTTAAAAAATTCTCGTCTTGCAATGAAATCAGTGAACTAGGAGAAGCCTAAAACTATCAATCCCCATCATCGTTATGCATAAAGAATCCTTGTTGCACTAACTGAACGTTTATGTAAACACACAGCATTCATATTGAATTTTGGAACTGGCAACTTATCCAGATGTCTAATGCGTCAATTTTCGATCTTGATGTTCTTTCGCGTTCCCCAGGTGCTTGAAAATGGCACAGGTCCATCAAGAGTCCGCGAGGATTATCCGGGAAAAGGGCAAAAGGGACGTACGTCCGGAGCTTGACGAGCTTTGCTTTTTCTGGCTCGGCCCTTGAGAGGTGCTCCCGCGGGCGGCTTCGGAAACGTGGGAGGGTGGCAAAAGGGATGGCGAGGACTGCGAGGAGCCGCAGGACGTAGACCCAACATGAGCTCTCGGAACGCGCTTCTATCACGCCTGGCGAACGGGCGGACAGCTCCGAGGCGATTTGTCTTTCATTTTGGCTAATTTATTGCAAAGCCGGCCAACTCCGGGCGCTATTCTCGACTCGCCACGCCCGGCCCAACTAATGTCCCACATAAAACTCGGTATCAGCGATCCTCAAACGGGGATTTACAATCCCTTCAAGCGGCCCCGGCGTGGCCGTAAATCCTCGGGAGCCGCGGCGACGTCGATATATCTCGCTTGCGAATACTCTCCGCTCAGATGTCCCTAATGGATGCTCCACCGAGTATCCGAGAAGACGCTTTTCCGGCAGGAACCAGGCACCGACAAGGACTCGTCATTTGCTGGTCAAATTGGTCAAAAATGGACAATCTTCAACGGTCATTCAAGACTGAGGACAAATTTATGGGTCAAATTACAAAACAACTGATTCATTTTCCTATGCTTATCTGAGGTTCGAGAGCCAGGTCAGGAGGTTTTTTTTTTTCATTTTTTATTTATTATTATACCTCTCAGAAGAGTCCTCTACTTCTCTGATACGACACTTGACATATATTTATGCTGGGTTCTCACTTTTCTTGATGTCTAATAAAGTGCTTTTGTTTCAATAACGTATCGTTAAGTCATGTATAAAAATGCCCAAAGTCACATTTCTCGAACTGTCATACGCTGTTGTGATGACTCCTTCATTTATCCTGACATGTAAAAGACAAGTTCAGAAAGAATCCAAGACCTACATGGTCTTGGCCACAAGCACAATATAAATCGCAGTAAACCCATGAACGTGATCATGTGAAGCGCTGTTCTTCATGGATCTTGAATGAAGTGAATTGATTATCAAAATACAGAAACTACCGAAATGTCACAAAATGAACCAAATTCGATTTCTGAAGCGATTGCTACAGTCCAAGAAAATTAAGGAAGACCAGTGCTCCAGGGAATCTAAGTGTGAGTCCTCCACTGAGAAAAAATTTATGAGTCAAATTACAAAACAACTGATTCAAGTTACCATATCATTTTGAGGTTAGAAAACCTAGGCAAGAGGTTATGAAGGAATTACCACAATTTTTTAATACTTCTTAGAAGAGTCCTTTACTTTTAGAAATATAACACTCAACATAGTCTGAGAGTGGTATGGGAATGATGTTTATGCTGAATTCTTACTTTTCTTGATATCAAAAAAAGTGCCTTTATTTATGACGTATCGTGAAGCCATACATAAAAATGTCTAAAGTCACATTTCTCAAACTATCATACGCTATTGTAATGACTCCTTCATATACCTTTCAACCTTGAACATATATTCATAAACCTCTTCCGGAATCCGGAAAATATACGTCAAAAATTAAAATCAACAAGCAAATCTATGTTTTATTTTGTAAGTCGACATTTTGATTTTTTAATGATCTTTAGAATGAATAATAAAGAATACGAAATAACTAGCAATCGAATTGTTTATTGAAAAGGCGCAATTTTAACTGTATAACCAGAGAGATTTAACAGTCTCAACTTTCAAATTTTAACAGGTGCCTGTATAATACAATTCAATAAAATCAAACCCTTTAATGATGAGTTTCGATTGATAAAATGTTAGGTGAAAAAGTGAAAATGAACTTCAAATTTTAAACACGGAGAGAACGGAAAAATTACACGTTTCTATCATAAATAGTCAATATTATAGATTTTGAAACTTGAATAATGTATTGTAATTTTTGGATGTGGATTTTTCAAATAACAGTTTATTGGAGTTAGAAATAGGGAAGAATTTCGATGTGAAAAAAAGAGATTTTCGAATTTGAAAGATTCAATGTTTTAAAAATTATTTTTTTTTAAATTTTATGTGAGTCTTGAAGATGAGGAATTTATTAGGAAAAATATGGACAAATTGAGACTTTTGCTTAAAAAGTAAGCTTAGCATTCAAAATTAAAAAAGCGAAAAATAGAAATCTGAGAAATGCAAAAAAATTGCCATTTTAAATGGTAAAAGTTTAGTGTATGTTAACACTGCAAAAAAACATATATGAGACATGTCTCCGTAGAAGACACGAAGACGCGAAATCCATGTCTTCAGTCATTAAGTGTCTCACTTTTATGTATCAAAAAGATGTGTTTCGAAGACATCTTTGAACGTCTCAAAAATGGCGTCAAAAAGTGTCTCGTGGCAAGACACCATTTTTTGCAGTGAATGCTCATTTTGAAGATGAAAAATTGCTAAATAAGCTTCTTTTTGGATATAGAATGATATGTGAATAGTTTCAACCAAACCACGATGAAATGAAATAAAACATGATACATAGCAATCATAAAATGAATATTTCTAACTTTTTGAATGAAATGATTCCTGGAAAATTGGCAAAGCTTTTATCTGTCTAGAAAAGTCGCACAACATAAATGCTAAGACTGCAAAAAATCGTTACACAGAATAATCACCATTTGTAATTTAGCTTAAACTTTTGAATTATGCTAAATCTATGTGAATACTGAAAAGAAAATTAATGATTGCCAATAAAAACGGATAAAAAATTAGAGACTTTATCAATACAAATATGCTTTTTCGAAATTTGAATATGTTTAAAAAAATATCAAAATCCAACGTAAGAAACATTGAAATGAAAAATAAAATCTCAAAATTTGAAATTCGATAGAATTCAAGGCACGAAATTGAGAATTCGTCATAAATAAAGTGAAAATTTGATGAGTCAAGTATACAAAATATTTTAAGAAAAAATATATGTTTTCCTGGAAAACCCCCCCCAAAAATTTTTTCTGGTCGCATCCCTACGTATAGAATAAAACTATTGGACCAAAGTTAGAAATTGTGTTTTTTGACACAACCCTGAAAAGTTCAGAGGAATTTCCATTAGGAAACCTCAAACTTCATCTAGCAGATAAAAATATTCTGTTTTGAACAGTTTTCATCAACTTTTTTTACTTGACTGTTCTGAAATTTCTGATCCGCTCTTCTCCAAAATAAAAGATACTTCAAAAAGTGTTTAGTTAATCACAGAACATCAAAGGGAAAAATATCCGATCGCGCGACAAAGGACTGTCTGTAAGACGCGAACGGTTTCATCCCTTGAGGCATTTAAACTTGCTGGGATCTGACGTTTCGTCTACAAAGCTCGTCAATTCATTAACCCATGGGCTATGTCAAGACCAGAGCCGACTTTGGAGCTCGACTATGCAGTTTGCACTTATCGCCAAAGAAGCCTGTCATCACTAATAAAATTTCTTTCATATCAAAATGATCCTTACAAAATGAAAAACTTTCATTTCTATTTCGATCAGTCATATTCACCAATTCTATTATTATCGATTCTAGCTTCCGAGTTGACTAAATTGTTGACAATCTGTTATAATCATCAAATACCAACTTGATCCCTCGGAGTCAAGAATTGTTTTTTTATAAATGAAGGAACCCAATTATTCTCTCTGACAATGCTGTATTTCGGCCTGCAATCGAGCCCTCATCAGGAATCTGTATAAATATCCAAATAAAATTCATTCAAAAACAATGACCACATAACAATATTCTCCCAAACAGGAATGTCGAGACTACTTACTTGTTATAATCATCTAAGCTGTCAGACTGTCAGATCGTCAGAGTTGTAAGAACTCCAAAATATTGAATCAATGACCCTGTAAGTATTGTAAAACGTCGAAAAAACCGTAAACACGAAGATGAATCGCGAGAAGTGGCCTCACATTTTTTGTGCTCGATCTCGGGCTAATTTTGCAAAAAGCTCGTGCACCGTTATTATTCGCTCTTGCGACGGGTCGACTCACACGAGCGCCCTCGGTGCACGTCTGTGGCGAATGAACGTTTTAATTCCCCTCCATAAAAGCCAACGACAAATCAAACGACTTTGACATGATAAAGTGTCGGGCATAAATATCGGTATCAATGCGCGTGCACGCAATGACGCGGTGTCGATGTTTCCCCCCTCGATCACGGCCTCCCTTTTCCCCCTTTTCGTCAGACGATCGTTACATTTACAAGTAAACTGGATACGCTTGACGAAATTTCTGACCCGTCGTTACTCTCCCAATCGCTATGTAAATGTCCGTTATGTTTTCGTATCATCACGAAACGGCCTGTCGCTCAGAGATCGTCTTTGTTTTTTTTGTATCTATTTATCTCCTTATATTAGAAAAAATTACCATGATAAAAAAACACGTCATTTCCCACGAGTATTATAACAGCAATAAAAATAACAAAAATATTTTCTAGATTACTAATGAAGAAATAATTTGATTTCAAGACGAATTTTCGTACAAATTTTGAAAATTACATTGGGACAGTAATTTGTTAACAAATATATATATTCGATTAACTTTCATTTGCACTTAGTTACTGCCTTACACAGTTCTTTCATCACCTGGCTTTTCCAAAAATTTGCATTGTAGAGCCATTGCCCATTTTTTTTTCCAGAATATACTCAGCCCAGTCCATGGGTAAGAGATGTGAGACTCTAATTGCACGGTAAAAATTCAGAGGGTTTTTAGCAGAGAGGGTCGTACGGTTTATTCACGCGAAAGCCGTTAATTGCTATAGTTACGCTGTTGTCGTAAAGTGTTTGGGGCGCACGCGACGGGAAGAACTTAGCGCCTAAGATTACTCAGAGAAAAAAAATCTTTGGTTCTAGGATAACGCTAGTTGATTCTAATTGAATTTGAATTTTGGTTATTTAAGTTTTCTGAAGTTTTTTTAATACAGGATGATATCCATTACTGAGCGTATATGGAAGATTTGGTTTTTTTTTAGACGGGACCCCTCACCTCCAAAGTTTTACGTTGGAAATGTTTTTTTTTAAACAGTACAAGAAATCCATAAACACCGAAAATCGATATACATGTAGTTGACTCAAAAATCTATAAAATTACTCGAAATCGGCTAAAATTTTAATTCTACAATATCGAGTTGTATGAAAATTAACATCCTTTTAGAGAATCTGGAAAAAACACTCATGATCACTTAAAATGCAAGACAAACCTACAAAATCCCATATTAAAAATACGGAACTACCAGAAATCTCAAAAACACAAACCATTTGTAATAATGTATTTTTCCAAAACTGTATAAAAATGATTGAAAATCGATTCAAATCTCTATTCTTGAACATCGAATTCTAGAAATATATATACAAAACACTACAAATCGTAAAATATACTAAAAAATCTTCCAGGTTCCGTAAATAAGAAACAAAATGCGAGAACATACTGGAATTCATTTATAAATGTTCAAAAAATATGTAAATATGATTTTTTGAAAAATGTATAAAACTTTGAGTTCTAGTGCATACAATTCTAGAAACCTATAAAGAAATTCATGAACATGATAGAAAGTTCTTCAAATGGTTTGAATACTATAAAAATATGAGGAAAATCCAAAAAGTATTCGAAATCTGTGTAAAAGATATTGTTTTCTATAAAATTAATTAGGGTACTCAAGTTCATTGGAATTTGCAGTACTATAGCATCAAACAAGAAAAATCTGTTTCCCCGCCTACGCCTCAGTTATGATCAGTTAAGACCAAGTTATTCTTCATCAAATGACTAATATTGCTGTCATGTTCCTTCACTCTGGCATAGTCAACAAGAAATGGACCAATTATACTTGCATTTGCTAACCTGGAATTTCTTAAACAGATCTCTTTCTCAAATTCATCTCTTCATCTAAAATATCTTTTCAATTCTATGATCAGTCAAGACTGAATGATTCTTCATCATGTCTTCAATTCTATTATGTTCCTTCACAATGGCACAGTCAACAAGAAATGGACCATTCCACAATTATACTTGCATTTTCCAGTCAGGTATCTTTGAAACAGATCTCTTTCTCCAATTCATCATCTCTTCATCCAAAATCTTTTCAATTCTATGATCGGTCAAGACTGAATGATTCTTCATCAAATGTCTTCTATTTCATCACGTTCCTTCACTCTGGTATAGTCAACAAGAAATGGGCCACTTCATAGTTATACTTGCATTTTCTAGTCTGGAATCTCTGAAACAGATCCTCTTCCTCAAACTCATCTCTTCATCCAAAATCTTTTCAATTCTCTCATCAGCCAAGACCGAATGATTCTTCACCAAATGTCTTCTATTCCATCACGTTCCCTCACTCCAGCCCAGTCAATAAAAAATGGACCTCGCCACAATTACCCCTGCATTTGCCAACCTGGAGTTCCATATTTCCCCGACCAGCCTCTAGAACATGGAAAATTAAGCACCCGGTCCCGCAGTGACAAGGAAACAAAGAACGCAAAGCGGAAGTGGAGAACGCAAAAAAAAGAAAAAAAAAAGGACGAAGTAAAATACGAAAGTAACCTCGGCAGTTGCCTGTGAAAGCTCAGTCTCAAAGGCCGGGGACGTTCAGGTACAGGAAGCACGAGCCGGATGGTATTGGCAGCAGAGCCATTACTCGACATGATGGATGCTTGACAGGAGCGGGCGTCGGGCGTCCTGCCCTGGCCGCCTGGCAGTTTTAGTAAGTAATGGCTTCACTTCATGCCCTGAGAAAGCCTCGCCGACGTCGCCACCCTTCCCACCCCTTTGCTTTTTTCCACCCTCTCTGCCACCATCCTTTTCTATACCTTTCTCTCTTTCGCCAACAGGAGCAACGGGAGCTTGTAATAACAACAAATCTTGGGGAATATTAATTCCTTGACGGGCATTACTCAGGCTACATGGCCGGTGGCTCGGGGGAAAAATGGCGCGATGAAAACGTCCGACAGCGAGGAAATACGGGGACTCGTATTACGCACGCACTTACGGGAACCAATCTCACCTCGCGCTCTTTCGTGTCGCGATTACGAAATGCTTTCGGGGTGAAAGTTGCGGGGGTTAGTTATGGACCTTTTTCTGTTTCCTCACACGCAAAAACGGGTGACGAGGGAGGAAGGGAAGGATGGTTGTGGCGAGGGACAGTTCTGGATGTGGAAGGTCTGACACTTGGCGGTGCAGTGTAAAAAATAACTGGAATTTTTTTGTTGGAGTATATAGAAGGAAATTTCTCAGTTAGATGGAAAATTTTCCGCCTTGTATGGATGTATTCGTATCTAGAAGGGACGTTCTCCTAATGGAGTTTGAGTTCGAGGTACTAAAAATAACGATTCCATGGCAGAGGAAACTCTTTTCCTGCAACAAAAAAAAAGGAGTTCAGGACAGGGAAAAGAGTTAAGAGAAAGAGGATCCGCCAGGGTCGTAGGAGATAGCGATAGGGTGGCATGGAGAGAGCAATCAGAACTTGGGCCATTGCTGGATATTACGGAGACGTGAGAAATGTCACCTCGACCATATTAATTGCCAAGATAAGCTTTGCTTTGATGGCAGCGACCTCCCCTCTTCCTTTCGTTACACCCCTTGAAGATGCATTAGAACACTGTAGAGATTGAATTTTATGCTATCAAGCAGTATTTTTCATTTCACTTCATTCCGTAACTTTCGTATCAAATAGTGCTTTTATGGAGTTGTCAAATAGTTTTCAATTCGCAGACGAAGACACTTGTCCCTTGCTTCCTTCGATGCGACCGATTCACGTGTATCGAGGAATACAATATGCTGAGTTTCAAGACACGATTTCTTCTCACTTTTGAAATTTCATATTGTCGGTATTCTTTTGCTGACTTGATTCGTAAAGAGTGCCTTCATCATTGGCAACGCGCGAACGTGATTCTTTCATGGTGAAGAGAAAAGTGCACCGATGCTCTGCGAGAACTTTTTTTTAAATCGCCTTTCCCTAAAAAAATCGTTTTTATTCAACTGTATTACAAGTCGTTTTCTCCCGCTTTCGTTCTTTTCCACTCCTTTTTTATCAAAGAATTCAACTATGAATTGGAATTCTTTGATAAATGAGTTTTTAACTTTCACTACATTTCTGTTACTCCGCCATATTTATAATTTCTTACCAAGTTACGATCACGTAGCGTATAAATGCCGCTACGTGCCCGGCAAAGCGACTCAGCGTATATAAAACGAGCGGACCTTTTCGTACGATAGACGAGTTTGCTTGAAACTGCAGAGTCCGCTGGACAAAGCGTAATCTTGTATCAACACAAGGCGTACGTTTCCCTTAATCGCTCCCTAAGGTACTTCGAACCTTCACAAAAAGGGTCCAGCATCGTGGCGAACTCCTGAAATAATTTAACAATTTTACAGTTGAATGGATTTGGCCTCATAGTTAATGTACCATAAAATCTGCAGGTGAATTATTCGTTCCATCGATTGAAAATTCTTTAAATAACTTCCTAATGTAGCTATTTTTTCTTGAAAGTTCTCCCCGAAATCCAAATTCGAATGTTTCGGAACTCTCCGAAAGAAGAAAGAATAAAATATCTGGTAATTTGAAGATCTCCTCGTTCATACTTGGTGCGTGCATAGACGATCACACTCTACGTGACACGGTTCTTATCTGTCGGGCCCGCTTCCCCCATGTACGACGTTGCCACGAGACGCGATAATCCGAACATTCCACCCTCGCCCAAAAGCTACCCTCTCGTCTCTTCCTACCGACGAATCTACCTTCGCACCCTTGACTCGTATGACACTCTAATCGCGAACGTGCGCTCGTATACAAACCACGTGTCCTTGTTTTCTGCCAGACTCGGCTATGACTGTACGAAGTTAGAGATAAAGAATCAAGGCGAGAATACACCGCATGAATTGTAGAATATGGTCGCAAACTGCAACAACTCGACGTTCTGATAGTCATAATCACAACAAAAATTATGCAAGTATGTTGCAAGATGCCTTTTGTTTTATTTTCTATTGATTTTCAAGTTCTATCAAAAGTTGGTAATTTGAATTACCAACTTTTGATGGTAGTTAATGGTCCCCCCAACAAAGAATCAGAATATTTTCGAAATATTTGCTTCAGACGTCTCAACAGCCAATCATCCAGAAGATAGAACACTTCTTCGATCGTCATTAGGTTCACAATGATTATCTTCATATATTCAACATTATTTTGTTACCATTTGAAGAAGGACATCTAATAAGCAATGTACAGCATTTTCTTGATAGTTGATGGTCCTGCAACAAAGAACTAGATCATGTTCGAAACATTTCCATTAAAAGCTTCAACTACCTATCATCCAGAAGATAGAACACTTCTTCAATCGCCATCGGGTCCATAATGATAATTTTCATGTATTCAAAATTATTTTGTAATCATTGAAAAACAACATCTAATAAGCAATGTACAGCATTTTCTTGCTACTTGATGGCCCCACTATAAAGAATTAGAATCTTCACCCAATATTTCCTGCAGAAGCTCTAACTAGCAATCATCTAGAAGATGAAACACTTTTTCAATCGTCATCGGGTCCATAATGATTATCTTCATATGTTGAACATTATTTTGTCATCATTGAAAAACAACATCTAATAAGCAATGTACAGCATTTTCTTGATAGTTGATGGTCCTGCAACAAAGAATCAGAACATTTTCGAAACGTCTTATTCAGAAGCTTCAACTACCAATCATCCAGAATCTGAAATACAGCCTTCGCACTCTAGAGACCGACTTCTGCAATTTCGCGCATAACATCGGAATTTGGAGTAAGGAAAACGTCCCACCGGAAGGGGCACCTCGACGATGGAAACGCCTTTATCGCCAGGAAGGACCGGCCGTTTCCGATGTATGTAGAGGACGAAACTGAGTCCGGGGTCGAGCAACTCGGCCTCCACAAATCACTGGCAATCTTGATTTACTTCTGTTTGCCCATTGGCTTAGTATCACTTCTGCGATGCTAAGTGAGAAGAACGAGCGCAGTCTCCTAAGCAACTGGCAAGCCCTTGCTTCGCCATTAGGAAGCGCAAGATTAGGTACAACGCGGGACCAGGGTGACGCTATAGATGCTATCTGTCACTTCTATGCACTTTATACTGCCAGCGGGTTAAGGGGCTCCAGATTAGAGAACCTTCCTCGTCTACCAAAGAATCGACCTTATCTGGACCGGAATTTGGGAGAATCGGACATGGATCGCATCTTTTTCTGAGTTGGTCCTGGTCATCGTGTCAGGGTACAAATGGGTGTGATGGTTCTGCTTATCGAGAACAAAAGCGATATTGTGAGAAATTTACAGAAGGGATATGACTATTTGGTATGTACCCTATAGTTTCCATTTTATATTGCCCATAATAGACACCAAGAGCAGGCTGTCACAGAAACAATGTTTTGCGAGTTGGACCTTGGAAAGATGGAAAAAAAACCTTCTAGAACATAAACCACGATCCCTGACCAAAATATTTTCAACGTAAAAACAACACCAACAAAAAATTCTTCTTTTGATCAACTCCCACTTTATTACGTCTCATACCCAATAATCTCGCCGGAAAAAACCGCACATCATCGGGTCGACAAATCAAAGCTTGGAAACGAAAAGCTCGAAAAAAAAGAACGGTGCCCATCCGTCATGTAATTTTTCGACTAAATTCTCGTCTTGCTTATACGCATCAATTTGGAGCTCGCGGACAAACAAAAGCATCAAAGTTCAAATCCGTGCGGACGGACGCGCGGTTTTAACCCGGCGCTCGCATTTCCCTAATGATTTACTATTGCATTATTGAGTAATTATTTCAATCCGCGAGAGCGAGGAGCGGAATGACGCGGGCGATGGAGAAAGACAGAGCGGAAGAGAGACGGCCCGACGCCTCTCGCGCTTCGCAGGCTACAAATCAAGTGTTCAGAACAAATTTTGAATGATATATTCGTCGAGCTCGCTTGATGCATGTATATCTGGCACGAGAGAGAAAGATAACAACCCCGTGGATTCGCAGTTTCCAGTTCGTCGTTCGGGAAATCTTTACTTGGCGAAAATCTCTTGATCGTTTATTTTCGAGACCTGGAGGAAGTGGTGTGGGAAGAGGGGGGTTTTGGGGCGAAGACCCCTATAGGAATTTGGATAGAACTGATGATTGTGGCAGTAATAAGGAATAGATGATAAGAATATTAACGATGAGAGATATTCATGAAAAATTGTAATGATGAATAATAAAAGAAGAAAAACAATCAAAAGTGTACTTACTGTCGCCAAGGGGCAGATAGTATTGTGAAAAATAATTATCATCCATATCAATTTTATAGGATTGTTGATTCAATTAAAAACCGTTCGCTCATTAAAATACTTGTCGGAAATTTTTTCATAAGCCCGGGGAAATTAATTTTCCTAACGATGCACTGTAATTATAACCGCGACGTTTCCGGTTGTAGTGACTTCCGAGCCAGCTTTTCGCTTTGTTTTATTTCGGAGCGCCCGCGAATTTGTACATCGCAATAACTTGCCGCTATAAAAGCCATCGACAAATCAAATTTTGACGTGATTCACTGGTGGACATATATTCCCGAGTCGTGGCAGAAGAGGCGTCGGTGACACGGGGAAAAAGAGGTGGCTGAACACGTGACATGTGTTCAACCCCTACATGTATCTTTTTTTTACCTCCATGCAGTGGTGTAGGCAAGTTTTGAAAAATAAGTAAAAAAGAGAATTATTTTTAATATGTACCATTTTTCATATAGAATCATACCTCTTTTCTATATAATGTCGATAATGTCTGTGAGTTCAGTATTTGTGCAGTTTGAGGGATTTTATGATATTTTTATGGATTTGTTTACAAACTTCTAAGATTGTTTGAAATTTTTATATAGATTTCTAGGACCAGATGATTAAGAATGAAGTTTATTTAATTTTCAGTATTTAAATGAATTTTCAAGGAAGGGCCATCTTTAAAGATGTCTAGTATTTCACAGGTCTCCAGAATTTTTTTGTTTTCTTTTTTCAGTATTTTCACAGTTTGGAGAATTTCCTTGCAAATTCATGGATTTTCGAATAAATTTTTTCTTCCTTTTAAAACAAGACGTTCCTAAAGTTTCCAAAATCATATTTCTATGCAACACCGTATAATGAATTCGTTTCAAGCGTTGCCTAAAAATCAAATAAATCATTGCTAATAATTCCACTCAAGAAACTTGTAAGCTTTACCCCAAAAAATTTCTTTCATTCAATATTTAAAAAATTTTTGTCACCCACGCCATTGTTTTTATCCCGTTCCAGATACTCATTTTTCCCCTTGTGTAAGTTTTACCGGCCAAATCCAGCCATCGACAAAAATGGACGACGCGGTTTGGAAAAAATAATCTCTGACATGTAGAGCGATCGATGTCACTCCGCGTTTTTTCCCTGCTTATTCCTACTCCCACTAACCAATTCGCTTCGCTCTCGATGCTCCATTTATCCAGAGGCTAACTTTGTTTCAGACTTTATGGCCCATGATTTTTGCCTGTTGAGGTCATTCAAGTCCATAAAATTCTCTTGTCTCGATCGAGGTTTCTGAATGACCTTGAACTAGAATTAATTATGAGAAGTAGCTATTAAAATTTATCTGAAACGTTAGAATCATTTCTGTTATTTATTATTGTTTTTTATCAAAATTTTCTGAATTGGGAGGAAAACTTTCTGACGCCTTCAGAAAGTTCGAGGAAATTGCAAAAGCGGAATCAAAAGGAAAACTCTCACAAAGCTTGAGATGGGCATCTTTTGGAGTTGCGTAAATAAGGTCCTTGTTTCTGTTGCAACAATGATTCAAATCCGCGTTTCTTCTACGACTCAGCCGTCATTACCCGCGGCTAAATTTGCAATCCAAGACGCCCGGGAAAAGGGACTTCGGTGGGCACAAGGTGCACATTGTGCCTTTGACTTCGATAATGAAAGCCAAACTACTTCCTCGAGTGGAAAAATACAATGATTCTTCGTTCCCCTGAAAATTACGGAATCCTTTTCGTGTCATGTTTTAGATGGTCTTTGAATTTCTGTCACGTTTCTCATATGAAATTCCGTAAAATCACCCTACTTCCAAAATAATTCTAAATACCATTTAAAGGTGATACAATATCATTGACGTCACCAAGAGTTTCTCGAAATACATCCAACATGACCGGAAGCGTTAAAAGTTAATCAAAGACTGGAAGTACTTTCGCGAATATCACTGTAGTGACTCGTGGAACTTTTATTGAGGAAACAGATGAGCAAGTTGGGTGAAAATTCCAGTGGGTTTTTCTCACCGGTTTTACCCGGAATTTTTACCGCCTCGTTTTCCGGATTTCACAAACTAAAAGTTCGACGACGAGACGTCGTGTGCGAGCGTTCAACAGGTGGCCCATAAAGCGTGCGTTTATCTACGACGAACGAGTGCATTTCGATTGACTGATGGCTGTAAAAGCTGATCGTGAAATGCGCTATCATGACTTCAGTTAAGAGCCTCCTGTTACAAACTTTCAACTCCATCAAAGTGAGTTGAGAAGAGTTTTTTGAAATTTTGAATTTGCCCAGAATCAGTGAAAATAGTCAAAGGCCTGAATAGAACATAATGATAATGTTTTTTTTCTAATAGTTTGTGTATGTTTTACATTATTTACATATTTAGTTTACCAATCACAAAGTTCACATTAAAACAAAATAACAACGAAATCTTATATATTACTTCATTCTTCAAAATTACCGCACTGTTATAATATGAGTAAAACTATGAATTTTTTAAAAACTTTGAATAACTTGTGCATAGTTTACATTAAAACTGTATTCGGTAAAAGAATGCAAGAAAATTGCATTTCGAATAAAATCCAGTTACTTCAAATTTTAAAATAGTATCAGTGAAAAAAATGCTAAAATATTATACTTTTAGGAAAATTAAGTATTTTTTTTAATTAGAGTTAGCTTTACATTATATGAGTGTTCACCAATTCAAGAGTTGACAGTGAAAAAAGCATAGTATTGAAAATTTTCATATTTCATTTTTATACAATAATACTTAATAATTACATCGTAATCTGATTCGAAATTTTTTTAAATATGAGTAAGTGCTGCAAATTTTATCTATTTATAAATATTTTCATTCGCACAATCAAGAAGTTCACGTATAAATTAGTTACTGATAGGAATAGTTTATGCAATTTTAATTTTACAGTATCCTATTACACGCGGTTCATTATAATTTCCTATTTTATTAGATTTATTTGAATAATTTTTTGAATATCTTGCCCAAAGGCAAATTTTAACCAATTCTTCCGAGGGATACAAAAGAAGCTTCGATTTTTGATATCAATTAGGAGCGACGAGCCGGCTTCTCCAACAATCGCATGGTGTTGTTTTTCGTTTTTCTCAATGTGCCCTGCAAAAATGACGCATAAATATGAAAAATCAAAAGGTTATGGGAAACGAACTTGTTTGAAGGCTCACGAAAAATTAATGAAAAGAAGACAAACAAGTAAAAATATAATAATTGTGGGAACAGCATTTTTTTTTCAAAAAACGTTTTCGATCATTTCCAAGGCCCAAAAAATCACTGACAGTGAAATGACGATTACAGAGCCGGGCTATTTGTGTTTTGAATTTCACGCTTTTTGAGGTCAAGACGAAAAAATTCACACACTTTTCTTCCCTGTTCGTTGGAAATCTGAAAAAATTCCCATTTCACATTGCCTACTTACTTGGACCAAAATAAAAATTAAATTTATTGATAACAATTTCTTACATGTGATATGATAGGGTGACCAGACGTCCTACTTTAGGAGGACATGTCCTCCTTTTTGCTTGCCCGTCCTCCTGTCCTCCTAAACTTCACAAAATCCTCCAAATGTCCTACTTTTCGATCAAAAGATGAAATTTTCTCATAATTTACTCCCTGTAATACATTTTGTCATTTTTTTTATTTGAAAGAAAAAAAAGATGGAGATATCACAATTCAAAATCCCGCGCGCGAAGAAGCGTGTGCGAGCGCTTGCTCCAAAGCACTTTTCTCTCTTTCTGAACACTGAGTTACATAGAAAGAGAAAAAAGTGCTTTGGAGCAATTTCTTCAACACGCTATAAATATCGAGTTTGTGTGTATCGGTGTTTCGTCGTTGACATGCAATAGCCATTATTGTTTTGTTTTGAGTCAACTGGAATCTTTCCACATCGTCGAAAATTTATCGCAATCAATCGTCATTCGGCTATTATTATTAAGTGATTGTTTTTGATTGTTCGCCATGCCGAAAAGGAAATGTACCTTCTCGGATAAACTGAGTAAGGACCCAAAATATCAAAGCTTTTCTTTTACTCTTGATGAGTCAGTAGCAAAGTGTAAAGTGTGTGACATTAACATTAATCTCGCTGATAAGGGTGCGTATTTCCATATCTTTATTTTGTTTTTATTCAATTTTTATCTTAGCAGCAAAAAAGAAAGTGAACTGTTAAAGCACTGCCTTGAAGGATAAAGTGACGTTATAATAATGAACTTTTCTTTTTTCATGCTCGTACTTTCAATTGCTAAGCATGATATTTTTAGTTGGTTACTGGTGCATGTATATAGGGTGTCCCACAGTCACCGCGACGCCGAAAGCCAGTTGATTATTTATAGAATTCTTTATTCTAAGGAAATTTCCCCTTTGCCATTTTTCACAAAACTCAAAATCCAAAAAGATATCCAAGTTCGAAATTTAACAAATAAACGCGCTCCTACGAGGAGTGGGGGTAGAAACTGCTGACCAAAATTTACCGAATTTTTCTCCATATTTTTCTAATCTAAGTCGAAAAGTCCTTTGCCACTTTTCGCGAAACTAAAAATCAAAAAGGATATTCCAGTTTAAAATTCAACGAATTTTATTGGTTGAAACTTTCAACTCGAATATCTTTTTTGATTTTGAGTTTTGTGAAAAATGACTAAGGGAAAATCGCCTTAGAATTTCATGAATAATCAACTGGCTTTCGGCGTCGCGGTGACTGTGGGACACCCTGTATAAAATCATTTTTTTGCTGTCATGTTATCAAATATAATGGATTGAAATAGAATAAAATAAAATAAAAGTTTCCAACGATGTTTTTGAAAGTGTCTTTTTTTCAAAAGGAAGCCTCCAGTTAAACAACATATCGCGACTCCAAAACATCGGAGCAACATTCAAAGCGCATCAACATCGAAGCCAATTGACAGTTTCATGGTCAAACGATTTTCCACAGAAGAGGCGAAAATATCGGCTGCTGAAGGTGCCCTCACTTATCAGGTCGTCACGCATCATAAATTATTTATATCGCAAGACTGCAATGCTGCTTTGATACGCAAAATATTTGGAGACTCTGCCATCACTACGAAGATCTCTTGTGCAAGGACAAAAACGGAAGTGATCATTTGCAATGTTTTGTTTCCCCACATCATGGGTATCGTCATAAAGGACCTCCAAAAAGCCTCTTTCGTGAGTTTAAGTACAGATGCCAGCAACCATGGGAAAATAAAATTATTCCCCATCATGATCCAATTTTTTGACCATGAGCAAGGCGGAATTACAATGAAGCTGCTGGATTTGTCAAATCTATTTAATGAAAAAGCCGAAACCATTGCCACAATGCTTTTCAATTTACTAGAAAAACATGACCTGAAAAAAAAGTTAGTACCTTTTTCGGCAGATAACGCAAATTTGAATTTCGGTGGATTGAACCGCAAGGGCAAACAAAATGTTCACAAACTCCTGGAAGGCAAAATAGAAAAAAACTTGATTGGTATGCCGACTGGAACTATTTGATTTTTTCGACATCGACATCATCTGTTACAAGATTCATCAATATTTCCAGAATCAAACTCTTCGATCAGCAGAATTGGAAGAGTTTTGTAACTTTCTCAATGTAGAATATCGAGATATTCTATACCATTGTAAAACGCGATGGCTCAGCCTTTTTCCAGTGGTTCATCGAATCCTGCTGATGTTCAAACCTCTACAATCTTACTTCAAGTCTATCGATAAGCCTCCAGCATTTTTGAAGTCATTTTTTGAAAACGATTTGGCCGAGTGTTTCTTGTTTTTCACTCACTTTTATATGACTCTCTTTCACGACAACATCAAGGAATTGGAAAAGGAAAAAAATAGTGTCGTTGAGGTCATCAACATCATTGACACTGTGAGCCGTGGTCTGCGTGATCGAATCAAGAGTAAATTTTTGCCACTTTCTGTCAAAAGTATTTTGCTAAAATTACGAGAAGATGGAGAAGATGAAAAATGTGACGACTTCACCTGCAAAGCGATTCAAGTTTATGAAGAGGCTGAAGAATATCTTTCGAAATGGACGACTTCTCTTTCCGATTTATGAGTAAAATTTTTAATTTTTTTATACACGATTGTTGGATTGTGACATTTTGAAAAGGCATTTCCATATAATTTGTTTCAGATTTTCAAGTGGCTCGATTTTCTTCTTGACACGCAATTAAATTATGACAATATGACCGTCACTTTTCTTTATCTTCAAGACAAGAAGGTGGATTTTGACGAAAATAAAATCTTCGATCAAAGCATGAATTTGATTCGCTTCATTGAAAAAAAACAAAAAGAAAAGGACTTACAATTTTTCAAAAAATCGTGCAATGACAAAATTTGTATATTTTTTTCTGCAAATCGTGACGAATGTTCGTATTCTGAAATTTTGTAAATTGCAAAATTCTTTTTCGCAATACCGGGACACAACGAAAATTGTGAAAGGTCTTTTTCTTTAATCAAGTCGCAGTTGACCGACGAAAGAAACCAATAGTCTGTTTCAACTGTTCGTTCTCTTATTTCAATCAAAATAAATTTTAAATCATATTCCTGCGTCGGATTTTATAATTATTTAATGGACCCGAAAAATTCAGAATTGCTTCGACTTATTGCAAATTCTGAAAAATATTGTAAAAAATGAACCGTGACTCTTTTGTTAAACTTGCCCAACGGTGTAAACATTTGAATAAAAAAAAATTTTGGCAAAAAAATTTTTTTTTCCCAATAATTGTATATTTGAAAATTTTTTTTCAATATTTGAATTATCACGGGGGAGGGGGGGGTGGCAAGGCGATGTCCTACTTTTACCTTCTGAGCATCTGGTCACCCTAGATATGATAGCTCCTCGTTTTCATCATTTCTGTTGCAATTCACCGGTCCGCACACTACGCAATAATGTGAATAGCGACTTATTTTCTTTTTTTTTCGCCCTTGAACAGATTTTTTTTACGAAAATTCTTCAAAAAGCAACTTAATATTTACTCCAAGTATTCTCAAAACACGTCAAACGCGAATCGGTCGACTTCGGGTCGAGTCGGGTATGCTCGTTTTGACGTTAGTCCAATCTCTTATGTTGGCACATGAAATCTGTCTCAATTAGCAGTCCATGTACTATATGTCTATGATTCAATTCCAGCGACGCTGACTAGTGGCGCATGGTGGAATTAAAGTGGGCGTAGCAGAGCGCAACTCGTGCAACTGCCTCCAGGGCCGTATCGTTCTATGGGGCAAAGAAAATGAATATAAATAAAGTATCTTCACATGTAACAATTTATGTGCATAGCATAGTAATTAAACAAAGTACATTACTTCCTCATTAGGATAAGTTTCTGAAACATACAAGTGTTCTTTAGCACAAAATCTCTTTTGATAATAATTAGAACAGAAGGGACTTTGTGGATTCTAATTTACATGTTTATGCTGGGCATGTAACAAATGTTGGTAATGATAATGGGAATGTGTTTGAGGTTATTTTTAACGCTCGACAGGCTGAAATCTTGTGCAGGGAAGAGATAAAGTCACACCCCAGAAAATCCGGGCCCCAGCGAGACCCTGCATCATGACCCACTTCCAGCCATCCTTTATCCCGCGATTCGCCCCACGACGATAGTAAAAACTTTTGCACTCCTTATAATTAATCGTCAATTACCGTAGTTCACGGTAATTAACGAGGCTGGCCGGCAATTTTCTGACTCATATTTCTGTGACGATAATATCGTGCCTGCCCTACGTCTTTTCTACCCCGGAACCTCGTTGCCCCCTCGAGAGATTTCGAAACGTCCCTGATAACAGTGCTAGGTAGAGTTGTCGTGTTTTGAGGGAAATAAAAACTTTTGTTAATTGCTAAGAATCATTTAAAATTGATCAGATTAGTAAGAATATAGAAAATTTTGATAGATTTTGTAAATTATGGAATATTTCGAAGATTCTGTAGACTTTTGAGGATCGAAAAAAGTTGTACGAAGATAGTCGATGATTTCGAAAATTTCAACGAATGTTTAGATATTTTGAAAATTTTAAAATATTAGAAGGCATGAAGAATCTTCAAAATCGACAATGGTTCTTAAGTATTTTAAAAATTTGTAGAATTTCAGGTAATGTTGATGAATTTTGAGTATAGTCGAAATTCGGTAGATTGCCAAGAATCGTAAAAAATTAGGAATATTTGTGAGATTTTAGAAAAAATAGGTAGATTCTATGATTATAATGAATGTCGAAGATTGTATAGAATTCCAGCAATATTTAACTTCTCCTCTACCGTTGAAATATTAAAAAGTATTTTATAATAAAGGGTTGGTTAAAAATTTTCTCAATCTTAAAAAACACACAGTTATTAAAAGTTTTAATGTTAGCCAATAATACCGAAAAAATGATCAAATTTGAAGAGTTCTAGAAAATTTTGATGTATTTTTTATATGATGAAATGTTTCTGAGATTCCGTAAAAGTACAGGAACTGTGTAATATTTCAAAATGTTTGAGAATCGAAAGAAGTTGAGTTGTATTGGAGTATTCGACAATACCGAAATTTTCAATGAAAATAATAAGATTTTCGGAATTTCGAAAAATGAACAAGCATGCAAACTTCGGAAAATTGCCTGTAATTCTTAATTATTTTAACAATTTGTAGTATTTAAAAAAACGTTTACCAATTTTGAGGATTATCGAAATTTCGTAGATTACCAATGATTGTAAAAAAAAAAGTTTGAGAGGTTCCAGAGGAAAAGGTAAATTTTATAATTGTGGAAAATTTTGAAGATATAGAATTCCCGAAATATTATACTTTTTTTACTAGTAAAGTAATAAAAAGTTTTGTTTATCCTGAAGAATAAAAGAATAAAACAGGCGAAATATTTTATTTCATATGTTTTACTATACAAATATAACGAATCCTGTATACTTACATAGTAAAAATAACAATTATTGTTAAAGTACAATTTGCACTCACTAGATTTTTAAATATCCAAAATTATCTAGTCAAAACTAGCATACATATTTTAATTTGTACAATATTACAATCTCAACTATACAGCATGGTTACAAATAAAATGAAAATGACAAAATTTGCAATACTATCGTAAAAGTTGCAATTCCATTGTGAAACAAACAATATTCTATTAATTTTTACCACATATATGTCGAAAAGTACTAGATTTTTTTCACAGTGCACTGAGGAAAAAAAATATATTAATTATTACAATAGTGTACTGTCCTGTGGAGTCAGTCTGAAATGCGGTACTTTTTACCAGATATGCATAGGAGTTTCTGTCATAATTTATGGTATGTATTGTTAAGTGGTATTGTAATCCTTGATGAGTTTGTTTTAAAAACTCCAACACATATTTCATTTTGTACTATACTTTTTTGCAAATGTTGCAATATTATATTGTAATTCCTACTAATCCAGATTTCAGAGAATGCCGTACAGTTTTGTCAGTTATCAGATACGTATAGTATTTTTTTCCTGTATTTTTTTTTACTTTCTAGTATATCATGTGGCAATCGACACAATGTTGGAAAAATTCAAAAACATATTGTAGATTTTACAGTATGAAATTAACTTTTGCGATTCATATACTTACATGTACAATATTTTTTCATAGCGTATGAAATACATTATACGAACTAAATTATGAATGGTTTACAATAATTTGTTTGATTTTTCACTATATACGGTTATGATATACTATGAAAAAGTATAGTGAAAATTACAATTCATGTAGTGCAATTGACAATCCGTAGATTTTTTTTTATTTTAATAATTTACAAAAACTGGCATTGATGTAGTTTGTGCAATATAACAATTTCTACTATACAGTATTGTAACAAGTAATATAAAAATGGCAAAATTTACAATTAAATTGTAAAAACTATAATATTATTGTAAAATTAAAAATATTATAGAACCTATTACCATACACATATATGGCAGAAAGTACTAGAATTTTTTACAGTGCATTGAGAAAAAATGTAGCAATTATTACAATACTGTATTGTACTATGGAATAAATCAAACGTATTCTTCTTCTTGCCATAATATATTAAAAGCAGTTTTTGTCATAATGCATAGTAAATATCGTCAAAAATATTGTAATAGCATATATATTTTGTTGTCGAAACTCCTATGCATATTTCGTTTTATACCATACTTTTTTTGTCGGTTTTGCAATATCATAATGTAATTCCTACTAATCTACATTTCAGAGAATGCCATTCACTTTTGCTAGTAGTCGGATACGTATAGCTCTTTTTGCTATATTCTTTTTACTCTATAGTATGTCATATGGCAATTGAAACAATATTGGAAAAAGTCAATAACATATTGTAGATTTTACAATATAAAACCAATGTTTGTGATTCATATACTTACCTGCACAATATTTTCTCTTCGCATATGAAATATATTGTATCAACTGAATCATAAATAGTACACGTGAAATATTCTATAAAATGTTTCACTACAGACAGATGATAAATCCTGTGAGCTAGTATGGTAAAAATTGTAATCAATACAGTACGATTCGTATACTGTATATTTTTAATTTTCCCAAATTATCTGGGAAAAACAGCGATAGATATTGTATCTGTACTATATATCGATTTTCACGATACAACATTGCAATAAGTAAAATAAAAATGACAACACTTGCAAAAATATCGTAAAACCTACAATATTCTCTTACTTTTCCCTATATGAATGTCGAAAAGTACTAAAAATTTTTGTCTCACTGCACAGCAGTCACCGTCATCGTCAGCATAAAACCCCCGAATCACGAGAAAACTCCGGAACTGCTGCATTGTGATAGGAAAAGCAAAATACCGACCCCGGGGATGGCCTGTACGTGAGTGGTGGGGACTCCGCCCGAAGTCTCGCACGACGAGCCGGCAAAGACGATAAGGGATCCCGCGGAGCTTGATGGAATTCCATAGATCCTGCACGTCGGCTCCGAGACAGAGTCGGCTAAGCAGCGATTTAAATGCAACCGATGTGTCTCAGGGCGCCATTACAGCTGATGGACGGTTATTGACGAAACCAGCAGTAGCAACCCTCAGGCTCATGCCAAACGTTTCACCCCCCCCCCCCCGAACCCCCACAATGAACCCCTCTGGGAAGAGGGTGGGTTGAGCTCGCAAGTCCGGAAAATCGTCACTGTTAAGAGTCTTCGTAAGTTGTCTGAAAAAGTTACATGTTTCACTGAAAGAATGAGAATGGTTTAAAGGATACTGTAAAATACATAAAAAATTACATAAATGAAGGTAAGGGTCTTATTTCCGAAGCGGAACATAAAAAGAATTAGTTTGAGAATTTATATTCGTTTTTGGAGAAAAAAGTCTTCGCTGTCCCCGGGGCACAGGTGGTCATTATGGCATCTTGACCACGATGGATTACTTTCACTCGAAAGAAACTTGAATTACTTCCTGAGATTCTTCATTGCCCTTTTTGTTGCAGGGACAATGAAGACTTTATATTATTATTAGACATAAATTATTGTCAGGGTAACAAATTTTTAGTTTTCTGACACCACGTTTCGACTCTGAAAAATTATTTAAAACGTCTCTGTAATCAGAAAACGAAAATGTTTGTTACTTTTCTCGAGAGATGTTTCTTTTTTTACAGAAATGATCACGTAATCGGTAAAATCAAACGGACGATATTCCCTCGGAGTGAAATTCATGGATGGAACGGGATTTTCTTTCGAGACGCGTGGTATTACTTACGACTCTGTTTACCGGGGCTCCCGAATTTATATCTCGTTTCGGGTACGTCATTCTCGGGTTAGGGCGATAAAATAAATTCTTGTAGATCTCAGGAAAAGGGAGGAGAAGGGGAGGGGGGAAGAAAATTCGGTGGCGAAATTTGTGGGTCTTATCGATGTATTTTGCAGGGATGTACTGGATGAGAGAAGAGTATGTAAAATTATAAGATAGTGAAAGAAACAAATGAAGAAACGGAAATTGTGGAAAATATGTAAAAAGGAAAAGATATGAAAACTTCGGAGCTACTTAAAAACTTTGAAGCAATGTATTCAAGTTATACTGAAAGCTAATACTGAAAACTATGAATATGCGGAAATGTACGAGGAAACGAGAAATCACACAAAATGTAACATTCTTACAGAAAAACAGTTTGCCTAAGAAAATATCTAACAAATTGAAAACAATGCGTTTGTAAAGAAAACTAGCAAATATATCTAAAAATAACGAAAAGATACAGTACTTTTGAAATTATTATCCAAAAATACAGTATATTTGTAAAAAACAATGGTAGATATTTCAAACAATATCAGAGAAGTACGGTTGTAGAAATCAATATCATAACAATACAGTAATAAGAATCTTGTTAAAAAAAATACAGCGAGTTTATAGGAAAAACTAGCGAATGTATCAAAAAATATCAGCAGAAAAAAGTTATGATAACCGATATGAAAAAAAAAACAGTGAGTTTTTACAAAACACTAGAAAAAATATTTCAAAAAATACAGTAAGTTTGTCACAAACATTAGAAAATATATTGAAAAAAAAAAAAAAAACATTCAGTACTTATCATCAAAATTAAAAGAATACCGTGAATTTGTGGAAAGTTCTAGCAAATGTATTAAAAATACCAACGAAATACAGTAGGTTTGTAAAAAACACGAGCAAAAGATCGAAAAATGATAAAAATTCGCTTATAATAATCGATTACAAAAAATGACTGTAAGTTCGTGAAAAACACTTGCAGGTATATGAAAGAATATCGAAAAAATACAGTTATAATCATCAATATGAAAAAAATACAGTGATAATACATAATCGATATCGAAGAAATACAGCAAGTTCGTGAAAAACACTAGCAAATATATCAAAAACTGTGAAAAAATACAGTCATATTGATCAATATCAGAAAAATACAGCATTAATGATAAATATAAAAAAAATACAATAAATTTGTAACAAACACGAGCAAATTTTTGAAAAATATCTACAAGTAAAAAAATTATATCAAAATCTTCCATTTTCTGAAAAATTCGTCCCTCAAGAATACTATGATATAGTACACTGTCAAATACATACTAAAAAAAAGTTGAAATACACAATATAAAACAATACAGTGAGATTGTAGAAAACACACATACATGGAAAAATGAAAAAATCACAGTTATGTTAATCAATTCCTCACGATTACACTGAGTTTGTGAGAAACACTAGTAAGTATATGAAAGAATAAAAAAAATACTGTTATAATGATCAGTGTCAAAAAAATACAGTGAAGTTGTAGAAACACGAGCAAATGTATCGCAAAAAATATAGAAAATACAGTTATAACAATCAATATCAAAGAAATACAGCAATCTTGTGAAAAACTAGCAAATTTATCAAAAACTGCTGAAAATACAGTCATAATGATCAATAAAAATACAGTCATACTACTAAAAAAACAGTCATTCTATTAAAAATTCAGTCATACTAAAAAATGGAGTAATACTACCTACAACACAGTCATACTATTGAAAATGCAATCGTACTACTAAAATAAAGTCATACTAATAAAATACAGTCATAGTACTAAAAAAACAGCCATACTATTAAAAATACAGTTATACAAAAAAAATACAGTCATACTACTGAAAATACAGTCATACTACTAAAAATACAGTGATAATGATCAATATGGAAAAAAATAAAGTCATCGTGATCAATATGAAAAAAATACAGCAATAATGATCAATATAAAAAAATACAGCAAACATTGTAAAAAAAAAACTAGCATTTATATTTAAAAAATATCCAGAAAATACAGTTTTACTCATATACATAAAAAAAAATACAGTAATTATGATCGATTTAAAAGAAATACACCCAGGCGGTAAAAATCAAAAGCAAATTTATCGAAAAATATCAAGAAAATACAGTAAAAATGATAAATATCAAAAAAATACAGCAAGTTCGTAAAATATACTGATAAATATATCGAAAAATGATAAAAATACAGTCTTTATGAAGTATATCAAAAAATAGTCATCATAATCAATCAGTATTAAAAGAATACAGTGAATTAGTGAAAAACACTAGAAAATATATTGGAATACATAAAAAAATACAGTAAAAATGATTCATACCAAAAAAAGGCGAGTTTGTAAAAAAAACTGTCAAATATATTATAAAAAAAATCAATAAAATACAGTCATAATATTCAATATTAAAAAATACAGTGAGTTTGTGAAAAAAACTAGCAAGTATATTGAAAAAACATGAAAAAATACAGTGACAATAATTTGTTACTGTATTTGGTGATTTTGTATACAACACTAGCAAATATATAGCAAAAAGTCAAAAAGATAGTCATAACCTTCAATATCAAAAAAATTAAGCGAGTTTATTAAAAACCTTAGCAAATAGATAAAAAACATTAAAAATATACAGTATCGAAAATCGATGTCGGAAAAATATAGTGAGTTTGTGAATGACATTAGCAAAGAAATTGAAGAATATAAAAAAAAACAAAGTTATATTAATCAATACAAAAAAAAACAGTGACTTGGTAAAAAGCACCAGCAAATATATTATAAAAAAAATCAAAAAGATACAGTAATAATATTCAATGTCAAAAAAATACACTTAGTTTGGATAAAACACTGGCAAACATATTATAAAAAATTTAAAGAAATAGTCATGAGAATCAATAACAACAAAATACAGTAAGTTTGGTAAAAACCATAGCAAATACATAGAAAAACATGAAAAAAATACAGTATTGAAAAAATACAGCGAGTTTGTGAATGGTGTAAGCAAAAATATTAAAAAACATTTAAAAAAACCACAATCAAAATAACCAATACCAAAAAAATACAGTAAGCTCGTAAAAACCACTACCAAACATACCAAAAAATATCAATAAAATACAGTAATTCTAATCAATATGAAAAAAAAGACAGTCAATTCGTCAGAAGCCCTAGCAAAACAAATCTATTTCAATTGTCAAAAAAATTTTCATCTCTTCATACAATAATGACCAACATGACCAAAAACTTCAAGTCACCCAACAACTAATCAAGCATACATTCGGATACCCTGTACCTGAAATTCTCTTCTCCAAAACTTTTTTCCCTTCTTTCCCTCCTTCCATTTTTTTTCTGCAGTAGATAAAACCCGTTTGAAAACGTTTAATTAGGGAGAGAAAATTCCGGGGCATAAACTGCAGTGGATACGGTAAAGTTGGCTTCTATTTTCGAGGCAAGAATATACAAGGGCATGGAAAAGTTGGGGCGCTTGAGGGAAAACGAGGGCCGAGAGGGAACATCAGGGTCTGCTGGTCCTTCGAGTGAACTGTTGTGACGAGCACGTAGTTCTGCGGATGGAGCCAATCAAGAACCTCACCGTCAGCGAGTTTACTGGTTGTTATCGTGACTACCCCCGAACCACCCCAGACCACCCCAACCACCCACGCGCTTCGTGACTCTTCGATTTCGCGAAAATTGCTCGGCGAAAAGTCGCTGCAACTCCCTCATCGTCCTTTCCCCGTTTCATATGGCTTGCATTTTTTTCGGGCAGCGGGAAACTTTTCCTCGCTTCGTGCAACGACTTGTTTTTCATTTGGGTGAGGGAGAAAAGATACCCCGGAATGACACCGAGCAGAAAATTTAGAATGGGATTTATTTTAGAGGCATGGGGATCGTGGGGTGGGTGTTGGTTTTTTCGAAATTTGTTTTTCGTGGAGCACTGGAAATGGAGGGTTTTTTGGGATTTGTATGCAAGAGTTTAAGTGATTCTGAATCTTTAATATAATTTTGAATCAGTTGAAATGTTTGGAAAATTCTGGGTTTGGAGGTTTGAAGGTTCTAGGTTTCTGGAGTTGTATGAATAGTTTATGGCAATTTGTGTGTGTTTTAGGTCATGAAAATTGATCGGGGAATTGGTGAGTTCTATTCGTTTCATATTTTTTAGTATCTAGAAAAAAAGGATAGAAGATCCAAAAATATTCTAGAGCATAAAATCTGAAAATCTACATAGAAAACTATTGATGTACTAGAAAATGCACGAAATTTTATGAGTAATGATAAAATGGAAAGTATACTCAAGTTTCACAGATTTTTGGAGCTCTAAAACTTTGCATTTCAGAGCATCAAAGTCCAAAAGTACATAGAAATTTTCTTCTATTATAAAATACTTAATTTTTTAAAAGAACCTGGAAAATTCTATCAAATTTGGTAGATTTTCAAAAGCATAAGAAATATAAAAAACACTTAAAGTTCATGAAATATTTGGAATCCATAAAGATATAATATGATTTCTTTGAATAATTAGGCATAGAACGTATAGAACATGGAAATTTGAAATAATTTAACTCTAGTAATATTTTTATAAAAATTATCCATCAAATGGTGAAAATTCTTCACACTAAGAAAATACTGAATTAATAAAAAATACTGAGAGAACTCGGAATTTATGAAAAACTAGAAACTTTCGAGTAAATGCTTTTTAAAACATTCACTTGAAAACTGAACATTTATTTATTTATTAATTCCAGAGCATCATGTTCTACAAAAATATTAAGATCATGAAAATTCTACAAATTCACAATTGATTCACAATTTTTTGAAACTTTTAGTGGAATAAAATAGTTGTTTATTGTATGTATATTAATAAAATAATGTATAAAATAAAATAATTTTGATATAATGTTAGGTTACGCATTTGCTGTAAAGAAATTTCACTTTGCAAGTCAGACCTATTCTATCATTGTGCAATAATGAGGTAAAAAATAAGAAATATAAAAAAAATGCTCCCACCAAAAGAAGAGCATTCTATAAAGGTAAGAAAAAACAAGTTTCACGTGATTTGATTCGATTCGTTTGTGCAAGAAATTCTGAGTTTAGAATGTATAATTAAATCCATGCTAATCATTTCATCAATAAACAAACAAAACTCTCGAACGCCAATAATACTTCACAACACAAAAAAAATGACGTAAATGAGAGTAAACTATTATGTTTGCTCTCTTAAAGTTGTTTCCGAAAAAAAAAGGAAAAATAAGGTTTTAGAAATTCGTTAGAGAAAAAGGTAATCAGGTTGCCAAAATTGGTTTCTAAAAAAAAGGGAGAAATGAGACTTTCGAAATAAAAAGTACCAAGTTTTTAGAGATAACTTAGAAAATATTAGCTAACTTTGTTAATTTATTTGTGATTCAAGAAAATCATTGATAACATAGAAAATTCTCAATTGTTCTTCAAAATTTAATAACGAAGAAATACGTTGAAAAAGACGAAGATCTCACTTTTTGAGCAAAAAAAGATTAACGAATGTGTATGACGATTTCTATTTGTTTCCAGAAAAAAAAGTCTTCATTGTCCCTGCATCAAGAAAGGCAATGAAGAATCTTCCTCTGATATTCCAAAAGTCATTCAATCTTATTCCAAGCTATAAAAATCTATTACAGTTGAAACGCTACAAAATGATCAATCGTGCCCTGGGGACAATGAATACTTTTTTTCCCCAAAAATGTTTGTAAACCGTCATTTTAAGTCGTTACAAAATTATTCTTCATTTTTTACTTAGTAAATGAGGATCTTATCATCCGGAATTCATTAATTCATTTCCAAATATTGTAAAATGATTCGAAATTGCTCAAATCGTCAATAAATTTGTTACATTGCATATACCCGAGTGTCAGGAATGCCAAATAGATAAGCAAAATAAATTATGACTGCATCTCTCTGTGTTAACGAATGAGTATGATAGTCGAGACGCTTTACAATGACCACCCGCGTCCCAGGGACAAAGAATACTTTTTTTACCCAAAATGTTAGTCGATCATTATTCGAATTCAGTGAAAATCTTTTTTTTATGTTGATTGCTCAATAAATATATATCTTTTGTTGAAAAATGTGTAAATTCATTTTCGAAATTGAAATATCTTTCCGGATTTCCCAGATGGTCAGTAAATTTGTTGAATCGCAAACATCCAAGTGTCAGGAATGTCAACCGGACGGGCCAAATTGTAGCTGCATCTCATGACGATTCTCATTCATTTGCAACAAAAAAAGTCTTCATTGTCCCCGCATCAAGAATGGCAATTAAGAATCTTGCTCCGAAATCCTAAAAGTAAATTTATCTTTTGCCTAGCCATAGAAATCCATCACAGTAGAAACGCTAAAAAATGACCAATCGTGCCCTGGGGACAATGAATACTTTTTTTCCTAAAAATATTTAGAAACCGACATTTTCAGTCATTAAAAAATTATTTTTTATTTATTTGCTTAATAAATGGGCAAATCTCATCATCCAAAACTCATAAATTCATGTCTAAATATTGTAAAACGATTCCAAATTTCCCAAATTGTCAAAAAATTTGCTGAATCGCAAACATACAAGTGTCAGGAATGCCAACCAGACGGGCCAAATTGTAGCTGCATCTCATGACGATTCTCATTCATTTGCAGCAAAAAAAGTCTTCATTGTCCCCGCATCAAGAATGGCAATCAAGACTTGCTCCGAAATCCTAAAAGTAATTTTATTTTTTGCCTAGCCATAGAAATCCATCACAGTAGAAACGCTAAAAAATGACCAATCGTGCCCTGGGGACAATGAATACTTTTTTTCCTAAAAATATTTAGAAACCGTCATTTTCAGTCATTAAAAAATTATTTTTTATTTATTTGCTTAATAAATGGGCAAATCTCATCATCCAAAACTCATAAATTCATGTCTAAATATTGTAAAATGATTTCAAATTTCCCAAATTGTCAAAAAATTTGCTGAATCGCAAACATAAAAGTGTCAGGAATGCCAACCAGACGGGCCAAATTGTGGCTGCAGCTCCCGTGCTCGGGTAGGGGGCCAGGAATGAAAGGGTTGTGCCCGAAAGAAAGGGAAACAGGGGAAGAGGGGAGGTAAAGATGAGCGTGGGCGTTATTGTTATCTCGAAATTTACGATCATAACGGATAGCACGGGCTCGAGGTCTTATAATCACCCCCCGGCCTTCGCCGTCCAGCTCTCGCCCTGTCTTTCTACCCGGGGCTGTGCAGCAGCCCTCTCCGCAGTTTAAGTGATTTGCGACGCGGTGGGGCCGCCATGCAGATCCTTCGAGCCGAGTAACCCCTTCTCCCGAACCCTTTACCCCCACCCTCGTCCTCCTCACCTTCGGCTTTGCACTCTCACATATGCGTTCTCTTTTGCGGGGTTGGACTGTTGAGTCTGTGAGCACTGCGAGGATGGGGGGGAGAGGGATTAAGCGCTTGTTCCGTTGCGCCGAAATTATTATACATCGCGCAATAACGCAGCGGACTTAATCCGACCGCGACGATTGACCGGGTCTGGTGAAGTAAGGGGATGGTTTGGTTTGATGGACGAAATGGGAGGTTTTGGTTACTGAGGTTGAGGAGTGACGTTAGTTGGCAGATAGTGGAGAATGCAAAAGAGGGGGTTTTGGGGGTCGAAGTCACTTATGAAAATGGAAAAATGTATGTTACAAATGAAAAGTAAGAAGCAAATTTATATTTCATTTTGGAAGTCGATAATTTGATTTTTTTATAATCTTTTGAATGGACAAATAATGTTAGCGAACTAGCCATTGAATCGTTTATTAGGGGTATAAATATGTAGCAATAATGTTATGTCACAAAAGTTATTATTAAAAGTTAAATTAACTAAACTCATACCAAATCTTGAAACTAACTAAAAAAAGGTCTTAAACAGGTTTATTTCCTACGATGTTTCAATTAAAATAAAAATATTTCTCGAAACACATAAAACTTAACACCAAGCCCGAACGCGCCCTGGCCAGTTGGTAAAATTGTACAAAATTTGAGTTTTTGCAAAAGGCCATAATGAAAGTAAACTATATTGATTTCTTTAGACCCCTTCTATCAAAATATCAAAGGTTTTTCGGAACTTAGCTCATTTTTTTAATTTATTAGCATCTGAACAAATTTTTTGACAACCTGGGCATTTGCCAAGCATTTTTCAATAAGCAATGACGAATATTTGTTTTCAGATAGAAAAATCTGTTTTATGAAGCAAAAAATTAAAACAAAACAATATTTAACGAACAAGAATTACGATTGCCATTTATTTTTGAAGAAAAAAAGTCTTCATTGTCCCCGCGTCACAGGTGGTCATTGTGTGGCGTCTCGACCGTGACGTATGTCCCTGACTTAAAAAAACTCAAGTAATTTTGATTTTCATACAAACCTGGCGAAAAATTGAAATTTCTTATAATAATTCAATTTCTTATAAACTGCACCTTATAAAACCTTATGTTTATTCAATTTCTCATAAGGTGACCTTATAAAAACTGAAATTTGTTCGAAGGGTTATATACCTTTTTGTGCGGATACATTGAGGATGGTTTGGAGTATTTTTTAAAGTATGTAGCAATAATGTTATGACACCAAAGTTTTTGTTTTCAATAGTTTATTGTCCACTTAAAAAAACAAGTATGGGTTTATAAAAAAATATCAACAATTGGCGGAGTTATGGCCCTCTTCCCGAAGCAACTTTTTTTTTTTAAGAGGCTTGCGGTGACCACGATGCAAGTCGAACAAGTCAAGTCAAATCAGAAAATCCAAAAAATTTCATTAGTCTAGAAATATATCTATATTGATATTTTTTCATGAATAAATACTTGTTTTTCAAGTGGACAGTACACTATTAAAAAACAATAACTTTGGTGTCATAACATTATTACTACATACTGTAAAAGATACTCTAAACCATTCTCAATTTGTCCGCACAAAAAGGTATATAATCCCTTGAACTCTCTGAAATTCAAAAAATTGGGTAATCGTACGGAGGTCATTGACAGTTTTGGAAATTTTGGAAAATCATAAAAAAATGAACTTTTTCATAAATTTGTGAGTAAGCTTCAAAAACTGATTCAATCGTAGAATTTCGGAAAATGTCTATAAATTTTGTAGACTGTATAATATATCAAAAATATTATACAACTACAAAAACGTATAAAAATTGGAAAAAACTAAAATAGTTTTGTGGTACGAAGATTGTTTAATATTTCAATAATTATTATGAACATTGAAGATGGCAGAAAATTTTTTTAAATTACTTCATAGGAAATTGCCAATAAGTCTTCAAAATTTGTAGTTTTTCAGAAAATAATTACATGTGTCGAAGTATAAAAAAAACTTCGAAATATTCTGTTGAAACTGCAGTAACTGTAATATTCTTAAATTTTTAAATTCTCAAAATGATTTCCTGTACAGAGGTCGTCAAAAATATTAAAAATTTCAACTATAATATGGTAAAAACTTTTGAATATCAAAAAACGGTAAAAAACATTGAAAAATTCAGAGATAATCAATAATCCAATAAAAATGGTCATCTTTCAGAGATTGTCCATAGTTTTGAAAATTCTCGAAAATTAGAGAGAAAAAAAAAAACATGGAAAACCTTAAAAAGTAAAAAAAACAATAAAAAACCAAAATACTGTCAAAAATTCTAAAAAAATCGCAAAAAACCTCCTGAATTGGAAACCATTAGAATATAGGTCTCATAGATTTTTGAAATTTGAGAGGTCAAGACATTGAGGTACTGAAATTTTGAAATCTCAAACCTAAACCTCTAATCTGAGGGTGTAAATTAAAGTCAATTGTGAAGTACTGAAATTCAGGATAACATCTAATTCAGAATAACTTTCACAGATATACCTAGCCTACATTAGGTCAAAAATAACCTTCAAGTTAAAGGTAAGATCCTTAAAATAAGAATCATGCCTCTAAAATCCCAAGACCGGTGAAATTCAAGGTCACACAATAATTTATTCAGCAATCCTCAATTCTAAGATTGCACTATCTCCAAATTTAAAAACTCGATCCCATCAAAAGCCAAGCCAGTCAATACCTCAATCATTCCGATCAAAATAAACCGAAAGAAAAAAAAAAATAAAACCTTCCACCATAACAATTTCGATTACGAAAGCGTTAATGAAAAGTGTCCGTGGCTAACTGGCATATCATTATCCACTACATCGGGTAGCTAAATGAAATTCGCAATCGCAGATCGCGCCGATTTTTGCGGCTGCTTTGCGGAAGAGTAATGATCCGCGGATTCGCGCGAATATGTATATCTGCTCTATCCTCATAATGAGTTCACTGATTTCGAAGCGTTTCGAGCGATTTCACAATGCATAGAAATGTTTACGCCACGCGAATGTTCCGTCGCGATAAAACCGTTTTCCCCTCTCTATCAGTTTTTTCTCTTCTTCCCCCGGTTATCGGCGCCAGTTTATTTATTACTGTTTTCGATCGTGGCTGAAAAGCTTTCCATTCTCTGATTTTTGTTTATTTGCACCCACACCAAACGTTTTTATGCGTCAAAATGAAATAAGAACTCTGTTACCTTCGAAATTTCATATGAAGCTGGAAATATTCAAAAAACATTTTTTTTCCACAAGAATGAAATTGAAATGAAAAAATGACAAATCATCAATTTACAACTCGAATGAACTATTCTAGCGTGTATAAAAATTTAAAGATAATTTACAGTAAAAAATAGCCCTTAAACGTGCAATGGTCTTCGAAGAAGGCAGACCCCCCATTGAAAATATTTTTTTACTCAGCAACCATTATTCGAATCAACTCGAAATTTCATATTTATGTTCTTCAGTGCTCCTTTCATATCTAAGAATTTTCTCGGAATTTTAAAATCATCCATATAGCGGATATAAAAAGTACAGATGCTCCTCTTCTACATCTGCGAAAACGCATGGCAGGACCAAGTAATGCATCGAGCATGAACTGAAAAAATGACAAATCGTCAATTTCAAACTCGAATGAACTATTCGAGCGAATATAAAAATAAGATAATTTACAACAACAAAAAATAGCCCTTGAACGTGCAATGGTCTTTGAAGAAGGCAGACCCCCAATAGAAAATATTTTTTTACTCAGCAATTATCATTCGAATCAACTCGAAATATCAAATTTCTGTTCTCCAGTGCTCCTTTTATATCTTAGAATTTTCTTGAAATTTTAGAATTATGCATATCGCAGATATAAAAAAATATAGGTGCTCCTCTTCTATATCGGTGAGAATACACCACGCTGCAAAAAGATTCATCAAGTGAGAAGCTCAAAAATGACGAAAAGTCAATTTGAAAATTAAATATATGAATGTTGAGATAATTTAAAAAAAGAAGCTCCCAAACATGCGATGGTCTTTAAAAAAGGCAGAGCCCCCTATATAAAATATTTTTTTCCTCGTCAACCGTTTTTCTTAGCAACTCGAAATTACACATTTATCTTCTCCAGTGGCCTATTCACATCGTTGAATTTTCCTGAAATTTTAAAATCACCTATATTCCAGATACAAAAACCAAGGCAACTCTTTAAGATTCTGGAGATTTCGTGACGGTTCAAGTCACCGGGATAATTCAGCTCGGTTCGGCCAGACTCCGGAGCGAAAGTAACGTTCTGCTGGCCATGACGGGCGCTACCAGTTCGGGCTTAACCTTTTTACCCTGCGCTGCCACTGACACATTTCTTGATTTTCAGAACAATGGGGTGATAAAGAGCCCTTCCCCTTAGAACCTCGCCGGCTATATATGTACGTACCTGCGATTCTTGCGAAGAACAAGATTTTTTCCTCGCCCAGTTGCATCTTCTCTAAAAACCCAAGAGACTCCAAAACCCATTGGTATCATTACAATTTACGTACGTTCAATGGTGATCACGATATTCCATAAAATCAAATATTTTAATCTTCCCCAAGACTTCTTCTACTCTTCTGGTTACGAAAAATCTACAAATCTTGCAGAGACTATCCTAGGGCGCCCATTCATTCAAAAGATCCTTTTTTTCCTTCAGGGTCGGATCATTAGCGGCTATCTTGAGAAATATTCCGACGTCGCGAAAGGGTTGGTCGTGGCGAAGGCAGAGGGTTGAGGAGGGAAGGGGATAAGGGAGGCCGAGACACCGTGCGCTAAATCAGAGCCATGGTCGTTAGTGGAAAATGTAGTAACTAATTAAAATAAAATTATAGCTGTATTAGCACTGGTGATGGACGACCAAGCGGCAGCTGTACCAAAACGCCTCTTCATTCCTAGATTTCGCTCATTACTGGACGAGCGCTGTTTTCTCTTCGTCTAATCTCGTTTCGTCGTGTTCCCAAAAATACAACAAATCAAGGATAATGCCCTAAAAGAGTACCTTTATTGTTTGGGGAAGAAAAAGAGTGTTCTTATAGTAGAGCGTTCTTAGATGTGAAACGAGCATTGGAAAGTATAAATATGAAATTTCAAGTTGATTAGAATGATAGTTACTAAGTAAAAAAATATTTTCTATTGGGGGTCTGCTTTCTTCAAAGACCATTGCACGTTCAAGGGCTATTTTTTGTTGTTGTAAATTATCTTCAATTTTTTATATTCGCTAGTATAGTTCTTTCGAGTTTGAAATTGATGATTTGTCATTTTTTCAGTTCATGCTCGATGGATTATGCCATTGTTTTCATGCCATGGCATGCGATTTCACGGATGTGGAAGAGGAGCAACTATACTTTTTATATCGGCTATATAGATGATTTTAAAATTTCAAGAAAATTCTGAGATATGAAAGGAGCACTGGAGAACTTAAATATGAAATTTCGAGTTGATTTGAATAATAGTTGCTGAGTAAAAAATATTTCACGTAGGGGGCTCTGCCTTTTCTGAAGACCATCGTATGTTTAGGACCTTCTGTTATGAAATTATCTCAACATTCATATATTTAAGTTTCAAATCGATTTTCCGTTATTTTTTGGGTTCATATTTGATGGGCTCTTTTGCAGCATAAGGTGTTCTCACGGATGTAGAAGAGGAGCCCCTTAACTTTTTATATCTACTTTATGAATAATATTAAAATTTCAAGAAAACTCTTAGACATAAAAGGAGCATTGGAGAGTATAAATATGAAATTTAAAGTTGATTAGAATAATCGTTGCTGAGCAAAAAAATATTTTCTATTAGGGGTCTGCCTTCTTCGAAAACCATTGCATGTTCAAGGGCAATTATTTGTTGTTTTCAATTATCTTCAAATTTTAATATTCGCTAGAATAGTTCATTCACGTTTGAAATTGATGATTTTTTTCATCAATTCATGGATTACTTGGTCCTGCCATGCGTTTTGACGGATGTAGAACAGGAGTACTTTCCTACCACCTATATCCGCCATCTGGATGATTAAAAAAATTTTCAGAAAATTTCACGCTATGAATAGAAAATTGTAGAATATAAATGTTAAATTTCGAGTTGATCGAACGAATGGTCCGCGAGCAAAAATTTATTTAGTTAGACAGCTCTGCCTTTCTTAGAATCATTGAGACTGATTTTTCGGTCATGAATGATTCTTTAATTTGTGTATTTGCTTGAATATTTCATTAAAGTTTCAAGTTAGTTATTCGTCATTTTTTCAGTTCATCCTCGATGGATTCTAATGTCATGTGATGCGTTTTCAGGGATGTAGAAAAGGAAGATTCTTCATCACTCATGTCTGACATATGAATGATTTTAAAATTTTGAGAAAATTCTCCGTTATTGATAGACCATTGAAGACTATAAATATGAAATTTCGAATTGATCGAACAAATGGTTCGCAAGCTAAAAATTAATTTATTTCGAGGGCTCTGCCTTCTTCAATAATCATCGAGACCTTTTTCTCTGTTTTAATTATCCTTCAGTTTGTATATCTTCTAGAATGGTTCATTCGAGTTTCGAATTGATTTTTTGTTATTTTTTGAGTCCATACTCGATTACTTATGGTGTTATGCTACGCATTTTCGCGGAAGTAGGACAGGAGGAACCCCCTACCACTTGTATCTGCCATATGGATGATTTTAAAATTTTGAGAAAATTTCGCGTTATGAATGGACTATTGTAGATTATAAATGTAAAATTTCAAGTTGATCAAATAAATAGTTCGCGAGCCAAAAATTATTTTATTTAGAGGGCTCCGCCTCTTTCAAAAATCATCGAGACGGATTTCTCTGTGAGGAATTATTTTTCAATTTGCGTATTTGCTAGAATAGTTCGTTCAAGTTTGAAATTGATTATGCCCGAAAGATTATAATGTCCCGCCATGCATTTTCATGGATGTAGAAGAGAAAGACCCTCCACCACCTGATATTTGACACATGAATAATTCTATAATTTTGAAAAAATTCCCCGTTATCGATGGACTACTAACAACTATGAATGTATATTTTCAAGCTGATCGAGCAAATGGTAAGCGAGCGAAAAATTCTTTTAGGTAGAGCGCTCTGCTTCTAATAATAACCATTGCATGTTCAAGACCGATTCTTTTACGTTGCAAATAATCTGTAGAATTTTTTCATGTTATTTCATGTATTAAAAAATTTATTATTCATTATATGGAAATAAAAATCAATACGTATGTAAATATAGATTCTTTCATTATGTAGAAAATATTCATATTCCAATTGATGATTATTCAATAATCACTCTCACATCCTAGAGTCTTTTCTCAAAGTCTACTTCCATAATATTCCTCCATCCCACATTCTGAAAATCCGCATACCAAAAGCATCAAAAACAAATTCATTCATAAAATTACTCTTGATCTCATCTTCCTAACCTAAGAAAACTTATTCAGAATCGTGTTACTCTCAGGACTCGTCGATTGGCGTTCGGTTTTATCCCCGGATCCTTTATGCGTTTGGCTTTGTGCGCGGCTTGTTAGATTGAATATCCCGGAGGGCACGCCGGCCATACGTTCATGACTGTTTCATTTACAAATGTATTTCCTTTCAGACGGAACTTTCAATTTAGTTAGATGTTTCTGATACTCCCGGGAAAGGGATGAAGGTTGTAACGGAAATCGGAAGCCGTGCCAATCGCTCGGTTGCGAATGAGAGAAAGCTCTTTTCATTCGGAAAAAATTCGCAATGAGCCAGCAAACAAATTTCGTGGATAGAAGATAAAAGAGACGAGACCGATCGTTCATTTATGCGAGCGAAAGATAATTGTTGGACCCCTTCAAGCTCAGACCAGCAACAAAAGCTTTTTTTTGATTGCGTTCTCCGTTGATTAATTTTTGCACTGCCCCAAAAGATGTTTCACAAGTTTATCGAAACTATGAATAATCTGCAGAAAATGGAGGACACGCGAAATTTGACTTTTTTTCAACTTTGAAGAGCTGGTTCGTCCCTGATCAATGGTGAAACAGTCCAGGGCGCACTGGACTCGTTTCAAGGTGAAATGAAGATTAAGATTTAATTTCTGATTAGGCGAAACGCGCTCTCGGGAGCAATTCGGCTCGGCCATTGTGACTGACAGAAACAGGCGCGATTCCTGAGATGGAAAGACCGAGCCGCATACGAATCGCCTATTTACCGAGCGCCACATAGCATTTTCACTAGCGACTAGCTTTTCCTCGAAACTGGAAATGGCGCCAGCGACAACGGCCCCTTATTTTATTCACGTTTTCCGAATTTATTTTATTTGCTCGGAGAAGCTCGCCGCTCTGTAACGCAATTATCATAATATTAATCCGGAATCTCGAAGCTCGGGAATGTATCCGAGCGTTAAAGTCAGTCCCGGTGCTGCAGTGGAAGTAAGGGGCTCCTCCTCTTCTACATCGGTGAAAATGCATTGCACGACAAAATAATTCATCGGGCATAAACCCCCAAATGTGATGAAGAATTTTTCTGGAGTCTTATGAGGACTATTCTGGCAGAAAAATGAAGTAAAAGATAATTTGAAAAGAAAAAGTTGGTCTAGAACGTTATATGGTCTTGGGAAAAGGCTGAGCCGCCTATGTAAAAAAATTTCCTGCTCATCAAATATTTAATGAATAAACTTAGAATTATATATTTATGTTCTGTAATGGTCTATTTATAACGTTGAATTTTTCTGAAATTTTTAAATTAACAATATAAGGGATAGAAGGCGTCGAGAGCTCTTTCTTTTTTGCATACATGGAATCACTTTGCATGACAAAGCCATTTATCAAACATGAACCTTTCAAAAAAACGAATAATTTTTCTAGAGTCTAAGATCGGCTATTCTGACTGAGAAATGTATTACCAGATTACTTAAAACGAAAAAAAATTGGTCTCGAACATGCAATGGTCTTGGGAAAAGGCTGAACCCCCTATGCAGAACAATCTTTTGCTCATCAATTATTTCATTAATCAGTTCGAAATTTTTGTTCACGCTCTGCGATGGTCTATTTATAACGTTGAATTTTTAAAAAATTTTTGAATTATCCATATTAAAGATATAGGGGGTCAGGACCTTTCTTTTCTATATCCATACAAATGCATTGCGCATTGCAGGAGACAATAACTTATTGAGTATGAACCTCCTAAAAGACCAATAATTTTTCTTAAACCTTCAATTGACTCTTTCCACACATACACAAATTTATAGATGATTTGCAGCTTAAAAAAATTGGCTTCGAACATGCAATGGTCTTGAAAGAAAGCTGAGCCTCCCATGCAAAAAAATTTACTGCTCATAAAATATCTTTTTGTTCAACTTAGAATTTGACATACATGTTCTACAATGGTCTATTTATGACGTGGAATTTTTCTGAAATTCATAAATTTTTCATATTGGAGATATGGAAGGTCGGGCGCCTTCTTTCTATATCTATGTGAATGCATTGCACGAGGAAGTGATTAATCGAGCACAAACCTCTTAAAGTGACAAAGAATTAGTCTAGAATTTTGGATAGACTATTTTAACAGATAAATTTATGTTTAGATCATTAACAATGTGAAAAAAATCAGTCTTGAACTACAGTGGTCTTGGGGAAAGGCTGAACCCCCTACGCAAAATAATTTTTTGCTCATCAACTATCTCATCAATCAACTCGGAATTTTTCATTTATGTTCTATAACGCTCTATTCATGATGTGGAATTTTTTCGAAATTGTTAGATTTTTCATATTAGGGTTGTGGGAGGTAAGGCCCCTTCTTTCTATATTTATCTACACTACCGCTCAAAAGTATAAGGACATAATAATCGATTTTTTTAGTTTGTGATTGTTTTTAATTGCGTTCAATAGCATTTTATGATTAGCTCTTGTATATAAACTAGATAAAAGACTATTTTGCTACAACTTACATAATATCGTATTAGTTTAGCTAATTATCATTAGTCGAAGTAATGCGATTCTTTTTTTATCTAGATTTAGTTAAACAGTCGTTCAACAGTGTAAAAATGACTCCGAACAATTTCGCAACTTAAAAACTTTTTAACTGGACAAAAAGCTTTAGACATATTGATATAAAAGCTCTAGACACATTGATGTCAAAAACTTAATTTAAATTGGTATGATATTTTCAGTACCTTTAAATATATTTTTACATAATTTGCATTTATTTCACAGAAAGCAATGCAAAAAAGTCTATTTTTTAGTTTATTTACAAGACTTTATCATAAAATGCTGTTAAACCCATTAAAAACAATCACAAAAAATCGATTATTATGTCCTTATACTTTTACACGGTAGTGTATATGCATTGCTTGAGGAAGTGATTTATCGAGCATAAACCTCTCAAAGTAACAAAGAATTTGCCTAAAATTTCGGATAGAATATTTCGACAAATAAATTAATAAATAGATAATTCCCAGCGTAAAAAATCAGTCTTGAACGTGCAGAGGTCTTGGTAAAAAGGCTGAGCCCCCTACGCAAAAACATTTTTTGCTCATCGACTATCTCATTAATCAACTCGGAATTGTGTATGCATGTTGTACAACGGTCTATCAATAACGTGGAATTTTTTCGAAATTTTTTAATCTTTTGTATTGGAGATGTAGGAGGTAAGAGGTCCCTTCTTTCTATATCCATGAAAATGTATCGCATGAGAAATCACACATAAATTTGAGGAAAAATTTTTTTATCGAAATAAGATTAGATTTTTATTACAAAATGAACTTCAATGTAACGAGACAAAAAAATTTTCTGTCATTAAATCTTCACATTTTAGTGTTATCCTAGGTACGACAGTTCAGAAGCACTACTTACCTGTGTTCCATTTACCTTTCGCAACATCAAAATCAGAATATGAAAAATTGAATTAGTTCATTCGGGACTCGCTTTCCAAGAGTAACACGGCAACTCCGTCAATTATGAAAGGACCTGCTAGAATAGGGAGCTCCCTCGGGCGGCATCACCATCTTTCATGCTTACTACTTAACGGGCAAATGTCTGTGCAGTCGCGAAGCAAATCCCTGAGTCGGGCTCACGCCGAGTTTGCCCTTTCTTCACATTACGAACTAGAAACTTCCCTTCGAATATTGAAAAAACGAGCCCCCTACTAAATTTTTCCTAGCGTCGAAGCGTAACGGAAAAAGTTTCGCGTTGACCGTTACTACTTCTTCGTCTGACCGAACAAAGGCTGTTCTACTTGGACTTCGAGAATTTTCGCGCGGATTACGTTGGGACTCGGGATATTTGCTTTCTATAGTTGAGAGGGATGAAAATATAACTTTTATTATTCAGCATAGTTATGTTTTTATTCAGGTTATTGAATTTCTATACATGAAAACTCCTGCAGCTTGCATCCACCGCGCCTCGATTTCTCAATTCGCGCCGTTCAATTATTCGCGTTATCACGATAAGACGCACGATGATCGGATATCGAATCCCAGCACGGTATGAATAACGCGCCCCTGTAAAGGGGGTTACGGGGGGTTGGGGCGGCGTTAACCGGCTAAGCCGCAAACCCTCGTAAACGCGGCCCGCACCACACACGAACGGCCCAATAATTAACACCGCTTCGGGAACAGTAACGCCGTTTATGCTCTCGGGGATGTCGTATTTCAGGGGGTGGAAAATGCGCCCGTGTGTGGCGTCGCGCCCCGAGGATTTGTCGCCCTGGCCAACTTCGCGAGAAACGCACCCCCCACCCCCATTTTCCACCCACCCCCGGGGGTAGCAGATGAACAGATACGCCGGAAATATAGATTTTCGAGAAATTAAGGGAGGCCGTTGGGCACACACGGATAAGGGTCGCGAGGGCACATCTCGCGGTCTCGGATAAGTCCCCTTACGTTGCCTGAGATAGCGCCCTTCTTTCCGTGTTTCGCTTGAGTTTCCGGTTTCCAGTCTTCAGGGGGAGGGTTACCTGATTTAGTGCCGGATTAAGAGCTGGGGGTGGTGGTTCCGAGGGGGTTGGGGTGGGTTCTCCGCGACGCCACTTGCGGGATGGCCTATGAACGAGTTAATGGCGCGAACGGCTAACGAAGTATGTACAATGGGAGGGATGAGGGGGGGGGGGAGGGTGCGTGTTACGCGTGCTTTTAATCAGTTGCGAAAACAATGTCGCGAAAGGCTGATTTACTGGTGTGAGGGGTGGTTGGGTAGCCTTGGAGAAAGAGGACTTTGAGGCAGGTATGGGGATGTGGAGATGGGACGGTCTTGGGTGAGAGGGGTTTTTGAGATTCTATGGGGTGTAGGAAGGGTTTTGATGAATTTTTTTTCCATTTTTGTAGAGTGTAGTGATGGTAATGGATAGAGACATTTTTTCAAGCAGAAAAAAATTTACTTGGCTGAGGTGGGATTCGAACCTATGAATGCAGGTCTGGAGACTAGTGGCTTAACCACTCGGCTATGGAGTGAAACATTTTTTTTGTAGAGTATTTTTTTGATTTTTGGTAATAGTTACAAGAGGTGGGGGTTTTATAGGTTGTTGTTAGATGATTGAAGAATGATGAGAAGAAATATGACAAATGAAGAATTATCATTGTTGAAAAAAATTATATTTATTGGAATCAAATGATCGAAAAAGCCAAAACTAATGTAATTATCAAAGAATATATTTATATTAAAAATGGAAAATAAAGTTAACTCTCAATGTAATAAAATGATACAAAGAAGAAACACCGATATACTGGGTCAAGGGGCAAAAAGGAGTTTTAACCTTAGGGAAAAATAAATTTTGAATCTATCGAGGGAACTGTATAGCTGGTAAATACGTAGGTGGAAAACATGTTAAAAAAATTTCGAGTGGGCCCGATACATTTTTTTTTTCATGTTGTAGATAAATAACTTTAGGGGCTCTGGCAGACAAAATTTTAAAAAGGGGTTCATTAGAAAAATATTAGTGTTTTATAATTTGTAATCTTTGACGATCTGGTTTCAAAAGTGCATTTTTTGAATTTTTTGAATTTCAGGGATTTTGAAGCTGTATAACTTACGAAACTCAGAGTTGCACATTTTTAATTTTCATTATTTTTCACTGACATGTTTCAATCGTTGAATCAGATTTTCATGATTTTAAAATCACTAGGGTTTTAAGTTTGTTTGTTTGTTTGTTTTTTTCCCCATTTCTAATGTACTTTATGTTAATCATATTGTTCCAGAACCTACAGAACTTGGGGGATTTTCTAATTTTTTTATGGACTCATGTATGTATTGATTTCTAGAATCCAGTGACTAAAAATGAAGGGTTGTGAAAGATATTGAGTATTTTTCAAAATTTAGAGGAAAACAATATAGGCGTGAATTTAAGGTATTTGTTGGATTCCCGGAATTTGCGTCTTCTTTCTTTTTTTTGGTATTTTTAGAGATTTTTAGTTGTACTATGCTTTGATCTATGTATTAATTGAATCTGATGCCCTAGAAATCAATGTTCTACAGATTTATAAGTATTTCTGAGTTTTTTTTACTTATAAAATTTTGTCGTATATCCTGGTATATTTCTAGATTTCTACTACTTATATAGATAGTTTTATAGGTTTCTGAAATTGGATGCTATAATAGTAAAACTTCCAGAGAAATTATGTAGATGAATAGATGTTTCTGAAAAAATTATCTTTTAGACAGATTTCCAGTACATTCAGAATAACCATACCATTAGAATCATTTTGTTATTTTATAAATTACTGTAAAAATTGCCGGAATTTTATTGAATGGTCCAAACTTCAGATAAATTATTGAAAAAATTATTCCTTTATAAATTTCAAGTAATAGTTGATTTTAAGAATTTTATGTTTTTTTGGTATTTAATTTAATTGAAGAATTTTTTTGTATTTTTATTGATTCAAGTATTTTTGTGGATGCTTATACAGAACTGTAGAATTTGATGTTGTAATATTCACATTTACACAAATTTCTAATATTCTTTTAGATTTCTCAGAAAGTGACTATATAGATTTACAGTATTTTTTATTGTTCTTGCATTTTTGTACATTTTTGTATTCAAGCAATTGAGTAGTGCGTATTCTGGTTTTATGAAAGATTTCTAAGAATTTAGTTCTCTAGATTTCAAGGTTTTACAGGTTTTAAGTATTGTATATAATTAGGTTCCCCAGAAAAAATTACTTTCATATATTTCCATTATGTTTTGTATTTCTTCAGTTCTTATGTAATTTACAAGATTTTCTATCATTTCTATTAAATTCTATTTCAATTCCTGCAATTCAAGATTCACCAAGATTTTAAGTTTCTTAAAATTAAATCACACTCGTAAATTCTGATTTTCTTCGTCATTCGTTAGTTATAAACAATTATTGAAATTTTTTTTCTTACATTATCTTAACCAAATCCTGGTAATCGAAATTCTGTCGAGATAAAAATCCTCCTGAAGCCAAAATTCTTGTAATTTTTAGGCTAGAGAAAAAAAGAATTCAGAATTCTGTTTTACTTTGACAAACATAATTTGTTATGTCTTCTAGATTCAGTAAGTAAGTGCATTTTCAAAAGTTTTCATAAATTTGGATGATACTTCATACTACTCATAATAAGTAGTATTTTTAATATTTATAACTAACTATCACTTTTATTGATACCCACACAAAATAATCATAAATTTCACCTCAATTTCAGTAAGGGCCTGCACCTTCAAACCCCTCCCCTCCTCTTGCCTGAGTACTGAATTATCGATTATAAATGATTACTTATCGTGTTTTGGGTACAAAAAAATGGAAACGAAGAGCTGTCAGTTTGTTTCTGCTATTACCAGAAAAAACGATAAGTATCTATTATTTTGAAACAAATTTATATCTATTATATGTTTTTTTACTGTTTCCTACACATCTTTTTTATTTTTGAATGACGTGGGTCAAGTCAAATCTTGAACTTAACGCTCTGTCGCTCGATAATACGAAGCTTGTCGCCTCGGATGATCCATAAGTGAGTCCTGCAAGCGAAAGGATGAACTGACTCCTGATCATTATATTTTGTGAGGGTGCTCGAGGGTCCAGAGAACGGGCCTTTTCACACGAGGCCGGAGAAGCTCTTTATCTAACCGTGCAATTTTCCGCGTCACCGCGCTCGTCTCAAAGGAAGTACGGGGGGTTCGAGGGGCGGAGACCCGGAAGTCACGGAACAATTGTGAAATTCTGGCCCTATTGGCTTTGTAAAGGATTTTTTCCACATTTTTTGATCTCATTTTGGTACCACTATTTATTATTATTCAAGTAAATGATAAAACCATGCAAAATTTTCGTTGTTTTTATAGTATTTCTTTCAATTGCTCAAAAATGTTGGATTTATTTCACAAACTTCTGATTCAAGGAGACGTGGGTTTCAAAAAATAAAAATTCTGAGGTCCACAGTATTGCTTATAAAAAAAAACCTCGTGAAACCTGAAGTATAGAATTTACAAGGGATTAACGAATAAAATCTTATGTAAAAATATTTTATTGTAAGTGAAAATTAAAGTTAGGCTGGATTATTTATTGAAAATATTGTAACTTCTAGAGTTCAAAGGAATACTTAGAAGTTTTGCCACTATAGTTTCCAAGAAGAAAATTCTAAAAAGTGGATGTATGCACTGTGATTCAAAATTGCAAGTAGCATGCATGGCCAAGCGACTGGCAGCAGTCGTGGGGCGATTTAGTGCTCGGCGTTATGTCGGTAATAGATACAGAGTGAGGCCGTGAATGGGAGAAAGTGTCGGGAGCTCGCGAGCACGGAGAGGACGTACCGACGTTGATAAATGATGGTGGCGAGAGAACATACTCTACTCAAACCTGTTGCACCCCTGGAATAAACCCCGTCTACGCACTGTTTAACGAGGAATCGTACGCACAATCACGAGCAAAAATTCACTCAAAGATTGAACATTCTAACATAGTTCACCATAGAATAACAATTATTTTATTATATATATATTAGGGTCCAATTTTATTTATATTATACGTCAATGATTTGTTTAAACTATTCCTGACTGGGGAAATTGTATCTTTTGCTGACGACACTGCTATGATCCTCAAGGGAAGAACTTGGGAAATGCTCAAGCAGCTTGCGGAAAGTGAACTGAACATTATTACGAAATGGCTTGCAAATAATTTTTCAACTTTAAACATAGATAAAACTGTATTTATTACTTTTGGTTCGTACAAAGATAGTTTGTCTCAACATTTCAAATTGTGTGCCCGTGATAGTGATTGTTTAAATAAGAAACCAAGTTTTTGTAACTGCCAGGAAATCAGAAGGGTAAAAATATGAGATGAAGGAGGATATTGATACAATTGTAGGAAAATTGAGGTACCAGATTCATCTATTTTATAAATTAAGACTTGTATTTTCAGAAAAAAAATTACTTCGTATATATTACGCTCTTTTTTGGTCGGTTGTAAATAACGGGATTGTGTCATGGGGTAGCGCTAAAAATAATGTATGAAAACCTATCAGAACTTCACAAAAAAAAATATTAAAAATAATCTTTCAGAAAAAAAAAGATTTTCCGTCTGCCGCACTATTCACAAATCATAAAATTATTGATATTCACAAATGTTTCATGTACACCTTGATTCAAGAATTTGCAGACTTACAACTGAAATAACTTACCAAACAATAAAAATATTCGATTCTCGACTTTAAAATTACCAATTAAGAGAAAGGAAAATTACAGTAAATCATTCTGCTGCGTAAAGTTCAACTTCTTTAATGCATTGCCAGAAAATATCAAGAGAACAGATTTAAAATTTATATGTAAATTATAACTAAAGCGTTGAATCAAGCAATGGATTCGAGATCTTGATGATAATCAGATTCTGAAGATACTTGAATAATTGTATTACATTGTAGTATACTTCAAATTTGGAAAAGATGTAATTAGTATTTAAGTTTGTTTAATTGTAAATTCAGGCCCGCGACAGATTTTATACGAAATCTTGCGGGAAGTGTACATTCTGTATTATACTTTGTAAAAATTATTGCACCTGAATAAAATTATTATTATTATTAGATATTAAGTATTTAAAAAGGAACTGAAGGCAATAATTTGGATTTTTTTCTCTGAAGGTCTATTTTCAGAATTAAAAAAAACGTCATTACTACAGTAAATTCTATATGATATAAATTTCTGTGTATTTGGAAAATTTCCTTACTTGATTATGATCCATTTTATCGAAGTAATAATCACATTAGTTAATAGTGTACCGATTTCTTTACTTCGTTAGAAGAAGGACACGACCCTATAAAAAAATATGCCAGTTTTTTAAGAATGAGTAAAAATGCGTAAAAAAATTCACAGTACGAGCTGAAACAGGCCCATGCGGACAGGGGGGGGGGTTGGGTTAGACCCTCCCCCCAACGAGATCTTTCTAACGATTTCGATGAAATGCTTCTATTATTGGTTTTTACGTTTTGATATAAATTTTAATATCTTGCATTGCATGATATTTTTCAGAAAACAGTGTGTGGATAGATTTTTATTGCTTTTTGATATTTTTTGTACATATCTTCTACGATTTGAAGAATTGTTCAGTATTTCTGAAACTATTCATGTTTTATTACAGGATTTTCTAGTATTTTTATGTATTTCTAGCATTTTCATTTAAATTGTTATAGATTCCGAGAATTTCGAACTGTAAAATTTAGAGTTTATTAAATTTCACGTGTTCAAAGGGTTTTTCGTAAAACAGTGTCTCAATAGATATTTATTTCTTCTAGTATTTTTCGTGCTTCTTCAGTTTTTCTACGATTTGAGAGGTTGTTCAGTATTTCTGAAACTATTCATATTTTTTAGAATGCATAAAATGTTGCAGGATTTTTTAGTTTTTTTATATTCTTCTAGCATTTTGATATAAATTTTTATACATGGATTTCGAGAATTTCGAGCTCTGAAATGTCAAGTTCGATAAATTTTTCATGTTCCAAAAAAATTTTTCAGAAAACAGGCGTCTCAAAAGATTCATATTTCTTTCAGTATCCTTCGTATTTCATCAGTTTTTCTACGATTTGAAGTGTTTTTCAGTTTTCTTGTGTACTTCTGTATAAATTTATGGAATTCGATGCTTTTGTTTTGAAAGTTGTATAGATTTTTAACATTCCATAGATATAATTGTATTTTTGTATACATGTATTTTTTTTTTGTATATCCTAGTATTTATAGAATGTTGAGAAATTTTGAGGTTTTTTCAAAGATATCTCTTTGAATTTCAAGAATTCGATTTCCTAGAATTGAAAGTTTGAAATATTTGCAGTATTTTGATCGATTTTGCAGAGAACAGTTTCTTTAAAGATTTAGAGTGTCCTTAATATTTTTTGATATTTTTTACAGACTTTTAAAATTTGAACATTTTTCTAGTATTTTAATGGTTTTCTATACACGTATGTTATTAGAATTCATTGCTCGAGAAATATGAGTTTCTTGATTTCTGGAATTACAGAAATTTTCGAAGAATCTAATAGCTTTTTAAAAAAAAGTCAATAATATCTAGTATTTTTCGTATTTCATTTTTTGTTCTGTATTCATAAAATTACATAAGATTTTCCAGCATAATTTATAGATTTAAGGGATCCTGCTGTAGATTTTAAGAACTAAGGTTTTCAGTATTTATCAGGTGTACTCCTGATTAATTTCCGGTTTTTTTGCAAATAAAACACATAATTCCAAAAAAACCGTAACCTTTATTTTATTCAAAGTATTTTCTATCGCTTTCTACACATTTTTCCCACCTTTCTGGTATAATTGTGGATACCACGCCAGTAAAAATCATTGCCTTTGGAGGTGAACCACTCGGTGAGCCATTTTCGTACATTTTCGTACGAGTCGAAGCGCTGCTCAGAAAGGGCATGGCCCAACGAGGCAAAGAGGCGGTAGTCGGATGGCGCCAGGTCTGGTGAGTAAGCCGCATGATCAAGCACTTCCCACTTGAGCCTTTCCAGCGTGTCACGAACGACTTTCGATTTATGCGACGGCGCATTGTCGTGGAGCAAAATCACCTTCTTCTGTCGTTGTTGATATTCTGGTCGGTTTTCCACAATGGCTCGGCTCAAATCTTTCATTTGCTGTTTGTAGCGAACGGCATTCACAGTTTCACCAGGTTTCAGCAGTTCAAAGTATATAACACCGGACTGGTCCCACCACACACACAGCATGACCTTCCGACCGTAACGATTTGGCCGTGCCGTCGATGTCGATGCTTCACCTGGACTCACCCACGATTTGTTGCGCTTAGGGTTCTCCAGGAAAATCCACTTTTCATCACCAGTAACAATACGATGCAGGAAAGACTTTCTTTTGTATCGTTGAAGCAGCATTTCACAGGTCACTTTTCGATTCTCCATTTGTCTCTCGGTCAGTTCATGGGGCACCCACTTTCCACACTTCTGAATTTTTCCCATGGCTCGCAGGCGTTTGGAAATTGCTTGCTGTTGAACTCCCAACGCATCTGCAAGCTGTCGTTGCGTTTGCGTGTTGTCTTCATCTAATAATGCTTGCAATTCGGCGTCATCGAACGATTTTCGCTTGCCGGAGCGTGCGGCGTCGTTCAGGTCGAAATCTCCATTTTTGAACTGTCGAAACCACGTTTCACATGTTCGAAGTGTTAATGCACGATCACCATAAACTTCCACAAGCGCACAGTGGCTCTCGGACACTTTTTTCCCCTGATTGAACATGAAAAGCAATGCATGGCGCATATGCTCAAAATTCGGTACAAAATTCGACATTTTTGAAGCGCAATAAAAACTTACTGGAAGATTTTTTCGAGAAAATGTCAACGCAGTTCAAGCACTCGATATGACTGAACAAAATGACATATGGTATGTGTTACCAACAGCGGTACAAAACAGAACGCCATCCATTGAAAAAACCGGAAATTACTTAGGAGTACACCTGGTAAATGGATTTATATGCAGGTTTCTAAAATTTACTGCTAGAATTGTGAATATGTTTAATAAAGAGTGAAAAGGCATCATTCTCTTTGTCGATATTTGTTCATAAATTACTAATATATCACTCAGTTTCATCTATAATTATAAAATTATACAATTTTTATCTGAAAATAAGGAAGATACAAATCACTTATATCTAAGTTTCAAAAAATTTCAAAAAAAAGTTACGAATCGTTCTAAAAACTTGATGAGACAGATGTAAAATGAATGACACGATTTTGTTACTCGTTACCAAAAAAAAGGAACTCGTCTCTGTTATCGTTACTTGTTAATTAATGTAACGCCTTACGTTATCGTTACACTAAAAATTGTTACGTTTCTGCGAATTACAATTTCAGTTTTTACAGTAAAAACGAAATTCTAATAGAATCTAAAAGGGTACTCATAAAAAATTTGATCGTAAAAGTTGACCAACCGACCCTGCTCTCCCCTAGTCATTTTTGGTGCACCCAGAATTAATTTTAAGTTTGTAACTTGATGAAAGTATTGAAAAAGTTATTAAATGAACAGTATATACAAAACTAAGAAACCTTATAAAGAAGCCAAAAATGTGTCGAAAGTACAAGATAAACTGTCTCTTTTTCATTTTTATTTTTTTGCACTACGTGTAATTTTCAACAAAAACAGGCATTTCATCTAAGAAAAACACTTACATTTTCCAAAAAGCTCAGTTCAAACATTCAGAAAACCCCCAGAACCGACTTCAAACCCCTGCCCCCCAAAATGTATCAAACTTTTCCCCACGTCCTCCAAGTTTCCCCTCAAGTACACCCAGAATTACCCTTTGGAGTTCGGAAAAGCAGCAACGTAATCCCTCGAAGAAAATTAGAATACTGCCTCGGTTGTTATGGCCCGAAAGAATTAGCGTAGCAGGGTGTACGTGGTCAGAGCGACACGTTGCGCGACACAAGGAGAAGGCTTTCCGCCGCTAATCCCTAGGTCGGGCTAAACGAGGTGGTGGATTTGTTGGAAAGAGCTTACTTACCGAACGCGAGCTTTCTCGGTGTCCGAAGCGCCCTCCAGCAAGTCCAAAGCTCGTATCCGCGAGCGGGGTAACAACAATGGGATCCGGGCCAGGATTACGAGGAGGCGAAAGCTCTAATGATCGCGCGCCGAAGGAAAGTCGTTAGCTTCACGCGCTAATGTCGTTGAATAATCGAATTTTACAATTTCCCGGGCGAGGATGGGGAAGGGGTGACGGGGAAAGGGGGAATCTGCGAGGGAAATCTCGGTTTTTTGCGCGGGGAATAGTGGAACAAAGGCGAGAAAAAATTTATAGAAGGAGTTTTTCAAAAAATACATGAATTCTTTCGTGGAATATTATAATTACTATGATAAAATTTGAGTCTACGAATTCTCCGTTTTTTTCTGAATTCCAAAGATTTTCGAATCTGATTTTTAGAACTATATATTTTTGTATTTTTACTGTCAAAAGTTCGTGAATGGTGTATTTTTGTTCGAGGAAAGTGCTTTATGAGTTGGGTATTCTATATTTTTTCATGTCATGGAATACTTAGAATAAACAGAATTTCAAAGTTTCGTGTATGAAATTTTTCGCACCATAAAATTAGCATGGTCAATTTTTTTTAATGAGAATTACTTATATTATTTTTGACAATCATTTTATGCAAACTTTCTACTGATGTTTCAACTTTGAGAATGAACGATGGTTTATTTCAATGCAAATTTTGGTGATTGTAAGTAATTTAGGAAAATCCGAAAAATTCGTAGGATTACAGAAAATGGTGATGAATTTATTGGATGTAACATAACAAGAATATTTAAAAAATTTTTTTAAATACTAAAACTGTGTGATATTTCGAACATTTTTAAAAACTATAAAGTGTAATACTTTACGTATATAGTCAATTTTTATGGAAATTTTAACAAAGCACTGTAAAGCAAAGAAATTTGGAAAATTAAAAAAAAAATAAAAATTTCGTGGATCGTCAATGATAGGTACCATGAAATTGGAAAAAAATGTAGAATTTCAGAAAAAGTTAAAACATTTTGTGAATCATGAAACCTAATATTCTTCAAATTTTCAAAATTCGAAAAAAATCTGATCAGGCGTAATCTGGAATTATTTTAGAGACTAATAAAAAAATGTTATAATTTTGGAAATTACAAAGTATTAAAACATCATGAGTTTCCAAAACTGCCAAGAATTCAATTGAAATAATTATTTATGAATAATGAGATATTACATGTATTAGTATGAAATTTATTAGAAATTTTTTTTCTACAAATTTACGAAAAATTGCCAGTAATTTCATGAAGAATTCATAAAAAATTGCGAAATTTGAGAAAATAAATTCAAAAGAGAAGGGTAAATTTTTAAAATTTTTGGAAAAATAAGCCTCTCAGATTTCGAGGTGTAAAACTAGAAATTATTTTGTTGTTTGTTTTTAACTGTTTCAATCGAAACGTTCATTCAAGAAAAGGTTTATTTCGCCATATTTGTTTCATTAAAAAATTATGCGTAAAAAAGTTAAATAATTTGTGGAGAAGAAAGTATACAAACTTTAAGGTTTTTCAGATGAATTTTTTAGCCTTTGCTATTTTTGAATGTAAGCCTTAAAAAAAATGTTCATCTGCTAAAAAAATACTTGAAAATTCCTTATTATCATACATTCATACGATTTTAAGGATTTTTCAGTATTCTTATGAATTGCTGTAAATATTTTTTAGGTATCAAAACTCTAGTTAGTAAATTTTGTAAATTTTTAGAATTTTACTTTTTTTTTATTTTCTATATATTTATTTTCAAATTTTGCAGTATTCGTACAATGTACTTTCTTCGATCAAACTTTTCTAGATTTACAAAGTTCAATTCTCCTGATTTATTTATCAAAGAACATCGTATATGTCATATACTTTTTATATTTTGCGTATTTATGAAGAATTTTCACGATTCGAAGGATTTTGTGGTATTCTTCTGTTTTTATGTATAAGTTTCTAAAATATGATGCTATTGGAATCAAAGTTTCACTGATTTCGAAATCCTTTAAAGTTTTTGGAAAATCTGTCTGCATTTACAAGTATTTAATAAAATTTAAGCATATCTTTTATTTTTTGGTAGTCATAGAACTTATAACATTTTGTAAAAGATGTACAGGTTTTAATTTTTTATAGATTTTTACATAGATTTCTAAACTTCGATGCCCTAGGAATGAAAATTTTACTAACTTTCAGAATTTTTATGAATATTTGAAATACTATAATTAGTATTTACAAGTATTTTTTGAATTTCGTAAGTTTTTATAGCATATTCAAAGACTTTTACATACCCCGATAAAAATTTTTGCAATATCATGCACTAAAAACTATAGTTCCATAGATTGTTAATGTATTTCTCAATAATTCATAGTACAGTAACTTGAAAAAATTTCTAGTATTTAATATTTTTTAAATAAATTACAAAAATTTTGTGCTGTAAATTTATAATATCGATTTTAAGGTTGAAAAATATTATAGGTATGAAGAAAATCATTAGAATACTGTTAATGAAAAATCTTAATTTTAATTGAATATTTCTGCAATTATATTTTTGAAACTGACAACCGGAGACCATCCTCCATAAGGACCATCTCACTATGATACTTTGAAAATAAAAAAATGTCAAACAGAAGAAAAAAATCGACGTTGACAGAAATCACCGATCTGAATGCTAAGCAATTTAATTGAAAAAAAAAAAAAAAAATTATAACTAAAATTTCTGTCTTATTATCTTTTACACTAAAAATTCGTGACATCGTTCAATACAGCCACAAAAATATCGATACATCGATCATAGATTGATGTATTATATCGGTAAAAAAAGTCTGACGTATCAGAGAAAAAATCCATATTCCAATATATCGATACGTATCAATACGTATATACGTATAAGGTCTTAAAGGGCAATCAGAAACCTTTCGATTAAAAAAAAACGCCTCTAATTTTGTCCGGCTGAAAGCCGCTGTCAACGTCTCTCGTCTGGGCAGCGTTGCGCGCCCGTCGGAACCTCGTTATCAACCACTGGCCATTAGGGGACCCAAGGCGACAAAACGCCGGGGCAAAGTGCCATCTTTCCCAAATAATTACGGGCTACATTGTCGATGCTACCGCACCTATGTATTTTCCTTACTTGCTGGACACGGCGGCGTAGACGCAAAAGCGCCGCCGAGAGTTTGGCCTGGCCTCACGACATATAATCCAATTCCCGGACGTTAATTCTTTCTGATGCGCGCTCGAAACTGCGGTCCCGATCTAACGAAACGACCGTAAAACGCCACGGCAAAAGGGACTCTGAAGAAAATCACTCCTGGCTGGTCGAGAAGATTTTTGTGGGTTTTTCGGGGGGTTAGCTAAAACTGTGCAGGGAAAAGATTGCAATCGTTCTCCATCATCCATTCATGGATTTTTCACAGCTTGACGAAGGGATTTCACGTTTTGATGTTCGAAATGGACAGGAGTTTCTTCTGAATATGACAAAGGTATTCCCATCAGCAATATGGACGTGCTCATCTTGCAAGAGTGGAGTAGTTCAGACAGTTGATCAGTTGAGGTAGAATTTCCAGTTTTATACTAACAAATCTTAAATTTGCTGTGGCAAAGGATCTTCTGCTTTCTATGGATGCGTTGACTTTTGGACAGCAACTGGATGAAGTCTTTTCTTGTGTTCATCTATTCCGGTTGCGTAGTGCAAAATCCAGATCGGTTGAAACGATAGACGTAGACTGCATGACCTTTTGGCTTCTTATTGGTAGACCCATATAATGCAACTTCAAATTAAGATTCCTGCGAATCTTAACTTGATCACGTCCTGAACGATCTTAACCTCTAACTTTCTCCCAAATCATCGTTCCGAAAAACGAGTGCAATATAAATTTTTGTCATCCCCCAAACGTCCATCGTAAAATAACGCCGACCTGAAAGTCACCACCGAAACACAATATTCACCCACGGTCCACGACTTTGTCCAGCCATCGCTCATCCCCGAAACGCGGACACGCTGATCTAGTTGTATTTATGCCGGCATTGAATCACGTCCGGGTTTTGATTTGTCGATGGCTTTTATGGACGAGAATTAACGCAACGTACAGCTTTGCATTTTGTTACTGCAAATGCCATCCCCCCTCTCCCACGTCTGCCGAATACCCGGCGCCATATATCCTTTCTGGCATTTTTGCTCCAACATTTCCGAGCGCGTGTCCAATCGATGACGTATGGACTCCCATCTCCGCGATATTTTAATGTTCCCCTCTACGTACTCTACATTTTAACGGCGAAATCAATCAGCTTGATCGATGCATAACGATGATGCTGATTTATCGACTTTCGCTGGGAAAAAAAGGGTTTGAGCGGAGGGGAAGTTGATTTGTTGTCGAATTCGTAGTTGTGGAATTTCAAAACATGTCAATGGCGAGGGAGGGGAAACTTGCAAGCCTTTTTTCTTCGTCCTTGATTTATCTAGACCCTCCTGCCATTTGTCCCGAAGGCTTCAAAGATCGAAAAGAAGAAGAACGCTGGACGATACCACCCCTTTCAGCAGCCTTCCTCTTTTAAACGACCATCTCTACCTCTGTTTCGAAAAGACCCATGAAACCAAGTGGGGTGGAAATGTGAAATAACAATAAACTATGCGCATAAATCTCTCGGGGGGACGCGAAACTACTCTGATAGCGCGCCCGATTATCTTGGGAAATGCATTTTCTTTTACAATAATGCGAAAAAGGAACCTGCGAAAAAGATGAAGAGAAACGTATGGCTTTCGATAGATTTATTCCGTAGATCGTTTTGGAATACCATGAAGAGTTCTTGAAAATATTAAAGATTGCACTCATTTTCTGCAAGATTTCAGAAAACAGGTTTCTTCTGGTCGAAAATTCTTCAATTTCAAATTGCGATGGATAATTTCATCATGGAAGAATGGGAAAAAATGATTTCCTCTGGGGTTTTTGATTTCTGATTTCAATATACTTAAGCTTGCGAGCGTAGTGGAACGAGGAAGCACGTCGCAATAAATAAAACAATGGCGCGTCAGTCTCGATCGGGGGCACTAGCGAATAGTCCCCGCGATATAATACGTGGTGCCGCGGATGATTTATCAGCTCGTGATATCCCGATACAATGGCGGTGGTAGCGCTCGCGGTAGCGGGACAGATCGGCGGTGCTCGGGAAAAAGGACGAGCGAAGGACGACGATGCTTCTGCGGGAGGAGCAGTGTGCAAGAGCGTCGGAGCTCGGTATTTTCCTTCAGGATTTAGAATTTTCAAGCAACTAATGCATACGAAATACGCAGATATCCAAGCGAAGAAAACTAACAAAAACCATTTTTTTTAAACCTAAACTCAATAGACTTACAATCGACAGGAAAGCATTTCGTGGTCTCAAAATTAAAACATCTGCTGTTTCAAGAAAAATCCTGCTTTATCGAAAATTGTCATTTTAAGGTTATGTATTTCTCGAATGTTTTTTGAATTGTCAAGTTTGAATTAAAAGGACGTTATTTTAGATAATTTCGACTTCTTTTTTCAGATGATTGGGATGACATGGGACCAAATTTCTGAAATTCTCTACGTCTAAGTCCAGGGGCGGAGGCAGAAAAAAATATTCAGGAGGGGTTTTTCGGAAAAATTATTTCATTTTTGTACAAACGCTCCATTATAAGTCCATAATCAATAATAAGTCGATAATCAAAGGAGCCAAATCAGCATTCAAGGGCAAGAACAATAATAAAATGTTTCCAAGCTTTCGGTCTATTTATTCGACCCTCTTCAGGAACTACAACATTTTTCCGATTAAATCTTAAACAATTTTTTAACTTCTTAATTAATTACATTATCAAGAGGTTTCTATGTAAATTTTTACTTTCTTCACAGTACTTAACCAACATTTGCGTACTTTAGTTAATATCAATTTTTAATGGATCTTTTCACGTCCGTATGACAACTCAATATGAAGAGTTTTATAAAGTCGCGTCTATTTATAGGAAACGAATTGTAAGATTACACCACCAAATGTGTCATAAACCGAACTTAAAAATTTTGTGTCCTCTTGTCTATTAAATGTATTCCTCGTTCTTTTTATAAAAATCATTTCTGAAATAGATCTCTTTTTAAAATCAGTCTCTCTATCCAAAATTTCAACATCATTCCAATCAAAATCATAATCATTTCAAATTCTATGCTCTGTTAAAACTGAATGGTTACCTGTTAATTTTTTTATATCATTTTCGTGATCTTTAACTCTAGTCTTTAAACATCTCTTAGTCTGTCCCACGTATTTGCAATTACAATCCTTACAATTTATCCTATACACAACATTTTGTTGATTCATTTTATTCACTTTATCTTTACCTCTCTTTGTAATCATATTGTTCAGTCTATTATCACTTATATATATATAATATATTTAATATTATATACATAATATTAAAATCTTCTTTCCTAAATGTCCTCTCAATAGTCCTTTGTCTTTTTCCAATATACGGTAAAACGACAAAATTCTTTCTATCTTTCTTATCATCATTATCTTTTTCCAATCTAGTCAGTAACTAATTGATTGTCAAAAAAATTGTTTAAGGTTTAATTAAAAAAATGTCGTAGTTCCTGAAGAGGGTCGAATAAATATACCGAAAGCTTGGAAACATTTTATTATTGTTCTTGCCTTTGAATGCTGATTTGGCTCCTTTGATGATCGATTTATTATTGATTATGAACAAATTATTTCTTCAGGATTTTTCAATTTTTCGTGTTTCAGGATTTAAAGGTTATACAATTTTTAAAGTCCATTTTTCATGATTGTATTTAATTTTTGTTATTTCCATGCAAGTCTGTGAGATTCAAATTTTTTTTTCTATTACTTTTGGCGTTTTTCGTAATTTTCTTTGTTTCATTATAAATATATACTTGAAGTATTTTCAAATATATAATGAACATTTACAGAGCTTTCTTGAATTTGATACTCGAGAAATGAAAGTTCTAAAAATTTTTATTATATTTCTAGATTCTCGAGACAATCTTACTTGAAAAGTTTTTAGTATTTTATGGACTTCCAAAATTTTCGTAATATAATTCTTATAGAAAATTTTGTGATATTTTCTGACATTCTAGTATTTGACGCCATAGTATTGCAAATTCCACCGAACTTGAGTACATAATATAATTCCGAAAAAAAAAGTATCTTTCACACAGATTTCAAAAATTTTTAGATTTTTTTTTATTTTCATAGTATTCAAACCAGTTGAAGAACTTTTTATCATATGAATTTTTTATAGCTTTCTTGAATTGTACGCACTAGAACTCATGCTTTTATATATTTATCAAAAAATCATTCTTACATATTTTTTAGTAATAAATAATTTTCAGTTTTTCTCGCTTTTTTGTTTATTATTTAAGAAACCTCTGGAGGACTTTTAGTGTATTTCACGATATACATTTCTAGAATCTGATGTTCTTGAATCCAAGTTTGAATAAATTTCCAATAATTTTATAATACATTGAAAAAATTACAATGATAAAAATTTTTTGTGTTTTATAGTCATCCGGTATTTTCGTATTTTTTTGGTATGCATAGAATTTTTTAGCTATTTCTTTTATTTTCAGAGATCTTCAATTTTTTCCAGATATTCTAGAAAAATGTGAATTTTTAGCATTCGATAATGTAGAATCAAAATTTCAGCTGATTTTCAGTAATTTTGTAGATTTTTTAGTCAACTATATGTAGATCGATTTTCAGTATCTATGAATTTTTTATATTTTCGTATTTTTATAGTATTTATAAGATTTTGTATCTTTTCTTCGAATATTCATAGATCGTCTGTATTTTTTCGGATTTTTCAGAAGTACCTACATTTTCAGAATTCGATGTTCTAGAATTCAAATTTAAATCGATTTTCAATTCTTTCATAGATTTTCAGAAAAATCCCACCTACAAAGATTTTTTGTGAAAAATAGATTCCTCATATTTTCGTTTTATTAGTATTTGTATGATTTTGTGAATTTTCTTGTATTTGTACAGAATTCAGGTATTTATATAGATTGAAGATTTATTCATCAGTTTTTTTTTTAAATTGGATGCCTTAGAATTCAAAGTTATTAATTGTTTTCAGATATTTTGGAAAATTCTTTTACAGAATACCAACTATCATCTTCAGTTTGTTTCCAGAGTTTGCAGGGTATAGAAGATTCTCTGGTATTTTTCTGGATTTCTATTGTAGATTTCTAGAATTCGATGCTTCAGGGTTTGAATTTTTCCTGATTTCTGAGATTTACGTAAATTACAATTTTTCTATAGTAAAATCACATCATATTGGAAAAATTTTTCAATTTTTGTTTATTGCGTTATCCTTACCAAACATTATTTATAGTTAGAATTTCGTTTATGAAAAAATTCTTCTGGATTTAAAATATCTGAAACATTTATGTTAGAATAATTGAGAACCCTGAACATTGTTAACTTTGAGTGCTTACATGAAACCATTTGTTATTTCCTTGATATATCAGCAAGTGAATTTTTGACGATTTGTACCTACTTCATTTTCCCTGCATTATTCTTTTCAATGTGTATTTTTCCATTCATGTTTATATTTTTTATTATTTTTCCAAAAAAAAATCATTTTTCGTCAATTTTGGGAGTGGACTTGAATACTCATAATCCCTTTTCTGCCTACGCACCTGTTTATATCCCAGGCCTATCAACTTCACATCGCCACCCTTCGAAAAAATCCCTCGTACTCCGACGCCACTGGCTTGATAGGTCGGCAATGTGTGTCGAGGCAAAATGAATGCCCGCTTTTCTTGCCTCACGAACTCTATCACGAGCTCTCATGGAGCCCGGGACCCGGGACAAAAAAGCGAGACGCAAGACACGGAACGGAGCGAGACGAGTGCCGCGCTCCCGGTAGGGAGTCACTTATCTCCAGGACCGTAAATAATAAAAATATAGACATTACGCCGCCGTATATCAAGCGCTGGGTGTTCGGTTCACTTTGAGTTTCAGATAAATATTCTTACAAAAGCGTGAGTGGGGGGTAGAGGGCTCGATCGTACAGCGAAAAGCGCCCGGAAAAGCTTGAATTTTCTTTCGAGCCTCGACACTTTACGAGGAAAGCCATATTTATGGCAGGGTCGAGGTTGTGTTTGAGATAGAAGGTGGATTCGATGGAGAGGAAAAACAACTTGACGAAAGATGACGACCAGATCGAAGATCCTGTTTATTATTACGACTAGAGAAATCCATAAAAATGCCAAAAAATCCTTCAAATGGCATAAATACTGAAAAAAGATGAGTAAATATCATTTTACCATCGAAATTTTTAAAAGATGTACTACTACCTCAAGGCTTCAAGGTGACCTTGAAATTCAACTCTTGGAAGACAGAGATACATTCCAAAAAACAATCGGAATGCATTTTCTATAAATCCGGCTGGAAGGACCCACCATAAACTCCACAAAATTTGCCCTCGCGAAACAAATCCATGCCTTGGCGAACCACGTGCAAAAGCCAGATGGCGAGTGAAAAGAAGGAAAAGCATGGAGGAGGAGAAGGAAAGAGTCGCACGGAAAAATATTTTCTCAAGCGACGCCCACTGGCGATTTTCTTTTTTCCGGCTGCCGCTTTTCTTGTTCCGGGAGCGTCTTTTTTTCTTCTCGCCCGTCGACCCCTGTTTTATTTAACAGGAAAAATTATTATCGCGGCTCCCGGAGAATGTGTGTGAACGACGCCAAGAACAATGGCCGAATTGGCGTCTCACCGATGAGCAATAGGTTCGTCCCTTTACGTAGGAATAAAGGCGCGCCCAATAATTAATGGTGACCGATAAATCAACACCCGGAATAATACCCAAGGAGACAACAGGAATAGTTTATAAAGGCCGGGCTCGTTTGGTTGCCTTCGCCCATTGACTCGGCTCGCGATCCTGACGTTGCCAGCGAGATTCCGAATGGATTTAATATGTAACTCCGGAACGCGATTCTCTTCCTGGACCATTTCTGGGATGGGGAGAAAGGGTTTATTTGAAGAACTCGTTGGTTTATGCTTAAATCATTGATTTCATGTTCGATGGGTGTGGACGTCAGTACTGGTTTTTATGGTTGGGAAGGTATACGTGACGAAAGTTGATGGAATGGAAGTAGCTAAAGCAATGGAAGTGGATGCAATGGAAGTAGATAAAACGGATGTTACTTTTTCAACAGAAGTAGATGCAACGAAAGTTACTTTTGCAACGGAAGTATATGCAACAGAAGTGGACGCAAAGAATGTGTCTAAAGCAACGGAAGATGATGCAATGGATGTGTCTAATGCAACGGAAGTGGATGCAACGGAAGTGGATGCATTCGGTGTGTCTAATGCAACGAATTTGGATGCAATGGAAGTAGATGAAACGGATGTTACTTTTTCAACAGAAGTAGATGCAACGAAAGTTACTTTTGCAACGGAAGTATATGCAACAGAAGTGGACGCAAAGAATGTGTCTAAAGCATGGATGTGGATGCAACGGAATACGATGCAATGGATGTGTCTAATGCAAGAGAAGTAGATGAAACGGAAGTGAATGGAATGAAAGTTGCTTTTGCAACGGAAGTAGATGCAACGAAAGTTACTTTTGAAACAGAAATAGATGCGACAGAAGTGGATGCAACGGAAGTACAGGGTGCACCATCTGAATCGGGTCAATGTAATTCATAAATATCTTCGACAGTTGTAAATGCATTTCAAGAAAAATTGTTTATCATCACGATAACCTTGCACTTCAAAAATCTCTACAAAAAGAAGTCCGGTGGAGTCAAATCTGTAGATCTTGGTGGCAAGTCAATATTACCGTTTTTTGACACAACACGTCCCGTGAATTTCTGACGCAAATAGTCTATTGTTGCATTTGCTGTATGGCATGTAGCACCATCTTGTTGGAAGCAGAATTTTTCCAGACCATTTTCACGCATTTTGCGCCAACCTTTATCGATCGCCATTGATTGTCTCACAAGGTCTGAAGAAGAACGGATCAACGATTGATATCGCATCGATGCATGGTTGAAATTATAGATTATAGACGCGACAGTTGTCCCTAATGCAATGGATGTAGATGGAATGAAAGCAGATGAAACTGAATTGTCTAATACAAAGGAAGTAAATGCAACGAAAGTTACTTTTGAAACAGAAGTAGATGAAACGGATGTGTCTGATGCAACGGAAGTGGATGCGATGAATGTGTTTAATGCAACAAATGTGGATGCAAGGAAACACACATGGTTTAGGAATTAATTATATTCTTCAAATTCTTTTCATCCCTTATTGAAGGACTCTTTCTAGCATTCAAAAACTTCATAATTAGCCCCCCTCCCCACGAACCCTGAACCTTAGAATTCATGGGTGGGACGAATTATCATTCCCCAGTGAACAATAGGTACATTGGGCGAGAAATATCGTTCACGATCGATCGCACTCGCTTTTCTGTATCCCCACCCTTGGCTTTCGCGATTTTGCAAAATTACGCATGAACGCGCACTTTACCATTGACGGTTATTAGTATGAATCTGGGAGGAGAACTTGAGGCAACTTTGATTTACCGCTGCCAGATCCCGAAATCTTAAGGGAACCCTCCGTCTCGTTTCAATCGTTATCGGGAGGTTTCTTCGGTTTCCTTTTGAATAGCACGAAGCAAAGGGGCTTAATGTCCTCTGCAGTCGGGGATTTCGTTGAGTTTGTACAATAATTTTTCCTCGGTGTAATTTTATTTTCTTAAAAATGGCTTTGGTCGAAAAAATTCAACTGCACAGCTTCCATGCAATATCGGGATTTTATGAAAACCAGCCGATAAATATCGATAAGTTCGCCATTCTAATTATACTCGTCGACCATCGTCTTTTATTAACCCTTTTTAATGCATATTAACTAGTCTCGGGCTCGGAGAAAAATTAATGGAAAAATTACAGTGGGTCAGGGCTGCTTCCAGAAAAAGGAGAAGTAAGGGAGAGGACGGTATCACCGTTAGCACTTGCTATTAGCAGCTCGCGGCTCTCTCGCAAACGATATCGTATAAATGAGTCGTTAATTTCTTCCGCGGACACCCCTTTCTCGCCTTGCCAATATCCCCGTTTCACCCCATTTCGGATCCTCCTTGCACGTTCGCACGTTACGACGTCACGCGTTAAGGAAACAAACGTTTATTCGACAAAAAAAGCTAATTGAACGGGGTTTCCATTTTTCCAAAGATGGCCGATGCTTTTCTCGAGATCCGGGGGGATTCGGTTACAGGGTTCCTGGTGGTGACTGTGCATGAAGTAGATGAGAAATTTTTTGACAACATTTTTTTGTAAGAGAAAATCGATTTTTACAGTTGATAATATTGAAAATTACCTTCCAGTACTAGTTAAAAATTGAGAATGGAAAAAATGATTATAATTTGAATCTTGAAAATTTTTATAACCTGGTCGTATGTAAAAAAATTTTGTTGGAAAAATGTGTTCCATTCGGGATTTCACAATTTGTTATCTTTGATGATTCGGTGTAAAAGAGTACTATTTTTCATTTTTTCATATTTTAGGATTTTGAAGTCTTACAACTCTAACAATCTGGAGTTGGAATTTTTCATAAAAATATATATTACAAAAGAGTTAGATTTCCCTAATTTCTAAGTCACTGAGATTGCTATATTTTTTTTCCTAGTTTTAGTTTTTTTCGCATTTCATCAACATTTATGTGTTGAAAGGAATTTCATGGATTTCTATGTAGTTTCCTAGGATTAGATTCTCTGTAAATCAAAGTTCTGAAAATTTTCAGTATTCTTATAAATTTTTGAGAAAAAGATATCTACACATTGTGTCATATTTAAAGTTTCTTTTAGAATTCTATGATTTCCGTATTTTATGTCATTTATAAAATTTCGTTGCTATTTCTGAGTTTTCAATTCATATCTTAGATATCTAGTATTTCTAATAATCGATTATTGGGTTTCTAGAATTTGATACTGCAGTATTGCAAATTTCAGGAATTTTTTTTATTATTAAGGATTTCCGATCTTTTTGAGTTTTTATGCAGTTTTCTAGAATTTGATGGTCTAGGAAATAGTGTTCTGAAAATTTTGAATATTTCAATAGATATTTGATAAAATAATTTATGTACACAGGTTATAAGTTTTACATAATTTTTAAAAATTTTTGTTCTATATGTCATCAATATAATTTTTATAGTTTTTTCAGATATTTTTATCGATTTGTTGCATTAATCTCCATCGCCTTGTAGAGTATTATTAGAATTTTATACGTTCGTATTGAAAGATTCAGCAATTTTGAGTATTTAAATTGAATATTCAGAATTTCTGATTATTCATTGTTTCAATGCAGTTTTGTATTAGGATTTGATGTTATAGAAAATATGTTTTTAGAAATTTTGAAGATTTCGTAGATTTTTGAGGTAATAATTTATTTATATAGGTTTTGATTTTTTTGTATTTCTATCAACTGCTTCATACATTACTATAATTTGATGCGTTTGATTGAAAATTTTATCAATCTTGAGTATTCCAATTGAATACTCATAATTTTGGATTATTATGAGTTCTAATGCAGTTTCATAGGATTTGATAGTGTAGAAAACGATTTTCTAAAAAATTTTTAATAGATTATTTATTAAGCATATCATTTATTTACACAGGTTCCAAATTTTTCATAATTTTCTAGAATTCTCCTTTTTGATGTTATCTACAAAATTTTGTCGTATATTCTGATATTTTTATTGATTTCTTGTGTTTCTATAAATTGTTTCAAAAATCCTGGAAGTTGATGTGATATTATTGAAAATTTCAGCAATTACAAGTATTCGAATTGGATATTCAAAACTTCTGATTTCTATTAGTTTTGATGCAATTTTACAGAATTTGATGCTTTAGAAAACTACGTTCTAAAAATTTCGAATATTTTAATAGATTTTTAAGGAAACCATTCACTTACACAGGTTTCCAGTTTTTTATAGTTTGCTACAATTTTCGTTTTTTATGTCGTCTATAACATTTTGAAGTATTTTCTTGAATTTTTATAAATTTTTGGTATTGTTTTTAATCGCTTCATAGAATTACTTGAATTCGATGCTATGTTACTATAAATTTCAGCAATTTTAAGTCTTTAAATTGAGTATTGGGAATTTCTGATTCTAATTAGTTACAACGAAATTTTCTAGCATTTGATTTCTCAGAAAACCTTGTTCTAAAAATTCATTATACATACATTATATTAATATATTTTTGAGGAAGGAATCCATTCACACAGGTTTCAAGTTTTTCATAGTTTTCTAGAATTTCTGTTCTTTATGTCATCCATAGAATTCTGCAGTATTACCTGAAATTTTTATAGATTGATATAGAAATCTACAATCGCTCAATAGAATAACTTGAATAAAAGGCTAAAATTTCAGCAATTTTGACTACCTAAATTGATTTTTCCGAATTTCTGATATTATAAGTTTCTATGTAGCTTTAACGAAATTGAGATGCTCTAGGAATCAAAGTCAACATTTTTTTGGTATGTAAATCAGTTTTTTTGATTAAAAAAAATTATATCATTCACAATTTTTTATGAATATCAAGGATTCCTGTAATTTATGTTTTTTTATGGAATTATGTTATATTTTCTTACATTTTCATAGATTTGAATTTCTTTATAGATACCATAACAGATTTAAAAAAATTGATGTTATAGTATTAAAAATTCAACCATTTAGAGTATTCAAATTGAATTTTTTAAAACAGTACTTTCCTCCAGATTTTAAGAATTGTCGCTTTCTCTTCATATATCTTTTTATGTCTAAGAAAGCAAAATAATTTTTTCGTATATTCATTAATTTTAAAATAGATTTTGACAATTGAATGCCTTAAAATTCAAAGTTTCACAAATTTTCGAGAAAATTATATTCTCACGCAGTTCGATGTTCAATTTCTAGTATTTTTCTCCTTTTTAATGTATTTTCACAGCATTACAGTATTTTTGCCGATTGCTATATAGATTTCTAGAACTCGATTCTCTTATAAAAAAAAATCAATAACCCTTCAAAATTTTTCCTCGAATTTCAGGAAAATCACATCAAAACAGATTTTAAGAATTCCATAGATTTCTAGTGTACTTATTCTTATATTTTGTTCCCATATCAACGTTTTCAATAAATTGTATCAAAGAAATAATTACACCGTTCCAATATATTTCTTTTGAATTGTCATTATTTCCTTATCATAATCTCTCGAGCTTTTGGCCATCATTTTTGGCCCTCTTCAGAAAAATGTAAAAGACTCGTTGTCATCTCATTTCTTCATTATCAAACACACGCGTTATATCGTCATTATCAGTTGCTGTCCGGATTCTGAACTTTAGTCTTTTCGGTTTCCAGTCTTCCTATTTTTGGAATAAAATAAAAAAATAAAAAGTCCTAATCATTAAACTCGCTCACCACTCAACAAACGAATAAAGTTTCCCCTATGAAATCCCGTGAATTCCAAAAAACACCAAATCTTATTTGACTCACTCCTCAATATCCAAGGCGACCTCTGCCCACTATTTCGATCGCATCACAAAAGATAATGCCTCATATACGATCCCGGACTGCTCGTAATTCTGGATCCCTACTTAGATGAAGACTACAAAGCATCGGTTTTCCCGGGTAGAGGCAAAGGTTGATCCAGGGTCGGTCCTCGAGCAACGGGGACGAAGGGCGAAAAGGGAACGAAGCCGAGGACGACGATCCACCGGACCCAAAGCCGCGATATCTGAGACACTTGACGCCATTAGCGACTCCAAACTGCTTCTATGCGCCGTTAAAGTGATTTGCGACCAGCCAAGCCAAAACCGGCGCACCCTTCACCTTCCACCCCAGAAACCCCACTTCTAGCCCTCCCTGCACATTCTCGCCCTCGTCGAGAGAAACTTTTCCTATTTGCCAACACGAGCGATTTTTGCACAACTCCACATTTTCACCAAATTTCAAGTGTTTCAAGATTAACAGACCCTGGATTGTTCACTTTTTGTACATCAAAAACTGCACAATCCCTGTAAAACGATGTTTATTCATAATTGAACGAAAATGCGTCATACAAATTGTTTAGTGAAGAATATGTTGTTTAAAAATGATTAAATAGGAACAGTTGGTGTTGAATTTTTCATCCCTCATCCTCGTTAGGGTAATGAGGAGGTATAGTCTCATGTGCGTGAAATGGTCGTTGCGGGGCCTAGGAAGTCGTTTGGTGTATACAAACATTCATTACTTGCTCCTTCCCTTTCCCCCAAAATGTCGGTGACTAGGGGAGGAAAATGGTAGGTTGGCAAAATTGTTATCTTAGATTTATAGATGTAACGGATGGCGGACACCGCTGCGTGAGTAAGCGACCGCTTGCTTGGACATTAAACGTATCATTGTCGCATCCCCTCAATGCTATTGCGCGCCTTCCCTATCCCCACTCCCCACTTTTGTGGATACCTTAGTTGGGGATAGGTGTTTGGGAAAATAGAATATGAAAGAGAATTTGGCTTATCTAGAATTAGGATACTCAAACACTCTGGATTACTATCATATACAAATATTTTATGATTGAAGTGGTTATACACCTGTTTTGAGGATGGTTTGGATTATTTTTTAATGTACGTAGCACATCATTTGATTACACAGAAGTCATTATATTGTGATAGAATATTGTCTACCTAATTATACAAACATTATTTGCTGAAAAAATATCAACAAATGGTGGAGTTATGGCCCTTTCCCAACTTTTTGTTTTGAGGCTTGCAGTGAATGCAATTCAAATACAATAAGTCAACTGAAATTATAATATCCAAAAACGGTACATTTTTTGGTGTAACGATAACAGGAACGAGTTCCTTTTTTTTGGTAACGAGCAATAAAAATCGTGTTATTTATTTAACATCTGTCTCATCAAGTTTTTACAACAATTTGTAAATTTTCAAGAAATTTTTTGCAATTTCGATGTAAGTAATTTTTAACTTCCTCATTTTCAGATAAAAATTGTATGATTTTATAATTTTAGATGAAACAGAGTGATATATTAGTAATTTATGTACACATATCGACAAAGAGAATGATGTCTTTTAACTTTTTATTAGAAATTTTCACAATTCTAGCAATAAATTTTGAAATCTGCATATAAATACACGAAAATACTACAAAAGCTTACGTACTTTTCTGAATACAGAAAAAAAATGAAATACGAAAAATAATAGATATTATTTACTTTTCTTTAAAAAGCTTCAGATTTTTCAAAAATTTCTGTAATTCCAAAAATCAAGAAGTTCCAATTTCTCGTGCATTGAATTGTAATAATATGAGTGTATGGAAAACCATAAAAAGACTAGAAAAATGTTCAAATTCTAAAATACTGTTTAAGGTTCAAAAAATATTGAGGACACTCTAAATCTATGAAGAAACTGTTTTCTGCAAAATAGATCAAAATATTGCAAATATTTTAAACTTTCAACTGTAGAAAACCTAATTCTGGAAATTCAAAGATAAAAAAAAAAAACCTGAACATTCTTTAATTTTCTATAATTACTAGAAAATAGAAAAAGAAAGTACATGTACAGTAAAATACATATAAAATATACAAAATCTATACAACTTTGAAAATTAGAGCTTCGAATTCCAGAGACTTATATAGCAATATTTAGAAATACTGAACGGATCTCCAATCGTAAAAAAAATTGAAGAAGTACAAAAAATGCTGAAAGAAATATTAAGTTATTGCGACACTGTTTTCTAAAAAATCCTTTTGGAACTTGAATAATTTATTGAACTTAGAATTTCAGAGCTTGAAATTCTCGAAATTCATGTATAAAAAGTTTAGATAAAAATGCTTAAATTATGCAAAAATACTAGAAAATTCTGCAACATTCTATGCATCCTAAAATATACGAATAGTTTCATAAATACTGATGAATAATCTGTCAAATAGTAGAAAAACTTGAAAATCACGAAAAATATCAAAAGACATGAAAATCTTTTGAGACGCTGTTTTTAGAAAAAACCTTAGAAACACGTGAAATTATTAAACTCTAAATTCTAGAGCTCAAAATTCTTAAAATCTAATAATAATTTTAATGAAAATGCTCGAAATACTATTGAATACTAGAAAATCCTGCAAAATTTTATTAATCCTGAAAAATACGAATAGTTTCAGAAATACTGAACAATCCTTTAAATCGTAGAAAAACTGGAGATATATGAAAATTTCTAAAAGAAACTTAAAAAAAAAGTAGAACCTATTGAGACACTGTTTTCTAAAAAATCTTGTGTAACTTGTAAATTTATTTCATTACGAATTTTGGAGCTTGAAATTCTATATTCTATATTGTTGTCTTTCTACAACAATTTAAAAGAAAAGGCTATATATATATATATATATAAATACTAGAGATTCCTGGAAAATTTTATAGATCTTGAAAATTACGAATAGTTTCAGAAATACTAAATGATATTCTAAATTGAAGGAAAACTGAAGAAATACCAAACTTACTAAAAGAAATGTAAATCTATTAGGACACTTTTTTTTGAAAAATTCTGTGAAACACGTAAAATTTATTGAGCTCCAAACTTTAGAGCTTGAAATTTTCGAAATCTATATATATATATATATATATATAACAATTTCAATGAAAACGCTAAAAATATGTAAAATATCAAGAAATCCTGCGACATTTTATAGATACTGAAAAATACGAATTGTTTTAAAAATACTGAAAAATTCTTCAAATCGTAGAAAAACTGAAGATATACGAAAATTACCAAAAGAAACTTGAAAAGAAATTAAACCTATTGAGTCACTGTTTTCTGGAAAATCCTTTGTAATACGTTAAATTTGATAAATTACGAATTTCAAGGCTTGAAATTCTTGAAATCTATAAATAATAATTTAAATGAAAATACTAGGAATAAATAGAAATACTACAAAATCCCAAAAATCGTAGAAAAACTGTAGAAATACGAAAAATAATGAAAGAAATGAAGATCTATCAAGACACTGTTTTTTGAAAAATCCTGTGAAACACGTAAAATTTGATGAACTCCAAATTTCAGAGCTCGAAATTCTTGATATCTATGTATATAAAAATTTGAATAAAAATGCTAGAAATACTATAAAATACTGAAAAATCCTGCAACATTTTCTAGATTTTGAAAAAAACGAATATTCTTCAAAATACTATCAAATTCTTCAAATCGTAGAAGAACGAAAAAAGTACCAAAAATATTCATGGAAAATAATAATCTTTATTTTATCCTGAAAAATCCTCTTCATGCAATAAATTTAATGAACTCTAAATTCTAGAGCATAAAATTATAAAAATCTATCTACCAATGTACAGAAAAGTACTAAAAATTTGTAAAAAATACTAGAAAATCCTGCAACATGTTACCCATACTGAAAAATACAAAAATTCTCAAAAAATCCTGAAAATCCAGATACATAAAATTCTATTACATTCGCAAATTTTTTTCCAAAACCCCAAGACCACGCTTGGTCAAAATTTTTTCGTTCCATCTGAATCCCTGGGTGAATTTCGAGACACCCGAGAGTGGAATCCTCAATTATGACGTTCTCTCGAGCGCCTAATAAGGAATTTCATCGCCTTCGAACGCGGACCGTTTCAGAGGCTCACGCTCTGTCCACATTTTTCCGGTAATGCGCTAATTAAATATGAATGGGCTAACCCTTTTCGTGGCAATTAGCACGGAACGTTTACTCTTGTTCACAAGGCAGAAGCCTGGATTATTTCATTCCCCGCTTAATACCGCCGTGTAATATTCGCTGCCGGCTGCTTCAAATTGTTTGCTGCTACTTTTCTTACGTTTCCTGTGCTTAACATGTCACCCCTGAAAGAATAGAAAATATTTGTGTCGAATAACATAAAAAAACCCACAATTATATCTATTTTTGAAGAATTCGTACATTGTTTTTTAATTTTTCTTGATTTTTAACCAATTTTAAATGATTTTTTCCAGCCTATATGATTCACATTTTATTTATTGTTCTTCCCCAGAGAGTTTTTATCTAATTTTATTATATTTATGATAGCTTCGACAAGAAAATACTCCAGTATTCATGAGATACAAGTAATTGACATATTACGATAATGATAACATGCAAAACGGAACATATGATATTGATGTGTTAAATGTGAAATTTTAACATTGTACTGATAACGTCAAGATACGTCAACCTCGCAAGCAACTCTTGTCGATAACCAATTCACGTCAAGCCTTTTACTCGTCATCCATCCATCCGGATGAATTACTTGATGCTGTGAGCATCGTTACGAATAACGTGCTTTGAAAATTCCGCTCTCGGTTACGACACTGTAATATCCACTGATGTTTATTTATGCATATTTCGTTGACAGAATACAATTTTTATTGCAACTCCGAAGGTTGGTTGAAACTTTACCCAATAAATGTCGACCAAATATTGAGTAATCCTATTGCAGACATTTCTTTTTCAGCTCGAAAATTTTTTATTTTCAGATTTTTGAATATTTGTGAATTTTGATATTAGTTTTTAAAACAATGTTGAAGAATATTGAGAATGTCTAAAAGAAATATTGGTATTTTTTGGAATCTTGGAGCATTTCTCGAATTTTTTTAATAATCTTCGGAATTTTCGATGTCTTTTTGATTTTTTGGAATCTCAAAAATTTTGAGGTTATTCGTTGACATTAGTGAAATTTTCTGAGATCTTAATACGATAGGACAATTTTGTAGTTTTTATAAATATAACAATCTCAAGTATACCTTTCGGTATTTTTTACAAAAAGTTTCAAAAATTTACGAAATCTCCAAAATTTTTCAATGTTTTCTGAATTTTGCAGATTTGCATTTTTCAGTGTAAATGATTGGCTATTTCAAAAATTTTCAACTTTATTCAAATTTTTTGAAATTTTTTATCTTTTTTTTGCAATGCTCAAAATTTTCAATCGTTTTTGTACTGGATGTTCATCTTTTTTTTCACATTTCAAATAACTTTGAAAACTCGACACAATTCTTAAAATTTAACAAAACTTTTATAATATTTCATTATCTACACAATTTTTGAACGTTGTCTGAAATTCAAAAAATTTTGTAAATTTTATTCAGGTACCTGAAGATATTCAAACTTTGTCCTTTTCATTTCTTAACGTTTTTAAAATTATCGATGCAACCTTCAATTTTTGATTTTTTTAGATTTCAGAAATTTCAAAGCTATTCATTGTCATTTACAAAATTTCTGGAAGTACTCGTATGATAAAGCATATTTCGACTTTTGAAAATTTTAAAAATATTACAGAGTCTTTGTATTTCCATGATAAGTTTTTCATTTTTCAACAATTCACAAAATCGTTCATATTCTGAAAAAATTTTTACATTTTTCGAAATCTTTAGCATGATTGCCATTTTTCCAAATTTTGAATGTTCTACGATGTCTTGAAATTTGGTGAATTACCAATTTTCATTCTTTTTTTTTGAAATTTGAAACCATCTTTGTACAAAAAAACATTTTTCTGATTTTTAAAAAGTCTAAGAATATTGCATAGTTTCTAGAATTCAATAGAATCTTCAGAATAGTCATTACATTACAAAATTCTTGAATATTTTCTGATATTTTGCAAATTTTTTTTCAATTTTGGATGTTTTGATGTTTAGTAAATTTTTATTGCATTTTTTGGAGTTATAGACTATCTTTGTACAAATAACATTTTTTTGATTTCTGAAAATTTTAAGGATATTGCATAGTTTCTAGCCTTTTATAGAATCTTCGAAAAAGTCATTAAACTACAAAATCCTTGAACATTTTCTGATATTTTGAAATTTTTTCTCAATTTTTATGTTTTGACATTTCGTAAATTTCATATTTTTATTGCATTTTCGGAACTGAAAGACTATCTTTGTACAAATAATGTTTTTTTGATTTCTGAAAATTTAAAGAATATTGCATAGTTTCTAGAGTTCCATAGAATCTTCAAAAGAACATTTTCCGATATTTTGAAAACTTGACTCAATTTTTCATGTTTTGACATTTTGTGAATTTACAATTTTTATTGCATATTTTGAAATTAAAAGCTATGTTTGTACAAGAATCATTTGTTTGATTTCTAACAATTAAAAGAATATTGGATAATTTATGGAGTTTCACAGAATAATTAGAGTATTTATAAAACTCCAAAATTTTTGAACTTTTCTGATATTTGGCCATTTTTTTTCATTTTTAAGGATGTTTGGAAATGGTAGAATCAACAGTGTTTTTTTATTTCTAAAAATGTTCAAAATCATCATCGATCTTCGTATTATACGTTTATTTATTATTTTTTTTATTTGAGGGTATCACGTAGTTTCGAAAATTTTACAATAACTCAAAAATTCTCAACTTTCAACAAAAAATTTACCAACTTTTCATAAATTACTACCAATTTTTCGAAATTTTTTAAGATTATCGATAATTCAAACAATTTCCAATGTTTTTCAAAGTATCCTAATTTTCGAAATCTGTAATTTTTCTAGAGATTATCAAAATCATCTATTATTTTTGAAGTACAAAACTTTCTTGGATTTTTTTAAATGTTTAATTTTCGACACAGTTTTTGTAGTTCTAGGAAATTTTGAATATAAATCTATAAAAATGTTCTGAAATTTCTCGCAGTCTCGAAAATTCGTAATTATATTGTCATAAATGATTATATATCATATATTTTAGACCTTGCAAAGATTAAAAATTGAGAACTTCAGCTTTTATCAATACAATTTTCTAATTAAAAAATATTTACCAAGAAAGATTGTACTTTTTGATACAAAATGCAAACAATCAGAAATCCAGCAACTTCATCTGTCGTACATAAAAATTTCAAAAAATTTCATTGACGGAATACATCTTTTTATCGCAACCCTGAAAGTCTGATTGAAATTTTCCCTAATAAATATCGATCAAATATCAATTTATCTTTTCAGAGGCCTTTTTTTTAAACTGCAGAGATAAATAACGGATCACGTAAGTCATGAGAGTTCGCTATGAACTTTACAAGGCTGTAAATTTCGCGTAATAAGCGGTCACTTTCGGAAAAACGTAGCACCTACGTTTAAAGCTAAATAACTAGGCGTGACGCCGAGGGTGCTTACAACCCAAATGTACGAGCACTATTAATGATTATAAAAAGGACGACGAGCGTACCCACGCATGAAAAAGAAAAAACGTGGAAACAAAAGTAAGGGCACGGGAAGCAATGAAAAAAGCGAGGGAAAAACAAGAAAATAGGAAAAATATGGAGCAGTTAATAACACTTTGCGGTAAATATTACTGCAAGAAAGGCCGCTTAACGTGACAAATCTGCGTTTGCTGTCTTTTCCCTAGTAGCGAATTCTTTTGCTGGGGAGCGATTCGGGGGTGAGGGGATGTTTTAATGGATGCAGATTGGTGTAGGATAGGATTTCGTATCGAAAGGATGGAAAAGATGTGGATTTTTTCGGAGGTGAGTGATTTTTTGAGGAATTATTGCAATTTTTTGGTAGAACTAGATGAATTTATGGAAATTTCTGGTTGATGCTACAAATCGAGGAAAATTTAGAGTTTTTTTAGTTAGTTGAAGTTGCTGATACTTGCTGGCAAAATTTTATATAAACTTTCATATCCATTGACTCAAATGAAGGTACACAAAATTATGAACCTACAGAAAAAAATTTCAAGAAATGTTCATATACTTGATAAAAAAGATGTATTCGAAAATGCACCATGCTAGTTAAAAATAACCGAAGAAAAGGAAAAAAATTTGAGGTAAAAGAAAGAAAGAAAAATTATGATCATGTAAGAATTCTGACGATTTAAAAAAAAGGTTTTCAGTTGAAAGAGAAAATAAATAGTATTTTGTCATTATCATAATATAATGAAATTTGAAAGTTTAATCGTTTTATTGTAATCATTCCCAATTTATTGCAATAATATTACAATTTTTCAAAAATGCAGTGATTTGCATTGAATACAGTAAATAATCCACATATAATATTCATTAGATAGTTTCTCAACAAATTTCAATATTTAATAAAAAAATTATAAATTTATGGTTTCTTCATCTTTTTTTTTCTATAATGACTGTACCGAGGTCTTAATTATTTATTACAACATCGTTATTTAGGCAAAATTTTTATTATTATTTTATCTATCTATTAGTCAATTGAAATTTTAAATTTTCAAACTATTCACACATTTTCGATCTAGTTCCTAAACCGAAAGAAGTTGTAAAATTTTGAATCTTCTTGATAGCAATTATAGATTCTCAAAAATGAAGTTAAAAAGTAAAAAATTCAGTGAAGAAGCTTTTTTTTACATGAGAAAACTAGAAAATGAATCAAAAATAAAACGGAATCAAACGAAACATAGATACTGGCTTGTATTTGAATTGGCGAAAAAAAAAAAAAAAAAAAAAAAAAAACAAAACAGCCTTAAACAAATATACCCAAAATTTATTACGATCAATGGAGGTTTCAACATAACACAAAAGAACCTTTCAAAATATAAAAATCATTCTTTTATTCAATTTAGCAAGTATTCCAAAAATTTGCAGTAAACGTGTACAAAAAAAGAAAAAAAAAATTACCAGATAATCGTTAATACCTTAACATAAATAGTGAAATAAGCCAACATTAAATATTGTCCTTCAAACATAAAAAATATAATCAGGTTCTACACAATCATGAATTAAAAAAAAAACCAAAATATTAGGCTCAAGTAATTAGATTAGAGGAATCAACTAAATAAATAAACTAAACTCATACTAATTCTTGGAACTAACTCAAAAAATCTCTTCAAAAGATTCATTTTCTACAATGTTTCAATTATATCAAAAAATTACTCCAAATACAAAAAACTTAACACCAAGTCCGAACGCGCCTTGGCCACTTGATAAAACTGTACAAAAATTTGAGTTTTTGAAAAAGGCCATAATGAAAGTAAACTATAATGATTTCTTCAGACTACTTATATTAAACTAACAAAGGTTTTTGAAAACTTAGCTTATTTTTTTAATTTATGAGCATTTGAACACATTTTTTGACAGTTTGGGCGATTTTTAATATTTGCTTACAATATGCAACAATGAATACTTGTTTTCAGAGAGAAAAATCCTTTTTATGAAGCAAAAAATTAAATGAAAAACAATATTTAACGAATAAGAATTACGATTCCCATTCATTTTTGAAGAAAAAAGTCTTCATTGTCCCCGCGCCATGGGTGGTCATTGTGTGGCGTCTCGACCGTGACGTGTATCCCTCACTTGAAAAAACCCTCGTAATTTTTATTATTTAAAAACCTTACGAGGAAAAAATTTTCTTCTAAGAATTGAATTTCTTATAATGTGCACCTAATAAAATCTTATAAGAATTCAATTTATTTTAAGGTGACCTTAGAAAAACATTAAAATTGTAATTTCTCATAATGAATTATGAAAAGAAATTGAATGAAGATTTTTTCTTACAATCAGGAGATATACACAAAAACATGTTTATGAACAATTTTAGTTTTTAAAAAATTTTTTAGAAAGTCCCCATAAAAAAGTTAAAATCCTTATAAGGTTTTTATAAGGTGAACTTCTTACGAAATTGAATTCTCATAAGAAATTTTATTTCGCCATAAGGCTTTTATGATGATCAAAATAACTAAAGAAGTTTGAACTGCTTTTGAAATCCGTGAGCCAAATTCTTCATTGGCTCTTTCGATGCGGGGACAATGAAGACTTTTTTTCCAAAAATAGAGGAGAATCGGTATCCTCATTAGTTTAAATTTCTGTTTTTAATTATTTTGCTTCAGAAATGAGTTTCTTATCTCCGAAAATATATCTACTCCTTTTTTAAGATTCAAAAATAATCGACAGTTACCCAATTTGTCCAAAAATTTGTTAAACAGCAAAAAAATGAATAATATGAGTTTAGTTTTCTGAAACCTTTGGTAGTTCGATTCAAAAAATCTTGAGTCCACGTTACAATTTACTTTCGCTAACGTCATTTTTTCAGGTTACACAGAGTAATTAAAAAATCGATAAGTTTTCATTCCTAACCCTTAAAATCATAAGTAAAATTCAACAAATTTTAATCCCTAATGTAAAATTAATCAACCTTCCCTCCCTTTTTTTTCTATATCAACTTCAACGACGTCCCAACAATTTATAACCTCAAAATATCAACTCCCAACAGAGATACAGTCACAGGCTCGACGATATCACACCCCAACTTCCCAGCAAAAAAGGGGAAGGGGGGGGGGAAAGGGTGTCCGGAATCGACGTCACAATTTATTTATTATTTTTGTCGCGCTATTTTGTATCGTGCCCAACTGCGGTGAAATTAAATTATTATTTCGCGGGTATAAATCAGCGTCACTTCTCTCTCGCACTTTTTCTCCCTCGCCGCGCTCCCCCGTGGATGAATATTTATATTTCCCATTGAATTACTCTTTCGGTCGCGGGCATAATACGCGGCCGAAATTGAAATATATTCGATAAATTACTTTATCAATCGCGTAATCGGCGCTGCACTTCCTATATCCCGGTAAACAATTTCCACTCGGCTTCGAGTCACATCGGAACCTTTTTCCGAGTGAAATATGAAAAGTGTTTGCTGTAACGATGCTTTTGTCATTTCGCGAGCGGCGCCCCGTGAAAAATTTTCTGCATCCACGCGGAAAGCAACAACTGTTATTTACGACTAATTTTTCCTCGACATCTCTTTTTCAGGTATATTTCACACCGTGAATAAAAGATGGGCTGGGATTTTTATGGATAGTTTTTGTTGAAAAAATGAAAGCAAAAACAATTTTTGAGGGTTATTTATTCAATGAATGAGGTAATTTAGGGATGAATTGAAATCTTTTGAGGTAGAAGACATCGATGGAATAATTTGAATAGTATGAATTGTTCGTGAGGGATTTTAGGTATTGCAATTGAGGAGATGATAATCCGGAATTTGGTTGTAGACACAGCAGAGACCGGAATAAGGAAGGAAGTCGAGGAAAGGGACTGCTCTGGATGATAAATGAAGGGCGCATCAAGTGGAAAATGCAAGCAAACTCGCACGCCGAGTGAATCAAGCCACAATCAATCACGCGGCGACGCAGCTTTTCAGTGTAAACACTTCCAGGACGATTCGGTTACAAGCACCCTCGGAACATCAAAAACCGATCGAAAAACAGTGTCCATTTGTCACTTTACACGCTTCATTTGATAGAGTCGTTTTTTTATTGATCAGGGAAACGTGTATGAGATGTATGAATTTTGTGTCGCATCGTTTCCTATTTTTTTGGGGGGATTTTTTTTAGGCTATGATCTTAGATTTAATTTATATTTTCAGAAATATTGATGATCTCTGTACGGAAACTCATTATTAATTTTTGAAATTTTTGGGGACCATGGATTTCTGTAGTTTTACTGTAAATTATTGTAAAGTTTCCACAAAACTCGAGTTTAATCGATCAGAAAGAATTTCTCGATAGTTTTTTAAGTGCAGACTGAGAATTTTTCATTTTTAAGCATTTTGAGTACTTCTAGATTTTATTATTATTTTTTGATTTTTCGAAGCTAACAATTTGCAGAATAGGAATTCACGAAATATTTGTTATTTACAGAATATAACGAGCATTTTCTTGAATTCTGAATATTTTCTCGAATTTTATCAATAATCAATGAAGTTTTTGATGTCTTTTTGATTTTTAGAAATTTCAAAAATTTTCAGTTCTGAAATTCTCTGGGACCTTACATTACGATAATAAGTTAAAAGTTTTGGTCTTTTACAAAAAATTTCAAAATTTTCCACAATCTTTATAATTTTGTTTATCAACGTTCTTTTAATTTTACAGATTCTTTGAATTTTTCAGTATTATTGGCTGTTTCTTGAATTTTCAGTGTTTTTTGAATTCACGCAATTTTCTCAACTTTTATTGCGATTTTCAAAATTATCAATTATTTCCGTAGTGGGCATTTATATTTTCTTATATTTCAAAGAGTTTTAAACATTTAACCCAATTCCTAAAATTTTGCACAATCTTCAGAATATTTCATTACCTATGTTTTTGAACATTTCCTAAAATCCAAGATATTTGAAAAAATTTTTTTATGTACTTTAAGATATTCAAAATTTTCGGTTTTTTCAATTTCTTAAAATTCTCAAACTTATCGATTATCTGTAGTATCTTATATGTTTTTTAATATTTTTAGATTTCCAAAATTTTTTAAATCTTTGGTGTCATTACCAAAATTTACGACGATCTTCGTACGATAAAAAATACTTCGACTTTTGAAAACTTCAACAATATTACATGGGCCCTGTATTAAAATAAAACATAAAGTTATTTCATTTTTAACAATCTAAACAATTTTTCACATTTTTCGAAATCTTTAGTATGACTGACAATTTCCTAAATTTTTAATGTATCACGATGTTTTGAAATTTTGTGAATTTGCAATTTTTATTGCCTTTTTTGAAATTTTAAACTATCTTTGTACGAGAAAGATTTTTTTGATTTCTAAAAACTTCAAAAATATTGAATCCTTTCTAGAGTTCCACAGAATCTTAAAAATAGTCATTAATATACAATATTTTTGAACATTTTCTGATATTTGGAAAATTTTGTTTAATTTTTTAGTATAGCTGAAAATTTTTTATGTTTCACGATTTACTGACATAACTTGCATTTCCAATTTTTATTGTATTTTTTGAAATTATTAACTATCTTTGTAAAAGGAACATTTTTTCGATTTCTAAATATTTTAATAATTTTGCATAGTTTCTAGAGTTTCATTGAATCTTAAAAGTAGTCATGAAACTACAAAATTTTCAAAAATTTTCTGATATTTTCTAAATTTTTCTTAAATTTTCGAGAAGAGCTACAATTTTTACATGTTCTACGATGTTTCAACATTTCGTGAATATCTTATTTTTATTGAATTTTTTAAAATTTTAGGCTCTCTTCGTACAAGTAACATTTTGTTGATTTCTAAAAATTTTGTGAATATTGCATAGTTTGCATAGTTTCACATAATCTTCAAAATAGTCATTAAACTACACAATTTTTGAACATTTTCCGATATTTTGACAATTCATTTGATTTTTCAGGATAGCTGAAGATTTTCAAAACTTTAGGTGTATTTTTTGTCTCTACAATTTTTAAAAATTATCAATGATCTTCGTATTACATGTTTTTTTATTTTTTTATTTGAATTATATTATGTAGTTTTGGAAATTTTACAGAAACTCAAAAATTCTTCACTTTTAATAAAATTCACCAACGACACAGTTTTTGTAGTTACAGGAAATTCTCAAATTATTCTACAACCTGCAAAATCTTCAACCATTTTCTGAAATTTTATCAATTTGCTCAATTTTCTGAAATTACTCAACTTCTCAAAAATATGTAATTATACTGTCATTTAATATATTTCAGACCTTACAAAGTATCAAAATTGCGAACTTTCAGCTTTTATAATTATAATTTTCAAAGTAAATAATTTAGAAAAAGAAATATATTAATTTTGAATGTAAAATGCAAATAATCAGAAATCCAGCAATTTTATACGTAGTAAATAATAATTACAAAAATTTCAATCTTGTACCCACGAATGAGAAACTCATTTTTTTCTTAGCTAGAAATTCTCAAAACTTGCATGATCAAACTTCAAATTCATGAAGTTAAGACCTATTGAAAAAATCCTCAAATTTATCAGATCTAAAACATAATCTTCTGCATAAAGATTCTCCTCTTTCACTTATATATTTGCCAAAAAAAGTTACTATCAAGGTTGAAAAAATTTTTTTCTCAGTTGTTAATGTTCCTTTCTACAACATCACAAAATTCTCTCCTCACACCCCGAAAAAAAACCAAAACCCTTTCAATAAGTGTTAAATGAATTGATCTCTCGGAGCCAATATGAATTCCAAATTCTTTATTATATCTTCATGATTTGATCAATATTTCGACCTTAAATTAGGTCCTCTTCAGGATCCTTACAAAATCAAAAATTCATTCTGTATATACAATCAATCACATATACGAAAAATCCTCAAAAAATCCACTTACGTATATAAAATTCCTATTTCCTTTCAATAATGTGAACCTTTGTATCAAATTAGTATCAGATATTGTATCAAAAACCCTTTCATTACAAAACCATCATTCGATTCAGCTCTTCCCCATTTTTTCCTTTTCCCCCCTCCTTCATTCCCCAAACTTTTCCGCTTTCCGCAACGCAATTTACGATGCAAAATTGCGTATTCTTTCTAATTCGGTTTCGTTCCAAAAAGCAGTCGAGGCATAACAGTTTCTGTCAAAATTAATCAACGAATGCGCGAAATCTACGCGGCTCCTTACATTCGTCCGAAGCGTAGCCGCAACGCGACTGCGAGCAAGTAGCGCGAGCTGCGCTCTGAAAATTGAGCTTCATTATATTAGGGGACGTAACCGCACTTTATTGGCCGAGGAGTCTGCGCGGCTGATACAGTAATATTCTGTAATAACAATGATTTGGTGCGCGGGGCCGTGCACTGGCTGCTGGCAGTCTTTGCACTAGGAATCATAACCTCCTACACCCTTTTCCCAACCTCCAAACCACCCTACCATCCCCCTCTACTGGTTATGATCCCTTTCGGAATTACGCTACAGTGGAATTGTGGCAGTCGAAAAAGATAGCATTGTTCTCAGGTATACGAATTTACAGATGTTATGCAGGAATTAAAATAAAGTTATTTATGATATTCTTGTTTCAGGAATGGTGGAGAGACGAGGGAACATAAATTTCTAACCTTACATTAATTTCACGAAGTCAACGATCGGGGAATCAAATTAGCAAAAGGGACAAAAAAGATATCAATATTTTGACAAATAACAAATGTTTCGTGCAATATTCGGGATATTTTCAGGGTTGAAAATCATTTCCATAAATTATTAATATTCAGAAGGTCGATATGCATAGTTACAAAAGGAAAACGAACATTCGATTCGTAACCTTAAAGAATGATTATCAATGATGGAGAGATGACGAAACATCAGTCTTAAAATTTTCATGAATATTAACAAAAAAAAAGGACTAAGGAATGGAATTAGCAAAATGGACAAATAATGTCAGTATTTCGGCAAATGACAGACGTTTCGTTCTTTTTTCAGGACATCTTTAGGGTCATAGATCTTTTATAAACAAAATTTACAATATTCAGAATGTCGTTATGCATACATACTTCCAAGAAGCAAAATAAACAGTTTAATTTTTCACAAGCTAGAAAGTCGATATCACAACTGAATAAATAATACGTCATCCTAGTAAATCTTGTGAGAAAACAGCCAAGAAAAGAGTGGTACCTCGCCCAAAGGTGAGAACTAACACATCTGACATACCAAAGAAAAAAAAAAAAAACATCAATGTAATCAATTTTACAATAAAAATTTAGCGTAATTTTCAAATTTTTCTATTTTTTCGTCGTCATAGTCTATCATGAATATAGTCACTTCAGTTTACAAAAAGTTTTTGAAAATGATTTCAAAAAATTCATAAGATACTGGGGATCTATGAAGAAATAATTATTATTCTCAAAACAATCTATAAAAATACAAAAAATCTGTGAAATTACAAATTTCAGAGCGTTGAAATTGAAAAAATTTACGTGAAAATGTATCAAATACTAAAAACTAATTAAAAATGGTAAATTTTCCAAAATTTTACATAAACGAAAACATTCTGAAAAAAAAAATCTTAAGATATTTAGAAAGGTTTATATGACTAGCTCAAAATTTCAATCCACGAAAATTCTAGAAACTGATAAAAAAGTGTTGTAATAATTCTAAAAATTCATATAAAAATGTATGAAAGTATCAGAAAATCTTTGTAGCTTTATAAATATGTGACAAATATATAGAATACTAAAAGCACTAAAAACCTGTGAAATAACAATTTTAAGAGCATTGAAACTAAAAAAATTTACGTAAAAATGTATCAGATACAGAAAATTAATTAATACAACAGTAAATTTTTTAAAATTTTATACAAACGAAAACTTGCTGAAAAAAAGATCTTAAAGATATTTAGAAACGTTCATATGATTACCTCAATAATTCAACTCACGAAAATTCTAGAAACCGATAAAAATGTGTTTTATAAGATCGATTCTAAAAATTTATATAAAAACTATGAAAGTATCAGAAAATCTTTGTAGCTTTATCAATATGTGACACGTACGCAGAATACTGAAAGCACTAAGAATCTGTGGAGATATTATCTTCTAAAATATTAATAAAATCGATTTCAATTCATACAAATTTTTACTCAAGAAGGTTGCATGCTGAAAATTTTAATGATCTCTTTGGAAAAACTAGCAATACCAACGACATCCCATAAGTTCCTAAACATGCAGCAAAAAAATTATAAAAATAAAATGACTAGAAACAGATAAAATATGAAGAATTATTTAAACTTCAATAACAAGAGCATCTACTCTTTTGATTGTGTAAATACTTGAAAAATACGAAATTGTATTGTAACTCCAATATTAGAGACAAATATTCTAAAAATCTATACAGTAATCGATGTCAATACTAGAAATCCAAACCAAAATCAAGAAATGCTACAGAATTTCGTAAATACTAAAAATTTTTCGAAATCCAGTTGAACATGATTCTCTCGAAAATATAGGGTATTACTGAAAATCTGTAAAGTCTTGAATGTGGTAGAATGAAACGCTTATTTTCTTTTTGCCATATCAATATCACATATCAGAAGACTTGGCATCCATTTTCTCAGTTAACTCCCATCAACTCCTCTTATAAAGAAGAAATCACAAAAATCGTCATTCCGGTCACCTGGACATCGCGCCATCCGGGCACCGCGGTAAAGATAGGGCAAAAGAGACCCCGAAGCCGCGCAGAGAGAGAGAAAACAGAGAGCCAGCCCACCGTGAGTTAAGCGTTTTAATAAGCTTAATCACGCGACAGATCTGTGAGATACAACTTGCTTCGCTCCGCCGCCGCCAGCAGCCAGCTTCCCAACCCCCGTTCTCTGTGCCATCTGCTGTTAGTATTTTACCAGCGGTTCTACGAATGTGCTGTTCCTTCTCATCCCGATTCTGCACCCCAACCCCCTACACCTCCCCCATTTATACCCCTTTTCGCTATTAACGGAAAACTGTTTATTGCCGGCGAATGGTGGAATCCTTTGGATTACTTTGCAACGATCACCATACCCTGTTACGCTGGCAACGGCCTTTTTTCGTATCAACCTGCGAGCAGTCTTTTAATTGACCAGACGGAATTATTGTTATAGCCTGACGCGTTAGTGCATTTGATGTAACGTGGTTTTTGATTGGGGGTTGAAGTAGTAGGAATTTAGGAGGGAGGAGGTCTTCTGGCGATGGGTTTTGAGGTTAGGAAGACACGTGGCGAGATGAAGACAGTGATGATTTGATTATCATTGGAGTGTTGAATTAGGGAAGAGAAGAGGTCTTCTGGTGATTTGTTTTGAGGTTAGGAAGACACGTGGCAAGATGAAGACTCGATTTGATCATGATTGGAGTGTTTGATTAGGAAAAAGAAGAGGTCTTCTGGTAATAGGTTTTGAGGTTAGGAAGACACGTGGCAAGATGAAGACAGTGATGATTTGATCATCATTGTACTTTTGAATTAGATAAGAAGGTAGAAGAGGGTTCAGGGATTCAAACTCCTCTTGTATCTAATCATAATGGATAAGTAAACATTATTCCAAATTGATGCCTAGAAGACATACCAAATGGTTTCATCTAAGCTATCAAGAAAAAAATGGATTCCAAGAAGGTAAATCATCTGCACATCATTTTCAAACAGTCTTCACTGCAAAAAAACATATATGAGACATGTCTCCGTAGAAGACACGAAGACAGGAAATCCATGTCTTCAGTCATTAAGTGTCTTACTTTTAAGTGTCAAAAAGATGTGTTTCAAAGACATCTTTGAACGTCTTAAAAATGGCGTCAAAAAGTGTCTCGTGGCAAGACACCATTTTTTGCAGTGTTGTATCATCTTCTCTATCCCCATCTTCGTGTCCTTTTTGTTATGTTTTGAGTGATACATATCCATCCTGTAATAATGCAGTAAGTCTTTCGGGAGCGAGCAAAGTGCGCAAAGGATAGGAACAGTGGCCGCAGGGAAGGTCGGGAATGCATGTGGATAATGGAGCTGACAAGCATAATTTCACGGACCCTCGTACGAGCCTCGACCGCTGTCATAAGTGTAGTTCAAGCCTTTAAACGAGGGTTATGGGCGTCAAGCGTTAAGGTGGATTTCGCGAGAACGACTCAAAGGCAGCTACCACGTAACGTAGATCCGATCCTAGTCCAGGATAATTATAAAAGACGCGTGGCTCAACAGAGCCGTCACTTCCTTTGACTTTGCTGCCCGTCTTTTTCCACCTCCCATACTCGAAATCTGAGTACGCAGGAAATTCGCCCTTGGGTTCCCGAGTCGGTCGTAGATCGAGTTACATCATTCAAAATGGGCGATTTAAAAGTGTGATGGAATGATGATCCTTAAGACTAATGATTCTTGAAATTCGTAGAGTGATCTGAAGGAGTATTTGGAATATATGAAAATATCAAAAAATACAACACAATCATATGTATATTGTGGTATAGGAAATCTTGAAAGGCGCGAAAAAGGCGTCTTACCTATAAGACCTCTGCACTTTGTCCGGAAATTGCTCAAGTTTCTGTGGAAGTTGCGCTGCTCACCACTTGGACCGGATGGACGCCTGACAATTGAAATCAAAACTCGTCTCCAACTTGGTAACTCGTTACGAAACATTCTCCTACGTCAACTGGTCCTTCAATCCCCTTTTCTGAGGTTTCACTGGGATTGTTCGATCTGGCTTTTTTTGATGTCATAATATAGAATGTTCGACTGTGACCGTCAGCTTTTGGTTTCCTTCAATGGAAATTAGAATGGTTCAAGCCAATTCAATTCAGTGATTGGCAATTTTGTTGGACATGTCAAGTTTTGATAGTGACTTAAAGCTATTATAAGTGTAATTAAAATTCTTTTTCATATATAACGTATTTCATAGAAGACACACAGGCATTCTTCGAAAACAAAGAGGTTCCATCATTCGCAACAGCAGAGTCTTGAAAATTTGATGTGTGAAGGAGTGTCACAAGTTTATTTAGACGATTTGGAAGTTTTAAAATTTAGAGTATCTCAGAGGACTAGCTTAAATCTTCAACTTTAAGTGTTAACTGTAAACCTAAGTTTGACACAAGCTTAACTTTACCTAACACTAACGCACCTTAACTTTAACTTAACCTTAACTTGAATATAACCATACTTATCTTTATAATATAACCTTAACTTGCAAACAACTCGACTTTACCATTACTTACATTTCTTAACGTTAACGTAGCCTTAAATTAATTTACCCTTTACACTAACTTGATTTAACCCTACTGTAACTTGATCTTAACATAGTATAACCCTATCGTAACTTAGTCCGAAGTTGACTTAACCTTAGCTTAACTCGTAAGCAACTAAACCTTAAATTAAACTTTACTTAACCTTTACCTTTAACTAACCCATAACCATACTCAACATGAACTTAACTTAGCTTGACCATAACTCGACTTAAACATTATTGACATTAGCTAATGATAACCTATCTATAAATTGACTTCACCCTGGCTCAGCCATACCAAAACTTATTCTTGACTTAACTTAACGCTGACTAAATTTTAAGCGATTTAACCTTAACATAGAGTTAATTTAACCCTAACTTAACCTTAACATGGAGTTAATTCAACCCTAACCTAACTATAAACTTACTAATATTATGCTGACCTTAAATGAAACATAACTTGGCTCAACTATTATTTACAATACTCGTAGTAAACCTGACCATAACTTAACCTATCCTTTACTAAAACTTAACTCGACCCTACTGTAACTTATTCGTAACTCAATTTTACTCTAACCTCACTTAATCTTAATCAAACTCAACCTTGACATTAATTCGAGGCAACTCAACCTTAACTTGAACTTAACTTAACCTTTACTCAACTGTGACCCTACTTTACGTGAACTCAACTTCTTTTGACCATTACTTGACTTAAACATTTTTCACATTACTGAAGGCATTATGAAGATGTAATGAAAAATATGAAAATGTTTCTGAAAAAAATTTAATTTGTCAATTGGGCTCAAAAGAATGTTGATATTCAATTTCCAGTTTTTTATCGGCTTAGTTTTTGAGAAAAAAATGCCAAAATATGCGTCGATTTAGACGCATTCTTATGGAGGGGATCGTTTTTTTATGCATGATTTAAAAACTGATCAGGGAATTATTCCAAAACATTGCAATACTCCAGAATAAACTAAAAATGCACTCCGAAATAACTCCAAAATAAAATAAATAAAATTTCAATTTTCAATTTACCAGATGCAGGTCGAATATCTAGTCTATCTAAAAAATACTAACAAAAATCACTTTTAAATAACTGTCATTGCATAATTTGACATTTAGCAATGTTGATTACTGCCCTAGGCGATTGCTGTTGTGTATGGGGTATATGTATAATAAAACATGGCGATTTATAGATCGGAAAAATGTGTACTGTTTATATTTTTCATAAAATAGTAGACGGCTTTCACGACTTGTAGCCATGTTCAGAGTATTTTACTGCTCATAATATCTTAACGTAAACTTAACCATAGCTTAACTTAAACTTTATCATACCGTTACTTATTCTTAACCTAACTTAACCTCGACTTAACTTGAACACAACTTAACCTTACTATAAGCTTAACCTAACTTTAATATAACCTTCACCTTGACTTAAAAAAAGCCATAACAAACATGAACTTCACCTTAAATGAACCATAACTCGACTTAACCATTATTTAAAATACTCAACGTTAACCCTACTGTAAGATAACTTAACCTCAACTCAACCCTACTGTAACTTAACTTACACTTATCTTAAACTCAAAACAACCTTAAATGAACATTTACCTTAACTCAACTGTAACTCTATCATTAATTAACTTAACCTACATTTAACCTTAACAAAACCTAAATTTAACCTTAACTAAATCTAAATTGGACCTCAACTTAGCCTTAACCCCAACTATTCGGCACTTCAAAAAAGTGCCTAAATTCACAAATGACCTTCTTAACCTTTCCATCATGGAAAGAAAGAAACGTCGTTGAAACAATTGTATCAACAGTACTGAATGGAAGGCAGGTTAAAGAGCTCGAGAGTAAATGAAGCGATTGCTAGTGAGGACTCTTAAAATGGAAAGACAAATAATCAGGGAGTGAAGTAAGTACGGCAGGCGACTGATGAGCGTGGCTCTAACTAGACGCAATCAAGCGAGCAATCCAGAGTGTTGCGGCTGTAACGAGAGGGCAGGAGAGGAATGAAGACTAACAGCGCGTCGCTGCCGAGGCTAACCAGAAGTAATGCTCTGGTCGGATCAATCTACTCGAGTCCCGAAACCCTTGGCCATACTCGTGCTTTCTCGAGGGTCCCAATGGATAGTTAGGTCAGGTGACCATATTTTTCTTACATTTCCACTGAACTGCCTTTAAGAGAAAGAGAGACACATGTGAGTTATGCCAATTGGTGACTGGAGTTTGGAACACGTCATGTCACCTCAGAATTTAAATTTTGCTCTACTAATGAAATAAATGATTATCGTTTTCAGTGTCTCTGGATTACGTGAAACACAACAGCAGAGATGACATTAGATCAGATATACGAGAACGAGACTTTTTAAGCGTTCACCGAACTGTTGCACTCCTATTACGTGCCATCTGCTAGAATTCTAATTACACACTTCGACCAACTCTAATGTCTACGGAATTTATTGTAAACGTCTTTAGAGTACACAGTACAGCGTTCCACATCTCATTACAGTAATTAACCCCAAGAAACTAAAGGGAAAAAAATACGTTTCCAGTCCCTGCTCGAATTTTCTGACTTGAACTAGAAAATTGATGTGCAGACGAAAATTCAAAGTTTTTGTTGTACGAGCTCTAGAGAATTAGAAAATGTCCACCAAGTAAACAAAGCCAAGATACTGAAAAGTTGTAATTACAAATGGAGCAAAAATTTTTCTAATCAGGCAGTTTAGTTTTCTGCAGGCCGTTGATCGTTCGTTGGTTTTTTCACTTTCCTGATTAATAATTATTGCTCGATTTTTTCAACTAAAACACGATGTTTTTCAGCACGATTCGTCTTTATTAATGATTGTTGTTTCCAATATTTGGGATTTCACGCGCGGCCGCGAATCGCAATTGTCAACTGTCACTGACACTGTCACTTGCCATTACCTGCCACTACCGTCAATGCACTCACTACATGCGTATTGATGCGTATTTGTGGGTGTACGTTCCGTACAAATACATAATATAGTCAATGTAGTGCAATACATAATATTGCACTACATTGGCTATTCAAATTTCCGTCCGCCATCTTGAATTAATATAACGCCCTAATTCACGTCATCGATGATTGGATGTTTGGCGCGTCTGCCGCGCCGTCTCAAGGTAAAAGCCCGAACTAGGAAACGAGATGATTGATTTTTGCATGCGTGTTTGGATGGAAGAATTCGTATGAATTCGTATGTATACTCTCAGTTGATTTGAACATTTTTTTCAGGTTTTTTCTCAATTCTACTAATCTCAACTGAGATTATTAATTGTGCGTAGTATCCCAGAATCTTTTTCACTGAAAATCTTTTGCAAGCTCCGGGAAAATCTCGTTTTTGTCGCGCTCGATCGAAGGTCCAGCAAAGGGTCAAGCGCTTTGGCAAGCCCAGAGCTTGCAAGCTCGCGTCGTTTCGCAATTAGTGGAAAGGTGCTTGCGAGGGGAGCGCGAAAGAGAGGCCGAAAAAAAAGTTTATGCTTCCATATGTTGTAATACAGTCGGGGTGCCGGGGATCGGTAAAATATGCCGGCAATAAGTATGGATTGTTATTAACGCAGGGTCGCGTGTCCGCCGCGTTTCTGAATCCATTACCTCCGCATGGTGGCTGAAATACACGCCGATATATCCACCCTGTGTGTACATCGCCCCGATGCTGGGAAAAGAGAGACGAAAAACGAGACCGGAAGATAAATTTCGTGTAAACTCGATGTAAACTTCGTGCAAACAGCTTGTGTAAACAGGTTTGGGGTGTTTTATTGGTTTTGGGTTATGGAAAGATTCAGGGTTAAGTGAAGGTTGGAAGGATAATACATGGAAGAAGATTGGGAAGACGTAAGATTTGGAATAATTATATTTTTTGGGTTTTGATGGTTTTTATGTAGGGGAAAATTCCGGCTTTCAAGTGTATAACTTCTTTCCATAAAAATTCCTGCAATCGAAAAACAGTCACGAGCGAAGTACACCGGCTCCTCGTGGAGCTCGCAGCTTCTCGCGGGCACGCTTGATTTTCCTCGAGAAATGTCGCGGCGGTAATTTATGTGCATCGGCCACTTCCGGCTTGCTGGGAACGTTTCGTGGCGCTGGAGACGAAGGGTCGCGATCTATGTATCCGTCGTGGCGTCAGAACGTCTCACTAAATCTGGCGCTACGTGTCTGGGCGCTCGTTCCAGGGCCGGGTTAAATCAACCTGCGTTAACTCCGTCTCCCATCCGACGCGGCGCTGTTTCCGACGCGCCTTCCGAGCGTTGACAAGAAGCCCGCTGGAAAAGCGAGTCCGTTATCTCCCTAGATTTAAGAGGCGGACGCTCATTTCCACCGGAACCCTGGATGTTGATTATATGGGGCCATAAGAAGTTCTACGAAGGCGTATCTCAAAAATTTATACTTTAAAAAAGATCTTTAGCATTGACAAGAATCGTTTTCATTGGGTCGAATGAAAACAAAAGAGATATGATTGAGTTTTGTCTTAAACTTGGTAGATTCTCTACTGCAGTGCACCAAATGACCTAACAAGCATATGGTCATAGACAATCCCCCAGCGATGATGAAAGACCACCCCGTCCAAAAATGGGTCATCTACAGAAGACATCAAAAAGTGCGTGCCTTCATCAAAAACACTAAGAAGTCAAGAGAACACTCCAAACTTGGAAAATTTCTTCCACTGAATCTCTTCATGATATTTCAAAAAGGATCTTCTGCACAGACAAGAATCTTTCAAACTACGTCGGATGTAATAGTATGTTTTGGCTGTTGGAAGGAAAATGAATTTCAATCAAAGAGCTGCGATTGCGTTGTGTGTCAAACTTGGTAAATCTTCGACCGCAAAGGATAAAATGACCCAACAAGCATATGGTCATGGACAAACCTTCAACGATGACGAAAGACCAGTCCGTTTAAAAACAGATCATACACAGAACACATTGAAGAAGTGCGTGAATTCATAAAAAATATTGAGAAGTCAAGAAAACGCTCCAAAATTTAAACATTTCTTAAACTGAATCTATTCATGATACTCCAAAAAGGATTTTTTGCACAGACAAGAATCTTTTAAATTGCGTCGAAATGTTTGTTTAGACTTCCAGTAAGAAAATCAATTTCAGGCAAAGAGCTGCCATTGCGTTTTGTGTTGAGCTTGGTAAATCTTTTACCATAAGGCAATAAATAATCTTACAAGCATATGGTCATAGACGAACCTTCAGCGATAACAGAAGACCAGCCCGTCCAAAAATAGGTCATCCACAGAAAACATTGAAGAAGTCTGTGGATTCATAAAAAATATCAAGGAGTCGAGAGAACACTCCGAAATCGGAACTTTTCTTCAATTGAAGCTGATCATGATATACCAAAAAGGATCTTCTGCACAGAAAAGAATCTTTTCAATTGCGTCAAAGGTAATAGTATGTTTTGGCTTCTAGTAGGAAAATGAATTTCAAACAAACTGCAATTGCGTTTTGTGTCAATCTTGGTGAATGATCTACCACAAAGCACCAAATGACGCAACAAGCATATGGTCACAGACAAACCCTCAGCGATGATGAAAGACCAGGTCATCCAAAAAACGGATCATTCACAAAACGCATTAAATAAATGCATTAATTCATCAAAAATAGTAAGAAGTCAAAAGAAAACTCCAAAACTGAAACATTTCTTCAACTGAAGCTGTTCATGAAAAACTATTGAAACCAGGTGCAGGAGTTTCCAGTCAGAGTGGAACAATTCTCATTGCGGCATGTTAATGATTGCATTAAACTAAATGAGCAGCTAAGTGACAAGGACGAAGGAAGAGATCTCTCGCTGGTGACGAAGGGGATGGTGAGCATCATTAATTTACAATTCTTGACAAACGACAGGATATTCGCGCCGCCACGGATAAAGGGGCTTGGATTCGCCCCGAGAAGAACGCGATTAATTTTTCTCCGGCGAACTCAGTCAACTGCACATTTCGAGGAGCTTCTTTTATCCCAGAGTTTTTCATTTCTGTTATTGTTTTTTGCCAGCTTCCAAGTTTGCTGACATTATTTTTTCCCAAGTTACCGTTGTTTTCCTGTTTAAAGGACTAGTATTCGATGAATCGTCATCGAAGTGTTCTTCTATAGCATTGGAGATGTTTAACATAATAATTATCTTTCATCAGTCACACAATTCAAATCTTCCACATCCTCTAATCCAGGTATTGATTTCTTCTTAACCCTCTGTCCCACGTGGAAAACTAACCTCTCATCACCAAACCTTCCAGTTTTTGCCAAATCGTCCCCATATCCAGTGTTGGAAACCGCGAGAGCGTCCCTCGTAGATATCAGAAAGCGTGAATCCCGACTATGAACAGCAATAGACGCGTTAGCACGGCCTTTGGCGCGTTGCACATAATAATAAAGGCCCGGAAAGCCCTATTACAATCACCTGTTCATTTTCGAGCGGGAAGTCGTTGCGATGGGCGCAGATCGCCCGGTATTTATCGCTATCCGAAATACATTCATTTTCATTTCGATCATTACGCGGGCGAGTTGTGGAGGAGACGTCGAGGGGCGCGCGGGTGGAGCGAAGCGGGGTATTAGGTAGAGCCAGTGATATAGTGACTATTATCGTCACTACCTACCCGCCGGAGTGATGGCGGTTGACTGCATGCCTCGATAGCACTAAGCCTCAGGGCAGTAAAATACATCGGTGATCCGGCTGTATCCATGCCCGTTACGTTTGGCCAGCACCACGCGTGTCGCGACATTAATTCCTTCGCAAGCCAGTGCCAGGAACTCCCCCTTCTCGCACTCCCTTCAGTCCTTTGTTTTCTCGTTTCTTTATGGTCTTTGTGCCATGTGCCGCTGGGAGGTTAGGTTTTACATCGGATGGGACCACGCGTGTCAATGAATTTTAGGGAATGATCCGAGTCTGATGTCGACTTTCCTTTTAAAAACCCAGAGTCACAAGAAAGAGCCCGTAAATTGGGTCGCAGAAGTGTAAGAACCTCTGGAAGAGCTGCAAGATACGGGGATTGAATCGGCTGACGTGGCGAAGCATCGAAAAGGTGGTGACGTCGAGTTTGGGGCCGTAGATCATGAGCAACTCCCGCCTCCGGATGGTTGCGCCGCCATGTTGGCCGAACGATCGGTGAAGGACGGTCCTTCGGCACCGGGACGGAATAGCTTCTGGGCAATGAAGTCTGTCACGCAATGATGTACGCCTTGGACGTAAAACTGACGAGCGTCTTCGGATACGATCCGACGCCGACGGCGCGATACATCACTTTTATTACCGATCGAAACCACGCTTCCACCATTCCAGCGCCACGAGGTGATTTCCACACCGAGATTCTTCCAAGGGTTTTAATAGTCACGGGGTTGTTTTTCCACGCGGAAGAAAATCGATTCAATTGCTTCTACCGCATTTTTTCGATTTGGAGACAAAAAAGTTTACGTTACTGGAGTTCTTGTTTGCTAGTACTGAAAAATTGTTTTCGCCTCAAAGCTGTCATTTAATCATTCAATCAACAATGAGAAGATTATAAATGACGTGTACTCTAAATTATGAATTAAAACATCATTTCCATTAAATCTGAGGAAAAAATTGGCGAAAAGCATGATCATGAATCAAGAGTCGTGGTGGTAAAAACGTTCGATTCTCATTTGGGAAAATGCGATTCGAGCGCCGCGCGTATATAAATTAGCGCGAGAATTTCGTGCCATGGCGTGAAATATTGAAAAAGATGATTAATTGAAAGGCACGCTCGTTGAGCGGGATTACACGTGCGATTGATATTTTTGCCAGTGCCGCGTCCCATAATCACGTTAGCGTCGAAATTCGATTTCCCGAATCGCCAGTTGCATACTTTTGTTTACGTAATTGATTACTGAAGTAAAATTGATTCAAAGAGTTTTTCATGTCTATCACCTGTATATTAGGAGTGTACAACTTCATTTTATCCTTATTCTTGCAGAGCTTCTAATCCCAAAACTTCCCTATCGTCATCTGTCACATTCCAGACAAACCCAATGAACATGATTCAACCAAATCCTGAATTGCGCGTATCAAATATCTCGCTCGACGAATCTAATGCACGCCATGAACGTGCATTAGAAGTTCGGCAGACACGAAATTTTGTCAAGACCCGAACAACCAAGATTACAAGTCTCGCGACGAATCGGCTTAGGGTATAGCCGAGATAGCTAAGAAAAGAGGCCGTTGCGAGAAGCATCCAGGAGCCGGATAGCTTGAAGTTTCCTCAAATTAACTTACCGGAGAAATGTTACGTAAACCGAGATTATGATAATCTCCCTGACTGCGGTAACATTAAACGCCCTCGCATGCCACATCGATGTAACCGTGCGTGTAAATGCTCGGCGACGCTCAGAATACTGACGCTGTTTGTCAGGCTCGTTTTTCGGTGAATCTGGGGAAATTTACAGATGCAGTAGAGATACAGGTATTGTAGTGTGCAGAACATGATGACAATATTCATGATAATATAATCAGGGGCGTAGGTGGAGGGGGCTTTTAGGGGTTCAAAATCCTTCCAAAATTGAGATTAAGTTATTATTTCATGTAAAAATAATAAAAATTGTAACAATAATTGACAACAACTCACATTGAGAAGAATGATGCAGGAAAAATGAAATAAGTACAAATCATCAAAAATTTACTTACTGAAATCTCCAGAAAAAAAATGGTTTAATGTTAGTACGCAAAGTTAACAATGTTCAGGATTCTCAATTATATAAATAGAAAAATTGCAATTATTCTGCCTCCCGAAGAATTTCTCGATAAAGGAAATTCTAATCATAAAGAATGTCCAGGGAGGATAACGTAGAAAACAAATATTTGGAAAATTGTTCTAATTTATTGATATTATACTGTAGAAAAATTGGAATTCACGAGAATCTTGGAAATCTGAGAAAATCAGAACCCTAAAGCAATAAATTCTAGAAATCTACGATAGGAATTAAAAAAAAACCAGAAGATATTTTAAATCCTGCAAACTCTAAATACTAAAAATTAGAGTAGGTACTCTGCGATAGAAATTTCTAAAACATAAAAAAAACTAACGCTTAATTCTCGAGCATCAAGTTTGAAAAAAAATTACGTATTAATCTTTATTCTGTATAAATACTTAAGATACATAATGATAAAAAAAATTAACCAAATTGTATGGATACTAATAAAAGTATGACACAGTAAAACTATACAAATCACAAAAAATCTATCCAGGTGTGATTTTTCCGAAAATCTATAAAATTATTGATAATTGATTTTAATTCAAGTTCTAAAACATTGAATTCTCGGAATGTAAGTGTTTCTGAAAAATCTAAAAAAATACATACGATTCATGTAAATTCGAAGAAAAGGTACAGGATCTTATAAACACTATAAAAATACGAAAGTACAAGAAAACTATAAACACTGAAAGTCAATTTATATGAAGTTTACTTAAAAATCTATAAAATTACTGAAAATCGCTAAAATTTAAATTCCTTAATATCAAATTCAAAAAATCAACATCCTTTTCAAAAATTTGATAGAACTCGCACGATTTAAAAAAATACAAGAAAAATCTGCGAACTCCTATGTATACTTAAAAAATACGGAAATATCATAAATCTATAAAACGCAAAAAATCTGTATTCATGTTATTTTTACAAAAATGTACAAAGTAAGTGAAAATCGATTTCAATTTAAATTCTTGAACATTCAATTCTAGGAATGTAAGTACTTCTGAAAAATTTCAAAAAATACACATGATCTATAAAATTTTAAGGAAAGGTATGAAATCTTATAACTTATAAATACTATAAAAATACAAAAGTAGAAGAAATAGATAAACACTGAAAATCAATGTACATATAGTTTACTGAAAAATCTATAAAATTACTGAAAATCGGCTGAAATTTTGATTTTACAATATCATATTCTAAAAATAAACATCCTTCAAGAAAATAAAAAAAAAAAAATATCGAAGATCTTTAAAAATACAAGAAAAAACTACAAAATCCTAAACATACTAAAGAATAACGGAAATACGAGGAATCTATAATACAAAACTTCTGTTATTTTTCGAAAAATGTATAAAATTATTGAATATCGATTCAAATTTGAATTCTAGAACATCAAAATCCAGAAAGATTTATAAAAAAAAAGTATTGGAAATCTGTGTAAAAGATACTGTTTTTTTCAAAATTAATTGCGGTACCAAGTTTTTTCAAATTCGCAATATTATAGCATCAAATTCTAAAAATTTATTAAAGTGCCAGACAGTATTACAAAATTTCATAGAAAATACATACAATACGAAAATTCTGGAAGTCTATAAAATACCGAAAATCTTTTACGTATAATTTTCTCAAAAATCTAGAAATATCATAAAAATTTTATATCTAAAAATTGAAATATCCCAAAAGAAATAATTTTGCTCAAAAAACTTCCTCTTCAAATTTAACTGCCTACTCCTTCTGATATGAATTAATAAATAAAATCATTTAAAAATCATATCGAGGTCATACATGAAGAGTCAGTCTTTCGAACGCTTCACAAGAACAAAGTTTGACAAAGTTATCGAAAAAATTCTTCAGTTTTTGCATTTGATGAAGGAAAAGATACCTTTATCAATCGCTGTGTGCAAATAAGTCAAATTCGACTTATCCATGTTGAGATAACGCGGGATAGATGAGATTCAACCAGGTCCCGAGCTCTTGGTTGCCGTCGACACTGACTAATGATGGCGAGGTGAAGGGGATTGGACAGGAGGGTAAGGAGAAACAGAAAATTCAACCAACTTCACGCGACCTGTTGCACCCCCTAGCTAACCGTTTAACCTATAACCTCTCACCAAACATGGATTTAACCTTGTCTTATCGCGTTATCGGATTTTTTTCCTCGCTCCCTGTACTTTTTACACGAGGAATTAGAATACCTTATGAAATTTTGATGAGATGGTTATACAGAGAAGCGATGTGTATTGATCGTTGCTGGAGCATTTAATTATTTTCTTCCTCCACAAAAATGATTATCAACACTACCAAGTGTCGAAATCATTACTCACAAAATTACAAATCGTAGTCTGATTCAACTGCTCTGAAAATCCTCATCCCTTAGTAACGAAGTACTTTTCATACAGCAAATGAAAAAAAAGCTCGAATGAATGAGCACCTCGTTTAAGTTTCTTATCGCTTCCATCCAAGTGATGTTTCGTTGCATTGAATCAATTGAACCAAAAAATCTCTTTAACAGCGATTCCCTTAGCTGAGGATAACACGAAATAAATAAACCAGAATAGACCTCTTTTATAAAGAATTCCATTGGAAATATTTCTGTTTAATCTAGTACTGTGTAAGCCTGATGACGATAACTGTAATAATGTATTTTTTTCGGGATCTAAGTAACTTATAGCGACATCCTGGATGATCCATATCCTGGAATGACTTGCACGCTGTTGGGATCATCACCTGCATGGTACTCAGAGCGTTTCTTAATTTACGATCGTCTGGGAGTTGAGTAGCGGGCGCCGTGGCCTTCTTACATAAAAATCAGGAAACTCCGTGAGTCCATCCACAAATCATCGGTCTGTCGTCCGGGGAACGAATGGCGCTGTCGCGGCAGCGAGAGCGTCTAAGTCGTCTGCGACGGATCTACATCATCCTGTCTGGCCAATGGACCGAAAGATGCCGAGGTATTTATAGTGGGGATGGGAATCAAATAGAAAAATGTTAATCCGAATCAGTGGAATCGTCAGATATTTGATATTGATGTATGAGAAAGAAAATATCGATATGCATAGTTTTCGATTGATTTTTCAGAGAAAAATTAATGAATGCATTAGAAGATTTCTGCAAAGATTGTCCGCAATTCAGCTAGTATCGTGCAGCTTCATCCACCAATTGCCCTACTATATCTTTACAATATATGCTTTCCATTCTGAAAAAAGGACAATATTTGATCACTTCTTCGTTAAAGAGGTCAATCAGACACCTGTGAAGCAGCTATCTGCCGTTTGCTCGATCAGATTCGATCCTGGGTCACAATCATCATTCAAAGGCCTTTCCTTCTGAAATTAACATTACACCAGTCTCTGAATAATGTACAAAGGCGAGTAAGAGAAAAGGAAGGAACAGGGCATCCGCTAATAACGGCTGTCCAGTTTGCGGTCGGCGTTGCCTGAGCCACAGTGCGAAGGTTCAGCTAATCCCTCTGTGAAAGCTCAGCGAGCAAATTCATGGGTGACAGCCGGGGTACTCCGCAACGCTGCCTCACGCCATGCTTCAAACGGAATCATCAAAGCCCAGCATTAGGTAACTCCCAAGCTGCGACCTTCCTCAAGACTGTTAATTTCTACGCACTATCGCTACATTCATCTTCTAAGTGCTGTACGTCCTCGAAGTTTAACTGTACAGATGGTCGATACTGATATAGGTAACATTTTTAACATCTAATCTTCCTCCAACTCAGGCCCGTGCACAGAAACCTGTATTTGCGAGTGTTTCAACTTTTATGTTGTACTTGTAGAATAACATGCAATCGAAATTGATTTGGTAAGATATTACATGATCCATTCACAGTGATGTAGATAATAAATGCAGATCAAATAAGTGACTGAATTAATGAATTATTCAGTAAATAATCAAAAATATACAGGAATATCAAAACATCATTTGTTTTCAACAACTTCTACTTTATACATTGAATCTTTGATATGTTTTCAACAAATTTAACACAAGCAACTCGATAATTACACATACACGATTGCGAAAAACACGTTTATTATTTATTCTTCACATCTAGATGTATAACGAATGCATAATATATAAAAAAAGAAACACTTTTTATTACTACACTATACACATATTTTATGATTTAAAGGGTTGTACACGTTTTTTGAGGACGGATTCGATTATTTTTTAATGTATATAGCACCTAATTTGATTACATGGAAGTTATATCATTGTGATAGAATTTTGTCAATATTAATATAAAAAGATTATTAAATAAAAAAAATATCAACAAATGGTGAAGTTATGGTCCTCTCCTAACTTTTTTTTAAGGCTTGCAGTGACTGCAATACAAATAGAATGAGTCAACTGAAGTTGTAATATCCAAAAACCTTACATTTTTTAGTGTAACGTTAGCGTAACGCGTTACATTAATTAACAAGTAACGATAACAGGAGCGAGTTCCTTTTTTTTTGGTAACGAGTAACGAAAATCGTGTTATTCATTTCACATCTGTCTCATCAAGTTTTTTGAACGATTTGTAACTTTTTGAGAAATTTCTTGGTACTTAGATGTGAGTAATTTTTTGACTTCTTTTTTTTCAGATGAAAATTGTATGATTTTACAATTTTAGATGAAACAGAGTAATACAGTAGTATTTTATGTACAAATATCGACAAAGAGAATGATGTCTTTTAACTGTTTATTAGAAATTTTTACAATTCTAGCAATAAATTTTAGAAGTCTGCATATAAATAGATGAATGTACTGGAAACCTTAGTTCTCCAAATCTATAGCAGGATCCCTAAAATCTATAGATTATGCTAGAAAAACTTAGTAATTTTATGAATGCGGACAAAAATCAAATACGAAAAATACTAGATATGCAATGTATTTTTTTTTAAAAAGCTATTGGAATCTTCGAAAATTTCTGTAATTCCAGAAATCAACAAACTTCGATTTCTCGAGCATTGGATTCTAACAATATCTGTATAAAAAACCATAAAAATACTAGAAAAATGTTAAAATTTCGAAAATCCGTTAAAAATATCAAAAAATATTGAGGACACTCTAAATCTTAGAAGAACTGTTTTCTGCAAAATCGATCAAAATACTGCAAATATTTCAGACTTTCAACTCTAGGAAGTGTAATTCTTGAAATTCAAAGAGGTATCTTTGAAAAAACCTTGAAGTTTTCCAACATTCTATAAATACTAGGAAATACAAAAAAAATACATGTGTAGAAAAATACAAGTTTATCTATTGAATACTAAAAATCTATACTACTTTCAAAACTAGAGCATCGATTTCCAGAAGTTTTTACAGAAATATACAAGAAAACTGAACAATCCTTCAAATTGTAGAAAAACTGATGAAATACTAAGGATACTTTGAGAAATATGAATCTACTGAGACACCTGTTTTCTGAAAAATTCTTTTGGAACATGAAAAATGTATTGAATTTCACATTTTAGAGCTTGAAATTCTCGAAATCCATGTACAAAAATTTACATCAAAATGCTTAAGGGATAAAAAATACAAGGAAATCCTGCAACATTTTATGCATCCTAAAAAATACGAATTGTTTCAGAAATAATGAACAATCCTTCAAATCGTTGGAAAACTGAAGAAATACGAAAAATACTAGAAGAAGTAAATATCTATTAAGACACTGTTTTCTCGAAAATCCTTTGAACACGTAAAATTTAATAAATTCCAAATTTTACACAGTTGAGAATCCTCGGAATCAACAACACTTAAAATGAAAATGCTAGAAATATATTTAAATACTAGAAAACACTGTAATATTTTATATATCTTGTAAATACGAATAGTTTCAGAAATACTGAACAATTCTTCAAATCGTAGAAGATATACGCGAAAAACACCAAAAAGAAATAAAAATCTATTCAAACGCTGTTTTCTGAAAAATACCATGCAATGCAAGATATCAAAATTGATATCAAAACGTAAAAACCAATAATAGAAGCATTTCATCGAAATCGTTTGAAACATCACGTTAGGGGGTGTTCTAACTTTCCACCCCCCACCCCCGCCCGCGTGGGCATTGTCAATACTGATATAGGTAACATTTTCAACATCCAATCTTCCTCGAACTCATTTTAATTCCTTATTCAATTTCACGTACCGAAAAACCCATCACCCTACGTGATCAGACCCCTTGTGATCGACGCAAAAAACGCGTCTCAAGTGCATAATTTTCTCCCAGCTTACAACAACTAAACAATTTCCCGTTGCTTTCAATCAAAGCACGTTCGAGGCGACAACAATCAAAGCCGGAGCCATTGAAAAGGAAAAGCTCTTTCCCGAGCTTTCCTCATTCCGAAAGCACAGTCGTTGCCGCGTCTTGACAGCCTTTGTTTTCCTTCCCCGACATCGGGGAATGCGCGTTTTTGCGACCGGTTTTTTTGCTCCCTTCTTTGTTTACTTCCCGTGATAATTAATTGCACGTGTTTGATGTTACGCTGCCGGCTCGATTGATCGGTTAATTTGGGAGGGGAAGAGCTGCCGACGAAGGTAGCGCGGTGTTGACGAGATGTTGGCCCCGGGGGTGCCTCCAAGTGGCTCTGTTCCGTGCGGTTCCGTTGTGTTGCCTTTCGTTCGCCTCGACAGCTCTTTCATCTACGGATGATTACACCTCCTTGCCGGGGAAACCTACCTGAAAATTACTTAGCTTTCGTCACTTGCGTTTACACTACCGATTTCCCGGTCGATTCCCGTCGGTCTTCAAAAGTTTTCGGATTTGTACACGTTCATGGCGAGAGGTTAGAATTTTTCGAAGTTGTCAAAGCGGGAATACTTGGATTTAGAATGAAAGGGAATAGCAGTTAGACTTTCGTAAATTTCCATTTTTTGTACTATAATTTCAGTGAATTGGAGCACTATTTCAAATTTTTCTTAACGTACGTTATCCTTACTAAAAATTATTATTCATGAAATGAATTACTCATAATGAAACCATTTGCTTTATGTTAGCAGTTCACATCTGCAAGAACAACTTCTTTTCCTACTTCTCTTCTCTTGTTTTCCCGAGTCACGTAACACCTCCACCAACGAATTTACACGGTGGTCTGTTTCTGGCCACAGATAGCAACATCGGGCCTTGTGTCTCTGCAGAACCTATCGTGCTACTCCCTTTTATTACACCGTCCGTATCGACCATCGCACTGGGGTGGCGAGTGAGACGGGGTTATTGGAAGAACACGCTGCAGTCGAGCGACGACGTGATCCGGACCCGGCGATATATTATTTTAATGTTTTAATATCGTGTCAATGTGCTCGTTCCAACAATGCGGCGTCCGCAAAGTTCTCGCTTGTCCGGAACAACGCGTAACCTAGAGATTTGGGGTGCGACAATATTCACCCTGGGACCTTGCAAACTTTTTTCCAAAAGGTGTCACAGAAGTGACGTTAGTCATCCTTCAGAAAAAAGGTCTTCTTCTGTTTCAAGAAAAAAGAAGTTAATCAGTGAACTGGGGTAACCGTCAAACTATCGATCGTGAAAAATCCTCCAAGAAAGAATTCCGATGGCAGAAATTCCCTTATCCAAGTTCAGGGAACGTGTTGAGGCCTCATTCTAAAAAACGTGGATAACAATACAACGTACAAACAAACTGATAAACAGTCAGCTGGATGAAAGATAGGCCACTGTGTTCGTCAAAATCAAATGCTCAACGGTGATCCTCCATCGACCTGAATTCTTCTTCTGACTTCTGGATGAAGACGTTTGCTAGGTGTAAGTAAATGAAATAACTATAGTCTCAAGAGACACAATAAAATGTATTATCTAGTATAAATATAGTCATTCACCATGAGATGTTTTCAATTCCCTTCTTGATGATATTTTGAAAAGTCTTTGGTCTTCGAGATAGCAACGCTTCATCACAAACAAAGGCCTTCTCATTCCCAGCGAGCGTCACATAATAATCGGAGGCACTACCCATCCCGCGGATTTATGCCCACGTGAATCCGAAATTTATACACCCGCCGAGGAATGCGAGCGTAATTATTCCGGAATATCGAAGCGATTGATCAACGACGGGGGGTAAATGCGACTTTTGCTGGGGGACAAAACGCGCGTCGCCCCAGTCCGAGGTGTAATGTTGATGTGGATTATTCACTAATATGATTTATGACTATAACGAGCGTACACGCTCGACTCACAATGCGCGCATAATGTGAGGCATAATTTATTAATTTTACTAATGGCTCCTGCCCATTATTATTGATTTGATGCTCGGGCACACGCGCTCTGATTCATTCGCCTCGTTATCGGACGGTTTAATCGCGCCTGCTGATAATCTTCGAAATGAAAGTGAAGGCTGTTTTTTCAATAGCGCTGGCATGTTTTTTATGTGCAACATCTTTAGGCGTTGGTGGGGGTAAGGACCAGCGCTAGAGGAACTTGTCAGAATCTAACGCTTCGGCGTGTCGCATCAAATAAATATATACTGACTGATATCACTTTGAGAAATAATGTTTTACTCTTTATTTGAGTACTTCCATGCTGACAAAATTTGTTTTCAATACTTCCCATCTCTGACTCTCTAACCTCCACAGGTATAAAAAGTCACGTGTTTCGTTGTACTCTTGCCAGCAAAGCCCCTGAAACGCTCATCGAGCTTACAATTAATTATTGGCGGCCTTTTTCGTGCCGGGAGATTTGCTCCTTGGTCGTTCTTTCCCCCTTTTCCTGCCATTCTTCCTCCCGCTCGGCTCGTATCATAGTTGAACATAACGCGAATCGTATCTTACTTTGCTATCTAATCCCCCCACGGGCACTCGCACTGCAATCTCGTTTAATTGCCGGCTGTAGACACGAGAGAGTCCCCTTCAATTAGTTTTTCAAATAAACATTAGTTTCCTTAACACGCTCCGCTACAGTGCCGAGAAGGCGGGGGTGGGGGGCGAGGGAAAAGAGAGGTGGTCGGGAGATGGCGCTCGGGTGGTATCGTTTGGAGAGGAGTGGGGGTTGGTGGAAATTTTGAAGCTGTTTGGAGGGTTGGGAATGGGGTGTCTTATTTCGTAATACGTAAACTGGAACGAATTAATCACGTAATCAGATCTTATTATTTTTCAAAACGCACTGACACACTTATCAAAATTTTTCTTTATTTATTTATTCATCAACAATTGATAATGATTTAGTAACTTTCAATACACTGTTACAAATAAGTAATCATAGCTTTGGAAAATTGTTCTTGTCTGGTTAATACAACTTTTTTTATGTTATATACCAGCTGTCAGGTTTTTTCAGGTTAAGTTAATTTTTTCATAAATTTTCTCTCAATATCTTACAGAACTTGTTTTAATAATAATATAATTATTATTATCAGTACAATCATTTACTGTTATATTCTTCATTTGACTAAATCACTGGCTCCACCTGCTTATGATTCGGTAGAATTTGATAAAAAAAAGACAAAAATTTTTACTTTGGATTTTATACAAAATTAAACCGTGAGTTTTTCGAAATTTTGAACTTGCAATGAAGAACTACTAAAAGGTTAATATAATTAATTACAAAGTTGTATTATGATATAAATTTTGCATTTTTATGTAAAATCGAAGTCATATGGAAAAGAGGAGGAAAATAATAATTTTTTTGTATGATAAATTTACAACAGTAGAATATGTCGATTATGGAATGACAACTCGAATTAATGGATCGAAAATATATTTTCTAAAGAAGATTTTTTTTTAATTTTCAAAAGAATCCATGACGATTGTAGATTGTCAAAAGTATTACTAGCGAGTAAAAAATACTGTCTAAAAATATGTTATATATTCTTAAATATTTATGTAATGTAGTGTATAATATGTTATAATATGTTAAAAAATATTTTTTCTATTTATAAAGTTTCTTAATAATACTTCTACAATAAACGGTAAAAGTTAAATTTATGATATTTTATCTGTTAATTAGGTTGGGTAATGAGTACCTAGATAAATATGATAATTATATCCTGATGGTTTTCATATTGTGACTTTTATGTAAATTTTTGTAAATTTCCTCGATTTTGTGATTTATGACATTTTGTAAATTGTAAGTGTGTGATATTTAAATATTGTGACAAAATATTTGCCATTGTCCAATTTCGTGATTTTTGTTATGATTTCTGATACTTTCTGTTGTCACATTTCATAATTTTGTAAATTTATGATATTTTGTGACTATTCCTAATTTGAGAAAATATGTGATTTTTGTGAATTATCATGATTTCGTAAATCGTGAAATTTTGTAATTTATAAGCGTGTGATATTTCAACATTGTGACAACGTATTTGCCATTGTGAAATTTTCTGATTTTTCTTACGATTTCTTATGCTTTCTGTTGTTACATTTTAAAATTTTGTAAATTTTTGTGATTTTGTGACTATTTATGATTGGAGACATTTTGTGATTTTCGTAACCTTAATGATTTTGTGATAAGTGACATTTTGTAATGTGTACCTTTGTGATATTTCAACATTGTGACAATATATTTACCATTGTAAAATTTTGTCATTTTTGTTATGATTTGTGATATTTTCTGTTCTTACATCTCATAATTTCGTAAATTTTTGAAATTTTATGATTTTGTGATTTGTAACATTTTGTAATTTGTACGTGAGTTATGTTTCAATACTGTGACATTTTGTGATTTTGATATAATTTGTGATATTTTCTGCTGTTGCATTTCATAATTTTGCAAATTTTTGTGATTTTGTGACTATTTGTGATTAGTGACGTTTCGTGGTTCCGTAATTTTTGTTAATTTTCATGATTTTGTGACTTGTGCGATTTTTTCATTTGTACGTGTGTGATATTCCAAAAATGCAGCGGGGGTAGATGTGGGGAAGTAGGCCAGTCAGTTCGTTGATGAAAACATGCCTATAACTTTTTTACAACCATAGTCAATAACTGTGAAAAATTTCAGGAGTTTTCATGCAGTAGTTTCGAAGTTATAAATAACCAAAAATTTGGATTTCCACTCTTTTACGTATAGATATTCAATATAATTTCACATAACTTCTTGGAACTCTGGGAAAAATATGTATATGTTTAAAGATTTCATATGCACAGCTCGGCCATTTGAAGGGCACGGAGAGTTCATCCTGTAGATGAGAACTCACGATAAAGCCTCCGTAAATTTAACAAGGCTCTAGGATTTCGAGCTACTTGATCAGATTTCATAAATTAGTAGGCCAATGCATTCTACTCTGGTCTGGAAGTTTACAAAACTCACTGACAACAAATCACGTATTCCGCAATAAATCCGAGTTTAAGTGGAAGTTAGCGGCTGACCAAACTCGAAATCACTACTTGAATGCAACTAAGGGCTCAGTGATCATCAAAATTCAGGACTTCATCACTTACGTTTTGATTTTTCTCGTCATTATCAAGATTCTTGCACTGACATTTGTTTTATGAAGTATCACGAATCGACGTTTAAAATTTCACGTTACCTGAAACATAATGAATAATTTTGAAAAATGTTTGTGTAAGCTTGAAATAATAGTCATAAAAAATGAAATGAAAATATAGAAAAAAAATCTCCCAGAAGACTGTTTACATTTGTTTATTGAATATTATATTATTCTTTTTTTTTCATTCAATGTTCGTCACCTTAAATTTTTGTTATAAAACAAGGAAAAAGAAAAAAGACAGAAAATAGAGTTTCAGAAAGGAGAGAAGAGCTTTTGCCTAGCGATAGAGATATGCTCGCGCTAACATCGGCATTCCACATTAACCAAATTATAATTTAAGGCCGCGCATTGTCGGCTCGCCGATTGTTCCCATCCAAATAGCCCTCATTCAGGCCCTGATATAAATTACGTTGATGCGAACAGTGGAGTAGAGAAACGTCACCAATTCCTTATACCCCATTTTGCGCTCGACTCTTTGACCGCTGATTCGGGAAATTTTAAAAATTTTCTAAGCAGAAACGTTTGAACATTCAAGCATTTTTATTATTTATTATTTGAATTTTCCCTTGGTGAAAAACATACCTTCCTTTTCTCCAATATTGTTGAATGTAAATCGTATTCATGACGTCGATCGTTCATAGAAAAAAAATTGTTTTAATGGTGACAATTGTTACATTTTTGATGATGTCCAACATTTTGTAATAAAAATGCAGTAAAATCTTATTGGATTGTTGTCAGAATCAGTGAAGATCCCAATGTTTTGAATTCCGAAGGTAGGGTGTTCAGGCATGAAGGGAATCCTGCAAACGGGGACGAGTGGGAACACGCTGCAAAGAGCTCGTCGAGTCGGTGTCTCATGAATATTCATGCCGCGGCATAATAACATTTTTGAGCCACTGTTTAGCTAATCCTCTGGACTAATTTATCCTGCGAAGCAATAATTCTCGCGAACGCTCCAACGCCATTATTATTATTGTTGTTGAGAATAAATGCAGAGAAATTACGTAGCGATAGAGAATGCACTCGCTAAGCACATAGATGAAAAAGGTCAAGAAAATTGAAAAAAAAAAGAGAAACTAGTACCCGTCAAACGACTTTTTCCTTTTTTGAATTTACCGCCACTGGTGCGAGTTTCAAGCTCTTCCTAACAGAGGGCTGCTCGGAACTTTTTCTCATAACAGACCCATACTTTGAGGAATTGTGACTTTTTTTTTTCTTCGCTTGTTGTACAAAGAACAACAATGCTTGTGAATATGTACTTTTGAATGACATAACGTTTCTTCGGAAGATCATGTTCATTTTAACATTTATTATTGTTATTGTTGTTGAGAATAAATACAGAGGACTTACGTAGCCATAAAGAACGCACTCGCTGAGCACATGGATGAAGAGAGCCAAAAAAATTGAAAAAAAAAGAGAAGCTGGTACCCTTTGAGCGACTTTTTTCTTTTTTGAATTTACCGCCACTGGCGCGAGTTTCGAGCGCTCTCCAGCAGAGGGCTGCTTGCAAATTTTCTTCATGAAAGACACATACTTTGAGGAATTGTCACGCGTTTTTATTTCTTCACTTGTTTTACAAAGAACAACAATATGTCTCAGTATGTACTTTTAAATGAAACAAAGTTTCTTCATTAGATCATCTTTGTTTCAACATTCATTACTCTTAACGTAATTAATTTATGTTCGTCTAGGGATACTTTTATTTATTATTTTCCTCTCTCATCCTTACTCGAAGGTGAAGGAATAGAAAACAGAATTCTAGGAGGGGGAGTGTGTTTTAAGGGGATGAGGAAAATAAATTTTCCGGCCTCCAGAAGGGCGGCATCCACAAAAACTCATTGCCAGAAACGAAAAGTGCTTCCGGCCTTTATTGTCAGTCGCGTAAATCAGCTGAAGCGTTCACGCGGCGAGGATTAAGCGTCTGGTGTAAATCACCTCGCGATTACGGACTTCGCTCTGGCCACGGACCGAGAGGCATGATGCCGGTCACTTCATTTCAAAAGTCCACTAGTCGATGGGAAAAATGGGGGAGTGATGGTAGAAAGTAATAACGATTTCGTGGGAATGGGAAAGGGAAGTGACTGCAGGAAAATGAATTTTATTGAAGAAGCAATAACTCAGCTCAAAAATTTTTCACGTTTGTTATAAATTTGATAATGAAAAAAAACATCGTTTTAAGGTTCAGTCATAGACAAATAAGAGAAGGTTGGTTAGAATGAGGGTTGGCACTTGCAGAATTTAACCAGCCCTCGCTGAGGTCGAAGAACAAAGCTTTTGATTTATTGTAATGAGTTTGCAGGAGTTAAGAGGCCTCTGCTCCCACCCCTCCTTCCCACTTTTACCACCCCCGTCCACTCCGAGAGCTTTCTAGGCTCGATTTTCAGACGGGTTGGGTTAGGTTTGATGGGAATCCTCGGATCAACCCCCGTCATGAACTCTTTTTTCGCGGTCGTCCCCTCTTGAAATATGCATAAAGCTCTGCATACTGATTGGCATGTTTGGTCTGGTCTCAAGAAAGAGGAAGTGCGAATTTTTTTATCACTTCATCAAGCTAACTGGTGGAATAAACGAATCGTTTACATGGAAAGAATGGAACTGAGCATTTTTTTCATCATAATTCGTTCGTGCAACAAACTATCTCATTTTTATAAATTTTCCTTGAAGTAAGGGTTTTTTTTCGTCTCCACGATCAGTTCTCGTTCGTATATTAGAAGAACACGCAAAGGAGCTGTCATCGATTTGTGCTCGGAAACACCGTTGAAACGCATCGATTCGCCGCCGAAAACGTTGAATTCATTGGGAATTGACGAGGGAGCAATATATTCCGTCTCGGTTTGACATTAATGCCTCCCCTACTTCAACCCCCGCAGATAGGCGAGGGGGTTGAGCTTACTGCGACATATTTATGGAGAGGGCGAGATGCTATCACGATCGGGACGCTGCCACCAGTGCGCCCTTCCTACAATCTACTTCGCAATTATCGGAGCTAACGTTAATATTTAACCTGGCCCATCATTCAACGCCCCTGCCATTTCCCCGCTTTTTGCACTTGTTCTTTTTGCGCTTTCCACTCAATGACGAAGCTCGGAATTTCGAATGTTCACTTGAATCGCTTACTTCCAGGTGGAGATAATGAAAAAGGAAATGCTAACTCACTTTCAATCTAATTATTTTATTAGATTGCGATGTAAGGTCCCTTTCGTCAGAGCTCGACACATATGTTCTATTATTTGAACAGTCCAAAAGCTCTTTTTTTGAAACATTTTGAGCTTCTTGAGTCGATTTTTCCCCATTAAATATAGAACTTGAGTATTTCGCCATATGCGTCCTTCTCGGAATCTGGAGCTTCCAACGGGAGCTTGCGCGAATTAAAAGGCGTCATAGATTTACACCCGCAGGATCAGGAGACTTGGATTTGCGTCCGGCAGATTACTTCTGGGTAAAATGGGGGACAATGGGCGTTAGTTTGGCCGACGGCGTATAAATAAGGATCCTGGAGAGGTTAGGTTAGAAGTCGCCGGCCAGTGCAGGCGCGATGTAGCTTGTGCTAGTGGCGCTGAGACCGCTTGGCCGTCCATCTTGGACGTCGTCCTGGCGGTCCTTATCTGTGCTCACAGCTCCGCTCGCTAGACGTCTGCTGATCTAGGGTACTTCTCTTCAGCTATCTCTACCCCTTCTTTTACTCGTCCATTTCAGTTTGCAAAAAACCAAAAGCACAGAGAAGAAAATGTAGTAATTATTTGAATACTCCAAAGAAAATGACAATCATCTTCCACAATCTTTGATTTTTCTGTCGGAAATGATATATCGTTATTGTTGAAACAACTAGGAAAAATCCGTTCCAGTCGAACGCCGCAGAGCGACTTGCAATATTCAGTCGCGTGCCTTGTTCCACCGCAAAGCGTCCCACAGGGACCCGTTCGGAGGATCGTAGGCGCCTGTAGTAAACTTTTTATGTGAGCAGAGATATCCGGTGCACGCTTTTTAGTCAGGTATACACAGACAAACGTGTGACGGGACTTCGTAACAGGACCCTGAAGACCCAGGAGAGGGCTCTTACTATGCAGGTCCAGATGAATCATTTCCAAAGGGACCCCTGAAAGGGCCTTGCAAATGAAAAATTGCGACACTTTCCTGAATCCATTGGTTCTTCTGGAATCCTGGAAACAATAAATATTCAGAACTCATCAAGTCTGACTCTTTATTGTTGACCTGAAGACAAGTTCTTTCAATTTCAATTCAAAATGAGTTTGTCTTACGCCAGTAGCCCAACAAAAGGCAATAGGCGATGAAGAATTGAGGGTCTTCAGCCCCTGCAGACATGACTTTAGTCGTTTCATAATTACTTATCCCCTTCCCTGGGTTCTTGGCATGGAATTGGCGAGGACCTTGGTCCATTCCGCAGAATGGGGCACGGTCCAGAGAAATTGAGCACTTTTTTCGATTAAGTCTTGGCGTTTCTATCACTTAGTTATGGCGATGGGACGAGCTGTCGATGGTATCGCTGGAATATTTCTAATTGGATCGCGTGCTGCCGAACACGTCCTGGTATTTTCCGCCACGTTACATGTGGCCCACAGATGAGTTCTCCGGTATGGTTGGATAATTGGAGTTGTTTGAGGGAAATAGGATTATCGAGATTATGAGGGTGTAGGGTTTGGTGGACTTGACGCTGTTATGATGTGTGCAGTAATTTAAGAAAAGAATATTCACATTGATTCCCAGAATTGGAATACTATTTCCAATTATTTTACATAGATATTCCGAGTATAATGTTCTAGATTGTAAAATTTTGCGTTTTACAGTATCTCAATAATTTTCTCGGAACACGTATGTATCGAAATATTGTTAATAATTTTAGTATTTTGAAGTTTATCTCATTTTTTAGTATGATTCAAATATAGTTTGATTTTCTCGTTTCTAAATAAATATACCTGGAATTTTTAAAAATTATATTTTAGATTTCTAGACTTGGATGCTCTAGATCCTGCAATTTTAGATATTTTTAGTATTTTAATAATTTTTACTCAAATTCTCATACTCTTTCAAGTATTTTCTAGATTCTAAAAATTTTCTGCATTGCCATTTAATTGATTTTCATGCATTTCATTTAATTTTTGAGTATATTGATAAATTCTTACATATATTCTTGGAACGATTTTCTCTAGGTTTATCAAACTCAACTATTTTTATTATTATCATAAATTGTTGAGAAATAATTATCCATATGGAATTCAGTACATCACAGATTTTTATGATTTCAAGTCTTTTTCGTACTTTTCACTGTTCATGAAATTTTGTAGTATTCTTCAGTATTCTTCTAAATTTTGAATATATTTATGGATCGTTTTATAAATTTCGAATATTCTGAATATCCTAGTTTTATATATAGAGCCCTAACATTTCATATTTCTATCATTTCATATTTATAATCTTTTCCAACTTTAGGAGAATTTTCATTATAGATATCTATAAGCATATGAAAAATTTCAATCATATTTTCCAGACTGTAATGCTCCAAATCGGAAAATTTAAGAGATTTTCACTACTTTAATAATTTTTTCAAAATTCCTATACGTTCCTGTAATTCAAGCCTTTCACAGATTTTGACTCTTACATTTTACATTTTTTTAAACTTGATGAAATCATTTAATTGTCTCGTAATAAAACGAATTCGTATAATAATTCTCAGAATCGAATGCCCTGATAACAAGACAATATGTATCAGAAATTTGTATTATTCTCGTAAATTTGAGGGAAATAATATCAATATAGAATTTTAGTATTTTAGAGATTCTATTATTTTTCATTTTTATGCTTTCTACCAATAATGAAATTTCGAAATATCTACTAGTATTCCTCCAGTTTCTGAATATTTTCATAGATTGCCATAAAATTCAGATACTTTGAAACTCTGTATCCTTAAGTTTTATAGATTTTCAGCATTTCTAACGATTTTTCAGAGCAGAGTTTCTTTGTGATATCTACTGTTTCGAAAAATTCTTGTTTTATGAGTATTTTTTTATATCTTTCCATATTCATCATATGAAGATAATTTTCCGTTATTTTTACGAATTCCTACATAAATTTTAAAAAGAAAATGCTGTGGAAAAAAAAGTTGTATATCTAATTTTTACATTTCTCGTATGTATTTTCAAATTCATTGTTTTTTTTTGGTATTTTTCAGCACTCATACAATCTGTACGATTTTTCAGTTTTTGGTAAAACTCAATATGGATTTCTAGAATTTTATACTTGAGATTGGTAAATTTTAAGGTTTAGAATTTTTCAATAATTTTCTAAAAAACACGTATATCATCCTGTAATCGAAGTATATTCTACACTATTATGAAATAAAATTTTTCATTTTTTCTATTTTCAACAATTGTATTGAATCGTTTACTATTTCAATAGATTTTTATATAGAATCACTATATTGGATGCTCCAGGATGCAAAGTTTTAGAGAATGTCATATGCTCATAAATTTCTGAAAATATAATATTCATATAGAATTTTATAATTCCTATTATTTTAAGTCTCCATATTACTTTTCACTATTTAAGAAATTTTGTGGTATTTTCTGGTATTTTCAGATTTTTTAAATATTTTAATGTTATGAAAGAAAATATTATTGAATTTGAAACTCTAAACTGCCAAGTTCTACATATTCTTTGTATTTCAAGGAACCAGAGTTACTTCAGAATTTTTTCATATTTTTTAAAAAAACGATTCGACCCAAATAATTTTTAGAATAAGATGCTCCTAGATTTCAAGTTCCATTGAATTTAGCTCAATAAATTCATCATTGAAATCATTTTCTCTTTTTACATTATTCCGTATATTTACAAATTCTTTGTTTTTTTTTTTTATTTTTTTATTTTTTAGTGCCTCTAAAATTTTCTACCATTTGCAAGTTATAAGGAATTTAAAAATTTTAGAGATTTGAAGTATTTCAATAATTTTCTCATATGGTAACACGTACATCTTTCTATACATTTATCACAGTATTTCACAGATTTATGAAAACATACTCTGTCAATTTTCATGAACTTTATTGAATTTAATAGTATTTTCATTGGTTTTTATAAAGATTCTTAGAAGCCGATACTCTAGGATTAACAATTTTAAATATTTTTTTTATTGTCATCAATTTCGGAAAAAACAATGTCTCTATAGAATTTTAATATTGAAAATATTCCTATGATTTGGATTCTCTTTCTTACTTTTTATCATTCATTATATTTCGTATTTCTTTCTAATATTCTCTAGATTTTGAATTTGTAATAGGATGCTGCTTATTTTTTTTAGGGAATGGAATACATCAAAATTCAAGGTTTCTAATTCTGAGATTCTCCGAGTTTCTAATTCCAAGATTCTTACAACTTAGTATTTCAAACGATTCTTTAAAACACAGTTCTTTAGTGGATTCCTTGTGTTCGAAATAATTCTAGTTTTTTGAATTTTTTTTCTATTTTTTCAAAATTCTTAAAATGTAAATGATTTTCAAAAATTTTCACGAATTGCTACGCGTGATTTTTAATATAAGATGCTCCAGAATTGAAATTTCCATAGAATTCAGCTAAATAAATAGACGATCGACACTATTTTATTTTTTTACATTTCATTTATGAATCGACTCGTAAACTTTGTTTTACGGACTTATAATACAAAGTGCTATTTTCCAGTTATTTTGTAAAATTCTATATAGATTTCTTGAATTCAATCCTCACAAGCAGACGCAAAATATTTACATAATACTTATTTCCTAGGATGGCAGGTGCCCTCCCCCCCCCCCAAAAAAAAGGTTTAACAAAAAAAATCCACATAATTACCAAAAAAATTATCAAAAATCATACAAATACAATATCATGGAACATTTAAAAATACCAAATCACCAAAAAAACACTCATTGAACCTACCATTCCTCAAAAACGAATACCAATCCCAACCCAGTCACCCTCCTTCGCCCCCTGAAATCCTCGATCTTGAATCAGGTACATCCATCTCGAAACCTTTTGTTCGCGACGTACCCGGCATTGAATCTCTCCCAATACGGCCCCAACCCCCCTTTCGACTATAGCATCCGCAAAACTCATTCTTCTCACAAAAATATAAATCGCCGGTGTAACAGGCGAACTTACGAACGTAGATTCGGAGCAGGAAGACAAGACGCACAACCTATGAATAATGGATGGTCTCCCTATATTTTTCCCCTGATCCGCGGGGACTCATTATGCGGGGTGAAAGGGTCAAGGGCGGTTTTGCATGCGGGGCCCAAGTGGGACCGGGCGTCCCCGACGGGGCAGCAGGGCCCGGGGTCGCCGAGGGAGGAAACGGTAGGAGGAAAAAAGGACCTGGAGGAGATGTAGAAGCGCGCGCCGCAGTCCGCAGGATCGTAAATATCCGGGCGATGCTAATCTGGATGCAGATGCGCTTTCGCTCCGGCAATCTATATGAAGGGCAAGAATGTAATTGTGTTGCGCGGCGCCAGCGTTGGTAGCTGGTGAGAGCACCCTGGACGAAAGTGGAACGATGCTCCCAGGAATTTTGTTTCTGGGATACCCAGAGCCAAAATTAGAGAATATAAAAGTTTTTGAAAACTAAAGAGTCTTCTAAGAGTCTCCGTGAACTCTAGAACACTTTTTTGCGGACTTTGAGTGCCAAAAAACTGGAATTTGACTATTATTTTATAAATAATAGTCAAATCTTAATCACATTAAAATCGTTGTCAGAAACGCACACACACATCGTTTGTGTCGAACAATTATTCTTGTCTTACGTAAAAATCCCTTCATTATACTCAAATATTAATTGTTTCACGAAAAATCTTTATTCATCTTGAAGAGGAATCCAAAAATTATCAAATTTTCAAAATAACATCGTCATTTCAATCCTTCATACTAAAATATGTACATTTTCAATCATTATAACATCATTTTCTTCCATAATAATTTTTTTTACTTAAATTTCGAAAGGGGCTTCCACCCCCCCCCCTCCCTTATCTACTCCCCACCTCAAAATCTTAAACTCACAAAATCCTCATACCTCCATCGCCCAGATGACTGAAAATAATTGGATAAGTAAACACGGTTCCAAACATAATTAACAGCTGACAAGATACAACACGAAATCTTAATGTTTAACTTAATCAGATAAGGATCTGCCAGTTTTTCCCGATTCACAAGTTCGAGGCTCATTTCCATTGTCTATCTCTGGGAGGAATCTCGCAGTTTTTCTCAGCCTGTCAGGATTTGACATGAATAAGTGCGGCGGATAGATGGTCGCTGAATTCAATTGAGATGTAAATGACTGTAGGATTAATATTGTTCTGAATCGTAATGAGAATAATTATAATTGTAAAAGTGCAATTAAACAGAAATTCATATTCGAGGAGAGTGAGGAAATTAACGGTGGGATCGAAGTGAACGTTTGTTCAAGAAATAATTTGTTTGAAAAGAACATATGTAATGATGAATTTTTGTTGCACTTTGCATTAGTTTTTTTCTAATTGCTTCAAAAAATTATTGTAAATGTGATGAAGTATAATTTTTGTTTATAATTCTTTCACCTGTTAATTTTTGGTACGCTCAGCTCAACGCTAAATCGCAATTTCACAGCTCGCAAGCTGAACAGTTAATTTTGATCGGAGCGTGGAAAAATGCCGGTGCTAAATAAAAGTGAATTGTTGATACTGTTAATCGAGCGCGCACTGGGCCGAAGAAAAAAGGCGTGTACACTTGCGAAAGGATCGTGAATTTCAAAAGAGAGATTAAGCTTAGCTCTCGGGGTCTCAGGCAATAAGGAAGCTGAAAAAAGTACAAGCTTGGAACAGAAAATTGATGCTCGTGAAAATCCATGAACTTAAATAGACTTTTACCGAAAAGAACATAGCATTGAAGATAAATATAAGTCACTTAGACCGAAATTTATGGAAAAATTGAAGTCCATTCTAAAATAAGAAATTCAGGATTCCAAAAACGCAAAAATAGAAATTTCCATCCATCCATGATTTCGGGGCGCTCACAAATTACCTGTTTTGGAGGTAAAATGGGAATTTAGAAAGAACAATAGACAAGAAATGGGAATTTACTGAAGGGCGAAATGACTGTAAAAACTAAATTTCTCAGAGTGGCAAGTATTTTAATGTCAAAGTGTTATTGCACTGGCGCAGGAAAACCATCTGAAAGGGGAACTCACTTTCTTGGAAAATTTTCGATCGCGAAAGACGACAAAAGACGAGATGCATTAACCCAATCGTCCTAGGCTTCACGCTAATGAAACGTAGGTCGCCTAATTGGACGCAATAAACGGGAGTAGTTCAATTGCCGACTGTATCCGAGGAGCTTCACGATATTCCAGTCGTTTGCCCACCCCAGCATTTTACCCTATTTCCCCCAACTTTACGAACTCTCTCTTTTGCCGTTTATTCTTCTTCGTCAGAGAATCGAGCACGTTCTCAACTGTAGTTGACTGTAGTCAATTGAAGAGTTTTCTGCCTGGCGACGAATACTTTACTGAAAAGCCTGAACAAGCTAGAATTTAGTCTGAAAACGAGGAATCAACTCTTGAAACATTTTTACAACAAAATGTCGAGACTTTGATGTAAAATCTCTATTTACTTTCTTATCCTTAAATTTCTGACATTTCAAGTCTGACAACGATTGTACGAAAAACGAAATTACGTTTCAATATGATGGTTGGAAAAAATCATTTCAAGTCAGTCTTGAATTCCAAATCAGACAACGAAAAAGATATCTATATCAAGAATGAAAGTACCATCATAATTTCGTCTTCTTTTTCTTTCCTCTGCCATTCTCGAATTTCCGACACTTCAAATCTGGCGAGGCTGGTACGAAAATACGTTCTTGCAACGTTGCGTTGGAAACGTATGCCACTTGGCGTTTATGGTACTCGGAAGACCCGGTCCCTTGGTCGTTTCACACCTCGGCGTCTCGCGTTATTATAGCGAGCGATTATACACGCAGCCGCGTGTGCTAATTATCCGATGCCCGATGATGGATCGCTTCCACGCCGCAAACGAACAATACTCCGCGTTATTTCCATCAAAAAGCCGATGTGGATCGCGGATTATTAATCACTCGGCGAGCGCGACTCACTTACGTCGACAAGAGTGCATCCGAGGGAGCTCAATCAATTACACCTGAGAAAAAAATCATATCTGCCACTGGAAAGGGCGGTTATTCTGGTCACATTGTGAACCATAAGTCAACACATAAAAAAAAAAATTATAAAACTGTAATTCTAATTGTTTTTGGAGTCATTTAAAGGTCAGGCTTGAGATTCAAGGTGACCTTGAATTTTCAAGACATTAAAGAATTGAATGAGAAAAAGTTGAGGATCTAAAAAGTATGCATTAGTAGTAGCAATGAAATATTTTTATTATGTGGAAAAAAATTTTTGGCAATTGGAAATATGGAGACTAGGTGACATATTTATGTTTGGAAAATCATGACAAATTATTTTCCTCGTCAGATATAGTGAAATCATCAAATTGAAAAGTGAAATTTGCGTGTTGATGTATGGCGTGGATTTTTATAGATTTTTCGCGAATCAATCTATAAATTTATAGTGATTTCAGTATTTTTCGTATTATTACAATATTTTAAAAGATTTTCTGATATGTTCATGTTTCTTTGATAGATTTTGTTATCTTCAAGGAGTGCTATGCTATGATCATAATTTTCAGACTTTTGTACCTTAGACTTGTAAGTTTGATGAATTTTAGGTGTATTAATGTATTCTTTCAGTGTTTTTACTATTTGAAAGATTTTCCAGTATTTTTCTGTGAAGATTTTATAGCCCACGACGATTCTACTATCAAATTTTAAAAAATTTTCTGTATTTCACATATTACAGGTTTTTTATTTTATTTTTTGTATGTTTCGTAATTTATACGATATCCTATTTTTTTTAATACCATACAAACTACTAAAACGTGATTTTCTTAAATTCAAAGTTCTAATTATGTCAACTTTGACAAATAATTTTCAAAAAAATACCATAGATATCAAGCACATTCAATACACTCAATAAACGGATTTTTAAACTTTGAAAGAATTTTTCATTTTTCTGTAGTAAAATATAGAAAATTTTGATAAGGAATCATTGATCAACAAATTCTGTACGAATTTTATAAAAAATATAATCAGCTTTAGCAAGTTACACAAAAAATCAGGTATTTATTGTATTTATTGTATTTCTTTATAATAATTTGATTTTTTAAGATTTAGGAAAAAAATACACATAAACAGTCTTTTTCTTTATTTGTCAAGAGAAATGCTTTTATTCAATGCTGTTGAAGTCAGAGTCATAATAATTCTTTACGTTTTCAAATTTTCTCAAAAAAATTGGAACAGAATCTAGAAGCATCTTTTTCATTTTCAATATTTTTGGACCTATACGATTTATAGAATTTTCAGATGTTTACATTGATTCATTTATAAATTTTTAGAAATCGATTTTCTAAGAATTCCATGTAATCCAAAATTTTGTGTAGACTGTTGAAAAAATTTATTAAGCATTAACAAGTATCTAATAAAATGAAAGTATTTTGAGAATTATAAGTATTTTTGTATTAATAGAATGATGTAAGATTTTACAGAAGGACTACAAATTTCTATTATTTTTAATAATTTCTATTTAGATTTCTGAAATTTAAGGCTCAAGGGATCACAGTTTCCAAAATTCTCAGCAATTTTAGTAATTTTCGAAAGAATTAATTCAGCTTTCCTTAAGTATTTTCCTAATTTTTAGCATTTTTAGTATTTTTGTGTATTTGTTCAATTTTGCTAGATTTTAAGTGGATTCGAAGATTTCTACAAACTACTATGGATATTTTTAGAATATCATGCTCTAGAATTTTGAAAAAAATTTAATTTGCATATACAAGTTACACAGAAAATGAAATGTTGAATTACGCGTGTTTTTAGTAGTAATTGAATTTTCTCAGATTTTAAAGATAATTGAGTGATTAACAGTACGTTTTTGGGTTTTTGAAGAAAAATTTGTATTTAATGCTGTAGGAGTCAGAGAAACAGTAATTTCTTGAATTTTTAAAGTTTTTGAAAAAATCATTACAGAATATACAATTATCGTTTAAATTTCTGATATTCTGATATATATTTTTATATTCATACATTACTTTGAACATTTTAAGAATATTTTTCAGACCTAAATGATGCAAATAATTTTTTTATATATTTTTATAGATTTACAAATGTTCACATTTCTAGAATATAATTCTCTTAGGATTCTATTCATTTTCCAATACCGTATTGATTTTTGAAAATATTCGATCAGCATTTACAAAATTCTAATGAAATTATATTATTGTGAAAATTTTTAGTATTTTTCGCATTTATAGAATTTCGGAAGATTTGACAGAAGGTTTACAGATTGTCAATATTCGCATTGATTTCTCTATACGTTTCTAAAATTCAATGCTCTGGGAATCAAAGTTGGATTAATTCAGAAAATTTGTATAGGTTTTTAAAATAATCCAATAAGCATTTATCCGTATTCTCCAAATTTCTAGAATTTTAAGTATTTTTGTCTTGAATTTCGTAAGATCATTAAGGAGATTGGAAGATTTTCATAGATTCTGATATGAATTCTTAGAATTTCATGTTTTTGTTTATAAAATTTTACTTTTTGTTATTATATTTAATAATCTCGATGCAATAGTTACTTAATACATTTTTAGCGATTCATAAAATTTTGATAAGTTATGACGAACAATTTTGTGAAATCAATTCTTATTGTATTTGTTTGCATTTCTTAGATTTTCAAGCTGAGTTGAACATTTTTATAGATTCGTATATAAATTCTAAGAATTTCATGTGCTAATATCTGAAGTTTCTCAAATTGTGTGTATATTTATTATTCTTACATAAAATAGTTACTTACTATAATATTGGTATGATTACATAAAATTTTGATAGATCATGACAAACATTTTTGTGAATACAATTTATCATATTGGTTAATAATTAAAAAACTGAACGTCTATTAAATATTCACTGCTTTTGCATTTTCGAAACTGAAAATCACAAACTATCTTTTTTTAGGACTATGATACAATGATGTGTTTGAATTTCGAAAAATTGAAGTAAAACGAAATTCATGTTAGAAAAAATGACTGATCCAAATGCTGAATGAATAAATTCAAAAAAAATATCATGTAACAAAAATTTTCGTCTTAATTTTTCCACACAAAAAAGTTGCAGCACTGTTTAATACTGCTACGAAAATATTGATATAACGATGTTCGATATATATATAAAGTCTGATATATTGGAAAAAAGTATTGATACTCCAAAATATCAGTATGTTATACTCCCCCTTATTGACTAGTTCCACATATTTCTTCCATTTCGCACAACAAAAAATATATCATGTTTTGCCTCTCTTCTTCCACACAATTGGATCATTTTTTCAAATCCTCTTTTTTTCTAGATTACAACATTTTCAGTGTCTAGATTTCCCTCTCATTATGTTTACGGAACCTCGGCGAAACGCGTGCGCAATTAATAGCAGCTAAGAATCCCGTGCAAATGGTCACAGTTAATTAGTTGTCGCGCCTTTCACGAAAGTGACAAAGGGTAACAATAAATGCCTCAACGGTCTTGATAAACGCACCTTGGGTTAACGATACATCAGCTCTTTGTTATTCGCATGGACATAAGTTGCGAAACGTGATTCGTCTATTTTCGAGCCTCTGTGGTGTCTGCGCCGTCCAAGGCAGAATAATAAGAGAATCACTCCTTGCGATTTAGATACTCGTTACTCAACGTGCAATATTGTCAATGACCCTAATTGATGGGGCACTCAGAATTTATTTTCATGACTTTGTGTCAAGTTGGAAGCTTGTTATTGTGGAGCACTTGGTTTCCAAATTTTCGTTAGCCCTTGATTCTACTTCCACTGATTTATAATAAGATTAGAAGGTCTTTTATTTTGTAGAGATACTCGAAGTGTCATGAAAAAAAATTCTTGACTCTTTCTCTCTTTGATCTGTCATCCCAGAGAGCGCGTCAACATCGCGACTCATCCAATTTATGATAATGAATCCCGAGATTTATAGTCGCCTTCTCGCGACGACGAGATATTGAGAGACTCGGAGTGCAAAATTAGAACTGGCTCGGTTCGCATTGCAAGTCATATGCCCCAAAGGAAATTCAACAAATGAACGAAATTTATTTAGGTTTGTGTGAAAATTAATGCCAACGTCGGTTTTTTTATATGTAAGTATGTGGGGAATGAAAAATTATTTATATGAGAAGTAGAAGGAATGGGAGGGTCGCGATTTCCCAGCTTATTGTAGTGGATCGGAGATCGCGTTTTCCCAGGTTGCAGCCGAGATAAACGCGGATGTCCCATGTCACGGCGTTCTCATACGGCCTAGCGAGACAGAAAACGAATTGCAATACTACTTCGGTATATTTCAAGCCTGACAGATTTCGTTTAATTCTTCGCACATGATTATCGCAAGCTGTGAGAATAAAATATGGGCGTGAATAAGAAGTGTCTTCTAGATTTTATGATATGAACTATGGGATGGAAGTCGATAACTGCAAGTGCGAGGAACGTTTTCTGGATTTATGGGGGTTTTAGTTTCTTTTTTATGGGGGATGGAAGTTTTACTAGGAATTTTTCGTCATTTAATGAATAAATTTAGAAGAAATGTGGTAAAGAAATTAGTAGAGGGTTTGCTTTTGTTGTAATGACTAATTATGAATAATTTTGAAAATATATGTATGCACCTGTGAAATTCTGGATATCAAAAATATCTAGCAATACGTACATATAAATGTAAAAATATAGGAATTTTAGCTTATCAAGAACCATCTGTGAAAGATGAAACTTTTTTTGAATATGAATAATTTTTGAGATATGCTATGGTTTCCAGACTTTGATGAAGATTTCGAAACGTTTTACAATTCTAGAAAATTTATGAACACAAATTTTAGCAATTTATTGACATTTTATACAGTTCTAAACGTTTTTTTGACACTCCCGAAATTATACACTATATTTGTACGGTCAAAAAATTTTTAAATTCAAGATCTCTGATGATTTTTATAATTTGAGGAATTCTTTCGATATTTGTATAATTTACAAACTTCATGAACCTTTATGAAACTCTACAAGTATTTAAAATTTCATTGATCTGTTGGCAATCTCTAAAATTCATGTATTTTTTGCCTATTTATGAATATTGGAAAACTTTTTTTAATGCTACGAACTGTTTAACATTTTTTATTTATTGTTGTTTTTCAAGCCCCTAGGAATTCTTCATACTTTTTTAATACAAAAGAGTAAAAAATTTGTTTCGAAAGAAAGAAAAATTATCATGCATATTCGTAAAATGAATAATGATGAGTACAATTTGCAAGGTTTATAAATATTTTTTTGATCTCTACGTAATATTGAAAATATTTTCAGTTATATGTTATATCATAATTATCAAAATGTTTTTGATAAATATAAAGATACGAAAAACATACTTTTTTTGAAAAAGTGTCAATATTATGATGATGATCACAAACTACAGAAGGTATGAATATTTTTCGAAATTTTCGAATTTCATAATACTAATAACGGTCTTCAGAATTTAGAGTATTCATAAATTTTTACGAATTTTCAAAACTTAAACAATTTCAATATCTAACTGCGTTTTTATCTTTTAATCTCATCGAATACGAGTAGAAATTTCATTTGTTATGTAAGACATTTATATTTATTGAAGAAAGTTATATTTCTGGAATAGTTGTAGAAAGATCTGATGAATACCATTGTTCTGAAATCGTGAGTACAAAAATGTATACATTAAAAAGAAAATTAACTCAAATCGACAACTAAATTAACAGAAAATGAAAAAAGAATATCGTACGCATGAATCCACAAAAGTATGACGATAAACAAAATTTACAAAATTTATGATCTTTTTCTAAAATTATGAAAATCTTTTGCATTTCACCTACATATTGACAGTCTTCGACTTTGAAATGTTTTTCGATATTTCATAAAATACTTTTCAATCCCTTGTGAAAAAAAGCTATTGAAAACTATTGGTAACTATTGATTAATAGTTTCCGAAAGTTTTTTAATCCTATAGTTTCTAATAGTTTCCAAAATTATTGAAACTATTGACATTATAAAATCTACTGGAAGATTAATTATCAAAACTATGAAAACTATGGAAACTATTAGAAGATTGATTATTGAAGCTATGGAAATCATTGAAACTATTTCAATGACTGACAATCATTGAAAATCTTGAAAATCATTGAAAATCGTCGAAAATCTTGAAAATGATGGAAAACTGTTTCCAATTTGAAAATTGCACTAAAAATTATTCTTTCACAATTTTAATGCAAATAATCATTGAATTGTGATTTCAAATCAGATTTGAAAATGATTGAAAATCATTGAAACTATTTCGATCATTGAAACTGTTCCAATCATCGAAACTTTTAATCATTGAAACTGTTGGGAGGAATATTATAGGAACTATTGAAACTATGGAAACTATAAAAAGGGAAGTTATTGAAACCATAGTAAGTATGAAATACACTGAAACATAAATTATTGAAAGTATGAAAACTATGGAAACTATTAGAAGATAAATTATTGAAGCTATGGAAATCATTGAAACTATTTCAACGATTGAAAATCATTGAAAATCTTGAAAATGATTGAAAATTGTTTCCAATTTGAAAATCGCACCGAAAATTGTAATTTAACAATTTTCATGCAAATGATCATTAAATTGTAATTTCAAATTAGATTTGAAAATGATTCAAAATCATTGAAACTATTTTAATGGCTGAAAATCATTGAAAACATTGAAAAGGATTGACAATCATGTTCAATTTAAAAATTTCACTATAAAGCGTGATTTAACAATTTTCATGCTAATAATCATTAAATTGTGATTCCAAATCGGATTTAAAAATGATTGAGAATCATTGAAACTATTTCAATCATAGAATCTTTTAATCATTGAAATAATTGGCAGGAATATTATAGAAACTATTGAAACTATGGAAACTATAAGAAGGGAAATTATTGAAACCATAGTAACTATGAAATATACTGAAAGATAAATTATTCAAACTATGAAAACTATGGAAACTATTAGAAGATAAATTATTGAAGCTATGGAAATCATTGAAACTATTTCAACGATTGAAAAATTTGAAAATCATTGAAAATCTTGAAAATGATTGAAAATTGTTTCCAATGCGAAAATTGCACTAAAACTTGTGCTTCTACAATTTTCATGCAAATAATCATCAAATTGTGAATTCAGATCGGATTCGAAAATGACTGAAAATCATTGAAACTATTTTAATGACTGAAAATCATTGGAATGCTCGAAAATCATTGAAAATCTTGAAAGTGATTGAAAATCATTTTCAATATGAAAATTGCATTAAAAATTGTAATTTAACAATTTTCATGCAAATGATCATAAAATTTCAATTTAAAATCGGATTTGAAAACGATTTAAAATCATTGAAGTTAATAGTTACAATGATTTAACATCACTGAAACTATTTCAATCATTGAAATTATTGGCAGGAATATTATAGGAACTATTGAAACTATGGAAACTATAAGAAGGGAAATTATTGAAACTATTTAAATCATTCAATAGTTTTTCGATAGTTTCCCAATAATTCCAAATAGTTTCTAATAGTTCCCAACAGTTGCTAATAGTTTTTTTTCATACGGGATCCCACTCAGATTTACTTTAACTTTTGAAACCCCAGCAGTAATTGAGTTTTTTTTATTGAAGTAAAGAATTGTAAAAAAGTCTCTTTCAGTGGACTTCGATCGTAAAAAAGAGCCTCGTACTTGCCCTGTACTTGCCCTGTACTTGCCCCGTACATGACCCATAAGTACGGGCCAAAGCTACTACCAGGGCTTAAAACTCGTACATACAAGTCAATGTTTTGTTGCCACTTCATTGCACTTCATATTTTGGCGACATTTCGACAATGCAAGAAAACATGCAATTTGACGTTTCGCGCTTAGTATCAGCTTAGCTGCACTTTGAAATACAAAATTGTAAAGTATATGACAATTTATTCAAAAAAACATGACATTTTCGTTCTAAAATACGCCATGTTGAATATGAACAGTGTGTTTGACTGACACTGCTGCCAACGTGTAAATCGCCTTCGATAATCGGCGCAATCAGCTGAGGCATCATAATCATAATAATACCCATGAACGTTCAGAAAATTTTCTCAGAGCGGGATCTCTGGAAGGTTAGGCGACGCAAGTAGAACAGAGACAGACGAGATGATTTCATTATGTACTACTCCGGCCGATTTCTTTTAAGCGATGGACGTTTACAAAATCCATCCAGATTTCGTAATCATTATCCATTATTGCACTCAAATAGTTAGTACAATCTTCCCTCCGTAATTCAGGACAATAATATGATAAATGTACCAAAAATGGCAAAATTTGCAATACTATTATTATTATTATTATAATAATTATATAAATCAACATAACATAATAATATATACTATAATATGATAATATGTATACTATAATAATGTGTAATAACATTATTTGATTCGACTTTTTTCACCTTCAATAATGATGTTTACAAACAGATATATGGTACACCTATGGGTTCTCCTATTTCCCCTATATTAGCTGACATGGTGATGGAGGATTTTGAGAATGAGTCTTTTATGAGGTTGGATTTCCGACCCTCATTTTATTTCCGATTTGTTGACGACATTTTGATGTGCATAGATTTTAAAAAGATTGACGATAATTTGATTCCTTTTAATTCTGGCGACGAAAGATTGAAATTTACACTTGAGATCGAGGTTAAGGGGATTTAAAATTTTTTTAAATTAAAGTTGATTGGGGAGAAAAATAAGCTGTTATTTGATTGGTTTGTTAAGCCAACTTCATCTGGACGGTACATGCATTTTTATTCTCATAATCCGCTACGTCAGAAAAAAGCAATTGTTTTTAGTTTGGTGGATAAGGTTCTAAAATTATCTGACCCGAGATTTCATCGAAAGAATTGAGATAAGATTGTTGATTTATTTTTATTGAATAATTACCCTATTGAGTTCATTTTTAAGAATGTTAATATTAGGATGAATTTTCTGATATTTGGAATAAATAGAATCAAAGATAGAGATATTGATACAAAGAAGAATTTAGTTTTGCCTTATATTGAAAGTTTGCATCCTCAGATTTATAATTTATTTCAAAAATATGGAATAGGAATAATTTATAGGACGAATAGAAAAATTAAATGAAAGAATCATTAAAAGGGTAAAAGATAAATGATTGAAAATGGATCAACAGGATGTTGTTTATAAAATAGATTGTTGAAATTGTAATTTTAGCTTTATAGGGCAGACAAAAAGATGTTTAAAGACTAGAATATCTGAACATGAAAGCAATATTCGTCATTTAACTGGTAATCATTCAGTCCTCACTCATCATGGAATAGAAAATGATCATGATTTTAAATGGAAAGATGTGAAAATTCTGGATAAAGAAGGAAATTATAAGAAAAGAATGGTTTCTGAAATGGTGTTCATAAAGGGAACTGAAAACACGTTGAATAAGCAGGATGACACTAGATTTTTGAGTTCTATTTATGATGGATGTTTGAAAATATGATTATCAGTTCGTTCTTTAGATATGACTTTTATAGATGCCGACGTTTGTAAAATTAAGTTCAGTTCTTGTTAGCAAGCTGTTGAGTTTGTTTCTTGGTGTAATTTATTGTGAAGAAAGTTTGACTAAGTCTATGATGACGAATTATTGAATCAATTTCTTGAATGTTAATGTGAATTCATGGACGTGAAAAATATAAGTAGAGAGAATTAGTTTAAATGGGATACTAATATTCAGAGATTAATTGTCATTGTAAATTTTGGTAGCTCCTGAAGAGGGCTTAATAAAATCCGAAAGTTCGCGAAAGAAAATGGGAAGTTAGAAGGAAGTCTTTGATTTTATAACCCATTGATATTGGCTTCCGACGATCGTTTTTATGATGAATAATATTATTGCAAGATTTGCAATGATATAAAAAACATGTATGTAAAACCTGCAATTTCATTGTTAAACTTTACATCTTCAATCAACTTTAACCATATACATGTCATAAAGTGCTACATTTTTTGTCTTTCAGTGCGGGTCGCTGTGGATGTTGTGCACATGGACCTCGACTCTCGTCGATAACGTGACGAGTTTGGGGACAAGCTGCGTCGCTAACTAGACTGAGCAGCACTCAATTATTACCGTCAGACCTCGTGAGCCGTCCTCGCGTTCCTCCGCGTGTCCTCCTTCGCCATCACCGCCCCATCAAGCCTTCCTCTCGACTAAACACTTTGCGAGCAACTTGCCTGCACGTCGAGCTCTATTACTGCCGCGTCCACGACGCCACCCTATCGAAAATGGCAGCACGTTAACGGCCCTTTCCCGTATAGGCATCGCTTCCTGAACACGTTGTTTGCGATCCCGGAAACCCGGCCCGATTAAACGTCCCGACGACGAGGATGAACGCTCCCAGGGGAACAAGTCGCGAGCGTTAAGCTTCAAAATCTTTCTCGAGACGGTATCGTTGCAACCTTGTTTATTCGAGGAGCAAAATAAAAAAAAAATAGAAGAAAATGTACGGGTAAACAGGAATGATGGAGTTCTGAAGGAGAGAATATAAAAATCGACTATTGTGCATTTTTTCATAAGTTTCTTTTAATAACTGAACATTTTCATAAGCTTATACATCCTTTGTTGCAAAAAAATCAGCAAAATAAATTCCATTATTTCTCGTTCCAACATTAAGAAGCTAGTTTGGCAAAGAAAAAATTTTCATACGTGCAGAGCATCCAACGAGCGTGGAAACGACGTTTTCTATCCACCGATATACGTGTTACGCGCAAAAGTAGAAGGGTTCTGGAGGGGGTAGGCAGGGTGGCAGGGGGATGCAAATACAGCGTAAGGAAACTGGCTAATTGCAATCTTGACTTCACCCCTGAGCTTCATAACGGAGTAACGGCTCTGCAACTTTTTGGTTATGTTCCTTACGTAGTGTCCACGAGGGATACCAACCACTGCCCTTCCTCTTTGTTGAGGAATATTATCTTTAACGAGAGTGGAGGGAACTAAAAAAGGTTCCGAGTTTTCCAGCTAGTGTCTCGGAAAACATACCTGGCGCCGGTACTTACGTTAATTCCGGGGCTTCCTAATTTGTTGGAGGAGAAACTGTAATCGCTTCGAATATTTATAAAAGATCGGATGTTAGAGGGATTTTGGATTCATTTTGACGAGATGTATAAAATATCTTTTTTCATTCCCAATAAATGACAGAAAATCACAAACATGAAATAAATATCAGATATATCTATAAAACTCCAAATCTTTTAAGAAGTGTGTATTTTTACAGAAATACGTAGATGTTCGAAAATTGACAATTGTTTATAATTTCAAAGATGGTTTATATTGCAATAGAGTTCGGGAAACTTGTATATTGAAGTGCTGTAATAGACATTTCTTACAGGAACCTTCATTGTCATGAAGTACTGTATCACTTTTTAAATTTCTGATTGCAATGACAGTAAACCTAACTGAACTAAGATCTGAATAATTTATTTAACTAACTCTTCAACTTATATTCTATACATAAAATCTAAACTTTCACATCAGTCTTCATGCTAACATACACAAACATTCCACGCTTGTTCATTCAACCCTACAATAGATAAATCGATAAACATAATTTCTCCGATCAAGAAATTGATCTATCTGTAGAGTTGTAAGTAGCAAAGCTCTTCCTCAATAAAATTCTCAATTTCATAAAGAGAAGTGATATTAGGTTCACACGGTTCGATATAATCCGACGCAGCGTTGAAAAACTTATATATAACACAATAAAAATACCTGCGACGGATTTCCTTCTTCATCAAGGGTACTTTCAAATCAGAGTACCTTGTATCAAAGTTCTTCATCCTCAACAAATATTCAGATTGTGATTGAAGACTTATCAAAGATGCTTGAGAAAAGTGTTCATCAAGTTGCCCAAGAGTACAAGATCCTCCTGACAAATAATTCAGTTCAAGAACATCCTTCTTAACCTCATACTTCATCCAATGACTAAAAATCTGACGTGCAGGCCTAGACAGCCATACTTACCCATCACCTGACATACATTAAATGGTTTAGAAGTAGATATCTCAAAAATCACACGTCTGTCCCCTCATCTACGAAAACGTGCGACCCTCAAATTATCATCAAAAACTACGTTTCTTCATAAGTGTTCTGATCAGGTGATTCACTTCGCCTTAGAGAGACCATCCACGGGAACATCCAAGAGATCTAGGTCATCATACAACAAGAGTTGTCAAAGCCAATTTCCAGATGCCAAAATTTTACCCCTGTACGCTCTACCCTGAAACCCCTCGAAAACGTCATTACCTCTTCCGACGCCATCCCGGAACTCGGTTTTTCAGCAGCGATCCCTCCGAGAGGGTCACCAGGAAGATCCGAGGGGCGGGGTGTGCGATAAAGACAGAGACTCCGGAGGAGACAGAGAAAGAGCGAGGAGTCCCGCATTCTCGGAGATTATCGTGCTCGCCATCAGCGGGTATCACGGCGTCACGGGACAAGATTTATATGTAGAGTTTATTGTCGCTGAGTCCGCCCTGTACTGCGTTTTATGGATGTTTTTCGAAGGAGCGCTGCCGCACGCGTGATCTATCGTGGCAGCCCTCTCGGTCCCCCTTAGCAGCCCTTCACCTTGGCCATAGGTCCGTCTTCGTCCAACCTTTTTCGATCCCCATATTCCCTTTTCCTCCTCCTCGAAAAAGGGAGCGGGGGGCAGGAATTCCCGAGGACGGGTGCGGGATTAATTACCCGCCTCGGCGTGTTTATCGAAGCAAAGATGCGATTCCCTCTCCCCTTAACGAGAGCTCGCCGCGAATTTATGTCGAACACGTAGCCGCCGGGATAGGGCCTTTTTTCATTTTGGGATTTCGGGTGTGTACCGGCTTTGGAAATTATTTGGGGAATCGTCGATGCCTCGGGGACTGATCGATCGGCAGGATTGTTTCAAGGTATTGGGTGTGAATCCGTTTTTTCCTATTGAATTGGCGCTTTTTTTGCATTTTCGGTGGGAGGAATTTAAAGGTTCGAGGCACGCGATGTCGTGCATTTTAGAGACATCGGTTCTTGATTTTGAATACGAAACATTTTTGATTTACCCAATGATGTGTAGATTTGGATGTCAAAGTTCATGTTTGGCATACGACATATCAACATCCACCTACGCAACCCTCGAAACATCACAAATTGCCGATTATTGGGATTCATGGACCGAAAGTTTCCCATGACGTCGTAAAGAGGGGCTGATATGCAAAATCATAATTTATCTGACTTGATAAAGACTTGCCGTCGGTGCGCAGCTCAGCGTCCTCGCACAAAATCTACTAATGAACCCTGTCTTTTCCCTCCCCCCGCGCATTAACGCAAGATTAATGCCGAAGATATGGCATTTACATTTTTGTCACATCACCACATGGAAAATAAGAACTTGCTAATACAGCCAATCTTTTGGTTGTTTTAATTAATCTTGCTTCGCTCAAATATCGACAATCCATCTTCTGTATTGAAGTGGCCATCTGATACCAGTTTTACCTATTCAGACTAATTGTTTGTATGAATCTGTTTTGTCAACAAATTTTATCAATCATTTCAGCTGGTTTTCCAGTTGAAACAGCAACATACACATTGTTGTAGTTATAAGATGTATCTTCAGTTCATCCTTAAAATGGGCATGACATTCTTTTCTTAAGGCTTGTCCAAAGTTGTCCATTAGCATTAACGTGACATTCATTTTTTTCTGCATGCAACATCGATATATGTTGATGACAGTCGATGACAACCAATAATGCAATCATGCCGTACCATCATGCTGCACTTAAGTGCGTTTTTTCCAATTGGCACAAAATGAGTATCACATGCTTGGGTTTTGACCATCACGCATGATCACACAAACGTGAAGGTAATATGCGTTTTAACGCGTTTCATGAATGTTAAGTTTTGACATTTCATGAGGAAACGATATTGTCAGAAACATATAACCTCTGCAACCGATGTTGTAGCCATGAGCTTGTGCAATTTGTATTTATATTTCCCAAAACGACGTTCCATTTTGGATTATATATCATGATCGGCACTACTCTGCTTTGCAAGAGACCGGAAGCGATTTGTTCAAAATTTCGCAGTGGACTCGGGTGAATTGTTTTTATGGGCGGTCACGAGTGTCGAAACGACTGATGGAAATGTAAAGGCTTGGTTTATGGACCGCGGGACGTAATGAAATGTTCGATTTATTCGGCTTTGTTTGGAGTTCGCTCGCTTTCGGCGATAAATCGGAGCTTTTCGAAGAGAGCTTTATTTTTCAGAAACAGTTTTTGGAATTGTGGATTGAGGTATTTGGAAAAAATTCTGGGTCACACAGGTGAATTTCAGCATTGGCTTCCAGAACTACTGACACATATGTAAACAGAAATTCCAGTAACGTTATCTTTTTGGTCTTCTGATCGAAAAAAGGCAGTTTAAGGGATTGAATTGATTTTTTTTCAGTGTGCAGGCAAAGGTAGCTAGGTTTGTCTGCTATTCAGTAATATACATCAGTACCCAGAACCTTTCAGTCCTTCCAAAAGAATAATTTCCCTTTACCCGACTCGCCATCTCTATCGATACATCTCTCTTTCTTATCTCTGCTCCTCCTTTATCCCTATCGTATCTTCAACGAGAGGAGCGACTTATTTACGATCCGCGTAAGCCTCGATCGGAGCTCCCTCTCTTCTTCCACCTCTAGCTTCTCGGTGTCCCCTTTACCCCGGTCCCTCCGCCGAGTGTCGTTTAGGATTTCTGGCTCGAACGTAAATTCACGATTCCCGAAATTGTTCGCGACCTCTTCAGCTTCGTTTCGATCTTTATTACCTTTTTTGTTGCTATCGTACGTTCCTGAGAAAGTTTACGTGACCAGGATTCTTGGTTACGAATGTGGGCTTAATTTTTTTCTTAAACGACGCCACGGATAAGGTGACTCCATTTTTTTTAATCTCAAGTATTCCATATTTTATGGATTGTTTGAGGTTAAGTTAACATCTTGCGTTGAGGTTGTAGGGAGAATTATTAGAATTCGAACTTGAATAGATATTCAATAATATTCTTATTTCATTGTCATCCATGATCAATATCAATAGTGTCATTTACATTGTCACGATGCTCTAATTGCCGTATAACGTGCACCATCTCGTCAATGAGTTCAACACTCGACCACGTGTTAGGTGCTCGCGCCTATATCAATATGACTGCGTGTATGCGTGCACCACATGTCTCCTCTCCTTCGCAGCGAAGCGAGCGTGCCAATTTAACGCTCTTACTCAAGAGATATGACGATTGGGGTTCCCTGGTATGGTCGGTTTCCACTTGCATATCGAAAAATGATTGCTCACGATTATATCTACTTAAGTTCAATCTTCTACATTATCGTTGCAATTGTTTTGTTATTATCCGATACACAAATAAAATAAAATAATGTGCGATTATACTTTATGCACTGAGAAAAAATGTATGAGGTAAATTACAAGACAAATTATTGATGTTCCTATACTAATCTGAAATGCGAGAGCCAAGTCAGGAGGATATAAAGGAGGCATTCTGGGTATCCAAATGTGAGTTTTCTGATTGGGTAAGTTTTGTGTCACCAATATTGCCGGATGTCCCACATATTTTATCATTAGAATCAACTCCACGCAGTGCCATAGAACTTTTTATCAATAGCTGATAGATAAAAAAGTAGAACATATTTACCGTAATATTTCATCATCGAACTTTTACCTCAGGTATGTACAATCAAGTTTACTTTTAGATTTTCGAGTACGTAAGCAATGTATCTAGGTCACCGAATTTGATACATAAACTCGTAGTTCTAAGTGCCAAGGCAGAAAGAATTGTAAGTTATTGTTTGTTCGAATAAACCTGGGTTGAGAAAAAGAATTTGGTGATTTCTTCGTCAAGCAACCAAGCATGCAACAGCATTAACATATACTGATAACTTATGAAAATTGTAGTCTGAACCACCAAATCCCAGATTCGTCCAGGATATCAGTCCGTGTATAAAAAATGTCCAAATTATGATAATGGAGGCAACATAACGCGATTCACGGGGCAATCAAGGGGCGGTGAATGTACGTGCATCGGGGCTGTTGCGGCGTACGTACGTACGTGTGGCCAAATGTGTTGCACGTGTCGCTCGGATGTAGCTCGACGGTGCGAATTACGTCGACCGGAATGGTATTTGTGATATTGCCACCGAGTATGGACGAGCGGCCCGGAGCCGTACCGATCTGGACGATCTATGTGACGGCTCCGAAGTTGTACTGGTATAATTGTCAATGGCTCCGGGAAAATCGCCTCCATCAATTAGCCGGCGCTAAATGCCCGGATCGGTGTACCGCATCGATCGCGTCACGATAGGCCACGCAAGGTGCCGCGTGTACGTTTCATGATGGGAATCATGTTGAATTTCTCCATTATTTTCTCCCAAAAGATCATCTCCTCTCAAACAATATAAATTCTGCACTTAGAATTCATCAACCCCCATAAATCCCGAACCAATCTCAGCACCGAAGAAACAACCGCAATAATGACTCGTAAACTCCCCAGGAAATTCATGATGCACTTTCTCATAAGCTCAAGTGATCTGCTATATAATAAATGCATGAATATACAATCGTGGCATGTGCGTTTAAGCCAGCTTCTGCCGACTAGATTGAAGTCAGACACGCATACTTATATGCTCGCATATGGGGGTACAATATGATAATAACGCCCACATAATTGTCGGGAATAATTCAGGGTGGAGCGCAGCCTGGACACTCGTGATGAACGCCTCGGTAAAGCGGTTCCAGTTCCAAAGAGCACCGGATCGTACGTTACGAAAGGGGTAGCAGAGAGATAGTCTCGGGCTCCCTTTTCTTAATTTATTGATATAATCAGCTCAGCTTTGTTAAACACGTATAATAAGGCTGGTGGGGCAGGAATTCTACAGCTTCTGGAACCTTTTCCACAGAGGAACAGGTGTTGACAGTGTGTTTTGGATGCCATGGAAATGAGGTTAGGTCTGGTAAGATTTTTTCAAGGGTTGAAATTGTTCGTCTTCATTATTATAGTAAGAATCATCATTCCGCATGTAGAAATGTTTCCTTGCACGTTTATACAAAGACGGAAGGGTGAAATGGAACGCGATAGAGGTAATCGCCGGGTCATGTAGTTGCTGCACGAATAGAGATGGACTGACGGTTGTCGGGGGTGGCTCGAAAACGAGAGCGAGTGCACACTAGCAGCGATTGACTACCGGACGCAGTCTCTACGTGCCGGCCTGCAACACGTGTAACATAGTGCCGCAATGTATCTCTATCCGTTAGCGTGTTTATGTGTGGCCCACCCGAGTCCCAGCGTACCTTTAGCGCATCCCTGGAGCCGGATGTTCCCGCACCCGATTTGCCACATCTGGACCGATTGCTCTCCACTCACCCTGCATCTTTTAACCCAAGGCATTCTGATTGTTGCACAATTATAGAAGTCTGATGTTTACATTCAACTCTCTTCTAGTTACACATAGCGTGGAACATCATCCAGCTTCACGAATTTGAATGACATATCAATTAGATCAGTTGACTAAATTGCGAAAGAGAATTTGCAAGAATAGTGTAAGGCAACAAAAGGTTGATTACATGACATGACTCGCTGCTTTGCAGCAGAGGAACAACATCCACCTGAAAAATCCCAGATCGTAGTTTCTGAGCCGTGGAAATTGGCAATGACGGCGAGTGTTATTGGCAGGCGGAAAGACCATTCTTCGCGATGATGGATGCGTGACGAGCGCTCCTCGCGCTCGCCTCGCTCGCAGTTATAATAAGTAATGGGCTCGCTTCCGAGTCTGAGACTCGAGAGAAGCCAGGCCGCTCGTCTTCCCGCTCTTTCCTACGTCTCTGTCCTCCTTCTCTCGTAATAACTACAAATCTGTCGCACATTAATTCAACGCCTGGCATAAATTCGAGCGTCGCTACACGCCGGCCCGAAGGGCCAGTAGGAGGTGGAGAAAAAGTTATCACGACTCGAGGCAGGGCGACGCAACGTGACCGAGTTGCCAGTCCCGCTGACGAATTTATCTGCGAAACGTGTAAGAATCTTGAATAACATAATTTTTGTAACTCACGTGGATTGAGAACTTGTAATGTTTTAGTGTACGTGGATTCTCCATAGGGATTCGAGATGTTGAGACACTGAGAAGAAATTTATGGGTCTAATTACAAAACAACTGATTCAAACGTACATACTATTCTGAGGTCCAGAAGAGAAGAGCAGAAAAAGTGATGGCTTCTTCATATATCCTAACATGTAAAAGAAAAGTCCAGAAAGAGTTCAAGACTAGTATGGTAGTTACAATAAGCACAATAGGTACAAATAGCAGGTCGGGTATGTACATGTTCACGTCATCTCCTCTTCTTTGTGTATCTTCCGGATGTTTCTTAAATCTCGGGAACCGAACGACTTGCCTATCGAAGTTTGCACTTAGATGGGGTTCAGAGGAAGTGCAAGATGCTGATTCTTTTGGAAAAAATTTGTCAAAACTGAAGTGAACGTCTAGAAGAAGGCTCGTTTCATTAGAATCTTAGGGAATTGAATATCAGCTGCTTCGCATGAAAGCACTTGGCATTCGGAGACAAAAAGGCCATAAAACATGGAGAACGTAAAAGTGGAACGCCGCATGCCCGACCGATAAACAACGGTAGCACGGGAGGGAAAGGGCGCTTACACCCTCGAACATATCCGCTACATATAAATTCACAGCACTTGCGAATAATGCCGCGCATCCGCCGGATCGATGACGCGACAAACTCGCGCGATAGCTTCCTTATGATGGACGACGAACATTTTTCGGGACCCTCCCCCTTTTCGCGGGATGATTATTAAAACTGTAAAACACGTGCGGAAAGAGCGTCCGGGGTGTAATGAATGCACGTGGCGTCCAGGATTCACGAGAGGTGTGAAATTCGGCGTCGCAGTGAACTTGTAAATTTTATTGAAGAGCGCGTTTTTATACATGGCCTGTGAACTTTGAAGCCTGATCAGATATTAGAAACAGTTAATTTAAAGCTGTTGAGAATAAATTTTGAGGTTATCTTAAAAAATTTTCGAGGTTAGCTTAGGGATGAGAGAAAGGTTAGAGGAGTATTTTAGGTTTTTGGAGTAGGGGAAAACTGTTTTGAAGACAGATCTTGGACGGAAAAATGATTAAAAAGGTGTCGCGAGAAACTTTCTAACAATGTGAAACTTTTTGTATAGAAGTAACGAAATATGTATTGATTATGGTTTTGTGTCTTTTTATTCTGTAATCAGACAATCAGGGAAGGGTTTTCTTTTTTTTTCTATTAATTTACAATCACTGAAGATCTCTCTTCGATTAGAAATCTCTCTGTTTTGAAATTTTGAAGAATTATATGAATGTTACACAGTTTTTAGAGTTTCAAGGATATTTCAAAATAACCTACAATATTTACCAAATTCATGGAAATTCTCTGGGAGACTGCAAATTTTTACAATGTTTTATAATTATTGTTAAAATTCAAACAAACCGATTTTTGGTTATTTTTTGAGATATTCGAGTTTTAAAGATTCCAATTGAAATTTTCAGGATTTTCGATGATCTCTAAACTATTCAACATTCGATGATTCTCAATAGTTTTTGAAATATAACACAGTGTCTGTAGTTTTACGGTAAAGTTTCAGATTTTTTACAATCTTCGAAAATTCATCATCCCTGTTTGGAATTTCTATAATTTTTTTGAATATTGTAATATTATTCCATCCTGGAAATCATCAATAATTTGAAATTCTCTAAAATTCATAAGGCCTTCCAATTTCAATTGATATTTCGAAATTCATCCGCGAACAACGTTGGAAAAAATTTTTTGACTCATTGCGACTTTGAGAATGTGAAAAATTCTTGAAATATTTCACGATTAACAAAATTTATCGACATTTTCTAAAATCATACATAGTTTCTAAAATCGTTTTGAATATTTGATAATGTCTCGAATTTCTTATGTCTCTTTGACTTATCTTAAATACTGAATTATCAAAATAATTATCCGAATTCCAAACATTCTTGACAATCTTCTTGCAATACAATATTTGTCTGTTTAAATAAATTTTTTTAATATTCAAAATATCCTGTACTTAATAGACAAATATGCGCAACTCTCGATTGTTTTATACATCGATCAAAATTTTTGTAAATCCTGCATATTTTTTTAATGTTTCAGATCAGATAATTAAGCAATGTTCGCAATGTGTTCTTGATAATATTTTTTCAATTTTTATTATTTTCTTGATTTTCATTGCGATTTTCGCAAATATTGACTATTTTTATACCATAAAACATTTTTTGATTTTTCTGAATATCAAAAATATTACAAAATTTATCAAGTTTCAGAGGGTCTTCACAATATTTGATCATCTGCAAAATTTATTTACATTAACTGAGATTATAAAAATGTTTCAACTTTCAGGAAGGCTGACGATTTTCTAAATTTTCATTGATATTCTACTTTTGAAATTTCTGATCATCAACAATCTGCGTACAATGAAACATTTTTTGAATTGGAAAATTATAAAAATATCGCACAGTATCTAGAATTTTTCAGAATTTTCCAAATTTTCTACAATCTACGGAGTTTTCTACTTTTTCTAGATTTTTATAAATTTTTCGAATTTTTTCGGAATTATTGACAATCAACAGAGTTTTCATTGATTCAGAAATTTTCAAAATGCTGAAAATTTCTAACTTTCTATGAAAATAACAAAAATTTTTTACGAATACCGTCGGATATATATTTTATGATTTTTACAAATGTGATAAATATCGCAGTTATTATAGTCTCACGCAATTTTCAAAATTTTCTTTACATACTTTGCAAAAGTTAATAATATTTTCTGAAATCTCATGACTTTACTTGATTTTTAAAAATGATCGACAGTCTTCAAAAAGTTCAAACTTGTTTCAATCAACTTCATATTCTCTAAATTTGAAGTATAAAACATGAACTTGTCAAAACTTTTTAAGTTTCATAGAAATACGTTCAAATCATTAAGATTTTCCGCATTTTTTATTGATAGTTGTTTTCAAATTTGTAGTTATAAAAAAGTGAAAAATTGCATTTATGCATTAGATTCTAAAAAAATATGATATTTAAAACCTTCCACCCCCACTCTACGGTCATTTGGGTGTCGTTTACTATATGTTATTAATTCCGCAATAAAAAGTGGACTGTATGTATCTTAAATTTGATTGTTTTATTGTTAAAAATATGCCTTTTCACACTAGCGCGATGTCACATGTTCGTCTTTTTTGAAACGACTGGCGTCCGCTGGCTACATCGAGTAGCGGAGAGCGCTGCGAAGTGGCAGATATTCGAACTAAATATAAATTCAAACTGATGGCGGCCACACTATCTACCAAAACACTATCGCGTTTCACCTTCATGTAATACATAAAACCTTTTGAAAACTTATTCCTTTACAAAAATTAAAACTTCTGTTAATTCTGTTAATCTTGTTAGTAGCAAAAAAAAATGATCAACTATCTTAAACCCAAGAAATTAATGAATAGTACATTGTACAGCTGAGAAACTCGAAATATTAGCACCAAATCCTCTGAAAAATATTGATGATTATCCCGTTTAAGATTTTTAGTCGTCAAATCAATATTATCTCCCCTTCTTCCAAAAAACCGATACATTTTCTGACCTTTCTTGCATCTCTGCATCAACCTTTACTTCAAGAACAGCTATAGAAAATCTTCGATTCCCAGTCATCCTTAAGAAAAATGATTGCAAATTTATCGCCCCTCGTTAAAATTTCAAAATTTATAGTTTTTCGCATTATTTCATGATTCAGATGTTTTCTTTCCCGATCGAGCGCGTGGTTATTGGCTGGAAATATGGTAACGGTCGGGCCGGGAAGCGCGCCCGGCCACGTGGAAGATGGCCCGCGGCTCCTGCTGTCAATTATAAACAGTCTATTATTGAATGAAAATAAACTTCAGAAAGGGGAATGGATTAATTCCGTACTTATCCACTGGTGCGTGGAAAACGCGCGCGTTCAACTCCCGGCTAAACGTAATTCATTTCGCTGAAATCTCCTGATTATTAATCCCTTTGTCTGCGAATCCCTGTTCCATTCGTTTTTGATGCGTGTGAGGTTTTTATGCTTTGAATGGCCATATTCCGAATGATATTGATTCAGTCGATTCATGTCAATCGGAACTTTAACGACGTTGGACCTAAATCATGTAGATCAGTTGTTTGATGAACAAATTCGGTATGTAAGTTTCGTCTTACTTTTGGCGAAAAGATTGAGGTGGCAGTATAACCTGAAAGTGCCATGACAAATTCCAGCGTGGCCGCGTCATTTAATTTTCCTTAGACGCGTACCAGAATCGATGATCTTCTCTCTCGAGTATTTTCCCGAAGACGAATGAGATGACTTAGCTTCCGTTTCGCCACCTCCGCAGACGCGATCGATCAGCTCGCTCCAATTATTTTCCTCAAATTAACGCAAATCCGTCACGCAGAACTTTATTTTCATATCTCCAGACAATAGTCATGAATTCAAATTATTCCTCTTGATGTTCACCATCATTCCGAATGCTGGAAACTAATTCATCTCTCATTTCTCTAATCTGCCAAAATAATTTACGTGTATGACTTCCTCTTCTTTTCAAAGAAAATCTTAAAACATGATTGTTTCTGGATTCGAACATTCGGGGCAAGTGAAACGCTACATTGTCCGGACGCACGTAACCCAAGAGATAGCTACGTTTACGACCTTCAATTTGCCCTTGCTCCAGGAATGTTAATTAAAGCTCGACTAATTAGTCGCGGTGGCAGAGGAAGCCTCTACTGTCGGATCACTTCACTCCTTCAATATCTCGCTCAAAAGATACCGTGCGTGTCAAATGTTCTTTGCGATCGAAAGAAGAATGCCAATTTCGCGAACGGTGGTCATCGTGGTTCCCTATCTCAAGAGGTAACGAATTCTCGCGATGACCGCACGCGAGGTTGTTCTATGGTTCTGGAATCCTCTTGATTATTCGTCATTTTCTCATTTTCATTGAATGGGTGGGAAGATTCGGAGTCGATGATTGGGGGCTTGCAAATTTTGCAAGTGTGAAGTCAGGTTATTGGTTTTGAGTTGTGGTATTTTTGTGCAAGATTGGTGAAAGGAATTTTTTTGGATGAGTAGTAATTGAGTTTCAAGCAACAGAGAAAGTAAGTTTTTGTAAGATTTAGTTTTGAAATTATTATGATAACGTTTTTAATTCATTCAACACAAACATAAGAAAATTGGAAGGCATGTGCCAGAAAATGAGAGAACATCTAAATGGGTTGGGAATGGTTTTTGATAAAATTCAGGAAGCTTGGAGCAGATTGAAATTTTTAGACTTTCGACAAATTTAATAAACTAGGAAAGTTTCAGGATCTTGAATACAGAAAATGGGTCATATTTAAAAAAATATCTATAAACTTTGTGGTTGAGTTTTATAATTTTCTAAAATTTTGGAGATAATGTTTTCTTCAGCAGAAAAATTGAAGAACCTAGAAAATATTGCAAACTAAAAGATTATTAGAGTTCAAAATATTTGTTTATGAAACCTGGGAGGGTTCAAATCTATTATATTAGTAACTTTGAAAATTGTGGAGAATTAAGAACCGTGATGCATCCTTGAATTTTTCAGGCACTCTTTAGAATTCTTAAATAATTGGAAAATTTTTTACAAAGATGTAGAAACCGAGGAATGACGATGATGCCTGAACTGTGAAAATGATTTCATGCAGAGTTGTTATCACCTATATAAACGTATTTTGAAACTCATGACGACTGTAACAGATTCTAGTCATTGATTAATTAATCAGTTTGACATCAGATCTACATTATGAGTGAAAGTATTTTCGACTAAATTTGATATGTTCTTGAAAAGGATCACGAAGTAGTGATCGTAACGTCGGAAAATTAAAATAAAGGAATTGCGACTGGTACTTTCGTATTTATTCAATTATTGATTAAACCAGTGAAAAAATATAAGTATAAGTATACTTCAAGTATTTTTAGGCATATTTCATAAAAATATTGATGATCATTATTTTACTTCAGTTATCAGAATACGAGAAAAAAAAATATTAGAAAAAAAAACCGAATATCCAAGATTTACTTATTTTATTGAGTGAATTCAGAAGATTCGAAATAATGTGTGCTACGTTGCAAATTTAGACATTTATAAAAAACTGACATAAATTGTGAGCCTGGAAGGTTTTAATTAATGCTTGGAAAAAAAAATCGCAAGATTTTCAAACAATTTTTATGAATTTCTAAATATGTGTTCTTTATAGTATTCTACATATGCATATACGTTGATGTTTTCGAATTTTTTTATAAAATTTCTGAAAAGTATGAAGTAGTATGGAATTACAAAAAAATTAGTAAAAAAGGTAGATTCAGCTACTGCCTTAGAAGTATAAGTCATCATTCAAAATTATGTTTAAATTTGGAAGATTCTTAAAATTTTTACAATTAACAATTCAGAGTGATCAACATTTTTAAAAAATGCAAAAATATTGCATTATTCATGTTACTGTCCATAAAAATTCAAAATTTGTGTTTTTTACTTTTTTTTTTTTAGAAAAAGCTTGATGATTCTTTTCCTTTTTCAAATTCAAATCTGAGAAATGTACAAAATATTTTAAATACACAAAAAATCTCTGAGACTCAGGAAAAATTTTATGATATCTTAAAATTTTTCGTTAATGATGTTATGCATAAGGTTTTGCATTATTTCGAAGAAAATTTGAATATTTGAAACATATCAACATATTGAACTCAAAAAAATTTGTAGGTAAAAAAAAATTTATAAATTTGGAGATCGTGTTCAATATATGTATTCAGAATGAGCATAATGATCTATTTTTTTACATTTTCATGTATACATTAAAAAAACTTAAGAAGTACTAAATAATCACGTAAAATCCTAATAAGCTTCGAAAATTCATATGAAAATTTGAAAATTTTACATAATTTTTGATAGGATTTGAAATTTTTATAGGCTAAAAATTTTTCTTCATTTTTCGAAACTGTGAATAATTTGCAAAAATATAAATAATTTCTGAATCAATTTTGAAATTGAATATATTAGTTTTATAGACTTATTTATTTGAAATGTGTATGATAGTATTTTTGCATTTTCGGAAAAAATGCAAATAATTTGAATAATGTTTAAAATTCACTAAAAATCTTTACGAATTGGGTTATTTCCACAAAATTTAGAATGTTGTGATTTGTACTAAGCTCAAAATTTCTTAAATTTTGGCAAGTCAAGAAACACCTTAAGATTGTCAAAAATTATAGTAAACGAAGAACATTTGTAGAATTCTCAAGAAACTAAACGAAATCTGTTAATTGTGAGAAATGTTTAAAATTCTGCAAAAATTTTTGTAGAATTTGTTTAAATCATAAAATTTCTTATCGTACGTTTATCATTGACAATTCAAATAAAACATGCTAACTTCAACACTCCAAAAATATCCAAAACTAACAAAAGTATTCATCAACAAAAATTATCGATTACCTAAATGACTTTCATGTTAAAGCCAGCCAGTAAAAAAAACGAAAAATTTCAAACAACTCCAAGTTTTAACTTATGTCTACACCAATTTTACGATATGTTGAAAAATAAAGAAACCACATCATACTTTCAACAGCAAATCAAATTCCTGCCAAAAGCCAAAATTTCAAATTTCGACGTACATACCATCAGTTCTTCAGCCTACCTCACTAAAATTTCTGCATAATCTCCAAAGATTGTCAATCTCATGCCATGTTCCACTAAAAACCATCTTCCTAATTACATCCAAACACATCCCAGCCCTAAAAAATGCCCAACAAAATCCGCAGTTTGCGAAAATATTGCCTCGGGATAACACAGTCAGGCGGAAAAACAGGGGGCGGTAAGCTCATCGAAACTTACGAATCGCAATTCTTCCGTGGCCGTGGTTCCGATTCTGTAAAGTTATGTTATGGCGCGAAGTATAGCTGGATTTATCAAGAAAGTTGGTATAACTTCCCTACGACTATTGATGCAATGAAACGATTGGCTACGCCTCATTTGCTACCCAAACCTCCCAACTTCAACCCCTTCTTGTTCCATCGATTCCGAGGGCTTCCGCGCATTACCCCTTTTCTTTCTTCACTCTCCCGAAGAGCATCGTGAACCACCCCGAGTTGAATATTTAAATATCTTCCGGCGAAACGGGCATTTCCGTTGTCGGGGTCGCGCTGAAAAATATTTACACTGGTCGGGAAATTATGGTACCGACTTAATTATTCCTCGAGTCGTTTCGAAATAACACGCTTCCAAGTCAGATAAAATTTTACGGGAGATTTCACGACTTCGCTTCGCAACTTTACGGACAACTGTGCTATTGAATGACGATCAGAGGGTACTGGAATAAGTACTGTCAAGTTGGGGGAAAAAATGAGAAAATTTCTTCATTTTGAAATAGATTCATCCATGTTAAATGGGGGAAAACAAAAAGAGTGGAGTTTTTAGGATGGATTTTAGATGTTTTTTAATGACTGAATAAAAAAAAATTGGGGAAGAATTACGTAACGATAATAACGTATTCGTCATTTTTTTTCAAATTTATATGAAGATATAAAAAATTTCCACATGTGTGAAAAAAGGCAGCATATTCTTTTATCTTTCAGTTTACTTTTATCGATTCTTTTTTTATAATTTTATGTACTGTAAGTTATATTGATGACAAAATCATATTTTTTACTTAGTTGTTATTAAGCTCTCATAATCCAATTATTCAAAAATGTGATATTTTTAACTTAAAAATGTTTTTTGTAACAGAGGAGATGGTCCATGCAACGTAGCCAGGAGTGCGTATTCAACGTTGGGATATTTTGTTTGGCTATAAAAAAATGTGTGGATCTTCATGAATATTGGTATTTTTCTTATTTTGTTATCGAATGTTCAAAAAATTATTTTATTTTGAATGGGCTTTGAAGATTAATATCTATAGAGCTTAGATCTAATCTTATATTGTGTAAATCTCGTTGTAACCTTTGTAACTGGAGTTGTTGTAAAATATTATTACGAAAAAATGTTTTGAGAAACTCGGTAACTTGTTGAAATTGTGAACTATTTTATAATGAAGACTATCAATGTATAATGAAATATGAAATTTCGAAAACAATAAAAAATGTGAAGTCATGCAAAATAAATTGTGTTCAGTAAATTATTATAAATACAGAAAAATATCAAATGAACAAATTGAATGAAAGTATTAAAAAAACAAAGAAAAAATCAGGTGAAAGAACATAAATAAAATCATGAAAGTTCATAAATAAGACACAAGAAAGTTGTGTCTTATATTCAAATACTTTAATTCGTTTGGAAACGATCGAAATTCAATTATATTGAAAAAAATTCATTATATTCGTTTACTTACTAGGAAGTTACATTGAAAAGCTGATTCGAATTGAATTTTCGATTATGATCGAAATAGATTCGAATATCTAATGGAATATTCTCAAAATTTGTAAAACTAAATGAATTGTTAATGATTGTGCAATATTTCATAATGAAGTTTCATTTATATTCAAGTTAATTGAAAAATTCGATAAAATCGATATTATGAAAATTCATATTGATGGAGAATCTTTTATTTGATTTTAAAAATTTATTGTTTAGAGACTCGTACAATGAATTTAAAAAAAAATAATTTTATATTAATGCAGAATATTTTTGAATCATCTACTCAAAAATCCGTTACCGAAATTCGTCATTATACAAACATGACCTTCCAGATTGATAAAGAAAATAAAAAAAAGCCGAAAAAAACTTGAAAGGTATGTAAATAATTGAATTTTTACAAAATTCAAACTATAAAATTTGTAGTTATATCTTATTTTTTGTAAATATTTGTCATCTATAACGTACACTTCAAAATACAAACTGAGTATTGTGCAATAAAAAAAGGCTAATCAAAGAACAGTAGAAAGAGTTTTTTTTTAATCTTATATTCATGTTCATTAACGTTAATCTTTTGTCATCATTGATCTCAATGATGCAGAGCAAGTAAAAATTCAAAAGCGAGTTAAAGAAGAATAACAATAATTGAATATTTTTTAATTACAACAAGAAAATGAGCAGTAGAAATTTTTTTAAATGGAAGTGTTTTAGAAGCAGTTGAATAAGTGGTATTCAAATATCCTGAATTGAAACAATTTTTCAGTTATATAACGAAAATATTATTCACCTATGACTTTTTTAATATGCGAATACTATTTTCTAATTTTTCTTCTAATTTGTCGAGATACAAAATTTTTTCGATAGTATGACAGCAAGAGGATATAAAAACGACAAAAAAGTTTTTTTTTTTTTAATAAATCAAAAAAATGACGCAGACATAAAATATTTATGATTTATTTATGAGTTATAATTCAAACTTGTCATAATCATTGAATGATTTTTTCTGTATTCAAACTCAAGCCATTAAAATTTCCGCACGTGTCAAGAAAATCTTAAAAAGCGTAAAATATGGAATAGATTAGATACAGAAAAACGAAATTTCCTCTATTCAAAAATAAATGTAACATAAATCACGTCAATTTTGTGGCATAAACGAGTTGCAAACCAGTATATAAACAGCTGACAGAATGGAAAACGTCAATTTCTTGGGTCCTCGGAAATAAAAATTTGATAATTTCTGGTACTTCAAAGAAGGTAAAAATTGAACAAGAATTTATGAACAACTTAGGTTTGTCCTTTAAATAAATTTTTCAGAGTGAAAACTATTCATATTGTTGCAAATTTGAAAAATCTTTGTTGATTTTGAATAAAAATTTTTTACACTTCTGACCATAAGAAAAAAAAAGGAAAATGATTTGTCACCTTCACTTGAAATCCTTTCTTTTTCAGGCAAAGAAAAATGAAGCATTTTTTGCTGAACGTTTTTTCTATAATTTTGACTACATCATCTGTCATTTGTCAAGCACCTCCTTATGCTGGACAGTATCAAAACTACCAACCTGTTTACCCACAACATCAACATACTCCATACTCAAATTATATGCCTGCTGGTGAGTTAAAGAATAAAAAAATTCATATAGTAGAATTATAGTTAAAAATACACTAATTTATAAGTCTCACTAATTAGAATGTGAAATAATCTTCTTGTGTATGAAATTCTTTGTTTGAAATTGTTGAAGCATAAATTTTGTTCTGTTTCAGCACCCCAAAATCTTCCACTTGGTCCGGTTTTGCAGAATCCTCCACCTCCAGCTCCAGCTGCTGCTCCTCCAACTCCTCTGGATCCTTCGACTCTTATGAATCAACCAAATGGGTAAGTGTATAAACAATTTAAAAAAACAATCCTACGTTGCATAAACAAGTTTCCTAAAATGCTTTTTAAACTCTGAAAAAATTGCAGATTAAATCAGTACAACAAATGATTTTCTTCGCGCAATCTGTACTGTTGAGCTCTTCAACATTTTTCACCAAATAACATATGGTTCGCTTCAGAACTTTTTAGTGTAATCTTTTGCTATTTAATATTTTTATATTGAAATAAATATTGAAACAAACACTTAAATGTTTAAATATAAGTTACCTTGCACTAATATTTGGATAGAGAAAATATTGTTTTCAGTAGAATAAAAATAAAATGACTTTTTTATGATTTCAATCTAGCCTAACAGCTCCTTCAGCACAAGTTCAACCACCAGGAGTTCCAGGGTAAGAAAAATCAAATTCTGAATAGATTATCACATAATCAGCAGCTTCATTTGATTTTCTCCTTCTCTAATAAAATTAAATTATTTGTACATATTTTGGTAGTGCTGATGTCAATGGAATGCAGAATGTTGCTCCCACTCAAAACGCTGCACAAACTCAACCTGCAGCTCCTTTAATAGAACAGCCACAAAGGTGAAAAAAATTGTAATTAAAAAACACTAACATTCTTTGCTTTTTTTTGCAATGATTATATTGTTTTTGGATTAGTGTCCCTACTGTTCAACCGGATTCAGCTGGTGTCTCTAAGAATGAACCTTTTAATGGCGATCCTAGAGGTTTACTAGGAAGTTTGCTCTACGGCCCTCAATAGTGAGAAAATTATGAAATCAAAGAAAATTATAAAAATAAAATAGAAATTAGAGAAATTATTGCTCTTCTGGCCAAATTTTCTATTTCCTAACTTAACTGAACTGTCAAGTCAATTGGTATGTGAGAAGGAATCGAATGGTTTTGCAAAGTTAGCTCATTTTGTTAATTTATTTACAATTACACAAATCAACAGACCATTCATCAATTTCAACCGTTTTTCAATGTTCAAAAAACAACAAAAGATGTTTTAAAAAGTTTAAATCATATTTATAAAGCAACAAATTGAAACTTCGAAGAACATAGACAAATTTAAATGAAGCATCCTATTCACTTTTTCGAAAAAAACAATCTTCGTTGTCCCTGCATCAAAAAGGACAGTAAAAAATATCGTTCGAAGATTCCGTAAATCATACCAACTTTTACTAAGTGACTGAAATACGTCATGGTCGAGACGCTTCACTATGACCATTCTTGATGCAGGGACAATGAAGACTGTTTTTTTTCCAAAAATAAATCATTTAAATTTGTTACGAAAATTTTTTGCTCAAGATATAAAATCCTTACGTTTGAAAACATACATTTTTTTTTCAAATATTAAAAATTGCCTAGGTTATCGATAAATTTTTTCAATTAAGTTGAATAAATACGTTGTATATTGATTTTTAAAGGATCTTATAGAATCCAGAATATGAATTTATATAATATATATGAATTTTCCAATGCGATCTATAATTTTTTTTATTATGTAATTCCAGTGCCCAGCAAGGTCAGGTACCTGTAGCACCAGTTTCCCCAGCTGGAGGAATCCAGGCAAACGTTAATTTTGATGCTCAGACTGCTCTCTTGCAGTTGACTGATATGATTCCGTAAGATTGAAATAAATTTTTTATAATTTTCTTGTGTAACAATTCGTTTTATTTAATATCACACAGATAAGGTGATGCTCATTTCGTCAGATGAAATGAAAAAATTGTAGAATCTGAGGGAAAAAATCATACTTTTAGGAGGTTGTAATAGTCATCTATAAGTCATGAAAAAACCTCTGACTCTAAATTTTTCTAGTAAAATTTGTTTAATTTTAGAAAACTATTGTACAAAAATGTATGAAATTCTCACAGTATCATTTTAAAAAGTTTAGATAATGATATGGTTTTCCTCAGAAGAAATTCTTATTTTTGAAGAAAACATACTTAGTATACGTTTTTTTACAGAATATTGTAACACAAGCAATACAAAAAATACTCTTAACTTTTGTGTAAAATTCTCGATAGTTTTAGCTTGTTTTAGCATTCACATTCATTTACGAGTTTTCTAAATCTTTATTTTATGTAACTCTAACTGTATAAGTATTTTGTTTATAAGCTTCATTAATTTTATAATTTGTTTATAACAGAGGAATCACTCCCATCGGCCGAGACTTCAAACGTGCAATACACGAACATGCTCCAAATGTGTTTTCCATGTTACAGTAAGATTGTTTAAGTTATAAATAATTATATAATTGTTTAGTATATTTATTCAACTTTTTTCTTATTGCATTCAACAGTAATTTTGCTCGTCCTATTCTGGGTTGGAATGCAGGATAAACTGGTTATATCTGTTTGAAGCACGAATCAACGTCACGTAGAACTTATGAACATTTTGTGTGATGTTACTGTAATTGATAAAAAATTATACTGTTGTTGAATAAAGAGATAAAAACTTGCTTGTCTTGAACTTGAAGAAATATTCTTGTAATTGTTTCTGTTTCTGCAAAATAATAAATTAATGTATGGACGTTCGAAAATTCATTTTTTTTCTACCTGTACCCTGCTGACATGAAATTGCACAAAATTTTTTTTTCAGACTTAACGACTAAGAACTTATCAAAGAAATAGTAATTCATACAGTGTTCAAAAATAATATGGGAATAGGATCTGGCAGATTGATAATTTACAGTTTGGCATACAAAAATATGTATTTTTATGATAAAAAATTGTCACATGAACTTTTTATTCAAAAATGTATATATATTAAATTTCTGACTGGAAAAAAAAAAAACAAATATTAAAGGAATTTTTTGAGTGAACTTAGAGTTATTGAAAAAGTTGCTTTTATTTTTAGAAAAAATGTTTATAATCTTGTTCGATGCAAATTTTATTTGTTTCTATATAATTCCAAAATAATATGTGCTTCAGAATCATTGAAAAAACTCAATGTTCGACATCGTAAGCACTGTTCGAAATTATTATCATTGTAATAATAAGAGTGAAAAGTTTTGTATCAACGTATGTTATTAAAATCACGCAACTAGATATGTAAATTGATAAAGAAATTTTTTTTTCTCATACCTCAAGTAAATCATGGAAAAAATTGACTATTTATAGAATCGATTTTCATCACCAATAATAATGTTTCCATTTTATCAATTATGAAAACAACATATAATGCTATTATTGTTAATGACATAAATTTGCAATGCTTAAATTATAGGTAATTTTGTTTTATAATTGTATATTTATTATAACGATAAATATACAATTATCATGAATATATAATTATAGATACTATATTAATGTTTTATAATTCTCAGAAAATATTTCTTTGAAATTTCTGCAATTTTTTCTGAGTTTTTTCAGTCTCCAGTTTCTTTGATGCATATGATGATTCAATCGCATTGAAGAACTGACAAATTTGTTTTAGTTTTTCACGGTTTTTCCATATATTATAATATATCAAGCGGAATAGAAAGAAAAAAAAATTTACATTACATTGAACCTTCTTTAGATGTGTCTTATTTTTACAGTAAGATAGATTCGAAAAAGAAAAAATGAAATTTCAAATGTATACTTTAAAAATCAAAGTATAAACACAAAATTACCTTTTCTATGTGTTTCTTTTTTAATGACTTTAATTATGAATACACTGTATTCCAAGGCCAGTATTATTTTCACTTATTTTCACACCTTGCTGATTCGCGATCAGAATTTTTAAAAAGAATCAAATGACAAAATCTCTGTACCGTGTCCTATGATGTAATGCTTGTTCAATTACGCGAGCATATTATGCTTGACAGCTCTTTTATTTTTCTTCATCAATGTACGAACGAATAATGAGTCAAAAATTACTCTTAACACAGTTTCAAATACAAAATTACTGTGTTATGAAAAAGCTTTACAAATTATCTAAACACCTAAGAGATGATGAATGGAAAAATTTTTAACTGCCGGCTGAAAATTGCCTTTTGGCAAGTATATAAGGTTTGTAATTTTTCGGACTGGAAGGAATCACATTTTTTCGTCTCCACAAAAATATGTAAGTACAAGAAAAAAAAGAAACTTGACCATTATTTTGTAAATATTGCTACATTGTTTTTATAACTATTTTGTCCAAAAATTTATTCTTTTTTAGATAAAAACAAGACCACGAAATGCTGAAAGTTTTGATAGCTGTTTTTGCATTAACAATGGTTCTATCTTCTGAAGCTCAGCCAGGGTAGGTTCCAAAATTCAAAATTTGAATTTCAAAATATTTTCAACAACAAGATATTACTACTGCTCAAGTGAGTTCGTGAAAAAAAAGATTATCCATCTAACAAGATTTCAAAATATATTATGCATATTTCTTGATTAAAATGATTTAAATTGACGATAAATATCAGATGTTAATTTCATAATAATATATATCAAACAATAATTTTAACGCAATTCATACTTTTTTTTCATTTATTCAATCCTGATGGCAGTGCAAACAATGGAGGAAGAGGAGGAGGAGGAGCAGGGTAAATAAATTTTACAACATAATAAATTTTTTCATTCATAACAATAGTTAAGGCCTTATTTATCTATCCAGATTCCAACACGTGAATTTTAACTAACTTTTGGTGAACGGAAGTTTGTATGTGTTAATTTATCAAAAGTATAAAAAACATAAATTTTACTTTTTTTTATTACAGAAGAAGGGACACAAATTTCCAGGGGTAGATTACTCTTTTTAAGTTTGTATTTTTTAGACAAGTCACACTTTTTGGTGGGAGTTCAAATTCAATTTTATAATGTTTGACATAGGTAGTCAACAAAATAATTCTAATTTACACTTTTCTTGAATTATTTTTTAAAACTACCACTACAATTTTTTAGTGGTGGAATTGGTGGCAGTTTTAAAATTGGAAATGGAGAAGCTTCGGGAGGTTTTGGCACTAGCGGTTCAGCTCCTGCTGGTGCAGGTCAAAGGTAAAATCGAAAAATCGATAATGTACATTTCAAGTTCATAATTTCTCTGAATCACATTCAAAAATCACGTAAAAACATGTTTCTTTCATTTTTAAGTGCTTATAAATCAGAAAATCTTCATTTTTATAATGTCCTTTTTTTATTAAAGTAACTCACGATTTCAGAATAAATTATTAGGTAATTCAAGAATATTTTATCTTGTTCAAAAATTGTTTCAATCTGTTAAAAATCAGTAGGATATCAGCATTGCGTGTTTGTTTAGAGATTGAAAAAAATTTTTGCCAATTTATAATTTCTAGATAAAAATATTAATATTTCAATTTTAGTGGTGCTGGACCAAACAATGGACCCAGACATGGAGCTTAGGTTGAAGGTATTAGGTAAGTTAAAAAAAAGTAATAATTTTCTGTGTCCAGGATTAATACATTTTTATGTGGTTCCAAGTTTTTTTATATTTTGTAATGGAAAAATTATCTGCTATTTTCTTGCATACGAATATTGAATATTATGTAACTTGAATATAATTGCTCTTATGTAATTAAGGAGTATGTAATATTGATTATATTAAATGAGAATCTTTCAATTCTTTGATTCTAGTGAACACCCAGGAAGCTACTCAAATCCATCTTGAGGATCAAACTAACATCGAAATATTCAAGCTTATGTGAAGTCTTTGGTGCTGACTGGAACCTTCATATTGTAATTCTACAACGACATCTACGACCTATAAAATCATTAAAAATCATTTTTTTCAAAATCAAGATAGTAATTTTATATCACTTAAAACTCTCAATACTTTTCGCACATTCTTTACTCTACCAAATGTATGTAATGATTGAGAGGATTACAATAAATTTAACTGCATTCAAAAAATGAAACACATTTTTTTATTTTTCTATAGTTTTCCTGTGTAATATCATAAACCATGAAAAGCAAGGGAAAAAATACATAATTTTGAGCCTTCAAAGATTTTATTTATTCTTTAAATAGGAAGGATTTGCAAGAAAAAAATTCCAGGACTCTGAATTATGTCAACATACGACCTGATTGTATTTTCATAACAATGTCAAAAATTTTATTGCATTGAGGTGTTTTCTCTCCAAATAATTCAATGGTAAAATAAGAAGTCCTGTGAAAACTAATGGTCTTCATTATTAGAGAAAAATTATGATTTTTTCAATCTTGACAGTATTACTAGAATTTTCCAACAAAATTCATCAACGATGGAACATTAAAAAAACCTGTAGTAAACCTATAAAATTTTTTTTTATTTCTAAAAAAATCTCTCATATTTGTTTGTTCCATTCAGGGGCGTAGGCAGATCTATTTTCGGGAGGGGTTTTTCTGAAAATATTTTTTTCTCAGAATATCATAATTTTTAATCTTTGCTAATATGGTGACAAAAAAATATTTTACGTTTCAAAATTTGAAAGTTATGTAACTTTTGTAATCCAGAGTTGTAAATTTTTAATGTTCGCAAAGGATGGAATTCGATTTTTGTTATTTTCAATTAGAGACTAAGTTTAAAATTTTTTTTACTAATACTTTGTATTAATAGGTACTAGTTGAAGGATTATCTGATATCAATTAATATGGGTTTCTATTGAGCTCTCTAAAATTCGATGCTCTAGGAATCAAACTTCTTAACAATTTGTAGTTTTGAATTGAATTTTGGGCAAAGTTCAAGCACACAGATAAAAGGTACATTAGGAATTTATATTATTTCGATATGATATATTATTCATCAAATATCGTAGTATTTTCTGGTTATTTTATATATTTCTAAGATTTCTATTGATCACTCAATAAATTTTTAGAAATTGATGCTATAGTATAAAAACTTTCAACGATTTCGAGAATTTAAATTGATTTTTCAGACGTTCAGTTTCTTTCATAAAGTTTTTCAATATTTTTATTCCATATTTTTTTTAGCGTTTCTAGATTTAGTAGTTAAATTGTACAAATTGAGTTGAACGTATTTTTATTGTTTTCTATATGAATTTCTAGAGTGTTTTTAAAATAAATATAAGTATAGTATTATGTTACTAAATATGCTCCACGACAGAAAGTTTCAAAAATTTCTAAGAAAATTGTATCTACATAATTTTTATGCATTGAAAGATTTCGAGTAAACTCGTAAGCTAGTAAACTAGCAAACTAGTAAGCAGGTAAGCTAGCGAACTAGTAAACCACTAAAATTTTAGAATAGTAAAATAGTGAACAAGTAGAAAAAAAGCAGACTAGCAAATTCGTTAGAAAGTAAATTAGTTTATAAGTAAATTAGTAAACTAGTTAGCAAGTTAGTTAGTGAACTAGTAAACTACTAAAATTGTAGAGCAGTAAAATAGTGAACAAGTAACATGGTAAAATAGTAAACAAGTGGAAGAAAAGTAGATTAGCAAATTTGTTAACAAGTTAACTAGTTAATAACTAAACTAGTAAACTAGCAAGCAAGTAAGCTAGTGAACTAGTGAACTACTAAAATTGTAGAGTAGTAAAATAGTAAACGAGTGGAAAAAGAAGTAAACTAGCAAATTCGTTAACAAGTAAATTAGTAATAAGTAAATTAGTGAACTTGCCTAATTTATGATAGTAAGCTAGGAAACTAGTAAGCTAGTTTAAAAAAAGCTAGTAAACTAGCAAACGTGTTAGCAAGTTAGCTAGTGAAGTAGTGAACTACTGAAATTGTAGAATAGCAAAATAGTAAACAAAGGAGAAAAAAGGAAACTAGCAAATTTGGTAACAAGTAAATTAGTTAATAAGTAAACAAGTAAACTTGTCCAACTTTTTATAGTAGGCTTATGAATTAGTAAGCTAGTTCAAGATAAAACTAGTTAACTAGCAAACTAGTGAGCAAGTAAGCTAGTGAACTAGTAAACTACTAACATTGTAAAATAGAAAAATAGTAAACAAGTGGAAAAAAGTAAACTAGAAAACTTGTTAACAAGTAAATAAGTTAATAAGGAAGCAAGTAAACTTGTCTCATTTTTAATAGGAAGATAATAAACTAGTAAACTAGTAATCTAGTGAGCTAGTACACTACTAAGTTGGGGAACTAGTCAACTAATAAACTCGTTAACAAGTGAAGTAGTAAACTAGTAAACTGGTAAACTAGTGAACTAGTAAACAAGTAGGCTGGTAAACTATTTAGTTAGTGAATTAGTAAACGAGTCAATTATTAGGCTAGTAAACTCGTAAGTTAGTAAACTGGTAAGCGAGTAAACTTGTAAGCTAGTAAACTACCAAACTAGTAAACAAGTAAGTTAGTAAACTAGCTAACTAGTAAGCAATTATGCTAGTAAACTAGTAAACTACCAAAATTGTAGAATGGTAAAATAGTAAACAAGTGGAAAAAAGGTAAATTTGCAAATTTGTTAACAAGTAAATTAGTTCAAAAGTAAACTTGTAAACTTGTCTAATTTTTAATAGTAAGTAAATAAACTAGTAAGCTAGTAGACTAGTAATCTAGTGAGCTAGGGAACTAGTCAACTAATGAACTAAGAAACAAGTAAATGAGTAAACTAGTAAGCTGGTAAGCTAGTAAACTAGTAAACAAGTAGGCTAGTAAACTAGTTAGTTAGTAAATTAGTTAACAAGTAAATCATCAGGCTAGTAAACTAATAAGCTTGTAAGCTAGTAAACTTATTTTTCATATTATCCTAGTATAATATACTAAACTCTGAAGAATTTAAAAGTATTTTTATAAATTACTTATATTTTTGTAAATTGCTATAGAAATTTAAAAAACTCGATGCTTTAAAACGCAAATTTCGATTTGTTGTCAGTTACTTCAAAAATTAATGATAAAATCACATTTATATAGAATATTCATGTTTTACATCGTTAGTATTTTTTCATACTTTTGAAATATTGAAAAGATTTTGTTGCGTTTTTTAGAATTTGTACAGATTTATGGTATATTCGATTTGATGTTCTAAAATTGTTTTTATATAACACTCCATTAAAATTTATTCAATCAACGTTGAGAATCACTGGAAATACTGAATATCTGGCATCGTAGGAACTGTTTAAAATTACATTCATCGTATAGGTATAACTGCAGTGTTTGTTATCAAAATATGTAATTAACATCACGCAACTATGCATGTGTATAGGTAATAAATATTTCTTTCAATCAGTGCATCAAGCAAATCAAGAAAATAAGTTCAAGTATCTGCATATTCTAGAATCGATTTTCATTACCTTCGGTTTTGTTTCTATATCAATACTAAATACAAAAATACAAAATGCTGAAGGTGGTGATAACTGTTTTTGTATTGCTAACTATCGTTCCATCGAATGTTCCTCAGCGTATTGACACGTAAAAACGAAAATTAAATCTTCATCCTTTGTAACTTCTTCATAAACAGTTTATTATTTTATGTATGAGTAGTTGTGCGAACTGTTTTGATATAATAGAACATTTCATATTACAATAAAAAAAAATATCCAAGTACAAATTTTGAATCATTTTCTTATCGATTGTATTTTCTTTCCACTTTTAGCTTTTTTCCTCAACTCGTTAGCTCGGAATAGTATTTTTATTTAATTTTTTTTAAGGTAACTCAATGTGAAACAATTGTTATAGAAAATTACTTTTGAATTAGTTGGAACAATAATTTCAAGAACCAAGTAGGCTGTCCCATTGAATATGATCCGAATCATGGTGACGAATTCCCAATGTAAGCACACTACCGAAATTTTCTTTGAGTGGGAAATAATATGCTCACTGCTATTTTATTGGAGTCATAATTTTTCATATTATTAGACACTGACTGTATGACTCTCTTGACAGAAAAGGTACACATATGTATTATGGATGGCCGCGTGAATCAGTTCCAAACGCTGACATGACACCTCAGGAGGATACATGCACTAAAAGCAAAGCTAAGAGGTAAGATCGAAAGGTTAACAAAGAATCTTGTTTAATCGAAAAAAGGATTGTGTTTTTTATTTAAAACAAAATATTGTTCCTAATGAGGGTCGTAGTATTGTTAATTTCATTGTCCATATAACCGTGAATCCTGAATATTGTAAATTCTGAGTACTTACATGTAACTATTCGTTATTTTCTCATTTATTGTTATAATTTTTTTTTTTTTTTTCTAAGAAACAATAATTTTATCACAGTTTTGGGAGGGAGAATTTTTGTAATCATCATGCCTTATTTTATTTTGTTACACATTATGAAATTTTATACCTTGTATTTTCTTTAGCATTTTTATAATTTGATACTATGTTTATTTATCACTTTAAAGTCTCAAAATTATAATTTTCAGACAGACTGAACTCCACGATAAGGAGATGTATAGAGCTATAAAGGCCGAAAATGAGTACAGTATTTGTATATTTTGTATCGAGGATAAGAATAAATTTTATGAATACAAGTTTTTACTAAAAAAAACTATAACTTCAATTTTCAGAGCTGCTAGACTCGAGAGGAGAAAGAAAGTGGGTCGTTCTTAAACTTGTCTTGATAGGTATGGTAGATCAGAAGTTTTTTTATCGAGGATGGAAACAACATTATGTTCAAATTTTTTTTAAAAAACTTGTAGCCATTTTTCGTAATACCAATATCAGAATATACAACTGTTATTCTTAATTATTAAACTGCTAATAATTTATAATATTTAATGGTTTCATCTGAATTGTTTGATTCTAGTAATGGCCTTTAAAAGGGTTATGCAGCAGCAGGAAGAAGTGAACCATAACTACTGTATGATATTTGGATTAAAAATTGATGTTTAAATAATGTCTTCAGTTCTACAATATTTATGACATTTAAAAACTTTTTCATAGATATTTATTCCAAATTTATATTCTGTTCAAAGATCCTGAGAAGTATGTTAAAAGTTGATCATGTACTTTTGCTTCTCAAATTTATGTAGTGGTTGAGAGGTTTACAATAAATATAACTGCATGGAAAAATTAACCGAAATTCGTCTTTTTTTTTTAGTTTCCCTGAGTTACATATTGTTACATGGCGAGCAGGAGGGAAAGAATTATTTTTTTCAACAGTTATTTTTTTCGATAAAAGACTAAACTTTATGTTATATAAATTTTGAGCGTTGATTCAAAGATTTACTGTATACCTGGACACTTTTCGAAAGCCGACTGTATTTTAAGCAAATTTTTTTCTACATTGAGTTACGAAAAAATTTTTAGGAAAAGAAATTCGTTTATTATGATGAATCAAAAATTGTCAGTATATTAAAAATGTGTAATTTTTCAAGTCCTAGAATTTGAAATTCCACGATTCAAGATTCCGGTATACTGCAAAAAACATAGAAAATATGGAATACTTTTTTTGTCTTCTTCAACGATTTTTAATCGTTCTGGTGTTCTTGCAAAATCAATTAAATACTGTAATCTGAAAAAGTTAAGAAAATGTTGTCTATCAAAATATCTGATGAATTATTTTCTACCCCTTCAAAGTAAGTACATATCAAAAAGGTACACTGTATTTAGGAAATTCGTTGCAAACTGTTTTTTAAAGTTTCAAAACAAGAATAAAATTTTAGGTTTCTTAACTTGAAATTTACTTCAATTTGAATACTTTGTTGTATTCCAGTCTTTTTATTTAAAACATAGAACAGTCAACAATTTTTCCCACAATGCACTATTTCTGTATAATCTATTTCTCGAATAATAAAAAATACAAAAAAAAAAATTACATAATTGTCAACGTACGGAATATTTTATCTTATTTTTGCATAATATCAATAATTTTTTGATAAAAGACTAAACTTAAGTTATCTTAAATAAATTTTCAGCACTTATTCAAAGATTTATTGTATACTTGGACATTTATCGAGAGTCTACTGTATTTCAAGCAAATTTCATTCTACATTGTGTTACGAAAAAAGCTGTAGGCAATAAAATTCTTCCAATATGATGAAATAAAACTTATATAAAGATATTCATGTGATTTGAAACAAGGAGTTTTTTAGTTCTAGAATTTAAAATCTAAAGATTCAAGATCACAGTATCCTGCATAAACTATAGAAAATATGCAAAATTTTTTTCTTCTTCTTCAACGATTTTTCATCGTTTTATTATTTTTGCAAAATCAATGTTAAAATATTGTAACCTGACGAAATTATGAAGGGATTCCCTTTTAAAATGTCTGATGGATTCTTTATTTTCTACCCCTTCAATATAAGTACCTATTAAAAGTGTATACTGTATTTTGGATATTCATTTTAAACTGTTTTTCAAAGTTTCAAATCAGGAATAACATTTGAAATTTCTTCACTTGGAATATACATAAATTTCGATATTTTTTTTATGTTTGCAATATCAATGACATATGCCAGTTAATTTCAAAAATCAGATGCAATAATCCATTTTTTATATAAATATGTATTACAGTCTTTTTACTAACAATATTCCACAGTCAAAAATAATCTTCTATTCTTTTTTTTTCCCACAATGCAATTCTGCATAAGCTATTTCTCAAATAATCAAAAATGCAATAACCATAAAATTTCGCGAAAAAGATTTTTTTTACCTCAGAGTGATAAACTAAGAAAATGTTGAATTAACTTTTTTAAAGCAGTTTTGATTTACACTGGAATAACTTTTTTTTCGAAAACGTCATAAACAAATCTTCTCCAAATTCATATAACTGATAATATACCTCAAAATTCAAAGCCTTAAAAAATTATTTAACATTTATTATTATTGCTTGCCATCCAAAATTCATCATATTTCTTAGACTGCTACGTAACTGATTTTCACACAATGAATTTTTGCTTCATAAATTTTCAATTCGTTAAAAAAAGCAATATTTTCAATCCCTCACGGAAAGCGATTTTTTTTCAATGAAAAGCTTGACAGCTCTCCAATTTTATCTCCAAAAACATCGTTCAAATAGTTTGCGGAAAACTACGTTTTTTTCAAAAATCTGTACATGAATCACACCATTCAACGAGTTTTCAAAGAGCTTCATAAATTTTCTAATAAACATGAAAATTTATTGGTACTAACATTTTTTACTTCCACGTGGAAATTGGAAAGTTGCAAGTATAAAAGAGTGTGTTTTTTAGAGTTTGGGTAAGTAAGTTTTTTTGTGTCTACAAAAACTTGTAAGTAAAAAAGAAAATTCATTTGAAAACTATCATTTTCTATGGTAATCTACACCATTGTTAAAAAAAATTATAATTTTTTGATAATTCCTGTTCAACCCTACAAAATAACTTGAAAAAATTTGCTTTATAATAAAAAGGAAATGCTTCACATTATTGTGTAATTTTAATGTTACAGATGAAAACAAAAGCACAAAATGCTGACATTGTTGATAACTGTTTTTGCATTGTTCACCATTGGAGCTCCAGCACAGTAAGCAACGAATTTGAAATATGAATATTTTGTTAATATTTTTAAGTAAAGGTGAAAAATAATGATTCCAGTAACTTTAACATTTAATATATTTTTTGATTGGAAAAGGTAAAATTTTATACTTGAAATTTTTTGGATAAAATGATGGTAAAATTATTTTTATATTTCATCGTAGAATGGGTTTCAATGCCAATCTTGGAGGCCTTGGAGGACTCCTGGGGTAAATAAAATTTTAAATTCTCTTTTATTTTTTTTTATCTTCTTTTTTAGTACCATATTATTCTACACTTAATTATTGATTCAACCCTTTCTATATTCCTTTATACCTTTAAACAAATTACTTTTCAATTCCTGAAAAATTTTTCTACCTACAATTTTTTAATCAACTAATTAGCATATGTTCCTTTTTTCATTCTGACATTTGGCAGATTTGAGATACAGAAAATCTTCACCTACGACTTTCAATTTTACAAACAAATTTTTATTAAATAATATAACAGAGAAATATCACTTTTATTTTGTTTGTCTTTTAAAATAATATCTAATTTGAATATAATATTATAAATATTTACTTTTGAAAAAAGTGGAGGAGGGGGAGGAGGACTCAATGCAAGTCTTAAACTTGGAGGTTCAGGAGGTGCACAAGGTCAAAGGTAAAATCAAAAGGTTACCAAAGATTTTTTTATTCTTTGGCAATCTTTGTATTTCTTATTTAGCGCTATTCTTGTCTTTTGTTAAATAGTATTTAATTCATTCTTTTACGCAATATTCTATTTTATTTCAGATAATACAATTTTTTTACATCGTATTTTCTCTTAATTTATTATTGCCATCATTAGGCAATACTTGGTATTCAGTAGTAGTTTTTTTTTTACTTGAATTTGCTAGTCATTCAAAATTGAATTCAATTTTTTTTTTCAATAGTGGTGGAGGTATGAGTTCGGGACTTGGAGGTGGCTCTGCAGCTGAGCCCGCTGGAGGTCAAGGGTAAGATCAAAATTTTGATGATGAAATTTTTTCATTAAACAATTGACATGCTAATTACTATTTCTACAAAGATATTTATATTTTTGACCTTCAAGAATTACATTTAATAATTTTTCTTTAAACAGTGGTTTAGGTTTGAAAGTAGGACTTGGGGGTGCATTAGGTGGAGGTCAAGGTCAAGGGTAAGATCACAAGTTTGACAATGATATTTTGTTTAATTGAAAATAACTATTTATACAAAGATATGAAAATTTATTAACTTTTAGAATAATATTCATTAATTGTTTGTAAATAGTGGTGCAGGTATGAGTATGGGACTTGGAGGTGCAGGAGGTCTAGGAGGTGGCTCTGGAGGTCAAAGTGAAGGGTAAGATCAAAATTTCGACAGTGACGTTTTTTCATTAAAAAATTGACATGCTAATTACTATTTCTAAAAAGATATTTATATTTTTGACCTTCAAGAATTACATTTACCAATTTTTCTGTAAACAGTGGTTTAGGTTCGAAAGTAGGACTTGGGGGTGAAGTAGGTGGAGGCCAAGGTCAAGGGTAAGATCACAAGTTTGACAATGATATTTTGTTTAATTGAAAATCACTATTTATACAAAGATATGAAAATTTTTTAACTTTGAGAATAATATTCATTAATTTTTTGTAAATAGTGGTGCAGGTATGAGTATGGGACTTGGAGGTGCAGGAGGTCTAGGAGGTGGCTCTGGAGGTCAAAGTGAAGGGTAAGATCAAAATTTCGACAATGACATTTGTTCATCCAAAAATTGGCTTGTTGATTACTATTTCTACAAAGATATTCATATTTTTGACCTTCAAGAATCATATTAATTAATTTTTCTTTTAACAGTGGTTTAGGTGTGAAAGCAGGACTTGGGGGTGCATTAGGTGGAGGCCAAGGTCAAGGGTAAGATCACAAGTTCGACAATGATATTTTGTTTAATTGAAAATTAATATTTATACAACGATATGAAAATTTATTAACTTTGAGAATAATATACATTAATTTTTTGTAAATAGTGGTGCAGGTATGAGTATGGGATTTGGAGGTGCAGGAGGTCTAGGAGGTGGCTCTGGAGGTCAAAGTGAAGGGTAAGATCAAAATTTCGACAATGACATTTGTTCATCCAAAAATTGGCTTGTTGATTACTATTTCTACAAAGATATTCATATTTTTGACCTTCAAGAATCATATTAATTAATTTTTCTTTTAACAGTGGTTTAGGTGTGAAAGCAGGACTTGGAAGCTCAGGAAGTGGAAGTCAAGGGTAAGATAAAAATTTTGACAATGAGATATTTTTTATCAGACAAAGATACTATTTAAATTTATAAAATTCAAGAAGTATACTTAAAACTTTTTTGTCAATAGTGGCGCAGGCTTCGGTTTAGAACTTGGAGGTCAAGGAGGTGGCTCTGGGGTTGCTGGAGGTCACGGCCAAGGGTGAGAAAAATTTACAATGAAGTTTTTGTAATGAAAAATTACAAGTCAATTTCTATCATAATTGATTTATGAACTTAAAGAATGATATTTATTGATTGTTCTGTCAATAGTGGTGCAGGTTTCAGTGCAGGATTTGGAGGTCATGGAGGTCCAGGGTAAGACCAGAACCAGAATTTTCTCGGAAACATACATTGGTGCTCTACCTGCTTTTTTGATGAAATTTAATATTTAATGACCAAATATATTCAAATCAGATCATTTGATGTCATACTTTACCAAATAAAACTCATATGTTTTTTCATCCGGCTAAATGATAATAAAAATATTTGTTCGTTTTTTGACAAGATTCTAGTTGCACATCCTAAGTATTATTTATAACAAACAAGCTTTTGTTTATCCTTATTAGTGGTGCTGGAATGAATCTTAATGCTGATTTTGGAGGTCTTGCAAAAAAAGCAATAAAAGGTGGAGCTCAAGTTGCGTCATCAGTGGCCTCTCTTCTTCCAAAGTACAGTATAAAAATAATTTTTTTTCCAGTACGTGAAAAAAAATGCAGATAAAATTTAACTACGTAGAATAAGATACTTGAGAAAATTGATCTTCCATGGTAAAAATATTCGGTTTCTAGTAGATATTACAAAGTAACTTATGATACTGATACTCTAAAATGATTTGATTCTAGGGTGAATGGACAAGTATCTTTTGGCAAAAAATAGGTAAGAAGGGAGAAAACTAATCGAAAAAATAATTAAGGAAAATTGCAGGAAACGTGTGCTCAACATTAAAACATTGTGTTTCAGATTATCAATCGCCGGAATTCATATGCAGGAAAACTACAACAGTGTATACAACAAGCATTTATTAACTGTATCCTATTTTTCCTTGTTTTTTCTCAACGATGGAATGTATAACAGTCTTAGAAATTCTTTTATAGTTGTATAGTGTAGCATACTGTTAATAAATATAACTGTGAACTAAAAACACCAAGTTCTTTGAATTATTGCAAGAAAGTGTACTAGCTTCGTTACAATGGGAAATTTTTTTGAACCTGAAAAACTATTGTTTCAAGTGAAACAAAGGTAAGTTTTACAAGAAATCATGATATAATGAAGAATATTAATAGATTTTTTACCAAATGATATGTAAAAGATAACGAATGATTTTCAGCTTTTATGAAAAACTTTGTATAAACAGTATAAATTTCCAAAAGGTTTACAAGGTTTCCAAAAAAATTACCAAAATCTGAATTTTATAAGGGTATTATGTTTTACACAAAACAGTTATTTTAATCACGAATAAAACAAAAAAAATATATTATTTCCTAATAGAAAAAAAACTATAACTACAAAAATTAGAATATTTTTCTTGCAATTAAATATTCCGAAAATATAAAATCTCACGCATAAACGTCCCTCAAAATATTGTGATAAATCCATAAATTTTTCTTATCAAATCACGCAATAGACTTTAATATTACACAATATAGCAAAATTTATCTAACTCACCAAAAAATCGTAAAAAGTAATAATATTTGCAAGAAGTAATTATTTTTTCTATTACAATATACTTTACAAAATTCTTATCTTTGACGCAAGAAATGTTTTGAAATAAATAACAATAGTTCCTTATATCAGATACATGCAGGAAGTAAAAAAAATAAAAAAATTAATTTCAAAAAACTTTTTAAAAATTTTATATTAATGACATAACTGAATTTTTCCATTCCTTTTTTCACACGATGTAATTATTTTTTCAATTACGTCAAATTGTAAACTTCTACAACCGACTGATTACGTTTTTCTCAGCTTTTTTGAAAAGTTTAACGATCGTTAAATTTTTTTCAAAAAGTGCATTAAATAAGATTTTTGACCGGGTTTTGCAGAATTTTCTAGAATTTATATTGTACCCGGAAATTAATAAGCAATAAAAATTTTTATTACTTCTTGAAAATTAGAAACTTACACGTATAAAAGAGCAACGAAGTTCTGAGATTTGTGTAGTATTTTCCTGGTGTCAACTGAATTGGTAAGAAAAAAAGATTTATCGAAAAAACAATTAATTGCTTATCTTTATGCTTATTTTTGCTTGAAACCTGTTTTCGAGCTCTTTTTGGAAGAATGCCTTGCCTATCCGTTTTTGTTCGAAACTGTGTGAAAATATGAAATCTGGTTAGTATGTTAATTTTACTAAGCTCTAGAATTTTTTCATCAGCTTCCGTTTTTATCCAAAATGGACAAAAGGCTGGCATTCATGGTGACTGCTTTGGCATTGGTTTTATTCCATGCATCCAATGCAGCTCCCCTAGGAGGGTGAGCAAAAAATTTTATCACTTATTTTGTAATAATCTAATCAATGGCACGAAGCTTTGCAGTTTAATTACACTGTGAGACTTGAAAAATTCTTAGATATCTCATGTAAAAATATTAAATCGAAAGTAAGTGCAAGCCACATAAACAATATTTTCTTTGAAGTTTTCAAAAATTCAAACGTGTAGGATCTGGGAATACTTACTCAAAAGATTATCTGAAAATTGAAATTTTAACATTCGCAACGTACTGTAAAAGAATGAAAAATATACAGGAACAGAGTTTTTCCAGGGAATTTTCTTATTATCAATTTTATTTGTGGTTATGTATTGTTCAACAATATCTATACTTATTTACAGCCCTCCGTCATTTTTCTTTTTTCTATGAATATCACACTTTGATGGATTTTTTTGCTTTTTCGTAGCGTATTTTACGTAAGTTTTGTATTTTTTTCATCATTATTGTAATGAACTCATAGAAATTTATATTTGTATCTAGTGTTTTTACGTGATATATGGTAATTATTTCTCCGGGATGTTGTCCATTCAAGCTTTGTAAAAATCATAAGTATAATAATTGACGTGGTACAAATATTTGAATTTAAATTAAAATATTTTCAGTGGTGGTGAATCTTATTTGGATGGAATTGGTGGCCAAGAAGATAGATTTGACGATGACTCTGGAGATACAAAACAAAGTAAAGGATATACTCCGAAAGGCGGCGATTTGCTGTAAATAAAATACTCGATCAATTTTTACACTCTATCGTAAAAACTTTCTTATAAAAATTCACTTCGAAATTTATAACTCCTCCACATAGCTACATGAAAAATAAATCTTCTTTCAACTCTGACATAGAAGAAGTTCTCACTATAAATTTGATGAATTTTATTCAAATATAGTCAGACCTATTTGTCTGAAATAACAATAAATAAAAGGTACGTTCAATACCTGAAATCACGAAGTTTTTGGGTATCGAAAATGCTCATAAATATCTTTTAAAATATAAAGACATTCTTATGTAATGTAACTGATCATCTTCAGCTTCTGCTTCTAAAGACAAATTCGATGAGCATAAAGATTGTGCACATTTGTTCATTCTAGGGAACAAATGGGACTTAAGCCTAACGGTGGCCATGGAGGCATGGGACATCATGGACAATTCCATCAGGGAGGCGGCTTTGGAGGGTAAATAAAAGACTTAAAAAATTTTTTAACTTCATCTAGCTACATAAATAATGAATCGTCCTTACACTCTGACATTGAAATAGTTCTCATTGTCAATTTCAAAAGTTTTTTTCGAAAAGCTAAATACCAATTTTTCTGAAATTCAAATGATTCAAGTGTGAGTTTATTACATAAAAACTCAGGGTTTTTATATATAGCATATGTTCTTAAATATCTTTCAAAACTTAAAGAAATTCTTACGTAAAGCACCTCATTATCTTCATAATCTTCTCCTGGAGAAAAATTCGACAAATGTAAAAATTGTGCACACTTGTCCATACAAGGGGTAACATGAGATACGGAGGACATGGAGGTTATGGACATGACGGTGGCTATGGAGGACATGGAGGTTATGGACATGGCGGTGGCTATGGAGGCTATGGAGCTTCAGGACATATGGGAGGATTTGGTTCGAGAGGCGGCTCTGTAATGTAAATAACAACCTCATAATATTGTATACTTTATCTTTGAAACCTTCCTATAAAATACATTTTGAAATTTTCAACTGCCCTGCTTATCCACATGATGAATAAATCTTCATTAAACTCTGATACGAAAATAGTTTCCACTCAAAATCCGAAAAGTTTATTTAAAAACTTTATTTGCAACTTTTATGAATTTGAAGTAATTGAAGTAAACGTCAATTGGATAAAAACTCGAGGTTTTTATGTATCAAAAATCCTCATGAATATCTTTTAAAATATGGGAAATTCTCATGTAATGCATCTCATTATCTTCATGATCTCCTTCTGAAGAAAATTTCGATAAATTTAAAAACTCTGCACATTTGTTGATAAAAGGAATGAAATGGGACTTGGACATCACGGTGGCTATGGAGGTGGCTATGGAGGTGACCAAGGAGGTGGCTATGGAGGTGGCCGAGGAGGTAGCTATGGAGGTGACTATGGAGGTGGCTATGGAGGTGACCAAGGAGGTGGCTATGGAGGTGGCTATGGAGGTGGCTATAAAGGTACAGGACATACTTCGGGACGTAGTAATGGAGTCGACTATAGAGATGGCAATGGAGATACGAGAGATACTTTAGGAGACGAGTATGAAGATACAGAAGATATTTACAGTGACGACAAAAAAAATAAAAAACAAAAATCGGGAGGCAACAATAAAGATACAGGATATACTTCGGGAGGCGACTCTCAAGATGAAGAAGATGATTTTGGAGGTGACAAAAAAGATGATAGACATGAATCGGAAGGGGACAAAAAAGATAAAAAACATAATTCGGGAGGCAACAAAAAAGATAAAAAACCTAAATCGGGAAGCGGCAATGAAGATACAGGAGATACTTCGGAAGGCAAATCTAGAGATAAAGATGAAAATTTTAGAGGCGACAAAAAAGATAAAGGACATACTTCAGGAGGTGACAAAAAAGATGAAAGACGTAAATCGGGAGGCAACAAAAAAAATACAGGATATACTTCGGGAGGCGACTCTCAAGATGAAGAAGATAATTTTGGAGGTGACGAAAAAGATGATAGACATGAATCGGAAGGGGACAAAAAAGATAAAAAACACAAATCGGTAGGCGACAAAAAAGGTAAAAAACCTAAATCGGGAGGCGGCAATAAAGATACAGGAGATACTTCGGAAGGCAAATCTGGAGATAAAGATGATAATTTTAAAAGCGACAAAAAAGATGAAGGACATACTTCAGGAGGCAACAAAAAAGATGAAAGACGTAAATCAGGAGGCGACAAAAACGATAAAAAACACAATTCGGGAGGCGACAAAAAAGATAAAAAACCCAAATCGGGAGGCGGCAATAAAGATATAGAAGATACTTCGGAAGGCAAATCTGGTGATAAAGATGATAATTTTAGAGGCGACAAAAAAGATGAAGGACATAAATCGGGAGGAGACAAAAAAGATAAAAAACATAAATCGGTAGGCGACAAAAAAGGTAAAAAACCTAAATCGAGAGGCGGCAATAAAGATACAGGAGATACTTCGGAAGGCGAATCTGGAGATGAAGATGATAATTTTAAAGGCGACAAAAAAGATGAAGGACATACTTCAGGAGGTGACAAAAAAGATAAAAAACATTCATCGGGAGGTGACAAAAAAGATAGAAAACATAAATCGGGAGGAAACAATACAGATACAGGACACACTTCGGCAGGCGACTCTGGAGATACAGAAGATAATTTTGGAGGCGACAAAAAAGATGAAGGACATACTTCAGGAGGTGACAAAAAAGATAGAAAACATAAATCGGGAGGCGGCAATACAGATACAGGACATACTTCGGCAGGCGACTCGGGAGATACAGAAGATAATTTTGGAGGCGACAAAAAAGATAAAGGACATACTTCAAGAGGCCACGAAGAAGATGAAGGAGATACTTCGGGAGGCGATAATAAAGATACAGGACACACTTCGGGAGGCGACAAAAAAGATGGAGGACATACTGCGGAAGGCGGATCTGAAGGGTGAATAAAATACATATAACATTTTTTTTTACTTCACATCTATAATTTTTTATAGAATCTATTTCTAAATGTACAACTTCCACAGCTTAGCTACCAAAAAAATAAACCTTTATCTTTCAGTATCTTACGCTTACTCCTCTAGTTTTATTATAGAACTAAATAATCAATTTTCCCAAAATTACAACCTTTACAACATATTTCATGTAGTATCCTATTCTTGAAAAATGCATGCAATAAATTATGTTAACCTTTTAGCAATCGAATGGAATGTATAAAATACATTATACAAAAAGAAAAACATAATAAGTTTCTCAGGTGAAACAAACTTTTATGCTATCTTTCTATTGAAGAAGTGTCCCTTCTTTAACTGTATGATCTTTCTTTTTAAATGTGAATCTAGCGGTTTGTAGAAGTTGGAGTATGATAATATTACTGTATGGTAATTTTTTTCGAAAAAGATTGAAATTTCAGCAGTAAATATTAAATGTTTTCTCCACCTTAACAATAGAAAATTTCTTAATGCTTGTCTTTCATTTTGAAAGTATGGTACTGTATACATAATTTGATATTAATTTCATGTCAATTTACAAACAATCTTAAAATCATTCGATTTAAGTGGATCATTAGATGATTGAAGAATATTTGCAAACGGAAGTGTAAAGGTATTGTTAGAATTTAAATATTTCCTTAATCGAATCTTGGTTATATTTCACATTGCGATATTCAAAAAATATTTATTTCAGTGATGTCTTTGGTACTGACTAGATCTCTTATAATGGAATACTGTTACGACGTTTGCGACTTTGTTAACCATGTATAACCGTATGTTTACAAATTTAGAAAACGTTCGAGAATCTTGAAAGACTCTTTCAACATTTCTCTAGCGTATATATCTTTCTATCGTGTATGTAATTTTGAGAGACAAAGAATAAATACAGCTGCATTGAGAAAAAAATCAATGTTTTTTTTTTTTTTTAGTATCTACCCGAATAATTTAATAAGGAACGACAAGCTCGAGAATGAGGAACATAGTTTTGATTAAACCACGACCTTGACGTCATTATTTATAGCTGATTAGATTTTTATAATAACGCTATAGGATGTCACTTACCGAGATTATACTGCATGGGTTCGTCAAAAAACGACGTTGAATTTTTATTCCACCTAAAGAAAAATCGTACCCATATCCAGAGTTGACTCACATAATGTTTTTTTTTTTTACTTCAAATTACTTAACACTCGTGTGTTTATTGGACAAAAAATTGTCAAGCGTTTGTAATACTAATATAAATTTATTTGCGACTTTTACGTTCTTTGTTCAACCATGCCCTGAGACGTAGTTTAAACATTTTGTTTTTTTTTTTTTTAATTCTCCGAGCGTGGATTCGAACACTTTCGTAGAAAGTGTAAAAGTTTAAATGGCGACCACTGTAATCTGTAAGGAGATTTTCAGAGCTAAAATGGAAAACGCTCTAGCAGTCAAAAATTTTTTAGCTTCTCAAGCGTGTGTGATATTCAAACACAGATCACCCTTTATTATGGAGACTTTTGTTAATTTGAATAAGAAGAAGATTTGGTCTCGTCAGTTTTGAAAGAATATTCTGCTTGTAAATAACTTCTAAGCTTTATTCTTCAAGTTCTGTTATGTATGAAAAGTGAAAAAGTCGGAAAACGTCGCAGTCTTCTTTGAACTTGCCACCTTGAAACCCATGAAAGTAAGTGAGTTGTTTTGATTAATCTTTCTCTCGTGATATTTTTTTGTCAAGGATCGATTAAATATCTAAAAGATTCGATATTTTTAATTTTAGTTCGTGAAATATATAATTGGTCATTGTTTTCTGAATCCTCATCAACTGCTTTACTACTAAAATCTTAAAAAAGACCAGATATCATAATTAGCTATACAAGGCGAATTTTGCGTGCTACTGATAGATTTCGCACAACGCTCATTGAAAACGTGAAAGATCTGAAAGATTTTGAGGAAGTTACATGCGACAAAAAAAAGAAAAAGATGTTTACAATGATTTTTGATATAGAATAATAATAAATTATAATCAAGAAATTATTGTTCAAGTATAAAAAATGGGTGGAAAGAAGGAAATGTGTCCGTTTGTTATTCAATGTTGTGTATCATAGTCCTCAAGAAACAAAAAACATGTTTGCTTAAAAGTAGATTCTTATTTTCCAAATCAATGGTCTAACCTTTCCAATCAAATTTTTCACGCACAAAAAAAAAACTGTCTTTACAGATGAAATTTTGACTTCTAACTTTCATACTTATTTAGCAGCAAAATTCAGTATGTTTTTTCCGATTAATACGATTAAGCGTATTGTTAGATGCGAGAAATATTCGGTACATTCAGCTGAATGAGAGATCTAAGGTTAATACAATCAACATCATTATACAATATCTTGTATAATAATACGAGATCATTACGCTGTCTACAAAATTGTAGTGTTCCAATTTTTCATTTATCCTCATATAACGAGTAAACGTGCAAGTCAAATGGAATTGGATTACTGTCATCATTGTGTAAGTTCATGTAACGCCTTAGGAATAAGTGCTGGATTCTTTTAATAGAACGAAAGTCTGTAGAAATAAAAGGAGACCAAATGGGCGACTCATACTCAAGAATCGGTCTAACCAAGGTCATATATAGAGTTTTAGAAGTTTCACATTTAGGCTTACGCGTCCTTGAAATGCTTGAGAATAATTCATACATTTTTCTCATCGAGTTACGCAAGAGATTTCAATATTACACAATTTCGCGAAAGCTATCTAACTCATCAAAAAACTGGAAAAGCAGTAATATTCCCAAGAAGTAATTTTTTTTCTATAACAATATACTTCACAACACTTTTATCGTTGATGCAATACACTTATCGAAGATTGAATGAAAATATTGAAATTTTGAAGATAATATCACAATACTTTCTAATTACAGATACATGCAGGAAGTAAATGAAAATATGAATTTTGAAGAACTTTTTAAAAATTTGAATTTGATGACATAACCAAATAATAATAAGAAAAGTTTGAAATGAGAAAAAATCGATATCTGTAGACCTTCTCACGATGTAATTATTTTTTCAATTACGTGGAATTGAAAATTTTTACAACCTACTGATAACATTTTTCTAACCTTTTTAAATAAGTTGACTATATTTACTTTTTTTCAAGAAGTGCATGAAATGAGATTTCAGACGAGATTTCAAAAAATTTACCAGAATTTATAATGTACCGGGAAATTTCTGAGCACTTAAAATTGTTACTACTTTCTGAATATTGGAAATTCACAGGTATAACAGAGAAACGCAGTTCTGAGATTTTCGTAGTATTTTCTTGGTGTCAACTGAATTGGTGAGAAAAAAATTGTCTTAAAATAACAATTTATTGCTTATCTTGATGTTTATATATACATGAGACCTTTTTTCAAGCTCAATGTTGAAAAATTCTTTGTGTCTCCATTTTCCTTTTAAACTGTGTGAAAATATAAAATCTGGTTATTATGTTAATAGCACTAAGCTCCGGAATTTTTTCTTACATTAGCTTACGATTTCATTGAAAATGCAGAAAAGGCGGGCATTCTTGGTGACTGCTTTGGCATTAATTTCATTCCATGCATCCAATGCAGCTGCTCCAGTAGGGTAAAGAAAAAATTTGAATAATTATTTTGTAATACTCTCGTGAAAGACACGAAGATTGTCAGTGTCATTACATTGTGTTGATGAAAAAATTCTTCGATACCCTATTATAAAATACACCCGATATTCTCTTTGAACTTTTTAAGAATTTTAAACGTGTACGATCTGGGACTATTCCCTTATAAAATTATCTGCAATGAAAATACTGTGATTCGCAACGAACTGTAAAGGGAGGAAAAATATGCCGAAAAACATAGTTTTTCCAGAAAATTTTCTCATTATTAATTTTTTTGTAGTTATGCATTGTTCAACAATATCTATCTTTAATTCACAGTATTCCGAAATCTTCTTTTTTTTTATAAGTATCATACTTTGAAGAATGTTTTTGCTTTTTTGGGAAGTATTTTACAGAAGTTCTGTACTTTTGTTATTACTATTTTTATGAACTCATTGAAATCGCTACTTGTATTCAGTATTTTTACATGATAAAATCATTCATCCAGGTCTTTGTAGATTGAAGTTCTTTGTCAATCATAAGTATCATTATACTAACGTTTCTTTCTTGATGATGTTGTTAAACACATGTAGTACCCTTAAGTACGCTATTGAATTTACAACTGTAAAAATACTTTAATTATTTTTTTTTTTTTATTGTTCTTGTCTCATCTTCCTCACATGTCAGGTGCGATCTTAACGCGAGCATAAGGTAAAAACAGTAATATATACGAATGTCGGTCAGGAATACAAAAAAAAATTTAGGACATCAGAAATGGTGAAACTTGACAGAAATTAAACATCCCTTTTTACAAAGACAGGCCTTAAATTAGTGTAGCATCAATTTGCTTCATTTTCTAGGTATAGTAAATGATTAGATAGTGACGAATTCTCAGAATGAGTTTATATCCACGATTCGGCTGCACCAAACAGTGGGTACTCAGACGATTTGTCATTGGATTACGTCTATATTACAAAATCAGACATTGATGTTGATATTTTAAGTGCGCAAAGATAAAAAATTAACTTCATTGTGGATTTCACAGGCGTGGAACAGGAGGTGTAGGAGGTGGTTTCAGAAGAAAAGGTGGACATGGAGGTAGACATGACGATGCCTTGGGAGGTACAGGACAAGGTGGAAATCATCCTCCGAAACCCAGCGCTCCGCCGTAAATAAAAAGCTGATTTAATTTTTTCACTTTGTCCTGAAAACTATCTTCTTAAATACATTTCAAAATTTACAACTCTCCCTTCGGCCCAGCTTATCTAACTACATCTACAAAGTGTCAGTATCAAGCTCTTGCTTCAAATCCAAAGTGATGTCTTTTAGAAAAGTGATTATTTATTAATCGTATAAATGAAAATATAATGAATAATGAACCAATAATTGGTATATAAAAATTTTCGAAATTGTGAATTTCACAGGTTTGAAAACGGAGGTGTAGGAGGTGGTTTCAGAGGAAAAGGTGGACATAGAGGTAGACATGACGATGCCCTTAGAGGTACAGGACAAGGTAGAAATCATCCTTTGAAATCCAGCGCTCTGCCGTACGTAAAATACGCATAAAATTTTTTCACTTTGTCCTGAAAACTATCTTCTTAAATACATTTCAAAATTTACAACTCCCCCTTCGGCCCAGTTTATCTATATAAAAATTTTCGTTATTGTGTGTTTCACAGGCGTAGAAACGGAGGAAAAGGAGGTGGTTTCGGAGAAAAAGGTGGACATGGAGGTAGACATGACGATGCCTTGGGAGGTACAGGACAAGGTGGAAAACATCCTCCGAAACCCAGCGCTCCACCGTACGTAAAATACTAATAAAAATTTTTCACTTTGTCCTGAAAACTATCTTCTTAAATACATTTCAAAACTTACAACTCCCCCTTCAGTCCAGCTTATCTATATAAAAATTTTCGTTATAGTGAATTTCACAGGTTTGAAAACGGAGGTGTAGGAGGTGGTTTCGGAGAAAAAGGTGGACATGGAGGTAGACATGACGATGCGTTGGGAGGTACAGGACAAGGTGGAAATCATCCACCGAAACCCAGCGCTCCGCCGTAAATAAAAAGCTGATTTAATTTTTTCAATATATCCTGAAAATTTTCTTCTTAAATACATTCGAAATTCACAACTCCCCCTTCGGCCCAGCTTATCTATATAAAAATTTTCGTTATTGTGAATTTCACAGGTTTGAAAACGGAGGTGTAGGAGGTGGTTTCGGAGAAAAAGGTGAACATGGAGGTAGACATGACGATGCCTTGGGAGGTACAGGACAAGGTGGAAATCATCCTCCGAAACCCAGCGCCCCGCCGTAAATAAAATACTAAAAAAATTTTTTCACTTTATCGCAAAACCTTTCTCATGAAAAGCATTTGAAAATTTCCATCATTGTGGATTTCGCAGGGCTCAACAAGGAGATGCAGGAGATGGTTCGGGGAAAAAAGGTCAACCTGGAGGTGAACATGGCGATAACTTAGGTGGTAAAGGAGAAGGTGCACATTCCACTCCGGGAGACGGCCATTTACCGTAAACAAAATACGCATAAAATTTTTTCACTGTATCCTATAAACTTTCTAAAAAAATACATTTCGAAATTTACAACCCCTTTCGCTGGACTCACTTAGCCACATAAAAATTTTCGTCATTGTGGATTTTACAGGGGTGTGAGAGGAGCTGTAGGAGGTGAACTTGGTGGCTCCGGAGGTAGAGGACAAGTTGAAAAATATACTCCAAACGGCGGCACGTTACTGTAAATAATATACTGATAAAATTGTTTCACTTAATCTTTAAAACCTTCTTATGAAATACATTTCGATATTCACAACTTCTTCACTTAGCTAAATGTAATACTCCATTAAATTCTGGCAGTAGAAAAAGTCCTCACTTTTATTTCTATAGGTTTTTTTTTAAGTCTTGATACCAATTTTTGTGTTATTTTAATGTTGATGGTTTACGTTCATTACACGAAAACTCTAGGTTTTGATGTATCGAAAATTCTCATCAATATCATTCAAAATATGAAGAAATTCTTATGTACTGTAACTCACTATCTTCGTAATCTCCTCCTCAAGAAATTATTGATAAATGTCTTAATTTTGCACATTTGTTCATATAAGGGATCAACTGGGACTTAGATCTAACCATGGCCATGGAGATGGTCATGGAGGCATAGGACCAAGTGGAGGATATAATTCGGGAAGCGGCTATGGAGGGTGAATAAAATACTAATAAAATTTTCACACTTTATCTTAGAAACTTTATAATATAAAATTACAAAATTTTTATATAACATTAAAAAATTCACAACCCTCCCACTGAGCTAGATGAAAAATAAATGTTTCCTAGGCTCTGACCTAGAAAAAGTTCTTACTATAAATTTTATAATTTTTTTTTAACGTTCTAACGATTTTTCTGAAATTACAATCATGAAAGTGTACGTTTATTAAACTAAATCAAAGATACTCATAAATATCGGTTAAAATATGTAGAAATTCTCATGTAATATCTCTCATTATCTCATAATCTCCTTCCCAACAAAAATTCGAATTACATAAAAATTGTGTACGTTTGTCCATACAAGGGATGGCATGGGATATGGAGGATATGGAGGATATGGAGGATATGGACATGGCGGTGGCTATGGAGGCTATGGAGCTTCAGGACATATGGGAGGATTTGGTTCGAGAGGCGGCTCTGTAATGTAAATGAAATACTCATGAAATTTTTTCACTTCATCATCAATACTATTTTATAAAATACGATTCAGAATTTCAAACTCCTCCGCTTAATTGAATAAAAATAAATCTTCATTAAACTCTGACAGAGAAAAATTCCTATTATGAATTCCATCAGTTTTTTTTTTAAATCTGAATACCAATTTTTCTGAAGTGACAATGATTAGAGTGTACGTTTATTAAATGAAAACTCGAGGTTTTGCGCATCGGAAATTCTCATGTATCTTTCGAAATAAAAAGAGATTCTTTCGTTATGCATTTCATAATCTTTATTATCTCCTTCTAGAGAAAAAAAGGTGAATATAAAAATTGTGCACATTTGTTCATTAAAGTAATCAAATTGGAATTGGATATCACGGTGGCTATGGACGTGACTATGGAGGTGACTATGGAGGTGGCTATGGAGGTGGCTATGAAGATATAGGACATACTTCAAGAGGTAGCTTTGGAGATTCAGGAGCTAATTTGGAAGGCGACTATGGAGATACAAGAGAAACCTTGAGTCGCGACATGGAATATAAAGAACCTTCTTCGGGAAGCGGTTCTGGAGGGTGATTAATGTATTTGATAAATATTATTTAATTGCCATTCAAAATTTTTCATAAAACACATTTCTAAATTTACAATTTCCACAACTTAGCTACCAAAAAAAATGAATCTTACTTCTCCAGTTACTTACTTTAACCCCTCAAGTTTTCGTCGAAAACTTAATAATTAATTTTTATAAAATAACATCGCTTAAAGCGGATGTCATGACTTTATGTGTGTGTATCCTATTTAAAATAATTGCATGCAAAAAAGTATGTCAACCTTTTAGCAATTGAATGGAGCGTAAAAAAAACATTGCACAAGAAGGAAAACGTAATAAGTTTCTCAAGTGAAACCAACTTTCATGTTATTCTCCTATTGAAGAAGTGCAACGTCTTTCGATGTATGATCTTTGCTAAAAAATGTAAATATCGCGAACTATAGGAGTTTAAGTATAATTTTAACGAAGTATGGTAATTTTTTCAAATGAGATTGAAATTTCAGCAGTAAATAATTAATTTTTTCTCTATTTAAATAAAATAAAATTTATTGATACTAGTATTTCATTTTACAAGTATGGTCCTGTATGCATAATTTGATATTAAGTTCATGTCAAATTACTAACAATCTCAAAATAATTTGATTCCAGTGAATTATTAGGTTATTGAAGAATATCTGCAAGCAGAGGTGTTAAGGTATTTTTATAATGAAAATATAACTTTAATTGAATTTTGGTCATACTTCACATTCTTATATTCACAAAAGATATTTTTCAGTGATGTCTTTGGTAGCGACTAGAACTCTCTTAATGGAATACTGCTACATCGTTTATGAATTTACTGACAATGTGTAACCATATCTTTCCAAATTAAGAAAATGTTTGAGGATCGTAAATAATTCGTTGAACATTTCTGTAATGAATATATTTCTCAATTGTGTATGTAGTTTTGAGAGACAAACAATAAATAAACCTGCAAAAAAAATAACCTATGTTTTCGTTATTTTCTTCAGTGTCTACCTGAATAATTTAATATGAAATGACAAGCTGGAGAAAAAGAAACGAAACGACAATAAAACCGTGACCCTGACATTATTTTTTATAGCTGTATAAATTTTTATAATAACGCTATAGGATGTCACTTATCAAGATTATACTGTGTATGATTGTAAACAGACGATATAAAAATTTTATTTTACTATAATAAAAATGTGTTGCATATCAACAGTTCAATGTTGTTAAATAATTTTTTTTTTACTTCAGGTTACATTTCGAACGTGTGTATATGTGAAAAAAATTGTCAAGTGTTTGTGATACCAAAATAAATCAAACTGTCAAACATTTACGTTCTTTGTTCAATCATCTCCTGAGACGTACTTGGACATTTTTCTTTTAATTCTTCAAGTGTGGATTGGAACACTTTCGTGTAGTGTAAAAAAAAGTGTAAAAATTCAAATGTCAAGTACTGTAAAGTGTTATCAGAACTTAAGGGTTAGATTGAAAAATTCTCCAACGGCTAACAATTTTTCAGCTTCTCAAGCATGTGTGATAATTGAACAAAAATCACTCTTCGTTCTGGACACTTTTGTTCATATGAATAAGGAAAAGATTTAGTCACGTCATTTCTAAAATGATATATTGTTAGTAAATAACTTCCAAACTTAATTCTCAAGTTCTGTTATGTATGAAAAGTGAAAAAGTCGGAAAACGTCGCAGTCTTTCTTGAATTTGCCACCTTGAAACCCTTGAAAGTAAGTAAGTTTTTTCAATTAAACACGATACTTTTTTTTCAAGGATCGATTAAATATCTGAAAGATTCGATATTTTTAACTTTGGTTGGTAAAATATCAAATTTTTAATAGTTTTCTGAATCCTCATTAATTTTTATACTGATAATATCTAAAGTTAGACCGAAAATTATAATGTGTATTATAGGGTGAATTTTTTGTGCTACTGATAGATTTTGACTAACGCTCAGTTAAAAACTGAAAGATCTGAAGAGATTGAAAAAAGTCATATTAAAAAAAAAAGAAAAAATATGTTTCTAATGTTCTTCGCTGCAGAATAAGAAAATTGTAATTAGGAAATTAAAATTTAAGTGTAAATAAAGAGTGAAACGACTCACAAGTAAAATATCTATTGTGTTTTTTTTCCCTCATCACTAAATAATGTGCCTAGAATTTAAAAAATTTGTCTGTTTGTTATTCAATGTTGTAAATTATAGTTTCCAAACAACAAAAAACATGTAAGCTTAGAAGTTGATTATTATTTCACAAAATCAATGGGAGATGTGTTTGATCTTTGGAATCAAATTTTTCTCGCACAAAAAAAACTGTCTTCACGGATGAAATTTTTCCTTATAACTTTCGAACTTTTATTGCAGAAAATTTCAGTATTTTTTTTTCAGTAACATCAAGCTTGTTGAAATTCGTATTGCAGGCATATACATTCTTGAAACTCTTGTGAATATATAATACATATTTTTCATCTAACTACGCAATATAATTTTATATTACCCATATTAGCATCAGCCTCGAAAACTGCAAAAAAACTGTTTTTTTTTTTTTTTTTAAATAGAATATTCCATCACCTGAATATGAAAGATTATTGATAAGGACATGAAAAATGAATAATTTAAGACTGTTCCCATATTACGTAACGATATTAGGGTGTAGGGGGGGGGGGGGTCAGCTTAAGTGTTACTTTTTATGTTAGCGCTCATGGTGAAATCCGTTACGAGAAGAAATGGGGGGGGGGTCTAAAATCCCAAAAAAACGTTTCACGTAATATGTAAACGCACGCTTTCAAAAAACAATTAAATTGTTTCCATTGTGCTAAATAATAATGGAGATATTCGTGCGTTGTTCAACAAAAATCTAGTTGAAAATCCGAATAAATGTTTATAACAAAAAAATTTTTGTCTATTATTGTAAGTGGTGCTGGAATCAGTCTAAATGCTAGTGTTAGAAGTCTTGCAAAAAAAAGCAATAAAAGGCGAGCTAAAGTCGCGTCATTAATGGCATCTCTTCTTTCAAAGTAAACTATAGAAATATTTTTTTAGCAGGACCGGAAAAAAATAAAAATAAAATTGAACTTCCTAAGAAAAGATACTTTGGAAATAAGTTTTCCATAGTTTCAGTAGATGAATAACAAGCTTATTTTTTAGTGGAAACATTCGGTTTCCAGTCGATATTACCCAGTAACTTATGATATACATAGTCTTTAATGATTTGATTCTAGGGTAGGTTGACAATTGTTTTTTGGCAAAAAATACCAAAGAAAAAAAGTACTTTTTTCATGAATAATTTACGAAAATCACAAGAAACGTGTACTAACCATTTAAAATATTTTGTGTTTCAGGTAGGCACTGACCAGAATTCATATGCTGAAAAACTACGACAATGTATAAAACAAACATTTAATAACTTTTTCCTACTTTTCCTTTTTTTCCCGCAAAAATAGTATAAACAACAGTCTTCAAAATTCTTTTATAGTTGTATAGTTTTAAAACTGTCGATAAATATAACTGTGAGCAAAAAAAATCAAGTTCTTTGAATTATTGCAAGACATTTGATACAAGCTTAGTTACAATATGAAATTTTTTCGAACCTGAAAAACTATTTTTTGAAGTGAAAACAAAGTAATTTTTTAAGAAAATAATTATATCTAGAATTATATTAGTAGAGTATTTGGAGAAGTATGCATTTTCACAAATCTGGAGTTTGGCCGTCATCAATACGTCTTTCTTCTTCTGTTTCGGTTCCCATTTACCGCGTCTTACTCGCACATGAGCAGCGACAACATCATCACAAATAATAACTTCAATCGAATTAAACTCAAAATCTTAAGATCGCACGAAAAATTTTCCGAGTACTAAAAAATGTAGTTTTCATCAATCTTATGATACTGATAATTTGTTTAATAAGACTGCCAACATTCTTTACAATTTCACAATTTGGCAACAGGAAGTTCCATAACAAGGCAAACGTCGTTTCAATCTTTTTTACCCAAACAATGTGCAGAAGATAACGAATGATTCTCAGCTTTTATAAAAAACTTTATAGAAAAAGTAAAAATTTCCAGACGGTCATACAATCTAAATTTCATGAGAAACCAAAGTTGTATACAGAACAGTTAATTCCGCCACGAATAAAACACAGAAAAAAGATTACTTTCAAATTCAAAAAAACTATGACTACGAAAATTGGTATCATTTTAATGCGATTTCAATTGAACAAATTTTTTATCTTACCATTAGGGTTACGCGTCCTTGAAAATCTTGAGAAAAATTCACACATTTTTCTTATCAAATTACGCAAGAAATTTCAATATTACACAATTTCGCGAAAGCTATCTAACTCGTCAAAAAATTACAAAAGCAGTGATGTGGGAATATTGTGATGGGGGAGTCGAAATAAAACCCGAAAGACCGAATTATTTAAATCAAACTTGATACATTTATTGATACAAAAAAGAAACTGGGTCAGACAAAAACCGGCACTCCAAACTTTCACGCGTCCGCCATTATTATTGTTATGCCGCGTCGTTTCTCCCCGCTCGAGTTCTCGTCGCTATCGGGGAAGCCTCACGCGCGCCCTCGCTCGCCAAATTTGAAATCTTGTCCTCCCACATTCGGCCATCCTGCTTTTCATCCGCCTCGGATGAAGAATAGTCGTCGACAACCCACGGCTTCAGGTATTCTGCGCAAGACGTCGTCTGCTGTGGTCCCTCGCCCTGGCCCTCTCGTTGGACGTCGTAAGTGTCGCCTGGTTTGGTCCTGGTCACCGAGTAAGGTCCATAGAATTTCTTCTTCAGCTTGAGACCTGGCCCAAACTAGGTTCTCTTCACTGCAACCAGGTCGCCCACCTTGTTTCGACGAGCCGCACGACGTCGCCGATTGTACGTTCTCTTATTATCTTTCTGCACCCTCAGTATTTGCCTGGTCGCTGCTTCTCGTAGCTCATCTCTTGATTCTTGAAAATCTTCAGCTAACTCCTGGTCAATTAGCTCGATCAGTCTCGACTCCGTCCCACTCCTCATCGTCACGCCGGTCAGCAGCTCGAATGGAGTACGGCCGATGCTTCGGTGGTAGGTTGAATTTATGGCTCTCTGGACATCAGGTACGTGCTTGTACCACTTCGTCGGGTCATCGATGGCCAGCTTGACCAGGATACTGACAATCGTAGAGTTGATTTTCTCCACCTGTCCATTCGCCCTTGGCAGCCCCGTGGTGATCATCGAGTGTGTAATTCCGTTCATCGAGCAATACTCGCTGAATTCGCCTGATGTGAACGCTGTGCCTCGGTCCGACACGATTTGGACGGGGTTTCCGAAGGTTGTTTTCTGGAGTTCTAGCTTCTCGATGACCTCTCGCGCTAACGTCGTTCGAGTAGGGTACAGCCACACGAATTCGGTGAAGCTGTCAATGACCGAGAAAATGTGGTTGTACCTCTTATGAGTCGATTCCAGCGGCCCAATGTGATCGACGTGATACGTTCTCAGTGGCAGACTCTCCTTGAACAATGGGCTGAGGAACCCCTCCTGTTTCCCGGCTTTTCTGTTGACCAAAGTACATTTCACACAATTAGAAATCACCCTTTAGACTTTCTTTTTCAAATCAGACACGTAAAAATTTTGTTTGACTTCCTCTTCGGAATCCCATAATTCCCCTTTTCGTGTGCGATACGTATGACCTCATTTTGCATAGCCCTTGGAATCACCAGCAATTCTCGGCCATCTTGGAATTTGAAGAGCAGCTCACCCCGCAGGATGTAATCCTTGTAGTCCGGCTGTGCCGCCAACACAACCTTGATGGCGGAAATCCCTCCGTCTTCCTGCTAGGCCCTTTTTATACGAGCAGTGGTACCATTCGAAACAGCATACAGGACAGTAGGGTGTCTACTCAGGGCGTCAACGTGGACCAGTCTTTTTCCAGGGTGATGCTCGATTGTGTAGTCAAATTCTGCAAACGCCGTGTACCACCTGGCGATCCGAGGTACCAAGTCTTTCTTGTCCATCGTCTTTTGAAACGCCTGGCAATCTGTAACAATTTTGAATTTTAGACCCAGGAGATACACCCGGAATTTTTTCAGAGCGGTTACCACCGCCAGGGCTTCCAATTCATAACTGCAGAACTTTTCTTCTTGGGGCGTCGTCTTCTTGCTCATATAGTGCACTGGGTGCATTTTTCCGTCTTCAGGTATTCTTTGTAGAAGGACTGCTCCGTATCCGTGGTTGCTAGCGTCCGTGTGTAGCTCGGTTTCCAGTGCCGGGTTGTAGCGTTTAAGTACTGGTTCATTTGTCAAGGCCTCCTTCAGTGAGAGAAATGCCCTCCGCTGCTCTTGATGAAATTCGAACTCATTTTCTTTTCTTAGTAGGTCACTGAGCGGCTTGGCAATTCATGCGTAGTTGGGAATGAATTTCCTGAAGTATCCAGTCAGACCTAGGAAGCTTTGGACATCCTTCGTAGTTCTAGGCTCGGGATAATTCTGCACCGCCAGCGTCTTCTTTGGTGTCGGGAAGATGCTTCCATTCTCTACCACGTGACCCAGGAATTCTAATCGTCTTTGAAGGAAGTAACATTTTTTGAAGTTCAATTTCAAACCATGTTCCTCGGAGCACCTCATGACCCGCTCCAATCTGTTCATCGCCTCCTCCTCGTCACGTCCTGGAACGATCAAATCATCAATGTAGATGAACACTATGCCTTCGCGAATCAATGGCCAGAACACGCAGTTGACATAGCGCTGGAAAACTGCCGGGAATTGCAAAATCCAAAAGGGACAAATCTGAATTGAAATTGTCCACTGTTGATGACGAAAGACGTGTATTTTCGACTTTGAGGTTCCACTCCAACTTGCATGAAGCCATTCTTCAGGTCCAGGTTGCTATAGACTTTTGCTCCTTGTAGTTTATCTAAAACATCCTCAATCAAAGGCATTGGAAATCTATCCTTGACAGTTACCTTGTTAATACGTCGGTAATCAATACATAATCTGTGCGATCCATCTTTTTTTTTTGTTACCGCAACTGGACTTGAGTACTCGGACACGCTAGGTTCTATTATTCCATCTTGGAGCCACTCTTCTACTTGTCGCTCGGCTATCTCCCTCTCCCTCGGGTACAGGCGTCGTGGTCGGCTGCTTACTGGTTTCTTTTCCGTCAGGGTGATCTTCATTTCCACGTCGATTTTCTTTTCTTTCTTTAGGTCGTATTCGGTCACCAGTACCTTGACCCTTTCTCTGTTTCCTGCTGATGCCATCTCTCCTATGTTCAGCTCGTCCTCCTCGTAAATCCTGACGTGCATGGCGAAGAATTCTTCCTTGCTCTTGGTGATTTGGATGGTGCCTTTAGTCATAGTGAGTTCACCTTGGTTCAAGAGCTCATTACTAATAATGACCGGCATTTTCATTGTGTCCTCTGGAACAACATAGATATCAACAGAATATTCATCCTCGTCAATCTCGATTCTGGATACAAAGTACTCCCTTGGGGCTACATAATTTTTCCAAAAACCAGATAACACCATGTCAGACTTCCGTAGTGGGGTTGCTCCCATTTCTTCATAGAAATCTTCTAGCATCAGGATCAGCTGATATTCCGTGTCGATCAGAGCGTCGACTTTCTTGCCTTTAATCACTACTTCATTTGACTTAAAGACCGGGGATGCTGCATTCACACTTGACTTCTGATGTGAATCCGGTACTCGCCCTGGGTACACGTTCGAAATGTGCCCAAACTGGTTGCATTTGAAGCATTTTGTACCCTTATGCTTGAAAGTGCAGTCCGCTGATTTGTGACCGTCGTTACTGCCACAGTTAAAACACTTGTCATTGGACTTCTTGTTCACGTTCTTCTTGAGTGCCCGGTCAGTGTCTGGTTTGCTTGGCCTTGGAAATTTTTCATATTTATACGTCTTGTGGGATGTCTTCTCAACTGCTTTTTCGTAACTGCGCAGCTTCTCCTTGAACTCCTTCATGTCTCTGGCCCCATTAAGTATCATCTTGGTCCCTGAATCGTCCTCGAGTCCATCGATGATGTATTGCTGCAACGATTCCTCGTCGATATCTGCTCGGTTAGCCAGTTCCTTCATGATCAGAAAATATTCTTGAAAAGATTTTTCTTTTTTCTTGCGTCGTCTGCCAGAAGTTTGTGGATTTCAGCACTCCAGGTCTTCTCATCGAACTCTTCCTTCAGGGCCTTGCTTAACCGTCTCCACGTCGTTATACCTCTTTCTCTTTGGATGAAAATTTTTGCCAGTCCCGTCAGGGATTTTTTTGCGAATATAAACGTCTGCAAATCCGTCCATTCCTTTAGGGCACTGGTTTCCTCGAACTGGAAACCCAGAGCTACCGTCGAATGGTCGTATCGAACCCTCCACGTCTCGGAAAGTCATGGCAAACCTTGGGGTATCTCGATGTCCTCTGATGGAACGTTGATCATCTTCTTCATCGTCGTCGCACTGGCTAAGTGGTGTGTCGTCGTGCTGATTCCTCTGCCAGGCTGGGCGACTGCAGATAGTGAGGTTGGATATTCGCCTAGCCTCAGATCCTCGGGAGTAGGCGTCATCTTCTTGAAGCTCATCTTCTTCGTCCTCACCCTCGTCATCGTCTTCCTGATCGCCCTTCCTTGGAGTGGCCATTGAATTCATGAATGATTCGAGATCCATCAGACAATCCAGGATACGCTGTAACAATTCTCTCGTGGATCCATCATAATCTATACCAATAATACCACAGATTATAATTAATTCGGTCTGAGAAAATTCTTTGTTGATGTAAGATATTTTCCTGTTATACTTTTCGGAATCGTGTGTAAAATCGAACCCCCTGAATTCCCTCAAACGTCGTCGATTTCCTCTATCACCTGGATCACTCTCGAAAACAAGCATATGAAACGCCCTGACTGCCTTGACGGGGGCGGCCCTTATGTTGATATTTATTTTCTCGTAACTTCCTTAAGTCGGCATCGTGATGAATCGTCAATGTACCCCCGCCGAAACGACCGTTGGCAAGACTGAAGCCGCAGTTCTCTGTCCCTCGAAAGATCCCGCTCAAAATCAACCACGGAAATAGTCAGCGTCAGATCGATGGTCGATAAAACAGGAAATCGCGCAGAATACCGCTCGAATCAACACAAGGAAAGTCGGTGTTGTATCGATTGTCAGTAAAACAGGGAATCGCGCAGAATCCCGCCCGAAATTAATCTCACAAATCGTTCCCCGAAAACTTCGCGACTTCCACATTCTCATAAATACCTCGATCTCATCCTTCTCGCCACCTCAACGATCTTGATTAAAAACATAATAGATCCTCGCCGTAGGCGTCACCTGCTGCAGTAGTATCGTTGCACGCCGTCCCCTTCGCCCGTCATCCACGAGTCGTCGTCGCCCCACGTCGTCCACGAGCCGCCGCCACCGGACGTCGTCTACGAGCCGTCGTTGCTCGCCGTCCTCACTCGTCACACACGTGCTGCCGTCGTCTCTCGTCGTTTCCACGTCGTCGTCGTTCGTCGTTGGAATCGGCTTGAATCGTCTTGATATATTGGTTTTTTCTTCTTTTTTTTTGCCTTTCCTCCAGCGATGCTCACGTCCTGATGCTCGCCACGTCCTTCGTCGTATTCTTTCTTTCGCGCACTCGCGTCATCCGAGCTTACGTTTCTCGGCCCATTTCACGGTTACTCCCAGTCGAGGCCCCCAAAGTTGCGGGAATACCGTGATGGGGGCGTCGAAATAAAACACGAAAGACCGAATTATTTGAATCAAACTCGATACATTTATTGATACAAAAAAGAAACTGGGTCAGACAAAAATCAGCACTCCAAACTCTCACGCGTCCACCATTATTATTGTTATGCCACGTCGTTTCTCCTCGCTTGAGTTCTCGTCACGATCAGGGAAGCCTCATGCGCGCCCTCGCGCGCCAAATTTGAAATCCTGTCCTCCCACAGTAATATTTTCAAGAAGTAATTTATTTTCTTTAACAATGTACTTCACGACGCTCTCATCGTTGATGCAATACACTTATCAAAAATTGAATGAAAATATTGAAAGTTTTTAAATATCACAATACTTTCTACTTACAGATACATGCAGAAGGTAAATGAAAAAATGAATTTTGAACAACTTTTTAAGAATTTTATTTTGATGACATAACTTAATATTACACAATACTTTTTTGCATAATAGAAGTTTAAAATGAGAAAAAATAAATATCTGTGGAACTTCTTACGATGTAATTATTTTTTCAATTACGTGGAATCGAAAATTTTTACAACCTACTGATTACATTTTTCTCAGATTTTTTGAAAAGTTCGACGATAGTTACTTTTTTTGCAATGAGTGCGTAAAAAAAGATTTTTTGTGAGTTTTCAAAGATTTTCTTGGAATTAATAATGTACTAGGAAATTAATAAGCAAATTCTAACTACTTTTTGAAAATTGAAAATTCACATGTATAAAAAAGGAATGAATTTTAGAGATTCTTGTAGTTTTTTTTTTGGTGTCAACTGAATCGGTAAGAAAAAATTTCCTTGAAATACAATTGATTGTTTATTTTCATGCTTACATAAATTTGCTTGAAACCTGTTTTTGAGCTCTTTTGGGAAGAATACCTTGCCTATCCATTATTGTTTGAAACTGTGTACCTATTTTAAATTTTACTTAGCTCTGGAATTTTTTCCTCCATTAGCTTCCGATTCCATCGAAAATGCAGAAAAGTCTGGTATTCTTGGTGACTGCTTTTGCATTGGTTTCATTCCATGCATTCAATGCAGCTCCTTTAGAAGGGTAAGCAAAGAATTTTATTACTTATTTTTTGATACTCTAGTAAAAGACAATAAGATTTACAGTGTCATAACACTGTGTTAATGAAAAAATTCTTCGATATCCTATTGGAAAATATTGAATCTAAAGTTATTGCCAGCTACAAACACGATATTTTCTTCAAAGTTTTCGAAACTTTTTAACTTTTTCGTTCTGGGCATACAAACTTATACAGTTATCTGAAAATCGAAATAATGTCATCTGAAACATACTGTAAAAGGAAGAAAATGTACAAGAGAACAGAGTTTTTCTAGAGAATTTTCTTACGATCAATTTTTCCTGTAGTTATGTATTGTTTAGAAATATCTATTCTTATTTACAGTACACCGTTATCTTTTTTTTTTTCATGGGTATCACACTTTGATAGATTTTTTTGCTTTTTTGAGAAGTATTTTACAGAAGTTTTGTGCTTTTGGTACAGTTATTTTAATGAACTCATAGAAATGCACATTTGTACTCAGGGTCCTTGCATGGTGAAATTATTTGTTCAGGTGGTTGAATTCAAGCTTTGTATAAATCATAAGTATAATAATTGACGTGGTACAAATATTTAGATTTGAACGTAAAATATTCTCGATGGTAGTAAAACTCACATGAGTGGGATTGGTGGCCAAGGAGGTAGATTTGACGATGACTCTAGAGATACAGGACAAGGTGGAGGATATACTCCAAAAGGCAGCAATTTACTGTAAATAAAATACTCGTTCAATTTTTTCGCTCCGTCGTGAAAAAATTTTATAAAATATACTTCGAAAAGTATAAGCTAGCTACATGAAAATAAATCTTCTCTAAACCCTTAAATAGAAGAAGTTCTCACTGTGAATTCGATGAATATCATTCAAATATTCTAATTCCGATTTTTCTGAAATAGCAATGACTATAGTGTACGTTTATTTCATTATTACTCGGGGTTGTGATGTATTGAAAATGCTCATAAATATCTTTTAAAATATCGAGATATTCTTATGTACTGTATCTCATTATCTTCATTATCTGCTTCCAAAGAAAAATTCGATGAACATAAAAATTGTACACATTTGTTCATACAACGGATAAAATTGGGCTAAAGCCTAACGGTGGCCATGGAGGCATGGGACTTCATGGACAATTTCAAACGGGAGGCGGCTTTGGAGGGTGAACGGAAAACTTATAAAATTTTTTAACTTTACGTTAAAAACTTCCTTATGAAATAAATTAAAAATTTACAACTCCCCGGCCTTGAGTTTCGATTCCGCCATTTTTCGAAAATTAAATGTCACTGTGCGCTCAAAAGTTCAACCCTTTGAGAGCTTTGTTGGTAGACTGACGCTCCCGCTCGGGAACGTCGTATTTATAGATAGTGATGGCGCTGCAATCGCGCGCTGTTGCTATGCGTGCTCAAGGTTAGTACTGTTTACATGGCAACTCATGATGAAGGTTGTCGAACCTGCGCACTGTTGCCACGTCTAGCGTCGCGCACTGTTGTCACGTCTATCGTCACGCACTGTCTTAAAATTTCCTCTAAATAACCCCGTACACTCCGTACTTAAAATCTTTTCAATTTATCGTTCAACGATGCGATAATTATAGAGTGACTCGCGATCATGTCAAAAATGTGACTGACAGATGATAGGAAAATCAGGGGATATTATATAGAGAAATGATGACGTCACCATCGAATCCCCACTGCTCGATATGAGTCAGAGATGCTGACTTTGTGGTTTTGAGAATCGAGCGATTGCTTCTATAAATAGCGGAATTAAATGACTTCTACGCATTAAACCAAACAGGATACTAAGATTACAATTGCGCTGAAAGTGTAAAAAAAAGTATCAAATGACAACTGCGCAACGAAAAAAATATCATGATCATATTACATCTAGGACCGGAAGTCATTTTGTAAACAAAGATAACAGAAGTCATAAATTTGACGCATTCAAAGAATGCCGACTTGTAAATAAATGATTACAGTGCTGGAAATTGGTAACGAGATTAAATTACATCTTCGCGCGAGCGACTTTTCTAAACAAAAGATTCAGATTACATTTACGCAGCAATTTTTTCATACAAACATCTAGATCTATATTAAGCTGTGATCAAATTACTATTAAACAGAGAAACCCAACTCATTAAACAAATGGAGCAAATCTTATCTTGCCGTGATATTTTTAGAAGTTTCATAACATAAATAATTAAAAGAAATTGGCTCATGTTCGAATTACATTTACAAAGAGAAATCCAACTCTATGAACAAATGAAGCAAAGTCCATCTTGGTATCATATTTCGTGAATTTTCATAACATAAATAATTGCATAAAATTGATTTATCTTCGAATAACATTAACGCAGTTTTATCCGAACGTTTCTAGGTCAACGCTTACAAGTTAAAACTTGTCATTATGACGTCATCGCTTAGGAATTCCACACTGCGAGGATTATCAAACTATCACTAATAAAAGTTTATTATTTTCTACAAATCATATTATTATGAAAAAAGAAATAAAATTCTTAATCGCGTAATATTAATACCATTTGTCCACTTATTCTTGAAAACTTTCCTACAAAATACATTTCAAAAATTTACATCTACACCGCTTATCCCCGTAATGAATAAATCTTTATTACTATGTTATGAAAAGAGTTTTATCTACAAATTCTCTAAGTTTTTTTGGAAAAAAATTACTTGCAACTTTAATGAATTTATAATAATTAAAATAGTCATTCATTAAATAGAAACTTGAGGATTTGATGTATCGGAAATTCCTCTGAAAATCTTTGAAATTATAAATACATTCTTATGCCATGCATCTCACTATTTTAATGATCTCCTTCTAAAGAAAATGTCGATGAATATAAAAATTGTGCACATTTGTTCATAGCAGTAATGGAATGGGACTTGGACATAACGGTGGCTATAAAAGTGGCTATGAAGGTGGCCATGGAGGTGACAACGGAGGTGGCCCTAGAGGTAGCAATGAAGGTGGCAATGGAGGTGGCTATGAAGTTGGCTATGGAGGTGGATATGGAGGTCGCTATGAAGTTGGCTATGGAAGTGCCTATGAAGGTGGCGATGGAGGAGACTATGGAGGTGGCTATGGAGGTGATAATGGAGGTGGTCATGGAGGTGGCTATGAAGGCGGCCGTAAAGGTGAGAAAGGAGGTGGCTATGGAGGTCGCAATATAGGTGGCTATGGAGGTGGCTATGGAGGTAGCTATGAAGGTGACAACGGAGGTGACTATGAAGATAGCTATGGAGGTGACAACAGAGGTGGCAACGGTGGTAACTACGGAGTAGACAAAAAAGATACGAGACATACTTCGAGAGGCGACGAAGAGGATGAAGGAGATACTTCAGGAGCCAACTACGGAGATACAGAAGATACTTCGGTAGGCTACAAAGAAGATGAAGAAGATACTTCCGGAGGCGACGAAGAAGATGAAGAAGATATTTCAGAGGACGACAAAGAAGATGAGAGAGATACTCCGAGGAGCGATAATAAAGATACAGGACATTTTCTGGGAGGTGACAAAAAAGGTAAAGGACACACTTTCGGAGGTCCCAAAAAAAAAAAAGAAGATACTTCAGGAGGCGACTACAGAGATATAGAAGAAACTTCGGAAGGCGACAAAGAAGATAAAGTAGATATTTCCGGAGGCGACGAAGAAGATAAAGAAGATACTTCAGAGGACAATAATGAAGATGAGAGAGATACTTCGGTGAGAGACAAAGAAGATGAAGAAGTTACTTCGGGAGGCGACAAGAAAGATAAAGGACATATATCAGGACGTGACAAAAAAGGTAAAGGACACGCTTCCGGAAACAACAAAGAAGATGAAGAAGATAATTTGGAAGGCGACTATGGAGATACAAAAGATACTACAGCAGGCGACAAAGAAGATGAAGAAAATACTTCAGAAAGCCACAAAGAAGATAAAGGAGATACTTCTAGAGGCGACAAAGAAAATGAAGAAAATAATTCGAGAGGCGACTACGGAGATACAGGAGATACTTCAAGAAACAACAAAGAAGATGAAGAAGATAATTTGGTAGGCGACTATGGAGATACAATAGATACTTCAGCAGGCGACAAAGAAGATAATGAGAATACATCAGGAAGCGACAAAGAAACTAAAGGAGATACTTCTAGAGGCGACAAAGAAGATGGAGAAGATACTTCAGGAGGCGTAAGTAAAGATGAAGGGGATACTTCGGAAGGCGACAAAGAAGATGAAGAAGGTACTTCGGGAGGCGACGAAGACGATGAAGGAAATACGTCGGTTGACGATAAGGAAGATGAAGGAAATACTTCAGAAGGCGACAAGGAAGATGTAAGAGATACTTTGGGAGGCGACGAAGATAAAGGAGATACTTCAGGAGGCGACAAAGAAGATGTAAGAGATACCTTGGGAGGCGACAAAGAAGATGAAAGAGATACTTTGGGAGGCGACAAAGAAGGTGAAGGAGATACTTCGGGAGACGACAATGAAGATGAGGGAGATAGTTCTCAAGGTGACAAAGAAGATAAAGAAGATACTTCGGGGGGCGACAAAAAAGAAAAAGGGCATACTTCGATAGGTGACGAGGAAGATGAAGAAGATACTTTGGAAGGCGACAAAGAAGGTGAAGGAGATACTTCGGGAGACGACAATGAAGATGAGGAAGATAGTTCTGGAGGCGACAAAGAAGATGAAAAAGATACTTCGGGAGGCGGCAATAAAGATACAGGACATAATTCGGGAAGTGACAAAAAAGGTAAAATACATACTTCCGGAGGCAACAATAAAGATAAAGAAGACTCTTTGAAAGGCAACAATGAAAATACAGAAGATACTTTGGGAGGCAACATGAAAGATGAAGAAGCTACTTCGGGAGGAGACGAAGACGATGGAGGAGATACTTCGAAAGGCGACAGTGAAGATACAGAAGATACTTCGGGTGGCGACAAAAAAGATGTAAGAGATACTTCGGGAGGCGACAACGAAGATGAAGGTGATACTTCGGGAGGCGACAAAGAAGATGAAGGAGATATTTTGGGAGGCGACAACGAAGATACAGAAGATACTTCGGGAGGCGACAAAGAAGATGGAGGAGGTACTTCGGGAGGCAATGTAAACGATGAAGGAGATACTTCGGGAGGCGACAAAGAAGATGAAGGAGATACTTCGCGAGGCAACAACGAAGATACAGAAGATACTTCGGGAGGCGACAAAGAAGATGGAGGAGGTACTTCGGAAGGCGACGAAGACGATGAAGGAGATACGTCGGTTGAAGACAAAGAAAATAAAGTAGATACTTCGGGAAGCGACAAAAAAGATGAAGGAGATACTTCGCGAGGCGACAACGAAGATACAGAAGATACTTCGGAAGGCGACAAAAAAGATGAAGGAGATACTTTGGGAGGTGACAAAAAAGATAAAGGAAATACTTTAAAAGGTGTCAAAAAAGACAGAGAACACACTTCTGGAGGGAACCAAAAAGGTACAGGACATACTTCAGGAGGCAAAAAAGAAGATGAAGGAGATATTTCGGGAGGCGACAAAGAAGATGAAGGATATACTTTGGGTGGCGACAAAGAAGTTGAAAAAGATACTTCGGAAGGCGAAAAAGAAGATGAAGGGAATACTTCCATTGGCAACAAAGGAGATGAAGGAGATACTTCGGAAGACGACAAAGAAGATGAGGGAGATATTTTGGGAGGCAACAGAGAAGATGAAGGAGATACTATGGATGGCGACAAAGCAGTTGAAGAAGATACCTCGGGAGGCGACGAAGAAGATGAAGGAGATACTTTGCGAGGTGACAAAAAAGATAAAGGGGATATTTTGGAAGACGACAAAGAAGATGGAGAAGGTTCTTTGGGAGGCGACGAAGAAGATAAAGAAGATACTACTAGAGGCGACAAAGGAGATGAAGAGGATACTTCGGGAGGTGACAAAGAAGATGAAGAAGGTACTTCGGGAGGCGACGAAGACGATGAAGGAAATACGTCGGTTGACGACCAGGAAGATGAAGGAGATACTTCGTCAGGCGACAAAGAAGACGAAGGAGATACTTCGGAATACGACAAAGAAGATGAAGGAGATATTTCAGGAGGTGGCTCTGAAAGGTGAATATAATACTCATACCGTTTTTCCACTTTATTTCGAAAACTTTTCTATAAAATACATTAAAAAATTTACATCTACACTGCTCATCAACATAATAAATGAATCTTCATTAAACTATGATTTGGAAAATGTTCTCATTATAAATTCTATAAGTTTTTTTGAAAAAAATTACTTGCAACTTTAATGAATTTATCATGATTAAAGTAGTCATTCATTACATGGTAACTCGAGAATTTGATGTATCGGAATTTCTTATGAATATTTATTAAAATATAAATAAATTATTATGTCATGCATCTCACTATCTTTATGATCTCCTTTTATAGAAAATTTCGACAAATGTAAAAATTGTGCGAATTTGTACATAGAAGTAATAGAATGGGACTTGGACATAACGGTGGCTATGAAAGTGGCTATAGAGGTGGCTATGGAGATGACAACGGAGGTGGCCATAGAGGTAGCAATAAAGGTGGCAATGGAGGTGGCTATGAAGTTGGCTATGGAGGTGGCTATGGAGGAAGCTATGAAGTTGGCTATGGAGGTGGCTATGGAGGTGGCTATGGAGGTGACCAAGGAGGTGGCTATGGAGGTGGCTATAGAGATACGAGAGATACTTTGGAAGGCGAGTATGAAGATAAAGAAGATATTTACGAAGACGACAAGAAAGATAAAAAACATAAATCGCGAGGCAGCAATAAAGATACAGGATATACTTCGAAAGGCAAATCAGGAGATAAAGATGATACTTTTAGACGCGACAAAAGAGATGTAGGACATACTTCAGGGGGCGGAAAAACAGATGAAGGACATACTTCAGGAGGCGACAAAAAAGATGAAAAACATATGTCGGGAGGCGATAAAAAAGATAGAAAACATAAATCGGGAGACGACAACACAGAAACAGAACATACTTCGGCAGGCGACTCTGGAGATACAGAAGATAATTTTGGAGGCGACAAAAAAGATGAAGGACATACTTCAGGAGGTGACAAAAAAGATGAAAGACGTAAATCGGGAGGCGACAAAAATGATAAAAAACATAATTCGGGAGGCGACAGAAAAGATAAAAAACCTCATTCGGGAGGCGGCAATAAAGATACGAGAGATACTTCGGAAGGCAAATCTGGAGATAAAGAAGATAATTTTGAAGGCGACAAAAAAGATGAAGGACATACTTCAGGACGTGACAAAAAAGATGAAGGACATACTTCAGGAGGTGACAAAAAAGATAGAAAACATAAATCGGGAGGCGGCAATACAGATACAGGACATACTTCGGCAGGCGACTCGGGAGATACAGAAGATAATTTTGGAGGCGACAAAAAAGATGAAGGACATACTTCAGGAGGTGACAAAAAAGATGGAGGGCATACTTTAGGAGGCGACAAATAAGATGGAGGACATACTGCGGAAGGCGGATCTGGAGGGTGAATAAAATACTTATAACATTTTTTTTTACTTCACATCTATAATTTTTTATAGAACCCATTTCTAAATGTACAACTTCCACAGCCTAGCTACCAAAAAAATAAACCTTACTCTTTCAGTATCTTACGCTTACTCCTCTAGTTTTATTATAGAACTAAATAATCAATTTTCACAAAATTACAACGTTTACAACATTTTTCGTGTAGTATCCTATTCTTGAAAAATGCATGCAATAAATTATGTTAACCTTTCAGCAATTGAATGGAATGTAAAAAATACATTGTACAAGAAGAAAAACATAATAAGTTTCTCAGGGGAAACAAACTTTTATGCTATCTTTCAATTAAAGAAGTGTCCCTTCTTTAACTGTATGATCTTTCTTTTTAAATGTGAATCTAGCGGTTTGTAGAAGTTGGAGTATGATAATATTACTGTATGGTAATTTTTTTCGAAAAAGATTGAAATTTCAGCAGTAAATATTAAATGTTTTCTTCACCTTAACAATAGAAAATTTATTAATGCTTGTGTTCATTTTGAAAGTATGGTACTGTATACATAATTTGATGTTAATTTCATGTTAATTTACTAACGATTTTAAAATCATTTGATTTTAGTGGATCATTAGATGATTGAAGAATATTTGCAAGCGGAAGTGTAAAGGTATTGTTAAAATTTAAATATTTCCTTAATCGAATCTTGGTTATATTTCATATTGCGTAATTCAAAAAATGTTTATTTCAGTGATGTCTTTGGTACTGACTAGAACTCTTTTAATGGAATACTGTTACGACGTGGATGACTTCATCAAATATATAAAACCGTGTGTTTACGAATTCAGGAAATGTTGAGATTCGTAAAAAATTTGTTCAACATTTCTGTAGCGTATATTACTCTCTATTGTGTATGTAATTTTGAGAGACAAAGAATAAATCCAACTGCATTGAGAAAATACTCAATGTTTTCGTTTTTTTTTTTTTTTAGTATCTACCCGAATTATTTGATATGGATCGACAAGCTCGAGAATAAGGAACATAGTTTGATAAAACCGCGATATTGACATAATTTTTTATAGCTGAAAATTAAATTTAACTACGTTACAAAAGATACTCCAGAAAATTATTACTCCATAGTTGCAGTAAATGAATTACAATAGCTTGTTTGTTAGTAAAAATATCCGATTTCCAGTAGATATTACTAAGTAAATTATGAAATTGATAGACTAAAATAATTTGATTCTAGGATGAATGTACAATTATCTTTTGGCAAAAATAGGCGAGAATAAAAAAAAAAAATCAAATGAATAATTTACTAAAATCGCGAGAAACGTGTGCTAAAAATAAAAATACGTTCTGATAATTTGTTTCATAAAACTGCAAACATTCTTTTTAATTTCGCATTTTAGCAGCAAAAAGTTCCATAGTTCAAGAAACCTCGTTTCAATTATTCTTAACGAAATAAAATGGACAAGAGAACGAATGATTCTCAGTTTTTATTAAAAACTTTGTAGAAAAAGTAAAAATATCCATACGGTTATACAACCTAAATTTTATTAGGAACCAAAGTTGTATACTTAACAGTTCATTTCGTCACAAATGAAACGCAGAAAAAAGATTATTTTCAAATTCAAAAAAAACGGTGACAACGAAAAATGGTATCATTTTAATGCAATTTCAATTAAACAAATTTTTTATCTCACAATTAGGCTCACGCGTCCTTGGAAATCTTGAGAATAATTCATACATTTTTCTTATCAGATTCCGCAAGAGATTTCAATACTACACAATTTCGCGAAAGCTATCTAACGCATCAAAAATTGCAAAAGCAGTGATATTCCCAAGAAGTAATTTATTTTCTTTAACAATATACTTTACAACACTCTTATCGTTGATGCAATACACTTATCGAAAATGAAATGCAAATATTAAATTTTATAGATAATATTACAATACTTTCTAATTACAGATACATGCAGGAAGTAAATGAAAAAAAGAATTTTGAACAACTTTTTAAGAATTTTAATTTGATGACGTAACTCAGTCTTACAGAATACTTTTTTGCATAAGAAAAGTTTGGAATGAGAAAAAATAAATATCTGTAGAACTTTTCACGATGTAATTATTTTTTCAATTACGTGGAATTGAAAATTTTTACAACTTACAGATTACATTTTCCTCAGATTTATTGAATAATTTGATGATAGTTACTTTTTTTCCAAGAAATGCATGAAAAAAGATTTTTAGTAAGATTTCATAGAATTTTCTAGAATTTATAATGTACCAGGAAATGAATAAGCACTAAAAATTGTTACTACTTTCTGAAAATTAAAAATTCGCAGTTATAAAAGAGGTAAAAGTTTTCGAGATTTTGGTAATATTTTTCTTGGTGTCGACTGGATTGGTAAGAAAAAGATACGTCTTGAACTAACAATTCATTGCTTATCCTGATGCTTATATTAACTTGAAACCTGTTTTCGAGCTCTATGTTGCGGAGTTCTTTGTTTCTCCATTTTTGTTTGAAACTGTGTGAAAATATGAAACATAGTTATTATGTTTGTTTTACTGAGCTCTGGAATTTTTTCTTCCATAAGCTTCCGATTTCATCGGAAATGCAGAAAAGTCTGGTATTCTTGGTGACTGCTTTTGCATTGGTTTCATTCCATGCATTCAATGCAGCTCCTTTAGAAGGGTAAGCAAAGAATTTTATTACTTATTTTTTGATACTCTAGTGAAAGACAATAAGATCTGCAGTGTCATAACACTGTGTTAGTGAAAAAATTCTTCGATATCCTATAAGAAAATATTATATAGTAGGTAATTGCAAGCAACGTACCCGATATTTTCTTCGAACTTTTTAAAAATTTTAAACGTGTACGATCTGGGAATATTCCCTCATAAAATCATCTGCAATCAAAATATTGTCATTTGCAACGTACTGTAAAGAGATGAAAAATATACCGAAGAAAAGAGTTTTTCAAGAGAATTTTCTCATTATTAATTATTTTGTAGTTATGCATTCTTCAACAATATCCATCCTCAATTCACAGTATTCCTAAATCTTCTTTTTTTTATAAGTATCATACTTTGAAGAATGTTTTTGCTTTTTTGTGAAGTATTTTACAGAAGTTTTGTACTTTTGTTATTACTATTTTTATGAACTCATTGAAATCGATTCTTGTATTCAGTGTTTTTACATGATTAAATCATTCATCCAGGTCTTTGTAGATTGAAGTTCTTTGTCAATCATAAGTATCATTATACTAACGTCTCTTACTTGACAATTTTATTAAGCACATGGAGTACTGTTAAGTACGCTATTGACTTTACAACTTTGAAGATACTTTATCTTTTGTTTTTTTTTTTTTTTACTCTCGTCTCATCTTCCTCACATGTCAGGTGTGATCTTGACGCGAGCACAACGTAAGAACAATAATATATACGAATCTCGGTCAGGAATACAAGGGAAAATTCAGGACCTCATTAAGACATTAGAACCGGGGAAACTTGACGGAAATTAAACATCCCTTTTTTCAGAGACAGGCCTGAAATCGGTGTAGCATCAATTTGCTTTATTTTCTAGGTATAGTAAATGATTAGATTGTGACGAATTCTCAGAATGAGTTTATATCCACGATTCGGCTGCACCAAACAGTGGGTACTCAGACGATTAGTCATTGGATTACGTCTATATTACAGAAAGCAGACATTGATGTTGTTATTTTAAGTGCGTAGAGGTAAAAAATTGACGTCATTGTAAATTTCACAGGCGTAGAAACAGAGATAAAGAAAGAGGCTCTGGAGAAAGAGGTGGACTTGAAGGTGGACAGGACGATGCCCTTGGAGGTACAGGAGAAGATGGAAAACTTTCTCCGAAACCCATCGCTCCACCGTAAGTAAAACACTCATAAAATTTTTTCACGTTGTCCTAAAAACTATCTTTTAAATACATTTCAAAATTTACAACTCCCTCTACGGCCCAGTTTATTTATATAAAAATTTTCGTTATTGTGTATTTCACAGGCGTAGAAACAGAGGAAAAGGAGGTGGCTTAGGAAAAAAAGGTGGACTCGGAGGTGGACAGGACGATGCCCTTGGAGGTACAGGAGAAGATGGAAAACTTTCTCCGAAACCCATCGCTCCACCGTAAGTAAAACACTCATAAAATTTTTCACGTTGTCCTAAAAACTATCTTTTAAATACATTTCAAAATTTACAACTCCCTCTACGGCCCAGTTTATCTATATAAAAATTTTCGTTATTGTGTATTTCACAGGCGTAGAAACAGAGGAAAAGGAGGTGGCTTAGGAAAAAAAGGTGGACTCGGAGGTGGACAGGACGATGCCCTTGGAGGTACAGGAGAAGATGGAAAACTTTCTCCGAAACCCAGCGCTCCGCCGTAAGTAAAATACTTTTAAAATTTTTTCACTTTATACTGAAAACTTTCTTGTAAAATACATTACAAAAATTACAACCCCCCCTTCAGCCCAGGTTATCGATATAAAAATTTTCATTATTGTGGGTTTCACAGGCGTGGAAACAGAGGTATAAAACGGGGAATAGAACGTATACTTGGAGGTATAAGAACATTTGGAAAAAATCCTCTGAGACGCAATGATCCACCGTAAATAAAATACTGATAAAATTTTTACACTTTATTCTAAAAACTTTCTCATGAAATGCATTCAGCTACATGAAAATTTCCATCATCCTGGATTTTGCAGGGCTGGAAAAGAAGATGCTGAACATGGTAGGGGAGAAAATGATGAACGTGAAGGTGAAAATGGCAATAACTCAGATCGCAAAGAAGAAGGCGACCATCCACCGTAAGCAAAATACGCATTAAATTTTTTACCGTATCCTATAAACTTTAAGATAAAATACATTTTGGAATTTTCAACACTCTTCGCTGGCCCTACTTAGCTACATAAAAATTTCTGTCATTGTGCATTTAACAGGGGTCCAGGAAGAGGTCTACTTGATGGCTTTGAAATCCCAGAAGCAAAAAAGACTTATACTCCAAACGGCGGCGCAGTACTGTAAATAAAATACCTATGCAATTTTTTCACTTTAGCTTGGAAAATTTCTTTTAAATTACATTTCGATATTCACAACTCCTTCGCTTAGCTGCATGAAAAACAAATCTTCACTAAACTCTGACATTCGAAAAATTTCTCACTATTATTTCCGTAGGTTTTTTTCAAAAACCTTGATACCAGTTTTCCTGTTATTGAAATGTTAATAGTGTACGTGTATTACACGAAAATTCTTATTAATATCATTTAAAATATGAAGAAATCCTTCTGTAATGTTTCTTTATATCTTCATAGTCTACATCTACAGATATATTTGACGAATGTAATAATTGTACACATTTGTTCGTACAAGGGGACAACTAGGACTTAAACCTAACTTCGGCCAAGGAGGTGGTCATGGAGGCATGGGATTCAGTGATGGATATAATTCGGGAGGCGGCTATGGAGGGTAAATGAAATACTCATAAAACTTTTCACTTTATCTCGAAAATACACTGTATACACTGTATACATACTTTGTACATTACAAGGGATGGCATGGGATACGGAGGACATGGAGGTTATGGACATGACGGTGGCTATGGAGGCTATGGAGCTTCAGGACATACGGGAGGATTTGGTTCAAGAGGCGGCTCTATACTGTAAATAAAAAACTTATACAATTTTTTCACTTCATCTTAAACACTTTTTAAAAAAAAACGTTTCGAAATTTCAAACTCCCCTGCTTAGCTAAATGAAAAATTAATGTTCAATAAACTCTGACAGAAAAAAATTTTTACTTTGCATTTTATCAGTTTTTTTTTAAACCGCACAACCTATTTTTCTGATATGACAATGATCATAGTGTACGTCAATTACATGAAAACTCGAGGTATTGATGCATTGAAAATTCTTATAAATATCTTTAGAAATATGGAGAAATTCTTTTGTAATGCATTTCATAATCTTCATCAGCTCCTTCTGGAGAAAATTAGATGAATATAAAAACTGTGCACATTTGTTGATACAAGGAATGGAATGGGACTTGGACAAAACGGTGGCTATGGAGGTGGCTATGGAGGTGGCTATGGCGGTGACATGGGAGGTGGCCATGGAGGGTAAATAAAATGCTCATAAATTTTTTTTTAATTTCATCTTTCGCATTTGTTTTAAGATATATTTCCTGATTCACAACTTCCACAGCATAGCACTAAAAAAAATTTATCCGACTTCTTCATTTACTCACTCATACTAATTAAGTTTTTTTTTAAAACAAATTTACCAATTTTCCTAAAATTACAACCTTTCAACGTTTTAATTGTAAAAAAAATGGAGCGTGATTATATTATGGTATGGTATATGTTTTTTCAAAAGATCGAGATTCCAGCAGTAAATAATGAATTTTCCCTATTTTTGAAAAATATAAAATTCAGCAATACTCGTATTTCATTTCGAAAGTAAGATACCGCAGACATAATTTGATATAAATTATATGCTACATCACTGACAATTGTGAAATTTTTTGATTTTAGTGACTATGGAAGTTATTAAAGAGTATCTACAGGCGGAGGTGTTTGGGTATTGTTATGTTTTATGTATTACCTTAATCAAGTCTTGGTTAAATTTCACATTCTGATATTGAAAAAATGTTTTTTTCAGTGATGTCTTTGGTACTGACTGGAACTGTTATAATGAAATACTGCTACGACGTTTGTGACTTTGTTAACCATGTATTACCGTATGTTTACAAATTTAGAAAACGTTTGAGAATCTTGAAAGACTCTTTTAACATTTCTCTAGCGTATATATCTCTCTATCGTGTATGCAGTTTTGAGAGACAAACAATAAATACAACTGTATTGAAAAAGTGACCAATGTTTATTTTATTTCCTTGAATATCTACTTGAAGAATCTAATATGGAACGAGAAGCTAGAGAAGGAGAAACATAGTTTTAATAAAACTGTGACCTTGACGTAATTTTTTATAGCTCATACAATTTTCATGATGATGTCACTTACCGAAATTTTACTGTGTAGGTGTGTAAAGAAATAAAATAGCGTACTTAAAATATTTTCATTTTCAATTCTTCAAGCCTGGATTCGACACGTTTGTGAAAAGTGTAAAAGTTAAAATGGCAACCACTGTAATCTGTAATGAGATCCTCTGAGCTTAAATGAAAAATTTTCCCCATCATAAATTATGTGCCTACAATTATAAAAACTCGTCTGTTTCTTATTCAATGTTGTGTATCATAGTTCTTTAAAAACAAAAAACATGTTTCATCAGAGGTAAATTCTTATTTTCCATAATCAATGAGAAATATGTCTAATCTTTCCAATCGAATTTTTACCCACAAAAAAACTGTCTTCACACATGAAATTTTTACTTATAACTTTCAACTTTGTTTGGCAGCAAAATTCAGTAGCTTCTTTCCTGTAACATCGAATTGTTGAAATTCGCAACCACAAACATATACATCCTTGAAACTCTTGTACTGAAGTGAGACATGTTTCCCATCATACAACGCAAAAAAATTTCATATTTCACAATTATGCAGAAGCCGCGGAAACCATCAATGTCCACGAATCATGAATTATAAAATGATGAACTCCAAAACCGCCTCATCTTTTTTGCAACACTATTCAAATCATATAACAATCTTCTCTACTCCAGAAACATACAGGAAACGAAAAAAAAATCTGGTTATCAAAGAAATTTTTTTAAAAATCTAATTTTCTGCAGTAATAAGGTTAAGAGAAATTCCCAATTTGCTGTCATTTATCTAAAAAAAAATGATAAATTTGAATACAGCGTGCTGCTCAACCGATGTATATGATAATGTAATATTTTTGCATAAGAAAAGTTGAAAATGAGAAAAAATTCAATATCTGTAGATCTTCACCAAATGCTATAATATAGAAAGGAAGTTTGACTTCCTTTTTATATTCCTCTTTTTTATTTTTACTACCATAATAATAGACATTTTATGATCATACTTTTAAACAAACAACTTTTTGATTCCTGATAAACTTTTTCACCCTTCTCTTTTCAATTAACTTTATAAAATGTTTTTTCGTTTTTTTTATATTCTGACGTTTAACAGATCTGACATACAGAAAATCTTGACTTACGATTGTGAATTTTACACGCAGACTTCACAAACTTACTATGCTTTGAAATATTACTAAGAAAGAGCATTTTTATTTTGTTGTCATTTAAAATATTCTAGCGTAGACATAATTTTATAAACATTTATTTTTGAAAAAAGTGGACTAACAGCAGGAGTAGGACCTAATGCAGACGTTAAACTTGGAGGTTCAGAAAGTGCACCAGTAGGTCACCAGGTGCTGCAGCCCAAAGTCAAAGGTAAGATCGAAAAATTACCAAATGATTTCTTTAAAAAAAAAAGTTATTATGTAATGAATTATAATTGTAGCGTTTTTACAGAAGTATGAATTTTCACAAATCTGAAGTTCAGCAGTTATCTTTGGTCTTCGCATCTTTCTTCATCTGTTTCGGTTTCCATTATATGCGTTTTCTCACGCATGAGCGGCGTCCACACTATCACACAATATAATTTCAATCGAGTTAAACTCAAAATCTAAAAATTGCAGGAAAAATTCGCCGAATACGGGATACATAATTTAAATCTATTTTACACAAATGATGTTGAGAAGATAACGAAGAATTGTCAGCTTTTGTGAAAAAATTTGTATAGAAAGTTAAAATTTCTAAAAAGAAATACGATCCTTATTTCATGAGGGTTTTATGTAATACAGTAAACAATTAACTTTATCACGAGTAAAACAAAGAAAATATACTTTTTTCTAACAGAAAAAAACTAGAACTACGAAAATTGGAATCTTTTACTTGCAAACAAAAATTCTCAAAATTTCACATCTCAGGCATAAGCGACCTTGAAAATCTTGTGAGAAATTCATACATTGTTCTTATCAAATTACGCAATAGACTTCAATACAACGCACTTTCGCAAAAGTTACATAACTCTTCAAAAAATTGCAAAAAGTAATAATATTTGCAAGGAATAATTATTTTTTCTATGACAATATACTTTGCGACACTCTTACTTTTAACGCAATACACTTTTTTGATGAAATATCAATTGTTTGTTATTTCAGATACATGCAGGAAATATGTAAAAAATATGAATTTCGAATAACTTTTTTACAATTTTATTTTGATGACATAACTGAACTTTTACACAATCCTTTATTGCATAAGAAAAGTTTGAAATGAGAAAAAATCAATACCTGTAGACCTCCTCACGATGTAATTATTTTTTCAATTATGTATAAATAAAAATTTTTACAACCTACTGATTACATTTTCTTCAGATTTTTTGAATAATTTTATGATAGTAATTTTTTTTCCAAGAAATGCATAAAAAAAGATTTTTGGTGAGAATTCGAAGAATTTTCCGGAATTGATAATGTACCTGGAAATCATCAAGCACTAAAAATTTTTACTACTTTTCAAAAATTAGAAATCCACAGGTATAAAAAAGGAATGAATTTTAGAGATTCTTGTAATATTTTCCTTGGTGTCAACTGAATTGGTAAGAAAAAATTTCCTTGAAATACAATTAATTGCTTATTTTCATGCTTATATATATTTGCTTGAAACCTGTTTTTGAGCTCTTTTGGAAAAAATTCCTTGTCTATCCATTTTTGTTTGAAACTGTGTGAAAACATAAAATCCGGTTATTATGTTAATTTTACTAAGCTTTGGAATTTTTTCTTCCATTAGCTTCCGATTTCATCGAAAATGCAGAAAAGGCTGGCATTCTTGGTTACTGCTTTTGCATTGGTTTCATTCCATGCATCCAATGCAGCTGCTCCAGTAAGGTAAGCAAAGAATTTTATCACTTATTTTTTGATACTCTAGTGAAAGACAATAAGATTTGAAGTGTCATAACACTGCGTTAATGAAAAAATTCTTCGATATTCTATTGGAAAATATAAAATCTAAAGTTATTGCTAGCCACTAACACGATATTTTCTTAGAAGTTTTCGATAATTTTAACTTGTTCGTTCTGGGCCTACAATCTTACATAGTTATCTGAAAATCAAAACGTTGTCATTTGCAACATACTGTAAAAAGAAGAAAAATATACAAAAGAACGGAATTTTTCTAGAGAATTTTCTTATTATCAATTTTTTCTGTTGTTATATATTGTTCAAAAATATCTATTCTTATTTACAGTACACCGTAATCTTCCTTTTTTTCATGAGCATCACACTTTGATGGATTTTTTCGATTTATTGTGAAGTATTTTACAGAAGTTTTATATTATTGTCATCATTCTTGTAATGAACTCATAGAAATTCATATGTGTATTCAGTGTTCTTACATGATATACTCTTTGTTCAGGTTGTTTTAAATTTAAGTTTTGTATAAACCATAAGTTTTTATAATTGACGTGGTACAAATGCTTTCATTTGACATGAACATACAAAAATTTTCGTCATAATGGATCTCACATGCTTAGAAACAGAGGTGTAGGAGGTGGACTGAGTGGATATGGCAATGGCCCTAGTGGTATAAGAGCAGTTGGAAGATACACTCCGAAAGGCAGCAATTTACTGTAAATAAAATACTCATAAAATTTTTGTTCTTTATCTTAAAAACTTCCTTATTAATTACATTCCAATATTAACACTTCCTCCGCTCAGATACATGGAAAATTATTCTATTGAACTCTGTCATTTTTACTATGAATTCCATAAGTTCTATTTAAAAATCTTAATACCAATTATTACTGAAATTACAATGATTATAGTGTACGTTCAATACATGAAACACATGTTGTATCGAAAATGGTCATAAATATCTTTCAAAGTATGTAGAAATTCTTTTGTAATGTATCTCATTATCTTCATAATGTCCTTGTAAAAAAATTCGATGAATATAAAAATTGTGCACATTTGTTGATACAAGGGATCAAATGGGACTTAGACGTAACCATCCCCATGGAGGCATTGGACCTAATGGACAATCACATTTGGGAGTCGGCTATGGATTGTAAATAAAATAATAATAAAATTTTTTACTTAACTTGAATAACTTTTTTATAAAATACAGATTAAAAGTGACAACTCTCCTGCTTCGCTACATAAAAAAAATTTTTATTACACTCTGTCATAAAAAGAGGTTATCATTATAAATTCCATTGGTTTTTTTTGAAACCCCTAATACCAATTTTTCTGAATTTCCAATGATTAAAGTGTACGATTATTACATGCAAACTCGGTATTTGGATGCATCGAAAATTGTCATAAATATCTTTCGAAACGTGAAGAAATTCGTATGCAATGTATCTTATAATCTGCATTATCTTTTTCTTAAGAAAAATTAGATGAATATAAAAATTGTAAACATCTGTCCGTACAAGGGTCGGACCGGGATATGGAGGATATGGGCCATATGGACCTTACGGTGGCTATGGAGGTATAGGACCGATTGGACCATTTGGTTGGAGACCCGACTTTGGATGGTAAATAAAATACTTATAAAATTTTTTAACTTTACCCTAAAAACTTTATTACAAAATTTATTTCAAAATTTGAAACTTCTCCACCTATCTTCAGAAAAAACAAATCTTCACGGAACTTTGACATAAAAAAAGTCCTCATTATAAATTCAATAATGTTTTTTTCGTTAACTTCAATACCAATTTTTATGAATTCACAATGATTCAAGTGGTCGTTCATTACATGGAAACTCGAGGTTTTGATGATTCGAAAATGGTCATAAATATCTTTCGAAATGTGAAGAAATTCTCATCTAATGTATCTCGAAATCTTCATAATCCCCTACAAAAGAAAAGTTAGATGAATATAAAAATTGTGCTCATTTGTCCATACAAGGATTGAACCGAGATATGGAGGATATGGAGGATATGGACCTTACAGTGGCTATAGAGGTGGCTATATAGGACCAATCGGACCATTCGGTTATAGAGGCGGCTCTGTTATGTAAATAAAATACCTATAAAATTTTTTTACTTCGTCTTAAAAACTTTCTCATAAAATCCGTTTCGAAATTTACAACTCTCCTGCTTAGCTACATGAAACATAAATCTTCATTACAGTCTGACATGAAAAAAGTTCCTAATTATAAATATTTCACAAGTTTTTTTCGGGAACCTAAATACCAAGTTGTTTGAAATTACATTGATTATAGTGTACGTTTATTTCATGACAACTCGAGGTTTTGATGTATCAAAAATTCTCATTAATATCTCTCAAAATATGAGGAAATTGTTACGTGATGCATCTCATATACTTCAGAATCTCCTTCCGAGGCGAAATTGAATGGATATAAAAATCGTGCACATTTGTTGATACTAGTAATGAATTGGGACTTGGACATCACGTTGGCTATGGAGTTGGCTATGGAGATGGCTATGGAGGTGGCTATGGAGTTGGCTATGAAGGTGGCTATAAAGGTCGCAATGGAGGTGGTGATGAAGGAGACTATGGAGGTGGCAATGGAGGTGGCAATGGAGGTGGCAATGGAGGTGGCAATGGAGGTGGCAATGGAGGTGGCTATGAAGGTCGCAATGGAGGTGGTGATGAAGGAGACTATGGAGGTGGCAATGGAGGTGGCAATGGAGGTGGCAATGGAGGTGGTGATGAAGGAGACTATGGAGGTGGCAATGGAGGTGGCAATGGAGGTGGTGATGAAGGAAACTATGGAGATGGCAATGGAGGTGGCTATGAAGGTCGCAATGGAGGTGGTGATGAAGGAGACTATGGAGGTGGCAATGGAGGTGACATCGGAGCAAGCTATGGAGATACAGGAAATACTTTAGAAGGCAACTATGGAGTTACAGGAGATACTTCGGGAGGCGACAATAAAGATACAGGAGATACTTCGGAAGGCGGCTCTGGAGGGTAAATAAAATACTTATAAAATTTAATTTTACTTTATATTCGAAATTCATTATAAAACGCATTTCTAAACTTACAACTTTCACAGCTCAGCTACCAAAAAAATGAATTCTACTCCTTTAGTTACTTACTCTTTCTCCTTCGGTTTTTTTTTTAACTTAATAATGAATTTTCATAAAATAACAGCGCTTAAAGCGTATGCCATGAATTATTGTGTGTGTATCCTACTCTAACAAAATTGCATGCAAAAAATTATGTCAACCTTTTAGAAATTGAATGGAACGTAAAAAAACCATTGTACTAGAAGGAAAACATAATAAGTTTTTTTAGGTGAAACAATCTTTTGATGCTAATCTCCTCTTGAAAAAGTGTAACGTCTTTTAATGTATGATCTTTGCTAACAACTGTGAATATCGCGATTTATAGAGATTGGAGTACAATCATATTATAGTATGGTAATTTTTTTTAAAGATGATCGAAATTTCAGCAGTAAATAATGAATTTTTTCTGTATTGAAAAAAATAAAATATATAAATACTAGTACTCCTTTTTGAAAGTATGATTATGTATACATATTTTAATATTAATTATATGTCAAATTACTAACAATTTTGAAATCCTTTGATTTTAGTGGATCTTCAGATAATTGAAGAGTATCTGCAAGCGGAGGTGTTTGGGTATTGTTATGTTTTATATATTACCTTTATCAACTCTTGGTTGCATTTCACGTTCTGATATTGAAAAATGTTTTTTTTTTTCAGTGATGTCTTTGGTACTGACTGGAACTGTTATAATGAAATACTGCTACGACGTTGATGACTTAAATAACCATGTATAATCGTATATTTACAAATTTGGGAAATGTTTGAGAATCGTTAAAAATTCGTTCAGCATTTCTGTAGTGTATATATATCTCTACTGTATATGTAGCTTTGAGAGACAAACAATAAATACAACTGCATTGAGAAATTAACCAATGTTTTCGTTATCTTCTTTAGTATCAACCTGAATAATTTTTTATGGAATGGCAAGCTAGAGAAGGAGAAACAGAATTTCAATATAACCGTGACCCTGACGTAATTTTTTATAGCTGATTCAATTTTTATAACAACGCTATAGGATGCCACTTATCGAGACTATACTGTGTATGTTTGTAAACAGACGACGTTGAAATTTTATTCCACCAAAATAAAAATGTGTTACATATCAAGAGTTGAATGTTGTTAAAAAATATTTTTTTTTACTGCAGGTTACACTTCAAACGTATGTATATGTGCCGAAAAAATTTTTGGTGTTTGTAATACTGAAATAAATTTAATTTAAGACATTTATGTACCTTGTGTAATCATCTCCGAAGACGTAATTGAAATATTTTTATTTTCAATTCTTCAAGCTTGGATTTGAACACTTTCGTGAAAAGTGTAAAAGTTTAAATGGCAAGTACTGTAATGTGTAATCAGAACTTAAGGGTTAGATTGAAAAATGCTCCAGCAGCTAACAATTTTTCAGCTTCTCAAGCGTGTGTGATAATTAAACAAAAATCACTCTTCGTTCTGGACACTTTTGTTCATATGAATAAGAAAAAGATTTAGTCACGTCATTTCTAAAAGAATATATTGTTAGTAAATAACTTCTAAACTTGATTCTCAAGTTCTGTTATGTATGAAACGTGAAAAAGTTGGAAAACGTTGCAGTTTTCCTTGAACTTGCCACCTTGAAAGTAAGTAGATTTTTTTAAACAAACTTCACACCACGATACAATTTTTTTGAGAATCGTTTAAATATCTGAAAGACTTGATATTTTCATGTTTGGTTGGTGAATTAACAAATTAGTTATAGTTTTCTCAATCCTAATTAACTCATTCACTAATAAAAACTTATAACATACCGATAATCTTAATTTGTATTATAAGGCGAATTTTTCGTTCTACTTATAGATTTCAAATAACGCTCATTTAAAAACTAAAAGATTTTCAAAAAGTTATATTGAAAAAAAAAGTAAAACTCTGTTCATAATGTTGTTTTATATAGGATAAAAAGAAATAATCATCAATAAATTGAAATTCCAGTGTAAAAAAAGGGTGGAACGACTCACAAGTAAAATATCTATTGTGTTTTTTTCCCCATCATAAATTATGTGCCTTCAATTAAAAAAACTAGTCTGTTTCTTATTCAATGTTGTGTATCATAGTTTCTAAAAAAACAAAATACACGTTTCATCAGAGGTAGATTCTTATTTTCCATAATCAATGGGAGATGTGACTAATCTTTCCATTCGGATTATTCAGGCATGAAAAAAACTGTCTTTATACATAAATTTTTGACTCAAATCTTTTAAACTTGTTTTGTAGTTAAATTCAGTAGCCTATTTCTAGTAACATCAAGATTGTTGAAATTCGTATTGCAGACATATAGTTACTCGAGGCTCTTGTAAATAAGTAATACATATATTATTTCTAATCAAACTACGCAATAAAATCTAATATAACACAATTGAGCAGAAGCTGCGAAAACCATCAATATCCACGGGTCATATATTATAAAATTATAAACTTCCCAACTGCCTTTTCTTTATTGCAATACTATTTATATCATTTAAAAATGATTACTAAATGCAGGAACATACAGAAAAAAAATTTCATAAGGGTATTATATTATAATATATATATATAACACACATATATGTAATATATAAATATATAAATAATATATATATGTTATTTCTACACAAAACAGTTAATTTCATCACGAATACATAAAAGAAATTATATTATTTCTCAACTCAAAAAACTATAACCACATAAATTGATATCTTTTTCATGCAATTTAAATTGTCAAAATTTAAAATCTCAGGTATAAACGTCCTTGAAAATCTTGTGAAAAATAATGAATTTATGTAATTCAATGACGCAATAGACTTTAGTATTACGCAATTGCGCAAAAGCTATTTAACTAATTGAAAAATCGCAAAATGTAAAAATATTTGCATGAAGTAATTATTTTCTCTATTACAATATACTTTACAACATTCTTATCTTTGACGCAATACACTCTCTGAATAAAATAACAATCGTTTCTTATTTCAGATACATGCAGGAAGTAGATAAAAATATGGATTTTGAACAACTTTTTAAAAATTTTAATTTGATGACATAACTTAATCTTACACAACACTTTTTCGCATAAGAAAAGTTTTAAATGAGAAAAAATCAATATTTGTAGACCCTCCCACGATGTAATTATTTTTTCAATTACGTGGAATTGGAAATTTTTACAACCTACTGATTATATTTTTTTCAGCTTTTTGAATAGTTTGACAATAGTCACTTTTTTTGTAAGAAGTGCACGAAATAAAATTTTTCATGAGATATCCAAAAATTTTCCAGAATCCATAATTAACCCGGAAATTATTAAGCACTAAAAATTTTTACTACTTGTCGAAAATTAGAAATTTATAGGTATAAAAGGGGACTGGATTTTGGAAGTTTTCGTAGTATTCTTCTTGGTGTCAACTGAAGTGGTAAGAAAAAAATATTTTTCGAAAGTACAATTAAATGCTTTTATTTGTTTGAAACCTGTTTCCGAGCTTTTTGGGGAAGAACTCTTCGCCTATCCAATATTATTTGAAACTGTGTGATAATATAAAATCTGGTTTTTATGTCTATTTTCTTTAGCTTTGTAATTTCTTGTTAGTTTAGCTGCCGATTTTATCGAAAATGCACGCGACTCTACCATTATTGGTTACTGCTTTTGCATTGGTTTTCTTCGATGCATCCAATGCAGCTCACATAGGAGGGTAAGCACCAAAGTTTAATATTCGTTTTTTGAATTATATAAATAAGTACATGAAGATTTACAGTAATATTACACTTTCTTACTAAAAAAATGCTCTGATATCCAATTTAAAAATATATCAAAAGTGATAGCAAGCCACGTACTAAATACCCACTTCAATGTTTGAAAAAATTTTAACTTGTACGATCTGGGAATATAATCTCATATCATTTTCTGAAAATTAAAATGTCTTTTGCAAGATACTGTAAAAGTAAAGAAAATATAGAAAAAAACTGAATTTTTCCAGAGATTTCCTTATGATCGATTTTTTTTTCTAGTTACTAATTTCAACAATATCTTCACTCATTTTCAGCTTTCTGTAGTCTTCTTTGATCTTATTATGATCACATTTTGATGAATTTTTCTGTTCTTTTGACTAATTATTATTATATCTGTCGATCTCAATATTATCAACTGTGATGTATTTTTAAATATTTCAGAGATTATTAGCATTTTGTGAGGTATACAGAAGAAGAATAATTTATGTGTGGAATTTTTCACATAATTTCTAACATTAGTGATTTTTCTCGATGCTCTGGAATTCGTTTATGGTTGAGTAGTTTCAAAAACGTTAATGCATCTTTTACAAAATATTTTGTTGATAGACCTGAAGTATTCCATAAACATTTTGTACTTATCATATTTTCTATTTTTATTTGTTTTCATATTAGCCGAACAATTTACTGTTTTCTTCTTTATAGATTTATTAGTTTTATTAGTATCAGTTATTCTTGACAATGGAGGTATTTTCTAGATTTCTTCAAAAATTGTCTAAAACTACTTGTATCTGTATTATTTTTTGTATTCTAGAAATTTTCTCAAGTTCTGTTCTATGTTCAAGCCACTTCATAGATTTCTTTTATTTTCGTAGAGTTTCGATACTTTTCTATTATTTTATGCATTATCAGTAGGTTTTTATTTAATTTTCAGTATATCAACAGATTTTCCAGAAAATAATGTCTAAGTTGATTTTCGTACTCGAATCAATTTCCAGTAATCATAGAATTTCATATTTCTATTCAGTGTTTTTATAAGACGAAATAATTTCTCCAAGATCATTAATGTAGTAATATACGTGGTAGAAATATCTTGAGTTGACATCAATGTATACAAATTTTCGTCACAGTGGATTTCACATGAGTGGAAAAGGAAGAGGAAGAGATCATGGTAGAGCTGGAGGTTCAGTATCTAGCCATTTGGGTGGACAAGGTGGAGTTGGAGGTGGACTGCATGGTGGCCTTGGAGGTGCAGGAGCAAATGGAGCAGTGTCTTTGGGAGGCTCTGTTGGGTAAGTAAAATACTTATAAAATATTTTACTTTGTCCTTTCAAATTTCTTATAAAATGCATTTTGAAATTTAAATCTCTCACAGCTTAGCTACATAAAATAAAACTGCATTGAATTTTTGCTTAAAAACAAGTTCCTACTAAAAATTTCTTTAGTTTTTTTCGAAAACTTTACAATAAATTTTTATAAAATTACAATGATCAAAGTGTATGTTTATTGAATGAAAACTTTAGGTTTCGATGTATCGAATATTCTCATAAGTACCTTATAAAATGTAAAAAAACTTCTTGAATAATGAAAATTATTATTAAAGTTATAATTTTTTTCTGAATAAAAATGTAATAAATATGAAAAGTTTGCACATTTGTTCATACAAGGGGTGGAGCTGGTGGACTTCAAGGTGGACTGAATGGTGGCCTTGGAGGTGCAGGAGCAAATGGAGCAGTGTCGCTGGGAGGCTCTGGAGGGTAAATAAAATACTTATAACATTTTTTTCTTTATCCCTCCAAATTTCTTATAATATATATTTTGAAATTTCCAACTCTCATAGCTTAACTACATAAAAATGAAATTTTCATTGAACTCTTCCATAATAAAAAGTTTTCACTAAAAATTTCAATAGTTTTTTTTAAATACTTAACGATTAGTTAATTTAATATCACACTGATAAAAATGTATCTTAAATGAATGAAAACTCAAGGTTTCGATGTATTGAAAATAAATACCTTCTAAAATATTAAATAACTCTCGAATAATGAATCTTATTTTCGTTTCAATCTTCTTCTGCAGAAAAATTCAATGAATATAAAAATTATGCACATTTGTTCATACAAGGGGTGCAGCTGGTGGACTTCAAGGTGGACTGAATGGTGGCCTTGGAGGTGCAGGAGCAAATGGAGCAGTGTCGTTGGGAGGCTCTGGAGGGTAAATAAAAAACTTGTAAAATTTTGTTCACCTTTTCTTAAAAACATTCTTATAAGTTACATTTGAAAATTCACAAATTTCACAGTTTAGCTACCTACAAACAAAATCTTCAATGAATCCCTACATTAAAAAAGTACTCACTTATACATATTTCCTTTTCTACTATACTTCTTATACTTTTTGCAATATCATATTGTAATTCCTATTTATCCAGATTTTTGAAAATTCCATACAGTTATTTCAGTATGCAGATCTGTGTAGGTTGTTTTTGCAATATATTTGTATACTTTCTAGGTTTCTAGTGCATCATATTGTAATTTAATACAGTTTTCGATAAAGCTGGAAAAACTTTTAAACACATATCTTATGTGGATACAGAGTTTGCAAAATCATTAAGTTTTCGAGTCAGGAAAATTTTATTATAAAGGCTTCAGTTTATTCGAATACTTCATGACCAATTTTGAAAAAATTTGACAATGATCAACATGTACGTTTATAACACGAAACCATGAGGTTCCGATGTATTGAAAATTTTCATTAATATCTTATGAAATATGGAAAACTTTCTCAAATAATGAATCTTATTTTCGTTTCAATCTTCTTCTGCAGAAAAATTCAATGAATATAAAAATTGTGCACATTTGTTCATACAAGGGGTGCAGCTGGTGGACTTCAAGGTGGATTGAATGGTGGCCTTGGAGGTGCAGGAGCAAATGGAGCAGTATCGTTGGGAGGCTCTGGAGGGTAAATAAAAAACTTGTAAAATTTTTTTCACCTTTTCTTAAAAACATTCTCATAAGTTACATTTGAAAATTTACAAATTTTACAGTTTAGCTACCTACAAACAAAATCTTCAATGAATTCCTACATTAAAAAAGTGCTCACTGAACATTGCTTTATTTTCTTCACTGAGAAAAAAATATAGTAATTATTACAATATTGTATAGTAAACGAAAATCACTCTGACATATTGTACTTTTTGCTAGACAATGTAGCATTTCTTGTAATTCATACTGTAAATATTGTCGAATGATATTGTAGTTTTAGATATATTTTGTTTTGGAAACTTCTGTATGTATTTCGTTTTCTACTATACCTCTTGTACTTTTTGCAATATTATATTGTAATTCCTATTAATCTAGATTTTTGGAAATTCCATACAGTTATTTCAGTATGCAGATCTGTGTAGGCTGTTTTTGCAATATTTTCGTATACTTTCTAGGTTTCTAGTGCATCATATTGTAATATGATACAGTTTTCGAAAAAGCTGAAAAAACGTAATGTAGTTTTTTTTCGCCATGTATGATAAAAACTCCAGTTTGTATAGTAAAATTTGTATTTTAAGATTTAAAATTTTCCGAATTTATATATTAAAAACTGGCATACATATTGTAATTCGTGCATTAATAGCGGTTTTACTGTACAATAGTGTAATAAGTAAAATGAATATTGCAGTTTTTACAATAATACTGTAAGAAATACAACGATATTATAAAAATTTCAATATTATTGTAAAAGGTGCAATATATATGGCAGAAAGCACAAGATTTTTTTCTCAGTGTTTAAACTTTACGACGGACTTTTCAAAAAATTACAATCAATAAAGTATGTATTCATCACATGAAAACTCAAGGTTTCGATGTATCGCAAATTCTCATAAATACGTTCTGAAGTATGAATAAAAATCTTTAATAAGGAATGTTATCATCGTTTTAATCTTGTTTAAAAAAAAATAATCGATAAATATTGAAAATGTGCACATTTCTTTATACTAGGGGCGTTGGTGGTGGAATCAAAGGTGGACTAAACGGTGGCCTTGGAGGTGCAGGAGCAAATGGAGCAGTGTCGTTGGGAGGCTCTGCAGGGTAAATAAAATAATAATAAACATTTTTTTCTTTTTATCTTGAAAACTTCCTTAAAACAAACATTTTGAAATTTACAACTCTAACAGGTTAGCTACCCGAAAATTAAATCTTCATTAGACTCTTATTCAAAAAAGAGTTCTTAATAAAAATTCCTCTATTTTTTTAAACTTCACCACCCACTTTTCAAAAAATTACAATAATTAGAGCATATGTTTATTACATGAAAAATTATGGTTTCGATGTGTCAAAAACTTCCATAAATACCTTCTAAAAGATGAATGAAATTCTCAAATAATAAATATTATTATCGTTATAATCTCGTTCTAAAGGAAAATTCAATAAATATAAAAAATGTGCGCATTTGTTTACACTAGGGGTTTAGGTGGTGGACTCAAAGGGGAACTTAATGGTGGCCTTGAAGATGCAGGAGCAAATGGAGCAGTGTCGTTGGGAGGCTCTGCAGGGTAAATAAAATATTAATAAACATTTTGTCTTTTTATCTTGAAAACTTTTTTAAAAAAAACATTTTGAAATTTACAGCTCTCACAGGTTAGCTACCCGAAAATTAAATCTTCATTAAACTCTTATTCAAAAAAGAGTTCTTAATAAAAATTCCTATATTTTTTTAAACTTTACCACCCACTTTTCAAAAAATTACAATAATTAGAGCATATGTTTATTACATGAAAAATTATGGTTTCGATGTATCAAAAACTCTTATAAATATGTTCTAAAGGATAAATAAAATTTTAAAATAATGAATATTATTATCGTTATAATCTCGTTCTGAAGAAAAATTCAATAAATATAAAAAATGTGCGCATTTGTTTACACTAGGGGTTTAGGTGGTGGACTTAAAGGGGGACTTAATGGTGGCCTTGGAGGTGCAGGAGCAAATGGAGCATTGTCTGTGGGAGGCTCTGCAGGGTAAATAAAATACTTAAAAAATTTTTTTGACATATTTCGAAATTTACAACTCTTACAGCCTAGCTACCAAAAAATGAATCTTCATTCAACTCTTACATAGAAAAGTTGTCACAAAAAAGCTTTCAGTTTTTTTTTCAATACTTTACGACCAACTTTTCAAAGAATTACAATGATTAAAGTATATGTTCATTACATCAAATTTTATGGTTTCGATAAAACTAAAATTTTCTTCAATACGTTTTGAAATATGAAGAAACTCTTAAATAAAAGATTTTATCATCTTCATATTATCCTTCCAAAGACAAATTCAATGAACATAAAATCTCTGCACATTTTTTTATACTAGGGGCGTTGGTGGTGGACTCAAAGGTGGACTAAACGGTGGCCTTGAAGGAGCAGGAGCAAATGGAGCAGTGTCATTGGGAGGCTCTGGAGGGTAAATAAAATAATTATGAAAATTTTTAATTTTGAAAACTTTCTTATCAAAAACATTTTGAAATTTACAACTCTCACAGGTTAGCTACCCCAAAATTAAATCTTCATTAAACTCTTATTCAGAAAAGAGTTCTTAATAAAAATTCCTGTATTTTTTTAAACTTTACCACCCACTTTTCAAAAAATTACAATAATTAGAGCATATGTTTATTACATGAAAACTTATGGTTTCGATGTATCAAAAACTCTTATAAATATCTTCTAAAGGATAAATGAAATTTTAAAATAATGAATATTATTATCGTTATAATCTCGTTCTGAAGAAAAATTCAATAAATACAAAAAATGTGCGCATTTGTTTACACTAGGGGTTTAGGTGGTGGACTTAAAGGGGGACTTAATGGTGGCCTTGGAGGTGCAGGAGCAAATGGAGCATTGTCTGTGGGAGGCTCTGCAGGGTAAATAAAATACTTAAAAAATTTTTTTGACCTATTTCGAAAATGATAACCCTAACTGCTTCGCTACGAAAAAAATAACAAAAAAGCACTTAGTTTTTAAATACTTAACGACCAGTTTTTACAAAACTACAATGATTAAAGTGCATGTTTATCAAATGAAAACTTAAAGTTTTTATACATTTTGAGAGTCATGTGAACATATAATAGTGTACTGTATTTATACTAAGACAATGTAAAAAATTGTTCTGTTATCATTAGTGGTGCTGGTGGGAATGGTAACCTAGGATTGAGCACAAATTTACATGGTGGCTTGAATGGTGGAGCAGGGTAAAACAAAATTTATTTAATACATTCATTTTCGTTTTATTAATTTAATTCCATGCAAAAATATTATGTTAATCTTTCGTCATTGGAATAGGATGAAAATAAAAACATTATACAACAAGAAAGACAAAACAAGTTTTTCAGAAGGAACAAACTTTTGATACTATTTTCTTATTGAAAACCTGAAACCTCTTTCAATGTAAAGTATATGAATATAATATTGTTTAACAAAACCTGAAAGCTATTTATAAAAATTACCTCAAATCTTCTGCAGTAAATAATGAATTGTATTTCTATTTAGAGTATAAAAAATTCATAAACAATAGTATTCCATTTTAAAAGTAGTTATTATTAATTTCATATCGAATTTCCGACAGTCTGAAAATTGTCTGATTTTAGTGAAAATGCCGGTTTGCAAGCATCTGCAGGTGGAAGCGTTTAGGTATTGTTATAGTAAAAATATTACTCAAATTTTAGCTTGCTTATATTTCACATTCTAATAATCAAAAAATTTATGTTTCAGTGATATCTTTGGTACTGACTAGAACTACTGCTACGACGTTAATGACTTCGATAACAACTATGTAACCGTATTTTTCCAAATTGAAAAATGTTTGAGAATCGTAAAAAATTCGTTAGACATTTATGTAGTTTTTGAGTCTCTCTCTTGTATATGTAGTTATTGAGAGACAAACAATAAATACAACTGCATCAAAAAAGTAAACAATGTTTTCTTTATTTTTTTTTTTTCTAGAATAATTTAATATGACATGACAAGCTAGAGAAGAAAAAACAAAATAATAATTAAAACGTGACCCTGTGGAAATTTTTCATAGGTGATTCAATTTTTATAATAATGCTTAAAAGTTAACTCCTTTGTGAGGTCATTTATCGAGATTATACTGTATGGATTTGTAAGGAAATGACGTTTGAATTTTATTTTACAAAATTAAAAAAAATCTTCATATGTATGTTATAATGAAATAAAGTTCATTCATCTACTTAAAACATTTCATTTTTACTTGAGCTTCAATGGCAAGTCCTGTAATCTGTAATGAGAATCTTCAGAGCTAAATTTTATTGAAAAATGCTCCATCAGCCAGCAAATTTTCAGCTTCTCAAGTGTGTGTGATAGTCGAACAATAAGCACTCTTTGTTCTGGACACTTTTGTTCATATGAATAAGGAAAAAAAAAGTTACGTCATTTTTCCAAGAATATATTGTTAGTGAATAACTTCTACACTTGATTCTTCAAGTTCTGTTTTGTATGAAAAGTGAAAAAGTCGGAAAACGTTGCAATCTTCCTTGAACTTGCCTCCTTGAAAGTAAGTGAGTTTTTTAAACAAACTTCATGTCACGATACAATTTTTTACGTATAGTTTCGATATCTAAAGGATTCAAAAATTGCAATATTTGTTATAAAATTGTCAAATTTTAGGTAGTTTTCTGAACATAATCAGACAACCATTCCATAATTTGAAACAAGACTAAAAATCCGAGTTTTTGTTATCAGGCGAATTAAAAATCGATAATCACTGATATTGGTGACTGTTCGTTACAGGTACGAGACTGTAGGTTTTTGATTTCATTGAAATCAATTGTTGCAAGCTCTGTCTAGAACTGACCTTCCATACCTGAAGCGAAGGAACCACCTTTGGTACGCCTGCGACAACTATCCAATATTTATATTATCCCAACAGGACACTCCGGGGTAACTCGGACATGATTGCGATCCCGTTCGTATATCTCGTGGTGTACGAACGGGATTTGGGTGTGTGCACGTGGTCCCGTATGCCACACTGGGGACGTATCAAACCCGCGGCCCCCGACGATACCATCATAATATTTTCACATAAACCCACGCGCAAGACACATTTAAAGCGACAGGTTTCTCGCGCTCCGACAAATGCATTGTCCGAGCCTCGTGCCTTCTCGCCAACGCAACTGCTGCGATGGCTCATTTGTCACTCTCCTCTTTTTTAGTTGAAAGAAAAAATAGGAATTTATTTTAATGGCCAAAGTTCTAGATTTTTGATCATTAAAGTATTTTTTGCATTTTTTCCTTTGTTTCTACAAAATTTGCAGGTTTTTCAAAGTTTTTTGTGTATTTTTGATACAGATTCTAGAATTTGGTATTTTATGATAAATTTTATCTATTTTTATGTATATCATGCAATGGACCACTTGAATTTTGAGCATTTTCGAGTATTTATTGAATTTTTTCTCAGTAATGGCATTTTGAATATTGTCTAATTTTTTCTTCTTGCCTTCGCGCAAAAGTAATTTCCGCGATGGCTCATTTGTCACTCTCTTCTTTTTTGTTCAATAGGAAGAAAAGGAGTTTATTTTCATTGTCAAAGATTGCTAGATCTTATAATTTTTTGATTATTATATAATGTTTTGCATTTTTTTTTTGTTTCCACAGAATTTTAAGGTTTTTCTCATTTTTTTACGTATTTCTGATACATATTCTGGAGAATAGTATTTTTGATTGAATTCAATCAAGTTTTGTTAATACATATTATGCAATTGACCACTTGCAATTTGAGTATTTTGAAGTATATATTGCATTTTTTGTTAAAAATGCGATTTATTCGTTGTCTAATGTTCTACTCTCGCTTTCTCGCCAACGCAACTGCAGCGATGGCTCATTTGTCACTCTCCTTTTTTTTAGCTAAAAAAAAATAGGAAGTTATTTTCACCGTCAAATATTGGTGATTTTTATAAATTTTTACTTTTAACATTATTTTTTGCTTTTTTTTCTTTCGTTGCTATAAAATTTTCACGTTTTTCTAATTTTTTTTTTCAAATTTTTTTAATACAGATTTTTAAATTTGATATTTTTGAATAAATCTTATCAACTTTATTTATGTTATGCAATGAACCACTCGCATTTGAAGTATTTTCAAGTATTTATCGAATTTTTTGATAGTAGTGAAGTTTTGATCGTTCTCTGATTTTCTCTTCTTGTCGACGCAACTGCCGCAATTGCTCATTTTACACTTTCCTCTGTTTTGTCCAAAAGTAAAAGTAGGAATTCATTTTCATCCTCAAGTATTAGTATTTCTTCTAAAATTTGAATTATAACAGTATTTTTTACACTTTTTTCTATTGATTCTACGTCATTTTGAGGTTTACTGTTTTTTATATGTATTTCTGATGCTCATTCTAGAATTTGGTATTTTTGAATGAATTTTATCAACTTGGATTCATATCATGTAATGCAACACTTGAAATCTGAGTATTTTGAAGTATTTACTCTATTTTTTTTTAATGAAGGAATTTGAATCATTGCCGAATTTTCTCTTCTCGCCAACGCAACTGCCCTGATGGATCATTTGTCATTTTCCTCTTTTTTAGCTAAAAGAAAATATAGGAATTCAATTTTATCGTCAAAGATTGCTAGGTCTAAGATTCTAGAATTTGGTATTTTTGAATAAATTCCATCAACGTTCTTTACATCATGCAATTGACCACTTGCATTTTAAGTATTTTTAAGTATTTGTTAAATTTTGACTTAGTAATGGAATTTTCATCGTCCTCAAATTTTTTGTCGATTTGGACATGAATTTTCACCATTTGCATGAATTTTCGATGTCATTTTTCTCATCTTATTTCAAACGATATTCTTCCCCAAAAACAAACAAGTGAAAAAGTCGGATTTACGTCCGACAGTGTCTCGATAAGATAGCGAAACTGATCTCACGTTCCCTCGTGTCCACTATTTCCTCCGTCGCGAATTATCCGGAAACGTGTCTGGGATCAGTCGTAAGTTCTGATTTACGAATCGGTAATGAACGTGTCTCTGGAAGAACAAAAAAAAGAAAATCCGAATTCAGAGGCCGCGGGATCACGAAAAACCTGGTTGATATACGCCCTGAAAACTTTCCTAATATCAACAACCCACCGAGATTACGCGGTGGATTGGAACGTACGCACATCTGTATCTAGAAGAGAATTTTTTATTCCTGGCTTGGAATTTGTATGTCAGAATGAGTTTGGTCAAGGATTTTTTTGGCGGAAAGTTGGAGTAGGGATTTGGGCGTGGATTCGAGTGAAATCAGAGTGAACGAGTTTGGGGTTTTAGAAAGAGGGGGATTTTTAATGGTTGATGAAAATTGGGGCTGAAGGTGTTTTCTGGGTTTTTTTTATTGTTTTTGTGTCTGAGAAGTTTTATTCTACAGCAAAGAATCATTCTAGAGGTAATAAAATGAGCGATTTCCTGGTATTTGAATCAAGTTTTACTATTTTCCTGTACATTGCTGTGATATGTAGATTTTAAAACATCTGCTATAGATTTTGTTCTGCGTTACTTCAAAACCCTGTGAAATATACTGTATGATACGTTTTTAAGAATGGTATATTCCAACCAATTCAATAAAATAAATTCATTCATCAAGACTCCTTTTTTGGTGTTCCAATATACTCAGAGTATGCGTCTGACTGGCCCTCGTTGATTATCGAAACGCGAATTTTTATATCACCATAACGACACCATAGATAAAACCGCAAACATCTATCTTCGAACTGATAATAGTATATTTTTTCAATTTTCAATTCAGAACAATTTTGATCTTCTCGACAATACCACGAATTCTAACTATAGGTCTTCCAAATGAATGAATAACTTGGAAAGATAATATGGTAATCCAACAACGCATACATGAGATCACCAATTCACAATCTCGTAGAACTTATCTATTATAGGAATATTACGTTATACATGGATAAAAAAAATTACAATCGTACAACAATGATTTGCTCCAATGATTCGAAGAGCTGTTACGACGATAGCAGCAGTCTATTTGCAAAAGAAAAATAAGTCTTGCAAAAAAATAGAGTCATTACGATGATAAATAGATATACAACAAGAAATTCAATGTTCAGCTGTACTATTTTATTTGCATTAGTTTTGTTTTCTAGTTGAACCGTGAAGAAAAGCCCCCGAAAGTTAGACAATTGTCTCCATTATGAGGCGAAACGTATTCGTTGCGTGCGCCGGGGAGACGGTGCCAGGCATGCCAGCTTTACACGAGGGACGACAGGACACATAATATAACGGACGTGCATAAATCCACGTGCCAGTCAACAATGTGCATAAATACTGGCCCCTTGTAACCCAGAATGCTCCTCAACCTCCGCGGATCGGGCGGGCGTCAACTCCGTACCAGTTCGTTGCTGCGCTCAGGGATTTGATAAAACGAGCTACCCTTTCACCCAAAACTGTGTGCACTTTCGTCCCTATCTTCAGACAATGAACGGTTTATTCGCTGCGAGGAAAAGTCACTTTTCTCTAATTTTATAAGGTGTAGCAGCATTTTTTTAGAGGTTATACTTGGAATTTTCAAGGATCATGGGAACATATAAGAATATTTTTTTATTTCAATATTACTTTTAATGTACTATAAATGACGATGCTGTTTTCAAGCTTTTTTTATTGTTCAAATGTAGTTGTTCTGATTCAGAGTATTTATTTCCAATTTTCAAATCTGTGATCATTATTTTATTTGATCCCTTTTGGAATAAAAAGAATTTTTTTTTATACTTTGCAGGGTACTTATGTACTGTGGTGATAGTGTCGCCAATGATAGAATTTTTCGGTTTTGAAATTTTCCAAACTTCTTCCAAACATTTAAAGGATTTCAACGATCTTGTGCTTAGAGATGAAAACTTCAAACAATTGTCAGATTTATACTAAGCTACATTTTTTTTTTCGATACTTTTAGTGGATTTCCTTCTGTCTTTCTTTTTTTTGTAATAAAATTTGAAGCTTATGGTTCCAAAGAATTCATTTTTCAAATTCCGATACTTTCAAGGTTATATTGTAAAAGTTATACGATTTTAAACCGAAAGGTTCAAAAAAATTTTATCTCTGGATTATTTTTGAGTTCTATTGTTATAAATTAACAACTTGGTATCTTCCAGAAGTTCCAACTTTTTTAGGTTCTTAGATTCCAGATACACAAAGTAAGAATACATATTCATGAATTTCAAAGTTTTTAATTTTTCAAGTTATCAATTTTCGAGTATTTTTGAACACTTTGAAGGTAAAATCAGAAAAGTTGTAAATAAGGAATCATTTATTTGAAAAAAATGGGTTTTTAAACTTTCGCAATTTCTACCTAAAAATTATAACTTTTGTCCATTGTAATAGTTTCAAGTTTTCCAAGTCCTTAGGTTCTAGAAACATACAAAAGTATTTATTAATTTTAAGATTTTGACTGATTCCTATGATCAGTTTTTATTTTAAAAAGTTATTTTTTATTCAATGAGATTCGATGATGTTACTCAGTTTGTCAGACTTGAAAGCGATCATTTTCCAAACTTCCTGTTTTTTAATTTTTTGTCGTTTTAGTGTACAAACATAACAAATTTTTTTTTTTCGGTCGTTTTTTCATTTGAAGGTCATCAGGTCCAACAAATTGGAGTTTTAATAGTATATTCATATTATTGAAATTATAGTTCTTTGAAAAAACAATATTCAAAGAATAATATAATAATAAAATAAATCCTCGCAATCCTTGGGATGGTTGTAAATTATGAAACATTGAAATAACTTTTGCCTGAAAAAATGAAAACACATAATCTTAAATATTAACTTATTAATAAACAAAATAACTTTTAACTGTTCTTATTTTTGAAATATTGCTAATAATTCAATGACTTACACTGACTGAAAGAAACAGTGATTATTACAGTATGTACTGTATAGTACCAGGGAATCAGTCCCAAATATTGTACTTTTATAGTAAATATTGCGAAACAATATTATAGTCGTATTATATTTTATTGTAAAAACTCTTATAAATATTTTGTCTCCCATTATACTTTTGTTGTACTTTCTGCAATAGGTACTATATTGTAATTCCTACTGATCAAAATGTCAGAAAATGCCATATAATTTAGCTAGTGAATAGATCTGTATAGTTCCTTTTGATATTGTTTTGTTCAATTTCTAGTGTATCATATAGTAATTGATACCATATTAGAAATAATTGAAAATGGATTGTAGATTTTCCAGTATATAAATTTTTGCCATGCATATGCAATGCTTTCAAAATGAAACATCTAAGTTTACAAACTGAAAAACTTGTTTGCCTTTTTTCGGTAATTGTAAGACATAGATAACAACAATAGAAAATTGCAGAAAAATTTGGTCTTAAACGTAACATTAAACGCTCAAACTATGCCAAGTTTGGAACATTTATCATATTTTTTGCATAAGAGATGAATTTTTGAACAAAATGTATGAAAAACTATATGTCGATCCCATTTGAAACTTCAGTCATTTTGTGGCATGTGTTATTCATGTCCAATTTGCTTTAAACTTTACAAAAAAAATTTTTTCAATATCTTGATGAATGAAGAATCTCGAAATGGAAATAATTCCGACATCGCTAAATTAGTGACACCCTAATGTCCACGTGTAGGGCTGGGTGTGGGTAAAGTTGTAGATGTGTAAACAAACATTCAAACTTTCACATTTGTAAATGATATATGTACATTCCAAATTTTTTGCATTTACTAACTGAAAACTGGCACTCATTTTGTGATTTGTACGACATAACGACCATTACTTCACGAAATATTAGTAAGTAAAAAAAATGACAAAACTTGCATAGATATTGTTCAATCTGCAATAATAATGAAATAACTGTATTCTTTTCCTATTTACTTCAGAAAGTTCTAAATTTCTTTCTCAGCGTATGAGAATTCTCCGACTTCGGTCCTTCCATCCGGATATCCGGCTCGAAGGACCATACAATCCTTCAACCACCCCCAAAAATTGAAAAACAGCCAGGATTCTTTTTCAAATTTCTTCTGGAAAGCGTTTTCGAGCACAAAGCTTCGTCCTGCTTGAGCTGACATGTCCTCCAGAGGGCAGAGCATTGTAACCCCCTTTTCCCCCTGACTCTAACTACCCCATCACTGACACAGTCTCGGGGCTGAAGTGAAGCGACCACGTGGATGGGACAGCCAGAGAATCTTCTTCTTCTTCCTCCTCGGTGGTCGTCATTTGGCGCTTCTCCTTCTCATTTCTGCCAGCCTCCGCTGACTTTCGTGCCACTTACAAATCTTCGCCCAATGTCCATTACACGGAGCTCGCCAAGTTTACCCCTAACAATAAATTGGAGTCGGGTGTGCTTGACCCTTGAATATTCGCCGGTCCTGGGTGGCACGAGCTCGTTTCATACCGAGTTTCATTGCATTCGCGAGGATTAATCGATGAACTTGAGCAATTCCAGAAGAGTTGATGACGTTTAATCGCTGGACATGGTCGCAATTCTCTACTTTTCACCGACAATGATGTATATATTTTATAGGACCCAATAGATTTTATCGTGCAGTGTGTAGTATCTTAACTTCGAAGATAGAACACACAGTGCGTAATGAAGAATTTAAAAATGGATGAAAAAATTCCTACATTGCCAAAATGAGACACACCTTGCTGCATCTGTCAAACAAAACATCTATTATTTGGACATACTTTTTTTGTATATATATTTATTAATTTTGAAAAAAGACGGCTTAATTGTGATCGTGTCTCGGTTATAGAAAGTTTTGATGATGGTTGGTTCCAACCTGATTTTTGCTGATCACAATTTGTTGAAGAAGCAATCATCCTGATGAGGACCTTATAGGAGGTCGAAATATTGATGGAATAAATATATTGAAGACAAAAATTGAATGTGGCTTTGAGAGATCATTCTCGGCCTTGCATTTATTTGAATTTATGAAAAACGGAGCATCCAGATGATTAAACCTTTGATTCAGGGTGTGCCATCTGAATCGGGTCAATGTAATGCATAAACTATATTATAACTCATCAATCCGATCGAAAATTCTTTGTTCTTTCAAACCATTTATTCAATCTGGTTTCTCCAGCTTTCAACCATTCTTTTCGGTCCTTTTCAAGAGTTTCGTAAAATTCAAAGCTCAACACTCCTTTTGACAGTCAGTAACGCAAATAACATGATCCTTTCCTTTCCTCATTCTTCTTCTCGAAAAATACACGATAAATCATGTCATCAACAATATCGATGTTCAAAGCGAACTATATCAAATAACAACTATAAAAAAGGGCATGATTCCTTGTTAACGGTCGTGAAATTCAGCTCCCTCCGACCTGAGTCGATGATATACCGTAATGCATAAACGTCTTCGACAGTTCTCAATGCGTTTCAAATTTGTTGAATTATTCCGATAACCTTTTTACAATTGATCTTAGATTGTTCCTAAAAACAATATCGACCAAGTGACCTCCATTATTCCTACTGCGAAATGGATAATGCGGGCTGCCATTTCGGCTTGAACGTTGTCATTTAGCTCTTCTATGGTCTTCAACTTGTTAACGTGAACCTTGCTCTTCAAAAATCCCCACAAAAAGAAGTCTGGTGGGGTCAAATCTGAAGATCTTGACGGCCTGTTTTTTGACAGGAATTTCTGACGCGAATAGTCTATTCTTGAATTTGCTGTATGGCATGTAGTACCATCTTGTTGGGACCAGAAGTTTCCCAGACCTTTTTCACGCAAAGTGCTCCAACATCCACCTATATCGATCGCCATTGACTGTCTCGCCAGGTCTGAAGAAGATTGATGTGGTATCGTTACATGATTGACATTGTCAAAGTGATGCAATTGTTTCATTGACCCAATTCATATGGCGTAGCCTGTATAACTGCAGTATCGATATACCCAAATAAGAAGAGGTTCTCTGGGCGCAGTAATAACGTCTGGGCTTGTAGATACCCATAACTTGGTGTCCGGTCGCGGAAAGTGGCCAGTTGGGTCCGGCGGTGATGCAAGGTCCCCGGGTGCCACCCTCGGCCTGGACATATATTAGCATTCTAACGAACCATTATTATATGCTGAGCCGGGCCGGGCATGTTGCGTACTTGGGCCAAGTTTACCAACAATTCACCGGCTCTGGCTCTAGCGGGAGAGCCCCGAACGCTCGCCCGCGCTCTCTCTATAATGGCCCCACGGCTGCTTAATTTATCGCGCCTCATAATTAATAGCTTTGTAATTTTCATACAGCCGTACACGCGCGCGCCATCGTAGACGCGCAATTTATGGATACGTTAGTGCGATATCGATTGCTCGTTGTCGGGGCTGAATCGCCAACTTCGCGAATGCTCGTCGATAAATCGCGGACAGAGCGCCGGGGGCACTTGTACGCTGCGATGTCGCAGGGATAAAGAGCCCTTACTTCTTTTTTTTCCACTTCCGGTTGATACCAGAACGCGTTGTTTCGATGCGCATTTTTTTACGGGCTCGTTAAGCTGTTTTCTGTGAAGCATCAGGGAGAAGTTTCGATGAGGATCGATGCAGAATAGAATCAAATAATAAATTGATGTCAGAACAAAAAACAAATTGATCAAAGACATTGAGCTGAATGAAAACAAGTGTCCCTAGAATCATCTAAAATTTAATTGAAATTACTTAAGCCTCATGAAATTATGAATAAATTAACTGCAGTAATTGAGAAAGTTGAAGAGTAATGTATATTTCACTTCATAATTAAATTTGAATTAACCCCTAAGATTTTTACTATCAATTTTCGATTGATATTGCAAATTGCAAATGACTTGTTACAGAAATTTAGTTACAAGGAATGCAAAAATAAGAGATCGTAAACTATATGCAAAAGTGCAATAATTTAAAATATTAAAAACACTGATGGGGAATCATGAATTCATATTTTTGAAATTGAATAAAAAAAAAAAGTCGAAATAACTTTTTCATCTACTATCTTATTCGAGATAATTACAGTTATTAATATTTTAAAAGCTTCTCGACTCAAAAGTGTGTATACATGGTGAGTTTTTTAATGACATCCAAATCGAAATTTCAAAATTGCATTAATTTTCCTACTTTTTTTTATGTAACAAATTACTATACTCAACGACGAAAAATTTTTTCAAAGTGCGATTTTTGCAGTCATTTATTGATATGTTTTCTTGAAATTGAGTTTCACAAAAAAAATTTCGTTCATAAAAGTTTAATTGAGGTTCATCAGTGATAAGATTTTATTTTAAAAAACGCACACATTTAGTTTTAAAAAAAATTTTGCGATTGTGTATTGATTATCATGAAAAAAAATCGAAAAATTGTAAACTTTGAAACTCCAAAATTTTATCTATTTCTTTCAATGTTGCTTTCCTGATAACAATGAAGTGAAATCGGAAATATTTAATAGTATTTTCTACTAACTGACATTCGTTGCTTGGGAATTATGATTTTGTAAGGTCAGAGAAACATTTTTGCTGTTATTGTTATGCTTCCATTAACTGATGTTATATAATCAAATTCGTTTACTTCGTTCAGTTCGGTTACTTATGACGTTCTATACAGAACATCATAATACTGGCGTGCAAGTGTCGACTGTTTAAAGTTAGAATATTGTAAAAAGAAACAGTAAAATTCAATAAATATATATTATATTTTTTTAGATCAAATGTTCAAAAATTTATTACTATAATGTTCCACACGCGAAGTAGGAATGTTAAACAAACGAAAACGTTAAGAGAATTCAAAAATTGACATGCTATCGGCTATCGATTCGATCTTGTATCGAATTGGCATCGCGCCCACCTGTTACAGGTTTCGCAACGCCGGACATATTAACTCGATAGTTGGGCGTAACTATAATTTTTTTATAGATAGTAATTCGGGTCAACCAATCGAGGCCGCTGTCTTTGAAGGGAGACAGAAAGGAGCTTTCATCCACTGCTGTTCCGGTGCCCTTTCACAAGTACATTTATATCGAGTCGAACACCGGTCACATGCCAATAAACATTTTTTGTTGCCAACAACAACAGCAACAAATCATATTACCGTACAACTAATAAGCAGCGAATTATAAGCAGATCGTTTTCGCAATAGCTGAACTATTTAAATGTTGTATTGCTGCTTTCTCATAAACGCAGTTAGGTAGGCAATTTTTTTTTGAACAAAAGTAGCAGAACATTGCATTTTTTCACAACCTATCAGCGGGAAATTGAAAGATTCCGGTTTTCATTATTAGAGGGATATGTCGGTTAATCGTCAAAAATAAGAGCGTTCCATAGTGCTGCGTCGGCGTGGCACAGATTTCTATTGTTATTTTTATTTCGAAGTTTTTAATCATGACAACTTTTGTAAAAACTGACTTCAGTTACAAACTTGGTACCAAAGTGCAACTAAAAAATGAATAAAGTTAACTCTTACAAATTTTATCCATAAGACAGAATCACAATGTCCAAACAAAATTTCTTCCTAGATTTTATAATAAAGAAACAATATTTTTCATATTTTTGTTGCTTGTTAGTACATGGTTTGTCGCTGAAATAAGTTTTTGAAAAATAAATTTGTCCTTAAATTATAATAAATAAAAAACTGTTCGGATTTCCACATAGGTAACAAAGCACTACAAGATACCTTTAACTGAATCTTGAATTGCATTAAACGAATTTGCTTAGGTCTTGAACACTCGGGTAACTTAACAATAATGTAGAGAAAAAGTCTTATTTTTGAAACGACAAACACTAACAAAAAATATGTATAGTTATTTCTCAATCAATCGATACCTAATTATAGTTCAGCTTTAAACTTTAGATAATTTCTAGGAAACTTCAATCTTAGAAAAATTCTTTTCAGAAATTTATTATAAGGTTTCGGTTAAGTTCACAATCATTAGGGTTAATGAAACATTCGCGTCTATCGCACGAAATTCTGTAAATCCATATCTTGTGTATGAAATCTTGAAATTGCCAGAAAATCGTAAGTAAGTTCAAAAATACACAGAAGTGCTAAAAAACATCACTTGATATTAAAAGCGTACGATGAAATGCTGATTGAATTGTTATGAAAATCTACAAAAATTCCGAATAATAGTAAGACTTTGATTTTTTTGGCCTGGAATCTAAGGAATCTTCATAGAAATCTATAAAAAAATTCGAAGCCCGTCATTCTATAAAAAAATCTAATGAAATTTGATAAATAAAAAAAAGGAAAATATTCAAAATACTGACATTTCATTAGATTTTTGTAAATAGTGAGTGAATTTTTTTACAAATCTATACAGAATATGAAAATCGATGTAAAGTGGATCGTCAAAGTATTTCTAAAAATTTATATATAATTCCATAAAACATCATCTTTTAAATTTTAAAGGTCTTTGAAAAGAGAGAATCCAAGAAGTATTCATGTAGCACACAAAAATACTAGTGCTAGCAAATATTGTGAAGATAGTCACAAATACTGATAGAATCATTTCGAAAAACGACGAAAATTTTGTAAATAATTAGACTTTGACTCTAAGGGCATTGTATTCTAGAAATTGAAATGAGATCTAAAAATAATGACAGAAAATTTTTAAATCTTTCTGAAAATCTTAGGAAATTCGATGTATACAGAAAATACAAAAACTATTGAAAACACTACAAATTTCATTAGAAACTTTTTATTTTTGATAGCATTTTTCAAGAAATTGTACATAATTTGAAAATCTCTTAAACTTTGATTCGTAGATGTTTGAATTTTGAATAAATATACTAATAATCTATGAAAATGCCATAGAATTTCTCGAATCGTGAAAAATTTTTAAAAATGAGCAAAAGTTCTCAAAATCTTTGATGTCTTTGAATAAATTGATCAAGTTAATTAAAATTTTTCAAAATCACAATTTAAGAAAGATTACATCATGGAATTCTGAAAAAAACCTTTGAAAAACTTCTTTATTTTAAAACATTGCGTTACAAAATAAAAAAAGGACAAAAAGGAAAAAAAACCCTTAAATTCTTCAGTGTTACTAACCAGATTGTAAAAATCTAAAAAATCTACACAACGATTCATAAAAATACTGAAATATTCCTGTAGTAAAAATACTAAAGAATAATAAAAAATTCGGAAAGAACCATAAATACGAGAAGACACTGTTTCTAAGAATTACTTTTTGAAATACAACAATGTTTTTACATCGTATTCCAGCGTATAAAATTCTACTAATCTAAGTAACAGGAATGAATAAAAAAACCGAAAATCTCCAATATCACGAAAAAATCTTTCAATATTTGTAAAGACTGAAGAAAAAAAAAAAAAAAAACCTTTTAAAATTCAAGCATATATTATTGTCTCAAAAATCAACGCAATCACTTATTGTGAGAATCCTTAAAATTTGCAATTCCGAGGCTTCAAGCTCTTGATACCTGTAGAGGATCCCATAAAAATGATATAAATTCTTTCAACATCCACTGAAAATACTGAGAATACTGAAATGTACAAATTTCTTCTCAAAATCCACAAAATCCATGCAATACACCAGTATATCGATATTTTTCTTCAGATATATCTTAATCGAATATCGAATAGCTCCAACACATGGGATCCCTCGATATTGATATTTTCCGTTCAAATTCTCATCTTTACTATGTACAACCCAAGTCGCAGCTTTCAATTCCATCAATTAAAGCCGGACGGCAATTCACTTAAGTACAACCGAAAGGTCAGTACCCTTATTGAGATGCAGCGAGTACCCGGGCCGTACAATACACGTCGAAAATTCTCCGTGCGCGTCCCGACAATCGTAACCCGAAGCAACTCGTTCCGGGGCCATCGACGAGCTTGCCCTCGCCCAAGGGATGCCTAGGCAAAGAGTTCGGGACGGTCACTCTGCTTGCGAGACACGTTGCGACCACCAACCTCCAAGCCCCAACCCCTTGGGGAATGGCCGTTACTTTGGCATCAACAACGACTGTGCCATCCAACGAAGAAACGGGTCCAAGTCGCCCCTACAAACTATATACATCCCTGAATCTGCATAGTTTACGGCTTCATTTCAAAATACCTTTCTTCAGGAAATGCAAGACCACAATTTTCTTCAAACATCCTGTCATAGAATCGAATGTCTGCAAAATTATGTAGACGAGTGAATTTACTATAGCTTCCTCCACATTTGTCTTTTCTTCAAAAGCAAGTTTGTCTTCAACTTGATCTTTAGTAAATCTTCATTGCATTGGCAGCATGCATCATTTCAGCTTCGCCTCGGGGCAGACTTTCACCTTTGGGTAAACCCTCGACGGCCCTTGCCATCCTTGCTGATTCTCGTCCCCGGACTATGGACATTGCGGCTAGTTGGCCGTCACCTCTGCGTCCGCGCTCCCTTGTCTTTCGGACTGATTCAATTTGCCCGCCTCGTGGCTGTTTAATTACCGGACGCTCGCCCCAGGCGAGAGTCCGGCTACCTGGCACATCCTGTTATCGCCCCGCGGACGCGTCGCACCATCGACAAGACGCTGGTATCGGTTCCGCACTAAGGCACTTTCCTGCACAACGTAGAAACTGCTCCAGACTGCCAAAATCGAGTTAAGCTTTCTAATATCTCAATTTTGTGGCTTGAATACGCTGGATCCTGCGAGGGATGGAATTGATGGCAGACTTTGCTGGGAAGAGTTTTGGAAAGGTTAGTACAAGTTGTGGATCAATCCTTCAAATTTTTGTTGATGATCATATGAAATCTATTTCATCAAAGGTTGGGGTTTATAAATCGAAAATGTCTCAAACTGGAAAGACCAGCTGTCAATATCTTGCTCTATAAGACCTTGTGAGACAAGTTCTCGAATACGGTTCTGCTATTTGGAATCCTTACACCAAGCACAACATTACCACAATTAAACGGATTCAGCATATTTAAGTGATGCACTCATGAAATCTGTTACATCAAAAGCATCGCAGATATTGGGATTTATAAATCGGATATGTCTCGAATCGAAAAGACCAGCTATCAATATCTTGCTTTATAACACACTTGTAAGACCAGTTCTCGAATACGTGTCTGCTATTTGGAATCCTTACACCAAACACGACATCGTCATAACTGAACGGGTTCAGCATATTTAAATGTTTACTCGTTAATTTTATTACGTAAATAAATAAAATAAATTAAAGATTCAGAACTTCAAATATCGAACAAAATACTCTGGAAAAATGTCTTCCTTTCTTTTGTTTTGCCAGAAAGCAACTGTAATCGTACGCGAGCTGAGTTAGCGTCGTAGATCGTTTAGGGTAACGAATACGTAAAAACGAGGGAGAAAAAGGAGAAAAGTCGATACCCGGCGTTAGCGCGCTTTTACGAGGATCTCACCCCACGTGGTTCCTCGCCCACCCCCTTCCACCACGCCATTCCGCGGGATTCATCGAAGGCTCCCTTCGTTACGGCGGCGTGCTCTAATGAAAATATAACAGTTTCTATGCCACGGAGTTCGTCTGGTAGCCTTCTGGCGCATCAGTCTGACACATAAACTCTTATTATGCTATACGTTAGGGCGGGGGCGCTAATGGAGCCACAAGTCAGAGCGGTATCATGGCGTCAGAACACCTTACGGCCTCCGGCTTCTACTTACTTTACATTTAAGCGCAATAAAGAAGATGCTACTTAACGCGCGGATTATTTTTGATCATAAGTCGCGGTCTCCGTGTCATGAAAACGCTATATAAAGGACAAATTTGGCGGAACAGTTGAAAAATATAACGTTTGTCGCTTGAAATTTATTTTTTGAATGCAAAACCAACCAGAACCTCCTACTGTCATCCCATCACTATTCCAGTTCAATAATCGCATCATCCGAGGCTCAATAATTCTCCTTCGCAATCTGCAAACGACCCGAACAATATAGATAACTCCTATAAAATACACCGTATCTACGTTACATTTTAGATAAACAACTTTTTTGTTTCCACGAAAGAGTGCCCTGAAAACATCCTCGTCCACTCAAATTAAATACATCGATAAAATCAATTGCTCCGACAAAACTCGATAATTCCAGCGTCACGAATACTTTCGGAATGGAATATTGTGAGTTATGAAAAAAGCCCCGTTCGGGCTGGTCGATATCAGTAAATCAGATTCATTAACCCGCGCATTTTCATAATTGGATCGTTAATGACTTGGAACGTTTCGGAATGCCCCGCGGATTCCTTTAAAGATCCGCCGCTGGTGATGGTCTTTGGTCGAACGTCTTTGGAATGACGTCAGAAGAGTCAATGCACACATCCATCGGTCAAGGAAAGTGCACGAAACGCAGGCCGGTGAAGGTGAATTCTAAATTTATAATGCGCCAGCTCCATCGCGTATCTCTATTATAAGGTGGCTATAAATTCTCTGATTCATTAACATAAATTGGTGGGCGACTTTACGCATCGAGTTCACTATATGAAGGGTGTCGAGGGGTGTACAATGGTACACATATGTGTGTTTTTGATATCAAATTATAAAAAAAATGATTTTTTTTTAAATCTTTTGAGCTTACTGGTCGTAAAATGCAACTTTTTCCAACTTGTTCATTGAATCATGACAATTATGCACATGATCTGTTTAGAATGAAGCAGTATCTGATTCGAATATTTTTAGACTCTCCTTAAACGTATTTTAGACTGCATAGAGAGACACTTTCTGAATTCTTTCAATTTTTGGAAACGTTCGACAGCTTAAATTTTCCGTCCTGGGAAGGTTATCTAATGGACGTACACCATAAGCTCTGCCATACATGACTTGACCCAAAGTTCATTGCCCCAGACTCTTCCCAGAAACATCAAAACAACAAAACATGCAGGAAATAACCTCAAATTCAGGAAACCCTATCTCCAATCCATCGCCAGCCCGGAAAATCAACCTGTCAGCTACCAGCTGACCTAAGTCCAGAGTCGCCAAATTGTCCCGTCTGAGCAGTTTGTCACTTGGCGTAGCTTTATGATTTCGCGACAATGACAGAATTACCGGCATGAGTGCTCGAAGAAAAGTCGCCCCCGCGATAAAGACACGTGCATACGCAATAACTGTCGCGAGCCGGGGCCATCTGTAAATATCGCGGCCGGGGCAGTAAATCAATCGCTGGGGAGAGCACTTGTCAGGAGTTTCCATGAAGGAACTTTGATACGGGTCTCGGTCTTCCCGGAACGTCTTTACACGAACGCTTTACGCTTCCCGAGTTCGCGTGCAGCTCGAGTCAACATTTTCACGCGTCTCCCATTGCGGTAAGTTGCATTTTTCTAACCTATCGATGATGAATCACTTTTGCGAAGATGGGCCGTGAAGATGTGCACAATGCTGGATAGGTTCAATTTTAAATTACTCATAATAAATATCTGACATTTCATCTGGCTTGTGGAAAAAACGTCAGCTGCAGTTGGAGAAAACGGCGATTTGGGATTCGATACATTGTATCTACCCTGATCCACCGCGATCGGTGTCGTTTGTATAACAGCGAACTTAGTTGGAAAAAGGGCGCGAAGGAGTAAGAAAGGGACGAAAGGCTGATCAATTCCCAAGCAGGTCAATAAAATGCGCCGCGACAAGAAAGCTCACGTGTTCGCGTTTAGCATTTATCGAAACCCCCGCGCGAGGTCGTAACTCTGAGCCTGCGTGTCATGCAGATAGGTTTAAAACCACTACGTGCCGGGCTTACAAATGCGTTGCTCCGGCAATGCGAAGGGAGCTCTCCTTCGAGTGAACAGGCTACGAGGTGATTCCGGTGCGTGAGGTCCTCGCGTGATTTCTTCTCAATGGAAGACTTATTTCCGCAACGTTATGTGTACCAACTGAATTTCGAAAGACAAGTACTGAAAGTTTTTCCTGTCATATTGTGCGAATATTATGTTCTCATGTTTGATACATGACTGCATTCTTTGAAACAATCTTTCCAGAAGTCTTTCGAAATCTTCTCTGCCTTCCTCAAAGAATCAATTTTCCTCGACGATTCATTTGATTACCATCATCAAAGACTTCAACTCAGTTTCCTCGAATCCTCTACCACTCCTCATTGCAAAAACGGATTCGAAAGTTCACACCCCAGGCGAGAAAATTAATTTGTTCAAGATTCAGGACTTGGTTCTTCTATCCTTCACCTTCAGATAAATCCATTAAATGGAAACGTCGAAAGCCAACATTCCTAAGTGGTTTTCCTTTTTTCCTTGATGCCAAGAGAACGTAGAAATGAGGCGTCAAAAGTCATTTTTCGATGAGCATGTCGCTTAAAGCCCATTGGAGTGGCGAGTTCGAGGCGTTTATTCGCGCGAGTCGACGCGCTTGGTGACCGGTTGACGGACAGCCAAGGCACTGACCCGAGGCAATTCTCGTTTCTCTTTTTCGCGAGCGTTTCCTGCACCGCTCGAAAGCGATGCAGGTAAACGTTAAATCGCAGGCCACATCCTTCTGCTCGCAGCGATTGAGTTGCCTCGGGAAGGATTTCTCTCCTGAGCGTGACACAAGTTCAGTTGGAGTACAAGGCTGCGTAATCAGATAATGTTGCTCGCATTTTTCACCTCATTTGGTAAACAGCTGAGAGAGTATTTATGCGCATTCGTACACTCCTTGCTTTTACATTTATTTTGCTATCCAAACTTTCAACTCCATTGAAAAAGCACAAAGTTCTTCATAAACTTTCTCAACATCCTGGGCGGTAGTCGAGAAAGAGTGTCCAAAAGCCAGGGACAAGTGACAGCCCGAAATACGACAGTTGGAGGCGGTCACTTGTCTTCGGCTGTCATGTTTCCAAGTGAAACGTCGCCTGCTCCATGGCGACGTGAGCATACAAGGGTTGCTGAAGGTAAAAAAGGCCCTTAAGATTCACGAGATCGCGGCATGATCCATCTACGCATCGAGAGACCAGACCAGTGCCAACGTTCTTCCTTGCTCGCATGCGGACTCTTGCATCGGTTTTCCTTCTCCGTTTCTTCTTTTTTCGCGATCCCTTTTCGTCTCTTTCTCGCGTGTTCGCCCCTCGCGACGCTGAGTGGATCTTGTTTGTATCACACCGCTGCTTCGAGTCCGGATAGCTTGTCGTTCGCCCTCCAAAACTGTCTCGCTCCGAACGATTTATGTTTCCTCCGCTGCACCCAAGCAGATTGATCCCTTTTCGTTGCAGAACGTGCAGAACGTGTGACTCTGTTTTAGAAATTGAAAGAAGAAGAAAACATTTACATCAGGTCATTTCTGTTATATCTTGATACGACGATGAATAAAAATGTATAAAAATAACGAAAAATTCTTCGGATTCCCACAAGTACGATGCCTCAAACAGGTCCCATTCATCCGAAGGGAAAATCAATGCCGAATGACAATCTTATTACGAGCTTTCCAAATGCGCCATTGGTAATGAAGCCAATCTTTGGCAGCTTATCTCGATCCCGATCAAGACAGCCGAGTGGTTGCCTCTTCTCGTCTCCCAATTCAATGAATTGTTTCGCGCTAATATTATTCGAAAAAGAGTCCCTCGGAATCGTAATTTTCGCGATACGCGGCTCGGTATAAATTGGCCTCAGCCTCGGTGGCTATAAAATGCTCGGTCCGAGCATCATTATGTTCGCCACCGCAATGGAGACACGTTCGCCGCCTTTCGCAGTGGCAAAGCCGATTTATTTGCGCCCACGTCGGACCCGCTCGTTTCTTCTTCCTCGCTCTTCCGCTCTCTCGTGTTCAGAAATCGTGTCTTACACGGGAATATTTCACTTTTCTGTGTAACCACGGAAACCGGAGGCTCGAGAAGGACAGCACAATGGGACGGAAAAAAGGCGAGAAGAAAGGACGGAAAAGTCCGGAGTAATGCTAACGTTTGCCTGGATATAAAATGCTGGGGCTATTTAGGGAATTCCCGACTCGCGGTTTTTTCTGGTAATTGAAGATGGTGTAAAACAGATCTGCGATTCTGTGTTTTTTTTTTTAATTTTCATAAAAATGTAAATGATCTTTTCTAGGTGTGAAGATAGGAGTGATTTATTTGGGGGGATGCAGTGCCACGTGGGATTCTAACCTCAAAATTGACATACTCCAGGTTCTAGAGCGTGTCCTTTTCATGTATTCAGGTATAATTGGCTAGCTCTTGTGCCGTTTTGAGGATTATTTAATAATTTTATTAACTCCGTTGTACAGTAATATAACTTTATACTTGAGGATTCGAAGTTGCAAAGATGTTCAGTATTTAAATGAATTTTTGACAAAATTCTACCAACATCAGAGATGTCATACATTCATCAATGAGCACGTCTACTTCTAAAATACGGATTGTCTGAGTGTATTTGGAACCCGATGTTTTTATACTTGCATTGTAGAAAAGCCCTAAATAGCGACTGACGAATCGATGCCGCGATCGCTGTCCTCTGCAATTATGCGAGCGCTTGCTCGCGCATCTCTCTGCGCGTGGGACGCGATGAATTATTCATCGGAACATTCCCGCTGAGTGATTTGCGATTTTATTTGTCAACGAAAAAGGCGATTTCGTATGAACATAAAACCGCCGTGGATTCGAGTGTTTACAAATTTACCTACACTTGTTCCATCCTCGCGTGCATTTTTCGTCGACTCAGAATTTTTCGAGAAGGAGATGTTTACGACATGGATGTAAAATGACGGAAAAGTTCGTATGTTTCAACCGGGTCATTAACACTCGATTTCTCGAATTTTAAGGATGATTGATTTTATTGAGGTGTTTTTTTCAATAATTATTGAGGATATAGAATTTCTATGGAACTTCCAATCCCAAAGTATGCCAAGTATTCTCAATTTTTTTATAAACAGAAATGTATTTATTAAAAAACAGTATATTTTTTTCACAAAACTAAATTTGGATAAACTCAAAGGACTACAAATCACTGAAATACTACTAAATTTTGGAAATACTTTTATACTGAAAATCTCTAGCTTTTAGATTATAGAGCATCGAATTCTAGAACTAATTATATGTAGGAGTATGGAATGATACCTGATATTCATGAAAACACTAGAAAACATCACAAAATTTCATGAATAGAAAAAACTAATGAAAATATCATAAGGACCAGCACTGTATTAAACGAATAAAATCCATGCAATTGAAGTTTTCTCAAGAAATTATCAAATAGCCAAAAAATTATAAAACTTGAAATCCTTAGGAATCAAATTCAAGAAATTCATAGAGAAGCGGCAAAAATGCCGAAGATTCTTCAAACTCTATAAATACTTTAAAAATACGGAACATACGAAAATTTCTTGGAAACTATGAAATGTAAGAAAACCATATGGATACTGTATTTTTATAAATCTATTTATATACTTGAAATCTCTAAAACTTTAGAATTTCGAGCATGAAATTCTTAGGTAATTATTCAAAATTTTAAAGAATACAATAAATCTTTGGAAAAACCTACAAAATCCTATAAAATTTGAATGTATAAAAAATGTTAAACGTTCTAAAAATACTGGAAGTCCATGAAATTTATAAAATTTCAATTTCAACAGATTTTTCAATTTAAAAAGATGTAATTTCCTTAAAAAGTTAAAAATACTAGAAAGCTTTTGAACTTCGAACCTTCTAACATCGAATTCTCAAAATCAATAGAGAAACGTATAAAAATGCGAAACAATCTCTCACACTGTATACATACTCGCAAAATTCAAAATATACTAATGGCACTTGAAATCTACGAAATTTGAAAAATTTATGTAGATACTGTTTGCTGACAAATCTACCAAAATCTTCCAGCTCATGAATATTCTTGAGAAGTAGAAGAAATTTCTTACAAGGCTAGAAAATTGAACGGAAATTCATTAATTCAAAAAAATGTAAAAATACTGAAAATAGGCACAACTAATTCATCAAACATTTAGCCAAAATCTATAAAAATGCAACCTTCTTACAAAACCATAAAATCACTGGAAATCTGTAGAAACCTAAGTCCTAAAGCATCGAATTTTATAAATTGATGAAAAAATTTAGCCGAATGCCAAAGCATTTTACAAAATGTATAAATACTTACAAAATACATAACATACTAAGAATACTGAAAATCCATGAAATACGAGAAATCTGAAGAGATATCATTTTTGAGGGACGTTTGGGAATACTGAAAACGCATAAATAAATTTTTGGGAACACTGAAAATTTTCAAGAAACTTCGAAAATTTTATGAAATTCGGCAGATACAAACAAATGTGAAAAATGAAGAAAATACTGAAAATCTAAGTAAATATGAATGTTTAGAAAAACTGTATAATACTTTAAATCTGCAAAATCTTGGATTTTATATAAAGCATCGAGTTCTTGAAATCTGTATAGTAATATTTAAATATGCTAGAATATCTTGAAAATTTTATAAGAAATCAAGTTGCAAAAAGTACTACATAAAAAAGAAATCTACGCCTTACTATATATTTTTGGAGATACTTTTTCAGGAAATTTTGTTGAATTACTGTGAATCTATGAAACTTTGAATTCTAGAGCATCGAATACTAAAAATCTACATGAAAATCTACAAAATACTAGAAATCTAATAAAATAATTGAGCTTCTACACAATTTTATGAATGGTATGTAAAACAAACGATTTCTCAAATATTTGCAGTCATTGAAACACCTCAAATAAATGCTGATACGATATTCTCCAAAATCTATGAAAATACTCAAAATCGAAATTTTCATTCTAGAACGTCAAACACTTCAATGCTGCACAAAAATTAAATGAAGTACAAGATAATCCTTGAAATGGCACAAAAAATAAAAATACACGCTTACTGATACATGTTAGAAATATAATGATATTACATTTAAACTGATGTATTTAAAAATGGAAAAGCATGAGCTTGTAAGTCTATTTCCAAGATATGCAAATAATACTAGAATCATCGTGCGTTTGAACATTGAAAAAAATATGTATATTTGCTCAAATTTACACTAATGAAATTTAATTCTCCACTCTCCCCTACATCAGAATTTCTTTCAGACCCTCCTGATAACAAAAATCAAGCAACAATAAACAAAACCATAACCCGGATTGGTGTCCATCAAAAAATCCTCTTGATCCTGCTATTTCATTTCCTTCAAGTCTACTTGTACGGATTTTGAAACAAACTTTTAATTGTTCGACGCGGTTTTCACGTTGTACTGCATACTTCGATACCGAGGTCGCAACATTCGCAGGCACTTAAGCTGACCTCCACGAGAGAACAAGGACTCGCCCATGGTGTGTTCTTCGCACTGTTTCGAGATAAGGCGTCGATGGTCCATGTGTGACGTTAAAAGCAACTCTGTGTGCGCTCTTTTCGTATCCGATCGCGAGCAATAAAAATCGTGATCGATGCGTCGACGCGATCTTTCCTCTTGGTCTTGAATTATGCATTTTTATGCAACTTCGTTCTCGCGTCTCTCGTTCTTTCCACGCTTCCAGGATTGGAAGACTTTATTGCAGGTCGCTCTTCTTCGGTCAATTTTTGTGATTTACAACAATTCTCCACTCTCGTCGGATGAGCATGGGAACTTCATCAGTTGTTTTGTAATTTGACCCATAAATTTCTTCTCATGAATTTAAATTCTTCTTATTCGGAAGATCTTTCCTTTACTCGACTGACGCATCCACGAAGCAATGTTTCACGAAGGTTTCAAGAAACGGTGCCATCGCCGGCAGGAAACGAAAGTCTCTGCCGGTAGATAATTTTCCGCGGCAAAAAGTGCTCGCGAGAATTAACGCAGATGCGTGCCTATCTCCGGCCGGTGAAGCAAGGGCGAAGGGCTGCGCGCGGAGGGCTTTTATGAGATATGAAAATGAGGACGGTCGGCGATAAAAATGATATAAGGGGCTCCTCGCAGTCGTTCCTGAAGGCGCCACGAGTCACTCGTCAGGTTCATGCAGAAACGTCCATCATGCCTCTTGACGGGCTTCATTGCCTCCCGGCGGAGGCGATCCCTCCGCTTCGTGGTTCCGCGTTCGTTCTTCATTTCCAGCATTTTTCGCCTACGAGCACTTTTCTTATTTAGATTGTTATGTTTCATTCTCTCTACGTATGTACCAACCATGCGGGAGCGTAATTCCTGCACCAATAAATTGGGGCTCATCAATCTGACCTTGTGCTTTTTTTTCTTGGAGCGAAAAAACCAACGAAACGGTACTGTTCAATACATTGGCGATGATTACCAAAATAATTTACGTCAAGTCAAGCGCATCTCGTTGAAAGATGAAAAGGTTAAACAAGACAATGGCGTGGACGAGGAAATTATCATGTAATAATTGATTAATCACGCATTACAATGCTACCATTGTATCCGCGGACTACGTTGGAATTTTGGTCTTCAGTACTCTATGGTCATACGAGAAAGTTATCAAAATCGATGTGATGCAGACGATGGCACATAGTAAATTTAGCGAAGGCACAATATTGCATTTATAATTGTGTTTCATAGCACCCGTGGCACATTTAATAATTGTTCTCGACATGGTTCTAATCGAAGTATTCTCCTGTTCCTTTTTCCTGAGAAAACCCCAACTTCAAACACCAGAGTTGACTAAAATCGTAAAATCTCGAGCAGTCGAAGTAGGTTATGTGACTTGGTAAAGTGTTGAGGGAGAAGGAAAGAAGCTCGTGAAGGAAGGCAAAGCTCCGGGAGCCGGAGACGCGTCACTCACTCGCTCCGTGTCATTTACACAAACAGGCGTACATCACGGGCAGAGTTACGTGTTCCCTTTTATGCTCTCACACGTGAGTTCGCATAAACGTGTCAGTCTCGTGTCATGTGCAGCGCAGTCATTCACTGTCGTCGGCAGCGCCCGCACTTTGCCTGGGGCGCGCGAATTGGTAGCGCCCCGACGAGTTTCGAGTTCCGCTGTGTCCACCGAGACGAAAAACCGACGGGTCTCGAGGAATTGTGCGCCAGGCAAAGTTGCGCCGCGATTATCACGGCTCCTTTAGACGTTTTAATTACCCAAGTTTTCGGGGTAATTCATTCTAGGTCAAAACATGACAGTCGTTTCCATTTTGGAATAAAGGAATGCAAAAAATGGGTTGAACGGAATTTTCGAAAAGGGGCAGTCAATCACGTAACATATCAGCATCATTTATTTTAATTGATTCCATACGACTTTCCTGCCTAAATCATACGATTGTTGAGCAACGGAATCGGCCCACGTTGCTCTCGTGATTTTGCATTTATCAACTGATGAGCACCACGTTCGAAGATGGAAGAGGAGAACAAGACAAGTTGCAGTTCTAGACAGCGCCATACAACTCCTTTTTTAAAGATACAGATGTACGCAACGAATAAATATTGTCAATTCGTTGTTCAAATGTCGTGTTTGAATTTGTTAGAGTAGAATGAAAATTCAGGCAAAAAAAGTAAAAACCTACTTCAGAGTCTTTATCTCTAAATGAGGGTGTCCGTAGGGTATTCCGAGAAACCGTCCACACACCGCAACCAATCTGTACCAGAATTTGCAAACGGCTTTGTTTTGATTGCGTGGTAAAACTAAAAGCTATCTGAATCGTTTATTTATTGCCATTCGTTCACAACAAATAATAAATAGTTCACACTGGCTTACACTGCTAATATATTTATATATAAATATCAGCTGATATCAGCGAACAGCTGGTACATCTGTCCAGTAGCGGACTAAGTACTCGTGAGGCCCGGGGTGGTCCTGACGTAAGGGTTCCCTCTAACTTCGCTGACCTTTTTTATTTATTTATTTTTTTTTAGAATGCAGATTTAGATTTTTTACTGCAACAGTTGCGCACGTAATCACGCAGGTTTGGTTGGCGAAGTTCGTGCGCAGGTTGAATTTAGTGAAGTATATTTTGAATTAGGTTTGAATTGAAAATGTTGTAATTTGTAATAAAAAAAAGCAAGCATAAGGTAGCCGTGGGTGGAGCCTGTGGGTGACAGCTAGTTTACATATATTTGCGCAAAACCATAAATGAACAATCGCCATGAACTACGTGATCGAGAACCCTCCAATGCGAATTTTCGCGCCTGTGATGGACGAAAAAATTGTCGTGAGAACGGGAGCTATTCATCCGAGGCTTGATGGACGAGACATTATTATTCGTCGCCTCTTTGGTGCACCTGTTGCACCTGGCTAGTTAAACCGCTATCTCCGTACATAGTGTATATATCTACCTGTGTATACGTACCCGGGCAGGTTTATGCGTCCTCTTTGAAATTCTTCGCGTCCTTATCAGCTGAAGACGAGGCTTAATCTTTCTTCTATCTGCCTGCGATAATTCATACAATCGCAAATCCCTGGCTTTATGCTCGCGGTTCCGATTCTACTCCTAATGAATCCGAAAAATGTCAGTATTGATGTGGGATAGGTCGTGTTCGATTGTTTTTTGGAGGTATAACACAACATATCAGTTACCTCATCCAACATGACCTTTAGGAAAAAATACTCCAGACCTTTTTAAAAAAATGAGTGGACCATAAATAAAAAATCTTCATCGCTACTTCTAATCTTTGCCCGGCACCTTAATTTCTTCGTACATCATCTCGATGAACGACATCAAATTTTTTAGAACACGTAATTCGATACTGGATTTGCGTATTTTATTTCTTTGACGATGAGATGCGTAGGAATAGTGGGAAGGGGGGATGTCCTGAGGGGTGGGTGGTAGATGGAGGTTATGTGTTTCTTCTAGGAGCCCGCCGCGCGATTTATGGAGCGAAGTGACGGGAGGTGTTTATTGTGCAGCATCTGTTATTTCACTCCTTTAACCCCCTCGGCTATTCGTCGTCTCTCTTACTCGCGTTTGGCTCCTGGCCTGCGTCTCTTTTCCGACGCTCAGGACGTTCTTCCAGTCGAAGGCTCATGCCAACCGGCCATCATACCAACAACAGACGCCCCGGATTTATGGTTTTGAATTAGACAAAGCGAAGGGGTTTTTCTCCCTGGAACTAGGACTTCGTCGTTTTGGTATGATGAGGTAGTCACGAGTTTCTGGGGGAAATCGCGTGATTCCTGATATTGTGATTATTTATGTGGTATAATTTTTTTATTTTTAGAATCGCAGGATATTGAACTATTGGGGTTGTTGGAGTCGAGAGTTGCAGTTTTTTTAGATACGCGGCAAGTGTTACGAAAAATATCGTGGTTCGGATCAAGTGAACTGGTGATTTGGGTAAAACTTTGAGATAGCAATTCTGTGGGAGTCGAAACGATTATCCTGATTTTTAATTTACTGAGGTTGTAAATTTTTTAAGATACTTTCAGTTTCACTACGCAAATCATAGACATTTTGTGAAATTTGAATATGTATATATGTACATAACCAATTTGGAAATTTTGAAAAATCAAGGAACACTGAGAACTTTATGGATTTTTAACAATTTTGAAGGTCTGCAAAATTTGTAAAGTAATAAAAAACGATGATAAATTTTTTAGTTTGTGGAAATTTGAAAAATTTTGTAGAACAGCGAAATCGAGTGACGTTTTTTGGATTTTCGGAAATCAATAAATTCATCATTTTTCTCAGGCTACCGATACTTTTCAAAATTGGAAAAAGTATTATACGCTGAAATTTTCATTCAAAATTTATTAGCTTTCATAAGTTTATAAAACAATATATCTTTCTCAGTTTCATTTAGTAAAATTTTTACTAATTCAATCAGTAGGTCAAAGATAGTCAGAGATCTACGAATTAATAAATAGAAATTCACAAGTTTACTAAAAAAAAGTAAAATTCTGCTAAATTATATATTATATGTCTTTAGTTGTAAAGAAAGTTTATGTAAAAAACATTGTTAAAAGCTCAATGTTTTAAGGAACAAATATTTGAACAAATGTTCAAACACGTCTATTAATATTGTTCGATTTTTATAATGACTATAAAGCAATTATGAATGAGTAGAATTTAAATGCTATTTAGATAATCAACAATTGCAGTTGTAAATAGTTATTATTATGAACAGTAACTATTTACTAAAGTATAAGTCAAAACTGACTATTCCTGTAGTTGAAATGTACTCATCTTTTTCTCATAATGCGCGGATAAGACTAGTTGAAATCGACTTACTGTAGTAGTATATTTCAACTCAAGTTTAAAGATAGTTATTCACTATTTTCTTGAGTCAAATACTGCTAATATCATCAGTAAGCTATATCACTGATTCAATTAGCAGATTTTCACTAAAACTTTAGTTGCCCCTTTTTCACTTTTACGGTTAATGAAATTACAGTATTAATTAGTAGTTTTTCATCAATTCAGACAGAGATTTCGTTACAAAAATATCATCAAAAAAAAAAATACTGCCAAGTTCGCAAATCATCTTCTAGAGTTTTCGACTAATTTCATCATTCTAAGATTTTGAAGAACTTGATAAATAAAGGAAAATTGTATACTTCATTAAATGTCAACAATTCTCTCAATTTGAATATTTCGTAGATTATTGTAAAATGTTACTAAATTTGTTTATATATGAGTTTTTTCTATTTAAACAATTGTGTGGTGTACGTAAGATTCTTCAAAATCAAAAAAATATTTCATTGTCCACAGATTATCTATAATTGTAAAAATCGAAAAAAATTCATTCGGTTTCTCTTTGTTCTTTATTTTCCAAACCCTCTAGAAATCTCGATCGATCACAAGGAACAAACTACTCCAAACCGGACAAATAGTTATTACCAACTTGAAAACGCTCTTTGCAAAAAAAATTTCGCGATTATACGCATGACATGAAAAACAAGCTCGAACAGCCTAAGTATGCAAAAAAAGTTGTATAAAAATGTATATAAATGCTCACTCAGCTGACGAATTTCGAATTTCAACCCTTCGATCTCCTTGGAATCGATCACCACCTCTTCCGATAATTCTCGATCCCCCCACCTCTCCCTGCCTTGGGTACCGAAATGGCAGCCGATTATTCCCTATTATTTACTTTATTATTTAGGCTCGACGGCGAAGGTCGGCGGGCTGTATTGATCTTATCCTCGACATGAGAAATGCCTGCCGGTTTAATAAACTCTCGGGACTTATGAAACACGTCACAGTGATTCACTGCCTTCTCATTGAACGAATTTATACACAAGCGTGGTTGATAGATTTATGGAGGACAGCGCAGCAGTGGTCTCCCCCCCCCCCCTCCAGGGCCCACCACCCTTTTTTTTATACATCCATCTCACTCGTTTCCTTTCAACATATCGTACACTGCGGTGTCTTTCCTTCTCGTTTTCTTTCCGATCAAGCTCCTCCTTCGACCTCCTCTCGCTGGTACTCGCTATTTGTATCGCGACCAAACGCGGCCATCGCGGCCTGTGACTGACGCCCGGGAAGTTTGAAATTGATGGGCCTCGGGGAGTCGTTTCCGAGGATGAGGAATCAGTCGAGGTTGGGTTCAACGTAGACTGTGGTTGGGGATTCGTACTCGAGATATAAAGTCGACGATTTGGGGATTTGGAAAAAATGAAGGTTTCGGTTCCTGACCCGGTCCCTTTTGACGAAGAAATTTTTTCATAATTTTTCTGAAATGAGATACCCGAGCGAGAATCTATATTGGCCTAGGCCAATCTGTATTGTACCAATGTTGGCACTCCCTTGGCCTTTCCATGTAGGTCACTCTATATAGTACCAATAAACATCCCACATAGGCAAGCCAATATTGATGTTACTATATGGGACCGATAAGCAAAGAATATAGGCAAACCGACATTGATAAACCTATGTTGCACCAAGAAGCTTCCTGCACTGGCATAGCGATACTGGTTTTCTAACACAGGACCAATGAACGGCAGACGTTGGCAAACACATATCGATTTTTTGATGTTGGACCAATGAAAGCCGTACACTAATATTTCCATATTGGTTTCTCGATACTGGATCAAGGGATCGATGTTTGTTGCCTAACCAATATTAGTTTTCCGATGTGTGATCAATAAATAAATCACATTGGCAAAACTATATAGATTTTCCAAGGAAGTACCAGTATCTAATTGTCATTTCGAAATTTCGGGATCCCAATCACCGGCGAACTGAAACATAACCTGAAATTTGATTCTCCCGTATAGTTGCGGGAGCTGTGAGAATTTCAAAAATATACGATGCTGTGAATATTAGTTAATTCATGATGGACGGCAAACGCGAGGCTGTAAAATTACGCGTTCGCAAACATCGGGAGATTCTAGGTGGCCTAAAGAAATTCGATGAAGCTCGACGGAAGGAAAAACATGATGCAACATCAGTTCCAGGTAGGCAGTTTATTAATTTATTGATAAACTGATGAATTTACATATGAGTTGATGAATTCGACAGTCAGAGAAGTAAACTATGCACGAATGAGTTAAATTTGAAGCTAAATCCATTGGTTTTCCCATATTGGTCTAACTTCAATGAACCAACATTGTTACTATACGGTATTACTAATGTTGGTACTGTATATAGTATTATATAATGGCACAACGTCATAAAACCAATGTTTGTACAACACAGTTTGGCCAAGGTTGGTACAACATAATTGATACACTATTGGCACAACATTCCTAAGGCGTTACATTTTCAATATTGGACCAATATCGATTTCGAATTGGCTGGCCTATTTCGTAAACTGGCTGGCCAATATTGGACCAACCTTCAGGCAACATAGAATCTCACTCGGGTAGTTACGAACATATTACAAATAAACTGTTAACTCTCCATATTAATAAAATAACTGATTAATCTACCAAATCTGATTGACGCAAAATTGATTTGATCAGAATCTACGTGGGTAGTAGCTCGATATCACACCAACACCTCCGGAACCACCAGCGAAATGACTCTTATATTCTCATCTTTATGACCCTCCATCTTTCCCCCTCCTCTACTCTTCCCTCGATCAACCTTTTTTTCTTTTCCACGTTTTTCTCCGTCTCTTTTCTTCCCCTTCCACGAGTCACACCGCGCTCATCTTATCCCCGAGCCGAGATGCAGGAATCCCGAAATAATCGGACTCGTTTGAGAAATAATTTAAGCGTGTACTTAACTCGTTAATAAAGCGCGGGACGGACAATTGTTATCTAGTGGCGATAATTTGGACGTGTTTATAAAGAAACGCGAAGAATTTGATTTGAACACTTTTAGGGTTTTAGCGCCAAAGTTGGGCCATTAGAAGAGTGTCAGTCGCATTTTTAGGGTTAGGTTGAAAATTTTCGTGATTATTATTTGTTACCCAAAATCATGTAACAATAGATGACGAAAAATGTGATTCAGCGTTTCGTGCATCTCTTTTGGAGAAGAAAGAAATCATAATCCTCTCGTGATTTTTAGCACGAGTTCCATTTCATTTATCTTTCGAATTCAGTTCTTTAACATTGCCAAATTAAAGCGAAGTTAACAATAAAAGAATAAACTCTTTTCAAAATTCGCTTTTCGTAATCTTCAAATTGTTTCATCATCCTCCCTCCCACTCACATAGTAAATGGATTTCAAGATCTATATAAGATTGGGATTAGCAATCATAAAGTGTGTGTGATTAGTTGCCTTAGTTCCATTTAGTTGCTTTTACAGTTCTTAAGAAGTTTATATTTCAAAGTCATTATTCAAGCATTTTATGGGACTTGCAAATTTTACTCTATAAAAAATTTGCAGGGAAGGAGCTCCAAACAAGTAACAAGATATCTTGAAGAATTTATTGTACTGGTTTACTTAATTCAATTTTAAGATTTCTTTTGTTATCGCGATTCATGAATGCGAGGTTGTACTTCGATTGGTATCTAATAATAATTCATTTATATGTGTGTTTAAGCGTTTCATTCTTGAAATTTACTTTCTTCAACAAAATCAACGAAGGTTTCTAGGGTTTGGGCAAGGTAAGTCTTTCCCAAGGTCCTCTCTGTACGAGTTCGCTCGTCACAAAGTTGTTTTTCCAGTGAATCAATGAATTTTAAATCAGTACACTGCGATAATTTGTACCATTGATTTATGAAATCTAGAAAAGTGTACAGAAACTGTGGGAAACATAAATATAGGGATAGAATCATAATAAAAAAGGGTTAAAAGAACGAAGAAGCGTCGCAGCCTTTAGCCTCTCACTCACGAGCCCTTACTAATGGAGGAAATAAATTTCGGATTAAATCGTAGTGCATGCGAGACATGGGACGCGACTGTCGGCTCGAGACGATGCTCACTTTTCAAGGATAAAACGCTGTTTGATTTGGAATAATGTCTTTATAAATCAGGACCCTCTTGTATTTTTGGCGATGTTCGTAATATCTTCTCGAGGGATTTTTTTCCCAGTCTGGAATTCGGGTCACTCTATCATTGTTAATAAATACACATCATAATGAAAATTTATCAGCACCAAAGACATTTAAAGTTATTTTCACTCTTTTTGACTTTGTTCATCTAAGAAATTATCCAAGATTGCTTCAGTAGAATCTTGAAATATTTTTCCAACTGGCGACCATTGCAGAGACATTATTTTCTGAATGCCATTGAACCTAGAGCCCGAAGACGCGATACGTCAATAGAAAAACAGATAAGGCAAATGAATAATCACCTGAAGATCGCGAGATCAGGCCAACTAATCGTCGGTGCGCAATAAATATGGGCGTAACGCCCCTTAATCTCGAATATAAAGCATCCGCGGGAAACAAAAATATTTTTGCGACCCCGCCATATCTCGGATTTTATCGAGAACACAATCTTTCCGAAAATTACGATTATCGTGTCCGCGCCTAACCCAAAACGACGAAGCTCGTTTCCCGAAATTTTTCCCTCGGCTCGTAATGAACGACCTCATTAGAGCGAATCGATGAATTAGGCGCAAGGATAATGTAATTACGGAGCAATCGCCGCTCCTGTGCTCGCAATAAGACGACTCCGCGGAATATCCTGAGAGGCGTAATAAGTGATGCTACAATTGCGGCGAAAGACTCCGGTGGTGAGTTGATAGTAATTATTCGAGTACCGATGAAAATATGAAGTAGTTTTCAACAAATATATATAAAAAAATGTAGAATAGTTTGATTATTATTATATTATTGCAAGCTTTACCAAATTGTTGCAATGAAGATCATCTTATATTACTTACAATTAAAGATAGGAAATATCTCATTGAAATTTTTATAATGTCAAAACCTCAGATTATTTTTCAGGTGTGTTTTTGACTTGGGTAATACAAGAACTGTATAGGAAATAACCATCCAGATAACGCAAGCTCTATCATTATCTTCGACCCATTCGCGATCCTAGAGTAGTATGGAGGTACCAACACCGCCCCTTATGAATCTCGAATCGCATAAATCCAAAGGCAAGTAGTCTCGTCTCTAACACTGAGCCCCTGCAATTACACTTTCAAATGGGCTCGCACCGGTGAACCCTTATTAGTAGACCGAATTTAGTCAATATCTATTTCTGTTGCTAAACTCACAAACGCACGCTATCTATCCAGTAATCCAAATCCCATGAAACAGGAGGCTTGAAATTTTTTTTTCCATGCTCAAGGAATTCAAAATCTGTCTAAGTTTGGGGGTGAGCAGAAAAAAATTTTAAGGAAGGGATCATTGAAAGAATATATTTATTCTAGAATTGTGAAATTTTTTATCTTTGATGATGCGGTAGGGAAAAAATGATCTTTTCATTTTCAGAATTTAGGAATTTCTAATTACTGAAGTTATTGGAGTCCATAGTCGCAGATTTTTCAGGTAATGGAATACGTCGTGGTTCTGTTCCAGTGAACTGAATTATTCGGGCAAAACTTTTAGATAGCAATTTTTTGGCAGTCAAAACGAATTTCGTGATTTTTAAATCATTGAGGTTGCAATTTTTCTTTTTGACATTTTCGGTACTCTATGTAAATCATCAATGAGTCTTGCAATATTTATTTATATTGGAATTTGGAAATTCCGAAAAATTAAAGAACAGAAAATATCTGATGGATCGTCAACGATTCTCAGGATATAAAAAATTCATGAATGATTGGAAAATGTGAGTCCGTGGAAAATTTAAAAAGTTCGTGAAACGGCAAAATCGTGTGATGTTTACTGGATTTTCATAAATTGAATGATGTGTCATCGTTCACAGATTTTCGATATTTTCACGAATTATAGAAATGTATTTTATTCCAAAAATTGTATTCCAAATTTATTACTTTTCATCAGGTTTTTAACTTGATCGTATTTCATTACAAAATTTTTATCAAAAACAGAAAATACTTTCTTTTGAGCGAATTATTGGTATTTTCGACGTGTTTCTTTATATTAGGTTTTCAAGATCTGACAAAATTAGGAAACATTATATTTTATAGTTTTTCAATAATTCTTCAAATTTGAATGATTCGTAGATAATCAGAAAATATTGATGAATTTTGTAGTCGTGGAAAATTAAGAAAGCTCGTGAGATAGCAAAATCGATTAATGTTATTTGAATTTTTAGAAATTGAAAAATGTGTCATCGTTCACAGATTTTCGATATTTTGAAGAATGCTAAAATTTTGTTTGATTTCAAAAATGTTATTCCAAATGTATTACTTTTTACGAGATTTCTAACTTGATCGTATTTCATCAAAAAAATATCATCAAAAAAAAAAAATACTTTACATCACGCGAATCATTGGTATTTTTAGCATATCCCTTTATATCAGGTTTTCAAGATCTTCAAAAATGAGAAAACATTTTATTTTATAGATTTTCAACAATTCTTCAAATTCGAATCTTTCGTAGATTATCAGAAAATGTTCATAAATTTTGTAGTTTGTAAAATAACTTGAAATTTTTTCATCAAAAAATTATGTTAGGTTTGTATGATTCTTGGAAATAAAAAAATGCATTTTAACGTTCACAGATTAACAATGATTGTAAAAATTGAAAAAAATTTATCAGAATTGTGTATTCTTTTATTATTTAAATTGTGAAGAAACCTTGATCGATCACAATGAGCCGATGGAAGAACATATCCATTTTCTTGTTTTTGCTTTCGACATCCTTATTTGTGCCCTCTTGAAAAAATTCTTTAATGTCATTGAGGAGCCTAAAAGTCACAGTCAAGAATATACACTATGTTTTGACAATAAACATTATTCGTTGCAAAACTTTTCCACTATATGACCATTTCCATATTCGTCAAAAAGAAAAACAAACGATGTCAACGAGGACTACGACAAACCAGACAATTAATTTTTTTGAAATTCATTTAATCAGAAAGATATTAAGTTAACCTTCCATAATTTTTTCAACCTGATCATATTCCATTACAAAAATTCTATCCCAAGCTCATGATTCTTCATCACAAAAATCTGACCCAATAACGTAAAACAAACTAATGAAATCCCAAAACCTCGATCAATCAGATTTCACAATTTTTTTCTCCAAAACCCCCCTTAATTGGCAGGACCAGAACCTCGCCGTTTTCGGAAAGAAATCCATCGCCTCGCATATCGACCATCAAAATTTTTTTTACCCCGCAAAAAAAATTGTTCCAAGGATTCCTCGATCCAGGTTTCATTGGCGAATGACTGTGAAATACGCAGGAGGAGCGAATTGTGCGAAAAACGAGGCAGCGTTGTTATGTGCAGTTCGATATGCAAATATGGAACATTCCAGTTTGGCGAACGGCTCGGGGTGCGTCGATCTCTTTGGTCATAGGCACCGAGTATGGGAAGGCGATGCTTTTTTTACTGCTCCTCCAACAAAAAAACAAGGAACTGACTGCTTTCATCAACATTACTCCGAACAAAGACCACGATTTCTCACTCTTCCAAACATACGTCAAAATTTTGCAAACCTAATTGAAAAATACATTCAGATATCAAAGCCCCAAGATTGACACGGCGAAGGCTGTCGAGACGTATAAATTCTGAAGATAATGTTTTTATGCAAATCAACACCATAAAACTCGTAGTTTATGGGGACGTCTCTTACCATATCGCGCTACAGAAGAGTTGGATTGAATTTTGTACCAAGTTTATTACAGTTCTGCAATCGCGTATGTGACGTGTGGATTTCCACAAGATAGCCTCGTGATATGTTTCGAGAAGATGTTTTTGTTTATTAAAGTTTTTGGCCAGTGGCGTAGGCAGAGAGGGCATAAGTGAAAATTACCAAAATGCACTCTTCACTCCCTCAGAAAACCTGCAAACATAACTTTCCAGACCTCCACGGTCTCCACATGAAAACGACACGACCCTCCGACATTCTATGAAAATCCGTCCTTAACGTACGACACATATCTCAGCGGAAGCCGCAATTACAATATTTCCCCTGACACTACCCATTAGAATTGCAGTAATATCGGCAAATTATGCACTTGTCCTTGTCGGTTCTGCGTCTATATACATTTCACAATGCATTTTATCGAAGTCGCGGGATGAAAAAAAAAGGTCGTGGAATCCGAGATGTCGCGCGCGCGTGTATATGGCACGCCATAATCGTCGGTCAAGCGATGCTTTGAACTCGCATTAACATCTCGAGCTGCACAAGGCGAGCGGTTACGGTCTTTGAATTACAATCTTTCTGCACTAGGCCGTGCATAGATACGGCCCGAGAGCACAATGGACACATCGCAAGGGTCAAGACCCAAGCACTTATGCCTCTTGGTACGTGCCCCATCCGAGAGATCCACGACCTTCCGACTTGCCAAGATGAAACACTGGCTTCTGCGCCCTTGTTGCTGATTTGTTATTTCGCGAGAGACCCCGCACGATGGTCGTGATTATCATAACATTAGTTTCCTTTAGAAGGAGGGGGGATTTATAATGCAGCAGGAGGCCTGCGGTCAAAATTCTACCTTCCAGAGTCTTCATTTATGATGTTTTTGGTTTGGAATGAATGAGAATGAGCGATAGGTCTTGATGTATAGGAATATGGATGTTCCTGTCAGATATGTATATCGATGAATTCAACAAACGACCATCAGTTTGTCGATATTCTCCTTAGGATATTGGAATATATTGCAATCTATTTGTGTGAAAAACAATAAACCCTCAGGCCCTATCCGTACGATTTTTCTAACTCGCTGTATTTTCAACTTGCTGCAACGATGAAGTCTATTTAGTGTGTGTAAAAAATTGTTGCAGGGGACCCTACCATTTCATCATTTAACTTGTGCTGGTTGAGCCTTGGCATTGGAAAATTTTGCCTGAGTCAACATACCAAATATGGCTGAAAACCAAACTCTGAGAAACAGTGAAAGTAAGATAAATATCACTGTGAGTTCATTATTTTTTACAGAAATATATAGAAATAAAAAATTTTTTCCAACGAAAGTTTAAGGTGCGGGAACCAAAGTTTTGGCGATGACAGCCAAAGTAATCGTTATAACAACCAATGTAAAATTATTACGACAAAAAGTTTGGTAGACGTAACCAAAACTTTGGTTTACATATCCAAAACTTTGATTGGTCCATATTTTACTAAATGATTTGGTTACGGGAACCAAAAATTTTTTTCCGTTTACAAAACTGTAGTAAGGAGATGAGGAATGTTCATTTTTATTATTATCGTGTATTCTGTACAGTACCATCTTCAAAAAACAACTATATCATAGGAATTTGAAATGATGATGTGAAAATATGACCATTTTCGAACATCTGAAAAACAATGTCTTTTTTGTACAAAACCAGAAACAAATTGGCAAACAACATGCACATACATGTAATTTCTTAGTAAATGTTTTCGAAAATTCACAAAATTCTAAAAATTTGTAAAACCTCGATTCCTAAAGCACTGAAATCTTGAAATCTTTATAGACATCAAAAAATATCAATTAAGAACCCTCCAATCTACCAAATAATCCATCAGGATTCCATTATTTAAAAAAAAAAAAACTGAAACTCACGAAAATACTAGAATAATAGAAAATGCTTGTATAGTAAATGATGATTCAGTTTTATCAAAATAATTTTGAAACGTACGAATCAACGAAACTCTAATTCCTTGAATATTGAAATTTATATATCTTCATAAAGTTCGATAGAGTACTAAAAATCTCTAAATCTTTTGTAAAATCGTACAAAAATCAAAGAATACACAAAATTTATAACTTTCTAAGAATTCTGAAATTTCATGCGTTTCTACTAGAGTAGATAGTAAACAAATTTTTTTGAAAATATATACAGAATGCTAAAGTCAATGGAACTATGATTCCTAGATCATTAAATTTTGAAAATTTTCATTTAAATCTGAAAAAAGTACGCTGAATCTCGAAATCTTAAATGAAATTTTGCTAACATTCATAAATACTAAAAGAGAAGAAAAATACTAAAAATACTTTAATTTCGTACCATGTTATTGCAACAAAGGTTGATTGCATTTTTTCGAAAGTCCGTAAAAAACGTGGGGATGATCCATAAAATTTTGGTTGTCAGAGCATTGGATTCCAGAGATAAATTTCGAAGTCTATGAAATTATTGAAAGACAGTGAATATTTTGGAATATTTTACAATATTTGAAGAATAAGATAGGTAACTTGTACAAGAAATACTGAAAATGATAAAATTTTATTACATACATACTTGTCAATGACTTTTTTCAAATATCTGTACAGAATTCAGAAACTTAAACTCCTACAGCATCGAATTCAAGAAATCTATTCATACACTTATAAAACTACTAATATTCTAGAAATCTCAAGGAGCAGTTAATAAAAATTACAACATTTTTTGAACTCTGAAAAATTCAAAAATATTTACTATATATTATATATGAAAAGGTTATTGCATAAAATACTGAAAAAAATTTAAGCTCTACTCGCTACATAGACCGTTTAAAACTAAAGAAAATCTAGAGTAATTCATAAAAATACTCAAAAATTTTTCGACTCTTCTAAATAATGAGCAAATGGGAAAAAAATTGAAATTACTCGCTGAAAAATCCATTTAAATTCAGACTTCTGCTTTCAAAGCACCAATTTCTTGAAATTTGAATCATCGCCATCTTCTAACTTCTAAAAAAATTGAAAAATACAAGAAGATCCTCCAAAATTTTACGGATACTAAAATATATGAAAAATTGCAAAAACCCACGTACATATATTCGATTTCCTCAAAAATCTATGAAATCACGAAAATCCTAAAAAGCTTGAATCCTAGAATATCTTGTTCTAAGCATTCATATGGAAATTGATAAAATTACTAGAAACTCCTGCAATATGTACTAAAAAAAAAAAAAAAATACTGTGACTTCTATGATTCTGAATTATTTCTGAAAAATCGGATCAAAGCTAAAATATCAATCAATATCAATATTTTCTATCTAATACATCGACAATAAATATCGAATGATTGTAATTTATCACTTGAGCCGATATTAATATTGTTTCGTTCCCTCAACAAATCTCCCTCAAATACAAACAATTTATCGAAGTAATGCAAAAAAAAGACTGAAAAACCATAGTCGAGATACGATTGTTCTTCAGTCGAAAGAGGCAGGGATCGATCCATGTATCAGGGACGTGAATCATCCCGGCGAATGATTCCCCGAAGGGGCGATTAACCACGGCACTATTTATGATTCAATGAATAAAATCGTTTGATAATCACGATCGTCGTGCAGACTCTCTCGCGAGATGGCAAATAAGCAACAAGACCGCGGCAGCGAGTGTTTCGGCTCCGAAGATCGTGGATCTCGACATGGATACACGCCACGCGCGACACGGAAAGAAGGGGCACGAGAAATTCATACATTCATGCTTATATTGCACACTACCTAATTCCCAATCACCTTATTTTCAATACTATCCTAAATAAAAAATACAGGAGAAACTATTCCGAAATGGAATATAAATTCATCAAACGACACATCGAAGGAGCATAATGAAAAATGGCGAAAAAGGTTTCAAATTTAGATTCTTGATCATATAGCATGAAATGTTTTTTCTGCAGCAAGCTTAATTTCCATGGAGGTTCAATGAGCAACCGCCGCGATAAACATCATAAAACTGTAAAGTACACTCGGTGAGGTGAGGCAAGAACGAGGAAAGAATTATTGGCGTTACGAGTCCGTCACAAATCATCTAGTACGCTCCATAATTCACCCCGCTACGACGTGTATTTAAATAGAGCCATGCAAACGAACAATTTCGCGTTCCCAAAGCGCGCCGCTTTGCAAACAACAATTTGTACTCGCAGTGTTTGCCTTTTATTCGATCCGCGGCTTCCTTTCAGGGTCATAAAAATGTCGGGGCAAATTTTTCTCGAATCTTCGGGTCTTTTTTCATCGCGGTTCATCAATGAATACCAAGTTCCATGCAAGATAGAATTCGCATCGAATTTTTATCAATCTCGTCAAGTTTCAAGAACGATTTGTATCTTTGTGTCAGATACATGTGTCACGCTATGAGAAGAGGTGCCATACGACACAGAATGAAACTTCAGGGAAGAGCGATAAAAACTGCCGTGCAAAACACGTCTGTTATTTTGTTGTTTTTTGAGATTAGTGAATTTCGTTTTCACTACTCTGAGCAGCAACTCAAAAAGTAAATGAAAGAAACTGTTATCTAGAAATTTAAGAGTTTCAGTGCTGTAGAATCTTTATAAAACCCCATAAAAACAGTAGGAAAAATCAGAAGATGTTATGAACTCTAAGAAATATCTAGAATCTATGAAATATAATAAATTTTTGTGGATATTATTTCCTCAAAATGAAATCTATGAAAATTATAACAATGATAATAATGGTATGTAACGTTATGAATCCATCAGAATTACGCTCTAAATGTGATCTCATTTCAAAAAAGGGTGAAATTACTGAAATTACTTTAAGATATTAAGAATGATCAGTTGTAATTTAAAATAAAAAGTGATGTACATTTAAAAAAGTAAAAGTAACTGCTGTATTTTTTATTATTCATATGATTTAAAAATTTTTTCTGTATTTCTATGGATTTCGAGTTCTTCTATAGATATCTAAATAGATTTCTAGAATTCGTTTCATTATAATTCGAAGTATATTACATAGTTGGTATTTTTAGAGATTTAGAAGATGTTCTTTTTGATTACAATTTTTCACAGCTTTCCAGCTTTGCATTATTCTCCGTATCTTAACTATCCATACGATTTGAAAATTGTTCAATATACGTTACAATACATTTCTATACCGATCTCCAAAACTCAATGCTCAAGGATGCAAAATTTTATCGATTTTCAGGTATTGTATAAATAAATCAAAAAATACTGACTGCTCCGAATTACGGTACTTAATTTTTCCAAAAAATCACAGCTCAATTCAAAAACGTCACCAAGAACTCTTTTTACTCCACGATCAAAACTTTGCCAACGTGGTCCTTCGAGCCGGATCCCATCCCTAACCTCCAAAACCCCCGTATCTTTTCCACGTGACTCGCAGCATCCGATTAAACAAAAATTGCATTCTCATCAGGGGACGGCCAAGAAAGTTAATTCGTCAGCAGATACATGGGTTTTCTCGAACGCGATGTCCCCGGGTAAACGAATGAGACGGAATATGATAGCGGACGTGGTCGTTGTTAAAGTTTCATTACGTTCGGCTAAAGGGCGGGGTGAAATTTTCATTTCACGTTGTACGATATCCGATACTTGAAATATACAGGCGTGTGTAGTAGAGCGTATTAGAAGCGAGAGCCCGGGACGCAAGATACAACAAAGTTGCGGTTCCCGTGATGATTTAGTCGGCCCCTTAATGGAGCTATAAATACTAGCTTTTCGATAGCGAAGGAGGATGGGTACGTACGCCGAGTGCGAGGGCGATCATCGTGAATCAAAGCTCCTCCATACGGAATCTGATCGGGCGATATAATGAGATTTGTTGTAATTAGTGGCTGGCGATGGAGAGAAATAACTACTTTTGCGTGGGATCGATACGAAAACTGGGAAAGAGGAGGCTGAAGAAAAATTCCATGACCATTGCAGACTACAAACTTTTGAGGCACATGTGTATCGCGCTATGAGAAAAGGTACCTTAGCGTACGAAAATTCGATTTCGACTTTTTCAGCGTTTCAGTTACTTTCTGAGTTGATGCTCAGAATAGTGAAAGCGAATAAACTTATCTTGAAAAACAACGAAATAACAGACGTGTTATTACAACATAACGAACATGTTCTGCAATCAGCCAAAGAACAGTAAATATCGATATCTTGGTTTTTATAACCTTCTGGTACTGGTTGTATATTTGATATTTACTAAGTATTTATTAACATAATTTCATGGATTTTGTGATATGTTCATGTATTACTATGTAGATCTTCAAATGCAATGCTTTATTATTACAAGTTCAAAGGTTATTGTAAATTTTATTTAATCTACAATAAATTGTGTTAACGTAGATTTTCAGTATTCATATTTGTAATTTTTGTATCTTTTGGTTATGAATATGGATATTTGAAATTTCATGCCCTAGAATTCCAAGTTTCATAGATATTCATTATTTTTCTAAATTTTTTAGAAAACGTGAGCTTTAGATATTTCTGTTATTATCCTAAAAAACTCGAGTATATTTTAGAATGTTGGATTTTGTCGTAATTTTTCATTTTCACATGGATTACCAAAATTTTTTTGGTTATTCATCTAGATTTTCAAAATATAATGCTCTATTCAAAGTTTCATGTATATTGATTTTTTTTTTATATTATTTGGATAACGTAACTTTTATACATTACTAGTACGTATTTTGTAAAAATCGAGTAACAATAGATTTTTCCTAACGTTGACATTAGTTTGTGTACAAATTTTTCATTTATTTATATCTTTATACAACTTTTATGGTCATCAATATAAATTTCTAAAATTTAATATTCTAGAATTACAAGTTTCAGAGATTTTCAGTACTTTTCTAGATTTCTTAGCAATCATTTCAATCATAGAACCTTGAAAAATTCTAGTGAAGTTTAGTCTTCTACCTATATTAAAAATGTGGTTTAGTATTCGTTAGATTCTGTAAGATTTTCTGGTATTTTTATAGAATTTTAGAATTTTCCGTCAATCAATATAGTTTTTCCAAATTATGCTCTAGAATTGAAAGTTTCATAGATTTTCGGTTTATGTTTCAATTTTCAGGAAACATTGCCTTTTTATGTTTTCATCATCCTAAAAAATACAAATTAATTTAATGTTTTTTGTGTGTTCATTAGATCTTGTAGATTATACTAATATTTTTTTGATTTCTACAATTTTAATAATTATGAATATAGATTGTTAACATTCGATAATTATTTACATTAGTTTTCATAGATTTACAATATTATTGATTTTTTACAAAAAGATTTCTTCATATATTTTAAGGATCCTCAAAAATTCTAATATAGTTAAGTAGTTTTAGAAATTTTTAAAATATTGATTGAATTCAGTAGGAATATGTATTATATTTATAGACTTCAAGAAATATTTGTTTATGAGTACTCAAAGTTGAATAAATATTCAGTATTTTTTTGAGATTTTCAAAAACGTAACTTTGACATATTACAAGTAGGTTTTTTCGAAAATTGTAGTATATTTTAGTGTTCCAAGAAATCATGGGAGAATTTCTATTATTTTGAAGATTTTCTTGAATTTTCATGGCGATCAATATAAATTTCTTCAACTTTATTTTTTAGAATTCAAAGTTTCACAGATGTTCAGTATTTTTTTAGATTTTTCAATAAACATTATAGGTACATTAATGTATTTTTAGTATCCCAACATATTGGTATTTTTTTCTCTAATTTTCAGGTTTATTTTATTCTGCAAGATTTTCTTATTATTTCTCAGATTATGAAAAATTTGAAGGTCTAGAATCCAACGTTCTTCAGATTTCCTGTAGACACATTTTCATATTTTTCAGAAAAAATCACCTTTACGTATATTTTCAGCATCCTAGAATACATAGAGTATCCTAAAATAAATTATATCAATGTTAGTATTTTTTCAAATTATTTACTGCATTCTGTGAAGATTTCTAATATTTTCATTGATATGTATTATTTTTCAATTATCTATATAGATACCTGAAACAAGATGCTGTAAAATTCAAAGTTCCCAAATTTACACTATGTTCCCAGCTTGTTCAGAGAACATAACCTTCATGTACTTCAAATATTTAAAAAATTCAAGTACTTAATGAAAAACTTTGATGATTTTCGACATTCCCACTACTTCTAACTTTGCCAGAACTGTGTCCCTTCACTCCATTTTCTACCCCCTCTCCACACTCCGTAATTTTGCATACTATTTCGAATAAAATTTTGTTCACCCTCTTTTTATTCCCAAAAAAAAAATCACCTTCGATGAAATTCGCACCCAAAGTTCCCTCGTTGACAGGGAAACGCGTTTATAAATCAGGCCCGTCCCGCGAACCGTCGAAGAAAGCAAGATATCCGTCTGCGGGCGTAAAGGGGAGGGTGAAAAGGAGCAATGAAGATTCTCTCCTCTCGGTGAGAAAAGTTCGGAGATAAGGCTCGGGCTAATGAATGCTGACGTGCCGTCTTAAGAGGGACCGAGGGGGCTGAGGAACCTCTCCGCAATCTCGTTTTTCGCTCCTCGTGCGTATTCTGTATACTCGTTTGCGGCCTGACACGCACGTGTCCCCTGGTTCCTTGCTCCGGAGAATGACGCCGGCCGCCCTGCTCGACGCCGCCGACGACACTAAACAACCTGATGGACCGCGATATCCTGCCACCGGAGTGTCCCCCAGGACTACATGCTAAATTTCCAAGAGGATGCCTAATGGCTTCCAACATAACAGGAATTGAAAATCGATGAAACTCAAATTATACTCCGTAATATTCAATTATCTTGAGAAGTGTAAGTATGGTTTCTCGGTGCCAAAGGAGTAGGATCCCTTTCATTGAATTCATATGTGAGGAAAAAATCCGTCAGTAGCCGGGATCCGAACCCTGGACCTCTTGAGTACGCTTCGAGTCCTCTACCAACTGAGCTACTTCTAAACGTCATTCTCAATCAAGTCATTCTTCAAATTGCCCCAAATACTTTTTACCATCACTATTATTTATACAGCTGGAAATTCTGTAATTTCATATAGAAACCTAATTCAACCCTAAATCTGCTAAGAAATCTTACAGAATCCAGAAAGAAAAACACGAAAATAATAAAAATACTAGAAATTGGAAAGATCAGGTGCGTAGGCAGAGTGGGGTTTTGGGGGTTCAAGTCCCTCCCGAAATTCTGATAAAATTAATCAATATTTCATGTAAAAATGATAAACAATAAAAATACAAATTCGAAAAAATGCAGAAATCGTAAGCAGTGTATATTGAATAAAGGCAAAAATAATCAAAACGTAGGAATACGTAGAAAATATGAATCATAAAAATTGTTGCAATCCAGTGAATGATCGAGAAAAATCAAAATCTACAAAATTGTTCAACATTTACAAAACTTCAAATCTTAGATCATCAAATTCTAGAAATCTATGTACACATAATCAATCTCTAAAAATACTCAGCAATCCTCCAGGGTTTTCAATGTTCCACTAGGAAAATGTGAAAAATAAGTTTACTAGTTTATTAGTATCCTAGCTTTATGATTTATTTTTTAAATAGTTAACTAGCTAACTAGTTTACAGGTTTACATGTTTGTTAGTTAACTACTTTACTACTTTACTAATTTACTAGCTAACTTGTTTACTCGTTTACTAGCTCAATACCTTATTAGTTTACTAGTTAATTAGCTAAATAGTGTACTAGTTGATCAGCTTACTAGTTATTTAGATTACTAGTTTACTAGCCTACCAGATTGCGAGTTTACTAATTTACTTGTTAACGAGTCTACTATCTTTCTAGTTAACTAGATTACTAGATTACTAGTTTACTAGCTTACTAGTTTTTCATTTAACTAGCGTACTAGTTTACTTGCTTCCAATTTTACTTACTTCACAGTTTATTAGTTTACTAGCTTACTAGTTAGGTAGAAATTTTTCATTACATCGAAGTTATATAGATCCAATTTCCCTCAGGGTTTCGAATGTTAAACTAGAAAAATGTAAAAAATTAGTTTACTAGTTTATTAGCTTAATAGCCTAATAATTTACTTATTTACTAGTTAACCAGCTAACTAGTTTACTAGCTTACTAGTTTGCTAGTTTACAAGCTTACTTGTTTATTCGTTTACTAGCTCAATACCTAACTAGTTTACTAGTTAATTAGCTTTTTAGTTTACTAGCTTATAATTCTACTTTCTTACCAGTTTACTAGTTTACTAGCTTACTAGTTAAGTTGAAATCTTTCAATACAATAAAGTTATGTAGATATAATTTTTATAGTGATTTACAAAACTTTCTGTCCTTGATTATATTCATCAATTTAATAATCTACGATACTATAGTTTCAGAAATAATTCTAGAAATTCATATAAAAAATAATAAAAGTACATTCAATTTAATTCATACAATAAATACAATGAAACATACTTCTAAGTGTAGAAATAGCAAAAAAATATGGAGAAACCATTGTTAATTTTTATAAAATGAATTGTTGTCTGAAAAACCAATTAAAATTATCAAAATCGTTGAAAGTTTAAGTACTAATGCATCAATTTCTAAAAATCTTTCAAACGAACCATATAAATATTAGAAATATATAAAAATACTAGAAAAAACTACAAAATTCGACAAATAATATATCATACAAAAATAACATAAATTCATGAAGTACCCGTCACCTGTGTGGTTCAAATTTTCTCGAAAATCATTCAAACATATAAATTCGTATAACTTTGGTTTCTAAAGCATCGGATTTTAGAAGGCTCTCCATAAACTCACAATACTTAGTATCAGCAAATATAAAAAGTTGCAATACAAAAATTGAAACTCCAGTTCCTAACTGAAAATCACAAAAATCGAATTGCATTATTTATGAACATGAAAAATGGGCAACTCTGAATTCCAAAAGTTGTATAACTTTTAAATCCCAAAATTTTGAAATCTTTCAAAATCTCTCTCTTGTAATCATATTTTCAAAGATTAAAAATGATGAAATCTCGAAGAAAAAATATTTTTCATAAACCCCCCCCCCCCAAAAAAAATTTTTTCTGCCTACGCCACTGAAGAAGATACTTTTAATACTGATGATATTATTTCGAAAATCTAGAGCATGGAATTCTACACCCCGAAACTTCAATATATTTATGATTCGCAAAAGACAGCAATCAAAATTGGAATTCTATAAAGTAAATACTCAAAATTACTCCAAACTCTGATTTCCTTCCAACATCATATTCCTTACCATTTTTTCTCCCTCCTCTTTTTTCTGGACAACTTTTCTTCAATCCCCCTGTACTTTACAGCAGAAAAAAAGAAGAAAAGAGAAAACGTGGCAATAGATTTCCCGTAATCTCTCGAACCCAAGACGATTCGTAAAGTGCAGGAATCAAAGTGATTCAGCCGGTTGACAATCGCCCCCGCGTGTCCGGTCCTGCCACTTTGTCCAGGGACGTAAGGAGAGCCGGGCCGATCTCCGATCGCGTCATAAAATGTCCATTTTATTAACGCATGCTCTACCGCGACGCTCGCGTACTCACATATTTATCGGCCTTACGTACGGGGAGGGCGTAACTATCCCGTGAGTGGGTACGTCATTAATAACCTTCTTAATCCGAGGTTCGACTGCCCTTTTCGCATATCGCGGAAAAGTTAGAAACTTGGAGTTCATTTTGACCTACCTTGTCCCTAATTCGACTAATTTGTTCATAATTTTTCTTCAATTTAACTCACTGTCTCAAAATTTAACAAACTTATCTTCGATTTGTTAACTCTATTTGACCTTTACTTGACTAACTTGTCCTAAATTTGTCTGAAACGTTTCCTCAATTTGACTTCTTCTTGAGCAATTTGTCCTCAATTCGTCGTGACCTTGTCCGTAACCCTCTAACTTGTCAAAAACTTTTCCTTTTAATCAGCTTTTATTTGTACCTCACTTTACTAAAGGTTCCTTGATTTGTTCTTTGTTCGTCCCCAATTTGACAAACTTCTCCTTGATTCGTAATTATTTGTCCTTTATTTGACCAACTTGTCTTAAATTTTTTCTTCATTTGTCCTGAAGTTGTCCGTAATCTACTAACTTTTCCACAAATTTTTCTCTATTCGTCTCTAATTTATACCTCAATTTACCAAAGTTTCCTTGATGAGTGTACATATTTGTGCATGATTTGACTAATTTCTCCCTCATTCTTCCTTCACTTGAGAAATTTTTCCTTAATTCATCTTCATATGTCCTTCATACGACTAAATCGTCCTGAATCCGTCCTTCATTTGTCCTTAACTTGTCCTGAACTTTTCCTTAATTTTACTTTTATTTGAGTAACTTATCCCCAGTTTGTCGTGATCCTGTCTTTAATGCACTATCTTTTCCAAAAATTTTTCTTCATGTGTCTTTCATTAGTAACTTTCTTTACTTAAATTTTCCTTATTAGTTTACATTCGTCCTTAATTTGACTTATTGTGTCGTAATTCATCCTTAATTTGACAAACTTCTTCGTTGTTTGTCTTCATTTGTCCTTTATGACTAACTTGTGCTTAACTTGTCCTTAATTCGACTTCTATTCGAGTAACTTGTTCCCAATTTGTCGTGACCTTGTCCTTTATCTACTAACTTGCCTAAAACTTTCCTTCATTTGTCCTTAATTTCTACCTTACTTTACTAAAGTTTCCTTGATGAGTTCATATTTGTACTTAATTTGACTAATTTGTTCCTAACTCGTCCTCAATTAGGCAAACTTCTTCCTTGATTTGTCTTTATCTGTCCCTAATTTGACTAACTTGTCCTGAACTTGTCCTTCATTTGTCCTGCACTTGTCCTTCATTTGACCTGAACTTGTCCTAAACTTGTCCTTAATTTGACTTGTATTTAAGTAACTTATCCCTAAGTTGTCATGACCTTGTCCTTAATTTACTTACTTGTCCAAATTGGTTTGAATAATTTGTTCTTAATTCGTCCTTAATCTGACAAACTTCTCCTTGATTCGTATTTGTTTATCTCGTATTTGAATAACTTGTCCTTAAATTGTCCTTAATTTGACTGCTATAACTTGCCCTCAATTTCTCCTTAATTTGTCTTTTACTTGACTAACTTGTCCTAGTTTTACTAACTTGTCCTCAACCTGTCCCTAATTTGACTAATTTGTCCTTAATTTGGCTAAGTATTTTTTAAGTTGTCCTTATCCGTCCTCCATTTGACTAAGTTGTCTTTAATTTGTTCTCCATTTATCAGTTTCTTGTCCTTAATTTGACGAACCTGTTCTCAATCAGTCTAACTTGTCTTCAATTTTTCCTTCGTTTGTTCTACATTTGACAAAATTTTCCTATATTTGTCTTCTTTATGTCCTAAATATGTCTTGAACTTGTACTTAACTTGTCTCTAATTTTCCTTAATTTGAGCTTAATTTGACAAACTTGTCTTCAAATGGTCCTTCACTCCTCCTAAATTTGAGTAATTTATATCTTATTTGTCCATCCTTTAAAAAAATTGTGTTCACTTTTGTTCAATTTGACCTTCAGTTGTCCCTACTTTCTCCATAACTTGACTTACTTGTTCTTAATTAGTCATTATTTTTGTCAGTAATTTGACAAAATCTATCGTTAACTTGTCCTCAATTTGACCATGTATACCTATAAATAACTTGTCCTATATTCGTCTTCAATTTGACCACATTTATAACCCTCTTGTCCTTCATTTTGTCCAGCTTAACTTGACATGGGCCTATGTATGGTGACCAAATCCGGTCAAGAAAAATTCAAGACTAATCCTGATGACTTTTTGTTAGCAAGCATACAGTTGGCAAGTGCAAAAAAAAAGTTGTCCTAGTGTCAAAAATTGTGTTAAATCTGTTTGAGCCTAGGCCCTCATTAAAATTACTTCAAAATTTTGTACTTTATCATCATAATTTAACATAATGTGTAGATAAACAATTTTAAAAGATTCTTATTTGATAAAACATGAGTGACAAAAGTGAAAAGGTAAAAAGTTCTGGTAGAAGGAAAGTAAAGTGGTCAAAATGGATTGGCAAAAATATCCCTCTACCTTTTTAGCTTCGTATGACCATTCGGCCTTTGATAAAACTCGGCGGGGAATTTTCCCGAATTTTCCAGGCCCGCGGCCACGTTCCGCTAGTGACAATGTCATAATGGCGATATTATTTTTGCGCGTCTGTCACTGTTATAATGCGGTCCAGCGAATATGCAAATCGCGTTTACATAGGTGTGCGGCACAAAAGAGCGAGCTGATTACGCATTCGCGGAGCATATGGGTGAAGCGGGTGATTGACGTGTGACGCGCGGGCTAACCGAGTGACGGACGTGACCCGTCGGGTTGACGAATGGCTCTTCAGCGTGTCGGCCGAAAGCCGCGGGCGGAGTCCCCGTCAGGTGGATGTCGCGTTGTGTATTATGCATATATCGCGCGTTTGTGTATCGGGTTCGTTGCATCGCGAGACTGATGCTCCACGAGTTTTTGCGATAGCGGTTATCGGGGTGTAGGTGAATATACAATTTTGGGAGGGGTTTTTGGCAAGAATATATAGTTTCTATGGATTTTTCAGGATTTTCTTACCTTTTTTTTATGTATATAGTTACTACAATCTAATCAGAAATCTATGATTTTTATTGATTTGGTTATAAGGAACGATTAGCCAATTTTTTGAATTTGGAGAATTCGATTATGCAACTTTGAAGTCCAAAGTGGCACAATTTTTATGTATGTAATGGAATTTCGAGTTTTGTGATTTTCAGGTCACTAAGTTTAGGATTTTTTTTGAATGGTTTTTTCAGAGTTTTTCATGTTTCTCTAGTATTTTTGTAACTTTAAGGAAATTCTAATATGATTATGGATTTTTATACAGTTTTCTAGAGTTTGTTACTCTGGGAATTTGTATTCCAAGAATTTTGAATATTTTTCTAGATTTTTGAGGAATTAAAATCTACTTATATTTAAAATACTTCAAGTATTTCCACAGTTTTAGTATTGAATATTATTCATGAAATTTTGAGGTAGTTTTTCGTGTTTTATATAACTGAAAGAAATAAATGATATATCTTCACGCATTTGTATTAGATATTTTTCTATACTATACGAAAGAATTTATGTATGGAAAAAATCTGAGATTTTTATGGAATTTCTCAATTATTTACTAAAGTATGGGAAAATTTCCATACCATGGTAATGGTAAATAACTTTACGTACATGTATGTGAAGTTTTTATATCTTTTCGAGAGATCATCTTGAAGATTTCTTGAACTTCATGCTACAGGCTATAGTGAGAGAAATTTTAAAGATTTTGAATATTTTTATTAATTCTTGAAAATACAGTATCTTTTATCAAAATTCATAGTTATTTTCTTTTCGTCTACGTATTTTTTTCAACTTTTACACATTTTGAAGAGATAAACGGTATTTTTTTATATTGCCAGATGAATCACCAGAATTTTGTGCTTTAGGAGTCAAATTTTCAAAAAAACTATACCTCTATTATTTGTGACTGGTAATCAAAGTGAGGTCTTTCATAGATTTTTAAACTTTTCGTGCAAGTTTTGAAGATTTCTTATAATTTTTAATACATGTATAGTATTTTAAAGAATTGCTGTGTAGTATATTGTAGCCAATGCTGTAGAATGAAATTTTCGATTGAATCTCACTTTTTGAAACAGATTTGTGTAAATAATACATATACATAGATTTTTCAGTTAGTTTTTATACTTGTATCTTGTCTTTCCGTATTTTGAAATTATGCATAATATTTCGTAGTATTTTCTAGTATTCGTTCACAGATCTAGTATTTTTATCGATAGCTGGAAACATTTTTTTAAATTTGATTTTATCTTGCATTCGATAGATATCTAGCATTTTCGAAAATTGCTATATCAGTTTAGGAACTCAATGCTGCAGAATTAAAATGTTAATTAACAATCTTCATTTTCTATGAGTTTTAAAAATTTTCAGTATTTTTCTTAATTGCTGTTTACATTTCATAAAGTTCAATGCTACGAAATTGAAATTACATAATTTTACAGTATTTTTACAATTTTCTGAAAAAATTACATTTACAAAGATTTTTCTAGGTATCTCGTATTTTTTGATGACTTATTACATCTTTACTAATTTTCATTGTTTTAACCAATTTCTTATATTTTTTATTATTACTTTATACATTTTCGAAATTCAATACTCTAGAATGCAAATGCCAATAGATATTCATTATTTCCATTGATTTCTGTGAAAATAATATCCACATACATTTTTGTTATATTTTTGTATTTTTTGAGTATTTAGTAGAATTCATTGTTTGTTTTTTTATAACCATACATTTTTTTAATTTTTGTCGATTGCTTATTATTAATTCATGAAATTTGACGCTCTAAAGTTAAAAATTAAAAAGATTTTTAGTATTTTCCTATATTTAAAGAAAAATCACATCTAATACTTTTTCGATATTTTTTTTATTATTTGTTTTTCTGTATTTTACAACTATTCATATGATTTAGTGTTTTTTGTAGTATATATATAAACGTTTGGTATTTCTGTAAACGTTTTTTGCGTTTCAAATACTTGTTAATATTTTTCAAAAATTTGTAGTTTCATAGACTTCTATTACTTGTATTATTTATTAAGTGTGTATATGATTCGAAAGTGGATTTCTATGTAGATATCTAGAATTTCATGCTTCAAGATTCACAGTTATCAGAATTTGAAGCATTTTTGTAGATTTCAATTTTTCACATAATGCACTAGTTTCGAATAATTTTTTATCTTCCCTTATTCCACATTATCCTTAATAAAAATTAATTAGAATCCTGTTTGGAAAAAAATCCTTCTTAAACCCAGATTTTCAGTATTTTAGAAGTTATTTATAAAAAATCTTAGTTTGTGTATGATTTCAAGAACCATCATCAAATTATTCTCTTTGTCTTTTATTTTGCAGAAAGTTCACTTTTGATAATTTTGAGTTAGTCTGACTATTCATTTCTACCACTTCCATAGATAATTTGAATGCTAATTTTTCTTGTCGTTGTGATAATCGTATTATTTTCTGCATTATTTCTCTATACCATCAACTGTCATCCTTTTTCTTGGTTTTCTTCACTTTTCTCTTATTTCAGCATTCTCTTTGAAGAATTTTCAAAATTCATGACATCTAGACTAAAAAAAGTCAAAACTCCATAAGAAACTCAGATGATTCCAACCTCAGCATAATGGTAATTGAAAACCCCAAAACACCACACGTCTGCTTAATCACCATCTTTAACATCCACAAAAATAAAGATCCCTATCAATAATTCACCCAGCCTCAAGTCAGTTAAATGTCACAGTTTATAAGATCAAGAATTCACTGCATGTTTCACATCCCTTCGCAACCTTTTTATTTTTACGTGATCGCGTTCCATATTTCATCGCATTAAATGTAATTCAATCACCCTTCAATTTCCAGTTCCTATTTTTTGTAGTTCCAGGTCAATCGAGTATCGGAAAATGTCCATTGATCAACCGAACATCGTATCGACTCTAACGAATCTAAATAAATGAAGCGCCTGAAGCGAAAAATCACCCCAATGCATCAATAAAAAATCGCCCTTTCGCATTGAAAAATAGAAGCTTTTAATTGCATACTTTTCCTTTTCCCGCGGGAAATCCTCGGCGACGGAAAATCTTCGAGAAAGCTCGAATCGGGAATTTACGAGGCGAACGCGAGGATGGATATATTCGGGGGCGCCAGCTTTTAGGGCAATGGGTCGTGCATTCTTTGCAGGAAAACGTCCCCGATACATTTTCACGGACTTTTAGCCTTTGCTCGCTTTGTCACGTAATTCGTCCTGGAATTTATGCTTCCTCTTTCTATTTATCGCTGAGTTTTGCAACGGCTTTTGGGTAGCTACGAAATGAATTATGTGGATGAAGAATCAATTTAAAATGAAGTTTTCGAATATCAAATTGATCCTTCGGGGCCAAGAATAATTTTTTATAAAGAAAGAAACCAATTTTTCACTCGGACAATTCTTTACTTCTCAATGAAATCGAATCTATCACTATTGTACAATTTTTTCTTTTTTTTTTTTTAGATTTTCTAAGAACATGGAAAAATCATTTCGTCCGCGCATAATAAGAAGCTTGATGAACATTAAACGATTTGTCATTTTCTGTCAGTATTTTGAATTGTACAACAAAGTGCATCATTTATAAAAAAAAAAAGGAAGATTGTGCAATAGTGATAGATTCGATTTCATTAAGATGTTTTTTCCTGATGAAGGCTGGGTTGCAGGCCGAAATATAGAATTGTATCCCTTATGAAAAAAAAAACTATTAGCAAGTGTTGGAAACTATTAGAAACTATTTGGAATTATTGAGAAACTATCGAGAAACTATTGAATGATTTCAATAGTTTTAATAGTTTCAATAATTTCCCTTCTTATAGTTTTCATAGTTTCAATAGTTCCTATAATATTCCTGCCAATAATTTCAATAATTGAAATAGTTTCAGTGATGTTAAACCATTGTAACTATTAACTTTAATGATTTTAAATCGTTTTCAAATCCGATTTGAAACCACAATTTAATGATCATATGCATGAAAATTGTTAAATTACAATTTTGAATGCAATTTTCATATCAAAAATGATTTTTAATCACTTTCAAGATTTTCAATAATTTTCGATCATTTCAATGATTTTCAGTCATTAAAATAGTTTCAATGATTTTCAATCATTTTCAAATCCGATTAAAAATCACAATTTAATGATCATTCGCATGACAATTGTTAAATTACAATTTTCGATGCAATTTTCAAATTGAAAACAATTTTCAATCATTTTAAGATTATTAATGATTTTCGATCATTTCAATGATTTTCAATCATTATCAAATCCGATTTGAAATCACAATTTAATGATCATTCGCATGAAAATGGTTAAATTACAATTTTCGGTGCAACATTCAAATTGGAAACAATTTTCAATCATTTTCAAGATTGTCAACGATTTGCGATCATTTCGATGATTTTGAATCATTTTCAAATCCGATTTGAAATCACAATTTAATGATTATTTGCATGAAACTTGTGAGTAAACATTTTTTAGTGCAATATTCAAATTAAAAGCAATTTTCAATCATTTTCAAGATTTTTAATAATTTTTAATCATTTTCAAGATTTTCGATGATTTTTAATCATTGAAATAGTTTGAATGATTTCCATATCTTTAATAATTCATCTTCCAATAGTTTCCAGTTTTCATAGTTTCAATAGTTTATCTTTCAGTATATTTCACAGTTACTATGGTTTCAATAATCTCCTTTCTTAGAGTATTCTCATAGTTTCAATAGTTCCTATAATATTCTTGCCAATAGTTTCAATGATTTTCAATCATTCTCAAATCCGATTTAAAAACACAATATCATGATTATTTGCATCAAAATCGTTAAATCACAATTTGTAAAGAAATTCTCAAATTAAAAATGATTTATAATTACTTTCTAGATTTTCAATGATTTTCAGTCATTAAATTGTTTCAATGATTTTCAATGATTTCCAAATCCGATTTGAAATCACAATTTGATGATTATTTGCATGACAATTGTGAAAGCACAATTTTCAGTGCAATTTTTAAATTGGAAACAATTTTCCATCATTTTCAAGATTCTCGATGATTTTTAATCATTTCAATGATTTTCAATCAATTCAATGATAGTCAGTCATTGAAATGGTTTTAATGTTTTCCATAGCTTCAATAATTAATCTTCTGATAGTTTCCATAGTTTTCATAGTTTTTACAGTTTCAATAATTTTGGAAACTATTGAAATATTGGAAACGATTGGAAACTATACGATTAAAACACTATTGGAAACTATTGATCAACAGTTACCAATAGTTTTCTATAGTTTTTTTTTCACAAAGGTAAGAGTGGAAAATTGTTTTCTTTATTTATAAAAAACAATAAGAGAAGTAGAAAATGTGTTGATGATGATAAATAAAATAAAGTATTGTTGACTACATGTTTTTTGTTCCATAGAAACAATTTATAAAAGCTTTCAAGAAACGCAGAGACTGTTCGTCTGTTCTGGCTCGTCCCTTTTTCCCGGTGCTTCCTCGTCTTTTCTACGTCGTTGCGCAGCGCTGCAACCCTTATCCGCGGTATGTTTATTGCTCGGAGCTATCTCAGGGTAGCTTGCCGCGTCACTGGGGGTCATTTTCATAATTCGGCTGTTCGTATTCGCCGCGGCCTCGCGTCCTGAATCGAACAACAGCGGTGCCCGCGCGCAAACGCGTCCCCTTTTTCCCCATCTCGCCTGCAGCCTTTGTCTCGCTTGTTTTTCCTTTTCCGTTTTCCTTGACTCGATAGTGCGAGTCCGCCAACTCTGAGCGTCAAGCTTGTGAAGATTGGAATCGAAAAGAAAAATTTATAAGAAAAGATTCTGGAATTTAAAGAAAATAAGTAGGTACTCAAGCCCTTTTGAGGAGGATCGTTGCAAATCTTTGATATGTACACGAATTTTGTAAGCTGATAATTATTGCAATTTACAAATAAAATGTAAAGAAGCACTACCCACCAGGGAAATTCTGAATGGGAAAAGTATCTAAAAAATTCGTCGCAAAAATGCATTACTTAATGAATTTGGGAGGATGTAAATTGGGCATATTTATTGTGGACTGGGCAATTGTGCATATTTTCACAAATCTCATCACTATTATCCAATATTAAACGAATTTGAAAAAAAAAAATTCTTATTTATACTGTAAATTAGTTTGCGTATTACCCTGTGCACACGTTCATGGCATTTTTCACAATCGTACAGTGCACAATAAATACGGTTCTTCATAAATTAATGCATCCCGTGAATTGTAATTGTATCAACTTGTTGAACTTTACGTACTATATAGAATTTAATAAAACTTTCTAGAATTTTAGATTTCTATTGAAAATATTCTAACTTTGAAATTTTTGAAGATAGCACACATTTTTCGTTATTCTACAGTATTTTCAAAATTTTCTACCATCTAAAAAATTCACGTTAATTATCTGAAATTACATAAATTTTTCGTGTAGTTGAGAATGAGTGACATTTTTTAAAATTTCATGTTTTTTGATTTTAACAAATTTTCCAACTTTTGAACGTAATAGGCTGCTGCTACGTTCTTCGAAATTCAGAAAATAAAATATAGTTATTATTATATCTATTTCGAACAATTATGGCCAACAAAATTTACAAAATCAATGAAATTATTCTAAAATTCTACTGAACTCTCAATTTTTAGAGTATAATGATTATTCAATATTCTGACGTTCCCTGATTTTTCAGAAATTTGATATATTTTGAACATCGTATCGACTATCAAAAATTTTTAAAGTTTTCTAAAAGTTTATCTACCTCATGAAGTTTTTTTGTAATTTTTAAACACTTTTCAAGCTTTTAAGAAAAAATTGAAAAAATCGAAAAACACTATCATGCATTGTTTAAAGAAATAATAACTATGAACTCACTATACGCAATACATTATCTTTTTCTGAACTGCTACCAATTTCTCGAATTTTTAAAAATTATGAGCTATATTTTAAATGTTGAATGTTTCCTGATTTTTTCAAATTCATAATATTTGGAAAGTCATGCAGACTGTGCGAAATTTTTAGAATTTTCTGAACATTTGTCGAATTTATCCAGATTTTTCTAAATTTTACGATGCTTCCAAGTATTGCAAATTTTTATGAAAAAATTATACTCTATTTGTTTCTGTTTATATTTGTTGAAGAAATATAATAATGAACACAATTAACGAAACAAGTAAACAATTCCTGGAATTTCGCAAGTGTTCATTTTTTATTAATAGTTGACAGGTTTTGAGAATTTCGGTGTCATTATTTTCAAAATTTCTAATGTCTAACCACAGTTACTCGAAACTTTCGAAATTTTATAAAAATTTGTAAAACTTAAAAAGATTTCTTGGGATTTTTGAACACTTTTCGAGTTTTTTAGATTTTCTTGAAGAAATTTAATAACATTATCATGCATAGTTTGAAGAAATAACAAATATGATAATGAATATTAGGTTCATTAACTTTTTCTGAAATTCTACCAATTTTTCGAATTTTCCAAAATTATTGGAAATCTTTTGAATTTTCAATTTTTTCTGGTTTTTTAAAATTTTCAAAATTGGAGAGGTAATGCAGACTGTGCAAAATTTTTAGAATTTTGTGAAAATTTGTCGAATTTATCCATATTTTTCTCTATTCTACGATATTAATCATGTATTGTAATTTTTTATGCAAAAATTATATAATGCTTTTTAAGCACATTTTGAAAAAATATAATAATGAATACAATTGACGAAACAAGTAAAAATTTTCTGAATTCTGAAAGTATTTTTTTTTTCATTAATGATTGAAAGTTTTTGAAATTTTCGATGTTACGACTTTTCAATATTTTGAAAATTTCTTATGTCTTACAATCTACTCAAAACTTTTGAAATTCCAGAAAAATTTGTGCAACTCATAAATATTTCTTGTAATTTTTAAATACTTTTCAAGTATTCAAAATTTCCATTACAATGATAGTATAAGAAGTACTACTACGAAAGAACTCGAAGAAATGAAATAATGAACATTTTGTGAAATTATACAAAAATTTTCGATGTTTTAAAAAATTATTAACATTATCTTACATTTTCAATGTATTCCGATTTTTTAAACTTTGCAAAATTTCTAACATCATACCAACTTTACAAATTATCAAAAATTTATAAAAATTGGTCTAGCTCATAAAGGTTCCATATGATTGATTTATACTTTTCAATTATTCCAAATATTCATTAAAAATTCCAAAAAACTTCATTGTGTATATTGAGAAAAAAACATGTTTCTGACTGCAAAAGACAAAATTCATTGAAACTTTTCTAGAATCTCGCCAATTTGACGAAGTTTCGAAAATAAGTGACAATTTTTGAAGATTTCGACGTTTTTCATTTTCTTGTTATTTCAAACAATGTCAAACACACAAAAAACTTCTGAAGAGTTTTCTAAGATCATAAAAATTTGCCAAGCTTACTAGAAATTTTCGTGATCATCTAATGTTTTTCAAATTTCTCAGCTTTTTATTTAAAAATTTTGTAACATCATCATGCATATTCCGCAAAAATACAATATACCACCCTCACTTTCCCAATACTTGAGTCATTGACTACTCATCCGAAAAAATCACGTTCTGCCACCCCTATTTTCAATAATACCTTTTAAAAATGATATTCAGTTGGATTATACATGTACCCCTTGAATAAACATAATATTGTTTTTTTGTAGAAAGATGATAACGCCGATATAATTTATCAGTTCATTTTATTACTCAACCTTTCTGCCATTAAATTCAGGCCCTTATCAAGATTAATAATAAGACGTGTCAAACTAATTAATCTCGCACTCCATTGGTCGCACTCCTAGAATAATTTTTTTATACAATACCCATCTATGAAACATGATTTTTTCACATTCTTTCGTTGCCAATGTTACAAAACATCCAGACAACATCAGAAACCCCTTGCATTGTGCACGTCGTCACGCTCGTAAGATCCCTAACGAGACCAGGTCGCGCGTCTGTCATACGTCAGTCTTACTCGACATCTCATTGTCTTCTCGCTCGACAATGCGCCGGCCAGTCTCGATATGACATTGAAAGACAGTTCCTGTTCTCGGCGATTGTCCATCTTAATGGATTCCCCGAACCATCAGTATCATTCCATTACTTCGCCAGTGACATACGTGTTCTTCCTATCGCAAATGCACAAGGAATTTCTCCATTTCTTCAACCTTCCTTCACCCTTGCCACGCATTTTTTGTGAACATAAAAAACCAAGTGGTAGCATTATCTTCCATGTCGATAGAAGGAATGCATCAGATCGATGCCATCTTTGAAGGTTATGTTTTCCGTTTCGCATCGGTTGCTTCAGAAAAAGGCCGGGGCAATGTGACACATCTCCGAAACATCTTTTTCCGCGTCGCCAGTGTTTGCTGATTTTCGTTCCTTGGGACTGTCCCGATGCTCTTGTAAACTCATCAAAGTAATTATCACGCTTGATTGTTGCGGACACGACGACAAGCGGATTATTATCACCGGACAATTATTCTCCGCAACGAAAGATATTGATTGGCGACTTATCGTATCGTCGCACGTATCTATCACTCGTTTCTTGTGCTGTCCCGCGACGGGTACGATGACTTGTGACATTTTTGAAAAGCGGCTTGACGGGCCTTGATGTCGCCGCAATCGGCAACGTGCGCGAAGAATCATCACGGGCCAATGCTCGCCAATGCACAAGCGACCGACAATGAGACCTCCTTTCCTTTTGTCAGGATCAATCTCTTTCGGTGTGCGGTGTGTTTCAGAGATGACCATTTTTTCAAAGATCCATGAAGCACTTTTTCGTGTACCTTTGTTTGCGGTACTCGACGTTACAGATGAGATTCGAACGTTTGCTCACGCACCGGCGCAGCCATGGGGAGAGATATGAATTCATCTTGTAGCAAATCATCGTAATAGGTGTTGTATGTTCTTCTTCATCAGGCACAATAAGAACAACAAGACTGAAACTTCTCTAGTTGAGTTGAATTCTGGAAGTTCAATGGATGTATGATGATCAATCGAATGATCTGACTGAATCCATCGTTGAATTGTTCCTTAGTTCCTTCTGATGGATGACTTAACCCCAAAAACACTAAACGTATCATCATCGTTTGATAATCATTCCGGCAGAGCTTTTTTTGTTCAAGTTCACTTCTTTGTGAGATTAAAATCGTTCTTCTGCAAAAAAAAACGATTCGATTTTCTGAAAAGATGAAATTGATCGTGATCGAGGAACCCTCGGTATCTAAAGAACCTGACCTAAGCGTTTGAAGTGTGGCGCCTTGCAATTACGTCGAGACAATTGTTACGAGCGTGGGTGTATAGCGCTCTCGCAGAGGGTGGGTTTTGAGAACTCGGGGGTCTCTTCGGGATCGAGCTAGTCGCATCAATAAGCGTCCATCAGCCGTAATGGCAGTGAGCGCCACCTCGGATGCATTTAGATGGCTGTTTAGCTCCAGTTGTCTCGGCGTCCTTCCCCCCTTTCCCTCCGGACCAGTAGTACCACTGGATATGCAAGAAGCTGCAGAGGCAGTTACCTTTTATACCGCATCTACTGGCTTACGCTACGAGGACGCCTTTCTAGTTGTCCTCCAAGGGTAATTATGGCCCGAGCCTTTTTTTGCTTTGTTCCGAGAGGGCGAATTGATTAGGATGAATTCGACTGGATGTTGCTAAAATGTGTCCGGAGAGTTGGAATTTTGTAGATTGTAGACAATTTGATGATATTTCATTGAAAAATTTTATATTTTTGAATATTTCAATTGTTATTCCACCTTCAGCCTAAAAAAAAATCAAGAAAACTTCCAGGAAGTCTACTTAAAGACATGACTTCTTTGTATTGTAATTTTTAACCACATCAGATCCTGTTTGAATTACAATCGCGAGCACCAACATCGCCAACACAAACAAACCGATACCGTAGCATCTGTTTCATCCTTTCACATGCAATTTTTCACCCGCAGCCCGCGCTTTTTGCAGCCGTTAATCTTCTACATCGACTTCGATGGACAGGCTTCATACATTAATTGCTAATTCCCCGCTTTTTCCATGGCGGGCATGGGCGGTTCAACAGGTGTTGCCAGGCCATGGAAAACTTTTATTTGCTTTGGGGAGAGTGAAAAAAGTGGCAAGAGGGAGACGGAAAATGGGGTGGAAAATGAGGACGAAAGCGAGTCTATTAGCTCGGAAAAAAGCCGACGCGCGTTGTCGGTGTCAACAATTTTTTCCCCTCGCACTAGAAAAAAATTCTTCAGTTTCTTTTGACATGCTTGCATTTTAATAGATGTTTTGGCAGACTAGTGACAGACTGTGCAAAAGACTAATAGCTTCAAATATATTGAAGTTTATACCAGGAATAGACGTTTTGCAAGGGAGTGGGCTACTGAAAGTTATAGATTGTTGGCTAAAGCTTATGGTCAACATGCTTTAACCCAAAAAACTTGTTCACAATGGTTTCAACGCTTCAAAAGTTGTGATTTCGAGGTGAAAGACAAGGAACGTCCAGATAAACCGAAAAGATTTGCAACCTGAACTTTAAAACATCTAGCAGAAACACTGGATGTTGTCCATGAACGTGTGCACGTCTTGTGAAAGATCCAGAAAAAAAGGAAATTAGTTCCATATGAATTAACAAAAAGAAACATTGAAAGACGAAAAACCACTTGTGAAATTTTGCTTGCAAGTCATTAATTAAATTGAAGGGAAAACGACCAGAGTTTACGTTCAGAAAGTCGTTGAAAAAGTAGGTTCAAAAATAAGGATTGCAGGGAAATCCCTCGATTTTCCGCCGATACAGGTACTGAGGAACTTTCCAAAGTACCCTTTACTGTAAGATTTGGGGAGGCAGCAGCCAGCCAGGAGATTGGATTCCGGAAATGAGACAAACCCTGTAGCTCGACCAAGGATGGAAATACGTTTCTCGATGGCCAACGTTATCTCTGGCTGTATCTTGCCCTCCCGCACTTTCTTTGGCCGCACGAAATTATGACGTCGATCCGAAGTCACGTTGACGTCGAATGGGAGCGCTCCCGGATATTCGCCAGAACGACTCTCTGGCCAAGTTCGGCTCCGCGAGGAAGCTCGAGTACGTTCGATTGGAATCGTAACGTCCTCGGAATCTATGGGTTTCGGTAATTTCGAGTTTCTTCGGAGATGAAGAACACTTGGAAGGAGAAAATCTATAATCAATCTTGAGGAATGTAAAATAATCCAATTTCATTAAAAAAAAACTATTTATTTGTAAGCATATATGTATATAAATATGTGTATTGACAGACCTTTGTCGAATATTGCTCCACGCTATTCCTCCTACTGGAAAATACAACCCAACATCAAAATTTCCCCTTTTCCCCATCAACGATAAATCTGCCAGTCTTTCGGAACAGGGATAAAGGCTTTCGAGGGTCTCTGCTCCCAGGACCCCCCCCCCCTCCCACCCGACTCCTTGTTTCCTTCGTTGGCCATATCACCATCCGTCCATCTTTGTCCCTTTCGCTCTTTCCCCGCTTTATGATCCTTCTCGCGGGGGAATTTCTACAATTAGCAGCATCGTGTGACAGATTTACGAGTATCGCTACCGCGGCTGCATGCATAAACGCGTTAAATAAGTATTTATTCCACCCTTGGGGTATAACGATATGGCGGACCGATGGTTCGGGCGGCTAGTTTGAGCTTGCGAAGAAAGTATCCGGTGCAAGGGTAGCGAAAGAGATGGTACGAGGGTCCATTCCAAAGTTTCTGGACTGACCATTGTCGTGGGCCTGCGAATTTTCGGATTCTATTTTACTTGAAATTACAAATCGTTGAATGAACTTCGAAGACTATGCGATAAATCTGATTTTCATCAATTTGTTATATTATTTATGCAAATAGGTTTTACATTCATAACTGGATTTCTGACTTCCTTTTCGTGATTAACTAAATGACTGGTTTTTCCCGACATAAGTAATCTCAGTTTCGTTTTTAGAATTTATAAAAAAAGAACCGAAAAAAATGTCAAAGTCAACTGAGAGTACTTATACAGAATTGATCCTCTGCTATCAACCTTTCGCATCTCGGTTTAGCATTTCGGAATTTTACCGCGCGGCGGCGCGGCGGACGCATCAAGGCGTCGTCCGCCATCCCAGGCGACATTTTGTTAACGGGCTACCGCCATCTTGAATTACTAATCCATTTAAGTCGTTCGTTAGTTGGTTTTATAGATATACCGAGCGGACGCGCGGAAATTGAAATTTTCATCGGTTGACCAATTCGTTCGATACATTATACTAACGTCTGCGATATAAAGTTATATTTTTGAAACATGAAAACAAAATTAATTAGTTGGCGTGTACGCGAAAAACAGTAAGCCATTGATAAACGACTTCATAAGTGTGAAATTACAAATTTTATGCAATTAATTCTGCAAATTGTGATCTCAAATTAAAGAGAAAGTTCTTACTATTCGATTTCAATTTTCGAATTCATACAATTCGAAAAAAAATTATATTCAAATATTTGGTTTTTCAGAGAAAAAACAACGATGATCTATGTATCATATTCATAATAAAACACATTTTGAATAATTTTTTTGAAGCATTTTATATTGTAATTTCTTTAATATCGCAAAATTTTGGAATGAAATTCCATCCAATGTTAGTCGCGGGATCTAGCCTTAAAATTTATTCATTATGTACACACAAATAACATGGTGTTACAGTATTTTTGCACTTTTCAAGTGACTTAGTGAACTTTGTAGTTATGGACGAGTTAATTATGAAAATGTGTTTCAAAAGTGTCTAGCACCCCCAAATTTTTAAGCTATTGTTTAAAAACCGTTTTTCTCGTACTCCAAGCACTCTGACAATTGTAACTCCGTCATTTTTTCACCAATTTTCGATTTCCGTATGGTTTTGGAAAGTAGAAAAATTGAGCTTTCGAAGCACATACACTTGTTAATTCTTTCTACAAAAAAAAGTACATTTTGTAAAAGTTATCTAAGATTCACCCTTTTTTTTCCTATTTCTTTAGAGCGTGACGTCTTTTTTACGTAACATATCTGTAAAAAAAATCACTTTCTTACATTTCTTCTCAAAGTAACTTCTATCTTGAATGACAAAAGTCATGGTTTATGAAAATCGGTTGCAAAATGTTAAAGTTATAACCATTACTGTAAGAAAGGAAATTTGACTCATTTTTATATCGATGTCATGCAGCGTCAGGATTGTGCATATGATTTCATTATGGTATTATCACCAACGAATTCATCATGATTATTGTTTAAGAATGTCTGTAGCATTCATTTTGTAAATAATTTATCATCATAATTCATCTGAAATAGATTTCCGTGATTTATTAAATATATTGTTAATAGTATGTAGTATAAGGAGAAAGAAATAATTGATTTTGAATACGTACCATACATACAGTACTCATATTATTTTATTCGAAATACTTATTTTTCATACAATGTCGAATTTTCTGAATCCTTATTCCACACGGATTACGAACGTTATAAAACCATTGACTTCAGATTGAGATGCCCCTTGGTCTTGAATCATAGGCTGAGTTTGACAGGTGAGTGTTGTCCAAATTTCGTTGACTCCTATTCTTATAACCGTTAACAGTCTATAAAAAATTCTTATTTTTTCTTGATGTCATGATGTATTTGCTGTGTTTTTGCGTGTATGGACTGTATTTATACGGTTTATAACGAACATCGCGAGTCAAAGTTGGGAAGTACAATGCTGGTAGCAGGCGTCCATCGACGCTCGATCATGCCATTTATCACCCGAACACGCCGTGTTCTTCAGTCGCCACCGTAGCTGGCGTTCGCGTGCGTTCGTGTGCATGATTTATGCCTGTTTGTGCTCGCTACCACTTTTGCGCGGGCGACCCGTCAACTCTCAAAAGGTTGACGGATGGTCACTGCGGGACGAGAAGACGATGGCTCTGGATCCATCATCTGCCGTTGGGTCAACACTCCCGGGAGGCCGGTGAGATCGCTTCTGTTCGTCTTTCAAGGTCCTTTTTTTTGCAATGACGCCTTGCGAAATTCTTCTCTTGCTAATAAAACCCTTACTTGGTATGCAAATCTAAGATTCAAGATGTTAAGTACGTTTTTTGCAGAGGTAGAGGTATGATTTGGAAGAGGTTCGATGGATGCTGTACTTAGAGAAAAATTCCAAAAGACGTGTAGGTCATATGGAATTGGGAGAAGAGTCTTCTATTAAGGTTTTCTCTTTGTTCTGAGTCATGGATGAAGAAGATAAGTTGCGTCGGAAGGAAATGAAGACGATATCATCATTATCATGATGATACAACAAAAAACTTGATTTTACCACCTTTTGCAGATCGATGAATATTATTGGATGGTAATATATATACACGCATCCCCATTCCTAGCAAAATGCAATTCATCAGGTGAATTTCGCGTTCGCAGGATCTTGCGTTTCTTGTTAACGATATTACCGCGAAATTTTCGCTTTTATCAATACCTATCGCGATACGAGAACACGAATGAGCTGATTCAATGGACCGACATAGCGGGCATCGTTAAAATCGATGAATTACGAGACAACGCATTAGAGCAGTCCGCACGATACTAATCAGCGAAATTTCCGTGCGATAAATAAACGAATGAGAGTGCGTTATAGCAGATATGCGGGACAGCGCGTATAACCCGCGGTGTAATGTCCATGCGATGGAGTACGCCCTGTGTGTCCTCGTAAATCCTCGAGTAGCCCAAAAAATTTCATTTCCGATATCTAGTTATTTCATCCATAATGATGGTCACCCAAGAAATCATCACTATTCAATGTCAATCGTTTTTTTCAATTCGTAATTGCTCTTTTATCATTGAGCATTGGTCAGACTCTCCGCGAAATTCCCAAACTTCACGAAAAAACGTAACTGAGGTCGATGATAAACCCAATATTTCAGCGTCAAAACCGTGACACACATGGAGGGAGGGTACGAAAAAAAAGCGATCTCGACACTGCCATAATTACAGCGGGGCCATAACTTGCCGGGACTCGACTATCGGCCATACCCCGTTCATCACAATACTGTTTTCCGAAACTCCACAAGAAGCTTGATAAATGAAAATGTTCGCCTCGTCCTTCGCCCCACGACGCGGTCGAGCGCCGTGGCACCCATCTTCCCGAGGATCTGCTTACACTCGCAGCGTCGCGCTCTACCTAAACTGGAGGAGCGTAATTGAAAATTGATTTACGCGGTCCAGGCTATCAGTCGCCGTGCTGAAGATGAGAGGATGAAAAGAGAGAGACACGGGATTACATTGCGCGAGAGAGAAACCGCGGAAATATTTGCAAAGCGAATTCCCATCCGGCTCGCAGGACCAGGAGATGTTTCATGGGTGGTGGATATCGATATTCCTTTCTGGTATATCAGACTTTTTATATTGGTATATTCATTAATTGATTATTGTATTTTTGATATTTTCTTTGCGATATCAAATGATATTGCAACCTTGTTTGGTGAAGAAAAATTAAGACAGAAATTTTTGTTTTGGTGATTTTCTGAGCATTAGGGTCAGTGATTTCTTCCAAGGTAAATTTTCCACCTTTCGTTAGAAAATTTTCATTTTTTACATATGAAGAAGATTATTGTATTTTTGTTTGTTTCGCACAGTTTTAAACATTAATTCCATTGTTTTTTTCGTAGCGATGCATGAAAATTTTTTAAGTGTAGATTACTCTGAGTAAATGAGTGTTTTCCGAACATGTCAATGTTTTTGTAAGCGTAAAAAATACAAATAACACTATCAATGCAAATATTTGGAATGCTTTTTTGATTGAAAGAAAATCTAAAAAATTCTGGGAATTCATTAGTTGACCAATTTGTAATTAAATAGTTAATAAATTAACAATCATTGATTCTCAAGACTGTAGCGATTTCCAAAATTTAACGTTGTCGCTTTTCCAAGTTGTTTCCAGATTTTAACTTTGTCGCTTTTCGAAGCAGCTTCCAGAATTTATTTTTGTCGCTTTCCAAAGCGGTTTCCAGAATTCAACTTTGTTGCTTTTGTAAGCAGTTTCTAGAATTTAGCCTTGTCGCTTTTCAAAGCGGTTTCCAGAATTTAACTTTGTCGCTTTTCGAAGCAGCTTCCAGAATTTATTTTTGTCGCTTTCCAAAGCGGTTTCCAGAATTCAACTTTGTTGCTTTTGTAAGCAGTTTCTAGAATTTAACCTTGTCGCTTTTCAAAGCGGTTTCCAGAATTTAACTTTGTCGCTTTTCGAAGCAGCTTCCAGAATTTATTTTTGTCGCTTTCCAAAGCGGTTTCCAGAATTGAACTTCGTCGCTTTTCGAAGCGGTTTTCAGAATTGAACTTCGTCGCTTTTCGAAGTGGTTTCCATAATTCAACTTTGTCGCTTTTCGAAGTGGTATTTAAATCTTACCTGTTGCTTTTCAAAGCAGTTTGTACTATTAAACTTTTCGCTGTTTGAACTGTGTATTTTGCGAATGTTAATGCACTGGCAAAATAACGTCACCGTCGGCTTAATTATCTCAGTAAGTCATCATGTTTGTATAAAAAACGAATGTCTTCAGTTAGGCTAAGAGTGAGTTAATTTTATTTGTAATTGTCATGAACTCGCAACTGGTTACGTATTTATTTTCGTATCAATCAATAAATGTGCTTTTACTGTCTGTATTCGGATCCCTCATTGACAACGCCATCACATCTCTTCGTGAGTCTTGATTATCATCAAGACGTATGTTTGCATGTTTCAATACATAATAATAGCAAAAACTGCTATAAACATACAGCAAAAAGAACAATATTCCAGACTCATTTGACAGTACAATACAGTGTTGAAATAATTATTACATTTTCTTCTCATTGTGCATATTCCAGAACTCTCTGTCCCTTCCAACCTTTTTTATACCCATAAATACCCCTAACCTCCTCGATTACTTCCAAATACATTCTGAACTCAACGACTCACTATCACAGCAGGGTTCAAATTGCAAAAACAAGGGGACGAGGGTTGATTAGCTTTGGCCACTCATCAAGGCTAGGAAAATCGCGAGGGAGCGGAACGGTCGAACTCTGACGAGAAGAGATGATAAGCCTCGCGTATATTTACCCTTAATGGCTCGCAAGGATATAAAGCACATCCTGCGCATACACTAGCTCGTTATTATCGCGACATAAATAACACGATAATCCTACAGCTTGGATAGAAGGCTGAGGCATGAAGGGTAGTTCTCGCTTCGGAACGGCAGAATTTTTCAGAGGGAAAAAGTCATCTTCCTAGAATACTATGATGAAATGCTCAGTTTTTTTTCCTTGTGAGTCTACTGCACTTATCAGTTTTATCCATGCAGAGAAAAGATGTAGAGGAATGATAGATCAATTTTTTTATTCTGAAACCAAAGTATATTGAGAAGGTATTAGTTTTGTTTTCAAACGATTATGATAATTTATTCTCAGGGAATCACAATTTGTGATTTTCAGGCACCTACATGTCTTTCTTTACATATTTCTTTTGCTATTTCTAAGTACCCCTGCCCAGGTCACAGGGCTCAGTCACTAAAACCGAAGTTCACTTTATCTCGGGAATTTCAGGACGAGCGCCAAGTGTATCGTCGCTGGGCTCGATTCGAGACGGTTCGGCCTGGCGAACTTTGTCCATTTCCATGCTCGCGAGGAACGAGTTTTCTCGCGATATCTACGATCCCCCGTGCATTACGGGATCAATGGGAAGGGGAGGAAGAGCATGATTTTTCTGCAACGACTAGAGTTTGTTTGGGTTTTTCAATGACGAAGGAAATGGTTCTGGTTTTATGTGTTTTTCTTTGGTTGGCCTTAAGTGTCTTCGAAAATAGGGATGGGTATATCGTAATATCGATATTTCTTTTCAATATATCAGATTTTTATGATCGATGTATTCATCAATTGATCTTCATTATATCGATATTTTTATCATGATATAACAATATATAATATAAAGAATTGCAGGAATATATGATAAGGGTGAAGAGTTTTTTATTACGGTGATCTTAAAATTAAAAAAAAAAAATTAGAACCACAATTTATTCCGAATGTGATGTTCTGACATCATAAAATACCAGGAATTTATAAAGTGTTATATCTACAATTAGTAAATACAATATAATAATGATGTATTTATCATCATTATGTTCTAGATTTTGATTGAAATTTAAATTTTGAGGAAATAACTCAGATTCTCGAATCGAACGTAACTTTTGAAATTATTTATAATTCACAAAAATTATCAACATTTTTTGCAGATAAGCATATTTTCCGAGTCTTAGAATATTTAAAAATCTTGAAAATATATCGGTATGAAAGACTTAAGTCATCCTAAATGTTCTAAATTAAGGGGTTATAGACCGTTTTGTGCGGACAAATTGAGGATGGTTTAGAGTATCTTTTTAAGTATGTGGCAATAATGTTATGACTCCAAAGATATTGTTTTTCAATAGTGTTTTGTCCATTCGCAAAAAACAAGTGTTTGTCCATAAAAAAATATCAACAAATGGAAAGTGAGGTCCCTTTCCCTCAAACAACTTTTTTTTGAAGAGGCTTGCGGTGACTACGATGCAAGTCTAACAGGTCTAGTTAAATTAGAAAATTCAAAAAATTTTATTGAATCTTGAATTTGAATGAAATCAAGTTTCAAATTGAATGATATTCATATTTCATATTGAATGATATTCATATTTTATGATAATTTTCCTAATTCATAAAAGGATTTTTGTTATTTTCAAATACTTTTTGAGTTTTTCTCAATTTGCATTAAAATCGAAAATAAAAACGATAATTTTGCTCATTATGAAGAAATTAGATAATAAACGCAATGTACGAAATTGATGTTTATTTTCTTGAACCAAACAAACGTTAGAGTATTTATTAAATGTCGAGTATCTTTAAATTTTCAATGTTTCTTAATTTTCTGAGTTTTAAAAAGTGATTTGAACTATTTAAAAATCTCCCAACTTTCTAAGTATCTGTCCGATTAATTAGGATCGTAAGTAACTGTGTAGTTCCTTTAAAATTTCCCAAATTTCTATGAAAAATGAGAATAGTCAGGCATTATTATAATAATACTTAAATGTACGCAATCGTTAAAATTATTTCATATTTTCTGAAACTCTACGAATTTTTCGGATAACGTTATATATATTGAATTATACTGACATTCTCCGTTTTCTATGTTTTCTGATTTTTCGAAATCCTTAAAAAATTTGATGTTATTCAAACTATTCAAAAACATTTATATTTCATGACCACTTCCCTAACTCATTAGGATTTCCCGTAATTTTTCAATAATTTTAAAGTTTTTTTAAATTAGAAAAAAAACAGCAACGGTGCTGATCATAAAAAAAACTCGATGATAAACACCATCTACAAAATTTATGGCCCCATTTCAAAAATTCCACCAAATTTTCGAAATTCCATAGAATTACATATAAGTAGAATTGAATATAGACGTTCTTCAACATATTTTTGTTCGTTAATTTTTGAAATATTTCCAATTTAGAACACTTTGAGGATTTTGAAAACTTTCCAAACTTATTATAGATAGATCCGTCAAGACAGTCAATATTTTTCGTTATTTTTTCATACTCTTGAAATTTTTTACGTTTCTATCGAAAAACACAGGGTTCATTTCAAAAAATGTGATAATGAACACAATCTTAAAAATTCATGAACATTTTATAGAATTCTACAAATGTTTCAAACATAATCGAATTATTGACAATTTTCTAAACTTACGTTTCTTAATTTTTTAATTTAAGACAATATAGAAACTTTTCAAGTATTTCCATAATTTATGGAACCTCGTCTAGCCTGATAAAATTTTTCGGAATTTTTTCATGCTCTTATAATTTTCCATATTTTCGTTAGAAATGTACAACTATCATCGTGTCAATTGAAAAGAAAGATAATGAAAAAAATCTTCTCAATCTACAAGGGTTTTTGAATTTTTTGAAATTTTATACAAAATACAAACAATTCGAAATTCACTTAACTTAATAAAAATTTGTCTAACCCTAAAAGATTCTTTGTTATCTTCAATATTTTTAGAAGATTCAGATTTTTATTGAAACATAAATAAAATTATCATACAAATTACAAGAAAATTTGCTAATGAATACTCATCTCTTTACTTGAGTCTCAATCACTACCCACCCATAAAAATCGTATTTCGCCGTCCCTAGTTTGAGAGAAATGAGAGGTCCAGAAACCCCATAGCATATCTACCTGAACGTATGATTTTCTTTTATCTTCTTCGATGTGAGAGATGCAAGAAGAGTTTGGATGTATTCTTCGATTTGGTAGAGTCAAGATTGGATTTTAAATATAGAAAATCTGAATAGCCTACTATTCCACCATAAACCCCTAAAAATATTCCCATTTCATTCCTGTTTCCTGGTCCAAAGTACCACCAGCCCCATAAATTCCAAAAGAGAAACGTAACCCTCCCCCCGCTTCCTCACTTACAAAAACTTCTCGAAAATCGCGAGCAACTCGAATCCGATGGAATTAGAACAGAAGGGCGAAGTCGGTCCGTTTCGTCGGCTCCGTAGATGTTGCTGTCGCATAAATCACGCCCGTATCTTCCACAAGCGGACTTGCTCATCACGCCGAAGTTCTTGTCGCTCGATTCCCAACCCCCCAAAACCCCTCTGTCCCTTTCTTCACTCCCGCGTAACCCCGTTGTAACCTTTACCCTTCCTCCCTTTTCCTCCCCTTTTCCTCCCTTGGACCTTGCTACAAATCCTGATTATATTCTGCGAATGACGTTATGGCGCACCGGGGTGCGAGGGAGTCTGCTTTTTGTCCCACCTCGTCCTCTTCACCTCTTGTCTTCCACGTACGACGAAAAAAGGCATTATATTCTTCTTTCAGACATTCAATTCAAGGTAAACCATTTTTTAATTCTTTTTTCATTGAAAATAGATGTTGTAGTTCAAAATGTAGGTTATGTTTTTCATATCACCGAACAAGTCCTTGCATACACTTTGCCTGAACTTGTAACATATTCATTCACTTTCATTTTGTTTATTTGTGACAATTAGCAGAATTATGACACTTACACTTTTTATCTCCCCTTTGTTTTTTTATACTTTTTTCGATTATCGATTTGAATGAATTCTCCCTTTCTTGATTGACTTTTGATCATAGCCAATTTGAAGTTGCAAAAATGAATCATAAACATTGTAAACCAATCATTAACATTATTTCATTTCCCCTTCACTGATAAATTTCAAAATAAATGAAATTCCTAGCTTATCAGGGTTCATGACGAGGATCCTTTGTCCGGAGTTATCCCAGGAGCACGACTTCCTCTCGACCACCCAAGAAAAGTTCCAAATCCTTCTAGGAATAGGTCCAAAACATCGTCGAAAATGGAAATGCCGATCGCTCATAAAGCAACAACAAGCGAAATCCTCGTGCAACCTCCCGAAATCTTGCCCTCCTTGACTCGTCTTTATCCCTTATTGCAAATTGCGGAAATTCTTTTCTGGATGAAACGACACAAATTCATCACCAAAAAATTCACTAATCCACGACAAAAAACGAATTAAAAGAAAATTCTCACCTTTTTAAATAAGATTTCCGTACTCTACAGCGATAATACAGAGATTTTTTATTGCGGCACTTTCATGACGTACAATCATGCCAAAGTAAACAAATGCAATAATGGCGGTCGGAGAAGCCTAATTTTCAGAGATAAAGAAGAAGTAGAATAAGACGAAGAAGAAGGGGAACAAGAATCGATACTCACCGACCTGGCCATATCGATCCAACCTTCTCCACTCGATACTAAAATTCCCTATCATATCGACTGTACGTAATTCCATGGAAGGCTACCATCAGGACGTATATACATATATCCGTTACAAACTCTACCCATTTCAATTAGAATGCCAATTTTTATTCCGACTAACTACAATTAATATCTCCAGCTGGCAACTTAATCAAAGCTTCAAAAAATCAAACAGCAATTATCCATCAAAACGTCGAAAAGCGCGTTTTGAAATTAGTACAAGTTCCTAACAGGATTGCGTCATGCTTGACTTACCAAGTGAAATATCGTTGTCAAGTGCGGAATCAAACACAAACTCGCGTTATCGTTAACACATTGTAGAAATACAGAAAGAACAAAAAAAAATCCGCAAAGTTCCTTGGAAACCGGAACGCGTTATTCCGAAGCACGTACGAGAGATTTATCGATGTAATAAATTGTTTAATAACTGGATCGAATGTGAGATGAGTAAATATTTACCTTCGATATTTTTCAAGGTATTTTTGAGTGAATGTTTTGCATAGTGGAGTGATGAATGATGAAATTCGATCAGGAAGTAGTAAGATGACTTCTTATCTGATCAGTTGGGTCCATAAAATGAGGACCACAAATCGAACAAGAGCCACGAATTCTGGATCTCGCGAGGCTATCGAACGCTGCATTCCCATGCGTAAGCGAAGAAAAGAACGGAAAAAAATAAGAGTAATCGGGGCTCCTTCAATCCCTAACGTTCCCTGTGGAAATTTGATCGGCGATCTGGCCATTCCGCGCGGGCACGAAACGAGCGGGAATTTATATAGCGAGAACGTGGCGTGAAAAATCAGAGGCTGATTTACTAGAAGGATAGATGATCGTCGCAGCTCGTATGTCAGCGGCCTGACGTTATTTATTGGTAGCAGCTGACATTCAGACGCGCACTCTCAACCCCCCGAGCCTTTTTCGTCATCTCAAGTCTGGGATCATCTCTTTTTGTACTGCGAATATTTTCGATTCGTTCGACGTGTATGTCCCCATGTGTTCGATTGTTGATCAAAGGGATAGAAAATTTTCAAAATAAAAGAGTAAACATCGAAATTCATCATTGGGACTCGTAATCTTTTGTTATTACCCTTTCGCGATTGCGACTCCCTTATTACTTTGAATGACGTTTTTCAATAAATTGTACTAACTTTTCTCGCTGTTGGGTTTTTCTGAGATGTGTCGCATGCTGCTTCATCCACTATAGATTTGAGCTAAAAAAAAGGAGTTTTCACGAGTTTTCAGTTCGAAATTCTGGGAATCTATGACAATTTAAAGGAAAATGCTAGAAACATAAAAAAATACTAGAAAATCCCGTGAAATTTTACAGATCTTGACAAATACGAATAGTTTCAGAAATACTGAACAATCCTTCATATCGTAGAAGATATATACGAAAAATATTTGATTTAATATATAATAATAATAGCAAATGTTTTCTGAAAAATATCATGCAATGCAAGATACTAAAATTTATATCAAAACCTAAAAACTAATACTATAAGTATTTCATCGAAATCGTTTGAAAGATCTCTTTGGAGGAAAGTTCTAATACCAAAACCCTCCCCCCCCCCCCCCGTCCGAACGGCCTACGTATACCTATTTTAATTGATTGCTCGAGCATGCGTAAAATCTTGATTTTTTCTTTACCCTTCAATTTTTTTAGTCTCAACTTCAATTGAGTCTTTTTATTAAGCATTCAGAACTTCAATGAAATATCAGTAACCTTCGAAGTCCGTGATTAAAAATCGAATCGGAGGCCCTGTAGTAATAACTGCGGTTCGGAAAGAGTTCTCATTGTAACGCAACCACGTCAGAAGATCGAATTCATAATCTGTGTGTACGCCCCTTCCCTAAATCACTCATTCCCTGATAATAGACGGATCCCATTATAATGCCTGAGATTTATATTCATGGTACTCTTTTCTTTTTGACGATAAATTTCGTCTTCCGCACTTTTTTCCCATCCTGACTTCTTTCCATCTTCCCCTTTCCAGTTCATCCCTGGATTAGCGGGCCATAATGATGCGCTGGGGAGACTTTTGAACGGGTTTTATTTATTTAGGGGTATTTGTTCGTTTATTCGAAGTGGTGAGGTTTGGGAAGAAGTGATGTTGAGTAGTTGATGGGGGTGGTGTTTTTTTTTAGTTTTCTATGGTTATTTTTCTTTTTTGGTAATTTCATTACTTAAAGTAGTTTCGCTTATAAAAAAGAGAAGAGAATTTGAAAAAGTTAAAAAGTTGTTCATAACTTCTAAATGTTGAAAAGTTTTCAATATGAACAGGTTTTCAATATGCAATGTTAGAATATTCTTTCATGATTTATTTTTTTTTCATTTTCAATATTTTTACCATTGCACCACCTTACTTTCTTGTATTAATCGAATCCTTATAGTAAGATTTTCAAAAAGATTTACAGATTTGGAATATTTTCATTGATTTTTTTGGAAATTCATTAAATTCAATATATTAAGTTTCAGAGTTTTTTTATTTTCCCAAATTTCAACAGAACTACAAAAAAATTAGAACGGTATTAACAGGTATTTTTTTGATTTCAGTATTTTTCATTTTTATTACGTTCATTTGTATAATTTTCTTAAATTTCCTGAAAGATTCGCAGGTTTTCTATAATTGATTATATTCCTACGAAGATTCACAAAATTCCATGTTCTAAGAAACGAAGTTTGAATAATTTCTAGAATTATTATAGATTTTTGAAATTATCTAATCAGCATTTATAAGTCATATATAGGTTCATCAACCATCACAAACCAAACTCTACTTCTAAACAACATTCTTATTCGCGAAAAAAATTTCTTAGCCCTGAAAATGGCGTCCGAGTGTTGAAATCAAAACTTATCAAACCAGTTATCACTCAACGTGAAGTCTTCTTCGAATTCGTGAAAAATTCCGCGATTCCGCTGTTGTTCATGTACCGCTAATTATAACTTATTGACAATGATTTTATTCTCATTTATTTACAATTTTTACTACTAACTGATAATTTCTGAAAAGCCCACACTCTTCTAGTTCATCAACCACCACGAATTAAACTTAACTTCAAATCGACACTCTCCCTCTTCAAAAAATTTCTTAGCCCTGAAAAGGGTTGTCCGACTGCTGAAATCAAAACATGTTAGACCAGTTAATACCAAAAGCAAATAATCTTCTACACATTCAGGAAAATTTTTGACATCCTCTTGTTTCTTGTACTTTTCTAAACAATAACTTTTATGCAAAATTCTAACACCTTACTTTCGCCATCGCGGAATCGAAGAACCTGACGCCTCACGACTTCTGAAGTCGTCACGACATAACAAAAGCTCCTACTAATTCTGTTTATCAACTATTATGAACCATACTCCATTACAAATCGACATTCTTCCTCCTTGAAATAATTTCTTAGCCCTGAAAAGGGAAGTCCAAGTGCTAGAATCAAAAGGTTGAAAAACCAGTGATATCACAAGATTGAAGTTTCGTATTTTGTATATTGTACTGAATTCTGTATTGAACTTCAAGTCGACATTCTCCCTTTTGAACAAATTGCGTAGCCCTGAAAAGGACTGTCCGATTGCTAAATTCAAAACATGTTAGACCAGTTACTACCATATCTAAATAGTCTTCTCCACCTTCAGGGGCAATTTTTACATTCTGTTCTTTTTTTTGTCTACTTTTTAAATAATTCTCATGTAAAACTCCAACACCTTACTTTCGCCATCGCGGATTCAAAGAACCTGACGCTTAACGACTACCGAAGTCGTACCGGTATCGACCGACTCGACTGGCGCGCTTTGCGATCCACGCCATAAATTAGCAATTATTTAATTTTCGTCGGGCCCCGCGGTCCTTAGACGGCTCTAAATCAGTCTCGCAAAAAGCATAGATAACCATGACGCATGGCCCGGCGCGGAGAAGTCAGGCGGGGCGATGAGCGTTCTGATTTGAATCTATGCGCAAGTTTGCGAATACTTTCCCTGTCCGTGACTCCGTATCGAAAAAAAGGGTGACTGATCCGAATTCAACTTGGAAGAATTATTTCCGAGGCTTTACAATTGGAGCTGACGACGATTTATTTCCCTCTTTTTTTCCACGGTTCCACTCCGCGAGGGGGTTGCAGTTGGCCCCCTTTTTAGGGCTTTTTCGGCAAGATTTATAGAGTCAGTTTGTATGATTTCGGGTAACTTGAGTCCGGAATGAAACGGATTTTTCGTCTGGGGAAGGAGTAGACTAATTTAGAGGGGTGCTTCGGAAAGAGTATTTCGTTTTATTTTATTTTTACGTCTTTATTTTAATGTTGATTGGCATTGATTTTTACGTCATTTCGACTGTATCTCGATTATAGGAAAAAAGGTTCAGATATATTTCATTCTTCTTGTGGGCCTCCAACTACAAAAGGAAATTCTTCCTAGTCAAAAAAATTTTGTAGCCCTGAAAAAGGCTATTCAATATTGAACATCAGATAGTACCAATGTCGAAATATCTCATTTTCTATAAATCTGGTCACTGAACTTCTAAGAGATGAGTCTACTAATAGTAAGCCAACACGGGGGTCATGAAGATAATGTCTATCATTTCAAGAACAAGTTCAATAGCCAACGTATGAACATCTACTCTAATTATAAGCCCACATCTTGTGAAACGTGAACAATATAGCCAGGAATAACGTTATCAAATTTGAATGAAGTCCTTTTTATTTCGGAGATAATAACGTGAAATCATTCTTCTTCGTCACTAGTATATAAGATGGCCTTGCATCGATATTTTTTATTTTAATACCACTCTAACGGTGAAAAAAGATCTTATCGTATTCGACTATCAAGTATAACGAATCATACTCTACATCAAAACAACATTCTTCCTCTTAAAGAAAATTTCTTAGCCCTGAAAAGGGCTATCAGTGTGTTGACAATGATTATGGCAATATTTAATATTAGATGATGTAAGTAACGCATCAACATCTACTTCAAGTTCACATCTTGTGGAACGTGGAGAATATTGTCAGGCATAATCTTGTGAAATTCAAATGAAGTACAGTCTATATCATAGATAATAACGTGAAGTCGTTCTTTGACTTCACCAGTGTATAAGATGGCCTTACATCGACATTTTTTGTTGTAATTCTACTCTCAGTGAAAAGAAAAAGATGTTATTGTATGTGACTACCAACCATGACGAGCCATATTCTACTTCAAAACGACATTCTTCCTCTTAAAAAAAATTTCTTAACCCAAAAATAGGCTATCGAACTATTTACATCGATTATATTGATAAAGAATATATGATGATCCCAGTATACCAAATTACCTAACATCGATATATTTCGTTTTCATTTCATCCGTATATCAACGATTACAATTCTTCCTTTTTGGAAAAAAAATTCCTCAGCCCTGAAAAGGTTCATCGGAGTGCTAGTATTGACACGAAACTTAGCTGTAATCTTAAAAAAAAAAAGATCTTATTATATTCGACTAAAAACTATGACGAACAATACTCTACTTCAATACTACATTATTCTTCTTCAGAAAAATTGTTGAGCCCTAAAAAGGGCTATCCGAGTGTTGACATTTTCTGTAATGATATTGAATATCGGATGAATCCAGTCCATTAAATGACTTTATATCGATATTTTTAGTTTCAATTCCATTCGTCTACCAACCATCACGATTCTTCCTACTTGAAAAAAATCCTTGGCCCTGAAAAGGTTTATCAGAGAGTTAAAATTTATACAAAACTTAGCTAAAATCTTAAAAAAAAAGATCTTATTGTATTAGACTGAAAACCATGACGAACAATACTCTACCTCAATACTACATTCTTCCTCTTCAAAAAATTTCTTAGCCCTGAAGCCCTGAAAAGGGCTATCGGAGTGTTTACATACATTACACCGGTATTGAATATTGGATGATCTCAGTATATCAAATGACTTATTATCAATAAATTTCGTTCTAATTTCATCTATTTACCAACAATCACGATTCTTACTCCTGAAAAAATATCCCTAGCCCTGAAAAGGTCTATCAGAGTGCCAAAATTGCCTCAAAACTTGGCCGAAATCTTGCAGAACCTCCGAATATGTCGCATTAAAAAGCCGTAGCGTCTGAAGAACCCTCAGATACACCATTATTTTTCTGCCAACCGCTGAAATATGCCCACTGTTCCGTCTCTCGAACATGCTGCAGCTCGCGGCCACGGCATGCAAATTAATGGTGACGTGGTTTAATTCGGCAATAAATAGGGGGTCACCCCTGCCGCGACCATCGGGCCATCACTCACCCCGCTTTCTTTCTGTCCTGCCTGTTGTCCTGGGAAAAGCTTCTGATTTATTTGACGCGTTTCGGCAATATTTATAGGTCCGGTTGTGTCTCGGGCGCGATCCAACGTCCTCCTGAAGGCACTCCGAGGAAAGTGGAGGTCGCAGCCAAACGCAGGGGCGAGGCTCATGTCTTCCAGAGTCGGTCGTTACCTCAAGAACAAAACGAAATTCACAAGACATAGATTAGATGTAAAAAATGTATTCCTCAGCGTCGAAACACGTGCTGGTTCGATGATAATTGAACCATTAACGAACGCAATTTTTCCTCGCCACGCGTGATTTCACGGGATGAAGGGGTCCCTTCCGTTCTTTCTTCTGCGGCGAGTGATCTCCCTTCATATTTTCACCCCCCTCAGTCGCTGTCGCCAATAAGTCAAAGTTATCCCCGGCAGAGAAAAATGCCAGGCGTTTCCCAGAGCGGAGAAAGGCCGGCTTTCTCGCGGTGATTTGTGGTGGCAGCTCGCTCAACTCACCGCGGCAATGAGTCGGTCAGTCGTAAATATCGCACAGAGCACGGACAGGCCAAGACGGACTGACGGCACAGACAGCCGGAGCCCTCCAACCAAAGTCCGCCCTTTTACCGCGTTCCGCAGCGCGAAGCGCGCAGCAGCCACTTCCGGTTCTTTCTTTGTTGCTGGGACCAAGTCCGAGGACTGGATATCATATCGGTGGATATGATGTCAAGGGTATTTTTAGACTTTTTTAGCTAACATTGAAGTTATTTATTATTAAGAAGAAAATTTATTTGGAATTCGACTAATGATTGATTAATAATTCTAGCAAATCAATGACAATTCAGAATTTTCGAATTGATATTTGAATTGTTTTTAAGGACGGGCAATACGTATCGATATATTGGAATATCAATAATTTTTTATCGTATCTGACTTTTTTGTATCGATTTTGTCATCATTTGATCATTTTAAGATTTCAAATAATGTTATAATATTTTTTTGTAAAAAATCATTGAGACGAGAATTTCGGTTTTGATCTTTTTTTTTCACATTTAGAATTCAGGTGAGGGTTTTCTTCCAACATTGATTTCATTCTTTTTTATAAATTTTTTTGAAATCTTGAGGACAGTCGTTATTTCTTAGTTTCAAAAATAGAATTGTCGGAATGTTCAATACTTAGAAGTGAAGTTTCTTTCATGACGTTCTCCTCGTGTTTTTCTTCTTATGAAATAAAGTCACTTATGATCAGAGCAAAATGTGATGAATTTGATTTACAATAAATCCAAATAATAATTTTTCAGAAATCTATCAAATACATGGAATTCATTGAGTAACTGTTCTGAGACTCAGTGAGAAATATTCTACCAATGTATGGAACTTAAGTTTCTAGAGCATTAAATGCTGGAAGTTCTAATTGGAATCTATAAAAATTGATGAAAATCTAATGACGATGAAAAAATCAGCAAAAATGGTAAAAATACCAGAAGTTTAGAAGAAATCCATGAATTGTGATCGAATTATTTCGAAAATTCATGGAAATTCTAAAAATTCATAAAACCTTGATTTCCGGAGTATTTAATTTTAGGAACCTACATAGAAGTTTTTGAAAATATTTAAAATCTGTCGGTAAAAGTCAGAGAATAATTTGCACTCGTCGTGAATAGTTTTATATGTTTTGATTGTAACACTCAGGATCCCTTTTCAGGGCTAAGAAATTATTTAAAGGAGAAAGATAGTCGTTTAGAAAAATAGTTTGGTTCTTGATGGTTTATAAACAAAAATAAATGAAGCTTTTGCTATTTCAGTATGACTACAGTCAATTTCTTTGATTCCTCGATGAAAAAAAAAGGCGGTAGAATTTTATCTACCTAAAAATTATTTTATATAGTACAAAACAACAACAGAATCTAACAATTTTCCCCTGAAGATAAAGAACATTATTTGAATTTGGTAGTTACTGGTTTGATAATTTGTCATTTCAGCTTTCAGGCATCCCTTTTCAGGGCTAAGAAATCATTTCAAGGGGGAAGAATGTCGTTCAAAAGTTGAGTATGGTTCGTCGTAGTTAAGAAACAAAAACAGCAGAAGCTTTTGATCTTTCGGGACAACTCTGTTAGTCGTGAAGCATCAGGTTCTTTAATTCAACGATAGAATATATAAGGTGTTGGACTTAAGTTAGAATTTTTTGGAAAAAACAGAAACTCAAATTTTACTCTGAAGGTGGAGAAAACTATTTAAATTTAGTTATTTACTAGCGTTCTGTTTTTCAATTGTAGCACTCAGACAGCCCTTTACAGGGCCAAGAATGTTTTTCAAGCAGAAATAATGTCATTTTAAAGTAGAGTGTGTTCGTAATGTCTGACAATCGAAAACTGTGAAATCCCTTATTCTATGATAAAAATATTGTTATTAGGCCTTGTTGAAATATTGATCTTAACTGTCCATAATGCAGATTCCACTCCCTAATTTTCTTTGAAATCACATAAAGATGACATACTTTAATTCTTGGATATGAATGAAAAAGAGAGGCTCAACAGTGGCCTAGGGCACAGAAAAAGGACGCCGACTTCCATACAGCACGCTTCAGGTATATACCCATCCAGTGCCAGTAAATTATACGCAAAGTGCGCCTCTTCCCTCGGAAACGCGGGACAAAAAGATAGAAATTCAGGGGAGCAAGCGAGAGGGTAAGAGAGAGGGCGAAAGACAGTGGTAAGGGGGATGACGAGGAAGCGAGTCGTTGCTCCGGAGCTCTGCTCGTCCCTTGCTGGCGCCCTAGAGGCCGCGCCTGCCTCACGTACATCATAATGATTGATCGCTCACCTTCACTTTGTAATTAAAACTGGTATTGTGCCCAGCTCGCTTGCTCGCCACACGCTTCCCGCACAGAGACGAGCAGCCACATAATGCTTCTCCTCAACTCACACCAACATCCACGCTTTTGCGCGCCAACGAAAAAGTTATTCCATCTTTGAACGTTCGTAACTTGAGTACAATCTGACCAATCGACACGAAGTTTGAAGTGTGGATGCATCTGAGGTCTATTTATGTACTGCAGTAAATTTTGAACAAATTACATCCGGTCAATCGATAAAAAGAAAAGGTTGATAACAATATAATTTCTACTAACCTTGCAACCTCTGGAACGTCCTTGGCTGGGACATTTCCTTTTTTTTTCTATCACCTCATTTCACGGCGAAATTCATAATTGCCGAGTTCAGAGGCCAGGAAAAAAGGGACGGAGGCAAAACCTTAATCACGTAAAATAATTACGTTTTGTTTCGGGAGTGGTAGTGGCTCGTCACGCGAGCATGTAAATGCTGGGCGCGCAACGAGGACGGGTAATGAGTGGCTCGTAAGGGTAGGTTGAGTAAAAAAGGCTCCAAAAGAGTGAGCGTTCTTGCGGCGAGCCGCACAAGGAGAGCGGATGCCCATCAACGCCCGTCACGCCAGCTCAAAACGCCAGACCGCGCAATATTCATGACCGCTCATCAACGCTCTCAATGAAAGAACCAGGGAAAAAAACTGTTTCACGTGCTTCGAGAGATGGGTTATCGAAAAATCCGGCTCGAAGGACCGGATAAGAAACCGCAGGTCTCCCCAAGAATCGAAGTATGCAGACAACTGTGAAGGCCTAGTAAATGATTGTGGGAAATAAATAAAATGTACTGCTTTCTATATGGTGGTTTACACACTTTTTCAATTGTTTGATGAACGATTCTATTTTTGAAGATGGGCTAAAGTAGTTTTAGCAATAGTGTATTTGGGTGGTGAAATAACATTGGACGTGCCAGACTCAAAAATGATTTTTGGGAATCTTTGTTAGATACATAATGAGCTGCGGCGATAAAAAATGTAAAATTTAACAATAACCGTGTTGGGCTAGTGATCTTGCAAAAAAATATGACGGCGAAAGTAGCCGACAAAATTTTTATTCATCAAAAGTAAAATTATTTTTTGTGTATAAGAACGTGAATTACTAATAAACAATGTTTCCCAGAACCGCTTCGGTCCAGAAGTGTCTTCTATCTTCTGTCAAGAAGTGCCTTCTGTTTTCTGTCAAAAAGTGTCTTCTGTCTTATGTCAAGAAGAGTCTTCCGTCAAGAAGTACCTTCTGTCTTCTGTCTTTTGTCAAAAAGTACCTGTTGTCTGTTGTAAGAAGTGTCTTCTGTCTTCTGTCAAGAAGTGCCTTTTGTCTTCTGTCAAAAAGTGTCTTCAGTCTTATGTCAAGAAGTGTCTTTTGTCGAGAAGTGCCTCCTGTCTTCTGTCTGGAGAAAATGTTTACAAAAAACATTGCAAGGACATTTTCTTCGCAAATGAAAGATAGAAGCACTATCCTATCGAAATAAATGAAAATTATTCATAAGACCAAAGTATCACGATTTAAAAGAGAATGAGTGAAAGAAAGATGAGAAAAGAAGTGTAGAAAAAAATTCACAATCGATTTTTTCCAATAGAGAAGCAATAAAATTTTGGGGTTCATTTTTTTTGGGGCGATAAATCAAAATCCCACGAAAAATCCTGGTGCGTAAATCACGGGGTGCAGCCAAAAGGCAAACTTTCAAAATACGCGATGCATCACATTGTCTACAATAGCAAAAAGGCGCGCAATTTATTCCGGCCATAATTCTCAAGCGTCCATTCGGCGCGCAAATGTGACAACCTATTCTCTCGTTACAGGCGCAGTAATTTCAGTTAGCAAAACAATACACTTTTTCCCCTCGCCTAGCCTGCAAAACGCCTCGGCGTCACGGCGCAGGACAAATATTCTTCATTCACGAACCGTTCGGGCAGAGAAGAAAAGCCGTAACTCTTATTTTCATCAAAAACAAGTTGTGAACAAAGAAAAAGGAGAAAAAATTATTATGCAGTTGATGGAGGTGGGAAAAATTGTTTAATAAATTGATAAGAATGGAAACATTAGATTCATTGGGTGTAAATGGTAATCCAGCAATACGTGCAAAAACAAAGAAATTTATTGATACCATATTATTTCTTTATTTATTGATTTCGTAGGGGTATTTGAGATATGATTTGATTTTTGAACTAAACTGGAATAATAAAATTAAGAAAATACTAAAAATGCTAGAGTTAAATGCAAAAGACAGAAAATCTTACGATCTGTAACAGAAGTTATGAAATATGAAAAATACTCAAAGGACTGGAAATCTAAGATTATTTTTGAATTGACAGTTTTCTGAAAAATTCATCAAAATACAGAAAATCCAAAAAACTTTGAGTCCGAGAGCATAGTGTTTCGAAAATTCACGTTAGAATCTAAATGCGAGAAATCTATGTTAAACATCTAAATATTCTGCAAAATTTCAGAAATGGTAATAAATACGGAAAAATTCGAAATTTTTGCAGTGCATGTAATGCCTCTAATGAATGCAGGCATAATTTTCTCTGAAATATATGAAAATAATTATAATTCTCTTAACGTTGAAACCTTGAGCATTTGATTCTATTAATCTATGGAAAATTTTATAGAAATATGTTATTTTGAAAAAAGTATGAACAGTAAAAAAATATATACTGAGAGGAATGAAAATTAAATATTATGTCTGTTCTATACAAGATAATGTATTTCGAAAACTACTAATGAATAACATAAAAAATCCCACTGAATGATATTAAACAAATAAATAATGAGAAAAAAAATGTTGAAATTTTATAATAATACCTGAATACCTTACAAACTGTAGAAATGCTTGTATAATATGAAAAATACAAAAAGTACAAAAAACCTGTAAGTACCATAGATTTGAAAAAAAAAAAAAAAAAAAGTTTTCCCGAAAATTTATTCAAGTAGGTACTGAAAATTCAAAAATTCTAATTCTTAGTCATTAAATTACGAAGATTTACTAGAAATCGATGAAATCTCAGAGATCCCTTCTAAATACTTAATATTCTACAGAATTTTGAAAAATGGTATAAAAAGGAAAAATTCAAAATATAGGCAGTGTATGAAATATCTCAGATAAATGCAGATATAATTTTCTCTGGAATCTATAAAAATCATCAATATTCTTCAAATCTTGAATCCTAGAGCATTTTATTTTTATTTCTACATATATATATAAAAATTTTTAGTATTGCGGCCATGCTCTGAATAGTATCAATGTACCGAAAAAAAAAAAAAAAAAAAAAAAAAAAACATACTGATGGATGTGAAAAATAAACGTGGTTTTTGGTGAAATGTGATATATTTGAAAATGTAAATGATAAAGAACCTAGAAGAACTTACCAAATTTCATAAAACTAAAAATATGGAAAATAAACTGAAAATGCTATAATTTCATAAAAATGCCAGAAAATCTTTTGAATTGTATAAATACTACAAAAATACAAAAATAGTATATAACGTAACAGGCACGGATGTGCGAATTTCCCCGTTTTGCCTATGAGCACATCCGTGCCTGTTACGAACGATATTTTATGTACCGAGGGCATTTTTACGCGTTTAGAGATCTCGAGGTGGCATAGAAACGCGTTTTCTATGCCAGAGGCACATAAAATATTTTTCTTGATGTACTGTAAATCTACGAATTATTAGATATTTTTGAAAAGACAGTTTTTTTGAACGTTTCGTTTAGGTACGATAAGTCCAAAAAACTTTTAGTTCTAAAAATTTAAATTCTAAAAATTTAAATAAGAATCTTTCAAAATGACGGCACTTTCTTTTGAAAACTCTCATTGTCTACAATATTTTTAAAAAATAGGTATAAAATACATAATATACTCAAAATCTTCACAAAGTATGAAATACCTCAAATGCATGCAGGTTTATATTTTTCTTGTACCTATTAAAAAACCTCAATTTTACCAAAACAAGGATTACTAACATTACTTTACATAAATTTTAGTATGAATTAATACAAGTAATCTATTAGGAAAAGTTCATATTTATTCATACTAGACAATCTTACTTAATTTCATACTATATAAAAATAAAAACAATACTCAAAAATGTTAGAATTTTATAAAAAATACTCGTTAACCTTTTAAATTGTACAAATGCTAAGATAATACTCAATTTACTGGTAATCTATGAAGTACAAGATATTTTTGAATATACTGTTTCCTGAAAAATTTACTTCAATACCGAAAATTAGAAAAACTTGAGTTACTAGAAAATTTATTTCTAAGTAAATAGTATACCTAAAATCAATCCACAACAGTGCAATATTGTACAGAATTCGAAAATTTTCCAAAGTACGAAAAATTTCAAAAATAGTACAATTGTCTAAAAAACATCAAATTAGAACAAATTTTAATTGTTCCTCTAAATTTCGGAATCTTAGGATCATGGATAAAAAAAATTTTTATGAATGCATATAGAAATCTACAGAAAAACGAAGTAATCCTTAAAACAATACAAATATTGAAAAAACAGACACTCGTAGAAATTATGAATGAGATACGTCAAGTTATATATTCAAAAAAATGAAAGCTCGAGCTTGCGATTCCACCCCAAAAATGTCATCTTGCTCAAATCATCGATCACAGCTACATTAGAAAAAAAAATTAATACTCATTTACGTAAACCTTTTTTACCTCTGAATTCTCCCCCCCCCCCCCCCCTTCCCTTCTCCAAGTATAAAATTCCATTACAAAACTCCTACATGAATTTTTCCTCGACCCTTTCGTCAGCCGACAGACAAAGTTGATTCGCTACCTTTTGATCGCATTCGGCAATGCGAAAACGTCAATAACCCGAAAAGAGTAGTGATCGGATCACGTTTAGTATCACAAGCCCGACTAGAAAGGATCATAATTGATTCAGGAAGTTGGATATGCGAACGATCCTTCCTCGATGGAACTTCTCACGTCACATCCGGCTCTCGGTCCTTTTCCTTCGTTCCACGTCCACCAGTCAATTTCGCGATGATAAAGCAAATAGATAATGTCCGAAGTTTAATTAAAACCCGGCAGCTGAGTGACATATTTGATTACCCGAGAATTTAATTAATCGCCTTGCGGCCCCGCCCCGGTTCTCGGGGAAATGCGGTCTCGGCAGAGTCAAAGATTCGTGCTTTCGGGAGTGATCACCGTTTCGACAGCGATTTTTCGAATCGCCGTTGGGGATGAAGAACTGCGATTCACGGGGCCCTTTGTGAATGGGGGAAAATTGGAGAAGGTATAGGACGTGGACTTCCATTATTTCATTGGGAAAGAGAATAAAAGAATTGCCATTTCATTCTGTTGCCTAGAAGTATCTTAAGTCAAGAAGTATCTCAAGTCAAGAAGTGTCTTCTGTCTTCTGTTCAGAAGTGTCTTCTGTCTTCTGTCAAGAAGTGTCTTCTGCCTTCCGTCAAGAAGTATCTTCTGTCTTCTGCCTGGAGAAAATTTGTCCCGAAAAACATTGACAGGACATTTTCTTCCTAAATGAGAGATAGAAGTTCTACCCTATCACAATAAATAAAGATTATTCATAAGACCAAAGTTTTGCGATTTGAAAGGGAAAGACTGGAAGGAAGATGAAAAAAAAGAAGTATGAAAGGAAATAAAAGAGAATATTCGCAATCCAATTCGTTCGACGAGCGTTTGCTCGCATCCGCGGCGAGGCTAAAGGCTAGAAATTATTGGCCACGGCCTCGCGTGCTGCATGCACAATGAAATAATAAAGCGGCTAAATCTATTAGACACGTGAGCAGGTTCTTTCGCGGGCTTTTAACGGCCACTAAAAAGTGCCTTGCATGGCGAGTTTTGATACCCCTGCTCTGCTCGAGTGTCGATGCTTGACTTGAAGTTTTAAGCATTAGCAGGATGTTGCTTCAACGTCAAAATTCAATAATTTCTAATTTTTTGTTTCGTTCGACATAAAATGTTTCAGGTGAAAGACATTTGAAGCGAAATTCCTTGCAGAAAAACTGCATAACCACACGTATTTGTGACAGATTTTCTTCATACGCTTCTCGTACATCATGCCTCAAATTCTCCTTTTTTAATACGACCCGAGAAAAGGGTCTCGCTTTAAGCTCGACAATAATTCTCCGCAGTCAATTTTATCCGCTCTCGGGCAAGCTTCAATAGCGTACCGTTCCAGTAGGGCTCGCAGTTCCCTGACCGCTTATATCCGCATATTTATGCGTTTTCGCTGCTGAAACAAGCTGCGGATTCGTACTGTCATAACTATGCACTGCATAAGATGCGAAGTCTAATCTCGAGAAGAGCGGCATATTATTTATATGGGCGTACAACGCGGTGCGCGGGGGCACGTGGGGCGGAGAGGGGGGTTGCCGGTCACGATTCGCGGGCTCCCATTTAAATACAATGCATTATATTGTCCACGTCATATCATAAATAAACGCCGTTTCGATATTTAGCATGCGGCAGGGTGTACCTGGGAATTTTGATTTCCCCTTGGGGTCATATTTTATTCATCTGGCGATTTTTCGCTAGTTAATTACGCTCTCGTCAAGTTTTATTTATCAATTATTTGGATGTTTATCCATGGAATTCCAGTATGTAACTGGCGAAATTCCCAAAATTTTTTTCTTGATGAAACTTGAAGACCGTTGATATTCCAAGACAATTCCGACGCGTTGTTCGCGATCCCGATATCCCGGAGTGAAAGAGACAGCCCCGTGAATTGGTAGCCGTTGATGTCCGCCCGGAATTAATCGGCGCGACGATCCCGAGGATATAAAGAGGCCTGACGTTGAAAGCTGCATTACGAATCCGGAGATTGGAGGACTTTTGATGTGTCAAAACAGATGTACCGCTGATGTTAACACCACATCTGGACCTTATGATTAAAATTCGTTGAGCGATGAAAACGCGAGATGACAAAACCCAGATCCCCGAAGATCCAGGAACAGCGATTTCTTGCACTAACTTAAGATATTTCAAAAATAAGAGTCAATATATGTAGATAGAAAGACAGGTCCTACCACAAAGGCAGATTCTGGAGTTTGAAATCCAACTCCATTTCCATCATTGATACTTTCATCTCGGATTTTGACGAAAATGGAAAAGACGGAAAGTCCAGGAAAACAAAAGGAGAGCGCGATGGCGAGAAGTTGGATGAAGAAAATCAGGAATGGGAAAAGGTGGAATAAAGTGTCGATACAAAGGCTCTTAAGGACTCGAAGGCGCAAGCTGCTCCAACTAACAAACTCTCGGGGATACGGAAAAAGAGAGGATTCGAGACAAAGTTTCGTCATTGCGAAATGACACGAGTGGTCTTTATAGCGCTGGGCCGCCGGCTGTATTGACAAAAGTCCTTCCTTCTCTTTCATAGTTTCGTCGCGCCATTCGACGATATTACCGACGTGGCGGGTCGTCGGGGGTAAAATGGCGAGGAGGATATTTGTATGGGAGGCTAGGTGATTGCGACGAAATCATCGCGAGGAACGGCGCAAGTTCAAAAAATTATACCTACATCGTGAACGACGTGCGAACCTGGATGAAAATGAGAAGTTGAGATTTGTACAACTCATCGACACCATAAAGATGGAGTATATTGATGATGATGAATTGGAATTTTGAATTTTTGATTTTTTGCACAGGAAAACGCAATGGGAAGAAATTTATGGGTCAAATTTCAAAACAACTGATTCAAGTTCTTATACTATTGAAGTAGTATAGGATTTGACAACTGTTGATAAAGGTTCATTCAAAACGATAAAATTATCCTATTATACCATACTTAAGAAAAAAAGGAGATAACTTTATGAAGGAAAGCTATTGAAGGCAGCCATTTTGATTCACAACTTAAGTATTGAGTAGGCTGTGCATCTGGTTGTGAGGCGTTTGAATATCGCTATTTTTTGCTGTCTAATCATGCATGTACTCTATAAGGATCATTTTCTGAAATGACTATAAAATTATATAATCCTATACTAAATAGAAAATGAAATGACATCATCTTGGCGGCCATCTTGTGTAACTCTCTGAATTTAGCTGTGAGTTCAGAATTGTTCCGTGATCCAAAATCGTTTTTGTTATTAACAATTGTTTTTGTGATTCACAAAATAAAAAATAAAAACAACCATAGATTATATTCCACATGTCGATCATTAAAAAAAGGATGCAGACACGCTTCGATTCACGAGGACGAAATAACTGATTCAAGTTCTCATACTATTGAAGTATTCTATGATTCGACAACTGTTGATAAATGTTTATTCAAAACAATAAAATAAGCCTATTGTACTTAAGAAAAAAAGGAGATAGCTCTATGAAGGAGAGCCATTGACGTCATGGAGGGTAGCCATCTTGATCTATGGAGGCAGCCATTTTGATTCACAACTCAAGTATGTGGCGGCCATCTTGTGTAACTTTCTGAAGTTAGCTGCGAGTTCAGAATCGTTCCGTGATTAACAACTGTTTTTGTGATTCACGAAATCAAAAAGAAAAATAAACCATCGATTGTATTCCACATGTCGATCATAAAAAAAGGATACAGACACGCTTCGATTCACGAGGACGAAATTGCCCTTATTATTGAACGATGATAGCGATGGAGGAAACTTCATAATCAAGTTGGGGCGCTCGATGAAAGGACGATTTTGATCAGGGAATCACGTATAGCCACGGTTTTTATTTTCTTCCTGTAATTAGGCCAATCATCCTTCATTGAGTGGCCCGCGCTTGGGCGTTTCGATCGTTTCGCAGAGTAAGACCTCTTATTCTTGGGGCCTCGTCCGTTGATAATGGTGATGACGATAATGACGAGGACGCCGATAACGACGAGCCGAAGATGATAATTTCGAGGATTGTTAATCGAAGTTGGGAGTATGGCGTGGAGAACCTGATTCGGTTCATCTGACGAGACGCGGATGCAGATAAACGGAGAAAATTTGAGCAATCATCTGTCAGGTCGAAGCAAAATCATCAGGAGAACCTCAATTTCAGTGCAGTTAGAAATAGGCGAATGTATCCAGAAGTGTATATTTTGTTCAAGTGATTATCATTGGAACGGATCTTCACCTCCTCTGCGTTCCGAATCAAAAACAAATGGAAGATGCCTGAGGCGCGGAAAGACAAAACCAGCGGAAACAGTTTTTTTAGAAACGTTACTAGAGCAGACACGAAGCCAATTGACACTTAACATGTAGCCCAGTCACGTTGCGCGGATCTGTTGGCGCGCTGTATCGCCTCGGGTTTACGATCTCATTGAGCGATTGATTTATGTCGGCAATTATAGCATAGCGTCGTGTCCGGAATGAGTTATAGACACTAATCTCGGGGTCGCGAAGACTCATTACCGATACGTATTTCTACACCACCTTCGTATCGGGGAAAAATAATTTTCCGGTGATGAAAGACGCCCAAAACTGCGAGAATATCCAGGGATTGCATGTAAAGAGGTTGGAGTGTACGTTTGGATGACCATCGATCCTCTGCAGTTTGTCTGCCATCTTAAAGTTTTGTATTTTACATAACAGTCGTAACTTTGATTGTATCAAAAAACAGTAAATGAACGAAACTTCTGTTCAGCATGCGTCACGATTGGCAAAAAGTCGCAGAAGAATCTAAGAATCCTGGTTATTGGCAATCTCCGAGTTCCGCATGTAGTGCTGGCTATCGCTCCCATTTCCATTCTGACAAATGGACGATCTTGCGACAATGGGTGTCCTTTCTCAGCAGCGATGTACACGTCAGGCCACGTTAGTCCACATGCACAAATTCCGCTGAAAGCACTCCCTTCCGAACTGGCTGCCTTCCAGCGGAAGGCTCTCGATTACGCTTCGTGCGTATCGGGGTTGTGGTTAAGGACCTTTCTCGTGGCTCTCAAAAGTCAGATTTCCGAAATAAACTTTCAATCCAGATCTGTGAATTTTTGATTGAATTCGGTTTTCTACATTATATCCAAGAACTTGCAGAATTGGACTATTCAGAACGTCCCTTGTAGGCTGTTGGGATAATTTTAAATGTGAACTTCCCTTTGCGAAAGGAACCTCTCAAGGTTTCGGCGTCGTCCTGTGAGGTCACTTCCGGTCGTATCTTCGACGACTTCCGGTGTTTTGGCGGCTCGATTACGAGGCAATAAAACATTATTGTGGCACCTGCGGGCAGAGCAAGGACTTCTTGATAAGGCGCCTTACGGTCGGGTGCTTGCATCTGCGAAATTCGTCATGCGGATAATAAGCTGATGATGAAGGCCGGTACCCTTGGAAGGGAAAATTAAGATCGATATTATAACATTGTAGAAAATTAATTTTCACCGTTATTCTAAAATTAAAGAAAATTCTAATAACCAACAATTTTTTTTAGGTTGACCCTTCGATATATTTTGTTTTTAATCTTTTGTAGTGTTTGACGAGTAATTTCATAATTTTAGAAGAAGTGACTTGTGTGGTTGTAAGAATTGATGATTCTCATTATTTTCGATGAAAATTGTTGATATATTTGATATTTTTGTCGATTTATGTGTTTTTTTTTGTTGATGAGTACCGTAACTGAGTTGGGAAGAGCTTGAGAACCGGTAGTGGAAAGGAAAAAAAAACAAAACTAGAGAAGCTACTGTTTTGCAGTTTCTTATAAATATTCATCTGCCAGTGAATCAGGGCTCTCAGGGCTCACGCTCCAGGCGGTAACTCGCGTTAAGAGCGCTAACGAGCGACCCCTCCAAGGAGACCGGACCTCCCTTTCATGTTTTTGTCTCTTTTTTCGCTTGGAGGAGGGTCCTTAGTTTTCATACTAAAAAAAAAGGAGTAGCGTAAAAAATTTACGAGAATTTCATGCCATAGTTTGATTTTTTTTAGGTGTGCTCTTCAATCTCGCGATTGGCCCTCTTCTGAGTTTGGGGGAAAATTTTGAGAATACGTGGTTCCAAAATTTAAAATTCTCAGAACTAGGATTTTGGAATGAGAAAGTTGAGAATTTAAAATCTGATTTTATAATAAACGATATTTGAAAGAAATGGAAAGAATTTCATAAGATTTAAAAAGAAATCCTGTTTTTTTTTACTTCTTATGAATTATCACTGTTTTATTCGAAATTTAACAAATATTCTACTTATGAAGAACATTAATTATTTTCTTACGTTTTCTTCCGTAATTTCAAGTGACATGAATAAACTAACCATAAGTTATTGATTTTTTATGACAAGTTATTACTACGAGAGTTTATAGAAAGTCGTCAAGTATTACTGAAATTTTTTATTTTTGTGATGTTGAATGATTTTTCATACCTTAAAGAACGATATAAAGTTTGGCATCATTTAAACTTTTTAAAAATTAATAAATCATCATCATGATCAAAAGCTTTCAATTTCAATAACGAAAAAAATTGAACACGTTCGTTTATTTAAATATTTACTTTTTTTCGTCCAGGTTTGGTTTTTGATCGTATTAAAATTTAGCATGTAATAAGGAAAATACACAATCCCTGAGATTTTCGATAGGTTATGTTTGAAAAAATAAAATTACCTGATTAATCATTGATATATTATAAAAATAAACAAAATTTTGTTTATACAAAAAAACTGTGTACATGAGAGAAAACCAAAGTATTGTTCAGAACAAATATTACTTTTTCTCAGGAAAAATTAAATCTGTAAAATTTTCTGTTGAATCAATAAACTAGAAATTACTTACGGATTATTTATTACAAGTTATTGCAAAAAATTTTAAAAAATCATTCCGTATCACTAAAATTCATAATTTCCGTGATTCCAAACAACTGTTTATTGCTTAACGAAAGTTAATCAATTATGAAATCATTACTACTTTTGACAAAAATAAAGAAATTAAAATAAATATCAAAAAACTGCAAATATCAAGAACGAGGAATTATTGAATTGTTTACTTTTTTAAATGCTGATTTCTTGTACAAATTTTGCAAATCTTATGAATTGCAGGTAATTTAATTTTATGTTCAAACACTTTTCAATCGTTTCATATAAATTTACAATTACTTAAATTTTTGAAGATGTGTAACTCATCAACGAAAAATATAACTTGCCTGATCATTGATATGTTATGAAAAATATCGAATTTTCGTTATTTAAAAAAAATTTCCAAGATAAAAGAAAAAACTTTAATTTTACTTATAATCAATGATTTTTATTAAAAAAGAGTGACTATCACGTTTTTGCAAAAATTTAGAAAATATTAGCACTTATTACCGAAATTTATGATTTCTGTGATTCTGAACAATTTTTGATTTCCCCAAGAACAATACAAATAATGAATTGAATACAACTTTCCAAAAGTAAAAAAATCATTTTCAATATTAAATAACTGTCAATATCAATAAGGAAGAATAGTCAAATTGTTGATTCGATAATTTTTATTTCAGGACTGAATTCATTTAATTCCTCAATACTTTTTAATGATTATGAAACTATAACGTATTATCAACATTTAAATTCATTAAATTTATATTTCTCGAATTCCTAAAGATATTTAATCACTAAATGAACAATATCAATAACTAAATTATCAATTCTTTGAATAAATTTACAAATTCTGGTTTATTCGAAAAAACTACCAACATGATAAATTCACAATATCTGTCAGAATCAATTTTATTTGATGGAAAAGTGTTCATTACTTCAAGTTGAATCAATGACCTTACAATCAATTACAAATTTCAGAAAACACTTTATAACCTAAATTTATAATAAACTGTCATTCTGAACAGTTTTCAAGAATAAAATCATCACATCTTTTGAAAAATAAGTAATTCATTATATATAAAAAAACATGTGGTTATAAATAACGAAAAATAATGACACTGTCTATTTGCTTAAATTATATCTAATTTTGTCCAAGTTGAGCAGATTTCATAGATCTGAAATGAATTCATAATATTCTTTAATAATTTCTGACTGTTCTCAAAATCATCACATACAATGAAAATTCACAATTTTGAAAATTCCTCATGCTTAGAAATTCTTCAATAAACAATGATTCCGTTCAAATCATGGAATGCATTACAAAAATAAACATATTCTTCTTTATTAAAAATAAATTGTTCAAGTATAAGAAAGAAAAACCTGAAGTATTCATCATTTAAATAGTAAAAAAAATATTCCAAACAAATGTTCTAAACCATAAGAATATATTCATATTACTTATATAATAACGAATTCTTTAAAGCTTTGAAAACCTGCCAAACAACGGGGATAATCGAAAAATTATAAATTGAAATCATTAACCCCTACTCGGTTATCCCAATCAGGAATCTCCAAGCTATTCGCATTTGATTAAGCGCATGGACAAATTTATTCACATCATTGTCACGAAATAAAACGGATCATAATTGCGCTCGGTACGCGGCCGTAAAAAGTGCAACTCCACAAAACCGCGGGCGCGAATAGCGAGCGAAAACAACGTCATTAACGTTTTCGATTCCCAAAGCAAACACCGCGTCGGCTAATATTTTTCCTCCATTTTCACCGTGATTATCATAGTCCAATAAACAATAAAGTCCGGGGAAAATAATTGGCGGCTTTCGGGAAATTCATTTTCAGCGTTAATCGAGGGGTTTGGTCGATATTGGGCAAATGGAGTGGGCAATAATTGACTGAATTTCGGCCTGGTGTTTTGGATTTTGCTGAACCCAATTTTAAAGGGCCTAATTTTAATGACTTTTTGAACAGTTTTTGAATACACAATAAACCAAAAATTTAAGAATTTTCCTGAAGTTCAATTTCTGCAAGGGCTGAAATTCAAATAAATTAAACAGTTTCCAATTCACTCATCATTATTATTATTCTTCCTCCATTTTTATCATTTTATTTTGAAATCGTTTTTAGTTACATATTTTTATGAATTATTTTTAATCAAAAGATGTTTCACGTCAATTGGTGATATTTGTAAGTAGATTAAAAACGAAAAAAAATCGAAATCTTAACGGTTTAACAAGAGGCCAGGTCATAAATACAGCAATTTATTTCGCATTATTTATTGGCCTTGCAGAGCGTTTCTGTCGAATCTTTGTCGAGTATTTGTGAAATTGTATAATGAGAACGTTACCTCGGTTTCGTCTGATGTTATTATGTGGTCGAGAAAAAATGTAGGGTCCCGTAAAAATTGGCATTTTATTCCTCGACGGCTCCTCCTCGAAACCGGAATCGGGGAGGGATCAAGAATCTTGATATAAATAATTTTTTTTCGAATTAGGTGATTTTTTTGCGATAGGGCTTCAACAATTTTGTTCGTGGGACTTTACTATAAAATATATGTTTTATTTAAAATTTTTATGGAAATTGGTTGATAATATTGGAAGAAAGTATTGATAGTAAAAAGAATCTAACATTAGTTTGCTTTTTTTTTCATGACCAACTCACTGAGGTTTGTTAAATTGTTGAATATTCTACAAGTTCATAAGAAATTTATTCAAAAATTTTGAATTTTTTAATGCATTTTGAAATTAAATGGAAGAAATAAGATTATGTACAAAATTCATAATCGTTTTTAGACTTTCAACTCCTTTTTTTAATTGATTAGAATCATCATTGAAATTTTCAATACTTCCTAAGTATTCATAATTGTTTGAATTTTACATGAATAATCCCATTTTTTCTAAGCAATGTAAATTAAATAGAAATATGTCAAAATTATAGAAGTATTTCGTTTTTTTAACTATACTGTAGTTTTTTATTCCACAAAATGAGAAATAATATTGACGTTTGTATTTTGCAATCTATAAATTTGATGATAAACACCTCGAAATTGAAGAACATTTTTTAAAATTTTATAAATCTATAGAGTTTTTATGAAAATAATTCTGAATCTTCGAAACTTTTGATTTTTTTCAAAACGAGAATAACTGGTGTTTCAAACATGATTTTTCAGAATTTCAATTGCCTTAATACAATGAAAATTTGATAATGTGAAATTTTGTTGAATGAAATTTGCTCAATGAAAATTCGTTTAACTTATGGCCATTTTTCGTTTTATTGAAATACCATAGACTTTATTCAAAATTTTATTTTTAAAAAATTTTGACTGCATATTTTGAGGGATTATCAATAATAAACACGATTCACAAAATTTATGGGTATATATATTCATGAATTATACGAATTTTTCGATATTTTCAGTACACAAATATTTGTAAAAAATCGAAGTTTTCTGAATTTGTCAGTATATCCGAGATTTCAAATGTTCTACAAACTATTCGGAATTGGTCAGAAAAAATTCGTCTTCGTCAATAAGATTTTTAGTTTTTTTTGAATGATTCACAAATTTTCAAGATTTTAAGGGGTTATATACCTTTTTGGGTGGACAAATTGAGTATGATTTGGAGTATCTTTCAAAGTATGTAGCAATAATGTTATGATGCCAGATTTATTGTTTTTTAATGGTGTATTTTCCACCTGAAAAAACAAGTATTTGTTTATAAAAAAATATCAACAATTAGCGGAGTAATGACCCTTTCTTACAAACAACTTTTTTTTTAAAAAGGCTTGCTGTGACCACGATGCAAGTTGAACAGGTCAAGATGGATTGAAAAATCAAAAAAATTTTATTAGTTTTTGAATGTATCCTAGCTCTTGAATAATTGAAAAAATTAATATTACGTTTTTTCTGTATGCATGAAAGTTTTCCCCATGATTTCGATTATTTGAGCTTTGTAAATTTAATATTAAATTCTTATGTGCAAAATAAAAAATTTGTATAAAAAAGTGATCGTTCCAGAACTAGATATTTTTCTAGAATAATGAAATTTTTCTGATTTTCTGATTTAATTTGACTTGTTCGACTTGTATCGTGGTCACTACAAGCCTCTTCAAAAAAAAAAAAGTTGTTTCGGGGAAAGGGCCATAACTCCGCCAATTGTTGATATTTTTTTATAAACAAATACTTGTTTTTTCAAGTGAACATTACACTATTAAAAAACCGTACCTTTGTGACATAGCATTATAGCTACATACCTTAAAAGTTACTCCAAACCATCGTCAATTTGTCCACACGAAAAGGTATATATTAACCCTTTAAATAAAAAAAAAAAACAATTATAATGCACTTTAAAAATAATTATAAACACGATCTTCGAAATATATTCTGAAATTTTCAATTATTTTAGGACCTTTAAATGTCTTAAAAATAATTTTCCTAATTTCATACATTTTTCACAATCTACCAGGTTCGAAACAAAACAAAAATTATCGAACTATTGCGAAGTTTCAAAATATCCGTGTCCTAGTGATAAAGTTTTTCATAATTTTTGAATAATTATCAAGTTTTTCGAAGCATATTTTGAACAAATATAGCAGTCAATAATATCTACAAAATTTGAAAACATTTTCTGAAATTTCACTAAATTTTTGAATTCTGTAGAACAATTGACAATTTTTAAAATTTGTATATCTTTCAAATTTTCTGAATCATTGAAATCTCGAACGTCATTCAAACTATCCAAAATCATCGAAATTCAATATAGATTTTTGCTTATTTTTCAATACTTTTCAAGTTTATGACATTTTCATTGTGAGTTGAAAAAAAACTTCATCATGCAATATTTCAAGAAAAAATGATTTGGAACATAAACCTACCCCTCTTTTTTTTTAATTACTTTCATTTACCACCTAATTAAAAAAATCACAATCTGATAGTGTTTCTGTTGATCAGATTTTTCAGAAATATTTCAATTTTTTCACAAAAATGAATATAAATCTGAAACTCTCATTGATTATAAAATATAAAAAATTTATCACCTATCATAGTAGAATAAATATTGTTGTACTCTTTCCATGCTTTTTTAATGTTTCGTAAATCAAATTAAAATGCAATTTGTAATACTTTTCATGACCCTGAGAATATCTATGAACTCACTACCTATAAAATAATTTCACAATTATTCGAAAAATTATTTTTAAGTGTTGAAAAACATTATTTTTGACTCGAATATTGCCACACAGAAGAAAAATTACCTTCAAAAAATTTACTCATAAAGAAAATAGAATAATTCTATCTAACTGTCCAGCTACATGATTTTTGAATGGAATATTCCTATAACATAATTAATTTGTGAAATTCAGAAAAAATCTTTTATCTGGTGAGGAAGGGGGGGAAAGAGTAGGGGTATATGTCAGGACTGTCGCGGATTTACAGGCTCGCCGCTGTTTTACGAGCCCGCAAAGTGCCACTCGCAACTCGCACGCGTTGATAGCATAAACACATCATTCCGTCGTGTAACTGGCTTTATTATTTCCAGCGGGTTTCAAACAAAGTCACCTGTCCAAATCTCAGCATCTCATATGGAAAATTACCTCCCAAACCATGACCTAAAAACCTTAAATACATTTTTCATAAACCCCACACATCACAAAGCTTTCCACAAGCTCAAAAAACCAAGTTTACACAATATTTGCATTATGTTTGCATCGAATTTACACATCCAAACTTCTGTTCCAAAAATTTGAAAAAAACCTAGTAAATTCTGTATTTATTCAGATATACGGAAAATTCAAACTTTGGAAACAAAAGATACAAATTCTGATAACTTCAGTCAACGAACGACCTTGACATCATCAAAATCATCGAGTTCAATCCCTCTTTCTTCTTGACAATACCAAAAAATCAAAAAAAAAGAATCTAGTAAAAAAACCGTAAATTTATCTCCGGCGATCCTGTTTTCGCGCGTCCCCGCATCGACGCGAAATAAAGCGAATGCTTTTTATCCCTCATTAAGATACGCAGCGTTTTTGCGTGTCAACAAATTATAACTTTGTCATTCGTTTAATTCCGTTTTTTCCCTAATAAAAGGCGAAACGTATGCGAAAAAGCAGAAGTCGACGGAAAGTGAAGTCGCTCGTTACGAGGAGGCGATGCAAAAAAAAGGGCGCCCTTGTTATCTGCGCTCCTCACTTTCTTTTTTATCTTTCATTTAGTCGTATCGATGACCATCGTCATCCGAATGGTCAATTAAACGTGCAGCGCGACGACAATTTACGATAATGTTGCATCGGCTGATGGAACGCCGATTTAGATAACAAAGCTACGGGATGGAGGAGGAGCTCTTTTTTTCGGATTTATCTCGACCTCCTTTGATGTAGCAAAATACAGTCTACGGGGCTTAATCTTTTAATAAGCAATTTTCTGCGAACAATTATTATGTGGGAATTTTCCCAGCTTTGAGGGATTTTCAAGACTATCATCTGGTTGTAATGAATTTGAGAAGGTGTTTTTTTAACGATTGAAATACACTTTTTTGGACTAGAAAAATTTCAATGGAGTATAGGATTGGAATAGATGTAAAAAATATTGTTTGAAAATTGTTGAACCAAGGAAAGAGAAAGAAAATGGATGATATTTGATTATAATTAAAAACACTATAGATAATGACAGTACAAGAATTAGAATAAATATACAACAGTGAACGACACAATATTAAATTGTTAAGCAATGCAATGCAATGCAATACAAACGAATTTGTGTACGATGTGAATACAAGAAACAAAATTATTTAAATACAGTGTAAATATATTATTTGAAGAATACAGTGAATACATGTTAGACAATAATGATGAAAACCAATGAAAGCACGATTCAATTATTACAAATTAGAGCAGACTATGACTCGTGTAAATATAAACATTCATTTCTTTCATAAGTGAGAAATCCATATACGTGAAGAAATGAATGAATCATGATTTATAAATAGAATAATAATATTAGTTATTTTACTATAGAATCATACAACTATAAGCGACAATAATAATATAACCATAACATAGTAGTATATAATAAACAAATATATAAGAAACTACTAATAGTTGGATAATATAATAATCAATAGTATATAACGATAGAAATATAGTAGATAATTACAATACAATACGATAATAACTATTATATCAGTTGATTTTATTATAATCAACAAAAACCTGCATGATATTTATTATTATAAATAAACTTTCCGAATAAAACTATTCCTTATAATTCTCTAAATCTGATGAGAATTGTCCAATTATTAATTTTTGTACGTAAAACATTAGCAGAAGAGAAATTCTTAACTTTTTTTTTCGAGAGTAATTGATAAGTTATTTTTCAAGAAATTGAGAATATTATATTTCAAAATTTTGACGTTGCATTCGACTTTTTCTTCGTTTTTTTTTCAAGATCATGAAATTAACGAAATGTATTATAAATATTCATTTGACAAATCAACAATAGAACATTCAAAGATTTTAAAGGGTAATACATTTCAAAAACTACTCAAATTTTTGTAAAATATTAATAAATTTCCTAAAATAAATAATTATATAGTATAATATATATTTTATCAAAAAAAAAATAAATAATTAAAATTAAAAAATGTTTTTTCGTACGCAAATCATCGAAAATTTTCGAAATATTTATTTATTTTTGAAAATCCAGAAACACTGTACATTAAAATAATATCAATGATTCTTAAAATTGGCAGACTTTTACAGAATGTTTTTTAATTTTGCAGATTGTAAAAATTTTTTCAGATTGTACAAAATTTCATAAGTCTAGGAATATATCTGGTTCTTGAACGATCGCATTTTTATAGACAAGTTTTAAGTTTGCAGATAACATTTTTTTGGTAAAATGTTCAGAGTTAAAAAATCTAAATCTCTGGGAAAACGTTTATGCATACAGAAAAAACGTAATATTTATTTTTTTAATCGTTCGAGAACTAGATATATTTCTAGAATAATGAAATTTTTAGGATTTTCTGATTTGACTTATTGACTTGTTCGACTTGAATCGTGGTCACCGCAGGCCTCTTCAAAAAAAAATTTGGTTCGAAGAAAGGGCCATAACTTCGCCCATTGTTGATATTTTTTTATGAACAAATACTTGTTTTTTTAAGTGAATAATACACTATTAAAAAACAATAACTTTGGCGTCATAATATTATTGCAACATGCTTTGAAAGTCACACCAAACTATCCTCAATTCATCCGCACAAAAAGGTATATAACCCCTTAAATTTCGTCAAAATACAGACACTTTGTATTTTTTTGAAATTTTGCCCAAATTGTCATATTTCATAGTACAGAAATAGTACAATATTTTTAAAAAATTCAATTAAAACAGAAAAATCGTAATGTTTAAACTTGATATTGCATCAATTTTTTGGTTCATTTTTATTCAGAAAAAAGTTAAATTAAGAACATCCAGTATTCATCTTTATTAGCCAAAATGATGTTTAAAATTTTCGTGATTAGGTTTTCGTAATAAATGAAAGAAATAAAAAAAAATTTGAGAATAAAGGTATATTTTCTGCACTGTAGAAAATCTAGGACATTTTGTAAAACTACAGAATCATTCAAATCATCAAAAAATCCATTGTATCGTAAAAAAAAATATTCAATAGGTTCCGAAACGAGAATTTATTTTCATATTTTTAAAGTTTAAAAAAATCTAGAAGCATTGTGTATTTTATACATTGTCATCGTCAACGACACTCAAATTTTGGGAAATTCGCAGGATTTCGAAAAATGTTGGTAAATTTTGTAGTTTCTTCAAAATTTCCAAGGTTTTCGAAACCACAGAAACTATGTTTCATATTCTTGAAATGTTTGAAAATCAAATTGGTTTTCTATTGCCTACAGAGTTACTTCCAAAATTATGTAAGATTAGGAAATTTTTGAAAATTTTCAGGAATCTAGAACATCGGTAATGTAAAAAATGTACTTAGAGAAATGAATGTGAAATTTGAAAAAGTTTCGAATTAAATGAAATGATAGTTGATTACATACATGAAAGGAAATTCTCAAAAATGTAACAAAAAGATGAATTTTGATAACTATCTGATCAATAATAATACAAATAATATAAAACAATCACTACTTTGATCCTGCAAATTGTCTGCAAGCATCGTGCAAACATTCCACAAACTTTAATGATACTCCAACAAGCCTACCAAAAAGAAAAAAATCATTCACAAAATTTTGTTCCCAACTTTAAAACCACCACGTAAAACCAATAAACATCACGTAAATGAATAATCGAATACATCACCGGAACTCGCGTTCCGCGCGTCGGCATTAAACGCGAAAAAAGGCAATACCAATTAAAATGTTAATAATGAAATTATTCCAGTCATCACGTGGAAAAAGAATCATTCGAACCGCGCAAATCTCGTTTGTTCCCTCTAATTAAAATTCGGGATTTGAGTGCACTCGGATAAATATTTTTACTTCTGGCTATAAATCATCCAAACGTGGAAATTTATCGAATGCAGTAGTATAATTTTGTTTAATGAAACGCAACCTCTTTTTCCTCAATATAACCTCATCAAATCCATAAACCACAATAAAATTCCATTTATTTAAGAAAAAAAGTAGAAAAATGTTTATCAACTTTTCACAGGAGTGAAAAAATGCGCCAAAAATACTCGCTTTCTTCGATTCTTGATTGAGCTCGATAAACGCAAACGTCACAGGGGATCAAGACGCGCTTTACGATGTTTTTTTAACCCGAATAGCAGACGAAGCTCGTTACTTACAGCCCACGAATTTTTGAAAGTCGAAATAAATAACGCTTTCTGAGACTGCTGCAGAGTATCAATTCGAGGCGCGACAATCTGGACTTGAGTGATAGATTTTAGCAGCTCTGATGCCAGCAACGAATCATTCGTCGATGCCAAAATTACATTTGTAAGCAGAACAATAATTCACTCGGTTATTTTTATGTCCTGAAGAAGATAATTGGATTTGAACGTAATTTAGTGTCTGATTTTATCGAATTTCATGAGCAATAGGTTTGAATTTTGTTTATTTTATCATATAATTATAGAAATAACTTCCAAAAGAATCCAAATTCCAGATAGAAAGTCAAAAAGATAGCCTTGGACGTGGGAGCAAAAAGGAGCCAATTCATTAATGCATTACTTTTAGAAGAAAAGAGTGAATAAGGAGAAAAAAAAATGTGAACCACGAGGAGGCTTATCTCTTATGAAGAGCGGCGACTTCGACCGGTTCCTGTGCTTTGGGACCTCTTTTCCAGTCCTTGTCCTTCGCCACTTGCCAAATCTGAGATTCTGATATGCCACCGATTTTGGATGCATTATTTCAATAATAGAGACGTACTCGTTCAGCTATTTTTTCTACTTTTGTAGTATGATATTATATATTCACCTCTTATGTCAATATGAATTTTATTGATATTTTTTTTTACTAATCTATTATTTCACTATTTCAAATACTATAATTTTATAATGTTATATAGTTATTTTTTTTTTCGTCTGATTTTAAAAATATAAATGTAATTTACCTGTTTATGCGTCTACTTAACAAAATTTTCATACATCATTCTACCACTATTTTTATATAAGTCATCGGTGTATTAATCATCATTATTACTAATTATAAATATGTTTTACGTTTGCCTATTTGATAAGCATTTCTCAAAACTATAAAGAGCCTTTATTTTTTTGGTAAAATTCAACTTTTTTCTTTATTTATTTATTTATTTTCTATATTTTTATATTTTAGTTGTCCATCCTATTGATATTTTTCAATATTTTTCTCACAGGGCATTTGTTACTTCAAAATCTATCTGGTTGTTATTATCGACATTTTATATTGTCACTATAAAAAAACATTTATTTACAATAATAATATAGGCATATACATTTATTTAGTAATAATTTTTCACTTTCGGATTCTTCAACATATTCTTTTATTTATAGAGATTTACGATTGCTGAATGATTTTCTATCATTCATACTACTTAGGCTGAACTATAGAATTTTTTTCATATTTTGTCAGTGTATCAGTTTTTTCTTACCTTTTCTGTCACTTCGAAATTTTAATAACTCATTGTCAGTAACGATTTCAAGGTAGTTTCATAAGACCTCAAAATTCTAGAATCATAATATGCTATGTACCTGCAATATTCGGAGGATTTTGTAATGGAATGTATTTCGATTTTGCCAGAATTTTTGTAAGTTTTTAGGTACATGGATCATAAAAAAAAAAGAAAATTTAATGAAATCATCGTTAAAGTCATTGAGTATTTATTGTTACTATTTTTCTTTCGTCAAAATTATAAAATCACGTTTTTTCGAAGAATATTTCTCCAATGTCATGAAATTCTTATTTTTTCATATTTAAAGAATTTCAATCAGTTTTAGAATTTCAAAGGACACAATAAAAATTGTTTAGAACTGCAGAAATTATGAATTATACAATAATTACGTGACAAAAACTGATGATTTTCAATGATGATTGTATAGGCATCATTTTTACAAACAATTTTTCATTTCCCCATGATCACTTTTATAAATTTATTGATCGAAAAATTCGTGGAGTCATTTTCACACATCACGATTTATTTAATATTTTTCTAATTTCGTTTGATTGCAAAATTTTTTATTCTTATCCATAATAAAGCCATTAATTCATTTTGATGATTTTTTTTTATTTTTGGTTATTTATTGATTTCTTAGACCACATGATCATTTTACATTTTTATTGTTATATTTAATTTGTTGTTTACTTAGTACTGTAATTTTACAATTTTTTTTAACATTTTACAAGTTTTTTCACATAACTCGTTGAAAATAATTTCTCCGGTCCTCAAAATTTCCAGAGCGAAAACTTTTTCAAAAAACACTATTATTTTATCAAGATCTATACTTAGTTTATCATAAAGAAAAAAAAAATTGTTGAGGTTCTTAAATATTCATAAGGACTTTTCCAATTTCGAAAAAAAAATGTCCAATAATTACCCACTCAGTTGAAAAATTTCGCTCTTAATAACAAAACATGTTAATCACGTAAAAATTGGGAAGTAAATACATTTTGAAACTCTTTTTGTATAAAAATTCACTGAATATCGTGAATTTATAAGTTTACTTTTTTTCTGATATGATATTTGCAAATATTCAAAGTTCTGAAAAATGATATAGTGAATATTGGAAAAATAGGAAGAATAAAACTTGTATCAAGATGTAAAAACAATTATATGAAAATAGAATTCAGTGTAAAAGATAGATTATTTATTGCACAATATAAAAAATTTGGAAGAAGATAAATTTTAAATTAACGATAAAATCACTTACCTCGTCATCCAAAGGTACACAAAAAATGACGAAAAATCCTCGGATGGACGATACTTAATAATCCAAAATAACATAGACCTCCCCCTCGAAAAATATATATTACACAAGAAATAAATTATACGACTGAATAACAAATAAATTCATTATTAACAAATTAACTGCATTCTAAGATAATAAATTCGAATAAAAATATTTACCAAACCGATAATCGAGATAAATTGAAAAAAAAAAAGTTCATAAAATAATAATAAATCATTCCGAATCATAATTATTTTTTTCTCTCAAATATTCTCATATAAGGAAACGATTTTTTTACTCATTTTGCAAAAAGTCAGCCCCATTAAAATAAAACCCAGGTCACCAACGGACAACACCAACATCATAGTTTATAACATATATATTTATTTGAGCTTTAATTGCGTTTTAAAATACAACCGAAATATTCAAATAATGACGAATCTCGTAAAATGGTTGTTTTTTTTATTCCCAAGAGTCGCGTATACATGATGTATATCTTTGTGATTTTGTGTTTTTTTTTTTTTTTTTTCAATCATTTATTCATTTATTTATCCCGCAGTCATGTACCTTTTTTGTTCGCCACACTCTCTGCGTTCGTATATAATTACAATAATAATATTATTATTATTATTATGCTCGATAAATACTTTTTTTAAGTCCGCGATGGAAGAATTAGAGTTTACAAGAAATACGTATACAAGTGTGTTTTGCAGGGGGTGAAGGGGGGGGGAAGGGTGGAGGAGATTTTTGTCAAAAATTTTCATCATCGGTCTATTTTGTTCATTTTCACTTTCATTCGCACTTTCTCCTCCGTATTTATAATATATATATATTTATATATTCACTTTTTTTATTTATATAATGTATTTATAGTTATCACTGTACTTTTTTTTATTTCGAAGTTTAAAAGATCGTGGTTGCTTTTTGTTACAATAAATTTACACGATGGGACACGTGGATATTTAACAGGTCTTATTATCGACGACTTGGGTTGAATAAATATTTTTCGGAATTCTGGGAAAGGGGGGTGAGAGAGGGAAAAGGTATTTTTTGGGTTGGTTTTTTTGCAAATCGAATGACGGTTTTGATTTAAACTAATCTTCATGTAATTTCAGATTTTCAGTATTTATATACAGTTTCTCAATAATTTTACTTTTTTGTTAAACTTATTGTTAATAGTTTGTAAATATTTTGGATAAAAATTTGTAATTTAGCTTTTATTGCAAAAATAACAATGCACATGATATTTATACGTAGCACACGAAAGTTTATTAAAATAAATTTTCTATATTTTTAATCTACTTTCATACATTGGAAAAATTTTTCGAAAACCGTGATTCGATTTTTTTTTAACCTTGCAAAATGCAGAGAAAAATGAATATTTCAATATTGCACTCTTACGTGCCGTCGCTTGGAAATAAATAATAAACAAATGTGAACACCGACGAAATGAAAAACGTAACTAACTAAAAAAAATTAACAATTTACTGAACGTCGAATAATGTTTCCAAAAATTAGGAGGTTCAACAATAGGCGGAGGATTTTCAGGGAGATAAATTCTCCGTAAAAAAGCGACAATTTTCGTCGAAATTCGTAGTTTTTTTACTAATATGCAACTTTGGTGTAACATTAAATGAATTTGAATTGTTCATGGATTTTTCTTTTATCTAATCACCGAAATTTTTAAATAAAAAGAGAGATTTTCCACAACGGCGAAGAAAATAGTAAATCACTAACTAGTCATAATTTTCAATAATAAACAGAAAAAATTATAATGAGCTTTTGAAAAAATTTGTAAAGACTCATAAAGCTGTATAAACTAACTTTCGTTGAAGTGGTTAAGCATGAGGGATTCTGGCTCACTTTGCACCTGGCCGGTAAGGTAGTGTATGTCGATAAGGTATTTTTGCTGGTAAAACAGATTTATGTTGATAAAGTATATGATCTTAACGGTAAAACAGATCATTTATTCTTAGATTTTGTAAAGTTTATCAACATTTCATTTTGTTACTACGATCTTTTGAATAGCTCAAACAAATTCCACAAATTGTCATCGAAAATTCGACAAATTCGTATATATTTTTTGAAATTAAAGAAATTTTGAAATAATCTCATGATCGAAAACAATTCAGGTACTATATGGTTATATAAAAATTATAATCAATTCAATGTAAAAGGTCTCTGACCAGCCTTGAGGTCAAATGACTGAGCCACTATCCCTATATTTGAAACACTTGTGTGTTTAAAAAAACTGTTCAAACGAAATTCAGAATAATAAACGAAAGTTGCAGATTGGCAAAATTACTACCTCACACAAACAAAACTGCAGTTTTCAAACACTTTTTTCTCAAATGTGGGTGACTATGCGACACACACAAATCAAGACTCAAACGCATGCGTTGAGTCCGGAATTCTTTTTACGAAAAAACACATAAAGCATTATTTTTTGCAAAAACATTAAAATAAGTAACATTCTGTTCCAAATCATTAGCAAATCACAGTATTTAAAAAGGAATTAAATACCTCGTCTTCACATTGATCCTTCTATAATTATCTTAATAAAATATCACCGATGACTCTGCACTTACAGACTTTTAAAAAACAAAATCTCTGAATCGAAGAAGGAAATGTTTTCTATCTAATTTTGAAATTTGCCAAAATCTAGAACCCCATTCAAAGAAACCTCTTCTAATTGATCTGAGCTCGAAAGCATAAGTGTACCTTCTGCTGAAGAGTCACAAACGTCACTCACATCATTAAAAAACATCAAAAACGCAGTTCTGCCGTGAAACCTGACACGAATCATCACGGGTGACCAGTCCCGCGTCAACAAAGAGATTCCTATAAACAGGGTCGTGCCCTAAACTAGCCTACGCCGCTAGACTACGCCTTAAGCTAGAGGTATACATACTGACGAACGACCCATTTTGTGCGGATCGTTGTTTTTTCAGGTTGAGATTCTCTAGTCCATCAAGCCGCCATTTCCCCCATTAATCATACAAAATCACAAACATGGCGACTTGGCAAAGCCGCGGGATATGCTGGCATCACAATTTCCTCAGATCTCGTTCCTTAACTGAAAGCCCACCGATTTTCGCATCTTCAAGGTCGTCGCGTGCTAGGCCTTGACTAGAGAATCGAGTCCCGTCGATAAACGATCGAACAGCAGTGACCCACACCAACGGACCTACCATACCAGCAGTTGGCTGCGATCGCAGGTCCGTCGGTAACGCAGGTTATCGACCGGAACCTCGCTTACCAACGGGAATTGTCGCGGGCGAACGGAGACAACGGGGAAAGAAAAAAAACGTGATCGGAGGCAAGGAACTGAGTAGGCAAGGTAAAATCAGTGCGATGAAATTCAGTCTTGTACTAAAAACGTAACGCGTAGAAAAAAAGGGGATAACAAAGTGTGCAAGCATCGCCCGGGCGACCGTGGAATTTGGTCAGGAGACGAGCGTCGTTGGTGGTAACGAACTCATCCAACGACAACTAAGTACATTCGAAGAGACTTAAAAGTACGTGAGGTTGTTCATGGTTTACGTTGCTTGTGACATTGCTGTTGGGTTTGGACTAGGCATCGGTTGTTTGGTCCGACGTTTTGAGAATAAGTATAATTTGAATTACGTTTAATTTTATCTAAATCAACAGCAGATTCAACCAATCCGTTTCTGTTTCATACGAAATCGCTGGAAGACGTTATCTTAGAACTTTTCTTTTTAAAGTACTGAAGATGAAGGCTAGTCTAACATCACTCTTCAACCACAACGAACCAAAGCCCAGTGAAGGGATCAATAAATACAGTAACTTTGAGAAATCGCGCGATAACGTAACGCATGAACAACCCCATAATCATCATCACAGAAACGAACCACCAGCTTAGACCACTTGACACGCGAAGGAGCCAAGACCCCGACGAGCTTTAATATACATCTATATACAATCAGCAGCACCGCTAATTCCGAGACTATACGTACTTGCTGGAGAGCTGCTTGGCCAGCTCCGTATACTTGAGAAACTTTGAGTGCGTGCTTTCTTCGAGGGGAGAGCTCGCTGTTTGGGAAGGGCTGCCGTTTGCCTGAGGAACTGGCGGCGACTTGTTGTGCTGGGACCCAGGGGGCGACGAAGAACTTCGGCTGGGACCACTGTGAGGCCCACTGGCAACGGCAGCGGCAGCGGCGGCAGCTGCAGCAGCGGCTGCGGCCGCGGATCGACCAATGGTCATGGGGTCTGGGATGACGCCGTCCTTAACGAAGTGCATTTTCGAAAGGTGGTGCCTGTACGCGCCCTTGGAGATGAAGGGCGTGTCACAGAAGGCGCACTTCATGATGGAGTCTGCGGTCATGACAGCGTCGTTGCAGGCCCAGCTAAAGGCCAGAATGGCTCCAGGTGTGGGCCCAGAACCAGAAGAGCTAGTTGCTGCAGCACTTCCCGATGGAGTCAGAGATGAAGAGGCGCTGGATGGAGTCCTGCCTCCACTGGACGATGACCCAGGACCACGAGTCTCGGTCTTGTCACAAAGTTTTTGTAAGGCAGCCAAAGGATGGCTGCTTGTCTTGCGGCCTTGCCCATCCACATTGCCGGAGGTGTTGTTGCCCCCAGAAAGGCTGTCAAACATGGAAGAGAGGGCACCCAGGCTGCTGGAGGCTTTGGTGTCGGGGGTTCCACGAGGAGTCACCGAGCGATCACTACTGGCGGGGCTGCTCGTGCTGTTCCTACACGGGCTCCTCGTCACCTGCTCAGCTTGTTGACTCCTGGGAGTCTGGGGACTAGGGGAGAGGATCGGCTCTCTAGCTTCGTCCACGGTCTCCTGGGCACTGCCTCTTCGGTGATTGTAAGTAGCTGGTGAGCCTTTCTCATCGCGAGGTTCTTCCTTGGCTTCCTTTTTGATCACAACATCAACGGGTTCATTGGACGCCGGGGCTTCGGGGTCTTCTTCCATGGGCTCGTGTTTGACTACGACGCTGGAAGCGTCTTCGTCCCCAGACTCCTCAGATGCACGTCGTGGCGTCGGTGGTTTGTCCGGAGTGGCACGCTGGGCCAACAGTCTTTCAGCTTGGGTCGACAGTTCTAACCTCTTCTCAGGGGTCATCGTGTCCGTTCTGCCACTACCTCGCTCCGATATGGAACTGGACTCGCTGCCACTACGCTCGCGTCTCGCTGCAGCCGCTGCGTTGTAATGCTGTTGCTGGTAGGAGCGGAGAAGGTTCATGGTCTGTGGATCCACGAGAGGCTTCGTGTAGTCAACGCTTTCGTCGATGCCAAGCCGTTTGAGTATACTCGAGCCCATCGGTGTGCCAGGCTGAGAATGGTGGATGCTCGATGATCCATGACGCACCCGGGAGTCGAAACTTTTTTCAATGAGTTTTTCGATGGCATTGAGCACGGACGGCGACGATGAGCCCGTTGACTCGTTGGGAGTCGGAGTGTCCTTACCCGGGGTAGTAGCGTCACTCGCGGAAGATGGAGATCTATGATGCCGCGACGAAACTGAAGACGTCTCTTCGTTCACGCTCTTCCTACCGGATTCGTTGACTGGAGGTAAATGGTTGGACATGAGAGCATTTTTGAGAAAGTTCCTCTGGTTGACGCCGATGGTCCCGGCTCCGATACACTGCCGAATATGTTCCACAAAGATAGTGGTCTCAATCTTATCACCACACTTTTCACACGTAATCCTTCCAGCGTGTTTGCCAAGACCATGACTGAGGGCGGCTCCAACGTCACCATTCTTGAACTCGTTTTGGGCACGCTCGAGTTCCAGAAGCTTGCGCACTGGTAAGGACTTTTTTCGTTTTTCCCGTGTTTGCCGCCTTCGGCCTCCGCTTTCTGTAATGGAGCGCATGATGTGTTCCTTGTAATGCGAGTTCTTGACCATGTGATTACTAAGTTCCTTCAGAGAGCTGAATGCCTGATCACAGACTTTGCAGGTGAGAACCGCACTAACATGGCTACTCGTAGCACCTGCCGGGCCACTGTTGCCTCCATGTTGAGGTCCAGGAGCGCTTCCACTGCCACTTCCTGCACCGCCAGGTCCTGCACTTCGTTCCCTTCCTTCACCCTTGCCATCATCCGAAGACTTCCACGAGATGATCTGTTCCTGGGAGATGATATTGGTGTAGTGCTGGGTCTGCTGCATGTGCGACGTCATCTCAGCCAGCGAACGGAAACTCTGCCCACACCACATGCACTTCAGAATCTGTCTAGTCTGCTCCGCACCTTTCCCCAACCACACGTCTTGACCACGCACAAGCTTCCTCGGCAAAGGCATAGTCTCCTTGATAAGAAGATTCAGCTCTGAAGGATTGCTCTGTTTCCCAGGTGCAGAAGGGTTGTTACTCCCACTACCTGAACTCTGAGACTGGTGTTGTTGCGGAGGTGGCACTGATGGCACGCCCTGCGAATGAAGGCCCGATGCTGGTGGCACTGGCATATTAACCCCACAATGTTTCGCTTCCTTCATGTGAGTCGTCATCGCCGCCAAACTCGGAAAACTTTGCTTACACCACACGCACTTGAGCACATCCTTCGCCTGGTCAGCTCCTTTGTTGAGCCAATGTGACTGCCAAGCACTATGTCTGCTACCCGATGTTCCGGAAGAAGCACCGCCAGATGTAGGACCAGACGTCGCTCGAAACAGGTCATCTCCGCCCAATTTGCTTAACTCGCTCATCTTCTCCAAAGCCTTCGTGGCCTCGCTCGGTTGGTACGACTTGTCAAGGGACGCAGGGGGTTTGATCTTGCCATTCCAAAGCTGATGATGCTCTCCACCGCCCTTCGGGGAAAGCTGTTGCTGCTGACTAGTAGCCGCGGCCGCAACGGCGGCAGCGAAGTACGGGAAGTGCGAAGCTACGACCGGTGAAGTCCAAGGTGACACAACGGGAGGACGACCAAAGCCTTCTTGATGAGCTGGCGTTGCGGAGGACGACGTTGATGATGACAACCTCGAGGACTTCCTCGGTGGTGGAGTGGGGGAATCCTCTGGCCCTGGGCGTTTTTTGCTGGGCACCGAGAGGTCAAGAGGACCGTTGTTGGTTTCTGTCGAGGAGGAAGGAGTGGGGGGTTTGCTGAGGTTGAGAATTTGCTCTTCCTCTTCGTCCTCTGTCGAGGATGCTTTTCGTGTGCTGAAGTCGAGGACCGCGGGGAGGGGGGTGGTCGTAGGGGAAGTGTCCCCGATGCTGGTGGGGGAGACCAGAAGCCCTCCTGGGGTCGCGGCTGGAGGGGAGCATGAAGATGAGACCAGGGGTGAGACTGATCCTCGGGAGAGGGGCGAGTGACCAAGGAGCAGGCGCTGGTGCGTCTGCTGCAGGTAGGCAGCCATGACGGCGGCTGAGTGTGGGGGGAGAAGGGGGTGGGCTCCCAGGGTCAGGGGCACCACGCTGTTGGGACTTACGGGGCTGGCGCTGCTGTGCGGGGGTGGGGGGCTCGCTGTGGCCGGTCCCGAGGATTCGCGGGAGTCCCTCGATGGGCAGCGTGGGCTCATCTGCTCTCTGGAACAGAAAGAGGAGCGTGGTTGGTTGTTTGGAGTGCTTTATAAAGAATAATTGTTTTAATTTGAATTTTTATAGTGAACAGTGAGAATTCTGCGAATCAGGCTTAAGTGGAAAATGTACTACGTATGGATTTAATTCATTCTCTTGTTTCCAAAGAAACTTGCCTAGATAAACAAAATTCCCGAATTTTCTTGAATAACTTTTCACTAGTGTACGATACATAAAGCTAAATTCAAAATCATGCTTCAGCTTGATTAAGACAATTTCAAGATGTCTGTGGTTGACCTATTACTTAAATTAATTTACAAATTTTTGAAATTGAATGACGTTTTTATGATGTGCTTTTCATCTGCGATGTATGTAAAAAAACTACAATTTTTGGCTATTTTAATGTAGTTACATCAGTGCTGTAGGTATCTTCGTACTTCTTGAACTTTTTGAAACCGAACCGAATTTTTCACTTTTATAGGTTGCGTCATGATATTTGATAGATTTCGAGGAAAATTTTCTAATATGATTAGTGACGTAACAATTTTTTAAATGATTGATTGTGTTTTAGAATCTCAGTCACTTAGGAAAATTCGCGAAGATTTTTCATGTCATTTTCACTGAAAAAAATTGTTCGATTGTATGAAAAGTTTTGGAATTTTCTTACAAAATTTTTGTTTGTAACAGCAATTCTATTTGAAATTCAAAAAAAATTTTCGATAATAAAATATCATTTTCACTATTCCGAAATCTTGCTGAGAATCCCAAAAAAATTTGTTGATCCATTCAAAAAGTTTTTTAACAAAGATCGCATTTTTTCAAATATACCATGCATTAAATTTGTATATTCATAATTTCCTGAGAAAATATAGGTAGCAAAGCTTGTTTTTATAAACGATTTATTTTATAATTCTAAAAAAGTTTTTTTAATCTTCAATCATATTATAGACTTGACAAAAAAATTGGCACGCAATAATATAGCTTTTCTAATGTATATCTCATTATTTTACAATCAACGATAATTATTCTCGTAGAAAAAACTTTTTTGGAATCAAATAATTTATAGTAAAAGTATTTTTATACATTCTTACATATTTTCGAGCTCTTAAAAATTAAAAATCTAAAAATTTACATTTTTCGCTACTATTTTTTATCGATTTGTTTGTCATGGTCGATGAACATTTTTTAAAATATATAAAATTAAATATATAAAATATATATATATATATATATATATAATATATATAATATATATATATATATATATATATATATATATATATACATAATATTAAATATATAAAATAAAATATTCAAAGAATATTCAAAATACTATACCATCGACAAAATAATCTCAATATTCGGTAACCTTTTTTTTCATATTCACATTCAAAATTCTGTTACATTTATTCTTGTTTTATAAAAAACTACCTTGAATTCTAGCCTGAAAAAAATTCCTGTTAATAAAAATTAAATCATTTTTTTAAAACGGAAAAAAAAACGGTTTCCACTGAAACATGACTTTGCAACACATGGACAAAACAACAAGCTGACACCTTCATCCAACGTATCTAAGTCTGACATCAATTTTCATTATATCAATATCGAATTTCATATATCAATTTTCATATGATTCCCATTCTAAATAATTCTCTACTCTCGATAATCTACAATTTTAAAAACACCCACATCAAAAAATAATCTTCAAACTCTGCTCCACCAAAAGAAAACACTGTATTCCACAAAACAACATGGCTTTTTCAAACCCTCTCTCCTTACAACATAACACCCTGAACAAATTCTAAAATTTCAAGATTCCCCAAAACAAATATCATCCCAAGCTACCCCTTTCTCCATTTATAACTATTCTACAAAGTAACTATTATCTCTACCTCTCACTTTTAATCAGAAGTAAAAAAGAAAAAAAAATATTCGACACCTACAGCCCACGTGGTTCGTTCAACCCCCCCCCCCCGCCCTTCACTCGTTAAAAAAATCAACGACGATCAGGTAACATTTCAACCACATGATTACCTCCAATTATACAGGTTCCACAACCCCTCACATTGAATTTCGTGGCCGTATTATCGCAAAACCAAAAAAATAACTGAACACTGAAAAGCCACGTGGCGACTGCGAGTGCGGCTCGTGCGTAACTGACTGAATGGGCTCTGGATGCGTAAAGGGAGAGCGCCACGGGTACATAGGGGAAGTGTATCACGGAGAGAGGGTTCGTGGGCCACAGGGGTAGTAGGCAGCGGATCAACTCCGGGTTGCATGCGCGCCTATCTGCATTAGCAGCGGAAGTAGACACCGCACGAGAGGGTTCCAGCGACACCGGCTTATTTATCAGGTGTCAATAGAAAAGTGAAAGTGACCTTTCTGTGTATCATTAGACATTTTGAAGAGTAAATTTCAGTATTTTATAGTATAAAAGGTGTAGATGCAAAATGACCAGTTCATTTCTTAGATAAACTTCGATTTATATATATGTCTACCATTTCAATCCAGTTAGGAGCCTTATCAAAGCAGAATCAAAAATCCTCGTTACATACTCAGCACGAGAGAAAACAACCGAAAACCTTCTCCATCCATCAGTAGCACAATCATCAGCAACACAAAACTATTTACATAAATGGCTCTTGATGAATGATTGGATCTGGATATCATTTGTTGTCAAGGAATCATTAACAATATAATGACATTAAGAAAAGAATACCTGTCAGGAGGCCCAGTGTCACTAAGAACGGCAGGATTCAGTTGTGCCACAGTCGACAAATTGGGTACATGTGACGTTTCGTCTTCGTCCTCTTCGTCACTTGCCTCGCCATCATCGTCATCTTTCGCAGCCGAAGTGCAACCTCTTTCGCTGGGGCTGATCGGACCATCCTCGTCCGGACAGTCACCCTCCTCGCCCTGGAGTTCCGTTCCTGGACCAGAACTTTCGACACCGTCCTCCCCTGAAACACCAAAGGGATTGCCTACATGAAAACCTTTATATGGAACTGGTTCATTGGGATATGGATCTGGTCCAGTAGAATGTGGATCTGGTTTAAGAAGATATGGGTCTTTTCCATAAGGACATGCATCTGGTTGATTCAGGTATGGGTTTGGTTGGATTCGTAACGATATGGACCTGGTCCATTTGGATATGGGTCTAATGTATCAAGATATAGACTGCATTACAGTCAAATATTCTATTTGTAGGACGTTAAACTCAAATATCTGAAGGATCTATGTTTAGCTTCATTACATCTTGGAAACGGACATCCATATCAAGATACTTCTTGAGAGTACATCACAAATTTTGGATTTTATCAAGTAGAATATGGATCAGGATATAGACAAGGGCATTGCAATCAAATCTTTCATTTGTGGGAAGTCAAACTCAAATACCTGAAGGATCTATGTCTACCATAATTTCATCTTGGAAACAGACATGCGTATCAAGATACTTCTTGAGAGTACATCACAAGTTTTCCGTCTCGTGATTGAAAAAACGCAGTTGAAGCGATTGAATCAATTTTTTTCTGTGTGTCATTTACCTTCTCCCTCCCCCTTTTCCCAACTCAAGATGAAGTTCTCCCAACGACCGTATAACCCAAGACGTATTCATCGATGAGCTCCTTGGCTTATCAGAGCGAATCGAGCGTGTCGACCACGAGAGCGTGACCGTCATCACGACGGTCACCAGCATCGCGTACACGTGTAAAATGCTCGCAAAAAATCCCCGGTAAGATGCCCAAAAAGGAAAAAGGGATCGTTACGCGCTCGGTACAAGTGCCCCGGCGATAAGGCTAATTATTGTTACAGTGGGGGTAGGGCCCCGATGGGTTAAGGCCCCGCAGACCAATATATCGTGCCGGGATATCGAGCGGCAGCATCTGCCCGAGTGTCAGGTCGCGGTACAGCACGGGGCCCAGAAGAGGGGCCCGGCTCGTTAGCGGGCCCCCGGTCGTTTCAAGTCTGCCTTCGATTTGAACCTTTGTGTTTACACGCTCATTTCCAGATTCCGCTTGGGCTGGAGATTAGAGATTTCCAGTTTTTCTGGGCCTTCTAGGTTTCGATTGGTGAACTTGGAATCGGGGGTCAAGTTAGAATCTGGATTAAGATTTTTGTGCAGACCTGGGGTATAAATGGGACTTTTTGTGTAGTAATGGAGTGAGAGTAATACATTCGAAAAGTATAAGTGTATTTTTATTTTTTGAAACGAAAAGAAATAAAAGTTTTTTCTTTGTATCCTAAAATTCTTTGTAATGCGTGAATATCGTACTCCGTTTTATATTATTTATTATTCTTATGTCAAAAACATCAATCTACGTTATTTTATATATAAATATAGATATTTTTAAATATTTGCAATAATATTTCTATAATAATTGATATCAATACTTAAATCTTCAAACTGTAAAACCACAGAAAGGACCATCAGATATGGCCTAATTTTTCATAAAATTTTTTTCAACAATCAATACCGCCCGCAGTTAACCAATTCTTGCCGTTGCACTGCGCGCCCAGTGTCCGCAATGCCCCGGTTCCACCATCTTGAAAACCGTAGCGGGCCCACCTCCGTTACGGAGGAAGGGAGGTGTCGTCTCCCGTGGGCCCCGAGGGGTGGGGACGCTCCTCCGGCCAGCCAACCGGTCAGTCGCTGGGCCAGTGGAGAATTGAAAAAAGGGCTTCAAGGAGCGAAGGGGAGAAGACACACACGTACATCGCGCATCGATCCGCGGGAGCATCGGCAACTAATTACGCAGATTTATGGGCCCATTGTCCATTGTCTCCGTGGGCCCGTGCGCGGGGATGGGAGGAGGGAGAAGGTGCCAGGGAGGGCCACCTCTGCCAGGGGCCCCGCCCGTTTCCACGAAAACGCGGGGGAGGGGGGAGGGAGGGAAGGTGACTTTGCGTGTGTATGTCAGGCCCGGAATTAAGGCCCCGGAGGGTAGATCCGCAGGGCCGATTCGGGGGCACCGCGGAGGAGAGACAATGGATCGCGATACAGGCCCTTTGGGCTAAAAAAAGGGCCTGACCCCGACGAAGATGTATTCTCGGAATTTTCATGATTTTTAGGGCCTTACTCTTGCGTCCTGTGTATGAGTGTGGATGAGAAGTGCATGTAGAAGAAAATTGGTGAAGGGGGAGGGGGGTCACAAAAAGGATTTTTTTTTGTATTTTTCTCATTTATCGAACAGAATTGATATCTGAATTGCTTCTCAAACTTTTTTTGCTAGTAATAAGTTTGTCTGAAATTTATACACTGAACCCTGCCTAAGTGACGCTACTAAACTTCAAAAATCGCTGGGAAACAGTCAAAAAAATTCTATAGAACTAGAAAAAGACGAGGAAACCTTGACGATTCGAAATTGGTTTGATGCAGGAGAAAAGTTGTGAAGACTACATCGCCAGATAAGCCCCTTTCGTCGGGTTCACGGAACGCCCGGAGATAACCGGATCCGATTAGTCAATTATATCCCCCGCCGGCCTAACCTAACCTTAACCGCGTCCTCCCACGCGGACGCGTGGATTTATGCTCCCGTCGCGATCTTTGAATCTCTTGCTCGGAGGCAGAGCAAGGATGAGCGGGAAAGAGGGGGAAGGGGGGTTGCAGTTGTCAGGAAGCTCGGGCCCGGCGGGCCTTACGAGGCCCAACAGAGTTATTCGCAATCCCGGGTCGAGATAAAAGGGACAGGTGTAGTATGGATAAAGGGATGAATTCCGTTTTCTCGAAAATTTGGGGGGTAGAGGGTTTGTTTAAGGTGATTTTTGTGAATTTGAGGGATTTAGCTAGTCACATTTGGGACTGAGAGGAGAGGGGAAGAAAATAAAAAAGACTATGGAGTTTATAGGATTTTTTAATAGTATTAGTTATAAGTATTGGAAAATATTGGTTGCAATGATTTCCAATTGGTCTTTTAGAGAAAGGTAGAACAAACTTTCGAGAGGGGTTACTATTAAAAAAAAAATTATTACTTTGGGATTCTATAGATTTTTTTCATCCGGGACGATTGGATTTCAATCATGAATTTTTTCGATTTTTTCGAATGACAGAATTTTCAAGTTATATAACTATTTAGCGTTGTGAGTTGCAAGTTTTCCATTAATAAAGTTTCATTTTTCATTATATCGGATCTACTTCTATGTACTTATATCATGAAAACAGATAATCAGAATTTTCGCAATATTAGGTTTTTGATACGTTTTTTCAGTTTTTATTTTTTTTTATTTTTCTCGCATTTCTTCGGTAAGAATGTAATTAAAGAGATTTTATAATTTTGATATAGATATGTTATTGCTTAGTATTGATATAGGTGTTGGAGAAGATAATGCTTGCATAGATCGAAGTTATTTTCTGGATTCCGAAAAATATTCGACTCCTTTGGTTTTTTTTTCAAATTTTGAAACATTTTCTGGCATTACTCTTTGTTCTTAATATTTTTCTCAACTTATCGATGATTTTCATATTTCTATCATCTGATGCTCTAGAAATTGAAGTTCTATAGAGTTTGAGTATTTGTATAAGTTTTCGAGGAAATAATATCTACTTAGATTTCCAATGTTTCACAAATTTTTGAATTCTCGTATTTTCGAAGTTTTGCTTTATAAATTCAAAGTATTTTTACATATTTCTACTATTTTTTTATGAACTTCTCAATTTGACTGACAAATTTTATAGCAAAGAGTTCTAAGTTCTATAGATTCGAATTATCTCAAAGAATTTTTTCGAAAACAAAAGCATTGATGCGAATTTTCAGTACTCTTAACTATTTTTAAACTTTTGAATGAATAATAAGTTTCAGAGAATATTTTGAAATATTTATGGATTCCTTTGTAGATTCTTTGAACTCGATGCTTTAGAATTGAAATTTCTAAGAAATTTTCTCAAAATTTCACTACTATAAATTTTTATTATTAATCTATGTCTAGGTCATTTCATTTTTCATAGTATATAATAAATTTTTAAGAACATTCTAGTATTTTTGTGGATTACAATAAAGATTATTGGATTTCGATGCTCTAGAATCGAAATTTTCATGGATATTTTATTATTATTTTTATTGATTTTTTCGAAACAATATTAACATTGATTCAAGTACTTCATAGATTTCTTGAGTGATCGTGTTTTAAGGTAATTATATTATAATTTTGTTACTAGACTTATGAAAATTCTTTGCGAATCATTTTCTTAGAATTTGACGTTTCAGAATTCCTAATTTTCACGTTCTTGAGTATTAATTGTATTTTGGATTTCTATCACTTTTTAGTTTCAGAGTGATTTTCAAAATTTTCTGGCATGTTAATGAATTTATATGTAGATGTCTGAAATTCAATGCTCTAGGATTCAAAATCTTCTAGATTCGTAGCATTTATGTAGTTTCTAATTTTTCTTCAACATTTACAGGGTAGAAAAAATATTAGAAATTTTCATTTTTTGGTTTGTCCTAGTCTAAAATTTATATTCAGAATTCTGTGTAAGAAAAAATCCTATCAAAGCCTGGATCGTTGTTATTTTTAAATAAGTAGAAGTAAATTTGGAATTCTAAATTTTATTTCTAGTTAAGAATTTACATAAGAACTATATTGTTTTCCTAATTTTTTTTGGTCTCTATTATTTCGCATTGTTATTTTCTTATTATTTGCATTTGTTTACATAATTTATAAATTATAATCATTTTTATAAAAAAAGTCATGAAGCAATCGCAAATTAAGGAGAAGCTGCAGCCTTAAATCCTTTCTCTGCTTAGTCCACATTTTTTTGTTTTTGGTAATTTATAAGTGCTTGTCTCCAAGACATACTATGATGAAAAATATCTCACTTTAATTCACCGTATCACTAACGGTTTCTGTCAATTTTTAAAAACTCAATTCTTCATACATCTAGATTCCAGAGAATAATTTGTAACATAATATAGATATGTATTCATATAAGGTGACATATAATACAAATCTACCTATTTTTGAAAGATCAACCTCAATCAAAGAACAAGTTTAATGACTCCTACATTGGATTACAATGACTTAGGAAAGAATTATAACTAAAAATTCGGAAAATTCGTGATTTGGGCGATAACATCAATGGGAGCGCGATATTTTTGAAGCTGAATGGAAATGATTTGATTAAAATTCATAATGCCCGCGACGGAAGAGCCCGTCTTCGGTTCCACAATGAGCCGAAGACGGGCCAGAAACGTCGCTCCTGATGGCGCGCCGCTAGATAAATGAAGAGATAACTCGCTTTGTTACGAGTCTTTGGCGTCACGACGTCACTTACGACTTTATACCATCGATTAGATTCGAAAAAAATCCCCTTAGACTCGCGAAAGAAACTGAAAAAAGAAAAATTAGAAAAAAATACAAGTATAATGTTCCTTATTTACTTATTTCAGTAATATGGTTCAGGGTTTGCAAAATTAACAAACAAAATATTCACGTCTCGACAGTTGTTTATTCAAAAGACAAGCACAATCAAACATGAAAACGAACTGAACTGGACAAACAGTCCTTCCTACGAGTTTAAATTCTCAAAAAAAATCATCTTTCTGCTTTAGTTTCTCCAAATTGAGCTAAGAGAACATGAAAAATGCGAGTAAAACGTAACATGGACGATTCCCTGACGCGTATAAGACGTAAATGACAATGTTGGTGAAGACTTGACGTGGACGGGCGAGAGCACGTCCCCGTAAATTAGAGGCAGTCACGGAGACGAGGCTTTTAGATGACCGAGCCGATGCTACGCTCGGTCTTCTTTTCGCCTTTTTTGCGCTGACAATCTGCCACGAGCGAGTCAATGCGAAGCCGAAGAAGTGAGGAAAGTGACAGCCCGGAGTGGTGGGCAATACAACGCGAAACGACAAAAAGCTGGGATTGATTAAGAAAGGAAGAGAAATAATGGAAGGTCCGAATCATCGGGACGTCACTCACTTTTGTTTCCTCTCGTGTCGCGATGTTTTATGGACTGGGGCAGCGATAATTGTCTCGGTAACGACAACGTCCAGACGTATAAAAGGACGATGTTCCGGGATACGTGGGTTGGCAGATGGAAACGTTTGATAGTTCGGGCGTTCTTGACCTAAGACGACTTGAAGGAACGTTATCGAACTTGGGATTTAAATGTATGTTTTTTGGGAGTACTTTGGAATGTGTAATGTAAAAAGTTCTAAATTTGGTAATTTTGAAGTACCTGATAAAAAATATAAAAAACCTTAGCTTCTCAGGGGGTCCAGAGTAGTTGTTGCACCGAGGGTCGACTATCGATCGCCCGACCCAAGCAGTGGTATTAGTAGCCGCAACTTGGGCGGGGGTGACAGTCGCATCGGATGTAACAGAGAAACTAGAGAAAATAGAGGGCGATGAGCTGATTATAGGAAGACACCGATTACAGAAAAAGAAATGAATACAGAGAGGAAATTCAGGGAAATCCTAACATTCTTTGCCAAAAACAAAGACATAAAGGCAAAATTGTGCGATGAATCTCTGATGAGGGTGGAAAAGAAAAGTACAGTCATCTGACGTCCGGGGGCTGGACGAGGCAGACTGACAGGAGGCAGAATAAGAGCTGCAGGAGACGAAAGGAGACTGACGGACACGCCACGGACGCACCAAAGTAAAAAACCGAGCCGCATTGTGATTCTCTCGCGGTGGATGTGAGGATGTGACTGACAGCTGAATTCCCTAGCCCTCCCCTTTTACCTCCCCAACTCCTGAAGAGCATCTCTCATCTTCATTTTCCTTTCTTCTTTTTACAGTCTTTCGCGAATCTTTGCCAGGCATTTTTGTTTCTGAAGGTCTGTTATACAGAGATGACTTTTTACCTCGATAAACAATAATTTTGACATGGTTGTTATTGCTTCAAAAAATTTCACGAGCTGAAACGTCAACTAATTTATAATTAAAAAATGTTTTCATGTTTCTGATTGTTTCTATTCTCTGTTTTCTGTGACTTTTAAGCAGTCCCATTGTGTAAGTATGTTATTTTTTGACACGTGGCTGGAAAAAAATGAGCAAGGGAGACGAGAAAAACGCAAACACTGCTATTTACAGTGCGAGGACGGATAGGAAGCAGCTGCTGTCGATTCGAGTTGTCGGCTATCGTTTACTCGAGCCACCCCCCAGTTTTTCCGAATTCCTCAATTATTCTCGTTTGAGCTGGAGATTGACGCAAATCACCGATTGCTCTGGTTTATATCCACTCACAGCAAATAAAAAAACATCCATTTTTTCCCATCTATGTGTAGTCTGCCATCTTTCTGTGTAAAATAAATGAACCATCCTCTGACTCTGTACAAAATTTGTCTCCTTGAGAAGTTGAATTTTATTTTTATTGCAATAACGTTGTTTAATGCAGCAATGAAATCGTGTTTTGTAAACAAAATATGGTTTTTCTTACAAATCATGAATTGTGAAAACAAAAGTTGAAGAACATCAGAGCGGTATTTTGAGGGGTGGCAAAGTGATGTCGCGGCAATTAGTAGGGAGTTAAACGTTGAGAGAGAGGGGGAGGGGTCGCTGCTAATTACTGCAGAGCTCGGTAGATACTTTGAAATTGTTTTGATTAACTGGGGTTTGAGAGTTTAGAGATGAAAGGGGAGACGAAGTGTTTTTGCCAAGTGTAGAAATGGCTTGCCATGAGAACAAGGAGAAGATAAATCATTCGATTTCTTCGCGATTATCAATGATTTTGACTGGAATTTAGTAACACTGAAATTTCGTTCAAGTAAATTGATTTCAAAAGAAGCTGGAAAATGAATATACGTATATGTAAAAATTCAAGACAAAAATAGTTTTAAAATTCCTGCAATTTCGACAGTGCTCAAGCGAAAAAACTTTGTAACATAATGGCCCAAGTGGACAATACACTATTTAAAAACAATAACTTTGATGTCATAAAATTATTGGCTACATACTTTGAATGATACTCCAAATCATGCTCAATTTGTCCGCACAAAAAGGTATATAACCCCTTGAAATAAATGAAATTGGATTGAATAAATAAAATTACGTGAAATTGAATCGAATAAAATAAAATGAAATGAAACACTATGAAATATTTTATAATGAAATTGAAAAATGAGTATTGTCTCTGGAAAAAACTGTCCATAAGTCTCCATCGTTTCCCAAAAAGACCTCGCTAAACTACGTGTGATTAGAGTTGAAGTTGAAAAAAAAACCGTCGGTTGCATCGATCATTGGTGTCGCCTGTTGCACGACCAGGCCAGACGTACGTATGGACGTGTGTGGTACACACGTCCATCAGTCATCCAGTCGTCGTGCTCCACGGTCAACCGACCGCATCGCCGGCTTGCGTATTAATCCGACGCGAACAACGAGAAATTTCCGAAACGATCGATACAGATCATAGAAATCGTATATCAATCACGAAACAATTCCTTTACAAGTTTTTCAATACTGAAGACACCAAGCAAATTGAAATAAAATATCTCGAGTAAAAATTTCAAGGAATTACAATCATTTCAAAGTTACATCTTAATAATCACTTACAGGCCCGCGCACAGAAACATGTATGTGGGGGGGGTTTCAACCTTCATGTTCCAGATAAAAATTGTATGATTTTATATTTTTAGATGAAACAGAGTAACGTCTTAGAAATTTATGTACAAATATTGACGAAGAGTATGTTTTTTTACTTTTTATTAGAAATTTTCACAATTCCAGCGATGAATTTTAGGAATATGCATATAAATACATGGAACTACTGGAAACCTTAATTCCTAAAATCTATAGGAGGATCCCTAAAATCTATAGGTTATGCTAGAAAACCTTACATAATTTTATGAATACGGAAAAAAAATGAAATACAGAAAATACTAGATATTATTTACCTTTTTTAAAAAAGCTATGAGATTGTTCAAGAATTTTTGTAATTCCAGAAATCAAGAAACTCCGATTTCTCGAGCATTGAATTCTAGCAATGTGTGTATAGGAAACGATAAAAATACTCGAAAAATGTTCAAATTTTCAAAATTTGTTGAAAATTCGAAAAAAATTGACGACAATCTAAATCTATGAAGAAAATGTTTTCTGCAATATCGATCAAAATACTGCAAATATTTCAAACTTTCAATTCTAGGAAATTTAATCTTTGAAATTTAAAGAGATATCTTTGAAAAAACCTAAAAACTTTCCAATATTCTATAAATACTAGGAAATACAAAAAGAAAATACATATATAGAAGAAAAACAAGTACATCTATGGAATATTAAAAATCTCTACAACTTTCGAAACTAGAGCATCGAATCCTTGAATTTTATACAGAACTAATACAAGAAAACTGAACAATCCTTTACAACGTAGAAAAACTGATGGAATGCGAAGGATACTGAAAGAAATATAAATCTTTTGAGACATCTGTTTTCTGAAGAATTCTTTTGAAACATAAAAAATTTATTGAATTCCGCATTTTAGAGCTCGAAATTCTCGAAATCCATGTATAAAATTTATATCGAAATGCTTAAAGTATATAGAAATACTAGAAAATCATCCAACATTTTATGCATCCTAAAAAACACGAATAGTTCAAAAATACTGATCAATCCTTAAAATCGTAAAAATAAAGAAATACGAAAAATACTAGAAGAAATAAATTTTTATTGAGACACTGTTTTCTGAAAAATCTTTTCTACACGTAATATTTAATACACTCCAAATTTCACAGTTCGAAATACTTGTCACCTATAAGAATTTAAAAGAAAATGCTAGAAATATCTAAAAATACTAGAAAATCCTGTAACATTTTCTAGATCTTGAAAAATACGAATAGTTTCAGAAATGCTGAACAATCCTTGAAATCATAGAAGATATATACGAAAAATATCAAAAAGAAATAAAAATCTATTCAAACGCTGTTTTCTGAAAATATCATGCAATGCGAAATACAAAAATTTATATCAAAACGTAAAAACCAATAATAGAAGCATTTCATCGGAATCGTTTGAAAAGCATCGTTAAGCAAAAAAACTTGGAAAAAATCCTAATATTATACTTTCTGCAACAAAATTGTTAAATACACTAAAACCTTTCTAATGGAATTAAAATTAAATAGTATATAATTAATATATTACTATGTATAAAATTATATTATATTCATTATGTATTTTTTTATGTCAGAATTATATATTTTATATGAAAGATCATCTATTTTCTGTATTCTCATTACGTCGTCTAATTTTTAAATGAATAATATTTTAATCATCTGCATTTTTTTTTCTTTAACATAAAAATAACTTGGATTTTCAAGATATAATATTCTTGTCGAAAAGGTTGTCATTTCGCATCATTTTCCAAATGATGCGCGTGAATATGAAAAAATGACACTTCAAGAGCGCTCAATCAAAAGACAGCACGAGAAAAGTTTGCGTAATCCGCGGGCGAACTTGGCACAATGCTCGAGGAGCTTTTCCGTTCATCGCTCATTGTCATTCCATCGCGTCACATTTTTTCGCTCTGCATTTTCCGAATGAAATATTTGAAACTTCAAGCCAATAGCACGGAAAAGTATAAATTATTGTGACCCAGAATGCAGGAAAAATCGATGGAGTAAATTATCCTGAAAATCCGAAAGTTGCTCGAAGAAATTTCGAGTTACTTCGACTTTGTTTATCAATAGATGAACTTTCAGGATAAAATAACTGCATCAGAATTCTTTGAAAATGGAAAAATGTGTATAATTTTTGGGATTGAAACATTTATGTTTGGGTGCAAATTTTGTCGTTGGAGGCCGACTTTTTGGCTTTTTTTGCATACCTCCGAATAGAGAGCGATGAAAAATCGATGGAGAACGCATTATACAAATGGAAGGCACATATTGAATCTGAAAGGGAAGAAATAAGTGACGTGCTCGTCCAGGTTTGGGATGATGGAAAGGCAACTCGTCCGCTGATGGAGTGAGTGTTGACTTAGGATAACAATCGTCTCATCAGTCAATCAGACAAGGCAGGTGAGGTGCTTCGTCTTCTTGGTCCTCACAAGAAAAAAAACAACCCAAATAAGTGAGTCACGAACTTGGAAAAATTCTTCCAGTGACACGAACTTGCTATCCTATTTTTCTTGATTTTACAATTAAAAAAAAATCACGAATCCCTTATTTCAGGAAAATAAACAAATCCGAAGATAAATGACGAAATCGAATGAAATTATCATCCAAAACACCTACCAACAAACAATACAACCGGAAACGTTAGACTGTCACAACTTTGTTTTCACAACGCACTGACAAATTTTGCGGCTCGTTTCCGAAGTGATTATTGCGAGAGGAGGGGGCGAAAATAAATGCGTCCTAATATACCTCTTTATCACGTCCCATTATCTTGTCATGTTAACACGCGAGCCATTTGTACTTGATATTTACAGAATCAAGACGGGGAAAATTCGCTTAGAATCCGCGAGGCGATCCCAGTCACATCATATTTTACCCGTGAAAAGGCCAAGGAATTCCTGGCGTCGACGTTGAGAAATCGTTGATCCCACGTGTTTCGACGAAAAAAATCAAAGTGTACTTTGGGGACTGTCGAAATCGCGGAAACGTCTCAATTTGTGGAGCTTGTGCTAGAGAAGTTGATGAATTTTGAGGTATAGGAAGAAAAATTACTATAGGGAATTGACGGTATTTGTTTATCGATGTGTTTTGGGATGGGTAACAGAAGAAAAATGTATATTATTGAAAAATTTGGCCGAAAAACGAGGTTAGAATACAGTTTTTACGAGAACAGTAGATTTGGCAACGTTGTCGATTCTGGCGCCACCGCGTGGTGGCGTGGGGTTACTAAAAATGCAAGAGTTTCGCCTTTCTAATGGACGTCAGAATTTCCTTTCTGACTTTTTACATAATAAATCATTTCCGCATCATTTTTACATTATTTTCAGGTAGCAGGAGCAAAAAGGAAAATTTTTTTTATAAATTCATACACTCAAATTACTACATTGACCGACGCATTTCTCACGGTCTTCATAAATGAGACTCATAAAAAATGTTAATATTTCTAAAAGCACGACGAAGTAAGATATGGATTTCCCTCGACACGCACTGTCAAAAAAAGTTTGAAATTTCAGACATCTTTTTTAGACTTTTTCTCAAAATTGTGTTTGAAATTTCATGGACACGTATATGAAAAGGATTTTAAAGAAATTCATATCAGATTAATGGTTTTCCGATCAGATATATTAATTTCAATATTTTTTATTGATATTAATTTCATTTGAAGACTCTACATGCTTGATGATTTGTGGATATTTTTTGCATATTATTGAATATACAATACAATTTTCTTTATACAATTTATATTACATAATATACTGATTTTTTGTTTCGGTTCAATAGCTGTTGATAAATTAGGGAAAATCTGCTCCAGAAAAATTTATAATGTCGTAATTCACTTGAATTCAAAAAAGTTTGAATACACAATTTCAATGAGAAATCATTTAGAGGTAAAATGGCTTTATATTATATAAACAGTTGCATATCATAGAAGGTTTTGAATCTTCGTAGACAGTGTCTATTTTTTTTAAAGGTTGCGTCCATAACTTTTACAGAAAAATTAATAGACAGTATAGGAAATCTGCTTCAAAAACAGTCTTTTAAATTGAATAGAGAAATTTCTGAGAGTGACTACGACGACAGTTGGTTTTTAATATACTTTTATACTTTTTTTAGGTATTGCTTCGATTGATTGAAAGACCGTTGGGCAACATAAATACAGAGAAAAAGGAAATATTACAGAAAATTGACTTTATCATTTCTATGCCACTGTCAAATTCATGTTATTTTTTCGAGAACATATTTTAAGATAGATTGAGTTAAGAAAATTTGCCTTTATTTCGAAATGCTGTAAAAAATGATGCAAGAATAGAATTTTTTCAAGATCCGTACATTTGGCAACGCTGCACATTTGACCCCACGCCACGCGGTGGCGTGGGGTCACTAAAAATGTAAGCATTTTCAGTTTTTGAAGAAATTGAAGTTTCAACTTTGCTTTTCTCATGAAGAAGTGATTTTACAATAGTTCTAGAACGTTATAAAATATAAAAAACAATTTCTTGGTCATATTTTGTCAATTTACGAGTGACAAAAGTTTTGAAAAAGGAACGAAGTTGTGAGTACGCAAGTCTCAAATTAGAATAAGTGTATTGAAAATCCTACAAAGTGACATCGATAACTTATTAGAGACTCTTTAAAGTAAATCAGCAAAAATACAATTTATAAATTAGACTTTTAAAAAATTTATCATTAATATAAGCACGAAGGAGCAAATTATGAATTTATTCGATATACTACGATGACAAGGTTTTTTTTATCATACTTAGATTATTGTGGAAAGGTATACTTTTAAATAATTGAAAGACCATTGACCAACATAAATCCAGAGAAAATGGAAATATTGCAGAAAATTGACTTAAATTTTTCAATGTTATTGTCAAATCCATGTTTTTTTCTCGATAAGATACTTTGTAATAGATCGAGATAAGAAAATTTTACTTCATTTTAAAATTCTGTTAAAAATGATGCAAAAACACAATTTTTGCATGATCAGTACATTTAGCAACGTTGTCAATACTAAGGCCACAACGCGGTGGCGTGGGGTTACTAAAAATGTAAACATATTTATTTTTTAGAGAAATCGAAGTTTCAAATTTACTCTTCTTACACAGAAGTATTTTTTAAATAGTTCTAGATGTTATACAATATAGAAAACAATTTCTTGGCCATATTTTGTCAATTGACAAGTGACAAAAGTTTTGAAAAAGTTACGAATTTCTTAGTTTGCAAGTCTAAAATGAAGAAAAGTGCATTGAAAATCCTACAAAGTAACATCGATAACTTATTAGTGACTCTTTATAATAAATTAGCAAGAATACAATTTACAAATTAGACTTTTAAAAATTTTATCATTAGTATAAGCACGAAAGAGCAAATTATGAATTTCCCCTGATATACTACGATGATGATGAATTTTCGATATACTTAGATTATAGTTTTTAGGTATCATTTAAAAAAAATAATTGAAAGACCACTAACCAACATAGATACAGAGAAAATGGAAATATTGCAGAAAATTGACTTAATTTTTCAATGTTATTGTCAAATTTATGTTTTTTTTTCTCGACAAAATACTTTGAGATCGATTGAGAAAAGAAAGCGTGAATTCATTTAAAATTTCTGGTAATACTGTGAAAACACAATTTTCGGAAGATCGGTACATTTGGCAACGCTGTCAGTACTAGCGCCGCCACGCGGTGGCGTGGGGTAACTAAAAATGTAAACATTTCCAGTTTTTAGAGAAATCAAACTTTTAGCTTTACTTTTATTATGAAGAAGTACTTTTTGAATAATTTTGCATTGTTATACAATATGGAAAACAACTTTTTGGTCAAATTTCGACAAACTGCAAGTTGAATAACTTTTGAAAAATTTACAAATTTCTAAGTATACTAATCTTAAATTAGAAAAAGTGCATTGAAAATCCTACAAAGTACCAATGATAACTTATTAGAGACTCTTTAAAATAAATCAGCCAGAAGCGTTAAAAGTCTACTCATGCATGATTACGATGAGTTAAATTACGCGTAAAATGCGAGAAAAACGAGTGATTCATAATCTGTTTGCAAATTAAAACTTCTGTTTGTTATTATAATCCTGTATTACTTTCTTTTACAGAAGCAAAACAAGAAAAAGTTATTTCCCAACCATATGAACACAACGTCTTCAAGAAAAAAAAACCACCATCCGTCCCTTATCAAGCTAAAATTCCTCCGAATTTGACCAATCTCAAAAAACTCGAAGAACCTGGTTAAAACGCACTTATTATTCACCGGATCTTCCTAAAGATACAAGAGTGCTCTTAAGTGAGGGGGCGTCAGTGGAAAAAAAAGATACTTCAAAAGTGCACCTGTCTTTCCGTACATCAAGCGTCCGTCATCCAGACGCGATCTTCCTCTCCTTTGCCACATCACTTCCATCTCTCTTTTTCCTTTCGCGACCTCTATCATTTCGTCTCTCTCGCGCTCATAAGTATCTCACGAAGGCATCGCGCTTATTTATGCTGACACAATATTTATTAGAACGGATCGGTGAGTCGGCTCATTCGCACGGCAAGCCGTACTATTTTCGGACGCCACGAAGAAGACTGACGCTGATGCGTAGCTCTCGACTTTTTTTCGTCGTCGCTTTCTTCATTCACAGTCGTAATTTGGTGAAATTGAGATAAGCGAGATACGAAGGCGAAAACTGGTCCGGGGACTTTGAAAGGCAGAGGGGCAATTCGATACCGCCACTCGCACTCATCGAGGTGAAGAATACTCGAAGGAATAAACATTCGCAAGGAATTAAGCAACTGTCATGGTGATGACTCCAGCTGTCGTTTGTCAGCAATGATGCAGATTTCAACGGTAGATTGGTCCTTCCATTTTGGGAGAGGTTTTTTTCTGGGGTGGCAAGTTTGAATACTTGCAGTTTGGTCATGAGGTTCAGGATTGGAGAAAAATTTATGGGTCAAATTACAAAACAACTGATTTAGGTTTTCATACTAATATGAGGATCCAGAGCAAGGTGGAGAGGTTAAAATGGAATTATCATCAAATTTTGGACAATGAACAGAAGAGATCTCTACTTTTCTAATTACAACACCCAACATGGACGAGGAGAAGTATTGAAATGATAATATATGTATATTGGGTTCTTACTTTTCTTGGTCTCAAAAAGACTCCTTCATATATCCTAACATGGAAAGACAAGTGCGGAAAGAATACAAGCAGGGGCTTGGGCAGAAAAAATTTTCAGGAGGGGTTTTTCAAAAAAAAAATGTTTTCCTTGGGATTTTTCAATTTTTCGGAATTCAGGATTAAAAAGTTACATGATTTTTGAAGTTCAGAGTAGTGCATTTTTCATATTCGTATTTAATATGATAGGATTGGATTTTTGTAATTTCCATGCAAGTCATTAAGATTCAGATTTTTTTCTATTACTTTTGGTATTTTTCATAATATTCATTGATTTTATTATAAATATATATACTCGAAGGTTTTTCAAATTTATAATGAATTTTTTTATAGCTTTCTAGAATTCGATGCTCTAGAAATGGAAGTTGTGGAAATTTTTTTAATGTATTACTAGACTCCGTATTTTTTCAATATTCATAAGATTTTGAAGTTATTTCGTATATTTTTAGAGATCGTGTGTAATTTTTAAGATTTTCAAAAAGTATGTACCTACATTTCTAGAATTTGAGTTTCTAGAATCTAAATTTCAATTTATTTTCAATAATTTCATAGATTTTTGGTAAAATTGTACTTACATAGATTTTTCTTCATTTCTGGATTTTTTTATTATTTATATTAATAAAATTTATAAAATTTTGTAAATTTTTTTGTATTTTTATAGATGTCAATATTTATATAGATTAAAGATTGATACATTAGTTCTTTGAAATTTGATGCTTCAGAAGTCAAAGTTAATTTCTTTTTTCAGATGTTTCAGTAAATTCTTTCACATAGTACTTTCTTTAGTTTTCAATATTTCTTCAGAGTTTGCAGGATTTCGAAGATTTTCTGGTATTTTTATAAATTTTGGGTGTTTTTACAGATTTTCTAGAAGGATACTTATGTCGATAGAATTCGATATTGCAGAATTAAAATTTTAGCCGATTTTTAGTAACTTTATAGATTTTCGAGTAAACTACATGTACATCGATTTTCATTGTGTATATATTTTTTATACTTTCAGACTTTTCAGTATTCATAAGATTTTGTAGCTATCCCTTACATTTACATAGATCGTAGGTATTTTTTAAGATTTTGAAAAAGTATGTACCTACGTTTTTAAATTTTAAGTTTCTAGACTCTAAATTCCATTCTTTTTTCAATAATTTCATAGATTTTCGGGAAAATTACACTTACATTAATTTTTCGTGATTTTCGGATTTCTTTGATATTTATTTAAATGAAGTTTCTACTATTTTGTAAATTTTTTTGTATTTTTATAGATGTCAAGTATAAATATAGATTGAAGATTGACACATTAGTTTTTTGAAGTTTGATGCTTCAGAATTCAAAGTTGATTTCTTCATATGTTTCAGGAAATTCTTTCACATAATACTTTCTCTAATTTTTAGTATTTCTTCAGAGTTTGTAGTATTTCAAAGATTTTTTGGTATTTTTCTGGATTTCTATTGTAGATTTTAAGAATTCGATCCTTCAGGGCTCGAATTTTTCTAGATTTCTGGGATTTTCGTAAATTCCAATCTTCCTATAGTACAATTTCATTTAATTTTATCAATTTTCACAATTTTTGATCACTACGTTATCCTTACTTAACATTATCCATGACAAGAATTTCGATTATGACAAAGTTCTTCTGGAGCAAAATAATTACAATTTTTATGTTAGTATAATTTAAAATCCTGAACATCGTTAAATTTGAGTACTTACATCAACCCATTTGTTATTTTCTCAAGATTTCAGTTGGTTCCTTTTCGATAATTTTTACTTATTCCATTTTCTCTGCATAATTCTTTACAATGTCTATTTTTTCTCATTTACTATTATAATTTTTATTATTTTTACATGAAATAGTAATTTTATCCCCATTTCAGGAGGGGTTTGAACCCAAAAACCCCCACTATCTACACTTCTGAATTCGAGTCTAGTATGGTAGTAACAATAGGTACAACATAAAACCCCTATGTTTGGGAAAGTTCCAATAGTAGCCTTTTTAAACCCCCTTCTCCCAACTTTGTAATATCATTCATACCATTCAATTTGCCTTGTTTGCTATTTCAATGTATCCCGTAATTTCTTCCTCAATATATGAGAACTTGTTTTTTTTTTTCAGTAATGACGTAATATAAATGTAATTATTCTATTCCATAGATTGATAAAAGTGAATCCTAGTGCGAAATAACGTAAAAACTTGGCGTCCTTTGGATGTTTGTACCAGAGAAAGCCAAGTGCGTGTGCAGTTGCCGGAGTGGTATTCTCCACCCGCAGCAGTAGCCGTGGCATTATATCGTGAGCACAGAAGTAATTTATAGTTGCAATAATTTATTGGGTACCATGGGGGTTTATACTCGCCTGACGCATAGCCATCCGTCACCGTCATTGACGTCACATCTCCCCCCATATAATGACTACCTACGTCCACCGCCCCTCGCGCCCCGCCACTCCCCTCCGTCTTCGCGATCCGTCATCCTTCTGCTCTTTGCTCGGGGAGCGTTTTCTCTTTTTTCTATTTCTCTTTTTGCGTGTAATGAACGTCGAGGAAAAAGAAGAAAAGCAACGCTCACGATTCTTGGCATCATATTATATGGGTTTTCGATGGATCGGATGATGTACATGGATGTTATTTCATTAATCCAGGGTTTTTTTGAATGTATTCTTTATGTACAGACGATAACAGCATTTTCGTCCTTTTTAAAAATAACATCCAGCAATCTGATTAGCTTCACCTTGACTGGAAAAAAGTCTCTTCAAGACCTTCTTCCACATACTAGGATTTTGGAAGATCGAAGAAATAAAATAAAGTCACACAAATCTTGATGTAAGATGCCTGCGAAAGTGGAAAAACAACAATAAAAAAGAAGACAAGTCAGTGTAAGTCAGTTCGAAGTCAGTCAGTCAGTTCGCGGTCGCTCGAAGCGAGTCTGAGATCCGAGGTTGGAACAGATTTATGCGACACACATGCGGCAAAGCATATAACTCACTAGCTCGCCCATAATATCCCTCCTCCCCTTCCTCCCTTTGCCAACAAGCAGCTCGATTTCCTCCCACGGACACGGACCTTCTTCAGCATGAGAGGCAGACGAGCCAATACAGGCTTGTGTTGTGTCCACGTGTATTGAAATAACGTTGGATGATTTATATTCGATTGACATCATGATAAGATGGATCCCCTAATGAATTTTCTTTCTTCTTAATTCCAATATTCAAAAAAACACTACGAAAAATCGCACAAATGTTCATCGATTCTGTGCAAAAGTTGCGTTCGTTACCCTACCCACCATCTATGACCGAAAACTCGCCCAAGACAACTCGCAATCAACCAGATAATATCGAAAACCCGAGGGAAAAAAATGTCGACCCGGAAAACGCGAGGAAAATTCTGGGCGATAATAAACCCATTAAATCAGCGGTAAAGAAAGGAAAAAATCCCGGAACGAGCGAGCGAAAGCACTTGCTGAATCACGTGGTGGCAATTTTTTATTCCCTCCTCGGGGCGTCCTCGCGTGTCTCGCGAGCTTAATTGAAAAGTGAGCCGTGAATCAGCGGGAAGAGGTTGGCTAGGTGGCAAAAATGGTCACATTCTCATCCATCTCGACAACGATAACTAGAAAAAGGCGTACAAACACACACTACAGGAAAAACACCCACGCAAACGTAAAGGATTCTACTTCTAATTATAAGTTCTCAGGTAGCCCTTTTCAGGGCTACAGTCAAGGTCATTGCCCCTTTTCAGGGCTAACCAATTCAAGAATAAAAATTCTTCTTTCAAATCCAAACAATTGTCAAGCTTTGCTTAGGTTAGATTTTCCCAGGGCTTGGAAGGCAAAGGCGTTGAGTAAGACGGGCTGACGCGAGTCCGCGATATGTCATCCGCCCCCAAGCGCGTCCGCTCCAAGTTTTGCCACCCCTGGCTTCTCCCATCCACCCCTCAAAGCTCTTCTGCCACCTCCCCTCACACCCCTTGATGGCTGGCAGAGATGACGAGTCGAGTCCAGATCCAGATATGCTCGTCACGTCTCTGCCTTACGCTTTGGGGTGGCTCGACAGGGGTGAGAGGGTGGGGGTGGGTGGAAGTCGGGGGTGGTTAGAAGGTAGAAGAGAGAAGACCGAGAGTGGAACTGACATTGACGGGCGTTTGTCACTGTCCAGGGCAAATGATATCCAGCTACGCCTGGCGAAACTCGCCCTACCCTCGTCATTCCGTTTTTACTGGAAAGGATTTCACCTGATTTGATCCAAGCTAAAGTGAAACATAGATTTATCATAACAAAAACCTAATACTGGAAGTTATTTACTGATTATAAGTGCGTAGGTAGCCCTGAGAAGGGCTACAGTCAAGGTCATTAGCCCTTTTTAGGGCTAAGGTCCCCCTCGAGTCAAGCGAATTGGCCTTTTTTGGGGTCGAGCTCGACGCCCTTGTTAATTATTAATCATTATCTTTTCTTAGGGTCGCGTTTCTCTTCACGAGGCGAGCTTTTAAGACAAGGGGTCGCAGGCCAACGTTGGGTTAGGCGGCTGACCCGGTTGACAATCGATTGACGGCTGTCGAGACCTCCCCACCGTATAACCAACCCCTCGAGGAAAAGCCTGGACTTTTCTTCGTTTCCAGTTTTCTCCATCTCGTCGATCGAACGTGTTTTTTTTTTCTGGTGCAAATCAGAATTTGAAGAGTATTACATGTTTTTTTTTTTTTTTTATTTAAAACTATGTTATGTTTGCTTCCATGTTTGTAGGACTTAAGAAGTCTATTTTCCAAATACTTCAGTGGTTTTTTAGTTAACATAAATACGGAATTAGACGCATGATAAATGAGGATGAATCTAGAAAAAAATTTCGGCAAAGTTATTGAGAAATTTTAAACTTCAAAAAAAATTATAATAAGGATTCCGGTTGAAACGAAAGGGCGCGAGCCCTACCTTCCCTTCGCCCATATCGAGACTGGCCTAACCTATTTGACAGATCAATGCCGTGAACGGCGACGACGCACCAGCGGACAGACGGACGGACGGACGGACTGTTCGTATCAAAAACTCGCGCCGCGCAAATTGCTTCCTACACCTTTCGCACCTTCTCTTCGGGAACTTCAAAGACCTTCATTTCTTTTTTTTTCTTCTTTGACTCACGTCGATCAAAAAAAGAACGATTCTTACATTTATTTTTGAAATATAGGTACGATAGATTTATCTTTAGAAAGACAAATAAAACTCTAATTCGTTTATGTTGGAAACTGTTTTCTTCATTTCACTTCGCAAGTCAACCCTTTTCAGGTCTGAGGTTCTTCTTGAATCAAATGAATTGGACCTTTTTGGGGTTGATTTTTGAGTTATTTTTCAAACGAAGTTAGGATGAATAAAAATTCTTAGAGCCTAAAAGTGAGAAGAAAGTTGTATTCAACCTTAAGACCTAACCTAAGTCACCGGAGTATTTGGTACCATCACCAAGATCGGCATCCCCTTTCAGGGCTACATTCTTCCCTGCCTTATCCCTTTTTAGGGCTAAGGTTCTCCTCAAGTTAAATGAATTGGATCTTTTTATGGCTGAGTTCTGAGCTCTCTTCAAAATGAAATTTGAAAACATAAAAATTTCTTAGAGCTCAGGCATCCAACCCTCAAAATTTGAAACAAACCTTAAATTATTGCTTCTAACTCTTTCGAATGTGAATTTGTTTTTCGTAAGAAAACATAAACATCAACAAATCCAAGAATGGAAATCGCTTCCCACCGGAAGAGCCATCGCAAATCCAGCACTAAAACAGGATCAGCCCAAAAGCCCGGGCTGATTGACAAGAGGTAATATCGAACCGGAATTTGGCGTTGGCGAAGAACGTGAAAGTTGGAAAAGAACGGGAAGCGGCATGGACTTCATTGCATATTCAACGAGCGGCCAGCGAAAGGTTGAGGATTTTGTTAGGTTAGGAAAGATGCCGGCTAAAGCGACTCGTGACGCTCGACAAGCAGTCACTCCAATGTCCTTCCTTCGTTTCGACGCCGACCTTATTGCTTCTCTCGACATCCCTCACGCAGATTCAATATTTGCGACCAGTTCAACCAAAAATGAAAAAAACCCTTTTCAGGTGAAACGATCTTCAGCCTGAATCTTACTGCAAATCCTTTTTCGACTGACATTCGTCGAGTCTTAGATGACGTCATGAATTTGTGAACCTCAGTCTTCACCTAATCAAGACTTCGAACATTTTTGTAGCGAAATAACGCTTTCGAGAAACTTCTGGAAAAATTCTTGTAGGGTTTCTCAAGGAAATGAATAAATCATATGATGATTCGGCGAGCCGACCTAAGACTTGTAAATTGTCAGAAAGAAGGGTTCAGCAGGAAATATTTCGTCTTCCACGCGAACGATTTTCTTTTCAGCCTTCATATTCCCTGTTAATTGCTATAGTCGAAGAACATAGGAATAATCTGACCAAGGTATCTGCGAAGGTTCTTGTACAGAAGTCGCAGTAGACGACGACAAAGTGATTGATCTGCTTCAGCTCGATATCGCTCATCAACAAGCTCGCTCCATGCGATGGAACAGGTTATGCGAGTAACGAAAGTCGCAGAAAAGACGAGCCGAAAAATTTCCATTACATCTTACCATCACTCTATTCCGTTAATAAAGAAATCTATTGGTTTTTGGAGGGACTTTCCATTAATTTCATTTAAAAAAAAAGGAAGATTCCTAAACTGCATAACGCCTAACCTCAAAAGGTGCATCGTTAAATTTCCATCCCTGGGACTTCATCAGCCATCGGTCAGAAAATTCACGGGGGGTTAGGTCGGGTCACCGCCCGTCGAACCCCACCACCCTTCGCTTCCTGAAATGATAAAAGGCCGTGGAGGAAGTGACGGAGACCCGAACATAACGTGACCCAAACAAGGACAACTTTTCATCTGTCACCTGCAGACGTCGCCTTCCACTTCCGCCCCCCTCCCCTTTAATAATAACAACAATGGAGCGGCGATCGGTCGAAGGGTGTCGAGGGGCGGTAGGGGGGGAAGGGAGGCAAGACGGTCACGTCGCGTCCACCCCCGAACCCCCCCCCTCCTCATCCACCGTTACGCTTGTCAGGCTTTGCCAGCCTTCGGGATCACCAATTGGCGGCCGGGGGTAGGGTGGGGGTGGGCGAAGGGTGATTTCAGTTACGTCGATCGACCCTTATTACATGCCAGAATGACGGGGTTGAGTGATTAACATAAGGAAGGGGGTGGGTTTTTTTCTTACGTATACACTGGAACCTCGATTTAAGGTAAGCTTAGTAGATTATGAGTTTTTGATATAATTTCGTACACTATGGAATGGAAGATAGAATCTTCTTTTTTTGAGTCCTTGTTTTAAAAAAAAAATTATTACTGTATATCAAGAAAGTGATTTTTAAATAACTGCAGATAAAAAGATCTTTACATTATTTTCTCGAAGAACTATTTGTTTGGATGTCAACTTTAGTACACTTTAATTGAAGAATAAATCAGATTTTTGTGACTTACGAATCGTCCGCAAAGTATATTTCGGGCCACACTCACCTGAAACAAATGAAAAAGAAAAAATTAGAAAAATTATATTGTTCTTTATTTACTCTTGAAATAAACATCGACATGCAATAAGAAATCATCACATTCGAAGCGTAATTTCTGGAAAATGATGAAAAATTTGCGAAAACGATCATTCGTCGTCAAGACCCTTGGTTGCGTCCGTGCGAAACGAATAACTCAATTGATGGAGTTGAGTGTAAGGCAAGCGTTTTAAATTGCGCAACACATTTCACGATGCAGATGCTTTTTAACATAATTAGCTTTTATGGGTAAAAATCGTTTTGAGAAACCGAGTAATATGTACCGATTTCGTCTAAGAGTAAAAAACAACGTTTATTGATTATAAAAAAGAATTTTTTCGTAAAATTTTGTTGTAAACATCATTCAAATTAAGCCAACTGGGGTTATTTGACACAGGGCAATACTATAATACTTGCATGTCTATTATCTGTAATGAATAAAAAATAGAAAAATAAAAACAGACTTAATTTATCTCAACTAAAAAACCTCGAATTAGCATGCAAAAATTTATTCAAGTCATATTTTCCGAATCAAAAATATTCGAGCATATAAATCAGCCTGAATTTTTTCCAACCGCGTATTAATACGCACCGCCAACTAGTTTGGCCGGTGTCGATCAAATTTCAGAAGACGAGATCTGCCCAAGGCCAACAAGCAAGACAAAGCTCTCGATAAAAAAAAATTAAAAAGAATCTCATCTCTTTCATCAGCGTCGCCATTTTTTCCCCCGCTTTTATTTTCTGTCATACATGCATGTCAATCAAGACTATAAAACACAATATTACGAAAAAGTTATAAACATTTGTAAAATATTTTTCTCATAAATTCCTTATCTGCGAAAAATGATAAAGTAGAAAAAATTCATTGACCACGGGCGAAGACCCTTAAACTACTCATTACATCAAATTGTTCAAAGATCCTACATATTTTTTAATTAATATTGCTTTCTTTATCGATATTGACTCGAATATTACTGTCAAAATAACATGGAACATGATAAACGTATCGGGAACTGAGAGTAATCGACGGAAAAAGGTCTTTGTCGTCGGACCGCGGGCGGAGCCCCCGGGAGAAAGTTGATGATTCGATGTGCAAAAGCGCGGTGACGGGTAATGACGCCGTGATATGTCCTCGGGCAGGCTCCGGATTTTTGAACCCGACAACTAATCCAATCGTGCGCGATGATTGAATTATTAATTGAATGACGCGCGTGGCCGGGGGTCGCACGCGCTTTACTTCCTGAAAAGCCTTTGTGATATCGCCGGGACCGAGGGCTTGATACACTTGCGATGTCGCGAATTAGTCGAATTTTTTGCAAAATAGCTAACTTTTCAATAAAAATGACTATTTCTCTCCAATTTTCAAACAAAAGTTGGTAATTCAATGAATACTCTACAAGATATGATTATCTCTAGTTTTAGTCTGCAGGGAACCTAAACTTCATGATCTCAATGATAGGAAAAATTTTCTTTAAAGATCCTTGTTCAAGTTTGACAAGACGTCTAGTATCGTCATGAAAAATATCATCTTCAAAATTTGAAACAAAATTTCTTCCTGTGACTAAACAGACATACAGTATATTCTAAGTATAAGGTCACCTACAACAATATTATTAAAACGTAAATTTTAATTTTTTCACAAAGAATTGCCCAGTCCTTGATAAATCTTTGATTCAATACCAATTCCAAGTATCTCGGCCTTGATTAAAAGAACGAGCAGAAAAAAATAAATTTATTAAAAAAAAAAAGGGGGGGCGCTCTTCCAGTCCGCGCGAAATGCAGGTGCGAGGGACGCCGGAACGTACACCGACGTGCACGACCGGAATAACTCGGAAAGTGTCAGAACGATAATCTGACGCCGGCAACGTGATGGACAGGGTTGTAAAGCCCTCCTGCCTGCTTAACCCCACCCACCCCTTTTTTACTTCCCCGCGTTCCTGCCCACCCCTTTTCAATTTCTTGACGCTTCGACGTTTTTCCCGGTTCGTCAACGTCTTCAAGCTCGAAAACGTCGATTGAAAATCTTGTTTCGATGAATTTTTTGAGAAATTGAGATTTTTGAGATATCTATGCACTTTACCAAGAGTCCTGACAACAAAATGACGTTCTGTGAAATATTTGCCGGTGAAAATGAATGACTATACGTTTTAGGGGAATAAAGTCACAATTCGAACTGAGTCGGTAAGTTGTTCTGCCTTATCGACACGCGTTTGAAGGTTTGAAGGAGACGGTTTGTGAGATGTCGGTAAGATACTCTGCCATATTGACATTCATGATTGCAGAATAACGTTTTATGAACTTTGGACAATGAAAATGAATGGTTATACCTTTAAGGGAAGTTTAGGTGACAATTTAAAGAGTATGTAACTTTTTATACTCTCTAAATCCAAAAAAGTAGAATTCTACTTACAAACGGTGAAAAGTGCGTCACTGAGAATCAGTGGAACGCGGGAGAAGAGAAAAATTACGTGGTTCAGAAAAAAACCTATCAGCATATTAGGATTCCACTGATTTATCAGTGAAAGTGAGCCACTGGTAAATCAGTGGAATGTCGGTAATGCATGCACTTAACTGGTAGACAACGAAATTACGTTCTGTGAAACTTTTGCCGATCTAAATGGATTTATATACGTTTTGCAGGAATAAAGTGACAATTTGAACTGAGTGAGTGAATTGTTCTGCCTTATCGACACGCGTTTAAATGTTCTTACCGATGGTTTGTGAAATTTTAGTAATATACTTTACTCAACCGTCATTAGTGATTACAACATTACGTCATAGGACACTTTTAACAATAAAAATGAATGTTTCTACCTTTTAGGGATGTTTAGGTGACAATTTGAAAAGTCGGTCACTTTTATTACCTTATAGACAGTTCAGTATCCACGAGTTTGAAACGTTTTTACCAAAAGTTTTTAAAATGTTGGTAATAGATGCATGGAAATGACAGTCCTGACAACAAAGTGACGTTTGATGAAACATTTGCGAATGAAAATAAATGTATTTACGTTTGAGCAGAATCCAGTGACAATTTAAACTCAGTCGGTAAATTGTTCTACCTTATCGACACGCATTAAAAGTGTTTTTACCGAAATTTTGTGAGATGTCAATGATATACTCTACTGTACTGTCATAAACGCTTACAAAATTACGTCTTATGATACTTTTGATAATCAAAATGAATGTTTATACATTTTAGGAAAGTGTAGGTAACAATTTAAAGAGTCAGTAACTTTTATTACCTTATAAACAGCTCGGTATTCGCGAGTATGAAACGTTTGTACTGAAAGTTTTCGAGATGTCAGTAATGTATGCATTTCACTGACAGTCGTGACAACAAAATGTCGCGCTGTGAAACATTCACCAATGAAAATGAATCTCTTTACGTTTGAGGAGAATCTATTGACAATTTGATCTGAGTCGGTAAATTGTTCTACCTCATCCGACACGCGTCTGAAGTGTTTTTACCGACGGTTTGTGACATGTCGGTAATATATTCTACCTTACCGACAGTAGTGATATCAAAATTACGTTTTATGAAACTTTTGACAATTTAAATAAATGTTAATGTCTTTTTGGGAACTGTAGGTGACAATTTGAAAAGTCGCTAACTTTTTATACCTGATCGGTAGTCTGTATGATTGATTTAATCTTGAATTTAGGTGACATTAATAGACTTGATATTGTTCAAATGATTTGGAACATCATCTATTAACTTTTTGAATTCTAATTATAGCTCTCTTCAACATTAAAATTGAGAAAAATAAAATAAACGAGCGGTTTATTCGCAATGCATGGTATCCAGCCTTGCTTGTCATTTCGATTTTCGATCTAATTTGTATCCTGTCACTGCTGACGAGATCTCGTATGATGAGAACCCAGGTGCATCGTTTGGCCGAGAGAAGGATATTCATTGCGACGCGGGACTGAATAATAAGATAAAAAATTATAAAAAGAAAAAAAAATGGAGCGAGGCCTACTCCGTCTGGAAACCCGACCCTGGTGCCCACCGATTTTGGTATCGAAAGGATACCTCGTGTTTTATCAGGAGAATAATTTCGTTTCATTGTAAAAATTATGAAATAAACTTTCATAAAAAAAAAGAAATTGTTCACATTTAAACAAAATTGAGAGATTGGATAACTATGATGAATGCAAAGAAAAAAAAATCATTATAAAAAGTGTATGAAAAACTTCATTATTCATAAATGAATGATAGGTGAGAAAGGAAAACATGAAGGTAAAAGTTTTTACAAAAATTAAAGCTTCTTCCAAATTCCTTTCTATTTTACGATTTGTTGAAGAATTTTCGAAAAAAAATTCTAACGAATCTAGATATTCATAGATAAATTTCTGCCTCGTTCTACTATCAATATCCTTTTTCCAATCTCAGACAAAGCTTCTCTACTTTCTGTTCTTCGATTCCCATAATTGTGTCTCGCTAATAAACCGGGCGTTCATAATAATTGACGCTCTAATTGATTCGGCTGACGCAAAGGTAAAAGGTTTTTAGCCTCGAGGAGTCACTAAAAGGTGACTCGTTATTAATTACGAGCCAACAAATGTCTTTGTAAGTAAACATGTTCGGCGAGCATTTTCATAAATAATGAGGCGACGGAAGTGGTGGTCAAAACCTGTTGTACCCGACTTATTCCAGCTCTGTGTTTGTTGAATAAACTGTACATTTGTTTTGATGAATGGATAAAAATTTCGCGCTTCCGCTCGGTCATGAATCTGGGTGCAAAAATACAGAAATTGATCGCGCTTGAAAAAACAAGGTGAGAGATGTCGTTTTCACTACAGGTCGTTAATTTGACGTTCCTGCATTTTTTATGAACAGGATATTGAGAGTCAAGAGAGGAATTTTTATTCGACCCGTAAAAGAATTGTGAAAGTTGAGGTTTTATTGGGGGTTCTTCTGCAGCGCGACGTAGCGCTACCGTGTCGCGCTACGCTGCGCATCATCAGAATTCGAAAGAAAGATTTGAAGGGAACTTCCGATTTTGACAGGAATCTAGAAATAACAATAAAGAAACTTCAAAAATGAAATTTTTGGAGAACGTCAATGTATAGTGTCTTTAAGAAGCTTTGATTTTGTAAATTTGTCATTTCTTGCGCATATTTTCGTAATTCTATCATTATTGCAATTTTCTTTGAGTTGATAAAGTAATCTGGAAGTTGGAGATTCTTTTTTCGAGTTACTCGAGTAGGGATCTCCGTAAGGTCGGGCCCCGATTCGCCTCTGCAATTTATGCGTCCGTTCACAAACGCGCCGGTTCTCACACTCCTGCCCTTAAATGTCAGCAATATATAATCCGGCTCTGCCGGCGGTCACTGATATTAAACAACGTAACATTACAATTAGCAGCGTCGGAAACAGTGTCGTAATTATTTTTTTGAAACAATTTTCCTGTTGTTATAATGAGAAAAGGTGTTTAATTGAAATCTAAAGATAACTTCTATAAGAAATTCGTAAAAATGGAGAAATTATGTAAGTTTGGTATTAATTTTGGATTCTGGATATTCTTATCTAATAATAGTGAAATTTCGAAAGTAAATCACATGTTTATTGGAGTAAATTTAAATAAAAAAGGTTGGAATCGTCGATGGAAATGAATCCATCGAACTTGACAGGCCCAGGATTTTTTGGGTCTGATTTCTGGGTCATTCAGCGTTCTTTTTACGTATCTGCCTGCTTATATTAATGGTTCCTGTTTGCGAGAAACGGCGAAACGTGAGTGCATGTTGCCGAGGTAACCCAACCTAACCTGACCTACCCGACCATTCTCCTCGGTCGTCAAAGTGTCAGTCATGGAAGATTTTCGAGAGGCAGGGATCTGCAGCTTAAGTTTTTCCCATTTTTTGTTCGATTTGAGTTATGGAGATTTTACGATTTTAGAAAGGTTTGAGGTAAGGTTAGATGTTATATAAAGCGAAAATAGCATAAATTTTGGAAACGTAAAATACTCAAAGAAGAATAAAAAAATTTTTTTTAAGGATAAGCAAAATATTTTATTTTTTCTTATAATATGATTGATTTCAGGAATTTTTGAAATTTTCGATCACCTTCGTACTCTAGAATAGTTTTTGATTGGAAAAATGTTAAAGATTTTACAGTGTTTCTGCAGCTTTGAAAGAAACTCAAAATATTCCAAAATCTATAGAATTCGTAACTGTTTAATCTGAATTACTGCATATTTTTCAAATAAATACTAATTATCGACAATTTCTTAAACTTTCGTAATTTTTTTTGGAAAAAATTTGAAACATAATACGCACATTTTGAAACTATCCAAGTTTTATTAAAACCTGTCACACTTATAATCCTTTGAAATTTTCTAATGATTTGCGAATTTTTTCAAGAAATGATAGTATAATTGACGGAATAATTGAAAATTGTCTGAAATTGTATGATTTTTTTCCAATAGAGCTTCCTGAAACTTAAAACATTGTACAAACCATTCAAAATTGCTTAGCGTTATATAAATTTGTCAAACTTATTAAGATTTTTGATATTTTCCGATGTTATCTAAATAAAGACACGAAAATGATGAATTTACTATGATTTACAATTCGAATTATTACTAATTAATACACTTTCAAACATTTTCGAGGATTTTATAAAATTCTATCAATTTTCCACAATTTCGAGATTAGTCCTTACTTTCGGAATTTCCGAGAATTTAGAGATAACACTCAATCATTCAAATTATTATTTTATCCTTATTTTATTGAAACTTGCCACACTTATAATTTTTGGAAATTTTCTCATACTCTGCAAACTTTTCAGGTTTTCATTAAGACACATCATTATGCATATTTTGAAGAAATAATAGTACAGTTGAAAAAATCATTGAAAATTTTATGAAATTTCCAATTTTTTTTTATTAATAGAGCCTTACTGGAACTCCAAACACTATTCGAACCATTAAAAATTTCTCAGCTCTATAAAAATATGTCGAACTTATTGAGATTTTTCTGAATTTTTGATAGTTCTCAACTTACTTTAATTAAAACACAAGAACTATAATGATTCAGATTTTGTATTCATACTAAGTAACTCAATTTACAACGTTTTTCAACATTTTCTAAAATTTTACAAATTTTCCGCAATTTTGGGATAACAATATTCAAAATTTTTTATGTTGTCATGACATTTCGGAATGTTCAAAAATTCCGATATAATAATAAACCATCAAAATTATTACCTTCTATCCTAATTTTGATAAAACTTGTCACGTTTATAATACTCTGCGAATTTTTCATGTTTTCATTATGCATGTAATGAAGACATGATTGTACAATCGACGAAATCATTAAAATTTTTAGTAAGTGTTATAACTTTCTTTAATGAATAGAGCTTTCCTGAAACTCCAATTATCATACGAACCATTAAAATTTTTTCAGCTCAATAAAAATGTGTCAAACTTAGAGAGATTTTTATTATTATTTGATTTTTTTCAAGTTATCTACGTAAAAACTCAAAAATAAAAAAATTATTCAGATTCAAATTTCGAACTAATACTAATTACTCATTTCACTGATTATTTTACAATATCAAGATTAGTAAAAGTACTATTAAAAATTTTTAATGTTATCATTACTTTTCAAAATTTTCAAAAATTCAGACATGATACTAAATCATTCAAATTATTCTTAATTTTGTAAAGGTTCGTCTAACTCAATCGATATTTGTAATTATCGAAAATTTTCAATGTTTCTTCGATATTCATTCTTCTAATGGAAATACCTACGTCATACATATTTCTAAGAAATGTGAAAAAAAAAAAAAACATAATTAACAAAATCAATGAACATTTACTGAACTCCCACAAATTTTTAGAATGTCGTTAAATTATGACAATAATGGATATTTTCAATATTATTTAATTTTCAAAATTTGAAAATATATTTAACATGCTAGGATCTACATAAACTTTCCAATAGTTTATACAAATTTTCTTGAGTCATTAGCGTCTTTCATAATTTTCGAATTATGTTTTTCCAATTTAGGCTGAAAAAAAATTATCATGTATATTCTGAAAAATATGATAGAAAACGTGATTTTTGAACATTTCTTGTATTTCATAGAATTGTATGACATTTTTCTAATTCTTCAAGTTTCCTTTTTCCAAAATATTGGAATTTTCAAACATTTTGCCAACTATACAAAACTTTGCAAAATTTTGTTAAAATTTGTCTTATTGTTAGGATTTTTATAAATATTTCAATCTCTTTGAGTTTTTTTTCAAAAGTACAAAGATATGAGAAAAAAATTATTATCTACATCTTAGAAAATGTGTAAATCATCATAATTTGCGAAATTCATGAACATTTTCTATGATTATCATCATCAATTTAATTACTATCAACCCAAAAAAAAATTCGTAAGAGTAACTATATTAGATAATTCTGAATTTCACAGCCTTAATTTCTAAGAACAAAGTACTACAAACCTAAATAGAAGCAGCAATTCACAAATCTGAAGATTCCTGAATGATCAGAAACAAAATTTAAAAAAAAACAGAAATAATTTCAGTCTTTAATGCATAACTTTTCCCCCTCTCCAGGCACACGCAAGCTCTTCGATTCCCTCCCTAAAAAAGACGCGTACCTATTTTTATAATAACCATCCTCCACATTCTTTCTACACTTTTTCATTCAGCAGTCTAACGTCAAGTTGCGAAACGCAGGAATAATCAAGCTCCCGAAAATTCACCCCGGGAACGTCGCACACGCAAGACACAAAAGAGCGAAATATTAGGGACCAAATTGTCCCGATTTTCCTCCGGTTTCGCAACTGTCATTCTCGAGGAAAATACTTAACCCTTAAAAAAGCCAAAATTAGCGTTGGGGTTGGTCCACCAATTTTTTTTCCGCGTCCCGAGGCTTTTTTGGGGATGATTTTTCCGTACGAACGCGAGCACAGGTTTTTTTGTGTGTTTTTGTTTCAGTTTTCTCTTTAGGTATTGAGAGACACAAAGATAGTTTTGTAAGAACGAGTTGCAGAAAGTGAACTGACGAGTCAGATAAATTTTCTAGGCGACAAATTGTTCCTCAACGTCACCGCACGAGCTGCCATTTCAAAACAGGCGAATGAATCTGCTCGCAATAATTACGGTCATTTGCCTTGGGACGGGGACATTTTTTCATGATTTTTTGTTTTTTTTTGCGGTGGATGTTTTTGTTATTGAATTTTCTGAACATGTTTTGGCGTATCTAATATTTTTCTGATCAATTTTGATTATTTTCAGAAAGACGAGAAAGAATTTTTACCCCATAGTCGTTTAATTTTTGAATCCCTAAAACTTTTTATTTTGTTTGGATTGGTTTTTTCTTCATGTTGAAAAGTTTTGTTACTAAAAATTCATCCAAGTTTTTTCAGAATCTTAAGATAAAACAAGAAAAATATTTGCATTGTCTGACATTTGTCATTGAAATCTAAGAATGTATAGGCAAAATTGAAATTTGCTTTGTGATAATAATTGAGAATTTTTGATAGAAGTTATACAAAATTTGTGTGTGCTGTCATAAAAGTATTTTTTGACATTATTTTTTTGTCTATCTAATATTTTTCTGATCAATTTTGATTATTTTTAGAAATACCAGAAAGAACTTTTACCCTATTGTTGTTTAATTTTCGAATCTCTAGAACTTTTTATCTCGTTTGGTTTGTTTGTTTTTTTTTTTTTTTTTTTCATGCTATAAAGTTTCGTCACTAAATATTTATCTAAATTTTTTCAGAATCTTAAGATAAAAAACCAAAAATTTTTGCATCTTCTGAAATTTTCATAAAAATCCAACTTCAAATCGTCGACAAATTTTTCTTGAAAATAAAATGAATAAGAAAATTAATTCGAAGACACCGAAAATTTCTCTCTGAAAATTGAAACATCGAAAGAATGAAATATCAGATATCAAAATTTTTCTAATTCCAATCAGAATATTTCTTAATAACATTATTTTTAAGATTCTTTTATTTCAAAACTACCGAAGTCATAATTCCAAAATTTATTTTAAAACCATTAATTAATTTTCTTACTTAATTATTGCTTACTTTTTGTCGGCTTTCATTCAAAGTGTACGTGATAAGTAATTTCGGGGTCGGAAAAAAGGCTGCAAAAACGACGTAAACGAGCTGTCGAGAAAACGAGCCGAAAGAAGAAAAAAAAAATGAAAGAACTGCAGGGGATTCGTCGTGTCGCGAATCTGGATTGATTGGCAACCTACGTGTTGCGTATGATGGAATTTTTTTTCACAAAAAAATGTTTTTTAATGCAAAATTAATTGAAAATTAAACGGCTAACTTAAAAAACTCTAATTTGAATTATTATATAGAATTCGAGAAAATTTGAAATCGAAACTTTTGAGATCAAACTTGTTTAAATACTGTTTGAAATCTAGAATTCATGATATTTTCGAAATGAAATATAATATAAGAATCTTGATCACTATTTTATATATATATATACAAAAAATATGGGGGATTTTACTCTTCTCAACTTTGATAATTACCATATTCATCGTAAAATGAAAATTTCTTGATATAATCGAAAAAAACACGAAATCCAATATGACAGATAACACACTGAAATTTGAAGCCAAGACTATAAATACTTTATTTTGACACCAAAAATGAAACTTTTTATTGTTATTGTTTTTATTATTATTTTTTTTTTATCGACTGGTCTGAACAGTCAAAAATAATTTGTCTACACTTTTTCTTTTCCTTTAATTTAAATTCTATATTTTCAGTGTAATCTCAATAAAACTTTAACCAAAATGCAATAAAATTATAAGGAAAAACGAAATGACGAAAAATTACCGAGGATTAAAATTTCGAGACGCGCATGATTTGATAGCTGATCAGCCTCATTTCCATGCGGGGGAAATGAAATGCATGACGTTGAAGTGACACGTCAAGAACGATATAAAAATGTGACGCCGCGGATGAAGTGCCATTCAATGAATCGGCTAAAAAAATCCGCGACGATATTCGTCAATCATTTCGACGTCACGAAACTTTGAATCTGGGTCGACCTGACGCGTTAATCCCCAGATGAAATCGTTTTAAAAATAATAAAAAAACTGGGGACGAGAAAATATTTTTATTGACCTCAAAAGTTTGTCCAATAATAAATATTCTATGATTCATTGATCATGATCAATAATAAAATTTTTAATTTCTAACATTCGGAATAATTCAAAAGGATTCATTTTCTCTCATTCTAATTTCTCCGATTCTCAGGAGTTTATCATCATCTGAAACATGGAAATCAATTTCCTAATCGCTTGAAATAATTCAACGCTGACGTGTGCATTAGCAATATTCCGCAAGGTGATAAGAAAATAAGTTATTCTGATAAAAGAGCTTTCGCGGAAGCCGCCTTTGATTTTTATAAGACCTGTATTAAATCATCATCATTCATGATTTATCATTGTAAACTTAGATTACTATTAATCTAGACTAGGAGAGAAAAAATGAATATTCTCAGTTTTTTTATACCACTCCTTTATAGATGATCTTGAACGATTATTCACTCTAATAATTCAAATTTCTCTTCTGGAAGCTTGATTTTTGAATATTTTTAAAGACGTTTCATGACCAAATTGAATATCGTCTGTTCTACATTTTCTTAGCTTACAAATTAGTTATTCATCAATTTCAAATACTGACGATGGAAACAAAATTAAAGTGTTATTTTTGAGCCGAGAAATTTCGTCAATGTCTCGTGTCAAAGGTGCAAGATTTGTCGGCCATTTAATTGGAGGGTGTCGTTGTAAAAATGACGCATCTGCAAATACCGCGACCTTCTTAAGTGATTTAACGCCGACCGGAATAACCTAATTGCGCTAGTGACACGAGCCGGTTAAGAAAATGCAATTCATTACGCGCGGGGCTAATTGCGGTCGCGCGAAAACGGCCAACTTCTGGTTTCGATTCCACAAAACTCCAAAAGGAAATGAAAAATTACCGAGGAAATGGCTTCCGCTGAAAATTTTCATATTTCGAAATTCATCCCAGGAGGAAGAGTAGACTCTCTTTTTGAGTCGCAAAGTATTGGAGACTGTTTTTAAAATTTTTTCAAAGAGTCCTTCGGTTTTATTCATTTACTTTTTTCCGTTTTTGGAGGTTTTTGGTGTGAGTAGAGTCTCGTTTTTGGATATTTGAGTCATCCGGATGGTATACATAAATTCCTAAATAACGGACTACAGTCTTTCAGAAACTTTTACTTACTTTGTTAAAATAATGTCGAGAAAATGAAGCAGACTCCAAAAATTATAGAAAGTTGGGATACTTGGAAATAATTAGAATATGCATTATGAAGAATACATTTCATAACATATTTTTGCAAAATTTAGTAGAAATAGATATTACTGAATATGCGATTTCTAGTAATCTCCTAAAAAGAAATTTTCCTAACTTTTGAGTTTTCCTTCAGTCTCTTTTAGGAATATTCGTAACTTATGCATATTTTTTTTGAGAGACTTAACTCTCCTAAAGAGTTTTTTTCTAGAATACTTTAAACCCTTAAAGTATCTTTTTGTAAGAATGTAATCTTCAGCAACACTTTGTAAGATTTCAGTCTTCGATTCCAATACTTTAAAAGTCTCTCAATTTTCTAATTTTCTAATAGTATCAGTATTTATTATATTTATCCAGTATTTATACAAGTTTCATACCATTCTGACAAATGCATTGATTTCTTCTCACCTTTCTAGAATTCGTTGCTACAGAATTCAAATTTTCTTCAATTTTCATAATTGTTGTGGATTTTTGAGGAAATTCTACACAGAATTCCAGTATTTGTCATTAATTGTCAATTTTCTGTATTTTATGTTGCAAATTAAATTTTTTTGAATTTTCTGATATTTTGATTCATTTCTAGTATTTCAATGAATGGTTCCATTGATTTCCAAAATTTGATGGAACAGTATTTAACATTTGAACATTTAAATTGTTTTCAAAGATGAAAAGTAAGTTTTCTTTGTATTTTCTTTTTTCTCGTGAATTTTAAGCAGTAGAAATCTTTTATTTTTTGATGGATTTTTTAGCATTCTTAAGGATTTTCATACATATTTTCAGAATTCGATGCTCAAAAATTCGAAAAATCTTAGGTTTGCAGTATTTTTTATTAATAAGATAAGCAACGATATTTCTTAAAATATCTATAACTTCATAGATATCTAGTACTTTCTGTATTTTTAGGATTTTCTTTATATCTAAACAGTTTGCAGGATATTCTAGAATTGTCATATACTTCTCTATAGATATCAAAATTTCGATGATTGAGGATTTAAAGTTTTATAGATTATCAGCAATTTATTATTTTTTTAAATCACCTGAAGTATATTATTAATTATATAATGAATGATAAGTGTTCAATTTTATTTTAGACAATATATGATATATTTGGGAGACTCGATTTCCAATATTTTTCAAGACTCACATCTCTTTAAGTATCTTTTTGCGAGACTGAAATCTCCAGTTGAAAACTTTGTAAGACTCCAGACTTCGATGCAAATATTTTTAAAGTCTTCCAATTCGTCTAATTGTTTTCAAGTTTAAATATTTAAAATATTTCTTCAGTATTTATAGAATTTTAAGAATAGTCTCATTAATAGTCTCATTAATAATTAATAGTCTCATTATCTTTTAGGAAATTATGCACAGACTTTGAGTATTCCAGAGATTCATCAAATTTGTGTATTGAAGGTTATAATTTACATTTTGCAGTATTTTATAATATTTTTAAAGATTTCTGGTATTTCTATGGATGATTCTGTTGATTTCTAAAATTTTATGCAACTGTATTAAAAGTTAAAATGTCTGAATTGATTTTTTCGAAAACAGTATTTTTACACAGGTATCACGAACTTTTTGTATTTTTTCGTGGTTTTCCACTACTTACAAAAATAAAATATAAGATGATTAGAGTTATCAGAATTCGATTCTCAAAAATTATAAGTGTCTTAGGTTTACAGTATTTTATTTTATTAAACAGGAAACAACATCTCCAAAAATATCTAGTACTCGATAGATTTCCAGTATTTCCAGTATTTTTCGTATTCTTGCAGTATTTATACAGTTTGAAGAATATTCTGGAAAATTTTATAGATTTCTATACAGATATTAATTTTGATGATTTCGAATTCATGTTTCTAGAGATTATTAACACTTCGACATACGTATTTTGAAAAAATTTTTTTTATCCATTATATCATAAGCGAGATGAGTGTAGATGGAAATATAATTTACTTTTCAAAAATTAAGTAACGAACTTAATTTTTTTTTTTTTTTTTGAGACTTGCATATCTTGGAGTATCTTTTTGTGAGACTAAAATCTCCAGTTTTAGTACTTTACAAAACTTCAGTCTTCGATTCGAATACTTTCAGTATCCTGAATAATATTGCGAAATTCAAAGAGAAAGAGTTTTTTGATACATTTAAATTTTCGGAAATATTTATTCTTCACTCCGACATGCACTGGAAAATTATATTCTTCATTATATCTAAGTGTCTATAAAAAGCCTGAATTTAAAATTAACCATTGTTTACAAGTCCAGTGTATTGCAAATCAATGAAAATAATTGAAAAACTTTTGTTTCCGTCATTCTATATTTATTTAAAGATACCCTAATGTTTGAATATTATAACACGATACATAAAAACTAAGTGCATTTATATACTGCATAATGTTTCACGTAATATGCAATAAGATATTCAAGATAGGAGTTAATAATTTTTCACGAAAAACAGTGCAATATCTAACAATCATGCTTTAACATCAGGATGCACATTCACATTACCATCTTACAACGAAATAAATTCGCCATAGCATTGAAACTCGAAACTTCATGATTTCAGAACTGCATCTACAGCAAGATCTTTGTTTCCTGTAAAAATGAACTGTAAAGACAACAAAAATTCGTGTAACTAGGGTGTAATTTCATCTCAAATCGTTAAGAAATCGATGACACCATTGGACCCTCATTCAATCAGTGAAAATGACAAATAAGTAAATAATCTGCAAGAGATCCATCGAAAAACCAAAATAAAACTTGACATTTTACTCGAAAAACTATTTTTCAACATCCCTACACGTTGGGATTCGAACCCGCCACCCTCAAAAATCCCTGCAACTATACCCACTCACCCATTACATCCTTTTTACTCCCACTCTTCTACGAGCTCTTCAAACCGGAAAAAATTTGTTTTCTTCTTCGATAACATTCTGAATCACTCTTCAACACTAATGAAACATGAAAATACCGTATTTTACAGTATCAAGTTCTGGAAATGTAGTCCCAAAGTCAGGATATCTCGTATTTCTCAGCTTTCATTCCGTACAAAGCTGCAACATTTTTATTTGTCGCAAAATGCAGGTAAGGTTGCGTACAAGTGACAGGCACAAATGTGATACGCGTACGTTTTGTCATTTATGTATTTACCGGTTATGTTATCGCCGCGTTGCTGCGGCCAGCGGAAAGAAGGCCTCGGCTGCTGCTTGCTGCGCATATCTCCCTCCGGTACCAGCGCGATCAGCTGGTCGCTTTTCAAACGATTGGAGACCACTACTTACCTGCAACACAAAAAAAGAAACATGAACCGATCGTACAAAGTCATTAACAAAGTGTCAAACATTTTCGCAGGAAATAAATTCCATGACTTTTGCACGCTCCGTGAATTACTTTCGCTTGCAGTATCGCGGTATACGCGATGAATTTTGCCAACGGTAAAAAATGAGCGAGAAATTCGCGATGGAAGTTTATGAGTTGAAGAATCTGAGGGTTTTTGGTGGAACATTTTGCGTTATGAGATTTCAAAGGGATGGGTCGAATTTATTTTTTTGTTTTGTTCGAATGTTGGTTAGAGAGGTTGGACTTTGTTTTTTGGGTGTTTTTGAGGATTCAGTTATGACAGACGATTTTCTGCTACTTATTTTTCTATGAATGCAGAGAATTTTTTGATTGAAGTTGGTGAAGAATTCAATAACGAAAATAGAATTGAGAAAGTTTAAGGAATCTTGGGGATCTTGAAATTATTATATTTTACAGAATTTAAAACACTTGTCACGATCTTTCTGAGTTGTACTTGACAGTTTCAAATTATTGTTATCAGCAGAATTTTACAACAATTTGGGTACTTTAGGAATTTTTTTCCAGTATCAAAGAGTCTTTGAAAATCCTATAGAAATGAACAAACTTTGAAAATATACTAGATATTCCGAATAGTTTGTACCTATAATGTTCAAAATTTTGAGAATCTGAAAAAAAAATCAGAATTCGAATTATTATAAAAATTCTGTTTATGTTGAACCATTTGTAGGATATTGGAGATCACTCAAAAGTTTTTAAAATTGTTTTCAATCATATTTGTTTAGAAAGGATAAAATGTTTTACGATTTTCAATAAAAAATCAAAAAACCAAAAAAGCACTGAAAGTTTATGCGAATTTTATAAAGTTGAAGTAACTTTGAATTGATTGAAGTTGATCGAAAAAATTCGGAAAGTATTGAAATTTTGTATAACTGACATGAATGCTCAAAATCTAACAAAATTTTTAGAATCCCTGGAAATATTAATAGACGTTATATATTCTCTTATTATTTATAATATTCAGAAATATACAGGATGATTTTTCAACAGAAATCCAGAATACTTAAAAAGTATACAGAAATCACAAAAGAATCCTTAAAAATAAAATGAATTCTCATGGAATTCAGAAATTATTCAATCGTTTGGAATATGTATCAAAATTTTAATAACTTCGAAAATAAAGAACTTTGAAAATTGCGAAACAAGTAAAGAATTTTGAAAAATATGAAAAATTCCAGTAAATGTTCGTTTTTTTCGAAAATTGTGTTAATAATCACATTTAAAAATATTTAATTATCACACAAAAATGCTATAGGCTCAATAAATTTTCATATAATGTTTGAATTTTCGAATAATTCTAACGTTATTTGAAAATTCATCAAATCAAACAACTTCATTCCAAATATTGCCAATAATTTTTAAAAATTCGAAAACTTTGTATAATTTCGAAAATCAATCATAAGCTTTGTCAATCATATAAATATTCATGGTTTTTTTTAAATTGATGTATTAACGTTTTTTAATTTTTCAAAAACTCTGAAAAACTAGACGGAAATTCAAATATTTATAGAAATATTGTAAGTTTGACTGTTTTTTTTTTTTGCAATTCGTGAGGTTTCGAATAGTTCGTATCACGTTCAAAATTTAAAAAATAATATTCTTAAAAATGGAAAAGATTTTTGTAAATTTAAAAAAATTTTATCAGATTCTGCATATTCTGTTAATTATTGTATTTCTTCAAAGTTTTCATGATAATTTTTGTATCCTACTCTGATAAAAATTTAAAAAACTTGAAAACTCGTAAAAAATTAGGAAAGTCTGGAATATTGGTTGGTACTATGTTAGACAATTCAAAAATACTTTGAAATTGAGAAGCATTCAAAATCCTAAGTATCGTAAGCACCATACCCAGAAATATTGAAAATATTTCTAAAGTAATAGAAAAAAATGAAAAACTTGGTTATTGTATTTTCTTCATATTTTTTCGAAACATGCATCAAAAAGGTTGTTTATATTTTAAATAGAGAACTGAAAACTCGATAGTGCAAGACAAATATTTTAATATGAAATTATGAGGACAACTCTTTATAAGTTCTACAAAGTTTCATGCAATCACGAAAGTTCTACTGGAGAGTTACTGTAAAATTCAAAGAATTGTTTATATATTTTCATACACTGCTTTGATTCCTTAGATTTGAAGAAAATGGAAAAAATATTCACGTACTTCGTAAATTGTTAACAGTTTTCAAAATTTTGTCAAAAAATACAGAAACTGTGAGATATCCTTCAAATTTTTAAAAATCAAACAATGTTCAATAACACTCTTAATGAATAATCCTGAAAATAAGAATAAAAATCGAAAATCTTCAAAAATCCTAAAATCCTGACATGTACTAGCACCCCCTCCCCGCACCCTAGTAGTTTTGATCCTTATCTACATCATATAAATAAATGAAATTTCTTTTCAAAATTCAAATTTCCCAAATGCGCACCTTATAAAATCCTTATAAGAAACTGAAATTCTTTATAAAGAATGATTAAAACAATCTCCTAAGGTATTTTTCCTATAATATTAAATCAAATACATTCTTACAAGAAAGGTCAGTTTTTCATAAGGTTTCTATATCGACACCTGAAAAGAAATTGGATTCCTATAAGAAACTTTATTTTCTTATAAGCTTTTCATAACGTTCGAAATTACTAGAACCTCTCCATCAAACTTTCTTTTTCAAAATAGTCCCCCAGAAAGCACGTATAGGGCAAACGTTCCAGGGTGGAAAAGAAAGGGATGGGGGAAATGTTTTATATCAAGGCGCCCTCATACCTATTATTCCCCCTGGAGGGTGACGCGGGGCACGAATTAAAACGCCTCATAAATATCTGAAACAAAGGCGTCCGCTTTGGAGGGCGTACGTTTGAAAGATATACGGCCCTCGTCGGAACGAATCGTCGGGGGCAAGAGGGGGGGGGGGGATTCTGACAGTGGGCTTAGACGTCGCAGGAAAAATACAAGTGTATTTTATCAAGATCGCGATATATATACAGCCACATGTACATATATTTTCGCGCGTTTTCCACACATCGTTGAGTTTGATGAAGACATTCTGAAACTCCTTGGGACTTGTTTGGACCTGAATGAGAGAATGGGATAAATCGTCATATCCAGCAATACATGCTACTACCATCAACACCTTTTCCAAAAGTTTGCCATCCACCATTACTTATTAAAAATATTTTCCAGCTTCATCCTGGCTCTTTTTATTGCACCCAATTGTTTCAACTTCCTCCAAAGTTTAAAAAATTGTCCCAGTCACTGCTGAACCGAGGGAAACTTCACTTTTTGAAAGGCCTGATGTGATCTATGGCGTAAGGTTGCGTCACTCGTGGAACAGATGCAGGCTTCCTCGCGTATATAACCCATAGCATATACTATCAACTGGAGATCGAGGGTCGAAGAATGGCGTTCGACTACTGTCACAAATCACTCGACTTTTGTGTTACGGCTTTTCCAGCGTGGGGAGGAAATGCCCAAAAACGTGCGTGTGCTCACTTTCTCACGGGTTAATGGCGCGATCCGATCAAGTTTTCCATCCGGCCCTGACTTATGGCCCGAGACGAAAGGCCGGTGGTTCTGGAGCGAACTGTCTGGAGTTTCTACTCCTACTTTATGTTTTTTCCATGTTTTCTTCTATTCTCCAAGTAGAAAGTTTGAGTGGAACAGGCCCGTGCACAGAAACCTGTGTTTGGGGGGATTTATTCACTTTTATGTTGTACTTGTGGAATAACATGCAATTGAAATTGATTTGGTTTGACGGTACATGGTCCATTCATAGCGATGTAGATAATGAATGTAGATTGGATGAGTGAATAAATAAAATATTTGATCAATAAATAATCAAATATATAAGGAAATATCAAAACATCATTTGTTCTCAACAACTTCTACTTTATATAATAAATCTTTGTTACGTTTCCAACAAATTTAAGACGAGCAACTCAATTACAGATACACAAATTGCGAAAATTTTACGAGGACGGATTGGATTATTTTTTAATCTATATAGCATTTAATTTTATCACATGAAAGTTATATTATTGTGATAGAATTTTGTCAATTTTAATATAAAAAGATTATTAAATTAAAAAAATATCAACCAATGGTGGAGTTATGGCCCTTTCCCAACTTTTTCTTTAAGCTTGCAGTGACTGCAATGCAAATACAATAAGTCAACTGAGATTGTAATATCCAAAAACGTTACATTTTTTAGTGTAACGATAACGTAACGCGTTACATTATTTAACAAATAACGATAACAGGAACGAGTTCCTTTTTTTCTGGTAACGAGTAACGAAAATCGTGTTATTCATTTCACATCTGTCTCATCAAGTTTTTAGAACGATTTGTAACATTTTGAGAAATTTCGTGAAACTTGGATATACATAATTTTTTGACTTCCTTATTTTCGGATGAGAATTGTATAATTTTATAATTTAAGATGGAACAGAGTGATGTATTAGTAATTTCTGTACAAATATTGACAAAAAGTATGCTTTTTCACTTTTTATTAAACATTTTCACAATTCTAGCAATTAATTTTAGAAAGCTGCATATAAATACATGAAAGTACTGGAAACCTTAGTTCTTAAAATCTATAGCAGGATCCCTAAAATCTATGAATTATGCTTGAAAACCTTACGTAATTTTATAAATACAAAGAAAATGAAATACGAAAAATACTATACATTATTCACTTTTTTTTCTAATGCTATTAGATTCTTCGATAATTTCTGCAATTCCAGATATCAAGAAACTCTGATTTCTCGAGCATTGAATTCTAATAATGTTCGTGTGAAGAAAACCATAAAAATACTACAAAAATGTTCAAATTTTAAAAATCTGTTGAAAATTCAAGAAATATCAAGGACTCCCTAAATCTATAAAGAAACTGTTTACTGCAAAATCGATCAAAATACTGCAGATACTTCAAACTTTTAACTCTAGGAAATATGATTCTTGAAATTTAAAAAGATACCTTTAAAAAAACTTTCAAATTTTCCAACATTCTATAAATACTAGGAAATACAAAAAGAAAATACATGTTAATAGAAAAATACAAGTACATCTATGAAATATTAAATATCTATAAAACTTTTCAAACTATAACATCGAATTCCAGAAATTTATACAGAAATATACAAGAAAACTGAACAATCTTTCAAATCGTAGAAAAACTGATGAAATACGAAAGATACTGAAAGAAAAATGAATCTATTGAGACACCTGTTTTCTGAAACATTCTTTTGGAACATGAAAAATTTATTGAGCTTCACATTTCAGAGCTCGAAATTTTCGAAATCCATGTATAAAAATTTATATCAAAATGCTTAAAGTATATAAAAATACTAGAAAACCCTGCAAAATTTTATGCATCCTAAAAAATAAGAATAGTTTCAGGAATACTGAACAATTTCTTAAAATCGTAGGAGATATATATAGAAAATATCAAAAAGCAATGAAAATCTATCCACACACTGTTTTCTGAAAAATATCATGCAATGCAAGATATTAAAATTTATATCAAAACGTAAAAACCAACAATAGAAACATTTCATCGAAATCGCTTGAAAGATCTCGTTGGTAGAGGTTCTAACCCCCCCCCCCCCCCAACGTCCGTCTCTTTTGAGTGGAATGGAATCATTTGCTCCTGTTACGAGAAAGGATCAATACATGAATTGAAATGCAAATGATTTGGAATTTCGTAGAACAGTGGTTCTCTCAAGAACCTATAAATATATGCAGGGATAGAAGTACTTTCATCACCAGAGATTATTTTTCACACCTTCCAAACTCCAAAAATTTTTAAACCAGTTTCTACCAATCGATAGAAAAAAAGTAAATAAACAACTGTAAGCAGCTGAACTGCAAAAAATTTTAGTTTAATTTGTGTAAACAGAAAAGTTACAAAAGTTGGAAATAAACAAAGTTGCGCCGCGAGGAAAACAGTGCCCAGCTGTCTGGGAGTTCTGTGTGTGTGTAGGAATGGTGGGGGTGGGGGCGGGGGTGGGTGGGGGGGGGGTTGGCTGAGGAAGCAGGCGAGCCCCTCAAAAACGCTTGCAGAACCACATAAATCAGGTCAGGGTTGGCTACGGGGGTGGGATGCAGGGTAAGGTTGGGTAAAGGTCATCGCACAGCGCGCGAACCCACGCGGGCGACGCCAACGACGCCTGCGCCTTCGTCAATTCATAAACAAGTTTTTTTGCAATAATAAAGTGTCTAAAATAATTCTCATCCAAATTTTTACAAATCCCTAAACACAGATCATAATTTTAGAATTTTTCCCCGGCTCCTTCGTCAAACCTTCAACTGTATAAAAATGATCAGTAATTGACATTTATTTAACATTCCCCAATTCCCGAACCTTTCATGAACCTAAGGGAAAAGGTTGATTCCATTTTGATGACTTTTGTAACAAGTTATAGCTCGGACTGAATTCGTGGTCCTTCGAGCCGGATGGCCACTCAAATTCCCGCCCAATTTTTTCCTGGTCCTTCGAGCCGGATAGCCACGTGTCACATTGCTCAAATTCCCGCCCAAAAAAGTGAATTAAAGTTTTTTCAGACGATCAAATATGTAAGTATTGATTAGGGTGGATGGAAAACATTCAGATTCGACGACTTTTCGTCTGGGGAAAATATCCGAAGGGTCGTGTTCGCATCCTCGTCTCCCCATTCACGGCGTTACACCTCTTCCATATCGATCCTTGGGAAGGCGCCACACACAAGTACGCTTACGTCATAAATATTTCGCGATACAAATATTGAGACGCGAACGATCGCGGGCCGTACGTATGCAAAGTGTCCTGAAATTGGCGCGTAAGTCCTGGACTTTACGACGACGCTGATGAAAAATACGGCGCGGGCGTCGCTTTTATTAACGCGAGGGCGTTTTTTCCTCCCTTTCTTTCTCCATTCTTCACGAATTTTCTGATATTTTACACAATCAGATTTTGTATCGATTTGAAGCGATATTCGATGATATTTTGAAGACGAGAAGTATTTTTAGGGATTCAGTTTCAATCAAGGTGGTGAAAAATGTGGGTATGGTGGGGGTAGCACTACCCATCTGGAAAATTCAGCATAGGGAGAAAATTCAAAAACACCTAACAAAGAATGCATTATTATATAAATTGTAATTTTATACCAGATTTTTATTGAAAAATTGAAATTTTTTTGATCACACAGTTTATGTACTTCCACAGCATCTTCGCAATTTTCTGCAATCTGAAAAATTGCGTACATATTCTGAAATTCTACGAATTTTCGGAATTTCTGAGAATGACCGACATCCCTTGAAATTTCACACATTTTCTGATTTTAATAAATTGTCCAACTTTGAAACGTAATAGACTATTACATTTTTTAGAATTTCAGACAATGTTACTTACACATGGGAGATTTTTCTTAATTTTTAAAAATTTTTCAAGGATACAAGTTTTTTATCGCAAAGTAATTCATTTTTCTAAGGATAATGGTAAACATAATTTACAAAATTAATAAAAACATTCTTGAATTCAACGAAACTTTTGATTTTTCTAGAAATATTGACAACTATGGAAATTTCAATCGTGTTTTCATGTTTTGAATTTAAAAAGATTTTCAACATTTCAACAACTATCAAAAACTACAAAATTCATCTAAATATTTGTCAAACTCATGAAGACTTTTTATGGTTTCTGGACACTTTTGTTTTTTCAATTTTCTTGAAACAATTTCAAAATCATTATTATGCGCATTTTGAAGAAAAAATAAGTATAGTGATGAACAAAATATACAAAATTCAACAATATTTTCTGAAATTCTACCAATTTCTCGAATTTTTCAAAATTATAAGCCATTGTCTAAATTTTAGATGATTTCTGATTTTATGCAATGTTGAAAAATTAAAAGGCAATGCAGATCACTCAAAGTTATCAGAATATTTTAATAAATTTTACAATACTTTTCGAGTATTGCAAATTTTAATGAAAGAATTTAGAAAAAAAATATTTTTATGCATATTTAAGAGAGTTATAATAATGAAAACAATTTATCAAACTTGTGAATATTTCGTGGAATTTTACATGAATTTTTATTTGTTTATAATTATTTACAGCTTTTGAATTTTTAATGTGTTATGATTTTTCGATATTTCAACATTTCTGATGTCCAACCAGCTACTTTGAAATTTCAAAATTTCATAGAAATTTGTACAACTCACAAAAATTTTGTCCGATTTTTATATTCTTCTAAGTATTTCAAATTTTTGTTAAAAGTATATTAAAAATAAACCTATGCATAATTAAAGGAAATATAGTAACGAACTCAGTTCATAAAATTGCTATTATTTTCTGAAATTCTACAAAAATTGTCATTTATTTATAATAAGAATTTTCAATGACTTATGATTCTTTCATATTTTCAACATTTCTAATGTCGAACCAGCTACTCTGAACTTTCAAATTTTTCGAGAGATTTGTACTACTCATAAAATTGTTTTGTTATTTTTACTACTTTTTAAGTATTTCAAATTTTTGTTAGAAATACGAAAAACATAACTATGCATATTTGAAAGATATATTATAATGAACACAATGTATAATAATATGAACATTTTCTAAAATTCTACAAAAATTTTTGAGAAATACTTTCAAGAAATATTCACATTCTTTCACATTCGCAATGTGTTCTAATTTTGAAAAATTTGCAAAATTTTTAGCAACATACCAACTACTCAAATTTAGTAAATTTTTTTAAAATTCGTCCAGCTCTTTAAGATTTATTTTGGTTTATAATTACTTTTCAAGTAGTCCAAATTTCTTTTCCAAATCAGAAGAAAAATATAATCGTGCATATTTATGAAAAACATGTTTCTGAACACAATATCCAAAACGTTTTCAAGAATTTCACGAATTCACAAAATTTCGAAAAAAATTGACCATTCAAAACTTTTTTCATGTTTTATAATCTTCAAAAATGTAAAACATGAAAAACTACTTAAAAACTTCCAAAAGTTACAAATATTTGTCCTAACTATAAGTACTTTCGTAATTTACTGATGTTTTTCGATTTTCTCATGTTTATTTACAAATTCAAAGAGATAAACAAACAAATTTCTAAAAAAATACGATAACGACCCCTCTCCCTCCACACGACTCAAGTCATTTACTACCAACCCAAAAAAATCGCCCCCTACCACCCCTGGTCACAATCATGTAAATCTATGAACAAAAAATTGATAAAGTCAAAAATCATAAAAGTCTAAATAAAACATATCCCTCAAACAATTTTCATACAAAATAAACGATTGCAAAGAAAAATCATCACTACCCCACCAAATCATCAACATTACAAGTGTTTAAATCACCACTCACACATCTCACTTCTCCAGACTGTAATTACCATTCAATCAACAACAATCACAAAGGGTAGAAAAAACCCAAACAAAAAAAAATAAAAAAAATGAAAGGGTGAGACAGAGACCCAGATGGAATCAGTGCAGCCTGGAATATTGGAAAACGCCAAGTTGTAGGAGTATGGGGGCTGCAAGAAAGAGATGACGCCGGGTCGCTATACCAGGGGTTTGGGGGGTAAGTCGGGTGGTTGAAGGGTTGGGGGAGGGCACTATTTATGACATGTACGTGGTATCTTGAAAACACTGGGAGATACAGAAAAGGAGGATGGGAAAGATATGCTGCTCCTGTCACTCGACGTTTCGGAGAGAGACGCCGTGTTATTGCGCCAGTCGAAGTTTACCCGCGACTCTAATAAAAGAGTCCCGGGTATGCTAAAAAACAGCGAAAAAAGGGGGAAAGGGGATAAAAAGTCACCCTCGTCTTCGGGGTTTTTGCTATTTTCCCCTTTCGAGATAAATCTCGAATTAGCAATTAACGAGTCCCGGATTTGCGCGACTCTCTCGAAGAGTGTCTCGCCATAAGTTACGGGACGGTAGTCATATATTACGAGACGATCAAGTTATTAAAGACTGCTGAAACGGAGCACGAGAATAACCGGTCATCGATGCTCTAGGAATCAAACTTCTGAAAAATTTATGTATTTGAATTGATGTATTTGAGTAAATTTTCACCACACAAATGAAAGGTAGATACATCGTTAATTTGTAATATATCGTATGGTATTTATATATCAAATTTCGTTCCTTTTTCAGGGATTTTTATATATTTCTATTATTTCTATGGATCGCTTAATAGATTTTTGAATATTAATGCTATAGTATTGAAACTTTCAACGATATTGAGAATTTAAATTGATTCTTCAGACGATAGTTTCTTTTATGAAGATTTTCAATACTTTTATTCCATATTTTCAAAGTATTCATGTTCGATTGTAGAAACTGTATCAATCTAATAGAATGTATTTTTAATGTTTTCCATATGAATTTTTAGAATAGGTTCTCAAATTACAGGTATATAATCATTGTAGTATATTAAATAATATGCTCCAGGACGTAAAGTTGCGTGAATTTCTAAGAAAATTATATCTACATAATTTTTGTGTATTGGAGGATTTCTATTTAACTATTGAGCAAGTAAAGTAGTAAAGTACTGAAATTGATTAATAGTAAAATAGTGAGCAATTAAAAAGTCAAATAGTGAGCTAGCAAACTCCTTAAGAGGTAATTAGGTGAATTAGTAAACTAGTAAACTCGTTGACGAGTGAATGAGTAAATTAGTAAATGGTGAGCGAGTTAACTATTGACCTTGTAAACGGGTAAGCTAGGAAACTGATAAGCTAATAAACTAGTAAGCCAGTAAGCAAGTAAATCAGTAAACAAGTAAGCTGGTACACTAGTAAACTAATGAAATCGGTAGATAGTAAACAAGGGAAAAAGAAAAAAAGTAAGCTTGCAAACTCGTTAAGAAGTAAACAAGTTAATTAGTAAACGACTAAACTTGTCAAATTTGTAATAGGAAACTTGTAAACTCGTAAGCTAGTAAACTCGTAAGCTAGTAAACTAGTAAACTACTGAAATCGTTAAAAAGTAAAATATTCAACACGTGAAAAAGAGAAACAGTAGGCTAGCAGACTCCTTAGAAAGTAAATAGGTTAATTGGTATATTAGTAAACTTGTCAAATTCGTAATAAAAAAATTGTAAGCACGTAAGCTAGTAAACTAGTAAGCTAGTTAAATACAAAACTAATAAGCTAGTAATATACTGAGCTAGTTAAATAAAAAACTCGTAAGCTAGTAAGCTACTAAACAAGTTAACTAGTAAACTTATTAACAACTGAATTAGTAAATTAGTAAACTGGTAAGCAAGTAAAATATTACATTCGTAAATTGGTAAACTAGTAAACTAGTTAGCTAATTCACTAGCACACTAGTGAGCAAGTAAATTAGTAAACAAGTAAGCTGATGAACTGGTAAACTAGTAAACTGGTAAAAAATTAAACTTGTAAGCTAGTAAACAAGTAAGCTAGAAAACTAGTAAACTACTGAAATCATTAAAAAGTAAAATATTAAACACGTGAAAAAGAAAAATAGTAGGCTAGCAAACTCGTTAGAAAGTAAATAAGTTGATTAGTAAACTAGTAAGCTTGTAAAATTTGTAATAGTAAACTAATAAACTAGTAAGCTAGTTGAAGAGAAAATTAATAAGCTAGTCAACTATTGAGCTAGTTTAATAAAAAACTAGTAAGCTAGTAAGCTAGTGAACTTATGAACTAGTGAATTCTTTAACAAGTAAATTAGTAAATTAGTAAACTAGTAAGCAAGTAAACTTTTAGACGTATAAACTGGTAAGCTAGTAAACTAGTAAGCTAGTAAACTAGTCAGCTGGTTAACTAGTAAGCTAGTGAGCAAGTAAATTAGTAAACAAATAATCTACCATAGTAAACTAGTAAAGTAGTAAGGTAGTAAACCAGTAAGCTAGTTAGAGAAAAAACTAATTAGTTTCTAAACTACTGAGCTAGTTAAATAAAAAACTAGTAGGCTAGTAAGCTAGTGAACTAATAAACTAGTAAACTAGTTAACAAGAAAATTTGTAAATTAGTAAACTGATAAGCAAGTAAACTAGTAAACTTGTTAGCTGGTAAATTAGTCAGCAAGTAAAGTAGTGAACAAGTAACGTAGTAATCTAGTTAACTAGTAAGCTGGTAAACTAGTTAGCTGGTCAATTAGTAAACGAGTAAATTATTAAGCTAGTAAACTTATTTTCAACATTTTCTTAGTATCATATACATAATTTCTGAGAATTTTTATAAATAACCATTATATTATATTTTGTAGATTGCTACAGACATTTAAGGAACTCAAAATGCTCTCAAATGCAAATTTCGATCTATTCTCAGTAATTACTTAAATTAATGGTAAAATCACATTCATATAGATTTTTGATGTTCTATATCGTTATTTTTTTTTCATATTTTTTTTATGTTTAAAAGATTTCGTTGCGTTTTATAGAATTTATGTAGATTCATTGTATATTTAGAATTTGATGCTCTAGAATCTCAAAATTTATACATCATAGGAGCGCTTGTCGGAATTTTTTAAAAATATTTTTTTCAAAGAATTCAATGAATTGTATTATTCTTTTAGATTTTGTATGAATCAAAAGATTTGTAATACTTTTATATGGATTTTTTATAGATTTCTAGAATCTGATGATCTAAGATTCAAAGTTTTGTAAATTTTTCGCATTTTTGTAGATTTTTATTTTTCCTGCTCATTCACTGAATTGCAACAATTTTTCTGATTTATGCTTCATACGTATTGCAAATTTCTACTTTTAATTCAATACATACTGCTATCGTTTTCATGCATTTTTTAGTACTTCTATTTCCATTCTTTATCGATGTATCTTTCATCATTTTTGCAAGAATTATTGATCAATTTAGCACTTCAAAATGTCAGTTTTGAGGTTAGAATAACGAAAAATATATTTAGACCCCCGTGATTATTTATAAGAAATATATTCAACCTCTAAATTACCACTACATTTCTAAACTCCACAATCACATAAGATTCAAACCTCGAAATGGCAACTAATATTCCTTTATAATTCACAATTTTCTTCAAAAACCATCAAAATCACGGAACACAAATAGTCTCTGATACTGAGCTTTCGGCTCGCGAAAATTCATCCGGGATCAAAGCCGGCGTCGCGATTTTTCGCGGTTCGCACCCGGGCGCGATGTCGCTCATCCGTCCGGCTCCTCGGCTCGCGGACCTCGCGATTTATAATCGCGCGACGGTTTTACAAACGTCGGCCCCGGGGGCAATAAAGACGCGCGATGGATTAGCATTCCGAGGCGGCGGATCTATTCTGGTGATTTGAAAGCGGGCACGCGCGTCCAATGAATCAATCGGGAGCCATCGCCCCGGAACCCGGCGCGTCCGTCTTCTCCTCGTCTTCGGCTATCTTTTCTCCTCGAGATTCCCTTTTTGTCCCCGGGATCCCGGGGCCATCCATCCGGGCGGCTCGCAAATTTCTCAAACTGACAGACCCCGGCGACGCCATTAGTTGCGATTGAGATTGACTCGCGAAACGCCCGAGGCCACGGGACGGACCGACCGCCGGACCCCGGGTTCGCGATCCGCGGTTCGAGGATTTTGAAGAGGTTTTTCTTGACGAGGAAAAAGGTTTTAGGGTTTTTGTGAAGACGCAGTGAGAGATACGCGAGTTTATTAGAGGTTTTTGAAGGTTCGAGGGAGCAAAGTTATTTTGTTGACTGGATTTTCGAGTGAGGTTTATAGAAAAATGTTACATTATTTGTATTTCTTGTAAATTTGACTGTTATAAAGTTGTAAATGAATTTTCGCATGACGATGGAACTTTTTTAAGTATTAATTTAATTGAATAATTAAAACAATTTTTGATGAAACAAATTTTTTAAGCACCTACGGGTTCCACTCTTTCGTATTTTCAATAAACGTATTTCCATCATGTACAGTTCCTGGGTTATTAATTATTAGTTCTCATAGTTTTTGAAAATCTTGATTCAAGATTCATAAATTTCGAACGTTTCCTCGATATCTTTGTAATATCATAAGACGCCAACTTATGAACAACAAGACGTTCACAGAAAATTGTCAGATTATTCATATTTTTTGTAAAATTGATTGATATTTGGTTAAAAATAAATTTTTACATGACGCTTGAACTATGTCCAATATAGGTAAATTAATTATAAAACATAATTATTTATGAAAAGTTTTTCATCAAAAAAAAAAAAAAATGAAGGAGCCTATGGGTTCCTTCCAAATCAATTATTATTCTATGTATTCAAAAAAAGTTACATCAATAAATAATAAAAGTACAAAAAAAAATGCATGAAAACGGCAATAGTATATATTTTACATAAAAAAGTGAAAATTATCGAAACGTGGGATAACGAAGAAAATATCAATTTGAAAAATAGTGGTGTAACCCAGTGAATAATCAAAAAAATTTTTAATCTACGAGAATGCTAAAAATGTTCGAATCGTATATCCTAGGTCATTAAAGTCTAGAAGTCTATATAAAATCTAAATAAAATATTAGAAAATGTTTCGAATCATGTACACTCTGAAAAAATAGTCAAAGTAATTGAATTCTATGAAAAAACGGTTTTCTGTAAAATCTCGACAAATACCTCTACAATCTATAAATTATAGAATTCCAGAGCATAATATTCTGCAAATATTATTATTCTTGTAAAATTTCAAAAATGCGAAAAAACAAGAACGCAAAAAGCATGGAAAATTTTGAAAATTGTGATTTTCTAATTTATTTATAGAATTACTGAAAATTAATCGAAATTCGCATTTTAGACCATCGAGTTTTTCTATATTATTGTAGAAATCTACAGAAATATAAGAAATCTATAAAACTACTGAGATATGCTCTAGAATTTCGTAAATTGTACTAGAAAAATTAAAAAAAAAAACTACCAGAAATCTTCTAATACATAAAAATTATGTAAAAAAAATTTTCTTGAAAATTTAAAAATTTTTTAAACTAGAGAATATTTATTGCTATACTTCTATACATAATTGAATAATAGTATATTTCTAGAAGTTACTTTACAAATAAATATAGAGAACGATAAAAATACATCAAATTTAATATCTACAATTCATACAATTAAACATACTTTAAATTGTAGAATTACAAAAAAACATAAAGTATAAATAAAAGTAATCTTTATAAAAGATTCTGTTTTATGTTAAAAAATAATTTGAATATCCAAAAGCGATCTATGTAAGTACTAGAAATCTATGAAAATACTAAAAAATACTACCGAATTAGAAAGGAAACATACTTTACGAAAATTCCATAAATTCAAAATCCATGTGGTTACAATTTTTAAAAAAATCTATCAAAGTGTTAAAAGTTTTAGAAACTTGAATCTAGGATAGGATAACCTAGGAATAACTTAGGAAGATAGGCTATTGGGTTTTTAGATCCCTCCCCCCACTCCTCTCAAACCTAACCCAAGTAGAAAACATCCAACCTAACTTATCTACTTTGAATAATGAACACTTTTTTTTGTTCTAAAAAGTGGCAACCATTTTTTACCTCGATATTTGCAACATCAAGCTTTATACACAAATCGAGACCTGCATTATTTATTATAAAAAATCAATCGTCTTGCATCACTTTCTGATTTATTTCAAGCGCGATCCACTTGGAAACAAAGTTTCGAGGAGAAAAATGTTTCACCTCACGTCACAAGTTTTCCTTACAAAATCAAAGTCAGGATTGGATTTTTCTTTACAATGGCACAGTTGTTTTTATGTCATGTAGAAATAGAGAAAATAAAAAAATCGTGAGAACTTGGAGTATCAATTTTTTTTTCAAGAAGCTGGAAGTTTTAAATGGGGAATTTTAAGATTGGGAATGAGGAAAAGGCTCTATGAAAACTGTTGAGCATACTTTTTTAGAGGCAATGTTGAAATGGATGGAATTTATCAGAAGAAACCGACAAGTAAACTTTCGAATAAAATTTATTGATCCATAAAGAAAATAAATTAAAACATTAAGAACCTTTTTCTTAAGAATTACCGAAAAATTGCAATAGATTACATCTTATTTACTTAGTCCCCTTCAATTTCTTAAAATCTAGAGCATTCTGAAAAAAATTTCACAAAACCTCCCAAAATACAATTCCACAATTCAAACCATCCAACCACAAATACTCGTCAAAAGTGAATACCACCATTAGAAATATGACGCGAAAAGTGCAAAATCACCTTTTTGCCAGTCAAAATTTAATCTCTAGTTAAGTCTCTTGCGTTCTCGTGTTTTTGCACGAGCCTCGTGCTATTCTCGTGTCCCGTGCAAAATGGCCCTCCAGGCTCCCTCATTTTGATAAATCAACAGTCGCTTTCGCTTTGATCTTTTTTCAGAGAGTGGTAAATAATATCTCGTTTTGTGCGAGCACAGCGTTGATGTGGCTCCACGCTTTTACATGTGCCAGCGATTTGTCTCGTTTGGCGGATTATACAAAATTTGACTTTCCAAAAATTTCTACTGCATCACATACAGTGGCTCTAAAAAATTTAAATCTCGAAATTGTTCTTTGAAATGAACACAATAATATCAATATTTAGGAAGAATATTTTAAAATTATGGAAAATGGGTGCGTAAATATAAAGTGACCTATAAGTGACCCATAAAAGGCATGATGTGTACTTTAAACAAGATTTATGTGCAAACTGCATGTATTGGTTGAATATATAAGTATGTAATTATTTTGTAGGTAAAAAATATAAATGCATATTTTATTTTAATCATTCTCTTCCATGTTCTTATTTGACTCATAAAAATATGAATAAATTTTTCAAAGAAATGTTAAGTAAGGTTTGTAATACAAAATTATTGTATATATACACGAAAAATGCGAAATTATTTTTTGTAATAAGCAAAATATAAAGTCTTAGTGACCCATAAGTGACACATGAAAGCCGTTTAAAAGGCTTAACGTGTTCTTGAAACAAAACTCAAAAAAAAGAAACTGCATATAATAGGTTAAAAATAAAGGTACATAGTTATAAAACGGCTGAACATGTGTAAATGTACATTCAAGTTCAACTTTTTTTTTCCATATTCCTATTGGATTCCTAAAAACATTATTTATTGTTTAAAAGAGAAAGTAACTATTGTTTGAATAGTTAGTTTAATAGTTGAAAATTATTTCATCTATGTGTAACAAAAAACTTATTAAATCGAAGAAAATGGGCTCGTAAATATAAACGACATACATGAGACCCATAAGTTAGCCGTTTGTGACCCAAAAGTGACCCACAAAAGCTGTTTAAAAGGCTTAACGTGTTCTTTAAACAATACTCATATAAAAACACCATATAATACAGGGTGCGCCATTTCTTATGTCGGCATGTAAACATTGAATAACTTGAAAAAAAAACAACCGATTTCTGTAAATGAGGTATTTTTATTTAGTTTGGTCCTTTACAATTTATTTAGACTAGTTTTTGAACACAACATCAATCAAGTGGCCGCCCTTATTGTTCACAGCAAAATATGCCCTTTTTGCGGCGTTTTCCATTACCTTTTCGAGCATCTCGGGTGGTATAGCAATGATTTCGGCACGAATATTTTCCTTAAGCTCTTCAATGGTCTGCGGCTTGCTGGCGTACACTTTACTTTTCAAATAACCCCACAAAAAGAAGTCTGGAGGGGTCAAATCTGGAGATCTGGGTGGCCATTCAATGTCGCCTCTTTTTGACATCAGACGTCCAGGGAATTTTCGTTGCAGAAACTGGATTGTTTGATTCGCAGTGTGGCAGGTCGCACCATCTTGTTGAAACCAGTAATCTTCAAGACCTTTTTCACGCATTTGTGGGCAGACATAGTGAGCCAACATCCACCGATATCGGTTTCCATCGATCGTTTGGTTCTCTTTGAAAAAATAAGGACCAATGATGGTTTTGGCGCAAACGCCGGCCCAAACAGTAACTTTTTGGTCATGCAATGGCGTTTCATGGATCTCGTGTGGATTCTGCGTTCCCCAAATGCGGCAATTTTGCTTATTAACGCTTCCAGAAAGTTTGAAATGTGCCTCGTCGGTCATTAAAATTCGCTTCCAAAAATCAGGTTCAGTATCAACTATTCGAGCGATTGTTTGTCCATATTCCAAGCGACGTGGATGATCTGTAGGCAATATTCTTTGTGTTAATTGCATTTTGTACGGAAACAAATGCAAATCATCTTTCAAAATGCGCCGTAGAGTGGTTCCACTGATGCCGAGATGCTGAGCGCGGTGACGATATGAAACTTTTGGGTTTTGGGCAACGCTCTCTCTGACAGCTTCAATCAGTTCATTTGAACGTCTTGGTCGTTGATGAACGGGTTGTTCGCGATCTTTCACTGTCCCGTGGTCACAAAAATTCGACACCAAACGACGAATAGTGTTGTCAGATGGTGCCTGTTTGCCAAGATATTTTCGACGATATGCTCGTTGAGTTAACACAACTGAACGACTATTTTCAATGTACAAAGTAACTATTTCAGCGCGTTCTTTTGGTGTGAAGCGATACATGGTTGAAATTGTACTGAATTGACGTTTCCAAAACAAGTGAAGTCAAGTAAATCGGTTGTCAAATGTTTAAGTTATTCAATGTTACAATACCGACATAAGAAATGGCGCACCCTGTAGGTTAAATATATAGGTGTACAATGATCACACGGCTAAACATATATAAATTAACGTTTTACTTCAACTGCTTTCTTCCATATTCTTATTAGACTGCTAAAAATATGATCTAACATTGTAAAGTAAAGTTTGTGATACACAATTATTTAATGTTTACGTGAAAAAAAAATTTTATCTATCTTAACAAAAGTTGGTTCTCTCCCCTTCTAAGGCTTTCTTTCCCGAGCTGTCCCGAATCTTCCGGGAGTTGACGTTTTCCCTGAGCGTCCGAGATGATTACACTTGGGAGGTTTTGAGGGGGAGGGCGTTTGAAAACAGCAGATAGGGAGAGGTAAGTAGGTATAAAGGCACTGGACGTGAGTTCAATACGCAGCCCTCGAGCGAGGGGCAGCTGTCACGAGCAGCGGCGCAATCTGAAACTGACCGCAAAAGCGGCGAGAACCGCGGAAACTTATACCCCACCGATTGATTCGTATACCCTGGGTCTCAGGCACCGGGATCATCCTGGAAAAAGTGTCAAAGAGATATTAAAAAATAAAAAATAAACCTGAAAACCCCGCCCGATCCCTTCAATTTTTTTATTGTTATTCCTGTGCAGCGCAGATTTTGCGATCTGCAATATTTTTGCAAATTCGAAAGGATTCAAAATTTCGTTTTCCACTCGTGGGAAATGCTCGTGACCATTTTAGAAAATCGTCTTATTTTTATTTTCCCTGTGCATTAACGAACCTGTTGAGACCCCAAAGCCACAAAAAAGAAAAAAATCAGACGCAGGTGTCTCTCGTGTCCGGCTTTAGGGATCGAGTTTCCTTTCAGTAACCTGACACCTAACCTAACCTCTTCCGTTCGGTCGCTGATTATAACATCCAAGAAAGATATTTAACCAGAAAAAACAACAAACGAAAGGGTAATTACTCTAGAAAATGATATTTCCTTGATAAAACATCAAAAATCAATGAAACCCCAAAATTCGAATAGCGAAGAACCACTGAACTCGGTTACTTCCAGAGACCTAATTCACCGAAATATTCTCACATCGGAACCTTTTCGATCCCGACCGGAAATTGCACCGCAAAACCATGAAAATTTTGCGCGGTTTGGCCTGCGCTGAATAGGATTTTGCCACAAACGCCATTATGACCGAAATCGCTTTGGTCACGATACAATCGTCAAATATCACGAGAGCAAATGAACTTTTCTCACTGCCACTTTTTAAATAATTGCTTTTCCTATTGCAATCATAAAAAAGTTGACGAACAGGGGTAAAAGTTCAAAACCAGAAATTTTGATGACGATGATCTTGTTTTTTTATTCTTCATCCAAACGTTCTCAAACCATAAAATAACATTTGCACCTTTCCGAACAATTTTTTTTCTTTTCTTCCAGACTTCAAAAAAAATCCATTACGGGTATCCCATGCATCCGAGAATGAAAAATCGACAAACTAGTGCATAACGAAAAAGTATCTTCACGAGGTTCTTTGAAATTTCGACCTATCTTTGATACACGACCAGAAAACCTGTATAATTGTTGTAAGTCATAGTGGCTCAACTCAAAAGATCCCTTCGCTCGGCTTTTGATCGGTCCGCGGGTCCGAGGAATAATAAATAGTCCACGGGGCGCGTAAATACGCGCACGCACACCTAGAGGGGCTCTGCCCATCGGACCCCTAGATTGATGGCCGCCGCATGACTGACGTTCCATCAATCACTCTCTGCCTTTCTTTTTTCCCCCGGACTTTCCCTTCTTCATCTTCCTGACGTTCGACTCGTCATTGTTGCCATTATCGAAAACTTCGGCGTAGTATCCATCAAAGATAACGCGCGATGGGTCGGTTTTTTATTATTATTTTTTTATACACATAAGTGGTTCCTCGAACTCAGGATCATTGGGTTGAAGCATGATTTTCGCTTTTGATTCTAAATTGTTTGACATCGAATTCGACTACTTTTGGTCAGATTTTGCAGAAGGCGGATAGTCTTGGGTGTTATCTTAATTAGGAAAATTGGGGGAAATAGGAAAAAAGGATGATGCTTTTCCTGAAACACAAAGGCTTTGAGGGATTGACAGCTGCGGAGAGTCATCATGCTCGTCATCGTCGGCGATGATTGGCCGCGCATTTGTTTCGTGACGCAGCAGAGCGGGCCGGATAAAATGGGAATACATAATATAACCTGGGCCACCTTTGCGACGGCCCTGACCAGGTCTTTGCTGTGTCATCGCGGGCCCCTTATAATTCGCCGGCGAAGAGGGATCAAGCTGACTTGTTCATGAGGTGAAAAGTATGAAATTACAAGTTATTGGAATAGAGATGAGGAGGAAGAGGGAAGGTTGAGGGGGGTTCCAGGGTAGAGACCCGCCTTGTATATGAAGTAATGCATTAAAAAAATTAAAATAATGAAAATACAACATTTCATACCAAAAGGTGTTATTAAATAATGGAAATAAGTAAAAATAATCATATATTTTTTTCTAGAATCTGGAGGACGTAACAAACGGTTATTATCAAGTTCCCGAAGTTGAATGAAATTCAGAATTATTTATTTTATTTACTCAGAAATAGCAGCAATTCTGGCCTTAGAAGAATTTCGTATGAAATGAAATTCGAACTATATTTTTGGCCAATTGGGAGCTCAAGAATAAAATAAAAATTTTAAACATTATTGTAACCTTGTCAATATGAAAAGGAAATTAGAATCACGAGGAATCCTGAAAAGATGAAGAACTTTGAATCCTTGATCATCGAATTCTTGAAATCTACATTGATACACTTCTATGAAAATACAAGAAAATCTTAAGAACATTACAGATGAATATAAAGTATCAAAGGTACTTGAAATCTATGGAAGTACTGTTTTTTTAAAAATACAAAAAAAACGAAAGATTCTAAAAAAAAAACGTGCATAGCATCAATGGAAATACTGGAAAGCTTTTAATAAACTAAAAAATGCTGTAAAATCTTTTGAATACTGTATAGAATACCTAAATACGAGGAATAAATACAATATATGCTTCAAATCTTTGGAGATGTATTTTTTCATGAATATATGAAAAAATGGAAAATCTATTACAAATTAATTTCTAAAGCATTAGATTCCAGAAATCTGTATAGCAATCTACAAAAATGCTGGACATGAAGAAAAATCGTTCGAAATTTATAGAAAACATAAATAGTAATGACAATAACGTATAATTTGATGAATCTATACATTGAAATGCATAAAAATATTAGAAAATTTTTCAAGTTATACAAAAACTCAGAAAATAGTACATACAAGTAAATGAATTTTGGAAAAGTACTGTTTTTTGAGAAATTCTAGCAGATACTAAAAATTAATGTAACCCATCATTAGGATTTAAAGGCATCAAATTCTAGACAACGTATAGAAATGTATTAAAATACTATAAAAATATTAAAAACTAGAGAATGCTACACAATCTAGTTCATACGACAAAAATACGGAAAAACAAGAAATCTATAGAATTTTTAATTGTAACGTATGAAAGAATACTAAGAGTTTATAGCACTTGGAATTCTAGAGCAAAAAATTCTCAAAAATCGTGCATAGTATTCGGAACCTTGTAGAATAATAAAAAGTGCTATAAAATATTCCAAATACTATAAATAGTACTCAAATACGAGAAATCAATAAAATGCACTAACTCTTTGCAGATGTAAAATTACCAAAATCTATAAAAATATTGAAAACCTGTAAAAATTTAAATTCTTAGGCATCCGATTCCAGGAATCTGTATAGCAATAAAGAAAAATAATAGACAATATAGAAAAATAAAAGAAAAATCGTTGTAAATTAATTATGAAAATAATACTGATAATACCACCATTTAACTAGGAAAATCATTACATGGATTCATGAAATAACTCAAAAAATTTTTCACATTATACTAAAAAAAGTTGCAAATAAAAAAATCCATAAAATGAGTGTTTATCGAAAACGTCTATGAAGCTAAATTAAGAGAGAATCGAATTTTAGCAAACGTATAGAAATCTATAAAAATACTATAAAAATATTTAAAAAGTAGAAAAATGCTACATAACCCTGTAAATACTACGAAGATACGAAAATACGAAGAATATTAAAAATATATGTCTACATGTCGCTTTTGCAAAAATATATAAAAATTTCAAAAATCTACCGAAATTCGAATTTTATTGCATCGAATTCTGGAAATCCGTAGAGCAATGTTCAAAAATAATATAAATCTATAAAAATACTAAAAAATCATAAAAAATTGCATAATTGATAAAAATCCGAGAATTTCCAGAAATCTATCAATATTTTAAAAATAAGTTAATATAATTTTTACAAAAATTTATGAAATCGAATAGTAGAGCAAGTAACTCTATAAAAACACAAAAAGCATTGTAAATCCTGATAAAATTCACTGTTTCCTGAAAAATCAGTTGAAAGACCCCACATTTTTGAAATTCTAGAAACTGTTGCATCGAATTCCACGAATCTATATCGTGATCAATATATTCAAAAAATTTCACAAATTACATGAAATACAAACATTATCAAAATCTATGAATGACTTCATGCGCAAATTCATGTAAATGGTTTTTTCTTCAAAGGCTATAAAAATAATACAAAAATTTATAAACTCAATTCCTAGATCATCAAATTCTGGAAGGCTGTATAGAAATCCAGAATATTATAATCAAATTCTAAGTTATGATAATATTTAATCAATATTAAAGATTCTGCAGTTATTAAGGATAAAACAAATTTAACCACTAAAGATTCAAGACTAACCTTATTTCAATTTCATAATAACTACATTCATCAAAAGACTCTGAACTCTAACAATTGCAACATCATTTGCCCTTGCTAAGTAAAAAATCAGTATTACACTATTTTTGTTTCATTATAATACTACTAGCAACTTTTAATAACTAGGAACTTCAATTTCTAGGAACAGTATAAATGAACATTTTTAAATTAAAATACCACATTTCTCTCACAATTCTGATGTTTCAATAGAGACTTCACTGCCTAAAAAACAAATCAATCCAAAATCACTCTCAATTTCTATGAACCTACATATCAAAAAACCATTCATCAAATCAATCTTCTTTCCAATAAACACCCCCCAAAATATGATTCAAAGTAACAAACAATTCTTTTGAACATTACCTCCCTTTCTCAAACATTCTAAAATTATGAACTTTATACACTTGACACTTGAAACATGGATAGCACCTCTATCTAAACTCCAGAAAAAAGCACTCCATTCATGACTTCAGAGCCTTAGGCCCATTCATACGCGAAATCACCAAAGTACTATCGTTCTCAACCAGTTGCGAAAGGCCAAGCATAATAACGATCGTCGCGACGCGGCCTAGACCCGTGTTATTCGCATCTTTGGGGTAGGTCTCGGCAGAGGGACAGAGACAGAGAGCCAGAGCGAGTGAAAGAGAAAACGTACCAGCGTACGCCGAGAGTGAACACAACCTCCTGCTCCATTCATACACGCGAGCACGTGTTGCGTAAGCCGCATTCATTCGGCAAAGAGGATAAAAAAAAAAAAAACAAACAAACCAAAAGAGGTACTTTCCTTCAATTTGGATATTTAAAATCCAAAATGCCAGAAAAAAAGACCATCCTTTCCATTTTAAACCTAAAAATTTGACTTTCATTCAACATAACTCCCTTTAAATCTTCAATTTCTGAAGAATTTGAATGAATTACACTATGTTTATTCATTATAAGAAAGAAAATTATAGATTGTGGATAGGCACACAAAAAAAAGCTCATCCCTTCCATTTCTAACCTCAAAATTCGACTTCAGCATAACTTCCTCTAGAACTTCAATATTTAAATGATTGGAACAAATTACCTTGTAAATGTTCATTTCGAAGAAGAAAAATACGAATTTGGGAATATAAACTCAGAATGAATAAATCTTTTGGTCATACCTGAGTATGTCAATTATTACGCGGGCTGTTACGATCCTCGACATCGCTCATTTTTGTGATCAGATATGATTCACGCGATATGACAATGTATTACAAGGTCGAAGGCAGGAAAAATTTCTCATTATTAAAATTGCGATAAGGTTCATTTGTGTAAACAAGGATCCAGATAAAAGAGCGTCTCGGTTCCGCGGTGAGTTTTTATTCTGCGTTTGAATTGTAAATGACAACCTTTTTCGTAATGGTATGCAAAAATCGGTTCACACTTGAAGTCGTCGATACCTTAGAATGAAAAAGTAAAATAAGAAACAAATATTATTTTTCCTAGCTAACAACAAAAAGTACACTCATTTTTTAAATTTTATCAACAATCACGTCATCTAAATATTTGAGTAATGTCTCAACTGTATTGATAAACATTTTCGTTTATTTGTTTGCAATTTTATTTTCTTGGATCATGAAGATCTAACTACAAAAATATTTATTATTCAATGTACTTTGTAAAAGACTCCACAACTTTTTTCAAAGGCTTTGTGTAATAAGAAAAATCAAGTTCCAAGCGCAATCATAATAATCGGGGCTCGTCAATCGCGATCGATCGAAGCGCCATCAATCAAGCGTGTCAAGAATAATCGATGAACGTGACAATTCGAGCCCCGAGTTTCGCGCAGCAAACACCGAGGCAGCCAATCGATCAAGCCGTCTGGTCACGCGTCTTCTCTCGAGCACTCTGATAGGGCGAGGAAACGTCTTTTTTCGCGCTTTGTGCCGTCCGTAGAAACAATTTACTCTTTTTCAAACTGTAAAAAAACGAATTCCCTACTCCCTATAGGTCATCAAGTACGAACAAACTAGTGCTTTAGATATTTAAACTCCAAAATGCCAGAAAAAAAAGATAATCCTTTCCATTTTAAACCTAAAAATTTGACTTTCATTGAACATAACTTCCTTTAAATCTTCAATTTCTGAAGACTTTGAACGAATTACATTACATTTTTTCATTATGAGGAAGAAAATTATAAATTGTGGATAGGCACACAAAAAAAACCTCATCCCTTCCATTTCTAACCTCAAAATTCGACTTCAACATAACTTCCTCCATTTTCAGAAGTTTGATTCCAAGAGCATCAAATTTTATATTTATTGGGCTAGGAAACAGATTACAATTAATTACAATTAGAGTAAACAAATTACAGTTTTTCAGAATGGTCAATGACATGTTGATACTGTTTAAATATCAACATGTTAATTAAAAAAGTAAAACTATCGAAAGAACTAGAACACACATAAGAAGAGTAGATGGCACAGTTTAAGTATATTTTCGTTAAGGAAATGGAAAATTTCATCATTAATAAAGGCGACAGGTTTTCTGTTAAGAATTTTTTCCTACGGCCAATGTAAAACAATCTAAAATGCTCACGAGAAACAAATGATGTAAACAAAAACCGCATAGTACTCGACGGAAAATTAATATGTTATCGTATATGAGTGGATGAATTTCCAGATGTACTAACCTAACCACTTGAAACACCAATTTTGATTTGTTTATTCATCGAACTGTAATTGTACCAAGAACATTGTTATTGAATAAACACATTTGAATCTTGAATATATAGGTCATCAAGTATTTTTAATTGGGCATAAAATGAAAAAATTAACATTTAAAAAATGAAAATAAATTGAATTGGGAATTGAAAAAAAACTATGTATTGGAATTAACATTCTCAAATATTATTAATTGTAACAGGGACGTAGACAGAAAAAATTTTCGGAAGGGTTTTTTCTGAAAAATATTTTTCCTTCAGGATTTCGTAATTTCTCATCTTTGACGATTAGGTTACAAGAGAGCGAGTTTTAAGTATTTTACATTTGGGAATATGAAAGTTATACAACTTTCGGAATCGAGAGTTGCACATTTTGCATGTTCGTAAATAATGGAATTCGATTTTTGTGATTTTCAATTAGTAACTTAGGTTTACATTTTTTTACTCATACTTTTTGTGATTAAACAACTTAAAGTTTCCATGAAGCTTTCTAAAATTCGATTTTCTAGGAATCAAACTTCTAAAAAATTAATATATTTGAATTGATAAAAGGTACATCATAAATTTATATTATTTACGTATGATATGTTATTCGTCAAATTTTGTTGTGTTTTCTGGTATTTTTATATATTTATAATATTTCAATCGATCGCTCAATAGATTTGCAGAAATCGATACTACAGTTCAATAAAACCTTCAACGATTTTGAGGATTTGTAATTGATTTTTCAGACGACAGTTTCTTTCATGAAGATTTTCAATACTTTTATTTTATATTTTTTTACTATTTCTACAGTTGAAAATATGTTTAATCGTGTGAATTGTATCAATTAAATCGGATGTATTATTATTTTTTTCATACAAATTTCTATAATAATTTCTAAAATTATACATCATTAGAGCATTATATAAAAAAATATACTTCAGTACAGAAAGTTTTATGAATTTTTAAGAAATTTATTTCCATATTTTTTTTGTATTAAAATATTTCTAGTAAACTAGTAAGCTACTAAACCAGTAAACTTATTTTTCACATTTTCCTAGTATAATATACGAAACCCTAGAGGATTTCCAAGTATTTTTATAGATTATTCAAATTTTTGTAGATTGCTACAGAGATTAGAAAGACTCGATGTTTTAAAATGCAAATTTCGATCTTTTATCAGTAATTTCAAGAATTAATGATAAAATCACATTCATATAGATTTTTCATGTTTTATATTGTTATTCTTTTTTTGTATTTTTGAAATATTTAAATGATTTTGTTGCGTTTTCTAGAATTTTTATAGATTTATACATAATATATTTAGAAGTTGATACTCTAGAATCCCAAATTTAAAGATCGTAGAGGAATTTGTCGAGATTTTTCAGAAAACAGTTATTTCATAAAAATAAATTTATTTCATTATTCTAATATATTCTTAGTACTTTCATATGGATTTCATATAGATTTCTAGAATAAGATAATGTAAGATTCAAACTCTTGTAAATTTTTAGCATTTTTGTAGATTTCTATTTTTCTCGATTATTCACTGTGTTGCATTTTTTTGTAACTTATATTTAATTGTTTATCCATGCACCTTTCTTAACTTTCACATGAAATATTGGTTGATTTTATCAGAATTTCGGGAGGGGTTTGAACCCTTAAATCCCCGCTTTGCCTACGTGCCTGAATTGAAAACTTGATACGTATCCAGTGAATCAATTGTTAGAAATAGAATTCATGTCTTAATATTGATTATACTTTATTTTAAAAATGATTTTTCAATTGTGTATTAAGTGTACTTTGATTTATTTTGCAAGTTAATAGATAATTATTCTAATTTCTAATTAAAAATTAAAATTTTTAATTTTGGACGTTGATTCCCTACATATTTTTAGTGTTATTGATGCATAAAAGATCAACCTTTAAAAAAAACAAAAATCTACTTTTTACCCATAAAGATCAACCTCAAAATCATCACTTAAAATCTTACTCCTCTCCCTCATTTTCATATTCCCCCAGGCAAAATTCCCATTCAAACCCCTAAAATTTGATGTAAATTGATGCGTTTTACGCCGCATAATACGCAATAATTACGCACTCGCGTGCTTGTAAACACCTGTAATACATCTCCGGACGAAGAAAAAAAAACATTTATTTTTTAACCAAGCATTATACCTTCGGCCAAAGCGGAAATTTCCAATCGCGAATCGTTATTGCATTTGTGCTACATTGTTTTTTTTTCATTTTCAACTATAGTTTATTCAATAAATAATGCACCTGGCGAACTCTTGCTTACCATTGAATTTGTCATGAGTACTTTGAAAGTTGCTGGATCGAAACTCGATGCTTGCAGTCTCAGAAATGTTTTAAACAAGTGAGGAAAAATTTATTAAGTTGAAAATTGCAGTATTCAGATCTTAATTCAATTTGTTACAGTCGTGAAAAAAGAAGAATTGAATGTATTATTAAAAAAAACACTGATCTTCTTATGTTATGAATTTTATATCCATACTCAACGAAAATACATAAATGACAGAAATCTCGAGATCGCGAATATTTTTTATTGTCACGACGCCATGCGTAATTTCAGTGACGCACAGATCATTCCTATGACTGTTACCGTCGGCTCTTGGAGTGAGCCGCGCTAATTTTCCGGAAAATTTATGTTCGCGAGCTTGCCAGCTTTTTTGTTTCCCTTTTTTTCTTTCGCCGCCGCACCACTGGAATTAATGATAACAAATTTAAACTTGGCTCGACGAAACCGACGCAATTGAGAGCCGCGAAAAGCAACTCGCAAATTGTCGAATCACAGTCTAATAATCAAATCTCGTCTCCATGAAATTCGCATTTGTCAACAGATCGAAATCCAAAAAGTTTGTATAATTTATGGGTTGAAAATTGCGTCTTTCAGGAAGAATTTTTACACGTGTCTTGGAAACGTGATGCAGATTTCAGAAATTTCAATGTTCATGAAATTTAGTTATGATTATTTACCTTATTGGCTTATGATAGAAATACAAGTAATAAGAAATTTTATTGCTTTACAAAGTGAAATTGAAATGAAAAGAAAATTATGGAATAAAATGTTTTAAATTATTCATGGAAAAAGAACTCACTAAAATTTAGAGGATATAACTAATGATACTGAGGGAAATTTGGAACTTACAAAAATTTCACAAGTTATCTTTTTACTTGATGAAAATAACAGCGATTCTGGCTCGAAAAGAATTTTCCATCGACTGAATTTTAATTATAAATGTTTAGGTAAGACAATGTAGAAAATAAAAATTTGAAGATTGTTTTACCCAGGAAATATTGAAGAAAAGTATTTATCTATGGAAAATACTAAAAATCTCAGAAACTCTGAATCTTGCAGGGTAGAATTTAAAAAATCTTCATTAAAATCCTGAAATAAAATCAGAAAAACTTTCAAATCATTTTACTAATATAAAATACTGAATGAAATCGAAATTTATATCACCATCGTTTTTCGTGAAATTTAATTGAATACGAAAACTTCGATTTTCAAAGCATCAAATTCTGGAAAACGTAAATAGCTATCTGTATTAATGATAAAAATTGATGAAAAAGTCGAAAAAACACTATAAAATTTTATAATGACTGAAAAAACACAAAAAAACGAGAAATCAATAAAATACTCAAAATTTATGAATTCGAAGTTTTTTCAGAAATCTTTCAAAAATCTAAATATATATGACAATTAAAATTCTCGAATATCAAAGTGGAATTTTCTATAGAAAAATTCACAAGAATACTAGAAAATTGTTAAAACTCTTTAAAATACTAAAAAACACCAAAACATTTAGATATCTACTAATGCTAGAAAACTATACCAATATAATTTTTGAACACATTTTTTTTAACTCCGGATCTTAGAGCATCTACCTCTAAAAATACACATAGAAATTCATAAATATACCAGAAAGTTCTTAAAAATGTGTAAATACTAAGAACGAATGAAAAAAAAAGAAACGAAAGAAACTGGCATATCTGTATGAAAAATATATAGTTTTTCGAAAAATTCATTAAAATTTATTTCGTTCATAGAATTTTAAATAATTAAGCATCTGATCCTTGAACTCTATAGTTCAATTTTTATAAATATTCTAAATCTAAGAAAATACCAAGAACTATTAGAAAATTTTATAAACTATGGAAAATACAGTACAACTAAAGATATATCAATAATTTTCTCAAACATATGTAAACAAAAATAACTTCAGAACTTTGAATCCTGCAGTATCCGATAAAAAAAAAAAAAAACTTGGAAAAATACATGAATATGCAAGAAAATCATTTTGAACATTACATCCCTAGGAAAAAAAATAATTTCTTAAAAAAACTGCTATTCGAAGAATTTAGTAAAATACTTGAGTTCAAGAATTTGAAGTTTGTAAAAACTTAAAATTTTTCAAGATGAAAATCTAGGAGTGTAGCAATTAATAGAGTTATTGTGAAATTCATTAAAAAAAGGTAGAAAAAAACTATAAAAAATTTTAGAATGACCTAAAAACGAGAAAATACAAGACATTTTTAATGTACCAAAAATTTATGTAGATGTTTTTTAAGAAATCGTTTAAAATTCTTATTGTTCGAAGAAATTCTCATTTTAGTCATCTATATTTGTGGGAATTCATGAAAAAATGGATCACAAAAATTATTCAAAATTGATTCAAACTCTACCGATACCAAAAAAAAAATAACAACGAAATGTTAATGTTTATACATGTATATATACTTAAGAAAAATGAAAATATAGTTAATTCAAAAATTTTCAAGAACTCGAATCCTTGAGTTTCAAATTCTAATAAAGTGTATAGAAATCCATAAACTTACTAGAAATGCTTTTAGTTGTAAATAAACTAAAAAATACGAAAAAAATTCGACGTATTCAAAATCTGTACAAAATTATGTTTCCTACAATAATTATTAAGATGCTTAAAATCCATTCGAAGCTCAATTCTGTAGCATCGAATTCTAGAAATCCTTCAAAATTTTATAGTAGTTATAAAAATCTATGAAAATACAGTTGATAACTACAATATATAAAATACTAACAATATGAAAATTTCTATACCTTTATAACTCCAAAAATTTGCCCATTTTTAGAGTTATACTAGGTCATTGGGTTATGAAATTATCTTAAGAGCAATTTACAGAATTACAAAAAATTTTCAAAAAAGCTAGGAAACATTGCCAAATCTTTTAAATACCAACAAATACAAATATTATAAAAATATCAAAAATACCCCCTATCCATGAAGATATTCTTTTCTTAAAAATCTATAAAAATTCTGAAAAAGTATACCTTCAACCCTAGAAGATAGAATTCCAAAAACTGATTTAAAAATTAAAATAATGAAATACATTTCATTGAAAAAAAAAAAATGAACAATCATTTTGAGTTCTAAAAACAAAAAAACACAATCTAAAATCTAATAATTCGAAAAATTATGAACATCCGTTTCTATCATAAGAATTGGTCAATAAACAATCAAATACTAAAAATGAAAAAGTACAATTTTGAACCTCAATAATTGTTCAATCCTGAAATTCAAGAAAAAAAAGTAAAAAATTGCAATAAAAAACCCAAAATGAATGATTAAAATTCATAGAATCCCTGAGAAATAATATTTTTCCAATAGTTAATGCTCCCGATAAAAAATTCCTTCTGCCTACGTCCTTGGACGTGGATCTCTCAGCCTGACAGAAGTCGAAGAAGTGAAGTGGACACAGAAAATGACCGGATGACCGAGCGCTCGTGTCAGCTGCACAGGATCATAACTCAGCTTTAATTATTCAATAAGTGCCGTCGGGGATTCCTTCGCGCAGTCTGTAATAAAACCGCATCAATCAATTTATTGGCTCGGCGACGACTCGAAAACACGTCGATCGGCTGCGGATTTGAGCTTTTTTCAAGCTCGGCCTCGAGAATCCATGGGCTCGATGCCCGATTCAAATTAGCATTCGGAATCGGGTTTTTCGACGAACACAACTCTTTTTTTTCTCCATCCTCATATGAATCTTAATTCAGCGAGTTTGGAGAAAGTCGTCATCGCAGAAAAAGTTCATTATCGAGTAATTGGTTCATTCTTTCTTTAGTAGGGAAATTAGGTAGACATTTATTTGGGGGATAATAGAATTGTCTATTAAATTGTAATTGTTAAAGATTGTTTAGTGGATAAGAGAATTTGTGGTGTAAAAAACGTTGACATCAACGCAAAACTTGATGGATGCGACATTTCAAGTGCTGACGACGCGATCGTGAGAACCCGCGAGATAAACTTGGCTGATGACGAGGGCGCAAGAAAGAGTCGCGTCGTGCTCGGCAAAAAAAACGCGCATTCTACTCTGAAATTAATGACTCAAATTGAACGAACTACTGACGTCCTGAATAAAAATACTATAAAAAACAAAAATAACATCATAAAGTGGCTAAATCCTGACAACAATCTCCCATAATAAAAAAAACTTTCTACATTCATAAGTCGACGCCAACACCGTCATAGAATTCCCAATATATGCGAACGTCCATGGGGTATATTTATGAAAACGAAATGCAAAATTTTCCGGAGTTGATTCGCTTATCAGCCTCGTTATCGCTAATTGAAGATTAGCCACAAACTCAGGGTAGAGACCCACCTTGTATATAAAATAATGCATTAAAAAATTACAATCATAAAAATGCAACATTTCATACAAAAAGGTGTTAATAAATAATGAAAATAAGTAAAAATGATCATATATTTTTTTCTAGAATCTGGGGGACGTAACAAACGGTTATTTTCAAGTTCCTGAAGTTGAATGAAATTCAGAATTATTTATTTTATTTACTCAGAAATAACAGCAATTCTGGCCTTAGAAGAATTTCGTATAAACTAGAATTCGAACTATATTTTTGGCCGATTGGGAGCTCAAGAATAAAATAAAAATTTTAAACATTATTGTAACCTTGTCAATATGAAAAGGAAATTAGAATCACGAGAAATCCTGAAAAGATGAAGAACTTTGAATCCTTGATCATCGAATTCTTGAAATCTACATTGATACACTTCTATGAAAATACAAGAAAATCTTAAGAACATTACAGATGAATATAAAGTATCAAAGGTACTTGAAATCTATGGAAGTACTGTTTTTTTAAAAATACAAAAAAAACGAAAGATTCTAAAAAAAAAACGTGCATAGCATCAATGGAAATACTGGAAAGCTTTTAATAAACTAAAAAATGCTGTAAAATCTTTTGAATACTGTATAGAATACCTAAATACGAGGAATAAATACAATATATGCTTCAAATCTTTGGAGATGTATTTTTTCATGAATATATGAAAAAATGGAAAATCTATTACAAATTAATTTCTAAAGCATTAGATTCCAGAAATCTGTATAGCAATCTACAAAAATGCTGGACATGAAGAAAAATCGTTCGAAATTTATAGAAAACATAAATAGTAATGACAATAACGTATAATTTGATGAATCTATACATTGAAATGCATAAAAATATTAGAAAATTTTTCAAGTTATACAAAAACTCAGAAAATAGTACATACAAGTAAATGAATTTTGGAAAAGTACTGTTTTTTGAGAAATTCTAGCAGATACTAAAAATTTATGTAACCCATCGTTAGAATTTAAAGGCATCTAAAGAATTAAAAAAATTTAGAAAATCACTGTTTCCCGAAAAATATCTATGAAACTCAAAATATGCAGAATCAAATTTTAGCAATCAATTAGAAATCTAAAGAATTACTGGAAAAATATTTAAAAAAAAGAAAATGCTACAAAATCCTACAAAGAATACAAAAATATGAAAATCCGAAGAATCTATAGAGTATTAAAAATATATGTCTACAAGTTGCTTTCGCAAAAATAAATAAAAATTCTAAAAATCTACTAAAATTCGAATTTGTTCGCATCGAATTCTGAAAACCTGTAGAGCAATGTTCAAAAATAATGTAAATCTATAGAAATACTAAAATATCGTGAGAAATTGCATTATTGATAGAAATCCAAGAATAATAATGAGAAACTACTGACGTCCTGGATAAAAATACTATAAAAAACAAAAATAACATCATAAAGTGGCTAAATCCTGACGACAATCTCCCATAATCAAAAAACTTTCTACATTCATAACTCGACACCAACACCGTCATAGAATTCCAAATATCTGCGAACGTCCATGGGGTATATTTATGAAAACGAAATGCAAAATATTCCGAAGCTGATTCGCTTATCAGCCTCGTTATCGCTAATTGAAAATTGTCGAACGCACTTGACGCGGCGTTTGGACTAGGGTCGAAAAAATTGAGGTGGGGATGACACCCCGGGAGCGTTTATTAGCGGATGCATTATTATTCGCACGTTATTAATTGATATGAAAAAGGCAATTTTCTGTGCCAGCGATCAAAACGGGCCGTTCTCTTTGAGCGCGGCATCATTATACGCGATTATACACCCTGCGTTTCCCGGCGCTAATGCGAGCTATTTGCGGTTTGATCTCTGTGTTCCTGCGTCGTTTGCCACGGCTTTTCGGTGCGCCAAGACGAATTGTTTTCATTTTTTTCTAATTTTTTAAAGTACTGATTTGCAGGAACAATGTATAGTATAATTTTCCCATTTAGATAAATAATACAATTACGAAAATTTTCCTAATTTATTTCTAATTGAATTCGCTACCTCGCAATTTTATTTTGATGCATTCTAAGGTAACAAATTTTTTGTTTAAATGCATTTTTGAAATTTATAATTATGAACGTAAGGTCAAATTGATTTTCCTTTAACTTGTAGCTTTTCTGTCGTAAATTCAGAAATCGTAATGGGTTTTGCGTATGAAAAAAGTATCGAGGAAAATCGTAGAGCGTAACAGACCCTCTGATTTCGCGGCGTTTTCCCGGAGGCGCTAGTATCGATCGCACGCATAATTAAATACCAGCCCTGTGAAGGATCACAAAGAGCTTTGATCTGCAGAAAACAGGGAGTCGCTACTCTAACTTTTCGCGCGGGGTTCATATTGGCATTTTCCTCCGCACGCGTCAATTTGTTCTCGTGTTCCCGTTTTGGTATTTCACGTGAAAATTTTCACTTGAAATTTCATTTTTTTCAATTCTTTTTTCACAGTTTCTCCACTGTATTTTGGATTTTTTTTGTATGTCATCTAAATGAATCTAAGGGTTCTTTTCATGTGTAACAACTGAAGCAAAAAAATACCCTCGCAAAAATGACTAACTTAATATATAAACTGTAATATGATCGACTTGATAAACTTTTCACAGCTTACAAAATTCATCGGAATTGTGTAAAATTTTTGTTGAGAACTTTTAAATGGTGAAAATTTTGAAGATTACTGTAGTCCCAAAACATTTCCAAATTTTTTACCCTGCACGAAATTAACGTACGTTTCCTAACATTACACAAATTTTTCTTTTCAATGAAAATGTATTTTGCACATGAAATATTTTTCTTGATTTTGAAATACTTTTTGAGTATTCTAAATTTTTATTGCGAAATAAAGTAAAAGTATGATTATTTAAATTATGTATGAGGAAAGTTGACACAATTTATAAAATGAATAAAGTTGATTGTGAATATTTAAAAAATTTTTGAATTTTCTAGAAGTATTGACTAATATCGAAATTTCTCACGTGTTATGATATTCTGGAAATTTTGTCATTTTTAGAATTATGACAACCGTTAAAAGTTTAGAAATTTTCAAAAGTTTGTTTTACTCCTGAAGACTTTTTGTGATTTTATACTACTTTTCGAGTTTTTTAGATTTTCTTGGACAATTGTAAAAACATTATCCTGCACAGTCTGAGAAAGTAATAAAAATGATAATACTAAACACAAAATACAAAGTTCGTTAACTTTTCTAGAAATTCGACCAATTTTTGAAAATCGATAGCAATCGTCAAATTTTAAAATATTTTCTGTTTATTAAAAATTTTCTGAAATACATGAAAATTTGTAAAGCTTATCAAGATTTTTCTATATTTTACAATCCTTTTCAAGTATAGCAAATTTTGATAATAAATTTAAAGAAAATTTGTTACGCTTATTTCAGAAAAAATATAATAAAAAACACAATCTACAAACCTAGCGAACATTTTCTGAAATTCCACACGAATTTTAATATTTTCTTTAAATTCGTCAAAATTTTCAACATATCTAATATCATACCACCTACTATGAACTTTTCAAATTTAATAGAAATTTGTTCAACTTATGAAGTTTTCTGGTTATTTTCGATACTTTTTGAGTACATATTTCTAATTTTAATTACAAGTATACAAAAAATTACTACGCCTATTTTTAAAAATTATTATAATGAACACAAGTTATAAAATTATGAACATTTTTATCAAAATTACGAAACACGAAAATTTTGATTTCTTTAGAATAATTGACTTTTTTTACATTCCCAATTGGTTCCGACTTCACGAAATTTGCGAAACTTCCAACACTATACCAAATACTCGAATATTCAAAATTTATCAAAAAATGTCCAGCTCATTAAGGTTTCTTTTGATTTATACAAATTTATCAAGAAGTTCAAATTTTTTTTCTTAAGAAACATGTAAGTGGATATTTATGAAAAACATATTTCCGAACACGGTATACAAAATATTTCCTTGAATTTCACTAATTTTGTGGACATTTTGGAATTATTGACAATTACAATAATTTTTCGATGATTTTCGATGTTATGAAATGTGAAAAACATCGAAAAATGCTAAAAAGTTTGCAAAAATGATGAAAATTTGTACAACTAATCAGTAATTATTGTCATTTTATACTGTATCAAAAGTTTCTTATTTTTTTATACAGAAATCTAAAAACATTATCATGCGTATTTCTTCGAAATATGATAAAACCTCCCCCCCCCCCGATACTAAAGTAATTAACTACCCTCCCTAAAAAATTGCGTTAAAAAAATTAAAGTATTTTTCTAAACTGAACTCCAGACAAAACCAGATCGCAAAGTTATATACGTAAAGAACCTCCTTCCTATCTTATAAAAATTGGAGCAAATTCCTTATCCTCGGTTCAAGTCATAAAAATTACTGAAATTCCACAACTCCTACCTTATAAAATCACTGTAATAGAAAAAAAATTCTCAGAACCGATACCCCAAAGCTCATCAAGTATTTTAAGAATAATTGATTTTTTTTTACATTCCCAATTGGTTCCGACTTCACGAAATTTGCGAAACTTCCAACATTATACCAAATACTCGAATATTCCAAATTTTATCAACAAATGTCCAGTTCATTAAGGTTTCTTTTGATTCATACAAATTTATCAAGAAGTCCAAATTTTTTTTAATCAAAAAACATGTTAGTGGATATTTATCAAAAACATATTTTCGAAAACGGTATACAAAACATTTCCTTGAATTTCACTGATTTCGTGGACATTTTGGACTTATTGACAATTACAATAATTTTTCGATGATTTTCGGTGTTATGAAATGTGAAAAACATCGAAAAATGTTAAAAAGTTGGCAAAAATGATGAAAATTTGTCCAACTAATCGGTAATTATTGTCATTTTATACTGTATCAAAAGTTTCTTATTTTTTTATAAAGAAATCTAAAAACATTATCATGCGTATTTCTTCGAAATATGACAAAACTCCCCCCCCCCCCCGATACTAAAGTAATTTACTACCCTCCCTAAAAAATCACGTTAAAAAAATTTAAGCATTTTTCTAAACTGAAACCCAGACAAAACCAGATCGCAAAGTTATATACATAAAGAACCTCCTTCCCATCTTTTAAAAATTGGAGCAAATTCCTTATCCTCGGTACAAGTCATAAAAATTACTGAAATTCCACAACTCCTACCTTATAAAATCACTGTAGTAGAAAAAAATTCTCAGAACCAATACCCCAAAGCTCCTTGGCTATCTTCTGGAACGATTTTTCTGGTATGCGATGGTCAGAGAAAACGTTTCAGATTTGCGTTATTTTGACGATCTATCTATCCCGGGCCGAAGCCCGAGTAACTTAATTTACGACCAATGTCTGAACATGTCAACCTTCCTATGGAGATGCGGAAAAGCGTATAAAAACCAGTAGTTCACTTTCCTTCAGCGCCGCCACGTGAATCTTGGGGAGCGTAGAAAATCGGACCCTACAACCTGAGAATCACCGCGGCGCCGTCAGTGGCAACCAAAAATTTCGAAAGTTCCTATTTCGAGACGAATTTTTCGCGGTCTACAAATACTTCAACTGTCGTCAAGAGGATGAGAAAATTGACCGAAATCCGTCAAATGTCATCAATTCGTTTTTCATGTCGTTCGTAATGAAGGAAGAATGTTGGGAATGTGAAAAATTTAGAATAAAGAAAGGTTGGAAAATGTAATTATAACTTCTATCATTCATTAAATAAAAATCCCAACTATTCTGAAACTTATTTGCATTTACCATTATTCTAGAAAGTGACTCATTTAACCCATAATTAGTTATAACTTTACATCTTTTTTTATACAATCTACACGTGGTTTATAGAATCTTCCAACTATGGAAGATTCAATCAGGGTCGACGAAATCCAACCCGAGAAATTTGACGACAACCAAAAAACTTGAATGAAAAAAAAAGTAGACGAAAACAAAGCTATTCGACAGGAAAGTTGTTGGCCTGCGTTTTTTTCGACGAGTACCGCTTGTTTTGTCGCCGATCAAACATTTTTATCAGCGCGCCGTTTTTTGTTTAGCGTATCTCGCTCGTTTGTAATAACACGTCAATCTCGAAACGAATTGCCCAGAAAACATCCTTCGCGTGCATAAACAAAGGGTGAATACGGGCGCATTGATTGGAAATAGCAAAAAAAAAAAAATCTGTGAAAACCATCAATTATCCTTCTAAGACTCCGAAATCCTACAAAATGAAGTATAACATAGATAAAAGTAACAGAATAAAAACAGTAAAAATTATTCCAAAATACCCTACATCTCTCGTCAAAATTCATTTTCAAATGACTCCCATGAAAAAGTCATCGTCGTCATTTTTCGATCATCAAAAACTAGAGCTTTCGCGCTGTCACGACGATTTCGTTCGAATAAACAGGTTTCGCTCGCATCAATCGTGAAAATAATAACAGTTCTGATTCACTACACTGAAAGAATGACGCGGATACTGCGGCGAATATTGCTTGGCAATCTGTCATACGGCGATGTCAAGGTTTATTCCGTGCCAAACGCGCGCATAAAGAACCCTGAAAATAGATCGCGGAGCTTCATAATCGTCAGATTCGCGAATTCGAATTTCAGAAGGCTTCTACATAAACAATTTCCCCGGCTCTCACGAAAAAAAAAGGAACGTGAAATACGATACGCAATACCATAGTTTCAACAAGAAAAATTGCAAAATTGCAATATCTTCTATCTTCAAAATAAGATTGAAGATATTGCAAAATAGCTGACTAGAAAAATTTAGAAATCACGTGATAACTCGATAGATTTATAATTATTTGAAACATTCTGATAAGCCTGTGATATCGACAGGGAAAAAAATGTACCGTTAATCAATTTAGCCAATTTATATAAATCAGAAAATGAGTCATTAAACCAAGCGATTTCCCATGAGTTCCTATCTGCTAAATAGCAATTTTAATCGCGTTTATGTCCTTATTTCCACTGACCCCTGTGATCAAGCTTCAAGATTTTTGTCTTTGAGGATTTCTCGTTTAGGAATAAGGAAATCTACATTTTCCTGCTAATGAATGTGAAAATGATTAATGATAAGCGTTAATTATCGCGGAGATATCACTCGGTGCTGCATGTGAATTCGTTAAAATATGCGAGGAACATGATGAAAAAGCGAGTTGAGTTAGTTGGAGTTGGAATTTTTTTTTAGCGGTGTGACATACATTGGAGAAAAATTATAGATAATTATCAATAATGAAAGACTATTAACTGTATTTATTAAAAAAATGTTCAGGTCATTTACTGATCTACAATGATTGCTTTATAACATTTTAGGTAACAAAAATTGATTTAAAATGAATCTTGTCGTTAAAAACAGAAATGTTTTTAACAATTGAGGGTTCAAAATGAATTAAAAAACATACATGAATTTGCATTCAAAAAGAGACTGTATTGTTTTGGACACCAATTTTTGGTTTGCAATTTTTCACAAGTGATAAAAAAAGTACCCTAACTCAAAAAAACTTTTGGATTAATCACTTCAAAAGACTCAATCTGGCTTATTGATTATGATTTTTTATAGGATTCTTTCATGTCTGATTTCTAAGACACATCACTTAAAAACTAATCACTTTTTCGACTACAAAAGGAAAAATTCATGCACCAAACTAAATCTACTCATGAGTGATTAGGTCTTATATCAAATTGAGAGCTCCTTTTTTGTGAAAAATTCACTTTTCTAAACACATACTTGATGTCTAAAAAGTTTTGATTACTTATAAACATAATCTCATAATTTTCTACAAGATAATTATTTGTTAACATTGATTCAAAGAGTTGGATCCTGTCAAAACCATTTCGAAAAAGACTCTTACTCCAAAACCCGTAATTTTTTTGACTCATTTCAGCTTTTTAAGACTAACATGAATCTAGTCTTCCTCATTATTACACATATCATGTAATAGAAAGCCTAAGAGGTCCTGTCACACAATTCATAATCCAAAAACTTACAATCTCGATAATCAACAAATATCTACATACTTTAAGGACCTACTTTTGAACTTCAATAACATACGTATTTCTTATAGCACTAACCAAATGTGGTTCCTGTAACCAAACTTATCATATGGCAACCAAAATTCTGGTCGAGGTCATCAACTTCCTGACTGTACTTCAACAAACTATTCTCAATTAAGAAGATAACAACATCAACTAAAATTTTGAGTTGCAGCAATCCCAATTGATTCATGTCATCTGATTTTTGATTTATCCAAACTAGTGGCTGTAACAAAATACTTCTTTCAGTGCAACCTCAACTAAGATTTTATTGCTGTGACACAAGTTCAGTTACAATTGAGAACACTATTCGATATTTTCTATCACTGGTCCAGGTTTTTAAGTTTAAGATAAGAACCGGTACAGCCAGTCAATTTTTTGCAAATCATTTAAGTCATTGGGGGAGACAAAATTATGGTGAATAATAATGATATTATTCAACTGGTCCCAAAATAGTGAAAGTACACTCAATATTGTAATTAAGAGGAATCATTGCAATTGCTCAATCAAAAAAAGTTTAGTTACAGAATCTACAATCTTTACTGCAGCAACTTAAATTTTGACTCCTTAAATTTTGTACCACAGCCAATATCGTCTCAATCAAGAATCTGATGACTCCAACCAAAATTTAGCTTCTGGAACTTAAGTTTGGTGACAGGAACCAAAATATTGCTTGACACCATCAACCCCCTGTTTACTACCAAACACTGCAACAAAGTACTCTTTCCAGTAATCAATATAAGCTCAATGGAGAATTTTATGACATCAACCAGAATTTTGATTGCTACGAAACAAATTGGTCACAAAATATAAGATGATCTTCCTGATTGATCCAAAATTAGTCCCTGTCAGAAACTTCTCAGTTCAATTCCAGTACCAAAACCAATATCGTCTGAATCAAGAACCTGATGACCTCATCCAAAATGAAGCTTCTGGAACCTAAATTACGTCACAGGACCCAAAATATTCCTTGGCACAATCAACCCACAACAAAATACTCTTTCCAGTAACAAATATTAGCTCAATGGAAGGTTACATGGCATCAGCCAATTATGTGACACGATTTTGGTTACAGAATCCGAAATCTCCCTGCAGCAACCAAAATGTTGGTTTCTGTCATCACCTTCCTGATTGATCCAGAATTGGTTCCTGTCAGAAACTTGTCAGTCCAACTCCAGTACCACAACCAATAACCTCTCAATCAAGAACCCGATGACCTCATCCAAAACTCATCTTCTGGAACTTGAATTACGTCACAGGACCCAAAACATTGCCTGACACAATGAAACCACAACAAAGCACTCTTTCCATGACAACCTCTCAGGCCCCATGACTCCCATGTCCTGGTTCTTCTCCCAAACAATGCGTCACCATCTCATAATGACACCACCAAAACCACGTTCTCCACACACGACTCACCAGGAGTAGTGGCTCCAGCGGACCGAATCCGCCAGATCCGGTCAAGACAATCAAGACCCTAGTCACTGCGCCATCCAAATCTTCGCACCACCGCACCATATCACACCCCAACCATATCCTCCCCTCTCACGCTTTCACGGTACCACAACAATAACCGAGTGCAACACGCCCGACGACAATATTCAAATCATACACTTGGACCCCCGTTTATGTTCAGACCAACCGGAAGAAACGCACGACCTTGCGTCACGGCAGCACGTGCCGAACTGACAAGTTTCGGCCACAGCGGCCCCCCACCCCTCCGCCGCCCCCCAACCAAGAGCCACGTCTGCCCCCACCCCAAACGGCCTCGCGTGTTCGCGCTCTCTCTTTCGCGTGGTGCCGCCCCTCGCCCCCCTCCACACCCCCCACTCTGGGGCGAGAACCGCGCGGCCCCCACCCCCACCAAGCCACCCACGCCCTCCCCCCTGCCGCCCCCCTTCCCCCTCTTCTCGACAAACGTCGCGCGGATTTTATTCTGTTCTCTCCTGCCTCTACAGTTCCACTTTCCTTTGAGGGCACTACTTTTTTTTTTCTTCTTCATCTCGTCACGCGCTGTCCGTCTTCGTCACGTCACAACGGTTACCTCTGTGGGTAGCGATGGACAAGGGAGGGGCGGGGGAGGAGGGTGGGGGTGAAGAGTGATCGATTTGAGTCGCGGTTTTTTGAGGTGGTGAAGGGGAGGGGGAGTGTGTACTTGTGTAGAGGAGTTTGTGACGGTTTTGGGTTGATCGTGGAATTTTAGGGGGAGGGTTAAAATTGTTAAATTGTACCAAAATTAATTGAATCTTTGAGGAATGGTTTGTGATTTGTAAATTTGCTTTAGATTTTTTGGGTTTTTGATGAGATTACTGGGAAGATATTATCATGCGTAATTTGGAAAAATGTGGTAATAAATATAAGCTAAAAGTAAAGTAGGTTTTGAAAAAATAATATAATTTTTTCACTATTTGTACTATGATGGACGACCTATGTAATTGTAGATGTTTTTTTTTTGCTTTTCAAAGTTTTGAAATAAAACAAAGTATTATAAACTTTTGTATTCTACGTAAGTTTGTCCAGCTCATGAAGTTTTTTTGTAATTTTTGAGAAGTTTACAGGTTTTTTAGATTTGTAATGAAGCTATGAAAGTAACATGATGAGTGTTCCAAGAAAATATGACAGCAAACATAATGTACAAAATTTAGGATTACTTTTTAAATTTTACTAATTTTTGTAACTTGATTGAATCATAATCACCATCCGGAATTTCATGCATTTATTTTTTTTTTTTTTAAATAAAAATCAGAAAATTTTGGAAGTAATTGAAACTAATTAAAACTTTCTAAATTCCATTAAAAACTTTTAAACTCCCTACGATTATTGTAATTTTTCAATATTCTTAAAGTTTTCGAGTTTTTGATAAAATGAAACAAACATTATCATACATATTTCAGAGTAATGTGGTATTGGGAACAATCTGAAAAATAAAGGACTTTTCATTGAAACAGCTGAGAAATGTAAGAACTCATTTCTTATATGTGGGTCGTGATAATGATTTTTTTTCACTTTTTGAAATTTTCGGAAGTCTAACATATCGAAGAAAATATCGAAAATTCTATAATATTCTATAAAAATTTGTCCAATGTATTAAGATTACACGTAATTTATACAAATTTTCTATTATTCAGGATTTTTATCACAGAAAAAAGTTTCATTTATCGGATGTAATATGCTTTGAAAAAATTTTACATTAATGACTGTATTTGTGAATTCCTCAAACTTACTTATTTTTATAAAATTCAAGCAAATTTTCAAAATTTTCAAAGTTTTGTATTATAAAACGTTAATCAATTATAATCGTGAATTAATGAAGGGAAAAAATTGCAATCTATATACTATTGAATTTTTGCCAATTTTTCTTGTATTTCTGTCATTTTAATCGAAAAAATCACAATAAGTTATTTCCCGGTCACTTATTATTATTAAATTGTTTCTAATTTTTTTGTAACAGCTAATTTTTTCTATTTTGTTCACTCTGACTATGCATCCTCAAGTGTACACAATTTTCGCTGTTTTTAAATACTCCCTTTAATTATAAGAGTTTTCTAAATTTGACGATATTGACGATTTTCAAAGAATTTTTTTTTATTATAGAAAATTTTTAAACTTGAAAACCTAATACCACAACTTTTTTATAAGTCTTTTTTCCCTAATGATCTCTCTTATTGTAAGTTATTAAAATTTTTTTGATTTTAAATACATTTCCAGTTTTTCAAGATTGATATTTTCAAGAACGCAAAAACTTCATCATGCAAATTTAGATAGAATATGATGTTTTTTTACGCTAGTTTGCATAAAATTATCGTACTATTCGAATAGCAAATTTCTTAATTTCGAAATTATATTTTATTTCACTTGCATTATTTTGTCATTTTTTGATTTATTTCTTTTTTTTTTTTTTCTTTTTTTTTGTAAAACTTTAGTAATTCTCTTTACAATCAATTTTCTTATTTTTTTGTTAACCTCTTAATTCTGTCTTAATATCAACTCGACTGCAAAACAAATTTTCTTATTTTTGAGACCAGGGACCAAAAAAACGTAATATGTAAAAACCTTACAAAGGAATGTAAAACTTTTGAGTTTCGGCTAGCTTGGATTTGGGACCATTCTGCGTAGCGGTCGCGATATTCTGCATTGTAAAAAATGTCAGCAGAAAACTTCCATTTTTGACTAACCAGTTAAATTTTGAAAATTCTTCGTTAACAGCCTCAACAAGTTCTAAGTTTTAGAAGAAAAAATTCATTACAAAACAGTAATTTACTTTTTAGATACAAATTAATCCATACGAGGCTGAAAAATTTCCGTTGAAAATCTAAATTCTCGTTAAACTGAAGAATTTCCTTATACTCTAACAGAAAAATTCCAGTTATCTTTTACAGTATCCACGAATGCTGCTTTCAGTCAAAAAATCAGTCCGGTTCTGGCAGTCTGTCAGGCCCAATCGGACCTACACATCTTCTATCTATTGGTCTACGAATTAAACTTTTTTTTTTCATAAGCAGTACAAGTGATATTTGTTTCTGTGACAGTGTGCTCATCTACGAATTCAAACAACCCAAGATCCACAACAAAAGCCTCCTCCAACTCATCCCAAACGTCCTTGCTCTAGACTCACCTGCAACATAAAAAATGGTCTTGATCAAAACTTTATCCCAGGATTCCACTCTCTCAGTTTTCGGGAACCCGTAAAAATATGTTTCTTATGATTTACAAGGTCTCGGTTTCCCTGGACGCGTTTGGGGCCCCGGGAAAACGAGGATTTCATGTCGCTCGTAAACGGCGCGTCTTTGTGCGCCGCGATAAATAAATTTCGGGCCGCTCCTCCGGATGTTTGTGGCTTGGAAGAGGAGCCGGCAACGTTTGTGACGTGAAAAAAACGCGATACGATTCCTCGTCGCGTCACTAAATATTTGAGGAGTGACATAAAACTGTACGTTTCCGCCATAAATTACGGACCTCGGAATATTTTAGCCCGGTATAAATCAATCTTCGTGGATCCAATCTGGAATTTATCACGGGTGATACTGCGAGATCTTCCACAAATCCGCCGGGTTTTCGGATTTTTTTCAATCGCTGCCGTCATCGATATTTCATGGCCCAACTTCTGGCCCCAAGTTTCATCCAAGAGTGGAATAACTTGAGAGTGTTGTAAAATTGTCATGGTAATTTTTGATTGATTCGTGTTTCGAATTATAAGGTCTTAAAGCTGATTTCAGATTGTTGGAAAGTGACTTGTCATCTGGAAAGTATGAGTGGATTTTTCGGATAAACATGTTTGGAAGAGAAAAAAGAACATAACCTAAATAGCAAATCAATATTCCAGAAAAGATGATTGTCTTCGAATCATGACCTTAACGTCAACTTGACGTTATGTTCAAAGTCGAAATGCACGTGATGGATGGCCCGTATGGCAAAATAAAGAACTTAACCCAACCAGCAAACCAACATTATAAAGAAGATGATTGTCTTCATATGAATACCTAAACATCATCCCTTGCAAAATAAGGAACTTAACCTGAACAGCATATCAACATTCTAAAAATGACGACTCTCTTCAAATTGTGACCTTAACATCAACCTGAAGTTACATTTAAGGTCGAGATGCACGTAATGGATGGTCCTACCGTCTCGCGAAATAGAGTACTTAACCTAACCAGCAAATCAACATTCCAGAAAAGATGATTGTCTTCAAATCATGACCTTTATATTAACCTGACGTTATGTTCAAAGTCGAAATGCACGTGATGGATGGTCCTCATGTCTAGCAAAATGGAGGACTTAACCTAACCAATAAATCAACATTCCAGGAAGGATGATTGTCTTCAAATCATGACCTTTACATCAACCTGACGTTATGTTCAAAGTCGAAATGCACGTAATGGATGGCCCGTATGGCAAAATAAAGGACTTAACCTAACTAGCAAATTAACATTGTAAAGAAGATGATTGTCTACATATGATCACCTAAACATCATCCCTTGCAAAATGGAGAACTTAAACTGAACAGCATATTAACATTCTAAAAATGATGATTCTATTCAAATTGTAACCTTAATATCAACCTGACGTTACATTTAAGATCGAGATGCACGTAATGGATGGTCCTAACGTCTCGCAAAATAGAGGACTTAACCTAACCATCGAATCAATATTCAAAAGAAGAAGATTCTCTCCAAATCATCACTTAAACATCGGCCTTAGGTTACACTGTTGAGAATTTTTGCATCAACGCTACTTTTAGACTTATTATTCCGTTTTGATTGTAAAACGATGTTGCTATAACGATCACCCTCACGTCTCGCAAAATGGAGGACTCAACCTAACCTGCATATCAACATTCCAAAAAAAAAATTGATTCTCATCAAATCATCTGCCAAACATCACCCAACGCTAGTTTTAGACTTATTATTCCGTTTTGATTGTAAAACGATATTGCTATAAGGATGGCCCTCACAAATCGCAAAATGGAGGACTCAACCTAACCAGCAAATCAACATTCCAAAAAAGATGATTCTCTTCAAATTATCTGCCAAACATCAACCTGACGTTACATTTAAAGTCTAGATGCACGCGATGGATGGCTCTCATGTCTCGCAAAATGGAGCACCTAACCTAACCAGCAAACTAACATTGCAAAAAAGATGATTGTCTTCAAATCATCACCTAAACATCGGCCTTACGTTACAATGATGATAATTTTTGCCCCAACGCTATTTTTGAACTTATTATTTCGTTTTGATTGTAAAACGATGATGCTATAACGATGGCCCTCACATCTCGCAAAATGGAGGACCCATCCTAACCAGCAAATCAACATTCAAAAAAAGATGATCTTCTTCAAATCATTACCTAAGCATCAATCTGACGTTACATTGAAGGTCGAGATGCACGTGATGGATGGCTCTCACGTCTCGCAAAATGGAGCACTTAACCTAACCAACAAACCAACATTGCAAAAAAAATGATTGTCCTCATATGATCACCTTAACATTATCCTTAGGTTAAATTGAAGGTCGAGATGCACGTGATGGGTGGCCCTCGTGTCTCGCAAAATGAAGGACTTAACCCAACCTTCGAATCAACATTCAAATAAGATGATTCCCTCCAAATCATCACCTAAACATCAACCTAACCTTACATTTAAGGTCGAAACGCACGTGATGGATGTCCCTCACGTCTCGCAAAATGGAGGACTTTCAGGACGTACATGGACGCTCTCGCGACAGGGACAAAAGTATCGAGAAGAGGGAGCGGTGCTGTACCAAAGCGCAGTAACTCATTCGGAACGAAGCGAAACTCAAATGCGAATCGAAGGCGAAAAACGCGAAATGGTGCGCTGACGTAGTGCCCTTAGTGACGACGTGAGCCCGGTGAGTGGCGCTGGGTGTTCGCCCCAAGACCCCCTCCCCATACAACCCCACCACCCGGGCATTAAGAGTTCGGTAATAAATCTCGTTGAAAAAACACGCTCGCGCTCTCTTTTCTTCGGTCCATCCCGTCAGCGTCGTACATCTGTGCCCCCTGCGAGAATCGCTCTTACATCTCTGTTTCCTCTGCCCCACACCTTTTTTTTCATTCCCCTTCGCGTTATCGCTTTTTATTGTCACCCTGAGACAACTTTTACACGTTTTTCACCGATTTCGGGAGCATTTTGGATTGGAAAGTAAAAGGGATGTTTCGAAAAAGGCGTGGTACGATGCTCACTAATCATTAAATGAATTTTGAGGATGACAAATTGATGAAGAATGGAGTCGTATAAGTAGGATAATGTTCCATTACATTCAAGGAAGTTGAATGGTGGAATTCAAAAATGAAACTTAATCTTCATGATTCAGCCAAAATTGGTTCAAAGTCAGTTCGAAACGTTTAGAATATCAGTTTTCTGTGTCGACACTCATTAACAATATCACGAGCCAAAAACCTAATTGTTCCGTTATCTCCTTCTTGCTTCAATTTGTAAAATGGAGAAACGTTGCGTTTTTCCATCGCGCCAGACAATGCCAGTGTGAAAATTCACGCTTCGATAATTATCTCGGACCCAACAAAGACGAATAAATCAAGGCACGCGAAACGCGTGAAAGTAAAAGTGTCCAGTTTCGGAAACTTCCCTTTGCGAGAGAGCACAATGGAGAGTCGACTGAAAAATAGGGTGTGAAAGAATCGAATGAGAGAACTGCGAATGTGAATTCCACGTTGAGGCAGTTTCTTAGGCTTTTTTGCACAATTATTCATCGTGTGCATATCGACGTTGCATGACAATAAGACAGTGATAAGTTCATTTTTTTAATGATAGGTTTGAATTATGGATATCTAGAATTAGAAAACAGACGTTCTCTAAATTGTACTCCATACTTCCATAATGTCAGAAGTTTGTTCTTCATGTTCCAGAAAATAAGTTTAGCTTTAGGTAGACTTCAGGTAAAGTATGACAGAAAAGGAAGACAAATTGCTTGACCAGGATAGTGCCCTCTTGATTTTGGTTAACGAACGAATTGTCGAGGCTAAAAAATTTTTAGTTAGAAGGCGAAATGAGGAGGGAGAGCGACGATGGTTACATTCTATGGGATCAGGGAGCCTGATAGCGTGCCGAAGTCGAAGCGTAGGGCAATAAATCCATTTTTCGAGAAGGGTCGGCGGGGACGAAGCGAGCTGGGTCTGATTAGCAGCCTGACTCGGCCGTGCAGGATGACAGCAGTGAGTTATAATATTGCCCATCCATCTATTTATCTACTGCATCGCTCTTACCAACCTCCTCCTCATTTTTCCTACCTCCCCTCGCCTACGAACTTGTCCCAACAACGACGATCTCCCCCAACCCATTGCCCTCTTTTGTGATGATTTTGGCAATACTGACGAGTGACAATTTGAACCATACACGTAGCCATATGACTGTTTTTGTGAGAGGAAATAAGTACTTTGTCTGGATAAATGGAAATTTTTCTAGAATTTACAAACATTTTTACACTTTATCAGACCAAAGCAAGGTCCTGCAATTCGGATAAAATTATTACATATTTCATGAAAAAGAAAAGTTATAATTGTTGATGGAGGATAATAGGAATACAAATGATAAAAAAAGTTGTTTTTCAATTATGAAAATGATAATGAGTAAGAAAAAGCTGTTGAAAGTTTAATCAACGAATAATGAAATGGTATAAATTATTAAAAAACGTACTCTCTAAAATCTAGAGGTTGTAACAAATGATTACGTGAAAATTTTCAAAATTACACAAAATGAGAATATTTGATTCAACTACGAATCCGAAATAACATCAAGTCTGGTTTCTTAAAAACTTTTTCTTTAAACGTATTAATAAAATAAATATTTTGCTTGAGTAAGAAAGAGTCCAAATAAAGAATATTCTTAAAGTTCAATAAGTCATGAAGAAAAATTTGAATCAACGAATATGCTAGGAATCTAGAAAAAAACTTTGAATTTCGCAGCATTTAATTTTATAAATCTACAAAGCTATTCATAAAAAAGATAGGAAATCCTTCAAATTATATATGAAAAAAAAACTCACAGTGTTGGAAGTCTATGAAAGTATCGTACACTGAAAAATCAAATTATTAAGATTCATAGGACTTGAAATTACATAGCATTGAATCATGAAAAACTTTGTTTACAATTTACACAAATACTAGAAATATATCGGAATTCCAGCTTACGCTAAAATCTTATAAATGCAAAAAAAAAAAAAAAATACAAGTATACAAGAAGTCTTCAAAAAGTTTACAGCCTATGTATAAAGATTCATTTCTCCATAAATCAATGAAAGTATGAAAAATCTATTGAAATTTTGAATCTAGATTACTAGCTCTAAAAAACTACATCAATAGCAAAGTAAATGAACAGTATAAATCTATAGAATGATTGGAAAAACATTGAAAATTGCAAAATTACTAGAAATCGTCAAAAATACTAGCAAACGCGAAAAATCTTATGAATAGTAGAAAATACGAGAATCCGAAAAATTTTCAAAATACTGAAATTCAATTAATATCTGAATTTCAGAGCATCCAAATTGAAATCTGTCGAAATACTAGCAAACGCATTCAAAAAGCTAAAAATCTATTACTATCTGAATTCTAGAACATTCAAATTGAAATTTACAATAATAGCATTAATCTTGAAAGTTTTCGGAAAATCCTTAAAAATTATAAAAATACTCGAAATCTGTCAAAATACTATCAAACGCGAAAAATCTTTTGAATACAAAGTAAAAAAAATTCGTTAACCCAAAAAATCTCAAAAAAGCTGAAAATCTATTCAAATCTGAATTCTAGAGCATTCAAATTAAAATCTACAATAATAGCAGAAATCTGTGAAAATTATTGGAAAATCCTTGAAAATTAAATAAATACTTGAAATATGTGAAAATACTAGCAAACGCTGAAAATCTAATAAAAAAAAAAAAAATAATAAAAAAATACAAGAAATTTTTAGGATACTCCAAAAACAAGTGTACATGATTTTTCCATAAAACTATGAGATTTCTGAAAGTTGAATGATACCAAAATTTCAGAGCATCAAACTGTAAAAATTTCTTTCAATTGTAATTAAGGAAAATATCAGAAATCTGTAAAAATAATTGCAAAATCCGTGAAAATTTTTAAAATACTAGAAATTTTTGAAAATACTAGCAAACGCAAAAAATCTTCTCAATACTAAAAATAATGGAGGAAAAAAACTTTCAAAAAACGTTAAGCCTATGTACATTTAATTTTCTGAAAATTCTATAAAATTTGTGAAAATCTATTAAAATCTAAGATCTACAGCATCAATTTTAGATAACTCTAAAATAACAGCTACATATTCTAAAAAAATTAGAAAATGCTTGAAAATTAGAAGGACACTAGAAATTTCTTACAATAAATGCAAAAAAAGTTTCCTAAATAGGTACTTCAATAATACAAGAATACAAGAATCTTCAAATAATAATTCAAATATATATTGTTGTAATTTTCCAAAAATCGATAAAAGTTCTAAAAATCTATTTAATTTAAATTCTAGATCATCTTATGCTGAAACTTTATATAGGAATGTGTAGAAATACGGAAAAATTTTCAAATTACTTCACTAATAAAAAAATACAAAAAGGAACGATAATTATTATAAATCTGTGTAATAGATGCTTTTTTTATCAAAAATGATAGGATATCCAAAATAGTTAAAAATTGCTGTAGAAAAAGAATTTTTTATATTCTGATAAAGTATGATAAATTAGTATGAAAAAGTATGATTCAATTAAATTACGTGTAAAGAGCACTGAAGCACTAGTATGAACAAAAATTGAATAAACTAACAATGAATTGTTAAAACTACAACATAAACTTAGTAGCTCAATGGTGAACCACTTTACATAATATTAGTAAGTCATGAGTTCGTATCCTGGCATCGTAATTTTTTTTTCATTCCACTAACACTTCATCGCAAAAAATTCTTCGAAAAGACATTTTTAACCGAAATTTTAAATTGTTTATAACATAATTTCGCCTTCTAAACATCAAATATCACTGCATTTCGTCCCAACCTCAAAAATCATCGCATTTTTTTTTCTTTTCGAGCGACACGTAAAACCAAACACAAAAGGCGCACTTCCATCTGCTATGATTCAGGAGGAAACGATTCGCTCGTAAATTTATGGTGGTTCGGCGATGCTGAATTATTGCCGTTTCGCGGGGTTTTAATTTTCAGAAGGGGAAATTTCCATGCTCCTATATACTTCCAAGTGAGTTTTTTTACATCTCCAACATGAATATTCAACGGATTTGGAAAGTTTATTATAAGAACGTCGTTTTAATCTAGGGAAATATTTTTGGAACTAGCTAATCTTGGGGAAAGAAGAAAATTTTTTTTTGCCAATAAAAAGGTCGAAAGTTCAGAACGTCAATGAACGAGAATATATCAAGCTCAAGTTCCGATTATTCGAAATGCAATCGTTGATGTAGGTTAATTGTAAAATATTCAGGGATAATAAATCTGGAGGAGCAATTTTTGGCTTTGGGTGAAAGACAGTCGGTTTTGCATGAATGTGAAAAAAGAGGGTCATTTCTATAATTCTTCGTATTACGGGAATTTTTTCGAATTTGCCATTCGTTTACAAATATGAAGATCAAGAGGTATCAATTATCGGGCTCGAAGGACCAACAGAATAAAACGAATTTCTTTTTGAAAATATATAATAAAAATCCTGTTTCACGAAGAAGATATTCTCTTCCAAGTTCAACTCTCTGCAAAGAAATTTTTAACAAACAATAAATCAAGCCTCGCGAAATCGAAATATCGGATAGAAAGTCCTCGATTCACTCCGATCGTCGTCTCAAGTTTTGGCACCGGACCCCCCCCCCCTCCACGCCCCTCCCCCAACCCTTCAATATTACATTATAAAGTGACCCATCGCAAATCTTCGGGCTCTCTATACATTTTGAAATGAAAAGATGCTCGTGTCCCAAACTTTCGACGGGAACCAGTTCATATATCTGAAGTATGGTCGCCATAAATAAAGTGCCCTGTCCGTTCGCTCCGCTCAGCGTCAGCCGGCTGCCCCCTCTCCTCGTCCCTGAATTTAATATCAACAATCCTGAATCAGGATCAAGTAATCATCAATTTTTGCAGGGATTTTGAGGAGAAAATTTCGAAAAAATATAGATAGAAATGAATTTATGTCCTGAAGATGAGGGAATTACATCAAAATATTGAATCATCTTAAGACAGCTTTGAATAAAATTGTTGAACTGAGAATTCTACGCTCCTTCAGTTGTATCATTACTTGATGATTTTTCAAAATTCCTCAGATTGTGCTTATCCAGACCTAAAATACACAGAAAATCACTCTTTAGTAGATGGTAATTATAAATTTCTCTTTTGAGTAAATTCTGGCTCTTCAATTCTTGATAACTGAACTTCGTCGTTTCTATAATTTCCGTGATAATTCAATTTTGCAAAGCTCGAAAAGTATCGACTTCTCGCTTATTCCGGCGACGCGCCATTAAATTATAATCCAATCAATCGCGAGTTATTGTGAAAACGGGTCAATGAGACGGATCTGATATTCCATCAGGTCGTTACGTGATGAGTAAATTATGTTTCGGCTTTCACTTCGGGATTGTGCCAAATGTGACGTTCTTTTGCATACGTTGGCTGCAAACTTTTTTTTTGCAAAGAAAAAAAATGAATTCATCAATTAAGTAGTATGCTCTAACTGCCATTATTTATTCCAAATTCCCACGATAAACATCTGTAAACCGAATTTCATCCAAAATATTTGTACTGCTGTCCAAATTTTCTTTTCATCCTGGTTCCACCGATTTTACCACGCCAAATTCTCTCCTTTCGTGAGGAATGACGTGAGAAATGAATCGATCCCATTTGACGGATTTCGGTCAATTTTCTCATCCTCTTGACGACAGTTGAAGTATTTGTAGACCGCGAAAAATTCGTCTCGAGGTAGGAACTTTCGAAATTTTTGGTTGCCACTGACGGCGCCGCGGTGATTCTCAGGTTGTAGGGTCCGATTTTCTACGCTCCCCAAGATTCACGTGGCGGCGCTAAAGGAAAGTGAACTACTGGTTTTTATACGCTTTTCCGCATTTCCATAGAAAGGTTGACATGTTCAGACATTGGTCGTAAATTAAGTTACTCGGGCTTCGGCCCGGGATAGATAGCTCGTCAAAATAACGCAAATCTGAAACGTTTTCTCTGACCTTCGCATACCAGAAGAATCGTTCCAGAAGATAGCCAAGGAGCTTTGGGGTATTGGTTCTGAGAATTTTTTTTCTACTACAGAGATTTTATAAGGTAGGAGTTGTGGAATTTCAGTAATTTTTATGACTTGTACCGAGGATAAGGAATTTGCTCCAATTTTTAAAAGATGGGAAGGAGGTTCTTTATGTATATAACTTTGCGATCTGGTTTTGTCTGGGTTTCAGTTTAGAAAAATGCTTAAATTTTTTTCACGCGATTTTTTAGGGAGGGTAGTAAATTACTTTATTATCGGGGGGGGGGGGGGAGTTTTGTCATATTTCGAAGAAATACGCATGATAATGTTTTTAGATTTCTGTATAAAAAAATAAGAAACTTTTGATACAGTATAAAATGACAATAATTACTGATTAGTTGGACAAATTTTCATCATTTTTGCCAACTTTTTAACATTTTTCGATGTTTTTCACATTTCATAACATCGAAAATCATCGAAAAATTATTGTAATTGTCAATAATTCCAAAATGTCCACAAAATTAGTGAAATTCAAGGAAATGTTTTGTATACCTTTTTCGAAAATATGTTTTTCATAAATATACACTAACATGTTTTTTGATTAAAAAAAAAATTTGGACTTCTTGATAAATTTGTATGAATCAAAAGAAACCTTAATGAACTGGACATTTGTTGATAAAATTTTGAATATTCGAGTATTTGGTATAGTGTTGGAAGTTTCGCGAATTTCGTGAAGTCGGAACCAATTGGGAATGTAAAAAAAAATCAATTATTTTAAAAATACTTGATGAGCTTTGGGGTATCGGTTCTGAGAATTTTTTTTCTATTACAGTGATTTTATAAGGTAGGAGTTGTGGAATTTCAGTAATTTTTATGACTTGTACCGAGGATAAGGAATTTGCTCCAATTTTTAGAAGATGGGAAGGAGGTTCTTTATGTATATATCTTTGCGATCTTGTTTTGTCTGGGTTTCAGTTTAGAAATATGCTTAAATTTTGTATTGTTTGTTAGATAATCTTGATGTGGGGGCGGCAGAACGCGATTTTTTAGGAAGGGTAGTAAATTACTTCAGTATCGGGGGGAGGGGGAGTTTTTATTATATTTCGAAGAAATACGCATGATAATGTTTTTAGATTTCTGTATAAAAAAATAAGTAACATTTGATACATTAGGAAATAATGGAAATTACTGATTAGTTGGACCAATTATTATCATTTTTGGAAAATTTTTTTGCATTTTCCAAGTTTTTCACATTTCATACCATAAAATATCACCGGAAAATTTTTGAATTGTCAATAATCATAATAATTTACGAAATTAGTTGAATTCCAAGAAATGTTCTGTATACTATGTTCAGAAGCACGTTTTTCATAAATATCCTCAAATACGTTTTTAAAAAAAAAAAAAAAAATTTGGACTTCTTGAGAAATTTTATAAACCAAAAAAAACCTTTACGAGCTGGACATTTTTTCATAAAATTTCGAATATTCGAGTATGTAGTTGTTATAGTGTTGGAAATTTCGAAAATTTCAAGAAATTAGAACTCATTTCAAATGCAAAAAAAAATCAATTATTCTAGAAAAATCAAAGTTTTCGAGTTTTGTCATTTTTGTCAAAATGTTCATAAGTTTATAACTTTTGTTCATTATAATTTTTTTTTTCAATATGCTTTGTAATATTTTTATACTTGTAACGAGGATTTGAAATACTGCAAAAGTATCAAATATAACTAGAAAACTTTATAAGTTGAACAAATTTCTATAAAATTCGAAAAGTTCAGAGTAGGTGGTGTGATACTCGAAATTTTTAAAATTTTGAAGAACCGTACCACATTAAAAATTCAAAAAAAAATCTCCATTACTATGAAAAGATCAAAATTTGTGTAGAATTTCAGAAAATTTTCACTTGTGTTGTAGATTGTGTTGGTTCTTATATTTCTCTGAAATAATCATAAGAAAATTTCTAGATTTTTTGATAAAAAAATAAGAAACTAAAATACACTAGAAAATTGTGAACGTTACTGATGAGTTGGACAAGTTTTTATCATTTTTGCAAACTTTTTAGGATATTTTGATAATTTTCTCATTTCATTGAATCGAGAATCATCGAAAATTTTTTTAATTGTCAACAATTATCAAAATTCAAGAAATTGGTGAAATTCCAAGAAATGTCTTTTATACTTTGTTCAGAAACATGTTTTCCATAAATATCCACAAATATGTTTAAAAAAAAAAAAATTTGGATTTCTTGAAAAATTTGTATAAATCAAAAGAAATCCTAATAAGCTGTACATTTTTCTATAAAATTTTGAAAATTCAAGTAATTGGTGTAGTGTTGGAAATTTCGCAAATTCGAGAAATCGAAACTCATTGGAAATTTAAAAAAATATCAATTATTCTAATAAAATCAAAATGTTCGTGTTTTATCATTTATGTAAAAATGTTCATAACTTTATAAGTTGTGTTCATTATAATATTTTTCTAAAATATGCTTCTTTATTTTTTTATTATTGTAGCGAGAATTTGAAATACTTAAAAATTATCAAAAACAACCAGAAAACTTTATAAGTTGTACGAATTTCTATAAAATTTGAAAAGTTCAATTAGAAAATTTTGAAGAACTATAACACTTTCAAAATTGAAAAACCTCTCAATTACTATGAAAAGATCAAAATTTGTGCAGAATTTCAGAAAATGTTCACTAGTTTTATAGGTTGTGTTTGTTATTATATTTCTCTGAAATAAGCATAACAAAATTATTTTCTAAAATTTTCACAATAAAATTTAGAATTTGCAATAGAAGATAGCCAAAGAGCTTTGGGTTATCATTTCTTAGAATCTTTTTTCTTTTGCTATGATTTCGTAGGGTCGGAATTTTGGAATTTCAATAATATACATGACTTGCACTGGGGATAAGGAATTGACTCCAATTTTCATAAGATGAAAATGCAATATGCATAGATTTACAACAATATAAGGAAATAACTAAACCTTTTTTTCTTGGATACATGGATTTTAATATAGGAAAGCTAAATCTTGGAAAATGAAGTACCGATGAATGAAATTGCGGAACATAAAAAAATGCAATAGCGTGGTTGAATCAAAAATTAAATAATTTTGCTCTCGTGAAAATTTTAATCATAGAATCGTAGGACGAATGAAACAATGAACAGTAAAATTATAAAAAGTACATAAAATAGAAATGATACGGATTATTTATTCTCACTGAAAACAAATATTCCAGGCACTCAAATTCCAAAAATCATACAATAAGTTTGTTCGCTTGTTTTTTATTATTATAAAATAATCATTCTAAAAATCATTCCGCAAAAATCCTCTCACTTATACAATCCCTACACAACATCCTGAGTCAACATCTCTTCTCCTTCTAGCAGACGTAAGAAAAAAAGGCGGGGGGGGGGGGGGTATAAAAGCCATAGTGAAGCCCGAGGTGAAGCCCTAAAAGCTTGGCAATAAATCTACCAGCTGATGGATTGGCCGGCAATTGTTGCCTAGAAAAAATAGAATAAGGAGGGGGTAGGTGAAATGAAAGTTCCTACGAATGATGACGGTATAAAAAGGCCGTATCCAGGTGAATATAAAATTTTCGACTCTTGACAATGAAACCGAATTTTTCATTGCTCTGGATCATTCTCTGAACGCGTGAAAAGCGTTCGTTAATAAATGAGGGGAGAGTCGAATTTATTCTAAAAAAAAATATTTTTTCAGTAATCTCATAGGAAAATTCATCTTACCCAAATGTAACATCCCAATGGATTTTAATTGAATGAAATTTACTGATATAATGATTATCACCCCAATTTTATTAAATAATAAATTGAATAAATGTTGAGTTATCACTGTCCTGGATTTTCTATTAGAGACGTCATTTTAAATACATCGAAATTAAATCTTGATTGAAGAAGTCAATCAAGATTTGAGATAACTGCTTTAAAAATTTGTTAAAATAATATAATAAAAAAAAAGTAAAACATTGATATACAAAAAGGAAGTAACACATCAGGATAGGAAAAAATGGAATATTTTTTCAATTTTACGACTGCTTGTTTATAAAAATAAGTTAGACAGTCTTCTGAAATCTTGATTAGTTTCAAAAATTTCTAAAAGTTGTTTTCACATGAAACAAAATACATAGCTCATATATCTGGGATACTAATGAAGACTCGAAATGGTCGAAAAGATCTCTGGGAGTTGCTCAAGATTTCTTTATGAACGCCTCCATTTGACGCTATCCTAGATTGACGAACGAACGCCTCGGCTTGCGTGGAATGCCTCGCCCCGTGGCTTCGGATTAGAAACGTCCACGGGACATTTCTAAGGATTTATGGCCCCGTGGAAACGGCCTTTTGAGAATTTATTGTACGGCCGTAACATTGTCTTGGACCGATAATAAAAATGGGGGAATTCGAACACTTCCCGCGTTTCATCGTTCTCGGCGCCGATATAGAAGATTGTTATTTACGGGGGCCGCGTTTCCATCACATTTGATTGACTTTTTTCTAATTTCTCGAGGTTTCCTGTTCTTCCTATGTTATCCCATGAATAATTGATCTTCCTCCATACTTATATTACACTCGTTTTCTATTTTTTTCCTAATGGGCATCCTTCCAAAAACTAATAATTCCATGAAAAAAGAATTGTCTCTCTTCGTTCGGATTTTATTTCATAACTTCAATGATTGAACATTCATCGAAATGATTCAACAAATCAATTTGTTGTCGTCTTCAGGGGATGAAGAAGGTCCATTTTATTTCATACAATGGTTCGGTTATTTTAAGAATTTCTTTGCTCGGAGCTTTCGAGCTTTCGAGTCTCCATGGAGCGTGATGAGCTTTTATACGTGTATGCCTAATCGAGGAAAGCTCCGTGGCCCTGCGGTTTCGTGCTCGAGCGCAGTTAACGCTCGCGATTTCGAGTGCTCTTGGGCACTTCGATTAATATTGCATCCCGAACTGTCGGATGTAACGCGACCGGCGTCGGTGCTGATGCGTGTCAGAAGATTCTTTGGTGGCCATCATTAACTGCTTCTGAGGCTTGGGGATTCGCAGAAATTTTTGGGGAATTGTTTGCGTAATGACACAGGAGGTTCTTACGTTCAAATGAACACAAAATGAACTCGAATTCTTGTTCTTATTTGAATGAACATTATTTAAGGGGTTATATACCTTTTTGGGCCGACAAATTGAGAATGGTTTGGAGTATGTATCTTTTGAAGTACGTGGCAATAATGTTATGACATAAAGTTATTATTTTTTAATAGTGTGTTGTCCACTTGAAAAGACAAGTATTTGTTCATAAAAAAATATCAACAATTGGCGGAGTTGAATTAGAAAATCCAAAAAATTTTTTTAGTCTAGGAACGTATTTAGTTCTTGAACGATTGAAAATATGAATATTACGTTTTTTCTGTATGCAAGAACGTTTTCTCCGAGATTTCGATTTTTTGAGCTGTGAAAATTTTCTTCAAAAATTCTTATCTGCAAAATAAAAACTTTCTATAAAAAAGCGATCGTTCGCAAACTAGATATATTCCTTAACTAATGATATTTTTCGGATTTTTTGATTTAACTTGACTCGTTCGGCTTGCATCGTGGTCACCGTAAGCCTCTTCAAAAAAAAAGTTGTTCCGGGGAAAGGGCCTTCACTCTGCCAATTGTTGATATTTTTTTATGAACAAGTACTTGTTTTTTCAAGTCATCAATATCCTATCAAAACTATAATATTTTTATTACTGCTGTAAAAACAAAATGGAAAATCTCCATGCATTTGTATGGGAATTTTTCCAAACATTGATTGTTTCCATTTTCGGTTGAATAAATTTCCATACGGTCTCCAAAATTTTCTTTCGTATAGAGAAAATTTCAATTGCTGTATGGAATATTTCCAAACATGGGAATTTTTCATGACTGTGAAGAAAAATCGCCAATCAAAAATGGAAAATCTTCATGCATTTGTATGAAAATATTTCCAAACATTGAATTCTTCCATTTTTGATTGTATAAATTTCTATACAGTCTCTAGAATTTTCGTTCGTGTACAAAAAATTTCTATCGCGGTATGGAATACTTCCAAACATGGGAATTTTCCATGCTTGTATTGAAAAAATGTCAAATCAAGAACGGAAAATTTCCATGCATTTGTATGGAAATTTTTCCAAACATTGAGTTTTTCTATTTTGGTGTAGATTGGAGTAGATTGGTGTAGATTTGGGTGTAAGTGTTTTTAAACACTTGAAAAGGTTTCCTGGTGGTCCATTTTTTCAATGCCCACACTAAAACAGGTCAATAAAAATAATGAAGAATCTCCATGCATATGTATATATAAATATTTTCATAAACGAATTTCCAAACATTCGAGTTCTCCTACAGTTATACAAAACTTTTATTTCAAGGGCAAAAAATGTTCATTTCAGAGAATTATTCATTTTATTCAAGTTATTTTCATTTAGTTATTCTAGAAAATATTTTTGATTAAAAAAATTGATCAAATTCCATTCATGTGGATTTTTCATGTTTTATATTGTTATTCTTCTTTCGTATTTTTGAACGATCTCAAAGATTTTGTTACGTTTTCCAGAATTTTCAAAGATTCACAGTATATTTGAAATTCGATGCCCTGGAATTTCAAAATTTGTAGATTGTAGAGGCATATATCGAGATTTTTCAGAAAACAGTTCTTTTCCATATAATTTATTTATTTTTGTTATTCTTTTCTGATTTGTATGAATCGAAAGATTTTAAATACTTTACATGGATTTTATATAGATTTCTAGAATTTGATGATCTTACATTCAAAGTTTTGTAAATTTCCAGCATTTTCGTAGATTTCCATTTCTTATGACTATTGACTGAGTGGCAACAATTTTTCTGATTCATATTTTCCAAGTGACCCTACGTTTTGATTATTTTTCCTTTTCTATCAAATGTATACTGCTTACTGGAAATTCAATCTCTTTTCTTCAATTACCCAGTCTAATTTTATTTGTTCAGTTTACAAATTCGTCGACGTTCGACTCTTGTCGGAAATCAATAATTCGCATTTTACAAACCATTACAAATTACAAACCGGTTTCCAATTTTATCTTGAATTTCCATCGAATTTCACCCAGTGACAACAACTTGGAACTATACGAATATACTGCTTACATTTTCATTGTAAATATTGCCTGCATCGTAAACAGTTTCAAATTCTTCAAAACGCTCAAATAATATACGTCTGATTCAAAAAATACATCAAAATAATCCACTAGCTTGTAAATGTCTTAATGTTTTCCATGGTCTTTGGTGCTATAAAAACCTCGCTCAAATTGTGCAAATTAATAATAATCGAATAACAAATTCAAGTATTCTTCGATGTACATGACGATCGTGATTGGCGTTCAACCGGACACTTTGAGGAATCCCACGTTAAACGTCTCGCTCTAATCACCCTCGAATACCCTCGCTCATTACGAAAGCCCCATCGTTTACACAGTTGCTCGGGTCGCGAATCGATTGGCGAAAGCGAGCGTGTATTGTCACCTACCCGGCGCGATTCCGAATCCGACGTCGATCGTCGGAGGCATTAAATTGACCGTAATTGCGTTCAATGTTACGCGTGACGGATGCATCCGAGTCAATTGCAGCGGCCGAGGCAACAACTCACGCCTCAATTGATTTATCTCTATCGTCTTCACGCACACATTACGAAAAAAGAATCCATGGAAAATCATAAACACAGAAAATAAAGCAAGTAATGGTCATAAAATGTAAGGTATCGAGTGTGGAAGAATAGAATTTGATGACCAATTGTTGTCCTCGTCTTTGACTTGTGCCCGTACACTCAGAAAACTCCTGCGTACAGTTGAAAGGAAATTCCTTTCAAAGTAAAAGAGATTCCCTTTAAGGGGGGAACCTGGTTTAGAACGACGAAAGATTGCATGATATTTGGCACAGTTTTTAAGGCTGCTTATCTTATGAAATGTTTCAAGTACTGTAGAGCTAGGTCATAGATACACAAATCTTGCAAAAAAAAATTTATTTTCATATTATTCTATAATGTTCAGCAATAATAATTCGTATTTGTTTCTTGCACTACTCGCTTAAAGATTCTCCACTGCGTACACGATTAAAAATGTTGTGATTGCCGCATTTTTATAGGTGATAGCTCTTTTTAAAGCTAAAAGTGTAAACTTGTATGTGAACTTAAAAAACTACGTAAAAAATTTTTTCAATCAATTTTTTTTGTGGTTAATTATCTCAAAATTTCGTCAGTGAAACGAGAATTTTTTTTCAAACACCCATAAAATTTGCAATTTTTAACATTTTAAAAAATTTCTTAGGTTTAAATAGAAGATAAACTTCTAAAGTGCAAAAAAAATTTTAGTTTTCATGTTTCTGATAAATAGGACGATCGCTATCGTGTACGCAGTGGAGGATCTTTAAGCGAGTAGTGCCCGAAACAAATATGAATAATTATTGTTTAACATTATCGAATAACATGAAAATAAATTTTTTTGCAAGATTTGTGTATCTATGACCTAGTTCAACAGTACTTGAAGCATTTCATAAGATAAGCAGCCTTAGAAACTGTGCTAAATAGCATGCAATTTTCGGCGTTCTAAACCAGGTTCCCCCCTTAACTTCCAAACATCGGCAATTTCAGAATGAAAGAGTTGAGCGTTTCAATTTAAGAGGGAATGGCTTTGGAATTCTTTCTGTTTCATACATATCATATTTCAAGAAAAAAATGGAATGTAATGGAAAACGATTGTGGAACTCATAAACTCGACACTCGTTTCGGGGCACATAAACTCCGGGGCCCAATTCGAAATCGATCTCGGGTAATTCATGTTTGGGGCCGTTTTCTCGCAGATTGACTGTCAAAGTGGATCGATCCGAGCCGATCGCGTCGCGAGTGCTCGCCTTTGATCGTAATACCAGCCTATCGATGTCTCGTCCAAAGATTGATAGCTTGTTCGACGAAAGGGTAATTCGAGGCGGCGCTGCGCGGACTTTTCGCCCTCGAAAAGTGCAAGTTTAATCGCGCATAACCACAGTCATGCGCTGGTAGGCGTTCACCGGGATTTGCATGTTAATTTATTCTACCCCCCCTTTTCCCCCAACCATGATAAAAAAATTTTAGTTTGATTTTGTCTGCTTTTCCCGTTTGAATTGGGTAAAAAATCACCCATTAATGGTAGAATGTTACTAATTGAGAAGGCGAAAAGAGAGCAACTAAAACCTACCAACTGAATTAGTGACATAGCTTACTGATGAAATTGGTGATATTTTACTGAAAAAAGAGCGAGTATCTTCAAACTTCAATAGAAATCCGTTATGACAGAGAGTAGGTTTTGACTAGTCTTATTCGTGCATTATGACTGAAAGATAAGCGTGTACTTCGTTATTATTTCCGAGTTATCGTATTTTTATCAAATATTTAAATACGACAGTGAATTAAAAAAAAGTGTCTCTTTATTTTTGACAAACTTGCAATTACAATGATAAAAATAATTCATGCAAGTTCCCAATTGTAGGAATACTTAAAAAATATGAACAGAAAAAAAATTATATATAAAAGATACTGTTTGCCGAAAAATACGTTGAGGGGTTATATACCTTTTTGTGCAGACGAATTGAGGATGGTTTGGAGTATTTTTTTAAGTATGTAGCAATAATGTTATGAGACCAAAGTTATTGTTTTTCAGTAGTGCATTGTCCACTTGAGAAAACAAGTATTTGTTTATAAAAAAATATCAAAAATTGGCGGAGTTATGGCCCTTTCCCGAAACAACTTATATAGATTTTCAATATTTTTATTCCATATTTTTTTTGGTTTTCTACAATTAAAAGTATGTTAAATCGTATGAATTGTATAAATCGAATTAGATGCATTATTATTGTTTTCTCTATGAATTTCTAGAACAATTTACAAAATTATATACAATTATTGTATTATATTAATAAATATGCTCCAGGACTGAAAGTTGTATGAATTTCTGAAAAAATTATATCCACATAGTTTTTATGAATTAAAAAATGTCTATTGAACTAGTGAGCAAGTAAACTGGTAAGCTGATAAACTTGTAAGCTATAGTAAACTAGAAAACTACAGAAATTGTTAAAAAGTGAACAAGTGGAAAAGAAAAATAGCAAACTAGCAAACTCGTCAAGAAGTAAATTAGTTATATAGTATACTAGTATAATTGAAGAATTTTCAAAAGTAAACTGGTAAACTAGTAAGCTACTTAAATAAAAAACTAATAAGTAAGTATGCTACTGAGCTACTTAAATAAAAAACTAGTAAGCTGGTGAGCTAGTTTACTAGTTCAAAAGTCAGCTCGTTAACAGGAAAATAGTAAACTAGTAAACAAGTAAGCTAGTAAACTAGTAAATTAGTGAGCTAGTAATCTACTTAGCTATTAAACTATTAAATGAGTAAATAATGAAGCTACTAAACTAGTAAATTTATTTTTCACATATTTCTAGTGTAATATACGAAACCCTCGGGAATTCTTAGGTATTTTTATAGATTACCTATATTTTTGTAGATTGCTACAGAGATTCAAAAAACTTGACGCTTTGTAATGCTCATTTCAATCTACTCTCAGTAATTTCAAGATTAATGATAAAAAACATTCACATCGTTTTTTCGTGTTTTAAATCGTTAGTCTTCTTTTGTATTTTTAAAAGATTTAAAACATTTTGTTACGTTTTCGAGAATTTTCATAGATTTATAGTATATTCAGAATCGGATGCCCTGGAATTTCAAAATTTATCGATTGTAGAGGCATATGTCGAGATTTTTTAGAAAACAGTTTTTTTCGCATGTAATTTAATTATTTACATTGTTCTTTTAGAATTTATATGAATCGACAGATTTTCAATAGGTACTTTTAAATGGATTTTTTATACATTTCTAGAATTTGATGATCGAAGATTTAAAGTTTTGTAGATTTTTATTTTTCTTGCTTATTCACTGGGTTGCAACAATTTTTCTGATTCATATTTTCGACGTAATCCTACGTTTTAATAATTTTTACTCTTTTATTAAATACATACTGCCAAAGTTTTGATGCATTTTTTTCTAACTTATACTTTCGTTGTTTATCAATGTAACTTTTTTTAATTTTACATGATATATTGATTGATTTCATCAGAATTTCGAGAGGGGTTTGAACCCCTAACACCCCCCTCTGCCTACGCGCCTGGTGACATAGCATTATTGCTACATACGTTAAAAGTTACTCTAAACCATTCTCAATTTTTCCGCACAAAAAGGTATATAACCCTTTCATATACTTGAAAAAGATAGAACTTTGAATTGGATAGCATAAAATTCTAGCTAACTATGCAGCAATCCATAAAAAATACGGAAAGTCTTTAAAAAAACCCATAAATTACTACAAAATTTGATAAATTCTACCAAAGGAAAAGAAAAATTATGCACTAAAGATCTATCGAAGATCACGGGGTCAAAAACCAAAATATCCTACATCTTCAAGAATACTTTGAGTTACCCAATTGATCAATTCAGAGTATTTGCAAAAAGGAATACTAATTCGAAGACTCAAGATACTAGATTCTCTAACTTGAATACTCTACTCTCCAATAGACCTCAAATGAGTGTCCAATCTGGATAAACAATCAAACAATTCTTTTGTTGTTCACTCCCAAAAATAAAGTATCTGAATTGGAGACCACCTGTGTCTTCTAAAAAAACACATATACTCTCAGAAAACCACATTCTTCTTTTTTCACAACTTTGTTCACTATCGTATCCTCAAGGTCACTCTTTTTGAGTTTTTAGAGACTAACTGACACTCACTTCGAGACTCAAGACTGAAATGATACATATATTCTGATTTTCCATCCCGGGCGTATCAACAGCATCGTGATGAAACGCTATTGACGATGAGATTCTCCTTTTTACGAATCTCGATCACGAGGCAGCTTCGGGATAGGCGGGAAAAAATCGGGGCCGGGTTTCCAATAGAGCACCTGCATCGGCCGACGGGCCGACTCGGCAATAAGAGCGCCGAGAACCAAGGACGGGTCTTGGGTCGAGGACTTATTCCCGGGTACCTGCGAGTACTCGACTTCCACATAAATCTGTTTACCATACTCTCCGGCATGGGACATGTATGCGCAACACGTTAACACGTATCCGAACGATTTTAATCTCCTACGCCGATCGACTGCCCAGGGTTGACTGCCAATACACCGCCCAACGACGTTACAACCGAAGAAAAATTTTATTTCCATTCATTTTCTAACGAAACGAATCCATCACTTCCAATCTAACTCTTGCTAATCCGAAAAATTCTCCGAAAGACAGATGTTGCCAAAAAACTGGAATTTCCGAAATTTCCTTGACCCTGCAGCCTCCTATTATTCCCCGATCATGATTCCACAAAAGTCGATGCAAATGCGGGAGAACCTGGCGCACCGTACGACAAAAGAATAATTACGAGCCGTGTCTTGTTATAGTTTCTGCCTCGTATTGTTGCCGAGCTCTCCAATGAAGTCCCGCGAATCCCCGAAGAAACGCGCCAAAAACAATGCCCCATCGGCGATCGCGATGATAACTCCGCTCTCTCAAAGCTCCCAAGTATTTTCCATATTTATCAGGGATTGAAAAACGACCGATTTGCGTCTTTTGTCTGACACGTGAAAGTCTCCGATTCCCTGAGTTTCCCATGAAATGGAAGAAAAAAGCCATCTGCTAGCCTAGAATTGAATTGACGTCAATTCGTTCATTTATTCATAAATAAATTTGTGTGGAATATGACGAGATTTCCGATCCCTCTCTAAACTTGTTCCTCTAGCTGACGAAGAAAATGAGAATGAAGAATTCTGGATTTCTCCACTACTCCTCGCAGCAAGAAACTTTGATTTTGGGAGGGACTTTTCTACAATTAATTGAAAATGTGCCTTTTGTAACGAGAATTGTTGGTCAGAAGCAAGAAGATCCAAGGTCTTACAAAGTAGAAGACATCGAGGGTTTACCTTCCCCCACTCTGCACAACACGAAGGAGTCAACTGGTAACTATAAAATTCTGGTTGATTTTCTTTTCAAAAACAGATTTGATCAAGTCCTTGGACAATTCATTTATTTATTCATAAAAACGATGAATAAATAAATAAATATATATGACGTTACATCAACAAAAATATATTCATGAAATACATCATAAATGGAACATTTTCATTTGTTTTCTTTTAATTCCTTGTACTCCTTTCTATATGGTGGTTTATTTATCAAACAATACGAAATTGGACAGCAGTTATGAGTTGACAAAGAAGAAGGGGAGGTCTGACAATTTCGTCGAATAAATGATTCTATTTTTGAAGATGGACTAAAGTAGTATAATCAATAGCATTCTCACTTGGCGAAATTGTATTGCACGTATCAGACGAAAAAATGATCTTAGGCAATCATTAGATAAAAGTGTGTTAATCGTGCATAAATTTATTGTAAACTGGACAATTGTGTAAATTTTCACAAATCCCATCACTATGATTCTAGATTCAACAAATTTGGAAATAAAAACTTCTAAACTACCGAACTTTTTACTGTGAAATAATTTGTACATCACCCTGTGCACACGTTCGTGGCGTTTTACGAAACCATCCAGTGCACAATAAATTCATGCACAATTCTCTCAGGTTGAATTGGTAAAAAACTGCTAAATAATAGTAAAATTTCACTGATCGAAGAAGTGAAAAGGAAGCAGCTAAAGTTTTAGTAAAATTCTACTAATTGAATTAGTGATATAGCTTACTGATGAAATTAGTAATATTTTACTGAAGAAAACTAATCTTATTATTCGTGCATTATGACTAAAACATTAGTATGGTTTAACTAATGAAAAAGTCAATTTTTACTAATACTTTCGTAAATAGTTACTGTTCAAAATAATAAATATTTAGCACTGCCATTTTGATTATCTAAATAGCATTTAAATGCTACTAATTCATTATTGTTTTCATGGGCGTAGGCAAGGGGGGGCGGGGGCAGGGGGGGCAGTGAAATGTTCATGAATCAAAAGTTTTTACAGCTCAAGTAAAAAAAGGTGATAAAATTACTCGATAAATTTGCGGAAGACTTGCAAAGACTTGTTTTCCTATAAATTATTTCACTTTTAGCACAAAATGATTATGAAAGAAATAAGCTGTAGGAACACTTTCCATTTATTTTACATTGGGTCCAAAAATTTTCCCTTAGTTGTACATTTTGAATCTAATTCTTTTTTTATTTTCTGCATTAAGTCTAAATGTAAAAACCTTTTCATTGCATTCCTAATGTAGATTCTGTATGGAATAATTTTTGCATTAAAAGGTAAAAATATGTACATCAAATTTCCAATGAGCCTTTGTGTTCGAGTTATTTCCATTCGAATCACCAATGAAAAATTGGCAATATAAAATAATATATAATAATAAAGATGTTTATTAATATTATGTCAATACGTGAAAAATAAATGGTAGAATTTTCAATCATTTTATTTCGAAAGTCAATTTTTAGAATTTATACTCTTAATAAGAAAATAGAAAATTCATAAAAATGTCAACTGTAATCCAGAAATTTTGAATGTCAAATGAATGGTACGTCTCCTTACGAAAAATTACATAGTTTTTAAATTCGGTCGATGACGAAAATTTTTGCCTCCGCCCCTACCAGAAATGCTGGCTACGCCCTTGATTGTTTTATAGTGAAAAATCAAACGATAATGGACATATTGATAAATTTTTTAAATATTCATTCCTTTAAACACCAAGCTTTTGACAATGTTTTTTACATAAACTTTTTTATTTATTATACCATCTATACTAATTTATTAACAGATCTCTGATTATCTCTGACCTACTAATTGAATTATTAAAACTTTTACTAATTTGAACTGAGAGAGAATTGCAACAATCCCCATGGAATAGATAAATAATAACCTACAGCGATTAAAAATGTAAAATGAAACAATAATTGTAAGAACTAATGATTCACGAAATAACCCATAAAATAATTATTCAGCAAAAGTTAAATAAGTTTTTCGAACATTGGAAGAATCGAACTTTAAAATGTGGTGAAGGTACATGACAATCCTACAAATGATCATCAAATAATTCATCAACAAGACCATAAGTCCAAAATACAAACTCAGCTATTCTTCATTGGCAAAAAACTTTCTCTTGCCCCGCTGATAACTATAAACTGAAAATACAGGAGCGAAGGGCATTATTTTAAGAGGGAAATGCAGAGCGCCGCGTTTTTATGTCTTCGCCAGAACTTTTCATCTCTCGGCGCGTTAAGGGGTGGCGTTGGGGTGGCAGGGGGTTGAAACGCAGAATGAAACGGAGGAGCTGGCGCTGATGAAATTCATAATTTAGATCCAATGCGCTCTCTGTACCTCGTTTAGAATACACTGCTATTTATAGTCGAAATTTTCTTGGCCGCTTTTCTTGGGAGGGAGGAAAACACCCTTTGTAGGTATATTGTTTGGGGGCTGAAACACCTTCGCCCCGCGGAGATTACTGTTCTGGACGTGATGAAAACCAACTTTAAAAACGAAATTATCAACGTGTGAGAGTACTTTTGGATGATTTTCGTTGTTTGCGCCGGAGGATGGCGTGAAAAGTGACGGGTTGCGGTCTTATTTGCAGTTTGCGTCTACTTCTGTAGGTTCCACAGCCTCCCACCACTGGAGCTTTTTCCCCTCTACCGAGTGTTCTTGTTGATTGGGTCGCGACCTCGCGAAATTGCCAAGACAGGGGATATTTCCTTTTTTTCTCTTTTTGAATGAGGAACCCAATTTCGAACTTGGAATATCGAAACTAAGGTAATCCCTTTCACACAATCATAAAAAAAAAGAATTTGGGAAAATAACTGTTACTGACAGCAAGCTATACATTCACCGTTGTTTTCCCAGAGAAAGTCGGGCCCGGCCACGATAAATCAGATTGCTGATGAATCGTCATCGGGGAGTCATCGCATAGGAAAATGACGCGTTGTGTAACCGTAAACGTTCCGCGAACTTTTGATTTATGGGGTTTCTTTTCGTATTGCAACAATCGCGAGTCGCATTTGTCTTAAGGACGTTGAATGGGATTTTTTTCTGGGCGCGATCGCTGATAAAACTTGCATGGTAATGAGACGGAAACCTGGCGTCTTTGAGTCATTAATAACTTATTTTTCAAAAGCAAAGAAACGTTTTTTTTTTTTGATAAATCGAACCTCTGTTGTGATATTATATTCAGAAGTGGGTAGAATGAACAAATTGTGTGGAAATGTTCCTCTTCGCTCCATATCTTTTGAACAGAAATTATATTTTTATCAGGACAGCTTTTTGATTACTTTTTTTATATTCTCCGAAATGGGAATAATTTGAAGTGATTGATGTTTTCGTGATTTTTGAGTGAAGGAGATTGAAACGAGTCAAAGGAATTTGCGCACCTTGCGTTTTCGGGCCCGACTTTTTTCCGGTTTGGCGGGTTATTTGATATCATAAGAGAATCACGTGAGAGACCGTGGATAAAATAAATGGACGAACGAACCGATCAGGTTTGGGCAGCTGTCTGCAACCACGTCACTCAAGTTCAGTGTCGGGAATGAATGCCTTTCATTATGGGCCTTATCAGTAGACCCATCGCACGGGCCCAGCCTCGCTCTTTTCCTTTCTCTGCTACTTTCTTTGCCCTTTTCTCATTTGTGCCGAGTGCTTTTCATACGCGATTCGCATAAGTTTCAAGGACGAGCAAGAAAAAGATATACTTCTCAAATAATATATTTTATTTGATATGTCGAAAAATATGGACCATCTTCCGTAAGATATAACATCTACGGTTTTTGAAAAGTTTGCACAGTCTATAACAGGATACACCAAATTCATAAACTTTTTTTAAAATCTTCCAAGAGATACTAAGTACTTCACAAAAACAAATGGAATAATTGTTAGATATTCAAAATTATTGTATATTGGATTCAAAATCATATCTTCTAACACGTTGCCTTAAAATTCCATATTCATCAACAAAATAATTTATCACAGAATTACAAGCAATTAGATACGTCCCACGCCTTTTTTTGCACGTCTGAGAGCTATAAAACAGTCAATACATCTCGCTTAAATGAATAAAAATGGCATAAAACTCCATCGATTTCCTTATGTTAGTAGTTATAACCGGACATTGCTCATAAATCGATGATATAGAAAGTAGTTGTTTATTAAAAGATAAGCATGATTCACCAAGAAAGTTGTTTTTTGCGTCTTGAAATTCACTGCACTTTTCGATTCATTAATCCAATACTGTCTCTCGATACATAAATAATTTTTTCGCACTTTGAAATCTCGAAAGTTCTGAAACGTGGTGTTCACCCCCCCCCCCCCCCCCCCCACCCACCCTAATTCTGATAAAAGCAATCAATATTTCATGTATTAATAAAAAAAGTTGCATCAAAAATATAGTAAATACAAGTTAAAAAAAAAGGAATGAAAACTTTAGAAATATATAATTCAAAAAAAAGTGAAAATCATTAAAACTTGGGATTCTGTTGAAAATATTGATATGAAAAATTGTTACAACATAGTAAATAATCAGAAAAATTACAATTTACGATAAGACTTGAAATTTAAATAAACTTAAATCTTAGGCCGCCAAATTCTAGAAATTTATCTAAAATCAAAATTAAGGTATGAGAAAATCTTTCGAATCATATAAACTCTGAAAAAAATATGAAAAGTAAACGAATTCTATGAAGTAGTATATTACGTACCGAAGGCTGGAAAACAAGTTTAGAGATTTTGAACTGGACGAGAAACGAGTTTTCTATGCTAAAGGTACGTAAAAACTGTTTTCTGAAAAATCTCGACAAATGCCTCTACGATGTATAAATTTTGTAATTCTGGAACATCAAATTTTATATACACTTATACTTCATGGGAATCGCAGAAAACGTGACAAAATTATTAAATATTCGAGAAGTACGAAAATCAAGAACTTAATAAAGCATGAAAAATTTTTTCAAATGTAATTTTTTCAATCATTAATGCGATAACGTAGAATAGATCAAAATCCACACCTTGGAGCATCAAGTTTTTTGAATGAATTTAGTTATCTACAAAAAAGAAAAAAATCTATAAAATTACTGGAAAATCCTCCAGAGTTTCGTAGATTGTATTGGAAAAATGTGAAAAATACTACTAGAAATCTTCTAATACATGAAAACTGTATAAATATAATCTTCTCAAAAATTTTTCTAACTTGATCTTATTAATCTAATCCTAATGTTTATTATAATAGTTCTATATATTATTCAAGCATAATATAATTCTAGAAATTATTGTAAAAATTATTATAGAAAACAAGAAAAATATTTCTACGATTTCAACAATTCAACATATTTTTCATTGTAGAAATACCAAAAAACATGAAGAACAAATATTCAAAATCTATATAATAAATACTGTTTTATATTTTAATCGTTGGAATTTTCGATGATTACACTCTTAGAAATTTCTCTATTGAATTTAAGAAAGTGTCTTTGAAGCTTGTCATTTTCTATAAAAGTTATGAACGCAACTATGGAAAAAATAGACACTGTCTATAGAAATTATAAACCTTCTTAGAAATCGAAGTGTTTTTTTTTTTAATATGAAGCAGACATTCAAATCATTTTACTTTTAAATGATTTCTCATTGAAGACGTATTTTCAAACTTTTTTTAATTCAAGTGGATTTCGACATAAGAAATTTTTTTGGGGCAGATTTTCCCTAATTTATCAACAGCTATTTGATTGAAACGAAAAATTCATATTGTATGGAACACTCATTGTGTAACAAAAATTACATTGTATATTTGATGATACGCAAAATAAATTTAAAGATATTCAAACATGTGGTGTCTTAAAATGAAATAAATAATAATAAAAAATATTGAAATCATTATATAAAATATGAAAACAATAAATTTGATATAAATTTTTCCGAAATCCTTTTCATATACGTGTCCATGAAATTTCAAACACGATTTTGAGAGAAAGCCTGTGAAAGATGTTTGAAATTTCAAATTTCTTTTGATAGTGTAGTATCAATTTTTTAAAAATCTATCGAGTTGTCCATAGAAATACTATAAATCTATAAAAATACCAGAAACTACTACAAAATTTGGTAAATAACATGCTCTTAAAAAATTCTACAAATTAATAAAATACTGTAAATCCGTGTGGTTATAAAAATACTCGAAAACCTATCAAAATATTGAAACTTTTTAGAAATTTGAATTCTACAAAGCTCTACAGAATTCCGTGATAATATCAGAAAATTCTTGAATTCTTGTATAAATATCAAGAGTATTACGAAAAAAATTTCAACCTCAGCGACTGATTGAAAATCACAAAAATCAAATTTCATTATTCGCGAACGTAAAAAACGTGTGACTCTGGGCTCCAAAAGTTGTTAAAAATTATGAAATCTCGGATGAAATTCACTTCAAAATGACATCTCTTGAGAAACAAGGTAATCCGTATTCATACGTTTTTTCAAAATACATTTCTACTAAAATCCAAGGAAAAATATGATGAATAGAAGTAACAGTAAAAACCCATGACATCAGCATGGGAACTCCAATCAGTTGTTTCGTAATTTGACCCACAAATTTCTTCTCAATCTAAGACAATCATGAAGCACATCTCAGCCCATCCAATAGACCTGTATCGAGTTTCAGGTGTAAGAACCCTCAAAACCCTTTCGGAGGCCATCGCGGAGGTGGACACGAAAGCGACGAAGAAACGGTTGGGATGACACGAGGAAGCCCGAGGAGGGGTGACCGGTTGCTGCTGAGGTGGTCAGTCAGCTCGATGTCAGCTCGCTAATTGGCAGCTATGTCGCCTAAAGGTAGCACCGGAGCCGGTTTCGCGGAGCACCCCGCACCTCGCGTAATACGTAAGCCCTCTCTCTGCACCACACCGGTTACCGTGTCCCATTCTCCTCCACAACCTGGGCTTCCTCATTCGACCAGATCTTCGGGTCCTTCGAGCCGTTCCCGTCATGGCGCGCAGACCACGTGGGCGGACAAAAAAGAAATTCTCTTCTTCCAAATCGAAGGCCCATCCCACGAAAACTGTATCGTGGATGACAATACGATTTCTCAGTTTTTTCTTATCACGTCACTGGGCGTGAGGTATAAATAAATGAAAAGCGGTTCTCGATTTTCCCAGTCAAATGATTTCCTAATTTTATCTATATCAAATACGTCTTTACAGTCCACGCGCAGTGACAATACAATTGTTTAATTCGCGCTGTATCAGGATTCGTGATTTTGAACTGTCGTTATTTACACATTTTTGAAGGAAACCTAACCTATAAAATTAGTTTTTCCCTACGCCCTGATATCAGTCACGTGTTTTTCATCATTCAGCGAAAAGCTCTCCAGTCCGAAGCCAACCTAAGCTAAACCCCGGCAGTGTCGTCAGCTGAATAGATAGCTCGGCCTAATCGCGGGTCATAAATTAACAAATTAATACAACGCAGGGGCCATGTTTCACGCGTCGCGTCTCCGACTTGGACCATGCTAACCCAACCCGACGAGACGTCATCCCTCGCTCGCCACCCTGGTGACTGATGCCACCGTGTATTAGCCGTGCTCTTAATGAGATCGTGAATCTCGACAGGTGACAACGTCGTTGGACCACCCCCTCCTGTCCCTTACTCCTCCTGCCCATGTACCACCCTACACATTAAGTCTTTCATTTCCTCGCAACGAAACTCGAAAACGGAAAATGAGCTTCGACCCCGAGGGTTGCGTTAGGATAGGTGTAGGGTGGGGCGTGATAAGTTTTGATGATTTGGGGTTCATTTTCGTTTGGAGTTGTCGGGGTGGGGTTTTTTCGTCAGGGGTGGTGGGAGATGGTGAGCATCATGGAAGGTATCGATTTTCGAATCTGATCGTTTGAGCGAGTCGTCAAAACATTTTATAGTTCATGAAGTACGTCATTATTATATGGAATTATTGAAACTCTCAATACTATCTAGTGTCTCCAAATATTGAAACAAATTTTGTGTATGTATAATTTAACAGAATTTTCAAGGAATTTCTACATTCATAAAAAACATCCCTGGCGGAAAAGGGAGGACGAAAGATAGTCCTCCCTATAGTCCTTCTATAGTCCTCCGAAATATAGACTATTTTTTCAAGTCCAATTCTAGCAAAATACTGTCATTTTAATGTTGAAAAACTATTTCCATGTGTGAATAATCACCCGCTTTGCAAAATTAAAGTAACGAAAATTCATATTTCCATCCCATTATTATTATTTATTCATTAAATAAATCACAGTCGAAAGTTTCACTGTCAATCCTGATTCGTCTACTCGAATGTGCTGAACCGCGGGAAATTCAAAAATGAAATCGTTTCGATTTTGTTGACTTATTGATATACTGGCAACATTTTGAAATAAAAATGTAAAATAAAAGTATAATCTAATATGATATGATATAATATAATATAATACAATATAATATAATATAATGTAATATAATAATATTGTATCGCATCACATCACTCTGTATTACATTATATACTATATCTTATAGTAATATATCATATTTTAATATATCGTACTTCTACAAATTATACTATATTATGTTACTTTACATGATAATATATTTTTTTATATTTCATTACATATTTTTATATTATAAAATAATATACAATTTGATATATCGTAATATTATATTGTCTTACGTCATATTTTTTACATTACATTGTTATTTATACTATTTAAAAGTATCGATGAATAATAGAAACTTGTAGATAATCATGATATATATAGTTATAAGTTTATCATAATATAATCTAATTATAACACACTTCATAAGTATATTTCAAAATTCCCGGGTATTTTTCGATTGTCCCAGCAGGCCCAGCAGCTGGCTCATCACATATGATCACATAAATCACACAGTCCTCAGATCGTCTCAGGAGGACTATAGGTGGACTATAAACAGTCCTCCTATAGTTCTCCTACAGTTCTTCCTTTTCCGCCAGGGTATCGATCATACTTTAAAATTTTATGAATTTGGAGAATTTTTTTTTTTTGCAATGATTGCTTACACATAATACGAAAATTGTCTGAATTCCAGACATGGTACAAACTTTTAAAATCAATTCACACATTCTAAATTTTTGCCTGATTCTTTGAGATGTTTCGTCATTTTATAATACTTGATGAGTTGTTCAGAATATAATGGGGAAATTGAATACATAAACATATTATATAAATAGATGCTACAAAGAAATTTATAGTATATTTCCGACGAAATTCAAATTAAGCCACCAAAAATTCCAAAAATAATTGCAAAATCTTACGAAAATCTCAAGTTTTATATAATTATAGAACAATCTTTTTCATTGTCGACGTAGATATTTCTTTCAGAATCTTCAAAATTTGAAGCACAATATGAACTATAAAAGAATTTTCAATTTTTCGCAGATTTGTCTAACTAATTCAAATTTCTTCGTAAATTTTTTAAGTTTTTCAGATTCATATAAAAAAAGGGATCAAAATAAGTGTTTAAAATGGAAGTAGTACCTATATAAAGAAATCAAACAAATTTATAAACATTTCTCTGAACTTTCACAAATTTTTCCAGTCTTAAAAAATTATAAACAATGCTTTGAATGATCAATATTTTTTACTGTTCAAAATTTGAAAAAACCTTTCATTACACTCTTAATTTTGTGAATTTTGTAAGTTTTCATTTTTTTTTGAGTCATTGGTATTTTTATTTAAAAATAAAAAAAGACAATCATGCATAGAAATAAATAAGAAAATGATAATAAACACGATCTGAAAATTTTATAAATATTTTTTGTGTATTACAATTTTTTTCGAAATGTATTGAATTATTGACGATGTCAAAAATTGTACAATTCTCCTTTCTATCCTTAAATTTTCGAAATTTAAAACCAAATCCAAACTTTCCAAAACTTTCCAATTTTACATTATTGTTTTTCTACCCGCTCATGATTTTTGTTACAATCTTTAGTTGCCGTCTACATTTTTCAGATTTTTATTCGAAAATGAAAAGATTCTATCGTTTTTATATCGAACCGATATCATATCTATTGAACACAATCTATTAATATTATAGACAACTTTTCAAAGTCGACAATTTTTTTTTCTCGTAAAAAATGATTTATTAACTTCTGAATTCGCAATAAGTCTAAATTTTCGAAATTTTTTCAATTTAAAATGCAATGCCTACTATTAGAAATTTTCAATACAACTCTTCCAGTTTGAATTGGTACAAACTACTAATTAATAGTAGAATTTCATTTATAAAAAAGTAAAAAGGGAGCAACTGAAGTTTTAGTAAAAAACTACTTATTGAATTAGTGATATAGCTCACTGATGAAATTAGTAATATTTGACTGAAGAAAAAAGTGATCAACTATCTTTAAACTTTAGTAGAAATCCACTACTGCAGAAAGTAGGTTTTGACTAGTCTTATTCGTACATTATAACTGAAAGATGAGTATAGTTCCACTAATGAAAAAGTTGATTTCTACTAATACTTTAGTAAATAGTTGCTGTTCATAATAATAAATATTTAGCACTATGATGTTTGATTGTCTATTTTTATATTATACTGAAAAATCGAACAATAATAATCGACATAGTTGGACATTAGTTCGAAAATTCATTCCTTGAAAAATCAAGCTTTCAACAATGTTTTTTACATGAAGTTCTTTTCACAACTAGGTACATATAATATATAATTTACTATAGTTTAACCTTTTTTTTCAAGTCAACTTGTAGAATTCTACTTATTTATTAGTAGATCTCTTGCTATTTCTGAATAGTAAAATTCTACTAATTCGAACTGAGGGAGTATGTAAGCATTAGTTCATCTGACGTAAATTCATCATTATTTAGTATCATTTTGTAATATCTTGAAATTTTCCTTTCAAAATCAGCAGATAGTTTTCATGCATTTGAAAAAATAATATAATCGACACTTTTTACCGAAGTGAGAATCATTTACTGAATCTTACAATTTTTTCAAATTTTGTCCAACCATTGACAAACTTTACAATTTCCTATGTCTTTCACATCGCAACTTATTTTTCAAAACTCAAACGAAAGTAGTCTCCAATAAAAAATTTCCAAGTTTCCTTTATATTCGTCTAACTTCTCCTTAAATAACGTTCAACAATTTTTCAAATTCTACAAATTTTTAAAACCTCAATTTTAATACAAATAACAAAATCTATTCATGTTTCTCAAATTTTCCTCCATTCTTCGAATCTGTACAAACACTCCCTCCCCCCTAAAAAAAATCCCAGCTCTCCATAAAATACTGAAAACTCCCACTCTCCCCCATAAAAACACCCCAGCAAAAAACGACTTAAATTGCCATTCGACATCATCCACGTTCCTTATCAACGACAAAAAAATTGATCCCTCCCCCCCCCCCCTCCCGCCACCATCACATTTTCCACTCATTGTTAGCTATTCCTTCTTTGCTACCTTTTGCATCGACGCGAAACTCTGCCCGTCCGTTACTTTGTTTGTTTGTTTTATCCAATTTTTCGCTACTTTTTCGCGACGCTGAATCGGCACGCGTCACGTTGCATTACGGCGCGATACTCGCTAATTGAGGCCGAAGATAAAAATGACGGCTAATAACTGCCCCCGGAATCTCCCGGGAACGGCGCCCGTTGAGCCCTCGCCCCATCGCGTTTTCGGTGACTGCAAGAACGTGCCTTAACTTTGTTTTTTATTTCCCATTTTCCTTTTGTACATGCAAGCCGTTTTTTGCACTTGTTCCCAGTTTTTTCTGCAGCCCATCCCGAGTCATCCGGGTTTATTACGACGCGGGTCGAGTTTTTTTTGGGGGAAGGATAACGTATTTTAAGCTTATTTGAAGCATGAGAATTTAAGGAAATTTTTGAAATATTTTGTTCTTTCATCAATTAATAGGGACAGAGTTACAAATTTTTTATGTATTTCGAAAAAAGTTTTTTTATCCACATCCGATCGGAAATAGCTAAGTTACTGTTCTAGTGAAGGCGTTAGTGCTTTTTTTAGAGCGCAAAATGGAAAAAAGAGGAAAATCTGGGTCTCGGCGTTGCAAGTTGAACGTGTCGATCAAACGTCGCGAGCGTCCAAGTCGTCCGTCCGTCGACTTGACGTCTCCGTCAGCCGTCACCTTTTCCAACATGTGATGTGTCACAAAATATCAAGAGCCTAACTTTTCGATAAATTCTCATCAAACTGATGAAATTAGAAGATTTGAGTCATTTCATTGCAAAATAGCTTCGGACTTCAAAGAAGAATTGAAAATATTTCATGAATTTCTGTTAGGGTAGAGTTTTTAATGACATAATTTGTTATTAAAATCAAATTTTTTCATAATGCATTATGTATGGTTGTGGATTCTGGAAAGATCTAGCCACAAAATCCAACAAGTATTTCCAACTTTATATTTATAAGCAGCTGTTTTGATATGCATTCCATCATTTCGAACTGCATAAATTACTGATTTGATTTTCGCAGTATCAATTTCAGCAATCGAACAAAACACTTTTTGACGCATAAACAGTGCGACATAACCTACAATTCCACCAAACTCCGTCAGTAATGTCGGGACAGTGAAGTACACTTACACTAAAAAAATTAGGTTTATTGCACTTATCTTAAGAATTAATTCATCTAGTGCATTTATTGAACGTTACAGACGTTCATTCTCTTATTTTCAATACAAATCATCTCTGATGAATTCAATCAATAAATTTCTAATATGTTCAATAACTCTGGCAAACATTCCTGACTATTTTTATGAACCTTCCAGCGACCTCCCCACCCTCCATTTTTTCCCTTTTTTATCCCTCAAAATCCCAACATCGCTCATCAAGCGCGTTAAGTGAAAATCTCGGATGATGAAGCGCGGCGGGAAAAAAAAACGTCGAAATCACGGGGACGAGTCGGCCACGTGGACAATGGCGGGGGCCACAAATCAATGGGATTATGTTACTATTTCACGGGCGTAACTGCTACCGCGTATGATAAATCAAAAAGGAAGCCACGGGCGATTTTAATCGAGTCCGGGAAAATTTTTAAGAGCAATTTATGCTTCCTCGACCGAATCGCGGCGCTGAATAAATTTTCTCCCCGATTTAGGGTGAGACAAGAGCGTTTTTTGTGGGTCCGGGTGGATCACGTTTAAGGATATTAACAATTAGGTTGTGATGTCCAAATTGTCGATTTGAGCATACTTTAGTCAAGAATAATGAAAAACCGATTTGTTTGGGTTAAACAAACGATTGGTATAGTTATTCAACGATTCGATTTCTCATTTTCTTTCTACTCACTTCAACTCCAGAAAAGTTTGCCAAGCACTTACCTAAAACAAAAAAAAATACACAATATGAAATTCTGCAAAAATTTACAATTACAAAAATACACAATGAATCGAAATCGGTGCATTGAAAGGAACTCGCATAAATTTTTGTGACTCCTGAAAATAATATTCGGCGTTTTTTGGGCCCGCTCGAAAGACTAATTATAGGGCTTTATTATTTGTATTATTTTTCGCCATTGGCCGGGACTGTCATAAATCAAAATTTCATTTCAACGTTCTAACGAAGGATCAAATAAAACACTTTAATTGACGTTTTTACGGCTTGGCCCAACTCCCGCCTCGCGCTGACCCTGTTTGCACACAACGCATGTGCGGCGCGTTGAAAAAAGTGCGTCAAATCGGTTGAAATTGGATCAGGAGAAAAGAATCCCAAAAATTTCCAATCAAAATTTCAACTAGTACAGCAAATCTAAGAGCAAAATTTGTATTTATTCATATTTTCTTAACAAATTAGAAGCATTTTCCGTTTGAAAATCTCAAATTTATGAATGCAAAAATTTTTTCAACTTATTATTATTCATGGATATATGTGAATTTAAAGAACAGAAGTGGGGAGGGGCGTGGCCTATTTAAGTGCGCGCGCAGAGCTGTGAAGTTGGGTACAAAGCCCGAAAATAGCGCTCAAAATTATCAAATTAAATTTTCAACAATCTTAAAAATTTTCTGTTGTTAAAAATATGCTTGGTTATTTTTTTCATTTTCTTGAAGAATTTACCTTGCAAAAAATAAAATCGAGATTTTCAAACGTCTATTTAATTTTCGGGGGAATCGATTTATTCTAAATGACATAAAAACGACGTTTTGAATGCAAACTTTTTTACAGCAAAAATGTTTCGTGAAGGAATAATATAGAAAAAATGCACAGTTTGACCCACTGAAATTTATATTAAGGCGCAAATGGAGTACATTTAAGAAATTTTTAATTCAAAAACAACGTAAAGGATACTTTATGAACTTTTCAATTCTTTTAGACCACTAGAAACGCGCTTTTGGAGTCTGGATCGCTGTTTTTGTCGATCCGGTTCACGTTGCAACTGATTATTACACATCTCGTCCATCTTCTCTCGTCTTCACCTTCGCGCGCCGCCATTACGACTCATAATGGCGGTCGTAAAATCAAATTAGGGTTATAACGCGATTTTTCGCGAAAGGCCTCGGGCCCTGTTTCCAACTATAATAGGGCATTACGAGGCTTACGCGAAATTAAAAAGTTTCGTTCCATTCAAGAACGACTTTTTTCGGAATTCGTTGGAGAACTGGATTCCACTTTCCCGTGTGAAAATAATCTTGAAAGTTAGAACAAGCTCATGAAATAATATATCTGAAAATATTTCCGTTATTTGCAGGTTTTCTTGCAATTATTCGAAGCTAGTAAAGAATTAGATGAATATTCAGAGATGATTAAAATCGTTGAAAATTATTCAAACAAATATATTCATAATATTCTACTGATATGGGTTCTATTATCCAATTTGTAAAAATTTGTACGAAATTTGCAAGAATATTAAGAAAAATGAACGGTTGCCTTAAAATTTATTGAATTTTTACACTTTTACCTCACTTCATTTTGGGTCAAGATAAAAAAAGAATGCAAATCTAATCAATATTGTATTTTAAAATTGAGTGTAACATTTTGATATACAGTACTTCGAATACTGAAAATCTTCTAGCAGATATAGCAACATAACAATTTTGAGAGCAAGTTTCCCTAATTTCATAAATACTTGGATTCACTTACTCAGTTACGAAACGTTCTTAAAAAGGCCCAAGGTAAGGGAAGGAGGTCGTATCATTATCCCTACGCCCCCACCTCCCTAATTTTTTTCGGGGCCCCTTTGATGCCCGTCAAACACGATTCTTCGGCGCCGCAAATCGTAAAATTTACTCTCCAATCAACCGGCGACATTGCGTCGGGCTTAAAAAAATGATTTTTTTTCTTCTTAAAAAAATTGTTGAAAAAGGGGTAATCTTTTCAAAAAATATTACAACTGATGACTAAAAAGTATATCAAACTAAATGAAGACAAATTTTTCGGTTTCGCGGAAATAGATGTCTCACAAAAATTTCAAATTCTACGAACCTAAATACGAGCACAACCACTAATACCGAATTTTCGAGCATACCCATAATCAATAGGCAAATCGACGAGCAATCAAAAAAAATTCTCAGCGTCTCCGACGAAAATTACTATGATAAACGCAGTTTCTACTGAAAATTTGCACGATAAATTCGCTCAAATTGATGGGCCTTCCTCTATATTTATGTCAGATATTCGGTAAAAGGCTAAAAATTATCAGTAATCTCCAGAAAAAAAAATACGGTCATCCCCCCTCTTTGAGCGATAAAAATTCCCCTTGGAATTTTTTTTTATTTTTGGTTGGCGCCATGTTATTTGTAGTCAGGGACAAGCCCTTGTTTTCGGTGATTTTGGGATTATTTTTTTATTGCGTTTTTTCTCTACGCATGAGAGAGTTGCTATAAAAAATTAGATCTTTTGTATGTTACAAATTTTTCGAAAGTGATTCAGAGTATTTGTTTTCCAATGGATGAAATATACTTTTATGTTCTTTATGTGATTTTGAGGCACGATTATGATAAAAAAAATTATAAATTTAAGGAAGCTTAAAATAACGTAAGAAACCTTAGTAACACTCCTCCCCTGAATTAAGTAAGAAAGTTTTGTGGATGAAAAAGATTTTTTTATTTTCTTTTTTATTATTTCCTTAATTTTCAACCTCAGAATCACAATTATGAAAAAAATATATATATGAACAAAATATAATGCAATATACTAGAATACAGAAATTAATTTGCTCTCTTTTCTTCAAACATATATGAATTTAAGTATACATAATAATTATAATTATGTACAGGAGCGTAGGCATGTAAGCGATTTGGAGGTTCAAACTACTCCCGCAATTCTGATAAAATCAATTAAAATTTCGTGTAAAAAAAAAAGTTACATCAATGAATAATAAAAAATACGAGTTACAAAAGAAATGCATAAAAACATTAGTAATATGTGAGGTGATCCGAGAAAAGGGACCTACTATCCAAAAAATGGTTTTTGCGATTATGAGTGATTCTATAAGTTTTTAATCCAATCTTCACTTATGTGCCATCAGAATTTACTAAGTTTGATTTTTTTGCAAGCTATGAATTTTTAAAAATCTTCCATCCCATTTACCGTTGTGTATTTTGAATTATTCAATCGCCCGTCCCGTAAAATTTGCTTTTTGGATAGAAGGTCCCTTTTCTCGGATCGCCTCACGTATATATTTTCCAACAAAAGTAGAAATCATCAAAACGCAGGATAATGTATTCGATTTAAAAAATTGTTGAAAATCAGCGAATATTGAAAAAAAATTGTTAATCTACGAGAATCCTAAACATTTTAAAAAACTTGAATCATAGGTCATCAAATTTTAGAAATACATAAAAAATCCAAGTGAAGGTGTTAGAAAATCTTTTACATCATGTGAACTCTGAAAAAATACTGAAAGTAATTGAATTCTATAAAAAAAAAACTGTTTTCTGAAACAAGTCGACAAATATTTCAACGATGTATAAATTTTGTGATTCTAGAGCATCGAATTCTAAATTTACTATTACTCTATAAAAATTTTAGAAAACGTAAGAAAATCTTTTAAATGTTTAAGTCAATCATAAAAAATTTGTGTAAATGTGATTTTCCCATCAATTTATGGAATTGCTGAGAACAGATCGAAATCCGCACTTTGGATTGTAGAATTTTTGGAATCAGTGAAGCAATCTGGATAATTATAAGAAATCTCTATATCTACTGAGGAATCCTCCAGAAAAAATACTACTTGAAATCTTCCAATATGTACATAAAAACTATGTAGGTATAGTTTACTTCAAAATTTTCGAAACTTACTATTCCTAACAAATATTTATTATAATAGTTCCATACATAATTTAATCATAGTAAAATTCTAGAAACTCTTCAAAAGATCGATATAGAAAACGATAAATATACACTGAATTCAATTTTTACAATTAAACATACTTTTAATTGTAAAAATAGCAAAAAACATGAAGTACAAATATGCAAAATCTTTATGAAAGATACTGTTTTACAATAAATCAATTTAAATGTTCAATATTTAAAAATCTATTGAGCGGTTCATCGAAATACTAGAAATTTTTGAAAATACTCGAAACCACTACAAAATTTGATTCATAACATACTCTACGATTTTAAAAATTCATGCGATACTTTAAACCTGTCCGATTTTCATTTCCTCAAAAATCTATCAAAATATTAAAACTTTCCGGAAATTTAAATCCCAGAGCTTCACATTCTGTAAAGCTCCATATTGATATCAGCAAATCCTTGAAGTTGTCTAAATACCAAAAGTATCAGTAAAAAAATCTCAACCTCAGTTACTAATAGGAGATCACAAAAATTGAACTTCATTAATTACGAACGTGAAAAATGTGTGACTCTGGATTCCAAAAGTTGCACAACTTCCTTATTCCAAAATGTAAAAAAACTAAAAACAGCTCTCCTGTAACTATATCCTCAAATATTGCAAATCACGAAATCTCAGACAAAATACACTTCTCTGAAAAACCCCTTCTAGAAATTTTGTCTGCCTACACCCCTCATTATACATAATCATATTTAATCCCATGCTCCACATTCGACCTCCACAATCCACACTCCATCGAACGTCATTTAGAAAAAACCCCCTTCCCCCACAAACATCCACCCCTCGATACAAGATCGAGGACAGCAGAAGTTACTCGGCGAGTGGTCGAATGAATGCTGGGAAGAAAAAGGAGCCGTAGTTTCGCGAAGAAGGGAAGAGGGTTCGTCGCGAGGAGAATTCGAGAGGATCTAAATCACGCGGGGGTGGCTGCCGTGGGGGTGGAAGGGGGTTGGAGGGTGAGCTTGGAGCGATAACAGGGGCAAAAGTGAGGCAAGAGCCGGGGCCTCCGAGGCGGGGGACATGTTTTATGACGTCTGTTCATCACGTCGCCCCGGCGTCATAAATTAGAAATCACCCCCCAGATAGGCCAAGTTACGTTCCACGATATGGCGCTGTCTGCGGCAGAAAAGGGATCCGGTAGTCTCGACCTTCTCAAAAATTTTGAGACTAACCTAACATACGAGAAGGTTTGAGGTGAAGCACCATTTTTGAGGTTAGGTGCGACGACACGTGGTCGAGATTAGGTTAGAGTCTGAGAAAATTGAGACGAGAGGGCTCTTCATTTTGTCATCATCATCATCAGGCCTCGCCTACATCGTCTTCCATCACATAGATTTCCTAACTGAATCATTCTTTCCGAGTTTCATCAACTCAGTCATCGTAGATGATTAAAACTTTTTCAAGAGACACTGAATTTCAGTAAAAAAAAGTATCCTGTGCTCCGAACTAGTCGAAGGACTCGGTAACGAAGAGTTGGACTGACACGTGAGATTGGCATTGATGGGGGTGTTCGCTTTACCGCAGGACGAACTGATGTGTCACGGCCCTGTAACGACGACGCTTCCGCGCTTCTCCGATCAATCAGCTCATTACACACCTCGATTTTCTTGTCTTCCACGACGTTCAAGGATCCGCAATTTGTCACTCTCTCTAAAGATGTTTCTTATTCGCAATCTTGGATCTCAAGTACTCTCACATAAAAATAATTTGAACTTTTTCGAAGCTTTGCTGAATTCGAAAATTCAGGGACTACTGAGCTTTGAGGGCTTTAATGAGTAGGCAGAACAAATTCTCGATGGTAATTTTTTTTCTTTGACGATATAGTTCCCAAAGTTACATTACTGATTACAGAAATCATCTACAATTATTCAATCATAGAAACTACCTCAACGTCAAATAACTTGTCCAACAATCAAAAATAATTACGTACTCGGGGTACAAAGAGTTGAACTGTACAACACCGACAGGAAATGAAGCGCAACCATTTTGGTGGGTCCCAAAAAATATGGGGCCAATCCGCGATCTGGCCCCGACCGCAGAGTCTTATTGTGGCATAATATTGTATCGTCCCTCAATTTCCTGTGGTTGAGGTTTTTTCCACGAAGCATGAAAGGGGCTTAACTTTTGGGCTTGGACTCAATAATAGCGTTGCTGGTGGAAGACTAGTCATATGATTATGTACGTCGGGGAACACTAGATAATTTCCGAAATTTTCTAGATGATTGCCGAGCATTTTGGTGAATTTTTGTAGATTTCTTGGAACTTGAGAAAATTGTTCTTGTTATATTTGCCAAGGTAAGATTTGTATTCTAATGAAAAATGATAAAAATTGTAACAATAATAATAATAATAGTAATAGTTGAAAGAATAATAATAATATATTCACAAAAAGAATGTATTCAAGATAATAACATTAGTGTTTAGTTATCTTTAATGATTCTCCATTAATCAGAAAGGTGCTTTTTTGGGTTCATTCTCTTTTTCATTGTAAACTATTTCAATTTTTTTTTCAAATTCTACAAATTAGAAAATTCAGAAGAACTTTTGTATAAAAAAGGAATGACTCTTCAAGATTACTGAATAAATATGACGATTTGAAAAAAAGTTTAAATGTTGTACATCTTAAATAATTTATACACAATTTCATCAAATTGTAGAAAATATAGAATTTTGTATCGTGGACAACAATTTTTTTGTTTTTTTTAAAGGTTATACTTTTTTGGCAATTATTTGTTGATTTCTAGGAAAGTTTTATAATTTTTGGATTTATTTGTAAGGTGACGATGAATATTTGAATTGATAATAATATATGTTCAAAGTTTTGAATATCTTTACATAGAACTATTACATGAGTGCTAAATGATGTTGAAAAATTCTTCATTGATTAAAAATGTACTTCTTTGGATACATTTATATTAACATTGCAAATTTCTAACAATTTCGGAATACATATTAATTAGAATTTTTGAAGCAATAAAAATAACTCTCGGAATTTGTAAAAATTTTTGTAACAAATATTACATGAATTTCATTAAATTTCATATGAAGCTTGAGTTATAAAGAAAAGTCAGAGTATTTGATACGCAAAAATGATTCTTTAATAATAATATATTCTTTTTTTCTAAGAGTAGACTCATTTCATAAAAAACAATACTTTTTTGACTTCTTACTTTAGTAGCTTTTTTTGTGATTTTCACGTAACGTTCAAAAAATGTTGAACTTATTTGCCAAGATTACATTCAAATTTCAGTAATTATTGAATACAATGAAAATGAATTTATCCAAAATAATTATATTCATACATAATTATCTACGATAACTCTCTATAAATCAAAAACTTTCTGAAGTGGATTATCATTGACATTGTAAATTTCTGTAAACTTGAGAATATTTTTCAACATTTTTCAAACTTTCAGTGGAAATTCGAGAATATAAGAATGCTTGTGTGAGAAAATGTTACACGAATTTGTTGAATTCTTTGTTTCAAAGAAGAGTTAGGGAAGGTAGATATTTTATTTACAATTTCCATAAATTTTTAATCTTCCTTCTTTTTTTCATTGATGATTCGAAATTTATATGATATTTTTTGAAATTTTACTGTAAATAAAGTTTTTTGAGATAAAAATGTATTTTCTTCACAACTTTCTAATAGTTTAGGCCACATTCTTTGTCTGTGAAATTCTCATTTATTGAGCAGTAAGTATAGAAGCTTTTGAATATCAAGTAGTATATGAAAAATGATTTTGTAAACTAGGTCAAAAATAAATGAGCTGCAGGTCAAATGAACATCGACATTTCGAACGCACATTGCGATCTTTAAACTGGTTAAATCCTGGACCACGGTAATACTCGAAAAATAATAAACTGCAGGACACATGAACATCGACATTTCGAACGCACATTGCGATTTTTGGACTGGTTAAATCCCGGACGACGCTGCTCCTAAGAAAATCCTTGTTAGTTTCTTTCCCTCCGCTTATTAATATTCTCCAGTCCAGCAGGTAGTTTGACCTTTAATGAAATAAAAAAAAAAAAAAAAAATTAATTTTAAAAAAAATAGATACGTTGAAAAGACTCGTACAAATTTACAATCGCTGGTATCACAAATTCTTTTATCTATTACGAATTTAAATTCATTGAGATCAGATGCTGCAATGATTGTGCAATGATTGTCAATCCATTGCTTTGTAGGGGGATGGCTGAACACGCGCTCGAGCAATCAGGCGTGCTTGATCCCTTGACCCTCGGGCGCAGGCGGCGTTGATAGACCCGGGTCTATTCCCTTTTGATTTCGCGCGGCTCGTGAGTACACGCGAATCTGGACGTGCTTACAAATCATTAAACCCTCAATCCCGATATTTGATATTTACAATTTTTTTTCCAACAATTACAATCCAGATACTTTTTCGTTCCAAACCCTTGCACTTCTGAAATCATTATGGAGGTCTAACCCTGATTTCAAGAGGTTTGTAACTACCTGAAGTTATTAGGTCTGTCACAATGCAATGGACAAAACATTTAGTAGTTTAATAAATTGTTATAAAATATCGTTTTCAACCCACCCCTTAACGGCAATATTTCCGCTCCACCATCAGGACCCAAAAATGATCATCACCATTACAAAAATCAGCAATTATTTCAAGTCCGATATCAAGAAGCTCTAAACAAAAATACAATCTCAACCTCAAAACTAACCTCAACTACCCCACCTTAAAAAAACTTTCTCCAAAACCAAAGCCGTCAACATCCTTAAACCCTTTATTCCTCCACCCCAACCCCCACCCCCACTCCCCCAAGAACAATAGTCTTTCGATTGCCGGCGAAAAAAGGAAGACCCGACGAAAACCTCGGGGAAAATCCAGTATCGGGAGGGAAAGAGACGGTGAATCGAGTCGGTGGAGGGTGAGGGTGAGGTCAGATGTGGGTGAGAAAATGGGGGGTTGGGGTGTGGGGGTGGGAAGAAGGGTGGCTGTCGCTCGGCCCGGGCATCGGAGGCAGCAGACGTCTTCTGACCCGGACGGTGGCTCAACTCGACTCAACTAGGACTCACACTGTATGGAGCTACGGGGGGTGGGGGCCGGGGGGTGGGGGCCGGGGGGTGGCCCGGCGGAACGGACGAGGAGCCGCATTGCTTTCCAGAAGAGGTGGGTTAAAAGGTTCGGCGGGCGACTTGGGTGGGTAGCCGGGGGTTGGGGTGGGTGGCTGGGGGTTGGGGTGGGTTGCAGGCGTATCGATCCGAGCTCGGCTGACGGCTGACGAGGCCGTCACGCGAGACGAGTCGAGACGAGACGGACGCCGGGGGTGGGGGTCGGGGGCCGAGGGGACGAAGGAGACTCGTGTAGACCAGGGTATCTGAGAGGGTGGTTGGGGTGGGAAGTGGGGGTGGAGGCGGAGGAAGGGTGGACGGTCGATGCAGGAATTTTGTTTAGGGAGACAATTGCTCGGGTTTTCATTGTTGTTTGTCCGAGATTATGGGGTTGGGGTGGTTTTCCTCCGGGTTTATCTAGGTTCGGTCACGTTTGCTTGGGTTTCGATAAGGACGCGATTATTCGCTCGCGCCTTTGTCTTTTGTTTATTTTGCATACTGGGAGGATTGTTGATTCTTGGAATCTTCTTATTCATGTTTTCATAGATGAGGGGAGTTTTTTGGGTTTGTTTTTTCTGATTTTGTTGGGGTTTTGGAAAAAAGGTGGATTTTTCTTGAGTTTGAAATTTCTTGGTTAAGAATTAGTAGCATTTATTATTTAAGATTGCGAACTTGGAATAAGAGTGGTATTTTTGGGATTCTGGATCAATCTCGAAATTCCGCGATTTCTCTTGACTGTGATGAAAATCATCGAATCGTAGGATTTTTTAATTTACTTAATAGATTCATACATGGTCTGTCAGACCTTTTACACATTTTATACTTAGAGATTTTGGCGTATGAGAAAACATTAGGTTTTATTAAAAACACTTCAAGATTCATTATCTATACAGGTAACATTTCAAAATAAAGAATGATACAAAAGTGATTATAATATACCTTTTTGTGCGGACAAATTGAGGATAGTTTAGAGTAACTTTTAAGGTATGTAGCAATAATGCTATGAAACCAAAATGATAGCTTTGCAATAGTGTATTGTCCACTTAAAAAAAAAGGATTTGTTCATAAAAAAATATTAAGAACTGACGCAGTTATGGCCCTTTCCCCGAAACAACATTTTTTTTGAAGAGGCTTGCGGTGACCGTGATGCAAGTCGAACTAGTCAATTTAAATAAAAAAATCCAAAAAATTTCATTAGTCTGGGAATAAATCTAGTTCTTGAACGATCGCTTTTTTGGAAAAAAGTTTTTATTTTGCAGATAAGAATTTTTCGATACAATTTTCAGGGATCGGAAAATCAAAATATCGGGGAAAACGTTCTTGCATAGAGAAACAACGTAATATTCATTTTTTCAATCGTTCAAGAACTAGATAAATTTCTAGACTAATGGAATTTTTTGGACTTTCTAATTTAACTTGACCTGTTTGACTTGCATTGTGGTCATGGCAAGCCTCTTCAAAAAAAAGTTGTTTCGGGGAAAGGGTCACAACTCCGCCAATTGTTGATATTTTTTTATGAACAAATACTTGTTTGTACAAGTGGACAATACTATAATAAAAAACAACAACTTTGGTGTCATAACATGATCGCTACATACTTGAAAAGATACTCCGAACCATCCTCAATTTGTCTGCACAAAAAGGTATATAACCCCTAAAAATGGTCAAATTACACAATTCTAAAAGCAGCCTACTTGTATTTTTCAATTTACAACAAATTTTTATAATACTTTAATTGAATCGTTGTATACTTTAATAGAAAATTTTCAAAACTATTTCAGCAAACAAAAATCATTCAAGAATTAAAAAATAAGGTAAAAGAATCAATTGGAAGAAAAAACTATTCCAAAAAATAAAATACTTGATAATCATCAGTTTCCCTGAATAGTTTTACACATTTATGTAATTTACTCTCATCTTTTCCTTTCAATTTCCACATCATTTTTATTAGATTCAGTTCTGAATGTCGAAATAATGACCATCAGTATTTTCATTATTCTTTCTCACGTCTAAATATTTGTTAAAAAAAGAGTATAAATTATGAGAATAGATAACTTAATTGTAAGGATTCGAAAAGTCCAAAAAACATTTAATAAAAGAAAAAAAGGAAATGATTCTCGAGCTGCCGATGTTTATTTTGCGCATTACGAGCGGTTTGTCGTCGAGATTTAGTTATCTGTTAGTGAGCATTGAATTATGCGCGGCGCTGCAACATTTGCTGCGGCAAACACCGAAAGTCACTTAAGCCTCTCAACCTAGCCTGCACCGTCTAGGCCTGTAAGGCAACAATTTTTGCGAATTATTTTTCTGATTTTTTGGGGTTTTCGGAAACGTGACAGAATGAAGAAGTCAATTTTCGCATCGAAAACTTGGATTTTACGCAGAAATTTTGAGTATCGAAAAACAATTGTAAAGTCATATATTATATATGTTATACATAGCAGGCAATTATTGCAGTATAAATCGTTTGTGATTTTTATGAACGCCTAAAAAAACTTATATTTCATTCAAATTCAAATGAGTTTACAGAAGTCAATGCTTTACGATTCATTATTGCAATGATTTTCAGTCATTTTTTTTGAGAAGAATATTAATGTCTACTTTGGTATTGATATGTAAGACTATTTATGAATATTACTAAAGATTTTGAGAACTCGACTCTCTAAATGCATCTTTTTAGGAATCTAAAGCCTCTAGTTTGAATTTTAGTGAACTATACTTTCAGAGTCTCCCTAAAAGTATCCCAAATTCCACAAAAAGACACTTTTTGAATACTTCCAGATTTCTGAAACCTTCTGAACCTGTCTTTTCTCGTCCCAGGAGAATCCTTGCGATTACAACATTTTCGGAACGAACAAATTTCCCGCATGAATGCGTATATACGCGATCATCATCGGCAGGGAACGAATCGCGTGGCGAGTTATCTGGCGGGAGAGATTTACTGCCGCGGCTCCGACTTTTCATCGCGGGGCCTCTGCAAATAAACGCGCGCCCGCGAAAGAAGCCCCTCGTGAAAATATTGCGTGCCGATCACGAAACAAGGTGAAACTCGGCCGGGGCCTCTCGACGGCACTGGGAAGATGTTTCTCCCACGTTCTCACATCCATCAGCCTTCGGGATGCGAATAAAGAGCTTTCCGGGATTTCACCGATTTTCCGGAAAGTCGTGAGAATTCTGCATGTCCATTGGGAAATAGTGGATTGTGCAACTGGGGCAGGAATTGCTTGGAAAGTAATGGACAACGTGAACTTATTCTAAAATGTCAAGATTTGATCGTTATCGCTTGGAGTGTCCACCCATATTGGATTATGTTCATTTTTATGTGATTCTATTTATTATGGATCATTATTTTACATTATTATTGAAATTATATCATTTTGGTGATGTGAGTAATAATGTAACCAAATATCGAGTTTCATTATTCACCAAAAAAAGTAGCATGTACTTCCTATTAACTCCCCCCCCCCCCCCACCGAAAATACTACAAAAACTCTTGAAACATTTTTGCAGATGAATAAACAGATTCTAAAAAAAATATTTACTGTCGAAAATATATGTTAACTTTCACTGAAATCAGATTTTCAACATCGTTTTTATACCATATGTAGAACTACTGTTTTTTTTATGAAACGAAACTCAATTTTAGTTATTTTTATATTTTCTTTCAACATTTATAAATGTTTTCTAAAATGGGTTTCCAGTTTCTGAAATTTAATGCTGTATAACACTTAAATCTCCAATTTCACATCATATTTTAATGTTGAAAGTTACAATATCCAAATCACAGCATTCGTCACTAATTTTCCAAAATCCTGGAAAACTTCTCGAAATCTAAAATTACCATTTTTTTATAAAAAAACATTGTTCTGGAATGTAATTTTATCAGTCACTAAGACAAAATAAAACCTTCTCATGCAGAAAACCAAAAACAGGTTTTTCCTGGAATTCTTGCAGATTTTTGGAAAGTTTCTGAATTTTAATATTTAAAATTTATATGTACATCCTCTAGATTCAAATTTTTTGCTTCGTTTTTTTCGCAAACAAGAAACTGTTGTTTTTTTGAAACAACAAAACTCATTTCTATCAATTTTCATAATTTTTATAAAGATTTAAATCCTTTTCAAATAATTTTATTTGAGTTTCTGAAACTTCGTAGTACAATATATATACGTTCCACTTGCTTTTCAAATCTAACTTCATTTCATATTGAAAATGAGGAATGACACGAAAATTTTATTACTCACTGCAATAAAAAATGTTCGCCCTATTCAAAAATTCATAAAAAAATCAAATTAAATTGAAATACTTGAGAAATTCTTACATATTAACTCGTGAATTTGAAAAATATTCTCTACATCTGAAACTCGTGTAAACTTTCACCAAACCCAAATTTTCAACATCTTTTATTGCAAAATACGAAACTATGAATTAAAAGAAAAAACAGAACTTATATCCAGAAATTTTTATAATATATTTCCTAACATTGCAAAACCTTTTTCTAAAACTTGTTCCCAGTCTATCAAACTTAATATAACTATCTTTTCAAAAGCAAAAAAAAATACCTTAGAATTTAGAAACAAACTTCCTTAAACTCAACTCCATTTTCAAAACGTTCACTCAGAAAATTAGTTTAATGAAACTACAAAAATATATATTTAATAATGAATAAACTTTTGTAGTTGTGATTCCATAAAAAAAATTTATGTTAATATAAAGAAATGATAGTTATTCTGACTGAATCTCACAATTGTTAAAAAATTCATTTTGTTTAGTTGAATGTCATTTATTTCACATAAAGAAAATTCATATAAATTAGCACGTTCTAAAGTTTATTTATTTTAAATGTATCATGTTTGTTTTCGGGGAACCTTTTTTCTCAGTGTAATTTTATCCTTTACTGAATGTACAAAAAAAATTATATTTTCAAAAAATGTTTGAAACATCCCTTTAGATGCATACATTGATTCCAAAAAAGTTATCAACATCAAGAATTATTATATACTTTCTCTGGACTAAAATTTTCAATATATTTCATTTACGAAATTGAAAAGTGCCATTTTCTAAAAACACAACTAATTTTCGGTAACTTTTATAGTGTTTCCTAATACTTAAAATTTTTTTGAATCTTCTGTAAGAAACGTTTTAAAATCCTAAACAAAAATACTCTTAATATTCGAGAACTTTTTTCAATTGAACCTGAAATTCGTTGTTCTCTCTATAAGGTTGAATGTAATCATTAATTTTTAGTTACTTAATTTTCTCTGTTTCAATGAGTAATTTTTGTCACCAATGATTAGTGTTATTTTACTATTTTTTATATAGTTTTCTCGTTTCTTAGGGTAAGCCAAAATTTACTAGTTATTATTGTCCAGATTTCACTACTTACCCTTGTAACTTAAGTTACTTTTTTATAAAACCCTTTGTAAAATCTCGATTTTTAGATGAAACTCTGCTTTATTTATAAAGTGAATTTATAAAAGAAGCAATGTTTCATCAATTTCTCATCAGGTTTCATAAATTCACCTGATAAAAACTGTATAAAATGACGGCATTTTGGTAAAGTAGATTTTACAATAAACTTCATAAAAAGACTGTCATATCATAAAAATTTTATAAAATTTTTTTAAAGTAACTTCGTGAGAAAACTGACAAAACCTCCTTAAAATATTGCTCTTTTTATCAAGTTACTTCATAAAAAAAGCGGAATTCAATTTGAAAAAATGCCAAGATTTTATGAGAGCGTTTTATAGAAAGTTTATAAAAATCCAAGTTACTAGGGTAGAAACTAAAAAATCAACACCTACAATTTTTTAGGATTTTCGAGTTCACTTTCTAACAAACTAAAATTACTCTACACAAGCCTTTTTATTAACGTTAATGATTCTTCACATGGTTGTAAAGGTTTATAAAATGACAAAGTCGTTTCGAGCAAATGCTCCCAAAAATGCTAAAAGGTTATATACCTTTTTGTGCAGACAAATTGAGGATTATTTGGAGTATCTTTTCAAGTATGCATCAATAATGCTATGTCACAAAAGTTATGATTTTTTATTACTGTAATGTTCACTTGAAAAAACAAGTATTTGTTCATAAAAAAATATCAACAATTGGCGGAGTTATGGCCCTTTACTCGAAACAACTTTTTTTCTTAAAGATGCTTGTGGTGACCACAATGCAAGTCAACAGGTCAAGTTAAATTAGAAAATCCAAAAAATTTCATTAGTCTAGAAATCCATCTAGTTCTTGAACGATTGAAAAAATGAATATTACGTTTTTTCTGTATGCAAGAACGTTTTCCCCGATATTTCGATTTTTTGAGCTCTGAAAATTGCATTAAAAAATTCTTATCTGCAAAATAAAAACTTTTCTCTAAAAAAGCGATCGTTCAAGAACTAGATATATTCCTAGACTAATAAATTTTTTAGATTTCAGCAATTTCAGTAATTTTTTGGAAAATTCAGTAATTTTCCTTAACTTAACCTAGGATAACTAAAAAAAAAAAAGAAAAAATTCCTAAAAATTACTAGATAATTCCCGTACATCCATAGATGGATTCCAAAAATATTCGAGATCATCCATCTTTCAAATCTCATTAAAAAAAAAAAAAGGAAAGGCATTTCTCACCGCTATCCTGTTGAATTCCGGTCCCGCGGATAAATAGAATAAATAATCCGGGGGAAAAGATGGCTGGCGTTTGTGTGGGGAAGGGAGGGGGATAAAGGGGGTGGGGTAAGGTGAAGGGAAACAGGGGCAAGAGGGGCACCTATCAAAGTAACTCGTGCGTATATGTACAATGTACGTACACCTCTCACGTAATTGATGCTCGCTGTTCGCAGATAAAGCGTGTGTACCATGAATGGGACAGTATCTAAAATGGGACGATTCATCGAAAAATCGATTTTTCACACTTTTTTACGATCCCCACAATTTTCGGAAACTAAATGTGACAGAACATTTTGAATATTGGTTGAATTTGTAGTTGGAAGCTAATTTTTTTGAATTTTATTATAGAAATTTTTGACATGACAGGCAGTATCTTAATTTAGACAATTTTCCTAGAATCGTCAGAAATAAGTTCATATTAGATTTATTAATCAAGATATTTTAACTTACTTCTGATACTAGTGTGAAAATTATTTAACATCAACAATTTATAATATCAAAACCTGCAAAATTGCTAACATAAATAAAATTCGAAAACGAATTCTTATAATTCAATTTTTTCTTCTGAAACGACCACCCAAACATTTCCATCCATTTTAATTTCCCCTCGGCCTATTCAAATCCCTCTTTCGTCTGTTTTAGATTTCCTCTCACTCCCAAACATCCTCTCCAAAATTATTTCTTGCTCCAATTTTTTCTGGCATACGTTACAGAAAACCTGTTTTCTAGCTTCTTTCATCTTTTAATGCGCAAAACTTTCACCTCTGACAATGTCGGTGGCATCGATTTTTGGAATTTCGGGCACCATAACGTAACTCATGGGGTAGGCCCATAAATCCTTCAGGAGTTAAGAAAAAAAGAGACCCATGAAAATCTCACGTTCGAAGAGCTGAAGCGATATTTTCGAATTCGTCCCTTTTTCGGTGCCACTTAAATTATCGTGACGAAACTTTGAATTGGGCCAGATTTTGAAATATTTCGGTTTTTTTTGGGGCTGAAAGAAGATTTTTTTTTTTTTATAATGAATGAGAATGTAACCCAATCTATCAATTTATCGAAATAGAAAAAAAAATCTTAATAAAAAATCAATGTTGGCGATAGTTGATTGATTTCACTTAAGATTTTATTTCCGGGATTTTTTTTCGAAGAGCGTCATTTGATCGATAATCGTCATTTTCACATTGAAGATCGAGGAAAAAACTAGAATGGCCTCGATGTGAATTATTTCAACGTCGAGATACGAAAATATGAACAATCGATTATTCATAACAATTGTAGAGCAAAAATAAATTTGCAAATGAGACGTTTCCTGTGGCTCAAAACAGGGCAGAGGAAAATTTTCATGATGTAAGTGAATGAGGTGAAATCATATCAGATTTTTCAATTTTATATTATTATTCAGAAATAACGTACGATTTCTATGTTTTTTGTAATTGGGTTTTTCAATGTGTGACGGGAATATCTGAAATGTTTGAGGAAAATGCACGCAAAATAAATGAAAAAGGCTATTTTTGATGGAGGTTTTGATGGAAGAATATAATATCAACAAATTTAGAAACTCCAGGTTTTAATGAAAGTTTAATAAAATAAATTCTGTCCATTTGTTAATAAACTTCTAAGATGATAATTATAATAATAAAGTTACGGTAAATCTTTTTAATTCATAAATATTACCTGAAAAACAATAATTTGAAGATATTCAGAGATTTTTCAGTATCGAAATTTTCGATGAACGTGGATTTTTTATTAGTAGCAATTCTAGTTTATAACTTTCAAATAAAAATTATGACAAATAGTCACTTTTACTAAAACAGTCAGAACTGAGAAATAGATAAGTTTTATTCTTTTTTTTTCCAAAAACACTGTATAATCCTCGATGGTTTATTTCAATCATTCTGCAATGATTTTTCCTGGGGGCTTCGAGGTTGAAATTATAGAAATTCCAAAAGTTGAAAATGAAAAGAAGATAAGAAGAGCAAAATATTTGCACTCGAAAGATTTTCATCATAAATCTTGTTTTCCCTGAATTTCAGTATAGTTCGACAATTTCAGAAAAAAGATAAATTTTGAAAAATTGTGACCGATAAAATAACGAAGAAAATACATTTTCTAAATAACCCCTTCCCCACAAAAATTATATTTGTGCTTTACAATTATTTTGTATTATATTCAAATTTTTTCCATTATGTTTGAAATGTAGGTAACATTTTAAAATCATTGCAATCCTAGAGAATATATTTTTTTTAAATTAACCACATCAACAAATTTGTTGTTTGAAACACAATCAACTCTTAATTTATTTGAAGACAGTCTCATAAAAATCTATTGACATCGAGGTTTCAGTGTATAGGTAATATTTCTCTTGAACTATCCAAATGGTGAAACTTTGGCTATCTATTGAAAAAAATTTTTACGGAATAATATACTGTATCCTTTACAGAAATACTATTTCGACAAAAACAAAATCCAAATCACTTGATTTACTTGATTTTCTAACTGATTGGAATATTTGGTCTATTTAAAATTCGAAAATTACCCTTTGAATTCCAAAAGCTGTACATAATTTGCCGAATTCAAAAGTAAGACAAATTTTCGCAATTCGTTGCAAACGATCACAAAATTTTGAAGAAAATACATTTTTTGAATGAACCCTTTTCAAACATTTTTCTGACTTACATACAATATTTTTTTCGACTTTTCCGAATTGTCGAATTTCGGTTCTAAATCAGTAAATGTCATGGCTTTTTTTCTGAAGATTTTTTTATTTTTTCTTTTTTCAATATTTTAATGTTATATTTAAAAAATAAAGAAGAAATTGAAATAATTACTTTGGGAGATTCTTTTTTTATTCGCAATTTTAATTATTTCTTATGTAAAAAGAAATAATTATTTATTCCATCACATCATACATAAAATCTCAATTACATTAAATAAATGCATTTCGTTGAAAACAAAATCCTCCAATTTTTTCTTTTTTTTCCAAACAGTAAAAATACATCTATAAAAAGTTACGAAATATGTGCTCTTAATTCTAAAAGCTGTGTAATTATAAAATACAACGATTATAAATATTTTGAATATCACAAAATCTCGAGAAAAATACATTTTGTAGATAAACTGCTCCAAAAAAATATTCTTTAATACACTGAAACTTTGCTTTAATTCAAACCTTTTTATATTAAAATTCATTGAAATCGAGGTTCGAGTGTACAATATTTCTTTTTACTTTTACCTATCTTGAATTCATGTTTCAAATCAAAGAAAATATTCTACGAAAAAATTATTTTCTTTGAGATATACACTCCCAATTATATGTATAAAAAAATTTCGACAAAAACAAAATACGAAGCATTCTATTAATTAGAGTTTTCGAATTATTTAAATTTTATCATTAAAATATGTCAAATAATTTATTATCAACATATAGAACTTTTCGAAAAATTACCTCTGAATTCCACGAGCTGTATGATTCGCAAATTGAAAGTTTTATAAAACTTTTGACAAATCTTCGGGAATAATCACAAAATTATGCAGAAAATACAATTTTTCGAGAATTGCTCAAATTATTGATAGTAATTCATTTCTCAAAATTCTCGATTTCTCAAAAAATAGTAATTCGCTTCAAAATTTTTTCTTTAATACCCTCAAACCTTGATTATTGAATACACTCTTCATTTAATTATAAAAATCAATAAAAATCGAGGCTTGAGTGTACAATATTTATTTTGACCTCTCTGAATTGTAAAATTCCAGTTTTTAATCGAACAGAACTTTTCACAAAATAATTATTTTCTTCGAAGTACACACTCCCAATTATATTTTATAAATAAATTTCGACAAGAACCTAATAGAAAAAATTTCATCAACTTGATTTTTCAAATGATTGAACTATAATCATTAAAATACGTCAATTAACTAATGAATAAAATATATAGAAAATCCGAAAAAAATTAAGCATGTATTCCAAAAGCAGTATAGTTTGAAATTTTAAAAATAATTAAAATTGTCCACAATAATGATAAAATGTTGAAGAAATTACATTTTCTGAAGAATCCCCTACCAAAAATTCTGAAATACACTCAAACCTGGATTTTCTTGGAGACATTCTCCATTCAAATCCATTGAAACAAGGTTTGAGTGTACAATGTTTCTTTCGACCTTTCCAAATTGGAAAATAATTGTTTAAAATCGAAGGAAACATTTGAAGCAGTATATAAAGTACGTCAATAAAAAATCCGGAAAAATTTCCTCTGGATTCCAAGAATTGCAAATGGTCACGAAATTCAGAAATAAAATACATCAACTGAAAAAACCCCTCCAAAAGTACTTTTTTCTTCAATACACTAGAACCTCGATTACATTCACAGAATCCTCCTTTCAAATCCCTTACAATCGAGGTTTCAGTGTACAATCTTTCTTTTAACTTTCCCAAATCATAAAATTTTATTTCTAAATGAAAAAAAAAAAAAAAAAAATTCCTTTTTTCTCCGCATTTATGAAATTTTCCAAAAAACAAACCCCCAAACAACCCTTTCCCAAAAAAAAAGAACTCACATTTCATTCGTTGCGGCGCGTGCTGTTTTCTGCGCGTCATCTGCACTCTTTCCTTTCCCGCGAAAATCCTCCACTTTTTCACTGAACTTTCCAAAAAAGCACTGGGAAAAGTCGGGAAATGAACGCAATCATCATTATCGCACACGCGCGACACGGTAGAAAAACAGCGTCAATCACTCGCGCCCCTTGTTTGAAATGTCGTGGTCGTTGGTATTGGGATTTTCACGCGTGCGATTTTCCGCCGCATCGTCAGTATTCGGCAGTATTCGGCAGTATTCGGCACTTCCGGACACGACTTCCGAAATCGGCGACGGAGCGGCACAAACTGACTTTGAACCGACTGCGAATTCGCGTCGCGGCGGTGAAGCCGGCCAAGGGGTGGGGGGAGGTTTTCCTTTACTCTTTCTCTCTCTTTCTCCTCTTTCACGACCCTCTTTTTCGCGCTCACGTAAGCGAATGATGAGTGTTTTTCGCGATCTTCCGAGGTTTCGGAGGAAAAGTTTCAGAAAATTCTAGAAAAATATTGTTCAATGAATTTTGTAAGGTTTTTTTCTTCTAAGATTTGAATGAAGCAGACTTATGAGGAATTTTAGTTTCTTCGAAGGTTTTTGTTCAGTCCCTTTATTAGAATTTTAGGTGGGTATTTTATAAGAAAATGAATTTTTGTGAGAAATTTCAATTTCTTAAAAGTTTTTCATATAGTCACTTCATCAGAATTTTAGGTTGTCACCTTATGAGAAAATGAATTTTTGTGAAAAACTTTAGTTTCTTATAAGATTTCATGAATCGAGTCTTATTGGAGATTTTAGTTTCTCATAAGGTTTTCATATAGTCACTTCATAAGAATTTTAGGTTGTCACCTTATGAGAAAATAAATTTTTGTGAGAAACTTCAGTTTCTTATAAGATTTCATGAATTGAATCTTATTAGAGATTTTAGTTTCTCATAAGGTTTTCATATAGTCACTTTATAAGAATTTTAGGTTGTCCCCTTATGGAGAAATGAATTTTTGTGAAAAATTTCAGTTTCTTTTAAGATTTCATGAATCGAGTCTTATTGGAGATTTTAGTTTCTCATAAGGTTTTCATATAGTCACTTTATAAGAATTTTAGGTTATCACCTTATGAAGAAATGAATTTGTGTGAAAAATTTCAGTTTCTTTTAAGATTTCATGAATCGAGTCTTATTGGAGATTTTAGTTTCTCATAAGGTTTTCATATAGTCACTTTATAAGAATTTTAGGTTGTCACCTTATGAGAAAATGAATTTCTGTGAGAAATTTCAGTTTCTTGTAGGATTTCATGAATTGAGTCTTATTGGATATTTTAGTTTCTTATAAGGTTTTCATATAGTTACTGTATAAGAATTGTAGGTGGTCACCTCATACGATAATGAATTTTGTTAAGAAGTTTCAGTTTCTTATAAGGTTTTATTCAGGATAAAAATTACAAGGGGGGGGGTTGCATAACGAATTTCATATTATTGAAACAAAATGTTGAGCAAACTTTAAAAGGTTTTTTCTCATAAGATTTGATCAATAAAAAACTATAAGTGATTTGAGTTGTTTATAAAGTTTTTATAAAGTCACCTTATCAGAATTTTACGACGTCACCATACAAAAAAATTAATTTTCATAAGAAATTTTTTTTCCTTATAAAGTTTTTATAATGACAAATATCACTAAAGTGGGGTTGGGTTTTGTAAAACAGTTTGTCTATTATTTCGTAAAGAATTTGCTGAGCAAATTTGCAAACGTTTTTCTCTTGTAAGATTTTTTTAAAGTCTTATAAGAGATTTAAGTTTCTTATAAGTTCTTAATAAAGTCACCGTAGAAGAATTTAGAGGTCACCTTATAAAAAAATTAATTCTAACAAGTAATTTAGGTTTCTCAAAGTTTTATGAGTATAAAAATTACTGGGGTTTGGGCTTCAACTCCTTTCCAGAAATTCGAAAAATATATGCAAAAAATGTAAATCAACAACTCAATTTACGTTTTATTTCGTAAGTCAACAATTGAATTTTTCATGATCTTTTGAATAGATAAATAATGTTAAAAAGTGTCTGTCGAATTTTTTTATTAACAATGCGCAATTTAACCGTAAAATCAGAGTGATTCAACAGATTCAATTGTTAAATTTGAACAGCTTTTCTTACAATAAAATTGAGTAAAATGAAACTCTGAAATGATGTTTCGATAGCTAAAACGTCAGCTGAAAAAGTGAATATCAACTTTAAATTTTTATCTTTTAACATGCATGGAAAAAATGAGAAAATCACACGTCAGTATGGAAAACAGTCAATTTTTTTTGTGTTTAAATTCGAATGATGTATTGTAATTTCAGGAAGGTGGATTTTTCGAATAGCAGTATAAGGAGGATTTCGATGAAAAGAAAACAACAACAAATAGAGTTGTTTGCGAATTCGATAGTTTCAATGGTTTCACCTTTATTTTTCGAACAATTGGATGCAAGTTTTGAATATGAGATACTCATAAGAGGAAATGTGGAAAAATGAAGACTGTTATTGGAAAAGTAGGCATAGCATTCAAAAGCAAAAAATCAAAAAATAGAAACCCGAGAAATGTAAAATATTTGCCATTTAAAATAGTGAATGTTCAGTATATGTTACTTAGGGTGTTACTTATTTTGGCGATGTCGAAATTTTTCTATCCCGGATCAATCAAAATATTAAAAAAAAATTTTTTGTAAAGTTTGAAGTATATCGGACGTGATTAACACGTGCCACGAAACGACTATAGTTTTAAATGGGATTTACATGTAGTTCTTCATATATTTTGTTCAAAAATTCATCATATGTGTAAAACTTATGATAAATGTTTGAAACTTGGCATAGTTTGAGTGTATAATGTTACATTGAAGACCAGATTTTTCGACATTATTCTATTACAGTTTTCTATGTTTTACAAGTGCCAAAAAAAGGGAATCCCAAACAAAATAGAAAATTTTTGAATTCAATAGACTTCAAGACACGAAATGGAGGATTAGTTCTAAATAAAACAAAAGTTTGATGATTTAAATATTCAAAATATATCAAGAAGATGTATACGTTTTTCTAAAAAAACACTCAAAAATTTTTCATAGGCGTGCGACTTTTCTATATAAATTTTTCTAACCGTGTCAAGATAAATTATTAAAAAATAACATATTTTTTGGCGCACTTTTCTGTTTTCTACTAAGCGATTTTTCACTAATAATTTTATTAGTTGTCTGCTTTCAGCGAGAAATATTTTACTGAGTAGTCAGATCTTGTCTATTATTAGTAATCAGTAATATTCAGTGATAAATGTAACAATAATGAATCTGTTATAATATAAATGGATACGAATAGTAATATAAGTAATAATTTTTAGTAATATTATCGATCATGATTACATTTTTGTAAGTTTCGTCTAATCGTGAATAAATAAGACAAAAAAAAAAAAAAAATAATCAAGGGCAGAGAAATGGAAAATTTTCGGGTTGGTCGAGGTGAGTGGTAATTGAGACTCGAGGAATGAAGAGGAGGAACTTTCAATGCAAAAAAGCATCGGAAATTCTAAAGATTGTCAGAAATTTTTCATTTTCTAGGTTCTCTACAAATATTTAATACATAGTTTTAAAATGCCAACATTGATTTCTAGAAATCGATACTCTAGAATTTAAATCTTTCAGATGTTAAGTATTTCGAAAAAATGTTCATAAAGTGATATCTTCGTCCATCCAAGTATTTTACAGACATCTAAATGGTTTAATTCATTTTGCTTTTGTTTTTTTAAATTCAATAATTTTATTGATTTGTCCAGTACTTTGATATGGATTTCTATGAAGATTTAAAAAATGGATGCTTTAGAATTGAAATGGTTATGGGTTTTGATTATTTTGGTAAGTTTATAAAAAAACAATATTTACATTTAGTTTCAGTATTTTAGAGATTCGTTTATTTGTAATCTTCTTCATATTTTTTAGCATTCATTAAAGTTCGTAGTTTTTTGAAGTTCGAGTATTCTTCCAGCTTTTTAATGTATTTATGGATGCCTATGTGAATTTAAATATTGTTTTACAGATATAATTTTACCATACTCTGAGTCCACAAAAATTTGAATTCTATGGAAGACTCGTTACAAATACTTGAAAAAATTGAATGATAATTTACTTGTTTTTGAGGATGAGGAGCTAAACTATTACTCAAACATTTCCAAAAACAGTAGGTACCATCGAAAATAAGTTTTACCAAAACCCTGCATAGATCTTTCGACTTTTCCTTAAATAATTCACTTCAGCCACTATGCACAAAAAAATTTCATGTTTTGACTCATTATTCTTCGTTGAAAACTTCCATTAATAAGTACAGAATAAAACAGCTATCGTAGCTTTAACAGATTTAATTTTTCTAAAGAAAATCATTGTGTCCAGTATCTGTATATTGCAATAAATTTGCAGCGAAAATTTCTTTGACACGAAAAGTTTTTCGAATCTCGTCGCCCAGTCCCAAGATGAAAAACAAAAGATTCCAAAAGTTTCCGAAATCTAGAAAGCATTGAAAAAGTCTCTATCTTTGAATTTTGAAATACTTTTTGGAATACTTTCAGAGTTCGTGAATCAGACTGAAGTTTCGTGAAGTATCCAAACTTGAGATTTCAGTATCGCAAAAAGATACTTTTAGAGATGCGGGTTTCATAAAAAGATACTTTTAGAAAGTTGAGTCTCCAAAACAGATAACTTAGAAGATTCCAGTATTTTCAAAAGTGAAAAGTAATTGTTTTTTAGAAGATGGATGTAGATCGTATGATTTCTACGAATTATTTAGCATTGGATCGTGAGATTTTTGAACGTGAGTCCGATGAAAGAATTAATAAAATGAAAAAAACTATAAAAAACAACTACGAAAAAGTAAATCACGCTCTTCTCGGTTCATCCATTTTTTGAACATCTTTATGTCCTGATGTATTTATTATGAATACAGGTGCCCCAGCCTACACTCCAAATTTGGATCTTACGCACTGATTGTTCATACCGTTAGAATAGATACACATCTGTGAATAAATACGTGTAATAGTAAAACTAACAAAGCCTTATTATTGGCGAAGATCCAACAACTTAAACTTTGGAAGACAATTACAAACAGTTTCGAATATTTTTCGAGATGTAACATCACTCACTCCAAAAAGTAAATGGTATTTTCATCAGTGTCTTAAATTGCGACTGAACTAAAAATACGATTTTGCAAAAAAAATACGTAAGTAAAAAGCTTTTGCGAATCCTTGTTGCATCGTAATTTCAGTCGCGATTTCAAGCTGAATATAGAATTTTTTTATGAGTGTGGTACTTGATATATTCAGGAGACTGCCAGAGATCATCAGAATACTTTGGGATTCAGTGATGTTAAATGATGACGCCATACCATTTTTGTATACATAAATATATATATATATTCTTCTTTATTTGTGCTATTCCATAGAACATGTTTTTGTACATTCGCAGTTTTGTCGCAAAATCGAGATATTCAATTTTCGAAAGATATGCAAGTGTTATTATTTAATTATATTAAGACATTATATTTCGCTTCGAAATAGAGTTTAGTGGACGAACAATTAAACTTAACTGCAGTTAATTTTATAATAATTTATTGCGACTTTACAGAAAATAATAATCATTATTATTTTGTTTTTCAGGAACTCCAATTGGGCTGCGGAATCGAGTTTCACTAATGAGTAATTACTGTTTACGTGACGTTCATCGACTAGAAATATCGAATCAATGTATCGAAAGCTACAAGCGTCATCACCTTGATTTCGGAAATGTATTGTCGAATTCGATCATGTTCGTTATTAAGAATCGCTGTAGATTTTTTAGCAATCGACATAGTGCCTTGCGAACTTTGTACCACGCCTTTTCAAGAATCAAAAAGACGTATAGAAACGCGTGTTATACGATTCAAGGCGCGTTTGCCCGCGATCCATTCGCTTGAGGTTGGATTATTATGAATGTAAATTATTTTTCCTTTTTGATTGATTATTTGACTGAGTATTTGTTCATTTTAGATTATGGAACCCTAAGTACAGTTTTCCTAAACAGGCTCTAAATTTTTCTGATGTCAATCTCGAACTCAACACCGTTAGAAGACAATGACCAGTTTGACATTAGAAAGAAACAAAACACTGCTGCCTAGAAACATTGCTTTGGATACTCGGGATTTTCAAAAAGAGGTTTTCCATATTTTTCGTCTTGGGATGTTATTCTTCTTTCAGAACAATATTATGTCTTTGTAGTAAGCTCTACCAATTTTAAATGAGAAAGAAGTGAAAAGTGAGTCATTTGTCAGCTCTTCAATCATGCCATCAAGATCCAGAATCCAGATCCTGGAGTCCAGTGTTCCCAAGAAGTGTCATGTCCTATTCCAATCATCTTCTTTCTTCCTGTCAAAAGAATCGTTCAATCAATTTCGCAATTCTCGAAAACGTTCTTCATATTTTCCGTCCCAAGATGTTGTTCTTCTTTCAGAACTATATTATGTCTTTGTAGTAAGCTCTACCAATTTTAAATGACGAAGAAGTGGAGAGTGAGTCATTTGTCGGATCTTAAATCATGCCATCACGATCCAGAATCCAGATCCTGGAGTCCAGTGTTCCCAAGGAGTTCTGTTCCAATCATCTTCTGCCTTCTTGTCAACAAAAAATTGTTAAATCAAATTTGCAATTCTTGAAAGTGTTCTTCGTATGCTTCGTCCCAGGATGTTGTTCTTCTTTTATAACTATATTATGTCTTTGTAGTAAGCTCTACCAATTTTAAATGACAAAGAAGTGGAGAGTGAGTCATTTGTCGGCTCTTCAATCATGCCATCACGATCCAGAATCCAGATCCTGGAGTCCAGTGTTCCCAAGAAGTGTCATATCCTATTCCAATCATCTTCTTTCTTCCTGTCAAAAGAATCGTTCAATCAATTTCGCAATTCTCGAAAACGTTCTTCATATTTTCCGTCCCAAGATGTTGTTCTTCTTTCAGAACTATATTATGTTTTTGCAGTAAGCTCTACCAATTTTAAATAACAAAGAAGTGAAAAGTGAGTCATTTGTCGGCTCTTCAATCATGCCATCACGATCCAGAATCCAGATCCTGGAGTCCAGTGTTCCCAAGGAGTGTGATGTTCTGTTCCACTCATCTTCTTCCCTCCTGTCAACAAAAATTGTTAAATCAATTTCGCAGTTCTCGAAAACTCTTCCCTGAAGATTCAATTTGATTCCGTTGGGTATTCGATAAAACTGTATCCTAGCTTTCTTGTGGAGAGAACATTGACATATTTTATGGTCATGTGGACAATCTGGCGAAGAAAACAGTTCTAAAAAAGGCTCAACTAGTGGAGACCCGACATTCTTCATCATTCACTTGCCAACCAGGACACCAGTCACCGAATACCCCACACACAAGGCAGTTCGTGACAAGGACCGACTCGTGATTTGTCGAGCGTTAGAAAAGGAACAAAGATGGACTGTCACGGACGCCGCTGGAGTCCTCGAAGACCCGAATACAGGTGCGGAGCGTGATCCCTCAACTGGCCGCGGCGCGGCGCTAGTTGGCGAGTGCGGATCGCCCGCTCGTTCCGCCCACCCGGGGTACCTCGGGGCGGAGTCCCGGTGATCTATAGCGTCATACAATACCCTTTCCCTAGGGTACTCGGCGTACGTACGATTCTCAAGGCCACGCCCGTCCGCATGAATGCGCGCGGCTTCCACGGCCTGCGATGTTTATGCCGCTCGCCAGTCCTACTGGTTTTCTGCTCTTTCCCTGGACCAACTTCAATTCGTTACACTCTCCTCTTCTTCCTCTTCTTCTCCTCCTCTGCCCGAGCTCGTGTCTTTTTCGAGCGTTCATTACCGCTAAACATTCCTGTCAATTAAAAGTGCACGTTGGGGCCCTACATACTGCCACTAACGTTGGATACGGTATTGGAGCGCACGAGCTCAAGTGCGAGGGAAAAAGACAGAATTGTCAGCCTGTCCTTGTTTTCAGGAGTCATCGTGAATCTTTTTCGGACACGTCGGGGGACGTTTTCTCCTTCTTAATTCCCCTTCGACGTGGGTTCTTTAGGTTTTTTCACCTTTTTTTCTGCATTTCGGTGCCGTACGCGAGAGGTATACCAGGGAGTAGAGATTTTTTGATTGCACGAGATTCGGAGATGAAAGCTACACTGGCGCCGCCAACTTGGGTTTCTTGGGACGGTCGGGTTGACCTCAGGGTTGGATGAAAATGGTTGGTGAAGGAGTTTGGATGGAATCGTATGATAGGAGAAATGAGTATGAAGTGTTTTTTTGACATGTACCAGAGTAGAAAAAATAAGTAAACCTATTTGTCACTTTGGTCTCCCAAAGAATACCAAAATATACCAAAAGTTGACGTCGCCTCTGAAAGTATACCAATCGATTTACCAAAGTATACCGTAGGGTGACTTTAGGATTGAGTCTTTGGAGTAAGCTCTACCAATTTTAAATGCCGAAGAAGAAGAAGAAAGTGAGTTATTTGTCGGCTCTTCAATCATGCCATCATGATCCAGAATCCCGATCCTAGAGTCCAGTGTTCCTAAGGAGTGTCATGTCCTATTCCAATTATCTCCTTCTTTCCTGCCAAAAGAAAGGTTAAATCAACTTTGCAGTTTTTGACGATTCTTCGCAAAAGATTCAATATAATTCCCTCGGGTATTTCATAGAACTATATCCTAGCTTTGTTGCAGAAAGAACATTTAAATATTTCTATTTACTCTTCATTTATGTGTACAAAATTTTGTACCAAAATAGATTTCAATAGCACAAAATTTGTTATGTATACCTTATTATTTATTAAGAAGCTAACTGGCAGCAGTTCAGAACTAATAAAGATAAAGTGCAGTAACTCTTTACTGTTACTTATCGAAGGAAACAAGCCCTGAATAAGATTTCTACTAAACCTAGGAAAGAGGCATCCGAGGGCCCTTTTAGTTTGAATTCTTACTTGAGTCAAGGGATAATACCTATGCAGTGATAGAGAGGGTCAATCTAGAGTGAAGAAAGCTACCCGGGAAAAAAATCAGAGTATCGTTTCAGTCAACGAGAGTATCTTGAGTCTCGGAATCAGTATCATCGAGTCTCCAAGAGTATCCAAGAGTATCGAAGGAGTCTCCGAGAGTATACAAAATTTTAAAAAAAGGTGACTGTGACTCTCCGAGAGTAAACTAATTTGTTTCACGAATCTCCAAAAGTCTCCTAAAGTCACCTTTTATCTCCGATTTGAATACTCTATTTCTTGAAAGTATCAACAAGAGTATCGTTTGAGTCTCAAGAGTACGTTGAGTATTCCGTTTTGCCAAACGGAATACTCTTAATGATCAATTTGGAGACCAAAATACTCTGCAGACTAAAGGATACTCTGATTTTTTATCCCGGGAACGAAAGAACCTGTGCTGTTTGGGCAACCAAATTTATGAAATATACATATCTGTTTTCTTAAAATTCTATAGGAATACTAAAAATTATGAAGCATCCAAATTCTAGAGCTATAAATTCTAGAAAACCAGATAAAAATCTATGGAAATACAAAAACTCCATGTAAACACAAAAAAATTTTACGAAATTTCATCAATGAACGAAATACTAGGAATTTAGAAGGTACCCATGAATGTCAATAAAATTCTGTCAAAAATCTACGAAAAATCTGGAAACTAATGAAACTTTGGTTCATAGACGATTGAATTTCAAATATCTATATGGCAATCTTTAGAAATCGATAAAAAACATTCGGATACTATAGGTCATTAAAAATACGTTCATTTGAATTAGAAAGCTATCTGTAAAGAGATCCATTGGAATACCGTAAATCTGCGAATCTCCAGAAAATTTAATAGAATTTATGAATACGAAAAAATTTTAGAAATTTCAGAGACAATCTTAAATGTCGATTTAATTTTTAAAAGAATACGGAAATGTTAAGAGCCAATAAAACTTCAAACCCTAGACCATTGAATTTCGAAAATCTATATGGAAACTTCAAATATTTATAAGTACAGTCAATTCATTAAAATGTTCTTTTCCAAAAAAAGTGATTAGAGTAATTTTTATTCCTTGGAATTAGAATTTTGGAAAAATCGCTTCCTACCTAAAATCTTTTCGTACAAAAGCAAGAAAATCCTAACAATATTCGAATCGTCAGAATTTCAAAAAAAAAAAAAAAAATCCAATACTCAAAATCTTCCGAACTTCAATAACTTCAGCATAAATTTCTAGAAATATATATGCATATAGGAAATAATAAAAATACAAAGAAAAAGAAGACGAAAATACTTCAGAAATTAATATACTGACAATGAGATAATTTACACTGTTAAAAATTTTCTTAAATTTTATACACTTTTTATTCAAAATGTATTAGAATGTACTTAAAATTTCGTAAGCCAGCTGTATGAAATGTATATTAGATACACATGTTTTAAAAGTGTATGATTTAGGGACACCTGCTTGAGTTAAATACACTTTCCATAGACTCTGTATTGAAATATACCTGAAATTTCATAAACTCGATATTGAAAACATGAGTAAGATAGAGTTACTTTAAATGTGTATAAATTCGAGATACTAACTTGAAGTAAAATACATTTTTCACAGAAGTTGGTTGCTACGCTCGTGCTCGCTAGGTGGCTACACCAAATTTTTTCTCAAATGCGATTATTTGTGGAAATCCTTCAAATATGAGTGGTAACCATATTAACATTAAGGAGAAGGGCCTGATAGATGGAATATTACATGCAAACAATGCGAAGAAATAATTTATCTTTGAAAGTGTTTTATTCAACTGAAATTTAAAAATACTAATAACTGAAATAAAAAAAAAGAAATTAAATGTAAGAATGTTTCCTGTAAATCTTTTCTAAAAACCCAAATTTTTTCCATTAGAATTTTAACAGAAAAAAATTTGGTGTTGACATGGTTTGTTGGAATGTAACGCAAATTACACACTACTTGTATTAAATTGAATTCATACATTTTCGTATGATTTTAATAAATCAGTGCAATAATACAAATCTGACTTCAATTCATCTGGAATATAATAGAAGTACATATTAATGTCATGTACAAATCCAAACACACATGACGTCTAAAATTTAGGACGCCCGTATATTAAAGTAATGTAAGCGTGTATATATTTTGTACATTTTTAAGCATTATTAATATAGGTTATGTGAAATTAGCGCTCTACGTGTTATATTAAACTTAAGATAAAAATTTCTAACAGTGTAGGTAAGGTTGATTTCCAAAACATTATGACACTAAAATAAATATGCATCGATACGTTGAAATATATATTTGATAGTAAATATTGACCTCTTAGACATTTGAGTTTTCCCACCCATGAAAAATCTCCCTAAAAAACCGTTGAAACTTTCTCTCCTGCCTGATCTCCAATTATTCATTGTATAATCTAATTTACCTTATCTCCACCTCGTAACCTCAAGACCTTTCGGCCACAAGTACAAATCCATTCCCAGACTTAAAAATGGACAACAATAAAACTGACAGGAATAACTCAAGGCGTCGAAGGTTCGTACATTACTTCTGCAAATCCGGTATGTCAGGCCAACGCGATTAATGCTCGCATCAGTCTTTCGTAAGGACTCGCGAGACGCGAGAGATTCGTCAGGAACTTAAAGGCCAATCTCGGTATTGGTATCGGTGATTTGTAATTGGACGAGTCGCATTAATCGCGAGGTACGCAGAAATATCCGACCGATAAATCCTCACAGATCGTCGCGCCGCGATACACGCCGCGTTCTCTGTATTAGCCGCTGTAATGTACAACAACGAAGAAAATAAGTCTGCGAAAAATTTCCCTATATCTCGTCAATCTCACGAATTTACCGCCTCTAATGCTCTCAGGAAGGCTGCGAAACGTCGAGAATTCGCCCCTTGGGGCCTGGTCCCGAGAGAAAAAAAGAAAAAGATTTAGGGCTGGAGCCCTGTAAAATCTTGGTGATTGGTGAAAAGTGAAAGAGGATGAGTTTGAAGACTTTTTCGTCTTTGGATTGAAGAAATTACAAACGGGATATTTGAGTAACTCCATTTTGAAAAAAAGGAAAAAAAAGAAAACCCCATAGAAATAGAACCAGTCAATCCTCGAGAACGAGGAAACGTAGCATAAACGTGCAACGTTTTATTTTACGAGGGCTTGAGGGAACGACAACGACTGCATCGCACCGTCTCGTAAGAACCAGTAAGAACCCACACTGACCCACATTGTTATTGCAGAACGGGACACTTTCGCAATATTCGGGAGCCCATCGCTCGCAGGTGATTTTCCGGAAGCGGAAACAACTCTTGGCTGAAGTTCACCTACGCGACAAAGAGTGGAAAAAGGGGCAGACGGATGTGCGCGACGTGGAATTTTCCGAAAGGGGAGCGTTCCCGTATCTCGCCCGGATCGGGGCACTTTATGGGGTCTGTTGGCTTCGCCAAGAAAACGTCAGGATCCGTTTCTTCCTTTGTTCTCTGGGATGGGCACCCATAAATAGAAAACTTCGGGTGAAGATACCGAAGGTGATCGATAGAAATGGGAATCGAATCGAAAAAAAAGAAGCTGTCTCGTGATATTAATTTGACGTAGTGTCAGACAGACCTTCTGTTTGTCAACGCCTTTGATTATCATCGATTCATCGTCAGACTGATTCGATGTTTGCCAAGAAACGATTCACGATTATTGAAGTTGTTGAATGGGAGGAAGCGATATAAAAACCCTGATCTTTCGGACGGGGACTAAGAATGGTTCAGAAAAATTTACGAATCCTCGTCACCTGTGCACGCGTATTTATCGTACATATTCGATTCTTTAAATAAATAAGTTGTGAGTGAAACCAACGTGAGAGTACTTCCATCGACCTGCCCTTCACAACATTGAAGCTACTCCTATCGTTGGGCGAGCCCTTACAAGGAAGGATCCGAAAAAGAATTTTTAAATGAGTACAGAAATGAGAATCATTCTAAGTCAAACTATCGATTCGTAGATATTTTGAATGCGTCGTTTGGAAGAATCAACAAGAATCTCATCACATCATCTTCAAGACCAAACGTCCACATAAAAATCTCCTAAACGTCTTGTTTGATTGTCTCAACGTGGGCCCACAATTCGTTGTCACTTCGTCATAACCTGATCCCACGTGGGCCTAATAGTCATAGTAAAAGGCAGAAGCTATCCGAAAAGTGCGTTAATCCCCGGCATAAAAAACATAAAAACTATCATAATAGCCCGGACCAAGCAAAGAAGGTTTCGAAGATCGTGAACTGCTATCGCTTCATCTGCCAATGATACCCCTTGTTCCCGGATTAACATAACGCTCGTTTTACACGGCATTATACATACGCAAACCGCGTATATTATACGCGTGACACGATTGCGTGAATTATATTGACTCGTAAATATTAAGAAATATTTATCTCCAAACTCGTTTTCAAGAATTTTCTCATTACCCTGATTGCGCTAATGGCATTCACCTTCGAAGGTTGATATACCATTTTCGAGGAATATTAACTATATTGAATTTCTGTCTACGAAAATACAAGAATGGTCATAACTTTCAAAAATAATAGCATTTATTCTATTTAAATATCCCCTAAATTCAGTTTTGATCTACCACATCCGAAAAATAACCTCAAAATGATAGTTTTTCCGACACGTGTTGTCCCTCCGTAATATACATATTTATTCAAAATTCGAAAAAACAAAAACGATTAGTGCGACAACAAATTATTATGGTCACAAGCAGACTGTTATTATATTCATATTAATTTGTATCGTATTAAATTTTTATAACACAAAAAAATAAAATAACGGCTTGCAGAATAGTTAAATAATCCATTTCTCGGCTTTCTCCTTTTTTCTTCGTCTTTTGTTCCTCCGTTTACGTACTCGGGATGTTTTTGAAAGACCCCGCGACAATCGCACATTCGTATAATCCTCGGTAGGGTATTACCGGAGGAAATACACGGAAAACCCGATCCATGGCCTTATAAATAAGCGTAATGCGCTCGTTAGGTCGAATAAAAGTTTTAGGGCGGCAGAATGGCAACGCGACAGGAGCTTCACTGACGCCGTCGCCAGAGGGCCTTTTCTTTTTTTTTTTTTTGTGAAGAAATTGATGCACCAGAGTTAGGAAAACAGGGGGATGAGGTCATGAGTCCGATCATAACGGTGATTGCGTTTTTTTGGCGATAATAGTGAGCTCTCTAATCGCAGGTGATCTGTGATATCTTTTTGATAATCGAAGTATGAAGAGCTAGCGAGAATGATTTTTACATCCGTTCTTTTCAGAACTTTTTCAGTACTGATTGAAAATGAAATATTTGGCTAACAAATTATTTTGATAGTTGTACATAATAATATTTACGTATTTTGAAAATTATTGTACGCAGGATTGTTCGTTATTTGTATAAATTATAAACGTGTTAAGCAAACGTCTCTTAGAAAATTTTAACTCATTTTGTACATTAAAATACGCTCTTTTTGATATTCACTATGGCGTCATGTGCCAAAATACGATATTTTTGATATTCAAGATGGCGTCATTAATTCAGATACTACTTTTTTCACATTTAAAATATCTAAACGAGATTCTTCTACCATTAATATCAATTTTCTTCAATTTTTCACGATTCTCTCGAATGATATATACTCGCAATTTGACGCTTTTGATTAATTTTTCGTTAACGGAACATATATCCCGAATTCGTATCCCTCTTCCAAATTCTCCCCTTTCCGTAATTAAATAAAAGTAACGAGGAGAAAACGATTCAGCGTCGATGTAAAAAACGAGCGCGTCCTTAATGCCCCGTAATTACGAGTGTCTTAAATAGTACAAAGTCCTGCTGGAATTAGTCAGTGTCGACGAGAGCCATATCCGCTGCGTGACAAATTCGTTCATTAGCCAATATAAGCGTTTATTAATATCATAATTGTAATCGGATATGATAATTTTTACTTTCGCCTGATTTATATCGATGGCAAGGCATTTACGATCCAATTTGTTCCCCGAGGGCGTTTTTTGTGCTCATTTCAATTTAGACCGTCTTAAAGAGCCTGAGAAATTGATCAATTTACTATCACAGATTTTTCGTAACATAATTTTGCTGTCCATCTTTATATCCTTTTTGTTTATCGTAGAAAAGGAAGTCCGCAATCTTTCTTGGTATAGTACGTTTTCGATGTAAGGAAAGTAAGTTACGGTGCAGAGTTGATTTTTGATTCTTGATGATTTAAACTGTTTAGTATCAATTTTACACTTCGTTCGAACTGACGTAACCCAAGTTAAGTAATTCGCGCACGCAAGTACAAATACTTGACCCTACTGACCTGCAATCCTCGTGTTTCGAACACGAAGACCATCCTTACTCTCTACCCCAATTCATCAACGCTTCCGCTGTAGAACAAAGAAGCTGAAATTCATGGAGAATGAAAAAAGTGTTTGCGAAATTTTAGAGAAGAGCTGTGTGTTTCTTGAATAATGAAGAAGGATGGGATTAATGTGAAACATTGTTAAAAATAACAAAAATTTGAAGAATATTGCACAGTTTTGGTTAATCACGGAACTTTCAAAATATTTCACAGTCCACGAGCTATTTTTATAATTGTTGACAGTATTTAGAGTTTTGAATGTTGATAAGGTTTGCATTAATCGTACAATTCTGGCATTTTTATTGAAGTTTCGAAGAGAGTAGACAATATTATAGCTACATGGAAACTTCATCCATCTCATTTTGATCTTGTGGAATTTTATACTGTTTTCCAGGTTTTTCTTTTCTATATACAAAAATGAAAGAAACATACGTATCTAGAAAATATATGATTTTTTATTCCACTCTCCTTCACCTACCTCTGAAGCTGTCAATCACCAACCATCATAAAAAAAAAAAAACCCTTTCAGAATCGCTCATCGTTTATATATTTCATTTAAATCCATCGTTAATATCAATCGTTCATATCTATAGGAAAATAAAATACTTCAATATCAAAAAATTGCTCATCGTTAGGTATGACTTATCCCATCTTTCTGTCAAACAATGAATTCCGTGCCAAAAGAACTGTTCTTCCTTCAATTCCAACTATAGATTATGCTTTGCCTCATGTTTCAGAATGTGTTAAAAACTATTTGGAAGACATTAAATGAGATTCCCTACCACATTGGACTTTCAAAACAACGATTTCATTCTGATGAAGAAGTGAAAATTTGGCTTCATATGTTGAAAAATGACTTCATCTTGCCTTTGGGTATATTCTGGTCGTTTTTCCTTCAATTCTCAGTTCAATTTTATAAATTGTTGTCGTCATCTTTCGCTAGTTGACGTTTCACCGAGTTTCAACAGTTCGTTGAACACAGCTCCCCTACTAACCTACCAAATATTCAGCAAAGCCTTTTTTCATGTATGTTGAGCATTGGTTGAAACATTGAAGGTGGAGCCATTTTTTACGATTTTGGACGTCAAAATACATCCACTTTTCATTACCTGTCACAACTTTACTTTTTTGCCTAGCAATCAAAATTCCGCAAGTCGCTAAATGCCTTTCAATGTCTCTTTCAATTCGTACGAAACCAATTTTACTTCCTGCTAGATATTCCCTTATGAGTTGAATCTTCGTCCAATAACCCTTGCAAATCCGTATCTTCAAACTTTTTCAGTTGACCTGAAGGCTCCTTGAACCATCGTTCAAAAGTTGCTTGGTTCAGAACATGTTCACCATAAGCTTCAACCATCAATCCATAACCTTCAGCATCCGTTCTCTTTAATTGAAAGAAGGTCATCAAACTTCCTTCCTCGGTCCGGAATGCAGCATATTTCCATTCGAAACTACCTCTTCTGGACAATGACGCCTTTTGATGTCGTACGGCGGCCCTCTAAAAAACCATTGCTGATACCTCTCGTCTTCACCCATGAACATCCAAGTAATACCATCTCTCTGCAGAATGGACGTTGCCATCTTCAGCACCCATTATTTTGTAATAAATGGCCTGATTCACATTCCAAGGAATGACTAAAAGACGTGAGTCCTTACACAACGTCGCATCCAATTTTTTCCCGGCCTCGAAGACAGCCCGCAGAGGAGTCGAAGAACCAGGTCCGTCGCTATCGATCCGGCGTCTGCGGTAGATTGACACGTGTCTGACGTGTCATGGCCGCCTGGGTTCCCCTTGGGGGTGGCAGGGGTTGTTTGAGGGGGGGGGGGTGGAAAAGGGGGGCCCTAGCAAAAGGAACAGGATTGCCCGGAGGAATCGGGCGGTCGAAGGCAGAGAAGGCAAGGGGTGGTCGGGGGTGGCATAGGAGGCGGGGGGGGGGTTCGGCGGGGGCAGAGGACATTAAGGTGCGTAATAGCCAGCGGGTCGAGCGCGCACCGCCGTGGCATCGATTAGACAGGGTGGCTCTGTCTTCGTCGCGATATCGTGTTCTCTTTCTTCCCCGCGATGTGGCCCCCTTCAACCCCCTTTTCCAACCGCCCCTGACGTCGAATCTCTTGTACGTGCTCTACATACGCGCACCCCCGTGTCAGTTGCTGTCCCGAGCGGGGCCGTCCACGCCTAACACACGCACCAACCGGAACTCCGTCTAACGTCGTTATAAACATTAACCGAGCGGCTCGATATTCTCCGGACCCGACTTCCGTTTGCAGTTCTTTTCGGGCTGAGCTTTCAGGGGAATGTTGGTTTGGGGTTTTTTTTGGAAGGATTTGGGGTTTGGAGTCTGATTAAAGCCTAGGATGGAGAGTTAGAGATTGCGAAATTATCCTGGAAGGACAAAGTATTCAGAAAGTTTTTTTCTGGGGGCGTTGGGATAGTATTTGGGAGACTTTTGAAGTATTTGAATGCAGACTTGTGTACTGCGAAGTATTGGAACTAGACATTTGGGTTTTCTGAAGAGATACTTGAGAAGATTAGAGGATTCTTTAGAAGTATTCGAAACTTTTTTGATAGTCTTACAAAGTAAACGCTCGTCTTTTTCATGTACTTCTTTTTTTTTTATTTATGTATTTCTTGATTAATCTATTTTGAAAATATCTGCTTCAAGTAGTCTCGTTTTCGGATACTTGAGTATCCCGAATATACGGGAAAACGTGCGTCTCAAGTAAGAAGATTGTTTTTACGAAACAACGCTATTAACAGTCTCTCAAAGTGTAATTACCGTCTTCTGGAGACTTGCTTTTCTGAGTGAAATAATTTTCTTCGGTTTCATAAAATAAAGTCTAAAGAATAAAGCAAACTTTTTAAATTTTCCAAACGTAAGAACTTTGAAGTAAATTAGGTATGCATTTTCAAAGATTCTTTTTTTATTGATTTTCGTATCATTTATTACAGAATTTGCAATTTTCTTCTGACAGATGAAAAAACATGAGTCGTATTGGAATTCAAATGAATCTAGGTACTGGCTGCAAAATTCAAGTTGTCCTACTTTTTCATGGAATAATAACAATTATTCTACTCAATTGTAGTAAATAAGCTCCAAAAGAGAAGTAATTTTTTCGAATGCCAAATGGACTTATGATCACAACACGATTTTTATATTCTTGTGGTTTCCCAAGCAGAGATTTTTCAAAAACTTTTGAATTTTTCCTTCAGTCACTTTTAAGAATATTCGGATCTTTACAAGTATCTTTTTTAGAGACTTGACTCTGCCAAAGTTTATTTTTATTAGACACACATCTTTCAAAAATATTTTTTTATGATTCTAGAATCGCAGTTTCAACACTTTTCGAGTCTCCAATCTCCGATTCGAAAACTTCCAAAGTTTTCTAAAAAGTGCGTTATAAAGTGGACAGAGCGAATTTTTCGAATATTTATTAGATTCCAAAAATTTTCATTTTTGATGAAAAGCTCTATTGAAACTTTGATGAAAAAAATGCTGCCGTCGGACAACAAGGGCACATATATAGATTACAAAAAACTTTTTTTTTTATTTTCAATATTTCAGACTGGAGAAATCGTGTGAACCATCAAAGCATGTTTTTTTGGAGAGCATCATTTTGCGAGGCTGCAGTGCAGCAATGTAGGAATATTTTTACAAACCTAATAACGCATTTTTTAATTTAAAGTACACTTAGATTTAAAAAAAAATTGAATACTTTGTTTAAAGCGAAATTTTTGAAAAACGCTTAGAAAAAGTTACTACAGAAAACCCCCTCTAGAAGTAATATGGAAGCTAAAAGTTAATTAAAATTTTTATGATGAAAAAAATGTTGAAATTACATAAAATACTAGAAGTTTGTAAAAGTCTGGGATTTCCCACAGAATTTTATAAATTATCAAAAAATTTTCATACTGTCAAAATAATAGAAATCACAGTAATACCTTGAATCTAAATACGCTGAAAAAATTATCAAACTTCAAGTCCTAAAGGATCAAAATCTAAGAATATATAAATAATTTAATAAAATACTAGGAAATCCTTTGAATAATTGTATTAATATTTGAAAAACATGAAAAGTACTGTAAAAAAAGAATCAATGAAGTACTAGAAATTTGAATAGAAAATATTTTCCAAAAGATTAATTTCACCTAAGAATCTATATAACTTCGAATGGTTGTGGATATACTTTTCTAAATCTTTGTAGAAATTATTCACAATTTGCATAAAAACGAGAAAATCTTACAATAATACAAATAATTTGGAATAAGGAAAAATTCTAAAAATATCAGTAGTCCATAACATACAATTAATTCATGTAAATATGAAATTATTCTCGAAATCTAGAAATCTATCCTCAAATTGATAAAGAATCGTGGAAATATTTTAGAAGAAATAGATGTTTAACAAATTCCAATAATATTGAATGTTACCAAATTCTATAAAATACAGATGACCTACTTCCAAAAACTTATGGAATTACTCAAAAAATTTATCAAAGTTTTCAATTTTTGAGCATCAAACCTTTAAAAACACATTTTAACACGTGAAAATATTGAATGTTTATAAAAAAATTCTAAAGAACGTTCTCGGACGATTGCAAGAATTTATTTTCACAAATGACTTTTTTCATGAAAAATCTTTTTCACCAAGTCTTTTTTCACGAATGCCATTTTCACTAATATTATGTTCTCGAAAAATTATTTTAACCTTTATCACGATAATCATTATTCACGAATATTAATTCCATGATTCACAATCACAGTTTACAAATCAATTTTACAATACAATGCTGTATGATATAGTTTTCAAAAATTCTATTATTTTGTCCTCTTCTTTATAAGTGTCGTGATTCGCAACAATTGTTTAGATTCTGTCCTGAAGCATGCGCCACTTCTGTTCTGGGGCTTTTTCCCAAAATGAATTCTTTAATTTGAATTTCTGTATCTGCCTGTTCTTTCTGAAACTCAGCAAGCAAAGTGTAAAATACATACTTTTATTCAATTAAATACTGTATGTTAGTGGATACATAAATTTTTTCAAAAATTTACAATATTATTTCGAATCTCTTAAATTCTAGTTCTTAGATCCATGAAATCTATGAAATAGATGGAATATCATGGAAAATAATTTAAAAATCTTCCAAACCTTATCATTATTTACATGATATTCTAATTATTATTATGAAAAAATGCAGTTGAAGCAATCGAATCAATTTTTCTCCATGCACCAACCGATCCCTGAGGAAGATAAGAAAACCTGCAAATTTCGGTTGACGCGCAAAAAGGAAAAGATCCATTTTTCTGGAGAAAAAACGGTCCTCGTTAATTGGTTAATGCGTCAATTGCGGATATAACCTGTCGACGTATCTATGACGTTGTTTGATCGACGATCAGCCGTGACTAATCTTTCATTAACGAGGGGGGACAGACGTAAAACGCGGAGCACCTGCTGCCCGCAGGTGCCTTCTGGTTTATCTTACTCACTTTTCCAAGCGACAATTGTGAATTACCTCGACAAATTTACCGGTAACGAACCAACGCTTATCGCGTTCAATTCCAAACCGCGGATGTCGGGGAACGGTGTTAAAGGTGAACCGTAGTGACGTAAAAAATGTCAGAAGGCTGGGAAAAAAGTGTTGGGAAATGCTGGGAATATTTTTGAATAAATAGAGAAAGTGAATTGTTATTAATCGAAATTATGATAATGCAATGTTTTTTAATCAGTAATTTCTCTTGGGATGGATATGATCGTTTTTCTTGTGATCTGATACATTTTTATGGGATGGTCATCTTTTTTTGGGAAGTATTCTTTTATGCATCGAATTGAAATATTTTTCATGTCAAAATTAGAATAAAAAAAAGGTTTATTATGAGAAATCCCTTTGGTGGTCCCACAAATGGGAGCTTTCCTGATGTTGACGAAAGTCACTTTCGTGAGTCGAAGACAGCGAAAAAGAATTATGTCAACATGTCGAACGTGGAAAATGGAAAACATAAAACATTTCATCTCGGTCAAGGAAAACTCGAGCTTGGACAATTTTTGAATGTGTCACTTTACGGGGTCTCAGAATTTTGTGATTTATTTTTGTGCGTTCGGTATTTCACAGATTCTAAAGACGAATGTTTTTGTAAAAGATTTTTGGGTGAATTTTGATTTTTTCTCGATAAAGTTGTCAGAATTCAATTAATTTTTTGGTAAATTAAGAAAATATCAAAGATCTATTTGTTTTCCAGTATTTTACAAACTTGAAAATCGATTTTTTAAAATAATACAGAATGAATAGCGAGTTTAATTCCTAAAAAGAGTCTATACTTAAGAATTAAACCATTATGAAAAAAAATTTTCTACGCGTTTAATCCTGACAATTTATAATTTACGGTAATTTTTTTTTTTATTTATTTATTTATTTTTTATTTTTATTGTCTACTGCAGTTTTAATGATTTTCTTATGTTTTTATGGATTTCTACAGTATCTAGAATTTGATCTCTTAAGAGACAATATTTCGAGGTTTTTCCGTAATTTTATAGGTTTTTGGGGCAATTATACTTAGATATTTGTGAATCTTTGGAATTTCTTGTATTTTTCAGAATTAATGATTTGTTCAAGAATTTTATAGTATTTTTATGGATTGCACTAAAAAATATTTCTAGAAGTTCGTGCTTCAGAATTCGAAGTTGTTTCAATTTTACATATTTGAATAGATTTTTAGCAAATAGTACCGATCTTCCTGATTTATAGTACATTCATATATTTCTCGTTTTTCTTCAGGAATTCGACGATTTGGAGGACTTTTCAGTATTCTAATGAATTGCTATTGAAATTTTCTAAATTTGAATGCTCTACAAGGTGAAGACTTCGAAATTTCCAGTTCTTTATATATTTCTATTGTTTTAGTATTTTTTTTTTTTGAGTATTTAAAAATAATAAAACTTTTTGTAAGATACGTCTTTAGATTTAGGGATGCGATTTTCTCTAATTCAAAGTTTTAGTTTATTTAAAAAATCAATCAGAAAACATTATAAATTTTCGTATTTTCTAAGAATTTTAACGATTCAAACGATTTTTTTTTTTGTATTTTCATCAATTTTTACATAAATTTCTGGAATCTGATGCTCTAGGGTTCAAAACTTCATATTGATTTCAAAATTCTGTAAAAATTTTCATGATGATTGATGAGTTATGCTCCATTTAATATTCATAATTCATAATCGTTCGATTTTTTTAAGTGAGCATAGTAAACATATGCAGGTTTTTTTTTCTGGGAAAAAAATTGATTTTTTCGACGCTGGCTATGAAAGGTCAAAAATTTAGAAATTTTGATAATAATGTAATCATCGTTTACAAGTCACTAATTTAATTCAGGTATTTCAAGCGTTTTTTGTTTTTTTTTTTCGTATGTACTGAACTATACTCTATTTTCTCGAAGATATAATCATTTGTAAAAAATATAAAGAATTCTATATGGATTCCTCTCAGAGTTACATTTTATGAAATTCCAGAATTATAACAAATTTTTTACATGATTGAATCCTTACAATTATGTGATAATATTTGAGTATTTTTCATATTTTTCGTATTACTTTGTATTTATCGAGTTTGGTAAAATTTTGCAAAAGTTTTACAGACTTTTACTAACTGTGAAGACTGAAATATAGACTACTAAAATTCAATTCTCTGAGATAAAAGTTTAACTTTTTTCATAATTTTCACAGATTTTATAAATAATACTATCAACATCCATAAGTATCTTTAAAATTTCGTAAGATTTCCTAGCAGATTCAAAGATTTTATAGATTCTTATAGGTACATATTTCGTATAATTCTATGCTCTAGAATCTGAAATTTCATAGATTGCAAGTATACTTATAAATTTCTTATAGAACAATTATTTCGTAGATTTCCAATATTTCATAAATTTTTAATACATGACTATAGGTAACGATTTCTAGAAAACTTGCATATTTTTCAAATTATTCAATCAATATATAAAATAATGTAATGAAATATTAGTATTATCAAATTCACAAAGTATTAGTATTTTTTATATTCTGAGTAGTATTTTATATTTATCGATTTTTGTGAGGTTTTCTAGAGGTTTTACAAATGTATGATATTTTCAAAGATTTTTATTCAGATTTCTAAAATTCAATTCTGTAAGGATCAGATTTGAATTGATTTTTTATGATTATTTCGAAATAATACAATCATTTATTAGAAATGTTCATGATTTCGAGTATTTTTAGAATTTTCAGTGTACTTTTTGAATTTCGCATGATTTTATTTAAAGTTTACAAAATTTTCCATAAAACAATTACTTTGTGAATTTCTCGTATTCCATAGATTATTAAAGAATTACTATACAATTTTTTGTAGTATTGAATTTACAATATAAGTTATGAAGTTTACTTTTATGAAAAGAAAATAATGAAAATATTGTTATGAAAGAACCTTGAAGTCTATTGAATATTCCTATAATTATATTGTTGAAACCGACAACCACAGACTATCCTCCATTTGGGCCATGTCACTATAACATGTTTAAATTGCAAAAATGTCAAAGAGAAGAATGACATTGATGTCACAAGAAATCACTGTCCTCAATTCCACATAAGTAAAATAAAAAAAACTACAGAAGCGAAGACTTCATCTCAATTTTTCCCCACCCTAAATCCAAAAATATCATCAATATAACAATCATCAGTTGATGATCATAACAATATAAAACGTCTGGAATACCAGAAAAAAAGGGATACCCAGAAATATGTATACCTTTCTACCATCTTTTCTAAACATTATCAATTACATTATTTTCCAATCATTTATTTTTCTTTTTCATCCAGATTCAAGCCTGCTAGACTCTGTTCTGAAGAGTGAGGACCGTGTAAATTCTTCGTTATCGAGGAGCAAAAAGCTCGACGTCTCTATATAAAGGAGGGCCGAGTCACAGCCTCCGGGGACGCGTGCAAGGAGACGGGGGGTGGTTGGCGATGTTCGTTCCGTAGGAGATTTAGCGCACATACGTACGCCTCCGAAGCTCCGAGGGAAAGTTATCCATCATTTCATCCGGGCGCGAGCACGTAGCCAACTAATTATTGCAGTTTCGAGCCGCGTCTGATGAGTTTCGTTCGTCTCGCTCCGAAAGCCCAGCAACGGACCAGCATTCGCATGAAAATCTTTTTTTTCGATCATCGATTATCAGGGCTTAATTTTAGTTGGGGGCGTGATATTGCCACGTGGTAGATGGACGAGTTACCCATTGTGCAGGTGGGCTGGGAGGCAAAGATGGGCAGTATATCGGAATATCGATATTTTGGGATTTTCCTATCGGTTTTTTTGTGAGGTTATCAAATACTATGGCAACATTTTTGTGTACGAAAAAATTGAGATGGGAATTTTTCTTTCATTTTATTCCTCATTTGGCATTTAGGTCAGTGATTTCTTCCCAAATCGATGTAAGTCTATTTTGAAATATTTTTTCATTAGAATTGGAGTATATCATAGTTACGTGGTTCGAATAGAGAATAGTCTGTGGTTGTCAGTTTTACAAATATCATTGCAAGTATATTCGATTGACTATGATATCTTTGCATAGTAAAATTCTCATAATTGTCTTCTTACAAAATGAATATCTCTCAATCCCAATATTGTTCTTTCAATTCACAATAATTTTGATCATCAAATTTTTCAAAAATATATGAAATAATAAGAATCTATTAGGTAGTATTTTTAAGAACATTTCATGAATATAATAAGAATCTTTGAAGCTTTAGATTGTAGAGCATGAGCTTCTAAAATTTATATCAGAATCTATAGAATATCTACGAATCTACTGGAAAATTTTACGGTATTTTAAAAATACTTGAAATACCAGAAATTTAAATGATAACTTCAAGTTCTGGTTGAATTATTTCGAAAATGTATTATAGTTCTTGAATTTTATATAACTTTGATTACCAGAGCATAGCATTTTAGAAAGTATCATAGAAATCAATTAAAAACAAAAAATTTCGTAGAAAATCCTATGAATATTATTAAATTCAAAAAAAAAAACAACGAAAAATACTGAGAATACTAAAATTGTATTGCATATCTTCTTGTGAATTTTTGTAGAAATTTTTCAAAAATTGATAAAAATTTGAAAATAGAAAGAAATCTCGATACTAAAGCATGGGATATATACATATTGATATCCGTTTTATTACCAGAAAATCCTGTAATCGTTAATATTTCTGAAAAATTCACAAAATTTTGAGAATAAATACAATCACTTATGTTTTTATTAAACTTACGGAATTAATCATAACGTTTCAAAGTTCGAATATAAGAAAATCACAACCTAAGAATCTGAAGAAGTTTTTAAATTAAAATACATTTGATAAATACAGACAGTAAAAATATAATATAAAACAAAGTAAAATGTATAAAAAAATTTTTATACTTCGTCAATAAGAACGTTTAAATGAAATAATCTCTACAGGAAAAGATAAGAATACTGAAAAACCCTTTAATTTATATAAATACTAAAGAAATACAAAAAATATGTAAGGAACTATAAATCTTAGAAGACACTGTTTCCTGATATTTCATTCAAATACAAAAAACTCATTAAACTTTGAATTCCATTCGACAATTATCTAGAAATCTGAATCATAACAATGCTTGAAAATATCAAAATCGTCAAAAAGACTAGATGATTGAAACATATTTTTGTATTACTAATAAATGAAAAAAAATTGCAATATTCAGGTAGATATACTGTCTTCTAAATCTTCGGAATAACGAAAAATCTTGAAAATTTTAAAAACTAAGGGATCGAATTCTATAAACATGCCTAATGCCTATATAAAAATACATTAAGGGGTTATATACCTTTTTGTGCGGACGAATTGAGGATGGTTTGGAGTATCTTTTAAAGTATGAAGCGATAATGTTATGACACCAAAGTTATTGTTTTTTAATAGTGCATTGCCCACTTGAAACAACAAGTATTTGTCAATAAAAAAATATCAACAATTGGCGGAGTAATGGCCGTTTCCCCCTAACAACTTTTTTTTGAAGACCCTTGCGGTGACTACGACGCAAGTCGAACAAGTCAAGTTAAATCAGAAAATCCAAAAAATGCATCAGTCTAGGAATATGTCTAGTTCTTGAACGTTTTTATTTTGCAGATAAGAATTTTGTAATAAAATTTTCAGAGCTCGAAAAATCGAAACCTCGAGGAAAACGTTCTTCATATAGAAAAAAACGTAATATTCATTTTTTCAATCGTTCACGACCTAGACGTATTCCTAGACTAATGAAATTTTTTAGATTTTCTAATTTAATTTGACCTGTTCGACTTGCATCATGGTCAAGCCTCTTAGACGAAAAAGTTTTTTCGGGGAAAGGTATATAACTCCTTAATCAAGTCGACATTCATTATATATTCCTTATTTCGTATTTTCAGCTGAATATCACAGACCTCTTCAGAAACCTCATTCATACCCAAAAGACATGTCAATTATAAACAACATAATTGTCAATCAGCAAGAAAGACTAGTCTGAATAATAATATCAAAGACCAATAATGTCCCCCAGTTATCCAATGTGAAAAAACAATGTCGATTTCAGAAATCGTCCCCATACATTTCAATCCTACGAAATCAAATTCCAGACACTCACATCAAAACCCAATAAAATATTAGCAGATCCTGCAATATTTACCAAAAATACCATGAACGGACGAACTTTTTTCTAAAGAATTCATCAAAATCTTTGTTACACCTCAGAATACCAATTTATTTTCTTCCAAAACACCAACGCTAACTACCAAATCATCTCAACGCATATAATGACCCATCACCGATATTTACCATTCCGATCCACATCCCTACGCAAGACTAGACGAAAGCTCTTGCAGAAGAGGCAGCAGAAGTGATAGCAGCGGGGATCTGGAAATTGCAAGGGGTGGAATGGAAAAAGACAGGAACAGGGGGTAACGAGAGAGAGAGAGGGCCACGACGCAGAGAACTGGGAAAACCGGGAGGAGGACTGGGAGGCGAAGTGTCGTCGTCCGAATAACGGCCAGGCGGCATCGACCGATCTTCCCACTGCCCGCGCCGCGGCGCAAAGCGTCAACTTGTTTCCCTTCCATACCCAACGAATATTGAGTACAATTTGCCCGAGCCCTCGCGACGCCTTAATGCGATTGTCCCTAGCTTACTGCGTCCTCGTCTGCTCGGCTCCCATGCCGATCGTACCCCGGAATCGCCCCGTCCTCGGGAGCTTCCTCAGCCGAGATAAGGACCGAGCCTTGTCTTTGCCCCGACTTATCATAATCGCGAATTCATGATCAATTTCCGCCGCGAGAATGGATTTTTCCCTACCCGAGATTGCAGGTAGTTCCCAACTACCTCTTATCTGCCGCCCGAGCAGAACCTGTTTGGGCGCCGCTGTTTTTCACTTTATGACCAAGCTATTACTGTCAGGCTGAGTGAATTAGGGCGGTTTTTTTCAAGCTGAATCAGAGGAGCTGAAAATCCATCTTCATCTTTTTTTCATAATCGATATTATTCCGATTACTCAGGTCAACTTCATCCCCTAAAGCCAGAACCTATTCCCTCCTAAAGGGGATGGACACCAAGTTCGCGAAGGCTCTCGAACGCTGGAACTAAAAAAAACAAACCCCGGCCGTAAAAACGCTCGCGGACGGTAAAACGACAAGACGAATTTCGAATTAAACTTTTAATTGCGCACAATAAAAACGCTTCGCCCTCTAAATCAAAGACACAATGAGATCCCGGGCGTGAAATATGAGGAATAAGGACGCCGGCAAATGAGTTTCGCGCGGTATATTTCGCGTCTCGGGAGTAATTAAAGGATCGCGTGACGTCCGGTCGTTACCTGGCCCGCGCTAATCGCTGTCCTTGAAGGGTTTTTTTAGCGGAAAATTTCAGGGGATTGCGGCTTGACGAGCTGGACAAGAGGACAAACTCTGGCGCTTGGGTGTCTCTACTGAGAGGCTCCAGCTCCAACTTGGCAGTCGATGAAAGGTAATGACGCTTACAGTTTTCAATAGATTGATTCGATACTTCTTGTCAACGAACGTCACATAAAAGATAATTACTTATTCGTACAACTGTTAGGAATTCATTGAAAATAAAATGTTCCTTTTCGATCTCAAGAATATTTCATTTTTTTTCTAATTCCATACTCTAGAATACCTTATCTTATCATCCAGATACTAAAATATAACGAACATCACAATTACCACGCTATTTTGAGCTCTGTAATTATTCGCAAAAGGAAGCGACTCATTTACAATCTAAGTCATTTCCTAACTGCCATTCATCATGGCAGTCCATCAGCCTTGATCAGGCTCACCTTGTATTTCGTCTGCGAAATAAACATCTTCCTTAGGTAAAAGTTTGAACGTCCTTTGAGTTTTGTGACCGTGTCCTCCTCCAACAAATCAACCAACCTGGAACCCACAACAAAACTTGATTTTGTGGCCAAATTGCACGTCTTGAAAAACTTTCTTGTCTAAATCATACGATTGTTGGAGCAACGGAATTCAAACTAATGAACACCACATCCAAGGATGGAATACGAGAAGACAGAAGAATACAGTCCCTTTTGTAAAAATACAGATGTACGCAACGAACGAATATTGTAATTCATTGGAGTAACATTTCCTTTTCGCAACACGACAAATCCACTTTATAATGAGTTTAAAAGTCGATTATGAGTATCTAAAGACTCAATTTACATGAACGGTTGGATTGCAGAAGGTTGCAAAAGCCCTGGGCACGATTCCCTTTTTGGATCTGACGTGGATTATTCTTCGGGACACCGGAGATTCACTATTCTTCCAGATAATCACACAACCGCGCATACGGATTTTCTGCCTTAATGCAAATGTTGCACCGTGAGCGCGAAAAGCGTTGAATGGGGCGAAGAAGAGGAGAGAGGTGTTAACATTTGCTTTATAGCGCCGGCTACATCCCAGCGATGCTTTGATACCCATGTCGACGCACCGAGCTCTCTTCAGCTCCCAGTTGGTATCAGCATACAAAGAAGGAGCAAGAGCACGCACAAAAGACCTGCTTTTTTCCACGTTACCAGATCCCAGGAAGCCCCTATTCAGGTCTTTGAAAAAGTTGTGAACAGAGACACTTGACTCGTGACTTTTTGACTTCTGTGTTTTGAAGGAGTTTCAGGCTTTCGATGAGTTTTCTGGTAGAGCTTTGGGTTTAAACATTCTCGTGTCTTCTTTCGTCCTCTTGGACTCTGGGAATCGCATTGGTGTCGTAGACCTACAAATTTTCGATCATTCCGATATGAATGACTGTAATATTCACGACATTTGATAACCTTCAGGAATGAAACGCGGTGTTTGAACATGATTGATCAATGAAACGTACATGAAGGCGTCGATGGGCCACTTGGGGGCATTTCTTCGTCAACCATCTCTGTCATTCAGGAAAGCCACTATTGTCATACTTTGAATAAACCAGCGTTTGAGGAACAACATGTCGTTTTAATGCTGGAACCCACAACATTGGATTCATTGGGTCCTCACTCTATCTGGACCCTCCAGAACTCGAGAAGAGATTCTATTCTTCTTCTCTGGATCCGTCCTCCCAGAAATCGGGAAAAAATCCAGGCCTGGAAGAAAAGGGCCCTTTTCCTCGTAGCTTTTTCGTATCTCGACTGGCCCTTGGTGGTATCGACTGCGTGTCGGGCTAACCCGGTTCGCCGCAGCAGCCCAACACGATGGAGGCGGACGTGCGCCATTACTGCCGCGCCAGATAAAAGATAGGCGCGGGCCACGCTGCGGTCCATATATGTAAATACCCCGGGGAACGCATGCACGTTGCCGCGAACTGCGGAGCGCGCTCTCACCGCTTCTGGAGGTATCCGCAAGGAAAGCCCCGCGTACGTAACATACTATCTTGAATATGCGCATACATCCCGAGAGGGGACCGCGTGTTCTCGGAATTGCCGGGCGCGATCGGATGCGCGGGAGCTGCCCGTCTCGTAATTACCTTCTTTCTTTCCTTCTGCGAGAGCACAGCCAAGACCCCTCCTCCACCACCCTTTACCTGGCCACACTCCGGTGCCCGTTAACGAGCCCTCTTCTCACGTACGACCGGGTAAATTCTTATTAACGGAATTAACCCTGGTCGATGATTTATCGCGTCCCTGATGGTGCTTCTGGACCAGGTAAGAAGGTGCACGTGCCTCTTCTTTCCTGAAGAAGGGAGCTTCATTTTCCAGATTCTCTTGGAATTATACTAAACAAGGGGTTGAATTTTTCCAAAAACTAGTAGAAACCGAATGAATCATCACGGGAAAATCAACGCGACCCAATCGAAGCCGGCTCGTGCCACGAACAAACGAGATCTAGTCCCCAGAGGCTCGTAATCATGTAGGTCGGGAGGATCCACATCCTGAGGGGGAGAGGGGGAGGGCCGAGGTCAGGAAGATTAGAGGCAGGAGGCGAAGCTCGCGTGGGGCAAAGCTCGGAATAAACAACAATATTATAACGCGAGCTTAATTGCGCCAGAGGGCTCGGTAACGGGCGCATAAATCGGAAAGCTCGGCTTCCCTTCGACCCTCCCAACCCCCGCACCGCCACGGGATTCATTTACAATAAATATGTCGCGGGCTAATTTCGTCGGTGGAATGAGGGGCTTTTTGGCGTCCTCGTCACGCCGTAACTCGTGTAATCGTTTAACGAGCGGGCTCCGAAAAGATGCACTTTTTTGGGAGAGCTCGTTTTCTTGAGTCTACGCTAGTTTCGGGGGCTTCGGAGTGAACGAGGTGAGAATTTAGTGGGTGTTTGGAACAGAGTAGTTGGGAATACATTGAAAATCTTTCTTGTCATTGAACAGAGTCACTCATCACCGTCATCTTCACTGCACAATGAATGCACCTCGTTAGGTTATCCTCCAAGTTGAGAATTTAACGTTCAAGAGTATCGCGTTACTTGTGTATCGCGTGTACTCGCGAGCCCTGCAAATTGATTAAAAAATAGCAGACACTTTTAGTGGACGACCCCGCAGTCGCTTGCGGCTTGGCTCGGTTACAGAGGTGAAGCTGGAACCTCGTCGAAGGACGGGAAGCTAGAAAAGAGCCGAGAACGCGGCTGCATCTACGCGTTCCCGACCGCAGGCACGTTTCATTTCACAAATCGCAATATTTCACGCGACAACTGGACTCCGCATATATGCCCGGCAATGCAGGCTCTTGGTTCCCAGAAACACCAGGGCTCGTCTTGTTCATACCTCCTCCTGGGCCAGCACCCAAATTCTGCATCGAGGGACATTTTTTCTGCCCTTTCCTCCCTTTTCCCTCGTCGATGGTTTCACTACATGCTGAATATGTATTTTCAAGTCACGATTTCCTAGGAAACCAAATGAATCATAATTCGTTCAGCTTTACAGCACCTCCACGACGTATTAATCCTCTGGACCAAAGACCAGGATGGAGGCGTCATTTTTTACCATTTTTTTCGCCTTTCTCGGAGAAAAAAAGAAGCCACTCGATCCTCTTTCTCGGAGACAACTTCGTTCCCCGATCACGAAATTCCGAAACCTTCATAATGATTTCGTTTCATCGGGCGAACGAATGAATGCTCAAAACGAGAAACCAACGCGGTTCTATCAAAGGCGGCTCGTGCCACCCAAATAATTATTTGCCCGAATTATCTCACGGTCCTGGGCAGGACACGTATTTTCAGGTGTCATTTTTTACTCCGCAGTCGTAATTTTTCGATCATATTGGGCAGTTTTTTTCCTTTCATTTCAGGATACTTTTGGTTCTTGCTTCTGCACTTTTCGAGTGGTGGAGGTGAATTTCTGCTGAATTTTCTATTTCTCATTCAGTGCTATAATCCTGAAGCTTTTTCAGTCTTGGGTTACGTTGATGTTTCCGTCTATCCATTTGTTGCAAAACTCGTCTTCAGTGTTAGAATATCTGACCTTGATGACCAGCAAGATGGTTATTTGGTGAATAAAAGTGGAAAATCAATCGAACCTGAAAATCTGCGAGGACCCAAGCACACAGCCGGCACAGAGCGTTGTTATTAAAGCCTCGAGCCCCCGGTAATAAAGCTACTAAATAGCCAGCACACGTCTACGCGCGTGCAAGTCCCCCGGCCGTAAATTTCCCGCGGTGCCTCGCAAACTTGAAATATTCATTCGAATACGCAGCCGGGGAAGAAGGGGCCGATAACTGTCGGGCCCGCATTAGCCCCGGCCTCGTTGCCAGCGAGTTATCGCCGTCAAGTTTCGCGCTGGCTCATAAAGCCCCGCGTGCGAACGTGCAAAGAACCAGGGTAATGACAGGGCGAATAGTCCCATTGTCAAGGGAATTGACCCCCCCCCCTCCCCTCCTCAAGTAGTATAAGATACCTTAAGATGCTACGTCGAGAAAATCTGACTTTGCTGCAGGCGCACTGTAAAAAATGATCTCACTTTTTTTGTAGTTGTGCGTATGGAAATTTTTCCATGTTGTATAAAAATTTGATGAAGACGAGAGATTTTTGGTATCACTTTTGTTTTTAAAGAAATACGTTTCACGATTTCATTCAGGAATTGATTGAAAACGAGAAAAATTACAGAAATAGAAAGAAATACTAAATATCCATTAAAATTTAAATAATCCAAGACAATTAGTTGAATGCACAAGTTACAGAAATGACTTTAGATGAATAAAATCTATGAAACTCAAAAAAGTGAATCTGAAGATAATGGTACCTAAAAATTGATAGAATATCATATATCATCATAAATATGTTTTTTTTTCAGTGCCATTTTCATTAATTCAAAAATTTTTAATACTATATTATACAAAACTCTAGAAATTTATTCAGCAATCGAAATACGGGAAAATCGTGGAAAATTTTCGGAATACTAGAAAAAAAAGTAAATAATAGAGATTTATGAAATACTCACAATCTGTGTAAATGTGACGTCCTTTTAATCCATGCAAATACCAAAAATCTATAAAATCTTGAATTCTAGAGCATCAAAAATATGATAGCACCAAATTTAAGACAACATATTAAATTTTACGAATCTATACAGAAATTTTTTTCAATACTAGGGATTCATAAAAATTTAAACAATCCTTGAAAATTTTGCAAATGCGCAATGTAGAAGAAGTATACTAAAAAAACATAAAATATAAGAAATACTAGAAAAATATGATACTGTTTTATGAAAAATGTATTAAGATAAAAGACAGAAGATACTGAAAACTTTCAAAAATAATAAAATGTTACAAAGTAATGAAATTACTGTTTTTTTAAAGAATTGAGTAAAATTATAAAAAACTGTCGAACTTTCCATGACAGAGCATGAAATTCTTAAAATCGAACTAGCAATCTATGAAACTACCTAGAATTTTTAAAAATACGAGAAAATCGTATTCATTTATCAAATACTGGAAAAAAGGAAAAGAAACTAGAAGTAATAGAAATCAATAGAATATTCACAATTTACGTAGAGACGTTTTCCTTTAAATCTATGGAAATACGAAAAACTTAAGAAACCTTGAATTCTTAGGTATCAAATTACAAAAGAAAATTGTGCAGCATTCAATTCTACAAACACATACAGGAATTTATGGAAAACTATAAATCTCTACAGAAATCTGCACAAATACTAGTAATTTATGAAAGTTTCAAACGATACTGTATAATTTGGTTAAAGCACAAAATACAGAGAGTAGAAAGATTTCTAGAAAGTTATGAAATGCTGGAAGGCTATGCATGAAGATACTGGTTTTCGAAAAACTTTTAATAAATAATAATAGAGTAGCTTATTCAAGGAGTAAATATGGCAACCCTAAATTTGTAGAACTCTATGATAATAAAATAAAACCGTTCAATAGTTATTACTAATAAAAAATACGAACAGAACTAAAAATTAGTAATCTATAGAATACTAACAATTGGTAAAAAAAATGAAATTTCCTACAAAAATAAAAAAATTTCAAGAATCTTTTTGATTTGAGGTTCATAGCATTGAATTTTCAAGTATCAACTTCTACAAATCTATACAAGAATGTATACAAAAATTTATTCAAATACTGTAAAAAAAAAAAATTTTCCAATAATTTTAGATGATCTAGTCAATACACGTGATACAGGAATGACTCAAAATACCAAAATCTATGAAATAAAAGAAAGCTTTGGAAATACCGTTTGTTTAAAAATCTAATACACTTCCAACAATCTATCATTTTTATGATACAGCAATAAATTTCAGAAATCAATATAGAAAAATTTATTCAACTACTTGAAATATTTAACAATATGTGGAAAAAATCGTACAGAACCTAATACGAATACCAAAAATACGACGAGAACTTAAAATACTAAGAACCTATGGAAGAAAAATATAACTTCACTTAATTTGAAAGATTAAAATTCTGTAAACCCATACAGGAATCTATACAAATCTAGAAACCCATAGAAAAATCCAAACGAATACTGAAAATCTATGAAAATTTAAACTCATCCTGGAAAATCTAGTTTGTACCCAAAATACAGAAGAAACTTGAGCTAAACCAAAACCTACGAAACACCAGGAACGTCAAGAAATCACTTTTTTCTCAAAAATTCAATAAAATTATAAAATATAAATCCATATCTTACTAATAAATACCTAATCCCTCCCAAACATCTGATTTCCAACTCTCTCAGATCAAATTATTCAAATTTAACTATTTTATAGTTATTTTTACTATTCTAATTAGTAGGAATGCGGTTACTGAGAAATAGTAAAAAATTACTATTTCAAATAGTGAAACCAGCTTACTATTTGAAATAGTAAGAAATGACAAATAAATTAATAGTTTTTCACCTGAATCATTAGTCAAATGTAAGTTATTCTTCAGTAAATGTTATACGTTAAAGAGACAAAAATTACTTATCCAGTAGTCAATTTATATATATTGTTTATTGGGATCAAATCCGAAAAAAAATTGTGAGGATTTCTTTTTCTCTCGAATTGATATCTGTCTGACAAAATTTGTTTCATGAAAAAAATAGAAAATTCTCTTTAACATATGTATTGTATATTTAGCATTGATGATAATAAAAAAAAGTTTCATTGTATTTCAACATGTTCTGTAACCTCAGATTGTAAAATTATCAAAATATCAAATGCAAACAATATTTCAAAGTCCAAAATCAGCAATACCGAGAATTTCTCCAATTTATTTAATTCAAATGTTCAATTTTTCGGATTTCGTATATATTGCTGAAAAAAGATATCGATCGATCATATTTCATTGATCAACAAAAATATACATAGTCTGTGACAATTTAGGTTGACGATCACCTTGAACCAAACAATTTTATCAATATGAAATGCCATATTCACCTTCTTTTCACCTGCGAGTTATCCTCTTCACTTATGAAAATTAACACCAATTTAGCTTTTTTTCCGCGGATAATAAACAATAATACATATCTCCGCTAAATTCAGTGCATCCACAGAGTCACTCAGAAATGGTCAGAGACGACTATTAGATTAGTAAAAAATGTTGACTAAGAAAATAGTAAAATAGCGTGACTATGAAATAGTGAAAATGCACGACTCCTTTGAATAGGTGAAAAATTCGACTATTTGGATGTCAAATTTGTACTAATTACATAGTCAAATCTACAAAAATGACTATTTTGTTAGTAACAACACGTGTTACTATTCCAAATGGTAAAAATTTGACTAATTTGATCTGAGAGAGAACACTTGCACTCCCTTCCATCTCACCCCGCACTTCATCCTCCTCAAACACCATGCCACATTTTCCTTCTTCAGATCTCCAGAATAAAGCATACTACAACTCCTCACCCATCTCGACCTCGCACTTCTCATCGACTCCCAGACAACCCGGAATCACGGAAAATTGGAGCCTCCAAGTCGTTTCTTTGTCCACTTACCCGGGGCTCCAGCACCTGCGATCGCCCGATGATCCGCGAGTCTTTGTTCTCCTCTTCGGCGACGTGCCGAGAAATGACGTACCCCGGGCGCATATCCTGCCAGGGCACTCGGAGACATATTTATTATCCGCCGCCTTCGTATCCATCCGAGGCGGGATTCTGCGGATTTTTAACGAGCGAGGGCCATGTGTTTATGGACGGGAATTAATGTCGCCGCTGGGCGCGTATTAAGAATCTCGGGGAGCCCCGGATTCAAGACCTGACGAGGAGGCCGTATCGGGCTTCGATGCTTTCGAGAAATTTTCTCGCCGCTTGACGGGGATTAAACGCGAGCCACGAGGCATGAATCAGGACTTTCGCTGCAGTCCTCCCCGAGATTCGGAATTAATTTCGCGTTTTGATGGGGCCCTCGCCGGCTCTTCGGCATTTTTCAGCATTTTTCTCGTTCCTCGGGGTCGACGATTTAGTGCGCGGCCTCGCGGGGACCTTCTTCTCCTTTTTTCATTTCAGTTTCCCCCTCTCTTCATCTGACCCCTGATTTACGGGGCATCTTCGAATATGAACGACCGAATTAATGGAGCTATGCCGTTGTCTACATCCGTCTGAATTAAAAGTGTATTAGCTGTATTTACACTAGCGCGGGGTCTTTAATGAGAGTGCTTCGGTTATCGGAGGTTCAATCTTGCAACATGGAGAATGGCTGGGGATGAATCTTTTTAATTTGGGCGTCCGTCATGGAGATGTTCATTTCTTTCTTTTGATAGAAGGCGATTCCGTGACCAGGTTAGGAAATTGAGGGACGATTTTCCATCCTTTTTGGATGACAACTTGAGGCTTGAGGAATCCCAAATTTCTTGTCACCAAACGTCGTGACTGGCGGATAAGAAGGTTAAATAACTCGATCATTTTTGAGGATCTCGAAAAGTGGCAGGGGACTTTTCGACTCTTTTTGACACTGGGAATTTGGCACGACATCTTGAATGTAAATGGGCCCAATGGACGAGCGATGGACGTTGGATGCGTACAGATGGACGGAGGTGGGATTGAGTTATGACAGCGCTCGCTCCGGGGGCCGGAGCGGGTTTCCCTTCTCGTGGTCCTTTTGTTGTTGCGGGCCCCGATGCAACACGTCGGCCATGCATCACCTGGGCCTCACTCGGGGCCCGGCCTCTTCGGCATCGCTCCACCGCCATGCATCCTCTTCTCCACTACATCATCAACGCCATCGCCATCATCGACATCGCACGATCCCGATGCCGATCCCACCTTTCGTTTTTCATCTCAGGGCCTCTCTTTTTTTTCCCTTACATCCTCGACGAATCGCCGATTCCACCCACTGGCCACGATATACATGCCACGCTCGGCATGTAGGGGACTCACATTCGGCCCTTCAATCCCTTCCCCCGCGATATAAATAATACGGACGAGCCCCTTCGTTAATTGCTCTGGGTCTGGTTGACACGCCGCGGAGGCCTTGAACCCTTTTGCATGGAAAATAAAAATGGGTCTGAGAAATTCGAATCTGTTTTTTATAGCGTTCCACTATTTTCGTCCGAATTTTTGATATTATGTTTATTTATGTATTTTTTTTTGGGGGGGGGAGGGGGAAGGGGTGGATTTTTGATGAAAGCGGAGTCTCGTTTTCTAGATATTTTCATGAAATGAGGTCGAACAAATGAAGCAGACTTGCCTAATTTCATAAAGAATAGGGATTTGGAAATGATTTAGATGTGCATTTAGAAATATACCTATATTTTACTGGTCATTTTCACAGAATTAAAAAAATAGTTTACAAGAAGTAAGAAATTTCAATTGAAGCTCAAGATACCTTAATTTTAGTCAAATTCCAATCAATTCACTGGGATTACTGGCAATCAAATCCAAGATTTTTAACGGATTAATGAAATAGTGGCAATCATTATGCACGATTGTAATATGTTATTTAGAATAAAGTAGCTTCTTATTGTAATTGCCGTTTCACTTATTATTTACCTATAGTTTTCACATTTCTGTAGTCTCCCTAAAAAAGATTTTTCAGAGACTTTTGAATTTTCCCTTCATTTTCATTTAAGAATATTCAAATCTTCTGAAGTATCTTTTTAGGAGACTTGACTCTGCCAAAGTATCTTTTTACGTGATCTGCATATATTGCAGTACTTTTATGTAACATTGAAATCTCCAAATTTAATACTTTGCAAGACGTTAGATCTTGTCATATGGTTAAGGATTTCTTTATATCTTTCTTGAATTCGATGTTTTTGGAATGAACGATCGACAATTTTCATAATTTTTACTATTATTGTAGGAAATGGTATTTCTTAAATGTTTGTGTTGTACGTGATACAATATTTTTTGTAGTATTTTCTAAGATTTTGATAGATTTATAGTATTTCCATGAATTTTGAAATTGATCTTTTTGATTTGGTGCAATAGTATGAAAAGTTGCACCATTGAATAAATTTCTTGGAAAAAAGTATTTTTCATACAGAAAACCAGTATTTTTTGTATTCTTCTGTGGTTTTCGAGTATTGATATTGAAATATTTCATATTTTTGTTCAAACTTTGTCGGATACTTTTGTTTTTTGATTAATTTTCAGTATTTTTATGGATTTACATATAGATTTTTGAACTTATGTACCAAGTACCAAATTTCTTCAAATTTAAATAATTTTTACAGATTTTTAACGGCTTTCCAACAGAAATTTCTTTTTTTTTATACTATAAGTTTAAAAATATATTTCGTAATAATCTTTTCTGATATTTAAATAGAATTCTAGTATATATATGAATCCTTCAATTCATTTTGAAAATTATGGGTATTAAAGTTTTAACGGTTGAATTGATTTTTCAAAATGGAAAAATCTGTATACAGAATTTCAGTCCTTTTTTTTCGAAGTTTTTAAATATTAAAACGACTTGAATAATTTTATGTTTTCGTTGAAATTTTCTTCGACTTTTTTTTACGATTGATGTCTAGTATTTTCAAAAATATCTATTTTGAGAATTCGATATTTATTTTTAATTTGAAGTATTCTAATTGAATAAACAGGAAATAGTTTCTCTGAATTATCGGTGTTTCATAGATTTCTAGTACTTCCAGTATTTTTCGTTTTTTTCAGTATCTATTTAGCTTAATGGACATTCTAGCATTCACATAAATTTGCAAATGGATATGTTGAATTCTATGCTTTGAATTTCAGGATTAATTATATTTCAAGTAATTTTTTTTTTTTTTTTTTGAGAACACATATGTTTAGCGTAGTATAATTATAATGAAAATTAAAACATTTATAAATAATAAATATAATTTTTGAGAGCAGAAGGTATATTTTTGGGAGACTTCTCTCCCAACAATGTACACTATTGCGACACTAAAATTTACAGTTGGAATACATTCTTGTAAATCTTTCAGTCTCTGATTCGAACATTTTCAAAGTCTCCTAAAAAGTATTCCGGAATGCTTTTTGAATATTTCTGACTTTTCGGGAACTTTGATAAGCCTTTATTTTTCGTCTCTAGAATATCATTTCTAGCTCAGTCTTGCATCATCTTGCATCTGATGATTATTGTAAATTTTGGGTAAAGTGTTTCTAATTTTGAAGATGTTCTGAAAGAAGAACGAAACGTTGGTCATATTTCAAAGTATCGATGTCATTTGTCCATTTTTCTGCTTCCATTCCTCGACCTTTTTTTGGGGGGGGAATAAAATTGGAGACAGAAGACATATACGAATCCATTATTAATCATGTATCAAAAAATTATTGTCTCAAGTAATTGTACAGACCTGCGTTCTAAATAATTTGCAATCCTAAAGGCGTCTTAAAGAAAGAACGAAACGTTGGTCATTTGTCAAAATATCGATATCCTTAATCCATTTTCCTCAATCCATTCCTTAATCCTTCTACAAAAAAAAGAAAAACATCGCATTCAAAGTCCTTGATTAATATTTTCCAAAAAAATAGTTACCCTGCATAAATATCCATCATACTATATAATTTCTCGCGGCTTAGCGTTGTGTGGGGCAGGCTCGTTTTATAGAGGAGGGGGGGGGGGGTGCGGCAAAAATGAACGACAGGGCTTCAGCAATCGAAAGGCCAGGCCCGATTGCGGTAGATTAATACGGGCTCTATCATTGCGAGATGGGAATGGCGAAGGAGTCGAGTAGGGTCTAGAAAGTTTCATCGGGAGCGAGAAAGATAGGTGCCACGTTGGAGGAACGAGCGCGGGCATTAATTAAAAACGTTGCGCATTAAAATGATTTGTTTTAATTGGCTGAACGCGCGGAGGTATTTATGGCCGGATGGTCCTTGGGTCCACGAGATCCAGTCTGCGGGACTTTCGTCGACGTCGCTTCGGGTGTTTCGCTTTTTTGATCCGAGTGCGTCAGGTGAATTTATTGCGACTTTCGAGTGTGGGACCAAGTATGAACTGTCGGGGAACAAAAGGAAAGAAAAAACAAAGGGATTTTATGTTTTGGACAGTGTAACGTCCCTGTTCCAATATTTCTCGATAATTTTATCCATCGACGACCTTAATTTGTGAATCATTGAAGCGATCATAGATTATCTTATGCAGGGGATTTCATCATCTGAAGAAAGAAAGAAAACACAGGTATAAGAGTAATTCCTGTATTTATGCACAGTTAAAAATGTAGGTATACAACAATACTTTTGGTTTCTTAATCAGCATACTGCAGATAATTCATGAAATGAGTCTCTTGCATTTTTTCTTTGTGAAAACACTCCTTTGTCTCTGGAAACCAGGTTTTTTCTCCCAAAATCAGGCCCATACATCGCCATTATCGAGTGTAATAATGAAGCGCGTTTATTAGACTTTTAAATGCCGCCGGAGTTGTGCGGTCACGATGAGGCCCAAAACGTATTTCATTGCGAGATGACTGCTCCGCAGCTAAATCATTCGGATTGACCGCATCCGGTTGCCCAATCGTCTTGGGCCTTAACGGCCCCTTGTCACGCCTGCGACATACCTGGAACAAAAAAGGAGGCTCGTCGTCAAAGTCAATCTCTCGATCGCTTGATTTATACGTGGGACGGGATCACCATTATTATTGCGGCTCGATGAATTACTGCTGACCAATGGTAATTCCATTTCGCGGCGATTGAAATATTGCGCAAAGTACGGACACCTGCGCTGTGGATTAAAAAACAGTATCAAGAATGGTGAACATTGGAGAAAATAATTGCAGAAAAACTTAAGAAACTGTGCGACACTGTCAAAATTCCATCAAAGATTGCTGAAAACCTTACGACTTTCATTTTTGGAATCTCACATTCTGTATTCCCTACTGTCATTTGATTGACTATTTTTCGATTATTCCTTGTCTCTGTGGACTGTATTCGTATGATTTTGTCGGATAATGACTGACAATGATTTTGTTTGTTTCGGCTTCTGTCATCATCTTGCCTTTTTATTTTCTCCCTCTCTTTTCTTTACAATGCCGCCAACTCACTCGACCAAAAAGAACTTAACTAGTACTGCCAACAAAAAAAATATTCATCAAACGTCACAACGATAATAACATCATTATATATACTAGAGGAACCAAAAAATCTTGGAAGTGTCAGTTTAAATGATAGAATGTCAAAACAATTTAAAAGAAGTTGATATTGTGCCATGAAGTACATATTGAACATAAATATCGAAGTATAATAACATAATTATTTTTTAACAAAATATGATTGTTATTTGATTAAGTATGTCTCGATTACTCCTTGTTTCTGTGGACTGTGTTTGTATGATTTTGTCGGATAATGACTGACAATGATTTTGTTTGTTTGGGCTTCTGTCGCCATCCTGCCTTTTTATTTTCTCTCTCTTTTTTCTTCACAATGCCGCCAACCCACTCGACCAAAAAGAACTTAACTAATACTGCCAACAAAAAAAATATTCATCAAACGTCACAACAGTAGTAACATCAGTATATATACTAGAGTAACCAAAAAATCTTGGAAGTGTCAGTTTAAATGATAGAATGTCAAAACAATTTAAAACAAGTTGATATTGTGCACTGAAGTACATATTGAACATAAATATCGAAGTATAATAACATAATTATTTTTTAACGAAATATGATTGTTATTTGATTGAGTATGTCTTGATTATTCCTTGTTTCTGTGGACTGTGTTTGTATGATTTTGTCGGATAATGACTGAATGATTTTGTTTGTTTGGTCTTCTGTCGCCATCTTGCATTATTATTTTCTCTATTTCCCTTCTTTACAATGCTGCCAACCCACTCGACCAAAAAGAACTAATACCGCCAACAAAAATAAAAATCATCAAACGTTACAACATATACTATTTTGCTAGATTTATTACAAATGTTCCATAAAATTGAGAAAATTTCTCAAACCCTCGATCTTCATGTGTTCCCTGGTGCTCGCAATCTGTTTACGACTCAAAGATCCATCAAGAACAAGGAAAACTCCAGAAGCCGCGTCTGGCCGAAATTTTTCAAAAAGTCAAAAGGCGACAAGCGTTCGTTCCCCCAATAAATCCGTCATTCTTCATTCGCTCACGTGAAAAAAGTGATTTTTAATCGCGTCAAAATTGACCGCGTTCGTGCTCGACTTTCGCTCCACAGGGATTTCTCGTGGCAAACGATGCGGTTTCACGGCCATTTATCGTCACCGAGGCCTTTCATTGTTCGCGAGACTCGACACGAATTTTGTTTTCCAGGCACACGCTGCGTTAACCAACTGCATTTGAATAGGACTTTGTCGATGAAAAATCTCCCCGACATACTGAAGCAGTACAAATAGATTAATTGCAACGGGAGCTCCGTGAAAATAGGCCTCATTTTTCCAAGGGCCCCGCACATGTCGAAAATTGGGCCGTGTGACTTTGCTCCGTCAACGATTGATTGCGGAGATTTGTTATCGGTTTTGAGTTGAGGAAAGTAATAGTTAATTTATACTTGGAATCAAGTGGAGATTTCTTGTTTCATTTTTCTGGTTTTGAATGAGAGTAGGCAACGAGGTAGGCAAACTGGGGGAGTTCAGGAATAGTTTGGGGTGACTTTTAACGGCGATGAAACGTAATTTTTTGTGTTTCGTGAGAGAAATCTCAATTTTTTCTATTTTTCAGGTTCTCAATAGTTCAAACCGTGTTTGCGATTTAAAAAATTTTCAAGCAATCTCAAAACATGCAGAAACGAAATAGTGGATGTTTTAGAAAAATTCTGAAAAAATTTTGGGTATCCAGAAAAAGTGTACATGCATTGTAGGTTGTTATTTATCATTTTTCTTAGAAATTTCCGATTTTTCATTAATATCTAAGAAACTCGAAAGACATTGAAATACAATAAAAAATTTCGATGAGTTACTACGATTTTGAGTGAATTTTCGAACTTTCCAATAGTCTGAAATATTTTTTAAAGAAAATTTAAAAAAATTGAAAAATATTTAACATTTTGTCAATTGTCAACAATTTAAGAAAAGTCAACAAACAGAATTTAACGAAACTTTTATGAACCTTGTATATTAGGTTTAGTATCATATTTCTTAGAAATATGGAGAAGAAAGTTTTTCTTATAGATCAAAAATTAAGTAATCTTGAAAATTATGAAAAACAATATTTAAATTACTTGCACAATTTCATATAAAATGAAGGAAGTTTGAAAAATTATACTAGATTTGCAACAAAAAGATATTTGAAAAATTGGGACAGATTGAAAAATTTGAAAATTCATAGTTATGGTCAAAAGGTAGACGAAATCATATAATTTTTGAAAGTTGTCTAAAACTTTCAGGATTGTGTTTGTTGTCTACTATCCATGACATTTCTAACAAAAATTCTTCATCCTTTGAAAAAAATTTGAAAATTTCGGAAAGTACATATTGAAAAATGTTTGAAAAATATTGAAAACTACTTAAAATTTTTCTCAGTTGCATAAAAATTCAGCCAGTTAGATAATTAACTATAATTGTATGATATTTGAAAAAGATAAAAATTTAAAATGATTGAGATACAGTGAAAATTACGAAAAATATGTGTGTATCTGGAAATTCTAGAAATCTATATAATTTGAAAGAAAAAAAAAAATATTCATCGATTGCACGAACATTCATGTAATTTGTGAAATTTTTGATGTTTGTATGATGTTTAAATTGTAAAGAATTAAAAAATTTGTAAAACAGTAGAATTTCCAGAAATCTTGAATATTTCTTTGAAACTCGAAAATTCTAAAAATTTTAGAAAATATTAATACATTTTGTAAATTGTGTTTGTTACCATAATTTTTACATTACATGGATAATGATATTTACTACATTATTCTATGGAAATCTGAAAGACTTGAATAGTATTGAAAAATCACGATCAATCCTTATGAATTACACCAAATGAAAAAAATTTGGAGAATACTGAATATTCCAATGTATTCTTTTTTCTCACTGATTGTAATGATTTTTCATTAGAATAATTCATGAAATATTGAAAATTTCAATAACTGTCAATAACTACATAAAATGTCAATAATTTTTATAACTCAAGAAAATTTTAATGAATTCCGTAGATTTTGGAAAATTTTGAAAATGCTATGTAACCACAGAAACTATTATAATACACACATCAAATTTTTCTTGAATTGAAAAATGTTTTACTGTTAGGCAAAGGCTAGAAACTCTTAAAATTTTCATAAAAATTTGAGATTTTATAAAACGTCAGTAAGGCTTGTCTCAAAATCTGAAAAACTCGAGAAGTATTAAAAAATGACGGTAAATCTTAATGTGTATCACGAAATTGAAAAAATTCGGAGAATTTCCAGTATTTAATATAATATAAAGATTCTAAGGAAATAAAAAAAAAATGAAACATTAAAAATTTTTAAATCGTTGAATAACAATGAAAAATGTAAAAATTTTTTAGACTTGCATACAATTTTTATTAATATCGTAGGTTGTGGAAAATTACGAAAATCCCATAAAATTAAATAAAATTATTGTAATACCCTTCAAATTTTTTTTAATTGAAAGATGCTTTACCGCTACGAAAAGGTTGACAATTCCTGAAATTTCAATAAAAATCTAGAATTTCAGAAAACGTCAATAAATCGTGTATGAAAACCTGAAAAACTTGAATAGTATTGAAAAATTACGATAAATCCTAATGAATAACACAAAATAAAAAAAATCTGGACAATTTTAAGTCATCTATATTAAATGTAAGATGATTCTAACTAAGAAAATTTTAGAAAATAATAAAATATTAACAGTTTTACACAGTGTATAACCACTAAAAATGTTTTTGGATTCAAAAATTTTTCGTACATTACATTGTGTAATATTTTTATAAATTACATAGATCTTAATATATTTTCTTAAATTTCGGATATTATGGAAAATTTTGAAAATGTTATTGAATTACAGAAACTATTTGAATACCCTTCAAATTCTCTTAATCAAAAAATGTTCAATAATTAGTAAAAGGTTGACAATTGAAAAATTTCTATGAAAATCCGAAATTTCGGAACACATGAAGTGATTCAGAAAATTTTGAGGAAACACAACTTGAAGATTTTAAAAATTGTTTGATAACACAGAAATCATGAATTTTGAGGATTCCTGCGAATTTCATTCCCAAAATTTTCTCAAAGCTCCCAATAATCAACTTTCCAAAATTCGCAACATCCCTCGAAGCCCTCGATGTAAATCTCCGGATAATCGCGTGTTTTATACCAACGAGTAATTTTTCCCATCCTGACGAGCCAACAAAAAGAAGAAAAAACAAGAAAAAAAAAATAATTCCCTTATTTTTTCCAAGCCCTGCGAACGCGCGAATGTTTCGCAAGACGTTTTTATCCCCGGCACGTAACGAATTATACATTGTTCGATGAAATAAGCCGGGACTCCCGGGGTACATGTAAATTCGACTTTTTGATGTGTACAAAGTACGTCATTAATATTCACGTGCTAACTGTGTATTCATGTAGTCGCGATCAATTGCCCGCTTCCGAAGAAGTCATCGATCATGTCCGAGCATATGCGCAGGTTTAATGGCACTGGAATACCCTGCACTCGAGAATATCGATCCATTAATACTATCGACATTGTCGATGCTTTATGCAACCTCAGGAAAAAACCAGAGTACTTAGAAATTGATTTTTCACGAAATCCGGTACACCAAAGATTACCCTCAATTACGAAACGACCCATCGCCTTTTAATGCGCAAAAATTTTACGCCATTAGCAATTAAGATTCTTTGGGTATCAAAGAACTTTGCCAGAAAGTTAGTCACTACAATTATCATACTTTTTGCAACATTATGGAAGGAAAATTAACCGTTCTTCAACTTGAAAGCTTCGAATTTTCAGTCGTTCTCGGACGATTGATTGTTTCAGGCGTTAATTTTCCGGTAACCGGAGTGCGATAAATAAATGCGAAATGAACTTCCGCCATTGTAGTTGGTTCCTCAACCGCAATAAACTCAAGGGACATTATACGTATGGTCCAATAAAAGCACCTACGCTTTCCGCACGGGCGCAAAGTTATGCGGTATTTCGCAACGATCCTCGCTTTTTTTACGCCGGACCGTGCATTTTTATTTTACTTTTTGCTGGAAGCGTTCTCTAGTTGTTTAATTTAGTAGCCAGGAGTGATGAATGTCGCAAGACACGAATTTCGAAAAAAAATTCGGGATCGCTCGTACAGGATTTGGGAGAATTTTCTTTTTATTTATTTATTTTTTTATCCACAATTTCGCACATACGACAACGAATGGCTTCGAAAGACAATATAATTATCAAATGAGTGCCCCACGACAGGGCCGGAGTAAACATATATTTCATCGGCGAAATATGACACGTGAAATTCTTTTCTTTATCATTATTATTATTATTATTATTATTATTATTATTATTATTATTATTATTATTATTATTATTATTATTGAATCTTATTATTCGGATTTCATTTTATATCTTATTATTTGTAAATTTCATTTAATTCTTAACTTTTTCTTGAATTCTAAAAAGTTTGCTTTCACATACGAACTGCTTCTATGATAGAGTTATTGAAAATTGATGAAATCATGTATAGGTATTTTTTAAGTAGGATTATTCGTATACTCACTGCCCCCTCCCGCCAACGGGATCTTTCAAACGATTTCGATGAAATGCTTCTACTATTGGTTTTTACGATTTGATATAAATTTTGATATCTTGCATTGCATGATATTTTTCAGAAAACAGCGTCTGGATAGATTTTTATTTCTTTTCGGTATTTTTCGTATATATCTTCTACGATTTGAAGGATTGTTCAGTATGTCTGAAACTATTCGTATTTTTCAAGATTTATAAAATGTTACAGGATTTTCTAGTATTTTTATATATTTCTAGCATTTTCATATGAATCGTTATAGATTCCGACAGTTTCAAACTGTAAAATTTGGAGTTTACTAAATTTTACGTGCTCAAAGGATTTTCCAGAAAACAGTGTCTCAATAGATATTTATTTCTTCTAGTATTTTTCGAATTTCTTCAGTTTTTCTACGATTTGAAGGATTGTCCAGTATTTCTGAAACTATTCGTATTTTTTAGATTGCATCAAATGTAGCAAGGTTTTCTAGTATTTTTATATACTCTAAGCATTTTTAATATGAATTTTTATACATAGATTTCGAGAATTTCGAGCTCTTAAATGAGAATTTCAATAAATTTTTCATGTTCCAAAAGAATTTTTCAGAAAACTGGGTGTCTCGATCGATTCATATTTCTTTCAGTATCCTTCGTATTTTATCAGTTTTTCTACGATTTGAAAGATTTTTCAGTTTTCTTGTATATTTCAGTATACATTTCTGCAATCGATGCTCTAGTTTTGAAAGTTGCATAGATTTTAAATATTCCACAGATAAACTTGTATTTTTCTATACATGTATTATTAATATGTATTTCCTAGTATTAATAGAATGTTGGACAATTTTGCAGTAAATAATTTCTGTATGAATTTCGAGTGTCCTCAATATTTTTAAAATTTGAAAATTTTTCTAGTATTTTCATGGTTTTCTATACACATACATTATTTTAATTCAATACTCGAGAAATCGGAGTTTCTTGATTTTGGAATTACAGAAATTTTCAAAGAATCTAATAGCTTTTCAAAAAAAGTAAATAATATCTAGTATTTTTCGTATTTCATTTTTTTTTTCTCTATTCATAAAATAACGTAAGGTTTTCTAGCATAATCCATAGATTTAAGGGATCCTGCTATGAATTTTAGAAACTAAGGTTTCCAGTATTTTCATGTATTTGTATGCAGACTTCTGAAATTTATTGTTAGAATTGCGAAATTTTCTAATAAAAAGTAAAGAAACGTACTCTCTGTCAATATTTGTACATAAATGACTAATATGTCACTCTGTTTCATTTTAAATTGCGAAATTATACAATTTTTATTCAAAAATAAGAAAGTAAAAAAATGACTTATATCTTAGTTGAAGAAAATTTCTTAAAAAGTTAAAAAGCATTCAGAAAACTCCACGAGACGGATGTGAAATGAATAGCACGATTTTCGTTACTCGTTACCAAAAAAAAGGATCTCGTTGCTGTCATCGTTACATGTTAATTAATGTAACGCGTTACGTTATCGTTACACTAAAAAATGTAACGTTCCTGGACATTATGATTTCAGTTGACTATTTATAAAATAAACAATTTTTCCAACCTTCTCGATCACGAACCCTAGTAATTCTGATTCTTATATGATTCTCAGAAATCTTATAACTGAAATCCCTTATATGTTTACCCATTTCTTATATGGAAACATTTAAAGCCATGTAAGATTTTTGAAATCGTATATGGTGCCCATGTATGATTTATGAAAACTTATATGGCAAACATATAAGTTTAGACAAATCATGTATGGGCCCATGTAAGATTTCAAAAATCTTATATGGCTCTATATGTTTCCATATTAGAAATGGGTAGACATATAAGAGATTTCAGTAATCTTATAAGATTGCTGAGAATCATATAAGAATCAGAATCACTAGGAAAGTAAATAAAAATGCGCTTGTTCCCACCCTCAGTGTTCTCGGGATGAAAAAATTCGCGGGGTCAGAAAGGCCACAAAGCGGAAGTTGCGTGCAGCAGTCGCAGGGACGAGCCGTTATAATCGGCGAGAGCGATATTTCATCGCGAATTGAGTACTTACCGCACGAGTCGATCGTAATACACGGCCCAGAGAAGTGTCCCTGTCCGGTTTCAACCCTTTCCAACCGATTTTCACACGCGGGAGTAAATCACCGAGGATTTTAATTAAATGCGTTACGCGCCCAACGGGCAGTAAGCGGTGCAAAGGAAGTAGGAATTTGCTCGACACAAAAATTCAGATGTCCAGAGGGAATATTTTTGTTGGAGGACTGCAATGACGCTTTCTGGAATTTTCGCGTCGTCTTGGGAGCCGGTGGTTCGGTTGGAATTTCATTTTCATCTCTGAAGATTTATTTTTATACTAGGATGACAACGAATCTATGAACTTCTTTGAAAATTCATTTACATATGTTGGCTGGACAGAACTTCATTCCAGGACTTGGAAAAATGTCGTTGATGCACAATAGACTTTCGAAGATAAAAACTGGAAAATGGTACGGAGCTTACAGAAACCTCTGACGTCACTTTGACAGCTTCATTTTCTTCCGAAAGAAACGTTCACCTCACATTTCAATGAAGTTGCTTTCTCCGAGTCCTTTCAGCCCGAGAAAAATGCGAGAATTACAGATAAGACACTTTTCATCGTCCGGCAAAATGCAACAAAAGACTCCGAATAAACGTCAGTCCACGTCGCAGGTCTGTGCAATCATTACCGTGGAAAAATTCTGTATGTTTTTCAATGTCGAAGCTGCTCGAATATTATGGTTTGAGTACTTTTTAGAATCTTCTAGAAATCTTTTTTGAAAGATTTTTCAAGTTATGAAGATATTTTTTATCCGTGAATTTCATTTTATTACTAAAGAAAACTGAAAATCTGTTAAGGAATCTTACAAAATACTGGAAAGTTGATTACAGTATGTAAATACTTGATGAAAATAGTTTGCAAGGATTAAAATTCTATGGAATGCAGGATATATTATAGAGAACCTGTTTTCTGGAAAATCAATGAAAATATGATAAATCTCTCAAAGTATTGTTTCTATTGCATCAAATTGTTGGAGAATATATAAATTTATAAAAATACTATATAAACAGTGTCCTATACAGTGTGTTAACTGTCATAAAGTGAATATAATTATAATACTGCTGATATTGTTGTACAATACTAAAGAAGAAAATATCATCACAAATTTCCAAACTTAAAGAGATTCAATGGAATTCTTTATGTTCAACTTCTGCTACCCATAGGGTAAAAAACACATGTTTCCCGTGCTAGTGGCACGTGTAAAAAGTTTTTTCAATCAACCTTCACATTCTGATTGACTATCCCATTTATATTACTATACTTTCTATTTTTATCAATTTATTTTCTAACTGCTTGTATTTTTATCGTTTTTCTTTACAAGTCCTTTTATTTTTCATATTGCTACAGGCAATAAATATAAATTTTACCCAAAGATTAGATGTCGTTAGATTCCTCAAAAATTATTTTCCTACTACCTGACCGTCAACAATTTCGGTTGATTATAATAAAAGTACTAAAAAAATATTGTCAGCACGAATTTCTAGATTAAAATGAAATTCAGTGGAATCCTTTGACTTTTATCCCAAATAGGGTGTAAAATTCATGTTTCCGTGCCAGTGGCACGTAAAGAGTTTTTTTTTCATTGGCTTTCTTATTGAGATTCATAATCCAATTTCGTTACTTTATTGACTATTTTTATAGATTGTTTTCTTAGTATTTTTATTCAAACCATTTTTCATTATTAGTTTTTTCATATTCATATTTTTACGTTAAATAATTCTGAATTATGAATTCTACACTAATTCCAAGGGCCACTGAAATCTTAAAAATAATTTTGTTCTATTCCCTGACCATCAACAATCTCAGTTGATAATAATAAAACTAATAAAAAAATATTGATAGCACAAAATGCTAGCTTAAAACGAAATCTGATGGATTCCTTACATTCCATCCCCCATAGGGCTCCAAAGTCACGTTTCTCATGCCAGTGACACGTAAAAAAATTTTTTTCATCGACTTACACTATTTCAATTTATTTTTACATTTTTCACATCATTCTAACAATCTCTTTGCATTATCTTCTTAATATTAATATTTTCATCATTATTCGTTTCAAGCTTCTTCTTTTTTTTCATGGAAAAATCCTAAATTCTGCCCTAATTTCAGGAATCTCAAGAATCCCCAGAATTATTTATTTCTACCCCCTGGCCATCAGTAATCCTATTTGATAATAATAGAAATTTAAAAAAAAATATATCTTCAGCACAATTATCTGAATTTAAACGGAATTCAGTAAAATCCCTTACGTTTCATCCCCCACAGGACGTAAAAGTCACGTTTCCCATGCCACTGGCACGTAAAAAAATATTTTTTTTTGACTCACGTTATTTCGATTTATTTAACATTTCTCTTATTTAATTGATAATAATATTCTCATGATTATTCATTTGAAGCTTCTACTCTTTTTTAAACAAAAAAAATTCTAAATTCCACCCTGATATTAGGAATCTCTAGAATCCCTAAAATTATTTATTTCCCCGCCCTGGATATCAATGATCCTATAGAAAAAAATTTATAATCAGCACAAATTTCTAAATTCAACCAAATTTCAATGAAATCCCTTGCGTTTCATCCCCCACAGGACTTAAAAGTCACGTTTCCCGTGCCAGTCGCACGTAAAAAAAACGCATCCCCATATCGCATGGGTCATAATCACCAGCGGCGCTCGCGCTACTCGGGCTCGCGTACAATGATAAACTTTGTAAAAGCCTCATACGCCGCTCGAGCGCCGTCAACCCGATCGCCCCGCGGATATGCAAATCGCCGGCCAACCGATCTCGCCGCGAGATTTCTCCCGAATAAGGGACGCGAGCGCTGTTTCGCAATTAATTAGGACGCGATTTATGGGACGTACCGGCGGATCGCGGGTCTCCGCCGTTTAATCCCGCATTTTTATCCCCGCTTTTTTCGATATAAGAAGCCTCTCCTTTTTGCGCCCTCGCCCTCGCGAAATCGAGTGAGTTTCCTGAACGTGATAGGCACTTGATACGCGAGCGCAATTGTCGCTGGTACCTCTAATTGGATCTTGTTTTTCATGGGGATCTATGAGGTACGACAAATCTATGAAGACTGAAAATTTATCTTGAAACATTAGACACATTAGATTCCAGACCATGAAATTCCAGAACACAAAGTACGTATTTTAATTTTAATTAATTATATACAGAAATCTGGAGTAAAGAGGGTAGCTATTTCAAAAATACAATTGCAGAGATGATTTATATTGAGAGTAAATGGGTGTCGCAGTCGCGCCCTACAAGGGGTGCGAGTTAGACAGAGAGCGCAAATAAAGTTTCCTGTCGTCCTCGACGTCCTTTCTGTTGCGACGGTCGAAATCCGACCCGGATCGCGAGATAGAGCGACAATAGATTGACACATAAAAATTGAATTCAAATTATTATAAACGAATAGCATTGACCAAAATTACATTATTTCACAGTTAATTTTCTACTTAAACATTGCCTTTTGAAGAAAATTATTTTTCTAACCATGCGTGACGTCAGCATATCGGATGATTTCTGTGTATCGGGTGACCTGATATTGATATTTTTCGTTTAGATACTTATACCTACAGATTTTGGAAAAAATCGGTGATTCGTGTGACAGAAGAGCTTCGATAGAAGTGGCCCTTGTCCTTTATAATTGGAGGCAGCCCCGAGGGCGGTGGTCCCGAGGCTCGGAAATGATGGCAATGCCACCATCGCTCAAGGGATTCCTGAGTGCCTTCCATGGTTCTTGAGTAATTCGCGTCTTGTTGCATCCTTTTTCGAGTCAGGCCCAATTAGAAGTTAATTAAATCAGAGAAAACCTGAACCAAATCAGCCCTTCTACACTTGTGGTTTCACTCGAAATCTGACATTCAGTTCATTGTGACCTTGCTATTTTGGATCAAATACTTTAAATTACATGATCTAAGTTTCAAAATTGCATAACTCAGAAGAAAATCAATGAATTTTCAAACAATCACACCTAGGTTCGGATTATTTTCTAAATTTTGATTATTTCTAGTATCAGCGCCCCGGCGGCCGGCCGTAAAAATTCTTCAATTAATTTTAATACGGAATAATTAACCGCGTGAGTGAAGCCCAAGTGCGCATAACGCTGTGAAGAGATTTACTAATGGGAAATTAAATTTGATGCCGGCCGTAGCTATCAACGGCTCGTATAAGTCCCGTCAGTAGGAACATGTTTACGACTACGCTTGGCTACTTATCGAACGCTCAATGCACCGCGTGCAAATCAAAGACTGAAAGTTCAGATCGGCACCATAACCGATCAAAACCCTTGAAAAAAAATGACGTTTATGAATCTAACAGACGAATTCCATGGATGGTATTCGTTCAAAATAACAATTCAACTGCATAATTTTTTTCTTTTAGTATTATTTGCAACGATTTGGTATAACATTATTGTACAAACACAAATTTTATTTCCTACGTTTCGGTGGCCAGTATTTGCCGGCCTTTTCAAGAATTTTATTGATTTAAAAAAAATATTTTTACAACATGTAGTTCAAAGAGATAGTAGAATAATTAAATAGTAGAATGCATTTTACTCATAAAAAAAGCCGCAAAACGAAATCGCTTTGTAGATGTTATTTTTTAATGACATTCTATGGCACTGTGGTGCGACTTTCGCGAAATTTCAATTTTTTCATACCTCTTTGTTTTTTAGGCAGAATACAAATAATTGAAAAATTATATACTTCACAAAAACCAAGTTCCGGCAACAGCTCCTTTTTGTAAATATCAATGGTGCGCTGGTGCATTTTTGTGAAAATTCGCGAAAAAAAGTGACTAAATCTCACCAATTTCTTTGTCGAATTCCTAAATATATAGTGCCTTTCATCTTGTCAGTTCAAATGGTGTGTGTAAGACGGAAGCTGTAATTTGATTGGCTATTTTTTTATTATTCCTTGTTTCTGTGGACTGTGTTTGTATGATTTTGTCGGATAATGACTGACAATGATTTTGTTTGTTTGGGCTTCTGTCGCCATCCTGCCTTTTTATTTTCTCTCTCTTTTTTCTTCACAATGCCGCCAACCCACTCGGCCAAAAAGAACTTAACTAATACTGCCAACAAAAAAAATATTCATCAAACGTCACAACAATAGTAACATCATTATATATACTAGAGGAACCAAAAAATCTTGGAAGTGTCAGTTTAAATGATAGAATGTCAAAACAATTTAAAAGAAGTTGATATTGTGCCATGAAGTACATATTGAACATAAATATCGAAGTATAATAACATAATTATTTTTTAACAAAATATGATTGTTATTTGATTAAGTATGTCTCGATTACTCCTTGTTTCTGTGGACTGTGTTTGTATGATTTTGTCGGATAATGACTGACAATGATTTTGTTTGTTTGGGCTTCTGTCGCCATCCTGCCTTTTTATTTTCTCTCTCTTTTTTCTTCACAATGCCGCCAACCCACTCGACCAAAAAGAACTTAACTAATACTGCCAACAAAAAAAATATTCATCAAACGTCACAACAGTAGTAACATCAGTATATATACTAGAGTAACCAAAAAATCTTGGAAGTGTCAGTTTAAATGATAGAATGTCAAAACAATTTAAAACAAGTTGATATTGTGCTATGAAGTACATATTGAACATAAATATCAAAGTATAATAACATAATTATTGTTTAACAAAATATGATAGTTATTTCATTGAGTATGCCTTGATTATTTCTTGTTTCTGTGGACTGTGTTTGTATGATTTTGTTGGATAATGACTGACAATGATTTCGTTTGTTTGGGCTTCTGTCGCCATCTTGCCTTTTTATTTTCTCCCTCTCTCTTCTCTACAATGCCGCCCACCCACTCGAGCAAAAAGAACTAATACTGCCAATTAAAATAATCATCAAACGTCACAGCAGAAGCACATAATCATTTACAAATCATAATCACAATCGTCGTATGGATCATTTATTCTATAAACTTCGAATCTCCAGATTACATTTTACAAATTCGCCTTTGTTTACATCATCCTTGGTCGAAATTAGAATCTTTGGTGAATGATTCCGATTCGAAGGAAAGCGCGAGTGAGAGGGCTGAGGTGCGCTTCACTCGCTTCGCTCGGAGCCAAAAGCCTGCATCACTTGCTGCCACCGTCGCCGCCACCGCCGCCGGAGAGCGATAAGATAACGAGTTAATTGTGCTCACTGGATGCCCACACACGCATGGCCAGTCATACCGCGGCGGGTATGCTAATGCTTTGAAGCTTTCGTTAGGATGCGAGTCGCATACGAGGGCTCCGTGTCTCTTCGATAGCGACATGGGCTCGTTCCAGGGGCTCTCACCTTCATGAGAGAAGGAGAAACCTTTTTTTTCGAAAGTCACCACTGATTCCCACTAACAATAAAATATTCTTTCAGGCTAGACGTCATGCATGACACAAGATCCGAAGTCAGAAGAAAATTGGATGACAGGGGACAGAAAGAAAAGGGCTCATTCTCATGAGCTGGATGAATTTCGAGAAAGTTTTAGAAGATCTCTACTCAAAAAATCTCTATTTTTGGCAATGGTAACGACTTGGACCACCTGGTACCGAAAATCCCCGACACCCCGAGCAGCGGTATCGGCCTCGACGAGCATCAATGCCCGTTATCAATTTCGATAAGGTTGTAGCATCATAAATCAACAATCAGGCCGGGCGCAGCGCGTCCATACGAAGCGTGTCCTCTTGCGCTTTTTATTAGCCGACTTATCACGGCCGTGGTATTCTTTCGCAGACGCCCGAAGAGCTCGTAAATCTTCTATCGAGTTCTGATTAACCTTATCGGCGCTCTCTCGTTCTCGCGGTCTTCCTCCGCCCCCCAACCCCTTTTCCCATCGGCGTTAAAAAATCGAAGGACCTACCGCGCGAGTCTTTTGATTACTGGCACGAGCTTAGAAAGCGGAAAAGGCACCGCCGTTTGGGGAGAGGGAGAGGAGAAGGGGTAGGGCCCAAATTAAGGCCCGTTGGTATACCAGGGAAGTTGCAGAAGAATTTATGCAAGGATCAGACTGTATGGTTACTGAAGGATAGGGAAAGATTGAAAGTACAGGCGAATGTGGAATAGATACACGAGATTCCTAGGCAAGCTGGTGAAAAAGTAGAAGTGCGTTTTGAGCTTACCTTTTGAAAGCTTAGAGTATCACTATCAAAATTACTGAGAAGGTGGAAATATGGAAGAAAAATTTAAAATTCTTCCGCCAAGTCGTTGCAACGGAATTATTAGTAGAAGGGCAAACTAGAAAAAAAGGGTTGGAAAAGGACAAATATCTAATGTATGTTTGTATTGCTCTAAAAATATTGATTATAGTATCATTGAGTCTCAGATAAAGACTTGCAAGCTCAAGCTTGTCTTTGAAGAATATATCACTTTTCAAATAAAATGAAAATTTCTTATTTTTATACCATTCAGTATTGATCTATTAAAAATTTGTGTTAATTTAAGAATAACGTATTCTTAGTTCTTTCATGGATTTGTATAAGAATTCCTTTAGAATTGAAAATTAAAAGGATTTTAAGTATTTTCATAGATATCTAGTATAAACTAATTTTCTGCACATAAATTTCAAGAACATTAGGTTTTGGAGATTCCATTTATTTAGATTGATTCTTCAAAAAAATGGTACCTAAATCGATTTCCAGGGTTTCATAGATTTTTAATACTTTTAGTAAATTTTCTTTGTTTGTTTGTTATTTTTCCGTATAATGACGGTGTCATCGTGTCACTGAATACTAGAAATCTACATAAAATCCATAGAAACATTCAAAAATCGTTTTTATTGTATACGCGAAAAATACTAGCAATCATGGATCTCTATGCAATGGTAGAAATTTACAAATATACCTGATGTTTTCTGAAAAATATAATGAACTTTAAATCCTCGAGCATCGAAATCTCGAAATTTCGATAGCAATTAATAAAAATACTTTAAAGTAATAAATTTACGATGGTATTCTACGAATATTGTGAAGACGTGAAGTATTTTAACGAAAAATGGAAAACACTCAAACACTAGTAAAATATGATTCAATAAAAAAAGTTCTCATTTCTTATAATATTGAAATCTTGATGTATACATGAAAACTACCGAAAATAGCAGAAAATTCTTCAAGTTTTATAAATACTGAAGAAATACAAAAATGTTTAAGGTGCTAGAAATCTATGAAAAGACGGAATTGGAAGAAAATTGTATTCTAAACAATCGATGACAATTTGAATGTCAGAGCTTCTATTTATTTTAAAATTGACAATATTCAATACAGTTTAAAGAATTTTAATTGATTTTCAAGAAAACTACACTTACTTTGCTTTCGTGTATGATTTCTTAGATTTCTTAGATTTTTCTTGGGTTTCTAGTATTTTTATTTTTTCCATAGAAAATTATTCAATAAAAATCGTTTTCAACTTTCTAAAGCGAATAGGAAAATACGAGAAACACAAAAAATCACTAGAGAAGTATACAGAATTTGATATGTGCTAAAAAATATGAAAGTAAAATAGATAAACAATTGTTAAAATAAACTTAGGTCGGAGTTTTTCTAAAATTCAGTAAAATTCTTCAAATTTTTTACAACTGCACAGAGTATAGAATTTCAGGTATTTGTATGGAAACAATCCAAACGCGAGAAAATCCTTAAAAATGTAAAAATACTAAAAATATATGAGAAATTCAAGGACCTTAAAATTTCTGAAATCTACATAGCAGTCCACAAAAATACTGTTTATTCATAAAAACCCTAGAGAATTTCAAAGAATTTTATAGATACTGTAAAAAACGAAAAATAGATCAAATACAAGAAACTAACAAGATACACGAAAAGAAATTTCCGTTAAATTTTACCGTGCACTTGACTGTAAAAATTACCATGCAGTCCATGATTCGTGGGACATGGTTGCTTTTAACCTACAATGATGTATACATATATTGTGTACCACATATATTGTATAGGTAATAATCTTGAAAATGTGAAAGATGAATATGAAATAAATACAAGTAAATTCAAATGTGACACTTGAAAATTATTGTACATTATGTAAACAATTTCTGAGAAGCTCAAAACGTTTGTTGAACTGATTCGTATGCTCACATTTATTTCTTCTCCTGGCTCTGAAATTGAGAATACTATCAAGTATAGTTTTGAGTTGAAGAATCTCTTTGTATCATCCTCTGTAGACTAGCAGAGACTCATCTGTATACACTCAAACCTTGATTTTATCGGTCTCAATTTTAATAGCTTTCATTGGAGAACGCCTCTACCAAAATCGAGATTTCAGTGTTCTTTAGACGAATGGGATACTCAAAAAGAGATTCTATCTTTCACTGAAGATTCTCTTTGTTGAAAAATATAATAACCATCGACAAAAATTCATGGACTGTATCTGCAATATCAGAAAGCACCATATTATTTTCTCAGTAAAATATAATTTTCCCAGATAATATACCTCCCATATTTACGTATGCACATGCTGATCGAGCCTCCGATTCCAGTTTCCTCGAGACCACGAAGTCATTTTCGAATGATGAGTGTAATTAGTCGTATTTGACTCGCGCAGATTAGAAAAGCCTGGGACGAGGATGCGATAAGAAAGAAGGTAACGAAGTTAGGTAAATCATATCACGGCGCAAAGAAGGAAGGTGCCGCGTGTAATCTCGTTTACGCAGCGCGCGCCATTTTCGCCGGGGGAATCCCCTCGTTAAATCGCTCCGCGTTTGCACGTTCGTTCTTTATTAAAGCGCCGGGTGGATATTCTTCGCACCTGAGCTTTCAGGATGCCTTTTTTTCCATTCGACAACGCGCCGCTTGATCAACTTTGGTGGTCTTCATCAGCATAAATCAATAACATAATAGAACTTATCAAGTGGTTTCTAAAACGATGGAAATGGCCTTCGATGGATTGTCTGGAAAAAGAATAGTTGAAAGTATGGGTACGAAAAAACGTATGATTTACTTTTCCGAAGAAGCTTTCTAGTATATTGAAAATGAATATTTTCAAAAACAGTCTTGGAATATTCCTAATAACTAGAAACTCGTGAGGGGTGTTATTCAATTGGTTGAAGTCTGAAAAAACGTTAATGTTTCTGCCTCGTTATGAAATAAAGACTTTTCCACGGCACATGTCCCTCGGGATATTTCCCCAAGAGAGCTGAAAAAAGTCGACAGATTGATACCTTGATCTCGGCACCGCGTGATAATTATTGCTAATCGAACGATAAATAACACTCCCGCCGACAAATGGCTTTTTAGGCCATAACAAATATGGCCGCACTCGTTGTAAATTATAATACGTCCCCGCGTGGCTGTATAAATTGCGTGGCATTTTTGCGTGCGATGGAATGTCCAGGCCGCAACACGGCAATCACGTTCCCGTACGAGAATTATTGCGACTCTTTGCACGGTTGGTCTTCTTGGCTTATCTTTGGGATTTTTCCGGCAAGATCAAGGTCATTTGGATGATTTTGGAGAGGTCAGATTAGATCAATATTCGAAGAGTTATTTTGCAGAGTTAGAAAGTATAATATGTAACAAATTTGTCAGGAAATGTGTAGAATTAGAGGGGTAGTTGCTTGAGGGTTCTAATTCTGAGCGTAATTCGAGTAAAACAAAAAGTATCATCATAATGAATGGTTAATTATAAAAATTACTCATGCATTCAGAATAATGATGATGAATTTGAAATAGTCTATAAAAATTGTAATAGTAAGTAAAAAGAATAAATCGAGATGATATAACAAATGATTTTGTCTTAATTCCCAAGTGAGATGAAATTTAGAATCCTCAATCGCATTTAATATTAAAGTACAACTATTTTGGCTTTAGAAGAATTTTGTCTGAAACAGGGTTCTAATTAGAAATTTTATAAATAGAAAACGTAGAAAATGAAAATTTCAAAAATTGTTCAAACCCAGTGTGTACTGAAGCAAAATTCAATTCTACGATAACGCGAAAAATCTGAAAAACATTGAGTTTTATAGTACTGAATTCCAGAACTCTATGTTAATAGAAATTTATAAAAATACCATGAAATCTTTTGCATCATACGAATTCTGAAAAAATACTGAAAGTAGTTAAGTCTATGAAAGTACTGTTTTTAGAAAGTATTATGAAATTTTTAAGATTTATGAAACTTCGAATTCTAGAGCATCGAATTTCAAAAAATGTACGTAACAATTAATAGAAATACTAGAAATCTATGAAATTTTGAAAGATGCTATAAATTCATACGAAAATATTGAAAAAGAGCACGAAAATACTAGAAACCCGTAAAAAATAATAAAAATGTATAAAGATGTGATTCTTCCAGTATTTTTCAAAAATTCATCTAAATTAGAATTCTAAGAATCAATAAAGCAAATCTACGTAAATATAAGAAATCGATTAAAACGCTCAGAAATCTTTCATTATTTCATGAATACTGTAAAAAAGCTTGCAACAAAAAAAGTATTCTTTTCAAAACAATTGTTATATAATCTTCTCAAAAATTTATCAAAATTTGAAACCTTGAAGGAAAAATTCTATAAATCTATGTGAATTCTGCATTTGAAAAATCTGAACGAATACCTAAGAAATATATCAATACAAAATCTAGAGCATCGAAATTCCGAAACATATTAATTTATTTATAGAAGAACAAAAAATATATAAAATAATAGAAAACACTAGAAAATTATATAAATACTGAATAAACACACAAATACGGAAAATCATAAAAAAAAAACTTGAGATTGCTTCGAAATTTTATGAATAATTGAAGCATGAGTAAAATACCAGAAATCGATTAATCCTCAAAATTTTTGAGGAACAATTTCCTCAAAAATTTAAGGATTTCGAACCGTGGAAAAGTCTATGAAAACAACAGAAAATTCTTCAATTTCTATGTATAATAAAAGAATACGAAAAAAAAAATCGAAATGAAAAAAAAAGTACTGCAGATTTGTATAAAAGATACTGTTTTTGGAAAAATAACTTATATCCCAAAATAGCCGAAATTTCCAATACTGTAGCATCGAATTCTAATAATTCATGGAGCGATCCACAGAAATACCAAACATTGATAAAAATATCAAAAAAACATATATTATCCTTCAAGTTGTATGTATAATAGATGAATGAGAAAAAGATTCAAATTATAAACATAAAAAAATACTGTTTTAACCTCAGTTCCTTGAAAATCACGAATATCGAGATCCTATAAATAAAATCTGTACGTATATAACAAAAACGTGCAACTCTGGACTCCAAGAGCTGTATAACTTCAAAGTCCCAAACTTCAGAGAATTGAAAAAATAATCTGTCACTAGATGGTCAAAGAATAATAATTCCAAGCTTCGAGAGAAGATATATTTTTCCAAAAAACCCTCAACGACAATTTTCTTACTCCCTACGCCGTTATTTAGGATCACCGTTTTCACGAAAAATAAGAGAATTCGAATTACCTCGAAAAATTCCACAGTTCCAACCCAATCTTAAACACTTCCCTTTTTTCATCTCGCGATCCGGTCGGATTGCCACCGTCCCAACACAGAGAACGGTATATCTACTAGAAAAATCTATCTCGCGCTTTTTCTAACTCATGGGCGTACACCGCGCATTTACTTTCATTTTCTCATCCTGTCAACCAGAGTTTCTAGTTAATTTATCTAATCAAAAAAAGTGTCCATAATTCATCATATTCCAAAGATTTTGAGCAATTTTCAAAAATAAGTCCACAGTTGGAGTGTACGGTACCTCGGTACCTGGCATTGAGCAAATGAACGCGTCAGAGATGCCAAGAAATTCCTAATGAAGAAATAACGACGGCTAGGAGAGCTCTGTAGCCGAAAATTCTGCGGATTTCATTTCCCCAATTACACCTGGAAATTCGTCCCCGAAGACGAGAGGGGCTGGCTCGCCCTGCGGTACCGTAAATATACCCTGGCAAGACAGCGAGGGTTGGACCCCGTTAACACGTGTACGCACGTGGAAACCCAGACACCGTGAAACTTCGCATATGAGCAGCAACATGCGCAATTTTTCGTTTTACATCCAAACAACAAAAATAAATCTCAAAAATATGAATAACATCACAAACATCTAAAAGACTGGAAAATATCGAAAAAAACCCCTCGTAATCCATAATTTCGATGCAGAAAATCTTCTCAGCTTCCTCCCCCAACGTCAGAAAAGCTCCGATGGGAAAAAGGCGCAATTCAATAAATCGCGATGCCGTCCTTTAATTCGTCCCGCGGATAACGCGCGTACGTGTACACAACTAAAAGTGCGCATTTACATATTCGCATTCCAGGCAAGTGCATGCCGACAAGACAGGAGGCATCGAATGTTTAATTCAAGATATGGCGGAGCCGAGGCAGAGAGTGGACGAGTCGACGAAAAGGAAAAGTAAAGCGTGGGTTAACAATTGATGGGACGTTTGTTGAGCTAATTACTGTAAGGCGAGGCGCTTACGCGCGCCGCAACATACAAACGCTTTTTCGCTGCATTAAAGGTGCTGCCCATCAATCCCTTTTTTCTGGGCCCGCGGGCCCTCCCCACCAAGTGGCCGGGCCCCGGGGAAGGGACGTCACTGGCAATGGCCGCACGCTATGAGTCCCATTTGACTCGCCCTGGCCCGAAATTCGACACTGTAATTTGTACATGGTAATGAAGAGCTTCAGTGCATCCGATGAGTGGTGATTTGAAGTTGAAGAATAGAGGTCAACTTTGGGTGAATGTGTGAGATACATAGGGGGGTGGGGAGAAAAATTATCTCTTTTTCAGTATCCCATTTATCTAAAGTACACTGAAACCTAGATTTTGGTAGAGGCGTTCTTCATTAAAATCTATCGAAATTGAGACCAATATAATCGAGGTTAGAAACTATACTTGATAGTATTCTAAATTTCAGGGCCAGGAGTAGAAATAAATATGAGTATACAAATTGGTTCAATAAACGTTTTGAGCTTCTCAAAAAATGTTTCAATTATGCACAATAATTTTTGAGTATAACATTGGCATTAACTTGTATTTATTCCATATTCATCTTTCACATTTTCCATGACGCAATGTAAATTTAGTGCTTGAAATTATGATATTACATACTGCACGGTAAAATATATTGTGTGGTACACGATATATGTATACGTCATTATGAGTTAAAAGTAATAATATATATTATTATAGGTTACTGCACGGTAATTTTTACAGTGAATTGCACGGAAAATTTAACAAAAATTTCTTTTCGTGTATGTTGTTAGTTTCTTGTATTTCATCTTTTTTTCAAATTTTTCAGTATCTATACAATTTTGCAATATTCTCTAGTGTTTTTATAATTCAACAGTATTTTTGTGGACTGCCATATAAACATCATGAATTTCGAGGTCTAAAAATTTTGTGTAAATTATTATTGAGTTATTCAACAAACAGCATCTTCGTAGATTTATAGTATTTCATGTGTTTCCTATATTTTTAGTATTTTCACACTTTCAAGGATAATCTCACGTTTCGTGTAATTTCTAGTCGAATATCTGAAATTTCTTTTTTTGGAAAATGTATAAATATGAAGATTCAACTCAGTTTTCGAAAGAATCCGACCTAAGTCTGTTTTAATCATTTTCTTTTTATTCAGAATGTCTATTATTTTCCGAATTTTTTAGTATATATTAAATTCTGTATGATTCTGTAGTTCTTTTGTGTTTCTCGTATTTTTGTATCCGCTTTAGAGGTTGGAAAACAATTTTTATTAAATTATTTTCTATAGCAATTATGAAAATACTAGAAACCTAAGAAAATACAAAGGAATCATACTCAATTTGACGAATACTAAAAAATACGAAAGGTAGTAACGATACTAAATATTTCATATGGAAAACAATTGAAATCGACGTATGCATGTTTTTCTTGGAAATTTAATCATTTTCTTCAAATTACATACATTGAATATTTTCAATTGAAAAATAAATAGAAGCTCTGACATTCAAATCGTCATCGATTTTTCAGAGTACAGTTTTTAAACGAATTACATAATTTCATAGATTTTTAGCACTTTTAACATTTTTTGTTTCCCTTCAGTATTTATTGCATTCGAAGAATTTTCTGCTATTTTTCTGAATTTCCATGAATATACAAGGTTTCAATGTTATAATAACAAGAACCTCATAGATATCATGATATTCTTTTTTTTTTGTAACTATATCTTATTAGTTTTTGAGTGTTTTCCATTTTTTGTTTGAATAACTTTTCATTGAATACTCTCGCAATTATATTAGTTTATAGTATTTCCATTAATTGCTATCAAAATTTTGAGTTTTTGATACTTCAGGGTTCGAAATTCATTAGATTTCCTAGAAAACTTCAGGTATCTTTGTTGATTTTTATCATTGCATAGATTTCTGTGATTGCTAGTATTTTCCGCGTATACTTGACGTTTATACAGTAAAAACCATTTTTAAATGATTCTATGGATTAAATGTAGATTACTGGTATTCAGTGATGACACCGTCATTATACGAAAAAAGGACAAACCAACAAACAAAATATAGATACTACAATCATTTAAAATCTTTGAAATCTTAGAAATCGATTTGCGTCCTTTTTTTCTGAAAATTCAATCCAAATTATTGAAATTTATGTAGAAAAAATGTTCAGGACTTAAAATCAATGAGAATACTTGAAAACTATTTCATTTTCAATTCTAGAGAATCTTCATACAAATTCATAAACGACTACTACGTGATTCTCAATCAACACCAATATTCAAGAGATCAATGTATCGAATGACGTAAGAATTAGAAATTTTTTTTTATTTCGAAAGTGATATATTCTTCAAAGTAAAAGCTTGAGCTTGCAAGTCTTTATCTACGACTCCATGATACTATAATCAATATTTACAGATGTATACAAATATATATTAGATATTTAAGCTTTCTTAACCCTTTTTTTCTTGTTTGCCCTTCTAATAAAATTTTCATTGCCAAAACTTTGCTTCAGATTTTTTTAGTTTTCCCTCTATATTTCCGCCCTCTCAGTAATTTTGATAGTATAACTCTAAGCTTGCAAAAGGTAAGCTCAAAAAGCACTTCTACGTTTCCAGCATCTTGCCTAGGAATCTCGTGTTGCTTTTATATCTCCACTGTCGGTAATTTACGAACTTGCGGACAAGAACCGGCGTAATTTTGACAAAACTAGTGACAAATCCCCTGAAATCGATAAATTCATTCAACTATTGAAACCTTTTTTTAAGTACATCTGCAGCTTATAGTTAAATATCTCAAAATTTCGAGAAAATTTACAAGCTGTTTGAAATAAGTCCATCGTAATCAATATTCTCAATTAAGAATATTTGAAATAATTATACAAAAACAATAAAAATTGAAAAAACAGAATGGTTGAACCAAGTATAAATTTTTTATCTGATTTTCAGTTAACTCCTGATATTTCTCTTTTATCTTCCATTTCTTAACCAATACCTTCAAAAACTATAAATTACCCATCTGAATTCAGAAATTTGAAATAACATTTGAATTTTACATTTCTTTATATTTTAACTATTCGACGTGATTACCAAGTAAAAACATCAACCAACTGCAACACTGAGATTCCTCTCAAGTTCTTGTTGTAGCAGACAGCATTGGGCCTCGGGCCCGTCTTCGTAAGGTAAATGAGCCTTATGGTTGTTTTTACGTTGGACGGCGTCCTTAGCACTGCGGCTAAACCAACACGTAAGGCCCCGATGACGCCGGGGCCAGACGTTTACGGTCCCGCGCGGCGCTTGATAGGTTCATAAAGCATGCGCGCCGCGATTCTCAGCTCGACCACAAATCACCTCAACTGGATCGGGCCCAACGTGCGTTTCAGCGCGGCGAATATGGGCCTGCACCCATACACGTCCCACCTACGTTAGACCAACCGCGAAGGAATATCGGCCAATGCGAGGATACACGAGGCCGAACCCGCGTGATACACGCAACGGGCCCCATTAAATCATTAGGCCCGAAGCTGCCCATCTCTGTCCCATTTCTTGTTTTTTGCGTTTGGGCTTGTTTTTTGTGAGAGATTCGGTACTTGAATGACTTTATGATGTTGTACCCCTGAATATAGAGTCTAGAATTTGCCAATTTCTAGAAATTTTGAAAATTCTCAACGCAGTATAGACTATGTAACATGTTTGAAATTTTAATTATGTATAATAGTATCAGTTGACCTCGACATTTTGCTTTTTGGCCGTTTTTATTAATTCTATAATCTCAACTGAGGTGATTTATTATTTGGGACCAGCTCATTATGATTTTTTGTAATTTTGGAATACTTTCCATGTTTTTACGAAATTCTTTTTGGGTTACTGGCCATCTTGACGGTTCCTAATGTCTTTTTTTGTCATCAAGAACACTCATTTAATTCCTTTTCTCCTTTCTTAATTTCAAATGAGACTCCACGTCTGTATTTTTCTGCAATCGTACCTTCCGTCATTCACGCGTATAATTATCGCGAATGTTGCGTTCCGTACTCGTGCGTCGAGTTCTTGAGGCGGCCGCCATTTGTCTTGCCAGCGCGTGTTTTAACGCTGTCACCTGCTGGACGTTTACGATTTATTTGGCTGGGCGCGGATTCTCAAAGACGCCGAGATGTGGGGGATCGATTTGCACGAGGCAAGAATTACACGTGGGCTTTATTAATGGCTCTAAGAAGACGTCTGCCTCAATTTCTCCTTTTTTACAAATTTTTTCATCAACCTACTCCCCTCCATTCTCTGCCTAAAAGAATCATCAAGACGTTCTCCAAACTGACATCAAGCACAAAATAAAATCAATACAATGAGAAATATGAACTGCGAAAACTATTTCCTCAGTGTATGGGAAAAAAAACAAGAGAATATGCTCACCTGTTGTGGGTTCCGGGCTTAAAAGGACATGCTCTTCCACAAACACTGGTTTATTCGAAGTATGACAATAGTGGATTCCCTGAATGACAGAGATGGTTCTCGAAGAATTTCCCAAGAGTGACCCATCGACGCCTTTATACACGCCAAAAAATTAGAAAAGGCCAAGATTCTAAACGAAGAAGAAAGGAAGACTGAATCTTTACCATAGTTTTGCAGTACGACACTTACATGGAGAATCATGATGTCAAAATATACCTTAAAGCTATAGGCCACAACGTCATTTTATGAAAAAAACATAATATCTGTACCTTCTTATACGAAAATGAATTATGAAATATAACCTTTATAAAATCTACGATCTATGAATTTCGGACTTTATAAAATAGACTATTATAAAAAAAAGTTTATACAAAGTGTACCCCAATCACACGTTAGTTCGCGTGCACGTCGATAGTCATCGATCAATCATGTTTAACCAACGTGTTTCATTCCTGAAGGTTATCAAATGTCGTAAATATTAGTCATTCATATCGGAAATCTGCAAGCTCAAGATTCTACTTGGAAGAATATATCACTTTCGAAATAAAAAAAAATTTCTAATTCTTACGTCATTCGATACATTGATCTCTTGAATATTGGTGTTGATTGAGAATCACGTAGTAGTCGTTTATGAATTTGTATGAAGATTCTCTAGAATTGAAAATGAAATAGTTTTCAAGTATTCTCATTGATTTTAAGTCCTGAACATTTTTTCTACATAAATTTCAATAATTTGGATTGAATTTTCAGAAAAAAAGGACGCAAATCGATTTCTAAGATTTCAAAGATTTTAAATGATTGTAGTATCTATATTTTGTTTGTTGGTTTGTCCTTTTTTCGTATAATGACGGTGTCATCACTGAATACCAGTAATCTACATTTAATCCATAGAATCATTTAAAAATGGTTTTTACTGTATAAACGTCAAGTATACGCGGAAAATACTAGCAATCACAGAAATCTATGCAATGATAAAAATCAACAAAGATACCTGAAGTTTTCTAGGAAATCTAATGAATTTCGAACCCTGAAGTATCAAAAACTCAAAATTTTGATAGCAATTAATGGAAATACTATAAACTAATATAATTGCGAGAGTATTCAATGAAAAGTTATTCAAACAAAAAATGGAAAACACTCAAAAACTAATAAGATATAGTTACAAAAAAAAAGAATATCATGATATCTATGAGGTTCTTGTTATTATAACATTGAAACCTTGTATATTCATGGAAATTCAGAAAAATAGCAGAAAATTCTTCGAATGCAATAAATACTGAAGGGAAACAAAAAATGTTAAAAGTGCTAAAAATCTATGAAATTATGTAATTCGTTTAAAAACTGTACTCTGAAAAATCGATGACGATTTGAATGTCAGAGCTTCCATTTATTTTTCAATTGAAAATATTCAATGTATGTAATTTGAAGAAAATGATTAAATTTCCAAGAAAAACATGCATACGTCGATTTCAATTGTTTTCCATATGAAATATTTAGTATTGTTACTACCTTTCGTATTTTTTAGTATTCGTCAAATTGCGTATGATTCCTCCGTATTTTCTTGGGTTTCTAGTATACGAGAAACACCAAAGAACTACAGAATCATATAGAAATAAATATATACTAAAAAATTCGGAAAATAATAGACATTCTGAATAAATAGAAAATGATTAAAACAGACTTAGGTCGGATTCTCTCGAAAACTGAGTTGAATCTTCATATTTATACATCTCCCAAAAAAAGAAATTTCAGATATTCGACTAGAAATTACACGAAACGTGAGATTATCCTTGAAAGTGTGAAAATACTAAAAATATAGGAAACACATGAAATACTATAAATCTACGAAGATGCTGTTTGTTGAATAACTCAATAATAATTTACACAAAATTTTTAGACCTCCAAATTCATGATGTCTATATGGCAGTCCACAAAAATACTATTGATTTATAGAAACACTAGAGAATATTTCAAAATCGTATAGATACTGAAAAATTTGAAAAAAAGATGAAATACAAGAAACTAACAAGATACACGAAAAGAAATTTCCGTTAAATTGTAACGTGCAATTCACTGTAAAAATTACCGTGCAATCGTGGGACATAATGGCTATTCTTTGCTATTAACCTATAATGACGTATACGTATATTGTGTACCACACAATATATTTTACCGTGCAGTATGTAATATCATAATTTCAAGCACTAAATTTACATTGCGTCATGGAAAATGTGAAAGATGAGTATGGAATAAATACAAGTTCATGCAAATGTTATACTAAAAAATTATTGTGCATAATTTAAACAGTTTCTGAGAAGCTCAAAACGCTTGTTGAACTGATTTGTATCACCAGGAGAAGACCTAATTGTTCTGAAATGTAAATGTTTGTATGAGTAAAAAAAAATAGAATAGTCAAAATTTGCATATCTACAACACACCATATTTCATATAAACCATAGGAAAAAATGCTAAAAAATTGTCTCAGTGCAAGGAGGAAACAAATCTTCCCATCGCTAATGCCATTGCACCATGGCACCAGCATTTTTTCAAGAGTCCCTCGAGGGAGAGGAACCTGGGGACCTCTTATTATGCGATGGAGGGCAGTAAATAAGGGAGCCGATCGGTCCCTTCTCTCCCTCAACACGTTCGAAGGCGCTGGCATTAGGTGGGAAAGATCCACGAGAATGCATTTAATTAAGCGAGCTGCTTCTGTCTCTCTCTTTCATTCTTTTCCAAGTGAACGGGAAAGACGACCAAATGCGAAAAGGATGGAACTGTATTGGATCTTCTTGATTGAGAATGTTTTTTTAGGGGTGTAAGGAAATTTTCCAATGGGGGTGGAATTGAAAAAAATAATTTGTGGATATACTTGATTTTTCCTTTTCTTATGAGTAATCCATGCAAAAAATGCATCATGACATAATTTGCAACGGATTTGGTTGAAAGAAAACTTATCAGTGGGATAATTTCTCGTGTCACATTGAACACTACGAATTCGGGATCGACCTGATAAGGGACGTTGGACGGGGTCCGTGGAAAGATACCGTGGGCTCCGGTCGTCAGCGATGAGTCGACCCACACCGAACGACATCGACGAACTGGACAAGACACTGCGATATCAGGACCGTAAACCCGACATTTTATTTGCCCAGTATCGGAGTTTATGGTGTCCTTAGAGGGCCCCCGACTCCCCTTTCCTGAATTATGTCAGATGTTTGCATATCTCCGCTGTTTTCGCCAAGATGCCCTATCTCAGACTGAAGCAGCTTTTTTGCATCCTCTGATTTCGTATAAATATTTCTTCAGATTTATCTTCCCTAGTTTTATGCATATTTTTAGAATATTTACATGAATTTTGTTTGTAAATATAAGTAAAGTTGATATCAGAACTTCAAAAAAATGGTTTCTACTCAATGAACAATACTAAAATATGTACCTTTTTCTATTTAAAAGGTGACTTTTATCATGATTAGTCAAGGTTACAATTTTTCATGAAGTGGTCGAGCGGTCCAATAGCTTGGCCTCTGAATCGAGAACGACCTGGGGTTCAAATCCTGGCGGAGAGACTCTTTTTTAGAAAATTTTTTTGTTTCTTCAAAGAATGTAGGAAAATATAGTTTAATGTGTAAATAAGTCTCTAATTTTACGTATGTTTTCAAAATATTGACAGCAATTTTTATGTAAATATAAATAAATTCGATATTGGAACTTCAAAAAAAGGTTTCTATTGGATTAAAAATACTAAAATATGTACCTTTTTCTATTTTAAAGGTGACTTTCATCATGATTAGTCAAGGTTACAATTTTTCATGAAGTGGTCGAGCGGTCCAATAGCTTGGCTTCTGAATCGAGAACGACCTGGGGTTCAAATCCTGGCGGAGAGACTCTTTTTTAAAAAATTTTTTTGTTTCTTCAAAGAATGTAGGAAAATATAGTTTAATGTGTAAATAAGTCTCTAATTTTACGTATGTTTTCAAAATATTGACAGCAATTTTTATGTAAATTCGATATTGGAACTTCAAAAAAAGGTTTCTATTGGATTAAAAATACTAAAATATTCCTTTTTCTGTTTAAAAAGTGATATTCGTCACGATTAATAAAAATCACAAATTTTTATGAAGTGGTCAATTGGTCGAAAAGCTCGGCTTCTGAATCGAAAACGTTCCGGGGTCTAAATCCAGGCGAGGAAGCTTTTCCTTTTCGATTTTTTCTATTTCAAGGAATGTAGAAAAACATAGCTCAATAACTAAATCATCTGATATCAACTAAATTTGATATCAGAACTTGAAGAAAATGGTCTATTCAATAAACAATGCCTACTAAAATATACGTTTCTCTATGTAAAAGGTGATTTTCATCATGATTAGTCAAAGTTACAATTTTTCTGAAGTGGTCGAGTGGTCCAAACGCTGAATCGAGAATAGGAAAATAAAGTTTAATGTGTAATTTTGTCTATAATTTTATAAACATATGTTCTCTTAGAGTATGGAAATTAATTTTTTTTGTAAATATATCTAAATTTGATATTAAAAATTCAAAAAATGGATTCTGCTCAATAAACAATACCAAAATATACTTTATTATATTAAAAACGTGATTTTCATAATGATTATCCGCAGTTACAATTTTTTATATGAGGTGGTCGAGCGGTCCAAACGCTCAACCTCTGAATCAAGAACGTTTTGGAGTTCGAATCCTGGCGAAGAGAATTTTTTTTTACTTTGTTTGTCTTCAAAAAATGTACAAAAATATAGTTTGATGTGTTAGTTTGTCTATAAAATAACTTACAGCAGGAAAAACAAGATTTTTCACCAGTTGTATCAACTTTATGTGTTTCTTTGTTGTGATGGCGAGAATCAGAAGCAGCCAATCACTGTCAGACTTGGAGAAAATTATTTCTCTCTGATTGCTTACAGCGTTTCGTGAATGAAAGCTTGTACGAAATTTATGGTCTGACTTTTATGATCGTCGGTAGCGAAGCTGACCCTGGATGGACATTGAAATTTCAGAGTCAGCAAGAAATCAAAGATATTTATGTATTTTTTTTAAAACAATTTATTCATTTTTTTCTCTAACAACAAATATTTTAACTGATTTTATGAATCATTCTTCACTTTTTAATCCTACATTCACTTATATTCGATAAATCTGAAAACTCATGATTCCGTTTTACGAGGGACAAAAAATGAACAAGTTTTACGAAAGTCGATCTCCAAGGTTTCACGCATTTACGGCGAGCTCGGGACTATTTAGTGCCATCAACGTCGTCAAAAACTTTTGAGTGGGTCCTTCAATCGAGTTTAAGGCCGAAAGGATGCAAGATTTATGGCGGCGTCATTGCCGCAAAAGTTGCAAAAAGTATTTATGACGGCGGCGATCCCTAAATTAAACTAATAGTCCATTAACTCACAAAGTTTACACGAGTCGTTAAATTTTAACGTACTGAAAGAATCGACTTTGCGTTCATTAGCGCCACAGGGGAAAATTGAAAAGCTCGTTTGGGAGGGAATTTCGTCTTTGAAAAGAAAATCCGATGAAGGAGGATTAACTTGTATCATTTTATTTTCATTATTTGGGACAATTTTTATTACTTTCACGATTTTAATCATTTTTCATGTACTATTTTAACTTTTTTCCCTTCTACATATGATAACAATCATTTGTTCGTTTATTTCTGGAGGATTTTGAGCCGCTAAAACCCTTTTTTTGCGTGCTTTCTACGCTTCCACAGTCCCTCATTTGAATAGCTCTTATTTATGAAAATTGAATTGAATGCTTCTCATTTATGAAGGTAATTGGTACCTGTCACGATTCCATGGCGCAGGTTTCCTACTTTATCGCGGATAAGCGACGATAATTATTCTTGCAATTGAATTTATTCGTCGAGTATCGTGCGAGCTTTTCACCTCGCGGATTTCGACTTCTTATCGCCATTGCTTTGTTTGCCTCGGTGTCCCCGAGATTTTGCGAATGTTTTATCTCCGAGCGTTTGAGGTATTATCTGGGTTTTATGGTTATTGGGTTTTTCGAAAAATTTCAGCTGCTTTTCAGGGATTCCCAGGAAATTTTTGCATAGGATCAGCGATTAGAAAATTAATGAAATTGTTGGGGAAAGGATTTTTTTAATGAATTATTCAATTTTTCTTTGTAATAAAATGAATTTTGAGAATATTTTTGTTATCTGTAAAGATTTCTTATCAACTGGTTGAAAAAATATACGTCAGTTACTCGAGTGAAAAGAAATAATCTTCACGATAGTTGGAAATACCTTTAACAATAGTTGACGTTTTTATCTCTTACTTTTGAAAAAATTAAATGTGATACTTGCGAACTGTTGCGAGTTATAAGTGCTAGGGAATAGGCGGAATTTCTCGAGAATTTTTTGAAGTAAAAAAAACCATGGAGGTTATAAAATATTTTCTGTGCATGTTATTGCTATCAAGTCAATCAAATACAGCAAAAATAAGCGGTATATTTAGAGCCCAAAAACCTAAGCTGGATACTCATTTTCTACAAGAAAATTTTGGAGGTGAATAGGTGAAATACAACGAAAATAAAACTTGCTGAAGTTATTCTAAACAATCGAAATTTGATCATTTTATTACAAATTTAGATATTTTTTCACATATGGAATAAATTACTGAAGAATTTTGTAAGTGAACATTACTTTTGATGGAAAATAATGATTTTTTGAAGGGAATGGAATTACTGGCGAATTTGGTCAAATACATGGTCATGAAATGGAAAATAATATAGATACACCGAAAATGAGGTATTTGGTCTAAAATTAATTAATAATTAATATAATATAAAATAAATCACACCAAATTACCTATAGTTATTATTGTGAAATATGATCAAAAATATATGTTTATTATGTATATTATTCATGATTATATATGAAATTTATTTCTACGCTAGAAAAATCACTTTTAATGATGTTCAAATGACATTTGTAAAATATTTTTTATTCACTGAGAAAGCCTCAAAAATTAATGAAAAAAAATTTATCTTTTTTTTTTACATAAACAGAGAAATTTCACTTCAGAGCAAAAAGAAATACGAAATCACGACAAAAAGCTACTTGATTGAAATTTTGTTAGTTGTGGACAAGTCAATGGTGGAATCCTATGGAAATCAACTTCCACAATACATATGGAACTTGTTTTACCTAGTTAGTATTTTTTTTTACATTTATTCATGATTCACAAATTTTATAAATAAGGAAACCTCCCCCGTTCCCCAAAACAAGTTCAAATAAATGAACGAATAAATAAGATCAAATTTCTGATGATAATTTAAATAAATATTCTCATGACGAATAATTATGTTCATTTTTTCTACACTTTTTTTTAATATTATTGAATAATTAAAGTCTTAATTTCTTGTATATAGGTAGATAAAATTTTTCAACATGAGTCCTTTGGTCACCCAGTGTACATAGCACTTTCAGAACCAGTTGTTCGAAACGAAACATTTTCAACAAAAAAGTTCGAGGAAAATGTCGACGTGTACGATTTGCATAAGAACTTTTGTAAATGGCAGAAACAAAAACGTGTGGAAAATACATATGGGAATTTCACCATAGCATTGCTTCTCACCAGGTCAATATATTCATCATTCACAAAAAAATTCTTTGATTTTTTGCAATTTCATGATAATAATCTGTAGATATTTTTCAAAATCTGATGACATTCAATGTTTTATTATTTGCAAATAAATAGAATTAAATGAAATCACTGGAACTAGTGTATTTTACATTTTTTCAGGGAAAATTTCAGTTCATTCGAACATGGAATATTTGAGTACGGAAAAATTGGATTGTCAGATGTTGGTACAATATGTAATAATAGTAGTCGAGCATGTGCAATTGTTCAAGACCTTGGTTTACATTCAGCTACTACGATTGCCCACGAAATTGGACATTTGTAAATAAGTTTAAATATGCTTAACGTGGATTTTCAGAAAATTTGTTTATTTGTCATTTCTTCATTCGTACAAATAATGCGAAAAAAACTTTAACCTTCTTCAATTTCAGATTAGGAATGCCTCATGACGATGACGAAAAATGCAATAATTTCAATGAATTTTTATCTTCTGTAAATCTTATGCATCCAGCTCCCCACGGAAAAAACCTGAATTTGTCTGAATGTTCTAAATATTTTCTTCAAAATATGCGAATGTAAATAAATGCTTCTACAAATAAATTATTTCTACAATTATAACCTCAATCGTCATCGAAAATCAATGAAAAAAAATTACAAATTCAAAACTATTTTCCAGATCTGGCAGTGACCAATGTCTGACTGATTCCCAACCAAAATTTTCTCGAATCAGTGATTACAAAAAATGGCTATCAAGAAACAAGTATTCTCCAAAAAAACAATGTCTTTTCATTTTTGGACCAAATCAGGCTAAATCACGTAACACTTCAAGTAAGAACAAATTATAAAAAATATACAAGATAATTATTTATACATTCGTTGACATGCAATATCGTTCCCACGAGTAAAATTAAGTTTGCAGCACGAGTCGTCAACGAGTATTTCAATCGAGTTCAGTAAACTCTAAAATTCGTTTTGCAGGAGAATGTGGTCCAATTTTCTGTAAGTTCCCTGGCAGCAAAATGTACTATTCTTTGGCCTCTTTTGTGGCTGGTGAAGCTATATGTGCAGAAGATGGAAAATGTTTGGAAAAAGACTGCAAAGAAAGCCAAAAACTCAAGGCCATTGATGGGGGTTGGGGAAGTTGGAGTTCTTATGGTCCATGTTCCAGACCATGTGGTGGTGGTATACAACGTAGTTTTCGTAAATGTGACAATCCAAAACCGAAAAATGGTGGAAAACCATGTGAAGGAAATTATTTGAAAATTGCACCATGTAAAATTGAAGAGTGTCCTGATGGTCACGTTTATACTAGGTATTTTTTCATGACCTTGATACTTTTAATAAAACTATTATTACAAGATTATTATATATTTTTTATGTTAATGATGTTATTTTTCAATGAAATGTTAGAGTTGAGAGTCTGTTTTCAGAGAAAACCAATGTGCAGCAAAACGTAACAACAATTTTGGTTTGAATGGAGTCCCAAAGAAGGTTGAATGGCGGGCGCATTATGGTATGGTGATCTTGAGAATGAGATTTTCATGGTGAAGTTTCATGTATCACTTTTTGTAGGGATGGAAATCGAAACGAAAAATATTAGTATTGGGTCATTAAATATGTTGAAATTGTGTGATATTAAAAATCGATGTATTGGAAAGAAAATATTAATATGTCGATGTGTAGGATTGACTTTGATGAATTTTTCAGAAAACGATTCAGAGATTTATAGTTTTTTTTAGTATTTTTCGTATTTTAAAAACATATTGAAGAATTTTCAAATTTTTTTATGAATTTCGACGTATAAATTTTGAATTTGATCCCTTCAGAATTCGAAATTAGACATTTTTAGTTGTCTTATAGATTTTTGAGATAATCATGGATGTAGGGATGGATTTTTAAAATTTTACAAATTTTTTGCATCTACTACTTAGTCGTATTAAAATAATTTGGGATTTACTAGTATATTTATATGTTTTTGCGTATTTTTGTGGATTGTTATAATTAAGATTCCAGAAAATTTGTTAGCTTTTAAATTCGAAGTTGGATAATTTTTTTGAACTTGAGTGGATTCTTCAGAAAACAGTTTCTTCATAGATTTGTAAGTTCATTCAATATTTTCATATTTCTTCAGTTTTAATACGATTTGAAAGATATTTATTTTTTCATATTTTTGAAGGATTATTTATTATTTATAGAATACTGCAGTTTTTTTCAAGATGTGACTTCCTTGAACTCAAAATTTCTAGAAATTTTACTGTTCGAAGGATTTTCTGGTATTTTTGTAAATTAATTCATAGATTTTTACAATATAATGCTTGAGTAATCAAGTTCCATTGATTCTCAAATTCTGTACAGATTTCCGAAAAAATCCAATCAGCATTCACAAGTATCTAATGAAATTTTACTACTTTTAGTATTTTTTCGTATTCATCGAATTTGGCAAGAATTTCAAAAAGATTTACAAATTTTTCATTTGTACTTTTATATTTACTATATTTTTTAAATTTAATGCTCTAGAAATCAAAATATTCATAATTTCCATAATTTTCAGTTTTTCGATCAACTCTAATCAAAATTTGGAATAATAGTTACAATTATAGATTTTAGTAATGAAACATCAAAGTTTTCAAGTATTTTAAAATTTTGTGAATTTTCCAAAGATTCTTACCATGTAGAGAATTTTATGATATTTTTATCGATTGACGTATAAATTTTTAGAATTCGTTGTTCTAGAAACCAAGTTTTATTCATTACCGAATTTCGTATAGATTTTTAAAAAAAATGATGATGAGTTACAAGTAGGTAAGTAATAAAATTTCAGTATATTACCTATTTATTGTATTTTCTTGTATTTAACAAACTTCGTAAAATTTTTAGAAGATATACAGATTTACATTATTTTTGTAAATTCTGAAACAGATTTCCAAAATTCACTGCTCAAGTAGTCAAAGTTTTCGTAATTTTCAGAATTTTAAAATATTTTCGAAATAATTTAAATAGCTCTTCTAAGTACCTTTTTGATCAGTGTTTCCAATACTTGGGTCAATTCTTTTGATTTCGTAGATTTTTCCAGAAAATTCACAGATTCTCAATATTTTCATATATTTTTAAATTTCACACTCTAGTAGTCAGATTTTATTAATTTATAGAATTTTCATAGATTTTCAAAAATATTGAATCAACATTCTAAAATATTTTTCAACTCTCGAACATTTGTATTATTTTTTGCGTGTTTTTTGAATAACATAAAATTTTATACTATATCTATATGCATAGATTCTTAAAAATCTGATGCGCATTCCCAGAATCCCATGCTCTACGAGGTTTGACAATTAAGTAATGAGACTGATTCCATAAAAACCGTATATTTAAAAATTATTCTACAACTCTGCCATCCCCTTCAAAGTAGTCCCCTTGAGCAGCTATACAACGATTCCAGCGCGTTTTCCACGCTTCGTAACATTTCTGGAACGCTTGGACTGGGATGTTCGCGAGTACCTTCGTCACGGCCGCTTGGATGTCCGTAATCGACTCAAAATGGGTTCCTTTGACCACCGATTTTGTTCTAGGGAACAAAAAAAAGTCACAGGGTGCCATATCGGGCGAATAAGGCGGCTGTTGCAACACGGCGATCCCTTTAGAGGCCAAATGCTGGGACACGCTGAGGGCGGTGTGGCACGGCGCGTTGTCGTGATGAAGGATCCAGTTACGAGAGATGTCTGGGCGCATCCTGTTGACTCGTTTTCGCAATCTTTCGAGTACTTGGCAATAGTAGACTTGATTGATGGTTTTCCCCGGTGGAACAAATTCTTTGTGGACGATTTCACGGCTATCAAAAAAGGCAATGATCATCGTTTTCACCTTTGATTTGCTCATGCGAGCTTTTTTCGGGCGGGGGGCGTGCGGAGACAACCATTGTGAGCTTTGGCGTTTGGTTTCCGGGTCGTATTGGAAAAACCAGCTCTCATCGCCTGTAATAACTCGATCAAGTGGCGTGGGATTGTTTTTCACTTGTTCCAAACAGTCTTCTGCAACGTTCATTCGATGCTGCTTTTGCTCCTCAGAAAGGTTCTTTGGAACCATCTTCGCGCACAACTTTTTCATCCTAAAATCGTCGGTTAAAATTTGTCTGACTGTTTCACGGTTCATACCCAGCTCCGAGGCTAACATTCGAACTGTTAAACGCCGATCTTCATGGATTAGGGCGCACACACGCTGCGCATTCGCGTCAGTCCGCACCTCGACTGGTCTCCCGCTCCGCGCCTCGTCTTCCACGTTTTCACGACCGTCCTTAAACTCTTAATGCCATCGAAACACCTGGGCACGACTAAGAGCACTATCACCATGCACTTTTACAATTTTAGCGTACGTTTCCGAAGCTGTTTCGCCTAATCTGGCGCAAAATTTTATCGCGACGCGTTGCTCTAGATTTTGTTTCTCCATTTTCGTGACGAGCACCACCAACACACGTCTACTCAACACGACGTAGCAGGCGAACTAAACAAGCTAGAGTGACGGTAAATACATCAATGTAGAGGGGAAGGATGCCGGGGAAAGGGGAAAAAAATTTTAAGGTCGCAGGTTTACCACAAGCGCGGCAATACAATCAGTCTCATCACTTAATTGTCACACCTCGTAGAATTTAAAATTTCATAGGCTCCCTACATTTAATGATTGTCCATAGAACATTTACCTCACGAATTTTTACTATTTTATAGATTCTTGATAAAATACTAGGAAAATTTTTGTGTCACAAATTCATAATATTGGTTTGAAAAAAGGTTTATCTATTCAACAAGTGGCAAATCAAAAAAATATTGTCATAAAATAATATCAACGTCTATTTTCAATATCGTCAGAAGAATATATCTATTCAAAAATTCTGATATATCAGAAAGAAACATCAACATTATACATCATATATTACAGATCCCAGAATCAATCCTTGTAAAGTGGTTTGTCGTGTCAAAGGAACACCAAAAAGTTTCAGTTTCGATGAAACTGTAACTGATGGAACCAAGTGTCACAGAGAATCTTCTGATATTTGCATTGCTGGACGTTGCATGACTTTTGGTTGTGATAACCTTCTGAATTCTCACAAAAAACTCGATATTTGTAGAATTTGTGATGGTGACAACTCCACTTGTCGAAAAGTTTCAGGATATACAAACAAACATCGCTTTATTAAAAAAGATTTTGGGTACCATGATCTTGTGAAAATTCCTGCAGGAGCTCATTCTATAAAGATTGAACTTGAAGATGGCAATGATAAACTGAAGGAGAAAAATTATTTAGGTATTCGCAATTTCACCAAAAAGTTATTATAAAACAGTCTAACTGAAATACACTGGAACCTGAATAATTGATGCATTCTTGAAGTAAAAAAGGAATAAATAACACTTGGAAAATATTTTTTTCAGCTTTAAAAGTTGGCAAAAGGTACATTCTGGATGGAGAACATCTAGGAAAATATGCTTTATTCACATTCAAAGAACCTGGACTTCCAATGGAATATGATAACTATCTGACACAAAAAGAATTATTACTCTGTCAACGTCCAATCGAAGTTGATCTAATCGTTCAAGTAAATAAATTTTCCCTTAAAATTCCTAATCATAACTACACATCCTTTTTTATTTTCAATTTCAGCTCTATTTAAACAACAAAGACCACTATTTTTCCATCAAATACGAATACGTGGTTCCCAAAGAAGTTTCAATGGGTAATCGAAAAATGCAAAGATACTGAAACAAGTGATTACGTTCCAGATAAAAATGCCCAGCTTCTAAAAAACCATCACAAAAACACGAAGGTAAAAATAAGTTGTTTTTGTTGGCAGAACATTATTATAAGATGTGGAAATGATATTCTGCATATGATGTATCTTTTTTTGCTCATTGATGATTTTTAAATTATTTTTTCCTCTGCCACAGGAAACAAACAATCACCAAGATTCGACAAGAAGTACCCTTATTTAGTCAACAACATTTCTAAAAATATTTCTGTTAATGTTAAACAAAAATTTTGTGTTCTCAGTGTTTTGTGTGAGTTGTAGAAGAAAGATTTCGAAAAATTGTGTATCTCTTGAATGTGTTAATGAACTTGTTATCTGTCGTGAACCTTCTTAAAAAGCTTTATCATCCTGCAATAAATGCCTCATTTTTTTATCGAAAATCCAATCACAATTCAAATGAAATCCGAGAATGAAAATGAGACTATTTTGAAAAGTGGATTATTATAATGACTTTGCAATAAAATTTAAAGTTGGAGTCTGGCGAAATGTTTTCTCGAAAGTGCATGTCTACAAAAATTGATAAATCATCATTTTTAAGAGTTCGTTAAAATTTAAAATGAAATTGCCAATTGCAAAATGATGTAAGACAATTTTAACGTAATATATTGTCAGTAAAATATTTTGGAAAAGTCATTTAGTGCAGCAACTAGATAGATCAAGGTAAAATTCTGGAACAAAATAATTTGTAATAACAGTTTCCATCAAAAAAATTTTTCGATCATATTCTTGAAAGGTCTTAATCTATATTAGCTATTTCAATTATTTATCTTAGTAATTTTCTGCACCGGTATGATTAACATTCTTATCTCCTCGAAAAATTACTTTGTAATAAATTTTCTCGTTTCATATCTTATTCATTTTCCGTTCATTAAAAAAAAATTTCACGAATCTCTAATACTTCAATATTTTTCGCGTGTTCAGTACAATGAAGTGTACAATATAATGAAGTGCAAACAGTGATTTTTTTAATTTCTGTATAGTTGAAAACAGTTGCAGTTAAACTAAAGAAACATGACAAATTTGAAATGTTTATTGGCCATGGTGATAGTGAAAATGTTAATACTGAAGGAAACAGAAATGTGTGATATGCCCATAACCAGTTCGAGCAACGATTTTTCCGAAAATGAAAATTTTTTTTATGCAACTATGAATACCAGTTTTCTACCAGAAAGTTCAAAAGGTGAGTTTTCAAAAAAAGCATTATAGAATAATGTACGTAAAAATTGTATGAGTGATAATAATTTATTGAAATTCTAATTTTTGTCATTTTTATTAGAAATTGAATTTGATAACTTGTTGGAAATGCCTCTATTTGTCGAAAAATTGTCACGTGGAAAACGTGATACTGAATATGATAATATTTACAATGGAAAACATCTTGATATGAAAGAATTCAAAAGGCTTTTTAGGTAATTTTATAATTCCTGACTTATACTGTAACAAAAAAAAAATATATTTTTGATCATTTTTTTCTTTTATGTTAACAAAAATAGACTTAAAAAAACTGACCCTGTGAAAACAGTGAATGCCCATATGATGGAAATTTTTCTAGCAGTAGATCAGTCAATGGTAGCATTTCATGGAGAAAAACTTACAAGCTACTTATTCATTTTGTTCTACGAAGTTTGTATTCATTATCATATTTGTAAATAAACTGTAACTTTCTTAATTGATGATAATTCAATTTTCTCTACTTAGGTAGCTACGATTTTTCTACACGAAAGTCTTGGCAGACCAATGCACATGTCCCTATATCCTATTTCAACCAATAAAACTTTTGCAAAAATTAGACTACGAAATGGTACAAAAGAAGGTGTCGATCATTATGATTTTCTAGAGAATTTTTGTGAATGGAAGAAAACGAAAAATTTTGGACGGTTTGATATGGCATTGGTCATGACCAGGTTGGTATCACTTTTTTTAACTTCCACGAGAGATTTTATTCGGTTCAAATTTTTTTTTTTTATAATCAATATTATTTTTTAATCAGAAAAAAAAATCGTTCACCAGGGTGCGATTTGAACTCTTGACTTCGCATTCAACAAACAGCCACCTTGACCACTAGACTAACAGATTTTTTTTTGTTTTATTGTTTTTATGTTTTCTTATCACGATCTTTGAAATTTAAACTCATTTGAACTAATGAATCTATTGTTTGGAAAATTAAACAGGAATAATTGTATTTTAAATCTAAATTACTGGATAGTTACATATTTTTGTTTGCTTTTTCAATTTTAGAGAAAATTTCTGCAGTAAGACAACTAATGGCTTGAATTGCTTCAAAGTGGGACTTGCACAAATGAATACAATATGTAAGGACAGCGCGTGTGCAGCTATTCAAGATACTGGTTTTTCTACTATCGATACACTCACTCACGAAATCGGACATATGTAAGTAAAACAATTTTGTACTTTATTTGCAGATTCATGAAAATGTACTATCTCTGCAGAGATAGCGTATATTATTGTAGGATTTCGAAATAAATTTGATAAAATTCAAATAACTACGTTATACCTTTTCTAATTTCATTTTGTTCAATGATGCTTTATTATTTCATTTAGATTGGGGATGCCTCATGACGAAAGTTACCTATGCAAGCGTCTGAAAAAGACTGACAAAGAGTTAAATTCAACTATTATGCAAGCAGTAAACTCTGGATGGATGGCAAAATGGTCAGAGTGTTCGGCATATTTCCTTAATTCGTTGCTCGAGTAAGTTGATTCATACAGAAGCACAAATATCTCACTTTGGTGTTTTCTAGAACCATAATAGAAGATACTTTCATTGAAATTGTTAAGATATCAGACCTACGAAGACCACAACCTCTTTTCATTCATCCAGTCAGGCAGAAGAGTGAAACAGACACGTCATCATGTCTTCCAACTGACAGAGATAAACTAAACAGACTTTTCTCTTATTTGTTCATTCTAGTTCTACACGCTCAGAATGTTTGCAAAAACACTCATGGAACTATACTCGAATGAACAAATTCCGAGCATTTTTGGCTTTTCCGCAATTCTCTGCTGACGAACAATGTCAGTTCAGACATGGACCAACAGCTAAGGCATGCAGAGATCCTGGTCTTAGTAAGGAAAATCATTTTTGTATATGAAGTATCTGCAAAATATTGATCTAAATCATTTTTGCAGTATGTCAACATCTATGCTGCCATAAGTCTCCTGAAGACTCAGGTTACCACTACGATGGAACTTTCTGGGTTGATCGTACACCATGTGGAGAGAACAACTGGTGTATAGACGGAAAATGTGTAAAAAAGGAAAGACTAAAACCCGTTAATGGGAACTGGGGAAATTGGAGTGATTACAGTGAATGTTCCAGACCATGTGGTTTTGGTACACGACGAAGGACTCGCAAATGCGATAACCCAGGCCCACGATATGGTGGCGCACATTGTCATTCTAAACTTTATGTAGAACATGAAGTATGTCTTATTAAAGATTGCCCAGAAGATGAACCAGATTTTAGGTATTTTCAACTTCACTTTCACCTGGAATTGACACTTTCTTCAAGGTATTTTGATATATATTTATTGGAACTATGATTCTAGGGAACAGCAATGTGCAGCAAACAACAATTATACCTTTAACATAAAAGGCGTCCCAAGTGATGTTAAATGGCATGCCAAGTATGGTAAGACTATATAACATACAAGGTTTTTAGTGTTCTCTATCATAAAATGGAAAATACCATTTACCACTGAGAAGGCAAAAAAATTTAAGCACTTATACTTAAACATAAACTTAAACTGATACTTATACTTGAACTTTAACTTTAACTTCAACTTCTATCTTAACTTGAACTTCAACTTCTACTTTAACTTATACTTACACTTACACTTTAACCTGAACTTAAACTTCTACTTAAACTTTAACTTGAACTTAAACTTATACTTGAACTTACACTTGAACTATAACTTAAGCTGCCACTTAAACTTGAACTTAAACTTCTACTTAAACTTCTATTTAAACTTGAATTTAAACTTCTACTTAAACTTGAACTTCTACTTCTACTTACACTTCCACTCAAGCTTGAACTTCTTCTTAAACTGGAACTTGAACTTAAACTTCTACTTAAACTTGAACTTAAACTTCTACTTAAACTTAAACTTGAACTTCTACTCAAACTTGATCTTAAACTTATGTTTCAACTTACATTTAAACTATAACTTGAGCTTCTACTTAAACTTACACTTAAACTATAACTTAAGCTCCTACTTAAACTGAAACTTAAACTTCTACCTGAACTTGAACCTAAACTTCCAATGAAACTTCTACTTAAACTTGAACTTAAACCTCTACTTAAACTTCTACTTAAACTTCTAATTAAACTTGAACTTAAACTTAAACTTAGCCGTAAACTTATCCTTATACCTGAACCTTTCCTTATACTTATACTGAAACTTACACTTAACCTTTAACTTAAATTTCTACTTAAACTTGAACTTAATCTTCTTTTGACACTTCTACTTAAACTTAAACTTATACTTTGTCGTAAACTTATCCTTATACTTAAACTTTTACGCATACTTGTACTAATACCTAAACTTATACTGAAACTTGAACTTGAACTTCTACTTCAACTTCTACTTAGACTTTCATTTTAACTTTAACTTAAACCTAGCTGTAAACTTATCCTTATACTTAAACTTTTACTTATACTTACACTTAAACTTTAACTTTAACTTCTACTTAAACTTGAACTTAATCTTCTACTCAAGCTATACTTAGCCGTAAACTTATCCTTATACTTAAGCTTATCCTTAAACTTTTACTTCTACTTCTTAAACTTACACTTATACTTATACTTATCCTTGGACTTATCCTTATACTTATGCTTCTACTTATACTCATACTTATGATTATACCCATACTTACAATTGATGCTATCCTTGTATGTACTCAAACTTATCCTTATACTCAAACTTGAACTTGAACTTTTACTTATACTTATATTTACACTTAAACTTAAACTTATCCTTCAAATTATACTTATGTTTACACTCAAACTTAAATTTATCCTTAAACTTATACTCATACTTGAACTGATACTTAAGAAACTTCTTCAAAATTGGCTGATTTCTTTTCCCATGTTTTTCAGATGAGTCTTGTGAACTTGTTTGCACTGCTGCAGGAAAAAATTACTCTTACAGTGTACGTGAGCTCATCATTGATGGGACCAGCTGTAACAAATATTCTTATGACATGTGTGTTGATGGAATCTGTGAAAAGTTTGGTTGCGATGAAGAATTAAAGTCTGATGCCAAATTCGATAATTGCAAAGTTTGCAACGGTGATAATTCCACTTGTACAAAAATTACTGGTCCGAAAAGAAGTATTAATTTTAGTCAAGTAACTGATAAATATTACCACCTTGTGACCATTCCTGCAAAATCTCATTCTATCCACGTCGAACTCGAGTCGAATCGAGAGAAGGCTGAAAATTTCTTGAGTAAGAAGATTATGTGAAATGTTTGTAATATTTTGGAATTTGGATAAGATATTTATTCTGAGTTGTAGGGAAATTTTTTTTTATCTCTGGACGAAAACGTAACAAATTATAAAGTTTTTCGATGTTTCTGAAAAATTTGAAAAATTCATTGAATGAGAGAAAGTTTGAATTGATTAGTTATCATTTTTTTTCTTCATCAAAACATAAATGACAGTGTTTTTTGTCATTTCTTAATGAAAATTTGAAATAAAAGCACTAAAAAATCACGATAAATATTCGTGAGTGTGACGAATTTCAATAAAAATCAAAAAAATTCGGGGAACATGCAGAATTTTCAACAAATTATATAAATTTTATTAATTGTGTTCATCATCTATTTCTTCAAAATATGTTCGAAAATATTTTTCTCCTTTTGTGATACATTTGTGATTATCCACTCAATCATCAAATGAACCCGTTTTAGTCTTAAGAGTTGATGAAAAGTACATTTTGTGGGGCCAACATCGAGGAAATCACGATGTATTGACAATAAAAGAACCTGGATTGGCCATCGAATATGAAAATCTTTCAATTCGTCGAGAGATATTGAGAAGTTCACGTCCAATCGACGTTGATATGGAAGTTAGAGTAAATAAAAGTTTTAAATAACTGTCTCGAATTTATTTATACATTTCTTAAATTGATCTTCATGATATCTATTTAACAAAATATTCATTCATACTCTTTAACATTGTCCTATTTTATTTATTATTGTTTTTTATTATTTTTTTCTTTCTTTCTTATGAATTTTGTTCTTCCAGATATATCTTGGAAACAAGGAAGAAAATCCTTGGGTACGTTACGAATACGTGGTTCCAAAATATAGATGGGTTAATGAATCTTCGACTCCATGTAATGGATCATGTCAGTGTGTGGAAGAAATTATTCCAAGATGTCAGGATATTGACACACTTCAATATGTTGATGATGAGAAATGTTAGGTTTTTGGGAAACGTTCATAACAAGAACAGAAATGCAATAAACATTGTTATTAACAAATGTAAAAAACAAATCGATGAAATAATAGAAATCTTGAAAGAAACTGTGTTTTTTTTTTTATGAATTCTGAATAATATTCAAACTCATGATTTTGAAGCATTGAAGAATAAGGTAATGAGAAAATTTCCCAATCACTGAAAAGTACAAAACATAGTTGAAATACTAAAAATCTTAAATTGACTTTAAATTTTCAAAGATTGAATACCAAAAATCAATGAAAAAAAATGCATACAAACTGGGAAAATATAAAAAAAACTGAATAATGCTGAAAATTTTATTACAATACTAAAGATCTAATCAAATGGTAATTCAAGATCATCAAATTTAAGAAATCTACATAAATATGGTAGAAAATACTCAAAATATAAGAAAATACTAGAAAATCTCACGAAATTTTTTAAAAAGGCATATACGATATGAATGACAGTTTAAAAATCAGTGATTTTTTTTACTAATGAAACAGTTTATCAATAATAAAATTTGTTTCTTCTGCAGCCAAAAACCAACCGGTGAATAACATCTCAGAAGCATTTATTTTTGTCATCTTTGAATGTAATGAAAAAATATATTTACAGGTAAAATTTCGATTTAATTCTATTGTTATTGATTTTTTTAAGAACATGTGTATTTTCATTTGGAAAAAAATGTCTGTTATGCAGTTTTTGTTATCAGCTACGAAAAAATTCATGAGTTTTTTATTTTCTTACTAAAACGTGTCTCCAGCGAATTTTCGCAATGATGCAACTTTTTATTCTCAATTTTTACTACTCGCAAAAAGCACGTTTCATGCACATGTGTAAAAAATTTTTTAACACAAAATACTCATATATAATGAATACTTGAATCAAAGATTGATGTACAACTAGTGAAAAAATATTAATTAAGATAGAATTGCAACATTCTCAATAATAAAGTTTTACTGTACAAGAAAAAAATCATATAAATATTTTTCCAACGATCATTTCTCAAGAAAATATAATTATTTAAACATAATTTCAATGATAAAAATCACCTTAAATTTCGATAGAAAAATACTCACTTGAAAAACTGATAACAGGAAGTAAAATTAAAAAAAAACAGTCTTTTTCAACTATCTATATCTTTCGAAAAAACTTTTTACTACCTTTTTTGTCCTCAGTTAATTGAATTTCTGCTTAGCAATTCAATTTTCCCTTATCTCCAAACATTTTACATAAAAAAAATTCCGTGTGCAAATATTGACTATTTCTTTTCAGAAAGTTGAAGAAAATTTCTGTTAATTTGAGACCAAGTAAAAATGATCAATTTAAAACGTTTATTCAGAGTAATATTCGTAAGTATATTACTGCTAAATAAACTAATAACGTGCGAATTCGAAGAACGAAAAATTGGAAAAAAACAACCTTGTTCAAGAACAAACCCTTTCGAACATGGAATTTACAATCCAAGGTCAGAAAATGAAATTTGGGATTCGACAGAGGAAAAAAGTCCAAGGTATGCTACATGAAGAATAATAAATTCAACCTGTTCAATTCCACTATTCTAATTTCCTTCATTTTTCCAAACTTCAGTGACCATTTTCTGAAAAACGAAAAAAGTTGCCCTCTGACAACAGAAAGCCACTTGATGGAAATTCTGTTGGTTGTTGATGACTCGATGGTCAAATTCTATAAGCAAGATCTGAAACATTACACTTTCGAATTACTTTACAGCGTGAGTTTATATCCCAATAATTCTAAATTTGACAGTCCCTTCAAAATCGTAATTTTATATTGTTTATAATTTGATCTCAGGCAGCTTCGATTTTCCAAAATGAATTGCTTGGCAGCCCTTTGCACTTGGCAGTTTCAAAACCAATTCCAGCCAACAGAACTTTTGCAACAAAGAAACTGAAATACAATAAAACAAAAGGTGTTGATATTGATGTTCTTCATGAAAATTTTTGTAAATGGCAGAACGAATTGAAGAAAACGAATAAATTTGGTCAGTTCGATGTGGCAGTGTTGCTGAGCAGGTCAATATTGCATTTGTTTATAGTTTTAGAGAAATTGAAATTTAGGATTGAAAGGGAAAGGAAATTTGTGATAAAGTGTTTTGTTTACACAGAAGTGAAGAAAAATTGTTGTATATTGGTTTTGGTAGATTTGATTTGTTTTGAAGAAGTCTGAAATGATTTTTACAGTGAGATAATACATTTTTACAGAGAAAACTTCTGCACTGAAGAAAATTCTAAAGTGAGCTGCGCAACAGTTGGATTATCAGATGTTGGCTCAATTTGCAAAGATTCTCGAGCATGTGTGGTCATTCAGGACAAGGGTCTATCCTCTGCTTATACTATTGTTCATGAACTGGGGCACTTGTAAATAAAACTATTACTTACTCACTTTTTTGAAAAATTTGATTTAATATGATAGAAATTTTTCAAAATACTAGAAAAGACTGTAAAATTTTATGAATGTGTACCAAAAAGTATAAAAAAATAAGTTGTCTATAAAATACTCAAAATCAATATGTTTTTTCGGAAATCTATGAAAGTAATAAAAATTAATCTAAATTTTTACACTCGATAATGAAAGTCGAGAAATGTATAGAGCGATCCACAAAAATGATACAAGTCTATAAAAATGAGGAAATACTTTGGAATTTCATAAATGCTTAAAGAATAAGACAAATACTGGAAATTTAGTACAATTCATTCAAAAATGCATTGAAATTTTAGTGAATAATTTATATTGTAGGTATAACCACTGAAAAAAAAAGGAAAAATATTCAAAGTACCAGAAATCTTTACTCAAAATACTTTTTTTCGACAAATCTATTGAGGGGGTTTGAATCTCTGAAACTTTATAAATATATTTATAGCATCGAGTTATAGACGTTCATAGAACAATAAAATATCAGAATAGTATACAAAATTTTATAATTACAAAAATATGAAGATAGAAATATGCTAAATGAAAAAAAATACTATGAATCATATAAAAATACTATGAATAATAAAAAAATACAAAAAATGCTTAGAATCTACTGATACTCTAAATCTATGTATATGCTTATAATTTTTTCGAAAATTCTGAAAACTTCGTAACTCAGAGCATTGAATACACAAAATTTATATAGGATCACAATAAACATATTAGAAGAAAATTCAAATTGTAAAAATACAAAAAAGCAAAATCTGTATTGGGCAAACTTTTTATTAAAAAATCTATTGAAATACTTCAAATCTCTGAAGCTTTCAATTTAATGGCATGGAATTCAAAAAGTTTATACAACAATACATAAAAATACTGATAACCTAGAAAAATAGTAGAATACACAACAATATTTCACAAGTAACTAATATTATTATATGAGAATTCGAGGAATATACGAAATAAAGCGAAAATATAATATATATCTATGACAAAACTGAAAAAATCCTTCGAAATTCTATGAATACTATAAAAAATACGAAATATACTAGAAGTATACAATTTCAAATCCATATAAATATGATTTTTTCAACAATTTTGAGAATTTCATTGCTTGGAGTGTTCAATTTTAGTAATTTATACGAAAATACATGAAAGTTTTATAAAAACAAAAAAAATACGAGAAATAGTAAAAATACTGGGCAAATGATTTCTGAAAATCTATTTGCATACTGGAAATATCTGGAACTTTCATTTTCATAGTATCAAATTCTAGAAATTTATACAGCAGTCCAAAAAATATGAAAAATTTATAAAGACACCAGAATCTATCAAACATTTCATGAGTTACGCAAACACTAAGAATCCGTAAAAATACCAAGAAAATTTCTTCAAAATTTCGCAAGTACTAAAAAAAATGCAAAAGACACTGTAAATTTATGCACGTATGATTTTCTCAAAAATTTTGAAAACTTCGTAACTTAGAGCATGGAATTCTAAACATGAAAATACTGGAAAATTATTCAAGTTTCATCAATACTGAAAAAAATTAGAAAAATACTAAAAGTATTAAAAATATACTATTCAGCTACTATTTTCCAAAAAATCTATTTATATTAAAGAGAAATGTTAGATTTTTGTTCATTAATTTCTTTCTAACAAATGACGAAAACGTAAGTTTGTACACTCCTTAAACCCTCTCACCTTTTATTGAAAATTTTGAATGTGTTATAAACATAAAAGTTGCATTTAATAAATGACTTTTCAGAATTGGAATGCCTCACGACAATGATAAAGAATGCGGCCATTTTTCGAAAAAAAGCAAAGACAAAACTGGTAAAACTATAATGGAATCAGTCACTTCTGGAAATCAGTTACAATGGTCTGAGTGCTCGAAATATGTCCTTGAAAATCTTCGAATGTACGTCGATATTTCCAAAATCATGAATATTTACACATAAATATATTTTGTTAATAATGTTACATGCGGTTAAAAATGTTATCAATAAATTAGAAAAAAAAAGAAAAATATTGATGAAAGTAGTCCAATTTTTGTAAATTATATAAAAAATTTATGAATTCAACGTCCTTTTCTACGCTTTGAAAATTTTCAATATTAGTTTTAAATCTGAGAAAACTGTTAAGAAAAATTATTTCTCTTTAGCTTGACGTTCTTCAAATTTTAAATTTTATATTGTAAAAAACACAATTCCTTAACGAGTTACCTCATAGAAACAAAATAAATCAACAATTGAATACATTTTGAATGATGTAAATAATTTTAGATCCGATCGTGCTGGCTGTTTACTCAACCATACCTCGAATTTCCGAAAATACAATAATTTCAAAGACTGGTGGTCAAGTGAACAATTTTCTCTAGGAAAACAATGCCAATTCACGTATGGACCAAAAGCTAGATTTTGCAACATGAATAAAAATAGTATGACACTCCTTTATTTAACTTTACATCATTATTTGTGCAAGTGTTTGAAAATTGAAGATAAAAGAGAATGAAAAAAGTAATAAAAGTTAAAGTGAATATTCTTTTTTGCAGAGACATGCGATGAACTTCATTGTTATAGGTCTGATGGAGACAAGTTCTGTTACACAGATGGATCTCTTTTTGCTGATCGTACGCCATGTGGAGACAACAAAATTTGTGTAAAAGGAGAATGCAAAGACAAACAAGACCTCACTCCTGTCAATGGAAAATGGGGGAAATGGGGTGCTTACAGTGCATGTTCCAGATCTTGTGGAGGTGGTGTAAAAAGGAGAAGTCGCAATTGCGACAGCCCAGCACCAGAATTTGGTGGTGAACCATGCAAGGGAACCTCGACCGAAATTACTGTCTGTCAGACCCAAGATTGTCCAGACATCTACTCAGATTTCAGGTATATCTGAACTTAATTTTTTACAGAAACTCAGTTCAAGGTTTGAATCATTTCATAGGGAAGAACAGTGTGCAATGGAAAATGGAAACACTCTTGGTTTTTCAAACATCCCGGAAGATGTAAAATGGAAAGCGTATTATGGTGAGATAAATCTTAGAAATTATTTGAGAAATTCATAGAATATCAGAAAAATCCTCGAATTTGCGAAGGTACCTATTTTCTCAAGAATCCATTATAAACTTTGAAAAATCTATGAAGGTTAAAATCCCTTTTCAGGCTCTCAAAACAACCCTTGCGATCTAGCATGTCGTGTTGATGGAACACTCAATGTTTTCATCTTCCCACAATTTATAATTGATGGGACCAAATGTGCGAAAAACACTTCTGACATGTGCATTGCAAAACGCTGTGTACCTTTTGGATGTGACAGTGTATTAGGATCCGAAGCAAAACTTGACCTTTGCAAAGTTTGCAATGGCGACAACTCCACTTGTTCCAAGATCGCAGGCTCTAAAAACATTAATGATTTCCATGGTGTTGGTTATCACGATGTGGTAACCATACCTGCACATTCTCATTCCATTTACGTCGAACTTTTATCGAATAAGGAAAAACCTGCGAATTTTTTGGGTGAGGAAATTTTCAAATGCTCCATCATTGTTAGATTTCCAATCATACCAAAATGTTATTGTTTAGCAATATTGTATGATGGCAAACGTTTGTTGAACGGTGAACATCTGGAAAAACGCAAGTCGGCCATAATTAAAGGACCTGGGTTTCCCATTGATTATGATAACGTACTTACACGAAAGGAAATTTTTACAATTTCTAACCCAATTGGTGACAATTTGGTTGTTCAAGTAAGTGAAACATCTCATGTTTTTGATGTCATTTTTAGATTTTTACTTCTGTTTTCTTTTTGTAGTTGTATTTAGCAACCAAGAAAAATCCACCTTTTATAAAATACGAGTATGTTGTTCCTGAAATGAAGAATAGACATGAATGGGGACATGCATATTGGACTGAATGTAGTGAGAAATGTCAAGGTGTACAGAAAAGTGTTGTCAAGTGTCAGAATTCGGAGACTAAAGATTATGTCTCTGAAGATAAGTGTTCTCATTTGAAAGAGCCTCAGCCAAAACAACAAAAGTGTAACATTCATTGTGGTGCAAAGTGAGTATTTATGGAGGAATTTTTATGAAAAAGATAAGAAACTTGAATCTGATGGGGATACAAACATCTTTTTCCAAGAAAAAGAATTTCGAATTAATTACTGTTTTTTAGTTTTCTCGAGTTTTTGGTCTTTCATTTGGCCCTTTTCAGAAAAATTTTGTTTTTCTTCAAAGTTTTGAGTATTTTGCACATTTTCAGAGATTTTCCCGTGAAATGAATATACATTTTTAAAGTGTTAATATTTTTTTAATGAAAAAATCTCTGAATATGTGTAAAATAGTAAAAATTTTGTACTTGAAATATTTTTCTGAAGATGGTCAAATAAAAGACCAGAAGCTCAAGGAAATAAAAAAAAAAAAAACAATAATTTATTTACAATCTTTTCTACCAGGAAATTTTTTTGGGCTCCAACAAATTGAAGTTTATTTTGTAATTTATCTGGGAATTTCTTTTTATATAAATGACAGGTCTTGATTTTACCAGATAAAATAATAAAATAACTGAAGTTCTTTGTATTTACAAATTGAATAATTTTTGGAAGTTCTGTGAAGTCAAAAAAGTTCGAAAAAAAAAAAAAATTAAAAGACGTATTTTAGATTCTTAATTTTCGTATTGACAGTAAATTATCACTTCTAAGTTAATATTCATACAAAATGTAAATGAATTAAAAGTATTACGTGATGTTTAACAATTTCAATTATTTAAAATATTTAATTTTGTTTGCAACAGAAAAGCAGTGACTTTCTCAGGACAAAAAAAAGCACCAACCAATAGGTAATAACGTCTCTGATTGTGAGGTTACAATTTTCATGCATTTGGAATTCATAAAGTATTAAATAATGTGTGCATATCTTGTGTTTGTTTTTGTGGTGTTCAAAGGCTGTATATTTCTGAATAAACAACATTACCATGAACAGAAGTAAAAACCTTTGTTAAAAATATTTGAAAATTCCGAAATTCAATGAAAATTTGACCAATTTTTTGATATTTCACATATTTTTCTGATCCTTTTCATACATGTTTTAGGAAGATTTTAATGGAGGAATTAAAAAACCTCCTGCATATTTCGAAAAAAAAAATAAAAGTAATGAATATATTCTTAAGAGTTTAACATTATTTTCTAAAATATTGACGATATTTAGAAATTTTCGAAATTCTGGACAATCTTGGAAATCTGCGACGTTTTTAATATTCAAAAATTTTCGAAATTTCAAACATTATGCAAATCATATAGAATTTTCCAAATTTTTTATGAACACATCCAAGTTATCAGGATTTTTTCGTCATTTTCTCATACATTTCAAGCCATTTAGATTTTCATTAAAAAATGAAGAAGGTGAACATTTCAAAAAAGTAGGAATGTGAATAAAATCTACCAAATTAATTAAAATTTCTCGGATCTTGATTAATTTCGTGGATTTTTCGAAATTTTTTCGAAAAATTTCGAGCATTGCACAAAATATTTAAAAGTTCATAGTTTTACGAAAATTTGTCAAACTCATTCTGATTTTTCGTACTTTTTCAGTGTTTTCAAATTTTTCCACATTTCATTGAAAAGTAACAAAAAAACGTCATAATATGTACATTTCGAAAAAAAATGATAATGAACAAAGTCCACAAAATTTACGAGCATTTCCCGAATTTCTACAAATTTCTGAAATTTTGAAGAGTCGTAGGTAATCTTTCAAATTCCAAAGTTTGTATTTTTTTCGAAATCTCAAAATTTCCAACTACACACAAACTACTCAGAACACTCCAAATTTTGTAAAATTTCTCCTACTCTCATAAGATTGTTCTTGGTTTTTCAACATTCACTAAGTTTTCACAGTTCATTAGAAAAAAAAAAAAAAAACGCTACATTAGAATAAAGTTAAATTTGTGCATTTTTTTAAATGCCGCCAATTTTATCAAGAAAATTTGACATGGTTCCAAATCCAGCACGCTTGGATGAGTCCCCAGTCATTATTCATCTTGGCTAAAAAAAAAAAAAAAAAATTATAACTCATACTCCGCAGAGGTATTAACTGAACCTCCCCCCCTTTTCTAGAGTATCAATCACCATTCACACAAAAAAATCTCGTTCTCCCTAAACAAGGCCCAGAAAATGCCTATTTTCTTCAAAATAGAACCCTTGATTTTTCCAAGAAAATTCCTCCCAATAACCATGGCAGAATTCGAATATTCCATAGCCGGAGAAATGTTGTCGTCATTTTTCATACGTCACGAGGCGCGACGTTTGAGAGCTCGCAGTGAAAACAGGGCCCGATGATGAAGAGGAGAAACGGAGTAGGCGGCGTTTTCGTGGCGAAGTGATCTAAGCGATGCGACAGCGGGGAGTAAAGCTGGATATATTGCTCCTCGAGAGCTCGCTGTTTTCGACCAATTATTTTCTCCCCGCCGTTGATGTAGCGAGCAGTCCATGCGCCTGGGACCTAGGGCCCAGGGACGAGGGAAGAGGGGGCAAGGAGAAGGGCCCGTGAAAGAGGCGAGAGTTAATGCCATAAATACATCAGCGTTATGGATGCCGGCAATTATATGAGACCAGACGAGGTGGAGCGCATCGCCGCTATACTATATGATATGATTCTTCGGCTAGATGATGCAGCTCCGGTTCTCACGTTTTTATTGTATCGCCTGGTTCCTTTGCTAATCCAAATTTCGGCCCCACCACCGAAAGCAGTGATGAAATGCTTCCTTGCTGTCTTTTTCCCTGCCCACAAGTGTCTGCTCGATCTCTGATAACTTAGACTGAGCTGATGATTTGCTTTGATTGTTAACAGAACTGTATTTTTGAAGGGAAACTTCTTTAAAAACGTCAAGCATATATTAGGAGGTACTCCTGAATTTTTCACCGCGTCAGTTCTGTTATCCATTGTTGTCCGTGCAAATAAATCAATTATCAGGGTCCCTGATTTTTCGCTTTTTGTGATATCATTGCCAGATTTTGGAGGAATTGAATCGTTACTTTCAGAAGATGGTCTTAAATAATAACACGTCCTCTCAGGCTGCACCCACGCGTTCCTACGAACGTGGTCGTTTACAATTCTTCACGCAGGTGCTGGAAGAGTGAACTAGAGCTTCTGGATTTTTACACTCTCGGATTTTACTTCCTCGTAACTGTAACGTTTAAGCACGTGAGATTCGTTACACTTCTGCAGGGATCTGAATGCTGGAGCGTGTGAAACACCGAGTTGCCCAATATTATAATCTCTGTTTATTCCATAAAATATTTTACATACAACGAGATACAACAGTTTACTTGCCGGCGACGCGATTGATAATGAACTAAAATTCCTATGAAAAATTTCCACGACGCGATTGAACAATGTTACTTCACAAAATTTGTAACGGGACGACCGCATATGTGGTCATGTTGACTTTCTTGTAGCCTACATTTCTTGAAAATGGTAAGTCGCAACAAACAATGGCCTAAATATCTATTGGCAATGAAGAGCATCTAATTCAAAATATACGCCGATAAACTGATATAATACGTGACTACTGATTTGCCTGAAACCTTGAAATTCCTTAAATCTATTGAGGCAGAATCGTGATGGTAACATAATCAAGTTCCTAGATCTTGTGCATTACAAGATTGTAGATCAAGATCCTCCATTTCAGAAATTTAGATGGGTTGATGAAGAGCATTCACTTTCTTTCCAAAATTGTAAAACGGTAAAAGAAGGAGTTTTCTGGTTTTTGTTTTTTCCACTATTTTCAACAGTCCATCCGGAATCGTGACGTGAACTTTATTTCTAATTTGTTCGCTGCAGCTACGACTCTCGAGTACGGCCTCTCCTTTTGTTTGTTTTCTCTCTTTTTTGTTTATTTTCTTACCCCGATCGCGATATTTGCATCCTTCTTTTCGTTCTCGCCGCTTAATTCTTGGAAGCCCAATTAAATCAGGATGGCTTTGCTCTCTTTCATTATCGGCATTATCTGCTGCACTTTTCATCGCCGTATGGCTCGGGTTCACGATTCCATGGAAAGCCCAAGCTCGATTCCGGCCGATACGTTCCCGGTTTCGCCAATTAGACGCCACTTTTTTTGCGAAACTTCTCTAGGGATGGATGGGGAATTTGAAAATAAAAAAAGAAGTCCTGGTGCTTTTTGGACGGAATTCTAGAAATTAATTCTTCTAAAGGTGCTACTTTCGAAATAATGAAGACTCAATAATCAACAATTTTATATCACAAGTAGTTCACAACTTGGTCAAAACAGAAATCTCAAAAAATTCCAGCTTGTATTTCCCCGCCTCTTAAAACAGAAAAAAAGCATCGTAAGCCGGTTAAATACGCGCCATAAATTTCGGAATTTTATATCTGGAATTCGAGACTTTCCTCGGCGATAAAATTTATTCGCGTTATATATTGCAAGTTAGGATAAAAATCGCGCAACTTGATCAAATCCGAAGCCATTAAATCCAACATGATGGGCAATTGACCGTGACATCGAGTGTGTTGCTGACCTTGAATATCTAGCCGATACCTTCTCGCCGAGAGCGACTCATTTCGCGAGACTTATGAGCATTCGCGAAGCTGCTAGTACTGGTTTTGAGATTTCTGTTCGGTTTCGAAATTCAGTTATGTGAAAGAGACCCACACTGAAAAAAATTGGCGATAGCTACCCTAACTGTATTCATGCTGTTGAGGTAATTATAGTTGGAGTAACTGAAAATACAGTCGTGACAACTGCAATTAAAGGTATTCTAAGTTCGCAGTCCGCAGTTGACGCTTAACTATAAATTCACAATTCGTTTTGGAACCTGCACTTTTTTTATAGTTGGTGCAATCGTAAATTCAAGTTGCTACTCGAATAGTCGTACAGGTATGCGAGCTTTTCGAGAGACAGTTGTTGCATCTTTTTAAATATACGTGAGGCAACTTCATTATCCTGTAGAAAATCACATAAAATTAAAAGCTAAAACAAGAAAGGAAACGTGACAGTGAGTTGCCGTTTTCGTCTTGGGGAGGAAAGATAAGTCATACATTTTGAACTTTTAATGTTATTTTACTTGATAAAGTGGCTTACTGTGAAATAATATTCATGCTCGTAAATGCTTTTTTTTAAATCGCGCGCGCTCGAACTCGCTGATACGTTTCACCCATACATATGAATGACAATTAAAAAAAGTTGTTGACTACTGTATTTTCCAACCGCATTTTCGACTTAATTTACGAGAAAAAAGGTACGAAATATCAAAAATTGATATATTTATTTTGTAAAAAAAATCTTTTACAATGACGAAATAGCGTACTTTTGTAATATTAGGACGATTTGTCGTTGCTGTCAACTCTTTTTCCTAACTTCACTTTGCGACAAAAATAAACAAACTTTCCAACTGTAGTTTTATAGTAGATGCAACTTTAACCTTTTCTTAAAAAGCATCCAGAACCGTAATTGAAGTAACAATAACTGTACTGGTTGGTGTTGGAACGAGCTACGTATTTACTGTGGGGATCACAATATTTTTACAGTTGGACAGTCAATATTTTTCTTTCAGTGCAATTCTCGGATGGTGGAGAAGTTATTTTGACGTTGTTTGGAGGTAATTTTAATAAATTTTTATAGAAGACCTAAAATTGAAGAACACAGTTGCTGAAATTCAGCAATTCAGACTCAATCGTCCTCGAATTTGGAAGGTCCTCAAACGTTCTTTGAAGGGGTCTCAGACCTTATGGAAATCACTTGATTCTAAGACACTCCAAGCATCAAATGAATAAACAAGAATATTGAGCTTTTTTCGATAAAAATAAAGTTTTTTGTTCCATACGTCAATACATAATTTCTTCATTTAGAGGGCATCAGTCCCCGTTCGCTCGCGTCATGGAACCGCGGCTATTAGGCCCATCCCGTGCTAAATGACGCCAGCGGAGAGCGCTTAGTCCAACTAAGGAGCGACATAAAGTTGCGTGTACGAAAATGAATGTTTGCCGGAATTTATTATCGCCCGGGTCGCGCCGTAATTCAAAGCCGGCTGGCGTTATCTTCATCGGGCCCCGAGAGGGCCTGAATCTCGGCGCCGCATGAGCTCGCATTTGCACGGACGACTCTCGCCCATGTCTATATTTTCCCGATTAATCCTTGATCATCCCTTGACGAACACAAATCATAATCCTCTTAGCAAAAGTATTTGTATCTATTAATTATTCGACTTTTTTCATGAGGAAGGGAAGTATATTTCCATCCTTCCTGCAAATTTTTCCCAAAGTAAATTTCCACGCAGTAAACTAGGTTTTTTCATTCGATGGACAGAAAAAAGTCGATATCAAAAACCACTTGCAGCGTCCCGAGTCTCGAAAATGCTGGAGGTAATTTATGTCTCCCGCAAGCATTCCCGACGTTAATTTCAGAGTATGGACTCGGTGCGACGTATTTCACCAGAAGGCACGGCAAACGAAAAGAATGAGAAGGAGGAGAGAAAAAAAGGGCTGAGGTGAACGCGAGGAGAACAATGGGGACCAGGTTCCATATCGAAACGCAGCGAAACCCGGGAGATACCAAAAAGGAAGCAGGTAGGATAAGGCGAGCGAGGGACAGCAGGTGCTTTGTCACCACGCGAATAAATACAGCCGTGTGCACCGTAGCCTCTTCTCCGTCCATCTTCCATTTTGGCGCCCCCGATCCAACAATGCAGCGCGATGTGTCCCGCGAAAGAGACAAAACAACCCATCCCCAATACCTCACGATTCCCATAGAAGAGACCTCCCCTTCCAATCTACAGTATTCGAAGGCGTTTCTTGGGTTTTTCAATTATTTTCAAGAGGTATCCAGAAGTCTCTTGGCCTTAAGTGGTTCATCCCACTAAAGGCTAAAGATGATTATGAGCTGATCAACATCGATTAATTCACAGCTTGGTGGTCTTCTGAACGAATTTATCCAGAGAATTTTTAGTTCGGTGAATGTATTCAACAGTTCGGGTATAACATCAGTATGTCGTCCAATCGCTATTGGCATCGATGATCGTCTGCAAATTTCTCAAATTTCGCAAGTCAACAACCTTCTGATGAAGTTTTCTCTTCATTAAGGTCCAATCGTTTTCAAAATGACTGGCACCTGAAAAGGCCAGTCGAGTGTCTTGACTCCCATTTGCTTCTTCCAGCAACTGCATAACTTGCCATGATGTTTTGAATCGTTGTCTTCTTGCAGTATCCACTCTTCGTTGTTCCTGCTGAACAGTCAATCACGAAATTCGTCATTTTTGGTTCCTTAGAGTAGAAACAAAGTAAAGACGTCTTCCAACCAATGTGCGAACTGATCACTCATTGTAGATTCCACAGGATTCCACATCTATTAGAATTTTTTCAACATTGCGTCAAAGGCAAAGGTTCCTTCTAGTAGTGGAATCACTTTCAGCTACAACACATTATACTGGCACGTTCTCGCCAGACAGGCTGTGGATCCAAGTATTGCCTTTAGTCACTTAGGACCCTTCGTAGAAGTTACATATCCGGTTGGAAAGTTATGGCAATGCGAAAGTGACGCTCGCGACAATGCGTAAAACGCCTTGTCTTCGGCGTAGGACCATTTTTGTTTCCTGGTGACATTTATTTGGGTGCGGGCAGCTCGCTTTGCATAAGTCAAGCCTCGGAGAGCGTCGATATAAATCCTGGGCGCGAGAGAAGAAGCTGCCCAGTGGGGCCCAGTGGGCCCGAGTCTTCCTCGTCCTTCTCGCCTCGGATTTCTCGGTGCACCCTGCTCTGCATATAATGCAACTGCCACCGGTTTGCCTCCAGCTCCTTCGTGCGCACGCATATATAAATACGTGTCCTTCCATGCGAGAACGCTGATGACCCAAGCAAGGATCATTATCGAGTCACGTATGGTGGGAGGGGAAAAAACGAGAGGGCGTTCCTCAGCGGCGTCAGTGCATTCCGTGCTTATGAAACCAAAATGCACGGATTCTCAGATTTTGTTCTGGCCTCAGGCAGAAATCAACCCAAATTGTTAGAAATATATTTAAAACACCAAAATGTTATGTGGCAGTGTAGAATCCCACAATTTGTGAAGTCTCTCAGAAGCGACGTCTTATAGTTGAAGCTTACACTGAAGACGTCCATTCAAGCAAAATATTTTACGTACATCCTTTGGTAGCCGAACAGAAGATAAGTACCAGGTTCTGTCAAAATCCATGTGCCACAACTCAAATCCTCCCCTTGTAAGTCGGTAGCGCATCGCACTCCACGGGACATTGCAGCCTTGGGCACTGCAGGGCCCGCGCTCAATTTGTACTTCTTTGAGGGGCCCAAGAGACTGATTCCCCTGATGTCCAATGAAACTGATACGAAGCTCGGAGAAAAATGGACGGCCGGGGATAACGTGATTATTCCGCGGCGGGAGGACCGTTTCTTCGCTTTGTCCAAGTGACGCCTCTAACTAGCGCTCCCGCCAGAACAAGTCAATCTTCTGGAGATTTAGTAGCGGAGATTTTGTCGCGATAACATCGAATTGTAAAATATAAGGGTGGACTTTTTTCCAACCAACTTCCAATTTTTTATCAGCCAGTTTCTTAATTGCCATACGGCTAATCCAAAGACACCGACATCACCGAAAAAATCAGTTGCGTGAACTTAAAATCTCCTTTGTTGTTACGTAGAATCCAAAATCTCCGCAATAGAAAGATCATTCATTCAACAGCACCTTTTCTTATTTCAGTAGAATCGACTGAACATCTTCAATGATGCTAATTCCAACTAGAATGCAGTTAGGCCAAGTGGAACTGGAGAATATTTGTCTCAGTGTAAGCCGAGTATTACGATGCCTTCGCAACCGTTTCCTGCGAAAACAAGCGAAGGGCCTTATTTCAGGATAAAAACGGTCTATCACGTCTTCGCTGGACCATAATTCAAGCCCGGGAGATCGTTCGAGAGCCGGGGTGCTTTGTGGGACAGGTGTAGGAATCGATTAGCATAACGTAACGACGCCTACGAACACGTAAACGCGTTCAACCCGATCGGTCCCATCTCCCAGATCACACCGTGATTAAACGCCGATCTTTCTATTCGTCCTTTTCTAAGGGTCCTCGAGTTGACGTGCCCTTTCCGCACCAGTATTCGTGGAAAGGTGCAAAAAACGGATTCGCAAAAATCGTGACCTTTGCTGGTATAGGGACCAGTCTTCAGACTGACATCTTTGGAAGGTTGAAAATTTGTTTACAGTATCTGTATCGAAATCGACCCGTATTTTTTCTTCCCGCTTGAATTCTCGATTCTCCTGAATTGCCACATGATTGATTCCACAAACTATCTTGTTAAATTCCATATGATGATGCAACATGGTACTGATTCGTTTTAACCTTTTTTTTCATCTGGTACGAGTATTTGGTTTCAAGGTCGCCCCCGTCACAGGTTCGATGATATCGAAGGTTTATGTGCCTCGCGATATAATAGCCCATTACCCGCTCGCATTGTAATGACCGCGCTTCGATGTTAATAGGGATAGAGCATACTTTTTTGCGGGACGATCACGCGTGTACACCGGGAGCTGGACGTGCCTTATAAGGATGCTTCCCGTGGTAGCTTGGATAGAATAATAGGATACCGCGCTTCTTGCGACCGCGACAACGGGCGGGTCCTGCTGCATGGCCAGATCGTGACCGAGCTGTCACGGAACGATGCATACCTTGCTCAAGGCTCCGCCAATACTCTTGCCAGCATCCAGATACATAGGCTGATGAGGGTACAAGTTGCGATTTTTTTCCGATCCCAGGCGTTTTTTTCAAAATCAGACTCAATTGCGACCTTTAGGTGGCGAACATGCGCGTGTTACCAAGGCAGAGTCACCGAAGTACGTGGGATTTAGAGCTGTAAGGGTTCCTGACATCTCACACTGAAAAGTGTGATATGCAACAAGACTCAGCAGAAGCTTTTTACTTGACGTGGCCGTGCGCTGAAAAATAATAGGTATATTTATAATTATTAAAATTGAACACAGGATTAGCAAAATTCTTTGTATACACATTTGAAGATATTTTGTACTGATTTACCAGAACACTATCCGATCACCCACTTGTTCATGAATTTTGAATACCTACTGGAATTTTTTAACTTTCTTATTCTCAGCATCTACCAAAATTATTGAGATATTTTGTAGGAGAGAATTGGATATAGGAATTAAGAAAACAAGACTAAATCCAATTCAACAAACTGAAACTTTTATTACACATTCATCTTTGAATACCCTTGAATTATTGTCAACGTCGCCCAAATAAAAACTTCGCTATTCTCCATCATATATGATTGTGCTACTTCCAAAAATATGGCTTCAGTAACCTCTCTCATCTATCACATAAACATCGAACGAAAAAATCCACCTGCCGCAGTACCCTGAAATTCCAGAATTCCCACACCAAGGATAAACGAAAATCATCGAATTCGTTGATTTAAGTTCATTCTTTTGCATGGTGATTTCTGGATTTCCCGACAGACAAATGTTTTCATTTGGATAACAGCTGAGTCTCCACTAAATGTCGTAATGACTGATAAATTGATCATGGAAATTCAAAAGCCACCGAGTGTCAAGGCACTTAACGCCTTTTGAATTCACGCCTCATGGATGCTATTCCACAACGAGGGATACACAGTTATTCTTGGTTAATAGTTTGTTCTGGTTTCGGCTTATAATCTCGATTCCAAGTGGACTTTTTCGCTCTGTGCTAGTCAGTGCTCCAGCACGGAGACAGCTTCAGCTCGTTCTTCCTGGAGCTCAGCAGCAGTGACGTTCAACTTCGACCTCGCGAAATCGCTGATGGGAAGGTCCTAAGACACAAAATACAAAATCAAATCAAAGTTGTCAACACCGATGCAGGGCAAAAAAACACTTACTTTGACAATGCTGAATTGCTTGTTTTTGATGGTCACTGGGAAGGAGAAACACAGGTCTTTGGGGACTCCATAGCTTCCATCAGAGACCACTCCCATGCTGACCCATTGACCAGGTTGGGTCCCAAACCACCAGTCCCTCATGTGATCACCAGCAGCTTTCGCCGCCGACATGGCGGAGGACATTTTCCTTGCCTCGATCACAGCTGCGCCTCTTTTTTGAATTTTTTGTAAAAATCCCTCGTTCAACCATTTCTCGTCATCCACGGCTTTAGGAACTGGCTTTTCGCCATTAGGTCCTAAGTTTACAACAGCGTGAGCGGCGTCAGGAAACTGGGTTGAACTGTGGTTGCCCCAAATTATCACGTTGCGCACTTTGTCCACCTGCAAGTAGACAGGTTCATTTTACCCTATCGATGACTCTTATTGTGATAGTAGTCGTACTTGGTGTGAGAGGAATTGCAGGTTCAGACATTTGGTTCACGCACTCGCTCGTGCCAAGCTTTTCAATTTGAGAATGATATATCTAGGAATCTTTGAGAGTTGAAAGACTTTTGTTGGATCATTTCCTTCGTTTTTTATTTAGCCAGATCAGTGTCTTGCACCAATAATTCATGGATATTTTTTGATGTCCAGATTTGGAATCTTTTGTAGACGACTTGGAATACCACTCATTTTGGAAATAACGTCTACCAACCTGAACTTTCAAACGCGCAGCCAGCGCAGCTTGGGCCCTATTTTGATCTAGCCGTGTCATGGCGGTGAAGTTCTCTTTGGGAATCGAGGGCGCGTAGTTGGAGCAAATCAGGGCGTTGGTGTTGGCAGGGTTGCCAACCACCAGGACTTTCACGTCCTTCCTGGCGAACTTGTCGAGGGCCTGGCCCTGGACCTTGAAGATCTTCACGTTGGCCGAGAGTAGGTCTTTGCGCTCCATGCCCTGTTTTCGGGGCATGGCCCCAACCAAAAAGGCCGCGGCGGCGTCCTTGAAGGCGACTTCCGGGTTGTCAGTTGGCGTCACTTCTGCATTTTTCGGGTTCTTAATCTTACTACTTTTCACTTATAATGAAAAAAGTACGATTTTTTACATGCCAAAAAAGTTGCCAACTTATCCAACTCAAAAATTTGTTATCTCAAAGTGTGACCTTTATTGCAAAACGAAAAGGCATGCTTGGAGTATGAGTTGTTGATTTATTTTTGTAAATTTTGGTTGATTATGTTTTCGAAATTGGTTTTGGAATGAGAGACGAGGTCGAATGGGAGTTTTTAATACCATTCAGGAGAGGAATGGCCAGGTCTTCTAATTCGTAAACGACGCCTTGCAAAACAGTCATCATCGGCCCAATATCCAGAAGTCGCAAATTGATTGGTTGATTAGGACCAAAAACAGCACCAGCGGCTAATTGGTACACTAATGAGTACGCGATTTGCCCAGCCGCTCCAGTGACAACAACATTGATTGGCTCAGACTATAAATAAACAAATCAAGGTCCAGGCAAAAATAAGAATAGTTGAACACTATGAAAACGAATTATTTTCACTACTTTGGGTGATTTTTATGGCATTTTTCCAATTATGTAATTTATAATGTAAAGTGGTTTTTCATTCATTAATTAAAAGTTTTTTTAATTCTTTAGAATTTTATTGCATTTTCTAAGTGTTTTGAAGATTGGAGATTTCTGAGAAACAATTGTGTTATAAAAAAAATACAAAGAAAATAATAGGGATTTAATGTTCTTTTGTAGAATTACTTTGTTGTTTGAGTAATATCTCTTTAATTTTTTTCTTTCAGTTTTCTATAGAAAATGATTCATTTTTTGCACTTTTTTTTTGATAAAATTTATCAATCCAGCACATACGAGATAAGTTGAGAATCATGGAAAATGTCAAATAAAAGATGAGAAAATTACGAAACAGAAATGAGCGAAGTTCAAAATTACATTCAATAGATTAGAACAAATTTTATTCCTGGAAAAAAATATTTCAAATTCACTAGAAAATATTAAATTTGAGAAATTTATTTAGGTACATGAAATTTTTTTGACATCATAAAAAAATCATAAATTTTCCCAACTGTTTTTTTATTCATAATAAAATTTTCTGCTTTGTAGAAATAAAACCCAGATAAAATATGATTATTTTCTGGATCCAAGGAATTTTAAAAACGTTTCAAAAACCTTAAAGAAACTAGGTATTTTATAATAAAAAATTAATTTGTTTTAATATTTACTTTCCACTACAATGATTACTTTTTCAATATAATAATAATGTATATTTTTCAATTCTGGTATTAAAATAGATACAATTTAGTTTAAGAATATCGAAATCGATATAAATTTATACATAAATGAAAATTTTTGTTTAAGAACGATTTAAAAAATTTTTATTGAATAAAAATTCAAAGTTATTATTAGAATTGGCAATAACATTGTGTTTAATTACGGAATCTGAAAAATATAGCATACATCAAGAATAAGACCTTGAAAAAAATTACCGTAATTAAAGTAAAAATAAACTATAAAGAAATTTATTATTCAGATAATGATAAATTTAGGATATGATGATAAACAAATTTTAGAGAAATATAGACATGTCTATAAAATATTATAGCATAGCTAAATATTTAAAATCATTTTTGATGATTTAAAAAAAAATTTTCTGAATGGACATTATTTCCTAAATGCTCAGAAAATTTTCATAGAATATTCCAAAAACAACAAAAAATAATTGAACTCCTCAAAACTTTTCCAGAATTAAAATTATTAATATCTGAAAAGTTAATAAGATGATTAGGAAAAAATCAAAAATTACTAAATGATTATCTCAAATTTCTGAAAACCCAAATAATATTGGAAATTTTCGAAAAAAAAGCAAATTAACTCCAAGAAATAATTTTTTAATTTTTCAAGGTCACATAAAGACTCTAGAAAAATTTCCAAAAAATCAATCTCAAAAATATTAAAATACATTCTAAACTCCATAAAAAAATTATTTAAATCTCTACATTGATTTGCATAAACGTGGAATAAAAAAAATTGATTGAAATACCCTTGAAAACCCTCAAGAAAACTTACCATTTTTTAGAAAATCGGGTTGCTTTTTTCCCTGGAAACTGCACTCGCTGTAAGATAACAAATGTTTTTGCTCCGACAGAGCAAAAATTGAAGAAACTCAAGGGAACTTGAGAAGTTAAGAAATATTCCGTGAATGTAATAGAAAATTGATAATAGTGATAATGAGGCCAATATACATATATATATGGAATTTTTAATGAACTGTGACGTATGTATTATGTATCTTGTCCATAAGGAAATATGTTCACGAAATATGGAAATATTTCCTGGAGCAGAAGCGCGAAATTTCAAAAACCGAAAAAAATACACACTTATTAATGAATATGTTTTTTTTCTTACAATGTGAAATACTCCGATAATATAAATTTTATATAAAAAACTAGAGTTTGATCCAGTTTTCAAGTTCAGAACTGGTTCAAAATATACTTTCCATTCTTATGACGTATAAATAAAATTTCAAATTTTCCGCTGAAGTTTGAATGATCACAAACAGTCACAATATGTCACAATATTGTCGTAACACAGAGAGAAAGAGAAAGAAATATTTTACAAACATTTTGTGTTCAGTGCCCGTCATGCAAATTAAAAACAATAATTGAAACTGTAAAAAGAAGTAAGTAAACTTTTCCAGTGCAAAAATCGTCGAAGCAGGTAATTTCCTCCAACACTTTTCTCCTAAATTAACAAATCAAGAATAAGAGTCTTTTTCGCATTTCATTGAATTATCAATTTTTCCAAACCTGAATTCGAACTTATTTTTCTCGCAAGTAGTGTTGCAAAATTGTCAGAATATAAACACTTTTTTTATTATTCGTTGATTTTTAGTTTTAATGATTTTGAAAAACCATGATAAAAATATGGCTTCGTAAAGAGTTATGTTGTTTCAATAGAAAAATTTTTTTTTGCCTAATTTTTGATATTTTCCAATTTTACAAAGCGATTTTCGGTGATTAAAAATCGTTAAACTTTTTCGTTTTTGATTTTTTAAATTGACAGTAAGAGTTCTACATTCTTTTACTATTTGAAATGAAGTTCTGAAATTCATTTATTTTATCTACTTTTTCCTGAAATTCCAATGATATTCAATTTAAGAAATGTAAATCAACATTTAAATTCAAAATAGTACAAAACTACAATACATCGCTTAGTAATGAATTGAATCATATAAAAGAAAAATTAATATAAATTAAAAAATCGAATTCTTCGAAAAATTGTAATGTTCCATTCTTTTTTTTTAATGGCGAATTATGATAATGCTATTCACAAGTTGGTTTAAAATTATGATATATGTGAGGTGATCCGAGAAAAGGGACCTACTATCCAAAAAATCGTTTTTCCGATTATGAGTGATTCTATAAGTTTTTAATCCAATCTTCAATTATGTGCAATCAGAATTTACTAACTTTGATTTTTTTGCTAGCTATGAATTTTTAGAAATCTTCCATCACATTTATCGTTGTGTATTTTGAATTATTCAATCGCCCGTCCCGTAAAATTTGCTTTTTGGGTAGTAGGTCCCTTTTCTCGGATTGCCTCACATATATTTTTAATCAAATAATATGAGTAAATAATACATTTAAATAGAAAGAACGAAATTCATTGAAATAATGTAAACATTCTATTTTTTTTCATTTTTAATAAAATACACGCCATTAATATTGAATACATGCATTCAAAATCATGTTTTATGAAATGAGGAACTATCTATTCTAAATAATACCTAAATAAGAAAAAAATGAGAAAAACAAATTCATTTGAATATTGTAAACATACCATTCATTTTTCTTCGTACTAATTAATTAATAATGCCATTCATGTATGGAAAAAGTGCAATACATTTCATATTGGTTAATTGAATATTATAAATAATAAACCAATTCTAAAGAAAAGAAATATATCAACATAATGTGAACATCCCATAAATTTCTTTAGTATTAATTCGCTAATAATTCCATTAATTCTTTAGCTGAAGAAACAATGGATCCTGAGTACGCAGAATTTTTCCAAGAAATCAACCGTATGGAAGAAGATCCATACATTACCGAGCCAACTCCATCAACTAGCAACACTCCGGAGTCATCTTTGATCCCTGAAATCAAAATCGAAGATGGACCCTGGAATACAAATGATTATATTCCCTACGATAAAACCATAGTTCCACAGAAATCTGAACAAATCGAACTTGGAGAAATTGTGAATGTAGATGACGCTTATCAAGCAAATGTAGAAGATTCAAATAATGCTAAATTTAAAATACTGATTCTTGATGATGCTACTTCTCCTCTCAAAAAAAATGACGTAAACAGATCAAATCAGTTTGATACTAGAGGTGAAGAAACAATTGCTGAAAATGATTATACTTCGAATAAAGAAGAAAATTCAGCTCTGAAACTGAACAAAAAAGCACTGGAAATTTTATTACAGGTTCGATAAAATCACATTTCCAAATTCTTTATTTTATACAAAAAATCTGCAATTTATACAAAAAAAAAATCATTTCCTCTTTTCCAGGTAAAAGAAAAGATGACTGACGCACTCTGCCAATGCAAGAGAAATATATCCATCATAGATAAAAAGCTCTCCGAGAAAGACAGACCGAAATCCATCAGAGGATACAAACACGTCGGCATCCCATATTTCAAAACAGCCGACTCGTACTTCTCTCCTCTGAACGAGGACGCCAAAAGAAAACAGTCCCTTGACGAGCTCGACATCATCAACCTCAGGAGAGTCGCCAGGTGGACGGCCAAGGACAAGAACATCCTCAACACCGCAATCTATGAAGAAGCCAAGGCCAAAATGCTGGACTCAAGACCCAACAACGGAACACCGGAAAGCTCAGTCATCACAATAGCCGAGGTAACGGCCTACACCAAAACTCTGAATGAGTCTGACATCGACTGGATGAAGCTGAAGACACAACAGATCCACAGCAGACACACCGAAGAAGAATGCAAGGCCATGTGGAAAGTTTACCTTCATCCCAAGATAAGAAGAACGGCGTGGACCGCCGAGGAAGACAAGAAAATGAAGGAAATTGTGGAGGATCATAGGTGCCAGGATTGGGAGGCGATTGCCAAGGAATTGGGTACCGGCAGATCAGAGTACCAGTGCTTCGTGAGGTACAACATGGAAAATGCGAAGAAGAAGGTGAAGGAGAACAGCGGTTGGACCAAGAAAGAAGACAAACTGTTGAAGGACATCGTGGACATGGTTCGAATAGGAAATTACATTCCATGGAATGAAGTGCTTAAGCTCATGCCTGGAAAAATCAAGTCACAGATATACCATCACTGGACTTACGCCTTGGCATCTAACTTGAGGAAGGGTCGCTTCACCTGCGAGGAAAGCGACACCTTGTTGAAGGCTGTGGCTAAATATGGGACTAACTTCAGTCAAATCAGCAGTACTTTATTCCCGGATAGAAAGAGCTCCCAGTTGAATGACCATTACAAGACCTTGTGCAGTAGGGATAATGTGGAGAAGCTGGGGGAAGTGGGAAATCGCATGTGGGAGTTGGGTGAAGACGAGAAGCTCATTCTCTTGCAAAAAAAGTTTGGAAATGATTGGTCCAGGATTTCCAATTTTTTTGAGAACAAGAACAGGACGCAGGTGAGGCAAAGGCATACAGCTCTCTTGCGCTACGAGTCTCGTGGGATACCGTTGAGAGATATACCAAGGTATGTTGGTATTGGGAATAAAAATTGTTTAGTTACATATTTTTGGGAAAATTGTAAATTACATGATGTTACTGGGGAAAAAAAATTCTTCAGATGCTGGGATTTGAACCTAGGACCTCTGGGGGACTTGTTGAACACTTTTTCCAATGAGCTACCTAATATTCAAAATATTATTTGTTATCGCCAAAAAAATGATTTGTGTTTTCTCTTGGAATCCACAGAACGATAAAAGTGCTGCAAGATTTTGAATTGAATGCCGATGAGTTTATCGATGACATTGACCAGGAAATCATCGGGTTTTTCAAGATCTCGCGACAAATGGAGCCTTACATAAGCTGTGCCGGTAGCAATCGTTTATTGCAACTTGAGGAACTCAATACCAGTGTCAGAAATTTGTATAATGCTTTGCAATCGCTTCACGTGAACGTCTTCGACTCCAGTTTCGTCGACCAGGACAGGTTGAGCGAGCGTGAGAGACAGCTGTTTCATGGCTTGAACGACTTCGTCAAGACTGGGACAATATCGTCAAGCAAGGTCGAGGAATGCAGGTAATTTTTCTTTAACTTATATAATACTGTGTATTTTTGGAATAATTCATTATATTTTTGTGATGTATTCGCAAAATCTTGAAAAATATATTTTTTTACATTGCAGGAACCTCATGTTCGGACCAGCACCAGAAATTCCAGAAAACGAACGTTTCGTTCCGGATCCACCGTTTTCAACTAAACTCGTTTCGAATAGGATAAGAAAAAAAGTGGTACCAGGACGAAATACGACATTGGATTACTCTCCTCCCGAAATCCCAAACATTGATACCGCTGCAGAAATGGATTTCAGCGTCATCAGTACTGATGTTCTCAAGGCTTTAGGCGAGGACCTCAACATAGAATTCGAGAAGATGAAAGAAGTTTTGGTAATCGAAGAGAAAAAATTTGAGAAAACAAAGCCTCCAGTTCCAGCCAGAAAAATTGTTGTACTTACTCCTGGAACTTTTAATCATTTTACAGAAGACGGGAGTTATTCGGAGGATGGTGAGTGTAATTTTGGTGAACCAGGATAATGTTTGAATATAATTTAAATTTTGAGATAATCAAATGAAAATCAATTTACAGTAATTATGACTGAAATAAAATTTAAATTAAGAAACATGATCCAAAAATAAGGATGATAGAAAATAAAAATTCTGGATGAGTAGATGATTTATCGAGATTTTATGTGCTTTTAGACTTTTATTAATATTTCAAAAATTACGTTGAAAAAATTGTAAGAAAACCAACAGTTCTTGTTTTCACAGAATTCGATAAATTTTCCAAGATCTGTGAAATTTATTATTTTTTGTAACTCAACAAACTTTTCAAAATCTTTAGTTTTTGTAGATTTTAAAATTTACAATATGCATCGAATTTTTTCAATTCTGAGTAATGCTAGGTAGTAAAAAAATTATGAATTTCATGAAACATTGTCTTATTTATTGTAATTTTTGGATATTACTGAATATTTTTCGAGTTTCAGATTTTTATGAAAAATGAAAAAACATTGTTTTGGAAAAATATTAGAATCAACACTTATGATTATTTTTGTAATCATATTTTGAATTTCAGTGAATTATCAATGATTCAAAGACTTCTTAATTTAAGAAATTATTTTTCAGTTTACCAACTGAAGGTTGGTTTAACCAACTTCAAATGAATTTTTGTTATTTTGCAACACTCATCAAGTTTTTCAAATTACTCTCAAAAATGAAAAAAAAAAAAAAAAAAAAAAAACGAACATATTTCGAAGGATACAATTTACAAGATTCATAAAAAATATTCGAATGCCTACAAAACTTTTTCAAATCCATACAGTTATGCATAATTTTGGATGTTTTTATTTTTCGGAATTACGAACATTACGTGTTATTTAAAAATTACAAAATTTTATAACATTTTTAAACACTCATGATTTTTCGTACTTTTCTAGTAAGTTTTAAGTCTTCAGGATTTAAAAAAAAAAATTTGAAAAGAAATATTTTTATGCATATTTTGTGAGAAATATGATAATGAACACAATATACAAAATTTACGAAAATTTCTTGAATTCTACAAATATTTTAAATTTTGTAAAATTATTAACAAAGTTTCATTTATTTGTATGTTTTTTTTATGCTTCTAAATTCTAAAAATTTTAGACTCAAATTATTAGAGAATTTTGTAAATATTCCGAAAACTTATTAAAATTTTCGATAGTTATCAAGTTTTTCAGATTTTAAAAAAAATTATGAAGAGTAATCGTACCTATTTCAAAGAAAAATAATAATATACGCAATCTTCAATTTTTCTAATCTTCCAAAACTTTGAACATCATATACAGTATTCAAAACTTTCAAAATTTTATTAAAGTCGGTCCAAATAATTAAAATTCTTAGTAATTTTTTTATTTTTTGAAAGTTTTTATAATGTATATCAAAAGACCGAAAAAAGTATGAATATTGAAACCAATCTACAAAATTTACAAAAATTTCGTAGAATTATTGACAAGCTTCCAAATAAATGAATTTTTCGTAATTTTTCGATATTTTTTTTGAAATCATGAAAAAAAAATCTTAAATGTTTCGAAGAAAAAATAAATGGCAAAGAACACGATGTACAAAATTCATGAACTTTTTTCAATAGTTTACAAATTCTTCGAATTTTTGAGGATTATAGTTAATGTTTCAATTTTTTAATATCTGTTAAAATTTCATTGACATTGTTCAAATTTTGAAGATTCTCAAGTTATTTTTTTATAATCATTAAGTTTCTCAGATTTATATCAAAAAATGACGAAAATTATCTTACATAGTTTAGAGGAATATTATTAACAACACATACAAATTAATGAAAATTTTTTAAAACTTTGCACGTTTTTACTTTTGAAATTTAAGTTGTTTTATAATTTTTTGAAATTGCTGAAGTTTCAAGCATTTGATAAAATATTCAAATTTTTATAAAAATTAGTCAAACTATTTCTACATTGAATGTTTCAGAAATTTTATAAAATACCTAATAAGATGCTGGAGAAATATGATGATAAACACAATCTGGAAATTTTAATTCAGCAATGTCTGAAATTCCACATTTTTTACGTATTTTAAAGTCTGGAATATCCTCAAAGCTTATAAATGTTTTTGAAAACTGTAGAATTTAATAGAATTATTAACAATATTGAGAATTTCTAATATGCCTTTAAATTTTTCACCTGCTTTCTAAGCCTACAAAAATATTTTGAATTGACGGATGCATTCTAAAATGAAAAATATATATCCACTAAAGCTCCCAAATTTGGTAAATATTTCAAAAATATCTCTTAATAATGATATCAAATTTTTTTCTGGTCCTCAGCCGAAGACAACGAAAGTGAGGTAAACGAAGAAAGCGACAGCCTGCAAAATTTGAATTTCACTTGGAAATGGGGAAAAAACCAAAAGTTCCTCGAAGAAGAAATCATGTACCCCAATAATTTGAGACTATTCGAATCTACAGGAAGAAATCTATTTTCACTTCACGTGTTAGAACCTTTCTCCTGCATAAAGCCAAATTTTGCGAGCCTCACGTGCTACCGGGGACTTTTGGAACTCTTCTCCTTAGACCGAGTTCCCGACGCTCCCAACACCAACCCGGACGAAGTGAAAGTTTCCAACCAAGGAAAAACGGCTTTGGATTTGCTCAAGAGGAGATTCGAGATACTCTTCACTTATCCTATGTTCATGGCGAAAATGTCCATTCCCGCAAACATGCCAACCGAACCTTTTGGCTCCGAATACGATTTTGTGAATGAAAATAAAAACATAGAAATTGAAATTGTTAAAACCAAACCGGACTTGAAACGAAAAAAGAAACCTAATCAAAATTCCATGAAGGGAAAGAGCATAAAGAGGCGTAAAAATTCCAGCAGTGATGAGAGTATTTAAAACCAATCCAAAGAAATATTGTTGCTACGATATACAATAAAATTTAGTTTTTGCACGATCTTAAAGATTTGTTATCTATTATCCCTGAAAGCCTAACACAAAAGTAGGAGGAAGTGAATTTTAGTCTCAAAAGAAACCCCAAAAATTTCAAAAACAAGAATGAGGATGTATTACTATCGATTACAAGTTACATACAACTTTACTCTTACTAATATTGAACACATTTACATTAGAAAAAAATTACTTGACAGTCGCTCCCAGTCAGCTGCGCACAAAAAACCCACATTTGTACTTGACCAAAACAACACGACTATCATTACAATCAATCCTCCACGTAACTCATAAAAATTACTAACAACCACACGTTATTATAAGTACACAAAATATCGCCAACTAGTTTATATTCGCTACTGAGATTTTCTTTTATTGCCTTCGAGATAAAATGCTCGTTTCAAATTGTAAATGCGCGAAGTAAAAAAATCAAACTTGAGTATTATCCATATTACACAATTATGAAATGTTCAGAATTCTCAATTAGGCCATTCATTCATCAAACTTTTCATGGGTACTTTTACTTTTACGAGATCTCTTTTTCACCGGTTTGCCAACATCCCTCGTCAAAATAATGACCAGTCCAGCGGAAAACACGCCCCACAGTAAAATGTTTGGATCTACTTTTTTCAAGAGCATTCGTAGATAATCAAGAACAAATTTCAAATATTCGTTTGTGATCCTTGGTGATGGTTTACTCTGAAGAATTTTCATTTTCGTGAGGTACTCTATCAATGGTTGGTGATCGCGAGAAAACACTGGGAAATATTCGCCAACCTTTTTTCTCGTCCACCATTGGGAACTGCTGCGATTAATAAAAAATTTTTCCATTATTTCGTGATATTGTGAGATTTTATTTGGTGTATTTGTGATTTTGTGACTTGTCTGTGTGTGTGTGATATTTCAAAATTGTGACATTTTTGTGATTTTGATTATACCTTTGGGACCCAGACGAAAAATGATAGGTATAAAGAGTTCCTCGAACATATTTTGGAGGGTTGTTTTTGAAAGGCATATTCACGTTGTTTAACAATGCCAGAACTTCAGGTTGATTATTCAAAAGGCGATAAGCGAGTGACATTAGCCAGGGATTTTGGTGGTACGTGCCGAAAGCAGCGAACCACATTTGCCAATCGAGTCGAGGTTGATAAGGAGCTGTAATAAAATTGATGAAAATGGGATATCCAAATAAAAATAATTTGTACCAGCTTAATCAGATCTTTTCAACATAATACTTTATACTACAATTTTTCTTACCAACAATAGGCAGAGAATTATTAACGTTTCCAGGTTTGTACAGAAATTCATATTCCTTCCAAGGCCCATCGACACTATTACCGCCCTCGATAATAATTTCTGGTCTTCCATCAATTCCTGTCATTTTACGGAAAAGTCCGTAATTATTAATAATCTGCAATTGCTCTACTTTTTTGTGCAATTGTTTCAATTCCTTAGGAACTGTTGCATTTGGCATTGAATGCAGAGTCGATAATGGAACCTGAAAACATCATCAATGATTATTAAATATGTTTTTAATATGAGTATAAGATAGATTCCAAAAAATTAGGTTATTACAATACTAATGGCGAAAATTGAGCACACGATCACAGTGTAAAACAAAGTGACGATCGTGGCCCAAATGCTTTTCTTCGTGAACATCGAATTCGCAGCAGCTTCAGAAATTGTGATTCCCAGTGAAAAGAATGCCAAGTATACAGAAACTGGCAAAACTCGAGCGAGACTACTGTTGAATTGTTCCTTCGTGAATGCTGAAATTGCATGCATAAAGACATAATAATAATTTATGGGAAAAATTCTTTATAATAAATATTATGATAAAAATAACATAACGCCTTTTTTTCTACTTAGTAGAAAATAAAAAAATTAAATTTACCAATTCCAGATTCGATTGTCCATTTCTCAGTGACCTTCAACTTGAACAAGGAAATGAGGAAAAGTACTAAGACCGTGAAAACAAGCGTGCAAACAAGCATTGACAAATAATTGACAACTCGTGAAAATCCCTGCTTTTTTCCTTTTTTGTAGAAAAAGTCGTCATCCAAAAGCGAAATGCTCAAACAAATGACGAGGAGATTGATGAAATTGTAATTTCCACATGCCATGATGCACAATTGAAGGAAAACCTGGAATTAAAAAATTTATTTCATCTTTTATATGAAATTAGTTAAGATTTTTTCTGAAAATTTGTATTCATAGAACAAAAATTCAATATGACTGGAAAAATCGTGATTTCTTTCGCCTTCATTATCTATTGTTTTAATACTGCAGATTTTTGGGATGAAATTTATTTTTTCCTTACTTGAAGAACAAATGCTCCGATTCGAACTTTCCTGTTGGGGAAGAAAAACAGGAAAGGCACGAAACTTTCCGTTGCAATGGCGTAAACTGAAGTGAATTTTAGGAACCAAGTTGGTAGATTGTGCACGTACCATGCCAAAGGCGATGGCAGAACCTGAGACTGAAAATGCACGCTCAAGGCTGAAAAAAAAATTAGAGATAACATGCTGAATTCAGGTTCCAAAATAAGATTAACTTAATATTATCTGGGTATCGTTTATATTCGAGATGTTTATACTTTTTTTATGAAAAAAAATAATATTTTACCCTGCAAACTCCACCATAATGGACACCCAGACGTGAATTTCACGACGCAGGACGAAAATAAAAATCGGAAGAGCAACCAACGAACGATCCACAATCTCACGGTATTGCTTGGACTATTAGGTCCATTGGAATAAAAAAGTGGAGCAACGATTGTGCACAGAAATCCAACTTCAAGCAAAAGTGTGTCCCTAAAAAAGGTCACAAATAATTATTAACAATGAATTTGAAAAATCTAGAATTTTGAGATGGACAACAATTTCTGATTTTTCTTCAGAATATTTCCAATTATATTTCCTTGGATACGTCATTTTTGAAAATACTTTAATGATTTTTTATGAAAATAAAGGAATTTATTTACCATTGGAACCACATAAAAGTTTGGCCAATTTGGTATAGAGAAAAATACAGTGCCCATAAAACGATGAAAAATGGTGAGATGCAGAATTTTTGGGACACGAATCTGAAAAAGAAAAATAAATAAATAATGACATTAAACACAGTTCTGATTAGGAATGATTATAATGAATATAAAAATTGTTTAAATAAACATATAAAAATATAATTCCATAATAATGATCAATAATTAAAAAACATTTTGATTTATTGATTACTTCATTTATATAAGCATTACAGTATTTGTAACAGATATGATTTTAAATTAAATAATATATACTCAATAATAATGGTTCACAAATAATTCAGAAATATATATTGATATCAATATGGTTTATAAATCAAATGGAATTCATAAACTATGCCATATTTTAAATGTTAATCTCATCATATTTTTATATTATTCTTATAAAAGTTTAAGTTGATGTTAGAAAAATATCAATAAATTACCCTAAAAAAGACAGAAAAACGCCTAAAAGTGCAACAACGTCCAAAGCATAATCCACATTGATTCCCAGAAATGGGGCCAGCCAGAGAACGGAGGGATTTTGTTTAAATTTTTGGGACAAGGAAAGTTTACTCGTCAAATCCAGTTGAACTTTCGCTGGTAAAATTCCATTGTCTCCGTAGAGGCCTGGAAAATTAGAAAATACCAACTTTGATTTTTGCATTTTATCCAAAAATATTCCATGATCTTAATTTTTGAATTAAATAGAATTTCAGATTCAAGTATCAAAAAATTCTTGAATAAAGTATTATTTTGATTCTAAGGTTCCGAAATCTGAGCATGAATGAAAAATATAAGAAGAATAAAAGAGTCATTAACCCGAAATTAAAAAAAAAAAAAAATGAAAATGATAAGAAAAATCCTGGAGGTTTGAATTTTTATTTGTACTATTTTTTACAAGATATTTGGAAACTTGAGTATCTTAAGAAATAAGTAGAATACAAAATGCAATTAAAATTTATACTATTCGTTCATCATTTTTCAATTATAAAAAAATTTTAGCTAGATAAAAATGAGATAAAACATTTTGATAAAATTTCAAAGAAAAATCAAGGAAACACTGTAGATTCTCAAGGGTAGAAAAGAGAATTTAAATTTTCAAAAATAATATTATAGTATTAACTATTGTTTCTTAAAATTTATTTAAAATTTAAATAAAATAAAAAAGTGTTTGAAAAACAGATTATTTACTTTAATCTACTTTTAAAAACAAATTTGAGAAGTAATTTTATTAAATATAATCATATTTATTTTAATACATCCAACAGACAATGAAAAATCTGCAAAAATATCTTATGAAATTTGTGAAACTTATGAATTATGAACCTAATTAAAAATTTAAAAACATATATATATTGATGATTTAAATTTGGTTTGAACAAATTTAAGTATTTGAAAATTTTATAATTGTAAGAAATGAGAATACAAAAAATATTGGAATTTCTATCTGATATTATGAAATAATGAAAATCTAGAACTCAATAGAAAGAGAATTAGTAATTCTGAGAAAACTTCTTTAAGAAAATGTAAAAACTGTCTATTTTATTGTAAAATAGAAAAATTGTTTGTATGAAAGGTAAAAGGCAATAATTTGAAAATTAATAGAAAACAACCATACATTTTCAAAACAGATAATAAATTTCAATCTTTTGGTATGGATACATTTGAGATTTTTGGATTTCAATAGGTAAATTGAAATATGGAAATTCTACAAAATTTTATTCAAAACTTCGTCAACTTCCTTATCATGATTATTACAAAAACTTTAAAAAATTAGAAGGCTATAATTTTGATTGAAACGATTTTTGAATAATACTTGAAAAACTGAGTATTTTGAAAAATAAGGAGGATTCAAAAAGCAATCAAAATTCATCTTACATTTTTTTATTCTCTTTTTTTCATGAAAATTCATAACTCGATAGAAATATGAAGAATTTTGAAAAAATGTTTGAAAAAACTATGAAAAATCAATTTCAGTATGGAGTAGAAAATTTTACTGTTTGAAAATTAAATCGTCATGATTAAAATGTAATAGAAAAAAAAAAATTATATATATATATATATATAACTGAAGAACCAATTTAGACCTATTTCGATAAAAATATTTCAGACTCCAGTATTTCAATACAGCAATCGAAGAATGATAAATCTTCAATATTATATTTTTTTAAATTTGTAAAGTTTATGTATCATGAATCTGGGAAAAAAATATTTTGCATTTAAAAATAATGAAACCCATCAATTTCATTCAAAAATTTGTAATTTTAATGGGAATCTTGAGTAATTTACAGAGTATGAATTATACAAAGAAATTTCAAAATTATTGGTAAATATATATTATTTTTGAGGTATAAAAATTAATAACGCAGTAGATGTAATATGTTAAGAATTTTAAGAACATTTCTTTGAAAAAATATAAGGACTCCATTTACAGTTAAAATGAAAACAGTTTAAAAATTATAAGACAATAATCCAAAATTAAATGCAGTATGAAAACCAGAATATTGAGATTTATTTGCATAATTTTAACTATGAAAAAAGTTAAATTATTCAATACATTAAGGAATTATATGAATTGAAAAAAAAAAATGATTTTTAATAAAGAAATAAAATAAATTCAACGGATTTTCTTGATAATTTCAATTGTTAATGGAATTTTCATTGACTGAGGTGACAGAGTATTGAAATATTAAAAATCCAAATTTATATTTCTGTAAAAAATCCAATTTATTACATTTAACTTCCTCAATTTATTATTTTATTTTTAACTATAATAATTGAATGGTAAATAATCATTTTCATTATATATTGAATATTTTCAAGATTAAGTCAAGAGAAATGTTAATGTACGAACGAAATAATTAATGTTTAATAATTTGAATAATAACAAATACATTAAATATTTTTAATTTATATAATAATATAATTACTGTATTTATCATAAATTAAATCAATAATAACATGAATATTATATTTGTAGCTTCCCGCCATAATCGAGAAAGTCACTTGTGCCATAAGGCTCAGTTTACATGATATTCTAATAAAATTTTGAACGTTATGGCATGTGTGACTTTCTCGATTAGAGCGACAAGCCACAGATAAAATGTAATAATTAATTATTTATAAATTCAAATACTCGTAATTATATACTTTATCAATGCACTATAAAAATAAAAAAAAAATAAATTTAATATGTCCTTTCCAAGCAAAATTTAAACTTTAAATAAAATCAAAACCGAAAAACCCAAATAATTTGTAATTTTTAAAAATTATCAACAAATGAATACAAAAATAATTTGGAATTCGCCATCTTTTTATCGTGCGACGCTGCCAAATTGTCGTTTTCCAGATAAATTCAATAAACAACAATTTATCAGGAATTTTACAAAATAACTGTACCCTCGCACACTAAAGAGGCAAAAACAAAAAATGCTCAAAAACAAAATATGCTCACCAGGAATTTGTATATAAAAGCTGAGGAATGCGAAAAGGTAAATAACGCAAATTCCGCGTAAAAAAAGGTTCCGAGTGTAGCGAATTTCAACCATGTTTTCTCATTGTATGCTGCACAGACGACGAAAAATGGATTTATTTTCTCAAAGGAAAAAGAAAATTAAGATTTTTTTTGGTCAGGAATACTGTAACAGATTGAAATATGAACCTGGTTTATTTAAATCTTTTTTTCTTCATGGGTGACTGTCGGTATAATCGATTTTCAGCTGATATAATATCACAAAGTCCGGTCGGATTGTAACCGCCGTCAAGTCCAAATATAGCTCGGGCGCCGCGAATACTCAACATTTGCGTGGATAAAATGTCCTCCCAAATTTCAAGTAAATTAGAAAAATCGGTTTATTAACTTTATTTAGCAAATATTTCAATGGCTCTTTTTTGACTTATATAAAATAACAAAATGACAAAAACCCCAAAATTGACAGTAGCGTAGCTAGGCAAATTGCTGCTCCAAAAGTGAAAAATTAAAGACCTTATTTTTCAGAACTTTTTTCAGAAATTTCTAAAAGGTATCGGGAATGACGTATCTATAAAAATGTCATGAAAAAGTCTGTATAGAAAGGACGTATCTAAATTTTCCTGATGACCAGAATGTGATAATTTTTGTAACTGGGGGCGGAATTTTCCCATTTTTGCCCCGGGCAGCAAAATATATAGCTACGCTACTGTAAGTCGATAACAATAACAAAAGTTGTCTATGTACGTAATAATAGTAACTGATAGTTGCAAAAAAATGTGAGGAACCTAATCGTTTTTCGCAAGCAATCTGCACTTCAAGTGCTTATCATTTTAATGGTATTGAACCAGGGGCGAAGGCAGAAAAAAATTTTGGAGGGATATTTTTTTGAAAAATATTTTTCTTTTGGGATTCCATAATTTTTTCTCTTCAACAATATGGTTACAAGAGAGCGATTTTAAATGTTTCACATTTCGGAATCCGAAAGTTATACACTTTTTGAAATCCAGAGTTGCACATTTTTCATGTTCGTAAATAATGGAATTCGATTTTTGTGATTTCCAATTAGTAAATGTGGCTTCAATATTTTTACTAATACTTTTTGTATTTATTATACCACTTTGAGGATTATATGATATTAAGTAATTTGGGTTTCTTTAAGGCTTTCTAAAAATTAATGGTCTAGGAATCAAACTTCTGAAAAATTTATGTATTTGAAATGATTTTTGAGCAAATTTCAACCACACAGAGAAATTTAAACGTATATCATAATTTTATATTATTTTCGTATGGTATATTGTTCATAGAATTGTTTAGTATCTTCATGGTATTTTATATATATATTTCTAATATTTCTATGGATCACTCAATACATTTGTAGAAATTGATGTTATAGTATTGAAACTTTCAACGATTTTGAGATTCAAAATTTATTTTTTAGACGACAGTTTCTTTTATAAAGATTACCAATACTTTTATCCCATATTTTTGTAGTATTTCTACAGTCAAACATATATGTTTAATCGTATGAATTGTATAAATTGAATTGGATTGGATATGTTTTTGTTTTCTGTGTATGTATAAATTTTCAGAACAATCTCCAAAATTATGTATAATTACAGTATTATATTATTAGATATGCTCTAGGACAGAAAGTTTTACAATTTTCTGAAAAAATTATGCCTACATAATTTTTATGTATTAAAAGATTCCTAGTAAACTAATAAGCTAGTAAACTAGTAAACATGCAAGCAAGTAAACTGGTAAGCCAGTAAACTAGTAAGCTAGAAAAAGAGTAAACTAGAAAACTAGTAAGCCAGTAAACTACTAAACTATTAATCAAGTAACCTAGTAAACTAGTAAATACTGAAATCGTAAATAATAGTAAAATAGTAAACAAATGGAAAAGTATAAAAGAAAATTAGTAAACTCGTTAATAAGTAAATTAGTCGATTAGTAAACTAGTAAACTTGTCGAATTTGTAATAGTAAACTGGTAAACTAATCAGCTAGTAAATTGGTGAGCTAGTTAAATAAAAAAAAACTAGTAAACTAGTAAATTTGTTAACAAGTGAATTAGTAAACTAGTATAAAGTTGTAAGGAAGTAAACTAGTAAACTTGCAAACTGGTAAACTAGTTAGCTAGTAAACAAGTAAACGAGTAAATTATGAATCTAGTAAACTAGTAAACTTTTTTTTCACATTTTCCCAGTATAATGTACGGAACCCTGGAGAATTAGTATATTAATAGATTACTCATATTTTTGTGGATTGTTACAGATTAAAAAAATTCAATGCTTTAGGATGAGAATTTCGATCTATCCTCAGTAATTTTAATGATTAATGATAAAATCACGTGTACATAAAGTTTTCATGTTTTATATCGTTATTCTTTTTTCGTATTTTTGAAATATTTAAAAGATTTTGTTACGCTTCCCATAATTTTCAAAGATTCATAGTATATTTAGAATTTGATACTCTAGAATCCCAAAATTTATACATCGTAGAGGCATGTGCCGAGATTTTTCAAAAAACAGTTTTTTCATAGAATTAAATTAATTTAATTATTCTTTTAAAGTTTGTATGAATCGAAAGATTTTTAATAGTGTTATATGCATTTTTTATAGATTTCTAGAATTCGACAATCTAAGATTCAAAGTTTTGTGAATTTCTAGCATTTTCGTAGACTTTTCATTTTTCTTGATTATTCACTGGGTCGCAACAATTTTTCTGATTCATTTTTTCTACGTAATCCTACGTTTTGATAATTTTCACTTTTTCTTCAAATGTACACTACTAACGTTTCCATGCATTTTTTTGCAACTTCTATTTCTATTCTTTATCGATGTAACTTTTTTCATTTTTAGATGAAATCTTGATTGATTCCATCAGAATTCCAGGAGGAGTTCGAACCCCCAAAACCCCTCTTTTATTTAAGAAGCCGAGTTTGGCCATTATTCTTCTAATTTTGTTTTTGCTTATAGATACTTTGACGAGTCTCGTAACGGATCCCTGAACAAGCTTGGCTACTTGGCCAGAGCGTCGGGCTCTTATAAAGCCCAAGTATGAAACTTGGCTCCTGGGAGAGTCCTGGTAATCACCGAACTTCGCTGCTCCCCCAGGAACGGCCTCCGCCCCCGAACCCCCCCACGGACCTTCCGAAGTACTGATATAACTTTGTTTCTGAGGGCCGGCACCGTTTCTGCAGCATCCCTTACAGCCACTTTACGCTGGATTCCCGCATCGCGAGACGCCGTTCCGACAATGGGCCCTTCTTTATCTCGTGATTTCGTAAGATAAGAAACTTGAGTATGCCTGTGAAGCCCCAGGCCGGATAAACCGCGCTATGAAACAGATTGTCTTGGGAATTTACGATCCCTGGCGGCCGGTTCGCCGCGAAAGGGACGCCTGTTCGAGGCATTGCGGAAATTTATGATGGCTTGACCCTTCCGAACGGCGATGCTTTACTTGCAGGACTTCTGATTGATTCTTATTTATGAACTTGTTTTTGAGGAAATTCACTCAATTGCTGTAACAGAACCCAGATGGGATGTTTCTAACCATTTCGACACAAATTGGGACAGGAGATTCTAACTTAATAAATAAATCGAGTGGGAATTATCTAGTCATCATGAATTTTTTCATTTGGCCAGTGATCTTTTGACCTGATTTTCCAGTATTTTGATTAAGTGGAATGGAGAAATTGCTATCTCATTGCATTATTGTTCCATAAGAAATAAGACAGGAAGACAGACAATTTTTGTCTAAGAAGAAAAGAAAAAATTTTTTTTGAAAGGAGAACCAATTCTTTGATGTCACGTAAAGGTACCAATACGAACTTGCATATTATACCGACAGGAAGTGATAAGGAATTTCCATGTTCATTCTTTGTCATCCATGAAAAACTTTCTCTAGATACGCTCGACGTTCAACGAGATTTGATTTTCCAGTAATTTTTTTTTAATCCTCCTTAAAAAAAAATTAAATTCTTGATAATTTCAAATAAACTGCTTCTAAAAACTGTTCGGTGCTGAAAATTAGTCTAACCTATCAACATTTCAAGTTTTCCATATTTTATTGAATAATAGAAGTACGTTCATAGGTTTATTAAAAAAAAAAAGATGATGAATACACAAGTTAGAATATTTATAAACTTTCCCCTGAAATATTACATACTTTCAAAATTTAATAAAATTTTTAACAAAATCAGCAACACATACTGTTCTAGGGTAGTATACCAGGAATATTCTCGAAAATATTTCTGGAACATTCTACTAATGTTAAAATAGTGAAATCAGGTAAATCTTAGTAGAAAAAGGCGACGAAAGTTCATCGACAATTTTCTAGAGTTATTGAACTCATAAAAAACTACTATTAGGCATTAGTTGATTCTTATAATATTGTTTGAAACTTTCCTGGAATATTCTTAAAATATTATAAGTGTGTAATTTTATTAGTTTTTCATTTTTCGATATTCTGTAAACATGTTTTCAAATTGTTCTCGATTTTATATCGTAAAATTACCGCATATAAATTTTTCTTAACAACCTTTTTTTACATTGATTCTTATGAATTATAAAATATGTTTATTAAATTATGATCTTTTGTGGAGGACAATGAAAGACAAGCTCATTTTTTCAACTCGTTCTTAATAAAGATCTCATCATTATAGAATAATATGATGAAGATTTCAAAAATTAGTTTTTATACTATATAAAATAAATGCTTAAATGCTTTCTGCAGGAGGATTTTTAAGTGAGAACAAGCACATTCTAGCGTTTTATTTCTCTGTTGCATGACGAATTTGAAGAATAACTATTTTTCTTTCAACTCCCAAAATTCGTCAATTAGAGACATATAGAAACATTAAAATTTTCGAAAATTAAAATATTCCGAATTTTGAGAACTTTCATGAAAAGCGGAACAATGTGAAATCGTTTACAATTTTTTTTATTACAATAATCCTGATCGAGAGAATTGATTTTGAGACAATTTTTTTATTTTCCAACTATTGTTTGTAAATAATTGTTATTCAACTAATCAAATCGAAGTTTTTAAAATTTCGACTCAATTGGAAAGGAAAGTGAAGATATAAATTGCGAATTATTTCTAGCTTGTTCCATTTTCTTTTACTTACACTATGCAACACACAATATGGGGCGGGTTCGAAAGTATCTCCCCTCGTTGCATTGATTTCTACAATAATGGACCTGAAATCCCGAACTGAAATTGACTTAAAGAATAATACTTTCTAATCAACAAATAGGAAAAATAAATACCATGTTTATTGTTTTATCATTTTATTGATCCACTTTGATACAATTATTTATTTATGAACTAGTGCATTGGTAATGTTATTCAAATGGGAGATACGGTTGAAATATGAATTTTTCGAGCTTCAATAATACAAGAGCTTTTGATGCAAGATTTAAAATATTTATTAAAATATGCAAATAAAATAGCACGCAGAACTTTGAGTTAAAATTTAAAAATCAAGTACTTGATTTAACCTTTACTTTTTTAAATTTTATTGTTTATCATGAAATAATTTATTGTAATTTATAATTTTTGACTTTTATGTTTCACTTCAAACCGATCTAATTGTTTACGGAGGTTTTTATGTTTCTTGATTTCAAATAAATAGAAAGAAAATGAGGAATACGAATTCAAATTCATGAATTGTAGTATCGAGTTCTAAAATCTTTCGTGTCTAACAGAAATGTAAAACCACAACTTAATTGAGAAAAATCTTATAATTTAGTTTCAATTTTACTGCCACGAATTTCTTACGAAAATTGTGACATAATGTTCAAGAAAATTATTTTCATCTGTTGATATTAGACTTGTTTCAAATTAATAAATAAAATAGAAAAAAAAAAAATAAAAAAAAAGGAAACGTTGAAAAAATTTGAAACTTTTTTCACTTTTCAAAATCACCCTCAAATTCTTTTCTTCAAAAACCATAGAAAATTGAGGTTTTCAGTCACTTCGTAGTAATTCGAAACACATTTAAAAATTACTTGAAAATATTTTTAACATTCCTGTGGCCAGCAGAGAATTTTTTCTTTCATTATTACAAAAAAAAGGTAGAACATATTCCTCAACAAAATTTTGCACTGTAAAAATAAAATGTGATTGAAACTTAAGATTAGGGTAGGTAAGAATATCAAAAAAGTTTAACAGAAGTGATTTTATTCATATTTACTTAAGAGAATACGAAAATCTTTAATACTTGAATGTCTTGAAAATCACTATGACAAATTAGACGAAAAGTAATTTTATTTTTATGTTCATAATTTGTGCCTAAACTTTAAAAAAGAAAAACTTACAAATGGACTAATTAAAACACAATAGAACATTTTTTTAATTTTGAATGGCACAATACAGAATTTTGGAAGTAATACATGTAATCCATGATCAAAATTAATGTATACATCTTATTAATATTATATAATTCATGATTTATTTCAAATAATCAAAATATCTTCAATGTTATCAATCAATTTAAATAAATATGTGACTTCCGAGGCCAAACATCTAAAAAAATCAGTTACTTTAAATAAACTCAAACACTGTAGATCCTCTAAAAAATCACAATATGAATTTATTTTCTCAAAAAGTCACGTAAATATAGGTTTCGAGTCACTTCACATCAAATAAAAAAAATTTAGTAAGTAACTATGAAATAATATATTTTTCCCTACCATTCATCACACTGAAATATTATGTTTATTTCTTTGATTTAAAAATTTAAAATAAAGATTATTATATTCTGCTAAACAAACTGGTACTCTGTCACTAAAAATTTTCGTCTCGAAACTTGGAGAAGATTTATTTCTGAAATTACAATAACTATATAATATAGTTATTGAAAATCAGTTATTTTAAATAAAGTCAAATTATACAACTAATACTCAAAAAAGTTCTTCTCTGCAAAAGTCATGTGAAATTCAGATGGCGAATCAATTCGTCAATATTCACAAAAATTTATAAAACAACTCCACAGACACACATTTTTCACTGAAAAATTATTGTTTTTTCTCACATCTCAATCAAATTTCTTTTAAATAAAGTGTCACACTGTAAAAAAATTATTGTATTAAAACAACAAAAAAACACTAAGTATGAAACCTTTAATGATGAATATTTTTTCAAAAAATACAAAAATCTTCAAAATCTCACTCAAAAATCACCATAAATAGAAACACTCGAACAATTTTCTCTGGAAAAAGACTTCTGCACAAGCTTGAAAAACAAATGATGGATTATTGAAAATATTGTTCTTTTCGTGGACAAAAAAATTGGGGAAATGATCACTTGAACGAAAAAAAACCGAATGGACTGTTTTGACCAGTGTCAGCTCTTAAACTGATTTCGCGGCCGGGAAAAAGCCGCTCGTTCCGGAAACGGGTCTTGCAGCGCCCTTTTCAAGGGGCCCAGCATCCAGTTTTCTGGCCCAACAGGATATTCCGCGGCTTTGTGGGCCCGCAGCATCTAGTTGACGCTCGCACAATGATGGACCACTCTTTCATTTAACGGAATACTGACCGGTAATGAATTCCCTCGCGAAACAGGGAATTAATCGAGATGACCAACCGGATCGACAGATGTTTTTTTAGCTCCTGTGTCCAGATGTTAAGAAGATGATGAAATTTTTTATGGGATGAGTTTGTCGAGATTATCGATTGTTATGCAATAGTGAACGTTGGGATGGATGAAGGGGTAGATTTTGGTTGAGAATAAACATAATTTTGAAAATATGGATTTGATATTGAGGATGGAATATGGTGATTTTAGAGAGTTATTGTTGAATTGGTGAATTTTCAAAAGCTGGAGAATAGTTTTTTGAATGAAGAATACTGTAGAATTTTTCAGATAATTGCTACTGTTGCGAGAAATAGTTTATCTATAATTGTTTGGGACTTGAAAAAGTTCTTGAGAAATTTTGGTAGGAGTTTTTGAGGATTATGGATTTTTGACAAAAAAAATCCATTGATTGATAGAAAATTTAAATATGAAAAATTTTAGAGGAATTTGGAAGTAATGCAAAATTTACATGAGTTGGACGAATTTTCGTGGAATTTCGAAAGTTTCAATATGTTTGTGTAGTAAATTTTGAGGAAAAAAAAAATTAAATAATCTCAAAGACTGTATATAATTATACATAATATGAAAAATTTTTATTTCAGATACTGATCCTTATATTTTTTTGAAACAAACAGGATAATGTAGCTATATTTTGTGTAAATATCTGAAAATCTTGAAAAATCGATAAATTATGAAAAATCACTACGAGTTTGACGAATTTTCAATTATTTTGGAACATTTCAAAACCTTTTTATTATTTACAAAAGAAGACAAGCTTTAAAAAAGTTAACAACATGACGTAATTTAAAAATTGTTCATAATTTCATAAAAATCGAAAAATTTCTAGAATTATGGTTTCATTTTACTAATTTTGTACATTGTGCTCATCATCATATACTTCTTAATAATAGATGAAAAAAATTTTTTTTTTCATTTATTGATGAAACTTAAGAATTGAAAAGTACTAGAAAATTACGAAAAATTTCCATGAGTTTGACAAATTTTTATTATTATCTAGTTATTTTGAAAATGTTTGTACTATGATTGAAATTTTGAGAATTTTGAACAGTTATTAATTTTAGTGATATCAATGAATGTTCATTAATTTTGCAGTTGTGCTTATTCTATTTCTTTGGAATATGCAAAATATTTTTGATTTTCAGTAAAAAAATCTTGAATAATGAAAAGTTATAAAAAATCTTGATGATTTATATCAGATTTCAGTAATTTTTCAGTTTATATATCCTAGTATTATGTTCGAAGTAAGTGAACATTCAGAGAATAAAAATAATTAAAAAATTGTCAATTATAAGATGAAACTCGAAAAATTTCTAGTATTTAGGAAAATATTTATTTATTTTGTAAATTATGTTCATAATTATATTTTTTCAATGTATGTAACATGATTTTGAAAAATTTTTTTTTATAAGACTTCAAAACCTAGAAAATATGAGGAAATAACGAAAACCTTTAATAGGTTTCAAAACTTTGATGAAATTTTCGTCAAGTTCAGAGAATCGTTCGTATTATTCTTAGAATTTTAAAAATTTCGGAAATTGACGAATATGTTCATTATTTTGCGGATAGTCTTTATTGTATATTTCTGAAATATGCAGTATATTCTGCAATTTTGAGTGAGAAATCTGACTTTCTTCATGACTTAAAAATTGTTAAAAATTCTAAAGAATAAGATAAATTTCATTAATTTTGGAAAGTTTGTAAATCATTGTATAATGTTTAAAGTTAGAAAAGTTAAGAAAATCAAAATACATGAAAATAATAGAAATGTTGCTAATTATTCGACGAATCTCGGAAAATTTCGAATATTTCAAAAAGTATTCGTAAATTTTCTAAATTTTGATGATTATCATATTTTTCCGACGGTTTCTTCCTTTTTTTATAAGATTCTTTGAACAATTAGAAAATATATGAAAATTACGAGAAATGACGACTAGTATGACAAACTTAAATAAAAATATTAAGTAATTTCTCGAATTTTTCCATCATATTTCAAATAATTGAAATTTTGAAGAATTGAAAAATGTTAAAAATTTCAATGATTGTAAATAGCTGCATAAAAATCCGATGAATTTGTATAATTTCAGAGAACATTTATTTATTTATTTTGTGGATTGTGCTCATTACGTTTTTTTTTTAATATGCAATATATTTGTCGATAAATCCGACATTCTTGAATAATTGACAAATCATAAACAAATCCTAATGGTTTGCATGAATTTTCAATTAGTTTTTAGAGTTTGGAAATCCTTGTACAATATTTGAAGTTGGGATAAGTCTAGAAAATTAAAATACCTACATAAAAATAATGGAAAGATCGTCACTAATATGAATAATCTCGGAAAATTTCTAGTATTCCAGAATGCGTATTCATAAAATTTGTAAATTTTGTTCATCATCATTTTTCTTCGTAGGTTTTTTTCATTTTTCCACGAGATTCTTGAAAAAATCAAGAAGCATGTGCAAACTACGAAAAATTACATTTACTTCAAAACATTCTAACAAATATTAAGTATATTAAGTAGGTTTAGAATTGTTTGTATCATTTTTCAAGTAATTGAAATGGTGAGAAATTGAAGAATGTTGGAAATTTCAAAGATTATTGATAATTCCATAAAATTCGATACATTTGCATAATTCCAAAGAACGTTCATTTATTGTCCAGATTGTGCTCAATATATTTATTTGAAATATACAATATATTTCTCAATGTTCGATACAGACACTGATATTCTTGTTTAGGTAAAATATATTCAAACTGTTGATAATTTTGACGAATTTTCATTAATTACGGAGTGTTCGAAAATCTTTGCGTTATGTTTGAAATCGCTAAAAGCTAAGAAAATTCAAATAAATCACAATGATGAAAAGATTGTCAATAATTTGATGAATCTCATTTTTTTCCAAATATGCAGGATAATGTTTCTCAATCGTCAGTAAAAAATCTTTTAGACGGTTGGAAAATAATGAATAATCTTACCAAGTTAGACGTATATTTTTATATTAAATTTGGCGAGTTCTTGAAACCTTGTATTATGTTTTAAATGAAGAAAATTTGATGATATTTCATTATCAAAAATAAATAATAATGAAAATCCAAAGCATATAAATTTATTGGAAAAAAATGCATTGTTCTTTAAATTTTTAGAATGCAATCATAATTATGAATTCTTAGAATGAGGAATATTAATAGTATTAATATTCCTGAATTTGAATGATAATCGAATTATATAACTTTTATATAAAACGTCCAAATAAGTACGTACATGGACACGATGAATCCCTGTTTGAGCAGAGATTTCTCAAAGGAACGACCCTGAATTGAGGTATTCTAATGGAATCGACGGGGTAAGATTCGCGAGCATCGATTAAGAAGATGCCGGACAAGTCAGGAGGCAAGTTATTGAATAGTCCCGAGCGTGCATGGGGGCCCTGGCAAGCGAGGAAGGGTTGGTCAAGAAAGATAACTTTATAGAGAGGGTAAGACGCCGCGATGCTGGGGGTTTATTGGGTGTGCACCCTTTCGCTTGCTTTCTCGGCAACGTCCCCTTTCGATCCCAGCATCACCATGGCGTTTCTCCGATGATGAAAGCGAAATTGCCCCTCAAAAAATATGGCCGGCTCAATGCAATTCCGAAGGGTCCAAGCAACTGCTCCTTCCAGCTTCCTAACGTCTAACGGAATTTTCGATCACGTTCGACGAATCTCTATAAAGTTAGAGGATATTTTTGTTTATTGATTTTTTATTGAGTTTCCGTCGTGGAATGGAAAAATTTCAATTTGAATTTAGGACAAGAAAAGTTGAAAATGGAGGACAAGGGGGTTAATAAAAAACGAACAAATTGGGAGGGGATTTAATTTTCTGAATGTTATCTACCTAAACGACTATTTTACCGAGGGTTCAAAATCCTGAATTGTATATCACGGAAATCGCAAAAAATTTCCAATCAACAAACCACGATGATACATAATTATAATAATTTGATTTAGGTAATTATAAGTACAAATTTCATTTTTCTTAGTTATTATATCAATTCAATTATAATCCTGGTTATATTAATTATATAATCATATGAATCATATGATTATATTATTTGAATCATGTAATAACCGTAATTTTACATTAATGAATAATTGATAGATGGAAAATTGAGGCAAATCAAATTCTCAAAAATTCATAATAATAATAAATTATTATCATAGCAAAGGCCGTTGTTTCAAAAATACATTTCACGCATAAATAATAGTGCAAGAAAAGTCACTTATAATTTATAATCATGGTTAGACAGTGTAAAAATAAATGATAAATGGCTGAATTTTTCATCGGAATTTTCTAATTCATTCATAATTCAAATCATTTGGGAAAATTAAACTCATAAGAAAAAAATTTGAATTTCTAAAGGTTGCAATTGAGAAAATTTGGAGTGACTGATGGTTTTAAAAGTTTAAGAATTTTAGAGTGGAAGAACGAACATATGAAAAATTATAACCTTTAAATTTCAAGGGTCATTTACCTAATTATTTGAAAAGTGTATTTTTTGATTTTGAAAACACTGATTTTACATAAATTTTAGCGGAATTACTGTTTTTTCTGATTTTCTCACCAATCTTAAAAAAAATTGAGATTTCCAAATTCTGAGTTAAATATGACAATAGTGAAAAAATTGATTAAACCATATAATCTGTCAGATTCTCAGTAATTCTGAGTATATATCCAAGAAATTTGTAGAATATTAGAAAATGTCCATATGTTTCGCAGATTGTGCAAATTATCATATTTCTTCGAAATAAAAGTAATATTGTTTTTTTTCTACATGAAAAACTTGGGTAGGATTTGAAAATTACGAAAATTTCGAATGAGTTGGTCCTATTCGTAAACATTGTAGAAAGTTTTCAAAACGCTTAAAAGATCAGAAACAATGCTAACTTCAAAAATAAAAAATAATTTGAGAAAATTCGGAAAATTTGCATAATTTAAAAAAATGTTTCTGAATTTTGGAGATTACGCTAATTTTTACATTTCTTGATGTTTTTATTCATTTTTTTTTTATCTGGAAAATTTCGAACGCATTAAAATATAACAAAGAATATAAATTAGTTGGACGAATTTCTCAAAAACCTAGCAAGTTTTCAATAGTTTGTATTTATAGTTTGAAACTGTGAAAGTTTTGAATAATGGAATCAACATAGAAAATCCATAGGATTTTTCATTTAGTCTTAAAATATTCGGGAAATTCCTAAATTTTCAGAAAATGTTCACTCATTTTGGAAATCGTATTTTATCTTCATATTTGTTTAAAAAAATTTCGAAATGTTGTCGCCTTGGACTTTCTAAAAAACTTGAAAAACATTAAAAAATTACGATGATTTCCGATGAATTAATTTTTTTTATGGAATCTGGAGAGTTAATGAAGTTCATTAGATATGAAATATTAGGAATTGTCAAGAATTAGAAGGATTGATAATTCCCAGAATGACCAAAAATTTTTGTAAATTCGTAAAATTTTAAACGTGATGTTATTATAAAATATATTATATTAAATAGTGTCGATAATAATTATGTATAAGGAATTGATAATAAATAATGAAAAATTACTCAATATTACGTAAAATTTACGAAATTTTCACGAATTTCATAGATAGTGTTTCTTTTATCATATATGCTCTAAATATGCTTGATAAAGTTTCTTTATTTTTGATAAAAATCTGGAAATTTGAAAAATTATGATTATCCTTCATCTATTGGATTCAAATGGTTTGTATGATCTTGAAAAAAAAAAAAACTTTTTATCAAGAAACATTTTTAACGCATCAGATTTGTAAACCAGTCTGTATAATTCGAAATATTTGAAAATTTCCTGTAAATTCTTTCGTTTGGTTAATGCAGTTCATTACTTCATTTTTAAAAATATGCATCGCAATGTTTTTTCATCTCTCAAACTCAAAAAATTTGATGAATGTTCAAAATTTAGGAAAAATATCAAAAATTTCGACGAATTTTATCGAATTTGAAAAAGTTTAGGCTTATCATGTATAATGATAAAGGTTTCTCAAATATTTCTAAATGAGATGAAATTCTGAAACTTATTTATGACTCTGAAATTCGAATGATTTCCAGAATTTCCGATAATATTCATAATCCATGTAGATTGTGGAAAATTTCATAAATTATGTAAAACCAAACAAGTCATTCAATATTCTTCAAATTCGCTAAAATCGAATAATATTCCATAGTACACAGAAGCTCGACGAATTCGAAAATTTGAATAAAAATCCATAATTCCAGAAGGCTTCCATGAATTTCCCAACTCATGAAAGATTTCGAAAATTTACTCGGACAAATCACGATACGTGAATTGATGAATTTTCTCGCATTTTCGCATATCTCCTAAAATTCACGATCCTAAGCTCAACCCCTTTTCCTCCCAAGATTCCTCAGAAATGCTCTAATCCTCCTTCAGCAACATCGACAAGAAATTCGTCCAGACATCGATTCGCAGTTTTGAAGTATATGCTCCCCCTGCTTGATTTCCTCAATAATCGCATCGTTGGGCACTTCCGGTCGAGCGCTCGAAGGACCTGAGGAATGCCTGCTAATACGTCCAGTGCTAAAAAGGCTCGATAGGTGATATTATATTAATTTCATGAGCCTCCCCATGCCCCGTATCGCCTCTATTCACGGAATCCAATCTCCAGAAGCACCGGCGACTTCCGGGCTTTTCTCTTTAAGATATCGCCTAGATGCGTGGGAGTGGTAGTCGGTTATTAAATTTGACCAATGGCCATCAGCAAGATCGATCCCCGTCGGGTTTCACTGAGAATTTCAATTAATCAAACTACGCTTTAGCTACTTTGACGCGACAGTCGTACACCATAAACCTGCACTGAGAAAAAAGTACTTTCTGGAGTATATATATATATATAGTGAAAGGTACTAGAATATTGCAAGTTTAAAAATTGTACTGCAAATATTGTCATTTTTATTTGACGTATTACATATTATATAGTAAAAATTTTATATTGCAGTAATTACAATATATATGCCAGTTTTTACTTGAATCTACAGAATGCAAACAAATTGTAATTTTATCTATCCTAGTACACAAGATTGAATATTCATGTGTATGGAAATATCAAATTGAATATTTAACCTTTTATCATTTATATTTCATTATCATGAACTAAGGAAAAATATTGTACATTTAAAAATAAGCATTGCAAAATTTAAAATATCATCTTGTAAAGTCTACAATATTTTGTCAATTTTTTTCCAATATCGTATAAGTAAAAATATGATATACTAGAAATTACACAAAAATGCAGCAGAGAGAACTATACAAATTTGAATACCTGTGAAACTGTGTGGCAGTCTCTGAAATATGGATTTTAGTAGGAATTACAATATGACATTATATAGAAAATTTTATAAAATTTTGGAAAATTTTTGTGGTTTTAGTCCAAATAGTGAGAATTTATATTCCATGATTCTTTGTTTTTCATTGCCAGAATTGTCCATTTTCTTTATCTATTTCAACATGAAAATCGTACATTGTACACCTGGGGAAGAAAGATTTTTTTTTTGAGTTTAAGTTCATAGTCCTTAATTTTGACTCTTGAGTTTTCGAAATTATTGATCATTTTCTCACAATTCTTTATTTTTTCTGAAATTTCTAGAAATATTATGAAAAAAATATATGAATATATAAAATCATTTATGAAATTCTATGATTAAACTTTCTAAAATTTCGAACATTGTTTACTGTTTTAATCAAGAGAGTGAGAAATTTTATAATTCTTGATTTTTCATTGTCCAATTTTTCTTTTTTCTTCAGCTACTTCAACATGAAATTTGTGCATTTCACATATAAGGAAAAACAATTTTCTTTTTGTCATGAGTATAAATTTTTTTTTCTTCGCTCAGACTCCTGAATTTTAGAAATTTCTAAAACATAATCATATTTGCACAATTCTTCAGTTTTTCTGAAAATTCAGGAAATACTTCATTATTAGAGAATTTCATAAAATACAAAAATTTTGAAAATTTAGAATAATATGCATTATTCCAGTCTAAATAGCAACAAATTCCATAATTTTAGATTTCTTATTTCCAGAATTTTCCATTTTCTTCAGCTACTTCAACATGAGAGTATGTTTTTTTTGTCCTCGGCTTTGACTTGTTTTACTAACTGCTAATGACGTTCGAAAATATTTTTTTCTGTGGAAAATGGAATATTCTTGCTGTAAAAAAATTTCAATATTGATATGAATAGAATGAGTAACTATCTGACAAAAATTTAATTTTTATTTACAAGTTGATTTTAGAAATGTCTAATATTCCATCATTTTTCTACAATTCTTGAATTCTTCTGAAAATTCTGGAACAGTGATCTTATATAAAGAAAATGTTATAACGTTCTCAAATTTTCGGGTTTTTTCAATATTTTTCAACTTTTTCAGTCCAGATATCTTAATGGTTCGATTTTTGATTCATTATTTTACAAATTAAAGTACTCTTACGTATTTTCTTACCTAATAATATCTTAGAAAAAATTTACGATTGAAAACACCACGAAATAATGAAATAATAAAATAAAATAATAATAAATATTAATAAATAATAATTAAGTGCACTTTTCATTAATATAATTATTCAATAGTAGTCTTCATTTCTAAGATTCATTATTGTATTTTTTGTAACTTTGCAACCCTATAAATTCTAGGTAACAGTAGAGAGCTGCAGATTATTGATTCAACCCTTTACAAAGTTCCCTAAATAACCCTTTACAAGAAACATACCAGCCACCCCATCGAACAAGTTCAGCTAGATTTATCATAGTGGCGCCAAAAGATCGTACGAAAATTGCATTTCAGAAATCAATAAAAACCAAAAATATTTTATTGAAAAAAATGTTATATGTTCTTTCATAACTCGAATTTCAATGAATTCAAAGAGAATTTTGAAATTCATTCTTCAATTCCTAATGAAATTCTCATTCATTATATAGTTATTTTAGAAAATCCTAGATTTTAATGAGATTCATGAGCAGAAAAGAAAAATGACTGAATTTCGAAAAAAAAAAAAATTGATCTAAAAATGTGTGTTCCCAAAATTTCAAAATCTGAGATGCTTGAAATTTGTCATGATGGAGATTTTGATATGCAAAAAATTTGGAAATCGTAGGCAACAGAGAGTGGAAAAATTTTCGGATAGGTTGAAAGAATTCGCAAATTATAGATTTTCTAAATTTCCCCTCAATCTCGTAACTGTGTACAAAAAATTGCTAAAAAATTGATTATTCATACACTCTCATTAATTAAAATCAAATCTAATATAAAGTGTTTATTTTTTCAATCTGTTTTTTATTTTTTAGGCACCAAATATAAATTTACTTGAAATACTTGACAAATTTTCATAATTTCTACGAATTTTTTAAATTCTTTTAACATTTTGATTCGAAACTCAGTGTCTTATCAGGGCATTTACACCTGAATAGATCAAAGACTGTGGTGCAAAAAACTTGTCTGTAAAAACAGCAGCTCTGGACCAGACCTTTTCTCACGACACGAGAGCGTATCTCCGGTGATCCTTCGTATCACCTTTTAAATCCATGGAAGCAAGCCAGAAATGCAAATAAGTCGCGAGGGGGATAACAATGACCAAAGCCAGTCATCGATAACTTGGACTCATCTCGCTGCAACCACACATACACTCGATTTTCAACATCTTTAATAAAAAAAAAATTCTTCAGTTTCATTTGATCCAACTGAATTTTATATAAAATTGGAGTCATTGAAAATGTCGGTCGGGCTGATTGGATTTACAGTCGTACTGATGGAATTTCCAATGGTTTTTACTGTAAAAAAAGGTACAGTTGGTGAATAAATAATTTTTTTATTATGGTCATTATTTAATAACAAAGGATATTTTCAGTTGACGTAGGTGGATTTTTTTGAGTGATGACAGTGTCAAAAATTTCAATTAGGATATTGGTAACTTTTTTTTCAGTATGAATGAATTAATTTTTCGTGGAAGGTGATGTTAACGGAATTTTTCATGTGGAGCAAAAAAAAAATTTTTTCATCTCCTCAATTTGAGAATCTAAAGCTTCAAAGTATTTACATTTATTTGATTAGGAATGGTAAGGAATTCATATCAGTGATAAATAAATAATCTATAAAGATGATGAAGAACAATGATATGATAAGCAGTAAATTATAAACGACACACGATAGAAAGAAAAAGAATTAGTCAAAAAAGATATAACTTGAAAAATAGTACACTTCAAAAATAAGTATCGTCTACTTTGTAGACGATACTAATATATACATAACTTACAGAAAAATGTTGCTTCTTATTCTTACGAAAATTTTTATTGTTCTACAAAAAATTATAATCAAAACAATTAGAATACACTAAAAAGGAGTATGAGAACGTGATTTCGAAAGCCAAACATGCAAATTTATAAATATTTACATCCTTTAATAAATTTTGTACAGAGTAAGTTTCTAAAACTTAGAGAATGGACAAAAATTTGTGGAGAGAGCTTTTTAAAAGAATTTTTTCTTCGGGATTTTATAATTTCCAATTTTTGACGATCTGGTTTTAAACTAGGTTTAAATTTTCAATATTTGAATTTTCGAATTTTTAAGTAATCTGACTTAAATTTACAATTTTATTTACACATTTTCATTATATAATTCAATTAACGAAATATTCGAGGTAGTTATTGTAAGTAGTTATTGTTATTTTTTGGTTGGTAAATTGAAGAATTTTGTTCAACTTTCATATTATACATGATATGAATTCAAATTTTTAAAACGAAGTATTTCATTTCCATCTTTCTTATACGTAATTTAGAACTCTATTAATTTGACAATATTTTTTGTTTGAATTATGATTAAGCAGCATTTTATGTTGAAAATATACACGACTTGACAAAATTTCCTTTTTTTCAAAAGATTACTCTTTATTTAAATGTTTTTAATATTCAGAATTTTACTTTTTGTTTCACTTTCAGATTGTTATACAAATAAAACTCATGCGGATTCCTAAGACTGCAAATTTTATTCCCATCGTTTTCATATTCTCAAAAGTCTTTTAATTTTATTATGTATTTTTATCAAAATTATAACAAAGCAGTTTTTATCCTCGAAATATGCACATTATGTTCAAATATTCAATATTTCGAAAAATTTATCATTTTTTTTGGTAATAAAATAAAAAATTCCGAATATCGTTTAACTTTTAGATATATCTAATGCAAATTTTGAAAACCAATATTTCATTTCCATTCGTTCTTGTATAAACAAAACTCATATAATTTGATATTATTTTTTTCTAAAAATTATACAAAAGCAGTATTTTATTCTGGAAGTATGCATAATATGTTCAAACTTCTTATTTTTCGAAAGAATGATTATTATTTTTATGTTAATGAAATAAAGAATTCTCAATATTCTTTGAATTTTCAATTGTTATACATATATATATATAACTTATTGAAATTTCAAAGAATGAAAACTTTCATTCTAGTCGTTCTTATATGTATTTAAATTTCTTTTTATTTAAAAAAAATTAATAAAGTTATAATAAAGCAGTATTTTATTCTGAAAATCTGCAAAAAAAAATGTTGATTTTCCCAATTTTCAAAAGATTATTATTATTATTATTGTTGTTGTTGTTGTTGTTGTTGTTGTTATTATTATTTTGTGTCGGTGAAATGAATAATTCTGAGTATTGTTTTACTTTCAGATTTTTACACAAGTGAAATTAATTAATGCAAGTTTCGATTACCAAAAATGTCATTTCCATCATTTTAATGTTTTCATAACTATTACCATTGATAATATTTTCATCATTATTATAAGGAAGCAGTACTTTATCTTGAATATCTGCAGAATATGTTAAAATTGCCAAGTTTTTCAAAAGATTTACTATTATTTCTGTGTTGGCAAAATTAAGAATACTGAACTATGCTGTACATTCATATTCTTATAACTGCCTATATATCAAATCTATTTTAGTTTTAAAGACGAAAAACTTTATTTCCGTGATAATAAAATAGAGAATAATCTAGGTATTGTTTCACTCTTAGATTCTCCCAATTATAAAACTGCTCCAAATTTTGAAGACGATGAATTTCACTTCCACTGTTTCAATATGTTTAAAACTTTCAAAATCCAACAATACATTTTGCCTAAAATTATAGCAAAACAGTATTTTATCTTGAAAATTTGCAGAATATGTTCAAACTTTCGTTTTCACAAAAGTTCACCATTAAAATACAAATTATCCATTTTTCTAGTGCATATTCTGCGTTCTGTAAATTTCATCATTTTCTCTTTATTCTTCAATAATATGAAAAACATTGACAAACATGAAATCTCACGAGACACGGTCCAAAGAATCATAAACCCCCATACTCCCGAGACAGGTTCCTCCCGAAGAAATCACATGAAAACCTGTCTCTTGAGTCTGACCGAACCCATCGCTGGACCACTTCGCTTTCTCACGATCCCTGCAAATTCGCGGAGCAAAATAGGGTGAAACGGGATGCAGGAAAACCAAAAATCTCCTCTAACCGAAGTATCGACATCAAAAACAGGTTATTCCAAAGACTCTTACTCTGAATTTCAAACCATTTCTCCAGTTCCAAAGATTCCTTCCTACCGACGACACGTTCTTCTCAAACCCAAATCAAACGTTCCTTCCCCAAAAACTGTCATTAAAAAAGTCATCCAGTGCAGAAAATTCATCAAATTTGTGACCCAGGGATTGTTTGAAGTGGAAGTGAAAGTTTTCTGAGACTTTGGTGATTCTGGTGGAAACGGTTTGGGGTCCACATTATCGATTTTGTGCGAAGTGGTCCCGCTGTGAGCATTACCTTTAACTTCACCCCGTCGAATATTACCTCATGCCAAGTCTGAACCTAAGCTCGTATTGCCGAAAGGAGTACGATAATAATTAAACGCACCCAGTGTGGGATGCTCTCCGACGAGAGGATTATTAATCATCAATGAAAGGTGTTTCTATCGTGATACGTATTATCACTGCTCACTCATTTTTTTGGTAAACCATCTAAATTTCTATTTATCAATATCATTTAAGGATTCAAATGTATTTGCAACAATATTTCATCGTCATTTTTGCATGAATTTTACATGTTTTTCACATTTTTTGATGCAGAGGGAAAATTTTTAGTATGTTTGACTTTGAGGGATAAACAGGGGTTATTGATTTCGGACTTGGTGATTACGTTGATCGTCGAAAGAACAATCTCGAGATTAGATTAAATACTGCGAGGCGTCTACCGCACGGCTACCATTTACTGACTCCGCCGGCTAACGGTTAACCGTGAAGTTTGCAACTTGTGTCAAGTTGACGCTAGTGAAGTGTGTTAGTAACCAATTCGAGGATCGAGCTTGATTCGTTCCCAGTTTACTCTTGAATTCCTTTTTTTGCTTCTCGCGTTGTGGGTTGATAGTAATTATCTTGAAATTGGTAATGAATCCTGTGTGATTTTCGTATGGGGGCCTGTTATGTTTTTTTTTTTTTCAATGTCAGTGGAAGCATTTTTGTGATTTTTGTGGTATTTTGTATTAATTTTGACGTTTTTAGATATTGCTTGTTTTAATTATCATCCATGAATGTCGGTGCTTCTGAAAATTTATTTGATTTCGAGGGTTTTTGGTTTGAAGTATATTACTTAAGACTTGGAAATTCGATTTTGTTTTAATAGTTATATTTTTCCCCACGTTTTTTTAGAGTGAAAAATTTAGAGGACAGTTATCATTGAATGTCTGGGAAATTTCCGCAAGATTTCCTGTTTTTTATTTTGTGTTTTAGTTTCTCACGTTGAAATTTATTAGCAATTACTTAAAACTGGTAATTAGTCATTTATAGTTCGAGTATAATGTGATATTCTGATTTTATGTTTATTGATGAAAACATTCTCATCATCACTAATGGATCATGTATAAATTTGCGTATGGTGGGACTGTCATAATTTTTTACTGTTAGTAAAAGCATTTTTATAATTTTTCGATATTAACTGCGAATTTGGACGTTTTCATACATTGTTTGCTTTATTTATTATTTGTGTCATTGCTGTTTGAGATTTTTTGGTTTAAAAATGAATTATTTACGATTTCGATAACTTTTCATTGTTATTCGTTATTTATTTACATTAGAATGTTTAGAATATGTCTTGGAAATTTGGTTTTCACAATAATTCTTCAACTCACGTTTTTTATGAAAATAAGATATTCAAAAAATAATATCTTTAGATGATTCGGAAATAAAAGCACTTGTTTATGTTTTTTATTTTGCTTTTCAGCCTTTCATGTCGCAGATCAATAACAATTTTCTTAGTATTGTTAATGAGTGTTAAATAATTTATGTATGATCGTAACATCATTATTTTTCCTATAACTTTTCGATCATTTTGTAAATTTCAAAGTTTATGAAATTTTACGGTTTGAGTCTCATTGATGGATACATCATTGATTTTTTAAATTCATCGAATTTTTCGCTTTTTGGATATGAAGGTCAACTATAAAAGATTTCGAAAATTTACGTGGCATTGTGTATTTTTTTTTTTTTTTTTGTTGGATTCTATAGTGTTTTCAAATTTTTTCACATGTTCAGAAGTATTCATACTATGATTTTCAAAATATTCCTAAGAAATTCGAATCATTTTCTTTATAACTTTTTTTCCTGTTTTTTAAGATTATGAGATGTTTGGAAGATAAGACACTCTTTCTGCAAGATAAAATTTAAAAAATGTCGATAGTTTAGAAAATTTATGCACGTTTTTCTATTTTTTATTTATATTTTTCATTTTCTGTGAATCTTTAGGTTTCGGCAATTTAGGTTTTCATTCTTATTCATGGATATGTCAGTGTCACATTAGAATAATTGAATTTAAAACCTTTTTGGTTTTGAAGTGAATTATTTTCGATCACGAAAATTTATCCCGATTTTTACAGTTTTTTTTTTGGATTTTATACAGTGTTCTACAATTTTCGAAGCTTCAGAAATATTGATCGTAGAAATTGAAGAATATTTCTTAGAAAATCGATTTATTTTTTGAATAACTTTTTTCTTCACATTTTTTTTTAATGAAAAATTTGGAAGCTAGGACCTTTTCCCTGCAAAAAAAATTTGAAAAAATGTTGAAGGTTTCGAAAATTTATGCATATTTTCTGTTTTTTTTTTTTTTTTTTTTTTTTTCTTTTTTGTGAATAACAAGGGTTTAGAATTAATTGTTTTTATTCTGATTCATGGATATGTGATTATTTGTTTTTTTTTGGATTAATTAGATTTTTCATTTTTCTTGGTCCTGAAGTAAACTATTTACAACTTCAAAAATATACGTTGAATTTTACAGTTTTTTGGACCTTATAGTGTTCTAACATTTTTTAAATCTTCAGATGTATTCATACCTATTCGAATTTTAGAATATTTTTGGAATCTTGATTTTTTTTAATAGTTACTTTTCCGATCACATTTTTCAAAATAATGAGTAATTTGAGGATGAGACTCTCTTCTAGCAAAATAAAATCTAAAACATACCGTTGTAGGTCATGAAAATTTAAGCACTTTTTCTTGTTTCTCCTTTTTTTCGCTTCTCACGTTGCAGATCGATAAAAGTTTTCTTGAAATAATTGTTAAGGAGTAATTTACAATTCCTGCATGATCGCAATATCATTTTTTTTTTTACTGATGTAAGCATTTTCCTGATTCTCCAATACTTCTGTGAATTATGAAGTTTTTGAGATTTCGGAATCTTTTGTTTATATCATTTACTCGTGAATATCAGTATTTTTTCGATTTATTTTATCATTTGATTTTTCGGTTCCAAACTTCACTATTAAAAATTACCAAATTTTCCAAGAATTGCTTGAGTAATTTTGAAAATCGTAAAGTGTTATCTAATTTTCTGAGGTTTTAATTTTGTTTCTTATAATCTCCAAATATTTATTGAAACTTTGAATAATTTTTTAAAGAAGAGTTGTTTTTTCGTGTTTCTTCAGGTAACGAGAAATTCGGAGTATTCGAAAGTGCACGAGAAGAAATAAAACACAGATATTTTTACAGAAATAATTTTCATGCATAAGTAATTTTCAGAATTTTATAAAATTGTTATGCATGATTCAATTGTTTTGTTTGAAAAAAATCCAGTCTTCGAGCTACTTTGCAATTGAAATTTTTAAAGATTTTGTCTGAAGATCAACTATTAGAAATTTAGACTATTGTTTCGAAATTTTTATAATCTCAGAATGTTGAATTTTTAACTTGAAGATTTATTTACCTTTTTTTTTATATTTTAAAAATCCAGATTCTTTCTCAATCATGGATATCGGTTTGAAAATCAAAATATTACAATATATAAACTGCTAAACTAATTATCTTGAATTTATGAAAGCCTCTAAAAAAATGAGATTTTTCGGCAGCATTAAAAATTTTCACTTTTGATTCTTTAAGTGTCTGATTTGTATTAGAATTTTTCTTCAATTTTGAATTTTTGTCGCTAAGTTTTGAATCAGATCTAAGATTACGAATTGTTATTTCAAAATTTTTGCCATCTCAGCATATCAAAATTAACTTAGACATAAATTTATTCTAATTTTGGCAATCAGCTTAGAAATTAAAATATAACAATTCAAAGTTTGTCAACATTTTTTCATCACGAGAAAACTTGTGAAAATTGAATTTCTGGAGATCTCAAAAATTTGGATTCAAAGTTGTATTACTTTAAGAAACTTAGTATTCCCAATTGAAAAAAATGTTCAATTTTTATATGAAATTTATGAAGAATTTACATTCGTTCCATGCAAAAATTCAAAATAGTAAATTTTCAACATGTCCAAATTTTGAAAATTATAAATTCATGGCTATGGGAAGTATTAAGCTTATCCACGAACACAATAGTTAAATCTTTGAATTTTAAAATAGCTCTGCAGTTGATTGTATAACACAGAAAGAATCGTTCTTCCAAGAAGTTAATAATTCCATTACATCAATTTCCGAGCCCAAAATCTGATATTCCAGTTCAACAAATGATTCCAAATCACTCCAAATATGTTCTCATTAGTTAGAACTCCTTCAAAACCAGTTTTCTACCTGAACTTCACATCCATCCTCACGAATGGAACCTCTTGAACGTCAAAATAGTTATGAATATGAGAATCGAGCCACACTTTGCAGCACGTGTCGCCGCAGAAGAGACTATTATTAAAGTTGCTTGTTCGATATTCTAATCAGAAGGAAGCCGTTGACTTTAATGCACATGCTTGAAAGTAGCTGAATTTACAGTCAATGAAAATCACCTCTCCCAGAAGTACACAAAATCAACAAGACCCAAAAATTCAATCATCATCATGAGTAGTAGAAAATACTACGTCAGACAAGATATAAGAAGTTAAAAAATATCCCCTCAGTTTGAATTGGTAAAAAAACTACTAATTGTTAGTAGAATTTTACTAATTGAAAAAGGGAAGAAGGAGGAACTGAAGTTTTAGTAAAAAACTACTAATTGAATTAGTGATGAAATTAGTTATATTTGACTGAACAAAAAAGTAAGTAGGTTTTGACTAGTCTTATTTGTGCATTAGGACTATAAGATAAGTATAGTTCAACTAACAAAAAAGTTAATTTTACTACTATTATACTAGATAGTTACTTTTTTAATAATAAGTATTTGTTTTTGAAAAAACAATGTTATTTACATGAATTTCTTTTACAACTTAGTACATATAATATAAAATTAAGTAGAATTAAAATTTGTTTGTCAACTCGATAAATTATACTAATTTATTAGTAGAACAACATTAGTAAAAATATTACTAATTCAAACTAAGAAAGTCACAAAATAGATGTAATGAATGTCACTTAGAATGTCACTTATTAAAAAAGTGAAAAAGGAGCGACCGAAGTTTCAGTAAAAATCTACTGATTGAATTAGTGATATAACTTGATGATGAAATTTGTAATTTTTGGCTGAAGAAAAAAGTAAGTAGGTTTTGACTAGTCTTATTTGTGCATTTTGATTAAACGATAAGTATAGTTCAACTAACAAGAAAGTTAATTTTTACTAATATTTTAGTAAATAGTTACTGTTTATAATAATAAGTGTTTGTTTTTGAAAAAACAATGTTTTTTACATGAACTTTTTTACAACTCAGTACATATAATATATAATTAAGTCGAATTCAAGTTTTCTTTTCGTCAACTTGAGGAATTCTACTAATTTATTAGTAGAACAATATCAGTAAAAATATTACTAATTTGAACTAAGAGAGTAACAAAATAAGTGTTATAAATTCCACTTAGAATGTCACTAATTAGAAAAGTGAAAAAGGAGCGACCGAAGTTTCAGTAAAAATCTACTAATTAAATTAGCGATATAACTTAATGATGAAATTAGTGATATTTGGCTGAAGAAAAAAGTAAGTAGGTTTTAAGTAGTCTTATTCGTGTATTTTGACTAAAAAATACACATGACATAATGATAAAATAAATGTCATAAATTTCACTTGGAATGTCACTAATGAAAAAAGTGAAGAAGAAGCGACTGGAGTTTCAGTAAAAATCTACTATTTAATTAGTGGTATAACTTAATGATGAAATTAGTAATATTTGTGCATGAGGACTAAAAGATGAGTATAGTTCAACTAACAAAAAAGTCAAAATTTACTAATATTTCAGTAAATAGTTACTGTCCATAGTAATAACTATTTGTTTTTGAAAAAAAAATTTTTTTTACAACTTGGCACATACAACATATAATTTATTAGAATTCAACTATTTATTTTAGTCGACTTGTGGGATTCTGCTAATCTTTCTCTGGCGTACCAACTAAATGAGTAAAAATATTACTAATTCGAACTGAGAGTCACCAAAAAACCGTTATATATTTTACTTTGAAACCTCGCAAGAGAAGGAATAAATGAAAGGATGAATAATAACGAGCTTGAAATTGAAAGTTGATTTGTAAATACGTGTTGAGGTATTTATGCAAAGGGACATATCGAATCTATAACAAAATGGCAACCAATGGTGGCGTGGAGAAGCCAAGGGGACGCTCGATAGAACGTAAGGGGTGAAAATGGGGAGGGTAGAAAGGCTCCGAGAACCACCCTTCTTAATGCACAAGTAAGATGGCAGGCGCATTTCTACTGTCCGCCTGGTCCCCCGGAGCTTTGGCCAACACGCTGCAAGCTCCCGGGATGAGCGCGTGCACGTATACAGTGGTATACACGGGCAATGGTGCGCCCGACTTACTTGGAGACTATGCAAACGAAAGTGCGATACTTGCGCGTGGGCGCTGTATTCGCTATAACGCGGGGCGGGATAATTTTCTCAATTTCGCAGTGTATCCCGAGGGATCGGTCGTTAAGGGCTCCGAGTGAGAATCCCGGGGTTGAGGGATTTCGAATCATGAGTTTGCGAGGGTTTAGGCGTAAAATAAGTTGATGAGCGTGGTTATCACGGTTCCTTAAAAGCTGGTTAATGCGATGGTTCGAGTATTATCAAGATGCTAATTTTGTTGTTGGTGAACTGAGGAAAGAATCTAGTACTTTTTGACACATATGTTATGATGAAAAGTAGAAGGATATTGTGAATTTTTTTCTACTTCTTACAATATAATATAGTAACAATCATTATATTGTACAAATTGCAATATATATGTCTGTTTTTACTAATTACAAGTCAGTTGACGAGATCGTTCAAGTATCATCAAGATGCCAATTGTGTAACTGGTACACTGAGAAAAGAATCTAGTATTTTTTGACACATATGTTATGATGAAAAGTAGAAGGATATTGTGAATTTTTTTCTACTTCTTACAATATAATATAGTAACAATCGTTATATTGTACAAATTGCAATATATATGTCTGTTTTTACTAATTACAAGTCAGTTGACGAGATCGTCCAAGTATCATCATGATGCCAATTGTGTAACTGGTACACTGAGAAAAGAATCTAGTACTTTTTGACACATATGGTATGATGAAAAGTAGGAGGATATTGTGATTTTTTTTCTACTTCTTACAATATAATATAGTAACAATCGTTATATTGTACAAATTGCAATATATATGTCTGTTTTTACTAATTACAAGTCAGTTGACGAGATCGTTCAAGTATCATCATGATGCCAATTGTGTAACTGGTACACTGAGAAAAGAATCTAGTACTTTTTGACACATATGTTATGATGAAAAGTAGAAGGATATTGTGAATTTTTTTCTACTTCTTACAATATAATATAGTAACAATCATTATATTGTACAAATTGCAATATATATGTCTGTTTTTACTAATTACAAGTCAGTTGACGAGATCGTTCAAGTATCATCAAGATGCCAATTGTGTAACTGGTACACTGAGAAAAGAATCTAGTATTTTTTGACACATATGTTATGATGAAAAGTAGAAGGATATTGTGAATTTTTTTCTACTTCTTACAATATAATATAGTAACAATCGTTATATTGTACAAATTTCAATATATATGTCTGTTTTTACTAATTACAAGTCAGTTGACGAGATCGTTCAAGTATCATCATGATGCCAATTGTGTAACTGGTACACTGAGAAAAGAATCTAGTACTTTTTGACACATATGGTATGATGAAAAGTAGGAGGATATTGTGATTTTTTTTCTGCTTCTTACAATATAATATAGTAACAATCGTTATATTGTACAAATTGCAATATATATGTCTCTTTTTACTAATTACGAGTCAGTTGATGAGATCGTTCAAATATCATCAAGATGATCATTGTGTAACTGGTACACTGAGAAAAGAATCTAGTACTTTTTGACACATATGGTATGATGAAAAGTAGGAGGATATTGTGATTTTTTTTCTACTTCTTACAATATAATATAGTAAAAATCGTTATATTGTACAAATTGCAATATATATGTCTGTTTTTACTAATTACAAGTCAGTTGACGAGATCGTTCAAGTATCATCAAGATGATAATTGTGTAACTGGTACAATGAGAAAAGAATTTAGTACTTTCTGGCATATGATAAAAAGTAGCAAGGTATTGAAATTCTTGAAATTATATTGATGGTTGTACAATACTTTTACAAATTTCGTAAATTTCATTTTACTTATTACAATATAATAGTGTAAAAATTGTTGTTTTTTATGGATTGCAGAATAAATATCAGTTTTCAATAAATCAAAGTTAGTTAATGCGATGGTTCAAGTATTATCAAGATGCTGATTTTGTTAAAAATGCACTGAAAAAAAGATTTAGTACTTTTCGACAAGTATAATATGACTAAAAGAAGTAGGATATAGCAAGTTTTTGAATAGTATTGCAAGTTTTAGAATATAGTTGCAAATTTTGTCATTTTTATTTTACTTATTACAATATTGTGTGATAAACATTGTTATATTGTACTGATTGCAATATATATGTCAGTTTTCACTAATTCAATGTTAGTTAATGTGATGGTTTAAGTATTATCAAGATGCTAATTTTGTTAGAAGTACACTGAGAAAAAAATCTTGTACTTTCTAACATATATAATATGACTAAAAGAAGTAGGGTATTGCAAGTTTTTGAATAATATTACAAGTTTTAGAAAACAATTGCAAATTGTATCATTTTTACTTTACTTATTACAATATCGTACAGTAAAAATTTTACTTTAGTTTAATAAATTTTATTTACAACAGTTTTTACTAAATGATTTCGGAAAACTAGATATCTGCGGAATGCGAATTCTACTATATAAATTATGATGTTTACTGTATCAAGTTATATTGAAGGTTGTACAATACTATTGCAAATTTTGTAAATTTTATTTTATTTATTACAATATGATACAGTAAAATTTGACCCATTGTACGGATTGCAAAATAAATGTCAGTTTCTACTAACGACAAGTTAATTAATGCGATGGTTCGAGTATTATCAAGATGTAACTTTTGTTAAAGTACACTGAAGAAAGAATCCAGTACTTCCTGACATACATAGTATTACTAAAAGAAGTAGAATATTGCAAGTTTTTGAATAATATGTATTACAAGTTTCAGAATATAATTTCAAATTTTGTCATTTTTATTCTACCAATTACAAATAATATAGTAACAATTGCTATATTATATAGATTGCATTATGTATTTCAGTTGTTACTAATTAAAAGTTATGTTAATGCGATGATTCAAGTATTATTAAGATGATAATTTCGTAACTGGTACGCTGAGAAAAGAATGTAGTACTTTCTGACATATGATAAAAAGTAGTAGGATATTGAAATTTTTAGAATTAAATTGAAGCTTATGCATTACTATTGCAAATTTCGTAAATTTTATTTTACTTATTACAATATACTGGAGTAAATATTGTCGTTTGTATAAATTACAAAAAAAATGTCAGTTTTTACTAATTAAAAGTTAGTAGATGCGATCGTTCCAGTATTAACAAGATGCTAATTTTGTTGTTGGTAGACCGAGAAAAGGACCTAGTACTTTTAACATATATAATATGATTAAAAAATGTATGATATTGCAATTTTTTCAATATCATTGCAAGTTTTAGAACATCATTGCAAATTTCGTCATTTTTACCTTACTTATTACAATATCGTATAGTAAAAATTTTTACTTCAATTTAATAAATTTTATTTACAACAGTTTTTACTAAACTATTCCGGAAAACTAGAAATCTGCGGAATGCGAATTCTACTATATAAATCATGATGTTTACTGTTCTTTTACAGGGAATTTATTATCTGTGTATAATGAAACATCAAATAAAATGTCTTACCTTTTATCATTTGTTTATCAGTCGGTATAAAATATTTCATGTGTTAAGAGAAAATATTGTACGCGTAAATATATGCATCGGTAAAATTCATCTCATATTGCAAAATTTGTAATGGACTTTTTTTAATATTGTATCAATTACAATATAAAATACTCGAAGTTACAAAAAAATGTAGCAAAAAGAACTATACAGATCGGAAAACTGGCAAAACTGTAGGATATTTTTTTAAATCCTGATTAGTAGGAATGACTATATAATATTGCGAAAAATAAAAAAAAGTTAATAGAAAATGACATTTTTATTGCAGTTTTTACAACAAAATATATTTACCATGTACTACAACATCATTAGATATTATTTACTATGTATTGTGACAAAAACTGCTTGTACATAATGTAAATCGCAATTCTTTCATACTTACGTATGGAAAATTTCCCTTACCAGTATATCACTCTTTCTATAATTTTCGGAAAAATTCCTCCCATGTAGGAGGAAAATCCTATTGAAGAATTCGATACAAAAATATCATAAATTTTCCACTTGTTTACAGGATCAGAACTTTACCTAAATGTATGTATTAAAAGTGTTTTCCACAATCATTGCAAAAAGTGTTTTTCTAAAACCTCTAGGAATAATCAATAATTGCAACTTATACAGAATCATGAAAAATATGAAGTACGTAAATTAGAGTATAATAATTATTCATTTTGTTTATAGGCGAGTTCAAAACTTCATTTCAACACAGATAATAATTTACCATGCACATGCTTATTGCATAGGTAAATCCAAACTGTCGAATTGGCATTTCTCTGTTTTACTTCGCCTCTATAATTATTCGCTTTGTTAGTTTAGATGTGAGCGGCGATTGTTGCTTACATATCGTCGTTAGAGACGAAATAAACTTGGTATTGTACTGTATACATACAATGAAATACTGTTTACGATGTTCTAGGAATATCAAGTTGCTGTGATTCTAGTTTTATCGTTTCGCAGTCTTATGATTTTAATGTTCAGTCAATTATTCGAATTTATGAATTTAATTGACATACTCGTGTATCTTTTTCATATTTGAAATGTATATTTGTACATTTTTTTCAATGTGTTGTGAAATTGATAAAAAATGTACTCAATTTAATCTTTAATGAAGAAATTCTTTACTCTGTATTAATATCAATATTGTCGTGACGTTTGATGGTTATTTTTTTTGTTGGCAGTATTAGTTAAGTTCTTTTTGGTCGAGTAGGTTGGCGGCATTGTAAATAAGAGAGAGAGAGAGAAAATAAAAAGGCAAAAGGCGACAGAAGCCCATACAAACAAAATCATTGTCGGTCATTATCGGAGAAAATCATACGAATACAGTCCACAGAAACAAAGAATAATCAAAAAAGAGTCAATCAAATAACTATTATATTTTGTTCAAAAATAATCATGTTATAATATTTTGATATTCAAGTTCAATATGTACTTCATGGCACAAAATGAACTTTTTTAAAATGGTTTTTACATTCTATCATATAAACTGATACTTCGAGAAGATTTTTTGGTTTCCATGACGGAAACCTATGTTTGCACTGTTGTGATTGCCAATTTCGTATCAGGCTATTTTCTTCCTCAGTTTTACCTCAGGAAAAACTTCCAGCTTTGCCAAAATTATCAGTTGTTACATAATATGAAAATAGATAAATACTTGGTGTTGCATAGTGTTCGCGTAGCGGACGGGTTCCTCTAGTATATATAATGATGTTATTATTGTTGTGACGTTTGATGACTATTTCTTTTGTTGGCAGTATTAGTTAAGTTCTTTTTGGGCGAGTAGGTTGGCGGCATTGTAAAGAAGAGAGAGAGAGAAAATAAAAAGGCAATATGGCGACAGAAGCCCAAACAAACAAAATCATTGTCGGTCATTATCGGAGAACATCATACAAATAAAATCCACAGAAACAAGGAGTATTAAAAAAATAGTCAATTAAATTACAAATATCATACAATATTATTCATTCAGATTTCAAAGACGAAAGAATTATAAAATTCCAAAGAGTATACATTCCTCCAAAAAACTTCCTCTGAATATTTTCGAATTATTTTTACATTATTCTTCAAAAAATTGAAGTAGATTTAATGTAAAAACTTTTCATCTTCTCATTTAACCAAAGAAAAAGTTATTTTATTTATCTTCTTTTTAAGAAAACACTTTCCCTTCAGAATCCTATAATTCTAATAAGTATATATTCTTCCAAAAAACTTTATCTGAAAATGTTCAGGTTATTCTCAAATTCTTCTTCTTAAAATTAAAGTAGATATAATGTAAAAACTTTTCATCTTCTTCTCTAACTAAAGAATGAGTTAATTTAAGTTATCTTCTTTGCAAAAGAACACTTCTTCCTCAAAATCCCATAATTCCAAAAAGTATATATCCTTTAAAAAAACTTCCTCTTAAAATTTTCAAGTTATCCTGAAATTCTTCTTCTCAAAATTGAAGTAGATATAATGTAAAAACTTTTCATCTTATTTAACAAAAAAAAAGTTAATTCTAGTAATCTTTTTTTCAAGAGGAACACTTTCTTCTCAAAATCCCATAGTTTCAAAAAGTATATATTCTTCCAATAAACTTCATCTGAAAATTTTCAAGTCATTCTTAAATGCTTCTTCTTAAAATCGAAGTAGATATGATGCAAAAACTTTTGGTCTTCCTAGTTAACCAAGGAATAAGTTAATTTCAGTTATCTTCTTTTTAAGAGAACACTCCATTCTCAAAATTCCTTAATTGCAAAAAGTATACGTTCTTCCAAAAAACTTCCCCTGAAAACCTCCAAGTTATTTGTACATTATTCTTCAAAAAATTGCAGAACATATCTTCTTCTTAAGAAAAAAAAAATTGTAGAACAATCCTCATCCTCAAAATCCCATAATTCCAAGAAGTATATATTCTTCCAAAAAACTTCCTCTGAAAATGTCAAAGTTATTCTTAAATTCTTCTTCTTCAAATTGAAGTAGATACAATGTAAAAACTTTTCATCTTCTTCTCTAACTAAAGAATGACTTAATTCAAGTTATCTTCTTTGTAAAAGAACACTTCCTCAGACTCCCCATCCCAGAATCCAGATCTGAACAAGACAAAACTCGTGCTGTTTAAAATTTTCACCAGCTTGCATAATTCATGCCACGACGCTTCCCAGCACTACGTCTCTGTTCCCAGTGAGAAAGAGGGTTCAGTTCTGCAAGGCAAGTCGCGGATTAAAACGTGAATGATTTATTTGCGACGCCAGTAGTGGCCATGGCGAGAAGTAGCCGGACCGAAGAAAGCCGCCTTCAGCGTCACAGATCGATAGAAGAAAAGTAGGCAAGGGGCGCTCGGGGGGATCAGGAACGAGGGGTGGCTCGAAGAAGAGGGTGGGGGGGGGGCCTCGGGAAGGGGGATCAAAAAATCTTAGTTCCCGCAGGAGAGGGTGGAAGCTGGGTCCAAGAAGGGCGGGAGCAAGGCGACCTTAGACAAGAGGCGTGGCCTTCTATTCTCTATTTTCTACCCCCACATCTACGAGAAACGACCCTTCGCAATTTCGGCTCTTGGGAATATTCCTGCACCAAGAGCATGATAATAACAACAATTCGACATTAGGAAGGCGAAGAAATTGGGGAGGCTGCTAGGAACTCGTCTTTCGTTATAAAAGACGAATTTTTGAAGACATATCTGCGCTGAGAACAAAATCTAGTACTTTTTTACACCTACATGGTGAAATGTAAGAGAATACTGCAAGTTTCACAAAAATATTGCAGGTTTTACAATATTTTTGCACATAAAGTCATTTTTATCTTAGTTATAACAATATTGTATGGTGACAATTATTATATAGCACGAATCGCAATATGTATGCTAGTTTTTACTACATAGTTTCGTGAAATTTAAAATCTACAGAGTACAAATTGTAAGTTCTACAAAAATATTGCAAGTTTTACAATATTTCTGCACACTAAGTAATTTTTTTATTACATATAACAATATTGTATAGTAACAATTGTTATATTGTTCGAATTGCGATATGTATGCTAGTTTTCACTACATAGTTTCGTGAACTTTTAAATCTACAGAGTACGTATTATATGTTCTACAAAAATATTGCAGATTTTACAATATTTTTGCCCATTTAGTCATTTTTATTTAAGTGGTGACAATATTGTACAGAAACAATCGTTATATTCTAAGAATTGCAATATGTATGCTAGTTTTTACTATGTACATAATTTCGTAAAATTTAAAATCTACAGAGTACAAATTGTATTACTAGTTTATTGGACAATTTTCGCTCGATTTCATGGCAAAAACTGCCACAAATATTTAGTACATTACAATATTGTGATTTTGACTGTATATATTTCTTAGTACACTGAGAAAAAATCTTGTACTTTCAGACATGTATACGATAAGAAGTTATACATTATTGTTTTAGTAAATTTTCATATTTTAAAATTTTTTGACAAATTTTGTCATTTTTTTTACTATGCAATTTTCATAGAATAAAAGTTGTTATACTGTAAAAATTACAATTTGTATTATAGTTTTTACTAGGTTATCTTAGAAAAAATTTTCAATCTACTTACTACTATCTACGAATGGTGCTATAAAAATTGTAATTTTTACTATAATTTACTCATGGTTTAATATCCGAGTAATGTGGAAGACAAAATAAAATATATTACCTTTTATTATTTGTTTTTGAGGTCGTGTAATATATTTCATGTACTTCGAAAAAACACTAAGTAGCTGTATATATCGTAAAAATTCATATCATATATATATTGTAACGTCTGCAATACATGTTCGACTTTTTCAATATGATATCAAGTACAATATAATATACTGAATGGTGCACAAAAATATGGCAAAAAGAACTGTATACATCTGAATACTGGCAAAAATGTATGACATTTCTTGAAATCCAGACCATTAGAAATCACAATATCTATGATACTGCAAAAAATACAAAAAACGAAATATATTTAGGAATTTCTAACAACAAAATCTATCTACTAATACATCAACTTTTTCAATACTGACAATATATTTTAAAAAACTGCTATAAATATCTAACTATAAGTACAATATTTTAAACTGATCCCACAGTACAATGCATTATTCTGAGATTTCTAAGAATATTTATGTTTTTTTCTCATTGCACTTGGAAAAAGATTTTTTACCCTCTAATACATGCATGGTAAAAAATTCTGGATTGTTGTTAGTTCTACAAAAAAAGCATGTTTTACAATATTATTTCTTTTCAAAGTTTCTCGTGACAAATATGCTGTTCATTTTTAATATAAACGAATCAATTTTGGAAGCAGGAAATGTACTTTCACGAAATGAAAAACAGAAAAAATGAAAGAATTTTTTGGGAATCTCAAATTGAAAACTTTATTCTCATTTGTCTTATAAAAAATGAAAACGAAATTAAAGAATGAAAATTGAGTTACTAATCGAAGTTTCTCATAAGAATTGGGAACATTTTTGAAAGCATACAAAATCCATTACAATTCTTGAAATCAAATTACATACGATTCTTTTTAGACTCTAAGTAAATTTTCCTGACTAATAATGAGAGAAAAATAACAAAAATTTAAACTTTTTTTTTTTTGGGGGGGGGGGGCGGAATTCAGTGGTTTGTCGTAAAATCATTGAAAAATTGTTTTTTTTTTTTTTTAATTTTCAGGGAATCTCCGGACTATTGAATAAGGAGAAAATTATGAATGTTAAGAATCCAGGAAATCGTACGCTACAATGCATACACTTTGTATTTTTTTAATGTTTCAATCAAGAAATCAGTAAATATGTAATTATATGTTTTGGAATTTTCAATACCCGAAGTTCAATATTAAATCTAAAGTCTTTTTCATTATTTATACATTGGAAACCTCAAAAAAGAAAAAAAGTATCAACATTAAAAAAAATAAATTGATTTTATATATATAGCAAAAATGCTCGTTACTATCATCAAAATTATCAGACATTTTCCAAATTTAAAACTGGTTTTACATGATTCTGCAACTTGGAGAAGATTCTTCATCCAGAAATTCATTCGTTACACAAGGCAAATTCAATTATATCCCGAGTCTTGGCCTTCTCATTAGCTCCTTATAATTATTTTAAGCTCCTGCAGTTAATTGGCGAGGCTGAAATTCGTAGTAGAGATGAATTCACTCTTAATGAAGACGCGAAAATTCCTTGCCGAATGTGTAATCGAGTTTCTAAGAATTACCACGTTAGAGAACGAAGAATTAAAAGAAAAGTTGCTAGAATTTATTAATTTATCTTATGATGTATGCTCATATTTTACTCAATTTTCTGTATGTCCAGATTTTTCCTACGAATGCGAAAGTATCCCTATTCTGATAATTATAGAATAAAAAAGATATTTAAGGTTTGGGAACTAAAAATTTCTAGTGTGATAAAATTTTTAAAATGTACAGTGACATTCAATTGAGACATGCATGAGTAAATCTTATGTGAGGTCAATCATGTGTTACTTGGAGGGTTGGTGCAAAATCGGAATGTATGAATCAATAAATAACATATTTAACTGATTGACGAATTACACTAATAACAAGTTTTTCGATCACTGCTCGTACTTCAGAAAAAAATGTTTCTTATAAAAATTTTGTGTCACTGAGTAGAGTGACAACTGTAATACATTTTCCCAAAGAAACCTTTTCAAAATATGAGCAAAAAACATTATTTTTGCCTTTTTTCAAGTTAATGCTTAAAATATGAAGAAGGTTGGATTTTATTAAAATTCTCGAAAGATATAGTCGTAAGCTTTACAAAAATATACTTCTTTGTTGATAAAAAGTTCAAAAATTCAGTCTTTATTAACTTTTAAACATTCTATTCTATTACTAAATATGCCCATTATTTTAAATTCTAATCTGCTTTTCCAAAACTTTTTGTTTCTCGCCGACAAGCGTTCATTGAGCGAATTTCCTGGACTCTCTGGAAACGCGGAAGGCAATTGCAAAGCCCTTACAAAGGAAATGAAGAACCTCGGGAAACATAACCTTTTCCTTTCCTTAGCCTCGAAACAATGCGCGCCAGGAATGGCGTCACTTGCTCGATGATAAGGGGAGTAGCGAAGAGGAAGCTTTAGGGTTGAACAGAGAGATCGCTTTGGCCTTTCTCCTTGGAGAAGAAGCCCCTTCGTCTGTGGAGGGATTGCAGACCATTGGCGCCGAACATTACGGGCCCCTGCACGTCTTAATCATGAATTTCAATTTAATTACTCGCGATCCTGAAATATACTCGCAATTTGAAACGATGATGGAGAAGTTGAATACTTATCTTAACTATTAGACAAATATCAGGACTGTTTGAATAGAAATTGCAAGAATAATGTTTACAGATTGCAGTTTTCAAAATAACTCTATCGAAAACTATACAAACGTTTCAATTTTTGTTTTATTTTGTGAATAGAGCTTCATTCTGACAGAAAGAATCTGATATTTTCTTCATCAGTTTTTCCTCTTCATTTATTTTGTATTTACAAGAAAGTGAGATAAACATTCACTATCTTGAATTTATTGTTAGAGACCTTCCATCTTTTTGAAATAAATGCACCGTCTTCATGCAAAAATACCTACCAGTTTTTTTTTGTCCCGATACAAACCCAACAGTCTTTCAACCAATAACAGGGTTACTACAAAACTGTGCTTACAACAATCTCGATGGCGTTCAAGAACAAAAAGTAAACGTTGAATTACATTACCAAATCAATAACAGTGTCAAATCCTACATAACCTCACTCTGAGTAACACAATACATAAAGAAACATCATTCCTAAGGAAGCATTACATCTCAAACCAGACTGTCCGCATGATCCCTAATAAACTTAAGAAATTCATTGAATGTATCATTGAATAAATCCAAATCAGCCAATGGTAGTCCATACAACAATTGATGATCTAGATGAATGAAAAAAGGCCTTATCTTCCTCTGATCAAATTGAAGAACAGTAAATTGCCAACTCCGTAATAAGTCCGGAGCCTAATTTTTTTAAGTTGTCTAACAGACGTACATGATGGAATTTTTTAGTCAAGTGCCTGACCTAATCCACCCTTTTTCTCGCCGAAGTCGGCGCCTATGCTAACTTCTGGGGGTTGAAAATGCCGAGGGTGGGAAAGCTAAAACTGAGAGATGGGAGGGCGGTCACTTGACGATTAAGAACACGTACTAACCCTTCCTGGTTTTCCACCCCTGCGACTCGGGATCAATACGACTTAGTTGCCCGAGCCACCATCGTACCTCTTCTTCTCCACCCTTCCCCCACCCACCCCCTTTTTCATCCCCAACAACCCCCTTTCACCCTTGCCGGCAACCCTTCTGTTCCCGAAAGTTCTTATGTTCCGGCGTAGCCCGGCTAGAGCTAGGTCGCCTGCTACTTCTTCTTCTTCTTCTTCTTACTGCGGATCCTTCTCGTCGGGGGTTGAATCCACAGGGGTGGCGTTTTACTTTTGCCCGGACGCAGGGGACAGAGGCGTGCACTTCGGGAAAGTGCGGATTGCGGTTTTCCATGAGTTGGAGTCGACGATGCAAGTTTTTTTTCAATGGTTCTGATGGGAGGTGATGATGTGGTCGATGAAATTTTGTAGGGAGGATGGAACTTGGATATTGAATTTGAATGTTGAAGAATGAAGAAATTGATTGAAGAACTTGAATGAACATAGATGAATGTACAACTTGAATAGCTATGGATGGCAAACTTCAATGTCAAACTTACTTGAATGTAAAACTTTATTGTCAATGAATGGAGAACTTGAATGTTTAACTTCAAAGTCATTAAGTGGCCAACTTGAATGTCAAACTTGAATGTCATTGATTGATGAATTTGAATTTCGTTGAATGTCAAACTTAAATAGCAATAAGTGAAAAACTTGTACATACGTCGATGAATGACAAACTTTAATATACATTTGATATAGCAATGACAGGCGAACTTGAATGTCAAACTTGAAAATTATTGATTGGAAAACTCGAACATTGATATTGATTGTCATTGAATGGCGAACTTGAATGTCAAACTTAAATGCCAAACTTGAATATCAATGAATGGAGAACTTGAATGTTTACCTTGTATGTCGATGAATGGCACACTTGGATGTTCAACTTGAATAGCTATGAATGTCAATGAATGAGAACTTGAATGTAAAACTTGAGTGTCAAACTTTTATATCAAACTTAAATATCAATGAATAGCAAACTTGAATGTAAAACTAAAGTGTCAAACTTCAATATCAAACTTAAATGTACTTGGATGAAAAACATGAATGCCTATGAATGGTAAACTTGAGTGTCAAACTTTCATATTAAACTTAAGTGTCAAACTTCACTGTGAAACTTAAGTGACAAATTTTAATATCAAACTTGAATTTTAAAATCGAATGTCAATGAAAGAAAAACTTGATTATCAAACGTAAATGTCAAAATTGAATAGCAATGAATGGCAAACCTTAATATTAAAGAATGGCAAAGATGAATATTAATTAAAAAAACTTCATTGTCAATGAAAGGAAAACTGTTATGTCAATGAAAAAAAAACTTTAATATCAATTAAAAGAAAACTCTAATGCTAAACTAAACTGTCAATGAATGGCAACTTGAATGTTAAATTTGAGTGTCAAACTTTCATGTCAAACTTGAATGTCAATGAATGAGAAGCCTAAATGTAAAACTTGAATGTCGATAGAGTAGATATATATACATTTTTAAGTATGTATGTATTGTTGAGTATTTTCATATATTTCTTTTTTTCATTTTTATTGTTATTATCGAATATAATTGCAATATTTCTCTACTTTGGTTGTATTCATTTAATACCTATTTTATTTTATTCAACTCTTAACACTTAATTTTTACTCTTAAATATATTTTTTATACTGAGATAATTCTGTATTCATCTGAACATGTAAATAGTTTTTTTTCCAAGCTCAGATTTTGATTGTTTTGAACATACCGCTTTTCATGTGAAAGAACAATATCTCATTTATTACAATACTTGGTACTTTTTTTCGGTACGTCTATCATTACAGAGATCAACTCATATTTTTAAAAATTTTCAACATTGATCTTTAAAATTCACTGCTCCCGAATTGGCGTTAAGTGGTTCTACCAGAACGACTAAAATGTGTTCAAAATAAAAAAACCTCAGTAGATGCGTACGAGGAAAATTTTTTACTCACTTCAAAGAAATTATTGGGAATTTAACTACACAACTTAATAATCTTGATAAATCATTTACCCCAATATAAAAAAGTTTATTTCGTACGGATTGAAATATATTGAAAATGGACTTGGGAAATTCATGGCTAGTTCTGAAATTGAGGGATTAAGTCTGAAATATTGTAAAACGTCTATAGTTTGAATACAGCCTTGAAACGAGTTAAAAATTGCTCTGAGTTTCAAGAATAACCCTGAATAAAATTCGAGGTTTGATATTTGAAAAAAATTTCCAACATTTGAAACTTACATCGAAACAATTAATGGTTCACTTCAATTTTTATAATCTATATAGTAAATTATATAATGTATATAATATAGTAAATCTTCACTCAAAATATAGTAAAATTCAAAACATTTTCTTCACAGCAATTTGTTATCCACTCATATTTATTCATAACATTTCATACAGATTTTCCTGAAAGAACTTGAGTTTCCATGATTTGCTTTCCTACTTAAAAGCAATTCAAGTCATGCCTAATATTTATCGGAAACAAGGAGCTCGTGGTTAATTGTACGGAATCGGTCTAGCAAACGAATGACGGAAAATGTATCGCTGCGACTATAATCGCGCATGTGCGAATGAAGTCGCCTGTGCGCAGGGTAGTCGTTTCATGCACAGTTAGTACCTTTACTTGATAAGACTATGGATGCAATTTCCGATCTTCATTGTGATCAGCTCACGTGTTGGAAACCCAAAATTACTCTTTAATTTTTACAGGAAACTCAGTTAGATCTTCCTGGTTTTTCTGCCAAAAACTAATGATGATGGAAGATGGAATTAACTAACTAACTAACCAAGTAAATAACTAAATAACTAACTAACTAAATAACTACCTAAGTACAGAAAAAACACAAGAAGTAGTGTAAGTTTAAGAAGTTGACTAAATTTCAGAATTCAGAAAAACACTCCAAGTTGAGTGTTTTTCCCTCAACCCATTCCCAAATTGCATTATTCCAGAGCAGATCGTTTCTTGGAGTGCGACGATATATCAAAAGCGGGCTTTATTTACGCGTGGACATCCTTTTGCCTTAGTAATTTACCAATCCTTACGGCAAGTTTCGAAGTCCATTTATTAAACGATGGAGCTGGCCAGGCATCGAGCGAGCTGGGCCACCATCTGGATATGCGCCTTGCGCTCGTATGTATATACGCGCCATGTACATTTCTAATCAAGCGATATTGTAACTGCGGTCTAGCCTCCAAACACCGCTCTCTTCTCCTCCTCTTCCGAGCTATTCGCTACTTTGTCCTCCCCCAACCCCCTGGCCCTCCTAGACTAGAACTCCGATGCTGCTGCTTCTGCTGCACCATTCGAATGTGCCTACCCTGGCATAACACTGCAGCCTTCAAAACCCTTATCTTTGCCCAGAACACAATCCCTTGTGTCGTAAAACTTATCATCTTTCATGAATTTCGGACTACATTGAAGAGCAGAGTCCTAATAATGTGTTATGTTTGAAAGTACGGTCAAATAAGTTTAAATTTACGTTTCAATAACGTTTAACTTACGTTCAACTCACGTTAAAGGTCGAATTTATGTTTAACTTACGTCGAATTTGCGTAAAACTAACGTTGAACGTTGAACTTGCGTTGAAATAACGTTAAACTTACTTTTAACTAACTTGAATGGAAACAAAATATAAATATACAAAGAAATCTGAAACGTTTTAGCTGAAGTAACTTCAATCTTCAGTTCGACACTTTAATACGAAACCTTCAAGCAGCAACTCCAAAAACTTTACGTTCAACCAACGTTAAACATTAAAGTTGCGTTTAACTTACGTCTAACTTGCGTTAAACGATCGTTGAACGTTAAGCGTGCCTTTAAAATTCGTTAAACTTACGTTAGACTATCGCTTAAAGTTGAAATAATGTTGAACTAACGTTGAATTTGCGTTTAAATAACGTTTAACTAACGTCGAACTTTCAAAAAATGTTCAACTAACGTTAAACGGAAACATTACCTCAATATTCAAAAAAATCTGAAATGTTCGAACTTTAATATTTTCAATCTTCAGTTCGACACTTACAAATAAAACCTTCAAGTAGTAACTCTAAAAGAATTACGTTCCATCAACGTTCAACGTTAAATTTGCGTTCAACTTACGTCGAACTTGCGTTGAACGATCTTTGAACGTTGAGCTTGCGTTTGAATAACGTTAAACTTACATTAAACTAACGTTGAACGGAAATATATACTCAATATTACAAAAATTCTGAAATGTTTGAACTTAAATACATTCAATCTTCAGTTTGACAATCAAAAATTACACTTTTCAACAATACCTCTAAAAATGTTACGTTCAACTAACGTCAAACGCTGAACTTACGATTAATATACATCGAATTTGCATTAAACTAACGTTCAATGTTGAACTTGCGTTCAAATAACGTTCAACGAAAACATTACCTAAATACTCAAAAAAATCTGAACCTTTTTAACTTAAATACCTTTAACCTTCAGTTAGACACTTTAAGATGAAACCTTCAAACAATAACCTCAGAAATTTTACGTAGAACGTTGAGTTTAAGTTAAATCGACGTTGAACTTACGTTAAACTAAAGTTGAACGTTACACTTGCGTTCGAATAACGTTAAATCATGTTACAATAACGTTCAACAGAAATATAAACTTAATATTCACAAAAATCCGAAACATCTGAATTTTTTTACCTTCGATCTTTAGTTCGACATTTAAAGATGAATCCTTGAACGAATACCTCTAAAACTGTTACGTTCAACCAACGTTGAACCGTAACATTACTTCAATATTCACAAAAATCGAAAACATTTAAACTTTCATACCTCTGTTCTTCGTTTAGACGCTTTAGGATTAATCCTTCAAACAATACTTGTAAAAATTTATGTTTAACTTACGTTGACCTTACGTTAAACTAAGGTTGAACTTTAAACTTGCGTTTGAATAACGTTTAATTACGTTAAACTAACATTGAACGTTAAATTAACGTTAAACTAACGTTGAACAGTAACATAACTTCAATATTTACAAAAATCTGAAACGTCTAAAATTCAATACCTTCGATCTTTAGTTCAACGCTTTAAGATGAATCCTTTAAACAATACCTCAAAAAATATAACGTCGAAACAACGTTAAACTTTAAACTTACGTTAAACTTGCATCAAACTAACGTTGTACTTTGAAATTGCGTTTGAATAACGTGAAACTTACGTTTAACTAATGCTGAATAGGAACATCACCTGAATATTTAAAAAAATTTGAAACATTTGAACCTGAGTACTTTCAATCTTTAGTTTGATAATTTAAGATGAAACTTTCAAACAATACTTCCTAAAATGTTACGTTCAATCAACTTTGAACGTTAAACTGGCGTTAAACGTTCAATTTTCGTTTATTTAACGTTCAAATTATGTGAAACTAACGTTCAACGGAGTTATAATCTCAATATTCAAAAAAATCTGAAACCTTTAAACTGGAGTACCTTAAATCTTCATTTAGACACTTTGAGATGTAACCTTTAAACAATAACTGTACAAATTTTACGTTAAACTTATGTTGAACTCACGTCGAATTTGCGTTAAACTAACGTTGAACGTTGAACTTGTGTTTAAGTAACGTTAAACTTACGTTGAACTAACGTTGAGGGGAAACATAACCTCAACATTAAAAAATCTCAAACGTTGGAACTTGAATACCTGTGATCTTAAGATCAACATTCTAAGATCAAACCTTCAAACCATACCTTCGAAAATTTTGAATGACGATTAAAGAACTATCAAAAAACCTATTCATCTATTGAAATTTTCTATATTTCGTTATTCATAAACAATGTAATTGATTTTGCACCCTATCTAAATTCGTGAATCGGAGCACAATACGAGTATTACGACTAGCAATATCGCTAGCACATCGTAAGACCGTCGTAACTCATGTTTTATATATTGACATAGTAATTCTCCTATAAAGCTTTATCTCTTGCACGAGTTCGCGTTATCATCTAAAATACAAGTTCCTCCAAAATCCTTGCATCCCCACAAAATTCACAAAAGAGGTTCTTTATTTATTGTATTTTATTTTAATTTTTTCGAAATGTTCGCACTCATGAATGCAACAAGAGCTAAGTGAAATTGATTTTTGTGCTTTGAGTTTATTTGAGTTTTTATTCGGAGTTTTGCAGGTGTTTCGGTGTTCGTTAGGAAAACTTTGGTAATCAGAATTGTGGCTCGGCGTGGAATCATTTTGCGGAGTTCTTGTCCGAATTTGGAGGACGCGTGGTATGAGATAATAAATTATTCGAGATAGATGATGTAACCACGCCACAGTCTGGACTTGCTCTGAGCTGTTCAGCGATGGGGTATTTATGCCGAGCCTGGTCACCATGCTTCGTATAATGGGGATAACAAGCCAGAGTTATGTTCACAATGTTGCTTTTGATAGATTCGTAATTCGTGATTACGGTTGTAGTTTTGAATAAAAAAACAAGAGTTCTTGGGGAGCATGTTTTCAAATAAGAAGACGATGAATTTTTTGAATACATTTTCAAATAATTACAGCTTGAAACCTATTGGAATTCTTGGAGGTTGTAAAAAAATCTTCGATTTTAACAAAAGTTTTCAAACAAAAAGTGGTTCTTCGGCAGTCATTATTTAAGTAGGGAGGGTGGGGCGTATCTTTGAAAAAAGGGAAGGAAGAAAAATAACTTTTTTTTTTTCAAAGATACGTCTCTGGATTATTCAAATGCGGTTCCCTTGAATTTGAAGTTCAAAACATTTTATTTACTTCGAATGAATTATCTAAAAATATCTTAAAGACACTTTCAATATTTTTTTCGTATTTTTTGTGAATTTATACTATTCGAAATAATGTCTGGTATTTTTCAGAATTTATACATAAATTTTTAGAATTTGATGCTCTAGGAATCAAAGTTTCATTGATTTCTGAATTCTGTATCTGTTTTTGTAAAAATTCATTCAGCATTTACAATGTCTAAAGAAATCACAGTTTTTTTATTTCTTCATTGTGTTTTTTTGTCTACATTGAATTTCGTCAGTTTTTCAGAATAGTCACAGATTTTGAATATTTTATTCTAGAATTCTACATAGATTCCTCAAAATTCAGTGCTTGAGGAAGTTAAGATTTATTAATCACTAGAATATTCACACATTTTTGAAATAACTAAAAAAAACATTTGTTTGTATCATTGGATTTTGCAAGATTTACTTGAAGATAAGAAGATTTTCGTCATTTTTGAAGATTAATAAATGCAATGTCTCAACAATGAAACATAAAGTTTTATAATTTCTAGAAACGTAATACATTTCCGAAATCATTCAATCGGCATATATGATCATCTTTTCGATTAAAATAATTTCCAGCGTTTTTTGTATTTTTTAAAATTATTAAATATTGTAAGATTTTGAGGAATATTTTTAGATTTTATGTATTTTTACAGATTTTTATGTATGTAGATTCATCAAATTCGATGCTCTAGAAATAAATGTGTGATGAATCGCCAGATTTTTAACAAATTTTTGAAATCATTCGATTGGGATGAAAAAGTTTATTTTCAAACGTAGTATCTGTAGTATTTTTGTGTATTTATTGTGTTTCGTAAGATTTTCTGGAAAATTTACATATTTTTATTATTCTCGTAAATTTCTTAATCGGTTTCTGAAATAAGGTAAGTTGAGAAAAAAGTTCTTTTGATTTTTATAAACTATCGAAATAATTAATCAGCATTCGTGCATATCTTCTTGATTTCTCATATTTTTTGAATTTGGTAAGATTCTCCAGTAACTTTGAAGATTTTTATGAATTCCGATATGAATTTCTAAAATTTTATCCTCTAGAATCTTAATTTTTCTAGATTGTTAGTATACTTTTAAATCGTTTATAGAACAGTTGCTTCTTTAATTGCTAGTATTTTATACACGGAAAAAAATCGAGAGTAAAACTCACCTAAAACGCACGAAAAATTACCAAACTGCTGAGAAACGCGGGATGAATTCCATGTTTGAGACAGAATGCTAAACGTTCGGTAAAAATGAACTGCCAGAGTGATAAAAATTACCAAACGTTTGGCAAAAATGACATGCTTCGAAACCTGATTCGTCCGATTCTTTGAAAACTTTTTACTTCAAAATAAAAGAAGAATTTTTCGTCTTCGAAGGATTTTAAATGATGTGGTTTTGTATTTTAAATAATGAAACTCCATTATGCAAATCTTGAGTGATTTGAAAACTTAAAAATCTTATCAGAATGAAAAAATTTATTTTCATAAACATTTATTGCTTTAGAAATGGTAGAAATTTGGATGCTAGAAATTAATGTTAAAATGAAAAGGGATACTTCGGTGTTGATCCTTCATTGGCAATGTTCAGTCATGTTCGTCAATTCTTTTTGATTCTTTTTCTTGCGTATGGTTTTCACTCATATTTAAAGGATTTCCACAATACTTCGCAATTGAGAAAAAATTTCATCCAGCCACCTAGCGAAGATGAGTGAAAGTTTATGTAGGGAAGCAAAGAAAACAAACGCACTTTTCGGCGACTATAAATAGAATTTCTCGGCGTGCATACCGACACTAACGCACGCTTATACGTGTTGCATATAAGGAAATGTGTAGAGAAAGAATGTGAATACAGCCTTACGGCAAGAAATTTTTACCAAACGATCGGTACATATTCTCTTTTTTTGGAATAGTTCCTGCTGATATGCGGAATTATCCCGCGTTTCTCAGCAGTTTGGTAATTTTTCGTGCGTTTTTAGTGAGATTTACTCTCGATTTTTCTCCGTGTATATTATCAATAAATTATTATGAAAATCGCTGTAAATTCATTTGACAATATTGGTTTTAGAGTAAATTCATTTTATAAGAAGAAAATAATGAGAATATGAACATAAAAGAATCCTAACATCTATTCAATATTCCTGCAATTACATTTTTGAAACTAACAACCATAGACTATCTTTCATATGGACCATGTCACTGTCCATCGAAAGTTAAAAAACTTTAAAAATGAGAATAAAATCAATGTTGGGAAAAATCACTGAACTAAATGATGAATACGAACATGAAATAAAAAATATAAAAACGAAAATTTGAGTCTCAACTTTACTTCTTCCAAAAAGGTTGCAATATTGTGTAATATCGTAACGAAAATAATCAGAAAACGACGATTAGTTGATAAATATATCGATGAAAAAATTCTGATATATCAGAAACAAATATCCCATCCCTCAATTTCAGATACCTACGACCTTCACATTAGAAAACATCTTAGAAGCCACAAAATTCCTTTTGTTCTCCCTCCGACAATTAAAATGGACTAGATCACTTGGGTCACTATGCAACACAAATTAGGTTTCTTCCTATCCTTTAGAAAACAAAATATCCAATTGTTCCAAACCATCATCTTCATCAAGAAAACCATGTTCCTTCAACAACAAAATTAATTTTGTGTACTTCTTCAAAAATCTCTGCATTTGAGAACCTTTTAACCTTTCCTTGGATCATGGAAGAACATCCTAGAAGCCAAAATTCCTTTTGTTCTCCCTCCCACAATTAAAATGGACTAGATCACTTGGGTCACTATGTAACAAAAATTAGGTTTCTTCCTATCCTTTAGAAAACAAAACATTCAACTGTTCCAAACCATCATCTTCATCAAGAAAACCATGTTCCTTCAACAAAATTAATTTTGTGTACTTCTTCAAAAATCTCTGCATTTGAGAACCTTTTAACCTTTCCTTGGATCATCCTTGAAGCCAAAATTCCTTTTGTTCTCCCTCCCACAATTAAAATGGACTAGATCACTTGGGTCACTATGCAACACAAATTAGGTTTCTTCCTATCCTTTAGAAAACAAAACATTCAACTGTTCCAAACCATCATCTTCATCAAGAAAACCATGTTCCTTCAACAACAAAATTAATTTTGTGTACTTCTTCAAAAACCTCTGCATTTGAGAACCTTTCAGCCTTTCCTTGGATCATGGAAGAACATCCTAGAAGCCAAAATTCTTTTTGTTCTCCCTGCCAGAAGTTAAATGGACTTGATCACTTGGGTCGCTGGAAAACTCAGGTTAGATTATGGCAACTTTCTCGAAGTTGGTACGGTTAGCCCGGGGCCGCTGCAACTATTATAAACTGTAGCACCTCGAACCAGCGCCTCAGACCACCTTCAGCATCCATCTCTCTATTCACCTTCGATGCCACCGGCCGAAAGTTTCCTGCAACCCTTCCTCCCAAATAACCCAGAGGCCCGGCATGGAACTAACTCACACCGGGAAACTCGAGCTCTCTCGGGCTCCCTCCTTCTCGTGCCCTTTAATCTATCAACCCCCGGGCTTTTCGACCGGTTTACTTTAAAAGCTTTGTATACTTTGCCACCGCATCCTCCGAAGGTGCAGATACGAGCAGGTTCCTTTTTTGGAAGGATGATATGACGACTCCAAGTTGGTGTCAGGTTGGAAGGATGTTCTTCTGGGGAGGAAGAAGACGATTTTTGTCAAGGTTTGCAGAAGGTTTGAGTAGGTTTTGGAGTTGGTTGGATGGGTTTTTTTGTTTTTTTAAAGGGTGATGTTTTGTTTGAAAGTAAGGTACTGAAGTGGTGAAGGGATTGAAATCTTAAGATGGAATTTGAGGATGAAGATTATGGTTTTTTGATTCGTAACATCGAATACTGAGATAGAGATTATTTTTTGATGAAAGATATTATTCATGAAAGTGTTTCTTTAATTTTGTAGAGAATTAACAAGTGATCAAAGAGTTGTCCTTGAAATTCAGAGTTTTTCACAATATACAGGATTTATCAGCATTTTCGAAACATTTCCAATTTTCCTTGAAATTTACAAAACGTTCGACAATCATCGTATGATATAAGATTTCGTAATTTTAGAAATGTTCGAAAATATAGTACGTTTCGTTTCTAGCTTCACGAGATTTTCAAAATTTCTTACAACCTACAAAATCAATTCAAGTTTTCTGGAATTCTACGAATTTTATGGATTTTACGAAATTGAGAGTATATAACCGTTCATGAAAATTCTGAAAACTTAAGGCTCAATAGAATCCATTTAATTTTTTAGAATATTATGACAATCTGTTAAACTTAAAGAGATTTTTCATAATTTTTCAATAACTTTCCAGTTCTTCAAATTTTTATTGAAAAAAAAATCAATACTATACGTTTCTCAAGGGAATATGATACTAAAAACGATTCATAATATTTTTCCACATTTTCTAGAACTAGAATTATTCAAATTTTAGACTTCACAGTTTTACGCTACTTAAAATTTTCGATGTCTCCTAAATTTTGGAAATTCTTCAAACTTTAAGAAGAATTTCAACTAGCATATTTTACGGTTATAAAGTATATTATGTATACGACTTATAAAGATATTTTTCAATTTTTCTGTAGGTACCTTTCAAGTTATTGAGACTTTTCCTATAAAAAAAGGAAAAGAAAAACATTACCAAGCAAATTTCAAAGAAATATTATGATAAACACAATTTACAAAGTTTGTAAACATTTTTTGATATTTCAGAAATTTGAGAAATTTTTCAAAATCATTCGTGATCATTGAATTTTTCAAATGGTTTATAATCATTTAAATTTATCTTAATTTTAAATGGAATAGAAACTGTTTGTCTATATTTCATAATATTTTTTGAAATTTTCCAATATACTCCACATGTTTTTAAGACTTTCATTTGAATCTTATAAGTCATTATGTTGCAGACCTAGGAAAATTTGGGGAATGAAAATTGAAAGCTATAATAAAAATTAGCTAATCTTCCCAAACTCTACAGATTTATTTAAAATTTAGAAATTTTCCAAATTGTTTGATTTTTGTAAATTTTCTCGAGTTCTAACGTACGCAAGGCATAATATCTGAAACTTTTTCAATGTAATAAAAATGTCTCTACCCAATGAAAAATGAGGCTTAAGTTATTTTATAGCTTTGAAGTTTTTGAATTTCATTAAAAGCTCTTAAAATCCGTATCATTTTCTATTTTTATTCACTTTTCGAAATATTCAAGATTTTAAGTTCATTTAAAGCAATCCTAATATTGTAGAAGTTTGTTCAAAATATTAGAATTTTTCATTATTTCATGAAATTATTAAATTTTTGTATATGTTTATAAATATATGAATAAAATGTGATCATGCATGTTAAAAAAAAATATATGATTATGAATAAAATTCTTAAAATTCCTGAACACTTCGTGATTCCTCAACATTTTTTAATTTCATAAAACCACTAATGATCTCTAAAATTTTTGATATTTCATAATTTTTCTAATTTTCTGACACTCCAAATACGTTTTAAATTTTACAAAAATCAAAATACTTCCAAAATTTGTCTTATTAATATTTCTTAGTAATTTTTCAATAGCGGTCCAAGTTTTTTCGATTAGAAAAAAATTATTGCCCATTTTCTGAAGACAAATTATAATAAACTCTCATCCCATTTACGTTTCGATTTTGTCCAAGAAAACAAAGTTCTGAAACAGCTGAAAACTCGTATAATGTCTTGGATTAAATTTATTTTAAAAACTTTTACATGATTTTTAAACTTTAATAAATATTTTTGAAAACCCACACAATTAGTTACAGTTAAACCTAAATTATAAACTTTTTAAAAGAAAAATTAATTTATCAAAATTTGTTTTTGGACTGCGATCAATAAAAGCGCTGCAAGCACAAGCGTCAAAAGCTCAAACTTGCGAGAATTCGCTTTAAACGTCGGTCAAATCAGAGCTTTTATAGCCGACAAAGAGAATATTTTTCAAATTTTATTTTCAGTTAAAAAATTGAAAAATTGAAGTTTATGCATTAGTTATAAATAATGGTTTTCCTATTGATTATTTTTTCTGTATTTTTTTATTGAAATCAAGACAATCATTTTTTTATTTTTTAAAAATTAAAATTTATTATTATCTCTCAGTAAAATCTATCTTTTCATATTTTTCGATAACTTTTTTTGTATTCCTGGACATTTTTCAGATCAATATTTCAAAAATTTTGTCAAAGTCGTTAAGTTATCTTAAGAACATAAAAAAGTGTATAAGACAACAAAAAATTTTTTAACATTAAATAATCTATCATAATATGCATAAAAATATCTTACAATCCAAAACACATATTTTATTTTATCATAGTATTAAAAAAATTTTTTTTCATCTCTATTGATTTTGTTAGTACAAGTGCTTGGCCTCTCGAATTTAAATATTGATCTTTATTTTAAGAGCTTTTTTATCGACTGAAACTGCGATGAAAATTATTCTTTTTAGAAGCAGGAAAAACCGTACATGGAAAATTTCCACGAGGTGGCATTACAAGAATTTTATCCTGAGCTATATAGGAAAAGTTCAACGTAACTTTTAGGATTCTGAAATCCTCCATTTCAAAACTACGTTGAAGATATTCAAATTTCATCAACAAATTTTCAAATCAAAAATTTTTTGTAACACAACTTAATTCATATCATTCAACATTTGGAACAAGAAAATTATAATTCAGTTAGTAATGTCTTTTAATTTTAAGTTTTTTCCTTTCATTCAAGAATTTTTTTTGTTAGCAACATATTTTGACTTTTAATATGAAAATTGAAAATTTTGAATATACAACCTCGAAAATTCGTTAGAAAGAAAGTCTGACTTTATGATCCTCAAAATTCGTATCACTAAAATAGCTACAATAAATTTTCCTTGCCACTAGAAAAAATTTCTTTCAGAATTAATTTGAAAATGAACGAAACAATGGACATTGTTTCTGCAAGCTCAATCTACGAATGCAATAAAAAACATTGAAGGGATTCAAATTTTACAACTTAAAAGACAACATCCAGCATTTTTGATATTATCAAAAATTCCTACAGAATCACAGAAACTAATGTAACAGAATTATTACAAAAAGCATGACGTTGTTGTGGATAATCTGATTCCGAAATGATTTTCACAAATGTGAAGTAAAAGCAACCGTAACTTATTATACATAATTAATGCAACTGCGTTTGCATTTTTATGAAAAAATTGCGGCGCGCAAAGCAATATCTGATATAACGCGATGTCACACAGGAAAATACTTGAGAAATTGTTTTTTTACAGTGGAAAAAAAGCGCTTTGTTGCGTGAAATTTATTGTCTTTTGCAGTGAAAAGGTTGTTCAGTAATTGCAATATGGAATTCTTCTGAATGTGAAGTTGGAGCAGAAGAGAACTAATTAAATGTTTCGCTAAAGAACACTGGTTGGAAATGTTTTTCAGGGATCTAGAGTTCTGGATAATGTTGATGTAATAGTTAATAAACAAAATGGAAGTAATGACGACTGAAACAATGAAACGCTGGAGGAGGGGGGGGGGGCTTTATTCATTATCATAATTCTACAAAGTATGTACAAACGATAATTTTTTTTATTTTTAAATAAAAATGTGTAAATTTTCGAAAGTTTCAGAAAAATACGTAAAATTGATTGAGATGGACCAATTTTTTTGATAGTAAGCATTAGGATATAAATTATTTAAAGTATAAAATAGCATAAAATTTTTGCAATCGTGAGATTCAGAAAACTTCTAAAATTCAGGAACTTTCCGTGATTTTGTAGATTGTGTTTTTTTTGTGATATATTATTATGTTTCTTTGAAATATGTGTAATGATGTTTTATTTTCTAAAGAAAAAATCGCTTGATATGAAAATTTCTAGAAAACTATGTAAAATTTCAATAAGTTATAAGTATGTATAGAAATTTGGGAAGATTATAGTATTTGGTGCAATGTTGAAAATTCGAAAGATTACGAAAAGTTGAGAAAAAATGAAATTTATTCAGAATAATTGTAAATAATAATTTGACTTCAAAAAATTTATGAATTATTGGAAAACTTTTGAAATTTTTCGAGAATATTAAAATCATAATAATTCTTGGAAGTACTCGTATTGATACCTTTTTATTTTTTTATGAAAATCTGGAAACCTTGAAAACCCCAAAAAAAAATACCAGAAATTTCTGTAATTTTGTGGAATTTTTTTTTAAATTGAAAAAGTTTCAAGTTGTTCGTATTATTTTCAAATTGACAAAATTGAAAAAAAAAATTAGAAAATATTGAACATTTTGAAAACCGTAGAAACTTAGATTAGATTTGAAAAATCTGTCAAATTTTAGCAAGCATTCATTCTCATTTTATTTTGAAATACGTGCGATATTTTTTTTTTTTCAATTTTTTTGATGAAATTGTGCAAAACTTTATAGCTATAAAAAATTCACCGAAAATTCTGATAATTTGGATCTAGTTATGTAAATTAAGGTAATTTTAAATGGTTTGTGCAATGATAAAAATTTATATAAGAAATTTGGACAAGTTAGAAACTTTGGAATCCAGGAAAATCATAAGTTATCCTGCAAGATTCATAAAAATTCTTAAATTCAGAAAATGATATAGATGTCGTTAATTGTGTTAAGTGCCATGTTTATTGAAAATAAATACTCATAGTTTTTCATTTTTAATTCAAATCTGTAAAACCTAGAAGGGGCCAAAAACTTAAAAAAATCCTAATTAGTGAGATAATTTTTCACGAATTTTGAAATACTAGCCTAATGTATGCTTTGTTTCAAATTAGGAAGATTTTGTCAAAATTAAGAAGTAATAAAAATTCTCAAGAATGACAGTAACTTTATACAATTGAAAATATTTATGAGATTCCAAAAATTTTTCGAAATTCGTGTAAAGTATTGATGATATTAATGTTTTCTTTTTTTATAGAAATTCGTTAAGTCTGAAAAAGTAAATGAAAAAAGGAACAATCTCGATTTGTTTGAGAAATTCATAAATCCCGAAATTTTTATATAGCTCGTATTTATTGATAGCATACGAGATTTTTAAAAACAAAAAAATATTGAATATTCTAGAGAAAGTCAATATTTCTTCAGAAAATAAAAGATCTCTCAAATTTCTAAAAAAAGTGCATTATTTTTGTAGATTATCTTCATCCGTATTTTTTTTCAGAATATATGCAATGTTTTACGTTCTAATTCTTATAAATTTTCTAAAGTTTCGGAATGTTCGTAACATGATGAAAATTTTGAAAATTTTACAAAGTTCAAAAAAATTAGATATTAAAATGGTCGTCAATAATTATCGAAAATTCACGAATTTCGTAGAATTTAAGATAAAACATTACTTCACTTTTATGCTGAAATTCATTGATGCTCCCTGAAAACTTCAGGAAAATTTCCATCATTCAACACTATAAAGACTAAAAACAGCCTTAAAAGAATAATAACAATATCATTATAGAATAAATCTCAGTAAAATTGATCCTCGGAGCGAGTAACCAGCAAAAAAGGAGTCAAGGTTGAACAAAAATTCTTCCTCCTCCTTTAACAAATGATGTCATTTTCATTTTTTTTCTTTCGAGCTTTCGACCCTTGAAATTTCGAATCCTCTTTAAGAAATCACTAAAATTTGCATACTATCAACTATATAATATTCAGTATATCAAGAATTTTTGCAACAGGTTGAATTCATGTCCCTATCTTGTTAATTATTCGAAAAATGTATTTGCCAACTTTCTTTAATATAAAGTAACATCATGGACCAACTTTTTTGCGTGTGGAAAACTATTTTTCATCTTCAGAACCTAATAATTCACCTGTTCTGGGTGATATAATAATCCTGTAAAAAATAAAGATGTTGATTGAAGGTTACCTTGAAGAAAGTCAAGGTCACAATTTTATTAACTATTTTGTAAAAGTTCGGAGGAAAATTGAAAGTTCTAACATTAACTTTGTAGCCTTTACAAAATTTCAAGTGTAACCTGAAATTGAAGGATAACCTTGAGATGACATTGAAGTTTTGGATCTAGACAAAAAAAAATCGTGGTAACCTCTGAAGGTCACAGATAAATGGCCATTACGTTCAAAAGTAACTCGAAAATTTAGTCAGTTTCATTTCAAAATCATGTGGTCCCTTCAAAACAAAAGTATGAAAAAATTAAAAATTTTTCACTTAGAAAGTTTCAATACCTTCTTAGAACAATAACTGTAAGAATTCAGGCGAGAAAAATTGTTTTTCACGCCTTTTCCCCTGGAAAATTACTCTGAGAATTAATAACATTACATATTTTGATACATCTGATGTTTCTTTTTTTGCAAACTTGAACGCAAGCCGAATATTCGTGGACGCAAAAGTTCAACAATCCAGATAACCATCTCGGGAAACTCGGGGTCGGGATATCTATACGGTTCCTCTATCTACTAGGCGAAGGCGGAGCTCAACCCCCGTCGGAGTAGCGTTCTATTAGGTAAGCTTTTCATTTTATTGATTTTTCGAAAAAGCGCGTGCGCGCACGCCGTGATATTTTCCACACTATCGCCTAGCCCCGCCAACGCCGCGACGTGGCTACACTTTTCCGCCTCAACTTTCGGACATCTGACCGCGTGCCGAACCTTGTTGTTCCCTATATCGATCCCTCCTCATTTCTCTATTTTCTCGTCCTTGAAAAATTCTCGATACTCGATTTTATTGGCCGGCTTTGCCAACGGATTTTTTTTCTCGCCGAACCGATGCTTACAGGTCACAAGATAATTGGGGTTTTTACTTTCAGAGGCTGCATTCGTCAAACCGAAAAATAGCAACTTGGAAAATGGAAAATGTTCGATATTCTAGGGAGGAGGAGGTTAACTTAGACTAATATTTGTATGTCTGGCCTAAGTTCAGTTAGGTAAGGTTAGTGACCTTTGGATACGATCTTCTTGGTATTCAAAATGAAAGCATGTATCTAATACTATTTTTTCAACATATTGGATAGCTGCTTAGTCTGGATATTCTTTTTTTCACCTACAAGATGGAGAACAAGGTCTTGTTACGCTTTTTTTGGCATTCAAGATGGTGGCATGTAGTTACATGCCTATTTTTTAAAATTCAAGATGGCAGAAGAAACCGACATATGATTTTTTGACGTTCAAGATGGCGATAAATACCAGTGTTATACGTTTTTTGTGGAATTTCAGATGGCAGTTTTCTTAAGTTACGCTGTTTTTGATGCGAAAGATGGCAGCATTCCAAGATACGATTTTTCGGATGTTCCAGATGGTGATATTCTATTGTATACGCTGTTCTAGTTGAAAAATTGAGTAGGTAAATTTAATAGATTAATTTTCCAATTTACTAAAATCATACAGAATCTAAAAAAAAAGAAAACTATAAGGAAAAAATAGAAATTGAACAAATGTTTAATATGTTTAATATGTTCAGAATATGTTTAATATGCTCAGAAAAAGAATCGTAAAGAATTTTTGATTTATAATATGTACGTTCCAGAGTATTGTTTAGAAATTTTTATATCAAGTCAATAAATGTAGAAAAAATGAGGTAGGTGAATTCAGGGTAAGGCCTTGAATTACAGCTTCAGTTTACAAATTACAGAACGAATGAAGTCAAGATAAAAGTGGAATGAAAGAAATGTCTTTTTACTAAGAAATATGAAATAATGTGTGAGATCAACTTTAAAAATTGATGGCAAAACGAGTTGGAGCCAAGAGAACAAATGTGGAATAAGTTTTGAAGGTAAAGATGAAACGTTAGAAAACAGCTCGTTCTTTTATTGTTCAAGCTTGATTTCATATCATTCGATATTTTTCGTCATTCGAAGAGTCTAATCAACTTCTAAGATAGAATTTCATTCGGAAATGGAAGGCACAATGAAGCAGATTTAGAATTTTTATGAACCTTGAGGATAACTTCTAAAATGAAGAGACAATCATTACTAAAAGAAAATCAGAGATTTTGAATGAACGTAGGGTTTAGACTTTTAAAAAAAATTCTTTTGTAAAAGTTAAAGGTGACCTTTGAAAAAATGATTTTCAGAGAAGATCTTCAGTCGAGCCTCAACCCAAGGTCAAAAATCTACAAAAACCAAAGTTTTTCCATCGATTTTAAGGTCAATTTCATGGAAAAAAATTAGAAAAAAATCAAGGACGATCATTAATCCGAATATGACCAACAAAGAATGTCAATTCTACAATTTAAATTGAAGGTGACCTCTGCAAAAAACGACTTTTGGAGAAACTCTTTATTTGAGCCGCAACTCAAGGTCACGTTCCCCAAAAACCAAGGATTCTTCATCAATTTGAAGGTTTACTTCAGAGAAAACATCTAAAGTACATCAAAATTCAAGGGCAATCGATAGTTTGAAGATGATCAACAAAGAGTGTAGATTCTTCAACTGAATTCGAAGATGACCTCTGTAAAAAAATGACTTCTAGACAAAATTTTCAGTCGGGTTTTAACTCAAGGCCACAGTCAACAAAAATCAAGGATTCTCCATCGACTGCAAAGGAAAAATGCAAAAAATAGTCAAGGATGATCATGAATCCGAAGATGACTAACGTGGAATGTCAATTTCACTACTGAAGTTGAAGGTGACCCTTGCAAAAAATGAATTCTATAACAGACCTTCAGTCAAGCTTTAACACAAGGTCATAATTCACAAAAACCAAGGTATCCTCATCAATTTGAAGGTCGATTTTAGAAGAAAAAAAACTACAAAAAAAAGTAAAGGACTATCATTATTATGAAGATGAGCAACAAAAAATTTCAATTCTACTACTGACGCTAAGGATGACTTCAGCAAAAATGACTTCCATAGAAGACTTTGAGTCAAGTCTCAACCCAAGGTCAAAAATTTACAAAAAACCAAGATTTTCCATCGATGTCAAGGTCAGTTTCATAGATAAAATTACAAAAAAAATCAAGGACAATCATGAATTCGAAGATGGCCAACAAAGAATGTCCATTCTACAACTGAAGCTAAAGATGACCTCTGCATAAAATGACATACACAAAAGGTCATTACTTATGCCTCAACTCAAGTTCATCATCCAAAAAAAGCAAGGTTTCTTCATCAATTGAAGGTTAACTTCAGAGAAAAAATCTAAATTGAAACAAATTCCAAGGGCAATCGATATTTCGAAGATGATCAACAAAGAATGTAGATAACATCACTGAAGTTGAAGATGACTTGTGCAAAAAATGACTTCTAGAAAAAATCTTCAGTCTATTCTCAACTCAAGGTCGCATCCCACGAAAACCAATGATTTTCCATCGATTTGAGAGAAAAAGAAAGACGAAGACAATCATGAATCCGAAGATGACCAACGAAGAATGTCAATCTTACCACTGAAGTTGAAGGTGACCCTTAGAAAAAATGACTTCTATAAAAGACCATCAGTCAGGCCTCAACACAAAGTCATAATCCACAAAAACCAAGGATTCTTCCTCAATTGAAAGGTTGATTATAGAGAAAAAATAAAAAAAATAAAAGTAACGGACTATCGACATTATGAAGATGATCAACAAAGTATGTCAATTCTACCACTGAAGCTAAAGATGACCTCTGCATAAAATGACATATTAAAAAGGTCTAAGTTATGTTTCAACTCAAGGTCATAATCCATAAAAATCAAGGGTTTCCCATCAATATGAAGGTCAATACCATAAAAAACATGAACAAAAAGGAGAACAACGAAGAATGCCACTCCCACCATTAGAATTGAAAGTGTCCTCCACAAAAATGAAAACGAAACGTCAAAACAACTGAGTGGCATCCACACGATTCACATATTTACATATTCCGGTGCCCCATTGGAACATTTAACCGCAATTATTTCATGTATCCGACACCCATCCAAACATTCCGGACAACCTCCTCGATACGCAACCCAAACACAAGCCCGTAAATTATAAATGGACCAAAAATGCGCGTATCGAAATGTTTGACGAATCCATCGAGTTAATTATGTTAACCCCATCCATTCGCGAGCATTCATAATGTGCTGGTTGGTTTTTGAGATACAAGAAATGTGTCACGTAATCGATGATAATGGGATGACACGCGAGAGAGGTTTAACCTTGACACTGTATCAATTAACGTGCATTGACCCAGTGTTACTATGAGTGAACCACATACGTATGTGTGGCCACAGTCTGTATATCGGAACGCGTTCGACATACTGGCCTGAAAATGGAAAGCGAAAGCGTCGACATGTGCAACACCCTCTCCTCATTCAGAGGTGTTCTGCAGATCAAGATAATCGAAGGCGCAGAAATAGTCCGCCGACCGATAAATGGATTCCGAATTTTCCTGATTAGTTCTCAAGACCACGTGCCAGACACGTGGCGTCGGCTGGGCTTAAAATAAATTTGGGGTAATGAAAGGGGAAGGCGACTCTTCCTTCGAAAATGAAGAAAAAGGTTCTCTGAGATTTCCATGACAATTTGAAATATTTTTGGAAGTCCTTTTGCATAGTTCCTGAATGACAAGAAACGAATGAGAATTTTTGTGGATTATGACTTTGGGTTGAGGCATAACTTAAGACCTTTTTAATATGTCATTTTAGTCATCTTTAGCTTCAATGGTAGAATTGACATTCTTCGTTGGTCATCTTCGGATTCATGATTGTCTTTTTCTTTTTTTTTCTCTGAAATCAATGGAAAATCATTGGTTACCGTGGAATGCGACCTTGAGTTGAGAATAGACTGAAGATTTTTTCTAGAAGTCATTTTATGCACAGGTCATCTTCAACTTCAGTGATGTAATCTACATTCTTTGTTGATCATCTTCGAAATATCGATTGCCCTTGGAATTTGTTTGAATTTATATTTTTTCCCTCAAGTTAACCTTCAATTGACGAAGAAACTTTGCTTTTTTTTGATGATGACCTTGAGTTAAGGCATAATTAAGGACCTTTTGTGTATGTCATTTTATGCAGAGGTCATCTTTAGCTTCAGTTGTAGAATTGACATTCTTTGCTGGCCATCTTCGAATTCATGATTGTCCTTGATTTTTTTTGCAATTTTATCTATGAAACTGACCTTGACATCAGTGGAAAATCTTGGTTTTTTGTGAATTTTTGATCTTAGGTTGAGATTTGACTTAAGGTCTTCTATGGAAGTCATTTTTGCTGAAGTCATCTTTAGCTTCAGTAGTAAAATTGACATTTTTTGTTGCTCATCTTCATAATGATGTTAGTCATTTACTTTTTCTTTTTAGATTTTTTTCTGAAATCGACTTTCGAATTGATGAAGATACCTTGGTTTTTGCGGATTATGACCTTTTGTTGAAGCTTGACTGGAGGTCTGTTATAGAATTCATTTTTTGCAAGGGGCACCTTCAACTTCAATAGTGAAATTGACATTCCGCGTTGGTTATCTTCGGATTCATGGTTATCCTTGACTATTTTTTGAATTTTTTATTTGCAATCGATGGAGAATCTTTAATTTTTGTGGACTGTGACCTTGAGTTAAGACCTGATGGAAAATCTTTTCTAGAAGTTTTTTTTCTTTTCTTTTTTACCGAGGTCATCTTCAAATTCAGTTAGAAAATCTCCATTCTTTGTTAATCATCTTCAAACTATCGATTGCCCTTGAATTTTGTTGTACTTTGGATTTTTTCTTTGAAGTAAACCTTGAAATTGATAAGAAATCCTTGGTTTTTGTAGAATGTGACCTTGAGTTGCGGCTCGAATGAAGATTTTCTCTAAAAGTCATTTTTCCCAGAGGTCACCTTCAACTTCAGTTGTAGAATTGACATTCTCTGTTGGTCATTTTCGGATTGATGTTTGCCTTTTATTTTATTTTTTTTTTTTCTACCTAACTGACCTTGTCTTCGATGGAGAATTTTAGGTTTTCGTGGATTCTTGACCTTGAGTCGTGTTTCCGAGGTCTCTTCGTAAATTTGTAATTTTTTTGAAAATTCTTTTGCATCGTTCCTGAACGTGTGCAGGCAAATGACAATTTAGTGATTTCTTATAAAAAAAAAAGAAAACAATAATAAAACTTTGTGTAGAGAAGCCCCACTCTACCTTTGAAAAAGGAAGAATCGTGTTTACTAAAGTTCTCTGTCAATATAGCAATATTTTGAAATTTCTTTTTCATAATCCATCAACGTCTGCAGACAAATAGTACCCTTATAATACCTCTTCGCCAAAAAAAAATTTATTAGAGAGAAAGTAAAAAAAGTAGAGAGGAGCATCACGTACCTTTAGACATAAGAAAATCGTGATTCCAAGGTTTCTCCGCCAATTTGCAATATCTTTGAAAATCCTTTTGCCCAATTCCAGAACGTCAACAGATAAATGGCAGTCTAGTACTCTTTTTCTGCAACAAAAAAAAGAAAATTTTTTTATAAAGGTTAGTAAAAAAGGAAACGGGAGTATCATTCTACATTTAACCGAATTTTTCCCATTTATTGTCCAAGAAAAAAATTGCAACAAGAATTTTGAGAAATTGAAGGGACTTCAAACAAAAGTTGATGGCACTTTAAACAAATCATAGAGTTTCAAGATACTAGAAAAAAGACACCCTGGTAGTGTTTTTTCTTTTGGAATCTGACAATACCTAATTCATACCATTAGGAATACCTCACAAAGTTTGTGAATCATATTTTACCAAATTCGTAAAATTTAGGATACTTTCAAGACTCATACACCAGAAATTTCTTCAAAGTCTGACACATGTGTTTCAGACTCGAAAACTTCACAGTCATGATACAATTGAATGCTCTTATTTCTATGAAAAAATCAGACGTCTCTGTGACTTGACACATGCTGGTGTCTCCATTTTCCGGGAGTCTTTTAGAAAAATCTCTAAAAATTAAGATGTGAAGCAATCTCAGGTTTGGCAAAAGAATGACAAGACCTGGATGAAATTCTAGAAAATGAACATCCTTACATAAAAACTGTTAACTCTTATTTTCTAACTCCCCCTTCCCTAAAAAAAAGAAATACCCCGACAAAAAAAAACACAGCAAGTTTCTACATCCCAAATCCGAAAAAAAACAACCACGTTCATCACATCTACCCCCACCCCTTCAAAAATGACTTCTGTTTCGCAAAGAATTTACGACGACTTGAAGATATCCACCGCAAAAGTGTCGTTGTCCGGCTGTGCACTCGGCGAGAGCCGGGTCGGGAACGATTTCTGACACTCACACGGAGAATTGTCACTTGAGCGAAACACGCCGGGGCGGGTTTGGCTCAAAGTTTTCAACGAATAAGGCAGGAGATAGCGACGCATTGCCACGCCTACGTCATCTTTCTGCACACACCGGAATTTACTCTTTTCCTCGCGTAATCAATGTGAAACATATTTCTGGGCACGCACGCCAGTCGGCGACACCGCATTCTAGCCTCGGCGTCGGTTCGGAGAAGGTCATTCTGCGATTTCAGTTCAGCCCGAGCGGATCTATTCCATATTCTTCGACTGCGCTTGGGAAAAAATCGATCGGATGTTATGATACTTGGGGAGGGTTTGAGATGTCCATTGAGGGTTCGGGCAAAAATTGGTGCGTCACTGAAAATGAAAATATGGCACTTGCTGACATTTTAATGGTGTGAAGAACTCGAATTTTCTGAGTTTGACAATAATATTGTTGGATTTACAATATTATTACAGGTTTTACAGTATTTTGTAATTTTTCAGCAGGTTGAACAACATTTCTGCAAATTGTGTCATTTTTTCAACAGATTACAATATCGTTCAGCAAAAATCATTGTATTTTACATATTACGGTATATATGTTAGATGTATTACAGAAATTGTAAATTTTCCTATAATTGTACACTTCATTTAACATCCAAGTATAGTGAAACATAAAATGAAGTATTTAACTTTCTGTCATTCGTTTTTTAGTTCTTATAATATGATATTTCATGTACTTAGAGAAAAAATTGTACATGTAAGTATATGCATCGCGAAAATTTATATCATCGCATTGTGAAATCTACTATGTATATTTAAATGTTTCCAACAGTGTGTCAATTACAATATGATGTACTAGAATGTACACAAAAATATTAGCAAAACAAACCATGTATATTGGCAAACCAGCCAAACTGTATGGCATTTAATACAATCTGGAATAGTAGGGATTACAATATGATACTGCAGAAATCACAAATAAAGTATAGTAAAAAATGAAAAGTGTATAAGAGTTTTTGAAATTAAATATATCTACTGCTACAATATCATTTGACAATAATTACTCTGTACTATGACAAAAACAAACATAAATATCTGACAAAAAGCACAATATATCAGACTAGTTCTACAGTACAATACAGTAGTGTCATAGTTACTATATTGTTCATCAGATATCTGAGAAAATAAAATAGTACTTTCTTATATTTGTACTGTAAAAAGTACTTAATGTTGGCGTGTTTTACAATACGATTGCAAGTTTTACAAAACTATTACAGGTTTTACAGTAATATTGCAAATTTTGTCATTTTATGTTGACATATTACAATATTGTATTGTATAAATTGTTATATCGTACGTATGCTAGTTTTAATACGAGAAATTAGCGAAATTGAAATTTTACAGATTGTGAATTCAACTATGTAAATTGTTATTTTTACTTGTACACAAAATTTAATATCCATGTATTGTGAAAAATAAATTAAAAAATTAATCTTTCATCTTTCCTTTCTCAGTTTGTATTTTATATTCCATGTACTAAGAGAAAATATTTTACATGTAAGTATATGCATCGAAAAAATTCAGAGATCATCTTGTTAAATCTACAATATACCTTCGACTTTTTTCAATATTGTATCAATTGCAATTTATTATACTAGAAAGTACACAAAAGCATAACAAAAAGGATTATACAAATCTGAATACTGACAAAAGTGTACAGCATTTTCTAAAATATGGATTAGTTGGCATTACAATATAATATTACGGGAATCACAATGAATGTGAAGTAGAAAATGAAATATGTATATGAGTCTTTACAACAAATTATCTTTTAGGGCGATTTAATTTGACAATATTTACTATGTATGTTATCGAAAACTGTCATAAATATCCGGCAAAAAGTTCAAGATTTCAGACTGATTCAACAGTACAATATATTATTGTAATAGTTGCTATATTTTTTTCCTCGGGAACAAAAATAGTAATTTACTACATATGTACAGTAGAAGTCTTGGAATGCTGTGTGTTTTACATAAATATTGTTGATTTTACAATATTATTGCAGGTTTCAGATAATTAATAATATATTACTAATAATAAATAATCACGTAAAAATTAAAATCTACAGAATGCAAATCGTACTGTAAAAATTGTAATTTTTACTATATTTGAACATAGGATGTAATATCCATGTAAACTGTACCATCAAACAAATAAATTTACTCTATATGATTTGTTTCTCAGTTCGTATTTATATACCTTATTATAACATTATAATATATTTAATGTACCAAAAGAAAATATTGTTTATGTAGCTATATGTATGGTAAAATTTATATAACATTGTAAAATTTACAATGTCATTTCTACATTCTCTAATATTCCATTAATTACAATATTATATACTTGAGAGTACATAAAAATACAGCAAAAAGAGCTATATTTATCTGAATAATGGCAAAACTGTATGGCATTTTCTGAAATATGGATTAGTAAGCATTACAGTATGATACTGCATAAAATCACAAAGGAAGTGTAGTAGAAAATGAAATATGTAAAGAAGTTCTTACAACAAAATATACCTTTCACAACAATATCATTTGGCAATTTAAACCATATATTATGACAAAAACTGCTTTAAATATCTAGCAAAAAGTACAATATTTCAGTCCAACTCCACAGTACAATATAATATTGTTGTAATAACTATATTTTTTCTCAATAATTTTTTTGTTTGGCTACCAAAGCATATACGTAAAAAATGCCGCTTAAATGGCTATTTATTTGCAAAAAATTTGTATTGTAAGTGGGAAAATTTGTTGTGTTAGAAAACATTTTTTCTACTGATCTTGAAATTATAGGGCAATTTATTTTGATACCAATTAAGTTCTTTTTTCTAGCTCAAGGTCACTAAATATATTTATTTAAGTCTGGTGCACATTCATGATTCTTTTAAATAAAGAGTTGTAAAGTTTTAGGTTATGTTTAGAGATATTGCTATTTATTCATGATTTTCAGGATTATATTGACGAAATTTTAAGGTCAGGGTTATGAATTGGAGAACATCTGCATTTAAGATTCATAATTATAATATTTTAAAAGAAAGCTTGACTACAATAAATCATACATTGCAGAGAATGATAAGAAAATTGCATCTTGAAGATTGTCCAAAATTTGGAAAACGATTCATGTATAGTCACACTCTACATGTATCCTCTGATAACGAAATGAATTCAATTACAGGTCCTAGAAGTTCCTACGCTAAAAAAAGCCCTGGCAAAAAAGTAGGTGTCTATCAATACAATGATTCTCGAAACAATGGTTATAAATAGCAGTAAATGATGTTTAACGCAGAGTCATTACTATTTTAATCGTACAATTTAGATTTTAATGGGCTAATTAATCTACTTAAGCACACCGTAACCGAGTATCGATTACAAACTTTCGCGTGAATCAAGTCATGCGATGCAAATAAAAGGACTTGAATCTTTTTCGTCCATTTTGTTCACAAAGAATTATTGTTAACCTTGCAGGTAAAACATTTTGTAATTTTTCCATTGTGAAAAAAACGTCATTTGTCATTAAAAATGAAATTGAAGTGTACGAGAATAATTTTTAAACATGAAAAATTCTTTTTTCTTCCATTATTTACTCGGTTGGAAGAACTGAAATAATTCGTCTTCATGACGTGACAAATTCATATTATTTATGCCCCTGCTTCTGTATCTTCAATCATGCATATGATTACTTCGTAGGTATCAAGTGCTATTTTTTCTGTGGACGAAATAAGTGATATTGATTTAATCGAGTTAGATGATTTCTAGGATGTATCGACAGTCCACGTGATGAAGGGATAATCACATTCATATGAACACCCACTTGATTCACGTATTTCTAGAATTTTATTTCCCTTCGGAAGTCACATGTCTGGGTCTATCAAGCGAATCTTTTTTCCTTTGTAATTTTGTCACTGACTTGAAAAAATTCAATATTTTTGGAGGAAATTCAGACAGAGTTTTTGATTATCCCAGAAAGCCAGAGTGAAGAAATTTGAAGAACCATTTCTGCAGGGAAATGAATTTTGTTTTAAAATTGCAAATATTTTTCTATAGTAGAAAGTACGATGATGAAAATGGAAGAATAAATGAGAAATAATGAAGAAAAAGTGATCAAGAAGGTGTTGGAAAATTTGGGAAACCTCTTGGTGTCATTGACGAATGACGCCACGTGTCATCCAAGTGCAAGGACACGCTGTTTGCCACATTGCCCTGACGTACAAGGAATTTCATTGGTGTTGCGGAGTAACAGTTTGATACATACCGAGCATTCCCCGCGCAATTGATTGGTTTATATCGGTACAGCCCGACACGTATCAGAACCACGTGAAAATCTATTGTGACACATTTGAAAACCGCGTGAGAAACGCGGAACGCTCGCTCAAGAGAGGACAAAAAAGTGACCTACACCCAGGCCACCTTTTTTTCACCCCTTTTTATTATTTGTTCGCGGTACATTATTACCGCTTCATTTTTCCCGCAATTCCGATACCAACGAACGAATTTCACCGAGTAATCGAATTACGTGCTTCGATTTATTGGCCACTGAAAGTTACTCCTTGAACAATCATAATTATTGCTTCCGAGTATATCGATTGATTTTTTTATTCGGTATCGCTTTTGCCATTTTTTTTGCGGTTAATAAGATCATGGAGGTTATTGCTTATTTTCGAACAATGGTGAATGTTTGCTGAAAATAAGGGATGTAATTTTTGGGTATTTTTAATAATTCTTCGGTGAGGAAGTAATTTTTTTAGGGGGATGTATGGGGAGGGAGTAATTGGGGAGTATTGAAACTTCGTGGGAAATTTTTTGGTACGATGATTTAGATATAAAAAAATTCATTTCTCTTTTTTGTAATTCAAAGTGCAGAAACTCAAAATTTTTGCTACTTCCTGCGAAATTATTGTTAATGAAGGATTGGTAAATTTTGGGACTCAATATTGGAAACTAATAAATTTTGGAGAAATTTTGTAGATTTTGTATATTATACATTTTTGTCGAATTGTAGATTTTACAAATTAACTTGCCATTTTTGTTCTTATCCAAGTGTTTTTCTGAAATATCAAAAATTTTTCAACTTTCAAAAGTCCACATTGCATGAGTTCGGTTTTTCTGAGCGACTTATATTCATTTTCATTATTTTCAATTGGACAGTTTTTAACTGACAATGGGTTATCTAATTGTAAAGAAAAATGATTATTTAGTAGAATCTTTCATATATTCTGTATTTTTTTGTTTTCAAAAAATTCAAGAAAATCATACAGTTACTAATAATTTTACAGTAACCTTAAAATCAAAGTGAACGAAATGTATCAAAATGTACTAAATTTTTAGGAATTTTCAAATATGTTTACAACTAACCACGGTCTTTAAAATATACCTTTTTTTTATATTTTCCTAAAGTATCAGAATTTTGGATTTTTCATTGAATTTCTCTAAATCATTGTGTGATGTCCATAGTAAAAAAAATACATGATTTTTTTTAATTTGAGAAATTATACAAGGTGTCTGTAAAAAAATGTTTGAAATTTATTGGAGTTTCTCAAGTTTATGAACATTTTTTTGAATTTATCTATTATTTTCTATCATAATTAATATAACAAGTGTACTTTCTATTTTCAGATTTCAAAAATTTCTAATTCTTTCAGAAATTTTTGAAATTATTATCGTTGTGTAAACAATACAACATTTGTTAATTTTTAAAAATGACAAAAATATTGCACAGTAAATTGAGTTGTTGCAAATTTCCGAGATTTCCAAAAAACCACAAAACTAGTCAGTATTTTCTAAAATTCTACAAATTTTTCAAGTTTCGAGAGTCGTTCACAATCTATAGAATTTACAGTGTTTGTTGATTTTTCACAACCTTAAAAATCTAAAAATTTATAATTATTTTGAAAATCATCAATGATTTACGTACGATAAAACATCATTTGATTTTCAAAAATTTCAATCATACAAATCAGCCTTAGAATTTTCATGAAATTTCCGAAATTTCGCATAAACTTGAAAGATCAACATTTTCCAAAATTCTTGTAATTTTTGGAAATTATTAGAATTTTTCAATCTTAAAAAATTTTCAATGTTTTTCGATTTTTCAAATATTTCCAAGTTACAAACAAAATTGAAACGATTTATTAGATAGTACGTGAAATATTGTAAAATTCTAGGAATTTTTTTCATTTTGAAAATTTTGACAATCTATAGAATTGAAAAGTTTCTTGATTTTTCAAAATTAACTTAATCTTCAGATCAATGTATGTTTCGAAAATAATCGTTGATTAGGGAACGACAAAATATTTTTTGATTTTTAATCATTTTAAATACTTTACCTAGTTTTTGTAGTTGCATTAAACTTTCTTTTTTTTTCAAATATATCAGAATATTTTAATTTTGGGAGTTCACAATTTTGTTGCATTTTTTGAAGAATTCTAAATTACAAACACAATTCAAACGAATAAAATTTTGATGAATTTCATGAAAGTTCGTCAAATTTATTAAAATACTTTGACAAAAATCAATTTCAATACTCTAAGAATTTTTCGAATTTTGAGAATTTTTAACAATCTTATAGATGTGGTTCTTTATTTTTTTAAATTATCAAAATCTTGAGATCCTTTTATATTTTGCAAGATTTTAGACGGTTTAAATACGATAAAACTTTTTTGACATTCTGATAAAATCAATGATTTCCAGTAGTTTTTTAAAATTTTATTAATTTTTGACGATCAAGAATATTCATCAACATCTAACTAAATTTTCTTATTTTTTAAAGTAATGAAAATTTTTCCATCTTAAAAATGATAAATGTTATTACACTTTCTAGAGAGTTCTAAATGTCAAACACAATTGGAACGAATAAAAACTTGATCAATTTTATCAAAATTCGTCAAGCTCATTAAAATACTTTATGGAAAGTTAAATTCAATAATCTAGGAATCTTTCGAATTTCAAGAATTTTTGAGATTTCCATAAACTGAGTGGTCCTTAGTTATTTGAAATAATAAAAATCTTGAAATCTTTTATTATTTTAGATCATATATATGATTTATAAAAGATAAATCATTTTTGATTTTTCAACTGATTCAATTATTTCACACAGTTTCAGTAGTTTTTCGAAATTTCTTAAATTTTTGACGATCTGGAATCTTAATGAACATGCAACTGAATTTTCTAATTTTTTGAATAAATGAAAATATTTCTATCTTGAAAATTAATCATGTTATTCCACTTTTTTCAGATTTCTAAATGCCAAACGCTCGCTAATGGAAACTCGCTAAATTCTACTCAAATTCTTCCAACTTATTATTTAACAAATATTCTTGTTTTCATTAACGTAGAATGTAATTTTTTCCTTATTTTGCCCGTATCCGAGGAATTACATTTCACCCTATCAAGTCCAAATTCACAGAATACCGAAATTCCTAATTTCCATAGACAAATCCAAAAACCCACAGTTTTAAATCCTCTTCTTCAAATTTTTTCGACTGGTTGTAAAATGCACTATTCCTGAATTCGACCGACTGAATTTTCTTATTTTTTTAATGTATGAAAATTTTGCTATCATAAAAAATATCAATGTTGTCAACTTTTTTCAGAGTTCTAAATGTCAAACACAATTAAAACTCGCTGAATTTTACTCCAATTCTCCCAACTTATTTAAAAAATATTCTCCCAAATAACCCATAACCATAGAATACAATTTTTCTCTTGTTCTGCCCGTTTCCAAATTAGTAGTAAATCATAATTCAACTTCATCCTATTACCTGCAAATTCGAAGAATCCCAAAATTCTTCATGAGGAAACATAAATTCAAATTCCAAATCTCATTTCTCAGAAATCCAATATCCAAATGCTCCTCTCAAATCAAAAAACCACCAGTTTCAAATGCTCTCCTTCCAGTTTTTTCGACTCGTTGTACAATGCAGTATTGCCGAATTTTCCCTGCAAGCCCCATTTCCACGTTGGACGTTGAAATACGCGGTCGTAATATCGAATGCAGGAATCCCAAATTATTTGCGCCGAGAGTCGAAAAGAGTTAAAAGCACTTTTGCGTTCGCAGATTATACTTTGCACACAAATTCTTGTCCAGGTAGCGAAGGGCAGTGGGGACAGCAGCAGCAGCTTCGCTGGGGGTCCGACAATGCCTCGTTCTTTCATCAAAGAACCTTCTTTCTAGTTTAATGTATTCCTCGTCGTTGCAGTTTAGCTTCATGCAAATGAGATCGAACAAGTATAACCGGCAACTATTCACTTAAGTCGATGCAGATCCTCAGTTTTTACGCGGCGCTCTTTCCGAAAAGACGCGTTTACCTGGCGATTCGAATTTTGGAAAATTCCCTTTTCCGTTTTTCCGGGGTTGAGTTGGAATTTGAAGTATAGTTTTGAGAGAGAGGTATTTGGAATACAGTGAGAAATGTGAGTGATTGGGATTTTAAGTGGAAGGAAACAAGTGAGGAAAGTTATGGAGTAATGGAAAATTAGGGGGAGGGGTGGAATTTCCTTCTTCTTTTTTTTTTTTTTTTGAAGAGAGTTGAGGTGTTATTGAAGAAATATGAAAGTAGTGACAGAGTTTAAGGAAAAATAATGATAATGTGGTTTTAGTGTCATGAATTCAAAAAGTTGAGAAATTTGTTCACCTGTAGAGTTTTTGAAGATTGTCATAGGTGCTGGATAAATTTGAGAAAATTGAGAGTGAAGTATTGAAATTTTCATGAGTTTTTATTGGATGTAAAAAAAGGCTATAAACCCTAAAAAAAACTGAACAAAAGGTAATAATATAAAAATATTTTCAAAATTTTCCAATCTCTTGATGACTACTAAAAGAGTCGTTCGATACACTTTTAAAGAAATTTAATAATTTTGAAATATTTCTGAAAATCATCAAAAATGAGGAATTCGGGAATCTTTAGAAAACTCTAGAATTTTTGTATGCATTACAAATAACTTAAAATATTTTAAATGAATATATAAATATATTTTGAGTTGTGTTTGACATTCGTTAAAAATAATATAATTCATGTATAGTTTTATACATTTTCTTGTTTAGCAATCTATTTTAATATGTTATTATATTTTGATCAAGATAATATTATGAATATGACAGAGCTGTTTTATAAAATATGACATAATTATATCAAAAATGACTGTGAGATAATAATTCATGAATATAAATGATGAATTTTCTTAAATTAAATGATCATACAAATAATGTGCGTAATATTGTATTATCTTGGTCATATTTGTCAAACATATTTTGAAAACAATATATATCATAGTCACAAGTATGGAAAAAGTCAACTTTTCAAAAATTAAAAAAAATATGTTGCAGTATTGAGTATATAGATATTATTGATAAATTTAATCATGAATTTATAAAAATGATCAATGAAACTGAAAAAAAATCGAGAGAAAAATTCATTCATTAATAAATCACTCAATCGTACAGATTAATTATATGAAATAATATTATATTTTCTGTTTACATTACTATTAAATTATATAATCGTCATTATAAGTATGTTAAATACATTGAGTATTTCATAAGTATAAAAAAAAAAAATAAATTTAGTTGACTCAATCTAATAACTAAACAAATGAATTTATTATAAGTTTCATTGAAAACTAAAACAACTTTTAGATAGTAAAAAACCTGAAAGGATTTAAAATGGAATTTATTCATGTTAAAAATTTATTTTGAGTTTTGTTTGAGTAGCTTGATGAAATGATTAGTTGAATGTTCTGAATGTTTGATCAACTAAAAAATTATGACTTCTTGGAATAATTTTCAGTAGAAAGAATAAAATATTACCAATGTGTTATAATTTGCAAAAATATTCGTACAAGCAAAATATTTCTATTTATCTCAAAATCTTAGAGAATTTTTCGGGAAAAATTGGAAAAGACAACTTTTATCACATTCTAAAGTATTTCCCCTTTTTTTGGAGGAAATTCAAAAGTATTGCAGAATCAAATTAGCAGATTCTCAAATTTGAGAGAAATCAATAATCTATAGAAAATGGAAACCTAAAGATGAACTTCATTCATTTCTTTTTTTTCTTTCTAATTCGCTTGGTTAAAACATTGAACAGAATTTTTTTCCAATTATAGAGATAATGGCAGAACATTGATAATTTGATTTATTTATTTATTATAAAAATTTATTAATTACTTAAAATAAAAAAACTGGCATTGTATATATTCTAAAATTGTAAGTTTTTATTAAAATCAAAGGAAATTTCACATTCTGAGTTTTAAGAATACATTGATTTTGAAAATTTTGTGAATTTCAATTATCATGGTTCCGAAAATCTCAAAATCCGAGATCTTTCGAAATTTATATATGATATGCGATTCACCATTATTAATTTTAGAATAATCCGGTGTTTTGAAACTATTTCGAATAGAATGTACTCCAAAAGATTGAAACAATTTTGCAATTACGATATGTGCAAATAATTTTCAAAGGGCTTAGAAAATAATGTAAAACAAACCTACAATAAATATTCTTCGATTCTCACACAATTTTTCATTCTTAAGGTACAATTTGTTTTATTCATTATATTCATCATTTTCCGTACTTGCCATCATTTTTTAACATTCAAATCATTTATATTTGTTGCCTTGATATTAACAATTTTTTATTATAGTAATCATCAATATGTTAAATAAACGAATTTCACGATAAAAATCCTGTATTTTTTTTAGCTACCATTTATTACTCACTGATTTAAAGCAAATTTTTCTAAAGTTTTTTCACAAAGTCTCTTCAAAGTTTCTGGATGATAATTTCACGGAACAGTCGAAATTCAAATGCAGAGCACTTCCTAAAACAAACTCATGTTCATATTTCTTCGCACACGTCGTGTTGATTCAACCCGACGACGTGTAGAAAACTAGAGTTCTGCAGTGGAGGATCGTCTAATTTCAAAATGAATTACGTCACTTTGGAACTACCGACAAAACGCAATTACGCGAAACTGTTGAATTTACGTGAAAAACGTTACTTATTACTCAAGTATCCCTGCAGATAATCAAATTTTCCTCGATATCCCTGAACATTTTTTTGTTTGTTATTTCTTGACCTCTGAGAGAAAAATGTTTTTTCAAAATTGAAGATGAAAATTTCATAGGACAAAAAAGTATAAATTTCAGTCAAAAACAAAAAAAATTAGATAATTTCAACTTATGAAATCAGCAAAACTAGTCCTTCTCCGTGAGCTCGGATCGACAAAATGGCGTATTTTCACGTAAAGTCGAGACATGATTCTGGTTGAACTAACTTTGTAGAACAATTATTGGATGAATGTGATAGGAATGAGTTCGTCAATGATCAAACAAATGACCCGGGGATAGATAATCCAGTGGAAAGAAGTTGGCGATAATTGATTAAATGTTAGTTCTGGAGGTAGGCAGGATAGTATTTCGGGGTCTTTCGGGGTTGGACGTTTTTGCGGGGGATGAAATACAAGGCGGTGGTGGCTGTCAGGGTCGAGAAAGATGGAGAACTCGGGCGGCAACCCCTGTGAGAAGGGTACTCGGAGGAACCACCGCGGAAGTCACCCTCCGGCTCGCGCGTTAATGTTCCCGGAGACTACTCTTTCGGGCTTCGTTGGGGAATATTGCGTTTATTGATTTCGCTCAAGTTTCTGTCATTCCCAGCCTTTTTTTTGTCAACGAATACATTAAACCATCATTTAATCATTTAGAAATCTCAACAACATACAGAGAATAATTAAAAGAAATTTTTTTAATGGCTGCTTGAGGGTTTTATCTGGAATGAGGAGAATATTTTGATACGTAAAGAAATAAAAATATGGAAGGAAATATCAATATTTTTCTGATGAACTATATTTTATGAGCATATTCATCGAAATTGGCACAAAGTAAATGAATATTTTTACTACTAAATTTTGGGTTGACACTCAACTTCAGCAGAACTATTGCGTTTATTAATTTCGCCCAAGTTTCTGTCATTCCCAGCCTTTTTTTTGTCAACGAATACATTAAACCATCATTTAATCATTTAGAAATCTCAACAACATGCAGAGAATAATTAAAAGAAATTTTTTTAATGGCTGCTTGAGGGTTTTATCTAGAATCTGAAGAATATTTTGATACGTAAAAAAATAAAAATATGGAAGGAAATATGAATATTTTTCTGATGAACTATATTTTATAAGAATATTCATCAAAATTGGCACAAAATAAATGAATATTTTTACTACTAAATTTTGGGTTGACACTTAACTTCAGCATAACTATTGCTTTTATTGATTTCACCCAAGTTTCTGTCATTCCCAGCCTTTTTTTTTGTCAACGAATACATTAAACCATCATTTAATCATTTAGAAATCTCAACAAGATACAGAGAATAATAAAAAGAAATTTTTTGATGTACTGTTTGAGGGTTTTATAAGGAATTTGAATATTTTCATAGCTGAAGAAATTGATACATAAAAGGAAATATAAATTAATAATTTTGATGTTAGAGTACAATATTATTTTCTGATGAAATATATTTTATAAGACCTTTATCAAAATTTACTAAAAATAAATAAATATTCTTACTACTAGATTTTGGGTTGACACTCAACTTCAGCCAGCAGAAATATTACATTCATTGATTTTGCCCAAATTTCTGTCATTCCTAGCATTTTTTTTTGTCAACGAATATATTAAATACTCATTTGGTCTTTCAGAAATTTAAACAACATACAGAGAATGATAAAAAAATTTCGAATTGACTGAGGATTTTATCTAGAATGTGAAGAATATGTTCAGAATTGAAGAAATAGATATTCAAGGAAAAAAAAATTTGTTTGCTACTATATTTTGGGAAGACACTCAACTTGAGCAGAAATATTGTGTTTAATGAATTCGCTTGAATTTCTGTCATTCCCTGAGTTTTCAATTTTTTTATTTATTACTTTTTCTTGTCAACGAATATATATATAAAATGATCATTTGGTCCTTAAGAAATGTAAACAATATACAGAGAAAAATAAAAAATTTTTTTCAATGGACTGTTTGAGAGTTCCATCTCGAATTCGAAGAACATTTTTATGTTGAGAGAAATTCAAATATAATAGAAAATATAATTTACCTATTTTTATGATAGAATGCAACATCATTCTCTGATGAAATATATTTGATTAGAATATTCATCAAAATGAGCTCAAAATAAATAAATTTTTTTTCTACTACATGCTGGGTTGACACTCGACTTCAGCAAAAATATTGCGTTCATTGATTTTGCCCAAGTTTCTATCATTTGAAGCTTTTTTTTTTGAACAGAATTGAAATGATTATATTTTGGTCTGACAGAAGTTCAAGAAACAAACCAAAATAATTTCTTTTGTTTTTTTATTGGACCATTTGACCTTTTTTTTTTCTTCAATTTTGGGAATATTTAAACTACTGAATTTTTGCTTGGTACTCAACTTTAGCAGAGGAGGGGGAAAGTGATTTTGTCAGGTATGTAGAAATAATTAAAACTTTGACGACGAGATAGGAGGATGGGGAATTAATTATTATACTTCTTTGAATTATGAATTTTGTAAAGAAAATTTTCGGATTGAATTATTACTTGTGCTTTTTTGTCACGTATTTTTGATCGTTATTCAGATTTCTGATGAATCTACAGAAAGGTAAAATTCTGGACATTATGAAACTTCAATGAAATGAGAATGTTTCCTGAGGTTTTTAATGTGTATTTTTTTTTCGGAAGATTTTCGAAATAGAATTAATATTCTCTTTATTAGTTACTTTCGGTATGTAAAGTTCAACCGTAGGTCAGATTTTAGAATCAATAGAATATTCAAAATTTTAATTTTCCAAGTCTGCAATGAAAATGACAATTTTCGCGAATTTTTCCAGGAAAGTTGTGGAATAAAAGATTTTTTATTTCTTCTGTTCTTAAGTTGTGTGATAAAAATTTACTTCTGACAACGAGTCAGATTTTCTAAATTATATGAAATCAATTCCTAACATACTGAAACCGCAACGAAAATAACCTTTTTCTTTCAATTTTTCAGTGTAAATATTTTTTCTTACTCAGAAGAATTTTAAAATAAATTAGGACTCATTTTGCCAGTTATTGTTAGATAAATTTTACGCTTGGTCCGATTTGATGATCGATGGAAAATAAAAATTCTAAAAATTCGAAGACAGCAATGAAAATGATTTCTTTTTTTATAGTATATTACGTACCGAGAGCTGTAAAACGAGTTAAGAGATTCCGAATTGGATGAGAAACGAGTTTTCTATGCCAGAGGCACGTAAAATAAAATCTTGGGTCAGATTTTAGTATCTACAGAAAAAAAAGTTGAGTCATTGTGAGACCTGAATGAAAATGATTTTTTTCTGCAATTTTTTTCAGCTATCATACATTTCATTTTTTTTATATTGTAGAATTGAACTATTCATCCCCTTTCTCGTCAGTTCTTTTTATTGTGTCAAATTAACTTGTAGATTTAGATATAAGATACTATAAAAAAACAAAATCCTGAACATTCTAAGAGTGCAATAAAAATGACACTTTTCAGAAGCTTTTTTTAAGAAGTACATACTATGAAGTTAATTGCTCCTCTTTAATTCATAAAGTTGAGTAAATTGATCCAAAGGAGCCAAAAAAACGAAAGACGAACTTCCAGAAATTCTCTATATATTTCGGCTTAGTCCAGGCCCTCTTCAGGATCTTACATACAAAAATTCAAATAGAAAATATAACATCAACAAAATGTTTAAGCGGAAAAAACAAATTATTCATGAACACTGAAGTCATCTACTAAATAAAATACTCACAGTCAAAAAGTATAAAATGAAACATCGTCACGTCCAAATTAGATAATATCTTATGAAACTTGTATTTCGTTTTTTATAGTATATTACTTATATAACTACTTTTATAGTATATTACTATTTTCTTATAAAACTCGTCTTTCGTTTTTTTGGCTCCTTTGGATCAGTTTGCTCAACTTTACATACTATGCATTTAAATAAGTTAAACAATTTTCGATGGTACACAACAATTTTTATATAGCTTGCATAAGATTAAAAATTATTCAAATTTCATACAAAAAACCTCAGAAATATACGAGATTATAAAAAAACCCCGGAAAATTCACAAAATCTGAAGAATTTTAGAAAATCTACGTAAATAATGTAGTAACTGTAAAATATCAAAAATAGTGTAAAAGTACATGAGCCATGAATATCCTCAAAATTATTAAAAATCGGAGAACGCTCTACCCTACAGAGACCTAAAAATTTCCATTAGAACCCCAAAATTCAGTATACTTTGACAAATTTTGCGAATGGTGAAAAATTCTGACTATTCGATAAAACCACAATGTAGAAAGTTCTTCTTCTGCTTGTAGGTATTTTTAAAATTTTCCTGATGGATGCTACCTTCCACCATTTTGATATCTTCTACCTCTACTTTCAGAACAAAATTCCATATCTCAAAGGTGAACCCTAAAAACAGATGGAAAAACCTTCACCTCTAATTTAGAACCTCACTCAAAAATAATCAAAAATCCATACTTAAAAATTCGAAGGCAACCCTGAAGACCACGCCATCCCCAAAAAACCACCCCCTCCTCTTCCCCCATTTTCCCTAACCCCCCCAAAAAACAATCAAAAACCCCCAAAGTCACAATTTTCCCTATCCCCCAGAAGAAAGTCCACTCCAGGGTCGAACAGAGGGAAAAATACGTGGCGAAGGAACCCTCTTGCGAAACTCGGGCGGGGGCGATAAAAAGCGAGAAAGAGGGACAAAAACCCCGTTTCGGGGGAGGGTATAAATGAGAGGGGAGGGCCGTCGTGGAGGGAGGAGGGGGGGGGGTGAAAACCTCCCCTGAAACGTCCGGGGAGACTCTTTTTTTCCCTTATTCCACGCGGGGAGAATGTGATATATTGCACGGCGCGTCCCTAGCCATCGTATTTGGTTTAGTTTTTCCCGCCAAATTCCCTGCCCTCTGGGCCACCGGACATGAGCGCACGCACACATGGCCATTTTCACGGACATTGGTACTCCGGGGGTTAAACGCGCCCGCGCGCGCCAGCCTCTCGTCTGTTTGAAATTCACCCATTTACGAGCACAAAGAGGGTCTTCTTAGCTTGATTAATTATCGCTCGGCTGACGCGCGTTCGTGTCCCGACATTTTGTGTGTGTCTGCATGTGGGAGTTCCAAGGGACGAGGATAAGGGAGGAAAATCGTCTGGTGCTTAATGCGATAATTGCGATATCGCGATTTTGGGTTTTGCTTTCGGGGTGATTTGGGTTTCTTCTTTGTTCCGAATGAGACAAAGTTCAGAACTTGTTGAAGGGGATTTTGGGAGGGTAGATTTGTATTTTCTACAAACTTTGTTGAATTTTTCTGAGCAGCCTTTAATGTAGGAAGATCATTTTTATTTCTTCAATTAAGAAGAATCCTCTTCATAATTTGAAGTTAGATGAAGAATTATAAGAAGAATTAGAATTAGAACGAAGAAGATCCTTCTTGATATTCCTTTGTACGGATTTTTTAAAATCTCCTATCAGGGGCGTAGGTAGAAAAAATTTTCGGGAGGGGTGTTTCTGAACAATATTTTTTATACTGATAAAAGGTATATGATGAACTTGTATTATTTTCGTATGGTACATTATTCATTGAATTTTGTTGTATTTTTATATATTTCCAACATTTCTATGGATCGCTCGATAGATTTTTAGGAATTGATGCTATAGTATTGAAACTTTGAACGGTTTGAGAATTTAAATTGATTTTTCAGGCGACAGTTCTTTTTATAAAGCTTTTCAATACTTGTATTTCATATTTTTGAATTACTTCTATGATTAAAAGTCTGTTAAATTGTATAAAGTGTATAAATTTAATTTGATGTATTTTTTTTTGTTTTCTATATGAATTTCTAAAGTAATTTTCAAGATTATAAATAATTATGGTATTATGTTAATAAATATGCTCCATGACAGAAGGATTTATAAATTTCTAAGAAAATAATATCTACATAATTTTTATGTACTGAAAGATTTCTAGTAAGTAAACAAATAAGCTAGTAAACTAGTCAACTGCTGAAATTAAAAAATAGTAAACTGGCAAACTCGTGAACAAGTAAATTAGTTTATGAGTGAACTAGCAATCTTGTCAAATTTATAATAGTAAGCTAGTAACCAAGTATTCTAGTAAACTAGTAAGCTAGTGAACTTGTAAACTCGTTAACAAGTAAATTAGTAAACTAGTAAGCTAGTAAACTACTAAACTAGTTAACAAATAAGCTAGTAAACTAGTAAACTACTGAAATTGAGGAATAGTAAACTAGTAAACTCGTGAACAAATAAATTAGTTTATTAGTGAACTAGTAATCTTGTCAAATTCATAATAGTCAACTGGTGAACCAGGAAATCAGTAAGCTCGTTAAATTAAAATCTAGTAAGCTAGTAACCAAGTAATCTAGTAAACTAGTAAGCTAGTGAACTTGCAAACTCGTCAACGAGTAAATTAGTAAACTAGTAAGCAAGTAAACTTGTAAATTTGGAAACTAAAAAGCTAGTAAACTGATAAGCTAGTAAACTAGGAAACCAGTAAAGAAGTAAGCTAGTTATCTTATTTTTCACCTTTTTTTAGTGATACATACGAAACCCTGGAGGATTCCCAAGTATTTTTATAGATTACTCATATTTTTGTAGATTGCTACAGAGATTTGGAAAACTTGATGCTTTAAAATGCGAATTTCGATCTACTCTCAGTGATTTCAAGAATTGATGATAAAAACACATTCATATAGATTTTTCATGTTCTATTTCGTTATTCACTTTTCGTATTTTTGAAATATTCGAAAAATTTTGTTGCGTTTTTATTTGTTTGCTATATTTATAGTATATTCAGAATTTGATGCTCTAGAATCCCAGAATTTACAGATCGTAGAGGCATTGGTCAAGATTTTTCAGAAATTTTTTTTTCACAGAATTGAATGAATTTCATCATTCTTTTAGAGTTCATATAAATCGAAAGGTATTGAATATATATAGATTTTATTAGATTTATACAATTTGATATTCGAAGTTTGGTTATATTCAGCGGTTGGACAACACATCCAATTAAATGTCATTCATCATAATTTGATGCAAATTAAGAAAATCACTTTGTTAAACCTCTGAATTTGATAGGTCATCGCACTTTCAAACGAAGGATTACAATCAATCCAATTATTCTCAAAAGAGCAAAAAAGCAGAAAAATGTTTGTTCTTCGTACCACTTTCTGGCTTCAACTGTACGAAATATGATAACAATTGAAAAAATATTGATATTCCTGCGATTTTTCTATCCACATTGACGCATTGTGTAAATAAAGAGACCGCTTTTAGAAGACGATCGAACGCGAACATGAAATAACGGAGGAAACCGATACCGCAGTTCGTCATGTAAAAAAATATTTTTTATATAATTAACCGTCAATTTTCCAATCTGATGCTAAAAAATAGTATTAACTTCTTAATTTGTTTATTTGGGTAAAAATTGAAAATAAAATTTGCAGTATCTGTCAGAACTCTATACTAGCACTCTGGAGGCCCTGAAATATTTTTTTCTTTTTCATGTGTAATTGGATGCAAACAGTTTATATCCCAGATTTGTTGATAAAATCGACTGGTCGTTTTCCCTAGTTTACATACGCGCGCTAAATCGAGTCTATCCACTCCACACACTCGCATGATTGATAAATGTATCGGTTTAATAAATGCATTTGTTAGCGATATGACGCTCAATCGTTAATGACGTTACTTTGTTCAGCGGAGCTCGTCATCGGAAAACTTCCTATTTCAACGACATCAACTTTGAAATTATTCCGTAATTCGGGGGCAAATCACTTTACAGGAGTAACATTCTCTCAGGATACAAAAATCGACTTCTTTCATTCGAAACCTCTGAAGCAAGGGTTGTAGAATATGAGGGACGAGGGGGAGGGGGTAGTTATGTAGGATTTTCCAATCCTGAAAAATTTCTGATGTGTGACGTACACAACAATATACCTATGAAAAATTCCATCAATTTGCGACTGTTTTGTCGCAATTTTTTACAGTTTACAAAATTTATCAACGTGTTCTGAAGGTATGGATTTTAATGTAAATTTTCAAGATTGTCAATTATTTTAGTACAATGTGTACTTTTATTTATTATATATTACATTTGTCATATATAAATGACATGTATAAATTTAGTATATGTGTATGGATTTAAACATATTATAAGAACGTTACATGGTTTTTGTAGTTTTATGGAATTTTTTAAAATTTTCAAGATACAATACTTACGAAAATTTTCTGTGATTTAGTGAACTTTCTGAATTTTTGCAGATTTTTTAAAAACTTCCGGGATTGATTTGTTTGGGAATTTGTCTAAATCAACAGGATTTTTTCAAATTAAGATAAAAACAACAGAACATCATAAATGTTCATTGCAATTCTACAAATTTTTCGACTTAAAAAAAATTATTCATGATTGACATATTTAGTGTTGAATTTTTTTTCTGAATTTGAGAATTTATACAAATTACTACGATTTTTTTTGATACCTTGGTAATGTTCTAGATTTTTATAAAAAAATAGAAAAACATGATTGTATGCATATTTCTAAAATACGAGAGGAAAATAACGATCTAAAAATTTATAAATTCTTATGAAATAAAACGAATTGTTCAACTTGTATAGAATGATTGACAGTTATTGAAATTGTCAATGATAAAATTTTTTCTATGATTCCGAAATTGTCAGCATAAAATGATTCAAAACTTTTTTAATTTTATGAAAATTCGTCTGCTTCGTTAATTTTTTTTTCCTAATTTTCAGGTTCTCCAGAATTAAAAAAACAAGTAAATGAGTACAACAATATCATGCGTGTATTAAAGAAATAGTGAAATGACTACAATCTAAATTATTCATGACTCCTTGCTCAAAAATTCAAATCTTTCGAATTTCTAAAATTTCTATCATGAAACATAATATATGAAACATCCAGACTTTGAAATTGACTTGTTCAACTAATTCGAACTTCTTTTCATTCTTAGTACTTTTCTAATAACAAAGATTTTTGTTGAAAAATGAAATAAAACAGAATCACGAGTTTTTGGGAAGAATATGAAAATAAACTCAACCTGCAAAAATTATGAAATTTCGCTAGAAATCTAATAATGTTCTAAATTTCGTAAAATTTTCACAAATCTTCTATGTTTATGATAGTTTTCAAAGTACTTTTTAAGTGATTCCCAATTTTCACAAAAAATTAATCTGATACCTAATGGTTTTTTAATACTTTAGAAGTTTTCAGATTTCGTTTTAAAAATAAGAAACATAATCACGCATATCTTCAAAAAAAATTGATCGTGAACAGAATGAGCAAAGTTGATGAAAATTTATTGAATTTTATCAACTTTTAGATAATTTTTATAACATTGAGCATCTTCAAAATTTTAAAAGGTTTCTTCAGTCTACATTGAACATAATTTAAAGAAATAGAATAATGAACACAATTACCATGTCAATGAAAGTTTTTTGGGTGTCAACAAACTTTTAGAGTACTATATTTCATAATGAAACAATCTTGTTTACTTCAAATTTACCATAATTTTGAGAAAGTTGAAAATTTCTAAACATACAAAAAATATTATAACTTTTGAAATTTTATGAAACCAATCTAATTTATCAAAATTTCTTATAATTCCCCATAATTAGGTTTTTCAAGATGATATTACAAAACAAAAAAACCTCATCATGCAAAATTTAAAAAAATTTAATAATAAACACTTTCGTCAATATTATATAAGCTCTTTCTGGAATCCAGCAATTTCTCCAAATTTTATGGAATAATTGACGATTATCAAGAATTTCACATTTTTTTTTATTTACAAAAATGTTCAAGATGTTAAACATGTTAAAAGTTTCAAAAAACTTCTTAATATTTTAAAAAACTGTTCCAATTATCAGAGATTTTTATTAATATTGTGATACATTTCAAGTTTTTCAGATTTTTACGTAGAATTGAGAAAAAAGTGGAAGAATTTCAAAGAAATATGATAAATAACATGAATACCTGAATTTTCAAATAGTTACTGAATTCCTAAAAATTTTCATAATTTGAAAGAATCTTTGAATTTTTCAAAAATTTTTCTATTCCTAAAATTTCCAGTGTTTCAAGCCCAAGAAGCACAATTAAAAATTCTTTGAATTCCATTAAAATTCGTCCACATCATTAATATTTCATCTTATTTTATGATCTAATTATATTCAAAAATATATGATTCTGAACCCCTCCCCATCAATTTGAAAATATAACTACATTTTTTTCATTTTTATTTGATTTTACATTGCTCAATCGTCGTGAAAAATCACGTGACTATATTTTTCTCTTCCCTCCAAAAGAACGTTGGAATAAATACTTTAATAGAAAAAATTCCACTTGCCCAACACGCAAAAGACGAATGCAAAAGCTGTTTACTCGCCGAAAGATATTTGTTCAATTCCGTTCACTTCAAAGTTGGACCTTTTGATTGTCTGAAAGTTACTGCGAAATTCAAAGCGTTGGCAAACTGCGGGCAGGTCCGATTTTTCGCAACTGTGTTTTGCAACACGGTCGAATGATTTTCATGGTGTGTAATTCTCGAAATGCAACTTACGCTGGAGCGAGCTTAAAAGCAAAGTTGATGGTTAATATGAAGTTACGTGAGGTAGCCAGTTCCATGGAAATTAGCTTTGTGAACTTTGAAAAGATACATAAATGTTCGTTAACTCACGTGCACGAATATTATATTAAATTTCAAAACAATGTTCAGTTCAATATTCCCTGAAAACGCATTTTCGTAGGTTGTCTTTTGGTACCAATGATTCAAGGTCATTTAATTTTTTCATCTTCCATCCCTGCAGCAGAGACAATTTCGAAAAACTGACCAACGAAATATTTATTGCGAATGCATGGATAGGTTGAGAAAAATGGAACTAAAAAAAAGTTGAAAACGTGATTGATTTATGATTGGAACAATGTCAGGAAGGGGACGGAACTTGAGTATCGACCATGGACAATATGGAATTAATGCACGATGAAAATCGATCGTCGACATTGAAACGGCTGAACCACAAAACGGACGTTGCCCGAAAGTTGCTTCATTGCAGAACATGAAATGCTTATAATTTATTTCGAAATTATTGTAATTAAAAATTGTGGTAATTAATTGCGGCAGTATTTTTTTGTTTTGTTTTTGATGTAAGGTTCTCTGGGATTTCTTGGATATGGGATTTCGAGCTTTGAAATCGCAGTTTGGAATTTCGAACCCTAATTTTTCGTTTCCAACGATCCGGAAAGACTGTGCTTTGCGTAATCGTCAACGGAATTCATTCCTAATCTGCTCGTTCCGTTTGAAAGCCATTATCGCGTATCCACTCATGCTCGCATAATTACACCGTAAAATATCGCGTTTACATGGATTCGAAGAGTATAGCCAAAAATGAAGCTCACTATTTACATAAATAATCCTTGTAATGAAAAAGATTTTTTAGTGTACAATACAGTTTTTCAGAAGAAAGAAGTGTATTTAAGTTTGGTGTCTCTTTATTTGTCTGTCTTATACAGTAAGAATGCATGTTGATTGTCATTTCTAAGTATTTGAAATAAAATTCTAGGAAGGAACAAGTTTGCAACCTTTTCAGGATTTTCAAGGTCAAGTCTTCCAAAGTTTGATGATTATTGGTGATGATTGAGTTTCAAGATTATAAATTTTGGACTCTTGATTATTTTTCATTGGGTTTTACATACTTTTTAAAACGAAATTTCGAGGTAATGAGGTTATAATATAACAAAGTCTCAAAGTTTAGGTTTCCAAGGTCATAGGTTCAAATTTCGATTATCTGAAAGTGTTAAAGTCAAAGGTTTCAATATTCCAAGTTTTTTTAAGTTTGAAGTATTTAAACTATTTGTAATAAAAGTATCTTACTTTACGAAGTAACAAGATAAATATGCTGTAAAATCTCGAATTTCCAAGGTAATTTTTTTAAGTGTTCTATGGTTTTCAAGATTATGGTACAGCTGGTTCAAATACTATATAATATCTTAATTTTTGAGTTTCCAAAGTACAAAGACTTTAAGGATTACGATTTGTCTAATTCTTTAGATTGGAGTAATTATATTTTCTATATTTCCAGATTTTAACATTCAAAAATTTAAGGCTCAAGGTCAGATTTGAATTTCATCGCTCTAAAATGCAAATATCCCAAGGTCGTGATATTTCAAATCAGAGACTTGATGAAAGTGCTAAAGTTTCTAAACTCTTTTAAAATAATGGTCTGAAATTTCAAGGTTAAAAGTGTTGGAATTGGAGAGACAATAATTTAAAAATTTATAATTTTTCTGAGTGATACCTACAGAGTAAACGACTATTTGATATTCTAAAGAACACTCAAAATTTCATACAATTTTTAATACTATAGCATTGAATTCTTCAAATCTATAATATGAATATTTATAGAAATACAAAAAAAGCATTCGGATTGTACGAAAATATCAAAATACGAAAAAAAAACAAAAAAAACAAAAAGTAATTATAATCTGTAGAAAAGATACTTTCTTTGTAATTATATTAAAAAATACTTTAAATTTTCAGAAGAAACATTGTCATCTAAATAAACGATTTGAATACTAAAAATTGTTGAAGTTTCCAATACTTCGTCATCAAATTCTAGAATTTCACAGAGCGATTCCTACAAACTCTAAAAATTTATGAAACAACCTTAAAATTGTTTCAATCGTATCAATTCCAAAAAGGATACGAAAAGAAAAAATAATAAGTATTGGTAGTTAGTATAAAAGATAATGTTTTTTGAATAATCGATTTCAATACTTGGACTCTTTGAAATTTTTAATACTGTATTATCAAGTTCTGAAAATCTACAGAGCAATTCTTAAGACTATTAGAAATCTGTAAAGCAACCACGAAATCCATTCAATTTTGAAATTACTCGAAAGATGAGATACAAAAAAAAAAAAAAAAATATAAAAAATGGGTATGAAAGGTACTGTTTCCTGAATAATATTCCCAAATACACAAACTCGTTGAAATTTCTAATACTATAGCAATGAGTTATAGAAATCTACAGAGCAATTCTTTAAAATACTAGAAATCTATTAAAATCCCAGAAAATACTACAAAGCTGTAGAACAAAAAAAAAAAAACAACATAATTTATTATCATTCTAAAATTGATGAAATACCTTAAATCTGTGTAACTATTATTGATCCAAAAAGGTCGTAGAAGCTTCAAAATTTTCAGAATGTTGATATCCAGGTCATCAAATTCGATATAACTGTATAAAAATCTGGAATTTCATAAGGAGGTTTTTCAAGTTGTGTAAAAATACTAAAAAATATGGAAAACAGTAAAAGTATCATAAAAAAATATGAACCCCAGTTAATCGAAAATCTCAAAAATCTAATGACATATACATCAAACTGATGTAAAAACTTATAACTTATAAAACTTTGAAGCATTAGTCCAAAAAACTCAAATATCGCACTTCCGTAATCTAGATCATCAAAGATTCAACATACATTCACCCTAAAACCCCTCCCAAAAATCATTTATAAGAAACCAGATTAAACTTTAGACTGAAGAGTGGTCTGAGTCTCTGAATTAATCACTGCAAATATCCTATCTGGCAAAATGAAATACTAATTCAGAGATTGAAGTTACCCAAGTCTCCAAATTGAATAACTGAGTCTGTAAAAGAAGATACTCCACGGTACTCCTGTCATCCACTCCAAGAAACAAAATACCTCAATGACAGATCATCAATGACTGTAGAAGACTTCTGCAGAAAAGTAAACAAACATAATACACCCCCAGAGTCTCAAAATCCCTTTCCGCCCCATCTTCATATCCTCTCCAAAATCCTCAGTCGCTTTTTGCAAAACTCGTGATACCCTTCCACCCCCAAAAACGAAACTCCAATCCTCCACCCCAGCCACATCATCCTTCGTCATCACCAACATCATACCCTCTTCTTCCAAAAGTCCTGTTATTGCTCCAAAGACCATTCAACCTTGATCGAAAACCTCCTTCACCCTCCCCCTCACCCCTTCCAACCCCCTCCCCGAAAGAACATCCTCCGGGCTTATCCCAAACCCGAGTCTTACAGTCATCATAAGCATAAACACAAGAGCCACGAATGATACATAATTAAGGCCCTCGCATCGCTTCTCTGCATTAGAGCTTTTCCGTCGAAAGGTGCGAAACGAGGGACGCGAAAAAGGGAGACTAGCGTACAAACGAACGGGGGTGGAAAATTCAGGACGCGGGGGGGGGGAGGGAGGCCGGAATTTCCCCTCCGCTCGGTATTAGCAAACGGAAACAGGGAACTTGGGGCGCAAAAGGGTTGAAAAGAGGGGTGGAAATGGCGGTCGGTAAAAGTGGGAGAAACTCGAACGAGAAAATTCGAGTATCCACCACTTCTACCCGGGGTGGCTGGAGCGGTGGGGTTCGGCAGCCATTTTGCAAGTTGCGAAAAACACCCGCCCCGTAATCGCGCAAGGATCGAAAAGGGAGGGTGAATTAAGTGACAGAAGGAACAGCCCCTTCTGCAAAAACGCGCCGTCTCACTCGGGCGCACCCCTAATGTTATCTTTTTGAAAAATCTTCTTCCCGTTTTTTTCCCCTTGCCATGGTTGGGGTTTTTTTCCCTACTTGGTGTATACTACCTCGGCCCGGCGTTTTTCTCGAACGCGAAATGCAGATGAGCGGTGGTCGGGTAATCTATATTCCTGAGGGTATGTTACGGGGGATTATCCGGCAAGATCGTGTCCTTCCTCGGTCTTTTGTTGCCCGTGGCCAAGACGGGTTCCATTGTTTTTCTGGGTGCTTGATGAAAAAAGTTTTGGGGTTGGTTTTGGTCGTGGGGGGATTGTTTTTGAGGGGTGTTTTCTGGATTTGGGGGTGGGGCGATGAGGAAAGTTTTGGGGATGATGAGGGGGTGGAAAAGGGTTGATAGGTAGCTTGAGGAATGAATAAAGTGGGCATTTTTTTAGAGGGTTTTTGTTATTTTTATCGACAAGTTATTCCGATCGTTAGATGCGACTTTTTTCCATCTCCCTGTCAAAGTATGATATTGTGACAAAAAAACTGCTTGTTTTTTGGAGATAACCATTCATCGAGCCAATCATTATAATTTATGACAAATATGTTTACCCTCCATAAAACTATAGACTTCACTAGTCAACAGAAAAGAAAATATTTTTCAAATTTTCGTACAGATTCTTAGCAGCTTTAGTTGTTCTGGTACTTTTTTTTAGTATTTCTACAGTTTGAAGGATTTTTCAGTATTTTTCACACTCCATTTGTAAGGAAATGATACGCAAAGATCGTTGTCCTTTTTTGGAATCATTTTTTCTGTTTCAGCTCAAGTTTAGACCTCTTCAGAGGATTTAAAATTTTTTTAAACAACAAAACATGTCTTTCTTAACGTTTGTTCATCATCAGACTTACTTAGGATTATAATAAAAGATTGTTTACATTATTAAGTTTAAAAATAATGTCTCGATTAAGATAAACACGATGACAAGAAGAAATGTCGATTCAACTGTGTGGTTGTTATTGCACAATACTGCAACTGCCAACACTCGTAGTTTTTTAAAAGGATATTTATCATAATTGTTAGTTAATTGTACTAATTTTAGTTTTATTTATTTAATTTTCTTTAATTACTGTGAGTTTCTGTATGTATGTTTTTTTAAAAACTGTATAGCTTCTAGAAGGGGCTCAATGTAAGCCGTATTTTAATCCAAGATTGTGAAGAAAGATAAATTTTCTGTTTTCATTTACTTATACATAAAATTTGGCTCTGAGGGATCACATCATTGGAATTATTGATTTTTTTTAGAGATCTATAGAAGATTTATTTATTTATCTTTTTAAGTATTTATGCAATTTGGAAGACTATCTAGTGTTTTTATGGATGATTGATGTATTTTTAGCGAGAAGTTTTAATGCTGTAAAATGACAGTTTTGAAGGTTTTAAGAATATTCTTCAATTCTCAATTAATTTATTTTTTATCAACATTTTGAACATTATTTGTACTTCATGTGTTGACTATATTTTTCTGAAATTTTTAGTAGTCGTAACATTTTGTAGAATTTTTCTGATATTTAAATAAATTTTTGTAATAATCCAAGGAATTTAATGATATTCAATTCAAACTGAAATTGACATTAAGTAGGAATTCTCATAAATTTTTCATACAACAATATTTTCAAAGATTGACAGTATTACATAGAATTCTAGCACTTTCGATATTGGTAGGTTTTTTCATTTATAATTCCTAGAATTTTCAGCAAATCCTAGTATTTTGATGAATTTTCACATATTTCTACAGTTTGATGCAACACATCTCAAATTTTAATATATTTCACTGTTTTGGTAGATTTTTGAAAAAATTCTGTTTCTGTACATAAATGTTAGGTATTTTCTGGCAAACGATGAAGTGCTGTTGTACTCTTTGTATTTTTTTATTATCTTATGATTTCTGAGAATTTTTGTCATTTTTCATCATTCTGCTATTTTCCAATATTGCCCTGAAAAATCCAAAAATTTTAATGCTATGAAATAAAAATATTACAAGATTCTTAGTTTTGTAATAGATTTTCTAGAAAAAAGTTACTTAATAGTTCTACAACATTTTATAGATTTCTAGCATTTTAAGTAATTTACTTTTAGTAATTTTTTTAGTATTGATAGAATTTGAAGAATTTTCTAGTATTTTCATAAATTTCTTATTGACTTTCAGACTGTAAAGCTTAAGATTTCCGTTTTTGAAGTTTAAAGTTTTTTTTATAGATTTTTGAAAATATGTTATCCCATAATTTTTCGTATTTCATTTACACTTCTAGTATTGTTGGTATTTTTCGTATTTTCAAGTTTTTTTAATTTTGTAACATTTTCTAGTATTTCCACTGATTTCTGTTATTTTAACAAATTCATATTAAGATAAATATACTGTTATAATTTTTTGATAAAACAATACCTTTTTTATTGATTGACAGGATTCCAAAGATTTCTGATGCCTTAAGTATTTTCAGTATTTTTCAGAAATGATGTGATTTCAACAATTTCTGATATTTCTATGAATTTTTAGAGTTCTTGAGACTTCAATGCAGTAGATTGTGTAGTGTAATAAATTTTTGGTATTTTTATAAACTTTTGAAAAATTTGTACATTTTTGATGTTCCGTATGTCCCTAAATTTTTGAGAATTTTTTTTCCTGTTCGATATTTTCACAATTTAGTAACATTTTTATTATTTTCTTCAGATTCCCGATATTTTTAAAGCATACTTTACGGATTTAAAAATGTCGATGTTTTAAATTCTAGATCTTGATAGAATTTTTTTGTGTACTTGAATATATTTTCTATAAAAAAGATACTGTATTTACTTACAGCATTTTACAGTTTTCAATTACTAATGGTATTTTCAGTATTTTTTCTGCACTTATGATATCTGATTCAATTATTTTTTTTTCGCTTTGTATTTATAGATTTCAGAATTACATAGATTTTAGTGTTTTTTGTAGATTCTAAATAACGTTCTGTTTACATATACCATATTTTCAGTATATATGACAAATTCTACTTTTTTTCTCATACCTCATTTTTTGAAAACTTCGTTTAATCGTGTGATACTCTATGGAATTTGATAGGATTCTGCGATTTTTAGATTACAGTTTCAAATTCATAAAACAATCGAACCTGTCGTAAATTAAAATTTTCAAAATTCTTGAACCTGTACAAAAACATGTAAAAATCATCCCAATGTCCAAAATGTCGGAATTATGAGGATTTCCAAGACTGATGAGCTGTCAAAACTGTTTTACTTCCATTTTGAAAAAAATCATTTTTCTCTATCATACCATCACAAGAATTGAATTAATTATATATTAATTTTCTTCAGATGCTGCCATGAGTATTAAATTATAACCTCTTCGTTGTTATTACAAAATTTTAATAAAAATCATTTTAATTCGAGGTTGACCCTAAAGTTTTCGTTTATGTACGAGGAGGGAAACTCACATAAGCCCCGCTTGTAATACGGACGCGACAATTAAAATTTGACGTACTTAATCCACGAGAAAAGTCACATCCTCGTTTCGCGAACCGCATTGTTGGATTTTGTCATGCGTTCGTGTCCCCGAGAGCGAGCACATAAGAAACTTTACATTTCCCCACTGTTTGCGCTCCGAGTCGAAAATACCTCGTCTGTGTTTTCGTTCGTACTTCAAGTGCAATATGCAAAACGCATTTATTTCCCTTAAAATTTGACATCCACAAATACCAGACGTTGTTGAATGAGCAAATTTCCGTGAAAATTCGTCCGTGGAATTTGAATTGAAACGTTGGAATTTGGTTTGAGAAAAATTTCCAATTTGATCTTTGGATTTCGAGGTGAAATGAAATTATGTGGAGTAATATAAATTTTTATACAATGGAGAAAAAAAAAAGGAAAAAATTGCAATTATTTAGAAGAAAAAAAAAACTGATAACGTTCAAAAAAGTGTATGTAATTGTGATTCTCTTCTAGAAGAGAAACATTTTTGAAAATGACTCTAACATCGTCAATTTTACATTCGAAAACGTCATGAGTTTATGCTGCTATTAGTTTTACTCCATTTCTATAAAAATTGTATTTCTTCAAAGCTGCATTTTAGAATGCAATGTTTTTTTTATATTTGCATGAATTTCCTTTGCGATTTGATGAACATTTCCAAAAATTTTTTTTTTTTACTGTCAAAAAGTCTATTCTTTTCTTTCATCTAATAAATACAAGTGACACGACTTATTCTTAATAATTTCATCAATGACTGAAATATCTGAAAAAAATATGACTTTTATTAGTACAAGCATCCAGAATGTTTTTTAACCAATTTCAGAATTCGAATTTTTTTGTTTTGATTATCAAAGTAATTGTTTCAATTTTATTATCAATGCTGCAGTAAATAAAAGAGAGCAGTTAATTTCGTTATTGGTCAGAGAGTAATTCTATTGCAATTTTTTGATTGATTACAGGAAAAATGTCGTTATCTGAAAATAAGCAAATGAAATGGATGTGTTTTTGGAATGTCAATATATTGTCGTTTTTTGGCAGGAATAACAGATCAATATAGCAGGTAGAGAAAAAGAATATAATTATTATCATTATTATTGTATCGAAAAAAAAATCTTATCTGAAATAGTTAGTCATTGAGAAGAAAGTAATTGTATTTATAGGATATTTCAAATAGTTATGAAGTGATACGTTTTTTTTTAGAAAAACATAAAAAAAAGGGTGTTACAAGTTTGAAAATTTAATTCAAGCTGTAGAAAACTGTAGAAACGATAGTAAAATGTATTTCAGTAATTGGTTTCTGTATTTTTTGATATTTATGCATTTTGTAGAATTGAATGGTATTTTCACGAATTTCTCCTATTTTCATAGATAGTTTTATAAATTTCAACAAATTATGCATTTAAACGAGGCTACAAGTAAATTTTCAGTGTTTTGATGGATATTTTAGATTCATCGATTTACAGTATTTTAATAATTTCTAGTCTACCTAAAATCCAAGCCTAAATATTTCTTCAGTACCAATCGTTTTTACAGTTAATATAAAAATCGATAGATTTTTTAATATTTTCACAAATAAATTGTGAATTTTTTGATTTAAATGCTATAAATTGCAAAATTTTATAGATATTGGTGTCATAATACGTTTTCTATAAAAAAAACGTAACAAAAAGTATTTCGTAATTCTAGTACTCATCGTAATTTATGAATTTTTTATCGTAATTACATTTTGTGAGATTTTATCGTATTTTTATGGGAAAAACTAGAGATCTTTTATTATCGTATATTTTTAACGGATATAAAATTAGCAAGAAAACACATTCATGATAATCGAAAAAATCTAAACATTCTAGAAATAAACAAAAACGAAGTAAAAAATGAGTTGTTACGAATTAGAATGACGATTTCCATTCATTTTCAGAGAAAAAAAAGTCTTCATTGTCTCCGCATCAAAGAGGAATATATGACGAATTCATCTTGGAGATTTCGGAAGTCATTCTCAAGTTTCTTAAGAGTGATAGAAATCCATTTTGGTCAAACGCTACACACCGACCGCCCGTGACGCGGGGACAATGAAGACTTTTTTTCTTCGAATACAAAGGAATTGTCATATTTGCATTCGTTAAAAACATCTTCTGCACATTTCTTGCTTCAGAAATGAAATGTTCACCTTTCAAAACAAATTAGTTCTCAAAAATTAAAAAAAGATAGACAATCGCTCCAATTCTCAATAAATTTGTTGAATTACAAAGAAGGTAACGAAATAAACCAAGTTTGCAGAAAACTTGGATTTAAAAGGTCTTTCGCAAAAATAATGGTTTTCTTTTATCAATGTCGTTTTCAAAAACCGAAATTGCATTGTACAGCGTTATTTATTCATTAAAAAACAATATATAATTTTGAAAAAGTCCACTGAGAAAAAATCTTTTATTTTCTGCCATGCATATTGTAGAAAGTACAATAATATTGTACTTTTTAGAATAATATTGCAGTTTTTACAATATCTTTGCGAATTTTACTATGTGAATTGTAATTTTTACCATACATAATTTTTTTCCATTTTTTTCGATAACTGTATCATATTACAATATCAATATGACGCATTAGAAACTTATGAAGTACACAAAAATTTTGTAAAAAGAACCTCTGCAGATCTACGTACTAACAAAACTGTATGAAATTTACAAAAATCTTGATTAGTAGGAATTACAATACGATATTGCGAAAAGTACAAGAAGTATAGTATAAAATGAAATATGCAGAGAAGTTTTTACATCAAAATATATCTATTACAAACAATATTCACGATATGTTATGACAAAAATTAGTATATTATCTAGCAAAAAGTACAGTATAACAGAGTGATTCCCCTTCACTATACAGTATTGTAATGAATACTCTATTTTTTTCTCAGTGTCCTTTAGAGTAGCATTTTCGAGATTTCCTTTCGTTTTTGAAGAGAAGAAGTCTTCATTGTCCCCGCGTCACGGGCGGTCGTTGTGTAGCGTCTGACCAAAACGGATTTCTATCACTCGCAAGAAACTCAAGATCGACTTTCGAAATCCCCAAGATGAATTCTTCATATAATCCTCTTCGATGAGGAGACAATGGAGACTTTTTTTCTCCGAAACTGAATTCGTAAGCCTTTTTTGTTGCTTTGAAGAAAATGACATCTTCACTTGCCGAAGATGGGAAACGAAGTACACTCCTGCTCACGATTCGTAATGCTTGCCTCGATGGCTGAATGAGGTGCATTCGAAACTACCTCTGCAGTACGAGCCTGGCTCCTAATTTTCATGATGCAGGGCCACCGGAAGCTCGCTGAGCGATGCGAGGGCGGGCCCAGTGACGGCCGCGCTTTTCCTACCTGGCGACCCTGGTGGCGCACCTAACCTCCCGCGCCGAGCTCCTCGGGTCAAATTAATTCCGGTATTAAAATTTGGCTTGCAAATATTCCCGACCCGCGGCTATTCGCCGACGGTCCATGCCCGCGCACACGTACGCGTATAAGTACGGAGTATAATGCGCCTGTGTAGTATGCACACGCGTAATTTACATCTGTTATTACGCCGCGTCTGGAACCCTGCGCCCTGCCTTTCGCGGCGTTGCCGGGAGGCGTGCTGGCTTTTCCGGGCTCCGTGTTTTCGATGATTCGGCGAGTTTTTACTCCCGACACCGGAATAAGCCACGCTTTTCGAGCTTCCTTCTATTTTTTTGGGGTCCGAAACTATTGCTTTCATTTTTTTTTGTACTTTTATGCAAGATTCGAGGGCACTGGTTATTTGTTTACCTTTTTTTGGAAAACTAAATTTACCATTTTAGAATGGGATGCTTAAAACAGACCCGTGCTCAGAAACCTGTATTTGGGGGGGGGGGGGGGGGTTCGACTTTTATGTTTTACTTGTAGCATAACATGCGATTGAAATTGATTTGGTTTGACAATGCATGGTCCATTCATGGTCATGTAGATAACAAATGTAGATTGAAAAGATACAAGGCAACATCAAAACATCATTTGTTTTCAACAACTTCTACTTGATATATTGAATCTTTGTTATGTTTTCGACAAATTTAACACAAGCAACTCAATAATTACAGATACATGATTGCGAAATACACAATTATTATTTCTTTTTCACATTTAGGTGTATAACGGATGCATGATACATAAGAAAAGAAACACTTTTTATTACTACACTATACACATATTTTATGATTTCAAGGGTTATATGCCTTTTTTTAGGATGGTTTGGATTATTTCTTAATGCATGTAGCACGTAATTTTATTACATGAAAAATATGTTATTGTGATAATATTATCAACTGTAATATACAAACATTATTTGATGAAAAAAATATCAGCACATGGTGGAGTTATGGCCCTTTCTCAACTTTTTTTTTTTTAATAGGCTTGCAGTGACTGCAATGCAAATACAATAAGTTAACTAAAATTATAATATCCAAAAACGTTACATTTTTTAGTGTAACGATAACGTAACGGGTTACATTAATTAACAAGTCACGATAACAGGAACGAGTTCCTTTTTTTCTGGTAACGAGTAACGAAAATCGTGTTATTCATTTCACATCTGTCTCATCAAGTTTTTAGAACGATTTGTAACTTTTAAAGAAATTTTTTTAAACTTGAGTAAAAGTAATTTTTTGACTTCCTTATTTTCGGATAAAAATTGTATAATTTTATGATTCTAGGTAAAGCAGAATGATATATTAGTAATTTATGTACAAATATCGACAAAGAGTATGCTTTTCAACTTTTTACTAAAAATGTCCATAATTCTGGCAATAAATTTTGGAAATTTACATTTAAATAGATGAAAGTACTGGAAAATTTAGCTCTTAAAATCCATAGCAGAATCCCTAAAATCTATAGATTATGCTAGACAACCTTACGTAATTTTATGAATACAGAAACAAAAAAAATACGAAAAATACTAGATAGTATTTACTTTTTTAAAAAAGTTATGAGATTGTTCGAAAATTTCTGTAATTCTAGGAATCAAGAAAGTCCGATTTTTCAAGTATTGAATTTTAATAATTTATGTGTATGTGAAACCATAAAATACTAGAAAAATGTTCAAATTTTAAAAATTTGTCGAAAATTAAAAAAAACATTGAGGAAACTCTAAATCGAGAAAGAAATTTTTTTCTGCAAAATTTTTTCGATCAAAATACTGCAAATATTTCAAACTTTCAATTCTACGAAATCTTATTCTTGAAATCCCAAGAGATATCTTTGAAAAAACCTTGAAATTTTCCAACATTTTATAAATACTGAGAAATACAAAAAGAAAATAAATGTATAGAAAAATGCAAGCTTATCTATGGAATATTAAAAATCTATACAAATTTCAAAACTAGAGCATCGAATTCCAGAAATTTATGCAGAGAAATACAAGAAAACTGAACAACCCTCCAAATCGTAGAAAAACTGATGAAATACGAGGGATATTGCAAGACATATAAATCTATTGAGACACCTGTTTTTTGAAAATTTCTTTTGAAACATGAAAAACTTTTTAAATTCACATTTTTCAGCTCGGAATTCTCTAAATTTATGTATAAAAATTCATATCAAAAATGCTTGAGTATATAAAAATACTAGAAAATCCCGCAACATTTTATGCATCCTAAAACATACGAGTAGTTTCAGAAATACTGAACAATACTTCAAATCTTGGAAAAACTGAAGGAATACGAAAAAAACTAAAAGAAATGAATATCTATTGAGACACTGTTTTCTGGAAAATCCTTTGAACACGTAAAATTTAGTAAACTCCAAACTTTACAGTTTGAAACTGTCGGAATCTATAACGATTCATATGAAAATGCTAGAAATATATAAAAATACTAGAAAATCCTGTAATATTTTATAGATATTGAAAAATACGAATAGTTACAGAAATACTGAACAAACTTTCAAATCGTAGAAGATACTTACGATAAATACCAAAGAGGAATAAAAATCTATTCAGACGCTATTTTCTGAAAAACATCATGCAATGCAAGATATCAAAATTTATATTAAAACATAAGAACCAATAATAGAAGCATTTCATCGAAATCGTTCGAAAGATCTCGTTGGGGGTTGTTCTAAACCCCAAAACCCCCCACGTCCGCACGGTCCTGCCAAAAAGTATCCTCTGTTAATATATAAAATCCAAAACGACAGCAAAAAGAAAATTATTCATTTTTCACAGTAAATCCTCCCATCAATGATACCCCTTCCACCGAAAATTCATTTGTTTCATTAAAAAAACTAAGAATGTCTTATTGCACCAAATTGAAAAAAAAATTCCATCACCCTCCCTTATTGTTATCCGCCCTCCCTTGGGAAATTTTTCTCTCTACGTCCCTGAAACGAGGGCTAATTTATCGACGTCACCGCGCACAACCGAAAGTTTTGCCGCCTGCAAAGTTGTTCGGTTCTCATATCCTGAATAACGAGGGCCGGTGGAGAGGGGGAGTTGGAGAGGAAAGGGGGAGGGAAGGAGATGGAGATAGGACGGGCTCTTAGGAAATATGGGCCGTAAAAATGGCGATCGTCGTTTTGGCGTAATTTGCTGGGCGACTTCAGCGTTTTTGTAGCCGGCGGTCGCATTACGATAAGGTTGAGCTTCGGGGGTGTAAAGGGGTGGAGGGGGGTCGGAAGGTGGTTTTGGGGTGCAAAGCATGAAGGCCGGTGCGGGGTTCAAGGGGAGGCGGGGTGCGTTGACGTCGGGAGCGTAAGGTGCTTTTTGCGGTTTGTGTTCTCTGGGTTTCAGTGGAAAGTGAGTATTTTGATGAGTTGTTATGGTTTGCAAGACACTGAGAAAAGGATATAGTAGTTTTTGACATGTATAAGGTAAAGAGTGCAAGAATATTATGATTTTTACAAGAATACTGGAGGTTTACAATATTATTGCAAATGTTGTGAAGTTTATTTTATTTATTACAATATTGTATGGTGGAAATTGTTACACTGTATAACATTATAACTTGTCACCAGTAAAATCAAATTGAAAGTATTTTTTCAGACTTACATGGTGAACATTGCCAGAATGTTGTGAGTTTTACAGTATTATTGCAGATTTTACAATATAATTTCGAATTTTGTCAACTTTTTTTACTTATTACAATATTTTATGATTAAAATTGTTACATTGTACAGATTGCAATGTGTATGTCAGTTTTTACGATACAATCTCGGAAAATTCAGAATTTTCTTAATGCGAATTTTACTTCATTAATTGTAAGTTTTATAGTGCAGAAAATTTAATATCCATGTATAGTGACACGTGAAATAAAATATTTAACCTTATATTATAATTTCTCTTTCAGTTCGTATAATATGCATATTGCATGCACTAAGAGAAAATATTGTACATGTTAGTATATGCATCGCAAAAATTTATATACTATAGTAAAATCTACAATATATTTTCGATTTTTCCAATATTTTGTCAATTACCATATAATATACTTCAAATTCCACAAAAATATAGCAATAACAACTATACGTATCTAGATACAGGAAAAACTGTATGGCATTTTCTGAAATATGGATAAGTAGAAATTAAAATTTGTTTGTTGCAAAATGTACAGAATAAGTATAGTAGAAAACGTAATATGTTAGGAGTTTTGGCAACAAAATATATCTACGACTCAGATATTTTTTGACAATATTTACTTTCAATAGAATATGAAAAAAAAACCGCTATAAATATCTAGCAAAAAGTACAATATTTCAGATTGTTTTTACTCTACAATACAGTTTTGTTATAATTTATAAATTTTTTTCAAATTCTAATAGACGATTTTTTTTGGTACAAGCTTCAAGGAAAAAAAACTCTAAACTGAGAGAGATTCAGGATTAAAGTTTCAATTGTTATTGTTAGTTTAAAGTTTTTTTTTTATTCTGGCAGAGTGCAAAATGATAAATCTGCAAAATTCATAAAAATAAATATATATGAGTATTATAAAAATAACTATAAATTAAAAATGACGGAGGAATTTATGTGCAAATGATTTTTTGAAAATTTTGTGAAAATAGTAACTAATTTTGTAAAAATGTTGATTTTAAAACGACAACTCCAACATACTGAAAATTACTAAAAATACAATTGAAGAATCAGTACCTTCTATAATTTTACAAATACTGGACACTGTAAAAATACTTCAAATACTATCAACTTAATAAAAAATGTCAATCTATAAAATGATTCGTTTCTGAAAAATCTATTTGAATACTCAAATCTATAAAATTCCCAACTTTGGAGCATCAAATTATAATAATAGACATGTATAGAAATATACAGTAAGATCCCAGAAAACTCAATAAAAAGTAATATAACTAGGAATTGTAGTAAAAAAGTGCAAAACTTTTTACTACTAACATTAATGGAAGTATTATTGTTAACGAAATAAATAGAAATATTTTACATCTATCAAATTTTAAAACTGGCAGCAATAAAATTTAAAAAAAATAAAACAATTCCAGAAAAAAAAAGAAAATCTATCCGATTCTATGAATACTGAAAGCTCACTAAAAGTAGTTGAAATAATATAAAAGTAAACAATTGTGTAAATCTGTTAGAAAAGTGTTTCCTCAAAAATTATTAAAAATACTTCAAAGTTTGTGAAAATATAATTTGATAGAATCAAATTTCGAGAATAATAAATAGTAATCTATAAAAATCGCCAAATTCTATAAAAAACACCAGAAAATACAAAAAAAGTGTATAAAATCCGAAAAACCGAAAAAATGCATCAAATACCCGTAACACGTAAAATCTATGTACATGATATTTTATGTGAAATAAATGTAGATATGATTTTCTGAAAAATTATTTCAGGAATTTACGAAAATATGAAGAATATATAGAATTCTAGGTATTGGACCATAACGGCAAAAAAATTAATAAAAAATTCAGAAAAATAAGAAAATGTTTTCGATTGTATGGGTCCTAGAAAAATACGAAAAATACTGAAGGTAGCAAAAATTTATAGAATACTGTATATCTCTGAAAAAACAGTTTTTTAACAATATATTTAAATACCAAGAATCTATGAATTCTAAAATATTAGAACATTTAACTTGATAAATCTTTCTCTCTATATATGAAAATAGAAAAAGTATGAAACAATACTTCAAATTCCACAAAATTTTAAAATTTATAATACTTACGAAAAATCGAAAAAATAGTAGCAGTATAGAAATATTATAAGAAATCAGAAATTAAGATCATGGGGACCCAAGAATACAATATACAATGATAAAAATACGAGAAAATGCATCGAATAGTATTGATACTGAATAAAGACTAAAAATACTGAAAGTACTTGAAATTTGTGGAATACTGCAATACATCTTTTACAAGAGTGTTTATGAAGGGATAATTTCGTTTATCGAATTTCTTTTGAACTTTGATTTCCAGAGCCTCTAATGGAAAAAAACCTATGTAATTCGGAAAAATGTATCAGAAAGCTATAAAATTCTACAGAATTTTTATAAATACCACAATATGCCAAAAAAACTATCAGTCAATGAAATTCTTCAAATCCAGTTGGAAGTAAATTCATTCCAAATCTATGACAATATTAAAAATCTCAAAATATTTTATTTCAGAGCATTACATCCTAGATTCATTTTCCTTGTAAATACTAAAAAAAATTATTGTAACCATAAACTTTATTCCCAAAGTCATATCCAACATGAAAAAAAAATGCAAAACTAAAATTAGTTCGAAACTTGACTGTGAACCGTTTCGAAAAAATGTATATTCTTCCAAATATTCATCTAATGCATAGAATAATTTCCTCATTTTCATCGATTCTCCTATAAAACTTTTTTTTGCAGTTCAACAATCATTTTTCCACCTTTAGATGATAATAGAAACGCGAAGTTGACCCTTTATTGCGCTCTCAATCGAATCGGATAATGTCATGTTTCTCCATTATCCCGGAGACCATTGATGTTAGACGAGAGTTACACGGCTTCGAACAGCCCGCATTCACGCTTGCTCGATAAAAAATATCCGTGCGTTTTGATTAATTGTACTTTCGTAATATCCGCGTTATTCACATGTCCTCGCTTTGACTTCGATTCGGAGCTCAATTCATCACAAACATTCCATTACAACGGAGTAATCAGATAATTTCCGTTGTCGTGGCATGTTTTCGTCATCGAGTAGAGTTCAAAATAGTTTATGGTGAACCCTCGAACCTACACTGACTTTAGGAATAATTTTTCTAACTTGATTAGGTAAAATAGAATAAATAAATCATTTTGAATCATTTCAAATAAAAATAAATTATCAGCATAATAATGAAATTTTTTGGATTGTCATGCATTATTGACAGATTCATAATTTTTTTTTTTTTATTATCGTCAGTCTGTATTTTTATATCAATAAGTTACAAGTTCGTAACATGAAAATAACTGGAAAAAGTTGTTAGAATTTTCTTCCAGATTTTTTTTCACATTATGAATTTCCTCATAAATCATTTATTCAAGCTAAGAGGATCTCGGAAAAAAGGTTGGAGATAGAGTTGAACACTTGCAGCATCAATTTTCATTTTACCTTATTATCTGGTCTAGAATTATTTCTACTTTGCCTTGGAACTTCATTAGCATTTATTACACCTAATTTCACGCAATTTGTCTCATTAGAATTTATATTACATCCCCAATTTACAAAAATTTGAAATGAATTAAATACTGTTCGAATATGGATAAATTATGAAATATTCTTCATTAAAAAAAAGTGGATTCGTTCAAATTTCAACCCAAATTCTAATTAAAAAATATCCATTCTTTCGACAATCCCTAAATAACGGCAAATTGTTTTTATAATCGTTTCTGGAGGTCGAAAAATCTTTATTATTCGTAGGAATACACATACCCATCATCATCCCCGATTTTAATTATCACCTAACGTCTCGTCTCTCGCAATATTTGTCCCTGCAGAACGAATTCGCGATAGCCATTATTATGATCATTCTTGTTTTTCCACGGCAGGCAGGATTAAAAATTCCCCGAGCGTGCTCATAATGCAAAGTACGTCGATGAAAAATGCAACGTGTAAGAGGAAAAATAGTCGATAAATACTTGTATTTGGTTTCGATCATCCGTGTCTCAATTCGCCGTTCCGTACGTCGTGGATTATGTTTTATTTCCATGTTTATTTTCGTGCACTTAATTACAGATTGAATTGGACCGGGAACTTGCATTCGCATATAGTGTAAACTTTTGGGTTGTTTTTTGTTTTTAAACGTGGATGAAAATGAATAATAAAGTTCCTGGGATGGTTTTGCATAATTTGGGATGAGGAATTTTATTTGTGTATGAAGATAATTTGAGGTTAGGAGAATGAATTGATGTTCTTTATGCGTAATGGGGTGAAAAAAATTCAGTAGAGGAACTTGTTTCTCTGGTATATGTGTAAATTTGAAATTCAGAGTTAAAAGTGTATTTTGAAGATGATATCTTTAATGTATAGTAGTTCAATTAAGAATAAAACACCAGGAAAGTTACCAAAAAACTTTTAGATCAAAATCTTTTTCATGAGGTTTCTGTCATAATTTGAAAATCGAACTTTGAAATTTAAAGAGGTCATGAGAATCTCGTTATAATTTGTAAAAGGAAATGTTTGATCAATAGTTCTACCATTAATCAATGAGACAATGATAGAATCAAGTATGTGACCTTGAATTCAAAAACATAACCTTGCCATTCTGAGTTACATCTTTGAACTGAAATTTCAAACTTCAAGTTTATCGTACTTCCCTGTACAAAACGCCTTTAAATCAAAAGTTAGTCGAAGAAAAATTGACAGCTAAGAGTTTGATAAAAATTTCCAACTTCAAAATCAGGGCATCACAAACTTTTGACGAAACAAATTTCAAGTTTATAATTACGAAAATTATAATAATTTAAAATAATTGCAAAAAATAAACTCTTATGAATCATAAAAACCTGTCTCCAACATTCGTCTTTATCCATGGGCGTAGGCAGAAAAAATTATTTTGATGAGTTTTTTGAGAAAACATATCTTCTTTAGGATTTAATAATGTAATTTTCAGTCTTAGACATTCTAGTTATGAGAGTAAGATTTTTTAAATTCTTGATATTCAGGATTTTCGAGTGACACAACATAAAGATTCCAGAGTCTTAATTTTTTACATACATGTATTTCATATGTATAATAAAATTTAATTTTCATGATTTTATGTTATTTACTTTTTTTCTTTCGTAGTATCTAAGTATTTGTTTAACTTGAAGGATTTTCTATTAAAATATCAATTTCTACACAGGTTTCTAAAATTTGATGCTCTTGGAATCAAGACTCCAAAAGTTTCTGAAGTCATCATATGTATTACATTTTTGAGTGAATATTATCTACACAGACTTTAAGTTATCCAAATTGTTTGAATTTCGTCTTAATTATGTAATGTATAATTATCTCCTGGTGTATTTTTAAATTTTAAGTATTTCTTTGGAGTATTATAAAGATTTCTAGCATTGGAACGCACAGAATTAAAAATATCAGAAAATATTTGTATTGAAATTAATTTTTCAGTGAACAATATCTTTTGTACAAATTGCTGAAACTTTTTTTTTCTCGTTTTGTATTTTTTTATCATTCAAAAAATTTGAAGAAATTCCTGGTGTTTTGACTGAAATCCATACGAATTTTCAAGATTAAATTCTCAAGGATTCCAGGTTTTTTAAAATTTTGAAAATTTCGTCTACATAGTTTTTGAGTATTAACAAGTTCATAGTAGTTATCGAATTTTTTTTTGCGAAATTTAAAGGATTTCAAAGAATTCAATCAATATTTTTTAGATTGCTTTAAAGATTTTTGGATTTTTATTCTCTTGAAGTCGAATTTCACAGATTTTCAGTATTTTCCAGATTTTTAGTGATTTTTTATGTTCTCAATTTATTCATATGAATCAGCAGCGTTCTCCAGAATTTTCACAAATATCTAAAGTTTGCTATATACGTTTTTTTATAATTTGATGCTCTAGAATTCAAAGTTTCGAAATTGTTGGGTACTCAATTGAATTTTTTTTAAAACCTACCCATTTAAAATTTTCTGATACTTTTAGTATTTCTCCAGTGTTCGTATTACTCGGAAGATTTTTTTTGTATTTTTAACACCTATGTAGATTCCTGAAATTCAATGCTCCACGATTCAAAGTTTTTCAGCTTTTCACCAGTAACAGGTTCATAGTTTTTCTCGTATTTTTTTTTTATTTACGGAATTTAAGGAATTTTCAAGAATTTTTGTCTATGTCAAGTATTTTTGTAGATTGCTATGTAAATTTCTGGATTTTGATTCTTTAGAAGTTGAATATCTACAAATGTTTTGAATATTTATAGATTTCTGAGGAAATTACAGTTTCGCAGATTTTTATTATTTTCCAGATTTCTTGTGATTATTCATGTTCTTAACTGTATTCAAAAGATTTTTTTTTACAGATGTCTAGTATTTATTAAGATTGCTTCACACTTTTTCTTTAGAATTTGGTGTTCTAGAATTAAAAGTTTTGAAATTGTCATGTATTTTTTTGAGACTTTCAGAAAACAATTCTCTTACAAATTCCGAGTATTTTTCCAGTGTTCGCATCATTTAAATTTTTTTTTTGTATTTTTCTGGACTCCTATGTAAATTCCTGAAATTTATTGCGCCAAGATGAAAAGTTTTTTAGATATTCACCATTTTATATCCAAATTTTTCTTCATTATCCACTAATTCAAAACAGTTTGCCGTATTTATGTTCTCAGCGTTTTCGTAGCCAACCATTCCCAATCAGAATTCCTTCTAAACAAACCCTCCTTAACTGCATAACTAAAATTCCAAATACCCAAATTCCACCATCTTCAAGAACCCACCCAAAACCATTCCTAACATCCCCTAGACTCCCTTTCCCCTATTTTACACAATCTCCAGCTATCTTCCCTACTCATCACAATCACTCTTCCATCCTTCCCTTTCCATCCAAATCACTCACCACCACACCTCTTCCTTACCCCCCACCCAAAACAACACTCAATCCCCAAGCATCCCCAGGTCCTTGAACCCCCAAACCCCCTCCTGCCCTTTGTCTCCGCCACCATCTCGAAACCCCCTAAAAACCCCATCACCCAGCATTCCCCAGGGACGTAACGTCCTCGCACAAGGGCGGAAGAAAGACGAAACCCAGCATGGCACAGCCAACGAGGAATATTTCAGAGGATTTTTAAACAGGATATGACCCCTCGCTAGGATTTCCTGTCCAAGGATAGTAACGCCGGCAAGACGAAGTGCCTCTTTCTCTCTCTGCCCTCGCGAGGGTGGCTGGTTAATGTTCTATTCAACGCGCACCATCCCCCTCAAACCTCATCCTCATACCCCAACAACCCCCCGTTTCGACGAACGTACCTCCCCCACCACAAAACAACGAACCAATGTGCGCCTCGGGCGAGTTTTTGCCTCCCCTCGTTACCTACGGAATCGCCGCGTCGTACGTACCTATTTTTCCCCTCGGCGTGAGAGTGCAAGGGTGGGTTTCTCTGCCCTCACTGCGCAAGGGTGCGAGGGTAGAGAAATGGGCTGGCGGCCGCCGAGGGATATGCGAATGTGCGCAGTACGCAACTTTTACGGGAAACGATGGCGCCGAAACCTCGGGATCAATCGCGAGGCAACGTCCCTTGCACTTTTAACGCCCGACGCATTGCCCATGCCTGTTGCTAGCGCGGCTATTTCCAACCCTCTTGAGGCGACCTCCAGGAATCGCAGGGATGCCCAAACGCTGTCTTAGCTGGGCTTTTTGGGCTTTCCGATCGTTGTCTGGGAACCAGGTTCCTCCATTTTGTTGGTAGGGGCGATGGACGTCATATCCACAATTCGGATCATTCATGATTTTGTTTTCGGCATCATTCAGAGCATCAAGATAGTAAAAATCATATAAAAGTTATCAAAAACAGGCAGAAGTACAAAACAACAACATAATTTACGCAATGAAACTTGAATTACGGAAATAATCACGATCTCTTGAAAATACGTCAATATGGTTCTCCAGAACAATTATTGATCGACTGATTTGATTACAGTAGAATCTCACGCATTTATAACATTTGGAAGATGATTATTCTGAAGCCAGAGACTCGACGGTCAACTCGAAAATTTCCAGAAGGAGTATTTTTGCCGTTCCGCTTCATTACGTTACAAGTGTAAGGTTTATGAATGGAAGGGATCATACTGTATTGTCGGGTGCGCATCAAATGCGCAAACACATCAAATGCGCACAAGCAGAAATGATCGAGATCGCGCATGGTCAATTCAAGCAGAAAATAGCGATTTTCACGGCAAAGAAAAAGTCAGCTGAAAGTCTGAGCACAGAAGATTATGTACAGAAACAAAGGGAAAGATATGCTCAGTCTGACTAGTCTTCTGATCTGAGGATGCCTTTTTTGAAGAGTATTGCAGCCCACTGCGAACCAGTGAAGATGAAATTTTGTTTTGTTGAAGAAAAAATGACGAGAATGAAAATTCGGAAATTTGACTGATGATTATTATTAATAATTAATTGCACTTTGTGATGTCTGTTGAGTCCGAAAAGTCCACAGATTGCAGGATGTATGTTTTGAGAAAGATCGCAGGTCACTGCCAACCAGCAATTTCAGTATGGGTGTGTTTTATTAAATGTGAAAATGCAATAAAATATACAATTATTGCATCTTTCAGGGGCAGTAATGACAAAAATTAGTTTATTTCAGCAAAGACAAGGACAAATATTGATACTTAACGTTAGACCGTTTTTGGAAAAGCTAGTGCGTACCATGAAAATTATTTGTTATTATATGTAATTATTTCCACCTATCACTGCAAGCTGGCAATATTGTTACTGTAAAATAAACTGATCTGGATGACAAATACAATTTTTCAATGTGCGCTACTGATATGCGAATTTTGCTGAGTCACGACATGTTGTGCACTTTCGATGATCTCCGTGTTCAAGGCATCTTGAAAAACACATCACGTATATATATGTTGCTATTGTATGAAGAAATTAGTGGAAAGACACAAATTGACCATAAAGTTGTAGAATCCAGAACAAGTCCAATCTTTTATCTCTGACAGCCTGATTTTCATTCAAGTTGAAATTAAAATACCGAAAACTCGAATATCGAAGTTATTATTTCTAAAGGTAGATTCCTGACGTTTTCTCAACATCCCAAAATTACCGAAATATTCAACTCGTTCTTCTTCAAGCATAAAACCAGGGTCCTCGAAATATGCGGGAAGATGGGAGTACAGAGAGACGTATGACTGTGTGGGGGAGGGATAATACACGATCGCGTTTAATCACACGCGATTCAGCGTGTGCTTGGTTGTGCACGATCATACATGACGCGGATTTGGAAAATGTAAATGCATGTCCCGGCTTTCGCGTGTATTTGTCAGGTGTTTTCAGCGCTCGAGGATGGGATTCAGGTTTATACAGCCTGGCACAAAGGAAGGTTCTGATTTGGGTTTCGGGTCTCTGGATTCGTGCTTTTACACACACAACTTGATGATTTCACAGCGAAAAATTTGGGTGTGAAATGGAGGAGTTCTTGGTCCAAATGAGAGGAATTTTCGGAGAGCAGAGAAATTGTTTGTCGAATGAAAATTCCTCGAATGACTCGTATCTATACAAACACTCAAATTTTCTCATCCTGCAAATAATATTTGCAGAATTTAAACGAATCATCATGTTTCAATCTATTTTAAAGAAACATGTAAGCATAATTTGCCATAAATTCAAAGTGAAAACAAAAAATCTCGGATGAAAAAAAATGTTCAGTGACGCGCCTATTAGTCGCGTCAACTTCCACAGTGATAATAAAATACAAATAGATCTACTTTTACCAGCTGTTCATTCCAATACGAAAATGGACATCAATAGGAATTATCCAGTCGCGACTGATTATACGCTTTCATATTTCACTCGGTTATATTTGACACGTTTAATAGGTTCTACGGTAATTTGGGTGTCCCATTTTTTCACTCTCCAGTATTTATGCCCATGCTTGCTTAGACATATCGATTGTTTCCCAACAAAACTCACACACGATCTAGAGATTTCGAAGAAATTCAACAAGTTCGGAAATTTGTGAATGAAAAATTCTGCATTTTATAAAGCGTAAAAGAAAAATTTATCGAAAAATTGACGTTGATGGAACAATTCACGGACGTTTCGATATTTTTCCGAGCAGAAGCCATTTTTTTTCATTGTTTAATCGACTTGGGTGTTTTATTTCACTGTGCAAGAACTCTATCTTCCCTGTATCAGTTTTCCGCAAAGCTTTGTCGCGCTCGCTATTTTCATTTCATTTCCCCTGAGCAATAATCCGCGTTCAGTTGAACATTTCCCGATACCTTCTTCGATTTTAATCTGCTGCACTGTTTTTGGGGACATATTGTTCCATCATTCTCAAATTCATGATGATTTTTTATTCTTATGATTAGATTTTCGAAAGGGTTCTTGAAGAAAAATTCTTTCTTCCTCAAAAGGAGAATTTGAAAGTTGATAAATTTTATTTAGAAGCTTGAATGCGAACGAAAAGTATAAATTTATATATTTTTTGAATTACCTGCCAAATTTGAATTATGAGGTAAGCGCCCTCTGTATGTATCGTCACTGTACTAAGTATGTTAGAATATCCGTAGGTATAAATTTTGTTACAAATAGGACTTAGCTGGAAAAAAAAGTTAAGGATAGTTACTAAATTAAAGAAATAGACGAACAAAAAAAACTGCAAAAATCCTATTTAGACGTTGAATATATGAATAGTTTATTACATAAATAACTAATATGTTTCATTTAAAGTCTAGAAAACTCCTTATTAAAACATATTTCGACTTCCATTCAAAACTTTATTCGCGAGTTTCAGCGCCCTCTGCGCATTGCGTCCCTGTACTAGAAATGTCAACAAACACCATGACCATAACATTTTCTACAACTAGAACTGTTCTAACAAAAATAAATCAGCAGGTTAATTTACCGAGTCGAAGGCTCGACAAATACTAGAAGAAAAAAACTTTTCGATGAATAAAATATGGACCAAGCTCATCACGATTTTATTTCCAAACTCCCAGACGGTTGGTAATCCAAAAATGTCGGCGGAAACGAGGAATGAAATAAAAAAAACTGCATTGAAGATGTACCTCATGAAAATGTAACCTCGTATCGACATTTACTGTCACGTCCTTATTTCTCAGTCGGGTTGATCGAACTTTGGAATAATGGAAAAATAAAGTCCCTCGAAAAAGCTCTGAATTCGAGCTGACTCAGTTGAGAGACAATTAATTGGTGATGAGCGGAAAATGTTCAAGATGGTTATTCTCGAATTTTGGAAATAAAAATTTGGGTTTAGAATTTGGATAAGAAATGTGTTAGAGAAACTAAGGCGCAAAAATCTTCTCAAAAAAAATTGAAAATTTGAATTATGTGAGTCATAGGACCTTACAAAGTAAAAATCATCAATTACACATTTTTCTAAGGTAATCCTGTAAAATTTGGTGATCGTAGGAAAATTTGGATCTCTAAGATTCTGGGATTTGAAATTGCGCGCGCTCGCCTAAGCGCGCCATCTGGAAGTAGCGTCACTAAACTAAAATACATTTTTTCCGTTTCAAAGTCTGTGTGAAAGAAATCTTTCCAAGTCGAAAACAGCGATTTCTCACATTATTAGGGAGTGTGTTGAATTTGTATTTCTTACGAATGAGCCTCTGAACATAAAAAATTTCACGATCCTCAAAATCTGCCATCTTGATCTCTGTAAGCTTACTTTCACCTAAAATTTCATCATTAAATGATGCTTCAATTTTCAATTCAATAACAATTTTTTCGTAAGAAGCACTCCAGAAAAAAAATTTTTTTAACCACATAACCATATTTTTTCGCGTATTATAAAAAATTCAGCGACGAATATCGCGACACGGCAGTACGTAAGGACAAAAGGGTTTGAATCTAAAACATGATAACCCACAATATATCCGTTCGATTATTTGGCTTTTCATGCAGCTCGCCGTACGTAACGGAGTATATAGAGGCTTACGCGAGATTGGAAAATTGAGCACAAATGTTTACAACCAATTTTTTGTCCGGAAATTCGACACTTATTCGAAGGGTTCGCTTTTTTATCAGGTATCTTTTTGCAGACGCATTTGCCCGTATGGAAAAAAAGGTAAACATGAGTTTCTAATGGCAAGTCGATGAAAAATTTCTATTTTTTCAAGGCTTAGGATGATTATTAACTTTCAGTTTCATGATCGAAAGCAGAATTTAACTGTATGATCGAAATATCGACGTTGCCAACAGTTTCATGGGTTTTCCATGTTCTAATGTCTACATAGTATTTGAAAACTTTGACGATTTGAACGTCTGCGTCATGAACTTCTAACCTAAAGCATCCTTGATAAAAATAACCCATGGTTCCTAATTTTTCTGCCTCCCCTCATCCCTCGACGTCTCCTCTTCCAAATTTCCAAATAGAAGATCGAGGACTCTTCAAGAACAAAGAGCATCCTAAATTGAAGACGCTTCATGAACATTTGACGATTGGGAATTCCAGTGACAACCTTCAAAACGAGCGAAAAAGCAAGACCGCATTCAATACTGCTCATCCCCCGAAAACCTTGTAATTTCGACATCCAGAACCCCATGAAAGCCACCCCGGGTAATTTCTACGACTTTCGAACACCCCGGCATCAAGACCGGGCCAATGTCGAAGGAGCTGAGTTACTTCTGCGCAGAAGTAACTCCAGTCGATAATATTCATGAGGCCCGACCAGCAAAAATGCCTCCAAGCCCTGCAGTGAAAATTTCTCTTGCGAAGCACTTTTTCCGAAATTGAGCATGAATAATAGCACGACGCAAGCGACATTTTGTTGAGGATCTTCCCGAGAAAATGGCGGCCAAGAACATAGATGTCTTAGAGCAGGGAACGGATTTTTACGGTAGATTCTTTACTAGTAAAAAAACAAGAACGATTCAGATGGGAATGATCACTTTTACATGGACGAAATGAGTAGGACAAGTTGAAATGTGGAGTTCCATCAATCGATTGGCAGAATTCGGCAAAAATTTGGCCATCACTACGAAATATTGAAGATAATAGTTCAAAGAACGCCATATTCGAGAAATGTGTTTTTTTCTGGAATTCCAGCAACTTAAAAGAGTACTAAAACTGATGAATTAACTTTTTTACAAAAACGGTACCTCAGATGAATGCCATCTCCCCATCGACGTCCGCCGTCAAATCCTTGGACCATCTGGCCACCACTCCGAGAATTAAAGATAATGGTCCACTAAGCATTTTCAAAATGTTAAAGTCAGCAAACATGTTTTTTTCTGGAATCCCAGCAACTGGAAAAACTACTAAAACTTCTGAATGGACCTCTAGAAAAACGGCACCTTGGACAAATGTAATCTCCCTATCGACGTCCGCCGTCAAATCCTTGGACCATCACTTCGAAAAAATGAAGATAATGGTTAACAGAGTGTTCTTTGAATGATAAATTCAACAAATGTGTTTTTTCTGAAATTCCAGCAACTTAAAAGAGTACTAAAACTGATGAATCGAGTTTTTTACGAAAAGGGCTCCTTAGACATGCAATCTCCCTATCGACGTCCACCGTCAAATCCTTGGACCACCCAGCCACCACTTCGAAAATGAAGGATTATGGTCCATTGAGCATTTTCAAAATGTCAATTTCAACAAACATGTTTTCTCTGAAACCCTAGAAACTCGAAAAAAACCCCAAACTTCCAATCCACCCCTTACGAAAACGACACCTCACAAAAAATGCGATCCTCCCATCGACGTCCACCGTCGAATCCTTAGACCGACCCCCTCTCGTAACGATTTTCTGATTACATCAATTACATCGCCCGCGAGCCGCTTAAATATTGAATGTCCAAAAATACGGAAAATCAGCCAGCGGAGTTAATTTTCCATTTTGGAGGCGAAAATTCGCCAGGCGCGACGGTTGAACGTATTAGCCCCTTGGCTCCCTTCGCCCTTTTCTGTCCCCGCTTTTTCCTCGGTCTCTCTTTCTCTTTCCCTCCGCACCCTGCACCCCTCTCGCCCCTCCCTCCTCTCTCTCTCTTTTCCTCCCCCGTGCTTTCGCGAAAATCCTCGCGATAAATTATGCCGCGCGGGGGGAAATAAATGACCCAACCTACTCTCCTCGGGCACGGGCAACCCCCCGAACATCCCCTCGCCGCGATTACCAACGAGCGCGCGAACCGACGATCCCTACTGCTTTTCCAACCCCCTTTTCACCCTCTTTTCCTCCTCCGGCTCTTCGGCTGCCGGCGCTACCGGCGAGCTTTGTCCCTCATTTTCTCTGCCGCCCCCTCACAACCCCTCACAGCCCCCTTTCATCCCCCTCTGCCTCCAACCCCTCAGCTTCCTCCGGTCTGCGGCTCCTGCTTTCGACCGATACTCTGGGAAACAGACAGTGTAATGATTGCGATGTGTATAATGGGGCGATTTGCTACATAATTAATGAGGAATGACGAAATGTCATATGCTTGGGATGAATCTTCGATACGGATTTTCCGGATGATGAGGAGGGTTTTTTTTCCTATTTTCAGATTCATGGATGGTCTTTGTTTGATTGGGATCATTAAGTGGTGCACGGGTTGGGTGTCTGATGGGTGTAGGTGGTCCTTGTGATAAAATTTTCATGAAGGGATGTTGGGTCGGGGGAGGATGTTTTTAGGTAGGTGGAATGTAGGTTTCGGAAGTTTGGGAGGTTTTTTTTAACAAAGGATGGACGTCTGTAGGGATTTTTGAAGGTTAGAGGTGGGATATGTTTTTGGGGCTATTTGCTGCATAATCAATGAGGAATGACGAAAGGTCATATGCTTGGGATGAATCTTCGAAACAGATTTTCCGGATGATGAGGAGGGTTTTTTTTATATTTTCAGATTGTTGGATGGTCTTTGTTCAATGGCGATCATCAAGTGGTGCACGGGTTGGGTGTCTGATGAAGGGGGGTTTGATGGGTGTAGGTGGTTCCTACGATAAAATTTTCACGAAGGGATGTTTTCAGGTAAGTTGAGTGTGATTTTTGGAAGTTTGGTAGGTTTTTTGAACAAAGGGTGGACGTTTCTAGAGATTTTTGGAGGTGAGGTCAGAGTTGGAATGGAATATGTTTAATGGGACTATTTGTTGCATGATCAATGAGGAATGACGAAATGTCATATGTATGGGATGAACAATCGATACGGATTTTCCGGATGGTAAAAAGTTTTTTTTTTTCAGATTCTTAGATTGTCTTTGTTCAATGAATCTCAATAACTGGTACTGGGGTTAGGTGTTTGATGAAGGGGGGTTCGATAGATGTAGGTAGTTTCTAAGATAAAGGTTTGACAATTAGGTCTGCCCTGTCGTAAGTGAGAAAAACCTTTTTTTTGGTGAATGGAATGTGTGTTTCAAGAGTTCAGTGGGTTTTTGAACAAGGAGTGGACCTTGGTAGGGATTTTTGGAAGGGAGGTCAGAGTTACAATATGCATGTATGACAGGGCGATTTGTTACATAATCAATTAGGAATAACTAAATGCCATATGCTAGGGATGAATCTTAGATACAGATTTTCCGGACGGTGAGAAGAGTTCTCCTTTTTTTTTTTTTTTTTTTAATACTTGAATGGTTTTTATACAATGAGGCCCATTATCTGGTGCATGGGTTTGGTGTCTGATGAAAGAGGGGTTTGATAGGTGTGGGTAGTTTCTATGATAAAAATTCTTCTTTTAAGAGATGTGTGGTAGGTGAGGTTGGAGTTTGGATTTTAAAGGTTGCGTGTCTTTTAGTGTTTCTTTTTTTTATTTTTTCGTTTTGGTAACTTTGGAAAGATTTGGTATTTTACAGATTGCTGTTAGGAGTTCTGGAATTTATTAGATTTCAGTATGTTTTTCGAAGGGTGGAACGTAGATTTTTGAAGTTTTATAGGTTTTTTGAAAAGGGGGTGAGCTTGGGTAGGAATTCTTAGAAGTTATTTTAGAGTTTTAATCTCAAGGGTTATGGCGTCTTTAAGTAATTTTTTTTGTATTGCTTTGGTAACTCTGAGGATTATGAAGTACATTTCAAGCAAGCTGTAAAAATTTCAAGAATTAGATGCTCTGGGATCTCTAGTTTTATAGGTTTCATGTAATTTTAAAAATTTGTCAGGAACGTTTGATGCAAATGGATTTTTGGTGTTAAAATGAAATTTATAAAATTTCATATAGATTACCGGCATTTCAAAGATTCCCAGTGCTTTGGGTGTTTTCCGTAATTTTTCATTTTATTGAAAATTTTCAGCATTTCTTATTATTTTTATAGACCTTTCGGAGATTTCCGTATTTCAAAGGTGTAGTATCAAAACTTTGATGGATTTGAAATATATTCAAAGCCTTTTAAAAATATTTGAATAACAATTGATATGAAGTTTTTTTTAGACTCTCAGTATTTTGATTATATTTTGTATTTTTGAGTACTTATGTCATTTAGTAGAATTTAATGGTATCTTATAAATTTGAGCATTGTTTACAGTCGGCTTTAAAAAATCCTGATAACCGTATACTCTCAAATTTTAAGTTTCATAATTTATTTCTAAGATCCTTCCAAAACTAATTAAATCACAGATTTCAAGTATTTCATACACTCAAAAAGATTCTTGTATTTTTTGTATTTCTCTGTACTCTTTCTCTCAGCTTCAACCATACAATTATTCTACTTCCTTGCATAACACTTCTACTTTCCACATTCCGAAATAACATAATCACTGCTCAAACCTCAAAATATATAAATTTATCGTCGACCGAATGCGAATGAAAATTCATATAATGCACCAGCACATCATTTGTTCGGAATAACGCATTTCATAACAATATTTGTATATTGTTATCATGTTGATCAGCCCCTTCTACATTACATAAGAGTGAAGTTTCATAGAATAATGAGGCAGCCAGATTAAAACGAGAGGTTATCTTTTTGTACCTACTTATCGACTTTTCATGTAATTATATTCGAAAGGTGTAACGTTACTTATTTAATGAAGATTTTGATAGTCTGGTTTAGCACACCTAAATATCAAAATTTTGAAAAACTGTATAAAATTCTGTATAAAAACTGTACAGAAAACTTTAAATTTTACAAACAAAAGGCCCTAACTTCAGGAATATAAAAATCATGAAACAGGAATTTTGTTACGATCATTACATGTATGAAAAAAGGAGTTATTCTGTAATTTGAATGATTCTCAACTTTACATTTCTGGAATCAGAAAAATTGAAAATTCGTACCAGATCGTCAAATATTCGAAATTCTGTAACCCCTTATACAATCCATTTTTCCAAAAAAACTTCCTCTAAAAAATTTTTCTGTCAACACCCAAACTCTTTCTGTATACAATTTTATACAGCAAAACCTCCATAACACCCCAAATTAAAAACCTTCACCAATTTCCTCAAAATTTTTCCGAGAGCTCAAACCCCTGCAAATAAACTCCCCAAATCCATCCCCAAAATACCCAAGTTCTTCTTTACTGAGACACCTGTAGTGGCTGCAAACAAAAAAGTCGGTCTCCACACGTCTATAATTTTTTCGATAGGACTTAATTGGACGAGATCGGTGTCCGATGAAACACAATCGCATCGACGACGTTCACGTGTAATCGAGTCGAGACACATTATATCTGTTGTGTCAAGTTTAAAAGCAATTAAAAGCAATCGCTCGCGAGGAGGAGGAGGAGCAGGGAAAGCCGGGACGATTTTTTGTTCCGCGTGAGGCGGGGGTGGAAAAGCAAAGTACGAGGGGAAGAAGGCTCCGGCGCCGCTCAATACTGCTCGCCGCAGCGCAAGCGCCTTTATTTCGTTAATTCCTCCGCTGCTTCCGACTTTTCGCGAGGCTCGCCCCGGTGAAAGTCGCGTCGGTAATTTCACCCCTTCTCGGGGTTGTCGGTACGACTGACATACCGGCCTTTTTTCCTTAAGGGTGGCGAACATTTGGCCGCTGTATGGCGCTCCTGTCAAGGACTTCCAGGAGTTAGGAAAAGAAAAAAAAAGAAAGCGGTGTTCTCAAGACGTCACAGTAAGTCAGACATTGGACTTTGAAATGTAGAATTTTTGTCTGCAAATCAAAATTTTGTGGGTTTTCTTAGTCCTTAAGTATTGATTTTTTTCAGAATTTCAGTCATTTTGAAGATAGTCATGTATTTTTATGGATTTCTTTTTAAGATTTTGAGAGCCAGGATTCGAAATTCTATGAATTTTCTGTTTGTCATGGATTTTAGAGAAAATTTTATCAATATTTCTAAAAGATTTGATAAACTGCAAGTATTTTTCATATTTTTTGTATCTACATACTTTAGTATAATTTTCAAGTATTTTGATAGATTTATACAATTGTTCAAGATGATTCTTTTGATGAACTGCAGGTATACTTGCCTTGATTTCAAAATATTTCAGAAACTGCTAGTTTTCAGTTATTCTGCATATTTTTTCAGTACATGAGAAGTTTTGAAAGATTTTATTATATTTCTATGAATCACAAGTATACTAATAGAATATATTTCTCAAAGTCAATGTTTTAGAATTTTAGGTTCACTATTTTTTTAGGGACTTCCAGAGAGTAGAAAAAAGGAGAAGAAAGTTACATTAGTCAAACATCTCAGAGACCACTGCAACAATTTTAAGGCGTAGGAATAGAATTTTATGAAATGAGGTGATTTTTCGAAAAAGAGGTTCAATCGAACGTAAACAAAGTTGAAAACTGTATACATGTAAGTTTGTTTAGGTGTAATTATGAATATTAACTGTAGTTCTCTAAGATTTTATTATGTTCCCATGAATTCCAGGTATATGAACAGATTAAGTCTCTCGAATTCAACGTTTTAGGATTTTAGGCTTATTAGTTTTTTAGGGACTTGCAGAGAGAAGAAAAAAAAGGGAAAGAAAGTTGCATTAGTCAGACATCTCAGAGACCAATGCTACAATTTTAAGGCATATAAATAGAATTTGATAAAATGAGGTGATTTTTTTAAAAAAGAGATTGATAACTGTATAAATGTATGTTTGTTAAAATGCGACTATAAATACTAACTGTAGTTTTGTAACGTCTTTGAAAAAAAATTAGGGCGTATCTCTGAAAACTGCAAACTTTATAAACATCTTTTAAATTTCTTTCAACAATCTCAGTTTTCTTATAAGATTCTCGTTACCTTCTAAGGCAGCTTTATAAAAACCTCTTGAGGATTTAAAATTCTTTCAAGGTCACCTTATGAAATTTTTATAAGAATCTCGATTCCTTGTAAGGTCACCTTACAGAAGCATTATAAGCAATCGAATTCTTGAAAAGTTTTCAATTTCTATGTGCAGATTTTATAGTTTCTTCTAGGAAATGGAAATTTCCTTGTACGGTTGTAATTTTTACAGTACTTTTCGAAGATTGGAAATTTCCTTACAAGGAACCTTCAACTTTTTTACCAGTCTCAGTAATTTTTGTTTTCATAAAGAAACTACAAAAAACCTAATTTTTCATGAAATTCCCCTTTTTTTCATAGTGACTTTCGAAAATCTTGATAAAACTCGTCCAAAGTTATAATTTTGTCAATTATAATTTTATTAAAACAATATCATCTTTGTATACTATACACTAGTAACAGCGAATTTTATAAAAACCTTCAAAATTCCTTATAAGAACCAAAGACTTTCCTAATGTATAAGGAAACCTTTTTCAAACCTTATATGGATTGTAAATCTTTACGAAATTTTAATAAGGACTGCATTTTTAAGAGGATTGAAATTTCTTTACAAGGATTTTATGACTTATATTTCCTCATATGGAATCTCGTTTTCCTTATATAGGGAATTGTAATTTACTCACAAGGGAGAAAGTTTTGATAAGTTTTAAAATTTACTTTTAAAGATTTAACATTTTTTCATAAGGAATCGCAAGTTTCTTTTTGGAGGATTTTTTATAAGGTTTCAAAATTCTTATAAAAATTTTATCTTTCTTTATAAGGATTTTCGTTGCATAATACTTATAAGGACATTGCAAGGATTTCATAGAATTTTTCTATGACAGGGATTTCATAGATTTCAGAATCACAAGGACCTAATTTTTTTATAAATCTTTTTTATTTAATGTCATGATGTAGTATTTATTTCAATTTTTGGTTGTTGATATTTTTAATATTTTGGTTAATTTGAGGATGACTTTGTATTTTTATGAATTTTTGTGAATATTTCAAACATTTTTGGGTCAGGGATTCGAAATTCCATCAATTTATAGTTCGTTATTGATCTTGAAAAATTGATTTACATATGTTTCAAGTATCTAAGAACTGCAAGTATTAGCAGTATTTTTCGTTTTTTCTAGCGTTCATATAGTTTTGTAAAGTTTCAATAAATTTTTATGGATTCGAACAATTTTCATTATGAGTATCAGTTTTTTTCTACATTTTTGATGAATTATACTTTGTAAAATTTAATAATATTTGTGGATTTTTACAATTTTCGTCAAAATTTAAATCTACATGAATTTGAAGCATGCTATCAAGTTCTTGTATTTTTATTATTTTAAGTATTTTTGAGTAGTTTTAAAATAATGGAGATATTCCCAGTATTTCTATAAGATTTAAGTATACCCCCTGATTTATGCACACTATATGAAATTCGAAGTTCCAAGATTTAAAGTCATTTTTATAGATTTTTTGCACTTTCAGTATTTGTTGCATTTTTCTAAATTTGGAGCTATTTAAAGGGTTTGCTGGTTTTTTACCAGATATACTATGGACATAGAGATTTAGGTGCTAAAAGATTCAGAACCTTTTTTTTCCGTATTTATATAGTTTGTAGGGTTTTCTCGTGTTTTTGAAAATATTCTACATGTTCCCAGATTTCAACTCTCTTGGATTTAAAATCTAATAGATTGTTTGTTTGAGAATCGATAAAAAAATGATATCTTCGAATTCCAAGGCTTCAATTTCAATCAAAATTAGTATTTTACAAAAATTACGAATTTCGTAACAAAAACACTCATAAATGATAAAAAAAATTTACTTAGGGTTTCACGAACTGCACACTTCCAGTTACAAATTTTCTATTTTCTATCCATTCCATGAATTTCAATCAATTATGTTTCAAACTCTTTATTTCATCTGTCATGAAACGCGCTCATATTTCACCTTCCCACAATCACCTAAAACTCGAAAAACTAAATGAAAAGTGAAAAGAACGACAGAGATTTTTTTCCAGCGAGAGGAAAAAAAAGGAGAAAAGGTATAAGAAATCCTCGTGGAAGCAGTTAAAGTTAGCGTTAATAAAGCCTGCATAGCACCTCGTTCCTAGGGGATGGAATATAAATGGCGGCCCTTTTTCCCACAGAATTACTCACCCTTTTCAACTCACTCTATTTACAAACTCAAACTACCCGAAACCCCACTAAAATTCTTGGACATTCTCAAAAATTATGTCACTGGTGAATCACAAATAATCTCTCATTAAATCAAATTTCATTTCATTTCTGTTCGGCATCATTTATTGAAATATTGAAAAAAAAAAAACTGTCAAAGCAGGAAAGAACACCTTCTAATCACGTGGAATATTGATTTTTCGGTGATGCGCTCGTAATTGTAATGCATTTACATAGTTCTCGTTATGCCTGTAACGTCGTTAGCGAGGAAAACTCGGTATATTGCAGCATCGAAATTATCTTCGTTCTTGGCCCTGGCAACCCCTTCGACGAAACCCCTCCACGTTATCTAAACTTTCATCTAACCTCCCCTAATAGCCATCTAATTCGTTATACTGGCCCCCACTATGCCTGTAAAAGAGCCGGACTGGACCAGAAAGGGGTGGTGTCTGTGGGTGGTTGGTGTTTTCGGGGGATGAAAAGACGAGGGATTGGTGGGGGCCCTCGTGTACCTACTGTACCTAGTCTTGCCGAATCACTATCCCGGCCGTTAGTTTTCTATGTCTGAGACCGCTCGGCAATCAATAGCTATGTTTCTAATGCCCGGATATTTCCATGACGGCCAACGAACGCCCAACGAGCCCGTACACGGATGTAATGGCAATCATTGCGCCATCATTGCAGTATCTGATGCATGCTGATTTCGCAAACATCGCGATCGTGTCATTTAGCGATCATGATTCCTGTGTGATCGTGGGGTCATGGGCTCTTGCTTTGAATTAGTCGAAAAGTCGGCGTTATAACGGTCGAAGAAGATGCTTTGTTCAGAGATTGAAATTCATTTGGAATGAGTAAAGCTTGCTAACGATTTAGGAAAATGATTTGATAGTCATGGAATCTTTATTTCAAATGATTGCTCGGTTGTTTGAAGATGATTATTTACGTACGCATGGAAGTGTGATCAAATTTGTAGGAAATTTCAGTTGAGGTCAGAGACTTGATGATGCCACAATAGCTGATTAAATTGATTTAGATTTGATGATTGGAATCAAAAACATGGACCTGTACATTTGATTATGAAGAGATTTTGAGCTTTGGTATGTAAAAGATTTATTGTTTTCTGAAGATGATCATATTGGTCAAAACGTCGACAAACTGAAGTAAAGTGACTGAAAAAACGAAAAGAAAATCAAGTGTCATTTAAATTATTTATTAAAAAACTTTTTCATTGAGAAAAAATTCCTTTGAACAATAGAAAATAATTTTTTCAGGTTATTGAGGACTTTTGTCAAATTTAGAATTATTTCTTCATAATACCTGACTCTTTTTTAGTCCAATATGCACCTACTAATTTTTACTGATTTTTGGGTCAAATTTAGTAGTTTTAATAAGATTACTTTTCTGAGTGGACTGTAAGAAAAATCAGTAATTTTCCTATGAATTTTCAGGATTTAGGAAGCTATTTTAAGGTAAGAAAAATATGTGAAAATCTTTCTGGTTTTTTTTTTGTATTTTGTAGTAAAACTCTGTAATTAACGATTTTTGGACTTTTTCTAATCTTTTGAAATGTCGATATTGATATTCTTAAATAAAAAAAAACACATCTTTTTTTATTCCGAAAACTTTTTTGAGTTCCATAGAATTATCGACAATCTTTCGAACTGCTAATATTTTTTGATTAAAAAATTTTTTTTCAATTTCAATTCTAGTACAAACGTTTCAAAAAGTTTTTAAATTATACATAAACATGAATAACTTATGGATTTTCAATTATTTCTTCAAATTTTGCCTACATTTTCTCACACGTTGATATATTTTCAGTATTATATAATTACTTTTTAAAACCGTACTATATTTTGAACCTAACCTAACTTATTTATTTTTGTGTCATTGTTAGTATGCATTATATTCTATTGCAGTTTTTAAAAGTATGCATTTTTAAACATATTTTTCTGGAACGTTCTTTTGATTTTATATGGTTTTCAAAATCGATTAACTTCTTCGCCGCTGAATTTTTATGAGACATTTCGCTGCATGCGATAAATCCATTTTCTGCAATGTACCTTTTTCATATTTAACATAATTTTGTATAAGTTTCTACATTATTTGCATTTAAATTCAATCAATTTTCCACCTATGAAAAAGATTAATTTATCTAGAATTAATATTTTAACGTTGAAAATTAATTACATTCAGTTTAGTATATTTTATTTCATTTTTATTCAACTTTATATTCTTCCTTATTCTAACAATTCATTCAAAATTTGCTTTTCTTCGCCAATTTATCTAAAATAATTTTTTTCTTTCGAGAATTTTCCGTTACAAGCCGTTTCTGCGTTCTGTGAACTTCGTTCCAATTCCACTCTTGTAAACACGAGGTGGACCCCCCTCGTACGTTACGCTATAACTCGCCTGGAACCAGTTCCCAGGAGCATCTCCACCACTTTTTTTTCACTAGTTTCTCGCAAATGCAAATTTAAAAAAAACGCGATGACCCTTTGAGGAAGATGTTTTTGTGGTCCAGTTTCCTCCAGGACCTGCCATACCGGTGGGGACCCCACCTGGACCGGGGACCCCCAGCCGTCATTCTGGTTCCGGGCGCCTTTTCATATTCAGATCCATTCCACGCTTTTTCGAAGCTTGCAGCATCCGTAATACGCATCCAGTCTCCTTTCGGCTTCGAACAATACTACATTCAAGTTTTCGAGTCTTTTTTCAGTTATTCCTCAAAGTTATGAATAAATAATGAATTGTGGGTGGGCCTTGTGCCTTTGTGACTTGTGCATCTATTTAAATTAGGAGTGCAGAAGTTGGGATAACTCTACGGTAAAAAATTTGAAGAACATGTAAGTTATTGATGAAGGTGGTCGTGAAATCGAAGAACCGAAATCTTTAAAGAATCCACATTAACATATTGACAATGAGAAGAAAGTTCGTTCACCAGAAAAACGCAGGAAAAATACTTAATCGTCCGGGAAAATTGCGTTGGGCTGCTATTAATCAATCGCATTCAATATAAGACTGCTTCGCTAATCGAATTATTCCGATTCAGGATTCAGTTTGATACCTTCCCCCTCCCCGAGTCCATCGATTTATAGACTCGAGCAACGCAAACATACATGTCAAATTCCTCTTGCTCATGAAGAAGAATGGGACGCGTGTCACAATATTGCATTTTTGCTTTTTCTACTCGAGTGTAATTTCGTTTGACCAACTTTGTATAATACAATGAATATACCGAGTTCATACGCCGGCTATTCTGATTGGAATAAACAATCTGCTCGATTATTCGGGGGCGATAAATTGCGACGGTTAATGGAAAATACGAGGGGCAAAAATTATTTCGCCGGGAATGTTTGCAGTTGGCTCGGGGAATTTTGAGTAATGTTAGTTTGGAATGGTTTTGGAGTTCAGTGTGTAAAAATTGTGGAAAAAGAGTTTCTTGATGAGATTCAGGAATGGGTTGAAGAATTATGAAAAAAGTGGTAGGTTAAAAAATACAGTGAAGTGAATTAATCCTTCAGTCAGATTTCGTGAGAAATAAGCCGCAAGTATAAACCACGTTTTACTCGACACTTTACTTCGTAGTCGACAGCACCTGCGGAAAAGCGGTTAAAATAAATGAGTGCCCAACGCTGACTTTAAATTAGCGATTGCAGTGGCGGTTTTCGTTTCTGCCTTCAAATTAAGGCTCAGCTTTGAAGTCGCAGAAGGACTAGTTGATGGAATCATCATTGTTGGAATTTCGTGTCAAGTTGTCACTCACAGCCGAAAATGATGTTTCTTTCAAACGGGCATTACTTCAAAGGATCTCGAATTTTTTACTTTTGGTCAACGAACTAGTGACAAGATGATGTCCAAATGTGAGAATATTAACATTAGGGAAAATCAAATTAAAATGTGAAAAAACGTATTTCTAGGAAATTGAAAGATTAGAGTTTCATCAATGTATTTTATTTAATTGAGTGTTATTCTTTTTAAGCCTAATTAAAACAAATTATCACACAATTATTGTAGATTGAATTCAATTTTTCTAATTTGAATCAATTTTTATTAAATTTTGGTACATCTTTCAAAGTTCTTTTTTCGAAGATTATATGAAGCTCTCAAATACAGGGAAGGGTCATTTTATATGAAAAAATTAAGCAATTTTTTGATTACCTTCTATGAAATCTCAACTCAATTCAAAATAAAACTTGATAGAATTCAAATATGTAATATTAAATTTTTCTAATTTTATCAAAAATTCACGTTAAATTATAGTTAATCAATATTTTGTTTGATATTACTTTGGAAATTCACATTTTCTTCGAAAACTCAATAAAGTTCGAAAAATAACTGATTTAAATCATCTTCGAACATGCTGAAAACTTGATAAAGTTTAATTTTTTTTTTTCCTATTGAAGACAAAATCATTGTTCATGAATGTCATAGAATATATTGATATTGGATCAATTTTGGGTATAAAATCAACATGGAGAATTTATTCCGAAAAACAAATTAAATGATGAGTGGATGAATGAAACACAAAATGCCCACGAAACTCTATTTATGCAGTTTACACCAATTTTGTTTTCCGCAAACGTTTAGTTCCGTAAACCAGTGATTCAGCAAAATGAATTGTTGTAAACATTGAATTTTTGGTATTGATATCATTAGTTTGAAATTAATCAGGTTCACCAAAACGACCGTGCAAAATAGATTTAGCCAAAACGAGGAATGACTATACTAATTATTTAACTTAAATATTGAGTATCAAGAATGAAGGTAATGTTATACGAATTGAAATTGATGGGATCAAACTGATCAAAGATATAAATAGATTCTGTGAACAATCCTTTCAAAATTCTTGAATAGAGAAATCATAATTAATACATAATTACACAATTATTTGTTGGAATTAATTTTAATTATAAATTTTTCGAATATTACTATTTTTTCAGTCGAACTTAATTTCATTCTGTGAACACAACGGTAAAAAATCACTAAATTGAATGAATGTTGATTTAATATGAGGAAATTAAATAAATACTTGAATGATTAATAAATATATACTCAACAGAAAGAGATGAAATGAATAGAAATTAAATGAACTATGTGTTTACTAAATATAAGGACTAACTACATTTTATTTTCCTTCAGGGACTAATTTTTCCATTTCGGGACTGGAAATACTTGTAAAAAACTGACATGATTCTCTGATTTTTTATCTCGACGGCCAACCCAACATAAAATCCTTAGGCGAAAGGCGAAATAAACTACGACCGTACAAGCCAAATTGAATTTTTGTTATGTGAACACAAAGTTAAAGAATTACTCGATATGGAGAAATACAATGAATTCTTCATAAATTAAATGAATTATCTCTGAATATGAAAACATACTGAATAATAATATCAACATCCTATTTATTTTCTTTCAGACACTAATTGATTCTAATTTAGAGACTTGAGATACTTTTAGAGACTGAAATGATTCTCTGAAGAAAATTACGATCTTTCCAGGGAAATTGAATTTTTTCTTACGTGAACACAAAGCTCAAGAGCTACTTTATATGGAGGAAAAATAATAAGTACATACGAAATTAAATAAATATTTACTGTATATACAGAAATTGAATGAATTAGCACTTATAATCGAACTTCACTTACAGGTAAGTTCGTTTAATTTATAAATTATGCCTATGGTCTTGTCCGGATGAAAAATTTAATAAACTTTTACCAAATTTGGAGATATTGAATCCATACTTACTAAATTTTTTCAACATTTACTAAATTTATGAAAAAAATTTTAATGCATACAACTCTATAATCTTTTTTTTTTTTCTTCAGAGACTTATTGATGCTTGTTTTGAGAGTTGAGATACTTTTGGAGACTGAAATAATATTCTGATTTTGAATTCTGCAGGATAGCCTTAATAAAATTCTTAGGTGAAATAAATTGCGATCTTTCGAATTCAATTAAATTTTAATTATGTAAACACTACTTTAAACAATAACTTGATATCAACAAAGTACATGGACACTTACTTAATCACTAAATATTTAGAAACAGCAGAAATACTTACTAAATGTAATAGATATTTACTAAATATGAAAAAAACGAATTGATTCTAACTAAAATAACTAAATTTTTACTAAATTTAATCAATTAGTAAATATAGATATAAAATTCCCTTTTTGTGTCATTCAGAGACTAATAGGTACTCATTTTGAAGCTCGATATAAATTTATATACTAAATGATACTCTGATCTGAAATCTTCAGGCGAAACACATTGCGACTTTACTATGAAATTGAATTTTTATCATAAGAACTTAACGTTTAAGGATTACTAAATTTCAAGACATAAATATATACTCACTAAATAAGGAAAATACTAACTAAATATGAAGAAATCAGATGAAAATTCACTTAATTTAGTACATATTGACTAAATATGAAGAAACTAAGTGAATACTTGCTGAATTATACCAATTTTAACTGAATATAAAGAAATTGAATGGATAAGAAGTAATTAACTAAACTTACTGAATTGGATAAACATTTACTAAATACGAAGAAACGAAGTGAACACTTGCTAAATTTTGTCATTTCAACTAAATCTGGAGAAATTGAATAAATGTCAACTAAATTAACTAAATAATTCATGGATATAAGAAAATATGAAATGTGGATACCGAAAACTCATTATTTTTTTCCTTCAGCGATTATTTGACACTCGTTTTGAGGCTTTATATACTTTTAGAGACTACAATGAACCTCTGATATTTTATCTTGTTATCAATCTTACCCAAAATCCTACCCCCAACTTCCTTCTTACTCCGAGGGTCTCGACCTCAACTACTCGCGGGCTTTTTCAATTAGCCCAGCGCCGATCAGTTCAGACGTCAACCCCCTGTCAACCAATTAGCCCCTGGCCCCTCCCCCGCCCTCCCGAAAAAGGTACATCACGGAAGCAGATGAATCGCGAGTAGAAACAGTGCTCAATGTAATAGTGGCTCCCGATAATCCAATAAGCCGGAGGAGTCGGAATCCGAGAATCGCTCCTAAGCAAATCGGGGGTGGGCCGCCCCCGGGGGTGGAGGGGTGGTCATCCTGGGGGTCGAGGGGGGTGGGTGGAATCGCCGCACACAAAGACGGGCAAGGGCGTAGGCAGAAATAATTTTTGGGAGGGGTTTTTTTGGGGAGATATTATATGCTTTATTTTGGACATTTGGGATTTTTTAGCTTTAATGATGGGGTTTGAAGAGTAGGGTTTCAGAATTTTTTTTGAAATTCGAGAATTTCAAACTTATTTGAGTCAGAGTTTAACATCTTTCATTTACATATTTTTAATGTAATTTGATTAGATTTTGACATCGCTGGAGATGAGATTAATTTTATTTTCCAATACTTCTAGTATTTTGTTTTTTTTTCTTGGAACTTATACAAGAAGATTTTCTAACATTCTTTATTTTTTATGAATTTTTCTAAAATTCAATGCTCGAAGAATCAAAATTCTTAGAATTTTTATTGTTTTTATAGATTTTTGAGAAAATGTATTGATAGAGATTCTCAATATTTCGTAGATCTATACAATTTTGATATTTCATACTATTTGTGAAAATTAGTAATACTTGATAGAATTTTTGGAGATTTTTAGTACTTGCATCGATCGCTCTCTAGATTTTTAGAATTCTGTGTCGTTAGGTATTGACAGCATCAAAAATTGGAATTTATTTTTCAGAAAACAGTGTTTTTTATAAAAATGCTTCATGAGTATTGTATTCTTCCTCTTCCTTTACTATTTCTACAATCGGAAAATGTAACTTTCTGGTATCTCTATGGATTAAAATATAGATTTTGAAAATAATAAGTTCTATGATTCAAAGTTTTTTCACAGATTTTGCATTGTGATAGATGACTGAAAAAATTTCTCGAGTTTTCTTAGTATTCCACAAGTTTTGAAAGATTTTCTATTATTTTTGAAATATTTTAGTATTTTTGAAGATCGCCATGGAGATTTTAAGAATTCAATACTATTTAATTCCGATTTCAAAAGATTGGTAGTATTTTTATAAATTTGTAGAAAAATAAATCTTCATGAATTTTCAGTATTCTAAAGATTTCTCGTATTTCCGTACTTTTCTCGTTTCACACAATTTAAAGAATTTCCTTGTATTCAATCTATCGTTCCTTTAATTTTTTGAGATGAATAATACATTACTCAAAATTTCAACAATTCTTAGTTGATTTATCCCAAAAAAACAGAATATTTTCTACATAGATCTTGAATTCATTGTTTCTTCAGACTGGTTTTTTACATTCCACACTCGGTAGAATTTTCTAGTTTTTACATAAATTTTTGAACAGATTTTGGAATTTGTATAGTCTAAAATTTTGAACTGATTAATTTTTGAGGGCGTATAATCTACATATTATTGAAATATAGATTTTTTTTGGATTTTCTAGTGTTATGTAAATTTTCATGGATGTTCAATATTTTTGATGTATGTTTTGTATTTTCTTTTTAATTTAAATGGAGGTTGTCATATTTCGATGCTCTTGAATTCTAATTCTAATGGGTTATTAGTATTTTCAAAGATGTTCAGAAAAATCACATCCCCTTAGATTTGAAGTATCTAATCAATTATTTGTATTTTCATATTTTGAATTTTCATCCAATTTTGCGAATTTTTGCTGTTTTTTTTTTTTTTTTCAATCGACCTCTATATCGATTTTTTGAATTATATGCATAAGAACTGTAATTTTCCCAAGTTTTCAAGAACATCATGTCTCAGTATTTTTGAATATACAAATATTTACAGTTTTCTTGAATATACGGCATTTCGAAGTGTTTTCCAATTTTCTTTCACATTTTATATTTTCGTAGATTGTCATAAGGTTGATTCGAAGCCCTGGAATTCATATCTGATACATTTCCAGAATTTTTAATATTTCTTGGAAAAATAGACCTACATATTATATTGTTTTTTAATTATAGATTTGTTGTTTTTCTATTTTTCTGGGATATATGTATAGGATTTTTTAGCACTATCTACTAATTTTATAGATCTGTATTTCTATGCATTGCTATGTACGTTTTTGATTATTTGATGCTCTAAAGTTTGTATTTTTAACAGATCCTTGATACGTTGTTCAGATTTTTTATCTAGCAGTATTTTCAAATGATTCCATTATTTCACGTATTTCTGCAGAGTTTGTTGCAAACTCAAAAGTTTTTCTGTTATTTTTATGGATTTCTCTGTAGACTTCTGTAATTTGGTGTTCTAGAATTCAACGTTTCTTAATATTTCTAGCATTTGCGTAGATTATTCAATAAGTTGCAACAATATTACAAATATTTATTTCCTACAGTATCCTCATTGAATAATGATAATTAAAATCCAGAATCTGCTGAAGAAAAAAATTGTTCTTAAACCAGGATTTTTATTTTTAAGTTACTGAAATTAGGAATCCCGGATTTCAATCAACCATTAGAAATTACACGAACCTTTTGTTATGTCTTTTAGTTTTCAGTGAAAACATTGTTTATTACTTTTACTATCTGTCATAATTTATAAACATTTTTTAAACCATTATTTCCTTTTTTTTATTTCTAGGATTATTTTCTTACCATTCGTATTCTCACTATTCATTTTTCATGATTAAACCTTTTCTCTATTCTTACCTAAAAAAAAACATTTTTCATTGCTTTTATCTATTGTTATCATTTATTGTCATAAATTGCATAAAATATATTCTTCCTAATTGTTTTTTCTTTCATTTTTTTTTTTTTTTAACAAATAATATTCTTGTTTTTTTTTTTTTTTATTTTCATGAACTATTTTCGCACGATTTCTATTTCCACTGTGTATTCTTCATTCTCAAATCTTTTCTTGATTCTTACATCAAATAATAATCAATATTACTTTAATTTTTCGATATACTGTTGTCATCTATTTTTATCATTTTCATGGATTATTTTCTTCATAATTTCCCCTTTCTTTATTAATTCTCTATTATTTTCATGCTCTAATTTCTTAGTATCCCTATTCCCAGTATCTATTCTTCATTCTCAAATTTCTTCTTTATTCTTACACAAAATAATCAATATTCCTTCAATTTCTCGAGATATTTTTATCATTTCATGAATCCTTCCCTAAGTATTATTTTTTCCCTATTCTTACCTAAAATAACACTTCCTAATACCCTTACCTACTGCCATCATTTATCGACATTATTTTCCTCACAATTTCCCCTTTCTTTCTTCATTCTTCTTTATTTTCATGCGCTACTTTCTTATTATCCCTATTCCCACTATCTATTCTCCATTCTCAAACCTTTCCTCTATCCTTCCCCAAGATAATCAATATCCCCCAAAATTTCCCGACCCATTCCCACCCCCGCAAGCCCCATTTGCCGACACCCTTGAAGACGAGGGAAGGTCACGTAGAGAAGTCTCGAATGGACGGGCCGGACTTCTTCCCGCAGCTGCTGATATTCGTTGGGTGCGCGGTTCGGTCGCGGCCATGTTGCCAGAATTGCCTACCCCTTTCTCCTCTTAATACCCCCCCGCTTAGTCATCTAGTCCTGCCAGAGCCGCTATGTAAATGCGAGCCACTTCTCTTCTCCACCCCAGTGACGACCCACGGAGAGAGTTCTCTCTTGAGCTCGAGGGTGGCCACCCCCCGCGAACTACCCCCACCCCACCCCCCTCGCCTACCTCCGGTGGTCCTGGTTTTACCCCCCTCCGGCTAACAACCCCTAAATCTAAGTCCGACGACCAGTACAGCCAGCTCCAGAAGTACGCTTAGAATACATTACGTCATGGAGAATGCACACACGCCATTTCCATCCAGGCGAAAATTTTGGGGGAGGTGGATCGATTTCAAAAGTTGGAATAAGAATTCTTATGCAATCAAATGCAAATGTATTTGCGATGGGTAGAAAATAATGTGAGATTTCATCACTGTGACTGCAAAACATTTTGTAGAATCTTCATTTTTTTGTGGGTTTTCTAACCTTCATAAATTTTCAATGGAAATCTGTCAGACGCAATGGTAGAGTTTCTACCCCTGACCTTTTTTTCCTTTTTCTCCTTACACGCTCCTTTGGCATGAATTACTCGTTTCATCAATTAACTCTTTGATGGTTTAATGAGCGCGCTCGCGGCGGCGATGCTCCACCTTTTTTTAACCGAGGCGCGTTTTTATCGGGAGAAGCTGTCTGAATTAAACCGACGTTTAAGGTTGTTTATATTAGATTCCCAAGGTATTGGCGATTTTTTTCAGTCGTCCACGTGAAACGGGATTATTGTGTTAGAGATGCTGAGTTTATGATTTTTGTGTTCAAGTGAAACTTCTAACGTATCATTTAAATTGGAATATATTGGGCAAATTAGAAATGATTTATGCACGATAATGAATTGATGATGATTGGCTAAGGATATTTTTTCGTGAAATTATGAGCAAATTGTGTTTTAATAATCATAAAATCATGATAAATGTTACATGAAATTATGATAAATTGAAGAACATAAATAAATGTTATATATTCTAAATATTGTTACAATTATTTCTAGGAATTCTGCATCAGAAACTTTGAAAAAAAAAGGATTGAAGAAGGCTGAGTTGTCAAAAACATAAAATTTATGAAATACACATATAAGAAATATCGAAATACTTGTAGATAATGAATATCGTGAATGAAAAAAATATAATTATGTTTTTATAATCATGAGCTCATAATTTATATTGTGGACGTATGATAAATTATTTCAATAACTAAAATAAAATGTATATGAAAATTTATAATATTATTTATAGAATTTTTGCATCAAAACAACAGTGCCTGCAAAAAAAGAATTGCAGATTTTTCAGCTGTCTGAAACTTGAAATTCTAGGAAATAATAAAAAAAATCACATTTTTTTTGAAATCTATGAATTTTAAAATCTATGAATATACAATTGATGATAGTTATCATGAATCTAAAAAATAAATATAAAATTGTTTTTTTCTGATCAGATAATCATGATTTATTTTATGAAAGAATGATATTACATATATCAATGAATCTGTACAAATGATATATATTATCATGAATGTTAGTAAAATGATTTCCAGAAATTTCGCATCAAAAAAAAAAGTTTCTAAAAAAAAAAGAATTGAATAAATCTGAAGTGTCAAATACATCAAATTTTCGCAATATATAAGAAAAATCAAAATAATCGAAACAAAGAATTAATCTAATGTAAATATCATTCATTTCTAAAATAATGGTCCTATTTTCTTGACTATTACAATATTTTAATTATAATTAGAAATGTATGATAATAAATTTAGTAAATAACTAGTGCAAAATGTATATAAATATTGATAATTATATTTTTAGGAGTTTCGCATCCAAATAACAGTGTCGAAAAAAAAGAAGAATTGAAGGTGATTATATCGTCTGCAACATAAAATTTTTGATACGAATGAATAATATTCGAATATTTTAACATGTGTAACATAATCCTTTTAATTGATTATTGAAAGCATAAAAAATCCATGAAATAGTATTCAATAACGTTTTTACTATCATTAAATCATGATGAATAATAAAAATGTATGAAAAACAATTCCCTTTTTGTGCGGAAAAATTAGGGATGATTTGGAGTAACTTTTAAGGTATGTAGCAATAATGCTTTAACACAAAAGTTATAGTTTTTTAATAGTGTACTGTTCACTCGAAAAAACAAGCATTTGTTCATAAAAAAATATCAATAATTGGCGGAGTTATGGCCCTCTCCCCGAAACAACTTTTTTTTGAAGAGGCTTGCGGTGACCACGATGCAAGTCGAAAAATCGAAATCTCGGGAAAAACGTTCTTGCATACAGAAAAAACTTAATATTAATTTTTTCAATCGTTCAAGAAATAGATACATTCCTAGACTAATGAAATTTTTTGGATTTTCTAATTCAACATGACTTGTTCGACTTGCATCGGTGTCACCGCATGCCACTTCAAAAAAAAAGTTGTTTCGGGGAAAGGGCTATAACTTCACCAATTGTTGATATTTTTTATGAACAAATACTTGTTTTTTCAAGTGGACAATAAACTATTAAAAAACAATAAATTTGGCATCATAACATTATCGCTACATACTTGGAAAGATACTCTAAATCATGCTCAATTTGTCCGCACAAAAAGGTATATAACCCCTGAAAAAGAGAGAATTGAAGTCGGTTAATTTGTAAGTATAAAATATTAACCGTTATTTATCTTTGATTTTTTCAAGTATTAAAAAAAATTTATTCATTGATTGCCATTATTACTCATCCCAAGAGATTATACGACTAAATGATTGAGTAAAAGAATGAATAAAGAAATGAAGAAACTAACAAATAAACAATTGAATAAATAGAGAAAGGAATATAATGAATAAACGTATGAATGATAGATGAATGCAAAATAAATGAACCACAAAATAACAAAATAAGGGAAAAAAAATTGATAAATAAATAGCTATAAAAATCAATCTATCCATAAAAAAACACTCGACTTAAATGTGTGAAGTAATAAATGTATAAGAATGTACAATAAAACAATGTGTTATCATATGGTTAAAAATCATATATTATGAATACATAACGTAACGAAATACATATAATAATGGATTCAATATCTGAAGAATATGCAATATATGTATTATGAAGAATTATTCGTAAACAATACAAAAATATACAAGAAAAATAGAATATTTTCAAGAATATGAGACGTTCAAAATGGATGAAATAGTTTTCAAGGAAAACAAAAAACTGAATTTATGAATCACAAGATAGAAGTAAACCCTAGCTCGAAATGAAATTAATTTTTTTCAATTTCATAGAAATATTTCTTGCTTAAGGACTAACGCAATTAATATCTTTTTGAAACATCGATGTTATTGATTTGTCGTTGATCCATCTATTCACAAACAATATAATACATAATTATGCACCTACAAGAAATGATATCATTATAATGTTAATCCTTCCATTACTCAAACAGGAAATAAGTCTACCATCAGACTACCCTAACATGACCATAAATTCAATTTATCATAACACAAAAATCCACCATCAACTCTTCAAACTTCAATGTTCATACTTTTTCATACTTCGAAAGATACATAAAATTCCAAATTTCAAACATCTTCAGTAACAGTAAACACCCCTCTAACGATACCTATGAATCACGATGCAAATTTTGATGATCACCGGTTCAAACATATCCCAGATGTTCCTGTGTAAGCATTTGCAGTCTGGTTGATAGTGCGCACAGAATATACCAAGGAAATAGCATTATCGTGAACAAGTCGCGATCGTTACATAAGTACAAACACAATAAGAGCCGCAGCGAGTTAGTGCTAGTCGGATGGTGGTTTGCTGTCGGTGGCTACGCCAAAGCACCATCCACACAAGCTTTCCCAAGTCACTTGAAAATGTTGGAAAAACGTCAAGTCATTACTTTCGTCTGCAGAAAAATACCTTCAAGTCATAGAAGGCTACTTTTGCAAGCAGAAAGTCAAAGGTGAAACGAAATGAGATGTTTTTGGAGGACATGCCTGAATCATGGGCTGAACTACCGAGCATCTTCAGCTTCGAAAATTCCAAAAGAACCCAAGTCTGGAATCACGAATGTCCATATCTTCTGATGGACGACGTGGAATCACGCGGAAAGGATGGACAAATTCGGATGGAAAAGCGTCTTGTTGGGTGGAGGGTGGACGGCGACGACTCCTTTGGGGCGAAGCCCCCGGAAGGGTGGGCCAGAAGGGTGAAGTGGCTCGAGGTTGCGGAAGAGAGCGAGGGACGCTGGCCACGTAGGAGACAAGAGCGGAAGAGAGGAAAGGGGAAAGAGAGGTTGTTCTGGAGAACGGACGGAGGAGAGTAAGCAGCGTCCGTAGGTTGGCAGTCTTACAGATCAATAAAGCTAACCACCCTCTTCCTCCTGAATCGCCCGTCTCAACCCCGGATACCTCAAGAACAAACACCAATATGTCTGACAACAATGCGCGTCCAATGGATTAGATACTTCCATCGCGGGCTCCAAGCCACCGACGACGCCTCTCCCCCAATCTGCAGTGCATGTGGGGGAGAGGCGGCCACGAATTGTCGCCTTCTGACGATCCATTGTTTGGGAACTTTCGAAATTTTAGCAATTACAGGGATGGGAAGTGTGAATTTTTCTGACAGGTGGAGGTTGGGAGTCAAGAAAGAAAACATAAGGAGAGTGCAGGATCATGTTCTTTCGAACTATCCTTTTTTCATCTTTTTTAAGGCATAAAAATCTAGGGAATTGGAGGATATTTGATATTCACGATTTTGACGAGTTAGAGGAATTTTCGCAAAATTTGGACACCTTCTGAGAACCCTTTGTTAACCAGTTTTCGAAGTTCGAGCAAAGACAGGTAAAGAAAACGTGAATTTTTCTAGTAATATTTTCTCTGAATATGCATCCATTTTAATTTTATCAATAAAAAAGCTCGAAAAAAAGGACTTTCTTGAAATTTAGAAGGTTTTAAAGGCATTTCGTGATGTTCTTCAACTTCCGAAAATTTTCTCAAATGAAAGAACATTCAGAATTCTAGAGATTGTCAAAAATTTACCAAAGTCTGAATTTTGAGCATAGGCAGGGATGAAAAAAGCTATTTCTTCTGATAGGTTCAGACTAAAAAAAGAAATGCAAGATAGGGGAAGATGATGATCATATTTCTTCAAAATTCGCAAGTTGAAATTTGTTAATTTTAATAGGTAGGTATTATAAATTAAGAAATATCCTGATGAAAATTAGGTAAATTTTAATGATGCTTGAAGGAACTCGAATGATGTGTATTACATTCATAATTTTACGAGTGATAAGAAATCATTAAACAATGAAAAACTGAAAAATTGGTTTTGATCTTATTGCGAATATTCATGAAGTTTGAGAAGAAGTTCAGAAATTTTGAGGATTGCGTTCATAATTATACTCTTCCAAAATATATGTACAATGATGTTTTTTTTTTATTTCCATAAAAAGCTTAAGATATTAAAATTTGTAAAATTACTACAGATCTTTTAAATTCAATAAAATTTAATAAAATAGAATGATATTTGAAAAACTGTATAAAATATTTTTAAATTTGCAGATCATAGAAAGATACAAAAACACTGAGAGTTTATAGATTTTGAAATTTTAAGAATTATGAAAATTTAGAACACGTCATAAAACGTTCATAAATTTTGAAAATTATATTCATTATCATTTTTCTCTAAGATGCCAATATATTGTTTTTTTAACTTTACGGAGTCTTTCGAAAAATTGGAAAAAAAATAACGAGAAAACTAGCATGAATGAAACGAATTCTGGCAAAAATGAAAAAATTTCGACAGTTTGAAGAATTCTCGGAATCATAAAAGTTTGGATGAATTGTAAAATTAGAAAAAGCTTGGAAATTCCAAGTGTTGTTAGAAATTTCAATAAATATGTGAATATCCAGAAAACGTTGATGAATTCTGTACATTGTAAATATATAAGAATTGTACAGAATTATATAAAATTAGAAAATTTGTTGAATTTATGAAAAGCTCATGAATTCGGTGAATTAAGTTTTTTTTTTTATATTTGTTCAAAATATGCATGATTTTATTTTCTCATTTTTCCTTGAAAATCTGTAAATATTGGAATATAAGAAATAACGAAAGAGCTTTATAAATTGAGGAACATCAGATAGGATGTGAAAAATAATTTTATGTTAGAAACTTTAAAAACTTTGAAAAATCGAAAAAAATTAAGTGGACGATTAAAACCTTTTTGATAATTCAGTAAATTTTGTAGAATTTCACAAAATATGCATGAATGTTGTAATTTGTGTTTATAATCATGTTCCCTCGAAATAAACACGATTATGTTTTTTTTTTTTTTTCAATTTTTATTAACAATCCAAAAAATTTAACAAGTATCGAAGATTTACGCATAAATCTTAGAGAAAAGGATTATTTTTTATAAAAGTTCAAATGACTCCTATAGTCTGCATAATGCTCGAAATAATGTAAATATCGAAGAATAAAAGAACGATAAAATAATCGAAAAATTTTAAAATATTGAATAAAATTTGTTAAATTGCAAAAAATGTTCATAAAGTTTTATGAATTATGTTTATTATTACATTTTTTCGAAATAAACGTTATGGTTTTTCATGTGAAAATAAAAATCCGAACAACTCAAAAAGTATCAGAATAATGCATAAGATCTTAGACTAATTTTTATTGAACTTCGAGTGTTAGGAACAAACTTCGGAACCTCTATAATTTTATTGGATAAAAAAACATGAAATTTCAAACATTGTTCCGAAAATTCTAGAATCCTAGTCTACCAAAGAAACATTTGAATTGTGATACACTGAGATCACGAAAATAACAACCTGACGAAGTAAATTTTGCTACTTACCAAAGCTTCTTCGTGAGAAAAGCTTCCTTCTCAAAATGAAAAAAGAAAGACAACAAAAGATGAAATATGGCTGACTGTAAAAGCTATAAAGTTCTGAGTCTGGCAAGATTTAGAGCCACACGTAGTAAATGGCAAGAGTTTGTGACATCGTCATTTCCTCATAGGCGTGGCCAGAAAATTATTTTTCAAGTATCCCAACGACTCCGAAATACTGAAAATAATGTTTCTTCAAACTAAAAACAAATTTTCAATAAATGATAAGACACTTCTCGCATTATTATACCAAGAACTCAAAAATTTAAATTTCTCAAATCAAAGATAAGAAAAAGAGAACTTTTATTCTTCTCCTAGCGTATTCTACAACATCCTCGGGTTTTTCCCTCGCCACTCCGACAAGCTTCGAATCACTTATTTCAGTCGCAGATCGCACTAATGAATCTACGTCCACCTCTTTCTTTTTTGCCAATCCCAGAGTCCGCCTTCGGCAAAACGTTTGTCTTCATTAAGAATTCATTTTCCCGATAGGTATTTGTAAAACCTGCGTCGAATCAGTATAAAATAGTATATTTCACCCCTTGGGGCAGAAATTGGGTAAACAGCCCGTACCATCTGCTTTTCCAAATTTATTTTACCAAATAAAATGTGTCACAATTACTCATCATTCCTTTCTCATAACGACCTACAAATTTAGATCCCTCTCCCCAAGAAATCAATAGAACAAACCTGAATCTCCCATCCCTTTCCTAAACATCACGAATTTTCTCTCTTTCCCTTCTTCTCTTCGACGAAAAATCCTCCTACGACCCGGGAGGAAAACTTTCCCGAGAGCCCGAAAAAAGCTCTCTCCGCAAGGTTAAGTTTTTCCAGCGCTGACCTTGCGCTGGATTTTTACTCGCTCTTTTTCGCGACTACTGGCGCACGCACACACGGCGCGGCGACGTCCGTGAGGGAGCGAAGCGAGGCGCGCACACACTCCCACTCCCCACGTACGTGTCGCCGAAAAGGATCTCAGCCCCTCTCAGGCCACTTTCTCAGTTCTTTCTTTCGCCCCCCTTCTGCCGGATCGTAAGCACAGAGGGTTGGCTTGAGGTCCTGGAATAAGACCCCCACCCCGGGCTTGCTTCTTATTGATCGTCCTTGGTTTCTCCACTCGCCCGTACGTTTTCTCCTTCTCCTTTATCCCAGGTCCACCCCCAGAAGCCATCCGCTCGCCTTTGTGGCCCGCTACGAAAAATCACCCCCTCCAATAGTCACCTCCGCAGCACAAAAGCTCCTGGTGATCCGGCATTCCCGGCGAATTCTCGGGGGTGTACTGAATATGGAATATACGATGCATAATGCCCGACTCGGAACTATTACGCCCGCCAGAAGGAAAACGAGCTACATATTTACGAAAATGGAGTTGAGAATTTCGGGAAACTCGTTTGGGGAGGGTGTCGGGCGGAGGGCGGGGGGGGGGGGGGTGCTTTTTCGTGGTTAGAGTTTGCCGAGATCTTTTTCCCGAGCTTTTTGTTTGTTTCCCGTTTCCGCGGGGTTTTCTTGAGGTGGGGTGGTCGGTTTCGTGTCAGCAGGTTTTGTTTTTTAAGTTTTTTTTTAGAAATGTTGTTAGGTTCTTTGTTGACCTTCCCAGTTAACCAGTGAGCTCACAGAGAGCTCACAGTGAGCTCACAATTTCCGTTCTCATAAATACTGATAAATACTTAATACTTTTGGGCAGTCGATACCGTAAAAAGAGCTTGGATAGCACATAATCCATTTGTATTTTTCGTACTTTCATTTTCTAATTTTTTTCGGTAGCTTGAGTCGTCATGTCCAATATTCCCTTTTTACATTCATTCTCCAATTCAATGATATTATGCAGAGATAAAATTGGAATTTCTATGGAAAAATTCAAAAATTAATTTTTCTACAAAACGTAAAAATTTTCTACAAAGAAAAAGAATTATAAAATCATGTAAAATGTGTCACAACATTGATAATAGACATTCATTTGTTTGATTGGAAAAAACAAAAGTTCGACTTGGTTAAATTTATTAACTTCATATTAAAGTAACTGATTTTTCATTTTCAAACATTTTAGAAAAAGGTAAAATGGTAGACTATCTGGTGGTATGCAGAGATAGTGGAATCCTACCTCTGCATAATATCATTTAAGTGGAGAATGAATGTAAAAAGGGAATATTGGACATGAAGACTCAAGCTGCCGAAAAAATTAGAAAATGAAAGTACGAAAAATACAAATGGATTATGTGCTATCCAAGCTCTTTTTACGGTATCGATTGTCCAAATGTATTAGGTATTTATCAGTATTTACTAAAAATAAACACAAATCTCTATTTATGCTCGCTGTGAGCTCTCTGTGAGCTCACTTTTCACTCACCTAAAAGCGGAAATTGTGAGCTCGCCGTGAGCTCACAGTGAGTTCACATGTGAGCTCGCTGTGAGCTCACTGCGAGCTCACTGGTTTACTGGGTTGTATACTCCTTCTGAGATCGTTCTGTGATTTTGTTTGAGAGTTCTTGGAGGAGATTGAGATTTTCTGGGTTGTTCGTAGAATTTTTTGAGATTGTCATTTGTTACTTCTGAGATGAAGGTTTAGGTTTCTGAAGTTTTTGGAATTGCCTGGGTTTCGTGATTTTTGAGCTTCTTGGAATCTTTGTGAGATTTTCTGAAGTATGATTAAGAATCTTTCAAAGTGTTCCTGATCGTTTCGGATTTTTGAAGTTCTTATCTTGATAGTTCTTAGAAACTTTTTGAGGTTGCCTAGAATTTTTAAACAACTTCTTCGCTATGATACTGTAATTTTGAAATATTCTTTGAGACTTCTAGAAAGAGTTTGAGACATCTTGGGTTATCGTAAGAATTTTCTGAAATGATCTTTTACTACTTCTGAGAGTTAGATTTAGGTTTCTGAAGTCCTTGGAATTGCCCGAATTTCTTAATTTTTTAGCTTCTTCGAAATTTTGTGAGATTTTCTGGAGTATGATCAGGAATCTTTAAGAATCTTTCGAAGCTATTCAAATTGCCCAAGTTTTCATCCGTATAGTACTTCGAAACTTTCTTAGAGTACCAAAAATTAAATAAGACTTCGAAGGAGTTTTACACAATTTTATAATTCCTTCGCAATCATTCCATAATTTCCGGAATATTTTTTGAGACTTATCGAAAAAGAATGATCCATATTCGGATTTTCTAAGAATATTCTGAGATTGTCTTTTATAACTTCTGATTTATAAGTTTGGGTTTTTCAAGTCCTTGGAATTTCCTGAATTTTTTGGTTCTTAAGGATTCCAAATCTTTTGTTGGATGTTCTGAAATATAATCAGAAATTCTTTCGAGTCTTTTTAATCGTTTCAGATTTTCTAAATCGATATCGTTATTATTTTTCGAAACTTTCGTAGAGTATTTAAAATAAAGAAGTAATGTTGAAAGAATTTTGCACAATTTTTCCGAAGTTGCCCAGAAGACTTACACAATTCTTTTATAATTATTCTGTGATTTTTTGAATTTTCCGTTAGTCTTTTTGGAAGATATTGAGGCATCTTGGGTCATTTTTGGAATTTTCTGAAATTGTCTTTCATTTCTTTTGAGGTTACAGTTTCTAAAGTCAATGAAATCGCCTGAATTTGTGGATTCCTCAGAATTCTATAATTTTTATAAAACGTCCTGAAGAATAATCAGGAACCACTTTTTTCAAGTCTTCCGAAATGTTTCAGATTTTCTAAGTTCAGATTTCGGTAGTTTTAAATTTTAGTTTGGTAGATTTTGGTGGACCTGCTAGAAGAGCAAAAAAAATTAGGACTAAAAAAATTTTGTACAACTTTTTCGAGGTTGCCCAGAATTCTAAAACAATTCTTTCGTGATAATCCTAAGATTATTGGAATTTTTTTTTAGACATCTTGACAACTTCTGAGACGTAGGTTTCAGTTATTCAAGTTGGGCCTTGAAATTGCCTAAATTTCTCGATTCTTCAGGATTTTATATTCCTTCGCAGGGTATTCTGTGAATAATTTGAAATCCTTTAGTCTTCCACATCGTTTAAGATTTTTCTTTCTTCGTAGTCCTCAGAAACTTTCTTAGAATTCCAAGAATAACTAGGACTTTGAAATATTTTCGTACAATTTTTTTCGAGGTTGCCCAGAATTCTTTAACAATTCTTTGAGATATACCCAATTCTAAACTTTTTGGAATTTTCTCTGAAACTTGCTGAGAACGATTGAGACATCCTTAATTCTAGGAATATATTGAAATCGACTTTTATGCTTCTGAGATATAAGTTTATGTTTCTACAGTGTTCAGAATTGCTTGAATTCTGAAAATTTTCGAGTATTTTGAATCGTCTAAAATTTTTCAAGATCTTATATTCATTGTCTTCAGAAACTTTTTAAGAGTATGAAAAATAAAAGAAAACTGTGAAAGGATTGCACAAAATTTATTCAAGGTCATTCTAAGAATATTCTGATATTGTCTTTTATTACTTCTAATACTTAGGTTAAGGTTTTAGAATTACTTACAATTTCCTGAATTTCGTGATTTTTCAGCATCCTGGAATCTTACTGAGATGTTCTTAAACAATCAGAATTGTTTGAGATAATTTTTGAGAGTCTCTTCAGTAATTTCAGATGTCATCATTTATTTTATTAATTCTTAGAAATTCCTTTCAACTCCAGAAACTTCACTAGGACTCTGAAAAGGCTCTAAAAAATTTTTTTAACTTGTCTGAAGTCTTAGAAAGATTTACCTTTTACAAAACTAATGAGACTTTTATGAAATTTATATTTGAAAGGACATCCTGAAATTTCCGAAACATATTATAAAAATTTCGCATATTTTATGATGCGCCATTCAAAATTTCATAGATTCAAAAACGAAGAAAGTATTTCTTCTCATCAAGGCTACAAAAATGAAAAATCCTGAAAAAAATACACGTTCTTATCAAATCCTTGAAAATTTTTTCCACCTACACCCCTGACGTAACCCGCAAAAAGTCCTTGCATTTTCGTTCTAACTCACATCCCATTCGGATCACCGATACATATATTTATGATCCGTTCAGAGGCTGTCATAGAAAATCGATCGTGTTAAGCGTTCACGTAACGCCGTTCGTGCTACGCGAAAATATGAATGAAAAACGCTTTCCCGCAGTCTTTGTGAAAAAGGAAAAAAGAGAGGAAGGACAAGATCGATGGGCCACGTGCCGAGCACCTGTTAGCCTTTTGCCGCATTATTTTTCTACCGTTCGTAACGAGGGTCGAAACAATATTCTCATATTTTTGAAAAAAAATTTTGAAACTTGGAGTATCACTTTTTATAAATTCATGAATATTGAATGTTTTCTCGCAGGGGAAGAACTCGATTTTATTATTCTGTGTATTCTTTTTCAAATGTTCGTTTGGGGTTCTCATGTTCTTTCAAAAACAGGATGGACCAGCTCAACGGTGAGTTAAACGAGATTAAGTAAATCTTTGAAGAAGAAACTCGTTGTGCTAGGCACCTGTTCCTCGAAAGATGAAGAAGGGTGTTCTTGAATGAAAATGAAACACAGAATAACGTTCTTTTGAAGTACCGAAGTAAAAAAATAAATGCATCGCGAATCCCTTGAAAAAAATATTAAAAACTTGTTTTCCATAAATAAGAAACTAAAGAAGTTATAAACATTTGATTCTGACAACGCTGAGCTACCACCTGATTTTCGCCACGCCTATTTTCCGGTCACAGCACTCTGATTGGTTGACATTATTCCACTGTATCTTTGTTTATTTATACTGCACACAAAATTTGCAAAAGAACTTTTTTCTTCGTTATTCAAATAAAACTCAGGATCTATGAATTTCCTGTAGTTTCCATTGATTATCGTCAGACTTTTCCAACCCAAATAACCTGAATATGAAACACATGGTTCATATATCCAGAGTCGCCAGAAGGAAAACGAGCTACATATTTACGAAAATGAAGTTGCAAATTTCGGGTAACTTATTAGGGTATGCGGGGACAGTTTTATACCTTTTTCGTGGCTCGAGCCGGAATTTTACCACGAGCGATTGTTTGCTTAATTGCGTGCTAATGCTGTTTCGGGAGTTAGGGTTTTCTAACTTCTGGCAAAGGAAGAGATGGGAGACGGGAAATTGGGAAATTTGCTATATTCTGGGTTGAGCGTTATTGACTTTACGTGTACATTGGGGTGGGTTAGAATTATTTTTAATTAAAGAAGATCATGTTCATTAAATTGGATATTTTTTTATTATGCAGCAGGAAACAAAATGATATGAATAAAAAGAACTTTTGGATCTTTAGGTGATTTGGGGAGATTCTGAGAAAGTTTGAATGATATTTGAGGGATATTTATGAGTCCAAGGTGATTCTGAGATGTCTTAAAAAAGTCTGAAGTGATTCTAAGACATCTTAAAAAAATCTTAAAGAGGTTTAGAACATTTGTTACAAATATTTCAAATGTTAGGAAATGTTTTTTAAACATACTAGAAAGTCAAAAAAGGAATTCAAGGGAATCAAAAAATATTTGGAGTTTGCTTTATTTGCATTCCTTAAATTTCAAAACTTCCAAATATTTACAATCATAACAATTTAAAAACTCCCTAGCATAGAAATTCCAGGTCCCTCATTTCAAAAGGATAATTTTCGAAAAAACTCACTTTTATTTTGTTAATTTGACTATTATTTTGTAATGTAAAAGGTCGTCATGGTCAGTGGCTAAGTCGCTATCGCGAAAGCTGTTTTTACTGCTGTGGCTGAAACCCAGGGTCCCCGTATTACCGCGAACCCTCGGAGCTTTCCGAAAGAATACCCTCGTACTCTGACCCTCCTTTTGACTCTTTGCTACTGCTCCTTCTAGACCTTACATGCAAGTTCTCCCTTTTTTTTACTGAATTAAGCACGTTGCAAAATAACCAATTTACACCGTACCCAACGCAGGAAAAAAATTAAGTTCCTCGAGGCAATGTGAAACATGAATGCGTTTCTGACCCTAATTTTCCGTAGCCACAAAAGTTGTTACAAATTTTTCTTGTTGACTTCCTGTACTGGAAAAAATTCTAGAATACAAAGAGCATTACAATTTTACAGCAAATTATCATTTGAATCAACAATAAAATTCGATGATTGGATTCCTTTGATCGTCATTAGCGAAATTCACAGAAATTTCTTTACCTGGGTTTTTTTGAGGAGGAAGAGTCACAGTTTGCCTGGTACATTTGGAATGCGCAATTTTGTGAAGAACGATTGATCAAGCGAGGACTGGATACGGGAGATCAAAGAAGTAAGAGGGACTGAGTGTAGAAGCAGGCAAGATCGATATTTTTGCTAGCAATTTAGACTGCGTTTAATCAACGTTTAATCACCTCGTCACCGGGCGAGTTAATCCAAAAGCAGCTTTCGGCGTCGTAGCAACGCGCCATGGTTATACACATTATTATTATTATTCCGCGCAACGGGAAGAGACGTAATAGAATAGACTATCTTTTTTTGGACTTGGGCATGCCACTTTCCAAATTTTACTGTAATTTGGGATCTTTTTCATTAATTTACGAACTAATCTGCTATTTTTGGTGATATTTATGGTAGCTTAGAATCTAAAAGGGAACTTGAGACTTCTCAGAATTGTTTCGCGAATGTTGAAGGAAATGTTAGAGCAGATTTCAAGCTTCTAAGAATGGCCTGAGACTCGGTAAAATGGCCTTGGACTTTGATGAGATGCATGAAAATGAGACAACTGAAAAATTCTAAAAGACATTTCTAAAACACAATGGGAAATCTTTCGAAGTATTAATTTACTAGAACAATTTTACGCCCTTATTGAACCCACTTTTTGTGATTTTCGGAGACTAATATATCAATATGTTATTTATTGAGATTTTCTGAGACTCATTTTTTCTATTTAAGAGAAAACTAGAGATCTCAGAATCGATTTTGAGACTACTCAGAAACACCTTGAATCACCACTTAAGCTTTTTAGAAGAGTCTGAGATTCCTGTAAATGACCTTGGATTTTTCTGAGACTTCTGGTGATTACTGGAAAAAATTGAGATTCCTGATTGTTCAGTGGAATGTTATGTGATTTGGTAGAGTTTTTTGTTATAATCATTGACAGCAAAATTTTCTTTAGAATAAAATTTTACCATAATAATTTTATGTGCTTTGGAACTCACTTCTACGATTTCTTAGACTCTTTGAGATAGTACATATATATTATCTTTTTTAAATTTCTGAAGCGGATTTCTTTTTCAATTCAAATAAGCATCTGAGACTATTCAGGGACGTTTTAGAATACTCCGCAAGCTTCTCAGAATGATCTGACATTTATGGAGATGGCCTTGAATTTTTCCGAGGTTTATAAAAGAATACTAGAGAAAAATTGAAACATCTGAAAAGTTTTGTGAGACTGTTCTGCAAAATTTTATAAAATCTTCACAAATATTTTACTGGAATCATTTCAAGTCCTAATTTAATCCTCTTCTGTGATTTTCTGAGACTGTCGCTGTAATTATCTTTCTATATTTTCTGAGATTCTTTTTTTACGTCCCATTCAAGAGAAAACCAAAGACATCTTAGAATTTATTTTGAGATTATTCAAAACAATCGTGCATCAGCTCCCAAGCTTTTAAGAATAGTCTGAGACTCCTGAGAACGACCTTGGATTTTTCTGAGACATCTGAAAATTTCTGGAGAAAATCTGGACTTGTGAGAAATTTGGTACGATAGTTCTGCGAAAGGTTATATGATTTTGACAAATTTCATACTTTAATCATTTTATAGTAAAAAGTTTTTGGAACTTTATTATTGACGTAAACATTTTATGAACTTAGAACTCAATTCTGCTATTCTCTGAGACTCCATGAGGTAATACATATATATTGTTGTGATATTTCTTTTATTTTTGGAGTTACTTTATTTACTACCCTAAACTCCCAAGACATCTCAGAAATATTCTGAGACTTTCTGAGACATAACATCAATATATGATCTCTGTATATTTTCTAAGATTCATATTTTTTCTTTAATTAAGAAGAGAACTAGACATATCAGCTTTTATTTTGAGACTATTCAAGGACATTTTGGACCCCATCTCTATCTTTTATAGTCTGAGAAAAATGAATGAGGTCTTGGATTATTCTGAGACTTCTGAAATTTACTGAAAAGAAATTAAGACTCCCAAAAAAACCTTTGAGACAGTTCTGGAAAACTTGATATAATCTTTAGAAAAATTTTATTTTTACTATTGGATGACTTTTTTTTGTGTCTCTTTTTTCTGATATTATTTTTATTAGGTAAGAACAAAAGACATTTTAGAATTGATTCTGAGACTATTTAGGGAAATCCTGGATCATCTCTTAAGCTTTATGGAACAGTCTGAGACCTTAAGAAATGTCCTTGGATTATTCTGAGACTTCTTAAAATTACTGAAGAAAGAGCAAGACCTACTAAAAATTTGTAAAATTATTCGAAATTTTCAAAGAAATCCTTAAAATTTCATGCAATGTTAAAGAATGTATTACTGTTATCATAAATACTGTGAAAGAAATTTTGAATAATTAAGATCAAGCAATAACTATTTCAGGACTTTCTGAAGTGTTTCAAGACTGCTTCAATATACCTCTGAAATTCTCTAAAACCTTCATGAATCTTTACAAATTTACTCTTTGGACCTTACATAGTCCATTCAAAATCCTTTTCGAATTCTTGAAAAATCGTTTTTATTTAAAATCCACTGCCAAATTATAAAAAAATCTTTTTTACCTTCTGAGGTCCTCGAGACGTCAAATAGAAAATTTAGAATCACTTCAAGACCTTTCTGAATCCTCAAGAATTTTCTTGATTTTGACTGAGACATTTTTGAGACTCTTCCAACATCTCAAAGATTGATTTTAATACCAATTTTGAGTCTTAAAGGACCCTCACTCAAAATTCATAATGTCAGTCACATCCCCCAAACATAAAAATCTCTAAAAAAAATGTGGAACCCTACAAATGCTCTGCGAAAATTCGCAAATTTTTTCAACATCGAAAAAACCGCTTAATTTTCTATAATTTACTAAAAATATCCATGTTTCCTCGGAAGAATTTTTAAAACCTGTACAGAATCATGCTTTTCTGTATTTATTTACGTTTCAGAGAGCAAAATTTTCGTCTGGAAAACACGGGAAAGGGGTAATCGTTGGACAGAATTCCCGGGGTTTTTCTGATTCGTCGATAGACACATACCGCTACGAATGACTGTGCAATGACTGGGACCACCACCTCGAATGATCAATAAGTGCGAACCCGGATGGCAGAAGATGGCGATGACTTCCACTCGTTCGTTCAACCCCGCTTCAAAATATCACCAGTCACCTGAAACACAAAATAAAATCATTTTTCGTAATTACAATTTATTTTTTTTCATCGAAGATGGATATTGAACGGTGTAACAGAGGGTAAATAAACTTTTTTTTTCATTCCTGCGATTTATTCATTTGTATGTACAAGAGTCTGAAAAATAGAATTCGGTTGGTTTGATACAGTAAAAAAATTAGAAAATTGGAATTTTTTTAGTGTTCTAATTTTTTTTGCATGGTTGAAGAGAAGAAATTCAGGGCAAAAAAATTTTCCCTGAAAACACGTCTCTTTTTTTTCTTTCTTGAAGAATCCTGGAAAGAACGCCCTTTTTTTAGAACCGGACAGTGTATACGTTTTTTCTCACATTTACTGTTTTTTCTCGCAAAACATGAATTATGGGCATTAAATTTATCCTGAAAAATCGTATTCTTTCTTTTATTTTCTTGAAAAATCCAGAAAAGAGTAAGATTTTTTTTGTTTTTTTAATTTTTTTTGTTTTTTAATGAGAAAGGGGTATGTTAAGACTGTGGTGGAGGGTCGCGAGCGCTTGCGTGAAAGTTGAAAATGACCGGGGAAAGGAGGTGAAACGAGGATATGCGAGTGTGAGGAGAGCGAGGGCGGTAGCACGAGCAGCAGGCAAAACTGGAAGTACCGAGGGCGCTTCCAGTAGAGACTAGCCTCCATCGATTTACCGTTCAGACGCCATCTTGCTGTCCTATGTTCGAGCGGGACCACCACCCTCAATGGCAACTTAGACGTTTTGATAAATGATAACTCGACTCTCCTTCGGTCCAATCCCGTATTTACCGGGGCCCCCGGGAAATTGCTTTCAGCGCCTTGGACAGCGCCGAAATTAAGCACTTTCTTTCTCTATTCCTAAGCTCCTTTTTTCCACAAAAACATGAAAAAAAAAGAAAAAAAAGTTGAAAAAAAATGCAAATGAGCCTTTTTTTTGGAAAATTTAAACACAATTAATTTTTTATACATTTTTTACTGGGTGTATATGTGAACGACTTTTTTTCTGAAATCCCCTTATACATGTTGAAAAGGAAGGAAAAAGACGATATATAAAAGCATAGGAAATATTCAACATTTATATAATATAATGAAAATCTATTTGGAAATACTCATTTATACTTCATGTTTAACAAAATATTATTGTTTGAAATGTATATATTTGAATACTACTTTTATACAGTAGCTTTAAAAAAAACATTTTCTCGCAGTTTTTACTGTACATCCCAAGATTATGAGCTTTTTCGAAATTTCATGCATTCTCATATTCTAATTTAATTTTTGAGAAATTCACCAATGAATCCTAATCTTTCTAAAAAATTTTCAGGTCATGGAACTTCATACACAATTTTTTTTTTTCACGCTGCAGTTTTATTACAGTAATTTTTTTGCACAACACACCATTTTAAAATACAATACACATAGAATATCATGTCTGGAATTGAAAAAAAATTGAGAATATCTATTTATTCAAGAGAAAAATTCCTTTTTCGTCCTCGCACTTTCCATCAACGCAAATCATGTTCTTGCAACATTCTTTGTCTTTTCGGCACATTATGTAATCACATGGCATTTCGCATTTCTTCGATAAGCATTCCATCCCTGCACAGCAGTCAATGCTGTCTTCACACTGAAAATTTTCATATTTTTTTAGTTTTCAAAGAATCACGTATTACTATTTATATCCATCTAATATGCTTCAGAATATTTAAATCATCAGGAAATTTTCAAAATTATCAATAATATCATAGGAAACAATAAAGTTTCATATATTGCAAGAAATGAATAATTAAGATGCAGAATCTAAAAATTATTAAAACAAGAAATAAAATAAACTGTTTCACTAAAAAAAATGAAAATTAAGATGTTGCAAAAAGATTTCTGAACAGGCAAGTATACTTAAATACATTGCAAACAGTCTACACGATGTTGGCTTATAATTTACATGAAATTTATGTTAACTGCTTCCAATGCCTATTTGCAATACATTTATATCAAGTTGCTGATGCAAAGGCATTGAGACGATTTATTATTTAGTAATTAATTAAAAAAAAACGTTGAATTTAATAACAACTGTTTTTTGCTGACCTTTCTCTTTTCACAAGGCATTTTACATTTTCCATCCATGCACTCCATGTCATCACAGCAATCATCGTCACCATCACACATCCTGTCTTCGCAGGGCATTTGGCATCTCTTTTTTACACATTTACTTCCAGTGCAACAGTCAGAGTCCATTGAGCACTATTTTGGATTTTCAGTTTTGTATTAGGAAAATCATTTCATCGAGATTCAGCAAAAATTTTTGTCGTATTTAGTTTTTAAGAAAATTTTAATTTGACTGTATAGACAGTATTTTGGTTGTAATAAGGTTAAAATGAGGTAGAAATAACGTTTAACTTAAGTTTGAATGAATATTTAAACTTGTTTGATCAACGATCGAAATAGGTATCAAATTTGGAAAAAAGGAACAGAAAATATTTAAACATCGTTTTACATGAACTGTTACTAAACTTCAAATGAAGTCCAAACATTTAAAAATTCAAGTTTGGATAAGGTCTGAATGAAGTTGACATGTGGTCTAAATGAAGTTCGAATAAGGTCTAAATAAAGTTCAAATGAGGTCTGAATGACGTTCAAATGAAGTTTACATGAAGTTTAAAAATAAGGTCGTAAAAAAGTTTGAATGAGGTTTATGCGAAGTTCAAATGAGGTCTGCATGAAGTTCAAATAAGGTCGAAACAAAGTTCAAATAATGTCGAAATGACGTTCAAATGAGGTCTTAAAATATATATCTTATACATAATATTTGTGAAACATTAAAATCTTGAGAAGGTTGCAATTTCGCATTATTGAAATCTGCAATAAATTTTGTTCACCTTTTTATCATTGCAATTTTTCTCACATTCTCCCTTCACACACATCGAATCTTCGCAGCAGTCTTTTTCCGAGGAGCATTTTCTTTTCTCACAAGGGCGTTGACATTTTCTTTTCGTGCAGGACATTTCTTTACAGCAATCTTCGTCTTTTTTACACTATTCACAAAATATTATAAAATGTTAATATTACGAAAATATTGTTCACTAGAACATGCACTAATTTTTTTCTTACCATTTTATTCATGCAAGATTTTTCGCATTTTCCGTTCATGCACATCATTCCCATACAACAGTCACTGTCCATTGAACACTGTGAATAACAAAAGATTTTTATGAATTATAATTTGTTTACTAGATGGTCTGTATTTCTTAAAAATTTATTTTACCATTCTGTTATTGCAAGGTGGCTGGCACTTTTTATCCATGCATTTCATTCCTTCGCAGCATTCATCTTGAGAAGAGCACTTCAAGAATGGAGAATATTAAAAATTTATTTTGCGTTTTTGAGGGGATGAAAAATGTTGATTGTCAATTAGTTACCTTTTTGTTCATGCAGGATTTCATGCACATTCCTTTCATACAGGACATTCCTTCGCAGCAATCTTTGTCCATTTTACACTGGAAGGTGAATAATTAAACGTACACTTGCATTTTTTCATCTTATTTATCAATTACTGGGTTGAAATAATTTTTTAATATTCATATTTGTTTGTTGTGACAGCCAAAGATTTTCAATTAATATTTGTGTCAAAGGAAAAATTTTTCCATAGTTGGGATTCGAACCTAGGACGTTTAGATGACACGTTGAGTGCGTTTTCCAACTGAGCTATTGCTTATATTTAATTCTCATGTGTTCTATGCATTCCAGTGAGATGAATATATGTTTTATAACATATAATGGACAAAATTAGTTAGTAAAATTCAGTTTCAGACGAATTTTTCCAGCCCAGAATATTTACTAAATTAATGGCTAAGAAAAAAAAATCGCGATTTTGAATAGATTGGAATTTATTTGTTTATTCTTGATTGTTAACGTTAAGGGCGAAATGATAGTAATAATGAACAAATGGAATTATTTACTTTTTGGTTCTCACAAGATTTTTTGCACATTCCGTTCATGCAATCCATTCCTTTGCAGCAATCTTTGTCCATTTTACACTAAAAATAAACGATATCAAAACAGTGCAAAAAAATTATTTTTCATTTCAAAAAACGATTGTTGCTTACTTTTCGATTTTCGCAAGACATTCTGCACATCCAGTTTATGCATTCCATTCCACTGCAGCAATCTTTGTCCATTTGACACTAAAATGGCATTATTTTTTATTAATTAAGAAATTTTTTCAAGTATCAAAAATACAGTTATTGCATACTTTTCGATTGTCGCAAGACATTTTGCACATTCCGTTCATACAGTCCATTCCCTCGCAACAATCTTTATCCATTTTACACTGGAATGTAAAAATATTGTTATGAAAAATGCACAAATTGTTTATAACTTTTTTTGTTTACCTTTCGATTTTCGCAAGACATTTTGCACATTCCTTTCATGCAGTCCATTCCTTTGCAGCAATCTTTGTCCATTCGACACTAAAATTAAACAATAATTATAACAATTTTGGAAAATTATTGTTTATTGAAAAAAGAATTGTTGCTTACTTTCTGATTCTCACAAGACATTTTGCACATTCCGTTCATACAGTCCATTCCTTCGCAACAATCTTTGTCCATTTTACACTGAAATTAAATAATTGTAATAAAATTTGAAGATATTGTTGTTTATTATAAAATAAGAAATTAATATCGCTTACTTTTCGATTATTGCACGACATTTCGCACATCCCTTTCATGCAGTCCATCCCCAAGCAGCAATCTTTGTCCATTTGACACTAAAATTTCATCATATTTTGAAAAAATTGAATGAATATAATTATTTCATGAATTCAATTTATTTGTTTAATGAATAAATTTGTTTAAAACTAAAAAAACGATTGTTTCATACTTTTCGATTATTGCATGACATTTTGCACATTCCTTTCATGCAGTCCATTCCTGCGCAGCAATCTTTGTCCATTTTACACTGAAATTAAATAATATTAGGAAAGTTTTGAGACATATTTTGTTTATTTTAGAAAACTATTGTTCCTCACTTTTCGATTTTCGCAAGACATTTTGCACATTCCGTTTATGCAATCCATTCCTTTGCAGCAATCTTTATCCATTCGACACTGAAATTGAACAATATTATCATGATTAGGAAAAAATCGTTTTCTATTTAAAACATTATTGTTGCTTACTTTTCGATTTTCGCAAGACATTTCGCACATTCCGTTTATGCAGTCCATTCCTTCGCAGCAATCTTCATCCATCTTACACTAAAGGAAAGCAATATTATTACTATTTTGGAATATTAAAGTTTATTAGAAAGTAAGATTGTTGCTTACCTTTCGATTTTCACACGACATTTTGCACATTCCTTTCATGCAGTCCATTCCTTTGCAGCAATCCTTGTCCATTTTACACTAAAATTATAGTAATTATGACGTTAGTTTACAATTATTATCAATATTGGATTGAAAGTTTTGTAGTACATACTTTTTGATTTTCACAAGATTTTTCGCACATCCCATTCATGCAAGACATTTCTTTGCAGCAGTCTTTGTCCATAGAACACTAAATTTCAAAAATTTCAAACTTTAGACATTATGGAAAAATTGAGTTTAAATTGATTCGGAACAATGAAGCAATTTCGTATTAATAAATGAATATTATGTCTAACAAAGTTGTTTTAAATAAAATAATAACATTTCATGAGATGATATAATCAAAGAAAATACAAAAAATAGCAATAACTTCTAGTCAATAAAATTAAATAATTATTTTCATAATATTCACTTACTTTTTTATTTTCACAACTTTGGCATTTTCTGTTCATGCACATCATAGATCGACAACAATCTTCATCCATAGTGCACTGAAAAAAAGAATTACGTGTAAGTATCAAAAAAAAAAAATGAAAATTTATAATAAAATTCAAGACTTAAGGTTACATATGAGTTTTTATCATTTAACTCACGTTTCTGCCCATACAGGGTTTTTGGCATTTGTGATCCATGCATTCCATGCCTGAGCAACAATCTGCCTTTGAGGAACACTGAAAAAGTTATAAGATTTATTTATTATGAACAAATTTCATGATACCTATAGCTTTCTAAAAATTTTATAAATGTAATAATGAGAATAAATATAAATGTTTGCCTAAAATACTAATAACAAATTTTTACCCTTTATTGTAACTATCAAATATATTGAAAAAAATTTGGGATATAATCATATCATTATAACATTATGAAAAAAACTGAAAATATTCTTATAATATTTATGGTATTTTTATCTTCTTTATAGTTAAAAAAACATTAATATTGAAAAACTTTCATAATGGTTCGGTCAATTCAGAGTTCTATATTTTTTGTATATTATCAAATAATGTTCCATTAAATGTATAAAATGCTTTTTAATCTATAACTTCATTCTAAAAGTAAAAGAATAATTATAATCATTATTCCTAAACATATTAAATTACATCGTACTTGATTGTTTTCACATGAATCTCCACATTTTGTTGTTTCACACATTCCGTCCTTACAAGTCATGCCTGAGCAGCATTTGTCGTCGGAAGTGCACTGAACACAAAATGTAAAAGTTCAATTTATCCAGTTTCTTCAAAAAAAATTATAATCCAATAAAATTATTCCGTTAGTATTAATAATGAAAAATGAAATAACACGACTAAATTCAATGTAAAACTATTTGTTTTAAATCACCTTTCTTTTTTCACAAGAAGCCTGGCATTTTCCATCTATGCACATGGTATTCGCACAGCAGTTTTTATTGTTTAAACATTTTTTGTCTTTACACTCTTTCGAACATTTTGCCTGCATGCAGACAGCACCTTCACAGCAGTCATCGTCAACAAGGCACTTGAATAAAAAAAAAAGAAGAATTTCAAGCTGGAGAACATATACTAAAAAAAGGAAATTGTATCTTCGATTTTCATTAGATTTTTTTTATAATTTGTTAAATATGAAAATGAATATAGAGGGATGAAGTTATTATTAAGATACTTACAACTCGGTTTTCACAAGTCTGAGAAACACATTTTCCATCATCGCACATCATTCCTGGGCAACAATCGACGTCTTTTGAACATTTCTGCAAAAAGTGGGAATGCAAACATTTTTTTCATTGTTGCATTTAAATAAAAATGATTCTTTCTGAAAATTTTCAAACAAATTTACCCCTGAGTCGCTGCATCCTTTTCTGGAACACCTTCTGTTTATACATTCTGCTCCAGCGCAGCAACCGAACACTGGAAGACACTATCAAAAAAAAATTTTTTTTCCAAATTCGTTCAAAAATTTAACTCTGAAAAAAGTCAAATTTGGTATAAAAATTCAATTTCTAATGTTTGGTAAACAAGAATAAAATTTCTTAAAAGAAAATGATGAACGACAATGCACATTAAAAAATTGTTAATCATCAAATACATAAAATTTATAATAAAGTAGCTTTTGCAGTTTTTGTTTATTATAAAAACTAAAAAAGTTACGGAAGATTCAAGCGTCAGAGTCACTCAAGGTACTGCGTTTAGTACATGACGCTACCGCAGGGAGCACTGTTTCTTCAACTTTGATCCTCGAAAGCTCAGGAACTTTTGATTTTAGAGAGAAATAGTAATGGAATTTTCGTTTCAGAATATAACAAGGAATGTAATTAGAACTGTTTTAAATTATTTCAATAGTATTTCCACCTACCACATTTCCCTCGCACCACAAATTCTCGTAGCATTTATTGTTTTGACACTTGTAACCCTTACAACAGTCACAATCCTTTTTACACTGAAAATGTCAGAATAAATTCAAAATTAATAACAAGTTAAACAAATTTTAAAATTGCTTGATGGACCTCATACTAAATTTTTCATGTTTTTGTCAGGGGAAAGGATTACTATTTCAGATGCACTCTGAAATGAATATTATTTTGAATGTGCTCATGTTTTTAATCAATTGTACTCATATTTTAAAAAAATCACAAGACTATGAAAATATTTAGACAAATTCTAAGATAAAAGAATTTTTTTCTTTTACCGTTCTAGCATCGCAAGTAGCTGGATCCTCAGCACATCTGTTATTTTTGCACATGGTGCCATCGCAACAATCACCGGAATTTGCACACTGAATAAAATTCCAAGTTACTGATCAATCACTGAACATTCAACAAATTTCAAAAATAACTTACTATTCTTCCTTCACAAGGCCCTTCCTTTTTATCTTTACAAATTCCTTGGTTGCAAGCCAAGTCACAGCAGCAACAATCTGAATCTCTTTGGCACTAAAAAAATATTAAAAACCATTTTCTATAATTCTACAAGATAGGGTTTTATTTTAAATTGCCAGACAAAGCAAAAGATTTTGCAAGAAATGTCCTAAAGAGTGAATTTACAAAATATAACCTCACTTTTTTAGGTTAGGTTTCAAGAATATAATTTATTTTCTGCCTGCTTGAAAAATAAATATTATTTGTTTACCCTATTCCCGTTTTCACTACAATCCTTTTTACTCAACAACGACAAAAATTCCAAAGGACTTTCTGGAAAAGCTGTAGCATCTTTTGTTAAAAAAAGAACTAACAACAAACTCAACACGAAAGTCGCTTTCATGATGAATGCTCTCTTCTGAAAAAAATATCTTTGTTACGAAAATGCTGTGCTTTTGTTTGTTAACAATCACTTATGAATAAAAAACTTACAGTGTAAAGGTCAGGACTTTTTCAGCTCAATACGTGGGGACGATTTCGCTGATTCTGGCTACATGAAAATCATCTGCAGTATTTATACATGTTTAATTACCGGTTGTTTACTGCATATCTTGTCGAATTTCCAGCTTTATCAGATTGATACTTGATAAGCTTATGTTCGTAAACCCGTTTTAAAGCTACGATGCAGATAAATGTATTAAAATTGCAACGATATCATCAGTTGAGCTATAGGGGTTACGATGTTTTCGATAGATTTTGGAGAAAATCAATTTTTAATGAGGTGATTGTGAAATCTGAAGTTTCATGTGATGATAGTCTGAATAGGCAAACAACTGTGTTGTTTTTTGGTGTCATTTGAGAATCTCAAAGTTCTGAGGTTTTTTAGGAATTCAATGAGACTTCGGTTTTTAAAGAAGTTCATGTGACTTTCTGAGATATTGTGGATCTTTTTTGAGATTTTTTCTGAGACTTTTGAGAACCTTGGTGTGATTCACTTGTGGCTTAAAAGGCTCTATGAATACAATTTGGTGAATCCTGGAATTTTTTAGAACACCTTAGAGGAATTTTTTTCTTTATTAAAATTTTTCTTAAATTTACTAACAATTTATTTTACTCTTAAATAAGAACGTTAAATTTTTTGAAACATGATTTATTCACATTTATTAGGAATCCTATAAAAATTCTTGTAATTCAAATAAATTCTGTTGTATATTGTAGGTAATTCTATGACTTTGTTGAGTTGCTATATTTGCAAACTTCAAGAATTTCTCTAAGAATTTTAGAAAACTTCTAACATTAAGTTGAATCTTTCAAGAATATATTAAAAACTTTTCTGTGCTATTAAGAATTTTTTTCGAGACATTCATAAGTATCTAGTTACTCTCAAGAAAATTCTGGAATATTTAAGCACCTTTAAAAAATTCACTATCATTCTTCAAAATTTAGGACACTTACTAAAATTTCTTTGCGAACGGTTTATAGCAAATTTTGTTTACTGAGAATTAAAAAATTTTCCTCTTTGAATTTTTGGTTCCCAGAGTAAGATCTTCTAATTTCTTCGAATCTTTTCATCAAATTCCAGTTGTCCAACTTTTGTAACACATTTTTTTTCTTCTCTATTTTTTATTTGCATGTATAATATATAAGAATGATATTTCAACCATTTTTATGTGAGTGAGTTTGAAATTTTTGCTATTCAAACTTCGTAAAGTAAAAACCTGAATTTAGTTATTTCATTGGTAATATCATTGTTCGCAAAAAAATTGTCGATCAACACAAGTTCACAATTTTTACTTCTCCAGAAAAGATCTTCAGTTGTTAAAAAATTCAATTAGAAAGTTCTTTATTTTACAAAATAACATTTTTTTCTCCAATTAAAAATAAAACGTCCTTTGAAACATTGTTAGATGATGTTTTATTATTTTTTCACTAAATTGGAATTCATGAGTTTAACGAAAAAACTCGTTTTCTAAATTCTTGATTTTTTGAAATTTCTTAAATCAAAGAGTAATTATTTTGCTCGAATTTCTAGAAAAACTTATGAGTAAAAAATCTGTTTTCTTCGAAATTTTTGATTAATAATCTTTGATCAATTGTCACTCAAAGTCCATTTTCTTCATACTTTTGAATTTTTAGATTTTCGAGTCATTTTATTTTCTGAATTCTGTTTTGCATTTTTTTCATTTTTTAATTTTTTAACTAAATATTTCATAAAAATTGAATTTGGTTTTCGTAATTTAGAAGATCCTGAATTGTTCATTATTGTCGTTTTTGAATTAATGATGTCAAGAATCTTGAATATCAGTGAATTTGCAGAATTCAGTTGAAAAATATTTAAATTTTTGTTCAAAATATCTATTACTCTGTATTTGAAAGTTCGAAAATGTTAATTTCCATCATGGTTGAATAATTTGATAATTTTATTGTAATTGTTGAGTAATTTTATTATTGACAGAAAAAGTTTTGCATTCTCAATGAACTTAAATCCATACAGCTTCATGACAATTTTTTATTTGTCGAAAATAACATTTCCAAATTTGTTTCAAGATGCGTAAAAAACTTTTTCCATGCTGAAAAAGTGAAAAAAATTCTTTTAAACTTATTCTGGACACATATGAAAATATTTTCAATCCTTAATCAACAACACAAGGATCCTCAAAAATTTCCTTAAAGTGTCCTGAACTAGGATCCTTTCAAAACTTGCATAAAATTCACTAAATTCCCATGAAATTTTCTTTGCATAGTTTTTTCTAGTTCATTTCGATTCATCTCATGCAAATATAAACTCATAATATAATTTTCCTTCCAGAATGTCAAGATAAACTTCACTATATTGATTCCAACTGTGCGTGCTTTTCGATCCTCTCCACGACAGGAAAATTTTGCATTATCGATAATGCAACGTGCATTCTCGCTAATTGTTTATCCCGAGCTCGGAAATGTTGTGAAATCAGCTTCCTCAATTGTAACAGGAGTTGAAAATGATGATATCGATTATTTTGATAAACTCAGATAAGCAATATCCGAGTTTTTCGCCACTCGCGACAGTGCCAAAACAAATATTCTCAGTAAGTACTCCACGTCAGTAAATTGTTACCTTTTCTTTTTGTATGTTAATCAAGTTTGCGAACAAATTCCAACGTTTGTTTAGAATGATTTTAGTATTATATTCATGCATTCCAGTTGTTTCAGGTAATGAATTTTAATAAAAGTTCAATAATCTACAATTTTAAAATTGAAGTCGTTCATTGACTAGTTTATCGAATTATCGAGACATCGGAAGGAATTTCAGATTCTGTGATTGATCTCTAAAACTCGTGCGTAGGTTCTATATAACTATTACAACTCACATCGAAAACAATCTAGTTGTTCTTCTGTCGATGGAATCTTATCGAGAACCGCGAGCGCGAAATATTTGATGGATATTGACTATAAATACTCAGCGATGTATGAAATCAGGTTATTCTCAATCATCATGAAGTTTATAACGTTGGTGTTGCTTATTGGAATCAATTTACCGAGTAAGCTCAATTTTTTGTTTTATTATGGAATAATGTGAACATTTTCATAGTGATATCGAGGAATTTGTTTGTGGGGCTATTTTTTAAAAGAAGGCATTCTTAGGATTTCGATAATAGTTTTAATTTTTTTCGTAATTAGATAAAATTCGCTTGCATGGTGTAATTACTGTATATTTAATTTAGATTTTTAAGTGTGTTTTCATTGCAATGTTAAATGACAGAAAAATAACAAAATAAAAATCACATTTTTACACCAGGTTCTAACTTATGCAGATTTTCCAAAAATGCAACTGAAATTCTAGGATTTTCAATTTCTACAGTAGAAAAACTCCAAGAAAAATTTGTAATTTTTTCTTCTAGTACAAGCTCAACCCTTACTCAACCATAGCAATAAAAACCAAAGACTTTTGAGGGTTTTGGACGACCATGGGAACATAGTTCCTGTTATTCTCAGTGACGAAAAAGAAAATTTTCAAGATTTTCTGAGGCAGCATGAAGACCTTAAAAAAACGGATTTCAACAAATCAACGACCTTCATGTTATACACCAAACAGAATCCAGATCTATACGAAATAATTTATTTGGGGGATAAAGAATCTTTGCTGAACTCGCATTTTGATCCTAAAAAACAGACTAGAATTATCACTCATGGATGGCAAAGTTCGAATATCAGTTTGGCATGCACTGGAATTCGAGATGGCAAGTTTACTCATTTTTCTTGTTTTTTAAAAAAAAAATTTATTCATTCTTGAATTCGGGACACATGAAATTCAGTATGACACATGTAAGATCATTTTGAAAAATTTTCAAATATATTTACATACCAATAACAGAATAGTATAACATAAAACGCAACTTGATGTAAATTGTAAATGAGGATACTTAAAATAACATCAATGAAAGTAATATTATATAAAATTTTGAATAAAAAAAATTTATTTGCAGCTTACTTAAGACGTGGTGATTACAATGTAATCATATTTGATTGGAGCATGTATAGCACAAAATCATACTTTAATTCCATCAAATATGTGAAGCCGTTAGGAAAATACGTAGGAAAAATGCTGGATTTTCTAGTGCAAAATAATATGGATCCAGATGTGTTGACTGCAATTGGTCATTCTCTCGGAGCTCATATTGCTGGTTTGGCAGGTTATTACAGCAAAGCGGAAATTCAGCATGTTGTTGGTAAATGAATTGAGATTTCAGCATGAAACATATATAATTTTCTAATTTATTATTCTAAATAATATATAAATATATAATACTTTTTTACACAATTACAGAAATAAAAAAAAAAACAGTTAGTGTTTTCAGACATTTTTACACTAAAGGGAAAAAGCAAAATTTATTCCTACTGTCGAAATTTTTACGAAAAGATCGGTCATCTGGACAAGTTCCGATGATAGCAGTGCTTATCAGAAAAAAAATTGTTTTGATAACAGATTTACGATACGTAGCGAATATTGCGTAAGAAAATTTTTGGCGACTTTTGGACTGTTTTCAATTTTTTGTAGTTTATGAAAAGTCTGGGAACAAAAGGAACGAGCCTTCAATCAATTTTTTCTAATATAGATTTTTTTATATATATAAAAATCTCGGATACGATATTCTGCAATTCATATTTTGATGAATTGTTCGTACTATTTTTAAATTTTCGGAACAAAATGTCTGCTACTTTCTAGTATTTTATAGATATCTAGGACTTCAATAATTCTTTTATTTCACAATCTAACATTCTTATCAAATCCGCATTTTTGGAAACCAATTTCAGGTCTAGACCCAGCCCTGCCCCTCTTCGCGAATAAACAACCCGGTTCAAGAATATCCACTCTCGACGCAAAACACGTGGAAATAATCCACACCAACGCCGGTTACATGGGCATAGAAAAACCCATCGGTCACTCCGATTTTTACCCAAATGGCGGAACCGACCAAATCGGTTGCGACCAAAATGTCGAGTGCTCACACTCAAGATCTCACATTTACTACGCTGAATCTCTCAACACTGAACAAGGATTTTATGCGTACAGATGTAAATCTTACGACGATTTTCGAAACAAAGTTTGCTTCGAAAACCCCGTTGTAATGGGCAATGACAGGTCACATTTGAACATGAATGGGTCGTTTTATCTTTGGACTAATCCTGAGGCACCTTATGCCAAAGGAAAAATGATATAGAGCAAAAATTGTAAGATAGAATTGATGAACTCAATTTACTCAGAACAGAAGGGTGAGAATTTGTAACAAGATTTTGAAACAATTGTTCACCAATTAAGATTGGCATTCTTTTGTGAGTAAGTGAGTAAATTGACTTAATTGAATATTTACTTTAATAAAATTGCTATGATCCAGATGATTGAGTGCATAATTTTTTGTGGCCTCGCTTCGCTCGTTCGCAAACTGCACACTCGTGGGAATCATCATACATATCTATTCACCGTGATTATCATTTTCTGAATATTTCAATTGGTTTTTTCTATTAGCACGCTTTTCTTTTTTTTAATTTAAAAAGTAATATTATTCGTGAGGTGAGTTTTTTTGATGAATGAAGAATGGGTGAGAATCGCCTTTGCAGTCTATTAAAAGTGGAACGTCTGGATCTACTCTGGCAAGATTATCCGAGGTCGGGGCTGAAAGACAATTGGTGGGATTAGCTGCATAATAAGAGACCTGTGTTTTTGGCTCGCACGTTGTTTACCGGCTGCTGGATCACCGCTATGGGATAGAATGAGGAAAAATAAGGGAACGGGTGTCCAGTGACGACAAGTCGTCATGGCAACCGTCTATGCCGTGCATTCCCGAAGCTGCAAGCTCGAATTTTGTGGAGGTCTGCATGCTGCGCTTTCAAGCCACCCTTACTACTCCACGACCCACGCTATAAAAACTTGCAAGACCTCGTACATCGGAATTTCGAAGGAAAAAAATGCACTCAAAGTGAAAAAATTATTACTTGAATTGCTAGAAGATGGAAAGGGGAAAAGAAATTTTCTATGGTGGAGTTTTTCTGAGAGGAAAATTTGGATTTTTCAGCATTACTAGAGAAAGCTGCCAATCGCTGGGAGAAGATACAATGTCAGGGAAAAAGTTTATGTGATACACATAGTAAAATTCATATGAGGAGAATCATTTTTATGAATTGTAGTCTTATTTCATACTTTTAGTAAAACGTATATGAATTCTTTACAGAGGACTTTTAGAGACTCTAACCTTTTCTTGAATTCAAGTAAAAGTAATTGTTGTTTCATAAAGAAACGAAAAAGAAAGTACATTGATGAATTAACGATGAGGAAAATAGAAATAACAAGAAAATCTAGCCATGAAAGTTAAAAAATTCTTTGATAAAATAACGGAAAATTACAAAAAATGACAGTACTTTCTGAAATCTGCAATATTTAAAAAAAAGTTTCATGTACGTTTTTCAAGTTGAACAAAAAAAAACAGAATGATGATTTATTGGGAGTTTAATATTGTTAGAACTTTTATTATTCCAGCATCAGGAAACACAAAGCTTCGCAAAACTTGATCTATGTATACATGATTTTTCATTATGGATTTTTACCGTAGTAATGATTTATGAAATGCTAGAAATTTGAAGATACTGTATTCTTAAAAATCTATTGAAATATACAATGAATATCGAGAAAAGAATTGAGAGCATCCGATTCGAGAAAAATACTTGATATTTAGACAAAACTCAATCTATAAAAAGGTACTAAAAATTACATTAAATGCTTGAATTGCTACAAATCCATTATTGTAAAAGAAAATCATTCAAACTGTAAAAATATTAGTATGATATGAAAAATACTCAAGCTCGTGGAAATCTTTCAAGCACGATATTTCTTTTTAAAGTTCTTTTCTCCGCGAAATTCATCAATGATGTAAAAAAAAATTTCCCTAATTCATATCTCAAATACTAGAATTTAAATGCCACAATTTGATAGCTATAAAACCTCTTAGAAAATTTATAAAGTACTATAAATCTATGAAATTCAATTCTAAACGTAGAGCATTCGATTTTGAAAATTTATACAGGAATCTAGAAATATACTAGAAAATTGATGAAATTTCATGAATACTCTAAAACATCAAACTAACTAGAAATATTAAAAATCAGTAAAATACTAGAAATTCGAGGATACTATTTTCTAGAATATCTTTTGAAATACTTGAGATCTCGAGAACCATTGATTTTAGAGAATCCAGTTAAAAAAAAAACATGTAAAAATTTAGATAAATACTTGATTTCACACAGAACCTAAAAAATCTTATTGTATAAGACATGGAAAATGTTCAAAATACTGGAAATCCATCAGAAAATTAATAAAACTTAATAAATACTTAAAAATATCAAACTTATTAGAAATGATAAAAATTATATACATGGAGTACTAGAAATTCAAGGATACTATTTTCTAGAAAATCTTTTGGAATACTTGAGATCTCGAGAACCTAGATAGATAGAAATAGATAGAAATAGAGATAGATAGAAATCCATCGAATTGCAAAAAAATCATTTCAATTTTAAAAATACTGTACACCTACTCAAGCTACTAGAAATCTTCGGAACAAGAAATTTTTTTTAAATACTTTTTCCTCAAAACTCTATCAAAATAATAAACTTTGAAAGTAAGAGCATTCATTTTCAAGTTATATTTTCAAATCCAGAAAAATGCATAAAACCTAAAAAAACATCAGAAATTCCTACACTTTTTTCTCAGTGTCGATGTAATTTTTACAGAAATCTATCAAAATACTCAAAATCCATCCAAATTGAAATTTCAGTGCAGTGAATTCCGGAAATCTAATATAAATCAATTTACGAAAATACTAAAAAGTTACAAAGATACTGAAAAATTCTTCGGAATTTTATAAATATACTGAAAAAATGCGAGCAATGCGTAGAATCTCTGAATACTGTAAAACTATGTCTATACATTTTTTTCAAAAATTCATAAAACTCTGAATCCTAAAGCACATAATTAAAAGAATCTTGAAAGAAATCTATGGAAATACCAGAAAATTCTTCGAAAAGTATCCATACTCAATAGTACTGAAAAGATGTATAAAAGATACTATTTACTAAAGATCAATTTAAATACTTATAATCATTGAAATTTTTAAGAATGTGACATCAAATTCTAAAAATTTTTTGAGTGATTTACAGAAATACTTCAAGTCCACAAAAATACTACAAAAATCGAAAAATTACATAAAATACAAAAATTTTAGTAATCTCTAAGATACTGAAAATCTGTTTGAATATTACTTTTTCAAAAGTTGATAAAAATACTACACATCTGAAGAACCTTAATTCCTAAAATTCCAAATTTCAATAATCTGTATAAAAATTCATAATGTTATCAGCAAATTCTTCAAGTTGTATCAATACTAAGAAAATATGGCATCTATTTTACATTTTTTTTTTTAAATCTTGACATCAGTGACTTTCAAGTCACGAAAATTAATCCCATTCCATTAAAAAAGTACATGAACCACGTATGACTTTTGACTATCTCAAGATTTGGAAAATTGAAGAATCGTACCACCGTAAGCAAATCATCGAAAATTAGAAAATCCTGAAGTAAACATTATATTTCTTTGTAAAAAACTACTCCCTCTGTCCAGCGCTTAATTACTGGTGTAAAAGTTCAAAAAATTCCATAGTGATGCATTTGGAATGATATTTCAATACTCTCGAGGTTCTTTTACTATTTCAACCATAAAATCAAAGTTATGATAACTTTTATAATAATAAGTTTCAAAAAATTGAATTTCTTTATTCTCATAATTTATTTGATTCTCTTTTTTTTACAGTATTTCTGTTCTTCACATACCTAAAATAAGTAGTTCAAATATGTACGAAATTTTTTACCTTGCAAGTGACAATTTGATGATCCTATTCATCGAATACGTAGAGCTTAATTCTTCGAATAAAATATGTTGACGAGCAAGTTCCCGGAAAAATTCGAGATGAAATTCATGGAAAACTCATATCTCCATATTAGTGATTCTGGGAAAGAAAATTTAATCTCGCGTTCGACGAAATTTCCGAGCTTTTCGACGAAACTAAATCCAATTCATTTTTTGAAGGTTAATTGATTTTAATTCAGCAAAAATTATGAAATCCAAGAGCCTTCAAACGCAAGGAAATTATCTGATTGTTTTTAGGGAAATATAAATAATTTTGATTTTTGGAAAAAGGTCTACAAGAATGATTGAAATAGGTAATAGAAATTTAAAAAAATTTAAGTAAACAACTAGAATGATAAATATTTTCTCATTTCACTATAATAATTATAAATCAATTGATTTTATTACATTTTCTTAATTTATCATACAGAACGTAACTAAAGTTTCAAAGAATCCGAATATTCTTTTCCTTGCAGTTTTTTCAAATATTTTTCCAATAATTCAAAAAAGGAAGTTAATATTGCTTAGTTCGTTTATAATAGAGAAAACTCATTACTTGAGACATTTAAGTCTTTTTAAAGAAACCTTTCGAGATGAAACGACCCTAAATGAACTTTGTATAACAGTCAAAGTTCCGTTCCTGAACTGACCTCATTCCATGGCATTTCTAGGGTAATAATGATCATGTTTCTCAAGCCGAAGACCTTAGAACCGCCAAGCATGAATTTATGTAAATCGAGATAAGACGGGAATATCGTGGCCGGCGTAACTTCTCAAGCTCAAGGGTGGCTTACAGTTTACGGGCCGACCGTACAAACTATCTGGACAATTCTCTCTTAGACTTAACCAAGTGTTAAGTTCAACTCCTGTTTTCCACAAGATTAAGTGTTCGTCGCCTTCGCGATAGCCGCTATTGGAATGCTCCTGAAGCCTGAATTTCTCAACAAGTTTTGGGTAGTGATCCTTGACCTCTACTCCAGTTGTTCACGAAGGTTACTCTCTTGTTGGTTACTGTAGAAAAATGTAACTAATTGATAGTAGCTGAATGTGATTTTGTATATTCGATCAATATTTTTTACATTCAATAAATTTTTACATATTTTTCTTGGACTTGATGCTCTAAAATCAAAGGATTCCTAGATATGCAAAACTTTTTTCTGAAAACATTATCCTCGGATTTCTAGAATTTGTATTATTTCTAGATTATAGCATATAGGATTTCTAGCATTATATATACTGGAAATAATGAATTTTAAATATCTCATAACAAAATTGATCGATTCTCTACTGGAATAAAAAAAGATTTCATATTCCGAATGTCAATACGTTTCAATAGAAAAGCTCAAGGATAAGGAAAAATTTCGATATTCTTCCATCTTGATAATTTTTTTCATAAAAAATGTCGACTATTAGTTTAATCAGAACCACCCACGGAGTTTTCGATTCGATGCTGTATGGGCTAACTGATGTGCTTCGTGGCAGATAATCCCTCTTGATTTCGTTAATCACGAACTCGATCAAATTACGATAACGCAAACATGTGTGTTCTGCACTCACATCAACAATTCATTATTATCAGCATCGGAAAACGCCTAAGAATCCTATTAATGCCGAAGATTCAAACGTTCACGTAACACAGAGTTGAAATGAAAAGTTATTCTAAATCCTCTGGTTTGCAAAGCAATTAAAATTCATTTTCCAAATAAATTTGCGACTAATTTTTCCAAAATTCTTGTACTCTAAAAATTTTTCAGTTGAGGTATTGAATTTTTTTATTTACAATTATGCGTTATTTGTTGTTGTTTTTTCTCGCGTTATGAAATTCAACTATCGCAATTTTCAGGTCATTAATTTATACATAATTCTTATTTTTGAGTCATTTAAAAATATTTTCAAACTGGTAATGCGATTTGATAGAATATGTAAGTTTGTTTTTTGAATTTTTTTTTTTTTAGTTTTGATGATGATGTCATGGATTTGGGTGTGAGATAGGAAGTTTGGGAAAATTCCATTTCCGTGTTGGAAGCCTCACACTCTTCGTCTATCAGATAGGAAACTTGGGAAAGGGCCATCAATTATGGCTGGGGTGACTCGATTGTGTCTCTACCGCTGCCTAATTTGACTATCCACTGCGCGTTCGAAGGAACCTGTGCTGTAATGACGATCCCTATCGAGGATGAGATGAGAATTGTAATTAAAATTTTTGCCATTGCTTTGATTGAAATGAGCATGTCAAGGGAAATTTCTCATTTCCGTCTGTCTTCTTATATCCTTTTCTTTAATTTATAATCCAAGTGATGATTTTACTACTATTTATCAATCATTTTTCCGAATGATGTTGATTAAATGATTTTACTAAATTATGTATCTGAATCAGGCCCGTGCACAGGAACCTGTATTTGGGGAGAGGGGGTGGTTTCAACTTTTATGTTGTACTTGTAGAATGACATGCAATTGAAATTGATTTGGTTTGACAATGCATGGTCCATTCATAGTGATGTAGATAACAAATGTAGATTGAAAAAGAAAGAAAATTTTTATTTTAACAATAAATAATTGCACGTATAAGGCAACATCGAAACATCATTTGTTTTCAACAACTTCTTCTTGATATATTGAATCTTTGTTATGTTTTCGACAAATTTAACACAAGCAACTCAATAATTACAGATACACGATTGCGAAATACACAATTATTATTTCTTTCTCACATTTCGATGTATAACGAATGCATGATACATAAAAAAAGAAACACTTTTTATTACTACACTATACACATATTTTATGATTCCAAGGGTTATACGCCTTTTTTCAGGATGGTTTGGATTATTTCTTAATGCATGTAGCACATAATTTCATTGCATGGAAGTTATATTATTGTGATACAATATTGTCAACTTTATTATACAAACATTATTTGATGAAAAACATATCAACAAATGGTGGAGTTATGGCTCTTTCCCAACGTTTTTTTTTTTTTTTTTTTTTTTTTTTTGAATAGGCTTGCAGTGACTGCAATGAAAAAACAATAATTCAACTGAAATTATAACATTCAAAAATGTTACATTTTTTAGTGTAACGATATGGTAACGCGTTGCATTAATTAACAAGTAACGATAACAGGAACGAGTTCCTTTTTTTCTGGTAACGAGTAACGAAAATCGTGTTATTCATTTCACATCTGTCGCATCAAGTTTTTAGAACGATTTAAACTTTTGACGAAATTTTTTGAAACTTCGATATCAGTAATTTTTAACGTCCTTATTTTCTGATCAAAATTGTATGATTTTATAATTTCAGATGTAACAAAGTAATATATTAGTAATTTATGTACAAATATCGGCAAAGAGTATGCTTTTATTTTTTAATAAGAATTATCACAAATCTAGCAATAAATTTTAGCAATCTGCATATTAATACATGAAAATACTGGAAACCTTGGTTCTTAAAATCTATAGCAGGATCCCTAAAATCTGAAGATTATGCTAGAAAACCTTAGGTAATTTTATGAATACAGAAAAAAATGAAATACGGAAAATACTGGATATTATTTACTTTTTTTTAAAAGCTATTAGATTCTTCGGCAATTTCTGTAATCCCAAAAATCATGAAACTCTCATTTTTCGAGCATTGAATTCTAATAATATATGCGTATATTAGGAAACCATAAGAATACTAAAACATGTTCTGATTTTTAAAATCTGCTAAAAATTCAAAAAATATCGAGGACACTCTAAATCTAGAAAGAGATTTTTTTCTGCAAAATCGATCAAAATACTGCAAATATTTCAAACTTTCAATTCTAGGAAATCTAATTCTTGAAATACCAAGAGATATTTTTGAAAAAACCTTGAAATTTTCCAACATTTCATAAATACTGAGAAATACAAAAAGAAAATAAATGTATAGAAAAATGCAAGCTTATCTATGGAATATTAAAAATCTATACAAATTTCAAAACTAGAGCATCGAATTCTAGAAATTTATGCAGAGAAATACAAGAAAACTGAACAACCCTCCAAATCGTAGAAAAACTGATGAAATACGAAGGATATTGCAAGACATATAAATCTATTAAGACACCTGTTTTTTGAAAATTTCTTTTGAAACATGAAAAATTTTTTAAATTCACATTTTTCAGCTCGGAATTCTCGAAATCCATGTTTAAAAATTTATATCAAAATGCCTGAGTATATAAAAATACTAGAAAATCCCGCAACATTTTATGCATTCTAAAAAATACGAATAGTCTCAGAAATACTGGACAATCCTTCAAATCGTAGAAAAACTGAAGAAATTCGAAAAATACTAGAAGAAATAAATATCTATTGAGACACTGTTTTCTGGAAAATCCTTTGAACACGTAAAATTTAGTAAACTCCAAACTTTACAGTTTGAAACTGTCGGAATCTATAACGATTCATATGAAAATGCTAGAAATATATAAAAATACTAGAAAATCCTGTAATATTTTATAGATATTGAAAAATACGAATAGTTACAGAAATACTGAACAAACTTTCAAATCGTAGAAGATACTTACGATAAATACCAAAGAGGAATAAAAATCTATTCAGACGCTATTTCCTGAAAAACATCATGCAATGCAAGATATCAAAACGTAAAAACCAATAATAGAAGCATTTCATCAGAATCGTTTGGAAGATCTCGTTGGTTCTAATCCCCCTCCCCCCCCCCCGACCCGCACGGGCCTGATCTGAGTCAAATATCATGCATGTAAGAATTTCGTATGCATCATTTTTTTCATTTTTTAGTAATTCAAGCGAATACGTGCTATTTTTTTTTATACGCTTCTAATCAATCTTTTATTGAAGCAATGAAGCTTTCCTGTCTTCTTTTGCCTTTACATAGAAGCTCCTAGATATCATTCCCCGACAAATATTGAAGCCTAAAACCAAAAAAACAAAATGCCCAGCAAGAATTTACGAGGTATTAGGATTATCCTTCGATGTAAGTCTATATTTTGCATTTTCTTCTATTTTTCCCACATTTCAACCCCCTTATTTTTGATTCTCTACTCCCAGACTCGCCATCTCCGATGCAAAAGAGGCAAAGTCGATTTCGGAGCCGGCTCATAACGTCGAGCCCAGGGAGCCGCGCATTAATCATCCCCCTGGAAGACACTCGAGTTCCTTGTTTCGGCCTGTATCTCTTTCCAACCCCCGAAAAGCGAGGGCGAAAAGAGGAACGAAAAATGGGAGAAAAAAAGAGTTGTGCACACTCGCCAGGGCAAATAACACCACGTTCTGACGTGGCATTGTCGGAGCGATGGGTGTGTGCCTTGCGGATTAAGGCTGCAATGTTTTCATATTGCGCCGATTGTTTATGCGCCATTGTTTCTTGTCAAGGAAATCCGCCCGCAAGACTCTTTTTCCCGGGCTCTTTTCCCCGAACGAGCTTAAAAGCTCAGTCGAACGCTGCTACCCGTGTTTGCGACAACTTTAAAGGAATTGGAAAATCACGGGAGCTTTCCTCGGCTTACCGCGTGCTTCCAGCACTTCGGGTTTTGATGGGATTCTTGCGCTTCCGGTGGGCGAGGCTGGGGCTACGAGTAATCGATTAGGGAATTTCGGAAAATTTTAATTTTTTAGGGAAGAAGTCAATTAGGGCATTTTTTGGTGATTGGGGGGTTTCGAGGTTCTTAAATCATTAAAGGATTTTACAGAAGAAGAAAATAACACAAAATTTTATGAGTGATGAAAAGTAAAAAGAAACATGACAAATTTATGAATAGTCGGAATTCATTGAAATTTTTTTTGATAATATATTTTTTTACCTTGTATTTTTAGAGCCTAGAGTTCTAGAGAATCTCGTTTTTGAAATTTATGTAGGAGTCTAAAAAAATTTTCGGAGATGATGAGAATTCCAGTCATGTTTAAAAAATATTATAAATACTGGAATGAGAAGAATTTTTTGCAATACTGGGAGTATTCGAAAAAATGTAGAAAATCGTTTTCAATACCAAATATCTTTAAAATTTTGAAATTAAGAACATTACAGTTTTGAAAATCAATCAGCCATCCTTAAAAATATTAGAGATTAAGAAAAACAGTAGAAAATACTAAGAAATTATTTATAAATGCTTGAAAATATAAAAATGACTGAGAACAATAGCAGCCTATGAAAAACCGAAATTTTGCACACATGTTTATCTCTCAAAAAAATCATGAAAATGACAAGAACCTATTGAACTTTTCTAATCAAAGCATCAAATTCATAAAATCTGTAGTGAAATCCATCGAAACAGGGAAAAATTCGATAAAATAATTGATTTTTAAAAAATACAAAATGAACCGAAATTTTTTGAAATCAGTGAAGTACTTGAACTTCGTAAGGCAGTAAAAATCCATAAAAAACTGTGTTCTGAATGATTGTGTGAAGAATCGGGAATATAGAAAAGTACGAAATGAAGAGCATCAAATTCCTAAAATTTTAATACTATCTATGGAAATATACGATATCCAGAATAATATTACAAAATATAAGGAGATTTCATGAAAGCTTAAAAAAATTAGCGGGACAGAAAAAAATAGAAATCTGTAAAATACTGAAATGCTGTGAAGATACGATTTTCTTAAAAACGTACATAAATTCTAATAATTTTAAGACTCTAGAATTCAAAGGTTTTAATACTCAATTTACATATTTACATACCAATCTACAAAAAAGTTCAAAATCTCAAAAAATACTGGGAAATACAACGAACTTTCAGAAATACTAAAAAAATATGAGGAAAACAAATGATAGGAATCCCAAAAACACTGCAACTCTATGAAAATATAGTTTGCTGATAAATTTATTGCAAAAAATAAAAGAAAAAAAAAAAAAAAATTGGAAAATTTCTGATTTAGAGCATCTCATACTTACATTTACATAGCGATTCATAGAAGTATTTAATTAGAAGTCCTGAAGATTACTAAAAACCCAATGAAATTTCATGAATGCTGGAAAATATGAGAAAAAAATATGGGAATATCTGAAATACTTAAACTTTATACAGATTGACTTTTGTCACAAATGCATTGAAAATAAGAATTTATTTAACCTCGAAATTCATTAAATCGAATTCTTGAAATTCACAAAGCAAATTCTTGAAATTCACAAAGCAAATTCATAAAAATATTAGAAATCTAGAAGATTAGTAGAAAACACCATGAAATTTTATAAATAATGAAAAATATGAAAAAGATTCATAATCATAAGAATTTTGAGAGTACTTAAATCCTAGAAGGATATTTTTTTGTGTAAATCTATAAAAATCATGAAAATTTTTAAAACTTTGAGATTTAGAGAATCGAATTCTTGAAGTATACATAGCAATCTCATGAATATTAAAATCTAGAAAAATACTTTTAAATACTGTAACATTTCTAAATGGAAGAAAATATTGAGAAGATAAAAAGAAAAGAAGTAATGATCACCTAAAGCATGAAAAATCTCTAAAGACATTTTTTTCCTGAAAATTTTAATAAAAATGTTTAGAGTCCATAAAAAATTTTATACTAAAGCATTACATTCTGAGAATATACAAAATAATCCATTAAAATACTGAAAAATATAATAAAATTTGTGAGTATTGGAAAGAAATGACACGAAAGTTCTGGAAATAGGAGAAATACTTAAAATGTATGAAGATACTACTACGTATCTAAAAAAATCAATGGAAATGCTAAATATCTATGAATTCAAATCTACATCAGAAATTTGAAAAATATAAGATATCTTCTGAGAGCGTAGAAAATCCTACTGAATAAAAATGATACGAAAAAATATAAGAATCACTAAAAATACCAGAAATCAATAAAATAATGAAAAAATACGTTGATATTTCTGAAATGAGTGGGAAATCACTAAATATCTTTGAAACTTTTAACTTTACTCGGATATTTATATGAAAATCCATGAAAATGCAAGAAAAAAATTTGAAAGATACTATGTGTTCTGAAAATATATGGAAGACCATTCATCTCAGGCGAAAAATTCTTTAAGAACTAAAATTCTAATAATTTTCAAACCCTATATCATCGTATTCTCAACACCTATATGAAAATCAACAAATATGGTAGAAATATAGATGAAAAAATTGGAATATCCTTGAATATTTTTTCAATTATAAACGGTAGAAAACATCCTTAAAACACAAGTGCTCCTTGAAATACCATAAAAAGGCAAGCCAGCGAATAAAATGTCTTTATTTTCTACATATATTATTTCTTCAACAATCTATAGAACATTCTATCCAAGAAATTCTAGATACCAACGCAAAAATTTCTACCAATACAAGACAATCCTTGATAAATAAATTAATAAATTTCTTAGATATTTTGATTCTTGAAAAAATACCAATTGTTACATTGCTTTAAATATATTTTGATCTCTTTGATACATGAGTTGCCCCCCCCCCCCCCCCCCCTCCCACCATATAAAATTTCCTTACTAAGATACAAATGCAAGAAATATAGAAAAATATATTGAAGAAACCTACAAAATATATTTCCCTAAAAAATTATACACCTAAATTTCCTCCAAGTTTATTCGTTTGTACAATATGTTATAAGTGAAAAAAAAGCATTCATTCATACCGATTATAACACACGTTCTATATTACACTGAATCACCAGTTGATTTGATTTGCAAAATATTGCAGTCTCTTTGGGAAATACTGTTGAATCAGAGTTTTTTTTTTACTGAAAATCGGACATTTTTCCGGGTAATCGAAACCGAATGGAGATATTAATATCTCATTGTTCGCTCACTTTTCCAGCGTGCGCGCCGCGGCTTACCATCGATTTCACGTCCTTTTTTTTCCTCCCCAACACCACAGATTAAGCTCGCCATACGCAAAAGTGATTACTGAGGGAATTCAAAAATGAGATGAACTACGTTCGATTCGCTTGTGACGTTACAATGTAGTATGTGCCATTGAGAATGAGAGGAAACAAAAAAAATGTGTTTGGAAGATAAAGCTGATTGTGTTTTTGACGCTATTAACGATGATATTACAATTGTTTTTCACAATTCTTCAGTAAATGAATAATTTATTCAATTTTTTTCAATTTTCTCATTTTCATGGAATTCACAATTATTATTTCAATTTTATAATTAGATTTTAAACCTCCAGATAATTGAATTTGGAATTAATTTTTTTTCCGTGTTTTTTAATAATCCAAAAATATTGCAACTAAACGATGAATTTCAAAAACTCAGTTTTTTTAACAATCTCTTCATAATATTTGAACTTTTCAACGTCTTGTAATTTTTTTGACGAAGTCGAACATTGAAAGTTTGTGACACTGATGATTATTTTGTTTACTAAAGTAATTTTTCAACTCTTTTTTTAATGATGAAATAAAAGGTGTTGATTTTGATTTGTTCATAACATGAAAAATACGATGAAAATAAACGAGGTTCGACAGGGATTAACGTCAAATACAGGCCCCTGTTCAGCAGCAATCTGTCGCACTTGAGCACGAATTCGCAAGGACGGTTAGGCGCATACGTAAATAAATTAAGGATATCATGGCAAATTATTTCAATGATTTCGATTCACAATTTTCAATATTAAAATTATTATACAAGATCAAGCTAAAATTGTGTATAAAAATTGCAAACTTCAAAGTCGTAGCTTTTTTTATATAAGCGAATATCACAAAAATTCCAAGTATACAATTAAAATTATTCTTATTATTAATATTATCAACAATTTTCAATGCTTGAAATTTCATGTGCCACAATTACCCCAATGTCACAGTTAGCCCAATCTTTCAAAAATAAATATTTCCTTTCGAAGCTGCACTTCAATATCCTGAACTTGAACTTTCATTCAGAAACTTTTTTTTATACTATCAAATCGCTTAGACGTTCGAATAAAAATTTTCCATTCTGTTTCGATTTCTCGGATAAATGCCCGATTGGAGTAAAATTACGCGGCGAAGAAGCGTTTTCCAGGCTTTTATTTTTCTTTCATTGTGCATTCCCGCGGCGTGCGCGAGCTCGAAAAGTCGCCACGTGATTTGGTTCAGTAGCTTTGCTTGTGCAACATTTCATGGCGCATTTTCCCCAGCACGGGCGATATCGATCGCGAAAAGTTGAATGAATTGCCGAGTTTTTTCCTCGCTTTTGATGAAAACACGGGAAATTTGCAATAAATACTTCCATGCCAACTCTTTGTTAACCCTAAGGAATCGCTCTTGGAAAAAGAAAATATAATAACAACAACGAAAACACTGAGGTTTCTTGTATGTACCAGTTTTTCCCAATGTCTTGGTAGTATACTGTTTTTGATGACATCTGGGAAAATTTCAAAAAGACCATGACATTTTTCGCTATATTTTGGATCGTATTCAAATTTTTGATATAATACTGTTATACTTAGTAATATTTTCGTTTCATTTTCTTTTTTTTTTTTCGTTACATCTCGTTACTTGTGTGTTACATTGTATAATGTTATATATTTTTATTACGTTTTTGTATATTTTTCATATTTCTCTATATTCTCGTCATTTCTGGTTATATTTTCAATATATTTTCTTTTTGTTGCATTTTGTTATATTTCTGTTAAAGCAAAATATTTTTTTTTCACATTCCGTCATGTTTTTGTTACTTTTTGTTAAATTTTTGTCATTTGTTATATTTTCTATTATTTTTGTCACAATTTGTAATGTTCTTGTAACATTTTAATTTTCTTTTTATTTTTGTTACTTTTCGTTACATTATTGTTACAAAGTGTTATACTTATGTTACGTTTCGTCATATTTTTTTTAGATTTCTCTTATATTTTGTCATATAATATGCTGAATTTTTATAAGATTTTTTTCGCAACGTTTTTTTTACATGTCTATTTTATTTTGTATATTTGTGTTAAAGTTTTCTTACATTTCGTTAAGCTTCTGTTACATTTTTTTCATTTTTTTGTAACATTGTCATATTTTTATAACATTCTATTCTATTTTTTTTACATCGTCTTATATTTATGTTACCTTTCATTCTTTATTTAATATATTTTACATATTTCATCATATTTTTTTTACATTTTTGCCATATTCATAATTTTCTCATATCATTATTTTTCTTACATTTGACATTTCGGTTACATTGCGTTATATTCAATTACATTTTAATATGTTCTTGTAAAATTTTGTTCAGTTTGAGTTATTTTTTTCATATTTAGACATATTTTTGTAAAGTCGTCGTGATATTTTTTGAAAATTTTCAACATATTTTTTTCGTACAATTTTTTAATATTTTTGTTACATTTTCTCATACTCTTGTTAAATTGTGTTTTATTTTTGTTGGGTTTCGGTATGTTTCAGATTCCTTTTATTTAATATATGTTTAATTTTCAATCTTTTGTCATATCTACGTTACATTTCGTTATATTTCTGTTACATGGAGTTATATTTTTGTTAAATTTAGTTATGTTTTTGTTAGATACATTTTGTTAGATTTTTTTACATTTTAATGTATCAATATATTTTTGTCGCATTTTTGTCATATTTTGTTACATTGTGTTAGATTTTTGTCATTTTTCGTTACCTTTCTGTTACGTTTTGTTAAATCTTTGTTATATTTTTGGTATATCATATTTTTCCTCCTTGGTATTTTTCTTACATTTAGCCATATTTCTGTCACATATTTTTGTACCTTTTTTTTGTTCCATTTAAATATATTTTTCTTTTTTTTCTTTAACATTTTTTTTATCGAATTTTGTTATAATATGTAGTATGTTTATTACATTTTTATTGTTTTTTCTTTTTTTTCACAATTTCAAAACATTTCTTCGTTATTTTGTTATATTTTTGTTACATTCTGTTATATTTTGGTTACGTTTCGTCATATTATTGTTACCTTTTATTCATTATTCGTTAACTTTTTCTTAGTTTTTTATATTTTTTCTAATTTTCGTTATCTTATGGTCATATTTTATATTTTCATTATATTTTTTTGTAACATCGTGTTATATTCATGTTACGTCTCGTTACGTTTTAGTTACATTTTTTGTTACATTTTGTTCCATACTCATTCATATATGTTTGTGAAAATATGAAATGTTTATTATATTTCTCAAGTTTTTAAAATGTTCATTACGTTTCGTTACGTTTCTGTCACATTTCCTTACATTTTCGTTATCTTTGGTAACATTTTGTTATATTTTGTGAAATTTTGTTCAATTTACAATATTTTGTTACATACTTGTTATTTTTTTGTCATATATTGTTGTACTCCTATGAAACTTTTATTGTACTCCCGTTTTCGTTACTTCTTGTTATTTTTCTCTTATGTTACAATTTGTTATTATGTTTCATATTATTTCATTCTTGTTACATTCTGTTATGTTTCTGTTACATACTTTTGGATTTTTGTTATATTTTTGTCATATATTTTATATTCTTCCATACGTTCATCTTATTCCGCATGTTTCGCTAATTTCTATACATTTTTTTTTCTATTTTCGTTACATTCTATTTCATTTTCTCATATTTCATCACGTTTTGTCACATTTTTTTGTCACATTTCGCTTTCTTAAGTGACCCACCACATTTCGTCACCATGCCTGATGCAGGTTAGGAACCGAGCGTTTTTTTCCCCGCGGTTTTATCGCATCCGTTAATCTGCGACGGAGCAATACCTGACACCATACCCGCTGATTGGAAATTCGAAATACGTAATTGTCCGAAGCCCCGGATCCCGCGGACGTTTTTTTTCCACAGCGGCGCGACAGATTAAAAAGCAACAAGTGACCTTAAAAAGCGCGGGGTTAAAAATAACGACGCGACGTCCGACAGAGGGATGATAAGCAGTCTTTGGGCTTGATGTAACGATGTATTGAAGGGTCGAAAGGTCCTGCCAAAACATTTTTTTTCCTCCCAATCCCTTTGAATACCTCCATAATTATCTAATATTGCAGCACCAAAGCTTCCAATGGTACTATGTTACAGAAAATATTGTCTTTTTTTTATTCGTACAGAAATTTTTTTAATAATACAAAAAAATTGCTGAAATTCTCTTTTGAGAATGTAAATTATTTTCAGGAATTTTTCTCTTGTCTTTGTTACAAATTTAGAATGATTTTAGGTTTCGTTTTCTGGAGGTTTTTTTGGAGTTACGTAACATTGGGAGCACCTCAAGCTTCATCTGTATTGGAACGAAACTCTTGCATGTTATCGCGTTATTTCGTTACGTAATCATCAAGAAATCGAGGACGTTCAAGCTTTTTTTGCTTGTCGAATGGAAAACGATAAAGGCCGACTTGATCGGATTACATGAAAGGGGGGGAGGGGGTGCTTTATGGGTGGGTGGGTTCATTATTTCGTTATGCAACTCTTCCGATGACGGCGAAGAAGGGAATTAACTCCTCGATATCGTGACCAATGTGGGAGATGTGTGAAGGTTCTTTGGTACTTTGGAGAGATTGATGGAATATTCGACGTTACGAATGAAATATAAAGGGACTTTGTGGCTATAGGGAATTCCACTCATTTTCCTTTTTTCTTGAACTTGTAAATTTTTCGATCGAATTGAAACTTGTGAACTTTTTGATGAATTTTTCATCGAGCATTTTGAATTTATTGCAACGCGATCAAATAAAACAATTCCAAAGTTAAGATTGGGCCTGGAGATCTAAAAACCAGAATTTAATAAGAAACAGAGAACTTTCAACGAATTTCTAGTTTTTTTTGGAACTGAAAAAAATTTTATTCAAATAATACAGAGTCATAATGTTTGAAATACATTTTTGATTATTATTATTAGAATTTGACATAGGAAGACGTTGTTTGTGAGCTCGAGGAAAAATTTAATAACAAATTTAAAAAACGTGTTGGTTTTTTTTTATTCCTCAAAATTGTATGCAAAAAGGTAAAAAATTTGTCTTATGATAAAATCAGTTCGATAATAAGTATTAAAATCAAAATTCTTGAGTTTATACATTACAATTCATATCGAGTATTATGAATAAAAAAAGTTATTAGAGTAAGTTACACTGAGGTGAATAGAAAAATGAAAAAATGCCATCAGATTTTAGAAATTTGGTTAAAAATCCATTAATAATTTATAATCCATAAAAATACTGCTCATAGTACTTTATTATCAAAGTATCAAAAAATAGGAAAATACAAACAATATAGAAAAAAAAAGATATCGAATCGGATTTGCTTTTTTCGAAAATTTATTCAAGTTGTTAGAAACTTGAATGAAACTTTAAATTTCTGAATTATTATATCAAGATTATTGCGGTCTAGAAATCTTCAAAAAATGGATGTGATTATCAGAAAATTCTTTTTATTTTATACAGACTGAAAAATAATACCAAGAGTACAAAAAATACTAAAAATGTATGAAATACTATACATCTACAGAGATACCTACTGGTTTAAAATATTTTGAAGCACTTAAAACATGTGAAAACTTCAATTCTTATGCATTAAATTCCAAAAATTTAATGTGTAATCCATCAAAATGTATGTGATTTATGAAAATTTGTAAAAATAAAAAAAAATTATGATTACTGAAAAATAGGAAAACATCTCAAAAAACTCACACTAAATAATTTACCTCCAATCAACGTAGATATAGTTTTCTCGAAAATCTTTCAAAATACCTTCAAACTTGAAAATCATAAATCCTCTCTGCTCTCAAAATTGAACATAAAAAATGCGCAAAAATATAATACATTTGAAATGTTTGATATCCCTAATTTTACGATAAATTCACATAAACTTACAATATTAAATTAGCCTTTATCCTCTAATAAAGCATTACAAGAAAAATTATACAGTTAATACGTCTGTAAAAGGCAATCGTAATTTTTTTCACAGTAAAAAATACAAGGCACGATACATTTCAAAAGCTGCAAATTGCCCTTTTCGATAAATAACTGGAAAAAACTGCCTTCAATTCAAATCAACATAGTAAAACAATAAAAATCACAATAAATTGAATGGAAAGCTTGATTCGAAATATTATGAAAATTTCACAGAAAGACACTAGTTATATTTTGTTCACCATCAGTTTGGAATTTTTCGTATACGTTGAAGAATCAAAAATGGAAAAAAAAAAAAAATATTAGAAAATATCATTTACTTACTCAATTTTTTGAGGCTTTATAAAGTTTAACTAACTAATATATAGTTATTACTTCACATAAGTGAGAATTCACAATCTGCGATCCAAGACAATCAAAATTACTCAAATTATATTCTATGGTTCTTCATTTTCATCAATACCCAAATGAACTTGAGAAATATTTTTATTCCTAGTAGAAGATTATATAAAAAATATCTGTATATTAAATAATGATAGGTTTTTCTTGTAATTTTATTCTTTATTTTTCAGTGTTACTTTAATTTTTCAGTTTTTCTTATTTCATCGTGCATTTTTTATTGGATTTTCATATTTTTCCGTAGTTTCTTCATTTTAATTTCAATTTCGATTGTTATCACTCTTTTTTTCATTTCTTCTTATTTACAGTATTTATAATAAAATATCCTGTTTCCAGAAAACAGAAAAATTACACTAAAAAATGTGTAGTTTGTTATAAAAAAAAATTATCCTTTTTTGGAGGCGTGTTTTTGGTCGTATGCTCATGAATTTCGTATGATCTCAAGGTAGTTCAGAAGCTGACCATCGCAGAGGAGGCCACCACCATACAGCAACCTTTACAACCCAACCACCCTTCCTTATATCACACCCCTTTCCCCCTTTCCTCACGACGCCTAGACTTCTTGCAACCACCGAATTTTCGTCAATACTCCACAATTTCCATATGAAAAAGATTCCAAAAATTTTTCATATTTTTGGATAAATATGCATCCATATCCAAGATGGCTATTTTTGAATAAAGAAAATCAATTAAATGATTAGGGGAAGTTTAAATAAATCATGTAACACGTTTACCTGAAAAAGAAATAAAGTGTCATGTCGAACTTTTGAAGAATGATTTAAATAATAAACCTACAATAAACAAATTTATTATTTTAAAACAATTTTCTTTGAAAACTGAAATAATAGGAAATTTTTCGATAGCTATTTTTATGTTGAACAACAATGAAATTCATTTTTGAGAATTTTTTAGAATGGGATTCTAAACTAACAACAGTATTATCATAAATTTTGATAAAATTTTTTGAAGTCTACGTCAAAGATGCTATAAACTTTTCGAAGAATAATTTCAGAAAAGCCATAATCAGATATTCTTTCTTTTCCATTCATTTCGTTTTGGCATTACACATTCATTTATTAATTTTCTAAATTATCCATCCGAGTTGCAAAAAAAAATGTACAAAATTCTGAATAATTACTTTGAATTAAATTCAAGGGTCATGTTTCGGAGGACATCTCATTTTCGAGAACAAATTATTCCCCGGATGGGCTTGTTCATCGAGTAGTCCGAAACTGCAGAAATCCTTGTTTTCTTCGGCAAAGGGATCCTCGCCCCTATGTAGTCTCTCGTTTTCGTTCCTCAATTTTAGCGCACGGCCGCTGCGCGTCCTCTCCCACCATGTTCGTTTGATATGCAACTCGTTAACTCGGACTTTGTGAGGAACAGAACTGGAAGTGAGTAATTATCGAAGCTCATTTTGTAGATGCGCCGCGAGTTTTTGCATTTTTCGTAAATATATCATCAGACGCAATTGAAAAATTCTCAGGCTGATATTCCATCAACTTTTATCGAAACCCTTTTTCCTAAAACGTGCATTCCCTTGAAAATATTTTCAGCAGTTCATTTTTCCATTATCCAATTCCTTCCGGTGATTAAAAAACTTTTTTATCATTGTCAATTGATCAAGGTGAAATCTACCAAGGGTGAGATCTACTCTGACGATTCATTTTGAAACATGGCTCTTACCATGGAAAATTCACAGCTACCGCGGAATTCCGCCCTATTTTCATCAGGACAACTTTTACTTTTCCGACCGACAAAACAAATTTGCCAGGGTAAACATCATCGCGCGTTTCAATTGAAATCATCAACGCTCGCGTTCAAAACGATTACTCGGCAATTTGTTCTCGATTACCGCGATCAAAACCCACACCACAAAAACCAGAAAGGTTTATCTGCATAATTTCATTTGATTTTGAGATAACAGTTCATTGCACTCGTGATTGCATAAATCATGAGCTTCGATTACAAGTCGATCTGAAACAGAACGTCTTGGAACTAGACATTTTTGTAATTTGAATATAGAAACTGGAAAATTTTGTTTTTCTAAAGCTCTATGTATATGGCATTCGAAAAAAATGAATAAAAAAAGAAAATAAAAAAAAAGGTGGAATGGGCAAAGCACGGTCAAAGCTGCTATTTACTATTTTTTCTCTGGTTTCTCCTCTTTTTCGCCCCAACTGCATGGATTTGAATCGAAAGTTTCGGAATATTCGAATTTCGATAATAATTAACTCGTAAAGTGAAAATGTAAGATACGTTTGTGAGTAATTCTTGGAATTAAATATAAGATTTTTATTACTCTGGAAGTCAAACTCAAAACGAATTACTTCACTCTTAAACACAAGAAAAAAGTGTTTAGGCTCTGAACGTATTAAAGTCTGAAACGAAGTTAAAATTTTTTGACTCAAGTTGAAGAAGATGTTTTAAATTATCTGTACCTGCATACAATCTCCAATTTTACATTCAAGTCAAATAACAAACTTTTAGCTTTGTTACTTAGCATACTAAAATTAGGTAAAGTTAGAGACAAACTTCATTGAGTCAAAAATACTGAAGTAAATTTTTAATCTTTGACCTGAGTCAAACTTGAGATGACTCAATTTAGTCTAAAACACGTAACTCAAGGGCTTAGACTCTTCATCAAGTTCTTAAAACCTGAGTCAAGTACACGTGAGTTTCTTAAATGAGTTGTTAATTTTTGAGCCAAGTTGAGGACAAGTTCCTTAATTATTGTCACCACCTTTATTCTACCTCCAATTTTACATATAAGTTAGGTTAAGATATTTCTCCAATTTCAGACACTCTAGTTAAGTCTTGACCACCTGATTGAAGTAAACTCCAACTGAGTCAAGTGTCTGCCACCCGAGTCAAACTCAAAGCAACTTTTTTCTATTTCAAAACACACGATTCTAGTTTAAAGCACCTGAATCAAATATAAAAAATTTGAGTCAAGTAGGAATAAGTTATTCATATGCAACTGCCAATTTTTGAGTCAGGTCCCAAGCAACTTTATCACTTCTAACTGACTGAATAGAATCTTTAATTTCACATTTGAGTTAAGCAACAAACTAAATAACTTACTATACAACAATAAATAATAGCCGAAAAAAATATTTCTCAAATTGAAAACATGTGAGTTAGATCTTGACTACTTAGGTCAAGTTAGCTCGAACTGAGTCAAGTGTCTGCCACCTGATTCTACTTTAAAACACATAAGCCATGTTCTCAGCAACTTGACTGAATCATTGAAACCTACCTTAAGCCCACTTGTCCTGGAACTTGTCCTAAACTTGACTCAAAAATTAGCAGCTTATTAGAGAATGTTATTTTTACTTGACTCAGGTTTGAGAACTAGATTTCGAGGCTAAGCACTTGAACCGCTTGTTTTAAACGAAAGTGAGTTATCTCAAGTTTGACTCAAGTCTTCAATCTTAAGTCCACGAATAAAAATTCAAGTTTAGCATAAGCTCCTTAAGTTCCAAGCAATTTTTTCAATTGCTTACACCTGAATATAATCGCTAATTTTACATATAAGTCAAGCAGAAAACTGTAGAACATATATTACAGCAAAAATTGCAGTTGGGAGAAAAATTATCAAATTTGAAATACCTTAGTTAAGTGTTGACCACCTGACTCAAGTGAGCTTTAACTGAGTCAAGTGTCAACGCCCTGACTCTGCTCGAAAACACACGAGTCAAGTGTTCAGCACTTGAAATACATTCTCAAAACCTACCTCAAGTATACATGAGTAAATCTTATGTCTCCTCATAAAAATTAAAGTTTAAAACAAGTTTCCCAAGTCTAAAACAGCTTTTTCAATTATTATCATATGAATTGAATCTACAATTTCTTACGTAAGTCAGGCCAAAAACTTGAGAACTTAAGAAAAAATTTTTTTAGAATTTCAGACACCTAAGTTAAATCTTGACCACCTGAGTCAAGTAAGCTCGAACTGAGTCAAGTGCCTACCATCAGATTCTTTTCTAAACATATGAGTCATATACTCAGCACCTGAATCAGATTATCAAAGCCTACTTCAAGCAGACTAGACATGAGTCAATCCCAGTCTCCGTGTCAACATTCAAGTTCAAGACAAGCTCCTCAAGTCCAAGACACATGACTCAATCCTCACACTTGACCCAAACGCAAGCTTGGTTATTAACATATGTATTGAATCTCTGACTTCTTATATAATTCAAGCAAAAAACTTGAGTACTTTTAGAGAAAAGAATTTTTTCGACTTCAAGACACTTAGGTTAAATCTTGACCACCTGTGTCAAGTAAGCGCCAACTGAGTCAAGTGCCTACCACCTGATTTTATTCTAAAGTACATAAGTCAAATACTCAGCACCTGAATCAGATTCTCAAAACCAACTTCAAGATGAGTCAATCCTAAATCTCCATGTCAACATTCAAGTCCAAGACACACGACTCAGGCCTAACGCTTGACTCAAACGCAAGCTCGGTTAATAACATATGATTTCTTACATACGTCAAGCAAAAAACTTAAGAACTTTGAAAAAAAATTGCTTTCCGAGTTCAAGACACCTGAGTTATATCTTGACCACCTGAGTCAAGTAAGCTCCGACCGAGTCAAGCGCCTACCACCTGATTCTTTTCCAAAACACATGAGTCAAGCACCCAGCGTCTAAACCAACTTCTCCAAACCCACCTCAAGCTCACTTATGTATGCAAACCCAAGTCTTAAACAAAAATTCAAGTTCAAGACAAGCTCCTCAAGTCCAAGACACACGACTCAAGCCCAACGCTCGACTCAAACGCAAGCTCTGTCTCTCCCACATAAGGACACACGATCTCGCTCTTTCCAGGACACCTCGTCTCCCTCTAAAACCACCCCCTCCCCACCCTCCCTCCTCGTCACCCCTCGCCTCTCGCCCTCGCGAACCGCCACCCCCTCGACCGCCGGCTTTTCCAAAACCCCGGAGCTCGCAAGCTCCCTTCCGCGGTCCTTCTTCAGCCCCATCGTTGACTCTCGTCCCGACTCGTCTCCGACGCGAGCTTGCGACGACTCAGCTTTGGCGGCGCCACCGTCTGGGGCGCAAGTTCCGAAAACGGCAACGGCGCGTGGCCGAGCTTACAGCACCCGCGATCTTCTCCGCCTACGCAGCCGGCCGCTTCCGCCAGTCGCGCCCGCAAGTCCGCGTCGAGCTTTCGCGAGCTTTCGACCCCGCGGCAACCGTTTCGCGGGCGGGGTGAGCGTTTTATTTTCCGTGAGTGAGCCGGCGACCGACAAGATAATAAACTATTTAGCGGATCTAAACCACGTGGGAGCGGCCTTTTCCTACTCCGGGACAAAGGTGAGGCGGTGGAGTGAGTCATGAGTCGGATGAGGATTGGGGATGAGTTTTTTTTGTGAGTGAGTTTCGTAGAGCCGGCGAGGTCACGGGTACAGGTGAGTCGTTGGTACAGGAGGGGAAATGTGACTCGCGAGTCTTGCTTCATGAGCTTTTGGTGTACCGGGAAGTATTTTCTTCTTGAGGATTCTTGAAGTTTCGGGGGTTGAGCTTTTTTTGACTCTCTTGAGTAAATGGCTTCTCTAGACGTCAAGGTTGAGTTAGAGAGTGTTTTGATTCTTGAGTTTTGAGGGGTTAGATTTTTTATAGTTGTCGATTTGATGAGGTTGAGTTGGAAAGTATTGAGGTTCTTGAGCTTTTTTTGATTTTTTTGACTCAATGACTTTCTTTACTTCGTGAAGTTCGGTTAGAGAGTGTTTTGGTTCTTGAGTTTGTGGGAGGGGGTAGGCTCTTTTGTAATTTTTGATTCGATGAGGTGGAAATTAAAAGTATTAAGGTTCTTGAGTTTCGGGGATTCGAGATTTTTTCATTCTTGGGACTCAATGAAGTGGAATTACAAAGTGTTTCGGTTCTTGAGTTTGATGAGTTGAACTTTTAGGACTTTTTCAACTTGATAAATCATTGGATTTGATAGGTGGGGGCTGTGAAATATTCCAGTTATTGAATATTGGGAAGTTGAGCTTTTTAACTCAATTCACTCGATAAGGTGGTGTTAAAAAGTATGTAAATTAATCGAGCTTCAGGAAGTGAAAATTTTTTGACTCGATGAGATGAAGCTTTCGCGAGCTTGCAGCGCCGGTAGTAAGGAAGTTGATTACTTAGTTAGATGGTGAGCGAACTGTAGGGATGAGGATTCGACCTTCAGTTTTGCTGACATTTCGAGTAAAGGGAGGTGCCATCGTGAAGTGACAGCTATCATGAGTCAGATCTTTTGGGTCACCTGAGATCATTTGACACATTGAATCAAGATCGGCAAATATATTAAGTTCTTCTGCATTTATGAAAAAAAATTTGTTTCGAACATCGGAGCTACAATAACAAATTATTCAAAGATTATAATCTGAATTTTATTTAGTCTGTTTATCTTTGGTTTTTTCATCCAAGGATAGATCAACAATATTTATCAAAATTGTGATTCTCAAAATTGTGATTCTAGAAAGTGGAGCTTTTTCTATTTTTCGGTGTGGATCATTTTTCAATTTTAAAGAAAAACTTTTTTTCTAATTTTTTATTGTTTGGCATCGGTCAGTCACTGTGAGTGCAAGGGAGGGATGATGAGTCGTATTATAGGCATATGTTATATTCTTCGAGTTTGTCAAAGTTTTTCTATGTGGGTTTTCAATTCAGTTGCCATTTGTGAATAGAAACTATTTCAAATCATAAATTTAACAGGTCGGAGCTTTTTTGACTTAAGCCCTTGGCAGCGAAGCTTTTTCTCATAATTGTTTCTGATGTTACATGTCACATAGTAGAAACATTTAGTGAAAAGATGAGTTGTGGGTTCTCATGAGATTTTGAACGAGGTTGTTGAATTAAGTGATGATCGAACAATAGATTATAATGTAGTAGAATATTTTTAATATCAATGAATCAGTAAAATTAACTAACTTGAAATAATTTTTTAAGCAAAACTTTTTCGGGTTTAATGCTTTGTGCATGACTTTATGATTTTTTCTATCTTTCCAATTCTCTTGACTTTTTCCTAAAAATTTGTTGGTATCGAAGAAAAAAATATCATTATTCAAGTTAATTAAAAATTTGTTGATATGTGTTACATTCACGTACTTAAAAAAAAAACTGAAACATCCCTAATTAACAGACAAATTTTTTTTCTTTCGAAGGAACTCGAAAAATACTGAATAAAGATTTAAAATTTATTATTCACTTGTTGATTTTTCGTTTGTTTGCCTTAGCTTGTATATTGATAATGTTTTTCCTGTGGTTTCTCAAATCTTGTGATAAACGTTTCCGGGCTTATAATTTCGTTCTGCTCAGTGATAATAAGTCGGACAAGAACTTGGCAAATCTACAAAACTGCATTTCTCTGCCTTCGACACTAATTTTTATTCAATTTCAAAACTTTGATGCATAAATAGTCAAATTGAAATTGCAAGGACATGAAGTCGTACTTGAATCTAGTGCTTAAGAAGAAAAAAAACTTGATCAAGTTCAAAATATATCCAAGTTAATGATTTAAGACTCCATTTGAGCCGTACATATTTTAAGTTACTATACTTAAGTTGATCAAGTTCCAAGCACTTGAATTGGTTAATGAATAACTGAATTTAGGTACAAAAGATTGACAAGTTTTATTCAAAGTTCAATATCAGAGACTTGAGTCAAGCCTAGAACTCTTGAACTTGGCTAGAAAAAAACTTGATCAAGCTCAAAGTACATTTGAGTCAAGTCTAGAAAAGTTCACTTGACTCGTAAATATTTTTGTGAACTATTAAACATCCAAGTTCACAATTTGCTACACATTGAGTTCCAAGCACTTGAGTTAAGTTATGAGAGGTGAAATTGCAGCAAAGTGCGTAAAATTGTCAAGTTCTTGATTTGTGAGTCAAGAATCAAAGACTTGAGTCAAGCTCTTAACACTTCACTCGATAATCCAACAGAAATGTTAAATGAATTTCCATGCCACACAAATTAAGTTGGCAATTTTTCAATTTTAGTCGTCTGTACATGAGTCAAGTTAAAAATAACTCAAACAGTTCTCGAACTTGGGAATTTATTTTGAAATGACTCAAGTCAGAAATACTTTACGTGAAAATTGAATTCAATCCATGAAAAATGATTTCATAATTACTGACAGTATGAAACATTTTAAATAACAAATCCTAGGCACTTGAGTCAAGTTCAAGTGCTTGAGTCAAGCACGATTTCAAGTTGGAAAATTTGAGTTATTTTCGATCCATCTTATCATCTTGAACAGTTGATTGAAGTTCGATACATCTTCGTGAATTTTGAATAACTTGAATTAATTTTATAACTTCACGTTTTCTGCTTGTACCATTTTCAAATTCAGCCAGGTTAGGTAAGATATTGTCAGCGATCCCCAAATTAAAACATTTTTTTTCTCAGCATGACACTTTTGGTTCACTGTTTGTAAGACACTTCAAGTGCACTTTTTTTTACGATCCTTTTGTTTTTTATCTTAAATGAACTCTCTTTGGGATAAGATAGTGATGGAATTTGTTTAAAACCCATTATTTTGGCACATTGATTTTCAAAATTTGTAGAAATTCAGGGTCTCTTAGTTCAGCTTGACCGGTGATTTGAACAATGCCGTCGGACGAAAACGCGACGCGCAGTGGCCGATCGATGCACGCGAATAAACAGCTAATAATCAAACGAATTGTGTCATAAGCAATCACTGTGGCGCGGCATTGGAAAGTATTTGAACGTGGAAGGGGGAAAGTGAGCTTAGTGGGGGGGGGGGGGGGCAGAATGAGACAGAGCGGGGCAAAATGACGCGTGGGAGAGACCGCGAAATTAGTAATTAGTGTGTAAATTCGTTTGAGTGATTGTTTATTCATGAATAGTTCGATTAGGTAAAGGATTTGTAGTCAGTTCAAACTCCTGCGATTTCTGTGGGGTGATTTTCTAAGGGTAAAATTATGATTTTGTAGGGCTATGGAAGTTTGAGGGGAAGTGGATGGTTTCTTGATTATAGTGCAGTGATAGACTTTATAAATGTGTCATTTTTTTGAAAAATGTTGATAGTGATTTTCAATGATGCTCGATGTTTGTTTATTTTAAGTGCTAGCTAGGATAGATGGAAGTAAAAAAGTAAGGTTAAAATTTAACATTCTGCTATTTGTTACGTTCTTCTTTTGATTGGGTTTTTTCGTTTTTTTATGTATTTATTCAAGTGCTTTTAAGTGAAAAACTGAATTTGACACTTTGACAGTTTATAAATTGTCTACATGACTTTTGATTGATATAATATCTGACATGTTATTTTTTTTATCGAATTATTATGTGTTAAATTAAATTGTGCAAAATTGCTCTGGTTTTTCCAAGTTTATTTCCAGAAAAAACTTTTTTTCCTGGATTTGGAACAGATTAGGAAGAAAGAATTAGGAAAGAATTCATAGGTGTTAATTATTGTATGATTTAAACAGATGAAGAATATTTTACTTAACACTTTGCAAATTTATTAAGAACACTGAATGTTATGTACTTACAATTTTTTGTCTCAGACTGATCAATTTTGTTCAAATTCCAGAAAACTTATTATATCGTTAATACAATATCTGATAACTATAAATTGTAAAATATCACTCAAACTTTTCTTTCGGAAACCATCTACATTTTTTCAATTAAGATTCAAAAAAAATTAATAGAACTGCATATAGATGTTTTTTTTTTTTTTTTTTTTTTTTTTTTTGGAAACTTAATTAATAGGATAAAGATTTCAAAACTTAATCGAAAGAATTGAAAATTTTTTCCTTTGAGAATTCATAAATTTTTGATTACATTTGAAGGAAACTATGTAGTGTTTTTCAAACATTCTTAAAAATTAAGTATTAAATATTGTTGAGGATTTTTTAAGCGAATTCAATTTGAAAAGTCCTTCTCATATCATTTGTGAATAACGAGAACTTACAAAAGAAGACCTAGACTTCACATGATGAAAAATTATGTCTGGATTAACTGTAAAAAAAATAAATTTCCAAAATTTTTGAACTATAACAAAAATGTACACAAACTTGAATTACACTTTACAGTGCGAAACTTCGCAATTCAGAAATAACTTAAAAATCTAAAATTTTCAAAGTAAAGAGCAGAATTTTTCATGTTAAAAAACACTGAAATCTGCTTGTTTTTATGTTGATGAATTGAAAGTTTAGGAACATAATTTGAGAATGTACATAAAAAACAGTTCAAACAAAAAACTGTCATGAAAAATTGAAATTTCTAATGAAACAATTTCGTTCACTCCTTAAAAAATTTATTATGAAAATCAACTGGCTTTCGAATTTTAATATCATGAAAAAAAAGTTTCCCTTTGTTCCATTTGATATATCAGAATTCAACAAATTGCATGTAACTTTTGCTTATACACCAGAATAACGTTACTGAATTATAAATTTTTCTCAATAAAACCAACCGAATGAATCGAAACCATAAGATAAAAATTGAATGGGAGGAAAATATTTTTTATAGTGTTTTCCTCGAAGATTTTTCATTTGAGATTAAAAAAGTTTAGCTCTTATGACAAAAGTTAGAATGATATTTAATATTATTTGATGATGTGATGTAAAAAACTTTTAGTAAAAGTTAGATAAAATCAAATGTAACGTGGAATTTTAAATGGAAAGAGGATCTTTGAAACTCGATAAAATTAAAAAAAAAGATCTTGGGACTTTGAGAGATTTACAGTTCCACATTTATAGAAAAATGAAATAATTTTACAATCTATAGACAAAATATGGAAAAAAGTTAAAGTTAGATTAAAAAACAATAAAAATTTATTAGATGGGAAAGCCGAAATCTGATAAGGGAAAAGTTCTTCAATTTTTTTCAAATTTTGACCATTTTGATATGTTTCTAATAAAAGACAAAAAATGTAAATTAACGAAAAAAAAAAAAAAAATTATTTTCAAAAGCCTATAATCTTCATTATACAGCCATCTATGATTCCAACTGAAAGCTCTGCAACGAAGAATTCAAATGAGTCCAATTGCACGTAATCAATATTTACATCCGCCACTATTTCATAATTTCATTAGCGTTTATTTTTTTTACAATAAAAATCGTAGAAAAATTTTATTTGAAATAATTTAGAGAAATTTAAATGAAATGCTAATTTTCAGGGAAAACAATTTTTTTTCGAATGTTTGAGAGAGATAAAAGATAAATAAATTAAACTACATTTTACATTATCCTTTCAATATGTGAATGGATGTGATTGATTTTTTTGAGGAAAAATTATTTTCTAAATCTTCAAATTTACGGTTTTTCCAGGCAATTACTTTATAACTGTCTATGGTTTTTCTGTGCTCATATAAATAATTTTTCAATATTACATGATTCAAACAAACTGTCGCACATCTTTAAACCATATTAATTGTCGTTGAATAACTTGCATACGATATGACGATTCCAAACAGGAAAATGTTATTCTTCAAGGTCCAGAAACTTATTGACATCCTGAAAATTGGCTACAAATTTAGTACTTTGATTACAGTTTTTGAACACATAACCTGAAATTTTTAAATTTGATCTGTTTTTCGACCTACTCTATCTTATTCTGTATGAACAAAAAATTTCTTTTTTTTTTTCACGCAAGAAGTATCTTGTATCTTAAAAAATTTTCAAACTCCATTCAAATTTCCTACAATAAATTACGAAAAAACTGAAAATGAAAAAAATAATCCTGCTAAAACCTATAATTTAAACGCAGTTTAACACTTTTCATTCACCGAAATGATTTCGTAACCATATGTTTGGATACATCTGTGATTCTCTTTTTCAAAAAGTTTCGTACATATATAGAAAAGTTCAAAAGATATAATTTTAAGTCAAAAATAATACCTACCATTTCACCGTTTGAAAACTTGATATTTTTCACTAACGGTTGGAATTTTGATTTCTACTCCACTGTTCAAAAGCATAAAACGTTTGTTCATCGAACTTTTTTGGTCAGGAATCAAATAACAAACGCGACAAAAAAATTGTACATCACGTGAAATCGACTGAGTAACTTTTCTTTTTGAGGCTTTGTAACGAATTTCGATGTACAAGGATAAACCTATAGCAATTGCCAATATCGTTCAATATATATTTGTGCATTCGATGTAAACGTAGAATTCACCTTATTTTGATTTTCTATGAAAACTGTATAAAAATTTCAAGACTTGGTTCCTTCCTTGAAAATTCCTTGAATCAGGAAGATAAGTTTTTACAATTGATAAAAAAAGATTGTTCAAAAGGATTCTATAGATAAAGTCTAAAAAAAAGTTGGGTTCATTTAGCATACACGTCGAAAAAAAGAGATGTCATTCTTTATATACACTTATTTTTCCCAACTCTACCTGTACTCAATTTTAAAATTTATATTACACTTGAATCCATTCGCAAAATACGTCTGCAGAGTAAATAATGATTTCAAATTTGATTACATCAAATCCTATTACTAATTGAAACATCGCAAAAATATTGTTTCTTAATAATGACTGAATTTGAAAAAATCACATCGATAATCGTTAAAATAGCAGTTGTAATCCTTAGAAAAATTAATTTTCGTTGATTTGCCTCAATGTTCATACATTTTTGTACTTAAAAAGTTTTTCTATTCGTCATAATTTGTTCGTTGATATTTTTTCTGCTCATTTGTCGAGAAATTTTCGCTTATAAAAAGTACCGATCTTTCATTTAAACGTGAAAAGTAGAAATTCAAAACTTTGCAGAAAACATAAGTTTTCAGACCTTATCACACTATTTAATTTGATAAAAACACATTCATGATACAAGAATTGGTAAGGGGTCAATAAATGGGCATTAATCAATTAATTTATTTTAAAAAAAAGAAAATTTATCAAGCGATTGACATGGATTCATTGATTTACAAAATATGTAACTTGAGTTTTAAAAAAATTGGGAGCTAGTGAAAAATAAAAACGAATATTTCACCTGACTAGTCAACAAGTGCATTATCGTATAATTAGTTTTCTAATAATTTTAAGATTCATGAAGCGCAAAGGCCAGAATGTTTTCTTTCAATCTAGTCCGAAACAAATTGTGAAAAGTGATTTTTAAAAGGTACCCAAAGTGGTGGTTGGATAAAAGTTCTAAGTTTTTTAGATTTAACCTTATTCATTCGCGTTTTTGAATTATTTTGATACTGAATTATTCATTATTTTCATCTTACATGATTCCTTCAAGGTGTAGCAAATCGAAGAAACACGTAACAATGTTATTTCATCACTCTCAAATCATAGCTTCTTACACTGAAAAATTTTTCTTACACAATCATTTGAAGTAAATTTTCTCAGACAGTGCCCCTGCTTTACTTCTAAAAACTGCAGGAATTTTGAGACATTTTCTTAAATTAAGTTTGATCATCTTCAAATTTCAAACTCACGCCCTACAAAAATTCTCTATAAAAATACAGCAAAAAATTTTCTATTAATTTACATCTGTCAACTTTTTGACAAATCAATAGTCGAATTCATTAATGTCTTCGAAAATCGCATGAAAGTGACGAGAGTTTTTAAAATTTCAATAATTCCACTCTCGAAACTTCAAACCTCTCCCTACCCCAAAATTTTCTTCACTCCTACCTTAATGTCATACTCCTCAAAACATCAAAGCTCAGATGAGGATAATCTTTAAAAAAAGAAATTTCATTCCAAGTACACTCTCACAACTTCGACAATCACCTTTGAAAAAATTGTTTCCATCAGAAAACTTCGAAAAATTCTGCATCGCTACATTTTCATCAACTCTTCCACAAATAAAAATGATATCCATTGAAATATCTCAAAATTCAAGTTATTCCTACACCAATGTCATACTCTTCTCATCAAAAGTCATCTAAGGCTAGCATAGCCAAAAATTAATTAAAAAAAAAAAGAAAAGTAAAAAGAAATCCTCGAGCTGAAATTCCCATACATATTATGGTAAAATGAAGAAAATTATCAATATCAAAAGATTCAGACAAATTTTTTCTTTTTACGCTAATGCCATGCCCCTCAAATCATCAAAGGTCATTAGAAAATAGTCTATCCTCAATCTTGTCAAAAAAAAATGAGAAAAAATTCTTTGAATCCGAATCACTTAACAAAAAAATTACCCTTATCAGAAACAATAAAAAAATTCATCCACCCCTCCTTGAGAATTCAAAGGTAAGGTAAGACTAGACTCCCCTCTCAAATAAAAAAAAAAAACTCATAACTCGAATTCCCTCATCAAAACATCAAGAAAATTTGTCTTCCTTTTTCCTCTCTGAAAATTCAAAGGTCAAGTAAAGCTAGTCTCTTCAAAACTTTTCTCCACATAAAAAAAATCACAAAACCTTACACACATTGAAATCAACTGCATCGAAAACCTTAAATAAAATTCCTTTTTTTATCCTTCTGAAAAATTCGAAGGTCAGGTAAGGTTAGTTTCCCACAACATAAAAAAAAACTTTCAAAACTCAAATCGTCACATCCAAAACCTCGAAAAAATATTCTTCCTTTTTCCTCCTTACAAATTCAAAGGTCAGGTAAACCTATTCTTCTCTGAACCTTCTTCTTGTTAAAAAAAAAAAAACACACGAAAAAACAATGAAATCTTAAACAATTTAAAAACCTCCATCAAAATTCTTAAAATATACTTTTTTTTTATCATCTAATTTTCCAAGGCTGAATAAGGTGAGTGTATCTAAAAACAAATTTAAAAAAAAAACCTTTAAACCCTAAATCCTCACATTGAACACCTTAAGCGAATTTTCCATTCTTTTTCCTCCTTAAAAATTCAAAGATCAGGTAAGACTTGTTTCACTCAAACCTTCTAAGGAAGAAAAAAAACCTCAAAACCTAGCACACCTTTAATTATCTACATCGAAAACCTTAAGAAAAGTTTTCCTCCACTACTCCATAAAAATTCGAAGGTCAGATAAGACTAGACTCCCCAAAACATTCTTCAAAAAGAAAAAAACGCCGCACAACTTACAACCACTGCCTTCAAGAACCTTAGGAAAAATTTTTCTCATGCCCCTTACCTTAAAAACTCGAAGGTCAAGTAAGTCTAAGAAACCTTAGAAAAACCTCCACCCCCGGTAAATCTGAAGGGGGTTCGCTGCCCCCACTTTCTCCATCGCCGGAGAAAAAGGAGAAAGTAGGGGCGAGAAAGAGGGAGCGGCGTCGGACCCCACCACCCCCGGGGGTGGCGGCGGGTGGGGGTGTTAAGACTACCCCCGGAGGCAGAGTGCGTTTGCGCCAGCGTCGTGGAGGTGGCACATCGTGGCCCTTAGCTCCCTGAACATCGGGGGGTGGAAGGGGCGGAAGGGGTGTAAGCGGGGTAAGGGTGGTTCTTCGGGCTCTCGCCAGTAGTTAAGCGGCGGTCTAGTCAGACGGAGCTGCCGAAAGGCCAAAACTTTAAGACGCGCATTGCACCTCGTGACGTTCCACCCCAACCCCCCTCCGCTGCCGCCCCCGCCGCCCCCCGAAAAACGCGTGCACGAAAAAAACTACCCCCTCGACACGTGCCTGTAAACAAAGAGGATAAATAATCATTTTATTTGTTTATAATAGTTTTTAAGAGGCTCGTGATTGTTTAAACAATTGGACTTGTGGGGGTGAGAGAACGTGGATATGACTTTTATGGGGGAAGTGGAAGTGTGTATTTTTATGGGGTTTTCAGAGATCGGGGGGCCATGATTTTGAGGGGATTCAGGGAGGGAGAAGAGATCACGTGAGGGGGTTGTTGAATTTGGACAGTTTTTTCTAAGGGAGGTAGGGGGGTTTTACAGTGATACAGTGAGAGGGATTTGGACGAAGGTGAAGAGGTAATGATTTTTTTTATTGTTTTTTTTTGAGAGGAAGTGGATCGTTTTATTATCAATAGTTCAAGTATTGATACAAACAGTTTCGAAAAATCAAAAAGTTCAGATGAGTTAGATAAAATTTTGTCATTCTTTCTGGAAATGTTTCATTGTCGAGAATTATTAACAAACAAAGTATGTTTATTTGAAACAAACATTTAAACATTATATAACACGATATACTTCTTTTATTATCGTTTTTCGTTACGTTACCAAATAAAATTATCACAAGATCCATCAAATTTTTAAAGTGATTTTCCTTAGAATTTACAGTATCTTGAAATTGTTTCTGGTAATTGTTAGTAAGAAAATGAATTCTGTTGATAGCCTAAATGTAAGTAATCTATTCAAATTTTACTGAAAATTGTTTTCTTTCTAAACAAATAAAGTCGGTTTTTTTAATTTTTTGAATGTGTCCCAATATTTTTCATTTTTCAGTATTAAGCTAGTCAATGAGTGATGATTTTCCTGTCAAAACCAGCATTATTATCATGAACTTGAAAGATTTGAAAGAAAATAATCATGCTAGCAATAAGAAAATTATGAATTTTCGTCATCATGTAATAAAATGATTCCATCGGGACGAAAATGCTCTTATTTCTTAAATTCTATTTTCACATTATATTCTCTATTATTCTTACATTGTTTTTCTTTCATATAAATGTTTCAATACATTGAAAGTAAAGTCATGATTTTTATATCCGTGAATTATAGAGATCTGACTAAAGTAATTTTATTTCGACAAGTTGTCTGACCACACACAGATTCTTCTACTGAAATCATCCTTTTTTGATTGGTTACATACCAGTTCTAGTTTTTTCTACGTTTCTTTGAAACTCACTCATAAAACGCAATAAATTATGATTCAGTTAGATTTTTACGATTTCCTATGTACCTTCAATTTTTTATTTTGTTTATAATCACTCGTTGTAACATTTTCCTAAACCATGTTTGTAATGTTCCTCACTCTATTACAAATTTTTTAATTTACAGATTTTTTTATCTTTTTAACAGTTTTGCATCAGCAAATTCAATTTACAATAAAGTGCAGCATATAGTGTTTTTATATAGTTTCTTATACATTTCGCAAGGCAATATTCAAAGTCTAATGAATATTGATTTATCGAGAAATTTAACGTACGTTTCATTATTATGTACTTTCTACTCTTTCTTCCATACACTTAATACTGATCCATGAAATCATGAATAAAATTTTAGGTAGAAGGGGAGAAGGGTGTATAAATTGAACAGAATCTGATTGTGTACTATTCCTGACGGTTGATCGCTTTATGGCTGACCAAAGCCTGACTTTTCTCCTTTTTGTAGTATTTGGGGATTTTTCGCTCTTATTACTCGTATATTGCTTTCCCATCAAAAGATTTTTTACCGATATAATCTTAGTATTGTTTATATAAACAGTTCACTTTTAAAAATTTATTATATTATCTTCATCTAAAGTACTAGGAACTAGTGGCTAATATTATTACAATTTCTTTATCTTTTTGGACATTTTTACAAGTTTCATTGCTGATCATTGGAAAAATTTTCTATATGATAAAATATAAATGGTTTTCAGAATTCTAGTTAGATTGTATCAATGTCTGACCAAACCTTTTCACACCACTTTTTTTTACTACTTGTACTTTTTGTTCCCTTTTTCTAGCTCAAATTTCATTATTTTCACTGTACTTATGAAAAATTACATAGAATAACTATTTTTAACACGAGAACCTAATAATTTTATTTAACCTAACCTAAACATCGCTGATCTCAAAACAATTTTTTGCGATGAATTTATAAATGTGAAAAAACAATTTCTTATATTCAACCTGAGTGCCAATAAATAATTTTACTTTGTTATAATCAGTTGCTTACATGTATGGGTGTCTGACAGAATATTTCTTTTTCTACTCACCTATTAAAAATCATACAAATATTGCCTATGATTTTGTAAATTTATTTTAATTCCTAAAAATTATATAGTTCAGCAATTAAACTGAATAAAAATTTTGTCGAACCTGAATTTTTATAGATAACATACAGTGGTTGTACTTGTTGTTTTTGTATTATGTGTCTGACATAATCCTGATTTTTCTACTGATATTCAATTTTTCGATTTCTGTAAATGCTCACGTGTCTTTGTTTATTGGTACTTTTTTTATACAGTGCCCAAGCTAATTGAAAAGGCAAAAAACATTATTTTTATTATAGATTTTATAATTTTCAATGATTGCATGTGTCATAGAAATGACGTATAAACCTGTAAATGTAAAATTTCCAGCAAGAACTGAAATAATTTAAAAAATGATTCTGACGCTTGAACAGCTATTTTACAACGAGCATAAACTTTTGAGACATTAGAAAAATAACACTAATGCGTTAAAAAAACGTATATAGTGTTAATTTTTACACAGAAAATAATCAAGTTCATTGATTTAAATTCTAAATATTTAGCAATTTTTCGAAATTAACAATTTAATACACTCCTTCTAATTTCAGTCAATTGTATTGCCATAGTAAGATTCGGTCGGAATTCATTTTGGAAAAAAATTAATGTTCATTTGACTCAATTCACAATTTTATCATGTTAATAATAAATGGATTTATTTCAACTCTTTGTTTTTATTATGACTTTTGATTGACATTTTCGTTATTCTTCATCTCAATATCTTTCTTTTACAACTTTAAAAATAAATATCACAATTACATGTATTTATTTATAATCTTCGTCAACTGGAATCAAACTTCTTAGATGACTATCATAAATAAAACAAAAAAAAAATTAATTTTGTCACGTCTTCAGCTCAAAAGCTTCTCCCCAAAACTCACTTTAATTAGTTCACGAAAATTAATTAAGACCAAAGTAACGAAAACTGGGTATAAGTTCGGAGTGTTACGGATTGAAATGTCACATCCAATTTGATCCGTTTAACTACTCAAGACTGCCTAAGCCACTTCAGCTGTCTCTTTCAATAATTATAATTCGGAAGAACGCGGATCCTGCGAAGACACGTAAATAATCCGTGACTGCGTACAAAATTTCTAACTTTGAATAACGTAACCTTCAAGTTTTCAAATCAATAAATTCAAAGGAAACCTGAAAAATTTTGAAATGAGTAAATAATTAACGTTATTTTCTGATTTTTTAGAAAATACATCAAAGTTTTTCTAGATTATTACTGATTTTGTGAATCAAGTCTTGAATTTTTGTAGAATTCTATAGAAAATTTCAAAGACTTTTTTTTGCGATTTCTTTGGTAGTTATAATACCTTGAATTTATGAAGATTGAAGGAAAAAAAATAATTTTCAGACCCATCCGAACTTAATAAAAATCGAAAGTCTCTGTTATAATGGAACCATATGGAAACACTCAAACACTAAAAAACGATAAATTATGGAAGTGATTACAGACCGGATGGAAAATTCATCGACACAACGAGTGATAAAATCAATTAGCGATTGAGCGATTAAAATAAATGGCATTGCGAATCGCAAATGAAAGTTCGAAAATATGATGAGTCGCCGCGTTCAGTCGAATTTCAATTGCTTCGTAATGAGCAATTAATTTACGAAATGAACAGTACAAAGCACTGAATGTGACTTCGTGATGTAAATTGAATTTCGGTTTCAAATGTTATGAAAAACGATTTAGCTTAGAGTCATTTCAAGCTACAAAAATGATGAAAATTTAGGGGGCAAGTAGAAAAAAGTACGTTTGGCCAGACGGTTATCTGGATTTGATGGAGTTTCGTGGATTTATGTTGTTTATAAAAATAATTCCAAGGAATTAATTTTACTAATTTAGAAAAAATATTAAAAAAAAAATATTCGAAACATTTTAATTATTAACTTACATTTTCTGCAACCATCTTCAAATAAACTTAATTTTGAATTACCGTCTATTGCATGTAGAACAGGAAAAGTTAGTTAAATAATATAAAACTTTTGATGGTTTTTGCGAGTAAACTGCACTAATTTATTTCCATTTAACGAGGAAATAATAGTATTAGGATCAGGATCAGTTGTCAACTTACGATCTTAATAGAGTAAAATGTTCTGAGAAATACAAGTCTAGACAATGGAAACTCCAAGAGAAATTACATTAGCGATTTTTTATTAATCACTGTTAAAAGCAGTGCCTAATTAATTGCAGACTAATTCAAGAACGATTTGTTAATTAGTAGAAAATGTGGTTTACCAGTTCTTTGAAAAATTTATCAACGTTGAAATTACATTTCCTGATTTTCCTGAGTTTCACAGAATGTTAAAAATAAATTTTCATGTAAGTTTGAACTTTTAAAATTGTATTCGTTCTTCTGCATAATTTATTTACAGAATTGCTTAATTTCTTTCTACTGTAAATGTCTAGAGTTGCCTCGTTTCTCTGGAGATTAAACTCAAAGCCTAAACTCTATCCAAACTCCACATTCAAGATGTTATGTGATCGTTGAAACTTGGTGTCACGTTACAATAATCTCTCGTCTGAAGGCAGTTTCTAACTAGTCATTAATATTCAACGTATTCATGAATTTTTCGGTCATTCCAGTAATAATTGACAAAAAGAATTATGTTGAAAGCTTAATATTGTGGGAACAAGATGTCCAGAAAATTAAGAAAAATTTGTAACTTTGAAATCGCAGTTTTTCGCGTAGAATAAAATTTGTTAGTTTCAGCATCGAGAGACAAACAAATGAAAAAGAACAAATTGAAGACTGTTGGATATTGAACACCTTTTTTACACGGGCAGATTTTCAATTCACAGATACCTGAAGATAAATTTTATTTCAAATAATTGTGAAGAATTCAGGATGTGGTTGAAAAATATGAAATCGTTATATTTTTAACTCTGATGAATTTGAAAGTTTGAAACGTAGAGAAAAATTAAAACGGTTTTACTCGAAAAATCAAACAAGAAAAAATTTCAAAAAATGAAATGAACTTTTTTTAATGAATATAAGAAATGTTTGAAAAATTTGATTCTAGACATTAAAAACTCATGATTTTTTTTCAGTTTTGTAAATTTCCGCACACTTTTTCGAACCTCATAATTTTTCAGATATATTTTTCTTCTGTTTATTGATTTGGAAAGTCAAAGTCTTAAATTGTAAGTGACTTTAAACTCACCAAATTCTGAATTTTGATCAATTTGAAAGTTCCAGAAGTGAAAAAATCTCATAGTTAGGATTTCAACATTACCAAATTTTGAAAAATAAAATAAATGTATGTTTTGACTTTGAAAAATTTTCTAGAGGTATGGATGATAGATAATAAAGAGTCATTTCAATTTTTTCTAGGAGCTTTGAAAAATGTAGAAGAGACTTTTTAAAGTTCAATTTTCGTTTTTTTCAGAACTTCGAAAATCAGGAATTGTTATTGACTCAAAAGTTATCAGATTCCGAACTTTTTTGAATCCAAAAATTACAAAAGCAAAGAAGAATTTAGTCATGCACTTGAGAATAAAATGAAAACAATTACATTTTCAAAAATTATGTAAATTTTTTTTTTAATATTTACAATCTTTTTGATGTCTTAATTCTAAAAAAACAGAAGTCCATAAATTCTAACTCTAATAATTTCAAAAAATTATAGACGTTTTGTAAAGTTTACTACATTCTTGAGTTTTTTTTTTTCGATTTTTGTGATATTTCAAACTTTTTATCTCAAGTGCATTTCAAATAAACAAATTTGAAACTCTGGTAAATCGAAAAGTTTCTGAAATGTAAAAAAGTCACTCAATTATGAATTTAAACTGAACAAAGTTTATAAAAATTTAATGACCTTCTACTCCAACTATGAAAACCTCTGTAAAGCTCTGATTCTCAATAATGTAAATTCTATTCCTTTTTCACTAGCTTTGAATAATTCAAGACATTTTCGGAAGCCTGTAAAAGCTTCATTTTATTATAACTTTTGTTCTCCAAAAAATACAAAACCCTCAACTCTCCGCTAAGTCGAAATAACAAAATTCTAAAATAAAATAAATTCAAGAGTAACACAAGTTCAAGAATGTAAAAAAAAGCTTAATTTTTGAAATCGAAAAAAGATGAATTTCGAACAATGAAATCAACTGTCAATCAAACATCGAAAATCTTCCAAAATCCTGGATTCTAGATAATAAAAAGTTATGATCTCTTTTTCCAGAAACTGTAAAAAAAAAAGGAATTTCCAAAACCCATCTCTCCAAAAATTTGACTCCTATTTTGTAAGAAAAAGGGTGTAAAACGATAAATGAATTGATCTGGTAAGAATAGGTATATTTTTTCTTCTGTTCGTGAATTTTTTAAAATAATTTATTCACTTCCTGACCATCTCATTTGAAAAAAACGTGCCCTCTAGATAAAATGTGAACGAAATGCTTAAGATCAATAAGTGAGCAGAAGTCGGTATAGTAGACTATCTAAGTGTTTAAGCTCATGGAGCTTTAAAGTTCGCGAATCTACTGTACCATTGATTCATACATTCTTACGTACCAACACATGTGAGGCAGTTCTGCATGTACACGTGTTTCAAGATCGAGCTGGCAAATCCATTTGTCAATCTGAATCGACTTCAGAGAAAATAAATGAATCTCCGATAGAGTAAGAATTTTGAATGGAATGTTGGTTTTTCGTCATTTTTGGGGGCATGGGAAATATGATTGACGATTGTCGAAGTTTTTTATAAACAAATTGTAACAATAAAACAGAAATTCAATTCAATTTTCAATTCATTTCTCTGTTTGGTGACAATATTCCATTTCTTGATTTTTTCGTTGTTTTTCTATAATTATCATGAATATTATGGAAACAATTCTGAATTCCGTACGTATTTTTACAGAAAAAACCATTATGAAGAAGACTGAACTGTAAATTATTTAAAAAAAACATCGATTTCTGTAATGAGTGAAAATTTTTAAAGACGAAGATTTGTTCTTGGTCATCATTCATTAAAATCTTCGAAAAACTAATACATCAACTTCAAACAAATAGATACATTTCCACTAAAAACAAAATAGAGAAGATTTATTAGAAAGTCAGACAAAACGAAATGTTATATTTTTTTTTTGCAATTAAATCTCATTGTAATTTATGCGTTTGATTTTTTTCTTTTTTCCAGAAAAAAGAGACCTTCGTAAAAGTATTATGTAACACAAATATTTTTAAAATGAACATCAATAAAAAAACCTTATTAACACTACTTAGAAAGCTAATAATGAATTTTTTCATATTCTTCATATTGAGCCTAGTTTTTGATATACGAAATTAAAAAAATATGCATTCTTTAGATAATTTAGATAATAATAATAATCGAATATGAATAATTTGACATTTGGTTTTTCTTTTGTTATAGATTTTCAAATGACGCTGTGACAGAAAAGTGGCTCGTGAAACGACTAAGAAATAAGGTAAGAAACAACTAACAGTTTTTAAAGAAATTTTTCTAATCAATCCAATCAAGTGTATAAATATACAATACATCGTTTTAAAAACAATGTCATTTTTTCCAAGTTGTAAAACATCGAATTTTCATCCGAACGCACATAACGTTCTACAGTACAATTTGTTCATCAAAATCCAGAAAAACTGTTTAAAAATACAGTAAAATTTTCCTTGTTTCGACAAAAAGAGTACTCAAGTAAAATTGAAAACTCATCCGAAGCACCAAATGCATTCATGCACGAGAAAAAAAAGAAAGCAAGAACCCGAAGAAGAAGGAAAATCTCGAGCATAATGAGATAAAATGCTTTTTGGAGCTCAAGTAAGTATTCTCAACGCGAAAGAGACTCGTTTTTATACGTCTCTGAATAAGGGAAAAAAGGGTTTCTGGAACATCTGAATACAAATTCTGCGACTCTTCATAAGAACCCTGCATTCATCTTTTATTTTAGTCAGATAAAAGAAAATCTTGGCCCACGAAAAGAACTTGGTTTCTCAATTTTTCTTCAAATGTCAGATCATTTCTGACTAAACTTGACCTCAATTTCCTTACACTGTGAAGTAGGAAAAAAAATAGAAAAAGAGTTTCCGATTTTCGTCTTGGGTTCGGAAGATACTGGAAAAACTCGTTGATGGAAAGCAACATGCGTGAGTTTATGGGTGCTTTGGGGGTTGGCAAGTGCATTAAAATCTCGTCGGAAAGAAAGAAAAAAATTGCCGGTTTGAACTTTAAATGAAGAAGACGAGCACGACAATGCGGAATAGCAAATGGAGGGCTCCAAGAGTGCGTTCAAAGGAATGCTAAGCGGTGAAACTCCGCGCGTGACTCTTTCTTTGCCTCGTCGTTTCCTCTGTTTTCCTCTGTGGAAAGCACGGGAATTATGCAAGACGAACTCTTTCGCCCGATTGTTACGGATCCTCGCGCGCCCTTCGATTTTGCCCTCGGAAAATCAACATTCGCGGGTCGGAGATTTCGAGATTTTCGTAGGAATGGAATTAAACTTATAAAGAAGCATTTTGCAATTTTTGAAAGAAAATGATGAAAAATTTATTCCATTCAAGTTGTAATTGCAAACTTACTGATGTGATTTCGGAAATGAATATTATTAAATTATATTCATTTTATATATATTTATATATAAATATTATTAATATATATTTCATTTATTTAATATTATTAAATATATTAAATAAATGAAATTAAAATATCTCAGAGTAATATTCAACCTATTAATTTTGGATGTTCAATCTGACATTCGAGTCTATTCGTGAGAAAATATTTTCAACTTGGTTACTTTTACAAGGAAATAATATATTTTATAATTCATACAGGTTGGAATTAAGAATATAATAGCAGAACTTCAAAAATTGTTATTTTTCACTTCTTTCGGATAATATTCAATCTATTGATTCGTAATGCACGATCTTCTATTCATTTCTGATAATTCAAGGGAATATGAAATATAATATCCAATCTATCAACAAACATTTCGAATTTGGTCATTTTTCCAAGTAAAATATATCTCATTCAAGTTAGAATCCAAAATACAGGTATGAAATTCCAGAAATCGAATTTTTTCAAGTCTCTCGAACTAGTATTCAATTTGTCAACTTATATTATGAATTTCGTAGTTTTTCTAAGAAAATATGATACATATCATTCAAGTTAGAATTAGTCTATGTTAATTAAATTTCATGAATAAAAATTTTTGAATAACTTGACGTTATGTTCGGTTTGTAAAGAAATATTGAAAATTTGGTGATTTTTAAAGAAAACATGATAGAATTTGAAGTAAATTAATCTCTTATCAAGCATCTATCTCTTCGAATATCTGCAAACGGTATTCAATTGTTGAACAAATATTATGAATTTTGTTTTTCTCTCAATGTATGCAATTTAAGTTGGAATTCTAAATATACATGGAATTAATTTCGAAATGGAGAATTTTAAGTGTCTTGGATTAGGATTCAATGTATGAAAAATAAAAATTAAACACATGATTCGTCAAAAGAATACATTTCTTTATCATGAGTGGAGCTAAAAAGTATGATTCAAAAAGTTAGAAAAAGGCATAATCTTGAATTTCTTTACATCATATTTAATTTGTAAACAAGTCTTATAAATTTAGTTATTATCAACAAAAAATATCATAAAATTTGAGGAATAGTAATCGAATTTGAAAATAAAAATTCACAAATATTTTTAAATAATATTCATTTTGTGTAAAATATTGGCCTCAGTTTTGAACAATTTTTCATTTTATCGATATTGTAACATTGATTTGGCTGCCAGATAGAATTCGAAGAATATAAATCTCCGAATATCTTCAAATAATATTCTATTTTTCGACAACTATTATGAATTTGGTATTTTCTTTATATTATATAATGTGCGTGATTTACGTTAAGATTGAAAATATATTTATTAAATTTCTAAACTGAAGATTTTGAATGTCTTGCATTAGGATTTAATTTGCAAACAAATATAATGAAACTGGCGATTTTCAGAAAATATAATATCCTCAACATAAGTAAAAATAAAAAACATGCATAAAAATTTTATAAATATACATTGTTAGAATCTTGACGTTAAATTGAATTCGTTAACAAATATGATGGATATTGTGATTTTTCCAGAAAAAAAAAAAAAAAAACATCTTTTTGAAACAAAATTTCAAAGATTCAAAAAATAATAACTTTAATTTCGAAAAATTTTGCATTTCTAAGAAATACATCATCAAGTCCTGAATAATACAATGATGCTAAAGAAGAACATAGTATTAAAGATAACAATTGCTTTTCTTTCTCCAGGAAACGACGTTTTTTTGCCTTTCAATTGTGCCTATCTTGAAGTGTACTTTTTTTTTCGTGCTTGTTGTTTTTTTACCACGCCAAAAGATTGGAGTTGTAGAATCTTGTGAGATACGGCTATCTTTCAATGCTTCCGGTTCCTGCCTAAGAAACGAGTTGATAATTTCTTGGGAGTTCGCAAAAGAGAAAGAAAAAAAATTAATTTACTGGCAGATGAGCAATTTGTCAATGTATGTTATGATTCCAGAAAAATAACATTGCTCGATTAATATTTTAAATATTCCTCATCTAATTTTTGAAAAAAATGTCAAAAATTAACATACTCTTTTTCAAATATTTTCTAATATTTATAATTTTTCGAGTAGATTATAAATCTCACTTCAGATTTTTTTCAAATGTTCAAGTGTTCGACTGAAACATTCTTAAACTCTAATCTGATTCGTAATATTCTAGAAGAGTTAAAATGAGAATCAATTTATTTTTCGATTGATTAAACTTCCTTGGAAGATAGTTTAATTGATTCCAAAATAGTTGAGTGTGGAAACACCGTGTGATTCGAAATTGTCTGCGACTCATTAACACGATAGTTGGGTCGAAATAGGGATAAAGGGACAAGAAATAAATTACCCCTTCGGAAATCTCGACCCTTTTCCTATCCCACAAGACATTCGACTATCGTAAGAAACTTCCAATTCTCAAACCACTGAATTAGCTATTTATGAAACTTCTCTCTTCCTCCATTTGAACATTAACAAATAAAGCAACGTCATTTTTTTATATTCAAAAATATACATCATTCTATTTGCTACAAATTCATTAACACAAATATCATAAAATTAAAAATTGATTAACAAAATTGAAAAATTGTGCACCAGGGGTTCTTTTCCTCGTTCCAGGTCACATATTATCGAAAATTCAAAACAGGCAGTTATTGGTTGTTTAATATATTCTATTTCATTTCATCTTATTTTAGATTTCTTCAGTATCACGAGTAATAAAAAATATTTCCCGAGGAAAACAAATTAATCCTGAACTTCTTTCAGTGGAGAGCTTGAAAATTGCACTTTACGGAATCACCGAAGATCGTGTAGACACAGGCTACTTAAGTACCCACTCTCGTGTAGTTTAGCTGTAGAACAAGAACGGTAGATGAAAAGTTGATCCATAGCTGCCTCCAGAAAAAGAGTTTCGTTGGCGTATCGCTTTGTTCGAGCATTGTTTCAGTTTCACCGGTTTTTTTTTTTTTTTTTTTTTTAACCCGTAGTTGCTTGTCTTCATACGCGTTTATGAACCTCTGACCGTAATATAGGATGCTTTCAATAAACGCCATGCAAGTATGAAAGTGATTTCTGATGAAGTTTTGGACAAGTTTTCAGAAAATTATTTGAATATTTTATTCATTATTCATGATTGTCTGATTATTTACTGATTAACGATAAAATCAGTAATAAATATCAATTGATGAATAAGGAAATAATAATAATAATTCATGCAAAATCAAGAAAAAAATACAGAAACGAATAAGCAGAAATCAAAAAATCCTTTTTTTATCAATTAGAAATATTAAAAACCTTTTTCTGACCTGAAACTTTCATCAAACTTGTACCAATTTTGCTTCGTGAAAAAAAAGGAAAAAAAGAATAGAGAGCTCGTAATTTCTGGGTTGTGAGTTCGTTGGGGTCCGAATAACCCCAGGAAAGGGAGGACGAAGTAACGTGGATCGGGAAAAGGAATATCACCCAGGAAATTGTCGTTCCAGGTGACCTTTCGGCCAAGGCAGGGGGTCTCGATACGCTCATGTGCAACTCCACTTGGGGTGCTGCGCCCCAAGTTGATTATTACGAACGACCGAATGCCATCTGCCTATTTTCGCTACCTGTAAACTCCTGCACCTGGAACAGCGTTATTTCCGCGCGTGCATTCTTTAACACTCCCTGTATTTCACGAAAAACAGACGTGGGCGATTTTTTTTTGGCCTGCATATTGAACATGAATTCAAACTCATCCTCTTTGAAATTACTAATGAAGAAATTTGGAAACATTTTGGTTTGTGCACATGTAAAGCAATTATTAAAAAGAGAGATTTTCTTGGATTTTTAATGTTTCTTCGAATTTTTGCGGACATTTTTGAAGTTCATTAATGATACAATGATCAAGTAATAAACAGTAAAAATACATTGTAAAATAATGTATATGTACAAGGGGGGGGGGTTGTTATCATAATTTTTTTTTATGAAAATGCTTACAGTTATTTGTGATTATAAATCTGAAAATTTTTATTTTAATAAGTCGTATGAAGTCGGTAGGAAATTTTATGAAATGGACAAATTTTTATGGGATTTGGACCATCCCCAATATTTTGTATTGTGTTTCAAATCTTATTTATCCTAGGAAATTTAAAAAGGTTAGAAATTGAGAAGATTGTGGGTAGCTCTGAAAACTTAAAATACTCGTGAAATTTTAGAAAATGTTTATAAAAAATTGTGAACCATGTTTATGATTTTTTACTAATAAATAATGTATTTCCTGCTTTTTATTTTACCTTAAAATTACATAGTTAAAAATTTTTTTAAAAAATGGACCAACTTTCATGGAATTTGGAACGTTTCAAATATTTTGTATAGTGTTTGAAATCTTGATAATCCTAGGTAATTGAAAATTGTTTGAAATTAGAAAAATTTTGGGTACTTTATGCATACTCATTTTTCTTCAAAAGAAAAAATTTTTTCATTTTATCAAATTTGAAAAGTTTCAAGATTTTGTATCGCGGTTGACTTTTCGAAAATTGTAATGTATCAGAAAACTTGGAAATTTAGAAGATTGCCGATACTTCCATAAAATTCAACAAAATTGTCAAATTCGATAAGACGTTTAAAAACATTTTGAAATGTGTTCATTCTCATATTTCTTTTATTGAATGTTTTTCGTCTTTCGAAGTTGAAAAGTTTCGAAAATTTTTACTATGTTAGTATCTTCAGAAATTTGATTAATGGGGCAGATCTGAACATCATAAAGATAGTAAATAGTTCTTAAAAATTAAAAATAATGATCAGATCCAAGAAAATATTCATAAATTTTGCTACTCGTAAAATATCTCGAAAGTTGTAATCTATCAGAAAACTTCGGAATTCAGAAGATTGCCAATATTTCAACAAAATTCAAAAAAGTTGTCGAATATGATGAGACGTTTATAAATTTTTTGAATTGTGTTTATTCACATTTTTCTCATTAAGTGTTTTTTGTGTATCGAATTTGCAAAGTTTCGAAAATTTTTATTATGCTAGAATTTCCAAAAATTTCATAAATGAGATAGATTTTAACATTATTAGGAATGTCAACAATTCGCCAAAATTAAAAAAAATTGTCGTATTCAAGAAAATATTCATGAATTTCGCTATTTGTAGAATATTTCGAAAATTCCGTAAGACTACAATAAATTTACATAAGATTCCATATGAAAGTAAAATTCCAAGTGATCGAATCCCCAAATACAATCATAAATCGATTGACTACTCCAAAAACTTACTTCAATCTCCAAAATTCTACATCCAAAATTAAAATCACTTGATCGAAAGAAATAATTCAGCTCCATATGAATAATTTCAACATGATTCAAATGGAGCTCATGAAAATCGAATTAAAAATAAAAATCATATTCATATGATTTATCCTAAGGTCATTTCCAAAATGATTTACTTAAAAGAGAAGAATTAAGGGTGGGGGGGGGTGTTCAAAAATCCAGCAGAACTGTCTACTTTTTCCCCAACTTTACAAACAGGGACGAAAGAAAGGCGCGGAAAAGCGGTAAAAGCGATAAAAGTACTTTTTTATATTTTCTAGGGCCGCTTGTCTCGTAAGTGGCCGCATCGTGAACAGCACGCAAGTCCACAGGTGTCCGTGAACAATGTGAAACGACGTGAAACGATGACGCGTTGGGTTCGCGTGTGTTCAAACGACGCCCACGAGCTTCCCCGTGCTCGAGACGACGAGCTGCGGCCTCGGAAACTGAAGGGACCAAGAAAAGTCTCAATTTCAACAAGCTTTTCAAAACAAAAGGAGCTAAACACAAGTTTCACATCTATTTTCCACATTCAGTTCTTAAAAATCAGACAACAGAAAATGTGCCATGTTCAGAAATGGGTTTGAAGACACTGAATAAAATTAAAAACATAAATTATATGAGTAAATTTTAGTTTCTTGAAGGGGGGAAAATGAAAATGATAATTCTCTTCAAAAATGAAAAGAAAACTGATCTGCAAACTCTAGTAAATTGTTCAAAACTTCTATCCTGGAAAAATGTAAAACAAAGTCAATAAAAAACAGAAGAAAAAAAGTGTCTCTTTCAAGAAGAACCCCAGTTCAATCGTCTCGAAAACATCCCTTGTTTTTCGGCCCCTGCTGAAAGACTTGAAGTGTCTTCGTAAATCGAAGAAAAAGTTGTGGGAGCTAAGAAAGCACTTTATCTTGGGCTTCCGTTGAGCCAAAGGGTCCGCGTCAACAGGTTACAGGATGGAGAAGTTTCGCCTCGAACTCGCTATCTTCCCACTCGCCCCTTCAAACTTACCCCAAGATTTCACGCTTGGGCGACGCGTCCCATCTCAAAGACGCTGCAACCTGTTGATATTAAGGAAGGGAAACTTCAAGGATGAGCTTTTCTCTAGATTTTCATCCCCTCGAGATACTGAAGATGTAATGGGGGAGAGGGGTTCAGGGAACTTGTTGCTTTGTACCTACTTTATGAAAATTCTAGCTGTGTATAAAATGCTTATGAAAAAAGAAGACCATTACATGCAGGAAATTTTTGTAGATGTAGTTTTTTCGAATCTTTGACGATAGTATGAATTTAGAGGACTTCAAACTCTGAAGTATTAAAGTCTGGAAATCTATATGGAAGTGTAGAAAAATGCAAAAAATTTAATGAAACAGTAGAAAGTTCTGCAAAATAAACAAATGTTCTAGAAAAATTTTTTAATATTGGCAGTCTTAAAAAGAGTGTAAATATGTTGACGTATAATTTTCTGAAAAATGTGTACATAGACTCGAATTTTAAAGAACTTTGAATCCTGCAGACTCAAAATATAATCCATCTAAAATTTGTATAAATTTAACTGCAGGAAAACATTCTTTTTTCGAATTTTTTAACTTGCCTACTGTAAAAAAAAATAGGTAACTTTGAATTTTTTGAATTCATGAATGATTCAGATTTTAAATTTGAGGTAGTTCTGTTCATTTTAGAAAATTTTCAGAAGGAAACAAATTGCTAAATTTAAGAGAAGCTTTAAAACAGATTTCAAATACAGAAATTCTTTTCATTCAGAATTGATACAGATTTTTCAACAAATATAAAATTCCGAAATATTTTTTCAAATTTGTAGTGGTAAAATTGATTTTCTATTATTTCTAAAATTCGTAGGACCTTTATTTGTTCTACATTATATTTCTCAAATCTGAATTTAGGTAAAATTTAATGCCATATTCAATTATAAGTTGACGTTTTAAGGAAGAATCATTAGATGGAAGTATAATGAGAAATAATTTTTTAAACTTTTTGTAGAAACTGCATTACTCGCTTACTTTTCATAATACATAAATTTTCTCAAAAATTCGCAATGATATAAACATTGAAATAAATATTAAAGAGAAAGTTAAACTTTTCCTTTCTTACAAATGATTTTTTATAAATTTTTGGAAACCACGTTACTACGTTAAATCACGACTATGCATGTAATTTCTACGAATTATAAGCAATTTTGAAAATTTGACTTGATTTTTGGAAATAATACTATTTTCTGAGATTCGAATAATAACCATTGAATTTATTCAAACCACAAAAATGATATTAATTTTCAAAAAACTCACAAGATAAACAAAGTAATGTTTGAATTCTTCGTTTAAATTATTCTATGCCTTAAATTTCAGCATGTCAAAAAATTTCGGTAAAATTCAATCATTGCAAAATAAAATGTTTCACAAGTAAAAAAAAAATGTATCAAGTTTGAAGTTTCCAGAATTTTCAGAATATCTCGATACGAGTTAATAAGTTATAATTGTAATAACTCATACACTCAAAAAAGATGAAAACTCTGCTTATTTTCAATAAAAAAAAAAAAAATTTTTTTCTGTGAGACCAATCTTTCACCAGAATCTAAAAATTACTAGAAAAATTCTCCAAAATATTAAAATTTGAATAACCATCAAGCATAATTTGAAGTAATACGATTGAAAACCATATTTTCGTTGTAAGAAATAAGGTTATTTTGAAATTTCACAGAATTTTGAACAATTTTGTAAATAATTCATCATTGTCAAAAAAGTAAGTAACATTAAATAATTTATCAAACACTTAAAAGTTTAACTATACCACATATTTAAAAAAAAAAATTGCCCAAGACAACCAGAATTGATGAATCACTGAAGAATTCTAGAAATTTTCATTGTTCTCTCTTTAATTTTCTAGATATACACCAATGAAAACAAAATTTCAAATTTTTAATACCTTCTTTCATTCATGAAATTTTAAAAATTTGCATGTTTTGCTTCACGTTCTTGCATGTTAAACAATTCTAGTAAAATTTAAACCAAAGTAAGATAAAATAACTTTTTCGAAGTAGGATAAATTTCAATGATGTCAAATTTTCACAGAATTTTCAAAAAATTTTCTAAAATTCCTCCAAAATTCGAAAGAAATCAAATTATTTCTTCTCCAAAAACACACAAAAAATCAAAAACTCTATTCCCATTCCCGAGGAACCTCATCTCTCAACTTTTACATAAGCTTGGGTCACCTTTAACCATCCTCGTTTCTTCTCAACAATGATGGACGATTCATCGACGTCCCAGATTGTCAAAACTTCCTAACAAACCGAAAGTTTTAATCTTTATTCCGGCATCTGCATTCGTAAATGGACCACTTTAACGTGTCCCACAGCTGGACATATATTCTCGAGTTACCTATTTGTGGCGAGGAAAAGAATGCCAGGCCACTGAATTAGGCAAAAATACTCCTTTTGTTGTTTCGTAACAGTAGAAGGGAAAATATTTTGCCCCAAATAAGACACCCACTGCCATTCCAGTCGACCGAATCAAGTCGAAGACAGTCAAAGTGACGTGGAAAAAGATGAAAATGATCGAAAGCTTTTTGGTTAAGAATATACAAAATAGATCAAGTCGATCATCGAGAATAAAACCATTCAAATGTCGAAAATTATTCTTTTTTTTTTTCTGAAAATCATCAAAAGTTTTGTATATGAACTGTGAAAGAATTATTTTGCTAAATTTTGATACTTCTTATTTGAATTGGGAGAAAATGGAGATTGAGAATTGGGAAATGGAAGGACAAAACGAAGGGTGAGAGAAGCAACAAGTTTCCTCATTCTTGTTGAAATTGGAAGATTAATGTCTCAGGAGAAAAAAAGCCCTCGAGGAATTCGTGAGAGAAACGTCTTTTTCTTAATAGCAACAGGTGCTTGTTTCTTGAAGGCAAGTGACACCGAGTTTGTGATATTTATTTATTTATGAAGCCAATAATTTCGTTTGTTTTATTATGTATAAGTAATTAATTACTTTTACATGAATTGATTCATCTATATATTAATTTTCTCATTCATTTATTCAAAAGATCCTGCATTTTTTTATTTATTCGATTTTCAATTAATGAATGCTCACGTCGAATAAATTACAACTGCAAAAAATTTTATTACATTCATTTCTCCACTGTTCTTATTGAAAATTACGAATTTTTTTCTATTAATGTATATTTTATTTATCAACCGAGAAACTAACTAATTGAATGATTTTATTCAGGCTTTTGTTTCTTTATTTCATTTCTTGATATATCTTTTTATGTATTAACTTTTTTGTAACAAATCAATAGCTGAAAAATGTTTAAACTTTACTAGAAGCTGAACTTGTTGTTCCTATGGAATCTTTTTTATTTCTTGATTATTTCTATATGGAAATTTAGTCAAGTTTTTTTCTATTTTCTAATCTTTTCCTTTTTTTATTTCTGTTACTCAAAAGAAATTATAGATTTTTTTTCAGCTTGACAAGTAAATGGAACTTTTTTGAAATCCATAAGAAAATTTCATACTTGAATAAACTTGTCATTTCCCTCGCTTCGCTTCCAAATTTTATTTATTAGTTTTCTTTGTTTTTTTTTTTCATAAAACTTTCCTAAATTTTGAATAAAACTTGTCACTTCTCGGGTTCCTTGGGACACTTGTTGAATGCCGAGGTAAGACGAGAAGCTAAGAAGCAACTTGTTGCTTCTCAAGTGCCCAAGAAAGCCCTCAATTTCAAAGGCAACACAGGCCAATGAATCAAAAAGAAACTTTTTCTTTTGCTTTATTTTATCAAAATGTCGCAATAACACTGAATAAAAGTAGAATAAAATATTTCTTTATTAATAATTTCATACATCGTGTTCAACAAAAAGTTTTTTGTTTTGTTAGTTTCAACGAGTTTTTTTAGTTTTTCGAGAATTTTTTTGCGCTAAATCATATAAATTGTGTTTATTACTATATTTGCATAAAATATGCATGATGATGTTTTTCTTTTAATTTTCTTACAAAAATCTGGTAAAATTGAGAAACGTTCGAAAATTGCAAAAATTTCAACGAGTTCAAATTTTTAATAAAACATGGTTATTTTCGAGTATTGTAACATGTTTTAAAATGAAAATAATTGAAAAGTTGGATCAAAATAAATAACTCTGTGAATTTCGAAGAATTTATAGCATTTTGAGAATAATCATTAAACTTATCTATTGTTGTAATAATTTTTTCATGTTTTTCGACGAATGCATGTTCTTGCGTTTTCCGATAAATATCCGAAAAACTTTGAAAATCGTAAAAGTTATAAACAATCTCAAAGAGTGAGACAAATTTTTGAATTCAACTATTTTTGGAATGAGCAAAGTTTCGAATAATACTTATCACATTTCATATTCTCAGAATTTTGGAAAATTAAAATAAATTTAAAAATTCTACTATAGCTCTCAGTTTAAAAAACTAGAAAAGTTAATGGAATCTTTACTAAACGTTTACAAATATTGAAAGGTAATTAAAATTTTAAAAATGTTGCAAATATGCAGAAACTGTAATATCTTTGAAATTTTTCTTTTAATAATGTTTCATCGCACAAAAATAGTCGATAGATACTTGAATACATGATGAAAATGTAAAAAATGAGAATATTCCAAATATTCTGTATGTTGCGAATAGTTTTGACGATTTGGTAAAACAACAATTAGTAACATATTGAGTTTCCCGACGATTTTTCAAAATTCATTTAATATCAAATTATTTTATTGCTTTTATTGTCATTTTACGTTTTTATTTTATAATTCAATGTTTTTTCATATTCTTTGCAAAAGATTTTAAATTCCTTCAGAAATCACAAAAAATTGCATAAAAAATCCAACTCAGCACGAAACTTGGTTTTAATTACTTCTCGTAACAGGAAAATCCTCTCCTGAGATGTCACGAAACATTTTACGGAAATACTTAATTCCGTTTCCCAGCTTCGTATTGAATCCTCGAGAGCTACACATTTTACGTTTTTAATTGGACGCCATTCATTAGACCTATTTATTTTAATTGCGCATCAAAATCTTAGCTTGGCGCATCGCGGAAATTTACAGTGCTGTCTTGAAAATAAGTCATTAATTTCTTCCGCGACGTTCACAAGATTTTTATACGCTTTTTTTCAACGCTGGGAGCGTAATTCAGCTGAAAAGTGAAAAAATTTACATGATGAAAAGTGTAATAGTAATGTAAAAGTGATGAGAATGCTGTGGAGTTTGATTTGATAAAAAAAAAGTTGGGTGGAATAGCATCAAATTACTCGCTTTCTTATCTATTTCTTCTCGTGAAATAAAAGGGGCGTCTTTTAGGGCCACGTGTTTTTCATGAATCTCGGTTTAACGCCCACGTGTAATGAAGATTTTTAATTTTTTTTTATTTTTATCAAGCTATGTGAATAAATGTATCCTTCTTCTTCATTTCCAGCCATACAAAAATTTTCAAATAAGGCTATATAATTTCATTTTTTTTTTTTTACTTTATTTTCTCGATTCTCAATGAACGAAACGTTGATAAAATTTTTTATTTTATATCCTGTTCATCCGTCATTAAAGTCGTTTAATTTGGTTTCCATAATTCTCCTTTCATTTTCACATTATAGTTACACAATAAATTAATTATTATTAATTCGAAATTTCGCATCTACGCAATACCTATAAAAAATAACATGTCACGTCATTTGGAGTTAAAATACTTCAAATATGTTATCGAAAATTGAAAAAAATACGCTTTGATCTTCATAGGAAAAAAAAACCGAAAATTTTGATTATCCCCCTCTTCGCCTGAAAAGTTGCGAACAAAACGTAACCAAAACTTGGCGGAGTGTTGTATCCTCCATCGCGTGGCTTGAGGGGTGGAGGGCGAGAGGGGTAGGTTCCCGATAGAATGTCGAGAAAGAGAATCCAGAGTGAAAAGGGAAAGACAAGGAATAGCTAATACATCACAAACTTAAGAACAAAGAGGAGGATGTCATGGCCGACCCGGCAGATCCGCCCTCCCAAAACCACCCCCCCCCCTCCCACCTTCAACCCCCTGAAACTTTAGCTATTTGTTAAGTCTTGCCGACCGAAACTGTCTCAGGATCCAGCATCGGGCGAAGTTACAACGACCCATGGCGGGACAACGCGTTGCTCGCATTCTGTCATTTCATGCAACGTGTCTGAATTCGATACTTTGCAGGGGAATTTATTCGAAAAACGAAGTACTTTGGATCAATCGTGTATACAAACAATAATAAATACGATAAATAGAATAGTGCAAATATAATATTAGAAATCAATGTTGGATAAATTAGGTATTATGAAAATCATCAATCATATACTTATATCGTCATAAGTATAGTATTATCATTAATAAAATATAATTGATATGTTATTTACACAAGTTTTTTTTATGAATTTTTTAAAAAATATTTAAACCATTAAGAACTTTAAATCCATGAATGCATAACTTTCCTGCAATTTTTGAAATACTCGAAAACTGCCGAGTATCGAAATCTAGAAGTCAAAATTACAATTTTAAAAAAACGTATTTAAAACTACAATATTTTACAAAAATAAGGAGATTGAAAAATACATGGAAAAAAATTAAAATACAATATGCAGTCTATGAAGTATTGCCATCATATTCAGTAATAATTTTCTCAAAAATGATTTATAAGAAAAGCATATGAAAATCTTAAAACTGAAAATCATTAAACATCATACATTTTAGAACATACAAGAAATAGAAAAAATTCCATGAAATGCTTTTATTTTATGCAGATAAAATTTTTCCCAAAAATTTCTCAAAATACAAAAAATCAGTATAACTTTTAAGTGATTCCATCTATTCTGCTCAAAAATTATATACTGATCTCTGTTTTTCTTTTCTTGCAGGAAAGGATCAACATCTCAAACACAACGTTCAAACGTGAGTATTTGCCTCGAAATAATGTTAATTTATTGACCATCATTTGAGAGACATTAAAACGAATTACAGGATATGAAAAAGTTTTTTTCTTTTTTTTTTCATTTTTCGATAAATTTGGGAAATTTGGGATGGTATCGGTATGATGTGAATTGCTACATCGAAATTCAGGATGACAAATATTAGAATTGATTATTTATCAAGTTGAAACAAAATTTATTAGGATTTCTAGTGTAGCAGAATGCAAATTTTCAGTATTCACAAAAGTTATAGATATTTTAACTTGCTGAAAGAAACGTTCGAAAGATAGAATCATCAAAAAAAGATTTTTAGAATCTGGGATGAAAGTATAAAGAATTGAAAACAATTAAATCTTTGTAAATATGTATGATGTAAATCATTCCAAAATTCACCTCTAATTTGAGTCAACCCTCAAACATCCCAGTGTCTACAGTTTTCCAGAACTTCAAAAATAGTAAATTTCAAATTACATGTAAAAAACTACACGTAAACAGATTTTTCGTGTTCTACAGATTCCTTGTATTTCCGTATTTTTTCAGTGTGAATAGGATTTTGTAGCTTTTTCTTGCATTTTTAGAGATCGAGAGCATTTTTTTCAGATTTTTTAGAAATACGTTAATTTCTAGAATGCGATGTTGTAGAATTGAAATTAAAGCCGATTTTCGGTAATTTTATAGATTTTCGAGAAAACTAAGTGTCTATCGATTTGGGGTTTTCATAGGTTTCTTATACTTTCGTATATTTACAGTATTCATCAGATTTTGTACCCCTTTTTTGTATTTTCATAAATCGTGGGTATTTTTCCAGATTTTTCAGAAGTATCTACTTTCTCAGAGTTTGATATTCTAGAATTTCAAATTAAAATCGGTTTTCGATAATTTCATAAATTTCCGGGAAAATCACACCTTGATCCACATAGATTTTTTGTGATTTATAGATTTTGAATATTTTCCTTTACTTAGTATTCATACGATTTTGTAAATTTTTTTGTATTTTTATAAACTTTGAGTATTAACATAGATTGGGGATTGATACATACGTTGTTTTACAATTTGATGCTTTAGAATTAAAGGTTAATTTTTTTTCTCAGATGTTTTAGAAAATTCTTTCAAATGGTATCTACTTCATTTTTTAGTATTTTTTAAGAGTTTGCAGTATCTGAAAGATTTTCTAGTATTTTTTGGATTTCTACTGTATATTTCTAGAATTCGATGCATCAGGTTTCGAATCATCCAGATTTTTAAGAATGTTGTAAATTTATAGTATAATTTTATTAAATTGGAGTAATTTTTCCAAGTTTTGTTTACTGCGTTATCCTTACCAAACATTATTCATCATTAGAATTTTGTTAATGAAGAAATTCTTCTCGAGACAATAAATTGCAATTTTTATGTCAGTATAATTAATTGAGTATCCTCTCTCTCTCAGTTTAAATTGGTAAAAAACTACTCATTTATAGTAGAATGTCACTAATTGAAAAAGTGAAAAGGGAGCAACTAAAGTATTAGTAAAAATTTACTAATTGAATAAGTGATGAAATTAGTAGTATTTGACTGAAGAAAAAAGTAAACTTTTGTTGAAATCCACTATTACAGTAAGTAGGTTTTGACTAGTCTTATTTGTGCATTATAACTAAATGATAAGTATAGTTTAACTAATGAAGAAGTCAATTTTCACTCATTTTCATAATAGTAAATATTTACAACTGCAACTATTGATTGTCCAAATAGCATTCAAATGCTGCCAATTTATAATTGTTTTATAGTAAAAAGATCAAACAATAATAGTCCACATATTTCGACATTTGTTGAAATATTTATCTCTTGATACATCAAGCTTTTAACAATATTTTTATAATGAATTTTTTTTCCAACTAGGTAAATGTAAAATATAATTCAGTAGAATTCAACTATTTTTTTAGTCAACTTGTGAAACTCTACTATTTTATTAATAGATCTACGACTATCTCTGACCTACTGTTCGAATCAGTAAAAATTGAACTAATTCCAACTGAGAGAGTATAAAGTGACTACAGGAGCTGATATAAAAACTGTATAAAACATTGCTCTTTTTATAAAGTCACTTCAAAAAAAAGCGTAATTTTATGAAAAGAACTTGGAGTTTTAAAGAAGTTTTATTAAAATTTTATAAAACCCAAGTTACCAGGGTTATCCAAAAAAATGACATCGTTATAGATTTTCAACGTATATTTATATATTTCTCGTATTTTTGTAGATTGTTATATAGACTTCTACAATTCAATACTCTAAATCCAAATTCCCATCCATTTTCATAAATTCAGACATGGCAAAAAGAACCAATATTTTTTTCCACTGTTCTATCAATAAAATAATTCAATTAGTTGAATAAATCATGAAAATCCCTGCCGAAATCTCGGTCCAACTTCTCCCATCACCTCGAAATCCCGAAATTCCGTATATTTTCTTTCTTACATGGTACACGCTACGCCGATGCATTATTCATTCGCTCGATAAAACGAACTCTCGGAGGGTGGTTGGTTGCGTCGCTTCCGGGTTTTCGCGGGGTTGTAAATCGAGCCGGAGACGCTCAGAGGTACAATAATCATGCCCGCTGATTCCTTTCCTAATAAAAGTCTCACTGTCACCGAGCCTCCCTCAAATCCGCCTCAAATCTGTCTTCATCGTGCACGCGCGGGGTAGACAAAAGTGCATGCCTGCAGCAGCAACGCTGGCGCAGCATGCAACCCTTCGGGAGGAAAAAAGGAGTACAAGGGGAGAAACAAAAGGAGTCCGAGTAGATGCGGGTCAGAAACGCTTTGTAATGCACCATTTGCGGTTGCAGTTTTTTTCAATTTTCTCCCGATCCCGCGACTTCTGCCAGGGTTTCCGAAGAAAAGAACTCGAATCGATATTTTCTTGCAAGATTGTGTACCGTTTCTCCCAAAATTTTGGGGGCCAAAAGTTTGGATTCCATGCTACACAAGGAATAATGAACGCACAATTTAACAGGGCAATTGGGAATTAATTCTATGGGCCATCTTTCTTTACTTTCCATTGCCGGTAAATCTTGAAATGTGGTAATGATGGCGGAAGGTGTCCATTCAATGTCATCGAGAATGACTTTGGGCCCAAAAAGGCGAGCGAATTTGGCCATTCGAGCTCTTTGAGGTACACGTGCTAACAACCGATGTTGAATGGACTGTGTAAAAGGAATAAAAATGTTTTTCGGCTTCCGGAAAAGAGGCATTTATAGTGTTTCGGGGGTCATTTCGCGAGTCTTTTTTCAATGAAGTCGTTATTTTTGAGAATTTCTGGAGCGATTGTGGTGGGGCTTGGTTAGGTGCAGGGGATTATGGGACTGGGGCCAATTTGTCGGGTTTTGTGATTTCGCAGCGTGAGGTTTTTGGTCAGTTTTGGATGACATGAATGGGCGTTTTGTGGGGAAAACATGTGAATTGGGCGGTTTTTTGGGTATTTTGGGGGTTGGGTTTTGCGCGGGCGTGAGGTGAGATTGTAGGTTTTCTGAGGTGATTGATATTCTTTATCCTACAATAATTTTTATCAGGAAAACTCTTTTCGTTATTGAAGATTTCAAAAAAATTGCTTCTTTTGATGTTATTTACCATTTTATCGATCATTACTGTCAAATTTCTATGTATTATATTTTTGAAGGAAATTTATTTATTTTGGTTTTGAAACAAAATTGGCAAGATTCCTCATTTTCTCTTGAGTCTAAAATTTCAGAAAATTTTAGCCTTTTCTGATCGTAGTTACATTTTTTAATTAAACTAATTTTTTTATGGATATTTGGCAACTTATGTAGTCCTTTTTAACAGAAGACTCCAAAATTTCAACAATCTACAGAATTAGTCAACATTTTCCAGAACTCTAGGTATTTATCAACATTTTTAGGATGGTTGATAATTTAAAAATTTTCAAAATTCCTTAGATTTTTCAGAAATTTACGATTCTAAACGATGTATAAACTATTTAAAATTAACTAGTATATTGCATACAATTAGATCCTAATTAATTAAGATTTCTTGGAATTCTTTTCATGTTTTTCAAGTTCTTCATATTTTCATTAAAATATTAAAATATTTTCTCATGGCTGTTTCAAAGAAATATAATAATGAACACAGTCTACGAAATTATTATACATTTTTTGAATTTTTTAAATCTTCTCGAATTTTCATTTTTGCATATTGACAATCAACCAAATTTTACTGTTTCTTAACATTATAAAATTTTCGAAATTTATAAGACCATTCAAATTGGTTGAAAATTTCGGAATTTAATATGAACTCGTTTAACCTTACAATTTTTTTTCAACTTTTTATTTTTTGCGATTGTTTGAGATTTGTTTGTAAAATAAAATACATTATCAGATATACATCATATCAATCAATAATATACGTATTAATTATAAATATTCTTTAATGGGAAATGATAATAAACCCTTATTTAATTATCAAATGGATAATAAACACATTCTGCATAATTTTTTAAAATTTACCAAAGTTCCATGGATTTAGAAATTTTTTTTGTTTGACAACTTTTAGATTTATCATTTTTTTTGAATTTTCAAAAATGACGGAATTTCAAACAGTATTCGATCCATTTCAAAATGCCCATATTTTATAAGAATTCGTGTGACTTGTAAAATTTTTATAGTTTCCTAACTTTCTTCAAGTTCTTCAGATTTTCATCCGAGAATAAGAAAACGTTCTCTCCTTATGCATAATATTCAAGAAATTAATACAGAATACAAAACTCGGAATCATTTTCTGCAATTCCACTAATTTTGGATTTTCCTTGATGTATTAACAATCTTCGAAATTTCACTATTTTTATTTTTATTTTTTGAATTTCCATAATTCCTAACATAATACGAAGTTTTCAAAACTTTTCGAAATTTCGTAAAAACTATTTCAACTCATTAAAATGTCTGATTATTTCTAATAATGGCAAATCTGTACTATTTTCTAGAAAAATGATAAAAATTATTATATTTTTCATAAAAAATTATGCATATAAACACAGTATACAAAATATCAACACTATTTTTGGAATTTCCAAAATTTGAAAATTTCTTCCCTTTATTGCCAATTCGAAAAATAGAAATTTTTCCAGCACCTAAAATTTTAAAAATCTCAAGAATAATACAATTCATCCAAAATATTACAAATATTGAAAATCCTTGTCTAACATATAAAAAATTTAATAATCACTCAATGTTTTACAATTTTAAAGGTTGTTCATCAAAAATAAAAGAAATTTCATCCATTCATATTTCAGAAAAATACATTGATGAACATAATGTACGAAATTTAGGAACATTTTTTTAAATTCTATAAATTGACATCATCCTTTTGGTAATTGATTAACAATTCAATCAGTAATTATGGATGTTTTTTCAACTTCTGAAAATTTTTTTAATTCTAAGCATGGTATATTCAACCCCAAATTTTTTCAAATTCATAAATATTCGTCCAGTTTACGATGATTCTCGAAAATTTCCGATGTTTTTTAGTTTTTCAGTTTATTAATCGAAAAGAAATAAATTTCATCATCCATATTGTAAAAAAGTATGATATTTAACACAATCCAAAAAATTCGGTAACCATCTCTTAAATTCAACAAATTTCTAAAATTTTAAAAGATTATGGTCTTCTATCAAGATCTTAAATTATGTAAAACTCGCAAAATTTAAAAAGTAATACAAACTTTCTCATACTTTTCAAATTTCATGAAACATTGTAGATATAATAAAGTTTTGTCGTTCTTTTTTAACATTTTTTTAATTTTTGAGCCAAAAAAATGCAAGCTACATGATTATATTGACTTCCAAGTTAATATAATTTCTTTTGCATAATCATCAACCATGTTTCACTTTTGATGTTTCTAAAAGTAACTAATACATACAGTCCAGTATTCCACTAACATTCGACTTAACCAAACAAATGATCAAACATCGTGCTACACAAATGATTCAACTACTTAAATTCGCCGACTCCAAAGTACAAAAAATCACTCAAGTCACTTTCCCCCAACACATTTTGACAAAACCTTCCCCCACTTGCACCCCATACGGTAGCCGACAAAACTAGCCGAAAATTTCATTTTTCGAAAATCCCGTTACCACGTCTTACGATTCTTACGAACACGACCGAGAAATAAAAATCTCGAAGAAACAGATGTTGCTTTAGAAAACGTTCATTATTATATTCAATGCGGGGGAGAAATAGATCCGGTGAATTAGACGGAAAAAAGTGCAACATCTGTTGTGGCACATTTCGTTAGGAGTATCTTTAAGAGGACTTTTAAATTCGAGACACGCACCTTGAAATTTTTCATCTGGGGCCCTTTTGATGGGCCTGACAAACAAGTTGTTACGCCCACGTTCTACCTTTTAACGGTTTCGGGGTCAACAAGTGAGGCCCGATCGTTTTTCTCGGGCCTCACTTCACGCTTTCGGGAATCTTTGGCGAATCTTTTGATCCCGGCAAAATTATGCACTTGGGGCATAGAAGAGGGATAACAATAGCGTTTTTTATGGGGGTGGTTTCGTAGGGTTGATTTTTGTGGATTAAGCGATTTTTTGAAAGATATTTGTGGTTTAGAGCAAGAAAATAGACAAAAGGTGGGGGAGGGGGGTATTTAGATGTTCAATTACTTTATAAAAGTTGAGTAGAATTTCTTATTATTTTATGAAAAATGAGAGAAGATTATTGTCTTAATATAAATATAGTAATAGATAACAAAACTAATAATATTTAAAAAATGAATCAAAATGATGATAATCGTGATAAAATTACAGTCAGAATAAGGATAATAAGAATTGAAAATAAAAATAACTTAAAATATTGAAATTTTGCGAACTAAAATTAAAAGGGACTTAACAAAAGATTTCATGTGTATCCTTAAAGTTGAAAAAAATCTAAATTTTTCAACATTATTTACTTAAATATAACAACAATCTTGGTTTCAGAAGAATTTTTACTCGCAACACAACAGAATTCAAATTATAAATATTAATTAAACCCTAATAACGTTAAACATAAAGGTTTTAAAAATTTCTTCAAACCAGAGAATATAAAGGGAAAATTAAAATCTACTGAGAGAAATGTTTTCTTAGAAACGTAAACAAATATTCGGAATCTCTAAACGTTTCCATCCTGGATTATTCAACCAAATTATAAAAAAAAGTATTAGGCAATCAACACAAACACACAAAAAATATAAAAGTACTGTTATTTTGGATTATTAAAAATGAAAAAATAAACAAATCGTCAAAATACAAAAAATCATTTACATGTTCATTTCTTCAAAATTTATAACAAATATGTTGATCTATTAAATTTTGAATTCTAGAGCATCTAATTGTAAAAATCTACTTAGCAATCCAAAATATACTTCCTATATCTACAATTTTTCTGAAATCATTTAAACACTGAAAAATGCAAAAAGTATCAATCAAAATTTATAAAAGGAATGTTTTCTGGAAAGTGTAAACAAATATTCAGAATCTCTAAAATTTCGAATTCTAAATTACTAAATTCTGAGAAACGTTTAAAGCAATCAACAGTAACACAAAAAATTTATAAAAATACTGGGTTATATGAAAAATCTTGAGAGCACTTCAAAAAACGAAAAAATTCGAAAAATCATAAAAATAAATAAAACTGTATGCCATTCTCTCACAAATTAATGAGAATTATGAAAACCTATACAAATTAGAATTCTGAAGCATCTATTTCTATAAATTTTCAAAATTTCTTGAACTTTATTAGGCAATCTATAAGAATTCTAGAAATCCATAAAAAAAAAAAATTTCAAGAAATTTATTAAAAAAAACGCTAACAATACTACAAATCTATAATTATCTAATCGTAAAACTGTGTAGATAAAAATTTTTTGAAAATCGATAAAACATTAAATTCAAGAGCATATAAATAAAAAACTCTATAAAATTACGTGTGTAAAAATACCAGGAAATTCTTTCAAGGAATTTAATAATTTAAAAAAACAAAAAAAAAGGTATAAAGTATTATAAACCTGTAAAAGATACTGTTTTCTGAAAAATTAATTTGAATACTCAAAACTGTTAAATTTTTATACTAAAACATCATGTTTTAAACATTTCTGGAACGATTTATAGAAATACTATGAATCTATAATAACATCAGAAAATACAAGTACATTGTATGGATATAAAGAGAAATGCTTTAACTTAAAAAATCAATAAAATACTTTAAATATTGTCAAATTTCAAGAAATTTTATAACTTTGATACCTAGAGCATCAAATCTCTGGATGACTGTATGACAAACCATAATAGTATCGAAAAATCCTTCAAGTTGGAATAATACTGAAGAAACATTGAAAATACTTATTTCATTAGAAAATAAAAATGTTCTTCTCTGGGACTTTAGAGTCACAAAAATCGTATTCTATTAAATTGAATACGTACATACGTAAAAAATGTGCGACTTTAAACTCAAGTTAATTTTAAAATTCAAAAACTTAAAAATCTTGCAATTTGAAAAAATTCGAAAATCGCACTTGCATAATTAGATCGTCAGAGATGAAAATTCACATGGGTAAATCTCGAAGAAAACATTTTGCCAAGAGACTCTCCTTAAAAAATTTTTTATGCCTTCTTCTTATTCCTAGGAGGATCTAATAAAAAATGAATCAATTTCCAAAATAAAAAAAAGAAGCATACAACCAATAAATATTCATTATTATTTCAGAATATTATTTCATGTTTTCGGAGAAAAAGTCGAATTGTTTTCTTAACAATTCAAATTTTCATAAAGTAACGGTGTTTTCAGAAATTGAGTAGATATTTATTCAGTGTTTCATAATTTCTGCTAACCTATCCAAGAAGTTTTTCAAAGAAAATCAAGAAAAAGTATGAAAAAAACAAAACTGCATAATTTATGTATAGGCTTTTATCAGTAGCACGACCAACTCAACCTAAGCTCACTTTAACCTGAGCAGCTGCCTCCCAATCGAGGCGAGTTTTTATTTCATTCTATTTTACCTTGCCTTCTGTCTGTGCGTGGGGTGAGTTGAAGACCCCAAATGGCGAGACATCGCCAGGTACAACCACTCTGTTGCACTCTGTCCGGAGTCATGCTTCAAGGGGGAACATCTGCAAACCTCCCCCCAAGCCCCTCAAATGTGTCAATTTCACCTTTATTTGACGGTAAAACATTGCTCGTGGCAAACAAATTGTTTCAACTAAGCCAGGTGTTGAATAAAGTTACAGAAATAAAAGATTTTAATAATATCCAGACGTGTGAAATAAACTATTGCAATATAATAAAAGTATAAAATGAAAATGAACTGCAATAAACACTCTTCGAGTTCATGAATACTCAAAAATTAGGAATTTATTGTGAATGCTGTCACATGATTCAAAATAAAATATAGAGTATTTAAACACTTTCAATTATCTAAATTTTATTGCCACAAAAATTGTATAAAATTTTTGAAAACAACTCACAATTAGGAAATCCGTGTTCTTTGTAATATTATCCAAGATTCTATGAAAACGATGTTTCCTTTACGAATATGTCTACGAATTGAGCAAAACTTTGAAATATTCATTCAACAGCAAAGCTTTGATCTCGAAAGCCACATTGTTTCCTTCGCCCCTTGTTTCACACCCTCCCCCCCCCCCCCCCATCTCGACACTCTATTGCTTGCTTTTGCAGCATCATCATGTTGATACTTCCCTCAATGATTCTGCATATTTTGTCAAATTAATTGATGATTCTACGTGGTGAATTTTTTTCAAGTTTCTGAAAGGAGATATGAGATCTATTTCATCAATTTAACACATGTTGGAAAAATGGTGATAAGTTATTGAGCAATCCACGTCGAATATTTGAACTTTATAATGAAAATGACAGAATTTTGTGAAAGATAAGTATGAAAATGTTTCTTTCAGATAAAAATATTATATCCTTCCCATTAATTGATTTTTGACGATTTGATCTTTTGAAATGAATGATAATGTTGAAAAAAGGAAGTAAAATGCAATGAATGAATGAAAGAAAAAAATGTAAAATAAAGTAAAAAATTGACAAACTTCTAGTATCCATTTATCTATGAAAAATGTTAGTCCCTCGAGAATTGCATTCATTAATTCGACTTGACTATTCGAAATGGTCTTCTTTGCCAACTCCGGCAAGGGGGTAAAGCCTGTAAACAGTGAGTGCTAGTCGCGTGGCATGGCAGATGCTAAAAGGAGAGCGGCAAGAAACAGGGGTGCCCGGTTTGACCGTGTACACATTGTGTACTCATACACACATGCACATCGCCATCAGGTAATAATAAGAAGGGCCCATCGAAAAACATCCAAAAGAGAAGAAGGGGGCTCGAAGTTAAGGCTTGATTGCAACTTATTCAAATTTCCATTGTCCAAGTGAATTGGGTAATGACGACCTTTTTTTGGCTCTTCAACTTCGAAATTAGAGACTGATAAAACATGAGTTTCATTCTTCAGAAATAAGGGTACTTTTTAGATATACAAAAATTTCAAGGTCACGAGAAAATGACTTCACGAAATTGATGAACTCTGTATCATCAACGATTGAGGTTTTCCCTTGCAGAAATTTCGAGGTCATGAGGAAAAGACCACCCCCTGCCTTCCATTGTAAGAAATGGATGAGGAAATTGATGAATTCTATGGATCGAAAGGAGGGATGAAATAAATCGAAAGGGTGTAAAGTGAGGGGAAGGATGGGGCTCGGGGTGGTTGCACCTTAGGACCCTCGTGGAGCTCCTACGTCACATGCTCAGCTGCCCGTACGTCATTCCATTTCTTTGTCTCAGAGGACCCTTGCTCACCGATTCAGGCCACGATCTAAAGCCACGAGCGTGACAGATGTTCTGTGACGTACATATTTTCTCCCTTCTTATTTAGATTGGCGGTTCTATTTATTTTGTTGCGATTATTTTCATGCTTTTATGGGAAATTTTATGGGGAGGGGGTGTCTGAGGTGAGAAATCTGTGTTAGGAAATTTGAAGAAATGCAAGTACTAGTATGAATTACTGTTGTTTGAATCTGGAATCTTTTTTTTTAATTCTGGAAGAGATTAGAAAAATTATTTTCTCTTGTTTTGGACGAAAATTGCGTTTCACAAGGATTGGAACTCCAATGTCAATCTCAAGTCTCGACGACCGTGCGAACCGATCTCGAAAAGACGTCGAAAATCAGGAAAAAAGGAGACAGGTGATGCGTCTTAAGGGGCGCCAGGTGAGGCTCTTCTTTTTCGCTATTTTACGTCCAAATTTTTCGAAGGGTATCTCGAAGAAATACGATTCTTCCGATATTCTGTAAAGTTTTTCTTTACACTCGAAAGGAGCGTTTGTGTCCCCGGAAATCTCTTTTGCATGCAAGAACAGATGCAAAGGGTTGCCGGAATGCAAAGGAACCCGGGAATAATGGCCACTTTTCATAGCACCATTTTTCGGGTCCCTCGGTTTTGGGCAGTTGCGTCCTTTATTCGGGATCTTTATGAAATTCGCGATGACGTCTAGATTTATTCGGGAAGAACGTCTCGACAGACATTTGAAGGACTCGAACGAAAGGATGCCAAAGGAGACGGTTTTCAGAATATTTGGTGAAAGGGTATACAATTTTTTTTTTTTTTTCGTTTGTGAAAACACGTACTTTCATAAAAGGGTTCAGTTTTGAGAAGTTTCAGAAAGTTTATGTCATTCTATAATTTGATGAATTCCTAATTTTTTAAAGATTCGAGGAAACACTATACTAACTGCAAGAAATTCATTACTTTTTTCTTGAAAATTATCCAAAATGTCATGCACTTCCACACAATTTCAAAAATACTCCCTACACACGAACTAAAATTTATTTTGCTTATTGTTTTCCTTTTTTTTTTTCAATTTTCCCTATTTTTTCGAACTTCCATTAATTATTGAATAAAACATGTAGAAAAGTATTTTTCGATGATATTAAAAATTGACATAAATTTTTGTAAGTATAAAAAAAGTTTTTTTTCGCCTCTTTTTGAAAGTTTTCACGAACTTAAGCCTAAAAATAAAAAACGAAACTTTCTTATTAAAATGCAAACTTGTCTAGTTTGAAAGCTCTTAGACCGGTTTCATTGGGACCTGTTCACAAAAAAAAGGATTATTCAAAAAACCTGACCGACCCTACAAAACTCATTAACATATCATTGAATACAGTTAGGGGGGAGGGGGGTGTGGCACCCTGCACTGATACATCGTTTCTTTGAAATGATTCAACTTTTCACGAAATAGGTGTTTCTGCCTGAAATATGACTCTCAGAATACTCATAAATGTTTTGGAATATTTTACTTAGTTTTACGTACTTTGTTCTTGCAACTATATATTAATAGTTTCAAAACTCAATATCATTATATTGTGATAAAAGTTTAAAAATTAACTTATTCTCGACTGAATTACTAGATCAACTAAATGTCGACGTAAAAAACTTACGAAAGATTGATATGTATGTTTTCGACATGAAAATCGAAAAATATCTTTTTCATAACGAAATTCTACAACAATAGTTCGTAACCTCAAATTTCAACCAAAAATTTCAACCTTTTTTCAAAACTCTACGAATTTTAAAAATTTAAATAATTGTGGACAATTTATATAATTTACAGTGTTCCTCGATTTTTCGAAATTTACAAAATTCAAAAATTCAAAACATTTTGTAAAACATCTTTGTTTTACTAACTTGTCACTCTAAAAATTAGGAGAAACAGAACTAATGCAATTTCGAGATTTAATGGTTAATATTTTTTTAATCTTTTTTTTAAATCACTATTGTAGATGAATTTTCTTCGAAAGATGAAGTATGTAATTTCTTCTGTTAGAATCAAGCTTTGGCGACAAAATGAAAAAAAAAAAAGTTATTACAATTTGACAATTTTCCTACGATGAAACTAGTCAAATTCAAACGAAAAGGAAAAACATGGGTCTCCTCAATTTCCATGAAGAAGCTTGAAAAAATTTTCTTGATATAAAAAAACTGGCCCTGAATTACTAGAACGATTTTAAATAAAATAACCTTCTTATTCATTTTCATTACATTCAAGATCTTTTCTTCTGCAAGTTTTTTCCTAAGAAAATAATCCTAACTTCTCTCAAACCATACAAAACTCAAACCATCATACCAATATTCATTTCAAGTCTAAATACATCATCTAATAGCCCTAATCTACCATCACTCAAATGTGACACATAATTTCCCTAACCTTGAATTCTCATACATCACCTCCATAACAACGTCAACAATTTTCAAAAAATACTCAGCCTGTCTCATTCTGTTATATGGATATTTCAAATTCTTCCTCTTTGCCAATTTTCAAAGACTTCAATATTGTAATAGTAGCCAAAACAGACACATCCCAAAGTCTAGTTCATTATCCAACCTTTCCTTCTCACAATCAAATTAAGAACATTTCCAAAGTTAAGATATTTCTAGAATGAATTACAATGAAGTACATCATCAAGAAACTTGATTCCTCACTTGTAATGAAATCGAACAAATCATAGAGATCGACATAGCCCAATCCTGACCTACCTGAACCTGACACAATCAAGATCAATAAACGTACATCTTTCAAATGAAACCGAGCCAAATTTTCATTTCCCTTCATCTCGATCTCACTCCCAAACAACTCGAGGAACTCACGAAAAAAAAAGGACTCGAGAGATTTTTCAGCAACGCCCTGTACCCCTTTTTTTCATTTCGCACGCGTCGCCGCTCGGACCACTAGGCGATCAATGAATTGGAGCGTCCATCTTTTTTTGGTCAGCATCCTCCCGTTCTCGTCCCACGCATTTTCGTTGCATCCGACCCTCTTCTTCCTCTCACCCACCCCCCCCCCTCTCCACCTCCACCTCCTCCACCCCCGACCTCGACGTTTTTCTCTCTCTTCCTCTTCCACCCCAGCAGCCTTCTTCCTCTTTTTTTTTCCTCGTCTTCCCTCCGAACGTCTCGCTTCCTCCAAATGCAACGACGCACACCAACTTTTCTCCACTGCCACACAGACTCACATTTATATGCACACTTTAACCCCCTTCCAACCCCTAGCTCGAGCTCTTTTGCTGCTTGGTCACTCGCCTGCAATCGAAAGCTGCGTATTGAAGGTATTGCCCCTCTTCTTCCGACCCTCAGGATTTTTCCGATTTTCGTGGTGCAACGGGAAAAGACTGCAAGTGCGTTTGGCTTGGAGAGTGGGGTTGGAATTGGGTATTTTGAAGTGAACTGGGAATACAGTAGACACTCGGCTATGTGGAGGATTTCTTTTAAATGACTTTCTTGATTCATTAGGGAGTGTGAAAAAATAGGTAAGAACTGTATGGGGGTTGAATTGGTCAAGCAATGCACATTTTTTGAAAATCTATATTTTGAGGAAACTGTAGGGAAAATAAGGACCTTGACTATCGTCTGGCTAAATGTTTGATTTTCTTTAAGAAGGAAGATTTTGAAGAATGTTTACTTCTGCCTTCTCAATTCCTGGAAGTTTTAAGGATCGTTCTGTTTTTTGCAAACTTCTAAACCTAAGACATTGAACATTAAATAATGTATATTGATGTATGAAACTGCAAATTTCTATCATAAATAAAAGCTTTTTCTTAGTTCATTGCTTACATTTCTATTACAAAAAGTCAAGGGGAACGAGATTGATATATATTCATCGAAAGTCAAGAATATTCGAGAAAATATCGGATTCCAGAGCGAAATTCGTATTGAAAATCTATCGATTTAACGAATATCATTATTTACTGCAATCACTGCATTTTTGGAAAGCTACGATTGGAATAACAAAATTTTTTATTTCACGATCCCTAGATGGAAAACTGGATCAAAAAATACGTAATAAGTGGAAAAATCACAAATTTTTGATCAAATAATTGAAAAATGCAACAAATCATAAAATGTAGGTTTAAATAAAAAAATGGTAACTCAGAATTTTGAAAATTCACCTCTATGCTCTTGGCTCATTGAAAATCAGTGATTTCATATCTTAAATCTCATTTACACATGACAGTAATATTTTCGTCGACTTTACTACACAATAAATATTCAATGAAAGGTAAGAAATATGAAGATTGAAAGTTTTTTGATTTTGTATTTCACCCTTTAAAATTTTGCAAATTATCAATATCTTGTACCAGTCAACTAAATTGACTTCATTTTTATAAATTTGTTAGGAAATTCACAAGAATGTTTCTTCTTATCGTAATTTTTCAGTATTGAAATATTCATAAATTTTGGATATAAATTTGTTCATCGAATTGACTACAAAATAAAAATCCGGTAGAAGAGCAAGAAATGACAAAATTTTTCCAAGTCATGGTTATGGATTCAATTATTGAAAAACAAAATTTCAAGATTATGAAAATTTTTGATTTTGGTGCATTACGTGAAATATGTTGGAAATTTTCAATATGTTGTAGCAAAAAACCGAATTGACTGCATTTTTTAAAATTCCTCATAATACACTAAGAATTTACTCTCCATTATTATTATGACCCAAGGTTAGAAATTCATCATTTTTGATACATATTTTCGTATACCTCTGGCATAGAAAACTTCTTTTTCGTCCAGTTCAAAATCTTCAAACTCGTTCTACAGCCGGAGGTACAAAAAAGTATCGTACGTAAATATCAAATTTATGTTCTATTACGTAATACACTATTTTATCTAACTTGCTGCAAAGTAAAAATAATTGAAAAAAACTGAGAAATGAACAAATGTGAAATAGTTAACTAATTATATATAAAAATTTTTGTATTCTGAACGAATCGTTACCTCGATTGTTTGGATCTGGAATTTTCGAAATTTTTATTTTAATTTGTTATAGGAATCAATGGCAAATTCACATCAATAAATTTAACTTACTGCACCCTTCAGCAGTTGTATTCGAAAGAAATAGATTTGAATTATGATATTAATGTTCTGTTGATATTAAGAAAAATGATAAATAATGAATGTAAATTCGTATTGATATAAGATATGAATTTCACCCAATCATTATCTGCTCTTCCGATTTCAGCAAAATTCACCGAAAATGTAAAAATTACAAATTTTTGTTATTCATATTTTCTATTTTTCTTCTTGTAAATCCAGGACTATCATTTTTTCTGCCTTTCCTCTTAAACTCCTATATTGTAGAAAACTCCATAAAAAAATCAGTGCTTAAAAAAAATAGGGAAATAAAAGTAAGAACTATCACAAATAATAAATGATGAACAGAAATTTTTAGTCTGTCGCCACAAATTTACCTACATTATAATTTCTCTAACCAGTCCCAGATAAAAATCAAAATCCCCATTTTCCTTGTTTTTTCCGACCCAAGGTTGTCAATCACCTCGCCGAGACACCAGTCACGTTTCGTGCGCTGAAAAAATTGTTTAACACAATTTTATCCGCACGAGAAGCTCTTTTTTTCTGGTCCAGGAAAATGCAAGTTAGGCTTTTTTTCGTTTCACGGGAGATTTCCTCCCCCGTAGGCTCGCATTATCTCTTGACCACGGCATTTGCCGGGCACACAAATCCACTTCACATGCACGCGAAAATACGAGGAGAGATAGGCGATGCACGGTCCACTCGGGGGTGGTTGGAACCAAGCCTGGAAGCGAACGTGGGAGAGAGCGAGACGGACAGATGCGTGGGCTAACGTGGCATACTGATGCATGAGCTTTTGGATTTCGTTTGTGCATCGGCAGATAAATCTCCCCGACGTTTATGAACAAAGAGGAAAAGAAATGGGGAAAAAGGACGGAAGGACGAGAGGAAATGAAACGCATGCGCCCCGGAGAGTGGGCATCCTGGGCGAGTGCAGGACCTCGCTTATTCTCGAGTAGCCTGGCCTGTTTACATTTGCCCCTTTTGCGCCTGTTATTTAGCCAACCATTCCAACGGTTTAAGAGTCACTGAAAACGCGTCCTCCCTGAAAATTCGCCGTTTTTCAATGGACCTATGGGAGAAATCGACTCATATGAGAAATATACCCCCATGAATTTCCCACTGGGTCGTAACAACTGATTCTATCCACTTTACTCGATTTTCCCAGCCTATGATTCCTCTCACTGAATTCATATGTGAGAAAACAATCCGTCGGAAGCCAGGATCCGAACCCGGGACCTCTCGATCACGCGTCGAGCGCTCTTCCAACTGAGCTACTTCTGCACGTATTCGTTCTCACATTGAGTTGAATCATTTTTTCCTAGTTATATGACGTTCCTGATCTGTGGAATTTCCAGCACACGTTTATGAGTGTCAAGCACAAGACGTTTAGATGGATTCAAGTGAAAAAATTCGATGCTATGAAAGTCATTAAGTCATTGTACCACATGCTGAATCAAAACTACTGACCTGGGCCGATTAAATCAGGTTTTCTATTCATTTTTATTTCATGATTGATAGCATTGTTCTAAGAAACTGTTTAATTTACATAAATCTAAACCCCCGAACTGTCATACATCGATGTTCGACTGTATATTATATATATATATCTGATTTAGGCTCCAACAATTATAAAATTTGTCTTCTGCTCTGTCCAAAAATCTCGTCTCCTTATATCGAAAATACGATGAAGAAAACATAATAGTCAAAACACTTACTGTGTTTTCATTTCTATAAAGAAAAATTTATCGTTATTTATGAATGAATAAAATTCTTTTATGAAAACTAATATCAGCTATACACAAATTATTGCATTATTTTCTCTGAGATAATAATAACAGGAAAAATGTGTATTTGCATAAATTATTTGTACACGTGCGATTTTCGCTGTAATATGCGTATGGTTCATAATGTGACTAATCATTGAGTATGATGAAAATGGTAGAACACAAACTATCAATTAATGAATAAATGAAAATGAATGCTTCAAGAACATTTATCGTTAATTATCGATAAAAATCAGTTGTTCCTTTATCCATGTTACTGAAGCAGTGAATTTTAATTACGCGACTGAATCTAAAGAATACTTTGCCTACAAAAGTTCGAGGTAAAAATTTTTAAAATATGAAAAAATACAACATGCTTACAAAATGAGCTAATAACAAAAATTATTAAAAAAAATTAAAACTGTGAGAATTTTTATTCATTCCTTTGAAAACAAATCCCTAACAGTACACTTTATAAATTGAATATCATACAAATTCTCAAAGTTAGAATTTTTTTTGTAATATACGATTTTTTGTTGTTCAATCTAAAAATATTTCGTATTGCATGAAATGTAGAATATTGGAGGAATTAAAGGTTCGGAAGAATTTCTAATGACTGATTTCCATACTTTTCGAAAAAATTTTTTTAATTTTGGAGTGTTCGAAAGAGTTATGTGAAAAACAAGTATGAGTCGAAATTCTTTCATTTCACATTTTTTTTTTTTATTTCTGATTATTTTCAACACTAAGAAAGCCTTGTAATGTTCAATAATTTTGTTACTTATCTATAAAACAATACTCAAATTTCTTGCCTTTCAACTTTTTTCCAATTATTTGTCAAAAATCCCAAAAGTGTGGAATTTTAGCTACAATTTTAAAACAGGCACTCAGCTAGATGAAAAAAATTGATTTACTCATTTAAGGTATTTGATTATTCTTCTGAGAATTTTTATTTCTCCTAAATTTTTCCAAAATTGAAAAATATTTTGAATTTTTATAACCTAATGAAATCCTAAATTTTTCACTACTTTAGGGTCGAAATAATCTCAAGAAATCCGCATCTTCTTTCACGATTTTTCATTGCTTTAAAAATGTGTCCAAGATGTTTGTTCATTCCAGAAATTAGAGAAAATTTTAAACTTCTCTCGACTGCATTTCTTATAACTGTTAAGAATTCAACGTAACACAATAGCCTCATTTCTCGATTTTATCAATATTTTTGCAGACATTGTTAAATTTCAAGAATATAAATATAAAGTTTTCGAACAGTATGTAAAAATTAACTTGACTGTTATAAAATTTCATGTACTCTCTCAGTTCGAAATAGTAAAATTTTTACTAATTCAATTTATGGGTCAGAGACAATCAGAGATCTACTAATAAGCTAGTAGAATCACACAAGTTGACTAAAAAAATTACTTCAATTCTACTGAACTATATATTATATGATCCTAGTTGTCAAAAAAGTTCATGTAAAAAACATTGATAACAGCTTGATGTTTAAAAAAATTATTATTCTAACAAATTTCTAAATACGTGTGTTATCATTGTTTGATTTTTTACTTTTTTGAATTAAAATGCTATTTAGATGAATTATAATTGCAGTTGTAGAAATTTATTATTACGAATAGTAACTATTTACTGAAGTATAAGTAAAAATTAATTTTTCCATTAGTTGAACCATATTTATCTTTTAGTCAGGATGCACGAATAAGACTAGTCAGAACCTACCAACTCTAGTAGTGGATTTCAACAAAAGTTTACTTTTTTCTTTAGTCGAATATCACTAATTTCACCACTAATTTAATTAGTAGATAATTGCTAAGACTTTAGTTGCTCCCTTTTAACTTTTTCAATCAGTGAAATTCTACTATTTATTAGTGGTTTTTTACCAATTTAAACTTCGAGAGTATTAACTAAGGTTTGCATTTAAAAAAACTGTCAAACATCTGTGACATCTGTGAACTGCGAGGCCTATCAATAACGATAAATGTCATTTAACACATGAAATGATAATTTCCGATATCAAATTCTGCTAATTATTATCGATTTAAACAAAATTTCCCCATACTTTTTTCCTTGAGTATGTCTCAAAGTTTTTTGATGACAGTCTGTAATAAAAATCCAAAAATATAACAAAGCGTACCATCAGTGTCATAAAAACGTGCCAACTTAAAATTCCAGAACACATTTTCTCTAATCATACATGGAAAATTCATTCCCAACGAATTGAAAAAAATCCGAAAACGAACGAATGACGTGAAACGTAACGAAAGTAAAAAAGTCGACGTCGAAATGACCGTCTGTCTCAAAATTCAATAAGCCTCGTAGTGACAGTAGTACCGCTACGTAAAAATCGTATTTCATCCCTTTGATGCTAACGTTCCATCTCGCCCTTTCGTTTTTCTCTCGATTGTTCCTCTTTTCGTGGGATTTTACATAGGAAATGTAACGTTTGTTCGTATTCATCATTTTTCCTAGAAATCAGCTTCCAACCTTTCGTTGGTAATATTATAATTTCACGACGTCTGATTCGGATTACCCATTCCGTTCGCAGCAGGTGTTTTTAATACTACTGGAAAATTTGAAATTAAACTTGCTCGCGTGTTCGTGAGTTCTGAAGACAGGTTTTTTTCCATAGTGACATTAACGGAGATTGTTTAATTCATTCTATAGTATCCTATTAATAAAAAAATACCCTCTCAAACAAAAGAAACAAAAATTTCATGAACATAAGCTCTGCATTACATCTTTGACAAATCTTTTTTAGTTTAAATCGTGTTGTACATCTATTCACCATCGTAATGACTCTATTTGTTCGCAGGACTTATTTTTGCTTTTGCAAATAGATTGCTGTTATCGTCGTAATAGTTGTTCGAATCATCGGAGCAAATCATCGTTGTACGATTGTAATTTTTTTTATCTATGGCGAATATATATAATGTTATATTCCTATAATAGATCAGTTCTACGAGATTGTAAATCGCTTGATGATCTCATATACACATTGCTGGATTATCATATTTCACTATGTATTTTGTTTTACTTTATCTCTCCAAGTTATTCATTCATTTGGAAGATCGGGTTACAATTCGTGGTATTGTTGACAAGATCAAGATTGTTGTGTTTGAAAACTCTGAAGGATTTCATGATGCGTAAAATTAGATAAATATACTATTATCAGTTTCAAGATAGATGCTGCGGTTTTATCTATAAAGATACAATAGTTTTATCTATGAAGATAAAACTTTTGATCCATAAAAGAAAGAATTGTCCGTAGTCGAAAAGTATTTGTGTAGTCAGTATATTGTAGCATCCAAAAAGGAGTCTTGATAAATACATTAATTTTATTGAATTGGTTGGAATAATTTTATTGAACTGGTTGGAATATAACATTCGGAAGAGAAAAAAATTGAATAGTTTGATTTTATTTTATTAGTTCAATGCCTCATGAGGGCGTCAGCGCATCCCTTTCGTTTTCTCTAAATCCCAACTAATTTTTTTCGTTGTCTGACGGAAATTCTTTCCGCTTATCAGACCACGCTCGACATCGGCTCTCATGCCATCACATGCCGCTTCCTCATCCTGTGGAAACCTGTCGCCAACAGACTCGTCCACGATTTCATCACCAAAATTTCTCCATCACACGAAAAAAGCATATCCAGAGCCTTCCACATAAAAAGCTCATTTAAGTAACCCCCCAGAAAAGAAAATCAATCAAAATTCCTTTTTTCTCGCCTTCAACCTTCCCAACTTCAACATAATAAACAAATTAACCAAACTCTCATTCACAAATTAATTTTGCAAATATCGAATATAATTGATTCAAACAAACACGTGGGCTTTTTCGCGCGAGACCATAGTATTTGTTGTTATTTTATTGATGTTAGAATCCTCGTTTGAACTTTATGAAAGTTCCCGCGGTAGTGAAAATTATTTTCCATTAACAGATCGCCGATACTTTGTTGCGAATCGAGAATTAATATCCCCGATGCATCAACTTTTTGCGGTACCGTAATTTACGGCCCCGCGTGTTTTCGGCGCAATCAGCGAGCGTGAAAAATGGACGGAAAATCAGCGCTTTTTTCCCTATTTCCCGACCGTGCTCCCAATGGATCCCGATCCAAGTCTATATAACCGAGTTAAGGTTTGTTAGGGAATGAAAAAACTTTTTTCAGCGTTAAGCGATGTCCAGTTTCTACATACCATGTGACGTTTTTCTTTATAACGATATTTTTTTTGCCATGGAATGTTGCGTATTTTATTTGTTTGTGGGTATTGCATGTAGAACAACACATTTGGTATTTAGAGCCAATTTTAGAAAGTGACTTACCGATGGAAGTATCTGGCAATCTGAAACAAACAAATGAAAATACATATTAGACATGACGATTCAACAACAGTCAAGTTCCTAATCAAAAGAACCCACATCCCAGAATGATAAATATATAACATCAAAAATTTGATCGACCTTTGAGTTTGTACAAATGCCTAATGGACACGCTTGATATCAAAGCGAATTTCAAAACGAACCTCAAAAAGGGAATTACTCGGAGAGGGATGGAAAGTGTTTTTTAAAAAAAGGGTTTTAAACTTATCGACTTTTAGGATTAACTTGGGCGCATTTTTCCGAAAACAAGGTAATGCAAAACGCGTCCACCCAGCAAGCGAAGCGAGGGATGAAGGTGGCGGGAGGGGGCGAGAGGGTGGAGGGCGTGACCGGGCGAGAGCTGGCAGATTTTCGATGAGGAAAGAGGACTGACGATCGTCGTTTAGGTACGCTCGCTGAAACGATTTTTCGGGAAAGGGACAAATTTTCCTGACATTTTTTTAAATCTCGCATTGATTGTAAGACTTTTGCTCAAGTTCTAATTGTGATATGATGTACATAATGTGGATTATGGATACTGGTAGGACAAAAAATTTCTAAATGGATGAGTATGTTTTGAATTATGAAGGTAGGCTGATTTTGATGACATTTGGGCTTTGGTTCAACTTGCTGGATTAGATTTTTATAAAGGTAGTCTGCAGTGTTACTTAAGTATACACGAATGTGACAAAAGTTTGGGAGGTTCGATTCTACATATTTTTGGGGTATCAATCTAGCAGACTAGACCTTATGACATAATGACACTCAAAAGACTTACATTATGTCAGTCATTCATGATCCATCACTATAGGATGAATTTATTCTGCAGAAGAAAGTTACATTGTCATCTTCTATACCATGATTCATTATTCAAATGTTTTACTTAGAATCATTTTCAAATGCAAGCCATATTTGAGAATCTAGTTTGTTCTTGTTTTGTCCTGAAGCACCTACACGCACATCGAACATCTAAGATAGCGATTTCCACATGATTTGTTTTGGACTAACATTAATTCGTGAACCAAACCTTACTGAAATCATTATTGTCAAAAAGACGTAGCTCCATATAGCTTCAAATACACTCGGACATCGATGTAAGAAACATCGTTCTGAGGAACTCTTTATGATTGTGAAAAGATAATGTTATGCTTGGCCTTGTGTAGCCAGTCAAGTGGAAAAAATTTGGTGCCTGGAAAAGCATTAAGTCATTGTAAGCATGCCGATTAAAAACTAGTCATCTGGGCCAGGGCCCTTCAAATTGGGTTTTCTATTTATTTCTATTTCATGATTGACAGCATCGTTCTTAGGAGCTGTTTAATTTACATAAGTCCAAACCTCTAAATTGTGCCATACATCGATGTTCGACAGTATATTGAAGTTCGTACCAAAAAAGACGTTTTGCAGAGAAGTTAAATCTTCTTTGATTTGAAGAAAACAGCTGCTGGAAGTTATAGATTGTTGGTTGAAGCTTATGGTGAACATGCTCTTATCCAAATGAGTTGTGAACGATGGTTTAAATGCTTTAAAAGTGATGAATTCGATGAGAAAGACAAAGAGCGTTCAGGTCAACTGTAGAAGCTTGAAGGTGCAGATTTGCAAGCGTTATTGGATAAACGTTCAAACAATTGATAGGAACATTGAATATTGCCCAATCAACCTTTTTCAGCATCTATACGCATTATGGAAGATCCAGAAGGAAAGAAAATTTGTTCCACGTTATGAATTGAAGGAAAGAGACATTGATAAGTGAAATTTTGCTTGCTAGACAAAAAAGAAAAGGTTTTCGCATCGAATTGTGACAGGTGATGAAGAGTGGATCTATTTTGACAACCCAAAGCGTACAAAACCATGAGTTGACCATGGCCAACCTTCAACATCTCAACCATTGCGCAATGTACATGGAAAGAAGGCTTTGCTGTGTATCTGGAAGAATAGTGGAAGAGCATTTTTAAATCGTAAATCTTAATTCATTCCTCTCATCGTTGAAAAACGTTTCATCCAGTTGAAAAAAAAAGAATCTCGACAAAAATGAACGTGTATTAGGAACTGTTCAAACCTGGTGAAACGATTTCATGCTGGCAAACGATATCAACAGTTTAAAAAATAGAACCAGACATTGAAGGGAAAGCGACCAGAATATGCTCAAAGACATGATGAAGTCATTCTCCAACATGACAATGCTTGACTTCATGTTTCCAAATGTTTGAAGAACTACCTATCCAACTAGTGCATTCACCTGAATTGGCTCTAACGGATTACTACTTATTTCTACTGATGCAGCACTGACTTTCATTCTTACGAAGAAGTACAAATCCGGCTTCATGAATGGCCTTAAAAGAACAAACAGAATCTCTTCTTTGACATTAAAATCTCCCTCCCATCAAAAAACTCCCTGAATGATCATTGCCTTCGACCCCAAGCTTATCTTCACCTCACGTTCCGCATCATCGGACCAACGAAGACCGTTCCAACCAAGGACGAGTCTCGAAATCCAATATCCCGGAAGTGTAAGTACACAGAAAAACTCGGAAATGTGTAAGTGCGCCAAAGGGGGCTTGGGGTGGATTCAGGGGGTTGCTCTGGAGGCGCGCGCGCGTGTGTGCGTCGAAGGTGGCCCGTGGGGCAAGCGGGGGTGGTATGGGGTGGCGAGGGACAAAGGGGTAAAAATCATTGCGCGGTCCAGCCTGGAGGCTGATCGATGGTTGCTGCACTCGGCCTCCCCCTCACCCCCTTCATCCCCCTGCTGGCACCAGGCGCGCAACGGGTTCACCCTACGTGCACGCCGTCCAACGCATCCACTGATCCCGGGGACTCCGGTGACTGGCCAGACAAAAAATGGCCGGTGCGTTCGCCGGACGAGGCTGACGTCGGTGTTTGATGACCCCGGGGGTGGCAAGGGAGTTTGGGGGGAGGGCGGCCGGGGGTGGGCTCGGAGGGCCGTTTCGCCGGAGGGAACCGCGGACTGAGCCGGAGGCTCCCGTGGGAGGGCCGGCGATGGAATCGATGATGTCGGATGATTTTGCGAACGAAAGACCCCGGGTTGAACGCCCCGGTGACGGCGCTGGATGGGATTTTTTTTCGTTTCTGTGTAGGGTTTGAAAGAATTTGTTTAGGGGAAGAACGGTATGATCTTCCATCATTCTACGTGGATAAATATGCATTCAACTAAAAAAAAAGCTTCCTGACTCCCAGCAAAACTTTTGTCAATGCCCTCAAATCGATCAATTCAATCCCGACTCTTTGCCTCCGAAAACTACAGCACCCACGACGATAAATAGAAGAAACGAAGCAGAAACGACACGGAGTCGCGCTCGTTAACGACACGGAGAGCGCGTCTCCATTCTTAAACATACTCAAACAAAACGCTTCCTCTACACCGCGAGGCGTCCTAAACGGATGCGTGTATGATGGAATTTCTTCCGTCATTAAGAAAGCGTTACAATGTACGGATTTCTAAACGTCAGGGCAAGAATTGACGCGGTCCGTAATGCGACTCCCTCTCGACTCGGCGATTCTTTGTGTCTGGCGAAGAAACACTAAACGCGTCCCGTAGAAATTTTCTCACTTTGCGCTATGATTTTATTTTACATTCTTTTCTTCCACATGTGACAGGTGTTAATGTACAACAAAATAGATATAATTTCATATCCGTAATATTTGAGAACTCATAACAATTGATATTCTTCATTTTTTTATTCTACAAACTTCCTTTGCGTCGTGTAAAACTTGAATAACATCTACGCGAATGATAGGAATTTCTAAATGGTTGCAATGCCACAGCAAGACGAAATTTTTCCATGCAGATTTCTTGTCCTCTTAGCTCTTTTGTGCCTTTCCTTTGCTTCTGTTCCATTTCTTGTAGATACAAACGCGTGAATGCCTACCTCGGAGCCATCTGACAAAGAGCAACGCGATTTTTTCCTCCCCTTGCACGACGCTCACACATGTAATTTCATCGCGCATCGTGATGAAAAGCCTCGTCTATTTCACCTCGTTGCACTGAGAAGAATTCCTCGCGAAATCGAGGAAACAAGTCGTTCGGTACTTGCAACTGCGTAAAATTTCGTTATCATATTAGTTTTCGATTAGGACAAAAAATTCTTCAAGAATCCAAGTTCTAGCGTATGAATTCACCATCTTGTATTGTTTCGTGCGTTTTCGACAGCGTTCGGGTGGATTCGGGCGTCATTCGTGCACGATCGACAGAGTTCGCGCCGATTGGGGCGTGTCCGGATGTGCAAGAACTCTCCCGAAATCTTCCAATCAAAGAATAATCAAAAATTTAATGTTTTCTTTTTTCGTTTTTTAGCCAGACAACAATATTTTAACCATTTATACAGTCGTAATTTTTTTTTCCACGAGAATCAGAATCAGAGAAAACTTGTATCAGCAACTTTTCTATCCGAAAACCACGAAAGTCCGTTCTGCGAGGCGGAAGTTTCGGCATATTTTATTCGCTTTACGTACAATTTAACTTTGCCAATTAACACTCTTGCGCGGGCGAATCATTGAATCATTTGGCATCGGGGTCTTGAAAGTATAGGATTTTTCTTTCACTTCTCGTTGGATTTTCGGATTGCACGAAAGCACACTTTTCTCGGGAAACTCGATTCAATGGGAGGTCTGATGGTATCGCAGTTGGAGGGAAAAGGGTGTTCTGAAGTTTGTTAAATGGGCGATCATTGAAACGTTGCATAGTGGAGCCGGTATTTATTTTGTCGAAAAAAATTTGTACCTCTTTATTTCCAGATTCTGAATTTTTCCTCTAAAATATTGAAATTTTTTGTCTCTCTTTATTTCAATGAACAGATAGTGGTTTTGTGTGAGCTGATTTCAAATTTCATGATGCCCATTTCATCAAAATCAATCTAAATTCAAACCCAACCCCAAAATAATTAAACCACGAAATACAACGAGAGTAACCCTTCGTTTCGACTCTGCATGCTCGAACCACCCTAGAATCAATAATTGCATTTTCATCCACCCGAATCTTTGATGAAAGTCTATCGTCCCCGCAGATTGTGACTTGATTGAGACGACAATTAAGTCTTCTTACGAAAAAAATTCGTCTTGAAATATGCCGCTTCCAAATGAATTCTAACCAGTAAAAAATATTTCAGCAGGCAGGATTTACACCTGAAGAATCATCTTCAATATTTCGTGCAGATAATAAATTTCAAGCAATTTCGTCGTATTAATTTATTTTAAATATATTTTTCCAAATTGAAGAATTTCGAGACAATTCAATCCGACTTTTTCGGAACAACGCGAACCTACCCCAAAAAAGTGTAAAGTCGAGGAGTTGCAACCCCAATTTTGCCATTTCGTGACTGCAGGGAATCTTGCATTTTTCTTTCCGAACAAACGTCTATCATTCTATCACGAATCACTAAACTTTTGTTACCGGGCTCGTTCCACCTCCGCGGGCTTCCCGCGCAGACAGACGTACATTACCCGATTAGTTTCGTCGTTGAGATTCCGTGGAGATCTTCGCGCCCGCGAACTTTCGACGATTTCGCAAGAATCGATACGCAACCTTGCGGTTTCGTGAGAGAATCGCGATTAGGGGCAAATTTTCAGGGAGCTCGGTTCGAAAAACGTAGGGGAGTTAATGGTTTGCTGGGATGATTTCTTAGTTCCCAACAGTGGAATTGGAATTTTTCTCTAAGAATATACTATTCTATATTCGTAAGTACGCGAATTCTTTGTAAGGCTGAAATAGTAGTAGATGAATTTGAGTTCATTCATTTTGGATATCGATCGTTTAACGTGATGAATAAATTTTATTGAAGTAACAATGAGAATTTATTGTTTGAAAAACTCATAACCTACTTGAATAGGTACAGTGAATGCATTTTTGAATTTACAGGTTTCTTTAAAGACTTGAAAGAAGATCATCTGACAACAGATTTCTCGTTAAGATTTACGTATTTTAGTTTAACATAGTGAAATTCGTTGTTAATTTTTTGTAGAGATCAAAAGTACAAAAAATGTGTAATGTTTTTTCTGAATAAATTATTCCATTTTCGCACAACTCGATTTAACAATAGTTATATTAAATGGAAAAATACTGTGATTTCTAGACACTTGATAGCATACATGAAAAATATATAGACGTTGATGTGTACGTAATTTTGTAGAGTAAGTGGTATAGGGTTCGAAAAGAAAATAGCAGGAGAACATGAAATTTTAGAAACATATATAAGAGACCAAAAAATACTAGAAATTGATGAAAATACTAGAAAATCGTACGAAACATAATGGATACGACGTATATTAAAAAAAAATAAAAATACAAGGAATAAAATACATTCAAGAAGACTGTGCTTACAATTTTTTTTGATTCGAAATAATAACGAAAAAAACACAATACAAGGATCCTAGAACATTGCATTTTTTAAATCTATGAAAATATGTACAAATGCATGTAACAATTCAACGAATTATATTTTTACGGAAAATATAAGAAAAACTGAAAATACTGAATATCTATGAAATTTCAGATGTCCATTTAGATATTTTTTTTTATTTTTTTTAGAATCTACCTAGTTCCTAAAATTTTCTGAAACGTTGTATCGTAGAATATCAAACCTTCTAAATCTTGAGTGAAATCTATTTAAAAAAATAGTATATTTCGTAACAGGCACGGATGTGCTCATAGGCAAAACGGGTTACAGTCCTCGGCTTCGCCTCGGACCGTAATTTCCCCGTTTCGCCAAATTCGCACATCCGTGCCTGTTACGAACGTTATTTTATGTACCAACGGCATAGAAAACGCGTTTAGAGATCTTGAGCTGGCATAGAAACGCGTTTTCTATGCCAGAGGTACATAAAGAAATATATAAGGATACTAGAAAATTCTACAAATTTATTGAATAATACAGAACCTGAAAAATACTGGAAACAATAGAAATCTTTGAAACATTTAAAGTCTATGTCAATCCACTTTTTCGAAAATCTAAAAATTACAAAAACATACGAAAAATTCAATTCAAGATTATCTGATTATAGAAATATCTGTAGATATACACGAACATACCAAAAAATTCTATGGATTGTATGAAATCTAATGTAAAAATCTATGTAAACAACACTTTTTATGTAAACAACATTTTCCCTCAAAATCTATGTAAACAACATTTTTAATAAAAATTGGTAATTTTTAAACATATAGTTCTGAATCATTCGATTATCGAACCGAAAATCATTTTAATTGCACATATAAATACTGGAGAATACTATAAAATTTGAAAAGAACTGAAAATCAATGGAATATGAAAATATCGAACAAAACTTTTCATTTAAGAAACCATCAGAATATCAAATTCTACAGCATCGAACTTTCTAAATTTATAGAGAAATCCATTAAAACACAAAGTGCATGAAAACATTAGAAAATCCTAGGAAGACTATGAAAAAATTGAAAATACTAAAAATGCTGACAGTATATGATAAATAAAATAATAGGACAAACAAAAGAATGCAAGAATACTAAAACTATATGCAGACATTTTTATTCAAAAATTGAAAAAACTAAAAAATAATTATAAGAACTACGAACTCTTGAATACTGAATTCAAAAAATTAATGTAAAAAACCACAAATTTACCAGAAAACCCTGTTATGGTAATTGTATGAATACCAGAATAATACTGATAATACCTTGAATAAACAAAATCTTTTCAATAATAGCAATTCATGGCAATGATGTCGCCCAGAAAATTTATTCAAATACAAAAAATTCAAGGAACTGTCATATCGAATCAAAATCATTAAATATTAAGAAAAATCCACGAAAGCACCAGAAATCTATAAAAACCCTATGAAACCTTACCAGATTCCATGAATAACATTTAAATACTCGAACTATGCATTTATGAACAATAATTTCCTTATAAACCTATGAAAATCAAAAAAACCACAAAACAATTTTCCAAATAAAATAAATAACAATAAAAAATACAGTAAAAACTAAAAATACTTCTATAAAATACAATAAATTATCAAAGATACTCTTCCTGTCATTCGGTACTTTCTTCTGATCACTAATAGGAGCCAACAAATAAGGGGAATCTCAATTCTTCCAAAATAGCTTTCGACTCTAGATTGACTCCTCCTCAGGCAAATTTATCACAAAACAAAGGAAAACTCACAATAATAATCAAATCTCAATAATCACCCTTCTTGGAGAAAAATACTTTTGCTGATCAATCCACCGAAGCCCTAAAATTTTATCCGCTCAAAAAAAAAACACAAAATTTGAAAACCACCTCGTTGAAAATCCGGAAGAGAAACCCTCATTACCAAGTTTCAAAATCCACGAATGCGCCCAGTCATCGAACGCAAAAAAGCCCTCGTTCTAGGGATTTTTCGAGATCGAACATCCGAGACCGCGAAGGGATGCCGCGTTTCATATAAAGTGGAAGCACGGGCTAACCTACCCCAATCGAGGGCCACCCCTAGATTGCTTTTCCCCGTAGCATTATGACGCTCCGCAACAGAGCCGCGGAGGAATCATCGAAATGCTCCAGGCTGGGGCGGTCATTCAATAGATGGAAAAGGAAGCGAAAATCATTGAAAAAGCAATGACCGCGGCTCGCCGAACACCCATACAGCATCATCAAATGACCCTACTCCTCGTGGAAATCCGCTTTCATGACTCCTACTGGAAATTAGCCAACTGGCTAACGACCAAATAGGAAGCCCCCTCTTCCTCCCAAACCACCCTCCCCCATCGTTGCATCCTTTTACTTTCTTCGTCTCTGCCCACCCGTTTAATCCCGAGGTTCTTTTATCCCGAAAGTTGATTCGTTACCGCTGTACAGCGTCGATTGTAGGGAAATTTAATTAAGGCATTACCGTCCTCCTTCCTTTTTTTTTAATTCCCTTTTCTCTACAATTTTGCTGATTTCGCAACTTTTTGATCGAGAGGTCAGAATTTTTTTTCTTTTTCGTACGCTGGGAAGAGCACAGAAGTGGTTGAGTTTCTGTTTTAAGGTTATGAAGGAATTTTATACAGTCTGTTGGTGAATACAGTTTCTCCTAATTTTTTTAAGTATGAAAAGTTTTGGAAGAATCTCATCACTTGGAGTTTTATTTTTCATTAGTAGTTTATCCAAGCTTGCAAAAACCAAAACATTTTTTTGTTTCAACTGAATTTCAGGTAAATTTTAATATTTCTTGAATTTCGTCATTGCATTTTTTCTTATGAGTCAGTACTGAGTATGATAAAAGTATTGTCTGTCTATTTTTTTAAGACTTTCGTAAAGGGAACCAGCTTATCGATGTATGCATGTGCTGGGTCAGGAAATTCGCACGCACGTTTTATGCGCCTTCGGTACACACACGTGCCCACGTGTACAAACTGCCTTTATCACTGTCTTATCTCTTTCTCTGGAATCGTCTTTATAAGGGGTTCTAGTTTTATAGCACTTTATTTTTCTTATTTCGATTCGAACTTTACTCGCCTGTTGTAAGACTTGAACTAGGATTTTTTTTTTTTACGTTTGATCTAACTGGATGTAAATATATTCAAAAAGAAAATGAAAAAAAATTGTGAAAGAATGAAAGACATTATCAGTGTTCATGAAAGAAACTATAGACATTTTTCGACAAGACCTTTCATAAAAACTAAAAGTACAGAATATTCTGAAAAAATTAGAAAAATGGAGAAATTGTGTTTTCAGAAAATTTTATCAAACACCTAAAATCTGCTTGACTTTGAATTTGAAAGGATACTTTATATTCAAAATATTTTGTAAAGATCAGAATATTTTCTGATTAACGGAATTTTCGCAGAATATTCTGTGAAAATGTGCATAATTATGGCGATCTGATGGCAATCCAGGAAACAATTTAAAATAAAAAAATAAAATTTTTTGAAAATCCTACAAAAATCATCAAGTCTTGAAGACCACTGAAAGTTCTGGATACTGCTGCTATTCTCAAAATCTGCGTAGGTATAGTAATACAACAAATTTATAAAAATACTAAAAATTCATGAAATATTGAACACGAAAAAGCCCTATTGTAAAAGTCGATCAAAAACTAATAAAAATATCAGGAAGAATCAAAAATTTTGCAAATACTAAAGAATTACTAAGAATATTAGGCACACTAGAGATTTTCGAAATGCTCCAAATCTATATTAATTCAGTTTCATGAAAAATCTATGAACATGCTGAATATCTATTAAACTTCCAAAGCATGAAATTTCAGTACTTAATCTAGTGATTTTTTATATTATCTTCAATATATGAAAATACTAGAATACATTCAAAATTTATAAATAAATAAAAAGAAAATATCTCAAAAATTACAAACCTATAAAATTCTCGAAATAAATAAAGACAAGAAATTCAGTAATGTAATGAAAAACTGTTCTACTTCGAAAGCCAAACCATCAAATTATAGGAATCTATGAAGGAATCTTGAAATCTATGAAAGTACTAGTACGAAAAATCATCATGTGATAGTAAAAATGACCAAAAAAAAAAAAAAAATTTAACCCAATGCAAAATATCACACCTTCATCCCGTTCCTCAAAAAATCCTCAAATGTAGGCTATCCCTTTTTGTAACCAAACCATGCCATTAACCTCACTCCGAAAAAATTCCCAGACATCGAATATTTTCCCGATGTCTGCACCTACGAAATCCTCGAGGATAATATGGACTTTACCCTCTTGAGTAAGGGTTGCAGCGGACAACTAAGGGCAGAAACCACCCCAATTCGACGACGTGCAGAAAAGAGGAAGACGACTTTCGGAGGTCTCCCTTATTTATTTCTTCATTTGAATTTTATTATCTCGTTTCGGGGTTTGTAACGTGAGTTCTCAGAAAACATGAAAATTGCAAATGGCAGTGACACAGGCTGCATCCCTTCAGAAAAAACTATTTTTTTTTTTTTCAATAAACTTGATTCTGCTTTTCACAGTAAATATTTTACCATAAAGTTGATTTCTTTTCGCTCTCCATCACGAAAAATTTTTTGAGCAAGATAAAATTCAAATAAATCATCCCCAATTACCCTCGCAGACCAAAAATCAAGCGACCATCATTCGCAGAGTTCCAGAGGTTTAAAAGGAAAACTTTTCCTACATGGCAATTTCAAAAAACCTATGTAAACACCGTGCTCGAGGGGCTTTCGAAACTTGCATCGCGCCCGAGAGGGTTTTATGTACAACGCACCGGACATGAAACGTAATATGCGAACGTTAAAACTTATCTTGTGCCAAAAAAATAGCTTATGTGTTCAAGAATACAAGGCAGAAGTGAAACTTCGTGGGCATGTCAAATCGTAATAGCTGATCATATAATAAGATGTAAAAACAATTGATGGAACGTAAAACAATCATACCAAGACGCGCAGATGAGAAAGAATATCGATAATAAACAAAACAAAAAAAGTAAGTAAGTAAAAGGTATGTGAACGAACAAAGAACAATTAAAAATTTTGCTGCAACATTTTGTTGCAAACATGGAATGATTTTTGGACATTATATAATGTTACTTGATTATTTTGATCGTCGTTAGACTCTATTGCATTTTTAATTCTCAAGCGACTTTTAGAATTACAAAAATTCACCATCAATCGCTTGTTATTGCAATAAAAAGAATATTATTAGCATTGACAAACGATAAAAACAGATACATACATGTCAAATTCAAAACATTGAATTTTACAGCATCAAACTCTAAAAACTTACACAGAAATGTATATGTACAGACGCGGTTTTCTCAAATATTTTAGAAACTTTAGAAAAATTATGAAAGTTTTAATTGTAGATTTTCAAATTGTTAACATGGAGCGTGTTTTTTAATCTGCCTCCCCCCTCTACCCCCTAGAAGGACACGAGGCTTATGAACAGCCCCTTGTAAAAATTTGATAATTTTTCCCTGACTTATTGTATCATGAAAAAAAACTAACATGCGGCAATCGAGAAAAATCAAATTTTCAGTCAGTATTCCCTACAATCAAATAACTCGAATTCAAGAGGAAACAATCAGTATATATATTAATTTCGTTCAAGACACTATGAATCACCTCAAGAATTTGAGATCGATGGAATGACTCATAAGCATTGTGTACAAGCTACTAAAATACTCATACGGAAAGCTCGTTTTTCAAGGTCATCGGCGAGCGAACGAATTTCGCTCTGAAAAAATGACAACTTCTGTAAACACCTGGAAAAATCGCGAAAACAAACTTTTCCCCGCGTGAAAAATTGTATTTCGTACAATCTTGAAAATTCCACTTACCTTTTCTCGGCCATTTTATCCCAGCATCGGCGTCAATCGACGTAATCCCTTCCTTGCAGTCATCATTTTGTACAAATGGCGGCCATTTTCACTGATTGTCACTCCGATTTCTTAGCGCGATCGCAAAATCACAACATCTAAAAATGTCACGGACCACGTTTTCGAAATTCACAATCGCGAATTCGGAATTCGTCTCTATTATTATTTTGATTTGGAGAGATAAATTCCAACCCACGAAATTACAGTACACTTTAACCTGTTCATTTCGACGGTGTATGCGCGCTCGAACTGGCGCGAACGCGGTATACTGAAGACAACTTTACTGATGACGTATACTGAACAACTCGAATCAGTGATTTGGTTCGGTGCACGCACACTACGACGTGACTCTGGAGGTTGAATATAAGTTTTATTTTTCACAATTTTAGAAAACAAAGTAGTAGAAAATGAAACTTTTAAAACTGCTGGATAGAGGCGTCAGGAATTAAATTTGAGGCAGGGTTTTATTTGAGAGCTACATTTTCTCAAGGATTTGAAATTTTAATTTTTCACGATTTAATTTCAAAAATATGAATTCGTGATTCCTCATCAGTGCCTTTGATATTACGAGTTATTCGACTTTTGCACATAGTTTACAATCTCTTATTTTTTCATTCCTTGTAGCTAGATTTATGTAACAAGGCATTTACAATTAGAAATTTAAATCGAAAATTGATGGTTAAAATCTCATACTTAAAATTAAATTCAATTATGAAGTAAAATATAAATTACCCTTTAACTTTCTTAATGGACGCAGTTAATTTATTTATATTTTCATGAGGATTAACTTATTTCGATTAAATTTTATATAATTCCCAGGACATTTGATTTCATTCAACTAAATTTGGTATAAATTACATCAAAGTAATCCAATTAAATTTTCGTGAAATTTTTTGTTTCGATTCAACGAAATCGAACCATTTTTTCTTTATTTATTTGATTCATTTCATAAAATCGAAAAATCACTGGAAATTTATGTTTCGGAGTTTAAATTTTCAACTTTCGAAAAATATATCTACGATAAGCTATTATCTAGTTTTTGTTCATATTGTTTTTCATAGAACTTTTTGCACTCTACATTATTTATATACAGTATAGTAAGTAAAAAAAAATTTACGAAAATTGCAACATAATTGTGAATCCTACAATATTCTAGTACTTTTCACCATAAATATCTGGAAAGGTACCTCATTCTTTTCTGAGTGTACCTTCTTCACTGTAAACAACCCAAAACACGTCAAATGGATAATAAATAAAAGAGCGGAAGAGATTGGCGAGGGAGAAGAACTCGAATCGGAGGTGGAAGGACGTCGAAAACCTGAGAAAGACTTAGGGGTTGCAAGGGAGGAGAGGGGGAGGGGGGGTGGGTTCCGAGCATCGAGAAAAAGGGTAAAAGTAAGGGGTCGCCCACCCTCGTCTAGTAAGAAGCATTGGAATCGATATCATTTCAACATGGGCTCCTCCAACCAGTCTCCCCCGCCCCCCACCCCCTCATACTTTTCATCCCTTCGTGTCTCACCATCCACCCCCGCGCCGAGTCCGTCTCCAAGTCGATTTTCAACTCTTTACTTCTCCTTTTTTTCCACTGCTGCCTTGATCTCCACCGCAAGAATTTCATCATCACCGGAAACTCGAGTCGGGACAAGATTTTTTCCGATCGTCGGGCTTCAAATTATAATGAAACTCGTTACATTGATTCGATAACTTGGTACGTCCTGAGGGAATAATTTTTTCCCGCTTTGAAAAATAATTGTTTTTTCTGGATTCTTTTTCTTTCTTCTGAATGATTTCTTCTACGTTTTTTTGAAGAATTTTTGTTTCGAATTTCTCTTTTTGTTCTTGAATGTATGTTGTTTATTTCGTGAACTTGATTGTTCATATTTTGAATAGTTTTTTTTTTTTTATTTGAACTTCAAAACATTCTACTAAAATATTTTGAAACTTGCTAAACTCAAAAATATCCAGGAAAAACCCTTTTCTTCCATAACACAACCCGGAAATTCATAACTCAATATCATCCGCGAATTTCCTTGATACCGCAGCTTAAACTTTCATCCCCCTTCCCCGGCGATAACTGCCGCAAGAAAACGAGCCCACCAATCGCCGTCCCCGTTCAGCAGGGAAATTAAGAATCGGCCGACGAAAAAGAAAAAGAGGAAAAAAAAGGAACCAGCCCTGAATGCGCTCGTTATCCCGGATGTAGTTTTCGCTTTTCTCAAGTTGACAAGCCTTTTGTTATCTGCATTTCGCCGGAGCGAGAGGGGTAGAAAAAGCGATGGACTGAGGCGGGCCGTCCGATAGAGGCTAAAAAAGAATGGCGGAAGCGGGAGGGAAAGAATGCAAGATATTGCAGCCCCGCGGGACACGGGGACGTAATCTCCGACGACCAAGTATTACAATCCCCGTGGCTTCCTCCATCTACCAAGTCACTCCGCTCCCCGTGCATGAATGGCCCATTCTCCTTGGCCTGTCTCTAGGAAAGTCTATCCATTCCGATTGCAACTTTCCTTTTTTTCTTTTCTTTTCTTTTTTTCCACCGCCTTTGCTTCCGCTTCCCATCAGCCGAGTCCCAGTTTTTTCTTCCCCAAATCCGAAAACGAAGATTCTGGTCTCTTGATGATGAGCTCTGGCTTTTGCCTTTGGGATCTTGGGATTTCGAAGCTTTTCACCTTGACAACTTTGTGGAATTATGTGTCATTGGTTTAATATAGTTGTAGTGCTCATTATGTAATGATAAGTAACCAGTTTTTTTTTTCTTTAAATCAAAAAATGAAGACTTGGTCTTCTTGCTGATGAGCTCTTGCTTTTGTCTTTGGAATCTTGGCATTCCGAAAATGCTAACCATAGAAACTTTGTTATATTGGCGGTCATCAGTTGACTTTAGTTGTAATGTTCACGATGTAACGATATAATCCTTTTTCCACATCAGAAAATGAAGGTTCAGTCTTCTTCCACCTGCTGCGCTCTTGCCCTTGCCTTTAGGATCTTGAGATATCAAACCATCTAACCTTGAAAACCTTGTAAGATCCTCTTCTATCAGTTTATGATGGTTTTGATATTCACTGCATCACTATCGACTAACTTTTTGTTCTTCTTTTAAATCTGAAAATGAAGATTTTATCTTCTTGCTGATAAACTATTGCTTTGGCTTGCGTAATCTTGGGATTTTAATGCTTCTAACCTTAGAAACTTTGTTAAATCTTATGTCATATAATAATAACAGGTTCTGATAGTCATGATGGGACAATCAATAACCTTTCCCTTGGAATTTTTCGGAATTGTCTTATTCTTATTCTTCAATGAACTGGTCACAAGAGTACGATTCTTCAATTTTCGGAAATTCGTGATTGATAAATTATACGTCCTTTGAGGACCGAAGTCGCATATTTTTCATATTATACGTGTTTAGTAAAATGGTGATTGACTGACAAGATTTTCAAGTCAATGATATGCAGAATTTATTTTATAGTAATTTATTTTGTAGTATTTTTAAGTGTTCCTATAGATATCTAGTGTTTTAATGGATAACTCTGTATATTTTTGGGATGCCATGCTACTATAGTATTAAAAATATCGACAATTTCTAGTACTTATGTTGATTTTTAGAAAATCAGTAGCATTTATACAGACTCCTAGTACTTTTCATATACTTATCTATTTGTTCATTCGTTTTTCTACATTTATTCATTTTTCCATTGATTTTTTGGTATTTAAACAATTTCACGAATTTCATAACTATTCATGACGAACCCATATAATTATTTCTATAATTTTCTGCTGTAGGATTGAGAGTTTTATAAATACTTGAGAACATTATATCCACCTAATTTTTTAACATAATTAGATTTTTAAAAATTATAGCATTTTTTTAGTATACATCGAATCTCGAAAGATTTCTGAGTATTGTTTTGCATTTTTAGAATTTTCGAAGATCGCTTCATAAATACTTAGAATTTGGTTCTCTAGAATTCAATTCGTGAAAGATTTTCATTATGTTTATAGATTCCTGGAAAAATCGGATTCGCATAAACTTTTAACATTTATTTCATTTTCTTTTTGGTATTTTTTCATGATTCATACGATTCAAAGAACTTTTTTGCATTTTTATAGATTTCTATGTAGATCTTTAGAATTATATACTGTTGGATTAAAAGTTTTATAATTTTTTTAAAAACTCTTATCTACATGATCTTTTGTTCTTTCGCATTGTTTTATTATTCACAAAATCTTTAAGGATTTTCTCGTACTTTTGAAGATTGCTGTATATATTTCTAGAATTCAATTCTCCAGAATTCAAAGTTCGGTAGATTATGAGTATTTTTATGGATTCCTGAAGAAATAAAATCTACATAGATATTGATTATTTTATAAATATCTTGTTCGTTTGCGTTTCTTCAGTATTTGTAAAATTTATAGACTTTACTGCAATTTATCTAGATTTTTACCATTTCTATATATATATTTAGAATCATATGCACTAGAATTTAAGAATTTTTTGATTTCCAGCGGTGTTGTGAACTCTCATTTCCTTTATTTTTCTGTAAAAAAGAATAATTTTCTCTATTTAAATTATCAACGCCATCATAGGTGAATATTTTCAGTAAGAATCCTGATCAAGGAAAAATTCTTCTGCAGCCAAGACTGACGTTATTTTTGAGTTGTTGAAATTCAAAACACTGAATTTTATAATTTTTCAAACCCTAGATGAAGCTATGTATTTTATACTCTAGATAACAGCTATAACGATTTTAATAACATCACTCATTTTTATTATTTTTTATTATTACTTTCAATTATCAAACGTTTCACTTGTCACCACTATCATTTCAATGAATTCTAGTATGTCATTGATATTTTGATAAAGTTCATTCATTTTGCCACACTTGTTTGTATTTTTCCATAAAATAATAATCAACTTCACTCCAACTTCAGCATGGGTTCAAACCCCGAAAAAACCCCCTCTGTCTACACTCCTGCCCTCGGTTCATGGCATTGCTTGAGGAGCAGCTCGAGTGCTCTTTGGGTGCGTGCATTGTGCGTCTCCCATCTTATATGCACCACCCACCCCAAGCTCACCACCTCCTTCCCTTGTCCCCACTTGCCTTACAACGATAAAAGTGCGTCTCCCTAACATACAAACTGAGAAGAATTCAAATACCTCTTTTATCGTATCCATAACCAGATTTCTGACAACGGAATTCTCTCTTTTTGTTCCAGGATACAAAGTATAAACATCTCAATGACAAAAATCAACTGTGAGTATTAATTTTTTTCCATCATTACGACATTTGCATTTCGTTGGTACAAGTAAAGGCAAAAGTTCATAATATGAATACAAGAATTTAATATGCATATCTATTTCATGGGTACAAGTATACAAACATACGCTTAAGTCTCGCAAAAAGGAACACATTCAATGCTTGCAGTCTTATGCAATGGATGCAGTTTTTGGCATATTTTTTTTAAAAATGCGACTTGAGGAAGTTTTTCCATTGCATGGCCGACTTGCATTCATTGTTCTTCTCCGGTCCCCTCGTCTTGGCGTTTGTGCGATTTCGCACCCCTAGCAAACCACGGGCATGAAATCTTTGAGGAGGGTGGCGTCGCCGAAAACACTTCGGGGGCTGCGAGGACGTTCTAAGGAAACGCCGCGCAAATGAATGCCCAAATATTTCCCTTTCCTGGGTATAACTGCATCGCTGCTGCAGCGTTTACTAACTCCGGGAGTCTCGGGATTCAGAGACGAAAATATTTTTAAAAACGTATCAATAATTTACGCTTCACAAAATCTTCTGATTCATTTTCCGAAGAATTTAAATTTTCGTAAAAATATCAATATAATAATATATTATTATAAAACAGGATCAATACGAGGATTATAATTAGGAACAACAATAGTATAGGATTATATATTATCATTGTAAGAAAATAGATATTCAGATAAAGAATAACATAGGAACAATAATAATAATATCATAATTATTACAATAATTATTATTAATGTGAGAATAATACGAGGGCATGATTGAAATTAGGATTATTGTATGAAGAAAAGGACGTAAACAGAAACAATTTTCAGCAGGTGTTTTTCGAATAAAAAATCTTCATGAGAATTTCATAATTTTTAATTTTATAAGATATGGTAACAAGAGAACGGTTTTTCAATTTGTCATATTTTAGAAAGTTCTACTACTTTCGAAGTCTAGAGTCGCACATTTTGCATAATACAGCTCAATATCTGCAATTTTCAAGCCCCCCAGATAAATTCATTTTGCCATACTTTTGGTAAATTTAATAATTTTTCAATATGAATGCAATTTGAAGGAGTTTCTGATATTTTTATGGATTGCTATTCAGCTTTGGAGAATTCGACGCTTTGAAATTTAAAGTCCTGAAAAATTGGAATGTTTTTAGAGATTTTAGAGAAAATTATAACGACTCAGGTTTTTCATATTGCATGGGTTTATCAAATTTTCATAGTTCATGTTATTTGTCTGATTTTAGAGAATAATATGATGTTTTAATAGATTTCTGAAATTTGATGCTACAGTATTGAAGCTATCAACGGTTTTGAGTTTTGAAATTAATTTTCCAGAAAACAGTATCTTTTATATAGTTTTCCAGTTATTGTTTCATATTTTTTACGTAATCATATAATGGAAAGAATATTTGATTGCATAAATTCCATACATTTTATTGAATGTATCTCAAGATTTTATCTCAATTTTCAAAATACTATAAAATTATATATTCTCAAATTCAGAGTTTTATACATTCCTAACAAGTTCATTTTTTTTTAAGATAAATTTTGAGTTTTTTTGTAGTTTGCTACAAGTATTTAAAAAATAATCTCATGCTCTTGAATTCGAAATTCGTTAAATTTTATCGATTTCTGAGCAAATCGCATATTTATAGATTTTGTATCTTTGTTACACATCTTTTACTAGCGAATGAATTTTTCTAGATCTAAAAAAAATTGTAACTTTTTCCAGTATTTTTATATATTTCAAGTTTAACTGTGAATTTTTACATACACTTTTTAGAAACAAATTTTAGTATTCAAATTTATTTTTGAGAAGAGAGTATCTTTTATATACATCCTCATTGTTCATTTTCATTTTTTTTTTTTTCGCATATGTCGTAATAGAATGTCATATTATATTGCAACGATGAAAAAATTGAAATGAATAATGAAATGAATGATATGTCGTGGAGATGGTTATCTATATAAATCCTTAGGATTATCTTCTTGAGTATTATCGAAAATCTTGTAAATTTTTGAGAAAGTTATGTTCACATTGTTTTTTTGTATTACAAGATTTCAAGTTTTTCTCCTCTTTTTGAGAGTTCATGAAACTTGAAAGGATTTTTTAGAATTTTTAAAGATTTTTAGTATTTTTGTAGATTTTGTTATCTAGATTTGAAGAATTCGATGCTCGAGAATTCGAATTTGGATAAATTTTTTTAAATTTCATAGAGTTTTAGGAAATTTCCATGCATATAGATTCTTTATTATTCAAAGATTTTTCTCTAGTGTCGGATTTTTTAAATGAATAAAATTTTTTCGCGTTTTTTAGTATTCTTGTAGATTTCTAGTATTACGGTAGATATATACAAACTTCCAGAATTTTGAATTCCAAATTTTTCAGATTTTACTTGCATAACTATAGATTATATTTTTATCAAAAATACTTTGATATTTTTGTAGATGAGATTTCTATTTTAGAACTTGAAACTCTACGGATCCTAGATATGTATTGATTTATATTTTTCAAAAAACAGTTCTTTTATAGATTTCCATTACTATCACTAATATTTATTCATTTTTTGTACGATTCAAATGATTTTCTCGTACTTTATCAATTTCTGTGTAAAATTCCAGAATCCGAAACTCAATGGTTCTAAGTTTTTCAGATTTTCCGTTTTTTCGTAGATTCTCATTTTTCTCAAAAATTCACTAAATTGAAACATTTCTTCAAGTTCGAATTTTCGCACGTTATCCTACGTTTTAAATATTTTTCCTTTTTCTACTATACATTACCAATATTCCCTCGCATTATTCTTGTCACTTGCATTTTTATTACTTCCTATTCTAATTTTTTTTACTATCAGATAAAAACGATGATTGATTTTATCATAATTTCGTGAACAGCACGAAAGAAAAAAATTAGAGGAACCTAGTAAAAATGTATTATTGACTTTTAAAATCAATTCTCTCATATACAGAATCAACAGAATATTTTTCATAAATAAATCCAAAAATTTCCTCCAACACTCAATCAACTTTCTCAATAATACCTGAAATCCCTAATTTTCATGCATCTCCTTAAATTGCCGGAAAAGTACTTGCCTCCAGACCAAACAAAGTTCACCGTTTGAAGCTCGACTTGAACATAAGAAGCGTTTCGCTTAAGAGATGAGGGAAAAAGTAGACTTCGGGAGTACTTTTGTTCTTTTTCGTGTAAACGATTTTGAAAAGCCGACACGTGGAATTGTATGGAGCTCGTTCGTCACACGGCAAAGAAAAGTTCCCTCGTTCTTCATTGACGGAGTGCTACTTACAGAAATCAGCAGAGTGCCCGGAATTGCTTACGTCATAAACAGAAGACGAAGATGTGAGGGAAGCAAGGCAAAAGCGTCACACGGAAAAAGAATTTTTAGTTTCACTTTGGTGCTTTGTAACCCTTTCTAAGGCATACGAGTAGTTGCCATTCTTGGCCCGAGTTGTTTGTTTTATTCGCGGTAATGGGGGTCGCTGGACTTTTCAACTTGAAACAAGAAAACATGAAAATGGAAGCTCATTGTGTCAGGAAAGTAGGGAAAAAGAAGAGGAAATTAAATGTCAATGGGGATTGAGTTTCTTGAAGATGGCACAAATATCTGTGCCAGTTGGGGTTCCTCGGTTTTGTGAAGTTGAGTACTTTGGTGGAGAAAAGCAACAGTCAACACAGCGGAAGAGGCGAAAAAGGACGATAAAAAGCTCGAAAGCTCAAGGAGACGATGATCTCGACGTATGTATATAATCTCGATGAGGAGGCGCTCCTGCGGCTGCACCAGAGGCGTGGGCAGACAAAATTTTTTTGAGAATTTTTTTTCAGACACTCATATATCGTGCAGGATATTAAAACTTTTTATCTTATGATGATCTCGTAAAAGGAGAATGATTGTTCAATTTTTCTTCCATAACTTTTGGAGTTCAAGTCGAATAATTTGTATATATTTGATGAATAAAATGCAATGTGATTTTAGGATTTCAAGGTCACCGATTTTCGGATTTTTTTTCTTGATTTCCACTTATCAGGATTATTCTTTATCATCATTTTTATCGATTATTCATATTTTTATCATCTTTCATTCGTCATTATTATTTATTCTTGTTATAAAAAGAGCTCGCAATTAATTCTACCCGAATTCAATCCCTTTATGGCTACGTCACTGGACTGCACCTTGTGGTAAAGTGGCGTAAGAATAAGGTTTGCGTTGGTGGTCGCGAGTGATCCGAGTCTTTTTCTTCACGAGAAGAACGTGGTTGAGAAGAGCTCGAGGATCCGCGAGCGGCCCCTCGCAGACGGCTGTACTTGAGCTTTTCAATCCCCGCCTCGAGAACGCGAAGGAATATCTTGAGTGTACCCGGCACATCCACCTTCCAAGGGACGCTCAATCCTTTCACGAGGGAGGCGAAAAAATCCATGCGCTCGCCCGTGACAGCTTTCCATGCTCGTTCTTCAATTCGTTCGATCTCGACTTTGATTCCTCGATTTTAATGAGAATAAGACCTTTCCTCCTTTCGCACTTGGAGACGTCAATTACTTCACATTGCAATTAATATAATATTTATAATTCAGTCGCCTAGGCAGAGGAAGATTTCGAAGGTTCAAACCCCTTCTGAAATTGGGACACAATTACTATTTTCTGTAAAAATAACGGAAACTAGAACGATACATGAGCAAAGTAGACATTTCAAAGAAAAATGAAATAAGTACGAATTATCAAAAATATCCCTACTGAAATCTTGAGAAAATAACTCACTGTTTCATGTAAGAATTCTCAGTTCACGATAATCAGCTTTCTCCGTTCGAATTAGTAAAATTTCTACTAATTCAATTAGTAGGTCAGAGATAGTCACAGATCTATTAATAAAATAGTGGAATTTCACAAGTTGACTGAAAAAATAGTTAAATTCTACTAAATTATATTTTACATTTATCTAGTTGTTAAAAACATTCATGTAAAAAACATTGCTGAAAGCTTGATGTTTCAAACAACGAGTATTTTAACAATTGTCTAAATATGTCTATTATTATTGTTTGATTTTTCAACATAAAACAATAATCAATTTGTAGCATTTTAATGCTATTTAGATAATCAATAATTGCAGTAATAAATATTTATTATTATGAACAATAACCATTTACTTAAATATTAGTAAAAATTGACTTTTTCATTAGTTGAACTCTTCTTATCTTTTAGTCATAATGCACGAATTAGACTAGTCAAAACCTCCTTACTGCAGTAGTAGATTTCAACAAAAGTTTACTTTTTTCTTTAGTCAAATATCACTAATTTCATCACTTATTCAATTAGCAAATTTTTGCTGAAACTTTAATTGCTCCCTTTTCACTTTTTCAATCAGTGACATTCTACTATAAATGAGTTGTTTTTTACCAATTTGAACTGAGAGAGAGAGAGGATTCTCCATTGATTATACTGGCATGAAAATTGCAATTTATTGTCTCGGGAAGAATTTCTTCATTAACAAAATTCTCATCATGAATAATAATAATGTTTGTTAAGGATGATGTAGTAAACAAAAATTCGAAAAACTATTCCAATTATAAAATTGTTCTTTCAATTTACGACAATCTTAGAAATCTAGAAAATGCAAAACCTGAAGCATCGAATTCTTGAAATATACAATAAAGATCCTAAAAAAATTGAAAATATTTTAAATCCTGCAAACTCTGAAGAAACACTAAAAAATGAAGTAGATGTCTGTGGAAGAATTTTTTAAAACGTCAAAAAAAATGATTCACTTTGAATTCTAAGGCATCAAATTGTAAAAACACTTATGTATCAATCTTAAATTTATGTTTATACTCAAAGTTTATACAAATACAAAAAAAATTCGCAAATCGTATGGATTTAATTAACGAAAATATAAAATATCTGTAAATTACAAAAAATCTATGTAGATCTAGGTGTGGTTTTTCTGAAAATCTATGAAATTATTGAAAATCGATTTAAATTTGGATTCTGGCACATCGAATTTTAGAAATGTATACACAAAAATACTTGAAACCGTGGACTATATACGGAAAAAGTCTCTAGATTCCGAAAAAAATTAACACGAGGAATGCTGAAAATTATTTGATACTCGAAAGGTTTGTAAATATGGTTTTTGGAAAATTTCTGAAACTTTGAGTTCTAGTGCATAAACTTCAAGAATTATGTAAAAAAAATCATGAAAGTAATAGGAGGTTCTTCAAATGGTTTAAATACTATAAAGATACGATAAAAATGTAAAAAGTATTGGAAATCTGTGTAAAAAATACTGTTTTCTTTGAAATTAACTGAGATGTCTAAGTTTGTTAAAATTTGCAGTACCAGAGCATCGAATATTAAAAATCTATAAGTATGCCCGAAAATATTACGAAATTTTTTAAAAATATAATATACAATACGATAACTCTGTAGGTCCATAAAATACTGAAAATATTTTGCGTATAATTTTTCCAAACATTTAAAAATATTTTCAAAATTTTCAGAATCCTCTCACCAACTTGCTTATCAATCACAAAAATCGAACAATTTTTCAATCCCGGAATCCTAAGAATTCAAAAATCCCAAAGAATTACTAATATTCTTTAGGAAACGTTGAAAGAAAGAAAGGAAATATTTTTTTTTTTCTTCAAAAAACCCCTCCCGAACATTTTTTTCTGCCTATGCTCCTGTAAAATTCCAAAGGATCTATTTATTTCAATCGCAATATCTCATGGATCAAACAACTCATCTACTGTTTTCCTTGCATTTATGGAAAACTCGATGACTCGATTCCTCTCAGAGCAAAGCCCTGAATCATGATTCCCCAAACGCTGCAAGAGTCCACTCGCAGTTCATTTCCATGACGTCGAGAGCAATGACGTCTAGGCTCTTTTTGGGCGTCGGGGCATCACTATGGCTGTTGCAACTGACCTAACCTCTGACCCGGCGCCGGCTAATGCAGTCCATCGTGCTTAGCAGTACGTTATTAGCCCTTGTAAATCAATTAATGCATCATTTCCGGATGTTGTCGGGGCAATGATGCACTGCGGGACGTGCTGAACCATGTTCCGCACCTTTCGCGACTGTGCGCCCACTCAAGCCCGACACCGGGCATCCTGAATTGTCCCGGCAAACAGAAAAGAGTCGATACTACTACTCGCCAGGCTCGCAGATACGTGATTGCGACAAAACAACGGACATCCGGATGGCGCACAGTCGCACAGGTATCGGTAGTTTCCCCTTTTTTTGCACCTCTTCCTTGTTTCCCTTCACTTGCCCTTGTTATTGTTAGGGCTTCGCAGGTAGATTGTTTCCGGGACTCTGCGTTTTCTTGGTCGTTCGGTTGGTCGATTAAAATCTCCTTCTTTGGGACGGTAATAGGTGTTGTGATGTCGATTCTGTGAGGAGATGGTATTACTTAGACATTCTCACTTGCCGTAGACGAATCATGTCTACGATTTCTCGAAGCCGATTAATTGCTAGGCATTGTCATTGTGCAGAGGACGGAGTTTCTTGCAGCTTCTTATATGAAGCATTTCATTACAAGGAGAAGACGTTTTGCAAGAGAATTTAGTAACCCTCCTTAATTTGAAGAAACCAGCTGCTGAAGGTTATAGATTGTTTGTTGAAGCTTATGGTGAACATATTATAAGTCAAAAAACTTGTGAACAATGGTTCCGACGGTGTAAAAGTGGTGACTTCGACGTGAAAGACAAGGAGCACCCGGGTCAACCAAAAAAGTTTGAAGATGCAGATTTGCAAGCTTTACTCCGCTCAAAGCATTAAGACAATTAGCAGAAATATTTAATGTTGCCCAAAGTTTTTGTTGAGAATCTGGAAAACTCGAAGAACATTCAAAAAACACAAAAATTTTAGTTATTTGGACAGTTTTTTAAAAATTTCAAAGAGTTTCAAACAGCTTGTACATATTGCGTTTACAATCGATAATATTTTATAAAATAAGACGAAAATTGAAAATTTCAACGTTTGCAAATTATCTCAGAATATCAAGAAATGTGTAAAATTATTATTAATATGCTCAAAATTTGTAACCATCTTATTTTTCCTAAATTAAAAAAACTTGGAATAAAAAAGAAAAAACGAGAATCTTCGGTGCGTTTAACAAATTGTATATGTTTTAAAAAGTTTTGAATAAACTGTATGATGTTCAAGATACTGAAATTTTCAAATTAAAAATTTTGCGCGATATGAAAAAAATTTGTAAAATTTCAGAGTTTAATAATAAAATGTGTAAACAGTATTCACTAATACCTTCGTTTGAAATACGGAAAATATGCTATCGCATTTAAAAATTAAAATTAAAAAAAAACTTGAAGAGTTTTCAAAAAGAAAAAATCCTAGTTCAACTTGAAAAAAAGTTTTCAAAGTTTCAATAGAATTGAATCATTTTCTATTATTTTTAAAATTTCAAAATATTAAAAATTCGAGATGTCACAAACTTTTTGATTGTCAATGCTATAGAGTTCTTAAAATTCATCGAATCTCAGGATATAATGTACAATTTTTGAAATTATTGTGTCCATACTCGTGCGTATTCGAAAATTGTATGAGAATCTTTTTGCTCTTGAATGAAAATCTATAAAACTAGAAAAATATTGTAAATTCATAAAAATCTTTGTGTTGGAAAAATTTTAAATTATTTTCAAAAGTTGCATAATTTTTATATCATGTTGGGAATTCAGTGTGTTTGACAAATTTTACGTATTTCAAAAAGTTTTGAATAAAGTGTATGGTGTTCAAGTTATTCACAATTTAAAAAAATTAAGAGTATGGAAATTTTCAAATTGTGAAAAATCATTTTCGGAATTTAACAAATTTTTCAAATTTCAGAGTATCATAATAAAATGTGTTTACAGCATTTATTGTTATCTTCCTTTAAAATATGTAGGAAAAATTCTGTCTCGTTTTAAAAATAAAAATAAAATAAACTTGTAACGCATTGAAAAAGAAAAAATCCTACTTGAGTTAAAAAAAAAGTTTTCAAAGTTGTGATAGAATTCAATTATTTAGTGTTATGTTTGAAATTTTAAAAAACTCGAAAATTCAAAACTTCACAAATTTCTTGATTGTCAATGATTCTACAGAATTCTTAAAATTCATCGAATCTCAGAAAATAATGTAAAATTTTTGAAATTATATTTTTAATCATATTTACTTGGAAATCTCATGAGAATTTACTTGTTCTTGGATGAAAAATTTTTAATTAATTTCAAAAGTTGTATCATTTTCATATCATGTTAGAAACACGTGTTTCATTTGAATTGATTTTGTAGAATTTATTTTTGTCCCCGTCACCATTCCTCCAAAGGATACCTATTGATAAACTTTATATCACTCCATTTTTTACATAAAAGTTTTCGAAAGTCATTCGAAACGATTTTCATCAATTTACATAAATAATCATAAGTATATTCAAAAATGTTGAAAAATCATTTTTGCAGATAAAAGCTTCTTCCCATATTCCTGATATTATGAAAAAGAGTTTTCGAAAAATCTTTATCACACAGAAATGTAATGAATCTTGAAGAATATCTATTTTAATAACATTCATTTTCTCCACCATCGGACGTGCATTCATCGGCGCGGATGAAAGGATAAATAGTGCAGTAGATATTTAATGCACAAAGTAAGAAGTTTACTGACTTGCGACGATCGTTCTACTGTTCTTAATACATTATTCACCGCCTAATGTCCGAGTGTGACACCTGGTGACTCGCTATAAATATGAATATCGAGACCTATACATTTTCTAGACTGCCTATCCAGATCGAAATCTATAATCATCTTCGCAAACTTGAATTTCCCATCGACCTTACGTTTCATTGTGGAGAAAGTGAATGAAATATGACACACAAAAAAAGAAACTGCAAACAAAGTCACTTATTTATACCAACTCCACAATTTTCTACGACAGTTTTGAAATCTAAACAAGTTTCACTTGAGGCAGAAAAACAGGTAGAGACAGCAATAAAAAAGTTTTCCGCGGAAAATCAAAGTTCCTACGCTTCGTCGCTTCTTTTCGTTACCATAAAACGAACGTGAAAAATTTTCTTCGTAATTTACACTGGCTTTATTGCGCTTTCGAGCTTTTTTACTCCTCCTTTATGCGCAGTTTTATGTCTTGTCGTACGCGAGTTTATTTTTGCCTTTTTTTTACATTTCACCTGAGGTACGTTTTTCGCGTTCATTTTTATCGATCCTCGTCGTAGGGGAAAAAACGGTATGAAAAAAAAGTCGGGAAAGATGTTGTTTATTGGCCTCTTAATTCCACTTGCGTTCGCTCTGACTGCCAAAGGTTAATTTGAGAAAACGTGAAAGACGAGTTTGAAGAAGAATTTTCTAGTGGGGACGGAATAATGGAGCTTTTTGAGAAATTTCGTGACAATGTGGAAGGAAAAACATCATTTTTTTTCAGAATTTTTCCTAAATAATGTATATCAGTCCCGGAATAAATTTCGAATAAAAAAAATGAAAAGAGTAGACTTCATCAGTGACTTTAAATTTTTGTTGGTCAGAGTCTGTGATGTTTTGCAATAGAATGATTTTTTTTCTAAAATGACAGAAGCTTGTAAATAAGAAAGGAAGGATGCTGCGTGACAAAATAAAGCGTAATCGTTTCCGCGCATTGCACTGTGCAAATAAGCGTCACATGCATGTGCGTTACGCATATTCGTAGCATGTATCCGGAGGTCGGGTCAGTTCTCAGGGCTATCATCAACCGCCGGCCGGAAGACTCACTTAGACTCGTCTTAAGTTACCCCTTCCCAAACCTATTCCGCCGATGTGGCCGTGGATCAGCTTGATTTGCAGCCTCACTTTTTTTTCTACTCGAGAAAACATGGTTTTCCAGAATATTAATTATCAGTATTAGTAAATAATTATACGTATAATGTTTCATTTGTTTTTTATTTTTATTATTCCCATGGTAGATTGGAGATTTTGTTGGGTGAAAAGGCTCATTTTTTATTAAACTTCAGGCTTTTTAGATTTCTGTCAAAAATAAAAAAAACATTATCATACTACATCGAGGACCAATTTATGAACATTTACTATGATTCTAGGATTTTTTTCGATTTTTAATAGGCAACTGTTGCAACTTCGGTGCTTTTTTAATTTTTCTAATTCCTCAAAATATATGACACTTTAAGCGTAAATTTTAGAATTTTAAAGGATATTTGTTCGACTTCTTTGGATTTTTTCGGATTTTCATTGCCCTTCGAGATTTCAGGATATTTATCAAAAAATAAGAAAATATCGTGCATATTTCGTTCCAGTATGATTATAAATACAATGGAAGTTTATTTAAATGTTCTAAGAATCCTACAAATTTTGGAATTCCCAGTCATAAAAAAATACCTAGAACTAACTTAGTTTTCTGAAAATTTAAAGCTATCAAAACATCTCGTATTTCTCTTACTTTTTGAATTTTGGATAAAAAAAATGATTATAAAGTAATGTATTGCAAATTTTCAAGAACTATGATGATGAATACCTATATTTTTCAAAATGTATCAACATTTTCCGAGATTCGACATATTTTCTGAATTTTTGCATAGTTCGACAATCTTAAAGATTATTGTCTTTCATTTTTTACAGTTTTATTAATGTCAAACATTATTCAAATGATCAGAATTTTTCGAATTGGCGAAAAAATTTGTCTACTCATCTAAAATTTACATGATTTTTGAATACTTTTCAAATTTTTCGAATAATAATCAAAAAATGAAGGAAGATTATTACCAAATATCAAATGAATATAACGATATGAACTATTAATAAAATGCATAAACATTTTCGGATGACTTTCACACATTTTTTTAATTTTGAACGATGATCATGATCAATCGACATCAAGATTTGAAACGTCATATATAAATTTTAGAATTTCATCAACATTCGTTTAAGTCGTTCAGATTTCGATTACTCTTTATTAACCTTAGAAGTTTCTAGATTTTTATCAAAAAATGAAAAAAACATAATCCAACATATTTTCTATTAATATGATTTTCACGAAAATTGTTATATGAAATTAACATTTTCCGACATTTAACGTTTTTCTAGATTTCAGAGAATTATTAAAAATCTTGAGTAGTTTCCAATGTCTCCAATTTTTTGTCAATTGAGAAAATTTCAGACGTAAACGAATTTTTTTTAACGAGGCATATTTTGTGATAATTTGTCAAACTTATCACAGTTTTTCGTGTTTTCATTACTTTTCGAATTTTTTGGATAGAAAAAAAGAACAATCTAATGCATAATTCAAAGAGATATGATGACAATTAATATATTCCTCAAAATGTATGAAAATTTTCTTCCATCAGACAGATTTTTGGGCAATCTTTAAATATTCAGATATCTTTCAATTTTTTAAGTTTGAAATTTCAAACATGCTGCTAACTGTAAAAATTTTTCGATTTTTTTCCAAATTGTCCATTTCATGAAAAATTGATGTAACTTTTCGATATTTTTCAAATTTATTAAAGTTTATATCAAAAATAAATAAAAATACGATGATACATAAAAATACTAGAAATAGATAGAAAATATTAGAAAGTTATAAAAAACATGATCGAGGGTATAGGATACAAAAGTTGTAAAAATCTATGAAATACCTCAAATCTGTATATAGATAGCGTCATCTCAAAAATTCATGAAAAACATCAAAATTTTTATGAAATTTGATTCTCAATGCATCAAGTGCTATAAAGATCTAAAGATATCTATAAAAATACCATATTACCTTTAAAATGTTAAAATACGAAAGAAATTATAAAAGAGAAGAAATTAAACTCGTAAGGTATTATACACCTTTTTGTGCGGAAAAATTGAGGATGGTTTGCAGTAACTCTTAAGGTATGAAGCAATAATGTTACGTCACAAAAGTGATAGTTTTTTAATAGTGTTTTAATTGTTCACCCGAAAAACAAGTATTTGTTCATAAAAAAATTTCAACGATTGGGGGAGTTATAGCCCTCTCCAATATTAACAATTTTGATTTCGCAGATAGGAATGATTTAATGAAATTTTCAGAGCTCAGAAAATCGGAATCTAGGGGAAAACTTTCTTGCATACAGAAAAAACGTGATATTCATTTTTTCAATCGTTCAAGAACTGGATACATTCCTAGACTTGTGAAATTTTTTAGATTTTCTTATTTAACTTGACCTGTTCGACTTGCATTGTGGTCACCACAAGCATCTATAAAAAAAAAAGTCGTTTCGGGAAAAGGGCTATAACTCGGCTAATTGTTGATATTATTTTATGAACAAATACTTGTTTTTTCGAATGGACAATACACTATTAAAAAACAATAACTTTCGTGTCATAGCATCATTGCTACATACTTTAGTAAATACTCCAAACCATCCTCCATTCGTCCGCACAAAAAGGTATATAACCCCTTAACCTCAGTGACGCAAAAATCACGGAAATCGATCATGAAAGATGAGCCTACTCTGGATTTCACCAACTGAATTACTTCATCAAGAATTACAAAATTGTACTCATCATCAAAAATACAGTACGTTTTTCCAAAAACCCCCCTTCCAAAAATGTTCTGCCAACAACCCTACTGAAAAGCATCTTCTCAATTTTCCAAGACTGCACTCTTAAAAAAAATTTCATGATCCAAATATCCGTGCCAACCCTCCTAACCATCGACTTTATTTGCTCCCCTTTTTTGTATAGTATCGTCTCAGTTCTTCCTCAAAACGGAACAGAAGGCCACGACTCTGTTCCAGAAAAAAAATACCATTCCCCCCAGAAAGACATCCGAATTGTATCTCGGATCCGGAATCTGTTGACAATTGCGCGGAAGGCGATACACTCGAGTGATTCTGGCGCCCACGAAAATATTGCGCCTCGTGGCTCAGGGCCGAGCATCGCGATGATAGACAAAACTTTGCCGTGCCCGCGGCGTGGTCAGTGGACCTCGTCTCCTCCGAGAGACGCCTACTCGCGTGGTGATTGTTGCGATTCACATTGCTTCCGAATTGATGAACAAACCTCAACTCGGAACTGCGCGTCACGCACACCCGTTCCTCTCGTACCCCCCCATTTTATCATCCTCTAAAACACCTACAGGTGAACCACGGATTTGAGTTTTGCTCGCTTTTGTTGCGCAAAAGGCCGTGATTTGCGGCCTGAAAGTGCAGGAAACAACTCGGCTACGAAACCAATTCATTACCAACGACACAGGCAAGACACTTATTGATCAGCGTACGCCGCTCATTACCTATTTACGTAACCCGCGGTATGCACGCGGTCGCGGAGATGCGGTAACGCCGCGGTCTTTTGTCCGGTGCTTCTAGAGATGCGTTATTCTTCCACGTTGTTTTTCTTGCAATTTTTCACTTTGGGAATGAGCACTTGTTAGCTAGAGAAATTTGATGTTTCTTACTTAGGGAATTGGAACGAAAAATAGCAATTTCGGCTCATTCAATATATGTGACTTGGAATAAGAAAAGGGACCTCCGGTTACAAAAAACGATTTTGAGTTTTTTCAAGAATTGAGGAAGAGAAAAGTTTCCATTTATTTCCTCAAAATTCGATGTTTGTAACCGTAGGATCGTTTTCTTATTCCAAGCCAATTCCATATTGGAATTGTAAGGTATTCAATATTGATGTATATCGGAAAGAAAATATCGATTTGCTGGTGTATATTAGAGATTTTTATGTATTTTTCGAAAAACAATTAATTAATATTCAGTAGAAAAAGTAGTTTTCAGTACGTATTGATGGAATTTTTGTCATTTTTATGGATGTCTGCGTAGATATATCAAATTTGATCTATTAGGATTCAAAATTTTGAGATTTTTCGTGACATCATACATTTTTGAAACAATCATATTACATACTCATTGTATGTATATGTTTTGGAAGTTTTAGTATTTTTCAGAATTTGTAAAATGTTTGAGGTTTTTATAGGATTTTTATGGATTTTTGGTACATGTATGCATTACGATAATGTAGGTTTCTAGTAATTTGTGCTTTAGTATTCCAAGTTACAGAAATTTTTCGTATTTAAATAGATTTTTCAGAAGATAGTATTATCCTAGATTTTGAGTTCTTTCAAAATTTTTTATATTTATTCAGTATTTATACGATTTGAAGGATTTTTCAGTATTTTGATAGTTATCATGAAAAGTTGTTGAGATTTTCTAAATTTTGACTCTCTTGTTCGTGCAGTTTTATAAATATTGAATGGAATTTGATATATCTCCAGTTTTAATAATTTTTTTCTATTACTTAGTAATAATAAAATGTAGTTTTTTTCTCATGCGTCTTTAAATTTCAAGGATAGGATTTCTTTGTATTCAAAGTTTAAAACATTTAAATTCCTTCGATAAATTTATCAGAAAAAATTATACATTTCAATTACTGTCAATATTCTGCGTATTGTTTACGGATTTATAAAATTGAAAGATTTTCTACAATCTTAAATAATTAATGCATAGGTTTCTAGAATTCCATGCTTTAAAAATCAAAGTTCCATTGATTCCAAAATTCTGAAAAAAAATTTTTTTTTATTCTATCAACATAAACAAATATTAATATAAATTCAAACATTCGACATATTTTTCGTATTTTTCGTACTCTGAATTTTCTGATATTTTCTACATAATTTAGTGATTCTTAGTATTTTTATGATTTCTTTATAAATTCATAAAATTCAATGATCTAGGAATCCAAGTTTTAATAATTTCTCGAATATAATAGATTTTCGCTAAAATTAAGGTGGCATTTATAAAGAGATTTGAAATCAAAAAGTTTTAAGCGTTTTTCTTATTTTTTTAAATTCATTGAGTTTCGCGACATTTCCTAGAAGATGTACAGAATGTTAATATTTAAATAGATTTCTATATAGACTTGTCCAAATTCATTACCTAAGGAATCAAAGTTTCAATAATTTCTGAAACATCATAGATTTTCATTAACATACGATTAGAATTAACTTGAAGCTTTCAAATGTAAAGGATTTTCAGCTTTTTTTTGTGTTCATTGAATTTAGCAACATTTTCTAGAAGATTTATAGAATTTCAGTATTTTGATAGATATCTATATCGATTTCTAAAATTCAATAGTCTGGAAAACAAAGTTTTATTCATCTCCATAGTATAACAGATTTTCGTCAAAACTAGGTCAACATTCATGAAAAGCCATTTAATTTCTAGGGTACTTAGCTTTTTTAGATTTTTTTTACATTCATTGAATTCGGCAACATTTTTTGGGAGATATATAAAAATTTGGTGTTTTCATTGATTTCTATAGAGATTTCTAAAATTCAATGCTCTGGAAATGAAAGTTTGATTACATTCCAAAATTTTTATAAATTTTATCAAATAATCAAATCAGCATTTTCAGGTTATTGTTTTAGATTTCCACTATTTTTCGTATTTTTCCATACTTGTTGAAGTTTGTCACCTTCTTTAGGAGAATTTTTACATTTTTTACAGAATTTTTACAATTTTAATAGATTCCTGTGTATATTTCTTGAATTCAATGCCTTAGAAACCAAGGTTTTAATATTTTCTAGAATTTTCAAAAACTGTCGGAATTATCCAATGAGCAGGTATAATTTAGATTTCGATCTATCTATATATATGAAACTCCTATCTAGGTATCTTTAACATTTATACAATTCTCCGTATTTTACGTATTCTTCGGTATCATTTGAATCTCGTAAGATTTTCTTGATGAATAAAAAAGTTTTTGTATGAGATGTCTACACAGATCTCCAAAATTTAATGCTCTTAGAAACGAAGCAACAATAATTTACAGAATTTCTGTAGATCTTCAAAATAACTTAATCAGCATTCACAAGTAACTTTTTTATTTATAGTATTCTTGATATTCCTTGAAACTCACTCAATCCTGTAAGATTTTCTAGCAGATTTGAAGATCTTCGGAAATTCCAATATGAATTTCTAGAGTATAAAGTTTCGTAGAGTGTGAGTTCATTTATAAATCGTTCACATAACACTCACTTCATACATTTCTAGTGTGCCATATTTTTTTGTTGAATAATTACTTAAAAAATGTACATTTAATACATAACATCGATTCTGTAGAGAGAAAATCATCAGAATATCGTCATGGAAAATTCCTAGCATCTATTCAACATTCCTGCAATAATATTTTCAAAACTGACACCGACAGACTACCCTCCATATGGACCAAATCACTTTAGTATTGTTACGAAATTTTCCGTCCATTACATATATTGCTTTTACAATTTTGCTGTTCTAAAGATGATAGCAATGTACCGTATACTGGTGGAAATAATTTGAGTATTGTAAATTTTTTACTGATCGCCATAATATTCTGATAGTGATAATGTATCGGATACACGTCAACGCAATTATAAATTGTAATTTTCCTTCTAATTCACTTCTTTCGAGAACAACCTCATTTACGACATCTGAAATGCATAGAACAGGCATTTGTTCGCAGCGCGATTCAGTGTGATTTATACGACCGAGCACTTTACACATCAATGAATAAGTTGCCGTGAAAATTAAAAAAAATTAAAAAAGTAGGATACAATCTGGAAGAAATCACTGACCTGAATGCTGAACGAGTGAATGATATTTCTGAATTTGTTCTCCTCTAAATTTGTCTTTAACACGAAAAAGGTTCACGAAGAAAGAAACTTGCTCTTTTGAAGTTTGCCATTTACATCATGCATAGTAATTGCAAGACCTGGAATACATATACTACATTCACCATAGAAAACCATTAAATTTTGGACTCAATCATCAGTAACTTACAGAGTCAAGTGGCTACGAATCACGCTGTTACATGAAGAGATTAGCCTGTGATTCGTGGAAACGAGTACAGGCATTGAAGACAGAAAAGATGAGGTGGATGTAATGAAAGCGATCGCGAAGGGAGAAGGAAGCTGAATATCGGCAAGGGCGCAGTGACAGTATTACTGCAGGAGGAGAAGAGCCTAGGCACTCGAGCCTCGGCTCACCATTTCCCTTATTCCTTCAATCAACGTCAGCTAGGGAAGCGAGTCTAGTGTGTACCTTGGGCAAATACTCGCGTGCCCCGCACAACTCGATCATTGCATCACCCACGTGGCGAGGTAGACTCGATTCGCTTCCGGCAATCATCGAGCTGCTTATTAAAATCATTTTCCTATAATTATTCCCTCGCTCACCTCAATTCGCCTTCGCTCTCGCAAGGAATTTCGCGCTCGCCTTTTCAATGCAGCCCGCGAACCGTGAGGTACAAATTATTTTTTTTTCAATCTGACATGTTTGACAATATCTCATCCGAGTCCGACGAAATTGAAATGACAACTTCGAAACTGAGTAGCTCTTGCTGTAATTCTGAAACATGAAGAGAAATGCGAAAAAATAGCAGAAACCATATTCTGTTGGAGCAACTTTGAGTTAAGCCAAATTGAGACAATTAGATTAAATGCCTGACACTTGGGAACCGAGTGCAACGCATCGTGTTTACGCAAGCAAGGAATTATAACAAGTGGGTTTTTTCTTGACATGGTAATTGCCAGTTTCGCACTTGAGAAAATTTTAAATTCAAGCTAGAATATACAAGGCGTTGCTCTTGTTTTATCTATTTTATTTGATTCAATTCCATTCCCTTCCATTAATTTTGTTTTATTCGTTCAAATCCTCGGCAAATTCGTATGCGAAACAAGAATAAAAGTTAATACGTTCTCAGTACCGGATAAGTCAAAGAGAACCTGGCGAAACTAAAGTATGCCAAGTTGATAGAGATGGAAAAATGCGCCGTTGGCGAACAGTTTAAAGACTGTCTTCATTGACAAATGGACGTAAGTAACTCGCTGACGTGGATATGTGACACTCGTGTCTCTCATGTCAATTTGCCGCGAGCACGCACTCACGCGCGGAAGGAAAAGGGGTAGGGGGAGGAAAGGGGCTTGCGTCGGGGCAGGGTGTCGAGATTGGAGTGTCCGCTTCTTGACTGAATGTAGCAAACTCTGGATTTTTTTTTTTTTTTTTAAGAAATTTCGATATATTTGAGAAAAATTAAGGAAGACCTTGAGAGGATTTTTCTTCCTGAAGAGGAGGTATTTTTGACTTGTTTGTATGATACACTAGGTATGGTAGATATAGGACTACCAGCATGGGAAACTCTGGAGAAGAAGGGTATCCGAAAATAACAACTTGAAAATGCATCATTTCAGGAATCGTGATTTTCCTAAATCGATAAAAACGTTAACAATTTACAGAATTAATCAACGTCTTCTAGAATTCTCTATTTTTTGTTCATTCAAAATTGTTAACCATATTCGCAAAGGATAATTCTTTTCTGACTGTAAAAAATTCTGAGAAAATTATACAGCCTTTGTAGTTTTACAAAATTATCGAAATTTTTCACAATATACTAAATTTATGAACATTTAAAATTCTGAAAATTTCCCAAATACCTTGAAATAATTGACAATCTTCAAAATTTTGTTTTTTAACTTGACAGAATTTCACAGATTTTTAACGGTACCCAAACCCTTGAAAACATCCAGAATTATTTAAAAATTCTGTACATTTCTACAGGGTTTCTAATCATTTTCCAAGACATTTAAAGTTAACCTAATTTTTATCAAAAAAATATTACCTTGTTCGTGATTTTCAAATACTTTCCAAATTGTTCAGATTTTTATCAAAAAACGAAAAGAATCTTGCGTATCACAAAAATTTGATGATAAACACAATTTACAAAATTATTTGAAATTAATAAAGATTTAACGAATTTTTTGAATTCCATAGTGTAATTGATTATCGAAAGGATTTCCAATGTTTTACGTTTTTTGAAAAATAATAATCATTTTCGACATCGTGGAAACTATTCGAAATTTTTGATATTTTTTAAAAACTTGCATAATATATAATTTTTCGGAATTTTACTTTGAAAACGTAAAATACATCCATAGGTAAGCATATTTGAGCATTTTTTGTAATTCTGTAATTTTTACAAAATTTACAGAATTTTCGGCCATTTTTGGAATATTTGATGTACTTCGATTTTTCGAAATTTTCTACATTTTAAACATGATACAAACTAATCACAATTTTCTAGATTTTGTGAGAACTCATTCATGTAACCAAGGTTTCGTGAAATTTCTTAACAATTCTAGGTGCTTTAGGTTTTTACAACAACAACAAAAATGAAATATAATAAATAACGTACATCGTACGTATTCCGAATATACCTAAGGAATGGACACTTGCCACAATATTTGAAATCCATGAACTATTCACTTTAATCTGCAAATTTCTAAAAAATCTTCAGAATGATAAGCAATATTATTTTAATTTCATATGTACTTTTATTTCTAAAAATTTCAAGATTTCAGAAATGATACAAACTGTTATAAACTTTTTGAATTTTCTAGGAATTTCTCAAAATCATCAAGATTTTTCGTGATTTTGCAATGCTGTTTGAGTTTTTTGAGTTTTCATCAAAAAATGAACAAAATTTTAAAATGAATAAAGCAGAGGTATATAAAAATGAAAATGAACTACACAATTTTCGAAAACTCTCTAAATTTCTGCAAACTATCAGAATTTCATAGAAATATTCACAACCATTACGATTTTTGAATTTAAAAATTTATAGGAATATGTATCCAAAATTTGATAAATAATACATTCTTCGAGACTTCCCAAACTGAACAAGATTTTTCGTCTTTTTTTTTAATTCATAATTTTTTCATGCTTCAGTTGAAAAATAAAGAAAATAAAACATACTTGTTTTGAAAAAACACGTTAATAAACACAGTCTACAGAATTCATGAATTTTGTCTGATTCTATAAATTTTTCGAGTTTCATACGATTATTGATTTTCAATTTCTGCATTTTTAAAAATCTCTAAAATTTTAAAAATCATCTAAACTTTTGCGAATTTTGCGAATTTTGAAAAAAATACATTCAAACTTTGTAAGACTTACCAAGACTTTTACCCAACTATTTTTTTCGAGATTAGAAGAATGTAAAAATTATATGTACACTATTAGTCAAATTGGATTTGGACAAGAGGGCTACTTTATTCAATACAATTTATTCAATTTTGAATAAAAATTGCAATTACTGCAAGGAAATCTTGAATTTCACAGCCAGCAAACTCATTCGAGTATAAATAAAATTAAAATCTTCTTAAGTCTTCGTAAAAATTACTTCTTTCAGAATAACTTTTCCTTATTACTTCTTAAAAATAAATACTGAAATGCCCATTTCGAAATGCATGTCCAAGTTATTTTCAAATTCCTACCCTTTGAAAAATTTCATGAGCCATTATCATTTTTTTCTACTTTATTTCATGAAATTGAAGAAAAGTACCCCATTCAGAGATGTCTCCAGAAGACTGTAGTCATTCTTTGGAAGATTCTTAATGACGTCTTATGGCAGAAGAAATCTCTTCACCAGAGACTTGCGTCTCCTAAAGTATCCAGGAGACTCAAGTATCCGAAAACGAGACACTCCTTTAGCAACAATCCCTCCCAAAAAAATCAATAAAAAAGACTGACATAAACTTTTTCAAGACCATTAGAAACAGTTTCGAGTACTTTCTAAGCTACTCGGTAAAATCAGAAGGCTAGCAGAGACTCAACATCCTCAAAAAAACTCCATCCCTCACTCAGACAAATTCCCATGTAAGCATGAAGAAACGAGAAGAATCTCAAATCCATCTCCTTTCAAAACTGACCTCTGACCCTTCCATTTCAAAACAGTCAACAATTGAATGCCAGTCCCTTTCACTTTGAAACGCAATCCCTCTCGTCTCTACTCACGAGTTTTCAAAATCCCATCCTAATTTTATTCCAATTCCAAAAAAACACCCTTTCTTGACCCGAAAAATTCGGCTCGGTTTCGTTTCATCATTTTTCCAATCATCTCTCTCGCGCACGAAACGTCGGAAGTCACCTTCCTCATTATCATGCCACTCGCGCTGACTCGGACACAGCCTTCATCCTGTGCCCCAGTCACTTACGGAGCAGCTCGATTGCGTGCCCAACTTCAGCCGGCTTAGACATGGCGCAGGAGAGCGACTTCACGCGGCGCTGATCCACCGCGTGAGAACCCCTGCCGAATGGGGGACAAGACGCAAGTCCATTACGGCCAATCAACGGCCGTGATTGGCTCAAACGATCGGGCCATCGTCGCACTTACGCAGATTCGAAGGGACCGAGCCGCCGCATCCGATGTCTTCTTCTGCCGAGAGGATCATCGGCTCTCATTTTTTATTGCCACCAGAAATACCTCCTCAGCCATCACAAGAGCTTATTATTATTTCATTGAGTTTAAATTTCATTCATACTTCATCACCGATTAATCAGGTATTTACATTTTATTCTCACGAAATGAGTTCAATACTTCAATCTGTAATACGGACAAATTCCCTTTAATCCAAAACTGCAAATTGATAGAAGTATTTGAAAATCTTACCTTCTGGGACTTTGAATACTTAGAGAGTTAAAAATGCATACTTGTCAGTTAATGAACGAAATCATTGATTATGACGACCAACATAGGGAACATCGGGGTCATAAAAACGACTCGAAAGACCACTTTTATGGCATTCGAGCTACTTTTCGCGGCTGTTATGTAAATAGGTCCAGGGCATATTGGCAAGTCTTATGGCAGATGTCCAAAATACCCCGAGTTTTTGGTCGTCGAGCACTCGGGCGTCGCGAAATCACTTCATGATATTCAATCGTCGAAGTTTTGTCTCAGCAATTTCGTTTCTGATAGTGTATACATGTACCGTGATATCGCGTGGTGGCAATGACCAAAAATGAGAGGAAGGTATGGATGCTGAAACGAAATTTTTCATGAGAGGGCGGGGGGAGGGGAGACTGAAATATCAAAAGGATCAATACGTATGCAGATGCATGAGGATTCGAAGGTTTATGGTTTAAGTATTTTCATAGAAGTTTGGAAAAAACATGTATACATGAATTTATGGTATTTATGGAATTTATGGAATGCTAGTATTTTAAGTATTTTATGAATTGCTTCCATTTTTGCTATTTTCAATAATTCGCAATGTAGGTTTTTTCGAATTCGATTTTCTGGAAATTCGAGTTCTAGAGATCTCAAGAATACAACGGATTTTTCACGAAACAGTAGCTTTACATGGATTCTTAATAACTCATTCCAAAAAATTCCATTTTTTCTGTATTTTTACAGTATCTCAAATGTTTAAAGAATTTTCTAATCCTTCTACGGATTTCTAAATAGATTTTTACACTTCGATAGATTGCAATTAAAAATTTTATAATTTTGCGGTATTGAAATTTATTTTTATGAAAATCAGATTTACAGTTATTCTTAGCATGAAAAATGTTGCTTCCATTTTTATTATACATATAAAACTATTTCACTTTTGTAAAAGTTTCTAGGAGTGTCCAGTAATTTTTTTTTGTTTTCGCCAGTTTTTTTAAAGGCGATGTAAGATTTTCAAATTTGTCTCTAAGTAAGTTGTGTACAATGGCAGTAGATTTTTTATAAAATTGTATCTTTCTGTATTTTGAGTATATCATTCTAGAAAACTTGATTATTTTCTGTATTTTTACAAGATATCGTAGATTTATTGAATTTTCTAGATTTCTTACAAATTTAGAATCGATTCTGAAAATTATATGTAATATATTATATATCATATACTATTAGCATTTCAAATGTATCTACATACCTACAGTTTTCATTATTTTAGGTCTTTTAAGTTTTATAAAAATTGGTAGGAAATAAAAATAATTGTTTTTCTTTCCACTAGTTTTTTGAAAAGCAATGTAAGTTTTTCGAATTCGTTTTTCTAAAATATATATCTGTATACAGAGTTCCAAAGATGTATAGTATAATAATAAATTTTTAAAAAACAGTATTTCCATAGATTTTTATCATATCGTTCTAGAAAATTTTACATGATCTGTATTTTTACAGTATTTTAAAGATTTGAAGAATTTTAGACTCTTTTTACTCTCTTGATCTGAATCTGACGAATTAACCAAAATGTCTGGCATATTCTACGGATTTCCATGTTGAAATTTTCACAATGTAATCTGTGGAAAATTAACACATTGAATTTGTAGAACAAAACAGAAAATATGTTTAAAATAACAGACAATCTGTTGAATTTTACAGATACATATTATGTTAAAAGGACAAATTTTTTCGTGAAAATTTATGACACATTGCAATCTGTTGAGATTCAACAGATTTAAATTGAGAGGGTTCTGATTTCTAAATAGATTTTGAGACTTCAATACTTTTTGATTCAAAATGTTTTATATTTTCAGTTTCCCAATTCATTTTTGGAAAAAATTCAATCCAAACAACTGTTAGCATTTAAAATGTTGATAACATTTTTATTATTTCGGGTCCTTCAACATTTATGAAAATTTATATGTGTTTTAAGTGACTGTTTTTGTTTCTAACAACTTCACTAAAAGTAATGTAGGTTTTTCGAATTAGATTCTCTAAAATACCAAAGTTCAGAAGATGTGTTGTATCTTAATGAATTTTTTACACATCAGTATCTTCATAGATTTTAGGCACATTATTCTAGAATATTTTCCATATTTCCCAGTATTTCAAAGATCTATAGAAATTTCTAGTCTTTTTTTGGATTCCTAACTAGATTCTTAAATTTCGATACTTTGAAGTGTAGTATATTTTTAGCAATTTAATGGATTTTTAAAAAAATTGGATTTACATACATTCATTGTTATTATTTCATGTCACTATTATTTTTGTAATTTGAGGTCTTCTAATTTTTATACAAATTTAGAATAGTTTTTATTCATCGTTTTTGTTATCACTAGTTTCATAAAAAGCAATGTAAGTTTTTCGAATTTGATTCTCAAAAATACAAAGTCCACAAGGTGTGTATTATCTCAATGAATTTTCTACGAAAAAGATTCTGTCTGTATTTTCAGGAGGTTATTTTTAAAAATCATATTTTTTATGTATTTTTACAATATTTTATTTTTTTGGATTCCTGAATTGAATTCTAGACTTTGAACAGATTCATACTACTTTTTACAGATTTTCGATAAAATTCTATTCATGTTGATGATGAGTACTTTCTTTACTTCCATCATATATATTTTTATATATTCGAAGTATTCTCACACATTATTACCACCGAGATGATACTCCTTAAATTCATCATCAATACCGCAAAATGAAAAGAAATACAAAAAAAAATCCACATCAATTACACTTTGTCGTTGCCAACGGTCCTTCTTGAGACCCCCAACAGAAAGGTCTCTTTCCGAAAGCCATTACCTCCGAGATATATATCGTGCCCGAAGAACACGAGCCAAAAGCCGTTGTTGAAGCCGAGCGTGAGTACCGGTTGCGCACCTTTAAGACGTTACGAGGGGGGCCCAAGACGTTGTAAAAGTCCCCCCAACAATAGCAACAAGAAGCCGAAACGTCGGTTACGCCTCGAAACGGCAGCTGGCACGCGCGACTCCAAAGTCGCCGAATCTCATTTCTCCAGCTTTCTTACTTTTTTGTTCAGTTTCCCTACCTTTGAAATAGTGCTTGAATCATAGACGTCGGCAGGGAAAGAATTTCCGGGGTACAAGCGAACCTCGAACTTCGTTTAAAAGTATTTTTTTCGTTAAAATACAAAAATTAATGGACAAAATCGATGAAATTCAAAAATATTATAAAATTCTGATCAAAAATGACGTATGTCAGTCTCATTTTATGAAGCAAAGAGTGGGTTTACTAAAATTCAAGGTTTCCTCGGTGTTCTGATTTGGAATAAAAACGTTACTCAAGGACTTTTCGTCCTTGCTCTGCCTCACCAAGCAACCTCCTTTTTTCTTTCTTTCGGCCAAGGGGAATACCTGGGCATTTAAATCGGGGAACCGCCTCAGCAATGTTGGGGGGAACGCCTTGATCTTACCCTGGGATCACCGTTACCCCAGGCACGAGGGAAGTCGTTTGAGGCGGAGCGGACGTTGACTTTGAACCGCGAATTCAAATCATTTGTACACAATAACATGCGTTTACTACTGTGAAAATAAGAAAACCATCGAAATGAGATTTTTACAACTTAATTCACTTTAAATTGTTTGGCTGCAGTTTGAAAGAAATTTCCAAAATAATAATTTTCATTCTTATTATCTTGTTTCTCGGAATTCAACTTGAACAAATTAAATTACAGTAATAACGTTCTTTTCTCTGAAAGATTTTTTTCCCTTTTTGCTGCTTGTTCATTCAAGAGTGCTCGAGTATTGAGTTAATCAACCTTGGATCTTGCGTTCCAGGCACACAATAAAATACGACCAACCCCAAGTTCTCAGATTTACCCTAACGTCTGGGAGAATCAGGAGCGTAAGATTTTTTTGATCGGACGTTAAATTTTCCCACAAGCTAAAGACGTGAGAAAGTTTCCTAAAAATCCCACGTATTTCAGTGATACAGTTACATGAGCGCATAATCATAAAATGCAAATTTCCCCATTCGAAACGAGCAAGCGTGTCGATTTCATTTTTGTTGCTTTTCACTCTCAGCTTGACAAATTAACCTCAAATGAGCAAAACTAACAGAGAGCTTGTTTCCAAAATATCCGGAATGCTCGTGCAAGTGCGCACACCAGCATGGGGCGCACGTTCGGCATATTATCGAGACCGCGCCAACGCAACAAGTCGCCCGGCGTCAATTGACGTGTTATTAATTGTCAGTTAATTGCGTTAATGCTCCGCGAACGGGCTGAAAGTAGCGCGGGTTTTTATCATTATTTTATCATTCCATCGCGCGATGATTTCGCGACAAAATCATTTTTCGATTTACTTGCACATATCCCGACGCGATTCACGTTTTTCCTTTTTTCATTAATTGTAAAAAAATGATCGTGACTCAAAATGATTTCACTCACAATTTTTTATGAAGGAACATAAAAAAGAAGGAATCATAATTCCATCGTATATTTTTGTAAAAAAAGGGATAAACGTAGCGAAAAAAAATCGTTCGAGTGTTGACTAAAATCTAGTGGAATATACAGTATCACTCATCGTATGAAAGTCTTTAATTAATGCTATTCAAAAACTGAAAATAAACGTACATTTATCATTACTAGAAATGACCATTTAATATTAAGTAATATTAATCAATATTGTATCGTTGAAATTATTATAGAGTGACTAAATTTTTATCTACGAACCAGTAAATTTCTACTTATTAGAGAGTTTTACATTATTTTTTATTGATTTTTTTATTAGATGTACTACAAAATAATAGTAAAAAAAGTCCAGAGATAAAAAGGTCCAAAATAATTGAAATCATTGATTCAAATAGTTGAAAGTATATTTGAAGTAAATTTTATTGAAATTGACATTATGACAGTGAATAATCAATCAACATTTTTTATAATTACAAAAATTTGCCTTTATTTATAACTTCTCCTCGTGTAACAGATTATATCTGATAATTAATGATCTAATTTCAAATTCTTTTGTAGAAAATGTTTAACATTTGATTTTTCAGCCATTGAAGCATAAATTTTCTATATATTTTCGAATATTTGCAAGACTCATATTTGATAATTAAATTTTCTTTTTACACGTAATTACCTTCTATCTATTAATGTGAATAACCCATTATTTCTAAAAAGAAATATACTTACAATTTATGAAATTCTTTAAATTTATTTCTCAAATTTTTGAACTCTTGAGTTGCAGTAAATTGAACAAGAAAATTTTATCAGAAATTTATGCGATTCAAATACCTTATAATCATGTAAAGAAGAAATTTTTCGTTTATCAACAAAAATTTATCGAAAGGCAGTCAGTTCAATTTTTTGATGCAAATCATTCACAATTTTTAAAGTTTAGTCGCAATTTTACAATCACTGTTTTTTCTCTTTTTGCAATTTATATTTTTTATGAATCTATTCATGAATGTAACTATTGGCAATTTTTGAGTTTTTGGCTTTACTTTTTTACTTTCATTTTGTCTCAAACTTGATGAAGATTATCATCATATAAAAGTAATGACATTTAAAATTGAAAACAGTTGATTTTCAATCAGTTGATATCAGAAATTTTTTTGAATTTTCGAATCCCGGTCACGATTCCTTTGTTCGAGCATTCATTTTCTTTATTCGTCAATTTTTCAATTTTTCAGTCACAGATTCAAAAACGCAAGAAATTGCACTAAATGTATAACATAACAAGCTGGTACATTTTGCATACGAATTTCGTTCTGGCATTGAATAGTTTCTCAACAAATTTCGGTCAGTGATAAAAAATTTTCTAATCTCTCACTTTACCTATTTGGCAATATTTTGTAAGAAAATTCTTCGATATCCAAATTTTTTCTCATTTCGCATTATATTTATTATTTCCTTCATTCATCTTTCACGTATTTGAGTTTTCTCCCATATTATAAAAATGCAACACGAATCATGAGATTCATACCTGCGAATCCTGAAAAAGATACTAATTTTCGTGAATATAAAAAATCTCCGTCTTTTATGACTCTACATCTTTTAGAACAAAAAAAAGTAAATGTCCTACCGTCAGAAACTTTAATTCGTATAAACACACATTCTCGAACTTCCCTTCAGCATTTAAACGAATTAAAAAATACTTGAAATTGACAAAATTCTTGACAAAAACATGAAGTCGGGTACAGATTCCTCCGTGACCTGTAAAAATGACGATTCCACCACCTTCGGAATTCGTTAAAAATTGAGGAAACTACACTTGGGGTTACAAAGTCACGGATGGCCAGCATGCCCCACATGACGGCGGCCAAGTTCCATGGGGTGGCTCGTGTGCAGCGGAATTTCCCCCATGCCTGGCGGCCTTCCGCCGTGGGTATCATGTGGCCCCCGATTCGCAGGGGGTAGTTTGCATGGGAAACAGACCAAAACCAGCAACCCATGTCCGCTTATGCGTTTTAAGACAATTTCCCGGCTCCGGCAATTATTACCTAACTTCTCTTCAACCTGACGTGACCAAAACCCATGTTAATTTTTCTTAGATACTTCGCAACCCCGGAACCAGGTGCTCAATTTTTCTCCTTCTTCTTAGTTTACATGTATCAGAGCGAAGCATGGTTTTTTTTTTTTTTTCACGAAAAAGTCAGACGTCAATAAATTATAAAAAAAATATGTAAATTGACCGTAAAGTAACCTAGACATTTTTTTCAGGCTCTTTCATTTTCGTAATTTTATACTCTCAGGTTCCTGTATATTAATTCAAAGCACAGGAATTTCTCATTATAAGAGAACTCGTAAAAAATTCCGAAAATTATTATTGAAATTCAAATTTTCTGTCGACATTAGAGATTCGAGACGAGTGGCATGTATTTTTGTATCTGAAATAGAAAATTTGCACTGCTCTACTGGAAGAAAAGAGGCCTCGGGAGGAAGTGTGAGAGGGAAACATGTTGCAGGTTTTGAAACCATATCCGACGAGGAGGCACTCTTTTTAGTGTCCCACGCGTTAAGGCTCGCCGGAAGTAGAGACCGAGGTGTGGGAAGTTCCAAACCCCCCTCGAAGTTTTTCATATACAGTAGGTGAAATGCTCGTCAAACAGGCGTAGGAAGGCAAAATTTTCAGGAGGGGTTTCCCTTGAAAATATTTTCTTTGGGGATTTCATATTTTTTGATTTTTAACAATATGGTTACCAGAGAGCGATTTTGAAATATTTCACATCTCGGAATTCAAAAGTTATTCAACTCTTGGAATCCAGAGTTGTACATTTTTCATGTTCGTAAATAATGGAATTCGATTTTTGTAATTTTCAAATAGTAATTGAGGTTGCAATTTTTTTTACCAATACTTTTTGTATTCATGCCACTTTGAGGATTATCTGATACTAAATAATACGAGTTTCTATGGAGCTTTCTGAAATTCGATGCTCTAGGAATCAAACTATTACGAATAAAAAATTGATATATTTTAATTGATTTTTTAGCAAATTTTAACCACACAGATAAAATGTACATCATAAACTTATGTTATTTTTGTATGGTGTAATATTCATCAAATTCTGTAGTATTTTCTGTTAGTTTAATATATTTCTAATATTTTTATAGATCGCTGAAAAGATTTTTAGAAATAGATGCTATATTATTAAAACTTTCTACGATTTTGGAAATCAAAATTGATTTTTCAGACTACAGTTTCTTTTAGAATGATTCTTAACACTTTTATTACATTTTTTTTTTTTTTAGTATTTCTACTTTTAAAAGTATGTTTAATTGAATAAATTGCATAAATTGGATTGGATGTATTTTTATTGTTTTCTATATAAATTCATAGAATAATTTCTCAAAGTATAGGTTTATATTTTTTGTATTATGTTGATAAATATACTCCAGTACATTATGTTTTGCACGTTTCTAAGAAAATTACATCTACAAATTCTTATTTATATATTAAAAGATTTCTAGTAAACTAGTAAACTACCGAAAATGTAAAATAGTAAAATACTAAACGAGTGAAAATGTCAAATAGTAAACTAGCGAACTCGTTAACAAGTAAATTAGTTAATTAGGAAAATAGTAATCTAGAAGTCTAATGAACTAGTAAACTCGCCAACAAGTTAATTAGTAAACTGGTAAGCAAGTAAACTACATAGTAAACTTGTAAACTGGTAAGCTAGTAAATTAGTAAGCTCTTTAACTATTGAACTCGTAAGCTTGTGAGCTGGTAAACTAGTAAACAAGTTAGCAAGTAAACCATTTAGCTAGTAAATTAGTTGACTTATTTTTCATATTTTTTAGTATCAAGCGTTTAATATGCGAAACCCTAGAGGATATACAAGTATTTTTATGGATTACTTATATTTTTGTAGGTTGCTACAGAGATTAAAAAAACTCGATGCTTTAAAGTGCGAATTTCCATCTATTCTCAGTAATTTCAAGAATTAATGATAAAATCACATTCATACAGATTTTTGATGTTCTATATCGTTATTCTTTTTTCTTATTTTTGAAATATTCAAAAGATGTTGTCACGTTTTCCAGAATTTCCATGTATTCATAGTATATCTAGAATTTGATGCTCTGGAATCCCAAAGTTTATAGATCATAGAGGCATTTGTCGGGATTTTTCAGAAAACAGTTTTGTCATAGAATTGAACTAATTTTCTAGTATTATTAAGTATTCTTCCAAAGTTTGTATGAATCGAAATATTTTCAATACTTTTACATGGATTTTATACAGATTTCTAAAATTTGATGATCTAAGATTCAGAGTTTTGTAAGTTTCCAGCATTTTTCTACATTTTTATTTTTCTTGATTATTCGCCGGGTCGCAACAATTTTTCTGATTAATATTTCGTAAGTTTTCCTACGTTTTGATAATTATTACTTTTTTAATAATTCTATGCAGCCAACGTTCTCATGCATTTATTTGTAACTTATATTTTTATTGTTTATCGATGTAACTTTTTTCAACTTGATAAGAAATATTGATTGATTTTATCAGAATTTCGGGAGGGGTTTTAACCCCCGAAACCTCCCTCTGCAAAACGGTAACTTTTTTTGTCTATTTTTTTCTTCATGCATTAAAAGGTGATCTCCAAGATCTGAAAGTCGAAAACTCATTAGGTATACAGAGTGAGGGACAATGAAAAATTTTAGTCCTGACAAACAGGATCGGAAGTAACCGGGAAGCTAATTACACGCGAGAAATGCGTTCACGGCGATGAACACCTAGATCGTGCACGCCTGTATTTTTTCCATTAGCCCCTTTTTCCCCGATCTGGCGTGCTTTTGTTGGACACCGGACAAGCGGCGTGGAGCGTTTTGTCCGCGGACAGTAGATCGAAACTTAGGAGGAACTAAACCGGAGAAAAATGCCGCGGCGGGAGGAAGTTGCCGGTGACTTCCGGTCACGGGTGACGACACAATTGGCTTTCTTTTTGCGCACTTTATTTCGCGTAGAATCAGCCTGCCGTTGTTTCCAAGTGATTACTCGGTTAATGACATGAAAACCCCGTGAAGTTTACATACATCCCACAATTACTACACTCCTAGTGGAGACAAACATGTAACTGTTTATTGGGGTGTCTGGAACTGAAAAAAAGCAAACGTGTTCTTTTTCGGTGCTTGTAAAACATAGATAACTGTAATAGAAAAATATAGAAAAATTTCGTCTTGAATGTAACATTATACACTGAAATCATGCCAAGTTTCGAACATTTATCATGAGTTTTGCATAAGTGATGAATTTTTGAATAAAATGTATGAAAAATTACATGTGCATTCCGTTTGAAGCTTGAGTCGTTTTGTGGCACGTGTTGATCATGTCCGATTTGCTTCAAACTTTACAAAAAAAAATTTTTATTATCTTGATTGATTGACAGCCCCGGAATGGAAAAAAATTCCGACATCGCCAAAATAAAAAATTATATTATCAAATATTTTTGATAAACAGTCGCGGCAGTAATATTATTATATTTCGTTGAAATAGGCATGATTATGGTCTTATGTTTCTCAATAAAACACTGAAGAACTTGAAAAACATTGAAAAATGATGATAATTCCTATTGAAGTGGCAATTATCATCATTGAAAACTTTTCAGTTTTTTGTTATCACTTCGAAATTGTTAAAATCGAAAAATTTTTCTATTGTCAACAAGTTCAAAAATGCGCAAGATTTTCGGATATGTGAATTCATTTTCGGAGAGTTATGTTTTTTCTAAATGTTTTTCCGATTTTTTTTAAATTCGGAATATTAAAAATCTGAGTAGTTAGTACTATGTTACAAATGTTGCATATTTTGAAGTATTAGAATACTTCGGATATCAGAGGAAACATCAATAAATCCGAAAAAATCAAAATTTTCGTAAAATTTCAGAAAATGTTCATAATTTCATGAATTGCTTCCCATTATATGTATTTCTTCAAAGTATGCTTTCTATTATTTCTTATATTTTAAAAAAAAATTTTGAATACATGTAAAATGTTTAAAAATCACTTAAAAATTTACGAGTTTGACGAATTTTATTGAATTTCAAAAGTGTCAAGTAGTTGATTCAATTTTATTAGAAACTTCAAGAACTATGAAAATTCGTAACAATAAAAATTCCAAAAACTGTCAAATATCCTACAAATATCGAAATTTTTTATAAAATTACAGAAAACTTCTATCATTTTGAAAATTATGTTCTTTATTGTATGTATTTCGACAAAATAGGAATGCATAAAAATATTTTTTTTTTTTCATGAAATTTACAGTACTTGAAAAGCATTTGAAACTACGGAAAATTTTGACAAGTTAGACAATTTTTATTAAATTCAGATGATTTTCGATAGTCTGCAATACACTGTAAATTTTAAAAGGTTTTGAAAAACAGAAAGTATTTGAAATTCTTAAGGTTGCCAATAATTTAAACAAATTCAAAAAAACAGTAGAATTTAATGAAATAATAATAAATTTTGTATTTTGTGTTAATTATCATACATATTTATTACTTCTTCAAAATATGCATTATGCTGTTTTTTAAATTTTTTATGAAAAATCTAAGAAATTTGTAAATTTTGAAAAATTTTGAGAAATCTTTATCAGTTGCACGAAATTTTGTAAAATTGTGAAAGTTTTCGATAGTTTGTCTTATGTAAGCAACTTTTATAATTTTCCGTAAAATTGTGGAAATTTTTAATACGAGGTTCTTATGGTATCGAAAATGTTGAAAAATTCGGAAAATCATAACATATTGATAATTTCAAGAACTGTCAATAACTCTAAAAAATTCGAAATTTTTGTAGAATATATGTCAGAACATGTTCATTAATTCCGGGAGTTATTTTCATCAAATTTTTTCGAAACATGCATCAGGAAACTCTTTTTTTCTAATAAAAATTTGGAATACTTGAAAAGTATTTAGGAATCAAGGTGAATCTTGCATAAATAAGGCAAATTTTTCATTGGTATTTTCAAATACTTTACCCATGCAAAATTTTTCAGGTGGGTAGTCCTACCCACTATACCTATATCTTGTGCCACCCATGTCGTAAAACATACATTACTTCATAAATCAAATAAATATAATAACATTAGCATGTTTCTATTTATGTATACATCATTTTCACATTAAAATGAATATATTTTCAAATTGAATTTATTTTTCATATAAAAACACTACCGCATTTATACAAAGCCTGGCTATTCAATTAAATTCCCTGATAAAAACCATAAACCCTTTAAACATTCCATTCAGATTATTTTAAAAAAATGCCTAGTAATTTTTCGTATAAACCTTTCACCAGTCAATGACGATCAAATTAATAAATTCTATACTTATTCAAACAGGTATATATGATAAATTTATTAAATACCCGCAGTTTGCTCTTTCACTTAACACTTCAATCACGGTAAATTAACATGAAAATCCTATGAAAACCGTCAACCTATTAGAGGGGGTTTGTTGGGGCGGGGGGGGGGGTGCAGGTGCTTGGAACGCTCAGCTGTTGCATCGGCTTTCATAGACACGAACTATTCAACACGAGCATACTCGCACGCTCGGGCCGAAAATCCCGAACAAAAAGTGCCTTTCGTCCCGTTTGCCCTACTGAAAACAAGCGTTCGAGATACCTTTTTTTCGCAATTCCTTTTCGTACCTAATTTAACCTTTTTCCCATCCTTTGTTTTTTGTTAATTACTCTCTGAATCTTCATGTCACTGGAGATTCAGTTTGCCCTGATGACCTTATTAAAAGTTTTTTTTTATTCTAAAAGAGTCGAAACAGTTTTTTTTTGGTGTGTAAAAATTTGTGTACATGAATCAATGGAATGAACAAATAAATATGCATATTCAAAAAATACGTATAATTTGATCATCTGCATGATGATAATTGAGCGACACAAAAAATTCCAAAATTATAGCAAAAAATCAAAATCCGTTCATTCGAAAACAATCGAGTGCTGACGTTTAGCGATTAGAACTCTCAAGTTCGCGCGACCCGTGCTAGTTTCGTTAAATATACCGTTTTCTTCAGTTTGATGCATTCTATCGATCGAAGAAACTTTCGCAACGTAGAAAGCTACAGTTTCAAAGACACGGGCCGACGAATGGCAAAGACAGAATAGAGTATAATTTTCTTATAGACTTGTCGTAGACCAACGACTATTTCTTCGACCTTTCATGCATTGAAAGTTTCCGCTTGGGGTGATTATCGTAGGATTGAAAATTATTTCTGCATCCTCTAGTCTGATTTATTTATGGATTCTTACTTGAACTTTTGCGCATGCGATTTATTTCGACTTATTTTGTTTGATTTTGTTGTACATGTACCAGTTCTTATGAAATAAAAATGACGAAATTGACGGTAATGTTGTAAAACGTACAACAATCAGGCCAGTGCGGACGGGAGAGAGTTTTGGGAGTGAACCGCCCCCCAAATGAGAGCTTTCAAACGATTTCGATGAAATGCTTCTATTTTATTGGTTTCTACGTTTAGATATAAATTTCGATATCTTGCATTGCAGTATATTTTTCCGAGAACAGTGTCTGAATAGATTTTTATTTCTTTTTGGCATTTTACGTATACATATACGATTTGAAGGGTTCCTCAGTATTTCTGAAAAATTTCAAGATCTATAAAATGTTACAAAATTTTCTAGTATTCTTATATACTTCTAGCATTTCCATTCAAATTGTTATAGATTCCAAGAATTTCGGACTGCAAATTTTGGAGTTTATTGAATTTTACGTGTTCAAAGGATTTTTCAGGAAACAGTGTCTCAATAGATATTTGATTCTCCTAGTATTTTTCATATTTCTTCAGTTTTTCTAAGATTTGAAGGATTGTTCAGTATTTATAAAACTTCCGTGTTTTTTAGGATGCATAAAATGTTGCGGGATTTTCTCGTATTTTTATATACTTTAAGCATTTTGATATAAATTTTTATACATGGATTTCGAGAATTCTGAGCTCTAAAATGTGGAGTTTAATGAATTTTTCATGTTCCAAAAGAATTTGACAGAGAACATGTGTCTCAATAGATTCCTATTTCTTTCAGTACCCTTCGTATTTCGTCAGTTTTTATACAATTTGAAGGATTGTTCAGTTTTCTTGTATATTTCTGTATAAATTTCTGCAATTCGATGCTCTAGTTTTGAAAGTTGTAGAGATTTTTCATGTTCCATAGATGTACTTGTATTTTCTAGTATTTATAGAATGTTGGCAAATTTTTAAAGTTTTCCAAAGATATCTCTTTGGATTTCAAGAATTAGATTTTCTAGAATCAAAAGTTCCAAATATTTGCAGTATTTTGATCAATTTTGCAAAAAACAGTTTCTTTAAAGATTTAGAGCGTCCTGAATATTTTAATTTTTGACGGATTTTAAAAATTTGAAAATTTTTCTCGTATTTTTCTGGTTTTCTATACACACACATTATTAGAATTCAATGCTCGAGAAATCGGAGTTTCTTGATTTCTGGAATCACAGAAATTTTCGAAGAATCTAATAGCTTTATGAAAAAAAGTAAATAATATCTTGTATTTTTTGTATTATATTTTTTTCCGTATTCATAAAATTACGTAAGGTTGTCTACGCATAATCTTTAGATTTTAGGGATCCTGCTATGGATTTTAAGAGCTAAATTTTCCAGTACTTTCATCTATTTAAATGTAGATTTTCAAAATTTATTGCCAGAATTATGGACATTTTTAGTAAAAAGTTGAAAAGCACACTCTTTGTCGATATTTGTACATAAATTACTAATATATCACTCTGTTTCATCTAAAATGATAAAATTAAACAATTTTCATCTGAAAATGAGGAAGTTGAAAAATTACTCGTATCTAAGTTTGAGAGAATTTCTTAAAAAGTTACAAATCGTTGTAAAAACTTGATGCGACAGATGTGAAATGAATAACACGATTTTCGTTACTCGTTACCAGAAAAAAGGAACTCGTTCCTGTTATCGTTACTTGTTAAATAATGTAACGCGTTACGTTATCGTTGCACTAAAAAATGTAACGTTTCTGGATATTACAATCTCAGTTGACTTATTGTATTTGTATTGCAGTCACTGCAAGCCTATTAAAAAAAAAAAAAGTTGGGAAAGAGCTATAACTCCACCATTTGTTGATATTTTTTTTATTTAATATAATCTTTTTATATTAATATTGACAAAATTCTATCACAATAATATAACTTCCATGTAATAAAATTATGTGCTATATGCATTAGAAAATAATCCAAACCATCCTCAAAAAATGTGTATAACCCCTTAAATCATAAAATACGTGTATAGGGTAGGTATGAAAAGTGTTTCTTTTTTCATTTATAATGCATTCGTTATACATCTAAATGTGAAAAAGAGAGTACAAACGTTTTTTTCGCAATTATGCATCTTGGATGATTGAGCTGCTGTTTGTGTTAAATTTGTCGAAAACATGACAAAGATTCAATATATAAAGCAGAAGTAGTTGAAGACAAATGATGTTTTGCTGTTGCCTTGTATTGTTGATTACTTATTGATTGAGTAATTTATTGAACATAAAAGTTAAAGCCCACCCCGAAATGCAGGTTTTCGTGCACGGGCCTGACAACAATATTGTAATATATGATATGCTGTAGTATATAATATGTCGGATGGTGGAAGATTGGTTCTGGATGGCAGAATGACCCGAATAACCAGTTGATGAAATGCAAATGTCGTAAACACAGAGTAAGATCTCTGGTGAAAACGGCTGATGTTGGGTTTCCGGTGTAGATAAGCGCGCGGCTCGCCGCGGGAGGGAAACGAGGGGCAATTAGCCCTTTGAGTAGCTTGAAGGAAGGATGCGGCTCCCGGGCGGGAGCGCGAGTAGGCCACCCCCGGAAAAGTATCGCGGCACGTGCGGTGCCAGCGACCAGCGATTAATCGCCCTGAGGAGCCTGTACCGGGGCCGGGTAATAAGAAGGTGGAGGAAGCGTAGCCCAGCGGAATAGTAGGAGGGGGCCGCGGTGGCCGAGGAGGACCGGGAGGACGGAGAAGACGACGAAGGGCAGGAGCAGAAGGGTGAGCATTCTTTCCACTTTTCCCTCGGGCTCTTTAATTTAGAAAAAGTAGCAGTATGGAATTCGCAAAGTGAAATCATCCTGGTATGAGGAAAAAGTGATTTTTATTGATATTACTTCCGATGAAATAGAATTCGTGTACCAATTCGCACCCACTTACGTTCGAAGTGTTCTCGAGAAAGTTTTTGAATCGAAAATGGCGAGATTTTGTTGGAGTGTTTCTATTTCGAGTCGAGCTTTTCCGCGATATTTATCTTTGAAATAAGACCCAAAGCGAGTGGGTCATCCTTCAAGAACCTTCCGCCGAAATGGCCATTTCTCAGAGTATGCTTGTCGTGCTAATATCTCGTACTCGGAGTTTAGAACAATTGTAGGAGATTCGGAAGAGAGAAAACTAGATGACGCGCGTACGAAAATGTATAATGTCACCCGAATCCAGGTAAAGAAGAAGCCGAGGAAGAAAAAGCGGAAGAAGAAACGAAGGTGGAGGAGTCAAGGAAGAAGAAGAAGAAGAAAAGCGCGGAGGTGCGGAGGAGCGAGACGAGTCGTCGTTGGCCGGCGGGGGCAGCAGGAGGGATAGGTGGGGTGTTCCGCGGCGGCGGCGGCTGCGGCGGCGGCGGCAGCGGCGGCGGCGGCGGCGGCGGCGGCGGCGGCGGCGGCGGCGGCGGGAGTGGTAAGGAGCGCGACAGAAGCAGCGACCGCGGAAGACAGAGTCGGAAGCAGGAGCCGCGGCAGAGGCAGGGGTGGCTCGGGAAGGAGCCCTGGCGGGGAGGGAGCTTGGAGGCCTTCGGGGGGCCGGCCAACCAGACGGCCGATGATGTCATCGGAGGAGGAGACTGACTGTTTCGGCCTCTACGGGGCAGCGAGCGCGGATAGCAAGCAACAGCAACTACTCCTGAAGAAGCAGAAGCGCACGAGACAGCGCGTGGACGCCGGCGAGCCGCGCAACAGTTACTCGAGCATACCCAACTTCAGCTCGCGGCCCTCGTTCCTCGGCGGCGTGTACGGCTCCATATTCGGCGCCGGCAGCAACCCCCCCAACCCGCAGCAGCAGCCGGGCCAGCAATCGTCGGGGGCCCCGACGACGTCGTCGAACACGGCGGCGACGGCGGGAGGCACGGCGTCGGCGGCCGCGGCCGCGGCCGCGTTCAACTTTTTCGGCGGCGCGCCGGGCTACGGGCCGGCCAAGATGCTGAACGAGCTGCTGGGCCGGCAGGTCAAGCAGGCGTCGGACGCCGCGGGCCCACCGCCGGCCGAGGCGTCGGGCCCGGACCAGGACGCCGCGGACACGCAGGCGGCCGAGCTCACGCAGCACATGCTCAGGGACATACTCCAGGGCCGCAAGCTCAACGCCCTCGCCGCGGCCCAGGAGCAGCCCAACAACAACAACAGCATACACAGCAACAACAACAACTGCACGACCGCGGAGCAGCTGCTCAAGCACCAGCAGCAGCAACACAGCCCGGGCAGCAATAACAACAGTGACAGTGCGCGCAGTGGGACAGTGCAAAGTGGCGGGGAGGAGAGCAGTGACGGGAACGCTGGCGCCCCGGTGCCCGAGCCGCCCGAGGTCGTCATGCCCTGCGACGAGGACAGCGCCGAGGACGCGGCCTCGGCGGCCCGCGCCATGGAGGAGGCCTTCGCCGAGGCCGGCATGGAGCCCGGGGCGAATCTCGACGCCTCGGACGACGAGCAGAGCCTGTCGCCGAGCCCGCCGGCCCCGGCCGTCAAGGAGGAGCCTGAGTGCCACCTCCTGAAGCGCAGCCCGAGCCACTCGCCGTGCCCGACGCTGCTGGCCTGCAAGACCGAGGCCAGCTCGCCGACCACCGAGATCAAGCGCGCTCGGGTCGAGAACATCGTCAGCACCATGCAGCGCAGCAGCCCGGCCCTCGTGCCCCAGCCCGCGCCCATCGTCAACGGCTGCAAGAAGCGCAAGCTCTACCACCCCCAGCAACAGACAGTGCACCACCACCATCACCACCACCAGCAGCAGCAGCAACCCCAGCAACAGCAGCCCCAGCAACAGCAACCCCAGCAGCACCCGCTCGTGCGACACCACCCCATGGCCGACGTCCTCATGGACGACGAGGACGAGAGCGACGACGACGAGGACCCCACGAGCATACGCCAGAAACGCGAGGAGAAGGAGCACCTCAAGACGCAGCTCAAGCTCCTCCACGAGAAGCTCGCCGAGGTCCAGCAAGAGTACATCGAGCTCTCCAGGAAGATGGACACCGACACGGCCGGCCCCGAGCAGCCGAGCCCCGGGGACCTCGTCGCGGCCCCAGTGAGCCCGCCGCAGCCGCCTCCGAGGCCGCACAGGCCCCAACCCCCGGGCCAGCCCCCCTACAACGGCCTCGCGGCCCTTGGCGGGCCGGGCCCCGGGGCCAACGACGGGGGCCCACATGCCACAGCAACCGCCGCCGCGGCCATGTACCACATGGGCCAGAAGCTCTACCTCGAGCAGCAGCACGCGGTCGCCCTCGAGCGCATGAAGCAGCACCAGGAGGCCGCGGCCGCGGCTGCTGCCGCGCGACAGCACCATCACAGCCAGCAGCAACGCCAGCAATCGCCCCAGCCGACCAGGGAGTCCGGGCCCCCTCCGGCTCCCAAGACGCCCCACGTGCCCCCGAGTCCTGTGGGGCCGCACAAGGACTTCCAGGTAGGAACCAACATTTTTCCACACTTTTTTTGTTGCATTCTTGCAAGTGTTTCCCTCAGTTTTCGAGTCATAGGGTGGAAAAGTGGGGCTTTTCGCCCTCGGGTGGGAAGGTGCTACCTCTCCCACGTGGTTCGACTCTTTAGTGTTGGGGGTCAATCAATTTTCTCGATATGGTGGGAGAGTCGTAGTTTTCTTTTTCAGATTCTCGCGAGTGTTTTCCTTTTACGATTTTCGAGTCGCAAGGGAGAAAGTTGGGGTTTTTTGCCCATGGGTGGGAAGGTGGTACCTCTCCCACTTGTTGAAGAGTCGATTAACCTTCTCTCCTCTTTTTCCTTAAATGGAAATGGAACTTTTGACGACATTGATAGCACTTTTTCTGGATTTCGTGCTAAAGTGTTGGAAATGGATCGATTTTCACTCGAGGATGAGGTTTGGGATTAAGATGTCTGATGGGCGGGGGGAGGGTTAACTTGAATCAACGATTGTTCTTTATTTCAGAGCGTTTCAAAGCTAGTTCTTTTTCCGTGTATTTCTAATCTCAGCAGTTTATAAGAAAAAAGCCTTCGAATTGAGTAGCTTTAGTGAAAAAGAACTGCTTTCATTATGAAATTGAAATTTTCATTCTTATAATGAGAAACGTGCATCATTCTTCATAAAATTATCATCGATCCAGGAAAAATACTATGCCGTAATATCATCTGTATTTTCATAGTACGAAAACTTTTTGGAACAGTTTCTGTTGTTTTGAATGCTGATGAAATTTTATACAACTCTTACATATTATTCTCATATTCACAATGCATTTATTTTGAAAACTAAAAAGAAATTTTGAGAATTTAGAATATTTTGAATCAAATCCAGATGAGTGTGTTCGGTTCCCGATAGTTTAAAATTTCGACAAAAATTAACATTTCTTTTTAACAAACTTTTGAATGATATTACAACTCTTCTCGTAATTGAAATAGTTACTATTTTTTTAGTATTTTCAAACAAAAGTAAAATACGACATGTTTCGGTTTGTTCATCGTATTTCCTAATTCATTTATATAAGTGATTTCTAAACCAAAAAATATATCATTCGAGGTTCATTTCTGCTTCAAAGGCTTAAAAGGCTGCAGAATTTCAAGTGCAAACAATATCGTCTACGATACGAAAATAAGGAGCATTTCGAAATAAATTTCACGCGTCGAAGTTTATGAAATAATAATATCCCAATTACTAGACATATTTCTCCGTGAAAATACACGGATTTTGGATAATAAACTCAAGATTCGAATATTCAAAAAATTTTAATAATAATTCTACATTAGAATCGTCCAACGTAGAAACCATGATTTCCAATTACTGAAATTTTATATTTTTGGAAAAAAAAACTGCAGATTTCGCTTTTTCTTTCTCAATAGTGAAACACTAGCAAATTTAAAAATCAAAAAGATCGAATACCTAGAAATGTCCGGGGGAAAGAACTAAGAACTCAATAATTAGAAACAAAAAAAAATTTACTTAATTCCAAACAGTAGTGGAATTATTTTTTTTTTACATCAACGGGAAGTCATGGAAAATTGTTGTGAAATTCCACATTTTGATTAAATTTTGAATAAAAACAACTTTTTAATTAAAGTTGTTTCTCACGTCAACTTCAGGTAAAAATAAATTACTTCTGATTCAAAAGTTAACCGTTTCAATTTCGATGAAATTTCTTTACTTTTTCAAATGTTGATTACAAACGATCGAAATCGTTACTTTAATAGTGAGCTTGAAAAAATTTTTAGAAAATATTGAAAAAATTGTGTAATATACTTTCTTTTGACTAATATTTTTATTTTGTAAATAGTGAATAGGGGACAAAATTAACTTTTGAAAGATCCGATAGAAAAAATTCGTAACTAATAAGCATACATTAGTCGGGAATTTAAAATTTTTTATATTGTTATACTGATTCAAAAATAGTGAAAACTCATTAAATATCACAAACTTGACCCTTAATTTCTCCACATTCAAATTCCACTTTCTATGACTGAGATAACTTCTTTTTTATTCGATTTAATTCGAAGATTAGATCATTAAACTGGTTTCTGCAAGTTATATAACGATTAAATTATATCTACATTCAAATCCTGACATCCTACATTTTTCTTTTTGGAACCTTAATAATAACATTCGAAGCATGTAAGGTACTTCTTTCAAAAATTTGCAAATGAAAGGAGTTTGTAAACACGAAATAAAAATTAAATCACTCGAAATCATCTAACAGAGCTTATAAGATGAAGAAAACCCTGTCAAATTCGTTTAATTCTCGACTAATCGTTACGATTTAAAGTTGAAAGATACAAATTTTAAAAATCTCACCTGAGATTTGGAATTTTTTCTTAATTCCGTCCAATACAATAATTCACATCCAAATAATATTATTTACATTAATATGTATATGAATTTTCAAACTGCTTCCTTATTTTCCATAAGTATACCGTTCAAGATTATTTATACTACGCATATTTTTTCGAAAATGTAATCTGTCTGCGTCTTCTTCAAAAAATGTATTTTCAAGTTAGCAATTGAACTTTGAAACTGACTTGTCGCGAGAAGTCATGGACGAATTGATTTTTAACGAGTTTAATTTATTTTCGCAAAATATTTAACCATGTTCATGTCAAAAACAAATAATGAATGCATGTAAGTAAATCTTTCAAATGTATCTACATTTGTTTCAGTGTAAATATTTTAGTCTGAATCGTATAATATTCAAAGTTATAGTGCTAACAAATCGTGCAGCGATTTCTCAATCGTATCGTAAAGACATATCCCAGTGTTTTTCGTATTGATAGAAGAGTGCTATTTCACACATATTGCAATCATCCAGCGAGTAGGACAAAATAATTTAACGCGAAACAACATTTTTGCTTTTACAAACTTCCAGATATTCATAATGTTTTCTATGATGGCCGATCAAATTAAATTCGTCCCAATGCTTTCTCCTAACGAAATTGATGCGTTCAAATTTTGTCCGGCAGCTTTTATTGACCTCGAGCGATCTTTTTCAATACACGATAATTTTTTATTAAATCGCAGAAGAGCATTCTTGTGCAACTATTTTCATTAAGAGATCATCGTTGCACGCAAAGGGTATGAAGATAATGAATGACACTAAATTTTCAATTCATTTCTCATACTTATGTGCTTTTTCAGCAATTCAATTGAATTCTTTTATACCCATGAACGACTGTTTTTCTTGATTATCAAAGGGCTCTAAGTAAATTTTTCATGGACATTCTGATTCGCTCTGTTACTATCATTATTCATCCAAAACCATCTCAAGACTTTCCATGTAAGGCCCTTCATTCCCAACCAAGAACGAAATTCCCAGACCTTCTGTCTAAAGCTTCCTAGGGACTCGAAAAATCTCATAACCCTTCAACCTCCATCAAAAATAGCTGAAAAAAATCAAAATTTCTTTTTTCCTCGCTTACAGGAGCGGCTAAACGTGTTCCGTGGCGCGGCGTCCCAACCAGGCTCGGCGGGCCCGGCGCTGACCCACATAACAGGAGTCGACCTGGAGGGCCTCGCGGACATCCTGAAGAGCGAGATAACCTCGTCGCTGACGAGCCTGGTCGACACCATCATGACCAGGTTCGCGCAGCAGCGCAGGTATCTGGGAAAACAGGGGGAGACAGCGCAGGCCGCCGCCGAGCAGTTCAACAAGGACCTGCTCCTGGCGAGCCAGCTCCTGGAGCGCAAGTCCCCCAGGACCAAGGTCGTGGACCGGGGCGCGTCCCAGCAACAGCAGCAGCCCGTCCCGAACGGGCCCCGCGGGCCCCTCAACGGCGGGCCCCCGGCCCAGGTGCCGGGCCCGGGGTTCCCGCCCCTCGTACCCGGCTCCCATCATGGGCCCACGGAAAACAACCTCAACCAGATCAACCAGCTGCCGCCCCACGTGAGGCCCAGCGTGGGCATGTTCCAGACCCCGAAACCGCCCACGATATACGCCATGGCCTCCATGCAGCAGCAGCAGCAGCAACAGCAACAGCAGCAGCAACGGGAGCAGCAACGGGAGCAGTACTGCAACCTCAGGGACGAGCGAGAGTCCCGGGACTCGGAGCAGAATGAGGCCCTGTCGCTGGTCATGACGCCCAAGAAGAAGCGCCACAAGGTGAGTTTTCTTATATAATGTTCGATTCGAAATTCCGGATATTCGGTTTAGCATCTTACACGTCATGATTTAAAGGTTTTAATTGCTGTTTTTGGGGTTTTTGGGAGTTGGGCCCGGGGACATTGATTTCCGGTTGGGTGCTCTTGTCACCGAGTGAGTGGATGAAGTAAATGAGTATATGTCTTTTTTTTAATTATCATACGATTCGAATTTCAAAGTCATGCAAGTCTTATTTCTCAACTCGAAAATCATAAAAAATTAACTCCTCGATTTCAAATTCAAACATCATTTTCTAAAAGGGGTATAAAACAAGTCAAGATCCTCGCGTTCGTATCTGCTGGCTCACGCTGTTCTCATTGATTAGTTGTGACATTTATCATGCGTGCGTAGAGTGTAAATTCCTACGGAGCGAAGTGATGAAAAGCAAAGTTGTACAATAATGGCTCTTTTCCTGTATAGGTGAGCCCCAACGGTTTCATATCCACTACACCGTCGAAGGTTGGTTCGCCTTTTCTTAGACAATACTTTATTTTCATTCATTTACACATTCTTCCGCATATTCAAGTACTCAAATTTTTTTCTGCTTATCTCCTTCGGGATGTATACTCTACAATCTCGTTTTCTCGCTTGGATAAATCGGAACGGCCCCCTTTTTTTACATTACTTTTTTTCATTAAGTGACTGTTAACAACAAGCACTGAGTTCATCGAATGAAAATGACGAATCGCAGAAATTCTATGATGAAGGAATTATTTATTTCGTTGAGAAAAAATTATAATAATTTAAATCATTACAAAATTTTCTGGAGTATTCAAAACCTTTTTTTCACAGTGTCTGCTTCTGATTTTATGGATTTTTTTCAAACTCCGATAAATTCCATCAATCGACAATTATTGCTAAGAATGTTACAATTTTTTCAAAGATATTGAGTGATGTCATTTAACGAGAATTTATTATTTTAAATACTAAATTATATAGATAATTGTTTAATTTAAATTAAAATACTCCTTTTCAACTCCTCCAAATTCCATAAATCGAGGAATTTTAACATTTTAAATTCTCTCATCCTCGAAATTTGTTCGAATTCAAAATAACTCGATAAAATTTTGTGAAAATTCTACCTCCAAAATCGGAAGGGCCTTCCTATTTACCTCAGCCTCCTCTAAAGTACCCCTAAACGTGACCTTGATCCTTGTTGTTGTTCTTGCCAATCGTCAAGGTCACGGACACGCGAATAACGCCGAGGACGGTGTCGCGGATCCTGGCGCAGGAGGGTGTCAACGGGCCCCCGCTGCAGCAACCTGGTGGCGAGAGTCCACCACCCCCACCCCTGCCGCCCCGGCCGTACCACGCACCCCCGATGCTTCCGGTCTCATTGCCGACGAGCGTGGCAATTCCGAACCCGAGCCTTCACGAGAGCCAGGTATTTTTCAAGTTTTATACAGGCATAACAGTCGAGAAACCATTTTTTTCATTTATTTCCCTCTCAAAAGTAAAAAAAAAAACAAAAAAATAAAAAATTTCAAGTATGCGATATGTCGCAAAATTATTTATCAACAAAATTGCTCTCATGCTTCTTCCACGTATTTTTAAAACTATCGAAGTTATGGGCAAAAAACGAACCTTGTACTCAGTACCAGGCTTATAGTTTTTCAAATTGTTATAATAAACAAAGCAGGCAATAAAAAAAGTTGAAAATCACTTTTTTATTTTCAATCAGGTCAGGAGTCATTTACAAACCTCGTATTTTTCTAAGGGGGAGGGCGATCAGATAAAAAGTCACACTCTACGTTAACGCTTATAGAGAATGGCATCACAAGCATGGGGGGGGGATCTCAAAATTTGGGTCACGAGGTTTATGAGCGACTCCGTATACAAGAATATGTATTTAATTTTTACTGAATTGAAAGAAAAATTGAAACGTGAAAAACAAAAAAAGTCCTAAGACGATATTTATTAAGTTTATCATTACGGACAAACTTAATGAGATATGAAAAAATGTCTAGTATACAAATGTGTTAAAAATTCAAATGCCGAGAAATGTTATTATAGACTTTTTTTCGATTCAACTTAAAACATGGAAGTCGAAAGCAAAAAACTACCTTCGAACTGACGAACCCCTTCTTAAATTTCGAGTGTTCATTATAAATGAACAAACAATATTATAAATTTATGCCTACTTTTTGTTCTTATTAGAGTGCTTGAAACCATGTTTTCCACTTTTTTGAATTTTGAAAAAAAAACAATGATTTTGACGCAAAAAACCATACAAAAACCGAGGCCCCAAGTCGATACTTATATAAATGACCATTACGGACAAACTAAGTGAGATACGAAAAAATCTCTAGGATACAAATTTGTCACTAACTCAATCACCTACAAGTTTTTCCTTTGACGTTTTCCTGTCAAACCTAAAACACGGGAGTTAAGAGCAAGAAGCGAACCTTAAACTGACGGCCTCCTCTATTTTTCGACCAGTAATTCAAAAAAAATTAATTTGTTGCGAAAATACTCCCTGGCCAAAAATTTTAAATTTATTTTCAATTTAGAAATGTATTGACTATCGACTATTCAAAGAATACAATTGAAAAAATTACAATAAGGTGTTCTCGCCGTACTCGCCGTTCTACAACCCCCACGCGGGCCACCCTGGCCAAGTGCCACCCCCGGGGGCGCACCACCTCCCAGCCAGCCCCCCGGGGGCCGGGGTCGAGCTAAGGGATTCACCCCCTCTGCCCCATCCCCCGGCGATGCTGCACCCTGCTCTCCTCGCCGCGGCCCAGCACGGCGCCAGCCCGGACTACGGCCACCTCCGGATGGACAGCAACGACCGAGGAAGTGACTGCAACTCGGGCGAGATCAGCTACGACGGCATTCAGCCTACAATATCCTTTTCAAATACTCAGTCTCAGGGTTGGTACTCATTTATATCCCATTTTTTCCCGTCCACTTACAACGCTAAAGTAGTTTTTCAAGAAGTGCAGTTACTTTCTTTCTTCGATAAAATTGGTTTACGGGTGATCATAGGAGTGAAGCAACGATGGGTGTAGATATAACGTGGATGGGTGACCGTTTGTGAGATCCACGCGTGGTTTTTTGATTTTTTTATCGAAATCGTGGGCAAGTGTCTTGATGAGTGATATTGTGGGGTTGAATTGAATTGTATATCAATAACAATATGGATTGATATGAAAAACCTATGAAAAAAAAGGCGAAACCGATCTTAGACTCGACGTTCTAGGCGTCTCGTCAAGTTCCAATTGTTGCAAGCCTGTTTCGTTCATTCGTTACGTCAATCACACCCGTTGTTGACTCAGCCAGAAAACTTTCCTCGCCGTTTTGGCCCCGGACTACATGGGAAAAACGCGCTCTCGACTTTCTGCATCAAAGGCTCTCACTGAAAGGTGGCAAAAGAAGCTTGCCTCGTAATCGAACGCTTAGATCACACGATGCAGTTGCGGTGCATCGTGCTCACACGGACTATGCCTCCAATCTTTATCCGACTCAATCACATGGCACGTTGGATACTCTCTCAAAAAATCAAAACCTCTGCAAGATGCTAAAAAAAGAAGCGAAAAAAAAACGCTTTTGCGCTCCGCTCGCTCTCACAGCCCGCGAAATTTCGAGCATGCAACGATGATTTTTCCTCCTTCCATTTTTCGGCCGGGAAATTTCAATGACCGTTTCCCACGTTCTTTGTGATTGCGCCGCGTTCCCGGATCGAGCAAATACGGACTTGCCAACTCCTTCACGACTTGAACATTTTCTCATCAACAGAATAAGCCCCGAAGTTTCCACACACGTTACTTTTTCCGCTTTTCGATGACTCGTTTGCGAACGTTCTCGCATGGAATTTTTAACCCCCGGTTGAAGAAGATTCTTTTTTTTATGGTTTGCCTCTCGAGAAGTTTTTCGGAGTTTCGTTTTTTCGTCGGACTCTTCATTCACGATACGTAGTAGGGTTAATTTTTTTTTTTTGGTAGGCTGATTTTGGTAAAAAATTATGGGAATAATTCAGGAAGTCTGTATTGCCGAAAGCTTTAAAACATTTTTTGAGGATGAGGTCGACTCCAAAGAGATCGAGAAAACTAATATGAAAATTACTCTTGATCAAAATTTAGATACACTGGATCGACCTTCGAAAAATTTCTGGTTCCTCCCATTTCCCGGTATTTTCAAGCAATATTCTATCTCGAAGGCCCTGGAATCACGTCATGGCCGCGTCTTGAGCTATTTTCTTTCGATAGGGAATCGGATGAGAAATCGTACAAGCTGTGAATATCGCGAGGGCAGCGTTTGTGGGTGGTAGGTTCCCGACATTAGACCGAGTTAACCTACGATTGGCCGCTTCTTCGCTCCGAAGCCTTAATAGGCTCTCTTGCTGTGGTTTCGCAACATTCTTATCCGTTTAATTCGGTCGCGAGACTTTCTCAAAGCTTCTTTACCGTCCCCTTTGACAGTCTTCGAGTCCGCAAAGGAATTTATTTTCCGATAAAAAAAACCCTCAGTGTTTAAGTATTGGAAACTGGGAAAAATCACGGCAAAAGTAAATTAAATTTGTGCATTTTGTCACATTGACGGTTGGTAATGTAATGAATTTGGATTTTATCAACCTGACCTCTATATTGCACGAATCAGTGCATCCAAACCTTAAAATTGTCAACCCCTATCCAATCAAATCAACATCCCGAGCGACCAAAAAGAAAAAAAAAGGCATTTCCTTAACCACAGTGTACTCGTCGACATTGACGCCGATGCACCTCAGGAAGGCGAAGCTGATGTTCTTCTGGGTTCGATATCCGTCCTCGAACGTCCTGAAAATGTACTTCCCGGACATCAAGTTCAACAAGAACAACACGGCGCAGCTGGTCAAGTGGTTCTCGAATTTCCGGTGAGTACCTGATAATCTTCATTACAACCTCCCCAACGTCCCAAGCTACGAGAGCGGCCGTGCCCTTATCCGCAACGATAGCAGACACTATTCGAGGTCAGCAATCGTTCAACAACATCCACAGTACCTGTAGTCCCCAGAAAGCGTTCGCGCGTCTCCGTACACACCTCGGGCATGTCCGACGGCGTTCGGCTACTCCCAAGAGCGTTCGGGACGCGTCGGACGTGCCCGACCGCTCACGAACATTACCGAACAGCGCTCTGACCCTTAAATGACCAAGGTCATCGGTTTTATACACCCATAAAAGCCAGAAATGTCGGTCCGGGGAAAATGAACATGCCCCGAATCCCATCTCGGTCGATTTTATGCTAACTAGAACCCGGACATAGGAAAATGAGCCTTATGGTTTGTACTTTGGAATGGTCGGCTTTATGCTAACGAGACGCGATGTCCGAGGGAGTCGCCGCTCCCTTCGAGACGACGATGGATCCGGGCGTGTCGGGGTCTTTAATTACCCCGAGTTTTCCGGGGAAAAGGAATAAGTAACGCGTTCATGTCGGACAGGTAGAAGGGAGCATCGGTTACTTGAGTGTGGCGGGCATTAGCATGATTACAATTAGGCTAAGTACGTCCAGATCGTAGATAAAACGGCCTCCGCGGGGTGATCGATGTTTCTTGATAAAATTCGGATTTTGAGGGTCACACGATTTTTGGCTTTGTCTCACGATAATTATGACCGCTCGCGTTTTCATGGGGTGGTTCTCGAGTGGCATCGTGGCATGATTTTCTTTTCCGGGATCTCGGGAAATTCAAACGTTCTCCGCGGGGTTTTTCTTTGAGTTTCCGCTGCTTGCGTATGCGTGGAATGACAAAGGGGTTGGGTGTAAAAGCTAAGGAGTATCCGCGACTTCTGCAAGAACCGCGAAAGGCGTCCAATTAAAAGTCCGCGGAAATTACGGGATCTCGACGGGAAACAAGCCAAGAGGCAATCTCGAGTGCGCGTTTAATTTTGCTAAATCGCGCCGGGCTCGAAGGGCCATTTAGCGGGAAAACTCACGTGTGGCTGTCACTTTATTAATGCACGTGCACGCGTTTCTGAATAAAGGATTCCGAGTTATCGAGAGAGTTTTAATTTTCATCACAGGAGAGACGTCATATTCAATTTTTAATCAAATAAACGACATTGTCATATTTTCTGTGACAGAAAACTGTTCTACCTCCATATTTCGTACTTGACGCGAAAGGCATAAAAAAGGGACACCCTCCTACCCCCCACAGGCACTTCTGTCACTCCATTCCCTCGTCTTCAGATTCTCTCCGGAGACCTTTCGAAGGAAAGCACAGAGATGCCTTCCAAATGAGCAAGTACGAATCCTTTGAGACACCGGTTTCGGGAACGAAGGGGTAGGACGCTGGTGAAAAAATGAAATGTCGCAAAATCGCCTGATGAAAAGGAAAAACTTTTGCCTTTGATTCGCCCCGTCTCAGATGATGCTCTTTGGCCATTGTTTCGGCGGAAAGTAGAATAAACGAGCTCGAGAGCGAGGGAAGATGAATTAATGTTATTCCTGTATACAATGTTATTTTTTTGCAAGTTGGATTCATTTCCCATCCTCCCAGCAAATACTTGGAGGTTTGTGTTTTTTTCAGAAAGTTTGGTTAATTTTCCATCGGCTATGAAAAATTCAAGGTGCTATTTCGCCGAGCTCGATTTTTGTATCTTGTTGCCGATAACGGCAACTAATGACTTACGATAGTACACGAGCGCAGTTTTATAATGCAACGACGGCTCAGGCTTTCGTGTCGTTGGGATCTTCATGCCGAGGACGTTCATTGTCCATCAGACGGCATAAAATTCTTTTCGACTCGGCTGATAAGATCTCGAAGCGGAGTCGCGTGTCCCGCCACGGCATCTGATAACGAGCTACCCCTGGCTTCTGCGCCATTATCTTTTTTCCCACCCCCCGGCCAACCTCTTGTGTCCCAACCCCCAAGCGAGCCTCTGACGACCCCAATCATGCCTTGCGAACGATTCAAACATCGATGATGGACGTTTTTCTAGGTTTTTCTTGTTGTAAAAGAAAATTCTTTCGAGCTTGGGAAAAGAAAACTCAGGAGAATTGGAGGGTATTTGAATGGTTTAGAATCGAATTTTACGATAGATGATGGGAGATTCTTTTGGAATCTTGACACTGAGAATGTTTTCTTCCGAGGCTTCTTTGTGAGGAAATCTTCATTCACTTCTACTCAATAATTTAAAGGGGTTCATGATAATATTTTCTTTAAATATGCATGGTGTTGAAAATTGAGTAAATTTTGAAAAATCATAAAAATCTAAAAAAATATTTTTAATCATTTTAAATTGTCTGCATTATCATTTTTCTTCGAGGTATATATTGAAGCGTTTTTTCACTTAACAATAAAAGTATGGAAAACTCGGCAAGTATCGAAAAATAATGAAAAATATTGTTGAGTTGAACAAATCGTTACCAACTTTTAAAACTTGGCAGTAATTAGCATTGATAAAAATTATTTAAGAAATTAGAATATATTAAAAAATTTGAATATTGTGAATGATTTCATGAAATCGTGAAATTATTTCAATGTGAAAAAATGTTATGAATGTTCCAAACTACGTTAAGTATCACAATTCTTAAAACATGTTTTATTGAGTTTTTTTTGTTTCCTAATGAAAAATCCAAAAAACAGTAATAGTCCGCAAAATTGCGAAAAAATCCAAATAAATTCAACAAATTCTCATAAAATTCAGAAAGTTGAAAACAAACCATATGATTCCTTCAATTTCCCAAAAACTAGAAATCGAAAAAACACCCCTTGACCAAAACTTCTCTAAAATTTATAAAATTTTCAGGATTACAGAAAACGCAAGTAAATTTTTTTGGATTGTAAGAAATCATAAAAATTATCTACATTACAGCGATAAAATTAATATTGATCTCGAATTCGAGAGTAATTCTAAAGAATGGAGAAGAAGAATGAAGGAAAATGGCAAAATCGGCCGAAAAAAAGGCGACGGATAGAAAAAGGTCGCGCAAACAGATCGATAGAACGAAGGAAAACGGGGTAAAAAACAGCGGTGAGACATTAGCGGCGGTAATTCGAGAAAGTGTCACCTTCGGTGTGGAAGAGGGTGGAACGAGGTCTCGTGACAAAAGTACAACGCGCGTACACGCGGAGGCGCGCAATAATGTAGCGAGGCATTTCCGTATAGGAAGCCGTGCATTAAGCTATCAGATCGGGCACGCTCGACGAACGCACGAGAAAATGACGAGGAGTAGGAGCCCACCACCCTGGCGAACCCTCCAGTCATTATTACCCCTCCTCCAAGGACAGCAAGGAGCCCATGATCTAGAGTTTTCCGAAAAGTCTCCATGACGATAACCCGGCTTGGTTGACGTTCTTGATCCGAGCTTTTCGAAATTTAGACATTCTTGGGTTTGGGATGTCAGTTTCCAGAATTTTCGAGAATTTAGCTTTGAAGATTATTCTTTCAATTGTAAAATTTAGAGTTTTGAGTTATGAAATATTAAGGATTTAAAGATTTTGAGGAGAATTTGAGTCTAAAAAAATGAAGTGGCAGGAGATATGAAGTTGAAGGCATGTGTGAAATTTTCATGTTGAATGATCCATGACATTCTAAATTGGAAAATATATAAAATTTCAAGTGTTTTTTTAGTATTTCGAAATTCTTGAAGAATTTTATAAGGTCAGTTATGATTCCATATGTTTTTCACGTTAAAATTTTGAAATTTTTTTACAATAATGACATCCTGGATTATAGAATGTTCAAAATTTTATAGGTGTTGCCAAAAAATCATGAAAATTCTTCAGAATTGTCGTAGAATTTTCGAGAACTTGAAAATATAAGAAAATTTTAATCAATAAAATTATGTAGCATGGAGATTGAAATCCGTACTGCAAAACTTCATAATTTGCATACATTCACTTTTTGTTTTTGATTAATGAACAAAATAGAATTTGAAAAAATTCTGTATCTTACTCGGAAACATCGATTTGCAGGAAAATTTTAATATGAAAAAAATAATTTTGTAAGATTTTTAGAAGAGCTTTTTTAATTTTCAAAGCTTTGGAATTTCGTATGAAAAATAATAAAATCCGATATCAGGACATTCCCAAAAACGCTTAAAACATGAAATAAAAAAATTCAAGAATCTTCGGAATTTTATAAGGTTTTGAAAATCATCAATTTTAGATAATTGATCCATTTAATTAAGCTGTAGGATATTTTGCGTAAAATATTCAATTTTTTTCATCGTTTGTGTGTTTTACTTTTTTGGTTATTTATAAATCGAGTCCTTATTATTAGTCCATTCAAAATTCGAGGAATTTGGAGGACTCAAAATTTTAGAAGCATGTCAATTTATAAAACATAAATTTCGTATGGTTCTTACTATGTATGTCAAAATTTTTATCGCCTTGAAATTTTGTATGCAGAACGAAAAAATTTTAATTTTTTTGAATCTATAAAACTTTCTAGGTATTCCCCTAAATTTCTGGAAATTGATGAGATAAAAATCGAAATTCGAGGATTTTTAGAATTTTAGAGAAATTTTTGATAACCTCGAATTACAGGAAAATTTGAAGCTATGAAAATGATTCTCAAGAGATTTGAACCTCAATCACGATTTTTTTTTTTCGTATTATTTTCAAATTCTTTGTTCTTATTGTAAATAGAGTTTCAATTTCACAAACATTAAAATTCATGAGACCTTTTGCATGTCAAAATATTAATCCCTAATTGTTAGATTTTTTACTATTGTTGAAATTTTCATGAACCCTCAAAACTCGACGACGAAATTCCAAAATTTGATTAACTTCAGAATTTTGAGGGTTTTCGAAAATTTAGAATTAGAAACAAATGTTTGGCTATCAAATTAAGCTGCAGAAGATTGAAACTCGAATCACTAAAATGTATTCGTTTGCATGTTCACTTTTAACGTTTTATGAAGAAAGGAAAATCTGAATTTCAGAGACATGAAAAATTGAACATTTTCTGATTCTTCAGATTGCAATAACACTCTAAAAAAACATGTCACGAGAATCGTACAATGTTTTTTACAATTACAAAATTTTGTATGACTTACCGTATCATTTAGAATTCAAGAATCTTCGAAATTCTATATAAGACACTCTCAGAAACCCTCAAAAATTGATAGACCATTTCAAAAACCAAAATTCCAGTAAGAATCTTCCTAAGAAATTCACATAATAGCATCTCTATAAAACTTCCATTTTCACACGTCAGACCTTTCATGATTCAAAAAATTTCGTTCCGTAAATCAATAAATCCAAAACTCCGAAAATCCTACACCCTTCGAATCAGGTCACAAGAATTTAAAAAAATCCTCCATCAAACAGAACTAGAAGCCCGAATCCCCTTACCCTTCCACCTAATTCCTCCAGAATCCTATGTTTTCCACCGAAAACCAGTGTTCCAAACTTTTTTTCCCTCTCGATCATGCAAAGTGGCAAACCCGAAGACTTCGAGGTTGCTCGGAATTTACTCCGGTTGTAGGGTAAAAAGGGCATTCGAAGGCGGGCTTGGGTAAAGGGGTGGGTGAATGAGAGGAGAAAGGAGGGTGGGGGGGGGGTTAACAGGCTTGCTGAAGTTCGAGTGTAAGGCAGAGAGAAAAGAAGCGGGAGCAGCAAGTCACAAGAGAAGCGAGCGCCACTAATTAGTGCCAAGAACGTAATTAAGTAATTTTTTTTAATTAAGTGACTGTCATTTGTGCGTGCGGAACCTGCAGTCATTCATCCGTGCGTACTTTTCGCAACTTTTTCCTCGATAAATATCTTCTAGTCGAGGAAAAATGCACAAAAGTACATCGGGGGACAAAAAGCAGAGAAACCGTAGAAAAAACTTGGGACGGAAACTTTTTTCCGATTTTCGTGAGAGGGAGGATGGGGGGTCGCCCGATATCGAATTTTTCGTTGAGATTTAGAACTTTTGCATGGAATTGAAAAAGAAATTGGGGAATCGATCCAGTTGTCATGGTGATTCGAGTAAAAGTGGAAACTTGGGGTTGTTCAAGAATTTATCGAGATGATTTATGTCGGTGAATATCGTGATACTCTTGAGGATTATGAATAATTCAATTTCTACAATAATTAATGAATTAATCGGAAATGGCATTGCGAAATGTAAAAAATTACTTGCAAATACAATGAAGAACGACAATAATCAAGAAAAAAAATGACATCGTGCATATCTCGCAGCATGATGCGATGGGAAATCAAAATGAAAATAATTGTAAAGATGAAAGATCGCATATTCTCAGGGGAACCGGAACTTAACGATTATGGAAAGTTCTCGAAAAACGTTGGATAACGCAGGCAAGTAGTAGAAACACGAGTATTGGCTGAGCGTCAGACAATGTGGTGGCCGCGGGGCTATCGCAAGAGAAATAACGTGGCTTCGGGAAGAAGAAAAAAAGAGGGTCCGCGGCGCCGGGACGCAGCAGCGTCAGTAGCACGGGCAAGGGGCTGCATGGGGATTTAATGGGGGATGTAAGCGTCGTCGCTGCAAGCCTAATCCGGTGCTATGAACTTCTACGTGCAGCCTGCAAGCGCAAGGGATTTTTTTATATCCAAAATTTATTTCCTCCCTATTAGAAAAATTGATTCGTTTTAGGAGTTTTCGGGAAAATGTGGGCAGGCAGGGAAGATGACAATTCCAAGTGAGGAATCAGAAAGCTAAAATTTTCGATTTCAAGAAATTACTGTAGGGTGTCATAACCATATGTAAGACAGTAATGCCAAGTTGTGGTAAAAGGTATAGTTCTTTAAGGAAAAATTCAAAAATATAGTCGTATTGTATTATTTGGATCATAGCTTTCTTACTTATTCCATCATAATCTACTGTACTTAGATTATATGCCATAATACGCAGCAAGGCTTCAAATTATCATACATTTAATTATATACCGTAACACTCATTTAAATAAATAAATTAATTTATTTGATAAATTATTCCATATTATAATGAAATTCGTGTACAAAATTTTCATGGAACTCAAAATTAATGTTTTATCATTTAAACAATTTTAAACATAAAAACTTTAAGGATTTTTTCAATGTATGATTGATTTTTTTGCAGATTTCTAGAACTTAATGCTCCGAAAATCAAGCTTCAGAAATTTTGAAGATTTTTCCAGATTTTTAAGAAAATTATAACTCATGACTTTTATTTCAATGATATCTAGAATTTTTGTATTGTATGTTATTTTGACAGATTTCTTGTATTTTGATAGATCACTACATAAGTTTCTATAATTCAAAGCTTTAATATTGAAAATTTTCAAATTTTAGTCATGAAAGCAGATTTTTCTGTATGATTTATTCTTTATATACATTCCTAGGATTTTTTTTTGTTTTTCGTTATTATTTTCACAATTTAAAGAGACCTCCAGTATTTTTTCAGATTTCTATATATATTCTTAGATTTACATGCTCTAGGATTTAGAGTTTTATAAATTTTTGAGAAGTTTATAATGCATATTGTTTTTCAGCATTAAAAGATTTCTAGTATATCTTGCATTTTTTTTGTATTTAGGAAATTACAATAAATTTTGTAGCATTTTAATAGTTTCCTAGAATTTTTGTATATCGCTATATGGGACACGATCCGAGAAAAAGGACCTACTGTCAAAAAAATCGTTTCTCAGATTATAACTGTTTCTGGAATTTTGAAACTGGTCTTTATTTTGTTTCAATCAGAATTCACTCGCATTGATTTTTTTTTCGAGCTATGAATTTTCAAAAATGATCCATTCCAGTCTCCGTAGTGTGTTTCAATTCATTTGCTTGCCCCTTCTGTAGAGTTTCATTTTTGGGCAATAGGTCCCTTTTTTCGGATCGCTTTACATATAAATTTTTATAATTCGATGCTCTAGATTTCAAATTTTAATAGATTTTAAGTATGTTCACAGATGTTGTTTAGAAAAGTTATATTGACATTAAATTTCTGTATTTTATAGAATCCTTGTGTTTTCTAATTTTTTTGTTTTTATTTTTTAGTATTCGTAAGATTTTGTAGCGCCATCTTATATTTTTATAGATATCTAGTATTTTTATACATTGCTAGATACGTTTTTTCGATAATTCGATTATCTAAAATTCGAAATTCAGTATATCATCAATATTTTTTGAGATTATTTAGACGACAGCTCTTTTATGGATTTTTATAAATTTTCGAATTTCTTAAGAGTTTGGGTGATTCAAAAAATTTTTTTGAATGGATTCATTCGTAGATTTCTAGAATTCAATGCTCCAGGATTTAAAGTTTTTCGTATTTTTCATCACAGATTCCAATGTCTTTCATTGATTTCTAGGTAATATCAGTTTTTATTTCATTTTTTTCTTACATAATCATAGCCAAGCATTTATAATTAAAATTCTGTTTCAGAAAAAATTCTTCCGAAGCCAATTTCGTCGTAATTTTCAAGTAAATGAAATCAAAAATTCCGAGTTTCGTTCTCCTTTGAGAACTCGCATAAAACCATTTGTAATGTCTTCTAGACTTCAGAGAGTCAATTTTGAATAACTATTTTTTTCTGATTCATTATTAGTTTTTACATATTTGAAAAATTTTCAATATATCTATATCATAACTTGATTCACTTTTCTTTTATAATGTATAGTTATGATCTTGTTACATTTCAGTATGAAAGAATAATAAATTTTACCCATGCCTCGGGAGAGGTTCGAACCCCCAAGAACCCCTTTGCCCACGCCCCTGTTCTTTTTTTTATTATTTTTATTTTTATTATGAAGTAAGTTTCGTAATCAGCAACTTCGAATTCCCGTTCGGTCGGAATCCTTCCCTACTTATTTTTTTTTTGGGGGGGGGGGTTGTATGATACCCAGAAGCCACTCCAGGAGCGACGCAACTCGCAGCCCTCACCCCGCAAAATACGAGAGAGACGGCAAACTACTTTTTCCACGTCCAAGTTTCTAAGCCGCGGACAATCGGGCACGATCTCACGGCAGATGTGCCCTCGACAATGCGAGGTTGCCGCCGAGTTGCCCCCAAGTTGTCGGACGGCGGCCCTTCGTCAAGCGGGGAGTCGGAGAAAAACGTGTGCGACAAGGGGTCCAAGTCCAAGGGAGAAGGCACGAAAGGCGAAGGGCCAGAAACGGGGGGGCCCCAAAGCGCCGCACGCGCCGATCTTACAATGCACACTTTTCATGTGCCCCACGCTCCCCCTTTGCATCTGGCTGCTTGAAAAATCCCCCTTTTCGCCTTTCCATCATCGTACACCCAGCCACGTGCTATTCCTACGACGCTCTGCGTGTAACACCGCAGATGTGATTAGAATGGGAAAAAACGGATTGTTTCGTGTCTGTTCCAAAGATAATGCGAGAAAATCGAGGGGAAAAACATCACAGCTTTCGTTAACAAGACAATATTTACAAGTTGCTGATATTGATCGTATATGCTTCTCTGATCGTATGTCAACCTCTCAGAAGATCAAGACCAAAATCAAATTCATTCCATCGATCATCCATTCTTGAGATAATTGAATATTACGAAACCAGCTCTAGCCCCTGCTTTTCTAACCCGACTGTCCGCGCGATCCCTCGTTAGCGAAAGAAAATGCACCCCTTGAGACCGGGGCACACCTTTATTTTCGCAAGTTAGGGTCAAATCACTTTGGGTCGTTTCACTCTTCAGCAGGCTCGAAACGAGCCGACCGCTTTGGTGCCACTTTATTCCACACTTCTTGGGTCGTATTGACCGGGCTCGTAATAGTTCCTCGTCAAACGAGAACGATCTGTCTTTTGGTTAAGGGACCGGAAGCTCATTGATTGGGGATTTTTTGCCCGTCGTGCATACATTGCTGCCAAGTGGGAATCGATTAGCTTCAAAGTGGAAAAAGTCCCTTGGTCGAGGGTCGTTTCAGAAATTACCTTCGATCGATGTTTCGATGTTTTGGCATCGAAAAATGAGGTTTGCTTTTGTTATTTTCATGCTCATTCAGAAGGATGTTCAATACAATTGTACTCATTAAACAGTTCACGTCATTTGCCGGGAGAACAAATTTGGAATGCTGAAATGCAAGAATTATTAGATGAAGACAAACTGAAAAACAATTGGCTGAAGCATGAGTCATTGACAAACCAATTGTTCCCAGATGTTTAGATTCAGTGGAAAGATCCCAAAACTTGGAAAATGGGTAACACATGAATTGAACGATAGAGACATCGAAAGAGGAAGAACCTTTCATGAAGCTAGACACAAAAGAACATTTTGTGTCCGGTAAGGTCAGAGTGGTTTCACATACTATCAACTTCTGAAACCTGATGAAACAATTACTGATGTTTACTATGATGACCAATTAGTCAAACTGAATGCACCATTGAAGATTCTCGATGTTCTTCAAAACTTGCAAGACTTCCATTCCTAGAAGAGACGAATTGACCCTATAGTGGTCTGAGCTAGACTGTCATTGTCAACAATAGCCAATATGTTGACAATTGAATCCGATCGCTTTTCTATTAGAAAAAAACGCTTCATCTTCCATTCAAGTTCCTACAAGTTATGACATTCTCATGATCCCGAACCACGAAAGAGTTCAACGACTCCGAAGTCGACGAAAATGCCATGGGAACTTGGCGTCCCGTGTCTTAAGCCCATCCCCATTTCGCTGGCAACTTATTCGACTCAGCAACGTGTCCCGACAGGAGGAAAACTTGACAACAAAGAATCATTGATTTTTTCCCAGCGAGTTGAACGAGCGGTCCCGGTAGGGCATTCGACAAAGGATGTTTTCCAAGTCCCTAACCTAGGCGACCCTTTTCCTACGCGCACGTGTGCATTGGCGGTGTCTCCGAGGATGAAGACGCCGCTTGTGTGCACGAGAATTATTATTGTCTCGCTCGTTTTCCCGCTCTTACTTCCGACTTTATCGATGCGGAATCTCTCGTCTCTCGGTTTTTTTTTCCTTTTTTCTTTTTTTTTATTACTCATCATGTGTACCTACGTAGAAGACTTGGACTCATTGTCGTTACGCGAGGCAAATATGGGGAAAACGCGATGTTTCAACGCTGGGAAAATTCCCCTGCTGAAGGAAAATACGGATGGAAAATTATTGGGTTGTGTAATTTGACAACTTTTCCCTGGGTTTTTATAGTCTTGAGTAAGAAGTTTTTGGTATGTAATTTTTGGTTGGAATGGGAGAGAGGCGAATGGTGGAAATTTAGTTTTGTATTACTACTCTCCAATTCCTAAATCTCCACCGAAATTCCACATTTCACATCACTGTCCGCCGCATTGCTAGACAGCAGCACCGGACTTGACATGGAATAAAAGAGTAAGAACTTTTGCTATGGACTCGACATGGCGATTGTCTGAGGGAACTTGAATGAAAAGTATGTATGGTTTTGCAGAAAACCATTTTTTCGAAGCGTCAGTGAACGGATGGAACGCGTCAATAAAGCACGTCGCAACTTTCGCGTCGCGACACGTCACGTTTCAATGAGACTAAGCTTCTCCTGTTGAGCATTGTCTTCCAGAAAATGAATCTTATCTCAAGGAAACCCTTCCCTTACCTCGGATTCACCCCTTTCCAGATGAACAAATCTCATGTTCAGCGTCATCTCAAGATGATGCCTCGAGTTCACCGCAGATTTCATGAAGATCGGAGTGTTCCAGAACTGGTTCGAAAGTTTTTTTGTCGCCTCGAGACAATGAATTTCAACAGACCACTTGTCGCCCGTATAAAAACTCACAAGATAGTCCTACTTCACTTGCTTCGTCACCCGCATGCGACTTTACTTCCAGTATACTTGGAGGTAGTTCAACATAAGGGCGATTTACATACATTATGACTGTACATAACTGACTTATCCTTTACATTTCCTCGTAATGCTGGTTTTCTTTCCCAACAAATGACTTGGATCGATGAGAATGTGTGCTATGTAGGGTTCCAGAGATAGCATAAGATTCATCAATAACGGTTCTCCGGAACAATTGAGTATTCGAATTGAAGTTCCAGAAATTGGTATCTTTTACACAGTTTTCAATACTTTTTTTTTACTCATACAATTCGGAGGGGTTTATTCATCATGAAATCATCAAATGGTGTCTCCATATCTTCCATCATTTAGAGAACTGCTTCACGTATGTTACATTCAAAGTGTGACTTCTGAATACAAGATTAAAGAAAAACTTGAGCATTTAAACTTGTTCGGAGTTGCGATTGTGAGAACATTGTTTATGATATTCTCGGAGTGTCAGTTATCACGTGCATTATAATATGGCGTGCCGTAAAGGGTGCACAGCACCCTTATCTAACCTACTGCCCTAGTGTCGTGGCTTCGCCCCTAAACTTCAGTCCTTCGCCACTTTCTTTCGCCATCAATTTCACGCGCAATGGTCGTCACTTGTATCAAATACAAGAGCCTATAAATAAAATTATCGTTCTCGAAGTAACGCGTTTTTTCAGGGTAAATTAGTTTTCTGAAAATGAACATCTCGCGTTTTTTTGAAGAAAACCATATTTCCAGTAGTGAAAAAAAAAACCTCTTTCTCCTTACCCGAAATTTTCTAGAATTCTCCAATTTGATCATGAGAAATGCACATATCAGGGAAGTCAACTGAAAGAATTTTCAAAGGGGTTTAGAAAGTATATATTTTCTTTGGGATTTTATAATTTTTCATCTCTGGCCATCTGGTTTAGGGATTTTTCAATTTTTCAAATTTCGAGATTTGAAGGGTTATACAATTTTTGGAGTCCAAAGTCGACATTTTTTACATACGTAATTGAAATAATAGAAATCGATTTTCGTGATTTACAAGTCACCAAAGTTCGGATTTTTGTTTTTTTTTTCGATACTTTTAGTGTTTTTCATATTTTTTCAGTATTTTTACAATTTGAAAGAATTTCCAAAACAGTATAAGTATTTTATATAGTTTTCTAGAATTTGATGTTCTAGGAATAAAAAATCCAAACATTTTAAATATTTGTATAATTTTTCAAAGATAAATTATCTACACATGTTCGAAGTATTTTTTAGATTTCAAGGATTATCATAGTTTGAGTTATTTATAAAAACTGCAATGAATGAGTATTTCAATAGCAATTTCAAAAGTCAGTATCTTTTCTATGGTATTTCCAGTACCTCTTGTTTTGTTTTTGTTTCTATTTAATTTGTTTTTAATTTTTCTATATTTTTTCATACCCTTACGATTTTTAGAACTTTTTGGTGCTTTTTTAGATTGGTAGAATCAGATGCTCTAGAATTCGAAGTTCCTTATGAATTTTATTGAGAAAAATATATCTACTAGTTTTAAGTATTAATTTATATCTAGTATTATCAGTATTTTGTTTTGGTGTCAAGAAAATTTTCAGGGATTTTTTTATATTGTTCAGAGATCTAGTATTTTTGTGGGTAACTATATAAATTCTTAGAATTTGATACTCTAAAAGTCAAATTACTTCATATTTTCAGTATATTTATGGATTTATGAAAAATAACATGTACACAAATTTTCAGTATTTTATATACATCCTGCATTTTCGTATTTTTTTTTATTCTCAAGATTTTTTTAAATTTACATTCATTCCTATAAGTTACTCCATACATTATTTTAATATTCAATGCTTTAGAACTGAAAATTTTCACAATTTTTTAAGAAAATGACATCTACATTGTTTTTGAGTATTTATTGATCTCTAATATTTCTTTTATTTTTTAGTGTTTTTGTAATTTCGAAAGATTTTCGGTACTTTTCTAGACCACTTGTAATTTTCGAGATTGCTAATCGATCGCTAATAATATTCTGTATATTTGTATACATACTTTATACATTTATTTACTTTTACAGATGTTATTACATTTAGTATTTTTCCTGTGCTTGTATGATTTGAAAGATTTTCTGGTATTTCAATGAATTTCCATGTACATAACGAACATTTTATGCTCCAGGATTCAAAGTTTTCTAGATTTTCATCATTTCCTTAGATTCTCATTTTTGTCTATTATTTACTTATTTGAGACTAATTTTCAAATGTTTTTTTTCTAAATCATCCTAGCTTTACATTATTCAATTAATGCAATTGATTCAAAATCAATTCTCATCAAAAAAAATTATTTTGAAACCAGGAATGCAGTTATTTTCGTGTTGGTCAAATTAATCATCCTAAATTTTGTTAAACTTTGAGAACCTGCGTGGACTTCTTTATTACGTTCTTTAGATTTCAGTTGGAACATTAATAATAATTTTCTCCTCTCTTTATCCATTACTTCAATTTCCCTATAATCATTACAATAAATTATGCTTCATTCGTTGTGTCCCATTTTCTACGAAATTCCCCATGCCAATTTTTCGAATCCTAGCATGAAATATTAACTAATCCCACCCAAAAATTGCGAAAAAGTCTCCAACTCCTAAAACCCCCCTGCGCCTACTCTCCTCGCTCGTGTAACAAATTTTTCGACGTCAGCGTCGTCGGGGGCTGTGAAAAATGACTCGAGTACCTCCGAGGCGCTTCATCCAAAATTTGCGCGAATCCGCGGGCGATGTTTTCCCATAAAAAATGGCCCGCCAAAACTGCTGGGCAAAGTTAGAACGAATTCGGTGACTGACGTATAGTGCGACACGTCCATCCTCTCGTGAGGTTTCGAGTGTCGAATTGGAAACGCAGGAATTGGCGTGAAATTACTGCGTTTCGACCAACATTTACCCGAGCTCTCGCAGGTTAACGTTCGACTGGACCAGACTGAATTGATTTCGTTTGAAATCTCTCCAACCCTCCCTCGCTTCGCTCCCCGACTTCATTTCGCCCCGGTGCTTCATCCGTTATTCGTTTTCTCCGGGCTTTGTATTACGTGATTATGCGTCGATACAGTTTCAGAATATATACGAATTACTCCCATATTCCACCTATTTCGAGCAGGGGCGTAGGCAGGAAAAATTTTCCGGAGGGGTTTTGCTGAAAAATATTTTTCCTTCGGGATTTCATGATTTTTCATCTTTGACAATACGGTCACGAGAGAACGATTTGGAAATATTTCAAATTTCAGAATTCAAAAGTTATACAACATTTGGAATTCAGAGTTGCTCATTTTTCATGTTTGTAAATAATAGAATTCCAATTTTTGTGATTTGCAATGAGTAACTGAGGTTTCAACATTTTTTAGTAATACTTTTTGTATTCATACCACTTTAGGGGTTATCTGATATTAAGTAGTATGGGTTTCTATAGAGCTTTCTCAAATTCGATGCTCTAGGAATCAAACTTCTAAAAAATTGATGTATTTGAAATGATAATTGAACAAACTTTAATCACACAGATAGAAGGTACATTGTAAATTTATATTATTTGTGTATGGTACATTATTCATCAAATTTTGTAGTATTTTCTTGTATTTTTATATATTTCTTATATTTCTATGGATCGCTCGATAGATTTTAAAAAATCGATGCTATAGTATTGAAACTTCCAACGAATTTTAGAATTTAAATTTATTCTCCAGATGACAGTTTCATTTCTGAAGATTTTCAATACTTTTATTCTATATTCTTTTAGTATTTCTACTATCAAAAGTATGTTTTATTGTGTAAATTGTATCAATTGAATCAAGTATATTTCCATTGTTTCCGATATGAATTTCGAGAATTATTCCTAGAATTATGTATAATTATAGTATGATATTAATAATTATGCTCCAGGACAGAAATTTTTATAAATTTCGAAGAAAATTATTTCTACATGATTTCTACGTATTAAAAGATATCTAGTAAACTAGTGAGCTGGTAAACTAGTAAGCTAGAAAAAGAGTAAATTAACAGACTAGTAAGCTATCGAATTACTAAACTAGTAAACAAGTAAGCGAGTAAACTAGTAAACTACTCAAATTGCAAAATATTGAAACAGTAAACAAGTGCAAAAGAAAAATAGTAATCTAGCAAACGCGTAACAAGTAAATAAGTAATTTATTAATCTAGTAAACTTGTCAAATTTGTAATAGTAAACTAGTAAACTACTGAAGTAGTCATCCAGTAAGCTCTTAAACTAGTTAGCTAGTCAACTAGTAAACTAGCTAACTTATCGACAAGTTAATTAGTAAAATAGTGAACTGGGAAGCAAGAAAACTAGTAAACTTATTTTTCACATTTTTCTAGTGTAGTTTACAAAACCCTGGAGGATATAGAAGTATTTTTATAGAATACTCATATTTTCGTAGATTGTTATAGAAATTTAAAAAACCTGACGCTTTATAATGCGAATTTCGATCTATTCTCAGTAATTTCAAGAAATAATGATAAAATCACATTCATACAGATTTTTGATGTTCTACATCGTTATTCTTTTTTCGTATTTTTGAAATGTTCAAAAGATTTTGTTGCTTTTTCTAGAATTTTTGTAGATTTATAGTATATTTAGAATTTGATGCTCTAGAATCCTAAAATGTAATTATCGTAGGCGCATATGTCAAGATTTTTCAGAAAACAGTTTTTTCATAGAATTAAATTAGTTTCATTATTATTTTAGAGTTTGTATGTAATCGAAAGATTTTTAATACTTTTATATGGAATATACATATATTTCTAGAATTTGAGAATCTAAGATTCAAATGTTTGTAAATTCTTAGCATTTTCTTTTTTTTCTTGATTATTCATTGGGTTGCAACAATTTTCATGAATCATATTTGCTACGTAATTCTGCGTTTTGATAATTTTTACTCTTTCATCAAATATATTCTGATAACGTTTTCATGCATTTTTATGTAACTCGTATTTTCATTGTTCCTCGATGTAACTATTTTCATTTTTACATCAAATATTGAATAACTCTATCGGAATTTCGGGAGGGGTTTGAACCCCCAAAACTCCATTCTGCCTACGCGTCTGATTTCGAGCCTTTTTCATGAAGAATGAAAAATTTTCACCGGCGCGAAAATACGTGATGTTAGGGAGGGCCGGAAAACGTTTTGCAAGAGTTTTTGATGATCCAGGCAGGAATTTCGTGTAGTTTTTGCTAATAAAACTTCTTTACAGAAGTACGTTGCTGCTGGATTATTTTATTTCCAAGTTTAATGCACTTAAATTCTACAGTTGAGTCAATAATTTTTCCAAAATAATTCACAATGTACGAAATATTCAAATATTGGAATCATCCCCTTTTCAAACAAATACCATTTCGTACTTTATGCTTTTGAGAATGTTCAGAAAATATGCTGGATACTTGTTTGTTTCAGAAGTAATTCTATCTATTCCTGGTTTTCCTACCATATTTTTTCCATATTCCTCGACTAGGTTTTGATTTCGTAATTGTTCCGAGTCCGCGATTTGCGATTATGCGCGAGAGATACGCAGATTATTGATATGGATTTTCAATAGACACCCTTTTCAGGCTATGAACGCTCAATTAGGCACAATGGCGGGGGCCGGTGTTCCAGAGGCATGGAAATTTGTCGCCAAACAGAAACTACGCGTTTCCTGTTTGCGCGTTTCTCCCCCTTTTTTTACTCTTTTCTTTGAAATATGCGGTGTAACGCGAATTTCGGAGGGACGTAGAATAGTTGGTTTTGTTCACTTTGTTTTCTATTAGTGAATAAGGTCGGGGTTGTTTGAAATCGCAACTGTTGCTTGGGGATTTGGGAAATTATTTTTTATGGAATTTTGAAAATTATCGTACGGTTCTCATTGATTTTATTAGGTGCATCGGTTAATACTGTTGATTTGTTCTATGAAAAAATGAAATAACTTGATTATAATTAGATTCAAGCATCCTATCAAAATTCAAATATTTCAAGACTTTGCGAATCTTGGAAGATCTACATCAACATGCTCCCACTTCAGTACCTTTCGAAATTCCGCGTAGTAATCTCATTCCCCCCTCATTAGAGATATAAAAGTCAATAACTCACCGTTATCAGCATCCTTGGATCGCCCTGCAACAAAAAAGCAATCTTTAATATTCAGAATCTAAAATAATCTCCATAATCCTAAACGTGTAACCTCAAAATTCTCAGCCTGAAATTCTTAACCTTCAGTTTTTATGGTTCCAAAACGTTCTAACATCAAAATCAACGTGATCTCAAATTGCCGCATCTTGCGAAAACTTTCAGATTCTAGAGGAGAAGCGTACGAATAATGGCCGGTAATGATTTGCGAAGCCGCGTTTTAATTACTCAATTTCCCAGCGCTTACTTAGTCGCGCCTGAAAAAGGTCGCAAGTCTGGGTGCAGATAGCGTTAAAGTGTTAATTACTAATTAAGGAGGGTGTGGAATCAAGACCCTGCGCGACACCTTTTTCCAACGCGCCCTCTGAATGGACGCTCACGCGCTGACGGACTAACGCGTGCGCTTCACGAGCCAGTTGGCCCTTTTTTCCCACCCCGGCTACGCATCTCGCGATTTTCTTTTTACACGCCGCGGTCTTTACATCTTCCGATCCTGCTTACAGCCTTTTTTTCGCACTCCGAACCTTGTAATCGCGAATAATTTCGCGACTTGAAACGTACTCCGTTCTTAGCTAACTGGGAAGGGTGGATGAAAGATTTGTGTGGTGATTAAAAATTACAGTGAAAGATTTCTCGCTCAACTGTTCCACTAAATAAATAATGTTATGCATGATAACCAAAAATGTAACTGTGAAAGCTTTAAATTTTCACGAATTTAAAAGGGGGATATGAAATTTTTTATCCTCCATCCACGCTCTCAGAAAATTCTCTATTAAATCTAAGAGACTGTCTTTGAAGCAGATTACCCATACTGTCTGTTAAATTTTCTATGAAAGTCATGGACGCAACTACGAAAGACATTGTCTACGAAAATTAGAAACCTTGTTTTTATTTAATATAAAGCAGACATTAAAATCATTTTACCTCTGAATGATTTCTCATTGAAGATGTGTATTCAAACTTTTTGAAATTCAAGTGGATATCACCATGATAAACTTTTTTGGAGCAGATTTTCCATAATTTATCAACAGCTATTTGATTGAAACAAAAAATTTATATTGTATATTTGATGATATGCAACAGATATTTTAGAATATTCAAACATGTAATGTCGTAAAATAAAATTAATAATGAAAAATATTGAAATTGATATATATAATATGAAAACGATAAATTTGTTATAAATTTTTTTGAAATCCGTTTCATATACGTGTCCATGAAATTTCAAACACGACTTTAAGAGAAAGGCTAAAAAAGATGTTTGAAATTTTAAATGTTTTTTGACAGTGCAGAATATTTCAGTATTTTTGAATATTTTGGAATATTTTGACATTTTTGAAAAATTATGCAAAATATCACGAAAAGTGACAAAATCACAAAAGTTTACGAATTGCAAAAACTCATGAAAACTTACGAAACCATGCAAAACGGGGTGTCCTAAAATCAGCGGATCATCCGATACTTATATTATTCAAATTCTAGAAAATCTGATATTTTATCGTACTGAAATCACAGAATCATTTACAAATATTGAATAATAATTTCAATTTTTTTTCAAGATCGTGAATGAGAATAGAAAAATTTTCAATTTTTAGAATTCCAGTAAATGTAGATAAATTTTATTGACATTGGAAAATCTCAAGGATTTTGTCAAACTATAGAAACTGCTTAATTTCCTTCAAATTTCTTAAAACGGCAAAATTTTCCATCGTCGATAATTTTACGAATTTCATTGTAAATTCGGGAATTTCAAAATATGAACGAATTAAAAAACACGTAATATTTTCGCGTTTCTATTACACAGTAATTTTCCTGAATAATTATGTAACTCAGCTGAAAATCGGCCGATTGTTACAATTTTTTTTTGTTTTGTAATTTGAGTTTTACTTTAACAGGGCACAAATTCTCGAGTTGGTTTTTTGAAAAAACTTTTGTTGTTATCGTGATAGTAATCAAAATAAAAAAATTGTTGACCTTCAATTTTAAACATTACATCGAATACTTTTCAGTCAGTTATATAAATAACACTTGGTATTAATTTTTATTAGTCAAAATTCGTTTTTGGGTAGCTACAAAAATTCAAAGTCCGAGTGCCATTTCTGTAGTTATTTTCATGGTTCATTTTCTCAAGATTCCGTAATTACGATTTCATGATAAATGTATCATAAAATTTTTTCAGTTTATAAGTGAATATTTATTTTCAAAGAAAATTCAATTGCAGAGCTTTTTCTTCCGAATTTTGAAAAAGAAATGAAAAATTGCTTGATTCATAAATTCGTATACTTCTTAGATTCTTTGTATCCCTCTGCCACGAAGAATTTCCCACTCACCACTATTATTCAATTTCAAAATATTTCATTTTCTCGTCGAGTTAAACCTTGTTTCCCCTAAAAACCTCGACAAGATCCGCTAGGAAAAAGCCTTCAGCAGCCTCAAAAGGGGCCGCCTATCTCTATTCGCTAGCGGAGGCAAAACTAGAAGGGGTCGAAAAGAGCCAATCGCTTTGTCCCTCGGCGCCCATTATTAGCATAAAAAGCCCCGTCGCCTCGAAAGAACGAATGGAAAAAGAGCTGAATAAGAATATTCCAGCCACTTAAATGATCCAAGTCTCGAGGAAAACTCGCCCCTTCCCTCATCTCGGCCACGCATCCTCGTTGGTAATTAGATGCTAATAATCGGCGGCTCGATAACGCGTGTCTTTTCTTCTCGCTGCTCCCTTTTTTCAGCCGACCTATCATCTCTTGACGACACCTCGTGAAGGAGACCCGCAGGCATCAAGAGCTTATTATTATCCTAATTATACAATACACACAATGCGCCTCTTTCCAACCCCTGCGAATTCGTCCCTGCAACGACGTGGAATGCGAGGTGGCTTTCAAGTTGGAATATTTCCAAATTAGGCGAATTTTAAAAAAATGTGTGTTATTTGAGAAAAATGGAGGTGTAAGAAGCTGCAAATTCTACAAAATTTGATGAACAATAAACCCTATGAAAATAAGAAAAATTATTGATATACCTTTTTTGCGAGTGGTTAAAATTTGCTCGAAAATATAAATTCGTAACAAGTTCGATTCATAGAGCATCGTATTTTAGAAAGCTCTATAGAAACTCGTATTATTATCACTTAACATCAGATAATCCTTAGAGTGGTATAAATACAAAGGGTATAAGTAAAAAAAATTGGAACCTCAGTTACTAATTGAAAATCACAAAAATCGAATTTTCTTGGAAATTCGGGAATGTAAAATATTTCAAAATCACTCTCTCGTCACCATATCATCAAAGATTGAAAATTATGAAATCCCGAAGGAAAAATATTTCCAAAAAAAGCCCTCCCGAAAACTTCTTCTGCCTACGCCCCTGTATTATGCTACATTCATTTTCCATCTGTTAATTATTCATCTGTTAATATATTATTATGTGTAGGAAAATTCCCCAATGATGCCAACTCCTGTAGATCGATTTTCCCTCGAACCCTGGGACCTTGCCTGGCCCTACGCCATTGCATCTCGCTGCTCATTTTGCACTTAAAGCTTTCCGAAGAGCGGCAATTCTGGCACTCTGGCTTTTTTGTCGAAGCCACCCACGGAACTAGCTCCGTCTCACTCGCGCCCTCGCCACCCCCAATCATGCATCCGCAGCGCTGTTTTAATTAGGCACTTGGCGAAATCATACGAGCTCGGCTCAATGCCGTCGATGGGTAGTTGAGCAAGAATTATAGGCTCAGGTGACATACGTCGCGGAAGAGCCAAGGGCTGGCGAAAGACGTCGTTTTTCAATTTTCCTCCCCGATGAAAAAAACGCTCGCGAAATTGTCTTAATTGACGAGGATGCTCGGTCGGGCGTGAAAGTCGCACTTTTCGGGATCACTGGGGCGTAATGTCGGATTTCATCGCGGTTACAGATATTTTCCCTGCTTTCCCAGATCGAGGGGATGTAAAAGTAAAAAAAAGATGGTACCAATATCCGTTTCGAATTCTTATACTGAGAAAAAAAACCGACAACAGGAACTTGAAGAGGCTGCAAAATTCCCTCGGAAAAAGACTCGCTCCTGCAACATCGGAGTAACCGCGCAGGTCACTGTTGCCACACTAATTACCCGTCAATTACGAACTTATGTTTCTACAACCGCGTTAATTAATGAACGCAAACATCTAAATTTTCTCGGGTTTTGATGAACTTGCGTACCCGTGGATACATAAACTCGTGCATACATTTAATTTCCTTAAATGATGCCTCCTTACACGTTCGCCGTCCCTTTGACTCTTATTTCCGAGCAAACACGTTCCCTCCCTGTAAAGCTAGAGGAAGGGTTTTTTTTTCAATGCTGAAGTTCGTGCTTTCTGATATCTGCAGAACGTCAGAGGAATCGAAAAATTTCCGGTCATTTTTGAGACTTTATGAATAGTCTGAGAACAAAAGGCAATAGAAAAAACTTTTTCGTCTGCCATTTTTTATTCCCATGAGAAATAATTTCTTTATGCTGTACGCTCCCAATTTACAAAATAACACAGTTTACGATAAAATGTACATAAATCATCATTGATGACTCGAAAAAAGCTAAAATGAAATGGACAATAATTTTGAAATGTATGATTCCGAAACCGTGTATGTCTACGAATGATTCTCTGAAATTTTCGAAGAATAAAATTCCAAGGGGATTTTCACAGTTGAATCGAAAAATATGCAAAGCGGTTTCGGAAGGATTTGACAACGTTTGTTAAGAGTGATAAATAATTAATTTTCTCAAATAAACAAACGATTCAATGTACAGATGGAAATATTGGATTCGAGGGTGGTTCAGTAATTTTTTTCTTTTTTTTAAGGGAGTACTATTTCATCCAAACGGAAAAATTTGCGAGGTAAGCGGCTTCGGGATGAGTCGAGAACGTTGATACGAATGATCTTTTTGAAATTTTAAATCAATTGATATAAGAATTGGAAAGTAACGGAGTTTCAAAATTTTGTTCGATGGGGAAACGAGACACGCGGTTTCGGAAGAAATGCATAAATTGCATAAAAAAAGTCATCAATTTTGAGAGATTGATATTTTGGTTACTTGAAGGGAGCTCTTTCAGATTTGAAATCAATTGATTGAAGAATTGAAAAGTCATGAGTGTTGATTTGAGGTGGAGAACTTGGGTTGAAGATTGTTAAGTAATTTGTCCTTTTTTTTTCAAGGGAGTTCTATTACATCCAAATGGAAAAGTACGCAAGGCAAGCGGTTTCGGAAGGGGTCAAAAACGTGGAAGATCTTCGGGTTGGTGGCGATTCGGAAATTTACCGGGTGCTCAATCTCCACTACAACCGCAACAACCACATTGAGGTATGGGGTCCTCAGGTGCGCAACTACACCAACACGCACTTGATGCCTTTGTTCTCTCAATTAGCGTCTTTCTCAAACTTGTTACATGAATTTTAACCATTTCAGGCATTTCAACTCAAAATTGTTGGGCATTTTTCCAATAGTATATTCTTGAAATTTATCTAAAAGTACTCTGGAAACTTTTCGTTCAATTACTTTTTTTTTTCATCTATGGGTGCAGGTGCAGATTTTTCAAAGACTAAGTATCATACAAGTATTAAACACTAATTACACTGTAAAGTATTTTTTACTGAAATTTTGATAAGCAAGTTAGGTTTCGATGCTTATTGTATCAAAATTGATTGAGACTTCTCATTTTATAGTGTCATTTTTTTGCAACCGCTCAGAAAGATTTAATTTTTAGGAAGATTTTCTAAAAATCCTTTCCAAGTTTGTTTGGAGTACGAGTTTTTAACATTTTTGAAAATTAAAAGATTTCTATTGCATTTTACTGTTTAATATTTTCTATTAATCATAAAATTTCTGGAGGGTTTTCTAGTATTATTATGAAATTCTAGTATTCTTATGGATTGCAATACAGATTCATAAAATTTGGTGCTCAAGGGTTCAAATTTTTTCGATTTTGGAGGATATATCCACACAGATTCCTAATATTATAAGCATTTTTCGAATTTCATAGTATTATTCATGAATTTTTTTTATTTTAAGGATCAATAGAAGAATTTCCAAAATTTTATCCCATAAGGTTCAAAATTTTTAAGTATAGAGGGATTTTTCTCGATTTTCAAAAAAATCATATCAAAACATATTTTCAAGTCTTTAAAGAGTAACAATATGTTCATACATCAAGTTTTTTTTACTCTTATTTTTAATAAGCATTTCAAGTTTCAAGATCAAGTTATGTTTTGATCTTTTGTGTATTGACGATTTCTTGAGGATGATATTCTGACATTTTTGTAGCTTTTATTGGGGTTCGAGTTCTTGAAACTTTTTTCAAGTATTAATAGAATTTCTTAATTTTTGTTTTTCTATATTTTTTGTAATAATTGAAATTTTTCATGTTTTAATATTATTATTATTGTTGTTGTTGTTGTTGTTGTTGTTGTTGTTATTATTATTATTATTATTATTATTATTATTATTATTATTATTATTATTATTATTATTATTATTATTATTATTATTATTATTATTATTATTATTATTATTATTATTATTATTATTATTATTATTATTATTATTATTATTATTATTATTATTATGGAATTTTTGATGGTTCGAACATTTTTTGAATTCATCCATATTCACACAATTTTCTAGTATTTTTATTAATTTCTAGTATGATTTTAGATCGGATTCAAAGTTCTAAATTTGTACGTATTTTTATACATTTGTGAAAAAATTATATAGAAAAATATTTCCGTGCATTTAAAGTATAACCATACGTTTATTATTTAAAGTATTTTTAACTGAAACTTTTAGTATCTCAAATTTCAATATGAAGTTAAATTTTGATGAATAATGTTTCGAAATCAATTCAGATTTTCAAGTTCTTCAGTGTCATTTATTTTTTGAACAACTCAGAAAGATGATTGATTTTTTAGGAAGATATTCTGAAAAAATTTTTCGGGCTTTTATTGGGTTTCTAGTTCTTGGGCCTTTTTTTGAGTATTTAAAGATTTCTGTGACTTTTTTGTCATATTTTTAGTTCCATTAAAAATTTCAACGGATTATTCAGTATTATCATTGAATTCTAGTATCTTCATGGATTGCTTTACAGATTCATAAAATTTGGTGCACAGACATTCAATTTTTTTGGATTTTTGAGGACATAACTACACAGATTTCGAGTATTTGTGGATTTCTAATACTTTGAGGATTTTTCGAATTTTCAAGTGATTACTCAATTTTCGAGTATTTACATAAATTCTTAGTATTTTTCTGGATCGGTTTATAGATTTCTAAAATTTCATGTCATAAAATTGAAAGTTTTCGAGTTTTCAGATATCTCTATACATTTTTGAAAAAAATTGTTTCAAAACATATTTTCAAGTCTCTAAAGTATAATGATCCGTTATTACCTTTTGTTTCATAATGAAAAAATGCCCAATTCTCTTCGCATTTTTGAATTTTTCACTTTACATCAAATTATCTAGAATTTCGTATCTTTTTTATAATTATATATTTCACTTCATTTTTTATTTACTGCACTCCACTGGATTCAAAGTTTGAGAAAAATCTAAAAACATTATAATCATTTTCGAGTCCATGAACCTAAAAACCCAGTAATTAAGGGGTTATATACCTTTTTGTGCGGACGAACTGAGGATGGTTTGGAGTATCTTTTAAAGTATGTAGCAATAGTTTTATGACACCAAAGTTATTGTTTTTTATAGTACATTGTCCACTTGAAAAAACAAGTATTTGTTCATGTAAAAATATCAAAAATTGGCGGAGTTATGGGCCTCTCCCCGAAATAACTTTTTTTTGAAGAGGCTTGCAGTGACCACGATGCAAGTCGAACAGGTCAAGTTAAATCAGAAAATCGAAGAAATTTCATTAATCTTAAAACATATCTAGTTCGTGAACGATCGCTTTTTTATAGAAAAATTTTTATTTTGCAAATAAGAATTTTTTAATAAAATTCTTAGAGCTCAAAAAATTGAAATCTCGGGGAAAACGCTCTTCCATACAGAAAAAACGCAATATTCATTTTTTCAACCGTTCAAGAAATATATGCATTCCTAGACTAATGAAATTTTTTTTAATTTAACTTGACCTATTCGACTTGCATCGTGGTCACCGCAAGCCTATTAAAAAAAAAAGTTGTTTCGGGGAAAGGGCCATACTTGTTGATATTTCTTTATGAACAAATACTTGTTCTTTCAAGTGGACAATGCACTACTGAACGACAATAACCTTGGTGTCATAACATGATTGCTACATACTTTAGTAGATACTCCAAACCATCCTCCATTCGTCCGCACAAAAAGGTATTTAACCCCTTAAAAATTAGCAGATTCAATATTCCTGCTGAAATATCATATTCCCTGGGCAGGTTCACCGAGGCGAAAAATCGCAATAAAAAAAATCTAAAAACAATAATATAATACCTCAGGTGCCGAGCAACTTTCGACACGTCGTGGAACAGACCCTGAAGGAATTCTTCAAGGCCATCCAGGGTGGCAAGGACACGGAGCAGTCCTGGAAAAAGTCCATCTACAAAGTCATTTCGAGGCTGGACGACCCCGTTCCCGAATATTTCAAGAGCCCTAATTTCCTGGAGCAGCTCGAGTAAGGAAAATAAGCAAAATTATCGAGGGTCTCCGAAAACATCCTCTTCAACACATATCGAAACCAGGCCGAGGAACGAGACGTCACTCAAGAGGATTCGGAGCACGCCGATTCGTCAATCGATATTAATTTTAAAACGTTCCGCGATTACGTCGACGATTTTATGTCAATTCCCCCCATTTTCCTGCCCCTTTCCCAACCTCATTAACTAGGGAGATCCGAATTTTCTCGTAGGGAAGAAAATGCTGCATTTTATTCAAAACTAATTTATTACACGATTTTGAGAAATTTGAACGTTATTTATCTGTGATTTTAGGTTTTCGAACCTTATTTTTGCGAATCCAAGGTAAAAAGTTTTTGTAACTTGGATTTCCAGAAATAAAGTTTGAAAATAAATTTAAATAATTTAAAATGAGAGATGGAATGTTAGATGAGTAAAGTTCCTTTCGTCCCAAATTTTGAAAAAAGGCAGACTGAAGTTAGACTCAACTTATATAGCATTACTTTTTTTTATTTTTCAGAAAAAATTCGAGAATGAAAAAAAGTTGCTTTTTTGAGTTTAATTTCACTGACTGCACGTTTATTTTCAATTTTTTCTTGTTTACTCTTTTTTTATCGAAATCAAATATAAAATGTTTCCAAAAATCAAGTAACTTAACTCATCTAAAATTTTTTCCTACTCTCCAACTTCGTGAAATAATAATACCCTCAAAAAAAAATTTTGACTTTCTCGCGGAATCTTTGAAAAGTGATTGACAATACTCACACTTTTTGTTTAACCGAAATCGAAAAATATACGGCAATAAAAAAACAAATTTATTCATTTTCCGTGTCAGTATTTTTTGTAAATACGAAAATTCACCTGATTTTGTAGATAAAACAAAACGATTCGCATTATGAAAATATGTTTTTTGTAATTACAAGAACCGTAATGGCAAATTCAAGTTGAATATTAATTATTGTTAGGGATTTAAGGGATAGCTGTAATTCTAGTTTGTGCTTGCAAAAAGATTCTCAGTCATTACTTTCGACTAGATTATTTACGTAGGGAAAATTTATTTACTTAAGCGTTTTGAGCTTAGAGTAGTTTATTTTATTGGGTTTTTCGCGAAGTAACAAGATTGTTTTTTCGTCGAATTTTTTTTCTGAAGCTGCGTTTTTTGTGGAGTATAATTTTTTTTGAAACATTTAATACAACATAATTATATTATTTCTCATTACTGAGCCGAAATTTCAAATTATCGACTTTGGAAATTCGGTACTCTGAAATTTCATAACTTTGAAATGGCAAAATTTGTAATACTTCTTATCAAAAACTCGGCAAAAAATGCACCTCCAGGACCTCGAGTCTCACAAAACCGAAAAGGTCTAATTATTTTAAGTTGCGATTACAATTACGATTATCATTACTATACCATAAGCGAGCAAAATCATTATTATGATTTATATAATTGCTATTATTTTATCTATATTATAAATAATTATTTAAACATATTGACACCAAAAACTTACACTTATACGCAAACACACACGCACGTGTTTTTTTCGGAGCGGTGAGTTTTAACCTAGTCACGAGTCACTATTTTCAAATTGAATTATTATGGATTATTTTATTTATTATTTACTCGAATAAATCGAAGTATTAAAATTTATTTGACTGTGTTATCGTTTTATTGAGTTTTTTCCTTTTCATTTTCCTTTATTTTCGGGAATTCTCGGGATTTTCAGGACCATGAGTAAACAATTTTTCGGTCGTTTTCGAAGTAAGTAGACGTTTGCGTTTTCTAAAGCAAGAGTATTTAATATTGCATTTTGAAGCTGCTATTGAATAACTAGGATTCGCATATTTTTTTTTGAGATATTGATTATGGACAGTTATAAAAAACCTTGTGCCCTATTTTTAGTTTTCACGGATTTAAAGGATCAGAATTTTGCGTTTTTCTTACCTATGATTTTTTCAAACGTCTAGTTTTCGATGTTAAATATAGAATTCTAAAATTTTTAAATAAATAATCCTTCACGTTTCATTTTTTTTTTTTTTTTTTTATTATCTTGATAATTGTTTTATTTCCAAAATTCGGACTTGTATAATTTCAACACGTGAATGTTTCATGAAATTAACAGAATATTACATTTTTATTGCTCTCTAAATTTTTTCAATTTCGATATACAAGAGGTTGAGTATGGTCATCGCAAAACGCACAAACCGAACAAACTTTATCAAAATTTATCAAAATGTTTGATAAACCAGTTTCTCTACTTAGAAATTATTTATAGAATACAGGAAGTTAGATATTCTTCATCCGAATTTAATAAACATCAAATTGACATTGATCTCAACGAAAATACCAAATAGAATTTTTCGAGTGTCCAATTTCAGTCTCGTCAACTTTTGCCACAATTTGTTTATATTTTTGAATCGTACGATAGTAAATAAAATAAAATTTAGCTTTTTTTGAGTAAATTCTAGTAAATTCTAGTCTAAAAATATTTAATAAATCTACCTAAGTTAGCAACAATAATGAAAAAAACCTCACACTGTTTTCATAAAACATACATTATACTGGAATATATGTAATAATTTGAAAATAAGAATAATATTGCTGAATTCGAGTCAAAGGCATCGTTTTGGAAAATTTGTAATAACTGAAATTCGACACTTGGAACCCACGGTAATTCAAAAACAACTTTTTAGGTTAGGCTTACGATAAAACCCAACCTTAATTTCAAGAAACTTGCAAAGAAAGCGTATCGGCGTGTTAAAAAACCGCTAAAAGACACAAAAATTAGAAGACTCTTAAAAACGACTCAAAAAATCCAAACTCGAAGAATGACCCATGTAAACACTTGAATAATACTGAGTAGCTGTATTTAACGTTAAATACTTCCACGCTATTGATGATAAAATAAGAATTAACTAACATTAAAAAGGGGTAACTACCTTACAGTAATAAACTAATACTGATAACTATTACGATAATGATAATGAACTATGGTTTTCGAGGTTAAGCCGTGATAAACGATGATTGACGTAAGAATTAAGGGATGAAAAAATTGTTTATCTGCTAGGTACGTATAAAAAAAAGTGAAAAAAATAGGATTTTTTCCGTAGGTTTATGGATTTTCGTAAGTGCGAGTGAGAGAGGGGGAATAGTATGCAAGTGAGACAGAGAGAGAATGGCAACTGACAGGAAGTAAAAACTACTACATTTTTATTGATAAATAAAATGGGGGGCGAGTGGTTGTTGAAAAAAAGAGTCGCCGAGCGAATAAATAAATTTCGTTTTCGGTTTTTGGTTTTTGCGCGGTTGAGGTTATGGATTTTGGAAACATGTCTTTGAGAACCCGAGAGGATGGGCAGGTATCGAGGTTTCAGTGTATTTGTGATTGTGGAAAAACAATAACGAATTTAAATCTATCAATTTCCAAAACATCATTGTTCTCTTAGTTATCGAAATCAAGCGTCATTATTTTTGTACCGCACAATTTTCAAGTCTTGGATTTCTCGTAACAATTTGAAAATCAAATTTTTTGTAACGTGTAAATTCATATGTTTTATCTTCTTTGATACAAACTGACAAAAATATCAATCAATTTTTATTTCCACAGTTACAAAAACGGGGATGAACCTCCTTTGAACACAATTTGATAGCACATTCATAAATAGTAAGATAGTAAAAAATCAAAATTCCTGAAAAGGAAAATGACTATACAATATAACACCATAAAGTATCAAATTTATCGCAAACGTTTTTATTTGATTCATGGAAGTTTCTACCATTTGTTTCAATCATCGTGAATGTGCGATCAAAGTAAATAATTTTTTTTTCTGCAGAACCCCAGAGTAATATAAGTAAATTCTTCAAAATGTCCAGACGAATGACAATATAGAAAATTCGCTCGGGGTGTGAAAAAAAGGTGAAAAATTATAGCGCTGAATGAATATCGACTCAACTGGCCAAAAAACGTGTCTATGGGATTATCGATGTTTTCACTAAGGTTTTTTCAGCATTCAGGAATAACAACAAAAAATTAAGAAAAAATTCCAAAATATTCCAAAAAATCTCTTTTGACGTCTCTACAACGTTCTTTGAACGTTCTCAAATGTTATGTACGTCGAAAAAAACGTCTTGAAAAAAAAAAAAAAAAAAAAAAAAAGAAAACGTCCATGTGACGTTTATCTGATATGTATAAAATGTTCAAGAATATTCCATATCGTTTGATGTAAAGTATAAACATAACAAAATAGTAAAACAATTTTGGAAACTTACGACAAAAATCTCAAACATTTTAAGTTCGTTTTTTGAAGTTCAAAGAACGTTTTAAAACGTCCAAAAGTTCCACAAACCTTTTCAAAGTTCATGCAAAACCTTTAGGAATGTTCGATGACTTTTTAAATCAAACAAGAATAATAACAAATATTCAAAATTAAGGATGACATTCAAGATAGTTGACAAGACGCTTGAACATGTTCAAGTGACGTTCAGCTGACGTGTACAGAACGTTAAAAAATATTCACTAACGTTCGACAAATAGTATAAACAAAAAAAAACCGTAAAATTCTTCGGAATTTTTCAAAATTATCCTCGAACGTCTTTTGTACGTTTTTTGACGTTCAAAGAACGTTCTAAAACTTGGAATATTCATAAAAATCTTTTGAAAGCTAATGAAAAACTTTAGAAATGTTCAATGTCTTTTTTAATCTAATAAAAAATTTTTTAAAAGTTACAAAATATTACGTTCAGAAATTACGACGTTTCAGAAACGTTTTAAGGGGTCGTAAAATCCCGAAAAAATCTTCATTGCCCATGCAAATCCAGTCAAACGATCATAAGAACAAAATATTAAAAGTCAAATACATTATTAAAGAACGTTGAAGAGACGTAAAAAAAATATCCAGAAACTTTAGGAAACATCTGAATGCTACAAAAATTCTCAAAAATGTGAACAACGTTTCCTGAACGTTCAAAAAACGTCTGAAAGAGGTCTTCAACGTCTCGAAGACGTCCCAAAGACGTTTCTGAGCCGTTTTGAAACGTTTTTTGGCCAAGTGTGTGGAGAACCTTGTAGATAACTCGGAAAGTGAGCGAATTACGTTGCAATAGATGGAAACGCGCCGTCGATTACTCCGGCTGTGTTGTACTATAACGAAGCGAAAAGAAGTTCATTATCTCGGTGTTCAAGAGAATAAAAGTTGGAGATAAAGTGGGGGGTGGTGGTATAATAAGGATTTAAAATGGATGGTACAGAAACGTAGGGAGCCAAGTGTCCTTGATGCGACCGTCGTTCTAGCCAAAAATCTCGCGATCTCACTGTATAAGATGTATAGAATATACGATGCTTGGTCGTGTAAGGTCGACATCGACTTCGGGAGTATTTTGGGATGAATGGGGTAATTTATCGTGGAATTTCGAGACAAAATTTTCAATCTTGCCTCCAATTCTAAGCTCTGGAATTCAGGGATTCGACGATCCCAAATTGTATGACAATAAATACACTTTTCGGACAATTTTTTTTGCTTTGAAAATAAAATGCAATAACTTTCTTTGTGAATACGAATTTCGAAGACACCACGGATCTCTGAAATTTCACCAGAAATGCCCATTGGTGCCAAAAATTCCCGCTCAAAAACACGAAAAGAACTGAGTTCGGAGCCACGGGCTAAAGACGTTCGGCGCAAACTGATCCTAGAAGAAAAGATGAGACATATGAAGAAAAAATTGGGGCAAGAAGAGGTAGAAGTAGAGTTTGAGTGAGAATAAACTGACGAAAAAAAAAAGAAAAATTATACAGAGAGTGCCAGTCTCCTTGCCTACCGGGAGGCACGCGCCTATATTGTAAAAACGATGAATAAGTGATTATATTACGATTAAACAAAGTAATGAGAAAAGTAAAAAATTATAATGGCCGTTGAATATGTGTTAATGAAAAGAAAACGCTTCTAATTTATCAATTTTTCACGCAATATCGTTTGGCAGAACTTTGGCGAGTTTGGGATACATATTCATTTTTGTGCGAGCGAAAGAGGGCGAGCTAATTTATGGGATGTGAGACTGAGAAGAGACGATGATGAAAAATGATGAGTGATTAGGCGAAAATAACCCTGTCTTCCGGCTCAGTAGCGCTATGAAAAACAAAACAAACGGGAAAAACATACATATTTAATGCATAATCCATTGCAAAAACGTATGCTGTGACTTTGATGTAGACACGTGTCCCGATTCATTGAGCTTGATTTCAGAAATTTCAAGGTTTCAAAAAAATTTTTCCAATCATATTCATGTCATTTACTTCAGCAAACAAAAATCAACAGGAAGATACTCGTACAAATGCGAGACCGAACTGATGATATTCGAAATGATTGATCGAGAAGTTCAATGACATAATATTGTTGATTTTGATAACCGACCATTCCATTGAAAATTTTTTTTTAACTGACAAATACAAATTTAGATAAACAATAGTGACACCTGTAATTTATATATATTTTGTTGATGACATCGACTCGAATATCATCAGTATTTTTTTTTTTTTTTTTTTTTTGAAAAAAAAAGGAAAAAAACTACTCATGTTGCTGGAAACAAGTTGTTTGAAAATGTTGAAATAGTCAAAAAGTCTCTACCGACACAACATTAGATTCTGGCAAATTCCGTGCAACGGTGAACTCGTTTTCTTGCTACTATGAAATAACAAACTATGCGTTTTTATAAACTTGCCAATTTTTCTACTAAGGCTTGAGAGAATATTAAAATTCAAATCTTTTTACTGTAACGAAAATTTGTGATCGAAAATGTTTCCTGTTCATTCGCATCACCATTGCACGGTCTGCAAACAATCTGAAAGCATCTGAATGAGCGAAACAGCTTTTTTCTCGAAAAAATGAATCAAAGATAAAAATCGGTACACGGAAAGTCAACGATAGATCGTTGATTTGGTAATAATTTGGAAGACCATACGATTAAATGCAGGACACAGAGTGCGTTATTCCATCATTCGCCTCCATCTACCTCGCCGTAACTACTCGATCCACGTGAATTGATTCAGACCCCCCCAACTTGAGAGAACAATTTAATTTCATAACCGCGCTATCGCGACTCAATGGACGATAGAATAAATATCCTACGGTGATTTGACGGGTACGATAGAGTATGTCGCATATTTTTCATGGATCGTTGAGTACAATAATTAGCGACATTAGTTGCGTTAGGCAAATTATCATCGATTTTAGTCCCGAACATTGTTATTGCTGTCGTTTCAATGCAACCTGGTTATTGTTTACAGAAAGATCCTACCTAGATCTTATTAGAGCAGTTTTCAGTAAAAAAAGAACATGATTTTCCGGCAGAGGAAAAGAAAAGTCATGATTCCAATTCAATCTCTAAAACGACGATCAGACGAATCTGTTTTAAAAGTTGATGACTACCTTATTTTCGACTTGAAACCCTTTGTTCGATAACATTTTACTCAACAAACACACGAGACAACAGCAATACCAATTTTCAAAATTTCGGTTAATTTCAATCATGGCCGGCTGAAAACTAACTACTGCGCGAGAACGGTTCTGCGCACCGGTTTTATCGAGAGGCCTATACGTTGCACGGGGTATCTTCGATCTCTAGTCGACCTGTAACTTTTCGAATCGTACAATCGTTGCTTTTCAATTCTTTTTGCTTCTTGTTGTTCCGTCGGATGTTCAAAATGTAGCGAGAAAGGAAGAGAGCATGGTCACGTAAGAGAATGAGCGAGAGAATGTGCGCGCAAAGAGAGAGAGAAAGGAATTGAGGACATTGAAAGGATCATGGGGACAAGCGTGAGTGTGAGAGAGGTAGAGAGAGAGAGAGAAAGAGAGAGAGAGAGAGAGAGAGAGAGAGAGAGAGAACGAGAAAAAGAGAGAGTAAAAACTGCCGAAACTCCGCGGACCCTATGGCACCGGTGTGGAGTACACTATTTTAGGAAAGTGGTCGTTTCTTATCCATCATTCACTCATAGTTCGTAACGAAGCGTAACGATAATTAGATACCATATGGATATGAGAATATGAATATATTATTGATATAACTTCTGTTTACAAACTATTCTATCTGTAAGGAGGCGATATAGTTACGAGGATCTGTTTCATATGGATGTCTGTAAGCTGAAGAGCGTTTAGAACTCTATGCCAACCGTTGAGCACCCTTCCTCCTAGTTGTAGTCACTCTTTCCTATCGTCGACGTCGAAACGAATATTTCGAAGGTATTGGCATTTTTTCACGCAGTAAGGTTAAGGATCAACGAAAAAGAATGAATCAAAATGCTCTTAGATAAGTAGCTGTAAGTTGTCGGTTTTGCAATCATGTTTTCCTCATTTCTGGTCAGCGCCCACTCCAGTAGTTGGACATTTCCAAGAGTTGCTCTCAGGAAGAATGACGTTTTACACATAATTTTAGCTCTGTTTCGAGGTGGTCCTCGATTGTCGATCAAGGTCATCTTCGGTCGACATTCTTGTTGAGTTCAAGTTTCACTTAGCTAGGTTGATGCGTTAATGAGTTGAAGGTTTCTCGATCAGTAGCGTTTATGGAGTTGTTATTTTGCACTTTGAATTTCGCAGAGGATTTCGAGCAAAAGTAGACGAAAAGTAAAGGAAATAGAAAAAACGGAGCATTGAATCGTTCAGGCTGTTAACAGAGAGTAATCGAAAAAAGTAGGGGATGCTAAAACTCGTAGCGAGGGTTCATCTTACGTTCCTCCATTCACACGGGAATCACGAAATCAGCGATGATCGGAATTATTGGAAGGTTAAAACGACGACCCGAGAGTGATGTAGTCTTTCCATATCAAACACCAACACCCAGCAAAAACCGCAGAAAATGAATAACGCGAAGGAAGAAAAAAAAAGTTTTTGGCAATCGTTCATTTGGCGCTGGGCGGTAACAGGCGAGCGCTGGTCCGGCTCTCAATTTTGAAATAGACCTTTCGACGTAAAAGCGAAAATGCGAACAGACCCTCAAAACCCGACGCAATAGAAGAAGGCAACCGGATAAAAAAGTACCGTCACTCGAAGTAACAGTATCTCGCGCGGGACCCGGTCGCGGCCACCGCCAAAGCTAGTAATTACAGTAATACAAATCGTAGCTCCAGCCCAACCCGAAGCACCCGACCTTCCCAACCTCCGACCGAAACCCAACACTCTCGCGAGCCTTAATCTTTGTAAAGGGGTGGGTGGGGGTGAAGGATAAGGGGGCAGGGGGGAGGTATGAGGGGGTGGCCGCGGCGCGACGGGCCCCGCGCCCAAATCTCACTCACAGCACACACTGGGCCGACTCGTCCGATAGAATGTGCCTTCAGTGTTGATTTTATACGAAAAAAATACTAAAATTATACAAAGGGGCCCGACATAGACCGAACGCCCACCCAAAGCCTGACCGGTGCTCGACCGCCGCCCACATTTTCACCACGAGAACAAACCACGAAAGCGCGCTACCGTCCGGCAGCGCCGCAAGATAGAGCACTCGCAATAAAAAACGGTCTCCAAAACAAACACATGGGATCTTTTCTTTTCCTAGGCAACGAGTTCGAAACGCTGCTATACACCGATGATACATATATTATATCGATTACATGCAAATATAACGAGTATACTCACGTAATACGTAAATGTGTACTATGGTCTCTCCCACTTTCCATCGAACAAGCCCCATGAACTTTCGGCTGCCGCCGGCCCCTCGACCCTCGGGACCACGGGCCTCAGTCCCCGCTTTCCCGAGAGGCCCGAGGGCCGGTCGGTGGCCGTGGCAAAAAAAAAGTAGATTTTAACCGCATTAATATCGAAGACTGTAACGACCGCGCGAGCTTCATAACAGCTATTAACTTATCTACCATTAAACTCGATAATTATTAATAACAAGCAGTAAATCAGTATAAACCGTAACGCCAGCATAACCAATTAAATTGTGTGTCGACAACTACATACTACTACCTACCATATATAAAAGTAATAGCCGTATGTAAAAGGAAAAACTTGTGTATTCTACCAGTTTAATCAATCGTTCCGTTTTCATAAGCAAGCAAAGAAGAAAGATGAACATAAAAGGCTCTTGGAGGAGAAAAAAGAAAGAAATGATTCCCGCAATGTCCATATCTCGATACTGTGATGCGTTCCAGTAATTGATGCAACCAAGAAAACGAATCAATCGCAACAACTTTTCAAAAGGGAAGGAAACTTGGAAAAAAAAGATAACCAAAGTAAATTGATCCACTGGAGATGTACTACTAATTAGTATTCGTAGGCAGTTTGTAAAACCTTTGTTCCCGTCGTACGCACATGTGTGGGGAGACCATATAACTTTAGCTCCGCCGCTCATTTTCACGGTCACTTGCGGCTTTGCCATTTCCAATGACGCAAGATGACGAATGATCCTCACCCAGCTGGTATAGCAGCTAATGACACCCTCTTGATCGAGTCGATTCCTTGAACCCCAACCCGTGTCCCAACCAGCCCCAGCCCCACCCTCGAGCCCCCTACGTGTTGTATTTATCCGTTATTTTCGATATAACAATTACCATAGTGATAACGTACTATTTAATGATACGACGACGATAATGTACGGAAACAAACCTTTGATTATGATGCCATACATAAACACTCAGCACAGGTACACGGCGAGGTCGCCGTGAAACAACAGACAAGCTTACAAAACAAAAACAAAACGTAAGGACTAGTTGCCACGCAGTTTCACAAGGATGCAAACAAAAAAAATAGCAGATATTTAAAAGGAAAATGAAGAGAAAAAAAGGAAGAAACGACCTACCCGCGGGTCCGCTTCGTTTGTGCCCGGCGGGCGTTTTCGGACGAATCCGCCTCGTAGTTGAACGTTTTTGTACAGGATTACGATAAATGAACAAATGTAAAATCTTGAGTTACAGAGCAGCCCTATACATACAATACAGATGTATATATTTTTCTGTTACAGAATATAGCCTGCCCGACGGCAGGCGCCATAAGACTGGTTCTCATTTTCCCACGACAATGCGTAATAATTATACATATGCCGTACGATGAAATGAAACGATGAATTGTGATTGTGAAACATTGAGATATTTGTATACAAGCAAAGGTGCCAGGGACGACACGCGTCCCTCGGCGCGGTTTTTAAAGTGTGCTGCCCGCCAGCGACGCCCGGGAAGTTCCCCGCGCCTGCGAGCGCGGCGCCGCCGCGACGCCCCCTGTTGCTGAAAATCAAAAGACGCGTTTTTTACCCTCGAGCCCCCAGACTAAGGGCCGTGAAACGCGCGGGCCCCGCTCGCCGGCGTCCACAAAAGTACTACCAATTTGAGGCCATTTTTTCCAAGGAACAAGGTGAAATTAACATCCTGATTTTCCGTCTCGGCAGTTTACGACCAATATAGCCAAAAGTGAAACACGCGCATTCGGCCACGAAGGGGACGAAAAACAAGGTCGGGGCACGTTGCCGGCGGGTAGCACGAATGAAGCATAACGCGGGTAGGAGACTCTGACATGCCTGGCAGGCTCGACGCGGTAGCGATCGGGCACGCCGGGGTTTTTAAAAACCATTCCTCAGTTTCCAACCCATCGCCACGTGCGCCCCGGTCGGGAACTTGGACCCGACGAGGCCTAAGGTTTCCCAAACTTTCGTCCGAAAAAGATCGGGTCGCCCGTACCGGGGCCGCGCGAGCGTACACATTTTCAGTTACAGTGCAAGCGAACATCTGTAGAGCCATATACGTATAGTATGTTGTTGTATCGTAAGCGTAAGTCACATTATAAACGTACGCGCGTACACGTGCGCGCGTGCATGCGCGAAACGCTAGCCCGCCCGGTCGCGTCCGGTCGCAAGCGGCAACAAGCGGCAACAAGCGGCAACAAGCGGCAACAAGCGGTAACAGCTGGCTACAGCGCCCTACCGGGCGCGCTCGCGCGTATACGCGTGCACGTGTTTATGTGGGTATAGTTATTAGGGTCACGGCTGCATTTCGGAAAAGTGAAACGAGTGGATTTGCTTCGGTCGAGAATATTAAAAGAAGAAAAATAAACAATGACACAGCTCGAAAGTGTGCGCTCGCGGTCGGCGCCCTCGTTGACGGCCTCGCCCCCGAGTGGGCACAAGCAAAAGTACACAAAATTTTACACTGTTCCTCTCTTTGGGTAAGTCGTTTTGTAAAAAAATTAAGAGCGAAAAAGAATACTATATATATAAAAAAAAATAAAAAAAAAAAAATACTCGGTCTCGGAAACGGAGAAATTTTTCGAGGGGAAGCCGTCAACGCCGGCGCTCGGCCCGAGGCCGGAAATGTGGACATCGAACGCCGCCATGTTTTCGCTTCCTGTTTTCCCAGTGCCCTTTTCGGATAACGCGAGCAGAAGAAAATTGTTACATCGATCTTTCGGAATATATTTCGGAGTAGTGAGAAAGAGTGAGAGAAAAAGAGTGAGAAAGTGAAAAAGCGCTCTGTTTTTCGTAAGCTCGAAACGAGGTGAAAAAAATCAAGAATCGTCATTCAGTCATACTTGTGTATATATCCGGCGCCCTGCTTGTTTGCGCGAAAATTGTTCACTCGAAAAACGAAACGGGAAAAAAAAGTAGCTACGTCACTGAGTTGATTTTCGAATATATTTTTGGCAACGATATCTCGATACTGTACAAGGTTTCAGCGCGACAAACGGGAAAAAGACGAGACAGCGCCGCGTGTTTTTAGGGATTTTCGACGGGTCGAAAGATTATTAAGGGAAAAAAAACGTGGTAAAAATAATATCTAAATATTCGTATAAAGTAAAAAAAATGCGTAGGGCCTCGGAATACTGCCGACTAGCGACAGAAAAGTAATGAAAAACAAAATATTACGGTGTTGTATTAAGGGAAAAAGCGAGGAGGCTGCAAAAAAAAATACTAGAAAAAGTGGGGCCGAACTAATGAAATATTTATATTATATGGCTACAAGTACAAATTACTTCGATTACTGAGCGTAGGTGTATTGATGTGTGAACAAAATTTGGTTGGCCGGTGACCGTTTTTGAAAGCATCATACTGCGTATCAAAGTATGTAAAATTGAAATAAACGCTAGTGTACTACGACATGATATAATCGAATAATGTAATATTATAATGACGAATCTAAATGGCCAAGTTAATTTGAGATAAGCAGTGCGCATGGGGACGAAGGGGTTTTGAGAGGAGAAGGTAGAGGAAAAAAGTGAACAAAATTATTGTGCATACGACCTATACGATTCTTTCTCATAATAATTTGTCGCATCGATTGTTTAAATATAATTGCCACCATAAACAAACGTCATTGTTTTCGGAATTATCGTGATTATAAATGAGGGGAAAAAAATTACTATCATTACGATTAGCGTCGTAAATCATAACAATTAGTATTGTCAATATTACGATTATTTCAATATCAAATACTAATCGTTACATAAATATTGTACATGGCGACGGTGAAAAAGTTTTAAAGTTATACTCATGGCATGTATATACTCCCGCACATACACACGACACTGACACATACACACATGATATATATTTATATATATATAAATATTTATTGTGTTTGTGAGGGAGGTATGTTTATACGTGTCTGTGTGTATATTTACATGGAAAACTGGTGAGTTTTTTCAGGGAGGGAAAGAAAGTTACGAAATATATTAAAAAAAAGGTGGAAAAACGTGGGAGTTACTAGGAAAAAGAGAAAAAAGAAGAAGATGAAGAAAATGAGAATTCACCGACGAAATTCAATTGTACGGGAATCCACGAATGACGGCTTACGGCTTCGTGTAAATTATAATTCTAGCACGAGGATGTTTTTCGTTTTCTTTCGCGGTTTCGGGAATAATGCAAAAATAAAGTTAATGTGGATAGTCAAAGTTATGTATGGAGGAGCGTTGAAGAAAAAAAAAGCCTAGCCCGCCCCGACTGCAATCGGCGCACTCTCGGCGTCTCGCAAAATTCTATTTTTGTAAGCATATTTCTATAAAGAAACAAAAAATATACTAACGATACGGCAAAATTTATTCCTAGTGTGATGGAAACGAAGAAAATGAAATTGAACGTTTAGATCTCGTTAGTATAGTGTAAAAAATTAACGACGTCTAGGTCCTATTCGTGTATTTAACGGAGAACATAAAATGGTATGAAAAAATGCAAATTATATGTCGGCGGCGCGTAGGTTGTAAAATTGTACATAAATCGCGAGAGGAGGTGCCGGGAGTCGCCCCGGTACGGTCGACGGAGCGCGGCGCGAGTAAATTTAAAGCAAAAAAAAAGATGAGAATTTTAATAATTAAGGTTATAAACACGAGAAAGGAAGAAAAAAAGGAAAACAAAAGAGGTTGATGGAAAAAAATCGTCGGAAGGCCGTCGTCGGACCCGCAACTACGTCACAACGCAAATTAGTATATATAAGCCGTCTCATTACGCACGAAAAAGTTTCGTCGAGTTCGTTTACGTTTTCAGTTCGTCACGGTTTTGCGTACTTGCCTGGCCCCGGCCAGAGGCGTTTTGGTATACATAATAATTAATCGATTTACAGTCATTATATTCACGTTTGTACATGTTTGTGTGCCAGTGAGCAACAACCGGCCGTCACCGGGCCTTGTTCATACTCACGCACGAAGAGCCACTCTATAATGTACACTTGGGCCTCGCAATAACGACGCGCGAGAGCCTCCCGCCCTCCAAAAGAATCAACGCGTGGTGGGGGTCGAGCAAGGGCGCGGCAGGGGAGCGGTCGATTACAGTGACGCTCGTTTCTCTCAATTTCCTGGATTTTCTCATTCCGTTCCCTCCATTGATAATAATTTCAAATTGATCTAACGACGCGTAACTTTAGTTGGACAATTCAAGTATCCATAAAAAAACCGTTGAATCACTATCCTTTGTTCTCTTCATCAAAAGGATTATTTGCTCGACCGCGAATCGAAGGTCTATGATAATGGGGGAGGGGGGAGAAGGTCGTTATTGGGAGACTTGGGTGTAAGACCGAAGATGCTACACCGGAAAATAATAGCAGGAGAGTGCGAGAGCGAGAGGATATCGTTGTGTGATAGGTAGACGTGAAAGGCGAGAGTATCATACATGATTATCATCACGGTACACACGATTCGATTAAACAGTCACATGCATTGCGGACACACAATATTATATATATACGACTCCATAGATGATGGCGCGGCACACTCACATAGTGTCTCTCGGATTGTTCAACCAACTTTTTCAGTCGAGTTTGCTTCACAAAACCTTCTGTTTTTCCAATGTATGACGTGTTGTTGTCGATATATAAAATAAACTTAATAAAAAAATAATACCACATTTTTTCTATCCTTTCTGCCGTACGATGGATAGCGAGGAAAAACAATTTTTAATTTGCATTTTATCGACTAACCATCATATTTTTCGCACGATTCGATGAATTATGCTGATTTATCATCATTTCGGCAAGTTTATGATTTCGAATTATAGAACACTAGTTATTTCATTACATCTTGTAGTATAAAATTTTTCAGATTTTAGAATTATTTTTGTATAAATCTTCGAACATGACTTCTCATATGGAAAAAAACTGTCTTGCATAAAAAATGAAGACTGCTTATCGCTAATATTTTCAACTGTTCTTTTTATATGCCTCGAAAACATCGAAGATGCGGTCTAAAGAAGCAAGGAACTTGACGTTTTCCGCATTATCGAGCGTGAAATGGGATGTCAGCACTTCACTTTGAGAGTAAAACCAAGCCCGGAATTGATCAACGTTGTGCGAAAGACTCCTCTAAAGTCAACTTGGGCTAAATTCTTATATTAAAAACTTCCTTGGAAGTGCATAAAGAGGAAGAAATCTATTTGGAAATCTCGGTTTCGAACTGAAAATTAAGTCTCCCAAATATACGAGAAACGGTCAAAGTTTTACATGATTTCTATTAATTATTTATAAATTTACCAGTTTTTCAAAAAGTAATATTATACTACCCAATATTCCTAGCCGATGGTAGGAACATTGAGGAAATTGTTATTTTCATGTTCAGCTCAGAGCGAGCTATAGTGGGGTAGTGAGTGGGATAAATAGTTATGGTCAAAAATTTCGATTGAAATTGTTGTTAAACCCTTTTTCATGAATAACTGTACTAGTACAAGCCTCCAAACATCAAAATCGTCAGCTTTTCGAAAATTTTTCTCCACAGTCATCTCCATATAACATGCCCTTAGGACGACTCGAAAGACTTTCTCCTTTCGTCTTTCTTTAACTTAACCAGTTTCTATTCTACGCGTCTTTCTTGCGCTACAATATGTTCCGAGTCGTCTCAACCTAGCGATTTCACAAAAAAAAATTTTTATTTTTAACTGTTTTCCAACACTTTTACAGTATAGCTATGCATGAAAAAGTATTTAAAACCAATCGAAACTAAAATTTTTTTTCTCGTGAAATCACAGGATTGAAGAGCATGTTATATCACATGAAACGAGATTGTATTGGCCTGTATTCGGACTACCTATTTCGGAATACGAAATCTGAATACTTTTTGGAGACATTGAATTGTATGCCCGAAAAACGTATGCCTATGTATCGTCACGGAATAGAGATAAAAAATTTTGAAACCATTGTTCCCTGTGTGTCTGGAGAGGATAGAAAGCTCGTCCGCTTTGTCAATGTATCCGGAGAGTATTAACAGAACATTGCTGCAAATACTACATAGAAAATGGCGATTCCTCACTGAGTTTTCATATACTGCCCCAGTGGTTAGTGGTTTGGAACCTTATCCAACCTGAAAAGCTTATAAGAAAATTTTTCTCATGAAAAACCATTTCTGCAGATATCAATCGTATATGTAAAACTACTATATGGCCAGCTTGAGAGAGAAGCAAATCGGGAAGAGAAGAGCGTAGACGATTCATTTCTCTCTTGCACAGGAGTTGACTGGAGTTCATTCGTGAACGCATATCGTAGTATGCGTGCAACAATACCAAGAACTGAGCATATGTATGAGAGTCGCGCATGCGGAGTACCACGCGAGTCATCTTATTCCTTTCTCTTTCTATCACGATGCTCCTTTGCAACAGGGGAAGATGGGACGCTGGCCATATAGAAGTATTACATGTATGATATCAATAATAGCGATTATTTACAAAAAAAAGCATTCTCTGAAGAAATTTATGTTATAAAAAAAGTTTTCTAAAAAAGTTTTTTTTGCAAGGTCATTTCATTTATAATATTTCAAAGAGCAAAGTATATCGAAGTTTTTTCTGTGTAACTCTTCAATTGTTATGGTCGCCTTTTCCAATTTTGAATTACAGGTTTCTCCCCATATTTGAAGGATTTCTGTAAAAATTCGCATTTGAAAAAATTTCATGTAGCCACCTAGTGTGCACGAGTGTAATAACCAACTAGCGCGTGCGCGTTGGACATTGCAGTGGCGTACGACATTTTGCTGCTGCGGGCAGAAATGGAAAAATGCCGCCATTTCTCAAAAAAATTTATCATGTTGTGGGCATCAGAAAAATTGATGAGTTTCTTTAGATAAGTCATTACTGCACGGAGAAAATAATCGACCTTTTAAAGCACGGAAATTTCCATGCCTTAAACGGGTGAAAAAATTGTAGTAGATGTTTTATTGTAGATGTAGAGCATTTGTCCCTTTAAGCCACGAAATGCGTGCTTCTTCAGGAGGAACGTCGCTCTCTCGAAGAGTACAGTGCATGTGACAGAAGCGTAAAAGTACTCGCCGTTCAAACGGACGAAATTCACGGTTTAAACCGGTGAAACTCGTGAGTTTCGAGATCGAGTCGTTCCGACTCTTTGAAAGCTGAACTACCCGGTGAACCAAATGGAGTTGAATTTGGGTTAAAATTACCTGGTCGAATGGCGCAAAAATTCGTTGGTTCTAGGACCGTAGAAACACACTGTTTTTTAGGAAAATGCGTTGGGTGAAGAAGTTAGGGGCACACAGGTAAAAAAATGCCCAACCTTTGGGAAACGAAACAATGCCATGACTCAGCTTAACGATCGCTCCACGATCGCCCAACATTTGGGCAAGTCTTAGCAATACGCCCTCATGGACCGTTGTCCATTAAACCCTCAACATTTGATCAAATTTTAAGGACAATGTGAAACGTGGTCTATTGAAACCTCAACATTTGACCAACTTTTGTTGACAGTTTGAAAAGCGATTTCTTGAGTTGAGGAAAAGTTAGCTTATAAACTTATTGTTGTAGTTAAAGGTCATTTTTAATTACATCGTCCAATGATATCATGAAAAAATATTGAATTTAGATTATGTAATGAAAATCATCGTAACCATATTATTTTTAACAAAATAGGAAAATGATAGCTGATTAGTCATCTACAATTCTGAAAATAAATAATTTTTTTGATTAAATAGAGGGAACTGAATTTCAGAGAAAATGAAGATCCATTGATTGCGTTTTTTTTATTGGCAACTATGAATGGTCACATAGTACATATAGTGATTATTATTATTATTATTATTTATACTTGAATTTAGGTTAAAATTTTCAATTTGAAGATTTTCAGGCGGAGGATTGTTGTTTTCCATTTGCATAATTGAACAATTGTTTGTTTGAGGAGTAAGAGTAAGAGCTGTATTATTGGAAGATGGGGGAGGTCCAGTAATGTTGCTCTCTTCGTTAGTTACTTCCAAGCTTGGCGGCGGAAGTTGCCGCTTCCTATTTCTGTTTCGCTGTTTAGACGCACCCAAGGCGTCAGTCAGCCAGTCGTCAAACAGCTTCTGATTTGGAGCCTTGAATTCTGAGCCTCCAGCCAATGAGTCTATAACAAAAAGAGAAATTTTTAGCATATTTGTCATATTTATTCAGTGTTTATACAGAAATTTTATCTTTCTAATAATAAAATTTACAAATCAATAATTTAAAATGATGATTCGATATCACTCCTTGCAAAAATATCTAACCTCAGGCTTACTTTTTTAATGTAAAAATTTCAACTGAATTTGATTTCTGAAATTTCAACTGAATGAGAAAAAAACTTCAACTGAACTACAACTTTTATAGTCGGAGTTTGATTTCTAGAGATCCAGATATCTAGAATTCGATGCTCCAGAGTTCAGTTTCCCAGATTTTAAGTATTTCCGTAGATTCTAGTATTCTTTTTTTTTATAAATCACAGAGTCAAAACTATTTGTAAGATTTTAATTTCCTTCTTCACAGTAGCCGAACATTTATAATTTGAATTATGTTGAACACGAAAATTATTTAAAAGAAGTTATAAAATGATATTTAATTGTTATGTCTGAAATACGAAAAAATAGCTTTGCTACATAAATTTTATACATTACCGTACATGGCCTCCGACAATTTTGAATTTTTCAGCTTTGATTTTCCATATTTTCCGAACACACTGAGGTGTTCCGAAAAACTGTCATCGATCGACTCCTTTACCATCATCCTCAAGCTGTCCCGAGGGTCATTTAGTAGTAAGAAAAGAAAGTAAGAAACCTGCCGAGAAATGATACAAAAATTACATTCTGGCAAATTGTCGCAACTGCACTCTTTAGGTTAAAAAAAAAAATTTATCGGGATAGAATCATCGTCCTAAAAGATAAATTTCAAATAATTATTTCATTATCTTCCGATACTGAAACTTACCACTTCGTCATATACTTCCGGTTTTGCCGCAGCGTCCGCCTCGAATTTATAAAACAATTCTTGATTTTTGATGGGGAAGTAGCTTGGCTTCAGGGGGATGGCTGTGCGTTGCCGCATGCGTACCAGATTGCTTCCAAGCGTTTCGACGTTTTTTTCAAGATTACTGAAAATAGATAGTTTTTTCCAAAAATTACATATTCAGCTACAATCATTGGCATTATTGAACGAAATGAAGTATGAGGAATGTAATAAAGTATTGTAAAATTTTAGATTACAGGTGATTTCTACCAATGTGATTTATAACAATCTAAATAATGTTCCAACCTTACTCGATGTCCTATCTCCGTCATAGCAGTACTCATGGTGGTAAGCCTCAAATCAACTTTTTCCTCAAACAACCTAGAGAACATAAAATCGTTTTCATCTCTAGCGAACCTTAATATCATGGAGCAGATAGAAATGGTTAAAGAATATTATCGAAAATATGGGTACCCTATTTTTTGACGTATTGTCTTCATAATCTCCTTCAGGAGCCACTGCGCACTCGAGTCACCGGAGGATACGTCGCCCGCTCTGTCTTGATACTCATGAGCAATGTCTTGCTGGAAATCTTCATCCACGGCATCAATCGCTTCATCTGCAAGTTAATATTGTGTTAAATTACGTTTTCCATTCAAAAATTATCAAGACCAAGTAGAGAACTATACTTCTCCATGGTATGTGCTCGCTTGCACTGTCATTCGGGTGAGCTTGAATAGAGCTGGGCACTTGGTTGCGCTGATGGAATGTTTCTTCGGATGAATTCGAGGCTACCCAGCTGGTACCGTATACGGTTGCTGGAACCCTACTCGGCACTTTTTGAAGCGGTGGTTGACCTTGCGTCTCATCGTTGTCTGTGTAAATGTTTTCGTTCATCCTCTTCCGCTGTTGTAATGCCTTAATAGCATTGGAAGCGACTCTATTGGTTTCAATTTTCTTTGAAACTCCATCCTCCGAGTCCGTCGAGAGATATTTGTAGGGCCTGTTTACAACTCTCTTTGGACGATTCATTGATGACAGCGGCTCAGAAGAATTGATTCTACTTTGAAATCTATTAGTTGTTGGGTTATAGTAATCTGCCATTCTGTACTGAAATAATTAAATTATAATTAATAGTAATCTACGATACAAAATTCTTCAATTAACTGCAGTCAATTATTATTCACCTCTGTTGGAACATCATTTTTATGTCCATTACAGAGAGTTTCAACTGTATGAATGTGTCTCCCGCCATGCCGTCTACTGCATGATTGCGTATCACAGCACAATTTTTGGATTAAAAAATTTATTTTATCAATTATACATGGGACCCTCAAGTAATACTATTTGAAAAAATTTTTTCATCACTTTATCTCATCTATGTTTCACTAGCCAATAAGAAGCAGATAAATCTGTATTTAAATTTTTCGAGCTTGGTTATCACAGTATCAAAAAAGTTCAGCTACAATGAAAATTCCTCCCTCCGGACAAGTCGCTATTTCAACTCCCTCTTCATCTGATGTATCGTGGTCGTCGTCATTATCAGAACATTCATGAAGTATGCCACGATCCTCAGAATAGCGGAATTCCCAATAAGGCATTCGGAAGCATTTCGAGCGAATGTTCTTCAATGGGACTACATTCAACTCTTCGCTCAAATCTGAGCATTTGAAAATGCCATTATGAGCAGACGTTATTCCAACGTCGTAGAAAGACTCAACTTTTAGGAAAATTTGAGCAACAACAAAAATTTCTTTATCTTGAGATTGAATAATATTTCGGATAATACAAATTGATCCACAGGAAAGGATGCAACAATTGTCGCGCTGTTTACGAGAGATAATGAGCGAACCACTTTTTAATTTGTCGAATTGCGTGCAACAGGATGTACAATCGTCATGAATCGGTCCTTCTTCGTGTTTACCGATGAGCTGCGTGCCTGAGACTTCAACTTTTTTTGCGTTTGATACATTTTTCTCTTCTTGTAAGCGGTTGTGCAGTTGTTGAAGACGATTCCCTGGCCTATTCATCTTTTTACCGAAAAATCGCATACTGTTCTCATATGGGAATGCAGACCAATTGTCTAAGTTTCCGAATTTCCTTGCATCATCTACAATATGAGTCAAACAATGAACATTGTACGATACAAACGATGATCCATACAATTCTACACAGCTCTTCAGAAAATGTCGTGAAGCCTCCTCAGCGAAATCCAAATCATCTTGCAGCAATTTTTTTCTCGTCAAACATCTCATAATTGAATGAAAGAGTAGCATATTGACGTACACCTCGTACGGTAATATACCAAAAAAAACAACAAGACTCGTATACAAAATGAGTGTTCGGAATTCAGTGGCCTTGTAGGTTTTATATAATTCAATAGGAACTGGTGACCGAGAAAACTCAGAAGGGCAATATGTGGCTACATTTTCCAGCCTTTTTGATACCATGTCAATAAGGCTACTCGGCAATTTCGATTGTTTGGAGAATCTTCCACCTATCCATGCAGAAATCAATTTTTTCGTTACCCCAAGCAACGAAAGATGCATGTAGTCCATAACAGTTTGGTCGACAACATTCTCGAAAATTTCAGTTAATGGCGTACCCCCTTCCTTAAAATGTTCGTTCTTTAGGTCTCGATCGAGATACTCTGCATTGGTTCGAGGGACATTATTCAAATTGAAATAAGCTAAAATTCTTTTGTTGCTCTTTTCACCTTTAACGTGACATTTAGAGCAAGGAAAAGTTGCCATGTGGCCCTTGTGGTTCAACATGAACGCCCGTGCAGGAGCATCTGCTATGAATGCCCTAAAATGTATTCGACGTAACTGACCATTGATTTCAACTCCTCCTGCCTCTCGTATACATTTCACTTCTTGCACCAAGTCCTCGAAAAAGTCTACTGGACAGTTTGGTTTCGATTTCCCTTCGTACATACCCACCAGCTCGGGTTTGAGGGAATTAAGATTTGCGATTCTACATTGAATGGGCCAGAAGTGAATTCTTCCCTGTTTATCGGCCTGGGCTCCATCAGTGTGGATGTCAATTTCTAAAACTTCCGGAATTGAGGAAACATTATTGTCACTTATAATTTTTTGAAGAGCAGTTTGCAACCCAACATGCAAATATTGACCAGGATTAACTTGTTGTATTTTCACTTGTTCACGAGGAGTATTCAAAAGCGTTCGAGGATCTTTTGGCAAGTACGTTAAACAAGAATGTGATCGAAGAAGATCAAGAATACTTTTCTTTTGTTCGAACGTAAAATTTTGTCCACCAATGCAGTTTCGTACATTGTCAGTAAATTTTTCGCGAGAGCGAAAAACCGAGTCATCGCTAGTCTCTGAGTCAGTATCACTTTCGTTAACTGCACATCTTTTGTGTTCAACAAAATCATGAAAATCAGAATCATTATCACTTATACCCTGTTCAACATCAAGTAAATTTTCGACTGAAAAAGGAGGGAGATCGCGAGATGTAGAAAAAATTATATCATCATTCAAAGGTTCTTCAGGCGGAATAGGTTCCTGAGAAAAATCTCTTGTCGTTGACCCTAAAGCAATTGGATCCTGACTTTCTGGAAGAAAATGACCTCTTTCAGGTTCTACTGTTTGTTTCGAAACATCCAAAATTTCATTTCGCACTCTTTTTCGCTGCCTTTTACCAAGTTCGAAAATATGTTTTCTCCTACGAGATATTGGAGTAAGTGGTATGGTTTTCAAAAACGTATTTTTTGAGGATTTCATGAGGAATAAAACATGTCTAATGTAATTTATCGAAAGCCTAAAAGTATGCGTATGTGATACAGATTGCAATCAGGGGGTTGCTGTAAGATTGACTTTTTCCCGACCGGTCTCAGAAACACATAATTCTCTGAAAATAAGATTAAAAACGATAGTACATCAGATACTGTACAATCGAGGATTTTCGCCTATTTAAATTATCACACATCTACATTACTAGACTATTCTCTGGTAGCCTTTCTCATAAATGTCTCATAGGTCGACTTTTGAGGTCAAAACCAAGGACGTAACCAGAAATTTCTTTCGGGAGGGGCTAAAGTGTGATTTTTTCCTCGCATTTATTTCAGCAAGTTCGAGAATTATTATTATATTAGAGAATTATTAATGAAAACATTCCAAATTTTCAGGATCTTTGAAACTATTTTAAATCTCAAAAGCTTTCAAAATTTGTGGAATTCTTCAAACTATCTTGACTATCACAAAATTTCAAATACTCCAAAGATTTGCAAAATTCTTAAAAATCTTACAATGTTCTAAATTATAAACCTTGTCAAAATTTTAGAATTCATAAATCTTTCGAAGTGTTAATAATCATTAATATTATACATTTCAGAGACTTTTAAAAATCTCTGAAATTCATGAAAATTTAAAAAATATTGAAATTCTGAAAATTGCCATAATTTTCTAGACTTTTAAAATGTTTAGAATACTCCAAACTCTTAAAATTTTCAAAATTGTTAAAAATCTTACAATGTTCGAAATTATTAACTTTCTCAAAGTTTTGAGAAATTCGTAAAATTTTCGAAATTTCGATAATCGTGAATATTATAACATTTTAGAATTTTTATGACTTTTGAAATCTCTGAAATGTAAAAAAATTTTTTAATGTTGGAAATTCAGAAAATTTTTGACATTTTATAGACTTTTAAAATATCTAAAATAGTTGAAAATTTTATTATTTGAAAAATTGTTCAAAATCTTACAATCTTCGAAATTATTAACTCTTAAAAAGTTTTAGAAATTCGTCAAGTTTGCGAAATTCCAATAACCATGAATATAACTTTTCAAAATTGTTAAAAATTACACAAATCTCTAAAATTTACGAAAATTTTGAAATTCTTGAAATTCCAAGAACTTTTAAAATTTTCATAATACTTTCTTTGAACTATGCAAATGTTTTACATTGTTGAAAATTCCGCAATGTTAAAAATGTGACTAATTTGTAAAATTCTCGTAGATTTGAGAGTTATAAGAGCATTGTTAAGTTTTAGAATTTTATAAAAACTCCGCAATTTCCAAAGTTCTTGGAGTTGTGATAATTTCTGAATTACTGAAAACTTGTTTAATTATCAAAATCCTCTAAACCTCATGAATTTACGAAATAGTTTATAATCTTAAAATTTTGAAAATGTCTATAATTTGACACTTGAAAAAATCTGTATTATTTCGCAATTTTTTTTAAAATACACTTTTTTGCGATGTGCTAGATTTTTGAAAATTTCCAAAATTTCGGGAGGGGCTTCAGCCCCCTCCCTGGCTACGTGCTTGGTCAAAACTCTAAAAAAAGGGGTCAAATTGACCCTAAAATAGGCTAAAACCATAGGTTAGCCTTAGCTTTGGCTTTGGACTTGGGAAAATTTTTCAAAAAATTTTTTCCAATGCGGTTTTTTGCATTTATATTTCATTTTTGAGCAAAAATAAGAGTTTTCACTCTTCAAAAACTCGATAATTTTTCATAATTATCATTCATAACGGTATGAAATACGATGAAAAATGATCGATTTAAAAATCTCGATCATTTAACATCATTTTTTTTCAGCAGGGAATTCATGTCAGAAACTTCAACAGTAGAGCGATAATCTTTCAATAAAATATCAACCGAGAATATAGAATTCACAGAATTTCATAATTTCGAATTTACGTATATTAATTCATTTTTTGAAAAAGCAAATTTTACTAAAAGTTTCATTCAAAATAAAAAAAAGGGCAATTTCCATTAGTGGAAATTTCGACATGTACCTAATTTAGTGTAACAAACTTGAAATTTGTATTAAAACTTTGAGAAACATGTAGAATATGGAAATTTAAAAAATTACATTATATCTTATCTAAGAAATTTCATGTCACATGTACGTTCCTAGTAATTTGGAATCAAAAACAGATTCTTAAATCATATCTAAATTATATCTTAAAAAGTTTGCAAGTCAAGAAAATTTTGAAAATTTTTGGAATGTCGAAAATTTCCGAATTATCACACATTTCAGAGATTTGTCAAAGTTTGAAAAACTCTCAAAATTAATAATAATACTCAAGATTATTGAAATTTCAAAAAAAATTTTCTTAAACTTTGTAAAAGTTAATAATTTCGAACATTGTAAAATTTTAAGTAATGTTTTAAATTTCAAAAGCTTTTATTACAAATTTTGACAATGTTTAGAATGCCATGAATTCAAGAATTTTTATAAATCTCAAGTTTTGTAAAAGTTTCGAAAAGTTGGAAAATTTATCATACTTTTGATTATTGACATTTCAAAGATTCGAAGAATTTAAAAATTCTAAAAAGGTTGATAATTTTGAACATTGTTAGATTTTTAAAGATTTCGTGAATTTTAAGAATTTGGAGTATTGTAAATATTTTAAAGGTCAAAAATTTCTATATTTTTATTAATTTCAGAGATTTTCAAAGGTTCTGAAATCTCTAAAAATTTATGATGACGAGTTAATCGTTGTTTTTCAAAATAGTTTGGCACATATTTCCTTTCTTTTTGTACATGGCCAAATTTTAGGACAATTTTATTTTTCAAACACTGTATTACTTTGGTTCTTAATTCGATTTTTGATGTACGTACCTGAAGTTCCGAAAGTTTGAAAAATAAACACGCAAACGTAAAAAAACGTTTTCTTTCTATTCTTATTGTATAATATTTGTTTAATATAAATAATTTTTTGTTCTGTTTTCGTTAGTAATTATACGTTTGGAATTTCAAATACATAATATTTTGTATACATTGAAATTTGCAATACTTTAATTACTTATATAATATATTAACCAGGGGTCTCAAACATTTTTTGATTTTCACATTTTTTCAAGTATTTAGGTATTTTCTTAAAATATTTATTAGTTTTGATGTTTCACCAATGTTCTAAACGTAAATAGGTGTTCCCTGCTGAAAAAACTCGAGCTGATCTCGATCATATTTCATCAATTTTCATCAGATTCAATATTTATGTCGATCATATTTCATAACTTTTAATAATGTTTGGATTCTCGATCCAAAAGCAGAGTCATTTTCTATCATTTTCCATAATTTTTTTTTATTTTTATTTTATCATATTTATTTTTATCATTTTTATCATTTGAAAAAAAAAACACGACAATGAATTATACTATCATATTAGAAAACTTTTAATGGTACTACAGTATGAAAATTACAAGAATCACAAATATTATTAAATGAAAATAATTAATACTTTTGCCGTTCATCAATAAATTTCGTACATAATACTCGAAAATGTTAAATAACTATTGTTGTTTTAGAAAAGTTTTCTAGAAATTCAGATACAATTATGACCTTGCAAAAAAGTGATAATGATATAGAAATGAAATCATACTTTGCGTTAAAAAATTCTCATTGAAATTTTTCTGTGTTGGATTTTATAATAAATTCCTAAAAACATTTTAGCAATATATGTAGGTATCATTGAAAATCATGTAGAATATGGAAATTAATAAAATTACATTATATTTCATAATAAATTTCGTGTCACATGTTTCTAGTAATTTGGCATCAAATATAGATTACTAAATCATTTTTAGAATTTGAAACTATCAAAAATTATTATCTCAGCAAAGCTAAATTTTTCACAGCACGATGAAAATAGTTTAATATTACTTGTGGGAAAGAAGTGGGAAAAACAATAAACACTTGTATCAGAACAAGGTAACTAATGAAATTAGCATAATATTTCTGAAAGATCTTATTTTAAAAAGTAGGCAATAATTTTAAATATTAAAATTCATACCAAAAACTTTAACAGTAAAGCGAAAATTTTTCAATAAAATACTAACCGAGAATGTAGAATTCACAGAATTTCATAATTTCGAATTTACATATGTATATTAATTTATTTGTTGAACAAGAAAATTTTACTACAAGAGTTTAAGACGACTCGAAACCTACTATAGTGCGAGAGAGACTTCTATAACGGGAAGCAGTTGAGAGAAAGTCTTCCGAGTCGTCTTAACCGGGTAAATAAAAGCACGTGCAGTGGTTAAGTGTAAGTCTTCCAGAGCTCGGGTCGAAAACCACTTTTGTGACAAAATCTAGATTCAGAAAATCTGAAAACTTGAACTCACCTGATGAATTTTTTTTTTTTAAAATGTTGAGGGCAGAGCACGAGATCGCCAGAGATCACACAGGATTGCACAGGATCGAGATCAATATGAACCAATATGAACGATTGAACGGCACAGAACTGGACGAGATCACCAGCAATCGTACAGGATGCACCAAGATGCACACACTTACACTTTCACGCATGAAACACGTAGTCGCTGATTGGTCGAAAACGATCGGAACGGGGGGATTCGGATTCTAAACTCGTCTCTCCAGGCCAGTGACTCATGGGTCACTGACCTGGAGATCGTAATTTTTAACGCCACGACCGGGCAATTTCTACCCAAATGATTCTGGTAGATTTTACGGTGAATACCCACGATGGGGCAATATTTACCTGAATCAACAAAAAGTCTATCTCCCCACAAATGCCCAATTTTATCTCAACATTTGTCAACGTTTACCTGCTTCTCGGGGTCCACACAGTTGGGTAAAATTTATGTTGTTCTAGGACCGTAGAAACACCCAAAAATCTGCCCAATTCGAATTGAGAAAACATTGAACAAAAAACTTCGATTTATTGGTCACTCACGAATTTCTACCTGAGCAAACTCTCAATATGTACTTTTTTTTTCCCAATTATTGCCCAACATAAAACGTGGGGTGAAATTTGGGTAAACGTGGACTCCACGTTTGGTTCACCGGGTACGTGGGTTCGGACGGTGAAGCTCACGCGGCTGGAGGACGAGAGCTTTCCTTTTATCTAGTGGATATATTTCCTCCTTTTAAAGGTGAATTCACCGACATAACGCGCAAAACACACAGTTCGAAAGGACGCAATAATAACGTGCTCTAAAAGGAGAAAAGATCATCCTTCAAAAAGTCGATTTTTCTCTCCGTGCGATAGCTCAAAATGTTATTTTTTGTAAAAATTCTTATATGCTCTATTTTAAAGCTATTTGACTGCTCTTTCCAATGGGGTTTTCAAATTCATGCTCGGGCGACAACTGAAGCAGTTATTCTTTATTAAACCAACAATAATTTTTTTGATTTTCATAGCATGATAACTCGAAATGTTCATTTTAGAAAAAACTGTAAGATACACCATTTTGAAGCGCATTGACTGCCCTTTCCAACCGCATTTTCAAATTCATACTCAGGGGACAATTACGGCAGTTATTCGAAATGTACGCTATTATGACGTTTTTGATTTTTTAAACAATGATTACGCGAAATGTTCATTTTTGAAAAAATTCCTTTGTACACCATTCTGAAGCTACTTGACTGGCCTTCTCAACCACGTTTTCAAATTCATACTCAGGCGACAATTACAGCAGTTATTCGTAACATATATAACATGCTCTTAAGACGACTCGGAAGACTTTCTCCTCTCGTCCTTTTTTCACTTAATCAGTTTCTATTCTATGCGTCTTTCTTGCACTACAGTATGTTCCGAGTCGTCTTAACCTCGCGATTTCACGAAAAAAAAATTTTATTTGTAACTGTTGTCCAACACTTTTACAGTATAAATATGCATGAAAAAGTATGTAAAAGCAATTAAAATTAAAATTTTTATCATCGTGAAATCGCAGGATCGAAGAGCACGTTATATAGTAGAAAAAAATCCTCGAAAAATTGACGATTTGAATTTTTGAAGGCTTAGTACTAGTATAGTGATGCATGAAAAAGTGTTTAAAAACAAATTTTTTGTATGTCTTTTGTAACTCCGTATACGAGTTGCATAATAACGAGTACGAAATGAAATTTTTTTCGTGAAATCGCAGGATCCAAGAGCATACTATATAGAGTTTACTGTAAAAAATAAATTTTCGAAAAAGTGACTTTGATTGACATCATCAATGTTCGGGGGCACGTCTAACAGAGGTATGCATGAAAAAGTGTTGGGCTCGTTTTCAATGACTACTCAATCTAATGATTTTGGTTGAAACAATTCGTTTGTCGACAAGCTAAACATTTCTCTGCGTTTTAAATTGAAATCAATAAAATAACTTCGAATTTGCTGCCGATAAGGCAGGAAAATGCCCCGAAAGCTAAGATTAAACCTGAATTACTATCAACTAGTCAAAGTTAACTTTGGATTCATATGACTAGTGATGATTAGCTTATCAGCAAGTCAACCAAAACAAAACTGTTTACGTCTTAAATACATAATTGCGTCTTATAATTTTCTACGATTTCGACAGCTTTTGAACAATCGAAAAATGACTGTACCGTATATTTTTCGGCGAATAATGTAAATTATTCTCAGAGTCATAAATATTTCAAAAATGGCACTTGATAAAATTTTGCGAAGTTCTAAGTGTTTTTCTATTTTTAAACAATCCAGTTCAGTGTTTCAAGTGAGGAGTTATTGCACGGGAGTGAATAGTTTTCCGGAAAATGAGGGGAAAAAGGAGATAAATTTCCCACGTGATGCGAAAGTTGTTATTTGTGGAGGCGGAGTGATGGGAGCTGCGGTAAAGTATTAACGATTTTTGAAAACATTGCGTCTGTTAAAATGTGTGCCTTTTATTTATTTTGTATTTTATTCTGAATCGATGCATTCTATTGTTGATATCAAATATCCAAATTATTCAAATATATCAATTATCTGTTAGTATACCGTAACTATAATAATATTATTATCACACATATATTATCAATAGTATCGTACATTTCATGTACGTAATATCTACAAACAGTACAATATAATTCATAACTATGTTTAATGAATAATGTAATGAAATACATGGGTTCAACTCATTTTCAATTCAATATTGAACTATGCAATACTTTTATTTCTTGTATCGAAATAGAGAAAATACTAAAATATACTCAAAACATTGGCTAATATGTGCGAAAATATATATGCAAATCACATTAATGTAACTATAATATTCATAAAATTTAATCGAAGTATACTTATATAATATCAACAAATATAGAATAGTATACATATTTAGACCGTTCTATATGATTATCAACAATAGTTTTTGTGAATAATACATTAAAATCTGTGACTTGAACTGATTTCGAATTTAATTCACTAGATAAAAGTATATTTCATAACGAAAAATCAATTTTTCATTCAATTTGTTAATTGTCCCTTGACATTTGAACTTACTTGGAGTTTTTTTTCAAGACATAATTCAAGGATCAGTAAAAGAACTATCCTTTATTTCTTACATTATTTTCTCCTTAAATTTCGCTGCTATGTGAATTGTTCATAAAATTATGAGTTTTATAACAAATACCGAAGCAAAAAATCATTTAACTTGTTGCAAAACACTATTATTACAGCTTGTAATTTAACCAGATCCAAGTTAAAACAAGTTAGTTTAGGGAATTCGTGGTCATTTACTTACATGAAATAATATTTCAGAGTTGGAAATTTCTGACGCATAAAACTAAAAAATGATAAATTATGAGTAATCCTAAAATTATGAATAACTTTTTCAGGTTGCTTATCACCTTGCTCTCATGAATTTGGGCCCTCAAACGATTATAATTGAAGGCAGTAGGTAAAAAAGTTTTTTCTTCGTTTCTTTAACGTTTCTCATAACTGTATGATTTTTCTAAAATTATATGTAATTGAGCTGAGCTTTTCAAATTTTGATAATGTATTTCAAACAGAATTTATCAAAATATTCCTTCCACATTCTAGCATGATATCTCTTAACCTTCAAATACTACTACTTTTACATTATGTATTTCATTATGCAATTATTCGATTATAATAAAATGAAATAAAAATGTTTACATGTATAATTTATGATGAATAATGTATTATATAATTATAATCATTCAGGATTTGATAACTCATTCCACATTTTAATAATTCAAGATTCCTTTGACATGCTATGATAATTAATAATAATTTAAATAATTACATCTCAATATTTTTCTACATTTCAAATATTTAAATATTATCTGAATACTGTCATATTTTAATATTTTTTGAAAACTTTTCTGATTCAATATTTCTTTCACGTTATACCCTCGATTATACAATTTTGAGGTAGGAATCATGTTCTTGGTCATTTTTGATATCATCTGTTCATATTCAAAAATTATTCAGTACTACACTATATTTCAATTTCCATTGAGTTAAATCGCAAAATGAATTTTACCATTATAAAATGTCCAAAATGTTATTGGATTATTTATTAACTCTATTGAAACTATAGTTCCATTCCCCCATTCTTTAGAATGTTATTTCGTACATTCGAAAATATATTTCTTATAAAATTGCATTTCAGAGTTGGGGGTGGCACAACGTGGAATGCCTCAGGCCTTGTCGGGGCCTTCAAGCCAAGCCTGGCCCAAGTGAAATTAACGCAGGACAGCATTGCTTTGTACAAAGAACTAGAGTCGAAAGGTCTCGACACAGGCTGGAAACAATGTGGAAGTCTGTCGTTAGCCCGAACCAGGGATCGAATGGTCGTTTTTCGAAAAATGCACGCCCAGTCAGCGTAAGTATCTTCCTCGGAAACAATAAATAAATTCTCTAACTTGTGTGAAAGGCATTCCTCAATCAACCAAATAATTCAATTCGTAAATTTTCCTAACCCAATGATTGTTGTAATAAGAGGAACAAAAAATTAGAAAAACTTGAAAAATCTAGCTTTCGAATGAACTAATGATTTTTGGATGCGAAAATTGGACATTTCTTGAAATTCACAGATCACGAGACATCGAATGTCACTTGGTGACTCCGGAAGAAGCAAAAAAATTGTGCCCAATGCTGAAAGTCGATGATTTGGTTGGGGGTCTTTGGATTCCTCACGATGGAGTTGGAAATCCATACGCGATTTGTTTAGCACTAATAAATGAAGCTGTGAAAAAAGGTACAGCAAAAAACACCTCAGTGTTTTAGAATTTTCACACAAGATTTCGATTTTTCGTCTATTTTCATATTATTTTATAAAAATCATCTTGGTACAATATTTTTAATGCGTTGCATCTCTTTGGAAAAAAGAGATGAAAGAACGAAGGGATAGTTTTTTTAAATACCTAACAATAAAATAAATGTCTAGAACGAACAATGAATTTAGTTTAAGATTTAACACTTAACAAAATGTATTCATTGTCTCTGATCATCAATTAAAAATAATTTCCAATGAATCCTCAATAATTCTGAATAACTTCAAGTTGTATGAGATAAGCCTAAATTTTTAATTTTTGGGGACTGTGTGTTCAAGGGCATTAACAAAATAATTTCTGGGGAAGGAGGTGTTATAACAAAAGTTTTTTTAGGATTTCGAATTTTTCAATATTCAACGATGCAGTTTCCAGAGCACAGAATTTTAAGTAATATTAATTTTCGAGAGTTAGGATTACTCATTCTTAATTTTCAATACTTTTTTTTGAAATATTTTCTGAATACCATATTTATATATTTTTGAAAATTTGTACATTATAGATTTATTAATAATTATTATGTGAATAATATTGTATAATATTATGATACATTAAATGTAAATATCATGAATTATATATATTATATTTTATACAATATGAATATACAGTCTTATTCTTATGCATGAAAGAAATTTTTAGTAAATAATTATGTACGTAAAAGTGCACTTAGATACAGGTGGGACAAAAAATCTAAGATTCGAGAATTCAGTGAACATTGCACTGCAATAGGATTTAAAATGCATGCAGTCGAAAAATAAAATAATCGCATACTGCATTTTATGCTGACGTATCGCATTTTTTTAAAAAATATCCGGCACATGGGATGAGAAATTTTGAATTTTTAATTTAGAGTGTTTTTTTCACAATCCGTAACCGCTAAAACTTTGATATGTATACATACGAAATTCCATTAATATGTACAATGTACGTACCAGTTTTTCCCGCGTCGGTCGTATCGAGGGTCCAGTGTATAATCCGCATAATTTCACATTGCATTTGCACAATTACTGTTCACTAAGAATCGATTTTCATTCGATGTTAACATCGACGTAGGGAAAACCGTTAAATTTAAAATGTAACGGTCAACCATTGCCGAAGATTATTCCTTGAACGAATGTTTCTCAATAATCATGCGACAATTATGGAAAACTCTAGACAATCGAAGCATTTTTGATAAAAAAATGTGTGATTTAAGTCAAAATTTTCTAATGAGCGATATATTCGAGTTATAAATTCAAATTTCGATGTACTCGGTTAGATTCAAAGAAATCGGGAACTAAAAGTATCGATTAATAATTGGCAGCATCGATTATAACATCGATTTCAAGTGACGCTGACAATTACACACGCACACGATTACACACTGTGTCCTGCTGTATCCGCGCTATTTCACAATATACCCACACAATTCCGGATTGTATCTGAATAATTCCACATTGTACCTACACACAGTTCCACATTGTATCCGCGCAATTCGACAAATTTACGAAGCGTTGCCACGTATGGCAATTTAAATCTGAAATGGCGGCACGGCGCTCTTTCCCTTTGCCGCCATTTCCCGCCCGGCGATGCGAAATTTTCGGCCGATTTTCGCTGTGTTTTCCCCGTGACATGTCGCGACTTTCGCCGATTCTAACCAAGAACGCGACGAGACTCGGAAAATGCGCGACGAAGCCCCGAAAACTGAGAGAAAATACCGAAATCGAAGGCTTTTCCGAGAAGCGACGCGATCGCGCGCGAATCAATGCGAATACTACGCAACACTATGCAATACAACGCAATACTGCATATGACTGCGAACGTGCGTTACGACGTAACGTATGAAGTCACGCGTCATTTGCGAACGTAATTAATCGATTGCGATTTTTCGCACATGCGTGGTAAACCGGAAACGGTCCGTCATTAATCGAAATCACTGCTGGATTTCGATCAATTCTAAATGAAACCGCGTCAAATTCTATAATATTAGGTTCTGGGGAGATGAATCGTGAATGACGAATGTGCTAATTCTGAATGCGAAATTTGTTTCCAAGCATCCAGTTTTTCTCTTTTTTGTACTTTGATTTACATTTTGCGATAATGGTTTTTCTTTTATTCAAAAAACATCAATTGATTAATAAATTCAAGGGAAAATAGTTTGTCTACGTGCTTCTTTTTACTCAACTTTGCGGAAAGATTTTTTTTGCAACAAATGTGAAGTTGGCTGCACAATTCGGCGAAATTCGCAAACTTCGCATTGATGCGCGAGTCTAATTTTTACTGTTTTATCGATTCCGAAATTTAAGTATAAATTCAACCTTTTTTTTTATGGCTTCTTTTTTTCTTGTTTTTTTCAGGGGTCAGAGTTTTCGAGAATTGCAAAGTAACAAAAATAGTAAGCCGGGACGTAAAAATCAAAGAAATCCAAACGACCAAAGGGAATTTGCAGTGCGAACATTTCGTAAACTGCGCGGGATTTTGGGCACGAAATGTTGGGAAATTGAGCGAACCATATGTCAGAGTGAATAACAATTTATTTAAAAAAAAAGACATGATTACAAATCCCACTTCTTTCCTATTTTCTGGGTTGAAACGAACGATTTCAAACGACCAAACGTAACGGTTACAATCCTCGGCTTCGCCTCGAACCATAACCTATCGTTCCGTCAATCTCGAGTATTTTCGAGTTTCATGTACTTCAGCTCTTATTCAAAAATTATGAAAAAAATTGGTGTTAACTTTGAAATACCATTGAAGCATTTCTAGAACTCATCATTTATTCACTTTTGGTTTACAGGCATGATTTCCATTATACATTTTTTTAGATAAAAATTTTTCTCCCGATATTTCAATGAAATGATGAGTATAAACACAATTTATCTGTAGTTTTTTTAAGCTGTAATTTTTCTTTAATCTAATGAACCTCAGAATCTGGTAAAACACGCGAAAATTGTGTTAGGTACCTCTTCATCCGGTCGAGCACTATTATTTGCATACAAAACCAATTCCAAATTTGGACCCAATGATGCCCGTTGTGCGAGATTTGGATGGACACATTTATTTTCGCGAAAATGCAGGACGACTTTTGGCTGGCGGCTTCGAGCCTGTTGCTAAACCCGCCTTCGAAGACGGAGAAATACCAGGTACACAAATTTTCATAAACGATTTCTACAATAAATTTTCTGAAGATAATTTGTCGACATCGTGAAAAGGATGTCATGGAAAATCAATGTAACCTGATAAAAAAAGAGAGACTCATTCGAAAAAATTATCAATAATTTTGACTTTAGAAAACTTCCACAAAGGTTAATCCTGAATGTATGAAGGAAATCGTATTTATTCTTGAGAAAATGTTTTTTTTTTTTTTTTTTGTAGAAAGTATTGAAGGACGATTGTTGCCAGAAGATTGGGACCATTTCCACATCCTTCTAGAGCAAATGCTTCGCAGAATCCCGAGCTTGGGAGACGTAATTTTGGAAAAACTCTGCAATTGCCCTGAAGCTTTTTCCCCTGACTGCAAATGGATCGTTGGGGAGAGTCCGGAAATACAGAATTATTATATAGCTGCGGGAATGAAAACAGTGAGTTCTCTTACTCGACGAATGTAATTGAAAAATGACGAGAATGTCCACCTTGACTTGAGGTCGTAATCAGAAGTCCTTTTTCCTCTTTCATTTTCGTTTACTTATCCAACGTTTGGCACTGTATGAAGACTTGGAGGAAAAATGGCTGAAATTCGAAATTGCACAAAGTATGATAAAACAGGTCGGGATTTCGGCGGCGGGCGGTGTCGGCCGACTCACGGCCGAGCTCATAGTCAACGGCTCGACTTCTTTGGACATGTACGAACTCGACGTGTCCAGATTCCTGGGCCTCCACAACAACCGAAAGTTTCTCCGCGATCGCGTCCGTGAGGTGCCGGGAATTCATTACGGCTTGCCCTACCCTTACCACGAGTTCAGGACTGGCAGAAATTTGCGGATGTCGCCGATTTACCCGAAATTGAGGGAAGCGGGCGCTGTTTTCGGCCAGGTCATGGGCTACGAGAGACCCACGTGGTTCGAGCCCGAGGAAAACCAAGGTGCACTCAAAACCAAACTCAAAGAAATTTCCGTTTGGGCATGAAACGCAACGAATTTCGAAGCCATCTCCTTTCAAAATGAAACGCGGTCCCTTTCAACCGCACGCCGGAGTTTAGCGTACATTTTTGAGTCGACGTGTTAAAAATTTTCAGACTGCGAGTCGATGAGCGGTTTCAAAATCGCGGGGACCAACACTTTTGGAAAACCTCATTGGTTCGGTCGAGTGGCTGCGGAGTACGCAGCTTGTAGGGAAACTGTTGGGCTCAGTGATTATTCGTCTTTTACGAAAATCGATTTGTGGGTTAGTAGGAGTCACCTTCCCTCTTTTACAGTAAAATTCGGAAAATCCTGCACTTTGAAAGATTTTTTGTCCAACTTTTGGTCGATTTGTCGTGGCTGCAGAACAATTTGAGTCATTATTAAAAACGGGGTTGGTTTTAGTCGAATGATTTGGAAGTCGTGGATTGCTTGCAATATTTGTGCTCCAACGATGTGGATGTTCCCGTGGGAAGTATAATCCACACGGGAATGCAGAATCATCGCGGTGGTTACGAAAATGACTGCAGCTTGGCCCGGATCGCCCCAAATCAGTAAGAACCAAGAAACGTGCTCGAAAACAATCCCAGTGAACATTCGTGATCATGATATCACATACGCAGATACGTGCTTCCCCGTATGCATGTCATCATGATATCATGCGATGTCAGAATGACGGCATGTACTGGGAATGTCTGAAAATGTTTAAATTAACGTTGCAGCAAAAATGTAGCTTGAATTTTGCTTTCTTGCCGCAGTTATATGATGATTGCTCCAACAATTCAGCAAACCCGATGCAAAACGTGGATCAGACGTCATTCGCCAGCAGATGGTTCGGTCACTGTTTCGGACGTCACTTCAGCTTACACGGCCATTTGTATCATGGGCTATGCCACTCGGCAATTATTGTCCGAACTCACGGATACTGACTTGAGTCCTAAGAATTTTCCTTTCTTCACATTCAAGGTTAGCTGGACTTTGGAATTTCGATATTTGACATTCATTTTGATTGAGGGGAATTGACATTGTTCCAGGAATTGGACGTGGGATTAGCGAACGGTATCAGGACCATGAATTTGACTCACACTGGAGAACTTGGATACGTTTTGTACATTCCTAATGAGGTGGGTATTTCCAAAAATTGCGGGCCTCTTGACATTTGCAACAATTCGTGTTTTTTCAGTTCGCTTTGCACATTTATACAAAATTGTTGCAAGTCGGAGCGAAGTACGGAATCAGGCACGTTGGTTATTACGCGACCAAAGCTCTGAGAGTGGAAAAATTCTACGCTTTTTGGGGACAGGATTTGGACACTTTCACGACCCCGCTTGAATGTGGAAGATCTTGGAGGGTGAAATTTGATGTAATTCATTTTCTTACCCTCAATTACTATGAATGTCGATTCTAAATTATTCGCACTCGCCTATTTTCCATTTTACTCCTTTCTTTCATTGATGTCTTGCATCTTCAAGTTTGCACATGTTTCTGCAAGATTCGGGATTTGGGACAATGTCATTTCAACATTTTACTGTCCATCTTTCTAGAGCACTGGATGAAATTTTTCCATTTTTCTGTTTTGCAGAAAAACATCGACTTCATTGGCAGAGACGCGTTGATGAAACAACGGGAACAAGGCGTAAAACGAAAGTATGTGCACCTTTTGCTAAATGACCACGATCCGGAAATCGACGTTTGGCCCTGGGGCGGAGAGTCCATTTATCGAGACGGAAAATACTGTGGCATGACCACGACGACGGGATATGGTTACACTTTCAAAAAACAGGTAGGCACTGAAGAAAAGACGACAAATTTTAGTAATTTCAATGTGTTGTCACAGTTTACATGCCTTAAGAAAAACAAAAGAAGATAATTCTCAATGCCTCTGCACAATATCTTCGAAACATTTTGCTCTTTTTGTCTTTTCAAAATTCAAAGCGAAATCATTGGAATTTTCAGAATGATGCAGATTATTTACAAGCATCGACAATGTCTGGAATAAAATTGAAGCTACCAAGGTAATTTTTGCAGGTTTGCTTGGGGTTCGTGCAAAACTTTGGCGACGGTGAAGAAGCTCAACAAGTCACCAATGATTACGTGTTATCCGGCAGCTACGAGGTCGACGTCGCGGGGATAAAATTTTCGGCAAAGTGCCATCTCCACAGTCCCAATTTGCCCACTAAATTCCCGGACAAGGAACGGGATTCCTATTTGGCCACAAGAGAATCGAGGGAAAAACAGAAAATGTGAACATGAAAAAACTTCATCTATTTTCGCCCACAAGTTTCTATTACCAAAAGAAGCAATTTTCATTAATCTAAGGAAACGATTGTTCATCGTATTATTTATTTTTTGTTTTCTCGATTTTTCCAATGAGACCTGTATTTATCTTAATTATTTTTAAAAAATTGAATCCTCGAATGTCATAATTATGTCGATATTAAGCCAAAATCATTGCGCTTGTATAATTTGTGAAATTTTTGTATTGAAAAAAAAAAAAAAAACAAGTTCGATGTATGTTGCGCATTAATAAAATAAAGAGATCGAATTTGCAATTGCACGAGTTTCACTTTGGGGGGAGGGCAACATTTTTGTAAATTTTGAAACAACTGAATATCTTGGATTTTTGAGAATATTTCTTGAAAGATCATTCGAGTTTGGTATTCCAGAAAAATTTTGTCAAAGAGCATGAAAATGAAGTATAAATCGAAATAAAAAATGGGTTATGCAATCAAAGCATCTTCACCTCATAATTTACCAAGTCCTTCGTATATTTAAATATACTATAATATATATTGTCATAGTTAAAAACATCAAAAATATAAAACACATGTCGAAAGTTGAGTAGCATTACTGTTTATACAAGTTACAAATACAAAATCAAGTAGGAAATAAATATTTCGTGGTACAATGATTCGGAGACTAGAGCCCTCAGCAGTCCCCCAATGTATATCTATATGCATATCCTTGGAAAAAAAGAACAAACTTTTCAACCTGCCCACGAAACCCCAATTTTCGAAATTTCGAAAAAACAGGCTGAACGTTAAAATTCGACCGAATTATGAAAAAAAAAGCGAAATTCCATTAAAACTGTGAGTGGACTGGTTGTAAAGTTCTTGAATTTTTTTTTACAATCGTAGAATTCGTTAGGGTTTACAAACGCCATTTTTGGACATTTTACCAACTTTTTTCGGACTTGGGTTTTCGTCCGATTTCGTTAATCGTGGTTCTGGAAAAAGCACTATTTATCGCACTCTTCCAAAGAATATTTGGGAAAAACAGATTTTTCAGTTTCATGAGATCATTTGTCCATACGATTGAGATTTCTATTTTTCTAGGTACGTTTTAAAATAAATCATTAAAGTTAAAATGCAGTATATTCAGTACAGTATGATGTTCAAAGTTCTTTTTCAATTTTGCAAAAATGAACCTGAAAAATGCTCGACAATTGTTTTTAGAAATATAAATAAAATGTTTGCTTCGCTAAAATACAATTTAAAAAAAAAATTTTTAATTCTACCTTTTTAAATTATTGTCGCCCACTTTAATAAACTTTAATAAAAAAACGTTCGAATCTTTGCAAGAGTGCGACTTGGAAACAAAAAACATCACATCAACAAAGGCACAACATTTGGGAACATCAAAAAAATGTATTTCGATTTCCAAATGTGGTAAAATGTACATTATTTCACCGGTGAAAGTCGATCATAATTAACAGCTGTACAAAAACGGGTTTTCGCAAAAAAAAAAAAAAAAAAAAAAGAAAGAAAGAAAAAAAACATTTCGACTCCCGTAAGCGACGAACAAAAAAATCCGTTTTTCGCAAGACGTCAATTCTTTTTAGCGCTAAACAAAAATTTCCTCGTGATACAAGATTGCAACCAGTTTCTGCCAAGAAAATGCATTCCATTTGTCGCAAAACGAGAATAATTTTCTAGTAATCGTTATTCGCTTGATTTAAGAGGATTTTCCTTGTTTGCAAGAGGAAACGAATTTTCCCTTTTATCGCGAAACCGTCATCTGCTTGTGCCAAGAGGAATCTCCGTTTGCGCCAAACGAGAATTCCGCACGTTGTAAGTATTATTACACAAAATCTGTAGTACGAAAAAGCACAAGGGTAGAAACTATTTTACAATCAAGAACGGGTTAGTAAATACAGAGGCAAAAATCAAAAAACCCTTTTTTGTTTTTTCGATGTTTCCTCAATGCGAAATCCATTATCGAGGTCATTTATCCACAAATACTAGGGATGAGAATTCGTCAAATATTTTTAATATACAAATGAATCGAACTTGAAGTTTTTACACTTTTTTATAAAGTTACTGTTCAAATTTGAAAAACGATATTCCCTAAAAAATAGCAAAATACGGATGAATTTTTTTCATTTTGCTTATCATTTCTCATCTCTAGTAAATACTGATTCGAAAAACGACGCAAATTGTCGGCGATCTTATATTACTATCTAAGAAATATTCGTTTATCATCTATTTTCATAGAAAAATTGCAAATTCTTACAAAAATTGTGCAAAGACAATCAATTACGAATTTCGGAGAAATTTTTTCAATTGCGAAAATTGCAGTCTCGTCAAAAAGGCCACTGGAATATTTATTGCGTGGAAAACCTTGCAAATGTGAATAGTATTTCAATAGTGTTCATTTTACAGTGCTTCTTGTGTTAAAATGAACCATATTGAATTGGCACATTTTTTCCTTTCCGCGCTGTTTTGACACCTAAAAATTTTCTCTATTGCTCCAAATAAAAATTAAAAATTGATAAAATTTCATCGCTCGAGAAAGCATTTATTCCCAAAAACTCATTAATTCCATTTAAATGTATATAAGCTTACGAATCCTGGAATTTAAATACTCGAAAAACAATTTTTAACGGTTTTAAAAATTTCTCTCGATTCCTCCCACAAAACATTTGATATGTATCGATTTCGAAAAAATTTCAAAATATACGATGACGAGGACATTTCGATAGATATATCAAATCGCAAAATTTCTAAATTAATCTGTTCTACTGGTTTTCATTTTTACATAAGTTTCACTTTACTGAAACTTTTTCCAAATACCTTTTGGAATTGAACATTTTTGTGAAATGCTGATTTAAAAATGCTACAATTGAATTGATTTCAGTATACGACAATTTTAAAATAGACATTTTATTTTAAAACGATTTTTAAACTTTGTTCACTAATTGATTTTTTCAAATTCGAATATTTCTGATCGCACAATAATATGAATTTTTTTCAATACGTTGAAGGTAAAATTCTGAATTGGAGTGAAATTATTACGACGATGGAACATTTTTTCAAGTGTGAATAAACGGTTTGTTTCCTTAATATAAAAAATTAATAAAAATAATTCTGTAAAAAAAAGTTTTGTGGCAACGCAAAACTTAAAATATTTACAATTTGAAAAATTACTTGTTCAAATACTCTTATTTTAAACATTAATATTTTTTCTCTTCAAATCACAAACTAGAAATGAACGAATTCACCTTTAAAAAATAAAAAAAATGCTGATTCAAAATCAAAATAGTTCGATTAAAATCTTCCATATAATTGCTCTCGGATTTGAGTACCCTCATTCAAAAATATCCTGTATATCGAAATTAAAAAGAAAAAAAAACTGTGAATTATTTTTTTACACGGAACTCCACGAAATCAAAATACTTCCAAATTCGAAGTATTCTTATTCAATCAAATTCAAAAAATTCGAACAAGAAAACCTATAAATCCATTTCAAAAGAAGACTGAAAAACTCGACAAAAAACACTTGAAATTGAAAAACCAATTAATAGACACCCAAGAAAAAAAACCTATCGCCACTAATTCCCTCAAATTAAAAATTTTCCTGAATTTGACAACCCCGATTGCGAAAAACATTATTTTATCAGAAAAAAAATTACTGAAAAAGGCAAAAAAAGGAAGCCCAAAAAGCATAAAACCCGTTCCTTAGAAAAAAAGCAGCCAATTTCCGAAAATTATTGCAACGTTATCACGACGATAAAATTCATGCTTTGTTGAAATATTTTCTTCTTCTCGAGGCTTCGTTTTTTTTTTTTCGCACTTGGCACAGCCACGAAAAATTACAATAATAAATTACATCGCCAACACAAAGATCGAAATACAATATTGCGTGTTTCGAGGCTTAAATTATTACACCGGTCATTTGTTGTCTCGTTTTTTTTCCGTTTTTTATTATTTATTCGTAATTATAATTCGTGTTCTTTTCGAGTTGATGGATTATTGTGGGGCTGAGTTACTTAGACAATTTGCTGATAACTCGTATCAAGGCACCGTTCTCATCTTTCAGCCTCTGATTTTCGCACTTTAGTTGTTCCATAACCTGCATTTTTAGAATTAAGAATACATGAAAAATTCCAAAATCTCCCATAATTATTTCAAGTTCTCAGAGTCAGCTTGAAAAACAAAAATTTATTCACATTATTGTCCTGTAAAGTCATTCCAACCTCAGAAATCTTTAATAAATAGATTTCTGAATCAATTGATTTTTATCATTTGTTTGTTGATTTATTTATTTATAAACAATTCACTAAATCATGCATAGCTATATTTCATACTTAAAGGAAATATACACATACGCTCATTAATTTCATGCAGTTTTTTGGAGCGCAATAAAATCCGTTCGCAGCCAACATTTTCGAGTTAGTATCGCAATAATTTCCACATTATTTCAAGCTGGGCCAAAAACAATCACACACACATACGAACACACACGAGCAAACAAAAACAAAATTCAGAAAATAGAACACACGATTTTGTGAATTTTCATTCAAAACTTTCCGAATTTTCTACTCCTTGAATAAATAATAGAAATAAAGATTTTCAGAACAACTAAATCTTTGATGAACTCGATTAAAATTTTTTCTCATACATCGAGATAGAAATACTTGGAAATTTTCTGAAATTAAATTAAATGTTCTGGCATTTCCACTGGGAATTTAAATTTTTCAATTCGAAATTCAAAAAAATTAGTCATTTCTTATCAGCAAATTAATCGAATCCCCAATTTTCTCAAACGCTGACAGAAATATCTGTGAATTTTGCAAAAATGATCGATTATCAATCAAGATTCGATCTACAAAAATAATAAAAAATGTGCGATTTGCAAGCAGCTGGCGAGAAGTGTCAAAAATAATTAGTTATAAATATAATTTTCAATGCCATTTCATCCTGTTATGCATGTTTTCCCAACGCAACGACGAAGTTAAAAAATTGTCAACAACTAGATTCGAAAACAACGAAACTGAAAGCTTAGTGGTGCGAAAAAAGTGAGTGTAGCGTAAAAATAGGACGCTCATAAATATTTTTTTACGGAATTCTTAATTTTTCGATCCAACAATACATTTTTTATAAAAAAGAATTACAAGGCCTTGAAAAATACGATCTAGAAATTAGAAAAACCACTAAATATACTACAAAAAAGTATGGAATTGAAGATTCAAACATCAAAAAGTAAACTTGATGAATGGAAAGCAAAAAATTTTTTTAATCAATCATTTGAAAATTCAAAATCTCAGAAATACATTACAGTTTTCGATAAATTCACCTTGACGTTAAAAAGTATTGGATAACAAGAATGCAACATTTTTAATTTTAAATATTCAACAATTTTTTTCAATTTTGACCAATGGATGAAAAAATTTACAAGCGTCCTGGAATTGATAATGCAGGCCAGAACAAGAAAACGTCATTAATTGTTTTTTATACTAATTGGTCGAACAACATTTAATTGAAAATTTTATGTTGTCCTTTACCTATTTAGCAGTATTGGTGAGTTTGGATACGACGCGTGTAAGAGCTCGATTTTCGGCTTTCAATCTCTCATTTTCAGCTTTGAGCTTTTGCAATTGCTGGAAAAAGTGACAAAGTTAGCCCGACACCCCCGCCGAGGATCGAAAGTTTCAGAAAAGGTTAAAAGAAAAAGTAAGCCATTGTTAATTCGCCACTGTAAACACGGCAATTAGCAATGAGCAGCAATGAAACCGAAAGCCATTTTCAATGTCAAATAAATAAGTTGAATTCGTAACAATCCAATAACATAATTAAAACAAAACAAAAACAGAAGTAAACGAACTAATGAGAAAAATTATGTACAAAAAAAAACAATTTTTTAAAATTAAGTCTTAAAATTTGGAGGGATGGTGAATCTTAAACTTTGTAGAAATATAGAAGAAGAAATTGAATAATGGCAATTTTTTAAACTGCAAAAATTTTAGATTCAAAATCGTTCAAAATCACAGATTATTCTCGATTTCAAGTTCATGATTTGAGTTGAAAGTTGAATTTTTGTGATTTACTACGTTGAATGTATGTATTTTGAATCTGAAAATTCATAACTTGAAATTTTCAATTCGCAATAAAATTTCTTCAAATTTTGGAATTCCGCAGTTTGGAAATCAGTAACTTGAAACTGAATCTGTGAATCACAAATCCAAAGTACTACAAGTTTTCGTATTGCGAAAATTCAAAATTCAAAATTTTCTAATCCAAGATTAAAAATACTAGGAATTTCGAAAATAATTTATTCCTAGGATTTTCCTCAACCATTGAACATACTATTATAGATAAAATATCAAAAATTTATAGATTTTCAAGAACGAAACATTTTTAATTAAAAATTACAAAATTATTTAGAAATTTCTGACTCAATTTGCAATATTTATTTGGAATCTTGAAAATCTGACATTCGTGGTATTATTTAATTGTTAATTCGCATTGGGAATCGTAAATCGAAAATCGAAAATATAAGAAGGCTTGTTATCACGAAAAGTCAAGACTAAAAATGTTTGAATTCAAGAAATTTTCTTCGTTCAGATTTTCCAAACTGCCAACTGTACTTCCCCAAGTATAATATTCAGAATTTGAAAAATTTCAAGATTAGTTATATATTTGTGCAATATTTTTTATAATCGAATAAAATATAAAACTGTAAATCGAAAATCCAAAATGCTACAAGTTTTTGTATTACAGAAATTTAAAACTCGGAATTTTCGAATGACAGATTGAACATAGTAGCATTTTACAAAAAAAAATGTCTAAACTTTGTCTGAACCGTCAATTCAATATAAGTATTATATATTTTAATTTGAAAATCAGTGAATTTGTTATTTAAAATTTACGAGCTATGCAATATTTTTCTCAAATCTCGAAACTTGCGAAATCATAATGTTCACAAATTATATATCAATTTGAATCAGGAATTGTAAATCGAAAATTTAAGACTCAAAAGTTTCAGGTAGTCTTTGGAAATTCATGTAGTACAATTTTTTGAAATAGTCTAAATAATTATTTATTTTCAAGCACAGTATTCAAAAATCTCGGAATTCGATGAATAAGGTTTGTTTTTTTTAATCTTATAAGTATATCAATGATTTGATAAAAAAAAAATTATAATTTAGAAATTATCATGAGATGATTTCGTTAATTTGAGTTTCAACATTCTCAATCTAAGCTAATTAATTTTAAAACTTTAAAGGATACGAAATCCAATTTTGTTAAATATAAATTCAAGGCTTACCACGATTTCGAAAATTTTTCAATTCAACTGATCAATTCCTGCACAAAAAAGAAATATTTTCTAACAAGGAATTCCACTCTCGAGATGTATAAATTCGAATGAACACAAATTCTGGATATGTACTACGATAATTGAGAAATTCGAAAAGTTGTAATTACAAATCTGAAACGCCTCATGGAACACTTACAAAACCTACAAAATCACAAAAGGTCAAAAATCCTAAACATAAAAAAACCAATTCCAAACGTGAAAAATAAAATTAATACAACCAATCTTCCGAAATAAGTGTTAGTTTTCAAATCCCTAATAAACAATCACACTGTATAAAAATAAGAACCCTAAAATTAGTTCAAGCAACAGCTAAAAATATGAAAAAACTAAGCAGGTAGTTGAGCAAGGAAGCCCCTGATCTCGCGCATTCTCCGCACACATGAAAAAAAAACACTCGGAGCAAACAGCACTCTTTTTTCCTGAAAATCGACGAAATCATTGCAAGACCTATTTGCAACTTCAAAATACAGCACAGGCCATTAATTTAATTGCAGTTAAAAAAAAGAACTCAATTTTGATTTTAAATGTCCATTTTCCATGCGAAATCCTCATTTTATTTGTTGAATGAATTGTGGATGTGTTTAAATTGAAGGAAAATTGATTTCTACCGTTTCCACATTCGTTTGCTTCGACTGTCCTTAAAGTGATGCCCTATAGTATACACTGAAACCTCGCAAAAGTCCATTCCTTTCGCGATGAAAACCCAAGGCGAGCTCGGTGCAATTCGGGAAAATCTTACCTTGAGTTCCTCTTCCATTTCGGAAAGTTTCCTCTCCATCGCCCTCCTCTCTCTTTTCTCGCTTTCCGAGAGGCTGCTTTTGTTTTGGGCGCTCTGGGTTTTGTCGAGCTGACTCCGTGCGTCCTTGAGCTGCTCGTCCGACCTGCGCAGCTTTTCCCGGAGCCTTTCATTTTCCGCCTGCGACTCCTCGTACAGCTTCTTGTAATCGAGCTCGCCATTTTCCGAGGCGACGGATTTGCTCCGGACCGGAGCCGCGGAAGTGTCCGAAGATAAGGACGTGACGGAGCCGATCCGGCTGGAGCGTTCCGAGCGTTCGTGTCCACTCTGCAACAAAAAGTTCATGCCATTTTTTCAGCAACCGAAAGCGCGATACTTGCGTTCCAAACGCTCAAAAATAAATCACAATAAAAAAACGCGTTCTATTACCTTCCATTATGAAGGTAATAAATAATTACGAAATCCACAAAATATCAACTAAAAAATGTATAATTTAGACGTTGGATATACAATATATTTATTGCATAATACAATGCATTTATTGATGATGTAAAATTCGATGTATTTAAATATATGACGTATTAAAATAAGTATATAACTATAAACATGGAATATTAACCGACGTTAGTAACTATTTTTTACTCAAAATCTTCGATGGAATTTTTCATGGGAACAATAGAACACGGTTTGATTTTGAAAAATTTAAAGAATATCACACGGTTCTCAGGATTTCAAGAATTAAAAAAATTTTTTACACACTACAGAATTTATCAACATTTTCCAAAACCATACAAATACTATTCAAATTTTGGGAAATGTTGAAGATCTTTAAAATTGAAAGTGTTTTTTTATTTTTCGCTCTTTTCGAAAACATAAATCCAATCGAATCAACATTATCCAACTAATTGATCTAATTTAATTTATTTTTGGAATTCTTTTGAAGACTTCAACAGGTTACACTAATTGCCCTAATCAAGTCAAGAAATCATTTAATTATTGAAATCATGAATGATCATATTATTATGCAATGATATAATGTAAGCGTAAAAAATCATAAAATAATAATCATTCTGAATTTTATTGAAAAATTAATTTTTTTAAATTACGTATTTATGATTTGATCAATAAACTATGTTGAATCAGTCAAATTAATTAACATATTTAAATTAAAATGAATTAGAATTTTAACAAGTATCGATAATTTTGGTGATAAAAGTTTTTTGTTTTTTTTATTTTGGGTGATTTTAATGATACGGTCTTTCGCATTTTTTGTAGTTTTACAGAATTTTCTAAATTCTCTACAATCTAGAGAGTTCGGTAACATTTTCTGAAATTCCTCTAATTTTTCAATTAGTTAAATTTTTTCGATCTTGTCAGTTATGAATGTTGTTACATTTTCAAATAATTTTTTCAAAGAAAAAAATAGTTTTTCGTAACTAAGAACTCTAAAATTCATGATTATCATGAATTATCGATTCTAATTATAAATCTTGAATCCAAATTCCGAAGTAGTGAAATATTTTGGATGAGGACAATGAAATAATTGGAAATTTCAAATCTTTTATAGAAATTTGTTGACATTTTACAGTTTTTACAGTAAAATTTTTCGAAAGTGTTAAAAAATTTACTAACAAACAGAGTATATCGAAAAATCTTTCAATTCTACAGACAATTTGTAAATATGTTAAAAATTGTAGAGGTGTATTTTATGATTTCGCAATACAGGTACGTAGTATAAAAAAATTCATTAATTCCAAATTTCGTGTATAAAATTGAAACAAACTGATTTTAATACTATCAACAATAACAAATCCAACAATATAAAAAAATCACTTCCCAATTTCATAATGTACTTGAATTACTATGTAATGGAATAGTTAAAATATTTAATGTTTTGGATTTAAAAAATTCCAAAAAATCACAGTGTCTGTAGTTTCATGAGATCCTCCAAATTTTCTGATGTCAACGAAATTTATCCAAATTAACTAGATTTCCAGAAATTCAGAGATTTTTTTACAACCATTCCCGATCTTTAAACATGCTGTATTTTTTTATTATTTCGAATCATTAAAATTTTGATTTTTTTATCTGTTTTTCGAAATAATTGTTTGATTTCCGTACGACGTACATTAAAAATCATGATTTTTAAAAATTCGAGAAATATTACAAAGCGTCTGCATTTTGACGAAATCAGAAAAAATTTCTCACCATGTACAAAATTTCTCAATATTTCCCAAAATTCTACACGTTAATTAAATTTAATGGTTTTTTTTTCAATCTTGTTTTTTTTCTATCGAAATTTTCCAACTTTCTTATTTTTTGGAATTTTATCGACCATCTGCGAACAGTGAAACATTATTTATTTTTCAAAAATCACAATAATATCACACGGTTTCTGCAGTTTCGCGAACTTTCAAAATTTTACACGAACTACAAAATTTATTAATATTTTCTAAAATAATACGAATTTTTAAAATTTTGGGCAGCGTGGAACATCTAAAAAATTTACGGTGTTTCTTGCTTTTTTGGTGTTTCCGAAATCTTTGAATGAATTATTGTCTTTAAAATCATCGATTAATTTGCGTATGATGAAACATTTTTTTCTTTCAGATGATTTCAATCATCCTATACAGTTTCTGTTGTTTTACGAAATTTGCTTAATTTTCTACAATCTAGAGAATTTAATTTCAGTTCATTACAATTTTTTACTCTTGAAAATTGTCGATGCTGTTATTTTTCATGAAGATTTTTTCAGAGCAAAAAATATTTTTTCAAATCTCGAAACTGGAATTCACGATCATAATGAATTATTATTTCAAATTGGGAATCGTTAATCGAAAATCAAAAATACTGGAATACTCTGTATGAGAACGATTTGAAAATTGTAAACTTCGGATCCTCTATAAAAATTTGTAAAAATTTGCAGTTTTTACAGTAAAATTTGTAGATGTCATTGAATTCATTATATACCAACACAGTTTTCAAAATTTTTCAGTTCTACAGACAAGTAAGTATATATCTTACCAATTGTATTGGTGTGTTTTCATAATTTCTAAAAACAATATAAGAAAATTTCATTCATTTCAGAATGAAGAGAAGTTAATTCACAAACCTTTAATAACAACAAATCAAATAATATAATAAAATCACACCATTCTTCATCAAAATTCACTCCCTTCGAACCCACTAGAATCCCCCCCCCCCCCAAAAAAATGTCCCTACTCCCAAAATTCCTATCTCGAAAATCGGCACCCCCCTCCCCCCCGCCCACGAAAAAAAATCTTACAGCATATCCCTCGGAACTCGCCAAACTCTGGAGACTCGAGCTCCTGGAGCCAAAACTCGAGTTCCCCGGCTTCGCCCTCGTCCTCCCCAAACTTCCTTTCCTCTGGATGCCCTGGAACTTGTCGCCCCTCGAATAACCGTAACTCGTCGAAGGATTAGTCAGGCCCAAATGCGCGATGGGCAAGGTAAGGCCCCCATAACCCGAGGCCGTTCCCCCGTACGTCGTAAACGACGCCGCCGCCGCCGGATAATTCAAATTGCCCGCCGAATTCGAGTATTTGTTTTTCAAAAATTCCCGTTTCTTCGCGGAAAACGAGGAAGGCGTCGATTGATAAGAATTCAACGGTGAGAACCCGAACAAACTCGAGTACGAATTCTGGCTCGAGGGAAAGCAGCCGGAAAAACTCCTGGGCCTGTTGCGGAAAATGGAACTCCCGTTTGCCGAGGCCTGGGCCCTAAGGCCCGCCGCGGTCGTCGGCTTTGTTTGGGTCCTTTTTCGGTACGAAGACATGACTCTCCTCGACTCTTCGTCTACCTTTCGAGATCGCTGGAATTCGTAGAAGATCTTGGCTGTTTTTTATCCATTGCCAAATTAACTAGACGTTTTCGAAATGGGGAAAACGCAAGAAAATCTATTCCGAATGTCATCACGAAATTGTGAATCAATCGACGTTTTCTTCATCCGCTGAATTCGACAGTGTCAAAATAATGCAACTTCTATCCCGAAAATTCTCTTCGTCAAGCTGCACGTCTCATCGAAAGACCCAAAATCTTGCAATCCAAACAATGTTCCTCAGCTCTTCACGCTCTACTGCCGAATCGATCCAACTCCACCAAGTTAAATCCAAGAAAGGTGACCCAAAAACTTTGAAAAACACTGGAAACTCCCGGAAAATTCTGTTTCGAAGTGGCTGCATGTACGGGGAAAACTTGGGAAAAGCCGAAAGCTCGACGTGACGGGTGGTGCGAAAAATCCCGACGCGTCTAGCTCGTGACAGCGAGCGTTGTACTGACTAGGGACATGCGTCCCTAGTTCTTCGCTTCCCCGGGTTATTTATAAAGCACCCGCAAAATCCGCCACAAAGTCAGAGTCGCGTTTCAAGGCGCGATCTGTAATCGATTGCGAATCGACTTCACTTTTCCCTCGTCCGCGTCATCGATCCAATGAGCGATCATCCGATAACGAACTAGACGATTGGCTCTATCAGTCTAAGAAGTCCAAAATGACTGAAAACTCGTAAAGATCTTCTGAAGCTTATTAGGAGTGTAGGCAGAGGGTGCTTTTGGCAGTCTAAATTGCTACCAAAATTGAGCTATCATTCATCGTCATTTTATGTAAAAATAACAAAAAAGTAGTGATATTGTGACGGGAATGCTAATAATGAAAAAATTAATACATGAAAATAATGAAACTGATGATAAAAATAAATTGAGTGATAAAATTATAAAGAATCGATAAAAAAAGACTGGGAATTATGAGAAATTCACCTAATCAAATTTGGAGAAAATAACCAATAGGTTCATGTAAGTTCTCAAAATCATACGAAATTCACAATGTTCTTAATTTTACTAACTCAAAAACTACAACAATCCTGACTCCAGAAGAACTTTTTCTAAAACAACATTCTTATTGTAAATGTTCTGCTGGGATAGCAAAGAAATAAAAAATCTGAAAAAATCCTTTCGACCAGTAAGAATAAAGGATAAACAAAAAAGTAAAAAGGAATAGTAATAATAATTAATATAATATGAAATGTTGTAAAAATCTGAAACAAACTTCTAATCCTGGAGCATCAAATTCTATAAATCTACAAAGAAATTCGTAAAATTATCAGAGAAAATTATTTGAAAAATTCCAATACCAAAAAACTGCAAGTTCCAGAAATCTATGAAAGTCAAATTTCTTGACAAGTCCAATTAAATTCCTAAAATCTATTAGACTTCAAATTCTAGGACTTGAAATTTTAAAAATGTATATCCCAATCTACGAGAATTACTAGAAATCTGTAAAAATATCAGAAAACAATACAAAATTATATAAATACTAAAAAATATTAAAAATACAAGAAACCTATAAGATACTAAATATCTTTGTAGATGTTTTTTTCTCACAAATCCATTGTAACAATGAAAATTGATATTTCGATTCGAGAGCATTAGATTTTATAAGTATTTTTAGAAATCTACAAAAATACTAGAAATCTATTAGTTTACTAGAAAATTCTTTATATTTTTATTAATAGTTGATAAATATAGAAAAATCTAGATATTTATTCATGCTTAAAAACTGCTGAAAGATGGTAATTTTTCCAATATTCAAACTTCCGATCTGATTGCGAGTGTACTCAATTCGAAAAGTTTATATAAAAATCCATAAAAAATACAAAAAAGTATTTTAAATCATGTAAATACTAAAAAGTACAGAAAACACGAAAAATTCTGGAAAACTGTACAAAAGATACTGTTTTTTTCAAAATCCACTAAGACACTCAAAATTCATGAAACTTTAAATTCTATATTAAATTCTAAAAATCTACAAAAGAATCCATGGAAATACTAGAAATCTACAAAAATACCCTTTATTACTACCAAATTTCATAAATTACATTTAATACAAAAATTCTAGAATCTATGAGACACTTGAAATCTGCGTAAATATTTTTTCTCAAAAGTCTATAAAAATACTGAATATCTTTATAATTTCGATTTTCGGAAAATCATGTAACAGAAATTATAAAACAGTTCATGGAAATACGAAAAGTCAAAAAAAAAAAGAATACAAGAAAATAATACAATTCTTATGAATACCAAAAACACGAAAATTCTAGAAATTCATGAAATCCTCCAAATCTGTGTCAATATTGTTTTCTCAAGTATCTATAAAAATAATAATAATTACATAACTCGAAACTGATCAAATTCCAAAAAACAATTGAAAAATCGTACGCTTGAGAGCGAATCTTCAAAAATTACAAATTATCAAATCCCGAGGAAAACATATTTTTCCAATAAACCTCTCTCAAAAATCAAAGATGGTTAAGCATTTGTCCGAAATGTAAATTCCTGAACGGACATTGCTATCAATATCCAGAAAAAAAGGTTCAATCCTCAAAATTCTCAAAAATCGCTTAAAAGCTTTTGAATCACTCTTCTCCAATTTTCAATTGTTTATTTCTTCACCAACTAATTTTCCAAAAAAAAAAAAAATAAATAAAAATAAAAATAATAAAATAAAAAAGCGTCGCACCGAATGCTACCTTTTGGTGGGGCCAATGGGCTTCCTGGATATTGTTTTTCGAAACGATAGACTCGTTTCTCGGAAAATTTCGGCAAGCTATGATTGACGAGGCGAAAGGTGCGAGTGCCAAAACTCGCGGAGGAACGTCGGGAAAATTTCTCTCGGCACTTGGCGCAACTTGGCGCGAGGAAATGGCGAGCGAGAAAAAAGACATGGTCATGAACGTGCTCCGGGAGCGTCCGAAAATACGCCGACGACATTTCGAGCCACCCGTTTGACATTTGGGGGCTGGAAATTCAAAAGGTGCTCGCGAACATGGCACTTGCCACCTTTCGAATTTCCAACATTCGCCCATCGTGACAATAAAATGCCTTTCAATTTCTCTACTTCATCCAAGTACTCGTCCCTGCCAAATTTTCTCCTCAACTACGGAAAATTTCATCCCTTTTAGATTACAGGCAATTTTTCAATTCTACACTCTCAATTTGTCGTCAAAGAACATTTTCACAAGTTTTTCGACAAAACATTAATGTTCAAATCCATAAATCTAAGAATTATTCATACTTTCTTGGTTCTTCCTGAAAAGTCACTTGTGAATAAAAATTTTTTTACATCTCTTCTTTCGATGAGAATTGTAGCATCAAAACAGGCGTTCTTGATTCTTGAAGGAATTTTTACAACTTTGACTCTTGGGAATTTTAAAAATATGGAAAATTTTCGTCCTATTCCACAATCTGCAGAACCAATGAACGTTTTCGAAAATCCTACCTAATTTCTCTAATTTGTCATAAGTATTGTTTACTATCAAAATTTTCAATGTCTTTTTCATTTTTCAAAATTTTCAACATTCTTCAGATTATCCACTGAAATTTTTTTAATTCCGAACCTTCTTCAGACAATAAATTGTTTTTTGTTTTTTAAAGATTTAGTGTATACTATGGTACATAGCTTCTGGCGTTTTACCAGAAATTTCTGAATCGCTTTAAATAATTGATAATTTTTACAATTGTTCGATCTTCAATTTTGGAAAATTTCAAACATTTCCTTACTTTCATTAATATTGTCAAAATTATGGACTATCTATGTACGACTCAACTTTTTCCAATTTTCAAAAATTTCGAGAATACTACATAAATTCCGTAGCATTATAGAATAATCAAAATATTTCATAGTCCACAACATTTATCGGCATTTTCTAAAATTGTACACATTTTTTTCAATTTTTCAGGATTACTGAAAACAGTTAAAATTTCCAGTGTTTTCTTTTTTATTTCTCGAAATCGTTAAAATTATCGACGATTCCTGTACGATGGAACAATTTTCGATTTTTAAAAAATTAAAGAACAATTAAATCACCGTAGTTACAGGAGAAATTTTCAATATTTTGCCATCTTCGAAATTCATATCAACATTTTCTAAAATTCTACGAATACCTCGATTTTTTCATAACTATTAGCAATTTTCGAAATTTTCTGTTCTTGATTTTTTTCAAGTTTTCTAATATTTCTCAATTTTTATTAGTATTTTTTGAATTATTATCTATCTTTGTATAATTGAATTTTTTCTGATTTTTAAAAACTTGAAGAATATTACCCAGTAGAAGTATGTAGTTTTGTGGAATCATGAAAATATTTCATAATCTACAAGACTTATCGACATTTTCTGAGATTCTACAAATTTTCTCAATTTTCAAGGATTATTGACAATCTTGAAAATTTTTAGTGTTTCTTAATTTTTCAAAATGTTCAACATTGTCGACGATCTCCATTGGATGAAAAATTTTTTGATTCGTCAAAGTTTCAGGAATACATATCATATACTTTCTGGGGTCTCACGAGAAATTTCCAACATTTTTCATAACCTTCGAAATCCATCAACATTTTCTAAAATTCTACGAACTTGTTAAATTTTTATAACTATTGCTAATTTTCAAGATGCCCAGTTTTGAAATTTTTCAAGATTTCCGAAATTTTTCAATGTTTATTGAAATTTACGAAACTATACACTATCTTTGTACAATTGAACTTTTTTGATTTTTAAAAATTCAAGAACATTACATACTTTCTATAATTTTACGGAATCTTCGAAATATCTCATTATCTACAAAGTTATTTATATTTTCTAAAAAATACTGTTTCAATGTATAAGAATTATCGGCAGTCTTTAAAATTTTCAGTGTTCTCTAGTTTTTCAAAATTTTCAAAACTATCGACAATCTTTATGAAAAAAAAATTTTTTTTGACTTGTCGAAGTTTTGAGAACATGACACATTTTCCGTAGTTTCACAAAAAATTTTCCACTATCCATCTTCGAAATCCATCAACATTTTCTGAAATTCCACACTCGGAAAATTCTCGCATGTAGTTGAAAGGCATTCCCTTTCACTGTCAATGAATCCTTTCACTTATGAACTTTCAACCATTTTAAAATGAGAGGGCAAGCGTTTCACTTTCAAAGGAAATGGCTTTGAAATTCTTTCCCTTTCATTCCTAAACGGGAGATTTCCCCGAGCTTCCGAATCTCTCCGAAAAAATTCACCCATCAGAAAGTTGCAAAAAAAGTCTCCCTTTTCAATAAAAATTATAGCAGAAAAAAAACATGCAATTATTCTTCCCAACTCTGTTGACAGAATTGCATGAGAGGCCTCTGCTATGAATTTCAATGAATTAGCAGGAAATTCATTTCGCTGGGTCGCAGATCAATGCGACGCAAGTATGGGCAACTTGGGGTGGTAATAAGTGAGCGGTTTCACGCCTCGCGGAGGCTTTGTGATATTTCTGGGGCAGCTCCTCCGAAGATTAACCTCTGCTCGCTCGCACTTGGCGTAAAAATAGCCCATATCGTCTATACGCTCGCCCCCAATTTTAGATTACGCGCGCATCGCGCAATGACGCGATCGGCAATAATAATAACGACCATGATGACAATAACCACCTCCAGCGATCCCTGCCCCATTATCCAATTCCGTTTCCTAACAAATCGTCCCTCCATTTTTCAGCCACTACTTCGGTACTGCTCCAAAAAGTGCGCAACCAATCAATTCACTTCCCTCATCTTCATTCAACAAATAAAAAGTTCAAACGAGTTTGTAATGGACTATCTTGAAATACGAATTCCTTCAGTGCAAAAATAATGTATATTCGTAAAAATGATCATCTTCAATTATGGACAAATTCATTGATTGATTGATGAAATGATTTCTGCACTGAAACAATGATTATTTTCCACGGTACGCCGATGAATGAATTTTTGAATAAATTATACAGCTATAACGAAAAAAACTCACCTCGCTGTGATTAATTTTCACCGCACTTTCTCCGGCTGCGAGCAATTCCTGTTTTTCAGGGTCGATTTCCTAGAAATTCAATGCAAGGATTTAATAATCTTCAATGTGTATTCGGTGATTGTTTGAGTGCGTATTTGAGTTACATAAAGATCGCTAAAATTTCCAAGTTATTTCGATCGAACAGGCTCGATTCATGAGAGCAAATTGGACGTGCGCTTTTTCAAAATAGAATTGGAAGTTCGGCTTCGGCCTCAAATGTTGCTTACTTTGGACAGTTTTCGTTCGAGGGAATTTCTCGTCTCTTAGTAATGCGCGAAAAACAGGACGAATTTATACGCAAAATCCCAGAGTACGTAATAATTCATAAAATAATGATAAAAAATGGAATATTCGATCTGAGGAAATTTCGAACATTGTCTTCATTTTCGAAATTTCAATCTGTAAATAATTTCCTAGTGTTTTTTAACACACTCTCGATATTTATCAGAATTTTGAAAATTTGTTACTTTGGAATCTCGATTCAACGAAATTTCAAATTTTCAAAATACGCTTACATCCATGTCGACTTGGACGACTCCAGTCGACCTTCTTTTTGGTTTTCTTCTCCTGTTTATTGCAGCCTGCGTCGCCTGTGCATTTCTATTATCGTTTTCTTTGTCTTGTTCTGAAAAAAAAAAACCAAGTTCACATAAAGTTTTCTACAATTGATGAAAATGTGTTTCCAAGTTTCTTCCAAAAGGATATTCAAAACCATTAGGCATTTGTCACATTTTCAAAATCAAAAAATAAATCAGCTATTTATTGAAAGGCGATTCGAAAAATTAGGAAACGATGAAAATTCGATATTTTCATCAAGCATTTGAGAAACAAACAATTTATCGTATACTAAAAAACTCTACAACTACTTTTAAACGAAATTCTGCATAAAAAAAAGTATGAAACCCATGAAAAAACAGCGAAAAAATCTTTTAGAACAAATTTCTACTAATTTTTCAGAAAGCTGGAATTTATTGGGGGAAAATATTTAGGTTGTAATTGTCGTATTTTGTAATTAATAATAATGGCTAAATGAAGTGATAATAAATAATGTAATAATTTTATTTATAAACTGTCATTTATTTGTTGTATTATGCACTATTTATCATTTGCAAATTACAAAAATGAATTCCTCGAAATTTCGAAAAACTCACCCTTATCTTCGGCCGCTTTCGTGGGTCTCCTTAAGGGCAAAGTGACCGTTGTTTCCGTGCTCGTGGCGGTCACATTTTCCACCGGCGCAGAACTGGGCCGTGGCGAATTTGCGCCACTTGTGGGCCTCCTTATATAAGCCGTCGGCGTTTCCGAACTTTTGTTATTCGCATCTTCCAACTGAAACTAAATAACCATAGTTCGCACTACAACTATCAAGCAATTTTTTCGTCCCAAAAAAGTCCAAGTTTTCTTTCAACCGAATCTCGCAACTTGGAAAATTCCGGACTTCGGAATTTTCTCTGCCTGTTGAACGGAAATTCAGCCAGAAATCTTTATATTAAAATATTTTTTATACTCCGAATTTGTGGATTGGACATTGTACGTTCAACTATATGAATTCTAAATTTTTTCTTCATTCAACTGATATTTTTTAAATGTTTTGATTAGGAAATTTATTCAATTTTCTTTTACAAATCTACCACTACGAATTTCATAAATCATTGATTTTTCACGATTCCCAAACTCTTTTGACATTCTCCAATCATCGGATTTATTATTTTATTATTATCATGTACAACTTTGAAATTTTCACATATCATTCATGTGCTCTGAATTTTCTGACAATCCAACTTCGATCACAAAATTTCTCAAGTTGAAAGTTTTACTGAACTCAAAATCATTTCAATTTTTTTAATGGCCGAATTCTTCGCTAAGATTTTTGAATTCTGATGTCAGGAATTCTCAATCATGTAATTTCAATCGAAAAATAGGTAAATATTTGCATTTTTTTTATGCGAAAATTTAAATTTCAAAAATTTTTGGGTACGAAAATTTAAAAGTTTTTTAAAATCCAAAAGCAAAAATTCAACACATGAATCAAATGATTCAGACATTATTTTGGCAAATCAAGATCTTTAATTCTCACATAAAAATTCCGAGAATGTCGAGTATCCCAAGCTTCGAATTTCGAAATTTCCAACCCCAAGATTTTCACAAAAAATTTTTGTTTTTTTTGGTAACAATGTCCAGAAAATATGTCAAATCGATTCCGAAAATGCCTTTTTATTTATTACTGCCAATAAAAGCGTTTACAAAAACTTTTGCGAATAGGTAATATAACCATATAATAATAATAATTTTTTCTAAAAATGCATGCATTTTTCAACAATTCTACGCAGGACAATCATGATAAATGCAGTGCAAGGCAAATAGAAATAATAATAATAATAATGATTACAATAATGTGACGAAATAAACAGTTTCATCTCAACTTTGTAAATTGTTAAATAAACTTTTCAGACCTGCGAAACAAAGCAATATTTTCGCCGGTGAAAACAGGTCGACTCATAATTTTCCCGATGTTTTTTTTTTTTTTTTTTTATTTATTTCCATTTATCGCTGGAAAATAATTTTTTTCGCCGTGCGAGTTTTTCGAGTGTCTTTGTTTGACAAAATTCAACATACATGATAAATTGTTAGTATATAACTGAACAATGTTATCCCACATTGAACGTATTATTTCGAGTTTTTACCTTTGAACCATCTTTTTTGAGAAAATTCTATAGAAAGAAACGATGTTGCCGGATTTGTTTTTTTTTTTCCATATGAAAATTTTGGAAAACATATTTGGGGAATTAAGGTTTTTTTTCAAAATATATCAGACGCATAGAAGTTTCAGAAAAAAACTATTGAACATGGCCAAAATATCTTCAATGTTTAAGAATTATTTGGAGAACTTTTTTTTTTGTTTCATTACCTATCATTTTTGAATTCACAGGAGTTTCTCATCATAGACAAAGTTTTCAATTTTTTTTATTATTTAATAAAAAATTCCTTTTTTTCCAATCAAGCAGTTTGTGATTAGATTTTTGGAAAATTACTGAATATTTAAAACAGCCCATTAACAAATTTTGTAAAGTTGCGTTATGTAATTTCACAAAATTTATGTATAATTTTATACAATTTTCATTTATTTATAACCAAATCAGAATTGTTTGTTCTTTTCGAACCGCAGTTTTTGGAATTATTTACCATGATAAAAAATTGGCGATTTTTTAATGAAACATTAATCGACATCAAACACCAAAACCTCTTGTTTCAACGTTCGAAACCAGAAAAAAAAATAAATCCATGTACATGCTTTCCCTGTGAACATCAACTACAAAAAAAATACAGCATGCAAGTACAATGAAAAACAAAACAGCATAGACATTTCTCACATTTTTCAACGAAAGTTCATGCCTTTGAAGATGTACTAATCTTTTCATTCTCAACGTCCATAAGACATAGGAAAAAATGGGAATGAAAATCTAAAACTCGTATCCTCGTGCACCGAGAATCTCTTGCTGATTTGGACTCGCTTATTCTTCTTCTTCCTCTGATTATGCAATACCGATTTATTGACTCTACAAAGAGAAGGCAAGGGATTCCGAGTCTTGAGCGTAGTCTCTTCTCGATCGATATTGACGCCCTATGAAAAGTCTTGTGATTCATGAATTACAGACTATCACAACCGGCAGGGTGGATTCCGATTGTACCAGCTGATCATCCAGATCATTTCGTTGGCATAATCACCAAAATCACAGTGTCAGAGTTGGAGTTTCGTGCGGATCTTTCACCATTGCAATCACTGAAGGTGCACCGAACAAGTTAGATGCCACAAAAGTGTAAATTACATATTTCGCGCCAAGAAATGATCAGGTCGATCAGCCGGTAGAGTAGGGATCTGCCCTTCCGGTCGTGGTAGTTCTGTAATCCGTGAATCACAGACTGCTTCAAGATTTCCCATGGGAAATCTTCAAGTGCTCGAAAGCGGCCGATCGCTCTTTTGTTTTTCATGGAAAGTCTGCAGATTGTTAGCAAGTGCGTAGGCAAAAGAAGCGCAGCCAACAGTTAGATGATGCCGCATTGGAGTCTGCGCGTAAGCCGTGCGAACCGATTTGGTTTCTGAATTTGGGCTCGAGATCGGGGATGCTGAAGAGGGAGGTTGTCACCGACCTTGCTGCCGTTGTCGACCCTGAGACGCCAGGATGGCCGGCGCTCGGGGAGGCTGGCTTCTTCGGGGGAGGCTTTGCTCGGGGTCGCCACGGTAGTTGGCGTGGCGGTCGTGATAGTTGCCGTGATGGAGGCGCCACTACTGCCGACGGAAGCCGCCGCCTGGCGTGTTAGAGACGAAAACAAAACATTTTTCACGCGTTAAGACATTAGTGGATTCATCAAAGTGGCCATTTATCATCGCCATTTCCGGGACAGCCTCAGGACACGTATTCGCGACAAGGCGCAAAATCGCTACCGCCAATCATTTTTTTTTATCATTATTCTGCACGTGTCTCCAACCTTCGATATCAATGCGAGTCATTGAGGCCTTCAAAAAATGTTTTCAATTTTCGACGCACACTGAGAAGCAAATCAAGTAATTACAATACCGTATTGTACTATGGAAATATTGTACTTTCGACCAGATGTGCGTTGGGGTGTCACTCATTTTGGCGATGTCGGGTTTTTTCCATTCCGGGACTGCGGGTCGATCAAGATATTTGAACGACATTTTTTCTCAAGTTTGAAGCGAATCGGACATGATTAACACGTACCAGAAAACGACTCAAGTTTTTAATGGGATTTACGTGTAATTCTTCATACTATTTCTTCAAAAATTCATAATTCGTGCAAAACTTGCGATAAATGTCTGAAACTTGGCGTGGTTTGAGTGTACATTGTGACGTTCAAGGCCAGATTTTTCTGCAATTTTCCATGACAGTTGTTATCCATGCTTTACAAGTACCGGAAAAGTGCTTGCTTGCCTTTTTCAGTGCTTGCAAAACATGGATAACTGCGATAGAAAAATCCAGGAAAATTTCGTCTTGAATGTAACATTATACACTGAAATCATGCCAAGTTTCGAACATTTATCATGAGTTTTGCATAAGTGATGAATTTTTGAACGAAATGTATGAAAAACTACATGTGAATCCCATTTGAAACGCAAGTCGTTTTGTGGCACGTGTTAATCATGTCTGACTTGCTTCAAGCTTAACAAAAAAAATTTTTTCAATATCTTGATCGATTTACAACCCCGGAATGGAAAAAATTCCGACATCGCCAAAACAAGTGACACCCTAATATGTATAGCAGTTTTTGTTACGATGTATAGTAAATATTGTTTAATGATATTGTAGTACATAGTAGATATATATTTTGCTGTAAAAACTCCTGTACAAATTTCGTTTTCTACCATATTTCTTTGTACTTTTGGCGATATCATATTGCGATTTCTACTAATTCAGATTTTATAAAATGCCAAACAGTTTTGCCAGTATATCTGTATAGTTCTTTCTGCTATATTCTTATGTATTTTCTATAGTATATTGTAATTAATACAGTATTGAAAAAAGTCGACAGTATATTGTAGATTTTACAATGCAAATTTATTGAATAATTTTTTGTTCCTAATTTAATTATTCAAAAAACAAAGATGCACCAATTGATATTGCTGTATCTAATTTCAGCAGATACAATGACTTTATTAGTTCATAAAACGAGAACGATTTTCCATAGTAAGATTATTTATTTTATCAATTATAGTATGAAGAATAATGTTTCCAAAATTGAAGAAATCTTCACTCGTTTGCATATTAATAAACACTCATGATAATGCTTACTAATACAAATATATAATGATGAAAAAAGCCAAATATTCGAATTTCCGAAGAAAAAAAATGACACCAATTCTCGAAACTTTTAATAAATCTAGCAAGATTCGAACAACCTTGACACTTATAAAACCCACCAAAACAAGTCATGTAAAATTTTAAAACATTGCTAATAAAGTTTTAAAAATTGCGAGACATACAACAAACTGAAATAAAAACACTAAAAGCTACGTAAAAACTACAATGTTACTATTGACACAGAAAGTAAAAATGACACATAAACAATGTTAATGTAATCCAAAAAACCAAACAAAGAAATCCATTTAATCAACTTTCAATAATAATAATGAAAAAAAGAATTCTATTTAGGCTCTACTCCATTTGATTAACTGGCTTTCTGCATAGTATTACCTTCCATTATTTGAACGCAATTCAGACGTCACAAAATCACGAAAAATGTACACGCATACTCAAAGTTTTCATACCACATTCGAATCATAACGAATTTTTTCGACTCGCTCATGATAAAAAATGTATTCGCGAATTCGCGAAAAAGGAATTTCCAAATTAAATTTATTGAACCGTATATTATGTGAAAAAACTGTAATCATGTGGAAAAATATCATGCTCAATAATTAAGATACATCAAGTTACAGCTCAATTTTTCATACATTGGAAAAATACGATTGACAAAAAGAAAATTTCTATGGGTTGGAAAATCATATTTTTTAATCCCTGAATACTCGAATGAAATTTCAAATTCATCAATTTATTCATCATCTGCTGATGGTCTAATATTCCAAAAATAGTCAAAAATGCTCAATTTTCGATAATATTTCCTGAAACTTGAAAAAAAAAAAAAATGTTTCGAAATTACCTGCGTCGTGGGGACGTCGTTGTTTTGTTGCTGTTTTTTCTGGACGAGTTTTTCAGCACTTTTGATTTCGTCCAAAGTAACGCCTTGGGTCGAACGACGCGTTTCCCTGACTCTTTTAGCATGAGCTTTTCGCTGCGTCTCGCTCTCCTCGTCACGAACAGGAGGCACAAATGACCTTGAAACGGAAAAAAAGAAAACATCTTTCAATCGCTATCAACCAGCTTATTTTCGGAAAAGTTTTTCGGAAGCGTCTGTGAAACGAAAATTGCAATAAAAACGAGGGATTCGAAAAATCAGGTGTCTGTTAGGTTGAAAAAAAGTTGACGAATTTGAGTTTTTTTCTCAAATATCTATGTTTTATGTATCCTGATCAAAAATCTGAAATTCAAAGATTTTGAAATTTCGTCGTTTCTGTATGAATGACATTGAACATTAGGAGTTTTAAAAATTGTTCAGTAAGTAGCGAATTTGAGAATCTATGATTTTCGAGACATTTTTAGAAAACTAATCGAATCGTTCAATTTCGAATAGAAACATCAAAAACTAGAAATAGGCATTATTCAACATAAATTTAATGAAGCTACGAATTTCCAGGATTGAGTTTGTTTTTTTTTTTTTTGAATTTCAAAATCAACATGATATATCATTATTCTGAATAGCTGTCATATAGGCTATCATATGTTCTATTTGGAAGTATCAAATTTCAAGATCCAGATTATTTAAATCCCAGAATATAAAACTAAAAACTTTTGTTTCCTTCATTCGTTTTCCTTTATGACTTTCTTGATTCCATGATTTTTCATTCAAATAGACGTGTTTCTTAGTAAGAAAAATTTCATATAAAATTTCGAAAAAGCGAAAACACATCTTCTTATTTTTCCATTTCCAACATCTTCGAATTTTCAATTTTGAGAAGAAAACTTTTGCCATGACCAGACAAAATTTCGTAATCCAATCATATTCTTATTTGACCTCCAGTTCCAACTTTCCAATATTTTACACATTTTTTCAGCTTTGGAAAAAAAAAGAAAAATAGAACTTCCAGACTGAAATTTCCTAGACTTCCGATATTATTGAGTTACACACATTATTAAGACACCCTTAAAAAACAACCAAAAAAAAAAAAACAAAACAAAAAAATCAGCTCTGTCGAGTCCGTGAAAGCTGCAAAGGAAAAAATACAAAAATCAAGTATTTTTGTTATTGAGCAAAAATGAACAAAAACAAATATAAAAAGAAACTGCTTAAAAATCACTCGGAAAAAGCACACTTCCATGCGGCTGCCACTGAATAAAAACTGGAAATCAGGTCAAAAACGTCCTGAAATACGCCATATAAAAAAGGTTTTTTTTCCCGAAATGCAAGATTTTTGAAAGCACTGTTTACAGCAATAAATCTTTCCCGAAATTTGGAAAAATTCAAATATTTTTTCCATCGAAATCCCCCCCCCCCCAAAAAATTTCTAATAAAATCTCATTGCTCGAAAAATTGATGAGAATCGCTTTCCAAAAATGTGGCATTGCGTAAAATTGCGAAAAACAAAAAAATAGATTCCTTTAAGAACGGGCAGTCGGCGAATTGTACGCACTTGAAGAAATTCTTGAAGATATTCCCGGGGCTGAGTTTGCTACCTCCCGGAGTAGTGGGGGTAACAGGCGCCGTTGTCGAATTGTTCGAAGTGGGGGAAGTTTCCACTTGCGCGCTTCAATTTTTACATTCACAATTTATTCATTTATTTAACCTCCTCAAAACTTAAACAAATTTTGCACGCCGCTAACTCGCAAAAACCAATCATCCTCAGATTTTTTGCAGTACTTGATGTTATTTTTATATTATAATCATCAAGAAAATTCATTATGACTTTTCAAACGATTGTAATCGATTCATTACAATTTTCCAACACATAAAAGTTCTTGTGATATTTATAATACTGATGTGTAAGCATCTTTACTCGCGGGTAGCATAATAGAAGTTGAAATTTGGGTGATAGGCTAAAATAAAAAATCATTGTAGTGTGCAAGGTAAAATCTGTAGTATCCAAGTCTTTATTTGCACATAGGAGTTAAATCAAAATTTGATCGAAACAAAAGTCTGCAGTGTCGAAGGGAAAAGTTTAACAGTGTACTGAAGCAAAATCTGGACTGTCCAAAGGCTTTTTACAATGAGTTTTCTTCCAGATGAATTCACTAAATGACCTCTATTCGTGTTTACACGTCCTAGGACAAGTTTTTTTTTTTTTTTTTAATATACATTTATACTCCAATGAATTCCCCCAAAAATGATAATCCCATTTGTCAAAACCTACTTATGAATATTTCCAACATTATCCTTGTAGCAAAAAGTGCAAAAATGTACATACGTGTACTTATACAAAAGGCATAAATAGAATTTCGAATGAAAATAAAGTACCTGCGAACTTGGTTGACAGTGTTGCCAGAATTGCCAACAGACGAAGACAGGGGCAGTTGCAAAGACGTCGCCCTATTTTGGAAATTGTTTCCTTGGCTGGCTTTCGTCGGTTCCAAATTTATTTTCAAGTCCTTATTCCTGGAACCACGAATACAACGCTTATTCAAAAAACAATTTCTTCTGTCACGAAAAACCTCATAAATACCTAAATCTAGTCTCAAAACTCAGAGGAAACATTTTTAAAAAATACGCCAAAATTTGCAAAATACTGTTGAAACACTGCGGTACTATTCGCTACCCAAGGATTCCTTTAATTCTGATAATAATTCTCTTCACATGTCATTAATCAAAACAAACAAAAATATTTTAGACTGCCATGTAAAGTACGTGTATCATGAATGATTAGATAAAAGGATTTTGCAGGGTAGGAAGAAAGCAATTTATTTTAATTGGCAAAAAAGAAGAAGAAGAAGAAAAAAAGGGTTGCCAGGTGTACCTGTGAGTAGTTTCGCGAAGGGACTCGCAGCGGGCAGCGGTGATGTTGTTATGAGTAGCGGGGGTGGTATTGGTAGCAGTGGCTTGATGGCAGCTATGGATAGTAGGGCAGGAGGATGCCTTGATGCGGGCTCGTAATTTCAAATACTGCTCATAGAACCTGCACAACATGCGTCATGCCATGCTTACAACTAGTTTCTTTTTTTTATTGCACTATTCCTCAGTCCTCCGACCATTTCACGAGGCTCGTAAAGCGCTCTACGCAAGCCTATTTTGTTTTATTTCTGTTAATAACCATTTCCAAGACATTTCCAAACAGCCACGAAATTTGAGGATTCGACCTATGACTTTGGATTCCGGGACAATCGGAATTCATAACCAGAATATCCCAAACATGTGATTATCGTTTAATCGTCCAATTTTTTACATTATTTCTACCGTTTCATTTATGATTCAAAAATTTTTACTACTATTGAATCAACGAGTTTGAATAAATCCCAAACATAATTAACTTTGGAATTGAAAAATTTGACGTGTTTTTTTTTTAAACGTTCCGAATTTGATGATTACCATCCTATGATTCCCAACTGGGGGTTTCAAATTTTTTGTTTCCCAAATTTAGATCTAAAAAATGCCTGGAATTCCTCCTTCTATTTTGGATTTTGGATGAACAAGTTTTGAAATTTCACAAAACACTCTGGATGAAAACTTTTCTGATAACTTTCGTGGCATTCGAATTCGAAATCTAACGCCTTGGAAATAATAAAATTCTAATCGTAATCAAATACCTCGTACAATTCTTAAATTATATTCTCCTAATCAGCTTTTTGGATGAAAACATCCAATTAAGAAACACGATTTCATTTTGTTAGTAAAAAAAAGCTCGTGTTAAAACCTGTTACTAGAAACATTCGAAAATCAGTTATTTTTTGTAAAGCGATTCATTTTTTGAAAAATCCAATCAGCAATAAATATTTCGAAACGATTCTCAAGGAAAAAATGTAGAAGAAAGAGGGAAAACATATTTGCAAATCTCACGTTTCATAATTTCCAAATCATTCCTATGACTTGAATCAATTTTCGTATTTTCAACAAGAAAAATTTTAACAAGTTTCTCATTTAAAGTCACAAGAAAAATTATGGAATTCACGTAAAATTCTTACTTTAAATTAAAACAAGATAGGATAAAAATAAAACACTTTAAATTATTATTCCAATTAATAAATCATTGATAATAATCTGAAGAGTCAATGCGTATAAAAAGAAAATAAAATCAGTAAAATCATCTATACTTAAAAACAGTAAAATATTATCAGTGGAAGCAGTTTTCATTGTGAAAATTATATGTGTTCAAAAAAAAAGAAAAACATCGAATATTTAATATTTGATTTGTCTTTTAATTTTCGAGTTATTTAGAAGCAAACGTTACGTAAATCCATGATTATTTGGAAAAAAAACTCCGAATGCGTGTTATCGTCAATTTTTCAAAACTTACTTCTCGTCCGTTTCAAAGCTGTGCGTTCTTCTGAGGACAACTTCCGGTTCCTCTTTATTTATTTTCGCCAAGACTTTTTCCTTGTCTTCGATTCCTGTAGAAAATATGAATGATTCTGAGAAAAAGTGGAAACAAATTTGAAAAAAATCCTTGTCCAGTGCAATTTTTATATATTTTATATTAGTTATAAAACAGCATCCCATTAGACTAACACTTGTATTTTCTGCAATACTGAAATTTCCAAAAATCGACTATAAAAGAGGCTAAAACCAAGGAAATTTTATAGCGTCATGTAATGCAACTCACGCGTAGACACAGGATTCGTCGTCTCGATTTCTTGGTTTCTATTTCTAAAGGAACCGGAACGCCGCCACGACGGAATAGCTCCTTCCTCGTTATTCTCAGTCTGCTGTTTCGGAGGCACGTTCGGAGCCTTGAAAATCATTGCTTTCAAATAAGTACAAAAACATTTCCACATTTTCCGCAATTTATTCGACAATTATTAACGACATTTTTTCGAATCGCTCATTTCCCAAGATAGGAAATAAAATTTTTAACATCCAAATAAAAACAAATGTTCGTTTGTAGAAAAAAATGTAATAATAAAACGAGAAAAGATATTCTCGAAAATCTTGAGGAGGCCGAAAAAGTCCTTCTCAACAAAAATCGAAACATAAAATCTGCCTAAAACTATTTAAATGTAGAACATCTTAATATTGTCGAATTATTTTGGGGATTTTTTAATCTAACCGAAAATAACGTTATTTACCTGGATAGGAACTTTATCATCGATTGAAGTTGGTGGGTTCTGCAAAGTCTCATCTCTGTTCGCCTTATTTTTCTTTTCTGTAAAAGTAATTCAAGCAAATGAAAAACTGATTCATACAACTGTAAAATAATTGCAGAAACAGGCGTAAAAATATTTGTTTAGCTAATTACAAAATCCCTGTTATAACTCTGTTTTAATCACTAACGATAAAAAGTGATTGAAAAAACAGCTTCAAAAATTACATTAATAATAATTGTTATAACTGCAAAAGTCACAAGTAAAAAAAAAAACGTGTTAATATGAGCTAAGAAAACTGTAAAACAGTTATCACATAATTGTGAGTTCATCCAAAATAATATCCAATAGAACTGTAGTTACCAACTTTTAGAAGACTAGCAATCGTAGCAGCAAAATTAGAAATAAATTATGACTGTAAAAAGTATAAAATACCGCTCAGAGTAACTGTAATTAATTGCCAATCAACAAACAATTTTCGACTGTGAAACAACTAAAGGGAAATTTTGAAACGCATGCTGAATGACTGTGAAAATAAAAACTTTTCATATGAAAAAAAAAAAAGTTGATGGGTTTTTATAGCACTTGACAGATCAGTTTTCCAAGACTTCCAGCTTAAAATTTATTGAAAAAACCAAAAAATAATCGGAGATTGTTCCTAGAAAAAATACTCACCATCTTCAAAATTTGTTATATACGAATGATTGCAACGAGGGGAATCTCGCAATTCTGAGTTAGACCCAGAATCGCTGTCACATTCGCTCCCATCCGAATCGGTTTCACAGTCCAATTCTATCCACGCAGCGAATTTCACAAACAATTTTTAAACTCATTAAAAAATGCTGCTAGTCAACGCGAAAACTGCGATATCAAATAAACATTTACCATCAGTTTCTTCAACTTTTATTTCAAAATAAACGAAACAGGGAATTCAAAAATCAAACGCAGTTTTACAGTTGCCCAGCAAAATATCAATCAGATTCAAAACAAAATACGAATATTAATTTCCCGAGTTGCGTGTATAGAACGTAAAATGTTGATGCGTTATAAAAGCAATCTAAAAAATCAATAAAATGAGAAACAAAAATGATAACGAACTGACCAACTTCGCTGTTGCTTTCGGTGCTGGATTCTTCCTTGTCGGACTGAATTTCCAGCTCGACTTTTTGCACTTTGTTCAAAGTCTCTTCTGAATTTTCGTTCTTTTCCGAATTTTCTTTGTCAAGCGCTACGTTCTCGTTAGAACTACTGTGAAACAAAAACCACAATTATCGATAACATTCCTTCCAGTTTTTATACTTATTTTATTTCAATGATTACCGTTTCTTTGGTGGCTGCTTTTTATTTATAATCTGCAGTTGTTTCTTCTTCAATTCTTCTAATTCTTTAATAATTGTGGTGTCGGCGACGTCGAACGCGGTCTGGTCCTGAAAACAAATTCGATTGTAAGAAATACAGTTAATTATTATGTAATAATTTCAAATTTTACAATGTTTTGTTTGTTTCGAAGTAATGAATAATGAATGATTCGGAGTAATGAAGATTTTGAAAAAATTCAAATTTCAAGTGCAATCTCAATTAAAGGGGGCTTTCATAAATAATGCAATTTTTGGGGGAGGGGGTCTAAAAACGGCCTAAAAAATATGAAATAACTCACAGAAGCTCCCTAATCATGAATATTGTCATTTATCGAGTAACAATTATTGTCATGTCATGAAATGTACGTACGGAATAATTTTTTACATCCATATCACAGTAATTTTCCACAAGTAATTCGCATGCTTTAATTTGACCCCAGTGTGCAGCGGCGTGTAAAGGCGTCCAACCATCGTTGTCTCTAGCGTTGACATTGCACCTGGCTTGAAGCAATTCACTGCAAAAAATTATGAAAAACCACGCTTTTACACTAGTTTTCCGAATTCTCATGACAATACCATGAAAAGTGAAAAAAGGTCAAAAAAGATGCTCGAAATTGACGTTGGATCGAAAAAAAAACTTGACGCACAGATTTGTGGGCAATTCGAAAATACACAATGTCAATTCAAAGAAAAATGTTACGAATTCTCGAAAATCCAACAGAGTTTCAATAAATCGATTGTCAGCATCAATAGGCTGTTGATGAATTGAAAATGATCCGTGTGAATTGTGCAAAATTCGATCCATGGGATAGTGAAAGAAATAAAATCCTGAAATTAAAGGTAAACGGCACTGCAGCAAGTATCCTAAATTTATCACCTTAAAGCTCTTGTGTAACCTTTGGCAGCGGCCACGTGAAGTGCAGTCGCGCCAGTCTTTGGATGTGCGACATCTTTTCCAGGCGCGCCAGCTTGCCATGCTATCGCGTCGTTGATTATTCGCCTTTCCTCCTCCCTTTTCACTTGATCACAGTTTATACCTGACGAGACCGGTCATTTTTCACATAAATACGGAAAGCGAAACAATTGAAATATTATACAACAAAAATACTCTTAAATACATCTTCGCTCATAAAACATATGAAACAACAAAATACGAAATAATATAAAAAAGGAATTTTCAAAATTCCGAGATTCTATGATGAAAATTCCAAGCCTTTCCAGATTGTATATACATCAGATTCAACAAATTTCACAATTCGACAATTGGTGAGGTTTTAAAAATTTCGAAAAATTTTTTATATTCTCAATGCAATTAAACCTGTTGCTTTTGATTAAAAAAAAAAAAGAAAAATCTTACCTGCTTTTTTCATGCATTGCCGAAGTAAATCTCCAATTTCATCGTTTTCTGTGATGTCTATAGCGAGTTCACCATCGTTGTTTACCGCCGCTAAATTACATCTTTGCTCGATTAAATATCTGAAAACGAAAGAAAAAAAAAAACAATCACTTTCGAGTATATGGCAGATAGGAAAACTAAGAAAAAACTCAGAGGAACTGGTATACAATTTACTTTCACTCAATTTTCGCGATGTTTAGATATTTTTTCGTCATTATTTTTAAAAACTCATCATTGTTCGAGATTCGCTAGATCCCAATGTTTTCAGCGCAACAAATGATAGGTATTTTAGATTTGTCTAGCTTCTCCAAAATATTCACGAATCTCATGAATCCGTCAAATTTTGGGAATTTTTAATTTTTTCAATGTATCCTCTTATTTGCTATTTTTTCAATTTTTAGAAATAACTAAAAATGTGAAAAAGCATTCGCAACAGAAAAAAGAGGAATTTTTTACAGAATTTGGCATCGATTTATAAAATAATAACTATATACATATCAAATTTTGTGAAAAATAACTATATCAATTTGACTTCTGCATGAAAAGTTTTTTCCTGTTTTTTCAATACACTGAAATTTCTTAAATGCACAAAATGATAGATTTTTTATATGTTTAGTTTTTTTCCAATGTTAGAATACATTTAAATAGCAATAAAGTGAAAAAAACAAGCAACGCAACAAAAAAAAAAGGATAAATTTCGACCGAAATTTTGCATTGACTCATAAAATTACAAATAGAGGAAAAAATTGTTTAAAAAATTGGTTTCGATTGATTTTCGCTCGTGTGCATGATCATTCAAAATTAGTCAGATCATTTGTATAATTGCTATAGAACCTCTTGAATTTTATTCCATTTTATATACCTTCATCAAAATTCCTAATTTTTGTAATATTCCAAGCTATTTTGTGATTTTCGAATTTTTAGAAATGACCTCAATTTTTCTAATCTACAACTATAGCTATTCCAACAGTTTACAAGTTTATTCCAGTTTTCTGAGTTTCTCGAAATAGTTTAAAATTTCCCAAAGAATGAATTTCTTGATTGTTTCTTTCGATATGTTAACTTTCGATATGTTAACTTTCGGCTCCAAGTTTTTTCAAAAATTAAAATATCTCGAATACAAAAATTGTGAAAAAAACACGAGAAACACAATAAGGAATAGGTGAATTTCGACTGAAATAAAATAAAGTAAAAAAAGTAATTCGTTGTGGTAAATTTTTTGCTTATTATGCGCATGATGATTCAAAATCATTTGGAGGATTGTTCGAACTATGAAACAAGTTTTAGAAATTTCTTTCAATTTTTCGTAAATTTTTTTATCCTTCCGAACTTTCGAGGTGTAATATTTTCTCTCGAAACTCCCGAATTTCTACTAATATTTTTCAATCCGTCCCAGATCAATTCAACTTTCTGAATGTTTCGCCGGATCTTTCGATTCTTTCTCAAGAATGAAAAATATTTTTAGATTCGCCCGCGCTGATTCCCGAGCATACATTTCGAAACGTTCATCGATATATTTTCCGATCGATCCCAACTTTCGTCTACTTCCGCTTTCCAACCTCGGGATGTGAAAATTCTGGAAAATTTTCATCTACTTATTCTCGGATTTGTTCGCGTGAATTTCGTAGTAAAAGTAGAACGATACAAACTTGGCAATGGAAATGAAACCGCAAGAGGCGGTGGCGTGCAATGGCGTCCAGCCCTCGTTATCGCCGCGGTCTATATCCGCCCCCTGTTCCACCAAAAATTCCACCATGTCCAAATCATCGTCGATGCAAGCCTAATTAACAACAACAGAACCAAACGAAACGAATTAATCATACGCTCACTGACTGTACGATAATCTTCACAATATTCCAATGACTTGAAACAATTTCACTTACATTATCTGGTAATATTTTTATTTGAAATCGTTTCCAATTATGATGATGATTATTTTTCATAACTAACGACCAATCGAAAATATACTTAGTTGGAATGAATTTCTTATATTAGCTATTATTTATTTATCAACTGTTTGGCAATAAATTTCATTGAAAAAGGTTGATTTTCATTTTTTAAGTATTGCACCATTTCAGACGTTTTACCAACTCTCAGAAATTCATTTATTTAAAATTATTCCTAAACATATTATGCATTCATAATCAACAAAATCATTGATGATTGAAGTTATTTCATTTATTATTCAATTTAATACATTTACTGAAAGATCAAATTAAACTTTCAAAATTTTTCAAAGTTTTAAATTTCGTGAGTTATGGATTTTTTCGAATTTTTCAATTCTAACGACTGATGATGTGTATTTCAGATTTTATACATATTCAATATTTTTTACTCGGATCGCCTAAACGCAATTACCCTCGTGATTTTCCAACATTTATTTTTAATTCACAAAATATTTTTGGATCCCCGAACATGCGATGGCTTAAATTCAAAATAATCCTCAAATTGAAACGCTCGAGTTCTTTTTCGGATTTTCAAGATTTTTGGGTTAGGTGAAGTGTTTCTGGATTTTTCATTAGATATTTTTAAATAAAACACCTGTGGTTGAAAATTTTTGATTTCATAATTATTGTCATAATATTCTTTCAGTCGCAAATTATTGTTTCATCTGAGAAATTCGAGATTTTCAATGTCAGACTCCTCAATTTATTTACTCCAAATTTTAATTACTCTAATACTTTATAAGTAAGTTACTTATTTACTCTAAGAAATACTGACATTTTTTTTATGTCAAATTGGAGTAAGGCATTGTTGATTTTTCACATTTGTCCATTCGATTCAGTATTTCTTCATTAAAAAGAACAAATTTTCAAAACAACACTCAAGTAACTTCAGATTTCGCAAATTGAGAATTCCATGTTTCGAACTTGGTATATTATAAAAAGGTTCCATGTTAATTTGTTTCTGATTCTCAAGTTATTGAAATTTTCGAATCGAAAGATGAAATTTGGGAAATTTTCGATCATAAATGATGTTACATCAATTTATTTCACATAATTAGGTCTAACATCACTAGATAGGAGTTGAAGGTTTTTTTGTCTTCGGTAATGAAACAGATATTCTTGTAAATAATTTCTCAACTTCTACATACGTTGATTAAATATAGAAATTTAAAAATGGGATGGCTAAATTTAGGACTCCATGTTACGAATTTGCTCGGTCTTGACATTTTTGATTTATTGTTAAATCGGCATTGTCACTTTTAAACATGAAATGTACGGAACTCGAAAATATACTTGCGTAATTCATAAAAATAATTCTTCATCATCTTTTGAATTTCCTCAATACATATATTTGACAAAATCAAAGAAACTAGCATTTGGAAGAGTTACGAATGAAGAAACTTGATTTCAAAACTATTCGAAAAATCATCAGAAATTTCAAAAGTTTCTCTAAATTATTGGAGAATTCGTAAATCTTTTAAGGATTGAAAAATTTGCCCATTTAAAGAAAAATAATAATTTCATTTCAACTTTTCATGTCCATCTGTCAAGTTTTATCCATTTTTTGAGTCTTTTAAATAAAATTCTAGAAACCTGAGGATTATATGAGAATTCTGAGATTCTTCATTCAAACGCTAAAATATTACCCGTAAAGTCTGAAATAGGGTAATAAGTAAAAAATAAACAAATGATTCAGAATTAAAAATCGATCGAAAATCGAACGATTCTGTTCTTCGTTTTTTTGAAAAAATCTACTTTTGACATTGTGATACCAAAGAGCTTAAGTTTTATTTTCCAAAAATTTCAAAATTCGATCGATTCCAAAATTTGAAAAATGGAGAATTTTATTCTGTGCATTCTTCTGAATTCTAAAATTCCAGAGATAATTCTTCATGATTTTGCAATAAAATAAATACAAGGTTCAATTGTGGCAATTCTTCGAAATTTCGATTATTTTTCCAAGCATACAAATTTTATGAAATTTTTTATTTTCATGAAATTATTGCAAATAATTCTTAAAATTTCCATTATCTATGTAACGAAAATGCTATTCTGTTAATTTTACGAAATTTCTCAAAGTTTATACGTGATTCCCAATGAACATTAATCAAATTTTATCAGAAATTTTTGAAAATTTACCGTCAAGTTCTTACTGCCCTTCACTAGAAAAATAATTTCTATCAATTCACTTAAAATTACGATTTATATTCAAAAATCTAAAATATAAAACTCACCGTTAAAAAACTTACAACCAATCAAAATTTCGAATAATTCTCGAAACATTATACATCAAAAAAAATATGTGACCCAAAAATTCTCGAAAAATATTTATTCTGACACAGAAAAGTTATTCAAGAAATTCGAAAATCTTTCGATGAAACAATCGAAAAATTGGTACGAAATTTAGCGTCAGTTGTAAATCAACTGATTATGCTGCGAAAAATTTTTTTTCAAACCAGATTTTTTGGCAGTGTTTAACTTCAGGCTACCAAGTAGTGGTCTAACGTCTTCTAATAGAGGTCTAAAAATATACGTCGATGGTAATGTATTTTCACAATCTATTTTCGCAATTTCACAAATATCTTTTCCCAGCGCTAACTAACCTAACCCGACGAACAAGACAATGATTGATACAAAAATGTTTACATCCAATCCAGCACATAAAACATCGCTTTATAAATTCGAAAAGAACGCCGAAAACCCATGAAATGAATCACTACACAAATTTTGCAATGAAATTTTCCAATACTTGAATAATTTTTAAAAATACAGAACAATAGAGATTCTTCGGTTCGACATTTTTCAGAATCGATTACTGGTACACTTGTCTTTTGAGCTTTTTTTCAACATTTTACATTCAACTGTCATTTGAAATCTGTTATATTCCAATATTTTTCAAGATACTGAATTAATGGATAAAATAATAATGCCTCAAACAACGCATTTTGTAACAATAGGAAATTTCCACAAATTGCCCGTATTTTCAGATGGTCTGAATCAACTAGATTTTCAACATGATTTTAAACAGATTTTGAGACGTTAAATTTCTCGAGGATTTTTTTAACGTTATAGAAAATTGTTCGAAATGTCCATCATTTTAAAAACTTTCTGGAAATTTCCAATCGTTTTCCAAAAAATCCTTCCAGACACGTGTAAAACTCAATATGAAAAATAATTTCGATAAATTTTTAAATATGTCGACTTCCAAATGTGATAACGTGAATTTTCACAAATCTCGAGAAAAACATCACCGTTACGCATTGATCGAGAAATCAGATATTGCAAATTTCCAAATTATCAAATTTTTATCATTTTTTTAGCTCCCAACATTTTTCGTCGAAAAATGCAAAAAATGTCATTTTACAGGAAAATAGAAATTTTTAATTATTTTCAACAGCTTGAGTGAATTTTATATTAAATTTTAGAAAAATTATAACTTATTCGATTCGTTTTCATAAATGATTTTTCAAAACATTAGGATTCGGAAAATTTTAAGACTTTCACAAGTTTTTGGTAAGAAAAACGAAATCTCTAGAATTCAGGAGCTCTCCAATCATCTTTAAAACGAATCGCTGAGAATCAATTGTCGAGTTAATTAATTTCAAGAATAAATAAATCCACAGAAAATTTTTCACATTTACGAACATATCACAGTATAAATCGTAATACAAAAAATATAATTTTCGAAAATACACCCAAGTTCCGAAAATCTATCACGATTAAAGATAATTCAGAAAAAAAATCAACTAAATTTCCCATTTTAAAATATTCAAGAAATATATATTCACTGTAAATACTAAAAAATATGTAGATTTCATCCAATGTTTATGCTTTTTTAAGAATGTTCGACTATTATTATTAAATGAAAAACTCGCTGAATTAGATTTTGAAAAATTACAAATCTCGACTTCAATCATAATTCATTATCGTAATTTCCAAATTTCCTCAGAAGAATATTAAATCAACAACAATAAAGAGTATTGTATATTTTTTGTTATTTTTTAACTAAAACAACTGATCACGTATGAGTTATAAATAACGTCTAAAACTTTGCTGCAAAACCAGTGTATAAATAATCTAACATTGTTTGTTTTTTCTCTGCTCTGATTGGGAAAACCAGGGAGAACAATTTTCCGAGAAAACAGTTTCCATTGCCAACTCATCAGCTTCGAAAAAAGTTGGTTTCAAACAATATAGTGTACATTTTTCAATTCAAAGTTTTGATTTTATGACTTTCTAACTTGTTTCAAAAAAATTATCAAATTTCCTTGAAGAAGTAAATCGATTCTGAATAAAAATAATAATGGCAATAATGGAAAACTTTCGATTTCTCTCCACGTGAATTTCAAAAAACAGAGATTTTCTTCAAAAATACTCTACAACAAAATGAAATAAAATAAAATACAACAAAATATGAATATATTCTGCAAATACATGAATTGGAAAATACTTTTGGAAAAATTAACGAATTACGAAATTCCTTTAAAAAAGCTCCAAATAAACTCCATTATATTCTGAAAAAAAATCGAAAAACCCCGAATCCGCAAAGATATGCTATACAAGGACAACAAAAAAGAAAAAACATTAAACAAAACCCTCACAACTTTACCTGGAAAATTATACCAAAACCCACAAAAAAAAGGAATAAATCAAAATTCCCCTACACCCTCGTTTTAAGAAATCATAGAATCCAATTCAAACTTCAGAAAACACTTAAAAAACTTATAGTAAAAAACTTGCAACCGAAATGAAAAATCATTAAACAGAAAAAACAAGCTCCTCGCAAAATGTACAAATTTGGATACGTAAAAAAAAATTAATTCGAAATAAAAACAATGATGGCAATAGTTTGAAACTTTTCGATTTATTTATACATCAATTTATTGACATAACATTCATTCGTAATTGTATAATGAACAAGGAATAATTGAAAAATTTTTAGGAAAAAATTGGCTTCTTTTCAGATTCCTTCGAGCCACGAAAAATAATTGGAACTCACTATAAAATTAGCTTATTTAAAAAAACCTGAATAAAATCCACAAGAATAAAAATCTAGAAATTCCCTTGTTCCAAAAATAACCCAAAAATTTCCTAAAAAATCTCAGTAAAAAAATCAATAGAATATGAATTTTTCTAAAATTACTGAAAAACAAAAACCTTCCCCAAAAATAGTTTTCAAATATATAGATTTGAATATATTCCTCAAAAATATTGAAAATACTAGAAAAAAAATGCACAAAAAAATGATATTCCCACATTTCAAAACCCCACAGATAATTATCTAAATATAAACTGCATTATATTACTAAAAAAATCAAAACAACAAATACTCGAAAACATTTAATAAGAAGAGACTACCGAAAAAATCATTTAATCAGATTCTCACAAGTCGGCCTAAAAAAATTCTCCCAGATCCCACTAAAAAAATGAATAAATAAAAATTCCCTTCGCCTTTCTGAAGAAAAAAAGAAAACTAGAAAACCCTAACCAAAAGCCACAAAACACATGTAAAGAACCTCCGAGCAAATCATTTGCCAGAAAAAACGAGCTCCTCATGAAACGTATTCAAATTTCGTAAAATTTATCCAGACTTTGGAATTTCCAAGAAAATTATCGAAATTGCAAAAAATGTTCTAATGAACGGATTCTTAAATTCTCAATAATAATATCTTAGTGAAAATAGTGATTTGACCTGAATTTCCTGAAAATCACAAAAAAAAACAGACTTTCCTCAAACACATTCTACAGATAATGATATTCTACAATAGAATACATAAAATAAAGTAATAAAAATATCTTGAAATATTTCTCAGAAATATTCAAAATACTCGACAAGAAATTGCAGAAAATAAAATTTCCACATCGCAAAATCCCATGGAAAATTAAAAAAAAAAAAAAAAAAAAAAAAAAAACAGAATTATATCCACGCAAAAAAATAAAAAAATCCTTCATCCTCAAAAACATTCAATAAAAAAACTGGGTACCACAAAAAAAAATTCAACCAGATTTTTACAATTTGGCCTAGAAAAATTTTCCGAAACCCACCAAAAAAGGGAATAAATCAAAACCCTTCTACATACTTTTCCCTCAAAAAAAAAAAAAAAAAAAAAAAAAAAATCAGAAAACCCTACTCAATACACAGAAAACAATAAACCCTGTAAAAAACCTGCAAGCAAATAAAAAAGAAGAAACAAGCTCTTGGCAAAACGTGGGTATGCGTTAAAATTTTGCAAAATTTAGCAGAATTTTCTGAATCTTGCGATCCAAGTATTAAAATTTCCCAAAAAATTATCGACATTGCAAAAAATGTTCTAATAAACGATTCTAAAATTCTCAAGAATGTCTTAGTAAAAGTATTGATTTAACCTGAATTTCCTGAAAATCACAAAAAAACAGACTTTCCTGAAATACATTCTGCAAATGATAATATTCTACGATAAAATAAATGAAAAAAAGTAATCAAAATATCTCGCAAACATAAAAACAGTAATATTTTACTCAGAAATATTCACAATAACCGACAATAAATGACAAAAAAGAAAAATTTCCACATTGCGAAATTCCATAGAAAATTTGTAGAAAAAACACAATTAGGTATATCCACACAAAAAAATCAAAAAATCCTATATCTCCAAAACCATTCAATAAAAAGAGTATGCACCAAAAAAAAAATCAACCAGATTTTCACAATTTGGCCTAGAAAATTCTCTCAAAACTAGAATAAATTAAAATTCTTCAACGCCCCGCCCCGCCGCGCCCCGAAAAAAAAATATAAAACTTCATTAAATACTTGGAAAACGCTTGAGAAACCCTGTGAAAAACCTGCAAGCAAATAAAAAAGAAAGACAAGCTCTTCCCGAAACTTGGGTATTAAAATTGGACAAAATTGAGCAAGACTTGGCTGAAAATGCGCTAACAAACGATTACGAGACTCTGTGATATAGAGAACGAACGAATAAAAATGAATGGAATAAATCACGTTTCTCTACACCCCGCAAAAAAAGAAACTTAGGAAATCCTACTGAACGTTCGGAAAACACTTCGAGAGCCTGTCAGCAATTGGGAAAAAGCTCTTGGCGAAAGGCGGGCATGAAAACGTCGCGAATGTGGTGTCGTCGTCTGAGCCACGGGCCCCCTCGTCCCATGCCACTGCGTGCTCGCGGCCCCTCCCCGCGCAGCCCCTGGCCGCCAAATCCCTGCGCTCCCACATCCGCGGCGTTTTTTCCGCACCGCGCGAAATGAAGGAATCGGGAGGAATGGAAGAAGCGTGCACGAGGGAGAAGAAAAGGGAAACTCGTGCATAGTGTGACGTTGATGGAGAGATTAGGCGAGGCATTGGTGAAGTACTAGGCGTATAGAGCACCTGGTGGAGGGCCGTGAGTCCGTCGACGTTGCCGGTGTTGATGTCGGCGCCGTCGAGGAGGAGGCGCTGCACCTCGGGTTTGTCGGCCGCGGCGCAGGCGGCGAGGAAAACGCAGTCCGCCGAGAAGCGGACCCTGCGCCCGGGCGGCTTCTGGGGCTTCTCCGGGCGCTCCTGGAGACGTCCCGAGGACTGCCGGTTCGTCTCGGATTCCTCCCATCGCCTCAGCTGCTCCGCCCGCTTGAACAACGCCGACGAGGACCTCGTCTCCAGCGACATTATTATTTTATTATTATTTCCCTCCTCCTCCTCCTCCCGATCACTCGCCCCAACGCGCGACAACGCGCAACAACCACCCGGGGGCCAACGAGGAGGCAATATTATCTCGCGATCCCCTAAAATCGCCCGTCGCCCCGGCGGCACCCGCGCGGCTCCATGCAAATTAATAATTATCACTCCCCGAAATCCAATATCGCCGATTTTCGCGATATACTCGCGTCGACACTACTACTCGACACTACTCAGGGTTGCGCTAGTGGGCTGTAGTGGGCGATACAAGACAATACAATGCAATATGTACAAGATACAATTCAATACAATTATTACAATTGCAGTGTCGTCGAATTTAATCTCGCTCATGAAAATGCACCTTCACCACCTTGACACCTTAACAAGTCGATAATGTAGTTTCCTAACAACTACAGCTGACGTAACGCGTAAATATAAACTGTGCGAATGTTAATATGCTCGATATAAAATTGCATTGTCAATTGTTGTCGATTGTTGCTGCTGCCAAAATCTGACAGTAGCGTTGAAAATATCATTAGAGAACCAATGTTTTTTGTGAAAACTCTGTAGTTCGTGTTGGTTTTCGATCGCTTCGACGAATGCGCGAGGCAACATGACGAGCAACGTCAATAATTCCAGTTCGCTGCCAAAAACTAAAAAACCCTCAGGTATACTCGAACTGTATTTTTTTGCGTTTTTGCATTTCTTTGGAATAGCATGTCAACAGATTGTGAGTCGTCAATCAAAAGTAATTCTCTGTATGTCGTAATCGTATCAGTTTTGTGCATGTTTTCGAATATGTATGTTTGCAAGTGGAATATTAATTTCCTATTTTTTTTTTTTTTTTTTTTTTTCAAATGAAATTTCGCTGAATTATTGCGAGAATAAGCTCTAGAATTTAATATTTCAGTAATTTCATATTATTTTTATCGCATAACTTTTTGTTATTAAAAGTTAAATTTTTTTGCACAAAATTTCATTGAAGCATATAATAGTATAGCACTTAAATGAATTATAGTTATATTTTTATTTAATCATTTTTATCGTACAATTGTTGTATACTTATGAGAATTTTTATTCCTATCATTGTGGAATTAATGTATTTATTTAGGAGTTGAACGCATTTATGTCACATTTGAATACTTGGCGATACCCTGTATTATGTGTGGAATTACAAAAAAAACAAGCAATGAAAACCTGAAAGACCATAAATAATTTTAATTGTGAGAAATTAAGCAAATTTGTATAGTTACGGAAAAACTATGAAAGATTTAATTAAGGCGGGCAAATTTTCATAGAATTTGTAAAATTGTAAATAGTTTAGATAACATTTAAAATTTCAGAAATTGAAATAACATCAATAGCTTCAAATGTTTTTTAGATTCCAAAAACTTGGAAAAATTTTTGGAAATTTTGAAAAAATACATAAATTTTGTAGATCGTAAAATTGTAGATGAAAAACGTTTTGTCTCGCGAAGATAGTCGAAAATTTTGAAAATTTCAATCAAAATCTATGATTTCAGGAAATGTTAATAAATTCTGTTATCAAAAATTTCTGATGATATAGTAAAACTACAATTAGTAAATTAATCCACTTGCGTACATTTAAATAACTTGATATGATTTTTACAATGCTGTGTCCAGACAAAACATGAAATTTAAAATAGGACTCAGAATCATATAAGACACACAGTAAAAAATCTCTGATGAAAAATGTACCTCAAGTTCCAAACATTTGATACTAAACGAAAAGAAAAATTTGATAAATTTTTTACTTCTGGTCACCGGGAGGATAGTGTTTAATTTATTTTTTGGGAGCATAAGTTTGTTGTTTCAACTGAAAAGTTCCTAAAAGCAACAGGGAAAGTTTTATTTTTCAACACTTGTCTTTTTCCCTTTTTCGTTAAATTTTAAACGTTTGGAACTCGATGTACATTAATGACAATTCCATGCCCAAAGTTAGCGAGGCTCAGACCAGTGATTATAAGACCAACTCGCTTAATTCTACAAGGCTTTGACGAAATTCTCTAGGCTAGGCCTTGTGATTTGCATCAAAATTTTTATGTGAATCATTGTAAGCTAGAAATTTTACCCGAAGATGGCAAAATTCGCAAAGATCATAAAACCACTAGGCTGAGCCTAGGGATTTTACTAGTGGCCAGTAAATTTCAGGGGTGAGCGTACAATCTCCAGCATCCAATCAGAAATCAGTGCTGAGAAATCACAGTGGTCATTATTAAATTACGCTCGATGCCATTTATTTTATTCTCGTGATTCACTTGTTCACAGACAGTGCATTTAAGCAACAAAGGCTCCCAGCCTGGCAACCAATCCTCACAGCAGGCACTGTACTCCCTACCTTCTTCATCATCGGCATCATCTTCATCCCCATCGGCGTCGCCCTCATGTACTTTTCCGACCTTGTCCAAGAAAGAGTCATTGATTACACCGAGTGCAATGCCACCAACCTAAAATACAGCGGTAAAAAATGCTCCGACGTAGTATACAGCGCGAACCCAGAAAACAACGAAACTTGCCAATGCGCCATATCATTCAACCTTGACGTGGACTATTCTGGCCCCGTTTACATGTACTACGGACTGGCGAATTACTACCAGAACCATCGCAGATACGTCAAATCTAGGGACGATAATCAGCTCTTGGGACACCTCAGCCAGGATGTTTCAGAAGACTGCGCACCAGAGATTTATGCCAGGGACCCAGAAGGCCGCGCCATCGCGCCATGTGGAGCTATTGCGAATTCTCTGTTTAGCGATGTTCTCACTATTTTCTCCTACCGCACCAACGATAATGTGCCCTTGAAAAGAACCAACATCGCTTGGCAGTCGGATAAGGAGAAGAAATTCAAGAACCCGCCGCTCAAAGAAAATACCTACGAAGCCTTGAAAGAGGCTTTCAAAGGTTACGCGAAACCGGTTAACTGGACGAAGAATATTTATGACCTCGACAAAGACAATATTGATAACAATGGCTTCCAGAATGAGGATTTGATCGTTTGGATGAGGACCGCAGCTTTGCCCAATTTCAGAAAACTTTATCGCATTATTGAGGGTGGATTGGCGAAGGGACCGTACAAGTTGAATATTGATTACAGTGAGTTGAGATGGTTCCTTGGATTTTTGGAAAAAAAGAGGACTCTTTGGGTGGAAATCAAAGACCAACTTTTATATACTTTCAGCATATCCTGTCCACGCGTTTTCGGGCAAGAAAAAAATGATCCTCAGCACGACATCGGTTCTTGGTGGAAAAAATCCATTCCTTGGAATAGCCTACATTGTAGTTGGTCTAATTTGCTTCGTGATTGGCGTCACGCTTTTGATAATACACGTCAAATGTTCGAAAAGGTGAGCCAACGCGTTGAATTTAGGCCTTAATTATCCAAAATTTTGTACATACTGTCACGGAGTGATAAGGAAATGTCGTTGGTTGTTTACAAATATGAGGCAAAAGTCTTGAGATGTGTATTTGTATCCAACAATTTTCTTCTGAAATATGTATTTAAATGTTCCAATCATAACAACTTGGGAAATTAATTTAACGATGACCAAATAATTTTTATGCACAGGTGACAGGACCAAATAATTCTAAAGTGTGAAAATTTGGAACTTGAATTAAATCTTTGAAATACTTTGATTGGATAAAAAATTTTTTCACTTGAATTCTTCATTTTTTTTTTTATTTTAGACTATAAGAATACAAAAATTGAGTTTTAGTAAATATTTAACCGAATACGGTATGAAAAAAGGACTAAACTGTTAAAACATTGTTTAACATTGAAATTTTTTTAGCAAATAACATTATTAACTTTTTAATATTTTAAATACCAAAGCCACTTTCATTTAACAAATATAAAAAAATTCTAATTGAAGACGGCGATTTTTACGAAAATTTTTAATGGCAGAAGCGAACAAAATAACTCGACTTTTCTTTTTGCTATGTACGACATTAAAACTATACAAAATCTGTACATAAGTCATGCGTGTAATGTAAGTTTAATTTATTGCAAAGTTTTCTTTGAGATTGAATTTTATGACTGTGTTGAATACTTTTGAAATATTTAATAATATAGTACCGTCGTTTTCGTATGGAAAATACGCAGTTGTTTGAAATAATTGTAATGGCAGCGACATTTACGTGAAGAATTGTGAAGAATACATGAAAAGGATGAAAAATGAATCTCGTGAGTGTTTTTCGATACTTTCAAAGCTCCCCTGGTTTATTCCACCTGACTCCTTTTTTTTCTGGTACTCTCAGGAATTTTATTTTATTTTATCATAATTTAGAGAATCGTTCGAAGACCAAAAAGAAACTTTAAAACTTTACTGTTTCTTGAAATGTTCTACCTTATTTTATTTAAAAAAGGATCCTGTGTATTGCATTCCTGATAAAAATAATTTTATTTTCAATTTAGTGTTTTGAGAAAAAAAATATTACTTGCTATAAAGTCATAAAATCATCTCAAATTCACACAAAAAGGACATCTGACTCAAGATTCATGATAAGTGTGTAAAACAAATTTATTTACTCATCATTCCGGCATGTCAGGACTGTAAAAAAGCTTGTGACCTTTTTCCCTAATCTCTACTTGAATATTTTCTCATTCCACCAAATAACTTATATGTGGATCGAGTGATTTCTTTAGTTTTGCATGAAAAAAAAAAATTACAGCCCTTTGCTTCTTGCTACATTATTTTAGATTGTAAACAAATTTATTTTCTTGTATAATATTCTCAAACTAACAGCTCTGCCATTATTTTTTTTCTGTAGATTTGTCGCTTGCTACATTAAATTGTTGAAGGAATGTCTACGTCTGATTTTTGCATGATTTTTATGGCATTTTTTGTTTTGTTTTTCAGCACTAAAGAACGGCTAAGTATAGACCAGAACACACCATATTGAAAAAGATCAACTACTTAATTAATTAAGTCGTGAATACAGTAAGTATTTATTTTTCAACGAGTGCCTTTTTATGTATAAATAACAGAGTATTTTTACTATAGAATTTTATTCTTTGATAGAAAATATGTTGAATGATGGATTTTGGAACATAATTAAAAAGAAAATGTTTTTCTTAATACTCTTTCCATAGGAATCAGTTAATGTAAATTCAAAAACATCTTTTTTTTTTTGTCTAGTTTATAATTGTTGTAATAAATTTTAAAAATTCATGTTTTTCAATTACTTTTTTTTGGTGTAACTGAATCCTTTTGGGAGAATATTTTGTACTACAATTTTGTTTCAGTGTACAGTACTCTAATTTCAATATGAACTAGTCAAACATAATATCAAGACTTTTATTGTTTATTTTTTGATATCCATGTAAAACTTGAAAATCTTGATAAATATTAGCCTAGTTGTAAGTTATTTGTTGTTTTACACACAATTTATTGTTAACCACAAGCATAATTTACCAGGGTTTTTCGTTTACCCAAATTTTTGCATTTATTGTATGTGTGGCAATGCCGAAAAAATGTTGTCTGTGTAAAATTAAAGAACTATGTTTGAAACACGAAAATAATATTGTGAAGTACAATTTTATTAGAAATAAATCGTGGATTCAAAGTTGATGTGATTTTTTATTGATTTTTTAATCCTGAAAATGTGATGAAAATGGACCACTTGCGAAATAAATTCTACTGTATGTAACTATTTAATAGATGAACAAAACGAAATTCAAAGGTCAATGGACAAACAAAAAAATTATAAATATTTGAGTTTCCTAGAATGAAAATTGCTCTCCAAGAAATGTACATAAATAAAGAATAAATAAATAAGTGAATAAAGTATATAATGAATTGATCAAGTTGAAAGTAATTTATTAATTGAAATGAAAATATATTTATAAAATCATAACTAAAGGGTTATCAATACAAAAATAACAAAGTTGAAAAATTAAATACTCAAAAATTCAGAAAAAGTGGAAAAGAATTTGAATTTCTCTTGTCTAAAAAAATATTATTACTATTATTAATGATAATATTTATAATATATGATTGTAAGTATAAATAATAGTAAAAAATAATTAACAATACACTTGAAAAAGTAAAAAATATTTCTCATATCACTTTTCTACCAAGATTTTTGATAATCATAACAATAAATGTTATTTTAACTTCTGAGGATCAAAAATTGCTTATAATTAAGAAATGAAAGTTTATATAAATAATACATAAATAGAGAATAATGATAATAGTAAAAGTGAAAAAAAATAAATAAATTATAATTTGGAAGAGATGAATATATTAGATTTTGAATCTGATTTTCCTACAAAAATATTTAATTTGTTGGCCAAAGCGAATTTTTCGAAATTCTCATGAACCATAAAAAACATCAAATTATGTAAAATAAAGTTTCTTTCTTTTTTTCTAACAGTGGAATAAAATATGCATGACAATATCATTTATTAGAAACAATAGAAACAAATCCATAATTATAATACGATCAGGAATAATCGATCGCTACGTCAATGGCAAAATCCTAATCAATTTGAACACATTGAAATTGATTGTTTTGCCTACACATCCGTCATGATCCGTCAAAACAGAGACACAAGTCAAAAAAAATCAATAGCAAAACTGAAAACAATAACGCCAACTGTCACTAACATGTGTTCTAAAAGTCATAACAGTAACTGACACAATACGCAAACAATAACTCTTTCTCCCTTCCTCATTTACGATGACACGTGTGTATATTTCTATAGTGATTTCCAATCGGCGCGTGCCAACGTAATATAAATGATATCAAATCAAATTTCAACAAGTTAATAAGTGAGAAGAAAGAAAAATAACTTGAAAGGTAATATGAATATAATTTTCACACAATCAAGTAATAAACAAGTTTTAATAGCTCGAGATTATAAAAATGAGCCGGCAATATTTACACACAAATAAAAGACAGCTTTCAACAATGAAATTTGGCTTGTAAACAAAACGGTTTATTGAATCAAAAGTACTCGTTTCGATACATATTGCTCGATTGTGAAGTGAAATTAATGGTAACATTATAGTAATAAAAGTGGGGCGCGCGCGAATGGGTGTTTTTTGGGATTTTATAATGGTAATAATGGCAGCATTGACAAATACGTGATGGCCGTTGCCAGCGATTGGGAAAACGCGTACCCGTCCTAATCGCTGTTTATTCGCGAAAACGCGTGTCAAAGTTACGCGGTAAGTGTGATAAGTGACTGTTGAGTGAAATAAGGATTGAGGTGATAAGGAGATTGGCCGATTCGCGGGTTAACACGGCCCAGAGACGACGGCGTTTTCGCAAACGTCGAGGACGTTGGAATCGCGACGCTATCGTCCTTCTCGAGGCAATTTTTCCCCAGGTATTCCCAGCGGGCTCTCTGTCATTCGGCTTTTCCGGCGAAGCCCAGGGCGGGAAAAGCCCCGGTGGCATTGCTTTCCTTTTGTTTACGCCTTGTCATTTGTTTTTGTTGTGTGGCATAACCGCGCGCCGCTGCTATCGCCGCGTATTGTGTATGTGATCGCGCATGTGTGTGGCGTCACACACATTTGTAAACACGCGTCCGTGAGCACGTAGCCTTTTCAGATAAAGGGTTTTTCGTGGGAAACGTTGCCGCTTCGTATACAAATCGCGCCAACATTTTGAATTGTCTTATACGTGGCATTTAAAGTTACAGGACTTTTTACAGTAATTCTGGCCAATTTCGGAAGCAGTTTTCGATGCTATTTTATTTATATTTGATTATTATAATCTCCAACGTATATTGTGGTTTTTCTTAACATATCGAATAGCTCATTAGTTCAAGTTCATCGCTAGTCAAATTTTTCGTCCATTTAAAATATTGTAAGAATTTATAATGGATAGTACAATCGATTCCGAGTCGAATATTTCATTCATTATACAATTTTGTAAAATTATACACATATAATTTTTCTACATTATTTTGTAATACGAATGAATAGCGTCTAGTTTCATCAGATCGATTCACAGTCAAATTTCTTATTCACAATACAAATTAGTAAAATTTTATGATGTATAAAATAATGCTGCAATGATCCATATTATTGTTTGGAATGTTATGAAATTTTTTAATGCGTAAAATAATAATATAGTAATTATCATTAAAAAATGAATAGCACAATTGATTCAGAGTCCAATTTTTTTCCATTGTTAAATTTTGTTAAATTTTAGAATATTGAAAAAATATGCCAAGAATCGTTTTGAAAAATTTCTTGACTATTGAAATTATTACCCTAAGAAAAAAATATTCGACTAAAAATATAAGTAAACATTTAAAGGTAAATAATTCTTCCAATAATATCCCAGTTATTTATTTTTATTACTATAGAATGTTAAACAATTTTATGATAGTTATATTTTATCAATTATGAGGAAATTGTACATTATCAAGTTATTAAATTACAAACATACATTTTTTTATATAATACTTCATCATATGAATGAATAAAGTCTGTAATTCTATCAAATCAATTCACAGTCTCGTTTTTTATTCGTTATAAAATATTGCAAAATTTATATGACATTGAAATGTTATTATTTGTAATTTGATTCTATATTATGAGTAAATAGTCTTCAAATCGATTCATAGTGAAATTCGTTATTTATTATTAATTTAGACTTGATTCTAGGTAATCCTGATATATTTTTTCATTAATTAATAACTGTGCTGATGAATCGGTTTAAAGAATTTATTCACTTTAATGAAATGACTACCCTCCTAAAAAAATATTCTTCTGGAAACATAAATGAAATAATATAAGTAAATTTAATAAATTCTTTGAATTGTTTCCTAGTTCAACATGCTTATCGTTATAAAATGATTAAGAATTTATAAAAGTCATATTTCATGAATTATGAATCATGATACAATTTATTATATACTGTACTATGAATGTGAATGCAGTCTATAATTACACAAAATTGAACTTCATACTCTAATTTTTTTGTTCATTATAAAATATTGTAAAAATTTATAATATTGAAATTTCATTAATTGTGACCTAATTTTATATTATTCTGAAAATTTTTTTTATTAAAAAAAATTAATTTATGATCATGAAATTTTGAAAAATTGTATAATATGTACATTTTATAAATCATGATAATATGTTCTATTTTCTATTTCTCTTCTGAGAAAAAGAGAAATGTGTTTCATTGTTTGGCTCCAAAAAATCGGAAATTAGAAAGATTGCGAATCTCAATAATGGAGTGTTATTCAAAGATTATTTTTTTGTTTTCACTATAGACCATATGATAATTATTTTTGTATCAATTAACTCATCTCATGATTTTTACTGAAATAGCATTTACTGTATAAAATTGACAAATTGACAAATATATTTTCTTATATTTTGGATTTAAATCATATGAATGTTGTTGGCTTGGGATGTAAACAATAATTATTAAAATCGAAAACATATATTTTTATCTTTTATATAATTCACATTATACATTGTAATATAAATAAATAAAGTCAATGAATTGTTTAAATTGTACCCCAGTAAAATTTTATTCTGATGATATTTTGTATTCTTTGAAATATCATTTCAATAATGAAAAAATATTTATCAAAACTGTTCCTTAGTGAAAAAATTAATCTACTGAATACAATTAAATTGACAGATAGCAAACGTGTGCTCATGATTATAAATTGTGTAATTATTACTTCTACTATTAAATGATTTGTCTAAATATATTCATTGGAATACTATAGATCATGAATAGTATATTTTGTAACGAGGACCTGAGGCCTGGCTTTTAGGGCGAGGACCAATTTATCTGCCAAGGCTGATGTTTGGTCCGAGAACAAAGCCACGTCCCACGGTCTGAGGTGCAAACGATACTTTTTGCAAAACACGCAAAAAATGGTACTTGGAGGACTTGTACGGCCGCGTTGAATACGCCCAATTCCGACCGGCAAACGCTTCAGTCCCTGGCGACACGTACTGGAGCAATGCCTCAGTGCGTGTTTTGCAAAAAAAAAAATTTATGAATATACATGTTTTCTTTTATTCAAGAAATCTTGAGAATTGTGATGTTTTAGAATTTTCAATCATCTCAAATGTAATGAATTATTTCTTAAGGTTTTAGTTTCATTCATTTAAAAACTATTTAGCCTTTGACAGTTTCTGTAAACCAAGATATCACTTTACAAAAAAACTATTTATTCAGACATAACTATCTATAATTATTTTCAAATTGATTATAGCTTAAATGTGTATTATTAAAAATTCTCAAGTCATCTTGATATTTTACAGGTTCAAAATAGAATTCATTCATTTTGGCTTGAGAAAAACGAATATAAAGTCGATCTGAAATATTAACACTAAATAACTGATTAATGACCTTCCTTAATTTACATTTTTTCAGTGATTATAAAAACTATATTCTCAGTAGGGTTCAAAGTACTTGAAAAAACATTTTTTGTGCTAAGTTCTGCTGTAATATTTTATCTAGTTGAAAATTTTCAAACTGTAGTTATTGAAGTCATGTGAGCCTTAAAAAAAATCTTGTTCTTTCTTTTATTTGATTACATTGCAATCGTTTCATCATCTTCAAAAAAAAAAATATCTTCATTTGTGATTTTCTTCCAATTTCCATTAGAGAATCTATTCGTATTACATTTTTTTTTATCACCAGTCATGAAACATTCATTTTATATCTAATTGTTTTAAAAGTGTACTATGAAAATTGAAAAGGAAAAAACTCGTTAATTTTTTTATAAGAAATATTTATGATTTAATTCTGAAAAACAACTCATAAAAAGAACTACACTTTTTGATATTGATTTTTCAATTTTTTTTATAGGCGACCTTTCTTGAAAATATTCTCATGAATAATGTAGTCATGTGTTATTGATTTGTTCAAGGATTTTTACTGCAGTCAATTTTACAAGTTTTATCATCAAAAGTACTCTTTTGAACAAAAATTACGAAGCAAATAAATTATGAAAAAGACTTTTTGCAAGCCAGTGAGTGGAAAGATTTTTTTAACTCAAAATTAAGGATTCATTTTTTATTTTTTAACCAAAGTAAAAAATATGTGTATCATACCCAAATATTTATAAGGATTCCAAAAATAAATTTTTAAGTCATGAATTCTAACTTTTTTTAAGGATTCGTTAAAAAAACTCAGTATTTTTGCATGATAATTTTCCTTCGATATTCGTTAGATAAAAAACTAATGAAATGAAAAGATTATTCTTTTTTTAGACACTTGTGTAATGCATTTTTGAATTTCATCATTTGCGACATCAAGTTTTGGAAATATTGTGATTCTTCTTTCGAAAAACTTATATTTGCATTCAACTTGGATAAGTTTTACTATATTTTTACTATTATTATTTATATTCAGAAATTTTTTTAATACTTTGCTTATTACATTTGGTTATGTATTTATTTTTTCTTTTCATTTTATAAAAAAATGTTGTAAAATTATTTTCGTCTACCAATTTTAATTGGTTCAACTGAATTCATTCAAAGTATACTATTCTCTTGTAAATTTTACATTTTTAACGCATCTTTTCTTGAATTAGAGATAAAAAACTTAGAAATCTCCAAGTATCAAATATTTTCAGTGTATGGATCTGGTTGAGTATCGATTTAAAAACCCCGCTTTACGCTTTAAAACTCTAGTTCCATTTAAAAAACACGCTTCTGTAGAGAGCGCCCTGGTTGCCAATAACCTTAAATTCTCTTTTCCAGCTGTCGTTTTCATCGTTTTTTTCTGTTTTGTTCCGCTTTTTGCAAATTTCAAAATTTTCCACCCATGGTTAGTAACCCATCAAATATGACCTGTATCTCAAGTTTTTTTTTTATAGTTTTTTTTTCTCGAAATTTCGATTTCATGCAGTGTCTGACTTTTCTCTATTTTCTTGTTCAAATCCTGAATTATTTCAACGAAACAGTGATTTTTAGTGTTTTTAGCATAATCTGCTAAACATTATGAATATTTTTATTTCATTGATAAGTGCGTCGTTTGAAAATTTCCACCTGGACTGCAAAATTCGTTAATTGTATACATTGCGTTATTGGTGTAAATAGTACGAATAATTTCATCAGTTATTATGAAAAAATGGATTTAAAAAGTACAGGAAAAAATTAAGCTACGTTGGAGATTAAAATTGACATAATTGATAATATTCTAGTGAATTCGCACGAAAATGACACTTTGACTATTTGATTGTAGATGTGTCTATATGAAAAAATGGAAAATTCATTTTGCAATAAGTAGACTTTATTTACCATATTTTAAATAATTTATTTTTGATAGATTTGTCGCTGTTTTTGAGAGTGTATGTATGATAATTTGTCTGTTTATTTACTTATATCTGACATGTAGATAATAATTTTTCTTTTGATAAAAAAACTGTTCAATACTTTATAAGAGTTTTGGGCTTTTTTAACTGATTAAAATTTTACAGGATACTGGTTATAGTTTTATAGTAATTACATTTATTTTTTCATGCATTTAACTGTAAAAATAATCATTTGTTATCAGAAGTTGAATAATTGTTTGCATCAAACTATTCAAGTTCTCGGTTGATATATAATATCAATTTATTTTTCAAGGTTTATTTTTAATATTCATTTACAATGTTTCATTTCAAAACAATAGCGAATTTCAAAATTATAAAGAACTTTTGAATTTATACAACGAAAAGGTGAATTTTATGCAAACCAATTTTGTAATGGTACCGTTTTTGAATATGTGCATTTTTTTTTTTTTTTTTCAAAAAGCGAGTCGTAATCTGTAGGTATTTAAAAATGTTTTTATAATGGACAAAACATTGACCAATTAATAGTTCTGATACATGAATTTTTTGTTTTATTATTGAAAATATTTGCACAGAAATAGTTAATGCATGAAAATTTTGTATAATAATGACAAGTAATAAAAATATCTGCTTTAATTGAATATGATTCTATGTATAGAACTATCTAATACCATTCAAATACAATTTTTGTATAATAGTTTGTATTTTATGATGATTAGGTAAAAATGCCCAAATCACATTTCAGAATGATTATGATGTATTTATGCGATTGTATCACATATTGTTATAATTGAAATCATGAAAATTAAATTAAAGTAACCCTTAATGTAACATAATTATGGATGTAAAATTATCTATTCATGGTTAAATTATATTCAATTTGTAAAATAGCTTGATTGGATCATTTTGTTAATTTCGAATTCGTCATCTTTCTTAGATGGTTCTTTTTTCCTTTTCACCCATTTTTTCTAATCATTTCAACGACAAATAAAAAAGCCTAAATCGATATTCCCTACAATTTTGTATATATTCATGTAATTGCATCATATGTAATTAAAGTCATGGGAATAAATATAAAACATTTTTACTGAATTCAGTTTTCATAACAGCCTGATGAAATCATTTTATTTCATTACAATCGATTTTTTTTATTTACTTTTCTGCATGGTGCGTAAATTGTGAAATTCATATTAGATTGTTACACACTGAAAGAAACGAAATGTTCAAAGATGACATATTATTGAGACTATTGATAAAATTGATAAAAATATATCCTACTTGAATGAAATTTTTATCACAATTTAATTTGATTTTTTCGTCTCATTTTAATACATCATCTTTTTTCAGTAATAATTATTATCAAGAATTATCATTCAAGGACTAACAACGAAAACATTTTTTGTTTCAGATTTTTGGAAGTGACAGTTTCCCACCCATCAAACTATAAAAGTGAAAATCAATTGAGCCAATGCCATTTGATTATAAATGGGTCAATGTTTTTTGTATTTGGATTCATAGACGAAATTCGTCACATCGAGTGTTGTAAACGAAAGTCCAGGGATGTAAAATTGGAGATTTCCCTGGTTTAAACAACCAGGAAATCGTTCGAATGCGGATACCGAAAAAAAAAGAACGTCGAAAGTAAAAAAACGAGTAATGCATCATGCAGTTACAGAAAGACAAGAGATAATGAAGTTTTGTTTCTTCACAAAACGAATAAGGTGAATTTCATTATCATATATTTTGTACTAGAATGAAAATGATAATCAAAATTATTGCAGCTCTTGAAAAAATTTTTTAACAATTGAAATATTGAATAATGTAAATTCTGGATTCCTGAAAATTTGGAATTTCCCAGTTTACGAATAAAATGTATTGCTTTTTTTACCGTAAACCGTAATAAAATTTGCCAAATATTATATTTGTATATAAAATAAAAACTGAACCTTTTGCTAGTCCTATCTAGATTGTTTTTATTAAACCTGAAACCATAAAAAATTGTATGATAGGTATTTTGGAATATATTTTTAGGAACTCCTGTTATTTGAAATTTTTATCAACATTTCTCTATGCTTGATGAAATTATTAAAACAGAATAGAAAACAGATTGGAAATAATAAAACCAATAGCCACGATGGACATTTTTTTTTTTTTTTTAATTTTACAGCGTCTTAACTATTGTTGACAGAATTCGGGAACTTTGTTTCTAGATTTCCGCGTAAACACCACGTGGGACGAAGGAAAAAACATTAGTGGTGGCTGAACGCTGCCAAAAGAAACGAGGCGCTGCTTGGGCATGCAGCAGCCCCAGTCGCGCCCTCTCCTTGGGGACTCTGTATCCTCTACAACATCCCCAACTGCTCACCACAATAACCCTGTCACGGTTCTAACTCACCAGCAGGTGCTTCATTTTTTCAAAAAAAATAAAAGCCCTTAAAATACATGACTGTTTTAATTGTAATTTATAAATTTCTTCATTGTATTAATTACGAAGTAAAAGTACATCTCTCATTTTCTCAATTATGACATTTCAATTACTTCAATAATTATACTTGAGTATTAAATGAGAGCAATTTTTGAATTACTCGAAACTGAATGATGTTTTAGCTACAGCAATTGCAACAGCTCCATTCACAGAACACTACTCAAGCTGTGACCTTTGCTTTGCAGCAACCACCTGGGAGCGTAAGTCAACTCGATTTTAATCAATTTTACAGTAAAGACGTGTAAAAAATTACCCTCTCCCCTCCTAGGAATATTCGTTATGCCCCCTTGCTTGTGAGTATTTAATTTTAGAAATAGGATTTTGCATAGCAACTACAAAATCATGCAGAATTTTGTAAATTTATAATTATATTTATGAAAATACAAAAAAAGCATCAAATCTATAAATACTCAAAATGTACGTGAATCAAATTTTCTTGAAAATCAATTTATTTGCCCAGAATATTTGGAGCTTGCAATCATTGAGTATCCCATTCTAAAAAAATATGCGGAAATCCATGAAAGTATTCAAATATACGAGTTTTTTGAAATAATTAAAAATTATGAAAAATCGTTTGAAATACTTGGCATTCATAAAACTTTCGAGTTCGGAGCATCAAATTTTTGAAAATTAAGTAGCTATCCATAAAAGTATTAGAAATATAGAAGAATACTAGAAAGTAGTACGAAATGTGATGAATGCTGTAAGACACGAAAGGGACAAAAAGAAAAAATAGGAATCTCTAAAATACTGAAAGTCTATAAGGATATTTTTTTCTCTAAGAAATATAAAAATGATAACGATGAAAATTCGAGATTCGGAGCATTCGTTTCTTAAAATTCACATAGAGATTCACAAAAATATTATAAATCTAGAAGAATACTAGAAAATACTATGAAATTGATGTGGAAAATTTCTGGAAATGCGAGATAATCTTTTAAATGGCATACATACTGAAAGAATAGACTTGAGATATTGTAGTTGCATGTGGAAAGTGATATATTTGAAAAAGTAAAAGCTTGAGCTTGCGAATAGATTCCCAAGTTGGTATGATGCTCACATAAATATTTATAGATGATAATTTATTATTGCTGATTTTGAATAATCATCATTACATCAAATATTGTATCATATATTTTTCATTTCATTTTATTGGCAATTTATTATTGTGTGATTTAATATTAGTAGAATATGTAAAGATACATTGGAATAATTGTATATTACGTTGATCCCTTTGATAGTCGAGTTTCCCCTCCATGTTAAATATCCTTGCGACGCTTCTGACGGAAGAATGTCAATAAAATTACCAGAACCAAGATACAAATGCCTCGGCATCGGGGAACCACATCGTTTACCTGAATCAGCTGAATCACGGTCAGATAAATCCAACGGGGACTGGCATGGGCCTACCCCCGGCTAGCCCCGCTTTCGGGGTGGGCCTGAACATGGGACTGCCGTTGTCGTTGCTCAACACAAGCCTGACGTCGCTCACGTCGAATGTCATCACCACGTCGAATCCATTGCTCAACCTCAGCATCAACCCTGGCCTCGCCGCAATCAATCCTAGCCTAAGCACCCTCAACGCTTTAAATTCTAGCCTCACCTCGAGCGTACCTTCCGACAGTATTACCGCTGCTGGCATTGGCCAAGATTTGAACGGCCTCAGCCAAGGCATCAGTAGATTAAGCACCTTAAGCTCCACGAGTATCAGCTCCAATTCCCTGTCGGGACTCACCGCCGCCGACATCGGCCTACAAAATCACCAAGCCCTCTCCAATCTTGGCTCCAGTTCAGCGACCACGCAGAATCTCAGCGCCAGTGCCATCACTTCCAACATGAATACCAGTGTCAATAGGTTTGTGGAATTACTTGGAGTAATACAACTCGAGTCACTGTCTCGGATTGAAATGTTGTAAGCAAAGTGCATGGGCACAAACATTTTGCAGGTCACTTAATGTTCTCACTTCGAATAACTTCAACCCCACAAGCAGTGCGCAGTTTCCATTCCAAACGATACAAAGCATCCAGAGCATTGCTCCACATATAATCGGTTCCGTGTCGAATTCAATGAACCATCAGCGGCCAAGCACAGGGGCTTCCTCAATGGCCAGTTCCTGCGCAAACACATTCACCAGCACCTGCGGCACTCCCATATCAGCGTCCACAACCACCAGCGCCACCCACGGCACAAGCGTCAACCAACCCATCAATGTTCCTCACTTCAGCATCATGAGTTCCAACATTTCGAGCGTTGTATCTTCGAACGAAGGGGCAACGTCCGCGAATTCCTCGCAGGTCAGTGTCTCGACTTTGGATATTATTGAGAAATAATGACAGAACAGGGCCAACATCTGAATCTGAACATGGCTATTTACAGATTTACTCGCAGAGGCAGTTCTCCCACGTGCCCACGTCTCTCGCTGGTTCCAACCAATCCAACGCGACGATCATTCCAAACATCAAAAACATGCAAACCATCCAAGGGAGGAATAGCAATTCCCCCGGGAGTCCACTTGCCATGCCAATGAAAAGTCCCGTATCGAGCATAGCGCCCCCTACCCCGAGCCCCAGTCCCAATAGGTTCATGCTTAGGAGCCCCGCTTCGAATTCCATGCAGTCCGCTCGAAACAGTCCCAGCCCGGTCGCGAATTCCACCCCAAACACGAGTTTCAATATTCAGCTACAAAGTCCCATGCAGAGTCCCATTCAAATCCAAAGTCCTGCGAGTTCCACCCCAAACACGAGTTTCAATATCCAGATTCACAGCCCGGCTCAGAGTCCGTATCCCCCTGCGAAGAGTCCTCATCTCTCGGGAAACTCGATCAACAACAAAAGTCCTGCCTCCGGAGGGAGCCCTGGACCACCATTGGTAAGTTTCATTTTTCATGAATGGAATTCGAAATTCACGGGTTTGATGGATTCACCATTGTGTGCTCCGCGCGTTTATTTACTCGGGTGTACTACGCTGCTGTAAACTTCCAATGACCAATTGGTATTTGTTGGTATTCCAATTGATTTTTCAATTGCAAATTAGACTCGAATTGTGAATCGCAAAAACAATTGGTCACCGAACGATTCTCAACTCGCAGCTAACTTCGGAGAGTTACACAAGATGACCGCTACCATGGTTAGAGCACTAAAATGAGCATCTATTTCATATTTAAAATATTAAATTAAAATAAATTAAACACTCGCCATATTCTGAGGAAAATGTTATTAAAAAGTTGTTGAATGAAAATATATAAAACTAAAGAAAATATTATTTATTAAAAATAAAACTGTCAATTACTTGTAATAACGCGATTTTTTTATGACGATCTTTTTTTCCCGATCTCGCAAAAAAAATCGAAGATCGAGCTTCTCGTCGAGAGAAAAATCGCATCAGAAAGATGGATTTCTGGAAAAAAAGATCCATCTTTATAAAGATCGATCTAAGGTCAACAACCCTATAGGTCGGTACTTACCAGGAAAATAAATGGAATATTTCCAATATTAGAAAATAAATGCTTCTCACCAATTATGTGAAAAAATTGCCATGCAGTTTCAACCAAAAATATATCGATCCTTATCGAAATCGAAAATAAATAGTAATTTCACTCAAAGAATAAAGAACATCCTCAAATCAATCAGCTGATCATTGTAGCTGGGACTTGAATTGTGAACATTGCGAATTAGAAAACGAATTGTGAATCACATGAAAAATCCTAAACTTGCAGCCCATTTCAAAGAGTTACACAAGACACAGACTGCGGAGTCGACATTCTAAGAGAAGTTCTTTATGAGGTTTCTTTTTTCCAGGTTCGGCCTAAAACGCCTATTTTGCAGCCAGCAATGCAGGTGGTGCAAATAATGACCCCGGGATATTCGACGGCGCCAACGCAGCTCGTGACGCGAACGCATCTTTTTGGAAATCAAATCCAACTTGCGTCTGCGAAAACTGCGAAGCAGCCGCCGCAAATTTTGCCAAAACCGCCCCATCAACAAGCCCCTGTTCAGCAGCAGAAACAGAGGACAACCACTACAATAACCACCAATCAAGTATGTGTTTTTCTCCAATTTTCTCCATTTTTCGTTTCAAAGTAAGGTCAGGAAAGAGTTGATTCTTTTTAGTCATGGTCGAAGGGGATTGGATTTTTTTTTAACCAGGGATTCAAAACCTTTTATGACAGAAGAATAGGGAACTTGACTCGAGATCAAGTTTGGTTTTTCTTTCTTCTAAATGATAATATACACTTTCAAAACGACGTTGCAAAAAGAATTTTTCAATTTGCGTGTGCTGCAATTTTCAAGTAAACCATAGTATTGTCATTCACATATTAATTTTTTTATACATTTACCATGATTTTTTAAAATTATAAGTAAATTTTTTCATCAGTTCATATTGAATTGAAGTTGAAAAAAAAATCAATATTTATATTCATTTATTTATATCAATGATTGATTATAAATTAAAGAATAATGAAAACAAAAAAATTAATAAACAATATTTGAATAATTTACTCATATACGATCATTCTCATCTTGACTATAAAGTTTTTCACTGATAAATATTTTCATCTCTTATTTTTTTAATATCTTTCATATTTGTTGTATTATTACATTGATATTCCGCATACAATCAACATTTAGTAATATGATTGAATTATTATTTATAAATAAATTTTATCGATTTAAAACTAAAATATTCAAAATTGAATATCATAAACAACATAAACCACTGAATCAATTCTTATTTTTCTTGATATATTTACTATTTGTATTATCAAAAATTTATTTTTTATTATTCCCAAAGTAAAGTATATCTCGCAGTTTTCTCAATTATTTATTTCATTTTATTTAATTTTTGAATATGAACTGATGTACTTTGCATTACAATTCTTGATACATTTTTTAATATTCTTTGCAATTAGAAAGAAATTTCTTCATCAGGTAATGTTGAATTGAATTTATTGAAAAATCATTATGTAGATTTATCAATCCAGATGAATTTATGATAATAAATTGTTCTGAAGTACTTGAAACCCGATTTGAGGCACGCAACTTTTTTTCCAGTATTTCATCTGATTTAAGCACACTCGCGAATACTTGATATTCTTTTACATTCAGCTTTATATTAATTAGGTTCAATCAGTTGTGTAATTATTATAATTTTTTTGTTTAAGGTAACACAACAAACGCAGCCTCAGCTGGTTTTAGCTGGACCTCAGCAAAATCAAGCAACCATGATTCCTACAGCACAGGGACTTCTCCTAAACCAGGTTAGACAATTTTCCAAAAAATATCACTTTCCATCATGCTTGGTTTTGCATGAAAAATCATTCACATCATCAGCGACTGATCATAATGTGTCATTTCTTTTTTTTTCTTTTTTATCACGTTTCCATTGGTGTCTGTGTATTTGTAATGTTTTTTCAGGTAATTCAATGAATTTTTTTGAAAAACAGAACCCCCGATATAATTAGCAATTTTAGATTGTAATATCAAGTATTTATAATCAAAAAATAAACTCCTAATATTTTGAAAATTGATAATTTAATTTAAATTCTTTGATTCACTTTTGAAATTTTCAACCGTTGTTCGAATTTCCAGAGTTGGTATAGTTAAAATTTTTTACAATTTTTGTTTCTGATCCAGTTCATAAGTGTTGAAGTATTAGCAATCGTTGAATCCAAAATATTTTGCATTTTTCGTGTCAGGAAATGTATTCCAGTTTTTTAAACTTCCCTTTATCTTGGGTATTTTACCAAGTTTGGTACACAGGTCTTGCCATCGTCTGGTCCTGTAATTATGCAACAACAGCCAGGTGGCGTTCAACTGATTCTCAGGACACCGCAACAAGCTCAACAGCAAACTACTGCACAGGTGATGGTTTCGCATTTTCGCACAATGACGGTTTTCACGCACATCTCATTTTAATCTTCATTGCAAAGCGACTAATTACCCATACATAATCTGCAATCCAAACTGCTTATTTTTGTAGGATCAGCCACTCATAATTGACTTTTGAAATTTTCAGTTAAACTGTACAGCCCCCGATAACTCCAAATCTTGTTAGGGAATTCATTTAAGAAATTCTGAAATTAGTTGTATGAATTCATTGAAAAGATTTTAATGATTTATTGATGATTTAAGATTTAGAAATGATTCGTTTGAAAAAATAAAAAACGGAAATTTCGGACTGGAATTTCTGAAAAATTAAAGATATTGAGATTAAATTGATGTTATTCTTGGACATTATTTATGGGAGTTGCTCAGTATTTTTTTGTCCTTTGTGTTTTCAAAGTAATTTTGTTGTCTAAATGGAAGACTCTTGGGACAAGAATTGTTGGAAACGATGCAAAAAATTGTTTCAGATGGCGCAACAACAATTGCTTCGAGTTGTTGCTGCTCAAGGAATGCAAGGAATGCAATTGCAGAGTATCACACCGACGTTTTTTGCGGTTTCGAATGGATTTTCTACATCTACGCCGGTTATGAGGCATACTCCTTCTAGTCCAGCACCAGGTAATTAAATAAGTTTTTGAACGTACAAAAATTGCGCACAACCAAGCTTTTTGTTAGATTTAACATTCTTCCTTGATAAAATTCTTTCAATGTGAATAAAAATCAAAATTTTTGAGTGACGAACCAATTTTCGTGCTTTTCTTGCAGCAAACACTGGAAATAACAGTCCAATTGTGATACAAAACACGATGGTACAAAATCCCGGTCATCAAATGACCCAGCAAAACGCTCCTGTAGTTTCTACGCCCAATTCCATCCATCCTCAACCTACGATGATCGAGCAAAACATTTGTCCTCCGCCGAAGCGAAAATCCAAACCAAAGAAAAAGGCAAAAAAGAAGGAAGAGGAGGCGCCGAAACTCGATTTAGCCAGTATCATGAAAATTTCTGGTATTGGAGATGATGACGATATGTTTGACAACGATATAGTCACCGATCAGGAGCCTCCTGTCGAATCCATGCCTGCTCCAATGGTGGGTATTTTTTTTTGGCTCAATTTTTGTGTGAAATTAATTATCATGTTATGCGGAAGTAGAATAAAGTGAATATACTAAGTAATAAATGAAGAAATATGAGTAGTCAATTTTTTTGAAAAGCCTGCTTAAAACTGTTTCTGCAAATATAAAAAATGCTATGACCCCATAATTTGAACTGGTGAAAACTTGAAGATTTCGATACAGGAACCCGTTTACAACAACGTCCCCCAGCAGCAACCAAACACTGTGGCAGCAGCACCTTCGAACCCTTCACAAAATTCATCCCCTGACTCGGACAACAGCCAGCTGATAGCCCAGCTGAAAATTCCTCCCCAGAACACAATCAGTGGGCAATTGCGATTGTCCGTGAACGAGGATGGCCACATTGTTCTGCACCACATGCCAGAGCCCAACCAACCAGAGATTGACCAAAACACAGCCAACGCCCTCATACAATCCCTGACCCAAAGTGGAGGACAAATTTCCCAGATGTTGGGACAGGCGCAAGCATCAAATACGCAACCAAAACCGGCTAAACAACCCCCGTTGGCAGCGAGTCCTCGCATCACGAGCCCCCAGCCAGTTGTTTCCTCGACCACAGCCAACGTCGCCCAAAATTCTGGAAGCTCGCCATCAGGATCCAATCAGCCAAATGCAAAGGGCGTCGCCAAAGGACGCGGAGAGTTGGTGAAAATTGTTTACCAACAAAAGCAACAACAACACGTAGGGGTTTCCAAGAGCCAGAGTGTCCAGCAAGTCAAAGGCGTCCAGCAATCAAGGGTCAAAAACACCTTTGGAACTGTCGTTCCCAGCAAACAGGTACCTGAAGTTTCCTAAAAAAATTGTACAACCAAAGTATTCAAAGTTGTAAAAAGAAGACGTTTTTTTCGTTCCAGATTCAGCAACAGAAAACAGTGAAGAGCTGCACGACAGTCCAGAGGAACGTGCATATGGTCAAAAACAGCCAAAACGTCCAACAAATCGGTATCCAGGAATTGGAGCCTCAAGCTGTACCCATTTTCCATCAGAACGTGACGCACACGGTGCAGACTCAAAACGTCCAGCACATATTCGAGCAAAACATGCAAGGGGGCAACACGTTGGTGCAAAATTGTTCGGATGCCATAAAAGTTGACATGAGCGTGCAACAGGCGATTAACGTTTTGCAGCAAAACATCGGCACGAACATGGAACATCACAATTTGCAGTTCGCCACAGCAACTGATGTCAATCTCTTGGCTCAGCAACAGCAAGAGCACATTAATCATAATTTGAGAATGCAACAACAGCAGCAGCAGCAACAACAACAGCAGCAGCAGCAGCAGCAGCAGCAGCAAGAGGCCAAAATCAACAATCAACATTTCGAACATATTCACCAACAACAGCAGCAACAGCCAAGGATATTGATTTCCAACAACCCGTGCTACGATGTACCAAAAACAGAAATCCATCAGCAGACCTCGAATATGATGACCTGTGCTCCGAAATTGAATTCCAACATTCTCAACACCTTGACGCATTTGAATCCGAATGACCAGTTGTTGATAGCGATGGCTGATGGGCAAATGCGAGTACTCAGCCAGCAATATTTGCAGCAATGTTTGTCTGGCCAGTTGAATTCCCAGGCTCAGCCACAACAGCAGCAGCAACAACAACAAACAAAAACTCAAGGCCAAAGTCAGCCTCAAAAAATCGTCATTGGGGAGCCAGATTCGAGCAACCAAAATCTTCAGGGCGTGCAGATAAACACGCCAACGAGTCAGATTATTGTCAACAGTTCCGGTGGTGCTCCCACGATTCAGAACAACATTCAGAATATTGTGTTGCAAGCGTCACCGTCGCATCCCATACAAATTCGGAACGCCGATTTCCCGTCGCAGTTTATTGATCAGCTGAATCAGCAGCAGGTTAAGAACTTTTCGAGTAGTGGACCAGCTGGGGGGGCGACGACGACGATCACGACTACCACTACGACTGCGACGGCGACGGTGAAGAAGCCCAAGTCGGGCTCCAAGAAGAAGGTCGCGAATCAGGGACCAGGGGCTGGCGTCAACACACCGGTGAGTTTTCTTTTTCTTTTTTTTAAAGAAACTCGGGGATGGGTATTGGTATTTCTTTCAACATATCACAGTGATATGGTATGTGGTTGTCAGTTTCAGAAATAATTTATACTTGAAATATATAAATGATAAAAGCATGCATTAAACACTAGGAATTCATGAAGAAAGCGTAAAATGATGGATACGTAAAATTTGAAATTTTGAAAATTCGTTACAGCAAACAACGAAAACCATTGGCGTTTCTCGACCGATGGTCGTGACCAACGCGTCAACGCCGATCAAAGTAGAGAGCAAACCCTTGAATTTTCCCTCGCAAAATCTTGACCCGAACAAAACTGAATGCGTTCAGGATGCCCTCAACAGGCCTTTGACCGTGCCTGTTTCCGCGCCACCGTGTCAAATGGTTTACAAGGCACGCCCTTTACATCTGCCACCTCAAAGTCAACAGAACCTGAAAAATGTTTTGCAAGCTCACAGCGTCCCCTGCAAAACTCAAGGAGATGAAAACATTGCTGGAAAATTTTACGAGGACCAAGGAAAACTCATTCCTTGCGGAAAAGTCGTTCCCAACGCGTCCCTAGTTGTTGGCAATGTAAGATTTGATTTTCAAACAAACCTTGAATTTGTCATCTCTTCTTATATTTATACCAAATCCTTTTTTTCAGACCCCCGAAGCTCCATCGAACGTTGTGACCCTGCCTCAAAGCAACGTTTGCAAGACTCCAACATCCACGACGCACACGCAAACGCAAACTTTGCCGCCGTCATCTCATATGGCGATAAATGCCCCAAATCTTGCGATGAATGCACAAAATATGAGAAGTGAAACCAACAGTATTTATCTCACGGTGAGTAGTCCTTATTTTTCCCACATGAAAAAGTGCAAAAACCATGTTCGAAGCAACACGTACTTGATTCGAATGTATTCCGTTTGCAGCCCCAGCAACCTATGGCGCACGCAGCTAGCGGAACCTTGCACCAGGTGCACGCCAAGCAGTCGATGAAAGCTTGCCAAATGCCGAGTAATCCGTCCAGCGCGGGTTCGCAAGCTTTTGCGTCGTCGCCGAGTTGCATGCAAGCAATCCAGTGCCAAACCGAGCCACCCTCGGACATGAAATCGAGCGCCCAAACTACCAGTCCCGCGAAGCAAGAGCTTCCGCCGGCGCAACATCCTGCCGCGAGCCCCCACCCCATGGCCACCGCGTCGCCGAGGATCGCCCCCGTCAAGGTCAACCACGAGGTCGTCCCACAGAGTCCTGGGAACGCGACCAGACAACCAGCGCCACCTGCCATGACGCCGCCGAAAACCAGGATTGGCGTGAAAAGACGCCCGCCTAGTCCAACTTGTCCACTCGTAAATCGTGGCGAACTGTGAGTTTTTAGTGTGAATTTTACTTTGTAGTGAGTATCGGATGAAAAAAAATTGCCTCGATAAATTACTGAGATTTAAAATTTGAAACGAAAGTATGTGGCACAAAGTTTTATTTTCTTATCTGATAGTCCAAGTTTCTATATGGAAACATGAATTTTTTCATTATTCCATTTTTTCATTGTTCAATTGTAGACTTTCGAAAATTCAGTAAACAATAATAGATAATTGAACATATGTTACACGTTTGTTTTAAGGATTAATGCAGCAGCTTGAATAGGCGAATTCTTTCGATTTTAGGTTTGAGAAGCAGTTGAAAATGGACCAAAATGGCGCTGCGAATCCTGACGTAAACACTCCGTTTTCGAGTATAAACGATGCATGCCAGAGACTCTTGAAGTACCACGTGTACGACGAGCCAGTTCCAAGCAAAGAACAACTCGCAAAATCTGACCTTTTGTTCGAAGACACCTCGAGGCATTTATTAAACAAATACAGTGCCATGACGAACAAGTACTCGCATCTTCTCTACAATGAAAGCATGGTAATAATTCTATACAAGATTTTGATTTTGTCCGTGTCTTTTATTTTTTTTTCCTAATATGAATATTGTTTATTGACATATACAATTATATTGTGTTTGTATATCCTTTTTGTTGATTGAAAAAAGTCAAGATTAATGTTTGTTTTTTTCTCGTAGCTTGACGTGAGGACATCAGAATTGATGATGATTGACCGAATAATGGTGATGGATGAGCAACAGTCGTTCAGCAGGCTCAAAGAGCAACTAAGAATGAATGGTAGGTTGTTTTGAAATTGGTATTCTTGAATACAGATCAAGATTTTGAAAAAGGAATGCGTATTGTGCAAGTTTTGGGAAACTTGGCCTTAATTTTATGCTTGGACTTTACTCAGGTACTTTGAAATGAAGATGGTTTGCGAATTTCCCGAATCAAGCTGTTATTTCTTTTTCTCTTCCATACTTAATACTTGGCTATTTTTTCATTCAGTTGGACGAGTACATTTTTCATCATTTTCACTCATTTATCATTTTTCTTAACCTCCGAAACCCCCCTCTGCCTACTCTCCTGCCGAAGCTGTATATTTACGAATTTGAAAAAAACCATATCGATCACAGACGATGTCAAATCCGCGGATGGACTGCTGGTGCCAAAGAAAGAACCCGACGCGTCGGATATGAACGCCCTGCTGGCCAACTCGCCGGTGAAGAAAGAGCCCCATTACGAGGACGGCTACCAGGGCATCTCGCCCCATTATCGGCCCCTGCAGCAGGCGCCCGCGGGCGGCGGCGCTGATTACGACGAGTGGATGGAGATCCAGAAGGAGCTCACTAATTACCACTGCCCCCCGAAGGAGGAATCCAAGTGTTGCGCGCCCCCCGCGAAAAGGACGCGAACGAACGGTGATTACCGCGAACAAAGTGCAAGTGCGTCGAAGCATTTCCAGGAACTCCAGGGCGGCAGGCCCGGCACGTCCAAGGACCTCGAGCGCGACCTCCTCGAGGACAACGACGACGAGAGTCTCGAGGACCTAGCTCTTCATTCGCAGGGCCCCGTTCCCGCGGCGCCTGATGGACAGGACGCGATAAGTGCCCAAGTACAATCCGCCATCGACAGTATTCTCAAGTTGAAGAGGCCCACGAGCGCGTCCACCGGGCCCATTTCCTCGGCCCAAACGAGCGCCTCCGCCGAGCCCAAGGACCCAGCTCTCGACCAGGCGGTTCGCAGCATCCTTGGCTCGTGACCCTCTTTGAGCAAGGTCTTCTAAGGCGAGCATTGAGGGGAGCGTTGTGAATATGGGTTCGGGGGATTCTTTATTAACTGGTTTTTTTTGGGGGGGGGGGGGGGGAGAGATGAGGATATTTCAAAGCTAGTGTAATGATGATGCGAGTGTCCTGGAGTAAAAGCGAAATATTCTTCAGGACGTATTTGATATCTAGAGAGTTGAATAATATCAGTTCCTGAACTTGGTGTTTTAAGTTGTAGAGTTGGGATGTATAAGTGAATCTTCAAAGTACAGGATTGTCAATCTAAATTTGAGAAACGTGAAAACAGTTTAAAAGGGAAAAATATTTTATGTTTGAGTTTGAAGAGCTAATGGTGAAAAAATTGCGTGATTATTTATATTCTGAATTTCCAAAAGGTTTCGAAACTTGCTATTTTTACATTTCGATAGAAACTTATCAAGTCATTGTGCAATCATAATTTTTTAGGAAAACAGCATAATTATTGGTATTATTTTTTGAAACATTCGGCATAAACATGAATCTTGAACATTATGGGTAAGAAAAATAGTATGATAATTATTATCCAGGATTGTTCGAAAAAGCTCCAAAACTTGCATAAATAACTTTTTTTTATTATACACTCGTCCGTCTTTAAGGGAGACTCGGCCAGGTATCTAATGCACCGCGAAGAGAAAGGTATGCGTCTCCAACAGTTGTTTCGTTTGTCTCGGGTATCGAGGCCGGCGACTGGATGTCCCATGCCGATTTTAACGTGAAATTTCGGTGCTGTATGAAAAGGTACGGTCGCGCGATGCAGCCGAGTGAGCTCAAAGGCATTAATCATCTTGGCTACGTTGGAGAAAAAGTGTCGTTTCGTTTAGAGATACACTGTCCCGAGCTGTACCCCTTATGGACGGACGGGTGTAATATAAAGCTACGAAATCCTTGCACGGTCATGATTTTTTTTAGAAACGTAGCATAATAACTAATATAATTTTTTGAAAAAAAAGAAAAAAAATACCGATGATGGTATTTCTATATCTTGATTCCAAACATTATGGAAAACTTCTGAAAATTGCATAATGTCGATTTCTAAACAATTTTACTATTTTGAGTACTAGAATTAAGAGTCATTACGTAAGAGAATCTTAAAAGTAAAATCATAATTCAATTCATTAGTAAATGAAAAAGTTAAGATGTAAAAAATAAATAGCCAAAAGAAATCACACTTATTCATATTCAGAATTTTTTGGAAAAACTTCGAAACATGCATAATTAATGGTTTTTCAACTTGTAATGAATAATTATAGAACAATAAACTCTCCGAGTTTCATAATATAAACTCAAATTTTCTGAAAAGGCGGAAAAAATTCCACATCCCTGAGTTTGTAATCGAATAGTTACGGCGTGATTTTGGATATTAAAATTTTTTTAAAGAAATTTTTCCCAAATCTCATTAACATGAAAAACACTCTCGAAGCATACGTTAGTTTTTTAAATAAAGCATTTTCTCGTGTATTATTAAAAAAATTATTAGATAATGGTGAATCCTTGCAAATCTCATTCAAAATTTTATAGTAAAAAAAAGTGCAGCACAATTATAAATATCCATAGCCCAATTTAAAACAATTCTTGTTATTGGTTTCAAAATTCTGAAAAATGGTTTTTTACTCGCCAAAAGTTGATATTTCGCTTTTGCTTTGGGCAGCTTTATTTCAACGTTTGTTGTTACACTTGTGGCGGAGTTGACTTTTTTTTTATACCAATGGCTGAAGAATGCACTTTTTCCCGGTGTGGGACAAAACGCAACTTTCCTCGAATCGTGAGAGAAAAAATAAACGAATTTTATTGTTAGCGTTCCGTTGTGATATGTATAAATTATTGTATGATATGAGAAACATGGGTAGCGAGGGTTTAAAGGGGGGGGGGGGGGGATTCCTCTATTTATTTCCTATACTGGGTGATAATACGTTTTTGGCGGAGGGCGATAGTTTGTATGGATTCTTGGGGCTTTATTCGAAATATTTATGTTCTTTTTCTAAGAGTTTTTTGATATTTTAGGGATTTTTTTTAAGCAGGAAAATTATCGAGAGTTTTGCAATTTAGATTTGTAGAATGAATAACAGAATATTTAATTTGTAAATTTATTATAAATTTCAAACGTATTCGTGCTAATTATTTTTATTTAGGAAACTTTTTTGGAATAAAATTTCGATCTCTAGTCGTACAGAAATTCACTGAAGGTTGGAATCGCAAAAATTGGACTTGAAAAGTCAAATTTATTTTAGAATGAATGAAAATGTATTCATTAAATTATTGCACTCAGTATAAAGAATTACTCGGAACTGGCTCAACCAAAATTGAAAATCTTTCGAAACCAAACTTAGTTTAGTTTTACTCTGAATAAACTTATATTTTCACCTTGACGTTTATGATTCTGAACTAATTAATACAATTATACAGAAATTGGGAAACTAGATGCATGTGTATTAGGTCCACTAAATAATCAAAAAGTTGTTGGATTTGTTGTTTAAGTAATTTCAAGTACCAACTATCTCAAAGTTGAAAATTTTTTTCAAGATTCGCCTCACTTGAATTTGTCATTTCTAATAATTAAAATTTTTTTCTCAACTTGCAATATTGAATAATTTTATGCGATTGAGGCTCGAGCTCAAAAAATGTTGTCCCGTTGATAAACTTTTATTTTCTAAAGTCCCCGAGGATCCAAGCCGATGAAAAGTTCAGCCACCCTCAAAATAAAAAGCCTGTACATAGAACGTTTTATGGGAAAAAATGAAAAACTTGAGTGCACATCATCAAAAACCCTTTGAATGGATTACAAGATCTCATCTAAAAATTTGTAAAGTATTTTTGTGTCTGTAATCAATGCGTTTTATTTTGATGAATTTTGTATTGATTGCCATGAATTCTACGGATAATAAATAGATTCACTATGTTTTGTAAGCTGTATAAAAAAATTTAGTTTTTTTTTTTAAAAAAAAAAAACTGAATTTCAGCACAAATACACGCGCCCGGTTGGTTCTATTTTGTGTACAATTTGTACAGAGTGAAAAAGAAAATGGTCTGTTTTCGAAGTATGTAAGACTGACATAATGTATATCCATAGATGAAGAAAGAAAAATATTTCCTTTTTGATTGTACATATTTTGAAAATGCAAGCGTGACTTATAATGCTTACCAACACGAGAAATATATGAAAATAGTTGATAAGTCGTTTGGTGAAATCAAGGAAAAAAAAAAAACAAGCGTGTTTCGATCATTTCTGGTGGGACAGGTCAGCGAGTGATATTATTTAATTAGACTCTATTTCGAGGTCTACATTATTTATTGGAATGGCAGCGAGAACTTTATTTATGAATTCTACGTTTTTATTTAATTCTCAGTCCTAAGTGATTCAAAAATTGTTGTAAGATTGTTTTTTGTGATGTGTAAATTTTCGCATAATACGAATGGTAATCATGCTTTGAAACAGCGATTTATTACTATAATTATTATTTCTTGGCATTTTATTTATTCCGAGGATCACGCCACCCGATTTTCAAATGGTATTTCGATTTTTTCAAATAGTTTCGAGAGCGTTGCCAGCGACGGCAAAAAATTTTTCCGTGTAAAAATGAAATTATATTGATGCGTAAATGATGATGAATTATTCCAGGAGTATGGTTTGGGTTGAAAAAAGTGTATCAACGAATGTTGAGAATTTTTCCCAAATAGTCAGAATATTACGTTGATCATGCCTTTGTGATTGTTTTTACAATTTTTGTACCCAACTATGCATCAGGAATAATTCACCACTTCAACGTTTGTAATATACCATTTTAAATGTATATAATGATAACTTTTTATAGTATAATAAAAACGAATCATTCAAATCACATAGTGCCTTATATCATTTGCCTGTTTTCCCACAACAATCCCGCCAATTCCATTATTCACTTTCAATAAATTGCTGTTTATTGCAAGAGAAGTAGACTTTGAATAAGGTATGAAAGACCATCAAGATTCTCAAAAAAAAACCTCCGATGGCATTCAAAGCTATTTATTCTCAGCACATTTTTCTATGTACATCTTGACAATACATTCTGATGCATAACCGTTCATCTAAAACTTGGTGAAAATAAACATCGCATTTACAATATTTCATTTTTTCTTCTTTCCTGACCTTCCTGATTGGGACACTTGTTTTTATTTGAAATTGAAAGAAGGATACAACTTAACAGAATAAAATATCCCGATTATGGTAATTGAGGTATCATAAATAACTAAAAACATATTCGATCCTATTGTAAACGATTTAAAAAAATAATGGAGGGCATTCGGTGTCGCCGAGCACTGTTGAAAGAGGAAGGTAACATGATTGATCTAATTCACTGTCTAACTTTTTTTATTCGCCGATGACGATTTCGTGACATCAACAAATATTTTTTGATCGATGATTGGATTGTTTTCAATCAATTTAAGCTAAGCCGTACTTCTTTTTCAAAGATTCAGGCATGTCCGGTGGTGGGGGGCGTGGCATGCGGAGGTAGACTTTGACGGCGTCGTAAATGAACCATTGGGCGGCCGTCAGGGTACCGATCATGATGATCCTGGGGCCAAGACCTTTCCAGACTCCCATGAAGCCCATCTTTTTCAGCACCTCGCCGGCTGTGGCGTTTTTCTCTTGATTCAGCTTCGATACGACCTGTTTCACAATAATCAAGGTCAATAACGCTAAGGAAATGTCAATGAATAAAGTTGAGATAGGACAAAAAAATTTCGCACCGAATCGGCAGGGTGAGAAACAACGGCGCAGAAGACACCAGCAATGTAACCAGCGGCGAAGGTGACCACGAGCTGCTCTCCTTTTGTGCACTCGAGGCGAGGTTTGGGCACGACGTGCTTGTACAAAAGTTCCACGGTACGCTCAAAGCACGCAAACTTCATCATTGTGTAAGGAATTTGACGAAGCCACAAAGGCACGAGACCCTTGTAGAAGCTACCCATGCCGTCCTCGCTCATCATCTTCGGCATCGCCTCACGCAGCGTTCTCGCGTAACCAGGCATCGTCTGAATCCTGACCTGCAGAACAAAACAATCAGTTTTCATACTCGACATTTTCTAAGGAGAAATTTTGGGTTTTAACGTGTTTCAAAATTCTTGCAAGGTTTTTTAAGTGGAAAAATTATGTTTACCTTGGCTGCCTCAAATGGAGCCAAACCAATGTCTGCGAAGAATTCAGCAGATGCTGAGGAAACGAGGTAGAGCATTGTCCTGTACTCGTACGACAATTCTTCACCAGCGAGAGCGGCGTAGTATACTTTGAACACCTCATAGAGACCAAATTTGAACATTCCTTGGACGGAGTAGCCGAAGAAAGTGGGGGCCCAGCCCCTGCCCAAGCCTCGCATTCCATCTTCAGCTAGTGTTACCTGAAACAGTCAAACATACGTTATTGTAAAATGCAGAGTATATTTCGAAACACTTTTACCAAAGGTGATTCATAACATACAGGCTTCTAATTACAGACGAAAGAAAAATAATATTTTACATTGAAATATTCAAGACTGCAAATTTGTGATGTTAATTATATTCTGAGAATTTTGCATCACCTTGAATCCGCTGACGAGGCTTTTATATTTGGCAGAATCGACTTGAATTCGACATTTTACTAAATCCAAGGGTGTGATCATAGTGTGGGTGATACCACAGGATAATATTCCTCCAAGGCCACATAGCATAAAATAGTGATTGGATCCAAATTCGCAACTATCTGAAAAAGTAAAATATTATGTTATTTCTATTTGTATGTTATGTTATGTGTATGCACAGAGGTGCGTAAAAAATTCAGAAAAATCCCAGGTCTTTGGAGTAGAGAAAATGGGTTTTGACAAGAGATTCCAGATGAAATAAAGATCATTAGTACCTTTGGGCTTCTCTGATAATTAGGCATGTTGCACAAAAATTTCAAACCTCTTGAACAGAAATAACAAAATACGTATTGACTTTAATTACATTTCTTTTTATTCTGCCATTAGACAATCAAAAAAGGGTTTTCATCTTTCTTGAATTTTTAAAATCATGGACAATATCGGTATGATCTACAAATTTTTTATTTTTTAAACATTTTGAAAACTCTACACAGTTTATGTAGATAAAATTAATTTTCAATATATTCCACAATCATTTCAAAGACATGCGAAAAGAGGGATAAATAAATGTTGATTTGATGTATACATTCCACAATCTACAAAAATTATCAACACTTTCTGAAACACTAGAAATCATTACAATTTTTAAGAATAATTGACAATCTTGCAAAATGCAATATCTACGAAATTATTAATGTTGGTAAAACTTTTCAAAACTTTATGAATATTTATATATATTTTTGATTTGCAAAATTTTATCAATTATTAGAAAATCTTTTAGAATAAGAGAATTTTTCAGATTACTAGAATTAGCAAGTTTTATTGATTAGATGATTTTTTCAATTCAAATAACGTTGAAAATTATTTTTAAACTCTAAAAATTAACAGTCATAAATATTTGTGAAATATTAGAATTGACTATCTAATGCGAAAAACTATCGTCGTTTCTGCAAAGATTGGAATTCCAATAATTTTTCAAATTTTTAAACAATAATATACTTAAAAATGTAAATCTAATATGTTTTTAATGGTGTTCAAAATTCTTGCTTTTCGCCAGTGAAATTTTAGAAAAAAAAATTCAAGTAAATAAAAATATAGAGCAAATTTCAATCTAGGAAAAATTTCAAACCTCGAATTTCTTTTTTTTCTAGAAGATTCAAATTTCAAAAATGCAAAAAAATCGAAAAAATGTTCAACATAATACATGTTTCATAATTTTTGGAAAATCGAAAAAATATTCAGGATTAGAGAAAATAAAGACATCTTTGAAACTTTGGTGATACCAGAAAATAGCTAATTTTCACAGAATACTGCGAAATAATTATATTCCATTAAATTGCTGATTATGAATAAATATTAAAACTTGCCAGAATATATTTTAATAATTCTTCAAACTTTTTGAGGGTAAATTTTATTCGCTACTTGATACTATTAATTATTATAAAGTTGATTGCTTTAAGTATTACGTTTGTAAAGTAAAATTAGGGTGTCAATATTTTTCATCTTCTTGTTTTGTTAGACCAGTAAATTGCTATTTATAAAATTATTTTACATTTATTTCTAAAAATGAATCCAACCTTCCCAGCGCTGTTAAAAATACTGTTTTATTACTTTTTATTTTCCAGCTCTTTCCATTAATGTTTGAATGTTGACATATGTTTCTAAATTAGACATTTTATTACATGTTATTTTATGTTCATCATAATAATCATAATCAATCAAAACTGAAGAGTGCTCTAGAAAAGTCATTAATTTTTTCCCAATTTCAAACCAAATTTAAAAGTCAATTTGTTATTAACATACTTTTTTGTATTGCTGAGAGTATAAAATCATAAGTGAATATACCGTTCATCTTGAGACTTGAAAAATTCTAAATAACAGCTTGAAAAATATAAGACTAAAAAATTTCCTTGAAAAATCATACATTAGTTTTTTTAATTTCGAACCAAATTGAAAGGTCAAACTGTTGGTAACCTACTTTTGTTACTCAATGTACAGAAAAATAAGCAAATTCGTTGTCGACCAGAAGACTTACTAAACTCCCAAAAAAATTAAAAAAAAATAATTGCTGTATTTTTAGTGAAGAAAAATTTGAAAATGAGACAAATGTAGAACCAACGAATGTCCTTTTTTCATTGAAAACCAAATTTTAGGGTCAACTTTTCAATAAAATATTTTCTTGTGATCCTGGCTGTATAAAATAATAGACAAATGAGCTGTCAATCATGACACTCAAAAAACTGCCGAATAAATTCAAAAAAATTATTGTTATATTTTTAGCAGCGAGAAATTTTGAAAATAAGACAAATATAGATCTGAAGAATGTGAAGTTGGCCATGAAAGTAAGAATCATTGCCCTTGACGCTCGAAATTTAATTTTGGCGCAAGTTCAAGTCTCTTTTGACAACCAGCTGATTGCAGTCCAATTCCATTCTATTCCTCATTTTCTGACACCTGCTTGTCAACAATTAAAAAAACGAGGAAGCATTCTTTATCTGACCAAGTGCCAAAAACGAATTTCCCTTCGACATCAATATCAGACTGTCTCTTAATTTTTATCAATCAAAATATGAACAAATCTTTGAATAAAGGAATGTCGAAATTGAAAGAAATCAACGTTCCAATTTCCGGCTTGGTAAAATCCTTTATAATTGAATAAAGCCAAAAATGTCACAAGGCGAATTTGAATCAAGGCTTTTTGCTAAAAACAAAATGGCGGCCGTTATGCAACCTTGCGTTGATCGTCCTACTAACCCTCTTCTCGGCCAAAAGTTAAAGGTCAAGTTTCGTCATTGGCCTTCGAAGCATTCCAATTCCTCAAAAAAAATTTCGAGAAAAACCCGCTATTCAACTTGAAAAGCTTCAGCTCTGAATAAATGCTCCAGACAACTGTCATGCAATTTTAGTAGATACCCTATATATTTCTGCGAATATACTGCATATTACACATTATGTAATTTATGCGCTCAGTGTCATGAAAAATACAGAAATGAATGGAAATCGCAAGCTTTTCAATTGAAAAATTAAAAAAAAAAAAGGAAAACCAGGATTCCTGGTAATGGATTTAATGACAATTACGGAACACGTGGTGTATGCAAGAAATTAAGTCGGGTTTCCATTGTGGCGGGAAAATACGATTTAAGAGACTGGAAAATGAGAAAATAAAATTGTATTCAATTCGGGTACTGTAAATTTAGAAAGTACCTCCGGTTTCTTCGGCGGCTGCCGCGGCGATAACACGGTTTTTGACAAGTCCCTGGGTATTCTCGATCTGTCCTTGACACTTGGCGACTGGAACGAGGCTACAGAAGGGGTTTGCTTTCGAGGCTTCCAGCATGGACGACCACATGTTTAGGCTGTTTGAAAAGGTCGAATCTGATCTGACAAGATTCGTCAAGTTATTATTTTATTATTCGCGAATTAGAATCGTGTAGAATCGTGTCAAATCACTCACTTTGCACCCACGCTGGCCACGCCACACACGAGACTGGACAGAGAAAGACAGAACAATGTCAAACAATGAAACAACGTAGAACAATTGATAAACAATGATATGCATAAGTAGAAAAATCTTAAAAGTGTGCTCACATGAGAAAGATTTTGACGCTTGACGCTCCGACTTCGAATCAAAATCATAGACCGTTTCAGTATATTTTGTAGAACAATGCGGTAAAAAAAAGCGACTTTTTACAATTTTCATGCAATTTTTATTTGAATGAAATCGCTGAAATCACGCATCGTCAGTTAAAATAATCAATGAGTCAGCTTGACGCTACAAACCAGCATCAAAATCGCTGCCGTGTAAATGGGGCCGCACGTTTGTCGTCATATGACCACACATATGTTCTGTTTGTAAACATAACCTATAAAAACGTCACGCCGGTCGGCCATATTGGTTAATTTCATTCAAAGAACGCCGACGCTTGCTTGGAATTCCAAAATACAAGAAATTTTGACAGATTTAATTTAACATTTCGTCGTCCTTCTTGTTTTTCTGTACCAAGTGAGTATTTACCGAACTACAATGTTTTTCTCCAGCTCACGAAATTTGCATTTTTCGTGTTGTTTAGCATTGATTTACCGGGGCATTACATTTCCGCTTGTTTTATTTTGGTTGATTTATTTTCGCATAGGTATAGACATAAAAATGTTTGTATTATTGTCAGAATCGATGTTTCTTTGTTTCTCGTTTATTATCTTTTATTGTTGCGATTTTTCCATTATTTGTATTTTTAACCCTTTCATTCAAAGATGGAACATGATCGATAATATTCTGCGATGTATGTGCAAAAAATTGTCACATGCAAAAAAAGTTGGAATTTGAATAACTTGGATAATTCGACCGAACATAACTCTAATGCATGCAAAGATTTTAAAATAAATAGTTCAATGGATTTCAATTTTCAAGCTTAGAATCGCTCAAAATTGAAAAAAACAATTTTTTTGGAGGGTGGGGGGGAAACATCGATTTGAGATAATATTAGTAAAAATTGCTAATACCAGAAATTTTTACTATATTGATTGCTCATTTTGTAATTATTTTTTATAAAATCTGTAAATTATAACGCCCCTAGAGATAATGGTTTAAAATTATATGTTGATTATTAAATATACAGCACTAAAGTTTATTGTTTAATTGGTTGATTACAAAAATTAGTAGCATTAAAATAAGTTGACTACTTTCATATAATAAAAGAGATGATTATTTTCAATGCAGAAAGTACACTGTATCATTTTGTTCAATCAATTAATTACACAATTCAGCATGAAATTAAGGATGGGAAAATTTCATGGAAAAAAAGTGGGATAGGTTGCCGATAAACAATTCCCAAAGGGATTTTGTTGGGATTGCTTGCGTTTCCAAGTAATAAATTTTTTTAATATTTAGTTTTCTCTCGAATTAAAATCCGTTATTACTGACTGATTTTCATGAAATGAGCCTGTTTTTCCGTCCAGTGCCATTCCGTCATTATTTTCGCAAAAAAACTGATATTTTAAATTTTCAAATTTTCCCGACACTATTAGACTTCATCATTTGTCAGACTCGCAACGTGATGGAGACCTTTCATTATTAAAATGCTGCTGGAAGTCGACTCGGAAATTTCGGCATTCTATTATTCCCATTGTGAGCGTGACGAACGATAAAGATCTACAATTTTGGAAAAATTGGAAAATTTGATACATTGGTTTTTTATGAAAATAATGACGAATTGGTTTTATCCCCTTGAAAAACCCATGACATGAATCTCATTCCATGAAAGTTGGTCAAATATAATAGGTTTCAATTTCAGAGAAAATTGAATATTCAAAAGCTGTATTACTCGGAATGAGCGAACAATCTAAACAAGATCCCTTTAAGAATTGTTTATTGGCAAGTTATCCTACACATTTTCAATGGAATTTTCCTATCTCAACTCCAAAAGTCAATTTTTGCCCAACTGTGTTATTGCAATTCAATCATTACATTATTTGCTAATTTTGTCACTATTTTTTTGAAAATAAACACAAGTCAATTTTTTGATGCAAGTTGGACTTTAATATTGCAGTCTGAATATTTGGTGTCTAGAATTGTAAAATTTGAAATTTATGATATTATAGACTGGTAAGATTATGTATCTTTAGATTTTCAAATTGTAGACTTTTGATTTCAATAATTTTACAGTAGCTATGTTACAATTTAAATTTGAAAATCACAATTTCTTTGACTATACTTTCTTCAACTATAAAATATATTTTTCTAGAGTCGGAAATGGTGATTGACAATTTTATAAAGATTATTTTCTTTAATAATTTTTCAGGAATGTCTGAATCAGACGTTATCTCTGAACAAATTGATGGCCTTGACGGCCTAGAAAATGGCCAAGATAGCGATGCCCTCATGCAGGACGAGGTCAAATGCGAGTATAACGAAGGAAACCTGGATGATCCAGTAAGTTGTAACAAATAAAAATTTTGAATCAGTCATAGATGATTTTCTAATTCCTGTTTCCATGATGTTATGAATTTTTGTAAAAATGAAAAAAATCTTTTTCCCAGGAACTGGAAGCTATAAAGCTAAGAGTCAGGGAAATGGAGCAGGAAGCTGAAAAACTGAAACAATTGCAGTCAGAAGTAGATAAACAAATGCACATGGGAAGCCCCCCAGGAATAAGTAATAAAAAATTCTCATATTTCAGATTTCAATTTCAAGTAGCATGATTAAACTATGCTTTTTTTTGCATTTTTTTACAGCTAGTCCACTGAACATGTCCATAGAAGATAAAATGGAAGTCGACAACAGGTCTATCTATGTTGGAAATGTAATGTCATTTAATTTAATTTATTTGGTGCTCTAAAAACAATCGAAGCTGATCGAGAATGAAAATGATTGATTGTTTTAGGTGGACTATGGTGCTACTGCTGAAGAATTAGAACAGCATTTCCATGGTTGCGGAGGTGTGAATAGAGTTACCATTCTGTGCAACAAATTTGATGGACACCCAAAAGGCTTCGCTTACATCGAGTTCACGGATCGAGATTCGGTGCAAACGGCGATGGCAATGGACGATTCCATGTTTAGAGCAAGGCAAATCAAAGTCATGCCAAAAAGAACAAACAGACCTGGAATGTCGATTACTAATAGGTATATGTTTATGAAATTATGTAAAAAATGAAATCGGGATTCGGTAGTGGGACGAGTTATTATACTGAAACATTGTTTTCCGTCTCGACAGAGGCCCAAGAGGAGCCAGAACTTTCCGAGGTGCGACTCGAGGGACTTCTCGTGGCAGCTCTTACTTTGGCTATCGGCCTACAAGGAGACCAAGGTAAATTTTGAGAAAACAAAACAAAAAACTAACTACTGGTGATTACAATGTTGAATATTTTTTTTACAGGAGTTACAGGCGAGGATATTACATGCCTTACTGACCTTAAGGTAAGTCAAGGTAATCGAGAAAAATTCAGGACGACTTAAAATTTATTGAGCTACCATAGAGATTTTTTTTCAACATTTCCTTTAAAAAACTGTTGCATGAAATGTAGCATTATTCAAGAACTAAGCACGTGGTATGACCTGGAGACAATTTTGTATACAAGGTATTCACCCTGTTTCTTATGATATGTCCACAGAAAAAAAACAGGATGGGGAAAAAAGAGAAAGAAAAAAACTTCATGAGAAAAGAAAAAAAAAGATTGGACAAAAAAATATCGATATGATGAAAAAAAAAAAAAAAAAAATTAATCCCATACAACCCCATAGCAATAAGGTCTAAAATAAGTGGAAGTTGCCAAAATTGCACAAGCATGGTTTTTGTGCATTTAAAAAGTTTCTTGCGTTGCAACTTGCGCTTATTTCAATTTAGATAAATATTGTGCATTTGTGAATTGTATGTAATGGATGGTCTAGATCAACTATAGAATGCATCGATGTTTCACTCCATCATTTTCCAACAGTGTTCATTTTGCAGAGGCAGCGCAGCACCATCCAATTTTTCAAGACTTAAAAACCTTGAGTGAAAAAAAGTTATAAAAAAGAAAAAAAAAAAAAAAAAAAAATGTACAATTTTTATGTAAAAAAATGAATGGTAAATAAAATCGTGCATTGTACGAAAAAGGTCTTGTCGATTTGCAATCCTGAAAAAGGTTCTACAATGACATTTAGATAGTTATTTTACGAGATGTGGAAGTGGGAAAAATGCAATCTGCGCCTGGTTTTTACAATAGAAGCGTTTTTCTTTATTCGTGTATTATTCCATATACATATGTGACAAATCATATTATCAGTTACTTCACTCGCATTCCCCACAATCAGTTCAATACATCGCAAAGTACTCTTTTCTGGACAAAAGTTGAGCCCAAAATCAGCATCATCGTTTGGTCCTCGAGTCGAAACGGTAAACAAATTTTTTTCAAATTCATCGTACCCTGGTCATCGAATGCCCGTTACACAGTTGTGGGTAAATTGGAACAATTTTTTCTCGCCGCTCGTTGTTTTTCAAACATCCATAAAAAAATTATCTATCGTATTATAGTCGTATAATTAGATTAACATTGAAAGCCTTAATTTATCACTTGGATAAAGTGCAAACGCAGTCGATTCGAATTTCGATGAGGCGCAACGTGACGCCGGCAAAAATTGGCAAAAACTGTAGCGTTTGTTCGTATTTTTTGTAGTGGATTTACCGGCGCGACCTCGCACTCGCCGAAGGCCTCGCGAATCGTCTGCCAAATTTTAGCGATCGAACGTTGGAAAAGGAGCTACGTTTTGTTTTTCGTTCCCCAGTTTGACAACTGCGGCTCAATCAAGCACATGCGAAAACGCGTCCGACGTTGTGCGGAAAAAGCGTACAAAATCCTTCCCCAAAACGTCGCGGCGTTTTTTCGAAACCTTATACGCACATTTATAATATAAATCAAGACTGTACAAGCCTCAATTCCAAGATTTGTTGGACGATAAGGATGAAACGGTACATATTTTTTTTGCCTTTTTTCTCTTTTCTTTTTTTAAATATCGTTACACATTTTTGCGATATGCCTTTTCGTTTCTCGTAGAAGTAACCTCGGATATCATTTTCGAAAATTCATGCGAAGCATCGGGGACAAAAAATCAGTCTTAGATTGAACATTTTTAGGCAGTCGGGACTTGGAATTTTCTTTTACTCTCCATCTTCAGTCTCGGTGTACGCGGTTTTCGAAAATAGAGAAATCATGTATTCCATAAATCGTCTTTTTTCAAAATTTTCGCGGTTGTAACAAAATATATATATTTTTTTTACCTAAGTTAAAACTATTCGATTCTGACTCTAAAAGTATGTATCAAAATTAGACGCTTTTTATTTCGATTTTGGGAATGATTTGTGAAACGAAACTTTGAAAAATTACATGCACTTTTCTGTGGCTTATCTGGCACAAATAGATTTCCTCGAAAAAATTCACGACGTTACATCAAGCGAAATCGCAATCTACATCTAGGTCTTATAACGAAAAAAAAAAGAAGGTTCAGGGAGATAGAAGGGGAGGGGCATGACATATACAAATTAAAAAATCAATATATATTTCCGATAATACAAAAAAAAATGTAATACAATAAATGTATGAAAAAACTCTTTCTTTGATTATTATTATAATAATGGTAATATATCTGAAAAAAAAATATTGTATGTATTAGCTTTGTTTCAACGACGAATTTTGAGTGAATTTATTTGCTCGTAATAGTAATACTTATTGTAAGATATACAAAATAAATCGATTTCATAACTGGGAATTAAAAAAAAAAACTGGGGATCATCAATTCTTTTGTCTATCTGGAGTTGACTGTTGTATCGGATACAGACAACTAAGAGAATCTTCCAATTATTTCGCTGTTGTGCGCAAAAATTCGAGCAAATGTTTTTTTACTTAATCAAATTTAATTATACGTTTTTTTAATTTTCTGAATAGTCGTTGGAGTCGCGAATGTTGGCTGCTTGGAATTATTCAACAGTGATTCAGCTCGATTCCTTCTCCTTCGAATCTGAAAATTCGAAGAATATAATTAATGAAATAGAATATGATGAAAACTGATTCACTGTGCTGAAAAAAAAAAACGAAAATTCTTACCACTGTCGGATTTCTCTTCTGACGTTCCGTTCGTCAATTTCTTCTCTCCCTCATCGGATTCTACGCCGAGGGCCTTTTTCTCCTCGTGGTTGGCGTTCTTCTTGTCCTTGGACCTGCTCTTAGCCGGGGTCGCCGGTTTCGGTTTGGGCGTCAAGCTCGGGTCCAGCACGATTTTCCCAATATTTTTCCTGTCGTGCATCTTCTGCATGGCCTCGGGCACGTCCTCCAGCGCCCACGTCGAGTCCACCACGGGTTTTATCTTGCCCTCGCTCCAGAGCTTGAATACCTGATTCACGGCCTTCTGGACGTAAGCTTCGCCGCCTTGCTGGTGCAAAAGATGACGCAGATTGAAGCCTGTGATGGTCTTGTTGTCATCGAAAAGCTTCATTGGCGGAATCTTGTCGACTTGCCACCACTGGAATATCGCAACATCCATTTTTCAAAAAAAAATCTATCCATCAAGATTAATAATCTTCCCAATTTATTGAAAATATTAATTTATACATATAAAAACACTATTTTTTACATATTATTTTATGCATGTAAAAACATTGACTTATACATATGATATATTCAAATATGCCAGAGAGGCAGCCTGAAGTATAAAAACATGAGGAAAGCACAATTTGCTGTTATTATTATGGAAATAAATTTGATAAAAAATCGTTTTCGAAAGTCCACTTACGAAACGAGCGACAGAGAAAATGCTCTTAGTTTCTCCTGTGACAAAGTTGCTGGAACCGTACAAGATGTATTTTCCCATGGGTTTCAGCAAATTGTAACCCTTGTTACAATCTTCTCCAAACTGGCAGTCTAAAACAATGTCTACTCCTTCGGGAGATTCTCTGAAACATTCACAATCATCGACGTCACAAACCGAATGAAACATGTAATGAAATTCATAGATGAAAAAGCTTGTGCCTTTTGTGAGGGGTTGATTATCATATTTCTTCAAAATATGCATGATGTGTGTTCAATATGAAAAACTGGAAATACTAAAAAAAAACTAGGAAAAATCTTGATACAATATTATCAATTTTTTGGATTGTGTGATATTATCGAATTTCTCCAAAAAAACACAAATTTCGCTTCTCTAATTTTCATCGAAATATCTAAAAAACTTGACGAGTATTAAAAAACTATGTACGAAAAAACCAAGAGTTGGAACAATTTTCATACAATTTGGAAATTCTTCAATAGTTTGTTTCATATTTGGAATGTAAAAAAGTTTGGAAAATAACAGGACATGAAAAATTTGAAAGAATGTCAATAATTATGCAAACTTTAGGAAATGAAGAGAATTTTAGAGAGTGTTTATTAATTTTGTAGACCGTGTTTGTCATTGTATGTATCATTTTATTCGCAACAGGCATATTCTTTCATCTTTTAATATAAATTTCAAAAACTTGAAAAGTATCAGGAAACTGCATGAAATAATCTCAATGAAATAAACAAATTTTCATTGAAATTCAAGAAATTTGTTAAATTTCAGATAACCTTCATAAATACTGTAAATTTGAAAGGATTTCATAAGTTTGTACATATATTTAAAACTTTGAAAATTGTTATAATAGTTGCACTTGAAAAAATCTTTTGCAGTCTGTGTTCATTATTATATTTCTTCGAAATAGACGTACATGTTCTTTTATTTCTGCAACAATTGAAAAGTATTAAAAAAAATCACTTGAAATCTTTTCGACGAATTTTCGTAAAATTCTAAAACATGGAATGTATTGTCGAAAATGTTTCAAAATTCAACGAAAACTCGTAAAGTTTCAGATCGTATCAGTTAATTTGGTCAACTGAAGAAAAATGTGAAAATTATTTAAAGCATTTTTCGTTTGTACCCTCGGTATTATACTCACGTCGTATGATATTGTATCTGGCGGAGCTCGTTCCGTATATATATTATGATCAGATATGAAAAAATTTCGTTTCGAGGCGTTATGAAATATGCAATACGTGACCGGGGCCATGATTAAAGAGAGGGGAGGGAGGAGAAGCGATAAAAGCAAAAGTGCTCACTTCCTGATTTCGCCGGTGTAGTCGTTGCCACGTTCCAAAAGGTGATCGATTGTTCCGACGGCTTTGAGGGCTTCGTGCTTCGACTTGCTGCACACTCCGAAGATCTTAACGTCCTTCACCGTCTTGGCCAGCTGGACCACTGCTTGGCCCTGAAAAAACGAGAAAAACAAATTCCCATTCAACACCATTGCGTTATTTTTACAGTCGACTGTTGGAATTTTCTTGAATTTCCAGTAATCTTTTCAGTTTCTCATATTAAACATAACAACTTGTCAAATACTTGAAAAAAAAAAGCCATAAATTAATAATTATCATCAAGGTAAAACAATGTGTAAATAAGTATGAGAAAAACATATTTCTGCAATTTCTAGCATTTTTTAAATAATACAAGATTACGATTCCTGCTAGAAAATTCTATGAAATCCCAGTTTTTCAATACAATTCCGGCTTTTTGCCAAACGAAATTTCGGGCCACGGCCCTGATGCGGGGAATCCAAGTTTTGTGCATTTTTTGCAGCGCTGCACTGGCGTGTGCTCTCGGCAACGCGCGCATCTTCCAAGCTCGTGCGTAGAGGCCTTCAAGATATTTGCTCTTTATCCTGCCGATACCTCGCGCTCGTCCTTTATTCCTTATTTTTCCCCAAGTCAAGAAGGAGAGGAAAGTATAGACTCTACTCCAACAGAAAGAACGTTTTTCAAGTCGAGTGCTTTTTCTCGTTCCGTCTCGTGGGTTTTCTCGTATACGTGACGTACACTGTCGGTCCATGAATTTCATGCGACACGCTGCACAGTTTTTTTTTCTTATTTAATTTGTGGTTTTCGCACGTCGGGCATTGTAGCATTTGTATCGATGAGAAAAACATGTCCGAATTTTAGTGTTATTTGATACATCGAAAATTCCTTTTGTGGCCTATAACCCAAATTCCAGAATAAACTACTACGTTTTCCAATCCTAGAAAACCCTTACATTCATCAAGCATTTTCTCAAATTTTCCAGAGTTCTCAGGAATGAATTTCAAGCTTTGCAAAGTCCTTGTCTGGCTTGATTAGGAGAAAGGTTGGCATTTATGTTTCGTGTGCTTTCGTGGACCATAAGTTGGGATGAAGAAAGGAGAAGCTCGAAAAACCTCGAGTCTCGGAAGAAGAAGAAGCTCTGAATGGCTCTGAAGCAGCAAGTCGAAGTGCTCAAGTGCCACGTGATGTGGTTTGAGCATCAGCATCAGACGGGACCAACTTTTAGAAGAAGAAGAAGTAACAAGCATAAGGAGAAGCAGTGGTCGATGGGGCAAAAGAAGCTCAAGAAAAGAGGAGGAGCAGCGCAAACAGACTGCTCCGGGATAAATGTTCGTCTGCGAAAAAAAACCCTATTTCTCTCTCTTTCCTCATCCTCTTCGCTCGACGTAGCATGCCCTCGCAAAAACAAATCCCATTTATTATAAACAACTTGTCTTTTCCACCCTGGAATTCGCTCTTTAAATAAAGCCTGCAGCAAGTTACGTTCAAAGAAAAATCGCCAATTCCTCGCATATTTCCTTTTCCCTAATTTCGGAGCTTGGGACAGAGTTGAACGTGACGATGGTCAATTAATTTACATTTTTTTTCTTGACCCAGCATTGTCAAAGCTAAAAGAATGGGATATTTCTTAAACAGTAAAGTTACAAAAAGTAAGGATGAACTTTTAGTGTCTGCAACATTCAGAGTCACTGAATTTCAAGTTCGAAAGAGCATAATCAAGTTAATTCCAGAAGCTTGTGTTTGAAATTGTAAAAAATCTAAAACTCGAATTCCATAAAGTTTAATTAACTAATTTACATTTTAAAAATTACGAAAGTTGCTCACAAAATGTGGGATTATAAAAGTTTCAACAATATTTGCAAAATCCAGAATAATTCTTGTTCACTGATTTAAAATATTTCATCAACCTACACATCAATGGTAAAACATATTTTCTTTCATTCTTTAGAAATATCACTGCTATGCCAAAACCATTGGTCAAATTATGAGGTTTGAAATACTCATTGTCAAATATTGCAAAATATTAAGCAAATAACTCTAACGTTGTCGAGAAGACAATGATCCATTCATATTTATGATGCAGATTTTTTCAAGTTACAACAATGAATGCAAGTGTACGTCATCAATCATGAAAAAGCAATAATTATTATTCTTTGTGTCATTTCCAACCATTAAAACTTAAAATATTCTATAAAACTGTCATATATCATGCTTCAATTTGTTTTCGTGATTTTCTAATACTTGAAAAGTTTTTTTAAATTTCGATTAAAAACCCAAGAATCGTGACGATGAATATTTCCAAGAAATTTGATAATGAACAAAATTTACATTTACGAACGTCATCTGAAATTTAACGGATTTTCCGTAATTTCAAATAAATCGACAGTTGAAAAATTGCCCAATTTTATCAAAAATTCAGTCAATTAATTGTTCTCCGTAATTTTCTAATACTTGGCAAATTTTTTTGGATTTTTTATTAAAAAATGGAAGAACATGCAAGTTTCAAAGAAATAAAATGCTTAGCACAATGTAGGGAAATTTTCAAAATTTTATGGAATTATAGAAATTTATCGAATTTTCTAGAATTATTGACGATCTTGCGAACTTGAATAATTTTTCTAATGTTTCTTAATTTTCAAATTTAATTCAAACTATGGGATATTGTCGAAATTTATATATTATGAATTTGTACAATTTGCCGAGATTTTTCTCATTTTCCAATGCTTTCAAATTTTTTACGAGGTTTATTATAAAAAATGAAAAATACCTCATCAAGAATATTTCCAAGAATATTTGGTTATGTACAAAATGTACAACATTTACGAATATCACCTGAGACGCAGCACACTTTTACAACTATTGAGAAAAATTCCCAAGGTTGTTGGATTTTCTGAAACTTTCGTGATTTCGAAGAAAATGAAACTTTTCCAACATTTCCAAATGTTTATAAATTTATCAGATTGTAAGTCAATAAAATTTTTCGTAATTTTCCAGTACTCGACAAGTTTTTCTGATTTTCCATGAAAACGAAAGCGACATTATTATGTATTTTTCACATTATAATAAACGAAATCTACAAAATTCATGAGGATCAATCTGAAACTCGACGAATTTTCGAATTTTTAGATTTGAATGTCTCTGAAATTCGCAATGCCTAGTAACTTTTCCAATTGTTCAAAATCTCAAACATAATACAAGATGTTGTACTACTGCCAAATTTCATGAAAATTTGTTCAACTCGTTAAAATTTTGCTTGATATTTGAATTCCTTTTTAATAATGGACAAGAAATTGAAATTTCGTAACTCAAATTTACATTTGTAAAACAAAACTTGATCAAGTTTTTTAGAATAAATTAATATAAAATGAATAATAATATGTAAGTGAAGAATTACGAATTAGTGGCACCCTTTTCTTTTTTCCTGTCAGTGATTACACTAATAATTCAGTGTCATTGAACTAATAAATTAGTGATTTTCCATTGATAATGAGTAATTTTTCACTGATTCTTTGATTATTTTATCCCAAAAATAATTAAAAAATTAGCTGAAAAATCACTAACTAAAAAAGAAAAAACGGTCGCCCTGAAGAAGAATTCAAGATACAAGACTTAATCAAAATTTTCAACAGTGAGAAGTAAAAAGCCCTCGCAGCCTGCAATTTAAATTTGCCCTCTAATAATCAGTGCGAGTTTTCGATTGAAGAAAGGGAGATTAACTCTCAAGTTTTCCAGATTGACATTGAAAAATGAAAAATGAAAGAAGATTAACAAGTCGATAAACATTGACATACGTAAAATACTTTGCAAGATACTTAATTAAACTAGATGACATTTCAAACAGTGAAGTAAAGACCTCGTAAGCTCCGATTCAAATTTTTCCTCCAGTCAGTGCAAATCGTCGATTGATAGGAAAATGTGGGAAAATGAATGAAGCGCGGGGAAAGAGACAAAGCGCGGAAGCGAAGGTTGCCTAGCGACCGTCATCCCCATCTAGCTTCGTCTCTTCTCGGGCTGCAAACGCAGGGAAAGAAGGGTATTATACATATATACACATGTATATAGGAGCACCACCAATAGGCTGTAACCTGTTGAGTCGTATTGATCCCCTGCAAAAGTTGTGCTCCAAGCTCGAAGCGATGCCAATAGGCATGCGTTTCACACTTTCCCCGATTTTCCCCGAGCAGACGAGTGAAATTCAACCTTTCTTGTTCGCTCATCCTCTCGCCCCATCTCATTGGAATTCCTCATATACGTATGTATACCATAGTAGTTGTTCCCTCCCGACTACTTCCAAAAAACCCCGACGGTTGGAAACACAAATTTTCCCTAAAATCACGAAGAAAAACTCCTGATTCATGAGATCGCTCGAGAAAAGGACATTAAAAGTGAATGGGAATTTTTAATTTAGAAAATTAAAATAAAAAAGTACATGACGGAGTTGTTGGAAAATATTTTTGTACATATTCGGTCACGACCAGTGCAATTATTTTTTCATTCAAACAACATCTCTTACACGCGATGAAAGAAGCTAAAAGAATAATGCAGTCCATCAGCGCAACAGATTCTTCGATTCATTCATCTCATGAAGTGTGCTTTGTTTGTCGACAAACATCTCTAATTTCATCTCATCGCGTATTATGCACCTTTTCCCAAATTCTCCAAAATCCTAAAGAATCACGAATGGAAAACTTGCACTCTCAAGACATTATTCGGGTCATTCCATAATAATCAAGATTCCGAAGAAGAAGGAAAAAAGGAAGCGCGGAGCCGATTTCTCCTCTCCCTGGTTGAACGAACGCGTATGAAAAACACACCCACGCCTTGGCGGGATCGGAAACAAACGAAAAGCTCAACGGAAAGTGAAGCCGGTATTTTCTTGCAGAATTAAGGGGGGTCGTCGTTCGTCTCTCTCCGCGAAGGAAAGGAAGGCTCCTGACTTCGTAAATAGTAACGCTTTGCGGCTGCGGCGGCCTCCGTCGTCGTCGTCCCTCTCGCAGCATAAAAGCATTCGTATTAGAGAGAGGCAACGGCGCGGTCTGAGTCAGGCGGCTCTCCCCCTCATCATCATCATCATCATCATCATCATCATCATCATCGTCATCGTCATTCCAACAGATGGAATTAGATTCAATTAATCGAATTCCGTGCGGGCGGCGGGCACAGTGTCATGATCCATACCAATATACAAAGTTGCTTCGGACGGTATTCATACAACCGGCGTTCGCACGGACCCCCCCTCTAATTAACGCTGTCAACAATGGACCCGAATACAAAAAAAGGAGGAGAAAAGAAAAGAATAAAACTCAGACCTAAGAGATTCAATTCTAATTTTTTCATCGGCCAAGTTTTTTAAATTATAAATAATATTTGACATTTCCGGCGTAAGTATTTGAATTTGTACAAATTTCCTCGACTTCTAGATTCTTATAAAAAAACATTTTCAATTGTCGACCATCTCGGTGAGAAAAAACATAGTATTTTGATTTTAAACAAATCGTAAGAACATTACACAGCTTCCGCACTTTCATGGAATTTTCAGTTTTCCACAATTTACAAAATGCAGTCATATTTTCTGAAACTCTACAATTTTTTCGACATTGTAGGCTCATTGACTATTATTATTTTTGAAATTTTTAATTTTTCTAAATTTCCGAAATGACCAAATTCTTGCTACAACTTTCAAAATTTTCGCCTATTTTTTGACGATAATAGTATATTATTGACAGTTTCGTCAAAAAAGGCAATTTCCAAAACTGACAATACGATATTTTATTCGATTTCACCTCGAAAATTACGTCCGAATATCCTTTTTCGAGGTTAGGATCGAATAAAGCATTCTAACGAACATACAGTTTCTGTTGTTTCACAGAATTTTCAAAATTTTCTAGCATGCAGAAAATGTAACATTTTTTAAAATTCTACAAGTTTCTCGAATTCCGAGGGATCATTGACCATCGTTATTATTAATTATTAGTAATAGATTATCATCGACGTTTTGAATATTTTTTAATTGTTCAAAATTTTCGAAATTACTAGATTCTTGCTAAAATTTCCAAAATTATCGACGATTTCCAGCCGAAAAACCATTTATTGATTCTCAAAAATTTTATTAGCATAGAGTTATTATGATTTTACGGAATTTCCAAAAATTTCGAAAATCTACCAAATTCATAAACATTTCCCGCAATTCTACAAATCTTTCTTTCAAATAATTCTTGAAAAGTTGTCAAGTTTCTATTGTTTCTTAGTTTTCCATAATTTGCAAAATTATTGACCATCTGTGTACGATAAAATATTTTTTTGATTTTTAAACATTTGTTAAACATTACACAGTAGCCGTAGTTTTACAGCATGTTCAAAAGTTTTCGAAATTTACAAAATTTTTTGTAAATTTGTTCTCAACTCAAAGATTATTCGTAATGTTACAGATAATATTCTCAAAACTAATTTCACATACAAGTTCATGTTTGCAAATTAAACCAACGGAAATGTCCCTATTTCATTCCAATCTTTCTAGAAATTTTTATTTTGCTTATTCTCACATTTTAGAAAGGGTTGAGGAATTTGGTTTTTTAACCTTGAACGGACGAAATGAGAAAAAAAAAAAAAATGAATTGAAGGAGAACACAGAAACTTGCAGTATTTTTTCACACTAGGCAAGAAACTCACGTTCTCCCCTTGTGTATTATATTCGTGCACATTCCCCGCCCCGAAACGGAACACTCGGTCAAGAGGGTGCGGGAGATTGAAATACTGCAAGTATACTAAATATAGAAAATTGCTTTTATCGTTTCCTTTGGCTAAGTATACACGACTTTCTCTCTCTCTCTCTCTCTCTCTCTCTCTCTCTCTCTCTCTCTCTCTCTCTCTCTCTCTCTCTCTCTCTCTCTCTCTCTCTCTCTCTCTCAGGCCCCAAAAATTCGTAGGGGGTCGCTTTTTCGTCAACTATGGAGTCGTTTGATCAAAACTCCAAGATTTTCAGAGTTTTTACGAAAAAAAAAAAATACAAAACCCTCATTTCTCTGAGTGATCCATGTCCCAAAAGGAAAGAAAATTTTGAAATGATTTTTTTGAGATTCCTCGCAAAATCTAGTTTGTTGGTGAGTTTTGTTTTTTGAGGAGATAATAAATTTATGGCACTTACCACGCCACCGCCGGCGCTGTGGAGCAATATACTTTTTCCGGGCGTCAAATTTGCGAGCTCGAAGAGCAGCATGTAAGCCACGGTGTAGTTCATGGTGATGGCCACGGCGTCCAAGTAACTCATCTCCGGGGGTAGAATAAACACCGAATTCTTCGGCACCGCCACCAGTTCCGCCCATGCCTTGTGATCCGGAAGAGCAACCACTCTGTCCCCAACCTTTGCACGTTTTCAAAAAATCAGCAATTTGCGGTATAAAACACAAGTAGAAATTTTTCCCAACTAACAACTTTTTTTCACATTTTCTGATATTCCAGACTTTTGGCGAATATCGAAAATAAAATCAAATAATTTGGAGGATGTCACGCGGTTTCTGTATTTTTCGAAATTTCAGAAATCTTCCGCGGTCTACAAAATTCATCAACGTTCCCGAAATTCCAACAAATTTTTCTTATTTTAAGCATGTCAAAAAAGATACAATAATTGTCTAACCCATGAGGGGATTTTTCCTAGTTTTTTCATACGTATCAATTTTTTTGAACAAATATATTTTTTCAAAACACCATTTGCATTTACAAGTATGTAATATGATAAAGATTACAATATAACAAAATTTTCAATCACCTCTGAAACTTTTTCCAATCCTTGATATTCTCCAACATTTTTAACGTTTTTCACGATTATTCAAGCTATTTAAAGCTTTTAAGATTTTATGAAAATTTTTCCAATTCATTGGAATATTTCCCATAATTTTCATAATTCAACTTATTCAAATCTTGATTGAAAAATGGAAAAACATGACACGCTTTCCGAAGAAATATAACAAACACAATCCACAAAGTTTATCAACATTTTCTAAAATTCTACAGTTTATTCGAATTTTATAACATTGTCAACAATCTCAAGAATGTTGCGTTTAAAAGTTTTTTTTTTTTTCGAAATTTCCAGCTATTCAAGAACGTTTAAAATTCTGTAAGAATTTTTTCGATTGATTGTAAGATTCAACGTAATTTTTTAATACTTTTCAAGTATTTTAGATTTTCATTAAGAATGAAGAAAAAATCTTGCGTGATTCGAAGAAATATTATGAATACAATCTACAAAATTTATGAGCATTCTCGAGAATTGTACGAGTCCTTTGAATTTCATAGAATTATCAACAATCTATCAAATTTTCAATGTGTTCATGTTCCCAATTTAAAAAATTTAGAGCAAAGCTCGAAATACTCCTCAAAATTGATAATTTGTGCTACTAATCGAAATTGCCCGTAATTACAAGTTTTTGAGATTTTTATGCAAAAACATTATCATGCGCACCCTAAACGAATACGACAAAAAACATACATAATCCAAAAATTCAGGAAATTTTCCAAATTTCATACAGTTATTCATAATTTTTGAATAAATTAACATTTTTGAATACATAAACAGGCAGAACAAATTTTTATGACAAGTTTTTCGAAAAAAAAATTTCTTCTTCAAAATTCCATAGCTCGAATATGAATAATCAATAATTATTAAATGATATGTGCAAGAAAATATGACAAAAAAAAAGTGCGACTCACTTTGACGTTTTCAACGTTTTCACCAATGGCCTCGACCTCGCCAGCACATTCTGATCCCAAAATGAATGGCGTTTTTGGTGGGGAATCAATGGCCCCTTGCCTCGCCATCAAATCTTGGAAGTTGAGCCCGCTGAAACAATCACATTTCCAGTCGAGATTATTATTTTTTGTAACATGACCCCAACCAACATTAACCCATTCGAACAAGTCGTAAAAGGAGACGAATTCTGATATAATAAAACCTTCATCTCCCTTCACTACACCGAGAGAAGAAATATTAACTATTAAGATTTGTATACTTCATTATGGCGAAACAGGCATATATTCGCCTCAAATACACGAAACTTGTAATCAAGTATAGTTTGGTAGCTTTCAACGCATTATTTTATATTGAAAGCGTCATACATTACAGACAAATGTATATCGATTTCGCCATAACCAAATATACATATCTTAATATTAAATATTTCGTTCTCTCAGTGTAGCTTCAATTTACAATCGGCAAAGTAAATTTTTTGGATCCCAAAGGAAAAAATTCACAATTTTCAGAGTGCAATGAATGCGATTAATTTATCATAAAATCTGAAAAGAACACACGTATACAAACATTCATTAACTCTCTTCAACATTTGCATTCGCCCTCCACAAAATTATTTTTCACAAAATCCCTGCCCCCTTTCTGCCCCTTAAATCCACAATAAAACCATGAAAATTCCAAACCGCTAGAATCATCGACACAATCCCCGTCACCGCTATTCCAAAACAATGTTCACCCTCGTCATTATTAACCAGCCCCTCCCGCCTTTCGCTCCTTCTCCGCGGCGCCACGAGTCCTAGACCAAACTTTTGCCCGGCGTCTCACGCAACTGGTGCGTTCGCAATTATTTTTTATCGGGAAATATTGCCAGGAAAAACGCAATCGTGGCGCACGAGGCGAATGGCCAAGAAAACATACGATTGTATTCCTGCAAGTCGAATGTGCATACAGGGAGACAGAAATGCTCGTTTGATGAAAAATGAAAAGTGCACGTATGGCGATGGGGGGAATGAAGAAGCCGATAGTCTGAAATAAGCCGTGAATCACGGGTGTCAGTGGGCATCAAGCGCGAATGATAATCGACAATCAGACGACTGTGCATCGCGGGGATCGACGCGAGTGGCTCGCTCGCGGCATTCCTTGGCGAGACCGACCCCCCTGTCCCTCCTCCCCCCTCTCTCTCTCATTATTATCAACGAAAGCCTTGTGCAGCCGATGCACGTCGTCGCTCCATTTACCGATGCACTCGTCGCCCTTTTCCTTTTCCCAGTACTGCCATGCGACACGTTATTTCCTCCCACGAATCACGAATCAAGCGATAACCAAATCGCCCATATCTACGCTCGTCTGACGCTATTATAATGCCCCGATTGCCCCGATTCTTCTCACTGCGACATCGCCGTCTCTCAAGTCACTCAACTTTCCATACAAGGGGACTATTTTTTACAAACATTCGAAGAAACTCCATTCGGTACGAATTCTCCTACACGTACATTAAACAATATTATAATGATATATTGCAATTCTTCCAGTCAATATTTTACAATAATTACATAATTTTCAACTAATCTTTAGTTCAAAATTAAATGAAAAGCGAAATTGGATGAATTTTTAATTCTTTTCATAGGCAGGACTGAGTCAAATATTTTGTTAGTGAGCATAAAGTTTGTTGTTTCGACCGAAATATCCTTGAAAGCAACAAGAAAATTTTTATTGTTTCAGAAAAATTGAAACGGTCGAAAAAATTATCAATAATTCTAAACAATTCGTGTAGAATGTCAATTTTTTTCTCGTAATTTTTAATCGCGATCATAAACGCGCGTGTCAAATTAAAATGAGGAATGGGGGGGATGAAAAAATGATTCTTCAAGTCCACTTGCCCTGTGCGTATACATTTCAGAACCATTGAAATAAAGTTCAGCATTTTAAAAGCCAGAGCGTTTATTCGCTCGGCGAAAGCGACCCAGACATGTCTCATGGGGGCGGGGGGGGGGGGTGTCTCAAGAGCGTTTCATTTTCAAGATTCCACGCAATTCCGAGAAATAATTGCGTCTCCCAATTAAAAGCGCGTGCCACATAAATTTATAAAGCTGACTGATGATTCGTGACAATGAAGGGTAAAGAAGAAAAAATTCAAATTTCAAAGTAATTTTTGAAGAAAAATATATCAGAAAATGAATAAATATCAAGGATCTAATGACACAAATTGAAATAGCAAAAAATCGGCTTCAAGAAATTCTCTATCACTGATGTACAAAAAATTTGATAAATTATCACGACTTTCTCGAAGATTTATGAAATTCATGACTCCCAAGTTTTCTGAACCAAAGAGACCACTTTACGCTTGTTATGTACCATCAAATCTCGTTTTTCAAGTAATTTATAACACTCGAACGATGCACGATCTCAAATGATAAATAAAAAAATGATGACTAAAACCGCTCTTGTACCGGAAACGTGATTCATTTTTCACGAGTATGTCGGTTAAAACGCACGCTCTACTACTTACATTGCTCGCATTTACTTTCATGTACGATTCTACGAAATCGCGATTTCTGATCACTCTGCGCTAATTTTTTTTTATCACAATAACGATAACCTACCTTGAAAAAAATCTGATTAACTAAATTATCCAAGTTTGTGGAGCACCTTGATGAATTTCATGAAATTGCAGTCCATTTTAATCCATTTTTTGTATTTTACTGATGAATTTAAATTCTCAAATTTCAATTCATGTATAAGTATTAATTCATGATATGTAAAATGTAGATCGAAAAACTTCTCAAAGAGACAACAAAAAAATCACAAATTATAGCAGAGAGAAAAGAAACGTTACTAATTACCAATCGTAATAAATATACTCAGATTGCACTACACATGTTTCATTTAAAACTGTTTTTCATAAAGATAGTAACGATCACTTAAATAATAACCAATGCTATCATGAATAATTCGAGTGATAATCGATATAAAAAGCAATCGTAATAATAAATAAAAATAATCGAGATCAACTATTGAAATATTGATCAATTCGATGATGACTGAGGATCAATGACAAAATTTCAATTAGTCATGATAAAATTATGATGATTAAAATTCAACAATAATGATATTTTGCAATAATATTGAAATTATCAGGCTCCAACGATCGTTTGAATATCTATAATATTTATTGATAATATGAGTAAAGAATAATTTGAGTAATAATCAGTGAAAGAAGCAATTATTATTGATTATAAATATCGATGAACGATATCAAATATTACGAAATTGACCACTTTGATACTGATACATGAAGAATTGATGACAAATTAAAGTTATCAATAATAGCTTAATATAGGTAAATTATGATAAATTAAAACTGATTAAAATTATTTATTCGATAATTAATTTCAATCGTACTAGAATTTTCATATAGTATATTCATACGAATAATCCATGTAGTGAATATTTAAATATTATTATTTCGATAATTGATTAAGAATAAATAATTATTTGAAATTTCTATGGAAGAAGCACAGTGAATCTCCCTCAGGGGAATAATTCCAAAAAGAAGGAAAACAAACAATGAATTGAAATTATTGACAATAAGTTTTAATACCAAATACATAAATTCAATCATTAAAATTTAGTATAGTTCTAATTAATATCGATTGTTGTCGATAATAATCAATCATTGAAGTTGTATTTTATTCATAATACTATCACATAATATTGAAGATATTAAATTTATAAATGATAAATAATAATTCAAGATGTAATTGATGATAATCTATATTTTTCAAGGAAAAATTCAAGTATTGAATAATTAAATTATTAAGAATCAATGACAAATTTGAATTATTTACAATGAATAAAAATAGTCAAAATTAAAATAAACCACAATCATTAGAGTTATGTATTCGAGAATGATCATTAACCAACAATATTTGATATGATAATTGACAATGATATAAGTAATGACTATTATTCAACACATAAGCGTTGATTATATGCATGGATAATTCAATTAATATAATATAAATAATCAATGAATTCTCCGAAAAATGTGCACAACCAAGACTATGAATATAAACGATAAAATTACATTTATAAACAATTAAAATGACCTTTCAACTGAAGAATAACATGATAAATAAAATTGTAATCAAACAAATGCAAGATGTACATTCAAAAATTCACCAACGATGAGAAATACTTTCAATCTTTTTCCTTTTTTTTTCATTTTTCAAACAGCCGATAAGTGGATTCCGCGAGAGTATGTATTTTCCAAGCGCAATCAACTTGTTTGGCAATGGAAAAGCTTCGTTCTTCAAATGATTCATGTTCGAAATCGCTTCAGACGTCGAGCCATTTCGTCAGCTCGCGTTTCCAATAAACTACATACATACATTGTTTTTTATCGCGCGAGTCATTTCAACTATGCGTCAGAAGCGCAAAATACGCGTTCTTCCCCCGGGACGAAAAAATAATCAAGTTCGCGCCTCGCAATTTTGCTTTCCGTGTAACGAAGCCTCGTGATTTACGCCAAGGGTTCGAATTTCAATGACGTAACAAGGCGTCGGGGGAAAAATCCTAGCTGGCATTCTTCATCATACGTTGTGTACAAACATCCATAGAAGCAGTGTCGTTTTCAATCAACACTGCCATTTCTCCGTCAAAGTACTCGTTTCTCGTTGCAGCACATCGCTTTATGAATCACGCGCACTTAGATAAGAAGATTAGAGCAAAAAAAAACGACGCACGACTTTGAGAAACGAAAGTTTTCAAGTACTGAACCATTTTGTTTTAATTTCATGAATTGGCTCGTTTTTTCTAATCCCATGGAAAACATGGCTTCGACATTCTCATAACGTCTCACAATCCCGTGTGAGTGAATGATTCACTATGATAAAACATTGAAATACGCAATAACGAGATGCGAAGCGCAATACGTAATTGCGCCCGAAAATAATGAATTCGTTTCACGGGCTACTCGCGGTGAGAAATGGACGTTTATTTATGGACTTTGCAAGAATCGACTCCCAAGGGTACAAAAGTCATTAGCAATGCGCTGCAGACGAATTATCTCTCTTTCTTTTTTTATTTTTCATTTGTTCAATTACTTTTTTCACGCTTATGCTACAGAGACTTGAAGGGTCTCGTGAAAAGAAGCGCACACATACATATATTGCCAACGGGCCGTAAGAAAGTTATCACGCGCAAACACAATGCGGCATTTTTCCGCCGTGGAGAAAAAAATGTCTCGGCGACGCATTGGGAAATTCTTGGACTTTCCAAGTCGTCGCGGAGAATTTCACATTCGAGTGATCGTAAACGGAAAAAACTGTACTCGGTATTTTCGCAATCATGAAAATCCTCAAAAAACGCCATTGGCGGGGAAAAAAAAGAATCCCATCGAAGGAAATCGCGGGACACCGAAAGTTACTGGTCGCTTGATTCTCTTAAATTGCATCAAATTGAGAGGCATAATTTTCTCCATTCTGTTGGACAATTGGACCACTACGAATCGACGTCAACGACATTTGGTATTTAACCAGGGTCACTGAATTATAATGCATTCTAAATGGAATTTTAATGAAAGCGAATAGAGTCGGATTATATAAGAAACGCTTCACTCCATCTCGACTCGAATTTCATCTGCTCGTGTCGAGAAACTTTTTTTTATCGTAATCAATCGATCGACTACATGACACGAGAAGCACGATAATAATTACAATTATTCGCAGCAAATTCGCGACGGTAACTTGAACGAATGTTTTTCCCTTGTATGGTTTTATGAATCGATGATTGTCGCATTCGATTTCATTCGCATTTTGCGTTGAAAAACATATGAAATAAGGATAAAATGCACAGGCAAAAAGAAGCACACCGGTCAGACCGCTTCTAAAATGGAACGATATTGCGTGACTTGGCGGTCAGCAGCAGCGTCAGTGTGGGGTGAAGAATAAGAAACCCTGTTGCTCCGGAAAGTAGTGCGCACCCGACCAAGAAAACAGTTACGAGCCAAGCAAGCCAGGAAGAAAACAATGATGCAAAAGCCACGATCGTAGAAAGTTGCGTCTCGAAAAACCACGATTGGAAATGCCCCCCTTTCATTCCACACGAGTAACATTTTACAAGTCAACTACGAAATTCATATATAACAACGCGAAAAATCTCTCAATTTTTTCTACCGTTTCCGAGATTCTCTCATTAAAAAATTCAATGAAATCTAAAGTCACGAGAAATTCTCTCGTTGCTCCATCTTTTTGTAAACTTTCAATCGATCGTCTTATACAGGAAATATTCGAGATTATTCACCGAATCAACGAATTCTCTAGATGCGAGCGGCTTTCAATTGAGCGCGCAATTATCGCGGCGAGATAGAATCGCGAAAAAGCGTGGATAGTTTGTGCCTTTTGCACGTAAAAAAGTGGTGCTTTCACCGCGTCGTTTTGTTTTCCCGAGCATTCGCGGCCAGTGAGCACGGCGCGAAGCATTTGACAGATTTATCATAATGATCGCATTCTTTCTTTTCCCATCTTGTTTCGTTCTGTTTGCCGCTAAAATTGTCGTAAAAGAACGATTAAACAGAAAATTATCCCGAGATATCATTTGAAAATTATACTTTCGCTTGGAATATGCTCGATCTGGACGAAAATTACCAAATTTTTCATTTCGTACGTTTCTCGATACTTGAAAGCGTTTCGAAAACATCCCATTAAATTCTAAAACTTTTCAAAATGTCTCTAAAATGACGAAGAATCAAATATTTTCTTTACATTCACAACATCAGCTAGAAAATAAAGATCGAGTTCGAAAGTTTATACTATATTCTGATTGTCCTTATCCTCAATAAATAGATGAGAATTTTTCAAATCAATCTTATTTACAATCATTTTTAAAAACTTCCCTATTCACATCCTACAAATGTGTATCGCCAGTTCGATAAGAATTTGTTCAAAATTCCAACTTGGCATTTATTTCAGCAACTCTCTGTTATCAAAAATTTAGCAACTCATAAAAAACCCATAAACGTCACCGTTTCTCAAGACTCGCTGGATTCAATAATACATATATGGCTGTTTGAGTAAGCTTGAAAATTCGAGCATCAAGTGAATTGTAAATCTCTTGAGCACTTGAGCTCTCGAACGTTCTTTTATTTTCGAGTCTCGAGATCGCGTTTCTTTATCTTGGCTCTATTCATCTTTGTTATTCCTACTTGAGAACGGTTTATTTACGCATGTCTGTGATACAGTCGGGTGTTTGAAAAAGATCAAGGGCAAGGAAAAGTGTTTTGGATTTTTTTCCTTCGCGCCTGGGAAAGTCTGGAAGATGTTGTGTATTCCTCAATTTTTCAAATTTATACATTGGCATCTTGGAAATAATCCAAATGTAATGAGTTGGATTTTTCCTAAATTTCATGAATCATGCAGTAATGAGTATTGAAATTGGTTCTCAGTGCAGTGGATATTGAAAATACAATTTTTACAATTGAAACAGTAAGTAATTCCACTAGTATTCATTTTTTAAATCTACAATAACTAGAGCACGAAAATGAAGTTTCTCTCGTATAAACCGAGCGAATTTCATCTAATGGAATTGGTTAACCATTTGTTCCATTTCGATAAGTTAAAAGTTGGTAATTTTCAATCATCTACTTTTCGCTGTATAAAAAAGTGTTTTTTCTTCAAGCGTAATAAATTCTCAATGTTTTCCGTTTTACAAAAAAAAAAGGTACAATATTGAATTCGTTGACTTTATAGCTCACTTTTCTCAAAAAAAATCTCTCCTGATTTTACGTCTAGGATTTTTGTAATGCTAAGATAACCATCAACCTCATGTCAAATGACTGAAATTGATGACGATCGAGAAAAGAACCTTGTCATTCACAAAATTCGTTATATTCATAATTGATTGTTCCCTCCCTGGTGGTGGACCCAAACGCCGACAGATCGAGCTAAAATTTCTTTTTTAATGATTCAAAGACGTCTTATCTTTAGACGTCTCCATGAGAAAAAAAAACCAAGATACGATATACCCCCAAGAAGCCTACAAAATATGCGTATTATGCGCACACGCGCGCGATCAAATCCATCTGGTATGCTGAAAAGTTTTTTCCTCGATTGGTTTTCCCTTGTTGGCATACGTGATTTTCGAGGCATTTCAGCCGCACCCTGAGCTTTTTTTTCAGGCCAGCATATCTTTTACTTTCATTTTTCGGACCAAGTGTTGAGAGAGAGAGAATTTTAATAAAAGGAGACCCCATAACTCAGCTCCAGTTGCCATGATATCGAATTTCGAGCGGCCCCTATCGCTTTTGACGACACAATGTTACTCTTGGAAATGAATTCGGACAAGAAAAAATTTCCGAACAAAAAAAAAATTCATAGGCACTCTCTATAACCCACAATTATTTCGTGACACTTTTCAACAACTGTCTAAAATACGGCCATTTTTTTATACCGAAAGTTATGACAAAAAGTAATGTAATGATTAAAATAGACGAATTCGAAAACTACGATAAATCAAAATCTTGTCATTATTTAAAAAAACGTTTTCAACTTTGGACTGTCTCAAGTTTATTGAAAAATGAGGAAACTGGTTGAAATAACCTGAAACTTAATGATTCGTGAGATATTTTTCATCACTTATTTAAGAATTTACCATCCCAACTCAAAATTCAAAATATTACTTGACTGCTTGATTGGAGAAAAGCAGAACGGAAATCATTTAATACGCAAAAACGAGACCAAGAGATTTTTTCTTGGTGAATCACGCATATCAGTCATTCAGCTTTATTAAAACATTCCACGTTTGTTTATAAACGAAAGCTGGGGGAAAAAAATGTGCTTTTCTCACGTCCACAGCGAGGATAAGCGACATATGCGACAAATGCGGGTGTATTTTCATGAATTAATTAAACGTCTAATGACTTGCATCAAGGCCATCAGCGCTGCGGATGAAACGTACTCAATTGTCTTCTCGAAAAAGCTCGTTTTTCATTGCTCGAAAGTTTCTCATTCAAACGGTGCAAAAATGCTCCAAGATGAATTTCGTTCCTTTGGATCATTTTTCAATATTTCAACTGGTGTTGATTTCAATTTAATGCCATGGCAACATTGATTTGAAGGGAAGTGAAATATTCAAATACTCGCACGATACCTATTACTTTTTACGGATATCAAAAAGTACTCTGTTGGGTTTGGGTCGGATGTCTTTATTGGTGGATCCCAGGGAAAGGAGTCGACGGGTTCCGTGCATCCTTTTATACTAACAACGTTAGCAACGTAACGAGTGTTGCCCAGAGAAAGGGCTCGGTCATGCAACGGTACTAGATTTCAAGGATGTCAAACAAATCTGAATAATCGCGTGTATGCGGGAAATGTTTACTCGCAGGTGTATCGCATGCATAGGCACGCCGAGGCGCATCAAAGGAACTCGCTCGGATGATTGCGAAAAGAATGCTAATCGCGGTTGAAGCGATTCGCGCGTCACTTATCGCGAGCGAATCGATACTCGCGCACGTAAATGTTGGTCGGTGATACGCGCGCGCGTCTCATCGCGGCGTCCGGTCGGCCATGGGCACGACGCTGACCGTGCTCATCCAGGAATATTCCTCGTTTCGTTCCTCCCCCGGACGAGGATCGCGAGGAGATGAAACACCTCGGTAGCGATGCTAGGCTAAGCTAGGCGCGCGTTACCAGTTACCATTTACGCATGCCGTTTCGCGCGCTTCGACTTTTCTTGGTATACCCACGCTCGCTGTTACTGGCAGCGCTGCTGCTGCGCTCAGCATTCCGAGTACCGAGTGTACGTAGTGAGTGACTCACAAAAACAATGCTAATCTATTGAAACCACAGCTGCCGTCGTTATATTACACATGCCCATTGTCTTTTCCTCGCGTGGACGTGTATATATACGTATACGCGTGTAATACTGGGGGAGGGCTTCGCGCCTCAACCCCCCCACGCTCCGCCCTTTTCCATCTGTTATCGGGGGGCAGGGGAATGCGATTTTCTCGGGTGGGTAGCGATTGGGACTTCAGTGTAGGGTCATTTACAAATTTCTCCACAATAAGCATGAAAAGTTTTTTTCATGAAATTTCGAATAATTTGTAGAGTTTCAAGAAAACTTGATATATTTCGTAGAATGCGTTTATAGGAATCTGAAAAACGTGGAAAAGTATCGAAAGGTGCAAGAAATCTTGATAAAATGAAGAAATATTAAAAAAATTAGAATTATTTTCCATTGCTTATATTATGTTTGGGATAACAAAAATTTTTTCATAACGAGAAAGCGTGAAAATGTCAAAAATGTCGATTATTCTCAAAAATATCTAAAACTATTACATTTCACAAAATATGCATTACTTTGTATTATACTTTCTTCCAAACATGCATGGTAACATTTTTGTGTTTTTTTAAAATTTGTAAAACTTGAAAATATTTGAAAATAGTTAGAAATCTGAATAAGTTGGACCAATTTTCATTATATTGATAAAGTTTGAAAAGTGCTCTAAATTTTAGAAATTCCGAAAATTCGAAAAACATGGAATGTCAGAAAACTTCCATCACCGTAACATTTCTTCGAAATATGCGCAATAATAATTTTTTATTCTTAGTGAAAAACTGAAAATATCGCAGAATTACAAAAAATATTAACGAGTTGACCTGAAATTTCGATGAAATTAAAAGAGCTTCAAGTAATTTGAATAATGTTAAAAATTTCCAAAATTTCTAAAAATTCAAAAAGATTGAACATGATCAGGTTGATCAATTAATTTGTAAAATGCGATCTAATTATACAATTATAAAAAATTATATACATTTTAAAGGTTGCTTTCATTAGCATATTTCTACCAAATATTCATCTTTTTTTTGCATTTTTCGAAAAAAATCTAAATGAGCTCGACACATTTTTTACGAAATTTGGAAAGTTTCAAGCAATTTTTAGTATACTAGAAATTACGTAAATTGCGATTAAAATTACTAAAAATTACGATGACTGCCAATAAATAAATTTGAAACATTCAAATAGTTCGTGGACTTTCATAAAAACATTTATATTTATTGTGTAAATTGCATTCATAATCGTATTTCTACCGAGTGCACGTGTTTTTTTCATTCGTCAATAAAAATTTTAAGGATCTGAAAAGTATTGAAAATTACTAGAAATCTCAATAGAATACGCAAATTTTTAGAAAATTGGCAAAGTTTTGAATGGTTTTTATTGCGTAATTACGTTCGAAATTTTCAAAATATTCAAGTGAGTCGTTAAAAAAATCATTTGAAAATTCGCGCATTGCCGACAATTTTGCGAAACTCGATGAATTTTGTATGTTGTTTTCATAATCATATATTATTTATACGTTAAATGCATGGATATATTTTATTATTTTGAATAAAATACCTGAAAAAATTGAAAAATATAAAAAATAACGGATAAATTTTCATGGGCTTAAGAAATTTTTACAAAATTGGTAAAATTTCCGATAGTTTTTATTATGCTTAAAACTTTTTAAATTACGATAAACTTACAAGCATTAAAAATTTTGTGGATTGTTAATAATTCTGAAAAATTCGAAAAATGTGTACCGTTTCGGATAATGGTTGATGCATTTTTTTAAAATTCATTTGTCTTCGCATTTTTAGGAAAACTATAGTAAAACTTGAATAGTATTTAAAAAATCTGTGAATCTTCAATCAAGTCGACCAATTATATAAAATTTGGAAAAAATGGAATACATAGTTTGAATAATATTCGAAATTTTGAAAAATTGGAAAATATTTATGAAAAGTTGAAAGATCCGAGAAATCAGAAAATAAGGGTTTTCATTTCCGAATGATGGAAAACACTTTCCTTCAATTTTTCACGCACTTTTAATGTTCCTTACAACTTGCTGCTTTCTTTCCTTTTCATGTACTTTTTTCCGTTGCAAGTGACTAATAAAACGAATATATGTATAATAATACAACTCTCCAACATAAACGTTCGTCGCACAATCGTCCAAAGCCATACACTTTCCCCTGCAAATTTTGATCCATCAAGCTGTTTAACGAACAGTGTGATTTCATTAGGCTCGCTCAATTAAGTTCGCGTTCGTGAAAAAAGTAGTTGATCGCATTTCAAAGCCCTCTTCCTCGTTAAAAATACGGGACGAAGCGCAAAGAAAAAGTGAGAGTCGATTTTTCGAAGATGCTCATAAAAACGACGATTAACCATCAGGTGAATCAGGTTCCAGTGCGAACTTGAACTCGAAAACGTTTTACGAACATGCCAAGGAAATTCAATTACTTCGTTTCAATGAATACTTGAGCAATTTTTAGTTTCATGATTTTGAGACTCTTCAAGTTTTCCATTCAAAAATAAAATTTTCCCAGTGTTGAGAAACAATAAATTTCAGGCTTCTTTAATCTCTGAGCTTTGAGCAATAAAAAAAATGTATATACCACGGAATTTATGGGTTTCAAAGAAGAAAAACATGATACGAATGGACAGGCATTTTCGAAAATGAAGAACATGGTTCATCGCGACTTGGTCGAGTTGAACCCGTATCACATTGGCAATCACACTCGCGGCGTAACCTGATTGATAACCCCACGATGTCACAATGAACGCGTATGCTCGGGCAAGTGACAATGAAACTTGTCGATATGGACTTGGCAAATCGAAAGATAACACCCAGGCAATGGTTCTTCGCGAGATCGAGAGAATGTCGAGATGAGAATTTTCGAAATTCAGAAATTTCATTGAAATCGAGTAGATGCATGATTGAAAGTGTACGTTAGGGACTGTTATCTTTCCGTTGCCCAATCGGGATCCAAGTTTGGAAACGAAATTCCAGGATCGGCTGGAATCCCAAGAATAGGAGGAACGGCGCCAGCTCACTATTTCGGCATTTCCTGACTCACAAAACTTATCGGATAAAGATAACCGATGATCGCAAATATTTGGCGACACGAAAACTGGGCGTGACGAATGATCTGGCTCATCGGGGTCTAAGTACGTAACCGAAAAGTAGCGAGCAGGGGACGCGACTCGGTGACCCAAAGGGGTACTTTTCCATGCGCGAATTTCCGCTCCTCATTCAGCGACCCGCGTGGGGCGCGACGGAAATGAGACGACGTGACTTGTGACCCCTCGAGAGTTTCGGCGTTTCTTTGTGTTTTCGCGCCTTGACGACAAGGAGAAATGTCTCTTCGTTCTCGGTATTGGGATGTTTCATTTGAAATTCTCGACAGTGCTTGAAAATCTACAGTTTCACGGGTGAGACTTTAAAACGCCCAGATACTCCAATTTTCAGATCAATGCGAAATCTTAAATGACGCCGAGCCCCAGGACGCTGAGGCGTCCTAATTTCTCAAATCATCATGAGCTCCAATGGTACTTTTTCTTCCTGCGCTTATGCGTCAATCGTGTGGAACATGAAAAACACTGGTATGTAACGCCGCAAGAGAGCAACGCACGCAAATGCTCGTGTTTCATTGCTGTGAGAATGAGCAGCAATTCGAAGCGCAGAGGGACGCGAGGCTCGAAATCGAGACGAAACACAGCGGCAGATGCGAACGGAAACACGGGATGGATATCGGCGACCGCGGCGTGAAAACAAATGCAAATTCCACGCGGAAAAACACGCACGGTCTATATCGAGGTCCGACTTTTTTTGGCTCCCTTGGCCAAGTGATTCGTGAAATTCTAAAATACATACGAGCACCCTCCTCTGAGCCGCAACTCCCATTTCCCAGAAAAAATGCTTGCCCAATCGATTAATTTCTCGAGCCTCGCGCCAAGCGGTACGCGCTATCTTTTATCCAGTTTTCACAAAAATACATCTTCCAAGTTTATCGACGAAAACGGCTGTCCAAGCTTGCTCGTAGGGCGTGTGTTTGCTTAGCCCACTTTTTTATTCGCGCGTGAATGTAGGCGCTCCGGTCACCCTAAACAGTCATTTCGTAGAGTACTTTCTTTTCAGGCAGGCCGAGTGAACGAGCTTGTTTATCCTTGAAATATCCGCAGAGACGGGGAGACTCGTTACGGGGGGGAAGAAATAAATCATGCCTTCAGACACACGACGTTCCCATAGTCGCTTAATTTTTTCTTTTTCAATGCGAATTCGTGTTTCCCCGCGTAAACTCGGCAACTGTCACCGACGCTGTGCAAAAATAATAACGAATGAATGAAAGTAATCGGCCCCGGCTACAATGCGCGAGCAGGCCTATTCGCAAAGCGTAAGGAGCGCTTCTCCCATGACTCACGATTCATGAAAGTTATTGACATTGATGAGAAAATGACCTTCATAGAAAGAAGGCATAATGGGTTCATGCGCGAGCGTCCGATGCTGCGTGTCGGTAAGTATTCAGGGCCGGCGTGTATTATAATCCGTGCTCTCGGTATTCGGATTGAAAAGATAGCAGTCGAAAATTCCAAAGAGCTTGCCCACGGTTCGGGTATCAATGCACTTTTTTGTTCCAGCGAAAATTCTCTCTCTCTCCCTCTCTCTCTTTCTCGCGTGCACACGCGCATCTTCCGAGCAATGCGTCTTTTCTTCGCTTTCATAAATTATCCACTTACCGGCTCTTCGCGCTTTAATCGCTTTCGAATAATACCGATAATACGTAATAATATCGCCACGCACTTGGCGAAAAAATAGCAAAGGCATTCTTCAAAACCGCTACTTGGGTTATTTTTTAACGACATTTTATCTGTAAAAATCAGAAATGTCGAAAATGTTTATACTACTGATAAATTTAATTATATAGATATTATATATCTATATAATTCTATATATATCTATAATATAATATAATTCTATATATATCTATAATTATATAGATTTTCTCATAATCTATATTATAGGATTCGAAAATTATTACATTTTTGATAATTTAAAGAATTTTCCAGGAATTTTCAAAGATATCTGGTTTGCCAGTAATTATACGATTTTTCATATTTTTTACTTACTGGTAATTTCGTGAATTTATGTATATAGATTTTAAGAATCCGATGCTTCCTATGGTTCCCAGTTTTTTTTTTTTTTTAGATATTTCATAATGTCATCAGTTGTTTTCAGATAAATAATATCCAAGTGAATTTTCAATATTTCGTCAACTTGTAGTATTTTTAGAATATTTCATATTTTTCGATATTATTGAAATTTAGTATAATTTCCTAGGCTAATTAGATCTATCTAGTACTTTCAACAATTCCAATATGGATTTCTAGAATTTCGATTCTCTAGAATCTAAAAATCTAGAGATTTTCAGTACATATTTCAATACATTTTTCTGAAAACAGTATTTTTATGGGTTCAAAGTATGTGTATTTCAGAAAGTTGTTGTAAAATTTCTAGTACAGTTGGTCTTTTTTCGATATTCATGAGTTTTTTTGTACTTAAATGAAATGTTCATAAATCAGAAGCTTGAATATGTAAAGTTTTCAAATTTTGTTGAGAAAATACACAACTGCATAGAATTTTGGTGTTTTAAAGATTCCTTCTATGTTTCATCTATTTCATATTTTTCAACAATCATGAAATTTCTCTAGTATTCTTCCATATTTCCAATATTTTCATAGATTGTGAGTGTTTTAAAGAATACTTTTGTTCTTCCAGTATTCTTCGAATATTCATAATGTTGGGATGATATTTTCAAGAATTCCTACATTTATTGTAATGAGGTGCTCTCTAGGATTTTGAGTTGTAGAGATTCTTGGCGAATGACTGTATTTGCCATTAATTTTTACCTCCATACGGACTTATTGTACTTTTTTCATTTTCCAGAACTTGTAAAATCCACCCGTGGAAAAATTCGAATCAGCTGGTTTTTGGTGGTTCTCAAATGACTCGAAGACTTGGGAGCAGTCGAGGGGTCAAGTGTGATATCGATTGCCCCCCATGAGCAGTTGCTCTATTTTATGGGATAAAGTCGAAGTGTACAGGTACAAACAAGCGGCGTTCTCTCGCTCCATTAAAATATTGCAGGCTGGCGATGTGCGCGAGAGAAAGGCAGTTGGCCGTGGGAGGGAGACGGTACATGGCAGTAGTAGGATAGTACGCGAGGCGAGCGTAGGACATGCAAGGGTGCAGGAAGTCGGGTGTGGTCCGATCAATAGGAACATCCTATAGATCCAAATCGGTGCGTTCACGCATTTCCTCGTGCTATTCAGCCGCGGCAATTGGACATTTTCATACACGCACGTATGAAAATGTATTTTCATACGTATTTCATCCTTGGAGTATAACATATCAACATTCCAAACTGACAACTCACAATTTTTCGATGGGGTCCTACTTACGAAATGTCCTGTAATTTACAAAATATGTTTTTAGAAAATACAAACTCTAGATATAAGTAGGTTATTCTTTTGCTAGATGTAACTGAACTGATTGACAAAAATCTTAAAATAATTGGTTAAACTTGCAATCAACGATTCCCATCCACGATCATGACTTTTGCGTCATAATATACATTTTTCCTGAAACGAACACCAAAATAAGAAATATCTCAACGCACCTACTCTACAAAATCCAACCTACAAAAAACAACAACATTATTTTCCAGAGCTCCCTTTATCATTATTTCTGGAAATTTTTCTCAACATTACAAATGAGATACTCGTTCGCGATACAAAATCTACACATGCGTAGGAAATGGAAGAATTCGCGGCGCACTTGTTCGATGTCGCTTAAACAAAATAATAGGTCAGTTTTTAAGGCGATGGTCGATAAGAAAGTTTATTTAAAACTTGGTTACGCGCGATAAAGAAACGGCCAGAGAAACGTAACAAGGCGCGATGCAGTGGAACATTTCCAATGCCACACAATCGCTCGTTCTTTTATTCCTCGTTGCCTTCTCATCTCTCTCAATCGCGTGCTAAAAAAAGAAAAATAGACGATATTCGCGTACGATACGCGCGCGTATCGAATTCGCGTTACACGCCGCGTCAAGTTCAAAACTTGGCAACGGGACACTGCTTTTGTTTTCCAGAGTCTCTATCGGAATCTAAGGAAAACAAAAGCCAAAAGGTCATCTCCTACGCACGAAACTTTTCCTCCGTGTTTTTTTTTTTTTTTTTTTTTTTTTTTCAAAAAAATTGACGAATTGTCCTAATCGATCCATCACGTCTACCATTTTCATTTCCAAACTCTGAAAATCCGAATTCAAAAGTTTTTGGCTGTTTAAATTGAAAAACTATTCAAATTGAGACATTACGAACATGAAAAACAACAATTTGCAGATATTCAATTCTCGGATTAAATGAATGCTTCAAAGATGATAAAACGGAAAATTTGCAGTTTCGCAAAAAGAGTTATTTATCGATAAATTGTCTATTTACACTCCAAACAAAACTTGTGGTCATTTTACTGTACCGATACGAAAGTCATTAACCGTTACCTTTTGGTGAAATTTTACAATAATTTTACTGTAGTTTTACCATGAACAGTTGGAATTTTCCAGTGTATTTATACTAATATTCCATATTTCGATGAAATTTTCCTACTCAAGAATGTGAAACATGAAAGAATGGTAAATTTGCAGTACCATTGTATAGGAAATTTCCGTATTTTTTTGACAGCGTAGTCCATTCATTTCATCGATTTTCATGGTCCAACTTTCGTATTCTTCAACTTGCTTCTTTTCGAACATTTAAAAAAACTTACACTTGATATAAAATATTGATGAACAAGTTTTTGATGCTTCTCAACATTTTTGCCTGTATAAGTTTTTTAAAAATTGTATTAAGCATCATTCAAGAAATTGTATTCAAGAAACACATTTGACGAATTTCGAAAATTTCTCCGCATTGAGAGGATGTTCATAAATTAATAATTCCTCAATATTGTAGGATATTTTCAAGAATTTTGAAATTCTCGAATAATTTTTGTAAAATTTACATGGCTTTCCAACAGTTTTCTGGGACTCCTGAAAAAATGAGAAAATTTTCAGAGCGATTTTCAAGGATTATTTTATTCTATGTTCATTTTAACAAGTATCTATCATTATACAGGATTTATTTTTACCATCACGAGCAAGTCTTGAAAAATTACAGAATTTTTCTTCCTGATGTAGGAAACGTTTCATATTTCCGATTGGCGGTCAATAATGAGGGTTACGAATGGAAATTGGTGCATTCGTCTTCTCATTATGTACGTCTTTTTTTTGTTCGTTCGCATTGATTTTTATTAATGCGAGAAGCTACAGTTCCAGACGCGGAAATTCATTGTTTGGCGCTGCCGCGCTCCGGTTGTTTCAGACATCCTGCTGCTCGTTTTTGGGCGTGAGAGTGAGAGGGTGTTGCAATACAAAAATAAGGGTGGGGGGAGGGCTAACGCGATATCAAAGAATCAAAGAAAAAATTATTTTCCGAAATTTTTCGCTGTAAATAAATAGCAGCAATCTAATGTCTGAAAATTGTGTACTGCGCTCTTTTTACCTGACGAATTCATTAGCAAATTCGACGAAAATGCGAAATAAGTGTGAAAAATGTCAATTATGCCACTCTAACCTCAAAATCGCAACTCTGAAACGTTTTGCGGTCTTCGTGGCATGAAATGTTGCACGCAACGTAGCGCGATTGTCTCATTCGTCAAAGACGACTCACTCCCTCGGCTTCGCCTCGGGCCGGAATCCTCGTCCTTGCCAAAATCGACGCTTGCACTACGTTGAATAAATATCTATTGTAATTCTCATCTTCGTTACGTTGCACGGTACAATAAGTATGAAGTATAAAATATGTCGTACGAAAAATGACGATCGGGGGGGATTCTTAAAATTTACCGCTTTCAGGAACAACATCAACTTCTGAATCCGGTAATGAGTAATTTTCGTCAATATCGACAATGGGAACTTTGAAATCAGGATTCGAAAAATTTGTTCATAATTCCAATTTCGAGACGTGAAAATTTAATTACGAAAAATTAGTAAATGACGAACGGATTGTTCTCCAAACTCGACGAATTTGAATTGCCTGAAAATGATCGATTAAGAATAATTTTTCGTAGACTTGAAAATTCGAAAATGTAGCAATCAAGAGTAGAGAAATTTGGTAATTTCAACATGAAAATCGGATGTGAGAAAAAATGTCGAAAAAAATCGACAATAAGAAAATTATTTGAAAATTTTATCTGCAAACATCCTCATTGAAGGAATATTTTTGAGACGTTCGAAAACGTGAAAAAATGGAAATTCCAAAGGATTTGTAGATTTTCAAAGGCCAATATCACAAATTATATTTTCGAATTAGAGAAAGTTATTGAAATTCCAGGATTAGAAATTTTTTAATACAGATTTTCAGAGTTTGTAAATCAAATATGAAACGCGAAAATTGACGAATTTTCACGCACGAATTCAATAACGATAAAAGTAAATTCATAAATTACTATTTTCTTAAATATCGTTTTTTTATATTTTGCCGTTATAGGAGATACATTTGATGTCGTATATCACGTACATGCGAAAAACGTGGATTTGAGAAACATCGAAATTCTGTGTCAAATCCCAGAAATTTCCGAAAATATGAGAAAAATTTAATCAACTTTCTAGAAGCTGGTAATAAAAATTTCGAGCTGAAAATCCGAATTTCAGGATTTTTTCTGAATTTCCATCCGAGATAGGATAGATGAATTTAAATCCGATGTAATAGATGAACTGAGTGCAATATCCTACTAAAAATCAGAAAAATTGCACAATATCGTCAAAAAGACATAAAAAATCGGCAAAATTTTGAAAATTCGTTCTCTATTTTTCACGAGCTTTAAGAATCTGCAGGCACTTGTTTAATTTTCTTTTCTTAATGCCCACTCAATAAAATGTATACATTTTTGAATGTTGCATGAATTTTCAAGTTCTATTTTCAATCGAAGGGATTCCGTTCCACCCTCCCCCGAAATGCCAATCCACGACCCTGGCTATTTCCCACATGGCGACCTCGCGCATTTACATATTTCCCCGAGCCCGAACTCCCATAAGAAACGAGGGAGAAAAAAATGCCGCTGGGCCAAGGTTGAAATAAGTGAAAGTTGGAATTTCCGGCGGGTTGAAATTCGAAAAGCCACCAGGTGAAAAAAGGCTGGAAAAGGAATGTATCTGCTTGCTTTGCTGATTTCGACTGGTTTGTTCCGTGGGAAAAACGAGTTTCGCGGCATTTTCGGCGGCAACAGGGGCGAGAAATGGCGAGTTCCAAGTGCGCCGCGTGCGGAATGAAGAAAAATGAAAAGACTGACCAGGCTTTGACGCGGATGAGGACGAAGCCGGGCTCGACGCTGGGCTCCGGCTTGGTCTGCGCCTTGACACCCTTGAGCCCGCCGAAATTCGAGAGGAGGATGGCCCGCATGCTCTTGGGCTGCGGCTCCGGCGGCGTCGAGTCCCCGTTCTCCACGACCGGCTTCTTCTCGTCGGCCTCCTCGGCCTTCGCCGCCGCCTTGCTCTCGCCCTCGTTCCGCTGCTGCTCTCCCGCTGCTGGCGTCTCGCTCTTATTGTCCTCTTGTCCTGCCATTTTCAATATTATACCACACAAAGTACGATAGCTCTCTCTCTCTCTTCGCCTCTTCCTCCTTTGTCCGCGCGTCCCCCGCGAGAAAAAAAACTCCCTTTCTCTCTGCCCTTCAACTTTTTCTCCCCAAAGTCTTTTTCCTCTTTTGCCCGCCCTGAGGAAAACGCGAGCGCGACCCGGAGACTTGGCAAGTATTTGAGGAAATTCGTATTTTTCACGGGCGCGCGATACGCACTTTCACGCGATGGAGGACGAAAGAGCTCTGAAAATCAACGGCAAACGACGGCGTTGGTTTGCACTACCGCGAGTCAACGAGAGTCGCCTGCCGGCTTCCAGAAAATGCCGGCGAGTGTGCGTGCGTTGCTATAGCAACCGCGCACACAGGGGCGACAGGGATTTCACACGGACGCGAAGAAAGTTGCGCGGCAGGGTGCAGAAGGGAGGGGTAGGATAGATGGATGAGGACGTACGCTACGCAAAATTTTCATGTGTGAATTTCGTGGGCGTTTGCTGTGTGCTGCATATGTTTCTCGAGAATTTTCGGCAACTCGACATTCCTCCAAGATTAGGGCTATTGTCAAAATTGTGTGGGCCGGGGGGCTGGAAATTGTTGTAGCCACACTGTAGACGACCGGAGTCGTTCAACGTGGCTTCACCAAAATGACCTTGGGTCCGTGAGAAAAAAAGGAATTATCGAGTCAACTGACATTATAAAATTATTAGGGCCTGGGAAAACTATTCAATTCCTTTTATTGTACACATTATTGTAGGAAAATGAAAAATAATCGATACGTGTTTTTCTGTTTTCTTCGTCGAACATGTTTATTTTTATTTGAAATAAAAATGCCATTACATACTCCTGAAGATAGCGAACTCAATCAAAACTAATCTATTTTCGTATCTAGCGCAAAATTATCGAGAGACATAAGAATCATGTATATCTGCAAAGAGGATGTGCTGATTGAAGAGAATGACACATCCTCGAGAGTAGTCGAAAGTACGCATGCAATGAGACGTACGCACATTTTATTCACGCGCACTTTTCGGGCCTGAACAGGCTTGAATGGATCGTTAAATAACCATTAGAGTCATTTTCATACAGCCAACTTTTAATAATTCCGCCCATCAAAGAATTCCTACTGATGCTTATCAGATGTGAATCTTTTCTTATTATACGACAATCAAAAGTATGAAAAATAAAAACGAAAACTATTTTCATTTTGTCAATAAAATGCTGTGTACCGGATGCAGCTTATATTTTATAATGAATATCAATTATTTTCCATGTTTTGGGTGTGTTCAGTTACACACAAATTTTATGAAAAATAAAAAAAACAGCTAAAAATTACCACCTTGACAGTTTGTTAATGTCGTTAAACTATTGAAAAGTATCTCTAGTTTTTCTTCAACTATTTTTTTCTCATTTTACAAAGTAATAAATCAGAGAAAATCCTACGTTACGTCGCAACAGATATTTTTTCCCCATTTAAATTTCGCGCCAAAAACGTTACGCTATAATAATAATAACAATAATAATAATAATAATAATAATAATAGTTCCGCATACACACACTAAATACACACATACACACCATGATAATGCGTAAAACGCGTAAAACAAATACAAAACGCAATGTAAAAAAACACCCGACTTAATATCAAGTGACACGCGATTTAACTGTCAGATTTATCAAAACACTCGCTCATTGTTGCACAAAAGTTTGATTTTCTTGACAATCTTGGAATCAACTAATGGCAGACAATGCTATCGTCGCGGCGAATAACAGGTAAGGTTAGGGAAACATTATTTTCGCGTCAACGACTGTCAAATCAACTGTCATCAAAGTTTGTTGTACCATGCATCCCCACTGCAAATTCACCTGTCTATTTTTACTACTGTCCAAGCGAAATAAATGTAAAACATGTCATGTGCGCGAGTCGTGGCGAATTATTTGAGAGATTGCCATTCACGCCATGTAATGACATTAGACGACAGGTAAATATAATCGAGGTGTTTTTTATCGCGCTCGAGTTTTTTTGCGTCATTTCTTCGTGTGAGCTTGCAATGTTAGAAAGTAATTATCATCTCAAGGTCGAGCCATATGACAAGCACACGCGATGTGTCGTAACTTTTTGGTTTTCTTTGTTCGGGATCGAAGAAATCTTTAAATAAAAAAATTACATATTCAATGTGTACCGTGATATATGGTATGTGTTTTACTTATAATTTCAATAAAGAAAAATTGCAATTAAATCGTACCACTTTTTTTTTATTAAAAAATCACCAAAGTTATCGAATATCTTTTTTTCGTCTCTTCTGTGTACTTTCATCTCTGCGAGGATGAAAATTTAGAGATTGATTTTTAAAATTTTTTTTCATAGAAAACTCTAAAATTGAGACAATTAAAATTCATCGTCATGTCCATAACGCGGCACGTCCAATATGTATTGTAATTGAGTCAACTACAATTTTGTTTATGAAAAAAATGTCAAGTTGCAGCAACTGGATATGGGGCTGGTTTAGATGGTGTCGTCAATCAGCTACAATGCTAAGAGCTGCGGAGAAAAAAATATTATCTAGTTAGTAACTATTGCATCAAATCATTTTTCGTTATTTGTGTTTTTCCAAGTTATCATTAACTCGAAATAGTAGATGGGAGGGAATTTTTCGATCGGAAGAATAATTTTTTGTAGGTCTAAAAACAGCGTACAGGGGCTGGTATGTGGATATAGGACCAGTCGTTGGCACAGCTGACAAAATATGGACTATTTCTCTAAACGAGGAGTCCCAAAAAACACCGATCGTTTTGCTGCACGGTTTAGGGGCCGGGCTTGCCTTGTGGTGCATGAATTTCGACGCGCTCGCATCTCAACGACCAGTTTACGCCATAGATTTGTTAGGTAAAAGTTGTGAAAGTGAAAAATACGTAGTAATCGAAAATTAATCAAGTATTGGTAGATTTTTATTTTAGCAATTTTCTATGATTTTCGTAAGTTATGGACATCTTGGGGAATTTCACAAATTATTTGAATTATTCATATAGAACATTTTTTAAAATGTTCAACAAATTTTACGTAGTGCAAATTATTCCAAATTTCTATCAATTTGCAAGTTTTATCAACATTTTTTGGAATTCCACAAATTTTACCAATTTTTCGCAACTTTTAACAATACTCAAGATTTTCTATATATTTCATCAATTTTCGGAAACTTCCGAAATTTTAAACATAATATTAATCATTCTCAATTTTAATACAAAATTATAAAATTTTATACACCTTTTTTTAAGATCTGAGAATTTTTGACAATTTTCAACCATCTTCATGATTTTTCATGTGTTCAATTATTTTTCAAAACTTTCAGAATTTTAAACATAATTCAAAATATTCCGAATTCATCACAATTTTCAACTTGTATACATCTTTTTCGGAATTTTACACATTTTTCGAATTTTTCGGAATCTTTTACCAACCTTGAAAATTTTCAATGTTTTTTTTAATCATTTCCATAATTTTCCATGATTTTCAAATTTTATGCATCTTTTCGGAACTTGTTGATGTTTCGCAAATTTTTCAAAATATTTAACAAACGTCAAGATATTCAATGTTTTCAATTTTTTTTTCGAAACGTTCAAAATTTCGAACATGTTATAAATTATTGCGAATTTCCTACAATTTTCAAAATTATGGACATTTTTTGGGATTCTACAAATTTTGCCAATTTTTATGTAGTTAAGTTTTTTAATTTATTTTTCAAAATTCGCGAAATTCCAAGCCTAATGTGCACTTATTATTCAAATTTTAAAACACTTTCCCATTTTTTTTTAGATTTTTACTAAAAAAATGTCTGAAAACTGTGAAAAGTCATGAAAATCATTAAAAATATCCATATGAACTTGAAATACATTTGCATCATAAGCATACAATTTTATTACTACAGTAATTAATGATCATAGTCTATATAATATACTATTTATTAACAAACACAGTCTATAGATGCTCATCATAACTTGTTATTCTCCTAAGTAGGATAATATTATTAGTAATATTATAATACGAAAAATTGCTAGTAGGAAAACCCTGGAAAACAAGAATGACAATGAATTCATGGAAAATTTTCGTGTTTGAAATTATTGAAGGATTCGGGAGGAGTAGTCGCCCGGTTTTTAGCAAAGACTCGCTTCAAGTTGAGGAACAACTTGTCCAATCCGTCGAGGAATGGAGGCGGGAAATGCAACTCGATAAAATCGTGCTGCTCGGTCATTCGATGGGCGGTTTTTTGGCTGCCTCCTACGCCATTCGTTATCCTGAATCTGTCAAACACTTGATCCTGGCTGATCCTTGGGGTTTTCCGGAAAAACCAAGCGAAAACACACAGAGAGTGAACGTTCCCTTGTGGGTCAAGGCCATTGCCTTCGTCGTGCAGCCTTTGAATCCTTTGTGGGCTGTCAGATTTGCTGGTCCATTTGGTAATTATTTCATTTTTTTAGCAATATTCTAGGATCTAAAATTTCAACACGTAGATTGAAATAAAATACACCTTCCTATAACTATATGAGACGTAAAATTATTCACATTTTTTAATCAAAAAGTGAACATAGATCTAAAAAAATTGCAATTTTTGGTCAAAAGTGAAAACAATTGACGTGTTTTTTGGATAAATTTTGTTTTTTTGCTTTTGGACGTGATTATTTAAAATTTATGCTACAGGTCAGCGTCTTATTGAAACTACGAGACCAGACTTAATGTAAGTGTACCAAAAATCAAGAAAGTTCATGGATTGAAATTTTTTAACTCGACCGATTCCCGCATTAACATTCTACTGTATAGCATGGATACCAATCAGTCATATGAATAAATGTCCTACTTTTTATCGAATTTCAGATAATTTAACGTTTAGCACTGAAAGTGAATATTCTTCAGTCCCGTTGCAACTGAACGAATTGAATATTTTTCATATTTTCGAATTTTTTCACAAGTTCGAAAATGTAAGTGTTCCGTCGTTATTTTTCCTAATTATGAAAATTTTAAACATTACATGAAATATTCCAAATTTTCTAAATTTATGGACATTTTTTGGAATTCTACAAATTTTGAGTGCATTTTCGAATTTCTAACAATCTTCAAGATTTGTAACGTTTTTAGTTATTTTTCAAAATATTGAATTTTTCAAACGTAGTCTCTATTATTACAAATTTTCTAGAATATTCGAAATTTAGAGACATTTTTTGGAATTCTACCAATTTTGAAAATTTTTTCGAATAGTTTGACAATCTTGATAATATTCAATGTTTCTGATAATTTTTTAGAATTTCCGAAATTTCAATCATAATGGTAGTTATTTCACATTTTCCACAATTTCAAAGTTTTTTTAAATTTTCCGAAATTTTACAAAATTTGCGAGTTTTTTCGAATTTTCAACAATCTCGATACTATTAAATGATTGTGTTATTTGAACAATTTTTCAAAATAAATAAAACGACTCTATAGTATTATAAATTTTCTAGAATTTTAAAAATTTATTGATCTTGGAATTCTAAAAATTTGACCAACTTTTTCGAATTTTCAACAATTTTGCGAAAATTCGTAATATTTTTCTTTACTTCTTACAATTTTAAACCTAATATAAATATTACTCACAATTTTGGAAATGCCTAGACATGTTTTTAAATTTTACTAATTTTGCGAAGTTTTACGAATCGTCAGTAACAATAACCAATAATTTCTTAAAAAAATGCAATCCATTGGAGAATTATGGAAAAAGAGGTGCTTATTATATAGGTATTTGTAATTTCAGAAAAAAATTCACCCCAGTTCTCAAAGACGACGTGAGCGTGGTTTCTCAGTATATTTATCAATGCAACGCTCAAACGCCAACGGGCGAAAGTGCGTTTCATTCGATGATGCACGGCTTCGGATGGGCCAAACACCCGATCGTCAAACGAATCGACAAATTGGACCCCAAAATCCCAATCACATTAATTTATGGCAGCCGCTCGTGGGTCGATTGCTCCTCTGGAGAACAAATAAAGCAAGCCAGGAAATCCTCTTACGTCAACGTACAAGTAAGTTTATCAATCGTACAATTTTGTGACAAATATTTCATACGTAAATAATTTTTTTACAGATTATCAACAATGCTGGGCACCACGTGTATTGCGACAAACACCAAGTTTTCAACAAATTCGTTCTACAAGCCTGCGAAATGAGTGATGATGAACCAAAACCTTCGTCGCCCTTTGGTTTTAAAAATATAAATCTTAATAAAAATGAGGAAGATGCCAGCGAGACGAATAGTAATGGAAACGAATCTAGCAAAGAGTGGTTTACGAAGAATTTATACTACGCTTAATGAAAGTAGTAATTTAGTCTAATATATTCTTATTTTTCAATTACGTGAAATGTAACTGCATTTTTTGAAATGTCATTTCAATGACCTCAATTACAAGTGGTAATATTTGAAGATTATATGTTATTTATGATTTTATAAATAATATATCATGCTTCGAGGCTTTTGAGTGCATATTTTCAAATTTGAGGTGCATGCGATACTTTATTCTAATCCATTGCATAATTATGGGTTTGGATGAAAACAATGATTTTCTAAGAAAAATCTTGCCACCAAAAATTAGTTGAATGAACAATTGTGATATAGGTAAAAAAAGAACAATGTAGAAATAGTGTTATTGATGTTTTGTGAGGTGAGAGAAATTTATAACGGTTTTATGGCTTCGAGAATTCCATGAAATTATTCAGTTACATACAATGTGATTTCGTCCTTTTTTCTTTTTCCAATTTTCAACGGTTCAAATAATTTAAACCACAGCCAAAGACGTCTTTGGCTGTAGTTAAATTATGTGAGCCGTTGAAAATCTGTGAAATTATGTATATATTTTTGTTTTCAAGTATTTGATTAAATTTACCTGCTGAAGGGAATCTTTTTTACAGCGCTGTGTACGTTCTTTGATCATGCAAATATTAACGATCCTATTTTTGAAAGAAGTAATTATATTTTTTGATTGGTTTCATGAAATATTTTTATTGTACAACTGGCTAATAATGTACATTTTTGTTGTTTATTGATCACGTTATTTATGTAATCATTATGAATAAAAAAAGCTTTAAAGTTCCTCACGATTTTTTTCGTCGCCTGGTTCCGGATCACAATCTTGATCAATTTTGTCAAGATAATCAAATTGTGTTGTATCGACCCAAGACTCGTCATCAAAGTTCCTAATCGCACTTATCGAGCTCAGTTTTTTTTGTCTATCCTTGATTTTGCGTTGTTTCAGATAATCCTTGAACATTTGCGAATCTTGCTTGGTATTTCCCAAAAATTCTGCAGTTATTCTTGGGTGATCGTCTATTGGCATTCGGGCATCTGATAATCGTCTTGCTTCTGCGGATTTCACTTTCTTCATGGTTTCCTTCACCTGAAAATTCACCCCAAAATTAAAGCAAATGAATTCATATGATATACATCAATGTAAAACGAAATGTAATTGTTATACCTTGTGCATCATGTACGAGTGATTCACATTGAAAACATGATGCGTCATTTCCGGCATGTTACAAGCATAAAGATCTTCCTCGACATTTTCCTCCTTTTCCTTGACAACTCCATCAATTTGAGTAATTTTTTCCTCTTCTTTTATCGCCTCATCTTTATGGGGCCCAAAATCCAAAGTTGCAAAAAGCTTCTGAATTTCCTGGGCGTGAAACATTTCCATATTTTTTATAAATTTTACAGGGGGTACGATTCCCATCAATTTCAGCTGACACAACTCGTGTCTCAAGCGACCCTCGTGTTTTGCGAGAACTTGCTCGAAATCGGCCATTTCTTTTCTGCAGTACCAAAAAATTTTGAGAAGCTTGTAATTTGGTTCGATGCAAACGTGGGTTATTTCTAATCCACAATCGAGCAATTCTTCGCTGATTTCGCCAGTTGAAAGCAAGTCAGTTACGTGTTTCATGAAAAGTTTGTTTAAAACGTTGACTCTTCTTGGATGAATGAATTCTTCCTTTTTTCGGTTAACTTCAAAGGTGTTGGCAATGATTGGAGCCTCGGCATACCACTTTGAGCTGAATTGGAAAATAGAGATGAGAAACGGTATTTTTTGTGATTCATTCAAAAATTGAAGCTAATTTTTTTAATTTGTTGGTAAGGTTTAAATTAACTTTAACTGTAATCTGTGGTAGATTTGATAATTTTTTAAATAGTAATGTGTTTGAGTTTCATGTAATATTTAAGAAACTTGAATAATAATATTTTAATAATACTCAAGTTAAGTAATACTGCTATCAGTAATTGAATGGTTGTAGTAATCATAAAATAATAAATAATTAGAGTGAGAAATAGGATATATTAATAATAGCAATGATAATAATATCCTATTTAAATAATACTGCTGATATTTTTTACATAAAATTGTTTATTTTTTCAAACACATGCTTCAATTCATCTATATTTCCAATAGTTAAGGGGAATATTTTGAAATGTATATGTATATTTTTAATGTTTTTTTGATTGTTATTTGAATTTACTTTGTGAATTTTTGGGAAGTTTTAAGAGAATAATAGCTTGATGTGGAATATTTGACTTTTATAATTTTTTATTGCTTTCAGAGATATATGCATCTTGATATATGAGATTTTCGAAAAATTATTAAATTATTAAAAATTGAATAAATTTTTTTTTTTTTTTCGTCCAAATTTTCTTCACGATGATCACTTCTGGAGCCAATTTTTAATAAAAACAAAATTGCTGTTTTTATTAAAAATTGGCTCCAGAAGTGATCGTTGTAAAGAACATTTGGACAATATGAAAATTAAAGGAGCGGACAGTGAATACTATTTTTTTTTTTTTTTTTAACTATTTCAGAAAAACTTTCCATTTTACAGTGGTTAAAATTATTTAGTACTTGAGTTTTTAATCGGTTATATGGAAAATGCAGAAAATATGCAACAAATTTTCAAAATAATTGTATTATTTCCATTTCTAAAGATATTTATAGTAATATAAAAATATTTTCATAATTATATGAGAAATTTTTGATTATTATTTTAATTTAATTTTCGTATGAATTTTAGAGAAATTTTTCACATGCAATGATTTGATGGGAAATATTTGACTATCGTAACTTATGATCATCGCTTTCAACGATACTTCTGGATTTGACGAATTTTCAAAAATTTAGTTAATTTTCAATTAAATAAATTTGTGCTACTTTGAAAAATTTCTAGAAAAAATTTTATTTCGCACAAGTAACAATTACAAAGTAATTGAGTTTTCAATCACAGTTATGTGAAAAATGCAAAAAATAATATAAAATTTTTGAAAATCATAATACTACAGTTTTTATCATAAATATTATTTCTAATACTAACATTATTAATGATAAAAATAATAATTATTATTATCATTATTCAAACTAATATTAATAGCAATGACATTAGTTTTTTTTATTTGTAATTTTTATGTTGGAAAAATATTTTTGATTTTTAAATGTTTCTTTCTTGACATGTTAATTTTCTTTGCATGTGGATTCTCAAAAAATGTTTAACAAATAAAGATTTGGTTCGGAATATTTGGCTACATATTATAATTAGTAATTACTCACAGAAACATTTCTAGATTTATGTTATTTTTGGAAATCTAGTTACTTTTAAATGGAATGAATTCATAGTATTTTTAAATAATTTCTAGAAAAATATGTCTTTATACAGTGGTTACAATTATAAAGAAATAAATTTTTAGTGAATATAGAAAATGCGAAAAATGATCAAAAATCACCTTTTTGAGACACCCTGCCTGGACATAATTTTATGCAAAAATGCTCCGCTGCTGCTAACTTTAAATGTTGCATTACTTGTACAAAAACATCGGCACAAATTATGATTCCGAGGAATTTTTCTCCAACTCATTTTTCCAAAATCTTTGAATAATTGACCCTGCAAATTTTCAACCATAGAGAACATGCTTCCTTGAAAATAATTTTATCTCAAAAGTGCCACACATTTTATTTATGTAACTCATTAGATAACTCACTAAAACTTGTTGACAATCGTTGGTGTTTATGTTTATATTTTGAATTATCAATCGTATTTGATCATATTCAATTGTATATTGAGTCATATGTTTTTTGACGTTTTCGACTTTTTTGTCGTCTGCAATGTCTGCGAATATCAAGTTGGCAACAGTTACATACTCCAAAATTTTAGTACACTTTCGGCAAAAAAAAGTGTCACATAGGTACTGCGACTTTATCAGTATTAATATTAATTGCAATTTACATTACAATTTAAATTTTCAAAAGTATTACTATTTATGTGTTTATCCGTTTATTCTATCGATCATTTTATTGCAGAATCTCATTTCTCGAGATTTCTGGGAATTTTAGTACATTTTATTCAAGACGCGACAATTTTTTTGCTATCCTTTTTTAATAGGACTGTCTTGAAAGAAAAATGTATGAAATTGGTTCAATGCGACAAATTGTACAAAATGGAGTGACTGCAGTCTCTTTTTTTTCCTCATATCAAAATTGATTAATACGATTAATATGTATCAATAAAAATCAGCAATTCTAAATTCTAAGTTATACAAGATTGCATTGGATTGCACAAGATTGTACAAGATGACGACACAAACAAAAAAAATACTGAAGTAATAGAATATTAATCTACATATATGTATATTGATAATACTGATAAGTCGACGATAAGAGTATTACCTTCTCACTTAATTTCATTGGAAAAATACAAGACAGATAACCTTCTCATAATCTGGTTTGTTCTGGTTTATTCGAGATTTTGTCTGCTACGGTGGCAGTACTGTCGCCGTTTTTCCCGCCAAAGTACAGTGTGGTAAATCCTTGTATGGCGCGGAATTGCGTTTACTGTGAAAGGTTTCACGATACGTTTTCGCCATAAAAAAGTTGTTTTCGGCTAAAAAAATGGGGCAGTCCGACAATACTGAGGATTCTACGTACAATAGACATCAAGATTTGTGCCAAAAACTGAATATGGACGCCGCATCCGCGTCCGAAGCTTGGCAATCTTACGAAACGATCCGCGAAAGTTACAAACTTGAGGTATTTTTATATTCCTTTTCTTCTTCCCACTCACTTTCCTATCAACACCAAATCATATTCTTCCTTTTTATTCATAACACTGTAAGATAGCGCATTTCCCGAGATAGCGTCGGGAAAAATTGGCAATTTTTTCCAGTCCTTATCACCGTCTAAAAACACAATTTGTTTGAAATTTCCGAATTCCGTTGGTGTTTTTGTTTTTTTGTTTTTTGCAAACCGAGAGAATCGGTTTCCTTGGGAAAAAAGTTTTTTTTTTTTTTTTTTTTCGCATTTAGGTTGCTGGTGTTTATCAACCCTCGAAAAATGGAATATTTTTTTCGGTTTTGGGATTGGTATGGGGTATTTAAAAATTGAGCGCTTCTGCAAGAGCTTTTTTTAAAAAGCCAAAGGCTGGAAAAATCACACGAGATATATATTCATGTGTACTCTGTGGTTTCGAAATTTCGATACAGCAACAGTAGTAAAATTTGATGAACTGTTGCATTTTTCTCAGGAATCGATAATCATATTCCGCATTTAAGAAAATGGTGAACTTAATTTATGTAGTATGTTCACATTGAATTTTTATTGGAAAAATGATGTATGTTCATTTGTAGATAGAATTCTTATCATTAATAGAATATTAGGTAACTAGGACTTGAATTTTTATAATCACAGGAGTGAATATAAAATTTCTGTCCCGGTTACATACGATATTTTATGCACCGAGGGCTGGAAAATGATTTTAGAGATTTTGAACTAGACGAAAAATGAGTTTTCTATGCCAGAGGTACATAATATATATTTTATTCTATAATTTTCAATCAAAATTCAATTTTTTTTTTCAGAGTTTGAAGTACAAGACGATTGATTTTCGAGAAAATTTCAAAAAGATACTATTCCAATTCTTTTATTAACACCAGTATATTTATATATACCCCCCCCCCCTGAAAGCAACAAATTCTAGAAATCCATTTGGGGTCTCACGAAAGAACTATAAATTCAACAAAATTTTGTAGGTGCTGGAAAAAACAAATCTATAAATACTGGAAATGTATAAAGATGAAATCTCATGATAATCCATGGATTTAGCTAATTACAGAATCTCAATTAAAAAATCCATTTATAATTCCATCAATATATCAGAAAATCATTTGAATTCTGAGTATTCACAAAATATGAAAAATACTGAAAATACTAGAATTCTTTGAAACACCACACGTCTAAATCAAACTCTTGAAAAATTATTTGAAATACTGGAAAACCTTAAAACTTTGACATTTAAAGTATCAAATCTTGAAATTCACATAGCAAACCATGAAAAGATTAGAAATCCAGAAGAATACTTGAAAACGCTACGAAATATCATAAAGGGAGAATTAAAATTTTTTTTTTTTTTTTTTTGAATATTATTGTTAGATTACTGATAAAGATAATAAATTTATGGTCATAATTTCGCATAATAAAAAAAACAAACATTCACGAAAAGATCATTTTGTTATTATCACACATTTTTCCTGTATGAGAAAACTAGGCTCCACAAGAGATCTTTAATTTGATGGAATCATGCATATAAAAAAAGGTACATAGAAATATTGATAGTAAATGAAATTGCATAATCTCCATTAATGAATTTCCGTACAAAAAATTGAACTGTAAAAATTGTCCATATTCGATTCAAAAAAAATCAATATAAAATAAAAACGATAATTACTGAAAGCTTAGAAAACGATTAATTCAATAATTTTGCCCTTCAAAATCACTGTCGAACGCTACTTGCTTCTGAGGGTAATCACATTAGGAAAAATTGTAAAAATCTTGTTTAAAAAGAAAAAAAAAACAAATTGAAAAACCTTTTGATTTTTGTTCGGTTTGAAGGGAGACCAACTGCATTGGATTGGATGCGCAGTATTCGTGGCCTGCAGAAAATCCTCGACCCCCACAGTCGGGAAATATACAAGCATCGAGGGAAATGGCGTCTCGTTGACAAGGCTGTTGCGACTCTGCAATTTGCCACTTACCGAATTCTTTTCCAAAAGCAAATTTTGGGCTGACATGGCCAACATGCCTCCGGATTTCAGATCGAAGATAGAAAAACTTGAGCGAAATTTCGCCGTTTCCATGCTGATTTTCCAAAAGTACCAGCCAATATTCATGGAAATTTTCAAAAATCCAGCCGGAGATCCTTCCAAAAATATCAGGTCCAGAAGACACCGAGTGACTCCGTGCACGCCCTCGAAACTTTTCGAATTTTGCTGGACACTTTTCGTTTGCATCAAAAGCCTGATCCCCAACATTTCCGACGATTTAGTCAATTCGTATCATTTGCTTTTGGTTTGCTGCGATCTTATTTATAGCAACGTTCTGTTGAGCAACAGAAAGGATTTGTTAAATGAAAATTTTGTTGGTGGGTGTAAAGTTTCATTAATTCTCCATTAAAAAAGTTGTATCAATATTTATTATCTGAATATGCATTGTTTTTATTACAGGGCTACCTGCGAATTTCAGGAATGATCATTACACTCCTCCAGACACTGCAAATTGTATTATTGACATTCTCTGTGAAAATTACGATGGAAGTTGTGCCGACGCTCGAAGCATTAGAGAATATTTTTTGAAGCAACACTTGAACAGACTTTTCAATGAAAAACTTTTACGTGGGGATTCCTCAAAATTTCTCGGTATATTAGACAATTTGAATTTCGAGGGGAATCACAAAGCCATCAACAGAGCCTATGAGCAACACATTCTCAGCGCCGGAGATTTCGATGAGAGAATATTTTTGGGCAAGTTGATTTATTTAATAGTAAATTTGTACTCTATAATCCAATTTATAAGTAATTACAGTCAATTTCGTAATTACCTTTGGAGATGGATGAATTTAAAAATTTATATAAATTTGTGACTTATTTTCGAGTATAAGAACTTGACTTTCAAAAATAATTAATTTTATGAATATTTTATAACTTTTTGAAAAAATCCAAACTTTAATTTTCAGTGATTTTGTAGTTAATTCAAGATCCAGGCACTATAATTCCTTGCTTCCAAATAAATCAATATTCTGAATTAATTTTTCAGGGGCTGATGCAAACGAAAATATTGGGTCACCAGGAAAAATGGTGAATGTCAGCGAGCTTTTGGAGCAGCTGAAAAATAATAAATATAAAGGGGTAAATATAATGAAACGAAAACAATTACAAATAAATCATACTCGAAATAATACCCATACATTCATTTTAGGAAATCATTTTCATTCAAAATTATGTTTGACTAAACAAAAGTTGATTTTTTTTCTAGAATTTAGCTCCAGCGACGCCTCTCACAGGTAGAAAATACCTGAAAACCAAGGATCTTTGCAGTATCGCTCCAGTTACCAACGCAACACACAATGTCATTCATTTGCGAAATTTGATTGGCTGCCAAGCCCAGCCATCCGAAGAGATTTTGGAATTGCTCGAATCCTGTTCAAGCGCTGTTAGAGAAACTGTTGAAGCCAAGGTCCAAGAGTTTGGTTCTCAATTTTACTCTCGATACACGGAAAATGTCGATAGATCTGACACAGCTAGTTTGGATTTTGCAAACAAACGACTTTGTATGGCGAGATCATTGTTTTACAAGTTACTAGAGATGATTTTGAACGACGAAAAGCGAAAAAAGCCAAACGCAGATCTGTCGGTGAGTTGAGATTATATCGATAGTTTGAAATTTGAGTTTCTTGAAATGCTGATTATTGTTTCATTCAAGGGAGCAGGTAGTTTGAATGCTTGTATTTCATCTTTCCCTAAGACTCTTCATAACATCCCATGTTTTATAAAATCATGAGAAATTATAAAAAAAACCAAAAAAATAATTTTACATAGCTAAACTCCCCCCCCCCAGCCGTCGCTTCTATTTTTGTATAAACATTATTGTACATTCATATCAACAGTTTTTACAGACTCTACTGATGAACAGCGCATTCCTGCTATGCTTGTTCGCCTGTTGCCTGGAAATCGTGATGTACGCATACCAAAACGAGGACAAAATGTTTCCCTGGGTTTTGTCAGCCTTGAATCTGGAGGCCTACTATTTCTACAAAGTCATTGAAATCATTGTTCGCGTCGCCTTTGAAATGCTTTCGCGTGATATTGTGAAGCACCTAAATCGCATTGACGAGAAGATCCTCGAGTCCTTGGCCTGGCAAAAGGACAGTCCTTTGTGGAGCGCTATCGAATCGACAACCGGAAACGTTCCCAGTTGCGAAGAAGTCGCATTGCCAGGAACTTTTGAAACTGTGGATGCCAACTCCCCTGGCCAACCAGTTCTCAGGAGAATCGCTCTGGACAGGGGCGCTTTTTACGATGTTCAGCAAAGTCCTGTATCTTCGGCCTCGGAAAGGTATGCAATTTAAGAGCAGTAAGCAGTCAACTCTGCGTATTGTTGAATTTTTTTTAAAATTGTCACACATTACTTTCCCAGATTCCAATCACCCATAACTTGTAGCATGGCGAAGAAGCGCCTGTTCTCTGATACGAAACCAGGCCCGGCGAGCAGTCACAGCGTGTTGCGCTCGGGGCAAAGTCTCTATCCCTCGAAATCCCTCCCGGATCTTGGCAAGAACGAGCAATCTGCCCAAAACGAGCCCACCAGTACCTCCTCCCTCCCACTGTCCGTCGCCCTCAACAAGGAACCGGCGAAGCCACGAAGAACCGGCTCCCTGGCCCTCTTCTTCCGCAAGTTCTACAACTTGGCGGCGGTGCGTATGCAGGAACTTTGCGAGTCCCTCAACATCTTCGACGAGGACTTGAAGAAGAAAATGTGGACCATTTTCGAGCACACGATCAAGAGGCAGACCCAGCTCATGAAGGATCGTCACCTCGACCAACTTCTCATGTGCGCCGTTTACGTCGTCTGCAAATTGGCCGAAGTCAAAAACAGCACCTTCACGGAAATCATGCGCTGTTACAGACTCCAACCGCAAGCCGAGTCCCAGATTTATCGATCTGTGCTCATCAAGTCCGCGTCCGAGGAACAGGTATTTTCCAATTTTTTTCAATAAGGATCAAGGAGTTGTGTAACAGTTCAGTTTCGTTATGCGGATTCATAAGTTTTCTATATTGTTATGAATTAAGTATAGTTGCAAATAAGGTCTTGATAATGAAGCAGGCGGGGTTGAAACGTTCACGTGATTATAGAATTATTTCAATTGACGAGTAAATGGTTCAACAGGTCAACGAGCAAAGCAACGAAGTCAGCGTGATCCAAAACAGGCCCACGACGCCATCCAACATGGCTGGTACATCTCAAAATTACAACGGCGACGTGCGCGGGGATCTTATAAAATTCTACAACACCATTTACGTTCCGTTTGTGACTGACTTTGCGAAAGCGATAGTGGTCAAGTCGAATGCCATTAATTTGACTTTGAGCCCGTTGCCCAAGGGGAAGTCAACGACCAATTCTCCTGTTCGTCGGGTCACCAGCAGTGTCATGACAAGGGCCCTCACGGCACCACTGTCAGCCTCACCCGCGCCACATTTCAGCTATTGCTTCAGTCGAAGTCCTGCCAAGGCAAGGGTTTTTTTTACCGAGAAAATGATAATTGCAAGGGGAGCAAAGTGTTGATAGAACTGATCAATGTTTTACAGGATTTGGCTGCAATAAACAATATGATGATATCCATGAACGCGAGGAAAGGCGTTGGTAAACGTTTACTGGCCGACGACACGGAAATGGAAATCAACGATGGAGAGTTCTCACCTGTGAAGAAATCGTGCTCGCCGACTTCGGTCGTTGCCAAAAGACTAGAAGATATTATAGGCGATCGTCGTCAAAATCAGTGAATTAGGCGAACAAGAGTTTATAGAAACAACGAATATCGATGGCGACTCCGTATTTTTCTTTTCCAGAGTTGGCGTAATTTTGCGATGAATTTTATACCGTTCCCCTTAATCAGAGCAAAGTACCGGTGTTAGGTCAAAAAACATGTAGAAACTCGTATGAAACTGCTGAATTTAACATGTTTCCAATCATTCTCGGTAGTTCACCAACATTTTCTTTTCTTTTGTTGTTTTAAGTAAAATGCTTGAGGAGTCTGTTTTATTTATTCCAAGTTCATTTCGGGAGTTGGGGACTGTAACAAATCGCCGTTAGAATCGCTTGTTCTCCTTTCAAGCTGTGTTTTTCAGAAACTTGACCGTTTTCTGAAATCGTATTTTTTTAACCGTTTCTATTGACATTGATCATGAAGATTTTTTTACATAACAGGAGTAAAAAAAAAAGAAAAATGTTTTTGTAGCTTGGTCTCAAGATGCAAAAAAAAAGAATCACGCTTTTTTTCGTTCATTGTAATCAACATCGTCGTTCGTGTAAATTTTGGGTTGCCATTGACGCAACAGCTCGGGTGATAAAAAATTGTTCGACGTCTTAAAGTAACGAAAGAAAAAAAAATTATATTGACGATTATTATACATACCCTAATCCATTTATATTTAATAATTAGTTGAGCACATTAATGAAAGTAATAAAAGTATGATTTTTTTACTTGAGCGTATCTAAAATTTTATTCAAAAAATTTGATCTCATTCAACATGCCCAGATCAAAAATATATCATGAAAAAGTGAGCAAAACTCACTTTCTGCTGACCTTTTACATGATGCATTTTTTATCTGGACGTATCATTTAGTTATGATGGCTTGTGAGATGAAAGATTAGAGTATAGTTTGGAGTGATAATTGTTGTACTTGTAACTTGACACGGTATGACGATGTATTGTAAAGAAATTTATCGAAATGTGGTAAATTATAAAACTTTTACTTGTACATAGGATCCCGATTGGAAAAATTAATAAGTACGATATATCTATTCGTCATGTCTCTATTTCAATAACCTCAATCCATTGAAACAACAAGTTGCCAAAAGTTGATCATTTATTGGAAAAAAAAAGAAAAAAGTGATATACATAAAGTACGAAACACACGGTACACAATATCTTTGCAGCTCCAATTATTGCAAATAATCCAATTTAACCATCAATAAGTTGATTTCATTTTTGATACATAAAACATTGCTCGTAATTCTTCACGAGTGTGGTTGCATGATAAAATTGCCGCAATGTCGATCACTAATAAGTAAATCAAAATACTTATCATGACTCGAAGCTAAAAACGTAAATTCAAGCCGTCAGAGATGACAGATTGTATTGAAATCCCATCACGTCTCGCCTGAAAATGTCTATAACCTTGTAAACACTTTTCAAATTATTAAAAGCAGCAGATGGATTGAATGATCAGTTTTTTGGCGGCGGGGGTGGTGGCGGCTGCGCTAGTAAAGTTGGCAAATCCCACGGAGGACAGGGAGTTGGCATTTGCGGCGGGGGAACCGGAGGAACTCGATAATCGGGACCAGGCGGCGGAGGTCGCATTGGATAACTTTGCGGGTTTTGCCAAGGCGGCATTTGCCCTGTGAAACAAAAGTGAAAATCAAGTATGCTGTGTGCAGCGGCGGCTTTTGAATAGTTGAAAAAAAAAATGAGATGATAACGTTACCAGGAGGCGGGGGTTGATTCCATGGATTGCCACCTTGGTTCATGTTGGATCCCGGAGGCGGGGGTGGGGGTTGCATTACATTTGGAGGCGCTTGCCATTGCATGCTGGGATCCCCCATGGAAGGGGGCATTCCCCACGATGGAGGCGCCATACCGGGAGGCTGCATCATCATTCCGCCCTGCATCATTTGAGGCGGGGGGTGCGCAGGTGCCGCCATCAAAGCTCGCGGAGCTTGTTGCCTGCGAATATAGAGAACAGCAATGAGAATGTGTTATTCGTACAAACATAATTATTGTATGAATTCCTCTGTAATAACCTGTCAAAGAGTCCAGGATAGTTCATGCTCGGAACGTTGGGTCGATTTTGGGACTTGGACCTGTCCGGTGGGGGGCCTTCGCCAAGTTCCGCCATGAGGGACATGTACTCCTCGTCGATTTTAGCTTTGTCGTTGGAGGGGCCCACCGAGCCCATGCCAGCTGCAGCCGGCCCTCCCATCCCAGGTCTCTTGGATCTGCAATCTCGAGCTATGTGACCGGCGCCGCCGCAACTCGAGCAAACAATGTTGTTGGTCACGTTTGGCTTATCGGGACACTGGAAACAAAAAAAAGGTGCTTCAACGAATTCTGTAATCTTGAGAGTGTGTGCATTTTAATTCATAAACGTTCAACTTAGTAATGGAAAACAAACCATCCAAGATTTGTGATCAGAAGCTCCGCAATTCATGCAACGAGGGCCATCGTTTTCCCTCAGCGTTCCGTTCAACAGAGCGAGTTCCCTCAACTGGTTGCGGCGTAAATCATTTTGTCCTTCAGGCACTTCGACACCCTGTCTTATGATCTCGTGTATCTGAAATAGAAAAAAAAAACATTCAAAATCAATCCATCCAACAAGTTCGAGGCTGTATTTTCCCAATGTAAATTACTTACCCTTTGAACTGCTTTATGAACAGCTTCGGAATTGTTGGCAGTAATGTAGGCATGAAGAGGTTCGTCTTCGCCAGGCAAAGGTTGCCCATCTTTCCTGCCAACTTTGCCTTCTTTGACACTGCCTTTGCCACGAATAATGATCTTGGCGCCAGTTTCCTTTTCCATGGCTGTGAAAAAGGGGAAATGGGTTACATGTTACAATAATATGAATAATAAAATGTTTCCCGTAGATTTTTACAAGTGGGGATCAACATTTTTGCTTACATTTCAAAGTGTTGCCACGAGGGCCAATGAGAAGGCCGACAAAGTTTATGTCTGGATGTTCTTCTTGAGGAATCATGACCTTATCATTCACGCGAATTACTGGTGGCCTGAAAAAATAGTACAAAAATGATTCACGTTTCAGCGCTTTCCAAAAAAAAGGTTTACATGATCATGAATCAAATTTCCGAAACTCACTTATAATCTGGCGGTGGTTTGAATTCGGGATTGATTTTCTGTATTTGCTGAATCAAATGATGTCTTTCCTCCTCTAGTTTTTTTCTAGTTCGAAATTCTCGGGTGTTCAACCGTTTACCATCGCCACTGTAAACCGGTTCAGGAGACGGCGATCTGGAAAAAACAAATTATACATATTTCTCGGCATGTGCTCCGCCAAAGACGCGTCTTTGTCTTACAAGCGACTCGATTTTATCGATCTGTTCTTTCTTGAGAAACAAAATTATTCATAGCAACGCGTCAAGTTTTGTCTGCGCTTACCAACTCTTTCAATTATTCAAAATAGAGAATTCAGGCTATGCTTTATTTCCAATTTAATATTCATCCTTGAAATCCCTGCGCTCAGTGGCATGGATACCATTAAGAAAATTGGGAAATTATTAGAAATGATTAAAAATAATTTTCATGTTTACGATTTTTTTTAAATTCTCAAGGACAATGTTTCACAAGTGGCGAATTTCGTTACTTTCATTCCATAAAATAATCTCCATTACTTTTTCAAAATCGAAAAGGAAATCTTAGCAACAAATCAAATATATATTAGTAAAAAATTATTCAATTACTCCTTTAAAATTATGAAATATGGGAATACTTCTAGAATCACTAAAAATTAGTATATTCTACATCCTATTATTGTACTGAGAACATTTGCTTTCCTCATCCTCAAATATTCAAATTCAAACAGGAAATATTCTTCATTTTCAATCCATGTAGATTCAAAAATTTTGTATCAACATTTTTATATTCTCGTGATAAATTTTCCGCTTTTAAATCGTCAGATTTAAAAATTTGTTTAATCTCATAATTAAATTCTAGGTTTTTCGAATATCCAATTAATTCATTCTACCTTCAGAATATTTTGGAACGCTCGAAATTTTCAGCTTTTTCGCAAAAAAAATCTTTACGTTTCATGCAAAAATGTAGCTTCCTGCACACCACTGCCTACAACACTGCGTTCTGGGAATGTCTAAAAAATAAACTAATAAATATTTCATTAGGGCTGTGAAAATTTATCTCAACAGACTTTCAAGTTTCAGTGTCAGCCTAATTGACTAAAAAATTGATGAGAATTAAATTCTGCTGCAAGTCTGCACAAAAAGCGTGCACTGCGGAAATGGGAATGATGCCGGCTGCTAAGAAACAAATCCTGTGATTATTAAAAATCATTATTTTATCTGATTAGTCGTTACTAGCAATGAAAATGTTTAAAATGATAAACGTATATCAGGATCAAACCATTTTTTAGCATATTGGAGGGAATTTCTTCTTTGCAAACAAAAACCTCCTCAATTTTAAAAGATGCACCTGAAAGTAAACTACATTTCATGATTAATTTAAGAATTTCAAGTAGTTATTATTTCTGTATCTCATGTTTGAAATGAAATTTTCGCAAAGATCATCTAGCAATTATTACATGACGTGACATGCAATTTAAACATGAAACCCTGTCGCATGTAGGCGAACGCTTTTTTATTTATGAATTTTCTAGCAAACTGATGTATTGATTATCAAGTTGACATAGTATTTTTTTAAATAAATTATTTCATGATCAATTCAAAATATATTAAAATTCACGCATTTTTTTTAAAAAAAAAGGATGATATATCAATACGTTTTCAAAATCTGAAAAAAAATTTAATTATATAACACGGTGTCACATAGAAAACGCCACAAGACTCTTCATTTGTTGTCATTAATCGCTATATATTTGCAAAAATTATTATTGTTGCAAAATTTTGCAAATGGCCTGATCTGAAAAAATTCTTCTTAAGAATTAATAAATCACAAAAGTCATTAGTTTATTTTAAAAGGGCCTGCAAAAAAAAAACAGTAGGAGTTATCTTCTTATTTCAGAAAAGAAAATTTTAGAATTTGATTACCAGTTTAACTATTGAATTTTAAGTTGCTGAAAATTTCACATCCTGTGATTGGAACTTCCCATAAAAAGATAACTAATAATTTTTTTTTTCCATTGCAATTTGTGAATTTGAGCTACAGTTTCTCGGATATTTTTGTAAATTGCATTTATCGTCAGTATTCAGTGAAACTGTAATTATAATTCAATAGTATAATGAATTTCAAAAAAATCCCATAGAATCTAAGAAAAACTTTTAACTGAATATTTTTAACATTGTAGAATTTACATAAAAAGAAAATGATTATAATTATTGCTTGTGGCTTTTTTTTTCATTTTCTGCACCTAAACTGGAAAAATAATAAAATTTGATTAATTTCATTATAATGAGCTTTTTTGAAATAGTACTGTAATATTCAAGATTCAAAATTTGGGTTTAGATCTCGCAAATACAATTCAGGTTTTTTAAACCCAAAATCTAAAATTGGTATGAAAATTCTAACATTTAAAAAAAAGTTGGGATTAATGTAATGTCCCTATCACGTGGTCTCTGAAATAATCCACGTTATCTTAAAACTGTTTGAAAACCTGTACCCGTATTAGAAAATGAATAAAAAATATGGTCAAAAAACCCAGTGAAACTATAAATTTACAAAAACCTATCGAAAACATTATGCAACGAATAACTCGATAAAAACCTAAAAATTTCCAGATTGGAAATCAGAAAACAAGATGGTTAATGCGTTTTCGTTCCACATTGCCTTGAAGATTGATAATGAAAGATATAAATTGATTGGATCAAACCAATGTTATGTGAAACGGTTTTTTTTCCGAAGCTTGAAGAAGCCCGAGTCGCTTCAGCCGCTGTAACATCGTTTCTATTTTCCATTAATCAATGCCTTGCCATTTTTAAATGCAATCTTTGGCCATCCCAGTTTGGCAATATTTTTGGTAAGTAAGATTATTTCTCAAACCTTTCCTCGGGATTCAGTGGAATTCCATAATCGCTGGTGCGCAATTTCCGGCTGATTTCCTCGATCTGCAGTTGAACTGTAAACCAACAGGGTTAGTGGGGATGGAAACCCCAACAGTTAGAAGATTATGTCAATTGCCACCAATACTTTTGAGACCTACCATTGCTCTCGTATATTATCAAAAATCATGGAATAGTGCGTTAATACAGCGCGTTATGCAAGTCTATCTGTAAATGTTTTCCTTACCTTTGGGTTGATGTGAGATTTTCATTATATTGTTTTGTTTTTTATTTATTTTTTTTTTTTTCAGATATCAGGCATACTTACACTTTCCAATATCCATTTTCAACAAGTTAATAGTCAAACATGTAATTGAGAATAAGCAAATATCCATGTGTGAAAAATAAGTATTATTAAAGGGGGAAGTTATTTCGGGGCCTAGCTGAGTGGGAGAAGTGACCACTTCTCCCACAAGTATCGCAAAAACTCTCATCTGAATATTGACTCTTGGCAGGCCCTGAAATCACTACTGCTTGCTGTATACTTGAATAATTAGAGCATGTGCAATTATTGGTCGTAATATAATATATAGCGCTTTTGTGGAATTTTTTTAAAACCAACAATAATATTTTAGTAAAATTGTGAAAATACTTACACAGGTATGCTTTTTCCTGTTCAGGAGTGAGGTTGGTGGGCAAGACAGTGGGCATTCCTGGGATAAATGTCTTGTCGTTATCGTCTGCTCCCCAGCGGGATTTCCTTCGCTTTTTGCGCTCTTCTTTTGACAAAGGCTCTGGAATAGATTTAAAAACACGTGATTAATATTTTAGACTTGTATTAAAGAAAAATAAATTTGACAAAACATAGAGAGGGAGGGACAAAATTATCCACTCTTATAGATTAATTTGAAACTCTTGTAAATTACCAGAATTAAATGTTTTCAAGTTGTATGAAGGTTAAAATATTTCGATTTTGTTCATGATATTTGAATAAACTCAGAAAATTTATTCAGCTGAAAAATTTTTGGTAAAATTATACAGTTGCAAGTATACAAAGCATAAATACAAACGAAAAAATTATTCTTGGACTCTGGAGAATCGCAGTTTTTCTAAACAACCAATTTCAGCTTTTGGGAAGGCAACCTTTACCGTACCATTATATTTAGCTCGCCTCAAGTTTGTACATGTATTTTTTTATTGCAATCATCAATAAAAAAAAAACAAATAACTGTTAATAACAGTTGAAAAAAGTTATTTAAAAAAAATTAGATTACCAAAATGGTTTCTACAATGGTAAAATCTATTTGACAATAACCAGGTGTGAGTTTGTTCACCTAAAAATAATCACGGACAAAAATTGAATTTATAGAATGCAACTGTACACGTACAATTTTTTTTCTTTTTTTTTTTTAATGAAAAATACAGGAAACTCGAGTATCAACTTTTGCAATTACAGTATACAATCATGTATTTTTTTGATGAAAAATCAACTTTTAAGGGGAGGGTGAGGAGCAAACATCATTTTATACCATTTCACCTAGCTTTTCGAAAATTTATCATCCTGTAATTTATTATAGTAATTGAAGTAAAATAGTTATTAACCATAACATATTAAATAAGCTGTTTTGTAAGAAAAACATGGTACTAAAAAATGGTTTAGAGTGGTAAAATTTTTACCAATTTTACCAAATTCGCGGTCTTGTACTTATTTGTTTACAAGCTATGGAAAAAAATTTGATTTTCACAAGGCTTGACTCGAATTGAAAAAAACTGCAAATTGAAAAAACAATATTGTAGTGAAAAAATTCAGGTAAATACTCATGCAACGTAATTTTACGTATAATCATAACAACTTATCAGTAAAACGATAAAATTCCAACCTTCATGTTCACGTTTTTTGACTTGTGATGTATTCGAGCCCGAATTCAAGGACGATCCGTTGGCGACGGTTGACGAGATCCCTGCACCCGATGCTCCAGCGGATGCTGCCGCGTTGTTCTGCGCATTTTGCAGATAACTCGGATTCAGCAGCGACGTAAAATTTCGCGACTGATTCATCGTGGAAATCCACACTCACCCACTTGAATAATCGCTATGGAATTTAACGTAGTTTTTTGACAAAAACAACTTGCTTCAACGTTCCAGTCGTTCCACGCCAAAAACAAAATGGCTGTTATTGTACAGGTTATGTAGTGAGCAGTGCTGCCAACACAAGAAAATACATACGCGTCACTGCATCGACATATGTGTCGGTGGTTCGCTACCGTACCAACAGATGCAAAAGTTATCGATAACCGATTTTGACGCTCAACCAGCGTTGTTTGACGCTGACGTGTTCCTGTACGTATCATTTGACGCTGAAAACGAACAATCAGCGTCAAGTATGTAGAGTTTACATATATTTACATACTATCTTCATCACATGCGTCACATGATCGAGCTGTCAGTTGTCGTGAGTGGAGAACAGAAAAAAGGGCGAGTCAGAATTGCGGTTTTTGACGTAAATTTGGGGTTGAAATTGGACTAAAAAATGAAAGGGATCTTGTTCAACATCGACGGGGGTTACCTCGAGGGCCTTTGCCGGGGTTTCAAGTGCGGCATTCTGCAACAGACGGATTACCTCAATTTGGTTCAGTGCGAAACACTTGAAGGTACAAAATCATGTCCAAATTTTTTTAGAGCAGCCCTGTATTTCTTCGTGTTTACAAACATAGTTTGACATTGCGTCCAATCGATCGCAGAATATTTAAATGACGATTTTATATTCTCGATTGCTCTTGTGGTTTAGTTTTAATGAGTAAAATATCGTATCACGTGACGTGTTGCATAGATCAAACTTTCGATTTTTCGGGTATTAAATTTGAAAAATTCGATGCCCCTGTCAAATTCGAATAACTATTAGATTCCTATTAGGATACAATGTAATGAAATAAAAATAAATGATATAGTAACTATGAGTATACTGGGATCTCGAAATTTATTATGTAGTAAAATAAATGGGCGACTGTTTAATTTTTCAAAATTTACATAGCAGTCCATAAAAATACTAGATATATAGAAAACCATTATAAAGTTTGATAAATGCTTCAAAATATAAAGAATACAAGAAAGAATAGGAATCTGTACAATGCTAAATTTTTATAAATATATTATTTTTCTGAAAATTAATAAAAATTGATAAAACTTTCAAACCTCAAGCATATAGTTATAAAAATCCATGACGAAATTCATCGAAATACTAGAAAACTCATGAAAAAATATGAAAAAAACTTGAAAATTTACTGTAGAGTACTTGAAATCAATGTCATACTGTCTGGGAACTTGTTAAAACACTAAGAATCTATGAAATTTCCAATTCAGGAGTAACAAACTTTAGAAATATTTATTGATATTTTTAAAAATACTAGACATCTCTGAGGAATCTGGAAAGTCCTTCTAAATTTTGGCAATGCCTAAAAATATGAAAAATACTGAAAATAGTAGATATCAATAAAATGCTGAAGATCTATGTAGATGTGATTTCCTAAAATAAGTATAAAATTACCAAATATGTGTCAAATCTTGAATTATCAAACATGCATAAAAAAACGTATAAAAATGTCAGAAAACTGTAAAAACTACAAATACTGAAAAAATACAATCTGTACTGGAATACTGGAAATCTATGAAACACCAGTTATCTTTGGGAATACTAAAAAAACAACTGATTTTCTATTTGAAGATCTGAAACTTCATTTGGCTGGCACGGATTATGGCAGTTTTCTGGCCAATGAACCATCGCCCTTGGCTGTCAGCACCATTGACGACAAGCTGCGAGAAAAGTTGGTTGTGGAATTCCAGCATATGCGTAACCACTCGGTGGAACCCTTGTCGACGTTCATGGATTTCATCACCTACAGCTACATGATTGACAACATCATTCTCCTGATCACTGGAACTCTACACCAGAGGCCAATTTCCGAGCTCATCCCTAAATGCCATCCCCTGGGAAGTTTCGAGCAAATGGAGGCCATCCACGTCGCTTCCACTCCAGCAGAACTGTACAACGCCGTTTTAGTTGATACGCCACTTGGTGAATACATGAATCTGTGAGATTTTGGATTTCAAAAGTGGATCAAGTTTTGATTAAATGCTTTTTGCAGCCCCATTTTTCGTCGACTGCATATCAGAGCAGGATTTGGATGAAATGAACATCGAGATTATCAGAAACACTTTGTACAAAGCGTATCTGGAAGCTTTCTACAAGTTCTGTGAAGACATTGGCGGCACTACTGCTGAAACTATGTGCGAGATTTTGGCTGTATGTTTTTCCCTGTGTCATAAATCGTTATTTTGGCGGACTCGCCAGGAATCTCTCACCGTTCAGTACGAAAATCAGAAAAAACCATCGAAACCTATCAAATATCTATCAAATACCTTTGATTGCAGTGATTAACATTCCAATGGAGATAACATTTTTCTCCTTCATGTTTTTATCAGTTTGAAGCTGACAGACGCGCGATCATCATCACGATAAATTCCTTCGGCACCGAACTAGGGAAGGACGATCGTGCCAAGTTGTATCCTCGCTGTGGGCGTTTGAATCCCGACGGTCTCGCTGCTCTTGCTCGAGCTGACGACTATGAACAAGTCAAGGCCGTCGCAGAATATTTCGCGGTTTGGATTTTTTCTCATTTTCATAATCCCTCTCGAGTAAATAAATATCAAAGCAACTTTTCAATTTTTTTTTTAATAGGAATACAGCGCGTTGTTTGAGGGTGCTGGCAATAATCCTGGCGACAAAACACTGGAGGACAAATTCTTTGAGAGAGAGGTAACAGATGAGTACTTTTTAAAATATTTCAGACGTTTTTAAAAAAAACCCTTGCCCTAATTTTTTTGACAGCGCCTTTGTTTCACTGCAAGGTTCACAACTGATAGAAATGAATATTTTCCATTTCAGGTTCTCCTCAATGTCAATGCATTTCTTCAACAATTCCACTTCGGGGTATTTTACAGTTACTTGAAACTTAAGGAACAAGAATGCAGAAACATAGTCTGGATTTCCGAATGCGTCGCTCAGAAGCACCGAGCCAAAATAGACAATTACATCTCAATTTTCTAGATTAGGCTCGTTGTTTTACATTTCTTTCATGTAGCTGTTCAAAGTCGTAAAATGCGAGGTACTGCTTGTCTCGTGATATTTCGTTACTCAAGCCGACAAAGTAAAGTTTGATGTTGAATCATTGTATGTACATAATATTTGAAAAATTTTAGATCCTTCAGTTCCAGCTGTTTCAATAAAGTATTCTATGTATATACAAGTATACCTACATTCAAACATTCGTTTGGTGACTTTTTTTTCTTTTGGTATTGAGGGTAGATGCAAACAGAGGAAATTTTATGTAATGTTGTTTTTTAACTCAACCGCAAAAATTGTATGTTTCAAGTACGCTCGGATTTTTGCTTCTTCCGTTTGCCAAAAAGTGTCCCAGTGTCAATTGAAGCTGATTGAGTTTAAGAAATTTCGAGTATTATTAATTTTGTATCACCACATTCCTTCTACATTCTGTTATTTAAATATATCAGTTTGAAAATTGACTTTTGTATTTTTTCAACCATAAAAATCACCAACAAGCATTATTTTCAATATTACGCAATGCCAAATATTCAATGATTATTAAAAATTGAAGTTGTTGGGAGGGCTGGAATTCATTTCACGCTCACAATCTACTCTAATCCAATTTTTGGCTCTTTGTATTTATGAAGTTTGGTATGTCCAAAAAGTGTGAAAATCTTTGGGTGCCTAGAATTCTAATTGTAAGTTGGGCCTTGATCTTGAGAATTTGCACTTGGTATTGCGAATTTTCACGTCGTCAAGTTGGCGCTCGTGGGGAGTTTGAGATGGGGGTTTTCAAAGAGAGCGTAAACATGGCATGGAGTTGGCCAACTATCGCAGTACTGAGTCAGTACTGGCCAGTATACTACTGGCAGTGCTTCACGTTCATTCACGTTGCTTCACGTGGCGCGGCGGTTGCTGCTGCTGTAAAAGGAGCGCTCGCAAAAAAAGAGAATCACAGTGCTTTGTGTCGTGCTTAGTACCAACGTGAGTACCGCAACATGCGCATTCGCCGAAATTGAAATCGCAAGTCTTCATTCATTGCCCTTTTCCCATTCTAGCCGGAAAATGCGAAGAAAGCAATTTTCCGATTGGAAATAAATTTCATGAGCTGGCAACAGTTGGTTTATCATTTTCAAGTGCTCCTTTTTTGGGAGCGAAACTTGTATGCTCTTGTCTAAAGTTTGAATAGGTTTTAACGAGAACTGCAATATATATATATAATTTTGCAAAGTATTTGTGAAAATTCTCTGTAAATGGATTTTTATCCATAAAGATATTGAGAGTTGGAAGAAATGTTGGAAAGTTTTTTTGAATAAAAAATAATGTTCAAATATTTTCAGGGTTTTTAAGAATTTCCAATTGTTTTCATTTGTTTCCAAAAAGTACGAAAGGTTGTTGTAGTCGATGAAAATTTTCAATATTTCTGAATGTTGATGAATATATTTTCATTGGAATTTTGAGCTTCACCAAGTCTTAGAAAGTTTCATCGGGAAGTCGGTGTTAATAAGGAGGAAATTTCAAATGTTCTGTTTCGAAATGTTTAGGAAACTGTCTGTTCAAAGATGATCCCCAAAGTTTCTTCGAAATCTTTTATATCCTATAACGAATATTTTCGAAAGTCGACAAATTCGATTTAACAAGTTTTTTCAATTTCGCTGCAAGTTGTAAGGAATCAATAAATCGGAAAAATGGAAACGAATTAATTTCAAGTTGTCTATAAGAAATATTAGATCTACGTCTCATATTAAATTTTATAAAAGTTCATAGAGTGGAATTTCAATTTATTTCATATGGAATATTCTTGCATGGAAATCATGCAGAAACGAGAGAAAATTATCAAGAATTTTATAATTCACTAGAAAATTCACGAAAAACAACGAAGGAACTTTTCTAGAACTCTTTCCCAAATTTGTACCGTTAATTTTTCGAAAGATTCAAGTATTTTTCGATAGCTCGGTAGATTTCGGCGATGTATAGAAATCGTCGAGCATTCCATTCTCACGTATTCACGCAAGTTACGAGGAGGATCATGCGTCTAATCTTTCAAGATCGGCAAAAAACCTCAAGACGGTGCAAAAAAACGGTTCATAATTTGAGGAATTAAAATGTAACAAGAGATACGTCGAGGTGAAGTTGCAATATGTTTATAAGTAAGTGAAACCTGAAACGACGTCAACTATTCAGTAGTTACGTTTCACCATCTGATGTGTTATCGAGATACTCGGGTAAACACGCATTCGTAACTTGCACGTTATTCATTAGCAACATTTCCTGGATATTATTTTAACGGTGATGCGAGAAATGAAAATTGTGCGTTATTTTATTTTCTTTCGGAATTTGCGTTTTGGAGAGACTTGAAGATTATTGTACTGCACAATTTATGAGCTGAGCAAGTACGAGTATAGAACGGAATCGTTCGCCGTTCGGTCCCAATTCGAGATTAGAGCCGAAAGTGCAAGACGTAAATATAGAATCTGTATATTGCCCAAAGCGCGAAATCCGAACGAAAGTTGATTGAACCAAATTCCGGAGACACTCGCCTATATCGTACAAAAGTTTTGCATCTTTCAACAGCTTGAAACTTTGTGGATTATTCGCAAAATAATAAAGGGGAAAAAATCTCGCAAACACGTTGTAATCAGTCTGCCAGGTTATTTTTGTTTCTCATACTTTTGTGTCTTGGAAAAATCAATATGTCACCAGGACGTACAAGTGATGATTCCAAAATTTATTCATCGAGATCACCACAAACTATCGTATTTCGAATCATTGGAACACATCTTCTTTGAGTGAATTCAACAAGTTTCTCTCTTGGAGGGAAAAATAAAGCGAAAAAAAAAGATCCATCTGCTCTTTCTCAACGCCCGTTAATCTGCTTTCGTTTACTAAGTGTGCACTAACAATGCTTGTGAAAGCCACTCGAAACAAATGGAAACAGATGGCTTTGAATGGACCACATGGTTTTCGCTCAGAAACCGGCAAACTATATATAATTCTAGAACCGTATTTACCTAAATCGTACACAGTCGTAAATGGTGATCAACTTTTTCAATTGTTAGGAACCAGATTTTGCAGGGGATCGAAAATTTAGAAAGTTAATGTAAGAGCCTGGAATTTCAAAGAAATTTGGGCACAGATATGGGAAAAAATTAAATAATAAAGGGATGAAAAGAATTATTACATGATTTTCAAAATATTCCGATGATTCTACGAAAAGTGTCGAGCATATTCCATTCGCTCGATATTACAAAGGAATATTTCAACCTCGAACCTAACCCACCACTAGTAACTCAATAAAATGAAAACCGCCAAGTTGCCATTCGTGAAAATGACACTTGCATATCTAAAATTCTCATTCCCTTTTCAATGCTCGTGTTCCTCTTTATCGCGAGTCGCGTATGGCCCATTTCCACCTAGCGTATTTTTCTTCTTCCCCCAAAAATGTCAAAATTCAATTCCACAAATAGCCGGAACGATGATAAATCACGAAGCGCACGTGTTTATTGATAGGCAAAAAAAGTGCGTGACTCGCGTTCTCCGTCTTGGGTTTCCTCTGCACTTCTAGTCCCAGTAATGCGCAGCGAAAAAACTTGGCCAAGTAGCCTTTTTTCTCGAAAATCCATTTTTCCCAAGTAATTTAATTTGCACGTCCTTGTTCTTCAATGCGCTTCTCGAGTATCACATTGTTACCGATTGCCAAGGGACGAAAATTTGAGAACACAAAGTCAGAGAGTGGGGGAAGTTTTATTCGAGAAAAGTCGCGAGTATACGTTTATACTGATTTCCGCAGTTGGCGAATTTTATTCAGTGTTTTCTTGGAATTCGTTGAGGGGTTATATACCTTTTTGATCGGACGAATTGAGGATGGCTCGGAGTATCCTTTCAAGTATGTAGCGATAATGCTACGTCACTAAAATTATACTTTTTCAATAGTGTATTGTCCACTTGAAAAAACAAGTATTTGTTCATAAAAAAATATCAACAATTGGCGGAGTTATGGCCCTTTCCCTCAAACAACTTTTTTTCGAAGAGGCTTGCGCCGACCACGATGCAAGTCGAACAAGTTTCATTAATCTTGAAATATATATAGTTCTTGAACGATCGTTTTTTTATAGAAAAGTTTTTATTTTAAAGGACAGGAATTTTTCAATACAATTTCTAGAGCTCAAAAAATCGAAATCTCGGGAAAAACGCTCTTCCATACAGAAAAAAAATTATATTAATTTTTTCGATCGTTCAAGAACTAGATATATTTTAAGATTAATGAAACTTGTTCGATTTTCTGATTTAACTTGGCCTGTTCGACTTGCATCGTGGTCGACGCAAGCCTTCTAAAAAAAAAAATTCTTTCGGGGAACGGGCCACGACTCCGCCAATTGTTGATATTTTTTTATGAACAAATACTTGTTTTTTCGAGTGGACAATACACTATTGAAAAAGTATAATTTTAGTGACGTAGCATTATCGCTACATACTTGAAAGGATACTCCGAGCCATCCGCAAGTCGTCCGCACAAAAAGGTATGTAACCCCTTAAGATATTCGCTCAGATAATTGAAATTTTGAGTCGGAATATTAAGAATGCCGAAGTATCGAATGCATTTAAGCGATGCAAAATGAAAAAAATATTTCTGATAATTGGGCAATTTTCGGCCGAGTTATTTAATTATGAATAGTAACATGTGGTAAAATCTTTCAAATATTCTATGAATTTTTATTCTTCGATATTTCGAAATTTCTAGATTTTAATTGAAATTCGTAAAACGATGGGAGATCTGTGTGGGATAAACTTTTTTTTTGATTTTTAAATATTCCAAGAAAATCACATACTTTCTGTAGTTTTTCGGGATCCCCAAAATTTGCCATAGTGAACAACATTTATAAACGATCATTTCTAGAAATTTTGACGTTTTTTTACAACTACTCACGATCTTTAATATTAATTGTAGCTTTATTTTTGTCAATCATCAAAGTTTCGAAAATTTAAAAAATATTACAAAGTGCCTGTAGTTTGACAACATTTAAAAAATGGTCCATAATCAATCTAGTTAATTAACATAGCCTGAAACTCTGCGCACTGTGAATTTTATCGATTATTATTCGACATCCTCGAAATTACTAATGTTCCCAATTCATCGGAATTTGTGAAATTTCTTATTATTTATAGAATTATTAAAATCGTCGGTGATTTTCGAACAATAACGAATTGTTTCGTTTACAGTTTGCAAAAATCCAAGGAATTTCATACGGTTACCGCAGTTTTACGGAAATTACGAAATACTTGACAAATTACTAATTTCATCAAGACTTTCTGAAATTCTACGACTTTCACAAATTTTTGAATAGTTGACAATCTGTAAGACTTACAGTGTTAGTTGATTTCTCGAAATTTTCAAAATCTCAGAAATAATTGACTCTTAAAATATTAATAATTATGATTTTCGTAGCGTAAAACTTTTGACTTTGGATGATTTCAATTATCTTACGCAGTTTCCGTAGTTTAACGAAAATTTCAAAAATCTAGAAAATCCCATCAAGATTTTCTGAAATTCTTCTAGTTTTGCCAACTCGTAACTATTTATTAATTTTTCAAATTACAATGTTCCATATTCCAAAGATTTTCCAGTTTCCAATACAAGAGAAACTCGTGTAAACTTGGCAACTTTTTTTTAAAATTCGTTCAACTCATCAAGATACTTGGCGGAATATGAATTTTTTTAAATTTCCCTAGCGACTGGTTCAAATGATGAAAAATGAACTTTTTAGCTATACGTGGAAAATTCCCTACGACTAAGCCACTGAAATTCAAGCTAAAAGAAAAAATACGTATCTTATTATTTGGATAGAAAATCTTGGACAAAAAATGTAACACAAAAACAAGACCCGACGTGAAGTATCAATTCACATATGAAATTCAAATATATCTGGATAATCAAATTGATTGAATTATATTCGATGGCGAATTCAATGAATTCGATTTATCTAGTCAATTGCTGAATAAAAAAACTGTTGGGAATGACAAGTCGTAGACTACGAAGAGTGGAATAATGATAAAAGCTTGAAAAATATCGCGTGAATGTACTAGCGCGTTGAAAATAATATACCAAAGATGCCGGAGGTATTGAAAGTTGAGTAGAATTTTGACGATGAGAGATGTAAACGCCAATTAGGTTTCTTATCACTCGGCTTGGACGACGGAGCCATCATTTTCTACGAGGCTCATGATACAGAAAATGTCATTTAAAGACGCGATTGCATGAAATGTATTGAGAGGATTCGAAATCATTCCTCCAAGTTGTGGGGAGAAACACTTTTGACTGGGATATCGATTGAAAACACGTTCGTTGTAAGTTGGGGATTTTGATCGTACATTGCAGATGACCTTTGAGCATTGCAGCGTAAGATGGTCGCGAGCGATGTTCATTGGAAATATGATTGCACTGTTTATCGTGGTGTATTCGAAATCAGACGAGAAAAGTTTCGCGGGTAGGTTTTCCAGTGCGTGCGTCGAATCGGGGCAAGTGCGTAAAAGCACGGAAACGTAGTGAGAGAAGAAGAAGCGACTAATCGGAAAAAGAGTAGAGGCGCGCGGGGGATTCTCGCGGGCGCGAGGGTCATTGCCGCTGACCCGTAGGGCTGCTGCTTATCCGAGCAGACTTGAGAATTCAGTGATTACTCGGCCGGGCGGCGGCTCGGCGTGTCGCGGGGAGATCATCATGACTCGAGCGCCGAAATAGTCGCGCATTCCAGGCTAGTCGCCCCGCGCGAGTAGTGCGGAGATTCGCGGGTCGCTCGCTCGTTGCTTCTGAACCAGGAACGCGGAAAATTGGCTGTTCCAGCGGAGAGCGCCGCATCCCGCGACCATCATGAGCAACTACGCCGTGGCCAGGGCGTGCCTCCTCTGCCTCGTCCTCGGCCTCTCCGAGCCCAGGGAGATCACTACGTGAGTTCCACTGTAATTGCCCCCGCTGCGCCAGGGGCCTCTTTTCCTTTTGTCCCGTCCCGCCGCCTCCTGCTGCAGCTCGTGCACCGACGCTCTCCTTCTCCTCGTCCGGCGGCTCTTGCTTCTTTCGCGGCTGTTGCGGCGATCGTTGAACCGAGGAGCACTTCCGATGTTTTGATTGCGCCCCAACGCCCGAGAGGCTTTTTCCGAAACGCCTTCAACCTTCAAGCCTGTCCCCTCTCATCCGCCTCGTTCCTTCTCCTACTTCGTCTCCGCTCGCTGCATTTTATTCATCCAAGTGACATGGAAATGATCCTCCAATTCCACCAACCGAATCATTGATCAAGCAAAGTATGGGTCAACCAAAGTGTTCGTTACTTCGGCTAAAATTTGCCTTCTGGCTGCCACAACGGGAACTTTGGATGGTCCATATTGTACTTGAATGATTTGGTCGCTGAACCCAAACATTTCTTTCCGTGTTGAAATCGCGCTGTGAAACTCGATAATAAAACTTGGAAAGTTTTTAGATAAATCTAGATGTAAGGAATTTTCCCAATTTTTCCGTCTCCTGCCATTCAAAACAATATTTTGGTCTTATGACGATATCTTTTACGAATTGATTCAAGCATTCATTTAGTGGTGATGTACGCCATTTTTCACAAAGTTACAGTCACATTGTAACTCACTTTACTGTATCAGTCGTTGTTCCCTTTGGTAACATCATTAATGTCGAAACTTGCAACTTGTTGACATTTTTAGGGTAAAAATTACATTCAAACGTAACAGAGTCTTTTCATTTGAATATTTTAGCTCAGTGAAAGTGGAACAATTTTTTACGATTTATGAAATTCATCAACGACCTCTAAAATTCCAGTTTTTATTGAAATTCTCGAAACGATCGGCTCTTTCGTGCGCAATCAAATATTTTTCGATTGAAGATAGTTTTCAGGATATTACACGGCTTTTGTATTTTCACGAAATATTTTCCAAAATTTTTCATCATCTACAAAATTCATCAACTCTTTCTGAAATTCTCCTAATTTTTGAGAATTATTGAAAATCGCCAGAGTGTTCAATGTTTTCAAAATTCTTCATAATTTTATAAAAACTTGCCCAACTTGAAAGATTTTCCGTAATTTTTTCGATGCTTTCAAAGTTTTTCCAATTTTCATCGAAAATCAAAAATATCGCATCCGTTTCGAAGAGAAATGATATTGAACGAATTCTTCAAAATATATCAACGTTTTCTCAAGTTTTACAAATCCACAATGTTGGAAATTCGAGAATTTTGACAATCTTGAGAATTTCTCACGTTTTCAACTAATTTTTCAAAACTTTCGAAATTGAAAACACGATAGTATTCAATATTTTCCGAATTCGACAGAAATTCGTGTAACTTGATTAAGTTTTCCGTAATTTTCATGACTGTTCAACTTTTTCAAATTCTGAGTAAAAATTTGAAAATATTCGCGTATTTTGAATAAGCATGATGATGAACATTATCTTTGAAATTTATCAGCATTTTCTGATATTCTACAAATTTTCGAAAGTTACTGAAAATCTTGGAGAATTTTCAATGCTTTCTGTTGATTTTCCAAAATTGTAAAAATATCATACATAATGAGAACCATGCGAAATTTTCCGAATTTTATGAAAAATGTGTCGAATCGAAGGGTCGGTGAGCGTGGTATTGATCTGAAATATTTGATGAATATCTATAGACACGAGGACATAAAAGACGCGATGTTGAGTTTGGTGCACGTGATGCGCGAGAACACCGACAAATTAGACAGGCACGAAGCTCGGGGAAAAAACTCGGGGGAGCAGACGAGAAAAGCCATCGCGCTGCTGACAAAAAGGGTCTCCACCATGGAGGGGCTCAAGGTCTTGGAAGAGCGCATAGCCAACATGGAACAAATCATCGTTCAGGTTATTTCTCTTCCTTTTTCTTCTCATTTCTTCGAGAATCTGCCCGAGTTTTCAGCACTACGTGCATTAGTTGCGAAATTTCTTTCCATTCATTCACATTCAAGTTCAGGTAAAATTAATCATTCGTCGAACGTATTGAAAATGTCCTTCCTGGAATCTAGAAAAGCATGACAAATGAAGTCATCCAAGTTGTCAAATCTTTGATGATTCTCATGTATGGATTCATCGAGTTCCATGCTCATGAGTCACTTGCGTTTCTTAATTAATAAATTGACGCAATCATTTATTCAATTTCTCGATTGATGATTGAAATAATGAATGAACGAATGAATGAATGAATGAACCTTTTTTATTTACAATAATTTGTCAGAAAGACGAGAGGGAGAGAATACAGTTGGAAAAAATGACAGAAGCAATGAAGGCCATGGAAAATCGTCTAATGAGTCGAGTGAGCGACGTGGAAAGTATAGTTCTCGAGGCGAAAGAGCGGTCGAGGGAAGCCAAAGGTGACGACTATTCGGAAACTTTAGCGAAAATGGACAACGAGCAATCCAAGCTGGTTTCGAAAATCGAGAAACTAGAACCTCAATTTGCCGTTTTCGAAGAAATTTCGAAAGAGGCAGCGAAGCAGAGTTCGCAAGTTCACATCATCTTCAATGGGGTAACAATTTTGAATGATGATGAGAAAAATATCTCAATTGCGATTATTCGAAATTCGGAGAAGTTAATACTTTGAGATCAACAAATTTCGCCGATTACGAAAATTGGATAAATTTTTCTCAAGATTTCATAGCAACAATGAAATTAGAGGATTCGCGATCATTTTTGGACAATTTTGTTCAAGGTGAACGACATGGGGGAAATGATCCGCAACATCGAAAGCTCGTTGCAAAAGTTGGAAGAAAAATCGGACGATCAAGGAAGAAATGACTCCCCTAATCTGAGCGTGACAGTGGAGGAACAAAACCGAGCCCTAGCCAGGGTCGCAACTTTATTAGAAGAAACTTCCGTCAGGATTCGTCAATTGCCAGAGTAATGAAAAAAGTCCTCGTTTTTCAAATTCTTCCCTTCCTAATCCTTGTTTTAGTTTCAGACTTACAGATTTTGCAATACGTGAAAATCTATCAAAACTTTTCTAATATTATAAAAAAAAAAACAAGTTTTTAGGGGAAGGGGGGGGGGGGATTCCTCACAGTTCTTTTCCCTCATGCTCAAATCGGTGAATTCTCCGTTGTCTAGTGCCAAAGATGTCCAATCGCTGCACAACAATACACTGGAGTCTCTCCAGGAAACGAGGCACATTTTGAAGGACTTGGTCGTGAAAGAAGTTGAAACTGTACGCGACGGAATTTTCCAGTCCAGGAACGAAAGGCGAGAGTTGATCGAGGGAATGCGGTACGAGTGAATAATTGAAATTTCGCATGATTAATTCATCCAGCCGCCCATTTGTCGTCCAACAAATAGGTTGGACGACAAACGGTGCAATTTTAAACATGAATAAAAAAATGGACCGAAAGCATACGAAGAAAACTTTCATGAGGAAGTGATTCGAGATGCTTTTCATTTCCAGATCAGAACTGTCGAACGACGTTAGAAAAGTGAACCAACAAGTCGACGATCTGGAAAAGGGCCAGTCAGTGATGGTTTCCATGGCAGATCACGTTTTGGACACGAAAAAAAGGGTCGAGTACGGGGTGCACCAGATCCTCATGGAGGTCGGGGACTTGGTCAGAAGCCACGGGGCTACCATCAATGCGACCTTGAACAGACGATTCGATGGCATGTCTACTGACATTTTGGACAACCAAAATGGGGCTTTGGCTAATTTAACGACCAAGATGGAGCAGGAGATGAGCCAGGTGAGTTAATGGGGACAAATTCTCAGCTTCTATGACGCGGAGCCATCATGCTCTTGTTATATTTTGTAGTAGAAAAATACATTCTCACAGGGTTCACTTGAGATTTTTGTTCTCGGTTATTCGTACTGTGACCAGGGTCACTGGTGAATTGAACATTTTTTCAGGTTTGGAGGCAAATCAATGCCATGTACCAGCAAATGATGGAAAGTGCGAAAGCTCTTGACAGGCTTCACGAGCAAAGTGAAGCCTACGTCGCAGGGACCACTTCTACCATGGGTGGCATGGAAAGCAAAGTACTCAAATACTCGTATTTTCCTTTTGAAATGAAATTCTTTTTTCCAAGATTGAAAATTGTTTGGATAGCTTCCGACGAAATAAGCTCCCTTCAAAGTTCAATATTCGTTTCAGGTTGGCGAAATAACAAAACGCATGATGGAGGTCGACGAAAACCTCAACTTCCTCCTCGGCAGATTATCTTTAGTGACTCAGGAATTCAATCACATTAAAACTTCCTTGAGTACTACTCTGGATAACATAAAGGTACAATGCTCTCGAGTTTCCTTCTATGGATATATACACTGCAAAAATCTAACGCTCTCCAAAAGTTTTGCACTATTTACATACTTCTGTTTTCTTTGGGATTCTTCAACTCTAGATTTCAAACACGTTGCAATTTTCTATGTTGCGATTTGAAACGTTTCCTGAATTTCTGAACCCATTATTTTCCAAATACTCTATCCTTATTTTATAATTTTAGTTGAAAAAAACGATTCCCTTTTTTTTTAAGGCTTCATTCAAAGAAGTCCAAGATAAAGCGAATGACCTGAGTCCAGGACCACACCCTGTCTTGGAAAATCATCTGGACGACATTTACCCAAGTTCGACACAACCTCCTCCAGAAATCGTGACCCACGCTTAGCCCCTGTTTTTTCTACGAAATTTCTGACATTTCGAAAATTTATCTACAAGAGTAATCGACACCTCATTTCGCATCTACAATTAGGATAAATGCGCACCTTATATCAAAGAATTGAAACGTCAGGCGGGTGACTAAGGGGCAAAAATAAATAGTTGACAGAACATAATGGAAACACGTTTCTAGTGGCTGTAAGGAGTAGGAATGGGATGCCGGCTGTAAAAAGTGGAAAAGCTCGTCGAGCTGTATTTCTACTTCTTACAGCTCAAGGAGCTATTTCCACTTCTTACAGCCACTAGGAACGTTCCCGTTATTTTCCGTCAACAATTTATTTTTGCTCCCTAGTCACCTGCATGATATTTCCATTTTTTGACATAAGGTGCTCAAGTAAAAAAGAAAGAAAACCAACGCCAGTTGAACAAGTTGGAACAAAAATGTTTTCATTTACTCCAACGATTTTTGTAAAAATATTACATATATACAGTGTAAAAAACTTAACTGAAGAAGTAGGGCGAGGACAAAACTTGCTTAAGATCCAAGCAACCTTTCTCCGGAACACTCGCCAGCGTTTGGTTCAGGAGATTTTTTTCTACCAGCGATGCCTTCGATTGAGTATCTTTCAACTCGCTGAAAAATAAAGACAAATTAAATTGCTACCATTTTCTTTGGATCTAATGAGTGCGAATACGACGATTTATAAAGTAGCATGACCTGAAGTCACTTTAAGTAATAGTTTTTTTTAACAACCAAGTAACAACATTCATTTTGATACTCGAAGCACTTTTGTAATACATGAAAATCAAGTGGCATCAATCGACGATTGTATCTTGGAAACTGTAATAATTTTTCTTTTTGGCCAGGGACGTACGCGAGGAAGGAGTTGAACGAATGCTAATGAGTTGTTCAAGATGATCGCAAGACTTTGGCGTTCTGAAATTCCCTACTCACGCTATTCAGAACTTGGGAAATCATTTTAAATGTAGCAAAATTTTTTTCGCAAAAACCACTGCGAGCGTGTTTCTGCGTACGCCCTTGCCTGGATTACAAAGCGTTTTCTGCTCTTCTTAGTATTTTTATACAATAAGCGACGTAAGCAACAATATTTTATAAAAATAAAGTGTACGATAGATTTATGCATGACTTTCTTTTTTTGGTTACTCACTTTTCAGGATATTTGAACTTCCTTAGTAGAAATTCCGACAAGTCTTCTAAAATTGGCTGCGAGTGGAGGGCAACGAATTGTTCTCGGCAAATCTGGAAAAATCATACACCAGTTCAACTTAAGCACAGAATTCCAGAAGTCTTTTATTTTCGAATACTTGGCCAGTCACAAACATTTCTACATATTTGCAAGAAAGGGTGGGAAACATTTCACGTTTTGTACAACATGGAAATTCCTTACATTTTCGAAAAAATGTTTCACTCTTCCGAAAATTGCACAAAATCATGTTTTAAGATTGCAGAAAAATCTTCGTGGAACTTGTATTTTATGAAAGCTTCAATGAAAATCAGGATTCGAAAAAATCAGTATTCGAAATTCGACAAATTAATCCTGTCCAATTCACAAATCCATGATAAAGTTTCGTAAATTTGAAAAAATTTGTAATCGCTCTGAAAAATCGTTATTACATACTTTGCTCATTTGTTCGACGTCGCAGCAATGCGTCCAAAAACAGTCGTGCACCGAAACAAAAGTTATACCAGAGCGCTGGCAATGCAAACTCGTCAACATCATGTGAGTCGAGTCCAAAGAATGAATGAAATTTGGCGGAAACGCGTTCTTCTGCTTCGATTTGTTCGCTCTCCTAAAAGCGAATAAAGGTTATGAAGGATCAAGTTGAAAAATTATCCCCACTCAGAATGAAGGCTTCGTTTGCAATCATTTCATTCAAAATGTAAAACAAATAATATCGAGTAGAGTATGAAAAAATAATTTAAAAATAGTAGTTATATTCATAAAAAATTGAGGTTGATCATGCAACTATTTTCCACAGCAGCAAAGAGGCCAAGTTTTTTACATTCTTGTATCATCAAAATGATGCTTATTCATTTTTAGTTTTTAAAAGTATCCTGCAATCACAAACAATGAATGAAAAAATTTTCCAAAATCGTACCGCGTCAGTACAATTTCTGCAACTTCCTTGTTTGTCTTATCGGCTTTCTTTTTGTAACGTTTCATGTAAGGTTGCACTATTGGGAATCCAAGCGGTGTAACCCATTCCATGCTCTGTTTTCGAACTTGCGCCACCATACTCGCGCATTCGGTCAACCAATTTTGGATTTCTTTCGTGCTCGTGAACATGGACTGCAAACTCTCGAAGGTTTTGTTCGACAAATACGAACCCGCTAGCCATATGCTTTTTTTCGGAAAATCATCGATTTCTGAAAAAATGTCATCGCTTTCCGTTGTTGTTCATACTTAAAGCTCATTTCATACATTCGTAGAAATTTCGAATACAACTTTTACCTTTCAGTTGTTTGATGATTTGCAATTTGGCTCCGTATTTCGTCACGCCATAAACAGTGGTCATCACGGTCTGTTTCACAACTTTCCTACTGACGTGACCTTCTAACAACTGAGCAATTTTTACGTCGTTTTTGGCATCTTCTGCTCTCATCTTTTCGACCTAAACATTTTAAAGTTTCATTTAGCATCACAATTTCAACTGTTACGTTGAAATCTTTTCTTTTTTTTCATCATCGTGCATTGAACGAATTCCAATAAAATATGATTTACCAAATCCGCGACCCTTCTGTAGACGTCTTGAGGCACATCTCTCGGTAGCAAATTCACGCTTTCAGCTCCGATGACGTCCCTGCCAAGAGCCGCATAATGCTGGAGCCCATTGCAACTCCCATCTTGATGAATCGGAAAACAACTCACATACTCCTCGGGCTTTGGATGCCTCGTCGCTTTGGCCAATTCCATGCAAGCTGCCAAAGTTTGCCAAGGCTCGTCCGATCGGGACCACCACATTTTTCCCTACAATTTTTTCAAAATTTGGTTCTTCGTTGTATCTGGCCCCAGGAACATCCATCTCGTATACATCGAGGTGAAATAAAAATCCAAAATTACCGTCATGGGATTTTCAGCGCTGTCGATGATGTCATCCATGATTTCGTTGGCGTAGGCCAATCTCGCTTGGAGGGACTCGCGTTTTTTTAACCCCGTGAGATTGACGGTATGGATTTTCAACCAGTCGAGCCCTTTGGGGCCCAAAGGTTTTCCTTTGGCAAAAACGAGCAGGGATCTCGCCAAGTCAGAGCTGACGTGTGTCAAATGCGGTGGCACCGGGTAAACGCGTCCGCGAAAATCCATGTTGTGGGGGAGCCAAAACACCTTGTCTCTGTACTGCGAACAGCAAACGTGTCCAAAATATGCATCAAACAAAGACTGGCTTTTTGAATCGTCAACTTACGTGATTCGCAAGTGACAATTTGTAAAGCCCATCGCACCAAAGGGAATACATTTCGTTCTTTTTCTTGATTCGTTCCACTCTTTCTGCGAAAACTCTGAATCTCTCTTTTGGATCTGTCTCTTTTTTGGGGGGAGGCAAGGGGGGCAATTTCGAAGGCGTTTCCGGAATGTCCAATTTGGCGATTCCACCTTCACGGAAAATCTGCAATTGGCAAGAAAATGACAGGATTTACACAACTCCGTGATGTCATTTTTCTTCAATTTCGTTTCTTTTCAGAAATCAGCGTAATTTGGGTAATTCGATTTTGTCGCACCTTTATTGCGATATCCAGAATCGGCGTGTTGATTCTCCAAGGAACTGAGCCAAGTTGGTTGATCGAGTCGAAAATTGGGTACAATTGTCTGGGTTTTGTCTCCAGCAATCTGTCCAATATTTGAATCTTGAAAAAAAACTTTAGCCATTAGTTTGCCAAGTTTGATGAAACGAAAATAATGTTTAATTTGCTAATTTTTTTGAAAAAAAAATCCACTTATTTTCCCCACAAAAGTAGTTTACTTTAATTTCAAACATCGAAATGTAAATTAGAAAAGCAACACGATGACTCACCGAATCGATTGGCATTCTGACAACGTCCACTTTTGTTATCAAGTATCCTCCACTGTTGATGGATTGCCAAGGTCGTGGTGGACACAGAGAAGGCACCAAACTGGCGTCAAACATCAGGACTTCTTGCTTGGCATCTTTGTACAAATCCAGCACGCTTATGTGAGGTTTCACCTACAAAAGTTTTCCAACTTTTCAAGTAACAACGAATTTTCAGATTTAACAATAATTGAAGAATATTTATTTTACACGCCTCTTGTTTCATCTCCAACGGTTTTGTCCTGTAAACGGTGTAAAACGCGGGCAGTGGGTTTTTGTTTCTGATATTGACGAGATCGCTGTCAATTTTCAAATCTTCAAGAATGATGTTGTACAAAAAACGCCCCACGTTGCAGAGCGTCGACGATGGCCAAATAGGAATCATTGTCTCTAAAGAGCTGTTTTTTCCCCTCGCTTTGTGGACCAGCATACTCCATTTGACGCGGTTATTCAACCCATCCGGTCGGTTCAAGTACCAATCACAGTAATCTTCGTGAATTTTTCCAACCCTTTTCACCAAGTTGTAATTCAACTTGATTTGGATCTGTTCCAAGCATTAAACACTATTATGATTGATTATAAAACATGTTTAGTTGAGTTCTTCATGTTCCACATTTCAAACAAATGATAAACTATGGCCTTCATCACAATGGTCTTCATCTACCTCGTATTTCCGGTAAATGTGCATTCCCAACTGTCGGCAAAGATAGGAAAGCGAAGGGCTGTACGTGTAGGAGCCAGCCGCAAGTTTTCTCACTTCTTGCATTATCGCTTCCACGTAAACATCAGGCTCCAAAACAGAGAGGTACGGATGTGTGTCGGCTATTTTCGTGTGAATGTTGAAAGACTCTCGTTTCTCCAGCATGTCTAGATTTTTTTTGAAAACTTCCAACGCCTGTTTCCTCCAGTGATTTTCAAGTCGTCTTAATCGCACTCTCTGATAAAATTCATAGACACATTTCAAAGTTTCACTCACATTTTACAAACTTATTTTGAAAATGGAATATTTATTTACAGGCTACTTAGAAATATCCATCTTGTAATTTTTCGGTTCAAACAACTCGAGAAGAAATACAATTGGATACAATCGACGAGTTTTTTTACTCAATTAGGATTTTAGATTACTATGAATTTATTATGACAACTTTTTGTTGTCTTGCAAAATTAGATGAAATCAAAATATCGATGTAACACATAGGTTGCGTGAATGCGATGAAATCATTTGAAAACACAACTTACACAGGATTTGGTATATGCATCGACGTTTAAGGCGGAGTCAATGTTTTCCACAGTGATGGAGCCATTCATTTCATTATCCAATTGGGTCTTGATCATTTTTCGCAATTCTTTTCGAGTAAATAATCCTTGGGAAGGACTAATCATTGCATTGTTTGCACACGTGATATTTTTCACCAATGGATTTGAATAGGTCACGATTGGTTCTGTGTAAATAGGCCTAAAATTAGGCTGGAGAAACTTGATTGCCTTTAGTACATGTCCTTGTTGATCGTTTACAAACGTTGTCCTGTCAACAATTTGATTCAGTGTTACCCTGTGCTTCAACATTTCCCCTTGAATGTATTCCAATTGCTCTGAAAAAAAAAAAGAAACGTCAAGATTTCAATTAGACGAGACTCGAGTACTTGTTTAGTTGAATAAGTAGCATTAAAATAACAAAAACAACTTTAACTATGGAAAAACGTGAGATTTTTCTTTAATTACAAACATGTCCAATATTCTCAGGTTTGCACATTTTTTTTCTCTAATTTATGGCTTTATTAAGCAAGAAAAATTCTATATTGTAAGTTTCTGCAATTTCAACTGAAAAAAAAAATCAACTCACCTCTGGAATCCGTTTTGTTGCTTAATCGTCCTATGCATTCGAGAGCAGGTGCAAAAATTGAAGGATTCACTTGAATTTGGTCTTTTGAAATGATTTCGAGGATTTCTTGAATCCTTTTAAAATTGCCCATTGAAGCATATTTGTGCATCATGACGATCAAGATTTTCTTGTGCCTGTTGACATTGGTGTTTGATTCAGACAAGAAGAAAAAAACATTGTCGACCATTTTGTTGTCCTTGCACACGCCCAAATATGAGAGGAAAGTGCGATTGAGAGTTCGATGCTTTTCTGACGTAGACAACATGTCCATCGCCGGATCGTCCGTGGGGTTTGTGATGTCTTGTATCTGGTCTTCTTCCTCGTATTCTTTCTGTGCTTTTTTCTTTCTTGTCGTCTTCCTACATGCATTAATGATTTTCCGTATTAAAATCTATTGTTTCTTTTGAAAGATCTCTGGTCAAAAATGAAATCCTCCCCGCCCCCAATCAGAAAAAACATTTTAATCCTAGAATTTGGAAGAGTTGAGCAATAAACAAAATTCCAACTGTATTTTGCGGTTTGGCAAAAAATAAAAATGTCCTTACTTTTTCCATGGAGGACTCTTTGACTTGGTTGTGGTGCCAATGACGGGACTTGACTCAAGCTGATTAATATTCGCGTCTTTTGGATCCTCAATGGTTTCTTCCGAGACTTTTGGAACATGGGTTCCTTTGGGTTTTTGCGATGCTTCTGCTACTTGTACATTTTCTTCCTACAAAAATCGAAACATGAAATTTGGCCTCTTTATCAAGAACAATAATTTTTTACATGCAAGTGAATTGACTTTTACTTTAGGAAATTCTCTTTGATGTTATTAGAAAATTCTGAAATGAATTTTAGATATATCTTGTGAATTAATTGGAATTTTTTTCAATCAAGAACCTCAATTCTATTATAATTGGATTATGTGAACTGTATTTTAAAGTTTCAAGACCTTAATGTTTAAATCTGTAATTTCTTAAATAATTTTATGCTACAGTGCAATGTCTGCAATGTATAGTAATTTTTTACAGCATCTCCATTCATACCTGCGACGGTGATAAAACAGTCTCTGTTTCATTCGGAACCCTGTGTTCCAGTGCGTCATTGACTGTACTTTTTTTGGTTTTCGTTTTTTGACTTTTATAAATCTCATCCAACGAAACATCGGGTCGATTGACAAACAACGAAAGTTGTTCAATACCTAATTTTGTAACTGCTGCTTTTTTATTACTTGTCGCTGAATCAGTCACTGCAAAACAGAGTGGAATCTTATGATAGTAAATTTGATATATAAATTTACAGTTTTGTAAGTAAAAAAAAAACATTCACTAATTGATACAAAATTGACTTGGATTAATCGTTTGAAAAAAATAAAAATGCAAACAATTATAATTTTTCTTCTTATCGATAAATTTATTGCTAGAATTATGCAGATTAATCTATGCATACATTTATTTCGTACATTACAATACATGATTAATCATATACATTTCATTGATTATAAATTATTAATGTACAATATCTCATCCGTTATTACGTATTGACAAAACGATCAATATAAGCATCCAAATGAATCAATGTATAAGTATTATATTCATGAATAAAATATATTAAATACATGAATGATGCAATGACGTAAAATTAAATAAAAATATTCTATTTTGAAATACATAGAAATTTAGAAAATAAAGAACATCATTATTTAATTCACAATATATATATACAATGTATAATATTTCCAGTTTGAATGGAATAATAAAACTAGGAACTTGAGTGAACAAAAAAAGTAATTTATTTGAAAGAATTGCTTACGATTATAATTGATCAACCAACTTTTTTATTTATTTTTTTTTTCATAAAATACCTTCCAACAATTCGGCGAATTTTTTGGATTTTTTCCTGCTCCTTTTTTTTGTTGGAACTGTCAACAAAGCAGTATTTGTCGTTGTTGAAAGATGTCGAATTTGATGAGAAAATTCTGGAAAACCAAGCATAAATGACAGTGTTGAAAAAGTTGGGTAACAACCAAAATGAAACATGCTCATTGAAATTACATAATCACGTATTATACGCAGTAATTCGGGTTTGCGCCAACTCGTATCGATTTATGTAATGACATGCAAGTGTAAAAAAAAATGACTGAATATTCAATTTAAAAATATTATAATTACTATCAAGTGAAGATTTCTGTATATTAGAAATCAACCTAACCTTCAAATAGCAACGAGTATTGTGATTATTTTAATTTAAATTCAACACGAAACTTGTTTGCTATTCAATGTAGATATTGAAAATTGATAAATTTCACCCACGGTTCGCTGTCGAGTGGTAAACATTGCAAAAAGAACACAGTCGTGGAAAAAACACAACATTTTGTTTCGGTGCAGTGAATGCTTTTAATAACGATGTCTTCGAACTCGTCAGGATTCTGTTCATTTTTCTATGAAGACGCCACCATTAAAAGATTCGATTCATTTCTGCAGTAGGAACGAACAACAGATAATTTGATCCAATTTAGAACAATTAAAACACCAAAAGAAACACAAGCAATTAATGCGACAATCGGAAAGGTTCCATTCGATCGGGCGAAATTGCTTGTTTACAAACTGAAGGGGATTAGAGCAGTGTTGCCAGATTATGAAAACAAGGACGGCTCACGTCCTGTCTGGTAACGCGTAATTTACGGTTTTATTACGGTAATTTTGAAAAAGGTCAGTTTTTGATGTATACTTATAATTACTCGCGCATACCAGTCAGTAATGTATCGGTGTCGTGGAATCATTTTAACTATACGAATAATTAAAAAATCGAGGAAAATACATTATTTTCTTTGGAGCGAATCAAGCTTGCCGATGTACGACCACTCCAGAATTTCCTATAATCAATATTATAATAATATTACAAATTTCGTTTCTAGCATTTATAATACTTCAAATGATATCGATGAAAACATTGCCCTATTTACAAAAACTCTTCTTCCAAATATTCTTCATTCGTGAACTATTGCTTCATGTTGCTCAATACTTAATATCATTTCCCATCAACTCGAAATCAGCAGCATCTAAAGCTATTTCCTCTTTCTTGACAACAGAGAAGAAACAATACGTCGTTTTCAAACCAAAACACAGGTGCAAGAACATAAAGTGTTCTTACATAAAGTGTTCTTGCACAGGCGTCACACTGAAATTAATGCACATATGCATCAATATGCATGTACATATATGCTACGCCAAAAATTAGGTGACCAACATCTTCGTAATTACCGTAATATTACGGTTATTTACCGTATTATTACAGGGTAATATTAGGACCTTACATCTCTAGTCTGGAGCTAGACGGCGACGAAAGACCGCGTCTGGCAACACTGGGTTCGCGATTCCAGGCGATCCGATAGATGGCAGATAAGTGCACTTTTTCGACCAAAGGAATCATTCTCGATAAAGGGACGGCAGGCACACACGCATGCATAGTATACGTATGTACATTGTGTACATTGCCAAGTTGAGCCGTCCGCTGTGTATTTAATCTTACATCGCGGGAAAAATACTGCGGAAAAACTCGGAGAGTTCGATTGAAAAGGTCGGGAAGGGTTTTTCGTACGAATCAAGGCGAGACGGGAAGGTCGTGCTTGTTGTCTGTGAAAATGCGGAATACTTTAGTCGGGTTTTTCGTGTCATGGATGAGCACGATAGTATGCCTGAGCGAGAGCAGCCACGTAGCCGGCGGCGCGGGTCTCATGAGAAATGCTGCCGCCGCGTCGTCACCACCTCGCATCAGGGGAATCCCGGCCTCCCAGGGCTCTCTCTACATGCCCGATCGCGACTTCGACTGCCTCGACGGTAGCAAAAGGATCCCCTTCAGGCAAGCACAGTGATCCCCAGCTCTTTTTCCTATCGCCTTAAAACCAGTTCGAATCCCGGTCAATGTTTACCCGAATTTCTTCCTGTTCATGCATTAAAAAAAACATTCCTCAGAAATACCTTCATTCACCCTACTTGATGGAAAAATACTCATTCATTTCGAAGACATTTATTTTCACATGTATTTTTGTAAATACATATGGATAGTGTATTTATGAATAATTACTCGGTCATGATAACGCGACATAAATATTAATTATCCACTTAAGGATCTCGCGAGTTCCAAAGGTTTGGCGATGGAGTTTTTTTTTTGAAACACATTGTCCTTGCAGGCATGTAAACGACGACTACTGCGACTGCGAGGACAGCAGCGACGAGCCAGGAACAGCGGCATGTCCAAAAGGTCGTTTCTACTGTGAAAATCCAGGCCACCAACCCAAGCACGTACCCTCGGGATTCGTCAACGATGGCTACTGTGATTGCTGCGACGGCAGTGATGAGTATGCTTCTCAGAAGCGATGCATCGACAATTGCTACGAACTGGGCCAGGAAGCTAGATTAGAAGCGCAAAGACTCGCGAAGCTCAAGCAAGAGGGCGGTCAAATTCGCTTGGAAATGATCAACGAGGGAAAAGTGTTGAAGAGCGAGTACCAGACGAGACTGGCGAAATTGCGGGCCGACTTGGAAGAGGCTGAGCGAATAAAGAAAGAGAAGGAGTCGCTCAAGAAAGAGGCCGAGGAAAGGGAGTCGACTGTTTTGGAAAAATACAAGAGCGCCGCGGAGCCAGAGAAACCTGCCGACGAGGAGGAGGGCGAGTTGCTAGAGGCCAGGGAGTTGTTCGCTAAACTGGATTCCGATGCGAGTCTCACGCTGACGATGCAAGAGCTTCAGTCGAGCCCCGAGAAGGGCATTTTCGATAAGGACGAGGATGGCGAGGTTTCCGATGAGGAGGCTCTGTACTTTTTGAATAATAAGGAACAAGTCACATTGGAAGAATATATCGAGTCCTCTTGGAGCAACATAAAGGCAGTGCTGATGCAAAAGAAAGGTACCAACTAAGCAATCCATGCGTATCATTGTATTTCTTCATGTTGTTTCAACGTTGTCTGTTTTTCCAACCCGAATTCAAACAAGTTCACTATTTTCTCCTGATTCCTTGGATTTTTTCCCCTAATTTGTTTATCATTTCTTGCTTCCCCCTCAAGTGAAACAGTTAGTCACACCTGACATCATCAACCTTAACGAATAGTATTTTGTTTTTCAATAACTGACAGGGTTCGGAAAGCTACTTAGTGAACAGTAACTTGTTATGTTACCATTGCTTAAAAATAAATAGTAACTCCCGACCACAACTGTTGAAGGAAATAATAGAACCTTACTTTCTGGAATATATCGAATACAAGGAATAAGACATGGAAAAAACTAAGGACGACGAAAATAATATCAACATACCCGTGATTTTCTTCTACAAACTGATGACTTGAGATACAATAAAATTGCTTGAGATTGATCATTATATGCAATTTTTGTTGAGTTGCAACAAAACTATTTGCTTCAACAAAACATCAGACATCCAAGATCCGTTATTTGATAGGAAAAACCTATCAATAACTTTTTTAAGCAAAGAAAATCATCAAGTATTTGTGAATCTCAAATTTTTGACACGATGAAAAAATGAGCCCACCTGTTTGAATTTTTGTATTTTTTTCAAGTTGGAAAAATTTTCCATTACATTTTATTCAATGGTAGAGCAGAGGAAAAAATAGCTAATTTCATATTTTTTTGACAGAATATTATCTTTCTCGATTTTTGGTATTGTTGGCACTTTTTGCATTTTTCAGTATGGACAAAATGTTTCTAAATTTTCTAGTATTTTTATAAAATTACAGTATATTTATAAATTGCTTCATGGATTTCAAGAATTGCACACTCTAGAATCTCAAGTTGATCAAATTTGTCCCATCTGAATGGATTTTTCAAAAAACGGTATCTTGATAGATTTATATAGTCCCTATTATGAATATTTTTTAAGGATTTTTACTATTAAAAGGATTTTTTGGTATTTTTATACGTCTTTATATTTATTTCAAGATTTCGATGCTTCATACATCGAAAATTTCACTGATTTCTGAATTTTATCAATTTTCGAACAACCTGTTAGCATTTATAAGAAACAAATCAAAATCTAGTATATTCATTATTTTTCGTATTTTTTGAAGATTTTTATTGATTAATTCCCAATTTTTGTCCTACATTTTAATATTTATTTCTGGAATCCCATGCTCTATAAAGTACAAGTTTTACTGATTTTTGAATTTTATCAATTTTTGAACAACTCAAAAGAATTTATGAAAAACTAATCGAAATCTAGTATTTTCATTATATTTCTTATTTTTTTCCATTCATGAAATCACCTATGAGAATAATGGGATTTTTGTTACTCGTTACTAAACAAAAGTGACTCTTTCCATCATCGTTACTTCACGACCCTGAAAACAGATAATTCGTATGCTGAAGGAATGAAAATTCATTGATGGGAAACCTGTTGTGTATCACAGGCTCGCCAAAACCACAACACCCAGAAGGAGAGGAGCAAGGAAAAGTAACAGAAGAAGAGGAGGAGGAGGAGGAGGAGGAGGCGGAGGAGGAGGAGGAGCTGGAAAGCGAGGGCGAAGAGAAGATTCATGGTAAAGAAGACTACTCGAATGCTGAGGATGATGTAGCTGAAGGAGGCAACGAGATGGAGGAGGATGCAGCAGCCCAGGAGAAGGAGGAAGAGAGGTTGGAGCACGGAACAGAGGAAGGCGCCTCTTCACCCCCCCCGCAATATGACGAAGAAACTCAAGCAATCATTGACGAGGCAACGAATGCAAGAAGAAGCTCAGAGGAGGCGGACAAAACGGTTCGCGACCTTGGCCTGTCGATCAGCAAACTCGAGGAAAAAATGTCGCGAGAACACGGGCATGACGAAGAGTTTGCGTCGCTGGATGGGAAGTGCTTCGAGTACGTGCACTCGGAGTACATTTACACGCTTTGCGCGTTCGATCGGGCGACCCAGAGGTCGAAGAACGGTGGGACCGACGTCAACTTGGGCAACTGGCTCGGCTGGGCCGGTCCGGAAAATGCGAAATTTTCCAAAATGAAGTACGATCGCGGCCTGACGTGCTGGAACGGGCCAGCTCGTTCGACCATTGTCAATTTGCATTGCGGTATGGAGAACAAAATTGTGTCAGTATCCGAGCCGAGCAAATGTGAGTATCTGTTTGATTTCGTGACCCCCGCCGTTTGCTACACCGGTAGCGCCGAAACTGCATACTCCCACGACGAACTGTGATTTCCCGATTAACCTTTGATTCGACGCCAAGGCCCCATTAGAATTCAACTCGTAAAAATGTTCCATGGCAAATGAATGATGACGATTACAAGAGAGAGCCGAAGACGTTACACGTTTTTATATATATATATATACACATAGTATATAAATATTATATTCTTTATAGTTCTAAAGCCAAGTGGGATGTTTGTGAGGATGCAGCAGAAAAAATGTCGCCCAAGATGTGGGGCACAATCTAGCGAATTGTGTATATATGAACGCCAGGAGCTTTAGTATGAAAATTCCACATGTTTATGATGGATGCTGTGCGTGCTATGGTTTTCCTTGGCTGTATTAATTGCATCACCTTCAGAGCCTAATTAAATATAGAGTCAGTATGTTTATATAGATTTTTTCTTCTCAACTCTTGGGAGCCTTGTTTGTGCATAGATCAATGCCCGATTTACTCCTCTGTAATGGTACTCTATTTTTAAGTTTTTTCAAATGGATTTTTTCGCCAAGGGGTAAACATGCAAGCCTAACTCAATCTTTTGCATTTCATTTCCAACTTGTACTATGACGAATGAAGAGTTACCAACAATTTTTAATTGATAAAATCTGGCCCACGTTTGAAACTGACTGCAACCTAGAGTGCTGTTGACAGATTTGAACAAAAGAAAAGTTATGTGCTTGTAATAATCGATCAATAAATTTTTTTTTTGACAAGTTTACTACCAATTAATGGTGATTACATCAAATCAGATTAGTTACTTGCGAGAGTATCATATTCAAAAAATAATTCGATTGTAAAGATAAATAATGTATGTTATCGACTTGAACTGTGATTTATATTCGATTGTAGCTAACGTTGAATTTTTTCTTCTCTCCAATGGCTTGTACAGTTTTCTCAACTGGTGAATTTCTATTTCACCATCCAACTTGTAGTGTTTTGTTGACGTCAAGCATTGTCGAGGATAATTTTCAAATTTTTTGAAATGACGAAGCCTACTGATATGAGGCTTTTTTTTCAAATCTGTCGGGGTACTGCCAGTATTAAGAGTGATGATTTATTTCGTGCCGAAATACAAACAGTTGTTAGCATTTGAGGCATTTGTTATGTGTATATGCGCGCAAGTATCAAAAGTGCAGGACAAAAGTTGGACTGTTGTAAATAGAGCGATTCATCAAGCAATAGAGACAGCATTGACTTGAAAATAATTAATTAAAGTAGACATTACTGATTCTTACGATCAAGTCGCTGGCGCAGAATACATTGCCGTCTTTAACGCAGCGAATTTTTTACGGGCGATTTATGTATTTGATGGAATCTTGATTGCTTTGGGCATTTGAGAACAATCGAGTTTCAAAAGTTGAATAAAATTTTCGTCAACAATTTAGTATTTTGATTTATTCTTGATTATTGACGAAACCCATCAACAATCATTTACAAATTTTGCATAGATTTGCAAAAGACATGACAGTCGATATAATTTACTCGAGAATTGAAAGTCAATGATGCTGATTATGCTGATGATGATTTAGGGAGTTTAAGTAATCCAATAAATTCTATAGACATTTTGTAAAATTCAAAACTTTTTATTGTAGAAACTATTTGAGCAATCATGAGATTTATTTTCCAGTATTGGCGTCATGTCGAATGCTATTTATACTAGATCAGTACAAAACTTGGGAGTCGCTGTTTTTGATATGAATCTCGCACAAATCAAGAATACATTACCAGTTGAAATCGGTCAATCATAAGCGAGGGACAGAAGAATTACATAAATCGTTTTCATCTCAGGATTACTTGACGACGAACAATTTTCGTAAATTTCACCTTTTCATTTTCCCGAAAGCTAAGTTGCAAAATTAAAACTACTTGCGAGAGCACGTAGTACATACACATACATAAAAAACTTGTGTGTATTGACAGGCATAATAACTTTCTGATGAAAAGTCAATCCATAAGAGGGAATAAAAGACGCGGAAAATCGAAAATAAGCAATTCTTGTGTATAAAGATGATTCTAATTTGTATAGTTGGAGAAGTGTTTTTTCATCTTTTGAATTTATACAGCATTGACTGCTGTTACATTAAAAGATGCAAATTTAACGTACTTGGCTGCTTCGCGAGCAATAAAGTTAATTCATTCTCTTTCATTCTTCGATACTCAAAAAGCATCATTAATTATGACTGAAAAATAAAACTTGGGGAATGTTACGCTAGCCATATTGCAATATTTCGTAAGAAAAACTTACAATGTAAGTGTTATGAAATGTACGCGGCACCTGCAGCAGCAGTGATTAAACCATATAATAATCTGTGTACAAAATGATATATAGTAGTAACAAAGCACCGTCAGTATACACACGAAGAATGAAATTCGACTCGAGTCATAACGCCGTCATAGAAAATTTGTCATCACTACAGTATAACTGGACTAATCATTAAGAATTTTTATGTACATATATACATGTAATCAAATACTTTTGTTTGCGTGTGTTATTGAAAAAGTAAATGATGCGTGAGAATTGTTTTCTAGATTCTAGGAGATCTAGGTTCAAGAAACCGAGCGATAAAAAAGTCGAACTCCAGTTGACATTGCAGGTTCGACATTCATTTTGTCAAAAGAAGAAACGAACGATTTCGTTTTATTTCAACTAAATAAATATATAGCACAGTTTTGACGGCGGAAATGGCAATTGTTATGGGCATGGGAAGCGTGGATGAAAAAGAATTAGAAAGTTGTCACAAACAGCGATGGCCCAGGAGCTTTTTAACCACTTGTCAATTGTTTACTTGCCAAAAATTGTTACAAAAGGGTAACTCGCATTGGAAACCTTTCAAAGTTGAATGGCATTTTCAGCTATTAATTTTTCTGAAAATTTCCTCCCATGCCCTAATTGGAAAGTTTCTTTTCGCCCAACCGGTGTAGTCAAGTATATTATACATATTAGACTAGATGATTTTCATGTATTCCAGCATGCCGTGAAAAATGTGCGTTTTTGTCTAACTAAAGCTCGCAACGAGTGCAATATGACGAATTTTCAACTCACGTTCGATTACACACTTGAACATATTATTCTTGAGTGTTATCTCCATTTCGGGATATTTTGCAAATTAGCTGATTCGAATATTCGCAGCGGTTCGTTTTAATCGTTGCCTTGAAAATACAGCTAAACGCGAAAATTCATATCCACATGAATCATAAATGATCAGGAATAATTTTTTCCATTCACACAGCTTCTGAGAAACACAGTAAATTGAAAAATCTAAATATTGCAACTATTGCTTACAATCGAAGTGGTTTATTCTTATGGAAAGAAGTGACTTGTAGAGCGAAGTAGTAGAATAATAACATTTAATGTTGGCACTAAACAATATGACGAGGGTGCTGGCGAATCGCTTGAGCAGGTATTTTTCAGAATTCGGATTCAGATACAGATTCTCGATATTTCATTGAGTGTAGTCTGGCATTAAATATTTTTACAAAAATTGAATACTCGCAATAATTCAAGGCGCTGCTGGGGCAACTTGACGAAATCTTGGGAATTGAGCAAAAGTGGTTAATTTATCAAAGATGTATATCTAAGGAATCGTTAATCCAACATGTCATTTTTCCATCAAGTCCCCTCAAGTTTCGAGGAAATGATTTTTCACCCTGTTTCTTTTTCTTTTTTTTTCACAATTTTGAAGAAGCAACTTGTGAAATTAACAGTCTTGAAATTCATTTTTCGCCTATGCTATTTCGTTAAAAAAATTTATCACAAACTGACAAAAACACAAATGTTTATCGTTTTCATCAAAGGTGTATCTAGAATTAGCAAGTTGGTCGTCATCATAAAACACGTTGGCTACTTTTATAAAGCAAGTTTTGTGCGAGTCTTTCCATACGTCATCCATCTGAATGCTCCTTGTTTTGCAAGAAATTGAAAATCGACAACATACAGAATGAAACGCACGCGCCGATACACCGTAATAATAAAAGATGAGAATCATCCGGAAAATTGATGGAAATTTGAGCGATATTGCCCGCGATGTATGCTAAGTATCAAATCTACTTATACGTCGCATATGTCTCTGGGGCAGCATACATCAAAGCAAATATGTCTACGGGTTTCGGGAATTCCAAAGGGTCAAACCTCGTGTATTCTTCTTTTCGAAGCAGTTCGCGTTACTGCAAAATGCCGTGTTTAGTACAATGACGGAATAAAATGTATAAATTTCTTCATAAACAATACTCCTTGGAACAAGATTTTGAGCAACCACATATTCTACACAGTCTACTTTGCTTTAATGGTAATCTAATGGTTCTCCCGCGAGGCCGCTCTTTGACTTTTTTCCCGATGATTCTCGTACATATGCGAAAGCTTATCAAGTAAGTGATCCATGTTTAAATTTTTCACGATGACAGGAACTATTGTCGTAGCGAAATTTGCCACACGCGTATACCGCGTAATGTCCATTTTTTGCGATCGCTGTAAATTGTTCTCAAAACAAGATTATGGCGATGTGCTACGTTCGCACTATCCTCCTTGATTCACTATTCTCCAGAATCATCAGACGACGTCTTCTTTGAGGCAACGCAAGTCCTCCGGGCCATCCGACGAGTCCCTATCCGGGCACAATAAGTTGCTGTAGAAAACGTCCATTTCTTTGATCCTGCTCATCGAGCCGTTGTTCCTTTCGTTGAGGAAGGCAAGCCTTTGTTTTTGCACTTGCGTTTCAAGCCACTTGTTCCCTTGCTTCGCCGTTGCCGGATCGTCGGGTTGGCGCAAGAGAATTTTCACCACGCTCCAGACGAGGAAAGTCGCTCCCCCGAGAAAGAGCAAGTACATGCCGACTTGCTCAACCACCGGCAGTATGTTCAAGTACAGCAAGAATCGGTTGTTCATGCTTTCGGGAAGCTCGTACATGCCCTGCAAAGTAAATTTCCAATACCCAGTGAAGTCGGCAGTTCGCGATTGGCTCATGTCGAGATTCTGCATGTCACGTACTATGATACCTCACAGATTGACCATTGACCGCTCAAAGTTGAAATCAATGATTGCTGTCGAATAGCGAAGTCGCAAAGTAACGAAACGAATGGGAACTTACGATCTCGAACCAGAGCAAAGGTAAGGTGAAATCGGCGAACTTTTCAGCGTTCGTGATTGAACCAATGTCCATGAGGGCCATGTTTATTTGAAAGCGAAAGGCCAAGTCCACGGGAAGTCCGGATTGGGGCTGTATGTAGAAGTAAGATTCGTGCAAGTCGGCCACCGGATCGAGCCCTTCGACCGCCTCCAACAGTGCTGGGTCGGATTTGTAAAAATGCGGGTACGAGAGGGCTATGGGGAATCCTGAAAACACACCATTGCGATCATTCGCCTGCTTTTTCGTACCAAGTAACCCAGCCCTGACATTGAAATTGAACCCCATGGATTAGATGACGTCGGCCAAGAGATTGCATGCAGAGGATCAAGTTAACTCATAAAATGTGTCGATGCAAAAATATAAAAAAAAAGATGGGGAAGATGAAAAGTTTTCCTCGGTGCGAATCGCACTCGCAACTAGCGCGCATTTTGCAGATAGCAAGATTCAGCTTCGTGGAATGCATGCATCAGCTTTCACTTGGTCCATTAATTTTGCCGCGATAAATTTGCATCTCGCGCAAAAGGCAGCGGCGTTTTATTGCACTATCGCTTATTCCAGGCGGTATCTTAGTGAGGATTGATCGAGCGCTCATTTGTACCGTAATAACAATCCGTGACATCAATCAGACCGGCCTGCAGGCAGTGCCCGTTGCGACAGAAGCATTTGTTCTCCGGCCTGTACACCCCGTTGTCCAGCTCGTTCTCCACGAATTTGTATCTGTAAGTGTGCAGGCCTTTGATCGTTTTTTCACCGTCGCGAACCTGCGAAAAAGTAGGCGACATTCGTCAAACGCGATCGCTCATTCAGCTCGTGGGGAAATTGTGACAATTCGCCACGTAGGCCATTATATGGGAAAGTGATACGTGCCATGCTCTCGCTGCGGCAAAGGCTTTTGCGGAAAAAAAGAAGAGTGTCGTTGGGCTGTATGTAGCTGGGAAATTTGGCGCCGTCGCTGGCGCCGTGGACGTTGGCACACTTTCCCGTCCATTGAGGCAGGTTCACGTCCCCGTTGTATTTCTCTATGAGGCCCGTTTTGCGAATGTCCCGCTCGCCGGTGTACACAGTCTCGTAATCCCCGTCGAAGTCGTACATCTAGTCACACAAATCAAAGAGCGTTCGTTCGAGTCGAGGAACACCTAGCTTCCCTGTGAATTACTCTACGCGCCGCGATGGCGCCTCTCGGCAGCTGCTTACCCTGTCGATGAGGCCCAGCTTGTCGAATTTTATCCAGGCCGGCATGAGATGATTGCCCAAGGTGACCAACGTTGATTGATAGCCAAACATGAACTCCCGAGCGGTCATGCGTACCAGCGGCCGAGCTTCCGTTTGCCTTATCAATATGTTCAGGCCCCATCTCGTCAACGGATTCGCGTTCCTCATCACGTTCGCGATACTCTGCGGCACATTTGTTCAGCTTTCATTTCTCAAAGAAAAGACAATCAAGAGTCCTCGTACTCGTTCAAGGCAGAGCTATTCTCAACCATCTCTAATCTGTAAAGTTTGCCTGCAGTTTTCACCGTCACATTTTCCGGCCAGGAATTTTGAAAGATCGACGCAAAGAGGTCACGCGTAATTTTGTCATTTTCAGCTTTGATTGCGCTCTTTTCCGATCGGTTTCGGAAAATACGCGATGAATCCGAGATTACTTCATTTTTTGCCACGAAGCTCTTATTACCATTCTTAGTACGCTCTTCTTACGTAATTTCATGCGTTTTAATGCGATGATTACGAGAAAATGCACCAAGTTTTCCAATAACAAAAACACCAATTAGATGATGAAAAAACCAATTAGAACCAAGGCAGAAAAAAGTAATTGTTGTCGACCGAGAAGGAAAACTGCGCTGTTTCATGTGACGACAATAAACTCGCAAGCTGCCAAAACAGTTGGAGATATATTTTTTTTACGATTCGGAAAGTAATTTATTCCCGAACGAGGACTTGAAATATAATAAGATGGAACAAAGAGCTCCGACCATTCCCGCGTTACACAAGCTTGCGGCTATAAAACGAATCGTTGGTAAATTTTAGTTTTTCCATATTATTGCAAAATATTGCAATTTGAAATAAACAAACACAACGGATTTGTCCCTGTATATTAGGCTGTCACTTATTTCGGCGATGTCGGAATTTTTTCCATTCCAGGGCTTTGAGTCAATCGAGATATTAACAGCATTTTTTCTGTAAAGTTCGAAGCGTATCGGGCATGATTCACGCGTGCCACGAAACGACTCGAGTTTCAAATGGGATTCACATGTAATTTTTCGTACGTTTTCTTCAACAATTGATCGCTTATACGAAACTTATGATGAATGTTTGAAACTTGGCATGGTTTGAGTGTATAATGTTAGGTTCGAGACCAAATTTTCCTGGATTTTTCTATCGCAATCAACTTTTGAAGAAAACGTACGAAAAATTACACGTGAATCCCATTCGAAACTTAATTATTACTCAATTGTATAATATATAATAGAGTATAGTATTTTGTCGACGAAGCGTAATATACATTGGCAGGGTGAAATCGTGGTATTACTTATTATTACTTTATCAGAAGACTTTTTGAAATTAAAGCTGCACCAAAGTACTGAAAATTTCAACACCAGCCTTGATCGACCGTTCCATTGAATTGTCTGAAGGCTCGGTTTTTGAGAATGTTTGTTATTGACGGCAAAAGACTCGCAATGCGCTCAACAGTCATACGAAATCCAATACTTTGAAATGCCTGCAAGAAAATGGCCGAAAATTGCCAACTGAAACCAGCGATGGATTAAACTTACCAGTAGAGCGATGTTTGGCATTATAAGAAAATCGTGTTCTGTTCCAACACTCTTTTCTTGGATGAACTCGAGTGGATGTGATGGGACCGTTGTCATCGTGCCATTGTCATTGAACGTTACATTCGAGTGCGACATTAGTTCCCTGAAGCGATAGAAAGGAAAATTCTGTGTAATACGAATTTACGAACGTGGGACACAAAAGATTCATCCGCTTTACTTTTTTTCCTTTTCTCATTTCATTTTGGATCTCAATTTCAATGTACTCGATGAATGATTCGAAATGGATTTTAAATATTTCTACGAATGTACTAGGCATTCCTCTCTTACGTGATTAATACTGCAGTGAAGATTTTACGAAAAGAAAAAAAATTCGCGTGACAAAAAACTAGGATGAGTTTCACGAAAGATATGAAAAATGCTTGCAACGCCTTTAGGGGGGAGGGGGGCTCGCCTCGGGCGAGTAAATCCTTGAAAGACGTATCGTTACCGAGCAACTCTTGGTGGTGGAAAAATGCGAGTGCAATGTAATCGAGCTTGAGGATCGATTCGATCTCGGAAGGTGGAAGAAGCAATGTGCCTGAGGTTGCTGTACCAGTTGTACGGCGATAAAATGAGTCGCAATCATGGAAAAACTCACTTGTAAACGTAGGGCCCGACTTGCTGGAACCTGAGCTTTGAGTCCTTGCCAGACATGAAGTCCTCGTGGTTGGTGACGTTGAAGAGGTAGACCTTGAGGTAGAGATCGACGGGAGGCACCCGCCACAGATCGAATATCTCGCCACCCTCGCTGAACATGACCTTGAACCGGAAGAGCAAATCGTAGGGCTTGACGAGGAGGATGAACAAACCAGAGGCTATGCCCATCAGGCCCAGTGTCATGAACACGAAAATACCTGCGATCACAGAGGGAAACATTCCCGTAAGAGCGATATTCCTTCCGCATTCGTTTTTTTATTTATTTTTTTTTTCATTTTTTCACTTATTGCCACCTTGACTCTCACCAAGCGGCGGCAATCCCGCACACAACCATCGAATTTTCCTCTTTTCCCCTGCTCAGCAAGTACCTGAGGTTCATGCAATACGCCAATAATGCCTCGTACCACGAGCCATTTCGTTCCTTGCGTAATCTCGCTTCTTCGTAGCTTTTTGCAGTGGGCTCAACTCGATACGCGTGACAATTTCCTTGGGCTTTTCAAACTCTTACTCTTGTCGATGATCTTTTCTACGACTTTTTTTTCCCCTCCAATAGTGGGGACATTTGATTTTTAAAATATAATGTTGCGAAATCTCAGAAATGTCTGGAATGTTATGTTGATCATACATATCGAGGTATCGGTTGTTCATTTCTACTCAATTTTTTCCTTGATTGTTCGTAATGCATGCATCGAAATATTTTATATTTTTCACATTAATATTTAATCACTTGAATCGCAAGTTTTACGCAAGCGAGTTTATGCAAGTTGCAGAAAAATCTACGAATCGCCACTCGCGAATGAACAACATCCTCAATAATTTATATAAATAATACTTGCGTCGCTACATTATTATTTACTTGTTCAATGAACCTTGAGTTGAATATCGAGGTTAATGATAGGTATGCCAATATGATGACTGATGACGTTCATAAGATGCCTAAAGCTGAAGGAATGAAACAGACACGTTCAAGTTTTTCTATCATTCAAAAGTTCAAGTCGAGCAACGTTATAGAACACGAGTAAATTGGGACGTTTCAACGAAGACTTGAAACTACGGTTAGTTGAAGACCGAGGTACATTTTTTCATGAGATGGAAACATGACTTGGGTTGAAATGATATTAACTGTATGGATCATGTTACAGTTAGGTCATTCAAATAACTCGAGAGTGTGTGTACGAATACGCAAATAAGGAGCAGTGATGGATTTCTTTCTCTTGGACTGAAAAAGTTGCAATACCACCACTCCGCTCGAATGAAAGGACATGGATGACAGTTTCATTGGAAAGGATATATCACGTGTATTTTCGAATTTTCCAAAGCTAGAATTGTAATCCTAGATGACGGGGGTTTTTCCTTGATTGAACAGTTTTCTTGGCGTGACAAAATTCTTCTCCATCTGATTTTACCTTTTCCTGCGATTGAGCTGACATGAAATGTGTAATGAATCACATTCATTGGAATACTCGGCGTGACTCGGGTATTGATCGAACTCTTTCAAAAGCGCTTACGTTCATACGTCGCGAAACTTGGAGTGGCGAAACTCGATACTATTATAATAAAGTTAAACAAAAGCGGAGCAAGAATTATCAACCCCGTCAGGACTTTTAGAACGTTGGAGTTTGCCGAATCCCGAGAAATTCCCTCTTGTGTTTCGAGCGTCGTTGAGTGTAATATTTAGAGGAGCACGCCTAATGAACCGAGAGCGAGAAGTGATAATAATTCTGAATTAATAACGAGCCTCGTGGCGGCGGCGAGTGCATCGCAGGTGGGTAACAAGATCCGGATGAGCCCGACGCCAAGTGCATTGATCCAGCTCTTAATACTCGCGGTGTCGCTGCGAGTTCCTCGAGTCGCAGCAGAAGGATTCCGGTCGCCAACCGGTTTCACGTCGAATAATCGCAAGAAATGGGCCTGCAGAAATTTCCAGATTCCTCCCCCCGTCAAGAGAGGATTCCGGCGTGGGAAACGTGGTATGCGAGGAGCCGAAAAAAACATAAATAAACAAAAAACAGTTGGCCCCTGTAGTGCATGCGTGCACGGGGAGGCGTTGCGACGTACGCGTCGGCTCGAGGGACCTTCGTAGACACCTACATATTTGATTCTTGCTTATCGGTACGTTTTCGAGACTATTCACTAGGAATGCACGAGTTGCAGATTTTGCGAAACTTTTTCCCGCGTTCTTTCCAAATGTCAAGAGACAAAGTTCTGAAACTCGGGGACGATCATGTCGGTCAACGCAATGCAATAGGAAAGGGGAGAGCTCAATTTGTGCGAATAGCGTGGATGGTGAAAGCTGGCTGACGCAAGTCTATTTTGAGTCGAAACCTTAATCCCGCTAATTTTTGTGATTACATTACATCACGTATCCTCTCGAGATCTGAAATTACGCGTTTGAGGAATCGGCGTCATTAGCTATGAGCGGAGGCGAACCCGGATAACATTTTCCCGAAGGATTTTCTAGGGCAACATGCGTATATTTTTACAATATTTGGAATACTTGAATAATCACATTTTTACCTCATTTACGACGACACTTCAATTTTGCGTCATGAGTTGTACTGAATTTCAAAATTTTCGATTTCATTCAACACTTCAGGGTTGCTCATGTTGCATCTCGATACTTTCTTATAAACGTATTCGAATTTAAAACAAGTACTTTCCTTCCGAAGAAAGTCGTCTAATTTTTCACGCGTCTCCATTGGCAACAATCAATTTTCTTCTCAGTAAAATTGTCATAAATTCCGCAAAATTCGAAAGTCCAAGCTCTACATATTTGATTCTTACAATTCCAAACTACAAACGATAATTATGCTATAGAAAAATTTTTTCCAGTCAAAACATTCATTTCGCGCAACTTTTCTCGACTGACGAAAGCCTCGCAAATTTACCACAAATTATTTCATTCAAAAAGTTAGAAATACGAGTTTGATTATTTACTATGCTGTAACTTATGTCGTCGTGGTTTGACCAAAACTCTCAATGTCATTATGTATGCAACAAAAAGCTTATTTTACAATTTTTCCATTTTTAAAATCAGCAGGAACGTACGCTGAACTTTTTTCTCAACTTCAAATCTATTACACTTGTCAAGTTTCTATTTTTGCTTTTGTGATTTCGAAAGCTAGGCTAACCTTTTCGACGAAAGTCTTTATTTGTCCGTATTTTTACCTATGAGTTTCTCATCTTCAAGACTCATATTGAATTAAGTTGAAAAGTATCATGTCGAAAAAATTGAATCTTGCCAATTCGAAAATATCTCTTTTTTTTTTTTCTTCATATCGACATTCTCCCTATTTATAATTCCAATAAGCTGTTATTTATCGAAAAAATCAACCTTTGCAAAATTACAATATAACATTATTCGAGTTTTAAAATAGGGAATATTGACTATTTCTGATATTGAAATGTCATTTTTTAATTTTCTCCATGTTTGAAGATAAAACGTGCAAGTTGGTATTTACTTTTTCGCCAAACTTTTAACTATCGAGACTTAACATTTGACGATTTGATTATACATATTTAATTTCATCATATAGGTACCTGCTAGAATTTGAAAGTTGAATAGACAGGTCAATGGCCGGTTGATCAATTGACATTGTTTATCCATTCAAACGATCATAAAAAAATAAAATTGTTGACTCACGAAATGAAACATCTATGTGGTCGTTAATTTTCATTTTCGGCATAATATATATTTTCGGATTCCCGGAGGAGTTTCAACTCCCAAAACCCTCGCTCTTCTTTCGTCACTGATAATAATGAGAATCGGAATTGCATGCGAAGAGAACAATCATTTCTTTATGCATTACAAAAATTAAGAAATTCTTGTGATACTAGAGCTTCATCTCTCTCCGTGAAATGAAATCTCGCCAATCAAGCTGGAATCTAGCGATCGGACAACACGCGCATCTAACAGAAACGGCCTGATAATTTAAAATGAAACACGCGCCCAAGTTTCTCGTCCTGCAACATCCGATCGATCAAACGCGCTCCATCTAAGTATTTCATGTCACAAAAATGTTACATGTATGAATCTATCGCATAGCTGATACAATGATCATATTCCATTTTGAGGAGCAGCAGCGCTTTGAAAAAAAAAGACTGGATTCATTTTCTTTTCGTTTTGCCATCACTATTTTCATGTTGATCAACATTGTTCGGTCATTCGTGTCACGCGCCACGGGAGCTAGCGTCATTATTTTTCCAACGCGAGTTGAAAAGATATATACCAGAAGCTGGGGATTTGCAACGTTATTCACCAACTGTGAGACAGACAAATAATATTGCGTGTTTGTATCGCGCTGAATGAAATATTTCATGCCTAGCCCCACAGTCAGGTCGTTGTCATAATTCAGCAGGAACCATTCTAGGAATGTCATTCTCAAATTCGCATGCTGCGAATTACGAGGAATCGTTCTAAATTTGTACCGCTGCAATCTTTTTTTAAATACGATTAGGCAAATCCAGCGAAACTGGTCCGGACGGAATCAAAGGTTGTTCTCGCTTGAAGAAAAAATTCTTCTGGTATATTATGACGTTTGTACAATCATGTCTACTTTTTCATGCAGCGCGTCTACTGCGTGCTTTTTTGCGCCAACGGGAATTAACGAATTTCTAAAAGACAGCGAGTCTTTTGGCATTCACATTGGTTAGAGACGGATTTATTTAGATTCCGAGAGCAAGTGTAAAATATGTATGATGCCCATGATTTATTTCGTCATGATAGTTATGATAGTTGTTCGCGAAACGATGAGCCTTTTTTTGATTCAGGCAAAAAGTTTACGATGTTTTGGAGTTTGAAACGTTTTTTCCACAACGTCCTTCCTCAATCGTACAGCAGCTGAATGAAAATGCCGCTCACTAAAATGACGAAGAAATGAAAAAAGTCATCGATAAAAAGTGACTAAATCAATCTTATTCAATCTGTCGGAAAGAATGAAGCGAGTTCGTCAATGCTGATGAGTAGGTATATTCATTCACATTGTGCCTTCTCTTTTTTATTACGTAGCCTTCCTTTTCGCTCGACAGAATTTCCACGTTTCCGATCAAATGTTCGACGATTGAGAAAAGGTCGCTAAAAATATACATACAATCACGTTACTTTAAAGCTTCGAAACGCTCTCATTAACAATCAATAAACAGAGATGGAACATACCATGATCTGTGGCATTTGCTGGCAAAGAAACAGACATTAGTGCTATATTGAAAATTATCCATCACGTAGGTGATTGGCATGTTTGAGCAATGTAGGCGAAAAAACTTGAAAATGGTACTTTTGAAATCAATGCAAGTATTTTACGATATTCCAATTATATCCTTTAATTGTCTCTAAAACGAATCGTCTAGCTCTGAAATGACATGGTACGTCGGGAAAGCTAATCTTTTTTTGAAACTGCGTTACTGAAAATTGATCCAAGTTGATGTCGAACTTGTTGAATATTGTGCAAAGTTGAAGGAACTGTCTATAAACAAGAGCCACGGTCACTTGACGTGCTCGCACCTGCGTGACGCGCGGCTACCAAGCGCCTAAGGTCAGCAGCTTCCAGCCGACAATTGTGGAAACATGCGATTTCGTCGGAAACAATTGATTGCGATCCCATGCTTGGTTCATTTGTCGAGTAATGAACGAGTTGCTCCGGTTCGTTTCCAATCAAACTATTATGCTAGTTTTTCGTTGATTAGGGGTTCGAATCAAGGTGAAGAAACATTCGAATCTGTCCGAAAATATCGTTCAAATGGCGATGTAAAGTTTTTTTTTTTCCAAGCGTGAATAATGTCTCTCATTGTGCAAAAATTAGTGCAAGTTTTACAGTATTCTGGAGTTGGAAGTATGACTTTGTATTAGTATGTGAAAACCTATACATTCTTATAAATTCAATCCACTAGCCTTGATACACCGCGGAAAAGGCTCCGGCGCTCGCACGTATTGAAGGAACTGAATTTTTCCGAATACACGTCTCTAGATTATGACACATTTTTTCGCTCTTGAAATCAACAAACCAACTCGTGTTCTAAGATAACAATCATGTTTCCAACATGTTTCATTTATCCGATATTTGCAAACATTATGGCTATCAATTTGATCAGCAATCGCTCTTCTTACTAATCAAAGTCAATTCATCGCATACATTCCTGCCCGACTCGCTGCACTTTTTCTTTTTTTTTTTTTTTTTTTTTCATCGCCAATTTTTTTCGAAAAATGATGGATCGTCAGCGATTAATGACGTTTATTTTTTAATTGCATCTGTTTACGTATGTACTTGAGAGATAATTGATTTCCAGGTTGTGTGTACAAGATGGGAAAAAAATATCCGCACAGACTTGTCGAAATGATGTTATCATTCGATTTCCGACACCATCTATAAATTTCGCGTGGAAAATGTTGAAAGAAGCCTAATGCGATTCGCTCCGAAATCCTATTTTGGTGGCGCAAGTTGGATAAATTTATAGACTAAACGCGGCTTGTCTATCAATCAGCAACACCTCGGCGCAAAGTGTCTCCTCGGCAAAGTCGACTCCATTTATCAATCCTTCCTTATTCGCGAATAATCGCATGAAACTGTAATTGATAAAGATTCATGGACTGAATGTCGTTACGCGATTATTTACATAATCCATTTTTCATCGCCAAACTTTTTTTTATTAATCATCACGCTGTAAAATATTGTCTACTCGACCCACACTCATGAATATGCATGCGAGCTGAATTACAAATTGAAATTTACCTTTGTGTTTTCCATCGATTCCTCGAGAGTATTATGCCTTTTGCCATTCAACAAATGGAGCAATCGTCGATGCTTATCGCACGGCAAAAATCTATTTTCCACAGTGATATTTACCCAGTCGAAAACTGTTCATGAAAAGGCTTCAACTAAAAAATTGGTGCTCTGCTTTAGCCGTAGTTTCAATAAAATTCTACATTAACATTATTTTTCATTTCGAGGTCAATTCCATAGCTCATGGGCGGGGAAACAATTTAGTAGCCCATATTTTTCCTCGTTCTCTTTCATTCATTTCTCAACTGCGCGGCGTATTCGAAGAGCGATGAAAAAAATTGGAGCACTAGATTTCGGAATATATACGGGTTTTCACGAAATAACTGTCAACGACATTATTTCGTCATCGATAATTATAGGCTCTTACTAATGATATATACATGGATCGAATGTAGCGGTATCAGGTCAAATGGGCATTGCCCACATTTGAAAGACTCTAATTTTACTAAATGTCGAGTTGGCCAGTGCATTTTTACGCAACGTGGGAGTAATTGAATTCAAATGATGCAATAAAGATGAAAAAAAAAAAACAAAAAAACAAAACGTCCAAACTTTACGTGCATTTTCTCAGTATCTCAAAGAACCTAACATTTCCAACCACATAACTTGCACGAGTATCATTCAAACTGGGTTAGTCAAGTCTTTAAATACCAACAAATTTCCAAAGATGAGGAAAAAATGTTTGCAATCATTTCAATGTAAAAGACCATTCACCATAGAAAGAATCATCAAAATCAGCGTGAGCGTTTTTAATCGTGCATGGAAAAGCGTTCAAAGATATTATCGAATGGAATAAAATTTTTAATGCTGCTTTTTATGAGCGCTCAACTTGGTATTTATATCTCGACGAAACGAATAATTTTGACTTTTAATCCAACATTGTCGAATCACCTGACTGAGAATTTGCGTAAAAAAAAGATTAAAAAACTGGTGGAAAAAACTCGAGCCATTCATCGAACGTTTCACAGTGCCAATGCGTGTGCGGAAAATTCCGTGTTTGACAGGCTTCGAACATAAATATAGCGTTTTTTGTCATGATTAACATCTAATGTATGAAAATTTTCTGTTATGTGAAAATTTCTCCGTCAACAATCATCTCATTTCCAAGCCATTGCATAATTGACTGTTTGCATACTACACACGAGCATTAGCATAGGGTGTTTACAATTCACGCATGCCAATCGCACGAAAAGATTTTCAGCCCTCAAGTTTCAGAGCGTGGTTTTTCAATTTTTTCGTGCTTCAAAGTTGTTAAATATAAGCAAAATCACACTCGCACATGAACCCATCGCAATGAAATGGAATAAAATCCAAACCCAAATGAAAGCATTTTACGGCAGAGAGTGAATTCGATAGGAATCTAATAGGAAATGTCGAGAAACGGGCGTTACGGTGCTTGTTCATGAGAATCGGCTTACTTTGTAATTGTGGATGATCGAAAAAATTCCGGTGCAATTATCTTGAAGCGATTTTCGCGGTGTATAAAGTCATTGAGTTGATTAAGTTTATATAGCAGCAGCGGGATCAAACGAGCAACGCGGGCCATGCAATTAACTGGCCACTCATTGTGAATCGCAGCACGTTCTTCGGCTTACGATCATCGCAACCATCCTCTCGCAATAATGCCTGAATTTTGCCACTCGCCATTGAGAAAACCACACTTGGCACTTATTTTCATCGACCCCATTTTTCATTCTACCATTAATTCAATTTCGGTGCTTATTTTCCATGTCTCGCTTGACCAACAATAGTTTTCATCCTACGAGACTTGAAGTTGTGAGCAAGTATGAGAAAAAACCTGAAGCAACGCGAAATCACGCGTGCGTTTAATCGTAACGCCTAAGCACGTGCGTCAGAACGCGTCATTCGAAAAAATGGAAAATGGCCAATTTTTTTCCTTACTTGAAAAATTTCGCGATACGATTTTCAAGATTGCATCGACCGTTGCGATCTTGATAAGTGGATTTTTGAATAATAACTGAATCATCGCTTGTACATTTGCATGCTGCGACGGATGGGGACGAGAGTAAACGGTTGTATCTGATTTCGAAAATATTTTCAATGTAAGAGAAGCGATGGGCTGGACAGGTTTATTTATTTATTCTTTGATGAATTGTGCAGCAATCTTAGTAATAAAACGAATCAGCAGAATACATTGTGAAAAATTCCGCACGTTTTCCGGAACGCCTGAAATGTTTCATCAAATCAACTGTCGTGGTAATTTTTGAATAAGAATTCAAAAGGTTCCTGATACTCTCATTTACGATGATTCAGAACAAGTTTTGAGGAACGAAACGTATGATTGATAAATTTTTCAATTCTAAAAATATACGCTCCAAATTCTCAATTAAACCTATCATGCATGTTTCAAACGTTTTTAATCAGATTTTCAAAAAATTCTGTAATTATTATAGAAAACCGTGCCTTTCGTCGTATAAGATTTTTAAATAATTTTGATTTGATTTCATCAACGTATTCAAATACAATCTAAGATGCGCAAGACATCGAATGTCGGTGATTTTTGTTTCTACCAGAGAAACTCGACATTTCATATTTCAAACACTCGATTTCAATCTCTAGGTATTGATCATTATATCGTCTTTTTTATTGCAATAAAACAAAAGGAACGATCGTTTATGAAATTATGAAATTAATCATACACTAGGTGTTTTTTTAGCGCTTCAATAGCTACTCCGACTTTTAAATCTCGTATAATTTTGTGAATTCAATTTTAGACATTTTTACACTTAAAGTATGACAATTAATAACCTAATCTATAATTTACTTCGTAAGTCAACAGTTTTTTTTTTTGATCGTTTGAATGGATAAACAATAATGTTGAACAACTGGCCATCGAATTTTCTATTAAAAATCCGCAATTTTAACTGAAGAAGAAAGAGTCAGAGAGTGAGTCAACAGTATCAACTTTCAAATTCTAACGAGTACCTATCTTATATACTAAAATTCAATAAAATCAAACCCTCAAATGTACAGATTTGATAGCTAAAATATTAGGAAAAAAGTAAATAGAAAATTTTAAATTGTCATCTTTACAAATATGGAGAAAATTGAAAAATTACGTCAGTGTCAGAAAAAGTCAACATGTCATATTTTAAAACTGGAATGATGTATATTGTAATTTTTGGAAGATGGATTTTCCAAGCAACATGCTGAAAGTGTGTATGGTCGTCAGGAGTGTATTATTCAGTCGTAAACGGTATAGAAACGTTTGGCGTGTCGCATTATATCGTATGGGCAGGAGCCTCAACTAAAGCTCGGTCGGCAAACGCGCAACATGAAAAGCATTCGACACAAGCGGCCCCGAGATATAAAAAGTGAAATGAAAAATTTTGAAATGCATCAAATTTCAAGACACAGAATTGAGGGGGATTTGTCATAAATGACGTGAAAATTTGACGAATGAGGTATTCAAAATATTTCGGGATATATGCTGTCCTCCGGAAAAGTTTTTTGCGCGTTTTATCGTATCCTGTGCGGTAACACCTGATGATCGGGAACTTTTTAGAATCTCATCTGATGTTGTTAAATTTCTCAAATAACGATTGTACAAAAAGAAAAGAAACTCACTGGTTGACCACTTGGGTCGGCCATCCGCGTGGACCGGCAAAGCCGCACTGAAAAACTGGTTGACGACAACCGAGCTTTGGCGCCTCAAGCTTTTCGGGGGCCTGCTGCCCGTATTGACGTGGCGGTGGTCTTGTTCATTTCCGTCCTCCCCAACGGGGTTCAAGCTCACCGCACTGTACTGTCGGCCGGTGATCCGGGCCCAAATCGAACTTACGTCTTTCATCGCGAGCGAACCACCGCGTCCTAGTTAACTTGATATATATTATGTATATATATCTACCACGCAACACAACAAGTGCTTGAGAAGAGTTGAAAATGAAGCAAGAATTTCCTGGCACCGTTCGAGAAATGCTGCGCGGAAATCGATGGCTTATTTTTCACAATCTCATCGTACTGAGAGGGTTGACTCGTCTTTTTTTTGCTTGTGATAAAACTGACGAACGATTTGTAGAGCGACACTTGGGTGAGGAGTTGTGAGAGAAGGATTGCCAGACGACGAGCTTTGAGAAATAATGTAGCACTCGGCGAGGGAGGCAAGAGCTCCCACCTCGTGGTGGACTGGGACCAGCTCCGGACTCCACGTGCTCTTCTGGCCAATAGGCTGCTGCTGCTGCACCACTTGCACCTGCTCACGCTTATTCCAGCTCGTTGTTCCTCTTGCCTTCTTCCTTCCCACTCTCGGCTCTACTCCGAGCGAGAGCAACTTTGGCTGCACTGCACAACTGATGCGCTCCTACTACTACGCTCGGCGCTCGCTCCGGAGGAGCACCGTCAGTCTATACTAGATGCTAGCGAACTTGGCAATCCTCGCAATCATACCTACGAGGACATACGCGGTACACTCAGCAGTCACTCAACTCAAAGTCGCTCGTCCATTTGTCCCTTTTTTTTCGTTCAAAGGCCTTAAAGAATGCTTGGATGAAAAAAGAAGGAAATTCGATCGGGAAATTTGAGAATCTTTCTATCTAGAAAAAGAATTCATCCATCCAGAGAATGAAAAACAAAAAGTCCTCTAGACTGTCGACCGCGAAACATTCAATTATCGATAAGCTGCTGCGAGCCTATGAAAAATCTATGATTCATCTTCACTGTATTCATGGTAGCTTATTCCGCGACGAGACATGACGATCCATAACAATATAATATAATGGTTCGTGACGCCAACACGGGCTGCGCATATTTACCCAATGTTTCTGGCAAGTTGCATCCTTTTTTCTTGACGAACGCTCAAAAATGCGGTTGAACGACTTTACGCCCGAACAATGTATCTGATTAGCGGTAATTGCTGCGATCATGATTCCCTTGACGAAAATTTTGCTCATTACGTTGCCTACGCCTTTCTACGAACGTCATGAACTTGCATCTTGGCCTTGCGCATTTTCTACCTGTTGCTGCAGATTCCGATCTCGTTCGATTTTTCTTTTTTGAAACTTGTGGATCGCACGCACGCCTTCTCCCGTTCTGCTTTTACGAAGCATTCTTATTAAAAGGAAAAAAAGTGTCTTTCTCCGAGTTTTATGATGATTCCAAGTAACTTAATTGCATTCAAATTACAGCATCATTACTTGTTGATATAATACGTGACAATAATATGACGGGTTTTAATGAATAAAGCCCCGCGAGAGTTGAATTACTGTGAGGACAGTGACTGCGCATCTGTCTTTGGTATGTGATTCGAAAACAATTTTTTAGGTATATATTAGTGAAAAATACATACCAGGTTAGTGAAAAAAAAAAATGGACTCGAGGCCTACGTAAGTAACCGCTTATTTTGATAAGGGACCACGTAGCATTCGTGAAATTCCATGAGCCGCAATTATTTTCCACTTGATCGACAACAAGTGGAGGAAAAAAGCTAAAAATAACTTGGACTTTTTGAAGAGTGGCAGTTATAACGACCACAGCAGCAGCAGCATGTCATTTTTTTCAACTGATTGTGAGTTGTTTGAAATAATATGCTCAAAAACTTGTTGTGAAAAATAATTGGCAATAATCAAAACCCTGAAATGATGTCTAAACCGGTTACAGTCGATCTGTGAATTTTTTCCACTGCCATTTGCGCGACAAAACGCTGGAGCAATACAACGAACCAAAAATTGCAGCGTTTCTTATCAAACCCTCTAGCGAGATTCCTTATTCGTACCAAGAGTGCATTAAAATTCGTGCTCGCGTCTGTATGCGTCGTGCTGGTGTGGATGCGGAGAAAGGTCCACTGCTAACAATATTTTTTTTCTCATGTTCACGTGAAAGAAGAATAGGGAAATTGAGTTACGAACTGTTGACAAAAACTCGACTTGCGACGTATCCTATAAAACGGGAATGCCAATTTTCACAAGAGAACAAAGCCCGAACGCATAACTGGAAGTTTCGTCAAATTCTTCTCCGAGCCTACCAGAGCCTACGAGCTTGAGGAAAAAACTTGAAAAGTCAAAAGTCCTCTTCCCCTCGACCTCGTCGATTCGTGCACACTCGTTCTTGATTGACGCACTCGAGAAATAAACCATGAAGAAACTTATGAATATGCATCTGGATATTCCCGAAATTAAAATCTAAAGACTCGGGAAGAAATCGTAAATATGTATGCTGAAAACATTGAAAAAATCAACGTCTTGTACAACGCACGTGATAGTCGTCGAGTCAAATAATCGTTGATCAGATTGCGATGAAAATATAACGATGAATAAAAAAAACTCGTGCGTAAGGTGGCATAAATTTCCTTCGAGTTTAACTAATTCCATTTTTTGCTCTACTCCTTCATTCCCCGAAGCCAAAAAACGTCCGATTCAGCGCAACATTTTCTCTCTTACAATCTTTATCATGCGCTCTCGTGTCAGAAAAAATGTGTCGTCTTTTAGCGATGCTTCCAGTTGTTGGGTATCGCTCGATTTCTGTCTATCCATGCCAACTCAAAATTTACATCCAAAATTCGTTTCAACTTTCAGCGAGTTGTGTTGCGTTCTTCGTGTCGCTGAATTTCTTTCGAATCAATTGTTCGACATTTATTTCGTAACGAAATTCACTGTCGATTCCGTGACAACTGCGTCGTCCGAGGCAGTCCGAGGTTCCTGTTAAAATGAATGAAAGTTCGTCGCAAGCATTTTAACGTCATTTCAATTTGTTCATCAAGCGTGCCGCTTTCCGCGAAATAATGGTCGTCGCTGCTGCCTTTTTGCGCTTTAATTTCCTTATTATTCCTGGCATTATGTCAAACTGAAAAATTCCGTTTGAATAAATTCATGCGCCACATTGCCAAGTAACTCGATTGCCTTCACCAACAATTTCCCCGCGGGGATGAGGGATCTCTTTTTTACACAAAGTCATCGAACTCGTTTTAACCAATTCGTTCAAAATCGTAATTGCCGCTCGTGCATGTTCTACCTGCAAGTTAATGAGAGGCTTTAAAAATTTTGTTAGCGCCTCGAACGTCAGATCACGATAAGAGAATGAGAGAAAAATGTTCATATAAAGACATTACATGCACGCCAAGAGTCGAGACGAGTAAGAAAGGAACAAACGACCTTTATTTCCATCTCTATTCTTTTGTTTTTCGAGACCACTATATTCAAATAGTATCCAGTGATAAAATTCCCGCGAATTGCGTCAATGCAAAGGCGCTCTTTGTTTTATATTTTTTCCTTCGCGGAAAGAAAACCAGACCGTTTGGTCCATGATTTTTTCTGGTTGTCCGACTTGATTCACCTTACAAAAACATTTGACGAATAATGCTACTTTTGATAAAGGAAACTTTTCGTTTGTCTACGATTGAGGGTCGTAAATTTCGTATTTTCAAACATAAAACGAAATGTTTCATCGAATTGAGAAGCTGGTTTTCGATGTGGTTCGATTATTCCCCAAATGCAAATTTTATCGTAAATTTATTGATACGCCAACTCATGCAGCTTAGCTCAATCATTTCTTTATTTTTTCCACAGTAAATTATATCAATGTATCAATTACAGAATTTCAACTTGACATGATTAACACGTAAACTATAGTAATGAAATGAATTATTTTTCACGATTCGTACAGTAATGGAGGGTCATTTTTAATTATCGACAGAGTTGAAAATGCGATAAACAGATCAAGTCATGTTGCAGGCATTGTTTTTTTAAAATTCATCTATGCATGCATTTTCTTTTATATGTTTTGGGATGACGAAAATCACTGAGCTCGTCTGTGAGTGGTATCCTGAAAGAAAAAATTACTGCTTTATTAGCTGGTTTTACTATATGCACATTTGAAGGAAGGTATGGTTGCCTGCACAGCATCGTAGTTTTCTCTCTTGAAAATCAATCATTGACACTGGCGCTTCAATCAAACGAGGCTGAACTTGACGGTTGTTGAAGGAAAAATGATTTATCGCGAGTGCAGCAAAAAACAAAAGTACATCTCAAATGTGCGAGTAGCTTTAGATAAGCCGTCGAGTTATCGAAAATAAATATGGGTCAATGTAACTTTCCCGTTGTTACGTGGAGCAAGATTGATATTATATTTTTTGAATACAGCCCTTAATTGAGCGCCTCGGGTGATTATCAAGACAGTCGTTATTGAGGTATGGCATGGTCATTGAAACGAGTACATCTAATTGATCGCTTTTCTCAGCGTCATTCAATAAAATAGAACGCCACCATCGGTGTATTATATATAATTATTGTGACCTTCTCTTGAAATTGATTACCTGAAACTTGCCATTTTTAACGAGTCTTGTGCGCGGAGAATAATTTTGCGAGCTTGAAAAAATGACGATTGCGAATGATTTTTACACTAAACACAAACTTAAAAACTTGGCATGCCCTGGGATATTCACAAAATAACCCGGAATATATTTTACGTGCCTCTGGCATAGAAAACTCGTTTCTCGTCCAGTTCCAAATCTCTAAACTCGTTTTCCAGCCCTCGGTACGTGAAATATCCTACGTGACTAGGACAGAAGCTTTATACTCGTGTGATTGCAAGTATAAAATTCAAGTCCTAGGTACGTAATATCCTATTTCTATCGCCTTTTTCCGGATATATGATGATTTATTTTTTTCCCGGTAACAGGATGGATACCGGAGAACTTTCTTTCCGAAGCTCTCAAGTTAAAAGTTTGCTTAAAAGCTCTCAAGTTAAAAATACAAGGCAAATTATTACCTCAAGTTGCACCATGTAAAGCGGCTTATTATTTGACTATTTCGCGCTATTTTTAAATGTAACTATTTGACTCTTTAAATGCAAGCCGTCCTGATAAATTCAATTTTGTGTAATTTTAGCATCTCTCGCTGAACCCGAAATAAAGTTGAAATACGGGACATAAAGTCTTCCGAACGGGTTCTATCGCTCGAAATTCACGTGAGCCATTTCGCTTGGAAGCGTTTCTCTGCTCATTGGCATTGGTATCTACATGATGCGAAATATAATCTTGGGTAATTAAGATTCTCGCGACTTGGTATATTTTGCAAATTACACTCTCGCTGCTCCGATAACACGCTATAGCGCTAGCCATTGTCACCTTATTCTTTTTCTGCCGGCACGTGAAAACCCGACGCTATTATTTTATCGTTCGCACCAACACGCGAGAATACCAAGTCGTTCGTTTCTCGCGTTAACGACTATAGCAAATCACTATCGAAAACCCAACGCGGGATGCATTTTTCCAACCCTTTCAGCACGCGAAAATCATGGAAATGATTGCAGCAGTAACGTGATCTTACAGTTTGTCTCATCTCACCCGTGTTGTTTCGAATAATGATGAAACCCAGCATTGTATGTGATTAGAGTGAACCCAAGTTTCATGAGACGTAGCGGAGATGCTCCCTGCTCAAAAAAGCTTTATGCATTTCTTGTCAGTTTTGAGTTTATTGGAACAAACATTTTGCATTCTAAACACACGCAAACATTTCGCCTGTGAAATCCGTGAAATCCGTGATCGTACTCTTAAGCCGCAATTCTCGATTTTCAACGAGAATCGATCGAAACAAATACCAGTGGCCACTCATGCTAAAAGTAAATAACGAAAAGTTTTCGTAGCATAAACAAACAATTTTTTCGCATTACGAGCAACGTCGATTCCGATCGTGTGATTGATTTGTAACGATTACGACAAACGATGTTTACAATTCATTAATCCTAACTATGCATTACTCCAAGTGAACTCGCAATCGTAAAATTTCTCATTTTTTGTATGTATACGATGTTCCCTTACTCGATGATCACGTTTTCGAGCAATACGTTTTCTTCTTCGAGATAACACTTGACGTAATTTTTCCTATTTTTTATGGAAATTTCCGCTATTTAATGGAAATCAATGTTGCATTATAATACCAGCGCAGCAATCAAGTTGTGCCATCAAAGGCTATCCGCATATTATAAATCTATCATGAATGAAAGGCACAATTTTTCTTTCATAGCTTAACAGGGAACGAATGTTATGTATTTATGAAACATCCTCTCTCAAACGATTCTACTCATTATTATTCCAGTGCATCACTTTCTTTTTCTCAATATTCATCGTCGGTAATTTTTTTTATTCGTCAACTTGCTTTTTTATAACATGAATAAAAAGTCTACAATGTAGCATTGAATATGTTTCGAAAATAAGAGCCAAAAAAAAAAAAAAAATTAAATAACACACTCGGAAAAATCATATGTACAGTTGAGCAGATTCATTTTTAAACATGGACCGTTTTAAAATGAAAGGGTAAGCCTTTCACTTTGAAAGGAGATGGCTTTGGAATTGTTGAGTCGAATGAATTGTAATTTGATGAATGTTATTTTGAATTTATCACTCTACAACTGTATTACTTGTTTTATCAGAATATTAAACGAGTATTATCGTTGATGCAAGAATTTTGAGACACATTTGATTAACTGTCTGGCAATTTTTTATCCAATTTTGAAAACTAGTATTTTCAGAGCAACTCGACGATAAAAAATTTTATTGCGCATCACAAAGTACGACGACACTGATTTTCCAGATGCAGTGGAGCATTTTTTTGCAAGATGCATGAAAAATGGACGAGAAATGCGCAGAGTCAAAAGTCACGTTTATGCAAGACGTGCGGCATTAATGTCACAGAAATGGCACATGTTTGTACGCGAGCATGCTTATCGGGACGATTTTTCAAAACTTTTTTCTAATCGTTTGTCAACTCGCCGACTCGATTGATTTTGTGGAATAATTTATCCTAAATATAGATCGATGAGCGAATCTTTCAGACTACTCGAATGAGAAAAAGTGTGCCCTTTTCGTTCGCAGGTGTAATGCCGCATTGCGAGAGTTTGACCGAAAGCTCTCTCATGACATTTGCTTGCATTTAATTTTTGTCATCAAACCGATGAAAGCGCCGTGAGCAACTTGAGGCCATGACGAATGACGCGTGATTTGGCAAACAACGGCAAAAATCAGCTCTCGTAACGTCGCGTCTTTTCAAGATGGAAAATCGATGATCCGATCTTGAAACCGTGACCTGTGAATCCACCAATTAATTACCATATCCGCGTATTATGTGAATAATCACCGAGCTAGTCCGTCTCTCGCGTGGGACATGGCGAGATGCGAAAAAAGTGTGAATTCTAATCATGCCCGCAATCGTCTTCTTCATGAATTGTGCGTTTTTTTCTTCTTAGATTTATAATATCATAATTTTTTACAACTCTAATACTTGTTTCGAGTAAATTACGAAGGCAAAAGTGGGCAAAGGCGCAGAAAGCTTTTTTGCATTACGCCGAGAATCAGATCAAGTTTACCTAATTAGTTTCCTATTTCGTATTTCAATGTTCCGCATGCAAGAAAATCTCTCAAGTTCACTTGGCGTCTCGCGATACACATTTTTTGTCATCGGCAACTACAGGCCTCATCAATCGTCAATCTACAACTCTTGTGCCATGTGATGGATCGTGACCGTCTTTTTTTCTTTTTTTTTTTCATCCAGTGAAATTCCTGTTTTCCGCGTCTGCACTTGTCGCCAACTTGTTTTTCACCAATTCGAATACAAAATTTTTCCCCATCTTGGAATTTTTCCCTTCCCAACAGCTCCCCGTCATTCACCTATTTTCTGACGCATTTTTCCATGAAATATCGATGCCACGCGTTGCAGTATTTTTTTTCCGCGTTTACATCGAAAAAGGAAGAGAAAAATATTGATGAGAGGAATCAAGTGCCGGAGCGAAAAAAAGGTTTGCGAGTCGAAACGCGTTCATTTTGGACCCGAAAATTTGTTAGGAGCAAGCTTTTTTCTTGACCCAAGTTTTCCGAATGCAAATGAACGAAACGTGGAACGAAAAACTCGGTCTAATTCCGGATCTCGAAGAATATACGTTGTTCGATCGGACAAGGTTGTGTTGACCATTCCCAAGTTTCGCGCTTTTGTCTGACATTGTAAGGAATCCAAGTCATCGTCGCCACCCTGGACGTACCAATAAAAAAGTGGCACAAGGCAAACATCCAGAAAGGCAAAAGTTTCAACTTGTTTTGTCGATAATGCATTCTCGAAGCATGGATCGATCGTTACCGGATATATGACACGTCACCCGTGTTTCGTCTATGGATCAACTATTTTTATTATTATCATCGAGTCGCTTTTTATACACGCATGCCTTGTCCCAACGACAGAGTTACCGAAAGAAATTCCCGCACATGGTTCGCAGTAGGAGAATCAAAAGAGGCTTGCATGCAGAATTTTCGTATGACCAACAATTTTTTTCTTCTTCATCCTCATGCTCGATGGGTTCCGAAATAATTCTCCTGCCATCAGAGAGCTTAAAGCGAAGTGACGTGCAAAGTCTTGTGCTTCTTTCATGCACACAAGTTGTACAAGAAAGTATATCAATTCAAATAATATTCAATGTAAAAGTTGGCTAGTTTCGATCAGGAGGTCCAAAGATGGCACAGCTTTATTGATTGGAAAAAGTGAAATTTCAAGTTGTAAAATTTACGAGTAAAGAATTTATAGATATCAATGCAACACTACATATAATCGTCGCTTCCTCCCAAGTAGGGCATTTGCAGTGCTCAGGATAAAAAAATTGATTTTCAAGATTCTTGACTTTTTAGTATAATTTCGCTTGTGACCGCATTTCAAAATTTCCCACCGAATATCATATTTATGCTTTTTGGGCATACTGAGTATTCGAGATTGGGGGGGCATTTCGAGTTCCCAAGTTTAGTCTTGCGCTGTATTTTTGTCTTTTTCAGTGGCTTGAAACATCCAATGAAGCACTAGGAGAAGGTCCGTTGTATGATTAAATAATCTAAAAAAGATGAAGCTATTTTTTGCATCTTGAGTTTTTCTTTGTGGTCGTCTATGACAACTATTTTAATGGCTGTCACGCAAGTCAGAAAAAGCTCGAGCATGTAACAATGATTGATTTGTAACTACGGGTAGCTGCCACAGAGAATAGGAAGCCAATGCAGACGTTGCGTTGAATTGAATTGCATCGAAGAAAAAAGCGCATGTACAATTTGTCGAGTGTGGAAAAAGTGGGACAGAAACTTTGAGAAATTGGGATCGTAAAGCTCGAGATGCGAGTGCAAAAAATTACTTGATTTTTCTTTTGGCGAAATCTGACAAGTATGAGCGTGTACGTCTATCGTCATTCATTTGATAAAATAGGCAGGCGTTGCTTTCGTCGAGAGAAGAAAAGCATGACGAGTACTCACGTATTCCTTTGCCAAAGTAGCAATGCATGATGTATGGAAAAATGACTACTGTCCCCAGAGAGTCGATGGCTCAGGCGAAGAATGCTTCGGTTGGTGCGTTACGAGGGGATATTATTGTCACGACGGCGCGGCTGCTGCGGGCCGGCGGTGGCGAAATAATTGCATACACGTGAATTGACACGCGTGAGAAACTGACAGATTCCGTGTTCCTCATATGTGCTTTCGACCAAGATCACTCGTACACTGAGGCGATCAAGCGCTCTCATTGAGTGCAAATTATCGAATCACTGATATAAACGCGCGAGCTTGAACGAATGATAATGGCATCCCGCTCCCGCTTGCCCGCGTTTCTTCGCGCTTGTTTTTTTCTCTACTTCCTGATCGGCTAGCGAGCGCTTCTCAAGACGCTGAGAGAATCCGTGGAAAAAAATTATAATTATCATTGCAAACTATTTCTCGAGTTTATTATTATAACCTCTAGCCAGTGGCGATAACCCACCAGTGAAATTGGATGATAATCTCTCGTCGCACCTCGCGCCACGCCAATCCTTTATATAAACATAGTAATAACTGAAAAACGTGAATTCACGATTAGGTCGAGAACGCACTTGGCTTTTCTCACCTTTTTTCCGAGCACTATCGAGCGCGAATAACAGCATTTAATTTATGATTAGTTCAAGTACACTTTTTGATATTGTAACGAGAAGAAAAGTTGTACAATAGCAAGGAGCTAAATGAGGGGAAAACGTCGAAATGAAAGGACAAAGAAGAGTGCTCGCAGAGATTTCAAAGGGAAAGAGGAATAATCGATGAATGAAAACATAAAGGGGGTCGTAGCAGGAAAATAAGGGATAGAGAATCACCATATCACGCCCTACGTGGAAAAGGCGCGAGAATTTCATCATCGTACGCAGGCTCGTTTTGTATTGCATATTTTCTACTGGTTCGATATTTTAGATCGACTTTCAATAAACTCGAGTTTTTTCTCAACTCTGATGAAAGTAATAATCTAATGTGATGGAGAAATAAAACATTATTAATTGCACTTTTTATTCGCAGATTATAAGAGGTCTGTTTAGGTAAAATTTTGATGTATGTCGAATTCATCGTCCGAGGCGGCAATTTGTGTAGATATGGCACTGCACGTAATATATTTGTTTGTTATATTCAATGGAAATCCAGACTTTCAGACCTAGAAAACATTTGGGTTGTCAATTTTCTTCTAAGCATAGGGTTCTCTTTTTATTACCTTGAAATGATCAAGTTCGACATTGATTAAAACAATGAAAAAATTGTTATCCCTCATTTTGATCGTTAAATTGTAGTTGATGCTATTGCTTATCTAATTTTCAATAGTTTTTTTCAGACGTGCAAGAAAAAGCAAAGTCTCCGATGGTGAAAAGACAAATGACGAAAATGAGATGAATAGTAATAGACTTTTTAAAAATATATCTTACCGTCCGATGAATGAACCGTTGCATTTTTTTATCATCCGGCGTTTCCCTCTTGCTGAACGCCGAGTTATAACATATCTGTACCGCGTTCTATTTTTCATTTACTTTTACATTCTGCATTCAACTCATCGGCTCTTGATTGTGCTCAATAAAAAGAAGCCCATCATTACCTCCGCTTGTACTTGTTTTCTCCGCTTTTTTTCTCGTTTCGGTGATTGTTATTTTCAATTTCTATGCACAGAACGTGATTTTTGACGAATATTTCTTGACCGAAATGAACACATGAATGTACCAGGTCTAGTAGAATTTTTATTCCGACGCGCATAAGCCAACAATAATTCCCAGCTGCTATTTTACATAGAGTTGCCCGAGGAAAAATTTGATAATCAATGACGGGAAATTTAACGCGAATCGATTGTAGGAATGATAATAAAAGTGGCAATTCTAGCACCCCTCGTCTCTCCCCCACATGGTTTATCTGCACGTCAGATTACTTTGCAAGTTCCTTCATGGCAACTTTTATTTCTAGTGCCGCAATCAACACTCATAAAAAGTAACCACAGTTGAGAATATGCCCATTTTTCAAGCGCAGCTTGAACATGAATCGATAAATATTCGAAACATGTGGTGAATTGCTCAAACCTTTTGATTTACAGTAAATTTTGATAAAGTAGCACAATGGCAGCTCTTGAAACAGCAGATTACTTATGACATTGACTAGAAAAATGTTCGACTCGTTAAAATTTCAATCGAATAAGAAATGCTTTGCAGCATAACAAGTTTATACAGTAGTTTTCATCTTTTACTACAATTGACACAATTTTCAACAGTCTGGCAATAATAACCATCCAATGAATGCTTTTTTTAAACGAGCGATAAAAAATTGACAAAGCAAAATTCAGACTACTCAACTCGTTCGTTTTTTTACTCTTCTCGAATAAGAATCGAATAAATTTTTATTTTTTTCGAGCTCCTCTCCCCCCCCCCCCAGAAAAAATCCAGATTTCATTTGTCTACTTTTTTATCCCTCGTTTGAACGAATTGAAAACGATGAAAATACTATCGGCTCGTCACTATTTTTCTCGTTGTTTCATCAGTATTATACAATTTTTTTCCAACTTTTTAACGACACAATTTCCCCTTTGATCTTTTTTTTTTTTTTTTTCAATTTTGCGATTTCTGTATACATTTGCAGTTTTAATTTTATGGCACGTTGATCTCGAGGTTTCCTGATTCCTAATTCGACGAAGACGTGACCTTTGCATCGTGACATTTTCGCAAATGACATCACCACTTTCACGACTCTCGATTGTTTTTTCGAAAAAGCATACTCGGCTTTTATTATCATCGTTGGGATAAAAACCCGCAAAAACCCGTGACGTCCAAATTCTCAGTCGAATAATTTTTACATAATTATCCTGGCACATTTAAACATTTCTTGGTAAAAATGTGAGAAATGCAGTCAATTGTAAAATGATGTAACCATTATCAAGTTTCGCGATAAATGTCAAAGTAGCAGGCATAAAAAGTTGAAATTTTCAAAGACAGATGCGAGAGTCGGGAGAGTAAAGGTCAGTGATCCTCTCGGAAATGAGATGCGTAATAAGAACAAGGTGTCTCTTGAATTACTGAATGATTGAAAGCGAATTGAGCGTGCACGTGAAACGTCATTTGCAGCACCCGCGGCAATACGAAAACAGGTAGAAAAATCATACACGCGTAAATAGAAGACTGAGCAACGTTTCGGAAATGATGGAGAATGTGACGTATTCGCTCAACGAAATTTGCCCGGGGCTCGGGCGTCGCTTGGATTGCGACATGAAATCCGGTCGTGTGCATTTCAACGCGCGCGAATTCTCGCCCATGTCACGGGGACGACAAGTAATTTACAACATCTCACCAAATTACATGCGGGCTTTTTATTCACGCGGAGCAGGGGCGTAGGTGGAGCACGTTTTGTCGATCAAATTGTTTTAAATATTTTCAAAACGCGCCATGCTGTGTCGCGAACCTTTACCTCGACCTTGAAAAAATGCTCGACCCTCCCTTACCCATTCCACCTTTGCCTCATCTAATGTTGAATCGCGTAAAGACGAACATTTTCTAAACAAACATTATAATAGTCGTGGTTTCGAGTTTTCAGTTTTTCCATCAAACATACATTTTTGTGGTGATACTTGGTATTTTTCACCTGTTGCATAACGACATTAATTATTATGTCAGTTCCTTGAAACGATTTCGTCAACGAGTTTCCGGTCGTTTCGATCAGGTCTCTATTTTTGGATTTTTTTTTGGGTGATAAATTCAGGTAGTGTGGTTTCTGTCATCGAATCATGCCGTTTCGGAACGCGATTTATATTCAGTAAATCACGCGGTCGGTGGTTTATCTATTTCATGGACACTTTTTGTCGATCGGTCCATCTATTATAAATGCACCCGAGTCCACGCGTCGTATTAGAATATGCACGCATATTTTTCGTATCGTTGAAATAGTAATACTCGTGCAAATTATTATGTATAATAAAAAAGTTTTTTTTTTTTGACCAGGATAAAACATGACTTGTATTTCTATACGAGTATTTCACACGCCTCACGTTGAACACAATCATACTTTTCACCCATTCGGACTCTTGACTTAACTTGAATTACTTGACTTTCATCATGGCCACCGCGAGCCGCTTGAAAAAAAAATGGTTTCGGGAATAGGGCCATAACTCCGCTAATTACAGATATTTTTTATAAACTGATGCCTGTGTTTTCAAGTAGACGATGTACTATTAGGAAATGAAAACTTGGATCTAATAGAACTATTGCTACATACCTTGAAAGATAATCCGAACTATCCTCAATTTTTCAGCAGAAAAAGACATACAACCACTTAACGGCAAATTTTAAGTACCTGGACGTATTTTCAAGTATGAAAAGAAAATGTCGTTATCGAGTTGTTAATACCGATATGTAATAGATTGATGTCATGTTCTTGCGATTTTTTGTCGTTGTAAAACGACTGTGAGAGAATTCGTCGTTTATTGCTGTTTTTGGAAATAGTGACATCGAAAACGTAAATTGTTATCAATGTCATTGAACGTTTTCCTCGTTCACAATATTAATTATTCAATTCAAACTCAGTCCTATGTACAATTACTTAAGTAAAGTTGACTTGTTAAAAATATTTTTATATTTTTAAGAAGTAAAAATATGAAAATAAACAAGAAAAAAGGTCCCACAAGCGCAATAAAAAAGAGTGCTGAACATTGTTGGCTTATTTCAGGGCACTGCGATAGCATTGACAGCCTTATCAACAGCCCATCAACTCTACCCACGATGCTGGGACGAGGACACAATCGATCGCGTCGTCCACGATGGCGACGCTTTATATCGAACTCGCTACAAGAGCACCGAGTCCAAGAACCGTCAAGTTTTCGGTATACGTGATTTGGGGGAACAGCTTATTGCCGATAATCATTCGATGCGTGTCATTATCCACGGGCCCGAGTACGTCGGCAGATTCCGCTCGACGAATCCCACGGAACTTGACTTGGAGAAAGCCCTGAGTCTGCATTTCTCTGAAAATGACGTTTGCGTCCTCGAATCCCCGGCATTGAATCTGGCGATTTGGAGAGATGACGACGATGGTAAGTTTTACGTATTCGACGGTCAATCAAGGGACAAGAACGGGAAAGTTGTCGAATGGGAAAAGCGGGATTCCGGTTCAGCTACACTGTTCAGCCTGAAAAGTCTGACCCAAGTGATGCGTGTCATCTTGGACAAGAGCAACGTTATGAACGAGCCATTCGTTTTGTATAACGTGTCTTTCTCCGGAGCCATGGCAACAACCGCCGCGAGGAGGTATGCGAATGCGGAGGAAAACGCGGTGGGAAATTTGAAGAGGACACCAAGCGTGTACGAAATAAAGACTGATCACCGTGCCGTGCTTCGTGGCTCTTACCACCTGGAACATCACGCCGTGCCCGAAGAATTGAGGGGTCGGGGCCACTTGCCACTTGCTTTGGCTGCTTTGATTTACACCAAACTCGTACCTTCGAAAAAATGGACCAGCGCCTTTTTGGACATGGTTTTTCAACAATCCGGCAAGTACCACGTGGACTTGGTCAGTGTTTACGGCGAAAACTTTCAACTCGGCTTGAAAGACCTTCCGGCTGATGTTATCTTGGGAGCCTATAGGGCCAAAGTCCAAGTGGCAGAAATGGTTCCTCATGGTCAAAAGACGAAAGGCAAACTTTCCTTGGATGCTCAACTTGGTGAATTTTTTTCGAAAAACGAGCAGGGATTATTGGAGACGAAACAAAATTTTTACGCCATTTGGAAGCAGGATGGAAAATATTACTTCAGCGACCCTTTTGCTTGCGATCACCATGGCTTCAGAGTGGATCCCAGCGATTCTGAAAGTTTGAAGAAATACGAGAAGGCAGCTTGCTGCGTCACCATGAACAGCTCCATCAATGACCTCGTAGTGAGCATTTCAAAAAATACCGTTGGTACTGAAAAAGATTCATTTCTTGTACATGGTGTCAAAGTTTTGTACATAAAACACGGACCCGCGAATCAAGTTGTTTACACGGATAAAAAAATGGAATGTAAAGGCCAGACCATCAAACAACGAAAACCATTCGTCGAATGTGAAAACATTTTTGGAAAGAGTTCGGCAAGCCAAGAGAAAACGTCTCATGGCGCGGGTTATCGAATAGTGAAGCCTCATCTCGTAAAACTCGAAGGGACGAAAAAGCTTTCAGGAAAACGAAATCAAGAGGAACGAGAGAATGTCGCTGCCTTTCGTTGTCTGATCAAGTCGAAAATGAAAAACTTTTCAACGTGGGATTTGGAGGATCTGAACGAAATCGTAGATGATTTGGAGGGTGCCAGAGGGAACACAACAGACGAAAAAACAGAAGAAAATCCAAAAGACACGCGAATGGAGGTCAAGTTGCCGGCCAAGTTGACTTTTAGAGGCGTCGAAGCGAATTTCAAAACAGAAATGAACGTTGTAGAAGCGAGTCACCATGTTACTGAGACGCCCCTTGAATCGCTGCTTGAACAAAGTTTCGAGAAAAGCGATGATTTGCTTTTGACAAGTTGTAAAAAATTTTCTAGTTTACAGAAACGCGGAAACAAGTATTTTCTATTCGATCCATGCGGACACGATGGTTTTCCATTACTTTGGGTTACTGACAATATCGATGTGTTGATCGATGTGATGAAGAGTAGTATTTCAGATGCTGATGTCAAGTCGTTAAAATTACACGCAGTTGAGATGAGTTCTATCCAGTCCATAGAAAATGACGGATTTACAGAAGAAGGCACGAAAAATCACCAGGCGGAGGAGGCCGAAGAACATTTTCGGGATCCGTCCGATGCGTTGCATCTGCTGTTACTAGCCAGCAAAATTATCAAAGAACAGGATGGTGATTCACGTTTCGAGAAAATTAATCAAGAAATCAAAACCCGCCCACAAAAGAATGCGCTGTGCACCCTCTTGACAGGGAAGCCTGCCAATGAATCTGCTTGCTCTCTGCTGTCAGAATTTTCCATGGATTTGAGACTGGCTGCGAGTCAAGACTCGAGTCATTTAGGAGCCACTGCGCAGAGTGAGAAAGTGTACTACCCCGTGAGAATTGATGAAACTGCCGACGGAGAAGGGGAGCCCAAGTTTCCAAAGTTGGAGGAAAATGTGGATACTGCACCTGCATTGATTCCTCTTGGACCGATTATTCGAACTACAATTCCAAAAACGAAAAATAATGTACACCGCGCTCACTCCAAGACAGTCGAGAGAGAAAAATCAACATCTGCGTCACTGGTCGTTGATGATGCCATCATTTTCCGTCTTTTGTTTTCCGCTGATGAGGAAAAAGGAAAGGTTTCTCGATCAGCACATTCATCCACTAGTAGGTGAATGAAAATTTTGCGATAGCTATCCGTTCTACATCCAAGTTTCTTCAAAAATTGATTAGATCGATAAAAAGTCACATGTATATATTTGATTTCAAATGTCAATTTTTCAACTAGTAACTTTCAGTGTTAAAAGTCTCCTTACATCGAATTTCAATATTGCGCTCATTCCGCAAACTATAAATGGTTTTGTTTTGTGTTGTAGAGATCCCTCTCATTGGCTCAAAACTTGACAATGTTCTTGTGTTCGAGTTTGGAAATTTCAAGGTTATTTACATAGAGGTATCCGATACGATTCAGTGTTTGAAATTTTTGTTGTTTCCGTTAAATGTGATTTGTCGCAATGAACAAAAATTCCACTTTGCGTTTACCGAGAATTTTGTCATCATCGAGGTATATGCGTGGATTACAGCCTTTGCAATAATGACTGAAAAATGAGACTCGCAAAATCTTCATTCGTCCAGCATTTACTCTTAAGTAGAATATGGAATTATTAATTATGTATTTTAACTATTTCGTTTTTTTGTTTTCTTTCAAAAATCCAAGACGGAGGAACCAACGATACTTGAGAATAAAACTACTATCGAGGGAGAAGAAGAAAAGGCAAGGATGAATGAAGAAGGCCAGGAAGAAGAAAGTGAAAATCACATACAAGTGCAAATAAACGACTCGAAAAAAAATCATGAAAACGTAGCAAACATGCCGAGTCTTATAGGCTTTAATCCAACGAATGACGAAAATGTCTTGATTCTCCATGGCTCACTCAGTTTGAAGGATCGAAAAATGCCTGAAAAAAACTACCCGAGCCCATGCTTTTTCTCAGCGATTTCGTGCATCCTAGGGCTAACCTTGTATAATATGGGCGAAGAATTCCAAAGCAGCATCATCGACGAGATTATTCACAGTGGAAAATTCATATTCGAACAATTCGGGAAATTCAAACACAAACCTTTTCGTCGATTTCGCGGCATCGAAATATTTGATACAAAATTTGACGTCATTGTCGAACAACATGTCTACGCCGATCCAGAGAATCACAGTTCTGATTCATTGGAAGCGACTTTGATCAACTATATGAAAAGCAACACGACTGGAATTTTAATTTTCGACAATGCATCTTACGCTTTTTGGCATTTCGATGATGTGTATTGTCTTTTTAATCCCTACAGCTGCGACGAAAATGGAATCGCCAGCGAGCAAGGAGCGTCATGTTTAACGAAGCATAAAAATGAAAAAAGTTTCCTTTCCCAAATCACGAAGACTAACGAGGGTTTTTCCCGTAACAAGCCTTTTCGAATTTGTTCGGTAGCCATCACTCACACGAGTAACACGAATCTTCCTCGAGGCGAGAAAAGTATTGGTTCAGATTGTGGAGAAGAATATAAAAATCTCACGCCAGCAATATCGCCGATTCTCAATCACGCCGAGTCATTGATCGAGCTCCGCCATTGGTTATACGATACGAGCAAACTCTACGAAAATTATGAGCGATCGGTTTTGTTTGAAATTTTGGATGATGTGGCAATCGCGTTTCAAGCCCCTTTACTCGAAAGCAACGCCACAGGGCCGGATTTAGCTCTTCTCGTGAAAAAAGAGAAGAACATTCGTGGAATGTTTGAAAAAACCTACAAGAATCCGCAATTCCAGGACAAGGCGATTTCACGCATACCACTGGACCTCTGCGTGTTGGCTTGGTCCTGCATTTACGAACCCACGTTTTGGAACGTCACTATCATGAAAAAGCTGTTTGAAGCTTGCAGAGATTTCGTGCTTCGTAACCTCGATTTCCTTGGAAAGGTATCCATTTTCAAAACCGACGTTGTTTCCGTACCAGAAATTACAATAGCCAACTACAATTTTCAACCCATTTTTGGACCTCTGATAAGAGGCACGTTATACGCAACCGAGGGATGGAACTTGGCACGCTGTTTGAGAAAAATGTTCCAAGTGCCTATATACACCGGAGTGATTATTTCGATCGGGAAAACTCACATTGGCGCCACGTTGATTAATCGCCATTACTATTCATGGTGGCCCGTAACTGGCACGAGAAGCCTTCAGATGACGGTCGCGGATAGTTTGGACCACCTTCTGGAATTGCTCGTGAAGAAAATTGGAAAAGCTACGAGTGCCAGATTTTCCGCGAGACCTGTCGTCATTTCTTACGCGAGAAAAATGAAGCCAGATGGGAGTGCTGATGTCGACGCAGGTTTCCATAGAATAACGACTCTACCGGCCGACTTTCGATTGCGCGAGAGTCGCGATTTGCGAAATCATATCTTCAAAATGAGCCAACTCCAACGGACTCGCTTTGTCGTGGGAACCGGAAAAATCGAGGACCGATATGGGCTGAAGGAACCAACGCCGAACAGGGGTTATTTCATCGCCTTATTAGCACTGGTGCTGAAAAATGACCTTGCTCAATCCCCTTCGTCTCAAGTCATAGACAGCATTTTGCAAATGGGGGAGAATTTGTCCTGGGAATTCGACGCGATCGAGCATAGAACAGGCATGATTCTGAAGAATGTTCCCATAAAGGGCAGATTATTCAACCTTCGTGATCAAGTTGTAGTCGCCATCAGACAGAGTTGCTCGCATCTCATCTTGAAGAAACATTTCAAGAGATTTTTCCAGCGCAGTAACGGAGGTATGATGCGTTTCAACAACTGCTGTTACGGATTTTGGTACTCGGATGCGACCGAGTCTTATTACTTTTTGGACCCATACGAGCGCGACTTGAAAAATGAAACCGTTTGCTGTTTGGGCATATTCCCCAGTCTCGGTGCTATGGTGAAAAGCGCGATCCCAAGAATGTTGGCGGGAAATGCTGGATTTTTCATTCATTCCCTACACGTGGAATCAGTCGAGTCGAAGAATGTAAATTGCTCCATTGAAGACCCAATATGGATTTATTTGGATTTCCATTGGGAATATCCACACACAAGTTTCTGTTGCGAGGAGGAAAACGAAGAAAAAAGTCAAAATCAAGGGAACAAACGCGGCGTCAATATTAATGGCCAAGAGCGTGCCACGAACCATTACACCGTCAACATTCCCAATTGGATTCATTCACTATGGGGAACCATAAGCTGCCACGATCCGATTTTCGACACCAACGCTGGGAAAAACAAAATGGCGATTTGCGTAGCAGCCTTAGCCGCCGGAGAGCTCCAGCAGCCAGATTCGTGGGATCCCAAATTTCTCGACAACGTGGTGATCCAAGGGGACATGTACTACTCGCAAAGTCTCACAATTGAATCTCGTGAAAATGCTCACGGCAGCTGCTTCGATTTGTCGTCGCGATTGCAAATCGGTCCAAGAAGCAGCAACGTGTTGGTGAAGTTTAGCGAAAACGTCGAGGGCATCTTGTACGATGACGAGAAATCCCTCAAGGCAACTTTGAACGCTCTGTTCTCCGAAAAGCAAGCTGGTCGTGCCATTTTCAAATGCGGAGAACGTTGTTTCGCCATTTTCGGTTGCGAAGCTGCTTTTTATCTGATCGATTGTTGCTGGATTGGACCGCCATTATTTTCCAGGGGTCACGGTGCAACTTACGTTTTGCGGTGCGCAAGCATAGACGCTTTAACTTACGTCGCTTTGAAAATCCTCAACACCGATCGACGACTGGCATTTCAAATTATTCCAATCTCGTTTGCTGCTGGAAATCCATCTGCTCTCGGAAGAAATAAGGGTGCCTCGCCGAAACATCGAATTGCTCGGGAGGAGAAAATGGGGCGATTTCCTGGAAATGTCAGAGGTGCCAGAAATTTCAAGGTCCCGGGTTCCGAAACAGTCCCGAATTTGACAACTTTGCTTCGTTTCCGCAAAAATGTGAAATCAGGCGTACCATGGGCAGAAGAGACTCGGAATCCTGAAATTGGCGACGCCGTTGTCTCTGAAAGTGATAACACTAGTTTGGATTCTGAATTCTTCCAAGAAACCACACTTGAGAACGGAAAGGACACGGAGCCTACATCTGAAGTATTGCAAAGGCCTTTTGGAAATGTAGAGGTTATGACGGGACAAGAAAATGCGAGGAAAAATAATCCCGTATGTTTCCGAGCTTCCCCCCAGATCAAAGTTGATTTGAGCAAAAAGTATCCACAGATAATCGATTTCGTGAAAAGAAGAATCGATGGCTTGGGGCATGTGCATCAGGATTTAATGTACTTGGAAACGGATGAAAACTTCAAGGCCAGCTTTCTTACGGACCGTGGTCAGGCAGCTTTTGCAATGTTCAATGAAATTTTGAAACGCGAGAAATTCGAGAAACACGAACAACGAGAAGGGCCATCATCCCAAGAAGTCGATTCAGAAAACACCAGAGTCGATAGAAATGCAGCTTTCGAAAAAAATGCCGTACAAATTGAAGAGAAAGGGACAATACATGAAGAAACTGGACGAAATTGAGGAACAAGAATACTGACGAGCTGAATTTTTAAATAAGTGAGTTGTTATTTTTCAAAACAAAAATTTACCCATCCATCCATTTCAGATTTTGGCTAGAAAATAATCGTCACCTGAAAATTATAGATTTGAAAACACTGCGATGCACAATTTGAAGGAATGAAAATTCTCGATCAATCTTACCTGCCACGTGTGAGATGGGTGCACACCCCGAAAAAACACCGAAGATTCAACAGCAATCATCCCCAGGTTGAATGTAGAAAAAAAACCGAAAAATAAAAATTGTTCATCACAATTTATTTTACCAATAAGAAAATACACTAATTACAATTCTTCACAGACGATGACAATCAGAAAACGATCGAAGAAATAAATCAATCATAACGAGAGGATAAATCTCTAAAGGTGAAATTTTATGCACTCGTTACATTGCGTAGCTTGTTTTATGGCGTCATTAAATATTACGTTCATTCGTATTTGTTACAAGTTGAATATTGTCGATACAGTGGCAACTGACGTATCAATTTGCATTTTTTTTGCTGCAGAGAATTTTTTCATTTAGAAACTTCAACAAGTGCTCAAGTTTCTTACAGTAAAAAAATGTCGCACTCAAAGGACATACTTGTATAAGCTATTTTCTTGTAAAAGTATAAATCTAAATAATACCGCATCTTTTAAATAATATAACGCTTGTTATTGCTTATACACTCCATTTAGACACACTTCGCTCATTGTTATAAATCCAAGGCAAAAATATAAAATTTAATAATACGATGCAATCGCGGTTTCCGTGCAGTAACTCGATTTTACGCATTGACCTTTGCGTTTTCCTAGCCTACACAAGTGCGCGATTCCGCTAAGTACACGGCACATTTTACGTTCTCTCCATGCTCTTCGGAGCATGCTGTTTATGTGGAAAATGGTTAAAGAATGCAGAAAAAAAAGCATTTCCGCCAGTCAACGACTTGCTGTTGAAATGATAATATCAAAAACATGAGATTCTTATATCATCGAGTACGTTACAAACATAATCTTACTTTTTGCAGAAAAAACAAAATGCACAAAGGCCTTCGCCCTGAATTTATCCAGGCAACGAAGAAATACAATGGAAAAATGTGAACCAAAATGGAAAACAAATAAACATGTTGCATCATTCAACTTACGGGTCAAATGTTAATTGGTGTTTTATTGAAAGTCGAGGCGGGTGGTAAAGAAATAAGGGCTCGACATTGTTGAAACTCTATTCGGGAAAGGCACGGGTTTCTCAATACACTGCTAGTGGTTTTTTCCATGGAAATCGATCGGAGCTTTGTAAGATTAAAATTTTCAGCCCAGAATTCCATTTTCCTTGCATACACTTTAATAACACGATGCGAATTCCATGATTGAAAACAATAGCAAGCAACTTGGAATGTAGCTTCACAAGTTTTCAACTCTAAAGCTTTTCGAGGAGGACGGTCTTTAAAAAACGCTTTTGCGCGAAAGAATGATGTTATTATAAAATTGACAATAATAATTGATTTGTCATATTTTTGACTTTTCTTGTATGTATTGAAATTTTTCCATCTTGTCCGGCATAAACTGCAAGTCTGAAAACTGCGACGAAATTAGTAGTTCTGAACATAATAGCTTGAATTTCGGATGACGTTTCGAGTGACAATAAAAATTATTTCTCCGTTACTTGTGATGGCGCGGTAGCTTCGAGCGTTGGATATTGAATTTCAGCGTACTCGGTTTTATCCTCGTTGCGTCGTAGGACAGGATTTTGTTGGTGTTGCAAATCTAACTCGGCATAAACGATTCCGTCTTGGCCTTTGATTTGCGTCGTTGCTTTCGTTTCTTCCAACGGCATGGATGATGCCTTGAGCTAGGAGTGAAAACACAAAAAATTACATCGATACAATACGGTGGCGCATTTAGCCGAACAAGGGACAAGTATGAATATCATAGAGTTTCCAAGTCGAAGAGCTGATTGCATTAGGGTTTGCGTCGTTTTTATTCCCGCTTGCATATTGTTGAAGCGTCCGATGCTTTATCAGCGCGTTGACGCACTCTTGTATCATTTTCCAATTTCCATTTTGATCGGCATTGTTGATTGTTGCGTCTCGATTTCAGTAAACAACGAGGCTTATATTGTAGTCTGTTGTGTCCATGGCAATAAAACTCGTAAGCAAAAACAAGCGTGATAGGGAGACGCTTAACAATTCAAATGCGCAGAAAAATGTGTGGTTTAATGCATGTAAATTGTAGATGACAAGTCATAGAAATAATCGTCAAGCGAAAAAAGTGTGGAGCATGACGTTGCCGTTTTGATTGAATGTTAGGTTTCATCGCAACGATCCATAACGCGTTCGAAAAAAGCGTTATACTTGTGCGCGATACGATGAAAAAACACCGACCAAGTAATAAAAATTCGATCAATATTAATTACTGAAATTGCATTATTCATTTTTTTAACGCCTCACGATGAATTTTTTACATACCCACAAATTACATGTTTCTCGAAATTCCATCCATTTTCCCGACGCTCGCAGTTAAATTTGCTATCCATTAAAGAAATTTTTTCCTCTCTGCTATGATTTGATATAATTCGCGTCAACTACCGTTTTTTTCTAGCATTTTTTCTATGATGACTCAGATGAGGTTTTTCCGCTTGAAAAGTAAGGCAGCTTCCATCATATAATTCGAGGAAATTGCATGAAATAACAACCCACCAAGTTTCGCCTCATGGGATTTTTAAAATGAAAAAAGATGATTTATTTCATATTTTCCGAGCAAGTCGATCTCGAATTTTTCCCTAAATCATCCATCGATGGCTTTTCGACGCATCTTTCGAAATATAAATATTTTTACTCATTCCGTGATGAGTCAATTTTCCGGATGATGGAACGTAAGTTTTATTTTTCTACAATGTGAATATTGACAAGTTTGGTTTGGCAATGATTTTTTTACATAGAAAAATTGCGACGGTGCCTTGTTCTTGGCCTACAAGATGGAGATATTCCTCGAGAGAAAATTCACCGCTGTTGGAAAAAAAATTTAAAACGTGCTTTACCTTCTCATCGTCCACGGTGACGACGGTTCTGACAGTGTCAGTGTCCCCACCGGAAACCTTGTCTTTCTTGTATCTGAAGAGCTGCAAGAGCTGCGACTTGGCCTTTCCCCGCAAAGCTGTGTTGCTGCTGTCAACCTCATTTCTAGAGTACCTCCCAGCCGATTCTGTGTCGCTTCTGCCATTTCATGTAAGAATATTCATCGTTACGAGGCAACTACTCGTCTTTACATGATTATTGAGAAAACACTATTTACCGTCATCAAAGAACAACGGCCAAGGGAATTGGTAAAAACGATTTGTATCCCTTCCGCGATGAAAGGGCAAGGCATTGTGGAAAAGGACGTAAAAAGTCAACGACGGGCCATATCATCGGGAGACAGAGAAAAAATGCCCGTTCGCGGATTGCACTCTATTTTCCTACCTCTGATTCATTGCCGGAGCGATTGCCAAGTACTTGCCGTTGGCACGAATCGAATTGGCTAATTTTTGTGAAAAATTACAGCATTCTGTACAAGTTGGAGCGAATCAGATTACTCGGCTCCAAGGTCGTGCGGAAAACTTTTGTGCGTAAATTTTAGAGTTTTTGTACACTGAGAAAAATTCAGCGCACTGTTTACGGTGAAAACAAATTTTTTTCATCATACCTGACAGAATACTGTCAATACAGTAATTATTGCGGTATCCACCGTACTCGTTGCGGTGGATAACCGGAATCGTTTGACAGTTTCTAGAACTGTGGCTAAAAGCAGTAGTCAAGTGGATCCACCGTACTCGTCGCGGTGGGTAAGCGGAGTCGTTTCACAGCATTTCACAGTTTTTAATACGCCAGAGTTTAACCTACAATGCTGTCAAATGCCGTGTGCAGATGAATATCAACCATGTTGATACCGTATCTAATAAGCACTGCGATTGACGGAATCGGCAACGGCCAATCGCAGGAAGTGATCCGGAGAGTCCCCGTAAATATTCAGGTGCTCGACCGTACTCAGTCCGGCGAATTAAGGGTACTCAGCACGGTGACCCGGCGTATACATTGCCTTCGATTAAGGTAACGTCTCCTGTCAAAAAGGCTTGCGCTTATATACCGTCATGAGTACGGTGGGTACCGCAGTCACTACGCTGTCTTGACCGTATAGAGTCAGGCGATTGTGAAAAAAAATTTTTTCACCGTAACCAGCACGGTCAAAGTCAGCAATCATCGAGGTGCATTTTTCTCAGTGGAGACAATTAAGGATCTTTTGATGATTTTGGCCAGTACCTCTTTGGGCAGTGGTGCGTAACAAATTTTGACTCGAGTGAGTTGGCGATTGTTTAATTCTCAAGTGTACTCGGGATATAACTTTTTCGTATCCTCACTGCGAATCTTTGGAAAATTCCAAAGTAGTCTAATCATCATTCGGATTGTTTTGAAATCGCGAAAATTGTAGCATTCTCTTGCTTTCAACTTTGAAATCTATGATTGAATGTTCTCTCATTGCGAAAGTTGGAAAATTTGCTTCATAAATGTTTCATGAACAAAATTCATTTTCAGATGAAAGAGTGCATTTGGTGACGGCAAGTTTTGGCACTCAAAGCATATAATCTTATATTAACGCTACGACAGATGCGAATAGAGTTTTTTTTCATACTTACGATTCTCCCAAGTTTCTCTTGACTCGGCCTGAAAATTTTTAAAAAGAAAAAAAATTGAAACTCGTAATCTTGATCTTGAAACTCTCAGATTTCCAGCAAAAATTGAGTTTGCATACGTCTCATCATATTATATCTGTACAGTTGACTCATCCGGATATTTTTCATAATAGCAAATGTAAACATTTACCCGTTTCTATGACTCTTATGGTTGATGATGTTGTGGAGTTTGGGAATATCTGACATTAATTCTGAGAACGACATTTTAGACATTTATAATATTGAGGAAAAAAGGCAAAATTTGAATGGTTTTATCTGATTGTGAAATATTTCAACCTTGTACGACCGCAATGACCGCAGTCAAAAGAATTTTGTCTGGAAATCGAGAACGCACGGAAAACTTAAAACAGTAGTAATCGGCCCATCATTCCATTGGAAAATAACGCACAACTTGAAATCCTCTGTATATTGTTTGAAAACAAATCTGTTTATTTCAAAATCATGTAATCCCTAATAATATCATAGTATTCAATGAATTTTCATTAATTACGTACAGCTTTCTATATGAGATTCACTCAAAAAATGGTTCGTTAGATCGTACACCAATCGTTTTTCTACACCGCGTAATTTTGTCAAGCCCGTACAAAAAGTTTGTCGCTCTTCGTTGACATGCGCTTTTCCCGGCCCGCTCAATACAATCGACATTCATTTCTTTTATACTCGTTGTCGAAAACAAGCTGCTGCTTTCCTTTTCGATTTCACGCTTTTTTGCCAACCTTGAAAAATTTCGTTTTAAATCCCGCGAAACGATAGTCGGAACTTTGCTGGCTTCCAGACTTTGTACAAAATGAACGACCTCACATGAATGATTTCATGGACTCTGACATGGATGATGATTTACATTCGTGTACGCCAACTACTTGCCATCATTACAAAAACTTGTAGGAAACGTCGTCGATATAAAAAGTGAAAACCGGCGGAAAATGTGGGCCAGGCGAAAAAAGGCATCAAAGCGTTCGAGCACGACAACCCGATATAACGCGAAATAAAGCGCGGCTCAAGATTTTTTTTGCCAAGTCGTATGCGAAGGGTTTGCTGTTATTGGCACGAGGCACTTTTTCAAAATCTCCATGCAGACATCGGCACGTTTTCATTTCTCCTATTCTTACTACTATTTAAATTGATTCCATTTAAAATTCATAAATCTTGCTTTTCAAGGATTACAGCGTCATTCAGATTACATTTTTCATGCAACTCGATTTGAATCTCGTTTTGAAATTCGGTTCTCACAATTCATCAGAGATTGAGTTATTCGTGAACGTAATTCGTATTTGCTGTATGATTTTATTTACATGCACGTATTTTATTTATTTCTTCAATTTCGTAAGCTGCCATCTTCAATTTGAATTAGTTGAATTTCCACACTCGCAAATTTTACACTGGTTTTATTCGTCTGCTTCATTTTGTAATACATAATGCTATTCATTCAACTTGGAATAAACTTTGAGTTCCACAGACCCATTTATGTCATGTTGAATTGAAAAAATCCAAGTTGCGAACGTTAGATCCTTCTCTTGAATTGAAAAAAAAATGACTCAAACCAATAAAAACCTCCCACAGCGTATGCACTCGGCTCTTGCAAAAGTCTAAAATTTAACTCGTCGATAGTTAGACTCGTTCATCGATAATAATAAACAGTCGCCTTAAATCTCTTTCAGCTCTTACATGTAATCATTTTAATTCGCAAAATTCACAATTTTTTCTCCACTCGATGGGTTGAGAATAAATTTCAATCGTTACTATCACGTAACCTAAGCTTACATTAACATAAATATATATTTATATTATATATATACTCCCATTGTATGGCCAACGATCATGCCTTTTTTTTTGTAACGTATCATATACGCTTCGGTTACAAATTTTTTAGTTTTTCTTTCGTCGAAATTTTGACCTCAAGATACATGTGACCTCGAACGTAAAGTTCCCTTCGCGAGAAACATGGGGCATTGATATTTTACTCAAGCATGACCATTGAAACTCACAATCGTATCACTATATTTTATATAAAGTTGGATCATTTACGGAACGATTTTAGAGATATTACATTATGATTAACGAACATTTTGTACATCAACATATCAGCTTCGTTTCACCCCTTCATTGGCATTTTCTCTATTTCTCATCTTTCTCTCTCATTTACTCACTCACTCACTCACTCGCTCGCTCGCATTCTCATCATCGGCAATAAGTGCGGTACTTTGAAAACGCGTGTCCTGGATGAAAAAATTTTTCCTTTCTTCTCTCTCGTGTTCAAAATTTTGTAAAATATTGTACGATTTCAACAAGTGTCCCCGAAAAGTCGTGTAAAAGCATACAAACGTGAAAAATGTGCTTGAGCGTCGAAAGTCTTCGGTTGTACGCTTCGTACTTTTTTTTTTTTTTAATTTCATCGGCGGCAAAGGGCGCAAGACTTGTCACAGTGCTTAATTATGGGAAAAATTTTGCATACATAGTCTAGACGAGATTTCACGATGTTGACGCTTTTTTTCTTTCAAGAGGTTTTCGAAATCTGTCATATTCAGTCACGAAATTCATGCTGACAATCGTATAGAAAAAAAGCGATCGGAGCGGTGAATAAAAATGCTTTCTTGAAATAAAAAGAAATTCTTTAAATTTTCTCAATCTCGTATTTCTGGTTGAAAAGAAATAATCGTACAAGTACGAGCAAAATCATCGTTCTCGACAAAAACGACGTTTGCTACGTTTGTTCCGCGATGAACGTTTGTTCCGTGAATGCTAGGCTTTATTATGTGTCACATCAGTCCAGATTCTTCCTCATCTTGCTATATTCCTAATCTTATTATAACAATATGATTAATCAAACTATTACGGCACGAAATCAATGCTACAAAGGTAGAGGCCTGTGAATTTTAAAACGAATGTACTTGCACAAATGTCTAGTCCAATGCAGAAAGTTTTCAAGTGATTGTAGATTTTTTTCGCGGGACTAACAGCGATTCGTGAAAGAATATGACATGAAAATATTCACATATGTAGCTTTTATAATCATGCACGATACCCACCGATTCATTAAATAACTTGTACTATCATGCATGAAAAATTTTTTCCAAGTAAGAGCATGTTTTTATTGTCACAGTAAAATCGACAATTATCTCACCCGAGCATGCTCACATACCGAGTATGGAGAAACGTTTTGGAGACGACGCGAGAAAGATGGCGCGGTGTAGGTGTCGATATTTCGTGCATAATCCTGCATTCGACTACATATATTTGATCGACGAATATATAGAAATCACTCTCCGCATTGACAAAAAAAGTAGAGTATTCAGACAACTAGTATCACAAATATCAGTGCTCACGAGTACATTCATCGAGAGATTTTAGTTTCAAGTCATCACGATCGAGCAAGTTGAGAATAAGTAAATCATACAAGTCGACTGAACGCATATAATATGTCGAGATCGCGCAGTCAAATAATTTATCGAAAGGCTGAATTGTTGCAGTTGAAAGTCTTTTCAGGCACATGATTGTTCAGCGGAAATTGGCTTAATTCAAAAATTTCAAATGGCTCGTCCTGGTGACATCGTTACGAATGATGGTGCCTGACTGAAAATGAAATGTGGCCAATGTATAACGTCACATCTTTTATGACGTGAGATCAAACATGTCTGAGGTAATATTTGATACCAGATTTATCTCATGCCATACCTGACGTCAGATTCCATCTAATTTTCCACCAAAGTCTACTGTAAACATACAAATGAATTTAAAGATGCTACACATCGCATTGCATCTCTAAAAATTTGATTACAATGCGAATACGTTTCAGCGAATAAAATAAAAGGACGGTTAGAATAACAAAGTTTCCCTGGCAATCGGGATGCGACGTTAAACGTCGCTTACGAAAATGACTTCAAGAAAAGCCTTTTAAAACCGTAAAATGACATGGAAGAGTTATATTGTGATATTTCAAGAGATATTTAGCAAAAAAAAAAAAGAAAAAGAAACGATAGGATTTGCCTCAATTTGTCATTTTGGATAGTTAACAAGGATTTTTCCTCAACTTGCCATTTCATAATTTAGGCGTGTGAAAACAGTTGGAAGAAAAAAAATATCAAACTTGTCATAAAAAAACGTTTATTTTCTAACTTGCACAAGTTAAATAATGCCTAGTTAGGTTTTTTACAGTTGAAGAATTGTAGGATTTCCTTGCAAGCATTATGCAATGCTACAATTCTTTAACTGTTAAAAAACCTAATTAGGCATTATTTAATTTTCGCAAGTTAGAAAATAAATGTTTTTTGTGACAAGATTGACATTTTTTCCCTTCAAACTGTTTTCACATGCCTAAATTATGAAATAGCAAGTTGAGGAAAAATCGTTGTAAACCATCCAAAATGACAAATGAAGGCAGATCCTACCGTTTTTTTGCTAAATATCTCTTGAAATATCAAAATATAACCCTTTCATATCATTTTCCGGTTTGAAAAGGCTTTTTTCAAGTCATTTTCGTATGCGACGTTTAACGTCGCATCCCGATTGCCAGGGTTGCTATTCTTGCATTCTGCCGTTCATTACTAGCTTTTGCAAAATCTTACTCGAATTTCCACGTGGCTCAACTTTTAATCACTGAATCTTTTGGTGATACGAGTTGTCATATTGTTTCTGGTAAAATTACAACAAGGAATTTCGTCGCACATTATAGCCGCGAGCATTTTGAACTCGAGTTGTAATCACTTTCAATAGCGCACAATAAATCACCCGGATGGTCGATTGCACAACTATTATCCAATTTTATACTGTAGTATTATGTATAATAATTATTTCCGTGGAAAAAATGTTCATGTTCATTTATACGTGGGCGTCATACATCAACATATTATATACTTGTTAGTTGTTATAAATTGCGGTGCAGACCAGACACTGAATTACATCAATAATTTTGATGCAGTTGATACTTGTTCAGCGATCGAAATGTGTTGTCTACAAACCTTTTCTAAAATTGACGAATATGTTGACAGCAAACATTTCCAAGTGTTGCATTTTCATTCAATGACATATATTTCAAGAATACTTTTTCTCGTTTTCTAAAGTGTTAGATAATGATTCCTTTATCTTGATATGCGTTTTTTGAACGAGTTGAGAAAGTCGCATGATCCAGATGGAGCTTCATTTGTTACGATCATGGTATTTTTCAGTTTGAAAATGATAAAATGCGAATCATAAAATCGAGGGCTCGACAACTTTGTGTTACCTCTGCCGTGTACTTTGAATGTAATGATTTTCGCAATGGCGATTCTTTCAGCTTGGCCTTGAAAGTCAGTAAGTACGTTTGTTTAGTTATTTCGAAAAATCCTTTCGCCCGGCAACGGAGATATCAAGCATGAAATAATCCAAAGCTTATTTCAAATAAATAAGCAATTTTGAAGAAAACAATTAGGGTAGGGAATTTCAAACTTGTGTCACTTGTTGCTTGATGTTTTTCAAACAGGCAAAAGAAAAAAAAAACTTTAATGGAATGATTTTCACGGCCCGTGATAATGATTTCTGTGGATGACGCAAGTCTCTGTTGGCTGTCAACTCTTATCTGCTCTGGCGAGTTTCACTCTCGTTAATTAAGCCCGAGCTAATCTCGCTGGCCATTGAATGTGTTGGCTAACTGAATCAGGCCTTTTTTCGTGGCGGCGTGCGTTCTCGCGGTCGCAACCTTGCCAGCTCGTCAATGATTTGTGCTGATGGTGTGAATTATCAAGAACGATTCATGGGTCTGGATGCATCGATCTGATATGAGTCTTTAATAGATTATCACTGGTAATTGTTTTTTTTTTTTTTTTTTCAAACGATTTCGACTGATTTTGACGAGTTGGCGCATTACACGGGCCACTCTTATTCACATTTCCAGCATCAACGTGATTTTAAATTTTGATTTTTACTTGAAGCTTTCATTTTTATTTTTCAAATGTTTCAACCATTCTAATGTTGCATCGGTAATTTGAATTTTCAGCGCTACTGAAATCGACGTTGCCTTTTGAACAGCTTTAAATGAAATTCAAAAGTTGAACTTGGCAAATTAAAAATTTTTCTGAACTAATAAATGCAAAGAATGCAAAACATTTTCCGAATCGAAAAATGCAGTCGAGGATTGTTTTGAAAATATGTAATATAAGTTAGTATGAGCAAGAGATAGTTTTCCTGGACAAATGTTCCATCTTTGATATTTTTGTCAACATATGATTTATAAAATAAATTTTATATGGGCATCCAAGTTCAAAATCAGTATTTTGCTAAATTTGGAATATGAAACAGATGTTGAAATAATATTCCAAGTAAGCAAAATTCAAAGTCCTTTGTCTATAGTTAAATCACTGAAATGAAAATGTCTCGCATGGTTCGTTCCGTATTAGAGATTGTCAATGGATCATAAAGTTATGCATACAGCGTTTTTTCGAGTTTTCATTTTCCATTTTTAAAAGATGAAATCAAGTGATGCTATATATTAAGGAAAATTAAAACACGTGAATCTTGTTTGTCGGTTAAATCGTCATTTGTGCAGTCTTTGCGAGAAGTTTCTGTGTTTGACATCAAGTCTGATTGATGCGCCGAAACAAGCGCTCAATCGACGGATAAAAATTCTAGGAAAAGGAAGACCACATACGCCAAAGCGACAAATAACCGTAAGATGTTGAAATTACCGCGATAAAAATAATATATTGAATTCGCGAAGCATATTGTAGCGTGACCGCATCGGGCTTACATCCGGCACTGCGTATGTGACGGTTTCCTTTTTCATAAATGAATCATGCTTTTCGCGCGTGCATGCTATAATTCGTCCGTAACGTATAATCATCTTCAGCTTTGTATGACGCTCATACATAAAAACCCATCAACATTCATCAACACTTTCAACCTTGCTTATAATTTGTTTTCTAGTATATACAATGAATAGTCAAAAGCAATCATCAGACAGTTTTTTACAATAAAGGCTTTTCAGGACTGGATTGTAATGCAACCAAGATGTAAATGGTTCAATTATTTACAATGAATCAATGTTTATCATACACCTGTGAAAAGAGGTACGTATGTATGAAAAATGTCGAGAAAGAAAAGAACGGAGAACATTGTTCCAACGGAATCGAGCGTGGTTGCTATTACTGTTACAAAGGTTTACAATCTTGGAGAGCGAAACGCCGCCAAGAGGAATGTAAATTAAGTAAAAACACCTGTACAAAATTAATTGCTTCGTACATTCGTGAAAACAATCAAGGTTAGACTGCCCTTACGTTCTATCTAGCAACGATGCGTTAGTTTATCGTGAAAATGAAGGCTTAATGCGTAAATCAATCAAAGAAAGGCAAAACAAGTCGAATCAACTTGACTCGGCCTCGTCTCTCTTTCGCCTTCAACATTTGCCAAGTTTTGGGCAGTTGGTATTAAATAAAAAGGGACGGACGTCAAGTTTCTCACTACGAATTGTCCAGATCATGCATTGTTTATTTTGCACTGGAGATTCATGTTGATCAAGTTTGAACGAGAAACCAAAATAATGCAAAATATCAATAACCCGCAGTTGCTGCGATCAGATCATCATTCCAAATAATACTGATCGGAAAGTGAGACTAAGCAATAATGGAATGTGTGCTTACGATTAGGATTCCTATGTCTAAGATTTCGATATTTGCCCAATCGCGCGTTGACGCGTGGGTTCGAGTGGGATGGATCGACGATTCTTCTCGACGAGGTGTCACTGTCCTCTTGTCATACTCCTCACCCGTGTAGCCAGGTCAACGCTCGACGGGACAGACCCAAAATGAAACACGTCCCTTCTTTTTTTCTTCACTCAAATCTTTAGCCTACTGAACAATACGTCGAGCGCGAACTCGTCCAAGGGCGAGTTGGCGAGCCTCAACATATTCTCCCGACGTGGTAACGACAATCATCTCGATGCGACCAATGCAAGTGCGTCGTGTGAAGGAAAAGCGCTTCTGGCTGGATGATGAACGCGTTGTTCCACGGCGCTGCTGCTGCTGCTTCGGGCAATGCTTGAAAAGTTGTTTTCTCGAAAAGTATGTACAAAATCGCGCGGGGTAAGGAGAAAAAGAAGAAGCCGGCTTGCAGCGAGCGACCAACGCACCGAAAGACCAATGCCAATGATGGTATTTGCGTAGTGGAATGGGGCCAGGGCGCGAATTCAAACGCTCGCCGGTCATTCATCGTTTAGTTTAGACGGGCGTGTCCGTTTTCTCGTCCTTTTTATCCTTGCCATTGACGTACTCGGTGCTCGCGTGGATCGGATTTTCCTGGCCCCCGATTTTCTCGCCGATGATGTGGGGATCCTCGCGGTCGTCGTCCTCGTCGCCCGGAGTTATGTGCGCCTCGCTCCCCGCGCCGGCCCCGCCCGCAGCCTCCTCATCGCCGCGATGCCGCCTCGCTGAAACACAAGCAACGCCAACCATCGGTCAAGGCAACGCACGTGTGGTCATCGTCTCTAAATCCTATCCATTCTACTCCGTGTTTTTTCTTTCTTCAAGAAAAAAAACTTTTTTCAGGACATGACCATGAATCCGAGCTTCATTTTTCGTATCGAGAAACGTAACGCGCTTCTCTCAACTCACCGGTCGGATGTCGAATATACGTTTTGTAAACATCTCCCGCGTTGGAGACGAACTATCAATTCCTCAACTGTAGGAAAGACAGGAAAAGGGGGGAGTAGTAGCAACTTTTACCAGCATTGACTTAAAACAAATGTCTCGAAAACTACAGGAATCTTCCCATGTAAAAACTTGATTAAGTTACTTGAAGAAGAATAATGCAGATTGTCATCTCGCAAAATTTGAAAAAATCGTGAAACTAGAAAAATGTACTCGAAGAACATGAATTCAAAATCATTGACCAAGGATCCCTCGTGAATAACTTGAAAATGTGAAACGGCACAAGTATGACGGATGAGAATTACAAAAAAAAGTATCGAATTCAACAGCCGAGACTCGTTTCAAAAATCACACAGTCTTATTTCAGATGGGCAGGTTTCTGATAATTATTCAACTCGATTTCTCACATGTACCTCCTTTTTGGAGAATATCATGCGCGATTCACGATGAACCTGCCTGTAAAGTTTTGTCAACATTTTCGATTGAATTGAAATGTTGCTCAATCGATTCAAATACTGGAATAAAAGCTAGCTTGACGATAGATCGATATTCTTTGCGAGATTTTAGATTTGGAACACTTGAAGTAATCCGAATCCCAACAGCGTGTGGTTCACGTGAATTATTTCTTCCATCTTTGTATTACGATAAATCATCGATAGCTACGAATTCATGTATTAAGTGTAAATGTGCATTGAAACCTTAGATTGACCAGCGTCTATTTTTGCCTGAAGAAATCTCGGAAAAACCTACTCTGTTATCAAGCAATGAAATAACCAAGTATAAAAAGAAATTTTCTTATTGCGATTGCTGATTATGCGGAAACGTTTTGAATAAAATACTTGATCCTTGTAAACAATGTCTTCCAGATTTCATCCCAGTCAATTCACTGAATTATGAGCCAACGTTTCGACCCCTTTTTCAGCTTTTTTTCAAAGCAAATTCGATCCATAGAATTGTTCTTCTTTTTCTAAGGATTTCCCTGATTGTACGGTTTCAATGAAATTGAATGTCCTCAAGCATACTGCATACTTGTGACAGATTTTTTATACCAAAGGGCATATACTTTGTTGACCGAGTCGAAGCTGAGGCACAACATCTCACGAGCTTTATGCTAAAGCGAATGCTTTTCGGGTTTTTTCGACCTCAGAGTGGTTGAAAAATGGCATCTCTGTTGTCGGCCAATGTTTTGGACCGTCACCTCAGGTTACGATTGAAAATTTCTCAGAATCGTCGATCCTTTCACCGACACTTGTCGACTTGTGAGACCTGACAGGGTTGTCCTCAACTTGAGCCAATTGTCCACAAATACATGGTCCTCAATTTTCTCCGTGCGAAAAAACCCGATGACAAGCATCCAACTTTGCGTGATATATTCAACTATTTTTGGTCAACTCACGCGTCAGAAAACTCGAAAATTTTGGCATCAACAGCCGTGATTCTCAGCATTCTCAGTTCTCGCGCCTCGTACTGACAACTGCTGAGAACTCGGACCTCGACTTTCATCAAAATATCTAGCCTTTTTTGCTGGCATCTCAAGTAACGTATTGTTACATATTATGCACCGTCTCCCGTAAAATGAGCATCAATAAATGACGTAGAAACTCGTTTTACAGCCAACAGGTACATGAAAAAAAAAAACAACATTAAAATTTTCTTTTTACACTTGTTGCATAGAGCGTGCAGTCATTCCGATTTTACTAGGAGCTTGAATTTTCTTCAAAACCCATCATAATGTCCATACTGTTATCGTTTCATTGAAAAAATATCTATATACGTGTATACAACACTAAACAACAGGCCAGGACATTCAAAAAATAGCAAGAAAAACATGTAGCTGCATTGGCCAACATTCCAATGTGAAAAGACTATCGCGCATGTTCACCAGCCAAATGTTTTTCTCGATGAGATTTGGTTTCGTAAAAGTTACACAAGTTTGATGTACAGGGGACTTGACATTAACATACACAGGCAAAATCATCGCACTAAAAGTCTACGAGTCCAAGCACAAGTGAAAATTCAAAGACGATGGACACGTGATGGCCGTCGAAATGATGGTTCACAGTCGGGGAAGCGAGCAAAAAGGTAAAGAATAAATAATGCTTATGATTGCGATTTGAGGGAATTCCGCGAATCGTCAACCACACTTGATTGCCTTAGCCGATAATCGGTGGTTGCTTGTACCTTTCTTTTTTCGTATCTTGCGTCGAAATCGATAGTTGCTGGTTTAAACATGCAACGGTGGCGTGCAAGATATTTGTGGCGTTTTCTAATGAGACCTTCAAAATTTTCTTGTCAACAAAAAAAAAGGATGATGGTAAAAACGAGAAAAAAAAGTTGAAGCTGAACTACAACATGGAAAAAAATGTTACAACTCCATCACGTGAAAACATTAAATAACCCTTTTTTAGTGAAAATATTTGCGAAAATATTCAAAAAAAAAAAAAAAAAAAAAAAAGAAAAAAAACTTGAAAGAGGGATGTATGAAGAATGTCGATGGTATTCCAGTGGTCGAGGCTGTTGCATACAATTCGAATGAGATGCGGATCTTGATCGAAAAATTCGAAAAACTCGAGCTCATCAAAAGATTCTTTTCTGAGAAAAAATTGCCAACCTAAATGCATGCAAATCGTATGTAAGCAGCACCAACGCCAACCGTGTAAAAATCTTGAAAGTCTCAAACGAAAAAGGAAAGAGTTCATCTAAGTTTTCTAGCTATCTAAATTCGAGCAAACAGACTTGTAACATTGGGAAGAGATATATTTTGCCGATTGCTTCTTGCAACTCTGCTGCCTGAGGTGACTTACCCCTGGACAGTGTCATGCCTAGAGTACGGTATCGCACGGTTAATGTCGCTGTTCCTTCATATTCTTTATTTCTCCCGACTTGCATGCTGTCCTATCGGTAGCGGCACAACACACAAGACATCATATTCGTACAAAACAGTTTGCTGGCATTAAAATTAGACGTTGGTAGCAATAATTTTTGAGCAACGAATCGTCGCCAATTTCGAAACTTGGTAACCTAACGTTCTGCAATTTCTCGCCTCAACGGATATACAAGGCTACTCGGAAAAGTAGAAACAGAGTAACTGAAGGCTCGTTTTTTTAGCCAGCCTCAATTTCAAAAATATCAACCTCGACGTTAATTTTATTGTTAACATTTTCTGTTATGGAGGATAAATTTGTTTTTGCAAAGTATCGAGTTTTCTTTAAACGTAGACAATATCAGTGAACTATTTGTAGTTGCGGAATCCAGAATGATGGTCGAATGGAAATATGCGAATTAAAGAAATGTAAACTCACCTGCGAAACACCAGCGTCCGGTAGCACGCGCAAAGATCATGAGGAACACGAGGAGCACGAGAACGAGCACACCCACAACTATACCAATTATGGAGCCTGCGTCAAGGTCGACACCTACGAAATACGCGAATAAAGTTAGCCAACACAATTTTTTTTTAATCCTTTTCCTTTGTAGAGAGAAGCGAAAGTATGATAATGAATGATAGAAGCTTTTTTTGTCAAACTTTGCACTTATCAACATTTGAAAGTTTCGAAAGACGTCATTTACTTTTCCTGCAGAATTGCACCTTCAGTCGATTCGCACGAGAGAGTGCCATGGAAATTAATGGTCAAAGAAGAAAAAAAAAAAAAAAAAATTGTACGATTAGTATACTCGAAGCTTGAGGAAATTGTTTCAGACGTCTCACGTAGGTGAGTCAGCGTCACCTACGAGAGAATTAAAACCGCGCGCATAATGAAACTAGGTTTTTCGAAAACTTGTTCGAAACAATTCGGATTGATATAAAAGTTGAATTTTCGAATGTCCAAAAAAAGACGAGTAAGAGCACTTTCTCCTGCTTAATCTAATATGAAAATGACATTACCCAATGCGTGCATCTGTTCGGACAGCTTGCCGTACAGCTGAGTGAAAGCTCCTGCGTGAAGGCGTGCAGTGAAGGATTTTTAGTTAAAACACGCAATTATTAAGGTCGGGGAAAAAGAGGTGTCCTGGTGTGTAATAGCGTGTCTGCGACTCGGATACAACTCGCGAATTGAAGGAGAAATTTCCGTAAATCTATACGGTGATTCACTCCTTGCCCACAGACGAAAAAAAAAAAAAAAGTAAAGAAATATAATCATCAGTCTTTCCCTGCAAGGCGTATACATTTCCGTTTCGGGAAAACGGTGCAACGTGTGAGGAAAAATATTCCAGCTACGAAATTGACGGGCGAGATTGCTCGAGACGCTGACGATGCAGACGCCTTACGTTGAATATTTCATTGCCGAACGAAATTTGACGTTTACGACGCACGTCACATTTTTAAAACAAGCATGCATTGTGTATGATGCGACGAGGAAGACGAAATAAAAGAAGAAGCATGATCTGAGTCGTGTGAGGCTGAGAGGGAAATGGGGGAGAGGAGGAGGAAAAAGGAAACTCAACTCACCCGCGGGTTCGGCGGACGTGGATAACGCGATGTGATACTCGTAGGCCCCCTCGTTGTTACGAGCCTCCAAAATGTAATCCTTCTCCGTGTCCGATTTCTGAACGCTGTCGATCGTAAGTATCACGCTCCAGATTCCGTTTCCCTGATTATACAAGAATCACACTCACCTTTAAAATCAATATCGCGTAGCTACAATTGTTCAATGACGTTTACTAATAATCAGATAAAATGTAAAGACCATCGTTTTTGATCAAGCTTGTGTTTTCCGCTCCAAACGAATCATTCTACATTGTATAACAATGCAGAATGCACGTTTCCAAAAATAACGAAAAAGCAAAATGAAAGGACGAATGAAATCATTCGAAACGAAATCGAATCGAACCATTAGAGTAATCTCAAGACTCGTAAAAAACGTGCCATCTGTTTTCGTTATTTATGAAAAACTTGTTTTGCTGAGGCTGCACGATTTCCGATTCGTTCTAATGTCTTCCATGATGAGCAAACTTTGGAATTTGCGATTTCCATGGGAAATCTCGTCCCGCGAGCTGGGAAATTGGCGTTGGGACTGTTGGGAGGTTAGACGAAACTTGGGCGGCGCGGGGAAAGTGTGCTTGGCTTCCGACACTTGGGGGGATGGAAATTGTTTGTCAACATTATTCTTACTATTCTCTCCGGGGTGGATGGCTGCAAGCGGCCGCTCTCGTCGGGAGCTCCCATCCTCAGGATTTCATCCTTAATGCGCCACTTGAATTCCGGCTGCGGGTTCGCGTAGACGGTTACATTAACGACTCCTTTCTGCCCAATTATGTAACCGAATTGATGGATCGTGTCTTGCGCCTGAGGGGGATCTGCAAATCGCATTTTTCATTGTGATTCAAATTTTCAACACTCGGCAAAAGCTTACGCGTGTACGACGTATGCGCTTTTCCAAAGGCTGCTGGTAGGATTACGAAAAAAATATCCGAACATTGACAAATATTCTTCGACATATTGCCCAATGCATCATGAGAAAATTGTATTCGTATGATTCGAATATATGCTCGAGTTATACTTTTATAATTTATCGTTATCATCGTTATCAGTATGATGGGAATTCATTATTCTAATAAAATCATCATTGCCATTATTCTTCTTGATATTACTATTGTATATTATGAATAATATGTAATACACAAACGTGAGGTTTTAAACATTTTTCGGAGCAAGCACGCGTAGCCCATGAGTAATGTGGATTTAATACCGTTCCTCTTGTCGCACTATCGAGAAGAAACATTGTGGAAAAGACTTACAAGTGACGAAAATTTCTCTTTGCGTTTCCAATGGTCGTTCGAGGGCGACGTGACGGGCGCGGCAGATGACTCTTTTCCCGTTGTCTCTCCAGTCCAAGGTATGCGAGACGTTGAGCATAGCTTGGCTCATATCGAAGTGACTCGGTTGGTGGTAGTACAGCATATTGTCGTCTGTGGTCAAAAGTTGGTCTCCTGCAATAAGGTTATACCACGTGTAAACAATGTTTATTTTACGCAAATGATGCGGCGGCGCTAGATTTGGAACAAGCAGCGCTACTGCGAGCTACTGTAAAGCGGAGAAAATAGGAAATACTGTAAAAAGGAGAAAATCCAACCGATCCGAGAACTTTCGGATAGTTTTTTTTATTTCCAAGTGTGTTTCTTTCAGTGTTGTAGGTCAGAAGAGAACATTTTCGACAATTTGATTCACAGTCCTGAATATTCCGTTACAAGTCTATTGATTTTCATCTGCGATTCGATTATAATGGAAAAGATACATTTGCAATTTTCAAGCAGTCACGTTTTTTGTTTTAATGATTTTCAAGTTTCCTTTAACGTTTTTAACTGATGTATTTCCAAGTTTGGTAGAAAAATCTTCAAGAAAGAATGTTACGATGATCCAATTATCGTAATTGGTGGATGTTTAGAGTGAACGAAGAGTCGTTGGTAAAAAAGTTTCAAGTTTTAACGTTTTGTAACGTGACGTATAGTAATATTTTATGATATTCTGCGACAAAAAAGATGTTTTTTTTTTACCGAGACAATTTACTTGTTGAATACTTAGTTTTATGTATCGTCAACATCGTTGATTTTACCAAGGAAAATTGTTAGGTTTGCAGGTGGTCTTCCTCCGCGAGCACGGCAATTGATGCTCAATTTTTCGCCGGCTCTATACTGATTCAGTCCCGATCGAGATGAGTACGAATGCGTGTTCATGAATAGTTCTGGCAACTCTGGTGGCTCTGAAAGAAAAATGAAAACAAGTCTTTGCAGCAGGACGAGAATAATCCATTTTGATGGGATGTGACGGGAAGGCTAATTTTGCCTCGTGTCTGGTGAGAAAAGAAAAAGGATATATTACTGGCGACAATGATGTTGAGGGAGGCTTCGGTATCGGCGCGCGCCCCGGTCGTTTTCACGAAGCACTTGAATGTGCCGTTGTTGTGCTCGTGCACGTGTTGCAATTGAACGCCGCAATGTCCCTTTTTCAGACCTTCCCCGTAATACGCTATCCCGCGTTCGGGGTCTTGGCCCGGCTCCACATACATGCTGCTTTTCTCGCCGGGTATCTCCACGCGGCACAAATCAATTGGCGTTCCCACTTTGCACAGAATCGACAAGTTTCTCCCAACTCGCACTGCTACCTGTCCCTTGGGCTCAATGTCCACGCTCACGTCGGCTGTAACAGAAAAATGATTCGCGTCGTTAATACTTGGAAAACTTGTACGGGAAACATTCACGGGTGTTGTGGTGCCCACGTCTGTTTGCATAATTTTTGAGAGCATTCGCAAAACGTTTGTACAACAACAAGTTTGTACCAAAAATAGTTGGATATTCATCATAAATCACCAAACGCGTTTTGAAATTTCATTTAGGCTTTCCGAAGGAACCAAGAGAAACGTACACGCCCAATTGGAAAGGGATTCTTTCCAGTACGGGACTAGGGAAAAAATGAATAAAACACTTCTCGCTTTTCATTCAATTGATGAGCCATTTCGAGGGAAAACACTTGCTTTTGCTATCACTATTGCGAGTAAGCGTGGGAAACAAAGAGCGATAACTCTCTACCTGGGCCATTTTCATATTTCAGCGTCAATATCAGAAGCTATCAATTTTTTTCCCGCGAGGCCAGCCACGCTTGAATTCAGATTCATCCTTTTTATTCAAAAATAAATTGCATTCAGGAATCTCGTTCGATCCACGAGAACGCGGTGAATATAACAAATTTATTAACGAGAATCGCTAAAGCGCATTCATGAGCGATTCGTGGCGAATTCGTTGCTATTCAGCGTTGGCAATAAAGTATGCAAATTTTACGTTGTCCCTGCAGCAGCAGCTAGAATCCGCATTGAATGTAACGGAACGAGCGCTTCGCGCTGCTGGTCAACTTTGCATCGAAAACTTGATGGGGAAGCACTCGTTTTGCTCGGCTTCGAATCACACATCATTTATTTATTACCATTCCTCATTTGCCTTTTCATGGTCCCGATCGGAGTAGCTTTTTCAGATCCGCAGTGACGTTTCTCCGTTTGCTCATATCAAGCCACGCAACTTTCCTTTTTCTAAAAAAGTGTACGAAATCGTTAGGTACTCCAGCTATGTTCTATCAACACAATGTTTGTTTCGAATCAAATCGCACCGTCTCTCAACACAAACGTTCGGACCCTACAGCCTCTTACGAGAAAATTCGTTACTTCCTCAAAACTCATTATCGACGAAAGCTCCAAGTGGCCTCTTTAAATCACCAATCCTATATAAATACGAGTTCGAAACTTGACAAGGAGGCAACTGTCGTGGTACGTGTTGTGATTGTTCGCAAAAATGAATCGCGGAGCTACGTGCTTCATGGAAGGGGCATCCACCTTCTGTAACAATTGGGGGAGATAAGAGAAAAAATTGTTGACCCTCCGGCGTGACGGGAAATTGCCGACTGCCCGCGCCGGGACGTCGCACTCGCAGTACCGATGCTGTATCGAATTGGAGCGACGAGCCTACGTGACCAAACGAGGAGGTTGATAGCCTCCGTGGGATCGGCAATTTCATTGACCTTGTTAATGTTGATCTCGAGGAACGAAGCAAATAATCGCGCTCTTTCGAGAATACACGCACATGTACGGCGATAGCGGGTGGCTGAGGGGGCGTGTTATTCACGTGTCAGCGCGTCCACGCCGGGATGAAATACGATAATCGCCGGCTCCCAACCACGCCCGGCTCATCGTATTTCTTCGCAACGTCCTCATACGTCTCCTCATCACCGTCGTATTATCATGATTGTGTTGGGCGTCGCGAGGCGTCGCCGCGTTCAAGATTTTCGTCATTTCTGTCGCTCAGTAGTATTTTATTCACGGCCTTAGGGATCATCCTCGCAACCGAGCGATCCTTCAGGGCTGCTTATCGTTATTGCTCGCGCTCCGTGAATGTCCTTCTTTTTTATCATTTCCCGGTTATCTACTGCCCGTCTCGGATTTTTCGAAAATGTACTCCCATCTTTCAACAGAACTACCGTTTTCAGATTCTTGATGTAAATAGAGCCGTCAACGACTCCATAACAACGCGACAGGTCGATGATAATTGTCTCGACTACAGTTTCTCGCAAGTGATCTCTATTTCATGTTCCATTTTAAATGAAATCCTATCCAAAACTTTGCTTGAAATTGATTATTTTAGTTTCGCAATGGTAACCTTTTTGACGGATATGTTTTTTCACATCGTACGATAAAATTTTTCTGTTTTATGCATAATAAAGTTCAGGTCATACAATAGAGAATCTCGTCGTGATTTTTTTGTCGGAATCGAGAAATAATTTAAACCTCTGTGATTCAAAACAATGTGTATAACTATCATTGAGAAGATGATAGGTTTTTTTTTGGCAGAATTTCAATTTCTTCAAACTTGTTCATTCATTAGTCAGATGGAGTCTCTGTACGACAGAATTATACATTAAATAATTTTCTTGAAATTCATCGTTCACAATCAAGAATATTTAAAAACTTGCGTGTTTTCAATTTATATCAAAATAATATCATAGAGAAATCATGGGAATTCTTGAAAGTGAGAAATGTTCCAAATCATTTACACAAATTTTCGAGACACTTTCCCGTATGGATTCAGTGTTTGAACTCAAATAAAACATGATTGTGTACAATAGGACCTCCAAGTGAGATAACTTTCAGGGCCCTGATTTCTACAGTTTCGGGATCAATGATGTGATTCCAATAAAAGCCCAAGCAGTGAAAGCTGGAACAGCGCCAAATTCGGAATGATGTCGAATAAAAAATCAAGTTTGTAATCAGCTGTACTCTTATTGCTGCATCGATTATCGCTAGTCGAAGAGTCGTAGATTTTCGGCTTGTCTCGATTCGCAATTTCCTTGCACTGCATTCAAGACCTGTGGAGCGTTAAAGGACCCCAAGTAGTTTGCCGAAGGCAAACTCGCTGACCAATAATTGCGTGGCGTACAAATCGCGGAATCTCTACGGGGATCGAGGTCGGTTTACACGGTCGCTGGATCAGCTCCCGAGGAGCTTTCCTTTCCGGCGCTCCTAGTGCAAGCTCTTCAATCTTCCCCCCCCTCCCTCTCTCTTTTGCCCTCCTCCCTTCCCTCTCCCTCTCTAGTTTACTGGTTCGTTGGTAGTGACGCCATCACCGACATCACCTCACTTTTCCCCGTTTACCTCGTCAGTCTCCTCATGGTAAACGATTTTACTACCCGGCCGATGATGGCGCTTGAAATCGAGTTATGCAAAATGGATTCCACATTAAATAACCATCATTGCCCGGTCGCCTGTGTGACACAGAGGGCGCGTCGACACTGTGAATTCCTGCCAGGGGAATTCATCATCCAACTTTGAAACAAGTACATCTCATGACTGGCAATGATGAGATGGGATTGATCCAGAATTGTGGGATATGATTATTATTTTCCTGCTTTTTTTTTTTATTTTTTTATTTTTTTTATTTTTCTTGCATCAACACGTTCATGTATCCAAACAAGACCCCTCATCACTTTTAGAATGTTCTTTGAGGCTTGCCGTGTTGAAAAAAAATATTCGCGAAAGTGTAAACGGGGATTGATTTGCACATGAACGAAGGGGGAAGAGCGTGGGCTGTCATCGTTCCTTTTTCTCGTGCTCGCCCCGAGACACTACTAATGTCGTCCCGAATAATATTGTGTTCCCCGGGGATGAATTGTACACTCAGCCGTGTGTGTACTGCACTTATTCGCGCCGAAACCGGTGCGCCTGCTCGCGATTATGCCAATGACGGTGATTCATGATTGCGGATCAACATCGTTATGCGCCGCCTACGAGACACGTCAATGAGCGAGATGGCCAAGAAAACAAGTCATTGAATCTTGGCAAGAATCAACGTGACACGTTCATTAACAACAAGAATAGTAGAATATAAACTCTCATATTTATAACCATGAAATTACTTTTCTTGCGCGAATCCCTGATGGGTAGACAACTCGACGTCTTGTCAGTAATTAAGGGTCCTTTTTGCCATTAGTTTCATCAGGGAGATCATTTGAATGACTGTCGGTGAAATGTTGAAACGAAATTCGGTATTGAAAAAAGTTTGAGGTTCGAAAAACTCGCAGTGTGCCCGATTTTGGGCTACTCTGCGATCTCGCAAAAGTATGCTGATAAAAAGAAGCCTGCTGTTTGGCAGGCCATCATTTATTTTTCCCTTGATTTAGCTTGGCGGTATCGTGGCGAGGCCAGATACTCGCTGGTTCGCTGGTTCACCCTCTGAAATTGCGTTTCCCGAGCAGAATCGCAGGATACACCTCGAGCTGCCGCCGCCGGTTGAAAATAGATACGCGGCGTTTCGTCAACATCTCCCGTCACAAGTGGTTTCGCCGCGCGTTCTCGCGACAACGCCCAACTTGAGCCGCCGCTGCTGCATCCATACCCAGGAACAAAAGCTCCCCCTCGCCCTGCGGTTTCCCAACACATCCCAATAGTTTCGCAAAGCGCTGCTGTAGCATTCGGTACCTACATGCCGCGTCTACAACGTCCACGGTATTTCTCATCAGCCTTACGATTCGTGTCGTATGTTGCTGGAGGATGCAGGAAAAGTATAAGTGCAAGCCATAAAAATGATCGTCGGGCAAGAAACGGAAGAAATAAAAATATGGTAAGGCGCTTTGCTCGGGGGCATGTTTTACTACTGTTTAAAACAAGAGCTCGGCTATAATTTCAAGGCAGGGAGATTTGTTACGCCGCCGGAGATTTATCGTGCGATAGACTTTTGTTCTTCGGCCACTCTTCGATTGAGTCGAGTGTCAAGGCGTTCGCCTTTCCGTCGAGTTTTCGCGAGGGAAGAGAAAGAGCAAGGTAGCCAAAGTCGTACATCTTCTCCAAGGATTTCCCAGGAACTTTGTAACTTGCGAGTTGTCGCAGAATCAAATTCGACTTGTACGCGTAGTACTATACCAAAGACACTTGGAGTATGGCTGCATCTCGTCAACAATATTTTTTGGGACATTTCGATTCATTTCCAGCAAATCGTCTCAGAACCTTGAAAAAAAAAAATTTTATATTTTTTCAATTATTACCGAACGTTTTCCCACCATCCACACATTTCGATGCGTTTCTGAGGAGTTTAAAATGGTGTCATTTGAATGTCTAAAATGTAAAATCGATGGATAAATTTATTGTTAGAATCACGTGCAATATAAGGTGATCTTTTTTTAATCTACGTCAATTTAGATTTTTCTTTTCTTTTTTTTTTTTCAATAATGAGAGAAATCCCAGTTTTCTTTCACTATTCTGACTGCAGCGTACGTATTTCGTTTCGCATTCTCTGGAACGTCGATTCTTAAGCGTGAAAATATGTACTTTATCACATAATGCTGGTAATTGAGTTATGAGATTCAATATAATTTTGAGGACGACGAGAAGCTCGCAAAATAGTATTCTGCGCAAGCTCTTAAATTCCGGCCACAACTCGATTACGCGTTACCGCCTGAGAGATTCCAACGTTGATAATATATAAGAGGAGGTTCCAACATTTATTATGTTTAAAGTGCTTCCAGATTTTCGCTAACGCATAAGCTTCGAGAATGGAGTAAAAGCTCCTCTGCGAGCACTTTTCAACCTGAAGAAATCAAGTAACTTGAAGGATTTTGCGCTAATTACAGTTGGAAAAGTATACGAAACCCTCCAATGCTTGAGACTCGGCATTGAAGATGTAATTAATCCAAGAGAAATATATGGTACGAGTTACAGTAACTTTGCTTTGATGCGATTGGTCGAAAAGTCGTCTGTATTTTTCGGTACTTGAATGGAATTGACAAATCGTTGGCATTATCGAGGTGAAGAAATTTTTTCAGAAATGGTCATCATATACTCGCTGCTTACAAATTGGCTTTTCCAATTTTTATAGCCAGTATAAAGTTCCAGACCCGGTCGTGTTGCGAAATGAGGAGACCAATCAAAAAGTTTCAGAGGTTCCGAAATTCATTGTCCATTATCTTTGAATAAGCTTTCGAAACAATCGCAATAAGCGTAAAACTACCATTTTGTAATTTCAGCCCCAAGAGCCTATTAATGGCGTTTGGTTGTGCGAACAAAAGACGTTATGAAAGGGAATGATGATAAACGCTAATGCCATGCTTACAAATGGAACAACGAGTATAATCCGACTGCGATTTCGCGCAGAATGAATTTCCAGTTTTTACCATTCAATGCTCAACGACGAGTGAAGGAGATTATTTTCGAGATGGCAAGCCGGCGCTTTAGCCGAGTGCATCTCTTGAATCGGAGCTACGTGTTGACATTGTGCTCGGATATTTACCTTACCCGCGCGACATTGTCATAGCGTCTTATCTGAAAGATTAAACAAACTCACAATACTCGCTTTCGTTTCGACAGTTTGCACAATGGCCATTTTCGCGAAACGAAAATAATGGAATCGGCACACTTTCCTGCATCAGTCAAGTCGTCTACGAATGACGAAGCTTCTCGATTCTACTATAATCTCAATTGAACACATCCCAAATCGCGCATAAGGAACACGTATATTTTTCCTAATGGCGTCCCGCGATGTAGTATCGCAGAGTCGATGCGGTAAAAATATTTGCCGTGAAAAAGTTGCTCCTCCTGCAAAGAACGTGGCGAATGTGAAAAATTTTTTCCTTTCATTACCGTCAATCTTTCCACGGCTTTGAATAAATCCCACGACGATTTCTCAGTGACTGTGAATTGAATTCGTCGCTCGGCCTCGTATAATAGACCCTGCAGTCGAGAGGCAAACATTTTTCTAATGCTGGAGAACTTTTAATTATTGCGCTTTGGATTCCACGTTGTTCCTTTGCGCCAGGCCGTCTTTTGGTCTACGAATGGCAGTCTGGTCTTTGCACTCACAGTCGAGTCGTCTTCAATAATTCAAAAGCCGAGGCGATGGAAAGAATACGCCGCGGAAAAAAAGCCTCTCCCTCATTAAGGGGCTTGCACTAAACTTGAAACTTGGAGGACTCGAGGGTGTTCCTTGAGGATTCTTTTCTCCCTCACTCTCTCTTTCGTCTGCTGCGTTTTCATACGCGCTTGTTAATCGTTTGTCATAGCACTGTGCGTGAATTTTGATAATGAGCGAGAACGATGCGAACGTAACAGAGGGGCAGGTACCCACTACAATATCCTCACAGCCCACGTGGAGTGGATGGTCCCAGTTTCTCACATTTCGAAATATGTGAAAAAACAGGAGGCATTCGAGTTCGCGCGAGGGGCCTAGTATCTGAGGAACGGCTACGATATTTTCGCTAGACTGGAATCGATAACGATATTCACCAAGTATATGTAGATCGCAATGTACAGCATCTTTTATACGCTCGTTTTGCCGAAAACGACACGTGAACGATTATAAAGAAACGCAAGTACTCTTGGGATTTTTTTATTGTTTGAATAATGAATGTCTTGGATGACAGCTGCATTGATACTTTTATCAACGTATCGTTCCAATGAGCCGTTTATCATAATTCATTGTCAAGTCAAAATGAAAATCAGACCGCACTCTAACGTTTGTCTAGGAAAACGAACTCAATGTCGGAAAATTCTTCCTCGAGCCGATGATTCTCGTATATTGATAACCAAAGTGTCCTCGGCAAGTTTCAACTGCTGCAAAAGAAATTAAAACTTGGCTCTTATGATAAGGATAAAGATCTATTGTGGATTCAATGCGAGAGAAAACGATCAAGTCGCTTGACTAAACTCGGGTCTAACTACTGCGCCAGAGTTGAGATCGATATCCACGGCGAGCGCTCTTTAAACTTGCAATTACGTAATCACTTGGAGAATCATGTATTCAGGAACCTTACAACGATATAAATTAAATTAAGGCTTTTTCACTGCGTCTCATGAATATATATCGACAAACATTGATGCCGAGTCGATAAAAGTCAAGCCAGGATTATACTGCTCATTAATTTGAATTTCGCTAGGGGCATTCTCTAATCGTCATGTTTCCATCTGTTGTTTCCGAAAACCTCTAATTATTTCTTTTTACAATAGCTCCTGCGTCTGAAAACGTGACATTGTTCGAAAACCTGAGATCCTGGAAACAACCCGTAGTGTAATATTATCAAGGCGACTTTTAGCGAGCAGCAAATGAAACGATATAAAGACGACATGCCGAGAGTCGCCCAGACGTAGGTTGTATAGAGCGAGATTACGTGTCTGGCGAGTGTTAATTTCATCCTGGCTCATTACGAAATGTTGGCCGTATCCGGCAAACAAGGAAACACCTCATCCGAAACTTTTCGAGTTTTCCTACCTGGAACATTGCAGTAACGTAAAAATTAATCGCAATTGAACTGTCTCTATGTAAAACACTGGTATATTGTTTAGAGGCAGAGAAATGCTCGAACGATTTGAATACTCGCAAATCTGTTCGATTGCGTACAGAAGTGGATTTTCACTATGCTGCAGCGGGTTTCATTATTCAATCAGTTATTTACCGAGTTGCGATTTTAAAGGGTTCTTTCAAGTTATTTTAGAAATAACGTCAACTTTTTCAACTTGATTGGGAGTGCAAAAATCCTGATTCATTGTCTTTTTGTGCCAATCGCTTCGTTTCTGTATGAGACAAACTCTGCAGCACATTGTTCCCATTTCACAGCTTAAAAAAGTATTTATGAACCATCAACTTGTTTATGATATTCGTATCGATTAGGTATTAAAAATTGATTGCTTGGTTACAAGTATTGTGGAGCTGACCAAGATTACATTGTGGTCGAAAAGTGCGATATCTTGCTGCATTCCTGGTATAATTGACAAAGGCTTAGAAGCCACGAGCGATTTCGCTACAGCAATTATTGCCGTTAATCAGCTTCCCCTCGGTTCATTTGCTCGATTGTCATTCATATGCCAACAGCGTTCATGCTTCGTGCTTTGTCACAAGCGCAGTTCTCCGCACAGTTAAATAATTAATTTACGTTGCAATCACAAGCATCACAGTACAATTATTAACTGATTGTTCTATAAAATTTTCGATTACATCTCATTGAGAAATTTCCGTTTCAGTTTCGATTCGAGCATTTCAAGGTTTATCTACAATTTGACAAATTGCATAGAATTCTTCTACGCAATCTTGAATTGAAAAAAAATTCATGAGACATACTGATGGTTTTGCAGGGTTTGATTTTATTGTTCGTAGTAACCAACTTTTGTTACCTTATTAGGGGTCTTGCGATATTATACATCAATTCGCGAGTTTTTCTATTCGTAATACCTCGGATCATCGTAATGAACGAAATCTTCCAAAACAGCCAATGATGCAATGAAATAGGTTTGTGGCATGAGAACTTTGCTATCAATCGATGTCCAAAAAGTGACGCCAGCACTCACTTGAATCCGTTTACCCCGTACCTTGATGGTACACGAGGAAAATCTTCAATAAAATCTTGTAATGGTTCAACATTCTCCCATGTCAATGCGAGATTTTTTTAACATTCAACATCAGGTGAAAGTGATTCAGTCCAAGTTGATTTAATGATGGCACAAAAGTGGCATTGAAGACTCTTGAAACATATGAGGAACATGATTCCCTCGCACGTTTGAGTCAACGCAAATCATCCCTCGTCTGATAAACAAGTAACGCGGAAATGAAGCGACGCTGGCGCATCGAGCGCAGTTAAAGTAGGCAAAGATACGAAACGCAATTTGACTACTCGCGTTAGCGAACGAGTCTGCTAGCTAATGGCTTCCTTTGAGAAAATGTGGCGTCGCGACCGAGAAAATGGCACAATAATTTGGCCAAGTGCACGGGAAAGTAATTAGATTTCCGAAAAGTAAGCAACACGAAAACGAGGGACCAAACTTGCCTCCGAATAATATGTTACCTAAACTAATAATACAGTTGACAAGTCGATAACCGCACCCTAAAATTGTCCCTTCTTGGTGAGTAGCGATATACATGCAAATCTCTCCCGTGAAAGCACAACTTTGACCATCATTACGATGGCGTATTACGGTTAGTTTCCTCAGCCAACGTCTTCAAGTTGCCAAGTTGGAATGATCAATGCACAAGTCAAAAGTCTCACGTGAGAAATGTTTTCTTGCTCAGTTACTCGAATTAAGTTGTGTGATTGAACGTTGTCTATAAAATATTGAGACCTTCCAGGAACAAAGTACAAAATAGAGAAAATTCTTTTCCATTCGAAATACCCGAATTCTTTTACTTTGGAAAATTAGGAAAAAACACATTGGATATTGTTGAATACTATTTGCTCGGTAATTAATCAGTGCAAAAGATGTATCAAGTTTTTTGAAAATCATTTCAGAGATTTCCCATTGATATTTAAAAATCGTTAGCAAAACTTGACGAAAATGACACGACACCGTCGCATCAAGAACATCGATATTATAAAATCGGGCATGTTCGTAAGGCACTACCGCAATCACGTAGAGTCCATTTAATCAATTGACGTTCTTTTTTCATGCCAAACAACATGTTACACAACTGCATCAGTTTATGAAATAGGCTAATAACAATTTTACCCGATTTCAGAATTATACTTTTCAAGTCGTATTCCATATTTTTTTTGACAAATCTTTCTGGAGAACGAACAACTATTCCCAGTAACTCACAAGAAATTTTCTACTTGTTCGCTCCCTTGTTTGCACCGTAGATATAAGCTTTGTAATAATTCCAAAAATACGACGTCGTCCCACCAGCTACTAATTTCACAGCGAGCAAACAAGCCTAAAGTAACTTGGAAGCGTGTATGTTTAATGTGCTTACAAAAGCAGACCCAACTCGAGGTGCTCAATGAAATTATTACATCATTGAGTAAATTCTGCTCTCGATGCTTTGCAGTTAAATTTTCTCCTCCCTAGTTCTGTAGCGAGATCCCCAATATTTTTGAAACCAAGCAACATGAAAAAAGATTCAAATAATTGACTCGGTTAGTTTGCTTTCAGTGTTGAGTGCGACAGAATGAAAAAAAAGTAGTAAAAATGTCAAGATTTGACGCAGCTGAAAAATTTTGATTCATAATGAAAAAAAACGTACCAACTTAAAAATTTGTTGCCTAAATTCTTGCATCGAGCGATACTGCTACAAAAAAAAAAAAAAAAATTAACGCGCATCACGGCATCGCAACTTGAGATTAATGATTCATTTATGCAATGATAGAATAAAAGACTTTGCGAAACAAAAAGTAAACGATCATGACTATGGTAATGATTTACCGGAATCATTTGCACATAATCCTGAAATTGATTATAATTTATAATCCATAATCTAGAAAGTCGTGTCAAGTTATGAAGACCATCACTATTTTTTCATTACAAAAAAATACATGCATTCTTCACGAGCCTTATATTTCTATTGTCGAAAGGTGAAAAATCACCGTATACAGCACAGTGACTGGAACGATTGATATTTAAATTTCTGGAGATTTATTTTTTTCTTTTTATCTGAAAATAATGAGGGTATACGGTCGAATTTCGTAAACTGGAATGAAAATGCTATCGAGGTAACGAGATACTGCGAGGAATATGTAATTGATAAAGTTTTCCACTCTTTGGCGTTGGTCGTAGTAGCATTCGAAAGCTCGTTTTCTGTTCCCTTGTTTTTCGTCTAAAATAATGTTCAAGTTGAAATTATTCGGAAAGAGCGCAATCATCGTTTCTCCTCGCGCAAAAAAAGAAGGAAAAAACCGCACGTACTAAATTTGGATTTCTGCATTGCTCTCGTTTCACCAGGATGGTAGTGCCTCTTGAGAAGTTTCCCCGTCGCGCTATCGGCTGTTCTCGTTTGTCTCGAGCCCCGGGCTCGAGATATAAGCGGGTTGATAAATGCGGCGGAAGGAGGGGGGTTGCAAACTCATCTCGTGGATTGTATCTTTTCGTGTTTGGTTCGGGTGGCGAAAAACTTTGGCGCTCAAGACAAGCGAGAATGCAAGATGAGGGAAAAAGTCGGCGTGGAAAACAAAATGGATCGTAAAGCAACGAGATAGTGGAAAAAAGGAAATTCTCAAAGGAGTGTTTGGTCTCAGGTTCCTCTCAGTGAATACCTTACAATACTCGTGTCTCCTTGACATGACAGGTCGCCGAAGTTGAAAAAAAAAAAATGAAAGTACTTGCCATAGTATTCCATGCAATTCTCAAGTTGCGATGGAAGATGATTTCAACTCCAGGAGATTATCCTACATCTTATTCAAAATTTCCTGATTTCGCAGAATATGAGGGTAACTAGACATCAATCAACTTTGTTCCATGTATAATTGAGGTTTTTTTGAGATCGTAAGCTGTTTTATCATATTTTTCTGAACAAATCTCGCCCAAGATAATCCCGTATTACTATTCTCCAAGTTATGCTTCCTCCTTCGTGGTATATAGCTTTGTACTATGTTCTGCAGGCGTGGATTCGATCCTGGTATAAATATATACGTACGTACATATCCCAGGTGAACTCTAGCAGCAACGTAGTACGCGCCACAGGGGTAATAGTAAGCGAGGCACGCAACCGATTCTAATCCCGCTAAATGTTTTCCTTTCGCCCATCACATCAGACCAACCGCCCTCCGACGTTTGCACATTTTCACACCTGTTAGCTCCCTGACCAGGGATAACGATTCTCGGAGCCTTCCGGCAAAGTGAGATTCCACTTGCGCCGTGTGAAATTTGCTTCCTAATGAATTTACCTTGAAATGGAAGTAGTACAGATGATATGGCTTTCACGAATAGCATCACGATCTGGGGCGAGTGTGTCGGAGGAACAGCTCATCTGCGACAATTACGGGAAGGCTATGAGATCTCGACAGCCTCAAGGTTTCACATACTTTCCATAACTCGCTTTGAATTGCTGAAATTTTCTCGTTACAGTCTGTTTCGTGAAAATAGTGATGTGCAAGTACCTAGAGTATAAATTTATTGAAATCATCCCTAACCCGATACCTAGACTTTTTCAGATTTTGCAGCAAGGACATGTTCGATAATTGCTGTTTGTCTGCAAGACGCGCAATTGATGAACTGATTAATCCGATAATAAAATTTCCAAATTCGTAGCAGCGAATATTCTCAGAAAATTCTCGATTGTCGAGACGTCTTTGTATTACATCTTTCCTATTTTTCGGGCTAGAAATTTTCTGTCATCCTGTTACTCGATCGAAATAAACAAGTTGTGAATGTTGTGAGAATAAGAAATTAATTTTTTTCTTGCCGCAAGTGATCGAAAAATTCTCAGAAAATGTGCTTTTTATTTTGTTATTCTGGATTTTCTCAATAATTTCTCTGACGTGTACTTGATTGAAGATGGTTGACAGAAAGACGGGTCTTAAAACTTATTGATGATGCTCAATATTGGAAAATTGAAAATTATTGCGACTTGATTGCATTATTCATGAAAACTTGCTGAATAGTAAGGTTCGTGGCCGACGATGGTACACATTTAGTAAGGAATGAGGCGACTTTCGCAGGGCGCTTTTTCAGTCCCTTGCGCGAAAGGAAAATTGAGAAAGCGCCGAGTCACCCGTACACTGAGACTATAGGACAAAAGCGCGATACGTTAAAGCTGTCGGATGAAATTATCAGCGTCTTTGCTACGCCGCGATATGAACAAAGTTCGAGTCGCTTGGACAATGCCCGTTGATCCTTGGCATGATGTATTACTTTCCCCCCTCGCAGCTTTATTATTCTGGCCTTTTTCTGCGGGCGAAATTCTAAGCATAACAACGCCTGCGCTTTGTTCTCGTACGAGTACAAGCGTTGCGTGGTTAAATTCATTTCGGGAGATTCTTTTTCGCTCAAAGCACGAGTACACTAGGCAGAGAGTAATTTCGAGAGTTATATTCTTCATCGAAGACACACAGAAATGGCCGTATGACTTTTCAGTTGCGTGGTAGCGTGAAGAAACTATTTTGTATGGGAATTTTTATATTTACGTTTGATTCAATGACGAGATAATCACGTCTCAGGAATCCCATCATTTGCTCCCCAAGCGCGTTTACAACTCGAGTAAGTGATTGCCCCGGAATCGCAGCAGCTCTGTATGTTTTTTCACAAAATTCATCACATGGAGCGAGATGAAAATTTTTATGCGAAACTACTTTTTCATGTACCGCCGGGATTTTCACAAACTCTTGGTCTCCAGTAAATCGTCCTCGTAATGAAGGCCGACGCCAGTAGCTTGGCTGATGATGGGAACGATTGAATGTGAATTTAATTAAGAGAGCATTCAGCGTACCGTCGCCCAACTACGTGACGTTTGACCAATGCACTCACACGACCGCATTCCTTCCAAGCAAATATACATACCCCCGTCTCCTTTGAGCAAGCTGGCGCAACTTGAACCTTATCTGCAGCATCGTTTTTTTTCGGCTTTACTCAGGAGAAAGAGATACTCGTAAAACTGTCTACAAGGGGCACGGCCTCAACATGCCTTTTTTCATAACGTCTCTTTCCTCGTATTCTTCTATATCCTATTAGATAAGATATAGAATTGCCACGGCTTTTATAAAAAAACCAATGGTATGACATTTTGATCTCGAGGAACAGGTAGGAAGAAGAAGTCAAATCAATTCACCCAACATCACTTGGCACCTACTTCCTTAGACAAAAAAAGGAACTCGGGACATTGCATCGACTAGTATATGACATTCATTAAAGCTGAAAAAAAGTCTCAACTGGAACATGCTTGAATGTGTTATGTTGCCTTCAGATTTTCCATTTCATGCATGATGAAAACTTTGAACCAGCGTGGTTTCATGCAATGGGTAAAGGATTTTGAATCGCAAGTATTATTTTTATGTTTGCGTAAGAATTTTTCATTTTTGACGTGTTTTCGTTCATGATGAAATACTCGTAGTACAGTCATGAGCGTACACGAGAAGTGAAAATTGAACACGAATACGGTTTTCATCGGTGTGGTAACAGGAATTTTTGATTGATTGTGAATTGACGAAGCAGTCAACTGAGAGGACTGGGTGACGAAGCAACTGAAACGAAAATTTAATGATCGATACCATCGTATCATCATTTATGGATAAGCCGATTGGTTATTGACTTCTGTATCTCGGTCTCGTTTTTCCACTTGGTAACATGATTGCATAATGAATTTTCATACTATACAAGTGGTAATGTTTTTAGCAACAAATTGAAATATACAAATAACTTTTCACCCCTCAGTTCCTCACACTCGTATTCTGCAACGATCAGGGTAATTGACAAAAAGCTGAATGAAACAAGATTCTCTCACAAGTGACGATAAATGTAATAAAATATTTTTCTGTTTAATGTCCATTTTGAATAAAAATCGACCGAATCGTCGATAAAAGTAACAAGTAGCTACTCCAACTGTTGATATATATGATAAAAAGTACCTCGCAGAATGAATTTCTATAATTGAAAAAACTTATTTCAGCTAAAGTAAGAGAATACAATCTGTGACAACTTTCCAACCTTGATATATAAGAATGAAACTTGTTTTGGAAAAGAAACTTGCTAAAGTGACGAATAAATAACTTGCATGTTGTACAATGAACAAGAAAATTGGCAAGAATACTCAAGGCAAGCCTCGTGGTGTTATTGATGTAATCTCTTTTAGGTTACAAGGAAGCGTTCTGGTGCGAAAACAAGCCAATCGCAAATGCAAAGTATATAAGCGAACGAAAAAGCCCGGCACTCGGACGATGGTTGTATATGCGGCACGCTCGAAAGAGAAGGAATACCGTAACACGGAAAAAAACCAAGAGCAAACGAATGGATTCCAAAGAAACGAGGTTAAAAATGCTCGAGCTCGTACCTAACACTGGAATAACAAGCACGCGTACTCAGCCTGCGTACTCTCCACTCTGTGACGTTTCTAAATTGCCACAAGTTGATTCCTTTCGCCATGACGGAATCGCGGCCTGAATAAATCCTTCTAGGACATGATTCCTTCAAATTTCTTACCGGCAGTCTGTGCTGCACCATCATTTACAAAATCACGAGCCATGAGAATGAATCTCGAGAGTGTATTTGAGCTTTCACAAGAATTTACGGCATTTCATCGAGCTTGTCGACATCGTACAAATTCCAGATGACTCTACCTAATTTTACGAAAACTTGAATATAAAATATTCGAGAAAACTGACGAAAACAAATTGCTATAGGTCAACAAGCGTTCGGCCAACTTGGAAAATAATAGCGAAAGATTTTTTTCTACGCTCCTAAAGTAAGCGATAAAATACTCAGTCGACAAATTATCAAAAAACTAACTGCGCTTTTTTTTGATATGCATCCTTTACCTTTGTTTTAAGCGGTAATCCAAGTTGATTGTTACAGTTAACAGTGTTTCGATTATATGGAGATGGACTGAATTCGGAGAGGCAGTTCAAGGTAAAATCTTGTTGGAATCGGGAATCAAAGTCAAAGCTTGTTTGAAACAGCACGAAACTGCCGCAAACAAGGCACCGTGGCAAGATTCGTTTGTTTGTTTTTTTGTTTCTCCTTCTCATTACAGAGCGCGAAATCTCGGGAATGTATCAAGTTTGGATGTTGAATAGTTTCTCAAGCGGGGGATCGCGTCGATTGTTATCGCGGCAAAGCCACTTGCCGATACGCTCTTTTCCTTTATTAGTATCTCTTATTCGGGGTTAGCATCGACGAGCAACTTTCCCGATTGTTCCAGAGCTCATATTTGCTCTCGCGGATACTTTTTATTAGTTTCTCAAGAAGGCGCTTCGAAAATGCCCGTCTGCCTCGATGCCCAAGCAATGGGCCAAACAAAAATCGTTTCCCTCTTTTCAAGTTTCACGGAGGGCTCGAGTAAACGCAATTTCGCAGTACTCTTCAGCTGCTGTTTTCTTTCGTTATTCCCCAAGACTCGCAGATTTTTAAATGAGTAAGAAACTTGACACATCCAAATTGTCCTTTAAAAAACCACTGACATCAGTCTACATCTTCTTATCTTTTATTTTTTTTGAATGATATTTACAGACTGATTTAAAATTGAATAAATTTTGAGGTTTAAAAGTTGAAAAGTTTCATACGATGGCCACTCGAGACTAAAATCGATTGCTGTTATTTCTAAACGATTCGACCAACATTGAACTCAGCTTGAAGAAAGTTGAAATTTTCGTAAGAGGGAGAAATAATTAAAATGAACTCTCATTGTATCACAATGAACCATTTTTTAGGGAGCACATAGATTTTCGCAGTCAGTGAATTGTTCGAACCCCGATTCCATTTTTACGACAACTCTTTTTCAATATCTACATTGATATTGTTATAGTTGAGTTGACATCTTCAGCGAGTGTTGAATTTTTATTGAAAATTCTATAAACTCGTAATACGAAACACTGAGTTTTGCGGTTATTGCGCTGTTGTGAATTTCGTGGGCGGGATACGTAAATATCCACGACTAGAAAGTTCATGATCCCCGGATGCGCTGTCACGATGAAACTTGCCTCGCGTTTGCGAGGCTAAAGGTCAAGCAATTGCAGGATTTTGTTTTCCATGACGGACGAAAAGCCTGCTCCTCCATGCACAATAATAATCCATTAAAGGGCCAACGTGCATCAGCGGTTGTGAGCTTACTCGGCAGTTTCCTTGGTCGGCGTGGCTGGCAGAAAACAGCTACTACGATTTAATGCAATTGCCAACTCCCACAATAATTTCTCACGCTTTGTGAACTGCGCGCGGGGCTTCATCACTTATTCCAAGAGCGTGCGGAAGGATAGTAAGCAATTTCCAACATGAATGCTGGTGGTGGCGTCAAGTCGTGTCGATCAAGTTCTATAGACGTGTAAACGCTACGTGAAAATCGCATCCCATTGAGAGCTTGATTACTCAAACGCTTATGCACTCTCCGATTAATCGTCACACTCCACTTATCCTCATTACGAGTCTCAAAACTTGACCAATTTTCATATCTACGTCAAACAAAAACCGAATGAAATTTTCGCCCATTTTCATACGCGTATGGTACAACTAGAAAATTCATCAAAATCGGCTTTTTGGTAATAAATTTAATTTTTTCTCGACGAGTTGAAACCTCAATTTGAGACAGGCTATCAATCGTCACACAGTCTACACAAATATGAAAAAATAAAATAGAAAAATATTTACGCATGCTTCAACAACACGATGAGCTTTCACTTATTCGACATGGTCAGTAACGGGATTCACTACTGGCTCTCCGAAACTCGTAGCTTCCAAACGACTGGACATAAAATTAAGTTCCATTACCGTAAAACGTGGGTCAACGTGCCCTGTTTTTAAATGAATTTTTCGGTATCGCCATGCGACACGGTGTTTTTCTAAATCGATTTATAGTGTAGACCAATCGTTTTCAAACAAAGTCGACCACTTTCCGATAACGTTATTCGCAAACTTGAGCGAAAAATCTGACTTTTAAAAAACTGAACTCTTCACGTTGCTGTAGGGTAGATTAAATTTTATAAAAGTTTGATACCAGGTAAGCATCTCAATCAACTTGATTAAAAATAATGAAATTTCACTATTGCAGAAAAAAAAGCTTCAGTCAATTGCATATACCTGTTCAGAATATTTGGAAATTGCAGAGAGTATACTTTCAGACAAATTTCGTAGTGGCAATTTTCACGGCGGTGGCTGTTGATGAAAATGTTGATGGTAGTGGAAGTATTGTGAAAAGGGCATACTGCGAATCAATGATGGGAAGAAAAAAAAATCACTTTCACTGTGCATGGCCAAATTTCAACCATGTGGCACTGCTACTTGTGTAACACAGTGACGTCGAATGTGCGATTGTATTAGACTAGCGCGTGTACATCTATCCGACTGTACGAACAGAGGGACGACGACGACGACGACGACGACGACGACGTGTGAGTTGTAAATCTTGGTTGTGCGCCGAGAGCGATTGCTAGATGCCAGGAATGCCCAAGTCGCAATCAGTCCCGTGTTTACGAAAGCACTAAACAGAGAACGCGCCGAGTCCGCCGAATCAAGATTAATTGCGCGGTGCGACAATGTAGTAAGGTTCATACCCCGGTGATTCCTCGCCGAAAAATCCTCTCTTCCACGCTCATTTTCCTACTTTACGTAACTCTATTTTCGCTCGATCGTGGGTGTGGCTTGTCGCCTGACTTTTCATGTGTTGATGAGAAATCCAGCTTGATTTGTAATGCTATGACACGCGAGGAGGTCATTGTCGCTTTTTGCATATCTAAATGCGACCGGGCATTGACCACTCGTTGCGTTTGACGCAACAAGTTTTTCACGATGGAGCGCTAGAAATGCTATCACACTGCATGGGTGTTTGACATGACGGAAATTTTCGAGTCTCGAAATATCACTTATTCTGGCGACTAATGGCATAGCGTGTTGTAAGAATGTATGAGGTTCGGTTTTGGTAGGAGGGTTTCAAATGAAAGGGTCCAATCGTGAGAAGGCATGAATTAACGCAGAAATTATTTTTAACTTTAAACCTACTGTCACAACAGCCTATGCTCTTAAGGAAACTTGCAAAAAACAAAATGGTACATACATTACCATATTGATATAAGAAATACAGTTGGTACGATGGTCATTTTTTTTTTTTTTCGTTGCTTGTGAGCTGATAATATTTACAACTCGCTATGAAATTTTCGTTGAAGGCATGGATTGTATTATTAGTAGAAAAGGGAATATTTAAAAAAGCCACCTCTCTTATACCAGCCTTTCTAGTAAGCTGCATTTTTTACTCTTGTCAAATTTTTCTGGAAAATACGTATATCCTGTGTATGCGAAATTCGATCTCGCGACCATCTTTGAATATTTTAGGCGACCATCTTTGTATTATGTATATCGGCGCGGCGTCGCCACTGACCTGTAGAAAAAACCTCACGTTGCTACGATTTAGCCGGGGCTTTTTGCAGTGCCAGCCAAGTGGCACGAAGCTGATCGAATGTCAAAGAGTAAAGGTGAGGAGGAAAAGTGTAAATGGAGATTGCTGCAAAAGTGGCCAACACCGCTCGAGAATCTCACCAAAAGCAAAAGTACACGCGTCGCATACGAATTTTCATTTTCCAACGCTCTCTTTTCCTTCCATATTCCATTGCCTATTACTCTCGAGTCAAGGAACACAGCTGTATCAGTTCGATTGTATTTATGTAGACCGCTTCGTACAATGACACTGGGCGACAAAAAAAAATTTTTTCCCCGCTATAGATCTAGATGCATAGAATCGATTGCTAATGACCCCATAAACAAGTCTGCTAGAGCTTTTCACCAAGTTAGCGCAAGTTTCCGAGAAATTATTTATGAAAAATTTTGAAAATGTAACTTCGCAATCATTCCAATTATGGCTTGATTTTTACCGGACAAAATCCGCATGTCTATGTATTCGAGGTCGAAAATTCTATTTTAATCATAAAAACCCTGAAAAACTGCATTTTCCACATAGCTGAAAATTTGACGAAAATCACCTTATGCAAATGACTAACGGTCGCGGCTGGGGGTCTCGCTCGCACTCGATTGTCATGAATGCCTGCCTTTTCAAGACGATCGAACGCGAGAGAGACCCCCAACCGCAACCGCGAGTCGTTTGCGTTGAGTGATTTTCTTCGAATTTTCAACTATGTGGAAAATGCAGTTTTTCAGGGTTTTCATGATGAAAATAGAATTTTCGACCTCGAATACATAGACATGCGCTTTTGTCCGGTGAAAATCGAGCCATAATTGTAAGAATCACAAAGTTATATTTTCGAAATTTCGCATAAATAATACCTCGGAAACTTGCGCTAACTTGGTGAAAAGGTCTTGCAGACTTGTTTATGGGGTCATTAGCAATCGATTCCATGCATTTAGATCTATAGCAGAGAAAAAAAATTTTTTTTTGTCGCACAGTGTAATTTGCTTCTTCTTATCCGGCTAAGAGAACAGTTGTAGGGGACCAACTCGCTAAATTTTTGTTGTTCAAGTTTGAGGAGAATTTTTTCAACAACAATCAACGCGATGTAAACCGACGCATCGGAAAATAAATTTGTGTTCGACCTGTAGCCCGTAGTGGCTCGCTATTTTCCACGAGTTTACTAACCAAAACTTGGAAATCTCTATTGCTGCGCCATGATTGAGTGCTCTCATAATTCAATTAGATTTCATGAACCCGAGAGCCATCAAACTAATTGATAGCCCGTAATAATGAAGGCTCCTCTCCTCCTCTCCTCCCCCTTTTTTTTTATCTCCGCTCGTCATTTTCGGCCGATATCGAATAATTGATCAGGCACGAATAACAAGGATTCCATGATTCATAGCTTTCATGTGGCCCCGCTGAAATTTTAGACTCGTGTAAATTAACGTCCACGTCGGCTCCGCTCGCGCAATTAACTTATCTTGTTCGTAAAGTAGGAAAACGAAGGGAAAAAGTTGCAGGATCCTTTCAGCTGTTGCGTTAGGGTAATTAAAATGGCCACTTGCCGGGTTTCAATTTTCTTGAGAGAATCGCAACTTTCTCATTGGGTTTTCGTGCCTTCTTTGAGCACCATTTTCGAGAGCGTCCGTGATCGTACCTCCAAACTCGCTCTTCTTTCTTAAACCCAAATATTCCTAGAGGTACATTTTTTCCATCCCCCGGCCCTCCTTTAGAAGAGTTTGGTTGAAATTAGCTAAGGGTCATTGTAACAAGGTTTTTTTCTTTGCATCTCACATTTAACAATACATTATCAGGATTCAAATTCATTTTTACACATGGAACATGAAATTCATTGAAATCATCAGCTCGCGAGCTGTATTTCACGTGAACAGTACTCTATTCTTCAAGCAAGAGAAATTTCTTCAACATTCAATAGCTGTTGGGACATGTTTTATTGTTCCCATTCGTTACCGAGAAAACGTCTCGAGGCTCGGAGACAATGATAACAATGAGGCATATTCACTTTCCACGAGACGACTAAAATCTCGTTAATGAATATTCTTTCCTATTTCCCTTTTTGAATAAAATGCCCTTTTATCGGTGCTTTGTTTGTTAAACTCCAAGACGATTTCCTTCTACTATGAATAATGTGCGTCTTTTTTTTTTTTATTTCACAAGCAAGCTCTTACAGTTTCGTTGGGCTACACGTATTTTTCACGAGTTTGACAATCCGATTCCATAAATTGCATGTTTTCTTTTGTTATCATTAAACTACATGAAATGTTCCACTCAACGCTAATGTTGCCGTGACGCTCCCAACTTTTGGCAAACTACAACTTTTTGAATGTAATCGTATTTTCTCGCGCAACTCAGAAAAGTAAATTGAATCGAGGTGAGCGCTGTTGCCGAACACTCGGTCATTGTTTCGATTCGAAGCACGATTTGTTTTTCTTGGCGCGGCGAGTTGTAAGGAAGTGAAGGTGCGAGTTATTATAAACGGAAGCAGTAGTGCATACAAGTAATACTATAATCCACGGCACGCTTGCACTTCCGGCTGCTCATTTTCGTTCAGCGAGACTGATTATTTACGATGCCTAGAGTGCGAGGCGATTGCTCCATTGTGGTCTCCCCCGTTTTCCATACGATTATTGTCTTCCAGCTTATTGTTGAAAGTTTCTTCCGTTGTCATCATTGTATAATCAACGGCTGATTTACGGCTCGCACGCCGCGTTTTCCGCTAGCAATGGCTCCTAGCTTTTCAAGAGCATGCACAGGCTTCTCTTGGAAGTTTTTGACAATCTTTGAAAAACGCTCGAAAGAAGTCGCTGAGAGAACGCTAAATAATCGATGCCCTAGTTCAAATTTTCTAAACGAGTCGGTTAATTGTTGATCATCACGTTTTTGGTATTGGGAGTTGTGAAAGTAAGAATAATTTATGAAAATGATTTTTTCATAGATGGCCAAGTTTTCAGCAGCCAGGATTTCATTTGAGTATCTCCATAAGGATTTGATCGAAACGATGCACTGGTAGCTAGGCCATGTTGGCATGGTATTTAAATTATTGACAGATAGCAGATGGTCGAAATGCGCCACTCAACACAGAGCGCATCAGATAATATTTGCTCGCGCTTTGTTGATAAGCCTGATTAGGCTTAATTGTTTTTCAGTAACGATAACGTTACGATTGCACCAACAGCGAACTTGTTTTGTTGGCTTCTTTCTGATTGCGAGCATGTAAATAACATGCCAGCTGACACTTTACTTGCGTGTTTGTTCTTTGACTTGAGTAATTAGAGCGTAACTCGACTACCGGACCCTTGTTTGCTCTTCGAGCTCGTCATCCTGAATCAATTCACTATATATTGTACGGTGTTTCTCGTATGCAAAAACATATGGCACTGCAACGCAAGAAAGCTGCCGCATGCAAAAGGGTCGAGCTTATGACACTTATGTACGTATGTCATGTAAGGAATAGTTTGTAAATGGAAAAATGTAATGCGTGAATCTTCACCTCGTGTTCCTGAATATACTACCGCATATTTCTTCAGAGATCTATCGGCAAGTTATTCAAAATCAGTAAGTTGGCTGGGGCATTAAGATCCAGGGCGCATGAATTTCGTGCTCTCGGGTCTGGGTATGATTCGCTCCTGTTTACTTGACTATTCATTCGCCGACCAGCGCTACAGCGAGCTACATTCATGCGAGCTCCCGACATGAAATCGTTTTCCTCCCGCCGTTTTTCGCGCGCAAGTGTCAACACGTTCCTCAGCAGCGGCACGTTCTTAAACGCCTTTCAAACCGTCAGGCATAGTGACTTTTTCCCTAGAATAACTGCGTGCACCTTGAAGCAACTATTCAAAATACGCTTTTCAAGGTACCTTTGAAATTTCATACATAAAAAACTGTTTTTTACCCAAGATTATTCATATATTCATTCGGCACTCGCACTAATTGGTTTTTTAATCGTGTAAATAGAAAAACATTTGATGCAACACAAGTTGAGACTCGATAAGGACTCGTTTAGTAATAATCTTCGAATAAGCTAATTTTAAATTTTAAGCTGATTTTAAAGTCTGCCATTTCGAAATTAATGACTGCTTATAATTCTTTCGACATAATTAGCACTGCATATTTTTTTATCAATTTTTAATTTTTTTTCAAGTTGAACACATGGTATGGTAGGCATATACTCAACTCGCGTAAGGAAAAGTGTACCAGGAAGAATCTGAGGCAATAAAATCCTGTATGGCCATATGGATATTATTGCATTTCCACAACGCCGTGGGAAGCAAGTATGACGCTCGAGCTTTTTTATCTAAATTTTTGATGCCACTATTTCATGCAGGGAAATTTCCGTGCTGTACGCAGAGAGTTTCCCGGAAAAATGTGTGCCATATAAATGGAATTCAACTTTTTTCCGACAAGTATCGCTTCCACGTTTTCACCCAGTTTAATATATCTCTCACTTGGTTAAAAGTTTCACCCAACACCGTCTAGTTTTTTCATGCTTCCACGCTATAAAATAGCGTTATTTCAAATCTGCCGGAAAAATCGCCAATAACCCGTTAAAGTGACTTTTTATTTTGTTACGAAATTTTTTCGCCTTTAAAAAATGTTGCTCAATATGAAAAATTTCGCCTACGTAAATTGGGGAATTTTTACACTTCAACGTCATGTAGTCCCGCTTACTTTTCCTTGAACAACTTGATCCTAGTATCAACATCCTCAACTTTTAGGGCTACAAATTTGGACGTAGGTACAAGTGTAAAGAAAAGTAGCGGAAGGCAGAAGATTTTCGTTCAAGTAAATAATGTCGCTCTTTAAATCTTGGCTGGGGCCATTTTTTTCCTGCAGGACGGGAAAAACACATCTATCGCCACCATGCTAGAAAAGTTTCGATTAGCTCAAAAAAAAGCTTCAAAAAATTGAAAAAAAAAAAAAAAAAAAAAACAATATTATCAATAATATTAGTTCGTATATTATGCCGATATGACCCGTGTAAAGTAATTTTTTCTCATGCAAACCTGCTCAAACTTTACTCGAGTCTTTTCTCCGCATTTTCTGCAATTACAGTTTCGAGAGACTACTCGCCAACTTGGTTATGTTTGTAACTCGGAGAACATTTTTGGTATTATGAAAGGGAAATGATTAGATAAAATCGTCAGTCAAGCCTCTCATGTTACATTTCATTCCTTTGGTTGTGCTTCATTCTTCACGGCTCTTACCGTCTAGCACGCGATGAATTACTCGCTAAAGTTTTGGACGCACCTGCGGATTCCCTCGCCAGTCTTTTCCATCCATCATACAAGCTTTATCTTAAGACCGACAATACTATTATCGCTTCATAAGACTCGCCAGGCTCTTTTCTTCAATTATCTTCGCCAAACGAGTACCATAACGTTTTTGACATCATCAATAGATGTGGGAAGCATTACCTACTACGCGATTTTTCGATTTTTTTTGTTCTTTTAGTTTTTTTACAGTTTTTTGCGATAAAAAAATCATCACCTTGACAAATTTCTTCAATGATTGCATTGTTATCATATCTTTGCGAATACGGTAGCTTGGAAATTCTGCACCATTTGCATAAATATAGTGTGAAATTCATTAATTGCTTCGAATCAAATCAGGGAATCGAAAGTGTCACAATAAATGTTGGAGGGATTTGAAATTTTTCATATTCAAAGTCACACACTGCACGTCGTTTTGAAATGTCATAAAATATATGCATTTCAATACAATGTGAGATATTCTGAACCGAATATTGTATGAATATTTAGTGATTCGCGGACCGTGAAAATAAAAAAAGAAAGTTTCACCTCGAAATGTTGAATTGCGAATGAGAGATGAGGTCAAAAAAACTGAAACCATTAATTGAAGCTCCCAACAGTTTGCCAAGCTATAGTGGAAAATCATTATGTGCGAGGTAGTGCAGCGTACTAGCCGGGTTAACTCCAAAAAAGAGGCTACTTTTCTGAAAGCCGACGAATCTCAAAGTGCCGGAAGAAAAGTTTGAAAGTAATTAGAGAAACATGAAGCGGGTGCAGGTGTTGGTTCGTAGATCGTAAGTGCACACTCGGCCTCAATCCTGGCGTGCAGCGGAACGTGTAAGTGCAGCGCGGGCTTAGAGTTAATTCCATTCAGCAGCCAACTGCTCTTCTTCGTCCCCACGCAGGACACCGTATTTTCCGACTCGGGAACGAGCCGTAAATATGCCAGGAAAAAGTTTCCTCTTGCAGCAGCAGCAGCAGCAGCAGCAGGACAGAAGCTAGAGCAGCAGAGAATTGCAGTCACAAACGCTCGGGGGCTTAAGCCAAACTTGGCTTCAACTTTAACCCTAACTGGTTTGCTGCACCGTCTACTCGTTCTTTCTTATTCTCATGTCCTCTGCCCTCTAACTTGCGCTTTATTGTTCTTTTATTCCGTCAATGGACAAGGCTGATTTTCCCCTCAGCTTAACAGAACGTACGCAGTCAAAAACTTTGTTTTTCTTATTCTGAATGCCTTTCTGGATCAAGGTTAATTTTTCACACTTGCAACGAACAAAAAGCAAACAACTTTGTGCTTGAGGTTGTGATTCAACACGCGAATCAACGAAACTGTACTTGAATCAAAAATCATCAATAGAAAGCGAGATGAAACTACAAATTACCCATTTTTTTTGAAACATTCGTAGGTACTGGAATCTATGTTTGAACACCTGAAAAATTTATACTTAAACATATTTTCTACTCTTCGATGAGTAAGGAATTTGAACAAATTCTTAAACAAGTTTTGGAATAAATGTCTCTGTATCGAGTAATTTTTATCAAGAGTATTTTCACATCAACTTTTTGATCAACATCGAGCTATATAAACACAAACGTTTAAGCGCAGATATAATAAAAATTTATAATATACTCAATTTTTCGATCCCTTTTTCATGAACGTTTGCGTAAAATAATGTAACGTATTTGTCATTCCAACACACTGCACGTATTCGTTCTCGCGTGTTTGATTTGGCACAGCTTGAGGGTAAAATATTAAAAGGATCCTTATTTTTCTGGGACCTATTTTTCAGTTTCATCGTAGGTTACTTTATTTGATGATTTTTTCATGTTAGGCAATTCATTGCTTAAACAAACATGTGCAAATGTCAAAACATTTACATCACCTTCAGCCTGTTGTTACATTTAATTATCTATCAGAACGAAATGCAAATCATTCTGGAAAAATTTAAGTTGAGTTACTGTAAACGCGTTTCCGTGAGCCACGGTGTGCGAAATCACGAGCTATGATATTTCCATCGTGACTCGCGATTTCATCAGCGAGCGACGAACCAGGGATTTAAGTTGCGCGAGAAAAAGTAAGGGCCGCGAAAAAAGTTGAAATGATGAAATTGCTAGCGTCTGTATCGACAAGTCTTTGCGGGCAAAACTCGTACAGCGCTTCTTGGCTGGACCAAGTTTCGACCAATGAAATCCACATTTCTGCCTTGGCGCAATTTTCGAGAATGTGATGAAACCTACTTTTCTGGAAATTACAGATAAAGCATCAAACGCGCAGGTACTCTCTTAACCTAATAAAAATGTGAATATTCTCCAAGGTGGAATCGCACATCGAACCGCTTGTAACACTAAAAAGAGGTGCCCTGTAAAATAATTAAAATTTTTCGAATATAGAGCATACCCATCTCCTGGGTGGTCGGATATGCAGTTCTAGGCTAGAAAATATTCAGAGTTTCAGATTTAGAGATGACGTTATCGCGCAGTCTGGTGGATAATGTTAGCAAATATGCTTTTGAAAAATATGGTTATGAATGTATTGAAGCCTACCGAGTAAGAGTCCGAAACTTGTCATTTAAATTAACTTGTAATCAAGTTGTTTTGAAAATTGTGTTTGTCCATGCAGCGGTACTAGCACATGATAGTTTTCATCTGCCAGGATGCAATGAAAATAAAAAGATTCCTCGGAATGGATTTTCTTCGAAACTACTCACGTAATACAGATGAAGGTTTTTTAGCGAAGAAAATATCCCGCAGAGGAAGCATGCAATTTATTTGCACATTATAAAGTTTGGACACTGACGAAAATGATTAATGCAAAATGCGGATATCCAGGGGAAGTGAACGGGATTTATCTCCCGGTAACTCGGTGGCAGCGACTTTAAAACAGTAAAAGTGTGCACGCGTGCATGCCTGCTCTCGGATTTAATGGAAGAAAGTGATTTCCGGAAAGTTAAAAGCCGCGGATCAGAAATCCTTTTTCCCCTATCCCAACACCTTACAGCCGACTTTTCCTCGACATGTGATGCATTAAAAATAAATGTATAGACCTCGCAGCACACACAACTCCATGCTATTGTAAAATATTAGAAAAATATTGATTGAATTTTCCTACGTCGTCGCTCCTTCTATGAATAAAATTTGTTCGACAAAGAAAAATCAATTTCGTACTCTTCCCATGCAAAACACCTTCGGGCTGAAATCCCGTAAGCTGGGTTCTCGTGGGTTGCTGAGGATTGAGGAAAAGAAAGGAACGCGGGGAGGCCTATCACACAACACCTACGAGAGGGTAAAATTTCACGATTCGCTCCATTCTGTGTCGTGCTCATCGACGTCCAATTATTTCATTTTCATTCACGAAAACCATGATAATGGTAGGTTGCGCACGTGTATGATTCTTCGGTAATTTCTACCGACAAAAGGAATGGTTCAACTGTAATTAAAGACTCTTGATTCGTATGAGTGAATACTTTTGATAATTAGGCAAATAAAGAAGAATTTTTTTTTGTTGGTGGATAAACGTTTCGGATCGTCGCTGATTGAACGGTTCTTCTTCTTGATGAGTCGAGTCTGATGCAATATTTCTTATCGAAAAACGTGGAAAAAACTGCAAAACGATTGTTGCGTAATGTAAAGATTTACACATTTACAGACTACATTGTTGGCTGATTTTATTTTCGTCATTTTGAATAGCGAATTTCACGTCTTTATCTCGGTGTTGCAAATCCCTGGCAACGTCTGTAAAATTCTTCCCTCAATTTTTTGCTATATTTTCTTCATATTGGAGTCGAGATTCATGCGTTCGAGGCTACATTGCATTTTCTTTAATATCCGGGGACGTTTTAACTTATCCGAGATCCCGTGGTTTCCGAAACGTTTTCAGGGTGTCGATGCAAGACACGTTTCTCCGCCCTTTCGCATTCGATTTAACTCCTCCTCTCCCGTTTGAGCGTCGATATTTTCGATTGCAGCGCGAAATAGAACCTCGAATCTCATTGGAAATTCCTCGGCTCTCTTTGATTGTCGTTTGCGTACGTTGCTTTGCGAGGAGCATTTCGTTAATTTATATGTCTCGACTTTTCATAAAACTGTCGTATCTTGTTTCAAACGCGCACAACTGTATTCAACGCACATGTTAGTCAGCTATAAGTATGCATAGGTATCAAAAATACTTTCCGTGAAATGAAATTAATTCGTTATGTATTGCATTTCAATTACATTCACATCGATTAGGCATACTGCTACACAATTTCGAATGGCTTTTACTTTCACTGCAAATTTGTTCTCCACGTGAAAAAAAATCAAACATGAAACATGATTTGTGAATAAAAAAAAGCTAATTGGCATCGTATGAGCGAATAAAAAGGATAATCAGTGGACACGCGATTCAAAAATAATTTATTCGATTGTTTTGCGCATGCTACGATTAGTTGAACGACTTGATTGTAGTGTATGTACCGATTTGTAAATTTTCAACATGTATTTTTCAAATGGCTAGAGCCGTAGATGGCCATACGTAACGGACTGTTTTCCACTCAAGCGAATAAAAGCTAGGGCTGTAGGCACGTTTAGCACCCCGACTTCAATATTTAAACAAAGTTGATTACAAAAGCAATCAAAACTTGGGGCAAGTCGTCCGTTGGTTTAGCTCCGGCTGCTGAATACTAATGGCGCTTTCTTCGTCTTCTCGCTAAGCAAGCGCTAAGAAAATGAGTCGATAAATCCACATAGTCCGGTAATGAAAAACTTGTCACTTTTAATATTTCCCGCTGACAGTGAAACAATGCTTCGAAACTTTTTTCAATGAATAGCCAGAAACTAACGCATCAAGTACGTCAACGGCGGAAAAAGGTGCTGTAGTATTTACATGGTCGATTGAAAAAAAAAAAGAAAAATTGTGAAATTCCCGGCGATTCGCGAAAATCGAGCGAGGCGTGAGAGTTACAGTGCTTGTAGGATTTCAAATTGAACGAAAAAAAGCGCCCATACTTTTCACAGTTAGAGAAACATTTAAAATGTAAATAAGCGAGAGAATACTTGAATTAAAACTTGTCCACGGGTTTCTATCGATTTTCAGATAAATTTTGTCCGTTGTGCTTGCCCCTTTCTGCATTCATTCAACGCAAATTGAGGTTTCATCGGAACCAGTGATTAAATTGCCAAATGTCAAATTGAAGCTTTATTTAGTAATGAATGATGCAAGTTGGATTATAAAAACGATTATTGGGAACGCACTTTTTTTTATAACCTAGAGATTTTTATTTTTGATGACAATTTTTACAGGCGAATTGCCAAAAGTCGATGCCAGTGGCAATGTCTACCCTCTCTCATAACTTTTTTTTTCTTCCCCAGCGATAGTGACTTTTCATAACGTCGAAAAAAAAGGTGCCAGCTTGTTCATGCTCCAAAATATACGATCTGTCATATAAAATGCAAAATTTGAGAAACGTTGACACGTGATTTTTCTTTGTAATAATAAAAAGAAAATTCACGCCACGCGAGTGTTACGCAAGCTCTGGTGATGCCTCATAGTGGATAAAAAATGAACGAAATTTTCGAGGTATAATACGGTAAACCTCGTTAATGATGGCACGTTTTCTTCATGAACAAGTTGGAATCCATGTGCACGTTGCAGCAGCACTCATAGTGCTTTCTGCTTTGTATAATCCTGGATATGATGTCGGTCGGGTGAAAGAGAAAGAAGGGGGATGGGCGGCTACATAGTATCTACAACTGTGTATGTAGTTGCATACATAACAGTTCGTGAGAGTGAATTAGAGGCTAAGTTTTGCTGGCACTTGGCGACTGCACTCTTGTTATACATGACCCAAACTCGAATTTCCCACGGAAATTAAGGATTCACTGTATGCTCCACGGACATGCAAATCTCAAACAAAATTTACTCTTATAAAAAGAACTTGACTCGCTGCCTTTTCACGCTTCATTTGCATCATCGGCCTTTCGAGCTTTGCATTAAGCAAATGATAAATCATAGATATGCACAATAGTACACAAAGCATGGTAGATTGACAATAGCATAAGAGTTGGTTAAGAAGTTTTTTGCAAAATACTTCGCAAAATACAGTATTTCGTACTCAGAGACGCTCCGCGAAGTGGCCTTTTGACGTACGGTACTCTTTTCCTGGCCTGTAGGCCGGGAAAGTTACCCAATCGCTGGCCTAAACCGCTAGAAGAAATCTGCAATTTCCTCGATACTCGATCATTTGCACAGATTGCTTGACTGTCGTTTTTTTATTGTCGGTACAAAATGTAGCTGTAGCAGTAAACAAAAGTACACGATGTTGCTTTTTGCAGAGTGTTTTGCAAAAAGTAGAGTGTGCACCTCAGTCATCAAAGTAGGCCATCGTCACACAGTCAGAATTTTCAGTACTCGGCTCATACGGGCGATTTTTTAAATATGAAAATCAAGTCCGTACTCCCCTCGTACTGAAAATCACGCCCGTAGTCGCCTCGAACTGAAAATTCAGCCTGTACGACAAAAGCCTACTTTGCGGCCTTGGTACACAATCTACTATTTCCGTTTTCTGCCCTTTAAGCTGGAGCAAGCCAAACCAAAAAGAAAAAAACACGAATCAAATCTATTTACAAGTCTGCTTGAAAGAAAAAAACAAAAAAATCATCAGCAAAGCCGTACGATTGCAACTGAATGTTTGACCCACATTCAATATTTACTCATCAAGGACAACAATTTTCATTCAAGCCAAATCAAAATCATGTAATCGTCATCATCATTCTTCATAATCCTCATCATTCCAAATTAAAAGGTAACGTTAATGCATATGCATATATCTGCAGGTGCGATGCATGGATACTAGAGTATCGATTAGCTCGTTGATTCAAGCCGAGGCATTTCTCAGTGAAAATCGCATTACTGTAAAGATGTATAACAACATTAATATTCAACGTTTCCGCAGCAGCTACACCTGTTTTGCATAATTTCATTCACGATTGTATCTCACCCACGCAAAATCTACATGATAATTCGGTACAGAGTTTGTACACGCTGAGAAAAACAATCACCAGATTTCGAAACACAGCAATCTGTTTAATTTAATTATTCGTCAACCATGAAAAAATTGAGCTTAATTCTTTCCGCTTCAAACTTTTGTCAATATAAATACTATTCTTAAAAAAAACCGTGTTTTAGTAATCAATTCCATTTCCCTTTTTCTGGGACCAATTTAAAATACAAGCATAACACAACTGACTTTTTTTACAGTCTGTCATAAGATGGACTTGGAATAAGAGAGAGGACCTATGGTTACGAAATTGGTTTTCAGTTTTCAACTTTGAAAAATATTAAAAAAAATATCCTATCCAATGAGCTACGTCAGGAGAATCTACGATTATTGATGGCCGTAAAATATATTTTTAAAACATACGAAAAACCTGTTACGAATAGAGAAAGAGAAAGGTCCCTCTTCATTTTCTCAAGATTTTTATTTGTAATCATAGGACCCTTTTCTTATTCCAAGCCACAAATACGTGTACTGAAAAGTAGTGAAAACTTAACATTATAAACTAATGATATTGTTCGTCATGAGCACTAAAACAACTTTATCGTTCTCAACATGTTTGGCGATAAAAAGCTGTCGTTTACGAGGTTGAATGATTGTCAGTGCAAAGAATAGTAAGGTCCAAGCGCGTGTGGCCATCTTGACAAGCGGTGAGATGGATACCGCGGATAACCTAATCATTCTATGAAAGGGATACAGGAACCTGCACCGCAAGATAATATCGCTTTGAGAAGGTGATGATTAAAGCAAGTGTAGTTGGCGGATAAATTGAGTAATCTCGACCGTAGCCTTCACCTCTTTTCTTCGCCTTGGTTACATTCTTTCGAGTGGTGCATGTCAAACGATCTGGCGTGAGCAACATGAATGACAACAGCCTTGTAGATTGTAAATGAAAATACGACTTCAATGACTGTGCCTAATGAAAAATGAAAAATGTTATTTCTTTCTCGATAATGCTTTCACACTTGTCTTCATCTTGGCACTAAGTTGACCACAGAATCCGTATGTTATGTGAAGCTGATCTAGCCTGCTGCATGAGATTCCGTCAATTTTTAATTTCAACTTGAATAACACGTTTAATTGCTTTCGATGCACAGTGTCTGATGTAAAATTTTTAGAAGAAAAAAGAAGCACGAGGAATCACATTGTTATAAAGTTGCCTAAAAAACTGTTGGAAAGTAACTTGCACTGCAGACAGCGAAAAGTTTCGCTCTCTGCTGATTGTTGTTGCTTCGATAGTTTTACGAGTCGCGCGGAATCGTTTCACTCCTCGCCTAAATTCGCGATCCATACCATTGAAATTCTCTTTCGTAAGGCAATTAACTTTGCTAGTGATTTCCACGACTTGGCTTCGTTCCAACAGAAAGCTCGCATTGTCGATTTCTGTAACTAATGGCATCCCTCAATGGGCCAGGGTTTCAACTACGACGGTAATAAAACTAAACAATTGATTTCCTCGATTATAGAGCCGATAATTACACTCAATTAAGATTTTCTTCCGCCCCCGTCAAGTCATCTTTTTTCCAGTCAAAAGTGCATATCATCTGTCGTATTTTGCAAAGAAGCTTTCGGAGAAGGTTCCAAGACGATTACCGTTTTTGTATGAAAGTTTATGGATGAATGTATTCTACGATAAGGCACTCGTTCAAACACTTGGCTAAACAAGCTGTTATTTTTAAACGACAAGTTAGTCTTGATTCAATGCAGACTTTTTTTTACCGTAATCGTGTTTATATAACCAAGTGATGGATTTAAATCTTGTACATAACCGGTATCTTTTCTTATTTTGGTTTTTTTTTTTTTTTTAAATTCGAGTAGGGACTAATGTTTCGCCTCCAACACGTTAATTTCATATCAAGACAAAAACGGGATGAATGTTAAGTTTTGTCTCAATCCGTCTTTATTCTAGTAATGACTCGACAGATTCCGGAAATTTATTGAGAGTACACTAGAAAAGACCTTTAGGCGAAGGCCTGTCAGAAGACTGTGAAGCAAACTCATCTATCTAAAATGACCTTTGTTGCTTTATGAATGCAATTCGCGAATTCGCACTATGTTTCAACAACGCACAAAACAGCTCTCGAGACTATCAAAACTGGAAATGTCGGGCTTGAGAAATTTGATAATAATTTATGGGCAACCGCAAAGGTTCATGCCACGCGGATTACTCGTTGCGTGCATCACGTAAATTGTGATGGGAGGTCAAGTGCTTTTATTTGAGCCATGCCAAGCACTTGCCTGGAATTAATTTCAGTTCTTCCGTGTTCCGAGGATTGACAAAAAGCACGAGTTACGCTGGATAACGCAAGTAATGACCGGTTACAGGATTCGCTTACCGAGTCAATTATTATACAAAACGTTCTGTACTGCCAACACCGGTAAAACTTTACCCTCCTCGCCTAACCGTATTTAGGGTTGGCTTGAAAAAGATTGGTGCTATCCTAGATGAACGAAAATTATGTGCCCCCCTGCCTCAACGTACATGGAATCAATGGCTATTAAATGATAGCGACCAATTTCGAGATTTGAGTTTGATTTTCATACTGCGGTATCAATTTTTTGTGATTTGCTCGGTATTTATATCTGCAACATTGTGGACGTAAAGATTTCGTAGACGATCAGATGTATCAGAAGACTGCAGCTTTCTCAAATTGAGGAATTTTCATAATCATCTCTGCATTCACAACACATTTACTTTTAGCTCTTAAATGATTTGAATTTCATTCGTTTTTTTTCCTTTTTTTAATTGAACTACTTGTACCTTTATATTATCACAAATCCTTCTTTTACTTTTTTTAGAGCTTATGTTCTTTACGAGGAGTATTTGTCAACTATGCTATGTATATCATAGATGTATCGGAAAGAAATGACGAGAAAAAACATTACTAATGGAAAAAAGAAAATGATTGTGAGCCGCATATGACCTCTAAATAGGTGAGTCACGTGGCGCGTAAAAGCGAAGAACGTTGGAAAAATCGGTTGGAATGGGTAAAAGCGCGCAGCACATTGTAAATCTAGAAATTGTGGGAAAGCAGAGAAGTAGTGGACTGTAGAGGTTAAACGGTGGAAAATAGACGGGCAGTCGGCATGGTTGACCATAAGATGGAAAATGATGGCAGTGCGACGCTCCCGTATGGGCATCCGATCGATTTTGATTGTCCTCGCCGCTGCTCGATAGCTTAGGTACGATTGTATGTAGCTACTACTTGTTCTCTTGCATCAATTCGAGTGTACACTTGTTAGCTCTTATTGGAACATAAAATTTCTGCGGGAAACAAAGGCGAATGAAACCTCGATGAATCGAAACGCAGCCAGGAGATACTATTGGTAAAATATTGCACGGGAAAATTACAAACTTTTATTCGACAATCTTGGTAATTTGAACGATGTCGATGAATTTGCATGTATTCTATTCTATGATTCTCAAAAAACTGCTTTTGCAATAATTTACCTTGTTCAACCTGTGCGAGGCGTATTATTCTTGCAACGAAATTTTCTTCCGCTATCAACTCGTGTAACATGAAATTTTTCGGTGAAGCGGACTTGTTTGCTTTGTGTCACGTTTACAAAGTATATATTTTGAATGAATCATCTCCATGGCGCTGCATCTGGGCTATTGCAAAACCTTGCGCGGCTCCCCTTTATTGCGTGCACTCAAATTATTATATTAATTTTCGCACGAGTGGTGCGAAATATACCGAGAAGATAGCAGACTTTTCTGGGAAAAGGATTTTTCAGGTATCTTACTTTAGTCTTTCATTTAGGAAGAAGGAAGAGGTGCGCTGTCTCGCAATGCTTGCGCTTTAAGGCGTTGCATGGCGCTCTTCTCTCGTTCAGCCGGGGGAGGAGGAAAAGCAGCAACTGTTATTACCTGAACCGCACCCCCGTCAGTGCCACCATCCTTGGAGCAATACATACCACCCTGGTGGCGCAAGAAGAAGCGGGATTACCCATCAGTCTCCCAGCCAGGTTACTTTTGGACGAGAATTGACGCTGACTTGATCCCTCGCTCCTTTCCCACTATTGAACGGAAGCGCGTGAAAATAACGCTGCGAAGGATTGATTTTTTCACGCCAAGTTGAAAAAGAAAAGTAAGGCAAGAAGATTAGCCGCTGGCAGATATTACCATCAAGTTACTATCGTAACGGGTAACGCCCGACATGAATACGTGTTTCCAGTATCAAGATACTTTTACAAATACATCATAACATGGTCTCGCATTTTCAAACAAGATTTTATGTTGCACATGGTTATTATGCAGCACGAAAAAAAATTCAAGGGCACGCTCTCCGATTGAAGCACAAGTACTCGGTCAACAAGGACTATTGTTCCAACAAACCTGAATGCTATAATTGAAAGGAAATGATTCAATTACTGGGAACACAAAGTAATCATTGGTTCTGATATCGTTGATTTGCGGTGCCTCGTCATAATTGTATCTACGAAATATGGAATTACAGTGAGCGAATATCGGTGGCGGCGACGGATTATTATCACTCAAACCTCACATTACAAATGGCCCACGTGAAACGGAAACGTCCAAGTTATTTGCGTTCGGTTTATATGCTTTGATGCAATCACATGATTCGACGAACAACAAGGCTTTCGATAGAAGGGTTTCTAATTATAGAATGATAAATTATCGGCTCATTCCCACGTGTAGATACTTGATTATTATTTCCCTGATTCCTAGGACTCGATAGGAATTCAATATCACGAGAGACTAAATCGCTGCCCGTACATTCGCATCACATGTTTTTTTTTTTTTTTTTTTCATGTTTGACTAATTTCGATTGAAACACAGTGATACATGGGTATCTTGATGATTCCATTTCTCATTTCACATAGCACCATCTCATTCTTGTTGAATTGTCAAGTGCTATAGTGCTTGTAGTGTGATTTGATATCACTTGATCGTACCATGCAATGTGAAAAAAAAACTCGTGGGAAGCGAAATACGCATCATCGATTAGGTCTTCGAGTTACTCTCGTTAAGAGGAAAAAAACATGACAATGTTATACTGCCGTTAGGCAGCATTTGAAATGGACTATCGTGAACTTGTAATTGAATTTGTACATTTCGTATTCCTACTAAACCTAACATAAGAAATGAATACACCTATATTCATGAATAATTCATGTGTGCGGAACCAAATCTACATATACCATGATTCTGTTGCAAAGATGATGAGTAGCTACTTGAACCATATTTGTCATTATCAGGTTTGGTTTATTTTTCATATCAAACTGGAATGGAAGATTTTCGGCTGTTTATAATATCCAGTTAACATCTCCATATCTAATCGCTGTGAAATTCCGTTCCCGGCAATTCATTCGTATCAAGTTATCTCGCGCTTCCCCAACTCTATCTGCGCGCGCCAATTCCCAATGGAATGAAATAGGCGACATTGCTTGCCAAACCATAACTTGAATCTTTCTGCTTCATTGGCAACAAGTGTATCGTGATATAGCTCTCGCAGGAAATGTTTCGATATGCACTCAACATACATGTTTTCGATGCATTTTATTATAAACCATCATTGTTCACTCACGACTTGATGTGGAAACTGAAAAAGTTGACATCTTACTGTGCACAGTGCTGAGCACCTTTTTGCAGTTGCAGATTTGGAAAAAAAAAGAAGCATGTTTGATTAATCAATGTGTTGAGGGGACTGCAGTAAACGAGTGTTTAAAAAAAAAAAACTGAAAAATTGATGTTTCATTGAATTAAAAGTTTTCGCAAGTTGAAAATTCGAATATCTATAGATAAAAAAAACTTTTGGAATATGTTTATGATTGCACAACTCTCAAATGAATATTGATTGAGGTGGACATGAAAAGTAGAGTAGTTGTAAGTTTAAATAAAATAGTTTACTACTAAAAACGCTTGCGGTATTATGTGACGTATCTAGGTTACATAAGAAATAATATTTATCCTAGAGCGTGTGCAATACAGAAAAATATGAGAAAACTCTCTAATTGAATTGGTCACGTTGCTGGTTACCCAGGAAGAACTGTATATCGTGAATCATCATGGAACCCAAACGTTATGGATAATCCAAGCAATAATAATTTGCAAACGTGATTAAATTTTCGACAAAGAGCATGCCAGTTACAATTACGTTGCCGGAATGCACAACTCGACAGCTAAAATCTCCATAATGTGTTGATGTCTCTCGGTGTCAGAGCTCTTTTGTTTCTACAAAGCCATTTACGAAAGTAGATGAAGCTCCATTAGCCGTTTGCCACTTGCGTCTATCAAACTTTTTATTCTTCTGTTTGCCACCGCACATTCAACCGCCTATTACATACCAAAGTACGTTCAGACTACACAATGAGACGAGATCACTAATTTTCATTTTTCCCAAATGACGTTATTTCAATAAATATATAAATTTCCACCATCAACGCTCCAGATGAACATTATGTAACAAAATGTGAGCATTTTTTGCATATTTCGTCGTTCTAAAGTTGAAACGAAGAGAGTGAATCGTCGTGAAAAAAACCAAGTTATAGAAATTAGAAATTGGAGATTGTGAACCAGCAATTTGAAAGATTTTTTTTTCTTTACTTTAATTTTTGAAAATTGCAGCAATTTAAACAAGAGAAATGAAAAAAGTGTTTGAATTTTAAAAATGTAGAAAGTTTGAAAATTTGAATGAAAAATGAAAAAATCAAGGTTACCGAATGTGGATTGCCACTTGAAAATTCCTGTATTAGAATTTGGCAGAAAGTTTATTTCATGAAATTAGATTTGTTCGACAATAACAATATTTGAGGCGTAGAAATGAGTTTGTCGTCGTGTTGAATCGTCGATAATGGATAGTCCAAGTTACCAATCCACGAGCCTCGCAGCCTCGTAAGAAAAATAAAATGTCGAGTTGCGCGTGAATTGCGCGATTCCCAACATGATCCATACAATATGCGGACGCGCTCTCAGTCATAAAACCTCCAACACGGAGTAAATCGCGTTCCGTTATTTCTTGAGATTTTTGCAGTGCAATATCATTTTGAATGCAAACTACGTGAATGCGATAACGATAATGCCTTTGGTAGGCACTCGTGAATCCCTCGAGGTCGTTCCGTATCGAATGAGATCCTATAGCATCAGCCAAAAAAGGAGTCAAGTCGGAGAAAGAAGCAAGTCGCGTTTTATAAGTCGTCCGTGTTTTGCTTTGCAAATGCGGCGAGTGCCTCGCGCGGGCCATTCTCGCTCATGTACATTTCCGAAATCTCAAGTTTGAAGAGCCACACCTACTCATGCATATTCCTCGCGCGTTGCCTTACGGCTTCGCAGCCTATTCGCAGTTACACGCGCGCTATTAATTCTCCAAGTAATGCATACGTACACCCCTGACGCCAGCACCGCCGTATCGTACGCATATCCCAGGCTAAAACAAGCAATACCCACCACACATTGTTGCGATAACGTTCGCCAGAACGGCCTACTTACTACAGCAGTTGATCATTTCAACAACAACTCGTCAGTCGTATTACGCCCAATTTATGCCCGATTAGTGGTGCTTTTTGTGTCAAGATTGCGTTTGTATCTCGTCCAAAACGGGGGTAGGAGAAAATGCTGCATTATAGCGATAGGCACGAAACTAGCACACGCCAACTGAGAATGTCTTGATTGGGAATACTTTGTGTGTATTTTATTTGAGCGTTGAACATGATGAGATGTTGCGAAAACCAACTAAGAATGACCTAAACACTTGTATTTGTGACTACCTATTTATGAATACAGAAGAAAAAGGTGATTTTTCTTTATGATTCGTGTAGAACGAAACATTAAAAGAATTCGATGTGGGAATAGTCATATTGCAAAGGGGAGAGATGAGACAGTGTAAAATTTTTGATCAATTTTTTATTTTTGACAAATGCATTTACGTGGAACCTTGTTGAAGGATGTCAACTATCAACTGTAACATGTCACACTCGTCGCTATATCTCGGGTGATGACAAAGATCCCATGTCCAAGCGTATAGTGAGCTGAATAAAAATTAAAGAAATATCTTACAATCAATCTACATCTCATCAACCTATCATCTTACCTCAAAATCTACTGTAATGCAGTTTTTGAACATCAGGATTCTTAATTTGGAAGTTCTCTATTGGATCGCCAGGAATACATCCATCATCACAATTGCACCCAAAAATATTGCAAGATCCTATTCCACAGTACATTCTACGTTTTGACAAGCGTATACCGTCTCCACATACATTAGCGCATTTCGAGTGACCATTCTCCTTGAATCTTACATGGGTCGAATAACAACACTCTCCCGATATAAGCTTTACTACCGTCAAAAAAATAACAAAAAATGAAATTACTTTCGCCATTCTGAATTTCAACGCGAATCGTTTTTTATAATCTACTCGACTATAAGTATTGAAATTTTTCATATCCAACAACTTTTATACTCTCAAATGCAGAGATTATGAAACATTTAGTATTGATAAATGATATCAACTCGTAGAGAATCTTTTCATAAACTACAATTCGTTTCGTGAAGATTTTTTTAATGATGCTGTTGGCAGTTTTTTAATTCCAAGAATTCCAGTGAATCGATTATCGTCTACGTTTACGATTGTCATTTAATGACTCTCATTTTACAACAATGTTAATTGCTTTCAACAGAAGAACTGATGAATTTTTTATTTCGACTCTGATGTCATTGTTCATCTACTCGAACAACGATTTTTGTCGTTTTGGCTGCAGTATGATCACATTCTTGGTCTCATGCGTAACAGCAAATTTTGAATTGAAAAATCGAATATACGTAGGTTGGTTTTCTAGAAAAAAAAAGACGGAGAAAATTTTTCATGTTAGACTGTATTCTTTTTGTCTGTTCTCGACTCTTCTTTTCGATTCGTGTATCAATATCTACATTCCTTATCAAGATGGAATGAGTTTCTGACGATTTTTCGTATCATTTCAGAGAGTTAGATTCTTCGTTTCACATCACTTTTAAAGAGCAGGAAAATTGTATTTGTCCAAGTTATCAGGCACTTTGTATGTAATCTTGCTTCTCGTTACTTCGCTTCTTCAATAATTCACAACTGACACGTTTTTTTTTCTCTGTAAATGAGTTATTTTTCGATGAATGTTTTTTTAAGGCAAAGAGTAGTTTTTGGAATTTTTTGCTGGACTTTGGACCGCACAATGTCTTATCGAAGTTTCTCTTGCGTGCATAAGTAATTGTAATAAATTGTAGTATTTATTTCTTTCAAATGCTTCACCACCGCGATGTATTCGATTGAATATGCTATTTTGCTTTCTTTTCTTTGCCAACTTTTCGACTTGATCGTCCAATCATCTCAGTTTTTAGATATTTCAATTGTATAATCATCTATACAAATCCATCAATAGCAATATCTAATTTCATCATTGTTAAGCAATGTGAAGATAAAATTCATTCCATGGCGAGTGACTTTCACAGGATTCGAGAATTTTCAAAAGTTGAAAAAATCGTAACAAATAAATTATAGATGAGATTTAGAATGAACGTGGAATATTTTCAAGCTTGATTCGCAAAAGTATATTCTATGATGTGAATTGTCTTTCTCGTTCATATGTTCAGGCTCATTAACGTATAATTTCATAAAACTTGACTCAGAATTCGTGCTCATGTGTAGAGAAAAAAAACCAGGTTATTTAGTAATGTGCCACACAGGTTTAGAGAGTATCCGGGGAAAGTGTAGTTGCAAGAACAAAATTTGCGGTGACCATGGCGTAAATTTCCCGAGGGGTGCGAGCGATAGTATACGCCAGTATACGCTCATTGACGACGGTTGCTACGTCGTATATTCAACGTATGAATGACGCGTTCATGCACAGCAAGTTATGAAAAATCGACTTGGCATTTTTTATTCACGTGTTATTAATGCAAAAATTTCACGTCGTTTGTTGATTTTGCAAAATTATATCACCAAAATGAAAACAAAAATTAGGTTATGAGTGACAGTAGGATATACCAGGGTGACACACGGCACACGGACATCATTCGTCAAGTTGAGATGGTCAGATTTTAGGAGAATGTACGGAATAAACTCTACTCTTTGAGGAATTATGATTTCCAGTTTTGGCAAGTTTTGTTCATAGTTTAAACGTAACCAATCTTCCCTCTAACTAAAAATTGAATTTTCATTCAAAAAATCACGTGACAGCGTTTCGGATTTTTCACTGTATTGTAAGCTTTTCCGATACATGAAAGTCAACTCCATCCCACAGTTATTAACTGATGAATGAAGAAAACACGCCGTCTAATCTTGGATAATGTTTCGTGCCTCGAACAAGCTGAATTGACCTTTTGTCTTTCTGGCTAGACAAACAGCAGCCGTGCTTCTCTCGGAATCTGTTTACACCAGCTGACGAGTACATGAATAATCATCATTCCTATGCACTTACACGTGCTACCGCACGAAACAATAATTCTTGCTGCCGCATTATTCATATAATATGCTGGCCGCGTTCAACTCGAACTCTTTCTTCACTCTCGCTATTCTCAGCAATACGCTCTTCGGGCTACAATTATTTGACACGATTAAAAAAGCCATTTTCGTGTTGAGAATGGAAAAGTTTTTTGAGACGATGGGAAGCTGGGGCAAAAAAACTCTTTTTGCACGTCGCACCTCATAGAAAAGACTTTTCACGAGAATTATCTGTCGGAGAGTAAAGTTTTGCCCGCAGAGTCGACGACACTAACGAAAATTCGGCAAGACGGGAAAACTTGAGCGGGACATGGCCGTTCTGCCGAATGCAAGTGCTTTTTTCCGATGCTATATCCGAGGTTTCACAGAGATTGCAGCTAGTTCACTATTTGTCAATATTTTTCGGAAGCAACTTTTTCGATTTTGAAATGGATTCTCGAAGCGTATTTTTGAGATTGCTTCTTCGGAATATGGCATGGCTGTCGAAGGCTGAGGTATATAATTTTTTTGTTTTTCCTCGAGTATTGGGGCGTTAGGTGTGTTGGTTCCTCTGTTTTACGTAGATGAGTCGTGTAATAAAGTAAGATAAAAGAGTGATCACAAAAGAAAGAAAAAGAAAAAAAAAAAAAAAAACAAATCAACTTGGTACTGGGAGTAAAACACGAAGGTAAATCTATTTAGTCTAAAAAATATTGTTATCATCTACTTAGTTTAAAAATTAATGTCTATCGACTATTTCACCGTGTTTTTATTGGTCTCCCGATCTGATTTTGAAGGATTAAGATATCGCCATTTTTTCTTCATAGGTATCCATGTTATCGTGAGAACGCAAAAAGTCCCTACGCATGCGAATCTTTTGATTCAACTCGCTGGAACATTCCATGCCGATTAAAAAAAAACAAAAATGATAAATTAAAGCACCTGTACACTAATGTCGCAACAGTGAACCTGTTATACTATTTAATCCAAGGCCCACATAATTACTTGTCAAGTTGCTCATCAGTACATTTTATTGTGAATGAAAAATAAGCGCGAGTTGGAAAAAACAAAAATCACACGACGTCTTACATCGTTTTGGCCATTACTCAACGAGTTCCAACGACTTTAGAGATTCCCAAAATTGCCAAAGTTGGTAATTTTCTTACGGAGAAATCGAAGCGTTGCTGTAAAGTTTAATTACGTATTATCCGAGCATATTCGTGAAAACTACTCGAGCCACAATCCGGTTTTGTCGCTGGTCGTATTTGCTCCAAGTTTTCAAACTTGGCGCTTTTATTGATTTTAGAAGCCATTACTCGTCGGTCCTTTATCTGATGTGCATAATGGCCAACTTGTTGGGAAGAATCTAACTGGTTGTACCTCGCGAGAGTCATTTGTTCGATCGCTCTTTTCATGTCATTATCTCAGTAAGTGTAAAAACCTTTAGATTCGATAGAAACCGTGATTCACCATCACGTAATTGCTAATAGTTGATTCCGAAAAGTTGGGCGCAAAGGACAAATTTTTCATGACGTATTCAAGTGAGTCGTCATCTATTTGCTGCATAGTGCGAAAAAGCCAGTAATCAAAGTTGAGGATTGGACTTGAAAGTACTCGGTTGATAAAAGTGTTAAACTAGACATTTTTTTTTACATTAACTAAAGGAAAAACTTGAAAGGCTATTACTCATTTGACTGTGTTAAATTTCTGCAAAATTAATTTTTTTAATGTCGTAGATTTAAAACACGTATGGCGTTGAGAAACAAGTAGGTGACAATTTAAAATTATGCATGTATTTAAAAAAAACATGTAATTCAAAAGTAATTATTAGAAATTACAATTTCCTTGGTAATCATAATGGTGAATGAGCGTCAAAACACAGTCTCACGATGTTGAGTATGGATTTATTGATAACTTGGAAAATTTCGCATGTAAAATTACTTGTTACAGTTAGATCAGCTGAATTTCGCTCCAGATTTACGTTATAATGATTTGAAAATCAACACGACTTGACTTTGCACTCTGATTTTGCGTTGCACTTTGTGGAAAAAATTGTTTACGGCGCTAATTTGGCGAGGTGATATGAAAAACGACCCTACTGCTGGCAACTAACGCGCGTATCGCATGGCCTTTAAATTATGAGGAAACGACTCGGAGTGAATTACGACTCGGCTTGGTCATCTGGCGCCGAAAAATCGTACCTACGTGGCAACCTATTCTCGACCGTGGGGTTGTTTTTCGTTGAAAACACCTAGCATCAAGTTTATCCGCGATTTTTATCGTTGTTACCAAAGATGTAAAAAAGCAGCATACTCGTCGTAAAACAATGTTTCACAATAGTTTTCTCTAATGAATGGCCTCTCTTCCATCATAGTTGTATCAGTCAGGTCGGTTAGAAAAGTATGGCAACTTGTAATGACCTTATGTTCCTGTTATACTGACAGCAATATTTCGTTGTGTTTATCTAACCATCAAAGGTCTCGACGGAGCTGCCACTTGGTTTTCCAATCATGACGAGCTCGAAAATTATCAGACTTGACTTTTTCGAAGGTCATAGCGCAAAGGTACAGGCAATTGACCCTTATTACTTGTGAATATTTTGGATACGCACATAGTCGCCCACCCGCCATGCCTGCACCTCAGAAACCAGGTCGATTCATCATCCGTTCCACATATTATGTCAATAGCAGTGTAATTGCTGATCGAGCATGAAATAAGGCGCCAGATTTTGCCACGCGCTAGCGGCACGTATCATGCTGTTGCTGTTATTGTAGTTGTGGAAAGCTGCGAAGCCAACGAGACGAATTGGGAAATGAGGGTTCCTTCCCCCAAAAGCATGGTCGCCGAAAGGAGAAGGGAGTGGAGATAGGTAGGTCACATCAACGTTCCCGATCGTGAAACTGCCCTTCCGGAATGTGGATGGGACGACGTGTCCTGGCGATGATCCGAGGAGGAGCGGCAGCGGCCTTTTATGGAAGACGATGACAATGGAGTTACTGCCTAGCAGTGCCAGTGGTAGAGCTCAGCTCCAGCAGGCTGAATGGGCAGATGGGGGCAGCGTTGCCGGGAGCCTGGAACAGCCCGGGACAACGGGTGTAACCGCAACGCATCGCGCGAGCGGGCTTCCCTTCCATTCGCTCGATAAGTCAATGTTCCGACAATGCGCCATCGACAGGGCTAAAGCATTTTCGCCACCTGTGCAGTACCACCTACGTCCCAGAGAATGGGAAATGAATCTCGATAGTAGGAGCCTCTCGTTACATCCGTAGGATATGTCTGCCGTAAAATAGCAAGAGGCCTATAAATTCGTCCATATCTCGGTAAACATTAACGACGCTCATCTATACAACTTTGCGATATCACGCGATAGTCCTACCTCGCTTGTGTTGAAAACTCTTTTTCAGCAAAATAAATACGCATCCAACAGAATCCTGAAAGGTATACTTGTAGGGACAAGTTTTTTCGTCAAGTATTGTTTAAATTGTTCCAATTGGCTTCGGAAACTTGGTGGCACATGTGGACAACGGACCAAATACTATTTTCCACGAACGAAAAATCATCAAATAACACACGCTATGTAACAACTTTTGAGCAAATTTTCAGTTTTTTTCGCGACGATGAAGGAAATTCCGAGAGTTGACTCATCTGCTTGATTTTTTTTCAACAAGTAAATCCTCATTCATTTACTCGACGAAAACCATTACAATGGAATCATTTTTAGTGAAATTTTTCGGATTTCCAGAAATCCAATCATAAAATTCACAAAGAATATAGCACTTGGACTTGAAAAACTTGTAGATCCAAACAACAAATATTGGCTTGGAGATTATTACTTGTAATTGTTTATTTGACTTGTCAACTAAACAAAATGAGAGAGAAATATTGTCAAAATTTAAATTTTTCCGTAAAAATCGTGATCGCAAGAAAATGAAGTGACAGAAATGGAGTTGAGAATTTATTTTGCTGAAAAAAAATCCAACGATTGGACAATTTCCGATCAAGTTATTGAATCATTTAGAAAAATTTACACCAGGCAATGAGGCGAATCCACTTATTTTTAGCTTATATTTCGACAAGTTCGTACGACGAAAGAACTGAAATTCGAGCGGTAAGAATACATACCTACATGTCCTGTAGATTTCGATTGAAAAGCTATGAACAAGTTTTACGCCAAAAAAAACCCAACTTGAACTATCCAGACGATTCGAGGCTACCAACATAATCTATGATTCTATCAATCGACTTCTGAGGACTCGATTATTTCAAAATATGCGAAACAATAGAAAATAAAAATCTCGATAAACATGTGGAAACGTAAGAAAAACAAATGTCGATTGGAAATGTTGGTTGTAGTTATTTGGACGATAGTCACAGTAAGATATAAAATACTGCCGAAAAATTGATGAATAAAATAGAATAAAAAAAGATACGGAAGGGACGGAAATGGACGATGGAGGGTAAGAAAATTGCAGCGTTGGGAAGTAAGCCGCGCATCCAGGCATTAACGTCTGGTCGAGCTTTTTTGCCTTGTCTCGCTTTTGTGCGGAACGATGAAATCAGCTGCGTTGAAGCTATAAATCGACGCTGGAAGACCTCGGCTTGGATCTTGAAAATAAGATGGGAATAGAGTGAGCAGTATGAAATCAAAGGGTAAAGTAAGTTGGGCTCCTAGAGGAGATAAGATTGATGTTGATAAGCAGCTTTGGTTAAAATTTTATTTCGCACGACCTTTCGTATATGAGATTGGATTACGATCATAAAAATCGTGACGAAAGTTGAAAAAAAAAAAGGAATATTTTTCTTTTTCACTTTCTGGTGATACGGTATTTTGGAGCGACATGTTCGAGCCAACCTTCAAACGTCAATCCCATGAAACATTGACAAAAATTCAGGGAAGAAACAACTCGTTATTGCTTTGCTCGCAGAGTCTTCGATTAATCTCGCGATATCATGGAAAATGTAATATCAAGGAGGAGAATGAGCAACAGCTGAGGAAAAGCGAAAATCGTCATGAAAAAAGTTTGACTTGAGTCCAGCTTACACATATGTAGAAATTTTCGCTATCGGTATATTATTGCTATATAGAAATTGAGATAACTCGATGAAAATCGTCAGATGGTTTTGAATGATTCAGCTTTGTCGTCAATTACGAAATTATTGACGAGTAGAAAACTTCTCTTTGAGAGAGAAAAAAATGAAATGGTCTGTAATCGTCGAACGCATCCTTACAATTCCCATTCTTTGTTCTCTTTGCCCCGGGAGCAATTCAATCATGCCCAAGGCCGGAGAAACGCTTTTCCTTTAAAAGGATAAAATGTTGCCAACAACGAACGATCTCGCGAATCTAAAATAATCTTCTAACGAGGATTTGATTTGAGTGACGATCCATCCTTGTCGTCGCGTCGTGAAACCCACCGAGTAAACTCGTAATGCCCGGCATTTCGTTTCAAGAGGAAACGCTGCTAAATTCACGGACCATAGGTATCTTTTTTCGTTTTTCCGCCGAGGAGAGGAAAATTCGAGTTACGTATTTGACGCTCTTTGGCTTTCACGACGTTTTTCCTATGAGAGTTTTTCGAGTGTGTTGAAGCGAAATTTCTCAGAATCGGAATGGACGCTTCTGGAAAAAGAGAGGAGCAAAAGTTACATTGGGGGCGCTTTGATGTTTCTGAAAAGATGCTGCCAGCAATCGGACATGATTTCCGACTGATGAGCTCGCATGAGAGCTTTCGTGCGATGTAATCGCGAGTCCGCGCGAATTAAAGTGCGCAAATCTTAAAAAAGCTGAAGCGAATCGACGTCGTTCCAAGTTTGTTTATGCGTCACAAGTGGATTGAAACACTGTTGCTTAAGCCTCATTGCGCGCTTCGTTCTCCGTTTCTTCAACTATTAGCGACGGCTTTTGGGATCAAGTCATTCCGGGATACGGTAGTAAAGTCGTTCCAGTAGTAAACTCGTTGGACGACAATCTCTATTTCATAGCTACAACCCCCGTTTCCGCATCGCTTGATAAGCTAGGAATCGCGAGTAATTTACTACCAAGCGATGAAGCGTCAAAAGTCTCCTTGAACTCGCCATCTTCAATATCTTTTGTAAAGGAGATTAGGATTTTCCGTTTCTCCCGCGCGTATGAATAATGAATCTCTCCTTTGAATTCTCAAAAGTGAGTGGCTCGAGTCGTATTGCCGATGAATGTCGAATTCTTACGTAGTCATCACCTACTCTGTTTCATTGATTCAAATGATGTAATCAATGCCGCATTGATTCCCATTGTTTTTCATGATAATCATTCTTGTTCCATGGAATAGCTACATTCTGGTATTAAAAAGGTCCTTTTTTTTATAAGTCAATTGAAAACAGTCGTGTAGCTTTGCTAGACGTGGAATGACAGAATTTTTCAGTTTGAACAATTGAAATTTGAAACATCACGAGTTGTCTGCACTTGACTATTTATTGAACAATTTATGAAGCGTAAGCTAGGCCACTCGAAAACGACATTATTAGCTTTACCAACTAGATGGTAATCATCTTGAAAAACTTGCCACTCTACTAATGAATTGAAGATGGCGATTCTTTAAAATTCAAAAATCTTCATTTTCAACAACTCGACGATTGAGATTTTCAAATGAAACAAAAGCGCATGATTAAAGAAATGTAGGAAAAACTGTCAAGTATTAGTCCATGATTGAAATTTCATGTATAGGTGATATTTCGTTGGTTTCTTCAACATGGATTCCACGAAATTTCCGGAAAACCTATTTTTTGTGAATCAACGTATGAATACTTGCGTATGAATAAAGTCACCCAGAGTGATTAAAATAGCGTCCAAGTTTTTGCAGTCAATGATTGTTCCACCTTCAAGTGATAACCAAAACAATAACATGTGTACAAGCTCAACTATTGCAATGTTGATCATTGGCCACGAAAAGATGAGCCAGAGCATTGCACTCGTTGACGGAAACAGGCAAATGCGCGTCAATTACGATTGGTGTTGGTTGCCCGTAACAATAACACTGCAGCCATTCAAGGATATATGCGATATGCGATTCCAGGACAATTGTCTTTTATGACCGGATCTGGTGTGCGCTTTGACCAAGCGCGTGCATCAATAGATTTCATGCATGGTCATTTACTACGCTCGTCGAGTCTAAAAAAGAGGGCAGCTAAAGTTTCTATTCAATCCTCATTTGAAATATTTACGAGGTTCAGCGCTTTGAAGCACACGATCAAGTTGACGAGACACAGGTTTTTGCTCAATTTTTAGAATGTGAATCAAAGTCTCTGTGATATACTCTTGTATTTCATTGGCATTTTCAGAGAAACAGACCAATTTCATTCTCTTAGTTTTTCCTTCAACGAAAACGGTACGTTACCCCAAAAAGTGCCAAATAAGAACCTTAATATATGAAAAGGTGTTTTTACCAGGAACTCAAGTATACGGAGAAACAACCCTCTCTCTCCAGAAATGCAAACAACAGCATACTATCGTGATTTTGATTGACTGAATAAAGTGCGGCAGTCGAAGGCGCTCAAGTCGAGGGTTACGATAAAATTGGTAGATGGATGATTGAGAAACATGTTTTTGATGAAAATTGATGGTTTGATTTAACAATCAGATAATTACAATTTCTAACTCTACCTCGAGATTTCAATTTTGTAGCAGTAGATCCCCAGCTAGAAATGTTATGAGACTCGTTAAATCTTGAAAGCGAGAATCCACAATTTTTGTACAACATCAAGTGCGTGAGAGAGTTGCTATTCACGCCGGATAACGATCGATTATAGCAAAGTGAAAAATAGCAGCGCATACAATAACGATTGTGGAAGATGTGACGCAATGTGATTCGCTGAAAGGTCGCGTGGATGAAAAATGCTCGCGCTTGTGTTTAGCTTGGCGCATTCACCTGGGGTATTGTTCATTCAGCCGATTCGCAGCGATCGGCTATCGAAGAATCGGCGCGCTGATTGCGGGGCGTGAATCATCGGCCCGTGATCACGGGCTCATAACGGGACCCATTAGGATAAATAACGGCAACGGCAGTGCCAGCGGAATCGCTCAACCGAGAGATGGATTAATCGCGAACCTCCGCTGGTCGAGGAAAGATTGCTGCCGCTGCAGTGCTTGCCTCGTGCTTCTTCACCCTTGCCAAGCCAAGATTTTCCATTAGACAGAGAAAAAGAAAAAAATTCCCCTCCGATTTCGTGGATACAGAGATTCAGCAGGTGCACGATTCCACGTTTCAGTTACGTAATGGGCGGTGCTCATTTCGGAACACAATTTTTTCCTTCCTCGTAATCTTCTCAAAAGCGCTACCTCAGTGATCAGGTTTTCCGAGTATTTTGATCGACATGTTCTCCAAATGCGATTTTTCGATTCTGCTTTCTTATGAATTATGAACGCGCGGAACAACTCTTACATCACTAGAGCGGTTTTTTTCAATATCAAGTACACATCCAAAAAGGTTTCAAGATGTTGAAAGAACTCTCCATTTCAGAGTCCCAAGTTGTCGGTCTCAGGTTTTTACTGCTGGGCTAGAATTATTTACCGGAAATAGTTTTCAATGAAAGAGCGACCCTTTTTTTACCCAATGCATGCATGAAAAAATCACGGAAAATCGATATTACAAAGACACGTGTTGAAAAAGAAAGAATTGTCCGAAACTGCGATATGAAATGGATAAAAATTCGGCTGTTGAAAGTCATATAATATGTTGCGGTACTGCTCGTCCCGAAACCACGTTTCTGGTAACAGTCGTTAATGAGCGAAGCGAGCCCGCCAAGGGGGCGTAAATATGAAATAATCACGGCTCACGTGTCTCCTCCTCTCGTTTGCTGTCGGGCTAACAAGGACCATAATTAATTTATCCAAGTATCGACCCGCTCTTGCTTCAGCGCGTGCTTGGCAGCACTGTCAGGAAAACGCTTACATTCGAGAGCCCCGCGGGCATTAATGTAGAATCCTTTATATTCCACAAGATCCGCCACTCCAGCAAGGAACAGGTCAGGAAGCCGTCTCGAGACTTGCAACAGCCAACCTTGGCAAGCTTTAATCACGTTCGCATCCACGCCAAAAGCGAAATCAAGCCCAGTCCAAGCATCGACGACGTCTCATTGAGGCTTATGAGTTTCACGACGGCAAGTATTGCCTCGCGGGTCCAACTCAACATCATTCTCTACTGTTCAATCTACATTGTAAGCTCTTGTGATAACCATCATGGCGACAAGCGCGGAGAAATTTATCATAAAAAGTCGCATCATGGATAAAAACTTGGTGATCGATTGGTGAATCGTAGATTAAAGTTGTTGGTTCACAGAATTTCTTCAGTATCTGAATTTCGAAAACAACGTTTCAATTTTTTGTTTTCAAAATAACGCATCAACTGCACCGAAAAAACACTCATTGTCAATCTTACATAAAATAATGAAAGTAAATTTCATTACAAAGTACAAGTTGAAAACTCTATTCTTATTATTCAGACATAACGTACAATGAAAATACAACTTTTCGTTCATTTATCACTTGGTTGTCAAAATTTACAACATATTGTTGTCGCGATTGGTTTTAAACCTATGATTACAAAAACGCGGCGATTCTGATACATTTTACATCGCCATTCGCAAGGGTCTCCAGTTTCTGAACGCATCGGCAAGCGCAGTGTCTCGTGTTACTCCCCAACAGTCACAACGGTCGGCGTGACGCTCGCGAAACGATAGTCAACGACAGCAGTTGGAAAAAAACCAAGATTTTTGCAACAAAAATAGCATGACCAAGTTCAAAGTTATTCATTTTCAATTATTTTCAACTGTTGAGGTTATTCGTTGAGCTTACGTCAGGCCAAAACCTATATTCAGTTGGTACAATTTTAAAGAATCAAATCGTTTCAAACTTTAAACGTCGCTGTATTATGCACATGATATTTTATTGCAAGTTTACTTTACGATGTAACATAGGGAATGTGCGTTGTTGGCCTGGAACCGTGGCATTATTTCGTTGACACGGCATTTTGTTTTGCTGCTCTGGTTTTTATTGCGTAAAATCATCACGCTTCTCTTCAATTAATCGTCATCAACTCTTATAGGTAATCTTTCTTCATAATCGGCGTCAAGTTACTTCATATACCAAGAGCTGGCATTCCGAACATATTTTCTCTACCATGTAAAGCACAAGTTGATGAAAAAAAAAAAGAAAATTTCGCACATGCGATGCATGCTGTTAACGACAACATGAGCAGTGTTTTTTGAAATGGGTGTCGGTTATTACATCGCACCGAGTCAGAGAACGAAATGATGAAACGAGAAAGAAACTCAACTTGAAATTTTCCGTGGAAAGATTCAACGGTTTGTGAGAACATTACCACAGCTTTAGGTCAATCATTTTCGCCTTCAGCGAAAAAATATCGGAATCAGGTCCCGACAATTGATTGTTAATGACGACGAATCGCGGTGTCAATTTTCGATGTAACGTAAGCCGCGACACAGGAATAGCGGCGGGAAGATAAATGGAGCGTGGTAATACGAGGAAGCAAGGACAATTCGACTCGACGTCGATTTATTTTCGACAGCCCCGACAGGAATCTGCATCCCATGCCGCTCGTGTCGGAAAGTTTGCAAGTGTCCCGAAGGGACTGTCGAAACTGGACGCGAGCGACGCGCATCGTCTGACGACCGAAGCCACCTCTAATTGACGCCGATTCCTCCCATCTAATGATATTCTTTGCTCCTTCATTAGAAAGTCGCGCGATGAGTAATGCTCTCGCGACACGGCCAAGCTCAATCGTGACTTTGTTTAATGACCATCTTCCAGGTTCATCGCGCTTTTTCCAATAACTACAAGAGATTTGGGTTTCGAGTGCGAGAAACGTGATCGCGAACCGAGGAATCGTGTTTTTCATGGTTTCCTTCTCCAAGTTTGACAATATTCAATTCTCAACTTTATCAACGGAGATGAACAGTTTACAGCTCGTAAGAAAGTAAAATCTTGTCATTGCGAGAAAATATTCAAATACTACTGAGAGTCGATTGTTTGATTTGACGTCGTAAAGTTGTTGGAATGAGAATTTATACAACTTACGCACACGGTCGACTTTTCTCGCTGGGAAAAAGTGGGCGAGTTGATTGAAAGAGTTTCTCTCACCTGAAACAAACGTAAACGGAACACTTTAGTAAAATGACGTTGGCTGTATCATATCGTAGAACATATTATTAGAAAAAACTTGAAGGTGGAGTAAGTATTTCTATAGTATACCCACTATTCAACAAACCAATTTGTATTCAATAAAGTTGGCCCAGAGTTTCATTTTAAAAGAATCAAACGTAGATCATTTTCAATCAAACCAACTATTTGTTCGAGCCGTCATGCTGTTTCAATTGTATCATTCATCGACTGTGAAAAAATCTGTCTTGTATCGTTTGACTTATCAAATTATGAAAAAAAGAAAAAAACGGTATTCGAGGCATCCGCGTACTTGTTACTGATTAAAAAACTTGGTAGAAACAGCCAGATATTTATTGTAATTTGTCACAACGCGATGGGAGAGTCCGAGTCAAAGAAACTACATCATTCACGTACACCTCGAATTCGGAGGAGTTCCAGCAAGTGGACGTGACGATTCATTGTTAATTAGCTTTATTTTCTGAGCATTTTTTCATTTTGAAATGATGAAGGGTCATGCTAGTTGTAACATTGCCTCGTAGCTGACATTTTTTGGTGGATTGTAAAATGTTTATTTTCCCGTTTGTATCTTGCAATGTCCAAATGAAAATTCTGCAGAGTGGATTTCATGCAAAGTGAGAAATTCCGTTGGATATTTGCTACATCATGTATCTTTTGGTCCATAATGAACTTGATACTAAATGGAATCTCATTTTTTTGCATACTAATCTTAAAAACTACAAAATTTTTTGTCGCTCATCTGTGATAAAAATCACATGTTTCATGATTTGAGATGATGAGATTATTAATCAAGTAGAGTTTCATTGATATTGATGTACCGTGAAAATCGCATCATCCTTGGACAATGGGGGAGAAAGAAAATGGATAAAGAAGGTAGCAATGGAGAAAAAGAGCGTGACCTACAGAATAGCGATTTAGTAAACGACCAACGGGAGAAGGGAGGGAAGCCGGTTTTTTATTGGCGGAATGATCGGCGAGGCGCAATATGCGAGTAGGCAAGAGTAGCAGCAAGAGAGCCGGAGGTGTAAGCAATGCCTGGCAGCTTTTCGCGCCCGGTAAAAGCTGGCAGGTGGCCAAGGATCGAGATGATATTGCTCATGTTCCTTCGACGCTATTTGCATACCGAAACTCGTAGAGTGTGAAACTATCGTTGGTCGGTGAAGAGGGAATAAGGGCCCAGTCGTAGATCACAGATTAAAGCCGCGCCCATAAATTCGCCCGCTTAACCTGATGCGCGATGACTCGGCCGCCGAACGGAGAAGACGATTAGTCTCCAGGTACTGTCACTCACAATTCATCTTTTTGCGCGCCCAAGAGCAATCGATCACTTCTCTCTGCCACCTCGCCAACAAACGCCCTGGCTCGACGAAAAAAAAAAAAAAAAAACCCTACCCGCAAACACACTTCACCACCTTCTTAGACCAACGGAATTTTTCATAATGTCATTCAGTGCATTTAACATGCGCTACTGCACGGAGCTTCTGACTCGAGACACTTTGGTCGATCCATGATTTACAAGTTTTTTTTTTCGCCAGGGTATCCTTTGAAATGACTCGGGAGTAACAAGACCTGTAAATACTGAGTGATTGAGGTTGATTCAGGTCAACGATGGACGATGAGAATTTGCTGGATATCAAGTGAACAAATTTTTCAAGCAATTTTTTTCAAGGTATGAGCTAGTTATTCAAATTTTGAAAAATTTCCATCACCATTTTGAATCCAGCTGATTTATCACGTACGGTTTTGACGTAACACTCGCTTGATAGTTGTCATTTTTGTAATGCAAAAAAAAACTACATCACAGTGTGTAAGAAAAAATACTTGTTCTCCCTCTAAAGTTATTGTTAGTTATTGCAAGTAGATATTGGCAAGTTACTGTTTCAACTTGTGAGAGACTGACACTATTGATCATGGACATGAAAGGCATTGTCACTGCTCTGTTTTAGTTGCAAATATTCGTTTTACTGAAAAATGACGATACTAAGCAGCGTATAGGACGTTCAAAAGGTGAAAAGGAAAAAAAAAAAATTACAAACACGACCGCACAGATATGTGATTTCGGCTAGACGTGAAGATTATGGGAATTGAGATGAAGGCAAAGGCTGTTATACATTAGCTAAACAAGCACTTTCTTACACGTCGCGTATTACACTCTTCACTGCGATAGGTCATGGATCGCAGCTAATTGTTTTTTTACAGATGAAAGTGTTGAAAAGTATGCCAAGAATCTTTTGCTGGATTTCAGATAGTGGCAAGAGCAATTCGATGTGCGCCTTTAGTTGAGAAAATACCCGATGCTATCCTGTCCCAGAAACCTCAATTACTTTGCTCGTATCTTTAGCGTCGTGCTGGAACTTTTAGAAGCTTGGTATTCAGCCATTGAACCGACTTGACGCCAAAAGATAAAGAACTTATCTGCGTAATGGCTCTTATCGGGTTAATCGAACTACGTGCATGAACCAATTGGTCGCGAAGGCCGACAGAAACCATCTCTAACGAATAATGAAATCTTTAGATGGCCGTGCATTAGATACACATGCGTTTTTATCATTCATGCAAGGTTCGAACTACGAAGGGCCCTTTTACGTCTCATGTGCATGAACATTAAATTTACAATCGTATGACCCAGATCTGGTCTTGTGTTCTTTGGTTGTATTTCTGTTGAGGAGTGCGCATGTTTGCATGATATTCCAACTAGCCTCCATATCTACAGAACCTAGCGTCTTTCACGAGTCATTTACAAATTTCGCAAGTTTTTGTCATTTTTTGGACCTTTTGAAAATGGACACGTTTTATTCCAATTCAAAATCCATTACATTAACCTTACCAAAATATTCGAGAAAATGTGTACTTGTATTTTAATTTCATCTCCCATATTCTCAAATCAAAATTTATTAAATATTACGAAAAGCCTTTCCAAGTTGATTGGCCACAAAAAATGCCGAGAGGGCAAATAGTTTCCCATCTTGAAACACGAGTGATGAAAGCTTCATAAAATTTATTATCATCAATTTTCCGCGACCCTGACGCCGTAACTCGGTAATATGCTTTTGTCGGCGTACTCTGGACACAATGAAATCAACTTGAAACTCGGTTTAGGCGCTTTAAACGATTCAGTATGCTACTTGACTTTCAGGACTCGCGCTTTTTTTTTCTTCACAGTTTGCCCAGTTGAGAGGGGGAAAAATATAAAGGGCATCTGTTAAGCAGCCGACTTGACGAGGTTTCGTGTCTAGGTAACCAATATTCAAGCAGCTCCGTCTCCCCACCGGTGATTTTCCCAGCCGCAGAATGTCAGAGAATTTTCCGAAACAATATCGACACTCGACACAGCACCATTAAAAACTTTGTGTCGAGCACTCTGGCAAGCCCTCTTGCCGCGCCTTTTGAAACTTTTTTCTTCTCGGTTGCCCCCGATTTCGCTTCAATATTATGTGAAATTTTATTCAGTGGTCGTCACAGCAAATGTTTAAGCAGCTTGGAGATTTTTCGGAATTTTCAATTTTAGCGAGAAAAACAACGCTGCTGTTATTGTAAAAAAATGAGCAACTCGTGAAATTTCCGATTTTTCTTTTCAATAGGAACAAGTGCGAGATGCAAATTGCGAAATGTCCAAAAATGATTCGGAATCATCCAAGTTGCATAATAATATACTTCATTCAGTTGAGAAAGCCACATTTCTCAATTTGTTTCGTCGAAAACATGTCAGTATCTAACGGTTGTTTCATCGACATTTCACCAAGTGAAAGTCCGAAACTTGCAGATTTGAACCTTTGAAAATTTCAGTTTTCTTGTTGGTTGATTATAGAAATGAATTTTGACGAATAGCAGAATGTAGTCGTAGTGATGGTGGCTGTAGTACAGGTATGAAAATAAAGTCGGTTACGCAACGACTCGGATAATGCGGGCGAGAGAGGTTATGCGAGCTCGGTCCTTGCCCTCAATGAAGCAATAAGAGACGGCGGGAGTAATTAATCGAGTCGGCGAGTAATTCGAAGTAAGGGAATACGTAGTAAGGCGTTTTCCACAAGACGTAGAAATAATATAACCATCGGAGATTCGAGAGTCTTTGGTGGCACGGTTGTAGAACGTAAGAGCAGCGTTGCCAAGGAAATTCCAAGGCAGCCACAGAGTTGGTAACGCTGGACGGGCGCAGACGATGCGTGATTGCCGGGCCTTCCATTAGGGTGCTTCGCATATCGACAATATCCCCAAGTCACTGCCTTTCTGCCAAACCTCAAATTTCTCGCGTCAGAGCCATTTTAATTTTATAGTTAGCCCTTTTCGAATCAAGTATCGCTTGCGATTGCCAAAGCGCTTTGCAACGTTCAAAGTATACGAAAATCCCAGTAAACTCACGCTGAAATTCTTCAGAATAGGATCGATAGAGAAACATTATCGCATACTTTTCTTCGAGACATAATATGAAAACTGTCAACATTCTGCGAGTATTATAATATGCACTCGTCCGGTAATTTCTGGAAAAATAATACAAACTTTGAAGAATCTAAACTTGTAAGTCGTTAAATTTCTTACATATTGGATTAAAAGAGTTGTACGATGCAGTTTTACAAATGACATGTAAATTGATCAAGTTTCGTTCATTCTTCGAGGCCCAATTTCCTTTTTTTGATTATACAATTCTGTGTAGATTGAAAAAAGTTTCGAGCATCGACTATCCCACTATGCGATCGTCAATTCGCACGCACGGCCAGGGTCCACTGTAATCACGTATTGTTACTACAAATTTCATCATGATACGTGATAGCAACGTTGTACATAATAACGTTTCCCGCGTTTATAGCGCATTCTCACGTTCTATTTCATAATTCCCTCGTAGGCTCCTCGCGAGTACAATGCACTGCACGGATCGTTGCTTACTCGTCGCTGCTTCGGCGTGACCATGTGAAATTGAGGCATGAAGCGTATCACCCAGTAAAGAGCCAGCCAACAAATGCAAAAATGCTCGACCTTTTCCTTCGCGTCTGTCGCCCACGTACGCAATACTCGTACAAATGAAAACAAAAAAAAAAAAAAAAAAAAAACACACGAGCCAACATGGCGAGGATCACAATCAACGAATTGCTTTTTTTTCCTTCAACGAGCTGTTGAGAACTTTCAGATGACAGACTTTTCTTAAAAATCTCGAAAAATCACTCCTTGCTCCTACTATTTAGCGACCTATTTCGCACTTGTTGTCAAGAGAAAGCGTTATCCTTTTTTGGACACTGGTACGAAAATATAGCGCCTCTCATAACCATCTCGCAAGTAACTATAAGCGCAGCCCACTGACACACAACGGTGGAAGCAAAATACAAGCCCGTGGGCAAAAATTTTCCTCCAAGCCTATGATTGATAGCTCAAGTAATTTTCTCCCATGGATGTTTAAGCAAACTGGGGCGGATAGCGACACTGGGGCGCTACGCTTTTTTCGTCCGTCCAACCCCGCCCTCGTCTCCAATCGCTCCATTTCATTTCCTCGTCCTTTACACATAACATTTTAACTCTTGATGGAATGAAAAATGCAAGAAATCGACAAAATTTTCCTACTCTACAAACAAGTTTGTTTGTTTGCCAGTCGTGAGAAAAAATTTCACATATAAACGATGGTTAAAAAAAGGCTTTGATTTAAAATCCTGAAATTTTTTAAAGCACGATTGTATGATTCGATATCATCGAATCCTGCTTTTTTCACACACACACACATACACACACACGCGCGCGCACGTGACGAGGAGCTTTTTTCGTGGGATAGAGCCAAGTAGGAGGTTGGAAAAAATGACTTGGTGGAAAGAATGAGGTTTTGAGAGATACGTATGGGGTTGGAAAATCGTTTTTTTCAATCTTGTTAGTGCAAAGTGAAAGGCTCATTTCCATCAGTCAACTTGATTCTTTCGAGCTGCGTGAGAGGAACGACAATTTTTTACAATAAAAATACACTCTTGGACTAATGTAGCCAAAGTTTGCATTCGCTCAAACGATCAGCATTATATGAGTTGCTTTTACAAATGTACTAGCCTACATTTGAATTGGATTAAGCAAAACATGCCGGTCTATCTGCTAAATTATACCTGAAAAAATAAGGAAATTTTCATTCGTTTAAGATTGCTTCCTAAATCTAAAATATTTTCAAGTCGTTATCTTGTTGAAATCCATCTTCCTTTTACTTATTATCTGTAGACACAGCACTGGATTGAAGCGAAAACCACATCTCCCCAATGATTTTTCAACTATTGGATCGTCGGTTTACGGATAATTTTGTGGAGAATGAGCAGAATTTCGCTGATTTATAGTTAAAGAGGTGATGGGAATTTCCTTCTAAGCATATGAGTGAATGCGTCGAACAATGAATTACAGCGCCCTTCATTATTATAATATTGACACTCGGGGATCTAATAACGTTTGCTTATCATCTTACGTGCAATACAACTTGAAAGCGCCATGAAAACGAGCTCCACGGCTTATGTAAGGGCGTTCGTCTGACTTACATGCGCACTTGTACATACGTGTACACATACTCAAGACGAATTCGACTAGGATTACAGCTCGCAGTAATGACGTATCATGCAAAAACACATACGAGCAACATATTTTTTACTCAACGGCTAATGGTTTAATCCTTACTCGCGAATTTCTATCGAGAGTAGCAAAGCAGTACATGAAATCTACCTCCGCAGCTTTCCAAAGAACCCGGGTCATGCTTTTTGCAATACAATAAAACGCGAATTCGTTTATCTGGGACGCTCCAAAAATTTTTCATTATATAATTGGCAGGGTCTTGGACACCAAGATCCCCACAAATTTCAATATAGAAGCTTGATTCATATAGTTGAAAGGAAAAAAATTAAACCCAACTCTATGACTTTCATCTCATTCAACTGTTGGATCGGAAACAAGTTTCATCTCACTTGTAATGGTAAAAAACATGGAATCCTTCACGAGTAGTTGATATTGATCGTTTACAATGAACGTGTCTCACAACAAGTCGATTCTGCAATCTTGAATCGAAATTATACGGGGAATTCAAAGTGAGAATAATGGAAAATGTGATGAAACCTGGGAGGTAGGTAAATGGTTAAACTAATCAAGTGTCTCGTTAAAGGTACACTACAACCTCTGGATAGGGGGTCGGTTTTCTTTTTCTATTTCCATTAACGCCTCAAGAGTGCGGGTAAAGACAGAATGGCGCCCTATCCAGAGGTTGTACTGTATATTGAACAGGCGCCACTTGGCATTGAGAGAAGCTTGAAATTGTGTTTTCGCGGGGCATAGAAGCGAAAGCCTACCCATCCAGCACCGAGTGACAAAAACGAGAGAAACTTTGTGACGCGATTCGCAACCTGGTAGAGTTGCCTCATTTCCGAACAATGCAATTGGGGAAGGGAACATTATCTTGGACACGGGAAAAAAAACTACCACGATGAAATGCTGGCAAGAAAAGCTGGGCAATTTCTAATCCCGGAAGAAAAGTAAGGTCGGTAATAATGATCCAGAGCCAAGGTTAGGACAGGCCGGAATTCTCGTGGTGTGCTTCATATTTCGCGAGGTAATACTTTTCCTACAGCGCAAGTAATGATTTCCGTACACTCATTAAACGTGACGCTGTTCTCAAGGTGGCTTAAATACTATAACAACACTACGTATATTCCAATCAGTTTCTGATGTCGACCATCATGATCCACTGTCCAATTTTTACATCATATTGGCATGGACGTGGATCGAGATTGATCAAACGTACTACTCAGAGTCAACTGATATATTGTTATTGTTGTATTACTCAGAGTCAATTGATATATTATATTGTTGTTGTTGTTTTTTTTTTTTTTTTTTTTTTTCATAAAAAGAGGAAATGTAGATAACATTCATGTATTCATGCAAAGTCATCGTTTCTGTATGACGATTGCTCGATTTCACCTCAAATTTTCATCGAATCACCATAGAGCTTGGATGAGAGCGTCGAATGGAAAACCGATCAGGTGTATTATTTTTCCGAAGGCTCGAGAAAGAGGAATGGATAGGATAGGTGGCGAGGGGCGAAGGGGTGAAAGGGGGGTGGGGGAGTTTTATCGCAACGGGTCCGGATAACCCGTGGCAACTTTTTCTCGAGTATTTCCATGTATCACTGGATTACTGTACACGGTTGCTATATCCATAGCAATGAGGATACGTGGATGGAAGGAGCGATGCTCGGCCGCAAATCTCGCAGTCCCTCTTTCCAGTTGCGCGTGAATCACGAGCAACTGGAACCACCCGCCCCCCCAATCATCTTCCCTTTCAAAAAAATTATCGCGATGTCATGGTCCGACAATTGATCGCTCGAAAGATCGAACACAGATTGTTCGCAGAGAACGCGGGCAAATCATGCGCAACCTCCTCGGGGATCAATTCGAGAACATTGAATTCAAGCGCATTAGTTGCATGAGAACCGGTCGCAACCTGGCTGCTGCACATACAACCGCTTGGTGCTAAGCGAGCCCATATCTACACCTACACCCGTATCTACACCTGGACCTACACTGACATGTGTTTTCAACAATGGAAAATACAATCGGAAATCTAACATTGATTTGATTACCTGGAAAATTACTTTGGATTACTTGGGAAATCGCGTTTTTCCTCGCGGTATGAAAGAAACGTTATTTTATAGGTTATCGATGTTCAAATTTCCAAGAAAATTGTGTGACTTGTAAATAGACTTTTATTCGCTCAACGCGTATCTCGAATCGTGGACAACATTCACTTTTCTCTTGCATCTCTCAAGACGAAACTTTGAGTAAACGGAAAAGTTTGGAAGATGACTGCAAAAAAGTAGAAGATGAATTGCAATGAGAAACACACAAGTTTTATTAGAAGGTGCAATACATAAGTAGGTCCGCCTTATGTATCGGAAATTGAGAAGGAGGACGAATTGTTTTGATATCGAATTTATTAAAAGGTGTTTGGAGGAGGTGTCTCTGTTTTGGGTGTTGATAGAGATGATCTCGGCGCAAGTTGGCGTGAATCATGGCGCGTGCCCCGCGCATCTCTAAATAACCACATTTGAGAACGCTCGCTGCTGGCTGCTGAAATGGGAAAAGTACGCGTTATTTATTTGCGTGACTCGCTACGTGGTGGTACGGTGTATAACCGTATACGGCCAGCTAAACAGCGGAACCAGCGCCATTGTGACAACGCCTCGGTTGTTCCGGCAGTTGTGCGATTCTCGGCCGGCACAACTTTATGGCCCCAAATAAATCAGCAGCGCCCCAATTTCTTCTCTCGTCTTAAGGGAGGGAAACGCGAGTTACATTGTTGTTGTACATATACAAGCGTGCAGCTCCTGCGCCGCTAGATAAAAGCTCGCTCCCTCATTTCTGTATACAGCGCACGAGCTCTCCTCATCCGGAAAATATATCGTCCGAAACACGTGATTTGGCCGGCATCCTATGAAAGACGTAACTAATGACGTGTTGATAATGAGCCTTTTACCAAGGTCCCGGCTACAATCCTGACGCAGCGCCGATTCTTCAACCTAGGATTTTTGTTCGCGTCAACTACGCGCGTTCGTGCCAGTGCCCGAGGATCAGTGTAATAATACTCGTTCAAAAGGTCGTCCTGGGTGATTTCGATAGAGCTCATGTCAGTTGGTACATACTCCCGCTCCGAGTTTTTCCACTTTTCCATCATTGGTTTGCTAAAATACCAGCGACAAACAACTTTTTAAAAAGCATACTGACGGATGAATTCTTAGTTTGAGAGCTAACCAAGACTTTGTCAAGATTTTTAGTTTCATCACTATAGCACAAAATTAAAACAGCGTAACGTTATCAATCAATTTCAAAGAACGAGACGAGGCGAAAAAAGTCGAGATGCGAAAATGGCTAGCTATCAAGTGCAATTTCTTGACGAGGAAGCAGACGTGGCAAGCTCGTTATATCGACGACAAAGTAAGATGCGGCGACGATTACACAAAGAAACCTTGTATAATCCGACCTCCCCAGGACTTTTTTACGCAGCAAAGGCGAGCTGTTATAAAAATGTGCAGCTCTCCCTTCCAACTTTCATTCACCCTCGAATCTTTTTAACCTCCGGATTGGGCTTGAAAAATACCCTTAAAGACGCGATTTAATGAGGTTTCAATAAAGTCTTTTTATCATCCGAAAAATGCGAAAAGAAGAGGAAAAAAAGTAAATGGCTACCAACAACCTAAAGACGCTAATGAAAGCGTGGGATGAAAAACACCACGCAAATGAACGAGCGCAAGTCGCTGACTACAAAAAGTCACTTGCAATTTTTTATCTGGGAAATAAAGATATGAGGTACAGAGTTTTCGGAGAACGCGGGAGGGTGGAAAATCGATAGAGGGGAGATAAAGAAAATCCATTTTGGTCAGAGTGACGAGATTCAATTTCGGGTCTTTCGAATGAATTCCATATCAAGCCAATTTGTTACGGAACGTTCTGAAAGGGTATATTGAGCGGTCAGTGGTAAGAAATGGAATCTCTCGTGCTCGACCACTTTCGTATTTTTCATTCAATCAGGTAGTTTTTTAACTACGTAGAATCGCCCATCCAATATCAAAATCGAAAGATGATTGACTCTTTTTAATACACTCGCACCGAAAAAGTGAACGGAATCTTTAACGAATTAACCAAGAAATTTGACACTAGTTGAAGTGGGTCGAGTAGATTTAAAAATTCGTAGTTCTCGAAAAGCATCTTCTTAAAAGCTCGTGCGTTACAAGAAACTCACAACATTATGAAAGAATATCAAAGACAATCGAACGACGATTGTCCTCGATGAAGTGGCGAAAAAAAAAAAAAAAAACTTTTTTTACTCACCCAAATTGATATTTGTATCCTACGACTAGAAACCTACACATTAAAAATGCATTTCAAGCTGGATAACTTGTAAATTTAATGCTGGTCGATAATTTTTTTCTTTTCAAACGACAAATTTTCGATTCTTCTCATACACTTGTTCGAATTTGTTGAAGTGAAGCGAAAATCTATTTTTTTGTTTCAATTTCTTAAGGATTTCAACTAGCCCAACCTTTCTGTACGCTCAAACTGTAAAACGATTGGTCAGTAATCATGAAAATTTCAGTTTACCATTCTCTCCGTGAAAATAATATGATGAAACAAAACTTTAATCGCGACATCATACTCCTCGTACAATGCTCTTTATTCAGTAAAAAAAGGGCACCAATTGAAAAAACGATGGTGATTCTTGTTTTTAACAGGAGCACTTTTACAAGTCATCAAAAAATCCTTGACGCTTTTTCATTCAGAAACGATAAGCTCTGGCGACCCGTGCTCTGGCAGTTAATTTATGGTTTTTTCGTAAAATTCCGCAATTTATGAACTAAGCGGAACGCGCATTCTCTGAGAAACGGGAGAGATAAGATGGCGAACATTAATCTTACGAGAACTTGATTTCTTCTCGCGGCACAATAGTAGTCTACCCGGAATTAGTCCAGAATTGTAGATTTACGCGATACAATTTACAATCGCGCACATTTCTTCGCGGGATTCACTCACATTTCACGGCTCCTCCCTTGGCATATAAAATATATACCTTCTACGTATATTGGGCGCCCTTACCTGCAACATAAACATTGAATTATCAGGACACGGAGCGTTACTAAATTTATCGGGGGTTTAAGAGAGCAAGATACGGAAGCTCGGATTCTCGTCATCTTTTTAAATTCAACGCTTCTTGCTTTTAATGGTGGAACGTGGTTGGAAATATTGCAAGAACAACGGGAGCAATGTTGTAGAAAATACAAAAGGCGGCACGGTTAAAATATTAAGGTGGGTGGTGCTGCCACGATGCAGGCTCCTCGCCAACATTACTGACTCGTCAGTCGAGAGGGATGTATCGTTCGTCAAGTCTCGCGTATCGACTGCTCACGTCAAAGAAACACTTTGATTTCACAATGTAAAATATATAACGACACTTTGTGTTTCCTTCAAAAAATGAACATTTTCGAATGCTTTCAATTACTTTTTCTTTCATTAACAATGCCGGTCAAAACTTGATTGAATGAATCCAATGTCGATTGGTTTCATTGTTTCTCTTGACTCGTGAAAGTTTAGGAATAAAATATGCCTTTTTCAAGTCAGCTGTAAACTTGCGTATTATTATTATTGAAAGTTTCAATGAATAAGAAATTCTAGATTCAACTATACAACTCACTGCTTATCGAATCAGAATAATCAGTGACGAAATCGTGTTAAAAATTCGAGACCTAGAAATTATAATCCACAGTTACAAGATGATTCGAAATGAAAATTCCAAAATATCAGAGAATAGTGCATCTGTTTCATAAAACCAAGCGGACAATTTAAAAAAAATACAACATGTTCTTAGGAGAATAAGGGCAACTTTTTAAAAAAAACATTTTAGGGAGATTTTTGCGTTCTAGTAGCCACGTATACCGTTAGATGAATTATTCAGACATTTTCTGTCATATTATAAGGGTCCGGTGACGATCGATCCCCCGGGAAAGTGTCTTATTCTCATTAAGCTTGACGAGGATAGACGATTATTATTTCTCCATTTTTCGATCGAGATATTATTATATCAAGGTAGATGGCGACTGGGCGTTAAGCCGAGGCCAATCTTTATTTCCAATCTTGCAGAGTGCGTTACGTTGAAAAAGAATAGAGGCATCAAGAGTTTTGTCGACTGCGTACTCAACTTGCTTTTACCAATGCACTCCTTTTTGATAAAATGATTCATTTTGTTGGGGTCGAAAAATGCAGTAAAAGAGTATCGGCTCTTTACTTTCCCATATGACACTCGTACCTTATTGATCCAATTTTTTTTAAAAACCACTCGCCCAAGGGGGTTTCATTCATAACATGTACTTGGCAAAAAATTATTACGAAACACAAATTCCTCCTTTTTATATTCTTGTAAACAATGAAATGTATTTTGAAAGCAAATAAAATCCGACATTTTCAATGTTTTGCCTGGAGTGTACCATAGAGATGCCTACTATTTTTTTCGCTGCGAGTGCGTCGTCTTTGAATGATGGTAATCATCATTACAACATGTTTGACAAATTTAAGATGATGTACCAACTATTTCAGAGAGGTCGTAAACTGAAACTCGCAGACTTGTACATGTATCCAGCTACATTTTATTTTTCAATCTATATTCCAGCGCCCAACATGTCGTGAATAATGAATGGGTTGTCATATACAGATGTAAATTTGAATCGCAAATACATGTTCATTGCACAGAATAGAGTAGGACGTGAAAATTACACGTATTACATTGCAATCAATTTTGTGTAGAGTACAACAGGATTGTCATAAAATATAATTAAATTCGATGCCTACTTATTGCAAATCATCACAATTGAAGATTTCGGCTATGCGAATTTTCAGGCATCGCATACGTGATTGTTCTCAACAAGGAAAATCATTTCAACATATGCCCGAGCAGCCTGATCGATTTTCACTCCGAGAATATGACATAAGAGGAACCCCTGATCCATGGATTAGGACCAGGTGCTGCAAGTCAACGAGCCATGCTATTTTCTTCTTTCCCTTTAATTTTTTCCCCGTTTCAGCAACAGTCACTCACCAGAATCGACACTTTTGTGGTATAAAATGAGAGGATGTAAGCACCGGATGTATTTGAGATGAAAATAATACAGTTGTCTCTAATGCCGCAATATTACCTTCGAATTACATATAATGAAAATATAAAACAACATTTACAGCTATTATTATATTTCAGTGATGTTGTATATACTCGATTCAATACGAAGCAGTACGTTTAAAGGAAATTTTGTCATAGTATTTCGAGAATGGTATATTGCTACACATGTACGGATGTACGAGTTTGGCAAAACGGGGAACAAACAGACCTCGCCTTCGGCTCGGTTTGTTACCCGTTCTGCCTATAAGCACATACGTGCCTGTGAGATTTTTTTCGTAACGATAGTACGTCAGTTTTCAAGTTGGAGTGACGAAAAAATATTTAATCTGCTGTTTATCTTTATAACATGGAAATTCCCAATGGTGATCATTTATTTATGGATGAAATCATTTGTTTGTTGTCATTAAAAATCACCTACTGAACATAACCTGAATCTGTCAATAATATCAATAACACGATTGGTAAGAGGCAGCGAATAGTCTTTAATGAAATAAGATTCATCATCAAACTTTTGGCTTTAATTCTCAGCAACACTCGGGAAATATGTCACGCCAAACATGTTTCATTACATTCTTATCATTATCGGTGGATTTGAGTGACTCGCGGGCCAAAAAAATTAAAAATTTATATCTGTGAAACAAATCAACTTTACACAAGTGCGAAATAAATTTTCACAATATTTCAAGATTTGATTGCAAAATTGAAATTTTATTTGGTTTCTTACGTTTCTTTAACACGCCGCATCTTTATTAATATTGTAGCTGCCACGTCTCTGATTAAATATGAACTCTTGAAACATTTGCAGTGGAATAATAGCAGATGTAGTAGATTAAAAATGTGCGGTTAAAAGATTTCAAGTAGTTGGAAAGCCTCGTGATAAACTCACGGACGTAGGCTAACAAAGACGTGGTCCTAACGAAATATTTTTATGCGAGAAAAATTGAATTTTCGAAAACAGCCCAACTTGGCTCGTGAGATATGGTTGGTATAAAAGTTTACCAACCCCCTGGCTCAGCGACCCTCGGGAAAGTGAATTTCTACTTTCATATTCATCGTGAAATTTCCTTGTAAAAGCTTCTGTTTGAGTATCTCGGGAAACTGCAGTTTTCCCGCCATCTCCTCGAGACGCCCTACTGGTAGATTTTACGTTTCCTGGGAGCCACCCGAGAGGCCCCGATCGACCCACGTTATCAGGATGATACAGGACATAAAGGGGAGAGCCCGCGTAAAACTTTTTCCAGGGAAACAGGAAGGAACGTGCATTTCCTACACTGCAGGCAAATAACTGACTTTACGGTCAGTGATATATCACCTCGTACCTGATGCACAACGCCTTGGTGGTGTCACGCTCCTCTGACTTGTCTTCTTTTCTAGTGCTTCGGGAATTACGCTTATCAATCTTGATTCGCACTCGTCAAGTCGGACGGCTAGAGTCAGCACAAGAGAAAAGTTTCAAGTATTGGTTTCACTATTGCAAGTCATCCTTGTTACACATATCGACTTGTCGGAAAGAGTTTTCATATATTTTTAATAGTTTCTCCGTAAATAAACAATCACAAGATTTAGCGTCTCTGAGAATTTGCTTAAAAATCCGACACAATCTAAACGCGTCCAAGTCCTTTCCAACACACACTCGATCGAAAAACTTGGATCTAAATTGACCGACATCTACTCGACATTCTCTGAAAAATTGCCTCCGAATTTCTCAACCACGCTAATGCATCCTGTCAATCTCCATCAACTTGATATACTCTCCTTCTTACGCTCTTTTCTGGCTAATTAAAATTTCATGATGCTTCAAAAAGATACACATGCAAAATACACCGAGTCATGCACTTGAGCGCAACAACACTAAAATCTTTTCCCCAAGGGAAAAGCTCGGGGGATGGTTGTATATCGAATATTAGATGTAGTGGTTGAAATTGGAGAAGACGGATACTTGTCACATATCATAGATGACACATGGTTGAATAATTTTTTTTGTTTTTCATGTTTGTATTTGGAAACGGCGGGCAAATTAATGTTGAAGAATCTTCAGTTTTTCACATGAAACGACTTTGTTTAGCGGTAGTAAGAATCCAAGGTTTTCTTTGTCAGACTTGAAATACGATACATTCACATAATATTCTAGAATGTGAATCAAGTCAAGTACACCAAAGAGCATGTAAAAATGTCCGTTTTGTCTTCGTTCCGTCATCATCTTGGGGTTCGGGCATATATGATGATTTTTGGCCATTTTTACCCCTCCCCCTTTGTCGTGCATTTCTCCACAAGAGCTAACACGGTTAGTTACACTTAGGCTGACCCCCCCTCCCCTCCCCCCAAGAGCGTGACGTTATATATGCAAGACCCCTTATAGTTCCTTTCAGTTCGTTTCAAAAAGTTGATTGAATCCAACTTGACGTTTTCCCGTAAAGATGAACTTGAAAAGTCAACGAAAGGGCCTTACAATTAGTGTTTTAATTAGACTTGCGAATTATTCCAGTTTCCACTTGTTCGCTTCTTTTCCTAATCTTTGACTACGCATGAAGAAAAATCTTGTGTTTTTGTGAGTTTTCCGGGTGTGTCAAAAACGCTCTGATGTTTTATAGGTTGTGGCGTTTCGGATAGATAATATACTAAAGATTATAAGAGTAGATGGATGAACTACGAAACTATGCTCCCAAGGGCAAGGGTAGAATGCGATGGAAAGGGGCAATAAGAAGATTGAGTCGTGACGTGCAGGTCATGAAAATTCAATAGATATATTCCCGGGTTAGCAAGGGACACGGAGGGAAGGCAGGGAATCTTGGCCAGCGCACATGTCGCCGATGCAATAACGTAGTTCCCTCCCCAACACCCCGCAGCCGAGTCCTTTTTATCCCGAGTCATCTTTGCGCCCTTTGCGCTCCTTATCTAGATCGGCGGCCCGTGTTTTTTTTCTCCCCAAAGGCCGTTTCCCGACCCCGAAAAAGGCCATCACGTGACGCACTCGCCCGTGAGCCCCTTGCCCGCTAAAACACCACCGACAGACGTCGTTACCGTGAATAATTTATGACTATAATTTCTTGGGGGATTCGAAAAGGATCGTACTGGATAATAATGGGGTTTTGCGGGTTCTATTGCAAGGAATCTTGACGGAGAAAAAAACACACACACGCACACAATATCGGTACGGCGGTGAATTGAATGGGCGCCTGATGGATCCATCGGGAATGGATAATTCGGAAATTCGATGGGATGAGCAGGGATTTAGTGCGGCAGTATCCTTCCAAGTGATGGAGAAAAGTTTAATAGAGTCCGAAGGAGCATTGAGTTTCGGGCTAGAGCGGGATGTAGAAGGCTGATACGTCGAGTAGAGATGACTTTGAAAGACATTCTGGTGATTGCAATCGTGTAGCTTGCTCGAGGTGGTTTTTTTTTCCTGAAAATGGTGGGTGAAGGTGTAGCTGGAATTCTCAAAGTGACTCAAGTCGGAGTTTTCGAACCATTATATATCAATTTTTCACCAATCGCTTATCCGAAGGTGTCGAGTAACCGACCAAGATTTCTGGCATGCTACACATTTGTTTTTGATCCAAAATATACAGGTACCGTCTATTGAGCTGAGCTTATTTGAAATCAGTGTTTTTTTTTTTTTATAATTTCGGAAAATTCAAAGAAAGAAAAAATCGAAGGAAACGATGTGGTATATCCGTGAAACGTAAAAACGCTGTGGGAGACGGCGCATCGTAGCTGGCATGAAACGTCCCCGCGTGATAACCCAATTGGTATTAGCGATAGCAGAATGAGTGATAAGCCATGTGCCTGGTGAAATCCCGTTAGCATATTCCTGCATTTCTGATTGGCCTGGCGTGTCTCCTCGATGATGATGCTGCAGTCGGCCCCTCTTGTCCCGAGCGTCGGCCATACGAGTCTTTTGATCTCTCGTGATTCCAATCCAGTTATCTGGGCGCTCTAGTCCGCGCACGTACAAAGATACAATGCGGGTGAGCTTTTTTCGCGTCCCGATATTGCGCCCGCGTGCACCGGCGACACTTGGCTTGACACATGTGTGTCTGTTTTGGGATGCTCATCCTCCGCACGACAAGCTTTTCCCTTTCAGGCCCTTCTGTCAGCTTGTTGAATCGCTCGCGCGCCACGGGACGACTTTATTCATCCAACGAATCAGTCACGCTTCACAGTCCACGTACGGCCTCTCACAAAGGCCGGATTTAGCGCGGCATCGCATCCCCCCCTCTTCCCCCGATGCACATGCACCCAAACACCCACCCACAGCACCAAACTCATGCTCCCATGATGCGCCGATCGACTGTTTACCTAATACCGCCTATGTCGAACCCTACCGAACCAAACCATTCTCTCAGGTTTAATGTCGTACAATATTACGCAAAAACAATTCGCGAGTTGCTATCAGTTTCGACGATTTGAAATGTACATCTGTCCAATCGAAGAGGAAGCAAACTCAAAGACTAGCCACAAACCATTGATTGAAGGAAATCAGGGTTTCCTTCAAAACCCAGTCTTCGATTGCATTGAGAATGTAAAATATCGCAAAATAATACAAAAATTTGAGTCTCTTGAACAACTTGAATTGATGCGAAGAAATTTTTAACAGCGTGTGAGTTACTCGAAACCACAAACGACTCGAGACCAATTCATTTACGACAAAGGCCTTTCTTTCTCCCCACGAAGGCACGTAAGCGACCCTATTACACGTGCGCGTCTTGACACAAAAACCACCGCGAAGAAACAGTTAGCAAATGAATAGACCAGCAGAATCAATACGTCCACTCGCTACAGTTGTACGTACAGGCTAAATATTTAAGCCGCAAGGGCACCATTTTGCCAATTACGCGAACCGGAAAGAGCGGTGTAAAATGTGAGCAACGCAGCAGCCAAAGAGGGTAGCGGGCGCAATGAAGCAATTACCGATAAGCGTTTTATTCAGGTTATTCTTACAAGGAGTATGGTACTCGCCGAATACCTGCTGGTCAATTAACATACCGACTAAAAACGCAAATGCAATGCCACGTCAGGAAAACGACAAAGGTTTGCGCAAAACAAGTTTTCAGTCGGGAAAGGGCGAGATAGACGAAAGGGGTCCACGCGAGATAGACGAAATGCATAAAAAACAAGTGTCCATACAGTAAGATATCAAGTCTTGTTGAGGTGTATTCTACCCTCATTTCAATATTTCTAGAATAAATTTTGAATGACGATCATTTTCTGTATATTGATCAATAATATGCATCATTCATACTTGAAGTTTTTTATTCTAAATTTTGAAAATTAGTGGTCAAAATTTTAGGCTCGTCAAGGTTTGTTTGCGTTTACTTCTGAAAGTTTTTTTTAATCGATCATGACATATTTTATGTAATTTACGCCTTTCATCTTTCTTTTGTATCTGCTGAATTCATTTATCACTTTCTTCATGTGAAACCCTTAAGACCTAATTCAAGTAATTCAAGTTGAACTGCTATATTCATGGACACGTACTTTTTTCAACTATCAAGTCGATGAAAGAAGCTCTGCCATTCAAATCCGACACTGTTGTGGGCTGTGATCAAAATCTAGATTCAAGTTACTGGAGGGCGTCACTCGTTTCGAGGACTCGATAATTACGAGTACTCTAGAGTCTTTGGTGAATCGAGAGAGACGGTTTCGGCACCCCACGAAGGCGTCACATGTCACAGAAAAAGGCAACATCAGAGCCCCCCGTCGCCTCGTTACCCGAGCGAGCTAATAATCACGCCTTTACATGCACAGGTCTTCAAAATATGGCTACCCGGGAATCGGCAGCATTTTTTCGGTCGATTCAATATATTCTTCAACGGCAATTACCACTCGAGCCAACTCGAAACTTTTTTTCCTGAAATCGTTTGTTGATTTTAACTTGACTGCAACATAAGTTGATAAATACATCTCGGGTGGGAAAATATTCCCATCACATAATCAAAATGGATTGATTTTATTCGTTAGAAACCTATACGATTATAATAAAGTGACTATTGTAAATTGCGAAAAAGTCTATATTGATATGGGCACATCTAAAATTCAATGTTTTCCATGATTCGTGAAATTGGTTCAGAGCTGATGAAATTGATTTTCAGTCTTGATTCCGCAAATTGTACCAATCAACTGTAATTTTATGGATGTTTTTGTATTTGAGAATTGAAAAACACTCCCACTCGAGTGGAAGAAACTTGTCGTACTATTCAACATTTTATGAATGGCTTCTTCAATCCATTGGTTTTGTAGAAGACAATTATACCTGTGATATTTCGCATACGAGACATTTTTTCTTCTAGCCTTCTTTTGGTGATTTTAGGATCTCTTGGATTGTTTTCGATTCCGTGTAAAGAGATGTACCAACTTTTTATTTCTTAAATTTCATTCATATACTTATTTCAGGTTTTTTTTCGCGAAATTCCCAAATTTAACTCGAATTGACGTATTATTGTGGTAGATGTTGCACATGTCTTGAGGCAATAGCATATAAAAAACCCAAAGATTCACGTTCATTTTCCAACTCTCGAATGTTGGTGCCGTCTTCTACGGGGAAAAAAGCCCTTCCCACGAGATAGAAGCCAAAAAGATTTATATCCCAGAGCAGCGTTGTGCTATTGCAGGGAAACCAGAAAACAAGGAAAATAAAACGGGAAGAAAAGCACGAGAGTCGCATCCGTACATCATAAATAGCTCATTCGAATCTATAGATCCAAGATAAACCAAGCAAGCCGAAGGGTCCTTTACCCTTGAAATAAAGCGAATTTTCTCGTTCTCGATGCGAGGCGTAGGAGCACGATTCTATTCATCCCGTGTGGTAAATACGCTGGCTCTGAAGTAGCCATCTTTTCCTTCAGCTGATTCGACCATCGCGATAAACAAGAGCGTTTTTTTCAAATTTGATAAATTTCGATCCTATACTTGACGAAAAATATGGATACATAAATAAAGCATATTTAATCAACAACTTTTCAGTCTTTTACTCGAGGAAAATTGTTCTTTTGTAGCCTCGAATCAAACAAAGTGTGAGATTATCTATTGCAGGAAAATCCGAAAAATAGAGTTTTTTCGTCGAAATACCGTAAATAATTTTTTCCTCCGTTGTTTTGAGCGGAATCATTAGTCGTAAATTACCTCGCAAGATAAAACACTATCCAATTATCTCACAAACGGAGTGAAAGGACGTGAAAATTATCAGGCAAACTGTTTGTATCATGGCAGTTTTCGGGCCATTTCGTTTCTCCTCACCGTTTATCATGTAACGATTCACATGAAAAAAAATTTAAATTATAGTAAAATTTGATCAACTACTTTACTGGGAGTCGCTAAATCCATAATATTCTTAAAATGCATGTTGTATTGACGAATGTCACTTGTTGTGAAATAATCATCTACGGGAATTCATGAAATGTCGTTTAAACCACTGATTCATCCAAGTACGGTAAACGTTCCGGCTTCGGAATTCGTACCTTTTTCAAAACACACACGGGCATACTTGTCTTTTCAAAAAACAAGCTTTTCTCAACAGTTGAATAGGAAAACGGAAGCGCACAAATTACACAAACGAGGGGCTATTTTTGGCATAGTTTGAGTGTATGATGTTTGAGAATAAATTTTTCTGGAATTTTCAATTGCTGTTATCTATGTCTTACAAGCAACGAAAAAAGGCAAACAAGTACTATTTCGTTACCTGCGAAACGTAGATAACAGCGATAAAAAATTACAGAAAAATTTGGTCTTGAACGCGACATTGTACGTGTTCTCGAACAATGCCAAGTTTCAAACATTTATCTCAAGTTTTTTACGATACATGCATTTTTTAAGAAAACATATGAAAAATCACATGTCAATCCCATTTCAAACTTGTATCGTTTCGTGGCACATGTCGATCGTGTCCTATTTGCTCGAAACTTGCAAAAATTTTTTTTTTTTTATATATCCCTATTGATATATAGCCCTGGAATGGAAAAAATTCCGACATGGCCGAATAAAGTGACACTCTAATATATGTATATAAAATGTGATAGGTATTTAAAAATGAAAAAAACAATTTTTACCCAGTGAGGCGTCAGCCTGACTGAAACAAAGTAATTGGTGACCAACCAATCTTATCTTTGTAATAAATGAAAACGGGAAAAGAGTAATAAAAGCTTGTTGGGTGAGCTTTTGGTCCAACGTTTTCCTTCCCTGATGACTTTTATGACCCGAAATTCGTTTGTGTTTATTTTCAAGTCAAGATTTGTTTGCTGTCAATCTTTTTTTTGCGGTGTGAGCTGATGCTTCTCCACTTGGTCATTTTTCTTTTTTTGAATCTTGTGGTATTTCGCTTTTTTTTAAATAATGAATACGTGTACGTTGTCAGACTTGGGAAGAAAAATCTCTCTTGTTTTTGTTGTTGAAAAGTTTTACTTTGTTTTTTGTTTTTTTTTATTATTTTTTACGTCATACAGAACGTTGAAAAGACGGGCTTATGTGAATGTACTTTGAGTAGGGTTCGAATTGACAAACCAAAGCATTGACCATTGTTAAATTAATTAATGATTGAATGAAAATGCGATGAATCTGTGTGGGTGATATTCATACAGTCACATCTAAGGTCTCCAAAAATCTTCGAGTCTTTTAACATTTTGTTGCCATCGAGTGGCTTAATTTGAAGAATCGATGCGGAAGGGAAACGTTTCATCTTATTAAATGAGAAAAACGAATGTGTATATATATGTATATATGTAGGGGAAATGAGCGTAAGTGAAGCATTGTGAGCGAGGAGCCTTTGCGACGTTACTTACACACGTGCGGCGGAGGGCTAATAAAGCCTCGTGACTCGGGCTATTTGTCGTCGTCGTCGTCGTCGTCGACGTCGTCGCCGTCGTCGTCGGGGATGTATTAAGTGACGCGTTGTGTCGCAAAAGGGCGTAACCCGGGCGTATCTGGGACCCGGGCCGTCAGCTTTATAGGGACGAAAACCGGCCACCCCTCGGTGCTCTTTTTCACCCCTCCTCCACCCATTTCGACCCTCATATTTGACTTTTGCCCGTATAGTACACCAAGCTTCTGTCGCTCATATGGTAAAGGGCGTTGCCAGGACACATTTTGCAACTTGAACGTTGCGACTCTTTTCATGCGACCGTGTAATTTCACCACTTTGGCTTTGAAAGGTCCCGATTCTACAGCCCAAACTCTCCAACATGGTGTTTCAATTAACTCAAAAACTTGTCCATTTCCCATATTCCCTCTGAAAATCCGTCCAAGATTTACACGTACAACAATTCGATTATCCGACAACATTTCATATGAATAGAGTTGGAAAGAGTGGAAGAGAAAAACGAAATTTTTAATTCATGCAATCAATTAATACGAAGCAAGCAAGTTTTTTGAGCATCATTCTTATTAGTTTCAAGCGCAAGGAGTTTGTCAAAATGCATACTTTACATGTATAAGAATAGTCCAAGGGTACTTGGATCTCTATATCATGGGTGAGAAGGAAAAAAGACTGGCTAGAAAAAATTTTTGTGTGCTGTTATATATTTGTTCGTACGCAATAAGTGCTGGATTTGAAACGTTCAACAGTGGCTTTGTTCATCGACTTGGTGTCATGGAAATTGGAAAAAAGTCGTCAATATTTACATTGCTCAGTTTGAGACGTAACGGGACTCGAGTTGAAAATTTGGCGAAAATTCGTATCGTAAGTATATATGAATTGTGAAATTGAGTGTGCTAATGTTGATAACTGAAATGAACTCGATTCCAAGGAACGAAGCATGTCGAAAAAAAGAACGCTATGATGAAAGCATGGTATAAAAATATGTTTTGTACAGAGAACAACTGATAGTACAACGAAAAAGTCAAAACTATTTTAGATTTAATTGAAAAAGCAATTACAAATATGTTGATATGCATCACATTACTGAGGATTTATTGTTGAGCATGATTTGAGAAGAAGAAGAGGAAACGATGTCAGCGATGTCATGTTGCGAGAAGGGACCATGGAGAATCGTCACAAAAGGTCATAATACACCTGACTGAACTGTGCTGCAGCAGCCACAAAACCGTACATCAATGAATGAAAATATGCTATTGCTGAAGCATCGACTCTTAATTTTTACCTAACTTGCTCTCGCAATCAATTGAAATACGACGTCGTCCCTGGAATTTCCCTCGAGTAGTAATTACTCTATCCATCCTCTCCATAAGCGATAATAATCGAGAGCGATTTAGCTCAGCTTGGCTCTAAAGAGAAAGGGAGAGAATTTTTTATCGATAGAGGGAATGAAGGTCCACGGTCAGCGACATTTGAGGAAGCAACGTGGATGGAGCAGTAGCCAAAAAACAAGCGAGAATTGCCGGTCATTCGGACGAGTTAATCTCGTCACTAGTGGGTTCGCAAGATTCGGCTGAAAAAGGTCAGTAAAGAGGAAATGTACGGCGCGAATGGATTCGACTCAACGACGCTTTATTGGCGAGTACGGAGCGTCGATTTATTCGTCCGAGTGACTCCAACTCCAGCATTTTCAACGCAAATGTGATTACACGATTTTGCTAATCAATGAGCGATTTAATCTGAGAGTTTCGCTGACGATGTATTCGGCATGATGGGAGAAGCATTTTGATTTTTGACTGTACGAGCTCAAGTGCAAACTGAACCACACAAGTCCTAAGGCTTGGTAAAACGCTATGCTTTTTCATTAGAGGAAATAATGAGACAGATGAAACTGCCGAAAAATGCAGAAAAATTTTATCAAGACTACACGGGCTTGATAACTTGTTAAGAATCGTATATCACGATAAGGATAGTATGTTGTAGCATTGAAAACTCAGCCTTTTTTAAATATACTTGTAATTAAAACATACTTCGAGCTCTACTCAAGTTTAGATTTAAAAAATACGCGTGACAAAAAAATTACACATTTTCAGTGTGAAGAAATTTCTTTTCTCGCCAATTTCTTCCAGTGCAACAAAAATATTCCAAGTTTCAGAAAGAATCTGAATTGTTTGTTTCTACAATGACCACTTTTGTAATATGGCATGTAACGTATCAGAGTGTACAGATTCCAGCGTATTTTGATGTGTAACGTATCGCAAAAAAATTTACAACTCTAGATTTTTTACTGCAGTTGAAATGTTTTTCACGCTCTTGCCTATCATCTACAATACGATCCCTTTTGAAGAAATGCTTTTCGAGAACGATACAGTCAAGTCTTGAATTAAAGTCTTTTTTTTTTAATCACAAATCATTCGTCACGTACGTAGGGACAGAGCTAAAAGCTGGAATGCAAAAAGCCGGGAAAAGCGCATCGACCTCCCCTAATCGACGCAGTATTTCAGCGCTGATGGCTTTGGCTATGTAAAAAAGTTAACTCGATCTTGGCACGCATCGACCGCGGTTTCGATGGTCACTTAATGAAGCGTAACGCCTACCCCCCTACATTGGGAATTGCAGGAATCTGGTCAAACGCGTCGAAAAAAAGCAGGTAGGGTATGCATGGGAATTTCCACTTGCCAAAAAAAAGTCAACTCTATTCGGACAAACCTACCTACTCGTTTAGAATTTCAGATTCCAACTTTTTAACGAAAACCAGAGACTTTAAGCTACATCTTTTTGAATATGAATGTGGAAACATATTGATTGATACGTTGCAATATTCTGACAATCATGTTGGGAATGTCAAGCTCTATAACATTATCAAGTACGAATTTCGCTGACACGGCCAAAGGTAAAATGTAACTAGCAAAGTAAACAACACAAGGTTCCTAACCTAACGACACTGCTCAACTTTTTCAATTGACATGCTTATTGTATTATCGTGCTGTGACGGTTTGAATAGGGATAAAATTTTCTTTTAACCACTGTGTATCACGTTTAACACAATATTGCTGTAAGATGACACGAAGATGAGGTATAGGAAAGATAAAATGCCACTGAAAATTGAACAATGAAGGAACGTTGACTAATTATGATGATAGATGGAAGACTTTTACTAAATTGAGCTTGTGAGCCATAAACTTTCGTAGAGATTTTCATGAGGTAAAAAAAACGCGATTACTGGATATCTTTAAAATTTGTTCAAGTTAAATTCATCAAGACAATTTGCTCAAGTTTATCGCTAGATCCTCAACGTTCTTTCTTTTTACGAAAAATGAAAAAATTGCTATGCCCATCCTAAGCCCTACTCGATTCGAACGATAGATAAAACGTCAACTGAATAACTGAGTACGAAGCAAGCTACAGCATTCGCGAGAGTATTACGAAATTCTTACGACCTCCGAAAACTCGCGTGGTTCTCGTTGGCATGGCCGTTGCGGACGCCTAATGTGTCCCTCCAACCCTACGTCATGCAAATTATATGGCGTAATCGTTTTCGCGGCGAGTTGTTGCGCTGCTGCGAAGATGACGCACGCGTCGGCGTAATTGATGCGCGGGCCATAAAACGGCGAAATAACCATAGAAGCGGCCCTATAAATTCGTGTGACTCAGCAGCAGCCACCATGCCCGAAGTATAGCGAGTATAAATTGCCGTTGTCGGATGTAGAGTAGGAGCGTGGCCCGGAAAAACCACATCGCGTAACTTGTGTTCAAATATTCACCATCGAAAGGTCCCCGTAGACCATTTTGCTGCTGGCTGGCTGGATGCATCCTACCCTCCCTCTCGAAATTCCTCCTTGCTCCCCTTGTGTGGGGCGCCCATCTACGATTGCTGCTGCCGCGGGATTCAAGAAAACGCACAACCCCTATTTTACCCGAGCAGAAGCCCTGCTCAAACACGAATTTTATTCATCGAGAAACGTAGGCGCTGAGGAAGAAGTAGATTATCCCGGGGGAGCGCGTAAATTATTATGAGCACGCCAGTTTGAGTAGGCTAAGGAATTTCTTCATCATCGGAATCTCGGGTATTCGAGCAACTCGAGTTGTCAAAAGCCAAGTTGAAAATTCGCAAGCCCGTCCTTTTCTTCTACACTATGTCTCATGCACTGGTAAAATTTTCAGTGCAAGGCAAACGAGGAAATTCAACGATAATGCCTACGCATTTTTTCCCACTTTTTACTTTATCAACCATGATTTTTCCGAACGCACTATTCGAGATTGTTTCCGATGACGCCTGGATTGTCATCTCCCATCATGAGCGTTTTTTGTTCAAAAATGAGAAATGTGTACGAGTATTTTGATGTATATTTTAGATTTTCTACAGAGTTGACGTATCACCTGATAAAAAATGCCATTCCCTGACTTGCAATGAGACGATTTATCCAGCCAAGCATAATGCGAATTACGTACCCAAGTGATTTTTTGCTCGCGTAAAAAAAGCTTTTGCATATTGAAGCATGAATATCTAATCTCTCATTATTATCAGCATCGTCATCGTTATCCCCAGAATCAGTGGACTATGGACAATATTGTTTTTTTTTTTTTCAACAATCGACCCGAAGAAGGCGAAAAAACGTATCCTAAATTTCACGAAAACAGACCTCTACAACGCGGCGCGGTGCGCTTTGAACTCGCTCGCGAACCGCAATTATAGCCATGTTTGAATAACGCGTCTCGGATTTCACGAAACCCCGGGTACGTGAAATCTAAAATTTCTCCAATTTGATTACATCGCACGGCGCGACAGCGTCGAATCAATGGCAGGTAATACGAGGACTCGCCGTTTCAACACAAATCCAAAACACGCCGAGCGGTTTTTCACTTGGCCAATACATATTTGAACGTCCAAGTTTCGCAAGCGTCCAAGTCGACAGCCCGAAATTCATCGATCGACCAACTTGGTTGCGCATCCGATAAGCCAGCAATAGCAGCGACGTGTATTTGTCGAGAAAATGTTTATTTATCAGATACCGAGAATTGATGTTGTCTCGGTCGACGGTCGACGAGTCCGGTTTCCTGTATTAATAATGCCGATGGCTCGGGAAATCCCGAAATGGTAAATTGCCATAAGCGCAAGGAGATTGCGAGTATTGCACGATGTAATGCCAGCTCTAAAGTCGTTCCCTTGCCCAAAGTCTTGAGCAAATCCGCATTGCGTCGCGCAGCATGCAAATTCGCCAATGGGAATCCGATTCTTCGGACAATCCAAATGAGCGGTACGTGGGCGTGAATAAATGTCCATCCAGGGTTGTCTCAAAAAGACGCTCATCATCCAGCAATAAAATGCCATTGCAATTCTCGTTTCATATCACTTTTTTTTTTCAACATCGGAAGAATAAGCCTGTAAAACTCTCTATCTCTAATGGAAAATCCGCAATGATGACGACGCGAGTAGTTGACAAGAGCTGAAAAGAAGCGTGGCAAATCGTCACAGAACCGACTGCGAGTATGTCCAGAGGGACACTAAAGGGGAAAAAAATGCGTCTCTCTATAGATATGGGATATGTGATTACATTTTCCATTAACTGCTCGAGCTGACTCCTAATTTCACACAGCACTCGTGCTGATTATGAGAGTAACTTTCGACTGTCAAAGGCTCCGTTACAATTTGCTCCTGACTAGGTTTTAGATTATGAATAGTTGATCGGTATTCCGTTGTAGAGTTTTTTCAAAATTCTTGTGCGATGAAACTTGTTGGGGAAGCCACTTGATGATAAATCTTTTTTCTAAATTAATTTTCACTCCTTTATTACCAAGTCGTGCACAAGCATCAAGTGTTGTTTACATTCCAGGATTCCAGAGAATGTTTTTCTCTTGCGACAAGTAAAAGCATTTCTTTGTAATATCTATATTCAAGCAAAAAATTAGTTTTTATCGTAGCTGTCTAAAAAGCCTACTTTTTTTTGCCTACGCGGGCAAAACTCAGCTTTTTCTCTCGCTACGATAAAATAAAATTGTTTTCACCATGGAAAAAATAAATTTCTCGCGAGGGTGTACGTTATTTTTTCCCTTGATGCAAAATGTACTATTCATGTACGAGGTAAACGATTATCGAATGTTTCGAAGAGTACATACACTTTACAACTAATTTATTAGTGTCTCTCTGGATAAAAGACTTGCGAAAATAATCTATTCATCATCAATCTCAAGTGCCTTTGCTTCTCTGGTAATAGACTTTTGAAATCAAAATTGTTTGATGCTTAGAAAATTTCTTTGACATGATGAGGAGATTTTGCCGAAAATCCGAAAAAGTAATGACGCATAGAGTAGATAAATATCTAAGTTTTACAGTAAGGAACGCAATTTCGGTTTTGCTCGGGAAATCAGCACTTGGCCACCTCACGCGAGTAATCTCGAAAATTTAGTTGATCGCGAGGCAATTTGTAGCACTTTCCGGTCGGGAAGAGGCTGTTGAAGGCGCGCTCTTAAACTTGTAGTCAGCACGTAGATTACGCCATGATGTAACAAAAGCAAGCGCTTTAAAGTGCGAAAGCAGGGCAACGAAAATAAAGATGAATTGGCTGGCGGCACAATCGGTGGCTCGCGAATACTCGGCAGCCCCGACGTACGTTCATTGTCGCTGTTAAAACTTGTGTATGAAAAGAAGGCTCGCGAAACAATCAAGGTGCGATGGACAAAGGCAAAGCTGTGTGTATATACTTTCCGAGCAGCAGTGTTTCCACGCGAGCTTACGAAACGATTGAGGACGAAAATGCTCGTTGATCGGTAAATGAATTTCGTGGCAAAAATAATGAAACGATGCTGCAAGTACAGGGACCCGAGTTGAAAAGCTTTTTACGCGAGTTTGTTGGCTCTCTATACTTGAAAAATTGTGGTGTCGTCAAAGGTGAAAAAGAGGTGTTTCTAGTTAGGGTTGGGGCGAGGGGTTCTCTTTGAAAAGTGGTGTTTATGCGAGAAAAATGGTTTTATCCAGACTTTCTTCCGTGAAAGCTAATCTACGGAAAGAATAGCTTTGACGTATTGGCGGCAGAGTCGAAAATGTGGAAATTTTTACCTCAACATTACTGAACAAAACCAAATTCGGAGTAGCTAAGCAGCGAACGACCCACAAAAACTCTAAAAAAAAGAAAGAGTAGAGTGAAGTACTACATGTTGACGTTACTCCAACCTCAAAATAGCTATTCGTTCATCTAGGTGTAAAAGTATGACGTTTCGCGGCGGGGCCAATGTTTTCGAAACAAGGATAAAGTAACTTCGCGCCGACAGGCGCGACGTTATTTTAGCCTTGTTTTGAAAATATTGGCGTCGCCGTGAAATGTCATAACTTTTCCGCCGAGATAAACATCTAGTTTTTTATATCGAAATCATCAACGAAGCGGGTTCTTTAACTCATGCGGAGCAACGAAAAAATTTCAGGTTGTGTTGGGCGACGTGCAAAGCGTCTGCGCAGGTCACGTGACGAGGGCAAAAAAAGCGAAAAAGTAGCTTCAGCTACTTTTTCTTCTCGGACAAAAAAAGAAGAAGAAAAAGTAGCTGAAGCTACTTTTTCGCTTTTTTTGCCCTCGTCGCGTGACCTGTGCAGGCGCTTTACACGTCGCCCAACACAATGTGAAATTTTTGTGTTGCTGTGCATGAGGTGAAAAATTCGCTGGTGATGGTTGAGGTATAAAAATGACATTTTTGAGTGACTTTCGGGCTATCGTAACTCGTAACAAAAAACATGACACAAAAGTACTTGTGTGCTCATGGGTGATAATCGAATCATCCACATCTGTTTCGTAATTTTTTGAAGGAATGACAAATTTTAGTATTAACAGGTCTTTTTCCGAATCTTTCAATGATGGAAATGTTACAACTACATCCCAGGGAAAACCTTTTCACGAGCAAGTGTCCACCGAGCAAGATTTTCAAATGAGGTTATTTATTTTTTGTACAACAAATTGCGTGAATATTTTTGGTGGAATGATGTCAAGTTCGAATGTACTTCAGATTTCCTCATGTTTTTCGAGATATTCCAATTTGCATCGTAGAGTGCAAATAACTGCTAAACGAGGGAAAGTTGTCAGCTTTTGCCGGTGAAAGATCTGCGCACAAGAGATGTATACCTTGAGGCAAGCATTTGCGCGTGCTCAAACTATTTTACACGATTACCTTATTGGGCTCCTGAATCGATAAAATTTTCGTCGTAGGTTAGCGAAACCATTCCGAGCGGAGGGAAATGGCCCAAAGCGTGCCCGAAACAAACGAGAGAAGAGCCACGAGGAGTTTCGCCAACTTGCCACCTCCTGTCCAAGTTTAAATTTTGAATTTATGCGCGATTACTCGCAGTGCCCAAGCGAATCTTGATAATGCATACCATCTCTATCTTCAGGATAACGCACAGTCGCCAGAGGACACATTCGAAGCAAATGAGCCGTGGCACGAAAAAAAAAAACCACTTACACACATCGAGGAAATGTCTCGGTTTTTTTTCCAACTCTACCAAGGAAAAGAAGCTCCTTTTTCCAATGCTTGTTGTTACCATGAAACCTCGCATTTTCTCACATGTTTGAACGGCATATTGTTCTTGTTAGCGCTGACAAGTCAGTTCAACTGATATTATTGTAATTTTCCGCTACGTTTTGCAATGAAATCGCGAGGTTCACGATAATAATTTTTCCGATTACGGCAAGTGGCATTGAGTAACTTTTTGACGATTCAATGCCATTTTCACGATTACATTTCTGAAAAAGTATTGCAATACCAACCAAGTGGTTAAAGTCGCCATGATTCTCGAGAGAGAGCCAGTTTTTTCAACTTTTTCGCCTACTACATTTAAGCATCGTCCTTTTAACTGCAGGAAAAAAAACGTAATTTTCCTTATAAACTATCGGTATTTCGAAAAGAAAATGGCCTCTTTCGTGAGTGCAGAGAATTGTAATACTTGCGAGAAAGAACCCGTTACTTTTTAGACGCGTGGCGGAAAGGGCCTTTCGGTTTGTCTACGTTGGGCACAGCCATCTTCGCCATCGATCGAAATCCATGCTTTTTCAGTATTGCAGGATGCATGATACTCGGGATTTCTTCAAGTATCGAGTCGAGTGGATGCAATTTCTTGTACTTAATTCCTTCATTTAGACTCTACAGGCATTTTATCGTTTCACAGCAGAGCGCGTCTCATTGCTCGCAATGTGAATATATGGATACAGATTAAGCGTCACCCACCGTTTCATTATCCGAGACGTGCGATCGAACAAAATGAGAGCCTTTGATGTTGGCCAAGTGTGAGGAGCAGCTCTCTCATGTTACACCTACAAAGCATACGCGGCGCGTGCTAGGATGCCCCGAGATGTAGGTACTGCTATTCGAAATGGAATAATTCTCACGAGATAAATACTGCAAGTCGGAAGGGGGCAAGAGAGGATATTGCCGATGAAACGTCGCACGCTCCGCTGGCCCGTCATAATCGCTCTCTCGATGTGCCGCGCATTCGTCAACGTGCATAACGAGTAGTGTACGCGAAACGCGCGGCATGAGAATCGAGGACGGATTTGAGTGGCAATAAAACGTGACGAATGGGATAAAGAATCGGGGGAACGAATAAGCTATCCCGGACGTCATAAACGTTGACGATGGTACGGAATGCATTTACGATCGAATCCTTGCAAGCCAAAATCATCATGACCTCGCGTTGGCTCGAAAACACACGAGCAACTCGTGTCATGATGAACAGAAGGAGAATCTAAATGGGTGAAAAAGAAGGGAAAAAGAAACGCGGCGGCAGCCCCTGCGTGACGTACGAACGAGCTTTATCTCGAGTCCCGAATATTGTCCGCGTGTGCATTTTATTATCGCATTAAAATACAGCGCCCTTTATCACCTCTCTTATGCCTCACATTGAACCCGATTAAATCGCGCGCGTCAAACACGAAAACACACACGTATCGCGCCTGCTGATACGCCAGCTCGCTCCATGTTTCCGCTGAATTTCGTCCTTTTTTGCCTCTTATTGCTTGAATATCCATGGATATATTATGATTCTTCAACCTTATGTGCGTAAGCACTTGGCCACACGGTGGAAAAAGAATCCACGTCCCCATAACAAACCTGGAATATCTACAATTCAAGGTGGTTTTCGGATCAGGTATATTCCGATATTTTTTTTCGACCTAATCCCACGTTGAAATAATATTTGGCGCGAAATTGCAGTTTTTGACAGATTAGATCTATTTTTGAACGGAAAGGGACGAAAAAACTGAAATAAAAAAAAATGGGAAACATGAAGTAATATTTCTTCTTCATGGCAATGATACCATATTAATTACGGTTGGTTTGCGAGGTGCGAGTGTAACAACAAAGTCATCTTTGGTTGTCGTGGGCAAGTTTTTCATCGTTTCGAATGCTCGACGGCTCACTACGAACGCCTCGAATTTTCTTTCACAAAGGAAAGCTCGTATCGTATTTTTTTACCGCTTATGGTGTGCGAAACACATGGAATGACTAGTTTAGAATTTTTTTCTCAAGACTCAGAAAAAATCTGAGATGTAGCCAAAAATTTATATTGATACATCATTTCCCCGCGTTAGTTGAAACAAATTTAAATTGGTACTGAATCGATACAAAGAATGGATACAGGTCCAACTGTACAATATTTTGAGGTGTAGCTAACATTGCCTGTGATGCTGGTACTGTCGTAGTATTAACATGGAAATCTTGCGTAAGTACAAAAGCTTGATACGTGGAGTTGGTACAAAGTATACTCTCTCTTGGCGTATCTGAGAGCGGCTTTCGATAGGTTTGAGAATCGCGTGGTACACTTGAGCGAGTACTACTAAAAAATGTAAAAAGCGCGTCCACATCTTGACACAATGACACTCGGTCACAATCGAGAAGATTGCATCATGCTACTTGTACGAATTTGAGGAGGGATAGAAAACGTATGGGCGTTCTAATACTAATCATCAAAAGTGGGGATAGCGATAAGCAGAGATCATGGGAGAGTGATAGAGCCGGCTGAAAAGTTATAAGCCGATAAGGTGGCGGGAAAGGCGAATAGCGGCGACGGCGAAGGGCGCGATAACGATTCGATGCGCATTTTAAATCCCCCAACACCCTCCCGGGGATTTGGATCCAACGGCCACACGTTGCGGAGAAACTGATTTATACAAGCGACGCACGAACGCTCCTCTCACGGCTCTTATCAACCTCGCGGTACGCACATTTCAGCCTTGAGGCGGTTGTGCCTTATCATCGTCATATCAGCCAGGAGATCGGTCGCGTGCATACGCAAATCTTACCCTCGAGTTATGTATCCCAATAACGCGACGAAATTTTTCTTTCGCTACGGTCGTTGCTTGGATAGAAAAAAAAAAAAAAAGAAAACAATCCCTTAAATCTCACCCGACTTGTCAAGTCACACACACGTCTGTATTCAATCAATGTCGAAAGCTCTCGAGGTGTGGTATCGTTTTTCCATACAAACACGATAAAGCCTACGTCTCACGGAGAGGAAAAATTTCAGAAATCAATTAAAAAAATCAGTCACCAAGGGGTCATCGTAATGGTTTTCGGGGAAAGAAAAAAGAATCTTGAGCATTGGTGATTTCTATATTGGGGCAAATGGAGTTTTCATCGTTGGCCACGTGTAAAATGAGCGAATCGGAATAAAGCGTGGATCGTGAAAATGGGCAGCACGACCGCAATCGGGTTAATAGCTTGGCTCGAGAAGCGGAGGCACTGTCGTGGATTGTAGGGTGGTTGTGGCATAGCCTTGGTAGTGATCGCAACGCTCTGGGACAGCGACCTTACTCCCTTAAACGGCAATCCCGCGGTACGTGCATGCGCGAGTAGTCCTCCCAGGTGCAGTAGTTGGATTTCGGCCTTATTGAAATAGAGCAGATAGAGCCAAGTGGTCGCTTAATGCGCTCGGCAGTTTATACGAGGATCAGCGCATCGAATTTCCTTCCAACTTGATAGCGGGGATTGTTAAGTAATACGGCGAACGTTACGTGCTCGCTCTCGCGATATTGCCCGCATCGCGGTGCGGTAATCAACGACCCTACGATTCCAATTTTCTTGACACAAAATCGCCCTCGATGGGAAATTCAAAAAAGGTAATCCATTTCGAGCTTTTAAGAGCTTCCCTGCGATTATCGCATATTCCCAAAGGACTCGGGCTATGAGGATGAATCATTTGAATTTACTGCTTGTCACGGATTTCGTGGCCATCCGCGATCACTACTGATTCACGAGTTGTACATTTTTGCAGAAAAGCGTCATCATTATTTTAGAGTTCAACTTTTAAACTACCTTTTTGAAATTTCGCCATTTCCCGTGAAAGCCCATTTCCACGGGAACGGACACTGAGAGAGAGTGATTTATTATGCAGTTTCAAAAATTGCAGTTTCTCTAGATTGGACAAACGAATTTGAACTTTCAATAAATATGACATTGATTCGCGAAAACAGTCAAGCTACGCCCATCAATAATGTTGGCACAATTCTTCACATTATGACTGTCGTTTTTTTTTCCATCAACATTATCTTTAATTTATTATCAAAGATTTTTTTTCGAGTCTGTGTCGTGAATAATTATATACCGTACAAAATTTCACTTGAGCGACACAATGTTTTCTTCTAGATATTATCATGAATGAAAACGGCAAGTGACACAGCGCCACCACAGAATTCACGACTGTACCTCGCTGTGTTGCGCGTGAATTTGTACGTCGAATGCGCTCGCCATAGGTGTCATAAAGTGCGCCAAGTCGCAGTTTGCGTTCTGGCAATAGCCGTTTACGCGTAAGCATTTTCTTTCCTAGTGGATGCGCTAATCAACAGCCTGTATGAACATTGCCCACATGGCACCAACGCGATAGACTACGTGCGAGCTACTGTGAATTCAGAATGTGACACTCCTCCTCCTCCTCCTCCTCCTCGGCCAATACAAAAAAAATAAAAATCTCATGTCCTACCAAGGTATTTCAAGTTTTACTTCAAAATCACGTTGATCTGCCATCAAGCCTCAATGACTTTGTTTTTGCAAATAACATCATAGATGCCAATTCGATTTCTTGAAGCAATATTTACCATGCTCATTTTTACTCACGAAAATGCAAAGAACGTAAGCACCAGAGGGCAACTCACCTGAAACAAGGAAAAAAAAATATCAAGCTCATCAATTTTCTAATAGAAAGAAAAGAAAATTATAAATGTTAACAGAAGAGTTTAGTCAACTTTGCTGTTTCTCCTTACTTTTATGGCTCAAGATTCGTTGAATGTGAATTATACTCGATAGTACGAAAATAGCGTTGAAAAGAATTTTAATACTTTAAAAAGGTTGATTGAATAGATTTGCAATGTCTTGGCATGCGTGAATTCGAAAAACCTCAGCTCATGGCACTGGTGACGGAAAGATGCATTGAGGAATCGACTTTTAAATGAGAAATGGGAATGTGCACTTGAGTATAATTCCAGATAATGCGGCGGTCCTCGTTTCGGTAAAGCGCCAAGCGCATTTTTACGAGAAAGCTCTGATCCGGGTCGTCAAATCGTCGACTTGATTACGAGCGCTTTCATAGAGGTCAAATTCGAGACGCGCCGAATAAACGACTCGTCGGCGTCTGAGCCTGAGAAAGACGCCCCCCCCCCCTCGCCCCTTCCCAGCGGACGACGCGAGATGCCAATAACAAGCGCGGCTACGATTTTGCAGTTATAAAAGCGGCAACGTGCCTCTTGGCGTGGAAAATTGAACCTCCACGGACATGTTGGCGTACCCGTAACTTTTATTTATCCCCAGCTCGCTGTAAAGCCCGTTTATAGTTGTAACAACTTGCGCGGAATTTTGCGCCGGAAAAAATGTTACTTTTCATTGTTCGTAGGCTCGGACACATTTTTAGCGATTAAAACCTCGAAAAAGTGTCTCTTCTATTGTCTCCTCATCTCTAAAAGGAAAGAGAGAAACGCAACAACAGCCGAGGATTTCTACGAAAATTCATAGGAAAGGTAGTAACGCTTGACAGGGTGGTTGCCCAAACGTTACTTGCTGACTTTCATCAAGACTCGCGTCAATAGAGTAGTATACTTGCAAAGTGAAATACATTTTTTCTCCATCATTTCAAACTATGTATTTGTAAATCAAACGTTTGTCATTGGAGAAATACTCATCTCACAATAACAATGACATCATACGGAGTATAAGATGATTTTCATCTTGAAAATTTTTTCAGTTTCTCGTAGGATTTTGAATTTTTGTATGAAGCTGTTGGTAGTTTTAGGAAAGCTGTCTATTTTTCATCAAATTATTGAATCATTTGTCGTAGGTTAATCAAAAGTGAGCTAGATTCATCGTCTTGTGGGGGTGAGAAAGCTATTTACAGTGTGCAGGGATAACGAGCCAAAAGGGAGAATAAGAGGTACATACTATAGCTATGTATGAAAGCATTCGTGGGTGACTCGAATTGCGCATTCCACAGGAAACCCAGCCATTCGGGCTTCCTTTTATTTGTGGTTGTGTCATATCTGCCGTTGGTATTCTCGCTGCAGTTACATCGAGTAACATGCCATATCATCGATGCACGCTGTAACGACCATGGTTGTTTGAGCTTTCTCAACTTTTGATGCTACGAGGCACTCTCGGCCCATACATGAAATGTCATTTTGAATTCTTCTGGAAACGAGGAAATTCCAAAGCCTCATTGTCTCTTTTCGCAGTTTGAGCTCTGACTATTCTGCACTTCCTTTTGTCTCAGAGTCGCACACAACATATTGTGCCACACGGCAAATTAGCGGGCGGAAACGAATTTGATCAAGCCAACAATGTCGAATGGTCGCTCGCTTCTGCTCGTTTCTTCCACTATTCGATTCATTTCATCGAGTGTTTTGCCAACTTTAACTTGAGTAAGGAAAATGAAGTTTATTCGACTTTAAGTTGTATATTTTGAATAACGTTGAGCATTATGACGAAAAGTGGTTATTTATAGCTTTCAATTGTTTTTTTTTTGGACCATCTGCACAATCCCTAGGCATACATCCAATTTTCTTTTAATTTTTTTTGTGGACAAGAGTTTCATCCATCGATAATCATTATCGATGGATGAAAATTTGAACAAATTTCCAGCGTTTTTCATACGTGAATGTGTGATATTATGTCTTTTTTACTGAATTTTTTTGTGTAATAAAAACTTGCGCGTGTTTCTTCAAAAAAGTGAAATGTTGCGTCTCATGGAATCATTGAGAAAGTGTATGAAATGAAATGAATTTTTCTGCTTCCATTTTCCCTGCGTGATTTGCACTTTTGAATTAACCTGATTCAATGGTGACTCAGTAGAAATAAGGTTAGTTTCAGAGTAACTAATCTACCGAAAAGCTCCGGAGAAATTTATCAATTCGACACATGAGCTATCAAGTATCGAACGCGTGGAGCTGAATTGAGGATATTTACGGGGGACTAAATTCCAAAGTAGCGAATCGTGTTCTATCACTAATCCAGCACTAGCCCATTACATCGGGGGCAATTATTTAGTTAGTGCGTAATAGTACAGCAAATCGTGCGTGTCACGCCGAGTGGCTAGCATGAAATATCGCGCCCGACCGCAATTTTGTGGTAGAATCCATGCACCATTGTTCGGGTTTGAAAAATTCAATTTTTCAATACAGTTTAATTTTGACCGTCATTGACATCATATTCATCGTAATCAACTTTCCGGAACAATAATACAAATAATCATCTTCCTAAATACTCTGAAACTTGATTCAAATCAATATAGAATATTCAGAAGATGATTTCACATGATGATTACTTTTTTTTATACCAGATTTCAGTCAAAACTGGCTTCGTTCTTATTTCAAGTTTGGGATTACCTTGATTGGAGTTTGCAAACACGTAAGAAACAAGTTTTACGAAAGTACCTGTTCGTCATCTAAAGAAATATTTTTATCAAGTTGAAATAAATTTTTTCCCTTTCAAGACAAGAATTTGAAAAAAAATTTGTACGTATTGAAAATATTTGAAAAATATCTTGTAGTTTTTACAAATTTATTTAAACCGTACAACAAGTTTATAAATGTTTTTATAATGTTGAAAATTTCATATGTTTCGTAAAATTGAACGACATGAGAAATTTTGCAACATGTTTCAAGTGTAACTGTTTAGAAAAATTTCAAAAATATGTTTTTTTTCTAATTACTCAATTGAGTTGCTTATGATGCTATTTCGGAGTTTGTATGATGTTTTTGAATTTTAAAAAAATCCATGAAAATTGGCGCAAATTGAAAAACTAAGAAAAATTTCAGTGACCTAGACAAAACTCAATAAATATGGAGAGTTGTAAATAGTTGAGAAATTCGATATAATATAGTTTCCGTCAAGATAACTCGAGTATTTTAATTCTTTCTATGGCAGTAAATAAGGAACGAAATGCTTTCGAATCACCGAAATTACGTAAACTTTTAGACAACTCACCACGTATAGTCATCTTTTTCTTATTTTATTTGACTGTCCATTTGCGAATCGCTTTTGAGAAACGCTTGTGCTGAATCATCAAACGCGATAAAAACGTGTTTTGATTCAAACACAACTTGCAAACAATCGATTCTCAAGACTTGCTTATTATGCTTGTGAGTAATTCGCTTTGTTTCGCAGACTGTTTCAAGACTTGCGCATATAGACTCACATCTTTTCTCTATTGATGCAGCAAAGCGAGGTTCACCTGGGACCATGAAAATGGGGTGCAAGACGAGAGGGAAAATTAACGTTATGGCTGCCGGTCATTACTTGGACCTTTTCTTTGCCATTTGGACCCCATGTGATACGCCCAATTAACTAGGGATTTCTTTGGCGTCTCGCTGCCAAGGTCGCCGCTGGTAAATGCCGAGATCACCTATTATTCTCGTGGTGATTAAAGGCCAGTTGCGCTTGGCGTCCTTATCAGGTAGATGTGTGCGTTCGCGTGTGCACTTAAATGCTCTGAATGCAGACAATCTGTGCATTTCCTGCTCAGGTCGTACGGTGAATAGCGCCGTAACACCGTGAAACTACAGGACATTCGAATCGTTTCGTGTTTCTTCGCCGGACGCACAGTCATCGGTCGGAAAATTTAAAACCTTGCCAACGGGTGCAATGGATGTGAAAATGATTTATGCTGCTCGGAAAAGTCGTAGTTACATACGCATCAACAGGAAAATCTCAAAGGTAAAAAAAATACGTCACTTGGTACGAGTTTCATGATTCTCGTAAAGATTGGCCACGTTAGGTTAATGAAATTCAAAATTCATCTTTCAGTGGACGAACCATACTGATGACTCAATCGCGTTTGTTGATTTACGAATAGAATGTTGCTTTTCGCCAGCGAGTCCAAGAGTTGCTGTGACGTGAGCCACAAAACGAGGAAATTTCATTTCGATACCTTCATATCAAACTTGAAACTTGTTGGCTCAAATTTCGCAGGATGAATAAATTGTCGGAATCGTTTCTTTTTTTCATTAATATATTCCATATGGAATACTGTGAGTATTTCATTTTTGACGTCAAGGTATAAAATGGGTCGCAATATTTTCAAGACCTGGGAAAAAGTTTTCAAGATTCTAGCCAACGCTACAATCACCTTTCGAAACAATCACTCTTGGAGCTATTAAAATGGGAGTGCATGATGATATAAATTTGCACTCGCGACGAGATGCAAGCTTGATATGCAACTTAAGAAGTAGTCGAAGCCACGATTAACTCCTAATAATAATGTGCCAATTACGAATTAAGCGTGCTTGGGGTCACGCAGCCTTGTTTGGCACACGAATGAACGAGGGGGGAGCTTCCCATCGTTCCGAGACAGCTCGCGACTCGAAAGTGACGAGAGCGATCGCACGATTCGCCTTGGGTTCGTGCCGTGAACCGTGAACCGTGAACCCTCCGCGTGGAACAGAGCACGCGACGATCAAGACGACGTTGCTCCGCGCGTCGCGAATACGTTTCTTCACGGCCCTCAAGCGCGAATCGACCTACTTGCTTTCGGCTCAGCGGTGGATTTAAGAGTCGGGCTGTCTGGGAAGAAGAGGAAGAGGGGGAAGAAGGAAGAGAAGGGTTTCACCTAGTGCTCCGCGTGTGACAACATGTGCTCGAAATTACGGCCGAACGACAAACTTGATCGTTTCTTCCGGAGGCAACGACCGCGATAACCTGTCGGAGGAGGTAACATGTTGGGAGTGATAAAGCAAGTCCATCGCGGGCTTGATCGAAAAGGGACGAGGGCGGAGGAGCCTTTTACTTGATATCGTTTTCCAACTTTTCAAGCCCTCTGGGAAGGATTGCGCGTGGCAATTGATTTGGGCTTTCTCACCCCTTGGAAATTAAAGCCTACTGGTGACAAGTTTCGTTCCGACCTCAAGTGCAAGCAAAAACATGTTTTGAAACGTACAGCAATCATTTCCTCTTTTCCACTGTCATTTCTCTGGTTCTTGAATGTTTCAAGTCAATTTAAATTTTCTCCTTCCAACCACTTGATCAGGTTTTCTTGGAAATTTCCAAAAACCGAATATAATTTATACATAAATCTCGTACGTTGCTCTTGAGGCGTTTAATAAGTATAAAAGAGTAAATTTAAAAGGATGGGAAAACTAGAGTGAAAGTACGATTGAACGACTTTCTCGGAAAATCGCCTAGTTGAATGTGAGGCTTGAAAATTTTCCAAGAAAGCAGGTACCTCGTTATACGGCGATATTGAATAGTGGATGGTCGTGTGTGAGAAGGAGGAACATTCAGGATAATGCCACGTTCAATGGCCGCATTATTAGGTATTCACTTCACCAGACAGCCACGGGTTAGGTTTTGAGGAACGCGGAGGCGGATTTTTAAGAGGACTTGAGCATTCTGCGAAGCGATCGCAGAAGAAGGCGCTGCAATGTATGTACATCATTATTTACTGAAAACATTTCAATCAGCAAGTTGTCATTAGTCGCTCACTTTTTGAGGCTACTTGATTCGCTTTACCTTTTTCTTTCACAAAAGATGCAAGTTTTGTCGAGTTTTTTCTCCTACATCACCTACTGCTTTTTAAAAATGACGAGCGTATCATGGATTACAAATATTCCTTGTGCATGCTTAAAAAACTTGACCTGCGATCGAAAACGACAATCTTGGAGAACTTGACAAAATGAAATTGGAATTGTACATTTTGAATTTTCACAGTGGCCCAAGTCGAGCCTTACGACGAATCGTGTGTGTTTTCATTTCGAGATGCGATGCCATGGCGTAACAAGAGATTTTACGCAAAGAACCATCAGATGAAAAAAAATTTTTCATATAAAATGCGAGACCGCCCACGCACGGTCTAGATTTTGCACAATGATTACGCGAGTGCCTGGTGCTCTATCCAATTTTTTATCGGTCTTGAGAACGTCCCTCTCGGATGATGTATTTTCAAGAATTTTTATTGCTTCTTTACATTTGATACCGTCTCTGCAGCATCATTAGACTTGTGCACAGTCGAGTCTTGAAGATGCATTACTAAATTTCGATCGCAGTTGACTCTTTACGCGAATTGAAAAAAAAAAAAACATGATCGACAATAAGACGATAATTCCTCATCAAGTACTTCAAGTTTCAACGGGCCATGGCATGACTTTTCCTGAGCGCAGCTCGCGTAGAAAAGTGCAAAAAGCGACGATGAATCGCGACAATTCACCCCTCGATCCCGTGGAAAATTTATCTGGCGTCATAAAAACGAAATCAGAGCAGTCGCGCGCATCAATTCTTTATTAGCGACTGTAAAAAGTCGAGAGGAAGCAGGTTGGCCTGTTCCTCGAATCCTCGGCACTGCTGGCAAACACCAGCAGAGCTCAAGCAAATTTCAAAACTTGTGGGACGAGTTAAATCCTCGCGCCCCTTATTTTACAACCCCAATTTCCGCTGACTTGTGCCTTTTGATAATGCGAATCCGAGCTATAAGATTCCTTTATCCAGCTATCAAATTATCAGAATCTTTTTCAATAGTTTATGTCCTCATTCTACGAGGGAAAACACCGTACTTGACATTTACTTATGAGAAAGTAGAGCCAATTTCAGAATGCGCGCTTTATGTGACTCGAGGAATTTAAACATTTTCAGCTTGTGGAAAACTTGCGACCTCTATTTTGGTAATGTTCTTTTTTTTTTTTCAAGTTTTTCCACGTTGAAATATGGAAAATGAATATTCAAGTAACAATCAACAAGACGGTAATTTCCCACTCTTGCATCATAAATGACGAATCTGTTTATAAACTCTATTTAGGAAAAAAAAAATTAATCTTGACCGATGACAATTACAAGGTGTCTGTTAAATAGGGTAAAGGGATGAATCGAGAAATTCAACCAAGAAACGATGAAATGGCAAGGTTAGAGTTACCAAGACCTGAATTGGTGATTTTTAAAGAAATGGCAAATGTTCATGAGATGATGTAGACTTTCTCCCTGTCAACCTCTTTCACGATGGCTTTTTCATTTCACAAAAGAGTATAACAAATCAGAAGACAAGTCTACAACATGTAATCTTACATCTGACTTGCCATGTTTCTGACGCCATATCTTGATTTCCTTTGTAACGCATTACAAAGTGATTGGAGCAAAAATTTTTTTCATCGTGTATTGTGGGAGGGATACATCTTCCCTCGATGAAGCGACTAATCAACTCGTTTGATAAAATTTCAAATACAATGATATCATCTCCATTTCGAAAAAAACTCACATAAATGAATTCCTAATCATGCATACAACGAAACTTGTCAGGATTTCAAAATTCATCTCCTTCGCTCCTTCAAATGAGACAAAAGAAGAAGGTGACTAAAGCACATATTTCTGACGTTTTACAGGTCTGCCGGAGGGAGCGTACAATCGATTCACGATCGAAAACTTTTCCAGCATCATCAGTCAGCAGCGTAGCCCATAAAAACATTCGCCTGTTAATTGAAACGATTCCAGCGATATTTCATGTCGCAGAGAAGCCGTCCTTGGCCAGTAATTTCGTCGCGAGTAAATTTCCCTCGCTTTTCCAGGCCAGCGGCGTCGAACGAAACATGTGACGAAAATTAATTATCCAAGGCGCGCAGCTGTTCCCCAAATGTGAGTTACGGGATCCGCGTCACTTGCTTCGACGTTAACGACAGTGTTTACTCACTAATCGATTTCGTTGGGGCCCGACCCAAGCCCCCAGCGACCATCCTTGGACAGTATAATTTTCGCATAAAGCTAGTAGTATTTCGAGTGGATTTGAATGCCTCCCGAGACCTTTGTCGAGAAGCATCAAGTCACCGGGGAGAACGGGCAACTTTTTCCGGGACAACGAGGAGAGGGCGCGTGCGGCAGTCGAGGGCTCGTTTTCCTGTCCCTTGGCAGAGAAGTTGGCCAGCTAAATATCGGCCACCCCATTGGCATTAATACAAATTTCAATAAGCATCATACGCCCAGCGCGCAGCAGCGGCAGCACACGATTGCGATACGGCCAGCCTAGCATATGCTCCAACCATTGCCTTCTTTCATTCTAGCGCTCTCTCTTGCTCGCCTTGCTCTGCTGCTGCTCCTCCTCGAGATAATTAAATGTCAAATAAATGTCGGGCTTCATCCCGTCCCGGTTAATTTCATTTTAATGCTGTCGACGGTGCTTCTCTTCCTGTTTCCATACTCCCCTCTATATGACTGATTTATGAATTTCTCGTGTTGTTTCGCGAACAACTCTCTAAAAAAGTTTTTCGTATCCCTAATTTTTTATAATTTCACAAGTGGATGTTTTTCACATCGTTCTGAAAACAGTACCGATTACGTTCGGATTAACGACGTCATTTTTTTCGAGCGCGAGAATGTAGTTGACGAAATTAGAGTCAAAAGTGAACATGTAAAGAAAGAAAACATCCGAGTCACGTAAATCTTTCACTTACTAGTCCACTCTCTTTACAGCCAGTCTCTCGTTTCGGAAAAGCTCTAATGTAGGCAACGTCATCAACTATTTAAAGTTGAATGAGATTGTAGTATGTTTATTGAAATTTGTCTCTTACATAATTAAATTTTTTTCATCTATTTTGAACCTTTCAGCTCAGGTGCGCTTCTCACTGTGAGATAGCGTTACTTACAAGTTTCACCAAATAGCCATGTTTATCGCTATATAGAAAAAAATATTTACTTTCAAATAAATTTGGTTATTGAGAAAAATTTGATTTCCCTAGTGATCAAGAATTTATGATCGCAAAAGAAAAACTTGATTCTAATGAGGAAAAATGTACAAGATGATTATTTAAACAATTTTCACGGCTTGTTATTTTGAACCATCGAAAAATTCAAGGCCTCAAAATTTATGAACATCATCGTTTAATTTTTGCACATTTTTCGAATAGTATGAATCGCTATAAAATAAAATTACATATTTGTTCGACATTAAAGATTTGCTCAGGTCAGAGTGCGATTCTAATACCTATATTTATGCTTCTCATTCTTGAGATGTAAGCATTTTCTTGAAAATGAATTGATTTAAATTTGAATTGTTCCAAGTTTTTCATTCAATATCCGCCAAAAAAAACTAATCAGTGACTTAAACTCGAAGACAATAATAAAGTTGAACCCTCCAAAACAAACAAGTAGTGTCGTTTGCACGCTATAAATCCTCAATAATTGACACAGCTCGTTTGGCCAGAAAAGCTCGCGCGGCAAAAAAAACAGAGGAGGGAAAAGCTCGAGTAACAAATTCTCATACACTTTTTCTTTTTTTTTCGTCTTGGACCCGCGAAATTTGCCGCACTCGGGAAGAAAGTCGTCCCGAAGGTACTTGCACAGGCCGTACTCTCCGGGCCAAGACGACAACTATTGCAATGTACGAAGCAATATGGCCCTCAAACAGTTTTAAGCTCGATAAATGGCGCGTTTCGCGGGAAAAGTCACGGAACGTTGGTCCGGAAAAAGAGGCTGTCGCTACAATGACAATACGCAGTGAAAAGTGGCGCGAGCAAAAGTTGCCTCGAGTGGAAAATGATGTACTCGTTGGTTCGCATCCACGTTGAGTCTACCGTAAACAGCCCGAAAACGCACACATCTTCTTTCTGCTAATGATCAACTACTTGTCGTCAACGCACGTAGAGAACGTAGATGACCGCAGAGAAAAAACTTGCTTGATTACCGCCAGAATCGATTTTTCCCGACTTGCCTCTCGTCAGGCTCCAACATGCAAGTTTGAAAACTTTTTCCCACGCAATCAACATGCAATACGAAACAACATGTTTATTGCGAAATGTAGCGAATCTTTAATGGGTCCACGGTAGCAAAGTGCATTCCATCAATTTTTGCTTGTGCCCTTGCCTTGTTGAAAATCGAAATTGACTGACGTACGAACATCATTTCGAGCGTAATCAACTATACAACTACATGCCCGATGCGAATTGATCGTCTTTGGGAGGCAAATGCGTGATGTATCCAAGTTGTTGCTCGAAATGCACTTTTTGGATAAAAAAAGAAAAACAGTTGTAGTTGACGCAACGACACAGAGAGAAAGAGACTTTGTGTGAAATCCGAAAAAGAGGAAAGCTTGATGGTAGTAATGAAAAATATACACGCAAGCTTGAGCACATTGTGTTCGCCATGTTGGAGCGGTTGGCCTATAACGATAAGGACGGCTTAGAAATAATATTAAACACGCTGCTCAAGATGGAAACGATCGCTGTCGTGCAGCGTGTGCGAGTCTCGAATGTGCTCGAATGGAATGAGCAAGTGCACGGTGTGAGGCATTGTGCCTACGCTCGCTCGCTCGAGAGGGATCGACGCAAATGTGGCCCAAGGCTGCGGATTATGCGCTGACGCTACTCTGTCGCTCTTTGTCCGCGCAATAAAAAACACGACCGCGCGCGACTATGCTTTTTGCCGATTTCACCTTACGTGCAGCAATCTTCTTTTCCCAAACGAGTGAGCAGTTTTCATCAAGTAAAATTTTTCGGTCCAAGCGAGTCGAAATGAAAAAGAGGCACGACATTACTCTTGGTCAATTTAATCTCGAGGGATCCTCAAGTAGAGTCTTATGGCGAATGAACGTTTTTTCAATTGGAAAGGCACTTTCATTTACAAATATTCCATGTAACGTGATAAACCGCACACGACGATAAAAGCATTCATGCAGCTCTGGGGCTCACGTGTCGCCAATTCGGCGCGTCGATGTTCTTGATATCGACGCGTCATTCCAGCTTCTAAACTTGTCAAGATGAAAAATGATTGAAAACCGACGAATACGTCCCGGTCTTCCGATACGGACAAAGGATAAATACGAAATGCCGATATTCGTTGATGATTTATTCGAAACGGCGAATGGGTGGGTCAAGTTTAAATGTGTCGATTTTTAATGGGAGCAAACGGGTCTTGGAAGCTGCTGCGGCGGTTGCGTTTGTCCAAGGAGTCAAGTAAGGCTTGCTGCTGCACTCGGCTGCTGCTGCTAAAGAGTGGTTCCGGACAGCGAGACAAAGCCATCTCGCTGGCATTGTTTACCGACGAACCAAGCAAATCAAGTCTGCCGCCGCCGCTTGGTACTGCAAAGCTTATCCCTTGATTCGACGCGAAGCTCCCAGCAAATGCTTGCTCCGCTATATGAATCCCAAAGATTGTCAATCGCCTCACCAAATCTTCCTTTTCCATTCGCCAAGCCTATTTTCGCAGTGTTTATCCATTGCACCAAAATCAAGCTCTTTTCTCTGGCTGCTTCCTCACCAAGTAGTAATTTCCACCTTTAGCTCAATGACCTGGTAACGTATTTACGACTCGAGGAATCGCGCATCACCGTCACACGTCCCGAGATTATGACCGGCCATTAGAGTTGGTTTTGACTCGACAAGTACTCATCAGACAGTGCCGACGCTCCACAAATGGGGGGACTTGATTTTCACGTTTGAAATGAAACACGTAATTTATTCTACGAAAGTAAATTGTTCCTTGTACCAATTATATTTAATAAAAAATACATTGACTGCGCGACCAAGATGGGCTTCCAAACTTTTTCTACTGGTAACAGATTACATTTTTCAATCGACATGGTTAAGGCTCATAGTCCCTACCGTCTCTGAAATATTACAACTTGAAGGGATTGAAATGACCTACTTGTGATGGTGGAAAGATTTACAAGACATATAGATGCAAGACGAGAAAACGTTCAAGTCTTGATGAATGACTAATCATTATGAAATTCGTAGAAAGAAAAATTGACTCAAGTTGATCGAGGGGATTTCAAAACATGTAATCATCATCAGTAAAAAGTTTTAGGGTGCAGTATAATCGATAAACAAAAATTATGGTGAAAAATGCGTGAACAATGCGTGAACAATAATCAATTGCGACAAGTCATAGGAAACGATAAAAAAGCATTGAAACTTGATCAGCTCTATTTTAGATTGTGTATAATACCATGCTGTATTATTTCTCTTCAAGATAACCACGTTTCCTCGGAAATCATGCTTCTCGTCCGCGACACCCGACACGACAGTTTTTCAAAGAAAAACGGGCCTGTAGAGTCAAGTCACGCTAATTTCAATCAAACGTTTGTCACGCGCAATCAGATGTAGCAGCTAGCACATGGAGAGTAACAGGGAGAAAATGGAACGCAACTGATGACGCTAACGTGATAAGATATAAAGACGCACGTGAGAGCGAGGCGCGGCAGTACGCCGCTAATTAGAAATAGCCTATCCGTAACCTCGTTGCTGCGCTTAACCTGCACGCTTCCTACCAAGAGCAACTGCCATCAACATGGTGCATAATGAATATTTATTTATTCAATAATAAATCAACTTTTTCAAAGGGACATTGTCGTATCGAGGTAGAATATCTTCCTTGACACACCTGTAATAATTTCTACAACTTGAGCAGAGAGTTGCACAACTCTCAGCTTGGTTAACAGTTTTTCCAATTTCCATGTTGAAGAGTTTCAGCCCGGTACGAGGAAAAACAACTTGCAGCGACAAAAGAAATACCATTGGAATGTTGAGCAAGGTTTGTATTCAATCTTTTTTTCTCGATCATAAAGATCAATGATATCGCGAAAGATGACGTAGCCCAAGTGAAAATGTGTCTAAAACACAAATACATTAACGACGGTTGGTGCACACATACATGGAATAAATGCTCCAACGCTTGTTTGTACTTTGGGATCGACTACTCTGGAGGCAGTAGAGCTGTCGGCGGCATTATGCCCCCGTGACCATTGTCGCGCTTCAATTCGCATTAATCGCGCGATAGTCGTACGAATCATCCCATCGAATGTTCGTTAAATAATTATAGCCTCATTAAATCGCGTACGCGAATATGCTCTCCGTGTGCGCAAAGGACATGTACATATTATGCGCGTGGGATTTGGCAATCGCGCGGTTCAAGTGCCGCTGGACGCTTCGAGCTACGAGTAATAGGGTTTGTTTCCTCCTCCTCCTCCTCCTCCTCCTCCTCCTCCTCCTCCTCCTCCTCCTCCTCCTCCCATCGTCCCTATAGCATACTGTTGGAGATCACCATATAGAATTACGCATCGCACGGCTTTCGGCAATTCGCCAACTGTCAATAATGTAAATGTGTCCATCTACGTCCATTTCTCCATAACAGACACACGTAAAGATGTAAACAAAGCTCTACTGTAAATTACCACAAAACAGCTGAGCAATCGGGGCAAATGTAGAGTAAAAAATCAATCCTTCCATCAATTTGAGGTTTTTTGTCCCTTGACGTTCCGACTCGTTAAGGATCCTCCTCGAAACCGAAATTCCAAAATATACTCTGTACAGTGTCAAGTATTAGAAAACATTCCTATTATTTTCAACATTGAAAAAGAAAATGAAGCATGTCATCAATCAAATGTGTCACATGATTTGAGGATCAATAAAACATGATTTATTTCGTCGCAAGGACTAAAATTATAGAATTTTCACATTCTACAGCTAATTAATAAAGTCCATCATGTAGGACTTTTGTTGAATCAACTCGCACTTGGGCACTGTGGACAGACTTGAGATTAAACCACACGAGCGACAAAACTGTATTCTTCCAACAAAACTTGAATACTAGACTCTTTTTTTTATCTTGCCTCTACTGACTTGGACCGATATTGAAATTTTTCGCACAATTGTGAGACAAGATTCTCATCAGCTTGCAAGGCCAACTTTTTCAGAAGCCATGCCACAATTCCGTCGCTCGCCCTTCCGCAATCCTGAAACTATTCGTCCATCGATTGGAAACAGATCGGAGGAGCATAATTGGAATGCCGCTTTGGCTTCCAAAATGTCCTTCCAGTTTGACACACTTTCAGCCACATCGCGACTCGAGTATTTTTTTCTCCCCGTGCAACTTGTCGTGGTCGAATCCGGATTAAGACAGACAATCGGAAAATATATATTTCGAGTCTTTTCAATTTACCTTGGCAAGTGCAGTTGGAGGTAACAAAAAAAAGTAATGACGAGGAAGCTTTATTTTCGTAGTCGTTTAAAAATCAACCCGAAACAAACAATTGATATCAGAAAACGGGCAGTTTTTCGCACACAAGATACGTATGCGATTGATCCGATACCGTATTTTATATCAAAGAGATTTCAAAGAAAACCTCACAAGCGAATCTAGGTTTTTTCAGATCCGTTTCATAAATGTTGACAAATTTCTAATCAGTTTCTTCAACTTTGCAGCAATTGACATGTCTTGCAAGATGAAGACTTTTTTGAGCTACCATCACCTATGGATATCTCCAGTTGAGTTGTTTTACAGGTTTTCACGGATCCACCAGTTATCTTCAACACTTGATAAAAGCAACTTGAAAGCCATCTTGATAACTAGAAATTTATAATCAAGGTTTGGCAGAAAACGTGTCTGTTGATATTCAAGCTTTGTAGTAACTTGATCGCGTACATGATTCAGCAAGTTGCATGTTTTATTGATTCTCAGCAAGTTGTTTGTTTTGTTTGGAGCATCATGTCAAATTTTCTCACCTCGAAGATGTGTAACTTGAGCGGAGAAAGTATATGCGATTTGGCGCGAGACAGCGTGACGGAGGGAAAAAATGAGCAAGACCGCGAATGCGGTGCCAAGTATTTACGAGTGGCGCTCGCGAGTCACGGGAAACGCAGAGTAGAGAAGCAGCCCGTGGACATGACAGACAAGAGACAGTTGGTAGAAGCAATATCGCGGCAAGCTACGTTGCTCCGTTCATAAATGGCAATAAATGGTCGTGTAGTATTTGGCATAGAGACTTTGCCTGGACGAAAGACGTGTCGCGTGCCTGACTTTTTCACTCGGCGGACATTCCCTCGAATTTTCCTGGCATTTCTCAAGCTTTTCAGTCGACTCTTCAAAATTACCATTGAGCGCGAAAAAGATTGTGCAATTCATGCAAGGAGTTTTATAATAATCAACACCAAGAATAACACAATTTTTGGCGCATTGTTGAATTCAAAACTATAATGTAAAATTTTTCTAAGCTTTGATTCGTTAATGCGCGCAAGTATGAATTTTTTCATGTCAATGAATCTAGCTGTATCAAAAACGGTTTTTTTTTTTTTTTTGAATCAGACCAACATCTTTGAGATGTGCATCTTTCCTTTGAATTGAGACTTTAGATTGCCAGTCGATCAATTTCTATAGCTAGTTGTAGAGCTTTTAATGAGCATCCCTAAAAGTTGACGTTTTGCTTCATCATTGTGAGGCAGGCAACGGAATGTGTCGCGCCGATTTTATCGAGACTGTTCAATGACGAACGAGAAAGATGAGTTGAAAAAAATCTGGCCTCGCTCGTATTCGAAGTGCCCCGAGGCACTGATATCGAATGGTGGACTGGTGTATGCGAAAATGCTCGAATTTAATATGCATGTGTAGTGAAACTTTTCGGTACTCAACAAAATCTGTAACCGGGAAAAAAACATTCTTATTTGGGAACGTTTATTGCAATATTTTATCAGAGCTTGGTTATGAATCATCACACCCTACTCTCCGTGTATCCTTGATGCTCGAGTTGATTCCACGTTGGACGTGAAAAATTTTATTTTGCCAACATCATGATCATATGAATGCTGAAAAATTCGTTAATAATGCAAAATTTTCAAGAATAATATTTTATTATTAAATTGTCGAGTTCCGCGACGCACAGTGGGCCAGATTAAAAAAAAAACATCATCATAAATCAAAGTTGGCATCTGATCTCGGTCAAAATTTCCGCTCAGGGGTTTTTGGGGTCGCAGAGTTCGAATCTGATATCGAATCGGCAAAAAACAAGATAGCCGATCCAAAATTGCGAAGCATATTTCAAACAAGTTGATGATTTGCACAAAAACTAGTAATTGGAGACCTCAAAAACACGTGTCAACTGTTTCCGTGGCTGGCGAAAAAAGTTTTTTAATCATCAGCCACTTTATGATTTTTGAAAAATGAAGTATTCAGTTTCAAAAAGTATTTAATTAAAAGTTTTCATTTCGGTCCCACAATATCTTCATTTCACAGACATATTTTGGGCGTTTGAAGTTTGCAACCATCAGAACTGCGTGGGGGAGTGGTGAACGCGTAACGGCGTGTTTGACGTGGGATTGCAAATAAAGTTGCAGATGGTAGCAGCCAAGTCCTGACGATTTCAATGGAGGATTGCATCGTCTTGATACAAAAGCAATTAGCAGCGTGGAATAAAATGGGCATTTTTTAAATTTCATGCTTCTTTTAATTTTGGCAAGTTGGAAAATTGAAATCGTGACTCACGTTCATATAATACGTAATACTCCTACATGGCTAGCGTCCCATGTTCGCCCGTGAGCGGGCGTGAAGCCAACATTATGAGACAGAATATCGTCTCATCTCTCTCACTCGAGAGGCAAGTCGGGGAAGGGGCAGTAGGCACGTTCCGCGAGTGGGGTGAGCAGAGGAGAGCGGGGAACGCCGAAGCTTGCTTACCTACCTCCACGCCATTCCCCACTCTCGCAACATACCTACTGCCCCTTCCCTGACTTGCCTCTTGAGTGAGAGAGATGAGACGATATTCCGTCTCATAATGTTGGCTTCACTCCCCCTCCCACAACAAGCCATATAGGAGTATTACATACATGCTCACGTTATGCATCATTCCGCACTATTAAGATCACTTTGAGATACATAAATTATACATGAAAATTTTTTACATACCTCCAGGAGTATTTGGAATCCTGCTGATAAAAAAAAAGTTAAGAATCCAGTTTGACGCACTAAAAAAACGTTCGATTTGATCCCTGTTTTCTGCGCGCTGACAAACGCTCAATCTACCTAAGTCTGAGCGAATGTAAAAAGTTTTAGTTTAAAGAAACACAGTCCATACTTATGAAAATAGTTGCAGAAACACGCGTAGAACAAAAAATCATCACGGAACACACCGAAATTAAATTTTTTTGTTTTCCTTTTATGATTTATTTTTTTCTAATCTGGCCCGCTGCGGTCCTTTGAGAAACACAATTTTACACAATCAACACACTTTGTCCTTCTTTCGTGGGCATTGATGGAATTTCATTTTCACCGTTTTTTGCGAAAAAGATTCGTGTTTTTCGATAACAATTGTGATTCATGGAGGAAACAAGAACAACAAGTTTCGCGATTTGATGAGAAACCCCCCTGTGATCCGAGGATAACGATCGCCGAGTTTTCACAAGATTACATCTGAAACGTCGAGCAGCCATGCTGGATTAGCGACGTGATTAAAGCGTGCAGCATGCAAACGCGGCGGCCCCAGCACAAGCCCAAGTTTCCATTACGAAACCGTAACAGGTTACCCATATCGCTAGCTTGAATAGAAAGTACCGCCCTGGCGGAATCAACGGTATTGCTCGTACAATCGAGATAACATCTATCAAGGGCTTGTGGGAGCGCCTTTGAAAACGGGTCAGCAGTCCCGATATTACCCGTATCAGCCACCAATCGCCTCCTTTTCCTCCTCGTACTCCTCCTCGCTTTACTTTTCCATGCCCTGCTTTGGTGTACCTAATCATGCATACATGTCGATTTATTAATCTGCTGTGCCATCCATTTCTTACCCCCCTTTATCGCCTTTCACGTTCGATGACGCTAATAAAGACGAAGCGACTGCATCAGCTGGGCCGGAAATGAAATGTTACGACTCCGACCTTGGCGCGACAAGCAAGTGAGACGAATCCCGGTATGTGAGTCACGTATGAATCGCGAATCGACGAGCGACACCAACGCGCTTTCGTCATCCGGTCGATTAACATCAGTCGCGCGATTCTCCGTTATTATGTCAGCTTTATTTCTTTGATAAAGCCTTATTATTCAAACACGCCACGAAACGCGATCTCAGTACTCTGATTCAGCAAGGAATGCTTATCGATTCATTATAGAAAATGGCTTTTGTATGCAATACGTAGTTTATAAACTAACCAAGAGCAGTCTGATATTTGCTCGATTGGCACATCTCATCATTTTTTTTTTTTTTTTCGTCTTTTGGACACGTTCGAAAAAGAAAAAGAAACCTACTCCATGGTCGAGTGCCATTTTTATTTTGTGATTGACGTGAAAACCGGGCACCTGTTGGATTTTGTCCAAGTATCGTTTTACGTTTTCCTTGGATACATTCCATCAAGTATTAATCTAGAAAAGGCCAAGAGCAATTCAGATTCCTCTCAAGTTTTCGTCGAAAAACCAAAAATGTAATTACCTATGTTGACTTGGATCTAGCATAAATCACAGCTTACCTGCAACAAAGAAAAATCATCATTCATATAATGAGGTGAAAGGTGCAATCTTACAATAAAAATAGTTGGCATACCGTGTGATCGTATCAACTTGAGATGAAAAATAATTCTGCATTTTACAATAAGATTCTCATGAAACGTTTCTCGTTGTTAGTTTAATAGCCTAAATTCATTCAACCCTCTGTAAAATTTACCGACACAATTCATTTGAATTTCGAGGGAATCAACGCTAGAGAAAAAAATTTACTGTAACGTAATGTAATGCTAGTAGAAAAAACCTTTAAATTCAGTACATCACAATATGTCGAGTTACTTGCGTAACTGAAAAAATGTGTCATGTGTTTGCTCAACTCTTGGATAGAATGATGGGAAATTGAGCAAGGAAATGTTAAATTGGATTTGTCAACGAGGCAAATGCAATGGGAGGGCGAAACAATGTGCCCATAAAACGCACGTGTCACGCTCAATTCGGTCCAGAGTTGAGCGTTTTTCGAAGGGATTCCGCAATTATCGCGTACGTGCAATCGTCGAATGAATTGCCAGGACGACGCCGCGACGCGTAAGCTCCAAGACGTCCGGCGCCGTTCATCAAGCCGCTCAGTCGTCCTTTTGTCTCTTTCTACTCGCTCGTTTTCGACCCACGCACGATTACCCGAGCCATTTCTCGCATTCATTCGTCTTGCTCAAAGTTTCTCACTTCCATCACTCGACAAACACCAGGCAACGAATCCTTCATCGACATTGAGCTCCTCATTGTTTTACGTTTTTAAACTTTTCCTTTGAGTATGAATAATGTGACCAATTTATCAGTTGACATTTTCAGTAAACGAAAATGCACACCGAGAGAGCAAAAACTCTTTTCAGTCAAGCACAAACGTTCAAGTTTTATTATAGAATGTAATTTTAGTGATTACTCGTGAGGTTAGGTTCAATTTTTCACGTTCATATTATTGGTCTGTATCCTGCGGAGCAATAGCGATTAGAGTCATGTATTTACTTTTTTCCGGCCCGGAGTTTCGGCAACAGAGAGTCGATGGGTCAAGATTCCGAGAATTTTCTTTTGAAATTTGGTTTCCACCCTATCACTGGAAATCTTGAAAGCCTACTTTTTCACTCGACCCCTTATCTCGCGTTCTTTTCCAGACTCTTTAATTTCGAGCTTTTTCTTTCACAGCGAGCGCACCATTTTTCTCAAAGCCCTGCCAATAGAATTACCGAGGACTTTTCACAGGCGGAATTTCGAGCACTTACGGCAGATTTATGGCTCGGCCAATGACGAGCCACTCTATTTTCCTGCTACTTTATAACAAGACGACGACGACGCTTCGTCTCACTGGACTCGCCGGTCTCTTGAAGGAATTTCCTCAGCGAACCAAGCACAGCCAGCGACGGTTCATTGTTCACCTGGTGGATTCGGGACTTGAGTCGATTGCTTCGTCGTGCCAACTGACGCAATAGCCAAGACCTGTACCCCCCGCTAATGACACCGAAAAATGAGGTGAAAACTGTTACCTCGCGTGCCAACAAATCTCCCATTGACACGGAAACGAATTGCCGGTCGAAAATTGAAATTTCTGGACAGAGAGAAATTGGCAGCCTAATTATAGACACGGACAAGATTTCATTCATGACTTTTTCCAAATCAAGTTGGTAGGAGAAAAGAAGAAGGAGCGGCACATCTTTTCATCGAGTCGATTCGAGCTTGCATTGAAATAAAATTTTAACAAATGTTTTTCATTCCGACAGATCCGTTTATTCTTAATATTTATTCTCCTCAAGTTAAATTTTTTTCAATTATTAATTACACGACTCTTGAGAATTTGGAAATTGTAGTGAGAAATCGGGCTCCGTCGGATTTCGAATTATTTCGTTGAATCCATTGTGATTCTCGAGTCGAGGATATCGAATTTTTCCCTTGTCATTCATCGTTTCCCAAGCATCTCCAAAATTAGTTGATTTACGAATCTAGTTCATTACATTACCACTCAATCTCAACAATCAGTAGAATCTTTTTAAACCATCATCAATAACGCACCTTTCACTTAGTAAACAATACAAAAATTCATATCGGTAATCATCCAGAGTTACAGAAACTTTGATTGCAGCTAATTCACTCCTCACTTATACATCTGAAATGCCCATTTTCTTTCACGCTGGCTTCACCAACTAATTACGCTATCGACGCAATCTAATTAAACTTACGTCACAGAGAAAGTATCTCATTTACACTTGCAGTTTTACTCTTGATAAGAAAAATCAACGATCAGGAAACGAAAAATACTTAGAAGGCTTAGAATATTTATTGATTACGCATAATGCGTGGCAAAAATGCATGATGCAGCTAAATGTTCATCATAATTTATTCATCATAAAGATCAAGTATGAAAACAAACATGAAAAGAAGAATAAATTGTACACATATTTTGACTGCCGAAAATTTGGAAGATAAAATTGGATCAACTAGCCTTACATGCGAAAACGACGATTTTAGATAAATTCAAGATTTCATGTACACATTTTCCATCAGTCATCATTAGATTTCGATGATAATTATTCTTCTGGTAAAGTTTTTCGGTAATTTTCAAGACCTGAACATATGTATATTACGAATAAATTTGAAATTTCTTTTCTGTGTCCATAACAAAGCAGAAAAGAAAACAGAAATATGAGGGGGGAGAGAATGAAAAATTCGTCAACACTCAAAGTTTTGAAAACTGTTTCTTTGATTATTATTTTTGAAATAAATAACATTCCCGACGAACACTTGTGTACGCGTTTTGACAACTTTTTGCCTTCTTTTTTCGCTCTCTCTCTCTCTCTCTCTCCTTTAATTTATAGAAGGGGATTTGACGGTCCACGTTTTTAATTTTTCTGTAACATGGTTAATATTTTGAGGACTTGAGAGAGGCTTGAAAAATGGGTTTAAACGTTGTCTGACGAAATGAAGAAATTGAGAGGCATGGGTATTATCGAAAAAAATTATTCTCGTTGTACTCGAAACTTTATGAAATCTTGACACATGAGAAAAATGAGAAATATTTTGAAAATCTCGTTGGTGAAATTTTCGAGCAAATGTAAAACTTGAAGGGCCAATCTTTGAGATTTGCGATCGGAGAAAAAAAAAGTGTGCGAAAGGAGGGAAATTGCGAGCACGCACCGTCATCCCATCGAGGTTTATCGGGCTTGGAATCTCGACTAATAGGATGAGAAGGAAACTGTTGCCTTTCTGAATATTCCAACTCGCAAATGGTCGAGTACACGAGCATTACGTGGCTCGACGGCTCATTTAAGAAAGTGTTAATCAACGCCCTTGTTAAATCTAAAAATAGCGGGCAAACGGAAAGGTATTCGTGACGATGAATAACAATGTTGTTGGCCGGTCGCTTTTTGCCGCCGCCACGAAATTAAAGAAGCATGATTGATCGGGGACACGTGCTCGGGCGTTTTAACTGCGGAGATGCATCATCAAGATTGATGCGGAAAAACTCGCGACTTTTCCGTACAGCTGTTATTTTTCACAAGAGCAGGCGAGCCGCGCGATCGATTCCCTTGATAGAGGTTTTCTGCATCGACAATGGGGGTCGTTAATGTTGGATCGTGACCGACAATGCGCTTTCAAGATACTGAGTTGAATCAACTACCACCAACTACACCACTACTGGTCGCACTCATGAATGATGAGGTAATTTTCCGACGTGTCCCGTCTTGAATGGTTCCTTTTTTTGTCACAATGCAGAAGAAAAGGAATTCTCATCCCAACACTTGCCAAGTGACACAACACAAGTTCTTTTGTACGTATCGATAAAGGTATGATTTGAAGAAAGAGGCGGCATTGAGAATAACGAGGGAAACGCAGTATGCAGCAAAAATTCGGTTCGGGTTAACGACGTGTTCCATGATTTTCAGCAAAGACTCTATTCTTTCGTGCTCGAAGAGAGCAAGAACGATAGCAAAGCAACATTATCCAAACGCATACCCTCCTTATGCGAAAAGCCTTGGAGATCACTATATTCCATAAATATCAATAAAATCACTCATGCGCCACAAGTATAATGACGCCACGTGAAAAATGTGGAGATAAAACATTCTCGATAGCTTTAAACATGTTTTTGAAAAAATTAAACCTGCAAGAGCCTCAGTTAATGCAATCGATAGATTTTCAAAAATTGACGTATGAAAATGGCTCAAGTAATTATCGAACGAGAGCCCTGACCCGGTATCAGTGAAAGACCAATACTTGGTACAGCAAAAGTCTATCCTCCGTGGAGTTCTTGTACCGCTCTAAAAATTGGCTTGGCCCTTGTAACCGTGAAAGGGCGCCTCCCTTGGGACACATAATCTTGGAAAAAAAATAAATAAAAAAACGCTCTTCTTCCGAGTTGAAGCTACTGCTCGTTTGTGCTACGAGTGGAAACGCGACGCTTTTGCAAGGAGCCTCAGCAGCAGATATGTGCCTCCAGAATCATCCTTTTGCGTATCCCGTATTCTTGCGTAATTGAAGGTTACGCCACGGTATGTATCAGCAGCAGCAGCAGCATTCCCTCGAGCGGGCGGCATAATTTATGAAAAGAGCCACGTTTTCGTGTAGCCATCTTTTGGGATTCCGGCAAACGCACCTGCAAGGTTCGTTTCCCGGTATGTAGTATGTACAGGCTGCAGCAGCAGTGCTCTTGCTCTTGGACTCTTAAGAGCCAGCGCCACGCTAATTTTACAGTCCACGCACCATTGACGATTCCCGTTTCTCCTATTGTCTTTTGCCGGTTATTTCCGAGCTTCGAAAGCAACCGCGCTCAACTCGGACAGCGTTATGAATTTTTCATGTCACCAGAGCTCGGAACACAACAGCTTTTCGCGCTTAACTGGATTTGTAAGGTAATTAGATTATGGGCTATATGCTATATTAAGAACACGGTTTCCTGTGTCAAGCTGCATTTTTAGCAAACAGGTTTTCAATTTTCACAAGCTTTAAATGCCATTTTATGTTCGATATCACATTGTGTTTACTTAAGCGAATAATTGAATGTACTGAACAGTGAACACGCATTTAATAAAGACTCCTCTCAAACTAGCTGTATACTAAAAAAAAGGTAGAAACGAATCTTTCGTCAATCCGATACGAATACGATGCAACAGACATTTTCAACACTGGAGCTTGTTCAGAACATGTTGGAAAAATACCCTTTTCTAACACGATGGTCGGGCTTGAGATAAAAAATCCGTTCTCTTTTCGTCCTTTTTTTTGGAGAGTTCAGGGAGAAGGAAAAATTGAATTCCAAAATGACGAAAGCAAGACGAATCGAGTGTTTTTGGAAAGGACAAGTTGTCCAATCATCCTCCTGAAGGGCACCCAAAATTCACTTTTTGAGGATTTCCTCCGAAAATCCCCACTAAATCGCTCAACTGAAATCATTTTTTAATACACAACTTTTTTAGAAGGTTTAAAAAACAGGAAAAAAAGTTTTTCAGAGTTATATATGATGTGTATATACAATATGAGTGTTTACAAATAATTTAATTTTTTTTTTGTGTTTTTCAATAAACTTTGCCATCTTTTTGTACCTGTCAAGATTTCCCCACGAACCATTATATTTCGTGAAATCGAATGTTCCATCTCGATTAATCGATACTAATTGAGATGGAGCGTATTGCGCATTAAATATTCTTGATTCATATACAGGGTGAATCCAATTCTCTGTATGAAAAAAAAAAAAAAAAAAAAACACTATATCCTTTATTCAATTTCGGGTCAAAGTCTTCTGCCACTTTTCACTGAACCCGAAATCAAAAAAGAACATGTTCGAGATTGAAATTTGACCAATAAACGCGCTCTTTCACCGAGTAGGGACAGAAACCACGGTTGCAAATTTACGAAAATTTTCTCCATATGAGTCAAAAAGTCCTCTGCCACTTTCCACAAAACTCGCGATGAAAAATATATTCGAGTTTCAAATTCAACAAATCTATTGATATAAAACTTGCCACTTCAATACCTTTTTTGAATGCGAGTTTTGTAAAAAGTGATGGAGGATTTTCAAACTCGAAATTTAGAAAATAATCACGTGTGTCTTGGCACGGGGAATTCGGCCCTGCAGTGCAGATAATTTATTAGATATTTTATGTTGGATATTTTGATACCTGCGGATTAAAATTTTTCGGCGCCTCAAAATAAAAAATTGTAAAAATCATATCCGTTTCTTGGAAAAATCAATTTTTCAATAAACTTGTCATTTCCAGGATTTAGAGTTTTTTTTCGTTCTTACATGACAAAATAACTCTTGGCTATGAAAATTATTCAATTGAAAAAAAAAAAAAAAAATGAGGGAATGAGAAATTTTTCTTCCTGTGGGTTTAGAGCCCCTTTCGTTTTCTTCAACCATTTAGTCATAAACGTTTCCTCCACTAGCATTTGTAATTTGCAGCTATATAACGATTGGAAAAAAATGCGTACGAATTGAGCTATTATACTTGCGCATTGACTGTGTGCAATCGATGGTGGGAAAAAAAAAAGACAAAAAAATGCGTGCTCTGGCCACCAGAGCGGCACTCGGTATTTCGTATTAATATACCTGAAGAAAAACCAACAGATTCCAATGGCGCGTACGTCACATTCATTCAGAGCAACTTTTACTCGTTGACGTAAATTCAATGAACGCATTGCGTTGAAATTGTTTCACCGCAATAAAACGAATTACCCTATTTACCCTGGTTTTGCGCTACTTGAAGAGGCATAAACCATTTCATGTTTTTACGCGGAATAGTCGTAAAGATTTTAGAGGTGTTCGTGGGCAGGGTTACAAGTTTTGTAGTATGGCACAATTTACCATTTTTCTTGCAGTAAAGTCTCAATGTGACTGTAAAGCATTGTGTGTGGTTGTTAAAGTGAGGGCTTTTACGTTTGTGGCTTTCGTTTCCGTGAATCGTGTTCTGTGAGGAGGATAATATATATTTCTCTCATTTCCAGCCATCATTCGAGATTTTCGAAATGGGAATTTTTCAAAATTAGCAAAACTTGCATCAAGACAGATTTCGATAACATGTAGAGTTGGTTATCTAAAAATTATAGAAACTTGACTTGAAATCAAAGTTTTCTACTTTTTTTTTCCACACAATTCAATGAAGAAACATTTTTACGGCAACATGATTATTTCGAGTCTTGGATGATTCCACATTTAGTTGATTCATGAAAAAACATGTCTCGATTGTAGAGTTATCGATTTCCACGATCAAAAAATTTCCCGAATAAAAAAAATCCCGGCTTCTGACGGATTTTTTCTCACATGTATGAATTCAATGACTGGGAAATTGAGCAAGTGGGAATTGCCGAGTTGTTTCTACCGATGAAGAAATATATGGATTAATTTAAAAAAAAAAACTGAGACTAATTTTTTTTCGCATTGATCGTAAAAAAAGTTGACCTAGATGAAAAACTCGAAAACATGCGAGTGAAATGGAGGATACATGTATCTGACCCGTAGAAGAAATTGATTGTTAGGAAAACAGTTTTTGAGGTAAAAAAAAGTTGCGATGGTTGTCGGAGATGATAATTACGGTTGCTTGAAACAAGACGGTTGCTGTTTTGATGGTTGTGAAAACTACTGAGTTTTTCCTGTGCAGTAGCATGTTTTAGTGGTAGACGTGAGGATTTTCATACAATACCATCGCAAAGTCATGAAGGTATTCGAGAATATTTAATGTGAGCAATGGTAAAAATAGCCATTACTCACTTGGCGACTAGAGTACGCCAGCGTACCGTTAAGAGCATTCGCAGCTCACCGAAGGCTGTCTTTATCTGACAAGTCACGTCCAAGTCCATCGATCTCTCCATCCTTGTCGCGCGCAACGTCGCCGTCATCCTCTTAAGCCCGAAGGCTGAGCACCGCGGGAACTCGGCTTTCGCGGAAAAGGCTTTTTATTTATGTCACAGCAAATCATCATTTTTATTGCCGGACGCGCTACAGTTACGCTAGGCGAACCATCGGGAATTTTGCTGGGAAAAGCGACAAAAATAAAAGGATCCGACACAACATTATATCGCGGTGAGTAGGTCATATGACGAAATGATTGCATACAGTGATATTCCAAGCATGTTTTACGAAAGGCGCAAGGAAATTGATAAAATTTTGAATCGACTAAAGTACGCAATCTGTCGGTTACCCGAAAAACGATAATAAACAGCATTCTCTTACAGTGATTAAAAAGTCTCTTTTCTCAGAGACTTGACATTATTGGAAAAAAAAGAAAAAAAAAAAAAAGAAAGTTAAAGATTTGTAAGAATCTTGTTCAAATCATTTTCAGCTTCAACGAAATTCGCAAGCGGTATTGAAAGTTTTGATAATCTTTCACCTTCCAAGATCTGGTTAAGAAAGTAACACAAGTTTGACGGGGAATACAGAATGGAGATGGGTATTTGAGATGATTTGAGATGATTTCAGTAGGAATTTATACACACCATTCAGTACATGTTTCGATGCATCACTCTAAAAAATCAGAAACTCCTCATTTCGAGAGGGTTTTGGACCTTGGAAACCGCGTCTGCCTGGGACGCTGGTAGCTAGAATTTTCGTGGTTCTGCATGTGAGATATTTTAGACTTTGTGGATGATGAAAAAGTCAGCTCGACACGACTGTTTCAAATGTAGAGGGTGGGAGGTGCAGTACGAGGAGCAGAAAAAAAGCTCGCTCGTTGAAATTCCCCGATCAAACAGCTCAAGGGCGTCGAGGACCCTTTGATCCTTTGATGTATGAAGGACGTTGAGGTCGTCGAGTTGGCGCCTAAATACACATGGCTTTGAACAAGTCGAAGCTGTCAGGGTGAGCTTTGGGAATTGTGTTTTCAGGAGGCGACGTCGCAGACTTTTCTCGCCTTGGAGGACACGCGCGGCCTGCCTGCTAAAAGCACACGAAAGCGTGCGGGGTATCCTATTGTCGTGGTCCTCGAAAATGTGCGCCTCTTCCACGAGCATCAAGTATTATGCTTCTTCTTCGCCATACATGGGTTGCTTGCTGATGCATTTGTAGGCCCTGCACTACCATAGCCGACCGGCTTGCATCGAGAGCAAGAAAAAGGCCGACGAGGAAGGGACACAATTTACGACGAGCCCGGAATTATAATCGAGGTCGGTACGTGCGACTGGCGCGCGGGATAATAGAATTTTCGGCCCAGTTACGGGGATCTGACGCTGCTCGCATTAATCATCCCCACTACTACTTCTTTTACTTCTTCTTCTTCTTCTTCTTCTTCCTTATCGTCACACCCTGCTTTACCCCCTCGGTTTTTACCTTCCCCCCCCCCTCGCCCCGCAAGCACACCAAATTATTCATTTTGCTTCCGCGATCGCGCTATTTCTTTAGCTGATCCCGTTCTCAGTTTTCACTTTAGCATGCCATTACGAAAACTTGATGATTTTTGAATTTTCTCAAATTATTGATTACCACCGGACGACGCAGATATCATGCAATGATTTTAACTCGTGCCTATTTTCACACGTGGAAACAGTATTCATCATCCCATTAATTGTGAACAGAGCGCTTCTCATTTCTGCTAATTAACGCGAAACTGAATAAACCTACAGCTGCTGCAATTTTTTTTTTAGTCAAGCTTTAGATTTTATTATTCATCTTTCATATGTATTCGTCATTTGGCGTGCTGCCTTGCATTAATCAACCGAGGAATTTCCACAGGAAAAAATCAATCAGGACTTCCCGTAATTTTTTTTTTTTTTTTCTTTTGAAAGATTCCCTTTAAGAAATAATGTATCCAGAATAATCAAAGAGTCGACAACTTGTGAACCGAACGGATCATTTTTTCTTATCAACGAGAAAAGAGAAATGATCAGCAGTTGATTACAAAAAGATGCACTTGCATTGTCAAAAAAGTTTTTTGAACTAATTTCGAGGCGCCAAGTATAAGAATACCTCTGGATGTATTTACATTTCCGAAGACAGATTATCGAAGAAATACAAATATTATTTATTTATTTTTTTTTTCTAGAAGTAGAGGGAAAACAGTTCCTCGGAGCCAAATGTAGAGAAAAATTATTTCTTTTTTTATATACTTCATTAAATCCCAAGCTTTTGACCAACATCCGTTGTCACCGTCAGGAGAACTGAACAGTAATTATCAATTTCACAAATTCATACTCAAACATCTCCTCTTTTTTATAAACTATTCAATACAAACCATACTTTGGCTAGTTAGTAAGTTACGAGAAAATCCTTTTTCTATCAGCATAATGAAATTTCTTTCTTTTTCTTCCAACTTGCATGATCAATCCTCCAGAACGGAACGTCAAACTTTAAAGCAGTGATTATCAAAATAAATTATTAAAATAAACTTTCAAAATGAAAAACAAATCTCGTCATACACACGCTATGAGTGCTGGCTTAGCATCAACTGACAAGGGTGACAATATCACATTGACTATAAAGCATTTTACCGATAATACGAATGCGACGCAATAAAATTCCAAAATCTCATTTGATAAGAACATCGTTGAACAGTTTATCATAAATAGGATTCAAATTTTTTGTGTCAGTTTGTCTATTCACAGTATTCTCTGTAGTCTTAATGAAAATCATTTCGGCCACATTACCTTTATAATAATTTTTCTCCCTGTTTGAAATTATATAATCTGTTCAATCAAAATCATGATCAAATTCTAAACGATGCTGAGTAACAACTGAATGGTTGGACATTAGATGATTGATATTATTCCCATGTTCTTTAATTCTCGTACCAATTTTCCTCTTTGTTTTCAACATTCAGCAAATATTATTATTAGCTTTCACATCGTGCCTTGCTGGTTGAATAAGTGGAATTCAATAAAAAAAGAGTGACATGAAAGATGATGAACGTTAAAGATCAAGTGGTAAAATGGACATCTTTCGTCCCATCGCCTGTCATCGGTCTATTCATTTGTGAACCAAGTATGCCGAGAACTCATTCCATTGACGAGCGGAATCGCGGATTATATTCTTAAAACGTATCAATTCGAGATTCATTCAAATAGGCCACGTTTTTCTCCCCAAGAGAAAATCCCCTCACGTGGGATTATTGGGACGCAACGCAGAGCGAGTGGTTACGAAGAAACAAACACACACGAGTACACACAGGCTTTAATTGAAACGTTTCATTTCTTCTCCCGACGTAGCAACGCAGAAATAAAGAACAATCCAACTCAAAGCCATTGTTCTCTCGAAGAGGCGTTCTACAATTGGCCGGCAGCCTCGTATAAATTGTCAGATCGACACGTAACGAAACAGATCAGATCCCCTTCCGATACTGGAGAGGATAAAACTTTTATTTCTACCATCAGTAGAAGAAGCAAGGGTTTCGAGTGCGCAAATTGATGACAAGGAAAAATACATGTCTTTTTAGAACATGCAATATTTCGCGTAGTCGGTAAAATTCACGTGAAAGCTAATTTTTTTTCGCTCAACTATATCTTGACCTCTTGCATAATCCCCAATCATTGTAATGGAATTGAAATCTCTTGAACGAGTTTATGCGCGAAAGTAACATGGTCCTTGTATGTATATTTTTTTGACGTACAAAAATTCAATTTCCATCGCAACTTGCATAAATCCAGCTTGATTGGAATCATGAATCCTGTAATACTTGCTTACGAGCTATTCTCAAAATACCATTTCTATCCATTTGCTCCGAATTATAAACATTATTAAAAAGGGGCGAGAGTAATCACTCGGAGCCACTTTTTCAATCGTACTGATTACTCGACTATTTATTTAGAATGATGTATAAAATGCTAGTTATAGGATCATTTTGAAGAAATAGTCGAGTAATCACTACGATTAAAAAAGTGACTCCGAGTGATCATTCTCGCACCTTTTCTTAAGATGATTATGAATTTTACAACTTGATAAATAGAAAAGAAAAAATGACGCCAAGTTGGGCTACTGTAGATGTACTTTCTGAATCGGATCTTCGCACAATCGTCATTGCTACGTATACCTACAGAGTTTGTGTATCAATGATGGAGTAGCCTCGAAAGAGGTGGTTGCAGCTCATTTAAAAGCGTTGAAAGCAACGCGTAAACGCAAGGGAAGAAGCCGCCACGGTAAAAGAGTAATAGGTGAGAATGAAATATTAAGCCAACGAATTTCAAAAAAAATGCCCGCATCGCGGGTTGGCAAAATCTTGTTCCATCAAGGTCCGCAACTTTAGCCACTGCGTCTTCCGCGAAAGATGTATGCCGACCTCGTTTAAACGCAGGCTATATAATTTCCGCGTTCCTCATCAAAACGAGAAATAGAGTAGGAATTTTAATTTTCATCGGACTTAATTGAAATTACGCGGCCGCCTTTTTATGCCCCCCCCCCTGCCCTCGCCTTCCCTTCCCCCTCTTCTTTCAACTTTTCCTCGAAATGTAATGCAACTACCAGGACAACCATTGCCTCGGTTTTCCATTAGGTACTGAGCCAGTTTTTTTTTCATCCTAATTCGGAGGAAAGGGGAAAACAGGGGAAACTGAGAAAAAAGCAAAGAGATTTTCCGCTAGTGGAAAACTTGACACCGTCGGAATTTGCATTAATATTGCGTCGCGACGCGTCAACTGGCGTTCACAAAATGTCACCGACTCTCTCATCTTTTGTTTAACGTTGTCTTTTGGATTCAAGACAACTGAACGCGATTCTTTTCAACGTGTTTTGACGTCTTTGAAAGATACTAGCCAAATTAAAAAAAAAAAAAAACCGTTCACTCATAGCAAATAATTATTTGTGCAAATTTTTGTCTGACAAAAGAAAAGATTGTTTGAGCTTTGACGAAATTTACAAAATCACAAGATTCTTCGTCGATTGCCATCAACCACTCCGCAAGTTTGTTTCAATTTCACCATCTTGGAAAAATATTACACGATTTGAATTCTAAAGGCAAACTACAAATTTTTCGAGTGTTGATCATACGTTTTTGGGCTACTGGAAATTTTTTGTATTTTAAAGAAATGTGAATTTCGCAAGAAACGTTTTATTGATATTATAAAAGAAATGATTCATGTGGTAGTATCCAAAAAGTTAATCAAGTTTTTCCAAATTTTGCATTCTTCGTAAAACATTGGCTGGATCGTGAGGTCAAAAAAAAAAAAAAAATCAGAAATTGTTTTGTCTCACGTCGTACATTTAGAGGCAATACACAAAACAATGCAGTTTTTAATAACAAATGCCCTCTTTTGAATTTCACACATCTAGCGTATCAAGTGAATACCATTTTTTTTCACTACTGGTGTGTTGATAGATTTTCCAAATGTCTAATGAAAATGTTCAAATAATGATCATTACCATGCACGAATCCGCTCTCAATTTACGATTTACTTTACAGATCGTGCTACGCATGTGGCGTGGAACGAAGAGAGGTATCTTACAGCACCCGGGCGCTTTGAGGGAAAATACCAAGTTCCCGTGATTTCTACGAGCAGGTCAACTTTTAAGCTTAAATTTTCACGCAATACAAAAATTTTACAATTTCGAGAGTAGGCTTAATCGATAGACAAAGCTTTCCTCATTCGGAATTATTGGTAATCTCATTTTTGATTTTTGGCGCTGTGAGGTACGTTTCTTCGTTCCACGCCACATATTTTTAGAATCGAGCAAGATGATTGGAAACAAAATATACATGTATGTACACATTACAAAACTTAGGCAACGATGGCTTAATGAGGCAGAAAAACAAGTTAACATTGTTAACAACATAGCACAAAAAGCACGCTTTGGCAGAGACTTTTTTTCCCTACAGAGACCGAGTTTCGTGGAATTCCGCAAGTCACACTCTAATCAACGACGTTACCAAAAAAATGAAAAAAAAAAAAACGTGTACATAATTTGAATTGGTTCTTTCGAAGCTTTTTAAATCTTGAATCAAAAGAAATACAGCCATTGGATAAGAGCGCACAAAGTAATCGAGGAATTTCATTTTCAAACATTCATAAAAACGAGATTCACTTCTTTTCATGTTGAAGTAGTGCTTTTGTTCCTGTTTGAAGGATGACGAAATTGCATTTCATCATTGTGAAAAACAGTTTTGAAAGATTCAGCTACCGGATAGCGATAGTCTGGAAAGCAACGAAAAGAGGTTGCGTGATGCCCCTCATCTGTCACTGATGAACGTTTGAATGTCCATCGAGTTGGAGGGCGAAGAGAAGGAGAGTGAATATCGCAGGTTGGGTATCATTGACCGGAGCTCACTCATCTCATCGAGAGGAAACCGTAGGTTCACGAGTCGTATTAGTCACGTAATAAGCTAATGGCCCAGACCCTCGGCCATCGTGATGTGCGTCGGCGGAAGGGACGACAACAGTTGCGGCCTCGTACCTCGCATGTGCCTGTCGACTGTCCCCGCCGCCGCACAAGGTGACGGTCGTACGTCGCACGACCAAATTCCCTCCCTCGCACATCCAAGCCAATTCGCTCCGGAAATAACGTGCAAGGTCGACCTTCTTTTGCTAGCTCCCCTTACGCATTCCAAACCAATTTCATCGGAATTTTCTCGAAACTAACGAGAAAAATACAATTCTCGACTCGATAAACTGACTACATCAAACCGACATTTTTTCTTTTATTCATTTCAATGAATGGTTTAGTGAATGCATAGTTACCAAATTGTTCCATACATCCTAACGCTAAAAGCATAGTCTCTCGTTAGTATTACCAGGTTATATCAATATTTTCTGTAATTTGTATGACTCGCAATTTCGAGAATTGGATCAAGACGCACGAAAACTCGTGATTCAACCACGAAATCATGAAAGAGAAATAATTTGAGAAATTCTCGTGTAATTCGATTCGAAAGGCCAGAGTGAATCTCATTTGAATCATTATTGGATACTGATCAAGCTTCGTATATGATATAAGAGGATTTTCGCGTCTACTATGCATATGAAGCAAACTCTATAAAATTACAGAAAAACCAGTTTCGGAGATGATCCCATCTGCTTCTCTACACACTTTTTTTCTTTTACAACAATAAACGAGCCGGAAAATAATTCATCACGAAATCATTTCCAACAGCAATTAATCACGACAAATTGCACAACGAACTGTCAAGTCTAACGAACCGCGTAGTCAAGTACGTATTTGCAACAAATTTCTCAACGAAATGCACCAATCACTGAAGATGTAACCAGGAGTGGAGCAACTTGAAGTTTTCAATCAAATTATACCTGCTGCCTATCGAAAAACCCTGTCCACTTTGATCACAACTGTAACGATGGGCTGAGTTTGTGGAAAATCTCTAAACTGATTCCACAAACGCTCCTTTTTATAATGCTGAAATGATTTTATGCGAAAATACCGTTGCTTGCATTCGTGTTATTCTTGCTGTTATGAGCATGACAAAAGAGTCTTACTCATAAAAGGTGATTTTTTTCTTCAACTCGTGCATCGATCGCAGCAAAAATTTTAATAATTGAAAAACGCTTGTAGCGTTACATACTTGGGCCCATATGGCCGATTAACCGATATATAATCCTTGAAAAGGTGGAATAAAGGGTCAATGAATGAAATGAAAAAAATTGTGGTAGTCTCGCTCTTTTCCTGAGATGCGTGAAATGGGACTCTTGGTGAATATTGTATGTATGTGTAGCGAGTGAGCGAGAATGGGAAAGGCGACTTGGAGAGTTCACGCCCTGATGAGCGAGCGTCATGTTCAAATGTAACTCTCATCAAGTGTTGAATATATAATTGTACTTTCTTCACATACAACTTGTTTCGCATTGCGTTATCCCCTATACATTCATTCCTACGCAATGGTTTCGCTTTTGATCGCCTAGTTTTTTTTTTCGATAAAAACCTTTTGATTTTTACAAGGGATTTCGACATTAATACGACACAAGCAATTTTGGAAATATCGGAAACAAGATGAAAATACAAAAGATTGCCGATACAATAGGATACTTGAAAGTTTTCAAATATTTCAACAACTTGAGGTCATTAAAACTTGCGTTTGTTTTCGAACCCAATACGCTAGCTAGAACCTTTTGAATTGAAACTTTTGTCCCCGAACGATGCAGGATACGCACGAGTTGGTCAAAAAGAAAACAAGCAGTTACACTGCCTTTTCTACCAACCTCGTTTCCTCGTCCCACGTATCGCAACTCTGCAAGTGAATTCAGAAGCTTCCAATGATACATGGCGAGAAAAGTGAACGTGTCAAGTACTCTTGGCTTTTCATGGATAACATATTCCGAGTTGAGGTTTAGTTGCAATTATTCCAGTCAATAGTCAAGAGTATTCATCGCATGCAAAGGTCGGAGCGTTGGAGTGCGTTCGATGCGACAGCCTGACTTAATCGACAGCTGTACGCTCTGTGTACATTGGTCATTGGCCTTGGTTCCTATCGGCCATCCCCCGCGCCTACGAAAGGATTCCAACGAGGTCGGGGCACTCGCCGTGCGCGCCAGCGATTAATTCCGTTTGATCGCGATTGTCCGGCGCAAAGCGGACGTTAATCGCATCCCAAAAGCGACATCGTACCAATCGCAGGATTAAGATTATTCACATTTGAAATTCATGTATTCCCGATTCGAGAGACATTACAACTTGCAAAAGTGCATTGAGCAAACGACAAACCTGACCTCATGCGCATCTTGTATTACAGCCAAATTTATATTGAAACAAATTTTTTCATTCCATTCTAGATTCATTGCAATGAATTGCGTAAAATGATACGAAACTCGGATTTTCTTGTTTCACAAATGCCGACTCGGACTACGAGGTGGCTCATATTGTATAAGCCATCATAATACAATACGCAAGTTGAAAAGAAGAAAAAAAAGTGACTCAAGTTGTGTATTCTTTTCTATACTACGTACATGACGAATTGATACGTCATTTTCAAATGAAAGAAAATGTGCACCCGTGATCTAGAAAAATTTTTCAATTTCAATATATAAATCGAATTACAAAATGAATGGGATTTTCGTTTTCTTGGTTCAAAAGTTGACTGCAAAGTTGGAAACTTAAACCTGCACTTTGATCGAAAAGGAAACGTACGAATCTTGCTCAATTTCAAAGAAATGTTTGCATTTTCTGATAACTTCCATGCGTTAACAATAACGGAGAGTGAGAAAGCTTTACGCTGCTCTACGCGTCTGTTTTGTTTTTCACGAAATAATAATCGCGTATCAATATCTACGTAAAATAAATGGACGTGTGACCCATTGGTCACGCCGAGCATGACAACTTGTCTTTATGTAACGAAAAAAGAAGTCGTCGTAGACCGCCTATTTAAAAGTGCACTCTAAAGGTCAAACACACGAACCGCGAGCGCAAGCGTTTCACAGTAAACCGAGAGTTGGCCGAAAACTGGCTCAAGTAGCGAACAACACCGAGATTAAATAAAAGCTGCTACCACGGAGCAAGTACTTGCCGAGGTTTTCACACTCCTTCCCGGTCAAGTATGCCATACAAATATTCAAAGTTTCTTCTTCGAAACATTAATCGTTTTCCCTGCGTACGGCTCATGGTTTTTTGGTTACGATATACTTTGCCAATTACCTGAAACAGAAAAAAAGTTTTCGATAAGCATTTCCGAAATGTTTGACAGCCTTATAATTATGATTGTTGGAAAGGTAGCAACGCCACTCGTCCAATATAATCATACTCCAAGTATTGTTAATGCTGATTTTATAAATAAATGCGAAATGCTGAAACAGTCTCATTTGAACCAAATATTAGGTGAGTACGACTGAAAAAGAAGGAAAGAAAGAAACGAGAATATTTTTGCAAGGGAAAAGATGCCTTGACATTTTAAAACTTCATGCCGAACCAAAATACGAGAACAGGTTCGAGATGTCACCAAAAAATTGAGTCTCACCAATTTGGTGGAATTGAGAATGATTCATGAATTATTCATGATTACATCACAGCTATCAATAATGTTTTTATAATCGCACCATATGGGTGGATAAATCTCTTACTGCAACTCCGATAAATGCGATTCAAAATACTGACGACTTTTTTAAACATTCATCTCAGGTCCGTTGTAGTGAAATTTTTCAATCAATCAATGTATGAAACGTTTAGACATTTTTCAGGAATTTTCATAAAAATGTCAAGTCTGTAATTTTCCGAGTCGACTCGATTGCGAGACTGCTTGACTAGAGGAACACAAAATCAAAATAATGCAAAAAGTCACGTACATAGAAACAAAGAGGGAAACGATGGATTTCAACCCCAGTGAATATTGTTCGTCGTACGGTGTTGGCTGTAGCCAACATATGTCATATGTATGTGTGGGGCGTGGAACGAAGAAATCGACCTAGCGGCACCAAAAGTTTCGGCTTACTTTCTAATGTCCTTGAGTAGGATTATCTGCCGAAACGTTTGGTGCTGCCAGGTCGATTTCTTCGTTCCACGCCACATATAGTGTACCAATTTGCCCGCTGTCAGTATCGCACAGTTGCACGTAATGCGAACGTAAATATAATTCGTGCCAAAACAGACATGTCCAGACGTACATACAATTGGTATGTACCATGTACGAGCTCCGCGCTGCAAGATACGTCTAGTCTCACGCTCGCGAATCTCCATCGCTCCCGCACCCCGTGATATTCATGCGACACAAGTCCGTGCACTAATCATACTCGTGATTCATAGTGCATTTCACTTTTGCACGAAAATACCTTGCAACTCGAATCCTCATTACATTACGTGCAGCAGATATGGATGCGTGAAGCGCTCATAAATTTCGCCATCATGTCTTTCGCTCAAATTTTGAATTTCGTCGTACGTGATTCTCCAATTACTCACGACTCGGCTTTGCGAAGATGAATCTTTATTTCACGTTTGAATATAATTCATATTTCGCATATTTGCGAATGGTTTATGAAAACTACATTTTTGCAATTAAAATAATGTCTCGTCAATTGATCAAGTATTACGTTTGCGGCAGATCTCAATGTCTGAAAATTGAAACAACGAAAAACTCGTGTTGCAATAAATCGATTTGGATTGTGCGATTGGCGTGATTTATATTTCATTAAATATACAATTTTTCCAAAACTCGATCTTGCGAAATCAAGATTTCTGCAAATAACGCTGGAAAGAAATTCGCTAACTATGCTGTTTGCTCTTACAAGGTGAGTAAAGTATTGCGATAATTTATTACATAGTCGAATTCAACCCAGTACGCAACTTGCGAGATTTTTGCTTTCTGGAAAGTCGTAAAAATTTTCCTGAACGTATTCTTGGAATTTAAAAAAAAGATTCAATTGAATACCGACGAATCGGTCGTAATAACAACTAGAAACGTTCACGTAATTCGGTAGGGTCTTTATTGCATGGCGAATTTTTTTATTAGCCTTTCAATCGAAATCCACGAAAGCTGATTTCAATCGAAATCCACGAAAGCTGATTTCAATCGAAATCAGCTTTTTCATGGTAATGAATTTTCGTAGCAAGTTTCAACATTCAGCTTCATTTTCCTCGACTTGAACATGTTGCTGTGTACTTGTCATGATTCCACAACTCGATAAAAAATTGTGGTTGTCTTCAAGTTGTTCTTTCCATTTGGTGGGTAAAGCTTCTTTGTTACAAAAAAAATCTCGTTTTAATTTGTCGACAAAAATTTTCCAGCAATTACATTTTTCATAAAAAATTAAGAATGTTGAAACTACAATATCGAAGGTGCATTAGTTTCGATTCTCTGAATTTTCATTTTTTTTTTTCGCGCGTTAATTGTATGCAGAACATTCGGTATAATTGAAATGAAATGAGGGCGTGAAAAAGTGGAATTAAAGGCTTTACATTGCCGCTGGTAAAACCATATCGTTCTCTGCGTGCAGTTTACCTGCTGCTCGAGCGCGGTTCAAGGTGCACCTGAGACTTGGTAGGAAGGGCTGCTCGGGCAGAAAAAGAAGCCAAGCAAGATAACGTCAGCCAACAGCGGGAAATATTAATATTCACGCTCTCCACCCACCGATGTGACCATCCTCCCCTCCTTTATTTTTTTTTTTCCCTGCCCACCTTTTGCGGATAAGATCGGTAAACCGTTCGCAAAGAGACGCTAGCATTCACGTTCCTTAATGGCGTAAGAGAGAAAACGACGCGCCATTTCGACATGGCGCTTTTTACGACGTCGCATAAGTCTTTTCAGGCCGAAACTCCATTCGCTTTGGCAAACAAGCACTATACGCGCATCGCCATTTTCAACTTTCTCATGTATATTATGGGCAAATCAGACATTTCCTTTTTTCAATATTCAACAAGCATTTCATTTTTATACTAAGGGAATAAACGGTTCTGCTTTGAAACGAGCGAAAATATCGGTAACGCGTGTACAGTCTGCTACACAATACACAAGGAAGCATTTTTGATTGATCAATTGATTCCCTTTCATTTCATTCATCATTTATTCCGAAAATACAACAAAATATATAGGCATAAATAATACTTCGAAAGCTCAAAACCGTGTCGATTCGAGTTTTACTCGCAACTTTTGCTCAAGTATTTTCTGTTCCGACAGTGAGTACGATCAAGATGGTCAGCAATCAGTTGATGATATCAACGTTGCAACACTTTGGTCGATTCTGGATGGAAAATTGTGCTTTCGCAGGTCTGAGTAACAGTACCAAACGATGCCCAAGAGCTTTGTAAAAAAGCTCTCGACGTCCCTGGCTTTGTAGTGATTTTCTCTTCACTCTCAACAGAAAATTATGTTTCTCAGCCTAGGAGACTCGGAAAAGCTTGGCGATTGTTCAAGATTAATTTTCGATTTCTAAAAGTCTCGATCTTTCAGTCGCCCAGGAAGATGTCGTTAATAAATGAAATGGCGTAGTATTGAATAAAATTTTCTCCAGCCTGTGAAAATAAGCGCACACCACCGTGTAATATTGGTTTCACATTACCAGTGGCAAGTGCAAAAACACATGATGTAGATATTAAAACACTTGATCATCCAATTCCTGCGAAACAATGCCGAATCACGGGTTGACTTTCGCGACGACACGAAAAAGTTATAAACGCGACGACGGACAAGAGATTAGTCAGCGAGAAGCCGTAAAAAAACGCTGGCAGCCATAAATCCCAAGCGTCGAATTACGCCTCGCATTACTACGCGGGGACTTGCTCTCTCTCTCCGCGCGCTTCCCGATGACACGCGCAATTGTACGCGCCATGCGCAATTCGCGCCTGTGGAAAAAAGAATTCATCGCTCATCATGAATAAAAGCCATTGTTATTATTATTATTGTTGTTATTATTGATATTATTATCGTCACTATTATCGTTATTATTATTGTTATTATAGTTTGGGAGCAATGGTTGGAAACTAATCCGTTCATCGCGGCCAACAAATGTTTCCGCAAGTCATTCTTCACCAGGAATCACTTTCCGTATGAAAATCCAAGTTTTTTTATACGAGGACATTATGGTATTTTTTCGGCGATGAACGCCAACCATACACTGTTTCCGTGGTATGTATTTTTCCCCTGCGTTTCATTGGGTAAACCAGTGCCCGTTACAGCGCGCATCTTTTCTCTTGAAAAAGCGCCTCGGCCGTTGCCTGCACCGCGAATATTGTTGCAGTACAATCCGTGGGACATTCTTCCACGCGCGCCACGTACGTTGTTCTCTGTACTCCATCTTACAGAGTCGTTTGTTCCCGAAAGAAATACGATAGCTCGCGCGCATTCAGCGGGCGCGTTGCAAAACGCTCGACCTAATTGCGGGCTTTCTGTTTTTGCGCGTTTCCTTCCATCGCAGCAGTACCTCGCCAATTCACACAAGTAAATACTTTCAAACAAATACTCTTGAGGCATCATTCGATTTTATCCGTCCATGAGACATCGCTCTGATACCTGATGGAAGCATTTGGAGATTTTTCGCGACTGTTTGATACATTGCACGATACACCTGATGGCGACGACGACGACAAGTTTCCATCCATTTTTTTAATCCATTCCGTAAATAATATTTCAAGTCTATTCACTACGGAAGACAAAGGTGAATTTCGCGGATGAAAAGTTTCATTGTACACGCAAAAATATCCAAGGCTGTAATATTAAAATGCAGACTCAAACTCGTTTATGCCGTTATTCTAGTGTCGAGAGAGTACTCGGAAAGTAGAGCCTACTGCTTCGGTAACGAGTTGGGAGTGATGTTATCTGGGATTATTATTTGCTCACCTCCTTTGTTCTTTAATAGGCAGACACGACTTTCGATGGGAAAAATAGAGCATCAAGAATCGTCGTCAATTTGCCGCACAATGCTGGAAATGACGCTTTGTCGTATTCTCGCGAGAAAACGTGGCTGGCGTTAATTGTTGGAGCGCCGAACAGTGATTTCGTCAACGGGTGTTTTTCTCGGCGAAAAAGCTCGAGGCCCGTGATTGCGCCTCGCGATCTGTCGCATTCCTCGCATTAACGTTCCGTAATTATTGCGGCCTGCCGGCTGCAAAATATATAGACCCAACTACGTTTCCAACTGTTTTCATCGTGAAACGGGAAAACGCTCCTCGCCTGGGGAGTTTCCCGTGCTTGCTGCCGCTGATGGTGCCGGTGCCTCGGGGCGACCATCGTTCCCGGCCCGCGAATTATACCAATTGGCGAGAAAACGCCACTACTCCTTCCGTTGACGACGGGAAAAAAAGAGGATTCGATGCATAAGCGATGAATGCGACCGTTTTCCCGTTTTCCCGTTTTCCAGATTTCCAGAGCCAAGGGAGCTGAACGGGTAGGAGTGAACGTCGCCCGAGAAGAAAAGAGATTACGAAAGTCAAGTCGAGGTGCGTCTTCTACCCTTAACGGCATCTCGTCCCGCTGAAAACTTGCTTTTTCATTTTCACACTACTCGACGCTCCTTTTTCATCCTCGATATAAACCTTACTCGAGAGGGACAATTTTTCTTCTCCTTTTTTCAGTTTCGTCAACAGCGTGAAACGTCATTCGAGCCGAGGTAAATTAACGGTAATACAGAAGCAGAACTGGATTCTTTCATTTCGAATAAAAGATTTTACGGCACATAGCGTCGTGAAATTTTACGGTTATTCCTCCGAGTAATGATCTGAATGAGTCAGGACCGTTAGTCCCATTAACAAAGCGGAATTCAGGATCAGCGACGGGGTCAAGCACGTCATATAATTTACAGCAAAAAGGAAAGGACGGTGCAAAGAACCCGAGGCATAGAACTGTATGAATTTTCTTCAATTTGAAACACCGTCATTTGCGAATTGAGATATCCAAGTCAATCTCAATAATATTCACTATTCTTACTCGACGACAAACATGTGATTTTTAGAAATTCAAGGGCGTTGAAAATACCATAGATCATGTCGCCATTTTTTATCCATCATATGCTAGCAAGTAATCCATTCTTTTCTCTCGAGAGAGAGGAAAGGAAGGTTGTTTCGAATAATCTCCCTACCAGCTGCACATGTATATTAATTTGATTCAATCTTTTTCGCCTCATAATTGTGCGATTCCCTCGGTATGTAACGAGGCCCAGTACACGAGTTTCGAACATAATATCCATGCAAGCACAACGAAACTCTACCAACTACTTACTGAGGTATTCCTCGAAATTTCTTTTAACCAAAGAATCAAGGTTGTGACGCATAGCATGCTATCTGTGAGTATTCTGAGCATCAATACTATCATCGACTCTATTTCTGAATTGTTTATTCATAAACACCTCACGCGGAGGAACAAAATTCTTTCCGGGCGGTAAATACATACTCTAGTTTCTATGGTCAGAGAACATTACATCTTTCTCAGTGAATGCACGAGGTTTACATCCTTCGTGCTAAAAATTACCTTCATTTATTTCTCTGTATACATTTTTCAAAATCTGCAGTATATCCCGACTACACTGTGAAAAAAGCATGCATCATTTTTCAACATTTGTATGTATAGATGTTTTTCCGTACTGTATGGAAATGACGAATGTACGGAAAAAATCTCAGATTTCGATGAAACTTCTCCAGTAATTCACTACATTTTACCACAGGTTTGCGGAAATATAATGCATTTATGTGAAAATTTCCCTATCATGATGTTTATAATCAACTTGACATAACGTATGTAGAGTTGACTATTTTTTTACAGTTTACATCAACCTCATCTCGTGAAAAAACAGTCTATTAAACATTATTTACAAAAAATAAGTCTCGGAATGAACGCACTATTGAAAAAAAAAACATAAATTTTTCTGTTGTAGTAGAAGGAAATTTTTCAGTTTGAACGCAAGTTGAAATTTTCAACGTACATTTTTCAGTTTCGTAAGGATATATCGAGGAGGAAATTTTCGTTTATCGATGAATATTTTCTCCTGACCTTGAAAAGTTTACGTGTCTACTAACGGGACATTTATAAAATTCGACTGGTTGACAACTTGCAGTCGAAATTGCAATTTTTTTCTCAGTGCATTGGTAATACGGTGGTTAGTTTCACAATTTTTTTCTTCCCGAAATGTGAATTCGAGGCAGCATTTGAACAAGAGGATAAAATGGCAAAGTTTATAGCCTGATGCTGAAAACTCGAGAAATGAAAAGTAAAAAAAAATGTAAATCTTGGCCACGTGAAGGTTCCGGATCAATTATAGTATACTTTTAAATCAAATTTTGAAAAAATTGTTGTCTCGAGTTTCAAATTCCACTACTCGGAATAATGGAATCATTTATTACAAAGAATACATTATGCCTCGAGAAATTCTATTGGAACGATCCTGATTTCATACGGGACCTTGGTCAGTCGAATGAATTGTAATTGAATAAAAATTTGAAATACCTGGCTGCCTCTTTTTTTTTCACATTACTGAAACAATCCCAAGTGCCAAGTCTGTCTTGCAAGTTGTTGAGAAACAAATTTCAACAGAGGTAGATCATGTGCTTTTCTACAATGAACCCAAGCGATTTCAAGGAGAGAAAAAAAGTGTCTGCATCGTCATGAAACCCATTGACGAAATTCAGCATTACATGTAATTTTTCATCTCTACAATAAATGAATTTAAAGATTTAAAAAAAAAGCGAATAACCATTCAACGACGTACGCATGAGACCACAAAATAAATTGTACGTATTTCTCGAAGCAAACCCATGAAAACGAAAATGATTTAGTTCACCTCGCCATGAAATCAAATTTCAAGTTTGATTAACAGAACGTAATATACAATGGGTCGCAATGGCAATGTTGAAACAGCGTGAAATTTCCGATGAATGAACAAACTACATTGTAAAATTTGTTGGCTCACTCTCGAAAGCCCTCAAAACACTAAGGCGTTCGCTCATACGGTGTAATTGGGACTGAAAACATCTATATGGATAGCGATATTTTGCGTTCTTTCTTTTCGGCCGTTGAAACAGCATTACGCATAAGCGTCCGTTGCATGAAAAGCCCTGGTGGAATGGCGAAACGCAAGTAGTATCTGTCGGCCAAGTGCGTTGAACCGCGGCGCAACCTTGATGTCGTCACGGTACTTGCACCCTCGTCGTCAGGTGCACCGGCCAACGCACACTCACCCGAAGTTAAAGGCTCCGCTGCTCATCTTGGAGAGCTGCAAATTCACACTGGCGAAAGCTACGCTCTTTGCGTCCTTCCGAAATACCAAGTGCGAAAATACATGATATGAGGGAAAAAACTTGCAATTCACGTATATACCTACCCAAGATGTATATTAGGGTGCCCTTCGACAAAAAATTTTTCCACACACCCAAAGGTTGATGTACTCGATAAAGTGAAAGATTGCAGTACGGTTGTTTTTTCGGAGCAAGTGATGCCGCAAATACAAAAACTTTTGCCACCAAACGTATATGCCTCGAAAGAATTCATAATTTCAAGTTTTCGCCTACTAGCTGTGAAAATCTAGATGGAAATTCCAATTGGGCATGGCCAATCAGAAAGTACTATGGAGTTGATCGACAAAATTTTCAGATAAAATTCCCAAATGGTAACTCCATTTGGAGTCTTGGATTGGAAATTTTCTTCGCTGGTTACGAATCGCAATTTATATTTTTTTATATGCAATTATTATCCAAAGATAGTCATAATCAACTTGTAAACAAATTGAAGAGAAATTTTTTTCGCTCCCAGTTGGGCTCGAACCAGTAGAATTAGAATGATGAAAACGAGTGTGAGGTACACCCTGGTATGTATAATGTATAAAATATATAATATTTGTAAATATTTTTTTTTCCAACAAATTAAACTCAACTTACGATTTATTGGGGAAGAAGACTAGAGTTGAACAAATATTGCAATCGAACAAGTTGGAGCAAATTTTGCAGATACCTTGGATTTCGCTATCGAGTGCCCGTGCAAATCGAATTTCTATCAATTCCTCGATCATGTAATCGGCACATTATCAGAATAAAATGTGTCGCAAGCTTTTCACATGACAAAGCGCCACATGCGAGCACTTGATTACCTTAGGGTATCAATGAATATTGAGCAAGATGAATGATTGACCCACTGAAATTGCAGGCAGAGGTGAGGCGCAATCAATAGAGTTGGCACTCTGTAGAAAGCATCTTCACGATGGAGCAACGATTACGCTTGCATGCAAAGATGGACTGAGCAGCGCGATGATCGGATGCTTGGCTAAATCGCCCCGAGATCGGCAACTGCTTTCAAGCGCCGTTTCTCAAGCGCTGCAGCAAACAGCGATACGCGAGTGATTATATGGAGATTATTTCTAGGCAAAACTAAACTGCCGGGCTTCTTGCCTAGGGACGTTCAACCATCAACTCGATGGAATGAATCAAAAGCCCTCTTTCCGGATGAATATCGGCATAATTGATTTCACCGCGCTCATTAAATCAGCGTTTCCTGAATGATGAAAAAATAATCCGACGACTCCTCTCACCTGGCGTGCAGCCCCCAACATACACATCATCTTCTCCCAATGTCACTATTACGTTTACGTTCACGGTTGAATATCCATCGGTGTCATTTACATGCTGAACTGTAAAAGAATCTCCACTGTATTTTTATGCAAATGTATGCGACGACACGGCGACGACAAGTTTTTTTATCCAACAATTGGTCATCTGAATTTGCAGATGCGCGAGAGCAAACAAAGCTCTCTCATTTCAATTCCAGCCTGGAATTTCATGCTAGAACAGTTAATGAGGTCGATGAGAATCGAAAATTCACCCATCTCCTACATTCAACGATGTAGAGGGCGTATTTTGGAAATTGAAAAACTATAAGAAAGCAAGCATGAAACATGAAATTCAGCCTCATGTCTGGAAATGTCTGATAGTCAAATGACGTCAAGTACGACGTATCATACGCACTTTTGGAAAATTACTTGTGAATCAACGAATGTCATTTCGAGTCTAGAAAATACACGTGATACTTGCAGTGTGCATCGGAAAGAAAATCAGCTACCGTAAGATTCCATTTTCGCATTTTCCCTGTGAGTCGGCTTGGGCACGTTTGTTACGTCGGATTACGCTGGAAATGAACAAGTTGGAAAAGGAGGAAAATGTGCAGCGCATCGGGGTATCATCGCTCGTCGCGAATAAGGCGATAATGGATACGGGCTCATCTCGGGAGGTGAAACAAACGAAAATAATCAAGACGCGAAGAGAGCCCATCATTCTTCATCGAACCGCGACCGACTTTCACGGCGCGCTGTAGTGCGTGGTGATGATTATCGGCCGAGAGTGACGGCGTAGTGGTACTTCACCTTCCTCCAACAACGTGCAATGAAACGCGTTACTTTCAGTTACTTTCACGTTTGCAGCCAAGACGTGAATTGCACGCACCGCGGGAATCTCTATTTCTACTCGTCAATCGAAAGCAAAGCCCCGCGCATCGTTGTTGTCACAATATGAGCAATCGAAAATGATACATCTCTCACCCATTCAGGGAAATTCGTGCACGATCCAATCGCCTGCGATTAAAATAGCCAGACTAGTTTTTTTTCCTGTTAAAAAAAAACGCCCGCCTTGATATTCACAACTATTTTGAAACATTTTTCCAGAGGTTATCAAGGGCGTCACTATTACTCTCATTGCTCTTGAAATTCAACTCTGGTCAGTATTGGTAACATTTCAGAAAAAAAAGAAACTGTGCAACGTGCAATTATTCATTATACAAATTTATCTCCTCGCTACATATTTCCTTTTACTCATGTTCGGAGACCATTATTCATTCATGAATTTGGAAACGAGAAAAATAAACTCTGCAATTGTCTATGATTTGAAATGAAATTCTCTATTCAAAATGTAATTGATAAAATTCTGAATAGAGGCGCATCGGCTGTTGATTGAAAACAAATCTCGCAACATAAACTCGAGGTGAATGAAAAAACTAGAAAAAAAAAAGAAAATTGGGAGAAAATATCCAACAACTAAACTTGGGAATATCACCCTTGCAATCACTCTACCAATCACGCTTTCGCGTCACCTCGATTCCCAATTACAAACGCCCATTTCACAAAACGTCGAGCGATGAATTATTTTCGTCAGCCTTGCTGAAAGCATGGAAAAAATGCAAACAGAAATGCTGATGAAAACCGACCTTGGCAAATCATTTTCAGGATTTTCTCCGCAAACAAAAGCGTGATCGTGACGGGTTTTTGTCTTGGTCGCGCGCATATCAATGCCGCCCATTACGTAATTCGTTGTTCCGTCCAGCATTCGCGACGACGTGACATTTTGCATAAATGTGCAGTGGGCGCAGTCTTTCACGCGAAACGAGAAAACGCCGTGTTTTGCCTTCAACAGCTGACATACGTACCATGCGTGTACACGCCGTCATGGTCGATTTTGACGTCGGCGGAAAAAAAACAACGGCATAAAACCGCGAAAACGTGGGAAAAGATTGACCGTCGCGGCACACTCGTTCGTTCATGTGTCTCCCACATACAATGTTGGCGTTGAATTTCCACACTGGATGTAATGAAAATGATTTCCACCAAAACTTGTGCGCTAAATCTAGAACGCAAGTACGAGTCAGCATTCAAAGAGACCCTAAAGACGAAATTTTAACGACTCTCCATACATACGATACATTTTCGTTTCTGGTGTTTGGACCTTTTTTTGCATTTATCCTGATAATAATGCAATAGGGTATTAGATGAAATGTTTACGTACAAGAGCGAAGAGGAAAAAATTTTTCGATCGAGTTTTTTCGAAAAAATATCACACGTTTCGGCCGCTATTTGCGACTTGAATCGTAATTTTCATTTCCATTTTTATTCTCCCTGGATTGAAATCATGTTCGTATTTGATACATTTCCTACGTTTTCCTAGAAAAACATCGATATGTAATTATAATGCTTTGGAAACGAAAAAAAAAAAAAAAAAAAAAAAAACTTTCCAATGTCAGGATTGTTGTTACTTTTGATGTAGCATAATTAGGAATCGTGAACATTGTTCAAATTTGACAACTGTCATACGTGTTTTGTCCTCTAGATTTCAGTAATTGCATTTTTGATATATTCTCACTTGATTTTATAATAGTTTTCATCACTTGAACATTTTTTTATTGTTTGCAGTCTTATCGTTCGTTAGCAATGAAACTTGCAATTAATGATGAATAGAGCATTATTCGCACCTGAAATTTAACAGTGGCTTAAACCCTGGGAACCTTTCTTTGCCCTCTGCCCTGTTGTTATATGAAAGTTGATATTTATAATATGCGTGTAGGCAACACATACACCTCAAGTTTGTGTCATTTAACCATCCTTTTCCAGTAATGTAAAAAATTTTCAAACGCGATTGCATTTGGAAATGAAGGAAGAGAGTCGATTACTGATTTACCTCTGCTTCGGAATCGAGAACGTGAGAATGAGCGCCCAGCGCAATCTTGCCCTCAACAATGATAAGAGAATATGTGACACGCCGGACACTCCTGTCACTTTCCCGGCAACTGTGCCGGGAAACATTTCCTGACAAAAAATGGATTGTTTAACCGCCGTAAGAAACTCTTGATACCCAAGCTGACGTTTTTTTCTCTTGTTTCAACGATTGAGGAAGCAAAGTCCTGATCAACATCTTTTGCATCACATATCTACTCAACAAATCAGTTTTAATTATTTTAAAACTAGAAGAACAACTTACAAAACTAATGGCGCAAGTTTACCGCCGTTTTCCAAGTTTTTGAATGAAACCACTTTACTGAGGAATAAAACAAGAGTGTTGACTTTTTTCTCAACTTTTAATCAATACCAGAACCAATTCCCATAGAGAACCAGCGTTCACTCTTGAAAAGTGAATGAGCATAAAACTGAGAAGGCTGTAAGAAACTCGTGGTAATTACTAACCAATCAACAAGACGATGGGTAATTGTCGTCATTTTTCAACCTGAATAGCTATTTGATAGCATCGTTTTCAAGTTTCAGCCGAATCGACATTGATTCGAAAGTTTATTATACGTCTTTTCGAAAGTAGAGCTCGAGATAATTTGCAATCAAAATTGACTCATCTTGGACGGCATAGCCGACTCTTCATTTCAATTCGCAATTATCCAACTAATTACTGCATCTTGTATTCATCGCTATCAGCGTTGTAGGAATCACGCCGAGGATTCTAAAGAATGTATATTCGTGTCATTCCAAATCGTATTCAAGAGCGAAAAAATGCGCCATTTCCGCGAATTCCGCAATACATGTTTATCAAATTATTTTTCACTCTCATGTTTCTCTAGCAAAAGTTTATTGTCGGAACAAATTTGTGGATCCTCTAAATCGACAATTGCCATGTAAAATGGAAAATTATTTACATCAATCGCTGACCAAGTCTATTATTGTGTACTTAAAAATAAAAGGTATTCAGGAAAAAAATAAAATCTGTTGTAACATGAATGCCAGACTTTGAAATATAATATTCTTATCAGGATCAATTCAAAAAATGAATTATCATTCCAACATGTGACTTGAATGTACTGAAGACTTGTGTTCTTTTCTGCATGAAAAGATTTTTTTTCTTTCCTTCATATCCCAACAAATAAGATGGAGGATTCGTAAAAACGGAAGGAAAAACGAGGATAAAAGGCTACAATTTACCTAGCGCGAAATTTCTTCGATCGTGTGCGATAAAGATGTTGGCGAAGCTGGCAATAAATGAACACAATAGACATTCCTATGGGGAAATACTTTAACGCTAGTGGAAAAATTCCATTCCCGTAGGTTCAATATCGGTGTATCCGAGCGAGGGAACACGTAATTTCTAGTCGAAGCCACAAAAGCCAGCGTACGAACGTTTGCAGAGAGCTGCTCATGTTGAAACTTTTTACTGCGTATCTTGGTGTTGATACATATTTCATAATAGTGAGTGCGAAGAGCAAGTGTAGCAGAGTAACAAGTAGCAGTAACGGCAGAAGCAGCAAGTTTAGTTTTTTTAGTTTCACAGTTGCAGATGCCTTCGCACTCGAAACGTGGAAACAACGAAAGGAAGGACTTGTTCGTGGGCCCATAGTCGTCTTTCTTTCAACGTCTTTGTGCAAAACTATCGCGTAAAAAATGGGCGTCGCGTGGCGAGAATCGCGCCTGGTGCTTGGACAAATTGTATCCGTCAAAATAATATAAACGCGTCGAAACCGTTCGGAAAGCTTGATTCGTAGTACGTGAAGAATTTATTACTCTATGCATATTCTCAAACTGTAAAAATGTTGTTGGTCACCAAAGCACGAACTACCTATGCAAGATTTACTTGCCATTCACACAGTTGATCAGGAGAAATTTCGATTGTGGAACAACAATGTTTTTCTTCATTTGGAATAGTTTTACCAATAGCTACACCACGATAAAGTGGAGCATACGTCCGTTTTTTCACTGTTAAAAGACGCAAGTTGTTTAATCGAAAACTAAATTTTGATGATTTCACGAAGGAAACAACATTTCCATGTAAGCTTTAAAAACGCACGTCATTGTAATTTTGTCATCAAGCGCATTGGAACCGTATTTCACCGTCAACTCATTTTTCCAATATGAAAAAGTCCAATAAAAACCAATATAAATTATTACAAGTCAGCAAGTAACAATAACATCAACAAGCCTTGCAGTTTTGTTGTTCCCTCATGTGAAAAAATGGTGAGCTTGGTAGTATGAAAAAGTTGGATTTTCATCATTACAAATTGATGGAAATTCGACTAGGGTAAATGAAACTCCGAATAGACGGGTAACAAGGCATTTGTAACTTATGATTCATAATAACCTTGACATCTTTTTTGCATTACTAAAAGTTGCACAAGGAATTCAGATCGCGAGGCTTTCCACACAAACTGTCATAAAATCTTGCAAAATCCTATCAAGTCTCAATTTTATAGTCATATTACGTCGATTTGTCAAATGCTCCTACATTGCTTTACGACAGTGTAAAAATTATGAAAAAAATGGTAAATATATATAAAAATGTTGTCGACATTTCCCTCGAGTTGTACATACTTGCCAAAAAAAAAAAAAAAAATTCAACATGATTTGAAACATGTGTCGAAAAGAAAATGAAAATGCTGGCAAAAGTTGGCTTATAAGCACGGAAATGTATTGTTGATTCTGTAAACGACTCCACATCTCTGAATGAACGATTCCTCAAATTTACTCGTTTAAGTAAGCAGATGTTGCAAGTTGAGGTAGTTTCGAGCACATTTATTCATGAGCAAACAAAAGTCATGTGCTCAAGGCAATGGGCCATCAAACACGAATTGATTTTTTTCATGTACGCATGTCGTTGCTTTTTTCTGGTATAGCGCCGCGAACGATAAAATTTGTACGGGCTTGCGTAAGAAATGAAAGGCAAGACGTTGAAAATTGAAACAGCGGAACATGGCCCGCTCCAAGGCCACCAGACGACCAATGTATTCCAAGCACAAGTCGTCCCCAGGACGCGGAAAAACTCGAGGAAATGGAGAATAATCAAGTTGCGCTTGGCAATGCTCGAGTCTACGACCCTCGTTTTTTTTCCGCCCCAAAGAAATGACGGGGACGGAGAGCTCGAAGTAACGAGCGAGTTTTCCATTCGATGCGAACATCAGCGCGTAATGCAATTCGTCCAAGTTTGAATTTCGCAAAGCCGAGAGCGCCGCCAGGCATCAGACTTTAGGCAGATTGCTGAATCGCTTGGGATGGAGTAAGGCGTATTTGCATAAGGAATGTGAATGTATCTATTGACACTGGGACCGCGACGGCGGCGGCGGCCTTCAGGAGCCTTCGGTTCTTCTTCTTCTTCAAGGCCCGCTCTCGCTGCGGTCGCTACTCTCGGGGGTTTCAGCAGAGGACGCTTACCATTCAAGCTGCGTGCCGTGGCTTCTTTTCTGAAGATATCGGCGGACATGGCGGGTCCATTAGTCGCCTAAATCTCGAGCTCCCAAGAATCGAATATCGACGCGAACGGAGAAATAAAAGCGGATGAAGGCGCGCTCTCGAAAGGTAACCAAATCGGCGGCTTCAATTCTTCAATATATTCTTTCTCCCCCCTTTTCCTTTCTTCGTCTACTCCACTTGGAAACTCTTTCAATGGCGCGAGAGCTGCCACTCGCTTTGCAGAAAAGTTGAGAAATCACATTATTCGCCCGAGTAAAGGTTCGCGTATCGGTGAATGAAGAATCTTGTGATTTCAGGCGCGGTGAAATTGACCGCAGAATACACCCCTCCCTCTATTCCCGCCTTCTTTCTCCCTGTATTTGTACAAGTTGAAGCGATTGGAACCATGGTGACTGTAAATACACATCAATCTTTTTTACTGCAATAACATTCCCAGCCTTCTCCAAATATACCGATTTTCTTCACAAGTCCAATTGAGTATTGAAAAAGGTTTCATCGCGCAGAATTTTGCTACAAATAAAACAAAAAACATCGATACATACATACTGGGAGGAATCCGCACGACTTGGTCACGACTTATTCGCGTCAGTTATATTCAAAGTTGGTAACTCGATAAAAGATGTTGACGTGTGTACAATATATGTCTATGACGCAAACAATATTTTTCTGTTTCATCTATGAATCAACAGTTTTTCTGAAACAACAACACGTGAGAAATTTTAGACTTGCAACAGCACGTACAACATGATGCAAACTCGTTTAGGATGGATATTATAGCAGGAATAGAAAGATGAAAAGAGAAACCAAAGGTTTTAATGCGATATTTGGGAATCGTGAAAAATTGAACCTCAAAATCCGTATACGTGAAACTAGTGTATTTTATTGAGACGGTACGTCAAGTTGAGAATGAATGCTTTATTCACTGTACAGATACAAGTTGAGGTGAAAGCATGCCTGAATTTGGATATCCAAATCCCAAAAACAATTTCCACCAATACAACTTGATGACTCGATAGTAGGCAATAAATAATTTGAGTGAGAAAATCTTGAATGAACGATTAGAAAGCACAAAATCATTTTTTTGTGAAAATACAAGCTTGATTTTGCGGATGAAATGTCAAACGCCACTCAAAATACAAAATAAGGACAATGAATGAACCACACTTAAATATACAATCATTTGTACCTCAACTTTGTATGGTGAAATCAAAGCCATTACGGGAAATTTTTTTTCATCGAGAATAAATTTATCAAAAACTCCCAAGTCCTTTCCTCCGTTACTAAATTGCTATACTTGAAGGTAGAGGAATCGAGTGGCTCCGAATCGAAACAAGAATTCACTTGTTGACAAGTTGTTTTAAAATTAGTCATTTCCGACCAAGATGTTTATGAAAATCTTCACTTTGTTTCATTCAACATGCGACGAGATTCGAAACGATTCCAAAATTACTCGATTGCATTATTCATCCGAGTCTCGACTCAATACGACGTTACGAACTCGAAGCAAGCAATTGGCAATGTTTTATGCCATTTCCAGCGACTTGAATTAATCAGTAAAATAATCTGATTACTCAGAGCCGAATCTTACACGCAAGTTCCAGAATTAGTTTCAGTTTGATCAACTTGACTGATACATTTGATTAATGTATGAAACATAAATTCAAATGACAATTTATTGTCGCACTGGCACTGTTTACAGTTTTCAAAAAAATTTATTCTTAAACAGGGTGATTCAGAGTCCCCGAAAATACTGAAAACCATGGATTCCTCGTGAAAATCTAAGACGATTTTCCCTTTACCATTTTTCAAAAAAACTCAAAATTGAAAAAGTTATTCAGGCCAAAAATTTAAGCAATAAACGCGCTTTCCCGAAAAGTGGGGGGTAGAGACCGTGGACCAAACTTGACCCAATTTTTTTTCACATTTTTCTGACCCAAACAGTCCTTTGTCACTTTTCTTAAAACTCAAAATAAAAAAAGATATCCGAGGCACGAGTTGCAACCAATCAGATTTCTTCAATTTGTGCCTTCAATATCTTTTGTGATTTTGAATTTTAAGAAAAGTGACAAAGGACTTTTTGACTCAGAAAAATGTGAAGAAAATTTGGGTCAAGTTTGGTCCATGGTGTCTATCTTTACTTCTCGGGAGAGCGCGTTTATTGTTTAAATTTTTGGCCCAAATAACTTTTTCAATTTTGAGTTTGTTGAAGAATGGTAAAGGGAAAATCGTCTTGATTTTCACGAGGAATCCACGATTTTCAGTGTTTTCGGGGACTCTGAATCACCCTGTAGAGTTGGTTGTTGGAAAGATGAAAATTTTTCAGCTCAGAGTCAACTTGTAATAATTTTTCGAAATCGAAAAAATTTCCAGTCATGATATGCTTCACAGACATGATGAGCTTGATTTATTTTGAAAAGTCGATTCTCAAGTCTCAGTTGAAAAGAATGACAAATCCTCATGTTGGGCTTGAACTGAAAAAATCAACCGCAAATCACTCGTTCAACTTGAATAATGACGCGGCGCGAATCTCCAAACAATCGCCCAACGATTTGTCGCCTCGTATCCGTGGCGTGTTTTCTTTTGTCGCAAAATGAGATGACGACTTGTTTTGTGTATATAGCGAGTGCCGGGGAACACGCGCTCTTGTCAAATGCGGGGGGCGTGGAAGGGAACAAAATAGTAGCAGGCGATACAAAGCCGTGTGCTTTCCGACGGGGAAACGGCACGAATCGCGAGGGACGCTCATTAGCTTATCGTGAGAAGCGTGCGTCACCTAGATGCGAGAGCGAAAAGAAAGACAGAAATAGAGCCCACGGCTGCTACTGCTGCTGTGGTCCGATCCATGAATATGCATGTTACAATATGTATTGATCACCAGCAGCTCTCGGTCACGCAAAAAGACCGTAATTGCGGCCGACCGTAATAACGGTGATTCACGTCTTATCAGATCTGAGTCATGGCGCGCGTTTTCCAATCATCTCGTCCCGGGAAACGGCTTCTCGTGTATCATCATAATACGACTGTACAACGCGCGTTCGAATACGATGCGCTCACTCGATTCTTTTTTCGCTTTTTAACTGCTGACGAATAAAAGTGATTTCGAAAAAAAGTCCCCTTCGGTAATGACGACAAAGCATTCGAAGAAAAAGTATGGAATTTCCAACGAGACATTGCATACTCGTATCGACAAATTCTTCTTGCCTTGAAAGTAACAAAAATTACCGATAAATGAACCATTTGCGTGTACTGACAAAGGAAAACATATCGATGAATAATGTTGAGACATGTTTGTGTATTCGATGAAAATTACGATAATCCAATCTTTGGGTGTGACACGTGATTCAAGCGTGATGCGTGACACCAATACCAAATGATGCAGGATCATGTACGAAACGAGACGTATGATGGTTGCATCTTTGGCAAAGACGCGTCAAAAGTTTGCGGAACCGCGAAGCACTGAAAAATGGGAAAAAAGCTTGTGAGCCTGAAGTTGCTTAGGTAAGTTTACTCGGCGGACAAGCCTCGTCCTTGATGTCGCTGGCGTTTATAAACAGAAATCTTGGCACGCAGCCGAAAGAGCCAGAGACTTTTCCCCTCGACTTTACGCGCTCGGATTTCGCGTTGTACCAGCACACGTATTATAACTTGGCGATGAGAAGGAAAGGGCGAGACGCTGAGCAAGAGAAACGGGAGAAAAAATGGCCAACATCAGAGAAAGCCTTGCCGATGAAAAACGAAACGTAACAGCTTCGGGGCAAAAAGTTTGCAGGTGAGTTTCTTGGCTTTCCCGCGGCCGTAAATTCGCGCCGACTAGAGATATTAAATTTTGCCTCCCGCTCCGATAATGGAAACGTAGACGTTTTGGTTTCGCATCGACTTGTGCTTGCTGGCTATAGGATATTTTAATTAAATCCCTCCTCACTGCAGTGTAATGAAGCGAGGAAGCAGCCGAGGGAAAGGAGAGGGCCGTTCGCTCGTTCAAATGGTCATTATGGAAATCCAATATGCTCGGGAGAGTTAATAAAACACGTTGTTATTCTGCCCAAGAATAATCCCTTTCTCCAGCAGAAGCAGCAGGGTCATCGATCGTCGCGCGAGAATGAAATCCCGCAGCATCCGCGGCGAGCGCGAATCTTGGCGCGCTTCCAGAAAAGACGCAGCCAAGGAGGCCTGAAAGCCTCCAGAACCCTGGCACCCATTGGAAATCAATCGTCGATAATTCGGGTACGCAGGAAGCGAATGCATTTCTTCATTTCTTTTTTTTCCATCAACATCTGCGCGCAACTTTTCCATTTCGCCGAGAATCCCGGTGAGCTGATTTTAACAACCAACAAACCTTAAACTCCTCTTCAATCAGGTTGGAAATTCAGTGCGTTCAGTGATAGACACTTGATAAAGTATTATACATGAATCACATTCCTCATTATATAATGATGCACTTGAAAAATCTCCAAGCTGAACAAGATTTCACATAATAATACCTACATTTTTGAAGGAATGAGGATATTGCATGATGATGATGGTGGAGACTAGAAAGCCGGGAAAACAACCAAATACTGGTTATCTATACACTTGGAGTATCCCTTCGCTTTGTGACGGAGGCCCGAGGACTCTGAGGACTTTGAGGTCTCTGAGGTTTCTGAGGAGGAGGAGGAGGTGGCAGCCAAGCAGAGGGAAGAAGGTACGGTTGAAGAAAAGGAAAAAGGGTTAGGAAAGAAGGCCATTCGCCTACTCGACCCAACGAGACCTGTCGGACCGGTCTTACCGGCCTACCACGCACACAACCATCATTCTTGTATCTTCAACTTCAAGTTGCGCTGCATGGCCCGACGTTTGCGGCTTCTCCGATTTGCTCCGATTCGCTCCGAGGGGCTCCGAGTTGCTCCGACCGAGTCACACGGCGGAAAGGAAAGAGCCCGGTACCGTACGTCACCGTACGTGGCCCGCCGTAGCAGCCTCCTCGTGGCGAGAATAGTCTGGAATAGACCTTTGTGTGCGCTCGAAAAACAGCTTCGTTGGATATCGTCGCCGAACAAACGACTTGCTCGCTGTGCTCAAACATTGTCTTGCTTCTACCGTCTTCCCGTTTCTCCCTCTTTTTGTATATTTTGCACTTGCAATCGGTGATACATTTTCACCTCGAGTTTCCATTGTTCTGGCCGAAATGAAAGCATCGCCAAGTTGTAATACAACACAGTTCGACAAAATTTACCTTTAGGAAAAATGCTCGACGAGTTTTTGAGAAAATGACAACCTCAGGTCATCAATAAACAAACCCCAAAAGGATTTTAAAAGTTTGCATTGATTTTTCGAGAGATTAACAATCATACATAAAAATTGAACAATCGCTGAAATACGTCTTATTTCAGAAAATAAAAGTATCATTATGATCTGCTTGACGCAAGGAATTTATTTCTACAATTTTTTCCGTGCGAAAATGATTATTTTAATTAGTAACTTCGGGCCTGATTTATTTCCAAGAACCGCACCGTTATTTTCACAACGGGGCAGCCTTGCCGAATAAGCTAAATATAAAGCGATCGAGTTGCAAGTCACTCTTTTCCTTCATCTAGTCGGAAAAGGAAATAGACTGAATATATTTAGTCTATTTGGGAAGGCTGCCCCGTCGTGAAGACAATGGTTCATTTCTCGGAAACAAATCAGGCCTGAGATGACGGATAAAAATAATCATTTTTGCACGAAAAAAAATTGTAGAAATGAATTTCTCGCGTCAAGCAGATCATTATGATACTTTTATTCTCTAAAATAAGACGTATTTTAGCGATTTTTCAATTTTTATTCATGATTGTTAATATCTCGAAAAATCAATGCGAAATTTCAAAATCGTTTTGGAGTTTCTTTATTGATGACCTGAAGTTGTCACCCTCTAGAAAAATTTCACAGTGGAAAAAAAATCGAGGTTTGGAAAAACCCAAAGAAAGTTTCACACGCAACATTTACTTTATCACCTCCTGAACACACATAATCCTGAATGTTTTTTCTCCATCACGTCACATTAGCTAGTAATAATTTTTCAAAGATTTAATAAATTTAAATTTGTACCTTCTTCAGTTTTCACGCTTTCGGATCGTGAAAAAAAAACTATGTTTTTCAGTTTTTGCCGTACTTCTTAAATATGCAATTTAATCTACGATTTAATTGCTCCCTCAACAATTTAGTTTTTACACGAAGAAACCGTTTCTCGGGCGAAGCGATCCTTTATTCCTTTGTGGTCCTGGAAAAAAAAGTCGAGAGAGTGAAGAAACCTTGTTGATATTTCGGATGCTAGCCGTCACGAGTCAATTATTGATCTATGATTCTTTCGTATAAAAACTAAATTGTTGAGGGAGCAATAAAATCGTAAATTCAATTGCATATTTGAGATCTACGGAAAAAAATGAACAAAACAGTTTTTTTCACGATCCAAAAGCGTGAAAACTGAAGAAGGTACAAATTTAAGTTTATTAAATCTTTAAAAAATTATTACTCGCTAATGTGACGTAATGGAGAAAAAGCGTTCAGGATTATAGGTTCAGGAGGTCATAAAGTACATGCTGTATGTGAAATTTTCTTTGGTTTTTTTTTGTTACACTGTGTTTCAAGAATTGAATGAATCTGACAGAAATGTCACAAGACCATCACTTAGGGTTACCAACACAGCACGAAGCCTCGCCCGGAGATCGCGTTCTCTAAAAAAAAAAAAAGGTCACCACTTTTTCGGGGGATATCGATATAACGTAATAAACATTATTGGCGACCTTTTTTTTTTTAGATTTATTACACCTCCAAAAATTTGCCGCCCCCTTAAATTTTGCTGCCCTGGGCAGTTGCCCATGTTGCCGCTGCTTAAATCAATCCGGCCCTGGAGGGGGGGAGTTGGTTGGTAGTGAAACCCGGAGAAAAAAGTTTTCACCCGAAGACCCGGAGAACGGTTCCGAAACCCTGAGTCTCCGGGTCAAACCCGGAGTGTTGGTAACCCTACCATCACTGCTGTGATTTTCAGCATTTTTTTTATTGTTGCTTAAAAAGTACAACAAGTATCATGTAGCAAAATTGGTATTCCTCATCATCATCGTCATCTCTTTCATTTTTCCCAAATCAAATTTACCTGCTGGTCTCTTCATTTTCGTAAACGTCGCTTCATTTTTTCAGAATTTTTTCCACCAACAAATTTATGGCGATTGTGAAGCTGACTTTCCCTACTGCGAAGCGCAACACTTTCCAGGGTAATGGCTTCGGGAATAATAGCGTCATCAAGTGGGACGTCGTTGTATCGCGAGCAGAACTCGGCAGTTATTCTGGCACGATCGCGCCTCAATTTACATGAATATTTTGTCCGCTATATGCAAATGCCCTGGCACCTTATTTTCTCCAGGTTCTTGTTTAGATTTAGCGGCCGGACGGACACTTTGGGGGGGGGGGGGGGCAGCCGGAGAGGAAAGGGGGAAAGCGAAGCCTTTTTTAATAATACGGATCATGGGGCACGAGAAAACAATGGAAACCCCCCCTCGTAACGACCGTTCCCGGAACGTGTAAAATCGCCGAGTGTGACGATCCACGCCCTGGCAGGCCCAAGAAAAGGAGCACGCCGCCGCTCCTTATTTTCGCGTCCTTGAATTTTTCACCTCATGTTTTTTGAATGGCGCCCAGAGAAATTTACAGTTCCTAGTCTTGTTCCGTAATTAGCCTTTCTGACGGCAAACGAAACAAGCAAGAATGAAATCAACATGCATGCAGTCGACTGGACAGTACGAGATGCAATGAACATGTACCCTTGAATCGCTGAAAGCTTCAGGATATGTAATAGTATCAGTACTTGCGACCTGTATATCTCCTTGATTCTTGTCTTCAAAGTGTGAAGATGCGTGTTTTAAAAAAGAGAAAACTTGGCCGTTTTCTGGATTTGCCTTGCAAGAATCAAGTATGAATGTGGTTTGAAATTTTTCTGGAAAGGATTCACGAAGCTCGACATCCAGACTGGGTGCCAGCAAGGTGAGAAGAGCAAGTATGTCAAGTATTGGTCAAGATTCGCGCATCGATGCCCTTTAAGGGACGACGGCCCGGAATTGACGCAACGTAATTCCCGTGAGTGCATGTACATGAATAAGATTGTATGAATTTGTGTACGGATGAATGGGTGAGCCCAAGAGTGTACCGCGAAGGAGGTAATTACGGCGCGTCTCGACGGCGACGGCGATCGTTCCATATTCTTTCAGGGCTCAAAGCCCTGAAAGAATATGGGACTAGATGAAAACTCGCCGAGTTCCTTAACGTCAACGGTCGAGATTGTTTTCCGATTGATTGCGGCAACTCGTAATTAATGCACGCCCCCGGGAAAAACGGGATTATACCTAGGCCGCTACTTGCTTCCACGGCTATTGTTTAACTTTAATTATCCGCTGCAGCAGAGTTGAGCTCTCGCTATAGCGAAATTTACACTGTAAACGAGATGTTTCAAGTGTTATTAAATATACTGCTACGCCAGTTTCTCGTTACTGCCGTTTTCAGCACCGGCAACTTGGCATTTTTCTAGTTTTCCCCAGTCCTTGGAATTTCAATTTCAATTTCAACATATTGGTTAGATTTTTAAAATTTTCAACAGTTTCAGTAGCTTTCACGGGTCAACAACTTGAAAGGGATGAACACGTTTTTCTATCGTAACACCATGTTACAATGATTTTCAAACAGCATCTACAGTAACTGACAATTTTTACGGTCAACAGCTTTGAATCAGTTTATGGAACTCGACAGTTTTTACAATTGACGACAGTTTACAATTTTTTTCATAATTTCGACAGTTTTTGAACTAGGCAAAATATGTGAGGAAAGAAGAAATTTGCAAGGGCATGGATTTGTTGTTCATCATATTCCATTTGTAACCGGGCATAATTATTATCCATGCTAGTGATGCCTGGCATTAGTTATTCGTATAGAGACAGAAAGGCGAACCAAGCGTGTTTTGCCAACTTGATTATTCGATATTTCCATAAATGCCTCGTAAACTGGTCGCACAGTATATTCGAACGTAGCCCGATTGTACGTTTCCCTGATGCTGGAATATACATGTCCTCTTCTACAGCACCTAAATTCTTTTCATCATCCCTCTCTTTTTCGGAAATTCAAATCACGTTCAGCATTAAATATGGGATTACAATATGCACACGTAAAGCGTGAAAACATGATAAATCGGTGATATGCGAATCACAAGCTAAAGTGTAAGGCAAATAAAGTTTCTCCATCTGTCAAAAATCTAAATTCCTCTCAAACTCCATTCTCATCATAATAGTATACATATTTTGTCCATGTTGCAAACGAATTTTTTTTACTGTAGCGGGTGAAAATGTAGGTTCGTTTACCCGCTACGATTAAAACACGTAATATGTATATCTCTCGAGCATATAGGATACAGCAGCGACGGAGAAACAATAAAATCTTCATCAACTAGTACTATTCGTTTCAAAAACTTAATCCACGTTTTCCAACTTTTAAACTAAAAGTTGTAACTTTTGACAAACAAGTGACTAGAGTTGTTTTTGCAATCTTGAAAAAGCGGATACGAATAACAGAGAGAGTTTACAACAAGCACAAAACTTGCCGACCCTTATAGAATTCTCTAAAAAAAAATCTTCGCTAGCCTAAATCATGTATCGATTGTTGAAAAAATTTAAATTCTCCAATTCTGACACTACAAGTTTTTATACTTGTATACGAAATTCGCAGCTTGAAAAGGTTTTTTTTTTTTGCGACCCTCTATGAAAATCTAGATTTAGGTAATAATTCTGAAAAGCGGAAAAATTTGCAAAGGTTATGTTAATCAACTTTACGTTTCACGCTTTGTAAAGCTTTGAAAAGGTGTAAATCAATTAAAACTTTCGACCCAACATAATGTTACTGCTACACATGCCCACGCGAGACACGTGTGAAACCATACACGACATAAAAGTTGAAACAGCATCGAAACTGCAATAGAACCGGAATTTAATTTCAGTTTCAGCTCGAGCTTGGAAGAGAGATTTCACCGATAACCCGGCAATTGGTTGAACGCGCGAGTTTCATCGTGAAATCGGAAAGCGTTCGAACCGTTCGGTTTTGTTTGCGAGCCTTTCTAACGTTCGCGAGCTAATCGGCACAAAAATACCGAAGAGCCGAATGCACAGGGAATCAGAAAACTCGTTGCCAACAACTTGACTCGCATCAGAGTATCCTTTGCATCATTAGGAAAATGAAAAAAGTTGCATTTCACTCGAGCGGAATTTGACTCTGCTGATTATTCAAGTTTATTTTTTGGAAACAAACGGTATTCTCTTCTTTCCGTGAGTTGGGTGCAGTTTTTCCCATCCCGTTTTATATTCTAGGGATATACAACTACAGGTTTCAAACGCAAAAGAAACTGTTGAAAATTTGATTCATTTCATTAACAATTGGTCCAGCTGGTTGAGATGATTGATAAAATGTTTGCTTCGTAGAATTTTTCGCAAGTAGTTTCAGTAACAAACGACTTGAAGCGTTATCATCTGAGAAGAAAGTAAAAAAATGCGACGCTCGGAGCGTTTTCTTCAGATACCATCTGGAAAGTTTGTTTGAAAAGTTAAATCCTTCCAGATGAACCTAAACAAAAATCATTGGGATGAAATAATTTTCAGTGACCTTGCACAACTTGAGAAAACAAAGCATGAATAACGACGCATTTACTTGAAAAAATCCCAAACGAATTTCGGCTGGTAGAGACGAATGCTGAATGTTGTTTGTTTGTCACTAGCACGTGAATGAAAATATGAATTTAATGCGATATTCTTCAGGCTAAAAATTTTTCGTTATTTTTTCCATAATGAATCGCGATTGCAAAACAACTTATAGTAGCTCTGGCGTAGAAAACTCCATTCCCGTCAAGTTTGCAATCTCTAAATTCGTTTTGCAGCCTTCAGTACAGAAAATATCGTACGTAACTAGGACAGAAATCTCATGTTGGCTCGTGTGATTGTGAACTTCTGCTGGGTCTACGAACTTTGCACTCGTAAATATAAAAAACGTCATAATAAACGTGCAATTTTCGAACGAATTATGAAATTGAAAAGAAAAATGCACTTGAGCCAACGCAGTAAATTGGACTTTCTTGCATTTTGAAAATTCCATACAACGAGACAAGTGGAATCAAAGTGAAAATAAATTGTACATGCCTTGATGATTTCAAGAGAGAGGCCGTAAAAAAATGTGACGCAAAGATAGACCCAGCCTGAGTTGCCTGATTGATTCGAGATGCGATTACCGTATGATAACAACAGTTTGTATTGCGTTTGTTTCACACGAATAGTCGTAACTTGAATTCGTTGAAGAATTCTTAAATTTCAACGTAAAGTTACCGCTGAATGACTCTGTGATTTGTTTCCGATTTCATGTGATTCGTCGGGAAGAGAAAATTTTCACGCGTCCAACGTTTGTGAACGAGTGCAACGTGGGGCGTGGAAGGGGGTGCGAAAATTACGAAAAATCGCGTGACGTATAACATGCGCGGCAGTTTAAAAACTGCACACTCTATAAAGAGCGGACCGAGTGTACGGGTCTTTGAAGAGCGGATCGGTCAATCGGAGTTGATTGAGACGGATGGTTATTTTTGCATTGCGAGCCACGTCGAATACAGACATTCCACCGAGTTGAGCACGACCGTCTCAGTGAAGGCTCAATGACGTCGATGATGCTTCAATCAATGAAAGAATTCCACGGGCCACGAGAGCGAGTGAATCAGCGGCGCTCCGCTGTAATCCCGGCTGCGAAATTTCGACGGCAACGCTACTTCCGGCCGATCCGGAAATGACGGCATCACACCAGAGCAGCAGAAGCGCCTTGATGCTGCGCAGAGCACTACTGGCTGGCGCGCTAATGGAAGCGCGAGAATAATTGGCGCCAAACGAGCCGAAGAAGCGCGACAGTCGCCTGTCGCCTCCTGCTCTCCCCCCGATGATGCACCGAGCGGTCGGCTCTGAATCGAATAATGAGATTCGCGGTCGACCGGCAATCGGAAGCGAGTTGAGGCGAATCTCGTCGATTTGCTCCGGCGTTATCTGCCTTTATCCTCGCATTCGGGAAATGCAGATTCCCGAGGGTCGCATTTCCAAGAAACTACGTATCGACGGATTCTTCACTTTTTTCTTGTTCTAATATTTCATGAGAATCAAACGTGGGGGTTGAGTCAAATTTATGTATGACGACTGTGGTGGGCGAACTACGCAAAAGTGTGCTCCGAGAAGAAATTGAGCATAACGATTGAAAGCGGAGCGGAATCCCGTAATTTTTGTGCAATTCCATTCAACGAAACAAATTGTGAATTCGAGTCCCCCTTCTTCGATTGGAACATGCAATTATATGCCCCGAGCTACCTTTCCTTCATCATCAGATTATAGGAGCTCGCCCTTCTTACCCCGCAGAGTAGGTTCTTCGTTGAAGCTGACATTGGGCAGGGGCTGTTGAAAAACTTGATTTTCACCTCGAACAGAGCGAAACGTGCGGAGGAAGAGTAGTATCGCGGGACGCATCGTCTGGCTTTTTTAAGTTTGTAAGGCGGAAGCGGTGCGTGAAACTTGCGACTGTGTAATGACTTGCAGGACAATCGTAAAGGAAGAAAAATCATTTCGTAGAAAAATGCCTCACTGTGGCCGTAAAAGTTTTATGGCCCGCTCAGCTCAATCTGGAAGCTACGAAACAATTCAGGCGCGGTCCGAGCACATTTTTCATTTCTCAGAAAATTCACTTTAAAAATGAGCGATGCCAAAGAATAATCATCATATTTCTCGAGCGACTTGAACAAAAGAAACCTGCGACAACTTTCAACTACATCGACGAAAATTTGTAAACATGTCCGTCTCTGCCTAACGTGATAATCTCATTTTCTCGATAATGGGATCATCACAGCACCAAGCACGTTCCATGAATCATGAGAAAATCTCGTTGTGGACACATTCTTCTCGATTACCGACAAGCACATTCCAGCGGGCAATATCTAATCAAACCACACAAGAAACGAACGAAAATTTCGCGATAATCACGTAGCTTTCTTCAGCCACCACAGCGAAGAAATCGAGCCCCGGGCTTACGTCACAGTGTGCAAAAGTCGCGCGAGCAGTAAATCACCTGATTTTATGTATTTTTTCCGCGCTCCAACGCGTAGAGCGAGGCGTAGAGCGTGGTCGATTAATTCTCCAGCGCTGATAGCAAAGTGATGCATCATCTCGCTCGGCATTGGATGGAAGAAAGTATTATCAAAACAGAACTCGAATCCCAGGACTAATAATCACGAATGAATCCCCACAAGTTTACCGAACGGTAGAAGGATTCGGTATATGATTTGTACAGCCTGACCAATTTTCTTGGTAATTGATACATGATTGAATTGTGCAAGAAACTTGTGTCAATTACAAACATAAAGATTAAAACACGATAAAAAGAGATTCATCAGCAAGTGTCATCGCAATCTTTCTTGCAGTTGTGCTTACTGCAAATATACTTAGTTGGTGCGAATCAACTGTCGCGCGTTTGCGGAAATCATGAAAACTCGGTTCATCTACACGTAGAAATACCAGGAATTGATCAAGAAGCGTGACGCGAATATCGGCTGTTTCTTTGTTATCGTGTCCCCGAGCAAGTTGTGTAAATCCATCATCGAGAAAACTCAATGCAGGCTGAAAATTGGTGGTGGGGTGAAAAGAGGAAGAAAAAAAGGGGCGCGCCAATTAGTGAGCGTCGCGGGACTTGCGCGCGCTAATTATCGAGTGACTGGTTCATCGAGACGTTGCCTCGTACTGCACGCGCTGGCGCAGCGTTTCCCCGCGGGGCACGTCTCGCGCACATTTTCGCGATTCGGTGCCCCCTTGATCGTGGCTATTGGGAATTTCTCATCAGTAAAGCCGTAGCGGCAAGTCTGTCGATCTCAATTCGTGCGACTAGTCAATGCATGTTGAATTTTCAAACACGCTTCGCTGATCGTCCAACGCGCTCGCCCAACTACACCACGCGTCGGGCATGATGAGAGTTTTGTCGCCTTTTACTTCCAAGCTTCTCGACACTTGCTCGTCATGGGCAAAATTATTGTTCCGTGAGAAATTCAAGATGCGTCTTTGTGAAACCACCTTTAAAAACACCTATCCGGATTGTCAATGATACCATAATTTATTCTTGTTCGAATAAAAAAGGTTGGTTGATGGGAGCGAGAGAATACTGCAAATCAACCGTCATTACGGATTTCACTCTAAATAAATCGTCCGAGCTCCGCCCGTTGACTGTAATTTGAATTTCGGGATATTACTCGGTTTCTCATAAGAATAATAAGCAATGTGAGTAAATACATGTTGAAGATTTTTCGCTACCCATTCATAGTAACAAAGCTGCCATGGTTCGATTCAAGTTCATCCCAAGCCTAAAAATTTCAAATCCATAATCATGGATGGAAAAAATATTGAGTAAAAATTTACAAGAGAATTTGACGCGAAAGGGCAAACTCAAATGTCAAAAGGGTCATTATAGTAAGCTTACCCCGACGTTTCAAAAAATGTCTATTTTAGCGTATCAACATTTTGAAAAATCGTTTCGCCAGCTCAGGAGGCCTGCAAAATGAATGGAACCAACGATTGTGGTAAAATCGTATCAAGTTTTCTGCAACGCGTAATGCGAAAGTCTCTGTCGTGGTTTCAGCTGAACCAAGGCGATTTTTTCGCCGTGAAAATGTACGCTTCAGCGAGTGAAAAAAATGGACTCGCTACAGGGCTATAAAAGCGAAAAACGAAAACGAAACCAGGCCGTTGTTGGTGTAAAATTCTATAAATACGTTCTATGGCGGAGAAAAAAATGCTTGTTCCCCGAACCGGAGGCAATGATAAGATCGCGCTCTCGCTAATCGTTGGTATACGCGAAAGCGTCGCTGCTGCGAGTACGTCATGTTTGTGGAAGAGTTTAAAGGGCGCTTTGGAACATAAAGCCACGGAGCGGCAAACGCGCCATTGTTCCGAGTACGTGGCTGCGCGAGACATGAATCCTTGCGAGTAGTTACGTATACGCCTTTACATGGCATGCATGCATGGGGTAAAGGAGGAGCGCCTCGTTATTAGCTTCCCATCGCCTTGTCTTGCGACCCAACATTTTTCAACAAACTTTCATGGGTAGGCTTTCAACTGTGACGCTTCCATTTCCAACACTGATTCTACGCGCTTTTCAATAGCTTTTCCACTCTGTTTCTCTGATTACTTTTGCTTCGAAGGAATATCGACATGAAATTTCAAATCAGTTCCGGTGCTATGGGAAACGAAGAAATTGAAACGGTCCCATGCAAAGCCGAGCCAGATAATCGCTGTCTCGGTTGAAAAGAAAACTATTTAGCTGGAGGAAACATTCAAGAGCCTAATATAAGCACTGCAAAATGGAACGGTATTTTGTTTTTTTCGAGTGCATATCACTCGAACCACAGTCTCGTGAAATACATAAGAGAATCCACGATGATGTAAAAATATGCCTTCCTCATAATTGCACGAAAAGTTTTAGTCTAGTTTTAGTTTAGCGGAAATTGGCCTCTTGTGCGCGCGAATCGTACAACATTGAGAACGCTCGCGTCGCCGTCCGTTTGATCCCAAGAATGGGTTAATTTACAACGCAAATCATTCGGATCTGGCGCGTACCACTTGCCGCATAATGCCCTATGTCGCTGTGTAAAAGCGCGTTTAGCGACTCGGGAATTTCGGGGTAACTTGCCTCAGCCGCAGACTATGTGCTACGCTGGGAATACATTTCCCGTGGCTGAAACTGTCGGGATTAGCGCGTCCTCCACCGCTGCCCCTTTTTCGGAATGACGAATTTCGCAGTGTGAATCGTGTTCCAGTCGAAAAGAAAGCTTTTCAAGGAGCTTCTTCTTGACGCCTCGACGGATTTTCCCGCAAGGCTGGATTTACTGGAATGCACGAGGCGTGTTTCAGGGATTTCAAAGTCGAGTAATTGCAAGTACACACATTTCGTTGCCAGTCGAGAGTTTTCGAAGAGGGGAAACGAGAAGCTCATGCTGAAAAATTTTACTTTTCCATTCCGAGAATGCCAATTTCACTACAAGTATACACGTTAAGAACTATTATTATATATATATATAATATATATTTGTGGTATTTTTTTTTTTTTTTTCATTGCGATTCCAAGCACAGTAGTAGGTAGGCGTGCGGTGACGTGTCTCTGGCCTGACATTTCGTGCGAGGCAAAAATATCGACCTTACGAAACGACGCGCTCGGGGAGAAAGTGGCGCGTGCAAATGAAGCCATTTATTAAGAGGCGCCTCGTAATGGATTGATGCGCCCGAGTCAATGCTCTCATTCTGAAGGCGCGAGAAAATGACTAGGCAGAGGAAAGTTTTCATAGCACCGAAGGCGTTTTTTCTTTATGACAACACAAGTCGTACAATATTGATGATGATACTTGGACTTACATCACTTGTCAATCGCAACATCATTTATCGCACGATTCAATGAAATAATATGTATTAGGAAGCAACGCGCCACTTGCAAAAATTTTTTTTCACATTCTCATTCCTCTACACTTTTATGTCAAGGTCGAGATTATTGTGGTTCTAGAGTCGTTTTACTTGATTTTTTACAATCTTGAATTTTCAATTCAAACGAGTCGAAAAGTGTGGATACGTTATACGGGGTGTACCAAACTTGCCGCGCCAAAAAGAAACTCAATATTCCTCATGGGTTGAATTCGATTGGTTGTAACTTGTCACCGAATATCTTTTTTAATTTTGGGTTTCGCGAAAAGTGGCAATGGACTTTTTGATTCGGAAAAATATGAAGAAAATTTGGAAAAAGTTCGGTCCGTGATATGTACCCCCATTTGTCGTGAAAGCGCATTTATTGTTCAAACTTTGCGCTTGAATTACTTTTTTGATCAAGACTTTTGTAAAATGAAAAAAAAGGACTTTACGACTCGAAATCGCATGAGGATTGTTGGGTTTCTTTTTGGCGCGGGGAGTTTGGCGCACCCTGTATTTTAAAAGATGAAAACAACTCGTCGATGAAGCCTATGGAGAAAATTGAAATTATCTCATATCTCCCGAGACATTTGCTGAAAAACATTTTTCAAAAAACAGTCTCGTGTTTTCAATCTTCATTTCTCTAGATTGAGAGAAAAATTCCGCCCATAACCTTTCTTTGTAACCCATGCTGGAAAAACGATTATTTCTTAAATAAACTGCTCGGTAGATGTAAGCCAAGCCTCGAAATTACATTTGGCACCGACATTTTCGTAAAAGGCAGAGAAATATCGACAAGAAACGCACGCAATTTCCGCGACCTTTCCGATGGGGTGAATTCCTTATCATCTCCTAATAACGCGCCAACAGCTGTAGAAGCACGTGACGACTCGCCCTTTCACTCGAATTAGGTCTGAAGGCCGTGATTAATCCCAGCCGAGAGTTGCGAAAACGGAATATCGATTACGTATAAAAAGTCTCGCAAAAAGCTCTGAATTTTAGCGAGAAAATGTACATTCCCGAGTGTCTCTAGAAACGCGAGTGTAAATTACATTATTTCAACAACATCATCATGCGTTGAAAAGTCGTAGAACCTGTTCATAAACAAAAATGAGGTGACGTTTTTTTCTGCGTGAAATTTCGGCTTGGCTTCAAACTTGCAATAATTTTCCAACATTTTGAAAAAGTTGCCCCCTGGGATAGTGGTCGAGTGAGATTTGAAAATTCAAAAATAAGTGGCTAATGAATTCCTCGGTATTAACAATTGCTTATAGCCAACCTGATAATTTCAAAACACGCTTATTGGTGAATGATTTTTTTTGCTCGAAAATTTAGGGCACTTGTTTCATTTGATCCTATATGAACGGTGGTTCCAATTATACTCAAGGCATACGACTTGGTAGGGGCATGTTCTTAAATTCAAGGTTGAATTGATTCTACAATTGAAAAATTTCAAGCGTTTCAAGTCAAAGCTCATGTTATTCGCACGGGTTTAGCTTTTTTGGGATACGCCTAGATATAGATCCTAAAAGGATACGTGGATGAGACGCCCGTTTCTCGAACAAACAACCAGAAAATGGGACCTGCGCAAAAATCTCCCGTGGCGTAATTTGAAACGACGAAAATAGATGTAGCGGGTGCCCTCGAAAAATACTACCTGCTGCAGCAGGGGCTGCTGATGAGGGGCACCATCAGCCAAGGACGCGCATCTGCCAGAGACTTTTTCAAGGAAGGCCCATTTTTCTATTTTACGACCAAAGCCAGTATTATCGCATCGGGACTTTCATTCAACGATTAAAAAAATAATACGCTCCATTCGCTAGCAAGCTATTCAAATTGCGCTTTTCTCGAGTAGAAGAATTGATGTATACACTGAAAACAAGTTTCATACAACCTACGCGAAAAAATTCCCATTCTACGCTTTTTATGATGGATCCGAAGAGTGTTTTTCAATTTCTCGTTTCCCTACGTTTCATTTTACATAGCTGCAGAGTACAACATGCAATAATATTCAAAGAAACTATAGAGATTCATTCATCGTTGGGTATTCAAAGATTCCCTGTGAGCGCATTTTTTTTTCAATTTTAAAACACAACTTTTGTGAAAAATTATCATTCCACGCTGATGATTCAGACGAAATCCGAGCATTCATTGAAGAAAAAAACAATCAGACATGATTTCACTGGGCTCACAAGTATTCGAAAAAGTCTCTTGGTTAAAAATTCACAGTTATTAACCAACGGTTTCAAGTTTAATCGCACTCGATAATCATGCAACAAGTAGACTCTGTATTTACCGTTACTGAATGTCTCTAGACGTCGGTGTGACCCAAAAAACGAAACGAGAAATCAATTGTCGACGTTGCACGGATCGTGTGCTCAGCCTTTCACGTTTCGTTGAGGAACGCGAACGCAACGGGGTCAGTCGGGTGACGCAACTGCCATACGCGTTTCCATCGATCCCGTGTAAAATTATTCATAGTGCACTCGTGCTTTTTCTTCAATCGGACCGTTCTTTTCTCAGAGCAATCATCTTGACGAATCCACGTAACAACTTGCAAAAGTTCCATTCAACATGTTGGATGAAAGCTATGCTTGAAGAAATTTGATGGATCGCCAATAAACTATGTGACTCGCGAAAACGCTAAAACATGATTTGGAAATCCCAACGTCTTTTATTCTGGCTGAGGCGTTAGGAAAAAGAAAGCTACTCGTGAAAGTAGGATCAATGTTCTCAACTGTGTGTAATTTATGATTGGAAAAAGTCCTCGAAGAGTTGAAAGACAGAAAACCCGAGGCAACTTGTTGGAGAGGGACAAGTGGAAAAATTCTGGAATCACAGACGAGGCGAATTCAAATTGCACAGCGACTCAAAGTCCTGGACTTGAGAGGCTTTTGTACCTGCTCCTTCTCCTCGGTAACGATAACCTCGTTTGCAGCGTGATTGTTCAGGGGCCAGAGCTCACACAACAAATGTCTCGTTGAAACACGAAAACTTGGGAAACTTGTGGGCATTGATTTCCCCGTCGCGTATTCCAAGTATCATCACGGAAAAAACTTGCTCAATTCTACGAGAGGCAAAGGACGCGCGGCGATTGAGAACGGTCGTGGTTTCTGGCTCAATAAGCACGAATAGATCTCGATTATAATACGCGGTTAATGAAATGTATATGGGAAACGAGGCTTATACAGAGGGGCAGAAGAGAGGGTGGGAGGCGCCATAATCGTGCAATCGTCGTTTTATTAGCATGCCAAGGTTATGAAAAAAAAAAGAAGAAACTCGTGTCACCAACAATAAGCACGGGAAAGGTCGTTTCAAGACCGCAAAATGCCATTGCTTGTAGCATTTTTTCAATTAAGCCACCGACAGAATTTCATGGACAATTTTCAACATGTCAAACGTTGGCCACATGTTCAACATGTGGTCAACGTTTTTAAGGGGCTGCCAAAATTTCAATCATTCTCTGGAAATTTAGTATAAGCAATTTTTTTAAAAATTACTCATCGACTCACGAATACTTTAATATTCACCAGTCCACTTTTATCTCCTCTGTTTATAAAAACTAGCGAATTTTCGAATCCATCCAATTCTTTCCGTAATAACAATTGCATGATATTATAACGTAAGACTCTTTGATTGTCATTTTTGGGTGATAATGTATTATACGCATGAATTCGGAGCTGAACGATGATCCATACTTGATTCGAGCAAATGCTTTTTCAACGGCGCGCAAAGGTTTTCGTTCCAAGGAAGCAACGAGAGCGAGGAAATTGCCGAGATTTCCTGCGCTATTTCGCGAGACCGGTTTCGCGTTCGGTTCGGGGCCCGATTCGTTCTTTGTTGCGCGGCGCAACAAAATGGGTTTCTCTGGATCCCCGGGACCTTCGGATCACTCGGCATGACTCAGCATCCTCCGGCGAACGCGAGCTGAAGCTAACGGGGTCGTGGACCTCGCCGCGACCTGTTCCCGAGCTTCCCCGAAGCTGCCGGTGCGCGCGCTCTTACCGGGCCCGAGAAAATCTCCGCTCCACGCTCTCTAGTCATTCACAAACTTTGGGGGAGAAAAAACTTTCAAGTCAAACAACTCCCGAGCAAAGCCACTTTTTTCATCTAGCTGCAGGTTTTCGAGGATACTTGAAATCCGAAAATTTGCCAGTTTGCCGTCAAAAGTTAATGACAATAATTGGGAGCACAGGCGGAACAAATTTTGGGCGAGAATTTCTTAAAATGGTACATTGTTAATCAAGTGGGGGAAATTGGAGATTCGCAACAAGCATGAAATTTGCCACGCGAGCGAAGCGAGTGTGGCATTCATGCGAGTTGGGAGCGTGTTTTGTTGCTGGGAGGGCACTAGCGCGGCAGAGTACACTTGACCACATGGGCTCATCATCATCGATGGATGATGGAATCGATCACTTTCGCAGCGTCCCACCAGGCCTCCGAAATCGCCTTTTTTCCTCGCGGTGTGAAAGAAAATACCTATCCTTTTGGATTTCATAATTTTTAACCTTTGACGTGACGATCCACTCATAGGAGTACGTTAAATTAGATTCTCATGTAACTGAGGTCTTGATTTTTTTTCTTACACTTTTACGGTTTCTTTTGTCTTCAAATGACGAGGAGTATTTTCCGAAATTACGTGTACAGCTTTCTAAAAATGCTCCAAGGATCAGAGTTTTCAAAAAAAACAAAAATCGCTATTCTTTCAAAGGTTTTTGAGAAAACATCATCTACTTTAATTAGACAGACGGCTTCGCGTTTTGTGAAACTTTGAGATAAAATCTCAAGTTTCGTCGTGTAGAAATGGTCGATAATTACGGAAATTTCGAAAAATTAAAAAAAACACGGTCGACCTCGAAAATTGGCAATCGAATTTACAAAATTTTGAAAAAAAAAAAAAAAAAAAAAAACACAATCCCACACAATTTTGATTTTTGTGGATAATTTGAGGAAATTCTCGTGAAACTTGGAAATTGATATACATATTGTTTCAGCTTTTAAGAGTGAAAAATTTTTTATCGTACGGAAATGGTCAAGAATGTGAAAAGTTTTATTGGATACTACGCAAGTCTTGAAAATTTCGTAAATTGATCAGACACGCGCAAAATTATTAATAATCCGGAATAATTATGTAAACGCGCTCCGAAAAATGTGCAACAATTTCGTATTTTGCGGAATGTATACCTAGAACTTTATCCGTATTGAGAAAATTGTCAAATGCCAGAACATGTTTTTGTCGTGGGTAGATCGTAGATGATTTTACACACAAGTTTCAATGAAATTCAAAGTTTTTTTAAATTTCCAACAATCGATCATCTTTGAATATTTTGAAAACTGACCATGTTTCTAAAGAATTCCGAAATGTGTAAAATTCAAGAAAATGTTTATTTGCATTTTTTACACTGTGGAAAACTCGCCATACTGTATAAACTGTGCAATGCCAAAAATTTTTTCATAAATACCATTCTCATCGTGCACAGAAATCGTTAATCATTTTCCAGCATTTTTTCGCAAGTGTTGAATATTTTTCAAATTCTAGAGAATAGGCAACGACGAAAATTTTTAAGCAGGTCTTTTGAAAAATGAGAAAAATTTCGCAAGGTGCAGAAAGTGCTGATATATGATTTGGCAATTCCTTAAAACTACAGAATCTGCGTAACATTGTAAAGCTCTCGCAAAAGTACAATTTTTTAATTGTACAAAGGTGGTCAACGATTTCGGAAATTATAGAGATGAGAAAACTCTTTTCGGGTTGTCCGTTGCAGTTTCAAAGGGAGCAAAATCAAAAAAGCCAGTACATGTCTCGTTCCATCTATTAAAGACGTTGAGGATTTATATAATCGCGGCGTGCGATTGACCGAAAATCAGCTGCAGTTGTTTTTTCTAAAACTTTTCCTCTAATCACATTTCGGGATTTCCGGCTGATGAATGCTGATTCAACTTGGCTGATGAATCCATTATTATTTCCAGCCGTCAACAAGCGCTCAACCAAATTCGTCGCACGTCCTCGAAACAACGGATCCAATTATTAATTGCCCTCGTAATTGACTTAATTGGCGCAATCGAAAGTTGACGACGTATCGGGCAAGTCCCTTGATCGCTTGATCCGATTATCAACTCGGGGCAGAAAAAGAAGAAGGAAAAAAAAGGAGAGGATCAAAAGGAGGTTGCAGCAGCAGTAGCAGCATGCTGGCCGGAAGCGGAAACAGCGAGGATTTCAAGTTGAATTAGAAAGAGCTCGGGCGCCCGGTGACAGAGGAATCCTCCCTCAATCATCCCAACTCGTAGACTCGTAGATTATTGTGTTGTTATCGAACTCGCGGGATGCAGTCAAGTGTCGAGAGCGCAAATCGACATTTGGCGCATTCAGTGGAAACCCTTAATGACGGTATTAAATTCAGGTGAAGAATCGGAACGAGTAGAAAAAGGGCCAACGCGATTGTCACTGCATTCCTCTTCGTCTCGCGGCTAATTATTTTCCAGGCGCGCGTATACGTGGCTTCGTTCGTCGGACAAACTTGAGACGTGTCACCAACTTTTCCCGATCATTCTTCCGCCGCAGTGACGTTTCATTATTTATCAATCCACTGCCTTAATCAACGTCCATTTTCCGGGCTGTTTGCGAGATTTCACTAGGTGGGCTTGTTGCCATTTTTTACGGGAATTCAGCGGCGGGAAATTAATTGACAGAGATTCGAGGATTATGCTGGATGGATACCAGCGAGGCTGAAAAAGCACGCCGAAGGAAATGAATGTATCGCGTCCTCCCTCATCTATCTAACATCTCAATAGCCTAGCTTCTCCACGAGACCAACTCTTGGAATTTTCCGAAAATCCTCTCACCCGAATCAAGTGAATCACGCGATGAACATGATCTCATGTTTTTTATAACTTGCAGTTGATTCGATTGTGCGGAATGGTTCTTCTTCCTTTCTCTGAAACGTACAGATATATATCCTGCTTCAGTTTTCCAACTTGAGCAAGCCGAGGAACGCGAGAGAACGTTTCTGAGCAACTTGATAATACTACGTATCATGTAGTTGCATTTTTTGCCTCGATGAGGTAAAAATTGAGGCAAAATGAGAATGAAAAGTGGCTCGGTTCGTGGATTGTGATCAGGGGGACAAAAGTCACGGTCGATGACCCGAGTGCAGTAATAATCTAGTGAGGGTCCTTTCTCCTCAAGGTTTCGGTTCTATGACCGGCGTTACGGTCACCGGCCACAGTCATTAGCGGTGCAGGGACCGCGACTAGTTAAAGCTGCAGCAGTAGCAATATGTAACAGTAGTACTAGTAGTAGTAGTAGTAGTAGTAGTAGTAGTAGCAGCAGCAGCAGTAGTGGCACTATTTCGTAGGCATACATACATTCAGGAGAAACGCGACTTGGGCTTTAAAGCTTCCCGGACTCTATGCGCGCTTGCCGGGAACACTAACGCCACTCAAAACGGATGTAAAACAATGCGAATTTATCGCCCCGCAAAATCACCCGTGGCCGTGCTTCCACTGCATACATTCGCACATACATACTACTGTCCTGTACACCTACCTGCGGTCAAGTGACGCCCCCCCCCCCTAGCCCTACCACCCCTTCATTCCTGTAAAAGGCAAAAAGAAAACTTTACCCAATGCTCCAGAAAAAATTTCACATCCTCTAAAAATCCCGTTTCCTCTTTACTACTGCTGCGTCGTTCCGGAAATGCCAAACATTAAGCTACAAATTGAAATTCGTGTGATACATGTCTCTTGTGCCTCTAACCCAGTTATGTGCGCAATGTCATGTTTTACATGACAACTTGATTTGTGGTGTTGAAAATTGAAAAATTCTCAGGAACCCTCATTTTCTGGCTATTTAAACTTCGAAATTCCTGCACTCATCAATGATTCGCCAATTTATACACTATGACTTGGGGAAAAACACGTAGACGAGTTTTTATGAAAAAATATATGATTTAAAACTTGGAATGCATGATGAGTTTTGATTATTTTTACATTGAGGAAAATGTTATTGGAGGCTGATTTTTATTTTCAAAAATAGAGAAAAATGTCACGAAAACTGATCAATTTTACAACTTTTGTAATCTTCACAGGGGCGTCAAAAACCGTTGTAGCAAAAACGAATCCCCAAGTGACGAATCCTCGTAAGGTGTTTGTTACAAGTCGAATAATCGTTTATTTTTGTGAAACATGACACAGATATTTCGCTGAGTAGACGCAAGACATTTGCAGGAGTAGTAAAACCTTTTTGTCAGAATTGAAAAGTTTCCAGTCTCTGATGATCTAGTTTGGCAAGTAAAATTTTTTACTTATTTTCGAGTACACCCAGTTAATGACGGAAAATACAATCTAGATACGGAAAAATAATACAAGCCAAAAGATGCGCAATGTACTGTTTCCATAATTTACAGAAAAAGGTAGGGTCTTGTACAAATTTATAGTATTTTTCAATGCCACATCAAATTCTCACGTTGAAAATAGCGGGTCACTCTGATTTTACTGTGTACACTTCATAACATTTAAACCCAATTTCTTCATGTAATCAATAATTTTCCATAAATTTCGAGAGAGGTTCCTAAAAAACTCTCTCCGCCTTTAACTTTACAATCGACTCGGAAAATATATATTCACAGTGACCAACAAGATTAATATTACACCAAGTTTCTTGCTTGACAAAGTCGCTTTACAGGGTACGGAATCGTCATGAAAGTATGTTTTTCGAAAAATGTTCAACTACTACACGTACATACTTGGATAATGACGAATGAAAGTCCAAATATCAAGTTTAGTAGAATATTTCTGTCGTGGGAATGGGCGTAAATTGTATGTGTAAAAAAAAAAGGAATTTCAAAAATTCCGGCCTTATTAATACTAAATGATTATGCGCCTCGAGAACTGTCATCTAAATCGGTGACAACACAGCGCAGTGGTATTCTCGCACACTGCGCGGATTTACACAACTCCGCCATTCTCGAGGAGAACCTGTTTCGTGACCACTTCTTCCCGGCTCGATGAAAGCTATACGTACGAGAGAACGTTCCCTGCAATACATGCCCGGCTTTTCTTGAAGGAATGCCTCTCCAAAACGCTCGTTCATTTTCCTTTGATTAGGACTTGATATATTACCGAGATGGCGAAATATCCTGGCGCGAGCATCGAATCTTGGATTCGATGCGCATTTTATCCAAGTAGCAATGTCGCGTCTCGAGTTGAAAAATGCATCACAAGACTCGCACGTTTTCATGTACACTTTTTCACACGAAACGTACCTGGAACAATGATTTCAATGAGTAGATGTATACGCAATTTCGTCTTGATGCTTCCTCCCTTGTCGGTTGCCAATGCATACCGTCAAACTTGATTGTACCTTGAGAGAAATCTTCAACGTTTGTTCCGGTCAATTTTTGCAACGCAACGGCGACTAAACGTGATGCCTGATGACAACTTTCAATGGCACTTTGAAACCTAAGCATGGAAATGCGAAGCACTACGTACATGAAAAATCGGGCTCTCTTTTGCTCATCCGTCCGAAATACGTTCGAAACGAAAGGAATTGGCCTAAATGTAGTCGCCTAATCAACTGCATTTAGATTACGATTCAACGTGAAATGTAGCAGCGTCGTGAAGGAGCAGCGTTGAGTAGTGCATATGTTTTACATTTTATGACGCAAAAAGCATATTCGCGCGATTCCGATTTTGGCGTTAGGCACGCGGTTGAATGCATATACATATACATTTCTGATGTACAGGTAATTTGTATCACTCGAATCAACTAGCAATTCATCAGGCTCGAGTGCACCTAAAGTTACACACTCTTCCGTCCAGCTGTACTGAACACTTGATCGTGCAAATAATTCAGTCAATCGTCGATGCAGCAGACATTCAGTAAGCTCAAGTCACCGTCGAGTTGGGCGTGCATGCAGCGATTGTTTCGGTCAGCGATCTGCGTAAGAAACAAGCGCATAGCTCGTCCAAGCGCAGGCAACGATTTATGGTTAGGTTAGGGAAGAGTGAAAACTCTGATTACTGTCGTGTAATTCGCGCAGTTAGGATTGATGCGCTACGGTGTATATCGAAAATTGAACTACAACGAGCTTGGTTCGGACGACTACTTTCTTTCCGCGCAAGAAAAAACCTGCCGCCATGTTGGACGAAAAAACGCCCGCTCCAACTTTTGGCGCGCAAAAATACCGGCTCCTGTGAAAACCGTCTTTCGAGTCGGAAGTTGAAAATGCTCGAGTGTTGCTGAGACGAAGAACCGCGCATGAGAAAGGTACAAGTAACGGGACTTTTGAGGGATAAAAACTCGTTTTCACCTTGAATCGACGCGAATCCAAGGAGCGTCGCCAAAACGCAGCAGCTCCAGAGAGTTTCTCTCCCGATCCGGAACATGGCCTTTGTTTGTATTCACTGCAATAATCACCAAAACGCTCACCAACAACGACCCGGAACTTGGCTCGTGATGGAAACAAACCGCCAGAGTATGTCGAGAGCGCACGACACTTGGAGAACACACTGCTCGCCTCGTGGCGGTGCACCAGCCAGCCAATCAATCAAGCAGAGTTTTCGCGATGGACGGTAATAGTTAGTCGGCGATTCCCGGGGTGCGATGTGCCAGCGGGGCAGGGACGCGAGCTGTGTAACGGTGGCTGCGGGAAACCGGCGCGAAAGCCACGACTCGATGCGATCGCGAGGGCGGTCGGACGAGCTCTGAGGCCGCAAGGAGCAACTTGCCGCGGCATAGTTCCGACCGGATCCGCCGAGTTCCTTGCCGGCGCTCGTGGTTTCCGTCGGCTTGGCTCGCTCCGCTGCGCTCCAGCAGGTGCGAATGAACCAGTCACTTCTCGGCATTCTCGTTCTGTGGGGCTTCTTCCCGAATCTGGAGCTTTTTCCAACCATCAGTGCGGGCGAATCTGTGGATCGAAAGACTGCCGACGGCCGACCAGATGAGCTCGTTCATTCTACCGTAGAACAATTGATTCTTCTATAAAAAACGGTCGCCTGGAAAACGGGGCCGTGGGCAGCAAGAATTTTCCGCGCGAGTTTGCTCGAAAATTAACTTGCTCTGCGTAATCTTCCATCTTCGACGACTCGTTTATAGGAGAACGATTCGACAATTTTCCCGATCGTTCTCGAGTCGTTTCGTTTTCTGCGACGATTAGTTTGTTTTCCTTAAAATCAACTTTTTTCAGTATCAACCAACGCAAAAAAGGTTTTACTCGGACCATTACTCGAGCGTAAAAAAGCCTGCGAAAGCAAGCTGAATAAACGGTGGTCTGGGAGATGGAACAAACATGCCCTGAAATTCACATCAGGTCGGACGACGGTCATGGAAATGACGCAAGAAAATGAAAGAGAAAGATAAAACGAGTACGACAATAGGTGCGCATGATAGGCGCACAAAAGGAGCGCTCAAAAAGTACGATGTACTATGTACTCCCGATAAAGCATGGGACAACGCAGATGGCGCGACACGCGTTCCGATAACGTTGCAAGTTGGCTATGAAGGGCGAAGCTTGCGTGCTCCATGCTAATACTTTCTGATAAAAGTCAACGCGCATTTCGGAAACCGCGCTCTTGGAGCACAGCTCTTTTACCAATATTCACTTGGCCTCGTTACCAGGCGTTTTTCCCCATTCCTAGCATCTCGCGTAATCTAGCGGTGCTGATTACTGCGCCTCATGCCAACTGATTCATTTTCCAACCCCAACAAAAAATAGCGCCCTTTCAATCTCCTTCTCTTTCCTCTGAGTATTTCTCCAACTAGATTGCAGATTCCTTGAATTTTTTATTTCTCACATTTTTTTTAAGACACAATCGTTGATACCTCTGATCTACTATCAACGTTTTTTTCGTTGCTTTTGCATGAAAAATTATTTTTACCATCAATTTTACTCCACTGCCTGCGTGATACGCATTGTAATTGGCAGCTTGTAAGAAATGCATTTCCCCGGGTTCTTTTTTATTTTTCATCCAATTCATTTCAATCTGATTTTCCATGGAGACGTGCTGGTGTAGGAGTGATTCTGTTTTCGCGTGCCATTCGAGTTTTTTTTTTCACATTTTCCATACAAACAACACTTGTTTACTTTTAATGCACAATTTGCTACAACGTTTACGATGATCGCAACGCACACAAGGTTGTTGACTAAGCGAACACTGCTCTGTCTATACAGAGTGAATTTTTTCCTCGTTCGCATTCGTTTGTCCTCGGAAATTGTGCCTTTTTCGTTCGCATCATAGACCAACCCCAATCGATTTCGAAAAAATTCGCTCCTCTTTCACTGGCCCAAGTCTCTGTGACGATGAGACGGAAATGTTTCAAATCTTGCTTCTTTTTGTCAAGATGGGTATTTCTCCATCGCACCCCACTACACCTCAGCCGCATCTTTTATAACAGAGTCACTGATCCGAGACGTGTCAATAACACATGCACATGAGTTGGAGTGAACCGTACTTTTTTTGCCAAAACGGGGTCGTTAGTGCCACCTCAAAAAAGAGTGCCACGTCTTTCAACGACGAGAGCATGGTACCAATACCGCGAGTCGAGTTTCGAAAATACGTATCATCTCGACAGCACAATTGTTTTGTTCTATGATGGAACGACGCGTCGGCACAGTTTTTGGCAATTGCTCTTTTATGAAAATTAGCGAATCCCCTTCAACATTTTTCTCCATGCAATAGCCCATTTACTGTTGAACCACACGCCGCTGTGATTACATCGCTTGCCCTACATCCGACTACGGTTCTCGATGCGTGCTTGTATTCGTAAAGTGTTGCGGTCGTAAAGTGCTCAAAGCCATTTCATTACTAGCCCCAAGCAATTCAACTTAACTGCTGATTCGTCACTGCGCAATTTTAAACCTCGATGCATTCTCTATTAAATTCGTAGATGTGCGCAAACTTGCCATTATTCATCCTTTGTCACCAGTTACGATTCGTCAGCAAGTACATTATTTCCATTGTTCGCAATTACATCACGTCAAAGTTTTTTTTACGCTTTTTTCACTTTCGATGGAAAACGTTTTTCCAGCACTCGCTCCATCTCAAGAAATTTAAGTATAAAATTTTCCAACCATCCCACCATGTTTCCATTGAAAGCCACAAGATGAAAAGAATTTCCATCAAATTCGGCAAGGAATTTCGACTGTGTCCCATAGCTTGTCCTTATTTTCAATTTCATCCGGACAGACTGTAGATGAGAGAAGGAATCACACCCCCGACAAGTTTTTTTTCATCGGAGACATTTTGCTGTGATTCCAACCGGAATTACGATCAAGTCGGTAACGAGATTACACTTGTTCGCTTTTTTAATCTTTTGTAAGAGTTTTCAAGAAAAAACATGTAATTCTGGTTTCAACTCTTAATTATGACTCGACTTTCACTCATTCACATCATGAAACTTATTGCTGTAGCCAAAACAATGCTCAACAGTGGCTATTGATTTCTCGGATGCATAGTCGCTCCTCATCAAGTCGAGTAATTTCCGACTTTTTTTCACAGAAACAATCATGCGTCGATAATTGAATGCTTTTCTTTGGAATATAGTAGTTGGCTCTCCAAGGACATGAATGGACAAATTTTGATCAATGCATCTCAAGACTTGCCGAGTCGAAAAATTTTTTCCTCAAAATATCCTCAAACTACTCAATTTGTCTTCATTTTGTACTCAAAATACTCGTTTCTATTGTATTCATTTTATGAAAGCCGCACTTAATGCTCAAAATGTGCTCAAATGTCTTCACACAATTTTATGAATTTTTAATAGGGCTGGAAAAAGTCCTCATTTTATCATCAAAGTACTCTTTTCATTCTCATAGTGTACTCAAAATACTCGGATCAAAATTTGTTCCATAAAAATTCTCAAAATAAGCTCAATATCCTCACATCACGAAAACTGCCTGCATCTAAAAAATATTTTCCGAGTTCTGAATACTTTTTTTGATTGTTTTCATTATTTTGAAGTATTTTTTAATAAAATCATCTTCACATAAAAAAATCAACTGAAAATAATAACACAGTGTAGTTACGTTTCAAACAGTACCAACATTCTCGTCGTCATATTTGTCGACACTTTTACTTTATTATTTTCACGCTCTTTTACGATATTAATCTTCTTCGAATACTTTTAGAGTGCTTCAATTTATGAAATTTAGCCTTGAGCATTGTTTACCATGGCGTAAAAGGCTAAACACTCAAAACACCCATTGAAAAGTGTATTATGACGTTGTAGAATGTTGGCTCAGTACCCTTCGTCGAAATGCTATCATTTATACAAGAGCGTAAGTAACCAATACAAAGCAAAAAACAGTTCTACTCCAGACCAAACATAATGAATAAGACTGAACCTTTTTTGATTTTTATCGATAGTTTGCAAAATTAATTGTTTGCATAATTCATGTGCGCTTGGATAGTTAACCAATTACACTTTGATTTGGAAAATTCTCTTAAACTTTGTATCGACCATATATTACTTTCAAAATTGATGTTTTTGCAAGACGCATATTCTTTCCATTGGTTTTCATGATTCATGTGCACTGATTAATATTCTGATTCTAAAATTACGAAATCAATTCGTTTCAAATATTTTTTAAAAGAATTTATTTACAAATGTTACACTGTTCGCAGGACACATATGTAAATTAATGTTTTTTTTTTTTTTTTCAAAATTCATCTACGCGTCTGGCATGGAAAATGGAATATTAATTTTTTTTCAACAGATAACATTCCATTCTATTTGAGTTTCGAAAATAACCCATTTGTTGGAGCCGATGTATTTTTATTTTACGGGTTTCGATAATAATAAAAGCCATTTACGTTCACTTGAAGTTTAGGAAAAATTGATTCCATTGGTTTCATCATTATATTCAATAAAACCCAAACTACTAAAAGACATTGGCTCTAAGAAATCAGTAGTTTTCAAACTATTAACTTCTTCAAGCAATAATTAGGTAAATAGTTAAAAATTGGAGTACTGAAGACATGCATGTTATCCTCGTACCTGAAAACAATGGAGAGCATATGCTTCTTGCAAAAACATCAATTTTGCAAGTAGTTGTCGATGCAAAGTTTAAACAAACAAGTCTATTGTTTATCACCTCCAGACTGTCGCGTTATTATTTTTATTTTCAGGTTGATTATTCAGGCTCTTATATTTTTTAATTATATGTATTAGGAATATTAATGAAGGTTTCAGCAGAACCTAGAAAATATTTTAAGTAATACGACATTGGAGATAATATTACAATATAAAAACACTGCATAAACAACTTTTCGTAATAATGGTCTATTCTCAAATTTTAAGGATCCTCTTGTAAGGATGATAGAAAAACTCAGCATTGATGGTCGATGTAGGGAATAGCTCAGTGGTTAAGATGCGTGCGTTTCGTTAGGCAGTGAGAGCGAGAGATAGTGAGTTCGGACACCCCGGGATAGGCAAAGGAATATTTTAATTTATGAAAAATCATGTTGTCAGTCACAGACTAAGTAAGCCCCTACGCACATTAGTGTTGGTAAAACGCTGTTCAATAATATTTACTGAATTAACATGTTTTTTTGCATTTTTTTTTAAATTAAAATTATTACTTTACTGTTTTTACTCTTTTTGAGGATTTTGAGCTCTTTTTAAGCATTCAAAATGAGCATCTTGAGGACAGATTGAGTACAAGCAAAGGTGAAAAAAGGAATTCTTGAGCATTGAAACCAGCGGAGTGAGCATTTCGAGAACAAATCGATACTATTAGGTATGCTCATTTTATCCTCAATGTGCTGAATCGGCACTTTAGCAGCCTTCTGAGGACGAAATGAGGATATTTGGCAGCATGGAGATTATGCGATCGACAAATTCTTAAATATCCTCAATTTATACTCAAAATCCTCACTGAAATTTTTCGACTCGGGTTTTTATTGTCATCAGAATCTTCTTCCTTAGGAACTGCAACTTTTTCTCCTCGTCTCCCACCAGAAATTCAGAGAAACGGCTCGAATAAAAAAAATGTATCAATTTCGCACCTCAATCATTAGCGTTAAAAATTACGCCAATAACGCCTTTGTAAAATGTTGAAATTCGAATCAAGCTGTAACAAGTATTCAACTCAAGCAAGTTATTACGTATCGAATAATTTTGAATCTTCTTTAGATTACAATATAAAAAAAAAAATAAAACTTTCTTTGAGAAATTTTTCTTCAACACGACAAATGGAAACTAATTCGATATCACTTGAAATGCTGTCAATTCATAAATGAGCAATACTCGATTGAAAAACTGTACTGGCGTTGCTCATTATGTCACGAACGTGTTTTTATAATTTCATTAATGCGTATCATTTGGCGTAATATTTTTTATCGTGCAATTTTTATGATTCGATATGCGAAGCAAACTTGAATATGATTTGAACATTGAATCGATCGAATTGTAAAAAAAAAAAAAAAAACTTCACGGAGCATGAAATTCGATAAAAATTGGATGGATGTATTGTAAAATCGACCGCAAACGCATCGATTTACAAACATAAGGCTCCGTTGAATTATACTGTCGAGCATATGAACCTAGAATCGCATAGTCTAATTTATAAAGGTAAAGCATGAGGCGATTCAAGCTGGACGTCAAGTTTAGACCAGTAGAAAACTCGAAAGCATACTTTTATAATTTCTGTAAGAATCGAGAATGTTGGAAAATATTCATCCTACGCTTTGTGAACTGATGGTGCTTGGACCACTCGCCCGTGCATGTACATAGAGGTTAGTAGGTACGAGGCACATGATGCTTAACTTTATTTGAAAAATGAAATCACGCCGGCTGTGAATTATTCCCAGTAATGAGCAGTGAGGAGCGTCTTTTGGATCGGTGAATTTTTCCTCTCGACTCTTGTCGTGAAGTTGACGCTGTTTTTCATCGGGGTTTTTTTCATCGTAGGAAGGAAAAGGAGCGAGGAGGGGAAAAGCCTGGATGCCGGGGCAATAGAGACGAGTATCGGGGAGAAGATGCGAGAGTCGCGTGTGTTGCCGGCAATGCATATGCTAATTGCGAAACATTAAAATACACTACCTGTGATTAAACGGAATCCCGCAGGAGTTGGACCGCGCCATATGCGGCATTATTATTACCTTTAATACGCTACGTTCCGTGGTTATCCTCCCGCGCAAACTACTGTAAATGTCATTTCGCATTCATAAGCGTGAGTTACGTTTTTCAATTGTTTCCCCACGTACTCTAAGCTGCGCATTGATTACAATCGGGATGTGCATGAATAATCTTCCAAGTTTTTTCGTACATTGATTTCTGTGCACGTTACGAATCTCACGAGATTAGTTGGGGGGATAATGAAGATTGGCCGGGGCAATGTCGAGTGACGTTTGAAAAACATTTCTTTCAGCGTGGTCACAAATGGAAGCGATAAATGTGCTACAATGCGCTGTATTATTGTACATGTTGATTGACTTGATTTCACAAATGATGAATACCCTTGCACCTGCAAATCACAAAAGAGCATTCGTGTACGTGGCTTTCTGTTGGCAATATTTTCTTGAGAATAAATCTTGTGATTATATTGCACTTGAACCGCGTTAAATGCTGATTGAGACTCGTCTTTATGATTGATCAATGGTGATGGAAACCTATTGGAATATTTTGAAGGAAATAGTTTCGACAAGTACGTAGCCGTCATCACTGATGAGTGAAAACTGGCTCGGCAGCTTTGTTTGTTGCGAGGAATTTTCGGCTGGGGAAAAGTGTCGCAACTAAAATTGAGGAGGCGATTTCTTGTCTTTCATCTTGACGCTGATCAAGTTTCACGACTTGAAAATTGAGGATGTTTGTATTGTGTTGGAGCATTTGAATTCATTGCGCTAGTCACAACTTGAATCATAATATTTCTCCGCAATTTTAACCTTACGTTGCGAAAAAGTCTCAAGTCGCAAAAGTTTTGTACAATGTAAGAACGCACAATTCGTCAAGCTCTTGGAGAGTAATTGGAATTTGAAAAAAAAATCGAAAAATGCCTTTCGCAAAAAGACTTGAATTCTAGATTTCATCTTGTTTCCGAAAAATAGCGATTAAATGGTAACTAGCAAAAAAATTCGCAACTGTTCAAGTGAAACAACTTGTTGATATAGTTAAGCATGTGTTGCTACTTTGACCCATCATCTACTCTCTGTCGATCCAAAATACGAAATCAATCAAGTCGACGCCACGCGTCACGTTATCGCGCTCGATCCCGAAAGAATCGCCGACCAAAAGCACGGTCACGACCGTAAAATGACTGTCTACGTAACGTGGAAATGTGATAAATCGCGTAATTCGTAGTAAAGTAAGGACGATGCTTGTCGCGTAATTTCCTCATTCCGTTTTAAACGAAAATATTCCGAGTCCCTTTTCGAATTCATTCCGCGTACGCTCGCTGAATGAAAACGAGCCTTGTTCGGGTTTTCGTTTGCATTTTCATGGATAAAACAGACGCTGAAACACATTTCGCGAGATTCCCTTTTTTTTCCCCCTTTCTTCTGTTAATAACCCGGCGCTCTTTCCACTTTTTGCGACGACATGTTTTCTTGCGACTCGCTCTCCGCGGTCTCACACTTTTCACATCCGCTTTCCGCTCTTCGCCCATTTCTACACGAAAATAAATACAAAGAAGAGCGAAATTTAAAAGTAGATGTCGCTTCATGAAATAACAGCAGTTTTAGCCTCAGACGCTTTTTTTAAGTGGTCGCATATTACACCTCGGAACAAAAGGCCACTGATTTACGCGATGGCAACTTTTCGACATAAACAATGCCTTTGCCACATTTGAATTATGGCCATGGCTTTCATGAAAAATGCGTAGCTCTGACGATTTCTCGGTTTAAATAATCGATCCTCGTCGTGTACGGGACACTTGCAGAGTCTCTCCGACGTGTCATTTTGGAATCCTTGAAAACTTGCATGAATGATACGAGTCGCTTTTTTTCAATTCCCCGTTGTCTCTGTGTTCTCGAGATCTCAATCCATGTCTATATCTGAATAGTGTAGCATTCTCCCAATGAAATGCAAATTTCTGAATGAGCTGAATAATCGCAAGAATGCCCATCGATGATACACGTGACTTGTTCAAGACTGGCATTCTAGCTCTGATGTATAAATCCAAGCAAATATCGTCGCGATGCGAGACGGCTTCTTTATTTTTCTGCCGCGTCAGAGGTTCATTACCGCGGCCACAAAACCCGCGAAATCTGGCAATCTATCGATACAGCGTTTCCCTGATGACTATCGAACATGTCTGAATCCGTCATTGGACGGATTTCCCGCGTCGTTACGAGAGTCGCAATCGAAAGAACCTTCGTTATTGGCGTTTTCAGCGCTCGCCGCTTCTTCCTGGATACCAAATTTTCATTGTTGCCTTGAACAGAAATTCAATCGATGAAAAGCGTATTAATTCCTCATATCAATCATACTTCGAAACTGCTCTGAATTCCTCGTGGACGATTGCATGTTGAATTGGATGAAAGTAGGTGCTAGAAGAGCAACTGGCTTTATTTTTCAACATTGTCGATGATGGTCTTGAGGTGAAAATTTATTTCGTCGCGTGAAAATTCAAGATTCCTGAGTTGTTGCAAATCGATTACCATTGTTTACCAAATTCGCAACATGAACTCGCCGCATCTACATAATGTAACATTGTTTTCTACTATTGAAATTCCGAGTCGTCATTCGAAATTGACCGTTTCGTTGTTTTTGAGAGGACCGCGTTGTATTCAGCAAGAAAAAAAAAAATTTTCTTTTCTTCTATCCAAATAAAATAAAATGATTGAGGTTTTTCTTCAACTTTTAAAATCACCCGAGTGAAATATACTTACAAACAGCTGAATAAGTTGATTTAAACTGTGAACCACTGAAAATTGGAAACAAGTATACTGCTCGGAAATTGCAAACATAATTTTAACGCCTTCCCGAGTCGAAAAATTTCAGTGAGAATTTTGAGTAGTATAGTAATTTGAGGATATTGAATAAATCAGTCAATTGAGGCATCTTGATGCCGCAAGTCTCAATTTTGTATTGAAACTCCCAAGTCCCGTTCCAGCGAATCGAGGGAAAAATGAGCACACGAAAGAGCTCCAATTTGTCCCGAAAGCACTCAAACTGCTGGATTTGATGGCCAAGCATTCCTCGAAATACTTGTTTATTGGCACCTGTTTGCGCGTCAAAAGAAGACTAGTCCTTGAAGACTAGTCAATATATTTCGTATAAAGTTTTATATCAATACTTTGTTTATACGAGACGTTTTCATCAGCTTTTTTTTCGACAGTGAAAATCACATGAGGAAGGTAAAAAGAATTGAGAATTCCAACTTTGTTGCCCCACGCCGCACTCGAGAGTCGGCACGTCAGATTCGAAATTCGAGCGCGATTATTTATAACGCCGCCCATTTTGGCCGAGATGAGGCGCGCGATACATTTCCGAGTGAGCCACGACGGCGGAGGTTGCGCAACAGTTCTCAATGCCTTTCCGACGAGCCCATCATTTTCCGTAAGGCGCGTCCAGCCACTACGCGGCGCCGTATGCTGCTGTAGTACTAGGCTTCAGAAGGCCGGGGGGCTTTCAAGCAGCGTCCTGCTCTCGACAGCAATCACAGCCCCAAACCGACCCTCGACCAACTCACAGTCGGTCTCAATTTTCCCATTGCTTACCATCTTATAGACAACAATATTTCATCTCGAATCGCCCATGTTATGTTCTTTTCGGGTTTTTTTTTTTCCAGTGAAAAATTTTCTAAAACTTGGTCCACAAAAGTCGTAAAGACATTGATTCTTTCTTTTCCTTTGAATTTCCGTTGTTTCCTCGAACGCATCAAGTTTTCGAATTATCAGCTGAACAATTCATTTTCCTCAATTGCCACGTAAAAAAAAAGTGTTGAGAATTGGACTAATTTTGGTCTAGTTGTTCAGCTGTTGGGACCAATTCGTCAAATTTTAAGGGGAACCATAAGTAGCCTTTATTTCCAAAATTTCCCACGACAAAACAGCTGGAACTGGAGCGACCAGGGAGAATCAAGTGTCTCGTCGATATCAATAGATGAGCTATTAAAAAATTTTCACCCAAAAAAAGGCCCAACGTGAATTATTACATGAACGATTCCAAATGAAAAAAACCCGTAAATATATTTTGTCCTTTAATCCGTATCGAAAAAATTCCCATTTCAACCATCAACATTTTTGTTAAATTCGCACTTGCAAAAGTTTATTCATTTCATTTCAATTCTATTTGATTCAAGGAAGCTTCTTCTCGGAGACTTAATCTTGAAATGGAAAATTCTGCGAAATGTCGATCATTTGACCAAGTCATGTAGAAGCTAATAGAATTTGCCCGAAATGAAAGCCAGTTGCAAAATTATTTTGGACGTTCCGGACAAAAGTACAAATTCACTTGGAAGCAAAGAAAGGCGAGTACTTCGAGCTGAGACACTGTTTACGACGAGTTATAATCACCGAGAGTCAACTTTTTCTTTCTCGAACGTGCCTACAGAAATTCTTGGCACTTTGTCAGTAATTTTTGAAAGCTCGTAATTACGATTTCACCAACATTGCAAAAAGCAGAAAACATTCAGTATGATGAGTTTTATATTCTTTTTCGTTGGAGGCAGAAGAAAAACATGAATAAATAAACGTTTCGAATCAAAAACCATCTGATGTATAAACAAAAATTCTAACATGTTAATAAATTCTGAATCCAAAGATGTAGAACACTTGATTTTCCATTTTGAAAAAATTCAGGAACGATTCGGAAATGGGGTTCGATTTCATTATGGGATACTCGATACTGTTTTTCCCATTATAAAACAAAATAGTGAACAATCTGGATTTTTCATGTAGGAAAAATCTCTCGACTACGCCAACATTAGAAATTTGCTTCGAGGCAATTTTTCTCGAAGCATTATGACGTAACAAATGAAAGCTTAGCAAATTCGTAGTTGCTCGTCGGAATCGTGCAACTTTTCACTCGCGAAAATTACCCGAAACCGAAAAAACCTTTTTCTTTTTGTTTGTATAACGATAAAACTCGCAAAGCACGAGTATCATTTCCATTTCACAAAAGCCCCGAGCGAAACCGCTTTTCTCCTCTCGCATATATTCCTCGATTCGCGGTGGCACGTGAAAATATTTCGCTAATTACGAGACCCTGTGGTTTAAGCCCTGGCTGGCCGGTCACTTCTACCGCACTTGTATGTGGTAAAAGTGTGGTTAATTCTATTGATGACACACACGGATCAGTTACGAGTGCTCCTCAATGATTAGAGGCTTGATTTCGCCATCTTCTCTTTCAACTCCAAGTTCTTGTGGTGAAATAGAGTTGGTAGATGGCACACAAAAGTCCAGTGACATTTGACGCATTTCCATAGTGGTCCTCTGGCGCGAGGGGCCAATTCGAGGAGGCAACAGTCGTTAAATGACATTGGAAAAAGTTGCATCATGGAATTTTCGATGACATTGAAGCACGCAACTGTTGATTTTTGACTAAAAAAACAATTCACTGCTAAAATGAAATTCACCACACTTTTACTGACCGACCAAGGTAACACGAAAAGTTGGGTAGCACAGAATTTTTCCGAGTCCAACAACAGTTACTATTGTTTTTCGTGCAGAGAATGCTTTATTTTTTTTGGTCAAAATTTGATATTAATCGTCAAAAAAAGATTCAAATTAAATCTATTTTTCCTTTTCAGGGAAAATGTTGCGAAATTCCGTACAACCGATGAGGCTTTCATTTGTACCTCAAATCACTTTTGCATTTGGCCTTGTTGCATGTTCCATGCGATATTTTATACATTTCTCTATTGGGTACGAGCGTATTATGCCGTTGGATGAACCATGTCCTCTGCGGGCCAGCATCCATCATTATCGCATCAGCCTTGTCGTTGTGGCCAAATTGACGATCGAAGCCCGGGATCCGGTGTGTCGTGGCACATAATAAATCTCATCGCTTTCTTTGACGTCTGAAAAATTTATCGGAAAATCAAAATAAAAAGCTTCTTCAAAATCACCCGATTTTGCTACAGCATCAAATTCTAGAAATCTATACGGTGATCCATAGAAACACCTGAAACATTCGAAAATTTCCCACAAGCTTTAATAAACAGTGAAAAATACGAGAATTTCAGAAATCTAAAAAAAATCGGAAAATTTTTACAACTTCCATTCCTGGAGCGTCGATTTCAAGAAAGTTGAATAGAAATCTGTAACGATACGTGAAGGACACAAAATACGAAAAGTATAAGGGGGAAAAGGAAAAAAAATTTCAACCTCAGTGGACATGACGAGAATCGAATCCCGTTGTAATGCAAATTGTTTGTTAAAACATTATGTATGATGAGATTCGTTACCCAAGTATCATTTTTCAGGCGTTTTGTGAAAAAAAAAAAGCAATACACCCTTTGGCGAGGGGGAAAAATTGATCGACACAGTATTGGTGAAGGAAAAATTGTTTCGACTATGAAACGCGACAGTATTGAAAGCAATAATTAGATTCAGATGGATAAAAATTATCTCGCGATGAATGGCTGATGAAATCTTTCGAATGTCGGCTTTAATTTACGAAGGAAATGACAAGAGTCGAAAAATAATAATCCGAATATGAATGTAACTCCGCGGGGAAAGCAATCAAATCCGCTCTATTGAAAGTCCAGTGGGAAGTGAATGGAGGAAGCGAATGGAAAACATAAACTTTTGCATCAGGGCCGAGCGTTGAACATTGAAGTAGGCTGGTATATTGGGGTGGTAGCTGTTGAGGAATACGCAGCAGCTAATAAAGGCAATAGGCATGACCACGGCAATTACCATGTTTACGCTCTGTGAAGCGGTTAACAACAAAAGGCTTTGAAAACAAGAGGCACGTGGGCTTTCGCGCCAGTGCCGGGGCCATTGTCACGATCGATGATTATTAATGAATTTTTCGGTCTGGGAATATTTGTTCAATTATCCTGCTGCGCGTTCGACTTGTTTAAATCAATCGGAGGGCGCGCATTACTATGTACATTCCCATAAATGAGGTTTCTGAGGTTATAAATTCATCACGTAGCGCAAACAAGGTCGGCAATAATTTTAGCAGGATATCGAGTACGTATGGCTCGGAATCGTTTTCAGAGTTGCTTGTCGAAAATGCGAATCGTATGAAAAAAAGTCACATAAAAGGCGCGCATGAATGATTGAAGATGATAATAATCGGGGCGCTGTTTCAACTACGTATATGAGGCCGAAGGTCTTGATGAGCTCGGGGAGAAGAGTAGAAAAAGCGAGCTCGAGATACGAACAGTCCCTCGAGTCATTCGGTTCCTGGTGGCTCTCTCAAGTTTAATTTGGAAAGGAGGGACAGAGATGGCTAGAAGGAGGACGACAGCTCGAGGGATATCGAGAAAAGCGCCGAAAGTGTTTTCTTTTTTTCTTTCCCCCCACAGAGCGATTCGCGCGCTGCTTAGATGCTACAGCAGCCACGTCATTCATTCCCCAGAGGCGTGAAACTTTGAAAAGACGTCGAGATACACGGATGAAAAGCGCTGACGATAAATTGCTCGTAGATTGCGAGGAGCGGTTGATCGGTGACACTCGTGCAATTTTTCACTTGCAACAACAGTCCGCTGCTCGAACTCTATGATAATGGTCGCTCGCATGGCAGCCTATTTTTTCTTTCAATCATCTTACTAGCACCTGCACTTTGAGAAAATGTCATGAAATTCTGAGTAGAGGCCAAGTATTGAGAATTGACTCGAGCCACCGTTGGCTTTGTGCTAATCCTGTTAATTTCAATTCACTGACATTAATCCGATAAATTGTTTCATGTCAAGTAAAGTCCACGATAAACGTATACCAAACAAAAGCACCCAAACATTTGACATTTTCTAAATCAAACAGCTGTCGAGCATTGACTATTCGATCCTTGCGATTTGTTTTTCCTAAATTCGGGTACGATTTTTAAAATGAAATTCGATAAATTCTTTACAATTAAAGTTTTCACGTTCTTACTTGTTACAACAACACTGATAATCAAATGATGAAATGACATAGATTATTGATCAAGGCATCCGACATGCAACTATTTCGCATTGCAGAAATTAAATTTGCACGTGTAACGTCAAAATATTACATCATCCTCTGCACAGTACTGTTTGTCGATTATCAAACGCGAAGAATGCAATCAGAACCCAACGCAATAAAAATATCTACAATATCGCAAGATTCTGATGTTTATTTCAACGTTTGAGATTCTCCCGATTCAACAGCATTCTATCCAACTCCTCGTCCCTTGTGATACTCTATGAAATTCCTTTTTACATATTTTTTCAATCAAATGCATTCTCTTCAATTTTCCAGTCGGCTATACTTTTATAATTTCATCAACTCGTTGATCAACTTCGGAAAATGTTACATGAAGAACGTAAAGGAAACAAAAAATTGTCTCTTGTCATGGTAAATGCTGCGCATAAATGAAGGCTACGAATAAATTGAGAAATTCCGTGTCGCATGGAAAAAAAAGATTAGAGTATGGAAAGGTTTATTAAGAGTATCGACTTTCCGAGAAAGCTTGGACAGATATAAACGCTTCATGAGAAACGTAGATGCAATCAGTTAAAGCAGTAGTAAAACTCGCGTTAGGCCAGGCAATAATTTTTTTGCAATACATTTCTATAAAAGTGGGGGCTTTTATTTTCCAAGGCCATGAGCGGAAAGCTGAACCAACGACGTACAAGATTGCATCCTCGCAGACTTGATGCATAAACATACTGTCACTTGCGTATAAAAGTTAAAAAAAAAAACAACTATCAATCCCGTACCTCGAAAAAGGTGCAGGTAACTGCATTGCGTTGTGGGTGAGATAAAATCGGCAAAACAAGTAGTGAAACATGTGTACAGGCAGACATTAGTATAATTTCCGATAATCTGCATACCTGCAATTTTCTTATGCAGTGTTGATGGTTGTGAAATTTCTGGAAAGCTTTTATGAACATGTAACTTTTATGCCTTCTCAATTGGGCATTGGACAACAAATGTGGATAGTATTCTTACAACAGCTTCATATTCTTGGATATTTTTAATTACATCTTCATCATCTCCGAGGCCAAGTTACCAAACGATTCTCAGGTATGTAATGGCAAAAGATTCCTTTAATATCAACATGTAATTTTTCCTTTGGCATTAGAGAATGAATAGGGACACTCGAGTTCCAATGAATCTCTAATTTAAGACTGGAGACATATCGTTGAATTTTCTCAAACTTACAATACCTCCTAATAAGACTGAAAAAAAGTATCTGGAGGCTTGGAAAATGTAACGAAAAAAAGGGAAAAGATGTGTTGATGAACATCAACATTAACTGAAAAAATGATGGGAAAGCAAAACTCATCCGTGTGAAGGTATTCTTTAAACTTGAATGAAATGCCGATTCGCAAGATAAACACCCGTGAATGTGAATTTGATCAATTACAATAATTCTGACTATGTATTCTGCACTTTCCAATCCCTTGATACACATACATATATTCTTTCAAATGCTGTGAAGAAAGTCTCAATTATCATCTCAAAATTTAACGACTGAAAAATCGACGAAAAGAAGAAGAACCCGATTCAATGTATTAACATAGATAGACGTGTAAAATACAGCTCGCGAGAAAACATTTTTTTTCGGTGATACGTTCTATTCTACTGTATACTTGAATCGTAACGCATCATATGAATGTTTCAAAGTGCATGAAAGAAAAAAATTCACAAAAAAAAAAAAAAAAAATCTGATAGTTATCGGGCATACGAGAATTTCGACCTACTTTGTTCCAAAAGCTGCAAAATCATATGAATCTATCAAGTAGAAGATGTGAAAACCATCGAAGATGAATTTTGAAATAAAATGAAAAAGGCGAGTGGAGAGCATTGGCGGAGAAAAATCGGGATTTCCCAGGAGTATAATATGCAAAGTAGGTTTGTTGACGCGAATCGTGGAAATAACAATGGATGGTGCCGTTTTCGAGCGGCGAGGCGCCTGCCTGCTGGGCGTTGCACTTGAGGGGGATCTCTCGAGTCGAGTCAGTCCGGCGTCAAGGCGAGTCTAGAATGTACATGGCCAAGTCTGTCCCGCGTCTGACACGGGGCATTAAAGCTCGCCTCCGACTTACGTACAAGTGTATACCTACTTACCTACTGCGCAACATACAGGCATAACTGACACGCCGGGCGGCATTATCGCTTTGTGACGTCCGCTCATGCTCATGTTGCGGATCGCCGTACCAAGCTCTACTACTGCTACTACTACTGCTACTTACAATAAATTATACTATCAGTGCAAGCCTTCCGCGTTCGTTTTCACTCCACGTTGAACGTCGCGTAAAACGCTGGTTCGTTCGGGCTATTCTCAGTCTCCAGGGCAGCATTCATGTAATGGCCATTCCTCTTCGAGTGTTTTATACATATACCTACGGCCGAAAAAGTACTATATTCAATTGATGAAAAATGTGTCGGTAGTTCAAGCAACTCGCTTTTAGTATACAATTTCTAGAAACCTTTTTTCTACACACACCCCACGTACGAGTCTCTCTTTTCGTAGCACCAAGTTTTCTACTTTCTATTTATAGGCAAAGGTGGGTTTTTGAGGTAGCAACTACTCCCGAACGAAACGTAAAATTTTTTTTTTTTTTTTTTTTACACTTAAAAATACGTAAAAGATGTAATTTTGAGAAAACAATATTCTAAATAAGATTAAAAGAAAAAACGCATGAACATGGTAATGAAATCAGGTTATCGAAGACTCTATTCATCAATAATTATGATCTAGAGTACGGGGGGGAGGTTCAATCCCCCAAGTAGGGATGGTGGCACTTTTTTTGATTCTGAAAAGACGATGTCACTGGTAAAAAAAACTCTTACGAAAGTCAACCCCCCCCCCCGCCCCGCTCCCCTCCGCCACGCTGGTAGTAAGATTCTAGATCCGCCATTGATGGACGGTCAACACTTTTGCGCACTTTTCTAAACTCCAGATGACGAATGAAAATTTCTGGAGGGAAACCTGTTTGCTTTGAGAACGAGTACGAAAAAATGGCGCCGCGAATGAAAAGTCAACAGTATTTTTTTCCGCCAGGCAAAAAGTTTGAAACGCGGTGGCATTTGAAAACGCTTACCGAGATCCAGATGGATATGTCCGCGTAAATTGCAATATCTCTAGTTATTTGCCGAGGGGCGCGCGTATGTGCGAGCTCATCACTCTCATAGGAATTGGGCTCAATCTCATGAATGACTACTACTCGGTCTCTTGAAGACGACGACGGTGACATTATCGCAGGTCGGAGAGAGCAGCTAGAGAGAAGAAATGAAAGAAGGAGAAGAAGAAGACCAGGAGGGCAAAATCCGATGAGAAAACAAGGCGTCAGCGAGGGCTGAAAGGGCGCGGACTGGGAAAGTAGAAAATTAATATTTCACCGAGTCACCAAGTATAGTGGCGTCCTTCGCATCAGCCATTATCGGGCTGTGCTTTTCACCTTCCTTCCTTTCTTCCTTTTTTTCTACCTGTTTCACCTCACAGCCTACTTTCAAGAATATGTAGCTCCATTTTTCTCGAAAACTCCCACCGATTCGTTTTTCCCCCGAGCCCTCGAGGTCATTGAATAGAAGAAATGTACGACATAAAGCCACCAGAGCCATTCAAGATGATGAACGACTGGAATTTCCGAAATCACGTACATGTTGTGAAACTGCTGTAAAACCAAAATCTCGAGTAACTACGAAAAGTAAGACTTGAGATTCGACTAATCTTTCGGAGGGCTGAAATTAGTCCGCCTTGATGATCCAAAGTCACAGCTTCATTTCAGATTCCACGGGAAATTGGTGAATCTGCAATGACATCGACTCGTCGTGTCAATAACGAAACACTGGAAACGCGCGCCTCGCCTCTTCGCACGTATCACAAGCTCGACATGTGCAAATAGATATTCCTTGGGCACCAGATTCAATTTTCTACGCACCAAGCACCGCGAAATTCGAGCGACGTGCTCGAGAACTGCCTAATCCGCGAGTATAAAGTAATCATCCATCAACCTGCGGGTTACGCGTACTTGTTCGATTTCCTCCGATTCTATTCTTCGGCCTCCAACGCGTCGCGTTTTCCTCCTCTACATTATTGATGCCTTTTTCTCGTTCTGCGATACGACGACGAGGTATTTTTCAAATCTCATCATTTTTCACGCGCGGAATAGCTTTTCGCAGGGACGAAAAAATGTATACATACGTTGGTGACATGCATGGCTCGGGACTCTGAGAAATCGCGAAAACACTGATACAGCTCTTGCAGGCATACGATTACTCGGAAAAGTTATCAGCATACTTTCTACTGTACGAAACACATACAGAAATGAAACAGTTGAGAATGTAAACAATGATGCACAAAGTTGTCAAAAAAGTGCAGTGATATTCAACAAGATTATCACACTTTTTCTTCGCTGTTTCCAAATGTATAACAACATGCCAGCTTTATTGCTGGAATCGAAAAAACTATTTCTCAAATACATATATGAAGCCCCGAAATTATAAAGCAAACCATAATTAATTTCAATCAACTCCAAGTTTTCCTGGACATTTATTCATACTTAACACTTTCGTGTACGGCGCGAATCATCGAATTCTTGATTGAAAATGAAACGAAATCGTGAAACTGACTGTATAATATTGTACTTGTTTTTCGTACGGTGGTGATTGTGCTCAGATTTAAAACTAGGTTTGGTGATTCTTTGACGTCATCTCAGTTGATGGCAAACATGCGTTTTATGACCTGTACTTTTTCCAAATGACCAACAGAAGGGAACGAATCTCTCGTTGACTTTCATCGCTGATTGTTTCACTAGCATTCGATACAGGATAAAAAGAAATTTAAAGGGATTAGGTGAGGGAGGAGGAGGAGGAGGAGGAGGAGATGGATTGAAGGAAATTTGAAATTCCGCTGACCAGACTAGGCTGATGTATCATCTCCTACGCAGCTGGCAAACTCGATTCGTTGCAGAGGGAGCTTTATCTGCTCAATCAATGAGGGTCGGCGAACCATTGCGTCAGAGAGTTGTACGTACGTACTACGGCGAGGGCTGCGCTCCGTTCGTACAGCGTTCCGGCAACTCGGGTCTTGTTCGAAATCCGTGATTGCGGGAAATTTTACCTCATTCACCACTGACCGTCCGCCAATAGGGCCGATTTCACAACCTCCCATTCTTCTCCGTCAGTCGTGTATCGATTGTCCTCACGAATGAAAAATGAAGCGAGCGCAACGCAATGTTTATCCAAATCGTGTATATTTGGTTTTCATTTTTTCCAAGCATATCGCATATCTACTTGCTAAGACTATGAAAAGGGTTATTATTCGAGCAATTTCCTTTTACCCGCAACTCTTGAAACCTTTGTGAATTCGATCACGACTATTGCCAGTTTCATGTTGTTGCAAGTTTCAATTGCACCCAAGTATCTCTCGAAAAATTCATCCAACTTGCAAGAGACTTGCAAAGTTTGTAGACTGTTGATGGACATGTCTCGACTGTTGAAAAACTTGATGCATTTAAAAATCTTTACATCATCTCGAATACGGTTAAATTATGATATTATATATATACATGGTAAAACTTGCGCGTCATCTCCACGTCTCGAATCGGATTTTGCAAAATGTCGGCAAAAGTCAAAAGTTTCGATTTAAATGGGTACGTGTTCAATCTCGTGATTTAATTAATCGCCTCTCGGTCCGGCACTCAAGTCGGTAAGGCCAAGTTGGGAAGCGAATTGCGAGTAACAAAGTGCTGCGACATCTTTAAACAACCCTTTAGCAGGGTTGCAATCTATTTCTCGAATGAAACGAAGCAGGCTATGAAAGCCTTTGGAACACGCTCGACGTTTTCGAATTTTCATTGTTTCTCGGCGTCTGGCGTTTCTGGTCCTCATTTTAAATCGATTTCGCCTTTTGCGTATTCTTTTCATTGTTTACGTTTTCATTCCTTTCATAAAATGCGAGAAAATTTCCTCATCAGAAATTTTCAACCTGTTCCACTGTACTTGCGGCTTCTGCCTACGTTGTGAAATTTCTCATGTTCAAGAGCTATCGCGTGAAACGAAAATATTATTACTAGATAAAAGCCTTGTAGGTCGTACAATTATTATTGATATTTTAAAAACCCAATTATATTTTTCAACCACCAGTAAACAGTTTTACGCACAATTTGGTCAGTTTTGTTTTGGATTTTGAAAGCTAAAAAAGCATATAAAGTTTATAAGTTGTAAGATATAACTATTCATAGTGACATGGAAAACCGGGTCGATCTCGAAAAATAAAAGGAAACTTAATTCATCGCTGTAGGAAGAATTGCTGATTGGTTTTACGTTCGGGAGTTGTTTCTTTTCTGATACGACTCGACCTTGGGATGACAAATTTATCATTCTCGAACAAACGTTTTCGTTTTTTTTACTGTCTAATCGAGTTTTTTCTTCATCTTCACATTTCGCATACAACTTGAACTTGCTTTGCCAAAAAATGCAATGATAAAATTGTAGAGACCTCTCAACTCTGATTGGTTATTAGACTGGTGTACAACTCGTGTGCTTTCAACTTGGAAGCGCGGAAACACATGGGCGAGGAATTAATTAAAGTGTTTTTGCGAGCAGGGCTTAACCAGGCTGATGTTGTTTTGCATGAGCGTTCCAATTGAAAGACGCGACTTTGCTTTACGCCGAGAACCAGCGGGTTTTCCGCCGGGTCGATGCCAATAAATCGAGCGACGAGAAAAAGAACAGGCGCCTAAAAAAGTGGATGGAATATTCCAGCGATTTAATCTGAAAATTCTACTCAACGCGAGCGTATTATTATAATTGGTCGCTACGAATTGTCCTGAAAACACATCGAAAGGTCCACCTTGATCATTCGATCGCATCAAGCGTAGAATGCCTCTTCTTCGTGGATGCATTCCAGCTTGATAAATTTTTTTCTTCAAAAATAAATCACGAATGACTAACTTGAGAGGAAATGTTGAAAATGGAATAGTTTTCGGCAGAGTTGTTGAATTTCCAAACAACGCATTTCAGTGATGGAGAGAATTAAAATTGCTTAAAAATACCGTCATTTTTCCAACTTGCGAGTTCCGATTGTTCTTGGGATTGGAATTTTGTTCTGCTGTGCTAACCAGCATTTCCTTAGGCGAGAAGCATATTTTTGTTTCATAGAGTTATACGCCCTGTATCCACATTGTTACAATGAGTTACAATAAGTTTGTCAAGATATCATGGAATTCATAGCGTGATTTTCGACTTGCGCTGACAAGGACGACCTCTCCCACTGTAGCCTCGAAACCGACATGATTATTTCCGGTCCAGCGGCTTATCTTGGGATCAGAGCTAGCCTTTTTTTTAGCCGGAAGCACAGCCAAAATCGATATGCCCTGAAGGCGCTTTTACAGATGCGCATACGTGCATCCACGTTTGCACACTTGGCATCACGGGCGCACGGGCTTGAAGAAAACTCGCAAGTCCGCGGAGAGTAACGATTCGTGACTACTTCCGTATGGCGTACGTACGACGGCAGAGCACGAATAGAAGAGCCTCGTGAGAGCAAAAGGCAGATTTGCTTACATTCCATTTTCTCTACCCTCTCCTTCTTTAAACTTTTTCCTCTCCGACTTGGTACGAGACGCGCAAAAAAACAAGGAAATGAAAATAACGAAAAAACAAAAAAAAAAGGATAACCAGAGCTCCTTTTACAATCATTTCGCTTGGGATGAGCGAAAGAATCTCCTTCCCAAGTTGAGGGGCTTTCGTTGTGAGATTCGCGGAAATGAATCGCGTTTGACATTTCAAATCACGGGTAGAAGCAGAGGGGGTTTCGGGGGCTCAACCCCTTTTGAAATTTGGGTGAAATTCATCATTTTCTCATGTGAAAATGACAATTGTAGTATATTAATTTCAAATTTCAAATGCAAGAAAAAATTGCGAGTATGAGAAAAAAATCTTCAGGCTTGGGAGTCACGAGATTTGCATTTCATCATATATTATCTAATACACCTCCTGGAAATGAGTGATTCTGGACTTGAAAAGTTGTTCAACCCTAAAATCCATGCTGCCCACGTCTCTGTTGATTTGTAAACATGGCCCCGAGTGTCGCTCTAGATAAAAAAAAAAAAAATACATTTCGTACTCATATTGAGAAGATTGGAAAGAATATTTGGTCGCGTATGCGACGAAGACCATTAATTTTAAGGGTAGCGAATAAACGCACTTGTCGAGCGTCGAGCCCTTGACATAAATTTAGCGAGTCGCATCGATATTTACAATTCGCGACCCTAATGGGACGTTCCGGCAAAATGCCATTTTATTGCGAAGCTCGAGCCATTCTTGCGCGACCATTCTTCCCGTGAAGAAGGCAAAGCTCGAGTGTAATAAAATCCGAGTCAATTAAAGGAACGCCGGAGAAGGAGGACGCCATTAATAATCCCGTGGGCTCTCGGCTCTCCAAGAGCCAGCTTCTTCCCTCGAGACTCGGCTTGCTGTGAAGAGGAGCGCGCGAATAAGGAGAAAAAATAACCAGAAAAAAGAATGACGAGCACTGCTCTCCTTGCAAACATATTTTGGCGCGACTGCGACGAGTTGTAATTAGAGAGTTTGTGCATACGTGGAGCAGAAACAGTTGATGGTCCAATTCTCTACAGTTTACTCGAACAATTCATTTCGACAAGCCCCAACTGCAGATGGACGAAATTGGAGAAATTTCTTTTTGAGATTCAATTTTCTTTTCCGAGTTGTTGGAAATTTTTGCGCATGTACTTGGCGCATGGGAATTTTCGCAGCAACGAACTCGAGCTATATCTGTGCAAGTTTTTGTTCAATTTTGAAACCGAAAAAATCTAGTAGTACGATGATTTACTCGTTCCAGCAGCAGTTCCTGGAAGAATCATTCACTTTGAAAAATTTCCTCAAACCTCTGGGGGGCTGGGAAAAACGAGACGACTCGCATCACGCGCAGCATATTATAATGACGCTTCTCCTCTGCTCCGTGTTTGATGTAGCGTGTAGGTTCATCACGTCGGCCGGCACGGAGAAAATTAGGGTCAACTAGGTTATTTCAACTCGATTTTGAATTTTGTTTTTCCCAAACTGTATTTGTCCGAGATTGATTTTCTCTCGCGAGAGCCCTTTCTTACCTTTGTTTTACTATACAAATGGAACGATATCGCATAAAAACGTGTAATTATAGTATTCGGAAATGTGAGAATGAAACGTTTCATCAACTTGCGGTATTTACGGATTTACTGATTCGAATAGTTGGAACGTATAGCGCTCCAATCGAGGAGCAACTAATCGGATAATTGATTGAAATTCGGTCACGCGATTACCAATCGACGCTGAAAATTGGAATCAATGGACATTATACATCAACGTCGTTGGCTTTGACGCCTATCAATGGCAGATTGACGAAGCGCGAGGTTTGCTACCCCTTACGAGTGATACGCTTTGACAGCTCATTATCATTGTATATATGCAACGATAAATTATACATATGCCACTTTGAAATCATATCACGCATAACGATGCTGGATTGGGGGAATTGAAAAATCTATCAATCTGCGTCATCTTCGATGTGGTGTTTTCTTCACATTCCTTTATCGCTGCAATTTCAATTTCAAAATACGTGGAAAAAAAATGTTGCGGGTCCACAATCTTATAAATGCATATATTATATATTCAACGTCGTGAGTTATTTTAGGTAAAGTCCACATTATTTGAGGTAGTGATGAATTTAAATGAAACTTGCGTTTCGACACAAAAGCTTGAACATGTTTTCAAATAGAAGATGATGATGGTATAAAAAGTTTCAAGTTCCGGAATTGGCGAATTGAAATTATACCCATAATTGGTACAGTATTGATTTTGAACTTGACGAAATCGATTGTAGTAATAATAAATGATTAGGGTTATGCTACCCATTATCCTCATTATCCAACAAGCACGAAAAAAAACGCGAAGCGAATCATAGGGTAATTGTTAAATGTGGCGCGAGGAGGTGCCAAAGGGGGGCACATGTGAAATTGATAAAACTTGCAGAAGCACGCTCGCATAGCTCGCATCCAGGGCATTTGAGAAACGCACGACGAGGGCTGAATTATTATAGACGATACTGTTGACCTCGCCGCCGCCACTCTTCCGGCTGTACGAAAGCTTCACTCGACCCTTAAATTTTCCCTCTGAGCTTATTTTATCGAATTTCACGAGCCGTCAAGTTTCCCGCGTAATATAGACATCGGGGATAAAATTTCCAAGTAAATTGCGACGCTCGCCTTAAACAAATCGTTCAATTTGCTCTTCATCATCGCGGCGGGAGTCGAATCTTCATTCCTTCGTCGTCCTTGGACGGGCTTGATTAATTTCATCCTAGTTCTCTACTGCGCCATTCGATACCCCGTTCGACTTTATTCGGCAATAGGTTTCATTTCGTCAAATAAACTCGTTTCAACTTTCTACGAATTGAGATTCACCTCTCAAGGCTGTGGCTCATTTCAACACAAATCGCTCAGGCCATTCTCGTTTGGCCATTCTCGGCCAAAACGCTCACGTTTTTTTTTGCGTGGCAATTCTTTTATAGCATCCAAATGGAAATCATCCACTCGATCATCAGTTGCTTCTTCATGGAGAATATTTCAGTCTCGGCTAGAGAGTTGATTTTATCAAATTGACAAACGCTAGTTCTTTTCTTCATGATTTAACAACTCGGCTGAAAATTGTCCATATTGCGTAGTTTATTTTTCGTTTTTGAGGTAAAACTTGACTATGCATCAGAAATTGATTAAAAACTGGCGATTCGCGATCGTATTTTAAAAAAATCCATGATTATCAAGATTTCAATGTTACATTAATTTTTTCCTCAATTTTCCCAAGTTGGTAAAATGAACGATAGCGAGTATCAGTCCCTATGGTGACAGAGAACGATGCATGAGAAGCATAATAAAATATTACCATCAATACGAAATCTCTCCCAAAAAAATGTATTCCAAATATGACACACTTGAATGCATGAAACACAAAGCAACGTATATTCACTGCACGTTCGTGCTCTTAAGATAAAGATGATACCAAAAGTTTGTATCAGGAAAAAAAGTTTTCAACGTCGTTCCGCTTTGGAACTTGATCGCTGACTTTATGCACCTACTTTTGAGGGGCGTGTCGAGCACAATTTTGATTTTTGACGTCACGAAACGTTTGTTTCGAGCAACTTTTTTATTGGAAAAACGGATTGAAAATTATTGAGAACGTGCAACGCCTTTTACAGAAATGACATGATTGGATTAACTCCGTTCCTTACTATCCGGCAATCGGACTTTTGAAAGCAAGTTTTTCTTTTTTGTAAAATTTGTTCAAATCATCGACCGCCTCCACAGGTTCAAAATTTTTTCATATCCAACATTTTTGAAAATGCCGCACAGTTTCTGCGGTTTCAAGGAATCTGCGAAATGTAAAACATGGATAGGAATGACTTTATTTCAATTTTCTACAATGTGAAAAATCCAAAACATGTTGTGTCAATCATCTCCGCGCGATGGAGCATTCGTTGATTTTGAAGAATTGCTGATTTCGAAAAACTCGAGGTAGGTGGAGGCATAGGAACAACAATAATGATGATGATGATGATGCTGATGATGATGATGATGATGATAATGCGTGGCCTCGGAACATGATAAACGCGTTAGACTCGCGGGTCGGATAGTTTTCAGATCAACGGGAGGAGGCGGAGGAGTGCCTTTGGGTGCTCGCGTGGCAAGTCGGCCGCACGGCGGGCAAAGTGACTTGGCTAATTGGCTAATTGTGCCGGTACAAGATTCGGCCATCAACTCGCGCCGCAACCCTCCCGACACTTGTTGTTTCAGTGCAGAAAGTTCTTTAAGCCATAAATTCCCGGTGCCGAAGAGGTCGAAGCCGCTCCGAGCAGCCACGTAACCTTTCGCTAATTTCTTTGCTCGGAAAAAGAAGAATCTTATCGACTTTCGACGAGAGCGATTGTGCTCTGGGGAAGAAAAGCTTCCACCAGAAGCTGCAGCAGCAGCCCTTCTTTTATAATAAATGAACAAGTGGGCGTAAAAGGGCTGCATTTCTGATAACAGCGCGGAATCAAGGACTTGGCATTAGAGTTTGCCAGCATGTTCTTCATTACAATGATTGGCAAGTTGAAGGCTTGGTTCGATAAAAATATTCGCAATCACGAGACGTGTATACAAATTAGTCGACGCGGCGTTCGTTTCTTTGAATTTTGCAAAAGCCTGCCCTCGTTGCCAACAAAGACCAGGGAGGCAAGAAAAGTTGAGTGAGAATCCGTCATTTTTCGAGTATGTAAAATGGCTTTTATCGACACAAGATGCCAGATGGAATAATGATGTTTAGTACTTTCAAGCTCCTGAGATTTTTGGGTATGTCGCATCTTGGAGAACGTGAAACGTCCTGAACAGAATCAACGAAACGTCCATTGACTTTGTCCTTTTTTATACTACAATTGGATTATCGCAAAAAAATTTTTTTCCTTGCATTTTCAAAATCATCCGACATAGGATGGGAAAATTTTTCATTTTTGCCAAGTTTGAGAATGTTGCATAGTTTCTGTAATTGCAAAGAATTTCTAAATCATTTTACAATTTACGAAATTTTCTTAAAATCCTGCGGAAATTCGCGAATTTTTTAAAGCCATTCATCATTAAAATTTCCAGATTCTTTATTTCTTTTTTTTTGCAAATTTCCAAAGTACGCAAGATTGATTGGATTCGTGAATTTGTCAAACATGAAATCGCACGATAAAACATTTTTCCGCTTGAAAGAATACTGCAGTTTTTCCAGAGTTGCACCAGAAATTCCTAAAATTTTCAACAATCTTTTGAATTCATGCACGGTTTCGCAACATTTCTCGAAAGTTGAACAATTCATTCCAATTTTCAGAATTTTTAAAGGTTTTTCAAGTTTTTCATTTTCTCAACTTGTTAATCTTTGTGATATTTTTCCAAATTACCGACCTTTTTCATACGATAAAACTTTTCATTTGCAAAAATTGAATCATTATTAAACAGTTTCAGTACTTTGATGGCAACTTGGAAAATGATTTCTAATCTCTACACAATTGATTTCTGAAATTGTATGCAAAGTTTTCCATTTTCTATACATGATTGAAAATCGCGCGATAATCTCGAAAATTGAAAAAATTTTCCTTCAACGTTTCTGCATCTATTTGAGACAAGTTTTAAACGTACTTGATCTTTTTCCGACTCCTACATGAACCTTTGAATATTTAGCGACAATTTTTTTACAACATTTACTCTTTTCTTGCCAGACTCGTCAATGTAGAAACAGATTTCGAAAATCATTATTGGCCAATTTCTTCGATTATTCATGAAATGAAGGAGGCTCCAAGAACGTACCGAACACGAGGCCCGATTCATACAATATGAGAATTTTAGCAACACCCTTTGGCTGACGGAGGAAAAGTGTCGAGAGCTGCGAAATCCAGGGTACGTAGTACCTACCGATTATGCAAGTAAAGTCGAGCGTCGTCGGACGGAAGCAACGGTAAAGACGAGCCGAAATTTGCATAGTAAAATGACTCTTTCAGAGAATGTAATTTTTAACTGTCTCTGCATCAGTAAGGGCTCGGCTGGATATGGGGGTAAGGTACCCATATTATTATTATAATCCTCCGTGCTTGGCGATGGTCGATTCAGCGGAGGAGGCCAATAATAGTACACGAGTCGTGTCGTCGGTGGCATGGACCGGCGCTTCTTGACGCATGGCAGTTGTGCTTGACCGCGACGCTGCTTAAGCGTCCTCCTCGCGTTATCAACCAACTCATTTGGAACAAGCACGACGGCTCCAAGGTACTTGTAGATTGAAGCTGACGATACTGCGCAACGAATGCATCGCCCAACAAGTGTTCCCACAGTCTCCAAAGAAGAAGGGTCACTTGCTCTCTCGATCGCATCCATTGCAAGTGCACTTTGAATAGCACAACAATTGGACTTGCCTCTTTTTCCACGTTCATCAACAAGATTCATCTGAAAAGCACTTGACGTGTACTACACATGACATTTTTTGTTCTCCGAGATTCGCATGAAATCAGGATTGTAGGCAGAAGAGGGTATTCAAAGTCCTTCCGGAATTCAAGTAAAATTCACGAGCGTGTTTCATTAAAATGACAAAACGAGTTTGAATCCAGCTAAAGTATTCGATGATTAAAATGTACGAATAGTGCATTCAACGGTAGTTACGATAATGATTGGAAAAGCACTTCAACTCAATGGATAATAAAGGAAAAATCAGGTCTAGGGAAATGCGAAAAATTTCAGAGTCATCTCGGAGTCTAATTTTCAGAAGCGTATGTAGCACAACCTATGTACAAAAACTCGAGAAAATCAGCGGCGGATTTACGTAGGGGTTTTTTTCGGGTTGAAACCTCCCTCCCCTGTGGGGAAGGTGGTACTTTTTTTTGCATTGTGAAAAGATGATGTCACTGGTAAAAATAAACCCTTCGAAAAGTCAACCCCCCTCGCCACCGGTAGTAAGTTATTCCAGATCCGCCACTGTAGGAAACTCTTACAAATGTTCCTGAAACTTGTCGTCCATGGCAAACCACCAAACCAACCTTAAATCAAACATGTGCATTTATTTGAATTTTTTGGATTCGCTTGTTTTGACATTTCTGAATTTCGAGCACAAACCTCTTCTCGTATGTGAATGAAAATTTCGCGACATAAAATCAGGCTCGCGATCCCGAAGAAAATCACGCAGAAAAAGTGAGCAAGATTTATGGGATTTCTCTCGTGATATTGAGCCGTGCAAGAAACTTTAACCGAATCCCGTGTCAACTACTGCGAGTCGTACACGGTTATCGAGACTCTAAAAATCCTGATTGTAAAAACGTGGAAAAGCTTTCCTGGATGATGAGCGCCGACGGAAAAAAGAGCCATAAATATCACCATCAAAACAAAATCCAAGTTGACTCTTGTCACATTGCAATTTTCATCGCTGCGGAAAGTTTACGAAACTGCTTCAAGCGTAAGAGAGGAATGACTTGATTCATCCGCGCTATCGTAAAATACGAATTGGAAAAACATGACGGGCAGAAAAAACACCGTTTGAATGGAATGTGCCTTCGGAAATTATAAAAAATCCGAGATGAAAAAATAGCACGTTACGCAACAGGTATGTTACGTATCGTGAGATATATGTATATAATAGTAACGGGTAACAGACCTTGCCTTTGGCTCGGCCAGTTGGTACTTGTTTGCGTGAGATGTTTTTTGTTGCGATAGCCGACAGCTCACTTCAAAATGTCACTTTTGAGGTTAGAGTAACTGAAAATTTCATACAGCATTTTGCGGTGATTCTGAAAATGATGTATGCGCATATGTTTCCTCGAATCTGTTTTTTGAGATATTGCAAAAAACTTTTTTGTACATCGCCTCCTCGAAAAAACTTTGGTTAAAAACTCGATTGAATATTTTCCGGCTGTGTACTTGCCTGTCTTGCATGAAGAATTTTTTGTATCTCGAACATTAAGACGCGCGTTTTCGTTGTTTACGCGCTGAAAACCCTACGGCCGCCTTTTCGAAGCATGTTTCGGAGCGCGTGAATTATCGTTTGTTTTGTTTTCACAAAGACGAAAAGTTGCGGACCCATTGGCTTATCACGGCGTTGAGGTGCGAGGTCGCCGTTTTCCTGCGAGTGCCTAGGGACGGCCGATTCATCGATTCGGAAAGGCGGCCTTGGGTTTCCGCACGTGCACAACGAGAGCACTTGTCGAAAGTTGTCAATAAAAGAAGCACTGTTCGTATCAAGGCGCGCACTTGTGTTCTTACTCGTTTATGCATATAGTACGGAAAATACTATTAATCAATTTCTCGGAACAACGATAACGATAATACGTAACTTTTGCACTATCGTGTATTCGTAGTGACAGTATTTTTGAAACACGTCGAAAGTAGAATTTGAGGTGTCTTTTTCGTAATCAGTGGACTCGGGAAGAACCGTGGGTAACGCACTCGCAATCACGACTTGGCGCCAAAAAGGCTTTTTATCAGCAGCGCAATGTCCTATAGGGCTCGTGGCATTTAATAGTAGTATCAAGAGAGCTGGTAGAGTTGTAGAACAAGCAAAAACCCTTTTTCACTGCACACATTTACATAAGCGGATCTTATGGGCAGTAGTAACGGACCCAACACGAGATTATATGACAAGTGCGAACTCGTCGCGACTCCTCGAAAGGAAAAGAGCCAGTCAGATATTAAAATCTCGCTCTGAATACGATATCCCTCCGTGCTGTCTTATATACGCGGGACGACAAGAATGTGCGACGAATGCCCATATGCGCCACCGAATAAGGCACGTACCCGGAGACAGTCGCAAGCAACACGCGTATGAAATTCCAAAAGTCGCGGAATTTCATTGCGAATGGACTTGGTTCGTGTTTTTCCCAAGCTTTGCTCTCTTGGAGTATATTGAGTTTGGACATGTAAACAATCGCGTATGAAATTCTGAAACTTTTGCACTTGCTACGATTTAAAATTGATGAAAAACGCACATACACGCAAATGGGGAATTCGCAGAGGACATGAAAATGATGCTTGATTTCTTCAAGTAAAAAAGAGGAAAAAAGCAGAGTAAATACATGAAGGGAAACGTCCATTGGCCTAACGCCTTGGAACAAGTGCAATCGGTGCGATGATTCAGGAGCGCAGGAAACGAAGGTGTTGCGATCAACGTGCCCCACAATCGACGCGTATGATTAATGTTGAACAGCCGCTGCTGCTGCTGCGAACAACGGCGCTGGAGATTGTTGTGCTCCTGTTGACGCGCCACTGAACTTGGGTAACTTTGGGGAAGGTAGAAACAGGATAACAAGCTGGAAAACGTCCGAGAGAGTTGTAACAAAGATGTCCAACGTCGAAATTGGTACAAAATACATTGAACCGAGCATTTCTCCGCGTTGAGTTTTTCTTGAAAAAGACGGACATGTGTCGATTTTTTCAACAGTGTCCCGTACGGGCGGACAGCAAACCAATGGAGCTAGCCTACATTCAAGAAATTTTTCGAGAACGAGATGAAACTGCCAAGTTGTGCATTATGTCGACATTGTTTTTCAATTAGTGGAAAAACAATATTGTACAATTATAGCTGATGCGACTGGGAAATAATGGGTACGTGTAATTTTGGGTTACAACTGGGCGTTTTTCTCAAGTTTACGGGCAACTATGTCTCGAGGTAGTCTCATCAAAAAAGGGATAGCCCACGAGCTCTTTTCCGAAGCAGAATTATCATACGCGCGTATCTTTAGAATCTTCACTTCAATTCGCTCTTGTATTGCAAATTTTCCAGATTGTTCATACGTGCTCATTCTTCACTGGCATCAAATTCAAGGCGAAACAAATTACCAACTTACCGATAAAATTGAATTTTTTTCTACTCAACGTTCCGGACACTAATTTTGCGTCCCCTTCCAAATACCTGAACGAATTTCAATAGTTCTATCCATGATATTTTCAACCCGTTTTCCCTCCTTTTTTCCTTTTTTCCGGTGATTCTAATTCAAGTCATGCCAACGTGATAACGATTGTATCTTTTTTCCCGTTGCTCGCGTGCAAGAACATTATCGTAACTAACGACTCAACGATAAATTCTCCACAGATGTCGCTGATACAAATTTGTCTATATTATAAAACCGGATTTTGCATTATGATATTTTCAATTCCGGTAAATTAGAGATTTTTCAACTTACATGTATTATCGTTGATATCTCGAAAAATCGATGCAAACTTTGAAAATGCTTTTGGGGTTTGTTTATTGATGACCCAAGGTTGTCATTTTTTCGAAAACTTGCCAAGCATTTATCCGAAAGCCGAATTTCGTCCAACTGTGCGTGACTTGATCCGGAACCACGCATGTATGACAATAATGTCCGAGTAGGTTGATACGGCATTTCCGTGTGGGTTTTGAGATGCTGATCGCAGCAGGCAGCAAGGCTCGAAAATTACCCTTGAAGCTTTTACGATAACGCTTGTTCGACGGTCCCTGCATTTACGAAGTAGCGTGAAAAGCCAACTACCAACGCCTCCTCGGCGCCTCTGTCATTTGTCTCTCTTGCCGCCCCGGCGCGATACCATAGAGGCAAAGTTTCAAAGACCTGCTGCACAAGTTGAGCGTCCCGGGGGCGACCGCGGCCCTGGCACCCCCTAAATTTGCTCATTCCAAAATTAATGGTTTCCACGATTAGAAAAACCTCCGTCTCAGGGCGACACGCCACGTTCGCTGATCCCCGCCTAAATTCAAAAGTTCATTCACCAGCTCGCGATTTATATTCTCATAACCAACTGCTCAGCCGCAACTCTATCACTTTGCTTCCCTTTTTTCCTGTATTTCTTTTGAATTTCTCGAATGCACGCTCAAGTTTTTTCAGCTTTTTTCTAGCAGTAACAAACACTTTTTCCCTGATTCCGAAAGGGCTTTGCGAACCTCCACGTTTGGAGTTGGAGTACATGACTACTCCTTAACGTAAAAAAACGAAAATTCAAGAACCCCGAATCATGCATCCTAATATACTAATACAATATTGCTGAAAATCTCCTGCCTTTGCAAACACTCATGCATAATGTGAGATTGTGCAAACGTTGCGAAAAAATTGGCCAGCATGATTTATACTCCACATGTGAATTCAGTGCAGCGATGACTTTTCGATTCTGCACGTTGATGCGTTGTCGATGTAGTTATTCATTCGGAACGCGATACGCGGTGTAAAATACGCGGATTCAAAGGGATGAGGAGGAGACATCAAATGACATCAAAGTGTCATGCTCGCGGGGGGATGCTGCTGGATAGGTTGCGTACATAATAATACCCACGCCACGGGACGTTCAAATACAATGTACAATCAAATGTGTACATATAATGGGCAAATTAAAATGTGTACTTGACATTCCACGTACGTCGGCAGGAGAATAATGTGTCGTATAACAATAGCGTAAGTTACGCGATTATTGGTCTCGTGCGGTCTTGTAAGACTAACGCCGCCAATATACCAATTACGCGATGCCCGAATCGCGTATCTCTCCGACTGATGATTATCGGTTCGTTAACGTACACTCAGTGTCTCCAACGTGTTTCTACCCAAGTTGATCCAACGATGCGCTATTCTTTCGCTACTTTCTGCTTGATTGATTACCTCCAACCTTAGAGTATATGAACACAATAATACTGCGAGATGCAGCATACTTTTGACGAGAAAGTCAGCAAGGATTGAAATTCATATAGACTCGACTCAAATCACAAGTTCCCTAATAGCAAACGTGGTGCTATCGACTCTATGAAAGCAAACCGATAGCAACTCGCTATCAAGTCGATAGCAGATCGGTATTGGTAGCAAGTTGATGGCAAGTCGATAGCATGAGGGGAAAATGAAAGCACCATTTCTCGCAGACGACGCCACAAATGCCAGAGAAAACGCTCCACGTAGCCTTCGTATTAATCATAATCCTTTCAATTTTCACAAATCCAAACATGATTCATGTCTTGACTGCGAAAGTGTAATCGGTCAAGTATAAGACATTTTTATATCGACTTGCTATCGGTTTGCTATCAGAATCGATGGTGAATCGATAGCACTGAGTTTGCTAGGATGTTTCAGGGTGTTTATAAAATCACATTTTTTGCATGTAGGACTGAGCGCTGTGTATATACGCGCACGCGTTAATTTTTTTCTCACGAATCATTAGATTTTCAAGATAATAAGAGTGTTTCGCTCGATCTAAGCGATAAGTAAATCGTGGTTCTCTTTTCACGAATTCTCGACTAAAAATTTTGATTTGATGAATCTGGAAAAATTGACTTTAACGTTATGCATGCACGAAAACACGATTTTTCGAGTCCTGTGAGCTTGCTAGGTTCCCACAGTTGACGGTCAAAGTGAATTCGCAGTGAACTCACGGTGAGCTCGAAAGTGATGTCGCAGTGATTAGGCAGTCAACTCGATGGTTGGCCGGGTGCTTGATAAAAAACGAAATAACTACAAGTCCAGCTTTCGTTGAATTTATTTTTCGTATGTTCAAATAGCGAAATTCATGTTTTTTCAACTGTGGGAAATGTTTTCATCGCAAGTTGTGGTGCAACTGGACAATTGTTGAAAATTGTGTTAGAGATTTTTCGGAGTTTTCGAAAGGCCTAGAAATAAAGAACCGTTAGAAGAAAATGGTGAGGAATTTAGGGGAGAAATATCGGGTGTCGAAACGGGAAAGTGGAAAGTTCGGGTTATGAGTGCATTAGGGGCATAGATAACGGTTTGGTTAGAAAATAAGGGGTATTGGGGAAAGTGTGTCAAGGTTAAGGGGGAGGATAGTGTTAAAAAGGAGTCAAGAGAGAGCTGAGAGGTCAGTCGTTCTAGTTTTGTACCAAGGGCCGTATGGCTGTTAAATGTAACTTGAATTATATGAATAAATGGAGAATTATATTCTAACAATTGTTGCGAAAAAATTTAGAAAGCAAAAAGCACATATCGGAGTATGTGATGCAAGTAAAAAATGCCACTTCTCCAAGCCCCGCGAAACGAGTATTACGAGTTTGGAAAATTTCATTCACTTTGATGAAACTCTTGAATCTCGGAACGAAATTGAGCGCACGCAGGATGAGAAGAAATCTAATTGAAAACAATTGCCGTATATTTGAAACACTAAACAACATTGTATCTGTCTTTAAAAACTTGAAAATCGGATTTCCAAATTCAAGTACCTTTGGATGCGAAACGTGGAAAATTGAAAATCACGAGAGGCTTTCTTTTCTGCGAATTCATTCTCATTCCTTTATTTCTGCGTCGATGAAAATTTGCAAACGAGGCGCTTGAAGGTTTCAATTCGCAGCGCTTACTGCACTGGTCCCGGGGGGAGTAGTCTCTTTTACACGGGAAAATGAACAAGAGCAGGCCAGGTTGATTAATAGCAGAGCACTGCAGGCATCAGGCCCATGGCACGTCTTTCTCGCTTATTCCATTCTCTTGGCGTAAAGAACGCGACTATTTATCATGGGCGATGGTTTTGCGTGTTATCAATTTCGCTGACTGTAACAAGTACGTGTTTGAAGAGTTTTTGTGATTCTTTCCGCATCTGCGGGGATGACGAATCATCTCCTCCAACGCAACTCGGCTGGAAATAATTTTCCACTTGACCCGGTAGTTCGTTTCCTTCGATGGCAACTCATCATTTGTTATTTATACGCCTTGCCATCCGGGAAACGTTTAATTTCCCGCTGGAGCGAAAATTGATAAAAACGAAAAGTAAAGGATCGAAGCGGGCGATGTAGTGCGAGGTAGCCAAGGCTTTGTGAAAAGTCGTCAAGCACCCTAATCAAAGGTCGTAAGCTGAAGGGAGTTTTGAGGATTCAAGTCTCTCTCGACGATCAGGTAGAATCAATTATTCTTCAATTTAAAAATATGGAAATTCATCACGTTGATTATTTAACTCGGGTTTCATGAAAAAAAGGACAATGAAAAATAAAATGTTTTATTCAAAATTACTTATTCAACTCTCCACGAAATTTGCCAAGTTGAGAAAACGTATTCTCGTAACCAGATGTCAAAGGTGAACAATCATAAAATCCCGAACAAAGTATTTTCTCTGCTTACACCCTTGATATGAATCCATCGGTTTTCTCAGGTATTTCTCATTTTTTTGGAATTTTTAACCATTTTCGGAAATTCGGGAGAATCCTTCATTCGATTGCTTATCGCGTTAGCCAAAATGACGCGAACCTTATGGGCTATTTGCAAATAAATGCAACGTGTTACATCAAGTTGTCAAAGGGATATAAATTTTCGCAAAATCGATTCGCGGCTTACATATTGCTTTCCCAGCATTGCGATTCCCTCGGGTATTTCTGAATGGACCCGGTCAACGAAACAACTCTGATGTGCGCATCGTTATTTTTTCCTTCCTTCAACATAAACAAAAAGAGAGTAAATGTTACATGTACACGCGAGATACTGCGCAACTTGGCGAGTCAGCAAGTCTAAGCGCTACTAAACTCAACTGAAGAAAGCAGTTGAGCGAAAGGCAAAGATTAAGCCCCCCAAAACTGTTTGCCAACAAGTTCCGGGGTACAATCAGTTGAGCGTCAATTCTGGTCGAGGAGGTGTTTCAGTGGTTCCCCAATGCTCCTCATGGTCAGTCGGGAGTGATACGAATTCCTTCGTACCACTCTCTTGAATTTAATCAACAAACGCAAACGTCTCGAGTACTCAGAGTGACGAAAAATCTCAGATAGTTGAGAATCCCAATTTTCTAAACTGGTTCATCTCCGTAATAAAAAAAAAACAAGTATCACGCATGAATGCGGCACAAAAATGAAAATGAAAATGTCGGAGAAGCATAACATTTTTGCGAATCAACTTCATCTTGAGAGTAAATTGTCGACTACGCTATACTTGAAAACACTTGCGAATCTACAAATAGATGGACGAGGTGTTTGAATCGTGTAAAAAATCAAATTTAAAAAAATGAAAAAAAAAAAGATGTGCACTTGCGTGAGCAAGTACAACAATATGCTCGAGATTTGTAGTAATCAGGAAATGTGCAGAATCTGCTCGAAAAATGGTGGAAAATGAAGAATATTTGTTGTGCATTATTTTTGAAAACGGATCAAGTTGAAATGTCGTTAACGCGGAATCGATTTTTTTTTTTTTTGGTTTTTTAACAATGCTTGTTTTCTACAACAGTTGAGAAATTGTATTTCTCGAAATCAATACGTATCTTGAAACCGCTCGTGGCGTAGCGCTCGATTATAATGAAATGACGCTCAACTGGAAATGTGAATATTCGTCCACGGGCTAGTTGGTATACGTGTGTAACGGAAATTGAGCTCAACCCAACGATCAATAAGCTTTTTTCTAACGTTCTCGTACAAGGTACTTTTGCATTCATTGGTCAGGTTCCAGCTCAAAGTTTTTTCCGTTTGCACAAGCCTGCGGTCACCGATTAACTTGGCATTGGATCAAGTCCAACTTGCTATTTGCACCGGTTTAAATTCTTTGATCCCCGTCTTTTTCGCCCTTTTTTCGATTACGCCATCAATTTCACTGCGTCCTCGTTTCTTCGCGAGCCTAGGGATGAAGCAGCATAAACATTACTACGCGCACAATAAACGTACGGCAAAAGTAACGTGCGCGTCGTGAGTAATGTTTGGTTATTCATATTTTATATCGATTTCGTCAAATTATCGACAATGAAGCTTTTGCACTTATAATCCAAAGTTACTTTGGCAATGACTTGCTTCAAATAAATCTTTGCGCGTGTCGTTGGATTCGCTCGAGTTGTTGGGAAGATGACGATGATGATGATGATAACTGAGGAGAATAAAGGCCCGTGTAATGGCGACATTCCATCTAGCTATCAGTTACGACTCGCAGAGTCGAAGCTAATCGAATCTCGGCATAGGTTTGAGAGGCTACGCAGAGAAGCTTCGATGAAGCAGGCGCCCGTAACGCGTTGATCAATTTGATACTCGCCCAACTATTCTCGTTCTTGTTAACCAAGTTGAACAATCGCCCGAATAATTCGCTGATGGTCTTCACCCTCGTTACTCCTCCCAGCTTGCTCATTGACACCAGCATAGGTATCCACCCTTCAGTGATTGATTTTGCGATAATCCCAGGGATTCAAGTATAAAGCAGCATAATTACAAAACCGTGTATGTATATATATACTTTTCGAGATTTGGCCAAGGACATGTAAATGTATAAAAACGTGCGAGATTATTTTTGTTGAGAAAGCAGGAATAGGCAACATCTCCGTATAAGCACTCGTGCATTAGAAGCAGAATGTCTTCAACGCCGGAAGGAAATGTAGAGTACTTGATTCTCGATAAAGGACAATGAATTATTGCCTTCTGGCTCGGCGATGATGCCACATGCTATGACGACACATTATGTCGTCGCGCCCAAGATTCTCAATGTGCTTACGCTTCGTAAAATCTGCCGACGATTCTCTACATCATGCTCATCATAAACCAATGTTGACAATGCGTGTTCCAACATTCATTTTCGTCATAATTTCGACTCGTGGAAACAGGATCGACGGCCAGGGAGCTTTCAACATTTTCGTTACTGAATATTCTGGCCAGTTCTGGGTTGCGGTGGCAGTCGCAGTTTTTTTTTCCTGCCAAAAGAGAAGCCAAACAAAATTGAATGAACAGAGACTCGCGAAACACGCATCAGCAGGTTACAGTAGCTCCCATAAAACCAAAACATGCCATGACTTGCCCAAGACTTGAGCAAGAATCTTGACAGCTCTTGCCCAAGTCTTGGGTGGGCCCCTGTGGTCACAGTCTCACCCTAGTCTTGGGCAAGATTCTGGACCTACTCTTGCTAATGTCTTGCACAAGTATCTTGATCTTGCTAGGCACATCCAAATCAAGATTCCTGATCAAGTCTCGATGTAGTCTTGCTCAAGTTATCAGAAAAAAACGAAATGAAAAAAAAATTCACTTTGTCGGGATTTGAACCCGCATCGACTGGTTGTCGGGCTGACACTTGATCAACCAAGCCATGGTTCGTTTTGTTTACCGAGAGCATGCGAAGCATCGTGTGTCGCGACACTTATTTTAATAAATACCCTTTACAAATTCATGATTATTTCAATGTAACATTTTACACACATTTTTTCAGGGCCTCACAGAAAAAAGTACCAAGTGTGGGCAAGATCCGCGCTCCACAACTTTGGTCCTCCCATTTCGAGTCGATCAGTAAACATAAGTGTATACATATTGAAACAAAAACAATTGAAAACATTCAAGTTTATTCTCAAGCCTCGCCCTACACTTACCCAAGATTCTGACCCAGAATCTTGCACGACACTTGTGTGTGTCTTGCGGTCTCATTTAGTCCCAAGCTTTGCCCGAGACTTGCCAAAGACTCTGGCCCAGACTTGTGTGGGCCTGTGGCCACAGTCTCACGCCCTAGTCTTGCCCAAGGGTCTGGACCAGAATCTTTGGCAAGTCTTGACATTGTGTCATTATAACCTCAATTACTTGGGTAAGATCATGTCAAGCCTAACCCAAGAATCTTGTGTGCATTTGAGAGTGTTCTCGACCAAGATAGGGTTTTATGGGAGGGGAATGAAATTCAACAAGTTGAAAGACTCGATCGATTGAGAAAATTATGAGACGCTGTGCATGTTTCCACGCTGATTAAATGAAAATCACAGTCTCGAATCGAATGATGCGGAAATATACGTATGTGTAAATACGCATGTGTAAATATACGTATAACTGAGGAATGCATTCGATCGTAAGTGTGTTATCGGTTAATATTGACGATACCAACTTGCCATATAAGCGTGTTTCAATGTCAAGCCCTACGGCATTGGGTGTTGACGCAATCATCACCTCACCGTCGGCTCTTATGAATATTTACAATACTCGAATCCTGCGTTTACAGCGCACGTATGAGACCGTGGCTGGCTGGCGCCCAGAGCCTCCTACATGCATGAATACATCTCAGGTGCCAAGATTTCGCAGGTAAATAATGCATTCCTTCAACCTGCAATTTTGCCAGTTTATGCTTCCTTGCTGAAAGTTGAGAATTCGATTCGGAAATCTAATATTAGTCAACCCGTATTTGTTATCGTAAGTGTACCCTTACACCTGAGTGCATAGCTGATGTGAATTTTTCAACATAAATCGATACCTTTTCCACAAGGAGCTAATTTTTTTCCCAAAAATGAATTTATAGTATTCAAGAATATCATGTCCCATCAATAAAAGGTAGTGTACGTAGAGAAAAGTAGGTATTCAATTAAACTAATTTCAAGATGGAGTACACAACATTTCTTCATCAATTAGAGCATTCGGTCAAATATTTTCTCTTATTCGTCGATTTCTTTGAAATGAACCATGTTCATTTTTACGATTTCTGAAAATATTAAAGTTCCTGTAACTTAATAGCTGTACTGTACAATCCTTAAATACATTGCCTGCAAAGTGGACGATCATTTTTCTTAGCTTCAAATACTGTTTGAAAAAACAATGGAAATATTTATTTTTCCATAATAATTATATTAGAGATTATTTAGAATGTATTCACAGCCGGTCGAACGAGATTTTTTTTAGAGGATAGAAATTGAAACTTGGATGACGTTATTGACTCTTGAATTTTAGAATCATTGAAAAAAGCTTTGTCATATGAAATAGTCGAAAATTTTTCAAGTTTCAATGATAATCTTTGAAAGTTGGAGAATTTCGAAAAGCAAAAAATTCTCTGAAATAGTTAAAAATTATCAAAAAATCGAGTAAATTGTAAACGAATCTGTAGAGTTGTAAAAAATCTTGATAAATTCAAGCATCACATATTTTGAAATTTTTTTTTAAATTACAAAAACTGCGTAAAATTTCTGAAATTTGTAGAAAAAAAAAAAAACGTTTGTCCTACGTATATTGCGAATTATTTTGAATTTTTAAGTGTATCCAAGTTTCATAATGCAACTAGAAAATTTTTTCTCCAATTTCAAATCTTCTCGATATTCCTGCTCAAACGTTTATTGGTAGATTCCTGTTACCTGTCGACGCAAGAATTAATCATCGAGTCCCATATATTTTTCATAATAGATACATTATGGAATAATGCATAAAATTTTCATGATAATGTTCACGTACATTTTTACGACATGAAACAAATTGGAAAAAATTATTTATCCATCATTTTCGTTTCTAGAAATGTATTGTTCGATTTACCACTTCATCAATAGGCTCTTTCGTCGTGTTTCAAATTCAGGAGGTATGACCTGAATTCTGTTATTTTCTTATCAAGTTTATGGAACAAAAAAATCCATATGTTGAGACGACTTTGTGGACATCATTTTAATGCGATGGTATCAAGTTTTCGGCATTCGACAACTTTTCAAGTTCCAAAACTAAGGGTCACAGTGCATTGCTACATTTTAGTGAAATTCTTAAAATAGTGTTTTTCCTTCGAATTCGGACTGATACGGGTAGGCCACATAAAGGTGATGGATTATTGTACAAGTGTTCTAGTGAAATTGTCATACTTTACAAACATCCGACTAAGAAAAACACATGACTCGATGGAAATCATTCATTTTTCATAACGTAAAGAATTTTCATCCAAAGGGATACAGAACTCTGTGTTACAGTAGGATGAATTCAGAAAATCATGTAAAACCATTTATCGGCATATCGTACGTAAACAAATTCATTCCAGATAATTTAACTCTCAAATGCGTATGCAAATAGTGCAAATTATTCTTCATCATCACCCACGCACTTTTTCCATGCTTCCACTGCATTGTTAGCTAGAGAAAACTTGGGTCATTCACCAAGACATGAAAAATCGACAGTCAACGCTTTTTCTGGAGCTTGGCTAATGATGTCTTCTGCTTCTGGAATCGGTTTAGCGTCCTTGATCATTTTTTCTTGAACAATTCAAAACATTTTCAACCGTGAGTTATATCGCTCTTAACCCTTTATACGTTCGTTGAAAACGAATGAATACTTGATAAATTCAGACAAATGAATTGAGAAGATAATGAAATTAGTAGTCCAGACTCGTGTCTTTTCATCAATCCCTCCATTAGATTGCTTATTTAGACTTTCTGCAACTACTGTTATCATCCTTGTATCGCTGTCAGTTTTTCTTCAAATCATTGATAATTTCGTCATAAAGACGCAAGTAGTGCAAATTTTCATTAATATCAGTATAATTTTACTAACATTAAGTGAATTTTACACTATGAAAATGATTCACCAGTTGTTATGTTCTATTTGAAATTACGTAAGCTGTTTAGGACGATTCATAAGACACGCTAGAAATCCCTACCTACCGATACTCGTGTTATTTAACATTGCCTATAATGAAAAATCATAAGCATAAATGCTCCAAGACACATATGCTCTAATGATACAGAACTATTCAACTGTTCACTTAATTTGACGAATAGGATGAAACATGTTTGTGAAAAATTGTCTATCCGTGAAACTATTTATTATATTGAGTTTAGAATTGAAAAAAAGATTAGGCAATGATATTACAATAGTCACCTCGAATATTTTACTGAGATTCTCCAACTTTTTGAAAAATCACACTAAAATACAAGTTATCGATCAACTCTGTACGATAAAACATACTTTGACTTAAAACATTTAAAAAATGTCACAGTTTCTGTAGTTCCAATAGTAATTTATAAAATTTTCCAAAATCTTCGAAATTCATCATTCTCCGAAATTCTACTTCGTCTTCGATTTCCTCCATTGATGGTAGATTTTGATGTAATCAGTTAGTCCTTTGCTGTGGATGATAACAACATTCTCGATGGTAGTGTACAACTCGAAATAAATATCACCATTGTGACCCATGTCGAATGGAGGCGAATTCACAGTCGCATCAACAATTTGGAAAGAAACGACATTGTTGAAAAGATCTGTAATCCCAATCATTTCAAAGAACAATAAATAAAAACTCAAAAACACGACCATGCTTGAAAAAAAAAAAGTATAAACATAAACATAAAAACGAAAAACAAATTATTAATAATATACATGACCTGCTTTGAAGAATCCGTTGACAAAGCATCTTCCATTTAAAAAATCATTATTTTTATAAACATTAAAAAAAATCAACCAAAATCGAATCCCATGCAAACGAAGGACACAAAAAAAAAAAAAAAAAAACAACCAAACTGTCGAGTATTCTACAAAAGAGTAAACAAACGAAAAAATTGTGTTAGTTCCGAAGGGACAGGATTTTAGTATCATGTAACGACAAGTCTACAAATTTTTAGAGTTTTAACTTTCTACCAATTCTCACGCGAGAAGATAATTCTCACCTGCGGCTTCCCTAATACTGGCTACCCAAGGCAATTCTGACCCTTATTACTAATTCCAAAAAAAACGAGTAAACCGAGATCCCATAAACGAAATAACAGAAAATATTTAGAATAAATAATTTGTTTGCAACTTGAATATTATACTGCTGTTTTCTGATGATGGGAAAATTTTTTGATCCTTTGGAACCAAATTATACAATTAAAATTATATTCTTGTGAGTTACATTTTGCATAATTTCTTTTTATACCATTATTGATTTTATTGTCATAATGGCTTTTATTCTCTTTTTTTTATAATTCAGTTTCTGAGCCAAAACATAAAAGTATGAAACAATTACGCATATGTTTTGTTTCAGTTACATAATTTGGCTTCAAAGAAACCAAAGGAGAAATTTCCTTATCAGTTTTTGGTAATTTTTGGAAATTAAAACCTACCATCTCCTTCACAAGTCAGTGGACCCAAAGTGTGAACTCCTTCCTTGTCATCGAGAGGTGTTCCAGTGACCCCAAAACGTAATTGTTTCACAGGGAGATGACCCTTTTCCACGATATCGCCACCGTCTTCGAGCCAGCCTTCCAAATTTGCATCGCAATCACGCCATTTCGCACTATCCGCACAGGTCCCCAAAACTCCAAAATCGCATTTTTGGGACCCCGGCAAGGCCCCGCCCCAATAATCCATTTTTTGGTTGTTCCTCCCAACCGAATTCGCTTTGAAATATTCATCGTTGTGCACTGGAAAAAAAACACAAGAAAAAAAAATTACACTCAGAGAGAGTCGAAATAAAATTTCAAGTTACCAAATTTTTCTTTAGAAAATATCATTCACTCCAGAATAAATTCGGAAGATTTGAGTTCCTAAAGTTCCAAACTCTGAAAAATAAACGAAAACAGAAAAAATTGTTTCTGTTACACATTAAAAATAGAATAATAAACAGTTGTGAAAAAACGGGATTCCCCAAATTTGAAAAAAAAAAATGTATTCTTCCAATGAATTCGATGCTTTATCAAAATGTAATTAATTATCGAAAAAAATGAAAATCCAAGAATATAATCGAACATCAAAATCTGTGTCTTTTATTTTTACTGATTTTTACAGATGAAATTTCCGTCATTCCGGACAAATTTATATTAATGAAAAATTTTTTATCACCAGGAAATTACGTTTCTTTTGTGAAATAATGTAAAATCTGGGATTGTGAAAATTCTGAAATGCAAGTAAAGCAATTATAATATTAATAATATAGATAAATGACCGAGTATAAATAAATATAAATGTATTACATAGAAATAAATAAGTATTGTAATATTATTAATATTCCCCGCTTAAAGAAGCCCATTAAAAACCATTGATCAAAGTTTCATTTGGCCATTTGGGTGACATGAACGAGATAATATCACCACGATGAATTTCATAATCCCTTACAGCCTAAGAGTTGCGGAAAATGTAATCGTTGTCTCGAGAATTAGCATTCAAAACCGGTTGCATTGAAATCTCTTGGACCATTTTTCCACAAGTTTCGCTCGTTTCGCTGATACTGTCCACTTGATCTAAAAGAAATTTTTTACAATAAGTAAAATAAAATCCTTTTTACAACAATTTGTGGTTTTGTATAAACCTGATATGTTATTTCATCAATTAAATCAAGACTGCCTGAATATTTCAAGAATTTTTTGAATTGATACATTTTCATTAGGATTCCAAGATCATTGGTAATCTCCGCAAGACAAAATTTTTATGATTCCTACAAATTTCCCGGAAGCTACAAAATTTATTCACATTAACGTAGATTTCCAAATTGTATTAAATTATAGACAAGTACAATATTTTTGTAATTTTATTTAAATCTTGGAAAATCTCCTACTCCAACTACACATTTATTATTTTGTGAAAATTCGAGAATACAAAACTGTCTTTATAATCATGTATGTTTTTACAAAATCTATTGAAATTATCGAAAAATTATGAAATCCAAATATAATTTTTTCAGTTTATGTACCTACAGTTCCAAAAGTTTAATATTAGACGAAAATAAAAAATGCCTACATTTTTCATTTTTTATCATGAGGAAAAGTGTGACGAATATTTTTTAGGGAAACATCAACTTTGTTGTTTCAATCGAAAAGTGTTCGAAAGCAGTTAGAAATCTTGACTGCTTTAATAACTTGAAAATTTGTTCGTTCAACTTTAAACGTTTGGAACTTGAGATACATTTTCAGTTTCGAGTTATTTAATGTTTTTTACATTTCCAACGCTCCGATTTCTCAAATTTTTTTTTTTACATAATTATTGATACTTGGAAAATTATCAATATTACTGTACGAAATAGTACATTTCGCATCTAGGGGAAAAATAAATTTCTCACGAGGGTGTAAGTTATATCCCGAGCCGAAGGCGAGGGATATATTAACCCGAAAGAGAAATTAATTCTTTCCCGTGGTGCGAACGATTTTTTTTATCGTAGCGGTCGACAAAGCCGACTTTTGCATGCGAAGCGGGCAAAAAAGTAGGCTTTTCAGACCTCTGCGATAAAAAAAATTTTATGCCTTCAAAATTATTCAAAATTTGCACAGTAGCTGTAGTTTTATGAAATACTACACTTTTTTGCACAATTAAGGAAATTTACCAACAATTTCTGAACTTGTCCATGTTTTTCAAATTATTCATAATTGTTAAGAATCTTTCAAATTTTCAATGTTATTTGATTTACTGAAATTTTCAAAATTTTTAAAATTTTATCGAAACTCTTAAATTAATTGGCCATCTTTGCATGGTACGTTTTGGTTTTCAAGAAATCAAATTGTATCAGTTTCGAAATTCGTAAAATTGTTTACATTTATGTCTCTAATTCTGTGAATTCTCTAAAAATTGAGAATATTTCATCCAATTCAACAAATTTTCCAAAACTGTCTGATTTATTGAAGGTTTCTTATACTTTCAGTGTATTTGAATTTATCGAAACTTCAAAATTTTTAAATTGGTATTGAAGTTTTTAGAACCAACTGCGATTGTCTTACAATTAAACGTTTTTTGATTCTGAAATGCTCAAAATATTCAATAGTTTGTTATTTTGAGAATGCTCAAAATTTCCTATATTCAGTGAAAATTATACTACGCCTAAATCGCAAGAATATAATGATCAATCTAATTTCTTTTAAAGACGAGAATAAGTTAATTTCTGTATCTGTTCGCTTTCAGTTATTCATAATTTAAATTCTCTGGGAAAAACTATTCAGATCGCAAGGATTCATGGATAACCTGCTCGCTACAGGACTTGGTAATATTGAAAAATTGAAAAATTAGCATATTTTGCTGCGTGGTTATAATAGTGCTAAAATAAATTCATGACTCCTGGGAAAAATCAAGGAATGGCTCTATATATTGACATAATAACGTTGATTGATTTGAAAATTCAATTCGAAAAGTTATTCTATTGAGATTGCATTTTGATTGTTGATTTCAATGTCTGTAAGAAATACCTGATGTCTTCATATGATATTTCGGGAAAAATATACTGCGGCTCAATCGCAAGAATATAATGATTACACGAATTTACGTGATTGAATGGAAGAGGTTGATTTCTGTATCTCTTCGCTTTCAATTATTCATAATTCTAATTCGCTTAAAAGAAAAATTTTGATCGCAAGTATTCATGGATAACCTGCTCGCTACAGGACTTGGTAATATTGAAAAATTGAAAAATTTGCATATTTTGCTGCGTGGTTATAAAAGTGCTAAAATAAATTCATGACTGCTGGGAAAAATCAAGGAATGGCTCTATATATTGACATAATAACGTTAATTGATTTGAAAATTCAATTCGAAAAGTTATTCTATTGAGATTGCACGTTGATTGTTGTTTTCAATGTCTGTAAGAAATACCTGATGTCTTCATATGATATTTCGGGAAAAATATACTGCGGCTCAATCGCATGAATCTAATGATTACACGAATTTACGTGATAGAATATAAGAGGTTGATTTCTGTATCTGTTCGCTTTCAGTTATTTAAAATTTTAATTTGCTAAATAGTTTAATTCAGATCGCAATTATTCGCGTTTAACTTGCTCGCCACAGGACTTGATAAAATTGCAAAAATTCGAAAATTAGCATATTTTGCTGCGTGGTTATAAGAGTGCTAAAATGATCTCATGACTCCTGGGAAAAATCAAGGAATGGCTCTATATATTGACATAATAACGTTAATTGATTCGAAAATTCAATTCGAAAATTTATTCTATAGAGATTGCATTTTGATTGTTGTTTTTAATGTCTCTACGAAATACTTGATGTCTTCAGATGATAATTCAGGAAAAATATACTGCGCCTCAATCGCAAGAATCTAATGATTACACGAATTTACGTGATGGAATAGAAGAGGTTGATTTCTGTATCTGTTCGCTTTCAGTTATTCATAATTCTTATTTGCTGGATAGAAAAATTTAGATCGCAAGTATTCATGGATAACCTGCTCGCTACAGGACTTGGTAATATTGCAAAATTGAAAAATTAGCATATTTTGATGCGTGGTTATGTCGTGCGCTTATTAAATTTAATATTTTATTTTTTTTCTCTATAAATTCACCTTTTTTTTTCTTCCAGTCTGAGTGATTATGATAACGTACGATTTATTATAATCACTTACTTCCCAACTTTGCGCAAAAATACCTTATCACGTCTTTAATTGTACTCGACTCCATCTTTTTCGACATTGGGATTCCCCAATCTTGTTTTTGCTTCGTGAACTTATCTATCTATATAATTACTATCCTAAACTACTTTTTCAAGTGTATAAATATAGCATCCAAACGAGGCGGACGCAGTTCTACGAACGCCGTGTTACGTACCATATGTATTTCTACAGTAATAAATATAATGAATTATAAAAAGTTACTCAAGTGTTAATCATTGGTGCTCCACGGCACCACATATATTGGTGGCAGCGGTGGGATTGACGTGCAAAATCAACCCAGGACCAACAAGGTATCAGCGGTTGCAGAAGGATCTACACCAATAAGGCGATTTTGAACGCGGATTCAACTAAGGGCAGAGTGCCAAATCGTCAAAAGAACCACATGGCAGAACTCTAATGCTAAAAGCTACAACTGGACCAACTCGTTGACCCGAGGCCAGAAATTAGAGCATTGAAATCTACGTAAGAGTGAGTAGATAACTCAACTTAATATCTCAAATTTTGTGTTGAAATATCACCTGTCAAAACAGATTCTGTAAAAATGGAGACAGAATATGTAACAAAAAAAGAGTTTAAGTCATTCGAAACAGCCGTTCTCGAACAAATGACAAGAATGCAAAAAAGTTTCGAGGAACAATTTGCAAAGTTGACTCTTTTAAAGGGTGGAAAATCAAATGTTTCTCCAAAATTGCCGGGAATAAAGCATGAAATCGATGAAATCCTCACTGATGACGAAGATAATACCAGTATAAAAACCCATGAAACACAATATCAGAGAATTTCTATTCAAACGGCGCTGGAAACAATTAGAACATTTGATGGAAAAAATATGTCTATTGAGACATTTATTAATATGGTAGAAAATGTTTTGCCACATATCTGCTAATCAGAGAAACGCATTTTCAAAAACGCTTTGATAGCCAAGAAAATTACTGATGATGCTGCAGTCATGATTGAATCTGCTGTACACCTGGAGATCGAGGACCTACTAGAGCACCTCAAAACAATTTTCAAACAAGAAAATCAAATCGAGTCATATCAAACTCAAAGAAGCCTTATGACCCAAAAAAAAGGAGAAACACTTTCTCAATTGGGAACACGGTTCACCCACATAAATTTGAAAATCATGCGTGCAATAAACTCACAATCAGCAGACTACAAAACTAAACAAGTCATGCAAAGCATCGAGCTTGAAGCCACAGCAAAAGCATTTTTTTCAGCAATTTACGATCGAGAAGTTAGGCAAGAAGTTCGCCTATTAAAACCGAAAAATCTGAAAGAAGCAATAGAATTCGCAAACGCGAGCGCAGCGCAACTTGAACTCATCGAAAGGAGACAAGGACGAAACAAACAGGACAGTTACTCTTTCAAAAATCATGGAGATTCAAAGAAAGTCAGAAATCCTCATTACAAAGGAAAGAATACCTATGAAAGGCCCAAAAAGTCAGAAAATGGCTACAATCGTCCCGAAAACATGGAAAAATGGAATAATTCTAAACGAGAAAATTTCCGCGAACGAGCCTCAGACCATCGCAAAAGTCCTCCGAGAGCAAGACAGATGGAACAAAAAGAAGAGTTTTCCACGTCAGAAATAGAGGACTTGCCAGAATACGAGGCATCAACGGAAGAAAACTCCGAAGTCGACGATTAATCATCGAGCTAAAATTTGAAGAAATGAAAAAACCAGGCTCCTTTTTAATAGATTCTGGAGCAGAATGTTCCCTGATAAAATCAAGCGCATTAGAAAAAAAATACCCAGCGAAGCCAGATTCATCAATAGTCATCCTAGGAGTATCATCTACACCCGAAACGACTGAAAGGAAAGCGGGACTAAAATGGAACAACAAACAACACTTTATCCATGTCGTAAGAAAGAACTTTCCTTTTCAACAAGATGGAATCCTAGGTATGGATTTTTTGGAAAAGAATAATGTCGTGATCAACCTCCCAAAAAATCAAGTGATCATTGATTCTAAGATTTTCAAGATCACACACGATTCCATGCCAGAAACTTTAATTGCGAAATCTGACGGAGACAAGCGTGTAATAAAACCGAATGTTATTCCAGCAAGATCATCAAAAGTCGTCGCTATTTAATTAGACCAGCCAGACAGTAATAAAGTACTGCGTCTCAATAAAAACGTATATGCTTTCGTGAAAGTCAAAGATAAAAGCGCACTAATCAATTATAACAACAACTCTGACGCAGATTTGAATATCGAAAAATTAAATTTCGAAGTTGTTGATCATGTTGATATTCGCAGTTTTGATAGTGATAATAAAAAATTATCTATCCAACTTAATGAACTTTCTGAAAATACACGTTGAAAACACCTTTTAAAAAACGAAAGTGAATCCATTTGGGAAATAATAAAAACGTATCCCGATATCTTCGCTCTACCAGGGGATCCATTACCTGAAACAAAACTTGTTCATCACGAAATCCCAACAACAGACAACACTCCCATTAACATAAAACAATATCGATATCCCCCTGCTCATAATGAGGAAATCGCGAAACAGATTGACGAAATGCTAGAAAAGGGCATAATTTCTCATAGCACAAGCACTTACAACTCACCCTTGTGGGTTGTACCAAAGAAACCAGACGCGAGTGGAAAAAAAAAGTGGAGAATCATAATTGACTTTCGAAAATTAAATGAGAAAACCGTACACGATGCATACCCCTTACTTAACATCGATGAAATCTTAGACAAACTCGGTAATGCGCAGTACTTTTCTGCGTTCGACCTCGCATCGGGTTTTCATCAAATACCAATGAAACAAGAAGATTCTATGAAAACTGCATTCTCAACTGTCGATGGACATTTCCAATATAATCGCATGCCATTCGGACTGCGAAATGCCCCAGCTACATTCCAACGGATGATGAACAACGCTCTAATGGGACTTATAGGAAATGTTTGCTTCTGCTACTTGGATGATGTAATAGTCTTTGGAAAAACGCTAAAAGAACACAACGAGAAATTAGTCATTTTGTTCGAAAGATTGAGAAAAGCCGGTCTCAAACTTCAACCGGATAAGTGTGAATACTTACGCCCTGAGCTAGCCTTTTTAGGTCATGTCATTTCTAAAGACGGGGTGAAACCTAATCCGGAAAAGTTAGAAGCCGTAAAAAACTATCCTATTCCAAAAAACCAGAAGAACATCAAACAGTTCCTTGGGCTCGCGGGTTATTACCGGAAATTTATCCACAATTTCTCAAAATTAGCCCTTCCCCTCACAACATTGCTAAAAAGTTCAACACCTTGGCAATGGACATACGTCGAACAAGAAGCATTTGACAAACTCAAGGAAAAACTAACAACACCACCTGTGCTAAAATTCCCTAATTTTAATGAAGATTTCATCCTCACGACAGACGCTAGCAACCATGCCATAGGAAGCGTCCTCTCGCAGGAAGACAAGGTCGAGTGTAGTATCAAACCAGTTTCCTATTATTCAAGAACTATGAATAATGCAGAAAAGAATTACTCCACGACCGAAAAGGAGTTATTAGCAATAGTCTCATCGATCAAACATTTCCGACATTTTCTGTTTGGCCGAAAATTCAAAATTATCACCGATCATAAGCCATTAATCTGGCTTATGAACGTTAAAGAACCCAGCTCGCGACTTATGAGATGGCGCCTCAAAATTGAGGAATTCGAATATGAAATTCTGTACAAAAAAGAAAAACAAAACACCGATGCAGATTCACTTTCAAGAATTCCTTTCGTAGATACCTTCGACAACGTATCATCGACAGAAAATTCCAAAGGCGGCGAAAAATCTCCCTCAAATTCGACCGAAATAAACCATACTGGGGAAATTAACATCAAGAAGGAACCTACGTACGAAAAGTACTCAATGATCGATAAAAATATCTGGCCAGACAACGTGACAAAAACAACAAAATTGCAGACAAAACTCTATTATAAATGCTACCCGACAACTTCAGGATTCACAGAAAAACGAGGAAAAGATCTTTACTTTAGTTCTGGTGAGGACGATGAAAAATGTTTCAATTTACTTGTCAAGATTTTCAAGAAAACAAATTCAGAGAATCTTAGCCTCGATTTTTTACATCTTCATTGGGAAAAACACAAGTTTGCAATGTATGAAATCATAAACATCGCTGCTTACCTTTGGAAGTTTTTTTCGGAAAACGGCGCAATTCTGTTTTTGAAATATTCGGACTATGACCTTCCGCGAACTTCCGAACAACAAAATGAAATCATCAAGGAAGCCCACACGACCGGTGAAAATCATCTGAGCATGAAAAAGACCATTGAAAAGGTGAAACAGGAAACAAACTTCCCGGGACTAGAAAGACAGGTTGAAAATCTCATACATAAATGCAAAACTTGCCAAACGATGAAAAACGGAATTCCCAACCAGCCTCCAGCAGTCATTCCCGATATGCTGAAATTCCCCCGAGAAAAGATATCGCTAGATTTAATTGGACCACTTGACGAAACACCTCGGTAGAACCAGTACATTCTTGTCATACAAGATTATTTGACTAAATTCATTTTTTTATCACCTATGAAAAATAAAACTGCAGCGAATGTTGTAACTCGATTGCATAACGAATACGTTGCATATTTCGGACCACCTAAGGAAATCATGTCAGACAATGGAAGGGAGTTTGATAACAAGATAATGGAAAAGTATGCCGAATTATTTAACATCAAAAGTCGATTCACAACACCCTATCGACCTCAATCGAATGGATCTAATGAACGGACTCACAGTTTCATCAAAGACATGATCCGTACTCACACGAAGGATTGGGACCTCATTCTAAAACAAATAGCAATTGCATATAACACTACAGAAAACAGAGCCATTGGGATCACTCCTCATGAATTCCAATTCGGTACGAAACCGCATTTCCCAAATTCATTACCACCAGCGAAAATAGAGCTAAGTGAACTCTTAGAAAACCTAAAAAACCGACATAACCGCAATATAAAAGAAGCTTCAGAAAAATTGCAAAAGTCACGAGAAATCAATAAAGCAAAAATCGATTCAAGAATTGGCAATCAATACAAATTCGAAAAGGAACAACTGGTTTACCTGAAGAATTCCGCAGCAAACACTCTTGGCCAAAAATGGATAGGACCTGCAAGAATCATCAAACTCAACGAGAACTCAACTGCGATAGTAGAATTCAAAAAGAAAAATTTCCCTATCCATCTCACCAAAATCAAACCTTATTACCAGTAAATTTTAAACATAACCTATTCCAACCCTGTGTTACAGAGATCATTTACCATGCTGCTGATGATTATAATCTTGTTCCACATCTCTCACGGGAAAATAACATCAAAATTCGAGGAAATCCCTATTCCAACGAATCAAGCAACGATAATTGAAAATCTTGGAGTAATAGACGTCTATACGAAAACTTGGAAGGTGTTATCGAGTGTACAAGTACAAACAATCGACGAAGACAAAAAATATCTTGAACACCAACTAAAGGTATTAAGCAGAATATGTACATCCCTCGGAAGCAGTTGCTGGAATCTAAGTAGGTTTTCAAATCTCAACAATAAACTCGCAGAAACTGAGAGAAGTCTCGAACTTTTTAATAGTTTCATTGGTAGAAAAATTGTAACTCGCAAAAAACGAGGTCTTTTTAATTTTGGCCCTCTCAAACATTATATTCGGAACTCTCGATGCGGATGATGCAGAGTATTATAATAACGAAATTGAAAATATTTACAAAGACAACAAAATGATCGCAAAATTACTAAAAAATCAAACGCTTTTCATCAAACACGAAATTTCCCAGAGTATCGAGTCCATTGCAAATTTCGAGAAACAAGTAAATAAACTCAACAACTTTTTTTTTAACGTAACCGGAAAATTGAATGAAATCGAAACGAATGTTAAGCTAAGCGAAAGTATTTCTCACCTTGGAGATTTAATACAAGATTATCATTCAAACCTCGTCGAATTAATATCTGTTGTTATGGACGGACGCCATGGGTTTCCTCACCCTAGAGTTCTTCCCCCTAGACAACTATTTAACGTCTTACGGAAAAATATTGAAAAATTCAGAATACCATTTCCGCTCAAAGAAGAATACTTCGTTTCGCTAATCGATATAAGTCAATTACAAATATTTTACATACACAACAAACTTGTCCACGTCTTGCACATACCTGTAAATACCGAAGAATATATGTTCCAAAAGATAAGCCCAGTACCTATCTTACACGAAAAGATGTATGCAGTCATAATGTTTTCAGAAGAATTTATCGCAAACAAGCTTAATCAAACATTCATTCCACTAAATACCAATAACATAAATTCAAAAGTTCAAAGTAGATATTTTCTTGAATCGCGATAGATCGAATAACTCTTGAATACACCCGACATTTGCGTACACCAACTAATTAGGAAAAGAGATTCATCGGGATGCATATTCAATAAGCTGCACCTGTCCGTAACTTATTGGATAAGATTAGAGAATGGGAACGAGTGGATAGCAGTTCCCCCGAAACCAGAGGAACTGCATCTTTTTTGTGCGACTGATGAGACATTCGAGGTCATTAGTATTACAACCCCTGTAAAAAATTCTATACATCGTAATTGTCAAATAATTACTAATTACGTTTCTCTAAAGCCACACCAGGAGATATTTGGGGCTGAATTGACAGGGGTAGAAATGAAAATGCCTACAGAGCGAAATCTATCAGATTTCACAATAAGTCAAACACGTGCTCCAAATATCACTCAGGGGCAATTATCACCCAAAGTTTTACAACTCTTAGCATTGTCAACTGATGAAATTGATAAACAAATCGACGAATTGGAGTCACATCATCGTACCCTTACCTGGACAGAGACCTTTTTCAAAATTCTGAATTATATTGGTTACAGTTGTATGGGGATCATTGCTATTTATATTCTACAGAAACTCGGGTTGTTAGGCTTAATATGGCAGACAATAAAGGCATACTGGGCACCTCCTTGTTGCCAAAATGTATTTAATTATTGTTACTTTGGACAAGGGTATCAGGATAATCGCAATGTAACGAGTACGCCGGCTGATTTCGTAACGACAATATTAGATCAGAATCCATCAGTTTAAAACAACCGACATCAGAAGCTAGCGAAACACCTACTTTATTAGTATCTGAACCGCTCCCGGGAAAAAATATTGTTAACAGGACATCTCTATCCAAAAATCCGCGTTTAAGAATTGTAACCAAATATGAAAGTCTACGTTTTACTATGATCAATTTTATTCTCCGAGACGAAAAATTAACTTCCGCGGGAGGTGTCGCGCACTTATTAAATTTAATATTTTTTTTTTTTTCTCTATAAATTCACCTTTTTTTTTTTCTTCCAGTCTGAGTGATTATGATAACGTACGATTTATCATAATCACTTACTTCCCAACTTTGCGCAAAAATACCTTATCACGTCTTTAATTGTACTCCACTCTATCTTTTTCGACATTGGGATTTCCCAATCTTGTTTTTGCTTCCCGAACTGATCTATCTATATAATTACAATCCTAAACTACTTTTTCAAGTGTATAAATATAGCATCCAAACGAGGCGGACGCAGGTCTACGAACGCCGTGTTACGTACCATATGTATTTCTACAGTAATAAATATAATCAATTATAAAAAGTTACTCAAGTGTTAATCATTGGTGCTCCAGCGCACCACAGTTATAAGAGAGCTAAAATAAATTCATGACTCCTGGGAAAAATCAAGAAATAGTTCTAATTATCGACATAATATCGTTAATTGATTAGAAAATTTAATTCAAAAAGTTATTCAATTGACATTGCATTTCGATTGTTGTTTTTAATGTCTCTACGAAATACCTGACGTCTTCGGATGATATTACGGAAAAATTATACTGCGCCTTAATCGCAAGAATCTAATGATTACACGAATTTACGTGATGGAATATAAGAGGTTAATTTCTGCATCTGTTCGCTGTCAGTTATTTAAAATTTCGATTCGCAGAATAGTTAAATTTAGATCGCAATTATGCGCGGATAAATTGCTCGCTACAGGATTTGGTAATATTGCAAAATTATAAAATGAGCATATTTTGCTGGGCGGTCATAAAAGTGCTAAAATATATTCATGACTCCTGGAAAAAATCAAGTAATGGCTCTATATATTGACATAATAACGTTAACTGATTTGAAAATTCAATTCGAAAAGTTATTCTATTGAGATTGAATTATGATTGTTGTTTTCAATGTCTGTAAGATATACCTGATGTCTTCGAAAAAAATTCGGGAAAAATATACTGCGCCTGAATCGCAAGAATCCAATGATTACACAAATTTACGTTATAGAACAGAAGGGGTTGATTTCTGTATCTGGTCGCTTTCAGTTATTCATAATTCGAATTCGCTGGATAAAAAAATATAGATCGCATGTACTCATGGGTAACCTGCTCGCTACAGGATTTAATAATATTGCAAAATAGAAAAATTAGAATATTTTGCTGCGTGGTTATAAGAGTGCTGAAATAAACTCATAACTCCTGTGAAAAATCAAGGGATGCCTCTATATATATACATCATATCGTTAATTGATTTAAAAATTCAATTCGAAAAGTTATTCTATTGACATTGCATTTTGATTGTTGTTTTAAATATCTCTACGAAATACCTGAGGTCTTCAGATGATATTTCGGAAAAATATACTGCGCCTCAATCGCAAGAAACTAATGATTACACGAATTTACGTGATAGAATATAAGAGGTTGATTTCTGTATCTGTTCGCTTTCAGATATTTAAAATTTCAATTCGCTAGATAAAAAAATTCAAATCGCAAGTATTTATGGATAACCTGTTCACTACAGGACTTTGTAATATTGCGAAATTGAAAAATTATCATATTTTGCTGCGTAGTTATAAAAGTGCTAAAATGATCTCGTGGCTCTTGGGAAAAATCAATGAATTGTTACATATATTGACATAATAACGGTAATTGATTTGAAAATTGAATTTTAAAAAATATTCTATACAGATTGCATTTTTATTGATGTTTTCAAGGTCTGTAAGAAATACCCGATGCCTTCAGATGATATTTCGCGAAAAATAAACTGCGCCCCAATCGCAAGAATGTAATGATTACACGAATTTACGTAATAGAATAGAAGAGGTTGATTTCTGTATCTGTTCAGCTTCAGTTATTTAAAATCTCAATTTGCTAGATAGACAAATTTAGATCGCAATTATTCGCGAATAACTCGCTAGCTACAGGACTTAGTAATATTGCAAAATTGGAAAATGAGCATATTTTGCTGCGCGGTCATAAAAGTGCTAAAATATATTCATGACTCCTGGGAAAAATCAAGGAATTGTTTTATATATTGACATAATGACGTTAATTCATTTGAAAATTTAATTCGAAAATTTATTCTATTGACATTGCATTTTGATTGTTGTTTTTGATGTCTTTACAAAATACCTGTTGTATTCAGATTATGATTCGGGAAAAATAAACTGCGCTTCAATCGCAAGAAGCAAATGATTACACGAATTTACGTGATAGAATGGAAGAGGTTGATTTCTGTATCTGTTCGCTTTCAGTTATTCATAATTTTAATTCGCTGAATCGATAAATTTCGTTCGGAAGACTTCATGGATAACCTGCTCGCAACAGTACTTGGTAATATTGCAAAATAGAAAAATTAGCATATTTTGCTACGTGGTTATAAAAGTGCTAAAATAAACTCATGACTCCTGTGAAAACTCAAGGAATGGCTCTATTAATTGACATAATAACGTTAATTGATTTTAAAATTCAATTCGACAAGTTATTCTATTGACATTGCATTTTGATTGTTGTTTTTAATGCCTCTACAATATACCTGATGTCTTCACAGGATAATTCGGGAAAAATAAACTGCGCCTCAATCGCAAGAATCTAATGATTACACGAATTTACGTGATAGAATGGAATTGGTTGATTTCTGTATCTGTTCGATTTCAGTTATTCATAATTCTAATTCGCTAGATAGGAAAATTTAGATCGCAAGTATTCCTGGATAACCTGCTAGCTACAGGACTTAGTAATATTGCAGAATTAGAAAATAAGCATATTTTGCTGCGTGGTCATAAAAGTGCTAAAATATATTCATGACTCCATAGAAAAATCAAAGAATGGTTCTATATATTGACATAATAACGGTAATTGATTTGAAAATTGCATTTAAAAAAATATTCTATACAGATTGCATTTTGATTGATGTTTTCAAGGTCTGTAAGAAATACCTGATGCCTTCAGATGATATTTCGCGAAAAATATACTGCGACCCAATCGAAAGAATCTAATGATTACACGAATTTACTAGATAGAATATGAAAGGTTGATTTATGTATGTGTTCGTTTTCAGTTATTTGAAATTTCAATTCGCTGAATAGTTAAATTTAGATCGCAATTATTCGCAGTTAACTTGCTCGCCACAGGACTTGGTAATATTGCGAAATTGGAAAATAAGCATATTTTGCTACGCGGTCATGAAAGTGCTAAAATATACTCATGACTCCTTGGAAAAATCAAGTAATGGCTCAATATATTGACAAAATAACGCTAATTGATTTCAAAATTCAATTCGAAAATTTAATCTATTGACATTGCATTTTGATTAATGTTTTCAATGTCAATAAGAAATACCCGATGCCTTCATATGATATTTCGAGAAAAATAAATTGCGCCTAAATCGCAAGACTCTAATGATTACACGTATTTACGTGATATAATGGAAGAGGTTGATTTCTGTATCTGTTCACTTTCAGTTATTTAAAATTTCAATTCGCTGGATAGAGAAATTTAGATCGCAATTATTCATAGAGAACCTGCTCGCTACAGGACTTGGTGATATTAAAAAATTGAAAAATTAGCATATTTTGCTGCGTGCTTATAAAAGTGCTAAAATAAATTTATGACTCCTGGGGAAAAACAAGGAATGGCACTATATATTAACATAATAACGTTAATTGATTTGAAAATTGAATACAAAAATTTATTCTATACACATTGCAATTTGATTGTTGTCTTCAATGTTTCTACAAAAAACCTGATGTCTTCAGATGTTATTTCGTGACAATAATACTGCGCCTCAATCGAAAAAAACTAATGATTACACAAATGAACGTCATGGAATATAAGAGGTCGATTTCTGTATCTGTTCGCTTGCAGTTATTTAAGATTTTAATTTGCTAAAAAGTTAAATTTAGATTGCAATTATTCGTGGATAACTTACTAGCCACAGGACTTAGTAATATTGTAAAATTGTAAAATGAGCACATTTTGCTGCGCGGTCATAAAAGTGCAAAAATATATTCATGACTCCTGGAAAATCAAGGAATAGCCCTATATATTGACATAATAACGTTTGTTGATTTTAAAATTCAATTCGAAAAGTTATTCTATTGACATAGCATTTTGATTGTTGTTTTTAATGCCTCTACAAAATACATGATGTCTTCAGAGGAAAATTCGGGAAAAATATACTGCGCCTTAATTGCAAGAATCTAAAGATTACACGAATTTACGTGATAGAATGGAAGAGGTTGATTTCCGTATGTGTTTACTTTCAATTATTTAAAATCTCAATTACCTTGATAGAAAAATTTAGATCGCGAGTATTGATGGATATCCTGCTCGCTACAGGACGTAGTAATACTGCAAAATTAAAAAATTAGCACATTTTGCTGCGTGGTTATAAAAGTGCTAAAATAAATTCATGACTCCTGGGAAAAATCAAGGAATCGTTCTATATCTTGACATAATAACGTTAATTGATTTGAAAATTCCATTTGTAGAGTTATTCTATTGAGCTTGCATTTTGATTGTTGTTTTGAATGTCTGTAAGAAATACCTGATGTCTCCAGATGACTTTTCGGGAAAAATATACTGCGCCCTAATCGCAAGAAAATGATGATTACACGAATTTACGTGATAGAATAGAAGAGGTTGATTTCTGTATCTGTTCTGCTTCATATATTTAAAATCTCAATTTGCTAGATAAAAAAATTAAGATCGCAATTATTCGCGGATAACTCGCTCGCTACAGGACTTGTTAATATAGCAGAATTAAAAAATTAGCATATTTTTCTGCGTGGTTATAAAAGTGATAAAATAAATTCATTACTCTTGGGAAAAATTAAGGAATAACATTATATATAAACATAATAACGTTTATTGATTTGAAAATTCAATTCGAAAAGTCATTCTATTATGATTGCATTTTAATTGATGTTTTTATAATCTGTAAGAAATACCTGATGTCTTCAGATGATATTTCGGAAAAAATATACTGCGCCTCAATCGCATGAATCTACTGAATACACGAATTTACGTGATAGAATAGAAGCCGTTGATTTCTGTATCAGTTTGATTTCAGTTATTCATAATTCTAATTCGCTGGATAGAAAAATTTGGATCGCCAGGATTTATGGATAACCTGCTCGCTACAGGACTTAGTAATATTGCAAAATCAAAAAATTAGCATGTTTTGCTAAGTGGTTATAAGAGTGCTAAAATAAACTCATGACTTCTGTAAAAAATCAAGGAATGGTTCTATATATTTACATAATATCGTTAATTGATTTGAAAATTTGATTCGAAAAATTATTCTATTGACATTGCATTATGATTGTTGTTTTTTATGTCTCTACAAAATACCTGATGTCATCAGATTATATTTCGGGAAAAATAAACTGCGCCTCAATCGCAAGAATCCAATGATTACAGGAATTTTCGCGATAGAATGAAAGACGTTGATTTCTGTATCAGTTTGCTTTCAATAATTCATAATTCTAATTCGCTGGATAGAAAAATTTAAATCGCAAGTATTCATGGATAAACTGCTCGCTACAGGACTTAGTAATATTGCAAAATTGAAAAATTAGCATATTTTGCTGCATGGTTATAAAAGTGCTTAATGATCTTATGCCTCCTGGGAGAAATCAAGGAATTGCTCTATATATTGACATAATAACCTTAATTGATTTGAAAATTCAATTCGAAAAGTTATTCTGTTGCGATTGCTTTTCGATTACTGTTTTCAATGTCTGTAAAAAATACCTGATGGCTTCAAATGATATTTCGGGAAGAAGATACTGCGCCTCAATCGCAAGAATCTAATGATTACACGTATTCACGTTATAGAATATGAAAGGTTGGTTTCTTTATCTGTTCGCTTTCAGTTATTCAAAGTCTCAATTCGCTGAACAGTTTAATTTAGATCGCAAGTATTCATGGATAACCTGCTCGCAGCAGGACTTGGTAATATTGCCAAATTGAAAAATTAGCATATTTTGTTGCGTGGTTATTATTCTGCTAAACGAGCTTATGCTTTCTGGAAAAAGTCAAAGAATTGCTCTGTACCTTGATATAATAACGTTAATTGATTTGAAAATTCAAGTCGATAAGTTATTTTATTGAGATTGCAATTTGATTGTTGTTTTCAGTGTCTGTAAGAAATACCTGATGTCTTCAGATGATATTTCTGGGAAAATATACTAAGCCTTAATCGTAAGAATCAAATGAATACACGAATTTACGTGATAGAAATTAAGAGGTTGATTTTTGTATCCGTTCGCTTTCAGTTATTGAGAATCTCAATTCGCTCGAAATTGAGGTTTAGATCGCATATATTCATGGATAACCTGCTCGCTACAGGACTTGGTCATATTGAAAAATTGAAAAATGAGCATATTTTGTTGCGTGGTTATAAAAGTGCTAAATGATCTCATGCCTTCTGGGAAAAATTAAAGAATGGCTCTATACATTGACATAATAACTTTAATTGGTTTGAAAATTCAATTCGAAAAGTTATTCTATTGAAATTGCATTTTGATTGTTGTTTTCAATGTCTGTAAGAAATACCTGATGTCTTTGGATGATATTTCTGGGTAAATATACTGCGCCTCAATCACAAGAATCTAATGATTACACGAATTCACGTGATAGAATTTAAGTGGTTGATTTCTGTATCTTTTCGCTCTCAGTTATTCAAAATCTCAATTCGCTGAATAGTAAAATTTAGATCGCAAGTATTCATGGTTGACCTGCTCGCTACAGTACTTGGAATTATTTCAACATTTAAAAATTAGCATATTTTGCTGCGTGGTTTTAAGAGTGCTAAATCGATCTCATGACTTCTGGGAACATTTTAGGAATTGCTTTATATATTGACATAATAACGTTAATTGGTTTGAAAATTTAAGTCGAAAAGTTATTTTATTGGGGTTGCAATTTGATTGATGTTTTCACTGTCTGTAAGAAATACCTGATGTCTTCAGATGATATTTCGGGAAAAATATACTGCGCCTTAATCGCAAGAATCTTATGATTACACGAATTCACGTGATAGAATTTAAGATGTTGATTTCTGTATCTGTTCGCTTTCAGTTATTTAAAATCACATTTCGCTGAATAGTAACATTTAGATCGCAAGTATTCATGGATAACCTGCTCGCTACAGTACTTGGAATTATTTCAACATTTCAAAATTAGCATATTTTGCTGCGTGGTTATAAGAGTGCTAAATCGATCTCATGACTTCTGGGAACATTTTAGGAATTGCTTTATATATTGACATAATAACGTTAATTGGTTTGAAAATTCAATTCAAAAAGTTATTTTATTGAGATTACATTTTGATTGTTGTTTTTAATGTCTGTAAGAAATACCTGATGTCTTCGGATGATATTTCGGGAAAAATATACTGCGCCTCAATCGCAAGAATCTCATGATTACACGAATTCACGTGATAGAATTACAGATGTTGATTTCCCTATCTGTTCGCTTTCAGTTCTTAAAAATCTCAATTCGCTGAATAGTAAAATTTAGATCGCAAGGATTCATATATAACCTGATCGCTACGGGACTTGGTCATATTGAAAAATTGAAAAATTAGCATATTTTGTTGCGTAGTTATAACAGTGCTAAAATGATCTCATGACTCCTGGGAAAAAACTAGGAATGGCTTTATATATCGACATAATAACGTTAATTGATTTTCAAAATCAATTCAAAAAGTTATTTTATTGAGATTGCATTTTGATTGTTGTTTTCAATGTCTGTAAGAAATACCTGATGTCTTCAGATGATATTTCGGGAAAAATATACTGCGCCTCAATCGCAAGAATCTCATGATTACACGAATTCACGTGTAGAATTTAAGATGTTGATTTCTGTATCTGTTCGCTTTCAGTTCTTCAAAATCTCAATTCGCTGAATGGTGAAATTTAGATCGCAAGAATTCATTGATAACCTGCTCGCTACGGGACTTGGTCATATTGAAAGATTGAAAAATTAGCATATTTTGTTGCGTGGTTATAAGAGTGATAAATGATCTCATGCCTCCTGGGAAAAATTAAGGAATGGCTCTATACATTGACATAATAACGTTAATTGGTTTGAAAATTCAAGTCAAAAAGTTATTTTATTGAGATTGCATTTTGATTGTTCTTTTTAATGTCTGTAAGAAATACGTGATGTCTTCAGATGATATTTCTGGGAAAATATACTGCGCCTCGATCACAAGAATCTAATGATTACACGAATTCACGTGATAGAATTTAAGTGGTTGATTTTTCATCTGTTCGATTCCAGTTATTCAAAAACTCAATTCGCTGAATAGTCAAATTTAGATCGCAAGTATTTATGGTTAACCTGCTCGCTACAGTACTTGGAATCATTTCAACATTCAAAAATTAGCATATTTTGCTGCGTGGTTTTAAGAGTGCTAAAATGATCTCATGACTCCTGGGAAAAATCAAGGAATGGCTGTATATATTGACATAATAACGTTAATTGATTTGAAAATTCAAGTCGAAAAGTTATTTTATTGAGATTGCATTTTGATTGTTGTTATCAATGTCTGTAAGAAAAACCTGATGTCTTCAGATGATATTTCGGGAAAGATATACTGCGCCTCAATCGCAAGAATCTCATGATTACATGAATTCACGTATAGAATCTAAGATGTTTATTTCTGTATCTGTTCGCTTTCAGTTCTTAAAAATCTCAATTCACTGAATAATAAAATTTAGAACGCAAGGATTCATAGATAACCTGATCGCTACGGGACTTGGTCATATTGAAAAATTGAAAAATTAGCATATTTTGTTGCGTGGTTATAAGAGTGCTAAAATGATCTCATGACTCCTGGGAAAAATCTAGGAATGGCTCTATATATTGACATAATAACGTTAATTGATTTTCAAAATCAATTCAAAAAGTTATTCTATTGAGATTGCATTTTGATTGTTGTTTTTAATGTCTGTAAGAAATACCTGATGTCTTAAGAAGATATTTCTGGGAAAATATACTAAGCTTCAATCGCAAGAATCTAATGATTACACGAATTTACGTGATAGAATATAAGAGGTTTATTTCTGTATCTGCTCGCTTTCAGTTATTTAAAGTATCAATTTGCTGTACAGTTTAATTTAGATCGCAAGTGTTCATGGATAACTTGCTCGCTACAGGACTTGGTAATATTGCCAAATTGAAAAATAAACAAATTTTGCTGCGTGGTTATAAGGGTGCTAATATGATCTCATGACTCCTGCGAAAAATCAAGGGATTGCTCTATATATCGACATAATAAAGTTAATTGGTTTGAAAATTCAATTCAAAAAGTTATTCTATCGAGATTGCATTTTGAATGTTATTTTCAATGTCTGTACGAAATACCGGATGGCTTCAAATGATATTTCGGGAAAAATATACTGCGCCTGAATCGTAAAAATCTCATGATTACACGAATTTACGTAATAGAATATTAGAGGTTGATTTCTGTATCCGTTCGCTTTCACTTATTCATAATTCCAATTCGCAGAAAAGAAAAATTTATATCGCAAGTATTAATGGATAACCTGCACGCTACAGGAGTTAGCAATATTTTAAAATTAAAAAATTAGCATATTTTGCTGCGTGGTTCTAAAAGTGCTAAAATGATATCATGACTCCTGGGAAAAATCTAGGAATGGCTCTATATATTGACATAATAACGTTAATTGATTTTCAAAATCAATTCAAAAAGTTATTTTATTGAGATTGCATTTTGATTGTTGTTTTCAATGTCTGTAAGAAATACCTGATGTCTTCAGATGATATTTCGGGAAAAATATACTGCGCCTCAATCGCAAGAATCTCATGATTACACGAATTCACGTGATAGAATTTAAGATGTTGATTTCTGTATCTGTTCGCTTTCAGTTATTAACAACCTTTATTCGCTGAATAGTAAAATTTAGATCGCAACTATTCATGGATATCCTGCTCGTTACAGGACTTGGTAATATTGCCAAATTTAAAAATTAGCATACTTTGCTGCGTAGTTGTAAGTGTGCTAAAATGATCTCATGCCTCCTGGGAATAATCAAGGAATTGCTCTACATATCGACATAATAAAGTTAATTGGATTGAAAATTCAATTGGAAAAGTTATTCTATTAGATTGCATTTTGATTGTTGTTTTCAATGTCTGTAAGAAAAACCTGATGTCTTCAGATGATATTTCGGGAAAAATATACTGCGCCTCAATCGCAAGAATCTCATGATTATACGAGTTCACGTGATAGAATTTAAGATGTTGATTTCTGTATCTGTTCGCTTTCAGTTCTTCAAAATCTCAATTCGCTGAATAGTAAAATTTAGATCGAAAGTATTCATGGTTAACCTGCTCGCTACAGTACTTGGAATAATTTTAAAATTTAAAAATTAGCATATTTTGCTGCGTGGTTATAAGAGTGCTAAACGATCTCATGCCTTCTGGGAAAAAACAAGGAATGACTCTGTATATTGACATAATAACGTTCATTGATTTGAAAATTCAAGTCGAAAAGTTATTTTATTCAGATTGCAATTTGATTGTTGTTTTCAATGTCTGTAAGAAATACCTGATGTCTTCAGATTATATTTTGGGAAAAATATACTGCGCCTTAAACGCAAGAATCTCATGATTACACGAATTCACGTGATAGAATTTAAAATGTTGATTTCTGTATCTGTTCGCTTCCAGTTTTTTAAAATCTCAATTCGCTAAATGGAAAAATTTAGATCGCAAGAATTCTTAGATAACCTGCTCGCTACGGGACTTGGTCACATTGAAAAATTAAAAAATTCGCATATTTTGTTGCGTGGTTATAAGAGTGCTAATTGATCTCATGCCTACTGGGAAAAATCAAGGAATGCCTCTGTACATCGACAGAATAACGTTAATTAATTTGAAAATTAAAGGTGAAAAGTTATTCTATTTAGATTGCATTTTGATTGTTGTTTTCAATGTCTGTAAGAAATACCTGAAGTCTTCAGATTATATTTCGAAAAAAATATACTGCGCCTCAATCGCAAGAATCTCATGATTACACGAATTCACGTGATAGAATTTAAGATGTTGATTTCTGTATCTGTTCGCTTTCAGTTCTTCAAAATCTCAATTCGCTGAATGGTAAAATTTAGATCGCAAGAATTCATAGATAACCTGCTCGCTACGGGACTTGGTCATATTGAAAGATAAAAAAATTTGCATATTTTGTTGCGTGGTTATAAGAGTGCTAATTGATCTCATGCCTACTGGGAAAAATCAAGGAATGGCTCTGTACATCGACAGAATAACGTTAATTGATTTGAAAGTTCAAGTTGAAAAGTTATTCTATTGAGATTGCATTTTGATTGTTGTTTTCAATGTCTGTAAGAAATACTTGATGTCTTTAGATGATATTTCGGGAAAAATATACTGCGCCTCAATCGCAAGAATCTCATGATTACACGAGTTCACGTGATAGAATTTAAGATGTTGATTTCTGTATCTGTTCGCAATCAGTTCTTCAAAATCTCAATTCGCTGAATGGTAAAATTTAGATCGAAAGTATTCATGGTTAACCTGCTCGCTACAGTACTTGGAATAATTTTAAAATTTAAAAATTAGCATATTTTGCTGCGTGGTTATAAGAGTGCTAATCGATCTCATGCCTCCTGGGAAAAAACAAATAATGGCTCTGTATATTGACATAATAACGTAAATTGATTTGAAAATTCAAGTCGAAAAGTTATTTTATTTAGATTGCAATTTGACTGTTGTTTTCAATGTCTGTAAGAAATACTTGATGTCTTCAGATTATATTTTGGGAAAAATATACTGCGCCTCAATCGCAAGAATCTCATGATTACACGAATTCACGTGATAGAAATTAAGATGTTGTTTTCTGTATCTGTTCGCTTTCAGTTCTTTGAAATCTCAATTCGCTGAATGGTAAAATTTAGATCGCAAGAATTTCTAGATAACCTGCTCGCTACGGGACTTGGTCATATTGGAAAATTAAAAAATTCGCATATTTTGTTGCGTGGTTATAAGAGTGCTAATTGATCTCATGCCTACTGGGAAAAACCAAGAAATGGCTCTGTACATCGACAGAATAACGTTTATTGATTTGAAAATTCAAGTTGAAAAGTTATTCTTTTGAGATTGCATTTTGATTGTTGTTTTCAATGTCTGTAAGAAATACCTGATGTCTTTAGATGATATTTCGGGAAAAATATACTGCGCCTCAATCGCAAGAATCTCATGATTACACGAGTTCACGTGGTAGAATTTAAGATGTTGATTTCTGTATCTGTTCGCTTTCAGTTCTTCAAAATCTCAATTCGCTGAATGGTAAAATTTAGATCGAAAGTATTCATGGTTAACCTGCTCGCTACAGTACTTGGAATAATTTTAAAATTTAAAAATTAGCATATTTTGCTGCGTGGTTATAAGAGTGCTAATCGATCTCATGCCTCCTGGGAAAAAACAAATAATGGCTCTGTATATTGACATAATAACGTAAATTGATTTGAAAATTCAAGTCGAAAAGTTATTTTATTTAGATTGCAATTTGACTGTTGTTTTCAATGTCTGTAAGAAATACTTGATGTCTTCAGATTATATTTTGGGAAAAATATACTGCGCCTCAATCGCAAGAATCTCATGATTACACGAATTCACGTGATAGAAATTAAGATGTTGTTTTCTGTATCTGTTCGCTTTCAGTTCTTTGAAATCTCAATTCGCTGAATGGTAAAATTTAGATCGCAAGAATTTCTAGATAACCTGCTCGCTACGGGACTTGGTCATATTGGAAAATTAAAAAATTCGCATATTTTGTTGCGTGGTTATAAGAGTGCTAATTGATCTCATGCCTACTGGGAAAAACCAAGGAATGGCTCTGTACATCGACAGAATAACGTTTATTGATTTGAAAATTCAAGTTGAAAAGTTATTCTTTTGAGATTGCATTTTGATTGTTGTTTTCAATGTCTGTAAGAAATACCGGATGTCTTCAGATGATATTTCAGGAAAAATATACTGCGCCTCAATCGCAAGAATCTCATGATTACACGAATTCAGGTGATAGAATTTAAGATGTTGATTTGTGTATCCGTTCGCTTTCAGTTTTTCAAAATCTCAATTCGCTGAATGGTAAAATTTAGATCGCAAGTATTCATAGTTAACCTGCTCGCTACAGTACTTGGAATAATTTCAAAATTTCGAAATTAGCATATTTTGCTGCGTGGTTATAAGAGTGCTAAACGATCTCATGCCTCCTGGGAAAAAACGAGGAATGGCTCTGTATATTGACATAATAACGTTAATTGATTTGAAAATTCAGGTCGAAAAGTTATTTTATTGAGATTGCAATTTGATTGTAGTTTTCAATGTCTGTAAGAAATACCTGATGTCTTCAGATTATATTTTGGGAAAAATATACTGCGCCTCAATCGCAAGAATCTCATAATTACACGAATTCACGTGATAGAAATTAAGATGTTGATTTCTGTATCTGTTTGCTTTCAGTTCTTTGAAATCTTAATTCGCTGAATGGTAAAATTTAGATCGCAAAAATTCCTAGATAACCTGCTCGCTACGGGACTTGGTCATATTGGAAAATTAGAAATTCGCATATTTTGTTGCGTGGTTATAAGAGTGCTAATTGATCTCATGCCTACTCGGAAAAATCAAGGAATGGCTCTGTACATCGACAGAATAACGTTAATTGATTTGAAAGTTCAAGTTGAAAAGTTATTCTATTGAGATTGCATTTTGATTGTTGTTTTCAATGTCTGTAAGAAATACCTGATGTCTTCAGATGATATTTCGGGAAAAATATACTGCGCCTCAATCGCAAGTATCTCCTGATTACACGAGTTCACGTGATAGAATTTAAGATGTTGATTTCTGTATCCGTTCGCTTTCAGTTATTCAAAATCTCAATTCGCTGAATGGTAAAATTTAGATCGAAAGTATTCATGGTTAACCTGCTCGCTACAGTACTTGGAATAATTTCAAAATTTAAAAATTAGCACATTTTGCTGCGTGGTTATAAGAGTGCTAAACGATCTCATGCCTCCTGGGAACAAACAAGGAATGGCTCTGTATATTGACATAATAACGTAAATTGATTTGAAAATTCAAGTCGAAAAGTTATTTTATTTAGATTGCATTTTGATTGTTGTTTTCAATGTCTGAAAGAAATACCTGATGTCTTCAGTTGATATTTCGGGGAAAATATACTGCGCCTCAATCGCAAGAATCTCATCATTACACGAGCTCACGTGATAGAATTTAAGATGTTGATTTCTGTATCTGATCGCTTTCAGTTCTTCAAAATCTCAATTCGCTGAATAGTAAAATTTAGATCAAAAGTATTCATGGTTAACCTGCTCGCTACAGTACTTGGAAAAATTTTTTAATTTGAAAATTAGCATATTTTGCTGCGTGGTTATAAGAGTGCTAAACGATCTCATGCCTCCTGGGAAAAAACAAGGAATGGCTCTGTATATTGACATAATAACGTTAATTGATTTGAAAATTCAAGTCGAAAAGTTATTTTATTTAGATTGCAATTTGATTGTTGTTTTCAATGTCTGTAAGAAATACCTGATGTCTTCGGATTAGATTTTGGGAAAAATATACTGCGCCTCAATCGCAAGAATCTAATGATTACACGAATTCACGTGATAGAATTTAAGTGGTTGATTTCTGTATCTGTTCGCTTTCAGTTATTCAAAATTTTAATTCGCTGAATAGTTAAATTTAGATCGCAATTATTCATGGATAACCTGCGCGCTACAGTACTTGGAATTATTTCAACATTTAAAAATTAGTATATTTCGCTGCGTGGTTTTAAGAGTGCTAGAATGATCTTATGGCTCCTGGGAACATTTAAGGAATTGCTTTATATGTTGACATAATAACGTTAATTGATTTGAAAATTCAGGTCGAAAAGTTATTTTATTGAGATTGCAATTTGATTGTAGTTTTCAATGTCTGTAAGAAATACCTGATGTCTTCAGATTATATTTTGGGAAAAATATACTGCGCCTCAATCGCAAGAATCTCATGACTACACGAATTCACGTGATAGAATTTAAGATGTTGATTTCTGTATCTGTTCGCTTTTAGATCTTTAAAATCTCAATTCGCTGAATGGTAAAATTTAGATCGCAAGAATTCCTAGATAACCTGCTTGCTACGGGACTTGGTCATATTGAAAAATTTAAAAATTAGCACATTTTGCTGCGTGGTTATAAGAGTGCTAAACGATCTCATGCCTCCTGGGAACAAACAAGGAATGGCTCTGTATATTGACATAATAACGTAAATTGATTTGAAAATTCAAGTCGAAAAGTTATTTTATTTAGATTGCATTTTGATTGTTGTTTTCAATGTCTGAAAGAAATACCTGATGTCTTCAGTTGATATTTCGGGGAAAATATACTGCGCCTCAATCGCAAGAATCTCATCATTACACGAGCTCACGTGATAGAATTTAAGATGTTGATTTCTGTATCTGATCGCTTTCAGTTCTTCAAAATCTCAATTCGCTGAATGGTAAAATTTAGATCAAAAGTATTCATGGTTAACCTGCTCGCTACAGTAATTGGAAAAATTTTTAAATTTAAAAATTAGCATATTTTGCTGCGTGGTTATAAGAGTGCTAAACGATCTCATGCCTCCTGGGAAAAAACAAGGAATGGCTCTGTATATTGACATAATAACGTTAATTGATTTGAAAATTCAAGTCGAAAAGTTATTTTATTTAGATTGCAATTTGATTGTTGTTTTCAATGTCTGTAAGAAATACCTGATGTCTTCGGATTAAATTTTGGGAAAAATATACTGCGCCTCAATCGCAAGAATCTCATGATTACACGAATTCACGTGATAGAATTTAGGTGGTTGATTTCTGTATCTGTTCGCTTTCAGTTATTCAAAATTTTAATTCGCTGAATAGTAAAATTTAGATCGCAATTATTTATGGATAACCTGCGCGCTACAGTACTTGGAATTATTTCAACATTTAAAAATTAGTTCATTTTGCTGCGTGGTTTTAAGAGTGCTAAAATGATCTAATGGCTCCTGGGAACATTTGAGGAATGGCTTTATATATTGACATAATAACGTTAATTGATTTGAAAATTCAGGTCGAAAAGTTATTTCATTGAGATTGCAATTTGATTGTTGTTTTCAATGTCTGTAAGAAATACCTGATGTCTTTAGATGATATTTCGGGAAAAATATACTGCGCCTCAATCGCAAGAATCTCATGATTACACGAGTTCACGTGATAGAATTTAAGATGTTGATTTCTGTATCTGTTCGCTTTTAGTTCTTCAAAATCTCAATTCGCTGAATGGTAAAATTTAGATCGAAAGTATTCATGGTAAACCTGCTCGCTACAGTACTTGGAATAATTTTAAAATTTAAAAATTAGCATATTTTGCTGCGTGGTTATAAGAGTGCTAAACGATCTCATGCCTCCTGGGAAAAAACAAATAATGGCTCTGTATATTGACATAATAACGTAAATTGATTTGAAAATTCAAGTCGAAAAGTTATTTTATTTAGATTGCAATTTGACTGTTGTTTTCAATGTCTGTAAGAAATACTTGATGTCTTCAGATTATATTTTGGGAAAAATATACTGCGCCTCAATCGCAAGAATCTCATGATTACACGAATTCACGTGATAGAAATTAAGATGTTGATTTCTGTATCTGTTCGCTTTCAGTTCTTTGAAATCTCAATTCGCTGAATGGTAAAATTTAGATCGCAAGAATTCCTAGATAACCTGCTCGCTACGGGACTTGGTCATATTGGAAAATTAAAAAATTCGCATCTTTTGTTGCGTGGTTATAAGAGTGCTAATTGATCTCATGCCTACTGGGAAAAATCAAGGAATGGCTCTGTACATCGACAGAATAACGTTTATTGATTTGAAAATTCAAGTTGAAAAGTTATTCTTTTGAGATTGCATTTTGATTGTTGTTTTCAATGTCTGTAAGAAATACCTGATGTCTTCAGATGATATTTCAGGAAAAATATACTGCGCCTCAATCGCAAGAATCTCATGACTACACGAATTCAGGTGATAGAATTTAAGATGTTGATTTCTGTATCCGTTCGCTTTCAGTTTTTCAAAATCTCAATTCGCTGAATGGTAAAATTTAGATCGCAAGTATTCATAGTTAACCTGCTCGCTACAGTACTTGGAATAATTTCAAAATTTCGAAATTAGCATATTTTGCTGCGTGGTTATAAGAGTGCTAAACGATCTCATGCCTCCTGGGAAAAAACGAGGAATGGCTCTGTATATTGACATAATAACGTTAATTGATTTGAAAATTCAGGTCGAAAAGTTATTTTATTGAGCTTGCAATTTGATTGTAGTTTTCAATGTCTGTAAGAAATTCCTGATGTCTTCAGATTATATTTTGGGAAAAATATACTGCGCCTCAGTCGCAAGAATCTCATGATTACACGAATTCACGTGATAGAATTTAAGATGTTGATTTCTGTATCTGTTCGCTTTCAGTTCTTTGAAATCTTAATTCGCTGAATGGTAAAATTTAGATCGCAAGAATTCCTAGATAACCTGCTCGCTACGGGACTTGGTCATATTGGAAAATTAAAAAATTCGCATATTTTGTTGCGTGGTTATAAGAGTGCTGAGTGATCTCATGCCTACTGGGAAAAATCAAGGAATGGCTCTGTACATCGACAGAATAACGTTAACTGATTTGAAAGTTCAAGTTGAAAAGTTATTCTATTGAGATTGCATTTTGATTGTTGTTTTCAATGTCTGTAAGAAATACCTGATGTCTTCAGATGATATTTCGGGAAAAATATACTGCGCCTCAATCGCAAGTATCTCATGATTACACGAGTTCACGTGATAGAATTTAAGATGTTGATTTCTGTATCTCTTCGCTTTCAGTTTTTCAAAATCTCAATTCGCTGAATGGTAAAATTTAGATCGCAAGTATTCATAGTTAACCTGCTCGCTACAGTACTTGGAATAATATCAAAATTTAAAAATCAGCACATTTTGCTGCGTGGTTATAAGAGTGCTAAACGATCTCATGCCTCCTGGGAACAAACAAGGACTGGCTCTGTATATTGACATAATAACGTTAATTGATTTGAAAATTCAAGTCGAAAAGTTATTTTATTTAGATTGCAATTTGATTGTTGTTTTCAATGTCTGTAAGAAATACCCGATGTCTTTAGATGATATTTCGGGAAAAATATACTGCGCCTCAATCGCAAGAATCTCATGATCACACGAATTCAGGTGATAGAATTTAAGATGTTGATTTCTGTATCCGTTCGCTTTCAGTTTTTCAAAATCTCAATTCGCTGAATGGTAAAATTTAGATCGCAAGTATTCATAGTTAACCTGCTCGCTACAGTACTTGGAATAATTTCAAAATTCAAAATTAGCATATTTTGCTGCGTGGTTATAAGAGTGCTAAACGATCTCATGCCTCCTGGGAAAAAACGAGGAATGGCTCTGTATATTGACATAATAACGTTAATTGATTTGAAAATTCAAGTCGAAAAGTTATTGTATTTAGATTGCAATTTGATTGTTGTTTTCAATGTCTGTAAGAAATACCCGATGTCTTTAGATGATATTTCGGAAAAAATATACTGCGCCTCAATCACAAGAATCTCATGATTACACGAATTCACGTGATAGAATTTAAGTGGTTGATTTCTGTATCTGTTCGCTTTCAGTTATTCAAAATTTTAATTCGCTGAATAGTAAAATTTAGATCGCAATTATTCATGGATAACCTGCGCGCTACAGTACTTGGAATTATTTCAACATTTAAAAATTAGTATATTTCGCTGCGTGGTTTTAAGAGTGCTAGAATGATCTTATGAGTCCTGGGAACATTTAAGGAATTGCTTTATATGTTGACATAATAACGTTAATTGATTTGAAAATTCAGGTCGAAAAGTTATTTTATTGAGATTGCAATTTGATTGTAGTTTTCAATGTCTGTAAGAAATACCTGATGTCTTCAGATTATATTTTGGGAAAAATATACTGCGCCTCACTCGCAAGAATCTCATGACTACACGAATTCACGTGATAGAATTTAAGATGTTGATTTCTGTATCTGTTCGCTTTTAGATCTTTAAAATCTCAATTCGCTGAATGGTAATATTTAGATCGCAAGAATTCCTAGATAACCTGCTTGCTACGGGACTTGGTCATATTGAAAAATTAAAAAATTTGCATATTTTGTTGCGTGGTTATAAGAGTGCTAATTGATCTCATGCCTACTGGGAAAAATCAAGGAATGGCTCTGTAAATCGACAGAATAACGTTTATTGATTTGAAAATTCAAGTTGAAAAGTTATTCTTTTGAGATTGCATTTCGATTGTTGTTTTCAATGTCTGTAAGAAATACCTGATGTCTTCAGATGATATTTCGGAAAAAATATACTGCGCCTCAATCGCAAGAATCTCATGATTACACGAATTTACGTGATAGAATTTAAGATGTTGATTTCTGTATCCGTTCGCTTTCAGTTTTTCAAAATCTCAATTCGCTGAATGGTAAAATTCAGATCGCAAGTATTCATAGTTAACCTGCTCGCTACAGTACTTGGAATAATTTAAAAATTTAAAAATTATCATATTTTGCTGCGTGTTTATAAAAGTGCTAATCGATCTCATGCCTCATGGGAAAAAACAAGGAATGGCTCTGTATATTGACATAATAACGTTAATTGATTTGAAAATTCAAGTCGAAAAGTTATTTTATTGAGATTGCAATTTGATTGTTGTTTTCAATGTCGGTAAGAAATACCTGATGTCTTCAGATTATATTTTGAGAAAAATATACTGCGCCTCAATCGCAAGAATATCATGATTACACGAATTCACGTGATAGAATTTAAGATGTTGATTTCTGTATCTGTTCGCTTTCAGTTCTTCAAAATCTCAATTCGCTGAATGGTAAAATTTAGATCGCAAGAATTCATAGATAACCTGCTCGCTACGGGACTTGGTCATATTGAAAAATGAAAAAATTTGCATATTCTGTTGCGTGGTTATAAGAGTGCTAATTGATCTCATGCCTACTGGGAAAAATCAAGGAATGGCTCTGTACATCGACAGAATAACGTTAATTGATTTGAAAGTTCAAGTTGAAAAGTTATTCTAGTGAGATTGCATTTTGATTGTTGTTTTCAATGTCTGTAAGAAATACCTGATGTCTTCAGATGATATTTCGGGAAAAATATACTGCGCCTCAATCGCAAGTATCTCATGATTACAGGAGTTCACGTGATAGAATTTAAGATGTTGATTTCTGTATCTCTTCGCTTTCAGTTATTCAAAATCTCAATTCGCTGAATGGTAAAATTTAGATCGAAAGTATTCATGGTTAACTTGTTCGCTACAGTACTTGGAATAATTTCAAAATTTAAAAATTAGCACATTTTGCTGCGTGGTTAAAAGAGTGCTAAACGATCTCATGCCTCCTGGGAACAAACAAGGAATGGCTCTGTATATTGACATAATAACGTTAATTGATTTGAAAATTCAAGTCGAAAAGTTATTTTATTTAGATTCCAATTTGATTGTTGTTTTCAATGTCTGTAAGAAATACCCGATGTCTTTAGATGATATTTCGGGAAAAATATACTGCGCCTCAATCGCAAGAATCTCATGATTACACGAATTCACGTGATAGAATTTAAGATGTTGATTTCTGTATCCGTTCGCTTTCAGTTTTTCAAAATGTCAATTCGCTGAATGGTAAAATTTAGATCGCAAGTATTTATAGTTAACCTGCTCGCTACAGTACTTGGAATAATATCAAAATTTAAAAATTAGCATATTTTGCTGCGTGGTTATAAGAGTGCTAAACGATCTCATGCCTCCTGGGAAAAAACAAGGAATGGCTCTGTATATTGACATAATAACGTAAATTGATTTGAAAATTCAAGTCGAAAAGTTATTTTATTTAGATTGCAATTTGATTGTTGTTTTCAATGTCTGTAAGAAATACTTGATGTCTTCAGATTATATTTTGGGAAAAATATACTGCGCCTCAATCGCAAGAATCTCATGATTACACGAGTTCACGTGATAGAATTTAAGATGTTGATTTCTGTATCTCTTCGCTTTCAGTTATTCAAAATCTCAATTCGCTGAATGGTAAAATTTAGATCGAAACTATTCATGGTTAACTTGTACGCTACAGTACTTGGAAGAATTTCAAAATTTAAAAATTAGCACATTTTGCTGCGTTGTTATAAGAGTGCTAGTTGATCTCATGCCTCCTGGGAACAAACAAGGAATGGCTCTGTATATTGACATAATAACGTTAATTAATTTGAAAATTCAAGTCGAAAAGTTATTTTATTTAGATTGCAATTTGATTGTTGTTTTCAATGTCTGTAAGAAATACCCGATGTCTTTAGATGATATTTCGGGAAAAATATACTGCGCCTCAATCGCAAGAATCTCATGATTACACGAATTCACGTGATAGAATTTAAGATGTTGATTTCTATATCCGTTCGCTTTCAGTTTTTCAAAATCTCAATTCGCTGAATGGTAAAATTTAGATCGCAAGTATTCATAGTTAACCTGCTCGCTACAGTACTTGGAATAATTTCAAAATTTCAAAATTAGCATATTTTGCTGCGTGGTTATAAGAGTGCTAAACGATCTCATGCCTCCTGGGAAAAAACGAGGAATGGCTCTGTATATTAACATAATAACGTTAATTGATTTGAAAATTCAAGTCGAAAAGTTATTTTTTTGAGATTGCAATTTGATTGTTGTTCTCAATGTCGGTAAGAAATACCTGATGTCTTCAGATTATATTTTAGAAAAAATATACTGCGCCTCAATCGCAAGAATCTCATGATTACACGAATTCACGTGATAGAATTTAAGATGTTGATTTCTGTATCTGTTCGCTTTCAGTTCTTCAAAATCTCAATTCGCTGAATGGTAAAATTGAGATCGCAAGAATTCATAGATAACCTGCTCGCTACGGGACTTGGTCATATTGAAAAATGAAAAAATTTGCATATTTTGTTGCCTTGTTATAAGAGTGCTAATTGATCTCATGCCTACTGGGAAAAATCAAGAAATGGCTCTGTACATCGACAGAATAACGTTAATTGATTTGAAAGTTCAAGTTGACAAGTAATTCTATTGAGATTGCATTTTGATTGTTGTTTTCAATGTCTGTAAGAAATACCTGATGTCTTCAGATGATATTTCGGGAAAAATATACTGCGCCTCAATCGCAAGTATCTCATGATTACACGAATTCACGTGATAGAATTTAAGATGTTGTTTTCTGTATCTCTTCGCTTTCAGTTATTCAAAATCTCAATTCGCTGAATGGTAAAATTTAGATCGAAAGTATTCATGGTTAACTTGTTCGCTACAGTACTTGGAATAATTTCAAAATTTAAAAATTAGCACATTTTGCTGCGTGGTTATAAGAGTGCTAAACGATCTCATGCCTCCTGGGAACAAACAAGGAATGGCTCTGTATATTGACATAATAACGTTAATTGATTTGAAAATTCAAGTCGAAAAGTTATTGTATTTAGATTGCAATTTGATTGTTGTTTTCAATATCTGTAAGAAATACCCGATGTCTTTAGATGATATTTCGGGAAAAATATACTGCGCCTCAATCACAAGAATCTCATGATTACACGAATTCACGTGATAGAATTTAAGTGGTTGATTTCTGTATCTGTTCGCTTTCAGTTCTTTAAAATCTCAATTCGCTGAATGGTAAAATTTAGATCGCAAGAATTCCTAGATAATCTCCTTGCAACGGGACTTGGTCATATTGAAAAATTAAAAAATTCGCATATTTTGTTGCGTGGTTATAAGAGTGCTAATTGATCTCATGCCTACTGGGAAAAATCAAGGAATGACTCTGTACATCGACAGAATAACGTTTATTGCTTTGAAAATTCAAGTTGAAAAGTTATTCTTTTGAGATTGCATTTTGATTGTTGTTTTCAATGTCTGTAAGAAATACCTGATGTCTTCAGATGATATTTCTGGAAAAATATACTGCGCTTCAATCGCAAGAATCTCATGACTACACGAATTCACGTGATAGAATTTAAGATGTTGATTTCTGTATCCGTTCGCTTTCAGTTTTTCAAAATCTCAATTCGCTGAATGGTAAAATTTAGATCGCAAGTATTCATAGTTAACCTGCTCGCTACAGTACTTGGAATAATTTCAAAATTTAAAAATTAGCATATTTTGCTGCGTGGTTAGAAGAGTGCTAAACGATCTCATGCCTCCTGGGAAAAAACGAGGAATGGCTCTGTATATTGACATAATAACGTTAATTGATTTGGAAATTCAAGTCGAAAAGTTATTTTATTGAGATTGCAATTTGATTGTTGTTTTCAATGTCGGTAAGAAATACCTGATGTCTTCAGATTATATTTTGGGAAAAATATACTGCGCCTCAATCGCAAGAATCCCATGATTACAGGAATTCACCTGATAGAATTTAAGATGTTGATTTCTGTATCCGTTCGCTTTCAGTTTTTCAAAATCTCAATTCGCTGAATGGTAAAATTTAGATCGCAAGTTTTCATGGTTAACCTGCTCGCTACAGTACTTAGAATAATTTAAAAATTTAAAAATTAGCATATTTTGCTGCGTGGTTATAAGAGTGCTATACGATCTCATGCCTCCTGGGAAAAAACAAGGAATGGCTCTGTATATTGACATAATAACGTTAATTGATTTGAAAATTCAAGTCGAAAAGTTATTTTATTTAGATTGCAATTTGATTGTTGTTTTCAATGTTTGTAAGAAATACCTGATGTCTTTAGATTATATTTTGGGAAAAATATACTGCGCCTCAATCGCAAGAATCTCATGATTACACGAATTCACGTGATGGAATTTAAGATGTTGATTTCTGTATCTTTTCGCTTTCAGTTTTTTAAAATCTCAATTCGCTAAATGGTAAAATTTAGATTGCAAGAATTCTTAGATAACCTGCTCGTTACGGGACTTGGTCATATTGAAATATTAAAAAATTCGCATATTTTGTTGCGTGGTTATAAGAGTGCTAGTTGATCTCATGCCTACTGGGAAAAATCACATGGCTCTGTACATCGACAGAATAACGTTAATTGATTTGAAAATTCAAGGTGAAAAGTTATTCTATTCAGATTGCATTTTGATTGTTGTTTTCAATGTCTGTAAGAAATACCTGATGTCTTCAAATTATATTTTGGGAAAAGTATACTGCGCCTCAATCGCAAGAATCTCATGATTACACGAATTCACGTGATAGAATTTAAGATGTTGATTTCTGTATCTGTTCGCTTTCAGTTCTTTAAAATCTCAATTCGCTGAATGGTAAAATTTAGATCGCAAGAATTTCTAGATAACCTGCTTGCTACGGGACTTGGACATATTGAAAAATTAAAAAATTCGCATATTTTGTTGCGTGGTTATAAGAGTGCTAATTGATCTCATGCCTACTGGGAAAAATCAAGGAATGGCTCGGTACATCGACAGAATAACGTTTATTGATTTAAAAATTCAAGTTGAAAAGTTATTCTTTTGAGAGTGCATTTTGATTGTTGTTTTCAATGTCTGTAAGAAATACCTGATGTCTTCAGATGATATTTCGGAAAAAATATACTGCGCCTCAATCGCAAGAATCTCATGATTACACGAATTTACGTGATAGAATTTAAGATGTTGATTTCTGTATCCGTTCGCTTTCAGTTTTTCAAAATCTCAATTCGCTGAATGGTAAAATTTAGATCGCAAGTATTCATAGTTAACCTGCTCGCTACAGTACTTGGAATAATTTCAAAATTTAAAAAGTAGCATATTTTGCTGCGTGTTTATAAGAGTGCTAAACGATCTCATGCCTCCTGGGAAAAAACAAGGAATGGCTCTGTATATTGACATAATAACGTTAATTGATTTGAAAATTCAAGTCGAAAAGTTATTTTATTGAGATTGCAATTTGATTGTTGTTTTCAATGTCGGTAAGAAATACCTGATGTCTTCAGATTATATTTTGGGAAAAATATACTGAGCCTCAATCGCAAGAATATCATGATTACACGAATTCACGTGAGAGAATTTAAGATGTTGATTTCTGTATCTGTTCACTTTCAGTTCTACAAAATCTCAATTCGCTGAATGGTAAAATTTAGATCGCAAGAATTCATAGATAACCTGCTCGCTACGGGACTTGGTCATATTGAAAAATGAAAAAATTTGCATATTTTGTTGCGGGGTTATAAGAGTGCTAATTGATCTCATGCCTACTGGGAAAAATCAAGGAATGGCTCTGTACATCGACAGAATAACGTTAATTGATTTGAAAGTTCAAGTTGAAAAGTTATTCTATTAAGATTGCATTTTGATTGTTGTTTTCAATGTCTGTAAGAAATACCTGATGTCTTCAGATGATATTTCGGGAAAAATATACTGCGCCTCAATCGCAAGTATCTCATGATTACACGAGTTCACGTGATAGAATTTAAGATGTTGATTTCTGTATCTCTTCGCTTTCAGTTATTCAAAATCTCAATTCGCTGAATAGTAAAATTTAGATCGAAAGTATTCATGGTTAACTTTTTCGCTACAGTACTTGGAATAATTTTAAAATTTAAAAATTAGCACATTTTGCTGCGTGGTTATAAGAGTGCTAAACGATCTCATGCCTCCTGGGAACAAACAAGGAATGGCTCTGTATATTGACATAATAACGTTAATTGCTTTGTAAATTCAAGTCGAAAAGTTATTGTATTTAGATTGCAATTTGATTGTTGTTTTCAATATCTGTAAGAAATACCCGATGTCTTTAGATGATATTTCGGGAAAAATATACTGCGCCTCAATCACAAGAATCTCATGATTACACGAATTCACGTGATAGAATTTAAGTGGTTGATTTCTGTATCTGTTCGCTTTCAGTTCTTTAAAATCTCAATTCGCTGAATGGTAAAATTTAGATCGCAAGAATTCCTAGATAATCTCCTTGCAACGGGACTTGGTCATATTGAAAAATTAAAAAATTCGCATATTTTGTTGCGTGGTTATAAGAGTGCTAATTGATCTCATGCCTACTGGGAAAAATCAAGGAATGACTCTGTACATCGACAGAATAACGTTTATTGCTTTGAAAATTCAAGTTGAAAAGTTATTCTTTTGAGATTGCATTTTGATTGTTGTTTTCAATGTCTGTAAGAAATACCTGATGTCTTCAGATGATATTTCTGGAAAAATATACTGCGCTTCAATCGCAAGAATCTCATGACTACACGAATTCACGTGATAGAATTTAAGATGTTGATTTCTGTATCCGTTCGCTTTCAGTTTTTCAAAATCTCAATTCGCTGAATGGTAAAATTTAGATCGCAAGTATTCATAGTTAACCTGCTCGCTACAGTACTTGGAATAATTTCAAAATTTAAAAATTAGCATATTTTGCTGCGTGGTTAGAAGAGTGCTAAACGATCTCATGCCTCCTGGGAAAAAACGAGGAATGGCTCTGTATATTGACATAATAACGTTAATTGATTTGGAAATTCAAGTCGAAAAGTTATTTTATTGAGATTGCAATTTGATTGTTGTTTTCAATGTCGGTAAGAAATACCTGATGTCTTCAGATTATATTTTGGGAAAAATATACTGCGCCTCAATCGCAAGAATCCCATGATTACAGGAATTCACCTGATAGAATTTAAGATGTTGATTTCTGTATCCGTTCGCTTTCAGTTTTTCAAAATCTCAATTCGCTGAATGGTAAAATTTAGATCGCAAGTTTTCATGGTTAACCTGCTCGCTACAGTACTTAGAATAATTTAAAAATTTAAAAATTAGCATATTTTGCTGCGTGGTTATAAGAGTGCTATACGATCTCATGCCTCCTGGGAAAAAACAAGGAATGGCTCTGTATATTGACATAATAACGTTAATTGATTTGAAAATTCAAGTCGAAAAGTTATTTTATTTAGATTGCAATTTGATTGTTGTTTTCAATGTTTGTAAGAAATACCTGATGTCTTTAGATTATATTTTGGGAAAAATATACTGCGCCTCAATCGCAAGAATCTCATGATTACACGAATTCACGTGATGGAATTTAAGATGTTGATTTCTGTATCTTTTCGCTTTCAGTTTTTTAAAATCTCAATTCGCTAAATGGTAAAATTTAGATTGCAAGAATTCTTAGATAACCTGCTCGTTACGGGACTTGGTCATATTGAAATATTAAAAAATTCGCATATTTTGTTGCGTGGTTATAAGAGTGCTAGTTGATCTCATGCCTACTGGGAAAAATCACATGGCTCTGTACATCGACAGAATAACGTTAATTGATTTGAAAATTCAAGGTGAAAAGTTATTCTATTCAGATTGCATTTTGATTGTTGTTTTCAATGTCTGTAAGAAATACCTGATGTCTTCAAATTATATTTTGGGAAAAGTATACTGCGCCTCAATCGCAAGAATCTCATGATTACACGAATTTACGTGATAGAATTTAAGATGTTGATTTCTGTATCCGTTCGCTTTCAGTTTTTCAAAATCTCAATTCGCTGAATGGTAAAATTTAGATCGCAAGTATTCATAGTTAACCTGCTCGCTACAGTACTTGGAATAATTTCAAAATTTAAAAAGTAGCATATTTTGCTGCGTGTTTATAAGAGTGCTAAACGATCTCATGCCTCCTGGGAAAAAACAAGGAATGGCTCTGTATATTGACATAATAACGTTAATTGATTTGAAAATTCAAGTCGAAAAGTTATTTTATTGAGATTGCAATTTGATTGTTGTTTTCAATGTCGGTAAGAAATACCTGATGTCTTCAGATTATATTTTGGGAAAAATATACTGAGCCTCAATCGCAAGAATATCATGATTACACGAATTCACGTGAGAGAATTTAAGATGTTGATTTCTGTATCTGTTCGCTTTCAGTTCTACAAAATCTCAATTCGCTGAATGGTAAAATTTAGATCGCAAGAATTCATAGATAACCTGCTCGCTACGGGACTTGGTCATATTGAAAAATGAAAAAATTTGCATATTTTGTTGCGGGGTTATAAGAGTGCTAATTGATCTCATGCCTACTGGGAAAAATCAAGGAATGGCTCTGTACATCGACAGAATAACGTTAATTGATTTGAAAGTTCAAGTTGAAAAGTTATTCTATTAAGATTGCATTTTGATTGTTGTTTTCAATGTCTGTAAGAAATACCTGATGTCTTCAGATGATATTTCGGGAAAAATATACTGCGCCTCAATCGCAAGTATCTCATGATTACACGAGTTCACGTGATAGAATTTAAGATGTTGATTTCTGTATCTCTTCGCTTTCAGTTATTCAAAATCTCAATTCGCTGAATAGTAAAATTTAGATCGAAAGTATTCATGGTTAACTTTTTCGCTACAGTACTTGGAATAATTTTAAAATTTAAAAATTAGCACATTTTGCTGCGTGGTTATAAGAGTGCTAAACGATCTCATGCCTCCTGGGAACAAACAAGGAATGGCTCTGTATATTGACATAATAACGTTAATTGCTTTGTAAATTCAAGTCGAAAAGTTATTTTATTTAGATTGCAATTCGATTGTTGTTTTTAATGTCTGTAAGAAATACCCGATGTCTTTAGATGATATTTCGGGAAAAATATACTGCGCCTCAATCGCAAGAAACTCATGATTACACGAATTCACGTGATAGAATTTAAGATGTTGATTTCTGTATCCGTTCGCTTTCAGTTTTTCAAAATCTCATTTCGCTGAATGGTAAAATTTAGATCGCAAGTATTCATAGTTAATCTGCTCGCTACAGTACTTGGAATAATTTCAAAATTTCAAAATTAGCATATTTTGCTGCGTGGTTATAAGAGTGCTAAACGATCTCATGCCTCCTGGGAAAAAACGAGGAATGGCTCTGTATATTGACATAATAACGTTAATTGATTTGAAAATTCAAGTCGAAAAGTTATTTTTTTGAGATTGCAATTTGATTGTTGTTTTCAATGTCGGTAAGAAATACCTGATGTCTTCAGATTATATTTTGGGAAAAATATTCTGCGCCTCAATCGCAAGAATCTCATGATTACACGAATTCACGTGATAGAATTGAAGATGTTGATTTCTGTATCTGTTCGCTTTCAGATATTCAAAATCTCAATTCGCTGAATGGTAAAATTTAGATCGAAAGTATTCATTGTTAACTTGTTCGCTACAGTACTTGGAATAATTTCAAAATTTGAAAATTAGCACATTTTGCTGCGTGGTTATAAGAGTGCTAAACGATCTCATGCCTCCTGGGAAGAAACAAGGAATGGTTCTGTATATTGACATAATAACGTTAATTGATTTGAAAATTCAAGTCGAAAAGTTATTTTATTTAGATTGCAATTTGATTGTTGTTTTCAATGTCTGTAAGAAATACCCGATGTCTTTAGATGATATTTCGGGAAAAATATACTGCGCCTCAATCACAAGAATCTCATGATTACACGAATTCACGTGATAGAATTCAAGTGGTTGATTTCTGTATCTGTTCGCTTTCAGTTATTCAAAATTTTAATTCGCTGAATAGTAAAATTTAGATCGCAATTATTCATGGATAACCTGCGCGCTACAGTACTTGGAATTATTTCAAAATTTAAAAATTAGTATATTTTGCTGCGTGGTTTTAAGAGTGCTTAAATGATCTAATGGCTCCTTGGAACATTTGAGGAATGGCTTTACATATTGATATAATAACGTTAATTGATTTGAAAATTCAGGTCGAAAAGTTATTTTATTTAGATTGCAATTTGATTGTTGTTTTAAATGTTTGTAAGAAATACCTGATGTCTTCAGATTATATTTTGGGAAAAATATACTGCGCCTCAATCGCAAAAATCTCATGATTACACGAATTCACGTGATAGAATTCAAGATGTTGATTTCTGTATCTTTTCGCTTTCAGTTTTTTAAAATCTCAATTCGCTAAATGGTAAAATTTAGATTGCAAGAATTCTTAGATAACCTGCTCGTTACGGGACTTGGTCATATTAAAAAATAAAAAATTCGCATATTTTGTTGCGTGGTTATAAGAGTGCTAGTTGATCTCATGCCTACTCGGAAAAATCAAGGAATGGCTCTGTACATCGACAGAATAACGTTAATTGATTTGAAAATTCAAGTTGAAAAGTTATTCTATTTAGATTGGTTTTTGATTGTTGTTTTCAATGTCTGTAAGAAATACCTGATGTCTTCAGATGATATTTCGGGAAAAATATACTGCGCCTCAATCAAAAGAATCTCATGATTACACGAATTCACGTGATAGAATTTAAGTGGTTGATTTCTGTATCTGTTCGCTTTCAGTTATTCAAAATTTTAATTCGCTGAATAGAAAAATTTAGATCGCAAGTATGCATGGATAACCTGCACGCTACAGTACTTGGAAATATTTCAACATTTGAAAATTAGTATATTTTGCTGCGTAGTTTTAAGAGTAATAAAATGATCTCATGACTCCTGGGAAAAATCAAGGAATAGCTCTATACATTGACATAATAACGTTAATTGGTTTGAAAATTCAATTCAAAAAGTTATATTATTGAGATTACATTTTGATTGTTGTTTTCAATGTCTGTAAGAAATACCTGAAGTCTTCAGATTATATTTCGGAAAAAATATACTGCGCCTCAATCGTAAGAATCTTATGATTACACGAATTCACGTGATAGAATTTAAGATGTTGATTTCTGTATCTGTTCGCTTTAAGTTCTTCAAAATCTCAATTCGCTAAATGGTAAAATTTAGATGGAAAGTATTCATGGTTAACCTGCTCGCTACAGTACTAGGAATAATTTCAAAATTTAAAAATTAGCATATTTTACTGCGTGGTTATTAGAGTGCTAAACGATCTCATGCCTCCTGGGGAAAAACGAGGAATGGCTTTATATATTGACATAATAACGTTAATTGATTTGCAAATTCAGGTCGAAAAGTTATTTTATTGAGATTGCAATTTGATTGTTGTTTTCAATGTCTTTTAGAAATACCTGATGTCTTCAGATTATATTTTCGAAAAAATATACTGCGCCTCAATCGCAAGAATCTCATGATTACACGAATTCACGTGATAGAATTTAAGTGGTTGATTTCTGTATCTGTTCGCTTTCAGTTATTCAAAATCTCAATTCGCTGAATAGTAAAATTTAGATCGCGAGTATTTATGGATAACCTGCGCGCTACAGTACTTGGAATTATTTCAACATTTAAAAATTAGTATATTTTGCTGCGTGGTTTTAAGAGTGCTAAAATGATCTAATGGCTCCTGGGAACATTTGAGGAATGGCTTTATATATTGACATAATAACGTTAATTGATTTGAAAATTCAGGTCGAAAAGTTATTTTATTGAGATTGCAATTTGATTGTTGTTTTCAATGTCTGTAAGAAATACCTGATGTCTTCAGATTATATTTTGGGAAAATATACTGCGCCTCAATCGCAAGAATCTCATGATTACACGAATTCACGTGATGAAATTTAAGATGTTGATTTCTGTATCTGTTCGCTTTCAGTTTTTTGAAATCTCAATTCGCTAAATGAAAAAATTTAGATCGCAAGAATTCATAGATAACCTGCTCGCTACGGGACTTGGTCATATTGAAAAATTAAAAAATTTGTATATTTTGGTGCGTGGTTATAAGAGTGCTAATTGATCTCATGCCTACTGGGAAAAATCAAGGAGTGGCTCTGTACATCGACAGAATAACGTTAATTGATTTGAAAATTCAAGTTGAAAAGTTATTCTATTAGATTGCATTTTGATTGTTGTTTTCTATGTCTGTAAAAAATACCTGATGTCTTCAGAAGATATTTCTGGGAAAATATACTAAGCCTCAATCGCAAGAATCTAATGATTACACGAATTTACGTGATAGAATATAAGAGGTTTATTTCTGTATCTGTTCGCTTTCAGTTATTTAAAGTCTCAATTTGCTGAACAGTTTAATTTAGATCGCAAGTGTTTATGGATAACCTGCTCGCTACAGGACTTGGTAATATTGCTAAATTGAAAAATAAACATATTTTGCTGCGTGTTCATAAGAATGCTAATATGATCTCATGACTCTTGCGAAAAATCAAGGAATTGCTCTATATATTGACATAATAACGTTAATTGATTCAAAAATTTAATTCAAAAAGTTATTCTACCCGTTTGCTTACAGTTATTTATAATTTTAATTCGCAGGATAGGAAAATTTAGATCGCAAGTATTCATAGATAACATGCGCGCTACAGTACTTGGAATTATTTCAACATTTAAAAATCAGTATATTTTGCTGCGTGGTTTTAAGAGTAATAAAATGATCTCATGACTCCTGGCAAAAATCAAGGAATGGCTCTATACATTGACATAATAACGTTAATTGGTTTGAAAATTCAATTCAAAAAGTGTTTTATTGAGATTACATTTTGATTGTTGTTTTCAATGTCTGCAAGAAATACCTGATGTCTTCAGATGATATTTCGGGAAAAATATACTGCGCCTTAATTGCAAGAATCTCATGATTACACAAATTCACGTGATAGAATTTAAGATGTTGATTTCTGTATCTGTTCGCTTTAAGGTCTTCAAAATCTCAATTCGCTGAATAGTAAAATTTAGATCGCAAAGATTCATACATAACCTGCTCGCTGCAGTACGTGGAATTATTTCAGAATTTATAAATTAGCATATTTTGCTGCGTAGTTTTAAAAGTGCTAAACGATCTCATGCCTCCTGGGAAAAAACATGGAATGCTCTGTACATTGACGTAATAACGTTAAATGATTTGAAAATTCAAGTCAAAAAGTTATTTTATTGATATTGCAATTTGATTGTTGTTTTCAATGTCTGTAAGAAATACCTGATGTCTTTATATGATATTTCGGGAAAAATATACTGTGCCTCAATCGCAAGAATCTCATGATTACACGAATTCACGTGATAGAATTAAAGTGGTTAATTTCTGTATCTGTTCGCTTTCAGTTATTCAAAATCTCAATTCGCTGAATAGTAAAATTTAGATCGCAAGTACTCATGGATAACCTGCTCGCCACAGTACTTGGAATTATTTCAACATTCGAAAATTAGCATATTTTGCTGCGTGGTTTTAGGAGTGCTAAAATGATATCATGACTCCTGGAAACATTTAAGTAATTGCTTTATATATTGACATAATAACGTTAATTCATTTGTAAATTCAAGTCGAAAAGTTATTTTATTGAGATTGGAATTTTATTGTTGTTTTCAATGTCTGTAAGAAATACCTGATGTCTTCAGATTATATTTTGAGAAAAATATACTGCGCTTCAATCGCAAGAATCTCATAATTACACGAATTCGCGTGATAGAATTTAAGATGTTGATTTCTGTATCTGTTCGCTTTCAGTTCTTCAAAATCTCAATTCGCTGAATGGTAAAATTTAGCTCGAAAGTATTTATGGTTAACCTGCTCGCTACAGTACTTGGAATGATTTCAAAATATAAAAATTAGCATATTTTTCTGCGTGGTTATACGAGTGCTAAACGATCTCATGCCTCCTGGGAAAAAACAAGGAAGAGCTCTGTATATTGACATAATAACGTTAACTGATTTTCAAAATCAATTTAAAAAGTTAGTTTATTGAGATTGCATTCTGATTGTTGTTTTCAATGTCTGTAAGAAATACCTGATGGCTTCAAATGATATTTCCGGAAAAATATACTGCGCCTCAATCGTAAAAATCTCATGATTACACGAATTCACGTAATAGAATATAAGAGGTTGATTTCTGTATCCGTTCGCTTTCACTTATTCATAATTTCAATTCGCAGGAAAGAAAAATTTATATCGCAAGTATTAATGGATAACCTGCTCGCCACAGTACTTGGAATTATTTCAACATTCGAAAATTAGCATATTTTGCTGCGTGGTTCTAAAAGTGCTAAAATGAAAACATGACTCCTGGGAAAAATCTAGGAATGGCTCTATATATTGACATAATAACGTTAATTGATTTTCAAAATCAATTAAAAAAGTTATTTTATTGAGATTGCATTTTGATTGTTGTTTTTAATGTCTGTAAGAAATACCTGATGTCTTCAGATGATATTTCGGGAAAAATATACTGCGCCTCAATCGCAAGAATCTCATAATTACACGAATTCACGTGATAGAATTTAAGATGTTGATTTCTGTATCTGTTCGCTTTCAGTTATCCAAAATCTCAATACGCTGAATAGTAAAATTTAGATCGCAAGTGTTCATGGTTAACCTGCTCGCTACAGTACTTGGAATTATTTCAACATTTTAAAATTAGCATATTTTGCTGCGTGGTTTTAAGAGTGCTAAAATGATCTTATGACTCCTGAAAACATTTAAGGAATTGCTTTATACATTGACATAATAACGTTAATTGATTGGAAAATTCAAGTCGAAAAGTTATTTTATTGAGATTGCATTTTGATTGTTGTTTTCAATTTCTGTAAGGAATACCTGATGGCTTCAGATGACATTTCGGGAAAAATATACTGCGCATCAATCGCAAGAATCTTATGATTACACGAATTCGCGTAATAGAATATAAGATGTTGATTTCTGTATCCGTTCGCTTTCACTTATTCATAATTCTAATTCGCGGAAAAGAAACATTTATATCGCAAGTTTTCATGGATAACCTGCAAGCTAGAGAACTTAATAACATTTTAAAATTGTAAAATAAGCATATTTTGCTGCGTGGTTATAAGAGTGCTAAACGATCGCATGCCTCCTGGGACAAAACAAGGAATGGCTCTGTACATTGGCATGATAAAGTTAATTGATTTGAAAATTCAAGTCGAACAGTTGTTTTATTGAGATTGCAATTTGATTGTTGTTTTCAGTGTCTGTAAAAAATACTCGATTTCTTCAGATGATATTTCTGGGAAAATATACTAAGCCTCAATCGCAAGGATCTAATGATTACACGAATTTACGTGATAGAATATAAGAGGTTTATTTCTGTATCTGTTCGCTTTCAGTTATTTAAAATTTTTATTCTCTGAATAGTTAAATTTAGATCGCAAGTATTTATGGATAACCTGCTCACTACAGGACTTGGTCATATTGCAAAATTAAAAAATTAGCATATTTCGTTGCGTGGTTATAAGAGTGCTATTTGATCTCATGCCTACTGGGAAAAATCAAGGAATGGCTCTGTACATCGACAGAATAACGTTAATTGATTTGAAAATTCAATTCAAAAAGTTATTCTATTGAGATTGCGTTTTGATTGTTGTTTTCTATGTCTGTAAGAAATACCTGATGTCTTCAGATGATATTTCGGAAAAAATATACTGCGCCGCAATCGCAAGAATCTCATGATTACACGAATTCACGTGATAGAATTTAAGATATTGATTTCTGTATCTGATCGCTTTCAGTTCTTCAAAATCTCAATTCGCTGAATAATAAAATTTAGATCGCAAGGATTCATAAATAACCTGCTCGCTACAGTACTTGGAATTATTTCAAAATTGAAAAATTAGCATATTTTGCTGCGTGGTTATAAAAGTGCTAAAATGATTTCATGACTCCTGGGAAAATTTAAGGAATGGCTTTATATATTGACATAATAACGTTAATTGATTTGAAAATTCAATTCGAAAAGTTATTTTATTGAGATTGCATTTTGATTGTTGTTTTCAATGTCTGTAAGAAATACCTGATGTCTTCAGATGATATTTCTGGGAAAATATACTGCGCTCAAACTCAAGAATCTGATGATTACACGAATTCACGTGATAGAATCTGAAAGGTTGGTTTCTTTATCTGTTCGCTTTAAGTTATTTAAAGTCTCAATTCGCTGAACAGTTTGATTTAGTTCGCAAGTATTTATAGATAACCTGCTCGCTACAGGACTTGGTAATATCGTAAAATAAAAAAATTATCATATTTTGTTGCGTGGTTAAAAGAGTGCTAAATGATCTCATGCCTCCTGGGAAAAATCAAGGAATGTCTCTATACATTGACATAATTACGTTAATTGATTTGAAAATTCAATTCGAAAATTTATTCTATTGAAATTGCATTTTGATTGTTGTTTTCTATGTCTGTAAGGAATACCTGATGTCTTCAGATGATATTTCGGAAAAAATATACTGCGCCTCAATCGCAAGAATCTCATGATTACACGAATTCACGTGATAGAATTTAAGATATTGATTTCTGTATCTGATCGCGTTCAGTTCTTCAAAATCTCGATTCGCTGAATAATACAATTTAGATCGCAAGGATTCATAAATAACCTGCTCGCTACAGTACTTGGAATTATTTCAAAATTGAAAAATTAGCATATTTTGCTGCGTGGTTTTAAGAGTAATAAAATAATCTCATGACGCCTGAGAAAAATCAAGGGATTGCTTTATATATCGACATAATAAAGTTCATTGGTTTGAAAATTCAATTCAAAAAGTTATTCTATCGAGATTGCATTTTGAGTGTTATTTTCAATGTCTGTACGAAATACCTGATGGCTTCAAATGATATTTCGGGAAAAATATACTGCGCCTCAATCGTAAAAATCTCATGATTACACGAATTCACGTAATAGAATATTAGAGGTTGATTTCTGTATCCGTTCGCTTTCACTCATTCATAATTCCAATTCGCAGGAAAGAAAAATTTATATCGCAAGTATTTATAGATAACCTGCACGCTACAGGAGTTAGTAATATTTTAAAATTTAAAAATTAGCATATTTTGCTGCGAGGTTCTAACAGTGCTAAAATGATCTCATGACTCGTCGGAAAAATCTAGGAATGACTCTATATATTGACATAATAAAGTTAATTGATTTTCAAAATCAATTCAAAAGTTATTTTATTGAGATTGCATTTTGATTGTTGTTTTCAATGTGTGTAAGAAATACCTGATGTCTTCAGATTATATTTTGGGAAAAATATACTGCGCCTCAATCGCAAGAATCTCATGATTACACGAATTTACGTGATAGAATATAAGTGGTTGATTTCTGTATCTGTTCGCTTTCAGTTATTCAAAATCGCAATTCGCTGAATAGTAAGATTTAGATCGCAAGTATTCATGGATAACCTGCTCGCTACAGTACTTGGAAATATTTCATCATTTTAACATTAGCATATTTTGCTGCGTGATTTTAAGAGTGCTAAAATGATCTCATGACTCCTGGGAACATTTAAGGAATTGCTTTATATATTGAAATAATAACGTTAATTGATTGGGAAATTCAAGTCGAAAAGTTATTTTATTGAGATTGCAATTTCATTGTTGTTTTCAATGTCTGTAGGAAATACCTGATGTCTTCAGATGATATTTCGGGAAAAATATACTGCGCCACAATCGCAAGAATTTCATGATTACACGAATGCACGTGATAGAATTGAAGATGTTGATTTCTGTATCTGTTCGCTTTCAGTTCTTCAAAATCTCAATTCGCTGAATCGTAAAATTTAGATCGCCAGAATTCATACATAACCTGCTCGCTACGGGACTTGGTCATAGTAAAAAATTGAAAAATTAGCATATTTCGTTGCGTGGTTATAAGAGTGCTAAATGATCACATGCCTCCTGGGAAAAATCAAGGAATGGCTCTATACATTGACATAATAACGTTAATTGGTTTGAAAATTCAATTCAAAAAGTTATTTTATTGAGATTGCATTTTGATTGTTGTTTTCAATGTCTGTAAGAAATACCTGATGTCTTCAGATGATATTTCTGGAAAAATATACTGCGCCTCAATTGCAAGAATCTAATGATTACACGAATTCACGTGATAGAATTTAAGTGGTTGATTTCTTTATCTGTCCGCTTTCAGTTATTCAAAATCTCAATTCGATGAATAGTAAAATTTAGATCGCAAGTATTCATGGTTAACCTGCTCGCTACAGTACTTCGAATTATTTCAACATTTTAAAATGAGCATATTTTGCTGCGCGGTTATAAAAGTACTAAAATAAATCTATGACTCCTCGAAAATATCTAGGAGTAGCTCTATATATTGACATTATAACGTTAATTGATTCAAAAATTCAATTCGCAGAGTTATTCTATTGAGATTGCATTTCGATTATTGTTTTTAATGACTCTAAAAAATACCTGATGTCTTTAAATGAAATTGCAGGGAAATCAAACTGCGCCTCAATCGCAAGAATTTAATGATCACTCTTATTTCTTTGATAGACGAGAATAAGTTGATTTCTGTATCTGTTCGCTGTCAGTAATACATTATTCGGATTCGCTGAATGAAAAAATTCAGATTGCAATCATTCGCGAATAACCTGCTTGCTACAGGACTTGGTAATGTTGCAAAATTGGAAAATAAGATTTTTTTTGCTGCGCGGTTATGAGAGTGCTAAAATAAATTTATGAATCCTGGGAAAAATCAAGGAGTGGCTCTAAATATTGACATTATAACGTTAATTGATTTGAAAATTCAATTCGAAAAGTTATTCTCTTGAGATAGCATTTTGATTGTTGTTTTCAATGTCTCAAAAAAATACCTGATGTCTTTAGATGATATTTCAGGAAAATTATGCTGCGCCTCAACCGCAAGAATCTGTTGATTACACGAATTTCTTTGATAGTGTAGAATAGGTTGATTTCTGTTTATGTGCGCTTTCAGGTATTCATAATCTTAATTCGCTAGAAAAAAATATTTAGATCGCAATTATACGCAAATAATGTGCTTGATACAGGACTAGGTGATATTGCAAAATTGGAAAATGAGCATATTTTGCTGCGCGGTTACAAAAGTTGTAAAATAAATTCAATTCGCAAAGTAATTCTATGAAGATTGCATTTTGATTGTTGTTTTTAATATCTCTAAAAAATATCTGATGTCTTTAGATGAAATTCCAGGGGAATTATACCGTGCCTCAATCGCAAGAATCTAATGATCACTAATTTCTTTGATAGACGAGAATAAGTTGATTTCTGTATCTGTTCGCTTTCAGTTATGCATAATCTTGACTCGCTGGAAAGAAATATTTTGATTGCAGCTATACGCGGATAATCTGCTTGGTACAGGACTAGGTAATGTTGCAATATTAGGAAATGAGCATATTTTGCTGCGCGGTTATGAAAGTCCTAAAATAAGTTCATGACTCCTGGGAAAAATCAAGGAATGGCTCTAAATATTGACATAATAACGTTAATTGATTTGAAAATTCAATTCGAAACGTTATTCTATTGCGATTGTATTTTGATTGTTGTTTTTAATGTCTCAAAAAAATACCTGATGTCATCAGATGATATTTCGAGGAAAATATACTGCGCCCTAATCGCAAGAATTTCATGATTACACGAATTCACGTGATAGAATATAAGAGGTTGCTTTCCGTATCCATTCGCTTTCGGTGATTTTACATTTTAATTCGCTGAATAGTTAAATTTAGATCGCAAGTATTCATGGATAACCTGCTCGCTACAGGACTTGGTAATATCGCAAAATTGAAAAATTAGCATATTATGCTGCGTGGTTATAAAAGTGCTGACATAAATTCATGACTTCTGATAAAAATCAAGGATTAGCTCTATACCTTGACATCATAACGTTAATTAATTAAAAAATTCAATTCGAAAAGTTATTTTATTGAGATTGCATTTTGATTGTTCTTTTCAATGTCTGTAAGAAATACCTGATGTCTTTAGCGGATATTTCGGGAAAAATATACTGCGCCTCAATCGCAAGAATCTCATGATTATACTAATTCACGTGATAGAATATAATAGGTTGATTTCTGTCTCTGTTCGCTTTCGGTTTTTTAAAATTTCAATTGGCTTAACAGTTCAATTTAGATCGCATGTATTAATGAATAACTTGCTCGCTGCAGGACTGAGTAATATTGTGAGATTAAATAATCAGCATATTTTGCTGCGTGGTTATAGGAGTGCTGAAATGATCTTATGACTTCTGGGAAAAATCATGGAATAGCTCTATATATTGACATAATAACGTTAACTGATTTGAAAATTAAATTTGAAAAACTATTCCATTGAGATTGCATTTTGATTGATGTTTTCAATTTCTGTAAGAAATACCTGATGTCTTTAGATGATATTTCGGGAAAAATATACTGCGCTACAATCGCAAGAATCTCATGATTACACGAATTCACGTGATAGAATATAATAGGTTGATGTCTGTCTCTGTTCGCTTTCGGTTTTCTAAAATTTTAATTAGCTGCACAGTTCAATTTAGATCGCATGTATTCATGGATAGCCTGCTCGCTGCAGGACTGGGTAATATTGCAAAATTGGAAAATCAGCATATTTTGCTGCGTGGTTATAAAAGTGCTGAAACAAATTCATGACTCCTGGGAAAAATCAAGGAGTAGCTCTATACCTTGACATAATAACGTTTATTGATTTGAAAATTCAAGCTGAAAAGTTATTCTATTGAGATTGCATTTTGATTGTTGTTTTCAATGCCTGTAAGAAGTACCTGATGTCTTTAGCGGATATTTCGAGAAAAATATACTGCGCCTCAATCGCAAGAATCTCATGATGACACGAATTCATGTAATAGAATATGAAAGGTTTATTTCTGTCTCTGTTCGCTTTCGGTTTTTTAAAATTACAATTCGCTGAATAGTTGAATTTAGAGCGCATGTATTCATGAATAACCTGCTCGCTGCAGGACTGGGTAATATTGTGAGATTGAAAAATCAGCATATTTCGCTGCATGGTTATGAGAGTGCTGAAATGATCTCATGACTCCTGGGAAAAATCAAGGAATGGCTCTATATATAGAGACCTAATAACGTTAATTGATTCCAAAATTTAATTCGAAAAGTTATTCTATTGAGATTGCATTTTGATTGTCTTTTTTAATGTCTGTAAGAATTACCTGATGTCTTCAGATGATATTTCGTGAAAAATATACTGCGCCTCAATCGCAAGAATCTCATGATTACACGAATTCACGTGATAGAATATAATAGGTTGATTTCTGTCTCTGTTCGCTTTCGGTTTTTTATAATTTCAATTGGCTGAATAGTTCAATTTAGATCGCATGTATCCATGGATAGCCTGCTCGCTGCAGGACTGGGTAATATTGCGGAATTGAAAAATTAGAATATTTTGCTGCGTGGTTATAAGAGTGCTAAAATGATCTCATGACTCCTGGGAAAAATCAAGGAATGGCTCTATATATTGACATAATAACGTTCATTGATCTAAAAATTCAATTCGAAAAGTTATTCGATTGAGATTGCATTTTGATTGTTGTTTTCAATGTCTGTAAAAAATACCTGATGTCATCAGATGATATTTCGAGGAAAATATACTGCGCCCGAATCGCAAGAATCTCATGATTACACTAATTCAAGTGATATAATATAATAGGTTGATTTCTGTCTCTGTTCGCTTTCGTTTTTTTAAAATTTTAATTGGCTGAATATTTCAATTTAGATCGCATGTATTAATGGATAACCTGCCCGCTACAGGACTTGGTAATATTGCAAAATTGGAATATCAGCATATTTCGCTGCGTGATTACAAGAGTGCTGAAACAAATTCATGACTCCTAGGAAAAATCAAGAAGTAGCTCTATACCTTGAGATTATATCGTTAATTGATTCGAAAATTTAATTCGAAAAGTTATTTTATTGAGATTGCATTTTGATTGTTGTTTTCAATGTCTGTGAGAAGTATCTGATGTCTTTAGCGGATATTTCGGGAAAAATATACTGCGCCTCAATCGCAAGAATCTCATGATTCCACGAATTCACGTGATAGAATAGAATACGTTGATTTCTGTCTCTGTTCACTTTCGGTTATATAGAATTTCAATTCGCTGAATAGTTAAATTTAGATCGCATGTATTCATGGATAACCAGCCCGCTGCAGGACTTGGTAATATTGCGAAATTGAAAAATGAGCATATTTTGCTGCGTGATTATATGAGTGCTAAAATGATCTCATGACTCCTGGGAAAAATCAAGGAATAGCTCCATACCTTGACATAATAACGTTAATTGATTTGAAAATTCATTTCCAAAAGTTATTTTATTGAGATTGCATTTTGGTTATTGTTTTCAATGTCTGTAAGAAATGCCTGATGTCTTTAGCGGATATTTCGGGAAAAATATACTGCGCCTCAATCGCAAGAATCTCATGATTACACTAATTCACGTGATAGAATATAATAAGTTGATTTCTGTCTCTGTTCGCTTTCGGTTTTTTAAAATCACAATTCGCTGAATAGTTGAATTTAGATCGCATGTATTCATGAATAACCTGCTCACTGCAGGACTTGGTAATATTGCGAAATTGAATAATTAGCATATTTTGCCGCGTGATTATAAGAGTGCTAAAATGATCTCATGACTCCAGGGAAAAATCAAGGAACAGCTCTATACCTTGACATAATAACGTTAATTGATTTGAAAATTCAATTCGAAAAGTTTTTCGATTGAGATTGCATTTTGATTGTAGTTTTTAATGTCTGTAAGAAATACCTGATGTCATCAGATGATATTTCGAGGAAAATATACTGCGCCCGAATCGCAAGAATCTCATGATTACACGAATTCACGTGATAGAATATAATAGGTTGATTTCTGTCTCTGTTCGCTTTCGGTTTTTTAAAATTTTAATTGGCTGAACATTTCAATTTAGATCGCATGTATTAATGGATAACCTGCCCGCTACAGGACTTGGTAATATTGAAAAATTGGAAAATCAGCATATTTTGCTGCGTGGTCATAAAAGTGCTGAAACAAATTCATGACTCCTGGGAAAAATCAAGGAGTAGCTCTATACCTTGACAAAATAACGTTTATTGATTTGAAAATTCAAGCTGAAAAGTTATTCTATTGAGATTGCATTTTGATTGTTGTTTTCAATGTCTGTAAGAAGTACCTGATGTCTTTAGCGGATATTTCGGGAAAAATATACTGCGCCTCAATCGCAAGAATCTCATGATCACACGAATTCATGTAATAGAATATGAAAGGTTGATTTCTGTCTCTGTTCGCTTTCGGTGTTTCAAAATTTTAATTGGCTGGATAGTTCAATTTGGATCGCATGTTTTTATGAATAACTTGCTCGTTGCAGGACTGAGTAATATTGTTAGATTGGAAAATCAGCATATTTTGCAGCGTGGTTATAGAAGTGCTGAAATGATCTCATGACTCCTGGGAAAAATCAAGGAATGGCTCTATATATTGACATAATAACGTTAATTGATTTGAAAATTCAATTTGAAAAACTATTCTATTGAGATTGCATTTTGATTGATGTTTTCAATGTCTGTAAGAAATACCTGATGTCTTCAGATGATATTTCGGGAAAAATATACTGCGCCCCAATCGCAAGAATCTCATGATTACACGAATTCACGTAATAGAATATAAGAGGTTTATTCTGTCTCTGTTCGCTTTCGGTTTTTTAAAATTTCAATTGGCTGAATAGTTCAATTTGGATCGCATGTTTTTATGAATAACTTGCTCGTTGCAGGACTGAGTAATATTGTTAGATTGAAAAATCAGCATATTTCGCTGCGTAGTTATAGAAGTGCTGAAATGATCTCATGACTCCTGGGAAAAATCAAGGAATGGCTCTATATATTGACATAATAACGTTAATTGATTTGAAAATTTAATTCGAAAAGTTATTTTATTGAGATTGCATTTTGATTGTTGTTTTCAATGTCTGTAAGAAGTACCTGATGTCTTTAGCAGATATTTCGGGAAAAATATACTGCGCCTCAATCGCAAAGATCTCAAGATTACACGAATTCATGTAATAGAATATGAGAGGTTGATTTCTGTCTCTGTTCGCTTTCCGTTTTTTAAAATTTCAAGTGGCTGCACAGTTCAATTCAGATCGCATGTATTCATGAATAACTTGCTCGCTGCAGGACTGGGTAATATTGCGAAATTGAAAAATTAGCATATTTTGCTGCGTTGTTATAAGGGTGCTAAAATGATCTCATGACTCCCGGGTAAAATCAAGGAATAGCTCTATCTGTTGACATAATAACGTTAATTGATTAAAAAATTCTATTCGAAAAGTTATTCGATTGAGATTGCATTTTGATTGTTGTTTTCAATGTCTGTAAAAAATACCTGATGTCATCAGATGATATTTCGAGGAAAATATACTGCGCCCTAATCGCAAGAATTTCATGATTACACGAATTCACGTGATAGAATATAAGAGGTTGCTTTCCGTATCCATTCGCTTTCGGTGATTTTAAATTTTAATTCGCTGAATAGTTAAATTTAGATCGCAAGTATTCATGGATAACCTGCTCGCTACAGGACTTGGTAATATCGCAAAATTGAAAAATTAGCATATTATGCTGCGTGGTTATAAAAGTGCTGACATAAATTCATGACTTCTGGTAAAAATCAAGGATTAGCTCTATACCTTGACATCATAACGTTAATTAATTAAAAAATTCAATTCGAAAAGTTATTTTATTGAGATTGCATTTTGATTGTTCTTTTCAATGTCTGTAAGAAATACCTGATGTCTTTAGCGGATATTTCGGGAAAAATATACTGCGCCTCAATCGCAAGAATCTCATGATTATACTAATTCACGTGATAGAATATAATAGGTTGATTTCTGTCTCTGTTCGCTTTCGGTTTTTTAAAATTTCAATTGGCTTAACAGTTCAATTTAGCTCGCATGTATTAATGAATAACTTGCTCGCTGCAGGACTGAGTAATATTGTGAGATTAAATAATCAGCATATTTTGCTGCGTGGTTATAGGAGTGCTGAAATGATCTTATGACTTCTGGGAAAAATCATGGAATGGCTCTATATATTGACATAATAACGTTAACTGATTTGAAAATTAAATTTGAAAAACTATTCTATTGAGATTGCATTTTGATTGATGTTTTCAATTTCTGTAAGAAATACCTGATGTCTTCAGATGATATTTCGGGAAAAATATACTGCGCCCCAATCGCAAGAATCTCATGATTACACGAATTCACGTAATAGAATATAAGAGGTTTATTCTGTCTCTGTTCGCTTTCGGTTTTTTAAAATTTCAATTGGCTGAATAGTTCAATTTGGATCGCATGTTTTTATGAATAACTTGCTCGTTGCAGGACTGAGTAATATTGTTAGATTGAAAAATCAGCATATTTTGCTGCGTAGTTATAGAAGTGCTGAAATGATCTCATGACTCCTGGGAAAAATCAAGGAATGGCTCTATATATTGACATAATAACGTTAATTGATTTGAAAATTTAATTCGAAAAGTTATTTTATTGAGATTGCATTTTGATTGTTGTTTTCAATGTCTGTAAGAAGTACCTGATGTCTTTAGCAGATATTTCGGGAAAAATATACTGCGCCTCAATCGCAAAGATCTCAAGATTACACGAATTCATGTAATAGAATATGAGAGGTTGATTTCTGTCTCTGTTCGCTTTCGGTTTTTTAAAATTTCAATTGGCTGCACAGTTCAATTCAGATCGCATGTATTCATGAATAACTTGCTCGCTGCAGGACTGGGTAATATTGCGAAATTGAAAAATTAGCATATTTTGCTGCGTTGTTATAAGGGTGCTAAAATGATCTCATGACTCCCGGGTAAAATCAAGGAATAGCTCTATCTGTTGACATAATAACGTTAATTGATTTAAAAATTCTATTCGAAAAGTTATTCGATTGAGATTGCATTTTGATTGTTGTTTTCAATGTCTGTAAAAAATACCTGATGTCATCAGATGATATTTCGAGGAAAATATACTGCGCCCTAATCGCAAGAATTTCATGATTACACGAATTCACGTGATAGAATATAAGAGGTTGCTTTCCGTATCCATTCGCTTTCGGTGATTTTAAATTTTAATTCGCTGAATAGTTAAATTTAGATCGCAAGTATTCATGGATAACCTGCTCGCTACAGGACTTGGTAATATCGCAAAATTGAAAAATTAGCATATTATGCTGCGTGGTTATAAAAGTGCTGACATAAATTCATGACTTCTGGTAAAAATCAAGGATTAGCTCTATACCTTGACATCATAACGTTAATTAATTAAAAAATTCAATTCGAAAAGTTATTTTATTGAGATTGCATTTTGATTGTTCTTTTCAATGTCTGTAAGAAATACCTGATGTCTTTAGCGGATATTTCGGGAAAAATATACTGCGCCTCAATCGCAAGAATCTCATGATTATACTAATTCACGTGATAGAATATAATAGGTTGATTTCTGTCTCTGTTCGCTTTCGGTTTTTTAAAATTTCAATTGGCTTAACAGTTCAATTTAGCTCGCATGTATTAATGAATAACTTGCTCGCTGCAGGACTGAGTAATATTGTGAGATTCAATAATCAGCATATTTTGCTGCGTGGTTATAGGAGTGCTGAAATGATCTTATGACTTCTGGGAAAAATCATGGAATGGCTCTATATATTGACATAATAACGTTAACTGATTTGAAAATTAAATTTGAAAAACTATTCTATTGAGATTGCATTTTGATTGATGTTTTCAATTTCTGTAAGAAATACCTGATGTCTTCAGATGATATTTCGGGAAAAATATACTGCGCCCCAATCGCAAGAATCTCATGATTACACGAATTCACGTAATAGAATATAAGAGGTTTATTCTGTCTCTGTTCGCTTTCGGTTTTTTAAAATTTCAATTGGCTGAATAGTTCAATTTGGATCGCATGTTTTTATGAATAAGTTGCTCGTTGCAGGACTGAGTAATATTTCTAGATTGAAAAATCAGCATATTTTGCTGCGTAGTTATAGAAGTGCGGAAATGATCTCATGACTCCTGGGAAAAATCAAGGAATGGCTCTATATATTGACATAATAACGTTAATTGATTTGAAAATTTAATTCGAAAAGTTATTTTATTGAGATTGCATTTTGATTGTTGTTTTCAATGTCTGTAAGAAGTACCTGATGTCTTTAGCAGATATTTCGGGAAAAATATACTGCGCCTCAATCGCAAAGATCTCAAGATTACACGAATTCATGTAATAGAATATGAGAGGTTGATTTCTGTCTCTGTTCGCTTTCGGTTTTTTAAAATTTCAATTGGCTGCACAGTTCAATTCAGATCGCATGTATTCATGAATAACTTGCTCGCTGCAGGACTGGGTAATATTGCGAAATTGAAAAATTAGCATATTTTGCTGCGTTGTTATAAGGGTGCTAAAATGATCTCATGACTCCCGGGTAAAATCAAGGAATAGCTCTATCTGTTGACATAATAACGTTAATTGATTTAAAAATTCTATTCGAAAAGTTATTCGATTGAGATTGCATTTTGATTGTTGTTTTCAATGTCTGTAAAAAATACCTGATGTCATCAGATGATATTTCGAGGAAAATATACTGCGCCCTAATCGCAAGAATTTCATGATTACACGAATTCACGTGATAGAATATAAGAGGTTGCTTTCCGTATCCATTCGCTTTCGGTGATTTTAAATTTTAATTCGCTGAATAGTTAAATTTGGATCGCAAGTATTCATGGATAACCTGCTCGCTACAGGACTTGGTAATATCGCAAAATTGAAAAATTAGCATATTATGCTGCGTGGTTATAAAAGTGCTGACATAAATTCATGACTTCTGGTAAAAATCAAGGATTAGCTCTATACCTTGACATCATAACGTTAATTAATTAAAAAATTCAATTCGAAAAGTTATTTTATTGAGATTGCATTTTGATTGTTCTTTTCAATGTCTGTAAGAAATACCTGATGTCTTTAGCGGATATTTCGGGAAAAATATACTGCGCCTCAATCGCAAGAATCTCATGATTATACTAATTCACGTGATAGAATATAATAGGTTGATTTCTGTCTCTGTTCGCTTTCGGTTTTTTTAAATTTCAATTGGCTTAACAGTTCAATTTAGCTCGCATGTATTATTGAATAACTTGCTCGCTGCAGGACTGAGTTATATTGTGAGATTCAATAATCAGCATATTTTGCTGCGTGGTTATAGGAGTGCTGAAATGATCTTATGACTTCTGGGAAAAATCATGGAATGGCTCTATATATTGACATAATAACGTTAACTGATTTGAAAATTAAATTTGAAAAACTATTCTATTGAGATTGCATTTTGATTGATGTTTTCAATTTCTGTAAGAAATACCTGATGTCTTCAGATGATATTTCGGGAAAAATATACTGCGCCCCAATCGCAAGAATCTCATGATTACACGAATTCACGTGATAGAATATAATAGGTTGATGTCTGTCTCTGTTCGCTTTCGGTTTTCTAAAATTCTAATTAGCTGCACAGTTCAATTTAGATCGCATGTATTCATGGATAGCCTGCTCGCTGCAGGACTGGGTAATATTGCAAAATTGGAAAATCAGCATATTTTGCTGCGTGGTTATAGAAGTGCTGAAATGATCTCATGACTCCTGGGAAAAATTAAGGAATGGCTCTATATATTGACATGATAACGTTAACTGATTTGAAAATTCAATTTGAAAAACTATTCTATTGAGATTGCATTTTGATTGATGTTTTCAATGTCTGTAAGAAATACCTGATGTCTTCAGATGATATTTCGGGAAAAATATACTGCGCCCCAATCGCAAGAATCTCATGATTACACGAATTCACGTAATAGAATATGAAAGGTTAATTTCTGGCTCTGTTCGCTTTCGGTTTTTTAAAATTTCAATTGGCTGAATAGCTCAATTTAGATCGCATGTATTCATGGATAGTCTGCTCGCTGCAGGACTGGATAATATTGTGAGATTAAAAAATTAGCATATTTTGCTGCGTTGTTATAAGGGTGCTGAAATGATCTCATGACTCCTGGGAAAAATCAAGGAATGACACTATATATTGACATAATAACGTTAACTGATTTGAAAATTAAATTTGAAAAACTATTCTATTGAGATTGCATTTTGATTGTCTTCTTTAATGTCTGTAAGAAATACCTGATGCCTTCAGATGATATTTCGGGAAAAATATACTGCGCCCCAATCGCAAGAATCACATGACTACACGAATTCACGTGATAGAATATAATAGGTTGATTTCTGTCTCTGTTCGCTTTCGGTTTTTAAAAATTTCAATTGGATGCACAGTTCAATTCAGATCGCATGTATTTATGGATAACCTGCCTGCTATAGGACTTGGTAATACTGCAAAATTGAAATCAGCATATTTTGCTGCGTGGTTATAAGAGTGCTAAAACGAATTCATGACTCCTGGGAAAAATCAAGGAGTAGCTCGATACCTTGACATAATAGTTAATTGATTTGAAAATTAAATTCGAAAAGTTATTCGATTGAGATTGCATTTTGATTGTTGTTTTCAATGTCTGTAAAAAATACCTGATGTCATCAGATGATATTTCGAGGAAAATATACTGCGCCCTAATCGCAAGAATTTCATTATTACACGAATTCACGTGATAGAATATAAGAGGTTGCTTTCCGTATCTATTCGCTTTCGGTTATTTCAAATTTTTATTCGCTGAATAGTTAAATTTAGATCGCAAGTATTCATGGATAACCTGCTCGCTACAGGACTTGGTAATATCGCAAAATTGAAAAATTAGCATATTTTGCTGCGTGGTTATAAAAGTGCTGACATAAATTCATGTCTTCTGAGAAAAATCAAGGATTAGCTTCATACCTTGACATAATAACGTTAATTGATTTGAAAATTCAATTCCAAAAGTTATTCTATTGAGATTGCATTTTTATTGTTGTTTTTAATGTCTGTAAGAAATACCTGATGTCTTTAGCGGATATTTCGGGAAAAATATACTGCGCCTCAATCGCAAGAATCTCATGATTACACTAATTCACGTAATAGAATAGAATACGTTGATTTCTGTGTCTGTTCGCTTTCGGTTATATAAAATTTCAATTCGCTGAATATTTAAATTCAGATCGCATGTATTTATGAATAACCTGCCCGCAACAGGACTTAGTAATATTGCAAAATTAAAAATCAGCATATTTTGCTGCGTGGTTATAAGAGTGCTGAAACAAATTCATGACTCCTGGGAAAAATCAAGGAGTAGCTTCATACCTTGACATAATAACGTTAATTCATTTGAAAATTCAATTCCAAAAGTTATTCTATTGAGATTGCATTTTTATTGTTGTTTTTAATGTCTGTAAGAAATACCTGATGTCTTTAGCGGATATTTCGGGAAAAATATACTGCGCCACAATCGCACGAATCTCATGATTACACGAATTCATGTAATAGAATATGAAAGGTTGATTTCTGTCTCTGTTCGCTTTCGGTTTTTTAAAATTTCAATTGGCTGAACAGTTCAATTTAGATCGCATGTATTCATGAATAACTTGCTCGCTGCAGGACTGGTTAATATTGTGAGATTAAAAAATCAGCATATTTTGTTGCGTGGTTATAGGAGTGCTAAAATGATCTCATAACTCTCGGGAAAAATCAAGGAAAGGCTCTATATATTGACATAATAACGTTAATTTATTTAAAAATTCAATTCGAGAAACTATTCTATTGAGATTGCATTTTGATTGTTTTTTTCAATTTCTGTAAGAAATACCTGATGTCTTCAGCGGATATTTCGGGAAAAATATACTGCGCCCCAATCGCAATAATCTCATGATTACACGAATTCACGTAATAGAATGTAATAGGTTGATTTTTGTCTCTGTTCGCTTTCGGTTTTTTAAAATTTCCCTTTGCTAAACAGTTTAATTTAGATCGCATGTATTCATGAATAACTTGCTCGCTGCAGGACTGAGTAATATTGTGAGATTAAATAATCAGCATATTTTGCTGCGTGGTTATAGGAGTGCTAAAATGATCTCATAACCTTCGGGAAAAATCAAGGAATGGCTCTATATATTGACATAATAACGTTAATTTATTTAAAAATTCAATTCGAAAAACTATTCTATTGAGATTGCATTTTGATTGTTTTTTTCAATTTCTGTAAGAAATACCTGATGTCTTCAGATTATATTTCGGGAAACATATTCTGCGCCCCAATCGCAAGAATCTCATGATTACACGAATTCACGTTATAGAATATAATAGGTTGATTTCTGTCTCTGTTCGCCCTTGGTTTTGTAAAATTTCAATTGGCTGCACAGTTCAATTCAGATCGCATGTATTTATGCATAACCTGCGCGCTACAGGACTCGGTAATATTGCAAAATTAAAAAATCAGCATATTTTGCTGCGTGGTTGTAAAAGTGCTGAAACAAATTCATGACTCCTGGGAATAATCAAGGAGTAGCTCCATACCTTGACATAATAACGTTAATTGATTTGAAAATTTAATTCGAAAAGTTATTTTATTGAGATTGCATTTTGATTGTTGTTTTTAATGTCTGTAAGAAGTACCTGATGTCTTTAGCAGATATTTCGGGAAAAATATACTGCGCCTCAATCGCAAAGATCTCAAGATTACACGAATTCATGTAATAAAATATGAGAGGTTGATTTCTGTCTCTGTTCGCTTTCCGTTTTTTAAAATTTCAAGTGGCTGCACAGTTCAATTCAGATCGCATGTATTCATGAATAACTTGCTCGCTGCAGGACTGGGTAATATTGCGAAATTGAAAAATTAGCATATTTTGCTGCGTTGTTATAAGGGTGCTAAAATGATCTCATGACTCCCGGGTAAAATCAAGGAATAGCTCTATCTGTTGACATAATAACGTTAATTGATTAAAAAATTCTATTCGAAAAGTTATTCGATTGAGATTGCATTTTGATTGTTGTTTTCAATGTCTGTAAAAAATACCTGATGTCATCAGATGATATTTCGAGGAAAATATACTGCGCCCTAATCGCAAGAATTTCATGATTACACGAATTCACGTGATAGAATATAAGAGGTTGCTTTCCGTATCCATTCGCTTTCGGTGATTTTAAATTTTAATTCGCTGAATAGTTAAATTTAGATCGCAAGTATTCATGGATAACCTGCTCGCTACAGGACTTGGTAATATCGCAAAATTGAAAAATTAGCATATTATGCTGCGTGGTTATAAAAGTGCTGACATAAATTCATGACTTCTGGTAAAAATCAAGGATTAGCTCTATACCTTGACATCATAACGTTAATTAATTAAAAAATTCAATTCGAAAAGTTATTTTATTGAGATTGCATTTTGATTGTTCTTTTCAATGTCTGTAAGAAATACCTGATGTCTTTAGCGGATATTTCGGGAAAAATATACTGCGCCTCAATCGCAAGAATCTCATGATTATACTTATTCACGTGATAGAATATAATAGGTTGATTTCTGTCTCTGTTCGCTTTCGGTTTTTTAAAATTTCAATTGGCTTAACAGTTCAATTTAGCTCGCATGTATTAATGAATAACTTGCTCGCTGCAGGACTGAGTAATATTGTGAGATTAAATAATCAGCATATTTTGCTGCGTGGTTATAGGAGTGCTGAAATGATCTTATGACTTCTGGGAAAAATCATGGAATGGCTCTATATATTGACATAATAACGTTAACTGATTTGAAAATTAAATTTGAAAAACTATTCTATTGAGATTGCATTTTGATTGATGTTTTCAATTTCTGTAAGAAATACCTGATGTCTTCAGATGATATTTCGGGAAAAATATACTGCGCCCCAATCGCAAGAATCTCATGATTACACGAATTCACGTAATAGAATATAAGAGGTTTATTCTGTCTCTGTTCGCTTTCGGTTTTTTAAAATTTCAATTGGCTGAATAGTTCAATTTGGATCGCATGTTTTTATGAATAACTTGCTCGTTGCAGGACTGAGTAATATTGTTAGATTGAAAAATCAGCATATTTTGCTGCGTAGTTATAGAAGTGCTGAAATGATCTCATGACTCCTGGGAAAAATCAAGGAATGGCTCTATATATTGACATAATAACGTTAATTGATTTGAAAATTTAATTCGAAAAGTTATTTTATTGAGATTGCATTTTGATTGTTGTTTTCAATGTCTGTAAGAAGTACCTGATGTCTTTAGCAGATATTCCGGGAAAAATATACTGCGCCTCAATCGCAAAGATCTCAAGATTACACGAATTCATGTAATAGAATATGAGAGGTTGATTTCTGTCTCTGTTCGCTTTCGGTTTATTAAAATTTCAATTGGCTGCACAGTTCAATTCAGATCGCATGTATTCATGAATAACTTGCTCGCTGCAGGACTGGGTAATATTGCGAAATTGAAAAATTAGCATATTTTGCTGCGTTGTTATAAGGGTGCTAAAATGATCTCATGACTCCCGGGTAAAATCAAGGAATAGCTCTATCTGTTGACATAATAACGTTAATTGATTTAAAAATTCTATTCGAAAAGTTATTCGATTGAGATTGCATTTTGATTGTTGTTTTCAATGTCTGTAAAAAATACCTGATGTCATCAGATGATATTTCGAGGAAAATATACTGCGCCCTAATCGCAAGAATTTCATGATTACACGAATTCACGTGATAGAATATAAGAGGTTGCTTTCCGTATCCATTCGCTTTCGGTGATTTTAAATTTTAATTCGCTGAATAGTTAAATTTAGATCGCAAGTATTCATGGATAAGCTGCTCGCTACAGGACTTGGTAATATCGCAAAATTGAAAAATTAGCATATTATGCTGCGTGGTTATAAAAGTGCTGACATAAATTCATGACTTCTGGTAAAAATCAAGGATTAGCTCTATACCTTGACATCATAACGTTAATTAATTAAAAAATTCAATTCGAAAAGTTATTTTATTGAGATTGCATTTTGATTGTTCTTTTCAATGTCTGTAAGAAATACCTGATGTCTTTAGCGGATATTTCGGGAAAAATATACTGCGCCTCAATCGCAAGAATCTCATGATTATACTAATTCACGTGATAGAATATAATAGGTTGATTTCTGTCTCTGTTCGCTTTCGGTTTTTTTAAATTTCAATTGGCTTAACAGTTCAATTTAGCTCGCATGTATTAATGAATAACTTGCTCGCTGCAGGACTGAGTAATATTGTGAGATTCAATAATCAGCATATTTTGCTGCGTGGTTATAGGAGTGCTGAAATGATCTTATGACTTCTGGGAAAAATCATGGAATGGCTCTATATATTGACATAATAACGTTAACTGATTTGAAAATTAAATTTGAAAAACTATTCTATTGAGATTGCATTTTGATTGATGTTTTCAATTTCTGTAAGAAATACCTGATGTCTTCAGATGATATTTCGGGAAAAATATACTGCGCCCCAATCGCAAGAATCTCATGATTACACGAATTCACGTGATAGAATATAATAGGTTGATGTCTGTCTCTGTTCGCTTTCGGTTTTCTAAAATTCTAATTAGCTGCACAGTTCAATTTAGATCGCATGTATTCATGGATAGCCTGCTCGCTGCAGGACTGGGTAATATTGCAAAATTGGAAAATCAGCATATTTTGCTGCGTGGTTATAGAAGTGCTGAAATGATCTCATGACTCCTGGGAAAAATTAAGGAATGGCTCTATATATTGACATGATAACGTTAACTGATTTGAAAATTCAATTTGAAAAACTATTCTATTGAGATTGCATTTTGATTGATGTTTTCAATGTCTGTAAGAAATACCTGATGTCTTCAGATGATATTTCGGGAAAAATATACTGCGCCCCAATCGCAAGAATCTCATGATTACACGAATTCACGTAATAGAATATGAAAGGTTAATTTCTGGCTCTGTTCGCTTTCGGTTTTTTAAAATTTCAATTGGCTGAATAGCTCAATTTAGATCGCATGTATTCATGGATAGTCTGCTCGCTGCAGGACTGGATAATATTGTGAGATTAAAAAATCAGCATATTTTGCTGCGTTGTTATAAGGGTGCTGAAATGATCTCATGACTCCTGGGAAAAATCAAGGAATGGCACTATATATTGACATAATAACGTTAACTGATTTGAAAATTAAATTTGAAAAACTATTCTATTGAGATTGCATTTTGATTGATGTTTTCAATTTCTGTAAGAAATACCTGATGCCTTCAGATGATATTTCGGGAAAAATATACTGCGCCCCAATCGCAAGAATCACATGACTACACGAATTCACGTGATAGAATATAATAGGTTGATTTCTGTCTCTGTTCGCTTTCGGTTTTTAAAAATTTCAATTGGATGCACAGTTCAATTCAGATCGCATGTATTTATGGATAACCTGCCTGCTATAGGACTTGGTAATACTGCAAAATTGAAATCAGCATATTTTGCTGCGTGGTTATAAGAGTGCTAAAACGAATTCATGACTCCTGGGAAAAATCAAGGAGTAGCTCGATACCTTGACATAATAGTTAATTGATTTGAAAATTAAATTCGAAAAGTTATTCGATTGAGATTGCATTTTGATTGTTGTTTTCAATGTCTGTAAAAAATACCTGATGTCATCAGATGATATTTCGAGGAAAATATACTGCGCCCTAATCGCAAGAATTTCATTATTACACGAATTCACGTGATAGAATATAAGAGGTTGCTTTCCGTATCTATTCGCTTTCGGTTATTTCAAATTTTTATTCGCTGAATAGTTAAATTTAGATCGCAAGTATTCATGGATAACCTGCTCGCTACAGGACTTGGTAATATCGCAAAATTGAAAAATTAGCATATTTTGCTGCGTGGTTATAAAAGTGCTGACATAAATTCATGTCTTCTGAGAAAAATCAAGGATTAGCTTCATACCTTGACATAATAACGTTAATTGATTTGAAAATTCAATTCCAAAAGTTATTCTATTGAGATTGCATTTTTATTGTTGTTTTTAATGTCTGTAAGAAATACCTGATGTCTTTAGCGGATATTTCGGGAAAAATATACTGCGCCTCAATCGCAAGAATCTCATGATTACACTAATTCACGTAATAGAATAGAATACGTTGATTTCTGTGTCTGTTCGCTTTCGGTTATATAAAATTTCAATTCGCTGAATATTTAAATTCAGATCGCATGTATTTATGAATAACCTGCCCGCTACAGGACTTAGTAATATTGCAAAATTAAAAATTAGCATATTTTGCTGCGTGGTTATAAGAGTGCTGAAACAAATTCATGACTCCTGGGAAAAATCAAGGAGTAGCTTCATACCTTGACATAATAACGTTAATTGATTTGAAAATTCAATTCCAAAAGTTATTCTATTGAGATTGCATTTTTATTGTTGTTTTTAATGTCTGTAAGAAATACCTGATGTCTTTAGCGGATATTTCGGGAAAAATATACTGCGCCACAATCGCACGAATCTCATGATTACACGAATTCATGTAATAGAATATGAAAGGTTGATTTCTGTCTCTGTTCGCTTTCGGTTTTTTAAAATTTCAATTGGCTGAACAGTTCAATTTAGATCGCATGTATTCATGAATAACTTGCTCGCTGCAGGACTGGTTAATATTGTGAGATTAAAAAATCAGCATATTTTGTTGCGTGGTTATAGGAGTGCTAAAATGATCTCATAACTCTCGGGAAAAATCAAGGAAAGCCTCTATATATTGACATAATAACGTTAATTTATTTAAAAATTCAATTCGAGAAACTATTCTATTGAGATTGCATTTTGATTGTTTTTTTCAATTTCTGTAAGAAATACCTGATGTCTTCAGCGGATATTTCGGGAAAAATATACTGCGCCCCAATCGCAATAATCTCATGATTACACGAATTCACGTAATAGAATGTAATAGGTTGATTTTTGTCTCTGTTCGCTTTCGGTTTTTTAAAATTTCCCTTTGCTAAACAGTTTAATTTAGATCGCATGTATTCATGAATAACTTGCTCGCTGCAGGACTGAGTAATATTGTGAGATTAAATAATCAGCATATTTTGCTGCGTGGTTATAGGAGTGCTAAAATGATCTCATAACCTTCGGGAAAAATCAAGGAATGGCTCTATATATTGACATAATAACGTTAATTTATTTAAAAATTCAATTCGAAAAACTATTCTATTGAGATTGCATTTTGATTGTTTTTTTCAATTTCTGTAAGAAATACCTGATGTCTTCAGATTATATTTCGGGAAACATATTCTGCGCCCCAATCGCAAGAATCTCATGATTACACGAATTCACGTTATAGAATATAATAGGTTGATTTCTGTCTCTGTTCGCCCTTGGTTTTGTAAAATTTCAATTGGCTGCACAGTTCAATTCAGATCGCATGTATTTATGCATAACCTGCGCGCTACAGGACTCGGTAATATTGCAAAATTAAAAAATCAGCATATTTTGCTGCGTGGTTGTAAAAGTGCTGAAACAAATTCATGACTCCTGGGAATAATCAAGGAGTAGCTCCATACCTTGACATAATAACGTTAATTGATTTGAAAATTTAATTCGAAAAGTTATTTTATTGAGATTGCATTTTGATTGTTGTTTTTAATGTCTGTAAGAAGTACCTGATGTCTTTAGCAGATATTTCGGGAAAAATATAATGCGCCTCAATCGCGTGAATCTCATGATTACACGAATTCATGTAATAGAATATGAGAGGTTGATTTCTGTCTCTGTTCGCTTTCGGTTTTTAAAATTTCAATTGGCTGAACAGTTCAATTTAGATCGCATGTATTCATGGATAACCTGCTCGCTGCAGGACTAAATAATATTGTGAGATTGAAAAATCAGCATATTTTGCTGCGTGGTTATGAAAGTGCTGAAATGATCTCATGACTCCTGGAAAAAATCAAGGAATGGCTCTATATATAGAGACCTAATAACGTTAATTGATTCCAAAATTTAATTCGAAAAGTTATTCTATTGAGATTGCATTTTGATTGTCTTCTTTAATGTCTGTAAGAATTACCTGATGTCATCAGATGATATTTCGAGGAAAATATACTGCGCCCCAATCGCAAGAATCTTATGATTACGCGAATTCACGTTATAGAATATAATAGGTTGATTTCTGTCTCCGTGCGCTTTCGGTTTTTTAAAATTTCAATTGGCTGAATAGTTAAATTTAGATCGCATGTATTCATGGATAGCCTGCTCGCTGCAGGAGTAGGTAATATTGCGAAATTGAAAAATTAGCATATTTTGCTGCGTGGTTATAAAAGTGCTAAAATGATCTCATGACTTCTGAAGAAATCAAGGAATGGCTCTATATATTGACATAATAACCTTAATTGATTTGAAAATTCAATTCGGAAAGTTATTCGATTGAGATTGCATTTTGATTGTCGTTTTCAATGTCTGTAAAAAATACCTTATGTCATCAGATGATATTTCGAGGAAAATATACTGCGCCCCAATCGCAAGAATTTCATGATTACACGAATTCACGTGATAGAATATAAGAGGTTGATTTCCGTATCTGTTCGCTTTCGGTTATTTCAAATTTTGATTCGCCGAATAGTTAAATTTAGATCGCATGTATTCATGAATAACTTGCTCGCTGCAGGACTGAGTAATATTGTGAGATTAAAGAATCAGCATATTTTGCTGCGTGGTTATAGGAGTGCTAGAATGATCTCATGACTCCTGGGTAAAATCCTGGAATGGCTCTATATATAGACCTAATAATGTTAATTGATTCCAAAATTAAATTCGAAAAGTTATTCGATTGAGATTGCATTTCGATTGTCTTTTTTAATGTCTGTAAGAATTACCTGATGTGTTCAGATGATATTTCGTGAAAAATATACTGCGCCCCAATCGCAAGAATCTCATGATTACACGAATTCACGTGATAGAATATAATAGGTTGATTTCTGTCTCTGTTCGCTTTCGGTTTTTTAAAATTTCCATTGGCTGAACAGTTCAATTTAGATCGCATGTATTCATGAATAACTTGCTCGCTGCAAGACTGGGTAATATTGTAAGAATAAAAAATCAGCATATTTTGCTGTGTGGTTATAGGCGTGCTAAAATGATCTCATGACTCCTATTAAAAATTAAGGAATGGCTCTATATATAGACCTAATAATGTTAATTGATTCCAAAATTTAATTCGAAAAGTTATTCTATTGAGATTGCATTTTGATTGATGTTTTCCATGTCTGTAAGAAATACCTGATGTCTTCAGATGATATTACGGGAAAAATATACCGCGCCCCAATCGCAAGAATCTTATGATTACACGAATTCGCGTGATAGAATATAATGGGTTGATTTCTGTCTTTGTTCGCTTTCGGTTTTTTAAAATTTCAATTGGATGAATAGTTCAATTTAGTTCGCATGTATTCATGGATAGCCTGCTCGCTGCAGGACTGGGTAATATTGCGAAATTGAAAAATCAGCATATTTTGCTGCGTGTTTATAAGAGTGCTGAAACAAATTCATGACTCCTGGGAAAAATTAAGGAGTAGCTCCATACCTTGACAAAATAACGTTAATTGATTTGAAAATTCAATTCCAAAAGTTATTTTACTGAGATTGCATTTTGATTGTTGTTTTCAATGTCTGTAAGAAATACCTGATGTCTTCAGATTATATTTCGGGAAAAATATTCTGCGCCCCAATCGCAAGAATCTCATGATTACACGAATTCACGTGATAGAATATAATAGGTTGATTTCTGTCTCTGTTCGCTTTTGGTTTGAAAAATTTCAATTGGCTGCACAGTTCAATTCAGATCGCATGTATTTATGAATAACCTGCGCGCTACAGGACTCGGTAATATTGCAAAATTAAAAAATCAGCATATTTTGCTGCGTGGTTGTAAAAGAGCTGAAACAAATTCATGACTCCTGGGAATAATCAAGGAATGGCTCTATATATAGACCTAATAATGTTAATTGATTCCAAAATTTAATTCGAGAAGTAATTCTATTTAGATTGCATTTTGATTGATGTTTTCAATGTCTGTAAGAAATACCTGATGTCTTCAGATGATATTTCGGGAAAAACATACTGCGCCCCAATCGCAAGAATCTCATGATTACACGAATTCACGTGATAGAATATAATAGGTTGATGTCTGTCTCTGTTCGCTTTCGGTTTTCTCAAATTTCAATTGGCTGAATAGTTCAATTTAGATCGCATGTTTTCATGGATAGCCTGCTCGCTGCAGTACTGGGTAATATTGCGAAATTGAAAAATTAGCATATTTTGCTTCGTGGTTATAGAAGTGCTAAAATGATCTCATGACTCCCGGGGAAAATCAAGGAATTGCTCTTTATATTGACATAATAACGTTGATTGATTTAAAAATTCAATTCGAAAAGTTATTCGATTGAGATTGCATTTTGATTGTTGCTTTCAATATCTGTAAAAAATACCTGATGTCATCAGATTATATTTCGAGGAAAATATACTGCGCCCCAATCGCAAGAATTTCATGATAACACGAATTCACGTGATAGAATATAAGAAGTTGATTTCCGTATCTATTCGCTTTCGGTTAATTCAAATTTTAATTCGCTGAATAGTTAAATTTAGATCGCAAGTATTCATGGACAACCTGCCGGCTACAGGACTTGGTAATATTGCAGAATTGAAAATTCAGCATATATTGCTGCGTGGTTACAAGAGTGCTGAAACAAATTCATGACTCCTGGGAAAAATCAAGGAGTAGCTCTATACCTTGACATAATAACGTTAATTGATTTGAAAATTTAATTCGAAAAGTTATTTTATTGATATTGCATTTTGATTGTTGTTTTTAATCTCTGTAAGAAGTACCCGATGTCTTCAGCGGATATTTCAGGAAAAATATAATGCGCCTCAATCGCATGAATCTCATGATTACCCGAATTCATGTAATAGAATATGAGAGGTTGATTTCTGTCTCTGTTCGCTTTCGGTTTTTAAAATTTCTATTGGCTGAACAGTTCAATTTAGATCGCATGTATTCATGGATAACCTGCTCGCTGCAGGACTAAATAATATTGTGAGATTGAAAAATCAGCATATTTTGCTGCGTGGTTATGAAAGTGCTGAAATGATCTCATGACTCCTGGGAAAAATCAAGGAATGGCTCTATATATAGAGACCTAATAACGTTAATTGATTCCAAAATTTAATTCGAAAAGTTATTCTATTGAGATTGCATTTTGATTGTCTTCTTTAATGTCTGTAAGAATTACCTGATGTCTTCAGATGATATTTCGTGAAAAATATACTGCGCCCCAATCGCAATAATCTCATGATTACACGAATTCACGTAATAGAATGTAATAGGTTGATTTTTGTCTCTGTTCGCTTTCGGTTTTTTAAAATTTTCCTTTGCTAAACAGTTTAATTTAGATCGCATGTATTCATGAATAACTTGCTCGCTGCAGGACTGAGTAATATTGTGAGATTAAATAATCAGCATATTTTGCTGCGTGGTTATAGGAGTGCTAGAATGATCTCATTACTCTTGGGAAAAATCAAGGAATGGCTCTATATATAGACCTAATATTGTTAATTGATTCCAAAATTTAATTCGAAAAGTTATTCTATTGAGATTGCATTTTGATAGATGTTTTCAATTTCTGTAAGAAATACCTGATGTCTTTAGCGGATATTTCGGGAAAAATATACTGCGCCTCAATCGCAAGCATCTCATGATTACACTAATTCACGTGATAGAATATAATAGGTTGATTTCTGTCTCTGTTCGCTTTCGGTTTTTTAAAATTTCAATTGGCTGCACAGTTCAATTTAGATCGCATGTATTTATGAATAACCTGCCCGCTACAGGACTTAGTAATATTGCAAAATTAAAAATCAGCATATTTTGCTGCGTGGTTATAAGAGTGCTGAAACACATTCATGACTCCTGGGAAAAATCAAGGACTAGCTCTATACCTTGACATAATAACGTTAATTGATTTGAAAATTTAATTCGAAAAGTTATTCTATTGAGATTGAATTTTGATAGTCTTTTTCAATGTCTGTAAGAAATACCTGATGTCTTCAGATGATATTTCGAGGAAAATATACTGCGCCCCAATCGCAAGAATTTCATGATTACACGAATTCACGTGATAGAATATAAGAGGTTGATTTCCGTATCTGTTCGCTTTCGGTTATTTCAAATTTTAATTCGCCGAATAGTTAAATTTTTCATCGCATGTATTCATGAATAACTTGCTCGCTGCAGGACTGAGTAATATTGTGAGATTAAAGAATCAGCATATTTTGCTGCGTGGTTATAGAAGTGCTAGAATGATCTCATGACTCCTGGGTAAAATCCTGGAATGGCTCTATATATAGACCTAATAATGTTAATTGATTCCAAAATTAAATTCGAAAAGTTATTCGATTGAGATTGCATTTTGATTGTCTTTTTTAATGTCTGTAAGAATTACCTGATGTGTTCAGATGATATTTCGTGAAAAATATACTGCGCCCCAATCGCAAGAATCTCATGATTACACGAATTCACGTGATAGAATATAATAGGTTGATTTCTGTCTCTGTTCGCTTTCGGTTTTTTAAAATTTCCATTGGCTGAACAGTTCAATTTAGATCGCATGTATTCATGAATAACTTGCTCGCTGCAAGACTGGGTAATATTGTAAGAATAAAAAATCAGCATATTTTGCTGTGTGGTTATAGGCGTGCTAAAATGATCTCATGACTCCTATTAAAAATTAAGGAATGGCTCTATATATAGACCTAATAATGTTAATTGATTCCAAAATTTAATTCGAAAAGTTATTCTATTGAGATTGCATTTTGATTGATGTTTTCCATGTCTGTAAGAAATACCTGATGTCTTCAGATGATATTACGGGAAAAATATACCGCGCCCCAATCGCAAGAATCTCATGATTACACGAATTCGCGTGATAGAATATAATGGGTTGATTTCTGTCTTTGTTCGCTTTCGGTTTTTTAAAATTTCAATTGGATGAATAGTTCAATTTAGTTCGCATGTATTCATGGATAGCCTGCTCGCTGCAGGACTGGGTAATATTGCGAAATTGAAAAATCAGCATATTTTGCTGCGTGTTTATAAGAGTGCTGAAACAAATTCATGACTCCTGGGAAAAATTAAGGAGTAGCTCCATACCTTGACATAATAACGTTAATTGATTTGAAAATTCAATTCCAAAAGTTATTTTACTGAGATTGCATTTTGATTGTTGTTTTCAATGTCTGTAAGAAATACCTGATGTCTTCAGATTATATTTCGGGAAAAATATTCTGCGCCCCAATCGCAAGAATCTCATGATTACACGAATTCACGTGATAGAATATAATAGGTTGATTTCTGTCTCTGTTCGCTTTTGGTTTGAAAAATTTCAATTGGCTGCACAGTTCAATTCAGATCGCATGTATTTATGAATAACCTGCGCGCTACAGGACTCGGTAATATTGCAAAATTAAAAAATCAGCATATTTTGCTGCGTGGTTGTAAAAGAGCTGAAACAAATTCATGACTCCTGAGAATAATCAAGGAATGGCTCTATATATAGACCTAATAATGTTAATTGATTCCAAAATTTAATTCGAGAAGTAATTCTATTCAGATTGCATTTTGATTGATGTTTTCAATGTCTGTAAGAAATACCTGATGTCTTCAGATGATATTTCGTGGAAAATATACTGCGCCCCAATCGCAAGAATCTCATGATTACACGAATTCACGTGATAGAATATAAGAGGTTGATTTCCGTATCTGTTCGCTTTCGGTTATTTAAAATTTCAATTCGCTGAATAGTTAAATTTAGATCAAAAGTATTTATGGATAGCCTGCTCGCTGCAGCACTGGGTAATATTGCGAAATTGAAAAATTAGCATATTTTGCTGCGTGGTTATAGAAGTGCTAAAATGATCTCATGACTCCTGGGAAAAATTAAGGAATGGCTCTATATATAGACCTAATAATGTTAATTGATTCCAAAATTAAATTCGAAAAGTTATTCGATTGAGATTGCATTTTGATTGTCTTTTTTAATGTCTGTAAGAAATACCTGATGTCTTCAGATGATATTTCGTGAAAAATATACTGCGCCCCAATCGCAAGAATCTCATGATTACACGAATTCACGTCATAGAATATAATAGGTTGATTTCTGTCTCTGTTCGCTTTCGGTTTTTTAAAATTTCCATTGGCTAAACAGTTTAATTTAGATCGCATGTATTCATGAATAACTTGCTCGCTGCAGGACTGAGTAATATTGTGAGATTAAAAAATCAGCATATTTTGCTGCGTGGTTATAGGAGTGCTAGAATGATCTCATGACTCCTGGGAAAAATCAAGGAATGGCTCTATATATAGACCTAATAATGTTAATTGATTCCAAAATTTAATTTGAAAACTTATTCTATAGAGATTGCATTTTGATTGATGTTTTTAATGTCTGTAAGAAATACCTGATGTCTTCAGATGATATTTCGGGAAAAACATACTGCGCCCCAATCGCAAGAATCTCATGATTACACGAATTCACGTGATAGAATATAATAGGTTGATGTCTGTCTGTGTTCGCTTTCGGTTTTCAAAAATTTCAATTGGCTGAATAGTTCAATTTAGATCGCATGTTTTCATGGATAGCCTGCTCGCTGCAGGACTGGGTAATATTGCGAAATTGAAAAATCAGCATATTTTGCTTCGTGGTTATAGAAGTGCTAAAATGATCTCATGACTCCTGGGAAAAATCGAGGAATGGCTCTATATATAGAGACCTAATAACGTTAATTGATTCCAAAATTTAATTCGAAAAGTTTTTCAATTGAGATTGCATTTTGATTGTCTTTTTTAATGTTTGTAAGAATTACCTGATGTCTTCAGATGATATTTCGTGAAAAATATACTGCGCCCCAATCGCATGAATCTCATGATTACACGAATTCACGTGATAGAATATAATAGGTTGATTTCTGTCTCTGTTCGCTTTCGGTTTTTTTAAATTTCAATTGGCTGCACAGTTCAATTTAGATCGCATGTATTCATGGATAACCTGCTCGCTGCAGGACTAAATAATATTGTGAGATCGAAAAATCAGCATATTTTGCTGCGTGGTTATGAAAGTGCTGAAATGATCTTATGACTCCTAGGAAAAATCAAGGAATGGCTCTATATATAGAGACCTAATAACGTTAATTGATTCCAAAATTTAATTCGAAAAGTTATTCTATTAAGATTGCATTTTGATTGTCTTTTTTAATAGCTGTAAAAATTACCTGATGTCTTCAGATGATATTTCGTGGAAAATATACTGCGCCCCAATCGCTAGAATCTCATGATTACACGAATTCACGTAATAGAATGTAATAGGTTGATTTTTGTCTCTGTTCGCTTTCGGTTTTTTAAAATTGCTATTGGCTAAACAGTTCAATTCAGATCGCATGTATTTATGAATAACCTGCCCGCTACAGGACTTAGTAATGTTGCAAATGTGAAAAATCAGCATATATTGCTGCGTGGTTATAAGAGTGCTGAAATGATCTCATGACTCCCTGGAAAAATCAAGGAATGGCTCTATATATAGAGACCTAATAACGTTAATTGATTCCAAAATTTAATTCGAAAAGTTATTCTATTGAGATTGCATTTTGATTGTCTTTATTAATGTCTTTAAGAATTACCTGATGTGTTCAGATGATATTTCGTGAAAAATATACTGCGCCCCAATCGCAAGAATCTCATGATTACACGAATTCACGTGATAGAATATAATAGGTTGATTTCTGTCTCGGTTCGCTTTCGGTTTTTTTAAATTTCCATTGGCTGAACAGTTCAATTTAGATCGCATGTATTCATGAATAACTTGCTCGCTGCAGGACTGGGTAATATTGTAAGATTGAAAAATCAGCATATTTTGCTGCGTGGTTATAGGAGTGCTGAAATGATCGCAGGACTCCTATGAAAAATCGAGGAATGGCTCTATTTATAGACCTAATAATGTTAATTAATTCCAACATTTAATTCGAAAAGTTATTCTATTGAGATTGCATTTTGATTGATGTTTTCAATGTCTGTAAGAAATACCTAATGTCTTCAGATGATATTACGGGAAAATATACCGCGCCCCATTCGCAAGAATCTCATGATTACACGAATTCACGTGATAGAATATAATAGGTTGATTTCTGTCTCTGTTCGCTTTCGGTTTTTTAAAATTTCAATTGGATGAATAGTTCAATTTAGTTCGCATGTATTCATGGATAGCCTGCTCGCTGCAGGACTGGGTAATATTGCGAAATTGAAAAATCAGCATATTTTGCTGCGTGGTTATAAGAGTGCTGAAACAATTCCATGACTCTTGGGAAAAATCAAGGAGTAGCTCCATACCTTGACATAGTAACGTTAATTGATTTGAAAATTTAATTCGAAAAGTTTTTCTATTGAGATTGCATTTTGATTGTCTTTTTTAATGTTTGTAAGAATTACCTGATGTCTTTAGATGATATTTCGTGAAAAATATACTGCGCCCCAATCGCATGAATCTCATGATTACACGAATTCACGTGATAGAATATAATAGGTTGATTTCTGTGTCTGTTCGCTTTCGGTTTTTTTAAATTTCAATTGACTACACAGTTCAATTTAGATCGCATGTATTCATGAATAACCTGCTCGCTGCAGGACTAAATAATATTGTGAGATTGAAAAATCAGCATATTTTGCTGCGTGGTTATGAAAGTGCTGAAATGATCTCATGACTCCTGGGAAAAATCAAGGAATGGCTCTATATATAGAGACCTAATAACGTTAATTGATTCCAAAATTTAATTCGAAAAGTTTTTCTATTGAGATTGCATTTCGATTGTCTTTTTTAATAGCTGTAAGAATTACCTGATGTCTTCAGATGATATTTCGTGAAAAATATACTGCGCCCCAATCGCAAGAATTTCATGATTACACGAATTCACGTAATAGAATGTAATAGGTTGATTTTTGTCTCTGTTCGCTTTCGGTTTTTTAAAATTTCCATTGGCTAAACAGTTCAATTCAGATCGCATGTATTTATGAAAAACATGCGCGCTACAGGACTCGGTAATATTGCAAAATTAAAAAATCAGGATATTTTGCTGCGTGGTTGTAAAAGTGCTGAAACAAATTCATGACTCCTGGGAAAAATCAAGGAGTAGCTCTATACCTTGACATAATAACGTTAATTGATTTGAAAATTTAATTCGAAAAGTTATTTTATTGAGATTGCATTTTGATTGTTGTTTTCAATGTCTGTGAGAAGTACCTGATGTCTCTAGCGGATATTTCGGGAAAAATATAACGCGCCTCAATCGCAAGAATCTCTTGATTATACGAATTCATGTAATAGAATATGAGAGGTTGATTTCTGTCTCTGTTCGCTCTCGGTTTTTTAAAATTTCAATTGGCTGAACAGTTCAATTTAGATCGCATGTATTCATGAATAACTTGCTCGCTGCAGGACTAAATAATATTGTGAGATTGAAAAATCAGCATATATTGCTGCGTGGTTATAAGAGTGCTGAAATGATCTCATGACTCCCTGGAAAAATCAAGGAATGGCTCTATATATAGAGACCTAATAACGTTAATTGATTCCAAAATTTAATTCGAAAAGTTATTCTATTGAGATTGCATTTTGATTGTCTTTATTAATGTCTTTAAGAATTACCTGATGTGTTCAGATGATATTTCGTGAAAAATATACTGCGCCCCAATCGCAAGAATCTCATGATTACACGAATTCACGTGATAGAATATAATAGGTTGATTTCTGTCTCGGTTCGCTTTCGGTTTTTTTAAATTTCCATTGGCTGAACAGTTTAATTTAGATCGCATGTATTCATGAATAACTTGCTCGCTGAAGCTAGGTAATATTGTAAGATTGAAAAATCAGCATATTTTGCTGCGTGGTTATAGGAGTGCTGAAATGATCGCAGGACTCCTATGAAAAATCGAGGAATGGCTCTATTTATAGACCTAATAATGTTAATTAATTCCAACATTTAATTCGAAAAGTTATTCTATTGAGATTGCATTTTGATTGATGTTTTCAATGTCTGTAAGAAATACCTAATGTCTTCAGATGATATTACGGGAAAATATACCGCGCCCCAATCGCAAGAATCTCATGATTACACGAATTCACGTGATAGAATATAATAGGTTGATTTCTGTCTCTGTTCGCTTTCGGTTTTTTAAAATTTCAATTGGATGAATAGTTCAATTTAGTTCGCATGTATTCATGGATAGCCTGCTCGCTGCAGGACTGGGTAATATAGCGAAATTGAAAAATCAGCATATTTTGCTGCGTGGTTATAAGAGTGCTGAAACAATTCCATGACTCTTGGGAAAAATCAAGGAGTAGCTCCATACCTTGACATAGTAACGTTAATTGATTTGAAAATTTAATTCGAAAAGTTTTTCTATTGAGATTGCATTTTGATTGTCTTTTTTAATGTTTGTAAGAATTACCTGATGTCTTTAGATGATATTTCGTGAAAAATATACTGCGCCCCAATCGCATGAATCTCATGATTACACGAATTCACGTGATAGAATATAATAGGTTGATTTCTGTGTCTGTTCGCTTTCGGTTTTTTTAAATTTCAATTGACTACACAGTTCAATTTAGATCGCATGTATTCATGGATAACCTGCTCGCTGCAGGACTAAATAATATTGTGAGATTGAAAAATCAGCATATTTTGCTGCGTGGTTATGAAAGTGCTGAAATGATCTCATGACTCCTGGGAAAAATCAAGGAATGGCTCTATATATAGAGACCTAATAACGTTAATTGATTCCAAAATTTAATTCGAAAAGTTTTTCTATTGAGATTGCATTTCGATTGTCTTTTTTAATAGCTGTAAGAATTACCTGATGTCTTCAGATGATATTTCGTGAAAAATATACTGCGCCCCAATCGCAAGAATTTCATGATTACACGAATTCACGTAATAGAATGTAATAGGTTGATTTTTGTCTCTGTTCGCTTTCGGTTTTTTAAAATTTCCATTGGCTAAACAGTTCAATTCAGATCGCATGTATTTATGAAAAACATGCGCGCTACAGGACTCGGTAATATTGCAAAATTAAAAAATCAGGATATTTTGCTGCGTGGTTGTAAAAGTGCTGAAACAAATTCATGACTCCTGGGAAAAATCAAGGAGTAGCTCTATACCTTGACATAATAACGTTAATTGATTTGAAAATTTAATTCGAAAAGTTATTTTATTGAGATTGCATTTTGATTGTTGTTTTCAATGTCTGTGAGAAGTACCTGATGTCTCTAGCGGATATTTCGGGAAAAATATAACGCGCCTCAATCGCAAGAATCTCTTGATTATACGAATTCATGTAATAGAATATGAGAGGTTGATTTCTGTCTCTGTTCGCTCTCGGTTTTTTAAAATTTCAATTGGCTGAACAGTTCAATTTAGATCGCATGTATTCATGAATAACTTGCTCGCTGCAGGACTAAATAATATTGTGAGATTGAAAAATCAGCATATTTTACTGCGTGGTTATGAAAGTTCTGAAATGATCTCATGACTCCTGGTAAAAATCAAGGAATAGCTCTATATATAGAGACCTAATAACGTTAATTGATTCCAAAATTTAATTCGAAAAGTTATTCCATTGAGATTGCATTATGATTGTCTTTTTTAATGTCTGTAAGAATTACCTGATGTCTTCAGATGATATTTCGTGAAAAATATACTGCGCCCCAATCGCAAGAATCTCATGATTACACGAATTCACGTAATAGAATGTAATAGGTTGATTTTTGTCTCTGTTCGCTTTCGGTTTTTTAAAATTTCCATTGGCTAAACAGTCCAATTTAGATCGCATGTATTGATGAAAAACTTGCTCGCTGCAGGACTGAGAAATATTGTGAGATTGAAAAATCAGCATATTTTCCTGCGTGGTTATAGGAGTGCTAGAATGATCTCATGACTCCTGGGAAAAATCAAGGAATGGCTCTATATATAGACCTCATAATGTTAATTGATTCCAACATTGGTTTCGAAATGTTATTCTATTGAGATTGCATTTTGATTGATGTTTTCAATGTCTGTAAGAAATACCTGATGTCTTCAGATGATATTACGGGAAAAATATGCCGCGCCCCAAACGCAAGAATCTCATGATTACACGAATTCATGTAATAGAATATGAGAGGTTGATTTCTGTCTCTGTTCGCTTTCGGTTTTTTAAAATTTCAATTTGCTGAACAGTTCAATTTAGATCGCATGTATTCATGAATAACTTGCTCGCTGCAGGACTGGTTAATATTGTGAGATTAAAAAATCAGCATATTTTGTTGCGTGGTTATAGGAGTGCTCAAATAATCTCATAACTCTTGGGAAAAATCAAGAAATGGCTCTATATATTGACATAATAACGTTAATTTATTTAAAAATTCAATTCGAAAAACTATTATATTGAGATTGCATTTTGATTGTTGTTTTCAATTTCTGTAAGAAATACTTGATGTCTCCAGATTATATTTCGGGAAAAATATTCTGCGCCCCAAGCGCAAGAATCTCATGATTACACGAATTCACGTGACAGAATATAATAGGTTGATTTCTGTCTCTGTTCGCTTTTGGTTTTGTAAAATTTCAATTGGCTGCACAGTTCAATTCAGATCGCATGTATTTATGAATAACCTGCGCGCTACAGGACTCGGTAATATTGCAAAATTGAAAAATCAGCATATTTTGCTCTCGTGGTTGTAGAAGTGCTGAATCAAATTCATGACTCCTGGGAAAAATCAAGGAGTAGCTCTATACCTTGACATAATAACGTTAATTGATTTGAAAATTTAATTCGAAAAGTTATTTTATTGAGATTGCATTTTGATTGTTGTTTTCAATGTCTGTAAGAAGTACCTGATGTCTTTAGCGGATATTTCGGGAAAAATATAATGCGCCTCGATCGCAAGAATCTTTTGATTACACGAATTCATGTAATAGAATATGAGAGGTTGATTTCTGTCTCTGTTCGCTTTCGGTTTTTTAAAATTTCAATTGGCTGAACAGTTCAATTTAGATCGCATGTATTCATGGATAACCTGCTCGCTGCAGGACTGAATAGTATTGTGAGATTGAAAAATCAGCATATTTTGCTGCGTTGTTATGAAAGTGCTGAAATGATCTCATGACTCCTGGGAAAAATCAAGGAATGGCTCTATATATAGAGACCTAATAACGTTAATTGATTCCAAAATTTAATTCGAAAAGTTATTCTATTGAGATTGCATTTTGATTGTCTTTTTTAATGTCTGTAAGAATTACCTGATGTCTTCAGATGATATTTTGTGAAAAATATACTGCGCCCGAATCGCAAGAATCTCATGATTACACAAATTCACGTAATAGAATGTAATAGGTTGATTTTTGTCTCTGTTCGCTTTCGGTTTTTTAAAATTTCAATTGACTGAACAGTTTAATTTAGATCGCATGTATTCATGAATAACTTGCTCCCTGCAGGACTGTGTAATATTGTGAGATTAAAAAATCAGCATATTTTGCTGCGTGGTTATAGGAGTGCTAGAATGATCTCATGACTCCTGGGAAAAATCAAGGAATGGCTCTATATATAGACCTAATAATGTTAATTGATTCCAAAATTTAATTCGAAAAGTTATTCTATTGAGATTGCATTTTGATTGATGTTTTCCATGTCTGTAAGAAATACCTGATGTCTTCAGATGATATTTCGGGAAAAACATACTGCGCCCCAATCGCAAGAATCTCATGATTACACGAATTCACGTGATAGAATATAATAGGTTGATGTCTGTCTCTGTTCGCTTTCGGTTTTCTAAAATTTCAATTGGCTGAATAGTTCAATTTAGATCGCATGTTTTCATGGATAGCCTGCTCACTGCAGGACTGGGTAATATTACGAAATTGAAAAATTAGCATGTTTTGCTTCGTGGTTATAGAAGTGCTAAAATGATCTCGTGACTCCCGGGGAAAATCAAGGAATAGCTCTTTATATTGACATAATAACGTTAATTGATTTCAAAATTCAATTCGAAAAGTTATTCGATTGACATTGCATTTTGATTGTTGTTTTCAATGTCTGTAAAAAATACCTGATGTCATCAGATTATATTTCGAGGAAAATATACTGCGCCCCAATCGCAAGAATTTTATGATAACACGAATTCACGTGATAAAATATAAGAAGTTGATTTCCGTATCTATTCGCTTTCGGTTAATTAAAATTTTCATTCGCCGAATAGTTAAATTTAGATCGCAAGTATTTATGCATAACCTGCCCGCTACAGGACTTGGTAATATTGCAAAATTGAAAACTCAGCATATTTCGCTGCGTGGTTACAAGAGTGCTGAAACAAATTCATGACTCCTGGGAAAAATCAAAAAGTAGCTCTATAGCTTGACATAATAACGTGAATTGATTTGAAAATTTAATTCGAAAAGTTATTTTATTGATATTGCATTTTGATTGTAGATTTCAATGTCTGTAAGAAGTACCTGATGTCTTTAGCGGATATTTCGTGAAAAATATAATGCGCCTCAATCGCAAGAATCTCTTGATTACACGAATTCATGTAATAGAATATGAGAGGTTGATTTCTGTCTCTGTTCGCTTTCGGTTTTTTAAAATTTCAATTGGCTGAACAGTTCAATTTAGATCGCATGTATTCATGGATAACCTGCTCGCTGCAGGACTAAATAATATTGTGAAATTGAAAAATCAGCATATTTTGCTGCGTGGTTATGAAAGTGCTGAAATGATCTCATGACTCCTGGGAAAAATCAAGGAATGGCTCTATATATAGAGACCTAATAACGTTAATTGATTCCAAAATTTAATCCGAAAAGTTATTCTATTGAGATTGCATTTTGATTGTCTTTTTTAATGTCTGTAAGAATTACCTGATGTCTTCAGATGATATTTCGTAAAAAATATACTGCGCCCCAATCGCAAGAATCTCATGATTACACGAATTCACGTAATAGAATGTAATAGGTTGATTTTTGTCTCTGTTCGCTTTCGGTTTTTTAAAATTTCCATTGGCTAAACAGTTCAATTTAGATCGCATGTATTCATGAATAACTTGCTCGCTGCAGGACTGAGTAATATTGTGAGATTAAAAAATCAGCATATTTTGCTGCGTGGTTATAGAAGTGCTAGAATGATCTCATGATTCCTGGGAAAAATCAAGGAATGGCTCTATATATAGACCTAATAATGTTAATTGATTCCAAATTTTAATTCGAAAAGTTATTCTATTGAGATTGCATTTTGATTGATGTTTTCAATGTCTGTGAGAAATACCTGATTTCTTCAGATGATATTTCGGGAAAAACATACTCCGCCCCAATCGCAAGAATCCCATGATTACACGAATTCACGTGATAGAATTTAATAAGTTGATGTTTGTCTCTGTTCGCTTTCGGTTTTCTAAAATTTCAATTGGCTGAATAGTTCAATTTAGATCGCATGTATTCATGTATAGCCTGCTCGCTGCAGGACTGTTCAATATTGCGAAATTGAAAAATTAGCATATTTTGCTTCGTGGTTATAGGAGTGCTAAAATGATCTCATGACTCCCGGGGAAAATCAAGGAATGGCTCTTTATATTGACATAATAACGTTAACTGATTTGAAAATTAAATTTGAAAAACTATTCTATTGAGATTGCATTTTGATTGATGTTTTCAATTTCTGTAAGAAATACCTTATGTCTTCAGATGATATTTCGGGAAAAATATACTGCGCCCCAATCGCAAGAATCTCATGATTACACGAATTCACGTGATAGAATATAATAGGTTGATGTCTGTCTCTGTTCGCTTTCGGTTTTCTAAAATTTTTATTAGCTGCATAGTTCAATTTAGATCGCATGTATTCATGAATTGCCTGCTCGCTGCAGGACTGAGTTATATTGCGAAATTGAAAAATTAGCATATTTTGCTGCGTGGTTATAGGAGTGCTAAAATGATCTCATGACTCCCGGGAAAAATCAAGGAATGGCTCTATATATTGACATAATAACTTTAATTGATTTGAAAATTAAATTTGAAAAACTATTCTATTGAGATGTCATTTTGATTGATGTTTTCAATTTCTGTAAGAAATACCTGATGTCATCAGATGATATTTCGAGGAAAATATACTGCGCCCTAATCGCAAGAATTTCATAATTACACGAATTCACGTGATAGAATATAATAGGTTGATTTCTGTCTCTGTTCGCTTTCGGTTTTTTAAAATTTCAATTGGCTAAATAGTTAAATTTAGATCGCAAGTATTCATGGATAACCTGCTCGCTACAGGACTTGATAATATCGCAAAATTGAAAAATTAGCATATTTTGCTGCGTGGTTATAAAAGTAAGGACATAAATTCATGACTTCTGGGAAAAATCAAGGATTAGCTATATACCTTGCCATAATAACGTTAATTGATTTGAAAATTTGATTCGAAAAGTTATTCTATTGAGATTGAATTTTGATTGTGTTTTTCAATGTCTGTAAGAAATAACCAATGTCTTCAGATGATATTTCGTGAAAAATATACTGCGCCCCAATAGCAAGAATCTCATGATTACACGAATTCACGTGATAGAATATAATAGGTTGATTTCTGTCTCTGTTCGCTTTCGGTTTTTTAAAATTTCAATTGGCTGAATAGTTAAATTTAGATCGCATGTATTCATGGATAGCCTGCTCGCTGCAGGACTAGGTAATATTGCGTAATTGAAAAATTAGCATATTTTGCTGCGTGGTTATAAAAGTGCTAGAATAATCTCATGACTTCTGAAGAAATCAAGGAATGGCTCTATATATTGACATAATAACCTTAATTGATTTGAAAATTTAATTCGAAAAGTTATTCGATTGAGATTGCATTTTGATTGTTGTTTTCAATGTCTGTGAGAAGTATCTGATGTCTTTAGCGGATATTTCGGCAAAAATATACTGCGCCTCAATCGCAAGAATCGCATGATTACACGAATTCATGTAATAGAATATGAGAGGTTGATTTCTGTCTCTGTTCGCTTTCGGTTTTTTAAAATTTCAATTGGCTGAACAGTTCAATTTAGATCGCATGTATTCATGGAGAACTTGCTCGATGCAGGACTGGGCAATATTGTGTCATTAAAAAATCAGCATATTTTGCTACGTGGTTATAGGAGTGCTGAAATGATCTCATGACTCCCGGGAAAAATCAAGGAATGGCTCTATATATTGACATAATAACGTTAACTGATTTGAAAATTCAATTTGAAAAACTATTCTATTGAGATTGCATTTTGATCGATGTTTTCAATTTCTGTAAGAAATACCTGAAGTCTTCAGATAATATTTCGGGAAAAATATACTGCGCCCCAATGGCAAGAATCTCATGATTACACGAATTCACGTGATAGAATATAATAGGTTGATGGCTGTCTCTGTTCGCTTTCGGTTTTCTAAAATTTCAATTGGCCTAACAGTTCAATTTAGATCGCATGTATTAATGAATAACTTGCTCGCTGCAGGACTGAGTAATATTGTGTGATTAAAAAATCAGCATATTTTGCTGCGTGGTTATAGGAGTGCTGAAATACTCTCATGACTCCTGGGAAAAATCAAGGAATATTTCTATATATTGGCATAATAACGTTAACTGATTGGAAAATTCAATTTGAAAAACTATTCGATTGAGATTGCATTTTGATTGTCGTTTTCAATGTCTGTAAAAAATACCTTATGTCATCAGATGATATTTCGAGGAAAATATACTGCGCCCCAATCGCAAGAATCTCATGATTACACGAATTCACGTGATAGAATATAACAGGTTGATTTCTTTCTCTGTTCGCTTTCGGTTTTTTAAAATTTCAATTGGCTACACAGTTCTATTCAGATCGCATGTATTTATGACCAACCTGTGCGCTACAGGACTTAGTAATATTGCAAATGTGAAAAATCAGCATATTTTGCTGCGTGGTTATAAGAGTGCCGAAACAAATTCATGACTCCTGGGAAAAATCAAGGAGTAGCTCTATACCTTGACATAATAACGTTAATTGATTTGAAAATTTAATTCGAAAAGTTGTTCTATTGAGATTGAATTTTATTGTGTTTTTCAATGTCTGTGAGAAATACCTGATGTCTTCAGATGCTATTTCGTGAAAAATATACTGCGCCTCAATCGCAAGAATCTCATGATTACACGAATTCACGTGATAGAATATAATAGGTTGATTTCTGTCTCTGTTCGCTTTCGGTTTTTTAAAATTTCAATTGGCTTAACAGTTCAATTTAGATCGCGTGTATTCATGAATAACTTGCTCGCTGCAGGACTGAGTAATATTGTGAGATTAGAAAATCAGCATATTTTGCTGCGTGGTTATAGGAGTGCTGAATGGATCTCATGACTCCTGGGAAAAATCAAGGAATGGCTCTATATATTGACATAATAACGTTAACTGATTTGAAAATTAAATTTGAAAAACTATTCTATTGAGATTGCATTTTGATTGATGTTTTCAATTTCTGTAAGAAATACCTGATGTCTTCAGATGATATTTCGGGAAAAATATACTGCGCTCCAATCGCAAGAATCTCATGATTACACGAATTCAGGTGATAGAATATAACAGGTTGATTTCTTTCTCTGTTCGCTTTCGGTTTTTCAAAATTTCAATTGGCTGCACACTTCAATTCAGATCGCATGTATTTATGAATAACCTGCCCGCTACAGGACTTAGTAATATTGCAAAATTAAAAAATCAGCATATTTTGCTGCGTGGTTATAGGAGTGCTAAAATGATCTCATGACTTCTGAAGAAATCAAGGAATGGCTCTATATATTGACATAATAACCTTAATTGATTTGAAAATTCAATTCGAAAAGTTATTCGATTGAGATTGCATTTTGATTGTCCTTTTCAATGTCTGTAAAAAATACCTGATGTCATCAGATGATATTTCGAGGAAAATATACTGCGCCCCAATCGCAAGAATTTCATGATTACGCGAATTCACGTGATAGAATATAAGAGGTTGCTTTCCGTATTTATTCGCATTCGGTTATTTCAAATTTTAATTCGCTGAATAGTTAAATTTATATCGCAAGTATTCATGGATAACCTGCTCGCTACAGGACTTGGTAATATCGCAAAATTGAAAAATTAGCATATTTTGCTGCGTGGTTATAAAAGTGCTGACATAAATTCATGACTTCTAAGAAAAATCAAGGATTAGCTCTATACCTTGACATCATAACGTTAATTAATTAAAAAATTCAATTCGAAAAGTTATTTTATTGAAATTGCATTTTGATTGTTGTTTCCAATGTCTGTAAGAAATACCTGATGTCTTTAGCGGATATTTCGGGAAAAATATACTGCGCCTCAATCGCAAGCATCTCATGATTACACTAATTCACGTGATAGAATATAATAGTATGATTTCTGCCTCTGTTCGCTTTCGATTTTTTAAAATTTCAATTGGCTGCACAGTTCAATTCAGATCGCATGTGTTTATGAATAACCTGCCCGCTACAGGACTTAGTAATATTGCAAAATTAAAAAATCAGCATATTTTGCTGCGTGGTTATAAGAGTGCTGAAACACATTCATGACTCCTGGGAAAAATCAAGGAGTAGCTCGATACCTTGACATAATAACGTTAATTGATTTGAAAATTCAATTCGAAAAGTTATTCGATTGAGATTGCATTTTGATTGTCGTTTCCAATGTCTGTAAAAAATACCTGATGTCATCAGATGATATTTCGTGGAAAATATACTGCTCCCCAATCGCAAGAATTTCATGATTACACGAATTCACGTGATAGAATATAAGAGGTTGATTTCCGTATCTGTTCGCTTTCGGATTTTTAAAATTTCAATTGGCTGCACAGTTCTATTCAGATCGCATATCTTCATGAATAACCTGCCCGCTACAGGACTTCGTAATATTGCAAAATTGAAATCAGCATATTTTGCTGCGTAGTTATAAGACTGCTGATACAAATTCATGACTCCTGGGAAAAATCAAGGAGTAGCTCTATACCTTGACATAATAACGTTAATTGATTTGAAAATTTAATTCGAAAAGTTATTTTATTGAGATTGCATTTTGATTGTTGTTTTCAATGTCTGTGAGAAGTACCTTATGTCTTTAGCGGATATTTCGGGAAAAATATACTTCGCCTTAATGGCAAGAATCTCATGATTACCCGAATTGATGTAACAGAATATGAGAGGTTGATGTCTGTCTCTGTTCGCTTTCGGTTTTTTAAAATTTCAATTAGCTTAACAGTGCAATTTAGATCGTATGTATTAATGAATAACTAGCCCGCTGCAGGCCTGAGTAATATTGTGAGATTAAAAAATCAGCATATTTTGCTGCGTGGTTATAGAAGTGCTGAAAAGATCTCATGACTCCTGGGAAAAATCAAGGAATGGCTCTATATATTGACATAATAACGTTAACTGATTGAAAAATTCAATTTGAAAAACTATTCTATTGAGATTGCATTTTGATTGATGTTTTCAATTTCTGTAAGAAATTCCTGATGTCTTCGATGATATTTCGGGAAAAATATACTGCGCCCCAATCGCAATAATCTCATGATTACACGAATTCACGTGATAAAATATAATAGGTTGATTTCTTTCTCTGTTCGCTTTCGGTTTTTTAAAATTTCAATTGGCTACACAGTTCAATTCAGATCGCATGTATTTATGAATAACCTGCCCGCTACAGGACTTAGTAATATTGCAAACGTGAAAAATCAGCATATTTTGCTGCGTGGTTATAAGAGTGCTGAAACAAATTCATGACTCCTGGGAAAAATCAAGGAGTAGCTCTATACCTTTACATAATAACGTTAATTGATTTGAAAATTTAATTCGAAAAGTTATTTTATTGAGATTGCATTTTGATTGTTGTTTTCAATGTCTGTAAGAAGTACCTGATGTCTTTAGCGGATATTTCGGAAAAAATATACAGCGCCTCAATCGCATGAATCTCATGATTACACGAATTCATGTAATAGAATATGAGAGGTTGATTTCTGTCTCTGTTCGCTTTCGGTTTTTTTAAATTTCAATTGGCTGAATAGTTCAATTCAGATCGCATGTATTCATGGATAACCTGCTCGCTGCAGGACTGAATAATATTGTGAGTTTAAAAAATCGGCATATTTTGCTGCGTGGTTCTGAGAGTGCTGAAATGATCACATGACTCCTGGGGAAAATCAAGGAATGGCTCTATATATAGAGACCTAATAACGTTAATTGATTCCAAAATTTAATTCGAAAAGTTATCCTACCGACATTGCATTTTGATTATCTTTTTTAATGTCTGTAAGAATTACCTGATGTCTTCGGATGATATTTCGTGAAAAATATACTGCGCCCCAATCGCAAGAATCTCATGATTACACGAATTCACGTGATAGAATATAATAGGTTGATTTCTGTCTCTGTTCGCTTTCGGTTTTTTAAAATTTCAATTGGCTGAAAAGTTCAATTTAGATCGCATGTATTTATAGATAGCCTGCTCGCTGCAGGACTGGGTAATATCGCAAAATTGAAAAATTAGCATATTTTTCTGCGTTGTTATAAGAGTGCTGACATAAATTCAAGACTTTCAGGAAAAATCAAGGAATAGCTCTATACCTTGATATCATAACGTTAATTAATTTAAAAATTCAATTCGAAAAGTTATTTTATTGAGATTGCATTTTGATTGTTCTTTTCAATGTCTGTAAGAAATACCTGATGTCTTTAGCGGATATTTCGGGAAAAATATACTGCGCCCCAATCGCAAGAATCTCATGACTACACGAATTCACGTGATAGAATATAATAGGTTGATTTCTGTCTTTGTTCGCTTTCGGTTTTTTAAAATTTCAATTGGATGCACAGTTCAATTCAGATCGCATTTATTTATGAATAACCTGCCTGCTACAGGACTTAGTAATATTGCAAAATTGAAATCAGCATATTTTGCTGCGTGGTTATAAGAGTGCTGAAACAAATTCATGACTCCTGGGAAAAATCAAGGTGTAGCTCGATACCTTGACATAATAGTTGATTGATTTGAAAATTCATTTCGAAAAGTTATTCGATTGAGATTGCATTTTGATTGTTGTTTTCAATGTCTGTAAAAAATACCTGATGTCATCAGATGATATTTCGAGGAAAATATACTGCGCCCTAATCGCGAGAATTTCATGATTACACGAATTCACGTGATAGAATATAAGAGGTTGCTTTCCGTATCTATTCGCTTTCGGTTATTTCAAATTTTAATTCGCTGAATAGTTAAATTCAGATCGCAAGTATTCATGGATAACCTGCTCGCTACAGGACTTGGTTATATCGCAAAATTGAAAAATTAGCATATTTTGCTGCGTGGTTATAAAAGTGCTGACATAAATTCATGTCTTCTGGGAAAAATCGAGGATTAGCTCTATACCTTGACATCATAACGTTAATTAATTAAAAAATTCAATTCGAAAAGTTATTTTATTGAGATTGCATTTTGATTGTTGTTTCCAATGTCTGTAAGAAATACCTGATGTCATTAGCGGATATTACGGGAAAAATATACTGTGCCCCAATCGCAAGAATCACATGACTAAACGAATTCACGTGATAAAATATAATAGGTTGATTTCTGTCTCTGTTCGCTTTTGGTTGTAAAAGTGCTGAAACAAATTCATGACTCCTGGGAATAATCAAGGAATGGCTCTATATATAGACCTAATAATGTTAATTGATTCCAAAATTTAATTCGAAAAGTTATTCTATTTAGATTGCATTTTGATTGATGTTTTCAATGTCTGTGAAAAATACCTGATGTCTTCAGATGATATTTCGGGAAGAACATACTGCGCCCCAATCGCAAGAATCTCATAATTACACGAATTCACGTGATAGAATATAATAGGTTGATGTCTGTCTCTGTTCGCTTTCGGTTTTCTCAAATTTCAATTGGCTGAACAGTTCAATTTAGATCGCATGTATTCATGAATAACTTGCTCGCTGCAGGACTGGTTAATATTGTGAGATTAAAAAATCAGCATATTTTGTTGCGTGGTTATAGGAGTGCTAAAATGATATCATAACTCTCGGGAAAAATCAAGGAATGGCTCTATATATTGACATAATAACGTTAATTTATTTAAAAATTCAATTCGAAAAACTATTCTATTGAGATTGCATTTTGATTGTTTTTTTCAATTTCTGTAAGAAATACCTGATGTCTTCAGATTATATTTCGGGAAAAATATTCTGCGCCCCAATCGCAAGAATCTCATGATTACACGAATTCACCATATAGAATATAATAGGTTGATTTCTGTCTCTGTTCGCCCTTGGTTTTGTAAAATTTCAATTGGCTGCACAGTTCAATTTAGATCGCATGTATTCATGGATAACCTGCTCGCTGCAGGACTAAATAATATTGTGAGATTGAAAAATCAGCATATTTTGCTGCGTGGTTATGAAAGTGCTGAAATGATCTCATGACTCCTAGGAAAAATCAAGGAATGGTTCTATATATAGAGACCTAATAACGTTAATTGATTCCAAAATTTAATTCGAAAAGTTATTCTATTGAGATTGCATGTTGATTGTCTTCTTTAATGTCTGTAAGAATTACCTGATGTCTTCAGATGATATTTCGTGAAAAATATACTGCGCCCCAATCGCAAGAATCTCATGATTACACGAATTCACGTAATAGAATGTAATAGGTTGATTTTTGTCTCTGTTCGCTTTCGGTTTTTTAAAATTTCCCTTTGCTAAACAGTTTAATTTAGATCGCATGTATTCATGAATACCTTGCTCGCTGCAGGACTGAGTAATATTGTGAGATTAAATTATCAGCATATTTTGCTGCGTGGTTATAGGAGTGCTAGAATGATCTCATGACTCTTGGGAAAAATCAAGGAATAGCTCTATATATAGACCTATTATTGTTAATTGATTCCAAAATTTAATTCGAAAAGTTATTCTATTGAGATTGCATTTTGATAGATGTTTTCAATTTCTGTAAGAAATACCTGATGTCTTTAGCGGATATTTCGGGAAAAATATACTGCGCCTCAATCGCGAGCATCTCATGATTACACTAATTCACGTGATAGAATATAATAGGTTGATTTCTGTCTCTGTTCGCTTTCGGTTTTTTAAAATTTCAATTGGCTGCACAGTTCAATTTAGATCGCATGTATTTATGAATAACCTGCCCGCTACAGGACTTCGTAATATTGCAAAATTGAAATCAGCATATTTTGCTGCGTGGTTATAAGACTGCTGATACAAATTCATGACTCCTGGGAAAAATCAAGGAGTAGCTCTATACCTTGACATAATAACGTTAATTGATTTGAAAATTTAATTCGAAAAGTTATTTTATTGAGATTGCATTTTGATTGTTGTTTTTAATGTCTGTGAGAAGTACCTTATGTCTTTAGCGGATATTTCGGGGAAAATATACTTCGCCTCAATCGCAAGAATCTCATGATTACCCGAATTGATGTAACAGAATATGAGAGGTTGATGTCTGTCTCTGTTCGCTTTCGGTTTTTGAAAATTTCAATTAGCTTAACAGTTCAATTTAGATCGCATGTATTAATGAATAACTTGCCCGCTGCAGGCCTGAGTAATATTGTGAGATTAAAAAATCAGCATATTTTGCTGCGTGGTTATAGAAGTGCTGAAAAGATCTCATGACTCCTGGGAAAAATCAAGGAATGGCTCTATATATTGACATAATAACGTTAACTGATTGAAAAATTCAATTTGAAAAACTATTCTCTTGAGATTGCATTTTGATAGATGTTTTCAATTTCTGTAAGAAACCTGATGTCTTTAGCGTATATTTCGGGAAAAAAAATACTGCGCCCCAATCGCAAGAATGTCATGATTACACGAATTCATGTAATTGAATATGAGAGGTTGATTTCTGTCTCTGTTCGCTTTCGGTTATTAAAAATTTCAATTTGCTGAATAGTTAAATTTAGATCGCATGTACTCATGAATAACCTGCTCGCTACAGGACTTGGTAATATCGCAAAATTGAAAAATTAGCATATTTTTCTGCGTGGTTATAAGAGTGCTGACATAAATTCATGACTTTTAGGAAAAATCAAGGGATAGCTCTATTCCTTGACATCATAACGTTAATTAATTTGAAAATTCAATTCGAAAAGTTATTTAATTGAGATTGCATTTTGATTGTTCTTTTCAATGTCTGTAAGAAATACCTGATGTCTTTAGCGGATATTTCGGGAAAAATATACTGCGCCTCAATCGCAAGAATCTCATGATTACACTAATTCACGTGATAGAATATAATAGGTTGATTTCTGTCTCTGTTCGCTTTCGGTTTTTTAAAATTTCAATTGGCTGAATAGTTCAATTTAGATCGCATGTATCCATGGATAGCCTGCTCGCTGAAGGACTAGGTAATATTGTCGGATTAAAAAATCAGCATATTTTGCTGCGTTGTTATAAGGGTGCTGAAATGATCTCATGACTCCTGGGAAAAATCAAGGAATGGCACTATATATTGACATAATAACGTTAACTGATTTGAAAATTAAATTTAAAAAACTATTCTATTGAGATTGCATTTTGATTGATGTTTTCAATTTCTGTAAGAAATACCTGATGTCTTCAGATGATATTTCGGGAAAAATATACTGCGCCCCAATCGCAAGAATCTAATGATTACACTAATTCACGTGATAGAATATAATAGGTTGATTTCTGTCTCTGTTCGCTTTCGGTTTTTTAAAATTTCAATTGGCTGCACAGTTCAATTTAGATCGCATGTATTTATGAATAACCTGCCCGCTACAGGACTTAGTAATATTGCAAAATTAAAAATCAGCATATTTTGCTGCGTGGTTATAAGAGTGCTGAAACACATTCATGACTCCTGGGAAAAATCAAGGAGTAGCTCTATACCTTGACATAATAACGTTAATTGATTTGAAAATTTAATTCGAAAAGTTATTCTATTGAAATTGAATTTTGATAGTCTTTTTCAATGTCTGTAAGAAATACCTGATGTCTTCAGATGATATTTCGTGAAAAATATACTGCGCCCCAATCGCAAGAATCTCATGATTACACGAATTCACGTGATAGAATATAATAGGTTGATTTCTGTCTCTGTGCGCTTTCGGTTTTTTAAAATTTCAATTGGCTGAACAGTTCAATTTAGATCGCATGTATTCATGAATAACTTGCTCGCTGCAGGACTGGTTAATTTTGTGAGATTAAAAAATCAGCATATTTTGCTGCGTGGTTATAAGAGTGCTAAAACAAATTCATGACTCCTGAGAAAAATCAAGGAGTAGCTCCATACCTTGACATAATAACGTTAATTGATTTGAAAATTCAATTCCAAAAGTTATTTTATTGAGATTGCACTTTGATTGTTGTTTTTAATGTCTGTAAGAAATACCTGATGTCTTTAGCGGATATTTCGGGAAAAATATACTGCGCCACAATCGCAAGAATGTCATGATTACACGAATTTATGTAATAGAATATGAGAGGTTGATTTCGGTCTCTGTTCGCTTTCGGTTTTTTAAAATTTCAATTGGCTGAACAGTTCAATTTAGATCGCATGTATTCATGAATAACTTGCTCGCTGCAGGACTGGTTAATATCGTGAGATTAAAAAATCAGCATATTTTGTTGCGTGGTTATAGGAGTGCTAAAATGATCTCGTAACTCTCGGGAAAAATCAAGGAATGGCTCTATATATTGACATAATAACGTTAATTTATTTAAAAATTCAATTCGAAAAACTATTCTATTGAGATTGCATTTTGATTGTTTTTTTCAATTTCTGTAAGAAATACCTGATGTCTTCAGATTATATTTCGGGAAAAATATTCTGCGCCCCAATCGCAAGAATCTCATGATTACACGAATTCACGTGATAGAATATAATGGGTTGATTTCTGTCTCTGTTCGCTTTTGGTTTTGTAAAATTTCAATTGGCTGCACAGTTCAATTCAGATCGCATGTATTTATGCATAACCTGCGCGCTACAGGAATCGGTAATATTGCAAAATTAATAAATCAGCATATTTTGCTGCGTGGTTGTAAAAGTGCTGAAACAAATTCATGACTTCTGGGAATAATCAAGGAGTAGCTCCATACCTTGACATAATAACGTTAATTGATTTGGAAATTAAATTCGAAAAGTTATTTTATTGAGATTGCATTTTGATTGTTGTTTTTAATGTCTGTGAGAAGTACCTGATGCCTTTAGCGGATATTTTGGGAAAAATATACTGCGCCTCAATCGCAAGAATCTTATGATTACACGAATTCATGTAATAGAATATGAGAGGTTGATTTCTGTCTCTGTTCGCTTTCGGTTTTATAAAATTTCAATTGACTGCATAGTTCAATTCAGATCGCATGTATTCATGGATAACCTGCTCGCTGCAGGACTGAGTAATATTGTGAGATTGAAAAATCAGCATATTTTGCTGCGTGGTTATGAAAGTGCTAAAATAATCTTATGACTCCTGGGAAAAATCAAGGAATGGCTCTATGTATTGACATAATAACCTTAATTAATTCCAAAATTTAATTTGAAAAGTTATTCTATTGAGATTGCATTCTGATTGTCTTTTTCAATGTCTGTAAGAAATACCTGATGTCTTCAGATGATATTTCGAGCAAAATATACTGCGCCCCAATCGCAAGAATCTCATGATTACACGAATTCACGTGATAGAATATAATAGGTTGATTTCTGTCTCTGTTCGCTTTCGGTTTATGAAAATTTTAATTGGCTGAATAGTTCAATTTAGATCGCATGTATTCATGCATAGCCTGCTCGCAGCAGGACTGGGTAATATTGCGAAAATGAAAAATTAGCATATTTAGCTGCGTGGTTATGAGAGTGCTAAATTGATCTCATGACTCCTGGGAAAAATCAAGGAATGGCTCTATATATTGACATAATAACCTCAATTGATTTGAAAATTCAATTCGAAAAGTTATTCGATTGAGATTGCATTTTGATTGTTGTTTTCAATGTCTGTAAAAAATACCTGATTTCATCAGATGATATTTCGAGGAAAATATACTGCGCCCTAATCGCAAGAATTTCATGATTACACGAATTCACGTGATGGAATATAATAGGTTGATTTCAGTCTCTGTTCGCTTTCAGTTTTTTTAAAATTTCAATTAGCTGAATAGTTCAATTAAGATCGCATGTATTCATGGATAGCCTGCTTGCTGCAGGACTGGGTAATATTGCGAAATTGAAAAATTAGCATATATTGCTGCGTGGTTATAGGAAAGCTAAAATGATTTCATGACTCCCGGGGAAAATACAGGAATTGCTCTATATATTGACATAATAACGTTAATTGATTTAAAAATTCAATTCGAAAAGTTATTCGATTGAGATTGCATTTTGATTGTTGTTTTCAATGTGTGTAAAAAATACCTGATATCATCAGATGATATTTCGAGGAAAATATACTGCGCCCTAATCGCAAGAATTTCATGATTACACGAATTCACGTGATAGAATATAAGAGGTTGATTTCCGTATCTACTCGCTTTCGGTTATTTAAAATTTCAATTCGCTGAATAGTTCAATTAAGATCGCATGTATTCATGGATAGCCTGCTTGCTGCAGGACTGGGTAATATTGCGAAATTGAAAAATTAGCATATTTTGCTGCGTGGTTATAAGAGTGCTAAAATGATCTCATGACTCCTAGGAAAAATCAAGGAATGGCTCTATATATTGACATAATAACCTCAATTGATTTGAAAATTCAATTCGAAAAGTTATTCGATTGAGATTGCATTTTGATTGTCTTTTTCAATGTCTGTAAGAAATACCTGATGTCTTCAGATGATATTTCGTGAAAAATATACTGCGCCCCCATCGCAAGAATTTCATGATTACACGAATTCACGTGATAGAATATAATAGGTTGATTTCTGTCTCTGTTCGCTTTCGGTTTATGAAAATTTTAATTGGCTGAAAAGTTCAATTCAGATCGCATGTATTCATGGATAACCTGCTCGCTGCAGGACTGAGTAATATTGTGAGATTGCAAAATCAGCATATTTTGCTGCGTAGTATTGAGAGTGCTAAAATGATCTCATGACTCCTGGGAAAAATCAAGGAATGGCTCTATATATAGAGACCTAATAACGTTAATTGATTCCAAAATTTAATTCGAAAAGTTATTTTATTGAGATTGCATTTTGATTGTCTTTTTCAATGTCTGTAATAAATACCTGATGTCTTCAGATGATATTTCGTGAAAAATATACTGCGCCCCAATCGCAAGAATCTCATGATTACACGAATTCACGTGATAGAATATAATAGGTTGATTTCTGTCTCTGTTCGCTTTCGGTTTTTTAAAATTTCAATTGGCTTAATAGTTCAATTTAGATCGCATGTATTCATGGAAAGCCTGCTCGCTGCAGGACTGGGTAATATTGCGAAATTGAAAAATTAGCATATTTTTCTGCGTGGTTATGAGAGTGCTAAAATGATTTCATGACTCCTGGGAAAAATCAAGGAATGGCTTTATATATTGACATAATAACCTTAATTGATTCGAAAATTCAATTCGGAAAGTAATTCGATTGAGATTGCATTTTGATTGTTGTTTTCAATGTCTGTAAAAAATACCTGATGTCATCAGATGATATTTCGAGGAAAATATACTGCGCCCTAATCGCAAGAATTTCATGATTACACGAATTCATGTGATAGAATATAATGGGTTGATGTCTGTCTCTGTTCGCTTTCGGTTTTCTAAAATTTCAATTTGCTGAATAGTTCAATTTGGATCGCATGTATTCATGGATAGCCTGCTCGCTGCAGGACTGGGTAATATTGCGAAATTGAAAAATTAGCATATTTTGCTGCGTGACTATAGGAGTGCTAAAATGATCTCATGACTCCCGGGGAAAATCAAGGAATGGCTTTATATATTGACATAATAACGTTAATTGATTTAAAAATTTAATTCGAAAAGTTATTCGATTGAGATTGCATTTTGATTGTTGTTTTCAATGTCTGTAAAAAATACCTGATGTCATCAGATGATATTTCAAGGAAAATATACTGCGCCCCAATCGCAAGAATTTCATGATTACACGAATTCACGTGATAGAATATAAGAGTTTTCTTTCCGTATCTATTCGCTTTCGGTTATTTAAAATTTTAAATCGCTGAATAGTTAAATTTGGAGCGCAAGTATTCATGGATAACCTGCCCGCTACAGAACTTGGTAATATTGCAAAATTGAAAAATCAGCATATTTTGCTGCGTGGTTACAAAAGTGCTGAAACAAATTCATGACTCCTGGGAAAAATCAAGAAGTAGCTCTATACCTTGACATAATAGTGTTAATTGATTTGAAAATTTAATTCGAAAAGTTATTTTATTGAGATTGCATTTTAATTGTTGTTTTCAATGTCTGTAAGAAGTACCTGATGTCTTTAGCGGATATTTTGGGAAAAATATACTGCGCCTAAATCGCAAGAATCTCATGATTACACGAATTCATGTAATAGAATATGAGAGGTTGATTTCTGTCTCTGTTCGCTTTCGGTTTTTTAAAATTTCAATTGGCTGAATAGTTCAATTTAGATCGCATGTATTCATGGATAGCCTGCTCGCTGCAGGACTGGGTAATATTGCGAAATTGAAAAATTAGCATATTTTGCTGCGTGGTTATAAGAGTGCTAAAATGATCTCATGACTTCTAGGAAAAATCGAGGAATAGCTCTATATATTGACATAATAACCTCAATTGATTTGAAAATTTAATTCGAAAAGTTATTTTATTGAGATTGCATTTTAATTGTTGTTTTCAATGTCTGTAAGAAGTACCTGATGTCTTTAGCGGATATTTTGGGAAAAATATACTGCGCCTAAATCGCAAGAATCTCATGATTACACGAATTCATGTAATAGAATATGAGAGGTTGATTTCTGTCTCTGTTCGCTTTCGGTTTTTTAAAATTTCAATTGGCTGAATAGTTCAATTTAGATCGCATGTATTCATGGATAGCCTGCTCGCTGCAGGACTGGGTAATATTGTGAGATTAAAAAATCAGCATATTTTGCTGCGTGGTTATAGGAGTGCTAAAATGATCTCATGACTCCTGGGAAAAATCAAGGAATGGCTCTATACATTGACATAATAACGTTAACTGATTTGAAAATTCAATTTGAAAAACTATTCTATTGAGATTGCATTTTGATTGATGTTATCAATTTCTGTAAGAAATACCTGATGTCTTTAGATGATATTTCGGGAAAAATTTACTGCGCCCCAATTGCAAGAATCTCATGATTACACGAATTCACGTGATAGAATATAATAGGTTGATGTCTGTCTCTGTTCGCTTTCGGTTTTCTAAAATTTCAATTAGCTGAATAGTTCAATTTGGATCGCATGTATTCATGGATAGCCTGCTCGCTGCAGGACTGGGTAATATTGCGAAATTGAAAAATTAGCATATTTTGCTGCGTGACTATAGGAGTGCTAAAATGATCTCATGACTCCCGGGGAAAATCAAGGAATGGCTCTATATATTGACATAATAACGTTAATTGATTTAAAAATTTAATTCGAAAAGTTATTCGATTGAGATTGCATTTCGATTGTTGTTTTCAATGTCTGTAAAAAATACCTGATGTCATCAGATGATATTTCAAGGAAAATATACTGCGCCCCAATCGCAAGAATTTCATGATTACACGAATTCACGTGATAGAATATAAGAGGTTGATTTCCGTATCTATTCGCTTTCGGTTATTTAAAATTTTAATTCGCTGAATAGTTAAATTTAGATCGCAAGTATTTATGGATAACCTGCCCGCTACAGGACTTGGTAATATTGCAAAATTGAAAAATCAGCATATTTTGCTGCGTGGTTACAAAAGTGCTGAAACAAACTCATGACTCCTGGGAAAAATCAAGAAGTAGCTCTATACCTTGACATAATAATGTTAATTGATTTGGAAATTTAATTCGAAAAGTTATTTTATTGAGATTGCATTTTAATTGTTGTTTTCAATGTCTGTAAGAAGTACCTGATGTCTTTAGCGGATATTTTGGGAAAAATATACTGCGCCTAAATCGCAAGAATCTCATGATTACACGAATTCATGTAATAGAATATGAGAGGTTGATTTCTGTCTCTGTTCGCTTTCGGTTATTACAAATTTCAATTGGCTGAATAGTTCAATTTAGATCGCATGTATTCATGGATAGCCTGCTCGCTGCAGGACTGGGTAATATTGCGAAATTGAAAAATTAGCATATTTAGCTGCGTGGTTATGGGAGTGATAAATTGATCTCATGACTCCTGGGAAAAATCAAGGAATGGCTTTATATATTGACATAAAAACCTTAATTGATTTGAAAATTCAATTCGGAAAGTTATTCGATTGAGATTGCATTTTGACTGTTGTTTTTAATGTCTGTAAAAAATACCTGATGTCATCAGATGATATTTTGAGGAAAATATACTGCGCCCTAATCGCAAGAATTTCATGATTACACGAATTCACGTGATAGAATATAATAGGTTGATTTCCGTCTCTGTTCGCTTTCGGTTTTTGAAAATTTTAATTGGCTGAATAGTTCAATTTAGATCGCATGTATTAATGGATAGCCTGCTCGCTGCAGGACTGGGTAATATTGCGAAATTGAAAAATTAGCATATTTTGCTGCTTGATTATGAGAGTGCTAAAATGATCTCATGACTCCTGGGAAAAATCAAGGAATGGCTCTATATATTGACATAATAACCGTAATTGATTTGAAAATTTAATTCGAAAAGTTATTTTATTAAGATTGCATTTTGATTGTCTATTTCAATGTCTGTAAGAAATACCTGATGTCTTCAGATGATATTTTGTGAAAAATATACTGCGCCCCAATCGCAAGAATCTCATGATTACACGAATTCACGTGATAGAATATAATAGGTTGATTTCTGTCTCTGTTCGCTTTCGGTTTTTTAAAATTTCAATTAGCTGAATAGTTCAATTAAGATCGCATGTATATATGGATAGCCTGCTCGCTGCAGGACTAGGTAATATTACGAAATTGAAAAATTAGCATATTTTGCTGCGTGGTTATAGGAAAGCTAAAATGATTTCATGACTCCCGGGGAAAATACAGGAATTGTTCTATATATTGACATAATAACGTTAATTGATTTAAAAATTCAATTCGAAAAGTTATTCGATTGAGATTGCATTTTGATTGTTGTTTTCAATGTGTGTAAAAAATACCTGATTTCATCAGATGATATTTCGAGGAAAATATACTGCGCCCTAATCGCAAGAATTTCATGATTACACGAATTCACGTGATGGCATATAATAGGTTGATTTCTGTCTCTGTTCGCTTTCAGTTTTTTTAAAATTTCAATTAGCTGAATAGTTCAATTAAGATCGCATGTATTCATGGATAGCCTGCTTGCTGCAGGACTGGGTAATATTGCAAAATTGAAAAATTAGAATATTTTGCTGCGAGGTTATAAGAGTGCTAAAATGATCTCATGACTCCTGAGAAAAATCAAGAAATAGCTCTATATATTGACATAATAACCTCAATTGATTTGAAAATTCAATTCGAAAAGTTATTCGATTGAGATTGCATTTTGATTGTCTTTTTCAATGTCTGTAAGAAATACCTGATGTCTTCAGATGATATTTCGTGAACAATATACTGCACCCCCATCGCACGAATCTCATGATTACACGAATTCACGTGATAGAATATAATAGGTTGATGTCTGTCTCTGTTCGCTTTCGGTTTTCTAAAATTTCAATTAGCTGAATAGTTCAATTTAGATTGCATGTATTCATAGATAGCCTGCTCGCTGCAGGACTGGGTAATATTGCGAAATTGAAGAATTAGCATATTTTGCTTCGTGGTTACAAGAGTGCTGAAACAAATTCATGAATCCTGGGAAAAATCAAGAAGTAGCTCTATACCTTGACATAATAATGTTCATTGATTTGAAAATTTAATTCGAAAAGTTATTTTATTGAGATTGCATTTTAATTGTTGTTTTCAATGTCTGTAAGAAGAACCTGATGTCTATAGCGGATATTTTGGGAAAAATATACTGCGCCTCAATCGCAAGAATCTCATGATTACACGAATTCATGTAATAGAATATGAGAGGTTAATTTCTGTCTCTGTTCGCTTTCAGTTTTTTTAAAATTTCAATTGGCTGCATAGTTCAATTTAGATCGCATGTATTCATGGATAACCTGCTCGCTGCAGGACTGAGTAATATTGTGAGATTAAAAAATCAGCATATTTTGCTGCGTGGTTATGGGAGTGCTAAAATGATCTCATGACTCCTGGGAAAAATCAAGGAATGGCTCTATATATTGACATAATAACCTTAATTGATTTGAAAATTCAATTCGAAAAGTTATTCGATTGAGATTGCATTTTGATTGTCTTTTTCAATGTCTGTAAGAAATACCTGATGTCTTCAGATGATATTTCGGGAAAAATATACTGCGCCCCAATCGCAAGAATCTCATGATTAAACGAATTCACGTGATAGAATATAATAGGTTGATGTCTGTCTCTGTTCGCTTTCGGTTTTCTAAAATTCCAATTGGCTGAATAGTTTAATTTAGATCGCATGTATTCATGGATAACCTGCTCGCTGCAGGACTGGGTAATATTGCGAAATTGAAAAATAAGCATATTTTCTGCGTGGTTATAGAAGTGCTAAAATGATCTCATGCCCCTGGGAAAAATCAAGGAATGGCTCTATATATTGACATAAACACCTTATCTGATTTGAAAATTCAATTCGAAGAGTTATTCGATTGAGATTGCATTTTGATTGTCTTTTTCAATGTCTGTAAGAAATACCTGATGTCTTCAGATGATATTTCGAGCAAAATATACTGCGCCCCAATCGCAAGAATCTCATGATTACACGAATTCACGTGATAGAATATAATAGGTTGATTTCTGTCTCTGTTCGCTTTCGGTTTCCTAAAATTTCAATTGGCTGAATAGTTCAATTTGGATCACATGTATTTATGAATAACCTGCTCGCTGCAGGACTGAGTAATATTGTGAGATTGAAAAATCAGCATATTTTGCTGCGTGGTTATGAGAGTGCTAAAATGATCTCATGACTCCCGGGGAAAATCAAGGAATGGCTCTATATATTGACATATTAACGTGAATTGATTTAAAAATTTAATTCGAAAAGTTATTCGATTAAGATTGCATTTTGATTGTTGTTTTCAATGTCTGTAAAAAATACCTGATGTCATAAGATGATATTTCAAGGAAAATATACTGCGCCCCAATCGCAAGAATTTCATGATTACACGAATTCACGTGATAGAATATAAGAGGTTGATTTTCGTATCTATTCGCTTTCGGTTATTTAAAATTTTAATTCGCTGAATAGTTAAATTTAGATCGCAAGTATTTATGGATAACCTGCACGCTACAGGACTTGGTAATATTGCAAAATTGGAAAATCAGCATATTTTGCTGCGTGGTTATGAGAGTGCTTAATTGATCTCATGACTCCTGGGAAAAATCAAGGAATTGCTTTATATATTGACATAATAACCTTAATTGATTCGAAAATTCAATTCGGAAAGTTATTCGATTGAGATTGCATTTTGATTGTTGTTTTTAATGTCTGTAAAAAATACCTGATGTCATCAGATGATATTTCGAGGAAAATATACTGCGCCCTAATCGCAAGAATTTCATGATTACACGAATTCATGTGATAGATTATAATAGGTTGATTTCTGTCTCTGTTCGCATTCGGTTTTTGAAAATTTTAATTGGCTGAATAGTTCCATTTAGATCGCATGTATTAATGGATAGCCTGCTCGCTGCAGGACTGGGTAAAATTGCGAAATTGAAAAATTAGCATATTTTGCTGCGTGGTTACAAGAGTGCTGAAACAAATTCATGACTCCTGGGAAAAATCAAGAAGTAGCTCTATACCTTAAAATAATAATGTTGATTGATTTAAAAATTTAATTTGAAAAGTTATTTTATTGAGATTGCATTTTAATTGTTGTTTTCAATGTCTGTGAGAAGTACCTGATGTCTTTAGCGGATATTTTGGGAAAAATATACTGCGCCTCAATCGCAAGAATCTTATGATTACACGAATTCATGTAATAGAATATGAGAGGTTGATTTCTGTCTCTGTTCGCTTTCGGTTTTATAAAATTTCAATTGGCTGCATAGTTCAATTCAGATCGCATGTATTCATGGATAACCTGCTCGCTGCAGGACTGAGTAATATTGTGAGATTGAAAAATCAGCATATTTTGCTGCGTGGTTATGAAAGTGCTAAAATAATCTCGTGACTACTAGGAAAAATCAAGGAATGGCTCTATGTATTGACATAATAACCTTAATTAATTCCAAAATTTAATTTGAAAAGTTATTCTATTGAGATTGCATTCTGATTGTCTTTTTCAATGTCTGTAAGAAATACCTGATGTCTTCAGATGATATTTCGGGAAAAATATACTGCGCCCTAATCGCAAGAATTTCATGATTACACGAATTCACGTGATAGAATATAATAGGTTGATTTCTGTCTCTGTTCGCTTTCGGTTTATGAAAATTTTAATTGGCTGAATAGTTCAATTTAGATCGCATGTATTCATGCATAGCCTGCTCGCAGCAGGACTGGCTAATTTTGCGAAATTGAAAAATTAGCATATTTAGCTGCGTGGTTATGAGAGTGCTAAATTGATCTCATGACTCCTGGGAAAAATCAAGGAATGGCTCTATATATTGACATAATAACCTCGATTGATTTGAAAATTCAATTCGAAAAGTTATTCGATTGAGATTGCATTTTGATTGTTGTTTTCAATGTCTGTAAAAAATACCTGATTTCATCAGATGATATTTCGAGGAAAATATACTGCGCCCTAATCGCAAGAATTTCATGATTACACGAATTCACGTGATAGAATATAATAGGTTGATTTCTGTCTCTGTTCGCTTTCGGTTTTTTCAAAATTTCAATTAGCTGAATAGTTCAATTAAGGTCGCATGTATTCATGGATAGCCTGCTTGCTGCAGGACTGGGTAATATTGCAAAATTGAAAAATTAGCATATTTTGCTGCTTGGTTATGAGAGTGCTAAAATGATCTCATGACTCCTGGAAAAAATCAAGGAATGGCTCTATATATTGACATAATAACCGTAATTGATTTGAAAATTTAATTCGAAAAGTTATTTTATTAAGATTGCATTTTGATTGTCTATTTCAATGTTTTTTAAAATTTCCATTGGCTAAACAGTTTAATTTAGATCGCATGTATTCATGAATAACTTGCTCGCTGCAGGACTGAGTAATATTGTGAGATTAAAAAATCAGCATATTTTGCTGCGTGGTTATAGGAGTGCTAGAATGATCTCATGACTCCTGGGAAAAATCAAGGAATGGCTCTATATATAGACCTAATAATGTTAATTGATTCCAAAATTTAATTCGAAAAGTTATTCTATTGAGATTGCATTTTGATAGATGTTTTCAATTTCTGTAAGAAATACCTGATGTCTTTAGCGGATATTTCGGGAAAAATATACTGCGCCCCAATCGCAAGAATGTCATGATTACACGAATTTATGTAATCGAATATGAGAGGTTGATTTCTGTCTCTGTTCGCTTTCGGTTATTAAAAATTTCAATTTGCTGAAAAGTTAAATTTAGATCGCATGTACTCATGAATAACCTGCTCGCTACAGGACTTGGTAATATCGCAAAATTGAAAAATTAGCATATTTTTCTGCGTGGTTATAAAAGTGCTGACATAAATTCATGACTTTTAGGAAAAATCAAGGAATAGCTCTATTCCTTGACATCATAACGTTAATTAATTTGAAAATTCAATTCGAAAAGTTATTTTATTGAGATTGCATTTTGATCGTTCTTTTCAATGTCTGTAAAAAATACCTGATGTCTTTAGCGGATATTTCGGGAAAAATATACTGCGCCTCAATCGCAAGAATCTCATGATTACACTAATTCACGTGATAGAATATAATAGGTTGATTTCTGTCTCTGTTCGCTTTCGGTTTTTTAAAATTTCAATTGGCTGAATAGTTTAATGTAGATCGCATGTATCTATGGATAGCCTGCTCGCTGCAGGACTGGATAATATTGTGAGATTAAAAAATCAGCATATTTTGCTGCGTTGTTATAAGGGTGCTGAAATGATCTCATGACTTCTGGGAAAAATCAAGGAATGGCACTATATATTGACATAATAACGTTAACTGATTTGAAAATTAAATTTGAAAAACTATTCTATTGAGATTGCATTTTGATTGATGTTTTCAATTTCTGTAAGAAATACCTGATGTCTTCAGATGATATTTCGGGAAAAATATCCTGCGCCCCAATCGCAAGAATCACATGACTACACGAATTCACGTGATAAAATATAATAGGTTGATTTCTGTCTCTGTTCGCTTTTGGTTGTAAAAGTGCTGAAACAAATTCATGACTCCTGGGAATAATCAAGGAATGGCTCTATATATAGACCTAATAATGTTAATTGATTCCAAAATTTAATTCGAAAAGTTATTCTATTTAGATTGCATTTTGATTGATGTTTTCAATGTCTGTGAAAAATACCTGATGTCTTCAGATGATATTTCGGGAAGAACATACTGCGCCCCAATCGCAAGAATCTCATAATTACACGAATTCACGTGATAGAATATAATAGGTTGATGTCTGTCTCTGTTCGCTTTCGGTTTTCTCAAATTTCAATTGGCTGAACAGTTCAATTTAGATCGCATGTATTCATGAATAACTTGCTCGCTGCAGGACTGGTTAATATTGTGAGATTAAAAAATCAGCATATTTTGTTGCGTGGTTATAGGAGTGCTAAAATGATCTCATAACTCTCGGGAAAAATCAAGGAATGGCTCTATATATTGACATAATAACGTTAATTTATTTAAAAATTCAATTCGAAAAACTATTCTATTGAGATTGCATTTTGATTGTTTTTTTAAATTTCTGTAAGAAATACCTGATGTCTTCAGATTATATTTCGGGAAAAATATTCTGCGCCCCAATCGCAAGAATCTCATGATTACACGAATTCACGTTATAGAATATAATAGGTTGATTTCTGTCTCTGTTCGCCCTTGGTTTTGTAAAATTTCAATTGGCTGCACAGTTCAATTTAGATCGCATGTATTCATGGATAACCTGCTCGCTGCAGGACTAAATAATATTGTGAGATTGAAAAATCAGCATATTTTGCTGCGTGGTTATGAAAGTGCTGAAATAATCTCATGACTCCTAGGAAAAATCAAGGAATGGCTCTATATATAGAGACCTAATAACGTTAATTGATTCCAAAATTTAATTCGAAAAGTTATTCTATTGAGATTGCATTTTGATTGTCTTCTTTAATGTCTGTAAGAATTACCTGATGTCTTCAGATGATATTTCGTGAAAAATATACTGCGCCCCAATCGCAAGAATCTCATGATTACACGAATTCACGTAATAGAATGTAATAGGTTGATTTTTGTCTCTGTTCGCTTTCGGTTTTTTAAAATTTCCCTTTGCTAAACAGTTTAATTTAGATCGCATGTATTCATGAATACCTTGCTCGCTGCAGGACTGAGTAATATTGTGAGATTAAATAATCAGCATATTTTGCTGCGTGGTTATAGGAGTGCTAGAATGATCTCATGACTCTTGGGAAATATAAAGGAATAGCTCTATATATAGACCTATTATTGTTAATTGATTCCAAAATTTAATTCGAAAAGTTATTCTATTGAGATTGCATTTTGATAGATGTTTTCAATTTCTGTAAGAAATACCTGATGTCTTTAGCGGATATTTCGGGAAAAATATACTGCGCCTCAATCGCAAGCATCTCATGATTACACTAATTCACGTGATAGAATATAATAGGTTGATTTCTGTCTCTGTTCGCTTTCGGTTTTTTAAAATTTCAATTGGCTGCACAGTTCAATTTAGATCGCATGTATTTATGAATAACCTGCCCGCTACAGGACTTAGTAATATTGCAAAATTAAAAATCAGCATATTTTGCTGCGTGGTTATAAGAGTGCTGAAACACATTCATGACTTCTGGGAAAAATCAAGGAGTAGCTCTATACCTTGACATAATAACGTTAATTGATTTGAAAATTTAATTCGAAAAGTTATTCTATTGAGATTGAATTTTGATAGTCTTTTTCAATGTCTGTAAGAAATACCTGATGTCTTCAGATGATATTTCGTGGAAAATATACTGCGCCCCAATCGCAAGAATCTCATGATTACACGAATTTACGTTATAGAATATAATAGGTTGATTTCTGTCTCTGTGCGCTTTTGGTTTTTTAAAATTTCAATTGGCTGAATAGTTAAATTTAGATCGCATGTATTCATGGATAGCCTGCTCGCTGCAGGAGTAGGTAATATTGCGAAATTGAAAAATTAGCATATTTTGCTGCGTTGTTATAAAAGTGCTAAAATGATCTCATGACTTCTGAAGAAATCAAGGAATGGCTCTATATATTGACATAATAACCTTAATTGATTTGAAAATTCAATTCGGAAAGTTATTCGATTGAGATTGCATTTTGATTGTCGTTTTTAATGTCTGTAAAAAATACCTTATGTCATCAGATGATATTTTGAGGAAAATATACTGCGCCCCAATCGCAAGAATTTCATGATTACACGAATTCACGTGATAGAATATAAGAGGTTGATTTCCGTATCTGTTCGCTTTCGGTTATTTCAAATTTTAATTCGCCGAATAGTTAAATTTAGATCGCATGTATTCATGAATAACTTCCTCGCTGCAGGACTGAGTAATATTGTGAGATTAAAAAATCAGCATATTTTGCTGCGTGGTTATAGGAGTGCTAGAATGATCTCATGACTCCTGGGTAAAATCCTGGAATGGCTCTATATATAGACCTAATAATGTTAATTAATTCCAAAATTAAATTTGAAAAGTTATTCGATTGAGATTGCATTTTGATTGTCTTTTTTAATGTCTGTAAGAATTACCTGATGTGTTCAGATGATATTTCGTGAAAAATATACTGCGCCCCAATCGCAAGAATCTCATGATTACACGAATTCACGTGATAGAATATAATAGGTTGATTTCTGTCTCTGTTCGCTTTCGGTTTTTTAAAATTTCCATTGGCTGAACAGTTCAATATAGATCGCATGTATTCATGAATACCTTGCTCGCTGCAAGACTGGGTAATATTGTAAGAATAAAAAATCAGCATATTTTGCTGTGTGGTTATAGGCGTGCTAAAATGATCTCATGACTCCTATTAAAAATTAAGGAATGGCTCTATATATAGACCTAATAATGTTAATTGATTCCAAAATTTAATTCGAAAAGTTATTCTATTGAGATTGCATTTTGATTGATGTTTTCCATGTCTGTAAGAAATACCTGATGTCTTCAGATGATATTACGGGAAAAATATACCGCGCCCCAATCGCAAGAATCTCATGATTACACGAATTCGCGTGAAAGAATATAATGGGTTGATTTCTGTCTTTGTTCGCTTTCGGTTTTTTAAAATTTCAATTGGATGAATAGTTCAATTTAGTTCGCATGTATTCATGGATAGCCTGCTCGCTGCAGGACTGAGTAATATTGTGAGATTAAAAAATCAGCATATTTTGCTGCGTGGTTATAGGAGTGCTAGAATGATCTCATGACTCCTGGGAAAAATCAAGGAATGGCTCTATATATAGACCTAATAATGTTAATTGATTCCAAAATTTAATTTGAAAACTTATTCTATAGAGATTGCATTTTGATTGATGTTTTTAATGTCTGTAAGAAATACCTGATGTCTTCAGATGATATTTCGGGAAAAACATACTGCGCCCCAATCGCAAGAATCTCATGATTACACGAATTCACGTGATAGAATATAATAGGTTGATTTCTGTCTCTGTTCGCTTTTGGTTTGAAAAATTTCAATTGGCTGCACAGTTCAATTCAGATCGCATGTATTTATGAATAACCTGCGCGCTACAGGACTCGGTAATATTGCAAAATTAAAAAATCAGCATATTTTGCTGCGTGGTTGTAAAAGTGCTGAAACAAATTCATGACTCCTGGGAATAATCAAGGAATGGCTCTATATATAGACCTAATAATGTTAATTGATTCCAAAATTTAATTCGAAAAGTTATTCTATTTAGATTGCATTTTGATTGATGTTTTCAATGTCTGTAAAAAATACCTGATGTCTTCAGATGATATTTCGGGAAGAACATACTGCGCCCCAATCGCAAGAATCTCATAATTACACGAATTCACGTGATAGAATATAATAGGTTGATGTCTGTCTCTGTTCGCTTTCGGTTTTCAAAAATTTCAATTGGCTGAATAGTTCAATTTAGATCGCATGTTTTCATAGATAGCCTGCTCGCTGCAGGACTGGGTAATATTGCGAAATTGAAAAATCATCAGATTATATTTCGAGGAAAATATACTGCGCCCCAATCGCAAGAATTTCATGATAACACGAATTCACGTGTGGAATATAAGAAGTTGATTTGCGTATCTATTCACTTTCGGTTAATTAAAATTTTAATTCGCTGAATAGTTAAATTTAAATCGCAAGTATTCATGGATAACCTGCCCGCTACAGGACTTGGTAATATTGCAAAATTGAAAACTCAGCATATTTTGCTGCGTGGTTACAAGAGTGCTGAAACAAATTCATGACTCCCGGGAAAAATCAAGGAGTAGCTCTATACCTTGACATGATAACGTTAATTGATTTGAAAATTTAATTCGAAAAGTTATTTTATTGATATTGCATTTTGATTGTTGTTTTCAATGTCTGTAAGAAGTACCTGATGTCTTTAGCGGATATTTCGGGAAAAATATAATGCGCCTCAATCGCAAGAATCTCTTGATTACACGAATTCATGTAATAGAATATGAGAGGTTGATTTCTGTCTCTGTTCGCTTTCGGTTTTTTAAAATTTCAATTGGCTGAACAGTTCAATTTAGATCGCATGTAGTCATGGATAACCTGCTCGCTGCAGGACTAAATAATATTGTGAGATTGAAAAATCAGCCTATTTTGCTGCGTGGTTATGAAAGTGCTGAAATGATCTCATGACTCCTGGGAAAAATCAAGGAAAGGCTCTATAAATAGAGACCTAATAACGTCAATTGATTCCAAAATTTAATTCGAAAAGTTTTTCTATTGAGATTGCATTTCGATTGTCTTTTTTAATGTCTGTAAGAATTACCTGATGTCTTCAGATGATATTTCGTGAAAAATATACTGCGCCCCAATCGCAAGAATCTCATGATTACACGAATTCACGTAATAGAATGTAATAGGTTGATTTTTGTCTCTGTTCGCTTTCGGTTTTTTAAAATTTCCATTGGCTAAACAGTTTAATTTAGATCGCATGTATTCATGAATAACTTGCTCGCTGCAGGACTGAGTAATATTGTGAGATTCAAAAATCAGCATATTTTGCTGCGTGGTTATAGGAGTGCTAGAATGGTCTCATGACTCCTGGGAAAAATCAAGGAATGGCTCTATATATAGACCTAATAATGTTAATTGATTCCAAAATTTAATTTGAAAACTTATTCTATAGAGATTGCATTTTGATTGATGTTTTTAATGTCTGTAAGAAATACCTGATGTCTTCAGATGATATTTCGGGAAAAACATACTGCGCCCCAATCGCAAGAATCTCATGATTACACGAATTCACGTGATAGAATATAATAGGTTGATGTCTGTCTCTGTTCGCTTTCGGTTTTCAAAAATTTCAATTGGCTGAATAGTTCAATTTAGATCGCATGTTTTCATGGATAGCCTGCTCGCTGCAGGACTGGACAATATTGCGAAATTGAAAAATTAGCATATTTTGCTTCGTGGTTATAGAAGTGCTAAAATGATCTCATGACTCCCGGGGAAAATCAAGGAATGACTCTTTATATTGACATAATAACGTTAATTGATTTAAAAATTCAATTCGAAAAGTTATTCGATTGAGATTGCATTTTGATTGTTGTTTTAAATATCTGTAAAAAATACCTGATGTCATCAGATTATATTTCGAGGAAAATATACTGCGCCCCAATCGCAAGAATTTCATGATAACACGAATTCACGTGTGGAATATAAGAAGTTGATTTGCGTATCTATTCGCTTTCGGTTAATTAAAATTTTAATTCGCTGAATAGTTAAATTTAGATCGCAAGTATTCATGGATAACCTGCCCGCTACAGGACTTGGTAATATTGCAAAATTGAAAACTCAGCATATTTTGCTGCGTGGTTACAAGAGTGCTGAAACAAATTCATGACTCCCGGGAAAAATCAAGGAGTAGCTCGATACCTTGACATAATAACGTTAATTGATTTGAAAATTTAATTCGAAAAGTTTTTTTATTGATATTGCATTTTGATTGTTGTTTTTAATGTCTGTAAGAAGTACCTGATGTCTTTAGCGGATATTTCGGGAAAAATATAATGCGCCTCAATCGCAAGAATCTCTTGATTACACGAATTCATGTAATAGAATATGAGAGGTTGATTTCTGTCTCTGTTCGCTTTCGGTTTTTTAAAATTTCAATTGGCTGAACAGTTCAATTTAGATCGCATGTATTCATGGATAACCTGCTCGCTGCAGGACTAAATAATATTGTGAGATTGAAAAATCAGCATATTTTGCTGCGTGGTTATGAAAGTGCTGAAATGATCTCATGACTCCTAAGAAAAATCGAGGAATGGCTCTATATATAGAGACCTTATAACGTTAATTGATTCCAAAATTTAATTCGAAAAGTTTTTCTATTGAGATTGCATTTTGAATGTCTTTTTTAATGTTTGTAAGAATTACCTGATGTCTTCAGATGATATTTCGTGAAAAATATACTGCGCCCCAATCGCATGAATCTCATGATTACACGAATTCACGTGATAGAATATAATAGGTTGATTTCTGTCTCTGTTCGCTTTCGGTTTTTTAATATTTCAATTGGCTGCACAGTTCAATTTAGATCGCATGTATTCATGGATAACCTGCTCGCTGCAGGACTAAATAATATTGTGAGATCGAAAAATCAGCATATTTTGCTGCGTGGTTATGAAAGTGCTGAAATGATCTCATGACTCCTAGGAAAAATCAAGGAATGGCTCTATATATAGAGACCTAATAACGTTAATTGATTCCAAAATTTAATTCGAAAAGTTATTCTATTAAGATTGCATTTTGATTGTCTTCTTTAATGTCTGTAAGAATTACCTGATGTCTCCAGATGATATTTCGTGAAAAATATACTGCGCCCCAATCGCAAGAATCTCATGATTACACGAATTCACGTAATAGAATGTAATAGGTTGATTTTTGTCTCTGTTCGCTTTCGGTTTTTTAAAATTTCCCTTTGCTAAACAGTTTAATTAAGATCGCATGTATTCATGAATAACTTGCTCGCTGCAGGACTGAGTAATATTGTGAGATTAAATAATCAGCATATTTTGCTGCGTGGTTATAGGAGTGCTAGAATGATCTCATGACTCTTGGGAAAAATCAAGAAATAGCTCTATATATAGACCTAATATTGTTAATTGATTCCAAAATTTAATTCGAAAAGTTATTCTATTGAGATTGCATTTTGATAGATGTTTTCAATTTCTGTAAGAAATACCTGATGTCTTTAGCGGATATTTCGGGAAAAATATACTGCGCCTCAATCGCAAGCATCTCATGATTACACTAATTCACGTGATAGAATATAATAGGTTGATTTCTGTCTCTGTTCGCTTTCGGTTTTTTAAAATTTCAATTGGCTGCACAGTTCAATTTAGATCGCATGTATTTATGAATAACCTGCCCGCTACAGGACTTAGTAATATTGCAAAATTTAAAATCAGCATATTTTGCTGCGTGGTTATAAGAGTGCTGAAACACATTCATGACTTCTGGGAAAAATCAAGGAGTAGCTCTATACCTTGACATAATAACGTTAATTGATTTGAAAATTTAATTCGAAAAGTTATTCTATTGAGATTGAATTTTGATAGTCTTTTTCAATGTCTGTAAGAAATACCTGATGTCTTCAGATGATATTTCGTGAAAAATATACTGCGCCCCAATCGCAAGAATCTCATGATTACACGAATTCACGTTATAGAATATAATAGGTTGATTTCTGTCTCTGTGCGCTTTCGGTTTTTTAAAATTTCAATTAGCTGAATAGTTAAATTTAGATCGCATGTATTCATGGATAGCCTGCTCGCTGCAGGAGTAGGTAATATTGCGAAATTGAAAAATTAGCATATTTTGCTGCGTGGTTATAAAAGTGCTAAAATGATCTCATGACTTCTGAAGAAATCAAGGAATGGCTCTATATATTGACATAATAACATTAATTGATTTGAAAATTCAATTCGGAAAGTTATTCGATTGAGATTGCATTTTGATTGTCGTTTTCAATGTCTGTAAAAAATACCTTATGTCATCAGATGATATTTTGAGGAAAATATACTGCGCCCCAATCGCAAGAATTTCATGATTACACGAATTCACGTGATAGAATATAAGAGGTTGATTTCCGTATCTGTTCGCTTTCGGTTATTTCAAATTTTAATTCGCCGAATAGTTAAATTTAGATCGCATGTATTCATGAATAACTTCCTCGCTGCAGGACTGAGTAATATTGTGAGATTAAAAAATCAGCATATTTTGCTGCGTGGTTATGGGAGTGCTAAAATGATCTCATGACTCCTGGGAAAAATCAAGGAATGGCTCTATATATTGACATAATAACCTTAATTGATTTGAAAATTCAATTCGAAAAGTTATTCGATTGAGATTGCATTTTGATTGTCTTTTTCAATGTCTGTAAGAAATACCTGATGTCTTCAGATGATATTTCGGGAAAAATATACTGCGCCCCAATCGCAAGAATCTCATGATTAAACGAATTCACGTGATAGAATATAATAGGTTGATGTCTGTCTCTGTTCGCTTTCGGTTTTCTAAAATTCCAATTGGCTGAATAGTTTAATTTAGATCGCATGTATTCATGGATAACCTGCTCGCTGCAGGACTGGGTAATATTGCGAAATTGAAAAATAAGCATATTTTCTGCGTGGTTATAGAAGTGCTAAAATGATCTCATGCCCCTGGGAAAAATCAAGGAATGGCTCTATATATTGACATAAACACCTTATCTGATTTGAAAATTCAATTCGAAGAGTTATTCGATTGAGATTGCATTTTGATTGTCTTTTTCAATGTCTGTAAGAAATACCTGATGTCTTCAGATGATATTTCGAGCAAAATATACTGCGCCCCAATCGCAAGAATCTCATGATTACACGAATTCACGTGATAGAATATAATAGGTTGATTTCTGTCTCTGTTCGCTTTCGGTTTCCTAAAATTTCAATTGGCTGAATAGTTCAATTTGGATCACATGTATTTATGAATAACCTGCTCGCTGCAGGACTGAGTAATATTGTGAGATTGAAAAATCAGCATATTTTGCTGCGTGGTTATGAGAGTGCTAAAATGATCTCATGACTCCCGGGGAAAATCAAGGAATGGCTCTATATATTGACATATTAACGTGAATTGATTTAAAAATTTAATTCGAAAAGTTATTCGATTAAGATTGCATTTTGATTGTTGTTTTCAATGTCTGTAAAAAATACCTGATGTCATAAGATGATATTTCAAGGAAAATATACTGCGCCCCAATCGCAAGAATTTCATGATTACACGAATTCACGTGATAGAATATAAGAGGTTGATTTTCGTATCTATTCGCTTTCGGTTATTTAAAATTTTAATTCGCTGAATAGTTAAATTTAGATCGCAAGTATTTATGGATAACCTGCACGCTACAGGACTTGGTAATATTGCAAAATTGGAAAATCAGCATATTTTGCTGCGTGGTTATGAGAGTGCTTAATTGATCTCATGACTCCTGGGAAAAATCAAGGAATTGCTTTATATATTGACATAATAACCTTAATTGATTCGAAAATTCAATTCGGAAAGTTATTCGATTGAGATTGCATTTTGATTGTTGTTTTTAATGTCTGTAAAAAATACCTGATGTCATCAGATGATATTTCGAGGAAAATATACTGCGCCCTAATCGCAAGAATTTCATGATTACACGAATTCATGTGATAGATTATAATAGGTTGATTTCTGTCTCTGTTCGCATTCGGTTTTTGAAAATTTTAATTGGCTGAATAGTTCCATTTAGATCGCATGTATTAATGGATAGCCTGCTCGCTGCAGGACTGGGTAAAATTGCGAAATTGAAAAATTAGCATATTTTGCTGCGTGGTTACAAGAGTGCTGAAACAAATTCATGACTCCTGGGAAAAATCAAGAAGTAGCTCTATACCTTAAAATAATAATGTTGATTGATTTAAAAATTTAATTTGAAAAGTTATTTTATTGAGATTGCATTTTAATTGTTGTTTTCAATGTCTGTGAGAAGTACCTGATGTCTTTAGCGGATATTTTGGGAAAAATATACTGCGCCTCAATCGCAAGAATCTTATGATTACACGAATTCATGTAATAGAATATGAGAGGTTGATTTCTGTCTCTGTTCGCTTTCGGTTTTATAAAATTTCAATTGGCTGCATAGTTCAATTCAGATCGCATGTATTCATGGATAACCTGCTCGCTGCAGGACTGAGTAATATTGTGAGATTGAAAAATCAGCATATTTTGCTGCGTGGTTATGAAAGTGCTAAAATAATCTCGTGACTACTAGGAAAAATCAAGGAATGGCTCTATGTATTGACATAATAACCTTAATTAATTCCAAAATTTAATTTGAAAAGTTATTCTATTGAGATTGCATTCTGATTGTCTTTTTCAATGTCTGTAAGAAATACCTGATGTCTTCAGATGATATTTCGGGAAAAATATACTGCGCCCTAATCGCAAGAATTTCATGATTACACGAATTCACGTGATAGAATATAATAGGTTGATTTCTGTCTCTGTTCGCTTTCGGTTTATGAAAATTTTAATTGGCTGAATAGTTCAATTTAGATCGCATGTATTCATGCATAGCCTGCTCGCAGCAGGACTGGCTAATTTTGCGAAATTGAAAAATTAGCATATTTAGCTGCGTGGTTATGAGAGTGCTAAATTGATCTCATGACTCCTGGGAAAAATCAAGGAATGGCTCTATATATTGACATAATAACCTCGATTGATTTGAAAATTCAATTCGAAAAGTTATTCGATTGAGATTGCATTTTGATTGTTGTTTTCAATGTCTGTAAAAAATACCTGATTTCATCAGATGATATTTCGAGGAAAATATACTGCGCCCTAATCGCAAGAATTTCATGATTACACGAATTCACGTGATAGAATATAATAGGTTGATTTCTGTCTCTGTTCGCTTTCGGTTTTTTCAAAATTTCAATTAGCTGAATAGTTCAATTAAGGTCGCATGTATTCATGGATAGCCTGCTTGCTGCAGGACTGGGTAATATTGCAAAATTGAAAAATTAGCATATTTTGCTGCTTGGTTATGAGAGTGCTAAAATGATCTCATGACTCCTGGAAAAAATCAAGGAATGGCTCTATATATTGACATAATAACCGTAATTGATTTGAAAATTTAATTCGAAAAGTTATTTTATTAAGATTGCATTTTGATTGTCTATTTCAATGTTTTTTAAAATTTCCATTGGCTAAACAGTTTAATTTAGATCGCATGTATTCATGAATAACTTGCTCGCTGCAGGACTGAGTAATATTGTGAGATTAAAAAATCAGCATATTTTGCTGCGTGGTTATAGGAGTGCTAGAATGATCTCATGACTCCTGGGAAAAATCAAGGAATGGCTCTATATATAGACCTAATAATGTTAATTGATTCCAAAATTTAATTCGAAAAGTTATTCTATTGAGATTGCATTTTGATAGATGTTTTCAATTTCTGTAAGAAATACCTGATGTCTTTAGCGGATATTTCGGGAAAAATATACTGCGCCCCAATCGCAAGAATGTCATGATTACACGAATTTATGTAATCGAATATGAGAGGTTGATTTCTGTCTCTGTTCGCTTTCGGTTATTAAAAATTTCAATTTGCTGAAAAGTTAAATTTAGATCGCATGTACTCATGAATAACCTGCTCGCTACAGGACTTGGTAATATCGCAAAATTGAAAAATTAGCATATTTTTCTGCGTGGTTATAAAAGTGCTGACATAAATTCATGACTTTTAGGAAAAATCAAGGAATAGCTCTATTCCTTGACATCATAACGTTAATTAATTTGAAAATTCAATTCGAAAAGTTATTTTATTGAGATTGCATTTTGATCGTTCTTTTCAATGTCTGTAAAAAATACCTGATGTCTTTAGCGGATATTTCGGGAAAAATATACTGCGCCTCAATCGCAAGAATCTCATGATTACACTAATTCACGTGATAGAATATAATAGGTTGATTTCTGTCTCTGTTCGCTTTCGGTTTTTTAAAATTTCAATTGGCTGAATAGTTTAATGTAGATCGCATGTATCTATGGATAGCCTGCTCGCTGCAGGACTGGATAATATTGTGAGATTAAAAAATCAGCATATTTTGCTGCGTTGTTATAAGGGTGCTGAAATGATCTCATGACTTCTGGGAAAAATCAAGGAATGGCACTATATATTGACATAATAACGTTAACTGATTTGAAAATTAAATTTGAAAAACTATTCTATTGAGATTGCATTTTGATTGATGTTTTCAATTTCTGTAAGAAATACCTGATGTCTTCAGATGATATTTCGGGAAAAATATCCTGCGCCCCAATCGCAAGAATCACATGACTACACGAATTCACGTGATAAAATATAATAGGTTGATTTCTGTCTCTGTTCGCTTTTGGTTGTAAAAGTGCTGAAACAAATTCATGACTCCTGGGAATAATCAAGGAATGGCTCTATATATAGACCTAATAATGTTAATTGATTCCAAAATTTAATTCGAAAAGTTATTCTATTTAGATTGCATTTTGATTGATGTTTTCAATGTCTGTGAAAAATACCTGATGTCTTCAGATGATATTTCGGGAAGAACATACTGCGCCCCAATCGCAAGAATCTCATAATTACACGAATTCACGTGATAGAATATAATAGGTTGATGTCTGTCTCTGTTCGCTTTCGGTTTTCTCAAATTTCAATTGGCTGAACAGTTCAATTTAGATCGCATGTATTCATGAATAACTTGCTCGCTGCAGGACTGGTTAATATTGTGAGATTAAAAAATCAGCATATTTTGTTGCGTGGTTATAGGAGTGCTAAAATGATCTCATAACTCTCGGGAAAAATCAAGGAATGGCTCTATATATTGACATAATAACGTTAATTTATTTAAAAATTCAATTCGAAAAACTATTCTATTGAGATTGCATTTTGATTGTTTTTTTAAATTTCTGTAAGAAATACCTGATGTCTTCAGATTATATTTCGGGAAAAATATTCTGCGCCCCAATCGCAAGAATCTCATGATTACACGAATTCACGTTATAGAATATAATAGGTTGATTTCTGTCTCTGTTCGCCCTTGGTTTTGTAAAATTTCAATTGGCTGCACAGTTCAATTTAGATCGCATGTATTCATGGATAACCTGCTCGCTGCAGGACTAAATAATATTGTGAGATTGAAAAATCAGCATATTTTGCTGCGTGGTTATGAAAGTGCTGAAATAATCTCATGACTCCTAGGAAAAATCAAGGAATGGCTCTATATATAGAGACCTAATAACGTTAATTGATTCCAAAATTTAATTCGAAAAGTTATTCTATTGAGATTGCATTTTGATTGTCTTCTTTAATGTCTGTAAGAATTACCTGATGTCTTCAGATGATATTTCGTGAAAAATATACTGCGCCCCAATCGCAAGAATCTCATGATTACACGAATTCACGTAATAGAATGTAATAGGTTGATTTTTGTCTCTGTTCGCTTTCGGTTTTTTAAAATTTCCCTTTGCTAAACAGTTTAATTTAGATCGCATGTATTCATGAATACCTTGCTCGCTGCAGGACTGAGTAATATTGTGAGATTAAATAATCAGCATATTTTGCTGCGTGGTTATAGGAGTGCTAGAATGATCTCATGACTCTTGGGAAATATAAAGGAATAGCTCTATATATAGACCTATTATTGTTAATTGATTCCAAAATTTAATTCGAAAAGTTATTCTATTGAGATTGCATTTTGATAGATGTTTTCAATTTCTGTAAGAAATACCTGATGTCTTTAGCGGATATTTCGGGAAAAATATACTGCGCCTCAATCGCAAGCATCTCATGATTACACTAATTCACGTGATAGAATATAATAGGTTGATTTCTGTCTCTGTTCGCTTTCGGTTTTTTAAAATTTCAATTGGCTGCACAGTTCAATTTAGATCGCATGTATTTATGAATAACCTGCCCGCTACAGGACTTAGTAATATTGCAAAATTAAAAATCAGCATATTTTGCTGCGTGGTTATAAGAGTGCTGAAACACATTCATGACTTCTGGGAAAAATCAAGGAGTAGCTCTATACCTTGACATAATAACGTTAATTGATTTGAAAATTTAATTCGAAAAGTTATTCTATTGAGATTGAATTTTGATAGTCTTTTTCAATGTCTGTAAGAAATACCTGATGTCTTCAGATGATATTTCGTGGAAAATATACTGCGCCCCAATCGCAAGAATCTCATGATTACACGAATTTACGTTATAGAATATAATAGGTTGATTTCTGTCTCTGTGCGCTTTTGGTTTTTTAAAATTTCAATTGGCTGAATAGTTAAATTTAGATCGCATGTATTCATGGATAGCCTGCTCGCTGCAGGAGTAGGTAATATTGCGAAATTGAAAAATTAGCATATTTTGCTGCGTTGTTATAAAAGTGCTAAAATGATCTCATGACTTCTGAAGAAATCAAGGAATGGCTCTATATATTGACATAATAACCTTAATTGATTTGAAAATTCAATTCGGAAAGTTATTCGATTGAGATTGCATTTTGATTGTCGTTTTTAATGTCTGTAAAAAATACCTTATGTCATCAGATGATATTTTGAGGAAAATATACTGCGCCCCAATCGCAAGAATTTCATGATTACACGAATTCACGTGATAGAATATAAGAGGTTGATTTCCGTATCTGTTCGCTTTCGGTTATTTCAAATTTTAATTCGCCGAATAGTTAAATTTAGATCGCATGTATTCATGAATAACTTCCTCGCTGCAGGACTGAGTAATATTGTGAGATTAAAAAATCAGCATATTTTGCTGCGTGGTTATAGGAGTGCTAGAATGATCTCATGACTCCTGGGTAAAATCCTGGAATGGCTCTATATATAGACCTAATAATGTTAATTAATTCCAAAATTAAATTTGAAAAGTTATTCGATTGAGATTGCATTTTGATTGTCTTTTTTAATGTCTGTAAGAATTACCTGATGTGTTCAGATGATATTTCGTGAAAAATATACTGCGCCCCAATCGCAAGAATCTCATGATTACACGAATTCACGTGATAGAATATAATAGGTTGATTTCTGTCTCTGTTCGCTTTCGGTTTTTTAAAATTTCCATTGGCTGAACAGTTCAATATAGATCGCATGTATTCATGAATACCTTGCTCGCTGCAAGACTGGGTAATATTGTAAGAATAAAAAATCAGCATATTTTGCTGTGTGGTTATAGGCGTGCTAAAATGATCTCATGACTCCTATTAAAAATTAAGGAATGGCTCTATATATAGACCTAATAATGTTAATTGATTCCAAAATTTAATTCGAAAAGTTATTCTATTGAGATTGCATTTTGATTGATGTTTTCCATGTCTGTAAGAAATACCTGATGTCTTCAGATGATATTACGGGAAAAATATACCGCGCCCCAATCGCAAGAATCTCATGATTACACGAATTCGCGTGAAAGAATATAATGGGTTGATTTCTGTCTTTGTTCGCTTTCGGTTTTTTAAAATTTCAATTGGATGAATAGTTCAATTTAGTTCGCATGTATTCATGGATAGCCTGCTCGCTGCAGGACTGAGTAATATTGTGAGATTAAAAAATCAGCATATTTTGCTGCGTGGTTATAGGAGTGCTAGAATGATCTCATGACTCCTGGGAAAAATCAAGGAATGGCTCTATATATAGACCTAATAATGTTAATTGATTCCAAAATTTAATTTGAAAACTTATTCTATAGAGATTGCATTTTGATTGATGTTTTTAATGTCTGTAAGAAATACCTGATGTCTTCAGATGATATTTCGGGAAAAACATACTGCGCCCCAATCGCAAGAATCTCATGATTACACGAATTCACGTGATAGAATATAATAGGTTGATTTCTGTCTCTGTTCGCTTTTGGTTTGAAAAATTTCAATTGGCTGCACAGTTCAATTCAGATCGCATGTATTTATGAATAACCTGCGCGCTACAGGACTCGGTAATATTGCAAAATTAAAAAATCAGCATATTTTGCTGCGTGGTTGTAAAAGTGCTGAAACAAATTCATGACTCCTGGGAATAATCAAGGAATGGCTCTATATATAGACCTAATAATGTTAATTGATTCCAAAATTTAATTCGAAAAGTTATTCTATTTAGATTGCATTTTGATTGATGTTTTCAATGTCTGTAAAAAATACCTGATGTCTTCAGATGATATTTCGGGAAGAACATACTGCGCCCCAATCGCAAGAATCTCATAATTACACGAATTCACGTGATAGAATATAATAGGTTGATGTCTGTCTCTGTTCGCTTTCGGTTTTCAAAAATTTCAATTGGCTGAATAGTTCAATTTAGATCGCATGTTTTCATAGATAGCCTGCTCGCTGCAGGACTGGGTAATATTGCGAAATTGAAAAATCATCAGATTATATTTCGAGGAAAATATACTGCGCCCCAATCGCAAGAATTTCATGATAACACGAATTCACGTGTGGAATATAAGAAGTTGATTTGCGTATCTATTCACTTTCGGTTAATTAAAATTTTAATTCGCTGAATAGTTAAATTTAAATCGCAAGTATTCATGGATAACCTGCCCGCTACAGGACTTGGTAATATTGCAAAATTGAAAACTCAGCATATTTTGCTGCGTGGTTACAAGAGTGCTGAAACAAATTCATGACTCCCGGGAAAAATCAAGGAGTAGCTCTATACCTTGACATGATAACGTTAATTGATTTGAAAATTTAATTCGAAAAGTTATTTTATTGATATTGCATTTTGATTGTTGTTTTCAATGTCTGTAAGAAGTACCTGATGTCTTTAGCGGATATTTCGGGAAAAATATAATGCGCCTCAATCGCAAGAATCTCTTGATTACACGAATTCATGTAATAGAATATGAGAGGTTGATTTCTGTCTCTGTTCGCTTTCGGTTTTTTAAAATTTCAATTGGCTGAACAGTTCAATTTAGATCGCATGTAGTCATGGATAACCTGCTCGCTGCAGGACTAAATAATATTGTGAGATTGAAAAATCAGCCTATTTTGCTGCGTGGTTATGAAAGTGCTGAAATGATCTCATGACTCCTGGGAAAAATCAAGGAAAGGCTCTATAAATAGAGACCTAATAACGTCAATTGATTCCAAAATTTAATTCGAAAAGTTTTTCTATTGAGATTGCATTTCGATTGTCTTTTTTAATGTCTGTAAGAATTACCTGATGTCTTCAGATGATATTTCGTGAAAAATATACTGCGCCCCAATCGCAAGAATCTCATGATTACACGAATTCACGTAATAGAATGTAATAGGTTGATTTTTGTCTCTGTTCGCTTTCGGTTTTTTAAAATTTCCATTGGCTAAACAGTTTAATTTAGATCGCATGTATTCATGAATAACTTGCTCGCTGCAGGACTGAGTAATATTGTGAGATTCAAAAATCAGCATATTTTGCTGCGTGGTTATAGGAGTGCTAGAATGGTCTCATGACTCCTGGGAAAAATCAAGGAATGGCTCTATATATAGACCTAATAATGTTAATTGATTCCAAAATTTAATTTGAAAACTTATTCTATAGAGATTGCATTTTGATTGATGTTTTTAATGTCTGTAAGAAATACCTGATGTCTTCAGATGATATTTCGGGAAAAACATACTGCGCCCCAATCGCAAGAATCTCATGATTACACGAATTCACGTGATAGAATATAATAGGTTGATGTCTGTCTCTGTTCGCTTTCGGTTTTCAAAAATTTCAATTGGCTGAATAGTTCAATTTAGATCGCATGTTTTCATGGATAGCCTGCTCGCTGCAGGACTGGACAATATTGCGAAATTGAAAAATTAGCATATTTTGCTTCGTGGTTATAGAAGTGCTAAAATGATCTCATGACTCCCGGGGAAAATCAAGGAATGACTCTTTATATTGACATAATAACGTTAATTGATTTAAAAATTCAATTCGAAAAGTTATTCGATTGAGATTGCATTTTGATTGTTGTTTTAAATATCTGTAAAAAATACCTGATGTCATCAGATTATATTTCGAGGAAAATATACTGCGCCCCAATCGCAAGAATTTCATGATAACACGAATTCACGTGTGGAATATAAGAAGTTGATTTGCGTATCTATTCGCTTTCGGTTAATTAAAATTTTAATTCGCTGAATAGTTAAATTTAGATCGCAAGTATTCATGGATAACCTGCCCGCTACAGGACTTGGTAATATTGCAAAATTGAAAACTCAGCATATTTTGCTGCGTGGTTACAAGAGTGCTGAAACAAATTCATGACTCCCGGGAAAAATCAAGGAGTAGCTCGATACCTTGACATAATAACGTTAATTGATTTGAAAATTTAATTCGAAAAGTTTTTTTATTGATATTGCATTTTGATTGTTGTTTTTAATGTCTGTAAGAAGTACCTGATGTCTTTAGCGGATATTTCGGGAAAAATATAATGCGCCTCAATCGCAAGAATCTCTTGATTACACGAATTCATGTAATAGAATATGAGAGGTTGATTTCTGTCTCTGTTCGCTTTCGGTTTTTTAAAATTTCAATTGGCTGAACAGTTCAATTTAGATCGCATGTATTCATGGATAACCTGCTCGCTGCAGGACTAAATAATATTGTGAGATTGAAAAATCAGCATATTTTGCTGCGTGGTTATGAAAGTGCTGAAATGATCTCATGACTCCTAAGAAAAATCGAGGAATGGCTCTATATATAGAGACCTTATAACGTTAATTGATTCCAAAATTTAATTCGAAAAGTTTTTCTATTGAGATTGCATTTTGAATGTCTTTTTTAATGTTTGTAAGAATTACCTGATGTCTTCAGATGATATTTCGTGAAAAATATACTGCGCCCCAATCGCATGAATCTCATGATTACACGAATTCACGTGATAGAATATAATAGGTTGATTTCTGTCTCTGTTCGCTTTCGGTTTTTTAATATTTCAATTGGCTGCACAGTTCAATTTAGATCGCATGTATTCATGGATAACCTGCTCGCTGCAGGACTAAATAATATTGTGAGATCGAAAAATCAGCATATTTTGCTGCGTGGTTATGAAAGTGCTGAAATGATCTCATGACTCCTAGGAAAAATCAAGGAATGGCTCTATATATAGAGACCTAATAACGTTAATTGATTCCAAAATTTAATTCGAAAAGTTATTCTATTAAGATTGCATTTTGATTGTCTTCTTTAATGTCTGTAAGAATTACCTGATGTCTCCAGATGATATTTCGTGAAAAATATACTGCGCCCCAATCGCAAGAATCTCATGATTACACGAATTCACGTAATAGAATGTAATAGGTTGATTTTTGTCTCTGTTCGCTTTCGGTTTTTTAAAATTTCCCTTTGCTAAACAGTTTAATTAAGATCGCATGTATTCATGAATAACTTGCTCGCTGCAGGACTGAGTAATATTGTGAGATTAAATAATCAGCATATTTTGCTGCGTGGTTATAGGAGTGCTAGAATGATCTCATGACTCTTGGGAAAAATCAAGAAATAGCTCTATATATAGACCTAATATTGTTAATTGATTCCAAAATTTAATTCGAAAAGTTATTCTATTGAGATTGCATTTTGATAGATGTTTTCAATTTCTGTAAGAAATACCTGATGTCTTTAGCGGATATTTCGGGAAAAATATACTGCGCCTCAATCGCAAGCATCTCATGATTACACTAATTCACGTGATAGAATATAATAGGTTGATTTCTGTCTCTGTTCGCTTTCGGTTTTTTAAAATTTCAATTGGCTGCACAGTTCAATTTAGATCGCATGTATTTATGAATAACCTGCCCGCTACAGGACTTAGTAATATTGCAAAATTTAAAATCAGCATATTTTGCTGCGTGGTTATAAGAGTGCTGAAACACATTCATGACTTCTGGGAAAAATCAAGGAGTAGCTCTATACCTTGACATAATAACGTTAATTGATTTGAAAATTTAATTCGAAAAGTTATTCTATTGAGATTGAATTTTGATAGTCTTTTTCAATGTCTGTAAGAAATACCTGATGTCTTCAGATGATATTTCGTGAAAAATATACTGCGCCCCAATCGCAAGAATCTCATGATTACACGAATTCACGTTATAGAATATAATAGGTTGATTTCTGTCTCTGTGCGCTTTCGGTTTTTTAAAATTTCAATTAGCTGAATAGTTAAATTTAGATCGCATGTATTCATGGATAGCCTGCTCGCTGCAGGAGTAGGTAATATTGCGAAATTGAAAAATTAGCATATTTTGCTGCGTGGTTATAAAAGTGCTAAAATGATCTCATGACTTCTGAAGAAATCAAGGAATGGCTCTATATATTGACATAATAACATTAATTGATTTGAAAATTCAATTCGGAAAGTTATTCGATTGAGATTGCATTTTGATTGTCGTTTTCAATGTCTGTAAAAAATACCTTATGTCATCAGATGATATTTTGAGGAAAATATACTGCGCCCCAATCGCAAGAATTTCATGATTACACGAATTCACGTGATAGAATATAAGAGGTTGATTTCCGTATCTGTTCGCTTTCGGTTATTTCAAATTTTAATTCGCCGAATAGTTAAATTTAGATCGCATGTATTCATGAATAACTTCCTCGCTGCAGGACTGAGTAATATTGTGAGATTAAAGAATCAGCATATTTTGCTGCGTGGTTATAGGAGTGCTAGAATGATCTCATGACTCCTGGGTAAAATCCTGGAATGGCTCTATATATAGACCTAATAATGTTAATTGATTCCAAAATTAAATTCGAAAAGTTATTCGATTGAGATTGCATTTTGATTGTCTTTTTTAATGTCTGTAAGAATTACCTGATGTGTTCAGATGATATTTCGTGAAAAATATACTGCGCCCCAATCGCAAGAATCTCATGATTACACGAATTCACGTGATAGAATATAATAGGTTGATTTCTGTCTCTGTTCGCTTTCGGTTTTTTAAAATTTCCATTGGCTGAACAGTTCAATTTAGATCGCATGTATTCATGAATAAGTTGCTCGCTGCAAGACTGGGTAATATTGTAAGAATAAAAAATCAGCATATTTTGCTGTGTGGTTATAGGCGTGCTAAAATGATCTCATGACTCCTATTAAAAATTAAGGAATGGCTCTATATATAGACCTAATAATGTTAATTGATTCCAAAATTTAATTCGAAAAGTTATTCTATTGAGATTGCATTTTGATTGATGTTTTCCATGTCTGTAAGAAATACCTGATGTCTTCAGATGATATTACGGGAAAAATATACCGCGCCCCAATCGCAAGAATCTCATGATTACACGAATTCGCGTGAAAGAATATAATGGGTTGATTTCTGTCTTTGTTCGCTTTCGGTTTTTTAAAATTTCAATTGGATGAATAGTTCAATTTAGTTCGCATGTATTCATGGATAGCCTGCTCGCTGCAGGACTGAGTAATATTGTGAGATTAAAAAATCAGCATATTTTGCTGCGTGGTTATAGGAGTGCTAGAATGATCTCATGACTCCTGGGAAAAATCAAGGAATGGCTCTATATATAGACCTAATAATGTTAATTGATTCCAAAATTGAATTTGAAAACTTATTCTATAGAGATTGCATTTTGATTGATGTTTTTAATGTCTGTAAGAAATACCTGATGTCTTCAGATGATATTTCGGGAAAAACATACTGCGCCCCAATCGCAAGAATCTCATGATTACACGAATTCACGTGATAGAATATAATAGGTTGATGTCTGTCTCTGTTCGCTTTCGGTTTTCAAAAATTTCAATTGGCTGAATAGTTCAATTTAGATCGCATGTTTTCATAGATAGCCTGCTCGCTGCAGGACTGGGTAATATTGCGAAATTGAAAAATCATCAGATTATATTTCGAGGAAAATATACTGCGCCCCAATCGCAAGAATTTCATGATAACACGAATTCACGTGTGGAATATAAGAAGTTGATTTGCGTATCTATTCACTTTCGGTTAATTAAAATTTTAATTCGCTGAATAGTTAAATTTAAATCGCAAGTATTCATGGATAACCTGCCCGCTACAGGACTTGGTAATATTGCAAAATTGAAAACTCAGCATATTTTGCTGCGTGGTTACAAGAGTGCTGAAACAAATTCATGACTCCCGGGAAAAATCAAGGAGTAGCTCTATACCTTGACATGATAACGTTAATTGATTTGAAAATTTAATTCGAAAAGTTATTTTATTGATATTGCATTTTGATTGTTGTTTTTAATGTCTGTAAGAAGTACCTGATGTCTTTAGCGGATATTTCGGGAAAAATATAATGCGCCTCAATCGCAAGAATCTCTTGATTACACGAATTCATGTAATAGAATATGAGAGGTTGATTTCTGTCTCTGTTCGCTTTCGGTTTTTTAAAATTTCAATTGGCTGAACAGTTCAATTTAGATCGCATGTATTCATGGATAACCTGCTCGCTGCAGGACTAAATAATATTGTGAGATTGAAAAATCAGCCTATTTTGCTGCGTGGTTATGAAAGTGCTGAAATGATCTCATGACTCCTGGGAAAAATCAAGGAAAGGCTCTATAAATAGAGACCTAATAACGTCAATTGATTCCAAAATTTAATTCGAAAAGTTTTTCTATTGAGATTGCATTTCGATTGTCTTTTTTAATGTCTGTAAGAATTACCTGATGTCTTCAGATGATATTTCGTGAAAAATATACTGCGCCCCAATCGCAAGAATCTCATGATTACACGAATTCACGTAATAGAATGTAATAGGTTGATTTTTGTCTCTGTTCGCTTTCGGTTTTTTAAAATTTCCATTGGCTAAACAGTTTAATTTAGATCGCATGTATTCATGAATAACTTGCTCGCTGCAGGACTGAGTAATATTGTGAGATTCAAAAATCAGCATATTTTGCTGCGTGGTTATAGGAGTGCTAGAATGGTCTCATGACTCCTGGGAAAAATCAAGGAATGGCTCTATATATAGACCTAATAATGTTAATTGATTCCAAAATTTAATTTGAAAACTTATTCTATAGAGATTGCATTTTGATTGATGTTTTTAATGTCTGTAAGAAATACCTGATGTCTTCAGATGATATTTCGGGAAAAACATACTGCGCCCCAATCGCAAGAATCTCATGATTACACGAATTCACGTGATAGAATATAATAGGTTGATGTCTGTCTCTGTTCGCTTTCGGTTTTCAAAAATTTCAATTGGCTGAATAGTTCAATTTAGATCGCATGTTTTCATGGATAGCCTGCTCGCTGCAGGACTGGACAATATTGCGAAATTGAAAAATTAGCATATTTTGCTTCGTGGTTATAGAAGTGCTAAAATGATCTCATGACTCCCGGGGAAAATCAAGGAATGACTCTTTATATTGACATAATAACGTTAATTGATTTAAAAATTCAATTCGAAAAGTTATTCGATTGAGATTGCATTTTGATTGTTGTTTTAAATATCTGTAAAAAATACCTGATGTCATCAGATTATATTTCGAGGAAAATATACTGCGCCCCAATCGCAAGAATTTCATGATAACACGAATTCACGTGTGGAATATAAGAAGTTGATTTGCGTATCTATTCGCTTTCGGTTAATTAAAATTTTAATTCGCTGAATAGTTAAATTTAGATCGCAAGTATTCATGGATAACCTGCCCGCTACAGGACTTGGTAATATTGCAAAATTGAAAACTCAGCATATTTTGCTGCGTGGTTACAAGAGTGCTGAAACAAATTCATGACTCCCGGGAAAAATCAAGGAGTAGCTCTATACCTTGACATAATAACGTTAATTGATTTGAAAATTTAATTCGAAAAGTTTTTTTATTGATATTGCATTTTGATTGTTGTTTTTAATGTCTGTAAGAAGTACCTGATGTCTTTAGCCGATATTTCGGGAAAAATATAATGCGCCTCAATCGCAAGAATCTCTTGATTACACGAATTCATGTAATAGAATATGAGAGGTTGATTTCTGTCTCTGTTCGCTTTCGGTTTTTTGAAATTTCAATTGGCTGAACAGTTCAATTTAGATCGCATGTATTCATGGATAACCTGCTCGCTGCAGGACTAAATAATATTGTGAGATTGAAAAATCAGCATATTTTGCTGCGTGGTTATGAAAGTGCTGAAATGATCTCATGACTCCTGGGAAAAATCGAGGAATGGCTCTATATATAGAGACCTTATAACGTTAATTGATTCCAAAATTTAATTCGAAAAGTTATTCTATTAAGATTGCATTTTGATTGTCTTTTTTAATAGCTGTAAAAATAACCTGATGTCTCCAGATGATATTTCGTGGAAAATATACTGCGCCCCAATCGCTAGAATCTCATGATTACACGAATTCACGTAATAGGATGTAATAGGTTGATTTTTGTCTCTGTTCGCTTTCGGTTTTTTAAAATTTCCATTGGCTAAACAGTTCAATTCAGATCGCATGTATTTATAAATAACCTGCCCGCTACAGGACTTAGTAATGTTGCAAATGTGAAAAATCAGCATATATTGCTGCGTGGTTATAAGAGTGCTGAAACAAATTCATGACTCCTGGGAAAAATCAAGGAGTAGCTCTATACCTTGACATAATAACGTTAATTGATTTGAAAATTCAATTCCAAAAGTTATTTTACTGAGATTGCATTTTGATTGTTGTTTTCAATGTCTGTAAGAAATACCTGATGTCTTCAGATTATATTTCGGGAAAAATATTCTGCGCCCCAATCGCAAGAATCTCATGATTACACGAATTCACGTGAGAGAATATAATAGGTTGATTTCTGTCTCTGTTCGCTTTTGGTTTGAAAAATTTCAATTGGCTGCACAGTTCAATTCAGATCGCATGTATTTATGAATAACCTGCGCGCTACAGGACTCGGTAATATTGCAAAATTAAAAAATCAGCATATTTTGCTGCGTGGTTGTAAAAGTGCTGAAACAAATTCATGACTCCTGGGAATAATCAAGGAATGGCTCTATATAAAGACCTAATAATGTTAATTGATTCCAAAATTTAATTCGAAAAGTTATTCTATTTAGATTGCATTTTGATTGATGTTTTCAATGTCTGTAAGAAATACCTGATGTCTTCAGATGATATTTCGGGAAAAACATACTGCGCCCCAATCGCAAGAATCTCATGATTACACGAATTCACGTGATAGAATATAATAGGTTGATGTCTGTCTCTGTTCGCTCTCGGTTTTCTCAAATTTCAATTGGCTGAATAGTTCAATTTAGATCGCATGTATTCATGAATAACTTGCTCGCTGCAGGACTGAGTAATATTGTGAGATTAAAAAATCAGCATATTTTGCTGCGTGGTTATAGGAGTGCTAGAATGATCTCATGACTCCTGGGAAAAATCAAGGAATGGCTCTATATATAGACCTAATAATGTTAATTGATTCCAAAATTTAATTTGAAAACTTATTCTATAGAGATTGCATTTTGATTGATGTTTTTAATGTCTGTAAGAAATACCTGATGTCTTCAGATGATATTCCGGGAAAAACATACTGCGCCCCAATCGCAAGAATCTCATGATTACACGAATTCACGTGATAGAATATAATAGGTTGATGTCTGTCTCTGTTCGCTTTCGGTTTTCAAAAATTTCAATTGGCTGAATAGTTCAATTTAGATCGCATGTTTTCATAGATAGCCTGCTCGCTGCAGGACTGGGTAATATTGCGAAATTGAAAAATAAGCATATTTTGCTTCGTGGTTATAGAAGTGCTAAAATGATCTCATGACTCCCGGGGAAAATCAAGGAATGACTCTTTATATTGACATAATAACGTTAATTGATTTAAAAATTCAATTCGAAAAGTTATTCGATTGAGATTGCATTTTGATTGTTGTTTTCAATATCTGTAAAAAATACCTGATGTCATCAGATTATATTTCGAGGAAAATATACTGCGCCCCAATCGCAAGAATTTCATGATAACACGAATCCACGTGTGGAATATAAGAAGTTGATTTGCGTATCTATTCGCTTTCGGTTAATTAAAATTTTATTTCGCTGAATAGTTAAATTTAGATCGCAAGTATTCATGGATAACCTGCCCGCTACAGGACTTGGTAATATTGCAAAATTGAAAACTCATAATATTTTGCTGCGTGGTTACAAGAGTGCTGAAACAAATTCATGACTCCCGGGAAAAATCAAGGAGTAGCTCTATACCTTGACATAATAACGTTAATTGATTTGAAAATTTAATTCGAAAAGTTATTTTATTGATATTGCATTTTGATTGTTGTTTTTAATGTCTGTAAGAAGTAGCTGATGTCTTTAGCGGATATTTCGGGAAAAATATAATGCGCCTCAATCGCAAGAATCTCTTGATTACACGAATTCATGTAATAGAATATGAGAGGTTGATTTCTGTCTCTGTTCGCTTTCGGTTTTTTAAAATTTCAATTGGCTGAACAGTTCAATTTAGATCGCATGTATTCATGGATAACCTGCTCGCTGCAGGACTGAATAATATTGTGAGATTGAAAAATCAGCATATTTTGCTGCGTGGTTCTGAGAGTGCTGAAATGATCTCATGACTCCTGGGAAAAATCAAGGAATAGCTCTATATATAGAGACCTAATAACGTTAATTGATTCCAAAATTTAATTCGAAAAGTTTTTCTATTGAGATTGCATTTTGATTGTCTTTTTTAATGTTTGTAAAAATTACCTGATGTCTTCAGATGATATTTCGTGAAAAATATACTGCGCCCCAATCGCATGAATCTCATAATTACACGAATTCGCGTGATAGAATATAATAGGTTGATTTCTGTCTCTGTTCGCTTTCGGTTTTCTAAAATTTCAATTGGCTGAATAGTTCAATTTAGATCGCATGTTTTCATGGATAGCCTGCTCGCTGCAGGACTGGGTAATATTGCGAAATTGTAAAATTAGCATATTTCGCTGCGTGGTTATAAGAGTGCTAAAATGATCTCATGACTCCTGGGAAAAATCAAGGAATAGCTCTATATATTGACATAATAACCTTAATTGATTTGAAAATTCAATTCGAAAAGTTATTTGATTGAGATTGCATTTTGATTGTTGTTTTCAATGTCTGTAAGAAGTACCTGATGTCATTAGCGGATATTTCAGGAAAAATATACTGCGCCTCAATCGCAAGAATCTCATGATTACACGAATTCATGTAATAGAATATGAGAGGTTGATTTCTGTCTCTGTTCGCTTTCGGTTTTTTTAAATTTCAACTGGCTGAATAGTTCAATTTAGATCGCATGTATTCAAGGATAACCTGCTCGCTGCAGGACTGAATAATATTGTGAGATTGAAAAATCATCATATTTTGCTGCGTGGTTATGAGAGTGCTGAAATGATCTCATGACTCCTGGGAAAAATCAAGGAATGGCTCTATATATAGAGACCTTATAACGTTAATTGATTCCAAAATATAATTCGAAAAGTTATTCTATTGAGATTGCATTTTGATTGTCTTTTTTAATGTCTTTAAGAATTACCTGATGTGTTCAGATGATATTTCGTGAAAAATATACTGCGCCCCAATCGCAAGAATCTCATGATTACACGAATTCACGTGATAAAATATAATAGGTTGATTTCTGTCTCTGTTCGCTTTCGGTTTTTAAAAATTTCAATTAGATGCACAGTTCAATTCAGATCGCATGTATTTATGGATAACCTGCCTGCTATAGGACTTGGTAATACTGCAAAATTGAAATCAGCATATTTTGCTGCGTGGTTATAAGAGTGCTAAAACGAATTCATGACTCCTGGGAAAAATCAAGGAGTAGCTCGATACCTTGACATAATAGTTAATTGATTTGAAAATTAAATTCAAAAAGTTATTCGATTGATATTGCATTTTGATTGTTGTTTTCAATGTCTGTAAAAAATACCTGATGTCATCAGATGATATTTCGAGGAAAATATACTGCGCCCTAATCGCAAGAATTTCATTATTACACGAATTCACGTGATAGAATATAAGAGGTTGCTTTCCGTATCTATTCGCTTTCGGTTGTTTCAAATTTTTATTCGCTGAATAGTTAAATTTAGATCGCAAGTATTCATGGATAACCTGCTCGCTACAGGACTTGGTAATATCGCAAAATTGAAAAATTAGCATATTTTGCTGCGTGGTTATAAAAGTGCTGACATAAATTCATGTCTTCTGGGAAAAATCAAGGATTAGCTCTATACCTTGACATCATAACGTTAATTAATTAAAAAATTCAATTTGAAAAGTTATTTTATTGAGATTGCATTTTGATTGTTGTTTCCAAAGTCTGTAAAAAATACCTGATGTCTTTAGCGGATATTTCGGGAAAAATATACTGCGCCTCAATCGCAAGCATCTCATGATTACACTAATTCACGTGATAGAATATAATAGGTTGATTTCTGTCTCTGTTCGCTTTCGGTTTTTTAAAATTTCAATTGGCTGCACAGTTCAATTTAGATCGCATGTATTTATGAATAACTTGCCCGCTACAGGACTTAGTAATATTGCAAAATTAAAAATCAGCATATTTTGCTGCGTGGTTATAAGAGTGCTGAAACAAATTCATGACTCCTGGGAAAAATCAAGGAGTAGCTCCATACCTTGACATAATAACGTTAATTGATTTGAAAATTCAATTCCAAAAGTTATTCTATTGAGATTGCATTTTCATTGTTGTTTTTAATGTCTGTAAGAAATACCTGATGTCTTTAGCGGATATTTCGGGAAAAATATACTGCGCCACAATCGCACGAATCTCATGATTACACGAATTCATGTAATAGAATATGAGAGGTTGATTTCTGTCTCTGTTCGCTTTCGGTTTTTTAAAATTTCAATTGGCTGAACAGTTCAATTTAGATCGCATGTATTCATGAATAACTTGCTCGCTGCAGGACTGATTAATATTGTGAGATTAAAAAATCAGCATATTTTGTTGCGTGGTTATAGGAGTGCTAAAATGATCTCATAACTCTCGGGAAAAATCAAGGAATGGCTCTATATATTGACATAATAACGTTAATTTATTTAAAAATTCAATTCGAAAAACTATTCTATTGAGATTGCATTTTGATTGTTTTTTTCAATTTCTGTAAGAAATACCTGATGTCTTCAGATTATATTTCGGGAAAAATATTCTGCGCCCCAATCGCAAGAATCTCATGATTACACGAATTCACGTTATAGAATATAATAGGTTGATTTCTGTCTCTGTTCGCCCTTGGTTTTGTAAAATTTCAATTGGCTGCACAGTTCAATTTAGATCGCATGTATTCATGGATAACCTGCTCGCTGCAGGACTAAATAATATTGTGAGATTAAAAAATCAGCATATTTTGCTGCGTGGTTATGAAAGTGCTGAAATGATCTCATGACTCCTAGGAAAAATCAAGGAATGGCTCTATATATAGAGACCTAATAACGTTAATTGATTCCAAAATTTAATTCGAAAAGTTATTCTATTGAGATTGCATTTTGATTGTCTTCTTTAATGTCTGTAAGAATTACCTGATGTCTTCAGTTGATATTTCGTGAAAAATATACTGCGCCCCAATCGCAAGAATCTCATGATTACACGAATTCACGTAATAGAATGTAATAGGTTGATTTTTGTCTCTGTTCGCTTTCGATTTTTTAAAATTTCCCTTTGCTAAACAGTTTAATTTAGATCGCATGTATTCATGAATAACTTGCTCGCTACAGGACTTAGTAATATTGCAAAATTAAAAATCAGCATATTTTGCTGCGTGGTTATAAGAGTGCTGAAACACATTCATGATTCCTGGGAAAAATCAAGGAGTAGCTCTATACCTTGACATAATAACGTTAATTGATTTGAAAATTTAATTCGAAAAGTTATTCTATTGAGATTGAATTTTGATAGTCTTTTTCAATGTCTGTAAGAAATACCTGATGTCTTCAGATGATATTTCGTGAAAAATATACTGCACCCCAATCGCAAGAATCTCATGATTACACGAATTCACGTTATAGAATATAATAGGTTGATTTCTGTCTCTGTGCGCTTTCGGTTTTTTAAAATTTCAATTGGCTGAATAGTTAAATTTAGATCGCATGTATTCATGGATAGCCTGCTCGCTGCAGGAGGAGGTAATATTGCGAAATTGAAAAATTAGCATATTTTGCTGCGTGGTTATAAAAGTGCTAAAATGATCTCATGACTTCTGAAGAAATCAAGGAATGGCTCTATATATTGACATAATAACCTTAATTGATTTGAAAATTCAATTCGGAAAGTTATTCGATTGAGATTGCATTTTGATTGTCGTTATCAATGTCTGTAAAAAATACCTTATGTCATCAGATGATATTTCGAGGAAAATATACTGCGCCCCAATCGCAAGAATTTCATGATTACACGAATTCACGTGATAGAATATAAGAGGTTGATTTCCGTATCTGTTCGCTTTCGGTTATTTCAAATTTTAATTCGCCGAATAGTTAAATTTAGATCGCATGTATTCATGAATAACTTGCTCGCTGCAGGACTGAGTAATATTGTGAGATTAAAGAATCAGCATATTTTGCTGCGTGGTTATAGGAGTGCTAGAATGATCTCATGACTCCTGGGTAAAATCCTGGAATGGCTCTATATATAGACCTAATAATGTTAATTGATTACAAAATTAAATTCGAAAAGTTATTCGATTGAGATTGCATTTTGATTGTCTTTTTTAATGTCTGTAAGAATTACCTGATGTGTTCAGATGATATATGGTGAAAAATATACTGCGCCCCAATCGCAAGAATCTCATGATTACACGAATTCACGTGATAGAATATAATAGGTTGATTTCTATCTCTGTTCGCTTTCGGTAGTTTAAAATTTCCATTGGCTGAACAGTTCAATTTAGATCGCATGTATTCATGAATAACTTGCTCGCTGCAAGACTGGGTAATATTGTAAGAATAAAAAATCAGCATATTTTGCTGTCTGGTTATAGGCGTGCTAAAATGATCTCATGACTCCTATTAAAAATTAAGGAATGGCTCTATATATAGACCTAATAATGTTAATTGATTCCAAAATTTAATTCGAAAAGTTATTCTATTGAGATTGCATTTTGATTGATGTTTTCCATGTCTGTAAGAAATACCTGATGTCTTCAGATGATATTACGGGAAAAATATACCGCGCCCCAATCGCAAGAATCTCATGATTACACGAATTCGCGTGATAGAATATAATGGGTTGATTTCTGTCTTTGTTCGCTTTCGGTTTTTTAAAATTTCAATTGGATGAATAGTTCAATTTAGTTCGCATGTATTCATGGATAGCCTGCTCGCTGCAGGACTGGGTAATATTGCGAAATTGAAAAATCAGCATATTTTGCTGCGTGTTTATAAGAGTGCTGAAACAAATCCATGACTCCTGGGAAAAATTAAGGAGTAGCTCCATACCTTGACATAATAACGTTAATTGATTTGAAAATTCAATTCCAAAAGTTATTTTACTGAGATTGCATTTTGATTGTTGTTTTCAATGTCTGTAAGAAATACCTGATGTCTTCAGATTATATTTCGGGAAAAATATTCTGCGCCCCAATCGCAAGAATCTCATGATTACACGAATTCACGTGAGAGAATATAATAGGTTGATTTCTGTCTCTGTTCGCTTTTGGTTTGAAAAATTTCAATTGGCTGCACAGTTCAATTCAGATCGCATGTATTTATGAATAACCTGCGCGCTACAGGACTCGGTAATATTGCAAAATTAAAAAATCAGCATATTTTGCTGCGTGGTTGTAAAAGTGCTGAAACAAATTCATGACTCCTGGGAATAATCAAGGAATGGCTCTATATATAGACCTAATAATGTTAATTGATTCCAAAATTTAATTCGAAAAGTTATTCTATTTAGATTGCATTTTGATTGATGTTTTCAATGTCTGTAAGAAATACCTGATGTCTTCAGATGATATTTCGGGAAAAACATACTGCGCCCCAATCGCAAGAATCTCATGATTACACGAATTCACGTGATAGAATATAATAGGTTGATGTCTGTCTCTGTTCGCTCTCGGTTTTCTCAAATTTCAATTGGCTGAATAGTTCAATTTAGATCGCATGTATTCATGAATAACTTGCTCGCTGCAGGACTGAGTAATATTGTGAGATTAAAAAATCAGCATATTTTGCTGCGTGGTTATAGGAGTGCTAGAAGGATCTCATGACTCCTGGGAAAAATCAAGGAATGGCTCTATATATAGACCTAATAATGTTAATTGATTCCAAAATTTAATTTGAAAACTTATTCTATAGAGATTGCATTTTGATTGATGTTTTTAATGTCTGTAAGAAATACCTGATGTCTTCAGATGATATTCCGGGAAAAACATACTGCGCCCCAATCGCAAGAATCTCATGATTACACGAATTCACGTGATAGAATATAATAGGTTGATGTCTGTCTCTGTTCGCTTTCGGTTTTCAAAAATTTCAATTGGCTGAATAGTTCAATTTAGATCGCATGTTTTCATAGATAGCCTGCTCGCTGCAGGACTGGGTAATATTGCGAAATTGAAAAATAAGCATATTTTGCTTCGTGGTTATAGAAGTGCTAAAATGATCTCATGACTCCCGGGGAAAATCAAGGAATGACTCTTTATATTGACATAATAACGTTAATTGATTTAAAAATTCAATTCGAAAAGTTATTCGATTGAGATTGCATTTTGATTGTTGTTTTCAATATCTGTAAAAAATACCTGATGTCATCAGATTATATTTCGAGGAAAATATACTGCGCCCCAATCGCAAGAATTTCATGATAACACGAATCCACGTGTGGAATATAAGAAGTTGATTTGCGTATCTATTCGCTTTCGGTTAATTAAAATTTTAATTCGCTGAATAGTTAAATTTAGATCGCAAGTATTCATGGATAACCTGCCCGCTACAGGACTTGGTAATATTGCAAAATTGAAAACTCATAATATTTTGCTGCGTGGTTACAAGAGTGCTGAAACAAATTCATGACTCCCGGGAAAAATCAAGGAGTAGCTCTATACCTTGACATAATAACGTTAATTGATTTGAAAATTTAATTCGAAAAGTTATTTTATTGATATTGCATTTTGATTGTTGTTTTTAATGTCTGTAAGAAGTAGCTGATGTCTTTAGCGGATATTTCGGGAAAAATATAATGCGCCTCAATCGCAAGAATCTCTTGATTACACGAATTCATGTAATAGAATATGAGAGGTTGATTTCTGTCTCTGTTCGCTTTCGGTTTTTTAAAATTTCAATTGGCTGAACAGTTCAATTTAGATCGCATGTATTCATGGATAACCTGCTCGCTGCAGGACTAAATAATATTGTGAGATTGAAAAATCAGCCTATTTTGCTGCGTGGTTATGAAAGTGCTGAAATGATCTCATGACTCCTGGGAAAAATCAAGGAAAGGCTCTATATATAGAGACCTAATAACGTCAATTGATTCCAAAATTTAATTCGAAAAGTTTTTCTATTGAGATTGCATTTTGATTGTCTTTTTTAATGTCTGTAAGAATTACCTGATGTCTTCAGATGATATTTCGTGAAAAATATACTGCGCCCCAATCGCAAGAATCTCATGATTACACGAATTCACGTAATAGAATGTAATAGGTTGATTTTTGTCTCTGTTCGCTTTCGGTTTTTTAAAATTTCCATTGGCTAAACAGTTTAATTTAGATCGCATGTCTTCATGAATAACTTGCTCGCTGCAGGACTGAGTAATATTGTGAGATTAAAAAATCAGCATATTTTGCTGCGTGGTTATAGGAGTGCTAGAATGATCTCATGACTCCTGGGAAAAATCAAGGAATGGCTCTATATATAGACCTAATAATGTTAATTGATTCCAAAATTTAATTTGAAAACTTATTCTATAGAGATTGCATTTTGATTGATGTTTTTAATGTCTGTAAGAAATACCTGATGTCTTCAGATGATATTCCGGGAAAAACATACTGCGCCCCAATCGCAAGAATCTCATGATTACACGAATTCACGTGATAGAATATAATAGGTTGATGTCTGTCTCTGTTCGCTTTCGGTTTTCAAAAATTTCAATTGGCTGAATAGTTCAATTTATATCGCATGTTTTTATGGATAGCCTGCTCGCTGCAGGACTGGGTAATATTGCGAAATTGAAAAATTAGCATATTTTGCTTCGTGGTTATAGAAGTGCTAAAATGATCTCATGACTCCCGGGGAAAATCAAGGAATGACTCTTTATATTGACATAATAACGTTAATTGATTTAAAAATTCAATTCGAAAAGTTATTCGATTGAGATTGCATTTTGATTGTTGTTTTCAATATCTGTAAAAAATACCTGATGTCATCAGATTATATTTCGAGGAAAATATACTGCGCCCCAATCGCAAAAATTTCATGATAACACGAATTCACGTGTGGAATATAAGAAGTTGATTTGCGTATCTATTCGCTTTCGGTTAATTAAAATTTTAATTCGCTGAATAGTTAAATTTAGATCGCAAGTATTCATGGATAACCTGCCCGCTACAGGACTTGGTAATATTGCAAAATTGAAAACTCAGCATATTTTGCTGCGTGGTTACAAGAGTGCTGAAACAAATTCATGACTCCCGGGAAAAATCAAGGAGTAGCTCTATACCTTGACATAATAACGTTAATTGATTTGAAAATTTAATTCGAAAAGTTATTTTATTGATATTGCATTTTGATTGTTGTTTTTAATGTCTGTAAGAAGGACCTGATGTCTTTAGCGGATATTTCGGGAAAAATATAATGCGCCTCAATCGCAAGAATCTCTTGATTACACGAATTCATGTAATAGAATATGAGAGGTTGATTTCTGTCTCTGTTCGCTTTCGGTTTTTTAAAATTTCAATTGGCTGAACAGTTCAATTTAGATCGCATGTATTCATGGATAACCTGCTCGCTGCAGGACTAAATAATATTGTGAGATTGAAAAATCAGCATATTTTGCTGCGTGGTTATGAAAGTGCTGAAATGATCTCATGACTCCTGGGAAAAATCGAGGAATGGCTCTATATATAGAGACCTAATAACGTTAATTGATTCCGAAATTTAATTCGAAAAGTTTTTCTATTGAGATTGCATTTTGAATGTCTTTTTTAATGTTTGTAAGAATTACCTGATGTCTTCAGATGATATTTCGTGAAAAATATACTGCGCCCCAATCGCATGAATCTCATGATTACACGAATTCACGTGATAGAATATAATAGGTTGATTTCTGTCTCTGTTCGCTTTCGGTTTTTTAATATTTCAATTGGCTGCACAGTTCAATTTAGATCGCATGTATTCATGGATAACCTGCTCGCTGCAGGACTAAATAATATTGTGAGATCGAAAAATCAGCATATTTTGCTGCGTGGTTCTGAGAGTGCTGAAATGATCTCATGACTCCTGGGAAAAATCAAGGAATGGCTCTATATATAGAGACCTTATAACGCTAATTGATTCCAAAATTTAATTCGAAAAGTTATTCTATTGAGATTGCATTTTGATTGTCTTTTTTAATGTCTTTAAGAATTACCTGATGTGTTCAGATGATATTTCGTGAAAAATATACTGCGCCCCAATCGCAAGAATCTCATGATTACACGAATTCACGTGATAGAATATAATAGGTTGATTTCTGTCTCGGTTCGCTTTCGGTTTTTTTAAATTTCCATTGGCTGAACAGTTCAATTTAGATCGCATGTATTCATGAATAACTTGCTCGCTGCAGGACTGGGTAATATTGTAAGATTAAAAAATCAGCATATTTTGCTGCGTGGTTATAGGAGTGCTGAAATGATCGCAGGACTCCGATGAAAAATCAAGGAATGGCTCTATTTATAGACCTAATAATGTTAATTAATTCCAACATTTAATTCGAAAAGTTATTCTATTGAGATTGCATTTTGATTGATGTTTTCAATGTCTGTAAGAAATACCTAATGTCTTCAGATGATATTACGGGAAAATATACCGCGCCCCAATCGCAAGAATCTCATGATTACACGAATTCACGTGATAGAATATGATAGGTTGATTTCTGTCTCTGTTCGCTTTCGGTTTTTTAAAATTTCAATTGGATGAATAGTTCAATTTAGTTCGCATGTATTCATGGATAGACTGCTCGCTGCAGGACTGGGTAATATTGCGAAATTGAAAAATCAGCATATTTTGCTGCGTATTTATAAGAGTGCTGAAACAAATTCATGACTCTTGGGAAAAATCAAGGAGTAGCTCCATACCTTGACATAGTAACGTTAATTGATTTGAAAATTTAATTCGAAAAGTTATTTTATTGAGATTGCATTTTGATTGTTGTTTTCAATGTCTGTAAAAAATACCTGATGTCATCAGATTATATTTCGGGAAAAATATTCTGCGCCCCAATCGCAAGAATCTCATGCTTACACGAATTCACGTGATAGAATATAATAGGTTGATTTCTGTCTCTGTTCGCTTTTGGTTTTGTAAAATTTCAATTGGCTGCACAGTTCAATTTAGATCGCATGTATTCATGGATAACCTGCTCGCTGCAGGACTAAATAATATTGTGAGATTGAAAAATCAGCATATTTTGCTGCGTGGTTATGAAAGTGCTGAAATGATCTCATGACTCCTGGGAAAAATCAAGGAATGGCTCTATATATAGAGATCTAATAACGTTAATTAATTCCAAAATTTAATTCGAAAAGTTTTTCTATTGAGATTGCATTTTGATTGTCTTTTTTAATGTTTGTAAGAATTACCTGATGTCTTTAGATGATATTTCGTGAAAAATATACTGCGCCCCAATCGCATGAATCTCATGATTACACGAATTCACGTGATAGAATATAATAGGTTGATTTCTGTGTCTGTTCGCTTTCGGTTTTTTTAAATTTCAATTGACTACACAGTTCAATTTAGATCGCATGTATTCATGGATAACCTGCTCGCTGCAGGACTAAATAATATTGTGAAATTGAAAAATCAGCATATTTTGCTGCGTGGTTATGAAAGTGCTGAAATGATCTCATGACTCCTGGGAAAAATCAAGGAATGGCTCTTAATATAGAGACCTAATAACGTTAAATCATTCCAAAATTTAATTCGAAAAGTTATTCTATTGAGATTGCATTTCGATTGTCTTTTTTAATAGCTGTAAGAATTACCTGATGTCTTCAGATGATATTTCGTGAAAAATATACTGCGCCCCAATCGCAAGAATTTCATGATTACACGAATTCACGTAATAGAATGTAATAGGTTGATTTTTGTCTCTGTTTGCTTTCGGTTTTTTAAAATTTCCATTGGCTAAACAGTTCAATTCAGATCGCATGTATTTATGAATAACCTGCCCGCTACAGGACTTAGTAATATTGCAAATGTGAAAAATCAGCATATTTTGCTGCGTGGTTATAAGAGTGCTGAAACAAATTCATGACTCCTGGGAAAAATCAAGGAGTAGCTCTATACCTTTACATAATAACGTTAATTGATTTGAAAATTTTATTCGAAAAGTTATTTTATTGAGATTGCATTTTGATTGTTGTTTTCAATGTCTGTAAGAAGTACCTGATGACTTTAGCGGATATTTCGGGAAAAATATACTGCGCCTCAATCGCAAGAATCTCAGGATTACACGAATTCATGTAATAGAATATGAGAGGTTGATTTCTGTCTCTGTTCGCTCTCGGTTTTTTAAAATTTCAATTGGCTGAACAGTTCAATTTAGATCGCATGTATTCATGAATAACTTGCTCGCTGCAGGACTAAATAATATTGTGAGATTGAAAAATCAGCATATTTTACTGCGTGGTTATGAAAGTTCTGGAATGATCTCATGACTCCTGGTAAAAATCAAGGAATAGCTCTATATATAGAGACCTAATAACGTTAATTGATTTCAAAATTTAATTCGAAAAGTTATTCTATTAAGATTGCATTTTGATTGTCTTTTTTAATGTCTTTAAGAATTACCTGATGTGTTCAGATGATATTTCGTGAAAAATATACTGCGCCCCAATCGCAAGAATCTCATGATTACACGAATTCACGTGATAGAATATAATAGGTTGATTTCTGTCTCGGTTCGCTTTCGGTTTTTTTAAATTTCAATTGGATGAATAGTTCAATTTAGTTCGCATGTATTCAAGGATAGCCTGCTCGCTGCAGGACTGGGTAATATTGCGAAATTGAAAAATCAGCATATTTTGCTGCGTGGTTATAAGAGTGCTGAAACAAATTCATGACTCTTGGGAAAAATCAAGGAGTAGCTCCATACCTTGACATAGTAACGTTAAGTGATTTGAAAATTTAATTCGAAAAGTTATTTTATTGAGATTGCATTTTGATTGTTGTTTTCAATGTCTGTAAAAAATACCTGATGTCATCAGATTATATTTCGGGAAAAATATTCTGCGCCCCAATCGCATGAATCTCATGATTACACGAATTCACGTGATAGAATACAATAGGTTGATTTCTGTGTCTGTTCGCTTTCGGTTTTTTTAAATTTCAATTGACTACACAGTTCAATTTAGATCGCATGTATTCATGGATAACCTGCTCGCTGCAGTACTAAATAATATTGTGAGATTGAAAAATCAGCATAATTTGCTGCGTGGTTATGAAAGTGCTGAAATGATCTCATGACTCCTGGGAAAAATCAAGGAATGGCTCTATATATAGAGACCTAATTACGTTAATTGATTCTAAAATTTAATTCGAAAAGTTATTCTATTGAGATTGCATTTCGATTGTCTTTTTTAATAGCTGTAAGAATTACCTGATGTCTTCAGATGATATTTCGTGAAAAATATACTGCGCCCCAATCGCAAGAATTTCATGATTACACGAATTCACGTAATAGAATGTAATAGGTTGATTTTTGTCTCTGTTCGCTTTCGGTTTTTTAAAATTTCCATTGGCTAAACAGTTCAATTCAGATCGCATGTATTTATGAATAACCTGCCCGCTACAGGACTGAGTAATATTGTGAGATTAAAAAATCAGCATATTTTGCTGCGTGGTTATAGGAGTGCTAGAATGATCTCATGACTCCTGGGAAAAATCAAGGAATGGCTCTATATATTGACATAATAACGTTAATTTATTTAAAAATTCAATTCGAAAAACTATTCTATTGAGATTGCATTTTGATTGTTGTTTTCAATTTCTGTAAGAAATACTTGATGTCTCTAGATTATATTTCGGGAAAAATACTCTGCGCCCCAACCGCAAGAATCTCATGATTACGCGAATTCACGTGACAGAATATAATAGGTTGATTTCTGTCTCTGTTCGCTTTTGGTTTTGTAAAATTTCAATTGGCTGCACAGTTCAATTCAGATCGCATGTATTTATGAATAACCTGCGCGCTACAGGACTCGGTAATATTGCAAAATTGAAAAATCAGCATATTTTGCTCTCGTGGTGGTAGAAGTGCTGAAACAAATTCATGACTCCTGGGAAAAATCAAGGAGTAGCTCTATACCTTGACATAATAACGTTAATTGATTTGAAAATTTAATTCGAAAAGTTATTTTATTGAGATTGCATTTTGATTGTTGTTTTCAATGTCTGTAAGAAGTACCTGATGTCTTTAGCGGATATTTCGGGAAAAATATAATGCGCCTCGATCGCAAGAATCTTTTGATTACACGAATTCATGTAATAGAATATGAGAGGTTGATTTCTGTCTCTGTTCGCTTTCGGTTTTTTAGAATTTCAATTGGCTGAACAGTTTAATTTAGATCGCATGTATTCATGGATAACCTGCTCGCTGCAGGACTAAATAGTATTGTGAGATTGAAAAATCAGCATATTTTGCTGATTTGTTATGAAAGTGCTGAAATGATCTCATGACTCCTGGGAAAAATCAAGGAATGGCTCTATATATAGAGACCTAATAACGTTAATTGATTCCAAAATTTAATTCGAAAAGTTATTCTATTGAGATTGCATTTTGATTGTCTTTTTTAATGTCTGTAAGAATTACCTGATGTCTTCAGATGATATTTTGTGAAAAATATACTGCGCCCGAATCGCAAGAATCTCATGATTAAACAAATTCACGTAATAGAATGTAATAGGTTGATTTTTGTCTCTGTTCGCTTTCGGTTTTTTAAAATTTCCATTGGCTAAACAGTTTAATTTAGATCGCATGTATTCATGAATAACTTGCTCGCTGCAGGACTGTGTAATATTGTGAGATTAAAAAATCAGCATATTTTGCTGCGTGGTTATAGGAGTGCTAGAATGATCTCATGACTCCTGGGAAAAATCAAGAAATGGCTCTATATATAGACCTAATAATGTTAATTGATTCCAAAATATAATTCGAAAAGTTATTCTATTGAGATTGCATTTTGATTGATGTTTTCCATGTCTGTAAGAAATACCTGATGTCTTCAGATGATATTTCGGGAAAAACATACTGCGCCCCAATCGCAAGAATCTCATGATTACACGAATTCACGTGATAGAATATAATAGGTTGATGTCTGTCTCTGTTCGCTTTCGGTTTTCTAAAATTTCAATTGGCTGAATAGTTCAATTTAGATCGCATGTTTTCATGGATAGCCTGCTCACTGCAGGACTGGGTAATATTACGAAATTGAAAAATAAGCATGTTTTGCTTCGTGGTTATAGAAGTGCTAAAATGATCTCGTGACTCCCGGGGAAAATCAAGGAATAGCTCTTTATATTGACATAATAACGTTAATTGATTTCAAAATTCAATTCGAAAAGTTATTCGATTGACATTGCATTTTGATTGTTGTTTTCAATGTCTGTAAAAAATACCTGATGTCATCAGATTATATTTCGAGGAAAATATACTGCGCCCCAATCGCAAGAATTTCATGATAATAAGAATTCACGTCATAAAATATAAGAAGTTGATTTCCGTATCTATTCGCTTTCGGTTAATTAAAATTTTCATTCGCCGAATAGTTAAATTTAGATCGCAAGTATTTATGCATAACCTGCCCGCTACAGGACTTGGTAATATTGCAAAATTGAAAACTCAGCATATTTCGCTGCGTGGTTACAAGAGTGCTGAAACAAATTCATGACTCCTGGGAAAAATCAAGGAGTAGCTCTATAGCTTGACATAATAACGTTAATTGATTTGAAAATTTAATTCGAAAAGTTATTTTATTGATATTGCATTTTGATTGTTGATTTCAATGTCTGTAAGAAGTACCTGATGTCTTTAGCGGATATTTCGTGAAGAATATAATGCGCCTCAATCGCAAGAATCTCTTGATTACACGAATTCATGTAATAGAATATGAGAGGTTGATTTCTGTCTCTGTTCGCTTTCGGTTTTTTAAAATTTCAATTGGCTGAACAGTTCAATTTAGATCGCATGTATTCATGGATAACCTGCTCGCTGCAGGACTAAATAATATTGTGAAATTGAAAAATCAGCATATTTTGCTGCGTGGTTATGAAAGTGCTGAAATGATCTCATGACTCCTGGGAAAAATCAAGGAATGGCTCTATATATAGAGACCTAATAACGTTAATTGATTCCAAAATTTAATCCGAAAAGTTATTCTATTGAGATTGCATTTTGATTGTCTTTTTTAATGTCTGTAAGAATTGCCTGATGTCTTCAGATGATATTTTGTGAAAAATATACTGCGCCCCAATCGCAAGAATCTCATGATTACACGAATTCACGTAATAGAATGTAATAGGTTGATTTTTGTCTCTGTTCGCTTTCGGTTTTTTCAAATTTCCATTGGCTAAACAGTTCAATTTAGATCGCATGTATTCATGAATAACTTGCCCGCTGCAGGACTGAGTAATATTGTGAGATTAAAAAATCAGCATATTTTGCTGCGTGGTTATAGGAGTGCTAGAATGATCTCATGACTCCTGGGAAAAATCAAGGAATGGCTTTATATATAGACCTAATAATGTTAATTGATTCCAAATTTTAATTCGAAAAGTTATTCTATTGAAATTGCATTTTGATTGATGTTTTCAATGTCTGTAAGAAATACCTGATTTCTTCAGATGATATTTCGGGAAAAACATACTCCGCCCCAATCGCAAGAATCTCATGATTACACGAATTCACGTGATAGAATATAATAAGTTGATGTTTGTCTCTGTTCGCTTTCGGTTTTCTAAAATTTCAATTGGCTGAATAGTTCAATTTAGATCGCATGTATTCATGTATAGCCTGCTCGCTGCAGGACTGTTCAATATTGCGAAATTGAAAAATTAGCATATTTTGCTTCGTGGTTATAGAAGTGCTAAAATGATCTCATGACTCCCGGGGAAAATCAAGGAATGGCTCTTTATATTGACATAATAACGTTAATTGATTTAAAAATTTAATTCGAAAAGTTATTTTATTGAGATTGCATTTTCATTGTTGTTTTCAATGTCTGTAAGAAGTACCTGATGTCTTTAGCGGATATTTTGGGAAAAATATAATGCGCCCCAATCGCAAGAATCACATGATTACACGCATTCACGTGATTGAATATAATAGGTTCATTTCTTTCTCTGTTCGCTTTCGGTTTTTTAAAATTTCAATTGGCTGCACAGTTCAATTCAGATCGCATGTATTTATGAATAACCTGCCCGCTACAGGACTTAGTAATATTGCAAATGTGAAAAATCAGCATATTTTGCTGCGTGGTTATAAGAGTGCTGAAACAAATTCATGACTTTTGGGAAAAATCAAGGAGTAGCTCTATACCTGTACATAAAAACGTTAATTGATTCGAAAATTTAATTCGAAAAGTTATTTCATTGAGATTGCATTTTGATTGTTGTTTTCAATGTCTGTAAGAAGTACCTGATGTCTTTAGCGGATATTTCGTGAAAAATATACTGCGCCCCAATCGCAAGAATCTCATGATTACACGAATTCACGTGATAGAATATAACAGGTTGATTTCTGTCTCTGTTCGCTTTCGGTTTTTTAAAATTTCCATTGGCTGAACAGTTCAATTTAGATCGCATGTATTCATGAATAACTTGCTCGCTGCAGGACTGGGTAATATTGTAAGATTAAAAAGTCAGCATATTTTGCTGCGTGGTTATAGGAGTGCTAAAATGATTTCATGACTCCTATGAAAAATCAAGGAATGGCTTTATATATAGACCTAATAATGTTAATTGATTCCAACATTTAATTCGAAAAGTTATTCTATTGAGATTGCATTTTGATTGATGTTTTCAATGTCTGTAAGAAATACCTGATGTCTTCAGATGATATTACGGGAAAAATATACCGCGCCCCAATCGGAAGAATCTCATGATTACACGAATTCACGTGATAGAATATAATAGGTTGATTTCTGTCTCTGTTCGCTTTCGGTTTTTGAAAATTTCAATTGGATTAATAGTTCAATTTAGTTCGCATGTATTCATGGAAAGCCTGCTCGCTGCAGGACTGGGTAATATTGCGAAATTGAAAAATCAGCATATTTTGCTGCGTGGTTATAAGAGTGCTGAAACAAATTCATGACTCCTGGGAAAAATCAAGTAGTAGCTCCATACCTTGACATAATAACTTTAATTGATTTGAAAATTCAATTCCAAAAGTTATTTTATTGAGATTGCATCTTGATTGTTGTTTTCAATGTCTGTAAGAAATACCTGATGTCTTTAGCGGATATTTCGGGAAAAATATACTGCGCCCCAATCGCAATGATCTCATGATTACACGAATTCATGTCATAGAATATGAGAGGTTGATTTCTGTCTCTGTTCGCTTTCGGTTTTTTAAAATTTCAATTGGCTAAACAGTTCAATTTAGATCGCATGTATTCATGAATAACTTGCTCGCTGCAGAACTGGTTAATATTGTGAGATTAAAAAATCAGCATATTTTGCTGCGTGGTTATAGGAGTGCTAAAATGATCTCATAACTCTTGGGAAAAATCGAGGAATGGCTCTATATATTGACATAATAACGTTAATTTATTTAAAAATTCAATTCGAAAAACTATTCTATTGAGATTGCATTTTGATTGATGTTTTCAATTTCAGTAAGAAATACCTGATGTCTTCAGATTATATTTTGGAAAATATATTCTGCGCCCCAATCGCAAGAATCCCATGATTACACGAATTCACGTGATAGAATATAATAGGTTGATTTCTGTCTCTGTTCGCCCTTGGTTTTGTAAAATTTCAATTGGCTGCACAGTTCAATTTAGATCGCATGTATTCATGGATTACCTGCTCGCTGCAGGACTAAATAATATTGTGAGATTGAAAAATCAGCATATTTTGCTGCGTGGTTATGAAAGTCCTGAAATGATCTCATGACTCCTAGGAAAAATCAAGGAATGGCTCTATATATAGAGACCTAATAACGTTAATTGATTCCAAAATTTAATTCGAAAAGTTATTCTATTGAGATTGCATTTTGATTGTCTTCTTTAATGTCTGTAAGAATTACCTGATGTCTTCAGATGATATTTCGTGAAAAATATACTGCGCCCCAATCGCAAGAATCTCATGATTACACGAATTCACGTAATAGAATGTAATAGGTTGATTTTTGTCTCTGTTCGCTTTCGGTTTTTTAAAATTTCCCTTTGCTAAACAGTTTAATTTAGATCGCATGTATTCATGAATAACTTGCTCGCTGCAGGACTGGGTAATATTGTGAGATTAAATAATCAGCATATTTTGCTGCGTGGTTATAGGAGTGCTAGAATGATCTCATGACTCTTGGGAAAAATCAAGGAATAGCTCTATATATAGACATAATATTGTTAATTGATTCCAAAATTTAATTCGAAAAGTTATTCTATTCAGATTGCATTTTGATAGATGTTTTCAATTTCTGTAAGAAATACCTGATGTCTTTAGCGGATATTTCGGGAAAAATATACTGCGCCTCAATCGCAAGCATCTCATGATTACACTGATTCATGTGAAAGAATATAATAGGTTGATTTCTGTCTCTGTTCGCTTTCGGTTTTTTAAAATTTCAATTGGCTGCACAGTTCAATTTAGATCGCATGTATTTATGAATAACCTGCCCGCTACAGGACTTAGTAATATTGCAAAATTAAAAATCAGCATATTTTGCTGCGTGGTTATAAGAGTGCTGAAACACATTCATGACTCCTGGGAAAAATCAAGGAGTAGCTTTATACCTTGACATAATAACGTTAATTGATTTGAAAATTTAATTCGAAAAGTTATTCTATTGAGATTGAATTTTGATAGTCTTTTTCAATGTCTGTAAGAAATACCTGATGTCTTCAGATGATATTTCGTGAAAAATATACTGCGCCCCAATCGCAAGAATCTCATGATTACACGAATTCACGTTATAGAATATAATAGGTTGATTTCTGTCTCTGTGCGCTTTCGGTTTTTTAAAATTTCAATTGGCTGAATAGTTAAATTTAGATCGCATGTATTCATGGATAGCCTGCTCGCTGCAGGAGTAGGTAATATTGCGAAATTGAAAAATTAGCATATTTTGCTGCGTGGTTATAAAAGTGCTAAAATGATCTCATGACTTCTGAAGAAATCAAGGAATGGCTCTATATATTGACATAATAACCTTAATTGATTTGAAAATTCAATTCGGAAAGTTATTCGATTGAGATTGCGTTTTGATTGTCGTTTTCAATGTCTGTAAAAAATACCTTATGTCATCAGATGATATTTCGAGGAAAATATACTGCGCCCCAATCGCAAGAATTTCATGATTACACGAATTCACGTGATAGAATATAAGAGGTTGATTTCCGTATCTGTTCGCTTTCGGTTATTTCAAATTTTAATTCGCCGAATAGTTAAATTTAGATCGCATGTATTCATGAATAACTTGCTCGCTGCAGGACTGAGTAATATTGTGAGATTAAAGAATCAGCATATTTTGCTGCGTGGTTATAGGAGTGCTAGAATGATATCATGACTCCTGGGTAAAATCCTGGAATGGCTCTATATATAGACCTAATAATGTTAATTGATTCCAAAATTAAATTCGAAAAGTTATTCGATTGAGATTGCATTTTGATTGTCTTTTTTAATGTCTGTAAGAATTACCTGATGTGTTCAGATGATATTTCGTGAAAAATATACTGTGCCCCAATCGCAAGAATCTCATGATTACACGAATTCACGTGATAGAATATAATAGGTTGATTTCTGTCTCTGTTCGCTTTCGGTTTTTTAAAATTTCCATTGGCTGAACAGTTCAATTTAGATCGCATGTATTCATGAATAACTTGCTCGCTGCAAGACTGGGTAATATTGTAAGAATAAAAAATCAGCATATTTTGCTGTGTGGTTATAGGCGTGCTAAAATGATCTCATGACTCCTATTAAAAATTAAGGAATGGCTCTATATATAGACCTAATAATGTTAATTGATTCCAAAATTTAATTCGAAAAGTTATTCTATTGAGATTGCATTTTGATTGATGTTTTCCATGTCTGTAAGAAATACCTGATGTCTTCAGATGATATTACGGGAAAAATATACCGCGCCCCAATCGCAAGAATCTCATGATTACACGAATTCGCGTGATAGAATATAATGGGTTGATTTCTGTCTTTGTTCGCTTTCGGTTTTTTAAAATTTCAATTGGATGAATAGTTCAATTTAGTTCGCATGTATTCATGGATAGCCTGCTCGCTGCATGACTGGGTAATATTGCGAAATTGAAAAATCAGCATATTTTGCTGCGTGTTTATAAGAGTGCTGAAACAAATTCATGACTCCTGGGAAAAATTAAGGAGTAGCTCCATACCTTGACATAATAACGTTAATTGATTTGAAAATTCAATTCCAAAAGTTATTTTACTGAGATTGCATTTTGATTGTTGTTTTCAATGTCTGTAAGAAATACCTGATGTCTTCAGATTATATTTCGGGGAAAATATTCTGCGCCCCAATCGCAAGAATCTCATGATTACACGAATTCACGTGATAGAATATAATAGGTTGATTTCTGTCTCTGTTCGCTTTTGGTTTGAAAAATTTCAATTGGCTGCACAGTTCAATTCAGATCGCATGTATTTATGAATAACCTGCGCGCTACAGGACTCGGTAATATTGCAAAATTAAAAAATCAGCATATTTTGCTGCGTGGTTGTAAAAGTGCTGAAACAAATTCATGACTCCTGGGAATAATCAAGGAATGGCTCTATATATAGACCTAATAATGTTAATTGATTCCAAAATTTAATTCGAAAAGTTATTCTATTTAGATTGCATTTTGATTGATGTTTTCAATGTCTGTAAGAAATACCTGATGTCTTCAGATGATATTTCAGGAAAAACATACTGCGCCCCAATCGCAAGAATCTCATGATTACACGAATTCACGTGATAGAATATAATAGGTTGATGTCTGTCTCTGTTCGCTTTCGGTTTTCTCAAATTTCAATTGGCTGAATAGTTCAATTTAGATCGCATGTATTCATGAATAACTTGCTCGCTGCAGGACTGAGTAATATTGTGAGATTAAAAAATCAGCATATTTTGCTGCGTGGTTATAGGAGTGCTAGAATGATCTCATGACTCCTGGGAAAAATCAAGGAAAGGCTCTATATATAGAGACCTAATAACGTCAATTGATTCCAAAATTTAATTCGAAAAGTTTTTCTATTGAGATTGCATTTTGATTGTCATTTTTAATGTCTGTAAGAATTACCTGATGTCTTCAGATGATATTTCGTGAAAAATATACTGTGCCCGAATCGCAAGAATCTCATGATTACACGAATTCACGTAATAGAATGTAATAGGTTGATTTTTGTCTCTGTTCGCTTTCGGTTTTTTAAAATTTCCATTGGCTAAACAGTTTAATTTAGATCGCATGTATTCATGAATAACTTGCTCGCTGCAGGACTGAGTAATATTGTGAGATTAAAAAATCAGCATATTTTGCTGCGTGGTTATAGGAGTGCTAGAATGATCTCATGACTCCTGGGAAAAATCAAGGAATGGCTCTATATATAGACCTAATAATGTTAATTGATTCCAAAATTTAATTTGAGAACTTATTCTATAGAGATTGCATTTTGATTGATGTTTTTAATGTCTGTAAGAAATACCTGATGTCTTCAGATGATATTTCGGGAAAAACATACTGCGCCCCAATCGCAAGAATCTCATGATTACACGAATTCACGTGATAGAATATAATAGGTTGATGTCTGTCTCTGTTCGCTTTCGGTTTTCAAAAATTTCAATTGGCTGAATAGTTCAACTTAGATCGCATGTTTTCATGGATAGCCTGCTCCCTGCAGGACTGGGTAATATTGCGAAATTGAAAAATTAGCATATTTTGCTTCGTGGTTATAGAAGTGCTAAAATGATCTCATGACTCCCGGGGAAAATCAAGGAATGACTCTTTATATTGACATAATAACGTTAATTGATTTAAAAATTCAATTCGAAAAGTTATTCGATTGAGATTGCATTTTGATTGTTGTTTTCAATATCTGTAAAAAATACCTGATGTCATCAGATTATATTTCGAGGAAAATATACTGCGCCCCAATCGCAAGAATTTCATGATAACACGAATTCACGTGTGGAATATAAGAAGTTGATTTGCGTATCTATTTGCTTTCGGTTAATTAAAATTTTAATTCGCTGAATAGTTAAATTTAGATCGCAAGTATTCATGGATAACCTGCCCGCTACAGGACTTGGTAATATTGCAAAATTGAAAACTCAGCATATTTTGCTGCGTGGTTACAAGAGAGCTGAAACAAATTCATGACTCCCGGGAAAAATCAAGGAGTAGCTCTATACCTTGACATAATAACGTTAATTGATTTGAAAATTTAATTCGAAAAGTTATTTTATTGATATTGCATTTTGATTGTTGTTTTTAATGTCTGTAAGAAGTACCTGATGTCTTTAGCGGATATTTCGGGAAAAATATAATGCGCCTCAATCGCAAGAATCTCTTGATTACACGAATTCATGTAATAGAATATGAGAGGTTGATTTCTGTCTCTGTTCGCTTTTGGTTTTTTAAAATTTCAATTGGCTGAACAGTTCAATTTAGATCGCATGTATTCATGGATAACCTGCTCGCTGCAGGACTAAATAATATTGTGAGATTGAAAAATCAGCATATTTTGCTGCGTGGTTATGAAAGTGCTAAAATGATCTCATGACTCCTGGGAAAAATCGAGGAATGGCTCTATATATAGAGACCTAATAACGTTAATTGATTCCAAAATTAAATTCGAAAAGTTTTTCTATTGAGATTGCATTTTGAATGTCTTTTTTAATGTTTGTAAGAATTACCTGATGTCTTCAGATGATATTTCGTGAAAAATATACTGCGCCCCAATCGCATGAATCTCATGATTACACGAATTCACGTGATAGAATATAATAGGTTGATTGCTGTCTCTGTTCGCTTTCGATTTTTTAATATTTCAATTGGCTGCACAGTTCAATTTAGATCGCATGTATTCATGGATAACCTGCTCGCTGCAGGACTAAATAATATTGTGAGATCGAAAAATCAGCATATTTTGCTGCGTGGTTATGAAAGTGCTGAAATGATCTCATGACTCCTAGGAAAAATCAAGGAATGGCTCTATATATAGAGACCTCATAACGTTAATTGATTCCAAAATTTAATTCGAAAAGTTATTCTATTAAGATTGCATTTTGATTGTCTTTTTTAATAGCTGTAAAAATTACCTGATGTCTTCAGATGATATGTCGTGGAAAATATACTGCGCCCCAATCGCTAGAATCTCATGATTACACGAATTCACGTAATAGAATGTAATAGGTTGATTTTTGTCTCTGTTCGCTTTCGGTTTTTTAAAATTTCCATTGGCTAAACAGTTCAATTCAGATCGCATGTATTTATGAATAACCTGCACGCTACAGGACTTAGTAATGTTGCAAATGTGAAAAATCAGCATATATTGCTGCGTGGTTATAAGAGTGCTGAAACAAATTCATGACTCCTGGGAAAAATCAAGGAGTAGCTCTATTTCTTTACATAATAACGTTAATTGATTTGAAAATTTAATTCGAAAAGTTATTTTATTGAGATTGCATTTTGATTGTTGTTTTCAATGTCTGTAAGGAGTACCTGATGACTTTAGCGGATATTTCGGGAAAAATATACTGCGCCTCAATCGCAAGAATCTCATGATTACACGAATTCATGTAAAAGAATATGAGAGGTTGATTTCTGTCTCTGTTTGCTTTCGGTTTCTTTAAATTTCAATTGGCTGAATAGTTCAATTTAGATCGCATGTATTCATGGATAACCTGCTCGCTGCAGGACTGAATAATATTGTGAGATTGAAAAATCAGCATATTTTGCTGCGTGGTTCTGAGAGTGCTGAAATGATCTCATGACTCCTGGGAAAAATCAAGGAATGGCTCTATATATAGAGACCTAATAACGTTAATTGATTCCAAAATTTAATTCGAAAAGTTTTTCTATTGAGATTGCATTTTGATTGTCTTTTTTAATGTTTGTAAGAATTACCTGATGTCTTCAGATGATATTTCGTGAAAAATATACTGCGCCCCAATCGCATGAATCTCATAATTACACGAATTCGCGTGATAGAATACAATAGGTTGATTTCTGTCTCTGTTCGCTTTCGGTTTTTTAAAATTTCAATTGGCTGAATAGTTCAATTTAGATCGCATGTTTTCATGGATAGCCTGCTCGCTGCAGGACTGGGTAATGTTGCGAAATTGTAAAATTAGCATATTTCGCTGCGTGGTTATAAGAGTGCTAAAATGATCTCATGACTCCTGGGAAAAATCAAGGAATAGCTCTATATATTGACATAATAACCTTAATTGATTTGAAAATTCAATTCGAAAAGTTATTTGATTGAGATTGCATTTTGATTGTTGTTTTCAATGTCTGTAAGAAGTACCTGATGTCATTAGCGGATATTTCAGGAAAAATATACTGCGCCTCAATCGCAAGAATCTCATGATTACACGAATTCATGTAATAGAATATGAGAGGTTGATTTCTGTCTCTGTTCGCTTTCGGTTTTTTTAAATTTCAACTGGCTGAATAGTTCAATTTAGATCGCATGTATTCATGGATAACCTGCTCGCTGCAGGACTGAATAAAGTTGTAAGATTGAAAAATCATCATATTTTGCTGCGTGGTTATGAGAGTGCTGAAATGATCTCATGACTCCTGGAAAAAATTAAGGAATGGCTCTATATATAGAGACCTTATAACGTTAATTGATTCCAAAATTTAATTCGAAAAGTTATTCTATTGAGATTGCATTTTGATTGTCTTTTTTAATGTCTTTAAGAATTACCTGATGTGTTCAGATGATATTTCGTGAAAAATATACTGCGCCCCAATCGCAAGAATCTCATGATTACACGAATTCACGTGATAGAATATAATAGGTTGATTTCTGTCTCGGTTCGCTTTCGGTTTTTTTTAAATTTCCATTGGCTGAACAGTTCAATTTAGATCGCATGTATTCATGAATAACTTGCTCGCTGCAGGACTGGGTAATATTGTAAGATTAAAAAATCAGCATATTTTGCTGCGTGGTTATAGGAGTGCTGAAATGATCGCAGGACTCCTATGAAAAATCAAGGAATGGCTCTATTTATAGACCTGATAATGTTAATTAATTCCAACATTTAATTCGAAAAGTTATTCTATTTAGATTGCATTTTGATTGATGTTTTCAATGTCTGTAAGAAAAACCTAATGTCTTCAGATGATATTACGGGAAAATATACCGCGCCCCAATCGCAAGAATCTCATGATTACACGAATTCACGTGATAGAATATAATAGGTTGATTTCTGTCTCTGTTCGCTTTCGGTTTTTTAAAATTTCAATTGGATGAATAGTTCAATTTAGTTCGCATGTATTCATGGATAGCCTGCTCGCTGCAGGACTGGGTAATATTGCGAAATTGAAAAATCAGCATATTTTGCTGCGTGGTTATAAGAGTGCTGAAACAAATTCATGACTCTTGGGAAAAATCAAGGAGTAGCTCCATACCTTGACATAGTAACGTTAATTGATTTGAAAATTTAATTTGAAAAGTTATTTTATTGAGATTGCATTTTGATTGTTGTTTTTAATGTCTGTAAAAAATACCTGATGTCATCAGATTATATTTCGGTAAAAATATTCTGCGCCCCAATCGCAAGAATCTCATGCTTACACGAATTAACGTGATAGAATATAATAGGTTGATTTCTGTCTCTGTTCGCTTTTGGTTTTGTAAAATTTCAATTGGCTGCACAGTTCAATTTAGATCGCATGTATTCATGGATAACCTGCTCGCTGCAGGACTAAATAATATTGTGAGATTGAAAAATCAGCATATTTTGCTGCGTGGTTATGAAAGTGCTGAAATGATCTCATGACTCCTGGGAAAAATCAAGGAATGGCTCTATATATAGAGATCTAATAACGTTAATTAATTCCAAAATTTAATTCGAAAAGTTTTTCTATTGAGATTGCATTTTGATTGTCTTTTTTAATGTTTGTAAGAATTACCTGATGTCTTTAGATGATATTTCGTGAAAAATATACTGCGCCCCAATCGCATGAATCTCATGATTACACGAATTCACGTGATAGAATATAATAGGTTGATTTCTGTGTCTGTTCGCTTTCGGTTTTTTTAAATTTCAATTGACTACACAGTTCAATTTAGATCGCATGTATTCATGGATAACCTGCTCGCTGCAGGACTAAATAATATTGTGAGATTGAAAAATCAGCAGAATTTGCTGCGTGGTTATGAAAGTGCTGAAATGATCTCATGACTCCTGGGAAAAATCAAGGAATGGCTCTATATATTGACATAATAACGTTAATTTATTTAAAAATTCAATTCGAAAAACTATTCTATTGAGATTGCATTTTGATTGTTGTTTTCAATTTCTGTAAGAAATACTTGATGTCTCTAGATTATATTTCAGGAAAAATATTCTCCGCCCCAATCGCAAGAATCTCATGATTACACGAATTCACGTGACAGAATATAATAGGTTGATTTCTGTCTATGTTCGCTTTTGGTTTTGTAAAATTTCAATTGGCTGCACAGTTCAATTCAGATCGCATGTATTTATGAATAACCTGCGCGCTACAGGACTCGGTAATATTGCAAAATTGAAAAATCAGCATATTTTGCTCTCGTGGTGGTAGAAGTGCTGAAACAAATTCATGACTCCTGGGAAAAATCAAGGAGTATCTCTATACCTTGACATAATAACGTTAATTGATTTGAAAATTTAATTCGAAAAGTTATTCGATTGACATTGCATTTTGATTGTTGATTTCAATGTCTGTAAGAAGTACCTGATGTCTTTAGCGGATATTTCGTGAAAAATATAATGCGCCTCAATCGCAAGAATCTCTTGATTACACGAATTCATGTAATAGAATATGAGAGGTTGATTTCTGTCTCTGTTCGCTTTCGGTTTTTTTAAATTTCAACTGGCTGAATAGTTCAATTTAGATCGCATGTATTCATGGATAACCTGCTCGCTGCAGGACTGAATAATATTGTAAGATTGAAAAATCATCATATTTTGCTGCGTGGTTATGAGAGTGCTGAAATGATCTCATGACTCCTGGAAAAAATTAAGGAATGGCTCTATATATAGAGACCTTATAACGTTAATTGATTCCAAAATTTAATTCGAAAAGTTATTCTATTGAGATTGCATTTTGATTGTCTTTTTAATGTCTTTAAGAATTACCTGATGTGTTCAGATGATATTTCGTGAAAAATATACTGCGCCCCAATCGCAAGAATCTCATGATTACACGAATTCACGTGATAGAATATAATAGGTTGATTTCTGTCTCGGTTCGCTTTCGGTTTTTTTTAAATTTCCATTGGCTGAACAGTTCAATTTAGATCGCATGTATTCATGAATAACTTGCTCGCTGCAGGACTGGGTAATATTGTAAGATTAAAAAATCAGCATATTTTGCTGCGTGGTTATAGGAGTGCTGAAATGATCGCAGGACTCCTATGAAAAATCAAGGAATGGCTCTATTTATAGACCTGATAATGTTAATTAATTCCAACATTTAATTCGAAAAGTTATTCTATTTAGATTGCATTTTGATTGATGTTTTCAATGTCTGTAAGAAAAACCTAATGTCTTCAGATGATATTACGGGAAAATATACCGCGCCCCAATCGCAAGAATCTCATGATTACACGAATTCACGTGATAGAATATAATAGGTTGATTTCTGTCTCTGTTCGCTTTCGGTTTTTTAAAATTTCAATTGGATGAATAGTTCAATTTAGTTCGCATGTATTCATGGATAGCCTGCTCGCTGCAGGACTGGGTAATATTGCGAAATTGAAAAATCAGCATATTTTGCTGCGTGGTTATAAGAGTGCTGAAACAAATTCATGACTCTTGGGAAAAATCAAGGAGTAGCTCCATACCTTGACATAGTAACGTTAATTGATTTGAAAATTTAATTCGAAAAGTTATTTTATTGAGATTGCATTTTGATTGTTGTTTTTAATGTCTGTAAAAAATACCTGATGTCATCAGATTATATTTCGGGAAAAATATTCTGCGCCCCAATCGCAAGAATCTCATGCTTACACGAATTCACGTGATAGAATATAATAGGTTGATTTCTGTGTCTGTTCGTTTTCGGTTTTTTTAAATTTCAATTGACTACACAGTTCAATTTAGATCGCATGTATTCATGGATAACCTGCTCGCTGCAGGACTAAATAATATTGTGAGATTGAAAAATCAGCAGAATTTGCTGCGTGGTTATGAAAGTGCTGAAATGATCTCATGACTCCTGGGAAAAATCAAGGAATGGCTCTATATATTGACATAATAACGTTAATTTATTTAAAAATTCAATTCGAAAAACTATTCTATTGAGATTGCATTTTGATTGTTGTTTTCAGTTTCTGTAAGAAATACTTGATGTCTCTAGATTATATTTCAGGAAAAATATTCTCCGCCCCAATCGCAAGAATCTCATGATTACACGAATTCACGTGACAGAATATAATAGGTTGATTTCTGTCTCTGTTCGCTTTTGGTTTTGTAAAATTTCAATTGGCTGCACAGTTCAATTCAGATCGCATGTATTTATGAATAACCTGCGCGCTACAGGACTCGGTAATATTGCAAAATTGAAAAATCAGCATATTTTGCTCTCGTGGTGGTAGAAGTGCTGAAACAAATTCATGACTCCTGGGAAAAATCAAGGAGTATCTCTATACCTTGACATAATAACGTTAATTGATTTGAAAATTTAATTCGAAAAGTTATTCGATTGACATTGCATTTTGATTGTTGATTTCAATGTCTGTAAGAAGTACCTGATGTCTTTAGCGGATATTTCGTGAAAAATATAATGCGCCTCAATCGCAAGAATCTCTTGATTACACGAATTCATGTAATAGAATATGAGAGGTTGATTTCTGTCTCTGTTCGCTTTCGGTTTTTTAAAATTTCAATTGGCTGAACAGTTCAATTTAGATCGCATGTATTCATGGATAACCTGCTCGCTGCAGGACTAAATAATATTGTGAAATTGAAAAATCAGCATATTTTGCTGCGTGGTTATGAAAGTGCTGAAATGATCTCATGACTCCTGGGAAAAATCAAGGAATGGCTCTATATATAGAGACCTAATAACGTTAATTGATTCCAAAATTTAATCCGAAAAGTTATTCTATTGAGATTGCATTTTGATTGTCTTTTTTAATGTCTGTAAGAATTACCTGATGTCTTCAGATGATATTTCGTGAAAAATATACTGCGCCCCAATCGCAAGAATCTCATGATTACACGAATTCACGTAATAGAATGTAATAGGTTGATTTTTGTCTCTGTTCGCTTTCGGTTTTTTAAAATTTCCATTGGCTAAACAGTTCAATTTAGATCGCATGTATTCATGAATAACTTGCTCGCTGCAGGACTGAGTAATATTGTGAGATTAAAAAATCAGCATATTTTGCTGCGTGGTTATAGGAGTGCTAGAATGATCTCATGACTCCTGGGAAAAATCAAGGAATGGCTCTATATATAGACCTAATAATGTTAATTGATTCCAAATTTTAATTCGAAAAGTTATTCTATTGAGATTGCATTTTGATTGATGTTTTCAATGTGTGTAAGAAATACCTGATTTCTTCAGATGATATTTCGGGAAAAACATACTCCGCCCCAATCGCAAGAATCTCATGATTACACGAATTCACGTGATAGAATATAATAAGTTGATGTTTGTCTCTGTTCGCTTTCGGTTTTCTAAAATTTCAATTGGCTGAATAGTTCAATTTAGATCGCATGTATTCATGTATAGCCTGCTCGCTGCAGGACTGTTCAATATTGCGAAATTGAAAAATTAGCATATTTTGCTTCGTGGTTGTAGAAGTTCTAAAATGATCTCATGACTCCCGGGGAAAATCAAGGAATGGCTCTTTATATTGACATAATAACGTTAATCGATTTAAAAATTTAATTCGAAAAGTTATTTCATTGAGATTGCATTTTCATTGTTGTTTTCAATGTCTGTAAGAAGTACCTGATGTCTTTAGCGGATATTTTGGGAAAAATATAATGCGCCCCAATCGCAAGAATCACATGATTACACGAATTCACGTGATTGAATATAATAGGTTCATTTCTTTCTCTGTTCGCTTTCGGTTTTTTAAAATTTCAATTGGCTGCACAGTTCAATTCAGATCGCATGTATTTATGAATAACCTGCCCGCTACAGGACTTAGTAATATTGCAAATGTGAAAAATCAGCATATTTTGCTGCGTGGTTATAAGAGTGCTGAAACAAATTCATGACTCTTGGGAAAAATCAAGGAGTAGCTCTATACCTTTACATAAAAACGTTAATTGATTCGAAAATTTAATTCGAAAAGTTATTTTATTGAGATTGCATTTTGATTGTTGTTTTCAATGTCTGTAAGAAGTACCTGATGTCTTTAGCGGATATTTCGGGAAAAATATACTGCGCCTCAATCGCAAGAATCTCATGATTACACGAATTCATGTAATAGAATATGAGAGGTTGATTTCTGTCTTTGTTCGCTTTCGGTTTTTTTAAATTTTAATTGACTGAATAGTTCAATTTAGATCGCATGTATTCATGGATAACCTGCTCGCTGCAGGACTGAATAATATTGTGAGATTGAAAAATCAGCATATTTTGCTGCGTGGTTATGAGAGTGCTGAAATGATCTCATGACTCCTGGGAAAAATCAAGGAATGGCTCTATATATAGAGACCTAATAACGTTAATTGATTCCAAAATTTAATTCGAAAAGTTATCCTATTGAGATTGCATTTTGTTTGTCTTTTTTAATGTCTTTAAGAATAACCTGTTGTGTTCAGATGATATTTCGTGAAAAATATACTGCGCCCCAATCGCAAGAATCTCATGATTACACGAATTCACGTGATAGAATATAACAGGTTGATTTCTGTCTCTGTTCGCTTTCGGTTTTTTAAAATTTCCATTGGCTGAACAGTTCAATTTAGATCGCATGTATTCATGAATAACTTGCTCGCTGCAGGACTGGGTAATATTGTAAGATTAAAAAATCAGCATATATTGCTGCGTGGTTATAGGAGTGCTAAAATAATTTCATGACTCCTATGAAAAATCAAGGAATGGCTTCATATATAGACCTAATAATGTTAATTAATTCCAACATTTAATTCGAAAAGTTATTCTATTGATATTGCATTTTGATTGATGTTTTCAATGTCTGTAAGAAATACCTGATGTCTTCAGATGATATTACCGGAAAAATATACCGCGCCCCAATCGGAAGAATCTCATGATTACACGAATTCACGTGAAAGAATATAATAGGTTGATTTCTGTCTCTGTTCGCTTTCGGTTTTTGAAAATTTCAATTGGATTAATAGTTCAATTTAGTTCGCATGTATTCATGGAAAGCCTGCTCGCTGCAGGACTGGGTAATATTGCGAAATTGAAAAATCAGCATATTTTGCTGCGTGGTTATAAGAGTGCTGAAACAAATTCATGACTCCTGGGAAAAATCAAGGAGTAGCTCCATACCTTGACATAATAACTTTAATTGATTTGAAAATTCAATTCCAAAAGTTATTTTATTGAGATTGCATCTTGATTGTTGTTTTCAATGTCTGTAAGAAATACCTGATGTCTTTAGCGGATATTTCGGGAAAAATATACTGCGCCCCAATCGCAATGATCTCATGATTACACGAATTCATGTAATAGAATATGAGAGGTTGATTTCTGTCTCTGTTCGCTTTCGGTTTTTTAAAATTTCAATTGGCTAAACAGTTCAATTTAGATCGCATGTATTCATGAATAACTTGCTCGCTGCAGGACTGGTTAATATTGTGAGATTAAAAAATCAGCATATTTTGCTGCGTAGTTATAGGAGTGCTAAAATGATCTCATAACTCTTGGGAAAAATCAAGGAATGGCTCTATATATTGACATAATAACGTTAATTTATTTAAAAATTCAATTCGAAAAACTATTCTATTGAGATTGCATTTTGATTGATTATTTCAATTTCAGTAAGAAATACCTGATGTCTTCAGATTATATTTCGGAAAATATATTCTGCGCCCCAATCGCAAGAATCCCATGATTACACGAATTCACGTGATAGAATATAATAGGTTGATTTCTGTCTCTGTTCGCTTTTGGTTTTGTGAAATTTCAATTGGCTGCACAGTTCAATTCAGATCGCATGTATTTATGAATAACCTGCGCGCTACAGGACTCGGTAATATTGCAAAATTAAAAAATCCGCATATTTTGCTGCGTGGTTGTAAAAGTGCTGAAACAAATTCATGACTCCTGGGAAAAATCAGAAGTAGCTCTATTCCTTGACATAATAACGTTAATTGATTTGAAAATTTAATTCGAAAAGTTATTTTATTGAGATTTCATTTTGATTGTTGTTTTCAATGTCTGTAAGAAGTACTCGATGTCTTTAGCGGATATTTCGGGAAAAATATAATGCGCCTCAATCGCAAGAATCTTTTGATTACACGAATTCATGTAATAGAATATGAGAGGTTGATTTCTGTCTCTGTTTGCTTCCGGTTTTTAAAATTTCAATTGGCTGAACAGTTCAATTTAGATCGCATGTATTTATGGATAACCTGCTCGCTGCAGGACTCAATAATATTGTGAGATTGAAAAATCAGTATATTTTGCTGCGTGGTTTTGAAAGTGCTGAAATGATCACATGACTCCTGGGAAAAATCAAGAAATGGCTCTATATATAGAGACCTAATAACGTTAATTGATTCCAAAATTTAATTCGAAAAGTTATTCTATTGAGATTGCATTTTGATTGTTTTTTTCAATGTCTGTAAGAAGTACCTGATGTCTTTAGCGGATATTTCGGGAAAAATATACTGCGCCTCAATCGCAAGAATCTCATGATTACACGAATTCATGTCATAGAATATGAGAGGTTGATTTCTGTCTCTGTTCGCTTTCGGTTTTTGAAAATTTCAATTGGCTGAATAGATCAATTATAATCGCATGTATTAATGGATAACCTGCTCGCTGCAGGACTGGGTAATATTGTGAGATTGAAAAATCAGCATATTTTGCTGCGTGGTTATGAGAGTGCTAAAATGATCTCATGACTCCTGGGAAAAATCAAGGAATTGCTCTATATATAGAGACCTAATAACTTCAATTGATTCGAAAATTGAATTCGAAAAGTTATTCTAATAAGATTGCATTTTGATTGTCTTTTTCAATGTCTGTAAGAAATACCTGATGTCTTCAGCTGATATTTCGTGAAAAATATACTGCGCCCCAATCGCAAGAATCTCATGTTTACACGAATTCACGTGATAGAATATAATAGGTTGATTTCTGTCTCTGTTCGCTTTCGGTTTTTTAAAATTTAAATTGGCTGCACAGTTCAATTTAGATCGCATGTATTCATGGATAACCTGCTCGCTGCAGGACTAAATAATATTGTGAGATTGAAAAATCAGCATATTTTGCTGCGTGGTTATGAAAGTGCTGAAATGATCTCATGACTCCTGGGAAAAATCAAGGAATGGCTCTATATATAGAGACCTAATAACGTGAATTGATTCCAAAATTTAATCCGAAAAGTTATTCTATTGAGATTGCATTTTGATTGTCTTTTTTAATGTCTGTAAGAATGACCTGATGTCTTCAGATGATATTTTGTGAAAAATATACTGCGCCCCAATCGCAAGAATCTCATGATTACACGAATTCACGTAATAGAATGTAATAGGTTGATTTTTGTCTCTGTTCGCTTTCGGTTTTTCAAAATTTCCATTGGCTGAACAGTTTAATTTAGATCGCATGTATTCATGAATAACTTGCTCGCTGCAGGACTGAGTAATATTGTGAGATTAAAAAATCAGCATATTTTGCTGCGTGGTTATAGGAGTGCTAGAATGATCTCATGACTCCTGGGAAAAATCAAGGAATGGCTCTATATATAGACCTAATAATGTTAATTGATTCCAAAATTTAATCCGAAAAGTTATTCTATTGAGATTGCATTTTGATTGTCTTTTTTAATGTCTGTAAGAATGACCTGATGTCTTCAGATGATATTTTGTGAAAAATATACTGCGCCCCAATCGCAAGAATCTCATGATTACACGAATTCACGTAATAGAATGTAATAGGTTGATGTTTGTCTCTGTTCGCTTTCGGTTTTCTAAAATTTCAATTGGCTGAATAGTTCAATTTAGATCGCATGTATTCATGTATAGCCTGCTCGCTGCAGGACTGGGTAATATTGCGAAAATGAAAAATTAGCATATTTTGCTTCGTGGTTATAGAAGTGCTAAAATGATCTCATGACTCCCGGGGAAGATCAAGGAATGGCTCTTTATATTGACATAATAACGTTAATTGATTTAAAAATTTGATTCGAAAAGTTATTTTATTGAGATTGCATTTTGATTGTTGTTTTCAATGTCTGTAAGAAGTACCTGATGTCTTTAGCGGATATTTCGGGAAAAATATACTGCGCCTCAATCGCAAGAATCTCATGATTACACGAATTCATGTAATAGAATATGAGAGGTTGATTTCTGTCTTTGTTCGCTTTCGGTTTTTTTAAATTTTAATTGACTGAATAGTTCAATTTAGATCGCATGTATTCATGGATAACCTGCTCGCTGCAGGACTGAATAATATTGTGAGATTGAGAAAACAGCATATTTTGCTGCGTGGTTATAGGAGTGCTAGAATGATCTCATGACTCCTGGGAAAAATCAAGGAATGGCTCTAGATATTGACATAATAACGTTAACTGATCTGAAAATTAAATTTGAAAAACTATTCTATTGAGATTGCATTTTGATTGATGTTTTCAATTTCTGTAAGAAATACCTGATATCTTCAGATGATATTTCGGGAAAAATATACTGCACCCCAATCGCAAGAATCTCATGATTACACGAATTCACGTGACAGAATATAATAGGTTGATGTCTGTCTCTGTTCGCTTTCGGTTTTCTAAAATTTGAATTAGCTGCATAGTTTAATTTAGATCGCATGTATTCATGGATAGCCTGCTCGCTGCAGGACTGGGTTATATTGCGAAATTGAAAAATCAGCATATTTTGCTGCGTGGTTATAAGAGTGCTGAAACAAATTCATGACTCCTGGGAAAAATCAAGGAGTAGCTCCATACCTTGACATAATAACTTTAATTGATTTGAAAATTCAATTCCAAAAGTTATTTTATTGAGATTGCATTTTGATTGTTGTTTTCAATGTCTGTAAGAAATACCTGATGTCTTTAGCGGATATTTCGGGAAAAATATACTGCGCCCCAATCGCAAGAATCTCATGATTACACGAATTCATGTAATAGAATATGAGAGTTTGATTTCTGTCTCTGTTCGCTTTCGGTTTTTTATAATTTCAATTGGCTGAACAGTTCAATTTAGATCGCATGTATTCATGAATAACTTGCTCGCTGCAGGACTGGTTAATATTGTGAGATTAAAAAATCAGCATATTTTGCTGCGTGGTTATAGGAGTGCTAAAATGATCTCATAACTCTTGGGAAAAATCAAGGAATGGCTCTATATATTGACATAATAACGTTAATTTATTTAAAAATTCAATTCGAAAAACTATTCTATTGAGATTGCATTTTGATTGATGTTTTCAATTTCAGTAAGAAATACCTGATGTCTTCAGATTATATTTCGGAACATATATTCTGCGCCCCAATCGCAAGAATCCCATGATTACACGAATTCACGTGATAGAATATAATAGGTTGATTTCTGTCTCTGTTCGCTTTTGGTTTTGTGAAATTCCAATTGGCTGTACAGTTCAATTCAGATCGCATGTATTTATGAATAACCTGCGCGCTACAGGACTCGGTAATATTGCAAAATTAAAAAATCCGCATATTTTGCTGCGTGGTTGTAAAAGTGCTGAAACAAATTCATGACTCCTGGGAAAAATCAGAAGTAGCTCTATTCCTTGACATAATAACGTTAATTGATTTGAAAATTTAATTCGAAAAGTTATTTTATTGAGATTGCATTTTGATTGTTCTTTTCAATGTCTGTAAGAAGTACCTGATGTCTTTAGCGGATATTTCGGGAAAAATATAATGCGCCTCAATCGCAAGAATCTTTTGATTACACGAATTCATGTAATAGAATATGAGAGGTCTATTTCTGTCTCTGTCCGCTTTCGGTTTTTTAAAATTTCAATTGGCTGAACAGTACAATTTAGATCGCATGTATTCATGGATAACCTGCTCGCTGCAGGACTAAATAATATTGTGAGATTGAAAAATCAGCATATTTTGCTGCGTGGTTATGAATGTGCTGAAATGATCTCATGACTCCTGGGAAAAATCAAGGAATGGCTCTATATATAGAGACCTAATAACGTTAATTGATTCCAAAATTTAATTCGAAAAGTTATTCTATTGAGATTGCATTTGATTGTCTTTTTTAATGTCTGTAAGAATTACCTGATGTCTTCAGATGATATTTCGTGAAAAATATACTGCGCCCTAATCGCAAGAATCTCATGATTACACGAATTCACGTTAAAGAATATAATAGGTTTATTTCTTTCTCTGTTCGCTTTCGGTTTTTTAAAATTTCTATTGGCTGCACAGTTCAATTCAGATCGCATGTATTTATGAATAACCTGCCCGCTACAGGACTTAGTAATGTTGCAAATGTGAAAAATCAGCATATTTTGCTGCGTGGTTGTAAAAGTGCTGAAACAAATTCATGACTCCTGAGAAAAATCAGAAGTAGCTCTATTCCTTGACATAATAACGTTAATTGATTTCAAAATTTAATTCGGAAAGTTATTTTATTGAGATTGCATTTTGATTGTTGTTTTCAATGTCTGTAAGAAGTACCCGATGCCTTTAGCGGATATTTCGGGAAAAATATAATGCGCCTCAATCGCAAGAATCTTTTGATTACACGAATTCATGTAATAGAATATGAGAGGTTGATTTCTGTCTCTGTTCGCTTTCGGTTTTTTTAAAATTCCAATTGGCTGAACAGTTCAATTTAGATCGCATGTATTCATGGATAACCTGCTCGCTGCAGGACTAAATAATATTGTGAGATTGAAAAATCAGCATATTTTAATGCGTGGTTATGAAAGTGCTGAAATGATCTCATGACTCCTGGGAAAAATCAAGGAATGGCTCTATATATAGAGACCTAATAACGTTAATTGATTCCAAAATTTAATTCGAAAAGTTATTCTATTGAGATTGCATTTCGATTGTCTTTTTTAATGTCTGTAAGAATGACCTTATGTCTTCAGTTGATATTTCGTGAAAAATATACTGCGCCTTAATCGCATGAATCTTATGATTACACGAATTCACGTGATAGAATATAATAGGTTGATTTCTGTCTGTGATCGCTTTCCGTTTTTTAAAATTTCAATTGACTAAATAGTTCAATTTAGATCGCATGTATTCATGGATAGCCTGCTCGCTGCAGGACTGGGTAATATTGCGAAATTGAAAAATTAGCATATTTTGCTGCGTGGTTATAAGAGTGCTAAAATGATCTCATGACTCCTGGGAAAAATCAAGGAATGAATCTATATATTGACATAATAACCTTAATTGATTCGAAAATTCAATTTGAAAAGTTATTCGATTGAGATTGCATTTTAATTGTTGTTTTCAATGTCTGTAAGAAGTACCTGATGTCTTTAGCGGATATTTCGGGAAAAATATACTGCGCCTCAATCGCAAGAATCTCATGATTACAAGAATTCATGTAATAGAATATGAGAGGTTGATTTCTGTCTCTGTTCGCTTTCGGTTTTTTAAAAGTTCAATTGGCTGAATAGTTCAATTATAATCGCATGTATTAATGGATAACCTGCTCGCTGCAGGACTGGGTAATATTGTGAGATTGAAAAATCAGCATATTTTGCTGCGTGGTTATGAGAGTGCTAAAATGATCTCATGACTCCTGGGAAAAATCAAGGAATTGCTCTATATATAGAGACCTAATAACTTCAATTGATTCCAAAATTTAATTCGAAAAGTTATTCTATTGAGATTGCATTTTGATTGTCTTTTTCAATGTCTGTAAGAAATACCTGATGTCTTCAGATGATATTTCGTGAAAAATATACTGCGCCCCAATCGCAAGAATCTCATGATTACACGAATTCACGTGATAGAATATAATAGGTTGATTTCTGTCTCTGTTCGCTTTCGGTTTTTTAAAATTTCAATTGGCTGAACAGTTCAATTTAGATCGCATGTATTCATGGATAACTTGCTCGCTGCAGGACTGGGTAATATTGTGAGATTAGAAAATCAGCATATTTTGCTGCGTGGTTATGAGAGTGCTGAAATGATCTCATGACTCCTGGGAAAAATCAAGGAATGGCTCTATATATAGAGACCTAATAACGTTAATTGATTCCAAAATTTAATTCGAAAAGTTCTTCTATTGAGATTGCATTTTGATTGTCTTTTTCAATGTCTGTAAGAAATACCTGATGTCTTCAGATGATATTTTGTGAAAAATATACTGCGCCCCAATCGCAAAAATCTCATGATTACACGAATTCACGTGATAGAATATAATAGGTTGATTTCTGTCTCTGTTCGCTTTCGGTTTTTTAAAATTTAAATTGGCTGCACAGTTCAATTCAGATCGCATGTATTTATGAATAACCTGCCCGCTACAGGACTTAGTAATATTGCAAATGTGAAATATCAGCATATTTTGCTGCGTGGTTATAAGAGTGCTGAAACAAATTCATGACTCCTGGGAAAAATCAAGGAGTAGCTCTATACCTTTACATAATAACGTTAATTGATTTGAAAATTTAATTCGAAAAGTTATTTTATTGAGATCGCATTTTGATTGTTGTTTTCAATGTCTGTAAGAAGTACCTGATGACTTTAGCGGATATTTCGGGAAAAATATACTGTGCCTCAATCGCAAGAATCTCATGATTACACGAATTCATGTAATAGAATATGAGAGGTTGATTTCTGTCTCTGTTCGCTTTCGGTTTTTTAAAATTTCAATTGGCTGAATAGTATAATTTAGATCGCATGTATGCATGGAGAACCTGCTCGCTGCAGGACTGAATAATATTGTGAGATTGAAAAATCAGCATATTTTGCTGCGTGGTTCTGAAAGTGCTGAAATGATCTCATGACTCCTGGGAAAAATCAAGGAATGGCTCTATATATAGAGACCTAATAACGTTAATTGATTCCAAAATTTAATTCGAAAAGTTTTTCTATTGAGATTGCATTTTGATTGTCTTTTTTAATGTCTGTAAGAATGACCTAATGTCTTCAGATGATATTTCGTGAAAAATATACTGCGCCTCAATCGCATGAATCTCATGATTACACGAATTCACGTGATAGAATATAATAGGTTGATTTCTGTCTCTGTTCGCTTTCCGTTTTTTAAAATTTCAATTGGCTGAATAGTTTAACCTAGATCGCATGTATACATGGATAGCCTGCTCGCTGCAGGACTGGGTAATATTGCGAAATTGAAAAATTAGCATATTTTGCTGCGTGGTTATAAGAGTGCTAAAATGATCTCATGACTCCTGGGAAAAATCAACGAATGGCTCTATATATTGACATAACAACCTTAATTGATTTGAAAATTCAATTCGAAAAGTTATTCGATTGAGATTGCATTTTGATTTTTGTTTTCAATGTCTGTAAGAAGTACCTGATGTCTTTAGCGGATATTTCGGGAAGAATATACTGCGCCTCAATCGCCAGAATCTCATGATTACACGAATTCATGTAATAGAATATGAGAGGTTGATTTCTGTCTCTGTTCGCTTTCGGTTTTTTAAAATTTCAATTGGCTGAATAGTTCAATTATAATCGCATGTATTAATGGATAACTTGCTCGCTGCAGGACTGGGTAATATTGTGAGATTAAAAAATCAGCATATTTTGCTGCGTGGTTATGAGAGTGCTGAAATGATCTCATGACTCCTGGGAAAAATCAAGGAATGGCTCTATATATAGAGACCTAATAACGTTAATTGATTCCAAAATTTAATTCGAAAAGTTATTCTATTGAGATTGCATTTTGATTGTCTTTTTTAATGTCTGTAAGAATTACCTGATGTCTTCAGATGATATTTCGTGAAAAATATACTGCGCCCCAATCGCAAGAATCTCATGATTACACGAATTCACGTTAAAGAATATAATAGGTTTATTTCTTCCTCTGTTCGCTTTCGGTTTTTTAAAATTTCAATTGGCTGCACATTTCAATTCAGATCGCATGTATTTATGAATAACCTGCCCGCTACAGGACTTAGTAACGTTGCAAATGTGAAAAATCAGCATATTTTGCTGCGTGGTTGTAAAAGTGCTGAAACAAATTCATGACTCCTGGGAAAAATCAGAAGTAGCTCTATTCCTTGACATAATAACGTTAATTGATTTGAAAATTAAATTCGGAAAGTTATTTTATTGAGATTGCATTTTGATTGTTGTTTTCAATGTCTGTAAGAAGTACCTGATGTCTTTAGCGGATATTTCGGGAAAAATATACTGCGCCTCAATCGCAAGAATCTCATGATTACACGAATTCATGTAATAGAATATGAGAGGTTGATTTCTGTCTCTGTTCGCTTTCGGTTTTTTAAAATTTCAATTGGCTGAATAGTTCAATTATAATCGCATGTATTAATGGATAACCTGCTCGCTGCAGGACTGGGTAATATTGTGAGATTGAAAAATCAGCATATTTTGCTGCGTGGTTATGAGAGTGCTAGAATGATCTCATGAATCCTGGGAAAAATCAAGGAATTGCTCTATATATAGAGACCTAATAACTTCAATTGATTCCAAAATTTAATTCGAAAAGTTATTCTATTGAGATTGCATTTTGATTGTTTTTTTCAATGTCTGTAAGAAGTACCTGATGTCTTTAGCGGATATTTCGGGAAAAATATACTGCGCCTCAATCGCAAGAATCTCATGATTACACGAATTCATGTAATAGAATATGAGAGGTTGATTTCTGTCTCTGTTCGCTTTCGGTTTTTTAAAATTTCAATTGGCTGAATAGTTCAATTATAATCGCATGTATTAATGGATAACCTGCTCGCTGCAGGACTGGGTAATATTGTGAGATTGAAAAATCAGCATATTTTGCTGCGTGGTTATGAGAGTGCTAAAATGATCTCATGACTCCTGGGAAAAATCAAGGAATGGCTCTATATATAGAGACCTAATAACGTTAATCGATTCCAAAATTTAATTCGAAAAGTTATTCTATAGAGATTGCATTTTGATTGTCTTTTTTAATGTCTGTAAGAATGACCTAATGTCTTCAGATGATATTTTGTGAAAAATATACTGCGCCCCAATCGCAAGAATCTCATGATTACACGAATTCACGTAATAGAATGTAATAGGTTGATGTTTGTCTCTGTTCGCTTTCGGTTTTCTAAAATTTCAATTGGCTGAATAGTTCAATTTAGATCGCATGTATTCATGTATAGCCTGCTCGCTGCAGGACTGGGTAATATTGCGAAAATGAAAAATTAGCATATTTTGCTTCGTGGTTATAGAAGTGCTAAAATGATCTCATGACTCCCGGGGAAGATCAAGGAATGGCTCTTTATATTGACATAATAACGTTAATTGATTTAAAAATTTGATTCGAAAAGTTATTTTATTGAGATTGCATTTTGATTGTTGTTTTCAATGTCTGTAAGAAGTACCTGATGTCTTTAGCGGATATTTCGGGAAAAATATACTGCGCCTCAATCGCAAGAATCTCATGATTACACGAATTCATGTAATAGAATATGAGAGGTTGATTTCTGTCTTTGTTCGCTTTCGGTTTTTTTAAATTTTAATTGACTGAATAGTTCAATTTAGATCGCATGTATTCATGGATAACCTGCTCGCTGCAGGACTGAATAATATTGTGAGATTGAGAAAACAGCATATTTTGCTGCGTGGTTATAGGAGTGCTAGAATGATCTCATGACTCCTGGGAAAAATCAAGGAATGGCTCTAGATATTGACATAATAACGTTAACTGATCTGAAAATTAAATTTGAAAAACTATTCTATTGAGCTTGCATTTTGATTGATGTTTTCAATTTCTGTAAGAAATACCTGATATCTTCAGATGATATTTCGGGAAAAATATACTGCACCCCAATCGCAAGAATCTCATGATTACACGAATTCACGTGACAGAATATAATAGGTTGATGTCTGTCTCTGTTCGCTTTCGGTTTTCTAAAATTTGAATTAGCTGCATAGTTTAATTTAGATCGCATGTATTCATGGATAGCCTGCTCGCTGCAGGACTGGGTTATATTGCGAAATTGAAAAATCAGCATATTTTGCTGCGTGGTTATAAGAGTGCTGAAACAAATTCATGACTCCTGGGAAAAATCAAGGAGTAGCTCCATACCTTGACATAATAACTTTAATTGATTTGAAAATTCAATTCCAAAAGTTATTTTATTGAGATTGCATTTTGATTGTTGTTTTCAATGTCTGTAAGAAATACCTGATGTCTTTAGCGGATATTTCGGGAAAAATATACTGCGCCCCAATCGCAAGAATCTCATGATTACACGAATTCATGTAATAGAATATGAGAGTTTGATTTCTGTCTCTGTTCGCTTTCGGTTTTTTATAATTTCAATTGGCTGAACAGTTCAATTTAGATCGCATGTATTCATGAATAACTTGCTCGCTGCAGGACTGGTTAATATTGTGAGATTAAAAAATCAGCATATTTTGCTGCGTGGTTATAGGAGTGCTAAAATGATCTCATAACTCTTGGGAAAAATCAAGGAATGGCTCTATATATTGACATAATAACGTTAATTTATTTAAAAATTCAATTCGAAAAACTATTCTATTGAGATTGCATTTTGATTGATGTTTTCAATTTCAGTAAGAAATACCTGATGTCTTCAGATTATATTTCGGAACATATATTCTGCGCCCCAATCGCAAGAATCCCATGATTACACGAATTCACGTGATAGAATATAATAGGTTGATTTCTGTCTCTGTTCGCTTTTGGTTTTGTGAAATTCCAATTGGCTGTACAGTTCAATTCAGATCGCATGTATTTATGAATAACCTGCGCGCTACAGGACTCGGTAATATTGCAAAATTAAAAAATCCGCATATTTTGCTGCGTGGTTGTAAAAGTGCTGAAACAAATTCATGACTCCTGGGAAAAATCAGAAGTAGCTCTATTCCTTGACATAATAACGTTAATTGATTTGAAAATTTAATTCGAAAAGTTATTTTATTGAGATTGCATTTTGATTGTTCTTTTCAATGTCTGTAAGAAGTACCTGATGTCTTTAGCGGATATTTCGGGAAAAATATAATGCGCCTCAATCGCAAGAATCTTTTGATTACACGAATTCATGTAATAGAATATGAGAGGTCTATTTCTGTCTCTGTCCGCTTTCGGTTTTTTAAAATTTCAATTGGCTGAACAGTACAATTTAGATCGCATGTATTCATGGATAACCTGCTCGCTGCAGGACTAAATAATATTGTGAGATTGAAAAATCAGCATATTTTGCTGCGTGGTTATGAATGTGCTGAAATGATCTCATGACTCCTGGGAAAAATCAAGGAATGGCTCTATATATAGAGACCTAATAACGTTAATTGATTCCAAAATTTAATTCGAAAAGTTATTCTATTGAGATTGCATTTGATTGTCTTTTTTAATGTCTGTAAGAATTACCTGATGTCTTCAGATGATATTTCGTGAAAAATATACTGCGCCCTAATCGCAAGAATCTCATGATTACACGAATTCACGTTAAAGAATATAATAGGTTTATTTCTTTCTCTGTTCGCTTTCGGTTTTTTAAAATTTCAATTGGCTGCACAGTTCAATTCAGATCGCATGTATTTATGAATAACCTGCCCGCTACAGGACTTAGTAATGTTGCAAATGTGAAAAATCAGCATATTTTGCTGCGTGGTTGTAAAAGTGCTGAAACAAATTCATGACTCCTGAGAAAAATCAGAAGTAGCTCTATTCCTTGACATAATAACGTTAATTGATTTCAAAATTTAATTCGGAAAGTTATTTTATTGAGATTGCATTTTGATTGTTGTTTTCAATGTCTGTAAGAAGTACCCGATGCCTTTAGCGGATATTTCGGGAAAAATATAATGCGCCTCAATCGCAAGAATCTTTTGATTACACGAATTCATGTAATAGAATATGAGAGGTTGATTTCTGTCTCTGTTCGCTTTCGGTTTTTTTAAAATTCCAATTGGCTGAACAGTTCAATTTAGATCGCATGTATTCATGGATAACCTGCTCGCTGCAGGACTAAATAATATTGTGAGATTGAAAAATCAGCATATTTTAATGCGTGGTTATGAAAGTGCTGAAATGATCTCATGACTCCTGGGAAAAATCAAGGAATGGCTCTATATATAGAGACCTAATAACGTTAATTGATTCCAAAATTTAATTCGAAAAGTTATTCTATTGAGATTGCATTTCGATTGTCTTTTTTAATGTCTGTAAGAATGACCTTATGTCTTCAGATGATATTTCGTGAAAAATATACTGCGCCTTAATCGCATGAATCTTATGATTACACGAATTCACGTGATAGAATATAATAGGTTGATTTCTGTCTGTGATCGCTTTCCGTTTTTTAAAATTTCAATTGACTGAATAGTTCAATTTAGATCGCATGTATTCATGGATAGCCTGCTCGCTGCAGGACTGGGTAATATTGTGAGATTAAAAAATCAGCATATTTTGCTGCGTGGTTATGAGAGTGCTGAAATGATCTCATGACTCCTGGGAAAAATCAAGGAATGGCTCTATATATAGAGACCTAATAACGTTAATTGATTCCAAAATTTAATTCGAAAAGTTATTCTATTGAGATTGCATTTTGATTGTCTTTTTTAATGTCTGTAAGAATTACCTGATGTCTTCAGATGATATTTCGTGAAAAATATACTGCGCCCCAATCGCAAGAATCTCATGATTACACGAATTCACGTTAAAGAATATAATAGGTTTATTTCTTCCTCTGTTCGCTTTCGGTTTTTTAAAATTTCAATTGGCTGCACATTTCAATTCAGATCGCATGTATTTATGAATAACCTGCCCGCTACAGGACTTAGTAACGTTGCAAATGTGAAAAATCAGCATATTTTGCTGCGTGGTTGTAAAAGTGCTGAAACAAATTCATGACTCCTGGGAAAAATCAGAAGTAGCTCTATTCCTTGACATAATAACGTTAATTGATTTGAAAATTAAATTCGGAAAGTTATTTTATTGAGATTGCATTTTGATTGTTGTTTCCAATGTCTGTAAGAAGTACCTGATGTCTTTAGCGGATATTTCGGGAAAAATATACTGCGCCTCAATCGCAAGAATCTCATGATTACACGAATTCATGTAATAGAATATGAGAGGTTGATTTCTGTCTCTGTTCGCTTTCGGTTTTTTAAAATTTCAATTGGCTGAATAGTTCAATTATAATCGCATGTATTAATGGATAACCTGCTCGCTGCAGGACTGGGTAATATTGTGAGATTGAAAAATCAGCATATTTTGCTGCGTGGTTATGAGAGTGCTAGAATGATCTCATGAATCCTGGGAAAAATCAAGGAATTGCTCTATATATAGAGACCTAATAACTTCAATTGATTCCAAAATTCAATTCGAAAAGTTATTCTATTGAGATTGCATTTTGATTGTTTTTTTCAATGTCTGTAAGAAGTACCTGATGTCTTTAGCGGATATTTCGGGAAAAATATACTGCGCCTCAATCGCAAGAATCTCATGATTACACGAATTCATGTAATAGAATATGAGAGGTTGATTTCTGTCTCTGTTCGCTTTCGGTTTTTTAAAATTTCAATTGGCTGAATAGTTCAATTATAATCGCATGTATTAATGGATAACCTGCTCGCTGCAGGACTGGGTAATATTGTGAGATTGAAAAATCAGCATATTTTGCTGCGTGGTTATGAGAGTGCTAAAATGATCTCATGACTCCTGGGAAAAATCAAGGAATGGCTCTATATATAGAGACCTAATAACGTTAATCGATTCCAAAATTTAATTCGAAAAGTTATTCTATAGAGATTGCATTTTGATTGTCTTTTTTAATGTCTGTAAGAATGACCTAATGTCTTCAGATGATATTTCGTGAAAAATATACTGCGCCTCAATCGCATGAATCTCATGATTACACGAATTCACGTGATAGAATATAATAGGTTGATTTCTGTCTGTGTTCGCTTTCCGTTTTTTAAAATTTCAATTGGCTGAATAGTTCAATTTAGATCGCATGTATTCATGGATAGCCTGCTCGCTGCAGGACTGGGTAATATTGCGAAATTAAAAAATTAGCATATTTTGCTGCGTGGTTATAAGAGTGCTAAAATGATCTCATGACTCCTGGGAAAAATCAAGGAATGGCTCTATATATTGACATAATAACCTTAATTGATTTGAAAATTCAATTCGAAAAGTTATTCGATTGAGATTGCATTTTGATTGTTGTTTTCAATGTCTGTAAGAAGTACCTGATGTCTTTAGCGGATATTTCGGGAAAAATATACTGCGCCTCAATCGCAAGAATCTCATGATTACACGAATTCATGTAATAGAATATGAGAGGATGATTTCTGTCTCTGTTCGCTTTCGGTTTTTTTAAATTTCAATTGGCTGAATAGTTCAATTATAATCGCATGTATTAATGGATAACCTGCTCGCTGCAGGACTAAGTAATATTGTGAGATTGAAAAATCAGCATATTTTGCTGCGTAGTTATGAGAGTGCTAAAATGATCTCATGAATCCTGGGAAAAATCAAGGAATTGCTCTATATATAGAGACCTAATAACTTCAATTGATTCCAAAATTTAATTCGAAAAGTTATTCTATTGAGATTGCATTTTGATTGTTTTTTTTTATGTCTGTAAGAAGTACCTGATGTCTTTAGCGGATATTTCGGGAAAAATATACTGCGCCTCAATCGCAAGAATCTCATGATTACACGAATTCATGTAATAGAATATGAGAGGTTGATTTCTGTCTCTGTTCGCTTTCGGTTTTTTAAAATTTCAATTGGCTTAACAGTTCAATTTTGATCGCATGTATTTATGAATAACCTGCCCGCTACAGGACTTAGTAATGTTGCAAATGTGAAAAATCAGCATATTTTGCTGCGTGGTTGTAAAAGTGCTGAAACAAATTCATGACTCCTGGGAAAAATCAGAAGTAGCTCTATTCCTTGACATAATAACGTTAATTGATTTGAAAATTTAATTCGAAAAGTTATTTTATTGAGATTGCATTTTGATTGTTGTTTTCAATGTCTGTAAGAAGTACCCGATGTCTTTAGCGGATATTTCAGGAAAAATATAATGCGCCTCAATCGTAAGAATCTTTTGATTACACGAATTCATGTAATAGAATATGAGAGGTTGATTTCTGTCTCTGTTCGCTTTCGGTTTTTTTAAAATTCCAATTGGCTGAACAGTTCAATTTAGATCGCATGTATTCATGGATAACCTGCTCGCTGCAGGACTAAATAATATTGCGAAATTGAAAAATTAGCATATTTCGCTGTGTGGTTATAAGAGTGCTAAAATGATCTCATGACTCCTGGGAAAAATCAAGGAATGGCTTTATATATAGAGACCTAATAACGTTAATTGATTCCAAAATTTAATTCGAAAAGTTATTCTATTGAGTTTGCATTTTGATTGTCTTTTTTAATGTCTGTAAGAATGACCTTATGTCTTTAGCGGATATTTCGGGAAAAATATACTGCGCCTCAATCGCAAGAATCTCATGATTACAAGAATTCATGTAATAGAATATGAGAGGTTGATTTCTGTCTCTGTTCGCTTTCGGTTTTTTAAAATTTCAATTGGCTGAATAGTTCAATTATAATCGCATGTATTAATGGATAACCTGCTCGCTGCAGGACTGGGTAATATTGTGAGATTTAAAAATCAGCATATTTTGCTGCGTGGTTATGAGAGTGCTAAAATGATCTCATGACTCCTGGGAAAAATCAAAGAAAGGCTCTATATATTGACATAATAACGTTAACTGATTTGAAAATTCAATTTAAAAAACTATTCTATTGAGATTGCATTTTGATTGTCTTTTTCAATGTCTGTTAGAAATACCTGATGTCTTCAGATGATATTTCGTGAAAAATATACTGCGCCCCAATCGCAAGAATCTCATGATTACACGAATTCACGTGATAGAATATAATAGGTTGATTTCTGTCTCTGTTCGCTTTCGGTTTTTTAAAATTTCAATTGGCTGAACAGTTCAATTTAGATCGCATGTATTCATGGATAACTTGCTCGCTGCAGGACTGGGTAATATTGTGAGATTAGAAAATCAGCATATTTTGCTGCGTGGTTATGAGAGTGCTGAAATGATCTCATGACTCCTGGGAAAAATCAAGGAATGGCTCTATATATAGAGACCTAATAACGTTAATTGATTCCAAAATTTAATTCGAAAAGTTATTCTATTGAGATTGCATTTTGATTGTCTTTTTCAATGTCTGTTAGAAATACCTGATGTCTTCAGATGATATTTCGTGAAAAATATACTGCGCCCCAATCGCAAGAATCTCATGATTACACGAATTCACGTGATAGAATATAACAGGTTGATTTCTGTCTCTGTTCGCTTTCGGTTTTTTAAAATTTCCATTGGCTGAACAGTTCAATTTAGATCGCATGTATTCATGAATAACTTGCTCGCTGCAGAACTGGGTAATATTGTAAGATTAAAAAATCAGCATATTTTGCTGCGTGGTTATAGGAGTGCTAAAATGATCTCATGACTCCTATGAAAAATCAAGGAATGGCTTTATATATAGACCTAATAATGTTAATTGATTCCAACATTTTATTCGAAAAGTTATTCTATTGAGATTGCATTTTGATTGATGTTTTCAATGTCTGTAAGAAATACCTGATGTCTTCAGATGATATTACGGGAAAAATATACCGCGCCCCAATCGGATGAATCTCATGATTACACGAATTCACGTGATAGAATATAATAGGTTGATTTCTGTCTCTGTTCGCTTTCGGTTTTTGAAAATTTCAATTGGATGAATAGTTCAATTTAGTTCGCATGTATTCATGGAAAGCCTGCTCGCTGCAGGAATGGGTAATATTGCGAAATTGAAAAATCAGCATATTTTGCTGCGTGGTTATAAGAGTACTGAAACAAATTCATGACTCCTGGGAAAAATCAAGGAGTAGCTCCATACCTTGACATAATAACTTTAATTGATTTGAAAATTCAATTCCAAAAGTTATTTTATTGAGATTGCATTTTGATTGTTGTTTTCAATGTCTGTAAGAAATACCTGATGTCTTTAGCGGATATTTCGGGAAAAATATACTACGCCCCAATCGCAAGAATCTCATGATTACACGAATTCATGTAATAGAATAGGAGAGGTTGATTTCTGTCTCTGTTCGCCTTCGGTTTTTTAAAATTTCAATTGGCTGCACAGTTTAATTCAGATCGCATGTATTTATGAATAACCTGCCCGCTACAGGACTTAGTAATGTTGCAAATGTGAAAAATCAGCATATTTTGCTGCGTGGTTGTAAAAGTGCTGAAACAAATTCATGACTCCTAGGAAAAATCAGAAGTAGCTCTATTCCTTGACATAATAACGTTAATTGATTTGAAAATTTAATTCGAAAAGTTATTTTATTGAGATTGCATTTTGATTGTTGTTTTCAATGTCTGTAAGAAGTACCCGATGTCTTTAGCGGATATTTCGGGAAAAATATAATGCGCCTCAATCGCAAGAATCCTTTGATTACACGAATTCATGTAATAGAATATGAGAGGTTGATTTCTGTCTCTGTTCGCTTTCGGTTCTTAAAATTTCAATTGGCTGAACAGTTCAATTTAGATCGCATGTTTTCATGGATAACCTGCTCGCTGCAGGACTAAATAATATTGTGAGATTGAAAAATCAGCATATTTTGCTGCGTGGTTATGAAAGTGCTGAAATGATCTCATGACTCCTGGGAAAGATCAAGGAATGGCTCTATATATAGAGACCTAATAACGTTAATTGATTCCAAAATTTAATTCGAAAAGTTATTCTATTGAGATTGCATTTTGATTGTCTTTTTTAATGTCTGTAAGAATGACCTAATGTCTTCAGATGATATTTCGTGAAAAATATACTGCGCCTCAATGGCATGAATCTCATGTTTACACGAATTCACGTGATAGAATATAATAGGTTGATTTCTGTCTGTGTTCGCTTTCCGATTTTTAAAATTTCAATTGGCTGAATAGTTCAATTCAGATCGCATGTATTTATGAATAACCTGCCCGCTACAGGACTTAGTAATATTGCAAATGTGAAAAATCAGCATATTTTGCTGCGTGGTTATAAGAGTGCTAAAATGATCTCATGACTCCTGGGAAAAATCAAGGAATGGCTCTATATATTGACATAATAACCTTAATTGATTTGAAAATTCAATTCGAAAAGTTATTCGATTGAGATTGCATTTTGATTGTTGTTTTCAATGTCTGTAAGAAGTACCTGATGTCTTTAGCGGATATTTCGGGAAAAATATACTGCGCCTCAATCGCAAGAATCTAATGATTACACGAATTCATGTAATAGAATATGAGAGGTTGATTTCTGTCTCTGTTCGCTTTCGGTTTTTTTAAATTTAAATTGGCTGAATAGTTCAATTATAATCGCATGTATTAATGGATAACCTGCTCGCTGCAGGACTAAGTAATATTGTGAGATTGAAAAATCAGCATATTTTGCTGCGTGGTTATGAGAGTGCTAAAATGATCTCATGAATCCTGGGAAAAATCAAGGAATTGCTCTATATATAGAGACCTAATAACTTCAATTGATTCCAAAATTTAATTCGAAAAGTTATTCTATTGAGATTGCATTTTGATTGTTTTTTTCAATGTCTGTAAGAAGTACCTGATGTCTTTAGCGGATATTTCGGGAAAAATATACTGCGCCTCAATCGCAAGAATCTCATGATTACACGAATTCATGTAATAGAATATGAGAGGTTGATTTCTGTCTCTGTTCGCTTTCGGTTTTTTAAAATTTCAATTGGCTGCACAGTTCAATTCAGATCGCATGTATTTATGAATAACCTGCCCGCTACAGGACTGAGTAATATTGCAAATGTGAAAAATCAGCATATTTTGCTGCGTGGTTATAAGAGTGCTGAAACAAATTCATGACTCCTGTGAAAAATCAAGGAGTAGCTCTATACCTTTACATAAAAACGTTAATTGATTCGAAAATTTAATTCGAAAAGTTATTTTATTGAGATTGCATTTTGATTGTTGTTTTCAATGTCTGTAAGAAGTACCTGATGTCTTTAGCGGATATTTCGGGAAAAATATACTGCGCCTCAATCGCAAGAATCTCATGATTACACGAATTCATGTAATAGAATATGAGAGGTTGATTTCTGTCTCTGTTCGCTTTCGGTTTTTTAAAATTTCAATTGGCTGCACAGTTCAATTCAGATCGCATGTATTTATGAATAACCTGCCCGCTACAGGACTTAGTAATATTGCAAATGTGAAAAATCAGCATATTTTGCTCCGTGGTTATAAGAGTGCTGAAACAAATTCATGACTCCTGGGAAAAATCAAGGAGTAGCTCTATACCTTTACATAAAAACGTTAATTGATTCCAAAATTTAATTCGAAAAGTTTTTCTATTGAGATTGCATTTTGATTGTCTTTTTTAATGTCTGTAAGAATGACCTAATGTCTTCAGATGATATTTCGTGAAAAATATACTGCGCCTCAATCGCATGAATCTCATGATTACACGAATTCACGTGATAGAATATAATAGGTTGACTTCTGTCTCTGTTCGCTTTCCGTTTTTTAACATTTCAATTGGCTGAATAGTTCAATTTAGATCGCATGTATTCATGGATAGCCTGCTCGCTGCAGGACTGGGTAATATTGCGAAATTGAAAAATTAGCATATTTTGCTGCGTGGTTATAAGAGTGCTAAAATGATCTCATGACTCCTGGGAAAAATCAAGGAATGGCTCTATATATTGACATAATAACCTTAATTGATTTGAAAATTCAATTCGAAAAGTTATTCGATTGAGATTGCATTTTGATTTTTGTTTTCAATGTCTGTAAGAAGTACCTGATGTCTTTAGTGGATATTTCGGGAGAAATATACTGCGCCTCAATCGCAAGAATCTCATAATTACACGAATTCATGTAATAGAATATGAGAGGTTGATTTCTGTCTCTGTTCGCTTTCGGTTTTTTAAAATTTCAATTGGCTGAATAGTTCAATTATAATCGCATGTATTAATGGATAACTTGCTCGCTGCAGGACTGGGTAATATTGTGAGATTCAAAAATCAGCATATTTTGCTGCGTGGTTATGAGAGTGCTGAAATGATCTCATGACTCCTGGGAAAAATCAAGGAATGGCTCTATATATAGAGACCTAATAACGTTAATTGATTCCGAAATTTAATTCGAAAAGTTATTCTATTGAGATTGCATTTTGATTGTCTTCTTCAATGTCTGTAAGAAATACCTGATGTCTTCAGATGATATTTCGTGAAAAATATACTGCGCCCCAATCGCAAAAATCTCATGATTACACTAATTCACGTGATAGAATATAATAGGTTGATTTCTGTCTCTGTTCGCCTTCGGTTTTTTAAAATTTCAATTGGCTGCACAGTTCAATTCAGACCGCATGTATTTATGAATAACCTGCCCGCTTCAGGACTTAGTAATGTTGCAAATGTGAAAAATCAGCATATTTTGCTGCGTGGTTGTAAAAGTGCTGAAACAAATTCATGACTCCTGGGAAAAATCAGAAGTAGCTCTATTCCTTGACATAATAACGTTAATTGATTTGAAAATTTAATTCGAAAAGTTATTTTATTGAGATTGCATTTTGATTGTTGTTTTCAATGTCTGTAAGAAGTACCCGATGTCTTTAGCGGATATTTCGGGAAAAATATAATGCGCCTCAATCGCAAGAATCTTTTGATTACACGAATTCATGTAATAGAATATGAGAGGTTGATTTCTGTCTCTGTTCGCTTTCGATTTTTTAAAATTTCAATTGGCTGAATAGTTCAATTTAGATCGCATGTATTCATGGATAACCTGCTCGCTGCAGGACTGGGTAATATTGCGAAATTGAAAAATTAGCATATTTCGCTGTGTGGTTATAAGAGTGCTAAAATGATCTCATGACTCCTGGAAAAAATCAAGGAATGGCTCTATATATAGAGACCTAATAACGTTAATTGATTCCAAAATTTAATTCGAAAAGTTATTCTATTGAGATTGCATTTTGATTGTCTTTTTTAATGTCTGTAAGAAATACCTGATGTCTTCAGCTGATATTTCGGGAAAAATATACTGCGCCCTAATCGCAAGAATCTCATGATTACACGAATTCACGTTTTAGAATAGAATAGGTTGATGTCTGTCTCTGTTCGCTTTCGGTTTTCTAAAATTTTAATTAACTGAATAGTTCAATTTAGATCGCATGTATTCATGGATAGCCTGCTCGCTGCAGGACTGGGTAATATTGCGAAATCGAAAAATTAGCATATGTTGCTGCGTGGTTATAGCAGTGCTAAAGTGATCTCATGACTCCCGGGAAAAATCAAGAAATGGCTCTATATATTGACATAATAACTTTAATTGATTTGAAACTTCAATTCGAAAAGTTATTCGATTGCGATTGCGTTTTGATTGTTGTTTTCAATGTCTGTAAAAAATACCTGATGTCATCAAATGATATTTCGAGGAAAATATACTGCGCCCCAATCGCAAGAATTTCATGATTACACGAATTCACGTGATAGAATATAATAGGTTGGTTTCTGTCTCTGTTCGCTTTCGGTTTTTTAAAATTTCCATTGGCTGGACAGTTCAATTTAGATCGCATGTATTCATGAATAACTTGCTCGCTGCAGGACTGGGTAATATTGTGAGATTAAAAAATCAGCATATTTTGCTGCGTGGTTATAGGAGTGCTAAAATGATCTCATGACTCCTGGGAAAAGTCAAGGAATGCCTCTATATATTGACATAATAACGATAACTGATTTGAAAATTCAATTTGAAAAACTATTCTATTGAGATTGCATTTTGATTGATGTTTTCAATGTCTGTTAGAAATACCTGATATCTGCAGATGATATTTCGGGAACAATATACTGCGCCACAATCGCAAGAATCTCATGATTACACGAATTCACGTGAAAGAATATAATAGGTTGATGTCTGTCTCTGTTCGCTTTCGGATTTCTAAAATTTCAATTGGCTGAATAGTTCAATTTAGATTGCATGTATTTATAAATAACTTGCTCGCTGCAGGACTGGGTAATATTGTGAGATTGAAAAATCAGCATATTTTGCTGCGTGGATATGAGAGTGCTAAAATGATCTAATGACTCCTTGGAAAAATCAAGGAATGGCTTTATATATAGAGACCTAATGACGATAATTGATTCCAAAATTTAATTCGAAAAGTTCTTCTATTGAGATTGCATTTTATTGTCTTTTTCAATGTCTGTAAGAAATACCTGATGTCTTCAGATGATATTTCGTGAAAAATATACTGCGCATGAATCGCAAGAACCTCATGATTACACGAATTCACGTGATAGAATATAATAAGTTGATTTCTGTCTCTGTTCGCTTTCGGTTTTTTAAAATTTCAATTGGCTGAACAGTTCAATTTAGATCGCATGTATTCATGAATAACTTGCTCGCTGCAGGACTGGGTAATATTGTGAGATTAAAAAATCAGCATATTTTGCTGCGTGGTTATAGGAGTGCTAAAATGATCTCATGACTCCTGGGGAAATCAAGGAATGGCTCTATATATAGACCTAATAACGTTTATTGATTCCAAAATTTAATTCGAAAAGTTATTCTATTGACATTGCATTTTGATTAATGTTTTTAATGTCTGTAAGGAATACCTGATGTCTTCAGATGATATTTCGTGGAAAATATACTGCGCCCCAATCGCAAGAATCTCATGATTACACGAATTCACGTGACAGAATATAATAGGTTGATATCTGTCTCTGTTCGCTTTCGGTTTTCTAAAATGTCAATTGGCTGAATAGTTTAATTTAGATCGCATGTATTCATGGATAGCCTGCTTGCTGCAGGACTAGGTAATATTGCGAAATTGACGAAGTAGCATATTTTGCTGCGTGGTTATAGAAGTGCTAAAATGATCCCATGACTCCCGGGGAAAATCAAGGAATGGCTCTATATATTGACATAATAACGTTAATTGATTTGAAAATTAAATTCGAAAAGTTATTCGATTGAGATTGCATTTTGATTGTTGTTTTCAATGTCTGTAAAAAATACCTGATGTCATCAGATGATATTTCGAGGAAAACATACTGCGCCCCAATCGCAAGAATTTTATGATTACACGAACTCACGTGATAGAATATAAGAGGTTCATTTCCGTATCTGTTCGTTTTCGGTTATTTAAAATTTCAATTCGCTGAATAGTTAAATTTAGATCGCAAGTATTTATAGATAACCTACCCGCTACAGGACTTGGTAATATTGCAAAATTGATAAATCAGCATATTTTGCTGCGTGGTTATAATAGTGCTGAAACAAATTCATGACTCCTGGGAAAAATCAAGGAGTAGCTCTATACCTTGACATAATAACGTTAATTGATTTGAAAATTTAATTTGAAAAATTATTTTATTGAGATTGCATTTTGATTGTTGTTTTCAATGTCTGTAAGAAGTACCTAATGTCTTTAGCGGATATTTCGGGAAAAATATACTGCGCCTCAATCGCAAGAATCTCATGATTACACGAATTCATGTAATAGAATATGAGAGGTTGATTTCTGTCTCTGTTCGCTTTCGGTTTTTCAAAATTTCAATTGGCTGAATAGTTCAATTATAATCGCATGTATTAATGGATAACTTGCTCGCTGCAGGACTGGGTAATATTGTGAGATTCAAAAATCAGCATATTTTGCTGCGTGGTTATGAGAGTGCTGAAATGATCTCATGACTCCTGGGAAAAATCAAGGAATGGCTCTATATATAGAGACCTAATAACGTTAATTGATTCCGAAATTTAATTCGAAAAGTTATTCTATTGAGATTGCATTTTGATTGTCTTCTTCAATGTCTGTAAGAAATACCTGATGTCTTCAGATGATATTTCGTGAAAAATATACTGCGCCCCAATCGCAAAAATCTCATGATTACACTAATTCACGTGATAGAATATAATAGGTTGATTTCTGTCTCTGTTCGCCTTCGGTTTTTTAAAATTTCAATTGGCTGCACAGTTCAATTCAGACCGCATGTATTTATGAATAACCTGCCCGCTTCAGGACTTAGTAATGTTGCAAATGTGAAAAATCAGCATATTTTGCTGCGTGGTTGTAAAAGTGCTGAAACAAATTCATGACTCCTGGGAAAAATCAGAAGTAGCTCTATTCCTTGACATAATAACGTTAATTGATTTGAAAATTTAATTCGAAAAGTTATTTTATTGAGATTGCATTTTGATTGTTGTTTTCAATGTCTGTAAGAAGTACCCGATGTCTTTAGCGGATATTTCGGGAAAAATATAATGCGCCTCAATCGCAAGAATCTTTTGATTACACGAATTCATGTAATAGAATATGAGAGGTTGATTTCTGTCTCTGTTCGCTTTCGATTTTTTAAAATTTCAATTGGCTGAATAGTTCAATTTAGATCGCATGTATTCATGGATAACCTGCTCGCTGCAGGACTGGGTAATATTGCGAAATTGAAAAATTAGCATATTTCGCTGTGTGGTTATAAGAGTGCTAAAATGATCTCATGACTCCTGGAAAAAATCAAGGAATGGCTCTATATATAGAGACCTAATAACGTTAATTGATTCCAAAATTTAATTCGAAAAGTTATTCTATTGAGATTGCATTTTGATTGTCTTTTTTAATGTCTGTAAGAAATACCTGATGTCTTCAGCTGATATTTCGGGAAAAATATACTGCGCCCTAATCGCAAGAATCTCATGATTACACGAATTCACGTTTTAGAATAGAATAGGTTGATGTCTGTCTCTGTTCGCTTTCGGTTTTCTAAAATTTTAATTAACTGAATAGTTCAATTTAGATCGCATGTATTCATGGATAGCCTGCTCGCTGCAGGACTGGGTAATATTGCGAAATCGAAAAATTAGCATATGTTGCTGCGTGGTTATAGCAGTGCTAAAGTGATCTCATGACTCCCGGGAAAAATCAAGAAATGGCTCTATATATTGACATAATAACTTTAATTGATTTGAAACTTCAATTCGAAAAGTTATTCGATTGCGATTGCGTTTTGATTGTTGTTTTCAATGTCTGTAAAAAATACCTGATGTCATCAAATGATATTTCGAGGAAAATATACTGCGCCCCAATCGCAAGAATTTCATGATTACACGAATTCACGTGATAGAATATAATAGGTTGGTTTCTGTCTCTGTTCGCTTTCGGTTTTTTAAAATTTCCATTGGCTGAACAGTTCAATTTAGATCGCATGTATTCATGAATAACTTGCTCGCTGCAGGACTGGGTAATATTGTGAGATTAAAAAATCAGCATATTTTGCTGCGTGGTTATAGGAGTGCTAAAATGATCTCATGACTCCTGGGAAAAGTCAAGGAATGCCTCTATATATTGACATAATAACGATAACTGATTTGAAAATTCAATTTGAAAAACTATTCTATTGAGATTGCATTTTGATTGATGTTTTCAATGTCTGTTAGAAATACCTGATATCTGCAGATGATATTTCGGGAACAATATACTGCGCCACAATCGCAAGAATCTCATGATTACACGAATTCACGTGAAAGAATATAATAGGTTGATGTCTGTCTCTGTTCGCTTTCGGATTTCTAAAATTTCAATTGGCTGAATAGTTCAATTTAGATTGCATGTATTTATAAATAACTTGCTCGCTGCAGGACTGGGTAATATTGTGAGATTGAAAAATCAGCATATTTTGCTGCGTGGATATGAGAGTGCTAAAATGATCTAATGACTCCTTGGAAAAATCAAGGAATGGCTTTATATATAGAGACCTAATGACGATAATTGATTCCAAAATTTAATTCGAAAAGTTCTTCTATTGAGATTGCATTTTATTGTCTTTTTCAATGTCTGTAAGAAATACCTGATGTCTTCAGATGATATTTCGTGAAAAATATACTGCGCATGAATCGCAAGAACCTCATGATTACACGAATTCACGTGATAGAATATAATAGGTTGATTTCTGTCTCTGTTCGCTTTCGGTTTTTTAAAATTTCAATTGGCTGAACAGTTCAATTTAGATCGCATGTATTCATGAATAACTTGCTCGCTGCAGGACTGGGTAATATTGTGAGATTAAAAAATCAGCATATTTTGCTGCGTGGTTATAGGAGTGCTAAAATGATCTCATGACTCCTGGGGAAATCAAGGAATGGCTCTATATATAGACCTAATAACGTTTATTGATTCCAAAATTTAATTCGAAAAGTTATTCTATTGACATTGCATTTTGATTAATGTTTTTAATGTCTGTAAGGAATACCTGATGTCTTCAGATGATATTTCGTGGAAAATATACTGCGCCCCAATCGCAAGAATCTCATGATTACACGAATTCACGTGACAGAATATAATAGGTTGATATCTGTCTCTGTTCGCTTTCGGTTTTCTAAAATGTCAATTGGCTGAATAGTTTAATTTAGATCGCATGTATTCATGGATAGCCTGCTTGCTGCAGGACTAGGTAATATTGCGAAATTGACGAAGTAGCATATTTTGCTGCGTGGTTATAGAAGTGCTAAAATGATCCCATGACTCCCGGGGAAAATCAAGGAATGGCTCTATATATTGACATAATAACGTTAATTGATTTGAAAATTAAATTCGAAAAGTTATTCGATTGAGATTGCATTTTGATTGTTGTTTTCAATGTCTGTAAAAAATACCTGATGTCATCAGATGATATTTCGAGGAAAACATACTGCGCCCCAATCGCAAGAATTTTATGATTACACGAACTCACGTGATAGAATATAAGAGGTTCATTTCCGTATCTGTTCGTTTTCGGTTATTTAAAATTTCAATTCGCTGAATAGTTAAATTTAGATCGCAAGTATTTATAGATAACCTACCCGCTACAGGACTTGGTAATATTGCAAAATTGATAAATCAGCATATTTTGCTGCGTGGTTATAATAGTGCTGAAACAAATTCATGACTCCTGGGAAAAATCAAGGAGTAGCTCTATACCTTGACATAATAACGTTAATTGATTTGAAAATTTAATTTGAAAAATTATTTTATTGAGATTGCATTTTGATTGTTGTTTTCAATGTCTGTAAGAAGTACCTAATGTCTTTAGCGGATATTTCGGGAAAAATATACTGCGCCTCAATCGCAAGAATCTCATGATTACACGAATTCATGTAATAGAATATGAGAGGTTGATTTCTGTCTCTGTTCGCTTTCGGTTTTTCAAAATTTCAATTGGCTGAATAGTTCAATTTAGATCGCATGTATTGATGGATAACCTGCTCGCTGCAGGACTGGGTAATATTGTGAGGTTTAAAAATCAGCATATTTTGCGGCGTGGATTATGAGAGTGCTAAAATGATCTCATGACTCCTGGGAAAAATCATGGAATGGCTCCATATATAGAGACCTAATAACGTTAATTGATTCTAAAATTTAATTCGAAAAGTTATTCTATTGAGATTGCATTTTGATTGATGTTTTCAATGTCTGTAAGATATACCTGATGTCATCAGATGATATTTTGGGCACAATATACTGCGCCCCAATCGCAAGAATCTCATGATTACACGAATTCACGTGACAGAATATAATTGGTTGATGTCTGGCTCTGTTCGCTTTCGGTTTTCTAATATTTCAATTGGCTAAATAGTTCGATTTAGATCGCATGTACTCATGGATATCCTGCTCGCTGCAGGACTGGGTAATATTGCGAAATTGAAAAATTAGCATATTTTGCTGCATGGTTATATGAGTGCTAAAATGATCTCATGACTTCTGGGAAAAATCAAGGAATGGCTCTATATATTGACATAATAACCTGAATTGATTTGAAAATTCAATTCGAAAATTTATTCGATCGAGATTGCATTTTGATTGTTGTTTTCAATGTCTGTAAGAAGTAGCTGATGTCTTTAGCGAATATTTCGGGAAAAATATACTGCGCCTCAATCGCAAGAATCTCATGATTACACGAATTCATGTAATAGAATACGAGAGGTTGATTACTGTCTCTGTTCGCTTTCGGTTTTTTAAAATTTCAATTCGCTGAACAGTTCAATTTAAATCGCATGTATTCATAAATAACCTGCGCGCTACAGGACTTAGTAATATTGCAAAATTAAAAAATCAGCATATTTTGCTGCGTGGTTATAAGAGTGCTGAAACACATTCATGACTCCTGGGAAAAATTAAGGAGTAGCTCTATACCTTGACATAATAGCGTTAATTGATTTGAAAATTTATTCGAAAAGTTATTCTATTGAGATTGCATTCTGATTGTCTTTTTCAATGTCTGTAAGAAATACCTGATGCGTTCAGATGATATTTCGTGAAAAATATACTGCGCCACTTTCGCAAGAATCTCATGATTACACGAATTCACGTGATAGAATATAATAGGTTGATTTCTGTCTCTGTTCGCTTTCGGTTTTTTAAAATTTTAATTCGCTGAATAGTTAAATTTAGATCGCAAGTATTCATGAATAACTTGCTCGCTGCAGAACTGGGTAATATCGTGAGATTAGAAAATCAGCATTTTTTGCTGGGTGGTTATAGGAGTGCTAAAATGATCTCATGACTCCTGGGAAAAATCAAGGAATGGCTCTATATATTGACATAATAACGTTAACTGATTTGAAAATTCAATTTAAAAAACTATTCTGTTGAGATTGCATTTTGATTGATGTTTTCAATGTCTGTAAGAAATACCTGATGTCTTCAGATGATATTTCGGAACAATATACTGCGCCTCAATCGCAAGAATCTCATGATTACACGAATTCACGTGATAGAATATAATAAGTTGATGTCTGTCTCTGTTCGCTTTTGGTTTTCTAAAATTTTAATTGGCTGAATAGTTCAATTTAGATCGCATGTATTCATGAATAACTTGCTCGCTGCAGGACTGGGTAATATTGTAAGAGTTAAAAATCAGCATATTTTGCTGCGTGGTTATGAGAGTGCTAAAATGATCTGATGACTCCTGGGAAAAATCAAGGAATGGCTCTATACATAGAGACCTAATAACGTTAATTGATTTGAACATTCAATTCGAAAAGTTATTCGATTGAGATTGCATTTTGATTGTTGTTTTCAATGTCTGTAAAAAATACCTGATGTCATCAGATGATATTTCGAGGAAAATTTACTGCGCCCCAATCGCAAGAATTTCATGATTACACGAACTCACGTGATAGAATATAAGAGTTTGATTTCCGTACCTGTTCGCTTTCGGTTATTTAAAATTTCAATTCGCTGGATAGTTAAATTTAGATCGCAAGTATTTATAGATAACCTACCCGCTACAGGACTTGGTAATATTGCAAAATTGATAAATCAGCATATTTTGCTGCGTGGTTATAAGAGTGCTGAAACAAATTCATGACTCCTGGGAAAAATCAAGGAGTAGCTCTATACCTTGACATAATAACGTTAATTGATTTGAAAATTTAATTCGAAAAGTTATTCTATTGAGATTGCATTTTGATTGTCTTTTTTAGTGTCTGTAAGAAATACCTAATGTCTTCAGATGATATTCCGTGAAAAATATACTGCGCCCCAATCGCAAGAATCTCATGATTACACGAATTCACGTGACAGAATATAATTGGTTAATGTCTGGCTCTGTTCACTTTCGGTTCTCTTAAATTTCAATTGGCTAAATAGTTTTATTTAGATCGCATGTATTCATGGATATCCTGCTCGCTGCAGGACTGGGTAATATTGCGAAATTGAAAAATTAGCATATTTTGCTGCCTGGTTATAGGAGTGCTAAAATGATCTCATGACTTCTGGGAAAAATCAAGGGATAACTCTATATATTGACATAATAACCTGAATTGATTTGAAAATTCAATTCGAAAATTCATTCGATCGAGATTGCATTTTGATTGTTGTTTCCAATGTCTGTAAGAAGTACCTGATGTCTTTAGCGAATATTTCGGGAAAAATATACTGCGCCTCAATCGCAAGGATCTCATGATTACACGAATTCATGTAATAGAATTTGAGAGGTTGATTTCTGTCTCTGTTCGCTTTCGGTTTTTTAAAATTTTAATTCGCTCAACAGTTCAATTTAGATCGCATGTATTCATGAATAACTTGTTCGCTGCAGGACTGAATAATATTGTGAGATAAAAAAATCAAAATATTTTGCTGCGTGGTTATAGGAGTGCTAAAATGATCTCATGACTCCCGGGGAAAATCAAGGAATGGCTCTATATATTGACATAATAACGTTAATTGATTTGAAAATTCAATTCGAAAAGTTATTCGATTGAGATTGCATTTTGATTGTTGTTTTCAATGTCTGTAAAAAATACCTGATGTCATCAGATGATATTTCGAGGAAAATTTACTGCGCCCCAATCGCAAGAATTTCATGATTACACGAATTCACGTGACAGAATATAAGAGGTTGATTTCCGTATCTAGTCGCTTTCGGTTATTTAAAATTTTAATTCGCTGAATAGTTAAGTTTAGATCGCAAGTATTTATGGATAACCTGCCCGCTACAGAACTTGGTAATATTGCAAAATTGAAAAATCAGCATATTTTGCTGCGTGGTTACAAGAGTGCTGAAACAAATTCATGACTCCTGGGAAAAATCAAGGAGTAGCTCTATACCTTGACATAATAACGTTAATTGATTGGGAAATTTAATTCGAAAAGTTATTTTATTGAGATTGCATTTTGATTGTTGTTTTCAATGTCTGTAAGAAGTACCTGATGTCTTTAGCGGATATTTCGGGAAAAATATACTGCGCCTCAATCGCAAGAATCTCATGATTACACGAATTCATGTAACAGAATATGAGAGGTTGATTTCTGTCTCCGTTCGCTTTCGGTTTTTGAAAATTTCAATTTTCTGAACAGTTCAATTTAGATCGCATGTATTCATGAATAAATTGCTCGATGCAGGACTGAGTAATATTGTGAGCTTAAAAAATCAGCATATTTTGCTGCGTGGTTATAGGAGTGCTAAAATGATCTCATGACTCCTGAGAAAAATCAAGGAATGGCTCTATATATAGACCTGATAACGTTAATTGATTCCAAAATTTAATTCGAAAAGTTATTCTATTGACATTGCATTTTGATTGATGTTTTCAATGTCTGTAAGAAATACCTGATGTCTTCAGATGATATTTCGTGGAAAATATACTGCGCCTCAATCGCAAGAATCTCATGATTACACGAATTCACGTGATAGAATATAAGAGGTTGATTTCCGTATCTGTTCGCTTTCGGTTATTTAAAATTTCAATTCGCTGAATAGTTAAATTTAGATCACAAGTATTTATGGATAGCCTGCTCGCTGCAGCACTAGGTAATATTGCGAAATTGAAAAATTAGCATATTTTGCTGCGTGGTTATAGAAGTGCTAAAATGATCTCATGACTCCTGGGAAAAATTAAGGAATGGCTCTATATATTGACATTATAACCTTAATTGATTTAAAAATTCAATTCGAAAAGTTATTCGATTAGGATTGAATTTTGATTGTTGTTTTCAATGTCTGTGAGAAGTACCTGATTTCTTTAGCGGATATTTCGGGAAAAATATAATGCGCCCCAATCGCAAGAATCTCATGATTACACGAATTAATGTGATAGAATATAATAGGTTGATGTCTGTCTCTGTTCGCTTTCGGTTTTCTAAAATTTTAATTGGCTGCATAGTTCAATTTAGATCGCATGTATTCATGGATATCCTGCCCGCTACAGGACTTAGTAATATTGCAAAATTGAAATCAGCATATTTTGCTGCGTGGTTATAAGAGTGCTGAAACAAATTCATGACTCCTGGGAAAAATCAAGGAGTAGCTCTATACCTTTACATAAAAACGTTAATTGATTCGAAAATTTAATTCGAAAAGTTATTTTATTGAGATTGCATTTTGATTGTTGTTTTCAATGTCTGTAAGAAGTACCTGATGTCTTAAGCGGATATTTCGGGAAAAATATACTGCGCCTCAATCGCAAGAATCTCATGATTACACGAATTCATGTAATAGAATATGAGAGGTTGATTTCTGTCTCTGTTCGCTTTCGGTTTTTTAAAATTTCAATTGGCTGCACAGTTCAATTCAGATCGCATGTATTTATGAATAACCTGCCCGCTACAGGACTTAGTAATATTGCAAATGTGAAAAATCAGCATATTTTGCTGCGTGGTTATAAGAGTGCTGAAACAAATTCATGACTCCTGGGAAAAATCAAGGAGTAGCACTATACCTTTACATAAAAACGTTAATTGATTCCAAAATTTAATTCGAAAAGTTTTTCTATTGAGATTGCATTTTGATTGTCTTTTTTAATGTCTGTAAGAATGACCTAATGTCTTCAGATGATATTTCGTGAAAAATATACTGCGCCTCAATCGCATGAATCTCATGATTACACGAATTCACGTGATAGAATATAATAGGTTGACTTCTGTTTCTGTTCGCTTTCCGTTTTTTAACATTTCAATTGGCTGAATAGTTCAATTTAGATCGCATGTATTCATAGATAGCCTGCTCGCTGCAGGACTGTGTAATATTGCGAAATTGAAAAATTAGCATATTTTGCTGCGTGGTTATAAGAGTGCTAAAATGATCTCATGACTCCTGGGAAAAATCAAGGAATGGCTCTATATATTGACATAATAACCTTAATTGATTTGAAAATTCAATTCGAAAAGTTATTCGATTGAGATTGCATTTTGATTTTTGTTTTCAATGTCTGTAAGAAGTACCTGATGTCTTTAGCGGATATTTCGGGAAAAATATACTGCGCCTCAATCGCAAGAATCTCATAATTACACGAATTCATGTAATAGAATATGAGAGGTTGATTTCTGTCTCTGTTCACTTTCGGTTTTTTAAAATTTCAATTGGCTGAATAGTTCAATTATAATCGCATGTATTAATGGATAACTTGCTCGCTGCAGGACTGGGTAATATTGTGAGATTCAAAAATCAGCATATTTTGCTGCGTGGTTATGAGAGTGCTGAAATGATCTCATGACTCCTGGGAAAAATCAAGGAATGGCTTTATATATAGAGACCTAATAACGTTAATTGATTCCAAAATTTAATTCGAAAAGTTATTCTATTGAGTTTGCATTTTGATTGTCTTTTTTAATGTCTGTAAGAATGACCTTATGTCTTCAGATGATATTTCGTGAAAAATATACTGCGCCTCAATCGCAAGAATCTCATGATTACAAGAATTCATGTAATAGAATATGAGAGGTTGATTTCTGTCTCTGTTCGCTTTCGGTTTTTTAAAATTTCAATTGGCTGAACAGTTCAATTTAGATCGCATGTATTCATGGATAACTTGCTCGCTGCAGGACTGGGTAATATTGTGAGATTAGAAAATCAGCATATTTTGCTGCGTGGTTATGAGAGTGCTGAAATGATCTCATGACTCCTGGGAAAAATCAAGGAATGGCTCTATATATAGAGACCTAATAACGTTAATTGATTCGAAAATTTAATTCGAAAAGTTATTCTATTGAGATTGCATTTTGATTGTCTTTTTCAATGTCTGTTAGAAATACCTGATGTCTTCAGATGATATTTCGTGAAAAATATACTGCGCCCCAATCGCAAGAATCTCATGATTACACGAATTCACGTGATAGAATATGATAGGTTGATTTCTGTCTCTGTTCGCTTTCGGTTTTTTAAAATTTCAATTGGATGAATAGTTCAATTTAGTTCGCATGTATTCATGGATAGCCTGCTCGCTGCAGGACTGGGTAATATTGCGAAATTGAAAAATCAGCATATTTTGCTGCGTGGATATAAGAGTGCTGAAACAAATTCATGACTCTTGGGAAAAATCAAGGAGTAGCTCCATACCTTGACATAGTAACGTTAATTGATTTGAAAATTTAATTCGAAAAGTTATTTTATTGAGATTGCATTTTGATTGTTGTTTTCAATGTCTGTAAAAAATACCTGATGTCATCAGATTATATTTCGGGAAAAATATTCTGCGCCCCAATCGCAAGAATCTCATGCTTACACGAATTCACGTGATAGAATATAATAGGTTGATTTCTGTCTCTGTTCGCTTTTGGTTTTGTAAAATTTCAATTGGCTGCACAGTTCAATTTAGATCGCATGTATTCATGGATATCCTGCTCGCTGCAGGACTAAATAATATTGTGAGATTGAAAAATCAGCATATTTTGCTGCGTGGTTATGAAAGTGCTGAAATGATCTCATGACTCCTGGGAAAAATCAAGGAATGGCTCTATATATAGAGATCTAATAACGTTAATTAATTCCAAAATTTAATTCGAAAAGTTTTTCTATTGAGATTGCATTTTGATTGTCTTTTTTAATGTTTGTAAGAATTACCTGATGTCTTTAGATGATATTTCGTGAAAAATATACTGCGCCCCAATCGCATGAATCTCATGATTACACGAATTCACGTGATAGAATATAATAGGTTGATTTCTGTGTCTGTTCGCTTTCGGTTTTTTTAAATTTCAATTGACTACACAGTTCAATTTAGATCGCATGTATTCATGGATAACCTGCTCGCTGCAGGACTAAATAATATTGTGAAATTGAAAAATCAGCATATTTTGCTGCGTGGTTATGAAAGTGCTGAAATGATCTCATGACTCCTGGGAAAAATCAAGGAATGGCTCTTAATATAGAGACCTAATAACGTTAAATCATTCCAAAATTTAATTCGAAAAGTTATTCTATTGAGATTGCATTTCGATTGTCTTTTTTAATAGCTGTAAGAATTACCTGATGTCTTCAGATGATATTTCGTGAAAAATATACTGCGCCCCAATCGCAAGAATTTCATGATTACACGAATTCACGTAATAGAATGTAATAGGTTGATTTTTGTCTCTGTTTGCTTTCGGTTTTTTAAAATTTCCATTGGCTAAACAGTTCAATTCAGATCGCATGTATTTATGAATAACCTGCCCGCTACAGGACTTAGTAATATTGCAAATGTGAAAAATCAGCATATTTTGCTGCGTGGTTATAAGAGTGCTGAAACAAATTCATGACTCCTGGGAAAAATCAAGGAGTAGCTCTATACCTTTACATAATAACGTTAATTGATTTGAAAATTTTATTCGAAAAGTTATTTTATTGAGATTGCATTTTGATTGTTGTTTTCAATGTCTGTAAGAAGTACCTGATGACTTTAGCGGATATTTCGGGAAAAATATACTGCGCCTCAATCGCAAGAATCTCAGGATTACACGAATTCATGTAATAGAATATGAGAGGTTGATTTCTGTCTCTGTTCGCTCTCGGTTTTTTAAAATTTCAATTGGCTGAACAGTTCAATTTAGATCGCATGTATTCATGAATAACTTGCTCGCTGCAGGACTAAATAATATTGTGAGATTGAAAAATCAGCATATTTTACTGCGTGGTTATGAAAGTTCTGGAATGATCTCATGACTCCTGGTAAAAATCAAGGAATAGCTCTATATATAGAGACCTAATAACGTTAATTGATTTCAAAATTTAATTCGAAAAGTTATTCTATTAAGATTGCATTTTGATTGTCTTTTTTAATGTCTTTAAGAATTACCTGATGTGTTCAGATGATATTTCGTGAAAAATATACTGCGCCCCAATCGCAAGAATCTCATGATTACACGAATTCACGTGATAGAATATAATAGGTTGATTTCTGTCTCGGTTCGCTTTCGGTTTTTTTAAATTTCAATTGGATGAATAGTTCAATTTAGTTCGCATGTATTCAAGGATAGCCTGCTCGCTGCAGGACTGGGTAATATTGCGAAATTGAAAAATCAGCATATTTTGCTGCGTGGTTATAAGAGTGCTGAAACAAATTCATGACTCTTGGGAAAAATCAAGGAGTAGCTCCATACCTTGACATAGTAACGTTAAGTGATTTGAAAATTTAATTCGAAAAGTTATTTTATTGAGATTGCATTTTGATTGTTGTTTTCAATGTCTGTAAAAAATACCTGATGTCATCAGATTATATTTCGGGAAAAATATTCTGCGCCCCAATCGCATGAATCTCATGATTACACGAATTCACGTGATAGAATATAATAGGTTGATTTCTGTGTCTGTTCGCTTTCGGTTTTTTTAAATTTCAATTGACTACACAGTTCAATTTAGATCGCATGTATTCATGGATAACCTGCTCGCTGCAGTACTAAATAATATTGTGAGATTGAAAAATCAGCATAATTTGCTGCGTGGTTATGAAAGTGCTGAAATGATCTCATGACTCCTGGGAAAAATCAAGGAATGGCTCTATATATAGAGACCTAATTACGTTAATTGATTCTAAAATTTAATTCGAAAAGTTATTCTATTGAGATTGCATTTCGATTGTCTTTTTTAATAGCTGTAAGAATTACCTGATGTCTTCAGATGATATTTCGTGAAAAATATACTGCGCCCCAATCGCAAGAATTTCATGATTACACGAATTCACGTAATAGAATGTAATAGGTTGATTTTTGTCTCTGTTCGCTTTCGGTTTTTTAAAATTTCCATTGGCTAAACAGTTCAATTCAGATCGCATGTATTTATGAATAACCTGCCCGCTACAGGACTGAGTAATATTGTGAGATTAAAAAATCAGCATATTTTGCTGCGTGGTTATAGGAGTGCTAGAATGATCTCATGACTCCTGGGAAAAATCAAGGAATGGCTCTATATATTGACATAATAACGTTAATTTATTTAAAAATTCAATTCGAAAAACTATTCTATTGAGATTGCATTTTGATTGTTGTTTTCAATTTCTGTAAGAAATACTTGATGTCTCTAGATTATATTTCGGGAAAAATACTCTGCGCCCCAACCGCAAGAATCTCATGATTACACGAATTCACGTGACAGAATATAATAGGTTGATTTCTGTCTCTGTTCGCTTTTGGTTTTGTAAAATTTCAATTGGCTGCACAGTTCAATTCAGATCGCATGTATTTATGAATAACCTGCGCGCTACAGGACTCGGTAATATTGCAAAATTGAAAAATCAGCATATTTTGCTCTCGTGGTGGTAGAAGTGCTGAAACAAATTCATGACTCCTGGGAAAAATCAAGGAGTAGCTCTATACCTTGACATAATAACGTTAATTGATTTGAAAATTTAATTCGAAAAGTTATTTTATTGAGATTGCATTTTGATTGTTGTTTTCAATGTCTGTAAGAAGTACCTGATGTCTTTAGCGGATATTTCGGGAAAAATATAATGCGCCTCGATCGCAAGAATCTTTTGATTACACGAATTCATGTAATAGAATATGAGAGGTTGATTTCTGTCTCTGTTCGCTTTCGGTTTTTTAAAATTTCAATTGGCTGAACAGTTTAATTTAGATCGCATGTATTCATGGATAACCTGCTCGCTGCAGGACTAAATAGTATTGTGAGATTGAAAAATCAGCATATTTTGCTGATTTGTTATGAAAGTGCTGAAATGATCTCATGACTCCTGGGAAAAATCAAGGAATGGCTCTATATATAGAGACCTAATAACGTTAATTGATTCCAAAATTTAATTCGAAAAGTTATTCTATTGAGATTGCATTTTGATTGTCTTTTTTAATGTCTGTAAGAATTACCTGATGTCTTCAGATGATATTTTGTGAAAAATATACTGCGCCCGAATCGCAAGAATCTCATGATTACACAAATTCACGTAATAGAATGTAATAGGTTGATTTTTGTCTCTGTTCGCTTTCGGTTTTTTAAAATTTCCATTGGCTAAACAGTTTAATTTAGATCGCATGTATTCATGAATAACTTGCTCGCTGCAGGACTGTGTAATATTGTGAGATTAAAAAATCAGCATATTTTGCTGCGTGGTTATAGGAGTGCTAGAATGATCTCATGACTCCTGGGAAAAATCAAGAAATGGCTCTATATATAGACCTAATAATGTTAATTGATTCCAAAATATAATTCGAAAAGTTATTCTATTGAGATTGCATTTTGATTGATGTTTTCCATGTCTGTAAGAAATACCTGATGTCTTCAGATGATATTTCGGGAAAAACATACTGCGCCCCAATCGCAAGAATCTCATGATTACACGAATTCACGTGATAGAATATAATAGGTTGATGTCTGTCTCTGTTCGCTTTCGGTTTTCTAAAATTTCAATTGGCTGAATAGTTCAATTTAGATCGCATGTTTTCATGGATAGCCTGCTCACTGCAGGACTGGGTAATATTACGAAATTGAAAAATAAGCATGTTTTGCTTCGTGGTTATAGAAGTGCTAAAATGATCTCGTGACTCCCGGGGAAAATCAAGGAATAGCTCTTTATATTGACATAATAACGTTAATTGATTTCAAAATTCAATTCGAAAAGTTATTCGATTGACATTGCATTTTGATTGTTGTTTTCAATGTCTGTAAAAAATACCTGATGTCATCAGATTATATTTCGAGGAAAATATACTGCGCCCCAATCGCAAGAATTTCATGATAATAAGAATTCACGTCATAAAATATAAGAAGTTGATTTCCGTATCTATTCTCTTTCGGTTAATTAAAATTTTCATTCGCCGAATAGTTAAATTTAGATCGCAAGTATTTATGCATAACCTGCCCGCTACAGGACTTGGTAATATTGCAAAATTGAAAACTCAGCATATTTCGCTGCGTGGTTACAAGAGTGCTGAAACAAATTCATGACTCCTGGGAAAAATCAAGGAGTAGCTCTATAGCTTGACATAATAACGTTAATTGATTTGAAAATTTAATTCGAAAAGTTATTTTATTGATATTGCATTTTGATTGTTGATTTCAATGTCTGTAAGAAGTACCTGATGTCTTTAGCGGATATTTCGTGAAGAATATAATGCGCCTCAATCGCAAGAATCTCTTGATTACACGAATTCATGTAATAGAATATGAGAGGTTGATTTCTGTCTCTGTTCGCTTTCGGTTTTTTAAAATTTCAATTGGCTGAACAGTTCAATTTAGATCGCATGTATTCATGGATAACCTGCTCGCTGCAGGACTAAATAATATTGTGAAATTGAAAAATCAGCATATTTTGCTGCGTGGTTATGAAAGTGCTGAAATGATCTCATGACTCCTGGGAAAAATCAAGGAATGGCTCTATATATAGAGACCTAATAACGTTAATTGATTCCAAAATTTAATCCGAAAAGTTATTCTATTGAGATTGCATTTTGATTGTCTTTTTTAATGTCTGTAAGAATTACCTGATGTCTTCAGATGATATTTTGTGAAAAATATACTGCGCCCCAATCGCAAGAATCTCATGATTACACGAATTCACGTAATAGAATGTAATAGGTTGATTTTTGTCTCTGTTCGCTTTCGGTTTTTTCAAATTTCCATTGGCTAAACAGTTCAATTTAGATCGCATGTATTCATGAATAACTTGCCCGCTGCAGGACTGAGTAATATTGTGAGATTAAAAAATCAGCATATTTTGCTGCGTGGTTATAGGAGTGCTAGAATGATCTCATGACTCCTGGGAAAAATCAAGGAATGGCTTTATATATAGACCTAATAATGTTAATTGATTCCAAATTTTAATTCGAAAAGTTATTCTATTGAAATTGCATTTTGATTGATGTTTTCAATGTCTGTAAGAAATACCTGATTTCTTCAGATGATATTTCGGGAAAAACATACTCCGCCCCAATCGCAAGAATCTCATGATTACACGAATTCACGTGATAGAATATAATAAGTTGATGTTTGTCTCTGTTCGCTTTCGGTTTTCTAAAATTTCAATTGGCTGAATAGTTCAATTTAGATCGCATGTATTCATGTATAGCCTGCTCGCTGCAGGACTGTTCAATATTGCGAAATTGAAAAATTAGCATATTTTGCTTCGTGGTTATAGAAGTGCTAAAATGATCTCATGACTCCCGGGGAAAATCAAGGAATGGCTCTTTATATTGACATAATAACGTTAATTGATTTAAAAATTTAATTCGAAAAGTTATTTTATTGAGATTGCATTTTCATTGTTGTTTTCAATGTCTGTAAGAAGTACCTGATGTCTTTAGCGGATATTTTGGGAAAAATATAATGCGCCCCAATCGCAAGAATCACATGATTACACGCATTCACGTGATTGAATATAATAGGTTCATTTCTTTCTCTGTTCGCTTTCGGTTTTTTAAAATTTCAATTGGCTGCACAGTTCAATTCAGATCGCATGTATTTATGAATAACCTGCCCGCTACAGGACTTAGTAATATTGCAAATGTGAAAAATCAGCATATTTTGCTGCGTGGTTATAAGAGTGCTGAAACAAATTCATGACTTTTGGGAAAAATCAAGGAGTAGCTCTATACCTTTACATAAAAACGTTAATTGATTCGAAAATTTAATTCGAAAAGTTATTTCATTGAGATTGCATTTTGATTGTTGTTTTCAATGTCTGTAAGAAGTACCTGATGTCTTTAGCGGATATTTCGTGAAAAATATACTGCGCCCCAATCGCAAGAATCTCATGATTACACGAATTCACGTGATAGAATATAACAGGTTGATTTCTGTCTCTGTTCGCTTTCGGTTTTTTAAAATTTCCATTGGCTGAACAGTTCAATTTAGATCGCATGTATTCATGAATAACTTGCTCGCTGCAGGACTGGGTAATATTGTAAGATTAAAAAGTCAGCATATTTTGCTGCGTGGTTATAGGAGTGCTAAAATGATTTCATGACTCCTATGAAAAATCAAGGAATAGCTTTATATATAGACCTAATAATGTTAATTGATTCCAACATTTAATTCGAAAAGTTATTCTATTGAGATTGCATTTTGATTGATGTTTTCAATGTCTGTAAGAAATACCTGATGTCTTCAGATGATATTACGGGAAAAATATACCGCGCCCCAATCGGAAGAATCTCATGATTACACGAATTCACGTGATAGAATATAATAGGTTGATTTCTGTCTCTGTTCGCTTTCGGTTTTTGAAAATTTCAATTGGATTAATAGTTCAATTTAGTTCGCATGTATTCATGGAAAGCCTGCTCGCTGCAGGACTGGGTAATATTGCGAAATTGAAAAATCAGCATATTTTGCTGCGTGGTTATAAGAGTGCTGAAACAAATTCATGACTTTTGGGAAAAATCAAGGAGTAGCTCTATACCTTTACATAAAAACGTTAATTGATTCGAAAATTTAATTCGAAAAGTTATTTCATTGAGATTGCATTTTGATTGTTGTTTTCAATGTCTGTAAGAAGTACCTGATGTCTTTAGCGGATATTTCGTGAAAAATATACTGCGCCCCAATCGCAAGAATCCCATGATTACACGAATTCACGTGATAGAATATAATAGGTTGATTTCTGTCTCTGTTCGCCCTTGGTTTTGTAAAATTTCAATTGGCTGCACAGTTCAATTTAGATCGCATGTATTCATGGATTACCTGCTCGCTGCAGGACTAAATAATATTGTGAGATTGAAAAATCAGCATATTTTGCTGCGTGGTTATGAAAGTCCTGAAATGATCTCATGACTCCTAGGAAAAATCAAGGAATGGCTCTATATATAGAGACCTAATAACGTTAATTGATTCCAAAATTTAATTCGAAAAGTTATTCTATTGAGATTGCATTTTGATTGTCTTCTTTAATGTCTGTAAGAATTACCTGATGTCTTCAGATGATATTTCGTGAAAAATATACTGCGCCCCAATCGCAAGAATCTCATGATTACACGAATTCACGTAATAGAATGTAATAGGTTGATTTTTGTCTCTGTTCGCTTTCGGTTTTTTAAAATTTCCCTTTGCTAAACAGTTTAATTTAGATCGCATGTATTCATGAATAACTTGCTCGCTGCAGGACTGGGTAATATTGTGAGATTAAATAATCAGCATATTTTGCTGCGTGGTTATAGGAGTGCTAGAATGATCTCATGACTCTTGGGAAAAATCAAGGAATAGCTCTATATATAGACATAATATTGTTAATTGATTCCAAAATTTAATTCGAAAAGTTATTCTATTCAGATTGCATTTTGATAGATGTTTTCAATTTCTGTAAGAAATACCTGATGTCTTTAGCGGATATTTCGGGAAAAATATACTGCGCCTCAATCGCAAGCATCTCATGATTACACTGATTCATGTGAAAGAATATAATAGGTTGATTTCTGTCTCTGTTCGCTTTCGGTTTTTTAAAATTTCAATTGGCTGCACAGTTCAATTTAGATCGCATGTATTTATGAATAACCTGCCCGCTACAGGACTTAGTAATATTGCAAAATTAAAAATCAGCATATTTTGCTGCGTGGTTATAAGAGTGCTGAAACACATTCATGACTCCTGGGAAAAATCAAGGAGTAGCTTTATACCTTGACATAATAACGTTAATTGATTTGAAAATTTAATTCGAAAAGTTATTCTATTGAGATTGAATTTTGATAGTCTTTTTCAATGTCTGTAAGAAATACCTGATGTCTTCAGATGATATTTCGTGAAAAATATACTGCGCCCCAATCGCAAGAATCTCATGATTACACGAATTCACGTTATAGAATATAATAGGTTGATTTCTGTCTCTGTGCGCTTTCGGTTTTTTAAAATTTCAATTGGCTGAATAGTTAAATTTAGATCGCATGTATTCATGGATAGCCTGCTCGCTGCAGGAGTAGGTAATATTGCGAAATTGAAAAATTAGCATATTTTGCTGCGTGGTTATAAAAGTGCTAAAATGATCTCATGACTTCTGAAGAAATCAAGGAATGGCTCTATATATTGACATAATAACCTTAATTGATTTGAAAATTCAATTCGGAAAGTTATTCGATTGAGATTGCGTTTTGATTGTCGTTTTCAATGTCTGTAAAAAATACCTTATGTCATCAGATGATATTTCGAGGAAAATATACTGCGCCCCAATCGCAAGAATTTCATGATTACACGAATTCACGTGATAGAATATAAGAGGTTGATTTCCGTATCTGTTCGCTTTCGGTTATTTCAAATTTTAATTCGCCGAATAGTTAAATTTAGATCGCATGTATTCATGAATAACTTGCTCGCTGCAGGACTGAGTAATATTGTGAGATTAAATAATCAGCATATTTTGCTGCGTGGTTATAGGAGTGCTAGAATGATATCATGACTCCTGGGTAAAATCCTGGAATGGCTCTATATATAGACCTAATAATGTTAATTGATTCCAAAATTAAATTCGAAAAGTTATTCGATTGAGATTGCATTTTGATTGTCTTTTTTAATGTCTGTAAGAATTACCTGATGTGTTCAGATGATATTTCGTGAAAAATATACTGTGCCCCAATCGCAAGAATCTCATGATTACACGAATTCACGTGATAGAATATAATAGGTTGATTTCTGTCTCTGTTCGCTTTCGGTTTTTTAAAATTTCCATTGGCTGAACAGTTCAATTTAGATCGCATGTATTCATGAATAACTTGCTCGCTGCAAGACTGGGTAATATTGTAAGAATAAAAAATCAGCATATTTTGCTGTGTGGTTATAGGCGTGCTAAAATGATCTCATGACTCCTATTAAAAATTAAGGAATGGCTCTATATATAGACCTAATAATGTTAATTGATTCCAAAATTTAATTCGAAAAGTTATTCTATTGAGATTGCATTTTGATTGATGTTTTCCATGTCTGTAAGAAATACCTGATGTCTTCAGATGATATTACGGGAAAAATATACCGCGCCCCAATCGCAAGAATCTCATGATTACACGAATTCGCGTGATAGAATATAATGGGTTGATTTCTGTCTTTGTTCGCTTTCGGTTTTTTAAAATTTCAATTGGATGAATAGTTCAATTTAGTTCGCATGTATTCATGGATAGCCTGCTCGCTGCATGACTGGGTAATATTGCGAAATTGAAAAATCAGCATATTTTGCTGCGTGTTTATAAGAGTGCTGAAACAAATTCATGACTCCTGGGAAAAATTAAGGAGTAGCTCCATACCTTGACATAATAACGTTAATTGATTTGAAAATTCAATTCCAAAAGTTATTTTACTGAGATTGCATTTTGATTGTTGTTTTCAATGTCTGTAAGAAATACCTGATGTCTTCAGATTATATTTCGGGGACAATATTCTGCGCCCCAATCGCAAGAATCTCATGATTACACGAATTCACGTGATAGAATATAATAGGTTGATTTCTGTCTCTGTTCGCTTTTGGTTTGAAAAATTTCAATTGGCTGCACAGTTCAATTCAGATCGCATGTATTTATGAATAACCTGCGCGCTACAGGACTCGGTAATATTGCAAAATTAAAAAATCAGCATATTTTGCTGCGTGGTTGTAAAAGTGCTGAAACAAATTCATGACTCCTGGGAATAATCAAGGAATGGCTCTATATATAGACCTAATAATGTTAATTGATTCCAAAATTTAATTCGAAAAGTTATTCTATTTAGATTGCATTTTGATTGATGTTTTCAATGTCTGTAAGAAATACCTGATGTCTTCAGATGATATTTCAGGAAAAACATACTGCGCCCCAATCGCAAGAATCTCATGATTACACGAATTCACGTGATAGAATATAATAGGTTGATGTCTGTCTCTGTTCGCTTTCGGTTTTCTCAAATTTCAATTGGCTGAATAGTTCAATTTAGATCGCATGTATTCATGAATAACTTGCTCGCTGCAGGACTGAGTAATATTGTGAGATTAAAAAATCAGCATATTTTGCTGCGTGGTTATAGGAGTGCTAGAATGATCTCATGACTCCTGGGAAAAATCAAGGAAAGGCTCTATATATAGAGACCTAATAACGTCAATTGATTCCAAAATTTAATTCGAAAAGTTTTTCTATTGAGATTGCATTTTGATTGTCATTTTTAATGTCTGTAAGAATTACCTGATGTCTTCAGATGATATTTCGTGAAAAATATACTGTGCCCGAATCGCAAGAATCTCATGATTACACGAATTCACGTAATAGAATGTAATAGGTTGATTTTTGTCTCTGTTCGCTTTCGGTTTTTTAAAATTTCCATTGGCTAAACAGTTTAATTTAGATCGCATGTATTCATGAATAACTTGCTCGCTGCAGGACTGAGTAATATTGTGAGATTAAAAAATCAGCATATTTTGCTGCGTGGTTATAGGAGTGCTAGAATGATCTCATGACTCCTGGGAAAAATCAAGGAATGGCTCTATATATAGACCTAATAATGTTAATTGATTCCAAAATTTAATTTGAGAACTTATTCTATAGAGATTGCATTTTGATTGATGTTTTTAATGTCTGTAAGAAATACTTGATGTCTTCAGATGATATTTCGGGAAAAACATACTGCGCCCCAATCGCAAGAATCTCATGATTACACGAATTCACGTGATAGAATATAATAGGTTGATGTCTGTCTCTGTTCGCTTTCGGTTTTCAAAAATTTCAATTGGCTGAATAGTTCAACTTAGATCGCATGTTTTCATTGATAGCCTGCTCCCTGCAGGACTGGGTAATATTGCGAAATTGAAAAATTAGCATATTTTGCTTCGTGGTTATAGAAGTGCTAAAATGATCTCATGACTCCCGGGGAAAATCAAGGAATGACTCTTTATATTGACATAATAACGTTAATTGATTTAAAAATTCAATTCGAAAAGTTATTCGATTGAGATTGCATTTTGATTGTTGTTTTCAATATCTGTAAAAAATACCTGATGTCATCAGATTATATTTCGAGGAAAATATACTGCGCCCCAATCGCAAGAATTTCATGATAACACGAATTCACGTGTGGAATATAAGAAGTTGATTTGCGTATCTATTCGCTTTCGGTTAATTAAAATTTTAATTCGCTGAATAGTTAAATTTAGATCGCAAGTATTCATGGATAACCTGCCCGCTACAGGACTTGGTAATATTGCAAAATTGAAAACTCAGCATATTTTGCTGCGTGGTTACAAGAGTGCTGAAACAAATTCATGACTCCCGGGAAAAATCAAGGAGTAGCTCTATACCTTGACATAATAACGTTAATTGATTTGAAAATTTAATTCGAAAAGTTATTTTATTGATATTGCATTTTGATTGTTGTTTTTAATGTCTGTAAGAAGTACCTGATGTCTTTAGCGGATATTTCGGGAAAAATATAATGCGCCTCAATCGCAAGAATCTCTTGATTACACGAATTAATGTAATAGAATATGAGAGGTTGATTTCTGTCTCTGTTCGCTTTTGGTTTTTTAAAATTTCAATTGGCTGAACAGTTCAATTTAGATCGCATGTATTCATGGATAACCTGCTCGCTGCAGGACTAAATAATATTGTGAGATTGAAAAATCAGCATATTTTGCTGCGTGGTTATGAAAGTGCTAAAATGATCTCATGACTCCTGGGAAAAATCGAGGAATGGCTCTATATATAGAGACCTAATAACGTTAATTGATTCCAAAATTAAATTCGAAAAGTTTTTCTATTGAGATTGCATTTTGAATGTCTTTTTTAATGTTTGTAAGAATTACCTGATGTCTTCAGATGATATTTCGTGAAAAATATACTGCGCCCCAATCGCATGAATCTCATGATTACACGAATTCACGTGATAGAATATAATAGGTTGATTGCTGTCTCTGTTCGCTTTCGATTTTTTAATATTTCAATTGGCTGCACAGTTCAATTTAGATCGCATGTATTCATGGATAACCTGCTCGCTGCAGGACTAAATAATATTGTGAGATCGAAAAATCAGCATATTTTGCTGCGTGGTTATGAAAGTGCTGCAATGATCTCATGACTCCTAGGAAAAATCAAGGAATGGCTCTATATATAGAGACCTCATAACGTTAATTGATTCCAAAATTTAATTCGAAAAGTTATTCTATTAAGATTGCATTTTGATTGTCTTTTTTAATAGCTGTAAAAATTACCTGATGTCTTCAGATGATATGTCGTGGAAAATATACTGCGCCCCAATCGCTAGAATCTCATGATTACACGAATTCACGTAATAGAATGTAATAGGTTGATTTTTGTCTCTGTTCGCTTTCGGTTTTTTAAAATTTCCATTGGCTAAACAGTTCAATTCAGATCGCATGTATTTATGAATAACCTGCACGCTACAGGACTTAGTAATGTTGCAAATGTGAAAAATCAGCATATATTGCTGCGTGGTTATAAGAGTGCTGAAACAAATTCATGACTCCTGGGAAAAATCAAGGAGTAGCTCTATTTCTTTACATAATAACGTTAATTGATTTGAAAATTTAATTCGAAAAGTTATTTTATTGAGATTGCATTTTGATTGTTGTTTTCAATGTCTGTAAGGAGTACCTGATGACTTTAGCGGATATTTCGGGAAAAATATACTGCGCCTTAATCGCAAGAATCTCATGATTACACGAATTCATGTAAAAGAATATGAGAGGTTGATTTCTGTCTCTGTTTGCTTTCGGTTTCTTTAAATTTCAATTGGCTGAATAGTTCAATTTAGATCGCATGTATTCATGGATAACCTGCTCGCTGCAGGACTGAATAATATTGTGAGATTGAAAAATCAGCATATTTTGCTGCGTGGTTCTGAGAGTGCTGAAATGATCTCATGACTCCTGGGAAAAATCAAGGAATGGCTCTATATATAGAGACCTAATAACGTTAATTGATTCCAAAATTTAATTCGAAAAGTTTTTCTATTGAGATTGCATTTTGATTGTCTTTTTTAATGTTTGTAAGAATTACCTGATGTCTTCAGATGATATTTCGTGAAAAATATACTGCGCCCCAATCGCATGAATCTCATAATTACACGAATTCGCGTGATAGAATACAATAGGTTGATTTCTGTCTCTGTTCGCTTTCGGTTTTTTAAAATTTCAATTGGCTGAATAGTTCAATTTAGATCGCATGTTTTCATGGATAGCCTGCTCGCTGCAGGACTGGGTAATGTTGCGAAATTGTAAAATTAGCATATTTCGCTGCGTGGTTATAAGAGTGCTAAAATGATCTCATGACTCCTGGGAAAAATCAAGGAATAGCTCTATATATTGACATAATAACCTTAATTGATTTGAAAATTCAATTCGAAAAGTTATTTGATTGAGATTGCATTTTGATTGTTGTTTTCAATGTCTGTAAGAAGTACCTGATGTCATTAGCGGATATTTCAGGAAAAATATACTGCGCCTCAATCGCAAGAATCTCATGATTACACGAATTCATGTAATAGAATATGAGAGGTTGATTTCTGTCTCTGTTCGCTTTCGGTTTTTTTAAATTTCAACTGGCTGAATAGTTCAATTTAGATCGCATGTATTCATGGATAACCTGCTCGCTGCAGGACTGAATAATATTGTAAGATTGAAAAATCATCATATTTTGCTGCGTGGTTATGAGAGTGCTGAAATGATCTCATGACTCCTGGAAAAAATTAAGGAATGGCTCTATATATAGAGACCTTATAACGTTAATTGATTCCAAAATTTAATTCGAAAAGTTATTCTATTGAGATTGCATTTTGATTGTCTTTTTTAATGTCTTTAAGAATTACCTGATGTGTTCAGATGATATTTCGTGAAAAATATACTGCGCCCCAATCGCAAGAATCTCATGATTACACGAATTCACGTGATAGAATATAATAGGTTGATTTCTGTCTCGGTTCGCTTTCGGTTTTTTTTAAATTTCCATTGGCTGAACAGTTCAATTTAGATCGCATGTATTCATGAATAACTTGCTCGCTGCAGGACTGGGTAATATTGTAAGATTAAAAAATCAGCATATTTTGCTGCGTGGTTATAGGAGTGCTGAAATGATCGCAGGACTCCTATGAAAAATCAAGGAATGGCTCTATTTATAGACCTGATAATGTTAATTAATTCCAACATTTAATTCGAAAAGTTATTCTATTTAGATTGCATTTTGATTGATGTTTTCAATGTCTGTAAGAAAAACCTAATGTCTTCAGATGATATTACGGGAAAATATACCGCGCCCCAATCGCAAGAATCTCATGATTACACGAATTCACGTGATAGAATATAATAGGTTGATTTCTGTCTCTGTTCGCTTTCGGTTTTTTAAAATTTCAATTGGATGAATAGTTCAATTTAGTTCGCATGTATTCATGGATAGCCTGCTCGCTGCAGGACTGGGTAATATTGCGAAATTGAAAAATCAGCATATTTTGCTGCGTGGTTATAAGAGTGCTGAAACAAATTCATGACTCTTGGGAAAAATCAAGGAGTAGCTTCATACCTTGACATAGTAACGTTAATTGATTTGAAAATTTAATTTGAAAAGTTATTTTATTGAGATTGCATTTTGATTGTTGTTTTTAATGTCTGTAAAAAATACCTGATGTCATCAGATTATATTTCGGTAAAAATATTCTGCGCCCCAATCGCAAGAATCTCATGCTTACACGAATTAACGTGATAGAATATAATAGGTTGATTTCTGTCTCTGTTCGCTTTTGGTTTTGTAAAATTTCAATTGGCTGCACAGTTCAATTTAGATCGCATGTATTCATGGATAACCTGCTCGCTGCAGGACTAAATAATATTGTGAGATTGAAAAATCAGCATATTTTGCTGCGTGGTTATGAAAGTGCTGAAATGATCTCATGACTCCTGGGAAAAATCAAGGAATGGCTCTATATATAGAGATCTAATAACGTTAATTAATTCCAAAATTTAATTCGAAAAGTTTTTCTATTGAGATTGCATTTTGATTGTCTTTTTTAATGTTTGTAAGAATTACCTGATGTCTTTAGATGATATTTCGTGAAAAATATACTGCGCCCCAATCGCATGAATCTCATGATTACACGAATTCACGTGATAGAATATAATAGGTTGATTTCTGTGTCTGTTCGCTTTCGGTTTTTTTAAATTTCAATTGACTACACAGTTCAATTTAGATCGCATGTATTCATGGATAACCTGCTCGCTGCAGGACTAAATAATATTGTGAGATTGAAAAATCAGCAGAATTTGCTGCGTGGTTATGAAAGTGCTGAAAAGATCTCATGACTCCTGGGAAAAATCAAGGAATGGCTCTATATATTGACATAATAACGTTAATTTATTTAAAAATTCAATTCGAAAAACTATTCTATTGAGATTGCATTTTGATTGTTGTTTTCAATTTCTGTAAGAAATACTTGATGTCTCTAGATTATATTTCAGGAAAAATATTCTCCGCCCCAATCGCAAGAATCTCATGATTACACGAATTCACGTGACAGAATATAATAGGTTGATTTCTGTCTCTGTTCGCTTTTGGTTTTGTAAAATTTCAATTGGCTGCACAGTTCAATTCAGATCGCATGTATTTATGAATAACCTGCGCGCTACAGGACTCGGTAATATTGCAAAATTGAAAAATCAGCATATTTTGCTCTCGTGGTGGTAGAAGTGCTGAAACAAATTCATGACTCCTGGGAAAAATCAAGGAGTATCTCTATACCTTGACATAATAACGTTAATTGATTTGAAAATTTAATTCGAAAAGTTATTCGATTGACATTGCATTTTGATTGTTGATTTCAATGTCTGTAAGAAGTACCTGATGTCTTTAGCGGATATTTCGTGAAAAATATAATGCGCCTCAATCGCAAGAATCTCTTGATTACACGAATTCATGTAATAGAATATGAGAGGTTGATTTCTGTCTCTGTTCGCTTTCGGTTTTTTTAAATTTCAACTGGCTGAATAGTTCAATTTAGATCGCATGTATTCATGGATAACCTGCTCGCTGCAGGACTGAATAATATTGTAAGATTGAAAAATCATCATATTTTGCTGCGTGGTTATGAGAGTGCTGAAATGATCTCATGACTCCTGGAAAAAATTAAGGAATGGCTCTATATATAGAGACCTTATAACGTTAATTGATTCCAAAATTTAATTCGAAAAGTTATTCTATTGAGATTGCATTTTGATTGTCTTTTTAATGTCTTTAAGAATTACCTGATGTGTTCAGATGATATTTCGTGAAAAATATACTGCGCCCCAATCGCAAGAATCTCATGATTACACGAATTCACGTGATAGAATATAATAGGTTGATTTCTGTCTCGGTTCGCTTTCGGTTTTTTTTAAATTTCCATTGGCTGAACAGTTCAATTTAGATCGCATGTATTCATGAATAACTTGCTCGCTGCAGGACTGGGTAATATTGTAAGATTAAAAAATCAGCATATTTTGCTGCGTGGTTATAGGAGTGCTGAAATGATCGCAGGACTCCTATGAAAAATCAAGGAATGGCTCTATTTATAGACCTGATAATGTTAATTAATTCCAACATTTAATTCGAAAAGTTATTCTATTTAGATTGCATTTTGATTGATGTTTTCAATGTCTGTAAGAAAAACCTAATGTCTTCAGATGATATTACGGGAAAATATACCGCGCCCCAATCGCAAGAATCTCATGATTACACGAATTCACGTGATAGAATATAATAGGTTGATTTCTGTCTCTGTTCGCTTTCGGTTTTTTAAAATTTCAATTGGATGAATAGTTCAATTTAGTTCGCATGTATTCATGGATAGCCTGCTCGCTGCAGGACTGGGTAATATTGCGAAATTGAAAAATCAGCATATTTTGCTGCGTGGTTATAAGAGTGCTGAAACAAATTCATGACTCTTGGGAAAAATCAAGGAGTAGCTCCATACCTTGACATAGTAACGTTAATTGATTTGAAAATTTAATTCGAAAAGTTATTTTATTGAGATTGCATTTTGATTGTTGTTTTTAATGTCTGTAAAAAATACCTGATGTCATCAGATTATATTTCGGGAAAAATATTCTGCGCCCCAATCGCAAGAATCTCATGCTTACACGAATTCACGTGATAGAATATAATAGGTTGATTTCTGTGTCTGTTCGCTTTCGGTTTTTTTAAATTTCAATTGACTACACAGTTCAATTTAGATCGCATGTATTCATGGATAACCTGCTCGCTGCAGGACTAAATAATATTGTGAGATTGAAAAATCAGCAGAATTTGCTGCGTGGTTATGAAAGTGCTGAAATGATCTCATGACTCCTGGGAAAAATCAAGGAATGGCTCTATATATTGACATAATAACGTTAATTTATTTAAAAATTCAATTCGAAAAACTATTCTATTGAGATTGCATTTTGATTGTTGTTTTCAGTTTCTGTAAGAAATACTTGATGTCTCTAGATTATATTTCAGGAAAAATATTCTCCGCCCCAATCGCAAGAATCTCATGATTACACGAATTCACGTGACAGAATATAATAGGTTGATTTCTGTCTCTGTTCGCTTTTGGTTTTGTAAAATTTCAATTGGCTGCACAGTTCAATTCAGATCGCATGTATTTATGAATAACCTGCGCGCTACAGGACTCGGTAATATTGCAAAATTGAAAAATCAGCATATTTTGCTCTCGTGGTGGTAGAAGTGCTGAAACAAATTCATGACTCCTGGGAAAAATCAAGGAGTATCTCTATACCTTGACATAATAACGTTAATTGATTTGAAAATTTAATTCGAAAAGTTATTCGATTGACATTGCATTTTGATTGTTGATTTCAATGTCTGTAAGAAGTACCTGATGTCTTTAGCGGATATTTCGTGAAAAATATAATGCGCCTCAATCGCAAGAATCTCTTGATTACACGAATTCATGTAATAGAATATGAGAGGTTGATTTCTGTCTCTGTTCGCTTTCGGTTTTTTAAAATTTCAATTGGCTGAACAGTTCAATTTAGATCGCATGTATTCATGGATAACCTGCTCGCTGCAGGACTAAATAATATTGTGAAATTGAAAAATCAGCATATTTTGCTGCGTGGTTATGAAAGTGCTGAAATGATCTCATGACTCCTGGGAAAAATCAAGGAATGGCTCTATATATAGAGACCTAATAACGTTAATTGATTCCAAAATTTAATCCGAAAAGTTATTCTATTGAGATTGCATTTTGATTGTCTTTTTTAATGTCTGTAAGAATTACCTGATGTCTTCAGATGATATTTCGTGCAAAATATACTGCGCCCCAATCGCAAGAATCTCATGATTACACGAATTCACGTAATAGAATGTAATAGGTTGATTTTTGTCTCTGTTCGCTTTCGGTTTTTTAAAATTTCCATTGGCTAAACAGTTCAATTTAGATCGCATGTATTCATGAATAACTTGCTCGCTGCAGGACTGAGTAATATTGTGAGATTAAAAAATCAGCATATTTTGCTGCGTGGTTATAGGAGTGCTAGAATGATCTCATGACTCCTGGGAAAAATCAAGGAATGGCTCTATATATAGACCTAATAATGTTAATTGATTCCAAATTTTAATTCGAAAAGTTATTCTATTGAGATTGCATTTTGATTGATGTTTTCAATGTCTGTAAGAAATACCTGATTTCTTCAGATGATATTTCGGGAAAAACATACTCCGCCCCAATCGCAAGAATCTCATGATTACACGAATTCACGTGATAGAATATAATAAGTTGATGTTTGTCTCTGTTCGCTTTCGGTTTTCTAAAATTTCAATTGGCTGAATAGTTCAATTTAGATCGCATGTATTCATGTATAGCCTGCTCGCTGCAGGACTGTTCAATATTGCGAAATTGAAAAATTAGCATATTTTGCTTCGTGGTTGTAGAAGTTCTAAAATGATCTCATGACTCCCGGGGAAAATCAAGGAATGGCTCTTTATATTGACATAATAACGTTAATCGATTTAAAAATTTAATTCGAAAAGTTATTTCATTGAGATTGCATTTTCATTGTTGTTTTCAATGTCTGTAAGAAGTACCTGATGTCTTTAGCGGATATTTTGGGAAAAATATAATGCGCCCCAATCGCAAGAATCACATGATTACACGAATTCACGTGATTGAATATAATAGGTTCATTTCTTTCTCTGTTCGCTTTCGGTTTTTTAAAATTTCAATTGGCTGCACAGTTCAATTCAGATCGCATGTATTTATGAATAACCTGCCCGCTACAGGACTTAGTAATATTGCAAATGTGAAAAATAAGCATATTTTGCTGCGTGGTTATAAGAGTGCTGAAACAAATTCATGACTCTTGGGAAAAATCAAGGAGTAGCTCTATACCTTTACATAAAAACGTTAATTGATTCGAAAATTTAATTCGAAAAGTTATTTTATTGAGATTGCATTTTGATTGTTGTTTTCAATGTCTGTAAGAAGTACCTGATGTCTTTAGCGGATATTTCGGGAAAAATATACTGCGCCTCAATCGCAAGAATCTCATGATTACACGAATTCACGTGATAGAATATAACAGGTTGATTTCTGTCTCTGTTCGCTTTCGGTTTTTTAAAATTTCCATTGGCTGAACAGTTCAATTTAGATCGCATGTATTCATGAATAACTTGCTCGCTGCAGGACTGGGTAATATTGTAAGATTAAAAAATCAGCATATATTGCTGCGTGGTTATAGGAGTGCTAAAATAATTTCATGACTCCTATGAAAAATCAAGGAATGGCTTCATATATAGACCTAATAATGTTAATTAATTCCAACATTTAATTCGAAAAGTTATTCTATTGATATTGCATTTTGATTGATGTTTTCAATGTCTGTAAGAAATACCTGATGTCTTCAGATGATATTACCGGAAAAATATACCGCGCCCCAATCGGAAGAATCTCATGATTACACGAATTCACGTGAAAGAATATAATAGGTTGATTTCTGTCTCTGTTCGCTTTCGGTTTTTGAAAATTTCAATTGGATTAATAGTTCAATTTAGTTCGCATGTATTCATGGAAAGCCTGCTCGCTGCAGGACTGGGTAATATTGCGAAATTGAAAAATCAGCATATTTTGCTGCGTGGTTATAAGAGTGCTGAAACAAATTCATGACTCCTGGGAAAAATCAAGGAGTAGCTCCATACCTTGACATAATAACTTTAATTGATTTGAAAATTCAATTCCAAAAGTTATTTTATTGAGATTGCATCTTGATTGTTGTTTTCAATGTCTGTAAGAAATACCTGATGTCTTTAGCGGATATTTCGGGAAAAATATACTGCGCCCCAATCGCAATGATCTCATGATTACACGAATTCATGTAATAGAATATGAGAGGTTGATTTCTGTCTCTGTTCGCTTTCGGTTTTTTAAAATTTCAATTGGCTAAACAGTTCAATTTAGATCGCATGTATTCATGAATAACTTGCTCGCTGCAGGACTGGTTAATATTGTGAGATTAAAAAATCAGCATATTTTGCTGCGTAGTTATAGGAGTGCTAAAATGATCTCATAACTCTTGGGAAAAATCAAGGAATGGCTCTATATATTGACATAATAACGTTAATTTATTTAAAAATTCAATTCGAAAAACTATTCTATTGAGATTGCATTTTGATTGATTATTTCAATTTCAGTAAGAAATACCTGATGTCTTCAGATTATATTTCGGAAAATATATTCTGCGCCCCAATCGCAAGAATCCCATGATTACACGAATTCACGTGATAGAATATAATAGGTTGATTTCTGTCTCTGTTCGCTTTTGGTTTTGTGAAATTTCAATTGGCTGCACAGTTCAATTCAGATCGCATGTATTTATGAATAACCTGCGCGCTACAGGACTCGGTAATATTGCAAAATTAAAAAATCCGCATATTTTGCTGCGTGGTTGTAAAAGTGCTGAAACAAATTCATGACTCCTGGGAAAAATCAGAAGTAGCTCTATTCCTTGACATAATAACGTTAATTGATTTGAAAATTTAATTCGAAAAGTTATTTTATTGAGATTTCATTTTGATTGTTGTTTTCAATGTCTGTAAGAAGTACTCGATGTCTTTAGCGGATATTTCGGGAAAAATATAATGCGCCTCAATCGCAAGAATCTTTTGATTACACGAATTCATGTAATAGAATATGAGAGGTTGATTTCTGTCTCTGTTTGCTTCCGGTTTTTAAAATTTCAATTGGCTGAACAGTTCAATTTAGATCGCATGTATTTATGGATAACCTGCTCGCTGCAGGACTCAATAATATTGTGAGATTGAAAAATCAGTATATTTTGCTGCGTGGTTTTGAAAGTGCTGAAATGATCACATGACTCCTGGGAAAAATCAAGAAATGGCTCTATATATAGAGACCTAATAACGTTAATTGATTCCAAAATTTAATTCGAAAAGTTATTCTATTGAGATTGCATTTTGATTGTTTTTTTCAATGTCTGTAAGAAGTACCTGATGTCTTTAGCGGATATTTCGGGAAAAATATACTGCGCCTCAATCGCAAGAATCTCATGATTACACGAATTCATGTCATAGAATATGAGAGGTTGATTTCTGTCTCTGTTCGCTTTCGGTTTTTGAAAATTTCAATTGGCTGAATAGATCAATTATAATCGCATGTATTAATGGATAACCTGCTCGCTGCAGGACTGGGTAATATTGTGAGATTGAAAAATCAGCATATTTTGCTGCGTGGTTATGAGAGTGCTAAAATGATCTCATGACTCCTGGGAAAAATCAAGGAATTGCTCTATATATAGAGACCTAATAACTTCAATTGATTCGAAAATTGAATTCGAAAAGTTATTCTAATAAGATTGCATTTTGATTGTCTTTTTCAATGTCTGTAAGAAATACCTGATGTCTTCAGCTGATATTTCGTGAAAAATATACTGCGCCCCAATCGCAAGAATCTCATGTTTACACGAATTCACGTGATAGAATATAATAGGTTGATTTCTGTCTCTGTTCGCTTTCGGTTTTTTAAAATTTAAATTGGCTGCACAGTTCAATTTAGATCGCATGTATTCATGGATAACCTGCTCGCTGCAGGACTAAATAATATTGTGAGATTGAAAAATCAGCATATTTTGCTGCGTGGTTATGAAAGTGCTGAAATGATCTCATGACTCCTGGGAAAAATCAAGGAATGGCTCTATATATAGAGACCTAATAACGTGAATTGATTCCAAAATTTAATCCGAAAAGTTATTCTATTGAGATTGCATTTTGATTGTCTTTTTTAATGTCTGTAAGAATGACCTGATGTCTTCAGATGATATTTTGTGAAAAATATACTGCGCCCCAATCGCAAGAATCTCATGATTACACGAATTCACGTAATAGAATGTAATAGGTTGATTTTTGTCTCTGTTCGCTTTCGGTTTTTCAAAATTTCCATTGGCTGAACAGTTTAATTTAGATCGCATGTATTCATGAATAACTTGCTCGCTGCAGGACTGAGTAATATTGTGAGATTAAAAAATCAGCATATTTTGCTGCGTGGTTATAGGAGTGCTAGAATGATCTCATGACTCCTGGGAAAAATCAAGGAATGGCTCTATATATAGACCTAATAATGTTAATTGATTCCAAAATTTAATCCGAAAAGTTATTCTATTGAGATTGCATTTTGATTGTCTTTTTTAATGTCTGTAAGAATGACCTGATGTCTTCAGATGATATTTTGTGAAAAATATACTGCGCCCCAATCGCAAGAATCTCATGATTACACGAATTCACGTAATAGAATGTAATAGGTTGATGTTTGTCTCTGTTCGTTTTCGGTTTTCTAAAATTTCAATTGGCTGAATAGTTCAATTTAGATCGCATGTATTCATGTATAGCCTGCTCGCTGCAGGACTGGGTAATATTGCGAAAATGTAAAATTAGCATATTTTGCTTCGTGGTTATAGAAGTGCTAAAATGATCTCATGACTCCCGGGGAAGATCAAGGAATGGCTCTTTATATTGACATAATAACGTTAATTGATTTAAAAATTTGATTCGAAAAGTTATTTTATTGAGATTGCATTTTGATTGTTGTTTTCAATGTCTGTAAGAAGTACCTGATGTCTTTAGCGGATATTTCGGGAAAAATATACTGCGCCTCAATCGCAAGAATCTCATGATTACACGAATTCATGTAATAGAATATGAGAGGTTGATTTCTGTCTTTGTTCGCTTTCGGTTTTTTTAAATTTTAATTGACTGAATAGTTCAATTTAGATCGCATGTATTCATGGATAACCTGCTCGCTGCAGGACTGAATAATATTGTGAGATTGAGAAAACAGCATATTTTGCTGCGTGGTTATAGGAGTGCTAGAATGATCTCATGACTCCTGGGAAAAATCAAGGAATGGCTCTAGATATTGACATAATAACGTTAACTGATCTGAAAATTAAATTTGAAAAACTATTCTATTGAGATTGCATTTTGATTGATGTTTTCAATTTCTGTAAGAAATACCTGATATCTTCAGATGATATTTCGGGAAAAATATACTGCACCCCAATCGCAAGAATCTCATGATTACACGAATTCACGTGACAGAATATAATAGGTTGATGTCTGTCTCTGTTCGCTTTCGGTTTTCTAAAATTTGAATTAGCTGCATAGTTTAATTTAGATCGCATGTATTCATGGATAGCCTGCTCGCTGCAGGACTGGGTTATATTGCGAAATTGAAAAATCAGCATATTTTGCTGCGTGGTTATAAGAGTGCTGAAACAAATTCATGACTCCTGGGAAAAATCAAGGAGTAGCTCCATACCTTGACATAATAACTTTAATTGATTTGAAAATTCAATTCCAAAAGTTATTTTATTGAGATTGCATTTTGATTGTTGTTTTCAATGTCTGTAAGAAATACCTGATGTCTTTAGCGGATATTTCGGGAAAAATATACTGCGCCCCAATCGCAAGAATCTCATGATTACACGAATTCATGTAATAGAATATGAGAGTTTGATTTCTGTCTCTGTTCGCTTTCGGTTTTTTATAATTTCAATTGGCTGAACAGTTCAATTTAGATCGCATGTATTCATGAATAACTTGCTCGCTGCAGGACTGGTTAATATTGTGAGATTAAAAAATCAGCATATTTTGCTGCGTGGTTATAGGAGTGCTAAAATGATCTCATAACTCTTGGGAAAAATCAAGGAATGGCTCTATATATTGACATAATAACGTTAATTTATTTAAAAATTCAATTCGAAAAACTATTCTATTGAGATTGCATTTTGATTGATGTTTTCAATTTCAGTAAGAAATACCTGATGTCTTCAGATTATATTTCGGAACATATATTCTGCGCCCCAATCGCAAGAATCCCATGATTACACGAATTCACGTGATAGAATATAATAGGTTGATTTCTGTCTCTGTTCGCTTTTGGTTTTGTGAAATTCCAATTGGCTGTACAGTTCAATTCAGATCGCATGTATTTATGAATAACCTGCGCGCTACAGGACTCGGTAATATTGCAAAATTAAAAAATCCGCATATTTTGCTGCGTGGTTGTAAAAGTGCTGAAACAAATTCATGACTCCTGGGAAAAATCAGAAGTAGCTCTATTCCTTGACATAATAACGTTAATTGATTTGAAAATTTAATTCGAAAAGTTATTTTATTGAGATTGCATTTTGATTGTTCTTTTCAATGTCTGTAAGAAGTACCTGATGTCTTTAGCGGATATTTCGGGAAAAATATAATGCGCCTCAATCGCAAGAATCTTTTGATTACACGAATTCATGTAATAGAATATGAGAGGTCTATTTCTGTCTCTGTCCGCTTTCGGTTTTTTAAAATTTCAATTGGCTGAACAGTACAATTTAGATCGCATGTATTCATGGATAACCTGCTCGCTGCAGGACTAAATAATATTGTGAGATTGAAAAATCAGCATATTTTGCTGCGTGGTTATGAATGTGCTGAAATGATCTCATGACTCCTGGGAAAAATCAAGGAATGGCTCTATATATAGAGACCTAATAACGTTAATTGATTCCAAAATTTAATTCGAAAAGTTATTCTATTGAGATTGCATTTGATTGTCTTTTTTAATGTCTGTAAGAATTACCTGATGTCTTCAGATGATATTTCGTGAAAAATATACTGCGCCCTAATCGCAAGAATCTCATGATTACACGAATTCACGTTAAAGAATATAATAGGTTTATTTCTTTCTCTGTTCGCTTTCGGTTTTTTAAAATTTCTATTGGCTGCACAGTTCAATTCAGATCGCATGTATTTATGAATAACCTGCCCGCTACAGGACTTAGTAATGTTGCAAATGTGAAAAATCAGCATATTTTGCTGCGTGGTTGTAAAAGTGCTGAAACAAATTCATGACTCCTGAGAAAAATCAGAAGTAGCTCTATTCCTTGACATAATAACGTTAATTGATTTCAAAATTTAATTCGGAAAGTTATTTTATTGAGATTGCATTTTGATTGTTGTTTTCAATGTCTGTAAGAAGTACCCGATGCCTTTAGCGGATATTTCGGGAAAAATATAATGCGCCTCAATCGCAAGAATCTTTTGATTACACGAATTCATGTAATAGAATATGAGAGGTTGATTTCTGTCTCTGTTCGCTTTCGGTTTTTTTAAAATTCCAATTGGCTGAACAGTTCAATTTAGATCGCATGTATTCATGGATAACCTGCTCGCTGCAGGACTAAATAATATTGTGAGATTGAAAAATCAGCATATTTTAATGCGTGGTTATGAAAGTGCTGAAATGATCTCATGACTCCTGGGAAAAATCAAGGAATGGCTCTATATATAGAGACCTAATAACGTTAATTGATTCCAAAATTTAATTCGAAAAGTTATTCTATTGAGATTGCATTTCGATTGTCTTTTTTAATGTCTGTAAGAATGACCTTATGTCTTCAGTTGATATTTCGTGAAAAATATACTGCGCCTTAATCGCATGAATCTTATGATTACACGAATTCACGTGATAGAATATAATAGGTTGATTTCTGTCTGTGATCGCTTTCCGTTTTTTAAAATTTCAATTGACTGAATAGTTCAATTTAGATCGCATGTATTCATGGATAGCCTGCTCGCTGCAGGACTGGGTAATATTGCGAAATTGAAAAATTAGCATATTTTGCTGCGTGGTTATAAGAGTGCTAAAATGATCTCATGACTCCTGGGAAAAATCAAGGAATGAATCTATATATTGACATAATAACCTTAATTGATTCGAAAATTCAATTTGAAAAGTTATTCGATTGAGATTGCATTTTAATTGTTGTTTTCAATGTCTGTAAGAAGTACCTGATGTCTTTAGCGGATATTTCGGGAAAAATATACTGCGCCTCAATCGCAAGAATCTCATGATTACAAGAATTCATGTAATAGAATATGAGAGGTTGATTTCTGTCTCTGTTCGCTTTCGGTTTTTTAAAATTTCAATTGGCTGAATAGTTCAATTATAATCGCATGTATTAATGGATAACCTGCTCGCTGCAGGACTGGGTAATATTGTGAGATTGAAAAATCAGCATATTTTGCTGCGTGGTTATGAGAGTGCTAAAATGATCTCATGACTCCTGGGAAAAATCAAGGAATTGCTCTATATATAGAGACCTAATAACTTCAATTGATTCCAAAATTTAATTCGAAAAGTTATTCTATTGAGATTGCATTTTGATTGTCTTTTTCAATGTCTGTAAGAAATACCTGATGTCTTCAGATGATATTTCGTGAAAAATATACTGCGCCCCAATCGCAAGAATCTCATGATTACACGAATTCACGTGATAGAATATAATAGGTTGATTTCTGTCTCTGTTCGCTTTCGGTTTTTTAAAATTTCAATTGGCTGAACAGTTCAATTTAGATCGCATGTATTCATGGATAACTTGCTCGCTGCAGGACTGGGTAATATTGTGAGATTAGAAAATCAGCATATTTTGCTGCGTGGTTATGAGAGTGCTGAAATGATCTCATGACTCCTGGGAAAAATCAAGGAATGGCTCTATATATAGAGACCTAATAACGTTAATTGATTCCAAAATTTAATTCGAAAAGTTCTTCTATTGAGATTGCATTTTGATTGTCTTTTTCAATGTCTGTAAGAAATACCTGATGTCTTCAGATGATATTTTGTGAAAAATATACTGCGCCCCAATCGCAAAAATCTCATGATTACACGAATTCACGTGATAGAATATAATAGGTTGATTTCTGTCTCTGTTCGCTTTCGGTTTTTTAAAATTTAAATTGGCTGCACAGTTCAATTCAGATCGCATGTATTTATGAATAACCTGCCCGCTACAGGACTTAGTAATATTGCAAATGTGAAATATCAGCATATTTTGCTGCGTGGTTATAAGAGTGCTGAAACAAATTCATGACTCCTGGTAAAAATCAAGGAGTAGCTCTATACCTTTACATAATAACGTTAATTGATTTGAAAATTTAATTCGAAAAGTTATTTTATTGAGATCGCATTTTGATTGTTGTTTTCAATGTCTGTAAGAAGTACCTGATGACTTTAGCGGATATTTCGGGAAAAATATACTGTGCCTCAATCGCAAGAATCTCATGATTACACGAATTCATGTAATAGAATATGAGAGGTTGATTTCTGTCTCTGTTCGCTTTCGGTTTTTTAAAATTTCAATTGGCTGAATAGTATAATTTAGATCGCATGTATGCATGGAGAACCTGCTCGCTGCAGGACTGAATAATATTGTGAGATTGAAAAATCAGCATATTTTGCTGCGTGGTTCTGAAAGTGCTGAAATGATCTCATGACTCCTGGGAAAAATCAAGGAATGGCTCTATATATAGAGACCTAATAACGTTAATTGATTCCAAAATTTAATTCGAAAAGTTTTTCTATTGAGATTGCATTTTGATTGTCTTTTTTAATGTCTGTAAGAATGACCTAATGTCTTCAGATGATATTTCGTGAAAAATATACTGCGCCTCAATCGCATGAATCTCATGATTACACGAATTCACGTGATAGAATATAATAGGTTGATTTCTGTCTCTGTTCGCTTTCCGTTTTTTAAAATTTCAATTGGCTGAATAGTTTAACCTAGATCGCATGTATACATGGATAGCCTGCTCGCTGCAGGACTGGGTAATATTGCGAAATTGAAAAATTAGCATATTTTGCTGCGTGGTTATAAGAGTGCTAAAATGATCTCATGACTCCTGGGAAAAATCAACGAATGGCTCTATATATTGACATAACAACCTTAATTGATTTGAAAATTCAATTCGAAAAGTTATTCGATTGAGATTGCATTTTGATTTTTGTTTTCAATGTCTGTAAGAAGTACCTGATGTCTTTAGCGGATATTTCGGGAAGAATATACTGCGCCTCAATCGCCAGAATCTCATGATTACACGAATTCATGTAATAGAATATGAGAGGTTGATTTCTGTCTCTGTTCGCTTTCGGTTTTTTAAAATTTCAATTGGCTGAATAGTTCAATTATAATCGCATGTATTAATGGATAACTTGCTCGCTGCAGGACTGGGTAATATTGTGAGATTAAAAAATCAGCATATTTTGCTGCGTGGTTATGAGAGTGCTGAAATGATCTCATGACTCCTGGGAAAAATCAAGGAATGGCTCTATATATAGAGACCTAATAACGTTAATTGATTCCAAAATTTAATTCGAAAAGTTATTCTATTGAGATTGCATTTTGATTGTCTTTTTTAATGTCTGTAAGAATTACCTGATGTCTTCAGATGATATTTCGCGAAAAATATACTGCGCCCCAATCGCAAGAATCTCATGATTACACGAATTCACGTTAAAGAATATAATAGGTTTATTTCTTCCTCTGTTCGCTTTCGGTTTTTTAAAATTTCAATTGGCTGCACATTTCAATTCAGATTGCATGTATTTATGAATAACCTGCCCGCTACAGGACTTAGTAACGTTGCAAATGTGAAAAATCAGCATATTTTGCTGCGTGGTTGTAAAAGTGCTGAAACAAATTCATGACTCCTGGGAAAAATCAGAAGTAGCTCTATTCCTTGACATAATAACGTTAATTGATTTGAAAATTAAATTCGGAAAGTTATTTTATTGAGATTGCATTTTGATTGTTGTTTTCAATGTCTGTAAGAAGTACCTGATGTCTTTAGCGGATATTTCGGGAAAAATATACTGCGCCTCAATCGCAAGAATCTCATGATTACACGAATTCATGTAATAGAATATGAGAGGTTGATTTCTGTCTCTGTTCGCTTTCGGTTTTTTAAAATTTCAATTGGCTGAATAGTTCAATTATAATCGCATGTATTAATGGATAACCTGCTCGCTGCAGGACTGGGTAATATTGTGAGATTGAAAAATCAGCATATTTTGCTGCGTGGTTATGAGAGTGCTAGAATGATCTCATGAATCCTGGGAAAAATCAAGGAATTGCTCTATATATAGAGACCTAATAACTTCAATTGATTCCAAAATTTAATTCGAAAAGTTATTCTATTGAGATTGCATTTTGATTGTTTTTTTCAATGTCTGTAAGAAGTACCTGATGTCTTTAGCGGATATTTCGGGAAAAATATACTGCGCCTCAATCGCAAGAATCTCATGATTACACGAATTCATGTAATAGAATATGAGAGGTTGATTTCTGTCTCTGTTCGCTTTCGGTTTTTTAAAATTTCAATTGGCTGAATAGTTCAATTATAATCGCATGTATTAATGGATAACCTGCTCGCTGCAGGACTGGGTAATATTGTGAGATTGAAAAATCAGCATATTTTGCTGCGTGGTTATGAGAGTGCTAAAATGATCTCATGACTCCTGGGAAAAATCAAGGAATGGCTCTATATATAGAGACCTAATAACGTTAATCGATTCCAAAATTTAATTCGAAAAGTTATTCTATAGAGATTGCATTTTGATTGTCTTTTTTAATGTCTGTAAGAATGACCTAATGTCTTCAGATGATATTTTGTGAAAAATATACTGCGCCCCAATCGCAAGAATCTCATGATTACACGAATTCACGTAATAGAATGTAATAGGTTGATGTTTGTCTCTGTTCGCTTTCGGTTTTCTAAAATTTCAATTGGCTGAATAGTTCAATTTAGATCGCATGTATTCATGTATAGCCTGCTCGCTGCAGGACTGGGTAATATTGCGAAAATGAAAAATTAGCATATTTTGCTTCGTGGTTATAGAAGTGCTAAAATGATCTCATGACTCCCGGGGAAGATCAAGGAATGGCTCTTTATATTGACATAATAACGTTAATTGATTTAAAAATTTGATTCGAAAAGTTATTTTATTGAGATTGCATTTTGATTGTTGTTTTCAATGTCTGTAAGAAGTACCTGATGTCTTTAGCGGATATTTCGGGAAAAATATACTGCGCCTCAATCGCAAGAATCTCATGATTACACGAATTCATGTAATAGAATATGAGAGGTTGATTTCTGTCTTTGTTCGCTTTCGGTTTTTTTAAATTTTAATTGACTGAATAGTTCAATTTAGATCGCATGTATTCATGGATAACCTGCTCGCTGCAGGACTGAATAATATTGTGAGATTGAGAAAACAGCATATTTTGCTGCGTGGTTATAGGAGTGCTAGAATGATCTCATGACTCCTGGGAAAAATCAAGGAATGGCTCTATATATAGAGACCTAATAACGTTAATTGATTCCAAAATTTAATTCGAAAAGTTATTCTATTGAGATTGCATTTCGATTGTCTTTTTTAATGTCTGTAAGAATGACCTTATGTCTTCAGATGATATTTCGTGAAAAATATACTGCGCCTTAATCGCATGAATCTTATGATTACACGAATTCACGTGATAGAATATAATAGGTTGATTTCTGTCTGTGATCGCTTTCCGTTTTTTAAAATTTCAATTGACTGAATAGTTCAATTTAGATCGCATGTATTCATGGATAGCCTGCTCGCTGCAGGACTGGGTAATATTGTGAGATTAAAAAATCAGCATATTTTGCTGCGTGGTTATGAGAGTGCTGAAATGATCTCATGACTCCTGGGAAAAATCAAGGAATGGCTCTATATATAGAGACCTAATAACGTTAATTGATTCCAAAATTTAATTCGAAAAGTTATTCTATTGAGATTGCATTTTGATTGTCTTTTTTAATGTCTGTAAGAATTACCTGATGTCTTCAGATGATATTTCGTGAAAAATATACTGCGCCCCAATCGCAAGAATCTCATGATTACACGAATTCACGTTAAAGAATATAATAGGTTTATTTCTTCCTCTGTTCGCTTTCGGTTTTTTAAAATTTCAATTGGCTGCACATTTCAATTCAGATCGCATGTATTTATGAATAACCTGCCCGCTACAGGACTTAGTAACGTTGCAAATGTGAAAAATCAGCATATTTTGCTGCGTGGTTGTAAAAGTGCTGAAACAAATTCATGACTCCTGGGAAAAATCAGAAGTAGCTCTATTCCTTGACATAATAACGTTAATTGATTTGAAAATTAAATTCGGAAAGTTATTTTATTGAGATTGCATTTTGATTGTTGTTTCCAATGTCTGTAAGAAGTACCTGATGTCTTTAGCGGATATTTCGGGAAAAATATACTGCGCCTCAATCGCAAGAATCTCATGATTACACGAATTCATGTAATAGAATATGAGAGGTTGATTTCTGTCTCTGTTCGCTTTCGGTTTTTTAAAATTTCAATTGGCTGAATAGTTCAATTATAATCGCATGTATTAATGGATAACCTGCTCGCTGCAGGACTGGGTAATATTGTGAGATTGAAAAATCAGCATATTTTGCTGCGTGGTTATGAGAGTGCTAGAATGATCTCATGAATCCTGGGAAAAATCAAGGAATTGCTCTATATATAGAGACCTAATAACTTCAATTGATTCCAAAATTTAATTCGAAAAGTTATTCTATTGAGATTGCATTTTGATTGTTTTTTTCAATGTCTGTAAGAAGTACCTGATGTCTTTAGCGGATATTTCGGGAAAAATATACTGCGCCTCAATCGCAAGAATCTCATGATTACACGAATTCATGTAATAGAATATGAGAGGTTGATTTCTGTCTCTGTTCGCTTTCGGTTTTTTAAAATTTCAATTGGCTGAATAGTTCAATTATAATCGCATGTATTAATGGATAACCTGCTCGCTGCAGGACTGGGTAATATTGTGAGATTGAAAAATCAGCATATTTTGCTGCGTGGTTATGAGAGTGCTAAAATGATCTCATGACTCCTGGGAAAAATCAAGGAATGGCTCTATATATAGAGACCTAATAACGTTAATCGATTCCAAAATTTAATTCGAAAAGTTATTCTATAGAGATTGCATTTTGATTGTCTTTTTTAATGTCTGTAAGAATGACCTAATGTCTTCAGATGATATTTCGTGAAAAATATACTGCGCCTCAATCGCATGAATCTCATGATTACACGAATTCACGTGATAGAATATAATAGGTTGATTTCTGTCTGTGTTCGCTTTCCGTTTTTTAAAATTTCAATTGGCTGAATAGTTCAATTTAGATCGCATGTATTCATGGATAGCCTGCTCGCTGCAGGACTGGGTAATATTGCGAAATTAAAAAATTAGCATATTTTGCTGCGTGGTTATAAGAGTGCTAAAATGATCTCATGACTCCTGGGAAAAATCAAGGAATGGCTCTATATATTGACATAATAACCTTAATTGATTTGAAAATTCAATTCGAAAAGTTATTCGATTGAGATTGCATTTTGATTGTTGTTTTCAATGTCTGTAAGAAGTACCTGATGTCTTTAGCGGATATTTCGGGAAAAATATACTGCGCCTCAATCGCAAGAATCTCATGATTACACGAATTCATGTAATAGAATATGAGAGGATGATTTCTGTCTCTGTTCGCTTTCGGTTTTTTTAAATTTCAATTGGCTGAATAGTTCAATTATAATCGCATGTATTAATGGATAACCTGCTCGCTGCAGGACTAAGTAATATTGTGAGATTGAAAAATCAGCATATTTTGCTGCGTAGTTATGAGAGTGCTAAAATGATCTCATGAATCCTGGGAAAAATCAAGGAATTGCTCTATATATAGAGACCTAATAACTTCAATTGATTCCAAAATTTAATTCGAAAAGTTATTCTATTGAGATTGCATTTTGATTGTTTTTTTCAATGTCTGTAAGAAGTACCTGATGTCTTTAGCGATATTTCGGGAAAAATATACTGCGCCTCAATCGCAAGAATCTCATGATTACACGAATTCATGTAATAGAATATGAGAGGTTGATTTCTGTCTCTGTTCGCTTTCGGTTTTTTAAAATTTCAATTGGCTTAACAGTTCAATTTTGATCGCATGTATTTATGAATAACCTGCCCGCTACAGGACTTAGTAATGTTGCAAATGTGAAAAATCAGCATATTTTGCTGCGTGGTTGTAAAAGTGCTGAAACAAATTCATGACTCCTGGGAAAAATCAGAAGTAGCTCTATTCCTTGACATAATAACGTTAATTGATTTGAAAATTTAATTCGAAAAGTTATTTTATTGAGATTGCATTTTGATTGTTGTTTTCAATGTCTGTAAGAAGTACCCGATGTCTTTAGCGGATATTTCAGGAAAAATATAATGCGCCTCAATCGTAAGAATCTTTTGATTACACGAATTCATGTAATAGAATATGAGAGGTTGATTTCTGTCTCTGTTCGCTTTCGGTTTTTTTAAAATTCCAATTGGCTGAACAGTTCAATTTAGATCGCATGTATTCATGGATAACCTGCTCGCTGCAGGACTAAATAATATTGCGAAATTGAAAAATTAGCATATTTCGCTGTGTGGTTATAAGAGTGCTAAAATGATCTCATGACTCCTGGGAAAAATCAAGGAATGGCTTTATATATAGAGACCTAATAACGTTAATTGATTCCAAAATTTAATTCGAAAAGTTATTCTATTGAGTTTGCATTTTGATTGTCTTTTTTAATGTCTGTAAGAATGACCTTATGTCTTTAGCGGATATTTCGGGAAAAATATACTGCGCCTCAATCGCAAGAATCTCATGATTACAAGAATTCATGTAATAGAATATGAGAGGTTGATTTCTGTCTCTGTTCGCTTTCGGTTTTTTAAAATTTCAATTGGCTGAATAGTTCAATTATAATCGCATGTATTAATGGATAACCTGCTCGCTGCAGGACTGGGTAATATTGTGAGATTTAAAAATCAGCATATTTTGCTGCGTGGTTATGAGAGTGCTAAAATGATCTCATGACTCCTGGGAAAAATCAAAGAAAGGCTCTATATATTGACATAATAACGTTAACTGATTTGAAAATTCAATTTAAAAAACTATTCTATTGAGATTGCATTTTGATTGTCTTTTTCAATGTCTGTTAGAAATACCTGATGTCTTCAGATGATATTTCGTGAAAAATATACTGCGCCCCAATCGCAAGAATCTCATGATTACACGAATTCACGTGATAGAATATAATAGGTTGATTTCTGTCTCTGTTCGCTTTCGGTTTTTTAAAATTTCAATTGGCTGAACAGTTCAATTTAGATCGCATGTATTCATGGATAACTTGCTCGCTGCAGGACTGGGTAATATTGTGAGATTAGAAAATCAGCATATTTTGCTGCGTGGTTATGAGAGTGCTGAAATGATCTCATGACTCCTGGGAAAAATCAAGGAATGGCTCTATATATAGAGACCTAATAACGTTAATTGATTCCAAAATTTAATTCGAAAAGTTATTCTATTGAGATTGCATTTTGATTGTCTTTTTCAATGTCTGTTAGAAATACCTGATGTCTTCAGATGATATTTCGTGAAAAATATACTGCGCCCCAATCGCAAGAATCTCATGATTACACGAATTCACGTGATAGAATATAACAGGTTGATTTCTGTCTCTGTTCGCTTTCGGTTTTTTAAAATTTCCATTGGCTGAACAGTTCAATTTAGATCGCATGTATTCATGAATAACTTGCTCGCTGCAGAACTGGGTAATATTGTAAGATTAAAAAATCAGCATATTTTGCTGCGTGGTTATAGGAGTGCTAAAATGATCTCATGACTCCTATGAAAAATCAAGGAATGGCTTTATATATAGACCTAATAATGTTAATTGATTCCAACATTTTATTCGAAAAGTTATTCTATTGAGATTGCATTTTGATTGATGTTTTCAATGTCTGTAAGAAATACCTGATGTCTTCAGATGATATTACGGGAAAAATATACCGCGCCCCAATCGGATGAATCTCATGATTACACGAATTCACGTGATAGAATATAATAGGTTGATTTCTGTCTCTGTTCGCTTTCGGTTTTTGAAAATTTCAATTGGATGAATAGTTCAATTTAGTTCGCATGTATTCATGGAAAGCCTGCTCGCTGCAGGAATGGGTAATATTGCGAAATTGAAAAATCAGCATATTTTGCTGCGTGGTTATAAGAGTACTGAAACAAATTCATGACTCCTGGGAAAAATCAAGGAGTAGCTCCATACCTTGACATAATAACTTTAATTGATTTGAAAATTCAATTCCAAAAGTTATTTTATTGAGATTGCATTTTGATTGTTGTTTTCAATGTCTGTAAGAAATACCTGATGTCTTTAGCGGATATTTCGGGAAAAATATACTACGCCCCAATCGCAAGAATCTCATGATTACACGAATTCATGTAATAGAATAGGAGAGGTTGATTTCTGTCTCTGTTCGCCTTCGGTTTTTTAAAATTTCAATTGGCTGCACAGTTTAATTCAGATCGCATGTATTTATGAATAACCTGCCCGCTACAGGACTTAGTAATGTTGCAAATGTGAAAAATCAGCATATTTTGCTGCGTGGTTGTAAAAGTGCTGAAACAAATTCATGACTCCTGGGAAAAATCAGAAGTAGCTCTATTCCTTGACATAATAACGTTAATTGATTTGAAAATTTAATTCGAAAAGTTATTTTATTGAGATTGCATTTTGATTGTTGTTTTCAATGTCTGTAAGAAGTACCCGATGTCTTTAGCGGATATTTCGGGAAAAATATAATGCGCCTCAATCGCAAGAATCCTTTGATTACACGAATTCATGTAATAGAATATGAGAGGTTGATTTCTGTCTCTGTTCGCTTTCGGTTTTTAAAATTTCAATTGGCTGAACAGTTCAATTTAGATCGCATGTTTTCATGGATAACCTGCTCGCTGCAGGACTAAATAATATTGTGAGATTGAAAAATCAGCATATTTTGCTGCGTGGTTATGAAAGTGCTGAAATGATCTCATGACTCCTGGGAAAGATCAAGGAATGGCTCTATATATAGAGACCTAATAACGTTAATTGATTCCAAAATTTAATTCGAAAAGTTATTCTATTGAGATTGCATTTTGATTGTCTTTTTTAATGTCTGTAAGAATGACCTAATGTCTTCAGATGATATTTCGTGAAAAATATACTGCGCCTCAATGGCATGAATCTCATGTTTACACGAATTCACGTGATAGAATATAATAGGTTGATTTCTGTCTGTGTTCGCTTTCCGATTTTTAAAATTTCAATTGGCTGAATAGTTCAATTCAGATCGCATGTATTTATGAATAACCTGCCCGCTACAGGACTTAGTAATATTGCAAATGTGAAAAATCAGCATATTTTGCTGCGTGGTTATAAGAGTGCTAAAATGATCTCATGACTCCTGGGAAAAATCAAGGAATGGCTCTATATATTGACATAATAACCTTAATTGATTTGAAAATTCAATTCGAAAAGTTATTCGATTGAGATTGCATTTTGATTGTTGTTTTCAATGTCTGTAAGAAGTACCTGATGTCTTTAGCGGATATTTCGGGAAAAATATACTGCGCCTCAATCGCAAGAATCTAATGATTACACGAATTCATGTAATAGAATATGAGAGGTTGATTTCTGTCTCTGTTCGCTTTCGGTTTTTTTAAATTTAAATTGGCTGAATAGTTCAATTATAATCGCATGTATTAATGGATAACCTGCTCGCTGCAGGACTAAGTAATATTGTGAGATTGAAAAATCAGCATATTTTGCTGCGTGGTTATGAGAGTGCTAAAATGATCTCATGAATCCTGGGAAAAATCAAGGAATTGCTCTATATATAGAGACCTAATAACTTCAATTGATTCCAAAATTTAATTCGAAAAGTTATTCTATTGAGATTGCATTTTGATTGTTTTTTTCAATGTCTGTAAGAAGTACCTGATGTCTTTAGCGGATATTTCGGGAAAAATATACTGCGCCTCAATCGCAAGAATCTCATGATTACACGAATTCATGTAATAGAATATGAGAGGTTGATTTCTGTCTCTGTTCGCTTTCGGTTTTTTAAAATTTCAATTGGCTGCACAGTTCAATTCAGATCGCATGTATTTATGAATAACCTGCCCGCTACAGGACTGAGTAATATTGCAAATGTGAAAAATCAGCATATTTTGCTGCGTGGTTATAAGAGTGCTGAAACAAATTCATGACTCCTGTGAAAAATCAAGGAGTAGCTCTATACCTTTACATAAAAACGTTAATTGATTCGAAAATTTAATTCGAAAAGTTATTTTATTGAGATTGCATTTTGATTGTTGTTTTCAATGTCTGTAAGAAGTACCTGATGTCTTTAGCGGATATTTCGGGAAAAATATACTGCGCCTCAATCGCAAGAATCTCATGATTACACGAATTCATGTAATAGAATATGAGAGGTTGATTTCTGTCTCTGTTCGCTTTCGGTTTTTTAAAATTTCAATTGGCTGCACAGTTCAATTCAGATCGCATGTATTTATGAATAACCTGCCCGCTACAGGACTTAGTAATATTGCAAATGTGAAAAATCAGCATATTTTGCTCCGTGGTTATAAGAGTGCTGAAACAAATTCATGACTCCTGGGAAAAATCAAGGAGTAGCTCTATACCTTTACATAAAAACGTTAATTGATTCCAAAATTTAATTCGAAAAGTTTTTCTATTGAGATTGCATTTTGATTGTCTTTTTTAATGTCTGTAAGAATGACCTAATGTCTTCAGATGATATTTCGTGAAAAATATACTGCGCCTCAATCGCATGAATCTCATGATTACACGAATTCACGTGATAGAATATAATAGGTTGACTTCTGTCTCTGTTCGCTTTCCGTTTTTTAACATTTCAATTGGCTGAATAGTTCAATTTAGATCGCATGTATTCATGGATAGCCTGCTCGCTGCAGGACTGGGTAATATTGCGAAATTGAAAAATTAGCATATTTTGCTGCGTGGTTATAAGAGTGCTAAAATGATCTCATGACTCCTGGGAAAAATCAAGGAATGGCTCTATATATTGACATAATAACCTTAATTGATTTGAAAATTCAATTCGAAAAGTTATTCGATTGAGATTGCATTTTGATTTTTGTTTTCAATGTCTGTAAGAAGTACCTGATGTCTTTAGTGGATATTTCGGGAGAAATATACTGCGCCTCAATCGCAAGAATCTCATAATTACACGAATTCATGTAATAGAATATGAGAGGTTGATTTCTGTCTCTGTTCGCTTTCGGTTTTTTAAAATTTCAATTGGCTGAATAGTTCAATTATAATCGCATGTATTAATGGATAACTTGCTCGCTGCAGGACTGGGTAATATTGTGAGATTCAAAAATCAGCATATTTTGCTGCGTGGTTATGAGAGTGCTGAAATGATCTCATGACTCCTGGGAAAAATCAAGGAATGGCTCTATATATAGAGACCTAATAACGTTAATTGATTCCGAAATTTAATTCGAAAAGTTATTCTATTGAGATTGCATTTTGATTGTCTTCTTCAATGTCTGTAAGAAATACCTGATGTCTTCAGATGATATTTCGTGAAAAATATACTGCGCCCCAATCGCAAAAATCTCATGATTACACTAATTCACGTGATAGAATATAATAGGTTGATTTCTGTCTCTGTTCGCCTTCGGTTTTTTAAAATTTCAATTGGCTGCACAGTTCAATTCAGACCGCATGTATTTATGAATAACCTGCCCGCTTCAGGACTTAGTAATGTTGCAAATGTGAAAAATCAGCATATTTTGCTGCGTGGTTGTAAAAGTGCTGAAACAAATTCATGACTCCTGGGAAAAATCAGAAGTAGCTCTATTCCTTGACATAATAACGTTAATTGATTTGAAAATTTAATTCGAAAAGTTATTTTATTGAGATTGCATTTTGATTGTTGTTTTCAATGTCTGTAAGAAGTACCCGATGTCTTTAGCGGATATTTCGGGAAAAATATAATGCGCCTCAATCGCAAGAATCTTTTGATTACACGAATTCATGTAATAGAATATGAGAGGTTGATTTCTGTCTCTGTTCGCTTTCGATTTTTTAAAATTTCAATTGGCTGAATAGTTCAATTTAGATCGCATGTATTCATGGATAACCTGCTCGCTGCAGGACTGGGTAATATTGCGAAATTGAAAAATTAGCATATTTCGCTGTGTGGTTATAAGAGTGCTAAAATGATCTCATGACTCCTGGAAAAAATCAAGGAATGGCTCTATATATAGAGACCTAATAACGTTAATTGATTCCAAAATTTAATTCGAAAAGTTATTCTATTGAGATTGCATTTTGATTGTCTTTTTTAATGTCTGTAAGAAATACCTGATGTCTTCAGCTGATATTTCGGGAAAAATATACTGCGCCCTAATCGCAAGAATCTCATGATTACACGAATTCACGTTTTAGAATAGAATAGGTTGATGTCTGTCTCTGTTCGCTTTCGGTTTTCTAAAATTTTAATTAACTGAATAGTTCAATTTAGATCGCATGTATTCATGGATAGCCTGCTCGCTGCAGGACTGGGTAATATTGCGAAATCGAAAAATTAGCATATGTTGCTGCGTGGTTATAGCAGTGCTAAAGTGATCTCATGACTCCCGGGAAAAATCAAGAAATGGCTCTATATATTGACATAATAACTTTAATTGATTTGAAACTTCAATTCGAAAAGTTATTCGATTGCGATTGCGTTTTGATTGTTGTTTTCAATGTCTGTAAAAAATACCTGATGTCATCAAATGATATTTCGAGGAAAATATACTGCGCCCCAATCGCAAGAATTTCATGATTACACGAATTCACGTGATAGAATATAATAGGTTGGTTTCTGTCTCTGTTCGCTTTCGGTTTTTTAAAATTTCCATTGGCTGAACAGTTCAATTTAGATCGCATGTATTCATGAATAACTTGCTCGCTGCAGGACTGGGTAATATTGTGAGATTAAAAAATCAGCATATTTTGCTGCGTGGTTATAGGAGTGCTAAAATGATCTCATGACTCCTGGGAAAAGTCAAGGAATGCCTCTATATATTGACATAATAACGATAACTGATTTGAAAATTCAATTTGAAAAACTATTCTATTGAGATTGCATTTTGATTGATGTTTTCAATGTCTGTTAGAAATACCTGATATCTGCAGATGATATTTCGGGAACAATATACTGCGCCACAATCGCAAGAATCTCATGATTACACGAATTCACGTGAAAGAATATAATAGGTTGATGTCTGTCTCTGTTCGCTTTCGGATTTCTAAAATTTCAATTGGCTGAATAGTTCAATTTAGATTGCATGTATTTATAAATAACTTGCTCGCTGCAGGACTGGGTAATATTGTGAGATTGAAAAATCAGCATATTTTGCTGCGTGGATATGAGAGTGCTAAAATGATCTAATGACTCCTTGGAAAAATCAAGGAATGGCTTTATATATAGAGACCTAATGACGATAATTGATTCCAAAATTTAATTCGAAAAGTTCTTCTATTGAGATTGCATTTTATTGTCTTTTTCAATGTCTGTAAGAAATACCTGATGTCTTCAGATGATATTTCGTGAAAAATATACTGCGCATGAATCGCAAGAACCTCATGATTACACGAATTCACGTGATAGAATATAATAGGTTGATTTCTGTCTCTGTTCGCTTTCGGTTTTTTAAAATTTCAATTGGCTGAACAGTTCAATTTAGATCGCATGTATTCATGAATAACTTGCTCGCTGCAGGACTGGGTAATATTGTGAGATTAAAAAATCAGCATATTTTGCTGCGTGGTTATAGGAGTGCTAAAATGATCTCATGACTCCTGGGGAAATCAAGGAATGGCTCTATATATAGACCTAATAACGTTTATTGATTCCAAAATTTAATTCGAAAAGTTATTCTATTGACATTGCATTTTGATTAATGTTTTTAATGTCTGTAAGGAATACCTGATGTCTTCAGATGATATTTCGTGGAAAATATACTGCGCCCCAATCGCAAGAATCTCATGATTACACGAATTCACGTGACAGAATATAATAGGTTGATATCTGTCTCTGTTCGCTTTCGGTTTTCTAAAATGTCAATTGGCTGAATAGTTTAATTTAGATCGCATGTATTCATGGATAGCCTGCTTGCTGCAGGACTAGGTAATATTGCGAAATTGACGAAGTAGCATATTTTGCTGCGTGGTTATAGAAGTGCTAAAATGATCCCATGACTCCCGGGGAAAATCAAGGAATGGCTCTATATATTGACATAATAACGTTAATTGATTTGAAAATTAAATTCGAAAAGTTATTCGATTGAGATTGCATTTTGATTGTTGTTTTCAATGTCTGTAAAAAATACCTGATGTCATCAGATGATATTTCGAGGAAAACATACTGCGCCCCAATCGCAAGAATTTTATGATTACACGAACTCACGTGATAGAATATAAGAGGTTCATTTCCGTATCTGTTCGTTTTCGGTTATTTAAAATTTCAATTCGCTGAATAGTTAAATTTAGATCGCAAGTATTTATAGATAACCTACCCGCTACAGGACTTGGTAATATTGCAAAATTGATAAATCAGCATATTTTGCTGCGTGGTTATAATAGTGCTGAAACAAATTCATGACCCCTGGGAAAAATCAAGGAGTAGCTCTATACCTTGACATAATAACGTTAATTGATTTGAAAATTTAATTTGAAAAATTATTTTATTGAGATTGCATTTTGATTGTTGTTTTCAATGTCTGTAAGAAGTACCTAATGTCTTTAGCGGATATTTCGGGAAAAATATACTGCGCCTCAATCGCAAGAATCTCATGATTACACGAATTCATGTAATAGAATATGAGAGGTTGATTTCTGTCTCTGTTCGCTTTCGGTTTTTCAAAATTTCAATTGGCTGAATAGTTCAATTTAGATCGCATGTATTGATGGATAACCTGCTCGCTGCAGGACTGGGTAATATTGTGAGGTTTAAAAATCAGCATATTTTGCGGCGTGGATTATGAGAGTGCTAAAATGATCTCATGACTCCTGGGAAAAATCATGGAATGGCTCCATATATAGAGACCTAATAACGTTAATTGATTCCAAAATTTAATTCGAAAAGTTATTCTATTGAGATTGCATTTTGATTGATGTTTTCAATGTCTGTAAGATATACCTGATGTCATCAGATGATATTTTGGGCACAATATACTGCGCCCCAATCGCAAGAATCTCATGATTACACGAATTCACGTGACAGAATATAATTGGTTGATGTCTGGCTCTGTTCGCTTTCGGTTTTCTAATATTTCAATTGGCTAAATAGTTCGATTTAGATCGCATGTACTCATGGATATCCTGCTCGCTGCAGGACTGGGTAATATTGCGAAATTGAAAAATTAGCATATTTTGCTGCATGGTTATATGAGTGCTAAAATGATCTCATGACTTCTGGGAAAAATCAAGGAATGGCTCTATATATTGACATAATAACCTGAATTGATTTGAAAATTCAATTCGAAAATTTATTCGATCGAGATTGCATTTTGATTGTTGTTTTCAATGTCTGTAAGAAGTAGCTGATGTCTTTAGCGAATATTTCGGGAAAAATATACTGCGCCTCAATCGCAAGAATCTCATGATTACACGAATTCATGTAATAGAATACGAGAGGTTGATTACTGTCTCTGTTCGCTTTCGGTTTTTTAAAATTTCAATTCGCTGAACAGTTCAATTTAAATCGCATGTATTCATAAATAACCTGCGCGCTACAGGACTTAGTAATATTGCAAAATTAAAAAATCAGCATATTTTGCTGCGTGGTTATAAGAGTGCTGAAACACATTCATGACTCCTGGGAAAAATTAAGGAGTAGCTCTATACCTTGACATAATAGCGTTAATTGATTTGAAAATTTATTCGAAAAGTTATTCTATTGAGATTGCATTCTGATTGTCTTTTTCAATGTCTGTAAGAAATACCTGATGCGTTCAGATGATATTTCGTGAAAAATATACTGCGCCACTTTCGCAAGAATCTCATGATTACACGAATTCACGTGATAGAATATAATAGGTTGATTTCTGTCTCTGTTCGCTTTCGGTTTTTTAAAATTTTAATTCGCTGAATAGTTAAATTTAGATCGCAAGTATTCATGAATAACTTGCTCGCTGCAGAACTGGGTAATATCGTGAGATTAGAAAATCAGCATTTTTTGCTGGGTGGTTATAGGAGTGCTAAAATGATCTCATGACTCCTGGGAAAAATCAAGGAATGGCTCTATATATTGACATAATAACGTTAACTGATTTGAAAATTCAATTTAAAAAACTATTCTGTTGAGATTGCATTTTGATTGATGTTTTCAATGTCTGTAAGAAATACCTGATGTCTTCAGATGATATTTCGGAACAATATACTGCGCCTCAATCGCAAGAATCTCATGATTACACGAATTCACGTGATAGAATATAATAGGTTGATGTCTGTCTCTGTTCGCTTTTGGTTTTCTAAAATTTCAATTGGCTGAATAGTTCAATTTAGATCGCATGTATTCATGAATAACTTGCTCGCTGCAGGACTGGGTAATATTGTGAGAGTTAAAAATCAGCATATTTTGCTGCGTGGTTATGAGAGTGCTAAAATGATCTGATGACTCCTGGGAAAAATCAAGGAATGGCTCTATATATAGAGACCTAATAACGTTAATTGATTTGAACATTCAATTCGAAAAGTTATTCGATTGAGATTGCATTTTGATTGTTGTTTTCAATGTCTGTAAAAAATACCTGATGTCATCAGATGATATTTCGAGGAAAATTTACTGCGCCCCAATCGCAAGAATTTCATGATTACACGAACTCACGTGATAGAATATAAGAGTTTGATTTCCGTACCTGTTCGCTTTCGGTTATTTAAAATTTCAATTCGCTGGATAGTTAAATTTAGATCGCAAGTATTTATAGATAACCTACCCGCTACAGGACTTGGTAATATTGCAAAATTGATAAATCAGCATATTTTGCTGCGTGGTTATAAGAGTGCTGAAACAAATTCATGACTCCTGGGAAAAATCAAGGAGTAGCTCTATACCTTGACATAATAACGTTAATTGATTTGAAAATTTAATTCGAAAAGTTATTCTATTGAGATTGCATTTTGATTGTCTTTTTTAGTGTCTGTAAGAAATACCTAATGTCTTCAGATGATATTCCGTGAAAAATATACTGCGCCCCAATCGCAAGAATCTCATGATTACACGAATTCACGTGACAGAATATAATTGGTTAATGTCTGGCTCTGTTCACTTTCGGTTCTCTTAAATTTCAATTGGCTAAATAGTTTTATTTAGATCGCATGTATTCATGGATATCCTGCTCGCTGCAGGACTGGGTAATATTGCGAAATTGAAAAATTAGCATATTTTGCTGCCTGGTTATAGGAGTGCTAAAATGATCTCATGACTTCTGGGAAAAATCAAGGGATAACTCTATATATTGACATAATAACCTGAATTGATTTGAAAATTCAATTCGAAAATTCATTCGATCGAGATTGCATTTTGATTGTTGTTTCCAATGTCTGTAAGAAGTACCTGATGTCTTTAGCGAATATTTCGGGAAAAATATACTGCGCCTCAATCGCAAGGATCTCATGATTACACGAATTCATGTAATAGAATTTGAGAGGTTGATTTCTGTCTCTGTTCGCTTTCGGTTTTTTAAAATTTTAATTCGCTCAACAGTTCAATTTAGATCGCATGTATTCATGAATAACTTGTTCGCTGCAGGACTGAATAATATTGTGAGATAAAAAAATCAAAATATTTTGCTGCGTGGTTATAGGAGTGCTAAAATGATCTCATGACTCCCGGGGAAAATCAAGGAATGGCTCTATATATTGACATAATAACGTTAATTGATTTGAAAATTCAATTCGAAAAGTTATTCGATTGAGATTGCATTTTGATTGTTGTTTTCAATGTCTGTAAAAAATACCTGATGTCATCAGATGATATTTCGAGGAAAATTTACTGCGCCCCAATCGCAAGAATTTCATGATTACACGAATTCACGTGACAGAATATAAGAGGTTGATTTCCGTATCTAGTCGCTTTCGGTTATTTAAAATTTTAATTCGCTGAATAGTTAAGTTTAGATCGCAAGTATTTATGGATAACCTGCCCGCTACAGAACTTGGTAATATTGCAAAATTGAAAAATCAGCATATTTTGCTGCGTGGTTACAAGAGTGCTGAAACAAATTCATGACTCCTGGGAAAAATCAAGGAGTAGCTCTATACCTTGACATAATAACGTTAATTGATTGGGAAATTTAATTCGAAAAGTTATTTTATTGAGATTGCATTTTGATTGTTGTTTTCAATGTCTGTAAGAAGTACCTGATGTCTTTAGCGGATATTTCGGGAAAAATATACTGCGCCTCAATCGCAAGAATCTCATGATTACACGAATTCATGTAACAGAATATGAGAGGTTGATTTCTGTCTCCGTTCGCTTTCGGTTTTTGAAAATTTCAATTTTCTGAACAGTTCAATTTAGATCGCATGTATTCATGAATAAATTGCTCGATGCAGGACTGAGTAATATTGTGAGCTTAAAAAATCAGCATATTTTGCTGCGTGGTTATAGGAGTGCTAAAATGATCTCATGACTCCTGAGAAAAATCAAGGAATGGCTCTATATATAGACCTGATAACGTTAATTGATTCCAAAATTTAATTCGAAAAGTTATTCTATTGACATTGCATTTTGATTGATGTTTTCAATGTCTGTAAGAAATACCTGATGTCTTCAGATGATATTTCGTGGAAAATATACTGCGCCTCAATCGCAAGAATCTCATGATTACACGAATTCACGTGATAGAATATAAGAGGTTGATTTCCGTATCTGTTCGCTTTCGGTTATTTAAAATTTCAATTCGCTGAATAGTTAAATTTAGATCACAAGTATTTATGGATAGCCTGCTCGCTGCAGCACTAGGTAATATTGCGAAATTGAAAAATTAGCATATTTTGCTGCGTGGTTATAGAAGTGCTAAAATGATCTCATGACTCCTGGGAAAAATTAAGGAATGGCTCTATATATTGACATTATAACCTTAATTGATTTAAAAATTCAATTCGAAAAGTTATTCGATTAGGATTGAATTTTGATTGTTGTTTTCAATGTCTGTGAGAAGTACCTGATTTCTTTAGCGGATATTTCGGGAAAAATATAATGCGCCCCAATCGCAAGAATCTCATGATTACACGAATTAATGTGATAGAATATAATAGGTTGATGTCTGTCTCTGTTCGCTTTCGGTTTTCTAAAATTTTAATTGGCTGCATAGTTCAATTTAGATCGCATGTATTCATGGATATCCTGCCCGCTACAGGACTTAGTAATATTGCAAAATTGAAATCAGCATATTTTGCTGCGTGGTTATAAGAGTGCTGAAACAAATTCATGACTCCTGGGAAAAATCAAGGAGTAGCTCTATCCCTTTACATAAAAACGTTAATTGATTCGAAAATTTAATTCGAAAAGTTATTTTATTGAGATTGCATTTTGATTGTTGTTTTCAATGTCTGTAAGAAGTACCTGATGTCTTAAGCGGATATTTCGGGAAAAATATACTGCGCCTCAATCGCAAGAATCTCATGATTACACGAATTCATGTAATAGAATATGAGAGGTTGATTTCTGTCTCTGTTCGCTTTCGGTTTTTTAAAATTTCAATTGGCTGCACAGTTCAATTCAGATCGCATGTATTTATGAATAACCTGCCCGCTACAGGACTTAGTAATATTGCAAATGTGAAAAATCAGCATATTTTGCTGCGTGGTTATAAGAGTGCTGAAACAAATTCATGACTCCTGGGAAAAATCAAGGAGTAGCACTATACCTTTACATAAAAACGTTAATTGATTCCAAAATTTAATTCGAAAAGTTTTTCTATTGAGATTGCATTTTGATTGTCTTTTTTAATGTCTGTAAGAATGACCTAATGTCTTCAGATGATATTTCGTGAAAAATATACTGCGCCTCAATCGCATGAATCTCATGATTACACGAATTCACGTGATAGAATATAATAGGTTGACTTCTGTTTCTGTTCGCTTTCCGTTTTTTAACATTTCAATTGGCTGAATAGTTCAATTTAGATCGCATGTATTCATAGATAGCCTGCTCGCTGCAGGACTGTGTAATATTGCGAAATTGAAAAATTAGCATATTTTGCTGCGTGGTTATAAGAGTGCTAAAATGATCTCATGACTCCTGGGAAAAATCAAGGAATGGCTCTATATATTGACATAATAACCTTAATTGATTTGAAAATTCAATTCGAAAAGTTATTCGATTGAGATTGCATTTTGATTTTTGTTTTCAATGTCTGTAAGAAGTACCTGATGTCTTTAGCGGATATTTCGGGAAAAATATACTGCGCCTCAATCGCAAGAATCTCATAATTACACGAATTCATGTAATAGAATATGAGAGGTTGATTTCTGTCTCTGTTCACTTTCGGTTTTTTAAAATTTCAATTGGCTGAATAGTTCAATTATAATCGCATGTATTAATGGATAACTTGCTCGCTGCAGGACTGGGTAATATTGTGAGATTCAAAAATCAGCATATTTTGCTGCGTGGTTATGAGAGTGCTGAAATGATCTCATGACTCCTGGGAAAAATCAAGGAATGGCTTTATATATAGAGACCTAATAACGTTAATTGATTCCAAAATTTAATTCGAAAAGTTATTCTATTGAGTTTGCATTTTGATTGTCTTTTTTAATGTCTGTAAGAATGACCTTATGTCTTCAGATGATATTTCGTGAAAAATATACTGCGCCTCAATCGCAAGAATCTCATGATTACAAGAATTCATGTAATAGAATATGAGAGGTTGATTTCTGTCTTTGTTCGCTTTCGGTTTTTTAAAATTTCAATTGGCTGAACAGTTCAATTTAGATCGCATGTATTCATGGATAACTTGCTCGCTGCAGGACTGGGTAATATTGTGAGATTAGAAAATCAGCATATTTTGCTGCGTGGTTATGAGAGTGCTGAAATGATCTCATGACTCCTGGGAAAAATCAAGGAATGGCTCTATATATAGAGACCTAATAACGTTAATTGATTCGAAAATTTAATTCGAAAAGTTATTCTATTGAGATTGCATTTTGATTGTCTTTTTCAATGTCTGTTAGAAATACCTGATGTCTTCAGATGATATTTCGTGAAAAATATACTGCGCCCCAATCGCAAGAATCTCATGATTACACGAATTCACGTGATAGAATATAACAGGTTGATTTCTGTCTCTGTTCGCTTTCGGTTTTTTAAAATTTCCATTGGCTAAACAGTTCAATTTAGATCGCATGTATTCATGAATAACTTGCTCGCTGCAGGACTGGGTAATATTGTAAGATTAAAAAATCAGCATATTTTGCTGCGTGGTTATAGGAGTGCTAAAATGATCTCATGACTCCTATGAAAAATCAAGGAATGGCTTTATATATAGACCTAATAATGTTAATTGATTCCAACATTTAATTCGAAAAGTTATTCTATTGAGATTGCATTTTGATTGATGTTTTCAATGTCTGTAAGAAATACCTGATGTCTTCAGATGATATTACGGGAAAAATATACCGCGCCCCAATCGGATGAATCTCATGATTACACGAATTCACGTGATAGAATATAATAGGTTGATTTCTGTCTCTGTTCGCTTTCGGTTTTTGAAAATTTCAATTGGATGAATAGTTTAATTTAGTTCGCATGTATTCATGGAAAGCCTGCTCGCTGCAGGACTGGGTAATATTGCGAAATTGAAAAATCAGCACATTTTGCTGCGTGGTTATAAGAGTGCTGAAACAAATTCATGACTCCTGGGAAAAATCAAGGAGTAGCTCCATACCTTGACATAATAACTTTAATTGATTTGAAAATTCAATTCCAAAAGTTATTTTATTGAGATTGCATTTTGATTGTTGTTTTCAATGTCTGTAAGAAATACCTGATGTCTTTAGCGGATATTTCGGGAAAAATATACTGCGCCCCAATCGCAAGAATCTCATGATTACACGAATTCATGTAATAGAATAGGAGAGGTTGATTTCTGTCTCTGTTCGCCTTAGGTTTTTCAAAATTTCAATTGGCTGCACAGTTCAATTCAGACCGCATGTATTTATGAATAACCTGCCCGCTACAGGACTTAGTAATGTTGCAAATGTGAAAAATCAGCATATTTTGCTGCGTGGTTGTAAAAGTGCTGAAACAAATTCATGACTCCTGGGAAAAATCAGAAGTAGCTCTATTCCTTGACATAATAACGTTAATTGATTTGAAAATTCAATTCCAAAAGTTATTTTATTGAGATTGCATTTTGATTGTTGTTTTCAATGTCTGTAAGAAGTACCTGATGTCTTTAGCGGATATTTCGGGAAAAATATACTGCGCCTCAATCGCAAGAATCTCATGATTACACGAATTCATGTAATAGAATATGAGAGGTTGATTTCTGTCTCTGTTCGCTTTCGGTTTTCTTAAATTTCAATTGGCTGAATAGTTCAATTATAATCGCATGTATTAATGGATAACCTGCTCGCTGCAGGACTGGGTAATATTGTGAGATTTAAAAATCAGCATATTTTGCTGCGTGGTTATGAGAGTGCTAAAATGATCTCATGACTCCTGGGAAAAATCAAAGAAAGGCTCTATATATAGAGACCTAATAACTTCAATTGATTCCAAAATTTAATTCGAAAAGTTATTCTATTGAGATTGCATTTTGATTGTTTTTTTCAATGTCTGTAAGAAGTACCTGATGTCTTTAGCGGATAATTCGGGAAAAATATACTGCGCCTCAATCGCAAGAATCTCATGATTACACGAATTCATGTAATAGAATATGAGAGGTTGATTTCTGTCTCTGTTCGCTTTCGGTTTTTTAAAATTTCAATTGGCTGCACAGTTCAATTCGGATCGCATGTATTTATGAATAACCTGCCCGAAACAGGACTTAGTAATATTGCAAATGTGAAAAATCAGCATATTTTGCTGCGTGGTTATAAGAGTGCTGAAACAAATTCATGACTCCTGGGAAAAATCAAGGAGTAGCTCTATACCTTTACATAAAAACGTTAATTGATTCGAAAATTTAATTCGAAAAGTTATTTTATTGAGATTGCATTTTGATTGTTGTTTTCAATGTCTGTAAGAAGTACCTGATGTCTTTAGCGGATATTTCGGGAAAAATATACTGCGCCTCAATCGCAAGAATCTCATGATTACCCGAATTCATGTAATAGAATATGAGAGGTTGATTTCTGTCTCTGTTCGCTTTCGGTTTTTTAAAATTTCAATTGGCTGCACAGTTCAATTCAGATCGCATGTATTTATGAATAACCTGCCCGCTACAGGACTTAGTAATATTGCAAATGTGAAAAATCAGCATATTTTGCTGCGTGGTTATAAGAGTGCTGAAACAAATTCATGACTCCTCGGAAAAATCAAGGAGTAGCTCTATACCTTTACATAAAAACGTTAATTGATTCCAAAATTTAATTCGAAAAGTTTTTCTATTGAGATTGCATTTTGATTGTCTTTTTTAATGTCTGTAAGAATGACCTAATGTCTTCAGATGATATTTCGTGAAAAATATACTGCGCCTCAATCGCATGAATCTCATGATTACACGAATTCACGTGATAGAATATAATAGGTTGACTTCTGTCTCTGTTCGCTTTCCGTTTTTTAACATTTCAATTGGCTGAATAGTTCAATTTAGATCGCATGTATTCATGGATAACTTGCTCGCTGCAGGACTGGGTAATATTGTGAGATTCAAAAATCAGCATATTTTGCTGCGTGGTTATGAGAGTGCTAAAATGATCTCATGACTCCTGAGAAAAATCAAGGAATGGCTCTATATATTGACATAATAACCTTAATTGATTTGAAAATTCAATTCGAAAAGTTATTCGATTGAGATTGCATTTTGATTTTTGTTTTCAATGTCTGTAAGAAGTACCTGATGTCTTTAGCGGATATTTCGGGAAAAATATACTGCGCCTCAATCGCAAGAATCTCATAATTACACGAATTCATGTAATAGAATATGAGAGGTTGATTTCTGTCTCCGTTCGCTTTCGGTTTTTTAAAATTTCAATTGGCTGAATAGTTCAATTATAATCGCATGTATTAATGGATAACTTGCTCGCTGCAGGACTGGGTAATATTGTGAGATTCAAAAATCAGCATATTTTGCTGCGTGGTTATGAGAGTGCTGAAATGATCTCATGACTCCTGGGAAAAATCAAGGAATGACTCTATACATAGAGACCTAATAACGTTAATTGATTCCGAAATTTAATTCGAAAAGTTATTCTATTGAGATTGCATTTTGATTGTCTTCTTCAATGTCTGTAAGAAATACCTGATGTCTTCAGATGATATTTCGTGAAAAATATACTGCGCCCCAATCGCAAAAATCTCATGATTACACGAATTCACGTGATAGAATATAATAGGTTGATTTCTGTCTCTGTTCGCCTTCGGTTTTTTAAAATTTCAATTGGCTGCACAGTTCAATTCAGACCGCATGTATTTATGAATAACCTGCCCGCTACAGGACTTAGTAATGTTGCAAATGTGAAAAATCAGCATATTTTGCTGCGTGGTTGTAAAAGTGCTGAAACAAATTCATGACTCCTGGGAAAAATCAGAAGTAGCTCTATTCCTTGACATAATAACGTTAATTGATTTGAAAATTAAATTCGAAAAGTTATTTTATTGAGATTGCATTTTGATTGTTGTTTTCAATGTCTGTAAGAAGTACCCGATGTCTTTAGCGGATATTTCGGAAAAAATATAATGCGCCTCAATCGCAAGAATCTTTTGATTACACGAATTCATGTAATAGAATATGAGAGGTTGATTTCTGTCTCTGTTCGCTTTCGGTTTTTTAAAATTTCAATTGGCTGAATAGTTCAATTTAGATCGCATGTATTCATGGATAACCTGCTCGCTGCAGGACTGGGTAATATTGCGAAATTGAAAAATTAGCATATTTCGCTGTGTGGTTATAAGAGTGCTAAAATGATCTCATGACTCCTGGGAAAAATCAAGGAATGGCTCTATATATAGAGACCTAATAACGTTAATTGATTCCAAAATTTAATTCGAAAAGTTATTCTATTGAGATTGCATTTTGATTGTCTTTTTCAATGTCTGTAAGAAATACCTGATATCTTCAGCTGATATTTCGGGAAAAATATACTGCGCCCTAATCGCAAGAATCTCATGATTACACGAATTCACGTGAAAGAATATAATAGGTTGATGTCTGTCTCTGTTCGCTTTCGGATTTCTAAAATTTCAATTGGCTGAATAGTTCAATTTAGATTGCATGTATTTATAAATAACTTGCTCGCTGCAGGACTGGGTAATATTGTGAGATTGAAAAATCAGCATATTATGCTGCGTGGTTATGAAAGTGCTAAAATGATCTAATGACTCCAGGGAAAAATCAAGGAATGGCTCTATATATAGAGACCTAATGACGATAATTGATTCCAAAATTTAATTCGAAAAGTTCTTCTATAGAGATTGCATTTTATTGTCTTTTTCAATGTCTGTAAGAAATACCTGATGTCTTCAGATGATATTTCGTGAAAAATATACTGCGCATGAATCGCAAGAATCTTATGATTACACGAATTCACGTGATAGAATATAATAGGTTGATTTCTGTCTCTGTTCGCTTTCGGTTTTTTAAAATTTCAATTGGCTGAACAGTTCAATTTAGATCGCATGTATTCATGAATAACTTGCTCGCTGCAGGACTGGGTAATATTGTGAGATTAAAAAATCAGCATATTTTGCTGCGTGGTTATAGGAGTGCTAAAATGATCTCATGACTCCTGGGGAAAATCAAGGAATGGCTCTATATATAGACCTAATAACGTTTATTGATTCCAAAATTTATTTCGAAAAGTTATTCTATTGACATTGCATTTTGAATAATGTTTTTAATGTCTGTAAGAAATACCTGATATCTTCGGATGATATTTCGTGGAAAATATACTGCGCCCCAATCGCAAGAATCTCATGATGACACGAATTCACGTGACAGAATATAATAGGTTGATATCTGTCTCTGTTCGCTTTCGGTTTTCTAAAATGTCAATTGGCTGAATAGTTTAATTTAGATCGCATGTATTCATGGATAGCCTGCTCGCTGCAGGACTAGGTAATATTGCGAAATTGACGAAGTAGCATATTTCGCTGCGTGGTTATAGGAGTGCTAAAATGATCCCATGACTCCCGGGGAAAATCAAGGAATGGCTCTATATATTGACATAATAACGATAATTGATTTGAAAATTAAATTCGAAAAGTTATTCGATTGAGATTGCATTTTGATTGTTGTTTTCAATGTCTGTAAAAAATACCTGATGTCATCAGATGATATTTCGAGGAAAACATACTGCGCCCCAATCGCAAGAATTTTATGATTACACGAACTCACGTGATCGAATATAAGAGGTTCATTTCCGTATCTGTTCGTTTTCGGTTATTTAAAATTTCAATTCGCTGAATAGTTAAATTTAGATCGCAAGTATTTATAGATAACCTACCCGCTACAGGACTTAGTAATATTGCAAAATTAAAGAATCAGCATATTTTGCTGCGTGGTTACAAGAGTGCTGAAAGAAATTCATGACTCCTGGGAAAAATCAAGGAGTAGCTCTATACCTTGACATAATAACCTGAATTGATTTGAAAATTCAATTCGAAAATTCATTCGATCGAGATTGCATTTTGATTGTTGTTTCCAATGTCTGTAAGAAGTACCTGATGTCTTTAGCGAATATTTCGGGAAAAATATACTGCGCCTCAATCGCAAGGATCTCATGATTACACGGATTCATGTAATAGAATTTGAGAGGTTGATTTCTGTCTCTGTTCGCTTTCGGTTTTTTAAAATTTTAATTCGCTCAACAGTTCAATTTAGATCGCATGTATTCATGAATAACTTGTTCGCTGCAGGACTGAATAATATTGTGAGATGAAAAAATCAAAATATTTTGCTGCGTGGATATAGGTGTGCTAAAATGATCTCATGACTCCTGGGAAAAGTCCAGGAATAGCTCTATATATTGACATAATAACGTTAACTGGTTTGAAAATTCATTTTGAAAAACTAGTCTATTGAGATTGCATTTTTATTGATGTTTTCAATTTCTGTAAGAAATACCTGATGTCTTCAGATGATATTTCGGGAAAATATACTGCGCCTTAATCGCAAGAATCTCATGATTACACGAATTCACGTGACAGAATATAAGAGGTTGATTTCCGTATCTAGTCGCTTTCGGTTATTTAAAATTTTAATTCGCTGAATAGTTAAGTTTAGATCGCAAGTATTTATGGATAACCTGCCCGCTACAGAACTTGGTAATATTGCAAAATTAAAAAATCAGCATATTTTGCTGCGTGGTTACAAGAGTGCTGAAACAAATTCATGACTCCTGGGAAAAATCAAGGAGTAGCTCTATACCTTGACATAATAACGTTAATTGATTTGGAAATTTAATTCGAAAAGTTATTTTATTGAGATTGCATTTTGATTGTTGTTTTCAATGTCTGTAAGAAGTACCTGATGTCTTTAGCGGATATTTCGGGAAAAATATACTGCGCCTCAATCGCAAGAATCTCATGATTACACGAATTCATGTAACAGAATATGAGAGGTTGATTTCTGTCTCCGTTCGCTTTCGGTTTTTGAAAATTTCAATTTTCTGAACAGTTCAATTTAGATCGCATGTATTCATGAATAAATTGCTCGATGCAGGACTGAGTAATATTGTGAGCTTAAAAAATCAGCATATTTTGCTGCGTGGTTATAGGAGTGCTAAAATGATCTCATGACTCCTGAGAAAAATCAAGGAATGGCTCTATATATAGACCTGATAACGTTAATTGATTCCAAAATTTAATTCGAAAAGTTATTCTATTGACATTGCATTTTGATTGATGTTTTCAATGTCTGTAAGAAATACCTGATGTCTTCAGATGATATTTCGTGGAAAATATACTGCGCCTCAATCGCAAGAATCTCATGATTACACGAATTCACGTGACAGAATATAATAGGTTGATATCTGTCTCTGTTCGCTTTCGGTTTTCTAAAATTTCAATTGGCTCGATAGTTCAATTTAGATCGTATGTATTCATGGATAGCCTGCTCGCTGCAGGACTAGGGAATATTGCGAAATTAAAAAATTAGCATATTTTGCTGCGTGGTTATAGTAGTGCTAAAATGATCTCATGACTCCTGGGAAAAATCAAGGAATGGCAGTATATATTGACATAATAACGTTAATTGATTTGAAAATTCAATTCGAAAAGTTATTCGATTGAGATTGCATTTTGATTGTTGTTTTCAATGTCTGTATGTAGTACCTGATGTCTTTTGCGGATATTTCGGGAAAATATACTGCGCCTCAATCGCAAGAATCTCATTGTTACACGAATTTATGTAATAGAATACGAGAGGTTGATTTCTGTCTCTGTTCGCTTTCGGTTTTTGAAAATTTCAATTCGCTGAACAGTTCAATTTAGATCCCATGTATTCATAAATAACTTGCTCGCTGCAGGACTGGGTAATATTGTGAGATTAAAAAATCAGCATATTTTGCTGCGTGGTTATAGAAGTGCTAAAATGATCTCATGACTCCTGGGAAAAATCAAGGAGTAGCTCTATATATAGAGACCTAAAAACGTTAATTGATTCCAAAATTGAATTCGAAAAGTTATTCTATTGAGATTGCATTTTGATTGTCTTTTTCAATGTCTGTAAGAAATACCTGATGCGTTCAGATGATATTTCGTGAAAAATATACTGCGCTTCAATCGCAAGAATCTCATAATTTCACGAATTCACGTGATAGAATATAATAGGTTGATTTCTGTCTTTGTTTGCTTTCGGTTTTTTAAAAATTCAATTGGCTGAATAGTTCAATTTAGATCGCATGTATTCATGGATAACCTGCTCGCTGCAGGACTGGGTAATATTGTGAGATTAAAAAATCAGCATATTTTGCTGCGTGGTTATAGGAGTGCTAAAATGATCTCATGACTCCTAGGAAAAGTCAAGGAATGCCTCTATATATTGACATAATAACGATAACTGATTTGAAAATTCAATTTGAAAAACTATTCTAATGAGATTGCATTTTGATTGATGTTTCCAATGTCTGTTAGAAATACCTGATATCTTCAGATGATATTTCGGGAACAATATACTGCGCCACAATCGCAAGAATCTCATGATTACACGAATTCACGTGAAAGAATATTATAGGTTGATGTCTGTCTCTGTTCGCTTTCGGATTTCTAAAATTTCAATTGGCTGAATAGTTCAATTTAGATTGCATGTATTTATAAATAACTTGCTCGCTGCAGGACTGGGTAATATTGTGAGATTGAAAAATCAGCATATTTTGCTGCGTGGTTATGAGAGTGCTAAAATGATCTAATGACTCCTGGGAAAAATCAAAGAATGGCTCTATATATAGAGACCTAATGACGATAATTGATTCCAAAATTTAATTCGAAAAGTTCTTCTATTGAGATTGCATTTTATTGTCTTTTTCAATGTCTGTAAGAAATAGCTGATGTCTTCAGATGATATTTCGTGAAAAATATACTGCGCATGAATCGCAAGAATCTCATGATTACACGAATTCACGTGATAGAATATAATAGGTTGATTTCTGTCTCTGTTCGCTTTCGGTTTTTTAAAATTTAAATTGGCTGAACAGTTCAATTTAGATCGCATGTATTCATGAATAGCTTGCTCGCTGCAGGACTGGGTAATATTGTGAGATTAAAAAATCAGCATATTTTGCTGCGTGGTTATAGGAGTGCTAAAATGATCTCATGACTCCTGGGGAAAATCAAGGAATGGCTCTATATATAGACCTAATAACGTTTATTGATTCCAAAATTAAATTCGAAAAGTTATTCTATTGACATTGCATTTTGATTAATGTTTTTAATGTCTGTAAGAGATACCTGATGTCTTCAGATGATATTTCGTGGAAAATATACTGCGCCCCAATCGCAAGAACCTCATGATTACACGAATTCACGTGACAGAATATAATAGGTTGATATCTGTCTCTGTTCGCTTTCGGTTTTCTAAAAGGTCAATTGGCTGAATAGTTTAATTTGGATCGCATGTATTCATGGATAGCCTGCTCGCTGCAGGACTAGGTAATATTGCGAAATTGACGAAGTAGCATATTTTGCTGCGTGGTTATAGAAGTGCTAAAATGATCCCATGACTCCCGGGGAAAATCAAGGAATGGCTCTATATATTGACATAATAACGTTAATTGATTTGAAAATTAAATTCGAAAAGTTATTCGATTGAGATTGCATTTTGATTGTTGTTTTCAATGTCTGTAAAAAATACCTGATATCATCAGATGATATTTCGAGGAAAACATACTGCGCCCCAATCGCAAGAATTTTATGATTACACGAACTCACGTGATAGAATATAAGAGGTTCATTTCCGTATCTGTTCGTTTTCGGTTATTTAAAATTTCAATTCGCTGAATAGTTAAATTTAGATCGCAAGTATTTATAGATAACCTACCCGCTACAGGTCTTGGTAATATTGGAAAATTGATAAATCAGCATATTTTGCTGCGTGGTTATAAGAGTGCTGAAACAAATTCATGACTCCTGGGAAAAATCATGGAGTAGCTCTATACCTTGACATAATAACGTTAATTGATTTGAAAATTGAATTCGAAAAGTTATTTTATTGAGATTGCATTTTGATTGTTGTTTTCAATGTCTGTATGAAGTACCTGATGTCTTTAGCGGATATTTCGGGACAAATATACTGCACCTCAATCGCAAGAATCTCATGATTACACGAATTCATGTAATAGAATATGAGAGGTTAATTTCTGTCTCTGTTCGCTTTCGGTTTTTTCAAATTTCAATTCGCTGAACAGTTCAATTTAGATCGCATGTATTTATGAATAAATTGCTCGATGCAGGACTGGGAAATATTGTGAGCTCAAAAAATCAGCATATTTTGCTGCGTGGTTATAGAAGTGCTAAAATGATCTCATGACTCCTGGGAAAGATCAAGGAATGGCTCTACATATAGACCTAATAACGTTAATTTATTCCAAAATTTAATTCGAAAAGTTATTCTATTGAGATTGCATTTTGATTGATGTTTTCAATGTCTGTAAGAAATACCTGATGTCTTCAGATGATATTTCGTGGAAAATATACTGCGCCCCAATCGCAAGAATCTCATGATTACACGAATTCACGTGACAGAATATAATAGGTTGATATCTGTCTCTGTTCGCTTTCGGTTTTCTAAAATTTCAATTGGCTCGATAGTTCAATTTAGATCGTATGTATTCATGGATAGCCTGCTCGCTGCAGGACTAGGGAATATTGCGAAATTAAAAAATTAGCATATTTTGCTGCGTAGTTATGAGAGTGCTAAAATGATCTCATGAATCCTGGGAAAAATCAAGGAATTGCTCTATATATAGAGACCTAATAACTTCAATTGATTCCAAAATTTAATTCGAAAAGTTATTCTATTGAGATTGCATTTTGATTGTTTTTTTCAATGTCTGTAAGAAGTACCTGATGTCTTTAGCGGATATTTCGGGAAAAATATACTGCGCCTCAATCGCAAGAATCTCATGATTACACGAATTCATGTAATAGAATACGAGAGGTTGATTTCTGTCTCTGTTCGCTTTCGGTTTTTGAAAATTTCAATTCGCTGAACAGTTCAATTTAGATCCCATGTATTCATAAATAACTTGCTCGCTGCAGGACTGGGTAATATTGTGAGATTAAAAAACCAGCATATTTTGCTGCGTGGTTATAGAAGTGCTAAAATGATCTCATGACTCCTGGGAAAAATCAAGGAGTAGCTCTATATATAGAGACCTAAAAACGTTAATTGATTCCAAAATTGAATTCGAAAAGTTATTCTATTGAGATTGCATTTTGATTGTCTTTTTCAATGTCTGTAAGAAATACCTGATGCGTTCAGATGATATTTCGTGAAAAATATACTGCGCTTCAATCGCAAGAATCTCATAATTACACGAATTCACGTGATAGAATATAATAGGTTGATTTCTGTCTTTGTTTGCTTTCGGTTTTTTAAAAATTCAATTGGCTGAATAGTTCAATTTAGATCGCATGTATTTATGAATAACTTGCTCGCTGCAGGACTGGGTAATATTGTGAGATTGAAAAATCAGCTTATTTTGCTGCGTGGTTATGAGACTGCTAAAATGATCTAATGACTCCTGGGAAAAATCAAGGAATGGCTCTATATATAGAGACCTAATAACGTTAATTGATTCCAAAATTCAATTCGAAAAGTTATTCTATTGAGATTGCATTTTGATTGTCTTTTTCAATGTCTGTAAAAAATACCTGATGTCATCAGATGATATTTCGGGAAAAATATATCGCGCCTCAATCGCAAGAATCTCATGATTACACGAATTCATGTAATAGAATATGAGAGGTTGATTTCTGTCTCTGTTCGCTTCCGGTTTATAAAATTACAATTCGCTAAACAGTTCAATTTAGATCGCATGTATTCATGAATAACTTGCTCGCTGCAGAACAGGGTAATATTGTGAGATTAAAAAATTGGCATATTTTGCTGCGTGGTTATAGGAGTGCTATAATGATCTCATGAATCCTGGGAAAAATCAAGAATGGCTCAATATATTGACATAATAACGTTAACTGATTTGAAAATTCAATTTGAAAAACTATTCTATTGAGATTGCATTTTGATTGATGTTTTCAATGTCTGTAAAAAATACCCGATGTCTTCAGCTGATATTTCGGGAAAAATATACTGCGCCCCAATCGCAAGAATCTTATGATTACACGAATTCACGTTTGAGAATATAATAGGTTGATGTCTGTCTCTGTTCGCTTTCGGTTTTCTAAAATTTTAATTGTCTGAATAGTTCAATTTAGATCGCATGTATTCATGGATAGCCTGCTCGCTGCAGGACTGGGTAATATTGCGAAATTGAAAAATTAGCATATTTTGCTGCGTGGTTATAGCAGTGCTAAAATGATCTCATGACTCCCGGGAAAAATTATGAAATGGCTCTATATATTGACATAATAACTTTAATTGATTTGAAAATTCAATTCGAAAAGTTATTCGATTGCGATTGCATTTTGATTGTTGTTTTCAATGTCTGTAAAAAATACCTGATGTCATCGAATGATATTTCAAGGAAAATATACTGCGCCCCAATCGCAAGAATTTCATGATTACACGAATTCACGTGGTAAAATATAAGAGGTTGATTTCCGTATCAATTCGCTTCCGGTTATTTAAAATTTAGTTCGCTGAATAGTTAAATTAAGATCGCAAGTATTCATGGATAACCTGCCAGATACAGAACTTGGTAATATTGTTAAATTGAAAGATCAGCATATTTTGCTGCGTGGTTACAGGGGTGCTGACACAAATTCATGACTCCTGGGGAAAATCAAGGAGTAGCTCTATACCTTGACATAATAACGTTAATTGATTCAAAAATTTAATTCGAAAAGTTATTCGATTGAGTTTGCATTTTGATTGTTGTTTTCAGTGTCTGTGAGAAATACCTGATGTCTTTAGCGGATATTTCGGGAAAAATATATCGCGCCTCTATCGCAAGAATCTCATGATTACACGAATTCATGTAATAGAATATGAGAGGTTGATTTCTGTCTCTGTTCGCTTTCGGTTTTTTATAATTTCAATTCGCTAAACAGTTCAATTTAGATCGCATGTATTCATGAATAATTTGCTCGCTGCAGAACTGGTTAATATTGTGAGATTAAAAAATCAGCATATTTTGCTGCGTGGTTATAGGAGTGCTAAAATGATCTAATGACTCCTGGGAAAAATCAAGGAATGGCTCTATATATAGAGACCTAATGACGTTAATTGATTCCAAAATTTAATTCGAAAAGTTCTTCTATTGAGATTACATTTTGATTGTCTTTTTCAATGTCTGTAAGAAATACCTGATGTCTTCAGATGATATTTCGGGAACAATATACTGCGCCCCAATCGCAAGAATTTCATGATTACACGAACTCACGTGATAGAATATAAGAGGTTGATTTCCGTATCTGTTCGCTTTCGGTTATTCAAAATTTCAATTCGCTGAATAGTTAAATTTAGATCGCAAGTATTTATGGATAACCTGCCAGATACAGAACTTGGTAATATTGTTAAATTGATAGATCAGCATATTTTGCTGCGTGGTTACAGGGGTGCTGAAACAAATTCATGTCTCCTGGGAAAAATCAAGGAGTAGCTCTATACCTTGACATAATAACGTTAATTGATTTGAAAATTTAATTCGAAAAGTTATTTTATTGAGATTGCATTTTGATTGTTGTTTTCAATGTCTGTATGAAGTACCTGATGTCTTTAGCGGATATTTCGGGAAAAATGTACTGCGCCTCAATTGCAAGTATCTCCTGATTACACGAATTCATGTAATAGAATATGAGAGGTTGATTTCAGTCTCTGTTCGCTTTCTGTTTTTTAAAATTTCAATTGGCTGAATAGTTCAATTTAGATCGCATGTATTCATGGATAACCTGCTCGCTGCGGGACTGGGTAATATTGTGAGATTTAAAAATCAGCATATTTTGCTGCGTGGTTATGAGAGTGCTAAAATGATCTCATGACTCCTGGGAAAAATCAAGGAATTGCTCTATACATAGAGACCTAATAACCTTAATTGATTCCAAAATTAAATTCGAAAAGTTATTCTATTGAGATTGCATTTTGATTGTCTTTTTCAATGTCTGTAAGAAATACCTGATGTCTTCAGATGATATTTCGTGAAAAATATACTGAGCATTAATCGAAGGAATCTCATGATTACACGAATTCACGTGATAGAATATAATAGGTTGATTTCTGTCTCTGTTCGCTTTCGGTTTTTAAAAATTTCAATTGCCTGAATAGTTCAATGTAGATCGCATGTATTCATGGATAGCCTGCGCGACAGGCTACAGGACTGGGTAATATTGCGACGTTGACAAAGTTTCATATTTTGCTGCGTGGTTATAGGAGTGCTAAAATGATCCCTTGACTCCCGGGGAAAATCAAGGAATGGCTCTATATATTGACATAATAACGTTAATTGATTTGAAAATTCAATTCAAAAAGTTATTCGTTGGAGATTGCATTATGATTGTTGTTTTCAATGTCTGTAAAAAATACCTGATGTCATCAGATGATATTTCGAGGAAAATATACTGCGCCCCAATTGCAAGAATTTCATTATTACACGAACTCACGTGATAGAATATAAGAAGTTGATTTCCGTATCTGTTCGCTTTCGGTTATTTAAAATTTCAATACGCTGAATAGTTAAATTTAGATCGCAAGTATTTATGGATAACCTACCCGCTACAGGACTTGGTAATATTGCAAAATTGAAAAATCAGCATATTTTGCTGCGTGGTTACAGGGGTGCTGAAACAAATTCATGACTCCTGGGAAAAATCAAGGAATGGCTCTATATATTGACATAATAACGTTAATTGATTTGAAGATTCAATTTGAAAAACTATTTTATTGAGATTGCATTTTGATTGATGTTTTCAATGTCTGTAAGAAATACCTGATGTCATCAGATGATATTTCGAGGAAAATATACTGCGCCCCAATCGCAAGAATTTCATGATTACACGAATTCACGTGGTGAAATATAAGAGGTTGATTTCCGTATCTATTCGCTTTCGGTTATTTAAAATTTTAATTCGCTAAATAGTTGAATTTAGATCGCAAGTATTCATGGATAACCTGCCAGATACAGAACTTGATAATATTGTTAAATTAAAAGATCAGCATATTTTGCTGCGTGGTAACAGGGGTGCTGAAACAAATTCATGACTCCTGGAATAAATCAAGGAGAAGCTCTATACCTTGACATAATAACGTTAATTGATTTGAAAATTTAATTCGAAAAGTTATTTTATTGAGATTGCATTTTGATTGTTGTTTTCAATGTTTGTATGAAGTACCTGATGTCTTCAGCGGATATTTCGGAAAAAATATACTGCGCCTCAATTGCAAGTATCTCCTGATTACACGAATTCATGTAACAGAATATGAGAGGTTGATTTCTGTCTCTGTTCGTTTTCGGTTTTTTAAAATTTTAATTGGCTGAATAGTTCAATTTAGATCGCATTTATTCATAGATAGCCTGCTCGCTGCGGGACTGGGTAATATTGTGAGATTTAAAAATCAGCATATTTTGCTGCGTGGTTATGAGAGTACTAAAATGATCTCATGACTCCTGGAAAAAATCAAGGAATGGCTCTATAGATTGACATAATAACGTTAACTGATTTAAAAAATTCAATTTAAAAAACTATTCTATTGAGATTGCATTTTGATTGATGTTTTCAATGTCTGTTAGAAATACCTGATATCTTCAGATGATATTTCGGGAACAATATACTGCGCCACAATCGCAAGAATCTCATGATTACACGAATTCACGTGATAGAATATAATATGTTGATTTCTGTCTCTGTTCGCTTTCGGTTTTTTAAAATTTAAATTGGCTGAACAGTTCAATTTAGATCGCATGTATTCATGAATAACTTGCTCGCTGCAGGACTGGGTAATATTGTGAGATTAAAAAATCAGCATATTTTGTTGCGTGGTTATAGGAGTGCTAAAATGATCTCATGACTCCTGGGGAAAATCAAGGTATGGCTCTATATATAGACCTAATAACGTTTATTGATTCCAAAATTTAATTCGAAAAGTTATTCTATTGACATTGCATTTTGATTAATGTTTTTAATGTCTGTAAGAAATACCTGATGTCTTCAGATGATATTTCGTGGAAAATATACTGCGCCCAAGTCGCAAGAATCTCATGATTACACGAATTCACGTGACAGAATATAATAGGTTGATATCTGTCTCTGTTCGCTTTCGGTTTTCTAAAATGTCAATTGGCTGAATAGTTTAATTTAGATCGCATGTATTCATGGATAGCCTGCTCGCTGCAGGACTAGGTAATATTGCGAAATCGACGAAGTAGCATATTTTGCTGCGTGGTTATAGGAGTGCTAAAATGATCCCATGACTCCCGGGGAAAATCAAGGAATGGCTCTATATATTGACATAATAACGTTAATTGATTTGAAAATTAAATTCGAAAAGTTATTCGATTGAGATTGCATTTTGATTGTTGTTTTCAATGTCTGTAAAAAATACCTGATGTCATCAGATGATATTTCGAGGAAAACATACTGCGCCCCAATCGCAAGAATTTTATGATTACACGAACTCACGTGATAGAATATAAGAGGTTCATTTCCGTATCTGTTCGTTTTCGGTTATTTAAAATTTCAATTCGCTGAATAGTTAAATTTAGATCGCAGGTATTTATAGATAACCTACCCGCTACAGGTCTTGGTAATATTGCAAAATTGATAAATCAGCATATTTTGCTGCGTGGTTATAAGAGTGCTGAAACAAATTCATGACTCCTGGGAAAAATCATGGAGTAGCTCTATACCTCGACATAATAACGTTAATTGATTTGAAAATTGAATTCGAAAAGTTATTTTATTGAGATTGCATTTTGATTGTTGTTTTCAATGTCTGTATGAAGTACCTGATGTCTTTAGCGGATATTTCGGGAAAAATATACTGCGCCTCAATCGCAAGAATCTCATGATTACACGAATTCATGTAATAGAATATGAGAGGTTAATTTCTGTCTCTGTTCGCTTTCGGTTTTTTCAAATTTCAATTCGCTGAACAGTTCAATTTAGATCGCATGTATTTATGAATAAATTGCTCGATGCAGGACTGGGAAATATTGTGAGCTCAAAAAATCAGCATATTTTGCTGCGTGGTTATAGAAGTGCTAAAATGATCTCATGACTCCTGGGAAAGATCAAGGAATGGCTCTACATATAGACCTAATAACGTTAATTTATTCCAAAATTTAATTCGAAAAGTTATTCTATTGAGATTGCATTTTGATTGATGTTTTCAATGTCTGTAAGAAATACCTGATGTCTTCAGATGATATTTCGTGGAAAATATACTGCGCCCCAATCGCAAGAATCTCATGATTACACGAATTCACGTGACAGAATATAATAGGTTGATATCTGTCTCTGTTCGCTTTCGGTTTTCTAAAATTTCAATTGGCTGGATAGTTCAATTTAGATCGTATGTATTCATGGATAGCCTGCTCGCTGCAGGACTAGGGAATATTGCGAAATTAAAAAATTAGCATATTTTGCTGCGTGGTTATAGTAGTGCTAAAATGATCTCATGACTCCTGGGAAAAATCAAGGAATGGCAGTATATATTGACATAATAACGTTAATTGATTCCAAAATTGAATTCGAAAAGTTATTCTATTGAGATTGCATTTTGATTGTCTTTTTCAATGTCTGTAAGAAATACCTGATGCGTTCAGATGATATTTCGTGAAAAATATACTGCGCATCAATCGCAAGAATCTCATGATTACACGAATTCACGTATTAGAATATAATAGGTTGATTTCTGTCTCTGTTCGCTTTCGGTTTTTTAAAAATTCAATTGGCTGAATAGTTCAATTTAGATCGCATGTATTTATGAATAACTTGCTCGCTGCAGGACTGGGTAATATTGTGAGATTGAAAAATCAGCTTATTTTGCTGCGTGGTTATGAGAGTGCTAAAATGATCTAATGACTCCTGGGAAAAATCAAGGAATGGCTCTATATATAGAGACCTAATAACGTTAATTGATTCCAAAATTCAATTCGAAAAGTTATTCTATTGAGATTGCATTTTGATTGTCTTTTTCAATGTCTGTAAAAAATACCTGATGTCATCAGATGATATTTCGGGAAAAATATATCGCGCCTCAATCGCAAGAATCTCATGATTACACGAATTCATGTAATAGAATATGAGAGGTTGATTTTTGTCTCTGTTCGCTTCCGGTTTATAAAATTACAATTCGCTAAACAGTTCAATTTAGATCGCATGTATTCATGAATAACTTGCTCGCTGCAGGACAGGGTAATATTGTGAGATTAAAAAATTGGCATATTTTGCTGCGTGGTTATAGGAGTGCTATAATGATCTCATGACTCCTGGGAAAAATCAAGGAATGGCTCAATATATTGACATAATAACGTTAACTGATTTGAAAATTCAATTTGAAAAACTATTCTATTGAGATTGCATTTTGATTGATGTTTTCAATGTCTGTAAAAAATACCTGATGTCTGCAGCTGATATTTCGGGAAAAATATACTGCGCCCCAATCGCAAGAATCTTATGATTACACGAATTCACGTTTGAGAATATAATAGGTTGATGTCTGTCTCTGTTCACTTTCGGTTTTCTAAAATTTTAATTGTCTGAATAGTTCAATTTAGATCGCATGTATTCATGGATAGCCTGCTCGCTGCAGGACTGGGTAATATTGCGAAATTGAAAAATTAGCATATTTTGCTGCGTGGTTATAGCAGTGCTAAAATGATCTCATGACTCCCGGGAAAAATTATGTAATGGCTCTATATATTGACATAATAACTTTAATTGATTTGAAAATTCAATTCGAAAAGTTATTCGATTGCGATTGCATTTTGATTGTTATTTTCAGTGTCTGTGAGAAATACCTGATGCCTTCAGCGGATATTTCGGGAAAAATATATCGCGCCTCTATCGCAAGAATCTCATGATTACACGAATTCATGTAATAGAATATGAGAGGTTGATTTCTGTCTCTTTTCGCTTTCGGTTTTTTATAATTTCAATTCGCTAAACAGTTCAATTTAGATCGCATGTATTCATGGATAACCTGCTCGCTGCGGGACTGGGTAATATTGTGAGATTTAAAAATCAGCATATTTTGCTGCGTGGTTATAGGGGTGCTGAAACAAATTCATGACTCCTGGGAAAAATCAAGGAATTGCTCTATATATAGAGACCTAATAACCTTAATTGATTCCAAAATTTAATTCGAAAAGTTATTCTATTGAGATTGCATTTTGATTGTCTTTTTCAATGTCTGTAAGAAATACCTGATGTCTTCAGATGATATTTCGTGAAAAATATACTGCGCATTAATCGAAGGAATCTCATGATTACACGAATTCACGTGATAGAATATAATAGGTTGATTTCTGTCTCTGTTCGCTTTCGGTTTTTAAAAATTTCAATTGCCTGAATAGTTCAATTTAGATCGCATGTATTCATGGATAGCCTGCGCGACAGGCTACAGGACTGGGTAATATTGCGACATTGACAAAGTATCATATTTTGCTGCGTGGTTATAGGAGTGATAAAATGATCCCTTGACTCCCGGGGAAAATCAAGGAATGGCTCTATATATTGACATAATAACGTTAATTGATTTGAAAATTCAATTCAAAACGTTATTCGTTGGAGATTGCATTTTGATTGTTGTTTTCAATGTCTGTAAAAAATACCTGATGTCATCAGATGATATTTCGAGGAAAATATACTGCGCTTCAATTGCAAGAATTTCATTATTACACGAACTCACGTGATAGAATATAAGAAGTTGATTTCCGTATCTGTTCGCTTTCGGTTATTTAAAATTTCAATACGCTGAATAGTTAAATTTAGATCGCAAGTATTTATGGATAACCTACCCGCTACAGGACTTGGTAATATTGCAAAATTGAAAAATCAGCATATTTTGCTGCGTGGTTATAAGAGTGCTGAAACAAATTCATGACTCCTGGTAAAAATGAAAGAGTAGCTCTATACTTCGACATAATAACGTTAATTGATTTGAAAATTTAATTCGAAAAGTTATTTTATTGAGATTGCAATTTGATTGTTGTTTTCAATGTCTGTGAGAAGTACCTGATGTCTTTAGCGGATATTTCGGAAAAAATATACTGCGCCTCAATCGGAAAGATCTCTTGAATACACGAATTCATGTAAAAGAATATGAGAGGTTGATTTCTGTCTCTCTTCGCTTTCGGTTTTTTAAAATTTCAATTGGCTGAACAGTTTAATTTAGATCGCATGTATTCATTAATAACTTGCTCGCTGCAGGACTGGGTAATATTGTGAGATTAAAAAATCAGCATATTTTGCTGCGTGGTTATAGGGGTGCTGAAACAAATTCATGACTCCTGGGAAAAATCAAGGAATGGCTCTATATATTGACATAATAACGTTAATTGATTTGAAAATTCAATTTGAAAAACTATTTTATTGAGATTGCATTTTGATTGATGTTTTCAATGTCTGTAAGAAATACCCGATGTCATCAGATGATATTTCGAGGAAAATATACAGCGCCCCAATCGCAAGAATTTCATGATTACACGAATTCACGTGGTAAAATATAAGAGGTTGATTTCCGTATCTATTCGCTTTCGGTTATTTAAAATTTTAATTCGCTAAATAGATAAATTTAGATCGCAAGTATTCATGGATAACCTGCCAGATACAGAACTTGATAATATTGTTAAATTAAAAGATCAGCATATTTTGCTGCGTGGTAACAGGGGTGCTGAAACAAATTCATGACTCCTGGAATAAATCAAGGAGAAGCTCTATACCTTGACATAATAACGTTAATTGATTTGAAAATTTAATTCGAAAAGTTATTTTATTGAGATTGCATTTTGATTGTTGTTTTCAATGTTTGTATGAAGTACCTGATGTCTTCAGCGGATATTTCGGAAAAAATATACTGCGCCTCAATTGCAAGTATCTCCTGATTAAACGAATTCATGTAACAGAATATGAGAGGTTGATTTCTGTCTTTGATCGTTTTCGGTTTTTTAAAATTTCAATTGGCTGAATAGTTCAATTTAGATTGCATGTATTCATGAATAACATGCTCGCTGCAGGACTGGGTAATATTGTGAGATTGAAAAATCAGCATATTTTGCTGCGTGGTTATGAGAGTGCTAAAATGATCTAATGACTCCTGGCAAAAATCAAGGAATGGCTCTATATATAGAGACCTAATGACGTTATTTGATTCCAAAATTTAATTCGAAAAGTTCTTCTATTGAGATTGCATTTTATTGTCTTTTTTAATGTCTGTAAGAATTACCTGATGTCATCAGATGTTATTTCGAGGAAAATATACTGCGCCCTAATCGCAAGAATTTCATGATTACACAAATTCACGTGGTAAAATATAAGAGGTTGATTTCCGTATCAATTCGCTTTCGGTTATTTAAAATTTTAATTCGCTAAATAGTTAAATTTAGATCGCAAGTATTCATGGATAACCTGCCAGATACAGAACTTGGTAATATTGTTAAATTGAAAGATCAGCATATTTTGCTGCGTGGTTACAGGGGTGCTGAAACAAATTCATGACTCCTGGGAAAAATCGAGGAGTAGCTCTATACGTTGACATAATAACGTTAATTGATTTGAAAATTTATTTCGAAAAGTTATTTTATTCAGATTGCAATTTGATTGTTGTTTTCAATGTCTGTAAGAAGTACCTGATTTCTTTAGCGGATATTTCGGAAAAAATATACTGCGCCTCAATCGGAAAGATCTCATGATTACACGAATTCATGTAAGAGAATATGAGAGGTTCATTTCTGTCTCTGTTCGCTTTCGGTTTTTTAAAATTTCAATTCGCTAAACAGTTCAATTTAGATCGCATGTATTCATGAATAACTTGTTCGCTGCAGGACTGGGTAATATTGTAAGATTAAAAAATCAGCATATTTTGCTGCGTGGTTATAGGAGTGATAAAATGATCACATGACTCCTGGGAAAAGTCAAGGAATGGCTCTATATATTGACATAATAACGTTAACTGATTTGAAAATTCAATTTGAAAAACTATTCTATTGAGATTGCATTTTGATTGATGTTTTCAATTTCTGTAAGAAATACCTGATGTCTTCAGATGATATTTCGAGAAAATATACTGCGCCTCAATCGCAAGAATCTCATGATTACACGAATTCACGTGACAGAATATAAGAGGTTGAATTCCGTATCTAGTCGCTTTCGGTTATTTCAAATTTTAATTCGCTGAATAGTTAAATTTAGATCGCAAGTATTTATGGATAACCTGCCAGATACAGAACTTGGTAATATTGTTAAATTGATAGATCAGCATATTTTGCTGCGTGGTTACAGGGGTGCTGAAACAAATTCATGACTCCTGGGAAAAATCAAGGAGTAGCTCTATACCTTGACATAATAACGTCAACTGATTTGAAAATTTAATTCGAAAAGTTATTTTATTGAGATTGCATTTTGATTGTTGTTTTCAATGTCTGTATGAAGTACCTGATGTCTTTAGCGGATATTTCGGGAAAAATATACTGCGCCTTAATTGCAAGTATCTCCTGATTACACGAATTCATGTAATAGAATATGAGAGGTTGATTTCTGTCTCTGTTCGCTTTCGGTTTTTTAAAATTTCAATTGGCTGAATAGTTCAATTTAGATCGCATGTATTCATGGATAACCTGCTCGCTGCGGGACTGGGTAATATTGTGAGATTTAAAAATCAGCATATTTTGCTGCGTGGTTATGAGAGTGCTAAAATGATCTCATGACTCCTGCGAAAAATCAAGGAATTGCTCTATATATAGAGACCTAATAACGTTAATTGATTCCAAAATTAAATTCGAAAAGTTATTCTATTGAGATTGCATTTTGATTGTCTTTTTCAATGTCTGTAAGAAATACCTGATGTCTTCAGATGATATTTCGTGAAAAATATACTGCGCATTAATCGCAAGAATCTCATGATAACACGAATTCACGTGATAGAATATAATAGGTTGATTCCTGTCTCTGTTCGCTTTCGGTTTTTTGAAATTTCAATTGGCTGAACAGTCCAATTTAGATCGCATGTATTCATGAATAACTTGCTCGCTGCAGAACTGGGTAATATTTTGAGATTAAAAAATCAGCATATTTTGCTGCGTGGTTATAAGAGTGCCGAAATGATCTCATGACTTCTGGGAAAAATCAAGGAATAGCTCTATATATTGACATAATAACGTCAACTGATTTGAAAATATAATTTGAAAAACTATTTTATTGAGATTGCATTTTGATTGATGTTTTCAATTTCTGTAAGAAATACCTGATGTCATCAGATGATATTTAGAGGAAAATATACTGCGCCCCAATCGCACGAATTTCATGATTACACGAACTCACGTGATAGAATATAAGAAGTTGATTTCCGTATCTGTTCGCTTTCGATTATTTAAAATTTCAATTCGCTAAATAGTTAAATTTAGATCGCAAGTATTCATGGATAACCTACCCGCTACAGGACTTGGTAATATTGCAGAATTAAAAAATCAGCATATTTTGCTGCGTGGTTATAAGAGTGCTGAAACAAATTCATGACTCCTGGGAAAAATGAAAGAGTAGCTCTATACCTTGACATAATAACGTTAATTGATTTGAAAATTTAATTCGAAAAGTTATTTTATTGAGATTGCAATTTGATTGTTGTTTTCAATGTCGGTAAGAAGTACCTGATGTCTTAAGCGGATATTTCGGAAAAAATATACTGCGCCTCAATCGGAAAGATCTCATGATTACACGAATTCATGTAAGAGAATATGAGAGGTTGATTTCTGTCTCTGTTCGCTTTCGGTGTTTTAAAATTTCAATTGGCTGAACAGTTCAATTTAGATCGCATGTATTCATGAATAACTTGCTCGCTGCAGGACTGGGTAATATTGTGCGATTTGAAAATCGGCATATTTTGCTGCGTGGTTATAGAAGTGCTAAAATGATCTCATGATTCCCGGGAAAAATCAATGAATGGCTCTATATATTGACATAATAACGTTAACTGATTTGAAAATTCAATTTGAAAAACAATTCTATTGATATTGCATTTTGATTGATGTTTTCAATGTCTGTAAGAAATACCTGATGTCTTCAGCTGATATTTCGAAAAAAAAATAATTCGCCCCAATCACAAGAATCTCATGATTACACGAATTCACGTTTTAGAATATAATAGGTTGATGTCTGTCTCTGTTCGCTTTCGGTTTTCTAATATTTTAATTGGCTGAATAGTTCAATTTAGATCGCATGTATTCATGGATAGCCTGCTCACTGCAGGACTAGGTAATATTGCGAAATTAAAAAATTAGCTTATTTTTCTGCGTGGTTATAGCAGGGCTAAAATGATCTCATGACTCCCGGGAAAAATCAAGGAATGGCTCTATATATTGACATAATAACTTTAATTGATTTGAAAATTCAATTCGAAAAGTGATTCGATTGCGATTGCATTTTGATTGTTGTTTTCAATGTCTGTAAAAAATACCTGATGTCATCAGATGATATTTCGAGAAAAATATACTGCGCCCCAATCGCAAGAATTTCATGATTACACGAATTCACGTGGTAGTATATAAGAGGTTGATTTCCGTATCTATTCGCTTTCGGTTATTTAAAATTTTAATTCGCTGAATAGTTAAATTTAGATCGCAAGTATTCATGGATAACCTGCCAGATACAGAACTCGGTAATATTGTAAAGTTAAAAGATCAGCATATTTTGCTGTGTGGTTACAGGGGTGCTGAAACAAATTCATGACTCCTGGGAAAAATCAAGAAGTAGCTCTATACCTTGACATAATAACGTTGATTGATTTGAAAATTTAATTCGAAAAGTTATTTTCTTGAGATTGCATTTTGATTGTTGTTTTCAATGTCTGTAAGAAGTACCTGATGTCTTTAGTGGATATTTCAGGAAAAATATACTGCGCCTCAATCGCAAGAATCTCATGATTACACGAATTCATGTAATAGAATATGAGAGGTTGATTTCTGTCTCTCTTCGCTTTCGGTTTTTTAAAATTTCAATTGGCTGAATAGTTCAATTTAGATCGCATGTATTCATGGTTAACATGCTCGCTGCAGGACTGAGTATTATTGTGAGATTTAAAAATCAGCATATTTTGCTGCGTGGTTATTAGCGTGCTAAAATGATCTCATGAGTCCTGGGAAAAATCAAGGAATGGCTCTATATATAGAGACCTAAAAACGTTAATTGATTCCAAAATTTAATTCGAAAAGTTATTCTATTAAGATTGCATTTTGATTGTCTTTTTCAATGTCTGTAAGAAATACCTGATGTCTTCAGATGATATTTCGTGAAAAATATACTGCGCCCCAATCGCAAAAATCTCATGATTACACGAATTCACGTGATAGAATATAATAGGTTCATTTCTGACTCTGTTCGCTTTCGGTTTTTCAAAATTTCAATTAGCTGAATAGTTCAATTTAGATCGCATGTATTCATGGATAGCCTGCTCGCTGCAGGACTGGGTAATATTGCGAAATTGAAAAATTAGCATATTTTGCTGCGTAGTTATAAGAGTGCTAAAATGATCACATGACTCCTGGGAAAAATCAAGGAATGGCTCTATATATTCACATAATAACCTGAATTGATTTGAAAATTCAATTTGAAAATTTATTCGATTGAGATTGCATTTTGATTGTTGTTTTCAATGTCTGTAAGAAGTACCTGATGTCTTTAGCGGATATTTCGGGAAAAATATACTGCGCCTCAATCGCAAGAATCTCATGATTACACGAATTCATGTAATAGAATATGAGAGGTTGATTTCTGTCTCAGTTCGCTTTCGGTTTTTTAAAATTTCAATTCGCTAAACAGTTCAATTTAGGTCGCATGTATTCATGGAAAACTTGCTCGCTGCAGGACTGGGTAATATTGTGAGATTAAAAAATCAGCATATTTTGCTGCGTGGTTATAGAAGTGCTAAAATGATCTCATGACTCCTGGGAAAAGTCAAGGAATGGCTCTATATATTGACATAATAACGTTAATTGATTTAGAAATTCAATCCAAAAAGTTGTTCGATTAAGATTGCATTTTGATTGTTGTTTTGAATGTCTGTAAAAAGTACCTTACGTCATCAGATGATATAACGAGGAAAATATACTGCGCCTCAATCGCAAGAATCTCATGATTACACGAATTCATGTAATAAAATATGAGAGGTTGATTTCTGTCTCAGTTCGCTTTCGGTTTTCTAAAACTTCAATTGGCTGAATAGTTCAATTTAGATCGCATGTATTCATGGATAGCCTACTCGCTGCAGGACGAGGGAATATTGCGAAATTGAAAAATTAGCATATTTTGCTGCGTGGTTATAGGAGTGCTAAAATGATCTCATGACTCCTGGGAAAAATCAAGGAATGTCTGTATATATTGACATAATAACGTTAATTGATTTGAAAATTCAATTTGAAAAGTTATTCTATTGAGATTGCATTTTGATTGTTGTTTTCAATGTCTGTAAGAAGTACCTGATGTGTTCAGATGATATTCCGGGAACAATATACTGCGCCACAATCGCAAGAATCTCAAGATTACACGAATTCACGTGAAAGAATATAATAGGTTGATGTCTGTCTCTGTTCGCTTTCGGTTTTCCAAAATTTCAATTGGCTGAATAGTTCAATTTAGAATGCATGTATTCATGAATAACCTGCCCGCTACAGGACTTGGTAATATTGCAAAATTGAAAAATCAGCATATTTTGCTGCGTGGTTACAAGAGTGCTGAAACAAATTTATGACTCCTGGGAAAAATCAAGGAGTAGCTCTATACCTTGACATAATAACGTTAATTGATTTGAAAATTCAATTCCAAAAGTTATTTTATTGAGATTGCATTTTGATTGTTGTTTTCAGTATCTGTAAGAAATACCTGATGTCTTTAGCGGATATTTCGGGAAAAATATACTGCGCCCCAATCGCAAGAATCTCATGATTACACGAATTCACGTGATAGAATATAAGAGGTTGATTTCCGTATCTATTCGCTTTCGGTTATTTGAAATTTTAATTCGCTGAATAGTTAAATTTAGATCGCAGGTATTCATGGATAACCTGCTCGCTACAGGACTTGGTAATATCGCAAAATCGAAAAATTAGCATATTTTAATGCGTGGTTATAAAAGTGCGGACATAAATTCATGACTTCTGGGAAAAATCAAGGATTAGCTCTATACCTTGACATCATAACGTTAATTAATAAAAAATTCAATTCGAAAAGTTATTTTATTGAGATTGCATTTCGATTGTTGTTTCCAATGTCTGTAAGAAATACGTGTTGTCTTTAGCGGATATTTCGGAAAAAATATACACCGCCTCAATCGCAAGCATCTCATGATTACACTAATTTACGTGATAGAATATAATAGGTTGATTTCTGTTTCTGTTCGCTTTCGGTTTTTTTAAATTTCAATTGGCTAAACAGTCCAATTTAGATCGCATGTATTCATGAATAACTTGCTCGCTGCAGGAATGGGTAATATTTTGAGATTAAAAAATCAGCATATTTTGCTGCGTGGTTATAGGAGTGCCGAAATGATCTCATGACTTCTGGGAAAAATCAAGGAATGGCTCTATATATTGACATAATAACGTCAACTGATTTAAAAATATAATTTGAAAAACTATTTTATTGAGATTGCATTTTGATTGATGTTTTCAATTTCTGTAAGAAATACCTGATGTCTTGGATGATGATGGAAAAATATACGGCGGCCCAATCGCAAGAATCTCATGATTACACGAATTCATGTAATAGAATATGAGAGGTTGATTTCTGTCTCTGTTCGCTTTCGGTTTTTTAAAATTTCAATTCGCTAAACAGTTCAATTTAGATCGCATGTATTCATGAATAACTTGCTCGCTGCAGGACTGGGTAATATTGTGAGATTAAAAAATCAGCATATTTTGCTGCGTGGTTATAGAAGTGCTAAAATGATCTCATGACTCCTGGGAAAAGTGAAGGAATGCCTCTATATATTGACATAATAACGTTAACCGATTTGAAAATTCAATTTGAAAAACTATTCTATTGAGATTGCATTTTGATTGATGTTTTCAATGTCTGTAAGAAATACCTGATGTCTTCAGATGATATTTCAGGAACAATATACTGCGCCACAATCGCAAGAATCTCATGATTACACGAATTTACGTGAGGAATATAATAGGTTGATGTCTGTCTCTGTTCGCTTTCGGTTTTCTAAAATTTCAATTGGCTGAATAGTTCAATTTAGATTGCATGTATTCCTGAATAACTTGCTCGCTGCAGGACTGGGTAATATTGTGAGATTGAAAAATCAGCATATTTTGCTGCGTGGTTATGAGAGTGCAAAATGATCTAATGACTCCTGGGAAAAATCAAGGAATGGCTCTATATATAGAGACCTAATGACGTTAATTTATTCCAAAATTTAATTCGAAAAGTTCTTCTATTGAGATTGCATTTTGATTGTCTTTTTCAATGTCTGTAAGAAATACCTGATGTCTTCAGATGATATTTCGTGGAAAATATACTGCGCCCCAATCGCACGAATTTCATGATAACACGAACTCACGTGATAGAATATAAGAAGTTGATTTCCGTATCTGTTCGCTTTCGATTATTTAAAATTTCAATTCGCTAAATAGTTAAATTTAGATCGCAAGTATTCATGGATATCCTACCCGCTACAGGACTTGGTAATATTGCAGAATTAAAAAATCAGCATATTTTGCTGCGTGGTTATAAGAGTGCTGAAACAAATTCATGACTCCTGGGAAAAATCAAAGAGTAGCTCTATACCTTGACATAATAACGTTCATTGATTTGAAAATTTCATTCGAAAAGTTATTTTATTGAGATTGCAATTTGATTGTTGTTTTCAATGTCTGTAAGAAGTACCTGATGTCTTAAGCGGATATTTCGGAAAAAATATACTGCGCCTCAATCGGAAAGATCTCATGATTACACGAATTCATGTAAGAGAATATGAGAGGTTGATTTCTGTCTCTGTTCGCTCTCGGTGTTTTAAAATTTCAATTAGCTGAACAGTTCAATTTAGATCGCATGTATTCATGAATAACTTGCTCGCTGCAGGACTGGGTAATATTGTGAGATTTGAAAATCGGCATATTTTGCTGCGTGGTTATAGAAGTGCTAAAATGATCTCGTGATTCCCAGGAAAAATCAAGGAATGGCTCTATATATTGACATAATAACGTTAACTGATTTAAAAATTCAATTTGAAAAACAATTCTATTGAGATTGCATTTTGATTGATGTTTTCAATGTCTGTAAGAAATACCTGATGTCTTCAGCTGATGTTTCGGAAAAAAAATACTTCGCCCCAATCGCAAGAATCTCATGATTACACAAATTCACGTTTTAGAATATAATAGGTTGATGTCTGTCTCTGTTCGCTTTCGGTTTTCTAAAATTTTAATTGGCTGAATAGTTCAATTTAGATCGCATGTATTCATGGATAGCCTGCTCGCTGCAGGACTGGGTAATATTGCGAAATTAAAAAATTAGCTTATTTTTCTGCGTGGTTATAGCAGTGCTAAAATGATCTCATGACTCCCGGGAAAAATCAAGGAATGGCTCTATATATTGACATAATAACTTTAATTGATTTGAAAATTCAATTCGAAAAGTGATTCGATTGCGATTGCATTTTGATTGTTGTTTTCAATGTCTGTAAAAAATACCTGATGTCATCAGATGATATTTCGAGAAAAATATACTGCGCCCCAATCGCAAGAATTTCATGATTACACGAATTCACGTGGTAGAATATAAGAGGTTGATTTCCGTATCTATTCGCTTTCGGTTATTTAAAATTTTAATTCGCTGAATAGTTAAATTTAGATCGCAAGTATTCATGGATAACCTGCCAGATACAGAACTCGGTAATATTGTAAAGTTAAAAGATCAGCATATTTTGCTGCGTGGTTACAGGGGTGCTAAACCAAATTCATGACTCCTGGGAAAAATCAAGAAGTAGCTCTATACCTTGACATAATAACGTTAATTGATTTGAAAATTTACTTCGAAAAGTTATTTTCTTGAGATTGCATTTTGATTGTTGTTTTCAATGTCTGTAAGAAGTACCTGATGTCTTTAGTGGATATTTCGGGAAAAATATACTGCGCCTCAATCGCAAGAATCTCATGATTACACGAATTCATGTAATAGAATATGAGAGGTTGATTTCTGTCTCTGTTCGCTTTCGGTTTTTTAAAATTTCAATTGGCTGAATAGTTCAATTTATATCGCATGTATTCATGGTTAACCTGCTCGCTGCAGGACTGAGTATTATTGTGAGATTTAAAAATCAGCATATTTTGCTGCGTGGTTTCAGAAGTGCTAAAATGATTTCATGACTCCTGGGAAAAGTCAAGGAATGCCTCTATATATTGACATAATAACGTCAATTGATTTAGAAATTCAATTCAAAAAGTTATTCGATTAAGATTGCATTTTGATTGTTGTTTTCAATGTCTGTAAAAAGTACCTGACGTCATCAGATGATATTACGAGGAAAATATACTGCGCCTCAATCGCAAGAATCTCATGATTACACGAATTCATGTAATAGAATATGAGAGGTTGATTTCTGTCTCTGTTCGCTTTCGGTTTTTTAAAATTTCAATTGGCTAAATAGTTCAATTGGTATCGCATGTATTCATTGATAACCTGCTCACTGCAGGACTGGGAAATATTGTGAGATTGAAAAATCAGCATATTTTGCTGCGTGGTTATGAGAGTGCTAAAATGATCTCATGACTCCTGGGAAAAATCAAGGAATAGCTCTATATATTGACATAATAACGTCAATTGATTTAGAAATTCAATTCAAAAAGTTATTCGATTAAGATTGCATTTTGATTGTTGTTTTCAATGTCTGTAAAAAGTACCTGACGTCATCAGATGATATTACGAGGAAAATATACTGCGCCTCAATCGCAAGAATCCCATGATAACACGAATTCATGTAATAAAATATGAGAGGTTGATTTCTGTCTCAGTTCGCTTTCGGTTTTCTATAACTTCAATTGGCTGAATAGTTCAATTTAGATCGCATGTATTCATGGATAGCCTGCTCGCTGCAGGACTAGGGAATATTGCGAAATTGAAAAATTAGCATATTTTGCTGCGTGGTTATAGGAGTGCCGAAACAAATTCATGACTCCTGGGGAAAATCAAGGAATGGCTCTATATATTGACATGATAACCTTAATTGATTTGAAAATTCAATACGAAAAGTTATTCGATTAAGATTGCATTTTGATTGTCTTTTTCAATGTCTGTAAGAAATTCCTGATGTCTTCAGATGATATTTCGTGAAAAATATACTGCGCCCCAATCGCAAGAATCTCATGATTACACGAATTCACGTGATAGAATATAATAGGTTGATTTCTGTCTCTGTTCGCTTTCGGTTTTTTAAAATTTCAATTCGCCGAACAGTTCAATTAAGATCGCATGTCTTTATGAATTACTTGCTCGCTGCAGGACTGGGTAATATTGTGAGATTAAAAAAACAGCATATTTTGCTGCGTGGTTATAGAAGTGCTAAAATGATCTCATGACTCCCGGGTAAAATTAAGGAATGGCTCTATATATTGACATAATAACCTTAATTGATTTGAAAATTCAATTCGAAAAGTTATTCGATTGAGATTGCATTTTGATTGTTGTTTTCAATGTCTGTAAAAAATATCTGATGTCATCAGATGATATTTCGGGAGAAATATACTGCGCCTCAATCGCGAGAATCTCATGATTGCACGAATTCATGTAATAGAATATGAGAGGTTGATTTCTGTCTCTGTTCGCTTTCGGTTTTTTAAAATTTCAATTGGCTGCATAGTTCAATTTAGATTGCATGTATTCATGGATAGCCTGCTCGCTGCAGGACTGGGTAATATTGCGAAATTGAAAAATTAGCATATTTTGCTGCGGGGTTATAAGAGTGCTAAAATGATCTCATGACTCCTGGGAAAAATCAAGGAATGGCTCTATATATTGACATAATAGCCTTAATTGATTTGAAAATTCAATTCGAAAAGTTATTTGATTGAGATTGCATTTTGATTGTCTTTTTCAATGTCTGTAAGAAATTCCTGATGTCTTCAGATGATATTTCGTGAAAAATATACTGCGCTTCAATCGCAAGAATCTCATGATTACACGAATTCACATGATAGAATATAATAGGTTGATTTCTGTCTCTGTTCGCTTTCGGTTTTTTAAAATTTCAATTCGCTGAACAGTTCAATTTAGATCGCATGTCTTCATGAATAACTTGCTCGCTGCAGGACTGGGTAATATTGTGAGATTAAAAAATCAGCATATGTTGCTGCGTGGTTATAGAAGTGCTAATATGATCTCATGACTCCTGGGGAAAATCAAGGAATGACTCTATATATTGATATAATAACGTTAATTGATTTGAAAATTCAATTCGAAAAGTTATTCGATTGAGATTGCATTTTAATTGTTGTTTTCAATGTCTGTAAGAAGTACCTGATGTCTTTAGCGGATATTTCGGGAAAAATATACTGCGCCTCAATCGCAAGAATCTCATGATTACACGAATTCATGTAATAGAATAGGAGAAGTTGATTTCTGTCTCTGTTCGCTTTCGAATTTTTAAAATTTCAATTGGCTGAATAGTTCAATTTAGATCACATGTATACATGGATAGCCTGCTCGCTGCAGGACTGGGTAATATTGCGAAATTGGAAAATTAGCATATTTTGCTGCGTGGTTATAGGAGTGCCGAAACAAATTCATGACTCCTGGGAAAAATCAAGGAATGGCTCTATATATTGACATGATAACCTTAATTGATTTGAAAATTCAATTCGAAAAGTTATTCGATTGAGATTGCATTTTGATTGTTGTTTTCAATGTCTGTAATAAATACCTGATGTCATCAGATGATATTTCGGGAAAAATATACTGCGCCTCAATCGCAAGAATCTCATGATTACACGAATTCATGTAATAGAATATGAAAGGTTGATTTCTGTCTCTGTTCGCTTTCGGTTTTTTAAAATTTCAATTGGCTAAATAGTTCAATTGGTATCGCATGTATTCATTGATAACCTGCTCACTGCAGGACTGGGAAATATTGTGAGATTGAAAAATCAGCATATTTTGCTGCGTGGTTATGAGAGTGCTAAAATGATCTCATGACTCCTGGGAAAAATCAAGGAATAGCTCTATATATAGAAACCTAATAAAGTTAATTGATTCCAAAATTTGATTCGAAAAGTTATTCGATTGAGATTGCATTTTGATTGTCTCTTTCAATGTCTGTAAGAAATTCCTGATGTCTTCAGATGATATTTCGTGAAAAATATACTGCGCCCCAATCGCAAGAATCTCATGATTACACGAATTCACGTGATAGAATATAATAGGTTGATTTCTGTCTCTGTTCGCTTTCGATTTTTTAAAATTCCAATTCGCTGAATAGTTAAATTTAGATCGCAAGTATTCATGGAGAACCTGCCCGCTACAGAACTTGGTAATATTGCAAAATTGAAGAATCAGCATATTTTGCTGCATGGTTACAAGAGTGCTGAAAGAAATTCATGACTCCTGGGAAAAATCAAGGAGTAGCTCTATACCTTGACATAATAACGTTAATTGATTTGAAATATTAATTCGTAAGTTATTTTATTGAGATTGCATTTTGATTGATGTTCTCAATTTCTGTAAGAAGTACCTGATGTCTTTAGCTGATATTTTGGCAAAAATATACTGCGCCTCAATCGCAAGAATCTCATGATTACACGAATTCACGTGATAGAATATAATAGGTTGATTTCTGTCTCTGTTCGCTTTCGGTTTTTCAAAATTTCAATTGGCTGAATAGTTCAATTGAGATCACATGCATTCATGGATAGCCTGCTCGCTGCAGGACTGGGTAATATTGCGAAATTGAAAAATTAGCATATTTTGCTGCGTGGTTATAAGAGTGCTAAAATGAACTCATGACTCCTGGGAAAAATCAAAGAATGGCTCTATATATTGACATAATAACCTTAATTGATTTGAAAATTCAATTCGAAAAGTTATTCGATTGAGATTGCATTTTGATTGTTGTTTTCAATGTCTGTAAAAAATACCTGATGTCATCAGATGATATTTCGAGGAAAATATACTGCGCCCCAATCGCAAGAATTTCATGATTACACCAATTCACGTGATAGAATATAATAGGTTGATTTCTGTCTCTGTTCGCTTTCGGTTTTTTAAAATTTCAATTGGCTGAACAGTTCAATTTAGATCGCATGTATTCATTAATAACTTGCTCGCTGCAGGATTGAGAAATATTGTAAGATTAAAAAATCAGCATATTTTGCTGCGTGGTTATGGGAGTGCTAAAATGATCTCATGACTCCTGGGAAAAATCAAGGAATGGCTCTATATATAGACCTAATAACGTTAATTGATTCCAAAATTTGATTCGAAAAGTTATTCTATTGAGATTGCATTTTGATTGTCTTTTTCAATGTCTGTAAGAAATACCTGATGTCTTCAGATGATATTTCGTGAAAAATATACTGCGCCCCAATCGCAAGAATCTCATGATTACACGAATTCACGTAATAGAATATAATAGGTTGATTTCTGTCTCTGTTCGCTTTCGGTTTTTTAAAATTTCAATTGGCTGAATAGTTCAATTGAGATCACATGTATTCATGGATAGCCTGCTCGCTGCAGGACTGGGTAATATTGCGAAATTGAAAAATTAGCATATTTTGCTGCGTGGTTATAAGAGTGCTAAAATGATCTCATGACTCCTGGGAAAAATCAAGGAATGGCTCTATATATTGACATAATAACCTTAATTGATTTGAAAATTCAATTCGAAAAGTTATTCGATTGAGATTGCATTTTGATTGTTGTTTTCAATGTCTGTAAAAAATACCTGATGTCATCAGATGATATTTCGAGGAAAATATACTGCGCCCCAATCGCAAGAATTTCATGATTACACGAATTCACGTGATAGAATATAATAGGTTGATTTCTGTCTCTGTTCGCTTTCGGTTTTTTAAAATTTCAATTGGCTGAACAGTTCAATTTAGATCGCATGTACTTATGGATAGCTTGCTCGCTGGTGGACTGAGTAATATTGCGAAATCGAAAAATTAGCATATTTTGCTGCGTGGTTATAGGAGTGCTAAAATGATCTCATGACTCCTGGGAAAAATCAAGGAATAGCTCTATATATAGACCTAATAACGTTAATTGATTCCAAAATTTGATTCGAAAAGTTATTCTATTGAGATTGCATTTTGATTGTCTTTTTCAATGTCTGTAAGAAATACCTGATGTCTTTAGATGATATTTCGTGAAAAATATACTGCGCCCCAATCGCAAGAATCTCATGATTACACGAATTCACGTGACAGAATATAATAGGTTGATTTCTGTCTCTGTTCGCTTTCGGTTTTTTAAAATTTCAATTGACTGAATAGTTCAATTGAGATCACATGTATTCATGGATAGCCTGCTCGCTGCAGGACTGGGTAATATTGCGAAATTGAAAAATTAGCATATTTTGCTGCGTGGTTATAAGAGTGCTCAAATGATCTCATGACTCCTGGGAAAAATCAAGGAATGGCTCTATATATTGACATAATAACCTTAATTGATTTGAAAATTCAATTCGAAAAGTTATTCGATTGAGATTGCATTTTGATTGTTGTTTTCAATGTCTGTAAAAAATACCTGATGTCATCAGATGATATTTCGAGGAAAATATACTGCGCCCCAATCGCAAAAATTTCATGATTACACTAATTCACGTGATAGAATATAATAGGTTGATTTCTGTCTCTGTTCGCTTTCGGTTTTTTAAAATTTCAATTCGCTGAACAGTTCAATTTAGATCGCATGTCTTCATGAATAACTTGCTCGCTGCAGGACTGGGTAATATTGTGAGATTAAAAAATCAGCTTATGTTGCTGCGTGGTTATAGAAGTGCTAATATGATCTCATGACTCCCGGGGAAAATCAAGGAATGACTCTATATATTGATATAATAACGTTAATTGATTTGAAAATTCAATTCGAAAAGTTATTCGATTGAGATTGCATTTTAATTGTTGTTTTCAATGTCTGTAAGAAGTACCTGATGTCTTCAGCGGATATTTCGGGAAAAATATACTGCGCCTCAATCGCAAGAATCTCATGATTACACGAATTCATGTAATAGAATAGGAGAAGTTGATTTCTGTCTCTGTTCGCTTTCGAATTTTTAAAATTTCAATTGGCTGAATAGTTCAATTTAGATCACATGTATACATGGATAGCCTGCTCGCTGCAGGACTGGGTAATATTGCGAAATTGGAAAATTAGCATATTTTGCTGCGTGGTTATAGGAGTGCCGAAACAAATTCATGACTCCTGGGAAAAATCAAGGAATGGCTCTATATATTGACATGATAACCTTGATTGATTTGAAAATTCAATTCGAAAAGTTATTCGATTGAGATTGCATTTTGATTGTTGTTTTCAATGTCTGTAAAAAATACCTGATGTCATCAGATGATATTTCGGGAAAAATATACTGCGCCTCAATCGCAAGAATCTCATGATTACACGAATTCATGTAATAGAATATGAGAGGTTGATTTCTGTCTCTGTTCGCTTTCGGTTTTTTAAAATTTCAATTGGCTAAATAGTTCAATTGGTATCGCATGTATTCATTGATAACCTGCTCACTGCAGGACTGGGAAATATTGTGAGATTGAAAAATCAGCATATTTTGCTGCGTGGTTATGAGAGTGCTAAAATGATCTCATGACTCCTGGGAAAAATCAAGGAATAGCTCTATATATAGAAACCTAATAAAGTTAATTGATTCCAAAATTTGATTCGAAAAGTTATTCGATTGAGATTGCATTTTGATTGTCTCTTTCGATGTCTGTAAGAAATTCCTGATGTCTTCAGATGATATTTCGTGAAAAATATACTGCGCCCCAATCGCAAGAATCTCATGATTACACAAATTCACGTGATAGAATATAATAGGTTGATTTCTGTCTCTGTTCGCTTTCGATTTTTTAAAATTTTAATTCGCTGAATAGTTAAATTTAGATCGCAAGTATTCATGGAGAACCTGCCCGCTACAGAACTTGGTAATATTGCAAAATTGAAGAATCAGCATATTTTGCTCCGTGGTTACAAGAGTGCTGAAAGAAATTCATGACTCCTGGGAAAAATCAAGGAGTAGCTCTATACCTTGACATAATAACGTTAATTGATTTGAAATCTTAATCCGTAAGTTATTTTATTGAGATTGCATTTGAATTGTTGTTTTCAATGTCTGTAAGAAGTACCTGATGTCTTTAGCTGATATTTTGGGAAAAATATACTGCGCCTCAATCGCAAGAATCTCATGATTACACGAATTCACGTGATAGAATATAATAGGTTGATTTCTGTCTCTGTTCGCTTTCGGTTTTTTAAAATTTCAATTGGCTGAATAGTTCAATTGAGATCACATGCATTCATGGATAGCCTGCTCGCTGCAGGACTGGGTAATATTGCGAAATTGAAAAATTAGCATATTTTGCTGCGTGGTTATAAGAGTGCTAAAATGAACTCATGACTCCTGGGAAAAATCAAGGAATGGCTCTATATATTGACATAATAACCTTAATTGATTTGAAAATTCAATTCGAAAAGTTATTCGATTGAGATTGCATTTTGATTGTTGTTTTCAATGTCTGTAAAAAATACCTGATGTCATCAGATGATATTTCGAGGAAAATATACTGCGCCCCAATCGCAAGAATTTCATGATTACACGAATTCACGTGATAGAATATAATAGGTTGATTTCTGTCTCTGTTCGCTTTCGGTTTTTTAAAATTTCAATTGGCTGAACAGTTCAATTTAGATCGCATGTATCCATGAATAACTTGCTCGCTGCAGGATTGAGAAATATTGTAAGATTAAAAAATCAGCATATTTTGCTGCGTGGTTATGGGAGTGCTGAAATGATCTCATGACTCCTGGGAAAAATCAAGGAATGGCTCTATATATAGACCTAATAACGTTAATTGATTCCAAAATTTGATTCGAAAAGTTATTCTATTGAGATTGCATTTTGATTGTCTTTTTCAATGTCTGTAAGAAATACCTGATGTCATCAGATGATATTTCGAGGAAAATATACTGCGCCCCAATCGCAAGAATCTCATGATTACACGAATTCACGTAATAGAATATAATAGGTTGATTTCTGTCTCTGTTCGCTTTCGGTTTTTTAAAATTTCAATTGGCTGAATAGTTCAATTTAGATCACATGTATTCATGGAGTGCCTGCTCGCTGCAGGACTGGGTAATATTGCAAAATTGAAAAATTAGCATATTTTGCTGCGTGGTTATAAGAGTGCTAAAATGATCTCATGACTCCTGGGGAAAATCAAGGAATGGCTCTATATATTGACATAATAACCTTAATTGATTTGAAAATTCAATTCGAAAAGTTATTCGATTGAGATTGCATTCTGATTGTTGTTTTCAATGTCTGTAAAAAATACCTGATGTCATCAGATGATATTTCGAGGAAAATATACTGCGCCCCAATCGCAAAAATTTCATGATTACACGAATTCACGTGATAGAATATAATAGGTTGATTTCTGTCTCTGTTCGCTTTCGGTTTTTTAAAATTTCAATTGGCTGAACAGTTCAATTTAGATCGCATGTATTCATGAATAACTTGCTCGCTGCAGGATTGAGTAATATTGTAAGATTAAAAAATCAGCATATTTTGCTGCGTGGTTATGGGAGTGCTAAAATGATCTCATGACTCCTGGGAAAAATCAAGGAATGGCTCTATATATAGACCTAATAACGTTAGTTGATTCCAAAATTTGATTCGAAAAGTTATTCTATTGAGATTGCATTTTGATTGTCGTTTTCAATGTCTGTAAGAAATACCTGATGTCTTCAGATGATATTTCGTGAAAAATATACTGCGCCCCAATCGCAAGAATCTCATGATTACACGAATTCACGTGATAGAATATAATAGGTTGATTTCTGTCTCTGTTCGCTTTCGGTTTTCCAAAATTATAATTGGCTGAATAGTTCAATTTAGATCGCATGTATTCATGAATAGCCTGCTCGCTGCAGGACTGGGTAATATTGCGAAATTGAAAAATTAGCATATTTTGCTGCGTGGTTAGAAAAGTGCTGACATGAATTCATGACTTTTGGGAAAAATGAAAGAGTAGCTCTATACCTTGACATGATAACGTTAATTGATTCCAAAATTTAATTCGAAAAGTTATTTTATTGAGATTGCATTTTGATTGTTGTTTTCAATGTCTGTAAGAAGTACCTGATGTCTTTTGCGGATATTTCGGGAAAAATATACTGCGCCTCTATCGCAAGCATCTCATGATTACACTAATTCACGTGATAGAATATAATAGGTTGATTTCTGTCTCTGTTCGCTTTCGGTTTTTTTAAATTTGAATTGGCTGAATAGTTCAATTTAGATCGCCTGTATTCATTGATAGCCTGCTCGCTGCAGAACTGGGTAATATTGCGTAATTGAAAAATCAGCACATGTTGCTGCGTGGTTATAAGAGTGCTAAAATGATCTCATGACTCCCGGGAAAAATCAAGGAATGGCTCTATATATTGACATAATAACGTTGATTGATTCCAAAATTTAATTCGAAAAGTTATTTTATTGAGATTGCATTTTGATTGTTGTTTTCAATGTCTGTAAGAAGTACCTGATGTCTTTAGCGGATATTTCGGGAAAAATATACTGCGCCTCAATCGCAAGAATCTCATGATTACACGAATTCATGTAATAGAATATGAGAAGTTGATTTCTGTCTCTGTTCGCTTTCAATTTTTTAAAATTTCAATTGACTGAATAGTTCAATTGAGATCGCATGTATTCATGGATAGCCTGCTCGCTCCAGGACTGGGTAATTTTGCGAAATTGAAAAATTAGCATATTTTGCTGCGTGGTTACAAGAATGCTGAAACAATTCATGACTCCTGGGAAAAATCAAGGAGTAGCTCTATACCTTGACATAATAACGTTAATTGATTTGAAAATTTAATTCGAAAAGTTATTTTATTGAGATTGCATTTTAATTGTTGTTTTCAATGTCTGTAAGAAGTACCTGATGTCTTTAGCGGATATTTTGGGAAAAATATACTGCGCCTCAATCGCAAGAATCTCATGATTACACGAATTCATGTAATAGAATATGAGAGGTTGATTCCTGTCTCTGTTCGCTTTCGGTTTTTTAAAATATCAATTAGCTGCATAGTGCAATTTAGATTGCATGTATTTATGAATAACCTGCTCGCTGCGGGACTGAGTATTATTGTGAGATTAAAAAATCAGCATATTTTGCTGCGTGGTTATGAGAGTGCTAAAATGATCTTATGACTCCCGGGAAAAATCAAGGAATGGCTCTATATATTGACATAATAACGTTAATTGATTCCAAAATTTAATTCGAAAAGTTATTTTACTGAGATTGCATTTTGATTGTCTCTTTCAATGTCTGTAAGAAATACCTGATGTCTTCAGATGATATTTCGTGAAAAATATACTGCGCTCCAATCGCAGGAATTTCATGATTACACGAATTCACGTGGTAGAATATAAGAGGTTGATTTCCGTATCTTTTCGCTTTCGGTTATTTAAAATTTTAATTCGCTGAATAGTTAAATTTATATCGTAAGTATTCATGGATAACCTGCCAGATACAGAACTTAGTAATATTGTAAAATTGAAAGATCAGCATATTTTGCCGCGTGGTTACAGGGGTGCTGAAACAAATTCATGACTCCTGGGAAAAATGAAGGAGTAGCTCTATACCTTGACATAATAACGTTAATTGATTTGAAAATTTAATTCTATAAGTTATTTTATTCAGATTGCATTTTAATCGTTGTTTTCAATGTCTGTAAGAAGTACCTGATGTCTTTAGCGGATATTTTGGGAAAAATATACTGCGCCTCAATCGCAAGAATCTCATGATTACACGAATTCATGTAATAGAATATGAGAGGTTGATTTCTGTCTCTGTTCGCTTTCGGTTTTTTAAAATATCAAACGGCTGCATAGTGCAATTTAGATTGCATGTATTCATTGATAACCTGCTCGCTGCAGGACTGGGTAATATTGTGAGATTGAAAAATCAGCATATTTTGCTGCGTGATGATGAGAGTGCTAAAATGATCTCATGACTCTTGGGAAAAATCAAGGAATAGCTCCATATATAGAGACCTAATAACGTTAATTGATTCCAAAATTTAATTCGAAAAGTTATTCTATTGAGATTGCATTTTGATTGTCTTTTTCAATGTCTGTAAGAAATACCTGATGTCTTCAGATGATATTTCGTGAAAAATATACTGCGCTCCAATCGCAAGAATCACATGATTACACGAATTCACGTGATAGAATATAATAGGTTGATTTCTGTCTCTGTTTGCTTTCGGTTTCTTAAAATTTCAATTCGCTGAACAGTTCAATTTAGATCGCATGTCTTCCTGAATTACTTGCTCGCTGCAGGACTGGGTAATATTGTGAAATTAAAAAATCAGCATATTTTGCTGCGTGGTTATAGAAGTGCTAAAATGATCTCATGACTCCCGGGGAAAATCAAGGAATGGCTCTATATATTGACATAATAACGTTAATTGATTTGAAAATTCAATTCGAAAAGTTATTCGATTAAGATTGCATTTTGATTGTTGTTTTCAATGTCTGTAAAAAAAACCTGATGTCATCACATAATATTTCGAGAAAAATATACTGCGCCCCAATCGCAAGAATTTCATGATCACACGAATTCACGTGATAGAATATAAGAGGTTGATTTCCGTATCTATTCGCTTTCGGTTATTTAAAATTTTAATTCGCTGAATAGTTAAATTCAGATCGCAAGTATTCATGAATAACCTGCCCGTTACAGAACTTGGTAATATTGCAAAATTGAAAAATCAGCATATTTTGCTGCGTGGTTACAAGAGTGCTGAAACAAATTCATGACTCCTGGGAAAAATCAAGGAGTAGCTCTATACCTTGACATAATAACGTTAATTGATTTGAAAATTTTATTCGAAAAGTTATTTTATTGAGATTGCATTTTAATTGTTGTTTTCAATGTCTGTAAGAAGAACCTCATGTCTTTAGCGGATATTTTAGGAAAAATATACTGCGCCTCAATCGCAAGAATCCCATGATTACACGAATTCATGTAATAGAATATAAGAGGTTGATTTCTGTCTCTGTTCGCTTTCGGTTTTTTAAAATTTCAATTGGCTGCATAGTTCAATTTAGATTGCATGTATTCATGGATAACCTGCTCGCTGCAGGACTGAGTAATATTGTGAGATTGAAAAATCAGCATATTTTGCTGCGTGGTTATGAGAGTGCTAAAATGATCTTATGACTCCTGGGAAAAATCAAGGAATGGCTCTATATATTGACATAATAACCTTAATTGATTCCAAAATTTAATTCGAAAAGTTATTCTATTGAGATTGCATTTTGATTGTCTTTTTCAATGTCTGTAAGAAATACCTGATGTCTCCAGATGATATTTCGTGAAAAATATACTGCGCCCCAATCGCAAGAATCTCATGATTACACGAATTCACGTGATAGAATATAATAGGTTGATTTCTGTCTCTGTTCGCTTTCGGTTTTTTAAAATTTCAATTGGCTGAATAGTTCAATTTAGATCACATGTATTCATGGATAGCCTGCTCGCTGCAAGACTGGGTAATATTGCAAAATTGAAAAATTAGCATATTTTGCTGCGTGGTTATAAGAGTGCTAAAATGATCCCATGACTTCTGGGAAAAATCAAGGAATAGCTCTATATATTGACATAATAACCTTAATTGATTTGAAAATTCAATTCGAAAAGTTATTCGATTGAGATTGCATTTTGATTGTTGTTTTCAATGTCTGTAAAAAATACCTGATGTCATCAGATGATATTTCGAGGAAAATATACAGCGCGCCAATCGCAAGAATTTCATGATTACACGAATTCACGTGATAGAATATAAGAGGTTGATTTCCGTATCTATTCGCTTTCGGTTATTTAGAATTTTAATTCGCTGAATAGTTAAATTTAGATCGCAAGTATTCATGGATAACCTGCCCGCTACAGAACTTGGTAATATTGCAAAATTGAAAAATCAGCATATTTTGCTGCGTGGTTACAAGAGTGCTGAAACAAATTCATGACTCCTGGGAAAAATCAAGGAGTAGCTCTATACCTTAACATAATATCGTTAATTGATTTGAAAATTTATTTCGAAAAGTTATTTTATTGAGATTGCATTTTAATTGTTTCTTTCAACGTCTGTAAGAAGTACCTGATGTCTTTAGCGGATATTTTGGGAAAAATATACTGCGCCTCAATCGCAAGAATCTCATGATCACACGAATTCATGTAATAGAATATGAGAGGTTAATTTCTGTCTCTGTTCGCCTTCGGTTTTTTAAAATTTCAATTGGCTAAATAGTTCAATTGATATCGCATGTATTCATTGATAACCTTCTCGCTGCAGGACTAGGTAATATTGTGAGATTGATAAATCAGCATATTTTGCTGCGTGGTTATGAGAGTGCTAAAATGATCTCATGACTCTTGGGAAAAATCAAGGAATAGCTCTATATATAGAGACCTAATAACGTTAATTGATTCCAAAATTTAATTCGAAAAGTTATTCTATTGAGATTGCATTTTGATTGTCTTTTTTAATGTCTGTAAGAAATACCTGATGTCTTCAGATGATATTTCGTGAAAAATATACTGCGCCACAATCGCAAGAATTTCATGATTACATGAATTCACGTCATAGAATATAATAGGTTGATTTCTGTCTGTGTTCGCTTTCGGTTTTTTAAAATTTCAATTTGCTGAATAGTTCAATCAAGATCGCATGTATTCATGGATAACCTGCTCGCTGCAGGACTGAGTAATATTGTGAGATTGATAAATCAGCATATTTTGCTGCGTGGTTATGAGAGTGCTAAAATGAACTCATGACTCCTGGGAAAAATCAAGGAATAGCTCTATATATTGACACAATAACCTTAATTGATTTAAAAATTTAATTCGAAAAGTTATTGTATTGAGATTGCATTTTGATTGTCTCTTTCAATGTCTGTAAGAAATACCTGATGTCTTCAGATGATATTTCGTGAAAAATATACTGCGCCCCAATCGCAAGAATCTCATGATTACACGAATTCACGTGATAGAAAATAATGGGTTGATTTCTGTCTCTGTTCGCTTTCGGTTTTTTAAAATTTCAATTGGCTGAATAGTTCAATTTAGATCGCATGTATTTATGAATAGCCTGCTCACTGCAGCACTGGGTAATATTGCGAAATTGAAAAATTAGCATATTTTGCTGCGTGGTTATAAGAGTGCTAAAATGATCTCATGACTCCTGGGAAAAATCAAGGAATGTCTCTATATATTGACATAATAACCTTAATTGATTTGAAAATTCAATTCGAAAAGTTATTCGATTGAGATTGCATTTTGATTGTTGTTTGCAATGTCTGTTAAAAAATACCTGATGTCATCAGATGATATTTCGAGGAAAATATACTGCACCCCAATCGCAAGAATTTCATGATTACACGAATTAACGTGATAAAATATAATAGGTTGATTTCTGTCTCTGTTCGCTTTCGGTTTTTTAAAATTTCAATTGGCTGAACAGTTCACTTTAGATCGCATGTCTTCATGAATAACTTGCTCGCTGCAGGACTGAGTGATATTGTAAGATAAAAAAATCAGCATATTTTGCTGCATGGTTATAGGAGTGCTAAAATGATCTCATGACTCCTGGGAAAAATCAAGGAATAGCTCTATATATAGACCTTATAACGTTAATTGATTCCAAAATTTGATTCGAAAATTTATTCTGTTTAGATTGCAATTTGTTTGATGTTTTCAATGTCTGTAAGAAATACCTGATGTCTTCAGATGATATTTCGGGAAAAATATACTGCGCCCCAATCGCAAGAATCTCATGATTACACGAATTCACGTGATAGAATATGGGAGGTTAAATTCTGTCTCTGTTCGCTTTCGGTTTTTCAAAATTTCAATTGGCTAAATAGTTCAATTGAGATCGCATGTATTCATTGATAACGTGCTCGCTGCAGGACTGGGTAATATTGTGAGATTGAAAAATCAGCATATTTTGCTGCGTGGTTATGAGAGTGCTAAAATGATCTCATGACTCCTGGGTAAAATCAAGGAATAGCTCTATATATAGAGACCTAATAACGTTGATTGATTCCAAAATTTAATTGGAAAAGTTATTTTATTGAGATTGCATTTTGATTGTATTTTTCAATGTCTGTAAGAAATACCTGATGTCTTCAGATGATATTTCGTGAAAAATATACTGCACCCCAATCGCAAGAAACTCATGATTACACGAATTCACGTGATAGAATATAATAGGTTGATTTCTGTCTCTGTTCGCTTTCAATTTTTTAAAATTTCAATTGGCTGAATAGTTCAATTAAGATCGCATGTATTCATGGATAGCCCACTCGCTGCAGGACTGGGTAATATTGCAAAATTGAAATCAGCATATTTTGCTGCGTGGTTATAAGAGTGCTGAAACGAATTCATGACTCCTGGGAAAAATCAAGGAGTAGCTCTATACCTTGACATAATAACGTTAATTGATTTGAAAATTTAATTGGAAAAGTTATTTTATTGAGATTGCATTTTTAATGTTGTTTTCAATGTCTGTAAGAAGTACCTGATGTCTTTAGCGGACATTTCGGGAAAAATATACTGCGCCTCAATCGCAAGAATCTCATGATTACACTTATTCATGTAATAGAATATGAGAGGTTGATTTCTGTCTCTGTTTGCTTGCGGTCTTTTAAAATTTCAATTAGCTGCATAGTTCAATTTAGATCGCATGTATTCATTAGTGACCTGCTTGCTGCAGTACTGAGTAATATTGTGAGATTGAAAAATCAGCATATTTTGCTACGTGGTTATGAGAGTGCTAAAATGATCTCATGACTCCTGGGAAAAATCAAGGAATAGCTCTATAAATTGACATAATAACCTTAATTGATTCCAAAATTTATTTCAAAAAGTTATTCTATTGAGATTGCATTTTGATTGTCTTTTTCAATGTCTGTAAGAAATACATGATGTCTTCAGATGATATTTCGTAAAAAATATACTGCGCCCCAATCGCAAGAATCTCATGATTACACGGATTCACGCGATAGAATATAATAGGTTGATTTCTGTCTCTGTTCGCTTTCGGTTTTTTAAAATTCCGATTCGCTGAACAGCTCAATTTAGATCGCATGTCTCCATGAATAACTTGCTCGCTGCAGGACTGGGTAATATTGTGGGATTAAAAAATCAGCATATTTTGCTGCGTGGTTATAGGAGTGCTAAAATGATCTCATGACTCCTGGGAAAAATCAAGGAATGGCTCTATATATTGACATAATAACGTTAACTGATTTGAAAATTCAATTTGAAAAACTATTCTATTGAGATTGCATTTTGATTGATGTTTTCAATGTCTGTAAGAAATACCTGATGTCTTCAGATGATATTTCGTGAAAAATATACTGCGCCCCAATCGCAAGAATCTCATGATTACACGAATTTACGTGATAGAATATAATAGGTTGATTTCTGTCTCTGTTCGCTTTCGGTTCTTTAAAATTTCAATTGGCTGAACAGTTCAATTTAGATCGCAAGTTTTCATGGATAACCTGCTCGCTGCAGGACTGGGTAATATTGTGAGATTGAAAAATCAGCATATTTTGCTGCGTGGTTATGAGAGTGCTAAAATGATCTCATGACTCCAGGGAAAAATCAAGGAATGGCTCTATATATAGAGACCTAATAACGTTAATTGATTCCAAAATTTAATTCGAAAGGTTATTTTATTGAGATTGAATTTTGATTGTTGTTTTCAATGTCTGTAAGAAGTACCTGATGTCTTTAGCGGACATTTCGGGAAAAATATACTGCGCCTCAATCGCAAGAATCTCATGATTACACGAATTCATGTAATAGAATATGAGAGGTTGATTTCTGTCTCTGTTCGCTTTCGGTCTTTTAAAATTTCAATTAGCTGAATAGTTCAATTTAGATCGCAAGTTTTCATGGATAACCTGCTCGCTGCAGGACTGGGTAATATTGTGAGATTGAAAAATCAGCATATTTTGCTGCGTGGTTATGAGAGTGCTAAAATGGTCTAATGACTCCTGGGAAAAATCAAGGAGTGGCTCTATATGTTGACATAATAACCTTAATTGATTCAAAAATTTATTTCGAAAAGTTATTCTATTGAGATTGCATTTTGATTGTCTCTTTCAATGTCTGTAAGAAATACCTGATGTCTTCAGATGATATTTCGTGAAAAATATACTGCGCCCCAATCGCAAGAATCTCATGATTACACGAATTCACGTGATAGAATATAAGAGGTTGATTTCCGTATCTATTCGCTTTCAGTTATTTAAAATTTTAATTCGCTGAATAGTTAAATTTTGATCGCAAGTATTCATGGATAACCTGCCTGCTACAGGACTTGGTAATATTGCAAAATTGAGAAAGCAGCATATTTTGCTGCGTGGTTACCGGAGTGCTGAAACAAATTCATGACTCCTGGGAAAAATCAAGGAGTAGCTCTATACCTTGACATAATAACGTTAATTGATTTGAAAATTTAATTCGAAAAGTTATTTTATTGAGATTGCATTTTGATTGTTGTTTTCAATGTCTGTAAGAAGTACCTGATGTCTTTAGCGGATATTTCGGGAAAAATATACTGCGCCTCAATCGCAAGAACCTCATGATTACACGAATTCATGTAATAGAATATGAGAGGTTGATTTCTGTCTCTGTTCGCTTTCGGTTTTTTAAAATTTCAATTGGCTGAACAGTTCAATTTAGATCGCATGTATTCATGGATAACCTGCTCGCTGCAGGACTAGGTAATATTGTGAGATTAAAAAATCAGCAAATTTTGCTGTGTGGTTATAGTAGTGCTGAAATGATCTCATGCCTCCTGGGAAAATCAAGGAATGGCTCTATATATTGACATAATTACGTTAATTGATTTAAAAATTCAATTCGAAAAGTTATTCGATTGAGATTGCATTTTGATTGTTATTTTCAATGTCTGTAAAAAATACCTGATGTCATCAGATGATATTTCGAGGAAAATATACTGCGCCCCAATCGCAAGAATTTCCTGATTACACGAATTCACGTGATAGAATATAAAAGGTTAATTTCCGTATCTATTCGCTTTCGGTTATTTAAAATTTTAATTGTCTGAATAGTTCAATTAAGATCGCATGTATTCATGGATAGCCTGCTCGCTGCAGGACTGGGTAATATTGCGAAATTGAAAAATCAGCATATTTTGCTGCGTAGTTATGAGAGTGCTGAAACAAATTCATGACTCTTGGAAAAAATCAAGGAGTAGCTCTATACCTTGACATAATAACGTTAATTGATTTGAAAATTCAATTCGAAAAGTTATTTTATTGAGATTGCATTTTGATTGTTGTTTCCAATGTCTGTAAGGAATACCTGATGTCTTTAGCGGATATTTCGGGAAAAATATACTGTGCCTCAATCGCAAGAATCTCATGATTACACGAATTCATGTAATAGAATATGAGATGCTGATTTCTGTCTCTGTTCGCTTTCGGTTTTTTAAAATTTCAATTAGCTGCATAGTTCAATTTAGATCGCATGTATTCATGGATGATTTGCTCGCTGCAGGACTGAGTAATATTGCAAAATTGAAAAATCAGCATATTTTGCGGCGTGGTTACAAAAGTGCAGAAACAAATTCATGACTCCTGGGAAAAATCAAGGAGTAGCTCTATACCTTGACGTAATGACGTTAATTGACTTGAAAATTTAATTCGAAAAGTTATTTTATTGAGATTGCATTTTGATTGTTGTTTTCAATGTCTGTAAGAAGTACCCGATGTCTTTGGCGGATATTTCAGGAAAAATATACTGCGCCTCAATCGCAAGAATCTCATGATTACACGAATTCATGTAATAGAATATGAGAGGTTGATTCCTGTCTCTGTTCGCTTTCGGTTCTTTAAAATTTCAATTGGCTGAATAGTTCAATTTAGATCGCATGTATTCATGGATAACCTGCTCGCTGCAGGACTGGGTAATATTGCGAAATTGAAAAATCAGCATACTTTGCTGCGTGGTTATAGGAGTGCTAAAATGATCTCATGACTCCCGGGAAAAATCAAGGAATAGCACTATATATAGAGACCTAATAACGTTAATTGATTCAAAAATTTAATTTGAAAAGTTATTCTATTGAGATTGCATTTTGATTGTTGTTTTCAATGTCTGTAAAAAATACATGATGTCATCAGATGATATTTCGAGGAAAATATACTGCGCCCGAATCGCAAGAATCTCATGATTACACGAATTCACGTGATAGAATATAAGAGGTTGATTTCCGTATCTGTTCGCTTTCAGTTATTTAAAATTTCAATTCGCTGCATAGTTAAATTTAGATCGCAAGTATTTATGGATAATCTACTCGCTACAGGACGTGGTAATATTGCACAATTGAAAAATTAGCATATTTTGCTGCGTGGTTATAAGAGTGCTAAAATGATCTCATGACTCCTGTGGAAAAATCAAGGAATGGCTCTATACCTTGACATAATAACGTTAATTGATTTGAAAATTCAATTCGAAAAGTTATTTTATTGAGATTGCATTTTAATTGTTGTTTCCAATGTCTGTAAGAAATACCTGATGTCTTGAGTGGATATTTCGGGGAAAATATACTGCGCCTCAATCGCAAGAATCTCATGATTACACGAATTCATGTAATAGAATATGAGAGGTCGATTTCTGTCTCTGTTCGCTTTCGGTTTTTTAAAATTTCAATTGGCTAAATAGTTCAATTTAGATCGCATGTATTCATGGATAACCTGCTCGCTGCAGGACTGGGTAATATTGCGAAATTGAAAAATTAGCATATTTTGCTGCGTGGTTATAAGAGTGCTAAAATGATCTCATGACTCCCGGGAAAAATCAAGGAATGGCTCTATATATAGAGACCTAATAACGTTAATTGATTCCAATATTTACTTCGAAAAGTTATTCTATTGAGATTGCATTTTGATTGTTGTTTTCAATGTCTGTAAAAAATACCTGATCTCATCAGATGATATTTCGAGGAAAATATACTGCGCCCCAATAGCAAGAATTTCATGATTACACGAATTCACGTGTTAGAATATAAGAGGTTGATTTCCGTATCTATTCGCTTTCAGTTATTTTAAATTTTAATTCGCTGAATAGTTAAATTGAGATCGCATGTATTCATTGGTGACCTGCTCGCTGCAGTACTAAGTAATATTGTGAGATTGAAAAATCAGCATATTTTGCTGCGTGGTTATGAGAGTGCTAAAATGATCTCATGACTCCTGGGAAAAATCAAGGAATGGCTCTATATATTGACATAATAACCTTAATTGATTCCAAAATTTATTTCAAAAAGTTATTCTATTGAGATTGCATTTTGTTTGTTGTTTTCAATGTCTGTAAAAAATACATGATGTCATCAGATGATATTTCGAGGAAAATATACTGCGCCCGAATCGCAAGAATCTCATGATTACACGAATTCACGTGATAGAATATAAGAGGTTAATTTCCGTATCTGTTCGCTTTCGGTTATTTAAAATTTCAATTCGCCGAATAGTTAAATTTAGATCGCAAGTATTTATGGATAACCTGCCCGCTACAGGACTTAGTAATATTGCAAAATTGAAATCAGCATATTTTGCTGCTTGGTTATAAGCGTGCTGATACAAATTCATGACTCCTGGGAAAAATCAAGGAGTAGCTCTATACCTTGACATAATAACGTGGATTGATTTGAAAATTAAATTCGAAAAGTTATTTTATTGAGATTGCATTTTGATTGTTGTTTTCAATGTCTGTATGAAGTACCTGAAGTCTTTAGCGGATATTTCGGGAAAAATATACTGCGCCTCAATCGCAAGAATCTCATGATTACACGAATTCATGTAAAAGAATATGAGAGGTTGATTTCTGTCTCTGTTCGCTTTCGGTCTTTTAAAATTTCAATTAGCTGCATAGTTCAATTTAGATCGCATGTATTCATGGATAACCTGCTCGCTGCATGACTGGGTAATATTGTGAGATTGAAAAATCAGCATATTTTGCTGCGTGGTTATGAGAGTGCTAAAATGATCTCATGACTCCTGGGAAAAATCAAGGAATGGCTCTACATATTGACATAATAACAATAACTGATTTTAAATTCAATTTGAAAAACTATTCTATTGAGATAGCATTTTGATTGATGTTTTCAATTTCTGTAAGAAATACCTGATGTCTTCAGATAATATTTCGGGAAAAATATACTGCGCCCCAATCGCAAGAATCTCATGATTACACGAATTCACGTGATAGAATGTAATAGGTTGATTTCTGTCTCTGTTCGCTTTCGGTTTTTTAAACTTTCAATTCGCTGAATAGTTAAATTTAGATCGCAAGTTTTCATGGATAACCTGCTCGCTGCAGGACTGGGTAATATTGTGAGATTGAAAAATCAGCATATTTTGCTGCGTGGTTATGAGAGTGCTAAAATGATCTAATGACTCCAGGGAAAAATCAAGGAATGGCTCTATATATAGAGACCTAAAAACGTTAATTGATTCCAAAATTTAATTCGAAAAGTTATTTTATTCAGATTGCATTTTGATTGTTTTTTTCGATGTCTGTAAGAAATACCTGATGTCTTCAGATGATATTTCGTGAAAAATATACTGCGCCCCAATCGCAAGAATCTCATGATTACACGAATTCACGTGATAGAATATAAGAGGTTGATTTCCGTATCTGTTCGCTTTCGGTTATTTAAAATTTCAATTCGCTGAATAGTTAAATTCAGATCGCAAGTATTTATGGATAACCTACCCGCTACAGGACTTAGTAATATTGCAAAATTGAAAAATCAGCATATTTTGCTGCGTGGTGATAAGAGTGCTGAAACATATTCATGACTCCTGGGAAAAATCAAGGAGTAGCTCTATACCTTGACGTAATAACGTTAATTAATTTGAAAATTTAATTTGAAAAGTGATTTTATTGAGATTGCATTTTGATTGTTGTTTTCAATGTCTGTAAGAAGTACCCGAGGTCATTGGCGGATATTTCGGGAAAAATATACTGCGCCTCAATCGCAAGAATCTCATGATTACACGAATTCATGTAATAGAATATGAGAGGTTGATTTCTGTCTCTGTTCACTTTCGGTTTTTTAAAATTTTAATTGGCTGAATAGTTCAATTTAGATTGCATGTATTCATGGATAACCTGCTCGCTGCAGGACTAGGTAATATTGCGAAATTGAAAAATCAGCATATTTTGCTGCGTGGTTATAGAAGTGCTAAAATGATCTCATGACTCCCGGGAAAAATCAAGGAATAGCACTATATATAGAGACCTAATAACGTTAATTGATTCCAAAATTTAATTCGAAAAGTTATTCTATTGAGATTGCATTTTGATTGTTGTTTTCAATGTCTGTAAGAAATACATGATGTCATCAGATGATATTTCGAGGAAAATATACTGCGCCCGAATCGCAAGAATCTCATGATTACACGAATTCACGTGATAGAATATAAGAGGTTGATTTCCGTATCTGTTCGCTTTCGGTTATTTAAAATTTCAATTCGCTAAATAGTTAAATTTAGATCGCAAGTATTTATGGATAATCTACCCGCTACAGGACTTGGTAATATTGCAAATTGAAAAATTAGCATATTTTGCTGCGTGGTTATAAGAGTGCTAAAATGATCTCATGACTCCTGGGAAAAATCAAGGAATGGCTCTATACCTTGACATAATAACGTTAATTGATTTGAAAATTCAATTCGAAAAGTTATTTTATTGAGATTGCATTTTGATTGTTGTTTCCAATGTCTGTAAGAAATACCTGATGTCTTAAGCGGATATTTCGGGAAAAATATACTGCGCCTCAATCGCAAGAATCTCATGATTCCACGAATTCATGTAATAGAATATGAGAGGTTGATTTCTGTCTCTGTTCGCTTTCGGTTTTTTAAAATTTCAATTGGCTGAATAGTTCAATTTAGATCGCATGTATTCATGGATAACCTGCTCGCTGCAGGACTGGGTAATATTGCGAAATTGAAAAATCAGCATATTTTGCTGCGTGGTTATAGAAGTGCTGAAATGATCTCATGACTCCCGGGAAAAATCAAGGAATGGCTCTATATATAGAGACCTAATAACGTTAATTGATTCCAAAATTTACTTCGAAAAGTTATTCTATTGAGATTGCACTTTGATTGTTGTTTTCAATGTCTGTAAAAAATACCTGATCTCATCAGATGATATTTCGAGGAAAATATACTGCGCCCCAATAGCAAGAATTTCATGATTACACGAATTCACGTGATAGAATATAAGAGGTTGATTTCTGTATCTATTCGCTTTCAGTTATTTAAAATTTTAATTCGCTAAATAGTTTAATTTTGATCGCAAGTATTCATGGATAACCTGTCTGCTACAGGACTTGGTAATATTGCAAAATTGAAAAAGCAGCATATTTTGCTGCGTGGTTACCAGCGTGCTGAAACAAATTCATGACTCCTGGGAAAAATCAAGGAGTAGCTCTATACCTTGACATAATAACGTTAATTGATTTGAAAATTTAATTCGAAAAGTTATTTTATTGAGATTGCATTTTGATTGTTGTTTTCAATGTCTGTAACAAATACCTGATGTCTTCAGATGATATTTCGGGAAAAACATACTGCGCCCCAATCGCAAGTATCTCATGATTACACGAATTCACGTGATAGAATATAATAGGTTGATGTCTGTCTCTGTTCGCTTTCGGTTTTCTCAAATTTCAATTGGCTGAATAGTTCAATTTAGATCGCATGTTTTCATGGATAGCCTGCTCGCTGCAGGACGGGGTAATATTGCGAAATTGAAAAATTAGCATATTTTGCTTCGTGGTTATAAAAGTGCTAAAATGATCTCATGACTCCCGGGAAAATCAAGGAATGGCTCTTTATATTGACATAATAACGTTAATTGATTTAAAAATTCAATTCGAAAAGTTATTCGATTGAGATTGCATTTTGATTGTTGTTTTCAATATCTGTAAAAAATACCTGATGTCATCAGATTATATTTCGAGGAAAATATACTGCGCCCCGATCGCAAGAATTTCATGATATCACGAATTCACGTGATAGAATATAAGAAGTTGATTTCCGTATCTATTCGCTTTCGGTTAATTAAAATTTTAATTCGCTGAATAGTTAAATTTAGATCGCAAGTATTCATGGATAACCTGCCCGCTACAGGACTTAATAATATTGCAAAATTGAAAACTCAGCATATTTTGCTGCGTGGTTACAAGAGTGCTGAAAGCAATTCATGACTCCTGGGAAAAATCAAGGAGTAGCTCTATACCTTGACATAATAACGTTAATTGATTTGAAAATTGATTTCGAAAAGTTATTTTATTGATATTGCATTTTGATTGTTGTTTTCAATGTCTGTAAGAAGTACCTGATGTCTTTAGCGGATATTTCGGGAAAAATATAATGCGCCTCAATCGCAAGAATCTCTTCATTACACGAATTCATGTGATAGAATATGAGAGGTTGATTTCTGTCTCTGTTCGCTTTCGGTTTTTTAAAATTTCAATTGGCTGAACAGTTCAATTTAGATCGCATGTATTCATGGATAACCTGCTCGCTGCAGGACTAAATAATATTGTGAGATTGAAAAATCAGCATATTTTGCTGCGTGGTTATGGGAGTGCTGAAATGATCTCATGACTCCTGGGAAAAATCAAGGAATGGCTCTATATATAGAGACCTAATAACGTTAATTGATTCCAAAATTTAATTCGAAAAGTTATTCTATTGTGATTGCATTTTGATAGTCTTTTTTAATGTCTGTAAGAATTACCTGATGTCTTCAGATGATATTTCGTGAAAAATATACTGCGCCCCAATCGCATGAATCTCATGATTACACGAATTCACGTGATAGAATATAATAGGTTGATTTCTGTCTCTGTTCGCTTTCGGTTTTTTAAAATTTCAATTGGCTGCACAGTTCAATTTAGATCGCATGTATTCATGGATAACCTGCTCACCGCAGGACTAAATAATATTGTGAGATTGAAAAATCAGCATATTTTGCTGCGTGGTTATGAAAGTGCTGAAATGATCTCATGACTCCTGGGAAAAATCAAGGAATTGCTCTATATATAGAGACCTAATAACGTTAATTGATTCCAAAATTTAATTCGAAAAGTTATTCTATTGTGATTGCATTTTGATTGTCTTTTTTAATGTCTGTAAGAATTACCTGATGTCTTCAGATGATATTTCGTGAAAAATATACTGCGCCCCAATCGCATGAATCTCATGATTACACGAATTCACGTGATAGAATATAATAGGTTGATTTCTGTCTCTGTTCGCTTTCGGTTTTTTAAAATTTCAATTGGCTGCACAGTTCAATTTAGATCGCATGTATTCATGGATAACCTGCTCACTGCAGGACTAAATAATATTGCGAAATTGAAAAATTAGCATATTTTGCTGCGTGGTTATAGCAGTGCTAAAATGATCTCATGACTCCCGGGAAAAATCAAGGAATGGCTCTATATATTTACATAATAACTTTAATTGATTTGAAAATTCAATTCGAAAAATTATTCGATTGCGATTGCATTTTGATTGTTGTTTTCAATGTCTGTAAAAAATACCTGATGTCATCAGATGATATTTCGAGGAAAATATACTGCGCCCCAATCGCAAGAATTTCATGATTACACGAACTCACATGATAGAATATAATAGGTTGATATCCGTATCTGTTCGGTTTCGGTTATTTATAATTTCAATTCGCTGAATAGTTGAATTTAGATCGCAAGTACTTATGGATAACCTACCCGCTACAGGACTTGGTAATATTGCAAAATTGAAAAATCAGCATATTTTGCTGCGTGGTTATAAGAGTGCTGAAACAAATTCATGACTCTTGGGAAAAATCAAGGAGTAGCTCTATACCTTGACATAATAACGTTAATTGATTTGAAAATTCAATTCGAAAAGTTATTTTATTGAGATTGCATTTTGATTGTTGTTTCCAATGTCTGTAAGAAGTACCTGATGTCTTTAGCGGATATTTCGGGAAAAATATACTGCGCCTCTATCGCAAGCATCTCATGATTACACTAATTCACGTGATGGAATATAATAGGTTGATTTCTGTCTCTGTTCGCTTTCGGTTTTTTAAAATTTCAATTGACTGCACAGTTCAATTCAGATCGCATGTATTTATAAATAACCTGCCCGCTACAGGACTTAGTAATATTGCAAAATTAAAAAATCAGCATATTTTGCTTTGTGGTTATAAGAGTGCTGAAACACATTCATGACTCCTGGGAAAAATCAAGCAGTAGCTCTATACCTTGACATAATAACGTTAATTGATTTGAAAATTTAATTCGAAAAGTTATTCTACTGAGATTGAATTTTGATTGCCTTTTTAATGTCTGTAAAAAATACCTGATGTCTTCAGATGATATTTCGTGAAAAATATACTGCGCCCCAATCGCAAGAATCTCATGATTACACGAATTCACGTGATAGAATATAATAGGTTGATTTCTGTCTCTGTTCGCTTTCGGTTTTTTAAAATTTCAATTCGCTGAATAGTTAAATTTAGATCGCATGTATTCATGGATAGCCTGCTCGCTGCAGGACTGAGTTATATTGCGAAATTGAAAAATTAGCATATTTTGCTGCGTGGTTATAAAAGTGCTAAAATGATCTCATGACTTCTGAAGAAATCAAGGGATGGCTCTATATATTGACATAATAATCTTAATTGATTTGAAAATTCAATTCGAACAGTTATTCGATTGAGATTGCATTTTGATTGTCGTTTTCAATGTCTGTAAAAAACACCTGATGTCATCAGATGATATTTCGAGGGAAATATACTGCGCCCCAATCGCAAGAATTTCATGATTACACGAATTCACGTGATAGAATATAAGAGGTTGATTTCCGTATCTGTTCGCTTTCGGTTATTTAAAATTTCAATTTGCTGAACAGTTCAATTTAGATCGCATGTATTCATGAATAACTTGCTCGCTGCAGGACTAAGTAATATTGTGAGATTAAAAAATCAGCATATTTTGCTACGTGGTTATAGGAGTGCTGAAATGATCTCATGACCCCTGGGAAAAATCAAGGAATGGCTCTATATATTGACATAATAACGTAAACTGATTTGAAAATTCAATTTGAAAAACTATTCTATTGAGATTGCATTTTGATTGATGTTTTCAATTTCTGTAAGAAATACCTGATGTCTTCAGATGATATTTCGGGAAAAATATACTGCGCCCCAATCGCAAGAATCTCATGTTTACACGAATTCACGTGATAGAATGTAATAGGTTGATGTCTGTCCCTGTTCGCTTTCGGTTTTCTAAAATTTTAATTGGCTGCATAGTTCAATTTAGATCGCATGTATTAATGGATAGCCTGCTCGCTGCAGGACTGGGAAATATTGTGAAATTGAAAAGTAAGCATATTTTGCTGCGTGGTTATAGGAGTGCTAAAATGATCTCATGACCCCCGGGAAAAATCAAGGAATGGCTCTATATATTGACATTATAACGTTAATTGATTTGAAAATTCAATTCGTAAAGTTATTCTATTGAGATTGCATTTTCATTGTCTTTTTCAATGTCTGTAAGAAATACCTGATGTCTTCAGATTATATTTCGTTAAAAATATACTGCGATCCAATCGCAAGAATCTCATGATTACACGTATTCACGTGATAGAATATAATAGGTTGATTTCTGTCTCTGTTCGCTTTCGGTTTTTTAAAATTTCAATTGGCTGCACAGTTCAATTCAGATCGCATATATTTATGAATAACCTGCCCGCTACAGGACTTGGTAATATTGCAAAATTGAAATCAGCATATTTTGCTGCGTGGTTATAAGACTGCTGAAACAATTTCATGACTCCTGGGAAAAATCAAGGAGTAGCTCTATACCTTGACATAATAACGTTAATTGATTTGAAAATTTCATTCGAAAAGTTATTTTATTGAGATTGCATTTTGATTGTTGTTTTCAATATCTGGAAGAAATACCTGATGTCTTCAGATGATATTTCGTGAAAAATATACTGCGCCTCAATCGCAAGAATCTCATGATTACACGAATTCACGTGATAGAATATAATAGGTTGATTTCTGTCTCTGTTCGCTTTCGGTTTTTTAAAATATCAATTGGCTGCACAGTTCAATTCAGATCGCATATATTTATGAATAACCTGCCCGCTACAGGAATTAGTAATATTGCAAAATTGAAATCAGCATATTTTGCTGCATGGTTATAAGAGTGCTGAAACAAATTCATGTTTCCTGGGAAAAATCAAGGAGTAGCTCTATACCTTGACATAATAACGTTAATTGATTTGAAAATTTAATTCGAAAAGTTATTTTATTGAGATTGCATTTTGATTGTTGTTTTCAATGTCTGTAAGAAGTACCTGATGTCTTTAGCAGACATTTCGGGAAAAATACACTGCGCCTCGATCGCAAGAATCTCAAGATTACACGAATTCATGTAATAGAATATAAGAGGTTTATTTCTGTCTCTGTTCGCTTTCGGTTCTTTAAAATTTCAATTGGCTTAACAGTTCAATTTAGATCGCATGTATTAATGAATAACTTCATCGCTGCAGGACTGGGTAATATTGTGAGATAAAAAAATCAGCATATTTTGCTGCGTGGTTGTAGGGGTGCTGAAATGATTTAATGACTCCTGGGAAAAATCAAGGAATGGCTCTATATATTGACATAATAACGTTAAATGATCTTAAAATTAAATTTGAAAAACTATTCTATTGAGATTGCATTTTGATTGATGTTTTCAATTTCTGTCAGAAATACCTGATGTCTTCAGATGCTATTTCGGGAAAAATAAACTGCGCCTCAATCGCAAGAATCTCATGATTACACGAATTCACGTGATCGAATATAATAGGTTGATGTCTGTCTCTGTTCGCTTTCGGTTTTTTGAAATTTCAATTGGCTGAAGAGCTCAATTTAGATCGCATGTATTCATGGATAGCCTGCTCGCTGCAGGACTGGGTAATATTGCGAAATTGAAAAATAGCATATTTCGCTGCGTGGTTATAAAAGTGCTAAAATTATCTCATGACTCCTGGAAGAAATCAAGGAATGGCTCTATAAATTGACATAATATCTTTAATTGATTTGAAAATTCAATTCGAAAAGTTATTCGATTAAGATTGCATTTTGATTGTCGTTTTCAATGTCTGTAAAAAATACCTGATGTCTTCAGATGATATTTCGTGAAAAATACACTGCGCCCCATCGCAAGGAACTTATGATTACACGAATTCACGTGATAGAATATAATAGGTTGATTTCTGTCTCTGTTCGCTTTCAATTTTTTAAAATTTCAATTGGCTAAATAGTTAAATTTAGATCGCATGTATTCATGGATAGCCTGCTCGCTGCAGGACTGAGTAATATTGCGAAATTGAAAAATTAGCATATTTTGCTGCGTGGTTATAGCAGTGCTAAAATGATCTCATGACTCCCGGGAAAAATCAAGGAATGGCTCTATATATTGACATAATAACTTTAATTGATTTGAAAATTCAATTCGAAAAGTTATTCGATTGCGATTGCATTTTGATTGTTGTTTTCAATGTCTGTAAAAAATACCTGATGTCATCAGATGATATTTCGAGGAAAATATACTGCGCCCCAATCGCAAGAATTTCATGATTACACGAACTCACGTGATAGAATATAAGAGGTTGATTTCCGTATCTGTTCGCTTTCGGTTATTTAAAATTTCAATTCGCTGAATAGTTAAATTTAGATCGCAAGTACTTATGGATAACCTACCCGCTACAGGACTTGGTAATATTGCAAAATTGAAAAATCAGCATATTTTGCTGCGTGGTTATAAGAGTGCTGAAACAAATTCATGACTCTTGGGAAAAATCAAGGAGTAGCTCTATACCTTGACATAATAACGTTAATTGATTTGAAAATTCAATTCGAAAAGTTATTTTATTGAGATTGCATTTTGATTGTTGTTTTCAATGTCTGTAAGAAGTACCTTATGACTTAGCGGATATTTCGGGAAAAATATACTGCGCCTCAATCGGAAGATTCTCATGAGTACACGAATTCATGTAATAGAATATGAAAGGTTGATATCTGTCTCTGTTCGCTTTCCATTTTTTTTAAATTTTATTGGCTTAACAGTTTAATTTAGATCGCATGTATTCATGGATAACTTGCTCACTGCAGGACTGGGTAATATTGCAAAATTGAAAAATTAGCATATTTTGCTGCGTGGTATTAAAAGTGCTAAAATGATCTCATGACTCCAGGGAAAAATCGAGGAATGTCTATATATTGACATAATAACCTTAATTGATTTGAAAATTCAATTTGAAAAGTTATTCGATTGAGATTGCATTTTGATTGTTGTTTTCAATGTCTGTAAAAAATACCTGATGTCATCAGATGATATTTCGAGGAAAATATACTGCTCCCCAATCGCAAGAATTTCATGATTACACGAATTCACGTGATAGAATATAAGAGGTTGATTTCCGTATCTGTTCGCTTTCGGTTATTTGAAATTTCTATTCGCTGAATAGTTAAATTTAGATCGCAAGTATTTATGGATAACCTGCCCGCTATAGAACGTGGTAATATTGCACAATTGAAAAATCAGCATATTTTGCTGCGTGGTTATAATAGTGCTGACATAAATTCATTGCTTCTGGGAAAAATCAAGGATTAGCTCTATACCTTGACATCATAACGTTAATTAATTAAACAATTCAATTCGAAAAGTTATTTTATTGAGATTGCATTTTGATTGTTGTTTCCAATGTCTGTAAGAAGTACCTGATGTCTTTAGCGGATATTTCGGGAAAAATATACTGCGCCTCAATCGCAAGCATCTCATGATTACACTAATTCACGTGATGGAATATAATAGGTTGATTTCTGTCTCTGTTCGCTTTCGGTTTTTTAAAATTTCAATTAGCTGCACAGTTTAATTCAGATCGCATGTATTTATGAATAACCTGCCCGCTACAGGACTTAGTAATATAGCAAAATTAAAAAATCAGCATATTTTGCTGCGTGGTTATAAGAGTGCTGAAACACATTCATGACTCCTGGGAAAAATCAAGGAGTAGCTCTATACCTTGACATAATAACGTTAATTGATTTGAAAATTTAATTCGAAAAGTTATTCTATTGAGATTGAATTTTGATTGTCTTTTTCAATGTCTGTAAGGAATACCTGATGTCTTCAGATGATATTTCGTGAAAAATATACTGCGCCCAAATTGCAAGAATCTCATGATTACACGAATTCACGTGATAGAATATAATTGGTTGATTTCTGTCTCTGTTCCTTTCGGTTTTTTAAAATTTCAATTGGCTGAATAGTTAAATTTAGATCGCATGTATTCATGGATAGCCTGCTCGCTGCAGGACTAGGTAATATTGCAAAATTGAAAAATTAGCATATTTTGCTGCGTGGTTATAAAAGTGCTAAAATGATCTCATGACTTCTGAAGAAATCAAGGAATGGCTCTATATATTGACATAAGAACCTTAATTGATTTGAAAATTCAATTCGAACAGTTATTCGATTGAAAATGCATTTTGATTGTCGTTTTCAATGTCTGTAAAAAACACCTGATGTCATCAGATGATATTTCGAGGAAAATATACTGCGCCCCAATCGCAAGAATTTCATGATTACACGAATTCACGTGATAGAATATAAGAGGTTGATTTCCGTATCTGTTCGCTTTCGGTTATTTAAAATTTCAATTGGCTGATCAGTTCAATTTAGATCGCATGTATTCATGAATAACTTGCTCGCTGCAGGACTAAGTAATATTGTGAGATTAAAAAATCAGCATATTTTGCTACGTGGTTATAGGAGTGCTGAAATGATCTCATGACCCCTGGGAAAAGTCAAGGAATGGCTCTATATATTGACATAATAACGTTAACTGATTTGAAAATTCAATTTGAAAAACTATTCTATTGAGATTGCATTTTGATTGATGTTTTCAATTTCTGTAAAAAATACCTGATGTCTTCAGATGATATTTCGGGAAAAATATACTGCGCCCCAATCGCAAGAATCTCATGATTACACGAATTCACGTGATAGAATGTAATAGGTTGATGTCTGTCCCTGTTCGCTTTCGGTTTTCTAAAATTTTAATTGGCTGCATAGTTCAATTTAGATCGCATGTATTAATGGATAGCCTGCTCGCTGCAGGACTCGGAAATATTGTGAAATTGAAAAGTAAGCATATTTTGCTGCGTGGTTATAGGAGTGCTAAAATGATCTCATGACTCCCGGGAAAAATCAAGGAATGGCTCTATATATTGACATTATAACGTTAATCGATTTGAATATTCAATTCGTAAAGTTATTCTATTGAGAATGCATTTTGATTGTCTTTTTCAATGTCTGTAAGAAATACCTGATGTCTTCAGATTATATTTCGGGAAAAATATACTGCGATCCAATCGCAAGAATCTCATGATTACACGTATTCACGTGATAGAATATAATAAGTTGATTTCTGTCTCTGTTCGCTTTCGGTTTTTTAAAATTTCAATTGGCTGCACAGTTCAATTCAGATCGCATATATTTCTGAATAACCTGCCCGCTACAGGACTTGGTAATCATACAAAATTGAAATCAGCATATTTTGCTGCGTGGTTATAAGACTGCTGAAACAATTTCATGACTCCTGGGAAAAATCAAGGAGTAGCTCTATACCTTGACATTATAACGTTAATTGATTTGAAAATTTAATTCGAAAAGTTATTTTATTGAGATTGCATTTTGATTGTTGTTTTCAATGCCTGTAAGAAGTACCTGATGTCTTTAGCGGATATTTCGGAAAAAATATACTGCGCCTCAATCGCAAGAATCTCATGATTACCCGAATTCATGTAATAGAATATGAGAGGTTGATTTCTGTCTCTGTTCGCTTTCGGTTTTTTAAAATTTCAATTGGCTGAACAGTTCAATTTAGATAGCATGTATTTATAAATAACTTGCTCGCTGCAGGACTGGGTAATATTGTGAGATTAAAAAATCAGCATATGTTGCTGCGTGGTTATAGAAGTGCTAATATGATCTCATGACTCCTGGGGAAAATCAAGGAATGACTCTATATATCGACATAATAACGTTAACTGATTTTAAAATTAAATTTGAAAAACTATTCTATTGAGATTGCATTTGGATTGATGTTTTCAATTTCTGTAAGAAATACCTGACGTCTTCAGATGCTATTTCGGGAAAAATATACTGCGCCCCAATCGCAAGAATCTCATGATTACACGAATTCACGTGATAGAATATAATAGGTTGATGTCTGTCTCTGTTCGCTTTCGGTTTTCTAAAATTTGAATTGACTGCATAGTTCAATTTAGATCGCATGTATTCATATATAGCCTGCTCGCTGCAGGAATGAGTAATATTGCGAATTTGAAAAATTAGCATATTTTGCTGCGTGGTTATAGAAGTGCTAAAATGGTCTCATGACTCCCGGGAAAAATCAAGGAATGGCTTTATATATTGACATAATAACGTTCATTGATTTGAAAATTCAATTCGAAAAGTTATTTGATTGAGATTGAATTTTGATTGTTGTTTTCAATGTCTGTAAAAAATACCTGATGTCATCAGATGATATTTCGAGGAAAATATACTGCGCCCGAATCGCAAGAATCTCATGATTACACTTATTCACGTGATAGAATATAATAGGTTGATTTCTGTCTCTGTTCGCTTTCGGTTTTTTGAAATTTCAATTGGCTGAACAGTTCAATTTTGATCGCATGTAATAATGGATAACCTGCCCGCTACAAGACTTGGTAATATTGCAAAATTGTAAAATCAGCATATTATGCTGCGTGGTCATAGGAGTGCTGAAACAAATTCATGACTCCTGGGAAAAATCAAGGAGTAGCTCTATACCTTGACATAATAACGTTAATTGATTTGAAAATTTAATTCGAAAAGTTATTTTATTGAGATTGCATTTCAAATGTTGTTTTCAATATCTGTAAGAAATACCTGATGTCTTCAGATGATATTTCGTGAAAAATATACTGCGCCTCAATCGCAAGAATCTCATGACAACACGAATTCACGTGATAGAATATAATGGGTTGATTTCTGTCTCTGTTCGCTTTCGGTTTTTTAAAATATCAATTGGCTGCACAGTTCAATTCAGATCGCATATATTTATAAATAACCTGCCCGCTACAGGACTTAGTAATATTGCAAAATTGAAATCAGCATATTTTGCTGCGTGGTTATAAGAGTGCTGAAACAAATTCATGTTTCCTGGGAAAAATCAAGGAGTAGCTCTATACCTTGACATAATAACGTTAATTGATTTGAAAATTTAATTCTAAAAGTTATTTTATTGAGATTGCATTTTGATTGTTGTTTTCGATGTCTGTAAGAAGTACCTGATGTCTTTAGCAGATTTTTCGAGAAAAATATACTGCGCCTCAATCGCAAGAATCTCAAGATTACACGAATTCATGTAATAGAATATGAGAGGTTGATTTCTGTCTCTGTTCGCTTGCGGTTTTTTAAAATTTCAATTGGATTAACAGTTCAATTAAGATCGCATGTATTAATGAATAACTTGCTCGCTGCAGGACTGGGTAATATTGTGAGATTAGACAATCAGCATATTTCGCTGCGTGGTTATAGGAGTGCAAAAATGATCTCATGACTCCTGGGAAAAATCAAGGAATGGCTCTATATATCGACATAATAACGTTAACTGATTTTAAAATTAAATTTGAAAAACTATTCTATTGAGATTGCATTTGGATTGATGTTTTCAATTTCTGTAAGAAATACCTGATGTCTTCAGATGCTATTTCGGGAAAAATATACTGCGCCCCAATCGCAAGAATCTCATGATTACACGAATTCACGTGATAGAATATAATAGGTTGATGTCTGTCTCTGTTCGCTTTCGGTTTTCTAAAATTTGAATTGACTGCATAGTTCAATTTAGATCGCATGTATTCATATATAGCCTGCTCGCTGCAGGAATGAGTAATATTGCGAATTTGAAAAATTAGCATATTTTGCTGCGTGGTTATAGAAGTGCTAAAATGGTCTCATGACTCCCGGGAAAAATCAAGGAATGGCTTTATATATTGACATAATAACGTTCATTGATTTGAAAATTCAATTCGAAAAGTTATTTGATTGAGATTGAATTTTGATTGTTGTTTTCAATGTCTGTAAAAAATACCTGATGTCATCAGATGATATTTCGAGGAAAATATACTGCGCCCGAATCGCAAGAATCTCATGATTACACTTATTCACGTGATAGAATATAATAGGTTGATTTCTGTCTCTGTTCGCTTTCGGTTTTTTGAAATTTCAATTGGCTGAACAGTTCAATTTTGATCGCATGTAATAATGGATAACCTGCCCGCTACAAGACTTGGTAATATTGCAAAATTGTAAAATCAGCATATTATGCTGCGTGGTCATAGGAGTGCTGAAACAAATTCATGACTCCTGGGAAAAATCAAGGAGTAGCTCTATACCTTGACATAATAACGTTAATTGATTTGAAAATTTAATTCGAAAAGTTATTTTATTGAGATTGCATTTCAAATGTTGTTTTCAATATCTGTAAGAAATACCTGATGTCTTCAGATGATATTTCGTGAAAAATATACTGCGCCTCAATCGCAAGAATCTCATGACAACACGAATTCACGTGATAGAATATAATGGGTTGATTTCTGTCTCTGTTCGCTTTCGGTTTTTTAAAATATCAATTGGCTGCACAGTTCAATTCAGATCGCATATATTTATAAATAACCTGCCCGCTACAGGACTTAGTAATATTACAAAATTGAAATCAGCATATTTTGCTGCGTGGTTATAAGAGTGCTGAAACAAATTCATGTTTCCTGGGAAAAATCAAGGAGTAGCTCTATACCTTGACATAATAACGTTAATTGATTTGAAAATTTAATTCTAAAAGTTATTTCATTGAGATTGCATTTTGATTGTTGTTTTCGATGTCTGTAAGAAGTACCTGATGTCTTTAGCAGATATTTCGGGAAAAATATACTGCGCCTCAATCGCAAGAATCTCAAGATTACACGAATTCATGTAATAGAATATGAGAGGTTGATTTCTGTCTCTGTTCGCTTGCGGTTTTTTAAAATTTCAATTGGCTTAACAGTTCAATTTAGATCGCATGTATTAATGAATAACTTGCTCGCTGCAGGACTGGGTAATATTGTGAGATTAAAAAATCAGCATATTTCGGTGCGTGGTTGTAGGGGTGCTGAAATGATTTAATGACTCCTGGGAAAAATCAAGGAATGGCTCTATATATTGACATAATAACGTTAACTGATCTTAAAATTAAATTTGAAAAACTATTCTATTGAGATTGCATTTTGATTGATGTTTTCAATTTCTGTAAGAAATACCTGATGTCTTCAGATGCTATTTCGGGAAAAATAAACTGCGCCCCAATCGCAAGAATCTCATGATTACACGAATTCACGTGATTGAATATAATAGGTTGATGTCTGTCTCTGATCGCTTTCGGTTTTTTAAAATTTCAATTAGCTGAATAGCTCAATTTAGATCGCATGTATTCATGGATAGCCTGCTCGCTGCAGGACTGGGTAATATTGCGAAATTGAAAAATAGCATATTTCGCTGCGTGGTTATAAAAGTGCTAAAATGATCTCATGACTCCCGGGAAAAATCAAGGAATGGCTCTATATATTGACATAATAACGTTCATTGATTCGAAAATTCAATTCGAAAAGTTATTCGATTGAGATTGCATTTTGATTGTTGTTTTCAATGTCTGTAAAAAATACCTGATGTCATAAGATGATATTTCGAGGAAAAAATACTGCGCCCGAATCGCAAGAATCTCATGATTACATTAATTCACGTGATAGAATATAATAGGTTGATTTCTGTCTCTGTTCGCTTTCGGTTTTTTAAAATTTCAATTGGCTGCACAGTTCAATTCAGATCGCATGTAATAATAGATAACCTGCCTGCTACAGGACTTAGTAATATTGCAAAATTGGAAAATAAGCATATTTTGCTGCGTGGTTATAAGAGTGCTGAAACAAATTCATGACTCCTGGGAAAAATCAAGGTGTAGCTCTGTACCTTGACATAATAACGTTAATTGATTTGAAAATTAAATTCGAAAAGTTATTTTATTGAGATTGCATTTTGATTGTTGTTTTCAATTTCTGTAAGAAATACCTGATGTCTTCAGCGGATATTTCGGGAAAAATATACTGCGCCCCAATCGCAAGAATCTCATGATTACACGAATTCACGTGATAAAATATAATAGGTTGATGTCTGTCTCTGTTCGCTTTCGGTTTTCTAAAATTTTAATTAGCTGCATAGTTGAATTTAGATCGCATGTATTCATGGATAGCCTGCTCGCTGCAGGACTGGGTAATATTGCGAAATTGAAAAATTAGCATATTTTGCTGCGTGGTTATAGAAGTGCTAAAATGATCTCATGACTCCAGGGAAAAATCAAGGAATGGCTCTATATATAGAGACCTAATAACGTTTATTGATTTGAAAATTAAATTCGAAAAGTTATTCGATTGTGATTGCATTTTGATTGTTGTTTTTAATGTCTGTAAGAAAGACCTGATGTCTTCAGATGCTATTTCGGGAAAAATATACTGCGCCTCAATCGCAAGAATCTCATAATTACACGAATTCACGTGATAGAATATGAGAGGTTGATTTCCGTATCTATTCGCTCCCGGTTATTTAAAATTTCAATTGGCTGAACAGTTCAATTTAGATCGCATGTATTAATGGATAACCTGCCTGCTACAGAACTTGGTAATATTGCAAAATTGGAAAATCAGCATATTTTGCTGCGTGGTTATAAAAGTGCTGAAACAAATTCATGACTCCTGGGAAAAATCAAGGAGTAGCTCTATACCTTGACATAATAACGTTTATTGATTTGAAAATTCAATCTGAAAAGTTATTCTATTGAGATTGCATTTTGATTGTTGTTTTCAATGTCTGTAAAAAATACCTGATGTCATCAGATGATATTTCGAGGAAAATATACTGCGCCCCAATCGCAAGAATCTCATGATTACACGAATTCACGTGATAGAATATAAGAGGTTGATTTCCGTATGTGTTCGCTTTCGGTTATTTGAAATTCCAATTCGCTAAAATGTTAAATTTAGATTGCAAGTATTTATGGATAACCTGCTCGCTTCAGGACTTGGTAATATTGCAAAATTAGGAAATGAGCATATTTTGCTGCGCGGTTATAAAAGTACAAAAATAAATCCATGACTCCTCGAAAATATCAAGGAGTAGCTCTATATGTTGACATTATAACGTTAATTGATTCAAAAATTCAATTCGCAGAGTTATTCTATTGAGATTGCATTTCGATTATTGTTTTTATAGACTCTAAAAAATACCTGATGTCTTTAGATGAAATTGCAGGGAAATCAAACTGCGCCTCAATCGCAAGAATCTAATGATCACTCTTATTTCTTTGATAGACGAGAATGAGTTGATTTCTGTATCTGTTCGCTGTCAGTCATATATTATTCGGATTCGCTGAATGAAAAAATTCAGATTGCAATCATTCGCGAATAACCTGCTTGCTACAGGACTTAGTAATGTTGCAAAATTGGAAAATAATTTTTATTTTGCTGCGCGGTTATGAGAGTGCTAAAATAAATTTATGTATCCTGGGAAAAATCAAGGAGTGGCTCTAAATATTGACATTATAACGTTAATTGATTTGAAAATTCAATTCGAAAAGTTATTCTCTTGAGATAGCATATCGATTGTTGTTTTCAATGTCTCAAAAAAATACCTGATGTCTTTAGATGATATTTCAGGGAAATTATGCTGCGCCTCAATCGCAAGAATCTGATGATTACACGAATTTCTTTGATAAAGTAGAATAGGTTGATTTCTGTTTATGTGCGCTTTCAGGTATTTATAATCTTAATTCGCTAGAAAAAAATATTTAGATCGCAATCATACGCAAATAATGTGCTTGATACAGGACTAGGTGATATTGCGAAATTGGAAAATGAGCATATTTTGCTGCGCGGTTACAAAAGTTGTAAAATAAATTCAATTCGCAAAGTAATTCTATTGAGATTGCATTTTGATTGTTGTTTTTAATATCTCTAAAAAATATCTGATGTCTTTAGATGAAATTCCAGGGAAATTATACCGTGCCTCAATCGCAAGAATCTAATGATCACTTATTTCTTTGATAGACGAGAATAAGTTGATTTCTGTATCTGTTCGCTTTCAGTTATGCATAATCTTGATTCGCTGGAAAGAAATATTTTGATCCCAGCTATACGCGGATAATCTGCTTGGTACAGGACTAGGTTATGTTGCAATATTAGGAAATGAGCATATTTTGCTGCGCGGTTATGAAAGTCCTAAAATAAGTTCATGACTCCTGGGAAAAATCAAGGAATGGCTCTAAATATTGACATAATAACGTTAATTGATTTGAAAATTCAATTCGAAACGATATTCTATTGCGATTGCATTTTGATTGTTGTTTTCAATGTCTCAGAAAAATACCTGATGTATTCAGATGATATTTCGGGGAAATTATACTGCGCCTCAATTGCAAGAATCCAATGAACACTCTTATTTATCTGATAGACGAGAATAAGTTGATTTCTGTATCTGTTTAATTTCAGTTATTCATTATTTCAATGCGCTGAATAGGAAAATTCAGATCGTAATTATTCTTGTATAACCTGCTTGCTCCAGGACCAGGTAATATTGCAAAATTAAAAAATGTGCATATTTTGCTGCGCGGTTATAAGAGTGCTAAAATAAATTCATGCCTCCTAGGAAAAATCAAGGAATAGCTCTGTACCTTGACATAATAACGTTAATTGATTTGAAAATTCAATTCGAAAAGTTATTACATTGAGATTTCATTTTGATTGTTGTTTTCAATGTCTGTAAGAAATACCTGATGTCTTCAGAGGCTATTTCGGGAAAGATATACTGCGCCTCAATCGCAAGAATCTTATGATTACACTTATTCACGTGATAGAATATAATAGGTTGATTTCTGTCTCTGTTCGCATTCGGTTATTTAAAATTTCTATTCGCTGAATAGCTAAATTTTGATCGCAAGTATTCCTGGATAACCTGCTTGCTCCAGGACTTGTTAATATAGAAAAATTGAAAAATTAGCATATTTTGCTGCGTGGTTATAAGAGTGCTGACATAAATTTATGACTTCTGGGAAAAATCATGGAATAGGTCTATACCTTGACATCATAACGTAAATTAATTTAAAAATTCAATTTGAAAAGTTATTCTATTGAGATTGCATTTTGATTGTTTTTTTCAATGTCTGTAAGGAATACCTGATGTCTTCAGATTATATTTCGGGAAAAATATACTGCGCCTCAATCGCAAAAATCTCATGATTACACTAATCCACGTGATAGAATATAATAGGTTGATTTCTGTCTCTGGTCGCTTTCGGTTTTTTAAAATTTCAATTCGCTGAATAGTTAAATTTAGATCGCATGTATTTATGAATAACCTGCTCGCTGCAGGACTTGGTAATATTGCGAAATTAAAAAATTACCATATTTTGCTGCGTGGTTATAAGAGTGCTGACATAAATTCATGACTTTTAGGAAAAATCAAGGAATAGCTCTATTCTTTGACATAATAACGTTAATTGACTTGAAAATTCATTTCCAAAAGTTATTTTATTGAGATTGCATTTTGATTGTTGTTTTCAATGTCTGTAAGAAATACCTGATGTCTTTAGCGGATATTTCAGGAAAAATATACTGCGCCCCAATCGCAAGAATCTCATGATTACACGAATTCCTGTAATAGAATATAATAGGTTGATTTCTCTCTCTGTTTGCATTCGGTTATATAAAATTTCTATTCGCTGAATAGCTAAATTTAGATCGCAAGTATTCATGGTTAACCTGCTCGCTACAGCAATAAGTAATATTGCAAAATTTAAAAATCAGCATATTTTGCTGCGTGGTTATAAAAGTGCTAAAATGATCTTATGACTCCTGGGAAAAATCAAGGAATGGCTCTATATATTGACATAATAACGTTCATTGATTTGAAATTTCAATTCAAAAAGTTATTCTATTGAGATCTCTTTTTGATTGTTGTTTTTAATGTCTGTAAGAAATACCTGATGTCTTTAGCGGATATTTCGGGAAAAATATACTGCGCCTCAATCGGAAGAATCTCATGATTACACTAATTCACGTGATAGAATATAATAAGTTGATTTCTGTCTCTGTTCGCTTTCGGTTTTTTAAAATTACAATTCGCTGAATAGTTGAATTTAGATCGCATGTATTCATGAATAACCTGCTCGCTGCAAGACTTGATAATATTGCGAAATTGAAAAATTAGCATATTTTGCTGCGTGATTATAAGAGTGCTAAAATTATCTCATGACTCCTGGGAAAAATCAAGGAATAGCTCTATACCTTGACATAATAACGTTAATTGATTTGCAAATTCATTTCCAAAAGTTATTTTATTGAGATTGCATTTTGATTGTTGTTTTCAATGTCTGTAGGAAATACCTGATGTCTTTAGCGGATATTTCGGGAAAAATATACTGCGCCCCAATCGCAAGAATCTCATGATTACACGAATTCATGTAATAGAATATAATAGGTTGATTTCTGTCTTTGTTCGCATTCAGTTATTTAAAATTTCTATTCGCTGAATAGCTAAATTTAGATCGCAAGTATTCATGAATAACCTGCTCGCTACAGGAATAATAATATTGCGAAATTTATAAATCAGCATATTTTGCTGCGTGGTTATAAAAGTGCTAAAATGATCTTATGACTCCTGGGAAAAATCAAGGAATGGCTCTATATATTGACATAATAACGTTCATTGATTTGAAAATTCACTTCGAAAAGTTATTCTATTGAGATTGCATTTTGATTGTTGTTTTAAATGTCTGTAAGAAATACCTGATGTCTTCAGATGCTATGTCGGGAAAAATATACTGCGCCTCAATCGCAAGAATCTCATGATTACACTAATTCACGTGATAGAATATAATACGTTGATTTCTGTCTCTGTTCGCTTTCGGTTATATAGAATTTTAATTCGCTGAATAGTTAAATTCAGATCGCATGTATTCATGGATAACCAGCCCGCTGCAGGACTTGGTAATATTGCGGAATTGAAAAATTAGCATATTATGCCAGGTGATTATAAGAGTGCTAAATCGATCTCATGACTCCTGGGAAAAATCAAGGAATAGCTCTATACCTTGACATAATAACGTTAATTGATTTGGAAATTCATTTCCAAAAGTTATTTTATTGAGATTGCATTTTGATTATTGTTTTCAATGACTGTAAGAAATACCTGATGTCTTTAGCGGATATTTCGGGAAAAATATACTGCGCCTCAATCGCAAGAATCTCATGATTACACTAATTCACTTGATAGAATATAACAAGTTGATTTCTGTCTCTGTTCGCTTTCGGTTTTTTAAAATTACAATTCGCTAAATAGTTGAATTTAGATCGCATGTATTCATGAATAACCTGCTCGCTGCAGGGCTTAGTAATATCGCGAAATTAAAAAATTAGCATATTTTGCCAGGTGATTATAAGAGTGCTAAAATGATCTTATGACTCCTGGGAAAAATCAAGGAATAGCTCTATACCTTGACATAATAACGTTAATTGATTTGAAAATTCAATTCGAAAAGTTTTTCGATTGAGATTGCATTTTGATTGTTGTTTTTAATGTCTGTAAGATATACCTGATGTCTTCAGATGCTATTTCGGGAAAAATATACTGCGCCCCAATCGCAAGAATCTCATGATTACACGAATTCAAGTGATAGAATATAATAGGTTGATTTCTTTCTCTGTTCGCTTTCGGTTTTTTAAAATTTCAATTAGCTGCACAGTTCAATTCAGATCGCGTGTATTTATGAATAACCTGCCCGCTACAGGACTTAGTAATATAGCAAATGTGAAAAATCAGCATATTTTGCTGCGTGGTTATAAGTGTGCTGAAACAAATTCATGACTCCTGGGAAAAATCAAGGAGTAGCTCTATACCTTTACATAATAACGTTAATTGATTTGAAAATTTAATTCGAAAAGTTATTTTATTGAGATTGCATTTTGAATGTTGTTTTCAATGTCTGTAAGAAGTACCTGATGACTTTATCGGATATTTCGGGAAAAATATACTGCGCCTCAATCGCAAGAATCTCATGATTACACGAAATCATGTAAAAGAATATAAGAGGTTGATTTCTTTCTCTGTTCGCTTTTGTTTTTTCAAAATTTCAATTGGCTGAATAGTTCAATTCAGATCGCATGTATTCATGGATAACCTGCTCGTTGCAGGACTGAATAATATTGTGAGATTGAAAAATCAGCATATTTTGCTGCGTGGTTCTGAGAGTGCTGAAATGATCTCATGACTCCTGGGAAAAATCAAGGAATGGCTCTATATATAGAGACCTAATAACGTTAATTGATTCCAAAATTTAATTCGAAAAGTTATTCTATTGAGATTACATTTTGATTGTCTTTTTTAATGTCTGTAAGAATTACCTGATGTCTTCAGATGATATTACGTGAAAAATATACTGCGCCCCAATCGCAAGAATCTCATGATTACACGAATTCACGTGATAGAATATAATAGGTTGATTTCTGTCTCTGTTCGCTTTCGGTTTTTTAAAATTTCAATTGGCTGGATGGTTCAATTTAGATCGCATGTATTCATGGATAGCCTGCTCGCTGCAGGACTAGGTAATATTGCGAAATTGAAAAATTAGCATATTTTCCTGCGTGGTTATAAGAGCGCTAAAATGATCTCATGACTCCTGGGAAAAATCAAGAAATGGCTCTATATATAGAGACCTAATAACGTTTATTGATTTGAAAATTAAATTCGAAAAGTTATTCGATTGTGATTGCATTTTGATTGTTGTTTTTAATGTCTGTAAGAAATACCTGATGTCTTCAGATGCTATTTCGGGAAAAATATACTGCGCCTCAATCGCAAGAATCTCATAATTACACGAATTCACGTGATAGAATATGAGAGGTTGATTTCCGTATCTATTCGCTCCCGGTTATTTAAAATTTCAATTTGCTGAAGAGTTAAATTTAGATCGCAAGTATTTATGGATAACCTGCCCGCTACAGGACTTGGTAATATTGCAAAATTGAAAAATTAGCATCTATTGCTGCGTGGTTATAAGAGTGCTGACATAAATTCATGACTCCTGGGAAAAATCAAGGAGTAGCTCCATACCTTGACATAATAACGTTAATTGAATTGAAAATTCAATTCCAAAAGTTATTTTATTGAGATTGCATTTTGATTGTTGTTTTCAATGTCTGTAAGAAATACCTGATGTCTTTAGCGGATATTTCGGGAAAAATATACTGCGCCGCAATCGCAAGAATCTCATGATTAGACGAATTCATGTAATAGAATATGAGAGGTTGATTTCTGTCTCTGTTCGATTTCGGATATTAAAAATTTCAATTCGCTGAATAGTTTAATTTAGATCACAAGTATTCATGGATAACATGCTCGCCACAGGACTTGGTAATATCGAAAAATTGAAAAATTTGCATATTTTGCTGCGTGGTTATAAAAGTGCTGACATAAATTCATGACTTCTGGAAAAAATCAAGGAATAGGTCTATACCTTGACATCATAACGTTAATTAATTTAAAAATTCAATTCGAAAAACTGTTCTATTGAGATTGCATTTTGATTGATGTTTTCAATTTCTGTAAGAACTACCTGATGTATTCAGATTATATTTCGGGAAAAATATTCTGCGCCCGAATCGCAAGAATCTTATGATTACACGAATTCACGTGATAGAATATCATAGGTTGATTTCTGTCTCTGTTCGCTTTTGGTTTTGTAGAATTTCAATTGGCTGCACAGTTCAATTCAGATCGCATGTATTTATGAATAACCTGCCCACTACAGGACTTGGTAATATTGCAAAATTAAAAAATCATCATATTTTGCTGCGTGGTTGTAAAAGTGCTGAAACAAATTCATGACTCCTGAGATAAATCAAGGAGTAGCTCTATACCTTGACATAATAACGTTAATTGATTTGAAAATTTAATTCGAAAAGTTATTTTATTGAGATTGCATTTTGATTGTTGTTTTCAATGTCTGTAAGAAGTACCTGATGTCTTTAGCGGATATTTCGGGAAAAATATACTGCGCCTCAATCGCAAGAATCTCATGATTACACGAATTCATGTAATAGAATATGAGAGGTTGATTTCTGTCTCTGTTCGCTTTCGGTTTTTTAAAATTTCAATTGGCTACACAGTTCAATTCAGATCGCATGTATTTATGAATAACCTGCCCGCTACAGGACTTAGTAATATTGCAAATGTGAAAAATCAGCATATTTTGCTGCGTGGTTATAAGAGTGCTAAAATGATCTCATGACTCCTGGGAAAAATCAAGGAATGGCTCTATATATTGACATAATAACGTTCATTGATTTGTAAATTCAATTCGAAAAGTTATTCGATTGAGATTGCATTTTGATTGTTGTTTTAAATGTCTGTAAAAAATACCTGATGTCATCAGATGATATTTTGAGGAAAATATACTGCGCCCGAATCGCAAGAATCTCATGATTACACTAATTCACGTGATAGAATATAATAGGTTGATTTCTGTCACTGTTCGCTATCGGTTTTTTAAAATTTTAATTGGCTGAACAGTTCATTTTAGATCGCATGTATTACTCGATAACCTGCCCGCTACAGGACTTGGTAATATTGCAAAATTGGAAAATCAGCATATTTTGCTGCGTGGTTATAAAAGTGCTAAAACAAATTCATGACTCCTGGGAAAAATCAAGTAGTAGCTCTATACCTTGACATAATAACGTTTATTGATTTGTAAATTCAAGCTGAAAAGTTATTCTATTGAGATTGCATTTTGATTGTTGTTTTCAATGTCTGTAAGAAGTACCTGATGTCTTTAGCGGATATTTCGGGAAAAATATACTGCGCCTAAATCGCAAGAATCTCATGATCACACGAATTCATGTAATTGAATTTAAAAGGTTGATTTCTGTCTCTGTTCGCTTTCGGTTTTTTAAAATTTTAATTGGCTGAACAGTTTAATTTAGGTCGCATGTATTTATAAATAACTTGCTCGCTGCAGGACTGGGTAATATTGTAAGATAAAAAAATCAGCATATTTTGCTGCGTGGTTATAGAAGTGCTGGAATGATCTCATGACTCCTTGGAAAAATCAAGGAATGGCTCTATATATTGACATAATAACATTAACTGAATTGAAAATTCAATTTGAAAAACTATTCTATTGAGATTGCATTTTGATTAATGTTTTCAATGTCTGAAAGAAATACCTGATGTCTTCAGATGATATTTCGGGAAAAATATACTGCGCCCCAATCGCAAGAATCTCATGATTACACGAATTCACGTAAGAGAATATAAGAGGTTTATTTCTGTCTCTGTTCGCTTTCGGTTTTTTAAATTTCAATTGGCTGAATAGTTCAATTTGGATCGCATGTTTTTATGAATAACTTGCTTGTTGCAGGACTGAGTAATATTGTTAGATTGAAAAATCAGCATATTTTGCTGCGTGGTTATGAGAGTGCTAAAATGATCTCATGACTCCTGGGAAAAATCAAGGAATGGCTCTATATATAGAGACCTAATAACGTTAATTGATTCCAAAATTTAATTCGAAAAGTTATTCTATTCAGATTGCATTTTGATTGTCTTTTTCAATGTCTGTAAGAAATACCTGATGTCTACAGATGATATTTCGTGAAAAATATACTGCGCCCCAATCGCAAGAATCTCATGATTACACGAATTCACGTGATAGAATATAATAGGTTGATTTCTGTCTCTGTTTGCTTTCGGTTTTTTAAAATTTCAATTGGCTGAATAGCTCAATTTAGATCGCATGTATTCATGGATAGTCTGCTCGCTGCAGGACTGGGTAATATTGTGAAATTGAAAAATAGCATATTTTGCTGCGTGGTTATAAAAGTGCTAAAATGATCTCATGACTCCTGGGAGAAATCAAGGAGTAGCTCTATACCTTGACATAATAACGTTAATTGATTTGAAAATTTAATTTGAAAAGTGATTTTATTGAGATTGCATTTTGATTGTTGTTTTCAATGTCTGTAAGAAGTACCTGATGTCTTTAGCAGATATTTCGGGAAAAATATACTGCGCCTCAATCGCAAAGATCTCAAGATTACACGAATTCATGTAATAGAATATGAGAGGTTGATTTCTGTCTCTGTTTGCTTTCGGTTTTTTAAAATTTAAATTGGCTTAACAGTTCAATTTAGATAGCATGTATTCATGAAGAACTTGCTCGCTGCAGGACTGGGTAATATTGCCAAATTGAGAAATTAGCATATTTTGCTGCGTGGTTATAAGGGTGCTAAAATGATCTCAAGACTCCTGGGGAAAATCAAGGAATGACTCTATATGTTGACATTATAACGTTAATTGATTTATAAATTCAATTCGAAAAGTTATTCGAATGAGATTGCATTTTGATTGTTGTTTTCAATGTCTGTAAGAAGTACCTGATGTCTTTAGCGGATATTTCGGGAAAAATATACTGCGCCCCAATCGCAAGAATCTCATGATTACACGAATTCATGTAATAGAATATGAGAGGTTGATTTCTGTCTGTGTTCGCTTTCGGTTTTTTAAAATTTCAATTTGCTGAATAGTTAAATTTAGATCGCATGAACTCATGAATAACCTGCTCGCTACAGGACTTGGTCATATCGCAAAATTGAAAAATTAGCATATTTTTCTGCGTGGTTATAAGAGTGCTGACATAAATTCATGACTTTTAGGAAAAATCAAGGAATAGCTCTATACCCTGACATCATAACGTTGATTAATTTAAAAATTCAATTCGAAAAGTTATTTTATTGAGATTGCATTTTGATTGGTCTTTTCAATGTCTGTAAGACATACCTGATGTCTTTAGTGGATATTTCGGGAAAAATATACTGCGCCTCAATCGCAAGAATCTCATGATTACACTTATTCACGTGATAGAATATAATAGGTTGATTTCTGTCTCTGTTCGCTTTCGGTTTTTTAAAATTTGAATTGGCTTAACAGTTCAATTTAGATTGCATGTATTAATGAATAACTTGCTCGCTGCAGGACTGAGTAATATTGTGAGATTAAAAAATCAGCATATTTTGCTGCGTGGGTATAGGAGTGCTGAAATGATCTCATGACTCCTGGGAAAAATCAAGGAAAGGCTCTATATATTGACATAATAACGTTAACTGATTTGAAAAACTATTCTATTGAGATTGCATTTTGATTGATGTTTTCAATTTCTGTAAGAAATACCTGATGTCTTCAGATGATATTTCGGGAACAATATACTGCGCCCCAATCGCAAGAATCTCATGATTACACGAATTCACGTGATAGAATATAATAGGTTGATGTCTGTCTCTGTTTGCTTTCGGTTTTCTAAAAATTTAATTAGCTGCATAGTTTAATTTAGATCGCATGTATTCATGGATAGCCTGCTCGCTGCAGGACTGAATTATATTGCGAAATTGAAAAATTAGCATATTTTGCTGCGTGGTTATAAAAGTGCTGACATAAATTCATGACTTCTGGGAAAAATCAAGGATTAGCTATATACCTTGACATCATAACGTTAATTAATTATAAAATTCAATTCGAATAGTTATTTTATTGAGATTGCATTTTCATTGTTGTTTCCAATGTCTGTAAGTAATACCTGATGTCTTTAGCGGATATTAAGGGGAAAATATACTGCGCCTCAATCGCAAGCATCTCATGATTACTCTAATTCACGTGATAGAATATAATAGGTTGATTTCTGTCTCTGTTGGCTTTCGGTGTTTTAAAATTTCAATTGGCTGCACAGTTCAATTCAGATCGCATGTATTTATGAATAACCTGCCCGCTACAGGACTTAGTAATATTGAAAAATTGAAAAATCAGCATATTTTGCTGCGTGGTTATAAGAGTGCTGAAACACATTCATGACTCCTGGGAAAAATCAAGGAGTAGCTCTATACCTTGACATAATAACGTTAATTTATTTAAAAATTTAATTTGAAAAGTTATTCTATTGAGATTGAATTTTGATTGTCTTTTTCAATGTCTGTAAGAAATACATTATGACTTCAGATGATATTTCGTGAAAAATATACTGCGCCCCAATCGCAAGAATCTCATGATTACACGAATTCACGTGCTAGAATATAATAGGTTGATTTCTGTCTCTGTTCGCTTTCGGTTTTTTAACATTTCAATTGGCTGAATAGTTAAATTTAGATCGCATGTATTCATGGATAGCCTGCTCGCTGCAGGACTGTGTAATATTGCGAAATTGAAAAATTAGCATATTTTGCTGCGTGGTTATAAAAGTGCTAAAATGATCTCATGACTTATGAAGAAATCAAGGAATGGCTCTATATATTGACATAATAACCTTGATTGATTTGATAATTCAATTCGAAAAGTTATTCGATTGAGATTGCATTTTGATTGTCGTTTTCAATGTCTGTAAAAAATACCTGATGTCATCAGACGATATTTCGTGGAAAATATACTGCGCCCCAATCGCAAGAATTTCATGATTACACGAATTCACGTGATAGAATATAAGCGGTTGATTTCCGTATCTGTTCGCTTTCGGTTATTGAAAATTTTAATTCGCTGAATAGTTAAATTTAGATCGCAAGTATTTATGGATAACCTACCCGCTACAGGACTTGGTAATATTGCAAAATTGGAAAATCAGCATATTTCGCTGCGTGGTTACAAGAGTGCTGAAACAAATTCATGACTCCTGGTAAAAATCAAGGAGTAGCTCTATACCTTGAGATAATAACGTTAATTGATTTGAAAATTTAATTCGAAAAGTTATTTTATTGAGATTGCATTTTGATTGTTGTTTTCAAAGTCTGTGGGAAGTATCTGATGTCTTTAGCGGATATTTCGGGAAAAATATACTGCGCCTCAATCGCAAGAATCTCATGATTACACGAATTCATGTAATAGAATATAATAGGTTAATGTCTGTCTCTGTTCGCTTTCGGTTTTTAAAATTTCAATTGGCTGCACAGTTCAATTCAGATCGCATATATTTATGAATAACCTGCCCGCTACAGGACTTAGTAATATTGCAAAATTGAAATCAGCATATTTTGCTGCGTGGTTATAAGAGTGCTGAAACAAATTCATGACTTCTGGGAAAAATCAAGGAGTAGCTCTATACCTTGACATAATAACGTTAATTGATTTGAAAATTGAATTCGTAAAGTTATTTTATTGAGATTGCATTTTGATTGCTGTTTTCAATGTCTGTAAGAAGTACCTGATGTCTTTAGCAGATATTTCGGGAAAAATATACTGCGCCTCAATCGCAAAGATCTCAAGATTACACGAATTCATGTAATAGAATATGAGAGGTTGATTTCTGTCTCTGTTCGCTTTCGGTTTTTTAAAATTTCAATCGGCTTAACAGTTCAATTTAGATAGCATGTATTCATGAATAACTCGCTCGCTGCAGGTGTGGGTAATATTGCGAAATTGAAAAATTAGCATATTTTGCTGCGTGGTTATAAGGGTGCTAAAATGATCTCATGACTTCCGGGGAAAATCAAGGAATGGCTCTATATGTTGACATAATAACGTTAATTCATTTAAAAATTCAATTCGAAAAGTTATTTTATTGAGATTGCATTTTGATTGTTCTTTTCAATGTCTGTAAGAAATACCTGATGTCTTTAGCGGATATTTCGGGAAAAATATACTGCGCCTCAATCGCAAGAATCTCATGATTACACTAATTCACGTGATAGAATATAATAGGTTGATTTCTGTCTCCGTTCGCTTTCGGTTTTTTAAAATTTCAATTGGCTTAACAGTTCAATTTAGATCGCATGTATTAATGAATAACTTGCTCGCTGCAGGACTGAGTAATATTGTGAGAATCAAAAATCAGCATATTTTGCTGCTTAATTATAGGAGTGCTGAAATGATCTCATGTTTCCTGGGAAAAATCAAGGAATGGCTCTAGATATTGACATAATAACGTTAACTGATTTGAAAATTAAATTTGAAAAACTATTCTATTGAGATTGCATTTTGATTGATGTTTTCAATTTCTGTAAGAAATACCTGATATCTTCAGATGATATTTCGGGAAAAATATACTGCACCCCAATCGCAAGAATCTCATGATTACACGAATTCACGTGACAGAATATAATAGGTTGATGTCTGTCTCTGTTCGCTTTCGGTTTTCTAAAATTTGAATTAGCTGCATAGTTTAATTTAGATCGCATGTATTCATGGATAGCCTGCCCGCTACAGGACTTAGTAATATTGAAAAATTGAAAAATCAGCATATTTTGCTGCGTGGTTATAAGAGTGCTGAAACACATTCATGACTCCTGGGAAAAATCAAGGAGTAGCTCTATACCTTGACATAATAACGTTAATTTATTTAAAAATTTAATTTGAAAAGTTATTCTATTGAGATTGAATTTTGATTTTCTTTTTCAATGTCTGTAAGAAATACATTATGACTTCAGATGATATTTCGAGGAAAATATACTGCGCCCTAATCGCAAGAATTTCATGATTACACGAATTCACGTGATAGAATAAAATAGGTTGATTTCTGTCTCTGTTCGCTTTCGGTTTTTTAAAATTTCAATTGGCTGCACAATTCAATTCAGATCGCATGTATTTATGAATAACCTGCCCGCTACAGGACTTAGTAATATTGCAAAATTAAAAAATCAGCATATTTTGCTGCGTGGTTATAAGAGTGCTGAAACACATTCATGACTCCTGGGAAAAATCAAGGAGTAGCTCTATACCTTGACATAATAACGTTAATTGATTTGAAAATTTAATTCCAAAAGTTATTCTATTGAGATTGAATTTTGATTGTGTTATCAATGTCTGTAAGAAATACCTGATGTCTTCAGATGATATTTCGTAAAAAATATACTGCGCCCCAATAGCAAGAATCTCATGATTACACGAATTCACATGATAGAATATAATAGGTTGATTTCTGTCTCTGTTCGCTTTCGGTTTTTTAAAATTTCAATTGGCTAAATAGTTAAATTTAGATCGCATGTATTCATGGATAGCCTGCTCGCTGCAGGACTAGGTAATATTGCGAAATTGATAAATTGGCATATTTTGCTGCGTGGTTATAAAAGTGCTAAAATGATCTCATGACTTCTGAAGAAATCAAGGAATGGCTTCATATATTGACATAATAACCTTAATTGATTTGAAAATTCAATTCGAAAAGTTATTCGATTGAGAATGCATTTTGATTGTCGTTTTCAATGTCTGTAAAAAATACCTGATGTCATCAGATGATATTTCGAGGAAAATATACTGCGCCCTAATCGCAAGAATTTCATGATTACACGAATTCACGTGATAGAATATAAGAGGTTGCTTCCCGTATCTATTCGCTTTCGGTTATATCAAATTTTAATTCGCTGAATACTTCAATTTAGATCGCAAGTATCCATGGATAACCTGCTCGCTGCAGTACTTGGTAATATCGCAAAATTGAAAAATTAGCATATTTTGCTGCGTGGTTATAAAAGTAAGGACATAAATTCATGACTTCTTGGAAAAATCAAGGATTAGCTATATACCTTGACATCATAACGTTAATTAATTAAAAAATTCAATTCGAAAAGTTATTTTATTGAGATTGCATTTTGATTGTTGTTTCCAATGTCTGTAAGAAATACCTGATGTCTTTAGCGGATATTTCGGGAAACATATACTGCGCCTCAATCGCAAGCATCTCATGATTACACTAATTCACGTGATAGATTATAATAGGTTGATTTCTGTCTCTGTTCGCTTTCGGTGTTTTAAAATTTCAATTGGCTGCACAGTTCAATTCAGATCGCATGTATTTATGAATAACCTGCCCGCTACAGGACTTAGTAATATTGCAAAATTCAAAAATCAGCATATTTTGCTGCGTGGTTATAAGAGTGCTGAAACACATTCATGACTCCTGGGAAAAATCAAGGAGTAGCTCTATACTTTGACATAATAACGTTAATTGATTTGAAAATTTAATTCGAAATGTTATTCTATTGAGATTGAATTTTGATTGTCTTTTTCAATGTCTGTAAGAAATACATGATGTCTTCAGATGATATTTCGTGAAAAATATACTGCGCCCCAATCGCAAGAATCTCATGGTTACACGAATTCACGTGGTAAAATATAATATGTTGATTTCTGTCTCTGTTTGCTTTCGGTTTTTTAAAATTTCAATTGGCTGAATAGTTAAATTTAGATCGCATGTATTCATGGATAGCCTGCTCGCTGCAGGAATAGGTAATATTGCGAAATTGAAAAATTAGCAAATTTTCTGCGTGGTTATAATAGTGCTAAAATGATCTCATGACTTCTGAAGAAATCAAGGAATAGCTCTATATATTGACATAATAACCTTAATTGATTTGAAAATTCAATTCGAAAAGTTATACGATTGAGATTGCATTTTGATTGTCGTTTTCAATGTCTGTAAAAAATACCTGATGTCATCAGATGATATTTCGTGGAAAATATACTGCGCCCCAATCGCAAGAATTTCATGATTACACGAATTCACGTGATAGAATATAAGAGGTTGATTTCCGTATCTGTTCGCTTTCGGTTATTTAAAATTTTAATTCGCTGGAAAGTTAAATTTAGATTGCAAGTATTTATGGATAACCTACCCGCTAAAGGACTTGGTAATATTGCAAAATTGGAAAATCAGCATATTTCGCTGAGTGGTTACAAGAGTGCTGAAACAAATTCATGACTCCTGGGAAAAATCAAGGAGTAGCTCTATACCTTGAGATAATAACGTTAATTGATTTGAAAATTTAATTCGAAAAGTTATTTAATTGAGATTGCATTTTGATTGTTGTTTTCAATGTCTGTGAGAAGTATCTGATGTCTTTAGCGGATATTTCGGGAATAATATATTGCGCCTCAATCGCAAGAATCTCATGATTACACGAATTCATGTAATAGAATATGAGAGGTTGATTTCTGTCTCTGTTCGCTTTCGGTTTTTTAAAATTTCAATTGGCTGAACAGTTCAATTTAGATCGCATGTATTCATGAAGAACTTGCTCGCTGCAGGACTGGGTAATATTGTGAGATTAAAAAATCAGCATATTTTGCTACGTGCTTATAGGAGTGCAAAAATGATCTCATAACTCCTGGGAAAAATCAAGGAATGGCTCTATATATTGACATAATAACGTTTACTGATTTGAAAATTCGATTTGAAAAACTATTCTATTGAGATTGCATTTTGATTGATGTTTTCAATTTCTGTAAGAAATACCTGAAGTCTTCAGATGATATTTCGGGAAAAATATACTGCGCCCCAATCGCAAGAATCTCATGATTACACGAATTCACGTGATAGAATATAATAGGTTGATGTCTGTCTCTGTTCGCTTACGGTTTTTTAAATTTTAATTATCTGCATAGTTCAATATAGATCGCATGTATTCATATATAGCCTGCTCGCTGCAGGACTGGGTAATATTGTAAGATTAAAAAATCAGCATATTTTGCTGCGTGGTTATGGGAGTGCTAAAATGATCTCATGACTCCCGGGAAAAATCATGGAATGGCTCCATATATTGACATAATAACGTTAATTGATTTGAAAATTCAATTCGTAAAGTTATTCTATTGAGATTGCATTTTGATTGTCTTTTTCAATGTCTGTAAGAAATACCTGATGTCTTTAGATTATATTTCGGGAAAAATATACTGCGCCCCAATCGCAAGAATCTCATGATTACACGAATTCACGTGATAGAATATAATAGGTTGATTTCTGTCTCTGTTCGCTTTCGGTTTTTTAAAATTTCAATTGGCTGCACAGTTCAATTCAGATCGCATATATTTATGAATAACCTGCCCGCTACAGGACTTCGTAATATTGCAAAATTGAAATAAGCATATTTTGCTGCGTTGTTATAAGACTGCTGAAACAAATTCATGACTCCTGGGAAAAATCAAGGAGTAGCTCTATACCTTGACATAATAACGTTAATTGATTTGAAAATTTAATTCGAAAAGTTATTTTATTGAGATTGCATTTTGATTGTTGTTTCCAATGTCTTTGAGACGTACCTGATGTCTTTAGCGGATATTTCGGGAAAAATATACTTCGCCTCAATCGCAAGAATCTCATGATTACCCGAATTCATGTAATAGAATATGAGAGGTTTATTTCTGTCTCTGTTCGCTTTCGGTTTTTTCAAATTTCAATTGGCTGAACAGTTCAATTTAGATAGCATGTATTCATAAATAACTTGCTCGCTTCAGGACTGGGTAATATTGTGAGATTCAAAAATCAGCATATTTTGCTGCGTGGTTATAGGAGTGCAAAAATGATCTCATGACTCCTGGGAAAAATCAAGGAATGGCTCTATATATTGGCATAACAACGTTAACTGATTGGAAAATTCAATTTGAAAAACTATTCTATTGAGATTGCATTTTGATTGTCTTTTTCAATGTCTGTAAGAAATACCTGATGTCTTCGGATGATATTTCGGGAAAAATATACTGCGCCCCAATCGCAAGAATCTCATGATTACACGAATTCACGTGATAGAATATAATAGGTTGATGTCTGTCTCTGTTCGCTTACGGATTTTTAAATTTTAATTATCTGCATAGTTCAATTTAGATCGCATGTATTCATATATAGCCTGCTAGCTGCAGGACTGGGTAATATTGTGAGATTAAAAAATCAGCATATTTTGCTGCGTGGTTATAGTAGTGCTAAAATGATCTCATGACTCCCGGGAAAAATCAAGGAATGGCTCTATATATTGACATAATAACGTTAATTGATTTGAAAATTCAATTCGTAAAGTTATTCTATCGAGATTGCATTTTGATTGTCTTTTTCAATGTCTGTAAGAAATACCTGATGTCTTCAGATTATATTTCGGGAAAAATATACTGCGCCCCAATCGCAAGAATCTCATGATTACACGAATTCACGTGATAGAATATAATAGGTTGATTTCTGTCTCTGTTCGCTTTCGGTTTTTTCAAATTTCAATTGGCTGCACAGTTCAATTCAGATCGCATATATTTATGAATAACCTGCCCGCTACAGGACTTCGTAATATTGCAAAATTGAAATCAGCATATTTTGCTGCGTGGTTATAAGACTGCTGAAACAAATTCATGACTCCTGGGAAAAATCAAGGAGTAGCTCTATACCTTGACATAATAACGTTAATAGATTTGAAAATTTAATTCGAAAAGTTATTTTATTGAGATTGCATTTTGATTGTTGTTTCCAATGTCTGTGAGACGTACCTGATGTCTTTAGCGGATATTTCGGGAAAAATATACTTCGCCTCAATCGCAAGAACCTCATGATTACCCGAATTCATGTAATAAAATATGAGAGGTTTATTTCTGTCTCTGTTCGCTTTCGGTTTTTTTAAATTTCAATTGGCCAAACAGTTCAATTTAGATAGCATGTATTCATAAATAACTTGCTCGCTGCAGGACTGGGTAATATTGTGAGATTCAAAAATCAGCATATTTTGCTGCGTGGTTATAGGAGTGCAAAAATGATCTCATGACTCCTGGGAAAAATCAAGGAGTAGCTCTATACCTTGACATAATAACGTTAATTGATTTGAAAATTTAATTCGAAATGTTATTCTATTGAGATTGAATTTTGATTGTCTTTTTCAATGTCTGTAAGAAATACATGATGTCTTCAGATGATATTTCGTGAAAAATATACTGCGCCCCAATCGCAAGAATCTCATGATTACACGAATTCACGTGATAAAATATAATATGTTGATTTCTGTCTCTGTTCGCTTTCGGTTTTTTAAAATTTCAATTGGCTGAATAGTTAAATTTAGATCGCATGTATTCATGGATAGCCTGCTCGCTGCAGGACTAGGTAATATTGCGAAATTGAAAAATTAGCAAATTTTGCTGCGTGGTTATAATAGTGCTAAAATGATCTCATGGCTTCTGAAGAAATCAAGGAATAGCTCTATATATTGACATAATAACCTTAATTGATTTGAAAATTCAATTCGAAAAGTTATACGATTGAGATTGCATTTTGATTGTCGTTTTCCATTTCTGTAAGAAATACCTGAAGTCTTCAGATGATATTTCGGGAAAAATATACTGCGCCCCAATCGCAAGAATCTCATGATTACACGAATTCACGTGATAGAATATAATAGGTTGATTTCTGTCTCTGTTCGCTTACGGTTTTTTAAATTTTAATTGGCTGCATAGTTCAATTCAGATCGCATGTATTCATGGATAGCCTGCTCGCTGCAGGACTAGGTAATATTGCGAAATTGAAAAATTAGCATATTTTGCTGCGTGGTTATAAAAGTGCTAAAATGATCTCATGACTTCTGAAGAAATCAAGAATGGCTCTATATATAGACCTAATAATGTTAATTGATTCCAAAATATAATTCGAAAAGTTATTCTATTGAGATTGCATTTTGATTGTCTTTTTTGATGTCTGTAAGAATTACCTGATGTCTTCAGATGATATTTCGTAAAAAATATACTGCGCCCCAATCGCGAGAATCTCATGATTACACGAATTCAGGTGATAGAATATAATAGGTTGATTTCTATCTCTGTTCGCTTTCGGTTTTTTAAAATTTCCATTGGCTGAACAGTTCAATTTAGATCGCATGTATTCATGGATAACTTGCTCGCTGCAGGACTGGGTAATATTGTAAGATTAAAAAATCAGCATATTTTGCTGCGTGGTTATAGGAGTGCTGAAATGATCTCATGACTCCTGGGAAAAATCAAGGAATGGCTCAATATATAAAGACCTACTTACGTTAATTGATTCCAAAATTTAATTCGAAAAGTTATTCTATTGAGATTGCATTTTGATTGTCTTTTTTAATGTCTGTAAGAATTATCTGATATCTTCAGTTGATATTTCGTGAAAAATATACTGCGCCCCAATCGCAAGAATCTCATGATTACACGAATTCACATGATAGAATATAATAGGTTGATTTCTGTCTCTGTTCGCTTTCGGTTTTTTAAAATTACAATTGGCTGCACAGTTCAATTCAGATCGCATGTATTTATGAATAACCTGCCCGCTACAGGACTTAGTAATATTGCAAATGTGAAAAATCAGCATATTTTGCTACGTGGTTATAATAGTGCTGAAACAAATCCATGACTCCTGGGAAAAATCAAGGAGTAGCTCTATACCTTTACATAAAAACGTTAATTGATTTGAAAATTAAATTCGAAAAGTTATTTTATTGAGATTGCATTTTGATTGTTGTTTTCAATGTCTGTAAGAAGTACCTGATGTCTTTAGCGGATATTTCGGGAAACATATACAGTGCCTCAATCGCAAGAATCTCATGATTACACGAATTCATGTAATAGAATATGAGAGGTTGATTTCTGTCTTTGTTCGCTTTCGGTTTTTTAAAATTCCAATTAGCTGAATAGTTAAATTTAGATCGCATGTATTCATGGATAACCTGCTCGCTGCAGGACTGAATAATATTGTGAGATTGAAAAATCAGCATATTTTGCTGCGTGGTTATGAGAGTGCTGAAATGATCTCATGACTCCTGAGAAAAATCAAGGAATGGCTCTCTATATAGAGACCTAATAACGTTAATTGATTCCAAAATTTAATTCGAAAAGTTATTCTATTGAGATTGCATTTTAATTGTCTTTTTTAATGTCTGTAAGAATTACCTAAAGTCTTTGAATGATATTTCGTGAAAAATATACTGCGCCCCAATCGCATGAATCTCATGATTACACAAATTCACGTAATAGAATATAATAGGTTGATTTCTGTCTCTGTTCGCTCTCGGTTTTTTAAAATTTTAATTGGCCTAATAGTTAAATTTATATCGCATGAATTCATGGATAGCCTGCTCGCTGCAGGACTGGGTAATATTGCGAAATTGAAAAATTAGCATATTTTGCTGCGTGGTTATAAGAGTGCTAAAATGATCTCATGACTCCTGGGAAAAATCAAGGAATAACTCTATATATTGACATAATAACCTTAATTGATTTGAAAATTCAATTCGAAAAGTTGTGCGATTGAGATTGCATTTTGATTGTTGTTTTCAATGTCTGTAAGAAGTACCTGATGTCTTTAGCGGATATTTCGGGAAAAATATACTGCGCCTCAATCGCAAGAATCTCATGATTACACGAATTCATGTAATAGAATTTAAGAGGTTGATTTCTGACTCTGTTCGGTTTCGGTTTTTTAAAATTTCAATTGGCTAAATAGTTCAATTCAGATCGCATGTATTCATGGATAACCTGCTCGCTGCAGGACTGAGTAATATTGTGAGATTGAAAAATCAGCATATTTTGCTGTGTGGTTATGAAAGTGCTAAAATGATCTCATGACTTCCGGGAAAAATCAAGGAATGGCTCTATATATAGAGACCTAATAACGTTAACTGATTCCAAAATTTAATTCGAAAAGTTATTCTATTGAGATTGCATTTTGATTGTCTTTTTCAATGTCTGTAAGAAATACCTGATGTCTTTTGATGATATTTCGTGAAAAATATACTGCGCCCCAATCGCAAGAATCTCATGATTACACGAATTCACGTGATAGAATATAATAGGTTAATGTCTGTCTCTATTCGCTTTTGGTTTTCTAAAATTTCAATTGGCTGAATAGTTCAATTTAAATCGCATGTATTCATGAATAGCCTGCTCGCTGCAGGACTGGGTAATATTGCGAAATTGAATAATTAGCATATTTTGCTGCGTGGTTATAGGAGTGCTAAAATGATCTCATGACTCCTGAGAAAAATCAAGGAATGGCTCTATATATTGACATAATAACGTTAACTGATTTGAAAATTCAATTTGAAAAACTATTCTATCGAGATTGCATTTTGATTGATGTTTTCAATTTCTGTAAGAAATACCTGATGTCTTCAGATAATATTTCGGGAAAAACATACTGCGCCCCAATCGCAAGAATCTCATGATTACACGAATTCACGTGATAGAATATAATAGGTTGATGTCTGTCTCTGTTCGCTTTCGGTTTTCTAAAACTTCAATTGGCTGAATAGTTCAATTTAGATCGCATGTATTCATGGATAGCCTGCTCGCTGCAGGACTAGGTTATATTGCGAAATTGAAAAATTAGCATATTTTGCTGCGTTGTTATAGGAGTGCTAAAATGATCTCATGACTCCTGGGAAAAATCAAGGAATGGCTCTATATATTGACATAATAACCTTAATTGATTTGAAAATTTAATTCGAAAAGTTATTCGATTGAGATTGCGTTTCGATTGTTGTTTTCAATGTCTGTGAGAAGTACCTGATGTCTTTAGCGGATATTTCGGGAAAAATATACTGCGCCTCAAACGCAAGAATCTCATGATTGCACGAATTCATGTAATAGAATATGAGAGGTTGATTTCTGTCTCTGTTCGCTTTCGGTTTTCTAAAATTTTAATTGGCTGAATAGTTCAATTTAGATCGCATGTATTCATGGATAGCCTGCTCGCTGCAGGACTGGGTAATATTGCGAAATTGAAAAATTAAAATATTTTGCTGCGTGGTTACAGCAGTGCTAAACTGATCTCATGACTCCCGGGGAAAATCAAGGAATGGCTCTATATATTGACATAATAACGTTAATTGATTTGAAAATTCAATTCGAAAAGTTATTCGATTGCGATTGCATTTTGATTGTTGTTTTCAATGTCTGTAAAAAATACCTGATGTCATCAGAAGATATTTCGAGGAAAATATACTGCGCCCCAATCGCAAGAATTTCATGACTACACGAATTCACGAGGTAAAATATAAGAGGTAGATTTTCGTATCTATTCGCTTTCGGTTATTTAAAATTTTAATTCGCTGAATAGTTAAATTTAGATCGCAAGTATTCATGGATAACCTGCCAGATACAGAACTTGGTAATATTGTTAAATTGAAAGATCAGCATATTTTGCTGCGTGGTTACAGGGGTGCTGAAACAAATTCATGACTCCTGCGAAAAATCAAGGAGTAGCTCTATACCTTGACATAATAACGTTAATTGATTTGAAAATTTAATTCGAAAAGTTATTTTATTGAGATTGCATTTTGATTGTTGTTTTCAATGTCTGTATGAAGTACCTGATGTCTTTAGCGGATATTTCGGGAAAAATATACTGCGCCTCAATTGCAAGTATCTCCTGATTACACGAATTCATGTAATAGAATATGAGAGGTTGATTTTTGTCTCTGTTCGTATTCGGTTTTTTAAAATTTCAATTGGCTGAATAGTTCAATTTAGATCGCATGTATTCATAGATAGCCTGCTCGCTGCGGGACTGGGTAATATTGTGAAGTTTAAAAATCAGCATATTTTGCTGCGTGGTTATGAGAGTGCTAAAATGATCTCATGACTCCTGGGAAAAATCAAGGAATTGCTCTATATATAGAGACCTAATAACTTCAATTGATTCCAAAATTTAATTCGAAAAGTTATTCTATTGAGATTGCATTTTGATTGTCTTTTTTAATGTCTGTTAGAAATACCTGATGTCTTCAGATGATATTTCGTGAAAAATATACGGCGCCCCAATCGCAAAAATCTCATGATTACACGAATTTACGTGATAGAATATAATAGTTTGATTTCTGTCTCTGTTCGCTTTCGGTTTTTTAAAATTTCAATTAGCTGAACAGTTCAATTTAGATCGCATGTATTCATGGATAACTTGCTCGCTGCAGGACTGGGTAATATTGTGAGATTAAAAAATCAGCATATTTTGCTGCGTGGTTATGACAGTGCTAAAATGATCTAATGACTCCTGGTTAAAATCAAAGAATGGCTCTATATATAGAGACCTAATGACGTTAATTGATTCCAAAATTTAATACGAAAAGTTCTTCAATTGAGATTGCATTTTGATTGTCTTTTTCAATGTCTGTAAGAAATACCTGATGTCTTCAGATAATATTTCGTGAAGGATATACTGCGCCCCAACCGCAAGAATCTCATGATTACACGAATTTACGTGATAGAATATAATAGTTTGATTTCTGTCTCTGTTCGCTTTCGGTTTTTTAAAATTTCAATTAGCTGAATAGTTCAATTTAGATCGCATGTATTCATAGATAGCCTGCTCGCTGCAGGACTGGGTAATATTGCGAAATTGACAACGTAGCATATTTTGCTGCGTGGTTATAGGAGTGCTAAAATGATCTCATGACTTCTGGGAAAAATCAAGGGATGGCTCTATATATTGACATAATAACCTGAATTGATTTGAAAATTCAATTCGAAAATTTATTCGATCGAGATTGCATTTTGATTGTTGTTTCCAATGTCTGTAAGAAGTACCTGATGTCTTTAGCGAATATTTCGGGAAAAATATACTGCGCCTCAATCGCAAGGATCTCATGATTACACGAATTCATGTAATAGAATTTGAGAAGTTGATTTCTGTCTCTGTTCGCTTTCGGTTTTTTTAAATTTCAATAGCTAAACAGTTCAATTTTGATCGCATGTATTCATAAATAACTTGCTCGCTGCAGGACAGGGTATTATTGTGAGATTAAAAAATTAGCATATTTTGCTGCGTGGTTATGGGAGTGCTATAATGATCTCATGACTCCTGGGAAAAATCAAGGAATGGCTCTATATATTGACATAATAACGTTAACTGATTTGAAAATTCAATTCGTAAAGTTATTCTATTGAGATTGCATTTTGATTGATGTTTTCAATGTCTGTAAGAAATACCTGATGTCTTTAGATTATATTTCGGGAAAAATATACTGCGCCCCAATCGCAAGAATCTCATGATTACACGAATTCACGTGATAGAATATAATAGGTTGATTTCTGTCTCTGTTCGCTTTCGGTTTTTTAAAATTTCAATTGGCTGCACAGTTCAATTCAGATCGCATATATTTATGAATAACCTGCCCGCTACAGGACTTCGTAATATTGCAGAATTGAAATAAGCATATTTTGCTGCGTTGTTATAAGACTGCTGAAACAAATTCATGACTCCTGGGAAAAATCAAGGAGTAGCTCTATACCTTGACATAATAACGTTAATTGATTTGAAAATTTAATTCGAAAAGTTATTTTATTGAGATTGCATTTTGATTGTTGTTTCCAATGTCTTTGAGACGTACCTGATGTCTTTAGCGGATATTTCAGGAAAAATATACTTCGCCTCAATCGCAAGAATCTCATGATTACCCGAATTCATGTAATAGAATATGAGAGGTTTATTTCTGTCTCTGTTCGCTTTCGGTTTTTTCAAATTTCAATTGGCTGAACAGTTCAATTTAGATAGCATGTATTCATAAATAACTTGCTCGCTTCAGGACTGGGTAATATTGTGAGATTCAAAAATCAGCATATTTTGCTGCGTGGTTATAGGAGTGCAAAAATGATCTCATGACTCCTGGGAAAAATCAAGGAATGGATCTATATATTGGCATAACAACGTTAACTGATTGGAAAATTCAATTTGAAAAACTATTCTATTGAGATTGCATTTTGATTGTCTTTTTCAATGTCTGTAAGAAATACCTGATGTCTTCAGATGATATTTCGGGAAAAATATACTGCGCCCCAATCGCAAGAATCTCATGATTACACGAATTCACGTGATAGAATATAATAGGTTGATGTCTGTCTCTGTTCGCTTACGGATTTTTAAATTTTAATTATCTGCATAGTTCAATTTAGATCGCATGTATTCATATATAGCCTGCTAGCTGCAGGACTGGGTAATATTGTGAGATTAAAAAATCAGCATATTTTGCTGCGTGGTTATAGTAGTGCTAAAATGATCTCATGACTCCCGGGAAAAATCAGGGAATGGCTCTATATATTGACATAATAACGTTAATTGATTTGAAAATTCAATTCGTAAAGTTATTCTATCGAGATTGCATTTTGATTGTCTTTTTCAATGTCTGTAAGAAATACCTGATGTCTTCAGATTATATTTCGGGAAAAATATACTGCGCCCCAATCGCAAGAATCTCATGATTACACGAATTCACGTGATAGAATATAATAGGTTGATTTCTGTCTCTGTTCGCTTTCGGTTTTTTCAAATTTCAATTGGCTGCACAGTTCAATTCAGATCGCATATATTTATGAATAACCTGCCCGCTACAGGACTTCGTAATATTGCAAAATTGAAATCAGCATATTTTGCTGCGTGGTTATAAGACTGCTGAAACAAATTCATGACTCCTGGGAAAAATCAAGGAGTAGCTCTATACCTTGACATAATAACGTTAATTGATTTGAAAATTTAATTCGAAAAGTTATTTTATTGAGATTGCATTTTGATTGTTGTTTCCAATGTCTGTGAGACGTACCTGATGTCTTTAGCGGATATTTCGGGAAAAATATACTTCGCCTCAATCGCAAGAACCTCATGATTACCCGAATTCATGTAATAAAATATGAGAGGTTTATTTCTGTCTCTGTTCGCTTTCGGTTTTTTTAAATTTCAATTGGCTAAACAGTTCAATTTAGATAGCATGTATTCATAAATAACTTGCTCGCTGCAGGACTGGGTAATATTGTGAGATTCAAAAATCAGCATATTTTGCTGCGTGGTTATAGGAGTGCAAAAATGATCTCATGACTCCTGGGAAAAATCAAGGAGTAGCTCTATACCTTGACATAATAACGTTAATTGATTTGAAAATTTAATTCGAAATGTTATTCTATTGAGATTGAATTTTGATTGTCTTTTTCAATGTCTGTAAGAAATACATGATGTCTTCAGATGATATTTCGTGAAAAATATACTGCGCCCCAATCGCAAGAATCTCATGATTACACGAATTCACGTGATAAAATATAATATGTTGATTTCTGTCTCTGTTCGCTTTCGGTTTTTTAAAATTTGAATTGGCTGAATAGTTAAATTTAGATCGCATGTATTCATGGATAGCCTGCTCGCTGCAGGACTAGGTAATATTGCGAAATTGAAAAATTAGCAAATTTTGCTGCGTGGTTATAATAGTGCTAAAATGATCTCATGGCTTCTGAAGAAATCAAGGAATAGCTCTATATATTGACATAATAACCTTAATTGATTTGAAAATTCAATTCGAAAAGTTATACGATTGAGATTGCATTTTGATTGTCGTTTTCAATTTCTGTAAGAAATACCTGAAGTCTTCAGATGATATTTCGGGAAAAATATACTGCGCCCCAATCGCAAGAATCTCATGATTACACGAATTCACGTGATAGAATATAATAGGTTGATTTCTGTCTCTGTTCGCTTACGGTTTTTCAAATTTTAATTGGCTGCATAGTTTAATTCAGATCGCATGTATTCATGGATAGCCTGCTCGCTGCAGGACTAGGTAATATTGCGAAATTGAAAAATTAGCATATTTTGCTGCGTGGTTATAAAAGTGCTAAAATGATCTCATGACTTCTGAAGAAATCAAGAATGGCTCTATATATAGACCTAATAATGTTAATTGATTCCAAAATATAATTCGAAAAGTTATTCTATTGAGATTGCATTTTGATTGTCTTTTTTGATGTCTGTAAGAATTACCTGATGTCTTCAGATGATATTTCGTAAAAAATATACTGCGCCCCAATCGCGAGAATCTCATGATTACACGAATTCAGGTGATAGAATATAATAGGTTGATGTCTGTCTCTGTTCGCTTTCGGTTGTCTAAAATTTCGATTGGCAGAATAGTTCAATTTAGATCGCATGTATTCATGAATAGCCTGCTCGCTGCAGGACTGGGTAATATTGCGAAATTAAGAAATTAGCATATTTTGCTGCGTGGTTATAGGAGTGCTGAAATGATCTCATGACTCCTATAAATAATTAAGGAATGGCTCCATATATAGACCTAATAATGTTAATTGATTCCAACATTTAATTCGAAAAGTTATTCTATTGAGATAGCATTTAGATTGATGTTTTCAATGTCTGTAAGAAATACCTGATGTCTTCAGATGATATTTCGGGAAAAACATACTGCGCCTTAATCGCAAGAATCTCATGATTACACGAATTCACGTGATAGAATATAATAGGTTGATGTCTGTCTCTGTTCGCTTTCGGTTGTCTAAAATTTCGATTGGCAGAATAGTTCAATTTAGATCGCATGTATTCATGAATAGCCTGCTCGCTGCAGGACTGGGTAATATTGCGAAATTAAGAAATTAGCATATTTTGCTGCGTGGTTATAGGAGTGCTAAAATGATCTCATGACTCCTGGGAAAAATCAAGGAATGGCTCAATATATAGAGACCTACTTACGTTAATTGATTCCAAAATTTAATTCGAAAAGTTATTCTATTGAGATTGCATTTTGATTGTCTTTTTTAATGTCTGTAAGAATTATCTGATATCTTCAGATGATATTTCGTGAAAAATATACTGCGCCCCAATCGCAAGAATCTCATGATTACACGAATTCACATGATAGAATATAATAGGTTGATTTCTGTCTCTGTTCGCTTTCGGTTTTTTAAAATTACAATTGGCTGCACAGTTCAATTCAGATCGCATGTATTTATGAATAACCTGCCCGCTACAGGACTTAGTAATATTGCAAATGTGAAAAATCAGCATATTTTGCTACGTGGTTATAATAGTGCTGAAACAAATCCATGACTCCTGGGAAAAATCAAGGAGTAGCTCTATACCTTTACATAAAAACGTTAATTGATTTGAAAATTAAATTCGAAAAGTTATTTCATTGAGATTGCATTTTGATTGTTGTTTTCAATGTCTGTAAGAAGTACCTGATGTCTTTAGCGGATATTTCGGGAAACATATACTGTGCCTCAATCGCAAGAATCTCATGATTACACGAATTCATGTAATAGAATATGAGAGGTTGATTTCTGTCTTTGTTCGCTTTCGGTTTTTTAAAATTCCAATTAGCTGAATAGTTAAATTTAGATCGCATGTATTCATGGATAACCTGCTCGCTGCAGGACTGAATAATATTGTGAGATTGAAAAATCAGCATATTTTGCTGCGTGGTTATGAGAGTGCTGAAATGATCTCATGACTCCTGAGAAAAATCAAGGAATGGCTCTCTATATAGAGACCTAATAACGTTAATTGATTCCAAAATTTAATTCGAAAAGTTATTCTATTGAGATTGCATTTTAATTGTCTTTTTTAATGTCTGTAAGAATTACCTAAAGTCTTTGAATGATATTTCGTGAAAAATATACTGCGCCCCAATCGCATGAATCTCATGATTACACAAATTCACGTAATAGAATATAATAGGTTGATTTCTGTCTCTGTTCGCTCTCGGTTTTTTAAAATTTTAATTGGCCTAATAGTTAAATTTATATCGCATGAATTCATGGATAGCCTGCTCGCTGCAGGACTGGGTAATATTGCGAAATTGAAAAATTAGCATATTTTGCTGCGTGGTTATAAGAGTGCTAAAATGATCTCATGACTCCTGGGAAAAATCAAGGAATAACTCTATATATTGACATAATAACCTTAATTGATTTGAAAATTCAATTCGAAAAGTTATGCGATTGAGATTGCATTTTGATTGTTGTTTTCAATGTCTGTAAGAAGTACCTGATGTCTTTAGCGGATATTTCGGGAAAAATATACTGCGCCTCAATCGCAAGAATCTCATGATTACACGAATTCATGTAATAGAATTTAAGAGGTTGATTTCTGACTCTGTTCGGTTTCGGTTTTTTAAAATTTTAATTGGCTAAATAGTTCAATTCAGATCGCATGTATTCATGGATAACCTGCTCGCTGCAGGACTGAGTAATATTGTGAGATTGAAAAATCAGCATATTTTGCTGTGTGGTTATGAAAGTGCTAAAATGATCTCATGACTTCCGGGAAAAATCAAGGAATGGCTCTATATATAGAGACCTAATAACGTTAACTGATTCCAAAATTTAATTCGAAAAGTTATTCTATTGAGATTGCATTTTGATTGTCTTTTTCAATGTCTGTAAGAAATACCTGATGTCTTTTGATGATATTTCGTGAAAAATATACTGCGCCCCAATCGCAAGAATCTCATGATTACACGAATTCACGTGATAGAATATAATAGGTTAATGTCTGTCTCTATTCGCTTTTGGTTTTCTAAAATTTCAATTGGCTGAATAGTTCAATTTAAATCGCATGTATTCATGAATAGCCTGCTCGCTGCAGGACTAGGTAATATTGCGAAATTGAAAAATTAGCATATTTTGCTGCGTGGTTATAAAAGTGCTAAAATGATCTCATGACTTCTGAAGAAATCAAGAATGGCTCTATATATAGACCTAATAATGTTAATTGATTCCAAAATATAATTCGAAAAGTTATTCTATTGAGATTGCATTTTGATTGTCTTTTTTGATGTCTGTAAGAATTACCTGATGTCTTCAGATGATATTTCGTAAAAAATATACTGCGCCCCAATCGCGAGAATCTCATGATTACACGAATTCAGGTGATAGAATATAATAGGTTGATTTCTATCTCTGTTCGCTTTCGGTTTTTTAAAATTTCCATTGGCTGAACAGTTCAATTTAGATCGCATGTATTCATGGATAACTTGCTCGCTGCAGGACTGGGTAATATTGTAAGATTAAAAAATCAGCATATTTTGCTGCGTGGTTATAGGAGTGCTGAAATGATCTCATGACTCCTATAAATAATTAAGGAATGGCTCCATATATAGACCTAATAATGTTAATTGATTCCAACATTTAATTCGAAAAGTTATTCTATTGAGATAGCATTTAGATTGATGTTTTCAATGTCTGTAAGAAATACCTGATGTCTTCAGATGATATTTCGGGAAAAACATACTGCGCCTTAATCGCAAGAATCTCATGATTACACGAATTCACGTGATAGAATATAATAGGTTGATGTCTGTCTCTGTTCGCTTTCGGTTGTCTAAAATTTCGATTAGCAGAATAGTTCAATTTAGATCGCATGTATTCATGAATAGCCTGCTCGCTGCAGGACTGGGTAATATTGCGAAATTAAGAAATTAGCATATTTTGCTGCGTGGTTATAGGAGTGCTAAAATGATCTCATGACTCCTGGGAAAAATCAAGGAATGGCTCAATATATAGAGACCTACTTACGTTAATTGATTCCAAAATTTAATTCGAAAAGTTATTCTATTGAGATTGCATTTTGATTGTCTTTTTTAATGTCTGTAAGAATTATCTGATATCTTCAGATGATATTTCGTGAAAAATATACTGCGCCCCAATCGCAAGAATCTCATGATTACACGAATTCACATGATAGAATATAATAGGTTGATTTCTGTCTCTGTTCGCTTTCGGTTTTTTAAAATTACAATTGGCTGCACAGTTCAATTCAGATCGCATGTATTTATGAATAACCTGCCCGCTACAGGACTTAGTAATATTGCAAATGTGAAAAATCAGCATATTTTGCTACGTGGTTATAATAGTGCTGAAACAAATCCATGACTCCTGGGAAAAATCAAGGAGTAGCTCTATACCTTTACATAAAAACGTTAATTGATTTGAAAATTAAATTCGAAAAGTTATTTTATTGAGATTGCATTTTGATTGTTGTTTTCAATGTCTGTAAGAAGTACCTGATGTCTTTAGCGGATATTTCGGGAAACATATACTGTGCCTCAATCGCAAGAATCTCATGATTACACGAATTCATGTAATAGAATATGAGAGGTTGATTTCTGTCTTTGTTCGCTTTCGGTTTTTTAAAATTCCAATTAGCTGAATAGTTAAATTTAGATCGCATGTATTCATGGATAACCTGCTCGCTGCAGGACTGAATAATATTGTGAGATTGAAAAATCAGCATATTTTGCTGCGTGGTTATGAGAGTGCTGAAATGATCTCATGACTCCTGAGAAAAATCAAGGAATGGCTCTCTATATAGAGACCTAATAACGTTAATTGATTCCAAAATTTAATTCGAAAAGTTATTCTATTGAGATTGCATTTTAATTGTCTTTTTTAATGTCTGTAAGAATTACCTAAAGTCTTTGAATGATATTTCGTGAAAAATATACTGCGCCCCAATCGCATGAATCTTATGATTACACAAATTCACGTAATAGAATATAATAGGTTGATTTCTGTCTCTGTTCGCTCTCGGTTTTTTAAAATTTTAATTGGCCTAATAGTTAAATTTATATCGCGTGAATTCATGGATAGCCTGCTCGCTGCAGGACTGGGTAATATTGCGAAATTGAAAAATTAGCATATTTTGCTGCGTGGTTATAAGAGTGCTAAAATGATCTCATGACTCCTGGGAAAAATCAAGGAATAACTCTATATATTGACATAATAACCTTAATTGATTTGAAAATTCAATTCGAAAAGTTATGCGATTGAGATTGCATTTTGATTGTTGTTTTCAATGTCTGTAAGAAGTACCTGATGTCTTTAGCGGATATTTCGGGAAAAATATACTGCGCCTCAATCGCAAGAATCTCATGATTACACGAATTCATGTAATAGAATTTAAGAGGTTGATTTCTGACTCTGTTCGGTTTCGGTTTTTTAAAATTTCAATTGGCTAAATAGTTCAATTCAGATCGCATGTATTCATGGATAACCTGCTCGCTGCAGGACTGAGTAATATTGTGAGATTGAAAAATCAGCATATTTTGCTGTGTGGTTATGAAAGTGCTAAAATGATCTCATGACTTCCGGGAAAAATCAAGGAATGGCTCTATATATAGAGACCTAATAACGTTAACTGATTCCAAAATTTAACTCGAAAAGTTATTCTATTGAGATTGCATTTTGATTGTCTTTTTCAATGTCTGTAAGAAATACCTGATGTCTTTTGATGATATTTCGTGAAAAATATACTGCGCCCCAATCGCAAGAATCTCATGATTACACGAATTCACGTGATAGAATATAATAGGTTAATGTCTGTCTCTATTCGCTTTTGGTTTTCTAAAATTTCAATTGGCTGAATAGTTCAATTTAAATCGCATGTATTCATGAATAGCCTGCTCGCTGCAGGACTGGGTAATATTGCGAAATTGAATAATTAGCATATTTTGCTGCGTGGTTATAGGAGTGCTAAAATGATCTCATGACTCCTGAGAAAAATCAAGGAATGGCTCTATATATTGACATAATAACGTTAACTGATTTGAAAATTCAATTTGAAAAACTATTCTATCGAGATTGCATTTTGATTGATGTTTTCAATTTCTGTAAGAAATACCTGATGTCTTCAGATAATATTTCGGGAAAAACATACTGCGCCCCAATCGCAAGAATCTCATGATTACACGAATTCACGTGATAGAATATAATAGGTTGATGTCTGTCTCTGTTCGCTTTCGGTTTTCTAAAACTTCAATTGGCTGAATAGTTCAATTTAGATCGCATGTATTCATGGATAGCCTGCTCGCTGCAGGACTAGGTTATATTGCGAAATTGAAAAATTAGCATATTTTGCTGCGTTGTTATAGGAGTGCTAAAATGATCTCATGACTCCTGGGAAAAATCAAGGAATGGCTCTATATATTGACATAATAACCTTAATTGATTTGAAAATTTAATTCGAAAAGTTATTCGATTGAGATTGCGTTTCGATTGTTGTTTTCAATGTCTGTGAGAAGTACCTGATGTCTTTAGCGGATATTTCGGGAAAAATATACTGCGCCTCAAACGCAAGAATCTCATGATTGCACGAATTCATGTAATAGAATATGAGAGGTTGATTTCTGTCTCTGTTCGCTTTCGGTTTTCTAAAATTTTAATTGGCTGAATAGTTCAATTTAGATCGCATGTATTCATGGATAACCTGCCAGATACAGAACTTGGTAATATTGTTAAATTGAAAGATCAGCATATTTTGCTGCGTGGTTACAGGGGTGCTGAAACAAATTCATGACTCCTGCGAAAAATCAAGGAGTAGCTCTATACCTTGACATAATAACGTTAATTGATTTGAAAATTTAATTCGAAAAGTTATTTTATTGAGATTGCATTTTGATTGTTGTTTTCAATGTCTGTATGAAGTACCTGATGTCTTTAGCGGATATTTCGGGAAAAATATACTGCGCCTCAATTGCAAGTATCTCCTGATTACACGAATTCATGTAATAGAATATGAGAGGTTGATTTTTGTCTCTATTCGTATTCGGTTTTTTAAAATTTCAATTGGCTGAATAGTTCAATTTAGATCGCATGTATTCATAGATAGCCTGCTCGCTGCGGGACTGGGTAATATTGTGAAGTTTAAAAATCAGCATATTTTGCTGCGTGGTTATGAGAGTGCTAAAATGATCTCATGACTCCTGGGAAAAATCAAGGAATTGCTCTATATATAGAGACCTAATAACTTCAATTGATTCCAAAATTTAATTCGAAAAGTTATTCTATTGAGATTGCATTTTGATTGTCTTTTTTAATGTCTGTAAGAAATACCTGATGTCTTCAGATGATATTTCGTGAAAAATATACGGCGCCCCAATCGCAAAAATCTCATGATTACACGAATTTACGTGATAGAATATAATAGTTTGATTTCTGTCTCTGTTCGCTTTCGGTTTTTTAAAATTTCAATTAGCTGAACAGTTCAATTTAGATCGCATGTATTCATGGATAACTTGCTCGCTGCAGGACTGGGTAATATTGTGAGATTAAAAAATCAGCATATTTTGCTGCGTGGTTATGACAGTGCTAAAATGATCTAATGACTCCTGGTTAAAATCAAAGAATGGCTCTATATATAGAGACCTAATGACGTTAATTGATTCCAAAATTTAATACGAAAAGTTCTTCAATTGAGATTGCATTTTGATTGTCTTTTTCAATGTCTGTAAGAAATACCTGATGTCTTCAGATAATATTTCGTGAAGGATATACTGCGCCCCAACCGCAAGAATCTCATGATTACACGAATTTACGTGATAGAATATAATAGTTTGATTTCTGTCTCTGTTCGCTTTCGGTTTTTTAAAATTTCAATTAGCTGAATAGTTCAATTTAGATCGCATGTATTCATAGATAGCCTGCTCGCTGCAGGACTGGGTAATATTGCGGAATTGACAACGTAGCATATTTTGCTGCGTGGTTATAGGAGTGCTAAAATGATCTCATGACTTCTGGGAAAAATCAAGGGATGGCTCTATATATTGACATAATAACCTGAATTGATTTGAAAATTCAATTCGAAAATTTATTCGATCGAGATTGCATTTTGATTGTTGTTTCCAATGTCTGTAAGAAGTACCTGATGTCTTTAGCGAATATTTCGGGAAAAATATACTGCGCCTCAATCGCAAGGATCTCATGATTACACGAATTCATGTAATAGAATTTGAGAAGTTGATTTCTGTCTCTGTTCGCTTTCGGTTTTTTTAAATTTCAATTCGCTAAACAGTTCAATTTTGATCGCATGTATTCATAAATAACTTGCTCGCTGCAGGACAGGGTATTATTGTGAGATTAAAAAATTAGCATATTTTGCTGCGTGGTTATGGGAGTGCTATAATGATCTCATGACTCCTGGGAAAAATCAAGGAATGGCTCTATATATTGACATAATAACGTTAACTGATTTGAAAATTCAATTTGAAAAACTATTCTATTGAGATTGCATTTTGATTGATGTTTTCAATGTCTGTAAGAAATACCTGATGTCTTCAGCTGATATTTCGGGAAAAATATACTGCGCCCCAATCGCAAGAATCTCATGATTACACGAATTCACGTTTTAGAATATAATAGGTTGATGTCTGTCTCGGTTCGCTTTTGGTTTTCTAAAATTTTAATTAGCTGAATAGTTCAATTTAGATCGCATGTATTCATGGATAGCCTGCTCGCTGCAGGACTGGGTAATATTGCGAAATTACAAAATTAGCATATTTTGCTGCGTGTTTATAGCAGTGCTAAAATAATCTCATGACTCCCGGGAAAAATCAAGTAATGGCTCTATATATTGACATAATAACTTTGATTGATTTGAAAATTCAATTCGAAAAGTTATTCGATTGAGTTTGCATTTTGATTGCTGTTTTCAATGTCTGGAAAAAATACCTGATGTCATCAGATGATATTTCGAGGAAAATATACTGCGCCCCAATCGCAAAAATCTCATGATTACACGAATTCAAATGATAGAATATAATAGGTTGATTTCTGTCTCTGTTCGCTTTCGGTTTTTCAAAATTTCAATTAGCTGCACAGTTCAATTCAGATCGCATGTATTAATGAATAACCTGCCCGCTACAGGACTTAGTAATATTGCAAATGTGAAAAATCAGCATATTTTGCTGCGTGGTTATAAGAGTGCTGAATAAAATTCATGACTTCTGGGAAAAATCAAGGAGTAGCTCTATACCTTTACATAAAAACGTTAATTGATTTGAAAATTTATTTCGAAAAGTCATTTTATTGAGATTGCATTTTGATTGTTGTTTTCAATGTCTGTAAGAAGTACCTGATGTCTTTAGCGGATATTTCGGGAAAAGTATACTGCGTCTCAATCGCAAGAATCTCATGATTACACGAATTCATGTAATAGAATATGAGAGGTTGATTTCTGTCTTTGTTCGCTTTCGGTTTTTTAAAATTTCAATTGGCTGAATAGTTTAATTTAGATCGCATGTATTCATAAATAACTTGCTCGCTGCAGGAGTAAGTAACATTGTGAGATTAAAAAATCAGCGTATTTTGCTGCGTGGTTATAGGAGTGCTAAAATGATTTCATAACTCTTGGGAAAAATCAAGGAATGGCTCTATATAGTGACATCATAACGTTAATTGATTTAAAAATTCAATTCGAAAAGTTATTCGATTGAGATCGCATTTTGATTGTTGTTTTCAATGTCTGTAAAAAATACCTGATGTCATCAGATGATATTTCGGGAAAATATACTGCGCCTCAATCGCAAGAATCTCATGATTACACGAATTCACGTGACAGAATATAAGAGGTTGATTTCCGTATCTAGTCGCTTTCGGTTAATTGAAATTTTAATTCGCTGAATAGTTAAATTTAGATCGCAAGTATTTATGGATAACCTGCCCGTTGCAGGACTTGGTAATATTGCAAAATTGAAAAATCACCATATTTTGCTGCGTGGTTACAAGAGTGCTGAAACAAATTCATGACTCCTGGGAAAAATCAAAGAGTAGCTCTATACCTTGACATAATAACGTTAATTGATTTGAAAATTTAATTCGAAAAGTTATTTTATTGAGATTGCATTTTGATTGTTGTTTCCAATGTCTGTAAGAAGTACCTGATGTCTTTAGCGGATATTTCGGGAAAAATATACTGCGCCTCAATTGCAAGAATCTCATGATTACACGAATTCATGTAATAGAATATGAGAGGTTGATTTTTGTCTCTGTTAGCTTTCGGTTTTTCAAAATTTCAATTGGCTGAATAGTTCAATTTAGATCGCATGTATTTATGGATAGCCTGCTCGCTGCAGGTCTGGGTAATATTGCGACATTGAAAAATTAGCATATTTTGCTGCGTTGTTATAGAAGTGCTGAAATGATCTCATGACTCCCGGGGAAAATCAAGGAATAGCTCTATATATTGACATAATAACGTTAACTGATTTAAAAATTCAATTTGAAAAACTATTCTATTGAGATTGCATTTTGATTGATGTTTTCAATTTCTGTAAGAAATACCTGTTGTCTTCAGATGATATTTTGGGAAAAATATACTGCGCCCCAATCGCAAGAATCTCATGATTACACGAATTCACGTGATAGAATATAATAGGTTCATTTCTTTCTCTGTTCGCTTTCGGTTTTTTTAAATTTCAATTGGCTGCACAGTTCAATTCAGATCGCATGTATTTATGAATAACCTGCCCGCTACAGGACTTAGTAATATTGCAAATGTGAAAAATCAGCATGTTTTGCTGCGTGGTTATAAGAGTGCTGAATAAAATTCATGACTTCTGGGAAAAATCAAGGAGTAGCTCTATACCTTTACATAAAAACGTTAATTGATTTGAAAATTTATTTCGAAAAGTCATTTTATTGAGATTGCATTTTGATTGTTGTTTTCAATGTCTGTAAGAAGTACCTGATGTCTTTAGCGGATATTTCGGGAAAAGTATACTGCGTCTCAATCGCAAGAATCTCATGATTACACGAATTCATGTAATAGAATATGAGAGGTTGATTTCTGTCTTTGTTCGCTTTCGGTTTTTTAAAATTTCAATTGGCTGAATAGTTTAATTTAGATCGCATGTATTCATAAATAACTTGCTCGCTGCAGGAGTAAGTAACATTGTGAGATTAAAAAATCAGCGTATTTTGCTGCGTGGTTATAGGAGTGCTAAAATGATTTCATAACTCTTGGGAAAAATCAAGGAATGGCTCTATATAGTGACATCATAACGTTAATTGATTTAAAAATTCAATTCGAAAAGTTATTCGATTGAGATTGCATTTTGATTGTTGTTTTCAATGTCTGTAAAAAATACCTGATGTCATCAGATGATATTTCGGGAAAATATACTGCGCCTCAATCGCAAGAATCTCATGATTACACGAATTCACGTGACAGAATATAAGAGGTTGATTTCCGTATCTAGTCGCTTTCGGTTAATTGAAATTTTAATTCGCTGAATAGTTAAATTTAGATCGCAAGTATTTATGGATAACCTGCCCGTTGCAGGACTTGGTAATATTGCAAAATTGAAAAATCACCATATTTTGCTGCGTGGTTACAAGAGTGCTGAAACAAATTCATGACTCCTGGGAAAAATCAAAGAGTAGCTCTATACCTTGACATAATAACGTTAATTGATTTGAAAATTTAATTCGAAAAGTTATTTTATTGAGATTGCATTTTGATTGTTGTTTCCAATGTCTGTAAGAAGTACCTGATGTCTTTAGCGGATATTTCGGGAAAAATATACTGCGCCTCAATCGCAAGAATCTTATGATTACACGAATTCATGTAATAGAATATGAGAGGTTGATTTCTGTCTTTGTTCGCTTTCGGTTTTTTGAAATTTCAATTGGCTGAATTGTTCAATTTAAATCGCATGTATTCATGGATAACCTGCTCGCTGCAGGACTGAATAATATTGTGAGATTGAAAAATCAGCATATTTTGCTGCGTGGTTATGAGAGTGCTGAAATGATCTCATGACTCCTGGGAAAAATCAAGGAATGGCTCTATATATAGAGACCTAATAACGTTAATTGATTCCAAAATTAAATTCGAAAAGTTATTCTATTGAGATAGCATTTAGATTGATGTTTTCAATGTCTGTAAGAATTACCTGATGTCTTCAGATGATATTTCGTAAAAAATATACTGCGCCCCAATCGCGAGAATCTCATGATTACACGAATTCACGTGATAGAATATAATAGGTTGATGTCTGTCTCTGTTCGCTTTCGGTTGTCTAAAATTTCGATTGGCAGAATAGTTCAATTTAGATCGCATGTATTCATGAATAGCCTGCTCGCTGCAGGACTGGGTAATATTGCTAAATTAAGAAATTAGCATATTTTGCTGCGTGGTTATAGGAGTGCTAAAATGATCTCATGACTCCTGGGAAAAATCAAGGAATGGCTCAATATATAGAGACCTACTTACGTTAATTGATTCCAAAATTTAATTCGAAAAGTTATTCTATTGAGATTGCATTTTGATTGTCTTTTTTAATGTCTGTAAGAATTATCTGATATCTTCAGATGATATTTCGTGAAAAATATACTGCGCCCTAATCGCAAGAATCTCATGATTACACGAATTCACATGATAGAATATAATAGGTTGATTTCTGTCTCTGTTCGCTTTCGGTTTTTTAAAATTACAATTGGCTGCACAGTTCAATTCAGATCGCATGTATTTATGAATAACCTGCCCGCTACAGGACTTAGTAATATTGCAAATGTGAAAAATCAGCATATTTTGCTACGTGGTTATAATAGTGCTGAAACAAATCCATGACTCCTGGGAAAAATCAAGGAGTAGCTCTATACCTTTACATAAAAACGTTAATTGATATGAAAATAAATTCGAAAAGTTATTTTATTGAGATTGCATTTTGATTGTTGTTTTCAATGTCTGTAAGAAGTACCTAATGTCTTTAGCGGATATTCCGGGAAAAATATACTGTGCCTCAATCGCAAGAACCTCATGATTACACGAATTCATGTAATAGAATATGAGAGGTTATTTCTGTCTTTGTTCGCTTTCGGTTTTTTAAAATTCTAATTAGCTGAATAGTTAAATTTAGATCGCATGTATTCATGGATAACCTGCTCGCTGCAGGACTGAATAATATTGTGAGATTGAAAAATCAGCATATTTTGCTGCGTGGTTATGAGAGTGCTGAAATGATCTCATGACTCCTGAGAAAAATCAAGGAATAGCTCTCTATATAGAGACCTAATAACGTTAATTGATTCCAAAATTTAATTCGAAAAGTTATTCTATTGAGATTGCATTTTAATTGTCTTTTTTAATGTCTGTAAGAATTACCTAAAGTCTTTGAATGATATTTCGTGAAAAATATACTGCGCCCCAATCGCATGAATCTCATTATTACACAAATTCACGTAAGAGAATATAATAGGTTGATTTCTGTCTCTGTTCGCTCTCGGTTTTTTAAAATTTCAATTGGCTAAATAGTTAAATTTAGATCGCATGAATTCATGGATAGCCTGCTCGCTGCAGGACTGGGTAATATTGCGAAATTGAAAAATTAGCATATTTTGCTGCGTGGTTATAAGAGTGCTAAAATGATCTCATGACTCCTGGGAAAAATCAAGGAATAACTCTATATATTGACATAATAACCTTAATTGATTTGAAAATTCAATTCGAAAAGTTATGCGATTGAGATTGCATTTTGATTGTTGTTTTCAATGTCTGTAAGAAGTACCTGATGTCTTTAGCGGATATTTCGGGAAAAATATACTGCGCCTCAATCGCAAGAATCTCATGATTACACGAATTCATGTAATAGAATTTAAGAGGTTGATTTCTGACTCTGTTCGGTTTCGGTTTTTTAAAATTTCAATTGGCTAAATAGTTCAATTCAGATCGCATGTATTCATGGATAACCTGCTCGCTGCAGGACTGAGTAATATTGTGAGATTGAAAAATCAGCATATTTTGCTGTGTGGTTATGAAAGTGCTAAAATGATCTCATGACTTCCGGGAAAAATCAAGGAATGGCTCTATATATAGAGACCTAATAACGTTAACTGATTCCAAAATTTAATTCGAAAAGTTATTCTATAGAGATTGCATTTTGATTGTCTTTTTCAATGTCTGTAAGAAATACCTGATGTCTTCTGATGATATTTCGTGAAAAATATACTGCGCCCCAATCGCAAGAATCTCATGATTACACGAATTCACGTGATAGAATATAATAGGTTGATTTCTGTCTCTGTTCGCTTTCGGTTTTTTAAAATTTCAATTGGCTAAATAGTTCAATTAAGATCGCATGTATTTATGGATAGCCTTCTCGCTGCAGGACTGGGTAATATTGCGAAATTGAAAAATTAGCATATTTTGCTGCGTGGTTATAAGAGTGCTAAAATGATCTCATGACTCCTGGGAAAAATCAAGGAATGGCTCTATATATTGACATAATAGCCTTAATTGATTTGAAAATTCAATTCGAAAAGTTATTTGATTGAGATTGCATTTTGATTGTCTTTTTCAATGTCTGTAAGAAATTCCTGATGTCTTCAGATGATATTTCGTGAAAAATATAATGCGCTTCAATCGCAAGAATCTCATGATTACACGAATTCACGTGATAGAATATAATAGGTTGATTTCTGTCTCTGTTCGCTTTCGGTTTTCTAAAACTTCAATTGGCTGAATAGTTCAATTTAGATCGCATGTATTCATGGATAGCCTGCTCGCTGCAGGACTAGGTTATATTGCGAAATTGAAAAATTAGCATATTTTGCTGCGTTGTTATAGGAGTGCTAAAATGATCTCATGACTCCTGGGAAAAATCAAGGAATGGCTCTATATATTGACATAATAACCTTAATTGATTTGAAAATTTAATTCGAAAAGTTATTCTATTGAGATTGCGTTTCGATTGTTGTTTTCAATGTCTGTGAGAAGTACCTGATGTCTTTAGCGGATATTTCGGGAAAAATATACTGCGCCTCAAACGCAAGAATCTCATGATTGCACGAATTCATGTAATAGAATATGAGAGGTTGATTTCTGTCTCTGTTCGCTTTCGGTTTTCTAAAATTTTAATTGGCTGGATAGTTCAATTTAGATCGCATGTATTCATGGATAGCCTGCTCGCTGCAGGACTGGGTAATATTGCGAAATTAAAAAATTAAAATATTTTGCTGCGTGGTTACAGCAGTGCTAAAATGATCTCATGACTCCCGGGGAAAATCAAGGAATGGCTCTATATATTGACATAATAACCTGAATTGATTTGAAAATTCAATTCGAAAATTTATTCGATCGAGATTGCATTTTGATTGTTGTTTCCAATGCCTGTAAGAAGTACCTGATGTCTTTAGCGAATATTTCGGGAAAAATATACTGCGCCTCAATCGCAAGGATCTCATGATTACACGAATTCATGTAATAGAATTTGAGAAGTAGATTTCTGTCTCTGTTCGCTTTCGGTTTTTTAAAATTTCAATTCGCTCAACAGTTCAATTTTGATCGCATGTATTCATAAATAACTTGCTCGCTGCAGGACAGGGTATTATTGTGAGATTAAAAAATTAGCATATTTTGCTGCGTGGTTATAGGAGTGCTATAATAATCTCATGACTCCTGGGAAAAATCAAGGAATGGCTCTATATATTGACATAATAACGTTAACTGATTTGAAAATTCAATTTGAAAAACTATTCTATTGAGATTGCATTTTGATTGATGTTTTCAATGTCTGTAAGAAATACCTGATGTCTTCAGCTGATATTTCGGGAAAAATATACTGCGCCCCAATCGCAAGAATCTCATGATTACACGAATTCACGTTTTAGAATATAATAGGTTGATGTCTGTCTCTGTTCGCTTTTGGTTTTCTAAAATTTTAATTAGCTGAATAGTTCAATTTAGATCGCATGTATTCATGGATAGCCTGCTCGCTGCAGGACTGGGTAATATTGCGAAATTAAAAAATTAGCATATTTTGCTGCGTGGTTATAGCAGTGCTAAAATGATCTCATGACTCCCGGGAAAAATCAAGTAATGGCTCTATATATTGACATAATAACTTTGATTGATTTGAAAATTCAATTCGAAAAGTTATTCGATTGAGTTTGCATTTTGATTGTTGTTTTCAATGTCTGGAAAAAATACCTGATGTCATCAGATGATATTTCGAGGAAAATATACTGCGCCCCAATCGCAAGAATTTCATGATTACACGAACTTACGTGATAGAATATAAGAGGTTGATTTCCGTATCTGTTCGCTTTCGGTTATTCAAAATTTCAATTCGCTGAATAGTTAAATTTAGATCGCAAGTATTTATGGATAACCTACCCGCTACAGGACTTGGTAATATTGCGAAATTGATGAATCAGCATATTTTGCTGCGTGGTTATAAGAGTGCTGAAACAAATTCATGACTCCTGGGAAAAATCAAGGAGTAGCTCTATACCTTGACATAATAACGTTAATTGATTTGAAAATTGAATTCGAAAAGTTATTTTATTGAGATTGCATTTTGATTGTTGTTTTCAATGTCTGTATGAAGTACCTGATGTCTTAAGCGGATATTTTGGGAAAAATATACTGCGCCTCAATCGCAAGAATCTCATGATTACACGAATTCATGTAATAGAATATGAGAGGTTAATTTCTGTCTCTGTTCGCTTTCGGTTTTTTCAAATTTCAATTCGCTGAACAGTTCAATTTAGATCGCATGTATTCATGAATAAATTGCTCGATGCAGGACTGGGAAATATTGTGAGCTCAAAAATTTAGCATATTTTGCTGCGTGGTTATAGGAGTGCTATAATAATCTCATGACTCCTGGGAAAAATCAAGGAATGGCTCTATATATTGACATAATAACGTTAACTGATTTGAAAATTCAATTTGAAAAACTATTCTATTGAGACTGCATTTAGATTGATGTTTTCAATTTCTGTAAGAAATACCTGATGTCTTCAGATGATATTTCGGGAAAATATACTGCGCCTCAATCGCAAGAATCTCATGATTACACGAATTCACGTGACAGAATATAAGAGGTTGATTTCCGTATCTGTTCGCTTTCGGTTATTCAAAATTTACATTCGCTGAATAGTTAAATTTAGATCGCAAGTATTTATGGATAACCTGCCCGCTACAGGACTTGGTAATATTGCAAAATTGAAAAATCAGCATATTTTGCTGCGTGGTTACAGGGGTGCTGAAACAAATTCATGACTCCTGGGAAAAATCAAGGAGTAGCTCTATACCTTGACATAATAACGTTAATTGATTTGAAAATTAAATTCGAAAAGTTATTTTATTAAGATTGCATTTTGATTGTTGTTTTCAATGTCTGTATGAAGTACCTGATGTCTTTAGCGGATATTTAGGGACAAATATACTGCGCCTCAATCGCAAAAATCTCCTGATTACACGAATTCATGTAATAAAATATGAGAGGTTGATTTCTGTCTCTGTTCGCTTTCGGGTTTTTAAAATTTCAATTGGCTGAATAGTTCAATTTAGATCGCATGTATTCATGGATAACCTGCTCGCTGCGGGACTGGGTAATATTGTGAGATTTAAAAATCATCATATTTTGCTGCGTGGTTATGAGAGTGCTAAAATGATCTCATGACTCATGGGAAAAATCAAGGAATGGCTCTATATATGGAGACCTAATAACGTTAATTGATTCCAAAATTTAATTCGAAAAGTTATTCTATTGAGATTGCATTTTGATTGTCTTTTTCAATGTCTGTAAGAAATACCTGAAGTCTTCAGATGATATTTCGGGAAAATATACTGCGCCTCAATCGCAAGAATCTCATGATTACACGAATTCACTTGACAGAATATAAGAGGTTGATTTCCGTATCTAGTCGCTTTCGGTTATTTAAAATTTTAATTCGCTGGATAGTTAAATTTAGATCGCAAGTATTTATGGATAACCTGCCCGCTACAGGACTTGGTAATAGTGCAAAAATGAAAAATCAGCATATTTTGCTGCGTGTTTACAGGGGTGCTGAAACAAATTCATGACTCCTGGAAAAATTAAGGAGTAGCTCTATACCTTGACATAATAACGTTAATTGATTTGAAAATTTAATTCGAAAAGTTATTTCATTGAGATTGCATTTTGATTGTTGTTTTCAATGTCTGTATGAAGTACCTGATGTCTTTAGCGGATATTTAGGGAAAAATATACGGCGCCCAAATCGCAAGAATCTCATGATTACACGAATTCACGTGATAGAATATAATAGGTTGATTTCTGTCTGTGTTCGCTTTCGGTTTTTTATAATTTCAATTGGCTGAATAGTTCAGTTTAGATCGCATGAATTCATAGATAGCCTGCTCGCTGCAGGACTGGGTAATATTGCGAAAATGAAAAATTAGCATATTTTGCTGCGTAGTTATAAGAGTGCTAAAATGATCTCATGACTCCTGGGAAAAATCAAGGAATGGCTCTATATATTGACATAATAACCTGAATTGATTTGAAAATTCAATTCGAAAAGTTATTCGATTGAGTTTGCATTTTGATTGTTGTTTTCAATGTCTGGAAAAAATACCTGATGTCATCAGATGATATTTCGAGGAAAATATACTGCGCCCCAATCGCAAGAATTTCATGATTACACGAACTCACGTGATAGAATATAAGAGGTTGATTTCCGTATCTGTTCGCTTTCGGTTATTCAAAATTTCAATTCGCTGAATAGTTAAATTTAGATCGCAAGTATTTATGGATAACCTACCCGCTACAGGACTTGGTAATATTGCGAAATTGATGAATCAGCATATTTTGCTGCGTGGTTATAAGAGTGCTGAAACAAATTCATGACTCCTGGGAAAAATCAAGGAGTAGCTCTATACCTTGACATAATAACGTTAATTGATTTGAAAATTGAATTCGAAAAGTTATTTTATTGAGATTGCATTTTGATTGTTGTTTTCAATGTCTGTATGAAGTACCTGATGTCTTTAGCGGATATTTCGGGAAAAATATACTGCGCCTCAATCGCAAGAATCTCATGATTACACGAATTCATGTAATAGAATATGAGAGGTTAATTTCTGTCTCTGTTCGCTTTCGGTTTTTTCAAATTTCAATTCGCTGAACAGTTCAATTTAGATCGCATGTATTTATGAATAAATTGCTCGATGCAGGACTGGGAAATATTGTGAGCTCAAAAATTTAGCATATTTTGCTGCGTGGTTATAGAAGTGCTAAAATGATCTCATGACTCCTGGGAAAGATCAAGGAATGGCTCTACATATAGACCTAATGACGTTAATTTATTCCAAAATTTAATTCGAAATGTTATTCTATTGATATTGCATTTTGATTGATGTTTTCAATGTCTGTAAGAAATACCTGATGTCTTCAGATGATATTTCGTGGAAAATATACTGCGCCCTAATCGCAAGAATCTCATGATTACACGAATTCACGTGACAGAATATAATAGGTTGATATCTGTCTCTGTTCGCTTTCGGTTTTCTAAAATTTCAATTGGCTAGATAGTTCAATTTAGATCGTATGTATTCATGGATAGCCTGCTCGCTGCAGAACTAGGGAATATTGCGAAATTAAAAAATTAGCATATTTTGCTTTGTGGTTATAGTAGTGCTAAAATGATCTCATGACTCCTGGGAAAGATCAAGTAATGGCTCTATATATTGACATGATAACGTTAAATGATTTAAAAATTCAATTCGAAAAGTTATTCGATTGAGTTTGCATTTTCATTGTTGTTCTCAATGTCTGTAAAAAATACCTGATGTCATCAGATGATATTTCGAGGAAAATATACTGCGCCCCAATCGCAAGAATTTCATGATTACAAGAACTCAAGTGATAGAATATAAGAGGTTAATTTCCGTATCTGTTCGCTTTCGGTTATTCAAAATTTCAATTCGCTGAATAGTTAAATTCAGATCGCAAGTATTTATGGATAACCTACCCGCTACAGGACTTAGTAATATTGCAAAATTGATAAATCAGCATATTTTGCTGCGTGGTTATAAGAGTGCTGAAACAAATTCATGACTCCTGGGAAAAATCGAGGAGTAGCTCTATACCTTGACATAATAACGTTAATTGATTTGAAAATTTATTTCGAAAAGTTATTTTATTCAGATTGCAATTTGATTGTTGTTTTCAATGTCTGTAAGAAGTACCTGATTTCTTTAGCGGATATTTCGGAAAAAATATACTGCGCCTCAATCGGAAAGATCTCATGATTACACGAATTCATGTAAGAGAATATGAGAGGTTGATTTCTGTCTCTGTTCGCTTTCGGTTTTTTAAAATTTCAGTTCGCTAAACAGTTCAATTTAGATCGCATGTATTCATGAATAACTTGTTCGCTGCAGGACTGGGTAATATTGTGAGGTTAAAAAATCAGCATATTTTGCTGCGTGGTTATAGGAGTGCTGAAATGATCACATGACTCCTGGGAAAAGTCAAGGAATGGCTCAATATATTGACATAATAACGTTAACTGATTTGAAAATTCATATTGAAAAACTATTCTATTGAGACTGCATTTAGATTGATGTTTTCAATTTCTGTAAGAAATACCTGATGTCTTCAGATGATATTTCGGGAAAATATACTGCGCCTCAATCACAAGAATCTCATGATTACACGAATTCACGTGACAGAATATAAGAGGTTGATTTCCGTATCTGTTCGCTTTCGGTTATTCAAAATTTACATTCGCTGAATAGTTAAATTTAGATCGCAAGTATTTATGGATAACCTGCCCGCTACAGGACTTGGTAATATTGCAAAATTGAAAAATCAGCATATTTTGCTGCGTGGTTACAGGGGTGCTGAAACAAATTCATGACTCCTGGGAAAAATCAAGGAGTAGCTCTATACCTTGACATAATAACGTTAATTGATTTGAAAATTTAATTCGAAAAGTTATTTTATTATGATTGCATTTTGATTGTTGTTTTCAATGTCTGTATGAAGTACCTGATGTCTTTAGCGGATATTTAGGGACAAATATACTGCGCCTCAATCGCAAAAATCTCCTGATTACACGAATTCATGTAATAAAATATGAGAGGTTGATTTCTGTCTCTGTTCGCTTTCGGGTTTTTAAAATTTCAATTGGCTGAATAGTTCAATTTAGATCGCATGTATTCATGGATAACCTGCTCGCTGCGGGACTGGATAATATTGTGAGATTTAAAAATCATCATATTTTGCTGCGTGGTTATGAGAGTTCTAAAATGATCTCATGACTCATGGGAAAAATCAAGGAATGGCTCTATATATAGAGACCTAATAACGTTAATTGATTCCAAAATTTAATTCGAAAAGTTATTCTATTGAGATTGCATTTTGATTGTCTTTTTCAATGTCTGTAAGAAATACCTGATGTCTTCAGATGATATTTCGGGAAAATATACTGCGCCTCAATCGCAAGATTCTCATGATTAAACGAATTCACTTGACAGAATATAAGAGGTTGATTTCCGTATCTAGTCGCTTTCGGTTATTTAAAATTTAAATTCGCTGGATAGTTAAATTTAGATCGCAAGTATTTATGGATAACCTGCCCGCTACAGGACTTGGTAATAGTGCAAAAATGAAAAATCAGCATATTTTGCTGCGTGTTTACAGGGGTGCTGAATCAAATTCATGACTCCTGGAAAAATTAAGGAGTAGCTCTATACCTTGACATAATAACGTTAATTGATTTGAAAATTAAATTCGAAAAGTTATTTCATTGAGATTGCATTTTGATTGTTGTTTTCAATGTCTGTATGAAGTACCTGATGTCTTTAGCGGATATTTAGGGAAAAATATACTGCGCCCCAATCGCAAGAATCTCATGATTACACGAATTCACGTGATAGAATATAATAGGTTGATTTCTGTCTGTGTTCGCTTTCGGTTTTTTATAATTTCAATTGGCTGAATAGTTCAGTTTAGATCGCATGAATTCATGGATAGCCTGCTCGCTGCAGGACTGGGTAATATTGCGAAATTGAAAAATTAGCATATTTTGCTGCGTAGTTATAAGAGTGCTAAAATGATCTCATGACTCCTGGGAAAAATCAAGGAATGGCTCTATATATTGACATAATAACCTGAATTGATTTGAAAATTCAATTCGAAAATTTATTCGATTGAGATTGCATTTTGATTGTTGTTTTCAATGTCTGTAAGAAATACCTGATGTCTCTAGCGGATATTTCGGGAAAAATATATCGCGCCTCTATCTCAAGAATCTCATGATTACACGAATTCATGTAATAGAATATGAGAGGTTGATTTCTGTCTCTGTTCGCTTCCGGTTTTTTAAAATTTTAATTCGCTAAACGGTTCAATTTAGATCGCATGTATTCATGAATAACTTGCTCGCTGCAGGACTGGGTAATATTGTGAGATTAAAAAATCAGCATATTTTGCTGCGTGGTTATAGGAGTGCTAAAATGATCTAATGACTCCTGGGGAAAATCAAGGAATAGCTCTATATATAGAGACCTAATGACGTTAATTGATTCCAAAATTTAATTCGAAAAGTTCTTCTACTGAGATTGCATTTCGATTGTCTTTTTCAATGTCTGTAAGAAATACCTGATGTCTTCAGATGATATTTCGGGAACAATATACTGCGCCACAATCGCAAGAATCTCATGATTACACGAATTCACGTGAAAGGATATAATAGGTTGATGTCTGTCTCTGTTCGCTTTCGGTTTTCTAAAATTTCAATTGGCTGAATAGTTCAATTTAGATTGCATGTATTCATGAATAACTTGCTCGCTGCAGGACTGGGTAATATTGTGAGATTGAAAAATCAGCATTTTTTGCTGCGTGGTTATGAGAGTGCTAAAATGATCTTATGACTCCTGGTTAAAATCAAAGAATGGCTCTATATATAGAGACCTAATGACGTTAATTGATTCCAAAATTCAATTCGAAAAGTTCTTCAATTGAGATTGCATTTTGATTGTCTTTTTCAATGTCTGTAAGAAATACCTGATGTCTTCAGATGATATTTCGGGAAAATATACTGCGCCTCAATCGCAAGATTCTCATGATTAAACGAATTCACTTGACAGAATATAAGAGGTTGATTTCCGTATCTAGTCGCTTTCGGTTATTTAAAATTTAAATTCGCTGGATAGTTAAATTTAGATCGCAAGTATTTATGGATAACCTGCCCGCTACAGGACTTGGTAATAGTGCAAAAATGAAAAATCAGCATATTTTGCTGCGTGTTTACAGGGGTGCTGAATCAAATTCATGACTCCTGGAAAAATTAAGGAGTAGCTCTATACCTTGACATAATAACGTTAATTGATTTGAAAATTTAATTCGAAAAGTTATTTTATTGAGATTGCATTTTGATTGTTGTTTTCAGTGTCTGTGAGAAATACCTGATGTCTTTAGCGGATATTTAGGGAAAAATATACTGCGCCCCAATCGCAAGAATCTCATGATTACACGAATTCACGTGATAGAATATAATAGGTTGATTTCTGTCTCTGTTCGCTACGGTTTTTTGAAATTTCAATTGGCTGAATAGTTCAGTTTAGATCGCATGTATTCATGGATAGCCTCCTCGCTGCAGGACTGGGTAATATTGCGAAATTGAAAAATTAGCATATTTGTTGCGTGGTTATAAGAGTGCTAAAATGATCTCATGACTCCTGGGAAAAATCGAGGAATGGCTCTATATATTGACATTATAACCTGAATTGATTTGAAAATTCAATTCGAAAATTTATTCGATTGAGATTGCATTTTGATTGTTGTTTTCAATGTCTGTAAGAAGTACCCTATGTCTCTAGCGGATATTTCGGGAAAAATATATCGCGCCTCTATCGCAAGAATCTCATGATTACACGAATTCATGTAAAAGAATATAATAGGTTGATGTCTGTCTCTGTTCGCTTTCGGTTTTCTGAAATTTCAATTGGCTGAATAGTTCAATTTAGATTGCATGTATTCATGAATAACTTGCTCGCTGCAGGACTGGGTAATATTGTGAGATTGAAAAATCAGCATATTTTGCTGCGTGGTTATGAGAGTGCTAAAATCATCTAATGACTCCTGGGAAAAATCAAGGAATGGCTCTATATATAGAGACCTAATGACGTTATTTGATTCCAAAATTTAATTCGAAAAGTTCTTCTATTGAGATTGCATTTTATTGTCTTTTTCAATGTCTGTAAGAAATACCTGATGTCATCAGATGATATTTCGAGGAAAATATACTGCGCCCCAATCGCAAGAATTTCATGATTACACGAACTCACGTAATAGAATATATGAGGTTGATTTCCGTATCTGTTCGCTTTCGGTTATTCAAAATTTCAATTCGCTGAATAGTTAAATTTAGATCGCAAGTATTTATGGATAACCTACCCGCTACAGGACTTGGTAATATTGCAAAATTGATAAATCAGCATATTTTGCTGCGTGGTTATAAGAGTGCTTAAACAAATTCATGACTCCCGGGAAAAATCGAGGAGTAGCTCTATACCTTGACATAATAACGTTAATTGATTTGAAAATTTATTTCGAAAAGTTATTTTATTCAGATTGCAATTTGATTGTTGTTTTCAATGTCTGTAGGGAGTACCTGATTTCTTTAGCAGATATTTCGGAAAAAATATACTGCGCCTCAATCGGAAAGATCTCATGATTACACGAATTCATGTAAGAGAATATGAGAGGTTGATTTCTGTCTCTGTTCGCTTTCGGTTTTTTAAAATTTCAATTCGCTAAACAGTTCAATTCAGATCGCATGTATTCATGAATAACTTGTTCGCTGCAGGACTGGGTAATATTGTGAGATTAAAAAATCAGCATATTTTGCTGCGTGGTTATAGGAGTGATAAAATGATCACATGACTCCTGGGACAAGTCAAGGAATGGCTCTATATATTGACATAATAACGTTAACTGATTTGAAAATTCAATTTGAAAAACTATTCTATCGAGATTGCATTTTGATTGATGTTTTCAATTTCTGTAAGAAAAACCTGATGTCTTCAGATGATATTTCGGGAAAACTTACTGCGCCTCAATCGCAAGGATCTCATGATTACATGAATTCACGTGACAGAATATAAGAGGTTGATTTCCGTATCTAGTCGCTTTCGGTTATTTCAAATTACAATTCGCTGAATAGTCAAATTTAGATCGCAAGTATTTATGGATAACCTGCCAGATACAGAACTTGGTAATATTGTTAAATTGATAGATCAGCATATTTTGCTGCGTGGTTACAGGGGTGCTGAAACAAATTCATGACTCCTGGGAAAAATCAAGGAGTAGCTCTATACCTTGACATAATAACGTTAATTGATTTGAAAATTTAATTCGAGAAGTTATTTTATTGAGAATGCATTTTGATTGTTGTTTTCAATGTCTGTATGAAGTACCTGATGTCTTTAGCGGATATTTCGGGAAAAATATACTGCGCCTCAATTGCAAGTATATCCTGATTACACGAATTCATGTAATAGAATATGAGAGGTTGATTTCTGTCTCTGTTCGCTTTCTGTTTTTTAAAATTTCGATTGGCTAAATAGTTCAATTTAGATCGCATGTATTCATGGATAACCTGCTCGCTGCGGGACTGGGTAATATTGTGAGATTTAAAAATCAGCATATTTTGCTGCGTGGTTATGAGAGTGCTAAAATGATCTCATGACTCCTGGGAAAAATCAAGGAATTGCTCTATATATAGAGACCTAATAACGTTAATTGATTCCAATTTAAATTCGAAAAGTTATTCTATTGAGATTGCATTTTGATTGTCTTTTTCAATGATTGTAAGAAATACCTGATGCTTCAGATGATATTTCGTGAAAAATATACTGCGCATTAATCGAAGGAATCTCATGATTACACGAATTCACGTGATAGAATATAATAGGTTGATTTCTGTCTCTGTTCGCTTTCGGTTTTTAAAAATTTCAATTGCCTGAATATTTCAATTTAGATCGCATGTATTCATGGATAGCCTGCGCGACAGGCTACAGGACTGGGTAATATTGCGACATTGACAAAGTATCATATTTTGCTGCGTGGTTATAGGAGTGCTAAAATGATCCCTTGACTCCCGGGGAAAATCAAGGAATGGCTCTATATATTGACATAATAACGTTAATTGATATGAAAATTCAATTCAAAAAGTTATTCGTTGGAGATTGCATTTTGATTGTTGTTTTCAATGTCTGTAAAAAATACCTGATGTCATCAGATGATATTTCGAGGAAAATATACTGCGCCCCAATTGCAAGAATTTCATGATTACACGAACTCACGTGATAGAATATAAGAAGATGATTTCCGTATCTGTTCGCTTTCGGTTATTTAAAATTTCAATACGCTGAATAGTTAAATTTAGATCGCAAGTATTTATGGATAACCTACCCGCTACAGGACTTGGTAATATTGCAAAATTGAAAAATCAGCATATTTTGCTGCGTGGTTATAAGAGTGCTGAAACAAATTCATGACTCCTGGGTAAAATAAAAGAGTAGCTCTATACTTTGACATAATAACGTTAATTGATTTGAAAATTTAATTCGAAAAGTTATTTTATTGAGATTGCAATTTGATTGTTTATTTCAATGTCTGTAAGAAGTACCTGATGTCTTTAGCGGATATTTCGGAAAAAATATACTGCGCCTCAATCGGAAAGATCTCTTGAATACACGAATTCATGTAAAAGAATATGAGAGGTTGATTTCTGTCTCTCTTCGCTTTCGGTTTTTTAAAATTTCAATTGGCTGGACAGTTTAATTTAGATCGCATGTATTCATAAATAACTTGCTCGCTGCAGGACTGGGTAATATTGTGAGATTAAAAAATCAGCATATTTTGCTGCGTGGTTATAGGGGTGCTGAAACAAATTCATGACTCCTGGGAAAAATCAAGGAATGGCTCTATATATTGACATAATAGCGTTAATTGATTTGAAAATTCAATTTGAAAAACTATTTTATTGAGATTGCATTTTGATTGATGTTTTCAATGTCTGTAAGAAATACCTGATGTCATCAGATGATATTTCGAGGAAAATATACTGCGCCCCAATCGCAAGAATTTCATGATTACACGAATTCACGTGGTAAAATATAAAGGGTTGATTTCCGTATCTATTCGCTTTCGGTTATTTAAAATTTTAATTCGCTAGATAGTTAAATTTAGATCGCAAGTATTCATGGATAACCTGCCAGATACAGAACTTGATAATATTGTTAAATTAAAAGATCAGCATATTTTGCTGCGTGGTAACAGGGGTGCTGAAACAAATTCATGACTTCTGGAATAAATCAAGGAGTAGCTCTATACCTTGACATAATAACGTTAATTGATTTGAAAATTTAATTCGAAAAGTTATTTTATTGAGATTGCATTTTGATTGTTGTTTTTAATGTCTGTATGAAGTACCTGATGTCTTCAGCGGATATTTCGGAAAAAATATACTGCGCCTCAATTGCAAGTATCTCCTGATTACACGAATTCATGTAACAGAATATGAGAGGTTGATTTCTGTCTCTGTTCGTTTTCGGTTTTTTAAAATTTCAATTGGCTAAATAGTTCAATTTAGATCGCATTTATTCATAGATAGCCTGCTCGCTGCGGGACTGGGTAATATTGTGAGATTTAAAAATCAGCATATTTTGCTGCGTGGTTATGAGAGTACTAAAATGATCTCATGACTCCTGGGAAAAATCAAGGAATGGCTCTATAGATTGACATAATAACGTTAACTGATTTGAAAATTCAATTTAAAAAACTATTCTATTGAGATTGCATTTTGATTGATGTTTTCAATGTCTGTTAGAAATACCTGATGTCTTCAGATGATATTTCGGAAACAATATACTGCACCACAATCGAAAGAATCTCATGATTACACGAATTCACGTGAAAGAATATAATAGGTTGATGTCTGTCTCTGTTCGCTTTCGGTTATCTGAAATTTTAATTGGCTGAATAGTTCAATTTAGATTGCATGTATTCATGAATAACTTGCTCGCTGCAGGACTGGGTAATATTGTGAGATTGAAAAATCAGTATATTTTGCTGCGTGGTTATGAGAGTGCTAAAATGATCTAATGAATCCTGGGAAAAATCAAGGAATGGCTCTATATATAGAGACCTAATGACGTTATTTGATTCCAAAATTTAATTCGAAAAGTTCTTCTATTGAGATTGCATTTTATTGTCTTTTTCAATGTCTGTAAGAAATACCTGATGTCATCAGATGCTATTTCGAGGAAAATATACTGCGCCCCAATCGCAAGAATTTCATGATTACACGAATTCACGTGGTAAAATATAAGAGGTTGATTTCCGTATCAATTCGCTTTCGGTTATTTAAAATTTTAATTCGCTGAATAGTTAAATTTAGATCGCAAGTATTCATGGATAACCTGCCAGATACAGAACTTAGTAATATTGTTAAATTGAAAGATCAGCATATTTTGCTGCGTGGTTACAGGGGTGCTGAAACAAATTCATGACTCCTGGGAAAAATCAAGGAGTAGCTCTATACCTTGACATAATAACGTTAATTGATTTAAAAATTCAATTCGAAAAGTTATCCGATTGAGTTTGCATTTTGATTGTTGTTTTCAATGTCTGTAAAAAATACCTGATGTCATCAGATGATATTTCGAGGAAAATATACTGCGCCCCAATCGCAAGAATTTCATGATTACAAGAACTCAAGTGATAGAATATAAGAGGTTAATTTCCGTATCTGTTCGCTTTCGGTCATTCAAAATTTCAATTCGCTGAATAGTTAAATTCAGATCGCAAGTATTTATGGATAACCTACCCGCTACAGGACTTGGTAATATTGCAAAATTGATAAATCAGCATATTTTGCTGCGTGGTTATGAGAGTGCTTAAACAAATTCATGACTCCCGGGAAAAATCGAGGAGTAGCTCTTTACCTTGACATAATAACGTTAATTGATTTGAAAATTTATTTCGAAAAGTTATTCTATTCAGATTGCAATTTGATTGTTGTTTTCAATGTCTGTAAGAAGTACCTGATTTCTTTAGCGGATATTTCGGAAAAAATATACTGCGCCTCAATCGGAAAGATCTCATGATTACACGAATTCATGTAAGAGAATATGAGAGGTTGATTTCTGTCTCTGTTCGCTTTCGGTTTTTTAAAATTTCAATTCGCTAAACAGTTCAATTTAGATCGCATGTATTCATGAATAACTTGCTCGCTGCAGGACTGGGTAATATTGTAAGATTAAAAAATCAGCATATTTTGCTGCGTGGTTATAGGAGTGATAAAATGATCACATGACTCCTGAGAAAAGTCAAGGAATGGCTCTATATATTGACATAATAACGTTAACTGATTTGAAAATTCAATTTGAAAAACTATTCTATTGAGATTGCATTTTGATTGATGTTTTCAATTTCTGTAAGAAATACCTGATGTCTTCAGATGATATTTCGAGAAAATATACTGCGCCTCAATCGCAAGAATCTCATGATTACACGAATTCACGTGACAGAATATAAGAGGTTGAATTCCGTATCTAGTCGCTTTCGGTTATTTCAAATTTCAATTCGCTGAATAGTTAAATTTAGATCGCAAGTATTTATGGATAACCTGCCATATACAGAACTTGGTAATATTGTTAAATTGATAGATCAGCATATTTTGCTGCGTGGTTACAGGGGTGCTGAAACAAATTCATGACTCCTGGAAAAAATCGAGGAGTAGCTCTATACCTTGACATAATAACGTTAATTGATTTGAAAATTTAATTCGAAAAGTTATTTTATTGAGATTGCATTTTGATTGTTGTTTTCAATGTCTGTATGAAGTACCTGATGTCTTTAGCGGATATTTCGGGAAAAATATACTGCGCCTCAATTGCAAGTATCTCATGTATACACGACTGCATGTAATAGAATATGAGAGGTTGATTTCTGTCTCAGTTCGCTTTCGGTTTTTTAAAATTTCAATTCGCTAAACAGTTCAATTTAGATCGCATGTATTCATGGATAGCCTGCTCGCTGCAGGACTGGGTAATATTGCGAAATTGAAAAATTAGCATATTTTGCTGCGTGGTTATAAGAGTGCTAAAATGATCACATGACTCCTGGGAAAAATCAAGGAATGGCTCTATATATTCACATAATAACCTGAATTGATTTGAAAATTCAATTTGAAAATTTTTTCGATTGAGATTGCATTTTGATTGTCGTTTTCAATGTCTGTAAGAAGTACCTGATGTCTTTAGCGGATATTTCGGGAAAAATATACTGCGCCTCAATCGCAAGAATCTCATGTATACACGACTGCATGTAATAGAATATGAGAGGTTGATTTCTGTCTCAGTTCGCTTTCGGTTTTTTAAAATTTCAATTCGCTAAACAGTTCAATTTAGATCGCATGTATTTATGAATAACTTGCTCGCTGCTGGACTGGGTAATTTTGTGAGATTAAAAAATCAGCATATTTTGCTGCGTGGATAGAGGAGTGCTAAAATGATCTCATGACTCCTGGGAAAAGTCAAGGAATGGCTCTATATATTGACATAATAACGTTAATTGATTTGAAAATTCAATTTGAAAAACTATTCTATTGAGATTGCATTTTGATTGATGGTTTCAATGTCTGTAAAAAATACCTGATGTCATGTGATGATATTTCGAGGAAAATATACTGCGCCCTAATCGCAAGAATTTTATGATTACACGAATTCACGTTATAGAATATAAGAGGTTGATTTCCGTATCTATTCGCTATCAGATATTTAAAATTTTAATTCGCTGAATAGTTAAATTTAGATCGCAAGTATTTATGAATAACCTGCCCGCTACAGGACTTCGTAATATTGCAAAATTGAAAAATCAGCATATTTTGCTGCGTGGTTACAAGAGTGCTGAAACAAATTCATGACTCCTGGGAAAAATCAAAGAGTAGCTCTATACCTTGACATAATAACGTTAATTGATTTGAAAATTCAATTCCAAGAGTTATTTTATTGAGATTGCATTTTGATTGTTGTTTTCAGTATCTGTAAGAAATACCTGATGTCTTTAGCGGATATTTCGGGAAAAATATACTGCGCCCCAATCGCAAGAATCTCATGATTACACGAATTCACGTGATAGAATATAAGAGGTTGATTTCCGTATCTATTCGCTTTCGCTTATTTAAAATTTTAATTCGCTGTATAGTTAAATTTAGATCGCAGGTATTCATGGATAACCTGCTCGCTACAGGACTTGGTAATATCGCAAAATTGAAAAATGAGCATATTTTAATGCGTGGTTATAAAAGTGCGGACATAAATTCATGACTTCTGGGAAAAATCAAGGAGTAGCTCTATACCTTGACATCATAACGTTAATTAATTAAAAATTCAATTCGAAAAGTTATTTCATTGAGATTGCATTTCGATTGTTGTTTCCAATGTCTGTAAGAAATACGTGATGTCTTTAGCGGATATTTCCGGAAAAATATACACCGCCTCAATCGCAAGCATCTCATGATTACACTAATTTACGTGATAGAATATAATAGGTTGATTTCTGTCTCTGTTCGCTTTCGGTTTTTTTAAATTTCAATTGGCTGAACAGTCCAATTTAGATCGCATATATTCATGAATAACTTGCTCGCTGCAGGACTGGGTAATATTTTGAGATTAAAAAATCAGCATATTTTGCTGCGTGGTTATAGAAGTGCTGAAATGATCTCATGACTCCTCAGAAAAGTCAAGGAATGGCTCTATATATTGACATAATAACGTTAATTGATTTAGAAATTCAATTCAAAAAGTTATTCGATTAAGATTGCATTTTGATTGTTGTTTTCAATTTCTGTAAAAAGTACCTGACGTCATCAGATGATATTACGAGGAAAATATACTGCGCCTCAATCGCAAGAATCTCATGATTACACGAATTCATGTAATAAAATATGAGAGGTTGATTTCTGTCTCAGTTCGCTTTCGGTTTTCTAAAACTTCAATTCGCTGAATAGTTCAATTTAGATCGCATGTATTCATGGATAGCCTACTCGCTGCAGGACAAGGGAATATTGCGAAATTGAAAAATTAGCATATTTTGCTGCGTGGTTATAGGAGTGCTAAAATGATCTCATGACTCCTGGGAAAAATCAAGGAATGGCTGTATATATTGACATAATAACGTTAATTGATTTGAGAATTCAATTTGAAAAGTTATTCGATTGAAATTGCATTTTGATTGTTGTTTTCAATGTCTGTAAGAAGTACCTGATGTCTTTAGCGGATATTTCGGGTAAAATATACTGCGCCTCAATCGCAAGAATCTCATGATTACACGAACTTATGTAATAGAATACGAGAGGTTGATTTCTGTCTCTGTTCGCTTTCGGTTTTGTAAAATTCCAATTTGCTGAACAGTTCAATTTAGATCGCATGTATTTATGAATAACTTGCTCGCTGCTGGACTGGGTAATTTTGTGAGATTAAAAAATCAGCATATTTTGCTGCGTGGATATAGGAGTGCTAAAATGATCTTATGACTCCTGGGAAAAGTCAAGGAATGGCTCTATATATTGACATAATAACGTTAATTGATTTGAAAATTCAATTTGAAAAACTATTCTATTGAGATTGCATTTTGATTGATGGTTTCAATGTCTGTAAAAAATACCTGATGTCATGTGATGATATTTCGAGGAAAATATACTGCGCCCTAATCGCAAGAATTTTATGATTACACGAATTCACGTTATAGAATATAAGAGGTTGATTTCCGTATCTATTCGCTATCAGATATTTAAAATTTTAATTCGCTGAATAGTTAAATTTAGATCGCAAGTATTTATGAATAACCTGCCCGCTACAGGAATTCGTAATATTGCAAAATTGAAAAATCAGCATATTTTGCTGCGTGGTTACAAGAGTGCTGAAACAAATTCATGACTCCTGGGAAAAATCAAGGAGTAGCTCTATACCTTGACATAATAACGTTAATTGATTTGAAAATTCAATTCCAAGAGTTATTTTATTGACATTGCATTTTGATTGTTGATTTCAATGTCTGTAAGAAATACCTGATGTCTTCAGATTAAATTTCGGGAAAAATATACTGCGCCTCAATCGCAAGCATCTCATGATTACACGAATTCATGTAATAGAATATGAGAGGTTGATTTCTGTCTCTGTTCACTTTCGGTTTTTTGAAATTTCAATTGGCTGAACAGTCCAATTTAGATCGCATGTATTCATGAATAACTTGCTCGCTGCAGGACTGGGTAATAATTTGAGATTAAAAAATCAGCATATTTTGCTGCGTGGTTATAGGAGTGCTGAAATGATCTCATGACTTCTGGGAAAAATCAAGTAATGGCTCTATATATTGACATAATAACGTCAACTGATTTGAAAATTTAATTTGAAAAACAATTTTATTGAGATTGCATTTTGATTTATGTTTTCAATTTCTGTAAGAAATACCTGATGTCTTGGATGATGATAGAAAAATAAACTGCGCCCCAATCGCAAGAATCTCATGATTACAAAAATTCACGTGACAGAATATATTATGTTGATGTCTGTCTCTGTTCGCTTTCAGTTTTCTAAGATTTTTATTGGCTGCATAGTTCAATTTAGATCGCATGTATTCATGGATAGCCTGCTCGCTGCAGGACTGGGTAATATTGCGAAATTGAAAAATTAGCATATTTTGCTGCGTGGTTATAGAAGTGCTAAAATGATCTCATGACTCCCGGGAAAAATTAAGGAATGGCTCTATATATTGACATAATAACGTTAATTGATTTGAAAATTCAATTCGAAAAGTTATTCTATTGAGATTGCATTTCATTGTCTTTTTCAATTTCTGTAAGAAATACCTGATGTCTTCAGATGATATTTCGGGAAAAATATACTGCGCCCTAATCGCAAGAATCTCATGATTACACGAATTCACGTGATAGAATATAATAGGTTGATTTCTGTCTCTGTTCGCTTTCGGTTTTTTAAAATTTCAATCGGCTGCACAGTTCACTTCAGATCGCATATATTTATGAATAACCTGCCCGCTACAGGACTTAGTAATATTGCAAAATTGAAATCAGCATATTTTGCTGCGTGCTTATAAGAGTGCTGAAACAAATTCATGACTCCTGGGAAAAATCAAGGAGTAGCACTATACCTTGACATAATAAAGTTAATTGATTTGAAAATTTAATTCGAAAAGTTATTTTATTGAGACTGCATTTTGATTGTTGTTTTCAATGTCTGTAAAAAGTACCTGACGTATTTAGCGGATATTTCGGGAAAAATATACTGCGCCTCAATCGCAAGAATCTCATGATTACACGAATTCATGTAACAGAATATGAGAGGTTGATTTCTGTCTCTGTTCGCTTTCGGTTTTTTGAAATTTCAATTGGCTGAACAGTCCAATTTAGACCGCATGTATTCATGAATAACTTGCTCGCTACAGGACTTGATTATATCGCAAAATTGAAAAATTAGCATATTTTACTGCGTGGTTTTGAAAGTGCTGACATAAATTCATGACTTCTGGGAAAAATCAAGGAATAGCTCTATACCTTGACATAAAAACGTGAATTAATTAAAAAATTCAATTCGAAAAGTTATTTTATTGAGATTGCATTTTGATTGTTGTTTCCAATGTCTGCAAGAAATACCTGATGTCTTTAGCGGATATTTCGGGAAAAATATACTGCGCCTCAATCGCAAGAATCTCATGATTACACGAATTCATGTAATAGAATATGAGAGGTTCATTTCTGTCTCTGTTCGCTTTCGCTTTTTTAAAATTTCAATTGGCTGCACAGTTCGATTCAGATCGCATATATTTATGAATAACCTGCCAACTACAGGACTTAGTAATATTGCAAAATTGAAATCAGCATATTTTGCTGCGTGGTTATAAGAGTGCTGAAACAAATTCATGATTCCTGGGAAAAATCAAGGAGTAGCTCTATACCTTGAAATAATAACGTTAATTGATTGGAAAATTAAAATCGTAAAGTTATTTTATTGAGATTGCATTTTGTTTGTTGTTTTCAATGTCTGTAAGAAGTACCTGATGTCTTTAGCGGATATTTCGGGAAAAATATACTGCGCCTCAATCGCAAGAAGCTCATGATTACACGAATTCATGTAATAGAATATGAGAGGTTGATTTCTGTCTCTGTTCGCTTTCGGTTTTATGAAATTTCAATTGGCTTAACAGTCCAATTTAGATCGCATGTATTCATAAATAACTTGCTCGCTGCAGGACTGGGTAATATTTTGAAATTGAAAAATCAGCATATTTTGTCGCGTGGTTATAGGAGTGCTGAAATGATCTCATGACTTCTGGGAAAAATCAAGGATCGGCTCTATATATTGACATAATAACGTCAACTGATTTAAAAATTTAATTTGAAAAACAATTTTATTGAGATTAAATTTTGATTGATGTTTTCAATTTCTGTAAGAAATACCTGATGTCTGCAGATGATATTTCGTGAAAGATATACTGCTCCCCAATCGCAAGAATCTCATGATTACACGAGTTTACGTGATAGAATATAAGAGGTTGATTTCCTCATCTGTTCGCTTTCGATTATTTAAAATTTCAATTCGCTGAATAGTTAAATTTAGATCGCAAGTATTTATGGATAACCTACCCGCTACAGGAATCGATAATATTGAAAAATTAAAAATCAGCATATTTTGCTGCGTGGTTATAATAGTGCTGAAACAAATTCATGACTCTTGGGAAAAATCAAGGAGTAGCTCTATACCTTGACATAGTAACGTTAATTAATTTGAAAATTCAATTCGAAAAGTTATTTTATTGAGATTGCATTTTGATTGTTGTTTTCAATGTCTGTAAGAAGTACCTGATGTCTTTAGCGGATATTTCGGGAAAAATATACTGCGCCTCAATCGCATGAATCTCATGATTACCCGAATTCATGTAATAGAATATGAGAGGTTGATTTCTGTCTCTGTTCGCTTTCGGTTTTTGAACATTTCAATTCGCTGAATAGTTTAATTTAGATCGCAAGTATTCATGGATAACCTGCTCGCTACAGGACTTGATTATATCGCAAAATTGAAAAATTAGCATATTTTGCTGCGTGGTTTTGAAAGTGCTGACATAAATTCATGACTTCTGGGAAAAATCAAGGAATAGCTCTATACCTTGACATCATAACGTGAATTAATTAAAAAATTCAATTCGAAAAGTTATTTTATTGAGATTGCATTTTGATTGTTGTTTCCAATGTCTGCAACAAATACCTGATGTCTTTGGCGGATATTTCGGGAAAAATATACTGCGCCTCAATCGCAAGAATTTCATGATTACACGAATTCACGTAATAAAATATAAGAGGTTGATTTCCGTATCGATTCGCTTTCGGTTATTTAAAATTTTAATTCGCTGAATAGTTAAATTTAGATCGCAAGTATCCATGGACAACCTGCCCGCTACAAGACTTGGTAATATTGCAAAATTGAAAAATCAATATATTTTGCTGCGTGGTTACAAGAGTGCTGAAACAAATTCATGACTCCTGGGAAAAATCAAGGAGTAGCTCTATACCTTGACATAATAACGTTAATTGATTTGAAAAATCAATTTGAAAAACTATTCTATTGAGATTGCATTTTGATTGTTGTTTTCAATGTATGTAAAAAGTACCTGATGTCTTTAGCGGATATTTCGGGAAAAATATACTGCGCCTCAATCAAAAGAATCTCATGATTACACGAATTCATGTAATAGAATATGAGAGGTTGATTTCTGTCTCTGTTCGCTTTCGGTTTTTTAAAATTTCAATTGACTGAAGAGTTCAATTTAGATCGCATGTATTCATGGATAACCTGCTCGCTGCAGGACTAGGTAATATTGTGAAAATGAAAAATCAGCATATTTTGCTGCGTGGTTATGAGAGTGCTAAAATGATCTCATGACTCCTGGGAAAAATCAAGGAATGGTTCTATATATAGAGACCAAATAACGTTAATTGATTCCAAAATTTAATTCGAAATGTTATTCTCTTGAGATTGCATTTTGATTGTCTTTTTCAATGTCTGTAAGAAATACCTGATGTTTTCAGATGATATTTGGTGTAAAATATACTGTGCCCCATTCGCAAGAATCTCATGATTACACGAATTCACGTGATAGAATATAATAGGTTGATTTCTGTCTCTGTTCGCTTTCGGTTTTAAAAATTTCAATTGGCTAAATAGTTCAATTTAGATCGCATGTATTTATGGATAGCCTGCTCAGTGCAGGACTGGGTAATATTGCGAAATTAGAAAATTAGCATATTTTGCTGCGTGGTTATAAGAGTGCTAAAATGATCTCATGACTCCTGGGAAAAATCAAGGAATGGATCTACATATTGACATAATAACCTTAATTGATTTGAAAATTCAATTCGAAAAGTTATTCGATTGAGATTGCATTTTGATTGTTGTTTTCAATGTCTGTAAAAAATACCTGATGTCATCAGATGATATTTCGAGGAAAATATACTGCGCCCCAATCGCAAAAATTTCATGATTACACGAATTTACGTGATAGAATATAATAGGTAGATTTCTGTCTCTGTTCGCTTTCGGTTTTTTAAAATTTTAATTGGCTGAACAGTTCAATTTAGATCGCATGTATTCATGAATAACTTGCTCGCTGCAGGACTGGGTAATATTGTGAGATTTAAAGATCAGCATATTTGCTGCGTGGTTATAGGATTGCTAAATCATCTCATGACTCCTGGGAAAAATCAAGGAATGGCTCTATATATAGACCTAATAACGTTAATTGATTCCAAAATTTAATTCGAAAAGTTATTCTATTGAGATTGCATTTTGATTGATGTTTTCAATGTCTGTAAGAAATACCTGATATCTTCAGATGATATTTCGGGATAAATATACTGCGCCCCAATCGCAAGAATCTCATGATTACACGAATTCACGTGATGGAATATAATAGGTTGATGTCTGTCTCTGTTTGCTTTCGGTTTTCTAAAATTTCAATTGGCTGAATAGTTCAATTTAGATCGCATGTGTTCATGAATAACTTGCTCGCTGCAGGACTGGGTAATATTGTGAGATTAAAAAATCAGCATATTTTGCTGCGTGGTTATAGGAGTGCAAAGATGATCTCATGACTCCTGGGAAAAATCAAGGAATGGCTCTATATATTGACATAATAATGTTAACTGATTTGAAAATTCAATTTGAGAAACTATTCTTTTGAGATTGCATTTTGATTGTTGTTTTCAATGTCTGTAAGAAGTACCGGATGTCTTTAGCGGATATTTCGGGAAAAATATACTGCGCCTCAATCAAAAGAATCTCATGATTACACGAATTCATGTAATAGAATATGAGAGGTTTATTTCTGTCTCTGTTCGCTTTCGGTTTTTTAAAATTTCAATTAGCTGAATAGTTTAATTTAGATCGCATGTAATCATGGATAACTTGCTCGCTGCAGGACTGGGTAATATTGTAAGATTGAAAAATCAGCATATTTTGCTGCGTGGTTATGAGAGTGCTAAAATGATCTCATGACTCCTGGGAAAAATCAAGGAACGGCTCTATATATTGACATACTAACGTTAACTGATTTGATAATTAAATTTAAAAAACTACTCTATTGAGATTGCATTTTGATTGATGTTTTCAATTTCTGTAAGAAATACCTGATGTCTTCAGATGATATTTCGAAAAAAATATACTGCGCCCCAATCGCAAGAATCTCATGATTACACGAATTCACGTGATAGAATATAATAGGTTGATGTCTGTCTCTGTTCGCTTTCGGTTTTCTAAAATTGCAATTGGCTAAATAGTCCAATTTAGATCGCATGTATTCATAGATAGCCTGCTCGCTGCAGAACTGGGTAATATTGCGAAGTTGAAAAATTAGCATATTTTGCTGCGTGGTTATAGGAGTGCTAAAATGATCTCATGACTCCTGGGAAAAATCAAGAAATGGCTCTATATATTGACATAATAACGTTAACTGATTTGAAAATTAAATTTGAAAAGTTATTCTATTGAGATTGCATTTTGATTGATGTTCTCAATTTCTGTAAGAAATACCTGATGTCTTCAGATGATATTTCGGGAAAAATATACTGCGCCATAATCGCGAGTATCTCATGATTACACGAATTCATGTAAAAGAATATGAGAGGTTGATTTCTGTCTCTGTTCGCTTTCGGTTATTTAAAATTTGAATTCGCTGAATAGTTAAATTTAGATCGCAAGTATTTATGGATAACCCGCCCGCTACAGGACTTGGTAATATTGCAAAATTGAGAAATCTGCATATTTTGCTGCGTGGTTATAAGAGTGCTCAAATGATCCCATGACTCCTGGGAAAAATCAAGGAATTGCTCTATATATTGACATAATAACCTTAATTGATTTGAAAATTTAATTCGAAAAGTTAATCGATTGAGATTGCATTTTGATTGTTGTTTTTAATGTCTGAAAAAAATACCTGATGTCATCAGATGATATTTCGAGGAAAATATACTGCGCACCATTCACAAGAATTTCATGATTACACGTATTCACGTGATAGAATATCAGAGGTTGATTTCCGTATCTATTCGCTTTCGGTTATTTAAAATTTTAATTCGCTGAATAGTTAAATTTAGATCGCAAGTATTCATGGAGAACCTGCCCGCTACAGAACTTGGTAATATTGCAAAATTGAAAAATCAGCATATTCTGCTGCGTGGTTACAAGAGTGCTGAAACAAATTCATGACTCCTGGGAAAAATCAAGGAGTAGCTCTATACCTTGACATATTAACGTTAATTGATTTGAAAATTTAATTCGAAAAGTTATTTTATTGAGATTGAACTTAATTGTTGTTTTCAATGTCTGTAAGAAGTACCTGATGTCTTTAGCGGATATTTCGGGAAAAATATACTGCGCCTCAATCGCAAGAATCTCATGATTACACGAATTCATGTAATAGAATAGGAGAGGTTGATTTCTGTCTCTGTTCGCTTTCGGTTTTTTAAAATTTCAATTGGCTGCATAGTTCAATTCAGATTGCATGTATTCATGGATAACCTGCTCGCTGCAGGACTGAGTATTATTGTGAGATTAAAAAATCAGCATATTTTGCTGCGTGGTTATAAGAGTGCAGAAATGATCTTATGACTCCTGGGAAAAATCAAGGAATGGCTCTATATATTGACATAATAACCTTAATTGATTCCAAAATTTAATTCGAATAGTTATTCTATTGAGATTGCATTTTGATCGTCTTTTTCAATGCCTGTCAGAAATACCTGATGTCTTCAGATGATATTTCGTGAAAAATATACTGCGCCCCAATCGCAAGAATCTCATGATTACACGAATTCACGTGATAGAATATAATAGGTTGATTTCTGTCTCTGATCGCTTTCGGTTTTTTAAAATTCTAATTGGCTGAATAGTTCAATTAAGATCGCATGTATTTATGGATAGCCTGCTCGCTGCAGGACTGAGTAATATTGCGAAATTGAAAAATTAGCATATTTTGCTGCGTGGTTATAATAGTGCTAAAATGATCTCATGACTCCTGGGAAAAATCAAGGAATGGCTCTATATATTGACATAATTGCCTTAATTGATTTGAAAATTCAATTCGAAAAGTTATTTGATTGAGATTGCATTTTGATTGTCTTTTTCAATGTCTGTAAGAAATTCCTGATGTCTTCAGATGATATTTCGTGAAAAATATACTGCGCTTCAATCGCAAGAATCTCATGATTACACGAATTCACGTGATAGAATATAATAGGTTGATTTCCGTATCTATTCGCTTCGCGGTTATTTAAAATTTTAATTCGCTGAATAGTAAAATTTAGATCGCAAGTATTCATGGATAACCTGCCCGCTACAGAACTTAGTAATATTGCAAAATTGAAAAATCAGCATATTTTGCTGCGTGGTTACAAGAGTGCTGAATCAAATTTATGAATCCTGGGAAAAATCAAGGAGTAGCTCTATACCTTGACATAATAACGTTAATTGATTTGAAAATTGAATTCGAAAAGTTATTTTATTGAGATTGCATTTTAATTGTTGTTTTCAATGTCTGTAAGAAGTACCTGATGTCTTTAGCGGACATTTTGGGAAAAATATACTGCGCCTCAATCGCAAGAATCTCATGATTACACGAATTCATGTAATAGAATATGAGAGGTTGATTTCTGTCTCCGTTCGCTTTCGGTTTTTTAAAATTTCAATTGGCTGCATAGTTCAATTGAGATTGCATGTATTCATAGATAACCTGCTCGCTGCAGGACTGAGTATTATTGTGAGATTGAAAAATCAGCATATTCTGCTGCGTGGTTATGAGAGTGCTAGAATGATCTTATGACTCCTGGAAAAAATCAAGGAATAGCTCTATATATTGACATAATAACCTTAATTAATTCCAAAATTTAATTCGCAAAGTTATTCTATTGAGATTGCATTTTGATTGTCTTTTTCAATGTCTGTAAGAAATACCTGATGTCTTCAGATTATATTTCTTGAAAAATATACTGCGCCCTAATCGCAAGAATCTCATGATTACACGAATCCACGTGATAGAATATAATAGGTTGATTTCTGTCTCTGTTCGCTTTCGGTTTTTTAAATTTCAATTGGCTGAATAATTCAATTTAGATCACATGTATTCATGGATAGCCTGCTCGCTGCAGGACTGGGTAATATTGCGAAATTGGAAAATTAGCATATTTTGCTGCGTGGTTATAAGAGTGCTAAAATGATCCCATGACTCCTGGGAAAAATCAAGGAATGGCTCTATATACTGACATAATAACCTTAATTGATTTGAAAATTTAATTCGAAAAGTTATTCGATTGAGATTGCATTTTGATTGTGTTTTTAATGTCTGTAAAAAATACCTGATGTCATCAGATGATATTTCGGGAAAAATATACTGCGCCTCAATCGCAAGAATCTCATGATTACACGAATTCATGTAATAGAATATGAGAGGTTGATTTCTGTCTCTGTTCGCTTTCGGTTTTTTAAAATTTCAATTGGCTAAATAGTTCAATTGATATCGCATGTATTCATTGATAACCTGCTCGCTGCAGGACTGGGAAATATTGTGAGATTGAAAAATCAGCATATTTTGCTGCGTGGTTATGAGAGTGCTAAAATGATCTCATGACTCCTGGGAAAAATCAAGGAATGGCTCTATATATAGACCTAATAACGTTAATTGATTCCAAAATTTGATTCGAAAAGTTATTCTATTGAGTTTGCATTTTGATTGATGTTTTCAATGTCTGTAAGAAATACCTGATGTCTTCAGATGTTATTTCGGGAAAAATATACTGCGCCCCAATTGCAAGAATCTCATGATTACACGAATTCACGTGATAGAATATAATAGGTTGAGGTCTGTCTCTGTTCGCTTTCCATTTTTTAAAATTTCAATTTGCTGAATAGTTAAATTTAGATCGCAAGTATTAATGGAGAACCTGCCCGCTACAGAACTTGGTAATATTGCAAAATTGAAGAATCAGCATATTTTGCTGCGTGGTTACAAGAGTGCTGGAAGAAATTCATGACTCCTGGGAAAAATCAAGGAGTAGCTCTATACCTTGACATAATAACGTTAATTGATTTGAAATCTTAATTCGTAAGTTATTTTATTGAGATGCATTTTAATTGTTGTTTTCAATGTCTGTAAGAAGTACCTGATGTCTTTAGCGGATATTTTGGGAAAAATATACTGCGCCTCAATCGCAAGAATCTCATGATTACACGAATTCACGTGATAGAATATAATAGGTTGATTTCTCTCTCTGTTCGCTTTCGGTTTTTTGAAATTTCAATTGGCTGAATAGTTCAATTGAGATCACATGCATTCATGGATAGCCTGCTCGCTGCAGGACTGGGTAATATTGCGAAATTGAAAAATTAGCATATTTTGCTGCGTGGTTATAAGAGTGCTAAAATGATCTCATGACTCCTGGGAAAAATCAAGAAATGGCTCTATATATTGACATAATAACCTTAATTGATTTGAAAATTCAATTCGAAAAGTTATTCGATTGAGATTGCATTTTGATTGTTGTTTTCAATGTCTGTAAAAAATACCTGATGTCATCAGATGATATTTCGAGGAAAATAGACTGCGCCCCAATCGCAAGAATTTCATGATTACACGAATTCACGTGATAGAATATAATAGGTTGATTTCTGTCTCTGTTCGCTTTCGGTTTTTTCAAATTTCAATTGGCTGAACAGTTCAATTTAGATCGCATGTATTCATGAATAACCTGCTCGCTGCAGGACTGGGAAATATTGTGAGATTGAAAAATCAGCATATTTTGCTGCGTGGTTATGAGAGTGCTAAAATGATCTCATGACTCCTGGGAAAAATCAAGGAATGGCTCTATATATAGACCTAATAACGTTAATTGATTCCAAAATTTGATTCGAAAAGTTATTCTATTGAGATTGCATTTTGATTGATGTTTTCAATGTCTGTAAGAAATACCTGATGTCTTCAGATGTTATTTCAGGAAAAATATACTGCGCCCCAATTGCAAGAATCTCATGATTACACGAATTCACGTGATAGAATATAATAGGTTGAGGTCTGTCTCTGTTCGCTTTCGGTTTTCTAAAATTTCAATTGGCTGAATAGTTCAATTTAGATCGCATGTACTTATGGATAGCCTGCTCGCTGGTGGACTGGGTAATATTGCGAAATCGAAAAATTAGCATATTTTGCTGCGTGGTTATAGGAGTGCTAAAATGATCTCATGACTCCTGGGGAAAATCAAGGAATTGCTTTATATATTGACATAATAACCTTAATTGATTTGAAAATTCAGTTCGAAAAGTTATTCGATTTAGATTGCATTTTTATTGTTGTTTCCAATGTCTGTAAGAAGTACCTGATGTCTTTAGCGGATATTTGGGGAAAAATATACTGCGCCTCAATCGCAAGAATCTCATGATTACACGAATTCATGTAATAGAATATGAGAGGTTGATGTCTGTCTCTGTTCGCTTTCGGTTTTTTAAAATTTCAATTCGCTGAATAGTTCGATTTAGATCGCATGTCTTCATGAATTACTTGCTCGCTGCAGGACTGGGTAATATTGTGAGATTAAAAATTTAGCATATTTTGCTGCGTGGTTATAGAAGTGCTAAAATGATCCTATGACTCCCGGGTAAAATTAAGGAATGGCTCTATATATTGACATAATAACCTTAATTGATTTGAAAATTCAATTCGAAAAGTTATCCGATTGAGATTGCATTTTGATTGTTGTTTTCAATGTCTGTAAAAAATATCTGATGTCATCAGATGATATTTCGGGAGAAATATACTGCGCCTCAATCGCGAGAATCTCATGATTGCACGAATTCATGTAATAGAATATGAGAGGTTGATTTCTGTTTCTGTTCGCTTTCGGTTTTTTGAAATTTCAATTGGCTGCATAGTTCAATTTAGATTGCATGTATTCATGGATAACCTGCTCGCTGCAGGACTGGGTAATATTGCGAATTTGAAAAATTAGCATATTTTGCTGCGTGGTTATAAGAGTGCTAAAATGATCTCATGACTTCTGGGAAAAATCAAGGAATGGCTCTATATATTGACATAATAGCCTAAATTGATTTGAAAATTCAATTCGAAAAGTTATTTGATTGAGATTGCATTTTGATTGTCTTTTTTAATGTCTGTAAGAAATTCCTGATGTCTTCAGATGATATTTCGTGAAAAATATACTGCGCTTCAATCGCAAGAATCTCATGATTACACGAATTCACGTGATAGAATATAATAGGTTGATTTCCGTATCTATTAGCTTCGCGGTTATTTAAAATTTTCATTCGCTGAATAGTAAAATTTAGATCGCAAGTATTCATGGATAACCTGCCCGCTACAGAACTTGGTAATATTGCAAAATTGAATAATCAGCATATTTTGCTGCGTGGTTACAAGAGTGCTGAATCAAATTCATGAATCCTGGGAAAAATCAAGGAGTAGCTCTATACCTTGACATAATAACGTTAATTGATTTGAAAATTGAATTCGAAAAGTTATTTTATTGAGATTGCATTTTAATTGTTGTTTTCAATTTCTGTAAGAAGTACCTGATGTCTTTAGCGGATATTTTGGGAAAAATATACTGCGCCTCAATCGCAAAAATCTCATGATTACACGAATTCATGTAACTAAATATGAGAGGTTGATTTCTGTCTCCGTTCGCTTTCGGTTTTTTAAAATTTTAATTGGCTGCATAGTTCAATTTAGATTGCATGTATTCATGGATAACCTGCTCGCTGCAGGACTGAGTATTATTGTGAGATTGAAAAATCAGCATATTTTGCTGCGTGGTTATGAGAGTGCTAAAATGATCTTATGACTCCTGGAAAAAATCAAGGAATGGCTCTATATATTGACATAATAACCTTAATTGATTCCAAAATTTAATTCGAAAAGTTATTCTATTGAGATTGCATTTTGATTGTCTTTTTCAATGTCTGTAAGAAATACCTGATGTCTTCAGATGACATTTCGTGAAAAATATACTGCGCCCCAATCGCAAGAATCTCATGATTACACGAATTCACGTGATAGAATATAATAGGTTGATTTCTGTCTCTGTTCGCTTTCGATTTTTTAAAATTTCATTTCGCTGAATAGTTAAATTTAGATCGCAAGTATTCATGGAGAACCTGCCCGCTACAGAACTTGGTAATATTGCAAAATTGAAGAATCAGCATATTTTGCTGCGTGGTTACAAGAGTGCTGAAAGAAATTCATGACGCCTGGGAAAAATCAAGGAGTAGCTCTATACCTTGACATAATAACGTTAATTGATTTGAAATCTTAATTCGTAAGTTATTTTATTGAGATTGCATTTTAATTGTTGTTTTCAATGTCTGTAAGAAGTACCTGATGTCTTTAGCGGATATTTTGGGAAAAATATACTGCGCCTCAATCGCAAGAATCTCATGATTACACGAATTCACGTGATAGAATATAATAGGTTGATTTCTGTCTCTGTTCGCTTTCGGTTTTTTGAAATTTCAATTGGCTGAATAGTTCAATTGAGATCACATGCATTCATGGATAGCCTGCTCGCTGCAGGACTGGGTAATATTGCGAAATTGAAAAATTAGCATATTTTGCTGCGTGGTTATAAGAGTGCTAAAATGATCTCATGACTCCTGGGAAAAATCAAGGAATGGCTCTATATATTGACATAATAACCTTAATTGATTTGAAAATTCAATTCGAAAAGTTATTCGATTGAGATTGCATTTTGATTGTTGTTTTCAATGTCTGTAAAAAATACCTGATGTCATCAGATGATATTTCGAGGAAAATAGACTGCGCCCCAATCGCAAGAATTTCATGATTACACGAATTCACGTGATAGAATATAATAGGTTGATTTCTGTCTCTGTTCGCTTTCGGTTTTTTCAAATTTCAATTGGCTGAACAGTTCAATTTAGATCGCATGTATTCATGAATAACCTGCTCGCTGCAGGACTGGGAAATATTGTGAGATTGAAAAATCAGCATATTTTGCTGCGTGGTTATGAGAGTGCTAAAATGATCTCATGACTCCTGGGAAAAATCAAGGAATAGCTCTATATATAGACCTAATAACGTTAATTGATTCCAAAATTTGATTAGAAAAGTTATTCTATTGAGATTGCATTTTGATTGATGTTTTCAATGTCTGTACGAAATACCTGATGTCTTCAGATGTTATTTCGGGAAAAATATACTGCGCCCCAATTGCAAGAATCTCATGATTACACGAATTCACGTGATAGAATATAATAGGTTGAGGTCTGTCTCTGTTCGCTTTCGGTTTTCTAAAATTTCAATTGGCTGAATAGTTCAATTTAGATCGCATGTACTTATGGATAGCCTGCTCGCTGGTGGACTGGGTAATATTGCGAAATCGAAAAATTAGCATATTTTGCTGCGTGGTTATAGGAGTGCTAAAATGATCTCATGACTCCCGGGGAAAATCAAGGAATTGCTTTATATATTGACATAATAACCTTAATTGATTTGAAAATTCAATTCGAAAAGTTATTCGATTTAGATTGCATTTTTATTGTTGTTTCCAATGTCTGTAAGAAGTACCTGATGTCTTTAGCGGATATTTCGGGAAAAATATACTGCGCCTCAATCGCAAGAATCTCATGATTACACGAATTCATGTAATAGAATATGAGAGGTTGATGTCTGTCTCTGTTCGCTTTCGGTTTTTTAAAATTTCAATTCGCTGAATAGTTCGATTTAGATCGCATGTCTTCATGAATTACTTGCTCGCTGCAGGACTGGGTAATATTGTGAGATTAAAAATTTAGCATATTTTGCTGCGTGGTTATAGAAGTGCTAAAATGATCTCATGACTCCCGGGTAAAATTAAGGGATAGCTCTATATATTGACATAATAACCTTAATTGATTTGAAAATTCAATTCGAAAAGTTATTCGATTGAGATTGCATTTTGATTGTTGTTTTCAATGTCTGTAAAAAATATCTGATGTCATCAGATGATATTTCGGGAGAAATATACTGCGCCTCAATCGCGAGAATCTCATGATTGCACGAATTCATGTAATAGAATATGAGAGGTTGATTTCTGTCTCTGTTCGCTTTCGGTTTTTTGAAATTTCAATTGGCTGCATAGTTCAATTTAGATTGCATGTATTCATGGATAACCTGCTCGCTGCAGGACTGAGTATTATTGTGAGATTAAAAAATCAGCATATTTTGCTGCGTGGTTATGAGAGTGCTAAAATGATCTTATGACTCCTGGGAAAAATCAAGAAATGGCTCTATATATTGACATAATAACCTTAATTGATTCCAAAATTTAATTCGAATAGTTATTCTATTGAGATTGCATTTTGATTGTCTTTTTCAATGCCTGTCAGAAATACCTGATGTCTTCAGATGATATTTCGTGAAAAATATACTGCGCCCCAATCGCAAGAATCTCATGATTACACGAATTCACGTGATAGAATATAATAGGTTGATTTCTGTCTCTGTTCGCTTTCGGTTTTTTAAAATTTCAATTGGCTGAATAGTTCAATTAAGATCGCATGTATTTATGGATAGCCTGCTCGCTGCAGGACTGGGTAATATTGCGAATTTGAAAAATTAGCATATTTTGCTGCGTGGTTATAAGAGTGCTAAAATGATCTCATGACTCCTGGGAAAAATCAAGGAATAGCTCTATATATTGACATAATAGCCTTAATTGATTTGAAAATTCAATTCGAAAAGTTATTTGATTGAGATTGCATTTTGATTGTCTTTTTCAATGTCTGTAAGAAATTCCTGATGTCTTCAGATGATATTTCGTGAAAAATATACTGCGCCCCAATCGCAAGAATCTCATGATTACACGAATTCACGTGATAGAATATAATAGGTTGATTTCTGTCTCTGTTCGCTTTCGATTTTTTAAAATTTCATTTCGCTGAATAGTTAAATTTAGATCGCAAGTATTCATGGAGAACCTGCCCGCTACAGAACTTGGTAATATTGCAAAATTGAAGAATCAGCATATTTTGCTGCGTGGTTACAAGAGTGCTGAAAGAAATTCATGACGCCTGGGAAAAATCAAGGAGTAGCTCTATACCTTGACATAATAACGTTAATTGATTTGAAATCTTAATTCGTAAGTTATTTTATTGAGATTGCATTTTAATTGTTGTTTTCAATGTCTGTAAGAAGTACCTGATGTCTTTAGCGGATATTTTGGGAAAAATATACTGCGCCTCAATCGCAAGAATCTCATGATTACACGAATTCACGTGATAGAATATAATAGGTTGATTTCTGTCTCTGTTCGCTTTCGGTTTTTTGAAATTTCAATTGGCTGAATAGTTCAATTGAGATCACATGCATTCATGGATAGCCTGCTCGCTGCAGGACTGGGTAATATTGCGAAATTGAAAAATTAGCATATTTTGCGGCGTGGTTATAAGAGTGCTAAAATGATCTCATGACTCCTGGGAAAAATCAAGGAATGGCTCTATATATTGACATAATAACCTTAATTGATTTGAAAATTCAATTCGAAAAGTTATTCGATTGAGATTTCATTTTGATTGTTGTTTTCAATGTCTGTAAAAAATACCTGATGTCATCAGATGATATTTCGAGTAAAATATACTGCGCCCCAATCGCAAGAATTTCATGATTACACGAATGCACGTGATAGAATATAATAGGTTGATTTCTGTCTCTGTTCGCTGTCGGTTTTTTAAAATTTCAATTGGCTGAACAGTTCAATTTAGATCGCATGTATTCATGAATAACTTGCTCGCTGCAGGATTAAGTAATATTGTAAGATTAAAAAATCAGCATATTTTGCTGCGTGGTTATGGGAGTGCTAAAATGATCTCATGACTCCTGGGAAAAATCAAGGAATGGCTCTATATATAGACCTAATAACGTTAATTGATTCCAAAATTTGATTCGAAAAGTTATTCTATTGAGATTGCATTTTGATTGATGTTTTCAATGTCTGTAAGAAATACCTGATGTCTTCAGATGTTATTTCGGGAAAAATATACTGCGCCCCAATCGCAAGAATCTCATGATTACACGAATTCACGTGATAGAATATAATAGGTTGATTTCTGTCTCTGTTCGCTTTCGGTTTTTTAAAATTTCAATTGGCTGAATAGTTCAATTAAGATCGAATGTATTTATGGATAGCCTGCTCGCTGCAGGACTGGGTAATATTGCGAATTTGAAAAATTAGCATATTTTGCTGCGTGGTTATAAGAGTGCTAAAATGATCTCATGACTCCTGGGAAAAATCAAGGAATAGCTCTATATATTGACATAATAGCCTTAATTGATTTGAAAATTCAATTCGAAAAGTTATTTGATTGAGATTGCATTTTGATTGTCTTTTTCAATGTCTGTAAGAAATTCCTGATGTCTTCAGATGATATTTCGTGAAAAATATACTGCGCTTCAATCGCAAGAATCTCATGATTACACGAATTCACGTGATAGAATATAATAGGTTGATTTCCGTATCTATTAGCTTCGCGGTTATTTAAAATTTTCATTCGCTGAATAGTAAAATTTAGATCGCAAGTATTCATGGATAACCTGCCCGCTACAGAACTTGGTAATATTGCAAAATTGAAAAATCAGCATATTTTGCTGCGTGGTTACAAGAGTGCTGAATCAAATTCATGAATCCTGGGAAAAATCAAGGAGTAGCTCTATACCTTGACATAATAACGTTAATTGATTTGAAAATTGAATTCGAAAAGTTATTTTATTGAGATTGCATTTTAATTGTTGTTTTCAATTTCTGTAAGAAGTACCTGATGTCTTTAGCGGATATTTTGGGAAAAATATACTGCGCCTCAATCGCAAAAATCTCATGATTACACGAATTCATGTAACTGAATATGAGAGGTTGATTTCTGTCTCCGTTCGCTTTCGGTTTTTTAAAATTTCAATTGGCTGCATAGTTCAATTTAGATTGCATGTATTCATGGATAACCTGCTCGCTGCAGGACTGAGTATTATTGTGAGATTGAAAAATCAGCATATTTTGCTGCGTGGTTATGAGAGTGCTAAAATGATCTTATGACTCCTGGAAAAAATCAAGGAATGGCTCTATATATTGACATAATAACCTTAATTGATTCCAAAATTTAATTCGAAAAGTTATTCTATTGAGATTGCATTTTGATTGTCTTTTTCAATGTCTGTAAGAAATACCTGATGTCTTCAGATGACATTTCGTGAAAAATATACTGCGCCCCAATCGCAAGAATCTCATGATTACACGAATTCACGTGATAGAATATAATAGGTTGATTTCTGTCTCTGTTCGCTTTCGATTTTTTAAAATTTCATTTCGCTGAATAGTTAAATTTAGATCGCAAGTATTCATGGAGAACCTGCCCGCTACAGAACTTGGTAATATTGCAAAATTGAAGAATCAGCATATTTTGCTGCGTGGTTACAAGAGTGCTGAAAGAAATTCATGACGCCTGGGAAAAATCAAGGAGTAGCTCTATACCTTGACATAATAACGTTAATTGATTTGAAATCTTAATTCGTAAGTTATTTTATTGAGATTGCATTTTAATTGTTGTTTTCAATGTCTGTAAGAAGTACCTGATGTCTTTAGCGGATATTTTGGGAAAAATATACTGCGCCTCAATCGCAAGAATCTCATGATTACACGAATTCACGTGATAGAATATAATAGGTTGATTTCTGTCTCTGTTCGCTTTCGGTTTTTTGAAATTTCAATTGGCTGAATAGTTCAATTGAGATCACATGCATTCATGGATAGCCTGCTCGCTGCAGGACTGGGTAATATTGCGAAATTGAAAAATTAGCATATTTTGCGGCGTGGTTATAAGAGTGCTAAAATGATCTCATGACTCCTGGGAAAAATCAAGGAATGGCTCTATATATTGACATAATAACCTTAATTGATTTGAAAATTCAATTCGAAAAGTTATTCGATTGAGATTTCATTTTGATTGTTGTTTTCAATGTCTGTAAAAAATACCTGATGTCATCAGATGATATTTCGAGTAAAATATACTGCGCCCCAATCGCAAGAATTTCATGATTACACGAATTCACGTGATAGAATATAATAGGTTGATTTCTGTCTCTGTTCGCTTTCGGTTTTTTAAAATTTCAATTGGCTGAACAGTTCAATTTAGATCGCATGTATTCATGAATAACTTGCTCGCTGCAGGATTAAGTAATATTGTAAGATTAAAAAATCAGCATATTTTGCTGCGTGGTTATGGGAGTGCTAAAATGATCTCATGACTCCTGGGAAAAATCAAGGAATGGCTCTATATATAGACCTAATAACGTTAATTGATTCCAAAATTTGATTCGAAAAGTTATTCTATTGAGATTGCATTTTGATTGATGTTTTCAATGTCTGTAAGAAATACCTGATGTCTTCAGATGTTATTTCGGGAAAAATATACTGCGCCCCAATCGCAAGAATCTCATGATTACACGAATTCACGTGATAGAATATAATAGGTTGATTTCTGTCTCTGTTCGCTTTCGGTTTTTTAAAATTTCAATTGGCTGAATAGTTCAATTAAGATCGCATGTATTTATGGATAGCCTGCTCGCTGCAGGACTGGGTAATATTGCGAATTTGAAAAATTAGCATATTTTGCTGCGTGGTTATAAGAGTGCTAAAATGATCTCATGACTCCTGGGAAAAATCAAGGAATAGCTCTATATATTGACATAATAGCCTTAATTGATTTGAAAATTCAATTCGAAAAGTTATTTGATTGAGATTGCATTTTGATTGTCTTTTTCAATGTCTGTAAGAAATTCCTGATGTCTTCAGATGATATTTCGTGAAAAATATACTGCGCTTCAATCGCAAGAATCTCATGATTACACGAATTCACGTGATAGAATATAATAGGTTGATTTCCGTATCTATTCGCTTCGCGGTTATTTAAAATTTTCATTCGCTGAATAGTAAAATTTAGATCGCAAGTATTCATGGATAACCTGCCCGCTACAGAACTTGGTAATATTGCAAAATTGAAAAATCAGCATATTTTGCTGCGTGGTTACAAGAGTGCTGAATCAAATTCATGAATCCTGGGAAAAATCAAGGAGTAGCTCTATACCTTGACATAATAACGTTAATTGATTTGAAAATTGAATTCGAAAAGTTATTTTATTGAGATTGCATTTTAATTGTTGTTTTCAATTTCTGTAAGAAGTACCTGATGTCTTTAGCGGATATTTTGGGAAAAATATACTGCGCCTCAATCGCAAAAATCTCATGATTACACGAATTCGAGTAACTGAATATGAGAGGTTGATTTCTGTCTCCGTTCGCTTTCGGTTTTTCAAAATTTCAATTGGCTGCATAGTTCAATTTAGATTGCATGTATTCATGGATAACCTGCTCGCTGCAGGACTGAGTATTATTGTGAGATTGAAAAATCAGCATATTTTGCTGCGTGGTTATGAGAGTGCTAAAATGATCTTATGACTCCTGGAAAAAATCAAGGAATGGCTCTATATATTGACATAATAACCTTAATTGATTCCAAAATTTAATTCGAAAAGTTATTCTATTAAGATTGCATTTTGATTGACTTTTTCAATGTCTGTAAGAAATACCTGATATCTTCAGATGACATTTCGTGAAAAATATACTGCGCCCCAATCGCAAGAATCTCATGATTACACGAATTCACGTGATAGAATATAATAGGTTGATTTCTGTCTCTGTTCGCTTTCGATTTTTTAAAATTTCATTTCGCTGAATAGTTAAATTTAGATCGCAAGTATTCATGGAGAACCTGCCCGCTACAGAACTTGGTAATATTGCAAAATTGAAGAATCAGCATATTTTGCTGCGTGGTTACAAGAGTGCTGAAAGAAATTCATGACGCCTGGGAAAAATCAAGGAGTAGCTCTATACCTTGACATAATAACGTTAATTGATTTGAAATCTTAATTCGTAAGTTATTTTATTGAGATTGCATTTTAATTGTTGTTTTCAATGTCTGTAAGAAGTACCTGATGTCTTTAGCGGATATTTTGGGAAAAATATACTGCGCCTCAATCGCAAGAATCTCATGATTACACGAATTCACGTGATAGAATATAATAGGTTGATTTCTGTCTCTGTTCGCTTTCGGTTTTTTGAAATTTCAATTGGCTGAATAGTTCAATTGAGATCACATGCATTCATGGATAGCCTGCTCGCTGCAGGACTGGGTAATATTGCGAAATTGAAAAATTAGCATATTTTGCTGCGTGGTTATAAGAGTGCTAAAATGATCTCATGACTCCTGGGAAAAATCAAGGAATGGCTCTATATATTGACATAATAACCTTAATTGATTCCAAAATTTAATTCGAATAGTTATTCTATTGAGATTGCATTTTGATTGTCTTTTTCAATGCCTGTCAGAAATACCTGATGTCTTCAGATGATATTTAGTGAAAAATATACTGCGCCCCAATCGCAAGAATCTCATGATTACACGAATTCACGTGATAGAATATAATAGGTTGATTTCTGTCTCTGTTCGCTTTCGGTTTTTTAAAATTTCAATTGGCTGAATAGTTCAATTAAGATCGCATGTATTTATGGATAGCCTGCTCGCTGCAGGACTGGGTAATATTGCGAATTTGAAAAATTAGCATATTTTGCTGCGTGGTTATAAGAGTGCTAAAATGATCTCATGACTCCTGGGAAAAATCAAGGAATAGCTCTATATATTGACATAATAGCCTTAATTGATTTGAAAATTCAATTCGAAAAGTTATTTGATTGAGATTGCATTTTGATTGTCTTTTTCAATGTCTGTAAGAAATTCCTGATGTCTTCAGATGATATTTCGTGAAAAATATACTGCGCTTCAATCGCAAGAATCTCATGATTACACGAATTCACGTGATAGAATATAATAGGTTGATTTCCGTATCTATTAGCTTCGCGGTTATTTAAAATTTTCATTCGCTGAATAGTAAAATTTAGATCGCAAGTATTCATGGATAACCTGCCCGCTACAGAACTTGGTAATATTGCAAAATTGAAAAATCAGCATATTTTGCTGCGTGGTTACAAGAGTGCTGAATCAAATTCATGAATCCTGGGAAAAATCAAGGAGTAGCTCTATACCTTGACATAATAACGTTAATTGATTTGAAAATTGAATTCGAAAAGTTATTTTATTGAGATTGCATTTTAATTGTTGTTTTCAATTTCTGTAAGAAGTACCTGATGTCTTTAGCGGATATTTTGGGAAAAATATACTGCGCCTCAATCGCAAAAATCTCATGATTACACGAATTCATGTAACTGAATATGAGAGGTTGATTTCTGTCTCCGTTCGCTTTCGGTTTTTTAAAATTTCAATTGGCTGCATAGTTCAATTTAGATTGCATGTATTCATGGATAACCTGCTCGCTGCAGGACTGAGTATTATTGTGAGATTGAAAAATCAGCATATTTTGCTGCGTGGTTATGAGAGTGCTAAAATGATCTTATGACTCCTGGAAAAAATCAAGGAATGGCTCTATATATTGACATAATAACCTTAATTGATTCCAAAATTTAATTCGAAAAGTTATTCTATTGAGATTGCATTTTGATTGTCTTTTTCAATGTCTGTAAGAAATACCTGATGTCTTCAGATGACATTTCGTGAAAAATATACTGCGCCCCAATCGCAAGAATCTCATGATTACACGAATTCACGTGATAGAATATAATAGGTTGATTTCTGTCTCTGTTCGCTTTCGATTTTTTAAAATTTCATTTCGCTGAATAGTTAAATTTAGATCGCAAGTATTCATGGAGAACCTGCCCGCTACAGAACTTGGTAATATTGCAAAATTGAAGAATCAGCATATTTTGCTGCGTGGTTACAAGAGTGCTGAAAGAAATTCATGACGCCTGGGAAAAATCAAGGAGTAGCTCTATACCTTGACATAATAACGTTAATTGATTTGAAATCTTAATTCGTAAGTTATTTTATTGAGATTGCATTTTAATTGTTGTTTTCAATGTCTGTAAGAAGTACCTGATGTCTTTAGCGGATATTTTGGGAAAAATATACTGCGCCTCAATCGCAAGAATCTCATGATTACACGAATTCACGTGATAGAATATAATAGGTTGATTTCTGTCTCTGTTCGCTTTCGGTTTTTTGAAATTTCAATTGGCTGAATAGTTCAATTGAGATCACATGCATTCATGGATAGCCTGCTCGCTGCAGGACTGGGTAATATTGCGAAATTGAAAAATTAGCATATTTTGCGGCGTGGTTATAAGAGTGCTAAAATGATCTCATGACTCCTGGGAAAAATCAAGGAATGGCTCTATATATTGACATAATAACCTTAATTGATTTGAAAATTCAATTCGAAAAGTTATTCGATTGAGATTTCATTTTGATTGTTGTTTTCAATGTCTGTAAAAAATACCTGATGTCATCAGATGATATTTCGAGTAAAATATACTGCGCCCCAATCGCAAGAATTTCATGATTACACGAATTCACGTGATAGAATATAATAGGTTGATTTCTGTCTCTGTTCGCTTTCGGTTTTTTAAAATTTCAATTGGCTGAACAGTTCAATTTAGATCGCATGTATTCATGAATAACTTGCTCGCTGCAGGATTAAGTAATATTGTAAGATTAAAAAATCAGCATATTTTGCTGCGTGGTTATGGGAGTGCTAAAATGATCTCATGACTCCTGGGAAAAATCAAGGAATGGCTCTATATATAGACCTAATAACGTTAATTGATTCCAAAATTTGATTCGAAAAGTTATTCTATTGAGATTGCATTTTGATTGATGTTTTCAATGTCTGTAAGAAATACCTGATGTCTTCAGATGTTATTTCGGGAAAAATATACTGCGCCCCAATCGCAAGAATCTCATGATTACACGAATTCACGTGATAGAATATAATAGGTTGATTTCTGTCTCTGTTCGCTTTCGGTTTTTTAAAATTTCAATTGGCTGAATAGTTCAATTAAGATCGCATGTATTTATGGATAGCCTGCTCGCTGCAGGACTGGGTAATATTGCGAATTTGAAAAATTAGCATATTTTGCTGCGTGGTTATAAGAGTGCTAAAATGATCTCATGACTCCTGGGAAAAATCAAGGAATAGCTCTATATATTGACATAATAGCCTTAATTGATTTGAAAATTCAATTCGAAAAGTTATTTGATTGAGATTGCATTTTGATTGTCTTTTTCAATGTCTGTAAGAAATTCCTGATGTCTTCAGATGATATTTCGTGAAAAATATACTGCGCTTCAATCGCAAGAATCTCATGATTACACGAATTCACGTGATAGAATATAATAGGTTGATTTCCGTATCTATTCGCTTCGCGGTTATTTAAAATTTTCATTCGCTGAATAGTAAAATTTAGATCGCAAGTATTCATGGATAACCTGCCCGCTACAGAACTTGGTAATATTGCAAAATTGAAAAATCAGCATATTTTGCTGCGTGGTTACAAGAGTGCTGAATCAAATTCATGAATCCTGGGAAAAATCAAGGAGTAGCTCTATACCTTGACATAATAACGTTAATTGATTTGAAAATTGAATTCGAAAAGTTATTTTATTGAGATTGCATTTTAATTGTTGTTTTCAATTTCTGTAAGAAGTACCTGATGTCTTTAGCGGATATTTTGGGAAAAATATACTGCGCCTCAATCGCAAAAATCTCATGATTACACGAATTCGAGTAACTGAATATGAGAGGTTGATTTCTGTCTCCGTTCGCTTTCGGTTTTTCAAAATTTCAATTGGCTGCATAGTTCAATTTAGATTGCATGTATTCATGGATAACCTGCTCGCTGCAGGACTGAGTATTATTGTGAGATTGAAAAATCAGCATATTTTGCTGCGTGGTTATGAGAGTGCTAAAATGATCTTATGACTCCTGGAAAAAATCAAGGAATGGCTCTATATATTGACATAATAACCTTAATTGATTCCAAAATTTAATTCGAAAAGTTATTCTATTAAGATTGCATTTTGATTGACTTTTTCAATGTCTGTAAGAAATACCTGATATCTTCAGATGACATTTCGTGAAAAATATACTGCGCCCCAATCGCAAGAATCTCATGATTACACGAATTCACGTGATAGAATATAATAGGTTGATTTCTGTCTCTGTTCGCTTTCGATTTTTTAAAATTTCATTTCGCTGAATAGTTAAATTTAGATCGCAAGTATTCATGGAGAACCTGCCCGCTACAGAACTTGGTAATATTGCAAAATTGAAGAATCAGCATATTTTGCTGCGTGGTTACAAGAGTGCTGAAAGAAATTCATGACGCCTGGGAAAAATCAAGGAGTAGCTCTATACCTTGACATAATAACGTTAATTGATTTGAAATCTTAATTCGTAAGTTATTTTATTGAGATTGCATTTTAATTGTTGTTTTCAATGTCTGTAAGAAGTACCTGATGTCTTTAGCGGATATTTTGGGAAAAATATACTGCGCCTCAATCGCAAGAATCTCATGATTACACGAATTCACGTGATAGAATATAATAGGTTGATTTCTGTCTCTGTTCGCTTTCGGTTTTTTGAAATTTCAATTGGCTGAATAGTTCAATTGAGATCACATGCATTCATGGATAGCCTGCTCGCTGCAGGACTGGGTAATATTGCGAAATTGAAAAATTAGCATATTTTGCTGCGTGGTTATAAGAGTGCTAAAATGATCTCATGACTCCTGGGAAAAATCAAGGAATGGCTCTATATATTGACATAATAACCTTAATTGATTCCAAAATTTAATTCGAATAGTTATTCTATTGAGATTGCATTTTGATTGTCTTTTTCAATGCCTGTCAGAAATACCTGATGTCTTCAGATGATATTTAGTGAAAAATATACTGCGCCCCAATCGCAAGAATCTCATGATTACACGAATTCACGTGATAGAATATAATAGGTTGATTTCTGTCTCTGTTCGCTTTCGGTTTTTTAAAATTTCAATTGGCTGAATAGTTCAATTAAGATCGCATGTATTTATGGATAGCCTGCTCGCTGCAGGACTGGGTAATATTGCGAATTTGAAAAATTAGCATATTTTGCTGCGTGGTTATAAGAGTGCTAAAATGATCTCATGACTCCTGGGAAAAATCAAGGAATAGCTCTATATATTGACATAATAGCCTTAATTGATTTGAAAATTCAATTCGAAAAGTTATTTGATTGAGATTGCATTTTGATTGTCTTTTTCAATGTCTGTAAGAAATTCCTGATGTCTTCAGATGATATTTCGTGAAAAATATACTGCGCTTCAATCGCAAGAATCTCATGATTACACGAATTCACGTGATAGAATATAATAGGTTGATTTCCGTATCTATTAGCTTCGCGGTTATTTAAAATTTTCATTCGCTGAATAGTAAAATTTAGATCGCAAGTATTCATGGATAACCTGCCCGCTACAGAACTTGGTAATATTGCAAAATTGAAAAATCAGCATATTTTGCTGCGTGGTTACAAGAGTGCTGAATCAAATTCATGAATCCTGGGAAAAATCAAGGAGTAGCTCTATACCTTGACATAATAACGTTAATTGATTTGAAAATTGAATTCGAAAAGTTATTTTATTGAGATTGCATTTTAATTGTTGTTTTCAATTTCTGTAAGAAGTACCTGATGTCTTTAGCGGATATTTTGGGAAAAATATACTGCGCCTCAATCGCAAAAATCTCATGATTACACGAATTCATGTAACTGAATATGAGAGGTTGATTTCTGTCTCCGTTCGCTTTCGGTTTTTTAAAATTTCAATTGGCTGCATAGTTCAATTTAGATTGCATGTATTCATGGATAACCTGCTCGCTGCAGGACTGAGTATTATTGTGAGATTGAAAAATCAGCATATTTTGCTGCGTGGTTATGAGAGTGCTAAAATGATCTTATGACTCCTGGAAAAAATCAAGGAATGGCTCTATATATTGACATAATAACCTTAATTGATTCCAAAATTTAATTCGAAAAGTTATTCTATTGAGATTGCATTTTGATTGTCTTTTTCAATGTCTGTAAGAAATACCTGATGTCTTCAGATGACATTTCGTGAAAAATATACTGCGCCCCAATCGCAAGAATCTCATGATTACACGAATTCACGTGATAGAATATAATAGGTTGATTTCTGTCTCTGTTCGCTTTCGATTTTTTAAAATTTCATTTCGCTGAATAGTTAAATTTAGATCGCAAGTATTCATGGAGAACCTGCCCGCTACAGAACTTGGTAATATTGCAAAATTGAAGAATCAGCATATTTTGCTGCGTGGTTACAAGAGTGCTGAAAGAAATTCATGACGCCTGGGAAAAATCAAGGAGTAGCTCTATACCTTGACATAATAACGTTAATTGATTTGAAATCTTAATTCGTAAGTTATTTTATTGAGATTGCATTTTAATTGTTGTTTTCAATGTCTGTAAGAAGTACCTGATGTCTTTAGCGGATATTTTGGGAAAAATATACTGCGCCTCAATCGCAAGAATCTCATGATTACACGAATTCACGTGATAGAATATAATAGGTTGATTTCTGTCTCTGTTCGCTTTCGGTTTTTTGAAATTTCAATTGGCTGAATAGTTCAATTGAGATCACATGCATTCATGGATAGCCTGCTCGCTGCAGGACTGGGTAATATTGCGAAATTGAAAAATTAGCATATTTTGCGGCGTGGTTATAAGAGTGCTAAAATGATCTCATGACTCCTGGGAAAAATCAAGGAATGGCTCTATATATTGACATAATAACCTTAATTGATTTGAAAATTCAATTCGAAAAGTTATTCGATTGAGATTTCATTTTGATTGTTGTTTTCAATGTCTGTAAAAAATACCTGATGTCATCAGATGATATTTCGAGTAAAATATACTGCGCCCCAATCGCAAGAATTTCATGATTACACGAATTCACGTGATAGAATATAATAGGTTGATTTCTGTCTCTGTTCGCTTTCGGTTTTTTAAAATTTCAATTGGCTGAACAGTTCAATTTAGATCGCATGTATTCATGAATAACTTGCTCGCTGCAGGATTAAGTAATATTGTAAGATTAAAAAATCAGCATATTTTGCTGCGTGGTTATGGGAGTGCTAAAATGATCTCATGACTCCTGGGAAAAATCAAGGAATGGCTCTATATATAGACCTAATAACGTTAATTGATTCCAAAATTTGATTCGAAAAGTTATTCTATTGAGATTGCATTTTGATTGATGTTTTCAATGTCTGTAAGAAATACCTGATGTCTTCAGATGTTATTTCGGGAAAAATATACTGCGCCCCAATCGCAAGAATCTCATGATTACACGAATTCACGTGATAGAATATAATAGGTTGATTTCTGTCTCTGTTCGCTTTCGGTTTTTTAAAATTTCAATTGGCTGAATAGTTCAATTAAGATCGCATGTATTTATGGATAGCCTGCTCGCTGCAGGACTGGGTAATATTGCGAATTTGAAAAATTAGCATATTTTGCTGCGTGGTTATAAGAGTGCTAAAATGATCTCATGACTCCTGGGAAAAATCAAGGAATAGCTCTATATATTGACATAATAGCCTTAATTGATTTGAAAATTCAATTCGAAAAGTTATTTGATTGAGATTGCATTTTGATTGTCTTTTTCAATGTCTGTAAGAAATTCCTGATGTCTTCAGATGATATTTCGTGAAAAATATACTGCGCTTCAATCGCAAGAATCTCATGATTACACGAATTCACGTGATAGAATATAATAGGTTGATTTCCGTATCTATTCGCTTCGCGGTTATTTAAAATTTTCATTCGCTGAATAGTAAAATTTAGATCGCAAGTATTCATGGATAACCTGCCCGCTACAGAACTTGGTAATATTGCAAAATTGAAAAATCAGCATATTTTGCTGCGTGGTTACAAGAGTGCTGAATCAAATTCATGAATCCTGGGAAAAATCAAGGAGTAGCTCTATACCTTGACATAATAACGTTAATTGATTTGAAAATTGAATTCGAAAAGTTATTTTATTGAGATTGCATTTTAATTGTTGTTTTCAATTTCTGTAAGAAGTACCTGATGTCTTTAGCGGATATTTTGGGAAAAATATACTGCGCCTCAATCGCAAAAATCTCATGATTACACGAATTCATGTAACTGAATATGAGAGGTTGATTTCTGTCTCCGTTCGCTTTCGGTTTTTCAAAATTTCAATTGGCTGCATAGTTCAATTTAGATTGCATGTATTCATGGATAACCTGCTCGCTGCAGGACTGAGTATTATTGTGAGATTGAAAAATCAGCATATTTTGCTGCGTGGTTATGAGAGTGCTAAAATGATCTTATGACTCCTGGAAAAAATCAAGGAATGGCTCTATATATTGACATAATAACCTTAATTGATTCCAAAATTTAATTCGAAAAGTTATTCTATTAAGATTGCATTTTGATTGACTTTTTCAATGTCTGTAAGAAATACCTGATGTCTTCAGATGACATTTCGTGAAAAATATACTGCGCCCCAATCGCAAGAATCTCATGATTACACGAATTCACGTGATAGAATATAATAGGTTGATTTCTGTCTCTGTTCGCTTTCGATTTTTTAAAATTTCATTTCGCTGAATAGTTAAATTTAGATCGCAAGTATTCATGGAGAACCTGCCCGCTACAGAACTTGGTAATATTGCAAAATTGAAGAATCAGCATATTTTGCTGCGTGGTTACAAGAGTGCTGAAAGAAATTCATGACGCCTGGGAAAAATCAAGGAGTAGCTCTATACCTTGACATAATAACGTTAATTGATTTGAAATCTTAATTCGTAAGTTATTTTATTGAGATTGCATTTTAATTGTTGTTTTCAATGTCTGTAAGAAGTACCTGATGTCTTTAGCGGATATTTTGGGAAAAATATACTGCGCCTCAATCGCAAGAATCTCATGATTACACGAATTCACGTGATAGAATATAATAGGTTGATTTCTGTCTCTGTTCGCTTTCGGTTTTTTGAAAATCCAATTGGCTGAATAGTTCAATTGAGATCACATGCATTCATGGATAGCCTGCTCGCTGCAGGACTGGGTAATATTGCGAAATTGAAAAATTAGCATATTTTGCTGCGTGGTTATAAGAGTGCTAAAATGATCTCATGACTCCTGGGAAAAATCAAGGAATGGCTCTATATATTGACATAATAACCTTAATTGATTTGAAAATTCAATTCGAAAAGTTATTCGATTGAGATTGCATTTTGATTGTTGTTTTCAATGTCTGTAAAAAATACCTGATGTCATCAGATGATATTTCGAGTAAAATATACTGCGCCCCAATCGCAAGAATTTCATGATTACACGAATTCACGTGATAGAATATAATAGGTTGATTTCTGTCTCTGTTCGCTTTCGGTTTTTTAAAATTTCAATTGGCTGAACAGTTCAATTTAGATCGCATGTATTCATGAATAACTTGCTCGCTGCAGGATTAAGTAATGTTGTAAGATTAAAAAATCAGCATATTTTGCTGCGTGGTTATGGGAGTGCTAAAATGATCTCATGACTCCTGGGAAAAATCAAGGAATGGCTCTATATATAGACCTAATAACGTTAATTGATTCCAAAATTTGATTCGAAAAGTTATTCTATTGAGATTGCATTTTGATTGATGTTTTCAATGTCTGTAAGAAATACCTGATGTCTTCAGATGTTATTTCGGGAAAAATATACTGCGCCCCAATCGCAAGAATCTCATGATTACACGAATTCACGTGATAGAATATAATAGGTTGAGGTCTGTCTCTGTTCGCTTTCGGTCTTCTAAAATTTCAATTCGCTGAATAGTTCAATTTTGATCGCATGTACTTATGGATAGCCTGCTCGCTGGTGGACTGGGTAATATTGCGAAATCGAAAAATAAGCATATTTTGCTGCGTGTTTATAGGAGTGCTAAAATGATCTCATGACTTCTGGGAAAAATCAAGGAATGGCTCTATATATAGAACTAATAACGTTCATTGATTCCAAAATTTGATTCGAAAAGTTATTCTATTGAGATTGCATTTTTATTGTCTTTTTCAATGTCTGTAAGAAATACCTGATGTCTTCAGATGATATTTCGTAAAAAATATACTGCGCCCCAATCGCAAGAATCTCATGATTACACGAATTCACGTGATAGAATATAATAGGTTGACTTCTGTCTCTGTTCGCTTTCGGTTTTTTAAAATTTCAATTGGCTGAATAGTTCAATTGAGATCACATGTATTCATGGATAGCCTGCTCGCTGCAGGACGAGGTAATATTGCGAAATTGAAAAATTAGCATATTTTGCTGCGTGGTTATAAGAGTGCTAAAATGATCTCATGACTCCTGGGAAAAATCAAGGAATGGCTCTATATATTCACATAATAACCTTGATTGATTTGAAAATTCAATTCGAAAAGTTATTCGATTGAGATTGCATTTTGATTGTTGTTTTCAATGTCTGTAAAAAATACCTGATGTCATCAGATGATATTTCGAGGAAAATATACTGCGCCCCAATCGCAAAAATTTCATGATTACACGAATTCACGTGATAGACTATAATAGGTTGATTTCTGTCTCTGTTCGCTTTCGGTTTTTTAAAATTTCAATTGGCTGAACAGTTCAATTTAGATCGCATGTATTTATGAATAACTTGCTCGCTGCAGGATTGAGTAATATTGTAAGATTAAAAAATCAGCATATTTTGCTGCGTGGTTATGGGAGTGCTAAAATGATCTCATGACTCCTGGGAAAAATCAAGGAATGGCTCTATATATAGACCTAATAACGTTAATTGATTCCAAAATTTGATTCGAAAAGTTATTCTATTGAGATTGCATTTTGATTGATGTTTTCAATGTCTGTAAGAAATACCTGATGTCTTCAGATGTTATTCCGGGGAAAATATACTGCGCCCCATTCGCAAGAATCTCATGATTACACGAATTCACGTGATAGAATATAATAGGTTGAGGTCTGTCTCTGTTCGCTTTCGGTCTTCTAAAATTTCAATTGGCTGAATAGTTCAATTTAGATCGCATGTACTTATGGATAGCCTGCTCGCTGGTGGACTGGGTAATATTGCGAAATCGAAAAATAAGCATATTTTGCTGCGTGGTTATAGGAGTGCTAAAATGATCTCATGACTTCTGGGAAAAATCAAGGAATGGCTCTATATATAGACCTAATAACGTTCATTGATTCCAAAATTTGATTCGAAAAGTTATTCTATTGAGATTGCATTTTGATTGTCTTTTTTAATGTCTGTAAGAAATACCTGATGTCTTCAGATGATATTTCGTAAAAAATATACTGCGCCCCAATCGCAAGAATCTCATGATTACACGAATTCACGTGATAGAATATAATAGGTTGATTTCTGTCTCTGTTCGCTTTCGGTTTTCTAAAATTTCAATTGGCTGAATAGTTCAATTTAGATCGCATGTATTTATGGATAACCTGCTCGCTAGTGGACTGGGTAATATTGCGAAATTGTAAAATCAGCATATTTTGCTGCGTGGTTGTAGGAGTGCTAAAATGATCTCATGACTCCCGGGAAACATCAAGGAATGGCTCTATATATTGACATAATAACGTTAATTGATTTAAACTTCAATTCGAAAAGTTATTCGATTGAGATTGCATTTTGATTGTTGTTTTCAATGTCTGTAAAAAATACCTGATGTCATCAGATGATATTTCGAGGAAAATATACTGCGCCCCAATCGCAAGAATTTCATGATTACACGAATTCACGTGATGAAATATAAGATGTTGATTTCCGTATCTATTCGCTTTCGGTTATTTAAAATTTTAATTCGCTGAATAGTTAAATTTAGATCGCAAATATTCATGGATAACCTGCCCGCTCCAGAACTTGGTAATATTGCAAAATTGAAAAATCAGCATATTTTGCTGCGTGGTTACAAGAGTGCTGAAACAAATTCATGACTCTTGGGAAAAATCAAGGAGTAGCTCTATACCTTTACATAATAACGTTAATTGATTTGAGAATTCAATTCGAAAAGTTATTTTATTGAGATTGCATTTTGATTGTTGTTTCCAATGTCTGTAAGAAATACCTGATGTCTTTAGCGGATATTTCGGGAAATATATACTGCGCCTCAATCGCAAGAATCTCATGATTACACGAATTCATGTAATAGAATATGAGAGGTTGATTTCTGTCTCTGTTCGCTTTCGGTTTTTTAAAATTTCAATTGGCTAAATAGTTCAATTTAGATCGCATGTATTTATGGATAAACTCCTCGCTGCATGACTGGGTAATATTGTGAGATTGAAAAATCAGCATATTTTGCTGCGTGGTTATAAGAGTGCTAAAATGATCTTATGACTCCTAGGAAAAATCAAGGAATGGCTCTATATATTGACATAATAACGTTAACTGATTTGGAAATTCAATTTGAAAAACTATTCTATTGAGATCGCATTTTGATTGATGTTTTCAATTTCTGTAAGAAATACCTGATGTCTTCAGATGATATTTCGGGAAAAATATACTGCGCCCTAATCAAAAGAATCTAATGATTACACGAATTCACGTGATAAAATATAATAGGTTGATGTCTGTCTCTGTTCGCTTTCGGTTTTCTAAAATTTCAATTGACTGTATAGTTCAATTTAGATCGCATGTATTTATGGATAGCCTGCTCGCTGGTGGACTAAGTAATATTGCAAAATTGGAAAAGCAGTATATTTTACTGCGTGGTTACCAGAGTGCTGAAACAAATTCATGACTCCTGGGAAAAATCAAGGAGTAGCTCTATACCTTGACATAATAACGTTAATTGATTTGAAAATTTAATTCGAAAAGTTATTTTATTGAGATTGAATTTTAATTGTTGTTTTCAATGTCTGTAAGAAGTACCTGATGTCTTTAGCGGATATTTTAGGAAAAATATACTGCGCCTCAATCGCAAGAATCTCATGATTACACGAATTCATGTAATAGAATATGAGAGGTTGATTTCTGTCTCTGTTCGCTTTCGGTTTTTTAAAATATCAATTGTCTGCATAGTGCAATTTAGAACGCATGTATTTATTGATAACCTGCTCGCTGCAGGACTGGGTAATATTGTGAGATTGAAAAATCAGCATATTTTGCCGCGTGATTATGAGAGTGCTAAAATGATCTCATGACTCTTGGGAAAAATCAAGGAATAGCTCCATATATAGAGACCTAATAACGTTAATTGATTCCAAAATTTAATTCGAAAAGTTATTCTATTGAGATTGCATTTTGATTGTCTTTTTCAATGTCTGTAAGAAATACCTGATGTCTTAAGATGATATTTCGTGAAAAATATACTGCGCCCCAATCGCAAGAATCTCATGATTACACGAATTTACGTGATAGAATATAATAGGTTGATTTCTGTCTCTGTTTGCTTTCGGTTTTTAAAAATTTCAATTCGCTGAACAGTTCAATTTAGATCGCATGTATTCATGAATAACTTGCTCGCTGCAGGATTGAGTAATATTGCAAGATTAAAAAATCAGCATATTTTGCTGCGTGGTTATGGGAGTGCTAAAATGATCTCATGACTCCTGGGAAAAATCAAGGAATGGCTCTATATATAGACCTAATAACGTTAATTGATTCTAAAATTTGATTCGAAAAGTTATTCTATTGAGATTGCATTTTGATTGTCTTTTTCAATGTCTGTAAGAAATACCTGATGTCTTCAGATGATATTTCGTGAAAAATATACTGCGCCCCAATCGCAAGAATCTCATGATTACACGAATTCACGTGATAGAATATAATAGGTTGATTTCTGTCTCTGTTCGCTTTCGGTTTTTTAAAATTTCTATTGGCTAAATAGTTCAATTGAGATCACATGTATTCATGGATAGCCTGCTCGCTGCAGGACTGGATAATATTGCGAAATTGAAAAATTAGCATATTTTGCTGCGTGGTTATAAGAGTGCTAAAATGATCTCATGACTCCTGGGAAAAATCAAGGAATGGCTCTATATATTGACATAATAACCTAAATTGATTTGAAAATTCAATTCGAAAAGTTATTCGATTGAGATTGCATTTTGATTGTTGTTTTCAATGTCTGTAAAAAATACATGATGTCATCAGATGATATTTCGAGGAAAATATACTGCGCCCCAATCGCAAGAATTTCATGATGACACGAATTCACGTGATAGAATATAATAGGTTGATTTCTGTCTCTGTTCGCTTTCGGTTTTTTAAAATTTCAATTGGCTGAACAGTTCAATTTAGATCGCATGTATTCATGAATAACTTGCTCGCTGCAGCATTGAGTAATATTGTAAGATTAAAAAATCAGCATATTTTGCTGCGTGGTTATGGAAGTGCTAAAATGATCTCATGACTCCTGGGAAAAATCAAGGAATGGCTCTATATATAGACCTTATAACGTTAATTGATTCCAAAATTTAATTCGAAAAGTTATTCTATTGAGATTGCATTTTGATTGTCTTTTTCAATGTCTGTAAGAAATACCTGATGTCTTCAGATGATATTTCGTGAAAAATATACTGCGCCCCAATCGCAAGAATCTCATAATTACACGAATTCACGTGATAGAATATAATAGGTTGATTTCTGTCTCTGTTCGCTTTCGGTTTTTTAAAATTTCAATTGGCTGAACAGTTCAATTTAGATCGCATGTACTTATGGATAGCCTGCTCGCTGGTGGACTGAATAATATTGCGAAATCGAAAAATTAGCATATTTTGCTGCGTGGTTATAGGAGAGCTAAAATGATCTCATGACTCCTGGGAAAAATCAAGGAATGGCTCTATATATAGACCTAATAACGTTAATTGATTCCAAAATTTGATTCGAAACGTTATTCTATTGAGATTGCATTTCGATTGTCTTTTTCAATGTCTGTAAGAAATACCTGATGTCTTCAGATGATATTTCGTGAAAAATATACTGCGCCCCAATCGCAAGAATCTCATGATTACACGAATTCACGTGATAGAATATAATAGGTTGATTTCTGTCTCTGTTCGCTTTCGGTTTTTTAAAATTTCAATTGGCTGAATAGTTCAATTGAGATCACATGTATTCATGGATAGCCTGCTCGCTGCAGGACTGGGTAATATTGCGAAATTGAAAAATTAGCATATTTTGCTGCGTGGTTGTAAGAGTGCTAAAATGATCTCATGACTACCGGGAAAAATCAAGGAATGGCTCTATATATTGACATAATAACCTTAATTGATTTGAAAATTCAATTCGAAAAGTTATTCGATTGAGATTGCATTTTGATTGTTGTTTTGAATGTCTGTAAAAAATACCTGATGTCATCAGATGATATTTCGAGGAAAATATACTGCGCCCCAATCGCAAAAATTTCATGATTACACGAATTCACGTGATAGAATATAATAGGTTGATTTCTGTCTCTGTTCGCTTTCGGTTTTTTAAAATTTCAATTGGCTGAACAGTTCAATTTAGATCGCATGTATTCATGAATAACTTGCTCGCTGCAGGATTGAGTAATATTGTAAGATTAAAAAATCAGCATATTTTGCTGCGTGGTTATGTGAGTGCTAAAATGATCTCATGACTCCTGGGAAAAATCAAGGAATGGCTCTATACATAGACCTAATAACGTTAATTGATTCCAAAATTTGATTCGAAAAGTTATTCTATTGAGATTGCATTTTGATTGATGTTTTCAATGTCTGTAAGAAATACCTGATTTCTTCAGATGTTATTTCGGGAAAAATATACTGCGCCCCAATCGCAAGAATCTCATGATTACACGAATTCACGTGATAGAATATAATAGGTTGAGGTCTGTCTCTGTTCGCTTTCGGTTTTCTAAAATTTCAATTGGCTGGATAGTTCAATTTAGATCGCATGTACTTATGGATAGCCTGCTCGCTGGTGGATTGGGTAATATTGCGAAATCGAAAAATTAGCATATTTTGCTGCGTGGTTATAGGGGTGCTAAAATGATCTCATGACTCACGGGGAAAATCAAGGAATTGCTTTATATATTGACATAATAACCTTAATTGATTTGAAAATTCAATTCGAAAAGTTATTCGATTGAGATTGCATTTTGATTGTTGTTTTCAATGTCTGTAAAAAATACCTGATGTCATCAGATGATATTTCGAGGAAAATATACTGCGCCCCAATCGCAAGAATTTCATGATTACACGAATTCACGTGATAGAATATAAGATGTTGCTTTCCGTATCTATTCGCTTTCGGTTATTTAAAATTTTAATTCGCTGAATAGTTAAATTTAGATCGCAAGTATTCATGGATAACCTGCCCGCTACAGAACTTGGTAATATTGCAAAATTGAAAAATCAGCATATTTTGCTGCGTGGTTACAAGAGTGCTGAAACAAATTCATGACTCTTGGGAAAAATCAAGGAGTAGCTCTATACCTTGACATAACAACGTTAATTGATTTGAGAATTCAATTCGAAAAGTTATTTTATTGAGATTGCATTTTGATTGTTGTTTCCAATGTCTGTAAGAAATACCTGATGTCTTTAGCGGATATTTCGGGAAATATATACTGCGCCTCAATCGCAAGAATCTCATCATTACACGAATTCATGTAATAGAATATGAGAGGTTGATTTCTGACTCTGTTCGCTTTCGATTTTTTAAAATTTCAATTGGCTAAATAGTTCAATTTAGATCGCATGTATCTATGGATAACCTGCTCGCTGCATGACTGGGTAATATTGTGAGATTGAAAAATCAGCATATTTTGCTGCGTGGTTATAGGAGTGCTAAAATGATCTTATGACTCCTAGGAAAAATCAAGGAATGGCTCTATATATTGACATAATAACGTTAACTGATTTGGAAATTCAATTTGAAAAACTATTCTATTGAGATCGCATTTTGATTGATGTTTTCAATTTCTGTAAGAAATACCTGATGTCTTCAGATGATATTTCGGGAAAAATATTCTGCGCCCTAATCGCAAGAATCTCATGATTACACGAATTCACGTGATAAAATATAATAGGTTGATGTCTGTCTCTGTTCGCTTTAGGTTTTCTAAAATTTCAATTAACTGTGTAGTTCAATTTAGATCGCATGTATTCATGGATAGCCTGCTCGCTGGTGGACTAAGTAATATTGCAAAATTGGAAAAGCAGCATATTTTGCTGCGTGGTTACCAGAGTGCTGAAACAAATTCATGACTCCTGGGAAAAATCAAGGAGTAGCTCTATACCTTGACATAATAACGTTAATTGATTTGAAAATTTAATTCGAAAAGTTATTTTATTGAGATTTCATTTTGATTGTTGTTTTCAATGTCTGTAAGAAGTACCTGATGTCTTTAGCGGATATTTGGGGAAAAATATACTGCGCCTCAATCGCAAGAATCTCATGATTACACGAATTCATGTAATAAAATATGAGAAGTTGATTTCTGTCTCTGTTCGCTTTCGGTTTTTTAAAATTTCAATTGGCTAAATAGTTCAATGGTGATCGCATGTATTCATTGATAACCTGCTCGCTGCAGGACTGGGTAATATTGTGAGATTGAAAAATCAGCATATTTTGCTGCGTGGTTATGAGAGTGCTAAAATGATCTCATGACTCCTGGGAAAAATCAAGGAATAGCTCTATATATAGAGACCTAATAAAGTTAATTGATTCCAAAATTTAATTGGAAAAGTTATTCTATTGAGATTGCATTTTGATTGTCTTTTTCAATGTTGTAAGAAATACCTGATGTCTTCAGATGATATTTCGTGAAAAATATACTGCGCCCAAATCGCAAGAAACTCATGATTACACGAATTCACGTGATAGAATATAATAGGTTGATTTCTGTCTCTGTTCGCTTTCAAATTTTTAAAATTTCAATTGACTGAATAGTTTAATTGAGATCGCATGTATTCATGGATAGCCTGCTCGCTGCAGGACTGGGTAATATTGCAAAATTGAAAAATTAGCATATTTTGCTGCGTGGTTACAAGAATGCTGAAACAAATTCATGACTCCTGGGAAAAATCAAGGAGTAGCTCTATACCTTGACATAATAACGTTAATTGATTTGAAAATTTAATTCGAAAAGTTATCCTATTGAGATTGAATTTTAATTGTTGTTTTAAATGTCTGTAAGAAGTACCTGATGTCTTTAGCGGATATTTTAGGAAAAATATACTGCGCCTCAATCGCAAGAATCTCATGATTACACGAATTCATGTAATAGAATATGAGAGGTTGATTTCTGTCTCTGTTCGCTTTCGGTTTTTTAAAATATCAATTGTCTGCATAGTGCAATTTAGAACGCATGTATTTATTAATAACCTGCTCGCTGCAGGACTGGGTAATATTGTGAGATTGAAAAATCAGCATATTTTGCCGCGTGATTATGAGAGTGCTAAAATGATCTCATGACTCTTGGGAAAAATCAAGGAATAGCTCCATATATAGAGACCTAATAACGTTAATTGATTCCAAAATTTAATTCGAAAAGTTATTCTATTGAGATTGCATTTTGATTGTCTTTTTCAATGTCTGTAAGAAATACCTGATGTCTTAAGATGATATTTCGTGAAAAATATACTGCGCCCCAATCGCAAGAATCTCATGATTACACGAATTTACGTGATAGAATATAATAGGTTGATTTCTGTCTCTGTTTGCTTTCGGTTTTTAAAAATTTCAATTCGCTGAACAGTTCAATTTAGATCGCATGTATTCATGAATAACTTGCTCGCTGCAGGATTGAGTAATATTGTAAGATTAAAAAATCAGCATATTTTGCTGCGTGGTTATGGGAGTGCTAAAATGATCTCATGACTCCTGGGAAAAATCAAGGAATGGCTCTATATATAGACCTAATAACGTTAATTGATTCTAAAATTTGATTCGAAAAGTTATTCTATTGAGATTGCATTTTGATTGTCTTTTTCAATGTCTGTAAGAAATACCTGATGTCTTCAGATGATATTTCGTGAAAAATATACTGCGCCCCAATCGCAAGAATCTCATGATTACACGAATTCACGTGATAGAATATAATAGGTTGATTTCTGTCTCTGTTCGCTTTCGGTTTTTTGAAATTTCTATTGGCTAAATAGTTCAATTGAGATCACATGTATTCATGGATAGCCTGCTCGCTGCAGGACTGGATAATATTGCGAAATTGAAAAATTAGCATATTTTGCTGCGTGGTTATAAGAGTGCTAAAATGATCTCATGACTCCTGGGAAAAATCAAGGAATGGCTCTATATATTGACATAATAACCTAAATTGATTTGAAAATTCAATTCGAAAAGTTATTCGATTGAGATTGCATTTTGATTGTTGTTTTCAATGTCTGTAAAAAATACATGATGTCATCAGATGATATTTCGAGGAAAATATACTGCGCCCCAATCGCAAGAATTTCATGATGACACGAATTCACGTGATAGAATATAATAGGTTGATTTCTGTCTCTGTTCGCTTTCGGTTTTTTAAAATTTCAATTGGCTGAACAGTTCAATTTAGATCGCATGTATTCATGAATAACTTGCTCGCTGCAGCATTGAGTAATATTGTAAGATTAAAAAATCAGCATATTTTGCTGCGTGGTTATAGAAGTGCTAAAATGATCTCATGACTCCTGGGAAAAATCAAGGAATGGCTCTATATATAGACCTTATAACGTTAATTGATTCCAAAATTTAATTCGAAAAGTAATTCTATTGAGATTGCATTTTGATTGTCTTTTTCAATGTCTGTAAGAAATACCTGATGTCTTCAGATGATATTTCGTGAAAAATATACTGCGCCCCAATCGCAAGAATCTCATAATTACACGAATTCACGTGATAGAATATAATAGGTTGATTTCTGTCTCTGTTCGCTTTCGGTTTTTTAAAATTTCAATTGGCTGAACAGTTCAATTTAGATCGCATGTACTTATGGATAGCCTGCTCGCTGGTGGACTGAATAATATTGCGAAATCGAAAAATTAGCATATTTTGCTGCGTGGTTATAGGAGAGCTAAAATGATCTCATGACTCCTGGGAAAAATCAAGGAATGGCTCTATATATAGACCTAATAACGTTAATTGATTCCAAAATTTGATTCGAAACGTTATTCTATTGAGATTGCATTTCGATTGTCTTTTTCAATGTCTGTAAGAAATACCTGATGTCTTCAGATGATATTTCGTGAAAAATATACTGCGCCCCAATCGCAAGAATCTCATGATTACACGAATTCACGTGATAGAATATAATAGGTTGATTTCTGTCTCTGTTCGCTTTCGGTTTTTTAAAATTTCAATTGGCTGAATAGTTCAATTGAGATCACATGTATTCATGGATAGCCTGCTCGCTGCAGGACTGGGTAATATTGCGAAATTGAAAAATTAGCATATTTTGCTGCGTGGTTGTAAGAGTGCTAAAATGATCTCATGACTCCCGGGAAAAATCAAGGAATGGCTCTATATATTGACATAATAACCTTAATTGATTTGAAAATTCAATTCGAAAAGTTATTCGATTGAGATTGCATTTTGATTGTTGTTTTGAATGTCTGTAAGAAATACCTGATGTCATCAGATGATATTTCGAGGAAAATATACTGCGCCCCAATCGCAAAAATTTCATGATTACACGAATTCACGTGATAGAATATAATAGGTTGATTTCTGTCTCTGTTCGCTTTCGGTTTTTTAAAATTTCAATTGGCTGAACAGTTCAATTTAGATCGCATGTATTCATGAATAACTTGCTCGCTGCAGGATTGAGTAATATTGTAAGATTAAAAAATCAGCATATTTTGCTGCGTGGTTATGTTAGTGCTAAAATGATCTCATGACTCCTGGGAAAAATCAAGGAATGGCTCTATACATAGACCTAATAACGTTAATTGATTCCAAAATTTGATTCGAAAAGTTATTCTATTGAGATTGCATTTTGATTGATGTTTTCAATGTCTGTAAGAAATACCTGATTTCTTCAGATGTTATTTCGGGAAAAATATACTGCGCCCCAATCGCAAGAATCTCATGATTACACGAATTCACGTGATAGAATATAATAGGTTGAGGTCTGTCTCTGTTCGCTTTCGGTTTTCTAAAATTTCAATTGGCTGGATAGTTCAATTTAGATCGCATGTACTTATGGATAGCCTGCTCGCTGGTGGATTGGGTAATATTGCGAAATCGAAAAATTAGCATATTTTGCTGCGTGGTTATAGGGGTGCTAAAATGATCTCATGACTCACGGGGAAAATCAAGGAATTGCTTTATATATTGACATAATAACCTTAATTGATTTGAAAATTCAATTCGAAAAGTTATTCGATTGAGATTGCATTTTGATTGTTGTTTTCAATGTCTGTAAAAAATACCTGATGTCATCAGATGATATTTCGAGGAAAATATACTGCGCCCCAATCGCAAGAATTTCATGATTACACGAATTCACGTGATAGAATATAAGATGTTGCTTTCCGTATCTATTCGCTTTCGGTTATTTAAAATTTTAATTCGCTGAATAGTTAAATTTAGATCGCAAGTATTCATGGATAACCTGCCCGCTACAGAACTTGGTAATATTGCAAAATTGAAAAATCAGCATATTTTGCTGCGTGGTTACAAGAGTGCTGAAACAAATTCATGACTCTTGGGAAAAATCAAGGAGTAGCTCTATACCTTGACATAACAACGTTAATTGATTTGAGAATTCAATTCGAAAAGTTATTTTATTGAGATTGCATTTTGATTGTTGTTTCCAATGTCTGTAAGAAATACCTGATGTCTTTAGCGGATATTTCGGGAAATATATACTGCGCCTCAATCGCAAGAATCTCATCATTACACGAATTCATGTAATAGAATATGAGAGGTTGATTTCTGACTCTGTTCGCTTTCGATTTTTTAAAATTTCAATTGGCTAAATAGTTCAATTTAGATCGCATGTATCTATGGATAACCTGCTCGCTGCATGACTGGGTAATATTGTGAGATTGAAAAATCAGCATATTTTGCTGCGTGGTTATAGGAGTGCTAAAATGATCTTATGACTCCTAGGAAAAATCAAGGAATGGCTCTATATATTGACATAATAACGTTAACTGATTTGGAAATTCAATTTGAAAAACTATTCTATTGAGATCGCATTTTGATTGATGTTTTCAATTTCTGTAAGAAATACCTGATGTCTTCAGATGATATTTCGGGAAAAATATACTGCGCCCCAATCAAAAGAATCTCATGATTACACGAATTCACGTGATAAAATATAATAGGTTGATGTCTGTCTCTGTTCGCTTTAGGTTTTCTAAAATTTCAATTAACTGTATAGTTCAATTTAGATCGCATGTATTCATGGATAGCCTGCTCGCTGGTGGACTAAGTAATATTGCAAAATTGGAAAAGCAGCATATTTTGCTGCGTGGTTACCAGAGTGCTGAAACAAATTCATGACTCCTGGGAAAAATCAAGGAGTAGCTCTATACCTTGACATAATAACGTTAATTGATTTGGAAATTTAATTCGAAAAGTTATTTTATTGAGATTGCATTTTGATTGTTGTTTTCAATGTCTGTAAGAAGTACCTGATGTCTTTAGCGGATATTTGGGGAAAAATATACTGCGCCTCAATCGCAAGAATCTCATGATTACACGAATTCATGTAATAAAATATGAGAAGTTGATTTCTGTCTCTGTTCGCTTTCGGTTTTTTAAAATTTCAATTGGCTAAATAGTTCAATGGTGATCGCATGTATTCATTGATAACCTGCTCGCTGCAGGACTGGGTAATATTGTGAGATTGAAAAATCAGCATATTTTGCTGCGTGGTTATGAGAGTGCTAAAATGATCTCATGACTCCTGGGAAAAATCAAGGAATAGCTCTGTATATAGAGACCTAATAACGTTAATTGATTCCAAAATTTAATTGGAAAAGTTCTTCTATTGAGATTGCATTTTGATTGTCTTTTTCAATGTTGTAAGAAATACCTGATGTCTTCAGATGATATTTCGTGAAAAATATACTGCGCCCCAATCGCAAGAAACTCATGATTACACGAATTCACGTGATAGAATATAATAGGTTGATTTCTGTCTCTGTTCGCTTTAAATTTTTTAAAATTTCAATTGACTGAATAGTTCAATTGAGATCGCATGTATTCATGGATAGCCTGCTCGCTGCAGGACTGGGTAATATTGCGAAATTGAAAAATTAGCATATTTTGCTGCGTGGTTACAAGAATGCTGAAACAAATTCATGACTCCTGGGAAAAATCAAGGAGTAGCTCTATACCTTGACATAATAACGTTAATTGATTTGAAAATTTAATTCGAAAAGTTATCCTATTGAGATTGCATTTTAATTGTTGTTTTCAATGTCTGTAAGAAGTACCTGATGTCTTTAGCGGATATTTTGGGAAAAATATACTGCGCCTCAATCGCAAGAATCTCATGATTACACGAATTCATGTAATAGAATATGAGAGGTTGATTTCTGTCTCTGTTCGCTTTCGGTTTTTTAAAATATCAATTAGCTGCATAGTGCAATTTAGATCGCATGTATTCATTGATAACCTGCTCGCTGCAGGACTGGGTAATATTGTGAGATTGAAAAATCAGCATATTTTGCTGCGTGATTATGAGAGTGCTAAAATTATCTCATGACTCTTGGGAAAAATTAAGGAATAGCTCCATATATAGAGACCTAATAACGTTAATTGATTCCAAAATTTAATTCGAAAAGTTATTCTATTGAGATTGCATTTTGATTGTCTTTTTCAATGTCTGTCAGAAATACCTGATGTCTTCAGATGATATTTCGTGAAAAATATACTGCGCCCCAATCGCAAGAATCTCATGATTACACGAATTTACGTGATAGAATATAATAGGTTGATTTCTGTCTCTGTTTGCTTTCGGTTTTCTAAAATTTCAATTGGCTGAATAGTTCAATTTAGATCGCATGTACTTATGGATAGCCTGCTCGCTGGTGGACTGGGTAATATTGCGAAATCGAAAAATTAGCATATTTTGCTGCGTGGTTATAGGAGTGCTAAAATGATCTCATGACTCCTGGGAAAAATCAAGGAATGGCTCTATATATAGACCTAATAACGTTCATTGATTCCAAAATTTGATTCGAAAAGTTATTCTATTGAGATTGCATTTTGATTGTCTTTTTCAATGCCTGTAAGAAATACCTGATGTCTTCAGATGATATTTCGTGAAAAATATACTGCGCCCCAATCGCAAGAATCTCATGATTACACGAATTCACGTGATAGAATATAATAGGTTGATTTCTGTCTCTGTTCGCTCTCGGTTTTTTTTATATTTTAATTGGCTGAATAGTTCAATTGAGATCACATGTATTCATGGATAGCCTGCTCGCTGCAGGACTGGGTAATATTGCGAAATTGAAAAATTAGCATATTTTGCTGCGTGGTTATAAGAGTGCTAAAATGATCTCATGACTCCTGGGAAAAATCAAGGAATGGCTCTATATATTGACATAATAACCTTAATTGATTTGAAAATTCAATTCGAAAAGTTATTCGATTGAGATTGCATTTTGATTGTTGTTTTCAATGTCTGTAAAAAATACCTGATGTCATCAGATGATATTTCGAGGAAAATATACTGCGCCCCAATCGCAAAAATTTCATGATTACACGAATTCACGTGATAGAATATAATAGGTTGATTTCTGTCTCTGTTCGCTTTCGGTTTTTTAAAATTTCAATTGGCTGAACAGTTCAATTTAGATCGCATGTATTCATGAATAACTTGCTCGCTGCAGGATTGAGTAATATTGTAAGATTAAAAAATCAGCATATTTTGCTGCGTGGTTATGGGAGTGCTAAAATGATCTCATGACTCCTGGGAAAAATCAAGGAATGGCTCTATATATGGACCTAATAACGTTAATTGATTCCAAAATTTGATTCGAAAAGTTATTCTATTGAGATTGCATTTTGATTGATGTTTTCAATGTCTGTAAGAAAGACCTGATGTCTTCAGATGTTATTTCGGGAAAAATATACTGCGCCCCAATCGCAAGAATCTCATGATTACACGAATTCACGTGATAAAATATAATAGGTTGAGGTCTGTCTCTGTTCGCTTTCGGTTTTCTAAAATTTCAATTGGCTGAATAGTTCAATTTAGATCGCATGTACTTATGAATAGCCTGCTCGCTGGTGGACTGGGTAATATTGCGAAATCGAAAAATTAGCATATTTTGCTGCGTGGTTATAGGGGTGCTAAAATGATCTCATGACTCCCGGGGAAAATCAAGGAATTGCTTTATATATTGACATAATAACCTTAATTGATTTGAAAATTCAATTCGAAAAGTTATTCGATTTAGATTGCATTTTGATTGTTGTTTTCAATGTCTGTAAGAAGTACCTGATGTCTTTAGCGGATATTTCGGGAAAAATATACTGCGCCTCAATCGCAAGAATCTCATGATTACACGAATTCATGTAATAGAATATGAGAGGTTAATTTCTGTCTCTGTTCGCTTTCGGTTTTTTAAAATTTCAATTCGCTGAATGGTTCAATTTAGATCGCATGTATTTATGAATAACTTGCTCGCTGCAGGGCTGGGTAGTATTGTGAGATTAAAAAATCAGCATATTTTGCTGCGTGGTTATAGGAGTGCTAAAATGATCTTATGACTACTGGGAAAAATCAAGAAATGGCTCTATATATTGACATAATAACGTTAACTGTTCTGAAAATTCAATTTGAAAAACTATCCTATTGAGATTGCATTTTGATTGATGTTTTCAATTTCTGTAAGAAATACCTGATGTCTTGAGATGATATTTCGGGAAAAATATACTGCGCCCAAATCGCAAGAATCTCATGATTACACGAATTTACGTGATAGAATATAATAGGTTGGTGTCTGTCTCTGTTCGCTTTTGGTTTTCTAAAATTTCAATTGTCTGAATAGTTCAATTTTGATCGCATGTATTTATGGATAACCTGCTCGCTAGTGGACTGGGTAATATTGCGAAATTGAAAAATTAGCATATTTTGCTGCGTGGTTATAGGAGTGCTAAAATGATCTTATGACTCCTAGGAAAAATCAAGGAATGGCTCTATATATTGACATAATAACGTTAACTGATTTGGAAATTCAATTTGAAAAACTATTCTATTGAGATCGCATTTTGATTGATGTTTTCAATTTGTGTAAGAAATACCTGATGTCTTTAGATGATATTTCGGGAAAAATGTACTGCGCCCCAATCAAAAGAATCTCATGATTACACGAATTCACGTGATAAAATATAATAGGTTGATGTCTGTCTCTGTTCGCTTTAGGTTTTCTAAAATTTCAATTAACTGTATAGTTCAATTTAGATCGCATGTATTCATGGATAGCCTGCTCGCTGGTGGACTAAGTAATATTGCAAAATTGGAAAAGCAGCATATTTTGCTGCGTGGTTACCAGAGTGCTGAAACAAATTCATGACTCCTGGGAAAAATCAAGGAGTAGCTCTATACCTTGACATAATAACGTTAATTGATTTGAAAATTTAATTCGAAAAGTTATTTTATTGAGATTGCATTTTGATTGTTGTTTTCAATGTCTGTAAGAAGTACCTGATGTCTTTAGCGGATATTTGGGGAAAAATATACTGCGCCTCAATCGCAAGAATCTCATGATTACACGAATTCATGTAATAAAATATGAGAAGTTGATTTCTGTCTCTGTTCGCTTTCGGTTTCTTAAAATTTCAATTGGCTAAATAGTTCTATGGTGATCGCATGTATTCATTGATAACCTGCTCGCTGCAGGACTGGGTAATATTGTGAGATTGAAAAATCAGCATATTTTGCTGCGTGGTTATGAAAGTGCTAAAATGATCTCATGACTCCTGGGAAAAATCAAGGAATAGCTCTGTATATAGAGACCTCATAACGTTAATTGATTCCAAAATTTAATTGGAAAAGTTCTTCTATTGAGATTGCATTTTGATTGTCTTTTTCAATGTTGTAAGAAATACCTGATGTCTTCAGATGATATTTCGTGAAAAATATACTGCGCCCCAATCGCAAGAAACTCATGATTACACGAATTCACGTGATAGAATATAATAGGTTGATTTCTGTCTCTGTTCGCTTTCAATTTTTTAAAATTTCAATTGACTGAATAGTTCAATTGAGATCGCATGTATTCATGGATAGCCTGCTCGCTGCAGGACTGGGTAATATTGCGAAATTCAAAAATTAGCATATTTTGCTGCGTGGTTACAAGAATGCTGAAACAAATTCATGACTTCTGGGAAAAATCAAGGAGTAGCTCTATACCTTGACATAATAACGTTAATTGATTTGAAAATTTAATTCGAAAAGTTATCCTATTGAGATTGCATTTTAATTGTTGTTTTCAATGTCTGTAAGAAGTACCTGATGTCTTTAGCGGATATTTTGGGAAAAATATACTGCGCCTCAATCGCAAGAATCTCATGATTACACGAATTCATGTAATAGAATATGAGAGGTTGATTTCTGTCTCTGTGCGCTTTCGGTTTTTTAAAATATCAATTGGCTGCATAGTGCAATTTAGATCGCATGTATTCATTGATAACCTGCTCGCTGCAGGACTGGGTAATATTGTGAGATTGAAAAATCAGCATATTTTGCCGCGTGATTATGAGAGTGCTAAAATGATCTCATGACTCTTGGGAAAAATCAAGGAATAGCTCCATATATAGAGACCTAATAACGTTAATTGATTCCAAAATTTAATTCGAAAAGTTATTCTATTGAGATTGCATTTTGATTGTCTTTTTCAATGTCTGTAAGAAATACCTGATGTCTTCAGATGATATTTCGTGAAAAATATACTGCGCCCCAATCGCAAGAATCTCATGATTACATGAATTTACGTGATAGAATAGAATAGGTTGATTTCTGTCTCTGTTTGCTTTCGGTTTTCTAAAATTTCAATGGGTGAATAGTTCAATTTAGATCGCATGTACTTATGGATAGCCTGCTCGCTGGTGGACTGGGTAATATTGCGAAATCGAAAAATTAGCATATTTAGCTGCGTGTTTATAAGAGTGCTAAAATGATCTCATGACTCCTGGGAAAAATCAAGAAATGGCTCTATATATTGACATAATAACCTTAATTGATTTGAAAATTCAATTCGAAAAGTTATTCGATTGAGATTGCATTTTCATTGTTGTTTTCAATGTCTGTAAAAAATACCTGATGTCATCAGATGATATTTCGAGGAAAATATACTGCGCCCCAATCGCAAGAATCTCATGATTACACGAATTCACGTGATAGAATATAATAGGTTGAGGTCTGTCTCTGTTCGCTTTCGGTTTTCTAAAATTTCAATTGGCTGAATAGTTCAATTTAGATCGCATGTATTCATGGATAACCTGCTCGCTGCAGGACTGAGTATTATTGTGAAATTAAAAAATCAGCATATTTTGCTGCGTGGTTATGGGAGTGCTAAAATGATCTCATGACTCCTGGGAAAAATCAAGGAATGGCTCTATATATAGACCTAATAACGTTAATTGATTCCAAAATTTAATTCGAAAAGTTACTCTATTGAGATTGCATTTTGATTGTCTTTTTCAATGTCTGTCAGAAATACCTGATGTCTTCAGATGATATTTCGTGAAAAATATACTGCGCCCCAATCGCAAGAATCTCATGATTACACGAATTTACGTGATAGAATATAATAGGTTGATTTCTGTCTCTGTTTGCTTTCGGTTTTCTAAAATTTCAATTGGCTGAATAGTTCAATTTAGATCGCATGTACTTATGGATAGCCTGCTCGCTGGTGGACTGGGTAATATTGCGAAATCGAAAAATTAGCATATTTTGCTGCGTGGTTATAGGAGTGCTAAAATGATCTCATGACTCCTGGGAAAAATCAAGGAATGGCTCTATATATAGACCTAATAACGTTCATTGATTCCAAAATTTGATTCGAAAAGTTATTCTATTGAGATTGCATTTTGATTGTCTTTTTCAATGTCTGTAAGAAATACCTGATGTCTTCAGATGATATTTCGTGAAAAATATACTGCGCCCCAATCGCAAGAATCTCATGATTACACGAATTCACGTGATAGAATATAATAGTTTGATTTCTGTCTCTGTTCGCTCTCGGTTTTTTTTATATTTTAATTGGCTGAATAGTTCAATTGAGATCACATGTATTCATGGATAGCCTGCTCGCTGCAGGACTGGGTAATATTGCGAAATTGAAAAATTAGCATATTTTGCTGCGTGGTTATAAGAGTGCTAAAATGATCTCATGACTCCTGGGAAAAATCAAGGAATGGCTCTATATATTGACATAATAACCTTAATTGATTTGAAAATTCAATTCGAAAAGTTATTCGATTGAGATTGCATTTTGATTGTTGTTTTCAATGTCTGTAAAAAATAGCTGATGTCATCAGATGATATTTCGAGGAAAATATACTGCGCCCCAATCGCAAAAATTTCATGATTACACGAATTCACGTGATAGAATATAATAGGTTGATTTCTGTCTCTGTTCGCTTTCGGTTTTTTAAAATTTCAATTGGCTGAACAGTTCAATTTAGATCGCATGTATTCATGGATAACTTGCTCGCTGCAGGATTGAGTAATATTGTAAGATTAAAAAATCAGCATATTTTGCTGCGTGGTTATGGGAGTGCTAAAATGATCTCATGACTCCTGGGAAAAATCAAGGAATGGCTCTATATATAGACCTAATAACGTTAATTGATTCCAAAATTTGATTCGAAAAGTTATTCTATTGGGATTGCATTTTGATTGATGTTTTCAATGTCTGTAAGAAAGACCTGATGTCTTCAGATGTTATTTCGGGAAAAATATACTGCGCCCCAATCGCAAGAATCTCATGATTACACGAATTCACGTGATAAAATATAATAGGTTGAGGTCTGTCTCTGTTCGCTTTCGGTTTTCTAAAATTTCAATTGGCTGAATAGTTCAATTTAGATCGCATGTACTTATGAATAGCCTGCTCGCTGGTGGACTGGGTAATATTGCGAAATCGAAAAATTAGCATATTTTGCTGCGTGGTTATAGGGGTGCTAAAATGATCTCATGACTCCCGGGGAAAATCAAGGAATTGCTTTATATATTGACATAATAACCATAATTGATTTGAAAATTCAATTCGAAAAGTTATTCGATTTAGATTGCATTTTGATTGTTGTTTTCAATGTCTGTAAGAAGTACCTGATGTCTTTAGCGGATATTTCGGGAAAAATATACTGCGCCTCAATCGCAAGAATCTCATGATTACACGAATTTACGTGATAGAATATAATAGGTTGATTTCTGTCTCTGTTCGCTTTCGGTTTTCTAAAATTTCAATTGGCTGAATAGTTCAATTTAGATCGCATGTATTTATGAATAACTTGCTCGCTGCAGGACTGGGTAGTATTGTGAGATTAAAAAATCAGCATATTTTGCTGCGTGGTTATAGGAGTGCTAAAATGATCTTATGACTACTGGGAAAAATCAAGAAATGGCTCTATATATTGACATAATAACGTTAACTGTTCTGAAAATTCAATTTGAAAAACTATCCTATTGAGATTGCATTTTGATTGATGTTTTCAATTTCTGTAAGAAATACCTGATGTCTTGAGATGATATTTCGGGAAAAATATACTGCGCCCAAATCGCAAGAATCTCATGATTACACGAATTTACGTGATAGAATATAATAGGTTGATTTCTGTCTCTGTTCGCTTTCGGTTTTCTAAAATTTCAATTGGCTGAATAGTTCAATTTAGATCGCATGTATTTATGGATAACCTGCTCGCTAGTGGACTGGGTAATATTGCGAAATTGAAAAATTAGCATATTTTGCTGCGTGGTTATAGGAGTGCTAAAATGATGTTATGACTCCTAGGAAAAATCAAGGAATGGCTCTATATATTGACATAATAACGTTAACTGATTTGGAAATTCAATTTGAAAAACTATTCTATTGAGATCGCATTTTGATTGATGTTTTCAATTTGTGTAAGAAATACCTGATGTCTTTAGATGATATTTCGGGAAAAATGTACTGCGCCCCAATCAAAAGAATCTCATGATTACACGAATTCACGTGATAAAATATAATAGGTTGATGTCTGTCTCTGTTCGCTTTAGGTTTTCTAAAATTTCAATTAACTGTATAGTTCAATTTAGATCGCATGTATTCATGGATAGCCTGCTCGCTGGTGGACTAAGTAATATTGCAAAATTGGAAAAGCAGCATATTTTGCTGCGTGGTTACCAGAGTGCTGAAACAAATTCATGACTCCTGGGAAAAATCAAGGAGTAGCTCTATACCTTGACATAATAACGTTAATTGATTTGAAAATTTAATTCGAAAAGTTATCCTATTGAGATTGCATTTTAATTGTTGTTTTCAATGTCTGTAAGAAGTACCTGATGTCTTTAGCGGATATTTTGGGAAAAATATACTGCGCCTCAATCGCAAGAATCTCATGATTACACGAATTCATGTAATAGAATATGAGAGGTTGATTTCTGTCTCTGTTCGCTTTCGGTTTTTTAAAATATCAATTGGCTGCATAGTGCAATTTAGATCGCATGTATTCATTGATAACCTGCTCGCTGCAGGACTGGGTAATATTGTGAGATTGAAAAATCAGCATATTTTGCCGCGTGATTATGAGAGTGCTAAAATGATCTCATGACTCTTGGGAAAAATCAAGGAATAGCTCTATATATAGACCTAATAACGTTAATTGATTCCAAAATTTAATTCGAAAAGTTATTCTATTGCGATTGCATTTTGATTGTCTTTTTCAATGTCTGTCAGAAATACCTGATGTCTTCAGATGATATTTCGTGAAAAATATACTGCGCCCCAATCGCAAGAATCTCATGATTACACGAATTTACGTGATAGAATATAATAGGTTGATTTCTGTCTCTGTTTGCTTTCGGTTTTCTAAAATTTCAATTGGCTGAATAGTTCAATTTAGATCGCATGTACTTATGGATAGCCTGCTCGCTGGTGGACTGGGTAATATTGCGAAATCGAAAAATTAGCATATTTTGCTGCGTGGTTATAGGAGTGCTAAAATGATCTCATGACTCCTGGGAAAAATCAAGGAATGACTCTATATATAGACCTAATAACGTTCATTGTTTCCAAAATTTGATTCGAAAAGTTATTCTATTGAGATTGCATTTTGATTGTCTTTTTCAATGTCTGTAAGAAATACCTGATGTCTTCAGATGATATTTCGTGAAAAATATACTGCGCCCCAATCCCAAGAATCTCATGATTACACGAATTCACGTGATAGAATATAATAGGTTGATTTCTGTCTCTGTTCGCTCTCGGTTTTTTTTATATTTTAATTGGCTGAATAGTTCAATTGAGATCACATGTATTCATGGATAGCCTGCTCGCTGCAGGACTGGGTAATATTGCGAAATTGAAAAATTAGCATATTTTGCTGCGTGGTTATAAGAGTGCTAAAATGATCTCATGACTCCTGGGAAAAATCAAGGAATGGCTCTATATATTGACATAATAACCTTAATTGATTTGAAAATTCAATTCGAAAAGTTATTCGATTGAGATTGCATTTTGATTGTTGTTTTCAATGTCTGTAAAAAATAGCTGATGTCATCAGATGATATTTCGAGGAAAATATACTGCGCCCCAATCGCAAAAATTTCATGATTACACGAATTCACGTGATAGAATATAATAGGTTGATTTCTGTCTCTGTTCGCTTTCGGTTTTTTAAAATTTCAATTGGCTGAACAGTTCAATTTAGATCGCATGTATTCATGAATAACTTGCTCGCTGCAGGATTGAGTAATATTGTAAGATTAAAAAATCAGCATATTTTGCTGCGTGGTTATGGGAGTGCTAAAATGATCTCATGACTCCTGGGAAAAATCAAGGAATGGCTCTATATATAGACCTAATAACGTTAATTGATTCCAAAATTTGATTCGAAAAGTTATTCTATTGAGATTGCATTTTGATTGAGGTTTTCAATGTCTGTAAGAAAGTCCTGATGTCTTCAGATGTTATTTCGGGAAAAATATACTGCGCCCCAATCGCAAGAATCTCATGATTACACGAATTCACGTGATAGAATATAATAGGTTGATTTCTGTCTCTGTTCGCTCTCGGTTTTTTTTATATTTTAATTGGCTGAATAGTTCAATTGAGATCACATGTATTCATGGATAGCCTGCTCGCTGCAGGACTGGGTAATATTGCGAAATCGAAAAATTAGCATATTTTGCTGCGTGGTTATAGGGGTGCTAAAATGATCTCATGACTCCCGGGGAAAATCAAGGAATTGCTTTATATATTGACATAATAACCTTAATTGATTTGAAAATTCAATTCGAAAAGTTATTCGATTTAGATTGCATTTTGATTGTTGTTTTCAATGTCTGTAAGAAGTACCTGATGTCTTTAGCGGATATTTCGGGAAAAATATACTGCGCTTCAATCGCAAGAATCTCATGATTACACGAATTCATGTAATAGAATATGAGAGGTTTATTTCTGTCTCTGTTCGCTTTCGGTTTTTTAAAATTTCAATTCGCTGAATGGTTCAATTTAGATCGCATGTATTTATGAATAACTTGCTCGCTGCAGGACTGGGTAGTATTGTGAGATTAAAAAATCAGCATATTTTGCTGCGTGGTTATAGGAGTGCTAAAATGATCTTATGACTACTGGGAAAAATCAAGAAATGGCTCTATATATTGACATAATAACGTTAACTGTTCTGAAAATTCAATTTGAAAAACTATCCTATTGAGATTGCATTTTGATTGATGTTTTCAATTTCTGTAAGAAATACCTGATGTCGCGAGATGATATTTCGGGAAAAATATACTGCGCCCAAATCGCAAGAATCTCATGATTACACGAATTTACGTGATAGAATATAATAGGTTGATTTCTGTCTCTGTTCGCTTTCGGTTTTCTAAAATTTCAATTGGCTGAATAGTTCAATTTAGATCGCATGTATTTATGGATAACCTGCTCGCTAGTGGACTGGGTAATATTGCGAAATTGAAAAATTAGCATATTTTGCTGCGTGGTTATAGGAGTGCTAAAATGATCTTATGACTCCTAGGAAAAATCAAGGAATGGCTCTATATATTGACATAATAACGTTAACTGATTTGGAAATTCAATTTGAAAAACTATTCTATTGAGATCGCATTTTGATTGATGTTTTCAATTTGTGTAAGAAATACCTGATGTCTTTAGATGATATTTCGGGAAAAATGTACTGCGCCCCAATCAAAAGAATCTCATGATTACACGAATTCACGTGATAAAATATAATAGGTTGATGTCTGTCTCTGTTCGCTTTAGGTTTTCTAAAATTTCAATTAACTGTATAGTTCAATTTAGATCGCATGTATTCATGGATAGCCTGCTCGCTGGTGGACTAAGTAATATTGCAAAATTGGAAAAGCAGCATATTTTGCTGCGTGGTTACCAGAGTGCTGAAACAAATTCATGACTCCTGGGAAAAATCAAGGAGTAGCTCTATACCTTGACATAATAACGTTAATTGATTTGAAAATTTAATTCGAAAAGTTATTTTAATGAGATTGCATTTCGATTGTTGTTTTCAATGTCTGTAAGAAGTACCTGATGTCTTTAGCGGATATTTGGGGAAAAATATACTGCGCCTCAATCGCAAGAATCTCATGATTACACGAATTCATGTAATAAAATATGAGAAGTTGATTTCTGTCTCTGTTCGCTTTCGGTTTTTTAAAATTTCAATTGGCTAAATAGTTCAATGGTGATCGCATGTATTCATTGATAACCTGCTCGCTGCAGGACTGGGTAATATTGTGAGATTGAAAAATCAGCATATTTTGCTGCGTGGTTATGAAAGTGCTAAAATGATCTCATGACTCCTGGGAAAAATCAAGGGATAGCTCTGTATATAGAGACCTCATAACGTTAATTGATTCCAAAATTTAATTGGAAAAGTTCTTCTATTGAGATTGCATTTTGATTGATGTTTTCAATGTCTGTAAGAAATACCTGATGTCTTCAGATGATATTTCGGGAAAAATATACTGCGCCCCAATCGCAAGAATCTCATGATTACACGAATTCACGTGATAGAATATAATAGGTTGATTTCTGTCTCTGTTCGCTTTCAATTTTTTAAAATTTCAATTGACTGAATAGTTCAATTGAGATCGCATGTATTCATGGATAGCCTGCTCGCTGCAGGACTGGGTAATATTGCGAAATTCAAAAATTAGCATATTTTGCTGCGTGGTTACAAGAATGCTGAAACAAATTTATGACTCCTGGGAAAAATCAAGGAGTAGCTCTATACCTTGACATAATAACGTTAATTGATTTGAAAATTTAATTCGAAAAGTTATCCTATTGAGATTGCATTTTAATTGTTGTTTTCAATGTCTGTAAGAAGTACCTGATGTCTTCAGCGGATATTTTGGGAAAAATATACTGCGCCTCAATCGCAAGAATCTCATGATTACACGAATTCATGTAATAGAATATGAGAGGTTGATTTCTGTCTCTGTTCGCTTTCGGTTTTTTAAAATATCAATTGGCTGCATAGTGCAATTTAGATCGCATGTATTCATTGATAACCTGCTCGCTGCAGGACTGGGTAATATTGTGAGATTGAAAAATCAGCATATTTTGCTGCGTGATTATGAGAGTGCTAAAATGATCTCATGACTCTTGGGAAAAATCAAGGAATAGCTCCATATATAGAGACCTAATAACGTTAATTGATTCCAAAATTTAATTCGAAAAGTTATTCTATTGAGATTGCATTTTGATTGTCTTTTTCAATGTCTGTAAGAAATACCTGATGTCTTCAGATGATATTTCGAGGAAAATATACTGCGCCCCAATCGCAAAAATTTCATGATTACACGAATTCACGTGATAGAATATAATAGGTTGATTTCTGTCTCTGTTCGCTTTCGGTTTTTTCAAATTTCAATTGGCTGAACAGTTCAATTTAGATCGCATGTATTCATGAATAACTTGCTCGCTGCAGGATTGAGTAATATTGTAAGATTAAAAAATCAGCATATTTTGCTGCGTGGTTATGGGAGTGCTAAAATGATCTCATGACTCCTGGGAAAAATCAAGGAATGGCTCTATATATGGACCTAATAACGTTAATTGATTCCAAAATTTGATTCGAAAAGTTATTCTATTGAGATTGCATTTTGATTGATGTTTTCAATGTCTGTAAGAAAGACCTGATGTCTTCAGATGTTATTTCGGGAAAAATATACTGCGCCCCAATCGCAAGAATCTCATGATTACACGAATTCACGTGATAAAATATAATAGGTTGAGGTCTGTCTCTGTTCGCTTTCGGTTTTCTAAAATTTCAATTGGCTGAATAGTTCAATTTAGATCGCATGTACTTATGAATAGCCTGCTCGCTGGTGGACTGGGTAATATTGCGAAATCGAAAAATTAGCATATTTTGCTGCGTGGTTATAGGGGTGCTAAAATGATCTCATGACTCCCGGGGAAAATCAAAGAATTGCTTTATATATTGACATAATAACCTTAATTGATTTGAAAATTCAATTCGAAAAGTTATTCGATTTAGATTGCATTTTGATTGTTGTTTTCAATGTCTGTAAGAAGTACCTGATGTCTTTAGCGGATATTTCGGGAAAAATATACTGCGCCTCAATCGCAAGAATCTCATGATTACACGAATTCATGTAATAGAATATGAGAGGTTAATTTCTGTCTCTGTTCGCTTTCGGTTTTTTAAAATTTCAATTCGCTGAATGGTTCAATTTACATCGCATGTATTTATGAATAACTTGCTCGCTGCAGGGCTGGGTAGTATTGTGAGATTAAAAAATCAGCATATTTTGCTGCGTGGTTATAGGAGTGCTAAAATGATCTTATGACTACTGGGAAAAATCAAGAAATGGCTCTATATATTGACATAATAACGTTAAGGGGGGTTATCACCTTGTTGGGGAAAAAATTTTGTCCTTCCTTCTGGTATTTTTTTCGAGGAAAGTATAAAAGATACAAGGTTCAAATTTTGCAGAGTTGTTATATATACTTTATTGAAGAAATACAAAAATTTTTGAGTTGTTACATGCGAAGGGGGGGAGGGGGGCGTCGAACAATGGTGGCAGTCATTTTTTGGTGGTGGAAGTCCTCTCGTCTATGGAAATGATCTGCAACATGAAAATGAAACAGTTTCTTATTTTATATACTTTCCTCCATGACTGGTACCTAAAAGGTGTACAAAAATTTAAAAATGAGACAGTTATAAGTAACTGAACATGAAAGTTGACTTTTAGCCCTTTTTTTTGTTGTTAATTGTTATGTAAAATGGATAATTTTCAATATTTTTTGGCGATTCTGGTACCAGTCTCGCACACACGTTCATCGAACGCCTGTGCAAAATTTCATCACGATCGCTCAAAAATTGCGCATTGTAGCACTTCCACCAGCTCAAAAAATGTAGTTTTGAGAAAAACGCGTTTAAAGAAAAAAGTACAAAACAGCAAAAAATAGGTTGGACTTTGGTGATTCAATTGAGATATTTAACAGTCTCCATAGTTTTTTGAGTCGCTGATCACGAATCTGCCATAAAATTTGCGAAATTAATTTGTTTAAATATTTTTTATAAACAATTTGTTTTAAACAATTCAATATTTTGTAAGATGCATACGCTGTCCATAGTTTTCGAGGTCACTGATTTCAAATCTGATACTATTTGTGCAATATTAATTTGTTTTAACATTTTTTATTAACAATTCATTTTGAAAAATTCAATATTTTGCAAGATGCATATGCTTTCCAAAGTTTTCGAGGTCACTGACTAGAAATCCGGTATCATTTGTGCAGTACTAATTAGTTTAAGCAATTAATCTGGAAATTATATTGCAAAATCATATTTTTCGAAAAATGCAAAAAATTTCAACACTTACACCTAGTCTGCTATGCCAGGTCCGTATAGGCCGCCTTCCTCTTGCTCAAAAAATTCATCTTGTGCTGATCTTTCCTGTCTTCTGGATAATCTGGCCTCCTTTGATGCTGCCGTATGTGCTGCCTCAGCTTTACGCACGCGGGCGTTGTCCTTCGCGTCGGCAAATGCTTTTGCCTGCTGTCCAATTTTTATTCCCATCACCTCCATCGTGCGTAATACAGATAGGAAGCCTTCGTTGAAGATGCACGCGCTCACAAATGCCGCCAACTCAATCGTTTTCGCCGTACAAAAAATGTGTTTCGGTGCCATGCTCCAGAGGACGGAGTTGAAGCTTTCATTATTGTTTTGCGTGTTTCCACCCAAACAACGCTCCAATAAATCGTCGGATGATAAATCTTTATATATTGGACGAAGCAGATCTTGAACCTCAGTGGAAAGTGGGGGTGGATGTTCATATTCGTCCAACTCGTTTAACGCCTCTTCCTGTCTCCACTTACACCACGAGTCAGGTCCGAGGGGACAATTTCCATGTTGCGGCTTTTCATCCGTCGAGCATTTGTGCAAGAATGTTGCAAAGATCGCTTTCTTCATATCGCTCACAGAATTTGGATGTCGGACGATTGCTAGACCGTAATACGCGGTCAAATCGCGTATGAGCTTGTCCGTCAATTTTCCCTGGCCCTTGCCACCAACTCCTTTCGTTTTTCTTTTTCCAGCTCTCAATCTCGTCCCCATGCGTTTTTTTACGTGCCCAACGCACTCTGATTTCTTAACAATCAATTCATCCCCATATGGACGTGCATCTAAGAGTGATTTGAATGTTTTAGTGTCGCCATCGCCTATGTAGGTAGTGTATTTTGCGTTGTGGAGTTCTACGGAACGTGTAAACATGTCAATCACACCATCTACCTCCATTTTTCCAGAACTCCCTACGTGATTGCATGCGCATTCTTCTTCGTGATTTTCGAACCACATTTTGTAGTCATCAGTGCCCTCTTTTCCCCTCCAAAAATTGCAGGCTTGACAAAATTTTGATTTGACTATCAAATCCACAATTTTATTAGAATATTTTCCAATCAAAGTAACTGCCCCAAACAACGATGAAAATCCTCTCCGGCTCCACGTTCCATCTCCTGAGACAGTCAAATGAGATGGCTCGTTTCCCAATTCTGCATTTTTCGTCTTCTCTTCTTCTGCAGCCCTGCAGAGAAGTACGTCGCAGGTAGCTTTTGCAGCAGTCAACGCATTTTCCAGGCACGCGTAATAAGTTTTCTGAGCCATTCCACTACCCAAATCCATCAAGCTACAGAAAAGATTAATTCCCTGTAAACCTACTCCGAGAAGACGCATGACGAAGACCAATCGTCGATTTATTTCGAAAGATTTATTCGCAATTTTGGGGCACGAATCAATGTCACTATGTCCACAATCGCACTCGACCGAGATTTTAAATCCCAAACCTTGTTCACCTTTCACATTAAACTGTACATTTTTTTCACACTGATTGCACTTAACGAGAGCACTAAAAGCGGAGAATACGTGAACAAAGCAAATTATTCGGTACCCGTGCATTAGATTTACGGTAACCTCATAATCCTTGGATTGTTTGAGTTTTTTCCCCGACGTACTCGTGTATTCTTGCTCATTTTCATGGGAATACTGGTTGCCACGGAATCGACGTTTTTTTGAAGCATGACAGGGGCGCGAATTCACAAGGCGACCCGATTTTTTCGATTTATACATCGTGACTTTTTCGCACTCCGAAATTCGTTTGTCGTGTGTGATATTTACGCTCGTACTGTCAACAACTAAGTTTGACAGCTGTTTCAATGACAGTGGATCGTTTCAGCGCATGCGCACGTGCATACACACCACAACATGAGAATACACTCATCGCTCAAACATCGGCCCACATCGGCCATTCCTACATCGGCGCCGGAACGAATTTTCGTTTACTTTCGCTGGGCGCTGCGTCGGAGAACGATCATTTTATAATAGAGCGAATAATTTCTGGGCCCACTCAGCTGGAAAATTTAGGGACGTGTCCACGCACGACAAAAAGATTTACTTGAGTGGCTCATCAAACGATCGTAAAAAGCTGTTTCATTTCGGAGCTACATAGGCCTAAAGAAACATTCTTAGATCGGCGCAAAAGACTCTTCCGGGTGCCGATGTTCGAGCGATGAGTGTACGAATCACCAGAAAATATTCTAACACCATCTGATCTCATCTACATAAAAAACGAGGCTCTATTCGAAACCAGTTTCGCCGCCGCAGAGCGTCCGGCCGCGGCGGCCGAGCGCGTTTGATACGGCTCTACAAAACAGCTTGTTACTTTGGAAATACGTGACTTTCACTTAAAATTTTTTTTGTACTTATTCTTGCAACATATATCTATCCGATAATGCAAAAAACCCAACATCGATTTTTTTGACCCAACAAGGTGATAACCCCCCTTAACTGTTCTGAAAATTCAATTTGAAAAACTATCCTATTGAGATTGCATTTTGATTGATGTTTTCAATTTCTGTAAGAAATACCTGATGTCTTGAGATGATATTTCGGGAAAAATATACTGCGCCCAAATCGCAAGAATCTCATGATTACACGAATTTACGTGATAGAATATAATAGGTTGATGTCTGTCTCTGTTCGCTTTCGGTTTTCTAAAATTTCAATTGTCTGAATAGTTCAATTTTGATCGCATGTATTTATGGATAACCTGCTCGCTAGTGGACTGGGTAATATTGCGAAATTGAAAAATTAGCATATTTTGCTGCGTGGTTATAGGAGTGCTAAAATGATCTTATGACTCCTAGGAAAAATCAAGGAATGGCTCTATATATTGACATAATAACGTTAACTGATTTGGAAATTCAATTTCAAAAACTATTCTATTGAGATCGCATTTTGATTGATGTTTTCAATTTGTGTAAGAAATACCTGATGTCTTTAGATGATATTTCGGGAAAAATGTACTGCGCCCCAATCAAAAGAATCTCATGATTACACGAATTCACGTGATAAAATATAATAGGTTGATGTCTGTCTCTGTTCGCTTTAGGTTTTCTAAAATTTCAATTAACTGTATAGTTCAATTTAGATCGCATGTATTCATGGATAGCCTGCTCGCTGGTGGACTAAGTAATATTGCAAAATTGGAAAAGCAGCATATTTTGCTGCGTGGTTACCAGAGTGCTGAAACAAATTCATGACTCATGGGAAAAATCAAGGAGTAGCTCTATACCTTGACATAATAACGTTAATTGATTTGAAAATTTAATTCGAAAAGTTATTTTATTGAGATTGCATTTTGATTGTTGTTTTCAATGTCTGTAAGAAGTACCTGATGTCTTTAGCGGATATTTGGGGAAAAATATACTGCGCCTCAATCGCAAGAATCTCATGATTACACGAATTCATGTAATAAAATATGAGAAGTTGATTTCTGTCTCTGTTCGCTTTCGGTTTTTTAAAATTTCAATTGGCTAAATAGTTCTATGGTGATCGCATGTATTCATTGATAACCTGCTCGCTGCAGGACTGGGTAATATTGTGAGATTGAAAAATCAGCATATTTTGCTGCGTGGTTATGAAAGTGCTAAAATGATCTCATGACTCCTGGGAAAAATCAAGGAATAGCTCTGTATATAGAGACCTCATAACGTTAATTGATTCCAAAATTTAATTGGAAAAGTTCTTCTATTGAGATTGCATTTTGATTGTCTTTTTCAATGTTGTAAGAAATACCTGATGTCTTCAGATGATATTTCGTGAAAAATATACTGCGCCCCAATCGCAAGAAACTCATGATTACACGAATTCACGTGATAGAATATAATAGGTTGATTTCTGTCTCTGTTCGCTTTCAATTTTTTAAAATTTCAATTGACTGAATAGTTCAATTGAGATCGCATGTATTCATGGATAGCCTGCTCGCTGCAGGACTGGGTAATATTGCGAAATTCAAAAATTAGCATATTTTGCTGCGTGGTTACAAGAATGCTGAAACAAATTCATGACTTCTGGGAAAAATCAAGGAGTAGCTCTATACCTTGACATAATAACGTTAATTGATTTGAAAATTTAATTCGAAAAGTTATCCTATTGAGATTGCATTTTAATTGTTGTTTTCAATGTCTGTAAGAAGTACCTGATGTCTTTAGCGGATATTTTGGGAAAAATATACTGCGCCTCAATCGCAAGAATCTCATGATTACACGAATTCATGTAATAGAATATGAGAGGTTGATTTCTGTCTCTGTGCGCTTTCGGTTTTTTAAAATATCAATTGGCTGCATAGTGCAATTTAGATCGCATGTATTCATTGATAACCTGCTCGCTGCAGGACTGGGTAATATTGTGAGATTGAAAAATCAGCATATTTTGCCGCGTGATTATGAGAGTGCTAAAATGATCTCATGACTCTTGGGAAAAATCAAGGAATAGCTCCATATATAGAGACCTAATAACGTTAATTGATTCCAAAATTTAATTCGAAAAGTTATTCTATTGAGATTGCATTTTGATTGTCTTTTTCAATGTCTGTAAGAAATACCTGATGTCTTCAGATGATATTTCGTGAAAAATATACTGCGCCCCAATCGCAAGAATCTCATGATTACATGAATTTACGTGATAGAATAGAATAGGTTGATTTCTGTCTCTGTTTGCTTTCGGTTTTCTAAAATTTCAATGGGTGAATAGTTCAATTTAGATCGCATGTACTTATGGATAGCCTGCTCGCTGGTGGACTGGGTAATATTGCGAAATCGAAAAATTAGCATATTTAGCTGCGTGTTTATAAGAGTGCTAAAATGATCTCATGACTCCTGGGAAAAATCAAGAAATGGCTCTATATATTGACATAATAACCTTAATTGATTTGAAAATTCAATTCGAAAAGTTATTCGATTGAGATTGCATTTTCATTAATGTTTTCAATGTCTGTAAAAAATACCTGATGTCATCAGATGATATTTCGAGGAAAATATACTGCGCCCCAATCGCAAGAATCTCATGATTACACGAATTCACGTGATAGAATATAATAGGTTGAGGTCTGTCTCTGTTCGCTTTCGGTTTTCTAAAATTTCAATTGGCTGAATAGTTCAATTTAGATCGCATGTATTCATGGATAACCTGCTCGCTGCAGGACTGAGTATTATTGTGAAATTAAAAAATCAGCATATTTTGCTGCGTGGTTATGGGAGTGCTAAAATGATCTCATGACTCCTGGGAAAAATCAAGGAATGGCTCTATATATAGACCTAATAACGTTAATTGATTCCAAAATTTAATTCGAAAAGTTATTCTATTGAGATTGCATTTTGATTGTCTTTTTCAATGTCTGTCAGAAATACCTGATGTCTTCAGATGATATTTCGTGAAAAATATACTGCGCCCCAATCGCAAGAATCTCATGATTACACGAATTTACGTGATAGAATATAATAGGTTGATTTCTGTCTCTGTTTGCTTTCGGTTTTCTAAAATTTCAATTGGCTGAATAGTTCAATTTAGATCGCATGTACTTATGGATAGCCTGCTCGCTGGTGGACTGGGTAATATTGCGAAATCGAAAAATTAGCATATTTTGCTGCGTGGTTATAGGAGTGCTAAAATGATCTCATGACTCCTGGGAAAAATCAAGGAATGGCTCTATATATAGACCTAATAACGTTCATTGATTCCAAAATTTGATTCGAAAAGTTATTCTATTGAGATTGCATTTTGATTGTCTTTTTCAATGTCTGTAAGAAATACCTGATGTCTTCAGATGATATTTCGTGAAAAATATACTGCGCCCCAATCGCAAGAATCTCATGATTACACGAATTCACGTGATAGAATATAATAGGTTGATTTCTGTCTCTGTTCGCTCTCGGTTTTTTTTATATTTTAATTGGCTGAATAGTTCAATTGAGATCACATGTATTCATGGATAGCCTGCTCGCTGCAGGACTGGGTAATATTGCGAAATTGAAAAATTAGCATATTTTGCTGCGTGGTTATAAGAGTGCTAAAATGATCTCATGACTCCTGGGAAAAATCAAGGAATGGCTCTATATATTGACATAATAACCTTAATTGATTTGAAAATTCAATTCGAAAAGTTATTCGATTGAGATTGCATTTTGATTGTTGTTTTCAATGTCTGTAAAAAATAGCTGATGTCATCAGATGATATTTCGAGGAAAATATACTGCGCCCCAATCGCAAAAATTTCATGATTACACGAATTCACGTGATAGAATATAATAGGTTGATTTCTGTCTCTGTTCGCTTTCGGTTTTTTAAAATTTCAATTGGCTGAACAGTTCAATTTAGATCGCATGTATTCATGAATAACTTGCTCGCTGCAGGATTGAGTAATATTATAAGATTAAAAAATCAGCATATTTTGCTGCGTGGTTATGGGAGTGCTAAAATGATCTCATGACTCCTGGGAAAAATCAAGGAATGGCTCTATATATAGACCTAATAACGTTAATTGATTCCAAAATTTGATTCGAAAAGTTATTCTATTGAGATTGCATTTTGATTGATGTTTTCAATGTCTGTAAGAAAGACCTGATGTCTTCAGATGTTATTTCGGGAAAAATATACTGCGCCCCAATCGCAAGAATCTCATGATTACACGAATTCACGTGATAAAATATAATAGGTTGAGGTCTGTCTCTGTTCGCTTTCGGTTTTCTAAAATTTCAATTGGCTGAATAGTTCAATTTAGATCGCATGTACTTATGAATAGCCTGCTCGCTGGTGGACTGGGTAATATTGCGAAATCGAAAAATTAGCATATTTTGCTGCGTGGTTATAGGGGTGCTAAAATGATCTCATGACTCCCGGGGAAAATCAAGGAATTGCTTTATATATTGACATAATAACCTTAATTGATTTGAAAATTCAATTCGAAAAGTTATTCGATTTAGATTGCATTTTGATTGTTGTTTTCAATGTCTGTAAGAAGTACCTGATGTCTTTAGCGGATATTTCGGGAAAAATATACTGCGCCTCAATCGCAAGAATCTCATGATTACACGAATTCATGTAATAGAATATGAGAGGTTAATTTCTGTCTCTGTTCGCTTTCGGTTTTTTAAAATTTCAATTCGCTGAATGGTTCAATTTAGATCGCATGTATTTATGAATAACTTGCTCGCTGCAGGACTGGGTAGTATTGTGAGATTAAAAAATCAGCATATTTTGCTGCGTGGTTATAGGAGTGCTAAAATGATCTTATGACTACTGGGAAAAATCAAGAAATGGCTCTATATATTGACATAATAACGTTAACTGTTCTGAAAATTCAATTTGAAAAACTATCCTATTGAGATTGCATTTTGATTGATGTTTTCAATTTCTGTAAGAAATACCTGATGTCTTGAGATGATATTTCGGGAAAAATATACTGCGCCCAAATCGCAAGAATCTCATGATTACACGAATTTACGTGATAGAATATAATAGGTTGATTTCTGTCTCTGTTCGCTTTCGGTTTTCTAAAATTTCAATTGGCTGAATAGTTCAATTTAGATCGCATGTATTTATGGATAACCTGCTCGCTAGTGGACTGGGTAATATTGCGAAATTGAAAAATTAGCATATTTTGCTGCGTGGTGATAGGAGTGCTAAAATGATCTTATGACTCCTAGGAAAAATCAAGGAATGGCTCTATATATTGACATAATAACGTTAACTGATTTGGAAATTCAATTTGAAAAACTATTCTATTGAGATCGCATTTTGATTGATGTTTTCAATTTGTGTAAGAAATACCTGATGTCTTTAGATGATATTTCGGGAAAAATGTACTGCGCCCCAATCAAAAGAATCTCATGATTACACGAATTCACGTGATAAAATATAATAGGTTGATGTCTGTCTCTGTTCGCTTTAGGTTTTCTAAAATTTCAATTAACTGTATAGTTCAATTTAGATCGCATGTATTCATGGATAGCCTGCTCGCTGGTGGACTAAGTAATATTGCAAAATTGGAAAAGCAGCATATTTTGCTGCGTGGTTACCAGAGTGCTGAAACAAATTCATGACTCCTGGGAAAAATCAAGGAGTAGCTCTATACCTTGACATAATAACGTTAATTGATTTGAAAATTTAATTCGAAAAGTTATCCTATTGAGATTGCATTTTAATTGTTGTTTTCAATGTCTGTAAGAAGTACCTGATGTCTTTAGCGGATATTTTGGGAAAAATATACTGCGCCTCAATCGCAAGAATCTCATGATTACACGAATTCATGTAATAGAATATGAGAGGTTGATTTCTGTCTCTGTTCGCTTTCGGTTTTTTAAAATATCAATTGGCTGCATAGTGCAATTTAGATCGCATGTATTCATTGATAACCTGCTCGCTGCAGGACTGGGTAATATTGTGAGATTGAAAAATCAGCATATTTTGCCGCGTGATTATGAGAGTGCTAAAATGATCTCATGACTCTTGGGAAAAATCAAGGAATAGCTCCATATATAGAGACCTAATAACGTTAATTGATTCCAAAATTTAATTCGAAAAGTTATTCTATTGAGATTGCATTTTGATTGTCTTTTTCAATGTCTGTAAGAAATACCTGATGTCTTCAGATGATATTTCGTGAAAAATATACTGCGCCCCAATAGCAAGAATCTCATGATTACATGAATTTACGTGATAGAATAGAATAGGTTGATTTCTGTCTCTGTTTGCTTTCGGTTTTCTAAAATTTCAATGGGTGAATAGTTCAATTTAGATCGCATGTACTTATGGATAGCCTGCTCGCTGGTGGACTGGGTAATATTGCGAAATCGAAAAATTAGCATATTTTGCTGCGTGGTTATAAGAGTGCTAAAATGATCTCATGACTCCTGGGAAAAATCAAGAAATGGCTCTATATATTGACATAATAACCTTAATTGATTTGAAAATTCAATTCGAAAAGTTATTCGATTGAGATTGCATTTTCATTGTTGTTTTCAATGTCTGTAAAAAATACCTGATGTCATCAGATGATATTTCGAGGAAAATATACTGCGCCCCAATCGCAAGAATCTCATGAATACACGAATTCACGTGATAGAATATAATAGGTTGAGGTCTGTCTCTGTTCGCTTTCGGTTTTCTAAAATTTCAATTGGCTGAATAGTTCAATTTAGATCGCATGTATTCATGGATAACCTGCTCGCTGCAGGACTGAGTATTATTGTGAAATTAAAAAATCAGCATATTTTGCTGCGTGGTTATGGGAGTGCTAAAATGATCTCATGACTCCTGGGAAAAATCAAGGAATGGCTCTATATATAGACCTAATAACGTTAATTGATTCCAAAATTTAATTCGAAAAGTTATTCTATTGAGATTGCATTTTGATTGTCTTTTTCAATGTCTGTCAGAAATACCTGATGTCTTCAGATGATATTTCGTGAAAAATATACTGCGCCCCAATCGCAAGAATCTCATGATTACACGAATTTACGTGATAGAATATAATAGGTTGATTTCTGTCTCTGTTTGCTTTCGGTTTTCTAAAATTTCAATTGGCTGAATAGTTCAATTTAGATCGCATGTACTTATGGATAGCCTGCTCGCTGGTGGACTGGGTAATATTGCGAAATCGAAAAATTAGCATATTTTGCTGCGTGGTTATAGGAGTGCTAAAATGATCTCATGACTCCTGGGAAAAATCAAGGAATGACTCTATATATAGACCTAATAACGTTCATTGATTCCAAAATTTGATTCGAAAAGTTATTCTATTGAGATTGCATTTTGATTGTCTTTTTCAATGTCTGTAAGAAATACCTGATGTCTTCAGATGATATTTCGTGAAAAATATACTGCGCCCCAATCCCAAGAATCTCATGATTACACGAATTCACGTGATAGAATATAATAGGTTGATTTCTGTCTCTGTTCGCTCTCGGTTTTTTTTATATTTTAATTGGCTGAATAGTTCAATTGAGATCACATGTATTCATGGATAGCCTGCTCGCTGCAGGACTGGGTAATATTGCGAAATTGAAAAATTAGCATATTTTGCTGCGTGGTTATAAGAGTGCTAAAATGATCTCATGACTCCTGGGAAAAATCAAGGAATGGCTCTATATATTGACATAATAACCTTAATTGATTTGAAAATTCAATTCGAAAAGTTATTCGATTGAGATTGCATTTTGATTGTTGTTTTCAATGTCTGTAAAAAATAGCTGATGTCATCAGATGATATTTCGAGGAAAATATACTGCGCCCCAATCGCAAAAATTTCATGATTACACGAATTCACGTGATAGAATATAATAGGTTGATTTCTGTCTCTGTTCGCTTTCGGTTTTTTAAAATTTCAATTGGCTGAACAGTTCAATTTAGATCGCATGTATTCATGAATAACTTGCTCGCTGCAGGATTGAGTAATATTGTAAGATTAAAAAATCAGCATATTTTGCTGCGTGGTTATGGGAGTGCTAAAATGATCTCATGACTCCTGGGAAAAATCAAGGAATGGCTCTATATATAGACCTAATAACGTTAATTGATTCCAAAATTTGATTCGAAAAGTTATTCTATTGAGATTGCATTTTGATTGAGGTTTTCAATGTCTGTAAGAAAGTCCTGATGTCTTCAGATGTTATTTCGGGAAAAATGTACTGCGCCCCAATCGCAAGAATCTCATGATTACACGAATTCACGTGATAAAATATAATAGGTTGAGGTCTGTCTCTGTTCGCTTTCGGTTTTCTAAAATTTCAATTGGCTGAATAGTTCAATTTCGATCGCATGTACTTATGAATAGCCTGCTCGCTGGTGGACTGGGTAATATTGCGAAATCGAAAAATTAGCATATTTTGCTGCGTGGTTATAGGGGTGCTAAAATGATCTCATGACTCCCGGGGAAAATCAAGGAATTGCTTTATATATTGACATAATAACCTTAATTGATTTGAAAATTCAATTCGAAAAGTTATTCGATTTAGATTGCATTTTGATTGTTGTTTTCAATGTCTGTAAGAAGTACCTGATGTCTTTAGCGGATATTTCGGGAAAAATATACTGCGCCTCAATCGCAAGAATCTCATGATTACACGAATTCATGTAATAGAATATGAGAGGTTTATTTCTGTCTCTGTTCGCTTTCGTTTTTTTAAAATTTCAATTCGCTGAATGGTTCAATTTAGATCGCATGTATTTATGAATAACTTGCTCGCTGCAGGACTGGGTAGTATTGTGAGATTAAAAAATCAGCATATTTTGCTGCGTGGTTATAGGAGTGCTAAAATGATCTTATGACTACTGGGAAAAATCAAGAAATGGCTCTATATATTGACATAATAACGTTAACTGTTCTGAAAATTCAATTTGAAAAACTATCCTATTGAGATTGCATTTTGATTGATGTTTTCAATTTCTGTAAGAAATACCTGATGTCGCGAGATGATATTTCGGGAAAAATATACTGCGCCCAAATCGCAAGAATCTCATGATTACACGAATTTACGTGATAGAATATAATAGGTTGATTTCTGTCTCTGTTCGCTTTCGGTTTTCTAAAATTTCAATTGGCTGAATAGTTCAATTTAGATCGCATGTATTTATGGATAACCTGCTCGCTAGTGGACTGGGTAATATTGCGAAATTGAAAAATTAGCATATTTTGCTGCGTGGTTATAGGAGTGCTAAAATGATCTTATGACTCCTAGGAAAAATCAAGGAATGGCTCTATATATTGACATAATAACGTTAACTGATTTGGAAATTCAATTTGAAAAACTATTCTATTGAGATCGCATTTTGATTGATGTTTTCAATTTGTGTAAGAAATACCTGATGTCTTTAGATGATATTTCGGGAAAAATGTACTGCGCCCCAATCAAAAGAATCTCATGATTACACGAATTCACGTGATAAAATATAATAGGTTGATGTCTGTCTCTGTTCGCTTTAGGTTTTCTAAAATTTCAATTAACTGTATAGTTCAATTTAGATCGCATGTATTCATGGATAGCCTGCTCGCTGGTGGACTAAGTAATATTGCAAAATTGGAAAAGCAGCATATTTTGCTGCGTGGTTACCAGAGTGCTGAAACAAATTCATGACTCCTGGGAAAAATCAAGGAGTAGCTCTATACCTTGACATAATAACGTTAATTGATTTGAAAATTTAATTCGAAAAGTTATTTTATTGAGATTGCATTTTGATTGTTGTTTTCAATGTCTGTAAGAAGTACCTGATGTCTTTAGCGGATATTTGGGGAAAAATATACTGCGCCTCAATCGCAAGAATCTCATGATTACACGAATTCATGTAATAAAATATGAGAAGTTGATTTCTGTCTCTGTTCGCTTTCGGTTTTTTAAAATTTCAATTGGCTAAATAGTTCAATGGTGATCGCATGTATTCATTGATAACCTGCTCGCTGCAGGACTGGGTAATATTGTGAGATTGAAAAATCAGCATATTTTGCTGCGTGGTTATGAAAGTGCTAAAATGATCTCATGACTCCTGGGAAAAATCAAGGGATAGCTCTGTATATAGAGACCTCATAACGTTAATTGATTCCAAAATTTAATTGGAAAAGTTCTTCTATTGAGATTGCATTTTGATTGATGTTTTCAATGTCTGTAAGAAATACCTGATGTCTTCAGATGATATTTCGGGAAAAATATACTGCGCCCCAATCGCAAGAATCTCATGATTACACGAATTCACGTGATAGAATATAATAGGTTGATTTCTGTCTCTGTTCGCTTTCAATTTTTTAAAATTTCAATTGACTGAATAGTTCAATTGAGATCGCATGTATTCATGGATAGCCTGCTCGCTGCAGGACTGGTTAATATTGCGAAATTCAAAAATTAGCATATTTTGCTGCGTGGTTACAAGAATGCTGAAACGAATTCATGACTCCTGGGAAAAATCAAGGAGTAGCTCTATACCTTGACATAATAACGTTAATTGATTTGAAAATTTAATTCGAAAAGTTATCCTATTGAGATTGCATTTTAATTGTTGTTTTCAATGTCTGTAAGAAGTACCTGATGTCTTCAGCGGATATTTTGGGAAAAATATACTGCGCCTCAATCGCAAGAATCTCATGATTACACGAATTCATGTAATAGAATATGAGAGGTTGATTTCTGTCTCTGTTCGCTTTCGGTTTTTTAAAATATCAATTGGCTGCATAGTGCAATTTAGATCGCATGTATTCATTGATAACCTGCTCGCTGCAGGACTGGGTAATATTGTGAGATTGAAAAATCAGCATATTTTGCTGCGTGATTATGAGAGTGCTAAAATGATCTCATGACTCTTGGGAAAAATCAAGGAATAGCTCCATATATAGAGACCTAATAACGTTAATTGATTCCAAAATTTAATTCGAAAAGTTATTCCATTGAGATTGCATTTTGATTGTCTTTTTCAATGTCTGTAAGAAATACCTGATGTCTTCAGATGATATTTCGTGAAAAATATACTGCGCCCCAATCGCAAGAATCTCATGATTACATGAATTTACGTGATAGAATATAATAGGTTGATTTCTGTCTCTGTTTGCTTTCGGTTTTCTAAAATTTCAATGGGTGAATAGTTCAATTTAGATCGCATGTACTTATGGATAGCCTGCTCGCTGGTGGACTGGGTAATATTGCGAAATCGAAAAATTAGCATATTTTGCTGCGTGGTTATAAGAGTGCTAAAATGATCTCATGACTCCTGGGAAAAATCAAGAAATGGCTCTATATATTGACATAATAACCTTAATTGATTTGAAAATTCAATTCGAAAAGTTATTCGATTGAGATTGCATTTTCATTGTTGTTTTCAATGTCTGTAAAAAATACCTGATGTTATCAGATGATATTTCGAGGAAAATATACTGCGCCCCAATCGCAAGAATCTCATGATTACACGAATTCACGTGATAGAATATAATAGGTTGAGGTCTGTCTCTGTTCGCTTTCGGTTTTCTAAAATTTCAATTGGCTGAATAGTTCAATTTAGATCGCATGTACTTATGGATAGCCTGCTCGCTGGTGGACTGGGTAATATTGCGAAATCGAAAAATTAGCATATTTTGCTGCGTGGTTATAGGGGTGCTAAAATGATCTCATGACTCCCGGGGAAAATCAAGGAATTGCTTTATATATTGACATAATAACCTTAATTGATTTGAAAATTCAATTCGAAAAGTTATTCGATTTAGATTGCATTTTGATTGTTGTTTTCAATGTCTGTAAGAAGTACCTGATGTCTTTAGCGGATATTTCGGGAAAAATATACTGCGCCTCAATCGCAAGAATCTCATGATTACACGAATTCATGTAATAGAATATGAGAGGTTAATTTCTGTCTCTGTTCGCTTTCGGTTTTTTAAAATTTCAATTCGCTGAATGGTTCAATTTAGATCGCATGTATTTATGAATAACTTGCTCGCTGCAGGACTGGGTAGTATTGTGAGATTAAAAAATCAGCATATTTTGCTGCGTGGTTATAGGAGTGCTAAAATGATCTCATGACTCCCGGGAAAAATTAAGGAATGGTTCTATATATTGACATAATAACGTTAATTGATTTAAACTTCAATTCGAAAAGTTATTCGATGGAGATTGCATTTTGATTGTTGTTTTCAATGTCTGTAAAAAATACCTGATGTCATCAGATGATATTTCGAGGAAAATATACTGCGCCCCAATCGCAAGAATTTCGTGATTACACGAATTCACGTGATAGAATATAAGATGTTGATTTCCGTATCTATTCGCTTTCGGTTATTTAAAATTTTAATTCGCTGAATAGTTAAATTTAGATCGCAAGTATTCATAGATAACCTGCCCGCTACAGAACTTGGTAATATTGCAAAATTGAAAAATCAGCATATTTTGCTGCGTGGTTACAAGAGTGCTGAAACAAATTCATGACTCTTGGGAAAAATCAAGGAGTAGCTCTATACCTTGACATAATAACGTTAATTGATTTGAGAATTCAATTCGAAAAGTTATTTTATTGAGATTGCATTTTGATTGTTGTTTCCAATGTCTGTAAGAAATACCTGATGTCTTTAGCGGATATTTCGGGAAATATATACTGCGCCTCAATCGCAAGAATCTCATCATTACACGAATTCATGTAATAGAATATGAGAGGTTGATTTCTGTCTCTGTTCGCTTTCGGTTTTTTAAAATTTCAATTGGCTAAATAGTTCAATTTAGATCGCATGTATCTATGGATAACCTGCTCGCTGCATGACTGGGTAATATTGTGAGATTGAAAAATCAGCATATTTTGCTGCGTGGTTATAGGAGTGCTAAAATGATCTTATGACTCCTAGGAAAAATCAAGGAATGGCTCTATATATTGACATGATAACGTTAACTGATTTGGAAATTCAATTTGAAAAACTATTCTATTGAGATCGCATTTTGATTGATGTTTTCAATTTCTGTAAGAAATACCTGATGTCTTCAGATGATATTTCGTGAAAAATATACTGCGCCCCAATCGCAAGAAACTCATGATTACACGAATTCACGTGATAGAATATAATAGGTTGATTTCTGTCTCTGTTCGCTTTCAATTTTTTGAAATTTCAATTGACTGAATAGTTCAATTGAGATCGCATGTATTCATGGATAGCCTGCTCGCTGCAGGACTGGGTAATATTGCGAAATTGAAAAATTAGCATATTTTGCTGCGTGGTTACAAGAATGCTGAAACAAATTCATGACTCCTGGGAAAAATCAAGGAGTAGCTCTATACCTTGACATAATAACGTTAATTGATTTGAAAATTTAATTCGAAAAGTTATCCTATTGAGATTGCATTTTAATTGTTGTTTTCAATGTCTGTAAGAAGTACCTGATGTCTTTAGCGGATATTTTGGGAAAAATATACTGCGCCTCAATCGCAAGAATCTCATGATTACACGAATTCATGTGATAGAATATGAGAGGTTGATTTCTGTCTCTGTTCGCTTTCGGTTTTTGAAAAAATCTATTGGCTGCATAGTGCAATTTAGATCGCATGTATTCATTGATAACCTGCTCGCTGCAGGACTGGGTAATATTGTGAGATTGAAAAATCAGCATATTTCGCTGCGTGATTATGAGAGTGCTAAAATGATCTCATGACTCTTGGGAAAAATCAAGGAATAGCTCCATATATAGAGACCTAATAACGTTAATTGATTCCAAAATTTAATTCGAAAAGTTATTCTATTGAGATTGCATTTTGATTGTCTTTTTCAATGTCTGTAAGAAATACCTGATGTCTTCAGATGATATTTCGTGAAAAATATACTGCGCCCCAATCGCAAGAATCTCATGATTACACGAATTTACGTGATAGAATATAATAGGTTGATTTCTGTCTCTGTTTGCTTTCGGTTTTCTAAAATTCAAATGGGTGAATAGTTCAATTTAGATCGCATGTACTTATGGATAGCCTGCTCGCTGGTGGACTGAGTAATATTGCGAAATCGAAAAATTAGCATATTTTGCTGCGTGGTTATAGGAGTGCTAAAATGATCTCATGACTCCTGGGAAAAATCAAGGAATGGCTCTATATATAGACCTAATAACGTTCATTGATTCCAAAATTTGATTCGAAAAGTTATTCTATTGAGATTGCATTTTGATTGTCTTTTTCAATGTCTGTAAGAAATACCTGATGTCTTCAGATGATATTTCGTGAAAAATATACTGCGCCCCAATCGCAAGAATCTCATGATTACACGAATTCACGTGATAGAATATAATAGGTTGATTTCTGTCTCTGTTCGCTCTCGGTTTTTTTAAATTTCAATTGGCTGAATAGTTCAATTGAGATCACATGTATTCATGGATAGCCTGCTCGCTGCAGGACTGGGTAATATTGCGAAATTGAAAAATTAGCATATTTTGCTGCGTGGTTATAAGAGTGCTAAAATGATCTCATGACTCCTGGGAAAAATCAAGAAATGGCTCTATATATTGACATAATAACCTTAATTGATTTGAAAATTCAATTCGAAAAGTTATTCGATTAGGATTGCATTTTGATTGTTGTTTTCAATGTCTGTAAAAAATACCTGATGTCATCAGATGATATTTCGAGGAAAATATACTGCGCCCCAATCGCAAAAATTTCATGATTACACGAATTCACGTGATAGAATATAATAGGTTGATTTCTGTCTCTGTTTGCTTTCGGTTTTTTAAAATTTCAATTGGCTGAACAGTTCAATTTAGATCGCATGTATTCATGGATAACTTGCTCGCTGCAGGATTGAGTAATATTGTAAGATTAAAAAATCAGCATATTTTGCTGCGTGGTTATGGAAGTGCTAAAATGATCTCATGACTCCTGGGAAAAATCAAGGAATGGCTCTATATATAGACCTAATAACGTTAATTGATTCCAAAATTTGATTCGAAAAGTTATTCTATTGAGATTGCATTTTGATTGATGTTTTCAATGTCTGTAAGAAAGACCTGATGTCTTCAGATGTTATTTCGGGTAAAATATACTGCGCCACAATCGCAAGAATCTCATGATTACACGAATTCACGTGATAGAATATAATAGGTTGAGGTCTGTCTCTGTTCGCTTTCGGTTTTCTAAAATTTCAATTGGCTGAATAGTTCAATTTAGATCGCATGTACTTATGGATAGCCTGCTCGCTGGTGGACTGGGTAATATTGCGAAATCGAATAATTAGCATATTTTGCTGCGTGGTTATAGGAGTGCTAAAATGATCTCATGACTCCCGGGGAAAATCAAAGAATTGCTTTATATATTGACATAATAACCTTAATTGATTTGAAAATTCAATTCGAAAAGTTATTCGATTGAGATTGCATTTTGATTGTTGTTTTCAATGTCTGTAAAAAATACCTGATGTCATCAGATGATATTTCGAGGAAAATATACTGCGCCCCAATCGCAAAAATTTCATGATTACACGGATTCACGTGATAGAATATAATAGGTTGATTTCTGTCTTTGTTCGCTTTCGGTTTTTTAAAATTTCAATTAGCTGAATAGTTCAATTTAGATCGCATGTATTCACGGATAGCCTGCTCGCTGCAGAACTGGTCAATATTGCGAAATTGATAAATCAGCATATTTTGCTGCGTGGTTATGAGAGTGCTAAAATGATCTCATGACTCCTGGGAAAAATCAAGAAATGGCTCTATACATTGACATAATAACCTTAATTGATTCCAAAATTTATTTCAAAAAGTTATTCTATTGAGATTGCATTTTGATTGTCTTTTTCAATGTCTGTAAGAAATACATGATGTCTTCAGATGATATTTCGTGAAAAATATACTGCGCCCTAATCGCAAGAATCTCATGATTACACGAATTCACGTGATAGAATATAAAAGGTTGATTTCCGTATCTGTTCGGTTTCGGTTATTTAAAATTTCAATTCGCTGAATAGTTAAATTCAGATCGCAAGTATTTATGGATAACCTACCTGCTACAGGACTTGGTAATATTGCAAAATTAAAAAATCAGCATATTTTGCTGCGTGGTGATAAGAGTGCCGAAACAAATTCATGACTCCTGGGAAAAATCAAGGAGTAGCTCTATACCTTGACGTAATAACGTTAATTGATTTGAAAATTTAATTCGAAACGTTATTTTATTGAGATTGCATTTTGATTGTTGTTTCCAATGTCTGTAAGAAATACCTGATGTCTTAAGCGGATATTTCGGGAAAAATATACTGCGCCTCAATCGCAAGAATCTCATGATTACACGAATTCACGTGATAGAATATAAGAGGTTGATTTCCGTATCTCTTCGCTTTCGGTTGTTTAAAATTTCAATTCGCTAAATAGTTAAATTTAGATTGCAAGTATTTATGGATAATATACCCGCTACAGGACTTGGTAATATTGCAAAATTGGAAAATCAGCATATTTTGCTGCGTGGTTATAATAGTGCTGAAACAAATTCATGACTCTTGGGAAAAATCAAGGAGTAGCTCTATACCTTGACATAGTAACGTTAATTAATTTGAAAATTCAATTCGAAAAGTTATTTTATTGAGATTGCATTTTGATTGTTGTTTCCAATGTCTGCAAGAAATACCTGATGTCTTTAGCGGATATTTCGGGAAAAATATACTGCGCCTCAATCGCAAGAATTTCATGATTACACGAATTCACGTTATAAAATATAAGAGGTCGATTTCCGTATCTATTCGCTTTCGGTTATTTAAAATTTTAATTCGCTGAATAGATAAATTTAGATCGCAAGTATCCATGCACAACCTGCCCGCTACAAGACTTGGTAATATTGCAAAATTGAAAAATCAATATATTTTGCTGCGTGGTTACAAGAGTGCTTAAACAAATTCATGACTCCTGGGAAAAATCAAGGAGTAGCTCTATACCTTGACATAATAACGTTAATTGATTTGAAAAATCAATTTGAAAAACTATTCTATTGAGATTGCATTTTGATTGTTGTTTTCAATGTATGTAAGAAGTACCTGATGACTTTAGCGGATATTTCGGGGAAAATATACTGCGCCTCAATCAAAAGAATCTCATGATTACACGAATTCATGTAATAGAATATGAGAGGTTGATTTCTGTCTCTGTTCGCTTTCGGTTTTTTAAAATTTCAATTTGCTGAATTGTTCAATTTAGATCGCATGTATTCATGGATAACCAGCTCGCTGCAGGACTGGGTAATATTGTGAAATTGAAAAATCAGCATATTTTGCTGCGTGGTTATGAGAGTGCTAAAATGATCTCATGACTCCTGGGAAAAATCAAGGAATGGCTCTATATATAGAGACCTAATAACGTTAATTGATTCCAAAATTTAATTCGAAATGTTATTCTATTGAGATTGCATTTTGATTGTCTTTTTCAATGTCTGTAAGAAATACCTGATGTTTTCAGATGATATTTGGTGTAAAATATACTGTGCCCCATTCGCAAGAATCTCATGATTACACGAATTCACGTGATAGAATATAATAGGTTGATTTCTGTCTCTGTTCGCTTTCGGTTTTTTAAAATTTCAATTGGCTGAATAGTTCAATTTAGATCGCATGTACAGGGTGCGCCATTTCTTATGTCGGTATTGTAACATTGAATAACTTAAACATTTGACAACCGATTTACTTGACTTCACTTGTTTTGGAAACGTCAATTCAGTACAATTTCAACCATGTATCGCTTCACACCAAAAGAACGCGCTGAAATAGTTACTTTGTACATTGAAAATAGTCGTTCAGTTGTGTTAACTCAACGAGCATATCGTCGAAAATATCTTGGCAAACAGGCACCATCTGACAACACTATTCGTCGTTTGGTGTCGAATTTTTGTGACCACGGGACAGTGAAAGATCGCGAACAACCCGTTCATCAACGACCAAGACGTTCAAATGAACTGATTGAAGCTGTCAGAGAGAGCGTTGCCCAAAACCCAAAAGTTTCATATCGTCACCGCGCTCAGCATCTCGGCATCAGTGGAACCACTCTACGGCGCATTTTGAAAGATGATTTGCATTTGTTTCCGTACAAAATGCAATTAACACAAAGAATATTGCCTACAGATCATCCACGTCGCTTGGAATATGGACAAACAATCGCTCGAATAGTTGATACTGAACCTGATTTTTGGAAGCGAATTTTAATGACCGACGAGGCACATTTCAAACTTTCTGGAGGCGTTAATAAGCAAAATTGCCGCATTTGGGGAACGCAGAATCCACACGAGATCCATGAAACGCCATTGCATGACCAAAAAGTTACTGTTTGGGCCGGCGTTTGCGCCAAAACCATCATTGGTCCTTATTTTTTCAAAGAGAACCAAACGATCGATGGAAACCGATATCGGTGGATGTTGGCTCACTATGTCTGCCCACAAATGCGTGAAAAAGGTCTTGAAGATTACTGGTTTCAACAAGATGGTGCGACCTGCCACACTGCGAATCAAACAATCCAGTTTCTGCAACGAAAATTCCCTGGACGTCTGATGTCAAAAAGAGGCGACATTGAATGGCCACCCAGATCTCCAGATTTGACCCCTCCAGACTTCTTTTTGTGGGGTTATTTGAAAAGTAAAGTGTACGCCAGCAAGCCGCAGACCATTGAAGAGCTTAAGGAAAATATTCGTGCCGAAATCATTGCTATACCACCCGAGATGCTCGACAAGGTAATGGAAAACGCCGCAAAAAGGGCATATTTTGCTGTGAACAATAAGGGCGGCCACTTGATTGATGTTGTGTTCAAAAACTAGTCTAAATAAATTGTAAAGGACCAAACTAAATAAAAATACCTCATTTACAGAAATCGGTTGTTTTTTTTTCAAGTTATTCAATGTTTACATGCCGACATAAGAAATGGCGCACCCTGTATTTATGGATAGCCTGCTCAGTGCAGGACTGGGTAATATTGCGAAATTGGAAAATTAGCATATTTTGCTGCGTGGTTATAAGAGTGCTAAAATGATCTCATGACTCCTGGGAAAAATCAAGGAATGGATCTATATATTGACATAATAACCTTAATTGATTTGAAAATTCAATTCCAAAAGTTATTCGATTGAGATTGCATTTTGATTGTTGTTTTCAATGTCTGTAAAAAATACCTGATGTCATCAGATAATATTTCGAGGAAAATATACTGCGCCTCAATCGCAAAAATTTCATGATTACACGAATTTACGTGATAGAATATAACAGGTAGATTTCTGTCTCTGTTCGCTTTCGGTTTTTTTAAATTTTTATTGGCTGAACAGTTCAATTTAGATCGCATGTATTCATGAATAACTTGCTCGCTGCAGGACTGGGTAATATTGTGAGATTAAAAGATCAGCATATTTGCTGCGTGGTTATAGGATTGCTAAATCACCTCATGACTCCTGGGAAAAATCAAGGAATGGCTCTATATATAGACCTAATAACGTTAATTGATTCCAAAATTTAATTCGAAAAGTTATTCGATTGAGATTGCATTTTGATTGTTGTTTTCAATGTCTGTAAGAAGTACCTGATGTCTTTAGCGGATATTTCGGGGAAAATATACTGCGCCTCAATCGCAATAATCTCATGATTACACGAATTCACGTGATAGAATATAATAGGTTGATTTCTGTCTCTGTTCGCTTTCGGTTTTTTAAAATTTCAATTGGCTGAACAGTTCAATTTAGATCGCATGTATTCATGAATAACTTGCTCGCTGCAGGACTGGGTAGTATTGTGAGATTAAAAAATCAGCATATTTTGCTGCGTGGTTATAGGAGTGCTAAAATGATCTTATGACTACTGGGAAAAATCAAGAAATGGCTCTATATATTGACATAATAACGTTAACTGTGCTGAAAATTCAATTTGAAAAACTATTCTATTGAGATTGCATTTTGATTGATGTTTTCAATTTCTGTAAGAAATACCTGATGTCTTGTGATGATATTTCGGGAAAAATATACTGCGCCTAAATCGCAAGAATCTCATCATTACACGAATTTACGTGATAGAATATAATAGGTTGATTTCTGTCTCTGTTCGTTTCCAATTTTTCAAAATTTCAATTAGCTGAATAGTTCAATTAAGACCGCATGTATTCATGGATAGCCTGCTCGCTTCAGGACTGAATAATATTGTGAGATTGAAGAATCAGCATATTTTGCTGCGTGGTTATGAGAGTGCTAAAATGATCTTATGACTACTGGTAAAAATCAAGGAATGGCTCTATATATAGAGACCTAATAACGTTAATTGATTCCAAAATTTAATTCGAAAAGTTATTCTATTGAGATTGCATGTTGATTGTCTTTTTCAATGTCTGTAAGAAATACCTGATGTCTTCAGATGATATTTCGTGAAAAATATACTGCGCCCCAATCGCAAGAATCTCATGATTACACGGATTCACGTGATAGAATATAATAGGTTGATTTCTGTCTTTGTTCGCTTTCGGTTTTTTAAAATTTCAATTGGCTGAATAGTTCAATTTAGATCGCATGTATTCACGGATAGCCTGCTCGCTGCAGAACTGGTCAATATTGCGAAATTGATAAATCAGCATATTTTGCTGCGTGGTTATGAGAGTGCTTAAATGATCTCATGACTCCTGGGAAAAATCAAGGAATGGCTCTATACCTTGACATAATAACGTGAATTGATTTGAAAATTAAATTCGAAAAGTTATTTTATTGAGATTGCATTTTGATTGTTGTTTTCAATGTCTGTATGAAGTACCTGATGTCTTTAGCGGATATTTCGGGAAAAATATACTGCGCCTCAATCGCAAGAATCTCATGATTACACGAATTCATGTAATAGAATATGAGAGGTTGATTTCTGTCTCTGTTCGCTTTCGGTCTTTTAAAATTTCAATTAGCTGCATAGTTCAATTTAGATCGCATGTATTCATTGGTGAGAGCTCGCTGCAGTACTGAGTAATATTGTGAGATTGAAAAATCAGCATATTTTGCTGCGTGGTTATGAGAGTGCTAAAATGATCTCATGACTCCTGGGAAAAATCAAGGAATAGCTCTATACATTGACATAATAACCTTAATTGATTCCAAAATTTATTTCAAAAAGTTATTCTATTGAGATTGCATTTTGATTGTCTTTTTCAATGTCTGTAAGAAATACATGATGTCTTCAGATGATATTTCGTGAAAAATATACTGCGCCCTAATCGCAAGAATCTCATGATTACACGAATTCACGTGATAGAATGTAATAGGATGATTTCTGTCTCTGTTCGCTTTCGGTTTTTTAAACTTTCAATTCGCTGAATAGTTAAATTTAGATCGCAAGTTTTCATGGATAACCTGCTTGCTGCAGGACTGGGTAATATTGTGAGATTGAAAAATCAGCATATTTTTCTGCGTGGTTATGAAAGTGCTAAAATGATCTAATGACTTCAGGGAAAAATCAAGTAATGGCTCTATATATAGAGACCTAATAACGTTAATTGATTCCAAAATTTAATTCAAAAAGTTATTTTATTGAGATTGCATTTTGATTGTCTTTTTCAATGTCTGTAAGAAATACCTGATGTCTTCAGATGATATTTCGTAAAAAATATACTGCGCCCCAATCGCAAGAATCTCATGATTACACGAATTCACGTGATAGAATATAAAAGGTTGATTTCCGTATCTGTTCGCTTTCGGTTATTTAAAATTTCAATTCGCTGAATAGTTAAATTCAGATCGCAAGTATTTATGGATAACCTACCTGCTACAGGACTTGGTAATATTGCAAAATTGAAAAATCAGCATATTTTGCTGCGTGGTGATAAGAGTGCCGAAACAAATTCATGACTCCTGGGAAAAATCAAGGAGTAGCTCTATACCTTGACGTAATAACGTTAATTGATTTGAAAATTTAATTCGAAACGTTATTTTATTGAGATTGCATTTTGATTGTTGTTTCCAATGTCTGTAAGAAATACCTGATGTCTTAAGCGGATATTTCGGGAAAAATATACTGCGCCTCAATCGCAAGAATCTCATGATTACACGAATTCACGTGATAGAATATAAGAGGTTGATTTCCGTATCTCTTCGCTTTCGGTTGTTTAAAATTTCAATTCGCTAAATAGTTAAATTTAGATCGCAAGTATTTATGGATAATCTACCCGCTACAGGACTTGGTAATATTGCAAAATTGGAAAATTAGCATATTTTGCTGCGTGGTTATGAGAGTGCTAAAATGATCTCATGACTCCTGGGAAAAATCAAGGAATGGATATATATATTGACATAATAACCTTAGTTGATTTGAAAATTCAATTCCAAAAGTTATTCGATTGAGATTGCATTTTGATTGTTGTTTTCAATGTCTGTAAAAAATACCTGATGTCATCAGATGATATTTCGAGGAAAATATACTGCGCCTCAATCGCAAAAATTTCATGATTACACGAATTTACGTGATAGAATATAACAGGTAGATTTCTGTCTCTGTTCGCTTTCGGTTTTTTAAAATTTTTATTGGCTGAACAGTTCAATTTAGATCGCATGTATTCATGAATAACTTGCTCGCTGCAGGACTGGGTAATATTGTGAGATTAAAAGATCAGCATATTTGCTGCGTGGTTATAGGATTGCTAAATCATCTCATGACTCCTGGGAAAAATCAAGGAATGGCTCTATATATGGACCTAATAACGTTAATTGATTCAAAAATTTAATTCGAAAAGTTATTCGATTGAGATTGCATTTTGATTGTTGTTTTCAATGTCTGTAAGAAGTACCTGATGTCTTTAGCGGATATTTCGGGGAAAATATACTGCGCCTCAATCGCAATAATCTCATGATTACACGAATTCACGTGATAGAATATAATAGGTTGATTTCTGTCTCTGTTCGCTTTCGGTTTTTTAAAATTTCAATTGGCTGAACAGTTCAATTTAGATCGCATGTATTCATGAATAACTTGCTCGCTGCAGGACTGGGTAGTATTGTGAGATTAAAAAATCAGCATATTTTGCTGCGTGGTTATAGGAGTGCTAAAATGATCTTATGACTACTGGGAAAAATCAAGAAATGGCTCTATATATTGACATAATAACGTTAACTGTGCTGAAAATTCAATTTGAAAAACTATTCTATTGAGATTGCATTTTGATTGATGTTTTCAATTTCTGTAAGAAATACCTGATGTCTTGTGATGATATTTCGGGAAAAATATACTGCGCCTAAATCGCAAGAATCTCATCATTACACGAATTTACGTGATAGAATATAATAGGTTGATTTCTGTCTCTGTTCGTTTCCAATTTTTCAAAATTTCAATTAGCTGAATAGTTCAATTAAGACCGCATGTATTCATGGATAGCCTGCTCGCTTCAGGACTGAATAATATTGTGAGATTGAAGAATCAGCATATTTTGCTGCGTGGTTATGAGAGTGCTAAAATGATCTTATGACTACTGGTAAAAATCAAGGAATGGCTCTATATATAGAGACCTAATAACGTTAATTGATTCCAAAATTTAATTCGAAAAGTTATTCTATTGAGATTGCATGTTGATTGTCTTTTTCAATGTCTGTAAGAAATACCTGATGTCTTCAGATGATATTTCGTGAAAAATATACTGCGCCCCAATCGCAAGAATCTCATGATTACACGGATTCACGTGATAGAATATAATAGGTTGATTTCTGTCTTTGTTCGCTTTCGGTTTTTTAAAATTTCAATTGGCTGAATAGTTCAATTTAGATCGCATGTATTCACGGATAGCCTGCTCGCTGCAGAACTGGTCAATATTGCGAAATTGATAAATCAGCATATTTTGCTGCGTGGTTATGAGAGTGCTTAAATGATCTCATGACTCCTGGGAAAAATCAAGGAATGGCTCTATACCTTGACATAATAACGTGAATTGATTTGAAAATTAAATTCGAAAAGTTATTTTATTGAGATTGCATTTTGATTGTTGTTTTCAATGTCTGTATGAAGTACCTGATGTCTTTAGCGGATATTTCGGGAAAAATATACTGCGCCTCAATCGCAAGAATCTCATGATTACACGAATTCATGTAATAGAATATGAGAGGTTGATTTCTGTCTCTGTTCGCTTTCGGTCTTTTAAAATTTCAATTAGCTGCATAGTTCAATTTAGATCGCATGTATTCATTGGTGAGAGCTCGCTGCAGTACTGAGTAATATTGTGAGATTGAAAAATCAGCATATTTTGCTGCGTGGTTATGAGAGTGCTAAAATGATCTCATGACTCCTGGGAAAAATCAAGGAATAGCTCTATACATTGACATAATAACCTTAATTGATTCCAAAATTTATTTCAAAAAGTTATTCTATTGAGATTGCATTTTGATTGTCTTTTTCAATGTCTGTAAGAAATACATGATGTCTTCAGATGATATTTCGTGAAAAATATACTGCGCCCTAATCGCAAGAATCTCATGATTACACGAATTCACGTGATAGAATGTAATAGGATGATTTCTGTCTCTGTTCGCTTTCGGTTTTTTAAACTTTCAATTCGCTGAATAGTTAAATTTAGATCGCAAGTTTTCATGGATAACCTGCTTGCTGCAGGACTGGGTAATATTGTGAGATTGAAAAATCAGCATATTTTTCTGCGTGGTTATGAAAGTGCTAAAATGATCTAATGACTTCAGGGAAAAATCAAGTAATGGCTCTATATATAGAGACCTAATAACGTTAATTGATTCCAAAATTTAATTCAAAAAGTTATTTTATTGAGATTGCATTTTGATTGTCTTTTTCAATGTCTGTAAGAAATACCTGATGTCTTCAGATGATATTTCGTAAAAAATATACTGCGCCCCAATCGCAAGAATCTCATGATTACACGAATTCACGTGATAGAATATAAAAGGTTGATTTCCGTATCTGTTCGCTTTCGGTTATTTAAAATTTCAATTCGCTGAATAGTTAAATTCAGATCGCAAGTATTTATGGATAACCTACCTGCTACAGGACTTGGTAATATTGCAAAATTGAAAAATCAGCATATTTTGCTGCGTGGTGATAAGAGTGCCGAAACAAATTCATGACTCCTGGGAAAAATCAAGGAGTAGCTCTATACCTTGACGTAATAACGTTAATTGATTTGAAAATTTAATTCGAAACGTTATTTTATTGAGATTGCATTTTGATTGTTGTTTCCAATGTCTGTAAGAAATACCTGATGTCTTAAGCGGATATTTCGGGAAAAATATACTGCGCCTCAATCGCAAGAATCTCATGATTACACGAATTCACGTGATAGAATATAAGAGGTTGATTTCCGTATCTCTTCGCTTTCGGTTGTTTAAAATTTCAATTCGCTAAATAGTTAAATTTAGATCGCAAGTATTTATGGATAATCTACCCGCTACAGGACTTGGTAATATTGCAAAATTGGAAAATTAGCATATTTTGCTGCGTGGTTATAAGAGTGCTAAAATGATCTCATGACTCCTGGGAAAAATCAAGGAATGGCTCTATACCTTGACATAATAACGTTAATTGATTTGAAAATTCAATTCGAAAAGTTATTTTATTAAGATTGCATTTTGATTGTTGTTTTCAATGTCTGTAAGAAATACCTGATGTCTTAAGCGGATATTTCGGGAAAAATATACTGCGCCTCAATCGCAAGAATCTCATGATTACACGAATTCACGTGATAGAATATAAGAGGTTGATTTCCGTATCTGTTCGCTTTCGGTTATTTAAAATTCCAATTCGCCGAATAGTTAAATTTAGATCGCAAGTATTTATGGATAACCTGCCCGCTACAGGACTTAGTAATATTGCAAAATTGAAATCAGCATATTTTGCTGCGTGGTTATAAGAGTGCTGAAACAAATTCATGATTCCTGGGAAAAATCAAGGAGTAGCTCTATACCTTGAAATAATAACGTTAATTTCTTTGAAAATTTAAATCGAAAAGTTATTTTATTGAGATTGCATTTTGTTTGTTGTTTTCAATGTCTGTAAGAAGTACCTGATGTCTTTAGCGGATATTTCGGGAAAAATATACTGCGCCTCAATCGCAAGAATCTCATGATTACACGAATTCATGTAATAGAATATGAGAGGTTGATTTCTGTCTCTGTTCGCTTTCGGTTTTATGAAATTTCAATTGGCTGAACAGTCCAATTTAGATCGCATGTATTCATGAATAACTTGCTCGCAGCAGGACTGGGTATTATTTTGAAATTGAAAAATGAGCATATTTTGTCGCGTGGTTATAGGAGTGCTGAAATGATCTCATGACTTCTGGGAAAAATCAAGGAACGGCTCTATATATTGACATAATAACGTCAACTGATTTAAAAATTTAATTTGAAAAACAATTTTATTGAGATTGCATTTTGATTGATGTTTTCAATTTCTGTAAGAAATACCTGATGTCTGCAGATGATATTTCGTGAAAAATATACTGCTCCCCAATCGCAAGAATCTCATGATTACACGAGTTTACGTGATAGAATATAAGAGGTTGATTTCCTCATCTGTTCGCTTTCGGTTATTTAAAATTTCAATTCGCTGAATAGTTAAATTTAGATCGCAAGTATTTATGGATAACCTACCCGCTACAGGAATCGATAATATTGAAAAATTAAAAATCAGCATATTTTGCTGCGTGGTTATAATAGTGCTGAAACAAATTCCTGACTCTTGGGAAAAATCAAGGAGTAGCTCTATACCTTGACATAGTAACGTTAATTAATTTGAAAATTCAATTCGAAAAGTTATTTTATTGAGATTGCATTTTGATTGTTGTTTCCAATGTCTGCAAGAAATACCTGATGTCTTTAGCGGATATTTCGGGAAAAATATACTGCGCCTCAATCGCAAGAATTTCATGATTACACGAATTCACGTAATTAAATATAAGAGATTGATTTCCGTATCTATTCGCTTTCGGTTATTTAAAATTTTAATTCGCTGAATAGATAAATTTAGATCGCAAGTATCCATGGACAACCTGCCCGCTACAAGACTTGGTAATATTGCAAAATTGAAAAATCAATATATTTTGCTGCGTGGTTACAAGAGTGCTGAAACAAATTCATGACTCCTGGGAAAAATCAAGGAGTAGCTCTATACCTTGACATAATAACGTTAATTGATTTGAAAAATCAATTTGAAAAACTATTCTATTGAGATTGCATTTTGATTGTTGTTTTCAATGTATGTAAGAAGTACCTGATGACTTTAGCGGATATTTCGGGGAAAATATACTGCGCCTCAATCAAAAGAATTTCATGATTACACGAATTCATGTAATAGAATATGAGAGGTTGATTTCTGTCTCTGTTCGCTTTCGGTTTTTTAAAATTTCAATTTGCTGAATAGTTCAATTTAGATCGCATGTATTCATGGATAACCTGCTCGCTGCAGGACTGGGTAATATTGTGAAATTGAAAAATCAGCATATTTTGCTGCGTGGTTATGAGAGTGCTAAAATGATCTCATGACTCCTGGGAAAAATCAAGGAATGGCTTTATATATAGAGACCTAATAACGTTAATTGATTCCAAAATTTAATTCGAAATGTTATTCTATTGAGATTGCATTTTGATTGTCTTTTTCAATGTCTGTAAGAAATACCTGATGTTTTCAGATGATATTTGGTGTAAAATATACTGTGCCCCATTCGCAAGAATCTCATGATTACACGAATTGACGTGATAGAATATAATAGGTTGATTTCTGTCTCTGTTCGCTTTCGGTTTTCTAAAATTTCAATTGGCTGAATAGTTCAATTTAGATCGCATGTATTTATGGATAGCCTGCTCAGTGCAGGACTGGGTAATATTGCGAAATTGGAAAATTAGCATATTTTGCTGCGTGGTTATAAGAGTGCTAAAATGATCTCATGACTCCTGGGAAAAATCAAGGAATGGATCTATATATTGACATAATAACCTTAATTGATTTGAAAATTCAATTCCAAAAGTTATTCGATTGAGATTGCATTTTGATTGTTGTTTTCAATGTCTGTAAAAAATACCTGATGTCATCAGATGATATTTCGATGAAAATATACTGCGCCTCAATCGCAAAAATTTCATGATTACACGAATTTACGTGATAGAATATAACAGGTAGATTTCTGTCTCTGTTCGCTTTCGGTTTTTTTAAATTTTTATTGGCTGAACAGTTCAATTTAGATCGCATGTATTCATGAATAACTTGCTCGCTGCAGGACTGGGTAATATTGTGAGATTAAAAGATCAGCATATTTGCTGCGTGGTTAGTGGATTGCTAAATCACCTCATGACTCCTGGAAAAAATCAAGGAATGGCTCTATATATAGACCTCATAACGTTAATTGATTCCAAAATTTAATTCGAAAAGTTATTCGATTGAGATTGCATTTTGATTGTTGTTTTCAATGTCTGTAAGAAGTACCTGATGTCTTTAGCGGATATTTCAGGGAAAATATACTGCGCCTCAATCGCAAGAATCTCATGATTACACGAATTCATGTAATAGAATATGAGAGGTTGATTTCTGTCTCTGTTCGCTTTCGGTTTTTTAAAATTTCAATTGACTGAACTGTTCAATTTAGATAGCATGTATTCATGAATAACTTGCTCGCTGCAGGAGTGGGTAATATTGTGAGATTAAAAAATCAGCATATTTTGCTGCGTGGTTATAGGAGTGCAAAGAGGATCTCATGACTCCTGGGAAAAATCAAGGAATGGCTCTATATATTGACATAATAATGTTAACTGATTTGAAAATTCAATTTGAGAAACTATTCTATTGAGATTGCATTTTGATTGTTGTTTTCAATGTCTGTAAGAAGTACCGGATGTCTTTAGCGGATATTTCAGGAAAAATATACTGCGCGTCAATCAAAAGAATCTCATGATTACACGAATTCATGTAATAGAATATGAGAGGTTTATTTCTGTCTCTGTTCGCTTTCGGTTTTTTAAAATTTCAATTGGCTGAATAGTTTAATTTAGATCGCATGTAATCATGGATAACTTGCTCGCTGCAGGACTGGGTAATCTTGTAAGATTGAAAAATCATTATATTTTGCTGCGTGGTTATGAGAGTGCTAAAATGATCTCATGACTCCTGGGAAAAATCAAGGAATGGCTCTATATATTGACATACTAACGTTAACTGATTTGATAGATCAATTTGAAAAACTATTCTATTGAGATTGCATTTTGATTGATGTTTTCAATTTCTGTAAGAAATACCTGATGTCTTCAGATGATATTTCGGAAAAAAATATACTGCGCCCCAAACGCAAGAATCTCATGATTACACAAATTCACGTGATAGAATATAATAGGTTGATGTCTGTCTCTGTTCGCTTTCGGTTTTCTAAAATTTCAATTGGCTAAATAGTCCAATTTAGATCGCATGTATTCATAGATAGCCTGCTCGCTGCAGAGCTGGGTAATATTGCGAAATTGAAAAATTAGCATATTTTGCTGCGTGGTTATAGGAGTGCTAAAATGATCTCATGACTCCTGGGAAAAATCAAGAAATGGCTCTATATATTGACATAATAACGTTAACTGATTTGAAAATTAAATTTGAAAAACTATTGTATTGAGATTGCAATTTGATTGATGTTCTCAATTTCTGTAAGAAATACCTGATGTCTTCAGATGATATTTCGGGAAAAATATACTGCGCCATAATCGCGCGAATCTCATGATTACACGAATTCATGTAATAGAATATGAGAAGTTGATTTCTGTCTCTGTTCGCTTTCGGTTATTTAAAATTTGAATTCGCTGAATAGTTAAATTTGGATCGCAATTATTCATGGAGAACCTGCCCGCTACTGAACTTGGTAATATTGCAAAATTAAAAAATCAGCATATTCTGCTGCGTGGTTACAAGAGTGCTGAAACAAATTCATGACTCCTGGGAAAAATCAAGGAGTAGCTCTATACCTTGACATATCAACGTTAATTGATTTGAAAATTTAATTCGAAAATTTATTTTATTGAGATTGCATTTTAATTGTTGTTTTCAATGTCTGTAAGAAGTACCTGATGTCTTTCGCGGATATTTCGGGAAAAATATACTGCGCCTCAATCGCAAGAATCTCATGATTACACGAATTCATGTAATAGAATATGAGAGGTTGATTTCTGTCTCTGTTCGCTTTCGGTTTTTTTAAATTTCAATTTGCTGAATAGTTCAATTTAGATCGCATGTATTTATGGATAACCTGCTATCTGTAGGACTGGGTAATATTGTGAGGTTAAAAAATCAGCATATTTTGCTGCGTAATTATAAGAGTGCTAAAATGATCTCATGACTCCTGGGAAAAATCAAGGAATGGCTCTATATATTGACATGATAACCTTAATTGATTTGAAAATCCAATTCGAAAAGTTATTCTATTGAGATTGCATTTTGATTGATGTTTTCAATGTCTGTAAGAAATACCTGATGTCTTCAGATGATATTTCGTGAAAAATATACTGCGCCCCAATCGCAAGAATCTCATGATAACACGAATTCAGGTGATAGAATATAATAGGTTGATTTCTGTCTCTTTTCGCTTTCGGTTTTTTAAAATTTCAATTCGCCGACCAGTTCAATTAAGATCGCATGTCTTCATGAATAACTTGCTCGCTGCAGGACTGGGTAATATTGTAAGATTAAAAAATCAGCATATTTTGCTGCGTGGTTATAGAAGTGCTAAAATGATCTCATGACTCCCGGGTAAAATTAAGGAATGGCTCTATATATTGACATAATAACCTTAATTGATTTGAAAATTCAATTCGAAAAGTTATTCGATTGAGATTTCATTTTGATTGTTGTTTTCAATGTCTGTAAAAAATATCTGATGTCATCAGATGATATTTCGGGAGAAATATACTGCGCCTCAATCGCGAGAATCTCATGATTGCACGAATTCATGTAATAGAATATGAGAGGTTGATTTCTGTCTCTGTTCGCTTTCGGATTTTTAAAATTTCAATTGGCTGCATAGTTCAATTTAGATTGCATGTATTCATGGATAACCTGCTCGCTGCAGGACTGAGTATTATTGTGAGATTAAAAAATCAGCATATTTTGCTGCGTGGTTATGAGAGTGCTAAAATGATCTTATGACTCCTGGGAAAAATCAAGGAATGGCTCTATATATTGACATAATAACCTTAATTGATTCCAAAATTTCATTCGAAAAGTTATTCTATTGAGATTGTATTTTGATTGTCTTTTTTGATGTCTGTAAGAAATACCTGATGTCTTCAGATGATATTTCTCGAAAAATATACCGCGCCCCAATCGCAAGAATCTCATGATTACACGAATTCACGGGATGAAATATAATAGGTTGATTTCTGTCTCTGTTCGCTTTCGGTTTTTTAAAATTTCAATTGGCTGAATAGTTCAATTTAGATCGCAAATATTTATGGATAACCTGTTCGCTGCAGGACTGGGTAATATTGTGAGATTGATAAATCAGCATATTTTGCTGCGTGGTTATGAGAGTGCTTAAATGATCTCATGACTCCCGGGAAAAATCAAGGAATGGCTCTATATATAGAGACCTAATAACGTTAATTGATTCCAAAATTAAATTCGAAAAGTTATTCTATTGAGATTGCATTTTGATTGTCTTTTTCAATGTCTGTAAGAAATACCAGATGTCTTCAGATGATATTTCGTGATAAATATACTGCGCCCCAATCGCAAGAATTTCATGACTACACGAATTCACGTGATAGAATATAAGAGGTTGATTTCCGTATCTATTCGCTTTCGGTTATTTAAAATTTTAATTAGCTGAATAGTTAAATTTAGATCGCAAGTATTTATGGATAACCTGCCCGCTACAGGACTTGGTGATATTGCAAAATTGAAAACTCAGCATATTTTGTTGCGTGGTTACAAGAGTGCTGAAACAAATTCATGACTCCTGGGAAAAATCAAGGAGCAGCTCTATACCTTGACATAATAACGTTAATTGATTTGAAAATTTAATTCGAAAAATTATTTTATTGAGATTGCATTTTGATTGTTGTTTTCAATGTCTGTAAGAAGCACCTGATGTCTTTAGCGGATATTTCGGGAAAAATATACTGCGCCTCAATCGTAAGAATCTCATGATTACACGAATTCATGTAATAGAATATGAGAGGTTGATTTCTGTCTCTGTTCGCTTTCGGTTTTTTTAAATTTCAATTTGCTGAATAGTTCAATTTAGATCGCATGTATTTATGGATAACCTGCTCTCTGTAGGACTGGGTAATATTGTGAGATTAAAAAATCAGCATATTTTGCTGCGTAATTATAAGAGTGCTAAAATGATCTCATGACTCCTGGGAAAAATCAAGGAATGGCTCTATTTATTGACATGATAACCTTAATTGATTTGAAAATTCAATACGAAAAGTTATTCGATTGATATTGCATTTTGATTGTCTTTTTCAATGTCTGTAAGAAATTCCTGATGTCTTTAGATGATATTTCGTGAAAAATATTCTGCGCCCCAATCGCAAGAATCTTATGATTACACGAATTCACGTGAAAGAATATAATAGGTTGATTTCTTTCTCTGTTCGCTTTCGGTTTTTTAAAATTTCAATTCGCCGAACAGTTCAATTGAGATCGCATGTCTTCATGAATTACTTGCTCGCTGCAGGACTGGGAAATATTGTGAGATTAAAAAATCAGCATATTTTGCTGCGTGGTTATAGAAGTGCTAAAATGATCTCATGACTCCCGGGTAAATTTAAGGAATGGCTCTATATATTGACATAATAACCTTAATTGATTTGAAAATTCAATTCGAAAAGTTATTCGATTGAGATTGCATTTTGATTGTTGTTTTCAATGTCTGTAAAAAATATCTGATGGCATCAGATGATATTTCGGGAGAATAATACTGCGCCTTAATCGCGAGAATCTCATGATTGCACGAATTCATGTAATAGAATATGAGAGGTTGATTTCTGTCTCTGTTCGCTTTCGGTTTTTTAAAATTTTAATTGGCTGCATAGTTCAATTTAGATTGTATGTATTCATGGATAACCTGCTCGCTGCAGGACTGAGTATTATTGTGAGATTAAAAAATCAGCATATTTTGCTGCGTGGTTATGAGAGTGCTAAAATGATCTTATGACTCCTGGGAAAAATCAAGGAATGGCTCTATATATTGACATAATAACCTTAATTGATTCCAAAATTTGATTCGAATAGTTATTCTATTGAGATTGCATTTTGATTGTATTTTTCAAAGCCTGTCAGAAATACCTGATGTCTTCAGATGATATTTCGTGAAAAATATACTGCGCCCCAATCGCAAGAATCTCATGATTACACGAATTCACGTGATAGAATATGAGAGGTTGATTTCTGTCTCTGTTCGCTTTCGGTTTTTTTAAATTTCAATTTGCTGAATAGTTCAATTTAGATCGCATGTATTTATGGATAACCTGCTCTCTGTAGGACTGGGTAATATTGTGAGATTAAAAAATCAGCATATTTTGCTGCGTAATTATAAAAGTGCTAAAATGATCTCATGACTCCTGGGAAAAATCAAGGAATAACTCTATTTATTGACATGATAACCTTAATTGATTTGAAAATTCAATACGAAAAGTTATTCGATTGAGATTGCATTTTGATTGTCTTTTTCAATGTCTGTAAGAAATTCCTGATGTCTTCAGATGATATTTCGTGAATAATATACTGCGCCCTAATCGCAAGAATCTCATGATTACACGAATTCACGTGATAGAATATAATAGGTTGATTTCTGTCTCTGTTCGCTTTCGGTTTTTTAAAATTTCAATTCGCCGAACAGTTCAATTAAGATCGCATGTCTTCATGAATTACTTGCTCGCTGCAGGACTGGGTAATATTGTGAGATTAAAAAATCAGCATATTTTGCTGCGTGGTTATAGAAGTGCTAAAATGATCTCATGACTCCCGGGTAAATTTAAGGAATGGCTCTATATATTGACATTATAACCTTAATTGATTTGAAAATTCAATTCGAAAAGTTATTCGATTGAGATTGCATTTTGATTGTTGTTTTCAATGTCTGTAAAAAATATCTGATGTCATCAGATGATATTTCGGGAGAAATATACTGCGCCTCAATCGCGAGAATCTCATGATTGCACGAATTCATGTAATAGAATATGAGAGGTTGATTTCTGTCTCTGTTCGCTTTCGGTTTTTTAAAATTTCAATTGGCTGCATAGTTCAATTTAGATTGCATGTATTCATGGATAACCTGCTTGCTGCAGGACTGAGTATTATTGTGAGATTAAAAAATCAGCATATTTTGCTGCGTGGTTATGAGAGTGCTAAAATGATCTTATGACTCCTGGGAAAAATCAAGGAATGGCTCTATATATTGACATAATAACCTTAATTGATTCCAAAATTTCATTCGAAAAGTTATTCTATTGAGATTGCATTTTGATTGTCTTTTTCGATGTCTGTAAGAAATACCTGATGTCTTCAGATGATATTTCCTGAAAAATATACCGCGCCCCAATCGCAAGAATCTCATGATTACACGAATTCACGGGATGGAATAAAATAGGTTGATTTCTGTCTCTGTGCGCTTTCGGTTTTTTAAAATTTCAATTCGCTGAACAGTTCAATTTAGATCGCATGTCTTCATGAATAACTTGCTCGCTGCAGGACTAGGTAATATTGTGGAATTAAAAAATCAGCATATTTTGCTGCGTGGTTATAGGAGTGCTAAAATGATCTCATGACTCGAGGGAAAAATTAAGGAATGGCACTATATATTGACATAATAACGGTAACTGATTTGAAAATTCAATTTGAAAAACTATTCTATTGAGATTGCATTTTGATTGATGTTTTCAACGTCTGTAAGAAATACCTGATGTCTACAGATGATATTTCGGGAAAAATATACTGCGCCCCAATCGCAAGAATCTCATGATTACACGAATTTACGTGATAGAATAGATTAGGTTGATTTCTGTCTCTTTTGCTCTCGGTTTTTTAAAATTTCAATTGGCTGAATAGTTCAATTTAGATCGCAAATATTCATGGATATCCTGCTCGCTGCAGGACTGGGTAATATTGTGAGATTGATAAATCAGCATATTTTGCTGCGTGGTTATAAGAGTGCTTAAATGATCTCATGAGTCCTGGGAAAAATCAAGGAATGGCTCTATATATAGAAACCTAATAACGTTAATTGATTCCAAAATTAAATTCGAAAAGTTAGTCTATTGAGATTGCATTTTGATTGTCTTTTTCAATGTCTGTAAGAAGCACCTGATGTCTTTAGCGGATATTTCGGGAAAAATATACTGCGCCTCAATCGCAAGAATCTCATGATTACACGAATTCACGTGATAGAATGTAATAGGATGATTTCTGTCTCTGTTCGCTTTCGGTTTTTTAAACTTTCAATTCGCTGAATAGTTAAATTTAGATCGCAAGTTTTCATGGATAACCTGCTCGCTGCAGGACTGGGTAATATTGTGAGATTGAAAAATCAGCATATTTTTCTGCGTGGTTATGAAAGTGCTAAAATGATCTAATGACTTCAGGGAAAAATCAAGTAATGGCTCTATATATAGAGACCTAATAACGCTAATTAATTCCAAAATTTAATTCAAAAAGTTATTTTATTGAGATTGCATTTTGATTGTCTTTTTCAATGTCTGTAAGAAATACCTGATGTCTTCAGATGATATTTCGTAAAAAATATACTGCGCCTCAATCGCAAGAATCTCATGATTACACGAATTCACGTGATAGAATATAAAAGGTTGATTTCCGTATCTGTTCGCTTTCGGTTATTTAAAATTTCAATTCGCTGTATAGTTAAATTCAGATCGCAAGTATTTATGGATAACCTACCTGCTACAGGACTTGGTAATATTGCAAAATTGAAAAATCAGCATATTTTGCTGCGTGGTGATAAGAGTGCCGAAACAAATTCATGACTTCTGGGAAAAATCAAGGAGTAGCTCTATACCTTGACGTAATAACGTTAATTGATTTGAAAATTCAATTCGAAAAAATATTTTATTGAGATTGCATTTTGATTGTTGTTTCCAATGTCTGTAAGAAATACCTGATGTCTTAAGCGGATATTTCGGGAAAAATATACTGCGCCTCAATCGCAAGAATCTCATGATTACACGAATTCACGTGATAGAATATAAGAGGTTGATTTCCGTATCTCTTCGCTTTCGGTTGTTTAAAATTTCAATTCGCTAAATAGTTAAATTTAGATCGCAAGTATTTATGGATAATCTACCCGCTACAGGACTTGGTAATATTGCAAAATTGGAAAATTAGCATATTTTGCTGCGTGGTTATGAGAGTGCTAAAATGATCTCATGACTCCTGGGAAAAATCAAGGAATGGATATATATATTGACATAATAACCTTAGTTGATTTGAAAATTCAATTCCAAAAGTTATTCGATTGAGATTGCATTTTGATTGTTGTTTTCAATGTCTGTAAAAAATACCTGATGTCATCAGATGATATTTCGAGGAAAATATACTGCGCCTCAATCGCAAAAATTTCATGATTACACGAATTTACGTGATAGAATATAACAGGTAGATTTCTGTCTCTGTTCGCTTTCGGTTTTTTAAAATTTTTATTGGCTGAACAGTTCAATTTAGATCGCATGTATTCATGAATAACTTGCTCGCTGCAGGACTGGGTAATATTGTGAGATTAAAAGATCAGCATATTTGCTGCGTGGTTATAGGATTGATAAATCATCTCATGACTCCTGGGAAAAATCAAGGAATGGCTCTATATATGGACCTAATAACGTTAATTGATTCAAAAATTTAATTCGAAAAGTTATTCGATTGAGATTGCATTTTGATTGTTGTTTTCAATGTCTGTAAGAAGTACCTGATGTCTTTAGCGGATATTTCGGAGAAAATATACTGCGCCTCAATCGCAAGAATCTCATGATTACACGAATTCATGTAATAGAATATGAGAGGTTGATTTCTGTCTCTGTTCGCTTTCGGTTTTTTAAAATTTCAATTGACTGAACAGTTCAATTTAGATAGCATGTATTCATGAATAACTTGCTCGCTGCAGGACTGGGTAATATTGTGAGATTAAAAAATCAGCATATTTTGCTGCGTGGTTATAGGAGTGCAAAGATGATCTCATGACTCCTGGGAAAAATCAAGGAATGGCTCTATATATTGACATAATAATGTTAACTGATTTGAAAATTCAATTTGAGAAACTATTCTATTGAGATTGCATTTTGATTGTTGTTTTTAATGTCTGTAAGAAGTACCGGATGTCTTTAGCTGATATTTCGGGAAAAATATACTGCGCCTCAATCAAAAGAATCTCATGATTACACGAATTCATGTAATAGAATATGAGAGGTTTATTTCTGTCTCTGTTCGCTTTCGGTTTTTTAAAATTTCAATTGGCTGAATAGTTTAATTTAGATCGCATGTAATCATGGATAACTTGCTCGCTGCAGGACTGGGTAATCTTGTAAGATTGAAAAATCAGCATATTTTGCTGCGTGGTTATGAGAGTGCTAAAATGATCTCATGACTCCTGGGAAAAATCAAGGAATGGCTCTATATATTGACATACTAACGTTAACTGATTTGATAGATCAATTTGAAAAACTATTCTATTGAGATTGCATTTTGATTGATGTTTTCAATTTCTGTAAGAAATACCTGATGTCTTCAGATGATATTTCGGAAAAAAATATACTGCGCCCCAAACGCAAGAATCTCATGATTACACAAATTCACGTGATAGAATATAATAGGTTGATGTCTGTCTCTGTTCGCTTTCGGTTTTCTAAAATTTCAATCGGCTAAATAGTCCAATTTAGATCGCATGTATTCATAGATAGCCTGCTCGCTGCAGAACTGGGTAATATTGCGAAATTGAAAAATTAGCATATTTTGCTGCGTGGTTATAGGAGTGCTAAAATGATCTCATGACTCCTGGGAAAAATCAAGAAATGGCTCTATATATTGACATAATAACGTTAACTGATTTGGAAATTAAATTTGAAAAACTATTGTATTGAGATTGCATTTTGATTGATGTTCTCAATTTCTGTAAGAAATACCCGATGTCTTCAGATGATATTTCGGGAAAAATATACTGCACCATAATCGCGAGAATCTCATGATTACACGAATTCATGTAATAGAATATGAGAGGTTGATTTCTGTCTCTGTTCGCTTTCGGTTTTTTTCAATTTCAATTCGCCGAATAGTTAAATTCAGATCGCAAGTATTTATGGATAACCCGCCCGCTACAGGACTTGGTAATATTGCAAAATTGAGAAATCTGCATATTTTGCTGCGTGGTTATAAGAGTGCTCAAATGATCTCATGACTCCTAGGAAAAATCAAGGAATTGCTCTATATATTGACATGATAACTTAATTGATTTGAAAATTCAATTCGAAAAGTTATTCGATTGAGATTGCATTTTGATTGTTGTTTCTAATGTCTGAAAAAAATACCTGATGTCATCAGATGATATTTCGAGGAAAATATACTGCGCACCATTCGCAAGAATTTCACGATTACACGAATTCACGTGATAGAATATAAGAGGTTGATTTCCGTATCTATTCGCTTTCGGTTATTTAAAATTTTAATTCGCTGAATAGTTAAATTTAGAAGGCAAGTATTCATGGAGAAACTGCCCGCTACACAACTTGGTAATATTGCAAAATTGAAAAATCAGCATATTTTGCTGCGTGGTTACAAGAGTGCTGAAACAAATTCATGACTCCTGGGAAAAATCAGGGAGTAGCTCTATACCTTGACATATCAACGTTAATTGATTTGAAAATTTAATTCGAAAATTTATTTTATTGAGATTGCATTTTAATTGTTGTTTTCAATGTCTTTAAGAAGTACCTGATGTCTTTAGCGGATATTTCGGGAAAAATATACTGCGCCTCAATCGCAAGAATCTCATGATTACACGAATTCATGTTATAGAATAGGAGAGGTTGATTTCTGTCTCTGTTCACTTCCGGTTTTTTAAAATTTCAATTGGCTGAATAGTTTAATTTAGATCGCATGTATTCATGGATAACCTGCTCGCTGCAGGACTGGGTAGTATTGTGAGATCGAAAAATCAGCATATTTTGCTGCGTGGTTATGAAAGTGTTAAAATGATCTTACGACTCCTGGGAATAATCGAGGAATAGCTCTATATAAAGAGACCTAATAACGTTAATTGATTCCAAAATTAAATTCGATAAGTTATTCTATTGAGATTGCATTTTGATTGTCTTTTTCAATGTCTGTAAGAAATACCTGATGTCTTCAGATGATATTTCGTGAAAAATATACTGCGCCCCAATCGCAAGAATTTCATGATTACACGAATTCACGTGATAGAATATAAGAGGTTGATTTCCGTATCTATTCGCTTTCGGTTATTTAAAATTTCAATTCGCTGAATAGTTAAATTTAGATCGCAAGTATTTATGGATAACCTGCCCGCTACAGGACTTGGTGATATTGCAAAATTGAAAACTCAGCATATTTTGCTGCGTGGTTGAAAGAGTGCTGAAACAAATTCATGACTCCTGGGAAAAATCAAGGAGTAGCTCTATAACTTGACATAATAACGTTAATTGATTTGAAAATTTAATTCGAAAAATTATTTTATTGAGATTGCATTTTGATTGTTGTTTTCAATGTCTGTAAGAAGTACCTGATGTCTTTAGCGGATATTTCGGGAAAAATATACTGCGCCTCAATCGCAAGAATCTCATGATTACACGAATTCATGTAATAGAATAGGAGAGGTTGATTTCTGTCTCTGTTCGCTTTCGGTTTTTTTAAATTTCAATTTGCTGAATAGTTCAATTTAGATTGCATGTATTTATGGATAACCTGCTCTCTGTAGGACTGGGTAATATTGTGAGGTTCAAAAATCAGCATATTTTGCTGCGTAATTATTAGAGTGCTAAAATGATCTCATGACTCCTGGGAAAAATCAAGGAATGGCTCTATATATTGACATGATAACCTTAATTGATTTGAAAATTCAATTCGAAAAGTTATTCTATTGAGATTGCATTTTGATTGATGTTTTCAATGTCTGTAAGAAATACCTGATGTCTTCAGATGATATTTCGTGAAAAATATACTGCGCCCCAATCGCAAGAATCTCATGATTACACGAATTCACGTGATAGAATATAATAGGTTGATTTCTGTCTCTTTTCGCTTTCGGTTTTTTAAAATTTCAATTCGCCGACCAGTTCAATTAAGATCGCATGTCTTCATGAATAACTTGCTCGCTGCAGGACTGGGTAATATTGTGAGATTAAAAAATCAGCATATTTTGCTGCGTGGTTATAGAAGTGCTAAAATGATCTCATGACTCCCGGGTAAAATTAAGGAATGGCTCTATATATTGACATAATAACCTTAATTGATTTGAAAATTCAATTCGAAAAGTTATTCGATTGAGATTGCATTTTGATTGTTGTTTTCAATGTCTGTAAGAAATACCTGATGTCTTCAGATGATATTTCCTGAAAAATATACCGCGCCCCAATCGCAAGAATCTCATGATTACACGAATTCACGGGATGGAATATAATAGGTTGATTTCTGTCTCTGTTCGCTTTCGGTTTTTTAAAATTTCAATTCGCTGAACAGTTCAATTTAGATCGCATGTCTTCATGAATAACTTGCTCGCTGCGGGACTAGGTAATATTGCGGGATTAAAAAATCAGCATATTTTGTTGCGTGGTTATAGGAGTGCTAAAATGATCTCATGACTCCTGGGAAAAATTAAGGAATGGCACTATATATTGACATAATAACGTTAACTGATTTGAAAATTGAATTTGAAAAACTATTCTATTGAGATTGCATTTTGATTGATGTTTTCAATGTCTGTAAGAAATACCTGATGTCTACAGATGATATTTCGGGAAAAATATACTGCGCCCCAATCGCAAGAATCTCATGATTACACGAATTTACGTGATAGAATATATTAGGTTGATTTCTGTCTCTTTTCGCTCTCGGTTTTTTAAAATTTCAATTGGCTGAATAGTTCAATTTAGATCGCAAATATTCATGGATAACCTGCTCGCTGCAGGACTGGGTAATATTGTGAGATTGATAAATCAGCATATTTTGCTGCGTGGTTATGAGAGTGCTTAAATGATCTCATGACTCCTGGGAAAAATCAAGGAATAGCTCTATATATAGAGACCTAATAACGTTAATTGATTCCGAAATTAAATTCGAAAAGTTATTCTATTGAGATTGCATTTTGATTGTCTTTTTCAATGTCTGTAAGAAATACCTGATGTCTTCAGATGATATTTCCGGAAAAATATACTGCGCCTCAATCGCAAGAATCTCATGATTACACGAATTCATGTAATAGAATATGAGAGGTTGATTTCTCTCTCTGTTCGCTTTCGGTTTTTTTAAATTTCAATTTGCTGAATAGTTCAATTTAGATCGCATGTATTTATGGATAACCTGCTCTCTGTAGGACTGGGTAATATTGTGAGATTAAAAAATCAGCATATTTTGCTGCGTAATTATGAGAGTGCTAAAATGATCTCATGACTCCTGGGAAAAATCAAGGAATGGCTCTATTTATTGACATTATAACCTTAATTGATTTGAAAATTCAATACGAAAAGTTATTCGATTGAGATTGCATTTTGATTGTCTTTTTCAATGTCTGTAAGAAATTCCTGATGTCTTCAGATGATATTTCGTGAAAAATATACTGCGCCCCAATCGCAAGAATCTCATGATTACACGAATTCACGTGATAGAATATAATAGGGTGATTTCTGTCTCTGTTCGCTTTCGGTTTTTTAAAATTTCAATTCGCCGAACAGTTCAATTAAGATCGCATGTCTTCATGAATTACTTGCTCGCTGCAGGACTGGGTAATATTGTGAGATTAAAAAATCAGCATATTTTGCTGCGTGGTTATAGAAGTGCTAAAATGATCTCATGACTCCCGGGTAAATTTAAGGAATGGCTCTATATATTGACAAAATAACCTTAATTGATTTGAAAATTCAATTCGAAAAGTTATTCGATTGAGATTGCATTTTGATTGTTGTTTTCAATGTCTGTTAAAAATATCTGATGTCATCAGATGATATTTCGGAAGAAATATACTGCGCCTCAATCGCGAGAATCTCATGATTGCACGAATTCATGTAATAGAATATGAGAGGTTGATTTCTGTCTCTGTTCGCTTTCGGTTTTTTTAAATTTCAATTGGCTGCATAGTTCAATTTAGATTGCATGTATTCATGGATAACATGCTCGCTGCAGGACTGAGTATTATTGTGAGATTAAAAAATCAGCATATTTTGCTGCGTCGTTATAGAAGTGCAAAGATGATCTCATGACTCCTGGGAAAAATCAAGGAATGGCTCTATATATTGACATAATAATGTTAACTGATTTGAAAATTCAATTTGAGAAACTATTCTATTGAGATTGCATTTTGATTGTTGTTTTCAATGTCTGTAAGAAGTACCGGATGTCTTTAGCGGATATTTCGGGAAAAATATACTGCGCCTCAATCAAAAGAATCTCATGATTACACGAATTCATGTAATAGAATATGAGAGGTTTATTTCTGTCTCTGTTCGCTTTCGGTTTTTTAAAATTTCAATTGGCTGAATAGTTTAATTTAGATCGCATGTAATCATGGATAACTTGCTCGCTGCAGGACTGGGTAATCTTGTAAGATTGAAAAATCAGCATATTTTGCTGCGTGGTTATGAGAGTGCTAAAATGATCTCATGACTCCTGGGAAAAATCAAGGAATGGCTCTATATATTGACATACTAACGTTAACTGATTTGATAGATCAATTTGAAAAACTATTCTATTGAGATTGCATTTTGATTGATGTTTTCAATTTCTGTAAGAAATACCTGATGTCTTCAGATGATATTTCGGAAAAAAATATACTGCGCCCCAAACGCAAGAATCTCATGATTACACAAATTCACGTGATAGAATATAATAGGTTGATGTCTGTCTCTGTTCGCTTTCGGTTTTCTAAAATTTCAATTGGCTAAATAGTCCAATTTAGATCGCATGTATTCATAGATAGCCTGCTCGCTGCAGAACTGGGTAATATTGCGAAATTGAAAAATTAGCATATTTTGCTGCGTGGTTATAGGAGTGCTAAAATGATCTCATGACTCCTGGGAAAAATCAAGAAATAACTCTATATATTGACATAATAACGTTAACTGATTTGAAAATTAAATTTGAAAAACTATTGTATTGAGATTGCATTTTGATTGATGTTCTCAATTTCTGTAAGAAATACCCGATGTCTTCAGATGATATTTCAGGAAAAATATACTGCGCCATAATCGCGAGAATCTCATGATTACACGAATTCATGTAATAGAATATGAGAGGTTGATTTCTGTCTCTGTTCGCTTTCGGTTATTTAAAATTTGAATTCGCTGAATAGTTAAATTTAGATCGCAAGTATTTATGGATAACCCGCCCGCTACAGGACTTGGTAATATTGCAAAATTGAGAAATCTGCATATTTTGCTGCGTGGTTATAAAAGTGCTCAATGGATCTCATGACTCCTGGGAAAAATCAAGGAATTGCTCTATATATTGACATAATAACTTAATTGATTTGAAAATTCAATTCGAAAAGTTATTCGATTGAGATTGCATTTTGATTGTTGTTTCTAATGTCTGAAAAAAATACCTGATGACATCAGATGATATTTCGAGGAAAATATACTGCGCACCATTCGCAAGAATTTCACGATTACACGAATTCACGTGATAGAATATAAGAGGTTGATTTCCGTATCTATTCGCTTTCGGTTATTTAAAATTTTAATTCGCTGAATAGTTAAATTTAGAAGGCAAGTATTCATGGAGAACCTTCCCGCTACACAACTTGGTAATATTGCAAAATTGAAAAATCAGCATATTCTGCTGCGTGGTTACAAGAGTGCTGAAACAAATTCATGACTCCTGGGAAAAATCAAGGAGTAGCTCTATACCTTGACATATCAACGTTAATTGATTTGAAAATTTAATTCGAAAATTTATTTTATTGAGATTGCATTTTAATTGTTGTTTTCAATGTCTGTAAGAAGTACCTGATGTCTTTAGCGGATATTTCGGGAAAAATATACTGCGCCTCAATCGCAAGAATCTCATGATTACACGAATTCATGTAATAGAATAGGAGAGGTTGATTTCTGTCTCTGTTCGCTTTCGGTTTTTTTAAATTTCAATTTGCTGAATAGTTCAATTTAGATCGCATGTATTTATGGATAACCTGCTATCTGTAGGACTGGGTAATATTGTGAGGTTAAAAAATCAGCATATTTTGCTGCGTAATTATAAGAGTGCTAAAATGATCTCATGACTCCTGGGAAAAATCAAGGAATGGCTCTATATATTGACATGATAACCTTAATTGATTTGAAAATCCAATTCGAAAAGTTATTCTATTGAGATTGCATTTTGATTGATGTTTTCAATGTCTGTAAGAAATACCTGATGTCTTCAGATGATATTTCGTGAAAAATATACTGCGCCCCAATCGCAAGAATCTCATGATAACACGAATTCAGGTGATAGAATATAATAGGTTGATTTCTGTCTCTTTTCGCTTTCGGTTTTTTAAAATTTCAATTCGCCGACCAGTTCAATTAAGATCGCATGTCTTCATGAATAACTTGCTCGCTGCAGGACTGGGTAATATTGTGAGATTAAAAAATCAGCATATTTTGCTGCGTGGTTATAGAAGTGCTAAAATGATCTCATGACTCCCGGGTAAAATTAAGGAATGGCTCTATATATTGACATAATAACCTTAATTGATTTGAAAATTCAATTCGAAAAGTTATTCGATTGAGATTTCATTTTGATTGTTGTTTTCAATGTCTGTAAAAAATATCTGATGTCATCAGATGATATTTCGGGAGAAATATACTGCGCCTCAATCGCGAGAATCTCATGATTGCACGAATTCATGTAATAGAATATGAGAGGTTGATTTCTGTCTCTGTTCGCTTTCGGATTTTTAAAATTTCAATTGGCTGCATAGTTCAATTTAGATTGCATGTATTCATGGATAACCTGCTCGCTGCAGGACTGAGTATTATTGTGAGATTAAAAAATCAGCATATTTTGCTGCGTGGTTATGAGAGTGCTAAAATGATCTTATGACTCCTGGGAAAAATCAAGGAATGGCTCTATATATTGACATAATAACCTTAATTGATTCCAAAATTTCATTCGAAAAGTTATTCTATTGAGATTGTATTTTGATTGTCTTTTTCGATGTCTGTAAGAAATACCTGATGTCTTCAGATGATATTTCTCGAAAAATATACCGCGCCCCAATCGCAAGAATCTCATGATTACACGAATTCACGGGATGAAATATAATAGGTTGATTTCTGTCTCTGTTCGCTTTCGGTTTTTTAAAATTTCAATTGGCTGAATAGTTCAATTTAGATCGCAAATATTTATGGATAACCTGCTCGCTGCAGGACTGGGTAATATTGTGAGATTGATAAATCAGCATATTTTGCTGCGTGGTTATGAGAGTGCTTAAATGATCTCATGACTCCCGGGAAAAATCAAGGAATGGCTCTATATATAGAGACCTAATAACGTTAATTGATTCCAAAATTAAATTCGAAAAGTTATTCTATTGAGATTGCATTTTGATTGTCTTTTTCAATGTCTGTAAGAAATACCAGATGTCTTCAGATGATATTTCGTGATAAATATACTGCGCCCCAATCGCAAGAATTTCATGACTACACGAATTCACGTGATAGAATATAAGAGGTTGATTTCCGTATCTATTCGCTTTCGGTTATTTAAAATTTTAATTAGCTGAATAGTTAAATTTAGATCGCAAGTATTTATGGATAACCTGCCCGCTACAGGACTTGGTGATATTGCAAAATTGAAAACTCAGCATATTTTGTTGCGTGGTTACAAGAGTGCTGAAACAAATTCATGACTCCTGGGAAAAATCAAGGAGCAGCTCTATACCTTGACATAATAACGTTAATTGATTTGAAAATTTAATTCGAATAGTTATTCTATTGAGATTGCATTTTGATTGTATTTTTCAAAGCCTGTCAGAAATACCTGATGTCTTCAGATGATATTTCGTGAAAAATATACTGCGCCCCAATCGCAAGAATCTCATGATTACATGAATTCACGTGATAGAATATGAGAGGTTGATTTCTGTCTCTGTTCGCTTTCGGTTTTTTTAAATTTCAATTTGCTGAATAGTTCAATTTAGATCGCATGTATTTATGGATAACCTGCTCTCTGTAGGACTGGGTAATATTGTGAGATTAAAAAATCAGCATATTTTGCTGCGTAATTATAAAAGTGCTAAAATGATCTCATGACTCCTGGGAAAAATCAAGGAATAACTCTATTTATTGACATGATAACCTTAATTGATTTGAAAATTCAATACGAAAAGTTATTCGATTGATATTGCATTTTGATTGTCTTTTTCAATGTCTGTAAGAAATTCCTGATGTCTTCAGATGATATTTCGTGAAAAATATTCTGCGCCCCAATCGCAAGAATCTTATGATTACACGAATTCACGTGAAAGAATATAATAGGTTGATTTCTTTCTCTGTTCGCTTTCGGTTTTTTAAAATTTCAATTCGCCGAACAGTTCAATTGAGATCGCATGTCTTCATGAATTACTTGCTCGCTGCAGGACTGGGAAATATTGTGAGATTAAAAAATCAGCATATTTTGCTGCTTGGTTATAGAAGTGCTAAAATGATCTCATGACTCCCGGGTAAATTTAAGGAATGGCTCTATATATTGACATAATAACCTTAATTGATTTGAAAATTCAATTCGAAAAGTTATTCGATTGAGATTGCATTTTGATTGTTGTTTTCAATGTCTGTAAAAAATATCTGATGTCATCAGATGATATTTCGGGAGAAATATACTGCGCCTCAATCGCGAGAATCTCATGATTGCACGAATTCATGTAATAGAATATGAGAGGTTGATTTCTGTCTCTGTTCGCTTTCGGTTTTTTAAAATTTCAATTGGCTGCATAGTTCAATTTAGATTGCATGTATTCATGGATAACCTGCTTGCTGCAGGACTGAGTATTATTGTGAGATTAAAAAATCAGCATATTTTGCTGCGTGGTTATGAGAGTGCTAAAATGATCTTATGACTCCTGGGAAAAATCAAGGAATGGCTCTATATATTGACATAATAACCTTAATTGATTCCAAAATTTCATTCGAAAAGTTATTCTATTGAGATTGCATTTTGATTGTCTTTTTCGATGTCTGTAAGAAATACCTGATGTCTTCAGATGATATTTCCTGAAAAATATACCGCGCCCCAATCGCAAGAATCTCATGATTACACGAATTCACGGGATGGAATAAAATAGGTTGATTTCTGTCTCTGTGCGCTTTCGGTTTTTTAAAATTTCAATTCGCTGAACAGTTCAATTTAGATCGCATGTCTTCATGAATAACTTGCTCGCTGCAGGACTAGGTAATATTGTGGAATTAAAAAATCAGCATATTTTGCTGCGTGGTTATAGGAGTGCTAAAATGATCTCATGACTCCTGGGAAAAATTAAGGAATGGCACTATATATTGACATAATAACGGTAACTGATTTGAAAATTCAATTTGAAAAACTATTCTATTGAGATTGCATTTTGATTGATGTTTTCAACGTCTGTAAGAAATACCTGATGTCTACAGATGATATTTCGGGAAAAATATACTGCGCCCCAATCGCAAGAATCTCATGATTACACGAATTTACGTGATAGAATAGATTAGGTTGATTTCTGTCTCTTTTGCTCTCGGTTTTTTAAAATTTCAATTGGCTGAATAGTTCAATTTAGATCGCAAATATTCATGGATAACCTGCTCGCTGCAGGACTGGGTAATATTGTGAGATTGATAAATCAGCATATTTTGCTGCGTGGTTATAAGAGTGCTTAAATGATCTCATGAGTCCTGGGAAAAATCAAGGAATGGCTCTATATATAGAAACCTAATAACGTTAATTGATTCCAAAATTAAATTCGAAAAGTTAGTCTATTGAGATTGCATTTTGATTGTCTTTTTCAATGTCTGTAAGAAGCACCTGATGTCTTTAGCGGATATTTCGGGAAAAATATACTGCGCCTCAATCGCAAGAATCTCATGATTACACGAATTCACGTGATAGAATGTAATAGGATGATTTCTGTCTCTGTTCGCTTTCGGTTTTTTAAACTTTCAATTCGCTGAATAGTTAAATTTAGATCGCAAGTTTTCATGGATAACCTGCTCGCTGCAGGACTGGGTAATATTGTGAGATTGAAAAATCAGCATATTTTTCTGCGTGGTTATGAAAGTGCTAAAATGATCTAATGACTTCAGGGAAAAATCAAGTAATGGCTCTATATATAGAGACCTAATAACGCTAATTAATTCCAAAATTTAATTCAAAAAGTTATTTTATTGAGATTGCATTTTGATTGTCTTTTTCAATGTCTGTAAGAAATACCTGATGTCTTCAGATGATATTTCGTAAAAAATATACTGCGCCTCAATCGCAAGAATCTCATGATTACACGAATTCACGTGATAGAATATAAAAGGTTGATTTCCGTATCTGTTCGCTTTCGGTTATTTAAAATTTCAATTCGCTGTATAGTTAAATTCAGATCGCAAGTATTTATGGATAACCTACCTGCTACAGGACTTGGTAATATTGCAAAATTGAAAAATCAGCATATTTTGCTGCGTGGTGACAAGAGTGCCGAAACAAATTCATGACTTCTGGGAAAAATCAAGGAGTAGCTCTATACCTTGACGTAATAACGTTAATTGATTTGAAAATTCAATTCGAAAAGTTATTTTATTGAGATTGCATTTTGATTGTTGTTTCCAATGTCTGTAAGAAATACCTGATGTCTTAAGCGGATATTTCGGGAAAAATATACTGCGCCTCAATCGCAAGAATCTCATGATTACACGAATTCACGTGATAGAATATAAGAGGTTGATTTCCGTATCTCTTCGCTTTCGGTTGTTTAAAATTTCAATTCGCTAAATAGTTAAATTTAGATCGCAAGTATTTATGGATAATCTACCCGCTACAGGACTTGGTAATATTGCAAAATTGGAAAATTAGCATATTTTGCTGCGTGGTTATGAGAGTGCTAAAATGATCTCATGACTCCTGGGAAAAATCAAGGAATGGATCTATATATTGACATAATAACCTTAGTTGATTTGAAAATTCAATTCCAAAAGTTATTCGATTGAGATTGCATTTTGATTGTTGTTTTCAATGTCTGTAAAAAATACCTGATGTCATCAGATGATATTTCGAGGAAAATATACTGCGCCTCAATCGCAAAAATTTCATGATTACACGAATTTACGTGATAGAATATAACAGGTAGATTTCTGTCTCTGTTCGCTTTCGGTTTTTTAAAATTTTTATTGGCTGAACAGTTCAATTTAGATCGCATGTATTCATGAATAACTTGCTCGCTGCAGGACTGGGTAATATTGTGAGATTAAAAGATCAGCATATTTGCTGCGTGGTTATAGGATTGCTAAATCATCTCATGACTCCTGGGAAAAATCAAGGAATGGCTCTATATATGGACCTAATAACGTTAATTGATTCAAAAATTTAATTCGAAAAGTTATTCGATTGAGATTGCATTTTGATTGTTGTTTTCAATGTCTGTAAGAAGTACCTGATGTCTTTAGCGGATATTTCGGGGAAAATATACTGCGCCTCAATCGCAAGAATCTCATGATTACACGAATTCATGTAATAGAATATGAGAGGTTGATTTCTGTCTCTGTTCGCTTTCGGTTTTTTAAAATTTCAATTGACTGAACAGTTCAATTTAGATAGCATGTATTCATGAATAACTTGCTCGCTGCAGGACTGGGTAATATTGTGAGATTAAAAAATCAGCATATTTTGCTGCGTGGTTATAGGAGTGCAAAGATGATCTCATGACTCCTGGGAAAAATCAAGGAATGGCTCTATATATTGACATAATAATGTTAACTGATTTGAAAATTCAATTTGAGAAACTATTCTATTGAGATTGCATTTTGATTGTTGTTTTTAATGTCTGTAAGAAGTACCGGATGTCTTTAGCTGATATTTCGGGAAAAATATACTGCGCCTCAATCAAAAGAATCTCATGATTACACGAATTCATGTAATAGAATATGAGAGGTTTATTTCTGTCTCTGTTCGCTTTCGGTTTTTTAAAATTTCAATTGGCTGAATAGTTTAATTTAGATCGCATGTAATCATGGATAACTTGCTCGCTGCAGGACTGGGTAATCTTGTAAGATTGAAAAATCAGCATATTTTGCTGCGTGGTTATGAGAGTGCTAAAATGATCTCATGACTCCTGGGAAAAATCAAGGAATGGCTCTATATATTGACATACTAACGTTAACTGATTTGATAGATCAATTTGAAAAACTATTCTATTGAGATTGCATTTTGATTGATGTTTTCAATTTCTGTAAGAAATACCTGATGTCTTCAGATGATATTTCGGAAAAAAATATACTGCGCCCCAAACGCAAGAATCTCATGATTACACAAATTCACGTGATAGAATATTATAGGTTGATGTCTGTCTCTGTTCGCTTTCGGTTTTCTAAAATTTCAATCGGCTAAATAGTCCAATTTAGATCGCATGTATTCATAGATAGCCTGCTCGCTGCAGAACTGGGTAATATTGCGAAATTGAAAAATTAGCATATTTTGCTGCGTGGTTATAGGAGTGCTAAAATGATCTCATGACTCCTGGGAAAAATCAAGAAATGGCTCTATATATTGACATAATAACGTTAACTGATTTGAAAATTAAATTTGAAAAACTATTGTATTGAGATTGCATTTTGATTGATGTTCTCAATTTCTGTAAGAAATACCCGATGTCTTCAGATGATATTTCGGGAAAAATATACTGCACCATAATCGCGAGAATCTCATGATTACACGAATTCATGTAATAGAATATGAGAGGTTGATTTCTGTCTCTGTTCGCTTTCGGTTTTTTTCAATTTCAATTCGCCGAATAGTTAAATTCAGATCGCAAGTATTTATGGATAACCCGCCCGCTACAGGACTTGGTAATATTGCAAAATTGAGAAATCTGCATATTTTGCTGCGTGGTTATAAGAGTGCTCAAATGATCTCATGACTCCTAGGAAAAATCAAGGAATTGCTCTATATATTGACATGATAACTTAATTGATTTGAAAATTCAATTCGAAAAGTTATTCGATTGAGATTGCATTTTGATTGTTGTTTCTAATGTCTGAAAAAAATACCTGATGTCATCAGATGATATTTCGAGGAAAATATACTGCGCACCATTCGCAAGAATTTCACGATTACACGAATTCACGTGATAGAATATAAGAGGTTGATTTCCGTATCTATTCGCTTTCGGTTATTTAAAATTTTAATTCGCTGAATAGTTAAATTTAGAAGGCAAGTATTCATGGAGAAACTGCCCGCTACACAACTTGGTAATATTGCAAAATTGAAAAATCAGCATATTTTGCTGCGTGGTTACAAGAGTGCTGAAACAAATTCATGACTCCTGGGAAAAATCAAGGAGTAGCTCTATACCTTGACATATCAACGTTAATTGATTTGAAAATTTAATTCGAAAATTTATTTTATTGAGATTGCATTTTAATTGTTGTTTTCAATGTCTGTAAGAAGTACCTGATGTCTTTAGCGGATATTTCGGGAAAAATATACTGCGCCTCAATCGCAAGAATCTCATGATTACACGAATTCATGTAATAGAATAGGAGAGGTTGATTTTTGTCTCTGTTCACTTCCGGTTTTTTAAAATTTCAATTGGCTGAATAGTTTAATTTAGATCGCATGTATTCATGGATAACCTGCTCGCTGCAGGACTGGGTAGTATTGTGAGATCGAAAAATCAGCATATTTTGCTGCGTGGTTATGAAAGTGTTAAAATGATCTTACGACTCCTGGGAATAATCGAGGAATAGCTCTATATAAAGAGACCTAATAACGTTAATTGATTCCAAAATTAAATTCGATAAGTTATTCTATTGAGATTGCATTTTGATTGTCTTTTTCAATGTCTGTAAGAAATACCTGATGTCTTCAGATGATATTTCGTGAAAAATATACTGCGCCCCAATCGCAAGAATTTCATGATTACACGAATTCACGTGATAGAATATAAGAGGTTGATTTCCGTATCTATTCGCTTTCGGTTATTTAAAATTTCAATTCGCTGAATAGTTAAATTTAGATCGCAAGTATTTATGGATAACCTGCCCGCTACAGGACTTGGTGATATTGCAAAATTGAAAACTCAGCATATTTTGCTGCGTGGTTACAAGAGTGCTGAAACAAATTCATGACTCCTGGGAAAAATCAAGGAGTAGCTCTATAACTTGACATAATAACGTTAATTGATTTGAAAATTTAATTCGAAAAATTATTTTATTGAGATTGCATTTTGATTGTTGTTTTCAATGTCTGTAAGAAGTACCTGATGTCTTTAGCGGATATTTCGGGAAAAATATACTGCGCCTCAATCGCAAGAATCTCATGATTACACGAATTCATGTAATAGAATAGGAGAGGTTGATTTCTGTCTCTGTTCGCTTTCGGTTTTTTTAAATTTCAATTTGCTGAATAGTTCAATTTAGATTGCATGTATTTATGGATAACCTGCTCTCTGTAGGACTGGGTAATATTGTGAGGTTCAAAAATCAGCATATTTTGCTGCGTAATTATTAGAGTGCTAAAATGATCTCATGACTCCTGGGAAAAATCAAGGAATGGCTCTATATATTGACATGATAACCTTAATTGATTTGAAAATTCAATTCGAAAAGTTATTCTATTGAGATTGCATTTTGATTGATGTTTTCAATGTCTGTAAGAAATACCTGATGTCTTCAGATGATATTTCGTGAAAAATATACTGCGCCCCAATCGCAAGAATCTCATGATTACACGAATTCACGTGATAGAATATAATAGGTTGATTTCTGTCTCTTTTCGCTTTCGGTTTTTTAAAATTTCAATTCGCCGACCAGTTCAATTAAGATCGCATGTCTTCATGAATAACTTGCTCGCTGCAGGACTGGGTAATATTGTGAGATTAAAAAATCAGCATATTTTGCTGCGTGGTTATAGAAGTGCTAAAATGATCTCATGACTCCCGGGTAAAATTAAGGAATGGCTCTATATATTGACATAATAAGCTTAATTGATTTGAAAATTCAATTCGAAAAGTTATTCGATTGAGATTGCATTTTGATTGTTGTTTTCAATGTCTGTAAGAAATACCTGATGTCTTCAGATGATATTTCCTGAAAAATATACCGCGCCCCAATCGCAAGAATCTCATGATTACACGAATTCACGGGATGGAATATAATAGGTTGATTTCTGTCTCTGTTCGCTTTCGGTTTTTTAAAATTTCAATTCGCTGAACAGTTCAATTTAGATCGCATGTCTTCATGAATAACTTGCTCGCTGCGGGACTAGGTAATATTGCGGGATTAAAAAATCAGCATATTTTGTTGCGTGGTTATAGGAGTGCTAAAATGATCTCATGACTCCTGGGAAAAATTAAGGAATGGCACTATATATTGACATAATAACGTTAACTGATTTGAAAATTGAATTTGAAAAACTATTCTATTGAGATTGCATTTTGATTGATGTTTTCAATGTCTGTAAGAAATACCTGATGTCTACAGATGATATTTCGGGAAAAATATACTGCGCCCCAATCGCAAGAATCTCATGATTACACGAATTTACGTGATAGAATATATTAGGTTGATTTCTGTCTCTTTTCGCTCTCGGTTTTTTAAAATTTCAATTGGCTGAATAGTTCAATTTAGATCGCAAATATTCATGGATAACCTGCTCGCTGCAGGACTGGGTAATATTGTGAGATTGATAAATCAGCATATTTTGCTGCGTGGTTATGAGAGTGCTTAAATGATCTCATGACTCCTGGGAAAAATCAAGGAATAGCTCTATATATAGAGACCTAATAACGTTAATTGATTCCGAAATTAAATTCGAAAAGTTATTCTATTGAGATTGCATTTTGATTGTCTTTTTCAATGTCTGTAAGAAATACCTGATGTCTTCAGATGATATTTCCGGAAAAATATACTGCGCCTCAATCGCAAGAATCTCATGATTACACGAATTCATGTAATAGAATATGAGAGGTTGATTTCTGTCTCTGTTCGCTTTCGGTTTTTTTAAATTTCAATTTGCTGAATAGTTCAATTTAGATCGCATGTATTTATGGATAACCTGCTCTCTGTAGGACTGGGTAATATTGTGAGATTAAAAAATCAGCATATTTTGCTGCGTAATTATGAGAGTGCTAAAATGATCTCATGACTCCTGGGAAAAATCAAGGAATGGCTCTATTTATTGACATTATAACCTTAATTGATTTGAAAATTCAATACGAAAAGTTATTCGATTGAGATTGCATTTTGATTGTCTTTTTCAATGTCTGTAAGAAATTCCTGATGTCTTCAGATGATATTTCGTGAAAAATATACTGCGCCCCAATCGCAAGAATCTCATGATTACACGAATTCACGTGATAGAATATAATAGGTTGATTTCTGTCTCTGTTCGCTTTCGGTTTTTTAAAATTTCAATTCGCCGAACAGTTCAATTAAGATCGCATGTCTTCATGAATTACTTGCTCGCTGCAGGACTGGGTAATATTGTGAGATTAAAAAATCAGCATATTTTGCTGCGTGGTTATAGAAGTGCTAAAATGATCTCATGACTCCCGGGTAAATTTAAGGAATGGCTCTATATATTGACAAAATAACCTTAATTGATTTGAAAATTCAATTCGAAAAGTTATTCGATTGAGATTGCATTTTGATTGTTGTTTTCAATGTCTGTTAAAAATATCTGATGTCATCAGATGATATTTCGGAAGAAATATACTGCGCCTCAATCGCGAGAATCTCATGATTGCACGAATTCATGTAATAGAATATGAGAGGTTGATTTCTGTCTCTGTTCGCTTTCGGTTTTTTTAAATTTCAATTGGCTGCATAGTTCAATTTAGATTGCATGTATTCATGGATAACATGCTCGCTGCAGGACTGAGTATTATTGTGAGATTAAAAAATCAGCATATTTTGCTGCGTGGTTATAGAAGTGCAAAGATGATCTCATGACTCCTGGGAAAAATCAAGGAATGGCTCTATATATTGACATAATAATGTTAACTGATTTGAAAATTCAATTTGAGAAACTATTCTATTGAGATTGCATTTTGATTGTTGTTTTCAATGTCTGTAAGAAGTACCGGATGTCTTTAGCGGATATTTCGGGAAAAATATACTGCGCCTCAATCAAAAGAATCTCATGATTACACGAATTCATGTAATAGAATATAAGAGGTTTATTTCTGTCTCTGTTCGCTTTCGGTTTTTTAAAATTTCAATTGGCTGAATAGTTTAATTTAGATCGCATGTAATCATGGATAACTTGCTCGCTGCAGGACTGGGTAATCTTGTAAGATTGAAAAATCAGCATATTTTGCTGCGTGGTTATGAGAGTGCTAAAATGATCTCATGACTCCTGGGAAAAATCAAGGAATGGCTCTATATATTGACATACTAACGTTAACTGATTTGATAGATCAATTTGAAAAACTATTCTATTGAGATTGCATTTTGATTGATGTTTTCAATTTCTGTAAGAAATACCTGATGTCTTCAGATGATATTTCGGAAAAAAATATACTGCGCCCCAAACGCAAGAATCTCATGATTACACAAATTCACGTGATAGAATATAATAGGTTGATGTCTGTCTCTGTTCGCTTTCGGTTTTCTAAAATTTCAATTGGCTAAATAGTCCAATTTAGATCGCATGTATTCATAGATAGCCTGCTCGCTGCAGAACTGGGTAATATTGCGAAATTGAAAAATTAGCATATTTTGCTGCGTGGTTATAGGAGTGCTAAAATGATCTCATGACTCCTGGGAAAAATCAAGAAATAACTCTATATATTGACATAATAACGTTAACTGATTTGAAAATTAAATTTGAAAAACTATTGTATTGAGATTGCATTTTGATTGATGTTCTCAATTTCTGTAAGAAATACCTGATGTCTTCAGATGATATTTCAGGAAAAATATACTGCGCCATAATCGCGAGAATCTCATGATTACACGAATTCATGTAATAGAATATGAGAGGTTGATTTCTGTCTCTGTTCGCTTTCGGTTATTTCAAATTTGAATTCGCTGAATAGTTAAATTTAGATCGCAAGTATTTATGGATAACCCGCCCGCTACAGGACTTGGTAATATTGCAAAATTGAGAAATCTGCATATTTTGCTGCGTGGTTATAAAAGTGCTCAATGGATCTCATGACTCCTGGGAAAAATCAAGGAATTGCTCTATATATTGACATAATAACTTAATTGATTTGAAAATTCAATTCGAAAAGTTATTCGATTGAGATTGCATTTTGATTGTTGTTTCTAATGTCTGAAAAAAATACCTGATGTCATCAGATGATATTTCGAGGAAAATATACTGCGCACCATTCGCAAGAATTTCACGATTACACGAATTCACGTGATAGAATATAAGAGGTTGATTTCCGTATCTATTCGCTTTCGGTTATTTAAAATTTTAATTCGCTGAATAGTTAAATTTAGAAGGCAAGTATTCATGGAGAACCTGCCCGCTACACAACTTGGTAATATTGCAAAATTGAAAAATCAGCATATTCTGCTGCGTGGTTACAAGAGTGCTGAAACAAATTCATGACTCCTGGGAAAAATCAAGGAGTAGCTCTATACCTTGACATATCAACGTTAATTGATTTGAAAATTTAATTCGAAAATTTATTTTATTGAGATTGCATTTTAATTGTTGTTTTCAATGTCTGTAAGAAGTACCTGATGTCTTTAGCGGATATTTCGGGAAAAATATACTGCGCCTCAATCGCAAGAATCTCATGATTACACGAATTCATGTAATAGAATAGGAGAGGTTGATTTCTGTCTCTGTTCACTTTCGGTTTTTTAAAATTTCAATTGGCTGAATAGTTTAATTTAGATCGCATGTATTCATGGATAACCTGCTCGCTGCAGGACTGGGTAGTATTGTGAGATCGAAAAATCAGCATATTTTGCTGCGTGGTTATGAAAGTGTTAAAATGATCTTACGACTCCTGGGAATAATCGAGGAATGGCTCTATATATAGAGACCTAATAACGTTAATTGATTCCAAAATTAAATTCGATAAGTTATTCTATTGAGATTGCATTTTGATTGTCTTTTTCAATGTCTGTAAGAAATACCTGATGTCTTCAGATGATATTTCGTGAAAAATATACTGCGCCCCAATCGCAAGAATTTCATGATTACACGAATTCACGTGATAGAATATAAGAGGTTGATTTCCGTATCTATTCGCTTTCGGTTATTTAAAATTTTAATTCGCTGAATAGTTAAATTTAGATCGCAAGTATTTATGGATAACCTGCCCGCTACAGGACTTGGTGATATTGCAAAATTGAAAACTCAGCATATTTTGCTGCGTGGTTACAAAAGTGCTGAAACAAATTCATGACTCCTGGGAAAAATCAAGGAGTAGCTCTATAACTTGACATAATAACGTTAATTGATTTGAAAATTTGATTCGAAATATTATTATTTTGAGATTGCATTTTGATTGTTGTTTTCGATGTCTGTAAGAAGTACCTGATGTCTTTAGCGGATATTTCGGGAAAAATATACTGCGCCTCAATCGCAAGAATCTCATGATTACACGAATTCATGTAATAGAATAGGAGAGGTTGATTTCTGTCTCTGTTCGCTTTCGGTTTTTTTAAATTTCAATTTGCTGAATAGTTCAATTTAGATCGCATGTATTTATGGATAACCTGCTCTCTGTAGGACTGGGTAATATTGTGAGGTTCAAAAATCAGCATATTTTGCTGCGTAATTGTTAGAGTGCTAAAATGATCTCATGACTCCTCGGAAAAATCAAGGAATGGCTCTGTATATATACATGATAACCTTAATTGATTTGAAAATTCAATTCGAAAAGTTATTCTATTGAGATTGCATTTTGATTGATGTTTTCAATGTCTGTAAGAAATACCTGATGTCTTCAGATGATATTTCGTGAAAAATATACTGCGCCCCAATCGCAAGAATCTCATGATTACACGAATTCACGTGATAGAATATAATAGGTTGATTTCTGTCTCTTTTCGCTTTCGGTTTTTTAAAATTTCAATTCGCCGACCAGTTCAATTAAGATCGCATGTCTTCATGAATAACTTGCTCGCTGCAGGACTGGGTAATATTGTGAGATTAAAAAATCAGCATATTTTGCTGCGTGGTTATAGAAGTGCTAAAATGATCTCATGACTCCCGGGTAAAATTAAGGAATGGCTCTATATATTGACATAATAACCTTAATTGATTTGAAAATTTAATTCGAAAAGTTATTCGATTGAGATTGCATTTTGATTGTTGTTTTCAATGTCTGTAAAAAATATCTGATGTCATCAGATGATATTTCGGGAGAAATATACTGCGCCTCAATCGCGAGAATCTCATGATTGCACGAATTCTCGTAATAGAATATGAGAGGTTGATTTGTGTCTCTGTTCGCTTTCGGTTTTTTAAAATTTCAATTGGCTGCATAGTTCAATTTAGATTGCATGTATTCATGGATAACCTGCTCGCTGCAGGACTGAGTATTATTGTGAGATTAAAAAATCAGCATATTTTGCTGCGTGGTTAGGAGAGTGCTAAAATGATCTTATGACTCCTGGGAAAAATCAAGGAATGGCTCTATATATTGACATAATAACCTTAATTGATTCCAAAATTTCATTCGAAAAGTTATTCTATTGAGATTGCATTTTGATTGTCTTTTTCGATGTCTGTAAGAAATACCTGATGTCTACAGATGATATTTCGGGAAAAATATACTGCGCCCCAATCGCAAGAATCTCATGATTACACGAATTTACGTGATAGAATATATTAGGTTGATTTCTGTCTCTTTTCGCTCTCGGTTTTTTAAAATTTCAATTGGCTGAATAGTTCAATTTAGATCGCAAATATTCATGGATAACCTGCTCGCTGCAGGACTGGGTAATATTGTAAGATTGATAAATCAGCATATTTTGCTGCGTGGTTATGAGAGTGCTTAAATGATCTCATGACTCCTGGGAAAAATCAAGGAATAGCTCTATATATAGAGACCTAATAACGTTAATTGATTCCAAAATTAAATTCGAAAAGTTATTCTATTGAGATTGCATTTTGATTGTCTTTTTCAATGTCTGTAAGAAATACCTGATGTCTTCAGATGATATTTCGGGAAAAATATACTGCGCCTCAATCGCAAGAATCTCATGATTACACGAATTCATGTAATAGAATATGAGAGGTTGATTTCTGTCTCTGTTCGCTTTCGGTTTTTTTAAATTTCAATTTGCTGAATAGTTCAATTTAGATCGCATGTATTTATGGATAACCTGCTCTCTGTAGGACTGGGTAATATTGTGAGATTAAAAAATCAGCATATTTTGCTGCGTAATTATAAGAGTGCTAAAATGATCTCATGACTCCTGGGAAAAATCAAAGAATGGCTCTATTTATTGACATGATAACCTTAATTGATTTGAAAATTCAATACGAAAAGTTATTCGATTGAGATTGCATTTTGATTGTCTTTTTCAATGTCTGTAAGAAATTCCTGATGTCTTCAGATGATATTTCGTGAAAAATGTAATGCGCTTCAATCGCAAGAATCTCATGATTACACGAATTCATGTTATAGAATATGAGAGGTTGATTTCTGTCTCCGTTCGCTTTCGGTTTTTTAAAATTTCAATTGGCTGCATAGTTCAATTTAGATTGCATGTATTCATGGATAACCTGCTCGCTGCAGGACTGAGTATTATTGTGAGATTGAAAAATCAGCATATTTTGCTGCGTGGTTATGAGAGTGCTAAAATGATCTTATGACTCCTGGAAAAAATCAAGGAATGGCTCTATATATTGACATAATAACCTTAATTGATTTGAAAATTCAATTCGAAAAGTTATTCGATTGAGGTTGCATTTTGATTAATGTTTTCAATGTCTGAAAAAAATACCTGATGTCATCAGATGATATTTCGAGGAAAATATACTGCGCACCATTCGCAAGAATTTCATGATTACACGAATTCACGTGATAGAATATAAGAGGTTGATTTCCGTATCTATTCGCTTTCGGTTATTTAAAATTTTAATTCGCTGAATAGTTAAATTTAGATCGCAAGTATTCATGGAGAACCTGCCCGCTACAGAACTTGGTAATATTGCAAAATTGAAAAATCAGCATATTCTGCTGCGTGGTTACAAGAGTGCTGAAACAAATTCATGACTCCTGGGAAAAATCAAGGAGTAGCTCTATACCTTGACATATTAACGTTAATTGATTTGAAAATTTAATTCAAAAAGTTATTTTATTGAGATTGCATTTTAATTGTTGTTTTCAATGTCTGTAAGAAGTACCTGATGTCTTTAGCGGATATTTCGGGAAAAATATACTGCGCCTCAATCGCAAGAATCTCATGATTACACGAATTCATGTTATAGAATATGAGAGGTTGATTTCTGTCTCCGTTCGCTTTCGGTTTTTTAAAATTTCAATTAGCTGCATAGTTCAATTTAGATTGCATGTATTCATGGATAACCTGCTCGCTGCAGGACTGGGTAGTATTGTGAGATCGAAAAATCAGCATATTTTGCTGCGTGGTTATGAAAGTGTTAAAATGATCTTACGACTCCTGGGAATAATCAAGGAATAGCTCTATATATAGAGACCTAATAACGTTAATTGATTCCAAAATTAAATTCGATAAGTTATTCTATTGGGATTGCATTTTGATTGTCTTTTTCAATGTCTGTAAGAAATACCTGATGTCTTCAGATGATATTTCGTGAAAAATATACTGCGCCCCAATCGCAAGAATTTCATGATTACACGAATTCACGTGATAGAATATAAGAGGTTGATTTCCGTATCTATTCGCTTTCGGTTATTGAGAATTTTAATTCGCTGAATAGTTAAATTTAGATCGCAAGTATTCATGGATAACCTGCCCGCTACATGACTTGGTGATATTGCAAAATTGAAAACTCATCATATTTTGCTGCGTGGTTACAAGAGTGCTGAAACAAATTCATGACTCCTGGGAAAAATCAAGGAGTAGCTCTATACCTTGACATAATAACGTTAATTGATTTGAAAATTTAATTCGAAAAATTATTTTATTGAGATTGCATTTTGATTGTTGTTTTCAATGTCTGTAAGAAGTACCTGATGTCTTTAGCGGATATTTCGGGAAAAATATACTGCGCCTCAATCGCAAAAATCTCATGATTACACGAATTCATGTAATAGAATATGAGAGGTTGATTTCTGTCTCTGTTCGCTTTCGGTTTTTTTAAATTTCAATTTGCTGAATAGTTCAATTTAGATCGCATGTATTTATGGATAACCTGCTCTCTGTAGGACTGAGTAATATTGTGAGGTTAAAAAATCAGCATATTTTGCTGCGTAATTATAAGAGTGCTAAAATGATCTCATGACTCCTGGGAGAAATCAAGGAATGGCTCTATATATTGACATGATAACCTTAATTGATTTGAAAATTCAATTCGAAAAGTTATTCTATTGAGATTGCATTTTGATTGATGTTTTCAATGTCTGTAAGAAATACCTGATGTCTTCAGATGATATTTCGTGAAAAATATACTGCGCCCCAATCGCAAGAATCTCATGATTACACGAATTCACGTGATAGAATATAATAGGTTGATTTCTGTCTCTGATCGCTTTCGGTTTTTTAAAATTTCAATTCGCCGACCAGTTCAATTAAGATCGCATGTCTTCATGAATATCTTGCTCGCTGCAGGACTGGGTAATATTGTGAGATTAAAAAATCAGCATATTTTGCTGCGTGGTTATAGAAGTGCTAAAATGATCTCATGACTCCCGGGTAAAATTAAGGAATGGCTCTATATATTGACATAATAACGTTAATTGATTTGAAAATTTAATTCGAAAAATTATTTTATTGAGATTGCATTTTGATTGTTGTTTTCAATGTCTGTAAGAAGTACCTGATGTCTTTAGCGGATATTTCGGGAGAAATATACCGCGCCCCAATCGCAAGAATCTCATGATTACACGAATTCACGGGATGGAATATAATAGGTTGATTTCTGTCTCTGTTCGCTTTCGGTTTTTTAAAATTTCAATTCGCTGAACAGTTCAATTAAGATTGCATGTCTTCATGAATTACTTGCTCGCTGCAGGACTGGGTAATATTGTGAGATTAAAAAATCAGCATATTTTGCTGCGTGGTTATAGAAGTGCTAAAATGATCTCATGACTCCCGGGTAAATTTAAGGAATGGCCTTATATATTGACATAATAACCTTAATTGATTTGAAAATTCAATTCGAAAAGTTATTTGATTGAGATTGCATTTTGATTGTCTTTTTCAATGTCTGTAAGAAATTCCTGATGTCTTCAGATGTTATTTCGTGAAAAATATAATGCGCTCCAATCGCAAGAATCTCATGATTACACGAATTCACGTGATAGAATATAATAGGTTGATTTCCGTATCTATTCGCTTCGCGGTTATTTAAAATTTTAATTCGCTGAATAGTAAAATTTAGATCGCAAGTATTCATGGATAACCTGCCCGCTACAGAACTTGGTAATATTGCAAAATTGAAAAATCAGCATATTTTGCTGCGTAATTACAAGAGTGCTGAATCAAATTCATGAATCCTGGGAAAAATCAAGGAGTAGCTCTATACCTTGACATAATAACGTTAATTGATTTGAAAATTGAATTCGAAAAGTTATTTTATTGAGATTGCATTTTAATTGTTGTTTTCAATGTCTGTAAGAAGTACCTGATGTCTTTAGCGGATATTTTGGGAAAAATATACTGCGCCTCAATCGCAAGAATCTCATGATTACACGAATTCATGTAATAGAATATGAGAGGTTGATTTCTGTCTCTGTTCGCTTTCGGTTTTTTTAAATTTCAATTTGCTGAATAGTTCAATTTAGATCGCATGTATTTATGGATAACCTGCTCTCTGTAGGACTGGGTAATATTGTGAGGTTAAAAAATCAGCATATTTTGCTGCGTAATTATAAGAGTGCTAAAATGATCTCATGACTCCTGAGAAAAATCAAGGAATGGCTCTATATATTGACATGATAACCTTAATTGATTTGAAAATTTAATTCGAAAAGTTATTCTATTGAGATTGCATTTTGATTGATGTTTTCAATGTCTGTAAGAAATACCTGATGTCTTCAGATGATATTTCGTGAAAAATATACTGCGCCCCAATCGCAAGAATCTCATGATTACACGAATTCACGTGATAGAATATAATAGGTTGATTTCTGTCTCTGTTCGCTTTCGGTTTTTTTAAAGTTCAATTTGCTGAATAGTTCAATTTAGATCGCATGTATTTATGGATAACTTGCTCGCTGCAGGACTGGGTAATATTGTGAGATTAAAAAATCAGCATATTTTGCTGCGTGGTTATAGAAGTGCTAAAATGATCTCATGACTCCCGGGTAAAATTAAGGAATGGCTCTATATATTGACATAATAACCTTAATTGATTTGAAAATTCAATTCGAAAAGTTATTCGATTGAGATTGCATATTGATTGTTGTTTTCGATGTCTGTAAAAAATATCTGATGTCTACAGATGATATTTCGGGAAAAATATACTGCGCCCTAATCGCAAGAATCTCATGATTACACGAATTTACGTGATAGAATATATTAGGTTGATTTCTGTCTCTTTTCGCTCTCGGTTTTTTAAAATTTCAATTGGCTGAATAGTTCAATTTGGATCGCAAATATTCATGGATAACCTGCTCGCTGCAGGACTGGGTAATATTGTGAGATTGATAAATCAGCATATTTTGCTGCGTGGTTATGAGAGTGCTTGAATGATCTCATGACTCCTGGGAAAAATCAAGGAATAGCTCTATATATAGAGACCTAATAACGTTAATTGATTCCAAAATTAAATTCGAAAAGTTATTCTATTGAGATTGCATTTTGATTGTCTTTTCCAATGTCTGTAAGAAGCACCTGATGTCTTTAGCGGATATTTCGGGAAAAATATACTGCGCCTCAATCGCAAGAATCTCATGATTACACGAATTAATGTAATAGAATATGAGAGGTTGATTTCTGTCTCTGTTCGCTTTCGGTTTTTTTAAATTTCAATTTGCTGAATAGTTCAATTTAGATCGCATGTATTTATGGATAACCTGCTCTCTGTAGGACTGGGTAATATTGTGAGATTAAAAAATCAGCATATTTTGCTGCGTAATTATAAGAGTGCTAAAATGATCTCATGACTCCTGGGAAAAATCAAGGAATGGCTCTATTTATTGACATGATAAGCTTAATTGATTTGGAAATTCAATACGAAAAGTTATTCGATTGAGATTGCATTTTGATTGTATTTTTCAATGTCTGTAAGAAATTCCTGATGTCTTCAGATGATATTTCGTGAAAAATATAATGCGCTTCAATCGCAAGAATCTCATGATTACACGAATTCACGTAATAGAATATAATAGGTTGATTTCCGTATCTATTGGCTTCGCGGTTATTTAAAATTTTAATTCGCTGAATAGTAAAATTTAGATCGCAAGTATTCATGGATAACCTGCCCGCTACAGAACTTGGTAATATTGCAAAATTGAAAAATCAGCATATTTTGCTGCGTAGTTACAAGAGTGCTGAATCAAATTCATGAATCCTGGGAAAAATCAAGGAGTAGCTCTATACCTTGACATAATAACGTTAATTGATTTGAAATCTTAATTCGTAAGTTATTTTATTGAGATTGCATTTTTATTGTTGTTTTCAATGTCTGTAAGAAGTACCTGATGTCTTTAGCGGATATTTTGAGAAAAATATACTGCGCCTCAATCGCAAGAATCTCATGATTACACGAATTCACGTGATAGAATATAATAGGTTGATTTCTGTCTCTGTTCGCTTTCGGTTTTTTGAAATTTCAATTGGCTGAATAGTTCAATTGAAATCACATGCATTTATGGATAGCCTGCTCGCTGCAGGACTGGGTAATATTGCGAAATTGAAAAATTAGCATATTTTGCTGCGTGGTTATAAGAGTGCTAAAATGATCTCATGACTCCTGGGAAAAATCAAGGAATGGCTCTATATATTGACATAATAACCTTAATTGATTTGAAAATTCAATTCGAAAAGTTATTCGATTGAGATTGCATTTTGATTGTTGTTTTCAATGTCTGTAAAAAATACCTGATGTCATCAGATGATATTTCGAGGAAAATATACTGCGCCCCAATCGCAAGAATTTCATGATTACACGAATTCACGTGATAGAATATAATAGGTTGATTTCTGTCTCTGTTCGCTTTCGGTTTTTTCAAATTTCAATTGGCTGAACAGTTCAATTTAGATCGCATGTATTCATGAATAACTTGCTCGCTGCAGGAGTGAGAAATATTGTAAGATTAAAAAATCAGCATATTTTGCTGCGTGGTTATGGGAGTGCTAAAATGATCTCATGACTCCTGGGAAAAATCAAGGAATGGCTCTATATATAGACCTAATAACGTTTATTGATTCCAAAATTTGATTCGAAAAGTTATTCTATTGAGATTGCATTTTGATTGTCTTTTTCAATGTCTGTAAGAAATACCTGATGTCTCCAGATGATATTTCGTGAAAAATATACTGCGCCCCAATCGCAAGAATCTCATGATTACACGAATTCACGTGATAGAATATAATAGGTTAATTTCTGTCTCTGTTCGCTTTCGGTTTTTTAAAATTTCAATTGGCTGAATAGTTTAATTGAGATCACATGTATTCATGGATAGCCTGCTCGCTGCAGGACTGGGTAATATTGCGAAATTGAAAAATTAGCATATTTTGCTGCGTGGTTATAAAAGTGCTAAAATGATCTCATGACTCCTGGGAAAAATCAAGGAATGGCTCTATATATTGACATAATAAACTTAATTGTTTTGAAAATTCAATTCGAAAAGTTATTCGATTGAGATTGCATTTTGATTGTTGTTTTCAATGTCTGTAAAAAATACCTGATGTCATCAGATGATATTTCGAGGAAAATATACTGCGCCCCAATCGCAAGAATTTCATGATTACACGAATTCACGTGATAGAATATAATAGGTTGATTTCTGTCTCTGTTCGCTTTCGTTTTTTAAAATTTCAATTGGCTGTACAGTTTAATTTAGATCGCATGTACTTATGGATGACCTGCTCGCTGGTGGACTGGGTAATATTGCGAAATCGAAAAATTAGCATATTTTGCTGCGTGGTTATAGGAGTTCTAAAATGATCTCATGAATCCTGGGAAAAATCAAGGAATAGCTCTATATATAGACCTAATAACGTTAATTGATTCCAAAATTTGATTCGAAAAGTTATTCTATTGAGATTGCATTTTGATTGTCTTTTTCAATGTCTGTAAGAAATACCTGATGTCTTCAGATGATATTTCGTGAAAAATATACTGCGCCCCAATCGCAAGAATCTCATGATTACACGAATTCACGTGATAGAATATAATAGGTTGATTTCTGTCTCTGTTCGCTTTCGGTTTTTTAAAATTTCAATTGGCTGAATAGTTCAATTGAGATCACATGTATTCATGGATAGCCTGCTCGCTGCAGGAATGGGTAATATTGCGAGATTGAAAAATTAGCATATTTTGCTGCGTGGTTATAAGAGTGCTAAAATGATCTCATGACTGCTGGGAAAAATCAAGGAATGGCTCTATATATTGACATAATAAGCTTAATTGATTTGAAAATTCAATTCGAAAAGTTATTCGATTGAGATTGCATTTTGATTGTTGTTTTCAATGTCTGTAAAAAATACCTGTTGTCATCAGATGATATTTCGAGGAAAATATACTGCGCCCCAATCGCAAAAATTTCATGATTACACGAATTCACGTGATAGAATATAATAGGTTGATTTTCGTCTGTGTTCGCTTTCGGTTTTTTAAAATTTCAATTGGCTGAACAGTTCAATTTAGATCGCATGTATTCATGAATAACTTGCTCGCTGCAGGATTGAGTAATATTGTAAGATTAAAAAATCAGCATATTTTGCTGCGTGGTTATGGAAGTGCTAAAATGATCTCATGACTCCTGGGAGAAATCAAGGAATGGCTCTATATATAGACCTAATAACGTTAATTGATTCCAAAATTTGATTCGAAAAGTTATTCTATTGAGATTGCATTTTGATTGATGTTTTCAATGTCTGTAAGAAATACTTGATGTCTTCAGATGTTATTTCGGGAAAAATATACTGCGCCCTAATCGCAAGAATCTCATGATTACACGAATTCACGTGATATAATGTAATAGGTTGAGGTCTGTCTCTGTTCGCATTCGGTTTTTTAAAATTCCAATTCGCCGAACAGTTCAATTAAGATCGCAAGTCTTCATGAATTACTTGCTCGCTGCAGGACTGGGTAATATTGTGAGATTAAAAATTCAGCATATTTTGCTGCGTGGTTATAGAAGTGCTAAAATGATCTCATGACTCCCGGGTAAAATTAAGGAATGGCTCTATATATTGACATAATAACCTTAATTGATTTGAAAATTCAATTCGAAAAGTTATTCGATTGAGATTGCATTTTGATTGTTGTTTTCAATGTCTGTAAGAAGTACTTGATGTCTTTAGCGGATATTTCGGGAAAAATATACTGCGCCTCAATCGCAAGAATCTCATGATTACACGAATTCATGTAATAGAATATGAGAGGTTGATTTCTGTCTCTGTTCGCTTTCGGTTTTTTAAAATTTCAATTCGCTGAATAGTTCAATTTAGATCGCATGTATTTATGAATAACTTGCTCGCTGCAGGACTGGGTAGTATTGTGAGATTAAAAAATCAGCATATTTTGCTGCGTGGTTATAAGAGTGCTAAAATGATCTCATGACTCCGGGGAAAAATCAAGGAATGGCTCTATATATTTACATGATAACCTTAATTGATATGAAAATTCAATTCGAAAAGTTATTCGATTGAGATTGCATTTTGATTGTTGTTTTCAATGTCTGTAAAAAATATCTGATGTTATCAGATGATATTTCGGGAGAAATATACTGCGCCTCAATCGCGAGAATCTCATGATTGCACGAACTCATGTAATAGAATATGAGAGGTTGATTTCTGTCTCTGTTCGCTTTCGGTTTTTTAAAATTTCAATTGGCTGCATAGTTCAATTTAGATTGCATGTATTCATGGATAACCTGCTCGCTGCAGGACTGAGTATTATTGTGAAATTAAAAAATCAGCATATTTTGCTGCGTGGTTATGGGACTGCTAAAATGATCTCATGACTCCTGGGAAAAATCAAGGAATGGCTCTATATATAGACCTAATAACGTTAATTGATTCCAAAATTTGATTCGAAAAGTTATTCTATTGATATTGCATTTTGATTGATGTTTTCAATGTCTGTAAGAAATACCTGATGTCTTCAGATGTTATTTCGGGAAAAATATACTGCGCCCCAATCGCAAGAATCTCATGATTACACGAATTCACGTGATAGAATATAATAGGTTGAGGTCTGTCTCTGTTCGCTTTCGGTTTTCTAAAATTTCAATTGGCTGAATAGTTCAATTTAGATCGCATGTACTTATGGATAGCCTGCTCGCTGGTGGACTGGGTAATATTGCGAAATCGAAAAATTAGCATATTTTGCTGCGTGGTTATAGGAGGGCTAAAATGATCTCATGACTCCCGGGGAAAATCAAGGAATTGCTTTATATATTGACATAATAACCTTAATTGATTTGAAAATTCAATTCGAAAAGTTATTCGATTTAGATTGCATTTTGATTGTTGTTTTCAATGTCTGTAAGAAGTACCTGATGTCTTTAGCGGATATTTCGGGAAAAATATACTGCGCCTCAATCGCAAGAATCTCATGATTACACGAATTCATGTAATAGAATATGAGAGGTTGATTTCTGTCTCTGTTCGCTTTCGGTTTTTTAAAATTTCAATTGGCTGAATAGTTCAATTGAGATCACATGTATTCATGGATCGCCTGCTCGCTGCAGGAATTGGTAATATTGCGAGATTGAAAAATTAGCATATTTTGCTGCGTGGTTATAAGAGTGCTAAAATGATCTCATGACTGCTGGGAAAAATCAAGGAATGGCTCTATATATTGACATAATAAGCTTAATTGAATTGAAAATTCAATTCGAAAAGTTATTCGATTGAGATTGCATTTTGATTGTTGTTTTCAATGTCTGTAAAAAATACCTGTTGTCATCAGATGATATTTCGAGGAAAATATACTGCGCCCCAATCGCAAAAATTTCATGATTACACGAATTCACGTGATAGAATATAATAGGTTGATTTCTGTCTCTGTTCGCTTTCGGTTTTTTAAAATTTCAATTGGCTGAACAGTTCAATTTAGATCGCATGTATTCATGAATAACTTGCTCGCTGCAGGATTGAGTAATATTGTAAGATTAAAAAATCAGCATATTTTGCTGCGTGGTTATGGGAGTGCTAAAATGATCTCATGACTCCTGGGAAAAATCAAGGAATGGCTCTATATATAGACCTAATAACGTTAATTGATTCCAAAATTTGATTCGAAAAGTTATTCTATTGAGATTGCATTTTGATTGATGTTTTCAATGTCTGTAAGAAATACCTGATGTCTTCAGATGTTATTTCGGGAAAAATATACTGCGCCCTAATCGCAAGAATCTCATGATTACACGAATTCTTGTGATAGAATATAATAGGTTGAGGTCTGTCTCTGTTCGCTTTCGGTTTTTTAAAATTTCAATTGGCTGAATAGTTCAATTTAGATCGCATGTACTTATGGATAGCCTGCTCGCTGGTTGACTGGGTAATATCGCAAAATCGAAAAATTAGAATATTTTGCTGCGTGGTTATAGGAGTGCTAAAATGATCTCATGACTCCTGGGAAAAATTAAGGAATGGCTCTATATATAGACCTAATAACGTTAATTGATTCCAAAATTTGATTCGAAAAGTTATTCTATTGAGATTGCATTTTGATTGTCTTTTTCAATGTCTGTAAGAAATACCTGATGTCTTCAGATGATACTTCGTGAAAAATATACTGCGCCCCAATCGCAAGAATCTCATGATTACACGAATTCACGTGATAGAATATAATAGGTTGATTTCTGTCTCTGTTCGCTTTCGGTTTTTTAAAATTTCAATTGGCTGAATAGTTCAATTGAGATCACATGTATTCATGGATAGCCTGCTCGCTGCAGGACTGGGTAATATTGCGAGATTGAAAAATTAGCATATTTTGCTGCGTGGTTATAAGAGTGCTAAAATGATCTCATGACTGCTGGGAAAAATCAAGGAATGGCTCTATATATTGACATAATAAGCTTAATTGAATTGAAAATTCAATTCGAAAAGTTATTCGATTGAGATTGCATTTTGATTGTTGTTTTCAATGTCTGTAAAAAATACCTGTTGTCATCAGATGATATTTCGAGGAAAATATACTGCGCCCCAATCGCAAAAATTCCATGATTACACGAATTCACGTGATAGAATATAATAGGTTGATTTCTGTCTCTGTTCGCTTTCGGTTTTTTAAAATTTCAATTGGCTGAACAGTTCAATTTAGATCGCATGTATTCATGAAGAACTTGCTCGCTGCAGGATTGAGTAATATTGTGAGATTAAAAATTCAGCATATTTTGCTGCGTGGTTATAGAAGTGCTGAAATGATCTCATGACTCCCGGGGAAAATCAAGGAATTGCTTTATATATTGACATAATAACCTTAATTGATTTGAAAATTCAATTCGAAAAGTTATTCGATTTAGATTGCATTTTTATTGTTGTTTTCAATGTCTGTAAGAAGTACTTGATGTCTTTAGCGGATATTTCGGGAAAAATATACTGCGCCTCAATCGCAAGAATCTCATGATTACACGAATTCATGTAATAGAATATGAGAGGTTGATTTCTGTCTCTGTTCGCTTTCGGTTTTTTAAAATTTCAATTCGCTGAATAGTTCAATTTAGATCGCATGTATTTATGAATAACTTGCTCGCTGCAGGACTGGGTAGTATTGTGAGATTAAAAAATCAGCATATTTTGCTGCGTATTTATAAGAGTGCTAAAATGATCTCATGACTCCTGGGAAAAATCAAGGAATGGCTCTATATATTTACATGATAACCTTAATTGATTTGAAAATTCAATTCGAAAAGTTATTCGATTGAGATTGCATTTTGATTGTCTTTTTCAATGTCTGTAAGAAATTCCTGATGTCTTCAGATGATATTCCGTGAAAAATATACTGCGCCCCAATCGCAAGAATCTCATGATTACACGAATTCACGTGATAGAATATAATAGGTTGATTTCTGTCTCTGTTCGCTTTCGGTTTTTTAAAATTTCAATTCGCCGAACAGTTCAATTAAGATCGCAAGTCTTCATGAATTACTTGCTCGCTGCAGGACTGGGTAATATTGTGAGATTAAAAATTCAGCATATTTTGCTGCGTGGTTATAGAAGTGCTAAAATGATCTCATGACTCCCGGGTAAAATTAAGGAATGGCTCTATATATTGACATAATAACCTTAATTGATTTGAAAATTCAATTCGAAAAGTTATTCGATTGAGATTGCATTTTGATTGTTGTTTTCAATGTCTGTAAGAAGTATTTGATGTCTTTAGCGGATATTTCGGGAAAAATATACTGCGCCTCAATCGCAAGAATCTCATGATTACACGAATTCATGTAATAGAATATGAGAGGTTGATTTCTGTCTCTGTTCGCTTTCGGTTTTTTAAAATTTCAATTCGCTGAATGGTTCAATTTAGATCGCATGTATTTATGAATAACTTGCTCGCTGCAGGACTGGGTAGTATTGTGAGATTAAAAAATCAGCATATTTTGCTGCGTGGTTATAGAAGTGCTAAAATGATCTCATGACTCCCGGGTAAAATTAAGGAATGGCTCTATATATTGACATAATAACCTTAATTGATTTGAAAATTCAATTCGAAAAGTTATTCGATTGAGATTGCAGTTTGATTGTTGTTTTCAATGTCTGTAAAAAATATCTGATGTTATCAGATGATATTTCGGGTGAAATATACTGCGCCTCAATCGCGAGAATCTCATGATTGCACGAACTCATGTAATAGAATATGAGAGGTTGATTTCTGTCTCTGTTCGCTTTCGGTTTTTTAAAATTTCAATTGGCTGCATAGTTCAATTTAGATTGCATGTATTCATGGATAACCTGCTCGCTGCAGGACTGAGTATTATTGTGAAATTAAAAAATTAGCATATTTTGCTGCGTGGTTATGGGACTGCTAAAATGATCTCATGACTCCTGGGAAAAATCAAGGAATGGCTCTATATATAGACCTAATAACGTTAATTGATTCCAAAATTTGATTCGAAAAGTTATTCTATTGATATTGCATTTTGATTGAAGTTTTCAATGTCTGTAAGAAATACCTGATGTCTTCAGATGTTATTTCGGGAAAAATATACTGCGCCCCAATCGCAAGAATCTCATGATTACACAAATCCACGTGATAGAATATAATAGGTTGAGGTCTGTCTCTGTTCGCTTTCGGTTTTCTAAAATTTCAATTGGCTGAATAGTTCAATTTAGATCGCATGTACTTATGGATAGCCTGCTCGCTGGTGGACTGGGTAATATTGCGAAATCGAAAAATTAGCATATTTTGCTGCGTGGTTATAGGAGGGCTAAAATGATCTCATGACTCCCGGGGAAAATCAAGGAATTGCTTTATATATTGACATAATAACCTTAATTGATTTGAAAATTCAATTCGAAAAGTTATTCGATTTAGATTGCATTTTGATTGTTGTTTTCAATGTCTGTAAGAAGTACCTGATGTCTTTAGCGGATATTTCGGGAAAAATATACTGCGCCTCAATCGCAAGAATCTCATGATTACACGAATTCATGTAATAGAATATGAGAGGTTGATTTCTGTCTCTGTTCGCTTTCGGTTTTTTAAAATTTCAATTGGCTGAATAGTTCAATTGAGATCACATGTATTCATGGATCGCCTTTTCGCTGCAGGAATTGGTAATATTGCGAGATTGAAAAATTAGCATATTTTGCTGCGTGGTTATAAGAGTGCTACAATGATCTCATGACTGCTGGGAATAATCAAGGAATGGCTCTATATATTGACATAATAAGCTTAATTGATTTGAAAATTCAATTCGAAAAGTTATTCGATTGTGATTGCATTTTGATTGTTGTTTTCAATGTCTGTAAAAAATACCTGTTGTCATCAGATGATATTTCGAGGAAAATATACTGCGCCCCAATCGCAGAAATTTCATGATTACACGAATTCACGTGATAGAATATAATAGGTTGATTTTCGTCTCTGTTCGCTTTCGGTTTTTTAAAATTTCAATTGGCTGAACAGTTCAATTTAGATCGCATGTATTCATGAATAACTTGCTCGCTGCAGGATTGAGTAATATTGTAAGATTAAAAAATCAGCATATTTTGCTGCGTGGTTATGGGAGTGCTAAAATGATCTCATGACTCCTGGGAAAAATCAAGGAATGGCTCTATATATAGACCTTATAACGTTAATTGATTCCAAAATTTGATTCGAAAAGTTATTCTATTGAGATTGCATTTTGATTGATGTTTTCAATGTCTGTAAGAAATACCTGATGTCTTCAGATGTTATTTCGGGAAAAATATACTGCGCCCTAATCGCAAGAATCTCATGATTACACGAATTCACGTGATATAATGTAATAGGTTGAGGTCTGTCTCTGTTCGCATTCGGTTTTTTAAAATTCCAATTCGCCGAACAGTTCAATTAAGATCGCAAGTCTTCATGAATTACTTGCTCGCTGCAGGACTGGGTAATATTGTGAGATTAAAAATTCAGCATATTTTGCTGCGTGGTTATAGAAGTGCTAAAATGATCTCATGACTCCCGGGTAAAATTAAGGAATGGCTCTATATATTGACATAATAACCTTAATTGATTTGAAAATTCAATTCGAAAAGTTATTCGATTGAGATTGCATTTTGATTGTTGTTTTCAATGTCTGTAAGAAGTACTTGATGTCTTTAGCTGATATTTCGGGAAAAATATACTGCGCCTCAATCGCAAGAATCTCATGATTACACGAATTCATGTAATAGAATATGAGAGGTTGATTTCTGTCTCTGTTCGCTTTCGGTTTTTTAAAATTTCAATTCGCTGAATAGTTCAATTTAGATCGCATGTATTTATAAATAACTTGCTCGCTGCAGGACTGGGTAGTATTGTGAGATTAAAAAATCAGCATATTTTGCTGCGTATTTATAAGAGTGCTAAAATGATCTCATGACTCCTGGGAAAAATCAAGGAATGGCTCTATATATTTACATGATAACCTTAATTGATTTGAAAATTCAATTCGAAAAGTTATTCGATTGAGATTGCATTTTGATTGTCTTTTTCAATGTCTGTAAGAAATTCCTGATGTCTTCAGATGATATTCCGTGAAAAATATACTGCGCCCCAATCGCAAGAATCTCATGATTACACGAATTCACGTGATAGAATATAATAGGTTGATTTCTGTCTCTGTTCGCTTTCGGTTTTTTAAAATTTCAATTCGCCGAACAGTTCAATTAAGATCGCAAGTCTTCATGAATTACTTGCTCGCTGCAGGACTGGGTAATATTGTGAGATTAAAAATTCAGCATATTTTGCTGCGTGGTTATAGAAGTGCTAAAATGATCTCATGACTCCCGGGTAAAATTAAGGAATGGCTCTATATATTGACATAATAACCTTAATTGATTTGAAAATTCAATTCGAAAAGTTATTCGATTGAGATTGCATTTTGATTGTTGTTTTCAATGTCTGTAAGAAGTATTTGATGTCTTTAGCGGATATTTCGGGAAAAATATACTGCGCCTCAATCGCAAGAATCTCATGATTACACGAATTCATGTAATAGAATATGAGAGGTTGATTTCTGTCTCTGTTCGCTTTCGGTTTTTTAAAATTTCAATTCGCTGAATAGTTCAATTTAGATCGCATGTATTTATGAATAACTTGCTCGCTGCAGGACTGGGTAGTATTGTGAGATTAAAAAATCAGCATATTTTGCTGCGTGGTTATAGAAGTGCTAAAATGATCTCATGACTCCCGGGTAAAATTAAGGAATGGCTCTATATATTGACATAATAACCTTAATTGATTTGAAAATTCAATTCGAAAAGTTATTCGATTAAGATTGCATTTTGATTGTTGTTTTCAATGTCTGTAAAAAATATCTGATGTTATCAGATGATATTTCGGGAGAAATATACTGCGCCTCAATCGCGAGAATCTCATGATTGCACGAACTCATGTAATAGAATATGAGAGGTTGATTTCTGTCTCTGTTCGCTTTCGGTTTTTTAAAATTTCAATTGGCTGCATAGTTCAATTTAGATTGCATGTATTCATGGATAACCTGCTCGCTGCAGGACTGAGTATTATTGTGAAATTAAAAAATCAGCATATTTTGCTGCGTGGTTATGGGACTGCTAAAATGATCTCATGACTCCTGGGAAAAATCAAGGAATGGCTCTATATATAGACCTAATAACGTTAATTGATTCCAAAATTTGATTCGAAAAGTTATTCTATTGATATTGCATTTTGATTGAAGTTTTCAATGTCTGTAAGAAATACCTGATGTCTTCAGATGTTATTTCGGGAAAAATATACTGCGCCCCAATCGCAAGAATCTCATGATTACACGAATCCACGTGATAGAATATAATAGGTTGAGGTCTGTCTCTGTTCGCTTTCGGTTTTCTAAAATTTCAATTGGCTGAATAGTTCAATTTAGATCGCATGTACTTATGGATAGCCTGCTCGCTGGTGGACTGGGTAATATTGCGAAATCGAAAAATTAGCATATTTTGCTGCGTGGTTATAGGAGGGCTAAAATGATCTCATGACTCCCGGGGAAAATCAAGGAATTGCTTTATATATTGACATAATAACCTTAATTGATTTGAAAATTCAATTCGAAAAGTTATTCGATTTAGATTGCATTTTGATTGTTGTTTTCAATGTCTGTAAGAAGTACCTGATGTCTTTAGCGGATATTTCGGGAAAAATATACTGCGCCTCAATCGCAAGAATCTCATGATTACACGAATTCATGTAATAGAATATGAGAGGTTGATTTCTGTCTCTGTTCGCTTTCGGTTTTTTAAAATTTCAATTGGCTGAATAGTTCAATTGAGATCACATGTATTCATGGATCGCCTGCTCGCTGCAGGAATTGGTAATATTGCGAGATTGAAAAATTAGCATATTTTGCTGCGTGGTTATAAGAGTGCTAAAATGATCTCATGACTGCTGGGAATAATCAAGGAATGGCTCTATATATTGACATAATAAGCTTAATTGATTTGAAAATTCAATTCGAAAAGTTATTCGATTGAGATTGCATTTTGATTGTTGTTTTCAATGTCTGTAAAAAATACCTGTTGTCATCAGATGATATTTCGAGGAAAATATACTGCGCCCCAATCGCAAAAATTTCATGATTACACGAATTCACGTGATAGAATATAATAGTTTGATTGTCGTCTCTGTTCGCTTTCGGTTTTTTAAAATTTCAATTGGCTGAACAGTTCAATTTAGATCGCATGTATTCATGAATAACTTGCTCGCTGCAGGATTGAGTAATATTGTAAGATTAAAAAATCAGCATATTTTGCTGCGTGGTTATGGGAGTGCTAAAATGATCTCATGACTCCTGGGAAAAATCAAGGAATGGCTCTATATATAGACCTAATAACGTTAATTGATTCCAAAATTTGATTCGAAAAGTTATTCTATTGAGATTGCATTTTGATTGATGTTTTCAATGTCTGTAAGAAATACCTGATGACTTCAGATGTTATTTCGGGAAAAATATACTGCGCCCTAATCGCAAGAATCTCATGATTACACGAATTCACGTGATATAATGTAATAGGTTGAGGTCTGTCTCTGTTCGCATTCGGTTTTTTAAAATTCCAATTCGCCGAACAGTTCAATTAAGATCGCAAGTCTTCATGAATTACTTGCTCGCTGCAGGACTGGGTAATATTGTGAGATTAAAAATTCAGCATATTTTGCTGCGTGGTTATAGAAGTGCTAAAATGATCTCATGACTCCCGGGTAAAATTAAGGAATGGCTCTATATATTGACATAATAACCTTAATTGATTTGAAAATTCAATTCGAAAAGTTATTCGATTGAGATTGCATTTTGATTGTTGTTTTCAATGTCTGTAAGAAGTACTTGATGTCTTTAGCGGATATTTCGGGAAAAATATACTGCGCCTCAATCGCAAGAATCTCATGATTACACGAATTCATGTAATAGAATATGAGAGGTTGATTTCTGTCTCTGTTCGCTTTCGGTTTTTTAAAATTTCAATTCGCTGAATAGTTCAATTTAGATCGCATGTATTTATGAATAACTTGCTCGCTGCAGGACTGGGTAGTATTGTGAGATTAAAAAATCAGCATATTTTGCTGCGTGGTTATAAGAGTGCTAAAATGATCTCATGACTCCGGGGAAAAATCAAGGAATGGCTCTATATATTTACATGATAACCTTAATTGATTTGAAAATTCAATTCGAAAAGTTATTCGATTGAGATTGCATTTTGATTGTCTTTTTCAATGTCTGTAAGAAATTCCTGATGTCTTCAGATGATATTTCGTGAAAAATATACTGCGCCCCAATCGCAAGAATCTCATGATTACACGAATTCACGTGATAGAATATAATAGGTTGATTTCTGTCTCTGTTCGCTTTCGGTTTTTTAAAATTTCAATTCGCCGAACAGTTCAATTAAGATCGCAAGTCTTCATGAATTACTTGCTCGCTGCAGGACTGGGTAATATTGTGAGATTAAAAATTCAGCATATTTTGCTGCGTGGTTATAGAAGTGCTAAAATGATCTCATGACTCCCGGGTAAAATTAAGGAATGGCTCTATATATTGACATAATAACCTTAATTGATTTGAAAATTCAATTCGAAAAGTTATTCGATTGAGATTGCATTTTGATTGTTGTTTTCAATGTCTGTAAGAAGTATTTGATGTCTTTAGCGGATATTTCGGGAAAAATATACTGCGCCTCAATCGCAAGAATCTCATGATTACACGAATTCATGTAATAGAATATGAGAGGTTGATTTCTGTCTCTGTTCGCTTTCGGTTTTTTAAAATTTCAATTCGCTGAATAGTTCAATTTAGATCGCATGTATTTATGAATAACTTGCTCGCTGCAGGACTGGGTAGTATTGTGAGATTAAAAAATCAGCATATTTTGCTGCGTGGTTATAGAAGTGCTAAAATGATCTCATGACTCCCGGGTAAAATTAAGGAATGGCTCTATATATTGACATAATAACCTTAATTGATTTGAAAATTCAATTCGAAAAGTTATTCGATTGAGATTGCATTTTGATTGTTGTTTTCAATGTCTGTAAAAAATATCTGATGTTATCAGATGATATTTCGGGAGAAATATACTGCGCCTCAATCGCGAGAATCTCATGATTGCACGAACTCATGTAATAGAATATGAGAGGTTGATTTCTGTCTCTGTTCGCTTTCGGTTTTTTAAAATTTCAATTGGCTGCATAGTTCAATTTAGATTGCATGTATTCATGGATAACCTGCTCGCTGCAGGACTGAGTATTATTGTGAAATTAAAAATTCAGCATATTTTGCTGCGTGGTTATAGAAGTGCTAAAATGATCTCATGACTCCCGGGTAAAATTAAGGAATGGCTCTATATATTGACATAATAACCTTAATTGATTTGAAAATTCAATTCGAAAAGTTATTCGATTGAGATTGCATTTTGATTGTTGTTTTCAATGTCTGTAAGAAGTACTTGATGTCTTTAGCGGATATTTCGGGAAAAATATACTGCGCCTCAATCGCAAGAATCTCATGATTACACGAATTCATGTAATAGAATATGAGAGGTTGATTTCTGTCTCTGTTCGCTTTCGGTTTTTTAAAATTTCAATTCGCTGAATAGTTCAATTTAGATCGCATGTATTTATGAATAACTTGCTCGCTGCAGGACTGGGTAGTATTGTGAGATTAAAAAATCAGCATATTTTGCTGCGTGGTTATAAGAGTGCTAAAATGATCTCATGACTCCGGGGAAAAATCAAGGAATGGCTCTATATATTTACATGATAACCTTAATTGATTTGAAAATTCAATTCGAAAAGTTATTCGATTGAGATTGAATTTTGATTGTCTTTTTCAATGTCTGTAAGAAATTCCTGATGTCTTCAGATGATATTTCGTGAAAAATATACTGCGCCCCAATCGCAAGAATCTCATGATTACACGAATTCACGTGATAGAATATAATAGGTTGATTTCTGTCTCTGTTCGCTTTCGGTTTTTTAAAATTTCAATTCGCCGAACAGTTCAATTAAGATCGCAAGTCTTCATGAATTACCTGCTCGCTGCAGGACTGGGTAATATTGTGAGATTAAAAATTCAGCATATTTTGCTGCGTGGTTATAGAAGTGCTAAAATGATCTCATGACTCCCGGGGAAAATCAAGGAATTGCTTTATATATTGACATAATAACCTTAATTGATTTGAAAATTCAATTCGAAAAGTTATTCGATTTAGATTGCATTTTTATTGTTGTTTTCAATGTCTGTAAGAAGTACTTGATGTCTTTAGCGGATATTTCGGGAAAAATATACTGCGCCTCAATCGCAAGAATCTCATGATTACACGAATTCATGTAATAGAATATGAGAGGTTGATTTCTGTCTCTGTTCGCTTTCGGTTTTTTAAAATTTCAATTCGCTGAATAGTTCAATTTAGATCGCATGTATTTATAAATAACTTGCTCGCTGCAGGACTGGGTAGTATTGTGAGATTAAAAAATCAGCATATTTTGCTGCGTATTTATAAGAGTGCTAAAATGATCTCATGACTCCTGGGAAAAATCAAGGAATGGCTCTATATATTTACATGATAACCTTAATTGATTTGAAAATTCAATTCGAAAAGTTATTCGATTGAGATTGCATTTTGATTGTCTTTTTCAATGTCTGTAAGAAATTCCTGATGTCTTCAGATGATATTCCGTGAAAAATATACTGCGCCCCAATCGCAAGAATCTCATGATTACACGAATTCACGTGATAGAATATAATAGGTTGATTTCTGTCTCTGTTCGCTTTCGGTTTTTTAAAATTTCAATTCGCCGAACAGTTCAATTAAGATCGCAAGTCTTCATGAATTACTTGCTCGCTGCAGGACTGGGTAATATTGTGAGATTAAAAATTCAGCATATTTTGCTGCGTGGTTATAGAAGTGCTAAAATGATCTCATGACTCCCGGGTAAAATTAAGGAATGGCTCTATATATTGACATAATAACCTTAATTGATTTGAAAATTCAATTCGAAAAGTTATTCGATTGAGATTGCATTTTGATTGTTGTTTTCAATGTCTGTAAGAAGTATTTGATGTCTTTAGCGGATATTTCGGGAAAAATATACTGCGCCTCAATCGCAAGAATCTCATGATTACACGAATTCATGTAATAGAATATGAGAGGTTGATTTCTGTCTCTGTTCGCTTTCGGTTTTTTAAAATTTCAATTCGCTGAATAGTTCAATTTAGATCGCATGTATTTATGAATAACTTGCTCGCTGCAGGACTGGGTAGTATTGTGAGATTAAAAAATCAGCATATTTTGCTGCGTGGTTATAGAAGTGCTAAAATGATCTCATGACTCCCGGGTAAAATTAAGGAATGGCTCTATATATTGACATAATAACCTTAATTGATTTGAAAATTCAATTCGAAAAGTTATTCGATTGAGATTGCATTTTGATTGTTGTTTTCAATGTCTGTAAAAAATATCTGATGTTATCAGATGATATTTCGGGAGAAATATACTGCGCCTCAATCGCGAGAATCTCATGATTGCACGAACTCATGTAATAGAATATGAGAGGTTGATTTCTGTCTCTGTTCGCTTTCGGTTTTTTAAAATTTCAATTGGCTGCATAGTTCAATTTAGATTGCATGTATTCATGGATAACCTGCTCGCTGCAGGACTGAGTATTATTGTGAAATTAAAAAATCAGCATATTTTGCTGCGTGGTTATGGGACTGCTAAAATGATCTCATGACTCCTGGGAAAAATCAAGGAATGGCTCTATATATAGACCTAATAACGTTAATTGATTCCAAAATTTGATTCGAAAAGTTATTCTATTGATATTGCATTTTGATTGAAGTTTTCAATGTCTGTAAGAAATACCTGATGTCTTCAGATGTTATTTCGGGAAAAATATACTGCGCCCCAATCGCAAGAATCTCATGATTACACGAATCCACGTGATAGAATATAATAGGTTGAGGTCTGTCTCTGTTCGCTTTCGGTTTTCTAAAATTTCAATTGGCTGAATAGTTCAATTTAGATCGCATGTACTTATGGATAGCCTGCTCGCTGGTGGACTGGGTAATATTGCGAAATCGAAAAATTAGCATATTTTGCTGCGTGGTTATAGGAGGGCTAAAATGATCTCATGACTCCCGGGGAAAATCAAGGAATTGCTTTATATATTGACATAATAACCTTAATTGATTTGAAAATTCAATTCGAAAAGTTATTCGATTTAGATTGCATTTTGATTGTTGTTTTCAATGTCTGTAAGAAGTACCTGATGTCTTTAGCGGATATTTCGGGAAAAATATACTGCGCCTCAATCGCAAGAATCTCATGATTACACGAATTCATGTAATAGAATATGAGAGGTTGATTTCTGTCTCTGTTCGCTTTCGGTTTTTTAAAATTTCAATTGGCTGAATAGTTCAATTGAGATCACATGTATTCATGGATCGCCTGCTCGCTGCAGGAATTGGTAATATTGCGAGATTGAAAAATTAGCATATTTTGCTGCGTGGTTATAAGAGTGCTAAAATGATCTCATGACTGCTGGGAATAATCAAGGAATGGCTCTATATATTGACATAATAAGCTTAATTGATTTGAAAATTCAATTCGAAAAGTTATTCGATTGAGATTGCATTTTGATTGTTGTTTTCAATGTCTGTAAAAAATACCTGTTGTCATCAGATGATATTTCGAGGAAAATATACTGCGCCCCAATCGCAAAAATTTCATGATTACACGAATTCACGTGATAGAATATAATAGGTTGATTTTCGTCTCTGTTCGCTTTCGGTTTTTTAAAATTTCAATTGGCTGAACAGTTCAATTTAGATCGCATGTATTCATGAATAACTTGCTCGCTGCAGGATTGAGTAATATTGTAAGATTAAAAAATCAGCATATTTTGCTGCGTGGTTATGGGAGTGCTAAAATGATCTCATGACTCCTGGGAAAAATCAAGGAATGGCTCTATATATAGACCTAATAACGTTAATTGATTCCAAAATTTGATTCGAAAAGTTATTCTATTGAGATTGCATTTTGATTGATGTTTTCAATGTCTGTAAGAAATACCTGATGTCTTCAGATGTTATTTCGGGAAAAATATACTGCGCCCTAATCGCAAGAATCTCATGATTACACGAATTCACGTGATAGAATATAATAGGTTGAGGTCTGTCTCTGTTCGCTTTCGGTTTTTTAAAATTTCAATTGGCTGAATAGTTCAATTTAGATCGCATGTACTTATGGATAGCCTGCTCGCTGGTGGACTGGGTAATATCGCAAAATCGAAAAATTAGCATATTTTGCTGCGTGGTTATAGGAGTGCTAAAATGATCTCATGACTCCTGGGAAAAATTAAGGAATGGCTCTATATATAGACCTAATAACGTTAATTGATTCCAAAATTTGATTCGAAAAGTTATTCTATTGAGATTGCATTTTGATTGTCTTTTTCAATGTCTGTAAGAAATACCTGATGTCTTCAGATGATACTTCGTGGAAAATATACTGCGCCCCAATCGCAAGAATCTCATGATTACACGAATTCACGTGATAGAATATAATAGGTTGATTTCTGTCTCTGTTAGCTTTCGGTTTTTTAAAATTTCAATTGGCTGAATAGTTCAATTGAGATCACATGTATTCATGGATAGCCTGCTCGCTGCAGGACTGGGTAATATTGCGAGATTGAAAAATTAGCATATTTTGCTGCGTGGTTATAAGAGTGCTAAAATGATCTCATGACTGCTGGGAAAAATCAAGGAATGGCTCTATATATTGACATAATAAGCTTAATTGAATTGAAAATTCAATTCGAAAAGTTATTCGATTGAGATTGCATTTTGATTGTTGTTTTCAATGTCTGTAAAAAATACCTGTTGTCATCAGATGATATTTCGAGGAAAATATACTGCGCCCCAATCGCAAAAATTTCATGATTACACGAATTCACGTGATAGAATATAATAGGTTGATTCCTGTCTCTGTTCGCTTTCGGTTTTTTAAAATTTCAATTGGCTGAACAGTTCAATTTAGATCGCATGTATTCATGAAGAACTTGCTCGCTGCAGGATTGAGTAATATTGTGAGATTAAAAATTCAGCATATTTTGCTGCGTGGTTATAGAAGTGCTAAAATGATCTCATGACTCCCGGGTAAAATTAAGGAATGGCTCTATATATTGACATAATAACCTTAATTGATTTGAAAATTCAATTCGAAAAGTTATTCGATTGAGATTGCATTTTGATTGTTGTTTTCAATGTCTGTAAGAAGTACTTGATGTCTTTAGCGGATATTTCGGGAAAAATATACTGCGCCTCAATCGCAAGAATCTCATGATTACACGAATTCATGTAATAGAATATGAGAGGTTGATTTCTGTCTCTGTTCGCTTTCGGTTTTTTAAAATTTCAATTCGCTGAATAGTTCAATTTAGATCGCATGTATTTATGAATAACTTGCTCGCTGCAGGACTGGGTAGTATTGTGAGATTAAAAAATCAGCATATTTTGCTGCGTGGTTATAAGAGTGCTAAAATGATCTCATGACTCCGGGGAAAAATCAAGGAATGGCTCTATATATTTACATGATAACCTTAATTGATTTGAAAATTCAATTCGAAAAGTTATTCGATTGAGATTGCATTTTGATTGTCTTTTTCAATGTCTGTAAGAAATTCCTGATGTCTTCAGATGATATTTCGTGAAAAATATACTGCGCCCCAATCGCAAGAATCTCATGATTACACGAATTCACGTGATAGAATATAATAGGTTGATTTCTGTCTCTGTTCGCTTTCGGTTTTTTAAAATTTCAATTCGCCGAACAGTTCAATTAAGATCGCAAGTCTTCATGAATTACCTGCTCGCTGCAGGACTGGGTAATATTGTGAGATTAAAAATTCAGCATATTTTGCTGCGTGGTTATAGAAGTGCTAAAATGATCTCATGACTCCCGGGGAAAATCAAGGAATTGCTTTATATATTGACATAATAACCTTAATTGATTTGAAAATTCAATTCGAAAAGTTATTCGATTTAGATTGCATTTTTATTGTTGTTTTCAATGTCTGTAAGAAGTACTTGATGTCTTTAGCGGATATTTCGGGAAAAATATACTGCGCCTCAATCGCAAGAATCTCATGATTACACGAATTCATGTAATAGAATATGAGAGGTTGATTTCTGTCTCTGTTCGCTTTCGGTTTTTTAAAATTTCAATTCGCTGAATAGTTCAATTTAGATCGCATGTATTTATGAATAACTTGCTCGCTGCAGGACTGGGTAGTATTGTGAGATTAAAAAATCAGCATATTTTGCTGCGTATTTATAAGAGTGCTAAAATGATCTCATGACTCCTGGGAAAAATCAAGGAATGGCTCTATATATTTACATGATAACCTTAATTGATTTGAAAATTCAATTCGAAAAGTTATTCGATTGAGATTGCATTTTGATTGTCTTTTTCAATGTCTGTAAGAAATTCCTGATGTCTTCAGATGATATTCCGTGAAAAATATACTGCGCCCCAATCGCAAGAATCTCATGATTACACGAATTCACGTGATAGAATATAATAGGTTGATTTCTGTCTCTGTTCGCTTTCGGTTTTTTAAAATTTCAATTCGCCGAACAGTTCAATTAAGATCGCAAGTCTTCATGAATTACTTGCTCGCTGCAGGACTGGGTAATATTGTGAGATTAAAAATTCAGCATATTTTGCTGCGTGGTTATAGAAGTGCTAAAATGATCTCATGACTCCCGGGTAAAATTAAGGAATGGCTCTATATATTGACATAATAACCTTAATTGATTTGAAAATTCAATTCGAAAAGTTATTCGATTGAGATTGCATTTTGATTGTTGTTTTCAATGTCTGTAAGAAGTATTTGATGTCTTTAGCGGATATTTCGGGAAAAATATACTGCGCCTCAATCGCAAGAATCTCATGATTACACGAATTCATGTAATAGAATATGAGAGGTTGATTTCTGTCTCTGTTCGCTTTCGGTTTTTTAAAATTTCAATTCGCTGAATAGTTCAATTTAGATCGCATGTATTTATGAATAACTTGCTCGCTGCAGGACTGGGTAGTATTGTGAGATTAAAAAATCAGCATATTTTGCTGCGTGGTTATAGAAGTGCTAAAATGATCTCATGATTCCCGGGTAAAATTAAGGAATGGCTCTATATATTGACATAATAACCTTAATTGATTTGAAAATTCAATTCAAAAAGTTATTCGATTGAGATTGCATTTTGATTGTTGTTTTCAATGTCTGTAAAAAATATCTGATGTTATCAGATGATATTTCGGGAGAAATATACTGCGCCTCAATCGCGAGAATCTCATGATTGCACGAACTCATGTAATAGAATATGAGAGGTTGATTTCTGTCTCTGTTCGCTTTCGGTTTTTTAAAATTTCAATTGGCTGCATAGTTCAATTTAGATTGCATGTATTCATGGATAACCTGCTCGCTGCAGGACTGAGTATTATTGTGAAATTAAAAAATCAGCATATTTTGCTGCGTGGTTATGGGACTGCTAAAATGATCTCATGACTCCTGGGAAAAATCAAGGAATGGCTCTATATATAGACCTAATAACGTTAATTGATTCCAAAATTTGATTCGAAAAGTTATTCTATTGATATTGCATTTTGATTGATGTTTTCAATGTCTGTAAGAAATACCTGATGTCTTCAGATGTTATTTCGGGAAAAATATACTGCGCCCCAATCGCAAGAATCTCATGATTACACGAATCCACGTGATAGAATATAATAGGTTGAGGTCTGTCTCTGTTCGCTTTCGGTTTTCTAAAATTTCAATTGGCTGAATAGTTCAATTTAGATCGCATGTACTTATGGATAGCCTGCTCGCTGGTGGACTGGGTAATATTGCGAAATCGAAAAATTAGCATATTTTGCTGCGTGGTTATAGGAGGGCTAAAATGATCTCATGACTCCCGGGGAAAATCAAGGAATTGCTTTATATATTGACATAATAACCTTAATTGATTTGAAAATTCAATTCGAAAAGTTATTCGATTTAGATTGCATTTTGATTGTTGTTTTCAATGTCTGTAAGAAGTACCTGATGTCTTTAGCGGATATTTCGGGAAAAATATACTGCGCCTCAATCGCAAGAATCTCATGATTACACGAATTCATGTAATAGAATATGAGAGGTTGATTTCTGTCTCTGTTCGCTTTCGGTTTTTTAAAATTTCAATTGGCTGAATAGTTCAATTGAGATCACATGTATTCATGGATCGCCTGCTCGCTGCAGGAATTGGTAATATTGCAAGATTGAAAAATTAGCATATTTTGCTGCGTGGTTATAAGAGTGCTAAAATGATCTCATGACTGCTGGGAATAATCAAGGAATGGCTCTATATATTGACATAATAAGCTTAATTGAATTGAAAATTCAATTCGAAAAGTTATTCGATTGAGATTGCATTTTGATTGTTGTTTTCAATGTCTGTAAAAAATACCTGTTGTCATCAGATGATATTTCGAGGAAAATATACTGCGCCCCAATCGCAAAAATTTCATGATTACACGAATTCACGTGATAGAATATAATAGGTTGATTTCTGTCTCTGTTCGCTTTCGGTTTTTTAAAATTTTAATTGGCTGAACAGTTCAATTTAGATCGCATGTATTCATGAAGAACTTGCTCGCTGCAGGATTGAGTAATATTGTAAGATGAAAAAATCAGCATATTTTGCTGCGTGGTTATAGGAGTGCTAAAATGATCTCATGACTCCTGGGAAAAATCAAGGAATGGCTCTATATATAGACCTGTTAACGTTAATTGATTCCAAAATTTGATTCGAAAAGTTATTCTATTGAGATTGCATTTTGATTGATGTTTTCAATGTCTGTAAGAAATACCTGATGTCTTCAGATGTTATTTCGGGAAAAATATACTGCGCCCCAATCGCAAGAATCTCATGATTACACGAATTCACGTGATAGAATATAATAGGTTGAGGTCTGTCTCTGTTCGCTTTCGGTTTTTTAAAATTTCAATTGGCTGAATAGTTCAATTTAGATCGCATGTACTTATGGATAGCCTGCTCGCTGGTGGACTGGGTAATATCGCAAAATCGAAAAATTAGCATATTTTGCTGCGTGGTTATAGGAGTGCTAAAATGATCTCATGACTCCTGGGAAAAATTAAGGAATGGCTCTATATATAGACCTAATAACGTTAATTGATTCCAAAATTTGATTCGAAAAGTTATTCTATTGAGATTGCATTTTGATTGTCTTTTTCAATGTCTGTAAGAAATACCTGATGTCTTCAGATGATACTTCGTGAAAAATATACTGCGCCCCAATCGCAAGAATCTCATGATTACACGAATTCACGTGATAGAATATAATAGGTTGATTTCTGTCTCTGTTCGCTTTCGGTTTTTTAAAATTTCAATTGGCTGAATAGTTCAATTGAGATCACATGTATTCATGGATAGCCTGCTCGCTGCAGGACTGGGTAATATTGCGAGATTGAAAAATTAGCATATTTTGCTGCGTGGTTATAAGAGTGCTAAAATGATCTCATGACTGCTGGGAAAAATCAAGGAATGGCTCTATATATTGACATAATAAGCTTAATTGAATTGAAAATTCAATTCGAAAAGTTATTCGATTGAGATTGCATTTTGATTGTTGTTTTCAATGTCTGTAAAAAATACCTGTTGTCATCAGATGATATTTCGAGGAAAATATACTGCGCCCCAATCGCAAAAATTTCATGATTACACGAATTCACGTGATAGAATATAATAGGTTGATTTCTGTCTCTGTTCGCTTTCGGTTTTTTAAAATTTTAATTGGCTGAACAGTTCAATTTAGATCGCATGTATTCATGAAGAACTTGCTCGCTGCAGGATTGAGTAATATTGTAAGATGAAAAAATCAGCATATTTTGCTGCGTGGTTATAGGAGTGCTAAAATGATCTCATGACTCCTGGGAAAAATCAAGGAATGGCTCTATATATAGACCTAATAACGTTAATTGATTCCAAAATTTGATTCGAAAAGTTATTCTATTGATATTGCATTTTGATTGATGTTTTCAATGTCTGTAAGAAATACCTGATGTCTTCAGATGTTATTTCGGGAAAAATATACTGCGCCCCAATCGCAAGAATCTCATGATTACACGAATCCACGTGATAGAATATAATAGGTTGAGGTCTGTCTCTGTTCGCTTTCGGTTTTCTAAAATTTTAATTGGCTGAATAGTTCAATTTAGATCGCATGTACTTATGGATAGCCTGCTCGCTGGTGGACTGGGTAATATTGCGAAATCAAAAAATTAGCATATTTTGCTGCGTGGTTATAGGAGGGCTAAAATGATCTCATGACTCCCGGGGAAAATCAAGGAATTGCTTTATATATTGACATAATAACCTTAATTGATTTGAAAATTCAATTCGAAAAGTTATTCGATTTAGATTGCATTTTGATTGTTGTTTTCAATGTCTGTAAGAAGTACCTGATGTCTTTAGCGGATATTTCGGGAAAAATATACTGCGCCTCAATCGCAAGAATCTCATGATTACACGAATTCATGTAATAGAATATGAGAGGTTGATTTCTGTCTCTGTTCGCTTTCGGTTTTGTAAAATTTCAATTGGCTGAATAGTTCAATTGAGATCACATGTATTCATGGATCGCCTGCTCGCTGCAGGAATTGGTAATATTGCGAGATTGAAAAATTAGCATATTTTGCTGCGTGGTTATAAGAGTGCTAAAATGATCTCATGACTGCTGGGAATAATCAAGGAATGGCTCTATATATTGACATAATAAGCTTAATTGATTTGAAAATTCAATTCGAAAAGTTATTCGATTCAGATTGCATTTTGATTGTTGTTTTCAATGTCTGTAAAAAATACCTGTTGTCATCAGATGATATTTCGAGGAAAATATACTGCGCCCCAATCGCAAAAATTTCATGATTACACGAATTCACGTGATAGAATATAATAGGTTGATTTCTGTCTCTGTTCGCTTTCGGTTTTTTAAAATTTCAATTGGCTGAACAGTTCAATTTAGATCGCATGTATTCATGAATAACTTGCTCGCTGCAGGATTGAGTAATATTGTAAGATTAAAAAATCAGCATATTTTGCTGCGTGGTTATGGGAGTGCTAAAATGATCTCATGACTCCTGGGAAAAATCAAGGAATGGCTCTATATATAGACCTGTTAACGTTAATTGATTCCAAAATTTGATTCGAAAAGTTATTCTATTGAGATTGCATTTTGATTGATGTTTTCAATGTCTGTAAGAAATACCTGATGTCTTCAGATGTTATTTCGGGAAAAATATACTGCGCCCCAATCGCAAGAATCTCATGATTACACGAATTCACGTGATAGAATATAATAGGTTGAGGTCTGTCTCTGTTCGCTTTCGGTTTTTTAAAATTTCAATTGGCTGAATAGTTCAATTTAGATCGCATGTACTTATGGATAGCCTGCTCGCTGGTGGACTGGGTAATATCGCAAAATCGAAAAATTAGCATATTTTGCTGCGTGGTTATAGGAGTGCTAAAATGATCTCATGACTCCTGGGAAAAATTAAGGAATGGCTCTATATATAGACCTAATAACGTTAATTGATTCCAAAATTTGATTCGAAAAGTTATTCTATTGAGATTGCATTTTGATTGTCTTTTTCAATGTCTGTAAGAAATACCTGATGTCTTCAGATGATACTTCGTGAAAAATATACTGCGCCCCAATCGCAAGAATCTCATGATTACACGAATTCACGTGATAGAATATAATAGGTTGATTTCTGTCTCTGTTCGCTTTCGGTTTTTTAAAATTTCAATTGGCTGAATAGTTCAATTGAGATCACATGTATTCATGGATAGCCTGCTCGCTGCAGGACTGGGTAATATTGCGAGATTGAAAAATTAGCATATTTTGCTGCGTGGTTATAAGAGTGCTAAAATGATCTCATGACTGCTGGGAAAAATCAAGGAATGGCTCTATATATTGACATAATAAGCTTAATTGAATTGAAAATTCAATTCGAAAAGTTATTCGATTGAGATTGCATTTTGATTGTTGTTTTCAATGTCTGTAAAAAATACCTGTTGTCATCAGATGATATTTCGAGGAAAATATACTGCGCCCCAATCGCAAAAATTTCATGATTACACGAATTCACGTGATAGAATATAATAGGTTGATTTCTGTCTCTGTTCGCTTTCGGTTTTTTAAAATTTCAATTGGCTGAACAGTTCAATTTAGATCGCATGTATTCATGAAGAACTTGCTCGCTGCAGGATTGAGTAATATTGTAAGATTAAAAAATTAGCATATTTTGCTGCGTGGTTATAGGAGGGCTAAAATGATCTCATGACTCCCGGGGAAAATCAAGGAATTGCTTTATATATTGACATAATAACCTTAATTGATTTGAAAATTCAATTCGAAAAGTTATTCGATTTAGATTGCATTTTGATTGTTGTTTTCAATGTCTGTAAGAAGTACCTGATGTCTTTAGCGGATATTTCGGGAAAAATATACTGCGCCTCAATCGCAAGAATCTCATGATTACACGAATTCATGTAATAGAATATGAGAGGTTGATTTCTGTCTCTGTTCGCTTTCGGTTTTTTAAAATTTCAATTGGCTGAATAGTTCAATTGAGATCACATGTATTCATGGATCGCCTGCTCGCTGCAGGAATTGGTAATATTGCGAGATTGAAAAATTAGCATATTTTGCTGCGTGGTTATAAGAGTGCTAAAATGATCTCATGACTGCTGGGAATAATCAAGGAATGGCTCTATATATTGACATAATAAGCTTAATTGATTTGAAAATTCAATTCGAAAAGTTATTCGATTGAGATTGCATTTTGATTGTTGTTTTCAATGTCTGTAAAAAATACCTGTTGTCATCAGATGATATTTCGAGGAAAATATACTGCGCCTTAATCGCAAAAATTTCATGATTACACGAATTCACGTGATAGAATATAATAGGTTGATTTCTGTCTCTGTTCGCTTTCGGTTTTTTAAAATTTCAATTGGCTGAACAGTTCAATTTAGATCGCATGTATTCATGAATAACTTGCTCGCTGCAGGATTGAGTAATATTGTAAGATTAAAAAATCAGCATATTTTGCTGCGTGGTTATGGGAGTGCTAAAATGATCTCATGACTCCTGGGAAAAATCAAGGAATGGCTCTATATATAGACCTAATAACGTTAATTGATTCCAAAATTTGATTCGAAAAGTTATTCTATTGAGATTGCATTTTGATTGATGTTTTCAATGTCTGTAAGAAATACCTGATGTCTTCAGATGTTATTTCGGGAAAAATATACTGCGCCCCAATCGCAAGAATCTCATGATTACACGAATTCACGTGATAGAATATAATAGGTTGAGGTCTGTCTCTGTTCGCTTTCGGTTTTTTAAAATTTCAATTGGCTGAATAGTTCAATTTAGATCGCATGTACTTATGGATAGCCTGCTCGCTGGTGGACTGGGTAATATCGCAAAATCGAAAAATTAGCATATTTTGCTGCGTGGTTATAGGAGTGCTAAAATGATCTCATGACTCCTGGGAAAAATTAAGGAATGGCTCTATATATAGACCTAATAACGTTAATTGATTCCAAAATTTGATTCGAAAAGTTATTCTATTGAGATTGCATTTTGATTGTCTTTTTCAATGTCTGTAAGAAATACCTGATGTCTTCAGATGATACTTCGTGAAAAATATACTGCGCCCCAATCGCAAGAATCTCATGATTACACGAATTCACGTGATAGAATATAATAGGTTGATTTCTGTCTCTGTTCGCTTTCGGTTTTTTAAAATTTCAATTGGCTGAATAGTTCAATTGAGATCACATGTATTCATGGATAGCCTGCTCGCTGCAGGACTGGGTAATATTGCGAGATTGAAAAATTAGCATATTTTGCTGCGTGGTTATAAGAGTGCTAAAATGATCTCATGACTGCTGGGAAAAATCAAGGAATGGCTCTATATATTGACATAATAAGCTTAATTGAATTGAAAATTCAATTCGAAAAGTTATTCGATTGAGATTGCATTTTGATTGTTGTTTTCAATGTCTGTAAAAAATACCTGTTGTCATCAGATGATATTTCGAGGAAAATATACTGCGCCCCAATCGCAAAAATTTCATGATTACACGAATTCACGTGATAGAATATAATAGGTTGATTTCTGTCTCTGTTCGCTTTCGGTTTTTTAAAATTTCAATTGGCTGAACAGTTCAATTTAGATCGCATGTATTCATGAAGAACTTGCTCGCTGCAGGATTGAGTAATATTGTAAGATTAAAAAATCAGCATATTTTGCTGCGTGGTTATAGGAGTGCTAAAATGATCTCATGACTCCTGGGAAAAATCAAGGAATGGCTCTATATATAGACCTAATAACGTTAATTGATTCCAAAATTTGATTCGAAAAGTTATTCTATTGAGATTGCATTTTGATTGATGTTTTCAATGTCTGTAAGAAATACCTGATGTCTTCAGATGTTATTTCGGGAAAAATATACTGCGCCCCAATCGCAAGAATCTCATGATTACACGAATTCACGTGATAGAATATAATAGGTTGAGGTCTGTCTCTGTTCGCTTTCGGTTTTCCAAAATTTCAATTGGCTGAATAGTTCAATTTAGATCGCATGTACTTATGGATAGCCTGCTCGCTGGTGGACTGGGTAATATTGCGAAATCGAAAAATTAGCATATTTTGCTGCGTGGTTATAGGAGGGCTAAAATGATCTCATGACTCCCGGGGAAAATCAAGGAATCGCTTTATATATTGACATAATAACCTTAATTGATTTGAAAATTCAATTCGAAAGGTTATTCGATTTAGATTGCATTTTGATTGTTGTTTTCAATGTCTGTAAGAAGTACCTGATGTCTTTAGCGGATATTTCGGGAAAAATATACTGCGCCTCAATCGCAAGAATCTCATGATTACACGAATTCATGTAATAGAATATGAGAGGTTGATTTCTGTCTCTGTTCGCTTTCGGTTTTTTAAAATTTCAATTGGCTGAATAGTTCAATTGAGATCACATGTATTCATGGATCGCCTGCTCGCTGCAGGAATTGGTAATATTGCGAGATTGAAAAATTAGCATATTTTGCTGCGTGGTTATAAGAGTGCTAAAATGATCTCATGACTGCTGGGTATAATCAAGGAATGGCTCTATATATTGACATAATAAGCTTAATTGATTTGAAAATTCAATTCGAAAAGTTATTCGATTGAGATTGCATTTTGATTGTTGTTTTCAATGTCTGTAAAAAATACCTGTTGTCATCAGATGATATTTCGAGGAAAATATACTGCGCCCCAATCGCAAAAATTTCATGATTACACGAATTCACGTGATAGAATATAATAGGTTGATTTCTGTCTCTGTTCGCTTTCGGTTTTTTAAAATTTCAATTGGCTGAACAGTTCAATTTAGATCGCATGTATTCATGAATAACTTGCTCGCTGCAGGATTGAGTAATATTGTAAGATTAAAAAATCAGCATATTTTGCTGCGTGGTTATGGGAGTGCTAAAATGATCTCATGACTCCTGGGAAAAATCAAGGAATGGCTCTATATATAGACCTAATAACGTTAATTGATTCCAAAATTTGATTCGAAAAGTTATTCTATTGAGATTGCATTTTGATTGTCTTTTTCAATGTCTGTAAGAAATACCTGATGTCTTCAGATGATACTTCGTGAAAAATATACTGCGCCCCAATCGCAAGAATCTCATGATTACACGAATTCACGTGATAGAATATAATAGGTTGATTTCTGTCTCTGTTCGCTTTCGAAAATTTAAAATTTCAATTGGCTGAATAGTTCAATTGAGATCACATGTATTCATGGATAGCCTGCTCGCTGCAGGACTGGGTAATATTGCGAAATTGAAAAATTAGCATATTTTGCTGCGTGGTTATAAGAGTGCTAAAATGATCTCATGACTCCTGGGAAAAATCAAGGAATGGCTCTATATATTGACATAATAACCTTAATTGATTTGAAAATTCAATTCGAAAAGTTATTCGATTGAGATTGCATTTTGATTGTTGTTTTCAATGTCTGTAAAAAATACCTGATGTCATCAGATGATATTTCGAGGAAAATATACTGCGCCCCAATCGCAAAAATTTCATGATTACACGAATTCACGTGATAGAATATAATTAGTTGATTTCTGTCTCTGTTCGCTTTCGGTTTTTTAAAATTTCAATTGGCTGAACAGTTCAATTTAGATCGCATGTATTCATGAATAACTTGCTCGCTGCAGGATTGAGTAATATTGTAAGATTAAAAAATCAGCATATTTTGCTGCGTGGTTATGGAAGTGCTAAAATGATCTCATGACTCCTGGGAAAAATCAGGGAATGGCTCTATATATAGACCTAATAACGTTAATTGATTCCAAAATTTGATTCGAAAAGTTATTCTATTGAGATTGCATTTTGATTGATGTTTTCAATGTCTGTAAGAAATACCTGATGTCTTCAGATGTTATTTCGGGAAAAATATACTGCGCCCCAATCGCAAGAATCTCATGATTACACGAATTCACGTGATAGAATATAATAGCTTGAGGTCTGTCTCTGTTCGCTTTCGTTTTTCTAAAATTTCAATTGGCTGAATAGTTCAATTTAGATCGCATGTACTTATGGATAGCCTGCTCGCTGGTGGACTGGGTAATATTGCGAAATGGAAAAATCAGCATATTTTGCTGCGTGGTTATAGGAGTGCTGAAATGATCTCATGACTCCCGGGGAAAATCAAGGAATTGCTTTATATATTGACATAATAACCTTAATTGATTTGAAAATTCAATTCGAAAAGTTATTCGATTTAGATTGCATTTTGATTGTTGTTTTCAATGTCTGTAAGAAGTACCTGATGTCTTTAGCGGATATTTCGGGAAAAATATACTGCGCCTCAATCGCAAGAATCTCATGACTACACGAATTCATGTGATAGAATATGAGAGGTTGATTTCTGTCTCTGTTCGCTTTCGGTTTTTTAAAATTTCAATTCGCTGAAAAGTTCAATTTAGATCGCATGTATTTATGAATAACTTGCTCGCTGCAGGACTGGGTAGTATTGTGAGATTAAAAAATCAGCATATTTTGCTGCGTGGTTATAAGAGTGCTAAAATGATCTCATGACTCCTGGGAAAAATCAAGGAATGGCTCTATATATTGACATGATAACCTTAATTGATTTGAAAATTCAATTCGAAAAGTTATTCGATTGAGATTGCATTTTGATTGTCTTTTTCAATGTCTGTAAGAAATTCCTGATGTCTTCAGATGATATTTCGTGAAAAATATACTGCGCCCCAATCGCAAGAATCTCATGATTACACGAATTCACGTGATAGAATATAATAGGTTGATTTCTGTCTCTGTTCGCTTTCGGTTTTTTAAAATTTCAATTCGCCGAACAGTTCAATTAAGATCGCAAGTCTTCATGAATTACTTGCTCGCTGCAGGACTGGGTAATATTGTGAGATTAAAAATTCAGCATATTTTGCTGCGTGGTTATAGAAGTGCTAAAATGATCTCATGACTCCCGGGTAAAATTAAGGAATGGCTCTATATATTGACATAATAACCTTAATTGATTTGAAAATTCAATTCGAAAAGTTATTCGATTGAGATTGCATTTTGATTGTTGTTTTCAATGTCTGTAAAAAATATCTGATGTCATCAGATGATATTTCGGGAGAAATATACTGCGCCTCAATCGCGAGAATCTCATGATTGCACGAATTCATGTAATAGAATATGAGAGGTTGATTTCTGTCTCTGTTCGCTTTCGGTTTTTTCAAATTTCAATTGGCTGCATAGTTCAATTTAGATTGCATGTATTCATGGATAACCTGCTCGCTGCAGGACTGAGTATTATTGTGAAATTAAAAAATCAGCATATTTTGCTGCGTGGTTATGGAAGTGCTAAAATGATCTCATGACTCCTGGGAAAAATGAAGGAATGGCTCTATATATAGACCTAATAACGTTAATTGATTCCAAAATTTGATTCGAAAAGTTATTCTATTGAGATTGCATTTTGATTGATGTTTTCAATGTCTGTAAGAAATACCTGATGTCTTTAGCGGATATTTCGGGAAAAATATACTGCGCCTCAATCGCAAGAATCTCATGATTACACGAATTCATGTAATAGAATATGAGAGGTTGATTTCTGTCTCTGTTCGCTTTCGGTTTTTTGAAATTTCAATTCGCTGAATAGTTCAATTTAGATCGCATGTATTCATGAATAACTTGCTCGCTGCAGGACTGGGTAGTATTGTGAGATTAAAAAATCAGCATATTTTGCTGCGTGGTTATAGGTGTGCTAAAATGATCTTTTGACTACTGGGAAAAATCAAGAAATGGCTCTATATATTGACATAATAACGTTAACTGTTCTGAAAATTCAATTTGAAAAACTATTCTATTGAGATTGCATTTTGATTGATGTTTTCAATGTCTGTAAGAAATACCTGATGTCTTCAGATGTTATTCCGGGAAAAATATACTGCGCCCAAATCGCAAGAATCTCATGATTACACGAATTTACGTGATAGAATATAATAGGTTGATGTCTGTCTCTGTTCGCTTTCGGTTTTCTAAAATTTCAATTGGCTGAATAGTTCAATTTAGATCGCATGTATTTATGGATAACCTGCTCGCTAGTGGACTGGGTAATATTGCGAAATTGAAAAATTAGCATATTTTGCTGCGTGGTTATAGGAGTGCTAAAATGATCTCATGACTCCCGGGAAAAATCAAGGAATGGCTCTATATATTGACATAATAACGTTAATTGATTTAAACTTCAATTCGAAAAGTTATTCGATTGAGATTGCATTTTGATTGTTGTTTTCAATGTCTGTAAAAAATACCTGATGTCATCAGATGATATTTCGAGGAAAATATACTGCGCCCCAATCGCAAGAATTTCATGATTACACGAATTCACGTGATAGAATATAAGATGTTGATTTCCGAATCTATTCGCTTCCGGTTATTTATAATTTTAATTCGCTGAATAGTTAAATTTAGATCGCAAGTATTCATGGATAACCTGCCCGCTACAGAACTTGGTAATATTGCAAAATTGAAAAATCAGCATATTTTTCTGCGTGGTTACAAGAGTGCTGAAACAAATTCATGACTCTTGGGAAAAATCAAGGAGTAGCTCTATACCTTGACATAATAACGTTAATTGATTTGAGAATTCAATTCGAAAAGTTATTTTCTTGAGATTGCATTTTGATTGTTGTTTCCAATGTCTGTAAGAAATACCTGATGTCTTTAGCGGATATTTCGGGAAATATATACTGCGCCTCAATCGCAAGAATCTCATGATTACACGAATTCATGTAATAGAATATGAGAGGTTGATTTCTGTCTCTGTTCGCTTTCGGTTTTTTAAAATTTCAATTGGCTAAATAGTTCAATTTAGATCGCATGTATTTATGGATAACCTGCTCGCTGCATGACTGGGTAATATTGTGAGATTGAAAAATCAGCATATTTTGCTGCGTGGTTATAGGAGTGCTAAAATGATCTTATGACTCCTAGGAAAAATCAAGGAATGGCTCTATATATTGACATAATAACGTTAACTGATTCCAAAATTTCATTGGAAAAGTTATTCTATTGAGATTGCATTTTGATTGTCTTTTTCAATGTCTGTAAGGAGTACCTGATGCCTTTAGCGGATATTTGGGGAAAAATATACTGCGCCTCAATCGCAAGAATCTCATGATTACACGAATCCATGTAATAGAATATGAGAAGTTGATTTCTGTCTCTGTTCGCTTTCGGTTTTTTAAAATTCCAATTGGCTAAATAGTTCAATGGTGATCGCATGTATTCATTGATAACCTGCTCGCTGCAGGACTGGACAATATTGTGAGATTGAAAAATCAGCATATTTTGCTGCGTGGTTATGAGAGTGCTAAAATGATCTAATGACTCCTGGGAAAAATCAAGGAATAGCTATATACATAGAGACCTAATAACGTTAATTGATTCCAAAATTTCATTGGAAAAGTTATTCTATTGAGATTGCATTTTGATTGTCTTTTTCAATGTTGTAAGAAATACCTGATGTCTTCAGATGATATTTCGTGAAAAATATACTGCGCCCCAATCGCAAGAAACTCATGATTACACGAATTCACGTGATAGAATATAATAGGTTGATTTCTGTCTCTGTTCGCTTTTAATTTTTTAAAATTTCAATTGACTGAATAGTTCAATTGAGATCGCATGTGTTCATGGATAGCCTGCTCGCTGCAGGACTGGGTAATATTGCGAAATTGAAAAATTAGCATATTTTGCTGCGTGGTTACAAGAATGCTGAAACAAATTCATGACTCCTGGGAAAAATCAAGGAGTAGCTCTATACCTTGACATAATAACGTTAATTGATTTGAAAATTTAATTCGAAAAGTTATCCTATTGAGATTGCATTTTAATTGTTGTTTTCAATGTCTGTAAAAAGTACCTGATGTCTTTAGCGGATATTTTGGGAAAAATATACTGCGCCTCAATCGCAAGAATCTCATGATTACACAAATTCATGTAATAGAATATGAGAGGTTGATTTCTGTCTCTGTTCGCTTTCGGTTTTTTAAAATATCAATTGGCTGCATAGTGCGATTTAGATCGCATGTATTCATTGATAACCTGCTCGCTGCAGGACTGGGTAATATTGTGAGATTGAAAAATCAGCATATTTTGCTGCGTGATTATGAGAGTGCTAAAATGATCTCATGACTCTTGGGAAAAATCAAGGAATAGCTCCATATATACAGACCTAATAACGTTAATTGATTCCAAAATTTAATTCGAAAAGTTATTCTATTGAGATTGCATTTTAATTGTCTTTTTCAATGTCTGTGAGAAATACCTGATGTCTTCAGATGATATTTCGTGGAAAATATACTGCGCCCCAATCGCAAGAATCTCATGATTACACGAATTTACGTGATAGAATATAATAGGTTGATTTCTGTCTCTGTTTGCTTTCGGTTTCTGAAAATTTCAATTCGCTGAACAGTTCAATTTAGATCGCATGTATTCATGAATAACTTGCTCGCTGCAGGATTGAGTAATATTGTAAGATTAAAAAATCAGCATATTTTGCTGCGTGGTTATGGGAGTGCCAAAATGATCTCATGACTCCTGGGAAAAATCAAGGAATGGCTCTATATATAGACCTAATAACGTTAATTGATTCCAAAATTTGATTCGAAAAGTTATTCTATTGAGATTGCATTTTGATTGTCTTTTTCAATGTCTGTAAGAAATACCTGATGTCTTCAGATGATATTTCGTGAAAAATATACTGCGCCCCAATCGCAAGAATCTCATGATTACACGAATTCACGTGATAGAATATAATAGGTTGATTTCTGTCTCTGTTCGCTTTCGGTTTTTCAAAATTTCAATTGGCTGAATAGTTCAATTGAGATCACATGTATTCATGGATAGCCTGCTCGCTGCAGGACTGGGTAATATTGCGAGATTGAAAAATTAGCATATTTTGCTGCGTGGTTATAAGAGTGCTAAGATGATCTCATGACTCCTGGGAAAAATCAAGGAATGGCTCTATATATTGACATAATAACCTTAATTGATTTGAAAATTCAATTCGAAAAGTTATTCGATTGAGATTGCATTTTGATTGTTGTTTTCAATGTCTGTAAAAAATACCTGACGTCATCAGATGATATTTCGAGGAAAATATACTGCGCCCCAATCGCAAAAATTTCATGATTACACGAATTCACCTGATAGAATATAATAGGTTGATTTCTGTCTCCGTTCGCTTTCGGTTTTTTAGAATTTCAATTGGCTGAACAGTTCAATTTAGATCGCATGTATTCATGAATAACTTGCTCGCTGAAGGATTGAGTAATATTGTAAGATTAAAAAATCAGCATATTTTGCTGCGTGGTTATGGGAGTGCTAAAATGATCTCATGACTCCTGGGAAAAATCAAGGAATAGCTCTATATATAGACCTAATAACGTTATTTGATTCCAAAATTTGATTCGAAAAGTTATTCTATTGAGATTGCATTTTGATTGATGTTTTTGATGTCTGTAAGAAATCCCTGATGTCTTCAGATGTTATTTCGTGAAAAATATACTGCGCCCCAATTGCAAGAATCTCATGATTAAACGAATTCACGTGATAGAATATAATAGGATGATTTCTGTCTCTGTTCGCTTTCGGTTTTTTAAAATTTCAATTGGCTGAATAGTTCAATTGAGATCACATGTATTCATGGATAGCCTGCTCGCTGCAGGACTGGGTAATATTGCGAAATTGAAAAATTAGCATATTTTGCTGCGTGGTTATAAGAGTGCTAAAATGGTCTCATGACTCCTGGGAAAAATCAAGCAATGGCTCTATATATTGACATAATAACCTTAATTGATTGAAAATTCAATTCGAAAAGTTATTCGATTGAGATTGCATTTTGATTGTTGTTTTCAATGTCTGTAAAAAATACCTGATGTCATCAGATGATATTTCGAGGAAAATATACTGCGCCCCAATCGCAAAAATTTCATGATTACACGAATTCACGTAATAGAATATAATAGGTTGATTTCTGTCTCTGTTCGCTTTCGGTTTTTTAAAATTTCAATTGGCTGAACAGTTCAATTTAGAACGCATGTATTCATGAATAACTTGCTCGCTGCAGGATTGAGTAATATTGTAAGATTAAAAAATCAGCATGTTTTGCTGCGTGGTTATAAGAGTGCTAAAATGATCTCATGACTCCTGGGAAAAATCAAGGAATGGCTCTATATATTGATATAATAACCTAAATTGATTTGAAAATTCAATTCGAAAAGTTATTCGATTGAGATTGCATTTTGATTGTTGTTTTCAATGTCTGTAGAAAATACATGATGTCATCAGATGATATTTCGAGGAAAATATACTGCGCCCCAATCGCAAGAATTTCATGATGACACGAATTCACGTGATAGAATATAATAGGTTGATTTCTGTCTCTGTTCGCTTTCGGTTTTTTAAAATTTCAATTGGCTGAACAGTTCAATTTAGATCGCATGTATTCATGAATAACTTGCTCGCTGCAGGATTGAGTAATATTGTAAGATTAAAAAATCAGCATATTTTGATGCGTGGTTATGGAAGTGCTAAAATGATCTCATGACTCCTGGGAAAAATCAAGGAATGGCTCTATATATAGACCTTATAACGTTAATTGATTCCAAAATTTGATTCGAAAAGTTATTCTATTGAGATTGCATTTTGATTGTCTTTCTCAATGTCTGTAAGAAATACCTGATGTCTTCAGATGATATTTCGTGAAAAATATACTGCGCCCCAATCGCAAGAATCTCATGATTACACGAATTCACGTGATAGAATATAATAGGTTGATTTCTGTCTCTGTTCGCTTTCGGTTTTTTAAAATTTCAATTGGCTGAATAGTTCAATTTAGATCGCATGTACTTATGGAAAGCCTGCTCGCTGGTGGACTGAGTAATATTGCAAAATCGAAAAATTAGCATATTTTGCTGCGTGGTTATAGGAGTGTTAAAATGATCTCATGACTCCTGGGAAAAATCAAGGAATGGCTCTATATATAGACCTAATAACGTTAATTGATTCCAAAATTTGATTCGAAAAGTTATTCTATTGAGATTGCATTTTGATTGTCTTTTTCAATGTCTGTAAGAAATACCTGATGTCTTCAGATGATATTTCGTGAAAAATATACTGCGCCCCAATCGCAAGAATCTCATGATTACACGAATTCACGTGATAGAATATAATAGGTTGATTTCTGTCTCTGTTCGCTTTCGGTTTTTTAAAATTTCAATTCGCTGAATAGTTCAATTGAGATCACATGTATTCATTGATAGCCTGCTCGCTGCAGGACTGAGTAATATTGCGAAATTGAAAAATTAGCATATTTTGCTGCGTGGTTATAACAGTGCTAAAATGATCTCATGACCCCTGGGAAAAATCAAGGAATGGCTCTATATATTGACATAATAACGTTAATTGATTTGAAAATTCAATTCGAAAAGTTATTCGATTGAGATTGCATTTTGATTGTTGTTTTCAATGTCTGTAAAAAATACCTGATGTCATCAGATGATATTTCGAGGAAAATATACTGCGCCCCAATCGCAAAAATTTCATGATTACACGATTTCACGTGATAGAATATAATAGGTTGATTTCTGTCTCTGTTCGCTTTCGGTTTTTTAAAATTTCAATTGGCTGAACAGTTCAATTTAGATCGCATGTATTTATGAATAACTTGCTCGCTGCAGGATTGAGCAATATTGTAAAATTGAAAAATCAGCATATTTTGCTGCGTGGTTATGGGAGTGCTAAAATGATCTCATGACTCCTGGGAAAAATCAAGGAATGGCTCTATATATAGACCTAATAACGTTAATTGATTCCAAAATTTGATTCGAAAAGTTATTCTATTGAGATTGCATTTTGATTGATGTTTTCAATGTCTGTAAGAAATACCTGATGTCTTAAGATGTTATTTCGGGAAAAATATACTGCGCCCCAATCGCAGGAATCTCATGATTACACGAATTCACGTGATAGAATATAATAGGTTGAGGTCTGTCTCTGTTCGCTTTCGGTTTTCTAAAATTTCAATTGGCTGAATAGTTCAATTTAGATCGCATGTACTTATGGATAGCCTGCTCGCTGGTGGACTGGGTAATATTGCGAAATCGAAAAATTAGCATATTTTGCTGCGTGGTTATAGAAGTGCTAAAATGATCTCATGACTCCTGGGAAAAATCAAGGAATGGCTCTATATATAGACCTAATAACGTTAATTGATTCCAAAATTTGATTCGAAAAGTTATTCTATTGAGATTGCATTTTGATTGTCTTTTTCAATGTCTGTAAGAAATACCTGATGTCTTCAGATGATATTTCGTGAAAAATATACTGCGCCCCAATCGCAAGAATCTCATGATTACACGAATTCACGTGATAGAATATAATAGGTTGATTTCTGTCTCTGTTCGCTTTCGGTTTATTAAAATTTCAATTCGCCGAACAGTTCAATTAAGATCGCATGTCTTCATGAATTACTTGCTCGCTGCAGGACTGGGTAATATTGTGAGATTAAAAAATCAGCATATATTGCTGCGTGGTTATAGAAGTGCTAAAATGATCTCATGACTCCCGGGTAAAATTAAGGAATGGCTCTATATATTGACATAATAACCTTAATTGATTTGAATATTCAATTCGAAAAGTTATCCGATTGAGATTGCATTTTGATTGTTGTTTTCAATGTCTGTAAAAAATATCTGATGTCATCAGATGATATTTCGGGAGAAATATACTGCGCCTAAATCGCGAGAATCTCATGATTGCACGAATTCATGTAATAGAATATGAGAGGTTGATTTCTGTCTCTGTTCGCTTTCGGTTTTTTAAAATTTCAATTGGCTGCATAGTTCAATTTAGATTGCATGTATTCATGGATAACCTGCTCGCTGCAGGACTGAGTATTATTGTGAGATTAAAAAATCAGCATATATTGCTGCGTGGTTATAGAAGTGCTAAAATGATCTCATGACTCCCGGGTAAAATTAAGGAATGGCTCTATATATTGACATAATAACCTTAATTGATTTGAATATTCAATTCGAAAAGTTATTCGATTGAGATTGCATTTTGATTGTTGTTTTCAATGCCTGTCAGAAATACCTGATGTCTTCAGATGATATTTCGTGAAAAATATACTGCGCCCCAATCGCAAGAATCTCATGATTACACGAATTCACGTGATAGAATATAATAGGTTGATTTCTGTCTCTGTTCGCTTTCGGTTTTTTAAAATTTCAATTGGCTGAATAGTTCAATTAAGATCGCATGTATTTATGGATAGCCTGCTCGCTGCAGGACTGGGTAATATTGCGAAATTGAAAAATTAGCATATTTTGCTGCGTGGTTATAAGAGTGCTAAAATGATCTCATGACTCCTGGGAAAAATCAAGGAATGGCTCTATATATTGACATAATAGCCTTAATTGATTTGAAAATTCAATTCGAAAAGTTATTTGATTGAGATTGCATTTTGATTGTCTTTTTCAATGTCTGTAAGAAATTCCTGATGTCTTCAGATGATATTTCGTGAAAAATATACTGCGCTTCAATCGCAAGAATCTCATGATTACACGAATTCACGTGATAGAATATAATAGGTTGATTTCCGTATCTATTAGCTTCGCGGTTATTTAAAATTTTAATTCGCTAAATAGTAAAATTTAGATCGCAAGTATGCATGGATAACCTGCAAGCTACAGAACTTGGTAATATTGCAAAATTGAAAAATCAGCATATTTTGCTGCGTGGTTACAAGAGTGCTCAATCAAATTCATGAATCCTGGGAAAAATCAAGGAGTAGCTCTATACCTTGACATAATAACGTTAAGTGATTTGAAAATTGAATTCGAAAAGTTATTTAATTGAGATTGCATTTTAATTGTTGTTTTCAATGTCTGTAAGTGGTACCTGATGTCTTTAGCGGATATTTTGGGAAAAATATACTGCGCCTCAATCGCAAGAATCTCATGATTACACGAATTCATGTAATAGAATATGAGAGGTTGATTTCTGTTTCCGTTCGCTTTCGGTTTTTTAAAATTTCAATTGGCTGCATAGTTCAATTTAGATTGCATGTATTCATGGATAACCTGCTCGCTGCAGGACTGAGTATTATTGTGAGATTGAAAAATCAGCATATTTTGCTGCGTGGTTATGAGAGTGCTAAAATGATCTTATGACTCCTGGAAAAAATCAAGGAATGGCTCTATATATTGACATAATAACCTTAATTGATTCAAAAATTTAATTCGAAAAGTTATTCTATTGAGATTGCATTTTGATTGTCTTTTTCAATGTCTGTAAGAAATACCTGATGTCTTCAGATGATATTTCGTGAAAAATATACTGCGCCCTAATCGCAAGAATATCATGATTACACGAATCCACGTGATAGAATATAATAGGTTGATTTCTGTCTCTGTTCGCTTTCGGTTTTTTAAATTTCAATTGGCTGAATAATTCAATTTAGATCACATGTATTCATGAATAGCCTGCTCGCTGCAGGACTAGGTAATATTGCGAAATTGGGAAATTAGCATATTTTGCTGCGTGGATATAAGAGTGCTAAAATGATCCCATGACTCCTGGGAAAAATCAAGGAATGGCTCTATATACTGAAATAATAACCTTAATTGACTTGAAAATTCAATTCGAAAAGTTATTCGATTGAAATTGCATTTTGATTGTCTTTTTCAATGTCTGTAAGAAATTCCTGATGCCTGCAGATGATATTTCGTGAATAATATACTGCGCCCCAATCGCAAGAATCTCATGATTACACGAATTCACGTAATAGAATATAATAGGTTGATTTCTGTCTCTTTCCGCTTTCGGTTTTTTAAAATTTCAATTCGCTGAACAGTTTATTTAGATCGCATGTCTTCATAAATAACTTGCTCGCTGCAGGACTGGGTAATATTGTGAAATTACAAAATTAGCATATGTTGCTGCGTGGTTATAGAAGTGCTAATATGATCTCATGACTCCCGGGGAAAATCAAGGAATGGCTCTATATATTGACATAATAACGTTAATTGATTTGAAAATTCAATTCGAAAAGTTATTCGATTGAGATTGCATTTTAATTGTTGTTTTCAATGTCTGTAAGAAGTACCTGATGTCTTGAGCGGATATTTTGGGAAAAATATACTGCGCCTCAATCGCAAGAATCTCATGATTACACGAATTCATGTAATAGAATAGGAGAAGTCGATTTCTGTCTCTGTTCGCTTTCGAATTTTTAAAATTTCAATTGGCTGAATAGTTCAATTTAGACCACATGTATTCATGGATAGCCTGCTCGCTGCAGGACTGGTTAATATTGCGAAATTGGAAAATTAGCACATTTTGCTGCGTGGTTATGAGAGTGCTAAAATGATCTCATGACTCCTAAAAAAAATCAAGGAATAGCTCTATATATAGAAACCTATTAAAGTCAATTGATTCCAAAATTTGATTCGAAAAGTTATTCGATTGAGATTGCATTTTGATTGTCTTTTTCAATGTTGTAAGAAATACCTGATGTCTTCAGATGATATTTCGTGAAAAATATACTGCGCCCCAATCGCAAGAAACTCATGATTACACGAATTCACGTGATAGAATATAATAGGTTGATTTCTGTCTCTGTTCGCTTTCAATTTTTTAAAATTTCAATTGACTGAATAGTTCAATTGAGATCGCATGTATTCATGGATAGCCTGCTCGCTGCAGGACTGGGTAATATTGCGAAATTGAAAAATTAGCATATTTTGCTGCGTGGTTATAAGAGTGCTAAAATGATCTCATGACTCCTGGGAAAAATCAAGGAATGGCTCTATACCTTGACATAATAACGTTAATTGATTTGAAAATTCAATTCGAAAAGTTATTTTATTGAGATTGCATTTTGATTGTTGTTTCCAATGTCTGTAAGAAATACCTGATGTCTTAAGCGGATATTTCGGGAAAAATATACTGCGCCTCAATCGCAAGAATCTCATGATTACACGAATTCATGTAATAGAATATGAGAGGTTGATTTCTGTCTCTGTTCGCTTTCGGTTTTTTAAAATTTCAATTGGCTAAATAGTTCAATTTAGATCGCATGTATTCATGGATAACCTGCTCGCTGCATGACTGCGTAATATTGTGAGATTGAAAAATCAGCATATTTTGCTGCGTGGTTATAGGAGTGCTAAAATGATCTCATGACTCCTGGGAAAAATCAAGGAATGGCTCTATATATTGACATAATAACGTTAACTGATTTGAAAATTCAATTCGAAAAGTTATTTGATTGAGATTGCATTTTGATTGTTGTTTTCAATGTCTGTAAAAAATACCTGATGTCATCAGATGATATTTCGAGGAAAATATACTGCGCCCCAATAGCGAGAATTTCATGATTACACGAATTCACGTGATAGAATATAAAAGTTTGATTTCCGTCTCTATTCGCTTTCAGTTATTTAAAATTTTAATTCGCTGAATAGTTAAATTTAGATCGCAAGTATGCATGGATAACCTGCCTGCTACAGGACTTAGTAATATTGCAAAATTGAAATCAACATATTTTGCTGCGTGGTTATAAGAGTGCTGAAACAAATTCATGACTCCTGGGAAAAATCAAGGAGTAGCTCTATACCTTGACATAATAACGTTAATTGATTTGAAAATTTAATTCGAAAAGTTGTTTTATTGAGATTGCATTTTGATTGTTGTTTTCAATGTCTGTAAGAAGTACCTTATGTCTTTAGCGGATATTTCGGGAAAAATATACTGCGCCCCAATCGCAAGAATCTTATGATCACACGAATTCACGTGATAGAATATAATAGGTTGATTTCTGTCTCTTTTCGCTTGCGGTTTTTTAAAATTTCAATAAGCTGCATAGTTCAATTTAGATCGCATGTATTCATGGATGACCTGCTCGCTGCAGGACTGAGTAATATTGCAAAATTGAAGAATCAGCATATTTTGCTGTGTGGTTACAAGAGTGCTGAAACAAATTCATGACTCCTGGGAAAAATCAAGGAGTAGCTCTATACCTTGACGTAATAACGTTAATTGATTTGAAAATTCAATTCGAAATGTTATTTTATTGAGATTGCATTTTGATTGTTGTTTTCAATGTCTGTAGAAGTATCTGATGTCTTTGGCGGATATTTCGGGAAAAATATACTGCGCCTCAATCGCAAGAATCTCATGATTACACGAATTCATGTAATAGAATATAAGAGGTTGATTTCTGTCTCTGTTCGCTTTCGGTTTTTTAAAATTTCAATTGGCTGAATAGTTTAATTTAGATCGCATGTATTCATGGATAACCTGCTCGCTGCAGGACTGGGTAATATTGCGAAATTGAAAAATCAGCATATTTTGCTGCGTGGTTATAGAAGTGCTAAAATGATCTCATGACTCCCGGGAAAAATCAAGGAATGGCTCTATATATAGAGACCTAATAACGTTAATTGATTCCAAAATTTACTTCGAAAAGTTATTCTATTGAGATTGCATTTTGATTGTTGTTTTCAATGTCTGTAAAAAATACCGGATCTCATCAGATGATATTTCGAGGAAAATATACTGCGCCCCAATAGCAAGAATTTCATGATTACACGAATTCACGTGATAGAATATAAGAGGTTGATTTCCGTATCTATTCGCTTTATGTTATTTAAAATTCTAATTCGCTGAATAGTTAAATTTTGATCGCAAGTATTCATGGATAACCTGCCTGCTACAGGACTTGGTAATATTGCAAAATTGAAAAAGCAGCATATTTTGCTGCGTGGTTACCAGAGTGCTGAAACAAATTCATGACTCCTGGGAAAAATCAAGGAGTAGCTCTATACCTTGACATAATAACGTTAATTGATTTGAAAATTTAATCCGAAAAGTTATTTTATTGAGATTGCATTTTGATTGTTGTTTTCAATGTCTGTAAGAAGTACCTTATGTCTTTAGCGGATATTTCGAGGAAAATATACTGCGCCCCAATAGCAAGAATTTCATGATTACACGAATTCACGTGATAGTATATAAGAGGTTGATTTCCGTATCTATTCGCTTTCGGTTATTTAAAATTTTAATTCGCTGAATAGTTAAATTCAGATCGCAAGTATTCATAGATAACCTGCTCGCTACAGGACTTGGTAATATTGCAAAATTGAAAAAGCAGCATATATTGCTGCGTGGTTACCAGAGTGCCGAAAAAAATTCATGACTCCTGGGAAAAATCAAGGAGTAGCTCTATACCTTGACATAATAACGTTAATTGATTTGAAAATTTAATTCGAAAAGTTATTTTATTGAGATTGCATTTTGATTGTTGTTTTCAATGTCTGTAAGAAGTACCTTATGTCTTTAGCGGATATTTCGGGAAAAATATACTCGCCCCAAACGCAAGAAACTTATGATTACACGAATTCACGTGATAAAATAAAATAGGTTGATTTCTGTCTCTGTTCGCTTTTAATTTTTTAAAATTTCAATTGTCTGAATAGTTCAATTAAGATCGCATGTATTCATGGATAGCCTGCTCGCTGCAGGTCTGGGTAATATTGCGAAATTGAAAAATCAGCATATTTTGCTGCGTAGTTATGAGAGTGCTGAAACAAATTCATGACTCTTGGAAAAAATTAAGGAGTAGCTCTATACCTTGACATAATAACGTTAATTGATTTGAAAATTTAATTCGAAAAGTTATTTTATTGAGATTGCATTTTGATTGTTGTTTTCAATGTCTGTAAGAAGTACCCGATGTCTTTGGCGGATATTTCGGGAAAAATATACTGCGCCTCAATCGCAAGAATCCCATGATTACACGGATTCATGTAATAGAATATGAGAGGTTGATTTCCGTATCTGTTCGCTTTCGGTTATTTAAAATTTCAATTCGCTGAATAGTCAAATTTAGATCGCAAGTATTTATGGATAATCTACCCGCTACAGGACTTGGTAATATTGCAAAATTGAAAAATAAGCATATTTTGCTGCGTGGTTATAAAAGTGCTAAAATGATCTCATGACTCCTGTGGAAAAATCAAAGAATGGCTCTATACCTTGACATAATAACGTTAATTGATTTGAAAATTCAATTCGAAAAGTTATTTTATTGAGATTGCATTTTGATTGTTGTTTCCAATGTCTGTAAGAAATACCTGATGTCTTAAGCGGATATTTCGGAAAAAATATACTGCGCCTTAATCGCAAGAATCTCATGATTACACGAATTCATGTAATAGAATATGAGAGGTTGATTTCTGTCTCTGTTCGCTTTCGGTTTTTTAAAATTTCAATTGGCTAAATAGTTCAATTAAGATCGCATGTATTCATGGATAACCTGCTCGCTGCATGACTGGGTAATATTGTGGGATTAAAAAATCGGCATATTTTGCTGCGTGGTTATAGAAGTGCTAAAATGATCTCATGACTCCTAGGAAAAATCAAGGAATGGCTCTATATATTGACATAATAACGTTAACTGATTTAAAAATTCAATTTGAAAAACTATTCTATTGAGATTGCATTTTGATTGATGTTTTCAATGTCTGTAAGAAATACCTGATGTCTTCAGATGATATTTCGGGAAAAATATACTGCACCCCAATCGCAAGAATCTCATAATTACACGAATTTACGTGATAGAATATAATAGGTTGATTTCTGTCTCTGTTCGCTTTCGGTTCTTTAAAATTTCAATTGGCTGATGGGTTCAATTTAGATCGCATGTATTTATGAATAAATTGCTCGCTGCAGGACTGGGTAATATTGTGAGATTAAAAAATTAGCTTATTTTGCTGCGTGGTTATAGAAGTGCTAAAATGATCTCATGACTCCTGGGAAAAATCAAGTAATGGCTCTATATATTGACATAATAACGTTAACTGATTTGAAAATTCAATTCGAAAAGTTATTCGATTGAGATTGCATTTTGATTGTTGTTTTCAATGTCTGTAAAAAATACCTGATGTCATCAGATGCTATTTCGAGCAAAATATACTGCGCCCCAATAGCAAGAATTTCATGATTACACGAATTCACGTGATAGAATATAAGAGGTTGATTTCCGTATGTATTCGCTTTCAGTTATTTAAAATTTTGATTCGCTGAATAGTTAAATTTAGATCGCAAGTATGCATGGATAACCTGCCTGCTACAGGACTTAGTAATATTGCAAAATTGAAATCAACATATTTTGCTGCGTGGTTATAAGAGTGCTGAAACAAATTCATGACTCCTGGGAAAAATCAAGGAGTAGCTCTATACCTTGACATAATAACGTTAATTGATTTGAAAATTTAATTCGAAAAGTTATTTTATTGAGATTGCATTTTGATTGTTGTTTTCAATGTCTGTAAGAAGTACCTGATGTCTTTAGCGGATATTTCGGAAAAAATATACTGCGCCTCAATCGCAAGAATTTCATGATTACACGAATTCACGTGATAGAATATAAGAGGTTGATTTTCGTATCTATTCGCTTTCGGTTATTTAAAATTTTAATTCGCTGAATAGTCAAATTCAGATCGCAAGTATTCATGGAGAACCTGCCCGCTACAGGACTTGGTAATATTGCAAAATTGAAAAAGCATCATATTTTGCTGCGTGGTTATAAAAGTGCTGAAACAAATTCATGACTCTTGGGAAAAATCAAGGATTAGCTCTATACCTTGACATAATAACGTTAATTGATTTGAAAATTTAATTCGAAAAGTTATTTTATTGAGATTGCATTTTGATTGTTGTTTTCAATGTCTGTAAGAAGTACCTCATGTCTTAAGCGGATATTTCGGGAAAAATATACTGCGCCCCACTCGCAAGAATCTTATGATTACACGAATTCACGTGATAGAATATAATAGGTTGATTTCTGTCTCTGTTCGCTTTCGGTTTTTTAAAATTTTGATTCGCTGAACAGCTCAATTTAGATCGCATGTCTCTATGAATAACTTGCTCACTGCAGGACTGGGTAATATTGTGGGATTAAAAAATCGGCATATTTTGCTGCGTGGTTATAGAAGTGCTAAAATGATCTCATGACTCCTGGGAAAAATCAAGGAATGGCTCTATATATTGACATAATAACGTTAACTGATTTAAAAATTCAATTTGAAAAACTATTCTATTGAGATTGCATTTTGATTGATGTTTTCAATGTCTGTAAGAAATACCTGATGTCTTCAGATGATATTTCGGGAAAAATATACTGCACCCCAATCGCAAGAATCTCATAATTACACGAATTTACGTGATAGAATATAATAGGTTGATTTCTGTCTCTGTTCGCTTTCGGTTCTTTAAAATTTCAATTGGCTGATGGGTTCAATTTAGATCGCATGTATTAATGAATAACTTGCTCGCTGCAGGACTGGGTAATATTGTGAGATTAAAAAATTAGCTTATTTTGCTGCGTCGTTATGGGAGTGCTTAAATGATCTCATGACTCCTGGGAAAAATCAAGGAATGGCTCTACATATTGACATAATAACAATAACTGATTTGAAAATTCAATTTGAAAAACTATTCTATTGAGATAGCATTTTGATTGATGTTTTCAATTTCTGTAAGAAATACCTGATGTCTTCAGATAATATTTCGGGAAAAATATACTGCGCCCCAATCGCAAGAATCTCATGATTACACGAATTCACGTGATAGAATGTAATAGGTTGATTTCTGTCTCTGTTCCCTCTCGGTTTTTTAAACTTCCAATTCGCTGAATAGTTAAATTTAGATCGCAAGTTTTCATGGATAACCTGCTCGCTGCAGGACTGGGTAATATTGTGAGATTGAAAAATCAGCATATTTTGCTGCGTGGTTATGAGAGTGCTAAAATGATCTAATGACTCCAGGGAAAAATCAAGGAATGGCTCTATATATTGACATAATAACGTTAACTGATTTGAAAATTTAATTCGAAAAGTTATTTGATTGAGATTGCATTTTGATTGTTGTTTTCAATGTCTGTAAAAAATACCTGATGTCATCAGATGATATTTCGAGGAAAATATACTGCGCCCCAATAGCGAGAATTTCATGATTACACGAATTCACGTGATAGAATATAAGAGGTTGATTTCCGTCTCTATTCTCTTTCAGTTATTTAAAATTTTAATTTGCTGAATAGTTAAATTTAGATCGCAAGTATGCATGGATAACCTGCCTGCTACAGGACTTAGTAATATTGCAAAATTGAAATTAACATATTTTGCTGCGTGGTTATAAGAGTGCTGAAACAAATTCATGACGCCTGGGAAAAATCAAGGAGTAGCTCTATACCTTGACATAATAACGTTAATTGATTTGAAAATTTAATTCGAAAAGTTGTTTTATTGAGATTGCATTTTGATTGTTGTTTCCAATGTCTGTAAGAAATACCTGATGTCTTAAGCGGATATTTCGAGAAAAATATACTGCGCCTCAATCGCAAGAATCTCATGATTACACGAATTCATGTAATAGAATATGAGAGGTTGATTTCTGTCTCTGTTCCCTTTCGGTTTTTTAAAATTTCAATTGGCTAAATAGTTTAATTTAGATCGCATGTATTCATGGATAACCTGCTCGCTGCATGACTGCGTAATATTGTGAGATTGAAAAATCAGCATATTTTGCTGCGTGGTTATAGGAGTGCTAAAATGATCTCATGACTCCTGGGAAAAATCAAGGAATGGCTCTATATATTGACATAATAACGTTAATTGATTTGAAAATTCAATTCGAAAAGTTATTTTATTGAGATTGCATTTTGATTGTTGTTTCCAATGTCTGTAAGAAATACCTGATGTCTTAAGCGGATATTTCGAAAAAAATATACTGCGCCTCAATCGCAAGAATCTCATGATTACACGAATTCATGTAATAGAATATGAGAGGTTGATTTCTGTCTCTGTTCGCTTTCGGTTTTTTGAAATTTCAATTGGCTAAATAGTTCAATTTAGATCGCATGTATTCATGGATAACCTGCTCGCTGCATGACTGCGTAATATTGTGAGATTGAAAAATCAGCATATTTTGCTGCGTGGTTATAGGAGTGCTAAAATGATCTCATGACTCCTGGGAAAAATCAAGGAATGGCTCTATATATTAACATAATAACGTTAACTGATTTGAAAATTCAATTCGAAAAGTTATTTGATTGAGATTGCATTTTGATTGTTGTTTTCAATGTCTGTAAAAAATACCTGATGTCATCAGATGATATTTCGAGGAAAATATACTGCGCCCCAATAGCGAGAATTTCATGATTACACGAATTCACGTGATAGAATATAAGAGGTTGATTTCCGTCTCTATTCGCTTTCAGTTATTTAAAATTTTAATTCGCTGAATAGTTAAATTTAGATCGCAAGTATGCATGGATAACCTGCCTGCCACAGGACTTAGTAATATTGCAAAATTGAAATCAACATATTTTGCTGCGTGGTTATAAGAGTGCTGATACAAATTCATGACTCCTGGGAAAAATCAAGGAATGGCTCTATATATAGAGACCTTATAACGTTAATTGATTCCAAAATTTAATTAGAAAAGTTATTCTATTGAGATTGCATGTTGATTGTCTTTTTTAATGTCTGTAAGAAATACCTGATGTCTTCAGATGATATTTCGTGAAAAATATACTGCGCCCAATCGCAAGAATCTCATGATTACACGGATTCACGTGATAGAATATAAGAGGTTGATTTCCGTATCTATTCGCTTTCGGTTATTTAAAATTTCAATTCGCCGAATAGTTAAATTTAGATCGCAAGTATTCATGGATAACCTGCCCGCTACAGGACTTAGTAATATTGCAAAATTGAAATCAGCATATTTTGCTGCTTGGTTATAAGCGTGCTGATACAAATTCATGACTCCTGGGAAAAATCAAGGAGTAGCTCTATACCTTGACATAATAACGTGAATTGATTTGAAAATTAAATTTGAAAAGTTATTTTATTGAGATTGCATTTTGATTGTTGTTTTCAATGTCTGTATGAAGTACCTGATGTCTTTAGCGGATATTTCGGGAAAAATATACTGCGCCTCAATCGCAAGAATCTCATGATTACACGAATTCATGTAATAGAATATGAGAGGTTGATTTCTGTCTCCGTTCCCTTTCGGTCTTTTAAAATTTCAATTAGCTGCATAGTTCAATTTAGATCGCATGTATTCATTGGTGACCTGCTCGCTGCAGTACTGAGTAATATTGTGAGATTGAAAAATCAGCATATTTTGCTGCGTGGTTATGAGAGTGCTAAAATGATCTCATGACTTCTGGGAAAAATCAAGGAATGGCTCTATATATTGACATAATAACCTTAATTGATTTCAAAATTTATTTCAAAAAGTTATTCTATTGAGATTGCATTTTGATTGTCTTTTTCAATGTCTGTAAGAAATACATGATGTCTTCAGATGATATTTCGTGAAAAATATACTGCGCCCTAATCGCAAGAATCTCATGATTACACGAATTCACGTGATAGAATATAATAGGTTGATTTATGTCTCTGTTCGCTTTCGGTTTTTGAAAATTTCGATTCGCTGAACAGCTCAATTTAGATCGGATGTCTCCATGAATAACTTGCTCGCTGCAGGAATGGGTAATATTGTGGGATTAAAAAATCAGCATATTTTGCTGCGTGGTTGTAGGAGTGCTAAAATGATCTCATGACTCCTGGGAAAAATCAAGGAATGGCTTTATATTGTGACATAATAACGTTAACTGATTTGAAAATTCAATTTGAAAATCTATTCTATTGAGATTGCATTTTGATTGATGTTTTCAATGTCTGTAAGAAATACCTGATGTCTTCAGATGATATTTCGGGAAAAATATACTGCGCCCCAATCGCAAGAATCTCATAATTACACGAATTTACGTGATAGAATATAATAGTTTGATTTCTGTCTCTGTTCGCATTCGGTTCTTTAAAATTTCAATTGGCTGAACAGTTCAATTTAGATCGCATGTATTTATGAATAACTTGCTCGCTGCAGGAATGGGTAATATTGTGGGATTAAAAAATCAGCATATTTTGCTGCGTGGTTGTAGGAGTGCTAAAATGATCTCATGACTCCTGGGAAAAATCAAGGAATGGCTTTATATTGTGACATAATAACGTTAACTGATTTGAAAATTCAATTTGAAAAACTATTCTATTGAGATTGCATTTTGATTGATGTTTTCAATGTCTGTAAGAAATACCTGATGTCTTCAGATAATATTTCGGGAAAAATATACTGCGCCCCAATCGCAAGAATCTCATGATTACACGAATTCACGTGATAGAATGTAATAGGTTGATTTCTGTCTCTGTTCGCTTTCGGTTTTTTAAACTTTCAATTCGCTGCATAGTTCAATTTAGATTGCATGTATTCATGGATAACCTGCTCGCTGCAGGACTGGGTAATATTGTGAGATTGAAAAATCAGCATATTTTGCTGCGTGGTTATGAGAGTGCTAAAATGATCTAATGACTCCAGGGAAAAATCAAGGAATGGCTCTATATATAGAGACCTAATAACGTTAATTGATTCCAAAATTTAATTCGAAAAGTTATTTTATTGAGATTGCATTTTGATTGTCTTTTACAATGTCTGTAAGAAATACCTGATGTCTTCAGATGATATTTCGTGAAAAATATACTGCGCCCCAATCGCAAGAATCTCATGACTACACGAATTCACGTGATAGAATATAAGAGGTTGATTTCCGTATCTGTTCGCTTTCGGTTATTTAAAATTTCAATTCGCTGAATAGTTAAATTTAGATCGCAAGTATTTATGGATAATCTACCCGCTACAGGACTTGGTAATATTGCAAAATTGAAAAATTAGCATATTTTGCTGCGTGGTTATAAGAGTGCTAAAATGATCTCATGACTCCTGGGAAAAATCAAGGAATGGCTCTATACCTTGACATAATAACGTTAATTGATTTGAAAATTCAATTCGAAAAGTTATTTTATTGAGATTGCATTTTGATTGTTGTTTCCAATGTCTGTAAGAAATACCTGATGTCTTAAGCGGATATTTCGGGAAAAATATACTGCGCCTCAATCGCAAGAATCTCATGATTACACGAATTCATGTAATAGAATATAAGAGGTTGATTTCTGTCTCTGTTCGCTTTCGGTTTTTTAAAATTTCAATTGGCTAAATAGTTCAATTCAGATCGCATGTATTCATGGATAACCTGCTCGCTGCATGACTGCGTAATATTGTGAGATTGAAAAATCAGCATATTTTGCTGCGTGGTTATAGGAGTGCTAAAATGATCTCATGACTCCTGGGAAAAATCAAGGAATGGCTCTATATATTGACATAATAACGTTAACTGATTTGAAAATTCAATTCGAAAAGTTATTTGATTGAGATTGCATTTTGATTGTTGTTTTCAATGTCTGTAAAAAATACCTGATGTCATCAGATGATATTTCGAGGAAAATATACTGCGCCCCAATAGCGAGAATTTCATGATTACACGAATTCACGTGATAGAATACAAGAGGTTGATTTCCGTCTCTATTCGCTTTCAGTTAGTTAAAATTTTAATTCGCTGAATAGTTAAATTTAGATCGCAAGTATGCATGGATAACCTGCCTGCTACAGGACTTAGTAATATTGCAAAACTGAAATCAACATATTTTGCTGCGTGGTTATAAGAGTGCTGAAACAAATTTATGACGCCTGGGAAAAATCAAGGAGTAGCTCTATACCTTGACATAACAACGTTAATTGATTTGAAAATTTAATTCGAAAAGTTGTTTTATTGAGATTGCATTTTGATTGTTGTTTTCAATGTCTGTAAGAAGTACCTTATGTCTTTAGCGGATATTTCAGGAAAAATATACTGCGCCCCAATCGCAAGAATCTCATGATTACACGAATTCACGTGATAGAATATAATAGGTTGATTTCTGTCTCTTTTCGCTTGCGGTTTTTTAAAATTTCAATAAGCTGCATAGTTCAATTTAGATCGCATGTATTCATGGATGACCTGCTCGCTGCAGGACTGAGTAATATTGCAAAATTGAAGAATCAGCATATTTTGCTGTGTGGTTACAAGAGTGCTGAAACAAATTCATGACTCCTGGAAAAAATCAAGGAGTAGCTCTATACCTTGACGTAATAACGTTAATTGATTTGAAAATTCAATTCGAAATGTTATTTTATTGAGATTGCATTTTGATTGTTGTTTTCAATGTCTGTAGAAGTACCTGATGTCTTTGGCGGATATTTCGGGAAAAATATACTGCGCCTCAATCGCAAGAATCTCATGATTACACGAATTCATGTAATAGAATATGAGAGGTTGATTTCTGTCTCTGTTCGCTTTCGGTTTTTTAAAATTTCAATTGGCTGAATAGTTCAATTTAGATCGCATGTATTCATGGATAACCTGCTCGCTGCAGGACTGGGTAATATTGCGAAATTGAAAAATCAGCATATTTTGCTGCGTGGTTATAGAAGTGCTAAAATGATCTCATGACTCCCGGGAAAAATCAAGGAATGGCTCTATATATAGAGACCTAATAACGTTAATTGATTCCAAAATTTACTTCGAAAAGTTATTCTATTGAGATTGCATTTTGATTGTTGTTTTCAATGTCTGTAAAAAATACCGGATCTCATCAGATGATATTTCGAGGAAAATATACTGCGCCCCAATAGCAAGAATTTCATGATTACACGAATTCACGTGATAGAATATAAGAGGTTGATTTCCGTATCTATTCGCTTTAAGTTATTTAAAATTCTAATTCGCTGAATAGTTAAATTTTGATCGCAAGTATTCATGGATAACCTGCCTGCTACAGGACTTGGTAATATTGCAAAATTGAAAAAGCAGCATATTTTGCTGCGTGGTTACCAGAGTGCTGAAAAAAATTCATGACTCCTGGGAAAAATCAAGGAGTAGCTCTATACCTCGACATAATAACGTTAATTGATTTGAAAATTTAATTCGAAAAGTTATTTTATTGAGATTGCATTTTGATTGTTGTTTTCAATGTCTGTAAGAAGTACCTTATGTCTTTAGCGGATATTTCGGGAAAAATATACTCGCCCCAAACGCAAGAATCTTATGATTACACGAATTCACGTGATAAAATATAATAGGTTGATTTCTGTCTCTGTTCGCTTTTAATTTTTTAAAATTTCAATTGTCTGAATAGTTCAATTAAGATCGCATGTATTCATGGATAGCCTGCTCGCTGCAGGACTGGGTAATATTGCGAAATTGAAAAATCAGCATATTTTGCTGCGTAGTTATGAGAGTGCTGAAACAAATTCATGACTCTTGGAAAAAATCAAGGAGTAGCTCTATACCTTGACATAATAACGTTAATTGATTTGAAAATTTAATTGGAAAAGTTATTTTATTGAGATTGCATTTTGATTGTTGTTTTCAATGTCTGTAAGAAGTACCCGATGTCTTTGGCGGATATTTCGGGAAAAATATACTGCGCCTCAATCGCAAGAATCCCATGATTACACGAATTCATGTAAGAGAATATGAGAGGTTGATTTCCGTATCTGTTCGCTTTCGGTTATTTAAAATTTCAATTCGCTGAATAGTTAAATTTAGATCGCAAGTATTTATGGATAATCTACCCGCTACAGGACTTGGTAATATTGCAAAATTGAAAAATTAGCATATTTTGCTGCGTGGTTATAAGAGTGCTAAAATGATCTCATGACTCCTGTGGAAAAATCAAGGAATGGCTCTATACCTTGACATAATAACGTTAATTGATTTGAAAATTCAATTCGAAAAGTTATTTTATTGAGATTGCATTTTGATTGTTGTTTCCAATGTCTGTAAGAAATACCTGATGTCTTAAGCAAATATTTCGGGAAAAATATACTGCGCCTCAATCGCAAGAATCTCATGATTACACGAATTCATGTAATAGAATATGAGAGGTTGATTTCTGTCTCTGTTCGCTTTCGGTTTTTTAAAATTTCAATTGGCTAAATAGTTCAATTAAGATCGCATGTATTCATGGATAACCTGCTCGCTGCATGACTGGGTAATATTGTGAGATTGAAAAATCAGCATATTTTGCTGCATGGTTATAGGAGTGCTAAAATGATCTCATGACTCCTGGGAAAAATCAAGGAATAGCTCTATATATTGACATAATAACGTTAACTGATTTGAAAATTCAATTCGAAAAGTTATTCGATTGAGATTGCATTTTGATTGTTGTTTCCAATGTCTGTAAAAAATACCTGATGTCATCAGATGCTATTTCGAGCAAAATATACTGCGCCCTAATAGCAAGAATTTCATGATTACACGAATTCACGTGATAGAATATAAGAGGTTGATTTCCGTATGTATTCGCTTTCAGTTATTTAAAATTTTTATTCGCTGAGTAGTTAAATTTAGATCGCAAGTATGCATGGATAACCTGCCTGCTACAGGACTTAGTAATATTGCAAAATTGAAATCAACTTATTTTGCTGCGTGGTTATAAGAGTGCTGAAACAAATTCATGACTCCTGGGAAAAATCAAGGAGTAGCTCTATACCTTGACATAATAACGTCAATTGATTTGAAAATTTAATTCGAAAAGTTATTTTATTGAGATTGCATTTTGATTGTTGTTTTCAATGTCTGTAAGAAGTACCTGATGTCTTTAGCGGATATTTCGGGAAAAATATACTGCGCCTCAATCGCAAGAATTTCATGATTACACGAATTCACGTGATAGAATATAAGAGGTTGATTTTCGTATCTATTCGCTTTCGGTTATTTAAAATTTTAATTCGCTGAATAGTCAAATTCAGATCGCGAGTATTCATGGAGAACCTGCCCGCTACAGGACTTGGTAATATTGCAAAATTGAAAAAGCATCATATTTTGCTGCGTGGTTATAAAAGTGCTGAAACAAATTCATGACTCTTGGGAAAAATCAAGGATTATCTCTATACCTTGACATAATAACGTTAATTGATTTGAAAATTTAATTCGAAAAGTTATTTTATTGAGATTGCATTTTGATTGTTGTTTTCAATGTCTGTAAGAAGTACCTCATGTCTTAAGCGGATATTTCGGGAAAAATATACTGCGCCCCACTCGCAAGAATCTTATGATTACACGAATTCACGTGATAGAATATAATAGGTTGATTTCTGTCTCTGTTCGCTTTCAATTTTTTAAAATTTCAATTGGCTGAATAGTTCGATTAGGATCGCATGTATTCATGGATAGCCTGCTCGCTGCAAGACTGGGTAATATTGCGAAATTGAAAAATCAGCATATTTTGCTGCGTAGTTATAAGAGTGCTGAAACAAATTCATGACTTTTGGGAAAAATCAAGGATTAGCTCTATACCTTGACATAATAACGTTAATTGATTTGAAAATTCAATTCGAAAAGTTATTTTATTGAGATTGCATTTTGATTGTTGTTTCCAATGTCTGTAAGAAATACCTGATGTCTTTAGCGGATATTTCGGGAAAAATATACTGCGCTTCAATCGCAAGAATCTCATGATTACACGAATTCATGTAATAGAATATGGGAGGTTGATTTCTGTCTCTGTTCGCTTTCAATTTTTCAAAATTTCAATTGGCTGAATAGTTCAATTTGGATCGCATGTATTCATGTATAACCTGCTCGCTGCAGTACTGAGTAATATTGTGAGATTGAAAAATCAGCATATTTTGCTGCGTGGTTATGAGAGTGCTAAAATGATCTCATGACTCCTGGGAAAAATCAAGGAATGGCTCTATATATTGACATAATAACCTTAATTGATTCCAAAATTTATTTCAAAAAGTTATTCTAATGAGATTGCATTTTGATTGTCTTTTTCAATGTCTGTAAGAAATACATGATGTCTTCAGATGATATTTCGTGAAAAATATACTGCGCCCCAATCGCAAGAATCTCATGATTACACGAATTCACGTGATAGAATATATTAGGTTGATTTCTGTCTCTGTTCGCTTTCGGTTTTTTAAAATTTCGATTCGCTGAACAGCTCAATTTAGATCGCATGTCTCCATGAATAACTTGCTCGCTGCAGGACTGGGTAATATTGTGGGATTAAAAAATCAGCATATTTTGCTGCGTGGTTATAGGAGTGCTAAAATGATCTCATGACTCATGGGAAAAATCAAGGAATGGCTCTATATATTGACATAATAACGTTAACTGATTTGAAAATTCAATTTGAAAAACTATTCTATTGAGATTGCATTTTAATTGATGTTTTCAATGTCTGTAAGAAATACCTGATGTCTTTAGATGATATTTAGGGAAAAATATACTGCGCCCCAATCGCAAGAATCTCATAATTACACGAATTTACGTGATAGAATATAATAGGTTGATTTCTGACTCTGTTCGCTTTCGGTTCTTTCAAATTTCAATTGGCTGAACAGTTCAATTTAGATCGCATGTATTTATGAATAACTTGCTCGCTGCAGGACTAGGTAATATTGTGAGATTAAAAAATTAGCATATTTTGCTGCGTCGTTATAGGAGTGCTTAAATGATCTCATGACTCCTGGGAAAAATCAAGGAATAGCTCTACATATTGACATAATAACAATAACTGATTTGAAAATCCAATTTGAAAAACTATTCTATTGAGATAGCATTATGATTGATGTTTTCAATTTCTGTAAGAAATACCTGATGTCTTCAGATAATATTTCGGGAAAAATATACTGCGCCCCGAACGCAAGAATCTCATGATTACACGAATTCACGTGATAGAATGTAATGGGTTGATTTCTGTTTCTGTTCGCTTTCGGTTTTTTAAACTTTCAATTCGCTGAATAGTTAAATTTAGATCTCAAGTTTTCATGGATAACCTGCTCGCTGCAGGACTGAGTAATATTGTGAGATTGAAAAATCAGCATATTTTGCTGCGTGGTTATGAGAGTGCTAAAATGATCTAATGACTCCAGGGAAAAATCAAGGAATGGCTCTATATATAGAGACCTAATAACGTTAATTGATTCCAAAATTTAATTCGAAAAGTTATTTTATTGAGATTGCATTTTTATTGTCTTTTTCAATGTCTGTAAGAAATACCTGATGTCTTCAGATGATATTTCGGGAAAAATATACTGCGCCTCAGTCGCAAGAATCTCATGATTACACGAATTCATGTAATAGAATATGAGAGGTTGATTTCTGTCTCTGTTCGTTTTCGGTCTTTTAAAATTTTAATTAGCTGCATAGTTCAATTTAGATCGCATGTATTCATTGGTGACCTGCTCGCTGCAGTACTGAGTAATATTGTGAGATTGAAAAATCAGCATATTTTGCTGCGTGGTTATGAGTGTGCTAAAATGATCTTATGACTCCTGGGAAAAATCAAGGAATAGCTCTATATATTGACATAATAACCTTAATTGATTCCAAAATTTATTTCAAAAAGTTATTCTATTGAGATTGCATTTCGATTGTCTTTTTCAATGTCTGTAAGAAATACATGATGTCTTCAGATAATATTTCGTGAAAAATATACTGCGCCCCAATCGCAAGAATGTCATGATCACACGATTTCACGTGATAGAATATAATAGGTTGATTTCTGTCTCTGTTCGCTTTGGGTTTTTTAAAATTTTGATTCGCTGAACAACTCAATTTAGATCGCATGTCTCCATGAATAACTTGCTCGCTGCAGGACTGGGTAATATTGTGAGATTAAAAAATTAGCATATTTTGCTGCGTCATTATAGGAGTGCTTAAATGATCTCATGACTCCTGGGAAAAATCAAGGAATGGCTCTACATATTGACATAATAACAATAACTGATTTGAAAATTCAATTTGAAAAACTATTCTATTGAGATAGCATTTTGATTGATGTTTTCAATTTCTGTAAGAAATACCTGATGTCTTTAGATGATATTTCGGGAAAAATATACTGCGCCCCAATCGCAAGAATCTCATAATTACACGAATTTACGTGATAGAATATAATAGGTTGATTTCTGACTCTGTTCGCTTTCGGTTCTTTAAAATTTCAATTGGCTGAACAGTTCAATTTAGATCGCATGTATTTATGAATAACTTGCTCGCTGCAGGACTAGGTAATATTGTGAGATTAAAAAATTAGCATATTTTGCTGCGTCGTTATAGGAGTGCTTAAATGATCTCATGACTCCTGGGAAAAATCAAGGAATGGCTCTATATATTGACATAATAACAATAACTGATTTGAAAATCCAATTTGAAAAACTATTCTATTGAGATAGCATTATGATTGATGTTTTCAATTTCTGTAAGAAATACCTGATGTCTTCAGATAATATTTCGGGAAAAATATACTGCGCCCCAATCGCAAGAATCTCATGATTACACGAATTCACGTGATAGAATGTAATAGGTTGATTCCTGTCTCTGTTCGCTCTCGGTTTTTTAAACTTTCAATTCGCTGAATAGTTAAATTTAGATCGCAAGTTTTCATGGATAACCTGCTCGCTGCAGGATTGGGTAATATTGTGAGATTGAAAAATCAGCATATTTTGCTGCGTGGTTATGAGAGTGCTAAAATGATCTAATGACTCCAGGGAAAAATCAAGGAATGGCTCTAAATATAGAGACCTAATAACGTTAATTGATTCCAAAATTTAATTCGAAAAGTTATTTTTTTGAGATTGCATTTTGATTGTCTTTTTCAATGTCTGTAAGAAATACCTGATGTCTTCAGATGATATTCCGTGAAAAATATACTGCGCCCCAATCGCAAGAATCTCATAATTACACGAATTCACGTGATAGAATATAAGAGGTTGATTTCCGTATCTGTTCGCTTTCGGTTATTTAAAATTTCAATTCGCTGAATAGTTAAATTCAGATCGCAAGTATTTATGGATAACCTCCCCGCTACAGGACTTGGTAATATTGCAAAATTGAAAAATCAGCATATTTTGTTGCGTGGTGATAAGACTGCTGAAACAAATTCATGACTCCTGGGAAATATCAAGGAGTAGCTCTATACCTTGACATAATAACGTTAATTCATTTGAAAATTCAATTCGAAAAGTTGTTTTATTGAGATTGCATTTTGATTGATGTTTTCAATTTCTGTAAGAAATACCTGATGTCTTCAGATGATATTTCGGGAAAAATATACTGCGCCCTAATCGCAAGAATCTCATGATTACACGAATTCACGTGTTAGAATATAATAGGTTGATGTCTGTCTCTGTTCGATTTCGGTTTTCTAAAATTATAATTGGCTGAATAGTTCAATTTAGATCGCATGTATTTATAAATAGCCTGCTCGCTGCAGGACTGGGTAATATTGCGAAATTGAAAAATTAGCATATTTTGCTGCGTCGTTATAAAAGTGCTAAAATGATCTCATGACTCCTGGGAAAAATCAAGGAATTGCTCTATATATTGACATAATAACCTTAATTGATTTGAAAATTCAATTCGAAAAGTTATTTGATTGAGATTGCATTTTGATTGTCTTTTTCAATGTCTGTGAAAAATTCCTGATGTCTTCGGATGATATTTCGTGAAAAATATACTGCATCCTAATCGCAAAAGTCTCATGATTACACGAATTCTCGTGATAGAATATAATAGGTTGTTTTCTGTCTCTGTTCGCTTCCGGTTTTTTTGAATTTAAATTCACTGAACAGTTCAATTTAGATCGCATGTCTTCATGAGTAACTTGCTCGCAGCAGGACTGGGTAATATTTCGAGATTAATAAATCAGCATATTTTGCTGCGTGGTTATAGAAGTGCTAAAATGATCTCATGACTCCCGGGGAAAATCAAGGAATAGCTCTATATATTGACGTAATAACGTTAATTGATTTGAAAATTCAATTCGAAAAGTTATTCGATTGAGATTGCATTTTGATTGTTGTTTTCAATGTCTGTAAAAAATACCTGATGTCATCAGATGATATTTCGAGAAAAATATACTGCGCCCCAATCGCAAGAATTTCTTGATTACACGAATTCTTGTGATAGAATATAAGAGGTTGATTTCCGTATCTATTCGCTTTCGGTTATTTAAAATTTTAATTCGCTGAATAGTTAAATTTAGATCGCAAGTATTCATGGATAACCTGCCCGCTACAGAACTTGGTAATATTGCAAAATTGAAAAATCAGCATTTTTTGCTGCGTGGTTACAAGAGTGCTGAAACAAATTCATGACTCCTGCGAAAAATCAAAGAGTAGCTCTATATCTTAACATAATAACGTTAATTGATTTGAAAATTTATTTCGAAAAGTTATTTTATTGAGATTGCATTTTAATTGTTGTTTTCAATGTCTGTAAGAAGTACCTGATGTCTTTAGCGGATATTTTGGGAAAAATATACTGCGCCTGAATCGCAAGAATCTCATGATTACACGAATTCATGTAATAGAATATGAGAGGTAGATTTCTGTCTCTGTTCGCTTTCGGTTTTTTAAAATTTCAATTGGCTGCATAGTTCAATTTAGATTGCATGTATTCATGGATAACCTACTCGCTGCAGGAATGAGTATTATTGTGAGATTGAAAAATCAGCATATTTTGCTGCGTGGATATGAGAGTGCTAAAATGATCTTATAACTCCTGGGAAAAATCAAGGAATGGCTCTATATATTGACATTATAACCTCAATTGATTCCAAAATTTATTTCGAAAAGTTATTCTATTGAGATTGCATTTTGATTGTCTTTTTCAATGTCTGTAAGAAATACCTGATGTCTCCAGATGATATTTCGTGAAAAATATACTGCGCCCCAATCGCAAGAATCTCATGATTACACGAATTCACGTGATAGAATATAATAGGTTGATTTCTGTCTCTGTTCGCTTTCGGTTTTTTTAAATTTCAATTGGCTGAATAGGTCAATTTAGATCACATGTATTCATGGATAGCCTGCTCGCTGCAAGACTGGGTAATATTGCAAAATTGAAAAATTAGCATATTTTGCTGCGTGGTTATAAAAGTGCTAAAATGATCCCATGACTTCTGGGAAAAATCAAGGAATGGCTCTATATATTGACATAATAACTTTAATTGATTTGAAAATTCAATACCAAAAGTTATTTTATTGAGATTGCATTTTGATTGTTGTTTCAGTGTCTGTAAGAAATACATGATGTCTTCGGATGATATTTCGTGAAAAATATACTGCGCGCCAATCGCGAGAATCTCATGATTACACGAATACACGTGATAGAATATAATAAGTTGATTTCTGTCTCTGTTCGCTTCCGGTTTGTTAAAATTTAAATTCGCTAAACAGTTCAATTTAGATCGCATGTCTTCATGGATAACTTGCTCGCAGCAGGACTGGGTAATATTGTGGGATTAAAAAATCAGCATATTTTGCTGCGTGGTTATAGAAGTGCTAAAATGATCTCATGACTCCCGGGGAAAATCAAGGAATGGCTCTATATATTGACGTAATAACGTTAATTGATTTGAAAATTCAATTCGAAAAGTTATTCGATTGAGATTGCATTTTGATTGTTGTTTTCAATGTCTGTAAAAAATACCTGATGTCATCAGATGATATTTCGAGGAAAATATACTGCGCCCCAATCGCAAGTATTTCTTGAGTACACGAATTCTTGTGATAGAATATAAGAGGTTGATTTCCGTATCTATTCGCTTTCGGTTATTTAAAATTTTAATTCGCTGAATAGTTAAATTTAGATCGCAAGTATTCATGGATAACCTGCCCGCTACAGAACTTCGTAATATTGCAAAATTGAAAAATCAGCATATTTTGCTGCGTGGTTACAAAAGTGCTGAAACAAATTCATGACTCCTGCGAAAAATCAAAGAGTAGCTCTATATCTTAACATAATAACGTTAATTGATTTGAAAATTTATTTCGAAAAGTTATTTTATTGAGATTGCATTTTAATTGTTGTTTTCAATGTCTGTAAGAAGTACCTGATGTCTTTAGCGGATATTTTGGGAAAAATATACTGCGCCTCAATCGCAAGAATCTCATGATTACACGAATTCATGTAATAGAATATGAGAGGTAGATTTCTGTCTCTGTTCGCTTTCGGTTTTTTAAAATTTCAATTGGCTGCATAGTTCAATTTAGATTGCATGTATTCATGAATAACCTGCTCGCTGCAGGACTGAGTATTATTGTGAGATTAAAAAATCAGCATATTTTGCTGCGTGGTTATGAGAGTGCTAAAATGATCTCATGACTCCTGGGAAAAATCAAGGAATGGCTCTATATATTGACATAATAACCTTAATTGATTTGAAAATTCAATTCGAAAAGTTATTCGATTGAGATTGCATTTTGATTGTCTTTTTCAATGTCTGTAAGAAATACCTGATGTCTCCAGATGATATTTCGTCAAAAATATACTGCGCCCCAATCGCAAGAATCTCATGATTACACGAATTCACGTGATAGAATATAATAGGTTGATTTCTGTCTCTGTTCGCTTTCGGTTTTTTAAAATTTCAATTGGCTGAATAGTTCAATTTAGATCACATGTATTCATGGATAGCCTGCTCGCTGCAAGACTGGGTAATATTGCAAAATTGAAAAATTAGCATATTTTGCTGCGTGGTTATAAGAGTGCTAAAATGATCCCATGACTTCTGGGAAAAATCAAGGAATGGCTCTATATATTGACATAATAACCTTAATTGATTTGAAAATTCAATTCGAAAAGTTATTCGATTGAGATTGCATTTTGATTGTTGTTTTCAATGTCTGTAAAAAATACCTGATGTCATCATATGATATTTCGAGGAAAATATACAGCGCCCCAATCGCAAGAATTTCATGATTACACGAATTCACGTCATAGAATATAAAGGTTGATTTCCGTATCTATTCGCTTTCGGTTATTTAAAATTTTAATTCGCTGAATAGTTAAATTTAGATCGCAAATATTCATGGATAACCTGCCCGCTACAGAACTTGGTAATATTGCAAAATTGAAAAATCAGCATATTTTGCTGCGTGGTTACAGAAGTGCTGAAACAAATTCATGACTCCTGGGAAAAATCAAGGAGCAGCTCTATACCTTGCCATAATAACGTTAATTGATTTAAAAATTTTATTCGAAAAGTTATTTTATTGAGATTGCATTTTAATTGTTGTTTTCAATGTCTGTAAGAAGTACCTGATGTCTTCAGCGGATATTTAAGGAAAAATATACTGCGCCTCAATCGCAAGAATCTCATGATTACACGAATTCATGTAACAGAATATGAGAGGTCGATTTCTGTCTCTGTTCGCTTTCGGTTTTTCAAAATTTCAATTGGCTGAATAGTTCGATTTAGATCGCATGGATTCATGGATAACCTGCTCGCTGCAGGACTGAGTAATATTGTGAGATTGAAAAATCAGCATATTTTGCTTGGTGGTTATAAGAGTGCTAAAAAAAATTCATGACTCCTGGGAAAAATCAAGAAGTAGCCCTATACCTTGACATAATAACGTTAATTGATTTGAAAATTCAATACCAAAAGTTATTTTATTGAGATTGCATTTTGATTGTTGTTTCAGTGTCTGTAAGAAATACATGATGTCTTTAAAGGATATTTCGGAAAAAATATACTGCGCCTCAATCGCAAGCATCTCATGATTACACTAATTCACGTGATAGAATATAATAGGTTGATTTCTGTCTCTGTTCGCTTTCAGTTTTTTTAAATTTAAATTGGCTGAATAGTTCAATTTAGATCGCCTGTATTCACTGATAGCCTGCTCGCTGCAGAACTGGGTAATATTGCGAAATTGAAAAATCAGCACATGTGCTGCGTGGTTATAAGAGTGCTAAAATGATCTCATGACTCCCGGGAAAAATCAAGGAATGGCTCTATATATTGACATAAAAACGTTCATTGATTTGAAAATTCATTTCGAAAAGTTATTTGATTGAGATTGCATTTTGATTGTTGTTGTCAATGTCTGTAAAAAATACATGATGTCATCAGATGATATTTCGCGGAAAATATACTGCGCCCAAATCGCAAGAATCACATGATTACACTAATTCACGTGATAGAATATAATAGGTTGATTTCTGTCTCTGTTCGCTTTCGGTTATTTAAAATTTTAATTCGCTGAATAGTTAAATTTAGATCGCAAGTATTCATGGATAACCTGCCCGCTACAGAACTTCGTAATAATGCAAAATTGAAAAATCAGCATATTTTGCTGCGTGGTTACAAGAGTGCTGAAACAAATTCATGACTCCTGCGAAAAATCAAAGAGTAGCTCTATATCTTAACATAATAACGTTAATTGATTTGAAAATTTATTTCGAAAAGTTATTTTATTGAGATTGCATTTTAATTGTTGTTTTCAATGTCTGTAAGAAGTACCTGATGTCTTTAGCGGATATTTTGGGAAAAATATACTGCGCCTCAATCGCAAGAATCTCATGATTACACGAATTCATGTAATAGAATATGAGAGGTAGATTTCTGTCTCTGTTCGCTTTCGGTTTTTTAAAATTTCAATTGGCTGCATAGTTCAATTTAGATTGCATGTATTCATGGATAACCTGCTCGCTGCAGGACTGAGTATTATTGTGAGATTAAAAAATCAGCATATTTTGCTGCGTGGTTATGAGAGTGCTAAAATGATCTCATGACTCCTGGGAAAAATCAAGGAATGGCTCTATATATTGACATAATAACCTTAATTGATTCCAAAATTTAATTCGAAAAGTTATTCTATTGAGATTGCATTTTGATTGTCTTTTTCAATGTCTGTAAGAAATACCTGATGTCTCCAGATGATATTTCGTCAAAAATATACTGCGCCCCAATCGCAAGAATCTCATGATTACACGAATTCACGTGATAGAATATAATAGGTTGATTTCTGTCTCTGTTCGCTTTCGGTTTTTTAAAATTTCAATTGGCTGAATAGTTCAATTTAGATCACATGTATTCATGGATAGCCTGCTCGCTGCAAGACTGGGTAATATTGCAAAATTGAAAAATTAGCATATTTTGCTGCGTGGTTATAAGAGTGCTAAAATGATCCCATGACTTCTGGGAAAAATCAAGGAATGGCTCTATATATTGACATAATAACCTTAATTGATTTGAAAATTCAATTCGAAAAGTTATTCGATTGAGATTGCATTTTGATTGTTGTTTTCAATGTCTGTAAAAAATACCTGATGTCATCATATGATATTTCGAGGAAAATATACAGCGCCCCAATCGCAAGAATTTCATGATTACACGAATTCACGTGATAGAATATAAAAGGTTGATTTCCGTATCTATTCGCCTTCGGTTATTTAAAATTTTAATTCGCTGAATAGTTAAATTTAGATCGCAAATATTCATGGATAACCTGCCCGCTACAGAACTTGGTAATATTGCAAAATTGAAAAATCAGCATATTTTGCTGCGTGGTTACAGAAGTGCTGAAACAAATTCATGACTCCTGGGAAAAATCAAGGAGCAGCTCTATACCTTGCCATAATAACGTTAATTGATTTAAAAATTTTATTCGAAAAGTTATTTTATTGAGATTGCATTTTAATTGTTGTTTTCAATGTCTGTAAGAAGTACCTGATGTCTTCAGCGGATATTTTAGGAAAAATATACTGCGCCTCAATCGCAAGAATCTCATGATTACACGAATTCATGTAATAGAATATGAGAGGTCGATTTCTGTCTCTGTTTGCATTCGGTTTTTCAAAATTTCAATTGGCTGAATAGTTCGATTTAGATCGCCTGTATTCACTGATAGCCTGCTCGCTGCAGAACTGGGTAATATTGCGAAATTGAAAAATCAGCACATGTTGCTGCGTGGTTATAAGAGTGCTAAAATGATCTCATGACTCCCGGGAAAAATCAAGGAATGGCTCTATATATTGACATAAAAACGTTCATTGATTTGAAAATTCATTTCGAAAAGTTATTTGATTGAGATTGCATTTTGATTGTTGTTGTCAATGTCTGTAAAAAATACATGATGTCATCAGATGATATTTCGCGGAAAATATACTGCGCCCAAATCGCAAGAATCACATGATTACACTAATTCACGTGATAGAATATAATAGGTTGATTTCTGTCTCTGTTCGCTTTTGGTTTTTTAAAATTCTAATTCGCTGAATGGTAAAATTTAGATCGCATGTATTCATGAATAACCTTCTCGCTGCAGGACTTAGTAATATTGCAAAATTGAAAAATCAGTACATGTTGCTGCGTGGTTATAAGAGTGCTAAAATGATCTCATGACTCCTGGGAAAAATCAAGGAATAGCTCTATATATAGAGACCTAATAACGTTAATTGATTCCAAAATTTATTTCGAAAAGTTATTTTATTGAGATTGCATTTTGATTGTCTTTTTCAATGTCTGTAAGAAATACCTGATGTATTCAGATGATATTTCGTGAAAAATATACTGCGCCCCAATCGCAAGAATATCATGATTACACGAATTCACGTGATAGAATATAAGAGGTTGATTTCCGTAACTGTTCGCTTTCGGTGATTTAAAATTTCAATTCGCTGAATAGTTAAATTCAGATCGCAAGTATTTATGGATAACCTACCTGCTACAAGACTTGGTAATATTGCAAAATTGAAAAATCAGCATATTTTGCTGCGTGGTTACAAGAGTGCAGAAACAAATTCATGACTCCTGGGAAAAATCAAGGAGTAGCTCTATACCTTGACATAATAACGTTAATTGATTTGAAAATTTTATTCGAAAAGTTATTTTATTGAGATTGCATTTTAATTGTTGTTTTCAATGTCTGTAAGAAGTACCTCATGTCTTTAGCGGATATTTTAGGAAAAATATACTGCGCCTCAATCGCAAGAATCTCATGATTACACGAATTCATGTAATAGAATATGAGAGGTTGATTTCCGTCTCTGTTCGCTTTCGGTTTTTTAAAATTTCAATTGGCTGCATAGTTCAATTTAGATTGCATGTATTTATGGATAACCTGCTCGCTGCAGGACTGAGTAATATTGTGAGATTGAAAAATCAGCATATTTTTCTGCGTGGTTATGAGAGTGCTAAAATGAACTCATGACTCCTGGGAAAAATCAAGGAATGGCTCTGTATATTGACATAATAACCTTAATTGATTCAAAAATTTAATTCGAAAAGTTATTGTATTGAGATTGCATTTTGATTGTCTCTTTCAATGTCTGTAAGAAATACCTGATGTCTTCAGATGATATTTCGTGAAAAATATACTGCGCCCCAATCGCAAGAATCTCATGATTACACGAATTCACGTGATAGAAAATAATAGGTTGATTTCATTCTCTGTTCGCTTTCGGTTTTTTAAAATTTCAATTGGCTGAATAGTTCAATTTAGATCGCATGTATTTATGAATAGCCTGCTCACTGCAGCACTGGGTAATATTGCGAAATTGAAAAATTAGCATATTTTGCTGCGTGGTTATAAGAGTGCTAAAATGATCTCATGACTCCTGGGAAAAATCAAGGAATGGCTCTATATATTGACATAATAACCTTAATTGATTTGAAAATTCAATTCGAAAAGTTAGTCGATTGAGATTGCATTTTGATTGTTGTTGTCAATGTCTGTAAAAAATACATGATGTCATCAGATGATATTTCGCGGAAAATATACTGCGCCCAAATCGCAAGAATCACATGATTACACTAATTCACGTGATAGAATATAATAGGTTGATTTCTGTCTCTGTTCGCTTTTGGTTTTTTAAAATTCTAATTCGCTGAATGGTAAAATTTAGATCGCATGTATTCATGAATAACCTTCTCGCTGCAGGACTTAGTAATATTGCAAAATTGAAAAATCAGTACATGTTGCTGCGTGGTTATAAGAGTGCTAAAATGATCTTATGACTCCTGGGAAAAATCAAGGAATAGCTCTATATATAGAGACCTAATAACGTTAATTGATTCCAAAATTTATTTCGAAAAGTTATTTTATTGAGATTGCATTTTGATTGTCTTTTTCAATGTCTGTAAGAAATACCTGATGTATTCAGATGATATTTCGTGAAAAATATACTGCGCCCCAATCGCAAGAATATCATGATTACACGAATTCACGTGATAGAATATAAGAGGTTGATTTCCGTAACTGTTCGCTTTCGGTGATTTAAAATTTCAATTCGCTGAATAGTTAAATTCAGATCGCAAGTATTTATGGATAACCTACCTGCTACAAGACTTGGTAATATTGCAAAATTGAAAAATCAGCATATTTTGCTGCGTGGTTACAAGAGTGCAGAAACAAATTCATGACTCCTGGGAAAAATCAAGGAGTAGCTCTATACCTTGACATAATAACGTTAATTGATTTGAAAATTTTATTCGAAAAGTTATTTTATTGAGATTGCATTTTAATTGTTGTTTTCAATGTCTGTAAGTAGTACCTCATGTCTTTAGCGGATATTTTAGGAAAAATATACTGCGCCTCAATCGCAAGAATCTCATGATTACACGAATTCATGTAATAGAATATGAGAGGTTGATTTCCGTCTCTGTTCGCTTTCGGTTTTTTAAAATTTCAATTGGCTGCATAGTTCAATTTAGATTGCATGTATTTATGGATAACCTGCTCGCTGCAGGACTGAGTAATATTGTTAGATTGAAAAATCAGCATATTTTGCTGCGTGGTTATGAGAGTGCTAAAATGAACTCATGACTCCTGGGAAAAATCAAGGAATGGCTCTGTATATTGACATAATAACCTTAATTGATTCAAAAATTTAATTCGAAAAGTTATTGTATTGAGATTGCATTTTGATTGTCTCTTTCAATGTCTGTAAGAAATACCTGATGTCTTCAGATGATATTTCGTGAAAAATATACTGCGCCCCAATCGCAAGAATCTCATGATTACACGAATTCACGTGATAGAAAATAATAGGTTGATTTCATTCTCTGTTCGCTTTCGGTTTTTTAAAATTTCAATTGGCTGAATAGTTCAATTTAGATCGCATGTATTTATGAATAGCCTGCTCACTGCAGCACTGGGTAATATTGCGAAATTGAAAAATTAGCATATTTTGCTGCGTGGTTATAAGAGTGCTAAAATGATCTCATGACTCCTGGGAAAAATCAAGGAATGGCTCTATATATTGACATAATAACCTTAATTGATTTGAAAATTCAATTCGAAAAGTTAGTCGATTGAGATTGCATTTTGATTGTTGTTTGCAATGTCTGTAAAAAATACCTGATGTCTTCAGATAATATTTCGAGGAAAATATACTGCACCCCAATCGCAAGAATTTCATGATTACACGAATTCACGTGATCAAATATGATAGGTTGATTTCTGTCTCTGTTCGCTCTCGGTTTTTTAAAATTTCAATTGGCTGGACAGTTTAATTTAGATCGCATGTCTTCATGAATAACTTGCTCGCTGCAGGACTGAGTAATATTGTAAGATAAAAAAATCAGCATATTTTGCTGCGTGGTTATAGGAGTGCTAAAATGATCTCATGACTCCTGGGAAAAATCAAGGAATGGCTCTATATATAGACCTAATAACGTTAATTGATTCCATAATTTGATTCGAAAATTTATTCTATTGAGATTGCATTTTGTTTGATGTTTTCAATGACTGTAAGAAATACCTGATGTCTTCAGATGATATTTCGGGAAAAATATACTGCGCCCCAATCGCAAGAATCTCATGATTACACGAATTCACGTGATAGAATATGGGAGGTTAAATTCTGTCTCTGTTCGCTTTCGGTTTTTTAAAATTTCAATTGGCTAAATAGTTCAATTGAGATCGCATGTATTCATTGATAACCTGCTCGCTGCAGGACTGGGTAATATTGTGAGATTGAAAAATCAGCATATTTTGCTGCGTGGTTATGAGAGTGCTAAAATGATCTAATGACTCCTGGGAAAAATCAAGGAATAGCTCTATATATAGAGACCTAATAACGTTGATTGATTCCAAAATTTAATTGGAAAAGTTATTTTATCGAGATTGCATTTTGATTGTCTTTTTCAATGTCTGTAAGAAATACCTGATGTCTTCAGATAATATTTCGTGAAAAATATACTGCACCCCAATCGCAAGAAACTCATGATTACACGAATTCACGTAATAGAATATAATAGGTTGATTTCTGTCTCTGTTCGCTTTCAATTTTTTAAAATTTCAATTGGCTGAATAGTTCAATTAAGATCGCATGTATTTATGGATAGCCCACTCGCTGCAGGACTGGGTAATATTGCGAAATTGAAAAATTAGCATATTTTGCTGCGTGGTTATAAGAGTGCCAAAATGATCTCATGACTCCTGGGAAAAATCAAGGAATTGCTCTATATATTGACATAATAACTTTAATTGATTTGAAAATTCAATTCGAAAAGTGATTCGATTGAGATTGCATTTTGATTGTCTTTTTCAATGTCTGTAAGAAATTCCTGATGTCTTCAGATGATATTTCGTGAAAAATATACTGCGCCCCAATCGCAAGAATCTCATGATTACACGAATTCACGTGATAGAATATAATAGGTTGATTTCTGTCTCTGTTCGCTTTCGGTTTTTTAAAATTTCAATTGGCTAAGTAGTTCAATTGATATTGCATGTATTCATTGATAACCTGCTCGCTGCAGGACTGGGTAATATTGTGAGATTGATAAATCAGCATATTTTGCTGCGTGGTTATGAGAGTGCTAAAATGATCTCATGACTCTTGGGAAAAATCAAGGAATAGCTCTATATATAGAGACCTAATAACGTTAATTGATTCCAAAATTTAATTGGAAAAGTTATTCTATTGAGATTGCATTTTGATTGTCTTTTTCAATGTCTGTAAGAAATACCTGATGTCTTCAGATGATATTTCGTGAAAAATATACTGCGCCCCAATCGCAAGAAACTCATGATTACACGAATTCACGTGATAGAATATAATAGGTTGATTTCTGTCTCTGTTCGCTTTCAATTTTTTAAAATTTCAATTGGCTGAATAGTTCAATTAAGATCGCATGTATTCATGGATAGCCCACTCGCTGCAGGACTGGGTAATATTGCGAAATTGAAAAATTAGCATATTTTGCTGCGTGGTTATAAGAGTGCCAAAATGATCTCATGACTCCTGGGAAAAATCAAGGAATTGCTCTATATATTGACATAATAACTTTAATTGATTTGAAAATTCAATTCGAAAAGTTATTCGATTGAGATTGCATTTTGATTGTCTTTTTCAATGTCTGTAAGAAATTCCTAATGTCTTCAGATGATATTTCGTGAAAAATATACTGCGCCCCAATCGCAAGAATCTCATGATTACACGAATTCACGTGATAGAATATAATAGGTTGATTTCTGTCTCTGTTCGCTTTCGGTTTTTTAAAATTTCAATTGGCTAAATAGTTCAATTGATATCGCATGTATTTATTGATAACCTGCTCGCTGCAGGACTGGGTAATATTGTGAGATTGATAAATCAGCATATTTTGCTGCGTGGTTATGAGAGTGCTAAAATGATCTCATGACTCTTGGGAAAAATCAAGGAATAGCTCTATATATAGAGACCTAATAAAGTTAATTGATTCCAAAATTTAATTGGAAAAGTTATTCTATTGAGATTGCATTTTGATTGTCTTTTTCAATGTCTGTAAGAAATACCTGATGTCTTCAGATGATATTTCGTGAAAAATATACTGCGCCTCAATCGCAAGAAACTCATGATTACACGAATTCACGTGATAGAATATAATAGGTTGATTTCTGTCTCTGTTCGCTTTCGGTTTTTTAAAATTTCAATTGGCTAAATAGTTCAATTGAGATCGCATGTATTCATTGATAACCTGCTCGCTGCAGGACTGGGTAATATTGTGAGATTGAAAAATCAGCATATTTTGCTGCGTGGTTATGAGAGTGCTAAAATGATCTAATGACTCCTGGGAAAAATCAAGGAATAGCTCTATATATAGAGACCTAATAACGTTGATTGATTCCAAAATTTAATTGGAAAAGTTATTTTATCGAGATTGCATTTTGATTGTCTTTTTCAATGTCTGTAAGAAATACCTGATGTCTTCAGATAATATTTCGTGAAAAATATACTGCACCCCAATCGCAAGAAACTCATGATTACACGAATTCACGTAATAGAATATAATAGGTTGATTTCTGTCTCTGTTCGCTTTCAATTTTTTAAAATTTCAATTGGCTGAATAGTTCAATTAAGATCGCATGTATTCATGGATAGCCCACTCGCTGCAGGACTGGGTAATATTGCGAAATTGAAAAATTAGCATATTTTGCTGCGTGGTTATAAGAGTGCCAAAATGATCTCGTGACTCCTGGGAAAAATCAAGGAATTGCTCTATATATTGACATAATAACTTTAATTGATTTGAAAATTCAATTCGAAAAGTGATTCGATTGAGATTGCATTTTGATTGTCTTTTTCAATGTCTGTAAGAAATTCCTGATGTCTTCAGATGATATTTCGTGAAAAATATACTGCGCCCCAATCGCAAGAATCTCATGATTACACGAATTCACGTGATAGAATATAATAGGTTGATTTCTGTCTCTGTTCGCTTTCGGTTTTTTAAAATTTCAATTGGCTAAATAGTTCAATTGATATTGCATGTATTCATTGATAACCTGCTCGCTGCAGGACTGGGTAATATTGTAAGATTGATAAATCAGCATATTTTGCTGCGTGGTTATGAGAGTGCTAAAACGATCTCATGACTCTTGGGAAAAATCAAGGAATAGCTCTATATATAGAGACCTAATAACGTTAATTGATTCCAAAATTTAATTGGAAAAGTTATTCTATTGAGATTGCATTTTGATTGTCTTTTTCAATGTCTGTAAGAAATACCTGATGTCTTCAGATGATATTTCGTGAAAAATATACTGCGCCCCAATCGCAAGAAACTCATGATTACACGAATTCACGTGATAGAATATAATAGGTTGATTTCTGTCTCTGTTCGCTTTCAATTTTTTAAAATTTCAATTGGCTGAATAGTTCAATTAAGATCGCATGTATTCATGGATAGCCCACTCGCTGCAGGACTGGGTAATATTGCGAAATTGAAAAATTAGCATATTTTGCTGCGTGGTTATAAGAGTGCCAAAATGATCTCATGACTCCTGGGAAAAATCAAGGAATTGCTCTATATATTGACATAATAACTTTAATTGATTTGAAAATTCAATTCGAAAAGTTATTCGATTGAGATTGCATTTTGATTGTCTTTTTCAATGTCTGTAAGAAATTCCTGATGTCTTCAGATGATATTTCGTGAAAAATATACTGCGCCCCAATCGCAAGAATCTCATGATTACACGAATTCACGTGATAGAATATAATAGGTTGATTTCTGTCTCTGTTCGCTTTCGGTTTTTTAAAATTTCAATTGGCTAAATAGTTCAATTGATATCGCATGTATTTATTGATAACCTGCTCGCTGCAGGACTGGGTAATATTGTGAGATTGATAAATCAGCATATTTTGCTGCGTGGTTATGAGAGTGCTAAAATGATCTCATGACTCTTAGAAAAATCAAGGAATAGCTCTATATATAGAGACCTAATAAAGTTAATTGATTCCAAAATTTAATTGGAAAAGTTATTCTATTGAGATTGCATTTTGATTGTCTTTTTCAATGTCTGTAAGAAATACCTGATGTCTTCAGATGATATTTCGTGAAAAATATACTGCGCCTCAATCGCAAGAAACTCATGATTACACGAATTTACGTGATAGAATATAATAGGTTGATTTCTGTCTCTGTTCGCTTTCGGTTTTTTAAAATTTCAATTGGCTAAATAGTTCAATTGATATCGCATGTATTCATTGATAACCTGCTCGCTGCAGGACTGAGTAATATTGTGAGATTGATAAATCAGCATATTTTGCTGCGTGGTTATGAGAGTGCTAAAATGATCTCATGACTCTTGGGAAAAATCAAGGAATAGCTCTATATATAGAGACCTAATAACGTTAATTGATTCCAAAATTTAATTGGAAAAGTTATTCTATTGAGATTGCATTTTTATTGTCTTTTTCAATGTCTGTAAGAAATACCTGATGTCTTCAGATGATATTTCGTGAAAAATATACTGCGCCCCAATCGCAAGAAACTCATGATTACACGAATTCACGTGATAGAATATAATAGGTTGATTTCTGTCTCTGTTCGCTTTCGGTTTTTTAAAATTTCAATTGGCTAAATAGTTCAATTGATATCGCATGTATTCATTGATAACCTGCTCGCTGCAGGACTGGGTAATATTGTGAGATTGATAAATCAGCATATTTTGCTGCGTGGTTATGAGAGTGCTAAAATGATCTCATGACTCTTGGGAAAAATCAAGGAATAGCTCTATATATAGAGACCTCATAACGTTAATTGATTCCAAAATTTAATTCGAAAAGTTATTCTATTGAGATTGCATTTTGATTGTCTTTTTCAATGTCTGTAAGAAATACCTGATGTCATCAGATGAAATTCTGTGAAAAATATACTGCGCCCCAATCGCAAGAATCTCATGATTACACGAATTCACGTGATAGAATATAATAGGTTGATTTCTGTCTTTGTTCGCTTTCGGTTTTTTAAAATTTCAATTGGCTGAATAGTTCAATTTAGATCGCATGTATTCACGGATAGCCTGCTCGCTGCAGAACTGGGTAATATTGCGAAATTGACAAATCAGCATATTTTGCTGCGTGGTTATAGGAGTGCTAAAATGATCTCATGACTCCCGGGAAAAATCAAGGAATGGCTCTAGATATTGACATAATAACATTCATTGATTTGAAATTTCATTTCGAAAAGTTATCCGATTGAGATTGCATTTTAATTGTTGTTTTCAATGTCTGTAAAAAATACATGATGTCATCAGATGATATTTCGAGGAAAATATACTGCGCCCGAATCGCAAGAATCTCATGATTACACGAATTCACGTGATAGAATATAAGAGGTTGTTTTCCGTATCTGTTCGCTTTCGGTTATTTAAAATTTCAATTCGCCGAATAGTTAAATTTTAATCGCAAGTATTTATGGATAACCTGCCTGCTACAGGACTTAGTAATATTGCAAAATTGAAATCAGCATATTTTGCTGCGTGGTTATAAGAGGTCTGAAACGAATTCATGACTCCTGGGAAAAATCAAGGAGTAGCTCTATACCTTGACATAATAACGTTAATTGATTTGAAAATTTAATTGGAAAAGTTATTTTATTGAGATTGCATTTTGATTGTTGTTTTCAATGTCTGTAAGAAGTACCTGATGTCTTTAGCGGACATTTCGGGAAAAATATACTGCGCCTCAATCGCAAGAATCTCATGATTACACGAATTCATGTAATAGAATATGAGAGGTTGATTTCTGTCTCTGTTCGCTTTCGGTCTTTTAAAATTTCAATAAGCTGCATAGTTCAATTTAGATCGCATGTATTCATTGGTGACCTGCTCGCTGCAGTACTGAGTAATATTTTGAGATTGAAAAATCAGCATATTTTGCTACGTGGTTATGAGAGTGCTAAAATGATCTCATGACTCCTGGGAAAAATCAAGGAATAGCTCTATATATTGACATAATAACCTTAATTGATTCCAAAATTTATATCAAAAAGTTATTCTATTGAGATTGCATTTTGATTGTCTTTTTCAATGTCTGTAAGAAATACATGATGTCTTCAGATGATATTTCGTGAAAAATATACTGCGCCCCAATCGCAAGAATCTCATGATTACACGAATTCACGTGATAGAATATAATAGGTTGATTTCTGTCTCTGTTCGCTTTCGGTTTTTTAAAATTTCGATTCGCTGAACAGCTCAATTTAGATCGCATGTCTCCATGAATAACTTGCTCGCTGCAGGACTGGGTAATATTGTGGGATTAAAAAATCAGCATATTTTGCTGCGTGGTTATAGGAGTGCTAAAATGATTTCATGACTCCTGGGAAAAATCAAGGAATGGCTCTATATATTGACATAATAACGTTAATTGATTTGAAAATTCAATTTGAAAAACTATTCTATTGAGATTGCATTTTGATTGATGTTTTCAATGTCTGTAAGAAATACCTGATGTCTTCAGATGATATTTCGTGAAAAATATACTGCGCCCCAATCGCAAGAATCTCATGATTACACGAATTTACGTGATAGAATATAATAGGTTGATTTCTGTCTCTGTTCGCTTTCGGTTCTTTAAAATTTCAATTGGCTGAACAGTTCAATTTAGATCGCAAGTTTTCATGGATAACCTGCTCGCTGCAGGACTGGGTAATATTGTGAGATTTAAAAATCATCATATTTTGCTGCGTGGTTATGAGAGTGCTAAAATGATCTAATGACTCCAGGGAAAAATCAAGGAATGGCTCTATATATAGAGACCTAATAACGTTAATTGATTCCAAAATTTAATTCGAAAAGTTCTTTTATTGAGATTGCATTTTGATTGTTGTTTTCAATGTCTGTAAGAAGTACCTGATGTCTTTAGCGGACATTTCGGGAAAAATATACTGCGCCTCAATCGCAAGAATCTCATGATTACACGAATTCATGTAATAGAATATTAGAGGTTGATTTCTGTCTCTGTTCGCTTTCGGTCTTTTAAAATTTCAATTAGCTGAATAGTTAAATTTAGATCGCAAGTTTTCATGGATAACCTGCTCGCTGCAGGACTGAGTAATATTGTGAGATTGAAAAATCAGCATATTTTGCTGCGTGGTTATGAGAGTGCTAGAATGATCTAATGACTCCAGGGAAAAATCAAGGAATGGCTCTATATATAGAGACCTAATAACGTTAATTGATTCCAAAATTTAATTCGAAAAGTTATTTTATTGAGATTGCATTTTGATTGTCTTTTTCAATGTCTGTAAGAAATACCTGATGTCTTCAGATGATATTTCGTGAGAAATATACTGCGCCCCAATCGCAAGAATCTCATGATTACACGAATTCACGTGATAGAATATAAGAGGTTGATTTCCGTATCTGTTCGCTTTCGGTTATTTAAAATTTCAATTCGCTGAATAGTTAAATTCAGATCGCAAGTATTTATGGATAACCTACCCGCTACAGGACTTGGTAATATTGCAAAATTGAAAAATCAGCATATTTTGCTGCGTGGTGATAAGAGTGCTGAAACAAATTCATGACTCCTGGGACAAATCAAGGAGTAGCTCTATACCTCGACATAATAACGTTAATTGATTTGAAAATTAAATTCGAAAAGTTATTTTATTGAGATTGCATTTTGATTGATGTTTTCAATTTCTGTAAGAAATACCTGATGTCTTCAGATGATATTTCGGGAAAAATATACTACGCCCTAATCGCAAGAATCTCATGATTACACGAATTCACGTGTTAGAATATAATAGGTTGATGTCTGTCTCTGTTCGATTTCGGTTTTCTAAAATTATAATTGGCTGAATAGTTCAATTTAGATCGCATGTATTCATGAATAGCCTGCTCGCTGCAGGACTGGGTAATATTGCGAAATTGAAAAATTAGCATATTTTGCTGCGTGGTTAGAAAAGTGCTGACATGAATTCATGACTTTTGTGAAAAATGAAAGAGTAGCTCTATTCCTTGACATAATAACGTTAATTGATTCCAAAATTTAATTCGAAAAGTTATTTTATTGAGATTGCATTTTGATTGTTGTTTTCAATGTCTGTAAGAAGTACCTGATGTCTTTTGCGGATATTTCGGGAAAAATATACTGCGCCTCTATCGCAAGAATCTCATGATTACACGAATTCATGTAATAGAATATGAGAGGCCGATTTCTGTCTCTGTTCGCTTTCGGTTTTTTAAAATTTCAATTGGCTGAATAGTTCGATTTAGATCGCATGTATTCATGGATAACCTGCTCGCTGCAGGACTGAGTAATATTGTGAGATTGAAAAATTAGCATATTTTGCTTGGTAGTTATAGGAGTGTTGAAACAAATTCATGACTCCTGGGAAAAATCAAGAAGTAGCCCTATACCTTGACATAATAACGTTAATTGATTTGAAAATTCAATACCAAAAGTTATATTATTGAGATTGCTATTTGATTGTTGTTTCAGTGTCTGTAAGAAATACATAATGTCTTTAGCGGATATTTCGGAAAAAATATACTGCGCCTCAATCGCAAGCATCTCATGATTACACTAATTCACGTGATAGAATATAATAGGTTGATTTCTGTCTCTGTTCGCTTTCAGTTTTTTTAAATTCAAATTGGCTGAATAGTTCAATTTAGATCGCTTGTATTCACTGATAGCCTGCTCATTGCAGAACTGGGTAATATTGCGAAATTGAAAAATCAGCACATGTTGCTGCGTGGTTATAAGAGTGCTAAAATGATCTCATGACTCCCGGGTTAAATCAAGGAATGGCTCTATATATTGACATAAAAACGTTCATTGATTTGAAAATTCATTTCGAAAAGTTATTTGATTGAAATTGCATTTTGATTGTTGTTTTCAATGTCTATAAGAAGTACCTGATGTCTTCAGCGGATATTTCGGGTAAAAAATACTGCGCCTCAATCGCAAGTATCTCATGATTACACGAATTCACGTGATAAAATATAAGAGGTTGATTTCCGTATCTATTCGCTTTCGGTTTTTTAAAATTTCAATTGGATGAAAAGTTCAATTTAGACCGCATATATTCGTAAAAAACTTGCTCGCTGCAGGACTGGGTAATATTGTGGGATTCAAAAATTAGCATATTTTGCTGCGTGGTTATAGGAGTGCTAAAATGATCTCATGACTCCTGGGAAAAATCAAGGAATAGCTCTCTATATAGAGACCTAATAACGTTAATTGATTCCAAAATTTAATTCGAAAAGTTATTTTATTGAGATTGCATTTTGATTGTCTTTTTCAATGTCTGTAAGAAATACCTGATGTCTTCAGATGATATTTCGTGGAAAATATACTGCGCCCCAATCGCAAGAATATCATGATTACACGAATTCACGTGATAGAATATAAGAGGTTGATTTCCGTATCTATTCGCATTCAGTTATTTAAAATTTTAATTCGCTGAATAGTTAAATTTAGATCGCAAGTATTCATGGATAACCTGCCCGTTACAGAACTTGGTAATATTGCAAAATTGAAAAATCAGCATATTTTGCTGCGTGGTTACAAGAGTGCTGAAACAAATTCATGACTCCTGGGAAAAATCAAGGAGTAGCTCTATACCTTGACATAATAACGTTAATTAATTTGAAAATTTTATTCGAAAAGTTATTTTATTGAGATTGCATTTTCATTGTTGTTTTCAATGTCTGTAAGAAGTACCTCATGTCTTTAGCGGATATTTTAGGAAAAATATACTGCGCCTCAATCGCAAGAATCTCATGATTACACGAATTCATGTAATAGAATATGAGAGGTTGATTTCTGTCTCTGTTCGCTTTCGGTTTTTTAAAATTTCAATTGGCTGCATAGTTCAATTTAGATTGCATGTATTCATGGATAACCTGCTCGCTGCAGGACTGAGTAATATTGTGAGATTGAAAAATCAGCATATTTTGCTGCGTGGTTATGAGAGTGCTAAAATGAACTCATGACTCCTGGGAAAAATCAAGGAATGGCTCTATATATTGACATAATAACCTTAATTGATTCAAAAATTTAATTCGAAAAGTTATTCTATTGAGATTGCATTTTGATTGTCTCTTTCAATGTCTGTAAGAAATACCTTATGTCTTCAGATGATATTTCGGGAAAAATATACTGCGCCCCAATCGCAAGAATCTCATGATTACACGAATTCACGTGATAGAAAATAATAGGTTGATTTCTGTCTCTGTTCGCTTTCGGTTTTTTAAAATTTCAATTAGCTGAATAGTTCAATTTAGATCGCATGTATTTATGGATAGCCTGCTCGCTGCAGGACTGGGTAATATTGTGAGATTAAAAAATTAGCATATTTTGCTACGTCGTTATAGGAGTGCTAAAATGATCTCATGACTCCTGGGAAAAATCAAGGAATAGCTCTATATATTGACATAATAACAATAACTGATTTGAAAATTCAATTTGAAAAACTATCCTATTGAGATAGCATTTTAATTGATGTTTTCAATTTCTGTAAGAAATACCTGATGTCTTCAGATAATATTTCGGGAAAAATATACTGCGCCCGAATCGCAAGAATCTCATGATTACACGAATTTACGTGATAGAATATAATAGGTTGATGTCTCTCTCTGTTCGATTTCGGTTTTCTAAAATTATAATTGGCTGAATAGTTCAATTTAGATCGCATGTATTCATGAATAGCCTGCTCGCTGCAGGACTGGGTAATATTGCGAAATTGAAAAATTAGCATATTTTGCTGCGTGGTTAGAAGAGTGCTGACATGAATTCATGACTTTTGTGAAAAATGAAAGAGTAGCTCTATTCCTTGACATGATAACGTTAATTGATTCCAAAATTTAATTCGAAAAGTTATTTTATTGAGATTGCATTTTGATTGTTGTTTTCAATGTCTGTAAGAAGTACCTGATGTCTTTTGCGGATATTTCGGGAAAAATATACTGCGCCTCTATCGCAAGAATCTCATGATTACACGAATTCATGTAATAGAATATGAGAGGCCGATTTCTGTCTCTGTTCGCTTTCGGTTTTTTAAAATTTCAATTGGCTGAATAGTTCGATTTAGATCGCATGTATTCATGGATAACCTGCTCGCTGCAGGACTGAGTAATATTGTGAGATTGAAAAATCAGCATATTTTGCTTGGTAGTTATAGGAGTGTTGAAACAAATTCATGACTCCTGGGAAAAATCAAGAAGTAGCCCTATACCTTGACATAATAACGTTAATTGATTTGAAAATTCAATACCAAAAGTTATTTTATTGAGATTGCTATTTGATTGTTGTTTCAGTGTCTGTAAGAAATACATAATGTCTTTAGCGGATATTTCGGAAAAAATATACTGCGCCTCAATCGCAAGCATCTCATGATTACACTAATTCACGTGATAGAATATAATAGGTTGATTTCTGTCTCTGTTCGCTTTCAGTTTTTTTAAATTCAAATTGGCTGAACAGTTCAATTTAGATCGCTTGTATTCACTGATAGCCTGCTCATTGCAGAACTGGGTGATATTGCGAAATTGAAAAATCAGCACATGTTGCTGCGTGGTTATAAGAGTGCTAAAATGATCTCATGACTCCCGGGTTGAATCAAGGAATGGCTCTATATATTGACATAAAAACGTTCATTGATTTGAAAATTCATTTCGAAAAGTTATTTGATTGAAATTGCATTTTGATTGTTGTTTTCAATGTCTCTAAGAAGTACCTGATGTCTTCAGCGGATATTTCGGGTAAAATATACTGCGCCTCAATCGCAAGTATCTCATGATTACACGAATTCACGTGATAAAATATAAGAGGTTGATTTCCGTATCTATTCGCTTTCGGTTTTTTAAAATTACAATTGGATGAAAAGTTCAATTTAGACCGCATATATTCGTAAAAAACTTGCTCGCTGCAGGACTGGGTAATATTGTGAGATTTAAAAATTAGCATATTTTGCTGCGTGGTTATAGGAGTGCTAAAATGATCTCATGACTCCTGGGAAAAATCAAGGAATAGCTCTCTATATAGAGACCTAATAACGTTAATTGATTCCAAAATTTAATTCGAACAGTTATTTTATTGAGATTGCATTTTGATTGTCTTTTTCAATGTCTGTAAGAAATACCTGATGTCTTCAGATGATATTTCGTGAAAAATATACTGCGCCCCAATCGCAAGAATATCATGATTACACGAATTCACGTGATAGAATATAAGAGGTTGATTTCCGTATCTATTCGCATTCAGTTATTTAAAATTTTAATTCGCTGAATAGTTAAATTTAGATCGCAAGTATTCATGGATAACCTGCCCGTTACAGAACTTGGTAATATTGCAAAATTGAAAAATCAGCATATTTTGCTGCGTGGTTACAAGAGTGCTGAAACAAATTCATGACTCCTGGGAAAAATCAAGGAGTAGCTCTATACCTTGACATAATAACGTTAATTAATTTGAAAATTTTATTCGAAAAGTTATTTTATTGAGATTGCATTTTCATTGTTGTTTTCAATGTCTGTAAGAAGTACCTCATGTCTTTAGCGGATATTTTAGGAAAAATATACTGCGCCTCAATCGCAAGAATCTCATGATTACACGAATTCATGTAATAGAATATGAGAGGTTGATTTCTGTCTCTGTTCGCTTTCGGTTTTTTAAAATTTCAATTGGCTGCATAGTTCAATTTAGATTGCATGTATTCATGGATAACCTGCTCGCTGCAGGACTGAGTAATATTGTGAGATTGAAAAATCAGCATATTTTGCTGCGTGGTTATAGGAGTGCTAAAATGATCTCATGACTCCTGGGAAAAATCAAGGAATGGCTCTATATATAGACCTTATAACGTTAATTGATTCCAAAATTTGATTCGAAAATTTATTCTATTGAGATTGCATTTTGTTTGATGTTTTCAATGTCTGTAAGAAATACCTGATCTCTTCAGATGATATTTCGGGAAAAATATACTGCGCTCCAATCGCAAGAATCTCATGATTACACGAATTCACGTGATAGAATATGGGAGGTTCATTTCTGTCTCTGTTCGCTTTCGGTTTTTTAAAATTTCAATTGGCTAAATAGTTCAATTGAGATCGCATGTATTCATTGATAACCTGCTCACTGCAGGACTGGGTAATAATGTGAGATTGAAAAATCAGCATATTTTGCTGGGTGGTTATGACAGTGCTAAAATGATCTCATGACTCCTGGGAAAAATCAAGGAATAGCTCTATATATAGAGACCTAATAACGTTGATTTATTCCAAAATTTAATTGGAAAAGTTATTCTATTGAGATTGCATTTTGATTGTCTTTTTCAATGTCTGTAAGAAATACCTGATGTCTTCAGATGATATTTCGTGAAAAATATACTGCGCCCCAATCGCAAGAAACTCATGATTACACGAATTCACGTGATAGAATATAATAGGTTGATTTCTGTCTCTGTTCGCTTTCAATTTTTTAAAATTTCAATTGGCTGAATAGTTCAATTAAGATCGCATGTATTCATGGATAGCCCACTCGCTGCAGGACTGGGTAATATTGCGAAATTGAAAAATTAGCATATTTTGCTGCGTGGTTATGAGAGTGCCAAAATGATCTCATGACTCCTGGGAAAAATCAAGGAATCGCTCTATATATTGACATAATAACTTTAATTGATTTGAAAATTCAATTCAAAAAGTTATTCGATTGAGATTGCATTTTGATTGTCTTTTTCAATGTCTGTAAGAAATTCCTGACGTCTTCAGATGATATTTCGTGAAAAATATACTGCGCCCCAATCGCAAGAATCTCATGATTACACGAATTCACGTGATAGAATATAATAGGTTGATTTCTGTCTCTGTTCGCTTTCGGTTTTTTAAAATTTCAATTGGCTAAATAGTTCAATTGATATCGCATGTATTTATTGATAACCTGCTCGCTGCAGGACTGGGTAATATTGTGAGATTGATAAATCAGCATATTTTGCTGCGTGGTTATGAGAGTGCTAAAATGATCTCATGACTCTTGGGAAAAATCAAGGAATAGCGCTATATATAGAGACCTAATAACGTTAATTTATTCCAAAATTTAATTGGAAAAGTTATTCTATTGAGATTGCATTTTGATTGTCTTTTTCAATGTCTGTAAGAAATACCTGATGTCTTCAGATGATATTTCGTGAAAAATATACTGCGCCTCAATCGCAAGAAACTCATGATTACACGAATTGACGTGATAGAATATAATAGGTTGATTTCTGTCTCTGTTCGCTTTCGGTTTTTTAAAATTTCAATTGGCTAAATAGTTCAATTGATATCGCATGTATTCATTGATAACCTGCTCGCTGCAGGACTGAGTAATATTGTGAGATTGATAAATCAGCATATTTTGCTGCGTGGTTATGAGAGTGCTAAAATGATCTCATGACTCTTGGGAAAAATCAAGGAATAGCTCTATATATAGAGACCTAATAACGTTAATTGATTCCAAAATTTAATTGGAAAAGTTATTCTATTGAGATTGCATTTTTATTGTCTTTTTCAATGTCTGTAAGAAATACCTGATGTCTTCAGATGATATTTCGTGAAAAATATACTGCGCCCCAATCGCAAGAAACTCATGATTACACGAATTCACGTGATAGAATATAATAGGTTGATTTCTGTCTCTGTTCGCTTTCGGTTTTTTAAAATTTCAATTGGCTAAATAGTTCAATTGATATCGCATGTATTCATTGATAACCTGCTCGCTGCAGGACTGGGTAATATTGTGAGATTGATAAATCAGCATATTTTGCTGCGTGGTTATGAGAGTGCTAAAATGATCTCATGACTCTTGGGAAAAATCAAGGAATAGCTCTATATATAGAGACCTAATAACGTTAATTGATTCCAAAATTTAATTCGAAAAGTTATTCTATTGAGATTGCATTTTGATTGTCTTTTTCAATGTCGTAAGAAATACCTGATGTCATCAGATGATATTCTGTGAAAAATATACTGCGCCCCAATCGCAAGAATCTCATGATTACACGAATTCACGTGATAGAATATAATAGGTTGATTTCTGTCTTTGTTCGCTTTCGGTTTTTTAAAATTTCAATTGGCTGAATAGTTCAATTTAGATCGCATGTATTCACGGATAGCCTGCTCGCTGCAGAACTGGGTAATATTGCGAAATTGAAAAATCAGCATATTTTGCTGCGTGGTTATAGGAGTGCTAAAATGATCTCATGACTCCCGGGAAAAATCAAGGAATGGCTCTAGATATTGACATAATAACATTCATTGATTTGAAAATTCATTTCGAAAAGTTATCCGATTGAGATTGCATTTTAATTGTTGTTTTCAATGTCTGTAAAAAATACATGATGTCATCAGATGATATTTCGAGGAAAATATACTGCGCCCGAATCGCAAGAATCTCATGATTACACGAATTCACGTGATAGAATATAAGAGGTTGTTTTCCGTATCTGTTCGCTTTCGGTTCTTTAAAATTTCAATTCGCCGAATAGTTAAATTTAAATCGCAAGTATTTATGGATAACCTGCCTGCTACAGGACTTAGTAATATTGCAAAATTGAAATCAGCATATTTTGCTGCGTGGTTATAAGAGGTCTGAAACGAATTCATGACTCCTGGGAAAAATCAAGGAGTAGCTCTATACCTTGACATAATAACGTTCATTGATTTGAAAATTTAATTGGAAAAGTTATTTTATTGAGATTGCATTTTGATTGTTGTTTTCAATGTCTGTAAGAAGTACCTGATGTCTTTAGCGGACATTTCGGGAAAAATATACTGCGCCTCAATCGCAAGAATCTCATGATTACACGAATTCATGTAATAGAATATGAGAGGTTGATTTCTGTCTCTGTTCGCTTTCGGTCTTTTAAAATTTCAATTAGCTGCATAGTTCAATTTAGATCGCATGTATTCATTGGTGACCTGCTCGCTGCAGTACTGAGTAATATTTTGAGATTGAAAAATCAGCATATTTTGCTACGTGGTTATGAGAGTGCTAAAATGATCTCATGACTCCTGGGAAAAATCAAGGAATAGCTCTATATATTGACATAATAACCTTAATTGATTCCAAAATTTATATCAAAAAGTTATTCTATTGAGATTGCATTTTGATTGTCTTTTTCAATGTCTGTAAGAAATACATGATGTCTTCAGATGATATTTCGTGAAAAATATACTGCGCCCCAATCGCAAGAATCTCATGATTACACGAATTCACGTGATAGAATATAATAGGTTGATTTCTGTCTATGTTCGCTTTCGGTTTTTTGAAATTTCGATTCGCTGAACAGCTCAATTTAGATCGCATGTCTCCATGAATAACTTGCTCGCTGCAGGACTGGGTAATATTGTGGGATTAAAAAATCAGCATATTTTGCTGCGTGGTTATAGGAGTGCTAAAATGATCTCATGACTCCTGGGAAAAATCAAGGAATGGCTCTATATATTGACATAATAACGTTAATTGATTTGAAAATTCAATTTGAAAAACTATTCTATTGAGATTGCATTTTGATTGATGTTTTCAATGTCTGTAAGAAATACCTGATGTCTTCAGATGATATTTCGTGAAAAATATACTGCGCCCCAATCGCAAGAATCTCATGATTACACGAATTTACGTGATAGAATATAATAGGTTGATTTCTGTCTCTGTTCGCTTTCGGTTCTTTAAAATTTCAATTGGCTGAACAGTTCAATTTAGATCGCAAGTTTTCATGGATAACCTGCTCGCTGCAGGACTGGGTAATATTGTGAGATTGAAAAATCATCATATTTTGCTGCGTGGTTATGAGAGTGCTAAAATGATCTAATGACTCCAGGGAAAAATCAAGGAATGGCTCTATATATAGAGACCTAATAACGTTAATTGATTCCAAAATTTAATTCGAAAAGTTATTTTATTGAGATTGCATTTTGATTGTCTTTTTCAATGTCTGTAAGAAATACCTGATGTCTTCAGATGATATTTCGTGAGAAATATACTGCGCCCCAATCGCAAGAATCTCATGATTACACGAATTCACGTGATAGAATATAAGAGGTTGATTTCCGTATCTGTTCGCTTTCGGTTATTTAAAATTTCAATTCGCTGAATAGTTAAATTCAGATCGCAAGTATTTATGGATAACCTACCCGCTACAGGACTTGGTAATATTGCAAAATTGAAAAATCAGCATATTTTGCTGCGTGGTGATAAGAGTGCTGAAACAAATTCATGACTCCTGGGACAAATCAAGGAGTAGCTCTATACCTCGACATAATAACGTTAATTGATTTGAAAATTAAATTCGAAAAGTTATTTTATTGAGATTGCATTTTGATTGATGTTTTCAATTTCTGTAAGAAATACCTGATGTCTTCAGATGATATTTCGGGAAAAATATACTACGCCCTAATCGCAAGAATCTCATGATTACACGAATTCACGTGTTAGAATATAATAGGTTGATGTCTGTCTCTGTTCGATTTCGGTTTTCTAAAATTATAATTGGCTGAATAGTTCAATTTAGATCGCATGTATTCATGAATAGCCTGCTCGCTGCAGGACTGGGTAATATTGCGAAATTGAAAAATTAGCATATTTTGCTGCGTGGTTAGAAAAGTGCTGACATGAATTCATGACTTTTGTGAAAAATGAAAGAGTAGCTCTATTCCTTGACATGATAACGTTAATTGATTCCAAAATTTAATTCGAAAAGTTATTTTATTGAGATTGCATTTTGATTGTTGTTTTCAATGTCTGTAAGAAGTACCTGATGTCTTTTGCGGATATTTCGGGAAAAATATACTGCGCCTCTATCGCAAGAATCTCATGATTACACGAATTCATGTAATAGAATATGAGAGGCCGATTTCTGTCTCTGTTCGCTTTCGGTTTTTTAAAATTTCAATTGGCTGAATAGTTCGATTTAGATCGCATGTATTCATGGATAACCTGCTCGCTGCAGGACTGAGTAATATTGTGAGATTGAAAAATCAGCATATTTTGCTTGGTAGTTATAGGAGTGTTGAAACAAATTCATGACTCCTGGGAAAAATCAAGAAGTAGCCCTATACCTTGACATAATAACGTTAATTGATTTGAAAATTCAATACCAAAAGTTATTTTATTGAGATTGCTATTTGATTGTTGTTTCAGTGTCTGTAAGAAATACATAATGTCTTTAGCGGATATTTCGGAAAAAATATACTGCGCCTCAATCGCAAGCATCTCATGATTACACTAATTCACGTGATAGAATATAATAGGTTGATTTCTGTCTCTGTTCGCTTTCAGTTTTTTTAAATTTAAATTGGCTGAATAGTTCAATTTAGATCGCTTGTATTCACTGATAGCCTGCTCATTGCAGAACTGGGTAATATTCCGAAATTGAAAAATCAGCACATGTTGCTGCGTGGTTATAAGAGTGCTAAAATGATCTCATGACTCCCGGGTAAAATCAAGGAATGACTCTATATATTGACATAAAAACGTTCATTGATTTGAAAATTCATTTCGAAAAGTTATTTGATTGAAATTGCATTTTGATTGTTGTTTTCAATGTCTCTAAGAAGTACCTGATGTCTTCAGCGGATATTTCGGGTAAAATATACTGCGCCTCAATCGCAAGTATCTCATGATTACACGAATTCACGTGATAAAATATAAGAGGTTGATTTCCGTATCTATTCGCTTTCGTTTTTTTAAAATTTCAATTGGATGAAAAGTTCAATTTAGACCGCATATATTCGTAAAAAACTTGCTCGCTGCAGGACTGGGTAATATTGTGAGATTCAAAAATTAGCATATTTTGCTGCGTGGTTATAGGAGTGCTAAAATGATCTCATGACTCCTGGGAAAAATCAAGGAATAGCTCTCTATATAGAGACCTAATAACGTTAATTGATTCCAAAACTTAATTCGAAAAGTTATTTTATTGAGATTGCATTTTGATTGTCTTTTTCAATGTCTGTAAGAAATACCTGATGTCTTCAGATGATATTTCGTGAAAAATATACTGCGCCCCAATCGCAAGAATATCATGATTACACGAATTCACGTGATAGAATATAATAGGTTGATTTCTGTCTCTGTTCGCTTTCAGTTTTTTAAAATTTCAATTGGCTAAATAGTTCAATTGATATTGCATGTATTCATTGATAACCTGCTCGCTGCAGGACTGGGTAATATTGTGAGATTGATAAATCAGCATATTTTGCTGCGTGGTTATGAGAGTGCTAAAATGATCTCATGACACTTGGGAAAAATCAAGGAATTGCTCTATATATTGACATAATAACTTTAATTGATTTGAAAATTCAATTCGAAAAGTTATTCGATTGAGATTGCATTTTGATTGTCTTTTTCAATGTCTGTAAGAAATTCCTGATGTCTTTAGATGATATTTCGTGAAAAATATACTGCGCCCCAATCGCAAGAATCTCATGATTACACGAATTCACGTGATAGAATATAATAGGTTGATTTCTGTCTCTGTTCGCTTTCGGTTTTTTAAAATTTCAATTGGCTAAATAGTTCAATTGATATCGCATGTATTCATTGATAACCTGCTCGCTGCAGTACTGGGTAATATTGTGAGATTAAAAAATCGGCATATTTTGCTGCGTGGTTATAGAAGTGCTAAAATGATCTCATGACTCCCGGGGAAAATCAAGGAATGGCTCTATATATTGACGTAATAACGTTAGATGATTTGAAAATTCAATTCGAACAGTTATTCGATTGAGATTGCATTTTGATTGTTGTTTTCAATGTCTGTAAAAAATACCTGATGTCTTCAGATGATATTTCGAGAAAAATATACTGCGCCCCAATCGCAAAAATCTCATGAATACACGAATTTACGTGATAGAATATAATAGGTTGATTTCTGTCTCTGTTCGCTTGCGGTTCTTTAAAATTTCAATTGGCTGAACAGTTCAATTTAGATCGCATGTATTTATGAATAACCTGCTCGCTGCAGGACTGGGTAATATTGTGGGATTAAAAAATTAGCATATTTTGCTGCGTCGTTATAGGAGTGCTAAAATGATCTCATGACTCCTGGGAAAAATCAAGGAATGGCTCCATATATTGACATAATAACAATAACTGATTTGAAAATTCAATTTGAAAAACTATTCTATTGCGATAGCATTTTGATTTATGTTTTCAATTTCTGTAAGAAATACCTGATGTCTTCAGATAATATTTCGGGAAAAATATACTGCGCCCCAATCGCAAGAATCTCATGATTACACGAATTCACGTGATAGAATGTAATAGGTTGATTTCTGTCTCTGTTCGCTTTCGGTTTTTTAAAATTTCAATTCGCTGAATAGTTAAATTTAGATCGCAAGTTTTCATGGATAACCTGCTCGCTGCAGGACTGGGTAATATTGTGAGATTGAAAAATCAGCATATTTTGCTGCGTGGTTAGAAGAGTGCTAAAATGATCTCATGACTCCTGGGAAAAATCAAGGAATTGCTCTATATATTGACATAATAACTTTAATTGATTCCAAAATTTGATTCGAAAATTTATTCTATTGAGATTGCATTTTGTTTGATGTTTTCAATGTCTGTAAGAAATACCTGATGTCTTCAGATGATATTTCAGGAAAAATATACTGCGCCCCAATCGCAAGAATCTCATGATTACACGAATTCACGTGATAGAATATGGGAGGTTAATTTCTGTCTCTGTTCGCTTTCGGTTTTTTAAAATTTCAATTAGCTAAATAGTTCAATTGAGATCGCATGTATTCATTGATAACCTGCTCGGGGCAGGACTGGGTAATAATGTGAGATTGAAAAATCAGCATATTTTGCTGCGTGGTTATGACAGTGCTAAAATGATCTCATGACTCCTGGGAAAAATCAAGGAATAGCTCTATATATAGAGACCTAATAACGTTGATTTATTCCAAAATTTAATTGGAAAAGTTATTTTATTGAGATTGCATTTTGATTGTCTTTTTCAATGTCTGTAAGAAATACCTGATGTCTTCAGATAATATTTTGTGAAAAATATACTGCACCTCAATCGCAAGAAACACATGATTACACGAATTCACGTGATAGAATATAAAAGGTTGATTTCTGTCTCTGTTCGCTTTCAATTTTTAAAAATTTCAATTGGCTGAATAGTTCAATTAAGATCGCATGTATTCATGGATAGCCTACTCGCTGCAGGACTGGGTAATATTGCGAAATTGAAAAATTAGCATATTTTGCTGCGTGGTTATAAGAGTGCCAAAATGATCTCATGACTCCTGGGAAAAATCGAGGAATTGCTCTATATATTGACATAATAACTTTAATTGATTTAAAAATTCAATTCGAAAAGTTATTCGATTGAGATTGCATTTTGATTGTCTTTTTCAATGTCTGTAAGAAATTCCTGATGTCTTCAGATGATATTTCGTGAAAAATATACTGCGCCCCAATCGCAAGAATCTCATGATTACACGAATTCACGTGATAGAATATAATAGGTTGATTTCTGTCTCTGTTCGCTTTCGGTTTTTTAAAATTTCAATTGGCTAAATAGTTCAATTGATATCGCATGTATTCATTGATAACCTGCTCGCTGCAGGACTGGGTAATATTGTGAGATTGATAAATCAGCATATTTTGCTGCGTGGTTATGAGAGTGCTAAAATGATCTCATGACTCTTGGGAAAAATCAAGGAATAGCTCTATATATAGAGACCTAATAACGTTAATTGATTCCAAAATTTAATTGGAAAAGTTATTCTATTGAGATTGCATTTTGATTGTCTTTTTCAATGTTTGTAAGAAATACCTGATGTCTTCAGATGATATTTCGTGAAAAATACACTGCGCCCCAATCGCAAGAAACTCAAAATTACACGAATTCACGTGATAGAATATAATAGGTTGATTTCTGTCTCTGTTCGCTTTCGGTTTTTTAAAATTTCAATTGGCTAAATAGTTCAATTGATATCGCATGTATTCATTGATAACCTGCTCGCTGCAGGACTGGGTAATATTGCGAAATTGAAAAATTAGCATATTTTGCTGCGTGGTTATAAGAGTGCTAAAATGATCTCATGACTCCTGGGAAAAATCAAGGAATTGCTCTATATATTGACATAATAACTTTAATTGATTTGAAAATTCAATTCGAAAAGTTATTCAATTGAGATTGCATTTTGATTGTCTTTTTCAATGTCTGTAAGAAATTCCTGATGTCTTCAGATGATATTTCGTGAAAAATATACTGCGCCCCAATCGCAAGAATCGCATGATTACACGAATTCACGTGATAGAATAAAATAGGTTGATTTCTGTCTCTGTTCGCTTTCGGTTTTTTAAAATTTTAATTGGCTGAAAAGTTCAATTTAGATCACATGTATTCATGGATAGCCTGCTCGCTGCAGGACTGGGTAATATTGCGAAATTGAAAAATTAGCATATTTTGCTGCGTGGTTATAAGAGTGCTTAAATGATCCCATGACTCCTGGGAAAAATCAAGGAATGGCTCTATATATTGACATAATAACCTTAATTGATTTGAAAATTCAATTCGAAAAGTTATTCGATTGAGATTGCATTTTGATTGTTCTTTTCAATGTCTGTAAAAAATACCTGATGTCATCAGATGATATTTCGGGAAAAATATACTGCGCCTCAATCGCAAGAATCTCATGATTACACGAATTTATGTAATAGAATGTGAGAGGTTGATTTCTGTCTCTGTTCGCTTTCGGTTTTTCAAAGTTTAAATTGGCTAAATAGTTCAATTGATATCGCATGTATTCATTGATAACCTGCTCGCATGCAGGACTGGGTAATATTGTGAGATTGAAAAATCAGCATATTTTGCTGCGTGGTTATGAGAGTGCTAAAATGATCTCATGACTCCTGGGAAAAATCAAGGAATAGCTCTATATATAGAGACCTAATAACGTTAATTGATTCCAAAATTTAATTCAAAAAGTTATTCTATTGAGATTGCATTTTGATTGTCTTTTTCAATGTCTGTAAGAAATACCTGATGTCTTCAGATGATATTTCGTGAAAAATATACTGCGCCCCAATCGCAAGAATCTCATGATTACACGAATTTACGTGATAGAATATAATAGGTAGATTTCTGTCTGTGTTCGCTTTCGGTTTTTTAAAATTTCAATTGGCTGAATAGTTCAATTAAGATCGCATGTATTCATGGATAGCCTGCTCGCTGCAGGACTGGGTAATATTGCGAAATTGAAAGATTAGCATATTTTGCTGCGTGGTTATAAGAGTGCTAAAATGATCTCTCGACTCCTGGGAAAAATCAAGGAATGGCTCTATATATTGACATAATAACCTTAATTGATTTGGAAATTCAATACGAAAAGTTATTCGATTGCGATTGCATTTTGATTGTCTTTTTCAATGTCTGTAAGAAATTCCTGATGTCTTCAGATGATATTTCGTGAAAAATAAACTGCGCCCCAATCGCAAGAATCTCATGATTACACGAATTCACGTGATAGAATATAATAGGTTGATTTCTGTCTCTTTTCGCTTTCGGTTTTTTAAAATTTTAATAAGCTGCATAGTTCAATTTAGATCGCATGTATTCATGGATGACCTGCTCGCTGCAGGACTGGGTAATATTGCGAAATTGAAAAATTAGCATATTTTGCTGCGTGATTATAAGAGTGCTAAAATGATCCCATGACTCCTGGGAAAAATCAAGGAATGGCTCTATATATTGACATAATAACCTTAATTGATTTTGAAATTCAATTCGAAAAGATATGCGATTGAGATTGCATTTAGATTGTTGTTTTCAATGTCTGTAAAAAATACCTGATGTCTTCAGATGATATTTCGTGAAAAATATACTGCGCCCCAATCGCAAGAATCTCATGATTACACGAATTTACGTGATAGAATATAATAGGTTGATTTCTGTCTGTGTTTGCTTTCGGTTTTTTAAAATTTCAATTGGCTGAATAGTTCAATTAAGATCGCATGTATTCATGGATAGCCTGCTCGCTGCAGGACTGGGTAATATTGCGAAATTGAAAGATTAGCATATTTTGCTGCGTGGTTATAAAAGTGCTAAAATGATCTCATGACTCCTGGGAAAAATCAAGGAATGGCTCTATATATTGACATTATAACCTTAATTGATTCCAAAATTTAATTCAAAAAGTTATTCTATTGAGATTGCATTTTGATTGTGTTTTTCAATGTCTGTAAGAAATACCTGATGTCTTCAGATGATATTTCGTGAAAAATATACTGCGCCCCAATCGCAAGAATCTCATGATTACACGAATTCACGTGATAGAATATAATAGGTTGATTTCTGTCTGTGTTCGCTTTCGGTTTTTTAAAATTTCAATTTGCTGAATAATTCAATTTAGATCACATGTATTCATGGATAGCCTGCTCGCTGCAGGACTGAGTAATATTGCGAAATTGAAAAATTAGCATATGTTGCTGCGTGGTTATAAGAGTGCTAAAATGATCTCATGACCCCTGGGAAAAATCAAGGAATGGCTCTATATATTGACATAATAACGTTAATTGATTTGAAAATTCAATTCGAAAAGTTATTCGATTGAGATTGCATTTAGATTGTTGTTTTCAATGTCTGTAAAAAATACCTGATGTCATCAGATGATATTTCGAGGAAAATATACTGCGCCTCAATCGCAAGAATTTCATGATTACACGAATTCACGTGATAGAATATAAGAGGTTGACATCCGTATCTATTCGCTTTCAGTTAATTAAAATTTTAATTCGCTGAATAGTTAATTCAGATCGCAAGTATTCATGGATAACCTGCCCGCTACAGGACTTGGTAATATTGCAATATTGAAAACTCAGCATATTTTGCTGCGTGGTTACAAGAGTGCTGAAACAAATTCATGACTCCTGGGAAAAATCAAGGAGTAGCTCTATACCTTGACATAATAACGTTAATTGATTTGAAAATTCAATTTGAAAAGTTATTTCATTGTGATTGCATTTTGATTGTTGTTTTCAATGTCTGTAAGAAGTACCTGATGTCTTTAGCGGATATTTCGGGAAAAATATACTGCGCCCCAATCGCAAGAATCTCATGATTACACGAATTCACGTGATAGAATATAATTGGTTGATTTCTGTCTCTGTTCGCTTTCGGTTTTTTAAAATTTCAATTGGCTGAAAAGTTCAATTTAGATCACATGTATTCATGGATAGCCTGCTCGCTGCAAGACTGGGTAATATTGCGAAATTGAAAAATTAGCATATTTTGCTGCGTGGTTATAAGAGTGCTAAAATGATCCCATGACTCCTGGGAAAAATCAAGGAATGGCTCTATATATTGACATAATAACCTTAATTGATTTGAAAATTTAATTCAAAAAGTTATTCGATTGAGATTGCATTTTGATTGTTCTTTTCAATGTCTGTAAAAAATACCTGATGTCATCAGATGATATTTCGGGAAAAATACACTGCGCCTCAATCGCAAGAATCTCATGACGACACGAATTCATGTAATAGAATATGAGAGGTTGATTTCTGTCTCTGTTCGCTTTCGGTTTTTTAAAATTCCAATTGGCTAAATAGTTCAATTGATATCGCATGTATTCATTGATAACCTGCTCGCTGCAGGACTGGGTAATATTGTGAGATTGAATAATCAGCATATTTTGCTGCGTGGTTATGAGAGTGCTAAAATGATCTCATGACTCCTGGGAAAAATCAAGGAGTAGCTCTATACATTGACATAATAACGTTAATTGATTTGAAAATTTAATTTGAAAAGTTATTTTATTGAGATTGCATTTTAGTTGTTGTTTTCAATGTCCGTAAGAAGTACATGATATCTTTAGCGGATATTTTGGGAAAAATATAATGCGCCTCAATCGCAAGAATCTCATGATTACACGAATTCATGTAATAGAATATGAGAGGTTGATTTCTGTCTCTGTTCACTTTCGGTTTTTTAAAATTTCAATTGGCTAAATAGTTCAATTGATATCGCATGTATTCATTGATAACCTGCTCGCTGCAGGAATGGGTAATATTGTGAGATTGAAAAATCAGCATATTTTGCTGCGTCGTTATGAGAGTGTTAAAATGATCTCACGACTCCTGGGAAAAATCAAGGAATAGCTCTATATATAGAGACCTAATAACTTTAATTGATTCCAAAATTTAATTCGAAAAGTTATTCTATTGAGGTTGCATTTTGATTGTCTTTTTCAATGTCTGTAAGAAATACCTGATGTCTTCAGATGATATTTCGTGAAAAAAATACTGCGCCCCAATCGCAAGAATCTCATGATTACACGAATTCACGTGATAGAATATAATAGGTTGATTTTTGTCTGTGTTCGCTTTCGGTTTTTTAAAATTTCAATTGGCTGAATAGTTCAATTAAGATCGCATGTTTTTATGGATAGCCTGCTCGCTGCAGGACTTCGTAATATTGCGAAGCTGAAAAATTAGCATATTTTGCTGCGTGGTTATAAGAGTGCTAAAATGATCTCATGACCCCTGGGAAAAATCAAGGAATGGCTCTATATATTGACATAATAACGTTAATTGATTTGAAAATTCAATTCGAAAAGTTATTCGATTGAGATTGCATTTTGATTGTCTTTTTCAATGTCTGCAAGAAATTCCTGATGACTTCAGATGATATTTCGTGATAAATATACTGCGCCACAATCGCAAGAATCTCATGATTACACGAATTCACGTGACAGGATATAATAGGTTGATTTCTGTCTCTGGTCGCTTTCGGTTTTTTAAAATTTCAATTCGTTAAACAGTTCAATTTAGATCGCATGTCTTCATGAATAACTTGCTCGCTGCAGGACTGGGTAATATTGTGATATTAAAAGATCAGCATATTTTGCTGCGTGTTTATAGAAGTGCTAAAATGATCTCATGACTCCCAGGGAAAATCAAGGAATGGCTCTATATATTGACATAATAACGTTAATTGCTTTGAACATTCAATTCGAAAAGTTATTCGATTGAGATTGCGTTTTGATTGTTGTTTTCAATGTCTGTAAAAAATACCTGATGTCATCAGAAGATATTACGAGGAAAATATACTGCGCCCCAATCGCAAGAATATCATGATTACACGAATTCACGTGATAGAATATAAGAGGTTGATTTCCGTTTCTATTGGCTTTCTGTTATTTGAAATTTTAATTCGCTGAATAGTTAAATTTAGATCGCAAGTATTCATGGATATCCTGCCCGCTACAGAACTTGGTAATATTGCAAAATTGAAAAATCAGCATATTTTGCTGCGTGGTTATGAGAGTGCTAAAATGATCTCATGACTCCTGGGAAAAATCAAGGAATAGCTCTATATATAGAGACCTAATAACGTTAATTGATTCCAAAATTTAATTCAAAAAGTTATTCTATTGAGATTGCATTTTGATTGTATTTTTCAATGTCTGTAAGAAATACCTGTTGTCTTCAGATGATATTTCGTGAAAAATATACTGCGCTTCAATCGCAAGAATCTTATGATTACACGAATTCACGTGATAGAATTAAATAGGTTGATTTCTGTCTGTGTTCGCTTTGGGTTTTTTAAAATTTCAATTGGCTGAATAGTTCAATTAAGATCGTATGTATTCATGGATAGCCTGCTCGCTGGTTGACTGCGTAATATTGCGAAATCGAAAAATTAGCATATTTTGCTGCGTGGTTATAAGAGTGCTAAAATGATCTCATGACTCCTGGGAAAAATCAAGGAATGGCTCTATATATTGACATAATAACCTTAATTGATTTGAAAATTCAATTCGAAAAGTTATTCGATTGAGATTGCATTTTGATTATCGTTTTCAATGTCTGTAAGAAATTCCTGATGTCTTCAGATGATATTTCGTGAAAAATATACTGCGCCCCAATCGCAAGAATCTCATGATTACACGAATTCACGTGATAGAATATAATAGGTTGATTTCTGTCGCTGGTCGCGTTCGGTTTTTTAAAATTTCAATTCGCTGAACAGTCCAATTTAGATCGCATGTCTTCATGAATAACTTGCTCGCTGCAGGACTGGGTAATATTGTGAGATTCAAAAATCAGCATATTTTGCTGCGTGGTTATAGAAGTGCTAATATGATCTCATGACTCCCAGGGAAAATCAAGGAATAGCTCTATATATTGACATAATAACGTTAATTGCTTTGAAAATTCAATTCGAAAAGTTATTCGATTGAGATTGCATTTTGATTGTTGTTTTCAATGTCTGTAAAAAATACCTGATGTCATCAGATGATATTTTGGGAAAAATATACTGCGCCTCAATCGCAAGAATCTCATGATTACACGAATTCATGTAATAGAATATGAAAGGTTGATTTCTGTCTCTGTTCGCTTTCGTTTTTTTAAAATTTCAATTGGCTAAATAGTTCAATTGATATCGCATGTATTCATTGATAACCTGCGCGCTGCAGGAATGGGTAATATTGTGAGATTGAAAAATCAGCATATTTTGCTGCGTCGTTATGAGAGTACTAAAATGATCTCACGACTCCTGGGAAAAATCAAGGAATAGCTCTATATACAGAGACCTAATAAGGTTAATTGATTCCAAAATTTAATTCGAAAAGTTATTCTATTGAGATTGCATTTTGATTGTCTTTTTCAATGTCTGTAAGAAATACCTGATGTCTTCAGACGATATTTCGTGAAAAATATACTGCGCCCCAATCGCAAGAATCTCATGATTACACGAATTCACGTGATAGAATATAATAGGTTGATTTCTGTCTCTGGTCGCTTTCGGTTTTTTAAAATTTCAATTCGTTAAACAGTTCAATTTAGATCACATGTCTTCATGAATAACTCGCTCGCTGCAGGACTGAGTAATATTGTGATATTAAAAAATCAGCATATTTTGCTGCGTGGTTATAGAAGTGCTAAAATGATCTCATGACTCCCAGGAAAAATCAAGGAATGGCTCTATATATTGACATAATAACGTTAATTGCCTTGAACATTCAATTCGAAACGTTATTCGATTGAGATTGCGTTTTGATTGTTGTTTTCAATGTCTGTAATAAATACCTGATGTCTTCAGATGATATTTCGTGAAAAATATACTGCGCCCCAATCGCAAGAATCTCATGATTACACGAATTCACGTGATAGAATATAATAGGTTGATTTCTGTCTGTGTTCGCTTTCGGTTTTTTAAAATTTCAATTTGCTGAATAATTCAATTTAGATCACATGTATTCATGGATAGCCTGCTCGCTGCAGGACTGAGTAATATTGCGAAATTGAAAAATTAGCATATGTTGCTGCGTGGTTATAAGAGTGCTAAAATGATCTCATGACCCCTGGGAAAAATCAAGGAATGGCTCTATATATTGACATAATAACGTTAATTGATTTGAAAATTCAATTCGAAAAGTTATTCGATTGAGATTGCATTTAGATTGTTGTTTTCAATGTCTGTAAAAAATACCTGATGTCATCAGATGATATTTCGAGGAAAATATACTGCGCCTCAATCGCAAGAATTTCATGATTACACGAATTCACGTGATAGAATATAAGAGGTTGACATCCGTATCTATTCGCTTTCAGTTAATTAAAATTTTAATTCGCTGAATAGTTAATTCAGATCGCAAGTATTCATGGATAACCTGCCCGCTACAGGACTTGGTAATATTGCAATATTGAAAACTCAGCATATTTTGCTGCGTGGTTACAAGAGTGCTGAAACAAATTCATGACTCCTGGGAAAAATCAAGGAGTAGCTCTATACCTTGACATAATAACGTTAATTGATTTGAAAATTCAATTTGAAAAGTTATTTCATTGTGATTGCATTTTGATTGTTGTTTTCAATGTCTGTAAGAAGTACCTGATGTCTTTAGCGGATATTTCGGGAAAAATATACTGCGCCCCAATCGCAAGAATCTCATGATTACACGAATTCACGTGATAGAATATAATTGGTTGATTTCTGTCTCTGTTCGCTTTCGGTTTTTTAAAATTTCAATTGGCTGAAAAGTTCAATTTAGATCACATGTATTCATGGATAGCCTGCTCGCTGCAAGACTGGGTAATATTGCGAAATTGAAAAATTAGCATATTTTGCTGCGTGGTTATAAGAGTGCTAAAATGATCCCATGACTCCTGGGAAAAATCAAGGAATGGCTCTATATATTGACATAATAACCTTAATTGATTTGAAAATTTAATTCAAAAAGTTATTCGATTGAGATTGCATTTTGATTGTTCTTTTCAATGTCTGTAAAAAATACCTGATGTCATCAGATGATATTTCGGGAAAAATACACTGCGCCTCAATCGCAAGAATCTCATGACGACACGAATTCATGTAATAGAATATGAGAGGTTGATTTCTGTCTCTGTTCGCTTTCGGTTTTTTAAAATTCCAATTGGCTAAATAGTTCAATTGATATCGCATGTATTCATTGATAACCTGCTCGCTGCAGGACTGGGTAATATTGTGAGATTGAATAATCAGCATATTTTGCTGCGTGGTTATGAGAGTGCTAAAATGATCTCATGACTCCTGGGAAAAATCAAGGAGTAGCTCTATACATTGACATAATAACGTTAATTGATTTGAAAATTTAATTTGAAAAGTTATTTTATTGAGATTGCATTTTAGTTGTTGTTTTCAATGTCCGTAAGAAGTACATGATATCTTTAGCGGATATTTTGGGAAAAATATAATGCGCCTCAATCGCAAGAATCTCATGATTACACGAATTCATGTAATAGAATATGAGAGGTTGATTTCTGTCTCTGTTCACTTTCGGTTTTTTAAAATTTCAATTGGCTAAATAGTTCAATTGATATCGCATGTATTCATTGATAACCTGCTCGCTGCAGGAATGGGTAATATTGTGAGATTGAAAAATCAGCATATTTTGCTGCGTCGTTATGAGAGTGTTAAAATGATCTCACGACTCCTGGGAAAAATCAAGGAATAGCTCTATATATAGAGACCTAATAACTTTAATTGATTCCAAAATTTAATTCGAAAAGTTATTCTATTGAGGTTGCATTTTGATTGTCTTTTTCAATGTCTGTAAGAAATACCTGATGTCTTCAGATGATATTTCGTGAAAAAAATACTGCGCCCCAATCGCAAGAATCTCATGATTACACGAATTCACGTGATAGAATATAATAGGTTGATTTTTGTCTGTGTTCGCTTTCGGTTTTTTAAAATTTCAATTGGCTGAATAGTTCAATTAAGATCGCATGTTTTTATGGATAGCCTGCTCGCTGCAGGACTTCGTAATATTGCGAAGCTGAAAAATTAGCATATTTTGCTGCGTGGTTATAAGAGTGCTAAAATGATCTCATGACCCCTGGGAAAAATCAAGGAATGGCTCTATATATTGACATAATAACGTTAATTGATTTGAAAATTCAATTCGAAAAGTTATTCGATTGAGATTGCATTTTGATTGTCTTTTTCAATGTCTGCAAGAAATTCCTGATGACTTCAGATGATATTTCGTGATAAATATACTGCGCCACAATCGCAAGAATCTCATGATTACACGAATTCACGTGACAGGATATAATAGGTTGATTTCTGTCTCTGGTCGCTTTCGGTTTTTTAAAATTTCAATTCGTTAAACAGTTCAATTTAGATCGCATGTCTTCATGAATAACTTGCTCGCTGCAGGACTGGGTAATATTGTGATATTAAAAGATCAGCATATTTTGCTGCGTGTTTATAGAAGTGCTAAAATGATCTCATGACTCCCAGGGAAAATCAAGGAATGGCTCTATATATTGACATAATAACGTTAATTGCTTTGAACATTCAATTCGAAAAGTTATTCGATTGAGATTGCGTTTTGATTGTTGTTTTCAATGTCTGTAAAAAATACCTGATGTCATCAGAAGATATTACGAGGAAAATATACTGCGCCCCAATCGCAAGAATATCATGATTACACGAATTCACGTGATAGAATATAAGAGGTTGATTTCCGTTTCTATTGGCTTTCTGTTATTTGAAATTTTAATTCGCTGAATAGTTAAATTTAGATCGCAAGTATTCATGGATATCCTGCCCGCTACAGAACTTGGTAATATTGCAAAATTGAAAAATCAGCATATTTTGCTGCGTGGTTATGAGAGTGCTAAAATGATCTCATGACTCCTGGGAAAAATCAAGGAATAGCTCTATATATAGAGACCTAATAACGTTAATTGATTCCAAAATTTAATTCAAAAAGTTATTCTATTGAGATTGCATTTTGATTGTATTTTTCAATGTCTGTAAGAAATACCTGTTGTCTTCAGATGATATTTCGTGAAAAATATACTGCGCTTCAATCGCAAGAATCTTATGATTACACGAATTCACGTGATAGAATTAAATAGGTTGATTTCTGTCTGTGTTCGCTTTGGGTTTTTTAAAATTTCAATTGGCTGAATAGTTCAATTAAGATCGTATGTATTCATGGATAGCCTGCTCGCTGGTTGACTGCGTAATATTGCGAAATCGAAAAATTAGCATATTTTGCTGCGTGGTTATAAGAGTGCTAAAATGATCTCATGACTCCTGGGAAAAATCAAGGAATGGCTCTATATATTGACATAATAACCTTAATTGATTTGAAAATTCAATTCGAAAAGTTATTCGATTGAGATTGCATTTTGATTATCGTTTTCAATGTCTGTAAGAAATTCCTGATGTCTTCAGATGATATTTCGTGAAAAATATACTGCGCCCCAATCGCAAGAATCTCATGATTACACGAATTCACGTGATAGAATATAATAGGTTGATTTCTGTCGCTGGTCGCGTTCGGTTTTTTAAAATTTCAATTCGCTGAACAGTCCAATTTAGATCGCATGTCTTCATGAATAACTTGCTCGCTGCAGGACTGGGTAATATTGTGAGATTCAAAAATCAGCATATTTTGCTGCGTGGTTATAGAAGTGCTAATATGATCTCATGACTCCCAGGGAAAATCAAGGAATAGCTCTATATATTGACATAATAACGTTAATTGCTTTGAAAATTCAATTCGAAAAGTTATTCGATTGAGATTGCATTTTGATTGTTGTTTTCAATGTCTGTAAAAAATACCTGATGTCATCAGATGATATTTTGGGAAAAATATACTGCGCCTCAATCGCAAGAATCTCATGATTACACGAATTCATGTAATAGAATATGAAAGGTTGATTTCTGTCTCTGTTCGCTTTCGTTTTTTTAAAATTTCAATTGGCTAAATAGTTCAATTGATATCGCATGTATTCATTGATAACCTGCGCGCTGCAGGAATGGGTAATATTGTGAGATTGAAAAATCAGCATATTTTGCTGCGTCGTTATGAGAGTACTAAAATGATCTCACGACTCCTGGGAAAAATCAAGGAATAGCTCTATATACAGAGACCTAATAAGGTTAATTGATTCCAAAATTTAATTCGAAAAGTTATTCTATTGAGATTGCATTTTGATTGTCTTTTTCAATGTCTGTAAGAAATACCTGATGTCTTCAGACGATATTTCGTGAAAAATATACTGCGCCCCAATCGCAAGAATCTCATGATTACACGAATTCACGTGATAGAATATAATAGGTTGATTTCTGTCTCTGGTCGCTTTCGGTTTTTTAAAATTTCAATTCGTTAAACAGTTCAATTTAGATCACATGTCTTCATGAATAACTCGCTCGCTGCAGGACTGAGTAATATTGTGATATTAAAAAATCAGCATATTTTGCTGCGTGGTTATAGAAGTGCTAAAATGATCTCATGACTCCCAGGAAAAATCAAGGAATGGCTCTATATATTGACATAATAACGTTAATTGCCTTGAACATTCAATTCGAAACGTTATTCGATTGAGATTGCGTTTTGATTGTTGTTTTCAATGTCTGTAATAAATACCTGATGTCATCAGATGATATTTCGAGGAAAATATACTGCGCCCTAATCGCAAGAATTTCATGATTACACGAATTCACGTGATAGAATATAAGAGGTTGATTTCCGTTTCTATTGGCTTTCTGTTATTTAAAATTTTAATTCGCTGAATAGTTAAATTTAGATCGCAAGTATTCATGGATATCCTGCCCGCTACAGAACTTGGTAATATTGCAAAATTGAAAAATCAGCATATTTTGCTGCGTGGTTATGAGAGTGCTAAAATGATCTCATGACTCCTGGGAAAAATCAAGGAATAGCTCTATATATAGAGACCTAATAACGTTAATTGATTCCAAAATTTAATTCGAAAAGTTATTCTATTGAGATTGCATTTTGATTGTATTTTTCAATGTCTGTAAGAAATACCTGTTGTCTTCAGATGATATTTCGTGAAAAATATACTGCGCCTCAATCGCAAGAATCTCATGATTACACGAATTCACGTGATAGAATTAAATAGGTTGATTTCTGTCTGTGTTCGCTTTCGGTTTTTTAAAATTTCAATTGGCTGAATAGTTCAATTAAGATCGTATGTATTCATGGATAGCCTGCTCGCTGGTGGACTGGGTAATATTGCGAAATTAAAAAATTAGCATATTTTGCTGCGTGGTTATAAGAGTGCTAAAATGATCTCATGACTCCTGGGAAAAATCAAGGAATGGCTCTATATATTGACATAATAACCTTAATTGATTTGAAAATTCAATTCGAAAAGTTATTCAATTGAGATTGCATTTTTATTGTCTTTTTCAATGTCTGTAAGAAATACCTGATGTCTTCAGATGATATTTCGTGAAAAATATACTGCGCCCCAATCGCAAGAATCTCATGATTACACGAATTCACGTGATAGGATATAATAGGTTGATTTCTGTCTCTGGTCGCTTTCGGTTTTTTAAAATTTCAATTCGTTAAACAGTTCAATTTAGATCGCATGTCTTCATGAATAACTTGCTCGCTGCAGAACTGGGTAATATTGTGATAATAAATAATCAGCATATTTTGCTGCGTGGTTATAGAAGTGCTAAAATGATCTCATGACTCCCAGGGAAAATCAAGGAATGGCTCTATATATTGACATAATAACGTTAATTGCTTTGAACATTTAATTCGAAAAGTTATTCTATTGAGATTGCATTTTGATTGTCTTTTTCAATGTCTGTAAGAAATACCTGATGTCTTCAGATGATATTTCGTGAAAAATATACTGCGCCCCAATCGCAAGAATCTCATGATTACACGAATTCACGTGATAGGATATAATAGGTTGATTTCTGTCTCTGTTCGCTTTCGGTTTTTTAAAATTCCAATTGGCTAAATAGTTCAATTGATATCGCATGTATTCATTGATAACCTGCTCGCTGCAGGACTGGGTAATATTGTGAGATTGAATAATCAGCATATTTTGCTGCGTGGTTATGAGAGTGCTAAAATGATCTCATGACTCCTGGGAAAAATCAAGGAGTAGCTCTATACATTGACATAATAACGTTAATTGATTTGAAAATTTAATTTGAAAAGTTATTTTATTGAGATTGCATTTTAGTTGTTGTTTTCAATGTCCGTAAGAAGTACATGATATCTTTAGCGGATATTTTGGGAAAAATATAATGCGCCTCAATCGCAAGAATCTCATGATTACACGAATTCATGTAATAGAATATGAGAGGTTGATTTCTGTCTCTGTTCACTTTCGGTTTTTTAAAATTTCAATTGGCTAAATAGTTCAATTGATATCGCATGTATTCATTGATAACCTGCTCGCTGCAGGAATGGGTAATATTGTGAGATTGAAAAATCAGCATATTTTGCTGCGTCGTTATGAGAGTGTTAAAATGATCTCACGACTCCTGGGAAAAATCAAGGAATAGCTCTATATATAGAGACCTAATAACTTTAATTGATTCCAAAATTTAATTCGAAAAGTTATTCTATTGAGGTTGCATTTTGATTGTCTTTTTCAATGTCTGTAAGAAATACCTGATGTCTTCAGATGATATTTCGTGAAAAAAATACTGCGCCCCAATCGCAAGAATCTCATGATTACACGAATTCACGTGATAGAATATAATAGGTTGATTTTTGTCTGTGTTCGCTTTCGGTTTTTTAAAATTTCAATTGGCTGAATAGTTCAATTAAGATCGCATGTTTTTATGGATAGCCTGCTCGCTGCAGGACTTCGTAATATTGCGAAGCTGAAAAATTAGCATATTTTGCTGCGTGGTTATAAGAGTGCTAAAATGATCTCATGACCCCTGGGAAAAATCAAGGAATGGCTCTATATATTGACATAATAACGTTAATTGATTTGAAAATTCAATTCGAAAAGTTATTCGATTGAGATTGCATTTTGATTGTCTTTTTCAATGTCTGCAAGAAATTCCTGATGACTTCAGATGATATTTCGTGATAAATATACTGCGCCACAATCGCAAGAATCTCATGATTACACGAATTCACGTGACAGGATATAATAGGTTGATTTCTGTCTCTGGTCGCTTTCGGTTTTTTAAAATTTCAATTCGTTAAACAGTTCAATTTAGATCGCATGTCTTCATGAATAACTTGCTCGCTGCAGGACTGGGTAATATTGTGATATTAAAAGATCAGCATATTTTGCTGCGTGTTTATAGAAGTGCTAAAATGATCTCATGACTCCCAGGGAAAATCAAGGAATGGCTCTATATATTGACATAATAACGTTAATTGCTTTGAACATTCAATTCGAAAAGTTATTCGATTGAGATTGCGTTTTGATTGTTGTTTTCAATGTCTGTAAAAAATACCTGATGTCATCAGAAGATATTACGAGGAAAATATACTGCGCCCCAATCGCAAGAATATCATGATTACACGAATTCACGTGATAGAATATAAGAGGTTGATTTCCGTTTCTATTGGCTTTCTGTTATTTGAAATTTTAATTCGCTGAATAGTTAAATTTAGATCGCAAGTATTCATGGATATCCTGCCCGCTACAGAACTTGGTAATATTGCAAAATTGAAAAATCAGCATATTTTGCTGCGTGGTTATGAGAGTGCTAAAATGATCTCATGACTCCTGGGAAAAATCAAGGAATAGCTCTATATATAGAGACCTAATAACGTTAATTGATTCCAAAATTTAATTCAAAAAGTTATTCTATTGAGATTGCATTTTGATTGTATTTTTCAATGTCTGTAAGAAATACCTGTTGTCTTCAGATGATATTTCGTGAAAAATATACTGCGCTTCAATCGCAAGAATCTTATGATTACACGAATTCACGTGATAGAATTAAATAGGTTGATTTCTGTCTGTGTTCGCTTTGGGTTTTTTAAAATTTCAATTGGCTGAATAGTTCAATTAAGATCGTATGTATTCATGGATAGCCTGCTCGCTGGTTGACTGCGTAATATTGCGAAATCGAAAAATTAGCATATTTTGCTGCGTGGTTATAAGAGTGCTAAAATGATCTCATGACTCCTGGGAAAAATCAAGGAATGGCTCTATATATTGACATAATAACCTTAATTGATTTGAAAATTCAATTCGAAAAGTTATTCGATTGAGATTGCATTTTGATTATCGTTTTCAATGTCTGTAAGAAATTCCTGATGTCTTCAGATGATATTTCGTGAAAAATATACTGCGCCCCAATCGCAAGAATCTCATGATTACACGAATTCACGTGATAGAATATAATAGGTTGATTTCTGTCGCTGGTCGCGTTCGGTTTTTTAAAATTTCAATTCGCTGAACAGTCCAATTTAGATCGCATGTCTTCATGAATAACTTGCTCGCTGCAGGACTGGGTAATATTGTGAGATTCAAAAATCAGCATATTTTGCTGCGTGGTTATAGAAGTGCTAATATGATCTCATGACTCCCAGGGAAAATCAAGGAATAGCTCTATATATTGACATAATAACGTTAATTGCTTTGAAAATTCAATTCGAAAAGTTATTCGATTGAGATTGCATTTTGATTGTTGTTTTCAATGTCTGTAAAAAATACCTGATGTCATCAGATGATATTTTGGGAAAAATATACTGCGCCTCAATCGCAAGAATCTCATGATTACACGAATTCATGTAATAGAATATGAAAGGTTGATTTCTGTCTCTGTTCGCTTTCGTTTTTTTAAAATTTCAATTGGCTAAATAGTTCAATTGATATCGCATGTATTCATTGATAACCTGCGCGCTGCAGGAATGGGTAATATTGTGAGATTGAAAAATCAGCATATTTTGCTGCGTCGTTATGAGAGTACTAAAATGATCTCACGACTCCTGGGAAAAATCAAGGAATAGCTCTATATACAGAGACCTAATAAGGTTAATTGATTCCAAAATTTAATTCGAAAAGTTATTCTATTGAGATTGCATTTTGATTGTCTTTTTCAATGTCTGTAAGAAATACCTGATGTCTTCAGACGATATTTCGTGAAAAATATACTGCGCCCCAATCGCAAGAATCTCATGATTACACGAATTCACGTGATAGAATATAATAGGTTGATTTCTGTCTCTGGTCGCTTTCGGTTTTTTAAAATTTCAATTCGTTAAACAGTTCAATTTAGATCACATGTCTTCATGAATAACTCGCTCGCTGCAGGACTGAGTAATATTGTGATATTAAAAAATCAGCATATTTTGCTGCGTGGTTATAGAAGTGCTAAAATGATCTCATGACTCCCAGGAAAAATCAAGGAATGGCTCTATATATTGACATAATAACGTTAATTGCCTTGAACATTCAATTCGAAACGTTATTCGATTGAGATTGCGTTTTGATTGTTGTTTTCAATGTCTGTAATAAATACCTGATGTCATCAGATGATATTTCGAGGAAAATATACTGCGCCCCAATCGCAAGAATTTCATGATTACACGAATTCACGTGATAGAATATAAGAGGTTGATTTCCGTTTCTATTGGCTTTCTGTTATTTAAAATTTTAATTCGCTGAATAGTTAAATTTAGATCGCAAGTATTCATGGATATCCTGCCCGCTACAGAACTTGGTAATATTGCAAAATTGAAAAATCAGCATATTTTGCTGCGTGGTTATGAGAGTGCTAAAATGATCTCATGACTCCTGGGAAAAATCAAGGAATAGCTCTATATATAGAGACCTAATAACGTTAATTGATTCCAAAATTTAATTCGAAAAGTTATTCTATTGAGATTGCATTTTGATTGTATTTTTCAATGTCTGTAAGAAATACCTGTTGTCTTCAGATGATATTTCGTGAAAAATATACTGCGCCTCAATCGCAAGAATCTCATGATTACACGAATTCACGTGATAGAATTAAATAGGTTGATTTCTGTCTGTGTTCGCTTTCGGTTTTTTAAAATTTCAATTGGCTGAATAGTTCAATTAAGATCGTATGTATTCATGGATAGCCTGCTCGCTGGTGGACTGGGTAATATTGCGAAATTGAAAAATTAGCATATTTTGCTGCGTGGTTATAAGAGTGCTAAAATGATCTCATGACTCCTGGGAAAAATCAAGGAATGGCTCTATATATTGACATAATAACCTTAATTGATTTGAAAATTCAATTCGAAAAGTTATTCAATTGAGATTGCATTTTTATTGTCTTTTTCAATGTCTGTAAGAAATACCTGATGTCTTCAGATGATATTTCGTGAAAAATATAGTGCGCCCCAATCGCAAGAATCTCATGATTACACGAATTCACGTGATAGGATATAATAGGTTGATTTCTGTCTCTGGTCGCTTTCGGTTTTTTAAAATTTCAATTCGTTAAACAGTTCAATTTAGATCGCATGTCTTCATGAATAACTTGCTCGCTGCAGAACTGGGTAATATTGTGATAATAAATAATCAGCATATTTTGCTGCGTGGTTATAGAAGTGCTAAAATGATCTCATGACTCCCAGGGAAAATCAAGGAATGGCTCTATATATTGACATAATAACGTTAATTGCTTTGAACATTTAATTCGAAAAGTTATTCTATTGAGATTGCATTTTGATTGTCTTTTTCAATGTCTGTAAGAAATACCTGATGTCTTCAGATGATATTTCGTGAAAAATATACTGCGCCCCAATCGCAAGAATCTCATGATTACACGAATTCACGTGATAGAATATAATAGGTTGATTTCTGTCTGTGTTCGCTTTCGGTTTTTTAAAATTTCAATTGGCTGAATATTTCAATTTAGATCACATGTATTCATGGATAGCCTGCTCGCTGCAGGACTGAGTAATATTGCGAAATTGAAAAATTAGCATATTTTGCTGCGTGGTTATAAGAGTGCTAAAATGATCTCATGACCCCTGGGAAAAATCAAGGAATGGCTCTATATATTGACATAATAACGTTAATTGATTTGAAAATTCAATTCGAAAAGTTATTCGATTGAGATTGCATTTTGATTGTTGTTTTCAATGTCTGTAAAAAATACCTGATGTCATCAGATGATATTTCGAGAAAAATATACTGCGCCCCAATCGCAAGAATTTCATGATTACACGAATTCACGTGATAGAATATAAGAGGTTGATTTCCGTATCTATTCGCTTTCGGTTATTTAAAATTTTAATTCGCGGAATAGTTAAATTTAGATCGCGAGTATTCATGGATATCCTGCCCGCTACAGAACTTCGTAATATTGCAAAATTGAAAAATCAGCATATTTTTCTGCGTGGTTACAAGAGTGCTGAAACAAATTCATGACTCCTGGGAAAAATCAAGGAGTAGCTCTATACCTTGACATAATAACGTTAATTGATTTGAAAATTTAATTCGAAAAGTTATTTTATTGAGATTGCACTTTATTTGTTGTTTTCAATGTCCGTAAGAAGTACATGATGTCTTTAGCAGATATTTTGGGAAAAATATACTGCGCCTTAATCGCAAGAATCTCATGATTACACGTATTCATGTAATAGAATATGAGAGGTTTATTTCTGTCTCTGTTCGCTTTCGGTTTTTTAAAATTTCAATTGGCTGAATAGTTCGATTTAGATCACATGTATTCATGGATAGCCTGCTCGCTGCAGGACTGAGTAATATTGCGAAATTGGAAAATTAGCATATTTTGCTGCGTGGTTATAAGAGTGCTAAAATGATCTCATGACCCCTGGGAAAAATCAAGGAATGGCTCTATATATTGACATAATAACCTTAATTGATTTGAAAATTCAATTCGAAAAGTTATTCGATTGAGATTGCATTTTGATTGTTCTTTTCAATGTCTGTAAAAAATACCTGATGTCATCAGATGATATTTCGGGAAAAATATACTGCGCCTCAATCGCAAGAATCTCATAATAACACGAATTCATGTAATAGAATATGAGAGGTTGATTTCCGTCTTTGTTCGCTTTCGGTTTTTTAAAATTTCACTTGGCTAAATAGTTCAATTGAAATCGCATGTATTCATTCATAACCTGCTCGCTGCAGGACTGGGTAATATTGTGAGATTGAAAAATCATCATATTTTCCTGCGTGGTTATGAGAGTGCTAAAATGATCTCATGACTCCTGAGAAAAGTCAAGGAATGGCTCTATATATTGACATAATAACGTTAATTGATTTTAATATTCAATTCGAAAAGTTATTCGATTGAGATTGCATTTTAATAGTTGTTTTCAATGTCTGTAAAAAATACCTAATGTCATCAGATTATATTTCGAGGAAAATATACTGCGCCCCAATCGCAAGAATTTCATGATTACACGAATTCACGTGATAGAATATAAGAGGTTGATTTCCGTATCTATTCGCTTTCGGTTATTTAAAATTTTAATTCGCTGAATAGTGAAATTTAGATCGCAGGTATTCATGGATAACCTGCCCGCTACAGAACTTGGTAATATTGCAAAATTGAAAAATCAGCATATTTTGCTGCGTGGTTACAAGAGTGCTGAAACAAATTCATGACTCCTGGGAAAAATCAAGGACTAGCTCTATACCTTGACATAATAACGTTAATTGATTTGAAAATTTAATTCGAAAAGTTATTTTATTGACATTGCATTTTAATTGTTGTTTTCAAAGTCTGTAAGAAGTACCTGTTTTCTTTAGCGAATATTTCGGGAAAAATATACTGCGCCTCAATCGCAAGAATCTCATGATTACACGAATTCATGTAATAGAATAGGAGAGGTTGATTTCTGTCTCTGTTCGCTTTCGGTTTTTTAAAATTTCAATTCGCTGAATAGTTCAATTTAGATCGCATGTATTTATGGATAGCCTGCTCGCTGCAGGACTGAGTAATATTGCGAAATTGGAAAATTAGCATATTTTGCTGCGTGGTTATAAAAGTGCTAAAATGATCTCATGACCCCTGGGAAAAATCAAGGAATGGCTCTATATATTGACATAATAACCTTAATTGATTTGAAAATTTAATTCGAAAAGTTATTCTATTGAGATTGCATTTTGATTGTCTTTTTCAATGTCTGTAAGAAATACCTGATGTCTTAAGATGATATTTCGTGAAAAATATACTGCGCCCCAATCGCAAGAATCTCATGATTACACGAATTCACGTGATAGAATATAATAGGTTGATTTCTGTCTGTGTTCGCTTTCGGTTTTTTAAAATTACAATTGGCTGAATAATTCAATTTAGATCACATGTATTCATGGATAGCCTGCTCGCTGCAGGACAGAGTAATATTGCGAAATTGAAAAATTAGCATCTTTTGCTGCGTGGTTATAAGAGTGCTAAAATGATCTCATGACCCCTGGGAAAAATCAAGGAATGGCTCTATATATTGACATAATAACGTTAATTGATTTGAAAATTCAATTCGAAAAGTTATTCGATTGAGATTGCATTTTGATTGTTGTTTTCAATGTCTGTAAAAAATACCTGATGTCATCAGATGATATTTTGGGAAAAATATACTGCGCCTCAATCGCAAGAATCTCATGATTACACGAATTCATGTAATAGAATATGAAAGGTTTATTTCTGTCTCTGTTCGCATTCGTTTTTTTTAAATTTCAATTGGCTAAATAGTTCAATTGATATCGCATGTATTCATTGATAACCTGCGCGCTGCAGGAATGGGTAATATTGTGAGATTGAAAAATCAGCATATTTTGCTGCGTCGTTATGAGAGTACTAAAATGATCTCACGACTCCTGGGAAAAATCAAGGAATAGCTCTATATACAGAGACCTAATAACGTTAATAGATTCCAAAATTTAATTCGAAAAGTTATTCTATTGAGATTGCATTTTGATTGTCTTTTTCAATGTCTGTAAGAAATACCTGATGTCTTCAGATGATATTTCGTGAAAAATATACTGCGCCCCAATCGCAAGAATCTCATGATTACACGAATTCACGTGATAGAATATAATAGGTTGATTTCTGTCTGTGTTCGCTTTCGGTTTTTTAAAATTTCAATTGGCTAAATAATTCAATTAAGATCGCATGTATTCATGGATAGCCTGCTCGCTGCAGGACTGGGTAATATTGCGAAATTGAAAAATTAGCATATTTTGCTGCGTGGTTATAAGAGTGCTAAAATGATCTCATGACCCCTGGGAAAAATCAAGGAATGGCTCTATATATTGACATAATAACATTAATTGATTTAAAAATTCAATTCGAAAAGTTATTCGATTGAGATTGCATTTTGATTGTCTTTTTCAATGTCTGTAAGAAATTCCTGATGTCTTCAGATGATATTTCGTGAAAAATATACTGCGCCCCCATCGCAAGAATCTCATGATTACACGAATTCCCGTGATAGGATATAATAGGTTGATTTCTGTCTCTGGTCGCTTTCGGTTTTTGAAAATTTCAATTCGTTAAACAGTTCAATTTAGATCGCATGTCTTCATGAATAACTCGCTCGCTGCAGGACTGAGTAATATTGTGATATTAAAAAATCAGCATATTTTGCTGCGTGGTTATAGAAGTGCTAAAATGATCTCATGACTCCCAGGAAAAATCAAGGAATGGCTCTATATATTGACATAATAACGTTAATTGCTTTGAACATTCAATTCGAAACGTTATTCGATTGAGATTGCGTTTTGATTGTTGTTTTCAATGTCTGTAAAAAATACCTGATGTCATCAGATGATATTTCGAGGAAAATATACTGCGCCCCAATCGCAAGAATTTCATGATTACACGAATTCACGTGATAGAATATAAGAGGTTGATTTCCGTTTCTATTGGCTTTCTGTTATTTAAAATTTTAATTCGCTGAATAGTTAAATTTAGATCGCAAGTATTCATGGACATCCTGCCCGCTACAGAACTTGGTAATATTGCAAAATTGAAAAATCAGCATATTTTGCTGCGTGGTTATTAGAGTGCTAAAATGATCTCATGACTCCTGGGAAAAATCAAGGAATAGCTCTATATATAAGGACCTAATAACGTTAATTGATTCCAAAATTTAATTCGAAAAGTTATTCTATTGAGATTGCATTTTGATTGTCTTTTTTAATGTGTGTAAGAAATACCTGTTGTCTTCAGATGATATTTCGTGAAAAATATACTGCGCCTCAATCGCAAGAATCTCATGATTACACGAATTCACGTGATAGAATTAAATAGGTTGATTTCTGTCTGTGTTCGCTTTCGGTTTTTTAAAATTTCAATTGGCTGAATAGTTCAATTAAGATCGTATGTATTCATGGATAGCCTGCTCGCTGGTGGACTGGGTAATATTGCGAAATTGAAAAATTAGCATATTTTGCTGCGTGGTTATAAGAGTGCTAAAATGATCTCATGACTCCTGGGAAAAATCAAGGAATGGCTCTATATATTGACATAATAACCTTAATTGATTTGAAAATTCAATTCGAAAAGTTATTCAATTGAGATTGCATTTTTATTGTCTTTTTCAATGTCTGTAAGAAATTCCTGATGTCTTCAGATGATATTTCGTGAAAAATATACTGCGCCCCAATCGCAAGAATCTCAAGAATACACGAATTCACGTGATAGAATATAATAGGTTGATTTCTGTCTCTGGTCGCTTTCGGTTTCTTAAAATTCCAATTCGCTGAACAGTCCAATTTAGATCGCATGTCTTTATGAATAACTTGCTCGCAGCAGGACTGGGTAATATTGTGAGATTAAAAAATCAGCATATTTTGCTGCGTGGTTATAGAAGTGCTAATATGATCTTATGACTCCTGGGAAAAATCAAGGAATGGCTCTATATATTAACATAATAACCTTAATTGATTCTAAAATTTAATTCGAAAAGTTATTCTATTCAGATTGCATTTCGATTGTCTTTTTCAATGTCTGTAAGAAATACCTGATGTCTTCAGATGATATTTCGTGAAAAATATACTGCGCCCCAATTGCAAGAATCTCATGATTACACGAATTCACGTGATAGGATATAATAGGTTGATTTCTGTCTCTGGTCGCTTTCGGTTTTTTAAAATTTCAATTCGTTAAACAGTTCAATTTAGATCGCATGTCTTCATGAATAACTTGCTCGCTGCAGGACTGGGTAATATTGTGATAATAAAAAATCAGCATATTTTGCTGCGTGGTTATAGAAGTGCTAAAATGATCTCATGACTCCCAGGGAAAATCAAGGAATGGCTCTATATATTGACATAATAACGTTAATTGCTTTGAACATTTAATTCGAAAAGTTATTCTATTGAGATTGCATGTTGATTGTCTTTTTCAATGTCTGTAAGAAATACCTGATGTCTTCAGATGATATTTCGTGAAAAATATACTGCGCCCCAATCGCAAGAATCTCATGATTACACGAATTCACGTGATAGAATATAATAGGTTGATTTCTGTCTGTGTTCGCTTTCGGTTTTTTAAAATTTCAATTGGCTGAATAGTTCAATTTAGATCACATGTATTCATGGATAGCCTGCTCGCTGCAGGACTGAGTAATATTGCGAAATTGAAAAATTAGCATATTTTGCTGCGTGGTTATAAGAGTGCTAAAATGATCTCATGACCCCTGGGAAAAATCAAGGAATGGCTCTATATATTGACATAATAACGTTAATTGATTTGAAAATTCAATTCGAAAAGTTATTCGATTGAGATTGCATTTTGATTGTTGTTTTCAATGTCTGTAAAAAATACCTGATGTCATCAGATGATATTTCGAGAAAAATATACTGCGCCCCAATCGCAAGAATTTCATGATTACACGAATTCACGTGATAGAATATAAGAGGTTGATTTCCGTATCTATTCGCTTTCGGTTATTTAAAATTTTAATTCGCGGAATAGTTAAATTTAGATCGCAAGTATTCATGGATATCCTGCCCGCTACAGAACTTCGTAATATTGCAAAATTGAAAAATCAGCATATTTTGCTGCGTGGTTACAAGAGTGCTGAAACAAATTCATGACTCCTGGGAAAAATCAAGGAGTAGCTCTATACCTTGACATAATAACGTTAATTGATTTGAAAATTTAATTCGAAAAGTTATTTTATTGAGATTGCATTTTAGTTGTTGTTTTCAATGTCCGTAAGAAGTACATGATGTCTTTAGCGGATATTTTGGGAAAAATATACTGCGCCTCAATCGCAAGAATCTCATGATTACACGAATTCATGTAATAGAATATGAGAGGTTGATTTCTGTCTCTGTTCGCTTTCGGTTTTTTAAAATTTCAATTGGCTAAATAGTTCAATTGATATTGCATGTATTCATTGATAACCTGCTCGCTGCAGGAATGGGTAATATTGTGAGATTGAAAAATCAGCATATTTTGCTGCGTCGTTATGAGAGTGTTAAAATGATCTCACGACTCCTGGGAAAAATCAAGGAATAGCTCTATATATAGAGACCTAATAACGTTAATTGATTCCAAAATTTAATTCGAAAAGTTATTCTATTGAGATTGCATTTTGATTGTCTTTTTCAATGTCTGTAAGAAATACCTGATGTCTTCAGATGATATTTCGTGAAAAATATACTGCGCCCCAATCGCAAGAATCTCATGATTACGCGAATTCACGTGATAGAATATAATAGGTTGATTTCTGTCTGTGTTCGCTTTCGGTTTTTTAAAATTTCAATTGGCTGAAAAGTTCAATTAAGATCGCACGTATTTATGGATAGCCTGCTCGCTGCAGGACTGGGTAATATTGCGAAATTGAAAAATTAGCATATTTTGCTGCGTGGTTATAAGAGTGCTAAAATGATCTCATGACCCCTGGGAAAAATCAAGGAATGGCTCTATATATTGACATAATAACGTTAATTGATTTGAAAATTCAAGCCGAAAAGTTATTCGATTGAGATTGCATTTTGATTGTCTTTTTCAATGTCTGCAAGAAATTCCTGATGTCTTCAGATGATATTTCGTGAAAAATATACTGCGCCCCAATCGCAAGAATCTCATGATTACACGAATTCACGTGATAGGATATAATAGGTTGATTTCTGTCTCTGGTCGCTTTCGGTTTTTTAAAATTTCAATTCGTTAAACAGTTCAATTTATATCGCATGTCTTCATGAATAACTTGCTCGCTGCAGGACTAGGTAATATTGTGGTAATAAAAAATCAGCATATTTTGCTGCGTGGTTATAGAAGTGCTAAAATGATCTCATGACTCCCAGGGAAAATCAAGGAATGGCTCTATATATTGACATAATAACGTTTATTGCTTTGAACATTTAATTCGAAAAGTTATTGTATTGGGATTGCATTTTGATTGTCTTTTTCAATGTCTGTAAGAAATACCTGATGTCTTCAGATGATATTTCGTGAAAAATATACTGCGCCCCAATCGCAAGAATCTCATGATTACACGAATTCACGTGATAGAATATAATAGGTTGATTTCTGTCTGTGTTCGCTTTCGGTTTTTTAAAATTTCAATTGGCTGAATAGTTCAATTTAGATCACATGTATTCATGGATAGCCTGCTCGCTGCAGGACTGAGTAATATTGCGAAATTGAAAAATTAGCATATTTTGCTGCGTGGTTATAAGAGTGCTAAAATGATCTCATGACCCCTGGGAAAAATCAAGGAATGGCTCTATATATTGACATAATAACGTTAATTGATTTGAAAATTCAATTCGAAAAGTTATTCGATTGAGATTGCATTTTGATTGTTGTTTTCAATGTCTGTAAAAAATACCTGATGTCATCAGATGATATTTCGAGAAAAATATACTGCGCCCCAATCGCAAGAATTTCATGATTACACGAATTCACGTGATAGAATATAAGAGGTTGATTTCCGTATCTATTCGCTTTCGGTTATTTTAAATTTTAATTCGCGGAATAGTTAAATTTAGATCGCAAGTATTCATGGATATCCTGCCCGCTACAGAACTTCGTAATATTGCAAAATTGAAAAATCAGCATATTTTGCTGCGTGGTTACAAAAGTGCTGAAACAAATTCATGACTCCTGGGAAAAATCAAGGAGTAGCTCTATACCTTGACATAATAACGTTAATTGATTTGAAAATTTAATTCGAAAAGTTATTTTATTGAGATTGCACTTTAGTTGTTGTTTTCAATGTCCGTAAGAAGTACATGATGTCTTTAGCGGATATTTTGGGAAAAATATACTGCGCCTTAATCGCAAGAATCTCATGATTACACGAATTCATGTAATAGAATATGAGAGGTTTATTTCTGTCTCTGTTCGCTTTCGGTTTTTTAAAATTTCAATTGGCTGAATAGTTCAATTTAGATCACATGTATTCATGGATAGCCTGCTCGCTGCAGGACTGAGTAATATTGCGAAATTGAAAAATTAGCATATTTTGCTGCGTGGTTATAAGAGTGCTAAAATGATCTCATGACCCCTGGGAAAAATCAAGGAATGGCTCTATATATTGACATAATAACGTTAATTGATTCAAAAATTCAATTCGAAAAGTTATTCGATTGAGATTGCATTTTGATTGTTGTTTTCAATGTCTGTAAAAAATACCTGATGTCATCAGATGATATTTTGGGAAAAATATACTGCGCCTCAATCGCAAGAATCTCATGATTACACGAATTCATGTAATAGAATATGAGAGGTTGATTTCTGTCTCTGTTCGCTTTCGGTTTTTTAAAATTTCAATTGGCTAAATAGTTCAATTGATATCGCATGTATTCATTGATAACCTGCTCGCTGCAGGAATGGGTAATATAGTGAGATTGAAAAATCAGCATATTTTGCTGCGTCGTTATGAGAGTGTTAAAATGATCTCACGACTCCTGGGAAAAATCAAGGAATAGCTCTATATATAGAGACCTAATAACGTTAATTGATTCCAAAATTTAATTCGAAAAGTTATTCTATTGAGATTGCATTTTGATTGTCTTTTTCAATGTCTGTAAGAAATACCTGATGTCTTCAGATGATATTTCGTGAAAAATATACTGCGCCCCAATCGCAAGAATCTCATGATTACACGAATTCACGTGATAGAATATAATAGGTTGATTTCTGTCTCTGGTCGCTTTCGGTTTCTTAAAATTTCAATTCGCTGAACAGTCCAATTTAGATCGCATGTCTTCATGAATAACTTGCTCGCAGCAGGAATGGGTAATATAGTGAGATTGAAAAATCAGCATATTTTGCTGCGTCGTTATGAGAGTGTTAAAATGATCTCACGACTCCTGGGAAAAATCAAGGAATAGCTCTATATATAGAGACCTAATAACCTTAATTGATTTGAAAATTCAATTCGAAAAGTTATTCAATTGAGATTGCATTTTTATTGTCTTTTTCAATGTCTGTAAGAAATTCCTGATGTCTTCAGATGATATTTCGTGAAAAATATACTGCGCCCCAATCGCAAGAATCTCATGAATACACGAATTCACGTGATAGAATATAATAGGTTGATTTCTGTCTCTGGTCGCTTTCGGTTTCTTAAAATTTCAATTCGCTGAACAGTCCAATTTAGATCGCATGTCTTCATGAATAACTTGCTCGCAGCAGGACTGGGTAATATTGTGAGATTAAAAAATCAGCATATTTTGCTGCGTGGTTATAGAAGTGCTAATATGATCTTATGACTCCTGGGAAAAATCAAGGAATGGCTCTATATATTAACATAATAACCTTAATTGATTCTAAAATTTAATTCGAAAAGTTATTCTATTGAGATTGCATTTCGATTGTCTTTTTCAATGTCTGTAAGAAATACCTGATGTCTTCAGATGATATTTCGTAAAAAATATACTGCGCCCCAATTGCAAGAATCTCATGATTACACGAATTCACGTGATAGGATATAATAGGTTGATTTCTGTCTCTGGTCGCTTTCGGTTTTTTAAAATTTCAATTCGTTAAACAGTTCAATTTAGATCGCATGTCTTCATGAATAACTTGCTCGCTGCAGGACTGGGTAATATTGTGATAATAAAAAATCAGCATATTTTGCTGCGTGGTTATAGAAGTGCTAAAATGATCTCATGACTCCCAGGGAAAATCAAGGAATGGCTCTATATATTGACATAATAACGTTAATTGCTTTGAACATTTAATTCGAAAAGTTATTCTATTGAGATTGCATGTTGATTGTCTTTTTCAATGTCTGTAAGAAATACCTGATGTCTTCAGATGATATTTCGTGAAAAATATACTGCGCCCCAATCGCAAGAATCTCATGATTACACGAATTCACGTGATAGAATATAATAGGTTGATTTCTGTCTGTGTTCGCTTTCGGTTTTTTAAAATTTCAATTGGCTAAATAGTTCAATTTAGATCACATGTATTCATGGATAGCCTGCTCGCTGCAGGACTGAGTAATATTGCGAAATTGAAAAATTAGCATATTTTTCTGCGTGGTTATAAGAGTGCTAAAATGATCTTATGACCCCTGGGAAAAATCAAGGAATGGCTCTATATATTGACATAATAACGTTAATTGATTTGAAAATTCAATTCGAAAAGTTATTCGATTGAGATTGCATTTTGATTGTTGTTTTCAATGTCTGTAAAAAATACCTGATGTCATCAGATGATATTTCGAGAAAAATATACTGCGCCCCAATCGCAAGAATTTCATGATTACACGAATTCACGTGATAGAATATAAGAGGTTGATTTCCGTATCTATTCGCTTTCGGTTATTTAAAATTTTAATTCGCGGAATAGTTAAATTTAGATCGCAAGTATTCATGGATATCCTGCCCGCTACAGAACTTCGTAATATTGCAAAATTGAAAAATCAGCATATTTTGCTGCGTGGTTACAAGAGTGCTGAAACAAATTCATGACTCCTGGGAAAAGTCAAGGAGTAGCTCTATACCTTGACATAATAACGTTAATTGATTTGAAAATTTAATTCGAAAAGTTATTTTATTGAGATTGCATTTTAGTTGTTGTTTTCAATGTCCGTAAGAAGTACATGATGTCTTTAGCGGATATTTTGGGAAAAATATACTGCGCCTCAATCGCAAGAATCTCATGATTACACGAATTCATGTAATAGAATATGAGAGGTTGATTTCTGTCCTGTTCGCTTTCGGTTTTTTAAAATTTCAATTGGCTAAATAGTTCAATTGATATTGCATGTATTCATTGATAACCTGCTCGCTGCAGGAATGGGTAATATTGTGAGATTGAAAAATCAGCATATTTTGCTGCGTCGTTATGAGAGTGTTAAAATGATCTCACGACTCCTGGGAAAAATCAAGGAATAGCTCTATATATAGAGACCTAATAACGTTAATTGATTCCAAAATTTAATTCGAAAAGTTATTCTATTGAGATTGCATTTTGATTGTCTTTTTCAATGTCTGTAAGAAATACCTGATGTCTTCAGATGATATTTCGTGAAAAATATACTGCGCCCCAATCGCAAGAATCTCATGATTACGCGAATTCACGTGATAGAATATAATAGGTTGATTTCTGTCTGTGTTCGCTTTCGGTTTTTTAAAATTTCAATTGGCTGAATAGTTCAATTAAGATCGCACGTATTTATGGATAGCCTGCTCGCTGCAGGACTGGGTAATATTGCGAAATTGAAAAATTAGCATATTTTGCTGCGTGGTTATAAGAGTGCTAAAATGATCTCATGACCCCTGGGAAAAATCAAGGAATGGCTCTATCTATTGACATAATAACGTTAATTGATTTGAAAATTCAAGCCGAAAAGTTATTCGATTGAGATTGCATTTTGATTGTCTTTTTCAATGTCTGCAAGAAATTCCTGATGTCTTCAGATGATATTTCGTGAAAAATATACTGCGCCCCAATCGCAAGAATCTCATGATTACACGAATTCACGTGATAGGATATAATAGGTTGATTTCTGTCTCTGGTCGCTTTCGGTTTTTTAAAATTTCAATTGGCTGAATAGTTCAATTTAGATCACATGTATTAATGGATAGCCTGCTCGCTGCAGGACTGAGTAATATTGCGAAATTGAAAAATCAGCATATTTTGCTGCGTGGTTACAAGAGTGCTGAAACAAATTCATGACTCCTGGGAAAAATCAAGGAGTAGCTCTATACCTTGACATAATAACGTTAATTGATTTGAAAATTTAATTCGAAAAGTTATTTTATTGAGATTGCACTTTAGTTGTTGTTTTCAATGTCCGTAAGAAGTACATGATGTCTTTAGCGGATATTTTGGGAAAAATATACTGCGCCTTAATCGCAAGAATCTCATGATTACACGAATTCATGTAATAGAATATGAGAGGTTTATTATGTCTCTGTTCGCTTTCGGTTTTTTAAAATTTCAATTGGCTGAATAGTTCAATTTAGATCACATGTATTCATGGATAGCCTGCTCGCTGCAGGACTGAGTAATATTGCGAAATTGAAAAATTAGCATATTTTGCTGCGTGGTTATAAGAGTGCTAAAATGATCTCATGACCCCTGGGAAAAATCAAGGAATGGCTCTATATATTGACATAATAACGTTAATTGATTCAAAAATTCAATTCGAAAAGTTATTCGATTGAGATTGCATTTTGATTGTTGTTTTCAATGTCTGTAAAAAATACCTGATGTCATCAGATGATATTTTGGGAAAAATATACTGCGCCTCAATCGCAAGAATCTCATGATTACACGAATTCATGTAATAGAATATGAGAGGTTGATTTCTGTCTCTGTTCGCTTTCGGTTTTTTAAAATTTCAATTGGCTAAATAGTTCAATTGATATCGCATGTATTCATTGATAACCTGCTCGCTGCAGGAATGGGTAATATAGTGAGATTGAAAAATCAGCATATTTTGCTGCGTCGTTATGAGAGTGTTAAAATGATCTCACGACTCCTGGGAAAAATCAAGGAATAGCTCTATATATAGAGACCTAATAACGTTAATTGATTCCAAAATTTAATTCGAAAAGTTATTCTATTGAGATTGCATTTTGATTGTCTTTTTCAATGTCTGTAAGAAATACCTGATGTCTTCAGATGATATTTCGTGAAAAATATACTGCGCCCCAATCGCAAGAATCTCATGATTACACGAATTCACGTGATAGAATATAATAGGTTGATTTCTGTCTCTGGTCGCTTTCGGTTTCTTAAAATTTCAATTCGCTGAACAGTCCAATTTAGATCGCATGTCTTCATGAATAACTTGCTCGCAGCAGGAATGGGTAATATAGTGAGATTGAAAAATCAGCATATTTTGCTGCGTCGTTATGAGAGTGTTAAAATGATCTCACGACTCCTGGGAAAAATCAAGGAATAGCTCTATATATAGAGACCTAATAACCTTAATTGATTTGAAAATTCAATTCGAAAAGTTATTCAATTGAGATTGCATTTTTATTGTCTTTTTCAATGTCTGTAAGAAATTCCTGATGTCTTCAGATGATATTTCGTGAAAAATATACTGCGCCCCAATCGCAAGAATCTCATGAATACACGAATTCACGTGATAGAATATAATAGGTTGATTTTAGTCTCTGGTCGCTTTCGGTTTCTTAAAATTTCAATTCGCTGAACAGTCCAATTTAGATCGCATGTCTTCATGAGTAACTTGCTCGCAGCAGGACTGGGTAATATTGTGAGATTAAAAAATCAGCATATTTTGCTGCGTGGTTATAGAAGTGCTAATATGATCTTATGACTCCTGCGAAAAATCAAGGAATGGCTCTATATATTAACATAATAACCTTAATTGATTCTAAAATTTAATTCGAAAAGTTATTCTATTGAGATTGCATTTCGATTGTCTTTTTCAATGTCTGTAAGAAATACCTGATGTCTTCAGATGATATTTCGTAAAAAATATACTGCGCCCCAATTGCAAGAATCTCATGATTACACGAATTCACGTGATAGGATATAATAGGTTGATTTCTGTCTCTGGTCGCTTTCGGTTTTTTAAAATTTCAATTCGTTAAACAGTTCAATTTAGATCGCATGTCTTCATGAATAACTTGCTCGCTGCAGGACTGGGTAATATTGTGATAATAAAAAATCAGCATATTTTGCTGCGTGGTTATAGAAGTGCTAAAATGATCTCATGACTCCCAGGGAAAATCAAGGAATGGCTCTATATATTGACATAATAACGTTAATTGCTTTGAACATTTAATTCGAAAAGTTATTCTATTGAGATTGCATGTTGATTGTCTTTTTCAATGTCTGTAAGAAATACCTGATGTCTTCAGATGATATTTCGTGAAAAATATACTGCGCCCCAATCGCAAGAATCTCATGATTACACGAATTCACGTGATAGAATATAATAGGTTGATTTCTGTCTGTGTTCGCTTTCGGTTTTTTAAAATTTCAATTGGCTAAATAGTTCAATTTAGATCACATGTATTCATGGATAGCCTGCTCGCTGCAGGACTGAGTAATATTGCGAAATTGAAAAATTAGCATATTTTTCTGCGTGGTTATAAGAGTGCTAAAATGATCTTATGACCCCTGGGAAAAATCAAGGAATGGCTCTATATATTGACATAATAACGTTAATTGATTTGAAAATTCAATTCGAAAAGTTATTCGATTGAGATTGCATTTTGATTGTTGTTTTCAATGTCTGTAAAAAATACCTGATGTCATCAGATGATATTTCGAGAAAAATATACTGCGCCCCAATCGCAAGAATTTCATGATTACACGAATTCACGTGATAGAATATAAGAGGTTGATTTCCGTATCTATTCGCTTTCGGTTATTTAAAATTTTAATTCGCGGAATAGTTAAATTTAGATCGCAAGTATTCATGGATATCCTGCCCGCTACAGAACTTCGTAATATTGCAAAATTGAAAAATCAGCATATTTTGCTGCGTGGTTACAAGAGTGCTGAAACAAATTCATGACTCCTGGGAAAAATCAAGGAGTAGCTCTATACCTTGACATAATAACGTTAATTGATTTGAAAATTTAATTCGAAAAGTTATTTTATTGAGATTGCATTTTAGTTGTTGTTTTCAATGTCCGTAAGAAGTACATGATGTCTTTAGCGGATATTTTGGGAAAAATATACTGCGCCTCAATCGCAAGAATCTCATGATTACACGAATTCATGTAATAGAATATGAGAGGTTGATTTCTGTCCTGTTCGCTTTCGGTTTTTTAAAATTTCAATTGGCTAAATAGTTCAATTGATATTGCATGTATTCATTGATAACCTGCTCGCTGCAGGAATGGGTAATATTGTGAGATTGAAAAATCAGCATATTTTGCTGCGTCGTTATGAGAGTGTTAAAATGATCTCACGACTCCTGGGAAAAATCAAGGAATAGCTCTATATATAGAGACCTAATAACGTTAATTGATTCCAAAATTTAATTCGAAAAGTTATTCTATTGAGATTGCATTTTGATTGTCTTTTTCAATGTCTGTAAGAAATACCTGATGTCTTCAGATGATATTTCGTGAAAAATATACTGCGCCCCAATCGCAAGAATCTCATGATTACGCGAATTCACGTGATAGAATATAATAGGTTGATTTCTGTCTGTGTTCGCTTTCGGTTTTTTAAAATTTCAATTGGCTGAATAGTTCAATTAAGATCGCACGTATTTATGGATAGCCTGCTCGCTGCAGGACTGGGTAATATTGCGAAATTGAAAAATTAGCATATTTTGCTGCGTGGTTATAAGAGTGCTAAAATGATCTCATGACCCCTGGGAAAAATCAAGGAATGGCTCTATATATTGACATAATAACGTTAATTGATTTGAAAATTCAAGCCGAAAAGTTATTCGATTGAGATTGCATTTTGATTGTCTTTTTCAATGTCTGCAAGAAATTCCTGATGTCTTCAGATGATATTTCGTGAAAAATATACTGCGCCCCAATCGCAAGAATCTCATGATTACACGAATTCACGTGATAGGATATAATAGGTTGATTTCTGTCTCTGGTCGCTTTCGGTTTTTTAAAATTTCAATTGGCTGAATAGTTCAATTTAGATCACATGTATTCATGGATAGCCTGCTCGCTGCAGGACTGAGTAATATTGCGAAATTGAAAAATCAGCATATTTTGCTGCGTGGTTACAAGAGTGCTGAAACAAATTCATGACTCCTGGGAAAAATCAAGGAGTAGCTCTATACCTTGACATAATAACGTTAATTGATTTGAAAATTTAATTCGAAAAGTTATTTTATTGAGATTGCACTTTAGTTGTTGTTTTCAATGTCCGTAAGAAGTACATGATGTCTTTAGCGGATATTTTGGGAAAAATATACTGCGCCTTAATCGCAAGAATCTCATGATTACACGAATTCATGTAATAGAATATGAGAGGTTTATTATGTCTCTGTTCGCTTTCGGTTTTTTAAAATTTCAATTGGCTGAATAGTTCAATTTTGATCACATGTATTCATGGATAGCCTGCTCGCTGCAGGACTGAGTAATATTGCGAAATTGAAAAATTAGCATATTTTGCTGCGTGGTTATAAGAGTGCTAAAATGATCTCATGACCCCTGGGAAAAATCAAGGAATGGCTCTATATATTGACATAATAACGTTAATTGATTCAAAAATTCAATTCGAAAAGTTATTCGATTGAGATTGCATTTTGATTGTTGTTTTCAATGTCTGTAAAAAATACCTGATGTCATCAGATGATATTTTGGGAAAAATATACTGCGCCTCAATCGCAAGAATCTCATGATTACACGAATTCATGTAATAGAATATGAGAGGTTGATTTCTGTCTCTGTTCGCTTTCGGTTTTTTAAAATTTCAATTGGCTAAATAGTTCAATTGATATCGCATGTATTCATTGATAACCTGCTCGCTGCAGGAATGGGTAATATAGTGAGATTGAAAAATCAGCATATTTTGCTGCGTCGTTATGAGAGTGTTAAAATGATCTCACGACTCCTGGGAAAAATCAAGGAATAGCTCTATATATAGAGACCTAATAACGTTAATTGATTCCAAAATTTAATTTGAAAAGTTATTCTATTGAGATTGCATTTTGATTGTCTTTTTCAATGTCTGTAAGAAATACCTGATGTCTTCAGATGATATTTCGTGAAAAATATACTGCGCCCCAATCGCAAGAATCTCATGATTACACGAATTCACGTGATAGAATATAATAGGTTGATTTCTGTCTCTGGTCGCTTTCGGTTTCTTAAAATTTCAATTCGCTGAACAGTCCAATTTAGATCGCATGTCTTCATGAATAACTTGCTCGCAGCAGGAATGGGTAATATAGTGAGATTGAAAAATCAGCATATTTTGCTGCGTCGTTATGAGAGTGTTAAAATGATCTCACGACTCCTGGGAAAAATCAAGGAATAGCTCTATATATAGAGACCTAATAACCTTAATTGATTTGAAAATTCAATTCGAAAAGTTATTCAATTGAGATTGCATTTTTATTGTCTTTTTCAATGTCTGTAAGAAATTCCTGATGTCTTCAGATGATATTTCGTGAAAAATATACTGCGCCCCAATCGCAAGAATCTCATGAATACACGAATTCACGTGATAGAATATAATAGGTTGATTTTAGTCTCTGGTCGCTTTCGGTTTCTTAAAATTTCAATTCGCTGAACAGTCCAATTTAGATCGCATGTCTTCATGAATAACTTGCTCGCAGCAGGACTAGGTAATATTGTGAGATTAAAAAATCAGCATATTTTGCTGCGTGGTTATAGAAGTGCTAATATGATCTTATGACTCCTGCGAAAAATCAAGGAATGGCTCTATATATTAACATAATAACCTTAATTGATTCTAAAATTTAATTCGAAAAGTTATTCTATTGAGATTGCATTTCGATTGTCTTTTTCAATGTCTGTAAGAAATACCTGATGTCTTCAGATGATATTTCGTGAAAAATATACTGCGCCCCAATTGCAAGAATCTCATGATTACACGAATTCACGTGATAGGATATAATAGGTTGATTTCTGTCTCTGGTCGCTTTCGGTTTTTTAAAATTTCAATTCGTTAAACAGTTCAATTTAGATCGCATGTCTTCATGAATAACTTGCTCGCTGCAGGACTGGGTAATATTGTGATAATAAAAAATCAGCATATTTTGCTGCGTGGTTATAGAAGTGCTAAAATGATCTCATGACTCCCAGGGAAAATCAAGGAATGGCTCTATATATTGACATAATAACGTTAATTGCTTTGAACATTTAATTCGAAAAGTTATTCTATTGAGATTGCATGTTGATTGTCTTTTTCAATGTCTGTAAGAAATACCTGATGTCTTCAGATGATATTTCGTGAAAAATATACTGCGCCCCAATCGCAAGAATATCATGATTACACGAATTCACGTGATAGAATATAATAGGTTGATTTCTGTCTGTGTTCGCTTTCGGTTTTTTAAAATTTCAATTGGCTGAATAGTTCAATTTAGATCACATGTATTCATGGATAGCCTGCTCGCTGCAGGACTGAGTAATATTGCGAAATTGAAAAATTAGCATATTTTGCTGCGTGGTTATAAGAGTGCTAAAATGATCTCATGACCCCTGGGAAAAATCAAGGAATGGCTCTATATATTGACATAATAACGTTAATTGATTTGAAAATTCAATTCGAAAAGTTATTCGATTGAGATTGCATTTTGATTGTTGTTTTCAATGTCTGTAAAAAATACCTGATGTCATCAGATGATATTTCGAGAAAAATATACTGCGCCCCAATCGCAAGAATTTCATGATTACACGAATTCACGTGATAGAATATAAGAGGTTGATTTCCGTATCTATTCGCTTTCGGTTATTTAAAATTTTAATTCGCGGAATAGTTAAATTTAGATCGCGAGTATTCATGGATATCCTGCCCGCTACAGAACTTCGTAATATTGCAAAATTGAAAAATCAGCATATTTTTCTGCGTGGTTACAAGAGTGCTGAAACAAATTCATGACTCCTGGGAAAAATCAAGGAGTAGCTCTATACCTTGACATAATAACGTTAATTGATTTGAAAATTTAATTCGAAAAGTTATTTTATTGAGATTGCACTTTATTTGTTGTTTTCAATGTCCGTAAGAAGTACATGATGTCTTTAGCAGATATTTTGGGAAAAATATACTGCGCCTTAATCGCAAGAATCTCATGATTACACGTATTCATGTAATAGAATATGAGAGGTTTATTTCTGTCTCTGTTCGCTTTCGGTTTTTTAAAATTTCAATTGGCTGAATAGTTCGATTTAGATCACATGTATTCATGGATAGCCTGCTCGCTGCAGGACTGAGTAATATTGCGAAATTGGAAAATTAGCATATTTTGCTGCGTGGTTATAAGAGTGCTAAAATGATCTCATGACCCCTGGGAAAAATCAAGGAATGGCTCTATATATTGACATAATAACCTTAATTGATTTGAAAATTCAATTCGAAAAGTTATTCGATTGAGATTGCATTTTGATTGTTCTTTTCAATGTCTGTAAAAAATACCTGATGTCATCAGATGATATTTCGGGAAAAATATACTGCGCCTCAATCGCAAGAATCTCATAATAACACGAATTCATGTAATAGAATATGAGAGGTTGATTTCCGTCTTTGTTCGCTTTCGGTTTTTTAAAATTTCACTTGGCTAAATAGTTCAATTGAAATCGCATGTATTCATTCATAACCTGCTCGCTGCAGGACTGGGTAATATTGTGAGATTGAAAAATCATCATATTTTCCTGCGTGGTTATGAGAGTGCTAAAATGATCTCATGACTCCTGAGAAAAGTCAAGGAATGGCTCTATATATTGACATAATAACGTTAATTGATTTTAATATTCAATTCGAAAAGTTATTCGATTGAGATTGCATTTTAATAGTTGTTTTCAATGTCTGTAAAAAATACCTAATGTCATCAGATTATATTTCGAGGAAAATATACTGCGCCCCAATCGCAAGAATTTCATGATTACACGAATTCACGTGATAGAATATAAGAGGTTGATTTCCGTATCTATTCGCTTTCGGTTATTTAAAATTTTAATTCGCTGAATAGTGAAATTTAGATCGCAGGTATTCATGGATAACCTGCCCGCTACAGAACTTGGTAATATTGCAAAATTGAAAAATCAGCATATTTTGCTGCGTGGTTACAAGAGTGCTGAAACAAATTCATGACTCCTGGGAAAAATCAAGGACTAGCTCTATACCTTGACATAATAACGTTAATTGATTTGAAAATTTAATTCGAAAAGTTATTTTATTGACATTGCATTTTAATTGTTGTTTTCAAAGTCTGTAAGAAGTACCTGTTTTCTTTAGCGAATATTTCGGGAAAAATATACTGCGCCTCAATCGCAAGAATCTCATGATTACACGAATTCATGTAATAGAATAGGAGAGGTTGATTTCTGTCTCTGTTCGCTTTCGGTTTTTTAAAATTTCAATTCGCTGAATAGTTCAATTTAGATCGCATGTATTTATGGATAGCCTGCTCGCTGCAGGACTGAGTAATATTGCGAAATTGGAAAATTAGCATATTTTGCTGCGTGGTTATAAAAGTGCTAAAATGATCTCATGACCCCTGGGAAAAATCAAGGAATGGCTCTATATATTGACATAATAACCTTAATTGATTTGAAAATTTAATTCGAAAAGTTATTCTATTGAGATTGCATTTTGATTGTCTTTTTCAATGTCTGTAAGAAATACCTGATGTCTTAAGATGATATTTCGTGAAAAATATACTGCGCCCCAATCGCAAGAATCTCATGATTACACGAATTCACGTGATAGAATATAATAGGTTGATTTCTGTCTGTGTTCGCTTTCGGTTTTTTAAAATTACAATTGGCTGAATAATTCAATTTAGATCACATGTATTTATGGATAGCCTGCTCGCTGCAGGACAGAGTAATATTGCGAAATTGAAAAATTAGCATCTTTTGCTGCGTGGTTATAAGAGTGCTAAAATGATCTCATGACCCCTGGGAAAAATCAAGGAATGGCTCTATATATTGACATAATAACGTTAATTGATTTGAAAATTCAATTCGAAAAGTTATTCGATTGAGATTGCATTTTGATTGTTGTTTTCAATGTCTGTAAAAAATACCTGATGTCATCAGATGATATTTTGGGAAAAATATACTGCGCCTCAATCGCAAGAATCTCATGATTACACGAATTCATGTAATAGAATATGAAAGGTTTATTTCTGTCTCTGTTCGCTTTCGTTTTTTTTAAATTTCAATTGGCTAAATAGTTCAATTGATATCGCATGTATTCATTGATAACCTGCGCGCTGCAGGAATGGGTAATATTGTGAGATTGAAAAATCAGCATATTTTGCTGCGTCGTTATGAGAGTACTAAAATGATCTCACGACTCCTGGGAAAAATCAAGGAATAGCTCTATATACAGAGACCTAATAACGTTAATAGATTCCAAAATTTAATTCGAAAAGTTATTCTATTGAGATTGCATTTTGATTGTCTTTTTCAATGTCTGTAAGAAATACCTGATGTCTTCAGATGATATTTCGTGAAAAATATACTGCGCCCCAATCGCAAGAATCTCATGATTACACGAATTCACGTGATAGAATATAATAGGTTGATTTCTGTCTGTGTTCGCTTTCGGTTTTTTAAAATTTCAATTGGCTAAATAATTCAATTAAGATCGCATGTATTCATGGATAGCCTGCTCGCTGCAGGACTGGGTAATATTGCGAAATTGAAAAATTAGCATATTTTGCTGCGTGGTTATAAGAGTGCTAAAATGATCTCATGACCCCTGGGAAAAATCAAGGAATGGCTCTATATATTGACATAATAACATTAATTGATTTAAAAATTCAATTCGAAAAGTTATTCGATTGAGATTGCATTTTGATTGTCTTTTTCAATGTCTGTAAGAAATTCCTGATGTCTTCAGATGATATTTCGTGAAAAATATACTGCGCCCCAATCGCAAGAATCTCATGATTACACGAATTCCCGTGATAGGATATAATAGGTTGATTTCTGTCTCTGGTCGCTTTCGGTTTTTGAAAATTTCAATTCGTTAAACAGTTCAATTTAGATCGCATGTCTTCATGAATAACTCGCTCGCTGCAGGACTGAGTAATATTGTGATATTAAAAAATCAGCATATTTTGCTGCGTGGTTATAGAAGTGCTAAAATGATCTCATGACTCCCAGGAAAAATCAAGGAATGGCTCTATATATTGACATAATAACGTTAATTGCTTTGAACATTCAATTCGAAACGTTATTCGATTGAGATTGCGTTTTGATTGTTGTTTTCAATGTCTGTAAAAAATACCTGATGTCATCAGATGATATTTCGAGGAAAATATACTGCGCCCCAATCGCAAGAATTTCATGATTACACGAATTCACGTGATAGAATATAAGAGGTTGATTTCCGTTTCTATTGGCTTTCTGTTATTTAAAATTTTAATTCGCTGAATAGTTAAATTTAGATCGCAAGTATTCATGGACATCCTGCCCGCTACAGAACTTGGTAATATTGCAAAATTGAAAAATCAGCATATTTTGCTGCGTGGTTATTAGAGTGCTAAAATGATCTCATGACTCCTGGGAAAAATCAAGGAATAGCTCTATATATAAGGACCTAATAACGTTAATTGATTCCAAAATTTAATTCGAAAAGTTATTCTATTGAGATTGCATTTTGATTGTCTTTTTTAATGTGTGTAAGAAATACCTGTTGTCTTCAGATGATATTTCGTGAAAAATATACTGCGCCTCAATCGCAAGAATCTCATGATTACACGAATTCACGTGATAGAATTAAATAGGTTGATTTCTGTCTGTGTTCGCTTTCGGTTTTTTAAAATTTCAATTGGCTGAATAGTTCAATTAAGATCGTATGTATTCATGGATAGCCTGCTCGCTGGTGGACTGGGTAATATTGCGAAATTGAAAAATTAGCATATTTTGCTGCGTGGTTATAAGAGTGCTAAAATGATCTCATGACTCCTGGGAAAAATCAAGGAATGGCTCTATATATTAACATAATAACCTTAATTGATTCTAAAATTTAATTCGAAAAGTTATTCTATTCAGATTGCATTTCGATTGTCTTTTTCAATGTCTGTAAGAAATACCTGATGTCTTCAGATGATATTTCGTGAAAAATATACTGCGCCCCAATTGCAAGAATCTCATGATTACACGAATTCACGTGATAGGATATAATAGGTTGATTTCTGTCTCTGGTCGCTTTCGGTTTTTTAAAATTTCAATTCGTTAAACAGTTCAATTTAGATCGCATGTCTTCATGAATAACTTGCTCGCTGCAGGACTGGGTAATATTGTGATAATAAAAAATCAGCATATTTTGCTGCGTGGTTATAGAAGTGCTAAAATGATCTCATGACTCCCAGGGAAAATCAAGGAATGGCTCTATATATTGACATAATAACGTTAATTGCTTTGAACATTTAATTCGAAAAGTTATTCTATTGAGATTGCATGTTGATTGTCTTTTTCAATGTCTGTAAGAAATACCTGATGTCTTCAGATGATATTTCGTGAAAAATATACTGCGCCCCAATCGCAAGAATCTCATGATTACACGAATTCACGTGATAGAATATAATAGGTTGATTTCTGTCTGTGTTCGCTTTCGGTTTTTTAAAATTTCAATTGGCTGAATAGTTCAATTTAGATCACATGTATTCATGGATAGCCTGCTCGCTGCAGGACTGAGTAATATTGCGAAATTGAAAAATTAGCATATTTTGCTGCGTGGTTATAAGAGTGCTAAAATGATCTCATGACCCCTGGGAAAAATCAAGGAATGGCTCTATATATTGACATAATAACGTTAATTGATTTGAAAATTCAATTCGAAAAGTTATTCGATTGAGATTGCATTTTGATTGTTGTTTTCAATGTCTGTAAAAAATACCTGATGTCATCAGATGATATTTCGAGAAAAATATACTGCGCCCCAATCGCAAGAATTTCATGATTACACGAATTCACGTGATAGAATATAAGAGGTTGATTTCCGTATCTATTCGCTTTCGGTTATTTAAAATTTTAATTCGCGGAATAGTTAAATTTAGATCGCAAGTATTCATGGATATCCTGCCCGCTACAGAACTTCGTAATATTGCAAAATTGAAAAATCAGCATATTTTGCTGCGTGGTTACAAGAGTGCTGAAACAAATTCATGACTCCTGGGAAAAATCAAGGAGTAGCTCTATACCTTGACATAATAACGTTAATTGATTTGAAAATTTAATTCGAAAAGTTATTTTATTGAGATTGCATTTTAGTTGTTGTTTTCAATGTCCGTAAGAAGTACATGATGTCTTTAGCGGATATTTTGGGAAAAATATACTGCGCCTCAATCGCAAGAATCTCATGATTACACGAATTCATGTAATAGAATATGAGAGGTTGATTTCTGTCTCTGTTCGCTTTCGGTTTTTTAAAATTTCAATTGGCTAAATAGTTCAATTGATATTGCATGTATTCATTGATAACCTGCTCGCTGCAGGAATGGGTAATATTGTGAGATTGAAAAATCAGCATATTTTGCTGCGTCGTTATGAGAGTGTTAAAATGATCTCACGACTCCTGGGAAAAATCAAGGAATAGCTCTATATATAGAGACCTAATAACGTTAATTGATTCCAAAATTTAATTCGAAAAGTTATTCTATTGAGATTGCATTTTGATTGTCTTTTTCAATGTCTGTAAGAAATACCTGATGTCTTCAGATGATATTTCGTGAAAAATATACTGCGCCCCAATCGCAAGAATCTCATGATTACGCGAATTCACGTGATAGAATATAATAGGTTGATTTCTGTCTGTGTTCGCTTTCGGTTTTTTAAAATTTCAATTGGCTGAAAAGTTCAATTAAGATCGCACGTATTTATGGATAGCCTGCTCGCTGCAGGACTGGGTAATATTGCGAAATTGAAAAATTAGCATATTTTGCTGCGTGGTTATAAGAGTGCTAAAATGATCTCATGACCCCTGGGAAAAATCAAGGAATGGCTCTATATATTGACATAATAACGTTAATTGATTTGAAAATTCAAGCCGAAAAGTTATTCGATTGAGATTGCATTTTGATTGTCTTTTTCAATGTCTGCAAGAAATTCCTGATGTCTTCAGATGATATTTCGTGAAAAATATACTGCGCCCCAATCGCAAGAATCTCATGATTACACGAATTCACGTGATAGGATATAATAGGTTGATTTCTGTCTCTGGTCGCTTTCGGTTTTTTAAAATTTCAATTCGTTAAACAGTTCAATTTATATCGCATGTCTTCATGAATAACTTGCTCGCTGCAGGACTAGGTAATATTGTGGTAATAAAAAATCAGCATATTTTGCTGCGTGGTTATAGAAGTGCTAAAATGATCTCATGACTCCCAGGGAAAATCAAGGAATGGCTCTATATATTGACATAATAACGTTTATTGCTTTGAACATTTAATTCGAAAAGTTATTGTATTGGGATTGCATTTTGATTGTCTTTTTCAATGTCTGTAAGAAATACCTGATGTCTTCAGATGATATTTCGTGAAAAATATACTGCGCCCCAATCGCAAGAATCTCATGATTACACGAATTCACGTGATAGAATATAATAGGTTGATTTCTGTCTGTGTTCGCTTTCGGTTTTTTAAAATTTCAATTGGCTGAATAGTTCAATTTAGATCACATGTATTCATGGATAGCCTGCTCGCTGCAGGACTGAGTAATATTGCGAAATTGAAAAATTAGCATATTTTGCTGCGTGGTTATAAGAGTGCTAAAATGATCTCATGACCCCTGGGAAAAATCAAGGAATGGCTCTATATATTGACATAATAACGTTAATTGATTTGAAAATTCAATTCGAAAAGTTATTCGATTGAGATTGCATTTTGATTGTTGTTTTCAATGTCTGTAAAAAATACCTGATGTCATCAGATGATATTTCGAGAAAAATATACTGCGCCCCAATCGCAAGAATTTCATGATTACACGAATTCACGTGATAGAATATAAGAGGTTGATTTCCGTATCTATTCGCTTTCGGTTATTTAAAATTTTAATTCGCGGAATAGTTAAATTTAGATCGCAAGTATTCATGGATATCCTGCCCGCTACAGAACTTCGTAATATTGCAAAATTGAAAAATCAGCATATTTTGCTGCGTGGTTACAAGAGTGCTGAAACAAATTCATGACTCCTGGGAAAAATCAAGGAGTAGCTCTATACCTTGACATAATAACGTTAATTGATTTGAAAATTTAATTCGAAAAGTTATTTTATTGAGATTGCACTTTAGTTGTTGTTTTCAATGTCCGTAAGAAGTACATGATGTCTTTAGCGGATATTTTGGGAAAAATATACTGCGCCTTAATCGCAAGAATCTCATGATTACACGAATTCATGTAATAGAATATGAGAGGTTTATTTCTGTCTCTGTTCGCTTTCGGTTTTTTAAAATTTCAATTGGCTGAATAGTTCAATTTAGATCACATGTATTCATGGATAGCCTGCTCGCTGCAGGACTGAGTAATATTGCGAAATTGAAAAATTAGCATATTTTGCTGCGTGGTTATAAGAGTGCTAAAATGATCTCATGACCCCTGGGAAAAATCAAGGAATGGCTCTATATATTGACATAATAACGTTAATTGATTCAAAAATTCAATTCGAAAAGTTATTCGATTGAGATTGCATTTTGATTGTTGTTTTCAATGTCTGTAAAAAATACCTGATGTCATCAGATGATATTTTGGGAAAAATATACTGCGCCTCAATCGCAAGAATCTCATGATTACACGAATTCATGTAATAGAATATGAGAGGTTGATTTCTGTCTCTGTTCGCTTTCGGTTTTTTAAAATTTCAATTGGCTAAATAGTTCAATTGATATCGCATGTATTCATTGATAACCTGCTCGCTGCAGGAATGGGTAATATAGTGAGATTGAAAAATCAGCATATTTTGCTGCGTCGTTATAAGGGTGTTAAAATGATCTCACGACTCCTGGGAAAAATCAAGGAATAGCTCTATATATAGAGACCTAATAACGTTAATTGATTCCAAAATTTAATTCGAAAAGTTATTCTATTGAGATTGCATTTTGATTGTCTTTATCAATGTCTGTAAGAAATACCTGATGTCTTCAGATGATATTTCGTGAAAAATATACTGCGCCCCAATCGCAAGAATCTCATGATTACACGAATTCACGTGATAGAATATAATAGGTTGATTTCTGTCTCTGGTCGCTTTCGGTTTCTTAAAATTTCAATTCGCTGAACAGTCCAATTTAGATCGCATGTCTTCATGAATAACTTGCTCGCAGCAGGAATGGGTAATATAGTGAGATTGAAAAATCAGCATATTTTGCTGCGTCGTTATGAGAGTGTTAAAATGATCTCACGACTCCTGGGAAAAATCAAGGAATAGCTCTATATATAGAGACCTAATAACCTTAATTGATTTGAAAATTCAATTCGAAAAGTTATTCAATTGAGATTGCATTTTTATTGTCTTTTTCAATGTCTGTAAGAAATTCCTGATGTCTTCAGATGATATTTCGTGAAAAATATACTGCGCCCCAATCGCAAGAATCTCATGAATACACGAATTCACGTGATAGAATATAATAGGTTGATTTCTGTCTCTGGTCGCTTTCGGTTTCTTAAAATTTCAATTCGCTGAACAGTCCAATTTAGATCGCATGTCTTCATGAATAACTTGCTCGCAGCAGGACTGGGTAATATTGTGAGATTAAAAAATCAGCATATTTTGCTGCGTGGTTATAGAAGTGCTAATATGATCTTATGACTCCTGGGAAAAATCAAGGAATGGCTCTATATATTAACATAATAACCTTAATTGATTCTAAAATTTAATTCGAAAAGTTATTCTATTGAGATTGCATTTCGATTGTCTTTTTCAATGTCTGTAAGAAATACCTGATGTCTTCAGATGATATTTCGTAAAAAATATACTGCGCCCCAATTGCAAGAATCTCATGATTACACGAATTCACGTGATAGGATATAATAGGTTGATTTCTGTCTCTGGTCGCTTTCGGTTTTTTAAAATTTCAATTCGTTAAACAGTTCAATTTAGATCGCATGTCTTCATGAATAACTTGCTCGCTGCAGGACTGGGTAATATTGTGATAATAAAAAATCAGCATATTTTGCTGCGTGGTTATAGAAGTGCTAAAATGATCTCATGACTCCCAGGGAAAATCAAGGAATGGCTCTATATATTGACATAATAACGTTAATTGCTTTGAACATTTAATTCGAAAAGTTATTCTATTGAGATTGCATGTTGATTGTCTTTTTCAATGTCTGTAAGAAATACCTGATGTCTTCAGATGATATTTCGTGAAAAATATACTGCGCCCCAATCGCAAGAATCTCATGATTACACGAATTCACGTGATAGAATATAATAGGTTGATTTCTGTCTGTGTTCGCTTTCGGTTTTTTAAAATTTCAATTGGCTAAATAGTTCAATTTAGATCACATGTATTCATGGATAGCCTGCTCGCTGCAGGACTGAGTAATATTGCGAAATTGAAAAATTAGCATATTTTTCTGCGTGGTTATAAGAGTGCTAAAATGATCTTATGACCCCTGGGAAAAATCAAGGAATGGCTCTATATATTGACATAATAACGTTAATTGATTTGAAAATTCAATTCGAAAAGTTATTCGATTGAGATTGCATTTTGATTGTTGTTTTCAATGTCTGTAAAAAATACCTGATGTCATCAGATGATATTTCGAGAAAAATATACTGCGCCCCAATCGCAAGAATTTCATGATTACACGAATTCACGTGATAGAATATAAGAGGTTGATTTCCGTATCTATTCGCTTTCGGTTATTTAAAATTTTAATTCGCGGAATAGTTAAATTTAGATCGCAAGTATTCATGGATATCCTGCCCGCTACAGAACTTCGTAATATTGCAAAATTGAAAAATCAGCATATTTTGCTGCGTGGTTACAAGAGTGCTGAAACAAATTCATGACTCCTGGGAAAAATCAAGGAGTAGCTCTATACCTTGACATAATAACGTTAATTGATTTGAAAATTTAATTCGAAAAGTTATTTTATTGAGATTGCATTTTAGTTGTTGTTTTCAATGTCCGTAAGAAGTACATGATGTCTTTAGCGGATATTTTGGGAAAAATATACTGCGCCTCAATCGCAAGAATCTCATGATTACACGAATTCATGTAATAGAATATGAGAGGTTGATTTCTGTCCTGTTCGCTTTCGGTTTTTTAAAATTTCAATTGGCTAAATAGTTCAATTGATATTGCATGTATTCATTGATAACCTGCTCGCTGCAGGAATGGGTAATATTGTGAGATTGAAAAATCAGCATATTTTGCTGCGTCGTTATGAGAGTGTTAAAATGATCTCACGACTCCTGGGAAAAATCAAGGAATAGCTCTATATATAGAGACCTAATAACGTTAATTGATTCCAAAATTTAATTCGAAAAGTTATTCTATTGAGATTGCATTTTGATTGTCTTTTTCAATGTCTGTAAGAAATACCTGATGTCTTCAGATGATATTTCGTGAAAAATATACTGCGCCCCAATCGCAAGAATCTCATGATTACGCGAATTCACGTGATAGAATATAATAGGTTGATTTCTGTCTGTGTTCGCTTTCGGTTTTTTAAAATTTCAATTGGCTGAATAGTTCAATTAAGATCGCACGTATTTATGGATAGCCTGCTCGCTGCAGGACTGGGTAATATTGCGAAATTGAAAAATTAGCATATTTTGCTGCGTGGTTATAAGAGTGCTAAAATGATCTCATGACCCCTGGGAAAAATCAAGGAATGGCTCTATATATTGACATAATAACGTTAATTGATTTGAAAATTCAAGCCGAAAAGTTATTCGATTGAGATTGCATTTTGATTGTCTTTTTCAATGTCTGCAAGAAATTCCTGATGTCTTCAGATGATATTTCGTGAAAAATATACTGCGCCCCAATCGCAAGAATCCCATGATTACACGAATTCACGTGATAGGATATAATAGGTTGATTTCTGTCTCTGGTCGCTTTCGGTTTTTTAAAATTTCAATTGGCTGAATAGTTCAATTTAGATCACATGTATTCATGGATAGCCTGCTCGCTGCAGGACTGAGTAATATTGCGAAATTGAAAAATCAGCATATTTTGCTGCGTGGTTACAAGAGTGCTGAAACAAATTCATGACTCCTGGGAAAAATCAAGGAGTAGCTCTATACCTTGACATAATAACGTTAATTGATTTGAAAATTTAATTCGAAAAGTTATTTTATTGAGATTGCACTTTAGTTGTTGTTTTCAATGTCCGTAAGAAGTACATGATGTCTTTAGCGGATATTTTGGGAAAAATATACTGCGCCTTAATCGCAAGAATCTCATGATTACACGAATTCATGTAATAGAATATGAGAGGTTTATTATGTCTCTGTTCGCTTTCGGTTTTTTAAAATTTCAATTGGCTGAATAGTTCAATTTAGATCACATGTATTCATGGATAGCCTGCTCGCTGCAGGACTGAGTAATATTGCGAAATTGAAAAATTAGCATATTTTGCTGCGTGGTTATAAGAGTGCTAAAATGATCTCATGACCCCTGGGAAAAATCAAGGAATGGCTCTATATATTGACATAATAACGTTAATTGATTCAAAAATTCAATTCGAAAAGTTATTCGATTGAGATTGCATTTTGATTGTTGTTTTCAATGTCTGTAAAAAATACCTGATGTCATCAGATGATATTTTGGGAAAAATATACTGCGCCTCAATCGCAAGAATCTCATGATTACACGAATTCATGTAATAGAATATGAGAGGTTGATTTCTGTCTCTGTTCGCTTTCGGTTTTTTAAAATTTCAATTGGCTAAATAGTTCAATTGATATCGCATGTATTCATTGATAACCTGCTCGCTGCAGGAATGGGTAATATAGTGAGATTGAAAAATCAGCATATTTTGCTGCGTCGTTATGAGAGTGTTAAAATGATCTCACGACTCCTGGGAAAAATCAAGGAATAGCTCTATATATAGAGACCTAATAACGTTAATTGATTCCAAAATTTAATTCGAAAAGTTATTCTATTGAGATTGCATTTTGATTGTCTTTTTCAATGTCTGTAAGAAATACCTGATGTCTTCAGATGATATTTCGTGAAAAATATACTGCGCCCCAATCGCAAGAATCTCATGATTACACGAATTCACGTGATAGAATATAATAGGTTGATTTCTGTCTCTGGTCGCTTTCGGTTTCTTAAAATTTCAATTCGCTGAACAGTCCAATTTAGATCGCATGTCTTCATGAATAACTTGCTCGCAGCAGGAATGGGTAATATAGTGAGATTGAAAAATCAGCATATTTTGCTGCGTCGTTATGAGAGTGTTAAAATGATCTCACGACTCCTGGGAAAAATCAAGGAATAGCTCTATATATAGAGACCTAATAACCTTAATTGATTTGAAAATTCAATTCGAAAAGTTATTCAATTGAGATTGCATTTTTATTGTCTTTTTCAATGTCTGTAAGAAATTCCTGATGTCTTCAGATGATATTTCGTGAAAAATATACTGCGCCCCAATCGCAAGAATCTCATGAATACACGAATTCACGTGATAGAATATAATAGGTTGATTTTAGTCTCTGGTCGCTTTCGGTTTCTTAAAATTTCAATTCGCTGAACAGTCCAATTTAGATCGCATGTCTTCATGAATAACTTGCTCGCAGCAGGACTGGGTAATATTGTGAGATTAAAAAATCAGCATATTTTGCTGCGTGGTTATAGAAGTGCTAATATGATCTTATGACTCCTGCGAAAAATCAAGGAATGGCTCTATATATTAACATAATAACCTTAATTGATTCTAAAATTTAATTCGAAAAGTTATTCTATTGAGATTGCATTTCGATTGTCTTTTTCAATGTCTGTAAGAAATACCTGATGTCTTCAGATGATATTTCGTGAAAAATATACTGCGCCCCAATTGCAAGAATCTCATGATTACACGAATTCACGTGATAGGATATAATAGGTTGATTTCTGTCTCTGGTCGCTTTCGGTTTTTTAAAATTTCAATTCGTTAAACAGTTCAATTTAGATCGCATGTCTTCATGAATAACTTGCTCGCTGCAGGACTGGGTAATATTGTGATAATAAAAAATCAGCATATTTTGCTGCGTGGTTATAGAAGTGCTAAAATGATCTCATGACTCCCAGGGAAAATCAAGGAATGGCTCTATATATTGACATAATAACGTTAATTGCTTTGAACATTTAATTCGAAAAGTTATTCTATTGAGATTGCATGTTGATTGTCTTTTTCAATGTCTGTAAGAAATACCTGATGTCTTCAGATGATATTTCGTGAAAAATATACTGCGCCCCAATCGCAAGAATATCATGATTACACGAATTCACGTGATAGAATATAATAGGTTGATTTCTGTCTGTGTTCGCTTTCGGTTTTTTAAAATTTCAATTGGCTGAATAGTTCAATTTAGATCACATGTATTCATGGATAGCCTGCTCGCTGCAGGACTGAGTAATATTGCGAAATTGAAAAATTAGCATATTTTGCTGCGTGGTTATAAGAGTGCTAAAATGATCTCATGACCCCTGGGAAAAATCAAGGAATGGCTCTATATATTGACATAATAACGTTAATTGATTTGAAAATTCAATTCGAAAAGTTATTCGATTGAGATTGCATTTTGATTGTTGTTTTCAATGTCTGTAAAAAATACCTGATGTCATCAGATGATATTTCGAGAAAAATATACTGCGCCCCAATCGCAAGAATTTCATGATTACACGAATTCACGTGATAGAATATAAGAGGTTGATTTCCGTATCTATTCGCTTTCGGTTATTTAAAATTTTAATTCGCGGAATAGTTAAATTTAGATCGCAAGTATTCATGGATATCCTGCTTGCTACAGAACTTCGTAATATTGCAAAATTGAAAAATCAGCATATTTTGCTGCGTGGTTACAAGAGTGCTGATACAAATTCATGACTCCTGGGAAAAATCAAGGAGTAGCTCTATACCTTGACATAATAACGTTAATTGATTTGAAAATTTAATTCGAAAAGTTATTTTATTGAGATTGCATTTTAGTTGTTGTTTTCAATGTCCGTAAGAAGTACATGATGTCTTTAGCGGATATTTTGGGAAAAATATACTGCGCCTCAATCGCAAGAATCTCATGATTACACGAATTCATGTAATAGAATATGAGAGGTTGATTTCTGTCCTGTTCGCTTTCGGTTTTTTAAAATTTCAATTGGCTAAATAGTTCAATTGATATTGCATGTATTCATTGATAACCTGCTCGCTGCAGGAATGGGTAATATTGTGAGATTGAAAAATCAGCATATTTTGCTGCGTCGTTATGAGAGTGTTAAAATGATCTCACGACTCCTGGGAAAAATCAAGGAATAGCTCTATATATAGAGACCTAATAACGTAAATTGATTTGAAAATTCAATTTGAAAAACTATTCTATTGAGATTGCATTTTGATTGATGTTTTCAATGTCTGTAAGAAATACCTGATGTCTTCAGATGATATTTCGTGAAAAATATACTGCGCCCCAATCGCAAGAATCTCATGATTACGCGAATTCACGTGATAGAATATAATAGGTTTATTTCTGTCTGTGTTCGCTTTCGGTTTTTTAAAATTTCAATTGGCTGAATATTTCAATTAAGATCGCACGTATTTATGGATAGCCTGCTCGCTGGAGGACTGGGTAATATTGCGAAATTGAAAAATTAGCATATTTTGCTGCGTGGTTATAAGAGTGCTAAAATGATCTCATGACCCCTGGGAAAAATCAAGGAATGGCTCTATATATTGACATAATAACGTTAATTGATTTGAAAATTCAAGCCGAAAAGTTATTCGATTGAGATTGCATTTTGATTGTCTTTTTCAATGTCTGCAAGAAATTCCTGATGTCTTCAGATGATATTTCGTGAAAAATATACTGCGCCCCAATCGCAAGAATCTCATGATTACACGAATTCACGTGATAGGATATAATAGGTTGATTTCTGTCTCTAGTCGCTTTCGGTTTTTTAAAATTTCAATTCGTTAAACAGTTCAATTTATATCGCATGTCTTCATGAATAACTTGCTCGCTGCAGGACTAGGTAATATTGTGATAATAAAAAATCAGCATATTTTGCTGCGTGGTTATAGAAGTGCTAAAATGATCTCATGACTCCCAGGGAAAATCAAGGAATGGCTCTATATATTGACATAATAACGTTTATTGCTTTGAACATTTAATTCGAAAAGTTATTCTATTGGGATTGCATTTTGATTGTCTTTTTCAATGTCTGTAAGAAATAGCTGATGTCTTCAGATGATATTTCGTGAAAAATATACTGCGCCCCAATCGCAAGAATCTCATGATTACACGAATTCACGTAATAGAATATAATAGGTTGATTTCTGTCTGTGTTCGCTTTCGGTTTTTTAAAATTTCAATTGGCTGAATAGTTCAATTTAGATCACATGTATTCATGGATAGCCTGCTCGCTGCAGGACTGAGTAATATTGCGAAATTGAAAAATTAGCATATTTTGCTGCGTGGTTATAAGAGTGCTAAAATGATCTCATGACCCCTGGGAAAAATCAAGGAATGGCTCTATATATTGACATAATAACGTTAATTGATTTGAAAATTCAATTCGAAAAGTTATTCGATTGAGATTGCATTTTGATTGTTGTTTTCAATGTCTGTAAAAAATACCTGATGTCATCAGATGATATTTCGAGAAAAATATACTGCGCCCCAATCGCAAGAATTTCATGATTACACGAATTCACGTGATAGAATATAAGAGGTTGATTTCCGTATCTATTCGCTTTCGGTTATTTAAAATTTTAATTCGCGGAATAGTTAAATTTAGATCGCAAGTATTCATGGATATCCTGCCCGCTACAGAACTTCGTAATATTGCAAAATTGAAAAATCAGCATATTTTTCTGCGTGGTTACAAGAGTGCTGAAACAAATTCATGACTCTTGGGAAAAATCAAGGAGTAGCTCTATACCTTGACATAATAACGTTAATTGATTTGAAAATTTAATTCGAAAAGTTATTTTATTGAGATTGCACTTTAGTTGTTGTTTTCAATGTCCGTAAGAAGTACATGATGTCTTTAGCGGATATTTTGGGAAAAATATACTGCGCCTCAATCGCAAGAATCTCATGATTACACGAATTCATGTAATAGAATATGAGAGGTTGATTTCTGTCTCTGTTCGCTTTCGGTTTTTTAAAATTTCAATTGGCTAAATAGTTCAATTGATATCGCATGTATTCATTGATAACCTGCTCGCTGCAGGAATGGGTAATATTGTGAGATTGAAAAATCAGCATATTTTGCTGCGTCGTTATGAGAGTGTTAAAATGATCTCACGACTCCTGGGAAAAATCAAGGAATAGCTCTATATATAGAGACCTAATAACGTTAATTGATTCCAAAATTTAATTCGAAAAGTTATTCTATTGAGATTGCATTTTGATTGTCTTTTTCAATGTCTGTAAGAAATACCTGATGTCTTCAGATGATATTTCGTGAAAAATATACTGCGCCCCAATCGCAAGAATCTCATGATTACGCGAATTCACGTGATAGAATATAATAGGTTGATTTCTGTCTGTGTTCGCTTTCGGTTTTTTAAAATTTCAATTGGCTGAATAGTTCAATTTAGATCACATGTATTCATGGATAGCCTGCTCGCTGCAGGACTGAGTAATATTGCGAAATTGAAAAATTAGCATATTTTGCTGCGTGGTTATAAGAGTGCTAAAATGATCTCATGACCCCTGGGAAAAATCAAGGAATGGCTCTATATATTGACATAATAACGTTAATTGATTTGAAAATTCAATTCGAAAAGTTATTCGATTGAGATTGCATTTTGATTGTTGTTTTCAATGTCTGTAAAAAATACCTGATGTCATCAGATGATATTTCGAGAAAAATATACTGCGCCCCAATCGCAAGAATTTCATGATTACACGAATTCACGTGATAGAATATAAGAGGTTGATTTCCGTATCTATTCGCTTTCGGTTATTTAAAATTTTAATTCGCGGAATAGTTAAATTTAGATCGCAAGTATTCATGGATATCCTGCTTGCTACAGAACTTCGTAATATTGCAAAATTGAAAAATCAGCATATTTTGCTGCGTGGTTACAAGAGTGCTGATACAAATTCATGACTCCTGGGAAAAATCAAGGAGTAGCTCTATACCTTGACATAATAACGTTAATTGATTTGAAAATTTAATTCGAAAAGTTATTTTATTGAGATTGCATTTTAGTTGTTGTTTTCAATGTCCGTAAGAAGTACATGATGTCTTTAGCGGATATTTTGGGAAAAATATACTGCGCCTCAATCGCAAGAATCTCATGATTACACGAATTCATGTAATAGAATATGAGAGGTTGATTTCTGTCCTGTTCGCTTTCGGTTTTTTAAAATTTCAATTGGCTAAATAGTTCAATTGATATTGCATGTATTCATTGATAACCTGCTCGCTGCAGGAATGGGTAATATTGTGAGATTGAAAAATCAGCATATTTTGCTGCGTCGTTATGAGAGTGTTAAAATGATCTCACGACTCCTGGGAAAAATCAAGGAATAGCTCTATATATAGAGACCTAATAACGTAAATTGATTTGAAAATTCAATTTGAAAAACTATTCTATTGAGATTGCATTTTGATTGATGTTTTCAATGTCTGTAAGAAATACCTGATGTCTTCAGATGATATTTCGTGAAAAATATACTGCGCCCCAATCGCAAGAATCTCATGATTACGCGAATTCACGTGATAGAATATAATAGGTTGATTTCTGTCTGTGTTCGCTTTCGGTTTTTTAAAATTTCAATTGGCTGAATATTTCAATTAAGATCGCACGTATTTATGGATAGCCTGCTCGCTGGAGGACTGGGTAATATTGCGAAATTGAAAAATTAGCATATTTTGCTGCGTGGTTATAAGAGTGCTAAAATGATCTCATGACCCCTGGGAAAAATCAAGGAATGGCTCTATATATTGACATAATAACGTTAATTGATTTGAAAATTCAAGCCGAAAAGTTATTCGATTGAGATTGCATTTTGATTGTCTTTTTCAATGTCTGCAAGAAATTCCTGATGTCTTCAGATGATATTTCGTGAAAAATATACTGCGCCCCAATCGCAAGAATCTCATGATTACACGAATTCACGTGATAGGATATAATAGGTTGATTTCTGTCTCTGGTCGCTTTCGGTTTTTTAAAATTTCAATTCGTTAAACAGTTCAATTTATATCGCATGTCTTCATGAATAACTTGCTCGCTGCAGGACTAGGTAATATTGTGATAATAAAAAATCAGCATATTTTGCTGCGTGGTTATAGAAGTGCTAAAATGATCTCATGACTCCCAGGGAAAATCAAGGAATGGCTCTATATATTGACATAATAACGTTTATTGCTTTGAACATTTAATTCGAAAAGTTATTCTATTGGGATTGCATTTTGATTGTCTTTTTCAATGTCTGTAAGAAATAGCTGATGTCTTCAGATGATATTTCGTGAAAAATATACTGCGCCCCAATCGCAAGAATCTCATGATTACACGAATTCACGTAATAGAATATAATAGGTTGATTTCTGTCTGTGTTCGCTTTCGGTTTTTTAAAATTTCAATTGGCTGAATAGTTCAATTTAGATCACATGTATTCATGGATAGCCTGCTCGCTGCAGGACTGAGTAATATTGCGAAATTGAAAAATTAGCATATTTTGCTGCGTGGTTATAAGAGTGCTAAAATGATCTCATGACCCCTGGGAAAAATCAAGGAATGGCTCTATATATTGACATAATAACGTTAATTGATTTGAAAATTCAATTCGAAAAGTTATTCGATTGAGATTGCATTTTGATTGTTGTTTTCAATGTCTGTAAAAAATACCTGATGTCATCAGATGATATTTCGAGAAAAATATACTGCGCCCCAATCGCAAGAATTTCATGATTACACGAATTCACGTGATAGAATATAAGAGGTTGATTTCCGTATCTATTCGCTTTCGGTTATTTAAAATTTTAATTCGCGGAATAGTTAAATTTAGATCGCAAGTATTCATGGATATCCTGCCCGCTACAGAACTTCGTAATATTGCAAAATTGAAAAATCAGCATATTTTTCTGCGTGGTTACAAGAGTGCTGAAACAAATTCATGACTCTTGGGAAAAATCAAGGAGTAGCTCTATACCTTGACATAATAACGTTAATTGATTTGAAAATTTAATTCGAAAAGTTATTTTATTGAGATTGCACTTTAGTTGTTGTTTTCAATGTCCGTAAGAAGTACATGATGTCTTTAGCGGATATTTTGGGAAAAATATACTGCGCCTCAATCGCAAGAATCTCATGATTACACGAATTCATGTAATAGAATATGAGAGGTTGATTTCTGTCTCTGTTCGCTTTCGGTTTTTTAAAATTTCAATTGGCTAAATAGTTCAATTGATATCGCATGTATTCATTGATAACCTGCTCGCTGCAGGAATGGGTAATATTGTGAGATTGAAAAATCAGCATATTTTGCTGCGTCGTTATGAGAGTGTTAAAATGATCTCACGACTCCTGGGAAAAATCAAGGAATAGCTCTATATATAGAGACCTAATAACGTTAATTGATTCCAAAATTTAATTCGAAAAGTTATTCTATTGAGATTGCATTTTGATTGTCTTTTTCAATGTCTGTAAGAAATACCTGATGTCTTCAGATGATATTTCGTGAAAAATATACTGCGCCCCAATCGCAAGAATCTCATGATTACGCGAATTCACGTGATAGAATATAATAGGTTGATTTCTGTCTGTGTTCGCTTTCGGTTTTTTAAAATTTCAATTGGCTGAATAGTTCAATTAAGATCGCATGTATTTATGGATAGCCTGCTCGCTGCAGGACTGGGTAATATTGCGAAATTGAAAAATTAGCATATTTTGCTGCGTCGTTATGAGAGTGTTAAAATGATCTCACGACTCCTGGGAAAAATCAAGGAATGGCTCTATATATTGACATAATAACGTTAATTGATTTGAAAATTCAATTCGAAAAGTTATTCGATTGAGATTGCATTTTGATTGTCTTTTTCAATGTCTGCAAGAAATTCCTGATGCCTTCAGATGATATTTCGTGAAAAATATACTGCGCCCCAATCGCAAGAATCTCATGATTACACGAATTCACGTGATAGGATATAATAGGTTGATTTCTGTCTCTGGTCGCTTTCGGTTTTTTAAAATTTCAATTCGTTAAACAGTTCAATTTAGATCGCATGTCTTCATGAATAACTTGCTCGCTGCAGGACTAGGTAATATTGTGATAATAAAAAATCAGCATATTTTGCTGCGTGGTTATAGAAGTGCTAAAATGATCTCATGACTCCCAGGGAAAATCAAGGAATGGCTCTATATATTGACATAATAACGTTTATTGCTTTGAACATTTAATTCGAAAGGTTATTCTATTGAGATTGCATTTTGATTGTCTTTTTCAATGTCTGTAAGAAATACCTGATGTCTTCAGATGATATTTCGTGAAAAATATACTGCGCCCCGATCGCAAGAATCTCATGATTACACGAATTCACGTGATAGAATATAATAGGTTGATTTCTGTCTGTGTTCGCTTTCGGTTTTTTAAAATTTCAATTGGCTGAATAGTTCAATTCAGATCACATGTATTCATGGATAGCCTGCTCGCTGCAGGACTGAGTAATATTGCGAAATTGAAAAATTAGCATATTTTGCTGCGTGGTTATAAGAGTGCTAAAATGATCTCATGACCCCTGGGAAAAATCAAGGAATGGCTCTATATATTGACATAATAACGTTAATTGATTTGAAAATTCAATTCGAAAAGTTATTCGATTGAGATTGCATTTTGATTGTTGTTTTCAATGTCTGTAAAAAATACCTGATGTCATCAGATGATATTTCGAGAAACATATACTGCGCCCTAATCGCAAGAATTTCATTATTACACGAATTCACGTGATAGAATATAAGAGGTTGATTTCCGTATCTATTCGCTTTCGGTTATTTAAAATTTTAATTCGCGGAATAGTTAAATTTAGATCGCAAGTATTCATGGATATCCTGCCCGCTACGGAACTTCGTAATATTGCAAAATTGAAAAATCAGCATATTTTGCTGCGTGGTTACAAGAGTGCTGAAACAAATTCATGACTCCTGGGAAAAATCAAGGAGTAGCTCTATACCTTGACATAATAACGTTAATTGATTTGAAAATTTAATTCGAAAATTTATTTTATTGAGATTGCACTTTAGTTGTTGTTTTCAATGTCCGTAAGAAGTACATGATGTCTTTAGCGGATATTTTGGGAAAAATATACTGCGCCTTAATCGCAAGAATCTCATGATTACACGAATTCATGTAATAGAATATGAGAGGTTTATTTCTGTCTCTGTTCGCTTTCGGTTTTTTAAAATTTCAATTGGCTGAATAGTTCAATTTAGATCACATGTATTCATGGATAGCCTGCTCGCTGCAGGACTGAGTAATATTGCGAAATTGAAAAATTAGCATATTTTGCTGCGTGGTTATAAGAGTGCTAAAATGATCTCATGACCCCTGGGAAAAATCAAGGAATGGCTCTATATATTGACATAATAACGTTAATTGATTCAAAAATTCAATTCGAAAAGTTATTCGATTGAGATTGCATTTTGATTGTTGTTTTCAATGTCTGTAAAAAATACCTGATGTCATCAGATGATATTTTGGGAAAAATATACTGCGCCTCAATCGCAAGAATCTCATGATTACACGAATTCATGTAATAGAATATGAGAGGTTGATTTCTGTCTCTGTTCGCTTTCGGTTTTTTAAAATTTCAATTGGCTAAATAGTTCAATTGATATCGCATGTCTTCATGAATAACTTGCTCGCAGCAGGAATGGGTAATATAGTGAGATTGAAAAATCAGCATATTTTGCTGCGTCGTTATGAGAGTGTTAAAATGATCTCACGACTCCTGGGAAAAATCAAGGAATAGCTCTATATATAGAGACCTAATAACCTTAATTGATTTGAAAATTCAATTCGAAAAGTTATTTTATTGAGATTGCACTTTAGTTGTTGTTTTCAATGTCCGTAAGAAGTACATGATGTCTTTAGCGGATATTTTGGGAAAAATATACTGCGCCTTAATCGCAAGAATCTCATGAATACACGAATTCACGTGATAGAATATAATAGGTTGATTTCTGTCTCTGGTCGCTTTCGGTTTCTTAAAATTTCAATTCGCTGAACAGTCCAATTTAGATCGCATGTCTTCATGAATAACTTGCTCGCAGCAGGACTGGGTAATATTGTGAGATTAAAAAATCAGCATATTTTGCTGCGTGGTTATAGAAGTGCTAATATGATCTTATGACTCCTGGGAAAAATCAAGGAATGGCTCTATATATTAACATAATAACCTTAATTGATTCTAAAATTTAATTCGAAAAGTTATTCTATTGAGATTGCATTTCGATTGTCTTTTTCAATGTCTGTAAGAAATACCTGATGTCTTCAGATGATATTTCGTGAAAAATATACTGCGCCCCAATTGCAAGAATCTCATGATTACACGAATTCACGTGATAGGATATAATAGGTTGATTTCTGTCTCTGGTCGCTTTCGGTTTTTTAAAATTTCAATTCGTTAAACAGTTCAATTTAGATCGCATGTCTTCATGAATAACTTGCTCGCTGCAGGAATGGGTAATATTGTGATAATAAAAAATCAGCATATTTTGCTGCGTGGTCATAGAAGTGCTAAAATGATCTCATGACTCCCAGGGAAAATCAAGGAATGGCTCTATATATTGACATAATAACGTTAAATGCTTTGAACATTTAATTCGAAAAGTTATTCTATTGAGATTGCATGTTGATTGTCTTTTTCAATGTCTGTAAGAAATACCTGATGTCTTCAGATGATATTTCGTGAAAAATATACTGCGCCCCAATCGCAAGAATCTCATGATTACACGAATTCACGTGATAGAATATGAGAGGTTGATTTCTGTCTCTGTTCGCTTTCGGTTTTTTAAAATTTCAATTGGCTAAATAGTTCAATTGATATTGCATGTATTCATTGATAACCTGCTCGCTGCAGGAATGGGTAATATTGTGAGATTGAAAAATCAGCATATTTTGCTGCGTCGTTATGAGAGTGTTAAAATGATCTCACAACTCCTGGGAAAAATCAAGGAATAGCTCTATATATAGAGACCTAATAACGTTAATTGATTCCAAAATTAAATTCGAAAAGTTATTCTATTGAGATTGCATTTTGATTGTCTTTTTCAATGTCTGTAAGAAATACCTGATGTCTTCAGATGATATTTCGTGAAAAATATACTGCGCCCCAATCGCAAGAATCTCATGATTACGCGAATTCACGTGATAGAATATAATAGGTTGATTTCTGTCTGTGTTCGCTTTCGGTTTTTTAAAATTTCAATTGGCTGAATAGTTCAATTAAGATCGCACGTATTTATGGATAGCCTGCTCGCTGCAGGACTGGGTAATATTGCGAAATTGAAAAATTAGCATATTTTGCTGCGTGGCTATAAGAGTGCTAAAATGATCTCATGACCCCTGGGAAAAATCAAGGAATGGCTCTATATATTGACATAATAACGTTAATTGATTTGAAAATTCAAGCCGAAAAGTTATTCGATTGAGATTGCATTTTGATTGTCTTTTTCAATGTCTGCAAGAAATTCCTGATGTCTTCAGATGATATTTCGTGAAAAATATACTGCGCCCCAATCGCAAGAATCTCATGATTACACGAATTCACGTGATAGGATATAATAGGTTGATTTCTGTCTCTGGTCGCTTTCGGTTTTTTAAAATTTCAATTCGTTAAACAGTTCAATTTATATCGCATGTCTTCATGAACAACTTGCTCGCTGCAGGACTAGGTAATATTGTGATAATAAAAAATTAGCATATTTTGCTGCGTGGTTATAGAAGTGCTAAAATGATCTCATGACTCCCAGGGAAAATCAAGGAATGGCTCTATATATTGACATAATAACGTTTATTGCTTTGAACATTTAATTCGAAAAGTTATTCTATTGGGATTGCATTTTGATTGTTGTTTTCAATGTCTGTAAAAAATACCTGATGTCATCAGATGATATTTCGAGAAAAATATACTGCGCCCCAATCGCAAGAATTTCATGATTACACGAATTCACGTGATAGAATATAATAGGTTGATTTCTGTCTGTGTTCGCTTTCGGTTTTTTAAAATTTCAATTGGCTGAATAGTTCAATTTAGATCACATGTATTCATGGATAGCCTGCTCGCTGCAGGACTGAGTAATATTGCGAAATTGAAAAATTAGCATATTTTGCTGCGTGGTTATAAGAGTGCTAAAATGATCTCATGACCCCTGGGAAAAATCAAGGAATGGCTCTATATATTGACATAATAACGTTAATTGATTTGAAAATTCAATTCGAAAAGTTATTCGATTGAGATTGCATTTTGATTGTTGTTTTCAATGTCTGTAAAAAATACCTGATGTCATCAGATGATATTTCGAGAAAAATATACTGCGCCCCAATCGCAAGAATTTCATGATTACACGAATTCACGTGATAGAATATAAGAGGTTGATTTCCGTATCTATTCGCTTTCGGTTATTTAAAATTTTAATTCGCGGAATAGTTAAATTTAGATCGCAAGTATTCATGGATATCCTGCCCGCTACAGAACTTCGTAATATTGCAAAATTGAAAAATCAGCATATTTTTCTGCGTGGTTACAAGAGTGCTGAAACAAATTCATGACTCTTGGGAAAAGACAAGGAGTAGCTCTATACCTTGACATAATAACGTTAATTGATTTGAAAATTTAATTCGAAAAGTTATTTTATTGAGATTGCACTTAAGTTGTTGTTTTCAATGTCCGTAAGAAGTACATGATGTCTTTAGCGGATATTTTGGGAAAAATATACTGCGCCTCAATCGCAAGAATCTCATGATTACACGAATTCATGTAATAGAATATGAGAGGTTGATTTCTGTCTCTGTTCGCTCTCGGTTTTTTGAAATTTCAATTGGCTAAATAGTTCAATTGATATCGCATGTATTCATTGATAACCTGCTCGCTGCAGGAATGGGTAATATTGTGAGATTGAAAAATCAGCATATTTTGCTGCGTCGTTATGAAAGTGTTAAAATGATCTCACGACTCCTGGGAAAAATCAAGGAATAGCTCTATATATAGAGACCTAATAACGTTAATTGATTCCAAAATTTAATTCGAAAAGTTATTCTATTGAGATTGCATTTTGATTGTCTTTTTCAATGTCTGTAAGAAATACCTGATGTCTTCAGATGATATTTCGTGAAAAATATACTGCGCCCCAATCGCAAGAATCTCATGATTACGCAAATTCACGTGATAGAATATAATAGGTTCATTTCTGTCTGTGTTCGCTTTCGGTTTTTTAAAATTTCGATTGGCTGAATAGTTCAATTAAGATCGCATGTATTTATGGATAGCCTGCTCGCTGCAGGACTGGGTAATATTGCGAAATTGAAAAATTAGCATATTTTGCTGCGTGGTTATAAGAGTGCTAAAATGATCTCATGACCCCTGGGAAAAATCAAGGAATGGCTCTATATATTGACATAATAACGTTAATTGATTTGAAAATTCAATTCGAAAAGTTATTCGATTGAGATTGCATTTTGATTGTCTTTTTCAATGTCTGCAAGAAATTCCTGATGTCTTCAGATGATATTTCGTGAAAAATATACTGCGCCCCAATCGCAAGAATCTCATGATTACACGAATTCACGTGATAGGATATAATAGGTTGATTTCTGTCTCTGGTCGCTTTCGGTTTTTTAAAATTTAATTCGTTAAACAGTTCAATTAAGATCGCATGTCTTCATGAATAACTTGCTCGCTGCAGGACTAGGTAATATTGTGATAATAAAAAATCAGCATATTTTGCTGCGTGGTTATAGAAGTGCTAAAATGATCTCATGACTCCCAGGGAAAATCAAGGAATGGCTCTTTATATTGACATAATAACGTTTATTGCTTTGAACATTTAATTCGAAAAGTTATTCTATTGAGATTGCATTTTGATTGTCTTTTTCAATGTCTGTAAGAAATACCTGATGTCTTCAGATGATATTTCGTGAAAAATATACTGCGCCCCAATCGCAAGAATCTCATGATTACACGAATTCACGTGATAGAATATAATAGGTTGATTTCTGTCTCTGGTCGCTTTCGGTTTTTTAAAATTTAATTCGTTAAACAGTTCAATTTAGATCGCATGTCTTCATGAATAGCCTGCTCGCTGCAGGACTGAGTAATATTGCGAAACTGAAAAATTAGCATATTTTGCTGCGTGGTTATAAGAGTGCTAAAATGATCTCATGACCCCTGGGAAAAATCAAGGAATGGCTCTATATATTGACATAATAACGTTAATTGATTTGAAAATTCAATTCGAAAAGTTATTCGATTGAGATTGCATTTTGATTGTTGTTTTCAATGTCTGTAAAAAATACCTGATGTCATCAGATGATATTTCGAGCAAAATATACTGCGCCCCAATCGCAAGAATTTCATGATTACACGAATTCACGTGATAGAATATAAGAGGTTGATTTCTGTATCTATTCGCTTTCGGTTATTTAAAATTTAAATTCGCGGAATAGTTAAATTTAGATCGCAAGTATTCATGGATATCCTGCCCGCTACAGAACTTCGTAATATTGCAAAATTGAAAAATCAGCATATTTTGCTGCGTGGTTACAAGAGTGCTGAAACAAATTCATGACTCCTGGGAAAAATCAAGGAGTAGCTCTATACCTTGACATAATAACGTTAATTGATTTAAAAATTTAATTCGAAAAGTTATTTTATTGAGATTGCACTTTAGTTGTTGTTTTCAATGTCCGTAAGAAGTACATGATGTCTTCAGCGGATATTTTGGGAAAAATATACTGCGCCTTAATCGCAAGAATCTCATGATTACACGAATTCATGTAATAGAATATGAGAGGTTGATTTCTGTCTCTGTTCGCTTTCGGTTTTTTAAAATTTCAATTGGCTAAATAGTTCAATTGATATCGCATGTATTCATTGATAACCTGCTCGCTGCAGGAATGGGTAATATTGTGAGATTGAAAAATCAGCATATTTTGCTGCGTCGTTATGAGAGTGCTAAAATGATCTCACGACTCCTGGAAAAAAATCAAGGAATAGCTCTATATATAGAGACCTAATAACGTTAATTGATTCCAAAATTTAATTCGAAAAGTTATTCTATTGAAATTGCATTTTGATTGTCTTTTTCAATGTCTGTAAGAAATACCTGATGTCTTCAGATGATATTTCGTGAAAAATATACTGCGCCCCAATCGCAAGAATCTCATGATTACACGAATTCACGTGATAGAATATAATAGGTTGATTTTTGTCTGTGTTCGCTTTCGGTTTTTTAAAATTTCAATTGGCTGAATAGTTCAATTAAGATCGCATGTATTTATGGATAGCCTGCTCGCTGCAGGACTAGGTAATATTGCGAAGCTGAAAAATTAGCATATGTTGCTGCGTGGTTATAAGAGTGCTAAAATGATCTCATGACCCCTGGGAAAAATCAAGGAATGGCTCTATATATTGACATAATAACGTTAATTGATTTGAAAATTCAATTCGAAAAGTTATTCGATTGAGATTGCATTTTGATTGTCTTTTTCAATGTCTGCAAGAAATTCCTGATGTCTTCGGATGATATTTCGTGAAAAATATACTGCGCCCCAATCGCAAGAATCTCATGATTACACGAATTCACATGATAGGATATAATAGGTTGATTTCTGTCTCTGGTCGCTTTCGGTTTTTTAAAATTTCAATTCGTTAAACAGTTCAATTTAGATCGCATGTCTTCATGAATAACTTGCTCGCTGCAGGACTGGGTAATATTGTGATATTAAAAAATCAGCATATTTTGCTGCGTCGTTATAGAAGTGCTAAAATGATCTCATGACTCCCAGGGAAAATCAAGGAATGGCTCTATATATTGACATAATAACGTTAATTGCTTTGAACATTCAATTCGAAAAGTTATTCGATTGAGATTGCGTTTTGATTGTTGTTTTCAATGTCTGTAAAAAATACCTGATGTCATCAGATGATATTTCGAGGAAAATATACTACGCCCCAATCGCGTGAATATCATGATTACACGAATTCACGTGATAGAATATAAGAGGTTGATTTCCGTTTCTATTGGCTTTCTGTTATTTTAAATTTTAATTCGCTGAATAGTTAAATTTAGATCGCAAGTATTCATGGATATCCTGCCCGCTACAGAACTTGGTAATATTGCAAAATTGAAAAATCAGCATATTTTGCTGCGTGGTTATGAGAGTGCTAAAATTATCTCATGACTCCTGGGAAAAATCAAGGAATAGCTGTATATATAGAGACCTTATAACGTTAATTGATTCCAAAATTTAATTCGAAAAGTTATTCTATTGAGATTGCATTTTGATTGTATTTTTCAATGTCTGTAAGAAATACCTGTTGTCTTCAGATGATATTTCGTGAAAAATATACTGCGCTTCAATCGCAAGAATCTCATGATTACACGAATTCACGTGATAGAATTAAATAGGTTGATTTCTGTCTGTGTTCGCTTTCGGTTTTTTAAAATTTCAATTGGCTGAATAGTTCAATTAAGATCGTATGTATTCATGGATAGCCTGCTCGCTGGTGGACTGGGTAATATTGCGAAATCGAAAAATTAGCATATTTTGCTGCGTGGTTATAAGAGTGCTAAAATGATCTCATGACTCCTGGGAAAAATCAAGGAATGGCTTTATATATTGACATAATAACCTTAATTGATTTGAAAATTCAATTCGAAAAGTTATTCGATTGAGATTGCATTTTGATTGTCTTTTTCAATGTCTGTAAGAAATTCCTGATGTCTTCAGATGATATTTCGTGAAAAATATACTGCGCCCTAATCGCAAGAATCTCATGATTACACGAATTCACGTGATAGAATATAATAGGTTAATTTCTGTCGCTGGTCGCGTTCGGTTTTTTAAAATTTCAATTCGCTGAACAGTCCAATTTAGATCGCATGTCTTCATGAATAACTTGCTCGCTGCAGGACTGGGTAATATTGTGAGATTCAAAAATCAGCATATTTTGCTGCGTGGTTATAGAAGTGCTAATATGATCTCATGACTCCCAGGGAAAATCAAGGAATAGCTCTATATATTGACATAATAACGTTAATTGCTTTGAAAATTCAATTCGAAAAGTTATTCGATTGAGATTGCATTTTGATTGTTGTTTTCAATGTCTGTAAAAAATACCTGATGTCATCAGATGATATTTCGAGAAAAATATACTGCGCCCCAATCGCAAGAATTTCATGATTACACGAATTCACGTGATAGAATATAAGAGGTTGATTTCCGTATTTATTCGCTTTCGGTTATTTAAAATTTGAATTCGAGGAATAGTTAAATTTAGATCGCAAGTATTCATGGATATCTTGCCTGCTACAGAACTTCGTAATATTGCAAAATTGAAAAATCAGCATATTTTGCTGCGTGGTTACAAAAGTGCTGAAACAAATTCATGACTCCTGGGAAAAATCAAGGAGTAGCTCTATACCTTGACATAAAAACGTTAATTGATTTGAAAATTTAATTCGCAAAGTTATTTTATTGAGATTGCATTTTAATTGTTGTTTTCAATGTCCGTAAGAAGTACATGATGTCTTAAGCGGATATTTTGGGAAAAACATACTGCGCCTCAATCGCAAGAATTTCATGATTACACGAATTCATGTAATAGAATATGAGAGGTTTATTTCTGTCTCTGTTCGCTTTCGGTTTTTTAAAATTTCAATTAGCTGCATAGTTTAATTTAGATTGCATGTATTCATGGATAACCTGCTCGCTGCAGGACTGGGTAATATTGCGAAATTGAAAAATTAGCATATTTTGCTGCGAGGTTATAGGAGTGCTAAAATGATCCCATGACTCCTGGGAAAAATCAAGGAATGGCTCTATATATTGACATAATAACCTTAATTGATTTGAAAATTCAATTCGAAAAGTTATTCGATTCAGACTGCATTTTGATTGTTGTTTTCAATGTCTTTAAGAATGTACCTGAAGTCTTTAGCGGATATTTCGGGAAAAATATACTGCGCCCCAATCGCAAGAATCTCATGATTACACGAATTCACGTGATAGAATATTATAGGTTGATTTCTGTCTGTGTTCGCTTTCGGTTTTTTAAAATTTTAATTGGCTGAATAGTTCAATTAAGATCGCATGTATTCATGAAAAGCCTGCTCGCTGCAGGACTGGGTAATATTGCGAAATTGAAAAATTAGCATATTTTGCTGCGTGGTTATAAGAGTGCTGAAATGATCTCATGACTCCTGGGAAAAATCAAGGAATGGCTCTATATATTGACATAATAACGTTAATTGATTTGAAAATTCAATTCGAAAAGTTATTCGATTGAGATTGCATTTTGATTGTCTTTTTCAATGTCTGTAAGAAATTTCTCATGTCTTCAGATGATATTTCGTGAAATATATACTGCGCCCCAATCGCAAGAATCTCATGATTACACGAATTCACGTGATAGAATATAATAGGTTGATTTCTGTCTCTGTTCGCTTTTGGTTTTTTAAAATTTCAATTCGCTGAACAGTTCAATTTAGATCGCAAGTCTTCATGAATTACTTGCTCGCTGCAGGACTGGGTAATATTGTGAGATTAAAAAATCAGCATATTTTGCTGCGTGGTTATAGAAGTGCTAAAATGATCTCATGACTCCCGGGGAAAATCAAGAAATGGCTCTATATATTGACATAATAACGTTAATTGATTTGAAAATTCAATTCGAAAAGTTATTCGATTGAGATTACATTTTGATTGTTGTTTTCAATGTCTGTAAAAAATACCTGATGTCATCACATAATATTTCGAGGAAAATATACTGCGCCCACATCGCAAGAATTTCATGATTACACGAATTCACGTAATAGAATATAAGAGGTTGATTTCTGTATCTATTCGCTGTCGGTTATTTCAAATTTTAATTGGCTGAATAGTTCAATTTAGATCACATGTATTCATGGATAGCCTGCTCGCTGCAGGACTGGGTAATATTGCGAAATTGAAAAATTAGCACATTTTGCTGCGTGGTTATAAGAGTGCTAAAATGATCCCATGACTCCTGGGAAAAATCAAGGAATGGCTCTATATATTGACATAATAACCTTAATTGATTTGAAAATTCAATTCGAAAAGTTATTCGATTGAGATTGCATTTTGATTGTTGTTTTCAATGTCTGTAAAAAATACCTGATGCCATCAGATGATATTTCGGGAAAAATATACTGCGCCTAAATCGCAAGAATCTCATGATTACACGAATTCATGTAATAGAATAGGAAAGGTTGATTTCGGTCTCTGTTCGCTTTCGGTTTTTTAAAATTTCAATTGGCTGAATAGTTCAATTCAGATCGCATGTATTCATTTATAACCTGCTCGGTGCAGGACTGGGTAATATTGTGAGATTGAAAAATCAGCATATTTTGCTGCGTGGTTATGAGAGTGCTAAAATGATCTCATGACTCCTTGCAAAAATCAAGGAATGGCTCTATATATTGACATAATAACCTTAATTGATTCGAAAATTCAATTCGAAAAACTATTCTATTGAGATTGCATTTTGATTGTTGTTTTCAATGTCTGTTAAAAATACCTGATGTCATCAGATGATATTTCGAGGAAAATATACTGCGCCCCAACCGCAAGAATTTCATGATTACACGAATTCACGTGATAGAATATAAGAGGTTGATTTCCGTATCTATTCGCTTTCGGTTATTTAAAATTTTAATTCGCTGAATAGTTAAATTTAGATCGCAAGTATTTATGGATATCCTGCCCGCTACAGAACTTGGTAATATTGCAAAATTGAAAAAGCAGCATATTTTGCTGCGTGGTTACCAGAGTGCTGAAACAAATTCATGACTCCTGGGAAAAATCAAGGAGTAGCTCTATACCTTGACATAATAACGTTTATTGATTTGAAAATTAAATTCGAAAAGTTATTTTATTGAGATTGCATTTTGATTGTTGTTTTTAATGTCTGTAAGAAGTACCTGATGTCTTTAGCAGATATTTCGGGAAAAATATACTGCGCCTCAATCGCAAGAATCTCATGATTACACGAATTCATGTAATAGAATATAGGAGAATGATTTCTGTCTCTGTTCGCTTTCGGTTTTTTAAAATTTCAATTGGCTAAATAGTTCAATTGAGATCGCATGTATTTATGGATAGCCTGCTCGCTGCAGGACTGGGTAAAATTGTGAGATTGAAAAATCAGCATATTTTGCTGCGTGGTTATGAGAGTGCTAAAATGATTTCATGACTCCTGGAAAAAATCAAGGAATAGCTCTATATATAGAGACCTAATAACGTAAATTGATTTGAAAATTCAATTTGAAAAACTATTCTATTGAGATTGCATTTTGATTGATGTTTTCAATGTCTGTAAGAAATACCTGATGTCTTCAGATGATATTTCGGGAAAAATATACTGCGCCCCAATCGCAAGAATCTCATGATTACACGAATTCACGTGATAGAAAATAATAGGTTGATTTCTGTCTCTGTTCGCTTTCGGTTTTTTCAAATTTCAATTGGCTGAATAGTTCAATTTAGATCGCATGTATTTATGGACAGCCTGCTCGCTGCAGGACTGGTTAATATTGCGAAATTGAAAAATTAGCATAATTTGCTGCGTGGTTATAGAAGTGCTAAAATGATCTCATGACTCCTGGGAAAAATCAAGGAATGGCTCTATATATAGAGACCTAATAACGTTAATTGATTCCAAAATTAAATTCGCAAAGTTATTCTATTGAGATCTCTTTTTGATTGTAGTTTTTAATGTCTGTAAGAAATACCTGATGTCTTCAGATCCTATTTCGGGAAAAATATACTGCGACTCAATCGCAAGAATCTCATGATTACACTAATTCACGTGATAGAATAGAATACGTTGATTTCTGTCTCTGTTCGCTGTCGGTTATATAGAATTTCAATTCGCTGAATAGTTAAATTCAGATCGCATGTATTCATGGATAACCAGCCCGCTGCAGGACTTGGTAATATTGCGAAATTAAAAAATTAGCATATTTCGCTGCGTGATTATAAGAGTGCTAAAATGATCTCATGACTCCTGGGAAAAATCAAGGAATAGCTCTATACCTTGACATAATAACGTTAATTGATTTGAAAATTCATTTCCAAAAGGTATTTTATTGAGATTGCATTTTGATTGTTGTTTTCAATGTCTGTAAGAAATACCTGATGTCTTTAGCGGATATTTCGGGAAAAATGTACTGCGCCTCAATCGCAAGAATCTAATGATTACACTAATTCACGTGATAGAACATAATAAGTTGATTTCTGTCTCTGTTCTCTTTCGGTTTTTTAAAATTACAATTCGCTGAATAGTTGAATTTAGATCGCATGTATTCATGAATAACCTGCTCGCTGCAGGACTTGCTAATATTGCGGAATTGAAAAATTAGCATATTTTGCTGCGTGATCATAAGAGTGCAAAAATGATCTTATGACTCCTGGGAAAAATCAAGGAATAGCTCTATACCTTGACATAATAACGTTAATTGATTTGAAAATTCAATTCGAAAAGTTTTTCGATTGAGATTGCATTTTGATTGTTGTTTTCAATGTCTGTAAGAAACACCTGATGTCTTCAGATGCTATTTCGGGAAAAATATACTGCGCCTCAATCGCAAGAATCTTATTATTAAACTAATACATGTGATAGAATAAAATAAGTTGGTTTCTGTCTCTTTTCGCATTCGGTTATTTAAAATTTCTATTCGCTGGATAGCTAAATTTAGATCGCAAGTATTCATAGATAACCTGCTCGCTACAGGACTAGGTAATATTGCGAAATTTAAAAAACAGCATATCTTGCTGCGTGGTTATAAAAGTACCAAAATGATCTTACGACTCCTGGGAAAAATCAAGGAATGGCTCTATATATTGACATAATAACTTTAATTGATTTGAAATTTCATTTAAAAAAGTTATTCTATTGAGATTTCTTCCTGATTGTTGTTTTTAATGTCTGTAAGAAATACCTGATGTCTTCAGATGCTATTTCAGGAAAAATATACTGCGCCTCAATCGCAAGAATCTCATGATTACACTAATTCACGTGATAGAATAGAATACGTTGATTTCTGTGTCTGTTCGCTTTCGGTTATATAAAATTTCAATTCGCTGAATATTTAAATTCAGATCGCATGTAATAATGGATAACCAGCTCGCTGCAGGACTTGGTAAAATTGCAAAATTGGAAAATCCGCATATTTTGCTGCGTGGTTATGAGAGTGCTAGAATGATCTAATGACTCCTGGGAAAAATCAAGGAATGGCTCTATATATAGAGACCTAATAACGTTAATTGATTCCAAAATTTAATTCGAAAAGTTATTTTATTAATATTGCATTTTGATTGTTGTTTTCAATGTCTGTCAGAAGTACCTGATGTCTTTAGCGGATATTTTGGGAAAAATATACTGCGCCTCAATCGCAAGAATCTCATGAGTACACGAATTCATGTAATAGAATATGAGAGGTTGATTTCTGTCTCTGTTCGCTTTCGGTTTTTTAAAATTTCAATTCGCTGAACAGTTCAATTTAGATCGCATGTTTTCATGAATAACTTGCTCGCTGCAGGACTGAGTAATATTGTGAGATTCAAAAATCAGCATATTTTGCTGCGTCGTTATAGTTGTGCTAAAATGATCTCATGACTCCTGGGAAAAATCAAGGAATGGCTCTATATATTGACATAATAACGTTAACTGATTTGAAAATTCAATTTGAAAAACTATACCATTGAGATTGCATTTTGGTTGATGTTTTCAATGTCTGTAAGAAATACCTGATGTCTTCAGTTGATATTTTGGGAAAAATATACTGCGCCCCAATCGCAAAGATCTCATGATTACACGAATTCACGTAATAGAATATAATAGGTTGATTTCTGTCTCTGTTCGCTTTCGGTTTTTTAAAATTTCCATTGGCTGAACAGTTCAGTTTAGATCGCATGTATTCATGAATAACTTGCTCGCTGCAGGACTGAATAATATTGTGAGATTAAAAAATCAGCATATTTTGCTGCGTGGTTATAGAACTGCTAAAATGATCTCATGACTCCTGGGAAAAATCAAGGAATAGCTCTATATATTGACACCATAACGTTAACTGATTGTAAAATTCAATTTGAAAAACTATTCTATTGAGATTGCATTTTGATTGATGTTTTCAATTTCTGTAAGAAATACCTGATGTCTTCAGATGATATTACGGGAAAAATATACTGCGCCCCAATCGCAAGAATCTCATGATTACACGAATTCACGTGATAGAATATAATAGGTTGATTTCTGTCTCTGTTCGCTTTCGGTTTTTTAAAATTTCCATTGGCTGAACAGTTCAGTTTAGATCGCATGTATTCATGAATAACTTGCTCGCTGCAGGACTGAATAATATTGTGAGATTAAAAAATCAGCATATTTTGCTGCGTGGTTATAGAAGTGCTAAAATGATCTCATGACTCCTGGGAAAAATCAAGGAATAGCTCTATATATTGACACAATAACTTTAATTGATTCCAACATTTAATTCGAAAAGTTATTCTATTGAGATTGCATTTTGATTGTCTTTTTCAATGTCTGTAAGAAATACCTGATGTCTTCAGATGATATTTCGTGAAAAATATACTGCGCCCCAATCGCAAGAATCTCATGATTACACGAATTCACGTGATAGAATATAATAGGTTGATTTCTGTCTGTGTTCGCTTTCGGTTTTTTAAAATTTCAATTGGCTGAATAGTTCAATTTAGATCACATGTATTCATGGATAGCCTGCTCGCTGCAGGACTGAGTAATATAGCGAAATTGAAAAATTAGCATATTTTGCTGCGGGAATATAAGAGTGCTAAAATGATCTCATGACCCCTGGGAAAAATTAAGGAATGACTCTATATATTGATATAATAACGTTAATTAATTTGAAAATTCAATTCGAAAAGTTATTCGATTCAGATTGCATTTTGATTGTTGTTTTCAATGTCTGTAAAAAATACCTGATGTCATCAGATGATATTTTGTGAAAAATATACTGCGCCTCAATCGCAAGAATCTCATGATTACAGGAATTCATGTAATAGAATATGAGAGGATGATTTCTGTCTCTGTTCGCTTTCGGTTTTTTAAAATTTCAATTGGCTAAATAGTTAAATTGATATCGCATGTATTCATTGATAACCTGCTCGCTGCAGGAATGAGTTATATTGTGAGATTGAAAAATCAGCATATTTTGCTGCGTCGTTATGAGAGTGCTAAAATGATCTCACGACTCCTGGGAAAAATCAAGGAATAGCTCTATATATAGAGGCCTAATAACGTATATTGATTCCAAAATTTAATTCGAAAAGTTATTCTATTGAGATTGCATTTTGATTGTATTTTTTAATGTCTGTAAGAAATACCTGATGTCTTCAGATGATATTTCGTGAAAAATATACTGCGCCCCAATCGCAAGAATCTCATGATTACACGAATTCACGTGATAGAATATAATATGTTGATTTCTGTCTGTGTTCGCTTTCGGTTTTTTAAAATTTCAATTGGCTGAATAGTTCAATTAAGATCGCATGTATTTATAGATAGCCTGCTCGCTGCAGGACTGGGTAATATTGCGAAATTGAAAAATTAGCATATTTTGCTGCGTGGTTATAAGAGTGCTAAAATGATCTCATGACTTCTGGGAAAAATCAAGGAGTAGCTCTATACCTTGACATGATAACGTTAATTGATTTGAAAATTCAATTCGAAAAGTTATTCGATTGAGATTCCATTTTGATTGTCTTTTTCAATGTCTGTAAGAAATACCTGATGTCTTCAGATGCTATTTCGGGAAAAATATACTGCGCCTCAATCGCAAGAATCTTATTATTAAACTAATACATGTGATAGAATAAAATAAGTTGGTTTCTGTCTCTTTTCGCATTCGGTTATTTAAAATTTCTATTCGCTGGATAGCTAAATTTAGATCGCAAGTATTCATAAATAACCTGCTCGCTACAGGACTAGGTAATATTGCGAAATTTAAAAAACAGCATATCTTGCTGCGTGGTTATAAAAGTACCAAAATGATCTTACGACTCCTGGGAAAAATCAAGGAATGGCTGTATATATTGACATAATAACTTTAATTGATTTGAAATTTCAATTGAAAAAGTTATTCTATTGAGATTTCTTACTGATTGTTGTTTTTAATGTCTGTAAGAAATACCTGATGTCTTCAGATGCTATTTCAGGAAAAATATACTGCGCCTCAATCGCAAGAATCTCATGATTACACTAATTCACGTGATAGAATAGAATACGTTGATTTCTGTGTCTGTTCGCTTTCGGTTATATAAAATTTCAATTCGCTGAATATTTAAATTCAGATCGCATGTAATAATGGATAACCAGCTCGCTGCAGGACTTGGTAATATTGCAAAATTCGAAAATCCGCATATTTTGCTGCGTGGTTATGAAAGTGCTAGAATGATCTAATGACTCCTGGGAAAAATCAAAGAATGGCTCTATATATAGAGACCTAATAACGTTAATTGATTCCAAAATTTAATTCGAAAAGTTATTTTATTAATATTGCATTTTGATTGTTGTTTTCAATGTCTGTCAGAAGTACCTGATGTCTTTAGCGGATATTTTGGGAAAAATATACTGCGCCTCAATCGCAAGAATCTCATGATTACACGAATTCATGTAATAGAATATGAGAGGTTGATTTCTGTCTCTGTTCGCTTTCGGTTTTTTAAAATTTCAATTCGCTGAACAGTTCAATTAAGATCGCATGTTTTCATGAATAACTTGCTCGCTGCAGGACTGAGTAATATTGTGAGATTCAAAAATCAGCATATTTTGCTGCGTCGTTATAGTTGTGCTAAAATGATCTGATGACTCCTGGGAAAAATCAAGGAATGGCTCTATATATTGACATAATTACGTTAACTGATTTGAAAATTCAATTTGAAAAACTATACCATTGAGATTGCATTTTGGTTGATGTTTTCAATGTCTGTAAGAAATACCTGATGTCTTCAGATGATATTTCGGGAAAAATATACTGCGCCCCAATCGCAAAGATCTCATGATTACACGAATTCACGTGATAGAATATAATAGGTTGATTTCTGTCTCTGTTCGCTTTCGGTTTTTTAAAATTTCCATTGTCTGAACAGTTCAGTTTAGATCGCATGTATTCATGAATAACTTGCTCGCTGCAGGACTGAATAATATTGTGAGATTGAAAAATCAGCATATTTTGCTGCGTGGTTATAGAAGTGCTAAAATGATCTCATGACTCCTGGGAAAAATCAAGGAATAGCTCTATATATTGACACCATAACGTTAACTGATTGTAAAATTCAATTTGAAAAACTATTCTATTGAGATTGCATTTTGATTGATGTTTTCAATTTCTGTAAGAAATACCTGATGTCTTCAGATGATATTACGGGAAAAATATACTGCGCCCCAATCGCAAGAATCTCATGATTACACGAATTCACGTGATAGAATATAATAGGTTGATTTCTGTCTCTGTTCGCTTTCGGTTTTTTAAAATTTCCATTGGCTGAACAGTTCAGTTTAGATCGCATGTATTCATGAATAACTTGCTCGCTGCAGGACTGAATAATATTGTGAGATTAAAAAATCAGCATATTTTGCTGCGTGGTTATAGAAGTGCTAAAATGATCTCATGACTCCTGGGAAAAATCAAGGAATAGCTCTATATATTGACACAATAACGTTAATTGATTCCAACATTTAATTCGAAAAGTTATTCTATTGAGATTGCATTTTGATTGTCTGATTCAATGTCTGTAAGAAATACCTGATGTCTTCAGATGATATTTCGTGAAAAATATACTGCGCCCCAATCGCAAGAATCTCTTGATTACACGAATTCACGTGATAGAATATAATAGGTTGATTTCTGTCTGTGTTCGCTTTCGGTTTTTTAAAATTTCAATTGGCTGAATAGTTCAATTTAGATCACATGTATTCATGGATAGCCTGCTCGCTGCAGGACTGAGTAATATTGCGAAATTGAAAAATTAGCATATTTTGCTGCGGGAATATAAGAGTGCTAAAATGATCTCATGACCCCTGGGAAAAATTAAGGAATGACTCTATATATTGACATAATAACGTTAATTAATTTGAAAATTGAATTCGAAAAGTTATTCGATTCAGATTGCATTTTGATTGTTGTTTTCAATGTCTGTAAAAAATACCTGATGTCATCAGATGATATTTTGGGAAGAATATACTGCGCCTCAATCGCAAGAATCTCATGATTACAGGAATTCATGTAATAGAATATGAGAGGTTAATTTCTGTCTCTGTTCGCTTTCGGTTTTTTAAAATTTCAATTGGCTAAATAGTTAAATTGATATCGCATGTATTCATTGATAACCTGCTCGCTGCAGGAATGAGTAATATTGTGAGATTAAAAAATCAGCATATTTTGCTGCGTCGTTATGAGAGTGCTAAAATGATCTCACGACTCCTGGGAAAAATCAAGGAATAGCTCTATATATAGAGACCTAATAACGTTAATTGATTCCAAAATTTAATTCGAAAAGTTATTCTATTGAGATTGCATTTTGATTGTATTTTTCAATGTCTGTAAGAAATACCTGATGTCTTCAGATGATATTTCGTGAAAAATATACTGCGCCCCAATCGCAAGAATCTCATGATTACACGAATTCACGTGATAGAATATAATAGGTTGATTTCTGTCTGTGTTCGATTTCGGTTTTTTAAAATTTCAATTGGCTGAATAGTTCAATTAAGATCGCATGTATTTATAGATAGCCTGCTCGCTGCAGGACTGGGTAATATTGCGAAATTGAAAAATTAGCATATTTTGCTGCGTGGTTATAAGAGTGCTAAAATGATCTCATGACTTCTGGGAAAAATCAAGGAGTAGCTCTATACCTTGACATGATAACGTTAATTGATTTGAAAATTCAATTCGAAAAGTTATTCGATTGAGATTGCATTTTGATTGTCTTTTTCAATGTCTGTAAGAAATTCCTGATGTCTTCAGATGATATTTCGTGAAAAATATACTGCGCCCCAATCGCAAGAATCTCATGATCACACGAATTCACGTGATAGGATATAATAGGTTGATTTCTGTCTCTGGTCGCTTTCGGTTTTTTAAAATTTCAATTCGTTCAACAGTTCAAATTAGATCGCATGTCTTCATGAATAACTTGCTCGCTGCAGGACTGGGTAATATTGTGAGATTAAAAAATCAGCATATTTTGCTGCGTGGTTATAGAAGTGCTAAAATGATCTCATGACTCCCAGGGAAAATCAAGGAATGGCTCTATATATTGACATAATAACGTTAATTGCTTTGAAAATTCAATTCGAAAAGTTATTCGATTGAGATTGCGTTTTGATTGTTGTTTTCAATGTCTGTAAAAAATACCTGATGTCATCAGATGATATTTCGAGGATAATATTCTGCGCCCTAATCGCAAAAATTTCATGATTACACGAATTCACGTGATAGAATATAAGAGGTTGATTTCCGTATCTATTGGCTTTCTGTTATTTAAAATTTTAATTCGCTGAATAGTTAAATTTAGATCGCAAGTATTCATGGATATCCTTCCCGCTACAGAACTTGGTAATATTGCAAAATTAAAAAATCAGCATATTTTGCTGCGTGGTTATGAGAGTGCTAAAATGATCTCATGACTCCTGGAAAAAATCAAGGAATAGCTCTATATATAGAGACCTAATAACGTTAATTGATTCCAAAATTTAATTCGAAAAGTTATTCTATTGAGATTGCATTTTGATTGTCTTTTTCAATGTCTGTAAGAAATACCTGTTGTCTTCAGATGATATTTCGTGAAAAATATACTGCGCCTCAATCGCAAGAATCTCATGATTACACGAATTCACGTGATAGAATTAAATAGGTTGATTTCTGTCTGTGTTCGCTTTCGGTTTTTTTAAATTTCAATTAACTGAATAGTTCAATTAAGATCGTATGTATTCATGGATAGCCTGCTCGCTGGTGGACTGTGTAATATTGCGAAATCGAAAAATTAGCATATTTCGCTGCGTGGTTATAAGAGTGCTAAAATGATCTCATGACTCCTGGGAAAAATCAAGGAATGGCTCTATATATTGACATAATAACCTTAATTGATTTGAAAATTCAATTCGAAAAGTTATTCGATTGAGATTGCATTTTGATTGTTGTTTTCAATGTCTGTAAAAAATACCTGATGCCATCAGATGATATTTCGGGAAAAATATACTGCGCCTAAATCGCAAGAATCTCATGATTACACGAATTCATGTAATAGAATAGGAGAGGTTGATTTCGGTCTCTGTTCGCTTTCGGTTTTTTAAAATTTCAATTGGCTGAATAGTTCAATTTAGATCGCATGTATTCATGGATAACCTGCTCGGTGCAGGACTGGGTAATATTGTGAGATTGAAAAATCAGCATATTTTGCTGCGTGGTTATGAGAGTGCTAAAATGATCTCATGACTCCTTGCAAAAATCAAGGAATGGCTCTATATATTGACATAATAACCTTAATTGATTCGAAAATTCAATTCGAAAAACTATTCTATTGAGATTGCATTTTGATTGTTGTTTTCAATGTCTGTTAAAAATACCTGATGTCATCAGATGATATTTCGAGGAAAATATACTGCGCCCCAACCGCAAGAATTTCATGATTACACGAATTCACGTGATAGAATATAAGAGGTTGATTTCCGTATCTATTCGCTTTCGGTTATTTAAAATTTTGATTCGCTGAATAGTTAAATTTAGATCATAAGTATTTATAGATATCCTGCCCGCTACAGAACTTGGTAATATTGCAAAATTGAAAAAGCAGCATATTTTGCTGCGTGGTTACCAGAGTGCTGAAACAAATTCATGACTCCTGGGAAAAATCAAGGAGTAGCTCTATACCTTGACATAATAACGTTTATTGATTTGAAAATAAAATTCGAAAAGTTATTTTATTGAGATTGCATTTTGATTGTTGTTTTTAATGTCTGTAAGAAATACCTGATGTCTTCAGATGATATTTCGGGAAAAATATACTGCGCCCCAATCGCAAGAATCTCATGATTACACGAATTCACGTGATAGAAAATAATAGGTTGATTTCTGTCTCTGTTCGCTTTCGGTTTTTTGAAATTTCAATTGGCTGAATAGTTCAATTTAGATCGCATGTATTTATGGATAGCCTGCTCGCTGCAGGACTGGTTAATATTGCGAAATTGAAAAATTAGCATCATTTGCTGCGTGGTTATAGAAGTGCTAAAATGATCTCATGACTCCTGGGAAAAATCAAGGAATGGCTCTATATATAGAGACCTAATAACGTTAATTGATTCCAAAATTAAATTCGAAAAGTTATTCTATTGAGATCTCTTTTTGATTGTAGTTTTTAATGTCTGTAAGAAATACCTGATGTCTTCAGATGCTATTTCGGGAAAAATATACTGCGCCTCAATCGCAAGAATCTCATGATTACACCAATTCACGTGATAGAATAGAATACGTTGATTTCTGTCTCTGTTCGCTTTCGGTTATATAGAATTTCAATTCGCTGAATAGTTAAATTCAGATCGCATGTATTCATGGATAACCAGCCCGCTGCAGGACTTGGTAATATTGCGAAATTAAAAAATTAGCATATTTCGCTGCGTGATTATAAGAGTGCTAAAATGATCTCATGACTCCTGGGAAAAATCAAGGAATAGCTCTATACCTTGACATAATAACGTTAATTGATTTGAAAATTCATTTCCAAAAGGTATTTTATTGAGATTGCATTTTGATTGTTGTTTTCAATGTCTGTAAGAAATACCTGATGTCTTTAGCGGATATTTCGGGAAAAATGTACTGCGCCTCAATCGCAAGAATCTCATGATTACACTAATTCACGTGATAGAACATAATAAGTTGATTTCTGTCTCTGTTCTCTTTCGGTTTTTTAAAATTACAATTCGCTGAATAGTTGAATTTAGATCGCATGTATTCATGAATAACCTGCTCGCTGCAGGACTTGGTAATATTGCGGAATTGAAAAATTAGCATATTTTGCTGCGTGATCATAAGAGTGCAAAAATGATCTCATGACTCCTGGGAAAAATCAAGGAATAGCTGTATACCTTGACATAATAACGTTAATTGATTTGAAAATTCAAATCGAAAAGTTTTTCGATTGAGATTGCATTTTGATTGTTGTTTTCAATGTCTGTAAGAAATACCTGATGTCTTCAGATGCTATTTCGGGAAAAATATATTGCGCCTCAATCGCAAGAATCTTATTATTAAACTAATACATGTGATAGAATAAAATAAGTTGGTTTCTGTCTCTTTTCGCATTCGGTTATTTAAAATTTCTATTCGCTGGATAGCTAAATTTAGATCGCAAGTATTCATAGATAACCTGCTCGCTACAGGACTAGGTAATATTGCGAAATTTAAAAAACAGCATATCTTGCTGCGTGGTTATAAAAGTACCAAAATGATCTTACGACTCCTGGGAAAAATCAAGGAATGGCTCTATATATTGACATAATAACTTTAATTGATTTGAAATTTCAATTGAAAAAGTTATTCTATTGAGATTTCTTCCTGATTGTTGTTTTTAATGTCCGTAAGAAATACCTGATGTCTTCAGATGCTATTTCAGGAAAAATATACTGCGCCTCAATCGCAAGAATCTCATGATTACACTAATTCACGTGATAGAATAGAATACGTTGATTTCTGTGTCTGTTCGCTTTCGGTTATATAAAATTTCAATTCGCTGAATATTTAAATTCAGATCGCATGTAATAATGGATAACCAGCTCGCTGCAGGACTTGGTAATCTTGCAAAATTGGAAAATCCGCATATTTTGCTGCGTGGTTATTAGAGTGCTAGAATGATCTAATGACTCTCGGGAAAAATCAAGGAATGGCTCTATATATAGAGACCTAATAACGTTAATTGATTCCAAAATTTAATTCGAAAAGTTATTTTATTAATATTGCATTTTGATTGTTGTTTTCAATGTCTGTCAGAAGTACCTGATGTCTTTAGCGGATATTTTGGGAAAAATATACTGCGCCTCAATCGCAAGAATCTCATGATTACACGAATTCATGTAATAGAATATGAGAGGTTGATTTCTGTCTCTGTTCGCTTTCGGTTTTTTAAAATTTCAATTCGCTGAACAGTTCAATTTAGATCGCATGTTTTCATGAATAACTTGCTCGCTGCAGGACTGAGTAATATTGTGAGATTCAAAAATCAGCATATTTTGCTGCGTCGTTATAGTAGTGCTAAAATGATCTCATGACTCCTGGGAAAAATCAAGGAATGGCTCTATATATTGACAGAATAACGTTAACTGATTTGAAAATTCAATTTGAAAAACTATACTATTGAGATTGCATTTCGGTTGATGTTTTCAATGTCTGTAAGAAATACCTGATGTCTTCAGATGATATTTCGGGAAAAATATACTGCGCCCCAATCGCAAAGATCTCATGATTACACGAATTCACGTGATAGAATATAATAGGTTGATTTCTGTCTCTGTTCGCTTTCGGTTTCTTAAAATTTCCATTGGCTGAACAGTTCAGTTTCGATCGCATGTATTCATGAATAACTTGCTCGCTGCAGGACTGAATAATATTGTGAGATTAAAAAATCAGCATATTTTGCTGCGTGGTTATAGAAGTGCTAAAATGATCTCATGACTCCTGGGAAAAATCAAGGAATAGCTCTATATGTTGACACAATAACGTTAATTGATTCCAACATTTAATTCGAAAAGTTATTCGATTCAGATTGCATTTTGATTGTTGTTTTCAATGTCTGTAAAAAATACCTGATGTCATCAGATGATATTTTGGGAAAAATATACTGCGCCTCAATCGCAAGAATCTCATGATTACAGGAATTCATGTAATAGAATATGAGAGGTTGATTTCTGTCTCTGTTCGCTTTCGGTTTTTTAAAATTTCAATTGGCTAAATAGTTCAATTGATATCGCATGTATTCATTGATAACCTGCTCGCTGCAGGAATGAGTAATATTGTGAGATTGAAAAATCAGCATATTTTGCTGCGTCGTTATGAGAGTGCTAAAATGATCTCACGACCCCTGGGAAAAATCAAGGAATAGCTCTATATATAGAGACCTAATAACGTTAATTGATTCCAAAATTTAATTCGAAAAGTTATTCTATTGAGATATCATTTTGATTGTATTTTTCAATGTCTGTAAGAAATACCTGATGTCTTCAGATGATATTTCGTGAAAAATATACTGCGCCCCAATCGCAAGAATCTCATGATTACACGAATTCACGTGATAGAATATAATAGGTTGATTTCTCTCTGTGTTCGCTTTCGGTTTTTTAAAATTTCAATTGGCTGAATAGTTCAATTAAGATCGCATGTATTTATAGATAGCCTGCTTGCTGCAGGACTGGGTAATATTGCGAAATTGAAAAATTAGCATATTTTGCTGCGTGGTTATAAGAGTGCTAAAATGATCTCATGACTTTTGGGAAAAATCAAGGAGTAGCTCTATACCTTGACATGATAACGTTAATTGATTTGAAAATTCAATTCGAAAAGTTATTCGATTGAGATTGCATTTTGATTGTCTTTTTCAATGTCTGTAAGAAATTCCTGATGTCTTCAGATGATATTTCGTGAAAAATATACTGCGCCCCAATCGCAAGAATCTCATGATCACACGAATTCACGTGACAGGATATAATAGGTTGATTTCTGTTTCTGGTCGCTTTCGGTTTTTTAAAATTTCAATTCGTTAAACAGTTCAAATTAGATCGCATGTCTTCATGAATAACTTGCTCGCTGCAGGACTGGGTAATATTGTGAGATTAAAAAATCAGCATATTTTGCTGCGTGGTTATAGAAGTGCTAAAATGATCTCATGACTCCCAGGGAAAATCAAGGAATTGCTCTATATATTGACATAATATCGTTAATTGCTTTGAAAATTCAATTCGAAAAGTTATTCGATTGAGATTGCGTTTTGATTGTTGTTTTCAATGTCTGTAAAAAATACCTGATGTCATCAGATGATATTTCGAGGATAATATTCTGCGCCCCAATCGCAAAAATTTCATGATTACACGAATTCACGTTTTAGAATATGAGAGGTTGATTTCCGTATCTATTGGCTTTCTGTTATTTAAAATTTTAATTCGCTGAATAGTTAAATTTAGATCGCAAGTATTCATGGATATCCTGCCCGCTACAGAACTTGGTAATATTGCAAAATTGAAAAATCAGCATATTTTGCTGCGTGGTTATGAGAGTGCTAAAATGATCTCATGGCTCCTGGGAAAAATCAAGGAATAGCTCTATATATAGAGACCTAATAACGTTAATTGATTCCAAAATTTGATTCGGAAAGTTATTCTATTGAGATTGCATTTTAATTGTCTTTCTCAATGTCTGTAAGAAATACCTGTTGTCTTCAGATGATATTTCGTGAAAAATATACTGCGCTTCAATCGCAAGAATCTCATGATTACACGAATTCACGTGATAGAATTAAATAGGTTGATTTCTGTCTGTGTTCGCTTTCGGTTTTTTTAAATTTCAATTGGCTGAATAGTTCAATTAAGATCGTATGTATTCATGGATAGCCTGCTCGCTGGTGGACTGTGTAATATTGCGAAATCGAAAAATTAGCATATTTCGCTGCGTGGTTATAAGAGTGCTAAAATGATCTCATGACTCCTGGGAAAAATCAAGGAATGGCTCTATATATTGACATAATAACCTTAATTGATTTGAAAATTCAATTCGAAAAGTTATTCGATTGAGATTGCATTTTGATTGTTGTTTTCAATGTCTGTAAAAAATACCTGATGCCATCAGATGATATTTCGGGAAAAATATACGGCGCCTAAATCGCAAGAATCTCATGATTACACGAATTCATGTAATAGAATAGGAGAGGTTGATTTCGGTCTCTGTTCGCTTTCGGTTTTTTAAAATTTCAATTGGCTGAATAGTTCAATTTAGATCGCATGTATTCATGGATAACCTGCTCGGTGCAGGACTGGGTAATATTGTGAGATTGAAAAATCAGCATATTTTGCTGCGTGGTTATGAGAGTGCTAAAATGATCTCATGACTCCTTGCAAAAATCAAGGAATGGCTCTATATATTGACATAATAACCTTAATTGATTCGAAAATTCAATTCGAAAAACTATTCTATTGAGATTGCATTTTGATTGTTGTTTTCAATGTCTGTTAAAAATACCTGATGTCATCAGATGATATTTCGAGGAAAATATACTGCGCCCCAACCGCAAGAATTTCATGATTACACGAATTCACGTGATAGAATATAAGAGGTTGATTTCCGTATCTATTCGCTTTCGGTTATTTAAAATTTTGATTCGCTGAATAGTTAAATTTAGATCATAAGTATTTATAGATATCCTGCCCGCTACAGAACTTGGTAATATTGCAAAATTGAAAAAGCAGCATATTTTGCTGCGTGGTTACCAGAGTGCTGAAACAAATTCATGACTCCTGGGAAAAATCAAGGAGTAGCTCTATACCTTGACATAATAACGTTTATTGATTTGAAAATAAAATTCGAAAAGTTATTTTATTGAGATTGCATTTTGATTGTTGTTTTTAATGTCTGTAAGAAATACCTGATGTCTTCAGATGATATTTCGGGAAAAATATACTGCGCCCCAATCGCAAGAATCTCATGATTACACGAATTCACGTGATAGAAAATAATAGGTTGATTTCTGTCTCTGTTCGCTTTCGGTTTTTTGAAATTTCAATTGGCTGAATAGTTCAATTTAGATCGCATGTATTTATGGATAGCCTGCTCGCTGCAGGACTGATTAATATTGCGAAATTGAAAAATTAGCATAATTTGCTGCGTGGTTATAGAAGTGCTAAAATGATCTCATGACTCCTGGGAAAAATCAAGGAATGGCTCTATATATAGAGACCTAATAACGTTAATTGATTCCAAAATTAAATTCGAAAAGTTATTCTATTGAGATCTCTTTTTGATTGTAGTTTTTAATGTCTGTAAGAAATACCTGATGTCTTCAGATGCTATTTCGGGAAAAATATACTGCGCCTCAATCGCAAGAATCTCATGATTACACCAATTCACGTGATAGAATAGAATACGTTGATTTCTGTCTCTGTTCGCTTTCGGTTATATAGAATTTCAATTCGCTGAATAGTTAAATTCAGATCGCATGTATTCATGGATAACCAGCCCGCTGCAGGACTTGGTAATATTGCGAAATTAAAAAATTAGCATATTTCGCTGCGTGATTATAAGAGTGCTAAAATGATCTCATGACTCCTGGGAAAAATCAAGGAATAGCTCTATACCTTGACATAATAACGTTAATTGATTTGAAAATTCATTTCCAAAAGGTATTTTATTGAGATTGCATTTTGATTGTTGTTTTCAATGTCTGTAAGAAATACCTGATGTCTTTAGCGGATATTTCGGGAAAAATGTACTGCGCCTCAATCGAAAGAATCTCATGATTACACTAATTCACGTGATAGAACATAATAAGTTGATTTCTGTCTCTGTTCTCTTTCGGTTTTTTAAAATTACAATTCGCTGAATAGTTGAATTTAGATCGCATGTATTCATGAATAACCTGCTCGCTGCAGGACTTGGTAATATTGCGGAATTGAAAAATTAGCATATTTTGCTGCGTGATCATAAGAGTGCAAAAATGATCTCATGACTCCTGGGAAAAATCAAGGAATAGCTGTATACCTTGACATAATAACGTTAATTGATTTGAAAATTCAAATCGAAAAGTTTTTCGATTGAGATTGCATTTTGATTGTTGTTTTCAATGTCTGTAAGAAATACCTGATGTCTTCAGATGCTATTTCGGGAAAAATATACTGCGCCTCAATCGCAAGAATCTTATTATTAAACTAATACATGTGATAGAATAAAATAAGTTGGTTTCTGTCTCTTTTCGCATTCGGTTATTTGAAATTTCTATTCGCTGGATAGCTAAATTTAGATCGCCAGTATTCATAGATAACCTGCTCGCTACAGGACTAGGTAATATTGCGAAATTTAAAAAACAGCATATCTTGCTGCGTTGTTATAAAAGTACCAAAATGATCTTACGACTCCTGGGAAAAATCAAGGAATGGCTCTATATATTGACATAATAACTTTAATTGATTTGAAATTTCAATTGAAAAAGTTATTCTATTGAGATTTCTTCCTGATTGTTGTTTTTAATGTCCGTAAGAAATACCTGATGTCTTCAGATGCTATTTCAGGAAAAATATACTGCGCCTCAATCGCAAGAATCTCATGATTACACTAATTCACGTGATAGAATAGAATACGTTGATTTCTGTGTCTGTTCGCTTTCGGTTATATAAAATTTCAATTCGCTAAATATTTAAATTCAGATCGCATGTAATAATGGATAACCAGCTCGCTGCAGGACTTGGTAATATTGCAAAATTGGAAAATCCGCATATTTTGCTGCGTGGTTATTAGAGTACTAGAATGATCTAATGACTCTCGGGAAAAATCAAGGAATGGCTCTATATATAGAGACCTAATAACGTTAATTGATTCCAAAATTTAATTCGAAAAGTTATTTTATTAATATTGCATTTTGATTGTTGTTTTCAATGTCTGTCAGAAGTACCTGATGTCTTTAGCGGATATTTTGGGAAAAATATACTGCGCCTCAATCGCAAGAAGCTCATGATTACACGAATTCATGTAATAGAATATGAGAGGTTGATTTCTGTCTCTGTTCGCTTTCGGTTTTTTAAAATTTCAATTCGCTGAACAGTTCAATTTAGATCGCATGTTTTCATGAATAACTTGCTCGCTGCAGGACTGAGTAATATTGTGAGATTCAAAAATCAGCATATTTTGCTGCGTCGTTATAGTAGTGCTAAAATGATCTCATGACTCCTGGGAAAAATCAAGGAATGGCTCTATATATTGACAGAATAACGTTAACTGATTTGAAAATTCAATTTGAAAAACTATACTATTGAGATTGCATTTTGGTTGATGTTTTCAATGTCTGTAAGAAATACCTGATGTCTTCAGATGATATTTCGGGAAAAATATACTGTGCCCCAATCGCAAAGATCTCATGATTACACGAATTCACGTGATAGAATATAATAGGTTGATTTCTGTCTCTGTTCGCTTTCGGTTTCTTAAAATTTCCATTGGCTGAACAGTTCAGTTTCGATCGCATGTATTCATGAATAACTTGCTCGCTGCAGGACTGAATAATATTGTGAGATTAAAAAATCAGCATATTTTGCTGCGTGGTTATAGAAGTGCTAAAATGATCTCATGACTCCTGGGAAAAATCAAGGAATAGCTCTATATGTTGACACAATAACGTTAATTGATTCCAACATTTAATTCGAAAAGTTATTCGATTCAGATTGCATTTTGATTGTTGTTTTCAATGTCTGTAAAAAATACCTGATGTCATCAGATGATATTTTGGGAAAAATATACTGCGCCTCAATCGCAAGAATCTCATGATTACAGGAATTCATGTAATAGAATATGAGAGGTTGATTTCTGTCTCTGTTCGCTTTCGGTTTTTTAAAATTTCAATTGGCTAAATAGTTAAATTGATATCGCATGTATTCATTGATAACCTGCTCGCTGCAGGAATGAGTAATATTGTGAGATTGAAAAATCAGCATATTTTGCTGCGTCGTTATGAGAGTGCTAAAATGATCTCACGACCCCTGGGAAAAATCAAGGAATAGCTCTATATATAGAGACCTAATAACGTTAATTGATTCCAAAATTTAATTCGAAAAGTTATTCTATTGAGATATCATTTTGATTGTATTTTTCAATGTCTGTAAGAAATACCTGATGTCTTCAGATGATATTTCGTGAAAAATATACTGCGCCCCAATCGCAAGAATCTCATGATCACACGAATTCACGTGACAGGATATAATAGGTTGATTTCTGTCTCTGGTCGCTTTCGGTTTTTTAAAATTTCAATTCGTTAAACAGTTCAAATTAGATCGCATGTCTTCATGAATAACTTGCTCGCTGCAGGACTGGGTAATATTGTGAGATTAAAAAATCAGCATATTTTGCTGCGTGGTTATAGAAGTGCTAAAATGATCTCATGACTCCCAGGGAAAATCAAGGAATTGCTCTATATATTGACATAATATCGTTAATTGCTTTGAAAATTCAATTCGAAAAGTTATTCGATTGAGATTGCGTTTTGATTGTTGTTTTCAATGTCTGTAAAAAATACCTGATGTCATCAGATGATATTTCGAGGATAATATTCTGCGCCCCAATCGCAAAAATTTCATGATTACACGAATTCACGTTTTAGAATATGAGAGGTTGATTTCCGTATCTATTGGCTTTCTGTTATTTAAAATTTTAATTCGCTGAATAGTTAAATTTAGATCGCAAGTATTCATGGATATCCTGCCCGCTACAGAACTTGGTAATATTGCAAAATTGAAAAATCAGCATATTTTGCTGCGTGGTTATGAGAGTGCTAAAATGATCTCATGGCTCCTGGGAAAAATCAAGGAATAGCTCTATATATAGAGACCTAATAACGTTAATTGATTCCAAAATTTGATTCGGAAAGTTATTCTATTGAGATTGCATTTTAATTGTCTTTCTCAATGTCTGTAAGAAATACCTGTTGTCTTCAGATGATATTTCGTGAAAAATATACTGCGCCTCAATCGCAAGAATCTCATGATTACACGAATTCACGTGATAGAATTAAATAGGTTGATTTCTGTCTGTGTTCGCTTTCGTTTTTTTTAAATTTCAATTGGCTGAATAGTTCAATTAAGATCGTATGTATTTATGGATAGCCTGCTCGCTGGTGGACTGTGTAATATTGCGAAATCGAAAAATTAGCATATTTTGCTGCGTGGTTATAAGAGTGCTAAAATGATCTCATGACTCCTGGGAAAAATCAAGGAATGGCTCTATATATTGACATAATAACCTTAATTGATTTGAAAATTCAATTCGAAAAGTTATTCGATTGAGATTGCATTTTGATTGTTGTTTTCAATGTCTGTAAAAAATACCTGATGCCATCAGATGATATTTCGGGAAAAATATACTGCGCCTAAATCGCAAGAATTTCATGATTACACGAATTCATGTAATAGAATAAGAGAGGTTGATTTCGGTCTCTGTTCGCTTTCGGTTTTTTAAAATTTCAATTGGCTGAATAGTTCAATTTAGATCGCATGTATTCATGGATAACCTGCTCGGTGCAGGACTGGGTAATATTGTAAGATTGAAAAATCAGCATATTTTGCTGCGTGGTTATGAGAGTGCTAAAATGATCTCATGACTCCTTGCAAAAATCAAGGAATGGCTCTATATATTGACATAATAACCTTAATTGATTCGAAAATTCAATTCGAAAAACTATTCTATTGAGATTGCATTTTGATTGTTGTTTTCAATGTCTGTTAAAAATACCTGATGTCATCAGATGATATTTCGAGGAAAATATACTGCGCCCCAACCGCAAGAATTTCATGATTACACGAATTCACGTGATAGAATATAAGAGGTTGATTTCCGTATCTATTCGCTTTCGGTTATTTAAAATTTTGATTCGCTGCATAGTTAAATTTAGATCGCAAGTATTTATAGATATCCTGCCCGCTACAGAACTTGGTAATATTGCAAAATTGAAAAAGCAGCATATTTTGCTGCGTGGTTACCAGAGTGCTGAAACAAATTCATGACTCCTGGGAAAAATCAAGGAGTAGCTCTATACCTTGACATAATAACGTTTATTGATTTGAAAATTAAATTCGAAAAGTTATTTTATTGAGATTGCAATTTGATTGTTGTTTTTAATGTCTGTAAGAAGTACCTGATGTCTTTAGCAGATATTTCGGGAAAAATATACTGCGCCTCAATCGCAAGAATCTCATGATTACACGAATTCATGTAATAGAATATAAGAGAATGATTTCTGTCTCTGTTCGCTTTCGGTTTTTTGAAATTTCAATTGGATGAATAGTTCAATTTAGATCGCATGTATTTATGGATGGCCTGCTCGCTGCAGGACTGGTCAATATTGCGAAATTGAAAAATTAGCATAATTTGCTGCGTGGTTATAGAAGTGCTAAAATGATCTCATGACTCCTGGGAAAAATCAAGGAATGGCTCTATATATAGAGACCTAATAACGTTAATTGATTCCAAAATTAAATTCGAAAAGTTATTCTATTGAGATTGCATTTTGATTGTCTTTTTCAATGTCTGTAAGAAATACCTGATGTCTTCAGATGATATTTCGTGAAAAATATACTGCGCCCCAATCGCAAGAATCTCATGATTACACGAATTCACGTGATAGAATATAATAGGTTGATTTCTGTCTCTGTTCGCTTTCGGTTTTTTCAAATTTCAATTGGCTGAATAGTTCAATTTAGATCGCATGTATTTATGGACAGCCTGCTCGCTGCAGGACTGGTTAATATTGCGAATTTGAAAAATTAGCATAATATGCTGCGTGGTTATAGAAGTGCTAAAATGATCTCATGACTCCTGGGAAAAATCAAGGAATGGCTCTATATATAGAGACCTAATAACGTTAATTGATTCCAAAATTAAATTCGAAAAGTTATTCTATTGAGATCTCTTTTTGATTGTTGTTTTTAATGTCTGGCAGCAATACCTGATGTCTTCAGATGCTATTTCGGGAAAAATATACTGCGCCTCAATCGCAAGAATCTCATGATTACACTAATTCACGTGATAGAATAGAATACGTTGATTTCTGTCTCTGTTCGCTTTCGGTTATATAGAATTTCAATTCGCTGAATAGTTAAATTCTGATCGCATGTATTCATGGATAACCAGCCCGCTGCAGGACTTGGTAATATTGCGAAATTAAAAGATTAGCATATTTCGCTGCGTGATTATAAGAGTGCTAAAATGATCTCATGACTCCTGGGAAAAATCAAGGAATAGCTCTATACCTTGACATAATAACGTTAATTGATTTGAAAATTCATTTCCAAAAGTTATTTTATTGAGGTTGCATTTTGATTGTTGTTTTCAATGTCTGTAAGAAATACCTGATGTCTTTAGCGGATATTTCGGGAAAAATGTACTGCGCCTCAATCGCAAGAATCTCATGATTACACTAATTCACATGATAGAACATAATAAGTTGATTTCTGTCTCTGTTCTCTTTCGGTTTTTTAAAATTACAATTCGCTGAATAGTTGAATTTAGATCGCATGTATTCATGAATAACCTGCTCGCTGCAGGACTTGGTAATATTGCGGAATTGAAAAATTAGCATATTTTGCTGCGTGATCATAAGAGTGCAAAAATGATCTCATGACTCCTGGGAAAAATCAAGGAATAGCTCTATACCTTGACATAATAACGTTAATTGATTTGAAAATTCAATTCGAAAAGTTTTTCGATTGAGATTGCATTTTGATTGTTGTTTTCAATGTCTGTAAGAAATACCTGATGTCTTCAGATGCTATTTCGGGAAAAATATACTGCGCCTCAATCGCAAGAATCTTATTATTAAACTAATACATGTGATAGAATAAAATAAGTTGGTTTCTGTCTCTGTTCGCATTCGGTTATTTAAAATTTCTATTCGCTGGATAGCTAAATTTAGATCGCAAGTATTCATAGATAACCTGCTCAATACAAAACTAGGTAATATTGCGAAATTTAAAAAACAGCATATCTTGCTGCGTGGTTATAAAAGTACCAAAATGATCTTACGACTCCTGGGAAAAATCAAGGAATGGCTCTATATATTGACATAATAACTTTGATTGATTTGAAATTTCAATTGAAAAAGTTATTCTATTGAGATTTCTTCCTGATTGTTGTTTTTAATGTCTGTAAGAAATACCTGATGTCTTCAGATGCTATTTCAGGAAAAATATACTGCGCCTCAATCGCAAGAATCTCATGATTACACTAATTCACGTGATAGAATAGAATACGTTGATTTCTGTGTCTGTTCGCTTTCGGTTATATAAAATTTCAATTCGCTGAATATTCAAATTCAAATCGCATGTAATAATGGATAACCAGCTCGCTGCAGGACTTGGTAATATTGCAAAATTGGAAAATCCGCATATTTTGCTGCGTGGTTATGAGAGTGCTAGAATGATCTAATGACTCCTGGGAAAAATCAAGGAATGGCTCTATATATAGAGACCTAACAACGTTAATTGATTCCAAAATTTAATTCGAAAAGTTATTTTATTAATATTGCATTTTGATTGTTGTTTTCAATGTCTGTCAGAAGTACCTGATGTCTTTAGCGGATATTTTGGAAAAAATATACTGCGCCTCAATCGCAAGAATCTCATGATTACACGAATTCATGTAATAGAATATGAGAGGTTGATTTCTGTCTCTGTTCGCTTTCGGTTTTTTAAAATTTCAATTCGCTGAACAGTTCAATTTAGATCGCATGTTTTCATGAATAACTTGCTCGCTGCAGGACTGAGTAATATAGTGAGATTCAAAAATCAGCATATTTTGCTGCGTCGTTATAGTAGTGCTAAAATGATCTCATGACTCCTTTGAAAAATCAAGGAATGGCTCTATATATTGACATAATAACGTTAACTGATTTGAAAATTCAATTTGAAAAACTATACTATTGAGATTGCATTTTGGTTGATGTTTTCAATGTCTGTAAGAAATACCTGATGTCTTCAGATGATATTTCGGGAAAAATATACTGCGCCCCAATCGCAAAGATCTCATGATTACACGAATTCACGTGATAGAATATAATAGGTTGATTTCTGTCTCTGTTCGCTTTCGGTTTTTTAAAATTTCCATTGGCTGAACAGTTCAGTTTAGATCGCATGTATTCATGAATAACTTGCTCGCTGCGGGACTGAATAATATTGTGAGATTAAAAAATCAGCATATTTTGCTGCGTGGTTATAGAAGTGCTAAAATGATCTCATGACTCCTGGGAAAAATCAAGGAATAGCTCTATATATTGACACCATAACGTTAACTGATTGTAAAATTCAATTTGAAAAACTATTCTATTGAGATTGCATTTTGATTGATGTTTTCAATTTCTGTAAAAAATACCTGATGTCTTCAGATGATATTACGGGAAAAATATACTGCGCCCCAATCGCAAGAATCTCATGATTACACGAATTCACGTGATAGAATATAATAGGTTGATTTCTGTCTCTGTTCGCTTTCGGTTTTTTAAAATTTCCATTGGCTGAACAGTTCCGTTTAGATCGCATGTATTCATGAATAACTTGCTCGCTGCAGGACTGAATAATATTGTGGGATTAAAAAATCAGCATATTTTGCTGCGTGGTTATAGAAGTGCTAAAATGATCTCATGACTCCTGGGAAAAATCAAGGAATAGCTCTATATATTGACACAATAACGTTAATTGATTCCAAAATTCAATTCGAAAAGTTATTCTATTGAGATTGCATTTTGATTGTCTTTTTCAATGTCTGTAAGAAATACCTGTTGTCTTCAGATGATATTTCGTGAAAAATATACTGCGCCTCAATCGCAAGAATCTCATGATTACACGAATTCACGTGATAGAATATAATATGTTGATTTCTGTCGCTGGTCGCTTTCGGTTTTTTAAAATTTCCATTGGCTGAACAGTTCCGTTTAGATTGCATGTATTCATGAATAACTTGCTCGCTGCAGGACTGAATAATATTGTGAGATTAAAAAATCAGCATATTTTGCTGCGTGGTTATAGAAGTGCTAAAATGATCTCATGACTCCTGGGAAAAATCAAGGAATAGCTCTATATATTGACACAATAACGTTAATTGATTCCAAAATTTAATTCGAAAAGTTATTCTATTGAGATTGCATTTTGATTGTCTTTTTCAATGTCTGTAAGAAATACCTGTTGTCTTCAGATGATATTTCGTGAAAAATATACTGCGCCTCAATCGCAAGAATCTCATGATTACACGGATTCACGTGATAGAATTAAATAGGTTGATTTCTGTCTGTGTTCGCTTTCGGTTTTTTTAAATTTCAATTAGCTGAATAGTCAAATTAAGATCGTATGTATTCATGGATAGCCTGCTCGCTGGTGGACTGTGTAATATTGCGAAATCGAAAAATTAGCATATTTTGCTGCGTGGTTATAAGAGTGCTAAAATGATCTCATGACTCCTGGGAAAAATCAAGGAATGGCTCTATATATTGACATAATAACCTTAATTGATTTGAAAATTCAATTCGAAAAGTTATTCGATTGAGATTGCATTTTGATTGTCTTTTTCAATGTCTGTAAGAAATTCCTGATGTCTTCAGATGATATTTCGTGAAAAATATACTGCGCCCCAATCGCAAGAATCTTATGATTACCCGAATTCACGTGATAGAATATAATAGGTTGATTTCTGTCTCTGGTCCCTTTCGGTTTTTTAAAATTTCAATTCGTTAAACAGTTCAAATTAGATCGCATGTCTTCATGAATAACGTGCTCGCTGCAGGACTGGGTAATATTGTGAGATTAAAAAATCAGCATATTTTGCTGCGTGGTTATAGAAGTGCTAAAATGATCTCATGACTCCCAGGGAAAATCAAGGAATGGCTCTATATATTGACATAATAACGTTAATTGCTTTGAAAATTCAATTCGAAAAGTTATTCGATTGATATTGCGTTTTGATTGTTGTTTTCAATGTCTGTAAAAAATACCTGATGTCATCAGATGATATTTCAATGATAATATACTGCGCCCCAATCGCAAAAATTTCATGATTACACGAATTCACGTGATAGAATATAAGAGGTTGATTTCCGTATCTATTGGCTTTCTGTTATTGAAAATTTAAATTCGCTGAATAGTTAAATTTAGATCGCAAGTATTCATGGATATCCTGCCCGCTACAGAACTTGGTAATATTGCAAAATTGAAAAATCAGCATATTTTGCTGCGTGGTTATGAAAGTGCCAAAATGATCTCATGACTCCTGGGAAAAATCAAGGAATAGCTCTATATATAGAGACCTAATAACGTTAATTGATTCCAAAATTTGATTCGAAAAGTTATTCTATTGAAATTGCATTTTGATTGTCTTTTTCAATGTCTGTAAGAAATACCTGTTGTCTTCAGATGATATTTCGTGATAAATATACTGCGCCTCAATCGCAAGAATCTCATGATTACACGAATTCACGTGATAAAATATAAGAGGTTGATTTCCGTATCTATTGGCTTTCTGTTATTTAAAATTTTAATTCGCTGAATAGTTAAATTTAGATCGCAAGTATTCATGGATATCCTGCCCGCTACAGAACTTGGTAATATTGCAAAATTGAAAAATCAGCATATTTTGCTGCGTGGTTATGAGAGTGCTAAAATGATCTCATGACTCCTGGGAATAATCAAGGAATAGCTCTATATATAGAGACCTAATAACGTTAATTGATTCCAAAATTTGATTCGAAAAGTTATTCAATTGAGATTGCATTTTGATTGTCTTTTTCAATGTCTGTAAGAAATACCTGTTGTCTTCAGATGATATTTCGTGAAAAATATACTGCGCCTCAATCGCAAGAATCTCATGATTACACGAATTCACGTGATAGAATTAAATAGGTTGATTTCTGTCTGTGTTCGCTTTCGGTTTTTTAAAATTTCAATTGGCTAAATAGTTCAATTAAGATCGTATGTATTCATGGATAGCCTGCTCGCTGGTGGACTGGGTAATATTGCGAAATCGGAAAATTAGCATATTTTGCTGCGTGGTTATAAGAGTGCTAAAATGATCTCATGACTCCTGGGAAAAATCAAGGAATGGCTCTATATATTGACATAATAACCTTAATTGATTTGAAAATTCAATTCGAAAAGTTATTCGATTGAGATTGCATTTTGATTGTCTTTTTCAATGTCTGTAAGAAATTCCTGATGTCTTCAGATGATATTTCGTGAAAAATATACTGCGCCCCAATCGCAAGAATCTCATGATTACACGAATTCACGTGATAGAATATAATATGTTGATTTCTGTCGCTGGTCGCTTTCGGTTTTTTTAAATTTCAATTCGCTAAACAGTCCAATTTAGATCGCATGTCTTCATGAATAACTTGCTCGCTGCAGGACTGGGTAATATTGTGAGATAAAAAAATCAGCATATTTTGCTGCGTGGTTATAGAAGTGCTAATATGATCTCATGACTCCCAGGGAAAATCAAGGAATAGCTCTATATATTGACATAATAACGTTAATTGCTTTGAAAATTCAATTCGAAAAGTTATTCGATAGAGATTGCATTTTGATTGTCGTTTTCAATGTCTGTAAAAAATACCTGATGTCATCAGATGATATTTCAAGAAAAATATACTGCGCCCCAATCGCAAGAATTTCATGATTACACGAATTCACGTGATAGAATATAAGAGGTTGATTTCCGTATCTATTCGCTTTCGGTTATTTAAAATTTTAATTCGCGGAATAGTTAAATTTAGATCGCAAGTATTCATGGATATCCTGCCCGCTACAGAACTTCGTAATATTGCAAAATTGAAAATCAGCATATTTTGCTGCGTGGTTATAAGAGTGCTGAAACAAATTCATGACTCCTGGGAAAAATCAAGGAGTAGCTCTATACCTTGACATAAAAACGTTAATTGATTTGAAAATTTACTTCGAAAAGTTATTTTATTGAGATTGCATTTTTAATGTTGTTTTCAATGTCCGTAAGAAGTACATGATGTCTTTAGCGGATATTTTGGGAAAAATATACTGCGCCTCAATCGCAAGAATCTCATGATTACACGAATTCATGTAGTAGAATATGAGAGGTTTATTTCTGTCTCTGTTCGCTTTCGGTTTTTTAAAATTTCAATTAGCTGCATAGTTCAATTTAGATTGCATGTATTCATGGATAACCTGCTCGCTGCAGGACTGAGTATTATTGTGAGATTGAAAAATCAGCATATTTTGCTGCGTGGTTATGAGAGTGCTAAAATGATCTTATGACTCCTCGGAAAAATCAAGGAATGGCTCTATATATTAACATAATAACCTTAATTGATTCTAAAATTTAATTCGAAAAGTTATTCTATTGAGATTGCATTTTGATTGTCTTTTTCAATGTCTGTAAGAAATACCTGATGTCTTCAGATGATATTTCGTGAAAAATATACTGCGCCCCAATCGCAAGAATCTCATGATTACCCGAATTCACGTGATAGAATATAATAAGTTGATTTCTGTCTCTGGTCGCTTTCGGTTTTTTCAAATTTCAATTCGTTAAACAGTTCAAATTAGATCGCATGTCTTCATGAATAACTTGCTCGCTGCAGGACTGGGTAATATTGTGAGATTAAAAAATCAGCATATTTTGCTAAGTGGTTATAGAAGTGCTAAAATGATCTCTTGACTCCCAGGGAAAATCAAGGAATAGCTCTATATATTGACATAATAACGTTAATTGCTTTGAAAATTCAATTCAAAAAGTTATTCGATTGAGATTGCGTTTTGATTGTTGTTTTCAATGTCTGTAAAAAATACCTGATGTCATCAGATGATATTTCGAGGATAATATACTGCGCCCCAATCGCAAAAATTTCATGATTACACGAATTCACGTGATAGAATATAAGAGGTTGATTTCCGTATCTATTGGCTTTCTGTTATTTAAAATTTAAATTCGCTGAATAGTTAAATTTAGATCGCAAGTATTCATGGATATCCTGCCCGCTACAGAACTTGGTAATATTGCAAAATTGAAATATCAGCATATTTTGCTGCGTGGTTATGAGAGTGCTAAAATGATCTCATGACTCCTGGGAAAAATCAAGGAATAGCTCTATATATAGAGACCTAATAACGTTAATTGATTCCAAAATTTGATTCGAAAAGTTATTCTATTGAGATTGCATTTTGATTGTCTTTTTCAATATCTGTAAGAAATACCTGTTGTCTTCAGATGATATTTCGTGAAAAATATACTGCGCCTCAATCGCAAGAATCTCATGATTACACGAATTCACGTGATAGAATTAAATAGGTTGATTTCTGTCTGTGTTCGCTTTCGGTTTTTTAAAATTTCAATTGGCTGAATAGTTCAATTAAGATCGTATGTATTCATGGATAGCCTGCTCGCTGGTGGACTGGGTAATATTGCGAAATCGAAAAATGAGCATATTTTGCTGCGTGGTTATAAGAGTGCTAAAATGATCTCATGACTCCTGGGAAAAATCAAGGAATGGCTCTATATATTGACAAAATAACCTTAATTGATTTGAAAATTCAATTCGAAAAGTTATTCGATTGAGATTGCATTTTGATTGTCTTTTTCAATGTCTGTAAGAAATTCCTGATGTCTTCAGATGATATTTCGTGAAAAATATACTGCTCCCCAATCGCAAGAATCTCATGATTACACGAATTCACGTGATAGAATATAATATGTTGATTTCTGTCGCTGGTCGCTTTCGGTTTTTTTAAATTTCAATTCGCTAAACAGTCCAATTTAGATCGCATGTCTTCATGAATAACTTGCTCGCTGCAGGACTGGGTAATATTGTGAGATTAAAAAATCAGCATATTTTGCTGCGTGGTTATAGAAGTGCTAATATGATCTCATGACTCCCAGGGAAAATCAAGGAATAGCTCTATATATTGACATAATAACGTTAATTGCTTTGAAAATTCAATTCGAAAAGTTATTCGATGGAGATTGCATTTTGATTGTTGTTTTCAATGTCTGTAAAAAATACCTGATGTCATCAGATGATATTTCGAGAAAAATATACTGCGCCCCAATCGCAAGAATTTCATGATTACACGAATTCACGTGATAGAATATAAGAGGTTGATTTCCGTATCTATTCGCTTTCGGTTATTTAAAATATTAATTCGCGAAATAGTTAAATTTAGATCGCAAGTATTCATGGATATCCTGCCCGCTACAGAACTTCGTAATATTGCAAAATTGAAAAATCAGCATATTTTGCTGCGTGGTTATAAGAGTGCTGAAACACATTCAGGACTCCTGGGAAAAATCAAGGAGTAGCTCTATACCTTGACATAATAAATTAATTGATTTGAAAATTTAATTCGAAAAGTTATTCTATTGAGATTGAATTTTGATTGTTGTTTTCAATGTCTGTAAAAAATACCTGATGTCATCAGATGATATTTCGAGGAAAATATACTGCGCCCGAATCGCAAGAATCTCATGATTACACTTATTCACGTGATAGAATATAATAGGTTGATTTCTGTCTCTGTTCGCTTTCGGTTTTTCAAAATTTCAATTGGCTGAACAGTTCAATTTAGATCGCATGTAATAATGGATAACCTGCCCGCTACAAGACTTGGTAATATTGCAAAATTATAAAATCAGCATATATTGCTGCGTGGTTATAAGAGTGCTTAAACAAATTCATGACTCCTGGGAAAAATCAAGGAATGGCTCTATATATAGAGACCTACTAAAGTTAATTGATTTCAAAATTCAATTCGAAAAGTTATTCGATTGAGATTGCATTTTGATTGTTGTTTTCAATGTCTGTAAAAAATACCTGATGTCATCAGATAATATTTCGAGGAAAATATACTGCGCCCCAATCGCAAGAATTTCCTGATTACACGAATTCACGTGATAGAATATAATGGGTTGATTTCTGTCTCTGTTCGCTTTCGGTTTTTAAAAATTTCAATTGGCTGTACAGTTCAATTAATATCGCATGTATTCATGAATAACTTGCTCGCTGCAGGACTGGGTAATATTGTGAGATTGAAAAATCAGCATATTTTGCTGCTTGGTTATGAGAGTGCTAAAATGATCTCATGACTCCTGGGAAAAATCAAGGAATTGCTCTATAATAGAGACCTAATAACTTCAATTGATTCCAAAATTTAATTCGAAAAGTTATTCTATTGAGATTGCATTTTGATTGTCTATTTCAATGTCTGTAAGAAATACCTGATGTCTTCAGATGATATTTCGTGAAAAATATACTGCGCCCCAATCGCAAGAATTTCATGATTACACAAATTCACGTGATAGAATATAATAGGTTGATTTCTGTCTCTGTTCGCTTTCGGTTTTTTAAAATTTTAATTGGCTAAACAGTTCAATTTACATCGCATGTATTCATTAATAACTTGCTCGCTGCAGGACTGGGTAATATTGTGAGATTAAAAAATCAGCATATTTTGCTTCGTGGTTATGAGAGTGCTGAAATGATCTCATGACTCCTGGGAATAATCAAGGAATCGCTCTATATATAGAGACCTGATAACGGTCATTGATTCCAAAATTTAATTCGAAAAGTTATTCTATTGAGATTGCATTTTGATTGTCTTTTTTAATGTCTGTAAGAATTACCTGATGTCTTCAGATGATATTTCGTGAAAAATATACTGCGCCCCAATCGCAAGAATCTCATGATTACACGAATTCACGTGATAGAATATAATAGGTTGATTTCTGTCTCTGTTCGCTTTCGGATTTTCAAAATTTCAATTGGCTGGATAGTTCGATTTAGAGCGCATGTATTCATGGATGGCCTGCTCGCTGCAGGACTGGGTAATATTGCGAAATTGAAAAATTAGCATATTTTGCTGCGTGGTTATAGGAGTGCTAAAATGATCTCATGACTCCTGGGAAAAATCAAGGAATGGCTCTATATATTGACATAATAACCTTAATTGATTTGAAAATTCAATTCGAAAAGTTATTCGATTGAGATTGCATTTTGATTGTTGTTTTCAATGTCTGTAAGAAGTACCTGATGTCTTTAGCGGATATTTCTGGAAAAATATACTGCGCCTCAATCGCAAGAATCTCATGATTACACGAATTCACGTGAGAGAATATAAGAGGTTGATTTCTGTCTTTGTTCGCTTTCGGTTTTTTAAAATTTTAATTGGCTGAATAGTTCAATTTAGATCGCATGTATTCATGGATAACCTGCTCGCTGCAGGACTGAATAATATTGTGAGATTGAAAAATCAGCATATTTTACTGCGTGGTTATGAGAGTGCTGAAATGATCTCATGACTCCTGAGAAAAATCAAGGAATGGCTCTATATATAGAGACCTAATAACGTTAATTGATTCCAAAATTTAATTCGAAAAGTTATTCTATTGAGATTGCATTTTGATTGTCTTTTTTAATGTCTGTAAGAATTACCTGATGTCTTCAGATGATATTTCGTGGAAAATATACTGCGCCCCAATCGCAAGAATCTCATGATTACACGAATTCACGTGATAGAATATAATAGGTTGATTTCTGTCTCTGTTTGCTTTCGATTTTTTAAAATTTCCATTGGCTGAACAGTTCAGTTTAGATCGCATGTATTCATAAATAACTTGCTCGCTGCAGGACTGAATAATATTGTGAGTTTAAAAAATCAGCATATTTTGCTGCGTGGTTATAGAAGTGCTAAAATGATCTCATGACTCCTGGGAAAAATCAAGGAATGGCTCTATATATTGACACCATAACGTTAACTGATTGTAAAATTCAATTTGAAAAACTATTCTATTGAGATTGCATTATGATTGATGTTTTCAATTTCTGTAAGAAATACCTGATGTCTTCAGATGATATTTCGGGAAAACTATACTGCGCCCCAATCGCAAGAATCTCATGATTACACGAATTCACGTGATAGAATATAATAGGTTGATGTCTGTCTCTGTTCGCTTTCGGTTTTCTAAAATTTCAATTGACTGAATAGTTCAATTTAGATCGCATGTATTCATGGATAGCCTGCTCGCTGCAGGACTGGGTAATACTGCGAAATTGAAAAATTAGCATATTTTGCTGCGTGGTTATAGAAGTGCTAAAATGATCTCATGACTCCCGGGGAAAATCAAGGAATGGCTCTATATATTGACATAATAACCTTAATTGATTTGAAAATTCAATTCGAAAAGTTATTCGATTGAGATTGCATTTTGATTGTTGTTTTCAATGTCTGTAAGAAGTACCTGATGTGTTTAGCGGATATTTCGGGAAAAATATACTGCGCCCCAATCGCAAGAATCTCATGATTACACGAATTCACGTGATAGAATATAATAGGTTGATTTCTGTCTCTGTTCGCTTTCGGTTTTCTAAAATTTCAATGGGCTGAATAGTTCAATTTAGATCGCATGTATTCAAGGATAGCCTGCTCGCTGCAGGACTGAGTAATATTGCGAAATTAAAAAATTAGCATATTTTGCTGCGTGGTTATAAGAGTGCTAAAATGATCTTATGACTCCTGGGAAAAATCAAGGAATGGCTCTATATATAGACCTAATAATGTTAATCGATTCCAAAATTTAATTCGAAAAGTTATTCTATTGAGATTGCATTTTGATTGATGTTTTCAATGTCTGTAAGAAATACCTAATGTCTTCAGATAATATTCCGGAAAAAACATACTGCTCCCCAATCTCAAGAATCTTATGATTACACGAATTCACGTGATAGAATATAATAGGTTGATTTCTGTCTCTGTTCGCTTTCGGTTTTTTAAAATTTCAATTGGCTGTACAGTTCAATTTAGATCGCATGTATTCATTAATAACTTGCTCGCTGCAGGATTGGGTAATATTGTGAGATTAAAAAATCAGCATATTTTGCTGCGTGGTTATAGAAGTGCTAAAATGATCTCATGACTCCTGGGAAAAATCAAGGAATGGCTCTATATATAGACCTTATAACGTTAATTGATTCCAAAATTTAATTCGATAAGTTATTCTATTGAGATTGCATTTTGATTGATGTTTACAATGTCTGTAAGAAATACCTGATGTCTTCAGATGATATTTCGGGAAAAATATACTGCGCCCCAATCGCAAGAATCTCATGATTACACGAAATCACGTGATAGAATATAATAGGTTGATTTCTGTCTCTGTTCGCTCTTGGTTTTCTAAAATTTCAATTGGCTGAATAGTTCAATTTAGATCGCATGTATTCATAGATAGCCTGCTCGCTGCAGGACTGGGTAATATTGCAAAATTAAAAAATCAGCATATTTTGCTCCGTGGTTATAGGAGTGCTAAAATGATCTCATGACTCCTGGGAAAAATCAAGGAATGGCTCTATATATTGACATAATAAACTTAATTGATTTGAAAATTCAATTCGAAAAGTTATTCGATTGAGATTGCATTTTGATTGTTGTTTTCAATGTCTGTAAGAAGTACCTGATGTCTTTAGCGGATATTTCGAGAAAAATATACTGCGCCTCAATCCAAGAATCTCATGATTACGCGAATTCATGTAATAGAATATGAGAGGTTGATTTCTGTCTCTGTTCGCTTTCGGTTTTTTAAAATTTCAATTGGCTAAATAGTTCAATTTAGATCGCATGTATTTATGGATAACCTGCTCGCTGCAGGACTGGGTAATATTGTGAGATTAAAATATCAGCATATTTTGCTGCGTGGTTATAGGAGTGCTAAAATGATCTCATGACTCCTGGGGAAAATCAAGGAATGGCTCTATACATTGACATAATAACGTTAACTGATTTGAAAATTTATTTTGAAAAACTATTCTATTGAGATTGCATTTTGATTGATGTTTTCAATTTCTATAAGAAATACCTGATGTCTTCAGATGACATTTCGGAAAAAATATACTGCGCCCCAATCGCAAGAATCTCATGATTACACGAATTCATGTGATTGAATATAATAGGTTGATTTCCGTATCTATTCGCTTTCGGTTATTTAAAATTTTCATTCGCTGAATAGTAAAATTTAGATCGCAAGAATTTATAGATAACCTGCCCGCTACAGGACTTGGTAATATTGCAAAATTGAAAAATCAGCATATTTTGCTGCGTGGTTACAAGAGTGCTGAAACAAATTAATGACTCCTGGAAAAAATCAAGGAGTAGCTCTATACCTTGACATAATAACCTTAATTCATTTGAAAATTCAATTTCGAAAACTATTCTATTGAGATTGCATTTTGCTTGTTGTTTTCAATTTCTGTAAGAAATACCTGATGTCTTCAGATGATATTTCGTGAAAAATATACTGCGCACTAATCGCAAGAATCTCATGATTACACGAATTCACGTGATAGAATATAATAGGTTGATTTCTGTCTCTGTTCGCTTTCGGTTTTTTAAAATTTCAATTAGCTGAATAGTTCAATTTAGTTCGCATGTATTCATGGATAGCCTGCTCGCTGCAGGACTGGGTAATATTGCGAAATTGAAAAATTAGCATATTTTGCTGCGTGGTTATAGAAGTGCTAAAATGATCTCATGACTCCCGGGGAAAATCAAGGAATGGCTCTATATATTGACATAATAACGTTAATTGATTTAAAAATTTAATTCGAAAAGTTTTTCGATTGAGATTGCATTTTGATTGTTGTTTTCAATGTCTGTGAAAAATACCTGATGTCATCAGATGATATTTCGAGGAAAATATACTGCGCCCCAATCGCAAGAATTTCATGATTACACGAATTCACGTGATAGAATATAAGAGGTTGATATCCGTATCTATTCGCTTTCGGTTAATTAAAATCTAATTCGCTGAGGAGTTTATTTAGATCGCAAGTATTTATGGATAACCTGCCCGCTACAGGACTTGGTAATATTGCAAAATTAAAAACTCAGCATATTTCGCTGCGTGGTTACAAGAGTGCTGAAACAAATTAATGACTCCTGGGAAAAATCAAGGAGTAGCTCTATACCTTGACATAATAACGTTAATTGATTTGAAAATTAAATTTGAAAAGTTATTCTATTGAGATTGCATTTTGATTGTTGTTTTCAATGTCTGTAAGAAGTACCTCATGTCTTTAGCGGATATTTTGGGAAAAATATACTGCGCCTCAATCGCAAGAATCTCATGATTACACGAATTCATGTAATAGAATATGAGAGGTTGATTTCTGTCTCTGTTCGCTTTCGGTTTTTTAAAATTTCAATTGGCTAAATAGTTTAATTTAGATCGCATGTATTCATGAATAACCTGCTCGCTGCAGGACTGAATAATATTGTGAGATTGAAAAATTAGCATATTTTGCTGCGTGGTTATGAGAGTGCTGAAATGATCTCATGACTCCTGGGAAAAATCAAGTAATGGCTCTATATATAGAGACCTAATAACGTTAATTGATTCCAAAATTTAATTCGAAAAGTTATTCTATTGAGATTGCATTTTGATTGTCTTTTTAATGTCTGTAAGAAATACTTGATGTCTTCAGATGATATTTCGTGAAAAATATACTGCGCCCCAATCGCAAGAATCTTATGATTACACGAATTCACGTGATAGAATATAATAGGTTGATGTCTGTCTCTGTTCGCTTTCGGTTTTTTTAAATTTCAATTGGCTGTACAGTTCAATTAAGATCGCATGTATTCATGAATAACTTGCTCGCTGCAGGATTGGGTAATATTGTGGGATTAAAAAATCAGCATATTTTGCTGCGTGGTTATAGAAGTGCTAAGATGATCTCATGACTCCTGGGAAAAATCAAGGAATGGCTCTATATATAGACCTAATAACGTTAATTGATTCCAAAATTGAATTCGAAAAGTTATTCTATTGAGATTGCATTTTGATTTATGTTTTCAATGTCTGTAAGAAATACCTGATGTCTTCCGATGATATTTCGGGAAAAATATACTGCGCCCTAATCGCTAGAATCTCATGATTACACGAAATCACGTGATAGAATATAATAGGTTGATGTCTGTCTCTGTTCGCTTTCGATTTTCTAAAATTTCAATTGGCTGAATAGTTCAATTTAGATCGCATGTATTCATGGATAGTCTGCTCGCTGCAGGACTGGGTAATATTGCAAAATTGAAAAATCAGCATATTTTGCTCCCTGGTTATAGGAGTGCTAAAATGATCTCATGACTCCTGGGAAAAATCAAGGAATGGCTCTATATATTGACATAATAAACTTAATTGATTTGAAAATTCAATTCGAAAAGTTATTCGATTAAGATTGCATTTTGATTGTTGTTTTCAATGTCTGTAAGAAGTACCTGATGCCTTTAGCGGATATTTCGGGAAAAATATACCGCGCCTCAATCGCAAGAATCTCATGATTACGCGAATTCATGTAATAGAATATGAGAGGTTGATTTCTGTCTCTGTTCGCTTTCGGTTTTTTAAAATTTCAATCGCTGTACAGTTCAATTTAGATCGCATGTATTCATGAATAACTTGCTCGCTGCAGGACTGGGTAATATTGTGAGATTCAAAAATCAGCATATTTTGCTGCGTGGTTATAGAAGTGCTAAAATGGTCTCATGACTCTTGGGAAAAATCAAGAAATGGCTCTATATATAGACCTAATAACGTTAATTGATTCCAAAATTTAATTCGAAAAGTTATTCTATTGAGATTGCATTTTGATTGATGTTTTCAATGTCTGTAAGAAATACCTGATGTCTTCAGATGATATTTCGGGAAAAATATACTGCGCCCCAATCGCAAGTATCTCATGATTACACGAATTCACGTGATAGAATATAATAGGTTAAAGTCTGTCTCTGTTCGCTTTCGGTTTTCTGAAATTTCAATTGGCTGAATAGTTCAATTTAGATCGCATGTATTCATAGATAGCCTGCTCGCTGCAGGACTGGGTAATATTGCGAAATTGAAAAATTAGCATATTTTGCTGCGTGGTTATGAAAGTGCTTAAATGATCTCATGACTCCTGGGAAAAATCAAGGAATGGCTGTATATATAGAGACCTAATTACGTTAATTGATTCCAAAATTTAATTCAAAAAGTTATTCTATTCAGATTGCATTTTAATTGTCTTTTTTAATGTCTGTAAGAATTACCTGATGTCTTCAGATGATATTTCGTGAAAAATATACTGCGCCCCAATCGCAAGAATCTCATGATTACACGAATTCACGTGATAGAATATAATAGGTTGATTTCTGTCTCTGTTCGCTTTCGGTTTTTTAAAATTTCCATTGGCTGAACAGTTCAGTTTCGATCGCATGTATTCATGAATAACTTGCTCGCTGCAGAACTGAATAATATTGTGAGATTAAAAAATCAGCATATTTTGCTGCGTGGTTATAGAAGTGCTAAAATGATCTCATGACTCCTGGGAAAAATCAAGGAATGGCTCTATATATTGACATAATAACATTAATTGATTTAAAAATTCAATTCGAAAAGTTATTCGATTGAGATTGCATGTTGATTGTTGTTTTCAATGTCTGTAAAAAATACCTGATGTCATCAGATGATATTTCGAGGAAAATATACTGCGCCCCAATCGCAAGAATTTCATGATTACACGAATTCACGTGATAGAATATAAGAGGTTGATATCCGTATCTATTCGCTTTCGGTTGATTGAAATTTTAATTTGCTGAATAGGTAAATTTAGATCGCAAGTATTTATGGATAATCTGCCCGCTACAGGACTTAGTAATATTGCAAAATTGAAAACTCAGCATATTTTGCTAAGTGGTTACAAGAGTGCTGAAACAAGTTCATGACTCCTGGGAAAAATCAAGGAGTAGCTCTATACCTTGACATAATAACGTTAATTGATTTGAAAATTTAATTCGAAAAGTTATTTCATTGAGATTGCATTTTGATTGTTGTTTTCAACGTCTGTAAGAAGTACCTGATGTCTTTAGCGGATATTTCGGGAAAAATATACCTCGCCTCAATCGCAAGAAACTCATTATTACACGAATTCATGTAATAGAATATGAGAGGTTGACTTCTGTCTCTGTTCGCTTTCGGTTTTTTGAAATTTTAATCGACAGCATAGTTCAATTTAGATCGCATGTATTCATGGATAAGCTGCTCGCTGCAGGACTGAGTAATATTGTGAAATTGAAAAATCAGCATATTTTGCTGCGTGGTTATGAAAGCGCTAAAATGATCTCATGACTCCTGGGAAAAATCAAGGAATGGCTCTATATATTGACATAATAAACTTGATTGATTCCAAAATTTAATTCGAAAAGTTATTTTATTGAGATTGCATTTTGATTGTCTTTTTCAATGTCTGTAAGAAATACCTGATGTCTTCAGATGATATTTCGTGAAAAATACACTGCGTCCCAATCGCAAGAATCTCATGATCACACGAATTCACGTGATAGAATATAATAGGTTGATTTCTGTCTCTGTTCGCTTCCGGTTTTTTAAAATTTTAATTGGCTGAACAGTTCAATTTAGATCGCATGTATTCATTAATAACTTGCTCGCTGCAGGACTGGGTTATATTGTGAGATTGAAAAATCAGCATATTTTGCTGCGTGGTTATAGGAGTGCTGAAATGATCTCATGACTCCTGGAAAAAATCAAGGAATGGCTCTATATATTGACATAATAACGTTAACTGATTTGAAAATACAATTAGAAAAACTATTCTATTGAGATTGCACTTTCATTGATGTTTTCAATTTTTGTAAGAAATACCTGATGTCTTCCGATGATATTTCGGAAAAAATATACTGCGCCCCAATCGCAAGAATCTCATGATTACACGAATTCACGTGATAGTATATAATAGGTTGATGTCTGTCTCTGTTCGCTTTCGGTTTTCTAAAATTTCAATTGGCTGAATAGTTCAGTTTAGATCGCATGTATTCATGGATAGCCTGCTCGCTGCAGGACTGTAAATATTGCGAAATTAAATAATTAGCATATTTTGCTGCGTGGTTATAGCAGTGCTAAAATAATCTTATGACTCCCGGGAAAAATCAAGGAATAGCTCTATATATTGACATAATAACTTTAATTGATTTGAAAATATATTCGAAAAGTTATTCGATTGCGATTGCATTTTGATTGTTGTTTTCAATGTCTGTAAAAAATACCTGATGTCATCAGATGATATTTCGAGGAAAATATTCTGCGCCCCAATCGCAAGAATTTCATGATTACACGAATTCACGTGATAGAATATAATAGGTAGACGTCTGTCTCTGTTCGCTTTCGGTTTTCTAAAATTTTAATTGGCTGCATAGTTCAATTTAGATCGCATGTATTCATATATAGCCTGCTCGCTGCAGGACTGAGTAATATTGCGAATTTGAAAAATTAGCATATTTTGCTGCGTGGTTATAGAAGTGCTAAAATGGTCTCATGACTCCCGGGAAAAATCAAGGAATGGCTTTATATATTGACATAATAACGTTCATTGATTTGAAAATTCAATTCGAAAAGTTATTTGATTGAGATTGAATTTTGATAGTTGTTTTCAATGTCTGTAAAAAATACCTGATGTCATCAGATGATATTTCGAGGAAAATATACTGCGCCCGAATCGCAAGAATCTCATGATTACACTTATTCACGTGATAGAATATAATAGGTTGATTTCTGTCTGTGTTCGCTTTCGGTTTTTTAAAATTCCAATTGGCTGAACAGTTCAATTTAGATCGCATGTAATAATAGATAACCTGCCCGCTACAAGACTTGGTAATATTGCAAAATTGTAAAATCAGCATATATTGCTGCGTGGTTATAAGAGTGCTGGAACAAATTCATGACTCCTGGGAAAAATCAAGGAGTAGCTCTATACCTTGACATAATAACGTTAATTGATTTAAAAATTTAATTCGAAAAGTTATTTTATTGAGATTGCATTTTGATTGTTGTTTTCAATGTCTGTAAGAAGTACCTGATGTCTTTAGCAGATATTTCGGGAAAAATATACTGCGCCTCAATCGCAAGAATCTCAAGATTACACGAATTCATGTAATAGAATATGAGAGGTTGATTTCTGTCTCTGTTCGCTTTCCGTTTTTTAAAATTTCAATTGACTTAACAGTTCAATTTAGATCGCATTTATTAATGAATAACTTGCTCGCTGCAGGACTGGGTAATATTGTGAGATTAACAAATCAGCATATTTTGCTGCGTGGTTGTAGGGGTGCTGAAATGATTTGATGACTCCTGGGAAAAATCAAGGCATGGCTCTATATATTGACATAATATCCCTTATTGATTTGAAAATTCAATTCGATTAAGATTGCATTTTGATTGTTGTTTTCAATGTCTGTAGAAAATACCTGATGTCTTCAGATGATATTTCGTGAAAAATACACTGCGCCCCAATCGCAAGAATCTCATGATTACACGAATTCACGTGGTAGAATATAATAGGTTGATTTCTGTCTCTGTTCGCTTTCGGTTTTTTAAAATTTCAATTGGATGCACAGTTCAATTCAGATCGCATGTATTTATGAATAACCTGCCTGCTACAGGACTTAGTAATATTGCAAAATTCAAATCAGCATATTTCGCTGCGTGGTTATAAGAGTGCTGAAACAAATTCATGACTCCTGGGAAAAATCAAGGAGTAGCTCTATACCTTGACAAAATAACGTTAATTGATTTGAAAATTCAATTCCAAAAGTTATTTTATTGAGATTGCATTTTGATTGTTGTTTTCAGTGTCTGTAGGAAATACCTGATGTCTTCAGATGATATTGCGTGAAAAATATACTGCGCCCCAATCGCAAGAATCTCCTGATTACACGAATTCACGTGATAGAATATAATGGGTTGATTTCTGTCTCTGTTCGCTTTCGGTTTTTTAAAATTTCAATTGGCTGCATAGTTTAATTTAGATTGCATGTATTCATGGATAACCTGCTCGCTGCAGGACTGAGTATTATTGTGAGATTGAAAAATCAGCATATTTTGCTGCGTGGTTATGAGAGTGCTACAATGATCTTATGACTCCTGGGGAAAATCAAGGAATGGCTCTATATATTGACATAATAACCTTAATTGATTTGAAAATTCAATTCGAAAAGTTATTCGATTGAGATTGCATTTTGATTGATGTTTTTAATTTCTGTAAGTTATACCTGATGTCTTTAGATGATTTTTCGGGAAAAATATACTGCGCCCCAATCGCAAGAATCTCATGATTAAACGAATTCACGTTATAGAATATAATAGGTTGATGTCTGTCTCTGTTCGCTTTCGGTTTTCTAAAATTTCAATTGGCTGAATAGTTCAATTTAGATCTCATGTATTTATATATAGCCTGCTCGCTGGTGGACTGGGTAATATTGCGAAATTGAAAAATAAGCATATTTTGCTGCGTGGTTATAGAAGTTCTGAAATGATTTCATGACTCCCGGGGAAAATCAAGGAATGGCTCTATATATTGACATAATAACCTTAATTGATTCCAAATTTAAATTTGAAAAGTTATTCTATTGGGATTGCATTTTGATTGTCTTTTTCAATGTCTGTAAAAAATACCTGATGTCATCAGATGATATTTCGGGAAAAATATACTGCGCCTCAATCGCAGTAATCTCATGATTACACGAATTCATGTAATAGAATATAAGAGGTTGATTTCTAGCTCTGTTCGCTCTCGGTTTTTTAAAATTTCAATTGGCTAAATAGTTCAATTGAGATCGCATGTATTCATTGATAACCTGCTCGCTGCAGGACTGGGTAATATTGTGAGATTGAAAAATCAGCATATTTTGCTGCGTGGTTATGAGAGTGCTAAAATGATCTCATGACTCCTGGGAAAAATCAAGGAATAGCTCTATATATAGAGACCTAATAACGTTAATTGATTCCAAAATTTAATTGGAAAAGTTATTCTATTGAGATTGCATTTTGATTGTCTTTTTCAATGTCTGTAAGAAATACCTGATGTCTTCAGATGATATTTCGTGAAAAATATTCTGCGCCCCAATCGCAAGAAACTCATGATTACACGAATTCACGTGATAGAATATAATAGGTTGATTTCTGTCTCTGTTCGCTTTCAATTTTTCAAAATTTCAATTGTCTGAATAGTTCAATTAAGATCGCATGTATTCATGGATAGCCTGCTCGCTGCAAGACTGGGTAATATTGCGAAATTGAAAAATTAGCATATTTAGCTGCGTGGTTATAAGAGTGCTTAAATGATCTCATGACTCCTGGGAAAAATCAAGGAATAGCTCTATATATAGACATAATAACCTTAATTGATTTGAAAATTCAATTCGAAAAGTTATTCGACTGAGATTGCATTTTGGTTGTCTTTTTCAATGTCTGTGAGAAATTCCTGATGTCTTCAGATGATATTTCGTGAAAAATATACTGCGCCCCTATCGCAAGAATGTCATGATTACACGAATTCACGTGATAGAATATAATAGGTTGATTTCGGTCTCTGTTCGCTTTCGGTTTTTTAAAATTTGAATTCGCTGAACAGTTCAATTTAGATCGCATGTCTTCGTGAATAACTTGCTCGCAGCAGGACTGGGTAATATTGTGAGATTAAAAAATCAGCATATTTTGCTGCGTGGTTATAGAAGTACTAAAATAATCTCATGACTCCCGGGGAAAATCAAGGAATGGCTCTATTTATTGACATAATAACGTTAATTGATTTGAAAATTCAATTCGAAAAGTTATTCGATTGAGATTGCATTTTGATTGTTGTTTTCAATGTCTGTAAAAAATACCTGATGTCATCAGATGCTATTTTAAGGAAAATATACTGCGCCCCAATCGCAAGAATTTCATGATTACACGAATTCACGTGATAGAATATAAGAGGTTGATTTCCGTATCTATTCGCTTTCGGTTATTTAAAATTTTAATTCGCTGAAAAGTTAAATTTAGATCGCAAGTATTCATGGATAACCTGCCCGCTACAGAACTTAGTAATATTGCAAAATTGAAAAATCAGCATATTTTGCTGCGTGGTTATGAGAGTGCTAAAATGATCTTATGACTCCTGGGAAAAATCAAGTTATGGCTCTATTTATTGACATAATAACCTTAATTGATTCAAAAATTTAATTCGAAAAGTTATTCTATTGAGATTGCATTTTCATTGTCTTTTTCAATGTCTGTTAGAAATACCTGATGTCTTCAGATGATATTTCGTGAAAAATATACTGCGCCTCAATCGCAAGAATCTCATGATTACACGAATTCACGTGATATAATATAATAGGTTGATTCCTGTCTCTGTTCGCTTTCGGTTTTTGAAAATTTCGATTGGCTGAATAGTTCAATCTAGATCACATGTATTCATGAATAGCCTGCTCGCTGCAGGACTGAGTAATATTGTGAAATTGAAAAATTAGCATATTTTGCTGCGTGGTTATAAGAGTGCTAAAATGATCGCATGACTCCTAGAAAAAATCAAGGAATGGCTCTATATATTGACATAATAACCTTAATTGATTTGAAAATTCAATTCGAAAAGTTATTCGATTGAGATTGCATTTTGATTGTTGTTTTTAATGTCTGTAAAAAATACCTGATGTCATCAGATGATTTTTCGAGGAAAATATACTGCGCCCCAATCGCAAGAATTTCATGATTACACTAATATACGTGATAGAATATAAGAGGTTGATTTCCGTATCTATTCGCTTTTGGTTATTTTAAATTTTAATTCGCTGAATAGTTAAATTTAGATCGCAAGTATTCATGGATAACCTGCCCGCTACAGAACTTGGTAATATTGCAAAATTAAAAAATCAGCATATTTTGCTGCGTGGTTACAAGAGTGCTGAAACAAATTCATGACTCCTGGGAAAAATCAAGGAGTAGCTCTATACCTTGACATAATAACGTAATTGATTTGAAAATTCAATACCAAAAGTTATTTGATTGCGATTGCATTTTGATTGTTGTTTTCAATGTCTGTAAGAAGTACCTGATGTCTTTAGCTGATATTTCGGGAAAAATATACTGCGCCTCAATCGCAAGAATCTCATGATTACACGAATTCATGTAATAGAATAGGAGAGGTTGATTTCTGTCTCTGTTCGCTTTCGGTTTTTTAAAATTTCAATTGGCTGAATAGTTCAATTTAGATCGCATGTATTCATGGATAACCTGCTCGATGCAGGACTGAGTAATATTGTGAGATTGAAAAATCAGCATATTTTGCTGCGTGGTTATGAGAGTGCTAAAATGATCTCATGACTCCTGGCAAAAATCAAGGAATGACTCTATATATTGACATAATAACCTTAATTGATTTGAAAATTCAATTCGAAAAGTTATTCGATTGAGATTGCATTTTAATTGTTGTTTTCAATGTCTGTAAAAAATACCTGATGTCATCAGATGATATTTCGAGGAAAATATACTGCGCCCCAATCGCAAGAATTTCATGATTACACTAATTCAAGTGATAGAATATAAGAGGTTGATTTCAGTGTCTATTCGCTTTCGGTTATTTAAAATTTAAATTCGCTGAATAGTTAGATTTAGATTTCAAGTATTCATGGATAACCTGCCCGCTACAGAACTTTGTAATATTGCAAAATTGAAAAATCAGCATATTTTGCTGCGTGGTTACAAGAGTGCTGAAACAAATTCATGACTCCTGGGAAAAATCAAGGAGTAGCTCTATACCTTTACATAATAACGTTAAATGATTTGAAAATTTAATTCGAAAAGTTATTTTATTGAGATTGCATTTTAGTTGTTGTTTTCAATGTCTGTAAGAAGTACATGATGTCTTTAGCGGATATTTTGGGAAAAATATACCTCGCCTCAATCGCAAGAAACTCATTATTACACGAATTCATGTAATAGAATATGAGAGGTTGACTTCTGTCTCTGTTCGCTTTCGGTTTTTTGAAATTTTAATTGACAGCATAGTTCAATTTAGATTGCATGTATTCATGGATAAGCTGCTCGCTGCAGGACTGAGTAATATTGTGAGATTGAAAAATCAGCATATTTTGCTGCGTGGTTATAAGAGTGCTGAAACAAATTCATGACTCCTGGGAAAAATCAAGGAGTAGCTCTATACCTTGACATAATAACGTTAATTGATTTGAAAATTCAATACCAAAAGTTATTTGATTGAGATTGCATTTTGATTGTTGTTTTCAATGTCTGTAAGAAGTACCTGATGTCTTTAGCTGATATTTCGGGAAAAATATACTGCGCCTCAATCGCAAGAATCTCATGATTACACGAATTCATGTAATAGAATAGGAGAGGTTGATTTCTGTCTCTGTTCGCTTTCGGTTTTTTAAAATTTCAATTGGCTGAATAGTTCAATTTAGATCATATGTATTCATGGATAACCTGCTCGATGCAGGACTGAGTAATATTGTGAGATTGAAAAATCAGCATATTTTGCTGCGTGGTTATGAGAGTGCTAAAATGATCTCATGACTCCTGGCAAAAATCAAGGAATAGCTCTATATATTGACATAATAACCTTAATCGATTTGAAAATTCAATTCGAAAAGTTATTCGATTGAGAATGCAATTTGATTGTCTTTTTCAATGTCTGTAAGAAATTCCTGATGTCTTGAGATGATATTTCGTGAAAAATATACTGCGCCCCAATCGCAAGAATCTCATGATTACACGAATTCCTGTGATAGAATATAATAGGTTGATTTCTGTCACTGGTCGCTTTCGGTTTTTGAAAATTTCAATTCGCTGAACAGTCCAATTTAGATCGCATGTCTTCATGAATAAATGCTCGCTGCAGGACTAGGTAATATTGTGAGATTAAAAAATCAGCATATTTTGCTGCGTGGTTATAGAAGTGCTAAAATGATCTCATGACTCCCAGGGAAAATCAAGGAATAGCTCTATATATTGACATAATAACGTTAATTGCTTTGAAAATTCTATTCGAAAAGTTATTCGATTGAGATTGCATTTTGATTGTTGTTTTCAATGTCTGTAAAAAATACGTGATGTCATCAGATAATATTTTGAGAAAAATATACTGCGCCCCAATCGCAAGAATTTCATGATTACACGAATTCACGTGATAGAATATAAGAGGTTGATTTCCGTATCTATTTGCTTTCGGTTATTTAAAATTTTAATTCGCTGAATAGTTAAATTTAGATCGCAAGTATTCATGGATATCCTGCCCGCTACAGAACTTCGTAATATTGCAAAATTAAAAAATCAGCATATTTTGCTGCGTGGTTACAAGAGTGCTGAAACGAATTCATGACTCCTGGGAAAAATCAAGGAGTAGCTCTATACCTTGACATAATAACGTTAATTGATTTGAAAATTGAATTCGTAAAGTTATTTTTTTGAGATTGCATTTTAATTGTTGTTTTCAATGTCCGTAAGAAGTACATGATGTCTTTAGCGGATATTTGAGGAAAAATATACTGCGCCTCAATCGCAAGAATCTCATGATTACACGAATTCACGTGATAGAATATAATAGGTTGACTTCTGTCTGTGTTCGCTTTTGGTTTTTTAAAATTTCAATTGGCTGAATAGTTCAATTAAGATCGCATGTATTCATGGATAGCCTGCTCGCTGCAGGACTGGGTAATATTGCGAAATTGAAAAATAAGCATATTTTGCTGCAAGGTTATAGGAGTGCTAAAATGATCCCATGACTCCTGGGAAAAATCAAGGAATGGCTCTTTATATTGACATAATAACCTTAATCGATTTGAAAATTCAATTCGAAAAGTTATTCGATTCAGATTGCATTTTGATTGTTGTTTTTAATGTCTTTAAGAAGTACCTGAAGTCTTTAGCGGATATTTCGGGAAAAATATACTGCGCCTCAATCGCAAGAATCTCATGATTACACGAATTCATGTAAAAGAATATGAGAGGTTGTTTTCTGTCTCTGTTCGCTTTCGGTTTTTTTAAATTTCAATTCGCTGAACAGTCCAATTTAGATCGCATGTCTTCATGAATAACTTGCTCGCTGCAGGACTGGGTAATATTGTGAGATTGAAAAATAAGCATATTTTGCTGCGTGGTTATGAGAGTGCTAAAATGATCTCATGACTCCTGGCAAAAATCAAGGAATGGCTCTATATATTGACATAATAACCTTAATCGATTTGAAAATTCAATTCGAAAAGTTATTCGATTGAGAATGCAATTTGATTGTCTTTTTCAATGTCTGTAAGAAATTCCTGATGTCTTCAGATGATATTTCGTGAAAAATATACTGCGCCCCAATCGCAAGAATCTCATGATCACACGAATTCATGTAATAGAATATGAGAGGTTGATTTCTTTCTCTGTTCGCTTTCGGGTTTTTAAAATTTCAATTGGCTAAATAGTTCAATTGATATCGCATGTATTTATTGATAACCTGCTAGCTGCAGGACTGGGTAATATTGTGAGATTGAAAAATCAGCATATTTTGCTGCGTGGTTATGAGGGTGCTAAAATGATCTCATGACTCCTGGGAAAAATCAAGGAATAGCTCTATATATAGAGACCTAATAACGTTAATAGATTCCAAAATTTAATTCGAAAAGTTATTCGATTGCGATTGCATTTTGATTGTTGTTTTCAATGTCTGTAATAAGTACTTGATGTCTTTAGCGGATATTTCGGGAAAAATATACTGCGCCCCAATCGCAAGAATCTCATGATTACACGAATTCACGTGATAGAATATAATAGGTTGATTTCTGTCTCTGTTCGCTTTCGGTTTTTTAAAATTTCCATGGGCTGAACAGTTCAGTTTAGATCGCATGTATTCATGAATAACTTGCTCGCTGCAGGACTGAATAATATTGTGAGATTAAGAAATCAGCATATTTTGCTGCGTGGTTATAGAAGGGCTAAAATGATCTCATGACTCCTGGGAAAAATCAAGGAATGGCTCTATATATTTACATAATAACCTTAATTGATTTGAAAATTCAATTCGAAAAGTTATTCGATTGAGATTGCATTTTGATTGTCTTTTTCAATGTCTGTAAGAAATTCCTGATGTCTTCAGATGATATTTCGTGAAAAATATACTGCGCCCCAATCGCAAGAATCTCATGATTACACGAATTCACGTGATAGGATATAATAGGTTGATTTCTGTCTCTGGTCGCTTTCGGTTTTTTCAAATTTCAATTCGTTAAACAGTTCAATTTAGATCGCATGTCTTCATGAATAACTTGCTCGCTGCAGGACTGGGTAATATTGTGAGATTAAAAAATCAGCATATTTTGCTGCGTGGTTATAGAAGTGCTAAAATGATCTCATGACTCCCAGGGAAAATCAAGGAATGGCTCTATATATTGACATAATAACGTTAATTGCTTTGAAAATTCAATTCGAAAAGTTATTCGATTGAGATTGCGTTTTGATTGTTGTTTTCAATGTCTGTAAAAAATACCTGATGTCATCAGATGATATTTCGAGGAAAATATACTGCGCCCCAATCGCAAGAATTTCATGACTACACGAATTCACGTGATAGAATATAAGAGGTTGATTTCCGTATCTATTGGCTTTCTGTTATTTAAAATTTTAATTCGCTGAATAGTTAAATTTAGATCGCAAGTCTTCATGGATATCCTGCCCGCTACAGAACTTGGTAATATTGCAAAATTGAAAAATCAGCATATTTTGCTGCGTGGTTATGAGAGTGCTAAAATGATCTCATGACTCCTGGGAAAAATCAAGGAATAGCTCTATATATAGAGACCTAATAACGTTAATTGATTCCAAAATTTAATTCGAAAAGTTATTCTATTGAGATTGCATTTTGATTGTCTTTTTCAATGTCTGTAAGAAATACCTGTTGTCTTCAGACGATATTTCGTGAAAAATATACTGCGCCTCAATCGCAAGAATCTCATGATTACACGAATTCACGTGATAGAATTAAATAGGTTGATTTCTGTCTGTGTTCGCTTTCGGTTTTTTAAAATTTCAATTGGCTGAATAGTTCAATTAAGATCGTATGTATTCATGGATAGCCTGCTCGCTGGTGGACTAAGTAATATTGCGAAATTGAAAAATTAGCATATTTTGCTGCGTGGTTATAAGAGTGCTAAAATGATCTCATGACTCCTGGGAAAAATCAAGGAATGGCTCTATATATTGACATAATAACCTTAATTGATTTGAAAATTCAATTCGAAAAGTTATTCGATTGAGATTGCATTTTGATTGTCTTTTTCAATGTCTGTAAGAAATTCCTGATGTCTTGAGATGATATTTCGTGAAAAATATACTGCGCCCCAATCGCAAGAATCTCATGATTACACAAATTCACGTGATAGAATATAATAGGTTGATTTCTGTCTCTGGTCGCTTTCGGTTTTTTAAAATTTCAATTCGCTGAACAGTCCAATTTAGATCGCATGTCTTCATGAATAACTTGCTCGCTGCAGGACTGGGTAATATTGTGAGATTAAAAAATCAGCATATTTTGCTGCGTGGTTATAGAAGTGCTAATATGATCTCATGACTCCTAGGGAAAATCAAGGAATAGCTCTATATATTGACATAATAACGCTAATTGCTTTGAAAATTCAATTCGAAAAGTTATTCGATTGAGATTGCATTTTGATTGTTGTTTTCAATGTCTGTAAAAAATACCTGATGTCATCAGATAATATTTCGAGAAAAATATACTGCGCCCCAATCGCAAGAATTTCATGATTACACGAATTCACGTGATAGAATATAAGAGGTTGATTTCCGTATCTATTCGCTTTCGGTTATTTAAAATTTTAATTCGCTGAATAGTTAAATTTAGATCGCAAGTATTCATGGATATCCTGCCCGCTACAGAACTTCGTAATATTGCAAAATTAAAAAATCAGCATATTTTGCTGCGTGGTTACAAGAGTGCTGAAACAAATTCATGACTCCTGGGAAAAATCAAGGAGTAGCTCTATACCTTGACATAATAACGTTAATTGATTTGAAAATTTAATTCGAAAAGTTATTTTATTGAGATTGCATTTTAATTGTTGTTTTCAATGTCCGTAAGAAGTACATGATGTCTTTAGCGGATATTTCAGGAAAAATATACTGCGCATCAATCGCAAGAATCTCATGATTACACGAATTCATGTAATAGAATATGAGAGGTTTATTTCTGTCTCTGTTCGCTTTCAGTTTTTTAAAATTTCAATTAGCTGCATAGTTCAAATTAAATTGCATGTATTCATGGATAACCTGCTCGCTGCAGGACTGAGTATTATTGTGAAATTGAAAAATCAGCATATTTTGCTGCGTGGTTATGAGAGTGCTAAAATGATATTATGACTCCTGGGAAAAATCAAGGAATGGCTCTATATATTGACATAATAACCTTAATTGATTTGAAAATTTAATTCGAAAAGTTATTCGATTGAGATTGCATTTTGATTGTCTTTTTCAATGTCTGTAAGAAATTCCTGATGTCTTGAGATGATATTTCGTGAAAAATATACTGCGCCCTAATCGCAAGAATCTCATGATTACACGAATTCACGTGATAGAATGTAATAGGTTGATTTCTGTCACTGGTCGCTTTCGGTTTTTGAAAATTTCAATTCGCTGAACAGTCCAATTTAGATTGCATGTCTTCATGAATAAATGCTCGCTGCAGGACTGAGTAATATTGTGAGATTAAAAAATCAGCATATTTTGCTGCGTGGTTATAGAAGTGCTAAAATGATCTCATGACTCCCAGGGAAAATCAAGGAATAGCTCTATATATTGACATAATAACGTTAATTGCTTTGAAAATTCTATTCGAAAAGTTATTCGATTGAGATTGCATTTTGATTGTTGTTTTCAATGTCTGTAAAAAATACCTGATGTCATCAGATAATATTTTGAGAAAAATATACTGCGCCCCAATCGCAAGAATTTCATGATTACACGAATTCACGTGATAGAATATAAGAGGTTGATTTCCGTATCTATTCGCTTTCGGTTATTTAAAATTTTAATTCGCTGAATAGTTAAATTTAGATCGCAAGTATTCATGGATATCCTGCCCGCTACAGAACTTCGTAATATTGCAAAATTAAAAAATCAGCATATTTTGCTGCGTGGTTACAAGAGTGCTGAAACAAATTCATGACTCCTGGGAAAAATCAAGGAGTAGCTCTATACCTTGACATAATAACGTTAATTGATTTGAAAATTTAATTCGTAAAGTTATTTTATTGAGATTGCATTTTAATTGTTGTTTTCAATGTCCGTAAGAAGTACATGATGTCTTTAGCGGATATTTGAGGAAAAATATACTGCGCCTCAATCGCAAGAATCTCATGATTACACGAATTCACGTGATAGAATATAATAGGTTGACTTCTGTCTGTGTTCGCTTTTGGTTTTTTAAAATTTCAATTGGCTGAATAGTTCAATTAAGATCGCATGTATTCATGGATAGCCTGCTCGCTGCAGGACTGGGTAATATTGCGAAATTGAAAAATTAGCATATTTTGCTGCGAGGTTATAGGAGTGCTAAAATGATCCCATGACTCCTGGGAAAAATTAAGGAATGGCTCTTTATATTGACATAATAACCTTAATTGATTTGAATATTCAATTCGAAAAGTTATTCGATTCAGATTGCATTTTGATTGTTGTTTTTAATGTCTTTAAGAAGTACCTGAAGTCTTTAGCGGATATTTCGGGAAAAATATACTGCGCCTCAATCGCAAGAATCTCATGATTACACGAATTCATGTAATAGAATAAGAGAGGTTGATTTCTGTCTCTGTTCGCTTTCGGTTTTTTAAAATTTCAATTGGCTGAATAGTTAAATTTAGATCGCATGTATTCATGGATAACCTGCTCGGTGCAGGACTGGGTAATATTGTGAGATTGAAAAATCAGCATATTTTACTGCGTGGCTATGAGAGTGCTAAAATGATCTCATGACTCCATGCGAAAATCAAGGAATGGCTCTATATATTGACATAATAACCTTAATTGATTTGAAAATTCAATTCGAAAAGATATCCGATTGAGATTGCATTTTGATTGTCTTTTTCAATGTCTGTAAGAAGTACCTGATGTCTTAAGCGGATATTTCGGGAAAAATATACTGCGCCTCAATCGCAAGAATCTCATGATTACACGAATTCATGTAATAGAATATGAGAGAATTATTTCTGTCTCCGTTCGCTTTCGGTTTTTAAAAATTTCAATTGGCTAAATAGTTCAATTGAGATCGCATGTATTCTTTGATAACCTGCTCGCTGCAGGACTGGGTAATATTGTGAGATTGAAAAATCAGCATATTTTGCTGCGTGGTTATGAAAGTGCTAAAATGATCTCATGACTCCTGGGAAAAATCAAGGAATAGCACTATATATAGAGACCTAATAAAGTTAATTGATTTGAAAATTCAATTTGAAAAACTATTCTATTGAGATTGCATTTTGATTGATGTTTTCAATGTCTGTAAGAAATACCTGATGTCTTCAGATGATATTTCGGGAACAATATACTGCGCCCCAATCGCAAGAATCTCATGATTACACGAATTCACGTGATAGAAAATAATAGGTAGATTTCTGTCTCTGTTCGCTTTCGGTTTTTTAAAATTTCAATTGGCTGAATAGTTCAATTTAGATCGCATGTATTTATGGATAGCCTGCTCGCTGCAGGACTGGGTAATATTGCGAAATTGAAAAATTAGCATAATTTGCTGCGTGGTTATAGGAGTGCTAAAATGATCTTATGACTCCCGGGGAAAATCAAGAAATGGCTCTATATATAGAGACCTAATAAAGTTAATTGATTTCAAAATTCAATTCGAAAAGTTATTCGATTGAGATCGCATTTTGATTGTTGTTTTCAATGTCTGTAAAAAATACCTGATTTAATCAGATGATATTTCGAGGAAAATATACTGCGCCCCAATAGCAAGTATTTCATGATTACACGAATTCACGTGATAGAATATAAGAGGTTGATTTCCGTATCTTTTCGCTTTCGGTTATTTAAAATTTTCATTCGCTAAATAGTTAGATTTAGATCGCAAGTATTTATGAATAACCTGCCCGCTACAGGACTTGGTAATATTGCAAGATTGAAAAATCAGCATATTTTGCTGCGTGGTTATAAGAGTGCTGAAACAAATTCATGACTCCTGGGAAAAATCAAGAAGTAGATCTATACCTTGACATAATAACGTTAATTGATTTGAAAATACAATTCGAAAAGTTATTTTATTGAGATTGCATTTTGATTGTTGTTTTCAATGTCTGTAAGAAGTACCTGATGTCTTTAGCGGATATTTCGGGAAAAATATACTGCACCTCAAACGCAAGAATCTCATGGTTGCACGAATTCATGTAAAAGAATATGAGAGGTTGATTTCTGTCTCTGTTCGCTTTCGGTTATTGAAAATTTCAATTCGCTGAACAGTTCAATTTAGATCGCATATCTTCATGAATTACTTGCTCGCTGCAGGACTAAGTAATATTATGAGATTGAAAAATCAGCATATTTTGCTGCGTGGTTATAGGAGTGCTAAAATGATCTCATGACTCCTGGAAAAAATCAAGGAATAGCTCTATATATTGACATAATAACGTTAACTGATTTGAAAATTCAATTTGAAAAACTATTCTATTAAGATTGCATTTTGATTGATGTTTTCAAATTCTGTAAGAAATACCTGATGTCTTCAGATGATATTTCGAGGAAAATATACTGCGCCCCGATCGCAAGAATTTCATGATTACACGAATTCACGTGATAGAATATAAGAGGTTGATTTCCGTATCTATTCGCTTTCGGTTATTCAAAATTTTAATTCGCTGAATAGTTAAATTTAGATCGCAAGTATTTATGGATAACCTGCCCGCTACAGAACTTGGTAATATTGCAAAATTGAAAAAACAGCACATTTTGCTGCATGGATACAAGAGTGCTGAAACAAATTCATGACTCCTGGGAAAAATCAAGGAGTAGCTCTATACCTTGACATAATAACGTTAATTGATTTTAAAATTCAATTCGAAAAGTTATTCGATTGAGATTGCATTTTGATTGTTTTTTTCAATGACTGTAAAAAATACCTGATCTCATCAGATGATATTTCGAGGAAAATATACTGCGCCCCAATCGCAAGAATTTCCTGATTACACGAATTCTCGTGATAGAATATAATAGGTTGATTTCTGTCTCTGTTCGCTTTCGGTTTTTTAAAATTTCAATTGGCTGGATAGTTCAATTTAGATCGCATGTATTCAAGAATAGCCTGCTCGATGCACGACTGAGTAATATTGCGAAATTGAAAAATTAGCATATTTTGCTGCATGGTTATTAGAGTGCTAAAATGATCTCATCACTCCTGGGAAAAATCAAGTAATGGCTCTATATATTGACATTATAACCTTAATTGATTTGAAAATTCAATTCGAAAAGTTATTCGATTGAGATTGCATTTTGATTGTTGTTTTCAATGTCTGTAAAAAATACCTGATGTCATCAGATAATATTTCGAGGAAAATATACTGCGCCCCAATCGCAAGAATTTCCTGATTACACGAATTCACGTGATAGAATATAATAGGTTGATTTCTGTCTCTGTTCGCTTTCGGTTTTTTAAAATTTCAATTGGCTGTACAGTTCAATTAAGATCGCATGTATTCATGAATAACTTGATCGCTGCAGGACTGGGTAATATTGTGAGATTGAAAAATCAGCATATTTTGCTGCTTGGTTATGAGAGTGCTAAAATGATCTCATGACTCCTGGGAAAAATCAAGGAATTGCTCTATAATAGAGACCTAATAACTTCAATTGATTCCAAAATTCAATTCGAAAAGTTATTCTATTGAGATTGCATTTTGATTGTCTATTTCAATGTCTGTAAGAAATACCTGATGTCTTCAGATGATATTTCGTGAAAAATATACTGCGCCCCAATCGCAAGAATTTCATGATAACACGAATTCACGTGATGGAATATAATAGGTTGATTTCTGTCTCTGTTCGCTTTCGGTTTTTTATAATTTTAATTGGCTAAACAGTTCAATTTAGATCGCATGTATTCATTAATAACTTGCTCGCTGCAGGACTGGGTAATATTGTGAGATTAAAAAATCAGCATATTTTGCTGCGTGGTTATGAGAGTGCTGAAATGATCTCTTGACTTCTGGGAAAAATCAGGGAATCGCTCTATATATAGAGACCTGATAACGGTCATTGATTCCAAAATTTAATTCGAAAAGTTATTCTATTGAGATTGCATTTTGATTGTCTTTTTTAATGTCTGTAAGAATTACCTGATGTCTTCAGATGATATTTCGTGAAAAATATACTGCGCCCCAATCGCAAGAATCTCATGATTACACGAATTCACGTGATAGAATATAATAGGTTGATTTCTGTCTCTGTTCGCTTTCAGTTTTTCAAAATTTCAATTTGCTGAATAGTTCAATTAAGATCGTATGTATTCATGGATAGCCTGCTCGCTGGTGGACTGGGTAATATTGCGAAATTGAAAAATTAGCATATTTTGCTGCGTGGTTTTAAGAGTGCTAAAATGATCTCATGACTCCTGGGAAAAATCAAGGAATGGCTCTATATATTGACATAATAACCTTAATTGATTTGAAAATTCAATTCGAAAAGTTATTCGATTGAGATTGCATTTTGATTGTCTTTTTCAATGTCTGTAAGAAATTCCTGATGTCTTGAGATGATATTTCGTGAAAAATATACTGCGCCCCAATCGCAAGAATCTCATGATTACACGAATTCACGTGATAGAATATAATAGGTTGACTTCTGTCTGTGTTCGCTTTTGGTTTTTTAAAATTTTAATTGGCTGAATAGTTCAATTAAGATCGCATGTATTCATGGATAGCCTGCTCGCTGCAGGACTGTGTAATATTGCGAAATTGAAAAATTAGCATATTTTGCTGCGAGGTTATAGGAGTGCTAAAATGATCCCATGACTCCTGGGAAAAATCAAGGAATGGCTCTTTATCTTGACATAATAACCTTAATTGATTTGAAAATTCAATTCGAAAAGTTATTCGATTCAGATTGCATTTTGATTGTTGTTTTCAATGTCTTTAAGAAGTACCTGAAGTCTTTAGCGGATATTTCGGGAAAAATATACTGCGCCTCAATCGCAAGAATCTCATGATTACACGAATTCATGTAATAGAATAAGAGAGGTTGATTTTTGTCTCTGTTCGCTTTCGGTTTTTGAAAATTTCAATTTGCTGAATAGTTAAATTTAGATCGCATAAATTCATGGATAACCTGCTCGGTGCAGGACTGGGTAATATTGTGAGATTGAAAAATCAGCATATGTTACTGCGTGGCTATGAGAGTGCTAAAATGATCTCATGACTCCTTGCGAAAATCAAGGAATGGCTCTATATATTGACATAATAACGTTAATTGCTTTGAAAATTCAATTCGAAAAGTTATTCGATTGAGATTGCGTTTTGATTGTTGTTTTCAATGTCTGTAAAAAATACCTGATGTCATCAGATGATATTTCGAGGAAAATATACTGCGCCCCAATCGCAAGAATTTCATGACTACACGAATTCACGTGATAGAATATAAGAGGTTGATTTCCGTATCTATTGGCTTTCTGTTATTTAAAATTTTAATTCGCTGAATAGTTAAATTTAGATCGCAAGTCTTCATGGATATCCTGCCCGCTACAGAACTTGGTAATATTGCAAAATTGAAAAATCAGCATATTTTGCTGCGTGGTTATGAGAGTGCTAAAATGATCTCATGACTCCTGGGAAAAATCAAGGAATAGCTCTATATATAGAGACCTAATAACGTTAATTGATTCCAAAATTTAATTCGAAAAGTTATTCTATTGAGATTGCATTTTGATTGTCTTTTTCAATGTCTGTAAGAAATACCTGTTGTCTTCAGACGATATTTCGTGAAAAATATACTGCGCCTCAATCGCAAGAATCTCATGATTACACGAATTCACGTGATAGAATTAAATAGGTTGATTTCTGTCTGTGTTCGCTTTCGGTTTTTTAAAATTTCAATTGGCTGAATAGTTCAATTAAGATCGTATGTATTCATGGATAGCCTGCTCGCTGGTGGACTAAGTAATATTGCGAAATTGAAAAATTAGCATATTTTGCTGCGTGGTTATAAGAGTGCTAAAATGATCTCATGACTCCTGGGAAAAATCAAGGAATGGCTCTATATATTGACATAATAACCTTAATTGATTTGAAAATTCAATTCGAAAAGTTATTCGATTGAGATTGCATTTTGATTGTCTTTTTCAATGTCTGTAAGAAATTCCTGATGTCTTGAGATGATATTTCGTGAAAAATATACTGCGCCCCAATCGCAAGAATCTCATGATTACACAAATTCACGTGATAGAATATAATAGGTTGATTTCTGTCTCTGGTCGCTTTCGGTTTTTTAAAATTTCAATTCGCTGAACAGTCCAATTTAGATCGCATGTCTTCATGAATAACTTGCTCGCTGCAGGACTGGGTAATATTGTGAGATTAAAAAATCAGCATATTTTGCTGCGTGGTTATAGAAGTGCTAATATGATCTCATGACTCCTAGGGAAAATCAAGGAATAGCTCTATATATTGACATAATAACGCTAATTGCTTTGAAAATTCAATTCGAAAAGTTATTCGATTGAGATTGCATTTTGATTGTTGTTTTCAATGTCTGTAAAAAATACCTGATGTCATCAGATAATATTTCGAGAAAAATATACTGCGCCCCAATCGCAAGAATTTCATGATTACACGAATTCACGTGATAGAATATAAGAGGTTGATTTCCGTATCTATTCGCTTTCGGTTATTTAAAATTTTAATTCGCTGAATAGTTAAATTTAGATCGCAAGTATTCATGGATATCCTGCCCGCTACAGAACTTCGTAATATTGCAAAATTAAAAAATCAGCATATTTTGCTGCGTGGTTACAAGAGTGCTGAAACAAATTCATGACTCCTGGGAAAAATCAAGGAGTAGCTCTATACCTTGACATAATAACGTTAATTGATTTGAAAATTTAATTCGAAAAGTTATTTTATTGAGATTGCATTTTAATTGTTGTTTTCAATGTCCGTAAGAAGTACATGATGTCTTTAGCGGATATTTCAGGAAAAATATACTGCGCATCAATCGCAAGAATCTCATGATTACACGAATTCATGTAATAGAATATGAGAGGTTTATTTCTGTCTCTGTTCGCTTTCAGTTTTTTAAAATTTCAATTAGCTGCATAGTTCAAATTAAATTGCATGTATTCATGGATAACCTGCTCGCTGCAGGACTGAGTATTATTGTGAAATTGAAAAATCAGCATATTTTGCTGCGTGGTTATGAGAGTGCTAAAATGATATTTTGACTCCTGGGAAAAATCAAGGAATGGCTCTATATATTGACATAATAACCTTAATTGATTTGAAAATTTAATTCGAAAAGTTATTCGATTGAGATTGCATTTTGATTGTCTTTTTCAATGTCTGTAAGAAATTCCTGATGTCTTGAGATGATATTTCGTGAAAAATATACTGCGCCCTAATCGCAAGAATCTCATGATTACACGAATTCACGTGATAGAATGTAATAGGTTGATTTCTGTCACTGGTCGCTTTCGGTTTTTGAAAATTTCAATTCGCTGAACAGTCCAATTTAGATTGCATGTCTTCATGAATAAATGCTCGCTGCAGGACTGAGTAATATTGTGAGATTAAAAAATCAGCATATTTTGCTGCGTGGTTATAGAAGTGCTAAAATGATCTCATGACTCCCAGGGAAAATCAAGGAATAGCTCTATATATTGACATAATAACGTTAATTGCTTTGAAAATTCTATTCGAAAAGTTATTCGATTGAGATTGCATTTTGATTGTTGTTTTCAATGTCTGTAAAAAATACCTGATGTCATCAGATAATATTTTGAGAAAAATATACTGCGCCCCAATCGCAAGAATTTCATGATTACACGAATTCACGTGATAGAATATAAGAGGTTGATTTCCGTATCTATTCGCTTTCGGTTATTTAAAATTTTAATTCGCTGAATAGTTAAATTTAGATCGCAAGTATTCATGGATATCCTGCCCGCTACAGAACTTCGTAATATTGCAAAATTAAAAAATCAGCATATTTTGCTGCGTGGTTACAAGAGTGCTGAAACAAATTCATGACTCCTGGGAAAAATCAAGGAGTAGCTCTATACCTTGACATAATAACGTTAATTGATTTGAAAATTTAATTCGTAAAGTTATTTTATTGAGATTGCATTTTAATTGTTGTTTTCAATGTCCGTAAGAAGTACATGATGTCTTTAGCGGATATTTGAGGAAAAATATACTGCGCCTCAATCGCAAGAATCTCATGATTACACGAATTCACGTGATAGAATATAATAGGTTGACTTCTGTCTGTGTTCGCTTTTGGTTTTTTAAAATTTCAATTGGCTGAATAGTTCAATTAAGATCGCATGTATTCATGGATAGCCTGCTCGCTGCAGGACTGGGTAATATTGCGAAATTGAAAAATTAGCATATTTTGCTGCGAGGTTATAGGAGTGCTAAAATGATCCCATGACTCCTGGGAAAAATTAAGGAATGGCTCTTTATATTGACATAATAACCTTAATTGATTTGAATATTCAATTCGAAAAGTTATTCGATTCAGATTGCATTTTGATTGTTGTTTTTAATGTCTTTAAGAAGTACCTGAAGTCTTTAGCGGATATTTCGGGAAAAATATACTGCGCCTCAATCGCAAGAATCTCATGATTACACGAATTCATGTAATAGAATAAGAGAGGTTGATTTCTGTCTCTGTTCGCTTTCGGTTTTTTAAAATTTCAATTGGCTGAATAGTTAAATTTAGATCGCATGTATTCATGGATAACCTGCTCGGTGCAGGACTGGGTAATATTGTGAGATTGAAAAATCAGCATATTTTACTGCGTGGCTATGAGAGTGCTAAAATGATCTCATGACTCCATGCGAAAATCAAGGAATGGCTCTATATATTGACATAATAACCTTAATTGATTTGAAAATTCAATTCGAAAAGTTATCCGATTGAGATTGCATTTTGATTGTCTTTTTCAATGTCTGTAAGAAGTACCTGATGTCTTAAGCGGATATTTCGGGAAAAATATACTGCGCCTCAATCGCAAGAATCTCATGATTACACGAATTCATGTAATAGAATATGAGAGAATTATTTCTGTCTCCGTTCGCTTTCGGTTTTTAAAAATTTCAATTGGCTAAATAGTTCAATTGAGATCGCATGTATTCTTTGATAACCTGCTCGCTGCAGGACTGGGTAATATTGTGAGATTGAAAAATCAGCATATTTTGCTGCGTGGTTATGAAAGTGCTAAAATGATCTCATGACTCCTGGGAAAAATCAAGGAATAGCACTATATATAGAGACCTAATAAAGTTAATTGATTTGAAAATTCAATTTGAAAAACTATTCTATTGAGATTGCATTTTGATTGATGTTTTCAATGTCTGTAAGAAATACCTGATGTCTTCAGATGATATTTCGGGAACAATATACTGCGCCCCAATCGCAAGAATCTCATGATTACACGAATTCACGTGATAGAAAATAATAGGTAGATTTCTGTCTCTGTTCGCTTTCGGTTTTTTAAAATTTCAATTGGCTGAATAGTTCAATTTAGATCGCATGTATTTATGGATAGCCTGCTCGCTGCAGGACTGGGTAATATTGCGAAATTGAAAAATTAGCATAATTTGCTGCGTGGTTATAGGAGTGCTAAAATGATCTTATGACTCCCGGGGAAAATCAAGAAATGGCTCTATATATAGAGACCTAATAAAGTTAATTGATTTCAAAATTCAATTCGAAAAGTTATTCGATTGAGATCGCATTTTGATTGTTGTTTTCAATGTCTGTAAAAAATACCTGATTTAATCAGATGATATTTCGAGGAAAATATACTGCGCCCCAATAGCAAGTATTTCATGATTACACGAATTCACGTGATAGAATATAAGAGGTTGATTTCCGTATCTTTTCGCTTTCGGTTATTTAAAATTTTCATTCGCTAAATAGTTAGATTTAGATCGCAAGTATTTATGAATAACCTGCCCGCTACAGGACTTGGTAATATTGCAAGATTGAAAAATCAGCATATTTTGCTGCGTGGTTATAAGAGTGCTGAAACAAATTCATGACTCCTGGGAAAAATCAAGAAGTAGATCTATACCTTGACATAATAACGTTAATTGATTTGAAAATACATTTCGAAAAGTTATTTTATTGAGATTGCATTTTGATTGTTGTTTTCAATGTCTGTAAGAAGTACCTGATGTCTTTAGCGGATATTTCGGGAAAAATATACTGCACCTCAAACGCAAGAATCTCATGGTTGCACGAATTCATGTAATAGAATATGAGAGGTTGATTTCTGTCTCTGTTCGCTTTCGGTTATTGAAAATTTCAATTCGCTGAACAGTTCAATTTAGATCGCATATCTTCATGAATTACTTGCTCGCTGCAGGACTAAGTAATATTATGAGATTGAAAAATCAGCATATTTTGCTGCGTGGTTATAGGAGTGCTAAAATGATCTCATGACTCCTGGAAAAAATCAAGGAATAGCTCTATATATTGACATAATAACGTTAACTGATTTGAAAATTCAATTTGAAAAACTATTCTATTAAGATTGCATTTTGATTGATGTTTTCAAATTCTGTAAGAAATACCTGATGTCTTCAGATGATATTTCGAGGAAAATATACTGCGCCCCGATCGCAAGAATTTCATGATTACACGAATTCACGTGATAGAATATAAGAGGTTGATTTCCGTATCTATTCGCTTTCGGTTATTCAAAATTTTAATTCGCTGAATAGTTAAATTTAGATCGCAAGTATTTATGGATAACCTGCCCGCTACAGAACTTGGTAATATTGCAAAATTGAAAAAACAGCACATTTTGCTGCATGGATACAAGAGTGCTGAAACAAATTCATGACTCCTGGGAAAAATCAAGGAGTAGCTCTATACCTTGACATAATAACGTTAATTGATTTTAAAATTCAATTCGAAAAGTTATTCGATTGAGATTGCATTTTGATTGTTTTTTTCAATGACTGTAAAAAATACCTGATCTCATCAGATGATATTTCGAGGAAAATATACTGCGCCCCAATCGCAAGAATTTCCTGATTACACGAATTCTCGTGATAGAATATAATAGGTTGATTTCTGTCTCTGTTCGCTTTCGGTTTTTTAAAATTTCAATTGGCTGGATAGTTCAATTTAGATCGCATGTATTCAAGAATAGCCTGCTCGATGCACGACTGAGTAATATTGCGAAATTGAAAAATTAGCATATTTTGCTGCATGGTTATTAGAGTGCTAAAATGATCTCATCACTCCTGGGAAAAATCAAGTAATGGCTCTATATATTGACATTATAACCTTAATTGATTTGAAAATTCAATTCAAAAAGTTATTCGATTGAGATTGCATTTTGATTGTTGTTTTCAATGTCTGTAAAAAATACCTGATGTCATCAGATAATATTTCGAGAAAAATATACTGCGCCCCAATCGCAAGAATTTCATGATTACACGAATTCACGTGATAGAATATAAGAGGTTGATTTCCGTATCTATTCGCTTTCGGTTATTTAAAATTTTAATTCGCTGAATAGTTAAATTTAGATCGCAAGTATTCATGGATATCCTGCCCGCTACAGAACTTCGTAATATTGCAAAATTAAAAAATCAGCATATTTTGCTGCGTGGTTACAAGAGTGCTGAAACAAATTCATGACTCCTGGGAAAAATCAAGGAGTAGCTCTATACCTTGACATAATAACGTTAATTGATTTGAAAATTTAATTCGAAAAGTTATTTTATTGAGATTGCATTTTAATTGTTGTTTTCAATGTCCGTAAGAAGTACATGATGTCTTTAGCGGATATTTCAGGAAAAATATACTGCGCATCAATCGCAAGAATCTCATGATTACACGAATTCATGTAATAGAATATGAGAGGTTTATTTCTGTCTCTGTTCGCTTTCAGTTTTTTAAAATTTCAATTAGCTGCATAGTTCAAATTAAATTGCATGTATTCATGGATAACCTGCTCGCTGCAGGACTGAGTATTATTGTGAAATTGAAAAATCAGCATATTTTGCTGCGTGGTTATGAGAGTGCTAAAATGATATTATGACTCCTGGGAAAAATCAAGGAATGGCTCTATATATTGACATAATAACCTTAATTGATTTGAAAATTTAATTCGAAAAGTTATTCGATTGAGATTGCATTTTGATTGTCTTTTTCAATGTCTGTAAGAAATTCCTGATGGCTTGAGATGATATTTCGTGAAAAATATACTGCGCCCTAATCGCAAGAATCTCATGATTACACGAATTCACGTGATAGAATGTAATAGGTTGATTTCTGTCACTGGTCGCTTTCGGTTTTTGAAAATTTCAATTCGCTGAACAGTCCAATTTAGATTGCATGTCTTCATGAATAAATGCTCGCTGCAGGACTGAGTAATATTGTGAGATTAAAAAATCAGCATATTTTGCTGCGTGGTTATAGAAGTGCTAAAATGATCTCATGACTCCCAGGGAAAATCAAGGAATAGCTCTATATATTGACATAATAACGTTAATTGCTTTGAAAATTCTATTCGAAAAGTTATTCGATTGAGATTGCATTTTGATTGTTGTTTTCAATGTCTGTAAAAAATACCTGATGTCATCAGATAATATTTTGAGAAAAATATACTGCGCCCCAATCGCAAGAATTTCATGATTACACGAATTCACGTGATAGAATATAAGAGGTTGATTTCCGTATCTATTCGCTTTCGGTTATTTAAAATTTTAATTCGCTGAATAGTTAAATTTAGATCGCAAGTATTCATGGATATCCTGCCCGCTACAGAACTTCGTAATATTGCAAAATTAAAAAATCAGCATATTTTGCTGCGTGGTTACAAGAGTGCTGAAACAAATTCATGACTCCTGGGAAAAATCAAGGAGTAGCTCTATACCTTGACATAATAACGTTAATTGATTTGAAAATTTAATTCGTAAAGTTATTTTATTGAGATTGCATTTTAATTGTTGTTTTCAATGTCCGTAAGAAGTACATGATGTCTTTAGCGGATATTTGAGGAAAAATATACTGCGCCTCAATCGCAAGAATCTCATGATTACACGAATTCACGTGATAGAATATAATAGGTTGACTTCTGTCTGTGTTCGCTTTTGGTTTTTTAAAATTTCAATTGGCTGAATAGTTCAATTAAGATCGCATGTATTCATGGATAGCCTGCTCGCTGCAGGACTGGGTAATATTGCGAAATTGAAAAATTAGCATATTTTGCTGCGAGGTTATAGGAGTGCTAAAATGATCCCATGACTCCTGGGAAAAATTAAGGAATGGCTCTTTATATTGACATAATAACCTTAATTGATTTGAATATTCAATTCGAAAAGTTATTCGATTCAGATTGCATTTTGATTGTTGTTTTTAATGTCTTTAAGAAGTACCTGAAGTCTTTAGCGGATATTTCGGGAAAAATATACTGCGCCTCAATCGCAAGAATCTCATGATTACACGAATTCATGTAATAGAATAAGAGAGGTTGATTTCTGTCTCTGTTCGCTTTCGGTTTTTTAAAATTTCAATTGGCTGAATAGTTAAATTTAGATCGCATGTATTCATGGATAACCTGCTCGGTGCAGGACTGGGTAATATTGTGAGATTGAAAAATCAGCATATTTTACTGCGTGGCTATGAGAGTGCTAAAATGATCTCATGACTCCATGCGAAAATCAAGGAATGGCTCTATATATTGACATAATAACCTTAATTGATTTGAAAATTCAATTCGAAAAGTTATCCGATTGAGATTGCATTTTGATTGTCTTTTTCAATGTCTGTAAGAAGTACCTGATGTCTTAAGCGGATATTTCGGGAAAAATATACTGCGCCTCAATCGCAAGAATCTCATGATTACACGAATTCATGTAATAGAATATGAGAGAATTATTTCTGTCTCCGTTCGCTTTCGGTTTTTAAAAATTTCAATTGGCTAAATAGTTCAATTGAGATCGCATGTATTCTTTGATAACCTGCTCGCTGCAGGACTGGGTAATATTGTGAGATTGAAAAATCAGCATATTTTGCTGCGTGGTTATGAAAGTGCTAAAATGATCTCATGACTCCTGGGAAAAATCAAGGAATAGCACTATATATAGAGACCTAATAAAGTTAATTGATTTGAAAATTCAATTTGAAAAACTATTCTATTGAGATTGCATTTTGATTGATGTTTTCAATGTCTGTAAGAAATACCTGATGTCTTCAGATGATATTTCGGGAACAATATACTGCGCCCCAATCGCAAGAATCTCATGATTACACGAATTCACGTGATAGAAAATAATAGGTAGATTTCTGTCTCTGTTCGCTTTCGGTTTTTTAAAATTTCAATTGGCTGAATAGTTCAATTTAGATCGCATGTATTTATGGATAGCCTGCTCGCTGCAGGACTGGGTAATATTGCGAAATTGAAAAATTAGCATAATTTGCTGCGTGGTTATAGGAGTGCTAAAATGATCTTATGACTCCCGGGGAAAATCAAGAAATGGCTCTATATATAGAGACCTAATAAAGTTAATTGATTTCAAAATTCAATTCGAAAAGTTATTCGATTGAGATCGCATTTTGATTGTTGTTTTCAATGTCTGTAAAAAATACCTGATTTAATCAGATGATATTTCGAGGAAAATATACTGCGCCCCAATAGCAAGTATTTCATGATTACACGAATTCACGTGATAGAATATAAGAGGTTGATTTCCGTATCTTTTCGCTTTCGGTTATTTAAAATTTTCATTCGCTAAATAGTTAGATTTAGATCGCAAGTATTTATGAATAACCTGCCCGCTACAGGACTTGGTAATATTGCAAGATTGAAAAATCAGCATATTTTGCTGCGTGGTTATAAGAGTGCTGAAACAAATTCATGACTCCTGGGAAAAATCAAGAAGTAGATCTATACCTTGACATAATAACGTTAATTGATTTGAAAATACAATTCGAAAAGTTATTTTATTGAGATTGCATTTTGATTGTTGTTTTCAATGTCTGTAAGAAGTACCTGATGTCTTTAGCGGATATTTCGGGAAAAATATACTGCACCTCAAACGCAAGAATCTCATGGTTGCACGAATTCATGTAAAAGAATATGAGAGGTTGATTTCTGTCTCTGTTCGCTTTCGGTTATTGAAAATTTCAATTCGCTGAACAGTTCAATTTAGATCGCATATCTTCATGAATTACTTGCTCGCTGCAGGACTAAGTAATATTATGAGATTGAAAAATCAGCATATTTTGCTGCGTGGTTATAGGAGTGCTAAAATGATCTCATGACTCCTGGAAAAAATCAAGGAATAGCTCTATATATTGACATAATAACGTTAACTGATTTGAAAATTCAATTTGAAAAACTATTCTATTAAGATTGCATTTTGATTGATGTTTTCAAATTCTGTAAGAAATACCTGATGTCTTCAGATGATATTTCGAGGAAAATATACTGCGCCCCGATCGCAAGAATTTCATGATTACACGAATTCACGTGATAGAATATAAGAGGTTGATTTCCGTATCTATTCGCTTTCGGTTATTCAAAATTTTAATTCGCTGAATAGTTAAATTTAGATCGCAAGTATTTATGGATAACCTGCCCGCTACAGAACTTGGTAATATTGCAAAATTGAAAAAACAGCACATTTTGCTGCATGGATACAAGAGTGCTGAAACAAATTCATGACTCCTGGGAAAAATCAAGGAGTAGCTCTATACCTTGACATAATAACGTTAATTGATTTTAAAATTCAATTCGAAAAGTTATTCGATTGAGATTGCATTTTGATTGTTTTTTTCAATGACTGTAAAAAATACCTGATCTCATCAGATGATATTTCGAGGAAAATATACTGCGCCCCAATCGCAAGAATTTCCTGATTACACGAATTCTCGTGATAGAATATAATAGGTTGATTTCTGTCTCTGTTCGCTTTCGGTTTTTTAAAATTTCAATTGGCTGGATAGTTCAATTTAGATCGCATGTATTCAAGAATAGCCTGCTCGATGCACGACTGAGTAATATTGCGAAATTGAAAAATTAGCATATTTTGCTGCATGGTTATTAGAGTGCTAAAATGATCTCATCACTCCTGGGAAAAATCAAGTAATGGCTCTATATATTGACATTATAACCTTAATTGATTTGAAAATTCAATTCGAAAAGTTATTCGATTGAGATTGCATTTTGATTGTTGTTTTCAATGTCTGTAAAAAATACCTGATGTCATCAGATAATATTTCGAGGAAAATATACTGCGCCCCAATCGCAAGAATTTCCTGATTACACGAATTCACGTGATAGAATATAATAGGTTGATTTCTGTCTCTGTTCGCTTTCGGTTTTTTAAAATTTCAATTGGCTGTACAGTTCAATTAAGATCGCATGTATTCATGAATAACTTGATCGCTGCAGGACTGGGTAATATTGTGAGATTGAAAAATCAGCATATTTTGCTGCTTGGTTATGAGAGTGCTAAAATGATCTCATGACTCCTGGGAAAAATCAAGGAATTGCTCTATAATAGAGACCTAATAACTTCAATTGATTCCAAAATTCAATTCGAAAAGTTATTCTATTGAGATTGCATTTTGATTGTCTATTTCAATGTCTGTAAGAAATACCTGATGTCTTCAGATGATATTTCGTGAAAAATATACTGCGCCCCAATCGCAAGAATTTCATGATAACACGAATTCACGTGATGGAATATAATAGGTTGATTTCTGTCTCTGTTCGCTTTCGGTTTTTTATAATTTTAATTGGCTAAACAGTTCAATTTAGATCGCATGTATTCATTAATAACTTGCTCGCTGCAGGACTGGGTAATATTGTGAGATTAAAAAATCAGCATATTTTGCTGCGTGGTTATGAGAGTGCTGAAATGATCTCTTGACTTCTGGGAAAAATCAGGGAATCGCTCTATATATAGAGACCTGATAACGGTCATTGATTCCAAAATTTAATTCGAAAAGTTATTCTATTGAGATTGCATTTTGATTGTCTTTTTTAATGTCTGTAAGAATTACCTGATGTCTTCAGATGATATTTCGTGAAAAATATACTGCGCCCCAATCGCAAGAATCTCATGATTACACGAATTCACGTGATAGAATATAATAGGTTGATTTCTGTCTCTGTTCGCTTTCAGTTTTTCAAAATTTCAATTTGCTGAATAGTTCAATTAAGATCGTATGTATTCATGGATAGCCTGCTCGCTGGTGGACTGGGTAATATTGCGAAATTGAAAAATTAGCATATTTTGCTGCGTGGTTTTAAGAGTGCTAAAATGATCTCATGACTCCTGGGAAAAATCAAGGAATGGCTCTATATATTGACATAATAACCTTAATTGATTTGAAAATTCAATTCGAAAAGTTATTCGATTGAGATTGCATTTTGATTGTCTTTTTCAATGTCTGTAAGAAATTCCTGATGTCTTGAGATGATATTTCGTGAAAAATATACTGCGCCCCAATCGCAAGAATCTCATGATTACACGAATTCACGTGATAGAATATAATAGGTTGACTTCTGTCTGTGTTCGCTTTTGGTTTTTTAAAATTTTAATTGGCTGAATAGTTCAATTAAGATCGCATGTATTCATGGATAGCCTGCTCGCTGCAGGACTGTGTAATATTGCGAAATTGAAAAATTAGCATATTTTGCTGCGAGGTTATAGGAGTGCTAAAATGATCCCATGACTCCTGGGAAAAATCAAGGAATGGCTCTTTATCTTGTCATAATAACCTTAATTGATTTGAAAATTCAATTCGAAAAGTTATTCGATTCAGATTGCATTTTGATTGTTGTTTTCAATGTCTTTAAGAAGTACCTGAAGTCTTTAGCGGATATTTCGGGAAAAATATACTGCGCCTCAATCGCAAGAATCTCATGATTACACGAATTCATGTAATAGAATAAGAGAGGTTGATTTTTGTCTCTGTTCGCTTTCGGTTTTTGAAAATTTCAATTTGCTGAATAGTTAAATTTAGATCGCATAAATTCATGGATAACCTGCTCGGTGCAGGACTGGGTAATATTGTGAGATTGAAAAATCAGCATATGTTACTGCGTGGCCATGAGAGTGCTAAAATGATCTCATGACTCCTTGCGAAAATCAAGGAATGGCTCTATATATTGACATAATAACGTTAATTGCTTTGAAAATTCAATTCGAAAAGTTATTCGATTGAGATTGCGTTTTGATTGTTGTTTTCAATGTCTGTAAAAAATACCTGATGTCATCAGATGATATTTCGAGGAAAATATACTGCGCCCCAATCGCAAGAATTTCATGACTACACGAATTCACGTGATAGAATATAAGAGGTTGATTTCCGTATCTATTGGCTTTCTGTTATTTAAAATTTTAATTCGCTGAATAGTTAAATTTAGATCGCAAGTCTTCATGGATATCCTGCCCGCTACAGAACTTGGTAATATTGCAAAATTGAAAAATCAGCATATTTTGCTGCGTGGTTATGAGAGTGCTAAAATGATCTCATGACTCCTGGGAAAAATCAAGGAATAGCTCTATATATAGAGACCTAATAACGTTAATTGATTCCAAAATTTAATTCGAAAAGTTATTCTATTGAGATTGCATTTTGATTGTCTTTTTCAATGTCTGTAAGAAATACCTGTTGTCTTCAGACGATATTTCGTGAAAAATATACTGCGCCTCAATCGCAAGAATCTCATGATTACACGAATTCACGTGATAGAATTAAATAGGTTGATTTCTGTCTGTGTTCGCTTTCGGTTTTTTAAAATTTCAATTGGCTGAATAGTTCAATTAAGATCGTATGTATTCATGGATAGCCTGCTCGCTGGTGGACTAAGTAATATTGTGAAATTGAAAAATTAGCATATTTTGCTGCGTGGTTATAAGAGTGCTAAAATGATCTCATGACTCCTGGGAAAAATCAAGGAATGGCTCTATATATTGACATAATAACCTTAATTGATTTGAAAATTCAATTCGAAAAGTTATTCGATTGAGATTGCATTTTGATTGTCTTTTTCAATGTCTGTAAGAAATTCCTGATGTCTTGAGATGATATTTCGTGAAAAATATACTGCGCCCCAATCGCAAGAATCTCATGATTACACAAATTCACGTGATAGAATATAATAGGTTGATTTCTGTCTCTGGTCGCTTTCGGTTTTTTAAAATTTCAATTCGCTGAACAGTCCAATTTAGATCGCATGTCTTCATGAATAACTTGCTCGCTGCAGGACTGGGTAATATTGTGAGATTAAAAAATCAGCATATTTTGCTGCGTGGTTATAGAAGTGCTAATATGATCTCATGACTCCTAGGGAAAATCAAGGAATAGCTCTATATATTGACATAATAACGCTAATTGCTTTGAAAATTCAATTCGAAAAGTTATTCGATTGAGATTGCATTTTGATTGTTGTTTTCAATGTCTGTAAAAAATACCTGATGTCATCAGATAATATTTCGAGAAAAATATACTGCGCCCCAATCGCAAGAATTTCATGATTACACGAATTCACGTGATAGAATATAAGAGGTTGATTTCCGTATCTATTCGCTTTCGGTTATTTAAAATTTTAATTCGCTGAATAGTTAAATTTAGATCGCAAGTATTCATGGATATCCTGCCCGCTACAGAACTTCGTAATATTGCAAAATTAAAAAATCAGCATATTTTGCTGCGTGGTTACAAGAGTGCTGAAACAAATTCATGACTCCTGGGAAAAATCAAGGAGTAGCTCTATACCTTGACATAATAACGTTAATTGATTTGAAAATTTAATTCGAAAAGTTATTTTATTGAGATTGCATTTTAATTGTTGTTTTCAATGTCCGTAAGAAGTACATGATGTCTTTAGCGGATATTTCAGGAACAATATACTGCGCATCAATCGCAAGAATCTCATGATTACACGAATTCATGTAATAGAATATGAGAGGTTTATTTCTGTCTCTGTTCGCTTTCAGTTTTTTAAAATTTCAATTAGCTGCATAGTTCAAATTAAATTGCATGTATTCATGGATAACCTGCTCGCTGCAGGACTGAGTATTATTGTGAAATTGAAAAATCAGCATATTTTGCTGCGTGGTTATGAGAGTGCTAAAATGATATTATGACTCCTGGGAAAAATCAAGGAATGGCTCTATATATTGACATAATAACCTTAATTGATTTGAAAATTTAATTCGAAAAGTTATTCGATTGAGATTGCATTTTGATTGTCTTTTTCAATGTCTGTAAGAAATTCCTGATGTCTTGAGATGATATTTCGTGAAAAATATACTGCGCCCTAATCGCAAGAATCTCATGATTACACGAATTCACGTGATAGAATGTAATAGGTTGATTTCTGTCACTGGTCGCTTTCGGTTTTTGAAAATTTCAATTCGCTGAACAGTCCAATTTAGATTGCATGTCTTCATGAATAAATGCTCGCTGCAGGACTGAGTAATATTGTGAGATTAAAAAATCAGCATATTTTGCTGCGTGGTTATAGAAGTGCTAAAATGATCTCATGACTCCCAGGGAAAATCAAGGAATAGCTCTATATATTGACATAATAACGTTAATTGCTTTGAAAATTCTATTCGAAAAGTTATTCGATTGAGATTGCATTTTGATTGTTGTTTTCAATGTCTGTAAAAAATACCTGATGTCATCAGATAATATTTTGAGAAAAATATACTGCGCCCCAATCGCAAGAATTTCATGATTACACGAATTCACGTGATAGAATATAAGAGGTTGATTTCCGTATCTATTCGCTTTCGGTTATTTAAAATTTTAATTCGCTGAATAGTTAAATTTAGATCGCAAGTATTCATGGATATCCTGCCCGCTACAGAACTTCGTAATATTGCAAAATTAAAAAATCAGCATATTTTGCTGCGTGGTTACAAGAGTGCTGAAACAAATTCATGACTCCTGGGAAAAATCAAGGAGTAGCTCTATACCTTGACATAATAACGTTAATTGATTTGAAAATTTAATTCGTAAAGTTATTTTATTGAGATTGCATTTTAATTGTTGTTTTCAATGTCCGTAAGAAGTACATGATGTCTTTAGCGGATATTTGAGGAAAAATATACTGCGCCTCAATCGCAAGAATCTCATGATTACACGAATTCACGTGATAGAATATAATAGGTTGACTTCTGTCTGTGTTCGCTTTTGGTTTTTTAAAATTTCAATTGGCTGAATAGTTCAATTAAGATCGCATGTATTCATGGATAGCCTGCTCGCTGCAGGACTGGGTAATATTGCGAAATTGAAAAATTAGCATATTTTGCTGCGAGGTTATAGGAGTGCTAAAATGATCCCATGACTCCTGGGAAAAATTAAGGAATGGCTCTTTATATTGACATAATAACCTTAATTGATTTGAATATTCAATTCGAAAAGTTATTCGATTCAGATTGCATTTTGATTGTTGTTTTTAATGTCTTTAAGAAGTACCTGAAGTCTTTAGCGGATATTTCGGGAAAAATATACTGCGCCTCAATCGCAAGAATCTCATGATTACACGAATTCATGTAATAGAATAAGAGAGGTTGATTTCTGTCTCTGTTCGCTTTCGGTTTTTTAAAATTTCAATTGGCTGAATAGTTAAATTTAGATCGCATGTATTCATGGATAACCTGCTCGGTGCAGGACTGGGTAATATTGTGAGATTGAAAAATCAGCATATTTTACTGCGTGGCTATGAGAGTGCTAAAATGATCTCATGACTCCATGCGAAAATCAAGGAATGGCTCTATATATTGACATAATAACCTTAATTGATTTGAAAATTCAATTCGAAAAGTTATCCGATTGAGATTGCATTTTGATTGTCTTTTTCAATGTCTGTAAGAAGTACCTGATGTCTTAAGCGGATATTTCGGGAAAAATATACTGCGCCTCAATCGCAAGAATCTCATGATTACACGAATTCATGTAATAGAATATGAGAGAATTATTTCTGTCTCCGTTCGCTTTCGGTTTTTAAAAATTTCAATTGGCTAAATAGTTCAATTGAGATCGCATGTATTCTTTGATAACCTGCTCGCTGCAGGACTGGGTAATATTGTGAGATTGAAAAATCAGCATATTTTGCTGCGTGGTTATGAAAGTGCTAAAATGATCTCATGACTCCTGGGAAAAATCAAGGAATAGCACTATATATAGAGACCTAATAAAGTTAATTGATTTGAAAATTCAATTTGAAAAACTATTCTATTGAGATTGCATTTTGATTGATGTTTTCAATGTCTGTAAGAAATACCTGATGTCTTCAGATGATATTTCGGGAACAATATACTGCGCCCCAATCGCAAGAATCTCATGATTACACGAATTCACGTGATAGAAAATAATAGGTAGATTTCTGTCTCTGTTCGCTTTCGGTTTTTTAAAATTTCAATTGGCTGAATAGTTCAATTTAGATCGCATGTATTTATGGATAGCCTGCTCGCTGCAGGACTGGGTAATATTGCGAAATTGAAAAATTAGCATAATTTGCTGCGTGGTTATAGGAGTGCTAAAATGATCTTATGACTCCCGGGGAAAATCAAGAAATGGCTCTATATATAGAGACCTAATAAAGTTAATTGATTTCAAAATTCAATTCGAAAAGTTATTCGATTGAGATCGCATTTTGATTGTTGTTTTCAATGTCTGTAAAAAATACCTGATTTAATCAGATGATATTTCGAGGAAAATATACTGCGCCCCAATAGCAAGTATTTCATGATTACACGAATTCACGTGATAGAATATAAGAGGTTGATTTCCGTATCTTTTCGCTTTCGGTTATTTAAAATTTTCATTCGCTAAATAGTTAGATTTAGATCGCAAGTATTTATGAATAACCTGCCCGCTACAGGACTTGGTAATATTGCAAGATTGAAAAATCAGCATATTTTGCTGCGTGGTTATAAGAGTGCTGAAACAAATTCATGACTCCTGGGAAAAATCAAGAAGTAGATCTATACCTTGACATAATAACGTTAATTGATTTGAAAATACATTTCGAAAAGTTATTTTATTGAGATTGCATTTTGATTGTTGTTTTCAATGTCTGTAAGAAGTACCTGATGTCTTTAGCGGATATTTCGGGAAAAATATACTGCACCTCAAACGCAAGAATCTCATGGTTGCACGAATTCATGTAATAGAATATGAGAGGTTGATTTCTGTCTCTGTTCGCTTTCGGTTATTGAAAATTTCAATTCGCTGAACAGTTCAATTTAGATCGCATATCTTCATGAATTACTTGCTCGCTGCAGGACTAAGTAATATTATGAGATTGAAAAATCAGCATATTTTGCTGCGTGGTTATAGGAGTGCTAAAATGATCTCATGACTCCTGGAAAAAATCAAGGAATAGCTCTATATATTGACATAATAACGTTAACTGATTTGAAAATTCAATTTGAAAAACTATTCTATTAAGATTGCATTTTGATTGATGTTTTCAAATTCTGTAAGAAATACCTGATGTCTTCAGATGATATTTCGAGGAAAATATACTGCGCCCCGATCGCAAGAATTTCATGATTACACGAATTCACGTGATAGAATATAAGAGGTTGATTTCCGTATCTATTCGCTTTCGGTTATTCAAAATTTTAATTCGCTGAATAGTTAAATTTAGATCGCAAGTATTTATGGATAACCTGCCCGCTACAGAACTTGGTAATATTGCAAAATTGAAAAAACAGCACATTTTGCTGCATGGATACAAGAGTGCTGAAACAAATTCATGACTCCTGGGAAAAATCAAGGAGTAGCTCTATACCTTGACATAATAACGTTAATTGATTTTAAAATTCAATTCGAAAAGTTATTCGATTGAGATTGCATTTTGATTGTTTTTTTCAATGACTGTAAAAAATACCTGATCTCATCAGATGATATTTCGAGGAAAATATACTGCGCCCCAATCGCAAGAATTTCCTGATTACACGAATTCTCGTGATAGAATATAATAGGTTGATTTCTGTCTCTGTTCGCTTTCGGTTTTTTAAAATTTCAATTGGCTGGATAGTTCAATTTAGATCGCATGTATTCAAGAATAGCCTGCTCGATGCACGACTGAGTAATATTGCGAAATTGAAAAATTAGCATATTTTGCTGCATGGTTATTAGAGTGCTAAAATGATCTCATCACTCCTGGGAAAAATCAAGTAATGGCTCTATATATTGACATTATAACCTTAATTGATTTGAAAATTCAATTCGAAAAGTTATTCGATTGAGATTGCATTTTGATTGTTGTTTTCAATGTCTGTAAAAAATACCTGATGTCATCAGATAATATTTCGAGAAAAATATACTGCGCCCCAATCGCAAGAATTTCATGATTACACGAATTCACGTGATAGAATATAAGAGGTTGATTTCCGTATCTATTCGCTTTCGGTTATTTAAAATTTTAATTCGCTGAATAGTTAAATTTAGATCGCAAGTATTCATGGATATCCTGCCCGCTACAGAACTTCGTAATATTGCAAAATTAAAAAATCAGCATATTTTGCTGCGTGGTTACAAGAGTGCTGAAACAAATTCATGACTCCTGGGAAAAATCAAGGAGTAGCTCTATACCTTGACATAATAACGTTAATTGATTTGAAAATTTAATTCGAAAAGTTATTTTATTGAGATTGCATTTTAATTGTTGTTTTCAATGTCCGTAAGAAGTACATGATGTCTTTAGCGGATATTTCAGGAAAAATATACTGCGCATCAATCGCAAGAATCTCATGATTACACGAATTCATGTAATAGAATATGAGAGGTTTATTTCTGTCTCTGTTCGCTTTCAGTTTTTTAAAATTTCAATTAGCAGCATAGTTCAAATTAAATTGCATGTATTCATGGATAACCTGCTCGCTGCAGGACTGAGTATTATTGTGAAATTGAAAAATCAGCATATTTTGCTGCGTGGTTATGAGAGTGCTAAAATGATATTATGACTCCTGGGAAAAATCAAGGAATGGCTCTATATATTGACATAATAACCTTAATTGATTTGAAAATTTAATTCGAAAAGTTATTCGATTGAGATTGCATTTTGATTGTCTTTTTCAATGTCTGTAAGAAATTCCTGATGTCTTGAGATGATATTTCGTGAAAAATATACTGCGCCCTAATCGCAAGAATCTCATGATTACACGAATTCACGTGATAGAATGTAATAGGTTGATTTCTGTCACTGGTCGCTTTCGGTTTTTGAAAATTTCAATTCGCTGAACAGTCCAATTTAGATTGCATGTCTTCATGAATAAATGCTCGCTGCAGGACTGAGTAATATTGTGAGATTAAAAAATCAGCATATTTTGCTGCGTGGTTATAGAAGTGCTAAAATGATCTCATGACTCCCAGGGAAAATCAAGGAATAGCTCTATATATTGACATAATAACGTTAATTGCTTTGAAAATTCTATTCGAAAAGTTATTCGATTGAGATTGCATTTTGATTGTTGTTTTCAATGTCTGTAAAAAATACCTGATGTCATCAGATAATATTTTGAGAAAAATATACTGCGCCCCAATCGCAAGAATTTCATGATTACACGAATTCACGTGATAGAATATAAGAGGTTGATTTCCGTATCTATTCGCTTTCGGTTATTTAAAATTTTAATTCGCTGAATAGTTAAATTTAGATCGCAAGTATTCATGGATATCCTGCCCGCTACAGAACTTCGTAATATTGCAAAATTAAAAAATCAGCATATTTTGCTGCGTGGTTACAAGAGTGCTGAAACAAATTCATGACTCCTGGGAAAAATCAAGGAGTAGCTCTATACCTTGACATAATAACGTTAATTGATTTGAAAATTTAATTCGTAAAGTTATTTTATTGAGATTGCATTTTAATTGTTGTTTTCAATGTCCGTAAGAAGTACATGATGTCTTTAGCGGATATTTGAGGAAAAATATACTGCGCCTCAATCGCAAGAATCTCATGATTACACGAATTCACGTGATAGAATATAATAGGTTGACTTCTGTCTGTGTTCGCTTTTGGTTTTTTAAAATTTCAATTGGCTGAATAGTTCAATTAAGATCGCATGTATTCATGGATAGCCTGCTCGCTGCAGGACTGGGTAATATTGCGAAATTGAAAAATTAGCATATTTTGCTGCGAGGTTATAGGAGTGCTAAAATGATCCCATGACTCCTGGGAAAAATTAAGGAATGGCTCTTTATATTGACATAATAACCTTAATTGATTTGAATATTCAATTCGAAAAGTTATTCGATTCAGATTGCATTTTGATTGTTGTTTTTAATGTCTTTAAGAAGTACCTGAAGTCTTTAGCGGATATTTCGGGAAAAATATACTGCGCCTCAATCGCAAGAATCTCATGATTACACGAATTCATGTAATAGAATAAGAGAGGTTGATTTCTGTCTCTGTTCGCTTTCGGTTTTTTAAAATTTCAATTGGCTGAATAGTTAAATTTAGATCGCATGTATTCATGGATAACCTGCTCGGTGCAGGACTGGGTAATATTGTGAGATTGAAAAATCAGCATATTTTACTGCGTGGCTATGAGAGTGCTAAAATGATCTCATGACTCCATGCGAAAATCAAGGAATGGCTCTATATATTGACATAATAACCTTAATTGATTTGAAAATTCAATTCGAAAAGTTATCCGATTGAGATTGCATTTTGATTGTCTTTTTCAATGTCTGTAAGAAGTACCTGATGTCTTAAGCGGATATTTCGGGAAAAATATACTGCGCCTCAATCGCAAGAATCTCATGATTACACGAATTCATGTAATAGAATATGAGAGAATTATTTCTGTCTCCGTTCGCTTTCGGTTTTTAAAAATTTCAATTGGCTAAATAGTTCAATTGAGATCGCATGTATTCTTTGATAACCTGCTCGCTGCAGGACTGGGTAATATTGTGAGATTGAAAAATCAGCATATTTTGCTGCGTGGTTATGAAAGTGCTAAAATGATCTCATGACTCCTGGGAAAAATCAAGGAATAGCACTATATATAGAGACCTAATAAAGTTAATTGATTTGAAAATTCAATTTGAAAAACTATTCTATTGAGATTGCATTTTGATTGATGTTTTCAATGTCTGTAAGAAATACCTGATGTCTTCAGATGATATTTCGGGAACAATATACTGCGCCCCAATCGCAAGAATCTCATGATTACACGAATTCACGTGATAGAAAATAATAGGTAGATTTCTGTCTCTGTTCGCTTTCGGTTTTTTAAAATTTCAATTGGCTGAATAGTTCAATTTAGATCGCATGTATTTATGGATAGCCTGCTCGCTGCAGGACTGGGTAATATTGCGAAATTGAAAAATTAGCATAATTTGCTGCGTGGTTATAGGAGTGCTAAAATGATCTTATGACTCCCGGGGAAAATCAAGAAATGGCTCTATATATAGAGACCTAATAAAGTTAATTGATTTCAAAATTCAATTCGAAAAGTTATTCGATTGAGATCGCATTTTGATTGTTGTTTTCAATGTCTGTAAAAAATACCTGATTTAATCAGATGATATTTCGAGGAAAATATACTGCGCCCCAATAGCAAGTATTTCATGATTACACGAATTCACGTGATAGAATATAAGAGGTTGATTTCCGTATCTTTTCGCTTTCGGTTATTTAAAATTTTCATTCGCTAAATAGTTAGATTTAGATCGCAAGTATTTATGAATAACCTGCCCGCTACAGGACTTGGTAATATTGCAAGATTGAAAAATCAGCATATTTTGCTGCGTGGTTATAAGAGTGCTGAAACAAATTCATGACTCCTGGGAAAAATCAAGAAGTAGATCTATACCTTGACATAATAACGTTAATTGATTTGAAAATACATTTCGAAAAGTTATTTTATTGAGATTGCATTTTGATTGTTGTTTTCAATGTCTGTAAGAAGTACCTGATGTCTTTAGCGGATATTTCGGGAAAAATATACTGCACCTCAAACGCAAGAATCTCATGGTTGCACGAATTCATGTAATAGAATATGAGAGGTTGATTTCTGTCTCTGTTCGCTTTCGGTTATTGAAAATTTCAATTCGCTGAACAGTTCAATTTAGATCGCATATCTTCATGAATTACTTGCTCGCTGCAGGACTAAGTAATATTATGAGATTGAAAAATCAGCATATTTTGCTGCGTGGTTATAGGAGTGCTAAAATGATCTCATGACTCCTGGAAAAAATCAAGGAATAGCTCTATATATTGACATAATAACGTTAACTGATTTGAAAATTCAATTTGAAAAACTATTCTATTAAGATTGCATTTTGATTGATGTTTTCAAATTCTGTAAGAAATACCTGATGTCTTCAGATGATATTTCGAGGAAAATATACTGCGCCCCGATCGCAAGAATTTCATGATTACACGAATTCACGTGATAGAATATAAGAGGTTGATTTCCGTATCTATTCGCTTTCGGTTATTCAAAATTTTAATTCGCTGAATAGTTAAATTTAGATCGCAAGTATTTATGGATAACCTGCCCGCTACAGAACTTGGTAATATTGCAAAATTGAAAAAACAGCACATTTTGCTGCATGGATACAAGAGTGCTGAAACAAATTCATGACTCCTGGGAAAAATCAAGGAGTAGCTCTATACCTTGACATAATAACGTTAATTGATTTTAAAATTCAATTCGAAAAGTTATTCGATTGAGATTGCATTTTGATTGTTTTTTTCAATGACTGTAAAAAATACCTGATCTCATCAGATGATATTTCGAGGAAAATATACTGCGCCCCAATCGCAAGAATTTCCTGATTACACGAATTCTCGTGATAGAATATAATAGGTTGATTTCTGTCTCTGTTCGCTTTCGGTTTTTTAAAATTTCAATTGGCTGGATAGTTCAATTTAGATCGCATGTATTCAAGAATAGCCTGCTCGATGCACGACTGAGTAATATTGCGAAATTGAAAAATTAGCATATTTTGCTGCATGGTTATTAGAGTGCTAAAATGATCTCATCACTCCTGGGAAAAATCAAGTAATGGCTCTATATATTGACATTATAACCTTAATTGATTTGAAAATTCAATTCGAAAAGTTATTCGATTGAGATTGCATTTTGATTGTTGTTTTCAATGTCTGTAAAAAATACCTGATGTCATCAGATAATATTTCGAGGAAAATATACTGCGCCCCAATCGCAAGAATTTCCTGATTACACGAATTCACGTGATAGAATATAATAGGTTGATTTCTGTCTCTGTTCGCTTTCGGTTTTTTAAAATTTCAATTGGCTGTACAGTTCAATTAAGATCGCATGTATTCATGAATAACTTGATCGCTGCAGGACTGGGTAATATTGTGAGATTGAAAAATCAGCATATTTTGCTGCTTGGTTATGAGAGTGCTAAAATGATCTCATGACTCCTGGGAAAAATCAAGGAATTGCTCTATAATAGAGACCTAATAACTTCAATTGATTCCAAAATTCAATTCGAAAAGTTATTCTATTGAGATTGCATTTTGATTGTCTATTTCAATGTCTGTAAGAAATACCTGATGTCTTCAGATGATATTTCGTGAAAAATATACTGCGCCCCAATCGCAAGAATTTCCTGATTACACGAATTCACGTGATAGAATATAATAGGTTGATTTCTGTCTCTGTTCGCTTTCGGTTTTTTAAAATTTCAATTGGCTGTACAGTTCAATTAAGATCGCATGTATTCATGAATAACTTGCTCGCTGCAGGACTGGGTAATATTGTGAGATTAAAAAATCAGCATATTTTGCTGCGTGGTTATGAGAGTGCTGAAATGATCTCTTGACTTCTGGGAAAAATCAGGGAATCGCTCTATATATAGAGACCTGATAACGGTCATTGATTCCAAAATTTAATTCGAAAAGTTATTCTATTGAGATTGCATTTTGATTGTCTTTTTTAATGTCTGTAAGAATTACCTGATGTCTTCAGATGATATTTCGTGAAAAATATACTGCGCCCCAATCGCAAGAATCTCATGATTACACGAATTCACGTGATAGAATATAATAGGTTGATTTCTGTCTCTGTTCGCTTTCAGTTTTTCAAAATTTCAATTTGCTGAATAGTTCAATTAAGATCGTATGTATTCATGGATAGCCTGCTCGCTGGTGGACTGGGTAATATTGCGAAATTGAAAAATTAGCATATTTTGCTGCGTGGTTTTAAGAGTGCTAAAATGATCTCATGACTCCTGGGAAAAATCAAGGAATGGCTCTATATATTGACATAATAACCTTAATTGATTTGAAAATTCAATTCGAAAAGTTATTCGATTGAGATTGCATTTTGATTGTCTTTTTCAATGTCTGTAAGAAATTCCTGATGTCTTGAGATGATATTTCGTGAAAAATATACTGCGCCCCAATCGCAAGAATCTCATGATTACACGAATTCACGTGATAGAATATAATAGGTTGACTTCTGTCTGTGTTCGCTTTTGGTTTTTTAAAATTTTAATTGGCTGAATAGTTCAATTAAGATCGCATGTATTCATGGATAGCCTGCTCGCTGCAGGACTGTGTAATATTGCGAAATTGAAAAATTAGCATATTTTGCTGCGAGGTTATAGGAGTGCTAAAATGATCCCATGACTCCTGGGAAAAATCAAGGAATGGCTCTTTATCTTGACATAATAACCTTAATTGATTTGAAAATTCAATTCGAAAAGTTATTCGATTCAGATTGCATTTTGATTGTTGTTTTCAATGTCTTTAAGAAGTACCTGAAGTCTTTAGCGGATATTTCGGGAAAAATATACTGCGCCTCAATCGCAAGAATCTCATGATTACACGAATTCATGTAATAGAATAAGAGAGGTTGATTTTTGTCTCTGTTCGCTTTCGGTTTTTGAAAATTTCAATTTGCTGAATAGTTAAATTTAGATCGCATAAATTCATGGATAACCTGCTCGGTGCAGGACTGGGTAATATTGTGAGATTGAAAAATCAGCATATGTTACTGCGTGGCTATGAGAGTGCTAAAATGATCTCATGACTCCTTGCGAAAATCAAGGAATGGCTCTATATATTGACATAATAACCTTAATTGATTTGAAAATTCAATTCGAAAAGTTATTCGATTGAGATTGCATTTTGATTGTCTTTTTCAATGTCTGTAAGAAATTCCTGATGTCTTCAGATGATATTTCGTGAAAAATATACTGCGTCCCAATCGCAAGAATCTCATGATTACACGAATTCACGTGATAGAATATAATAGGTTGATTTCTGTCTCTGTTCGCTTTTGGTTTTTTAAAATTTCAATTCGCTGAACAGTTCAATTTAGATCGCATGTCTTCATGAATTACTTGCTCGCTGCAGGACTGGGTAATATTGTGAGATGAAAAAATCAGCATATTTTGCTGCGTGGTTATAGAAGTGCTAAAATGATATCATCACTCCCGGGGAAAAACAAGGAATGGCTCTATATATTGACATAATAACGTTAATTGATTTGAATATTCAATTCGAAAAGTTATTTTATTGAGATTGCATTTTGATTGTTGTTTTTAATGTCTGTAAGAAGTACCTGATGTCTTAAGCGGATATTTCGGGAAAAATATACTGCGCCTCAATCGCAAGAATCTCATGATTACACGAATTCATGTAATAGAATATGAGAGAATGATTTCTGTCTCCGTTCGCTTTCGGTTTTTTAAAATTTCAATTGGCTAAATAGTTCAATTGAGATCGCATGTATTCTTTGATAACCTGCTAGCTGCAGGACTGGGTAATATTGTGAGATTGAAAAATCAGAATATTTTGCTGCGTGGTTATGAAAGTGCTAAAATGATCTCATGACTCCTGGGAAAAATCAAGGAATAGCTCTATATATAGAGACCTAATAACGTTAATTGATTTGAAAATTCAATTTGAAAAACTATTCTATTGAGATTGCATTTTGATTGATGTTTTCAATGTCTGTAAGAAATACCTGATGTCTTTAGATGATATTTCGGGAACAATATACTGCGCCCCAATCGCAAGAATCTCATGATTACACGAATTCACGTGATAGAAAATAATAGGTAGATTTCTGTCTCTGTTCGCTTTCGGTTTTTTAGAATTTCAATTGGCTGAATAGTTCAATTTAGATCGCATGTATTCATGGATAGCCTGCTCGCTGCAGGACTGGGTAATATTGCGAAATTGAAAAATTAGCATAATTTGCTGCGTGGTTATAGGAGTGCTAAAATGATCTTATGACTCCCGGGGAAAATCAAGGAATGGCTCTATATATAGAGACCTAATAAAGTTAATTGATTTCAAAATTCAATTCGAAAAGTTATTCGATTGAGATCGCATTTTGATTGTTATTTTCAATGTCTGTAAAAAATACCTGATTTAATCAGATGATATTTCGAGGAAAATATACTGCGCCCCTATAGCAAGTATTTCATGATTACACGAATTCACGTGATAGAATATAAGAGGTTGATTTCCGTATCTATTCGCTTTCGGTTATTTAAAATTTTCATTCGCTAAATAGTTAAATTTAGATCGCAAGTGTTTATGAATAACCTGCCCGCTACAGGACTTGGTAATATTGCAAGATTGAAAAATCGGCATATTTTGCTGCGTGGTTATAAGAGTGCTGAAACAAATTCATGACTCCTGGGAAAAATCAAGAAGTAGCTCTATACCTTGACATAATAACGTTAATTGATTTGAAAATTCAATTCGAAAAGTTATTTTATTGAGATTGCATTTTGATTGTTGTTTTCAATGTCTGTAAGAAGTACCTGATGTCTTTAGCGGATATTTCGGGAAAAATATACTGCACCTCAAACGCAAGAATCTCATGATTGCACGAATTCATGTAATAGAATATGAGAGGTTGATTTCTGTCTCTGTTCGCTTTCGGTTATTTAAAATTTCAATTCGCTGAACAGTTCAATTTAGATCGCATATCTTCATGAATTACTTGCTCGCTGCAGGACTAAGTAATATTGTGAGATTGAAAAATCAGCATATTTTGCTGCGTGGTTATAGGAGTGCTAAAATGATCTCATCACTCCTGGGAAAAATCAAGTAATGGCTCTATATATTGACATTATAACCTTAATTGATTTGGAAATTCAATTCGAAAAGTTATTCGATTGAGATTGCATTTTGATTGTTGTTTTCAATGTCTGTAAAAAATACCTGATGTCATCAGATAATATTTCGTGAAAAATATACTGCGCCCCAATCGCAAGAATTTCCTGATTACACGAATTCACGTGATAGAATATAATAGGTTGATTTCTGTCTCTGTTCGCTTTCGGTTTTTCAAAAATTCAATTGGCTCTACAGTTCAATTAAGATCGCATGTATTCATGAATAACTTGCTCGCTGCAGGACTGGGTAATCTTGTGAGATTGAAAAATCAGCATATTTTCCTGCTTGGTTATGAGAGTGCTAAAATGATCTCATGACTCCTGGGAAAAATCAAGGAATTGCTCTATAATAGAGACCTAATCACTTCAATTGATTCCAAAATTTAATTCGAAAAGTTATTCTATTGAGATTGCATTTTGATTGTCTATTTCAATGTCTGTAAGAAATAACTGATGTCTTCAGATGATATTTCGTGAAAAATATACTGCGCCCCAATCGCAAGAATTTCATGATTACACGAATTCACGTGATAGAATATAATAGGTTGATTTCTGTCTCTGTTCGCTTTCGGTTTTTTAAAATTTTAATTGGCTAAACAGTTCAATTTAGATCGCATGTATTCATTAATAACTTGCTCGCTGCAGGACTGGGTAATCTTGTGAGATTAAAAAATCAGCATATTTTGCTGCGTGGTTATGAGAGTGCTGAAATGATCTCATGACTCCTGGGAAAATCAAGGAATCGCTCTATATATAGAGACCTGATAACGGTCATTGATTCCAAAATTTAATTCGAAAAGTTATTCTATTGAGATTGCATTTTGATTGTCTTTTTTAATGTCTGTAAGAATTACCTGATGTCTTCAGATGATATTTCGTGAAAAATATACTGCGCCCCAATCGCAAGAATCTCATGATTACACGAATTCACGTGATAGAATATAATAGGTTGATTTCTGTCTCTGTTCGCTTTCGGTTTTTTAAAATTTCAATTGGCTGAATAGTTCAATTTAGATCGCATGTATTCAAGGATAGCCTGCTCGATGCAGGACTGAGTAATATTGCGAAATTGAAGAATTAGCATATTTTGCTGCGTGGTTATAAGAGTGCTAAAATGATCTCATCACTCCTGGGAAAAATCAAGGAATGGCTCTATATATTGACATAATAAACTTAATTGATTTGAAAATTCAATTCGAAAAGTTATTCCATTGAGATTGCATTTTGATTGTTGTTTTCAATGTCTGTAAAAAATACCTGATGTCATCAGATAATATTTCGAGGAAAATATACTGCGCCCCAATCGCAAGAATTTCCTGATTACACGAATTCACGTGATAGAATATAATAGGTTGATTTCTGTCTCTGTTCGCTTTCGGTTTTTTAAAATTTCAATTGACTGTACAGTTCAATTTAGATCGCATGTATTCATAAATAACTTGCTCGCTGCAGGATTGGGTAATATTGTGAGATTAAAAAATCAGCATATTTTGCTGCGTGGTTATAGGAGTGCTAAAATGATCTCATGACTCCTGGGAAAAATCAAGGAATGGCTCTATATATAGACCTAATAACGTTAATTGATTCCAAAATTTAATTCGAAAAGTTATTCTATTGAGATTACATTTTGATTGATGTTTTCAATGTCTGTAAGAAATACCTGATGTCTTCAGATGATATTTCGGGAAAAATATACTGCGCCCCAATCGCAAGAATCTCATGATTACACGAAATTACGTGATAGAATATAATAGGTTGATGTCTGTCTCTGTTCGCTCTTGGTTTTCTAAAATTTCAATTGGCTGAATAGTTCAATTTAGATCGGATGTATTCATGGATAGCCTGCTCGCTGCAGGACTGGGTAATATTGCAAAATTAAAAAATCAGCATATTTTGCTCCGTGGTTATAGGAGTACTAAAATGATCTCATGACTCCTGGGAAAAATCAAGTAATGGCTCTATATATAGAGACCTAATAACGTTAATTGATTCCAAAATTTAATTTGAAAATTTATTCTATTGAGATTGCATTTTGATTGTTGTTTTCAATGTCTGTAAGAAGTACCTAATGTCTTTAGGGAATATTTTGGGAAAAATATACTGCGCCTCAATCGCAAGAATCTCATGATTACACGAATTCATGTAATAGAATAGGAGAGGTTGATTTCTCTCTCTGTTCGCTTTCGGTTTTTTAAAATTTCAATTGGCTTAATAGTTTAATTTAGATCGCATGTATTCAAGGATAGCCTGCTCGATGCAGGACTGAGTAATATTGTGAGATTGAAAAATCAGCATATTTTGCTGCGTTGTTATGAGAGTGCTGAAATGATCTCATGACTCCTGGGAAAAATCAAGTAATGGCTCTATATATAGAGACCTAATAACGTTAATTGATTCCAAAATTTAATTTGAAAAGTTATTCTATTGAGATTGCATTTTGATTGTTGTTTTCAATGTCTGTAAGAAGTACCTAATGTCTTTAGGGAATATTTTGGGAAAAATATACTGCGCCTCAATCGCAAGAATCTCATGATTACACGAATCCATGTAATAGAATATGAGAGGTTGATTTCTTTCTCTGTTCGCTTTCGGTTTTTTAAAATTTCAATTGACTGTACAGTTCAATTTAGATCGCATGTATTCATAAATAACTTGCTCGCTGCAGGATTGGGTAATATTGTGAGATTAAAAAATCAGCATATTTTGCTGCGTGGTTATAGGAGTGCTAAAATGATCTCATGACTCCTGGGAAAAATCAAGGAATGGCTCTATATATAGACCTAATAACGTTAATTGATTCCAAAATTTAATTCGAAAAGTTATTCTATTGAGATTACATTTTGATTGATGTTTTCAATGTCTGTAAGAAATACCTGATGTCTTCAGATGATATTTCGGGAAAAATATACTGCGCCCCAATCGCAAGAATCTCATGATTACACGAAATTACGTGATAGAATATAATAGGTTGATGTCTGTCTCTGTTCGCTCTTGGTTTTCTAAAATTTCAATTGGCTGAATAGTTCAATTTAGATCAGATGTATTCATGGATAGCCTGCTCGCTGCAGGACTGGGTAATATTGCAAAATTAAAAAATCCGCATATTTTGCTCCGTGGTTATAGGAGTGCTAAAATGATCTCATGACTCCTGGGAAAAATCAAGGAATGGCTCTATATATTGACATGATAACGTTAACTGATTTCAAAATTCAATTTGAAAAACTATTCTATTGAGATTGCACTTTCATTGATGTTTTCAATTTTTGTAAGAAATACCTGATGTCTTCAGATGATATTTCGGGGAAAATATACTGCGCCCTAATCGCAAGAATCTCATGATGACACGAATTCACGTGATAGAATATAATAGGATGATGTCTGTCTCTGTTCGCTTTCGTTTTTCTAAAATTTCAATTGGCTGAATAGTTCAATTTAGATCGCATGTATTCATGCATAGCCTGCTCGCTGCAGGACTGGGTAATATTGCGAAATTGAAAAATTAGCATATTTTGCTGCGTGGTTATAAGAGTGCTAAAATGATCTCTTGACACCTGGGAAAAATCAAGGAATGGCTCTATATATAGACCAAATAATGTTAATCGATTCCAAAATTTAATTCGAAAAGTTATTCTATTGAGATTGCATTTTGATTGATGTTTTCAATGTCTGTAAGAAATACCTAATGTCTTCAGATAATATTTCGGGAAAAACATACTGCGCCCCAATCTCAAGAATCTTATGATTACACGAATTCACGTTATAGAATATAATAGGTTGATGTCTGTCTCTGTACGCTTTCGGTTTTCTGAAATTTCAATTGGCTGAATAGTTCAATTTAAATCGCATGTATTCATGAATAGCCTGCTCGCTGCAGGACTGGGTAATATTGCGAAATTGAAAAATTAGCATATTTTGCTGCGTGGTTATAGGAGGGCTAAAATGATCTCATGATTCCTGGGAAAAATCAAGGAATAGCTCTATATATTGACATGATAACGTTAACTGATTTGAAAATTCAATTTGAAAAACTATTCTATTGAGATTGCATTTTGATTGATGTTTTCAATTTCTGTAAGAAATACCTGATGTCTTCAGATGATATTTCGGGAAAAATATACTGCGCCCCAATCGCAAGAATCTCATGATTACACGAATTCACGTGATAGAATATAATACGTTGATGTCTGCCTCTGTTCGCTTTCGTTTTTCTACAATTTCAATTGGCTGAATAGTTCAATTTAGATCGCATGTATTCATGCATAGCCTGCTCGCTGCAGGACTGGGTAATATTGCGAAATTGAAAAATTAGCATATTTTGCTGCGTGGTTATAAGAGTGCTAAAATGATCTCTTGACACCTGGGAAAAATCAAGGAATGGCTCTATATATAGACCAAATAATGTTAATCGATTCCAAAATTTAATTCGAAAAGTTATTCTATTAAGATTGCATTTTGATTGTATTTTTCAATGTCTGTAAGAAATACCTGATGTCTTCAGATGATATTTCGTGAAAAAAAATACTGCGCCCCAATCGCAAAAATCTCATGATTACACGAATCCACGTGATAGAATATGAGAGGTTGATTTCTGTCTCTGTTCGCTTCCGGTTTTTTAAAATTTTAATTGGCTGAACAGTTCAATTTAGATCGCATGTATTCATTAATAACTTGCTCGCTGCAGGACTGGGTAATATTGTGAGATTAAAAAATCAGCATATTTTGCTGCGTGGTTATAGGAGTGCTGAAATGATCTCATGACTCCTGGAGAAAATCAAGGAATGGCTCTATATATCGACATAATAACGTTAACTGATTTGAAAATACAATTTGAAAAACTATTCTATTGAGATTGCACTTTCATTGATGTTCTCAATTTTTGTAAGAAATACCTGATGTCTTCCGTTGATATTTCGGAAAAAATATACTGCGCCCCAATCGCAAGAATCTCATGATTACACAAATTCACGTGATAGAATATAATAGGTTGATTTCTGTCTCTGTTCGCTTTCGATTTTTTAAAATTTTAATTGGCTAAACAGTTCAATTTAGATCGCATGTATTCATTAATAACTTGCTCGCTGCAGGACTGGGTAATATTGTGAGATTAAAATATCAGCATATTCTGCTGCGTGGTTATGAGAGTGCTGAAATGATCTGATGACTTCTGGGAAAAATCAAGGAATCGCTCTATATATAGAGACCTGATAACGGTCATTGATTCCAAAATTTAATTCGAAAAGATATTCTATTGAGATTGCATTTTGATTGTCTTTTTTAATGTCTGTAAGAATTACCTGATGTCTTCAGATGATATTTCGTGAAAAATATACTGCGCCCCAATCGCAAGAATCTCATGATTACACGAATTCACGTGATAGAATATAATAGATTGATTTCTGTCTCTGTTCGCTTTCGGTTTTTTAAAATTTCAATTTGCTGGATAGTTCGATTTAGATCGCATGTATTCTTTGATAACCTGCTCGCTGCAGGACTGGATAATATTGTGAGATTGAAAAATCAGCATATTTTGCTGCGTGGTTATGATAGTGCTAAAATGATCTCATGACTCCTGGGAAAAATCAAGGAATAGCTCTATATTTAGAGACCTAATAACGTTAATTGATTTGAAAATTCAATTTGAAAAACTATTCTATTGAGATTGCATTTTGATTGATGTTTTCAATTTCTGTAAGAAATACGTGATGTCTTCAGATGATATTTCGTGAAAAATATACTGCGCCCCAATCGCAAGAATCTCATGATTACACGAATTCACGTGATAGAATATAATAGGTTGATTTCTGTCTCTGTTCGCTTTCGGTTTTTTAAAATTTCAATTGGCTGAATAGTTCAATTTAGATCGCATGTATTCATGGATAGCCTGCTCGCTGCAGGACTGGGTAATATTGCGAAATTGAAGAATTAGCATATTTTGCTGCGTGGTTATAAGAGTGCTAAAATGATCTCATCACTCCTGGGAAAAATCAAGGAATGGCTCTATATATTGACATAATAACCTTAATTGATTTGAAAATTCAATTCGAAAAGTTTTTTTATTGAGATTGCATTTTGATTGTTGTTTTCAATGTCTGTAAAAAATACCTGATGACATCAGATGATATTTCGAGGAAAATATACTGCGCCCCAATCGCAATAATTTCATGATTACACGAATTCACGTGATAGAATATAAGAGGTTGATATCCGTATCTATTCGCTTTCGGTTAATTAAAATTTTTATTCGCTGAATAGTTAATTTGGATGGCAAGTATTTATGGATAACCTGCCCGCTGCAGGACTTGGTAATATTGCAAAATTGAAAACTCAGCATATTTCGCTGCGTGGTTACAAGAGTGCTGAAACAAATTCATGACTCCTGGGAAAAATCAAGGAGTAGCTCTATACCTTGACATAATAACGTTAATTGATTTGAAAATTTAATTTGAAAAGTTATTCTATTGAGATTGCATTTTGATTGTTGTTTTCAATGTCTGTAAGAAGTACCTAATGTCTTTAGCGGATATTTTGGGAAAAATATACTGCGCCTCAATCGCAAGAATCTCATGATTACACGAATTCATGTAATAGAATATGAGAGGTTGATTTCTGTCTCTGTTCGCTTTCGGTTTTTTAAAATTTCAATTAGCTTCATAGTTTAATTTAGATCGCATGTATTCAAGGATAACCTGCTCGATGCAGGACTGAGTAATATTGTGAGATTGAAAAATCAGCATATTTTGCTGCGTGGTTATGAGAGTGCTGAAATGATCTCATGACTCCTGGGAAAAATCAAGTAATGGCTCTATATATAGAGACCTAATAACGTTAATTGATTCCAAAATTTAATTCGAAAAGTTATTCTATTGAGATTGCATTTTGATTGTCTTTTTTAATGTCTGTAAGAAATACTTGATGTCTTCAGATGATATTTCGTGAAAAATATACTGCGTCCCAATCGCAAGAATCTTATGATTACACGAATTCACGTGATAGAATATAATAGGTTGATTTCTGTCTCTGTTCGCTTTCGGTTTTTTAAAATTTCAATTGGCTGAATAGTTCAATTTAGATCGCATGTATTCAAGGATAGCCTGCTCGATGCAGGACTGAGTAATATTGCGAAATTGAAGAATTAGCATATTTTGCTGCGTGGTTATAAGAGTGCTAAAATGATCTCATCACTCCTGGGAAAAATCAAGGAATGGCTCTATATATTGACATAATAAACTTAATTGATTTGAAAATTCAATTCGAAAAGTTATTCGATTGAGATTGCATTTTGATTGTTGTTTTCAATGTCTGTAAAAAATACCTGATGTCATCAGATAATATTTCGAGGAAAATATACTGCGCCCCAATCGCAAGAATTTCCTGATTACACGAATTCACGTGATAGAATATAATAGGTTGATTTCTGTCTCTGTTCGCTTTCGGTTTTTTAAAATTTCAATTGACTGTACAGTTCAATTTAGATCGCATGTATTCATAAATAACTTGCTCGCTGCAGGATTGGGTAATATTGTGAGATTAAAAAATCAGCATATTTTGCTGCGTGGTTATAGGAGTGCTAAAATGATCTCATGACTCCTGGGAAAAATCAAGGAATGGCTCTATATATAGACCTAATAACGTTAATTGATTCCAAAATTTAATTCGAAAAGTTATTCTATTGAGATTACATTTTGATTGATGTTTTCAATGTCTGTAAGAAATACCTGATGTCTTCAGATGATATTTCGGGAAAAATATACTGCGCCCCAATCGCAAGAATCTCATGATTACACGAAATTACGTGATAGAATATAATAGGTTGATGTCTGTCTCTGTTCGCTCTTGGTTTTCTAAAATTTCAATTGGCTGAATAGTTCAATTTAGATCGGATGTATTCATGGATAGCCTGCTCGCTGCAGGACTGGGTAATATTGCAAAATTAAAAAATCAGCATATTTTGCTCCGTGGTTATAGGAGTGCTAAAATGATCTCATGACTCCTGGGAAAAATCAAGTAATGGCTCTATATATAGAGACCTAATAACGTTAATTGATTCCAAAATTTAATTTGAAAAGTTATTCTATTGAGATTGCATTTTGATTGTTGTTTTCAATGTCTGTAAGAAGTACCTAATGTCTTTAGGGAATATTTTGGGAAAAATATACTGCGCCTCAATCGCAAGAATCTCATGATTACACGAATCCATGTAATAGAATATGAGAGGTTGATTTCTTTCTCTGTTCGCTTTCGGTTTTTTAAAATTTCAATTGACTGTACAGTTCAATTTAGATCGCATGTATTCATAAATAACTTGCTCGCTGCAGGATTGGGTTATATTGTGAGATTAAAAAATCAGCATATTTTGCTGCGTGGTTATAGGAGTGCTAAAATGATCTCATGACTCCTGGGAAAAATCAAGGAATGGCTCTATATATAGACCTAATAACGTTAATTGATTCCAAAATTTAATTCGAAAAGTTATTCTATTGAGATTACATTTTGATTGATGTTTTCAATGTCTGTAAGAAATACCTGATGTCTTCAGATGATATTTCGGGAAAAATATACTGCGCCCCAATCGCAAGAATCTCATGATTACACGAAATTACGTGATAGAATATAATAGGTTGATGTCTGTCTCTGTTCGCTCTTGGTTTTCTAAAATTTCAATTGGCTGAATAGTTCAATTTAGATCGGATGTATTCATGGATAGCCTGCTCGCTGCAGGACTGGGTAATATTGCAAAATTAAAAAATCCGCATATTTTGCTCCGTGGTTATAGGAGTGCTAAAATGATCTCATGACTCCTGGGAAAAATCAAGGAATGGCTCTATATATTGACATGATAACGTTAACTGATTTCAAAATTCAATTTGAAAAACTATTCTATTGAGATTGCACTTTCATTGATGTTTTCAATTTTTGTAAGAAATACCTGATGTCTTCAGATGATATTTCGGGGAAAATATACTGCGCCCTAATCGCAAGAATCTCATGATGACACGAATTCACGTGATAGAATATAATAGGATGATGTCTGTCTCTGTTCGCTTTCGTTTTTCTAAAATTTCAATTGGCTGAATAGTTCAATTTAGATCGCATGTATTCATGCATAGCCTGCTCGCTGCAGGACTGGGTAATATTGCGAAATTGAAAAATTAGCATATTTTGCTGCGTGGTTATAAGAGTGCTAAAATGATCTCTTGACACCTGGGAAAAATCAAGGAATGGCTCTATATATAGACCAAATAATGTTAATCGATTCCAAAATTTAATTCGAAAAGTTATTCTATTGAGATTGCATTTTGATTGATGTTTTCAATGTCTGTAAGAAATACCTAATGTCTTCAGATAATATTTCGGGAAAAACATACTGCGCCCCAATCTCAAGAATCTTATGATTACACGAATTCACGTTATAGAATATAATAGGTTGATGTCTGTCTCTGTACGCTTTCGGTTTTCTGAAATTTCAATTGGCTGAATAGTTCAATTTAAATCGCATGTATTCATGAATAGCCTGCTCGCTGCAGGACTGGGTAATATTGCGAAATTGAAAAATTAGCATATTTTGCTGCGTGGTTATAGGAGGGCTAAAATGATCTCATGATTCCTGGGAAAAATCAAGGAATAGCTCTATATATTGACATGATAACGTTAACTGATTTGAAAATTCAATTTGAAAAACTATTCTATTGAGATTGCATTTTGATTGATGTTTTCAATTTCTGTAAGAAATACCTGATGTCTTCAGATGATATTTCGGGAAAAATATACTGCGCCCCAATCGCAAGAATCTCATGATTACACGAATTCACGTGATAGAATATAATACGTTGATGTCTGCCTCTGTTCGCTTTCGTTTTTCTACAATTTCAATTGGCTGAATAGTTCAATTTAGATCGCATGTATTCATGCATAGCCTGCTCGCTGCAGGACTGGGTAATATTGCGAAATTGAAAAATTAGCATATTTTGCTGCGTGGTTATAAGAGTGCTAAAATGATCTCTTGACACCTGGGAAAAATCAAGGAATGGCTCTATATATAGACCAAATAATGTTAATCGATTCCAAAATTTAATTCGAAAAGTTATTCTATTAAGATTGCATTTTGATTGTATTTTTCAATGTCTGTAAGAAATACCTGATGTCTTCAGATGATATTTCGTGAAAAAAAATACTGCGCCCCAATCGCAAAAATCTCATGATTACACGAATCCACGTGATAGAATATGAGAGGTTGATTTCTGTCTCTGTTCGCTTCCGGTTTTTTAAAATTTTAATTGGCTGAACAGTTCAATTTAGATCGCATGTATTCATTAATAACTTGCTCGCTGCAGGACTGGGTAATATTGTGAGATTAAAAAATCAGCATATTTTGCTGCGTGGTTATAGGAGTGCTGAAATGATCTCATGACTCCTGGAGAAAATCAAGGAATGGCTCTATATATCGACATAATAACGTTAACTGATTTGAAAATACAATTTGAAAAACTATTCTATTGAGATTGCACTTTCATTGATGTTCTCAATTTTTGTAAGAAATACCTGATGTCTTCCGTTGATATTTCGGAAAAAATATACTGCGCCCCAATCGCAAGAATCTCATGATTACACAAATTCACGTGATAGAATATAATAGGTTGATTTCTGTCTCTGTTCGCTTTCGATTTTTTAAAATTTTAATTGGCTAAACAGTTCAATTTAGATCGCATGTATTCATTAATAACTTGCTCGCTGCAGGACTGGGTAATATTGTGAGATTAAAATATCAGCATATTCTGCTGCGTGGTTATGAGAGTGCTGAAATGATCTGATGACTTCTGGGAAAAATCAAGGAATCGCTCTATATATAGAGACCTGATAACGGTCATTGATTCCAAAATTTAATTCGAAAAGATATTCTATTGAGATTGCATTTTGATTGTCTTTTTTAATGTCTGTAAGAATTACCTGATGTCTTCAGATGATATTTCGTGAAAAATATACTGCGCCCCAATCGCAAGAATCTCATGATTACACGAATTCACGTGATAGAATATAATAGATTGATTTCTGTCTCTGTTCGCTTTCGGTTTTTTAAAATTTCAATTTGCTGGATAGTTCGATTTAGATCGCATGTATTCTTTGATAACCTGCTCGCTGCAGGACTGGATAATATTGTGAGATTGAAAAATCAGCATATTTTGCTGCGTGGTTATGATAGTGCTAAAATGATCTCATGACTCCTGGGAAAAATCAAGGAATAGCTCTATATTTAGAGACCTAATAACGTTAATTGATTTGAAAATTCAATTTGAAAAACTATTCTATTGAGATTGCATTTTGATTGATGTTTTCAATTTCTGTAAGAAATACGTGATGTCTTCAGATGATATTTCGTGAAAAATATACTGCGCCCCAATCGCAAGAATCTCATGATTACACGAATTCACGTGATAGAATATAATAGGTTGATTTCTGTCTCTGTTCGCTTTCGGTTTTTTAAAATTTCAATTGGCTGAATAGTTCAATTTAGATCGCATGTATTCATGGATAGCCTGCTCGCTGCAGGACTGGGTAATATTGCGAAATTGAAGAATTAGCATATTTTGCTGCGTGGTTATAAGAGTGCTAAAATGATCTCATCACTCCTGGGAAAAATCAAGGAATGGCTCTATATATTGACATAATAACCTTAATTGATTTGAAAATTCAATTCGAAAAGTTTTTTTATTGAGATTGCATTTTGATTGTTGTTTTCAATGTCTGTAAAAAATACCTGATGACATCAGATGATATTTCGAGGAAAATATACTGCGCCCCAATCGCAATAATTTCATGATTACACGAATTCACGTGATAGAATATAAGAGGTTGATATCCGTATCTATTCGCTTTCGGTTAATTAAAATTTTTATTCGCTGAATAGTTAATTTGGATGGCAAGTATTTATGGATAACCTGCCCGCTGCAGGACTTGGTAATATTGCAAAATTGAAAACTCAGCATATTTCGCTGCGTGGTTACAAGAGTGCTGAAACAAATTCATGACTCCTGGGAAAAATCAAGGAGTAGCTCTATACCTTGACATAATAACGTTAATTGATTTGAAAATTTAATTTGAAAAGTTATTCTATTGAGATTGCATTTTGATTGTTGTTTTCAATGTCTGTAAGAAGTACCTAATGTCTTTAGCGGATATTTTGGGAAAAATATACTGCGCCTCAATCGCAAGAATCTCATGATTACACGAATTCATGTAATAGAATATGAGAGGTTGATTTCTGTCTCTGTTCGCTTTCGGTTTTTTAAAATTTCAATTAGCTTCATAGTTTAATTTAGATCGCATGTATTCAAGGATAACCTGCTCGATGCAGGACTGAGTAATATTGTGAGATTGAAAAATCAGCATATTTTGCTGCGTGGTTATGAGAGTGCTGAAATGATCTCATGACTCCTGGGAAAAATCAAGTAATGGCTCTATATATAGAGACCTAATAACGTTAATTGATTCCAAAATTTAATTCGAAAAGTTATTCTATTGAGATTGCATTTTGATTGTCTTTTTTAATGTCTGTAAGAAATACTTGATGTCTTCAGATGATATTTCGTGAAAAATATACTGCGTCCCAATCGCAAGAATCTTATGATTACACGAATTCACGTGATAGAATATAATAGGTTGATTTCTGTCTCTGTTCGCTTTCGGTTTTTTAAAATTTCAATTGGCTGAATAGTTCAATTTAGATCGCATGTATTCAAGGATAGCCTGCTCGATGCAGGACTGAGTAATATTGCGAAATTGAAGAATTAGCATATTTTGCTGCGTGGTTATAAGAGTGCTAAAATGATCTCATCACTCCTGGGAAAAATCAAGGAATGGCTCTATATATTGACATAATAAACTTAATTGATTTGAAAATTCAATTCGAAAAGTTATTCGATTGAGATTGCATTTTGATTGTTGTTTTCAATGTCTGTAAAAAATACCTGATGTCATCAGATAATATTTCGAGGAAAATATACTGCGCCCCAATCGCAAGAATTTCCTGATTACACGAATTCACGTGATAGAATATAATAGGTTGATTTCTGTCTCTGTTCGCTTTCGGTTTTTTAAAATTTCAATTGACTGTACAGTTCAATTTAGATCGCATGTATTCATAAATAACTTGCTCGCTGCAGGATTGGGTAATATTGTGAGATTAAAAAATCAGCATATTTTGCTGCGTGGTTATAGGAGTGCTAAAATGATCTCATGACTCCTGGGAAAAATCAAGGAATGGCTCTATATATAGACCTAATAACGTTAATTGATTCCAAAATTTAATTCGAAAAGTTATTCTATTGAGATTACATTTTGATTGATGTTTTCAATGTCTGTAAGAAATACCTGATGTCTTCAGATGATATTTCGGGAAAAATATACTGCGCCCCAATCGCAAGAATCTCATGATTACACGAAATTACGTGATAGAATATAATAGGTTGATGTCTGTCTCTGTTCGCTCTTGGTTTTCTAAAATTTCAATTGGCTGAATAGTTCAATTTAGATCGGATGTATTCATGGATAGCCTGCTCGCTGCAGGACTGGGTAATATTGCAAAATTAAAAAATCAGCATATTTTGCTCCGTGGTTATAGGAGTGCTAAAATGATCTCATGACTCCTGGGAAAAATCAAGTAATAGCTCTATATATAGAGACCTAATAACGTTAATTGATTCCAAAATTTAATTTGAAAAGTTATTCTATTGAGATTGCATTTTGATTGTTGTTTTCAATGTCTGTAAGAAGTACCTAATGTCTTTAGGGAATATTTTGGGAAAAATATACTGCGCCTCAATCGCAAGAATCTCATGATTACACGAATCCATGTAATAGAATATGAGAGGTTGATTTCTTTCTCTGTTCGCTTTCGGTTTTTTAAAATTTCAATTGACTGTACAGTTCAATTTAGATCGCATGTATTCATAAATAACTTGCTCGCTGCAGGATTGGGTTATATTGTGAGATTAAAAAATCAGCATATTTTGCTGCGTGGTTATAGGAGTGCTAAAATGATCTCATGACTCCTGGGAAAAATCAAGGAATGGCTCTATATATAGACCTAATAACGTTAATTGATTCCAAAATTTAATTCGAAAAGTTATTCTATTGAGATTACATTTTGATTGATGTTTTCAATGTCTGTAAGAAATACCTGATGTCTTCAGATGATATTTCGGGAAAAATATACTGCGCCCCAATCGCAAGAATCTCATGATTACACGAAATTACGTGATAGAATATAATAGGTTGATGTCTGTCTCTGTTCGCTCTTGGTTTTCTAAAATTTCAATTGGCTGAATAGTTCAATTTAGATCGGATGTATTCATGGATAGCCTGCTCGCTGCAGGACTGGGTAATATTGCAAAATTAAAAAATCCGCATATTTTGCTCCGTGGTTATAGGAGTGCTAAAATGATCTCATGACTCCTGGGAAAAATCAAGGAATGGCTCTATATATTGACATGATAACGTTAACTGATTTCAAAATTCAATTTGAAAAACTATTCTATTGAGATTGCACTTTCATTGATGTTTTCAATTTTTGTAAGAAATACCTGATGTCTTCAGATGATATTTCGGGGAAAATATACTGCGCCCTAATCGCAAGAATCTCATGATGACACGAATTCACGTGATAGAATATAATAGGATGATGTCTGTCTCTGTTCGCTTTCGTTTTTCTAAAATTTCAATTGGCTGAATAGTTCAATTTAGATCGCATGTATTCATGCATAGCCTGCTCGCTGCAGGACTGGGTAATATTGCGAAATTGAAAAATTAGCATATTTTGCTGCGTGGTTATAAGAGTGCTAAAATGATCTCTTGACACCTGGGAAAAATCAAGGAATGGCTCTATATATAGACCAAATAATGTTAATCGATTCCAAAATTTAATTCGAAAAGTTATTCTATTGAGATTGCATTTTGATTGATGTTTTCAATGTCTGTAAGAAATACCTAATGTCTTCAGATAATATTTCGGGAAAAACATACTGCGCCCCAATCTCAAGAATCTTATGATTACACGAATTCACGTTATAGAATATAATAGGTTGATGTCTGTCTCTGTACGCTTTCGGTTTTCTGAAATTTCAATTGGCTGAATAGTTCAATTTAAATCGCATGTATTCATGAATAGCCTGCTCGCTGCAGGACTGGGTAATATTGCGAAATTGAAAAATTAGCATATTTTGCTGCGTGGTTATAGGAGGGCTAAAATGATCTCATGATTCCTGGGAAAAATCAAGGAATAGCTCTATATATTGACATAATAACGTTAACTGATTTGAAAATTCAATTTGAAAAACTATTCTATTGAGATTGCATTTTGATTGATGTTTTCAATTTCTGTAAGAAATACCTGATGTCTTCAGATGATATTTCGGGAAAAATATACTGCGCCCCAATCGCAAGAATCTCATGATTACACGAATTCACGTGATAGAATATAATACGTTGATGTCTGCCTCTGTTCGCTTTCGTTTTTCTACAATTTCAATTGGCTGAATAGTTCAATTTAGATTGCATGTATTCATGGATAGCCTGCTCGCTGCAGGACTGGGTAATATTGTGAGATTGAAAAATCAGCATATTTTGCTGCGTGGTTATGAGAGTGCTAAAATGATCTCATGACTCCTGGGAAAAATCGAGGAATTGCTCTATATATAGAGACCTAATCACTTCAATTGATTCCAAAATTTAATTTGAAAAGTTATTCTATTAAGATTGCATTTTGATTGTATTTTTCAATGTCTGTAAGAAATACCTGATGTCTTCAGATGATATTTCGTGAAAAAAAATACTGCGCCCCAATCGCAAAAATCTCATGATTACACGAATCCACGTGATAGAATATGAGAGGTTGATTTCTGGCTCTGTTCGCTTCCGGTTTTTTAAAATTTTAATTGGCTGAACAGTTCAATTTAGATCGCATGTATTCATTAATAACTTGCTCGCTGCAGGACTGGGTAATATTGTGAGATTAAAAAATCAGCATATTTTGCTGCGTGGTTATAGGAGTGCTGAAATGATCTCATGACTCCTGGAGAAAATCAAGGAATGGCTCTATATATCGACATAATAACGTTAACTGATTTGAAAATACAATTTGAAAAACTATTCTATTGAGATTGCACTTTCATTGATGTTCTCAATTTTTGTAAGAAATACCTGATGTCTTCCGTTGATATTTCGGAAAAAATATACTGCGCCCCAATCGCAAGAATCTCATGATTACACGAATTCACGTGATAGAATATAATAGGTTGATGTCTGTCTCTGTTCGCTTTCGGTTTTCTAAAATTTCAAATGGCTGAATAGTTCAGTTTAGATCGCATGTATTCATGGATAGCTTGCTCGCTGCAGGACTGAGTAATATTGCGAAATTGAAAAATTAGCATATTTTGCTGCGTGGTTATAGCAGTGCTAAAATGATCTCATGACTCCCGGAAAAAATCAAGGAATAGCTCTATATATTGACATAATAACTTTTATTGATTTGAAAATTCAATTCGAAAAGTTATTCGATTGCAATTGCATTTTGATTGTTGTTTTCAATGTCTGTAAAAAATACCTGATGTCATGAGATGATATTTCGAGGAAAATATACTGCGCCCCAATCGCAAGAATTTCATGATTACACGAATTCACGTGCTAGAATATAAGAGGTTGATTTCCGTATCTGTTCGATTTCGGTTATTTCAAATTTCAATTGGCTGAACAGTTCAATTTAGATCGCATGTATTAATGAATAACTTGCTCGCTGCAGGACTGGGTAATATTGTGAGATTAAAAAATCAGCATATTTTGCTGCGTGGTTGTAGGGGTGCTGAAATGATTCAATGACTCCTGGGAACAATCAAGGAATGGCTCTATATATTGACATAATATCTTTAATTGTTTTGAAAATTCAATTCGAAATGTTATTCGATTAAGATTGCATTTTGATTGTTGTTTTCAATGTCTGTAAAAAATACCTGATGTAATCAGATGATATTTCGAGGAAAATATACTGTGCCTTAATCGCAAGAAATTCATAATTACACGAATTCACGTGATAGAATATAAGAGGTTCATTTCCGTATCTATTCGCTTTCGGTTATTTCAAATTTTAATTCGCTGAATAGTTAAATTTAGATCGCAAGTATTTATGGATAACCTGCCCGCTACAGGACTTGGTAATATTGCAAAATTGAAAACTCAGCATATTTTGCTGCGTGGTTACAAGAGTGCTGAAACAAATTCATGCCCCTGGGAAAAATCAAGGAGTAGCTCTATACCTTGACAAAATAACGTTAATTGATTTGAAAATTCAATTCCAAAAGTTATTTTATTGAGATTGCATTTTGATTGTTGTTTTCAATGTCTGTAAAAAATACTTGATGTCTTCAGATGATATTTCGTGAAAAATATACTGCGCCCCAATCGCAAGAATCCCATGATTACACGAATTCACGTGATAGAATATAATAGGTTGATTTCTGTCTCTGTTCGCTTTCAATTTTTTAAAATTTCAATTGGCTGGATAGTTGAATTTAGATCGCATGTATTCATGGATAGCCTGCTCGCTGCAGGACTGAGTAATATTGCGAAATTGAAAAATTAGCATATTTTGCTGCGTGGTTATAGCAGTGCTAAAATGATCTCATGACTCCCGGAAAAAATCAAGGAATGGCTCTATATCTTGACATAATAACTTTAATTGATTTGAAAATTCAATTCGAAAAGTTATTCGATTGCGATTGCATTTTGATTGTTATTCTCAATGTCTGTAAAAAATACCTGATGTCATCAGATGATATTTCGAGGAAAATATACTGCGCCCCAATCGCAAGAATTTCATGATTACACGAACTCACGTGATAGAATATAAGAGGTTGATTTCCGTATCTGTTCGCTTTCGGTTATTTAAAATTTCAATTCGCTGAATAGTTGAATTTAGATCGCAAGTACTTATGGATAACCTACCCGCTACAGGACTTAGTAATATTGCAAAATTGAAAAATCAGCATATTTTGCTGCGTGGTTATAAAAGTGCTGAAACAAATTCATGACTCTTGGGAAAAATCAAGGAGTAGCTCTATACCTTGACATAATAACGTTAATTGATTTGAAAATTCAATTCGAAAAGTTATTTCATTGAGATTGCATTTTGATTGTTGTTTTCAATGTCTGTGAGAAGTACCTAATGACTAAGCAGATATTTCGGGAAAAATATACTGCGCCTCAATCGGAAGAATCTCATGAGTACACGAATTCATGTAATAGAATATGAAAGGTTGATTCCTGTCTCTGTTCGCTTTCTATTTTTTTAAAATTCAATTGGCCGAACAGTTCAATTTAGATCGCATGTATTCATGGATAGCCTGCTCACTGCAGGACTGGGTAATATTGCAAAATTGAAAAATTAGCATATTTTCCTGCGTGGTATTAAGAGTGCTAAAATGATCTCATGACTCCAGGGAAAAATCAAGGAATGTCTATATATTGACATAATAACCTTAATTGATTTAAAAATTCAATTTGAAAAGTTATTCGATTGAGATTGCATTTTGATTGTTGTTTTCAATGTCTGTAAAAAATACCTGATGTCATCAGATGATATTTCGAGGAAAATATACTGCGCCCTAATCGCAAGAATTTCATTATTACACGAATTCACGTGATAGAATATAAAAGGTTGATTTCCGTATCTGTTTGCTTTCGGTTATTTGAAATTTCTATTCGCTGAATAGTTAAATTTAGATCGCAAGTATTTATGGATAACCTGCCCGCTACAGAACGTGGTAATATTGCAAAATTGAAAAATCAGCATAGTTTGCTGCGTGGTTATAAAAGTGCTGACATAAATTCATGGCTTCTGGGAAAAATCAAGGATTAGCTCTATACCTTAACATCATAACGTTAATTAATTAAAAAATTCAATTCGAAAAGTTATTTTATTGAGATTGCATTTTGATTGTTGTTTCCAATGTCTGTAAGAAGTACCTGATGTCTTTAGCGGATATTTCGGGAAAAATATACTGCGCCTCTATCGCAAGCATCTCATGATTACACTAATTCACGTGGTGGAATATAATAGGTTGATTTCTGTCTCTGTTCGCTTTCGGTTTTTAAAAATTTCAATTGGCTGCACAGTTCAATTCAGATCGCATGTATTTATGAATAACCTGCCCGCTACAGGACTTAGTAATATTGCGAAATTAAAAAATCAGCATATTTTGCTGCGTGGTTATAAGAGTGCTGAAACAAATTCATGACTCCTGGGAAAAATCAAGGAGTAGCTCTATACCTTGACATAATAACGTTAATTGATTTGAAAATTTAATTCGAAAAGTTATTTTATTGAGATTGCATTTTGATTGTTGTTTTCAATGTCTGTAAGAAGTACCTGATGTCTTTAGCAGATATTTCGGGAAAAATATACTGCGCCTCAATCGCAAGAATCTCAAGATTACACGAATTCATGTAATAGAATATGAGAGGTTGATTTCTGTCTCTGTTCGCTTTCGGTTTTTTAAAATTTCAATTTGCTTAACAGTTCAATTTAGATCGCATGTATTAATGAATAACTTGCTCGCTGCAGGACTGGGTAATATCGTGAGATTAAAAAATCAGCATATTTTGCTGCGTGGTTGTAGAGGTGCTGAAATGATTTAATGACTCCTGGGAAAAATTAAGGAATAGCTCTAAATATTGACATAATATCTTTAATTGATTTGAAAATTCAATTCGAAAAGTTATTCGATTAAGATTGCATTTTGATTGTTGTTTTCAATGTCTGTAAAAAATACCTGATGTCTTCAGATGATATTTTGTGAAAAATACACTGCGCCCCAATCGCAAGAATCTCATGATTACACGAATTCACGTGGTAGAATATAATAGGTTAATTTCTGTCTCTGTTTGCTTTCGGTTTTTTAAAATTTCAATTGGATGCACAGTTCAATTCAGATCGCATGTATTTATGAATAACCTGCCTGCTACAGGACTTAGAAATATTGCAAAATTGAAATCAGCATATTTTGCTGCGTGGATATAAGAGTGCTGAAACAAATTCATGACTCCTGGGAAAAATCAAGGAGTAGCTCGATACCTTGACAAAATAACGTTAATTGATTTGAAAATTCAATTCCAAAAGTTATTTTATTGAGATTGCATTTTGATTGTTGTTTTCAGTGTCTGTAAGAAATACCTGATGTCTTTAGCGGATATTTCGGGAATAATATACTGCGCCCCCATCGCGAGCATCTCATGATTACACTAATTCACGTGATAGAATATAATAGGTTGATTCCTGTCTCTGTTCGCTTTCGGTTTTTTTAAATTTCAATTGGCTGCACAGTTTAATTCAGATCGCATCTATTTATAAATAACCTGCCCGCTACAGGACTTAGTAATATTGCAAAATTGAAAAATCAGCATATTTTGCTGCGTGGTTATAAAGGTGCTAAAATGATCTCATGACTTCTGAAGAAATCAAGGAATGGCTCTATATTTTGACATAATAACCTTAATTGATTTCAAAATTCAATTCGAAAAGTTATTCGATTGAGATTGCATTTTGATTGTCGCTTTCAATGTCTGTAAAAAACATCTGATGTCATCAGATGATATTTCGAGGAAAATATACTGCGCCCCAATCACAAGAATTTCATGATTACACGAATTCACGTGATAGAATATAAGAGGTTGATTTCCGTAACTGTTCGCTTTCGGTTATTTAAAATTTTAATTGGCTTAACAGTTCAATTTAGATCGCATGTACTCATGAATAACTTGCTCGCTGCAGGACTGGGTAATATCGTGAGATTAAAAAATCAGCATATTTTGCTGCGTGGTTATGAGAGTGCTGAAATGATCTCATGACTCCTGGGAAAAATCAAGGAATCCCTCTGTATATAGAGACGTAATAACGGTCATTGATTCCAAAATTAAATTCGAAAAGTTATTCTATTGAGATTGCATTTTGATTTTCTTTTTTAATGTCTGTAAGAATTACCTGATGTCTTCAGATGATATTTCGTGAAAAAAAATACTGCGCCCCAATCGCAAGAATCTCATGATTACACGAATTCACGTGATAGAATATGAGAGGTTGATTTCTGTCTCTGTTCGCTTTCGGTTTTTTAAAATTTCAATTGGCTGCACTGTTCAATTCAGATCGCATGTATTTATGAATAACCTGCCCGCTACAGGACTTAGTAATATTGCAAAATTAAAAAATCAGCATATTTTGCTGCGTGGTTATACGAGTGCTGAAACACATTCATGACTCCTGGGAAAAATCAAGGAGTAGCTCTATACCTTGACATAATAACGTTAATTGATTTGAAAATTTAATTCGAAAAGTTATTCTATTGAGATTGAATTTTGATTGTCTTTTTCAATGTCTGTAAGAAATACCTGATGTCTGCAGATGATATTTCGTGAAAAATATACTGCGCCCCAATCGCAAGAATCTCATGATTACACGAATTCACGTGATAGAATATAATAGGTTGATTTCTGTCTCTGTTCGCTTTCAATTCTTTAAAATTTCAATTGGCTGGAGAGTTAAATTTACATCGCATGTATTCATAGATAGCCTGCTCGCTGCAGGACTGAGTAATATGCGAAATTGAAAAATTAGCATATTTTGCTGCGTGGTTATAGCAGTGCTAAAATGATCTCATGACTCCTGGGAAAAATCAAGGAATGGCTCTATATATTTACATAATAACTTTAATTGATTTGAAAATTTAATTCGAAAAATTATTCGATTGCGATTGCATGTTGATTGTTGTTTTCAATGTCTGTAAAAAATACCTGATGTCATCAGATGATATTTCGAGGAAAATATACTGCGCCCTAATCGCAAGAATTTCATGATTACACGAATTCACGTGATAGAATATAATAGGTTGTTTTCTTTCTCTGTTCGCTTTCGGTTTTTTAAAATTTCAATTGGCTGAATAGTTAAATTTAGATCGCATGTATTCATGAATAACTTGCTCGCTGCAGGACTAAGTAATATTGTGAGATTAAAAAATCAGCATATTTTGCTACGTGGTTATAGGAGTGCTGAAATGATCTCATGACCCCTGGGAAAAATCAAGGAATGGCTCTATATATTGACATAATAACGTTAACTGATTTGAAAATTCAATTTGAAAAACTATTCTATTGAGATTGCATTTTGATTGATGTTTTCAATTTCTGTAAGAAATACCTGATGTCTTCAGATGATATTTCGGGAAAAATATACTGCGCCCCAATCGCAAGAATCTCATGTTTACACGAATTCACGTGATAGAATGTAATAGGTTGATGTCTGTCCCTGTTCGCTTTCGGTTTTCTAAAATTTTAATTGGCTGCATAGTTCAATTTAGATCGCATGTATTAATGGATAGCCTGCTCGCTGCAGGACTGGGAAATATTGTGAAATTGAAAAGTAAGCATATTTTGCTGCTTGGTTATAGGAGTGCTAAAATGATCTCATGACTCCCGGGAAAAATCAAGGAATGGCTCTATATATTGACATTATAACGTTAATTGATTTGAAAATTCAATTCGTAAAGTTATTCTATTGATATTGCATTTTGATTGTCTTTTTCAATGTCTGTAAGAAATACCTGATGTCTTCAGATTATATTTCGTTAAAAATATACTGCGATCCAATCGCAAGAATCTCATGATTACACGTATTCACGTGATAGAATATAATAGGTTGATTTCTGACTCTGTTCGCTCTTGGTTTTTTAAAATTTCAATTGGCTGCACAGTTCAATTCAGATCGCATATATTTATGAATAACCTGCCCGCTACAGGACGTGGTAATATTGCAAAATTGAAATCAGCATATTTTGCTGCGTGGTTATAAGACTGCTGAAACAATTTCATGACTCCTGGGAAAAATCAAGGAGTAGCTCTATACCTTGACATAATAACGTTAATTGATTTGAAAATTCCATTCGAAAAGTTATTTTATTGAGATTGCATTTTGATTGTTGTTTTCAATATCTGGAAGAAATACCTGATGTCTTCAGATGATATTTCGTGAAAAATATACTGCGCCTCAATCGCAAGAATCTCATGATTACACGAATTCACGTGTTAGAATATAATAGGTTGATTTCTGTCTCTGTTCGCTTTCGGTTTTTTAAAATATCAATTGGCTGCACAGTTCAATTCAGATCGCATATATTTATGAATAACCTGCCCGCTACAGGAATTAGTAATATTGCAAAATTGAAATCAGCATATTTTGCTGCATGGTTATAAGAGTGCTGAAACAAATTCATGTTTCCTGGGAAAAATCAAGGAGTAGCTCTATACCTTGACATAATAACGTTAATTGATTTGAAAATTTAATTCGAAAAGTTATTTTATTGAGATTGCATTTTGATTGTTGTTTTCAATGTCTGTAAGAAGTACCTGCTGTCTTTAGCAGATATTTTGGGAAAAATATACTGCGCCTCAATCGCAAGAATCTCAAGATTACACGAATTCATGTAATAGAATATGAGAGGTTGATTTCTGTCTCTGTTCGCTTTCGGTTTTTTAAAGTTTCAATTGGCTTAACAGTTCAATTTAGATCGCATGTATTAATGAATAACTTGCTCGCTGCAGGACAGGGTAATATTGTGAGATTAAAAAATTATTATATTTTGCTGCGTGGTTGTAGGGTTGCTGAAATGATTTAATGACTTCTGGGAAAAATTAAGGAATAGCTCTATATATTGACATAATATCTTTAATTGATTTGAAAATTCAATTCGAAAAGTTATTCGATTAAGATTGCATTTTGATTGTTGTTTTCAATGTCTGTAAAAAATACCTGATGTCTTCAGATGATATTTCGTGAAAAATACACTGCGCCCCAATCGCAAGAATCTCATGATTACACGAATTCACGTGGTAGAATATAATAGGTTGATTTCTGTCTCTGTTCGCTTTCGGTTTTTTAAAATTTCAATTAGATGCACAGTTCAATTCAGATCGCATGAATTTATGAATAACCTGCCTGCTACAGGACTTAGTAATATTGCAAAATTAAAATCAGCATATTTTGCTGCGTGGTTATAAGAGTGCTGAAACAAATTCATGGCTCCTGGGAAAAATCAAGGAGTAGCTCGATACCTTGACATAATAACGTTAATTGATTTGAAAATTCAATTCAAAATGTTATTCGATTGAGATTGCATTTAGATTGTTGTTTTCAATGTCTGTAAAAAATACCTGATGTAATCAGATGATATTTCGAGGAAAATATACTGTGCCTTAATCGCAAGAATTTCATAATAACACGAATTCACGTAATAGAATATAAGAGGTTCATTTTCGTATCTATTCGCTTTCGGTTATTTCAAATTTTAATTCGCTGAATAGTTAAATTTAGATCGCAAGTATTTATGGATAACCTGCCCGCTACAGGACTTGGTAATATTGCAAAATTGAAAACTCAGCATATTTTGCTGCGTGGTTACAAGAGTGCTGAAACAAATTCATGACCCCTGGGAAAGATCAAGGAGTAGATCTATACCTTGACAAAATAACGTTAATTGATTTGAAAATTCAATTCCAAAAGTTATTTTATTGAGATTGCATTTTGATTGTTGTTTTCAGTGTCTGTAAGAAATACCTGATGTCTTTAGCGGATATTTCGGGAATAATATACTGCGCCCCCATCGCGAGCATCTCATGATTACACTAATTCACGTGATAGAATATAATAGGTTGATTCCTGTCTCTGTTCGCTTTCAATTTTTTAAAATTTCAATTGGCTGAATAGTTCAATTTAGATCGCATGTATTCATGGATAGCCTGCTCGCTGCAGGACTAGGTAATATTGCGAAATTGGAAAATTAGCATATTTTGCTGCGTGGTTATAAAGGTGCTAAAATGATCTCATGAATTCTGAAGAAATCAAGGAATGGCTCTATATATTGACATAATAACCTTAATTGATTTCAAAATTCAATTCGAAAAGTTATTCGATTGAGATTGCATTTTGATTGTCGCTTTCAATGTCTGTAAAAAACATCTGATGTCATCAGATGATATTTCGAGGAAAATATACTGCGCCCCAATCACAAGAATTTCATGATTACACGAATTCACGTGATAGAATATAAGAGGTTGACTTCCGTATCTGTTCGCTTTCGGTTATTTAAAATTTTAATTGGCTTAACAGTTCAATTTAGATCGCATGTACTCATGAATAACTTGCTCGCTGCAGGACTGGGTAATATTGTGAGATTAAAAAATCAGCATATTTTGCTGCGTGGTTATGAGAGTGCTGAAATGATCTCATGACTCCTGGGAAAAATCAAGGAATCCCTCTGTATATAGAGACGTAATAACGGTCATTGATTCCAAAATTAAATTCGAAAAGTTATTCTATTGAGATCGCATTTTGATTTTCTTTTTTAATGTCTGTAAGAATTACCTGATGTCTTCAGATGATATTTCGTGAAAAAAAATACTGCACCCCAATCGCAAGAATCTCATGATTACACGAATTCACGTGATAGAATATGAAAGATTGATTTCTGTCTCTGTTCGCTTTCGGTTTTTTAAAATTTCAATTGGCTGCACTGTTCAATTCAGATCGCATGTATTTATGAATAACCTGCCCGCTACAGGACTTAGTAATATTGCAAAATTAAAAAATCAGCATATTTTGCTGCGTGGTTATACGAGTGCTGAAACACATTCATGACTCCTGGGAAAAATCAAGGAGTAGCTCTATACCTTGACATAATAACGTTAATTGATTTGAAAATTTAATTCGAAACGTTATTCTATTGAGATTGAATTTTGATTGTCTTTTTCAATGTCTGTAATATATACCTGATGTCTGCAGATGATATTTCGTGAAAAATATACTGCGCCCCAATCGTAAGAATCTCATGATTACACGAATTCACGTGATAGAATATAATAGGTTGATTTCTGTCTCTGTTCGCTTTCAATTTTTTAAAATTTCAATTGGCTGGATAGTTAAATTTAGATCGCATGTATTCATAGATAGCCTGCTCGCTGCAGGACTGAGTAATATTGCGAAATTGAAAAATTAGCATATTTTGCTGCGTGGTTATAGCAGTGCTAAAATGAGCTCATGACTCCCGGGAAAAATCAAGGAATGGCTCTATATATTTACATAATAACCTTAATTGATGTGAAAATTCAATTCGAAAAATTATTCGATTGCGATTGCATTTTGATTGTTGTTTTCAATGTCTGTAAAAAAAACCTGATGTCATCAGATGATATTTCGAGGAAAATATACTGCGCCCTAATCGCAAGAATTTCATGATTACACGAACTCACGTGATAGAATATAAGAGGTTGATATCCGTATCTGTTCGGTTTCGGTTATTTAAAATTTCAATTCGCTGAATAGTTGAATTTAGATTGCAAGTACTTATGGATAACCTACCCGCTACAGGACTTGGTAATATTGCAAAATTGAAAAATCAGCATATTTTGCTGCGTGGTTATAAGAGTGCTGAAACAAATTCATGACTCTTGGGAAAAATCAAGGAGTAGCTCTATACCTTGACATAATAACGTTAATTGATTTGAAAATTCAATTCGAAAAGTTATTTTATTGAGATTGCATTTTGATTGATGTTTTCAATGTCTGTAAGAAGTACCTAATGACTTAGCGGATATTTCGGGAAAAATATACTGCGCCTCTATCGCAAGCATCTCATGATTACACTAATTCACGTGATGGAATATAATAGGTTGATTTCTGTCTCTGTTCGCTTTCGGTTTTTTAGAATTTCAATTGGCTGCACAGTTCAATTCAGATCGCATGTATTTATGAATAACCTGCCTGCTACAGGACTTAGTAATATTGCAAAATTAAAAAATCAGCATATTTTGCTGCGTGGTTATAAGAGTGCTGAAACACATTCATGACTCCTGGGAAAAATCAAGGAGTAACTCTATACCTTGACATAATAACGTTAATTGATTTGAAAATTTAATTCGAAAAGTTATTATATTGAGATTGAATTTTGATTGCCTTTTTAATGTCTGTAAAAAATACCTGATATCTTCAGATGATATTTCGTGAAAAATATACTGCGCCCCAATCGCAAGAATCTCATGATTACACGAATTCACGTGATAGAATATATTGGGTTGATTTCTGTCTCTGTTCGCTTTCGGTTTTTTAAAATTTCAATTGGCTGAATAGTTAAATTTAGATCGCATGTATTCATGGATAGCCTGCTCGCTGCAGGACTAGGTAATATTGCGAAATTGAAAAATTAGCATATTTTGCTGCGTGGTTATAAAAGTGCAAAAATGATCTCATGACTTCTGAAGAAATCAAGGGATGGCTCTATATATTGACATAATAATCTTAATTGATTTGAAAATTCAATTCGAACAGTTATTCGATTGAGATTGCATTTTGATTGTCGTTTTCAATGTCTGTAAAAAACACCTGATGTCATCAGATGATATTTCGAGGAAAATATACTGCGCCCCAATCGCAAGAATTTCATGATTACACGAATTCACGTGATAGAATATAAGAGGTTGATTTCCGTATCTGTTCGCTTTCGATTATTCAAAATTTCAATTTGCTGAACAGTTCAATTTAGATCGCATGTATTCATGAATAACTTGCTTGCTGCAGGACTAAGTAATATTGTGAGATTAAAAAATCAGCATATTTTGCTACGTGGTTATAGGAGTGCTGAAATGATCTCATGACCCCTGGGAAAAATCAAGGAATGGCTCTATATATTGACATAATAACGTTAACTGATTTGAAAATTCAATTTGAAAAACTATTCTATTGAGATTGCATTTTGATTGATGTTTTCAATTTCTGTAAGAAATACCTGATGTCTTCAGATGATATTTCGGGAAAAATATACTGCGCCCCAATCGCAAGAATCTCATGTTTACACGAATTCACGTGATAGAATGTAATAGGTTGATGTCTGTCCCTGTTCGCTTTCGGTTTTCTAAAATTTTAATTGGCTGCATAGTTCAATTTAGATCGCATGTATTAATGGATAGCCTGCTCGCTGCAGGACTGGGAAATATTGTGAAATTGAAAAGTAAGCATATTTTGCTGCTTGGTTATAGGAGTGCTAAAATGATCTCATGACTCCCGGGAAAAATCAAGGAATGGCTCTATATATTGACATTATAACGTTAATTGATTTGAAAATTCAATTCGTAAAGTTATTCTATTGAGATTGCATTTTGATTGTCTTTTTCAATGTCTGTAAGAAATACCTGATGTCTTCAGATTATATTTCGTTAAAAATATACTGCGATCCAATCGCAAGAATCTCATGATTACACGTATTCACGTGATAGAATATAATAGGTTGATTTCTGACTCTATTCGCTCTCGGTTTTTTAAAATTTCAATTGGCTGCACAGTTCAATTCAGATCGCATATATTTATGAATAACCTGCCCGCTACAGGACTTGGTAATATTGCAAAATTGAAATCAGCATATTTTGCTGCGTGGTTATAAGACTGCTGAAACAATTTCATGACTCCTGGGAAAAATCAAGGAGTAGCTCTATACCTTGACATAATAACGTTAATTGATTTGAAAATTTCATTCAAAAAGTTATTTTATTGAGATTGCATTTTGATTGTTGTTTTCAATATCTGGAAGAAATACCTGATGTCTTCAGATGATATTTCGTGAAAAATATACTGCGCCTCAATCGCAAGAATCTCATGATTACTCGAATTCACGTGTTAGAATATAATAGGTTGATTTCTGTCTCTGTTCGCTTTCGGTTTTTTAAAATATCAATTGGCTGCACAGTTCAATTCAGATCGCATATATTTATGAATAACCTGCCCGCTACAGGAATTAGTAATATTGCAAAATTGAAATCAGCATATTTTGCTGCATGGTTATAAGAGTGCTGAAACAAATTCATGTTTCCTGGGAAAAATCAAGGAGTAGCTCTATACCTTGGCATAATAACGTTAATTGATTTGAAAATTTAATTCGAAAAGTTATTTTATTGAGATTGCATTTTGATTGTTGTTTTCAATGTCTGTAAGAAGTACCTGCTGTCTTGAGCAGATATTTCTGGAAAAATATACTGCCCCTCAATCGCAAGAATCTCAAGATTACACGAATTCATGTGATAGAATATAAGAGGTTGATTTCTGTCTCTGTTCGCTTTCGGTTTTTTAAAATTTCAATGGGCTTAACAGTTCAATTTAGATCGCATGTATTAATGAATAACTTGCTCGCTGCAGGACTGGGTAATATTGTGAGATAAAAAAATCAGCATATTTTGCTGCGTGGTTGTAGGGGTGCTGAAATGATTTAATGACTCCTGGGAAAAATCAAGGAATGGCTCTATATATTGACATAATAACGTTAACTGATCTTAAAATTAAATTTGAAAAACTATTCTATTGAGATTGCATTTTGATTGATGTTTTCAATTTCTGTAAGAAATACCTGATGTCTTCAGATGCTATTTCGGGAAAAATAAACTGCGCCCCAATCGCAAGAATCTCATGATTACACGAATTCACGTGATCGAATATAATAGGTTGATGTCTGTCTCTGTTCGCTTTCGGTTTTTTAAAATTTCAATTGGCTGAATAGCTCAATTTAGATCGCATGTATTCATGGATAGCCTGCATGCTGCAGGACTGGGTAATATTGCGAAATTGAAAAATAGCATATTTCGCTGCGTGGTTATAAAAGTGCTAAAATTATCTCATGACTCCTGGGAGAAATCAAGGAATGGCTCTATATATTGACATAATATCTTTAATTGATTTGAAAATTCAATTCGAAAAGTTATTCGATTAAGATTGCATTTTGATTGTCGTTTTCAATGTCTGTCAAAAATACCTGGTGTATTCAGATGATATTTCGTGAAAAATACACTGCGCCCCAATCGCAAGGATCTTATGATTACACGAATTCACGTGATAGAATATAATAGGTTGATTTCTGTCTCTGTTCGCTTTCAATTTTTTAAAATTTCAATTGGCTAAATAGTTAAATTTAGATCGCATGTATTCATGGATAGCCTGCTCGCTGCAGGACTGAGTAATATTGCGAAATTGAAAAATTAGCATATTTTGCTGCGTGGTTATAGCAGTGCTAAAATGATCTCATGACTCCCGGGAAAAATCAAGGAATGGCTCTATATATTGACATAATAACTTTAATTGATTTGAAAATTCAATTCGAAAAGTTATTCGATTGCGATTGCATTTTGATTGTTGTTTTCAATGTCTGTAAAAAATACCTGATGTCATCAGATGATATTTCGAGGAAAATATACTGCGCCCCAATCGCAAGAATTTCATGATTACACGAACTCACGTGATAGAATATAAGGGGTTGATTTCCGTATCTGTTCGCTTTCGGTTATTTAAAATTTCAATTCGCTGAATAGTTAAATTTAGATCGCAAGTACTTATGGATAACCTACCCGCTACAGGACTTGGTAATATTGCAAAATTGAAAAATCAGCATATTTTGCTTCCTGGTTATAAGAGTGCTGAAACAAATTCATGACTCTTGGGAAAAATCAAGGAGTAGCTCTATACCTTGACATAATAACGTTAATTGATTTGAAAATTCAATTCGAAAAGTTATTTTATTGAGATTGCATTTTGATTGTTGTTTTCAATGTCTGTAAGAAGTACCTGATGTCTTTAGCGGATATTTCGGGAAAAATATACTGCGCCTCAATCGCAGGAATCTCATGATTACCCGGATTCATGTAATAGAATATGAGAGGTTGATTTCTGTCTCTGTTCGCTTTCGGTTTTTTAAAATGTCAATTGGCTGAACAGTTCAATTTAGATAGCATGTATTTATAAATAACTTGCTCGCTGCAGGACTGGGTAATATTGTGAGATTAAAAAATCAGCATATTTCGCTGCGTGGTTATAGGAGTGCAAAAATGATCTCATGACTCCTGGGAAAAATCAAGGAATGGCTCTATATATTGACATAATAACGTTAACTGATTTTAAAATTAAATTTGAAAAACTATTCTATTGAGATTGCATTTTGATTGATGTTTTCAATTTCTGTAAGAAATACCTGATGTCTTCAGATGCTATTTCGGGAAAAATATACTGCGCCCCAATCGCAAGAATCTCATGATTACACGAATTCACGTGATAGAATATAATAGGTTGATGTCTGTCTCTGTTCGCTTTCGGTTTTCTAAAATTTGAATTGACTGCATAGTTCAATTTAGATCGCATGTATTCATATACAGCCTGCTCGCTGCAGGACTGAGTAATATTGCGAATTTGAAAAATTAGCATATTTTGCTGCGTGGTTATAGAAGTGCTAAAATGGTCTCATGACTCCCGGGAAAAATCAAGGAATGGCTTTATATATTGACATAATAACGTTCATTGATTTGAAAATTCTATTCAAAAAGTTATTTGATTGAGATTGAATTTTGATTGTTGTTTTCAATGTCTGTAAAAAATACCTGATGTCATCAGATGATATTTCGAGGAAAATATACTGCGCCCGAATCGCAAGAATCTCATGATTACACTTATTCACGTGATAGAATATAATAGGTTGATTTCTGTCTCTGTTCGCTTTCGGTTTTTTAAAATTTCAATTGGCTGAACAGTTCAATTTAGATCGCATGTAATAATGGATAACCTGCCCGCTACAAGACTTGGTAATATTGCAAAATTGTAAAATTAGCATATTTTGCTGCGTGGTCATAGAAGTGCTGAAACATATTCATGACTCCTGGGAAAAATCAAGGAGTAGCTCTATACCTTGACATAATAACGTTAATTGATTTGAAAATTTAATTCGAAAAGTTATTTTATTGAGATTGCATTTCGAATGTTAATTTCAATATCTGTAAGAAATACCTGATGTCTTCAGATGATATTTCGTGAAAAATATACTGCGCCTCAATCGCAAGAATCTCATGACTACACGAATTCACGTGATAGAATATAATAGGTTAATTTCTGTCTCTGTTCGCTTTCGGTTTTTTAAAATATCAATTGGCTGCACAGTTCAATTCAGATCGCATATATTTATGAATAACCTGCCCGCTACAGGACTTAGTAATATTGCAGAATTGAAATCAGCATATTTTGCTGCGTGGTTATAAGAGTGCTGAAACAAATTCATGTTTCCTGGGAAAAATCAAGGAGTAGCTCTATACCTTGACATAATAACGATAATTGATTTGAAAATTTAATTCGAATAGTTATTTTATTGAGATTGCATTTTGATTGTTGTTTTCAATGTCTGTAAGAAGTACCTGATGTCTTTAGCAGATATTTCGGGAAAAATATACTGCGCCTCAATCGCAAGAATCTCAAGATTACATGAATTCATGTAATAGAATATGAGAGGTTGATTTCTGTCTCTGTTCGCTTGCGGTTTCTTAAAATTTCAATTGGCTTAACAGTTCAATTTAGATCACATGTATTAATGAATAACTTGCTCGCTGCAGGACTGGGTAATATTGTGAGATTAAAAAATCAGCATATTTTGCTGCGTGGTTGTAGGGGTGCTGAAATGATTTAATGACTTCTGGGAAGAATCAAGGAATGGCTCTATATATTGACATAATAACGTTAACTGATCTTAAAATTAAATTTGAAAAACTATTCTATTGAGATTGCATTTTGATTGATGTTTTCAATTTCTGTAAGAAATACCTGATGTCTTCAGATGTTATTTCGGGAAAAATAAACTGCGCCCCAATCGCAAGAATCTCATGATTACACGAATTCACGTGATCGAATATAATAGGTTGATGTCTGTCTCTGATCGCTTTCGGTTTTTTAAAATTTCAATTAGCTGAATAGCTCAATTTAGATCGCATGTATTCATGGATAGCCTGCTCGCTGCAGGACTGGGTAATATTGCGAAATTGAAAAATAGCATATTTCGCTGCGTGGTTATAAAAGTGCTAAAATGATCTCATGACTCCCGGGAAAAATCAAGGAATGGCTCTATATATTGACATAATAACTTTAATTGATTTGAAAATTCAATTCGAAACGATATTCTATTGCGATTGCATTTTGATTGTTGTTTTCAATGTCTCAAAAAAATACCTGATGTATTCAGATGATATTTCGGGGAAATTATACTGCGCCTCAATTGCAAGAATCCAATGAACACTCTTATTTATCTGATAGACGAGAATAAGTTGATTTCTGTATCTGTTTGCTTTCAGTTATTCATTATTTCAATGCGCTGAATAGGAAAATTCAGATCGTAATTATTCTTGTATAACCTGCTTGCTCCAGGACCTGGTAATATTGCAAAATTAAAAAATGTGCATATTTTGCTGCGCGGTTATAAGAGTGCTAAAATAAATTCATGCCTCCTAGGAAAAATCAAGGAATAGCTCTGTACCTTGACATAATAACGTTAATTGATTTGAAAATTCAATTCGAAAAGTTATTACATTGAGATTTCATTTTGATTGTTGTTTTCAATGTCTGTAAGAAATACCTGATGTCTTCAGAGGCTATTTGGGGAAAGATATACTGCGCCTCAATCGCAAGAATCTTATGATTACACTAATTCACGTGATAGAATATAATAGGTTGATTTCTGTCTCTGTTCGCATTCGAGTATTTAAAATTTCAAATCGCTGAATAGTTAAATTTAGATCGCATGTATTTATGAATAACCTGCTCGCTGCAGGACTTGGTAATATTGCGAAATAAAAAAATTACCATATTTTGCTGCGTGGTTATAAGAGTGCTGACATAAATTCATGACTTTTAGGAAAAATCAAGGAATAGCTCTATTCTTTGACATAATAACGTTAATTGACTTGAAAATTCATTTCCAAAAGTTATTTTATTGAGATTGCATTTTGATTGTTGTTTTCAATGTCTGTAAGAAATACCTGATGTCTTTAGCGGATATTTCAGGAAAAATATACTGCGCCCCAATCGCAAGAATCTCATGATTACACGTATTCCTGTAATAGAATAGAATAGGTTGATTTCTCTCTCTGTTTGCATTCTGTTATATAAAATTTCTATTCGCTGAATAGCTAAATTTAGATCGCAAGTATTCATGGTTAACCTGCTCGCTACAGAAATAAGTAATATTGCAAAATTTGAAAATCAGCATATTTTGCTGCGTGGTTATAAAAGTGCTAAAATGATCTTATGACTCCTGGGAAAAATCAAGGAATGGCTCTATATATTGACATAATAACGTTCATTGATTTGAAATTTCAATCCAAAAAGTTATTCTATTGAGATCTCTTTTTGATTGTTGTTTTTAATGTCTGTAAGAAATACCTGATGTCTTTAGCGGATATTTCGGGAAAAATATACTGCGCCTCAATCGCAAGAATCTCATGATTACACTGATTCACGTGATAGAATATAATAAGTTGATTTCTGTCTCTGTTCGCTTTCGGTTTTTTAAAATTACAATTCGCTGAATAGTTGAATTTAGATCGCATGTATTCATGAATAACCTGCTCGCTGCAGGACTTGATAATATTGCGAAATTGAAAAATTAGCATATTTTGCTGCGTGATTATAAGAGTGCTGAAATGATCTCATGACTCCTGGGAAAAATCAAGGAATAGCTCTATACCTTGACATAATAACGTTAATTGATTTGCAAATTCATTTCCAAAAGTTATTTTATTGAGATTGCATTTTGATTGTTGTTTTCAATGTCTGTAAGAAATACCTGATGTCTTTAGCGGATATTTCGGGAAAAATATACTGCGCCCCAATCGCAAGAATCTCATGATTACACGAATTCATGTAATAGAATATAATAGGTTGATTTCTGTCTTTGTTCGCATTCAGTTATTTCAAATTTCTATTCGCTGAATAGCTAAATTTAGATTGCAAGTATTCATGGATAACCTGCTCGCTACAGGAATAACAATATTGCGAAATTTATAAATCAGCATATTTTGCTGCGTGGTTATAAAAGTGCTAAAATGATCTTATGACTCCTGGGAAAAATCAAGGAATGGCTCTATATATTGACATAATAACGTTCATTGATTTGAAAATTCAATTCGAAAAGTTATTCTATTGAGATTGCATTTTGATTGTTGTTTTAAATGTCTGTAAGAAATACCTGATGTCTTCAGATGCTATGTCGGGAAAAATATTCTGCGCCTCAATCGCAAGAATATCATGATTACACTAATTCACGTGATAGAATATAATACGTTGATTTCTGTCTCTGTTCGCTTTCGGTTATATAGAATTTTAATTCGCTGAATAGTTAAATTCAGATCGCATGTATTCATGGATAACCAGCCCGCTGCAGGACTTGGTAATATTGCGGAATCGAAAAATTAACATATTTTGCCAGGTGATTATAAGAGTGCTAAAATGATCTCATGACTCCTGGGAAAAAACAAGGAATAGCTCTATACCTTGACATAATAACGTTAATTGATTTGAAAATTCATTTCCAAAAGTTATTTTATTGAGATTGCATTTTGATTATTGTTTTCAATGTCTGTAAGAAATACCTGATGTCTTTAGCGGATATTTCGGGAAAAATATACTGCGCCTCAATCGCAAGAATCTCATGATTACACTAATTCACGTGATAGAATATAATACGTTGATTTCTGTCTCTGTTCGCTTTCGGTTATATAGAATTTTAATTCGCTGAATAGTTAAATTCAGATCGCATGTATTCATGGATAACCAGCCCGCTGCAGGACTTGGTAATATTGCGGAATTGAAAAATTAACATATTTTGCCAGGTGATTATAAGAGTGCTAAAATGATCTCATGACTCCTGGGAAAAATCAAGGAATAGCTCTATACCTTGACATAATAACGTTAATTGATTTGAAAATTCAATTCGAAAAGTTTTTCGATTGAGATTGCATTTTAATTGTTGTTTTTAATGTCTGTAAGATATACCTGATGTCTTCAGATGCTATTTCGGGAAAAATATACTGCGCCCCAATCGCAAGAATCTCATGATTACACGAATTCAAGTGATAGAATATAATAGGTTGATTTCTTTCTCTGTTCGCTTTCGGTTTTTTGAAATTTCAATTGGCTGCACAGTTCAATTCAGATCGCATGTATTTATGAATAACCTGCCCGCTACAGGACTTGGTAATATAGCAAATGTGAAAAATCAGCATATTTTGCTGCGTGGTTATAAGTGTGCTGAAACAAATTCATGACTCCTGGGAAAAATCAAGGAGTAGCTCTATACCTTTACATAATAACGTTAATTGATTTGAAAATTTAATTCGAAAAGTTATTTTATTGAGATTGCATTTTAATTGTTGTTTTCAATGTCTGTAAGAAGTACCTGATGACTTTATCGGATATTTCGGGAAAAATATACTGCGCCTCAATCGCAAGAATCTCATGATTACACGAAATCATGTAAAAGAATATAAGAGGTTGATTTCTTTCTCTGTTCGCTTTCGGATTTTCAAAATTTCAATTGGCTGAATAGTTCAATTTAGATCGCATGTATTCATGGATAACCTGCTCGTTGCAGGACTGAATAATATTGTGAGATTGAAAATTCAGCATATTTTGCTGCGTGGTTCTGAGAGTGCTGAAATGATCTCATGACTCCTGGGAAAAATCAAGGAATGGCTCTATATATAGAGACCTAATAACGTTAATTGATTCCAAAATTTAATTCGAAATGTTATTCTATTGAGATTGCATTTTGATTGTCTTTTTAATGTCTGTAAGAATTACCTGATGTCTTCAGATGATATTTCGTGAAAAATATACTGCGCCCCAATCGCAAGAATCTCATGATTACACGAATTCACGTGATACAATATAATAGGTTGATTTCTGTCTCTGTTCGCTTTCGGTTTTTTAAAATTTCAATTGGCTGAATGGTTCAATTTAGATCGCATGTATTCATGGATAGCCTGCTCGCTGCAGGACTAGGTAATATTGCGAAATTGAAAAATTAGCATATTTTTCTGCGTGGTTATAAGAGCGCTAAAATGATCTCATGACTCCTGGGAAAAATCAAGGAATGGCTCTATATATAGAGACCTAATAACGTTTATTGATTTGAAAATTAAATTCGAAAAGTTATTCGATTGTGATTGCATTTTGATTGTTGTTTTTAATGTCTGTAAGAAATACCTGATGTCTTCAGATGCTATTTCGGGAAAAATATACTGCGCCTCAATCGCAAGAATCTCATAATTACACGAATTCACGTGATAGAATATGAGAGGTTGATTTCCGTATCTATTCGCTTCCAGTTATTTAAAATTTCAATTTGCTGAAGAGTTAAATTTAGATCGCAAGTATTTATGGATAACCTGCCCGCTACAGGACTTGGTAATATTGTAAAATTGAAAAATTAGCATCTATTGCTGCGTGGTTATAAGAGTGCTGACATAAATTCATGACTCCTGGGAAAAATCAAGGAGTAGCTCCATACCTTGACATAATAACGTTAATTGAATTGAAAATTCAATTCCAAAAGTTATTTTATTGAGATTGCATTTTGATTGTTGTTTTCAATGTCTGTAAGAAGTACCTGATGTCTTTAGCGGATATTTCGGGAAAAATATACTGCGCCCCAATCGCAAGAATCTCATGATTACACGAATTCATGTAATAGAATATGAGAGGTTGATTTCTGTCTCTGTTCACTTTCGGTTATTAAAAATTTCAATTTGCTGAATAGTTAAATTTAGATCGCATGAACTCATGAATAACCTGCTCGCTACAGGACTTGGTAATATCGCAAAATTGAAAAATTAGCATATTTTTCTGCGTGGTTATAAGAGTGCTGACATAAATTCATGACTTTTAGGAAAAATCAAGGAATAGCTCTATACCTTGACATCATAACGTTGATTAATTTAAAAATTCAATTCGAAAAGTTATTTTATTGAGATTGCATTTTGATTGGTCTTTTCAATGTCTGTAAGAAATACCTGATGTCTTTAGCGGATATTTCGGGAAAAATATACTGCGCCTCAATCGCAAGAATCTCATGATTACACTTATTCACGTGATAGAATATAACAGGTTGATTTCTGTCTCTGTTCGCTTTCGGTTTTTTAAATTTTCAATTGGCTTAACAGTTCAATTTAGATCGCATGTATTAATGAATAGCTTGCTCGCTGCAGGACTGAGTAATATTGTGAGATTAAAAAATCAGCATATTTTGCTGCGTGGGTATAGGAGTACTGAAATGATCTCATGACTCCTGGGAAAAATCAAGGAAAGGCTCTATATATTGACATTATAACGTTAATTGATTTATAAATTCAATTCGAAAAGTTATTTTATTGAGATTGCATTTTGATTGGTCTTTTCAATGTCTGTAAGAAATACCTGATGTCTTTAGCGGATATTTCGGGAAAAATATACTGCGCCCCAATCGCAAGAATCTCATGATTACACGAATTCACGTGATAGAATATAATAGGTTGATGTCTGTCTCTGTTTGCTTTCGGTTTTCTAAAAATTTAATTAGCTGCATAGTTCAATTTAGATTGCATGTATTCATGAATAGCCTGCTCGCTGCAGGACTGGGTTATATTGCGAAATTGAAAAATTAGCATATTTTGCTGCGTGGTTATAAAAGTGCTGACATAAATTCATGACTTCTGGGAAAAATCAAGGATTAGCTATATACCTTGACATCATAACGTTAATTAATTAAAAAATTCAATTCGAAAAGTTTTTTCATTGAGATTGCATTTTCATTGTTGTTTCCAATGTCTGTAAGAAATACCTGATGTCTTTAGCGGAAATTTAGGGAAAAATATACTGCGCACCAATCGCAAGAATCTCATGATTACACGAATTCACGTGATAGAATATAATAGGTTGATGTCTGTCTCTGTTTGCTTTCGGTTTTCTAAAAATTTAATTAGCTGCATAGTTCAATTTAGATCGCATGTATTCATGGATAGCCTGCTCGCTGCAGGACTGGGTTATATTGCGAAATTGAAAAATTAGCATATTTTGCTGCGTGGTTATAAAAGTGCTGACATAAATTCATGACTTCTGGGAAAAATCAAGGAGTAGCTCTATACCTTGACATAATAACGTTAATTTATTTGAAAATTTAATTTGAAAAGTTATTCTATTGAGATTGAATTTTGATTGTCTTTTTCAATGTCTGTAAGAAATACATTATGACTTCAGATGATATTTCGTGAAAAATATACTGCGCCCCAATCGCAAGAATCTCATGATTACACGACTTCACGTGCTAGAATATAATAGGTTGATTTCTGTCTCTGTTCGCTTTCGGTTTTTTAAAATTTCATTTGGCTGAATAGTTATATTTAGATCGCATGTATTCATGGATAGCCTGCTCGCTGCAGGACTAGGTAATATTGCGAAATTGAAAAATTAGCATATTTTGCTGCGTGGTTATAAAAGTGCTAAAATGATCTCATGACTTCTGAAGAAATCAAGGAATGGCTCTATATATTGACATAATAACCTTGATTGATTTGAAAATTCAATTCGAAAAGTTATTCGATTGAGATTGCATTTTGATTGTCGTTTTCAATGTCTGTAAAAAATACCTGATGTCATCAGACGATATTTCGTGGAAAATATACTGCGCCCCAATCGCAAGAATTTCATGATTACACGAATTCACGTGATAGAATATAAGAGGTTGATTTCCGTATCTGTTCGCTTTCGGTTATTTAAAATTTTAATTCGCTGAATAGTTAAATTTAGATCGCAAGTATTTATGGATAACCTACTCGCTACAGGACTTGGTAATATTGCAAAATTGGAAAATCAGCATATTTCGCTGCGTGGTTACAAGAGTGCTGAAACAAATTCGTGACTCCTGGTAAAAATCAAGGAGTAGCTCTATACCTTGAGATAATAACGTTAATTGATTTGAAAATTTAATTCAAAAAGTTATTTTATTGAGATTGCATTTTGATTGTTGTTTTCAATGTCTGTAAAAAATACCTGATATCATCAGATGATATCTCGAGGAAAATATACTGCGCCTCAATCGCAAGAATCTCATGATTACACGAATTCATGTAATATTATATGAGAGGTTGATTTCTGTCTATGTTCGCTTTCGGTTTTTTAAAATTTCAATTGGCTGAACAGTTCAATTCAGATCGCATGTATTCATGGATAACCTGCTCGCTGCGGGACTAAATAATATTGTGAGATTGAAAAATCAGCATATTTTGCTGCGTGGTTATGAAAGTGCTGAAATGATCTCATGACTCCTGAGAAAAATCAAGGAATGGCTCTATATATAGAGACCTAATAACGTTAATTGATTCCAAAATTTAATTCGAAAAGTTATTTTATTGAGATTGCATTTTGATTGTTCTTTTCAATGTCTGTAAGAAATACCTGATGTCTTTAGCGGATATTTCGGGAAAAATATACTGCGCCTCAATCGCAAGAATCTCATGATTACACTAATTCACGTGATAGAATATAATAGGTTGATTTCTGTCTCTGTTCGCTTTCGGTTTTTTGAAATTTTAATTGGCTTAACAGTTCAATTTAGATCGCATGTATTAATGAATAACTTGCTCGCTGCAGGACTGAGTAATATTGTGAGATTAAAAAATCAGCATATTTTGCTGCTTCATTATAGGAGTGCTGAAATGATCTCATGTTTCCTGGGAAAAATCAAGGAATGGCTCTAGATATTGACATAATAACGTTAACTGATTTAAAAATTCAATTCGAAAAGTTATTTTATTGAGATTGCATTTTGATTGTTCTTTTCAATGTCTGTAAGAAATACCTGATGTCTTTTGCGGATATTTCGGGAAAAATATACTGCGCCTCAATCGCAAAGATCTCAAGATTACACGAATTCATGTAATACAATATGAGAGATTGATTTCTGTCTCTGTTCGCTTTCGGTTTTTTAAAATTTCAATTGGCTTAACAGTTCAATTTAGATAGCATGTATTCATGAATAACTTGCTCGCTGCAGGACTGGGTAATATTGCGAAATTGAAAAATTAGCATAATTTGCTGCGTGGTTATAAGGGTGCTAAAATGATCTCATGACTCCCGGGGAAAATCAAGGAATGGCTCTATATGTTGACATAATAACGTTAATTGATTTAAAAATTCAATTCGAAAAGTTATTTTATTGAGATTGCATTTTGATTGTTCTTTTCAATGTCTGTAAGAAATACCTGATGTCTTTTGCGGATATTTCGGGAAAAATATACTGCGCCTCAATCGCAAGAACCTCATGATTACACTAGTTCACGTGATAGAATATAATAGGTGGATTTCTGTCTCTGTTCGCTTTCGGTTTTTTAAAATTTCAATTGGCTTAACAGTTCAATTTAGATCGCATGTATTAATGAATAACTTGCTCGCTGCAGGACTGAGTAATATTGTGAGATTAGAAAATCAGCATATTTTGCTGCGTATTTATAGGAGTGCTGAAATGATCTCATGCTTCCTGGGAAAAATCAATGAATGGCTCTAGATATTGACATAATAACGTTAACTGATTTAAAAATTCAATTCGAAAAGTTATTTTATTGAGATTGCATTTTGATTGTTGTTTTCAATGTCTGTAAGAAGTACCTGATGTCTTTAGCAGATATTTCGGGAAAAATATACTGCGCCTCAATCGCAAAGATCTCAAGATTACACGAATTCATGTAATACAATATGAGAGATTGATTTCTGTCTCTGTTCGCTTTCGGTTTTTTAAAATTTCAATTGGCTTAACAGTTCAATTTAGATAGCATGTATTCATGAATAACTTGCTCGCTGCAGGACTGGGTAATATTGCGAAATTGAAAAATTAGCATATTTTGCTGCGTGGTTATAAGGGTGCTAAAATGATCTCATGACTCCCGGGGAAAATCAAGGAATGGCTCTATATGTTGACATAATAACGTTAATTGATTTAAAAATTCAATTCGAAAAGTTATTTTATTGAGATTGCATTTTGATTGTTCTTTTCAATGTCTGTAAGAAATACCTGATGTCTTTTGCGGATATTTCGGGAAAAATATACTGCGCCTCAATCGCAAGAACCTCATGATTACACTAGTTCACGTGATAGAATATAATAGGTGGATTTCTGTCTCTGTTCGCTTTCGGTTTTTTAAAATTTCAATTGGCTTAACAGTTCAATTTAGATCGCATGTATTAATGAATAACTTGCTCGCTGCAGGACTGAGTAATATTGTGAGATTAAAAAATCAGCATATTTTGCTGCGTATTTATAGGAGTGCTGAAATGATCTCATGCTTCCTGGGAAAAATCAAGGAATGGCTCTAGATATTGACATAATAACGTTAACTGATTTGAAAATTAAATTTGAAAAACTATTCTATTGAGATTGCATTTTGATTGATGTTTTCAATTTCTGTAAGAAATACCTGATATCTTCAGATGATATTTCGGGAAAAATATACTGCACCCCAATCGCAAGAATCTCATGATTACACAAATTCACGTGACAGAATATAATAGGTTGATGTCTGTCTCTGTTCGCTTTCGGTTTTCTAAAATTTGAATTAGCTGCATAGTTCAATTTAGATCGCATGTATTCATGGATAGCCTGCTCGCTGCAGGACTGGGTTATATTGCGAAATGGAAAAATTAGCATATTTTGCTGCGTGGTTATAGGAGTGCTAAAATGATCTCATGACTCCCGGGAAAAATCAAGGAATGGCTCTATATATTGACATAATAACATTAATTGACTTGAAAATTAAATTTGAAAAACTATTCTATTGAGATTGCATTTTGATTGATGTTTTCAATTTCTGTAAGAAATACCTGATGTCATCAGATGATATTTCGAGGAAAATATACTGCGCCCTAATCGCAAGAATTTCATGATTACACGAATTCACGTGATAGAATATAATAGGTTGATTTCTGTCTCTGTTCGCTTTCGGTTTTTTTAAAATTTCAATTGGCTGCACAATTCAATTCAGATCGCATGTATTTATAAATAACCTGCCCGCTACAGGACTTAGTAATATTGCAAAATTAAAAAATCAGCATATTTTGCTGCGTGGTTATAAGAGTGCTGAAACACATTCATGACTCCTGGGAAAAATCAAGGAGTAGCTCTATACCTTGACATAATAACGTTAATTGATTTGAAAATTTAATTCGAAAAGTTATTCTATTGAGATTGAATTTTGATTGTGTTTTTCAATGTCTGTAAGAAATACCTGATGTCTTCAGATGATATTTCGTGAAAAATATACTGCGCCCCAATAGCAAGAATCTCATGATTACACGAATTCACGTGATAGAATATAATAGGTTGATTTCTGTCTCTGTTCGCTTTCGGTTTTTTAAAATTTCAATTTGCTAAATAGTTAAATTTAGATCGCATGTATTCATGGATAGCCTGCTCGCTGCAGGACTAGGTAATATTGCGAAATTGAAAAATTGGCATATTTTGCTGCGTGGTTATAAAAGTGCTAAAATGATCTCATGACTTCTGAAGAAATCAAGGAATGGCTCTATATATTGACATAATAACCTTAATTGATTTGAAAATTCAATTCGAAAAGTTATTCGATTGAGAATGCATTTTGATTGTCGTTTTCAATGTCTGTAAAAAATACCTGATGTCATCAGATGATATTTCGAGGAAAATATACTGCGCCCAAATCGCAAGAATTTCATGATTACACGAATTCACGTGATAGAATATAAGAGGTTGCTTTCCGTATCTATTCGCTATCGGTCATTTCAAATTTTAATTCGCTGAATACTTAAATTTAGATCGCAAGTATTCATGGATGACCTGCTCGCTGCAGGACTTGGTAATATCGCAAAATTGAGAAATTAGCATATTTTGCTGCGTGGTTATAAAAGTAAGGACATAAATTCATGACTTCTGGGAAAAATCAAGGATTAGCTATATACCTTGACATCATAACGTCAATTAATTAAAAAATTCAATTCGAAAAGTTATTTTATTGAGATTGCATTTTGATTGTTGTTTCCAATGTCTGTAAGAAATACCTGATGTCTTTAGCGGATATTTCGGGAAACATATACTGCGCCTCAATCGCAAGCATCTCATGATTACACTAATTCACGTGATAGAATATAATAGGTTGATTTCTGTCTCTGTTCGCTTTCAGTGTTTTAAAATTTAAATTGGCTGCACAGTTCAATTCAGATCGCATGTATTTATGAATAACCTGCCCGCTACATGACTTAGTAATATTGCAAAATTAAAAAATCAGCATATTTCGCTGCGTGGTTATAAAAGTGCTGAAACACATTCATGACTCCTAGGAAAAATCAAGGAGAAGCTCTATACCTTGACATAATAACGTTAATTGATTTGAAAATTTAATTCGAAATGTTATTCTATTGAGATTGAATTTTGATTGTCTTTTTCAATGTCTGTAAGAAATACATGATGTCTTCAGATGATATTTCGTGAAAAATATACTGCGCCCCAAGCGCAAGAATCTCATGATTACACGAATTCACGTGATAAAATATAATAGGTTGATTTCTGTCTCTGTTCGCTTTCGGTTTTTTAAAATTTCAATTGGCTGAATAGTTAAATTTAGATCGCATGTATTCATGGATAGCCTGCTCGCTGCAGGACTAGGTAATATTGCGAAATTGAAAAATTAGCATATTTTGCTGCGTGGTTATAATAGTGCTAAAATGATCTCATGACTTCTGAAGAAATCAAGGAATAGCTCTATATATTGACATAATAACCTTAATTGATTTGAAAATTCAATTCGAAAAGTTATACGATTGAGATTGCATTTTGATTGTCGTTTTCAATGTCTGTAAAAAATACCTGATGTCATCAGATGATATTTCGTGGAAAATATACTGCGCCCCAATCGCAAGAATTTCATGATTACACGAATTCACGTGATAGAATATAAGAGGTTGATTTCCGTATCTGTTCGCTTTCGGTTATTTAAAATTTAGATTCGCTGAATAGTTAAATTTAGATTGCAAGTATTTATGGATAACCTACCCGCTACAGGACTTGGTAATATTGCAAAATTGGAAAATCAGCATATTTCGCTGAGTGGTTACAAGAGTGCTGAAACAAATTCATGACTCCTGGGAAAAATCAAGGAGTAGCTCTATACCTTGAGATAATAACGTTAATTGATTTGAAAATTTAATTCGAAAAGTTATTTTATTGAGATTGCATTTTGATTGTTGTTTTCAATGTCTGTGAGAAGTATCTGATGTCTTAAGCGGATATTTCGGGAAAAATATACTGCGCCTCAATCGCAAGAATCTCATGATTACACGAATTCATGTAATAGAATATGAGAGGTTGATTTCTGTCTCTGTTCGCTTTCGGTTTTTTAAAATTTCAATTGGCTGAACAGTTCAATTTAGATCGCATGTATTCATGAAGAACTTGCTCGCTGCAGGACTGGGTAATATTGTGAGATTAAAAAATCAGCATATTTTGCTACGTGGTTATAGGAGTGCTGAAATGATCTCATAACTCCTGGGAGAAATCAAGGAATGGCTCTATATATTGACATAATAACGTTTACTGATTTGAAAATTCGATTTGAAAAACTATTCTATTGAGATTGCATTTTGATTGATGTTTTCATTTTCTGTAAGAAATACCTGATGTCTTCAGATGCTATTTCGGGAAAAATATACTGCGCCCCAATCGCAAGAATCTCATGATTACACGAATTCACGTGATAGAATATAATAGGTTGATGTCTGTCTCTGTTCGCTTTCGGTTTTCTAAAATTTGAATTGACTGCATAGTTCAATTTAGATCGCATGTATTCATATATAGCCTGCTCGCTGCAGGACTGAGTAATATTGCGAATTTGAAAAATTAGCATATTTTGCTGCGTGGTTATAGAAGTGCTAAAATGGTCTCATGACTCCCGGGAAAAATCAAGAAATGGCTTTATATATTGACATAATAACGTTCATTGATTTGAAAATTCTATTCGAAAAGTTATTTGATTGAGATTGAATTTTGATTGTTGTTTTCAATGTCTGTAAAAAATACCTGATGTCATCAGATGATATTTCGAGGAAAATATACTGCGCCCGAATCGCAAGAATCTCATGATTACACTTATTCACGTGATAGAATATAATAGGTTGATTTCTGTCTCTGTTCGCTTTCGGTTTTTTAAAATTTCAATTGGCTGAACAGTTCAATTTAGATCGCATGTAATAATGGATAACCTGCCCGCTACAAGACTTGGTAATATTGCAAAATTGTAAAATTAGCATATTTTGCTGCGTGGTCATAGAAGTGCTGAAACAAATTCATGACTCCTGGGAAAAATCAAGGAGTAGCTCTATACCTTGACATAATAACGTTAATTGATTTGAAAATTTAATTCGAAAAGTTATTTTATTGAGATTGCATTTCGAATGTTAATTTCAATATCTGTAAGAAATACCTGATGTCTTCAGATGATATTTCGTGAAAAATATACTGCGCCTCAATCGCAAGAATCTCATGACTACACGAATTCACGTGATAGAATATAATGGGTTGATTTCTGTCTCTGTTCGCTTTCGGTTTTTTAAAATATCAATTGGCTGCACAGTTCAATTCAGATCGCATATATTTATGAATAACCTGCCCGCTACAGGACTTAGTAATATTGCAAAATTGAAATCAGCATATTTTGCTGCGTGGTTATAAGAGTGCTGAAACAAATTCATGTTTCCTGGGAAAAATCAAGGAGTAGCTCTATACCTCGACATAATAACGTTAATTGATTTGAAAATTTAATTTGAAAAGTTATTTTATTGAGATTGCATTTTGATTGTTGTTTTCAATGTCTGTAAGAAGTACCTGATGTCTTTAGCAGATATTTCGGGAAAAATATACTGCGCCTCAATCGCAAGAATCTCAAGATTACACGAATTCATGTAATAGAATATGAGAGGTTGATTTCTGTCTCTGTTCGCTTGCGGTTTTTTAAAATTTCAATTGGCTTAACAGTTCAATTTAGATCGCATGTATTAATGAATAACTTGCTCGCTGCAGGACTGGGTAATATTGTGGAATTAAAAAATCAGCATATTTTGCTGCGTGGTTGTAGGGGTGCTGAAATGATTTAATGACTCCTCGGAAAAATCAAGGAATGGCTCTATATATTGACATAATAACGTTAACTGATCTTAAAATTAAATTTGAAAAACTATTCTATTCAGATTGCATTTTGATTGATGTTTTCAATTTCTGTAAGAAATACCTGATGTCTTCAGATGCTATTTCGGGAAAAATAAACTGCGCCCCAATCGCAAGAATCTCATGATTACACGAATTCACGTGATCGAATATAATAAGTTGATGTCTGTCTCTGATCGCTTTCGGTTTTTTAAAATTTCAATTGGCTGAATAGCTCAATTTAGATCGCATGTATTCATGGATAGCCTGCTCGCTGCAGGACTGGGTAATATTGCGAAATTGAAAAATAGCATATTTCGCTGCGTGGTTATAAAAGTGCTAAAATGATCTCATGACTCCTATGAAAAATCAAGGAATGGCTCTATATATTGACATAATAACGTTCATTGATTTGAAAATTCAATTCGAAAAGTTTTTCGATTGAGATTGCATTTTGATTGTTGTTTTCAATGTCTGTAAAAAATACCTGATGTCATAAGATGATATTTCGAGGAAAAAATACTGCGCCCGAATCGCAAGAATCTCATGATTACATTAATTCACGTGATAGAATATAATAGGTTGATTTCTGTCTCTGTTCGCTTTCGGTTTTTTAAAATTTCAATTGGCTGCACAGTTCAATTCAGATCGCATGTAATAATAGATAACCTGCCCGCTACAGGACTTGGTAATATTGCAAAATTGGAAAATAAGCATATTTTGCTGCGTGGTTATAAGAGTGCTGAAACAAATTCATGACTCCTGGGAAAAATCAAGGTGTAGCTCTGTACCTTGACATAATAACGTTAATTGATTTGAAAATTAAATTCGAAAAGTTATTTTATTGAGATTGCATTTCGATTATTGTTTTCAATTTCTGTAAGAAATACCTGATGTCTTTAGCGGATATTTCGGGAAAAATATACTGCGCCCCAATCGCAAGAATCTCATGATTACACGAATTCACGTGATAGAATATAATAGGTTAATGTCTGTCTCTGTTCGCTTTCGGTTTTCTAAAATTTTAATTAGCTGCATAGTTCAATTTAGATCGCATGTATTCATGGATAGTTTGCTCGCTGCAGGACTGGGTAATATTGCGAAATTGAAAAATTAGCATATTTTGCTGCGTGGTTATAGAAGTGCTAAAATGATCTCATGACTTCCGGGAAAAATCAAGGAATGGCTCTATATATTGACATAATAACTTTAATTGATTTGAAAATTCAATTCGAAAAATTATTCGATAAAGATTGCATTTTGATTGTTGTTTTCAATGTCTGTAAAAAATACCTGATGTCTTCAGATGATATTTCGTGAGAAATATACTGCGCCCCAATCGCAAGAATCTCATGATTACACGAATTCACGTGATAGAATATAATAGAATGATTTCTGTCTCTGTTCGCTTTCGGTTTTTTAAAATTTCAATTGGCTGAACAGTTCAATTTAGATCGCATGTATTAATGGATCACCTGCCCGCTACAGAACTTGGTAATATTGCAAAATTGGAAAATCAGCATATTTTGCTGCGTGGTTATAAAAGTGCTGAAACAAATTCATGACTCCTGGGAAAAATCAAGGAGTAGCTCTATACCTTGACATAATAACGTTTATTGATTTGAAAATTCAATCTGAAAAGTTATTCTATTGAGATTGCATTTTGATTGTTGTTTTCAATGTCTGTAAAAAATACCTGATGTCATCAGATGATATTTCGAGGAAAATATACTGCGCCCCAATCGCAAGAATTTTATGATTACACGAATTCACGTGATAGAACATAAGAGGTTGATTTCCGCATGTGTTCGCTTTCGGTTATTTGAAATTCCAATTCGCTAAAATGTTAAATTTAGATTGCAAGTATTTATAGATAACCTGCCCGCTTCAGGACTTGGTAATATTGCAAAATTAGAAAATGAGCATAATTTGCTGCGCGGTTATAAAAGTACAAAAATAAATCCATGACTCCTCGAAAATATCAAGGAGTAGCTCTATATGTTGACATTATAACGTTAATTGATTCAAAAATTCAATTCGCAGAGTTATTCTATTGAGATTGCATTTCGATTATTGTTTTTATAGACTCTAAAAAATACCTGATGTCTTTAGATGAAATTGCAGGGAAATCAAACTGCGCCTCAATCGCAAGAATCTAATGATCACTCTTATTTCTTTGATAGACGAGAATAAGTTGATTTCTGTATCTGTTCGCTGTCAGTAATACATTATTCGGATTCGCTGAATGAAAAAATTCAGATTGCAATCATTCGCGAATAACCTGCTTGCTACAGGACTTAGTAATGTTGCAAAATTGGAAAATAAGTTTTATTTTGCTGCGCGGTTATGAGAGTGCTAAAATAAATTTATGTATCCTGGGAAAAATCAAGGAGTGGCTCTAAATATTGACATTATAACGTTAATTGATTTGAAAATTCAATTCGAAAAGTTATTCTCTTGAGATAGCATATTGATTGTTGTTTTCAATGTCTCAATAAAATACCTGATGTCTTTAGATGATATTTCAGGGAAATTATGCTGCGCCTCAATCGCAAGAATCTGATGATTACACGAATTTCTTTGATAGAGTAGAATAGGTTGATTTCTGTTTATGTGCGCTTTCAGGTATTTATAATCTTAATTCGCTAAAAAAAAATATTTAGATCGCAATCATACGCAAATAATGTGCTTGATACAGGACTAGGTGATATTGCGAAATTGGAAAATGAGCATATTTTGCTGCGCGGTTACAAAAGTTGTAAAATAAATTCAATTCGCAAAGTAATTCTATTGAGATTGCATTTTGATTGTTGTTTTTAATATCTCTAAAAAATATCTGATGTCTTTAGATGAAATTCCATAGAAATTATACCGTGCCTCAATCGCAAGAATCTAATGATCACTAATTTCTTTGATAGACGAGAATAAGTTGATTTCTGTATCTGTTCGCTTTCAGTTATGCATAATCTTGATTCGCTGGAAAGAAATATTTTGATCCCAGCTATACGCGGATAATCTGCTTGGTACAGGACTAGGTTATGTTGCAATATTAGGAAATGAGCATATTTTGCTGCGCGGTTATGAAAGTCCTAAAATATATTCATGACTCCTGGGAAAAATCAAGAAATGGCTCTAAATATTGACATAATAACGTTAATTGATTTGAAAATTCAATTCGAAACGATATTCTATTGCGATTGCATTTTGATTGTTGTTTTCAATGTCTCAAAAAAATACCTGATGTATTCAGATGATATTTCGGGGAAATTATACTGCGCCTCAATTGCAAGAATCCAATGAACACTCTTATTTATCTTATAGACGAGAATAAGATGATTTCTGTATCTGTTTGCTTTCAGTTATTCATTATTTCAATGCGCTGAATAGGAAAATTCAGATCATAATTATTCTTGTATAACCTGCTTGCTCCAGGACCAGGTAATATTGCAAAATTAAAAAATGGGTATATTTTGCTGCGCGGTTATAAGAGTGCTAAAATAAATTCATGCCTCCTAGGAAAAATCAAGGAATAGCTCTGTACCTTGACATAATAACGTTAATTGATTTGAAAATTCAATTCGAAAAGTTATTACATTGAGATTTCATTTTGATTGTTGTTTTCAATGTCTGTAAGAAATACCTGATGTCTTCAGAGGCTATTTCGGGAAAGATATACTGCGCCTCAATCGCAAGAATCTTATGATTACACTAATTCACGTGATAGAATATAATAGGTTGATTTCTGTCTCTGTTCGCATTCGGTTATTTAAAATTTTTATTCGCTGAATAGCTAAATTTTGATCGCAAGTATTCATGGATAACCTGCTTGCTCCAGGACTTGTTAATATCGAAAAATTGAAAAATTAGCATATTTTGCTGCGTCGTTATGAGAGTGTTAAAATGATCTCACGACTCCTGGGAAAAATCAAGGAATAGCTCTATATATAGAGACCTAATAACGTTAATTGATTCCAAAATTTAATTCGAAAAGTTATTTTATTGAGATTGCATTTTGTTTGTCTTTTTCAATGTCTGTAAGAAATACCTGAAGTTTTCAGATGATATTTCGGAAAAAATATACTGCGCCCCAATCGCTAGAATCTCATGATTACACGAATTCACGTGATAGAATATCATAGGTTGATTTCTGTCTCTGTTCGCTTTCGGTTTTTTAAAATTACAATTCGCTGAATAGTTGAATTTAGATCGCATGTATTCATGAATAACCTGCTCGCTGCAGGACTTGATAATATTGCGAAATTGAAAAATTAGCATATTTTGCTGCGTGATTATAAGAGTGCTAAAATGATCTCATGACTCCTGGGAAAAATCAAGGAATAGCTCTATACCTTGACATAATAACGTTAATTGATTTGCAAATTCATTTCCAAAAGTTATTTTATTGAGATTGCATTTTGATTGTTGTTTTCAATGTCTGTAAGAAATACCTGATGTCTTTAGCGGATATTTCGGGAAAAATATACTGCGCCCCAATCGCAAGAATCTCATGATTACACGAATTCATGTAATAGAATATAATAGGTTGATTTCTGTCTTTGTTCGCATTCAGTTATTTAAAATTTCTATTCGCTGAATAGCTAAATTTAGATCGCAAGTATTCATGAATAACCTGCTCGCTACAGTAATAATAATTTTGCGAAATTTATAAATCAGCATATTTTGCTGCGTGGTTATAAAAGTGCTAAAATGATCTTAGGACTCCTGGGAAAAATCAAGGAATGGCTCTATATATTGACATAATAACGTTCATTGATTTGAAAATTCACTTCGAAAAGTTATTCTATTGAGATTGCATTTTGATTGTTGTTTTAAATGTCTGTAAGAAATACCTGATGACTTCAGATGCTTTGTCGAGAAAAATATACTGCGCCTCAATCGCAAGAATCTCATGATTACACTAATTCACGTGATAGAATATAATACGTTGATTTCTGTCTCTGTTCGCTTTCGGTTATATAGAATTTTAATTCGCTGAATAGTTAAATTCAGATCGCATGTATTCATGGATAACCAGCCCGCTGCAGGACTTGGTAATATTGCGGAATTGAAAAATTAGCATATTATGCCAGGTGATTATAAGAGTGCTAAAATGTTCTCATGACTCCTGGGAAAAATCGTGGAATAGCTCTATACCTTGACATAATAACGTTAATTGATTTGAAAATTCATTTCCAAAAGTTATTTTATTGAGATTGCATTTTGATTATTGTTTTCAATGTCTGTCAGAAATACCTGATGTCTTTAGCGGATATTTCGGGAAAAATATACTGCGCCTCAATCGCAAGAATCTCATGATTACACTAATTCACGTGATAGAATATAATAAGTTGATTTCTGTCTCTGTTCGCTTTCGGTTTTTTAAAATTACAATTCGCTGAATAGTTGAATTTAGATCGCATGTATTCATGAATAACCTGCTCGCTGCAGGGCTTGGTAATATCGCGAAATTAAAAAATTAGCATATTTTGCCAGGTGATTATAAGAGTGCTAAAATGATCTTATGACTCCTGGGAAAAATCAAGGAATAGCTCTATACCTTGACATAATAACGTTAATTGATTTGAAAATTCAATTCGAAAAGATTTTCGATTGAGATTGCATTTTGATTGTTGTTTTTAATGTCTGTAAGATATACCTGATGTTTTCAGATGCTATTTCGGGAAAAATATACTGCGCCCCAATCGCAAGAATCTCATGATTACACGAATTCAAGTGATAGAATATAATAGGTTGATTTCTTTCTCTGTTCGCTTTCGGTTTTTTACAATTTCAATTAGCTGCACAGTTCAATTCAGATCGCATGTATTTATGAATAACCTGCCCGCTACAGGACTTAGTAATATAGCAAATGTGAAAAATCAGCATATTTTGCTGCGTGGTTATAAGTGTGCTGAAACAAATTCATGACTCCTGGGAAAAATCAAGGAGTAGCTCTATACCTTTACATAATAACGTTAATTGATTTGAAAATTTAATTCGAAAAGTTATTTTATTGAGATTGCATTTTGATTGTTGTTTTCAATGTCTGTAAGAAGTACCTGATGACTTTATCGGATATTTCGGGAAAAATATACTGCGCCTCAATCGCAAGAATCTCATGATTACACGAAATCATGTAAAAGAATATAAGAGGTTGATTTCTTTCTCTGTTCGCTTTCGGTTTTTCAAAATTTCAATTGGCTGAATAGTTCAATTTAGATCGCATGTATTCATGGATAACCTGCTCGTTGCAGGACTGAATAATATTGTGAGATTGAAAAATCAGCATATTTTGCTGCGTGGTTCTGAGGGTGCTGAAATGATCTCATGACTCCTGGGAAAAATCAAGGAATGGCTCTATATATAGAGACCTAATAACGTTAATTGATTCCAAAATTCAATTCGAAAAGTTATTCTATTGAGATTGCATTTTGATTGTCTTTTTTAATGTCTGTAAGAATTACCTGATGTCTTCAGATGATATTTCGTGAAAAATATACTTCCCCTCAATCGCAAGAATCTCATGATTACACGAAATCATGTAAAAGAATATAAGAGGTTGATTTCTTTCTCTGTTCGCTTTCGGTTTTTCAAAATTTCAATTGGCTGAATAGTTCAATTTAGATCGCATGTATTCATGGATAACCTGCTCGTTGCAGGACTGAATAATATTGTGAGATTGAAAAATCAGCATATATGGCTGCGTGGTTCTGAGAGTGCTGAAATGATCTCATGACTCCTGGGAAAAATCAAGGAATGGCTTTATATATAGAGACCTAATAACGTTTACTGATTTGAAAATTAAATTCGAAAAGTTATTCGATTGTGATTGCATTTTGATTGTTGTTTTTAATGTCTGTAAGAAATACCTGATGTCTTCAGATGCTATTTCGGGAAAAATATACTGCGCCTCAATCGCAAGAATCTCATAATTACACGAATTCACGTGATAGAATATGAGAGGTTGATTTCCGTATCTATTCGCTCCCGGTTATTTAAAATTTCAATTTGCTGAAGAGTTAAATTTAGATCGCAAGTATTTATGGATAATCTGCCCGCTACAGGACTTGGTAATATTGCAAAATTGAAAAATTAGCATCTATTGCTGCGTGGTTATAAGAGTGCTGACATAAATTCATGACTCCTGGGAAAAGTCAAGGAGTAGCTCCATACCTTGACATAATAACGTTAATTGAATTGAAAATTCAATTCCAAAAGTTATTTTATTGAGATTGCATTTTGATTGTTGTTTTCAATGTCTGTAAGAAATACCTGATGTCTTTAGCGGATATTTCGGGAAAAATATACTGCGCCGCAATCGCAAGAATCTCATGATTAGACGAATTCATGTAATAGAATATGAGAGGTTGATTTCTGTCTCTGTTCGATTCCGGTTATTAAAAATTTCAATTCGCTGAATAGTTTAATTTAGATCACAAGTATTCATGGATAACATGCTCGCCACAGGACTTGGTAATATCGAAAAATTGAAAAATTTGCATATATTGCTGCGTGGTTATAAAAGTGCTGACATAAATTCATGACTTCTGGAAAAAATCAAGGAATAGGTCTATACCTTGACATCATAACGTTAATTAATTTAAAAATTCAATTCGAAAAACTGTTCTATTGAGATTGCATTTTGATTGATGTTTTCAATTTCTGTAAGAAATACCTGATGTATTCAGATTATATTTCGGGAAAAATATTCTGCGCCCGAATAACAAGAATCTTATGAATACACGAATTCACGTGATAGAATATCATAGGTTGATTTCTGTCTCTGTTCGCTTTTGGTTTTGTAGAATTTCAATTGGCTGCACAGTTCAATTCAGATCGCATGTATTTATGAATAACCTGCCCGCTACAGGACTTAGTAATATTGCAAATGTGAAAAATCAGCATATTTTGCTGCGTGGTTATAAGAGTGCTAAAATGATCTCATGACTCCTGGGAAAAATCAAGGAATGGCTCTATATATTGACATAATAACGTTCATTGATTTGAAAATTCAATTCGAAAAGTTATTCGATTGAGATTGCATTTTGATTGTTGTTTTCAATGTCTGTAAAAAATACCTGATGTCATCAGATGATATTTTGAGGAAAATATACTGCGCCTGAATCGCAAGAATCTCATGATTACACTAATTCACGTGATAGAATATAATAGGTTGATTTCTGTCACTGTTCGCTTTCGGTTTTTTAAAATTTTAATTGGCTGAACAGTTCATTTTAGATCGCATGTATTAATCGATAACCTGCCCGCTACAGGACTTGGTAATATTGCAAAATTGGAAAATCAGCATATTTTGCTGCGTGGTTATAAAAGTGCTAAAACAAATTCATGACTCCTGGGAAAAATCAAGGAGTAGCTCTATACCTTGACATAATAACGTTTATTGATTTGTAAATTCAAGCTGAAAAGTTATTCTATTGAGATTGCATTTTGATTGTTGTTTTCAATGTCTGTAAGAAGTACCTGATGTCTTTAGCGGATATTTCGGGAAAAATATACTGCGCCTAAATCGCAAGAATCTCATGATCACACGAATTCATGTAATAGAATTTGAAAGGTTGATTTCTGTCTCTGTTCGCTTTCGGTTTTTTAAAATTTTAATTGGCTGAACAGTTTAATTTAGATCGCATGTTTTTATGAATAACTTGCTTGTTGCAGGACTGAGTAATATTGTTAGATTGAAAAATCAGCATATTTAGCTGCGTGGTTATGAGAGTGCTAAAATGATCTCATGACTCCTGGGAAAAATCAAGGAATGGCTCTATATATAGAGACCTAATAACGTTAATTGATTCCAAAATTTAATTCGAAAAGTTATTCTATTCAGATTGCATTTTGATTGTCTTTTTCAATGTCTGTAAGAAATACCTGATGTCTACAGATGATATTTCGTGAAAAATTTACTGCGCCCCAATCGCAAGAATCTCATGATTACACGAATTCACGTGATAGAATATAATAGGTTGATTTCTGTCTCTGTTTGCTTTCGGTTTTTTAAAATTTCAATTGGCTGAATAGCTTAATTTAGATCGCATGTTTTCATGTATAGTCTGCTCGCTGCAGGACTGGGTAATATTGTGAAATTGAAAAATAGCATATTTTGCTGCGTGGTTATAAAAGTGCTAAAATGATCTCATGACTCCTGGAAGAAATCAAGGAGTAGCTCTATACCTTGACATAATAACGTTAATTGATTTGAAAATTAAATTTGAAAAGTGATTTTATTGAGATTGCATTTTGATTGTTGTTTTCAATGTCTGTAAGAAGTACTTGATGTCTTTAGCAGATATTTCGGGAAAAATATACTGCGCCTCAATCGCAATGATCTCAAGATTACACGAATTCATGTAATAGAATATGAGAAGTTGATTTCTGTCTCTGTTTGCTTTCGGTTTTTTAAAATTTGAATTGGCTTAACAGTTCAATTTAGATAGCATGTATTCATGAAGAACTTGCTCGCTGCAGGACTGGGTAATATTGCCAAATTAAAAAATTAGCATATTTTGCTGCGTGGTTATAAGGGTGCTAAAATGATCTCAAGACTCCTAGGGAAAATCAAGGAATGGCTTTATATGTTGACATTATAACGTTAATTGATTTATAAATTCAATTCGAAAAGTTATTCGATTGAGATTGCATTTTGATTGTTGTTTTCAATGTCTGTAAGAAGTACCTGATGTCTTTAGCGGATATTTCGGGAAAAATATACTGCGCCCCAATCGCAAGAATCTCATGATTACACGAATTCATGTAATAGAATATGAGAGGTTGATTTCTGTCTCTGTTCGCTTTCGGTTATTAAAAATTTCAATTTGCTGAATAGTTAAATTTAGATCGCATGAACTCATGAATAACCTGCTCGCTACAGGACTTGGTAATATCGCAAAATTGAAAAATTAGCATATTTTTCTGCGTGGTTATAAGAGTGCTGACATAAATTCATGACTTTTAGGAAAAATCAAGGAATAGCTCTATACCTTGACATCATAACGTTGATTAATTTAAAAATTCAATTCGAAAAGTTATTTTATTGAGATTGCATTTTGATTGGTCTGTTCAATGTCTGTAAGAAATACCTGATGTCTTTAGCGGATATTTCGGGAAAAATATACTGCGCCTCAATCGCAAGAATCTCATGATTACACTTATTCACGTGATAGAATATAATAGGTTGATTTCTGTCTCTGTTCGCTTTCGGTTTTTTAAAATTTGAATTGGCTTAACAGTTCAATTTAGATCGCATGTATTATTGAATAACTTGCTCGCTGCAGGACTGAGTAATATTGTGAGATTAAAAAATCAGCATATTTTGCTGCGTGGGTATAGGAGTGCTGAAATGATCTCATGACTCCTGGGAAAAATCAAGGAAAGGCTCTATATATTGACATAATAACGTTAACTGATTTGAAAATTAAATTTGAAAAACTATTCTATTGAGATTGCATTTTGATTGATGTTTTCAATTTCTGTAAGAAATACCTGATGTCTTCAGATGATATTTCGGGAAAAATATACTGCGCCCCAATCGCAAGAATCTCATGATTACGGGAATTCACGTGATAGAATATAATAGGTTGATGTCTGTCTCTGTTTGCTTTCGGTTTTCTAAAAATTTAATTAGCTGCATAGTGCAATTTAGATCGCATGTATTCATGGATAGCCTGCTCGCTGCAGGACTGGGTTATATTGCGAAATTGAAAAATTAGCATATTTTGCTGCGTGGTTATAAAAGTGCTGACATAAATTCATGACTTCTGGGAAAAATCAAGGAGTAGCTCTATACCTTGACATACTAACGTTAATTTATTTGAAAATTTAATTTGAAAAGTTATTTTATTGAGATTGAATTTTGATTGTCTTTTTTAATGTCTGTAAGAAATACATTATGACTTCAGATGATATTTCGTGAAAAATATACTGCGCCCCAATCGCATGAATCTCATGATTACACGAATTCACGTGCTAGAATATAATAGGTTGATTTCTGTCTCTGTTCGCTTTCGGTTCTTTAAAATTTCAATTGGCTGAATAGTTAAATTTAGATCGCATGTATTCATGGATAGCCTGCTCGCTGCAGGACTAGGTAATATTGCGAAATTGAAAAATTAGCATATTTTGCTGCGTCGTTATAAAAGTGCTAAAATGATCTCATGACTTCTGAAGAAATCAAGGAATGGCTCTATATATTGACATAATAACCTTGATTGATTTGAAAATTCAATTCGAAAAGTTATTCGATTGAGATTGCATTTTGATTGTCGTTTTCAATGTCTGTAAAAAATACCTGATGTCATCAGACGATATTTCGTGGAAAATATACTGCGCCCCAATCGCAAGAATTTCATGATTACACGAATTCACGTGATAGAATATAAGAGGTTGATTTCCGTATCTGTTCGCTTTCGGTTATTTAAAATTTTAATTCGCTGAATAGTTAAATTTAGATCGCAAGTATTTATGGATAACCTACCCGCTACAGGACTTGGTAATATTGCAAAATTGGAAAATCAGCATATTTCGCTGCGTGGTTACAAGAGTGCTGAAACAAATTCATGACTCCTGGTAAAATTCAAGGAGTAGCTCTATACCTTGAGATAATAACGTTAATTGATTTGAAAATTTAATTCGGAAAGTTATTTTATTGAGATTGCATTTTGATTGTTGTTTTCAAAGTCTGTAAGAAGTATCTGATGTCTTTAGCGGATATTTCGGGAAAAATATACTGCGCCTCAATCGCAAGAATCTCATGATTACACGAATTCATGTAATAGAATATGAGAGGTTGATTTCTGTCTATGTTCGCTTTCGGTTTTTTAAAATTTCAATTGGCTGAACAGTTCAATTTAGATCGCATGTATTCATGAAGAACTTGCTCGCTGCAGGACTGGGTAATATTTTGAGATTAAAAAATCAGCATATTTTGCTACGTGGTTATAGGAGTGCTGAAATGATCTCATGACTCCTGGGAAAAATCAAGGAATGGCTCTATATATTGACATAATAACGTTAACTGATTTGAAAATTCAATTTGAAAAACTATTCTATTGAGATTGCATTTTGATTGATGTTTTCAATTTCTGTAAGAAATACCTAAAGTCTTCAGATAATATTTCGGGAAAAATATACTGCGCCCCAATCGCAAGAATCTCATAATTACACGAATTCATGTGATAGAATATAATAGGTTAATGTCTGTCTCTGTTCGCTTTCAGTTTTTAAAATTTCAATTGGCTGCACAGTTCAATTCAGATCGCATATATTTATGAATAACCTGCCCGCTACAGGACTTAGTAATATTGCGAAATTGAAATCAGCATATTTTGCTGCGTGGTTATAAGAGTGCTGAAATAAATTCATGACTTCTGGGAAAAATCAAGGAGTAGCTCTATACCTTGACATAATAACGTTAATTGATTTGAAAATTGAATTCGTGCAGTTATTTTATTGAGATTGCATATTGATTGCTGTTTTCAATGTCTGTAAGAAGTACCTGATGTCTTTAGCAGATATTTCGGGAAAAATATACTGCGCCTCAATCGCAAAGATCTCAAGATTACACGAATTCATGTAATAGAATATGAGAAGTTGATTTCTGTCTCTGTTCGCTTTCGGTTTTGTAAAATTTCAATTGGCTTAACAGTTCAATTTAGATAGCATGTATTCATGAATAACTTGCTCGCTGCAGGACTGGGTAATATTGCGAAATTGAAAAATTGGCATATTTTGCTGCGTGGTTATAAGGGTGCTAAAATGATCTCATGACTCCCGGGGAAAATCAAGGAATGGCTCTATATGTTGACATAATAACGTTAATTGATTTAAAAATTCAATTTGAAAAGTTATTTTATTGAGATTGCATTTTGATTGTTCTTTTCAATGTCTGTAAGAAATACCTGATGTCTTTAGCGGATATTTCGGGAAAAATATACTGCGCCTCAATCGCAAGAATCTCATGATTACACGAATTCACGTGACAGAATATAATAGGTTGATGTCTGTCTCTGTTCGCTTTCGGTTTTCTAAAATTTGAATTAGCTGCATAGTTCAATTTAGATCGCATGTATTCATGGATAGCCTGCTCGCTGCAGGACTAGGTAATATTGCGAAATTGAAAAATTGGCATATTTTGCTGCGTGGTTATAGAAGTGCTAAAATGATCTCATGACTTCTGAAGAAATCAAGGAAAGGCTCTATATATTGACATAATAACCTTAATTGATTTGAAAATTCAATTCGAAACGTTATTCGATTGAGAATGCATTTTGATTGTCGTTTTCAATGTCTGTAAAAAATACCTGATGTCATCAGATGATATTTCGAGGAAAATATACTGCGCCTCAATCGCAAGAATTTCATGATTACAGGAATTCACGTGATAGAATATAAGAGGTTGCTTTCCGTATCTATTCGCTTTCGGTTATTTCAAATTTTAATTCGCTCAATACTTTAATTTAGATCGCAAGTATTCATGGAAAACCTGCTCGCTGCAGGACTTGGTAATATCGCAAAATTGAAAAATTAGCATATTTTGCTGCGTGGTTATAAATGTAAGGACATAAATTCATGACTTCTGGGAAAAATCAAGGATTAGCTATATACCTTGACATCATAACGTTAATTAATTAAAAAATTCAATTCGAAAAGTTATTTTATTGAGATTGCATTTTGATTGTTGTTTCCAATTTCTTTAAGAAATACCTGATGTATTTAGCGGATATTTCGGGAAACATATACTGCGCCTCAATCGCAAGCATCTCATGATTACACTAATTCACGTGATAGAATATAATAGGTTGATTTCTGTCTCTGTTCGCTTTCGGTGTTTTAAAATTTCAATTGGCTGCACAGTTCAATTCAGATCGCATGTATTTATGAATAACCTGCCCGCTACAGGACTTAGTAATATTGCAAAATTAAAAAATCAGCATATTTTGCTGCGTGGTTATAAGAGTGCTGAAACACATGCATGACTCCTGGGAAAAATCAAGGAGTAGCTCTATACCTTGACATAATAACGTTAATTGATTTGAAAATTTAATTCGAAATGTTATTCTATTGAGATTGAATTTTGATTGTCTTTTTCAATGTCTGTAAGAAATACATGATGTCTTCAGATGATATTTCGTGAAAAATATACTGCGCCCCAATCGCAAGAATCTCATGATTACACGAATTCACGTGATAAAATATAATATGTTGATTTCTGTGTCTGTTCGCTTTCGGTTTTTTAAAATTTCAATTTGCTGAATAGTTAAATTTAGATCGCATGTATTCATGGATAGCCTGCTCGCTGCAGGACAAGGTAATATTGCGAAATTGAAAAATTAGCAAATTTTGCTGCGTGGTTATAATAGTGCTAAAATGATCTCATGACTTCTGAAGAAATCAAGGAATAGCTCTATATATTGACATAATAACCTTAATTGATTTGAAAATTTAATTCGAAAAGTTATACGATTGAGATTGCATTTTGATTGTCGTTTTCAATGTCTGTAAAAAATACCTGATGTCATCAGATGATATTTCGTGGAAAATATACTGCGCCCCAATCGCAAGAATTTCATGATTACACGAATTCACGTGATAGAATATAAGAGGTTGATTTCCGTATCTGTTCGCTTTCGGTTATTTAAAATTTCAATTCGCTGGAAAGTTAAATTTAGATTGCAAGTATTTATGGATAACCTACCCGCTACAGGACTTGGTAATATTGCAAAATTGGAAAATCAGCATATTTCGCTGAGTGGTTACAAGAGTGCTGAAAGAAATTCATGACTTTTAGGAAAAATCAAGGAGTAGCTCTATACCTTGAGATAATAACGTTAATTGATTTGAAAATTTAATTCGAAAAGTTATTTAATTGAGATTGCATTTTGATTGTTGTTTTCAATGTCTGTGAGAAGTATCTGATGTCTTTAGCGGATATTTCGGGAAAAATATACTGCGCCTCAATCGCAAGAATCTCATGATTACACGAATTCATGTAATAGAATATGAGAGGTTGATTTCTGTCTCTGTTCGCTTTCGGTTTTTTAAAATTTCAATTGGCTGATCAGTTCAATTTAGATCGCATGTATTCATGAAGAACTTGCTCGCTGCAGGACTGGGTAATATTGTGAGATTAAAAAATCAGCATATTTTGCTACGTGCTTATAGGAGTGCTGAAATGATCTCATAACTCCTGGGATAAATCAAGGAATGGCTCTATATATTGACATAATAACGTTTACTGATTTGAAAATTCGATTTGAAAAACTATTCTATTGAGATTGCATTTTGATTGATGTTTTCAATTTCTGTAAGAAATACCTGAAGTCTTCAGATGATATTTCGGGAAAAATATACTGCGCCCCAATCGCAAGAATCTCATGATTACACGAATTCACGTGATAGAATATAATAGGTTGATGTCTGTCTCTGTTCGCTTACGGTTTTTTAAATTTTAATTATCTGCATGATTCAATATAGATCGCATGTATTCATATATAGCCTGCTCGCTGCAGGACTGGGTAATATTGTAAGATTAAAAAATCAGCATATTTTGCTGCGTGGTTATAGAAGTGCTAAAATGATCTCATGACTCCCGGGAAAAATCAAGGAATGGCTCTATATATTGACATAATAACGTTAATTGATTTGAAAATTCAATTCGTAAAGTTATTCTATTGAGATTGCATTTTGATTGTCTTTTTCAATGTCTGTAAGAAATACCTGATGTCTTCAGATTATATTTCGGGAAACATATACTGCGCCCCAATCGCAAGAATCTCATGATTACACGAATTCACGTGATAGAATATAATAGGTTGATTTCTGTCTCTGTTCGCTTTTGGTTTTTTAAAATTTCAATTGGCTGCACAGTTCAATTCAGATCGCATATATTTATGAATAACCTGCCCGCTACAGGACTTCGTAATATTGCAAAATTGAAATCAGCATATTTTGCTGCGTGGTTATAAGACTGCTGAAACAAATTCATGACTCCTGGGAAAAATCAAGGAGTAGCTCTATACCTTGACATAATAACGTTAATCAATTTGAAAATTTAATTCGAAAAGTTATTTTATTGAGATTGCATTTTGATTGTTGTTTCCAATGTCTGTGAGACGTACCTGATGTCTTAAGCGGATATTTCGGGAAAAATATACTTCGCCTCAATCGCAAGAATCTCATGATTACCCGAATTCATGTAATAGAATATGAGAGGTTTATTTCTGTCTCTGTTCGCTTTCGGTTTTTTCAAATTTCAATTGGCTAAACAGTTCAATTTAGATAGCATGTATTCATAAATAACTTGCTCGCTGCAGAACTGGGTAATATTGTGAGATTCAAAAATCAGCATATTTTGCTGCGTGGTTATAGGAGTGCAAAAATGATCTCATGACTCCTGGGAAAAATCAAGGAGTAGCTCTATACCTTGACATAATAACGTTAATTGATTTGAAAATTTAATTCGAAATGTTATTCTATTGAGATTGAATTTTCATTGTCTTTTTCAATGTCTGTAAGAAATACATGATGTCTTCAGATGATATTTCGTGAAAAATATACTGCGCCCCAATCGCAAGAATCTCATGATTACACGAATTCACGTGATAAAATATAATATGTTGATTTCTGTCTCTGTTCGCTTTCGGTTTTTTAAAATTTCAATTGGCTGAATAGTTAAATTTAGATCGCATGTATTCATGGATAGCCTGCTCGCTGCAGGACTAGGTAATATTGCGAAATTGAAAAATTAGCATATTTTGCTGCGTGGTTATAAAAGTGCTAAAATGATCTCATGACTTCTGAAGAAATCAAGGAATGGCTCTATATATTGACATAATAACCTTAATTGATTTGAAAATTCAATTCGGAAAGTTATTCGATTGAGATTGCATTTTGATTGATGTTGTCAATGTCTGTAAGAAATACCTGATGTCTTTAGCGGATATTTCGGGGAAAATATACTGCGCCTCAATCGAAAGCATCTCATGATTACACTAATTCACGTGATAGAATATAATAGGTTGATTTCTGTCTCTGTTCGCTTTTGGTTTTTTAAAATTTCAATTGGCTGAATAGTTCAATTTAGATCGCATGTTTTCATGGATAGCCTGCTCGCTGCAGGACTGGGTAATATTGCGAAATTGAAAAATTAGCATATTTTGCTTCGTGGTTATAGAAGTGCTAGATTGATCTCATGACTCCCGGGGAAAATCAAGGAATGGCTCTTTATATTGACATAATAACGTTAATTGATGTATAAATTCAATTCGAAAAGTTATTCGTTTGAGATTGCATTTTGATTGTTGTTTTCAATATCTGTAAAAAATACCTGATGTCATCAGATTATATTTCGAGGAAAATATACTGCGCCCTAATCGCAAGAATTTCATGATAACACGAATTCACGTGATGGAATATAAGAAGTTGATTTCCGTATCTATTCGCTTTCGGTTAATTAAAATTTTAATTCGCTGAATAGTTAAATTTACATCGCAAGTATTCATGGATAACCTGCCCACTACAGGACTTGGTAATATTGCAAAATTGACAACTCAGCATATTTTGCTGCGTGGTTACAAGAGTGCTGAAACAAATTCATGACTCCCGGGAAAAATCAAGGTGTAGCTCTATACCTTGACATAATAACGTTAATTGATTTGAAAAGTTAATTCGAAAAGTTATTTTATTGATATTGCATTTTGATTGTTGTTTTTAATGTATGTAAGAAGTACCTGATGTCTTTAGCGGATATTTCGGGAAAAATATAATGCGCCTCAATCGCAAGAATCTCTTGATTACACGAATTCATGTAATAGAATATGAGAGGTTGATTTCTGTCTCTGTTCGCTTTCGGTTTTTTAAAATTTCAATTGGCTGAACAGTTCAATTTAGATCGCATGTATTCATGGATAACCTGCTCGCTGCAGGACTAAATAATATTGTGAGATTGAAAAATCAGCATATTTTTCTGCGTGGTTATGAAAGTGCTGAAATATTCTCATGACTCCTGGGAAAAATCAAGGAATGGCTCTATATATAGAGACCTAATAACGTTAATTGATTCCAAAATTTAATTCGAAAAGTTTTTCTATTGAGATTGCATTTTGATTGTCTTTTTTAATGTCTGTAAGAATTACCTGATGTCTTCAGATGATATTTCGTAAAAAATATACTGCGCCCCAATCGCAAGAATCTCATGATTACACGAATTCACGTAATAGAATGTAATAGGTTGATTTTTGTCTCTGTTCGCTTTCGGTTTTTTAAAATTTCCATTGGCTAAACAGTTCAATTTAGATCGCATGTATTCATGAATAACTTGCTTGCTGCAGGACTGAGTAATATTGTGAGATTAAAAAATCAGCATATATTGCTGCGTGGTTATAGGAGTGCTAGAATGATCTCATGACTCCTGGGAAAAATCAAGGAATGGCTCTATATATAGACCTAATAATGTTAATTGATTCCAAAATTTAATTCGGAAAGTTATTCTATTAAGATTGCATTTTGATTGTCTTTTTTAATAGCTGTAAGAATTACCTGATGTCTTCAGATGATATTTCGTGGAAAATATACTGCGCCCCAATCGCTAGAATCTCATGATTACACGAATTCACGTGATAGAATATAATAGGTTGATGTCTGTCTCTGTTCGCTTTCGGTTTTCTAAAACTTCAATTGGCTGAATAGTTCAATTTAGATCGCATGTATTCATGGATAGCCTGCTCGCTGCAGGACTAGGTAATATTGCGAAATTGAAAAATTAGCATATTTTGCTGCGTGGTTATAAAAGTGCTAAAATGATCTCATGACTTCTGAAGAAATCAAGGAATGGCTCTATATATTGACATAATAACCTTAATTGATTTGAAAATTCAATTCGGAAAGTTATTCGATTGAGATTGCATTTTGATTGATGTTGTCAATGTCTGTAAGAAATACCTGATGTCTTTAGCGGATATTTCGGGGAAAATATACTGCGCCTCAATCGAAAGCATCTCATGATTACACTAATTCACGTGATAGAATATAATAGGTTGATTTCTGTCTCTGTTCGCTTTTGGTTTTTTAAAATTTCAATTGGCTGAATAGTTCAATTTAGATCGCATGTTTTCATGGATAGCCTGCTCGCTGCAGGACTGGGTAATATTGCGAAATTGAAAAATTAGCATATTTTGCTTCGTGGTTATAGAAGTGCTAGATTGATCTCATGACTCCCGGGGAAAATCAAGGAATGGCTCTTTATATTGACATAATAACGTTAATTGATGTATAAATTCAATTCGAAAAGTTATTCGTTTGAGATTGCATTTTGATTGTTGTTTTCAATATCTGTAAAAAATACTTGATGTCATCAGATTATATTTCGAGGAAAATATACTGCGCCCTAATCGCAAGAATTTCATGATAACACGAATTCACGTGATGGAATATAAGAAGTTGATTTCCGTATCTATTCGCTTTCGGTTAATTAAAATTTTAATTCGCTGAATAGTTAAATTTACATCGCAAGTATTCATGGATAACCTGCCCACTACAGGACTTGGTAATATTGCAAAATTGACAACTCAGCATATTTTGCTGCGTGGTTACAAGAGTGCTGAAACAAATTCATGACTCCCGGGAAAAATCAAGGTGTAGCTCTATACCTTGACATAATAACGTTAATTGATTTGAAAATTTAATTCGAAAAGTTATTTTATTGATATTGCATTTTGATTGTTGTTTTTAATGTATGTAAGAAGTACCTGATGTCTTTAGCGGATATTTCGGGAAAAATATAATGCGCCTCAATCGCAAGAATCTCTTGATTACACGAATTCATGTAATAGAATATGAGAGGTTGATTTCTGTCTCTGTTCGCTTTCGGTTTTTTAAAATTTCAATTGGCTGAACAGTTCAATTTAGATCGCATGTATTCATGGATAACCTGCTCGCTGCAGGACTAAATAATATTGTGAGATTGAAAAATCAGCATATTTTTCTGCGTGGTTATGAAAGTGCTGAAATATTCTCATGACTCCTGGGAAAAATCAAGGAATGGCTCTATATATAGAGACCTAATAACGTTAATTGATTCCAAAATTTAATTCGAAAAGTTTTTCTATTGAGATTGCATTTTGATTGTCTTTTTTAATGTCTGTAAGAATTACCTGATGTCTTCAGATGATATTTCGTAAAAAATATACTGCGCCCCAATCGCAAGAATCTCATGATTACACGAATTCACGTAATAGAATGTAATAGGTTGATTTTTGTCTCTGTTCGCTTTCGGTTTTTTAAAATTTCCATTGGCTAAACAGTTCAATTTAGATCGCATGTATTCATGAATAACTTGCTTGCTGCAGGACTGAGTAATATTGTGAGATTAAAAAATCAGCATATATTGCTGCGTGGTTATAGGAGTGCTAGAATGATCTCATGACTCCTGGGAAAAATCAAGGAATGGCTCTATATATAGACCTAATAATGTTAATTGATTCCAAAATTTAATTCGGAAAGTTATTCTATTAAGATTGCATTTTGATTGTCTTTTTTAATAGCTGTAAGAATTACCTGATGTCTTCAGATGATATTTCGTGGAAAATATACTGCGCCCCAATCGCTAGAATCTCATGATTACACGAATTCACGTGATAGAATATAATAGGTTGATGTCTGTCTCTGTTCGCTTTCGGTTTTCTAAAATTTCAATTGGCTGAATAGTTCAATTTAGATCGCATGTTTTCATGGATAGCCTGCTCGCTGCAGGACTGGGTAATATTGCGAAATTGAAAAATTAGCATATTTTGCTTCGTGGTTATAGAAGTGCTAGATTGATCTCATGACTCCCGGGGAAAATCAAGGAATGGCTCTTTATATTGACATAATAACGTTAATTGAATTAAAAATTCAATTCGAAAAGTTATTCGATTGAGATTGCATTTTGATTGTTGTTTTCAATGTCTGTAAAAAATACCTGATGTCATCAGATTATATTTCGTGGAAAATATACTGCGCCCCAATCGCTAGAATCTCATGATTACACGAATTCACGTGATAGAATATAATAGGTTGATGTCTGTCTCTGTTCGCTTTCGGTTTTCTAAAATTTCAATTGGCTGCACAGTTCAATTTAGATCGCATGTATTCATGGATAACCTGCTCGCTGCAGGACTAAATAATATTGTGAGATTGAAAAATCAGCATATTTTGCTGCGTGGTTATGAAAGTGCTGAAATGATCTCATGACTCCTGGGAAAAATCAAGGAATGGCTCTATATATAGAGACCTAATAACGTTAATTGATTCCAAAATTTAATTCGAAAAGTTTTTCTATTGAGATTGCATTTTAAATGTCTTTTTTAATGTTTGTAAGAATTACCTGATGTCTTCAGATGATATTTCGTGAAAAATATACTGCGCCCCAATCGCATGAATCTCATTATTACACGAATTCACGTGATAGAATATAATAGGTTGATTTCTGTCTCTGTTCGCTTTCCGTTTTTTAAAATTCAATTAGCTGCACAGTTCAATTGAGATCGCATGTATTCATGGATAACCTGCTCGCTGCAGGACTAAATAATATTGTGAGATCGAAAAATCAGCATATTTTGCTGCGTGGTTATGAAAGTGCTGAAATGATCTCATGACTCCTGGGAAAAATCAAGGAATGGCTCTATATATAGAGACCTAATAACGTTAATTGATTCCAAAATTTAATTCGAAAAGTTTTTCTATTGAGATTGCATTTTGATTGTCTTTTTTAATAGCTGTAAGAATTACCTGATGTCTTCGAATGATATTTCGTGGAAAATATACTGCGCCCCAATCGCTAGAATCTCATGATTACACGAATTTACGTAATAGAATGTAATAGGTTGATTTTTGTCTCTGTTCGCTTTCGGTTTTTTAAAATTTCCATTGGCTAAACAGTTCAATTCAGATCGCATGTATTTATGAATCACCTGCCCGCTACAGGACTTAGTAATGTTGCAAATGTGAAAAATCAGCATATATTGCTGCGTGGTTATAAGAGTGCTGAAAAAAATTCATGACTCCTGGGAAAAATCAAGGAGTAGCTCTATACCTTTACATAATAACGTTAATTGATTCAAAAATTTAATTCGAAAAGTTATTTTATTGAGATTGCATTTTGATTGTTGTTTTCAATGTCTGTAAGAAGTACCTGATGACTTTAGCGGATATTTCGGGAAAAATATACTGCGCCTCAATCGCAAGAATCTCATGATTACACGAATTCATGTAAAAGAATATGAGAGGTTGATTTCTGTCTCTGTTCGCTTTCGGTTTTTTTAAATTTCAATTGGCTGAATAGTTCAATTTAGATCGCATGTATTCATGGATAACCTGCTCGCTGCAGGACTGAATAATATTGTGAGATTGAAAAATCAGCATATTTTGCTGCGTGGTTCTGAGAGTGCTGAAATGATCTCATGACTCCTGGGAAAAATCAAGGAATGGCTCTATATATAGAGACCTAATAACGTTAATTGATTCCAAAATTTAATTCGAAAAGTTTTTCTATTGAGATTGCATTTTGATTGTCTTTTTTAATGTTTGTAAGAATTACCTGACGTCTTCAGATGATATTTCGTGAAAAATATACTGCGCCCCAATCGCATGAATCTCATGATTACACGAATTCGCGTGATAGAATATAATAGGTTGATTTCTGTCTCTGTTCGCTTTCAGTTTTTTAAAATTTCAATTGGCTGAATAGTTCAATTTAGATCGCATGTTTTCATGGATAGCCTGCTCGCTGTCGGACTGGGTAATATTGCGAAATTGTAAAATTAGCATATTTCGCTGCGTGGTTATAAGAGTGCTAAAATGATCTCATGACTCCTGGGAAAAATCAAGGAATAGCTCTATATATTGACATAATAACCTTAATTGATTTGAAAATTCAATTCGAAAAGTTATTTGATTGAGATTGCATTTTCATTGTTGTTTTCAATGTCTGTAAGAAGTACCTGATGTCATTAGCGGATATTTCAGGAAAAATATGCTGCGCCTCAATCGCAAGAATCTCATGATTACACGAATTCATGTAATAGAATATGAGAGGTTGATTTCTGTCTCTGTTCGCTTTCGGTTTTTTTAAATTTCAATTGGCTGAATAGTTCAATTTAGATCGCATGTATTCATGGATAACCTGCTCGCTGCAGGACTGAATAATATTGTGAGATTGAAAAATCAGCATATTTTGCTGCGTGGTTATGAAAGTGCTGAAATATTCTCATGACTCCTGGGAAAAATCAAGGAATGGCTCTATATATAGAGACCTAATAACGTTAATTGATTCCAAAATTTAATTCGAAAAGTTTTTCTATTGAGATTGCATTTTGATTGTCTTTTTTAATGTCTGTAAGAATTACCTGATGTCTTCAGATGATATTTCGTAAAAAATATACTGCGCCCCAATCGCAAGAATCTCATGATTACACGAATTCACGTAATAGAATGTAATAGGTTGATTTTTGTCTCTGTTCGCTTTCGGTTTTTTAAAATTTCCATTGGCTAAACAGTTCAATTTAGATCGCATGTATTCATGAATAACTTGCTTGCTGCAGGACTGAGTAATATTGTGAGATTAAAAAATCAGCATATATTGCTGCGTGGTTATAGGAGTGCTAGAATGATCTCATGACTCCTGGGAAAAATCAAGGAATGGCTCTATATATAGACCTAATAATGTTAATTGATTCCAAAATTTAATTCGGAAAGTTATTCTATTAAGATTGCATTTTGATTGTCTTTTTTAATAGCTGTAAGAATTACCTGATGTCTTCAGATGATATTTCGTGGAAAATATACTGCGCCCCAATCGCTAGAATCTCATGATTACACGAATTCACGTGATAGAATATAATAGGTTGATGTCTGTCTCTGTTCGCTTTCGGTTTTCTAAATTTTCAATTGGCTGAATAGTTCAATTTAGATCGCATGTTTTCATGGATAGCCTGCTCGCTGCAGGACTGGGTAATATTGCGAAATTGAAAAATTAGCATATTTTGCTTCGTGGTTATAGAAGTGCTAGATTGATCTCATGACTCCCGGGGAAAATCAAGGAATGGCTCTTTATCTTGACATAATAACGTTAATTGAATTAAAAATTCAATTCGAAAAGTTATTCGATTAAGATTGCATTTTGATTGTTGTTTTCAATGTCTGTAAAAAATACCTGATGTCATCAGATTATATTTCGTGGAAAATATACTGCGCCCCAATCGCTAGAATCTCATGATTACACGAATTCACGTGATAGAATATAATGGGTTGATGTCTGTCTCTGTTCGCTTTTGGTTTTCTAAAATTTCAATTGGCTGCACAGTTCAATTTAGATCGCATGTATTCATGGATAACCTGCTCGCTGCAGGACTAAATAATATTGTGAGATTCAAAAATCAGCATATTTTGCTGCGTGGTTATGAAAGTGCTGAAATGATCTCATGACTCCTGGGAAAAATCAAGGAATGGCTCTATATATAGAGACCTAATAACGTTAATTGATTCCAAAATTTAATTCGAAAAGTTTTTCTATTGAGATTGCATTTTAAATGTCTTTTTTAATGTTTGTAAGAATTACCTGATGTCTTCAGATGATATTTCGTGAAAAATATACTGCGCCCCAATCGCATGAATCTCATTATTACACGAATTCACGTGATAGAATATAATAGGTTGATTTCTGTCTCTGTTCGCTTTCCGTTTTTTAAAATTCAATTAGCTGCACAGTTCAATTGAGATCGCATGTATTCATGGATAACCTGCTCGCTGCAGGACTAAATAATATTGTGAGATCGAAAAATCAGCATATTTTGCTGCGTGGTTATGAAAGTGCTGAAATGATCTCATGACTACTGGGAAAAATCAAGGAACGGCTCTATATATAGAGATCTAATAACGTTAATTAATTCCAAAATTTAATTCGAAAAGTTTTTCTATTGAGATTGCATATTCATTGTCTTTTTTAATGTCTTTAAGAATTACCTGATGTGTTCAGATGATATTTCGTGAAAAATATACTGCGCCCCAATCGCAAGAATCTCATGATTACAAGAATTCACGTGATAGAATATAATCGGTTGATTTCTGTTTCGGTTCGCTTTCGGTTTTTTTAAATTTCCATTGGCTGAACAGTTCAATTTAGATCGCATGTATTCATGAATAACTTGCTCGCTGCAGGACTGGGTAATATTGTAAGATTAAAAAATCAGCATATTTTGCTGCGTGGTTATAGGAGTGCTAAAATGATCTCATGACTCCTGGGAAAAATCAAGGAATGGCTCTATATATAGACCTAGGAATGTTAATTGATTCTAAAATTTAATTCGAAAAGTTATTCTATTTAGATTGCATTTTGATTGATGTTTTCAATGTCTGTAAGAAATACCTGATGTCTTCAGATGATATTTCGGAAAAAACATACTGCGCCCCAAATGCAAGAATCTCATGATTACACGAATTCAAGTGATAGCATATAATAGGTTGATTTCTGTCTCTGTTCGCTTTCGGTTTTTAAAAATTTCAATTGGATGCACAGTTCAATTCAGATCGCATGTATTTATGGATAACCTGCCTGCTACAGGACTTGGTAATATTGCAAAATTGAAATCAGCATATTTTGCTGCGTGGTTATAAGTGTGCTGAAACGAATTCATGACTCCTGGGAAAAATCAAGGTGTAGCTCGATACCTTGACATAATAGTTAATTGATTTGAAAATTCAATTCGAAAAGTTATTCGATTGAGATTGCATTTTGATTGTTGTTTTCAATGTCTGTAAAAAATACCTGATGTCATCAGATGATATTTCGAGGAAAATATACTGCGCCCTAATCGCAAGAATTTCATTATTACACGAATTCACGTGATAGAATATAAGAGGTTGCTTTCCGTATCTATTCGCTTTCGGTTATTTCAAATTTTTATTCGCTGAATAGTTAAATTTAGATCGCAAGTATTCATGGATAACCTGCTCGCTACAGGACTTGGTAATATCGCAAAATGGAAAAATTAGCATATTTTGCTGCGTGGTTATAAAAGAGCTGACATAAATTCATGTCTTCTGGGAAAAATCAAGAATTAGCTCTATACCTTGACATCATAACGTTAATTAATTAAAAAATTCAATTCGAAAAGTTATTTTATTGAGATTGCATTTTGATTGTTGTTTCCAATGTCTGTAAGAAATACCTGATGTCTTTAGCTGATATTTCGGGAAAAATATACTGCGCCTCAATCGCAAGCATCTCATGATTACACTAATTCACGTGATAGAATATAATAGGTTGATTTCTGTCTCTGTTCGCTTTCGGTTTTTTAAAATTTCAATTAGCTGCACAGTTCAATTTAGATCGCATGTATTTATGAATAACCTGCCCGCTACAGGACTTAGTAATATTGCAAAATTAAAAATCAGCATATTTTGCTGCGTGGTTATAAGAGTGCTGAAACAAATTCATGACTCCTGGGAAAAATCAAGGAGTAGCTCCATACCTTGACATAATAACGTTAATTGATTTGAAAATTCAATTCCAAAAGTTATTCTATTGAGATTGCATTTTTATTGTTGTTTTTAATGTCTGTAAGAAATACCTGATGTCTTTAGCGGATATTTCGGGAAAAATATACTGCGCCACAATCGCACGAATCTCATGATTACACGAATTCATGTAATAGAATATGAGAGGTTGATTTCTGTCTCTGTTCGCTTTCGGTTTTTAAAATTTCAATTGGCTGAACAGTTTAATTTAGATCGCATGTATTCATGGATAACCTGCTCGCTGCAGGACTAAATAATATTGTGAGATTGAAAAATCAGCATATTTTGCTGCGTGGTTATGAAAGTGCTGAAATGATCTCATGACTACTGGGAAAAATCAAGGAACGGCTCTATATATAGAGATCTAATAACGTTAATTAATTCCAAAATTTAATTCGAAAAGTTATTCTATTGAGATTGCATTTTGTTTGTCTTTTTTAATGTCTTTAAGAATTACCTGTTGTGTTCAGATGATATTTCGTGAAAAATATACTGCGCCCCAATCGCAAGAATCTCATTATTACACGAATTCACGTGATAGAATATAACAGGTTGATTTCTGTCTCTGTTCACTTTCGGTTTTTTAAAATTTCAATTGGCTGAATAGTTCAATTTAGATCGTATGTATCCATGGATAGCCTGCTCGCTGCAGGACTGGGTAATATTGTGAGATTAAAAAATCAGCATATTTTGCTGCGTTGTTATAAGGGTGCTGAAATGATCTCATGACTCCTTGGAAAAATCAAGGAATTGCACTATATATTGACATAATAACGTTAATTGATTTGAAAATAAAATTTGAAAAACTATTCTATTGAGATTGCATTTTGATTGATGTTTTCAATTTCTGTAAGAAATACCTGATGTCTTCAGATGATATTTCGGGAAAAATATACTGCGCCCCAATCGCAAGAATCTCATGATTACACGAATTTACGTAATAGAATGTAATAGGTTGATTTTTGTCTCTGTTCGCTTTCGGTTTTTTAAAATTTCCATTGGCTAAACAGTTCATCTCAGATCGCATGTATTTATGAATCACCTGCCCGCTACAGGACTTAGTAATGTTGCAAATGTGAAAAATCAGCATATATTGCTGCGTGGTTATAAGAGTGCTGAAACAAATTCATGACTCCTGGGAAAAATCAAGGAGTAGCTCTATACCTTTACATAATAACCTTAATTGATTCAAAAATTTAATTCGAAAAGTTATTTTATTGAGATTGCATTTTGATTGTTGTTTTCAATGTCTGTAAGAAGTACCTGATGACTTTAGCGGATATTTCGGGAAAAATATACTGCGCCTCAATCGCAAGAATCTCATGATTACACGAATTCATGTAAAAGAATATGAGAGGTTGATTTCTGTCTCTGTTCGCTTTCGGTTTTTTTAAATTTCAATTGGCTGAATAGTTCAATTTAGATCGCATGTATTCATGGATAACCTGCTCGCTGCAGGACTGAATAATATTGTGAGATTGAAAAATCAGCATATTTTGCTGCGTGGTTCTGAGAGTGCTGAAATGATCTCATGACTCCTGGGAAAAATCAAGGAATTGCTCTATATATAGAGACCTAATAACGTTAATTGATTCCAAAATTTAATTCGAAAAGTTTTTCTATTGAGATTGCATTTTGATTGTCTTTTTTAATGTTTGTAAGAATTACCTGACGTCTTCAGATGATATTTCGTGAAAAATATACTGCGCCCCAATCGCATGAATCTCATGATTACACGAATTCGCGTGATAGAATATAATAGGTTGATTTCTGTCTCTGTTCGCTTTCGGTTTTTTAAAATTTCAATTGGCTGAATAGTTCAATTTAGATCGCATGTTTTCATGGATAGCCTGCTCGCTGTCGGACTGGGTAATATTGCGAAATTGTAAAATTAGCATATTTCGCTGCGTGGTTATAAGAGTGCTAAAATGATCTCATGACTCCTGGGAAAAATCAAGGAATAGCTCTATATATTGACATAATAACCTTAATTGATTTGAAAATTCAATTCGAAAAGTTATTTGATTGAGATTGCATTTTCATTGTTGTTTTCAATGTCTGTAAGAAGTACCTGATGTCATTAGCGGATATTTCAGGAAAAATATGCTGCGCCTCAATCGCAAGAATCTCATGATTACACGAATTCATGTAATAGAATATGAGAGGTTGATTTCTGTCTCTGTTCGCTTTCGGTTTTTTTAAATTTCAATTGGCTGAATAGTTCAATTTAGATCGCATGTATTCATGGATAACCTGCTCGCTGCAGGACTGAATAATATTGTGAGATTGAAAAATCAGCATATTTTGCTGCGTGGTTATGAGAGTGCTGAAATCATCTCATGACTCCTGGAAAAAATCAAGGAATAACTCTATATATAGAGACCTAATAACGTTAATTGATTCCAAAATTTAATTCGAAAAGTTATTCTTTTGAGATTGCATATTGATTGTCTTTTTTAATGTCTTTAAGAATTACCTGATGTGTTCAGATGATATTTCGTGAAAAATATACTGCGCCCCAATCGCAAGAATCTCATGATTACACGAATTCACGTAATAGAATATAATAGGTTGATTTCTGTCTCGGTTCGCTTTCGGTTTTTTTAAATTTCCATTGGCTGAACAGTTCAATTTAGATCGCATGTATTCATGAATAACTTGCTCGCTGCAGGACTGGGGAATATTGTAAGATTAAAAAATCAGCATATTTTGCTGCGTGGTTATAGAAGTGCTAAAATGATCGCAAGACTCCTATGAAAAATCAAGGAATGGCTCTATATATAGACCTAATAATGTTAATTGATTCCAACATTTAATTCGAAGAGTTATTCTATTGAGATTGCATTTTGATTGATGTTTTCAATGTCTGTAAGAAATACCTAATGTCTTTAGATGATATTACGGGAAAAATATACCGCGCCCCAATCGCAAGAATCTCATGATGACACGAATTCACGTGATAGAATATAATAGGTTGATTTCTGTCTCTGTTCGCTTTCGGTTTTTTAAAATTTCAATGAGATGAATAGTTCAATTTAGTTCGCATGTATTCATGGATAGCCTGCTCGCTGCAGGACTGGGTAATATTGCGAAATTGAAAAATCAGCATATTTTGCTGCGTGGTTATAAGAGTGCTGAAACAACTTCATGACTCTTGGGAAAAATCAAGGAGTAGCTCCATACCTTGACATAGTAACGTTAATTGATTTGAAAATTTAATTTGAAAAGTTATTTTATTGAGATTGCATTTTGATTGTTGTTTTCAATGTCTGTAAAAAATACCTGATGTCATCAGATTATATTTCGGGAAAAATATTCTGCGCCCCAATCGCAAGAATCTCATGCTTACACGAATTCACGTGATAGAATATAATAGGTTGATTTCTGTCTCTGTTCGCTTTTGGTTTTGTAAAATTTCAATTGGCTGCACCGTTCAATTTAGATCGCATGTATTCATGGATAACCTGCTCGCTGCAGGACTAAATAATATTGTGAGATTGAAAAATCAGCATATTTTGCTGCGTGGTTATGAAAGTGCTGAAATGATCTCATGACTCCTGGGAAAAATCAAGGAATGTCTCTATATATAGAGATCTAATAACGTTAATTAATTCCAAAATTTAATTCGAAAAGTTTTTCTATTGAGATTGCATTTTGATTGTCTTTTTTAATGGTTGTAAGAATTACCTGATGTCTTTAGATGATATTTCGTGAAAAATATACTGCGCCCCAATCGCATGAATCTCATGATTACACGAATTCACGTGATAGAATATAATAGGTTGATTTCTGTCTCTGTTCGCTTTCGGTTTTTTTAAATGTCAATTGACTACACAGTTCAATTTAGATCGCATGTATTCATGGATAACCTGCTCGCTGCAGGACTAAATAATATTGTGAGATTGAAAAATCAGCATATTTTGCTGCGTGGTTATGAAAGTGCTGAAATGATCTCATGACTACTGGGAAAAATCAAGGAACGGCTCTATATATAGAGATCTAATAACGTTAATTAATTCCAAAATTTAATTCGAAAAGTTTTTCTATTGAGATTGCATATTGATTGTCTTTTTTAATGTCTTTAAGAATTACCTGATGTGTTCAGATGATATTTCGTGAAAAATATACTGCGCCCCAATCGCAAGAATCACATGATTACAAGAATTCACGTGATAGAATATAATCGGTTGATTTCTGTTTCGGTTCGCTTTCGGTTTTTTTAAATTTCCATTGGCTGAACAGTTCAATTTAGATCGCATGTATTCATGAATAACTTGCTCGCTGCAGGACTGGGTAATATTGTAAGATTAAAAAATCAGCATATTTTGCTGCGTGGTTATAGGAGTGCTAAAATGATCGCAAGACTCCTATGAAAAATCAAGGAATGGCTCTATATATAGACCTAATAATGTTAATTGATTCCAAAATTTAATTCGAAAAGTTATTCTATTGAGATTGCATTTTGATAGATGTTTTCAATTTCTGTAAGAAATACCTGATGTCTTTAGCGGATATTTCGGGAAAAATATACTGCGCCCCAATCGAGAGAATGTCATGATTACACGAATCCACGTGATAGAATATAAGAGGTTGCTTTCCGTATTTATTCGCTTTCGGTTATTTCAAATTTTTATTCGCTGAATAGTTAAATTTAGATCGCACGTATTCATGGATAACCTGCTCGCTACAGGACTTGGTAATATCGCAAAATTGAAAAATTAGCATATTTTGCTGCGTGGTTATAAAAGTGCTGACATAAATTCATGTCTTCTGGGAAAAATCAAGGATTAGCTCTATACCTTGACATCATAACGTTAATTAATTAAAAAATTCAATTCGAAAAGTTATTTTATTGAGATTGCATTTTGATTGTTGTTTCCAATGTCTGTAAGAAATACCTGATGTCTTTAGCGGATATTTCGGGAAAAATATACTGCGCCTCAATCGCAAGAATCTCATGATTACACGAATTCATGTAAAAGAATATGAGAGGTTGATTTCTGTCTCTGTTCGCTTTCGGTTTTTTTAAATTTCAATTGGCTGAATAGTTCAATTTAGATCGCATGTATTCATGGATAACCTGCTCGCTGCAGGACTGAATAATATTGTGAGATTGAAAAATCAGCATATTTTGCTGCGTGGTTCTGAGAGTGCTGAAATGATCTCATGACTCCTGGGAAAAATCAAGGAATTGCTCTATATATAGAGACCTAATAACGTTAATTGATTCCAAAATTTAATTCGAAAAGTTTTTCTATTGAGATTGCATTTTGATTGTCTTTTTTAATGTTTGTAAGAATTACCTGACGTCTTCAGATGATATTTCGTGAAAAATATACTGCGCCCCAATCGCATGAATCTCATGATTACACGAATTCGCGTGATAGAATATAATAGGTTGATTTCTGTCTCTGTTCGCTTTCGGTTTTTTAAAATTTCAATTGGCTGAATAGTTCAATTTAGATCGCATGTTTTCATGGATAGCCTGCTCGCTGTCGGACTGGGTAATATTGCGAAATTGTAAAATTAGCATATTTCGCTGCGTGGTTATAAGAGTGCTAAAATGATCTCATGACTCCTGGGAAAAATCAAGGAATAGCTCTATATATTGACATAATAACCTTAATTGATTTGAAAATTCAATTCGAAAAGTTATTTGATTGAGATTGCATTTTCATTGTTGTTTTCAATGTCTGTAAGAAGTACCTGATGTCATTAGCGGATATTTCAGGAAAAATATGCTGCGCCTCAATCGCAAGAATCTCATGATTACACGAATTCATGTAATAGAATATGAGAGGTTGATTTCTGTCTCTGTTCGCTTTCGGTTTTTTTAAATTTCAATTGGCTGAATAGTTCAATTTAGATCGCATGTATTCATGGATAACCTGCTCGCTGCAGGACTGAATAATATTGTGAGATTGAAAAATCAGCATATTTTGCTGCGTGGTTATGAGAGTGCTGAAATCATCTCATGACTCCTGGAAAAAATCAAGGAATAACTCTATATATAGAGACCTAATAACGTTAATTGATTCCAAAATTTAATTCGAAAAGTTATTCTTTTGAGATTGCATATTGATTGTCTTTTTTAATGTCTTTAAGAATTACCTGATGTGTTCAGATGATATTTCGTGAAAAATATACTGCGCCCCAATCGCAAGAATCTCATGATTACACGAATTCACGTAATAGAATATAATAGGTTGATTTCTGTCTCGGTTCGCTTTCGGTTTTTTTAAATTTCCATTGGCTGAACAGTTCAATTTAGATCGCATGTATTCATGAATAACTTGCTCGCTGCAGGACTGGGGAATATTGTAAGATTAAAAAATCAGCATATTTTGCTGCGTGGTTATAAAAGTGCTAAAATGATCGCAAGACTCCTATGAAAAATCAAGGAATGGCTCTATATATAGACCTAATAATGTTAATTGATTCCAACATTTAATTCGAAGAGTTATTCTATTGAGATTGCATTTTGATTGATGTTTTCAATTTCTGTAAGAAATACCTGATGTCTTCAGATGATATTTCGGGAAAAATATACTGCGCCCCAATCGCAAGAATCTCATGATTACACGAATTTACGTAATAGAATGTAATAGGTTGATTTTTGTCTCTGTTCGCTTTCGGTTTTTTAAAATTTCCATTGGCTAAACAGTTCATCTCAGATCGCATGTATTTATGAATCACCTGCCCGCTACAGGACTTAGTAATGTTGCAAATGTGAAAAATCAGCATATATTGCTGCGTGGTTATAAGAGTGCTGAAACAAATTCATGACTCCTGGGAAAAATCAAGGAGTAGCTCTATACCTTTACATAATAACCTTAATTGATTCAAAAATTTAATTCGAAAAGTTATTTTATTGAGATTGCATTTTGATTGTTGTTTTCAATGTCTGTAAGAAGTACCTGATGACTTTAGCGGATATTTCGGGAAAAATATACTGCGCCTCAATCGCAAGAATCTCATGATTACACGAATTCATGTAAAAGAATATGAGAGGTTGATTTCTGTCTCTGTTCGCTTTCGGTTTTTTTAAATTTCAATTGGCTGAATAGTTCAATTTAGATCGCATGTATTCATGGATAACCTGCTCGCTGCAGGACTGAATAATATTGTGAGATTGAAAAATCAGCATATTTTGCTGCGTGGTTCTGAGAGTGCTGAAATGATCTCATGACTCCTGGGAAAAATCAAGGAATTGCTCTATATATAGAGACCTAATAACGTTAATTGATTCCAAAATTTAATTCGAAAAGTTTTTCTATTGAGATTGCATTTTGATTGTCTTTTTTAATGTTTGTAAGAATTACCTGACGTCTTCAGATGATATTTCGTGAAAAATATACTGCGCCCCAATCGCATGAATCTCATGATTACACGAATTCGCGTGATAGAATATAATAGGTTGATTTCTGTCTCTGTTCGCTTTCGGTTTTTTAAAATTTCAATTGGCTGAATAGTTCAATTTAGATCGCATGTTTTCATGGATAGCCTGCTCGCTGTCGGACTGGGTAATATTGCGAAATTGTAAAATTAGCATATTTCGCTGCGTGGTTATAAGAGTGCTAAAATGATCTCATGACTCCTGGGAAAAATCAAGGAATAGCTCTATATATTGACATAATAACCTTAATTGATTTGAAAATTCAATTCGAAAAGTTATTTGATTGAGATTGCATTTTCATTGTTGTTTTCAATGTCTGTAAGAAGTACCTGATGTCATTAGCGGATATTTCAGGAAAAATATGCTGCGCCTCAATCGCAAGAATCTCATGATTACACGAATTCATGTAATAGAATATGAGAGGTTGATTTCTGTCTCTGTTCGCTTTCGGTTTTTTTAAATTTCAATTGGCTGAATAGTTCAATTTAGATCGCATGTATTCATGGATAACCTGCTCGCTGCAGGACTGAATAATATTGTGAGATTGAAAAATCAGCATATTTTGCTGCGTGGTTATGAGAGTGCTGAAATCATCTCATGACTCCTGGAAAAAATCAAGGAATAACTCTATATATAGAGACCTAATAACGTTAATTGATTCCAAAATTTAATTCGAAAAGTTATTCTTTTGAGATTGCATATTGATTGTCTTTTTTAATGTCTTTAAGAATTACCTGATGTGTTCAGATGATATTTCGTGAAAAATATACTGCGCCCCAATCGCAAGAATCTCATGATTACACGAATTCACGTAATAGAATATAATAGGTTGATTTCTGTCTCGGTTCGCTTTCGGTTTTTTTAAATTTCCATTGGCTGAACAGTTCAATTTAGATCGCATGTATTCATGAATAACTTGCTCGCTGCAGGACTGGGGAATATTGTAAGATTAAAAAATCAGCATATTTTGCTGCGTGGTTATAGAAGTGCTAAAATGATCGCAAGACTCCTATGAAAAATCAAGGAATGGCTCTATATATAGACCTAATAATGTTAATTGATTCCAACATTTAATTCGAAGAGTTATTCTATTGAGATTGCATTTTGATTGATGTTTTCAATGTCTGTAAGAAATACCTAATGTCTTTAGATGATATTACGGGAAAAATATACCGCGCCCCAATCGCAAGAATCTCATGATTACACGAATTCACGTGATAGAATATAATAGGTTGATTTCTGTCTCTGTTCGCTTTCGGTTTTTTAAAATTTCAATGAGATGAATAGTTCAATTTAGTTCGCATGTATTCATGGATAGCCTGCTCGCTGCAGGACTGGGTAATATTGCGAAATTGAAAAATCAGCATATTTTGCTGCGTGGTTATAAGAGTGCTGAAACAACTTCATGACTCTTGGGAAAAATCAAGGAGTAGCTCCATACCTTGACATAGTAACGTTAATTGATTTGAAAATTTAATTTGAAAAGTTATTTTATTGAGATTGCATTTTGATTGTTGTTTTCAATGTCTGTAAAAAATACCTGATGTCATCAGATTATATTTCGGGAAAAATATTCTGCGCCCCAATCGCAAGAATCTCATGCTTACACGAATTCACGTGATAGAATATAATAGGTTGATTTCTGTCTCTGTTCGCTTTTGGTTTTGTAAAATTTCAATTGGCTGCACCGTTCAATTTAGATCGCATGTATTCATGGATAACCTGCTCGCTGCAGGACTAAATAATATTGTGAGATTGAAAAATCAGCATATTTTGCTGCGTGGTTATGAAAGTGCTGAAATGATCTCATGACTCCTGGGAAAAATCAAGGAATGTCTCTATATATAGAGATCTAATAACGTTAATTAATTCCAAAATTTAATTCGAAAAGTTTTTCTATTGAGATTGCATTTTGATTGTCTTTTTTAATGGTTGTAAGAATTACCTGATGTCTTTAGATGATATTTCGTGAAAAATATACTGCGCCCCAATCGCATGAATCTCATGATTACACGAATTCACGTGATAGAATATAATAGGTTGATTTCTGTCTCTGTTCGCTTTCGGTTTTTTTAAATGTCAATTGACTACACAGTTCAATTTAGATCGCATGTATTCATGGATAACCTGCTCGCTGCAGGACTAAATAATATTGTGAGATTGAAAAATCAGCATATTTTGCTGCGTGGTTATGAAAGTGCTGAAATGATCTCATGACTACTGGGAAAAATCAAGGAACGGCTCTATATATAGAGATCTAATAACGTTAATTAATTCCAAAATTTAATTCGAAAAGTTTTTCTATTGAGATTGCATATTGATTGTCTTTTTTAATGTCTTTAAGAATTACCTGATGTGTTCAGATGATATTTCGTGAAAAATATACTGCGCCCCAATCGCAAGAATCACATGATTACAAGAATTCACGTGATAGAATATAATCGGTTGATTTCTGTTTCGGTTCGCTTTCGGTTTTTTTAAATTTCCATTGGCTGAACAGTTCAATTTAGATCGCATGTATTCATGAATAACTTGCTCGCTGCAGGACTGGGTAATATTGTAAGATTAAAAAATCAGCATATTTTGCTGCGTGGTTATAGGAGTGCTAAAATGATCGCAAGACTCCTATGAAAAATCAAGGAATGGCTCTATATATAGACCTAATAATGTTAATTGATTCCAAAATTTAATTCGAAAAGTTATTCTATTGAGATTGCATTTTGATAGATGTTTTCAATTTCTGTAAGAAATACCTGATGTCTTTAGCGGATATTTCGGGAAAAATATACTGCGCCCCAATCGAGAGAATGTCATGATTACACGAATCCACGTGATAGAATATAAGAGGTTGCTTTCCGTATTTATTCGCTTTCGGTTATTTCAAATTTTTATTCGCTGAATAGTTAAATTTAGATCGCACGTATTCATGGATAACCTGCTCGCTACAGGACTTGGTAATATCGCAAAATTGAAAAATTAGCATATTTTGCTGCGTGGTTATAAAAGTGCTGACATAAATTCATGTCTTCTGGGAAAAATCAAGGATTAGCTCTATACCTTGACATCATAACGTTAATTAATTAAAAAATTCAATTCGAAAAGTTATTTTATTGAGATTGCATTTTGATTGTTGTTTCCAATGTCTGTAAGAAATACCTGATGTCTTTAGCGGATATTTCGGGGAAAATATACTGCGCCTCAATCAAAAGCATCTCGTGATTACACTAATTCACGTGATAGAATATAATAGGTTGATTTCTGTCTCTGTTCGCTTTCGGTTTTTTAAAATTTCAATTAGCTGCACAGTTCAATTTAGATCGCATGTATTTATGAATAACCTGCCCGCTACAGGACTTAGTAATATTGCAAAATTAAAAATCAGCATATTTTGCTGCGTGGTTATAAGAGTGCTGAAACAAATTCATGACTCCTGGGAAAAATCAAGGAGTAGCTCCATACCTTGACATAATAACGTTAATTGATTTGAAAATTCAATTCCAAAAGTTATTCTATTGAGATTGCATTTTTATTGTTGTTTTTAATGTCTGTAAGAAATACCTGATGTCTTTAGCGGATATTTCGGGAAAAATATACTGCGCCCGAATCGCAAGAATCTCATGATTACACGAATTCACGTGATAGAATATAATAGGTTGATTTCTGTCTCTGTTCGCTTTCGGTTTATTAAAATTTCCATTGGCTGAACAGTTCAATTTAGATCGCATGTATTCATGAATAACGTGCTCGCTGCAGGACTGGGTAATATTGTAAGAATAAAAAATCAGCATATTTTGCTGCGTGGTTATAGGCGTGGTAAAATGATCTCATGACTCCTATAAAAAATTAAGGAATGGCTCTATATATAGACCTCATAATGTTAATTGATTCCAACATTTAATTCGAAAAGTTATTCTATTGAGATTGCATTTTGATTGATGTTTTCAATGTCTGTAAGAAATACCTGATGTCTTCAGATTATATTTCGGGAAAAATATTCTGCGCCCCAATCGCAAGAATCTCATGATTACACGAATTCACGTGATAGAATATAATAGGTTGATTTCTGTCTCTGTTCGCTTTTGGTTTTGTAAAATTTCAATTGGCTGCACAGTTCAATTTAGATCGCATGTATTCATGGATAATCTACTCGCTGCAGGACTAAATAATATTGTGAGATTGAAAAATCAGCATATTTTGCTGCGTGGTTATGAAAGTGCTGAAATGATCTCATGACTCCTGGGAAGAATCACGGAATGGCTCTATATATAGAGACCAAATAACATTAATTGATTCCAAAATTTAATTCGAAAAGTTATTCTATTGAGATTGCATTTTGATTGTTGTTTTCAATGTCTGTAAGAAGTACCTGATGTCTTCAGCGGATATTTCAGGAAAAATATAATGCGCCTCAATCGCAAGAATCTCTTGATTACACGAATACATTTAATAGAATATGAGAGGTTGATTTCTGTCTCTGTTCGCTTTCGGTTTTTTAAAATTTCAATTGGCTGAACAGTTCAATTTAGATCGCATGTATTCATGAATAACTTGCTCGCTGCAGGACTGGATAATATTGTGAGATTAAAAAATCAGCATATTTTGCTGCGTGGTGATACGAGTGCTAAAATGATCTCATAACTCTTGGGAAAAATCAAGGAATGGCTCTATATATTGACATATAACGTTAACTGATTTGAAAATTCAATTTGAAAAACTATTCTATTGAGATTGCATTTTGATTGATGTTTTCAATTTCTGTAAGAAATACCTGATGTCTTCAGATGATATTTTGGAAAAAATATACTGCGCCATAATCGCAAGAATCTCATGATTACACGAATTCACGTGATAGAATATAATAGGTTGATTTCTGTCTCTGTTCGCTTTCGGTTTTTTAAAATTTCAATTGGCTGCACAGTTCAATTCAGATCGCATGTATTTATGAATAACCTGCCCGCTACAGGACTAAGTAATATTGCAAATGTGAAAAATCAGCATATTTTGCTGCGTGGTTATAAGAGTGCTGAAACACATGCATGACTCCTGGGAAAAATCAAGGAGTAGCTCTATACCTTGACATAATAACGTTAATTGATTTGAAAATTTAATTCGAAATGTTATTCTATTGAGATTGAATTTTGATTGTCTTTTTCAATGTCTGTAAGAAATACATGATGTCTTCAGATGATATTTCGTGAAAAATATACTGCGCCCCAATCGCAAGAATCTCATGATTACACGTATTCACGTGATAAAATATAATATGTTGATTTCTGTGTCTGTTCGCTTTCGGTTTTTTAAAATTTCAATTTGCTGAATAGTTAAATTTAGATCGCATGTATTCATGGATAGCCTGCTCGCTGCAGGACAAGGTAATATTGCGAAATTGAAAAATTAGCAAATTTTGCTGCGTGGTTATAATAGTGCTAAAATGATCTCATGACTTCTGAAGAAATCAAGGAATAGCTCTATATATTGACATAATAACCTTAATTGATTTGAAAATTTAATTCGAAAAGTTATACGATTGAGATTGCATTTTGATTGTCGTTTTCAATGTCTGTAAAAAATACCTGATGTCATCAGATGATATTTCGTGGAAAATATACTGCGCCCCAATCGCAAGAATTTCATGATTACACGAATTCACGTGATAGAATATAAGAGGTTGATTTCCGTATCTGTTCGCTTTCGGTTTTTTAAAATTTCAATTGGCTGAACAGTTCAATTTAGATCGCATGTATTCATGAATAACTTGCTCGCTGCAGGACTGGGTAATATTGTGAAATTAAAAAATCAGCATATTTTGCTGCGTGGTGATACGAGTGCTAAAATGATCTCATAACTCTCGGGAAAAAACGAGGAATGGCTCTATATATTGACATAATAACGTTAACTGATTTAAAAATTCAATTTGAAAAACTATTCTATTGAGATTGCATTTTGATTGATGTTTTCAATTTCTGTAAGAAATACCTGATGTCTTTAGCGGATATTTCGGGAAAAATATAATGCGCCTCAATAGCACGAATCTTTTGATTACATGAATTCATGTAATAGAATATGAGAGGTTGATTTCTGTCTCTGTTCGCTTTCGGTTTTCTAAAATTTCAATTGGCAGAACAGTTCAATTTAGATCGCATGTATTCATGAATAACTTGCTCGCTGCAGGACTGAGAAATATTGTGAGATTAAAAAATCAGCATATTTAGCTGCGTGGTTATAGGAGTGCTAGAATGATCTCATGACTCCTGGGAAAAATCAAGGAATAGCTCTATATATAGAGACCTAATAACGTTAATTGATTCCAAAATTTAATTCGAAATGTTATTCTATTGAAATTGCATTTTGATCGATGTTTTCAATGTCTGTAAGAAATACCTGATGTCCTCAGATGATATTACGTGAAAAATATACCGCGCCCCAAACGCAAGAATCTCATGATTACACGAATTCACGTGATAGAATAGAATAGGTTGATTTCTGTCTTTGTTCGCTTTCGGTTTTTAAAAATTTTAATTGGATGAATAGTTCAATTTAGTTCGCATGTATTCATGGATAGCCTGCTCGCTGCAGGATTGGGTAATATTGCGAAATTGAAAAATCAGCATATTTTGCTGCGTGGTTACAAAAGTGCTGAAACAAATTCATGACTCCTGGGAAAAATCAAGAAGTAGCTCCATACCTTGACATAATAACGTTAATTGATTTAAAAATTCATTTCCAAAAGTTATTTTATTGAGATTGCATTTTGATTGTTGTTTTCAATGTCTGTAAGAAATACCTGATGTCTTTAGCGGATATTTCAGGAAAAATATACTGCGCCTCAATCGCAAGCATCTCATGATTACTCTAATTCACGCGATAGAATATAATAGGTTGATTTCTGTCTCTGTTGGCTTTCGGTGTTTTAAAATTTCAATTGGCTGCACAGTTCAATTCAGATCGCATGTATTTATGAATAACTTGCTCGCTGCAGGACTGAGTAATATTGTGAGATTAAAAAATCAGCATATTTTGCTGCTTAATTATAGGAGTGCTGAAATGATCTCATGTTTCCTGGGAAAAATCAAGGAATGGCTCTAGATATTGACATAATAACGTTAACTGATTTGAAAATTAAATTTGAAAAACTATTCTATTGAGATTGCATTTTGATTGATGTTTTCAATTTCTGTAAGAAATACCTGATATCTTCAGATGATATTTCGGGAAAAATATACTGCACCCCAATCGCAAGAATCTCATGATTACACGAATTCACGTGACAGAATATAATAGGTTGATGTCTGTCTCTGTTCGCTTTCGGTTTTCTAAAATTTGAATTAGCTGCATAGTTCAATTTAGATCGCATGTATTCATGGATAGCCTGCTCGCTGCAGGACTTAGTAATATTGCAAAATTAAAAAATCAGCATATTTTGCTGCGTTGTTATAAGAGTGCTGAAACACATTCATGAATCCTGGGAAAAATCAAGGAGTAGCTCTATACCTTGACATAATAACGTTAATTGATTTGAAAATTTAATTCGAAAAGTTATTCTATTGAGATTGAATTTTGATTGTGTTATCAATGTCTGTAAGAAATACCTGATGTCTTCAGATGATATTTCGTGAAAAATATACTGCGCCCCAATAGCAAGAATCTCATGATTACACGAATTCACGTGATAGAATATAATAGGTTGATTTCTGTCTCTGTTCGCTTTCGGTTTTTTAAAATTTCAATTGGCTAAATAGTTAAATTTAGATCGCATGTATTCATGGATAGCCTGCTCGCTGCAGGACTAGGTAATATTGCGAAATTGAAAAATTGGCATATTTCGCTGCGTGGTTATAAAAGTGCTAAAATGATCTCATGACTTCTGAAGAAATCAAGGAAAGGCTCTATATATTGACATAATAACCTTAATTGATTTGAAAATTCAATTCGAAAAGTTATTCGATTGAGAATGCATTTTGATTGTCGTTTTCAATGTCTGTAAAAAATACCTGATGTCATCAGATGATATTTCGAGAAAAATATACTGCGCCCCAATCGCAAGAATTTCATGATCACACGAATTCACGTGATAGAATATAAGATGTTGCTTTCCGTATCTATTCGCTTTCGGTTATTTCAAATTTTAATTCGCTGAATACTTAAATTTAGATCGCAAGTATTCATGGATAACCTGCTCGCTGCAGGACTTGGTAATATCGCAAAATTGAAAAATTAGCATATTTTGCTTCGTGGATATAAAAGTAAGGACATAAATTCATGACTTCTGGGAAAAATCAAGGATTAGCTATATACCTTGACATCATAACGTTAATTAATTAAAAAATTCAATTCGAAAAGTTATTTTATTGAGATTGCATTTTGATTGTTGTTTCCAATGTCTTTAAGAAATACCTGATGTCTTTAGAGGATATTTCGGGAAACATATACTGCGCCTCAATCGCAAGCATCTCATGATTACACTAATTCACGTGATAGAATATAATAGGTTGATTTCTGTCTCTGTTCGCTTTCGGTGTTTTAAAATTTCAATTGGCTGCACAGTTCAATTCAGATCGCATGTATTTATGAATAACCTGCCCGCTACAGGACTGAGTAATATTGCAAAATTAAAAAATCAGCATATTTTGCTGCGTGGTTATAAGAGTGCTGAAACACATGCATGACTCCTGGGAAAAATCAAGGAGTAGCTCTATACCTTGACATAATAACGTTAATTGATTTGAAAATTTAATTCGAAATTTTATTCTATTGAGATTGAATTTTGATTGTCTTTTTCAATGTCTGTAAGAAATACATGATGTCTTCAGATGATATTTCGTGAAAAATATACTGCGCCCCAATCGCAAGAATCTCATGATTACACGAATTCACGTGATAAAATATAATATGTTGATTTCTGTGTCTGTTTGCTTTCGGTTTTTTAAAATTTCAATTTGCTGAATAGTTAAATTTAGATCGCATGTATTCATGGATAGCCTGCTCGCTGCAGGACTAGGTAATATTGCGAAATTGAAAAATTAGCAAATTTTGCTGCGTGGTTATAATAGTGCTAAAATGATCTCATGACTTCTGAAGAAATCAAGGAATAGCTCTATATATTGACATAATAACCTTAATTGATTTGAAAATTCAATTCGAAAAGTTATACGATTGAGATTGCATTTTGATTGTCGTTTTCAATGTCTGTGAAAAATACCTGATGTCATCAGATGATATTTCGTGGAAAATATACTGCGCCCAAATCGCAAGAATTTCATGATTACACGAATTCACGTGATAGAATATAAGAGGTTGATTTCCGTATCTGTTCGCTTTCGGTTATTTAAAATTTTAATTCGCTGGAAAGTTAAATTTAGATTGCAAGTATTTATGGATAACCTACCCGCTACAGGACTTGGTAATATTGCACAATTGGAAAATCAGCATATTTCGCTGAGTGGTTACAAGAGTGCTGAAAGAAATTCATGACTTTTGGGAAAAATCAAGGAGTAGCTCTATACCTTGAGATAATAACGTTAATTGATTTGAAAATTTAATTCGAGAAGTTATTTAATTGAGATTGCATTTTGATTGTTGTTTTCAATGTCTGTGAGAAGTATCTGATGTCTTTAGCGGATATTTCGGGAAAAATATACTGCGCCTCAATCGCAAGAATCTCATGATTACACGAATTCATGTAATAGAATATGAGAGGTTGATTTCTGTCTCTGTTCGCTTTCGGTTTTTTAAAATTTCAATTGGCTGATCAGTTCAATTTAGATCGCATGTATTCATGAAGAACTTGTTCGCTGCAGAACTGGGTAATATTGTGAGATTAAAAAATCAGCATATTTTGCTACGTGCTTATAGGAGTGCTGAAATGATCTCATAACTCCTGGGAAAAATCAAGGAATGGCTCTATATATTGACATAATAACGTTTACTGATTTGAAAATTCGATTTGAAAAACTATTCTATTGAGATTGCATTTTGATTGATGTTTTCAATTTCTGTAAGAAATACCTGAAGTCTTCAGATGATATTTCGGGAAAAATATACTGCGCCCCAATCGCAAGAATCTCATGATTACACGAATTCACGTGATAGAATATAATAGGTTGATGTCTGTCTCTGTTCGCTTACGGTTTTTTAAATTTTAATTATCTGCATAGTTCAATATAGATCGCATGTATTCATATATAGCCTGCTCGCTGCAGGACTGGGTAATATTGTAAGATTAAAAAATCAGCATATTTTGCTGCGTGGTTATAGAAGTGCTAAAATGATCTCATGACTCCCGGGAAAAATCAAGGAATGGCTCTATATATTGACATAATAACGTTAATTGATTTGAAAATTCAATTCGTGAAGTTATTCTATTGAGATTGCATTTTGATTGTCTTTTTCAATGTCTGTAAGAAATACCTGATGTCTTCAGATTATATTTCGGGAAAAATATACTGCGCCCCAATCGCAAGAATCTCATGATTACACGAATTCACGTGATAGAATATAATAGGTTGATTTCTGTCTCTGTTCGCTTTTGGTTTTTTAAAATTTCAATTGGCTGCACAGTTCAATTCAGATCGCATATATTTATGAATAACCTGCCCGCTACAGGACTTCGTAATATTGCAAAATTGAAATCAGCATATTTTGCTGCGTGGTTATAAGACTGCTGAAACAAATTCATGACTCCTGGGAAAAATCAAGGAGTAGCTCTATACCTTGACATAATAACGTTAATTAATTTGAAAATTTAATTCGAAAAGTTATTTTATTGAGATTGCATTTTGATTGTTGTTTCCAATGTCTGTGAGACGTACCTGATGTCTTTAGCGGATATTTCGGGAAAAATATACTTCGCCTCAATCGCAAGAAACTCATGATTACCCGAATTCATGTAATAGAATATAAGAGGTTTATTTCTGTCTTTGTTCGCTTTCGGTTTTTTCAAATTTCAATTGGCTAAACAGTTCAATTTAGATAGCATGTATTCATAAATAACTTGCTCGCTGCAGAACTGGGTAATATTGTGAGATTCAAAAATCAGCATATTTTGCTGCGTGGTTAGAGGAGTGCAAAAATGATCTCATGACTCCTGGGAAAAATCAAGGAGTAGCTCTATACCTTGACATAATAACGTTAATTGATTTGAAAATTTAATTCGAAATGTTTTTCTATTGAGATTGAATTTTCATTGTCTTTTTCAATGTCTGTAAGAAATACATGATGTCTTCAGATGATATTTCGTGACAAATATACTGCGCCCCAATCGCAAGAATCTTATGATTACACGAATTCACGTGATAGAATATAATAGGTTGATTTCTGTCTCTGTTCGCTTTCGGTTTTTTAAAATTTCAATTGGCTGAATAGTTAAATTTAGATCGCATGTATTCATGGATAGCCTGCTCGCTGCAGGACTAGGTAATATTGCGGAATTGAAAAATTAGCAAATGTTGCTGCGTGGTTATAATAGTGCTAAAATGATCTCATGACTTCTGAAGAAATCAAGGAATAGCTCTATATATTGACATAATAACCTTAATTGATTTGAAAATTCAATTCGAAAAGTTATACGATTGAGATTGCATTTTGATTGTCGTTTTCAATTTCTGTAAGAAATACCTGAAGTCTTCAGATGATATTTCGGGAAAAATATACTGCGCCCCAATCGCAAGAATCTCATGATTACACGAATTCACGTGATAGAATATAATAGGTTGATTTCTGTCTCTGTTCGCTTACGGTTTTTAAAATTTTAATTGGCTGCATAGTTCAATTCAGATCGCATGTATTCATGGATAGCCTGCTCGCTGCAGGAATAGGTAATATTGCGAAATTGAAAAATTAGCATATTTTGCTGCGTGGTTATAAAAGTGCTAAAATGATCTCATGACTTCTGAAGAAATCAAGGAATGGCTCTATATATTGACATAATAACCTTAATTGATTTGAAAATTCAATTCGGAAAGTTATTCGATTGAGATTGCATTTTGATTGATGTTGTCAATGTCTGTAAGAAATACCTGATGTCTTCAGATGATATTACCGAAAAAATATACCGCGCCCCAATCGCAAGAATCTCATGATTACACGAATTCGCGTGATAGAATATAATAGGTTGATTTCTGTCTTTGTTCGCTTTCGGTTTTTTTAAATTTCAAGTGGATGAATAGTTCAATTTAGTACGCATGTATTCATGGATAGCCTGCTCGCTGCAGGACTGGGTAATATTGCGAAATTGAAAAATCAGCAAATTTTGCTGCGTGGTTATAAGAGTGCTGAAACAAATTCATGACTCCTGGGAAAAATCAAGGAGTAGCTCTATACCTTGACGTAATAACGTTAATTGATTTGAAAATTTAATTCGAAAAGTTATTTAATTGAGATTGCATTTTGATTGTTGGTTCCAATGTCTGTAAGAAGTACCTGATGTCTTTAGCGGATATTTCGGGAAAAATATAATGCGCCTCAATCGCATGAATCTCATGATTACACGAATTCATGTAATAGAATATGAGAGGTTGATTTCTGTCTCTGTTCGCTTTCGGTTTTTTAAAATTTCAATTGGCTGAACAGTTCAATTTAGATCGCATGTATTCATGGATAACCTGCTCGCTGCAGGACTAAATAATATTGTGAGATTGAAAAATCAGCATATTTTGCTGCGTGGTTATGAAAGTGCTGAAATGATCTCATGACTCCTGGGAAAAATCAAGGAATGGCTCTATATATCGAGACCTAATAACGTTAATTGATTCCAAAATTTAATTCGAAAAGTTATTCTATTGAGATTGCATTTTGATTGTCTTTTTTAATGTCTGTAAGAATTACCTGATGTCTTCAGATGATATTTCGTGAAAAATATACTGCGCCCCAATTGCAAGAATCTCATGACTACACGAATTCACGTAATAGAATGTAATAGGTTGATTTTTGTCTCTGTTCGCTTTCGGTTTTTTAAAATTTCCATTGGCTAAACAGTTTAATTTAGATCGCATGTATTCATGAATGACTTGCTCGCTGCAGGACTGAGTAATATTGTGAGATTAAAAAATCAGCATATTTTGCTGCGTGGTTATAGGAGTGCTAGAATGATCTCATGACTCCTGGGAAAAATCAAGGAATGGCTCGATATATAGACCTAATAATGTTAATTGATTCCAAAATTTAATCCGAAAAGTTATTCTATTGAGATTGCATTTTGATTGTTGTTTTCAATGTCTGTAAGAAGTACCTGATGTCTTTAGCGGATATTTCGGGAAAAATATAATGCGCCTCAATCGCATGAATCTCATGATTACACGAATTCATGTAATAGAATATGAGAGGTTGATTTTTGTCTCTGTTCGCTTTCGGTTTTTTAAAATTTCAATTGGCTGAACAGTTCAATTTAGATCGCATGTATTTATGAATAACTTGCTCGCTGCAGGACTGGTTAATATTGTGAGATTAAAAAATCAGCATATTTTGTTGCGTGGTTATAGGAGTGCTAAAATGATCTCATAACTCTTGGGGAAAATCAAGGAATGGCTCTATATATTGACATAATAACGTTAATTTATTTAAAAATTCAATTCGAAAAACTATTCTATTGAGATTGCATTTTGATTGATGATTTCAATGTCTGTAAGAAAAACCTGATGTCTTCAGATTATATTTCGGGAAAAATATTCTGCGCACCAATCGCAAGAATCTCATGATTACACGAATTTACGTGATAGAATATAATAGGTTGATTTCTGTCTCTGTTCGCTTTTGGTTTTGTAAAATTTCAATTGACTGCACAGTTCAATTCAGATCGCATGTATTTATGAATAACCTGCGCGCTACAGGACTCGGTAATATTGCAAAATTAGAAAATCAGCATATTTTGCTGCGTAGTTGTAAAAGTGCTGAAACAAATTCATGACTCCTGGGAAAAATCAAGGAGTAGCTCTATACCTTGACATATAAACGTTAATTGATTTGAAAATTTAATTCGAAAAGTTATTTTATTGAGATTGCATTTTGATTGTTGTTTTTAATGTCTGTAAGAAAAACCTGATGTCTTCAGATTATATTTCGGGAAAAATATTCTGCGCCCCAATCGCAAGAATCTCATGATTACACGAATTCACGTGAAAGAATATAATAGGTTGATTTCTGTCTCTGTTCGCTTTTGGTTTTGTAGAATTTCAACTGGCTGCACAGTTCAATTCAGATCGCATGTATTTGTGAATTACCTGCCCGCTACAGGACTAAGTAATAATGCAAATGTGAAAAATCAGCATATTTTGCTGCGTTGTTATAACAGTGCTGAAACAAATTCATGACTCCTGGGAAAAATCAAGGAGTAGCTCTATACCTTTACATAATAACGTTAATTGATTTGAAAATTTAATTCGAAAAGTTATTTTATTGAGATTGCATTTTGATTGTTGTTTTCAATGTCTGTGAGAAGTACCTGATGTCTTTAGCGGATATTTCGGGAAAAATATAATGCGCTTCAATCGCAAGAATCCTTTGTTTACACGAATTCATGTAAGAGAATATGAGAGGTTGATTTCTGTCTCTGTTGGCTTTCGGTTTTCTAAAATTTCAATTGGCTGAACAGTTCAATTTAGATCGCATGTATTCATGGATAACCTGCTCGCTGCCGGACTAAATAATATTGTGAGATTGAAAAATCAGCATATTTTGCTGCGTGGTTATGAAAGTTCTGAAATGATCTCATGACTCCTGGGAAAAATCAAGGAATGCTCTGTATATAGACCTAATAATGTTAATTGATTCCAAAATTTAATTCGGAAAGTTATTCTATTGAGATTGCATTTTGATTGTCTTTTTTAATGTCTGTAAGAATTACCTGATGTGTTCAGATGATATTTCGTGAAAAATATACTGCGACCCAATCGCAAGAATCTCATGATTACACGAATTCACGTGATAGAATATAATAGGTTGACTTCTGTCTCTGTTCGCTTTCGGTTTATTAAAATTTCCATTGGCTGAACAGTTCAATTTAGATCGCATGTATTCATGAATAACGTGCTCGCTGCAGGACTGGGTAATATTGTAAGAATAAAAAATCAGCATATTTTGCTGCGTGGTTATAGGCGTTGTAAAATGATCTCATGACTCCTATAAAAAATTAAGGAATGGCTCTATATATAGACCTCATAATGTTAATTGATTCCAACATTCAATTCGAAAAGTTATTCTATTGAGATTGCATTTTGATTGATGTTTTCAATGTCTGTAAGAAATACCTGATGTCTTCAGATTATATTTCGGGAAAAATATTCTGCGCCCCAATCGCAAGAATCTCATGATTACACGAATTCACGTGATAGAATATAATAGGTTGATTTCTGTCTCTGTTCGCTTTTGGTTTTGTAAAATTTCAATTGGCTGCACAGTTCAATTTAGATCGCATGTATTCATGGATAATCTACTCGCTGCAGGACTAAATAATATTGTGAGATTGAAAAATCAGCATATTTTGCTGCGTGGTTATGAAAGTGCTGAAATGATCTCATGACTCCTGGGAAAAATCACGGAATGGCTCTATATATAGAGACCAAATAACATTAATTGATTCCAAAATTTAATTCGAAAAGTTATTCTATTGAGATTGCATTTTGATTGTTGTTTTCAATGTCTGTAAGAAGTACCTGATGTCTTCAGCGGATATTTCAGGAAAAATATAATGCGCCTCAATCGCAAGAATCTCTTGATTACACGAATACATTTAATAGAATATGAGAGGTTGATTTCTGTCTCTGTTCGCTTTCGGTTTTTTAAAATTTCAATTGGCTGAACAGTTCAATTTAGATCGCATGTATTCATGAATAACTTGCTCGCTGCAGGACTGGATAATATTGTGAGATTAAAAAATCAGCATATTTTGCTGCGTGGTGATACGAGTGCTAAAATGATCTCATAACTCTTGGGAAAAATCAAGGAATGGCTCTATATATTGACATATAACGTTAACTGATTTGAAAATTCAATTTGAAAAACTATTCTATTGAGATTGCATTTTGATTGATGTTTTCAATTTCTGTAAGAAATACCTGATGTCTTCAGATGATATTTTGGGAAAAATATACTGCGCCATAATCGCAAGAATCTCATGATTACACGAATTCACGTGATAGAATATAATAGGTTGATTTCTGTCTCTGTTCACTTTCGGTTTTTTAAAATTTCAATTGGCTGCACAGTTCAATTCAGATCGCATGTATTTATGAATAACCTGCCCGCTACAGGACTAAGTAATATTGCAAATGTGAAAAATCAGCATATTTTGCTGCGTGGTTATAAGAGTGCTGAAACAAATTCATGACTCCTGGGAAAAATCAAGGAATAGCTCTATACCTTTACATAATAACGTTAATTGATTTGAAAATTTATTTCGAAAAGTTATTTTATTGAGATTGCATTTTGATTGTTGTTTTCAATGTCTGGAAGAAGTACCTGATGTCTTTAGCGGATATTTCGGGAAAAATATAATGCGCCTCAATCGCAAGAATCTTTTGATTACACGAATTCATGTAATAGAATATGAGAGGTTAATTTCTGTCTCTGTTCGCTTTCGGTTTTCTAAAATTTCAATTGGCTGAACAGTTCAATTTAGATCGCATGTATTCATGAATAACCTGCTCGCTGCAGGACTAAATAATATTGTGAGATTGAAAAATCAGCATATTTTGCTGCGTGGTTATGAAAGTTCTGAAATGATCTCATGACTCCTGGTAAAAATCAAGGAATGGCTCTATATATAGAGACCTAATAACGTTAATTGATTCCAAAATTTAATTCGGAAAGTTATTCTATTGAGATTGCATTTTGATTGTCTTTTTTAATGTCTGTAAGAATTACCTGATGTGTTCAGATGATATTTCGTGAAAAATATACTGCGACCCAATCGCAAGAATCTCATGATTACACGAATTCACGTGATAGAATATAATAGGTTGACTTCTGTCTCTGTTCGCTTTCGGTTTATTAAAATTTCCATTGGCTGAACAGTTCAATTTAGATCGCATGTATTCATGAATAACGTGCTCGCTGCAGGACTGGGTAATATTGTAAGAATAAAAAATCAGCATATTTTGCTGCGTGGTTATAGGCGTTGTAAAATGATCTCATGACTCCTATAAAAAATTAAGGAATGGCTCTATATATAGACCTCATAATGTTAATTGATTCCAACATTCAATTCGAAAAGTTATTCTATTGAGATTGCATTTTGATTGATGTTTTCAATGTCTGTAAGAAATACCTGATGTCTTCAGATTATATTTCGGGAAAAATATTCTGCGCCCCAATCGCAAGAATCTCATGATTACACGAATTCACGTGATAGAATATAATAGGTTGATTTCTGTCTCTGTTCGCTTTTGGTTTTGTAAAATTTCAATCGGCTGCACAGTTCAATTTAGATCGCATGTATTCATGGATAATCTACTCGCTGCAGGACTAAATAATATTGTGAGATTGAAAAATCAGCATATTTTCCTGCGTGGTTATGAAAGTGCTGAAATGATCTCATGACTCCTGGGAAAAATCACGGAATGGCTCTATATATAGAGACCAAATAACATTAATTGATTCCAAAATTTAATTCGAAAAGTTATTCTATTGAGATTGCATTTTGATTGTTGTTTTCAATGTCTGTAAGAAGTACCTGATGTCTTCAGCGGATATTTCAGGAAAAATATAATGCGCCTCAATCGCAAGAATCTCTTGATTACACGAATACATTTAACAGAATATGAGAGGTTGATTTCTGTCTCTGTTCGCTTTCGGTTTTTTAAAATTTCAATTGGCTGAACAGTTCAATTTAGATCGCAAGTATTCATGAATAACTTGCTCGCTGCAGGACTGGATAATATTGTGAGATTAAAAAATCAGCATATTTTGCTGCGTGGTGATACGAGTGCTAAAATGATCTCATAACTCTTGGGAAAAATCAAGGAATGGCTCTATATATTGACATATAACGTTAACTGATTTGAAAATTCAATTTGAAAAACTATTCTATTGAGATTGCATTTTGATTGATGTTTTCAATTTCTGTAAGAAATACCTGATGTCTTCAGATGATATTTTGGGAAAAATATACTGCGCCATAATCGCAAGAATCTCATGATTACACGAATTCACGTGATAGAATATAATAGGTTGATTTCTGTCTCTGTTCACTTTCGGTTTTTTAAAATTTCAATTGGCTGCACAGTTCAATTCAGATCGCATGTATTTATGAATAACCTGCCCGCTACAGGACTAAGTAATATTGCAAATGTGAAAAATCAGCATATTTTGCTGCGTGGTTATAAGAGTGCTGAAACAAATTCATGACTCCTGGGAAAAATCAAGGAATAGCTCTATACCTTTACATAATAACGTTAATTGATTTGAAAATTTATTTCGAAAAGTTATTTTATTGAGATTGCATTTTGATTGTTGTTTTCAATGTCTGGAAGAAGTACCTGATGTCTTTAGCGGATATTTCGGGAAAAATATAATGCGCCTCAATCGCAAGAATCTTTTGATTACACGAATTCATGTAATAGAATATGAGAGGTTAATTTCTGTCTCTGTTCGCTTTCGGTTTTCTAAAATTTCAATTGGCTGAACAGTTCAATTTAGATCGCATGTATTCATGAATAACCTGCTCGCTGCAGGACTAAATAATATTGTGAGATTGAAAAATCAGCATATTTTGCTGCGTGGTTATGAAAGTTCTGAAATGATCTCATGACTCCTGGTAAAAATCAAGGAATGGCTCTATATATAGAGACCTAATAACGTTAATTGATTCCAAAATTTCATCCGAAAAGTTATTCTATTGAGATTGCATTTTGATTGTCTTTTTTAATGTCTGTAAGAATTACCTGATGTCCTCAGATGAGATTACGTGAAAAATATACCGCGCCCCAAACGCAAGAATCTCATGATTACACGAATTCACGTGATAGAATATAATAGGTTGATTTCTGTCTTTGTTCGCTTTCGGTTTTTAAAAATTTCAATTGGATGAATAGTTCAATTTAGTTCGCATGTATTCATGGATAGCCTGCTCGCTGCAGGATTGGGTAATATTGCGAAATTGAAAAATCAGCATATTTTGCTGCGTGGTTACAAAAGTGCTGAAACAAATTCATGACTCCTGGGAAAAATCAAGAAGTAGCTCCATACCTTGACATAATAACGTTAATTGATTTAAAAATTCAATTCCAAAAGTTATTTTATTGAGATTGCATTTTGATTGTTGTTTTCAATGTCTGTAAGAAATACCTGATGTCTTTAGCGGATATTTCAGAAAAAATATACTGCGCCTCAATCCCAAGCATCTCATGATTACTCTAATTCACGTGATAGAATATAATAGGTTGATTTCTGTCTCTGTTGGCTTTCGGTGTTTTAAAATTTCAATTGGCTGCACAGTTCAATTCAGATCGCATGTATTTATGAATAACCTGCCCGCTACAGGACTTAGTAATATTGCAAAATTGAAAAATCAGCATATTTTGCTGCGTGGTTATAAGAGTGCTGAAACACATTCATGACTCCTGGGAAAAATCAAGGAGTAGCTCTATACCTTGACATAATAACAATAATGTATTTGAAAATTTAATTTGAAAAGTTATTCTATTGAGATTGAATTTTGATTGTCTTTTTCAATGTCTGTAAGAAATACATTATGACTTCAGATGATATTTCGTGAAAAATATACTGCGCCCCAATCGCAAGAATCTCATGATTACACGAATTCACGTGCTAGAATATAATAGGTTGATTTCTGTCTCTGTTCGCTTTCGGTTTTTTAAAATTTCAATTAGCTGAATAGTTAAATTTAGATCGCATGTATTCATGGATAGCCTGCTCGCTGCAGGACTAGGTAATATTGCGAAACTGAAAAATTAGCATATTTTGCTGCGTGGTTATAAAAGTGCTAAAATGATCTCATGACTTCTGAAGAAATCAAGGAATGGCTCTATATATTGACATAATAACCTTGATTGATTTGAAAATTCAATTCGAAAAGTTATTCGATTGAGATTGCATTTTGATTGTCGTTTTTAATGTCTGTAAAAAATACCTGATGTCATCAGACGATATTTCGTGGAAAATATACTGCGCCCCAATCGCAAGAATCTCATGATTACACGAATTCATGTGATAGAATATAATAGGTTAATGTCTGTCTCTGTTCGCTTTCGGTTTTTAAAATTTCAATTGGCTGCACAGTTCAATTCAGATCGCATATATTTATGAATAACCTGCCCGCTACAGGACTTAGTAATATTGCAAAATTGAAATCAGCATATTCTGCTGCGTGGTTATAAGAGTGCTGAAACAAATTCATGACTTCTGGGAAAAATCAAGGAGTAGCTCTATACCTTGACATAATAACGTTAATTGATATGAAAATTGAATTCGTAAAGTTATTTTATTGAGATTGCATTTTGATTGTTGTTTTCAATGTCTGTAAGAAGTACCTGATGTCTTTAGCAGATATTTCGGGAAAAATATACTGCGCCTCAATCGCAAAGATCTCAAGATTACACGAATTCATGTAATACAATATGAGAGATTGATTTCTGTCTCTGTTCGCTTTCGGTTTTTTAAAATTTCAATTGGCTTAACAGTTCAATTTAGATAGCATGTATTCATGAATAACTTGCTCGCTGCAGGACTGGGTAATATTGCGAAATTGAAAAATTAGCATATTTTGCTGCGTGGTTATAAGGGTGCTAAAATGATCTCATGACTCCCGGGGAAAATCAAGGAATGGCTCTATATGTTGACATAATAACGTTAATTGATTTAAAAATTCAATTCGAAAAGTTATTTTATTGAGATTGCATTTTGATTGTTCTTTTCAATGTCTGTAAGAAATACCTGATGTCTTTTGCGGATATTTCGGGAAAAATATACTGCGCCTCAATCGCAAGAACCTCATGATTACACTAGTTCACGTGATAGAATATAATAGGTGGATTTCTGTCTCTGTTCGCTTTCGGTTTTTTAAAATTTCAATTGGCTTAACAGTTCAATTTAGATCGCATGTATTAATGAATAACTTGCTCGCTGCAGGACTGAGTAATATTGTGAGATTAAAAAATCAGCATATTTTGCTGCGTATTTATAGGAGTGCTGAAATGATCTCATGCTTCCTGGGAAAAATCAAGGAATGGCTCTAGATATTGACATAATAACGTTAACTGATTTGAAAATTAAATTTGAAAAACTATTCTATTGAGATTGCATTTTGATTGATGTTTTCAATTTCTGTAAGAAATACCTGATATCTGCAGATGATATTTCGGGAAAAATATACTGCACCCCAATCGCAAGAATCTCATGATTACACAAATTCACGTGACAGAATATAATAGGTTGATGTCTGTCTCTGTTCGCTTTCGGTTTTCTAAAATTTGAATTAGCTGCATAGTTCAATTTAGATCGCATGTATTCATGGATAGCCTGCTCGCTGCAGGACTGGGTTATATTGCGAAATGGAAAAATTAGCATATTTTGCTGCGTGGTTATAGGAGTGCTAAAATGATCTCATGACTCCCGGGAAAAATCAAGGAATGGCTCTATATATTGACATAATAACATTAATTGACTTGAAAATGAAATTTGAAAAACTATTCTATTGAGATTGCATTTTGATTGATGTTTTCAATTTCTGTAAGAAATACCTGATGTCATCAGATGATATTTCGAGGAAAATATACTGCGCCCTAATCGCAAGAATTTCATGATTACACGAATTCACGTGATAGAATATAATAGGTTGATTTCTGTCTCTGTTCGCTTTCGGTTTTTTAAAATTTCACTTGGCTGCACAGTTCAATTCAGATCGCATGTATTTATGAATAACCTGCCCGCTACAGGACTTAGTAATATTGCAAATGTGAAAAATCAGTATATTTTGCTGCGTGGTTATAAGAGTGCTGAAACAAATTCATGACTCCTGGGAAAAATCAAAGAGTAGCTCGATACCTTTACATAAAAACGTTAATTGATTTGAAAATTTAATTCGAAAAGTTATTTTATTGAGATTGCATTTTGATTGTTGTTTTCAATGTCTGTAAGAAGTACCTGATGTCTTTAGCGGATATTTCGGGAAAAATATACTGCGCCTCAATCGCAAGAATCTTATGATTACACGAATTCATGTAATAGAATATGAGAGGTTGATTTCTGTCTTTGTTCGCTTTCGGTTTTTTAAAATTTCAATTGGCTGAATTGTTCAATTTAAATCGCATGTATTCATGGATAACCTGCTCGCTGCAGGACTGAATAATATTGTGAGATTGAAAAATCGGCATATTTTGCTGCGTGGTTATGAGAGTGCTGAAATGATCTCATGACTCCTGGGAAAAATCAAGGAATGGCTCAATATATAGAGACCTACTTACGTTAATTGATTCCAAAATTTAATTCGAAAAGTTATTTTATTGAGATTGCATTTTGATTGTCTTTTTTAATGCCTGTAAGAATTACCTGATGACTTCAGATGATATTTCGTGAAAAATATACTGCGCCCCAATCGCAAGAATCTCATGATTACACGAATTCACATGATAGAATACAATAGGTTGATTTCTGTCTCTGTTCGCTTTCGGTTTTTTAAAATTTCAATTGGCTGCACAGTTCAATTCAGATCGCATGTATTTATGAATAACTTGCCCGCTACAGGACTGAGTAATATTGCAAATGTGAAAAATCAGCATATTTTGCTACGTGGTTATAAGAGTGCTGAATCAAATTCATGACTCCTGGGAAAAATCAAGGAGTAGCTCTATACCTTTACATAAAAACGTCAATTGATTTGAAAATTAAATTCGAAAAGTTATTTTATTGAGATTGCATTTTGATTGTTGTTTTCAATGTCTGTAAGAAGTACCTGATGTCTTTAGCGGATATTTCGGGAAAAATATACTGCGCCTCAATCGCAAGAATCTCATGATTACACGAATACATGTAATAGAATATGAGAGGTTGATTTCTGTCTTTGTTCGCTTTCGGTTTTTTAAAATTTCAATTAGCTGAATAGTTAAATTTAGATCGCATGTATTTATGGATAACCTGCTCGCTGCAGGACTGGGTAATATTGCGAAATTGAAAAATTAGCATATTTTGCTGCGTGGTTATAAAAGTGCAAAAATGATCTCATGACACCTGGGAAAAATTAAGGAATGGCTCTCTATATAGAGACCTAATAACGTTAATTGATTCCAAAATTTAATTCGAAAAGTTATTCTATTGAGATTGCATTTGAATTGTCTTTTTTAATGTCTGTAAGAATTACCTTAAGTCTTTGAATTATATTTCGTGAAAAATATACTGCGCCCCAATCGCATGAATCTCATGATTACACAAATTCACGTAATAGAATATAATAGGTTGATTTCTGTCTCTGTTCGCTCTCGGTTTTTTAAAATTTCAATTGGCTAAATAGTTAAATTTAGATCGCATGTATTCATGGATAGCCTGCTCGCTGCAGGACTGGGTAATATTGCGAAATTGAAAAATTAGCATATTTTGCTGCGTGGTTATAAGAGTGCAAAAATGATCTCATGACTCCTGGGAAAAATTAAGGAATAACTCTATATATTGACATAATAACCTTAATTGATTTGAACATTCAATTCGAAAAGTTATGCGATTGAGATGGCATTTTGATTGTTGTTTTCAATGTCTGTAAGAAGTACCTGATGTCTTTAGCGGATATTTCGGGAAAAATATACTGCGCCTCAATCGCAAGAATCTCATGATTACACGAATTCATGTAATAGAATATAAGAGGTTGATTTCTGTCTCTGTTCGGTTTCGGTTTTTTAAAATTTCAATTGGCTGAATAGTTCAATTAAGATTGCATGTATTTAAGGATAACGGTCTCGCTGCAGGACTGGGTAATATTGTGAGATTTAAAAATCAGCATATTTTGCTGCGTGGTTATGAGAGTGCTAAAATGATCTCATGACTTCTGGGAAAAATCAAGGAATTGCTCTATATATAGAGACCTAATAACTTCAATTGATTCCAAAATTAAATTCGAAAAGTTATTCTATTGAGATTGCATTTTGATTGTCTTTTTCAATTTCCGTAAGAAATGCCTGATGTTTTCAGATGATATTTTGGGAAAAATATACTGCGCCCCAATCGCAAGAATCTCATGATTACACGAATTCACGTGATAGAATATAATAGGTTCATTTCTTTCTCTGTTCGCTTTCGGTTTTTTAAAATTTCACTTGGCTGCACAGTTCAATTCAGATCGCATGTATTTATGAATAACCTGCCCGCTACAGGACTTAGTAATATTGCAAATGTGAAAAATCAGTATATTTTGCTGCGTGGTTATAAGAGTGCTGAAACAAATTCATGACTCCTGGGAAAAATCAAAGAGTAGCTCGATACCTTTACATAAAAACGTTAATTGATTTGAAAATTTAATTCGAAAAGTTATTTTATTGAGATTGCATTTTGATTGTTGTTTTCAATGTCTGTAAGAAGTACCTGATGTCTTTAGCGGATATTTCGGGAAAAATATACTGCGCCTCAATCGCAAGAATCTTATGATTACACGAATTCATGTAATAGAATATGAGAGGTTGATTTCTGTCTTTGTTCGCTTTCGGTTTTTTAAAATTTCAATTGGCTGAATTGTTCAATTTAAATCGCATGTATTCATGGATAACCTGCTCGCTGCAGGACTGAATAATATTGTGAGATTGAAAAATCGGCATATTTTGCTGCGTGGTTATGAGAGTGCTGAAATGATCTCATGACTCCTGGGAAAAATCAAGGAATGGCTCAATATATAGAGACCTACTTACGTTAATTGATTCCAAAATTGAATTCGAAAAGTTATTTTATTGAGATTGCATTTTGATTGTCTTTTTTAATGCCTGTAAGAATTACCTGATGACTTCAGATGATATTTCGTGAAAAATATACTGCGCCCCAATCGCAAGAATCTCATGATTACACGAATTCACATGATAGAATACAATAGGTTGATTTCTGTCTCTGTTCGCTTTCGGTTTTTTAAAATTTCAATTGGCTGCACAGTTCAATTCAGATCGCATGTATTTATGAATAACTTGCCCGCTACAGGACTTAGTAATATTGCAAATGTGAAAAATCAGCATATTTTGCTACGTGGTTATAAGAGTGCTGAATCAAATTCATGACTCCTGGGAAAAATCAAGGAGTAGCTCTATACCTTTACATAAAAACGTTAATTGATTTGAAAATTAAATTCGAAAAGTTATTTTATTGAGATTGCATTTTGATTGTTGTTTTCAATGTCTGTAAGAAGTACCTGATGTCTTTAGCGGATATTTCGGGAAAAATATACTGCGCCTCAATCGCAAGAATCTCATGATTACACGAATACATGTAATAGAATATGAGAGGTTGATTTCTGTCTTTGTTCGCTTTCGGTTTTTTAAAATTTCAATTAGCTGAATAGTTAAATTTAGATCGCATGTATTTATGGATAACCTGCTCGCTGCAGGACTGGGTAATATTGCGAAATTGAAAAATTAGCATATTTTGCTGCGTGGTTATAAGAGTGCAAAAATGATCTCATGACTCCTGGGAAAAATTAAGGAATGGCTCTCTATATAGAGACCTAATAACGTTAATTGATTCCAAAATTTAATTCGAAAAGTTATTCTATTGAGATTGCATTTGAATTGTCTTTTTTAATGTCTGTCAGAATTACCTTAAGTCTTTGAATTATATTTCGTGAAAAATATACTGCGCCCCAATCGCATGAATCTCATGATTACACAAATTCACGTAATAGAATATAATAGGTTGATTTCTGTCTCTGTTCGCTCTCGGTTTTTTAAAATTTCAATTGGCTAAATAGTTAAATTTAGATCGCATGTATTCATGGATAGCCTGCTCGCTGCAGGACTGGGTAATATTGCGAAATTGAAAAATTAGCATATTTTGCTGCGTGGTTATAAGAGTGCAAAAATGATCTCATGACTCCTGGGAAAAATTAAGGAATAACTCTATATATTGACATAATAACCTTAATTGATTTGAAAATTCAATTCGAAAAGTTATGCGATTGAGATGGCATTTTGATTGTTGTTTTCAATGTCTGTAAGAAGTACCTGATGTCTTTAGCGGATATTTCGGGAAAAATATACTGCGCCTCAATCGCAAGAATCTCATGATTACACGAATTCATGTAATAGAATATAAGAGGTTGATTTCTGTCTCTGTTCGGTTTCGGTTTTTTAAAATTTCAATTGGCTGAATAGTTCAATTAAGATTGCATGTATTTAAGGATAACGGTCTCGCTGCAGGACTGGGTAATATTGTGAGATTTAAAAATCAGCATATTTTGCTGCGTGGTTATGAGTGTGCTAAAATGACCTCATGACTTCTGGGAAAAATCAAGGAATTGCTCTATATATAGAGACCTAATAACTTCAATTGATTCCAAAATTAAATTCGAAAAGTTATTCTATTGAGATTGCATTTTGATTGTCTTTTTCAATGTCTGTAAGAAATACCTGATGTCTTCAGATGATATTTCGTGAAAAAAATACTGCGCCCCAATCGCAAGAATCTCATGGTTACACGAATTCACGTGATAGAATATAATAGGTTGATTTCTGTCTCTGTTCGCTTTCGGTTTTTTAAATTTTCAATTCGCTGAACAGTTTAATTTAGATCGCATGTCTTCATGAATAACTTGCTCGCTGCAGGACTGAGTAATATTGTGAGATTAAAAAATCAGCATATTTTGCTGCGTGGTTATAGGAGTGCTGGAATGATCTCATGACTCCAATAAATAATTAAGGAATGGCTCCATATATAGACCTAATAATGTTAATTGATTCCAACATTTAATTCGAAAAGTTATTCTATTGAGATTGCATTTAGATTGATGTTTTCAATGTCTGTAGGAAATACCTGATGTCTTCAGATGATATTTCGGGAAAAACATACTGCGCCCCAATCGCAAGAATCTCATGATTACACGAATTCACGTGATAGAATATAATAGGTTGATGTCTGTCTCTGTTCGCTTTCGGTTTTCTAAAATTTCGATTGGCAGAATAGTTCAATTTAGATCGCATGTATTCATGAATAGTATGCTTGCTGCAGGACTGGGTAATATTGCGAAATTGAGAAATTAGCATATTTTGCTGCGTGGTTATAGGAGTGCTAAAATGATCTCATGACTCCTGGGAAAAATCAAGGAATGGCTCAATATATAGAGACCTACATACGTTAATTGATTCCAAAATTTAATTCGAAAAGTTATTCTATTGAGATTGCATTTTGATTGTCTTTTTTAATGTCTGTAAGAATTACCTGATATCTTCAGATGATATTTCGTGAAAAATATACTGCGCCCCAATCGCAAGCATCTCATGATTACACGAATTCACATGATAGAATATAATAGGTTGATTTCTGTCTCTGTTCGCTTTCGGTTTTTTAAAATTACAATTGGCTGCACAGTTCAATTCAGATCGCATGTATTTATGAATAACCTGCCCGCTACAGGACTTAGTAATATTGCAAATGTGAAAAATCAGCATATTTTGCTACGTGGTTATAATAGTGCTGAAACAAATTCATGACTCCTGGGAAAAATCAAGGAGTAGCTCTATACCTTTACATAAAAACGTTAATTGATTTGAAAATTAAATTCGAAAAGTTATTTTATTGAGATTGCATTTTGATTGTTGTTTTCAATGTCTGTAAGAAGTACCTGATGTCTTTAGCGGATATTTCGGGAAAAATATACTGCGCCTCAATCGCAAGAATCTCATGATTACACGAATTCATGTAATAGAATTTAAGAGGTTGATTTCTGTCTCTGTTCGGTTTCGGTTATTTAAAATTTCAATTAGCTAAATAGTTCAATTCAGATCGCATGTATTCATGGTTAACCTGCTCGCTGCAGGACTGAGTAATATTGTGAGATTGAAAAATCAGCATATTTTGCTGTGTGGTTATGAAAGTGCTAAAATGATCTCATGACTTCCGAAAAAAATCAAGGAATGGCTCTATATATAGAGACCTAATAACGTTAACTGATTCCAAAATTTAATTCGAAAAGTTATTCTATTGAGATTGCATTTTGATTGTCTTTTTCAATGTCTGTAAGAAATACCTGATGTCTTTTGATGATATTTCGTGAAAAATATACTGCGCCCCAATCGCAAGAATCTCATGATTACACGAATTCACGTGATAGAATATAATAGGTTGATGTCTGTCTCTATTCGCTTTTGGTTTTCTAAAATTTCAATTGGCTGAATAGTTCAATTTAAATCGCATGTATTCATGAATAGCCTGCTCGCTGCAGGACTGGGTAATATTGCGAAATTGAATAATTAGCATATTTTGCTGCGTGGTTATAGGAGTGCTAAAATGATCTCATGACTCCTGAGAAAAATCAAGGAATGGCTCTATATATTGACATAATAACGTTAACTGATTTGAAAATTCAATTTGAAAAACTATTCTATTGAGATTGCATTTTGATTGATGTTTTCAATTTCTGTAAGAAATACCTGATGTCTTCAGATAATATTTCGGGAAAAACATACTGCGCCCCAATCGCAAGAATCTCATGATTACACGAATTCACGTGATGGAATATAATAGGTTGATGTCTGTCTCTGTTCGCTTTCGGTTTTCTAAAACTTCAATCGGCTGAATAGTTCAATTTAGATCGCATGTATTTATGGATAGCCTGCTCGCTGCAGGACTAGGTAATATTGCGAAATTGAAAAATTAGCATATTTTGCTGCGTTGTTATAGGAGTGCTAAAATGATCTCATGACTCCTGGGAAAAATCAAGGAATGGCTCTATATATTGCCATAATAACGTTAATTGATTTGAAAATTTAATTCGAAAAGTTATTTTATTGAGATTGCATTTTGATTGTTGTTTTCAATGTCTGTATGAAGTACCTGATGTCTTTAGCGGATATTTCGGGAAAAATATACTGCGCCTCAATTGCAAGTATCTCCTGATTACACGAATTCATGTAATAGAATATGAGAGGTTGATTTCTGTCTCTGTTCGTATTCGGTTTTTTAAAATTTCAATTGGCTGAATAGTTCGATTTAGATCGCATGTATTCATAGATAGCCTGCTCGCTGCGGGACTGGGTAATATTGTGAAGTTTAAAAATCAGCATATTTTGCTGCGTGGTTATGAGAGTGCTAAAATGATCTCATGACTCCTGGGAAAAATCAAGGAATTGCTCTATATATAGAGACCTAATAACTTCAATTGATTCCAAAATTTAATTCGAAAAGTTATTCTATTGAGATTGCATTCTGATTGTCTTTTTCAATGTCTGTAAGAAATACCTGATGTCTTCAGATGATATTTCGCGAAAAATATACTGCGCCCTAATCGCAAGAATCTCATGATTACACGAATTCACGTGATAGAATATAATAGGTTGATTTCTGTCTCTGTTCGCTTTCGGGTTTTTAAAATTTTATTTGACTGAACAGTTCAATTTAGATCGCATGTATTCATGGATAACTTGCTCGCTGCAGGACTGGGTAATATTGTGAGATTAAAAAATCAGCATATTTTGCTGCGTGGTTATGAGAGTGCTGAAATGATCTCATGACTCCTGGGAAAAATCAAGGAATGGCTCTATATATAAAGACCTAATAACGTTAATTGATTCCAAAATTTAATTCGAAAAGTTATTCTATTGATATTGCATTTTGATTGTCTTTTTTAATGTCTGTAAGAAATACCTGATGTCTTCAGATGATATTTCGTGAAAAATATACTGCGCCCCAATCGCAAAAATCTCATGATTACACGAATTCACGTGATAGAATATAATAGGTTGATTTCTGTCTCTGTTCGCTTTCGGTTTTTTAAAATTTCATTTGGCTGAATAGTTTAATTTAGATACCATGTATTTATGAATAACTTGCTCGCTGCAGGACTAAGTAATATTGTGAGATTAAAAAATCAGCGTATTTGCTGCGTGGTTATAGGAGTGCTAAAATGATCTCATAACTCTTGAGAAAAATCAAGGAATGGCTCTATATAGTGACATCATAACGTTAATTGATTTAAAAATTCAATTCGAAAAGTTATTCGATTGAGATAGCATTTTGATTGTTGTTTTCAATGTCTGTAAAAAATACCTGATGTCATCAGATGATATTTCGAGGAAAATATACTGCGCCCCAATCGCAAGAATTTCATGATTACACGAATTCACGTGATAGAATATAAGAGGTTGATTTCCGTATCTATACGCTTTCGGTTAATTAAAATTTTATTTCGCTGAATAGTTAAATTTAGATCGCAAGTATTCATGGATAACCTGCCCGCTGCAGGACTTGGTTATATTGCAAAATTAAAAAATTAGCATATTTTGCTGCGTGGTTACAAGAGTGCTGAAACAAATTCATGACTCCTGGGAAAAATCAAGGAGTAGCTCTATACCTTGACATAATAACGTTAATTGAATTGAAAATTTAATTCGAAAAGATATTTTATTGAGATTGCATTTTGATTGTTGTTTTCAATGTCTGTAAAAAGTACCTGATGTCTTTAGCGGATATTTCGGGAAAAATATACTGCGCCTCAATTGCAAGAATCTCATGATTACACGAATTCATGTAATAGAATATGAGAGGTTGATTTCTGTCTCTGTTAGCTTTCGGTTTTTTAAAATTTCAATTGGCTGAATAGTTTAATTTAGATCGCATGTATTCATGGATAACCTGCTCGCTGCAGGACTGGGTAATATTGTGAGATTAAAAAATCAGCATATTTTGCTGCGTGGTTATAGGAGTGCTGAAATGATCTCATGACTCCTGGGAAAAATCAAGGAGTAGCTCTATACCTTGACAAATTAACGTTAATTGATTTGAAAATTTAATTTGAAAAACTATTCTATTGAGATTGCATTTTGATTGATGTTTTCAATGTCTGTAAGAAATAACTGATGTCTTCAGATGATATTTCGATAAAAATATACTGCGCCCCAATCGCAAGAATCTCATGATTACACGAAATCACGTGATAGAATATAATTGTTTGATTTCGGTCTCTGTTCGCTTTCGGTTTTTTAAAATTTCAATTGGCTGAATAGTTCAATTTAATTCGCATGTATTTATGGATAGCCTGCTCGCTACAGGACTGGGTAATATTGCGAAATTTAAAAATTAGCATATTTTGCTGCGTGGTTATAGGAGTGCTAAAATGATCTCATGACTCCCGGGGAAAATCAAGGAATGGCTCTATATATTGACATAATAACGTTAACTGATTTGAAAATTCAATTTGAAAAACTATTCTATTGAGATTGCATTTTGATTGATGTTTTCAATTACTGTAAGAAATGCCTGATGTCTTCAGATGATATTTTGGGAAAAATATACTGCGCCCCAATCGCAAGAATCTCATGATTACACAAATTCACGTGATAGAATATAATAGGTTGATGTCTGTCTCTGTTCGCTTTCGGTTTTCTAAAATTTCAATTGGCTGAATGGTTCAATTTAGATCGCATGTATTCATTGATAGCCTGCTCGCTGCAGGACTGGGTAATATTGCGAAATTGAAAAATTAGCATATTTTGCCGCGTGGTTATAGGAGTGCTAAAATGATCTCATGACTCCTGGGAAAAATCAAGGAATGGCTCTATATATTGACATAATAACCTTAATTGATTTGAAAATTCAATTCGAAAAGTTATTCGATTGAGATTGCATTTTGATTGTTTTTTTCAATGTCTGTAAGTAGTACCTCATGTCTTTAGTGGATATTTCGGGAAAAATATACTGCGCCTCAATCGCAAGAATCTCATGATTACACGAATTCATGTATTAGAATATAAGAGGTTGATTTCTGTCTCTGTTCGCTCTCGGTTTTTTAAAATTTCAATTGGCTAAATAGTTCAATTTAGATCGCATGTATTCATGGATAACCTGCTCGCTGCAGGACTGAGTAATATTGTGAGATTGAAAAATCAGCATATTTTGCTGCGTGGTTCTGAGAGTGCTGAAATGATCTCATGACTCCTGGGGAAAATCAAGGAATGGCTCTATATATAGAGACCTAATAACGTTAATTGATTCCAAAATTTAATTCGAAAAGTTTTTCTATTGAGATTGCATTTTGATTGTCTTTTTTAATGTCTGTAAGAATGACCTAATGTCTTCAGATGATATTTCGTGAAAAATATACTGCGCCTCAATCGCATGAATCTCATGATTACACGAATTCACGTGATAGAATATAATAGGTTGATTTCTGTCTCTGTTCGCTTTCGGTTCTTTAAAATTTTAATTGGCTGAACAGTTCAATTTAGATCGCATGTATTCATGGATAACTTGCTCGCTGCAGGACTGGGTAATATTGTGAGATTTAAAAATCAGCATATTTTGCTGCGTGGTTATGAGAGTGCTGAAATGATCTCATGACTCCTGGGAAAAATCAAGGAATGGCTCTATATATAGAGACCTAATAACGTTAATTGATTCCAAAATTTAATTCGAAAAGTTTTTCTATTGAGACTGCATTTTGATTGTCTTTTTTAATGTCTGTAAGAATGACCTAATGTCTTCAGATGATATTTCGTGAAATATATACTGCGCCTCAATCGCATGAATCTCATGATTACACGAATTCACGTGATAGAATATAATAGGTTGATTTCTGTCTCTGTTCGCTTTCGGTTTTTTAAAATTTCAATTGGCTGAATAGTTCAATTTAGATCGCATGTATTCATGGATAGCCTGCTCGCTGCAGGACTGCGTAATATTGCGAAATTGAAAAATTAGCATATTTTTCTGCGTGGTTATAAGCGTGCTAAAATGATCTCATGACTCCTGGGCAAAATCAAGGAATGGCTCTATATATTGACATAATAACCTTAATTGATTTAAAAATTTAATTCGAAAAGTTATTCTATTGAGATTGCATTTTGATTGTCTTTTTCAATGTCTGTAAGAAATACCTGATGTCTTCAGATAATATTTCGTGAAAAATATACTGCGCCCCAATCGCAAAAATCTCATGATTACACGAATTCACGTGATAGAATATAATAGGTTGATTTCTGTCTCTGTTTGCTTTCGGTTTTTTAAAATTTCAATTTGCTGCACAGTTCAATTCAGATCGCATGTATTTATGAATAACCTGCACGCTACAGGACTTAGTAATATTGCAAATGTAAAAAATCAGCATATTTTGCTGCGTGGTTATAAGAGTGCTGAAAAAAATTCATGACTCCTGGGAAAAATCAAGGAGTAGCTCTATACCTTTACATAAAAACGTTAATTGATTTGAAAATTTAATTCGAAAAGTCATTTTATTGAGATTGCATTTTGATTGTTGTTTTCAATGTCTGTAAGAAGTACCTGATGTCTTTAGCGGATAATTTGGGAAAAGTATACTGCGCCTCAATCGCAAGAATCTCATGATTACACGAATTCATGTAATAGAATATGAGAGGTTGATTTCTGTCTTTGTTCGCTTTCGGTTTTTTAAAATTTCAATTGGCTAAATAGTTTAATTTAGATCGCATGTATTCATGAATAACTTGCTCGCTGCAGGACTAAGTAATATTGTGAGATTAAAAAATCAGCGTATTTTGCTGCGTGGTTATAGGAGTGCTAAAATGATCTCATAACTCTTGCGAAAAATCAAGGAATGGCTCTATATAGTGACATCACAACGTTAATTGATTTAAAAATACAATTCGAAAAGTTATTCGATTCAGATTGCATTTTGATTGTTGTTTTCAATGTCTGTAAAAAATACCTGATGTCATCAGATGATATTTCGTAAAAAATATACTGCGCCCCAATCGCATGAATCTCATGATTACACGAATTCACGTGATAGAATATAATAGGTTGATTTCTGTCTCTGTTCGCTCTTGGTTTTTTAAAATTTCAATTGGCTAAATAGTTAAATTTAGATCGCATGTATTCATGGATAGCCTGCTGGCTGCAGGACTGGGTAATATGGCGAAATTGAAAAATTAGCATATTTTGCTGCGTGGTTATAAGACTGCTAAAATGATTTCATGACTCCTGGGAAAAATCAAGGAATGGCTCTATATATTGACATAATAACCTTAATTGATTTGAAAATTCAATTCGAAAAGTTATGCGATTGAGATTGCATTTTGATTGTTGTTCTCAATGTCTGTAAGAAGTACCTGATGTCTTTAGCGGATATTTCAGGAAGAATATACTGCGCCTCAATCGCAAGAATCTCATGATTACACGAATTCATGTAATAGAATATATGAGGTTGATTTCTGTCTCTGTTTGGTTTCGGTTTTTTAAAATTACAATTGGCTGAATAGTTCAATTAAGATCGCATGTATTTAAGGATAACGTGCTCGCTGCAGGACTGGGTAATATTGTGAGATTTAAAAATCGGCATATTTTGCTGCGTGGTTATGAAAGTGCTAAAATAATCTCATGACTCCTGGGAAAAATCAAGGAATTGCTCTATATATAGAGACCTAATAACTTCAATTGATTTCAAAATTTAATTCGAAAAGTTATTCTATTGAGATTGCATTTTGATTGTCTTTTTCAATGTCTGTAAGAAATACCTGATGTCTTTAGATGATATTTCGTGAAAAATATACTGCGCCCTAATCGCAAGAATCTCATGATTACACGAATTCACGTGATAGAATATAATAGGTTGATTTCTGTCTCTGTTCGCTTTCGGTTTTTGAAAATTTTAATTGGCTGAACAGTTCAATTTAGATCGCATGTATTCATGGATAACTTGCTCGCTGCAGGACTGGGTAATATTGTGAGATTAAAAAATCAGCATATTTTGCTGCGTGGTTATGAGAGTGCTGAAATGATCTCATGACTCCTGGGAAAAATCAAGGAATGGCTCTATATATAGAGACCTAATAACGTTAATTGATTCCAAAATTTAATTCGAAAAGTTATTCGATTGAGATTGCATTTTGATTGTTGTTTTCAATGTCTGTAAAAAATACCTGATGTCATCAGATGATATTTCGAGGAAAATATACTGCGCCCCAATCGCAAGAATTTCATGATTACTCGAATTCACGTGATAGAATATAAGAGGTTGATTTCCGTATCTATTCGCTTTCGGTTAATTAAAATTTTAATTCGCTGAATAGTTAAATTTAGATCGCAAGTATTTATGGATAACCTGCCCGCTGCAGGACTTGGTAATATTGCAAAATTTAAAAATTAGCATATTTTGCTGCGTGGTTACAAGAGTGCTGAAACAAATTCATGACTCCTGGGAAAAATCAAGGAGTAGCTCTATACCTTGACATAATAACGTTAATTGATTTGAAAATTTAATTCGAAAAGTTATTTTATTGAGATTGCATTTTGATTGTTGTTTTCAATGTCTGTAAGAAGTACCTGATGTCTTTAGCGGATATTTCGGGAAAAATATAGTGCGCCTCAATTGCAAGAATCTCATGATTACACGAATTCATGTAATAGAATATGAGAGGTTGATTTCTGTCTCTGTTAGCTTTCGGTTTTTTAAAATTTCAATTGGCTGAATAGTTCAATTGAGATCGCATGTATTCATGGATAACCTGCTCGCTGCAGGACTGGGTAATATTGTGAGATTAAAAAATCAGCATATTTCGCTGCGTGGTTATGGAAGTGCTGAAATGATCTCATGACTCCTGGGAAAAATCAAGGAGTAGCTCTATACCTTGACATAATAACGTTAATTGATTTGAAAATTTATTTTGAAAAAATATTCTATTGAGATTCATTTTGATTGATGTTTTCAATGTCTGTAAGAAATACCTGATGTCTTCAGATGATATTTCGATAAAAATATACTGCGCCACAATCGCAAGTATCTCATGATTACACGAATTCACGTGATAGAATATAATTGGTTGAATTCGGTCTCTGTTCGCTTTCGGTTTTTTAAAATTTCAATTGGCTGAATAGTTCAATTTAGATCGCATGTATTCATGGATAACCTGCTCGCTGCAGGACTGAATAATATTGTGAGATTGAAAAAGCAGCATATTTTGCTGTGTGGTTATGAAAGTGCTAAAATGATCTCATGACTTCTGAAAAAAATCAAGGAATGGCTCTATATATAGAAACCTAATAACGTTAACTGATTCCAAAATTTAATTCGAAAAGTTATTCTATTGAGATTGCATTTTGATTGTCTTTTTCAATGTCTGTAAGAAATACCTGATGTCTTTTGATGATATTTCGTGAAAAATATACTGCGCCCCAATCGCAAGAATCTCATGATTACACAAATTCACGTGATAGAATATAATAGGTTGATTTCTATCTCTGTTCGCTTTCGGTTTTTTAAAATTTCCATTGGCTGAACAGTTCAATTTAGATCGCATGTATTCATGAATAACTTGCTCGCTGCAGGACTGGGTAATATTGTAAGATTAAAAAATCAGCATATTTTGCTGCGTGGTTATAGGAGTGCTGAAATGATCTCATGACTCCTATGAAAAATCAAGGAATGGCTCTATATATAGACCTAATAATGTTAATTGATTCCAACATTTAATTCGAAAAGTTATTCTATTGAGATTGCATTTAGATTGATGTTTTCTATGTCTGTAAGAAATACCTAATGTCTTCAGATGATATTTCGGGACAAACATACTGCGCCCCAATCGCAAGAATCTCATGATTACACGAATTCACGTGATAGAATATAATAGGTTGATCTCTGTCTCTGTTCGCTTTTGGTTTTCTAAAATTTCGATTGGCAGAATAGTTCAATTTAGATCGCATGTATTCATGAATAGCCTGCTCGCTGCAGGACTGGGTAATATTGCGAAATTGAAAAATTAGCATATTTTGCTGCGTGGTTATAGGAGTGCTAAAATGATCTCATGACTCCTGAGAAAAATCAAGGAATAGCTCTATATATTGACATAATAACCTTAATTGATTTGAAAATTCAATTCGAAAAGTTATCCGATTGAGATTGCATTTTGATTGTTGTTTTCAATGTCTGTAAGAAGTACCTGATGTCTTTAGCGGATATTTCGGGAAATATATACTGCGCCTCAATCAAAAGAATCTCATGATTGCACGAATTCATGTAATAGAATCTGAGAGGTTGATTTCTGTCTTTGTTCGCTTTCGGTTTTTTAAAATTTCAATTGGCTGAATAGTTTAATTTAGATCGCATGTATTCATGGATAACCTGCTCGCTGCAGGACTGAATAATATTGTGAGATTGAAAAATCAGCATATTTTGCTGCGTGGTTATGAGAGTGCTGAAATGATCTCATGACTTCTGGGAAAAATCAAGGAATGGCTCTCTATATAGAGACCTAATAACGTTAATTGATTCCAAAATTTAATTCGAAAAGTTATTCTATTGAGATTGCATTTTGATTGTCTTTTTTAATGTCTGTAAAAATTACCTAAAGTCTTCAGATGATATTTCGTGAAAAATATACTGCGCCCCAATCGCATGAATCTCATGATTACACGAATTCACGTGATATAATATAATAGGTTGATTTCTGTCTCTGTTCGCTCTCGGTTTTTTGAAATTTCAATTGGCTAAATAGTTAAATTTAGATCGCATGTATTCATGGATAGCCTGCTCGCTGCAGGACTGGGTAATATTGCGAAATTGAAAAATTAGCATATTTTGCTGCGTGGTTATAGGAGTGCTAAAATGATCTCATGATTCCTGAGAAAAATCAAGGAATAGCTCTATATATTGACATTATAACCTTAATTGATTTGAAAATTCAATTCGAGAAGTTATCCGATTGAGATTGCATTTTGATTGTTGTTTTCAATGTCTGAAAGAAGTACCTGATGTCTTTAGCGGATATTTCGGGAAATATATACTGCGCCTCAATCGCAAGAATCTCATGATTACACGAATTCATGTAATAGAATATAAGAGGTTGATTTCTGTCTGTGTTTGCTTTCGGTTTTTTAAAATTTCAATTGGCTGAATAGTTCAATTAAGATCGCATGTATTTAAGGATAACGTGCTCGCTGCAGGACTGGGTAATATTGTGAGATTTAAAAATCAGCATATTTTGCTGCGTGGTTATGAGAGTGCTGAAATGATCTCATGACTCCTGGGAAAAATCAAGGAATTGCTCTATATATAGAGACCTAATAACTTCAATTGATTCCAAAATTTAATTCGAAAAGTTATTCTATTGAGATTGCATTTTGATTGTCTTTTTCAATGTCTGTAAGAAATACCTGATGTCTTCAGATGATATTTCGTGAAAAATATACTGCGCCCCAATCGCAAGAATCTCATGGTTACACGAATTCACGTGATAGAATATAATAGGTTGATTTCTGTCTCTGTTCGCTTTCGGTTTTTTAAATTTTCAATTCGCTGAACAGTTTAATTTAGATCACATGTGTTCATGAATAACTTGCCCGCTGCAGGACTGAGTAATATTGTGAGATTAAAAAATCAGCATTCTTTGCTGCGTGGTTATAGGAATGCTAAGATGATCTCATGACTCCTGGGGAAAATCAAGGAATAGCTCTATATATTGACATAATAACGTTAACTGATTTGAAAATTCAATTTGAAAAACTATCCTATTGAGATTGCATTTTGATTGATGTTATCAATTTCTGTAAGAAATACCTGATGTCTTCGGATGATACTTCGGGAAAAATATACTGCGCCCCAATCGCAAGAATCTCATTATTACACGAATTCATGTGATTGAATATAATAGGTTGATGTCTGTCTCTGTTTGCTTTCGATTTTTTAAAATTTCAATTGGCTGAATAGTTCAATTTAGATCGCATGTATTCATGGATAGCCTGCTCGCTGCAGGACTGGGTAATATTACGAAATTGAAATATTAGCATATTTTGCTGCGTGGTTATAGGAGTGCTGAAATGATCTCATGACTTCCGAGGAAAATCAAGGAATGGCTCTATATATTGACATAATAACGTTAATTGATTTAAAAATTCAATTCGAAAAGTTATTCGATTGAGATTGCATGTTGATTGTTGTTTTCAATGTCTGTAAAAAATACCTAATGTCATCAGATGATATTTCGAGGAAAATATACTGCGCCCTAATCGCAAGAATTTTATGATTACACGAATTCACGTGATAGAATATAAGAGGTTGATTTCCGTATTTATTCGCTTTCGGTTATTTAAAATTTTAAGTCGCTGAATAGTTAAATTTGGATCGTAAGTATTCATGGATAACCTGCCCGCCACAGAACTTGGTAATATTGCAAAATTGAAAAATCAGCACATTTTGCTACGTGGTTACAAGAGTGCTGAAACAAATTCATGACTTCTGGGAAAAATCAAGGAGTAGCTCTATACCTTGACATGATAACGTTAATTGATTTGAAAATTCAATTCGAAAAGTTATTCGATTGAGATTGCATTTTGATTGTTGTTTTCAATGTCTGTAAAAAATACCTGATGTCATCAGATGATATTTCGGGAAAAATATACTGCGCCCCAATCGCAAGAATCACATGATTACACAAATTCACGTGATAGAATATAATAGGTTGATGTCTGTCTCTGTTCGCTTTCGGTTTTCTAAAATTTCAATTGGCTGAATAGTTCAATTAAGATCGCATGTATTTATGGATAGCCTGCTCGCTGCAGGACTGGGTAATATTGCGAAATTGAAAAATTAGCATATTTTGCTGCGTGGTTATAGGAGTGCTAAAATGATCTCATGACTCCCGGGGAAAATCAAGGAATGGCTCTATATATTGACATAATAACGTTAACTGATTTGAAAATTCAATTTGAAAAACTATTCTATTGAGATTGCATTTTGATTAATGTTTTCAATTTCTGTAAGAAATACCTGATGTCTTCAGATAATATTTCGGGAAAAATATACTGCGCCCCAATCGAAGAATCTCATGATTACACGAATTCACGTGATAGAATATAATAGGTTGATGTCTTTTTCTGTTCGCTTTCGGTTTTCTAAAACTTCAATTGGCTGAATAGTTCAATTTAGATCGCATGTATTCATGGATAGCCTGCTCGCTGCAGGACTAGGTAATATTGCGAAATTGAAAAATTAGCATATTTTGCTGCGTGGTTATAGGAGTGCTAAAATGATCTCATGACTCCTGGGAAAAATCAAGGAATGGCTCTATATATTGACATAATAACCTTAATTGATTTAAAAATTTAATTCGAAAAGTTATTCGATCGAGATTGCATTTTGATTGTTGTTTTCAAGGTCTGTGAGAAGTACCTGATGTCTTTAGCGGATATTTCGGGAAAAATATACTGCGCCTCAAACGCAAGAATCTCATGATTGCACGAATTTATGTAATAGAATATGAGAGGTTGATTTCTGTCTCTGTTCGCTTTCGGTTTTCTAAAATTTTAATTGGCTGGATAGTTCAATTTAGATCGCATGTATTCATGGATAGCCGGCTCGCTGCAGGACTGGGTAATATTGCGAAATTGAAAGATTAGCATATTTTGCTGCGTGGTTATAGCAGTGCTAAAATGATCCCATGACTCCCGGGGAAAATCAAGGAATGGCTCTATATATTGACATAATAACGTTAATTGATTTGAAAATTCAATTCGAAAAGTTATTCCATTGCGATTGCATTTTGATTGTTGTTTTCAATGTCTGTAAAAGATACCTGATGTCATCAGAAGACATTTCGAGGAAAATATACTGCGCCCCAATCGCAAGAATTTCATGATTACACGAATTCACGTGGTAAAATATAAGAGGTAGATTTTCGTATCTATTCGCTTTCGGTTATTTAAAATTTTAATTCGCTGAATAGTTAAATTTAGATCGCAAGTATTCATGGATAACCTGCCAGATACAGAACTTGCTAATATTGTTAAATTGAAAGATCAGCATATTTTGCTGCGTGGTTACAGGGGTGCTGAAACAAATTCATGACTCCTGCGAAAAATCAAGGAGTAGCTCTATACCTTGACATAATAACGTTAATTGTTTTGCAAATTTAATTCGAAAAGTTATTTTATTGAGATTGCATTTTGATTGTTGTTTTCAATGTCTGTATGAAGTACCTGATGTCTTTAGCGGATATTTCGGGAAAAATATACTCCGCCTCAATTGCAAGTATCTCCTGATTACACGAATTCATGTAATAGAATATGAGAGGTTGATTTCTGTCTCTGTTTGTTTTCGGTTTTTTAAAATTTCAATTGGCTGAATAGATCAATTTAGATCGCATGTATTCATAGATAGCCTGCTCGCTGCGGAACTGGGTAATATTGTGAGATTCAAAAATCAGCATATTTTGCTGCGTGGTTATGAGAGTGCTAAAATGATCTCATGACTCCTGGGAAAAATCAAGGAATGGCTCTATATATTGACATAATAACCTGAATTGATTTGAAAATTGAATTCGAAAATTTATTCCATTGAGATTGCATTTTGATTGTTGTTTTCAATGTCTGTAAGCAGTACCTGATGCCTTTAGCGGATATTTCGGGAAAAATATACTGCGCCTCAATTGCAAGTATCTCCTGATTACACGAATTCATGTAATAGAATATGAGAGGTAGATTTCTGTCTCTGTTCGTTTTCGGTTTTTCAAAATTTCAATTGGCTGAATAGTTCAATTCAGATCGCATATATTCATGGATAACCTGCTCGCTGCGGGACTGGGTAATATTGTGAGATTTAAAAATCGGCATATTTTGCTGAGTGGTTATAGAAGTGCTAAAATGATCTCATGACTCCTGGGAAAAGTCAAGGAATGCCTCTATATACTGACATAATAACGTTGACTGATTTGAAAATTCAATTTGAAAAACTATTCTATTGAGATTGCATTTTGATTGATGTTTTCAATGTCTGTTCGAAATACCTGATGTCTTCAGATGATATTTCGGGAACAATATACTGCACCACAATCGCAAGAATCTCATGATTACACGAATTCACGTAAAAGAATATAATAGGTTGATGTCTGTCTCTGTTCGCTTTCGGATTTCTAAAATTTCAATTGGCTGAATAGTTTAATTTAGATTGCATGTATTTATGAATAACTTGCTCGCTATAGGACTGGGTAATATTGTGAGATTGAAAAATCAGGATATTTCGCTGCGTGGTTAAGGAGTGCTAAAATGATCTCATGACTCCCGGGGAAAATCAAGGAATGGCTCTATATATTGACATAATAACGTTAACTGATTTGAAAATTCAATTTGAAAAACTATTCTATTGGGATTGCATTTTGAATGATGTTTTCAATTTCCGTAAAAAATACCTGATGTCTTCAGAGGATATTTTGGGAAAAATATACTGCGCCCCAATCGCAAGAATCTTATGATTACACGAATTCACGTGATAGAATATAATAGGTTGATGTCTGTCTCTGTTCACTTTTGGTTTTCTAAAATTTCAATTGGCTGGATAGTTCAATTTAAATCGCATGTATTCATGAATAGCCTGCTCGCTGCAGGACTGGGTAATATTGCGAAATTGAAAAATTAGCATATTTTGCTGCGTGGTTATAGGAGTGCTAAAATGATCTCATGACTCCCGGGAAAAATCAAGGAATGACTCTATATATTGACATAATAACTTTAATTGATTTGAAAATTCAATTCGAAAAGTTATTCGATAAAGATTGCATTTTGATTATTGTTTTGAATGACTCTAAAAAATACCTGATGTCTTTAGATGAAATTGCAGGGAAATCAAACTGCGCCTCAATCGCAAGAATCTAATGATCACTCTTATTTCTTTAATAGACGAGAATGAGTTGATTTCTGTATCTGTTCGCTGTCAGTAATACATTATTCGGATTCGCTGAATGAAAAAATTCAGATTGCAATCATTCGCGAATAACCTGCTTGCTACAGGACTTAGTAATGTTGCAAAATTGGAAAATAAGTTTTATTTTGCTGCGCGGTTATGAGAGTGCTAAAATAAATTTATGTATCCTGGGAAAAATCAAGGAGTGGCTCTAAATATTGACATTATAAAGTTAATTGATTTAAAAATTCAATTCGAAAAGTTATTCTCTTGAGATAGCATATTGATTGTTGTTTTCAATGTCTCAAAAAAATACCTGATGTCTTTAGATGATATTTCAGAGAAATTATGCTGCGCCTCAATCGCAAGAATCTGATGATTACACGAATTTCTTTGATAGAGTAGAATAGGTTGATTTCTGTTTATGTGCGCTTTCAGGTATTTATAATCTTAATTCGCTAGAAAAAAATATTTAGATCGCAATCATACGCAAATAATGTGCTTGATACAGGACTAGGTGATATTGCAAAATTGGAAAATGAGCATATTTTGCTGCGCGGTTACAAAAGTTGTAGAATAAATTCAATTCCCAAAGTAATTCTATTAAGATTGCATTTTGATTGTTGTTTTTAATATCTCTAAAAAATATCTGATGTCTTTAGATGAAATTCCAGGGAAATTATACCGTGCCTCAATCGCAAGAATCTAATGATCACTAATTTCTTTGATAGACGAGAATAAGTTGATTTCTGTATCTGTTCGCTTTCAGTTATGCATAATCTTGATTCGCTGGAAAGAAATATTTTGATCCCAGCTATACGCGGATAATCTGCTTGGTACAGGACTAGGTTATGTTGCAATATTAGGAAATGAGCATATTTTGCTGCGCGGTTATGAAAGTCCTAAAATAAGTTCATGACTCCTGGGAAAAATCAAGGAATGGCTCTAAATATTGACATAATAACGTTAATTGATTTGAAAATTCAATTCGAAACGATATTCTATTGCGATTGCATTTTGATTGTTGTTTTCAATGTCTCAAAAAAATACCTGATGTATTCAGATGATATTTCGGGGAAATTATACTGCGCCTCAATTGCAAGAATCCAATGAACACTCTTATTTATCTGATAGACGAGAATAAGTTGATTTCTGTATCTGTTTGCTTTCAGTTATTCATTATTTCAATGCGCTGAATAGAAAAAATCAGATCGTAATAATTCTTGTATAACCTGCTTGCTCCAGGACCAGGTAATATTGCAAAATTAAAAAATGTGCATATTTTGCTGCGCGGTTATAAGAGTGCTAAAATAAATTCATGCCTCCTAGGAAAAATCAAGGAATAGCTCTGTACCTTGACATAATAACGTTAATTGATTTGAAAATTCAATTCGAAAAGTTATTACATTGAGATTTCATTTTGGTTGTTGTTTTCAATGTCTGTAAGAAATACCTGATGTCTTCAGAGGCTATTTCGGGAAAGATATACTGCGCCTCAATCGCAAGAATCTTATGATTACACTAATTCACGTGATAGAATATAATAGGTTGATTTCTGTCTCTGTTCGCATTCGGTTATTTAAAATTTCTATTCGCTGAATAGCTAAATTTTGATCGCAAGTATTCATGGATAACCTGCTTGCTCCAGGACTTGTTAATATCGAAAAATTGAAAAATTAGCATATTTTGCTGCGTGGTTATAGGAGTGCTGACATAAATTTATGACTTCTGGGAAAAATCAAAGAATAGGTCTATACCTTGACATCATAAAGTTAATTAATTTAAAAATTCAATTCGAAAAGTTATTCTATTGAGATTGCATTTTGATTGTTTTTTTCAATGTCTGTAAGGAATACCTGATGTCTTCAGATTATATTTCGGGAAAAATATACTGCGCCCCAATCGCAAGAATCTCATGATTACACGAATTCACGTGATAAAATATAATAAGTTGATTTCTGTCTCTGTTCGCTTTCGGTTTTTTAAAATTACAATTCGCTGAATAGTTGAATTTAGATCGCATGTATTCATGAATAACCTGCTCGCTGCAGGACTTAGTAATATTGCGAAATTGAAAAATTAGCATATTTTGCTGCGTGATTATAAGAGTGCTAAAATGATCTCATGACTCCTGGGAAAAATCAAGGAGTAGCTCTATTCTTTGACATAATAACGTTCATTGATTTGAAATTTCAATTCAAAAAGTTATTCTATTAAGATCTCTTTTTGATTGTTGTTTTTAATGTCTGTAAGAAATACCTGATGTCTTTAGCGGATTTTTCGGGAAAAATATACTGCGCCTCAATCGCAAGAATCTCATGATTACAGTAATTCACGTGATAGAATATAATAAGTTGATTTCTGTCTCTGTTCGCTTTCGGTTTTTTAAAATTACAATTCGCTGAATAGTTAAATTTAGATCGCATGTATTCATGAATAACCTGCTCGCTGCAGGACTTGATAATATTGCGAAATTGAAAAATTAGCATATTTTGCTGCGTGATTATAAGAGTGCTAAAATGATCTCATGACTCCTAGGAAAAATCAAGGAATAGCTCTATACGTTGACATAATAACGTTAATTGATTTGAAAATTCAATTCGTAAAGTTATTCTATTGAGATTGCATTTTGATTGTCTTTTTCAATGTCTGTAAGAAATACCTGATGTCTTTAGCAGATATTTCGGGAAAAATATACTGCGCCCCAATCGCAAGAATCTCATGATTACACGAATTCATGTAATAGAATATAATATGTTAATTTCTGTCTTTGTTCGCATTCAGTTATTTAAAATTTCTATTCGCTGAATAGCTAAATTTAGATCGCAAGTATTCATGAATAACCTGCTCGCTTCAGGAATAAGTAATATTGCGAAATTTATAAATCAGCATATTTTGCTGCGTGGTTATAAAAGTGATAAAATGATCTTATGACTCCTGGGAAAAATCAAGGAATGGCTCTATATATTGACATTATAACGTTCATTGATTTGAAATTTAAATTCAAAAAGTTATTCTATTGAGATCTCTTTTCGATTGTTGTTTTTAATGTATGTAAGAAATACCTGAAGTCTTCAGATGATATTTCGGGAAAAATATACTGCGCCCCAATCGCAAGAATCTCATGATTACACGAATTCACGTGAAAGAATATAATAGGTTGATGTCTGTCTCTGTTCGCTTTCGGTTTTCTAAAATTTTTATTGGCTGCATAGTTCAATTTAGATCGCATGTATAAATGGATAGCCTGCTCGCTGCAGGACTGGGAAATATTGCGAAATTGAAAAATTAGCATATTTTGCTGCGTAATTATAGGAGTGCTAAAATGATCTCATGACTCCCGGGAAAAATCAAGAAATGGCTCTATATATTGACATAATAACGTTAATTGATTTGAAAATTCAATTCGTAAAGTTATTCTATTGAGATTGCATTTTGATTGTCTTTTTCAATGTCTGTAAGAAATACCTGATGTCTTCAGATGCTATTTCGAGAAAAATATACTGCGCCCCAATCGCAAGAATCTCATGATTAAACGAATTCAAGTGATAGAATATAATAGGTTGATTTCCGTCTCTGTTCGCTTTCGGTTTTTTAAAATTACAATTCGCTGAATAGTTGAATTTAGATCGCATGTATTCATGAATAACCTGCTCGCTGCAGGACTTGGTAATATTGCAAAATTGAAAAATTAGCATATTTTGCTGCGTGATTATAAGAGTGCTAAAATGATCTCATGACTCCTGGGAAAAATCAAGGAGTAGCTCTATTCTGTGACATAATAACGTTCATTGATTTGAAATTTCAATTCAAAAAGTTATTCTATTGAGATCTCTTTTTGATTGTTGTTTTTAATGTCTGTAAGAAATACCTGATGTCTTTAGCGGATATTTCGGGAAAAATATACTGCGCCTCAATCGCAAGAATCTCATGATTACAGTAATTCACGTGATAGAATATAATAAGTTGATTTCTGTCTCTGTTCGCTTTCGGTTTTTTAAAATTTCAATTGGCTGAACAGTTCAATTTAGATCGCATGTATTCATGAAGAACTTGCTCGCTGCAGGACTGGGTAATATTGTGAGATTAAAAAATCAGCATATTTTGCTACGTGGTTATAGGAGTGCTGAAATGATCTCATGACTCCTGGGAAAAATCAAGGAATGGCTCTATAAATTGACATAATATCGTTAACTGATTTGAAAATTCAATTTGAAAAACTATTCTATTGAGATTGCATTTTGATTGATGTTTTCAATTTCTGTAAGAAATACCTGAAGTCTTCAGATGATATTTCGGGAAAAATATACTGCGCCCCAATCGCAAGAATCTCATGATTACACGAATTCACGTGATAGAATATAATAGGTTGATGTCTGTCTCTGTTCGCTTTCGGTTTTCTAAAATTTCAATTGGCTGCATAGTTCAATTTAGATCGCATGTATTAATAAATAGCCTGCTCGCTGCAGGACTGGGAAATATCGCGAAATTGAAAAATTGGCATATTTTGCTGCGTGGTTATAGGAGTGCTAAAATGATCTCATGACTCTCGGGAAAAATCAAGGAATGGCTCTATATATTAACATAATAACGTTAACTGATTTGAAAATTCAATTCGTAAAGTTATTCTATTGAGATTGCATTTTGATTGTCTTTTTCAATGTCTGTAAGAAATACCTGATGTCTTCAGATTATATTTCGGGAAAAATATACTGCGCCCCAATCGCAAGAATCTCATGATTACACGAATTCACGTGATAGAATATAATAGGTTGATTTCTGTCTCTGTTCGCTTTCGGTTTTTTAAAATTTCAATTGGCTGCACAGTTCAATTCAGATCGCATATATTTATGGATAACCTGCCCGCTACAGGACTTCGTAATATTGCAAAATTGAAATCAGCATATTTTGCTGCGTGGTTATAAGATTGCAGAAACAAATTCATGACTCCTGGGAAAAATCAAGGAGTAGCTCTATACCTTGACATAATAACGTTAATTGATTTGAAAATTTAATTCGAAAAGTTATTTTATTGAGATTGCATTTTGATTGTTGTTTTCAATGTCTGTGAGAAATACCTGATGTCTTTAGCGGATATTTCGGTAAAAACATACTGCGCCCCGATCGCAAGAATCTCATAATTACACTAATTCACGTGATAGAATAGAATACGTTGATTTCTGTCTCTGTTCGCTTTTGGTTATATAGAATTTCAATTCGCTGAATAGTTAAATTTAGATCGCATGTATTCATGGATAACCAGCCCGCTGCAGGACTTGGTAATATTGCGAAATTGAAAAATGAGCATATTTTGCTGCGTGATTATATGAGTGCTAAAATGATTTCATGACTCCTGGGAAAAATCAAGGAATAGCTCCATACCTTGACATAATAACGTTAATTGATTTGAAAATTCATTTCCAAAGTTATTTTATTGAGATTGCATTTTGGTTATTGTTTTCAATGTCTGTAAGAAATGCCTGATGTCTTTAGCGGATATTTCGGGAAAAATATACTGCGCCTCAATCGCAAGAATCTCATGATTACACTAATTCACGTGATAGAATATAATAAGTTGATTTCTGTCTCTGTTCGCTTTCGGTTTTTTAAAATCACAATTCGCTGAATAGTTGAATTTAGATCGCATGTATTCATGAATAACCTGCTCACTGCAGGACTTGGTAATATTGCGAAATTGAATAATTAGCATATTTTGCCGCGTGATTATAAGAGTGCTAAAATGATCTCATGACTCCAGGGAAAAATCAAGGAACAGCTCTATACCTTGACATAATAACGTTAATTGATTTGAAAATTCAATTCGAAAAGTTTTTCGATTGAGATTGCATTTTGATTGTTGTTTTCAATGTCTGTAAGAAATACCTGATGTCATCAGATGATATTTCGAGGAAAATATACTGCGCCCGAATCGCAAGAATCTCATGATTACACTAATTCACGTGATAGAATATAATTGGTTGATTTCTGTCTCTGTTCGCTTTCGGTTTTTTAAAATTTTAATTGGCTGAACATTTCAATTTAGATCGCATGTATTAATGGATAACCTGCCCGCTACAGGACTTGGTAATATTGCAAAATTGGAAAATCAGCATATTTTGCTGCGTGGTCATAAAAGTGCTGAAACAAATTCATGACTCCTGGGAAAAATCAAGGAGTAGCTCTATACCTTGACATAATAACGTTTATTGATTTGAAAATTCAAGCTGAAAAGTTATTCTATTGAGATTGCATTTTGATTGTTGTTTTCAATGTCTGTAAGAAGTACCTGATGTCGTTAGCGGATATTTCGGGAAAAATATACTGCGCCTCAATCGCAAGAATCTCATCATTACACGAATTCATGTAATAGAATATGAAAGGTTGATTTCTGTCTCTGTTCGCTTTCGGTGTTTCAAAATTTTAATTGGCTGGATAGTTCAATTTGGATCGCATGTTTTTATGAATAACTTGCTCGTTGCAGGACTGAGTAATATTGTTAGATTGGAAAATCAGCATATTTTGCAGCGTGGTTATAGAAGTGCTGAAATGATCTCATGACTCCTGGGAAAAATCAAGGAATGGCTCTATATATTGACATAATAACGTTAATTGATTTGAAAATTCAATTTGAAAAACTATTCTATTGAGATTGCATTTTGATTGATGTTTTCAATGTCTGTAAGAAATACCTGATGTCTTCAGATGATATTTTGGGAAAAATATACTGCGCCCCAATCGCAAGAATCTCATGATTACACGAATTCACGTAATAGAATATAAGAGGTTTATTCTGTCTCTGTTCGCTTTCGGTTTTTTAAAATTTTAATTGGCTGAATAGTTCAATTTGGATCGCATGTTTTTATGAATAACTTGCTCGTTGCAGGACTGAGTAATATTGTTAGATTGAAAAATCAGCATATTTTGCTGCGTAGTTATAGAAGTGCTGAAATGATCTCATGACTCCTGGGAAAAATCAAGGAATGGCTCTATATATTGACATAATAACGTTAATTGATTTGAAAATTTAATTCGAAAAGTTATTTTATTGAGTTTGCATTTTGATTGTTGTTTTCAATGTCTGTTAGAAGTACCTGATGTCTTTAGCAGATATTTCGGGAAAAATATACTGCGCCTCAATCGCAAAGATCTCAAGATTACACGAATTCATGTAATATAATATGAGAGGTTGATTTCTGTCTCTGTTCGCTTTCGGTTTTTTAAAATTGCAATTGGCTGCACAGTTTCATTCAGATCGCATGTATTCATAAATAACTTGCTCGCTGGAGGACTGGGTAATATTGCGAAATTGAAAAATTAGCATATTTTGCTGCGTTGTTATAAGGGTGCTAAAATGATCTCATGACTCCCGGGTAAAATCAAGGAATAGCTCTATCTGTTGACATAATAACGTTAATTGATTTAAAAATTCTATTCGCAAAGTTATTCGATTGAGATTGCATTTTGATTGTTGTTTTCAATGTCTGTGAAAAATACCTGATGTCATCAGATGATATTTCGAGGAAAATATACTGCGCCCTAATCGCAAGAATTTCATGATTACACGAATTCACGTGATAGAATATAAGAGGTTGCTTTCCGTATCTATTCGCTTTCGGTGATTTTAAATTTTAATTCGCTGAATAGTTAAATTTAGATCGCAAGTATTCATGGATAACCTGCTCGCTACAGGACTTGGTAATATCGCAAAATTGAAAAATTAGCATATTATGCTGTGTGGTTATAAAAGTGCTGACATAAATTCATGACTTCTGGTAAAAATCAAGGATTAGCTCTATACCTTGACATCATAACGTTAATTAATTAAAAAATTCAATTCGAAAAGTTATTTTATTGAGATTGCATTTTGATTGGTGTTTCTAATGTCTGTAAGAAAAACCTGATGTCTTTAGCGGATATTTCGGGGAAAATATACTGCGCCTCAATCGCAAGCATCTCATGATTACACTAATTCACGTGATAGAATATAATAGGTTGATTTCTGTCTCTGTTCGCTTTCGGTTTTTTAAAATTTCAATTGGCTTAACAGTTCAATTTAGATCGCATGTATTAATGAATAACCTGCTCGCTGCAGGACTAAATTATATTGTTAGATTGAAAAATCAGCATATTTTGCTGCGTGGTTATAGAAGTGCTGAAATGATCTCATGACTCCTGGGAAAGATCAAGGAATGGCTCTATATATTGACATAATAACGTTCACTGATTTGAAAATTAAATTTGAAAAACTACTCTATTGAGATTGCATTTTGATTGATGTTTTCAATGTCTGTAAGAAATACCTGATGTCTTCAGATGATATTTCGGGAAAAATATACTGCGCCCTAATCGCAAGAATCTCCTAATTACACGAATTTACGTAATAGAATATAAGAGGTTTATTTCTGTCTCTGTTCGCTTTCGGTTTTTTAAAATTTCAATTGGCTGAATAGCTCAATTTAGATCGCATGTATTCATGGATAGTCTGCTCGCTGCAGGACTGGGTAATATTGCGAAATTGAAAAATAGCATATTTTGCTGCGTGGTTATAAAAGTGCTAAAATGATCTCATGACTCCTGGGTGGAATCAAGAAATGGCTCTATATATTGACATAATAACCTTAATTGATTTGAAAATTCAATTCGAAAAGTTATTCGATTAAGATTGCATTTTGATTGTTGTTTTCAATGTCTGTAAAAAATAGCTGATGTCTTCAGATGATATTTCGTGAAAAATATACTGCGCCCCAATCGCAAGAATCTTATGATTACACGAATTCACGTGATAGAATATAATAGGTTGATTTCTGTCTCTGTTCGCTTTCGGTTTTTTAAAATTTCACTTGGCTTAACAGTTCAATTTAGATCGCGTGTATTAATGAATAACTTGCTCGCTGCAGGACTGAGTAATATTGTGAGATTAAAAAATCAGCATATTTTGCTGCGTGGTTACAAGAGTGCTGAAACAAATTTATGACTCCCGGGAAAAATCAAGGAGTAGCTCTATACCTTAAGATAATAACGTTAAATGATTTGAAAATTCAATTTGAAAAACTATTCTATTGAGATTGCATTTTGATTGATGTTTTCAATTTCTGTAAGAAATACCTAATGTCTTCAAATGATATTTCGGGAAAAATATACTGCGCCCTAATCGCAATAATCTCATGATTACACGAATTCACGTGATAGAATATAATAGGTTGATGTCTGTCTCTGTTCGCTTACGGTTTTTTAAATTTTTATTGGCTGCATAGTTCAATTTAGATCGCATGTATTCATATATAGCCTGCTCGCTGAAGGACTGGGTAATATTGTGAGATTAAAAAATCAGCATATTTTGCTGCGTGGTTATAGGAGTGCTAAAATGATCTCATGACTCCCGGGAAAAATCAAGGAATGGCTCTATATATTGACATAATAACGTTAATTGATTTGAAAATTCAATTCGTAAAGTTATTCTATTGAGATTGCATTTTGATTGTCTTTTTCAATGTCTGTTAGAAATACCTGATGTCTTCAGATTATATTTCGGGAAAAATATACTGCGCCCCAATCGCAAGAATCTCATGATTACACGAATTCACGTGATAGAATATAATAGGTTGATTTCTGTCTCTGTTCGCTTTCGGTTTTTTAAAATTTCAATTGGCTGCACAGTTCAATTCAGATCGCATATATTTATGAATAACCTGCCCGCTACAGGACTTCGTAATATTGCAAAATTGAAATCAGCATATTTTGCTGCGTAGTTATAAGACTGCTGAAACAAATTCATGACTCCTGGGAAAAATCAAGGAGTAGCTCTATACCTTGACATAATAACGTTAATTGATTTGAAAATTAAATTCGAAAAGTTATTTTATTGAGATTGCATTTTGATTGTTGTTTCCAATGTCTGTGAGAAGTACCTGATGTCTTTAGCGGATATTTCGGGAAAAATATACTTCGCCTCAATCGCAAGAATCTCATGATTACTCGAAATCATGTAATAGAATATGAGAGGTTTATTTCTGTCTCTGTTCACTTTCGGTTTTTTAAAATTCCAATTGTCTAAACAGTTCAATTTAGATGGCATTTATTTATAAATAACTTGCTCGCTGCAGGACTGGGTAATATTGTGAGATTCAAAAATCAGCATATTTTGCTGCGTGGTTATAGGAGTGCAAAAATGATCTCATGACTCCTGGGAAAAATCAAGCAATGGCTCTATATATTGACATAATAACGTTAACTGATTTGAAAATTAAATTTGAAAAACTATTCTATTGAGATTGCATTTTGATAGATGTTTTCAATTTCTGTAAGAAATACCTGATGTCTTTAGCGGATATTTCGGGAAAAATATACTGCGCCCCAATCGCAAGAATGTCATGATTACACGAATTCATGTAATAGAATATGAGAGGTTGATTTCTGTCTCTGTTCGCTTTCGGTTATTAAAAATTTCAATTTGCTGAATAGTTAAATTTAGATTGCATGTACTCATGAATAACCTGCTCGCTACAGGACTTGGTAATATCGAGAAATTGAAAAATTAGCATATTTTTCTACGTGGTTATAAGAGTGCTGACATAAATTCATGACTTTTAGGAAAAATCAAGGAATAGCTCTATTCCTTGACATCATAACGTTAATTAATTTGAAAATTCAATTCGAAAAGTTATTTTATTGAGATTGCATTTTGATTGTTCTTTTCAATGTCTGTAAGAAATACCTGATGTCTTTAGCGGATTATTCGGGAAAAATATACTGTGCCTCAATCGCAAGAATTTCATGATTACACTAATTCACGTGATAGAATATAATAGGTTGATTTCTGTCTCTGTTCGCTTTCGGTTTTTTAAAATTTCAATTGGCTGAATAGTTCAATTTAGATCGCATGTATCCATGGATAGCCTGCTCGCTGAAGGACTAGGTAATATTGTGAGATTAAAAAATCAGCATATTTTGCTGCGTTGTTATAAGGGTGCTGAAATGATCTCATGACTTCTGGGAAAAATCAAGGAATGGCACTATATATTGACATAATAACGTTAACTGATTTGAAAATTAAATTTGAAAAACTATTCTATTGAGATTGCATTTTGATTGATGTTTTCAATTTTTGTAAGAAATACCTGATGTCTTCAGATGATATTTCGGGAAAAATATACTGCGCCCCAATCGCAAGAATCTCATGACTACACGAATTCACGTGATAGAATATAATAGGTTGATTTCTGTCTCTGTTCGCTTTCGGTTTTTAAAAATTTCAATTGGATGCACAGTTCAATTCAGATCGCATGTATTTATGGATAACCTGCCTGCTACAGGACTTGGTAATATTGCAAAATTGAAATCAGCATATTTTGCTGCGTGGTTATAAGAGTGCTAAAATGAATTCATGACTCCTGGGAAAAATCAAGGAGTAGCTCGATACCTTGACATAATAGTTAATTGATTTGAAAATTCAATTCGAAAAGTTATTCGATTGAGATTGCATTTTGATTGTTGTTTTCAATGTCTGTAAAAAATACCTGATGTCATCAGATGATATTTCGAGGAAAATATACTGCGCCCTAATCGCAAGAATTTCATTATTACACGAATTCACGTGATAGAATATAAGAGGTTGCTTTCCGTATCTATTCGCTTTCGGTTATTTCAAATTTTTATTCGCTGAATAGTTAAATTTAGATCGCAAGTATTCATGGATAACCTGCTCGCTACAGGACTTGGTAATATCGCAAAATTGAAAAATGAGCATATTTTGCTGCGTGGTTATAAAAGTGCTGACAAAAATTCATGTCTTCTGAAAAAAATCAAGGATTAGCTCTATACCTTGACATCATAACGTTAATTAATTAAAAAATTCAATTCGAAAAGTTATTTTATTAAGATTGCATTTTGATTGTTGTTTCCAATGTCTGTAAGAAATACCTGATGTCTTTAGCGGATATTTCGGGAAAAATATACTGCGCCTCAATCGCAAGCATCTCATGATTACACTAATTCACGTGATAGAATATAATAGGTTGATTACTGTCTCTGTTCGCTTTCGGTTTTTTAAAATTTCAATTGGCTGCACAGATCAATTCAGATCGCATGTATTTATGAATAACCTGCCCGCTACAGGACTTAGTAATATTGAAAAATTAAAAATCAGCATATTTTGCTGCGTGGTTATAAGAGTGCTGAAACACATTCATGACTCCTGGGAAAAATCAAGGAGTAGCTCTATACCTTGACATAATAACGTTTATTGATTTGAAAATTTAATTCGAAAAGTTATTCTATTGAAATTGAATTTTGATAGTCTTTTTCAATGTCTGTAAGAAATACCTGATGCCTTCAGATGATATTTCGTGAAAAATATACTGCGCCCCAATCGCAAGAATCTCATGATTACACGAATTCACGTGATAGGATATAATAGGTTGATTTCTGTCTCTGTGCGCTTTCGGTTTTTTAAAATTTCAATTGGCTAAATAGTTAAATTTAGATCGCATGTATTCATGGATAGCCTGCTCGCTGCAAGACTAGGTAATATTGCGAAATTGAAAAATAAGCATATTTTGCTGCGTGGTTATAAAAGTGCTAAAATGATCTCATGACTTCTCAAGAAATCAAGGAATGGCTCTATATATTGACATAATAACCTTAATTGATTTGAAAATTCAATTCGGAAAGTTATTCGATTGAGATTGCATTTTGATTGTCGTTTTCAATGTCTGTAAAAAATACCTTATGTCATCAGATGATATTTCGTGGAAAATATACTGCGCCCCAATCGCAAGAATTTCATGATTACACGAATTCACGTGATAGAATAAAAGAGGTTGATTTCCGTATCTGTTCGCTTTCGGTTATTTAAAATTTTAATTCGCTGAATAGTTAAATTTAGATCGCATGTATTCATGAATAACTTGCTCGCTTCAGGACTGAGTAATATTGTGAGATTAAAAAATCAGCATATTTTGCTGCGTGGTTATAGGAGTGCTAGAATGATCTCATGACTCCTGGGAAAAATCCTGGAATGGCTCTATATATAGACCTAATAATGTTAATTGATTCCGAAATTTAATTCGAAAAGTTATTCTATTGAGATTGCATTTTGATTGTCTTTTTTAATGTCTGTAAGAATTACCTGATGTGTTCAGATGATATTTTGTGAAAAATATACTGCGCCCCAATCGCAAGAATCTCATGATTACACAAATTCACGTGATAGAATATAATAGGTTGATGTCTGTCTCTGTTCGCTTTCGGTTTTCTAAAATTTCAATTGGCTGAATAGTTCAATTTAGATCGAATGTATTCATTGATAGCCTGCTCGCTGCAGGACTGGGTAATATTGTGAGATTAAAAAATCAGCATATTTTGTTGCGTGGTTATAGGAGTGCTGAAATGATCTCATAACTCTTGGGAAAAATCGAGGAATGGCTCTATATATTGGTATAATAACGTTAATTTATTTAAAAATTCAATTTGAAAAACTACTCTATTGAGATTGCATTTTGATTGATGTTTTCAATTTCTGTAAGAAATACCTGATGTCTTCAGATTATATTTCGGGAAAAATATTCTGCGCCCCAATCGCAAGAATCTCATGATTACACGAATTCACGTGATAGAATATAATAGGTTGATTTCTGTCTCTGTTCGCTTTTGGTTTTGTAAAATTTCAATTGGCTGCACAGTTCTATTCAGATCGCATGTATTTATGCATAACCTGCGCGCTACAGGACTCGGTAATATTGCAAAATTAAAAAATCAGCATATTTTGCTGCGTGGTTGTAAAAGTGCTGAAACAAATTCATGACTCCTGGGAATAATCAAGGAGTAGCTCCACACCTTGACATAATAACGTTAATTGATTTGAAAATTTAATTCGAAAAGTTATTTTATTGAGATTGCATTTTGATTGTTGTTTTAAATGTCTGTAAGAAGTACCCGATGTCTTTAGCGGATATTTCGGGAAAAATATAATGCGCCTCAATCGCATGAATCTCATGATTACACGAATTCATGTAATAGAATATGAGAGGTTGATTTCTGTCTCTGTTCGCATTCGGTTTTTAAAATTTCAATTGGCTGAACAGATCAATTTAGATCGCATGTATTCATGGATAACCTGCTCGCTGCAGGACTAAATAATATTGTGAGATTGAAAAATCAGCATATTTTGCTGCGTGGTTATGAAAATGCTGAAATGATCTCATGACTCCTGGGAAAAATCAAGGAATGGCCCTATATATAGAGACCTAATAACGTTAATTGATTCCAAAATTTAATTCGAAAAGTTATTCTATTGAGATTGCATTTTGATTGTCTTCTTTAATGTCTGTAAGAATTACCTGATGTCTTCAGATGATATTTCGTGAAAAATATACTGCGCCCCAATCGCAAGAATCTCATGATTACACGAATTCACGTAATAGAATGTAATAGGTTGATTTTTGTCTCTGTTCGCTTTCGGTTTTTTAAAATTTCCATTGGCTTAACAGTTTAATTTAGATCGCATGTATTCATGAATAACTTGCTCGCTGCAGGACTGAGTAATATTGTGAGATTAAAAAATCAGCATATTTTGCTGCGTGGTTATAGGAGTGCTGGAATGATCTCATGACTCCTGGGAAAAATCAAGGAATGGCTCTATATATAGACCTAATAATGTTAATTGCTTCCAAAATTTAATTCGAAAAGTTATTCTATTGAGATTGCATTTTGATAGATGTTTTCAATTTCTGTAAGAAATACCTGATGTCTTTAGCGGATAATTCGGGAAAAATATACTGCGCCCCAATCGCAAGAATGTCATGATTACACGAATTCATGTAATAGAATATGAGAGGTTGATTTCTGTCTCTGTTCGCTTTCGGTTATTAAAAATTTCAATTTGCTGAATAGTTAAATTTAGATCGCATGTACTCATGAATAACCTGCTCGCTACAGGACTTGGTAATATCGCAAAATTGAAAAATTAGCATATTTTTCTGCGTGGTTATAAGAGTGCTGACATAAATTCATGACTTTTAGGAAAAATCAAGGAATAGCTCTATTCCTTGACATCATAACGTTAATTAATTTGAAAATTCAATTCAAAAGTTATTTTATTGAGATTGCATTTTGATTGTTCTTTTCAATGTCTGTAAGAAATACCTGATGTCTTTAGCGGATATTTCGGGAAAAATATACTGCGCCTCAATCGCAAGAATCATATGACTACACGAATTCACGTGATAGAATATAATAGATTGATTTCTGTCTCTGTTCGCTTTCGGTTTTTAAAAATTTCAATTGGATGCACAATTCAATTCAGATCGCATGTATTTATGGATAACCTGCCTGCTACAGTACTTGGTAATATTGCAAAATTGAAATCAGCATATTTTGCTGCGTGGTTATAAGAGTGCTGAAACGAATTCATGACTCCTGGGAAAAATCAAGGAGTAGCTCGATTCCTTGACATAATAGTTAATTGATTTGAAAATTCAATTCGAAAAGTTATTCGATTGAGATTGCATTTTGATTGTTGTTTTCAATGTCTGTAAAAAATACCTGATGTCATCAGATGATATTTCGAGGAAAATATACTGCGCCCTAATCGCAAGAATTTTATTATTACACGAATTCACGTGATAGAATATAAAAGGTTGCTTTCCGTATCTATTCGCTTTCGGTTATTTCAAATTTTAATTCGCTGAATAGTTAAATTTAGATCGCAAGTATTCATGGGTAACCTGCTCGCTACAGGACTTGGTAATATCGCAAAATTGAAAAATTAGCATATTTTGCTGCGTGGTTATAAAAGTGCTGACATAAATTCATGTCTTCTGGGAAAAATCAAGGATTAGCTCTATACCTTGACATCATAACGTTAATTAATTAAAAAATTCAATTCGAAAAGTTATTTTATTGAGATTGCATTTTGATTGTTGTTTCCAATGTCTGTAAGAAATACCTGATGTCTTTAGCGGATATTACGGGAAAAATATACTGCGCCTCAATCGCAAGCATCTCATGATTACACTAATTCACGTGATAGAATATAATAGGTTGATTTCTGTCTCTGTTCGCTTTCGGTTTTTTAAAATTTCAATTGGCTGCACAGTTCAATTCAGATCGCATGTATTTATGAATAACCTGCCCGCTACAGGACTTAGTAATATTGCAAAATTAAAAATCAGCATATTTTGCTGCGTGGTTATAAGAGTGCTGAAACACATTCATGACTCCTCGGAAAAATCAAGGAGTAGCTCTATACCTTGACATAATAACGTTAAATGATTTGAAAATTTAATTCGAAAAGTTATTCTATTGAGATTGAATTTTGATAGTCTTTTTCAATGTCTGTAAGAAATACTTGATGTCTTCAGATGATATTTCGTAAAAAATATACTGCGCCCTAATCGCAAGAATCTCATGATTACACGAATTCACGTGATAGAATATAATAGGTTGATTTCTGTCTCTGTGCGCTTTCGGTTTTCTAAAATTTCAATTGGCTGAATAGTTAAATTTAGATCGCATGTATTCATGGATAGCCTGCTCGCTGCAGGACTAGGTAATATTGCGAAATTGAAAAATTAGCATATTTTGCTGCGTGGTTATAAAAGTGCTAAAATGATCTCATGACTTCTGAAGAAATCAAGGAATGGCTCTATATATTGACATAATAACCTTAATTGATTTGAAAATTCAATTCGGAAAGTTATTCGATTGAGATTGCATTTTGATTGTCGTTTTCAATGTCTGTAAAAAATACCTTATGTCATCAGATGATATTTCGTGAAAAATATACTGCGCCCTAATCGCAAGAATTTCATGATTACACGAATTCACGTGATAGAATAAAAGAGGTTGATTTCCGTATCTGTTCGCTTTCGGTTATTTAAAATTTTAATTCGCTAAATAGTTAAATTTAGATCGCATGTATTCATGAATAACTTGCTCGCTGCAGGATTGAGTAATATTGTGAGATTAAAAAATCAGCATATTTTGCTGCGTGGTTATAGGAGTGCTAGAATAATCTCATGACTCCTGGGAAAAATCAAGGAATGGCTCTATATATAGACCTAATAATGTTAATTGATTCCAAAATTTAATTCGAAAAGTTATTCTATTTAGATTGCATTTTGATTGATGTTTTCAATGTCTGTAAGAAATACCTGATGTCTTCAGATGATATTTCGGGAAAAACATACTGCGCCCCAATCACAAGAATCTCATGATTACACGAATTCACGTGATAGAATATAATAGGTTGATTTCTGTCTCTGTTCGCTTTCGGTTTTTTAAAATTTCAATTGGCTGCACAGTTCAATTTAGATCGCATGTATTCATAAATAACCTGCCCGCTACAGGACTTAGTAATATTGCAAAATTAAAAATCAGCATATTTTGCTGCGTGGTTATAAGAGTGCTGAAAAACATTCATGACTCCTGGGAAAAATCAAGGAGTAGCTCTATACCTTGACATAATAACGTTAATTGATTTGAAAATTTAATTCGAAAAGTTATTCTATTGAGATTGAATTTTGATAGTCTTTTTCAATGTCTGTAAGAAATACTTGATGTCTTCAGATGATATTTCGTGAAAAATATACTGCGCCCCAATCGCAAGAATCTCATGATTACACGAATTCACGTGATAGAATATAATAGGTTGATTTCTGTCTCTGTGCGCTTTCGGTTTTTTAAAATTTCAATTGGCTGAACAGTTCAATTTAGATCGCATCTATTCATGAATAACTTGCTCGCTGCAGGACTGGTTAATATTGTGAGATTGAAAAATCAGCTTAATTTGCTGCGTGGTTATAAAAGTGCTGAAACAAATTCATGACTCCTGGGGAAAATCAAGGAGTAGCTCCATACCTTGACATAATAACGTTAATTGATTTGAAAATTTAATTCGAAAAGTTATTTTATTGAGATTGCATTTTGATTGTTGTTTTCAATGTCTGTGAGAAATACCTGATGTCTTTAGCGGATATTTCGGTAAAAACATACTGCGCCCCGATCGCAAGAATCTCATAATTACACTAATTCACGTGATAGAATAGAATACGTTGATTTCTGTCTCTGTTCGCTTTTGGTTATATAGAATTTCAATTCGCTGAATAGTTAAATTTAGATCGCATGTATTCATGGATAACCAGCCCGCTGCAGGACTTGGTAATATTGCGAAATTGAAAAATGAGCATATTTTGCTGCGTGATTATATGAGTGCTAAAATGATTTCATGACTCCTGGGAAAAATCAAGGAATAGCTCCATACCTTGACATAATAACGTTAATTGATTTGAAAATTCATTTCCAAAGTTATTTTATTGAGATTGCATTTTGGTTATTGTTTTCAATGTCTGTAAGAAATGCCTGATGTCTTTAGCGGATATTTCGGGAAAAATATACTGCGCCTCAATCGCAAGAATCTCATGATTACACTAATTCACGTGATAGAATATAATAAGTTGATTTCTGTCTCTGTTCGCTTTCGGTTTTTTAAAATCACAATTCGCTGAATAGTTGAATTTAGATCGCATGTATTCATGAATAACCTGCTCACTGCAGGACTTGGTAATATTGCGAAATTGAATAATTAGCATATTTTGCCGCGTGATTATAAGAGTGCTAAAATGATCTCATGACTCCAGGGAAAAATCAAGGAACAGCTCTATACCTTGACATAATAACGTTAATTGATTTGAAAATTCAATTCGAAAAGTTTTTCGATTGAGATTGCATTTTGATTGTTGTTTTCAATGTCTGTAAGAAATACCTGATGTCATCAGATGATATTTCGAGGAAAATATACTGCGCCCGAATCGCAAGAATCTCATGATTACACTAATTCACGTGATAGAATATAATTGGTTGATTTCTGTCTCTGTTCGCTTTCGGTTTTTTAAAATTTTAATTGGCTGAACATTTCAATTTAGATCGCATGTATTAATGGGTAACCTGCCCGCTACAGGACTTGGTAATATTGCAAAATTGGAAAATCAGCATATTTTGCTGCGTGGTCATAAAAGTGCTGAAACAAATTCATGACTCCTGGGAAAAATCGAGGAGTAGCTCTATACCTTGACATAATAACGTTTATTGATTTGAAAATTCAAGCTGAAAAGTTATTCTATTGAGATTGCATTTTGATTGTTGTTTTCAATGTCTGTAAGAAGTACCTGATGTCGTTAGCGGATATTTCGGGAAAAATATACTGCGCCTCAATCGCAAGAATCTCATCATTACACGAATTCATGTAATAGAATATGAAAGGTTGATTTCTGTCTCTGTTCGCTTTCGGTGTTTCAAAATTTTAATTGGCTGGATAGTTCAATTTGGATCGCATGTTTTTATGAATAACTTGCTCGTTGCAGGACTGAGTAATATTGTTAGATTGGAAAATCAGCATATTTTGCAGCGTGGTTATAGAAGTGCTGAAATGATCTCATGACTCCTGGGAAAAATCAAGGAATGGCTCTATATATTGACATAATAACGTTAATTGATTTGAAAATTTAATTCGAAAAGTTATTTTATTGAGTTTGCATTTTGATTGTTGTTTTCAATGTCTGTTAGAAGTACCTGATGTCTTTAGCAGATATTTCGGGAAAAATATACTGCGCCTCAATCGCAAAGATCTCAAGATTACACGAATTCATGTAATATAATATGAGAGGTTGATTTCTGTCTCTGTTCGCTTTCGGTTTTTTAAAATTGCAATTGGCTGCACAGTTTCATTCAGATCGCATGTATTCATAAATAACTTGCTCGCTGGAGGACTGGGTAATATTGCGAAATTGAAAAATTAGCATATTTTGCTGCGTTGTTATAAGGGTGCTAAAATGATCTCATGACTCCCGGGTAAAATCAAGGAATAGCTCTATCTGTTGACATAATAACGTTAATTGATTTAAAAATTCTATTCGCAAAGTTATTCGATTGAGATTGCATTTTGATTGTTGTTTTCAATGTCTGTGAAAAATACCTGATGTCATCAGATGATATTTCGAGGAAAATATACTGCGCCCTAATCGCAAGAATTTCATGATTACACGAATTCACGTGATAGAATATAAGAGGTTGCTTTCCGTATCTATTCGCTTTCGGTGATTTTAAATTTTAATTCGCTGAATAGTTAAATTTAGATCGCAAGTATTCATGGATAACCTGCTCGCTACAGGACTTGGTAATATCGCAAAATTGAAAAATTAGCATATTATGCTGTGTGGTTATAAAAGTGCTGACATAAATTCATGACTTCTGGTAAAAATCAAGGATTAGCTCTATACCTTGACATCATAACGTTAATTAATTAAAAAATTCAATTCGAAAAGTTATTTTATTGAGATTGCATTTTGATTGGTGTTTCTAATGTCTGTAAGAAAAACCTGATGTCTTTAGCGGATATTCCGGGGAAAATATACTGCGCCTCAATCGCAAGCATCTCATGATTACACTAATTCACGTGATAGAATATAATAGGTTGATTTCTGTCTCTGTTCGCTTTCGGTTTTTTAAAATTTCAATTGGCTTAACAGTTCAATTTAGATCGCATGTATTAATGAATAACCTGCTCGCTGCAGGACTAAATTATATTGTTAGATTGAAAAATCAGCATATTTTGCTGCGTGGTCATAGAAGTGCTGAAATGATCTCATGACTCCTGGGAAAGATCAAGGAATGGCTCTATATATTGACATAATAACGTTCACTGATTTGAAAATTAAATTTGAAAAACTACTCTATTGAGATTGCATTTTGATTGATGTTTTCAATGTCTGTAAGAAATACCTGATGTCTTCAGATGATATTTCGGGAAAAATATACTGCGCCCCAATCGCAAGAATCTCCTCATTACATGAATTCACGTAATAGAATATAAGAGGTTTATTTCTGTCTCTGTTCGCTTTCGGTTTTTTAAAATTTCAATTGGCTGAATAGCTCAATTTAGATCGCATGTATTCATGGATAGTCTGCTCGCTGCAGGACTGGGTAATATTGCGAAATTGAAAAATAGCATATTTTGCTGCGTGGTTATAAAAGTGCTAAAATGATCTCATGACTCCTGGGTGAAATCAAGAAATGGCTCTATATGTTGACATAATAACCTTAATTGATTTGAAAATTCAATTCGAAAAGTTATTCGATTAAGATTGCATTTTGATTGTTGTTTTCAATGTCTGTAAAAAATAGCTGATGTCTTCAGATGATATTTCGTGAAAAATATACTGCGCCCCAATCGCAAGAATCTTATGATGACACGAATTCACGTGATAGAATATAATAGGTTGATTTCTGTCTCTGTTCGCTTTCGGTTTTTTAAAATTTCAATTGGCTGCACAGTTCAATTCGGAACGCATATATTTATGAATAACCTGCCCGCTACAGGACTAAGTAATATTGCAAAATTGGAAAATCAGCATATTTTGCTGCGTGGTTATAAAAGTGCTGAAACAAATTCATGACTCCTGGGAAAAATCAAGGAGTAGCTCTACACCTTGACATAATAACGTTTATTGATTTGAAAATTCAAGCTGAAAAGTTATTCTATTGAGATTGCATTTTGATTGTTGTTTTCAATGTCTGTAAGAAGTACCTGATGTCTTTAGCGGATATTTCGAGAAAAATATACTGCGCCTCAATCGCAAGAATCTCATGATTACACGAATTCATGTAATAGAATATGAAAGGTTGATTTCTGTCTCTGTTCGCTTTCGGTTTTTTAAAATTTCAATTGGCTGGATAGTTCAATTTGGATCGCATGTTTTTATGAATAACTTGCTCGTTGCAGGACTGAGTAATATTGTTAGATTGAAAAATCAGCATATTTTGCGGCGTGGTTATAGAAGTGCTGAAATGATCTCATGACTCCTGGGAAAAATCAAGGAATAGCTCTATATATTGACATAATAATGTTAACTGATTTGAAAATTAAATTTGAAAAACTATTCTATTGAGATTGCATTTTGATTGATGTTTTCAATTTCTGTAAGAAATACCTGATGTCTTCAGATGATATTTCGGGAAAAATATACTGCGCCCCAATCGCAAGAATCTCATGATTACACGAATTCACGTGATAGAATATAATAGGTTGATGTCTGTCTCTGTTCGCTTTCGGTTTTCTAAAATTTTAATTAGCTGCATAGTTCAATTTAGATCGCATGTATTCATGGATAGCCTGCTCGCTGCAGGACTGAATTAAATTGTTAGATTGAAAAATCGGCATATTTTGCTGCGTGGTTATAGAAGTGCTGAAATGATCTCATGACTCCTTGGAAAAATCAAGGAATGGCTCTATATATTGACATAATAACGTTAACTGATTTGAAAATTCAATTTGAAAAACTATTCTATTGAGATTGCCTTTTGATTGATGTTTTCAATGTCTGTAAGAAATACCTGATGTCTTCAGATGATATTTCGGGAAAAATATACTGCGCCCCAATCGCAAGAATCTCATGATTACACGAATTTACGTAATAGAATATAAAAGGTTTATTTCTGGCTCTGTTCGCTTTCGGTTTTTTAAAATTTCAATTGGCTGAATAGCTCAATTTAGATCGCATGTATTCATGGATAGTCTGCTCGCTGCAGGACTGGGTAATATTGCGAAATTGAAAAATAGCATATTTTGCTGCGTGGTTATAAAAGTGCTAAAATGATCTCATGACTCCTGGGAGAAATCAAGGAATGGCTCTATATATTGACATAATAACCTTAATTGATTTGAAAATTCAATTCGAAAAGTTATTCGATTGAGATTGCATTTTGATTGATGTTTTCAATTTCCGTAAGAAATACCTGATGTCTTCAGATGATATTTCGGGAAAAATATACTGCGCTCCAATCGCAAGAATCTCGTGATTACACGAATTCACGTGATAGAATATAATAAGTTGATGTCTGTCTCTGTTCGCTTTCGGTTTTTCAAAATTTCAATTGGCTGCACACTTCAATTCAGATCGCATGTATTTATAAATAACCTGCCCGCTACAGGACTTAGTAATATTGCAAAATTAAAAAATCGGCATATTTCGCTGCGTGGTTACAAGAGTGCTGAAACAAATTTATGACTCCCGGGAAAAATCAAGGAGTAGCTCTATACCTTAAGATAATAACGTTAAATGATTTGAAAATTTAATTCGAAAAGTTATTTTATTGAGATTGCATTTTGATTGTTGTTTTCAATGTCTGTGAGAAGTATCTGATGTCTTTAGCGGATATTTCGGCAAAAATATACTGCGCCTCAATCGCAAGAATCTCATGATTACATCAATTCATGTAATAGAATATGAGAGGTTGATTTCTGTCTCTGTTCGCTTTCGGTTTTTCAAAATTTCAATTGGCTGAACAGTTCAATTTAGATCGCATGTATTCATGGAGAACTTGCTCGCTGCAGGACTGGGCAATATTGTGACATTAAAAAATCAGCATATTTTGCTGCGTGGTTATAGGAGTGCTGAAATGTTCTCATGACTCCTGGGAAAAATCAAGGAATATTTCTATATATTGGCATAATAACGTTAACTGATTGGAAAATTCAATTTGAAAAACTATTCTATTGAGATTGCATTTTGATTGATGTTTTCAATTTCTGTAAGAAATACCTGATGTCTTCAGATGATATTTCGGGAAAAATATACTGCGCCCCAATCGCAAGAATCTCATGATTACACGAATTCACGTGATAGAATATAACAGGTTGATTTCTTTCTCTGTTCGCTTTCGGTTTTTTAAAATTTCAATTGGCTACACAGTTCAATTCAGATCGCATGTATTTATGAATAACCTGTGCGCTACAGGACTTAGTAATATTGCAAATGTGAAAAATCAGCATATTTTGCTGCGTGGTTATAAGAGTGCTGGAACAAATTCATGACTCCTGGGAAAAATCAAGGAGTAACTCTATACCTTGACATAATAACGTTAATTGATTTGAAAATTTAATTCGAAAAGTTATTCTATTGAGATTGAATTTTGATTGTGTTTTTGAATGTCTGTGAGAAATACCTGATGTCTTCAGATGATATTTCGTGAAAAATATACTGCGCCCCAATCGCAAGAATCTCATGATTACACGAATTCACGTGATAGAATATAATAGGTTGATTTCTGTCTCTGTTCGCTTTCGGTTTTTTAAAATTTCACTTGGCTTAACAGTTCAATTTAGATCGCGTGTATTAATGAATAACTTGCTCGCTGCAGGACTGAGTAATATTGTGAGATTAAAAAATCAGCATATTTTGCTGCGTGGTTATAGGAGTGCTGAATGGATCTCATGACTCCTGGGAAAAATCAAGCAATGGCTCTATATATTGACATAATAACGTTAACTGATTTGAAAATTAAATTTGAAAAACTATTCTATTCAGATTGCATTTTGATTGATGTTTTCAATTTCCGTAAGAAATACCTGATGTCTTCAGATGATATTTCGGGAAAAATATACTGCGCTCCAATCGCAAGAATCTCGTGATTACACGAATTCACGTGATAGAATATAATAAGTTGATGTCTGTCTCTGTTCGCTTTCGGTTTTTCAAAATTTCAATTAGCTGCACACTTCAATTCAGATCGCATGTATTTATAAATAACCTGCCCGCTACAGGACTTAGTAATATTGCAAAATTAAAAAATCAGCATATTTTGCTGCGTGGTTATAAGAGTGCTAAAGTGATCTCATGACTTCTGAATAAATCAAGGAATAGCTCTATATATTGACATAATAACCTTAATTGATTTGAAAATTCAATTCGAAAAGTTATTCGATTGAGATTGCATTTTGATTGTCCTTTTCAATGTCTGTAAAAAATACCTGATGTCATCAGATGATATTTCGAGGAAAATATACTGCGCCCGAATCGCAAGCATCTCATGATTACACTAATTCACGTGATAGAATATAATAGTTTGATTTCTGCCTCTGTTCGCTTTCGATTTTTTAGAATTTCAATTAGCTGCACAGTTCAATTCAGATCGCATGTGTTTATGAATAACCTGCCCGCTACAGGACTTAGTAATATTGCAAAATTAAAAAATCAGCATATTTTGCTGCGTGGTTATAAGAGTGCTGAAACACATTCATGACTCCTGGGAAAAATCAAGGAGTAGCTCTATACCTTGACATAATAACGTTAATTGATTTAAAATAATAATTCGAAAAGTTATTCTATTGAGATTGAATTTTGATTGTCTTTTTCAATGTCTGCACGAAATACATGATGTCTTCAGATGATATTTCGTGAAAAATATACTGCGCCCTAATCGCAAGAATCTCATGATTACACGAATTCACGTGATAGAATATAATAGGTGATTTCTGTCTCTGTTCGCTTTCGGTTTTATAAAATTTCAATTGGCTGAATAGCACAATTTAGATCGCATGTATTCATGGATAGCCTGCTCGCTGCAGGACTGGGTTATATTGCGAAATTGAAAAATTAGCATATTTTGAAGCGTGGTTATAGGAGTGCTAAAATGATCTCATGACTCCCGGGAAAAATCAAGGAATGGCTCTATATATTGACATAATAACTTTAATTGACTTGAAAATTAAATTTGAAAAACTATTCTATTGAGATGTCATTTTGATTGATGTTTTCAATTTCTGTAAGAAATACCTGATGTCATCAGATGATATTTCGAGGAAAATATACTGCGCCCTAATCGCAAGAATTTCATGATTACACGAATTCACGTGATAGGATATAATAGGTTGATTTCTGTCTCTGTTCGCTTTCGGTTTTTTAAAATTTCAATTGGCTGAATAGTTAAATTTAGATCGCATGTATTCATGGATAGCCTGCTCGCTGCAGGACTAGGTAATATTGCGTAATTGAAAAATAAGCATATTTTGCTGCGTGGTTATAAAAGTGCTAGAATAATCTCATGACTTCTGAAGAAATCAAGGAATGGCTCTATATATTGACATAATAACCTTAATTGATTTGAAAATTCAATTCGAAAAGTTATTCGATTGAGATTGCATTTTGATTGTCGTTTTCAATGTCTGTAAAAAATACCTGGTGTCATCAGATGATATTTCGTGGAAAATATACTGCGCCCCAATCGCAAGAATTTCATGATTACACGAATTCACGTGATAGAATATAAGAGGTTGCTTTCCGTATCTATTCGCTTTTGGTTATTTCAAATTTTAATTCGCTGAATAGTTAAATTTAGATCGCAAGTATTCATGAATAACCTGCTCGCTACAGGACTTGGTTATATCGCGAAATTGAAAAATTAGCATATTTTGCTGCGTGGTTATGAAAGTGCTGACATAAATTCATGTCTTCTGGGAAAAATCGAGGATTAGCTCTATACCTTGACATCATAACGTTAATTAATTAAAACATTCAATTCGAAAAGTTATTTTATTGAGATTGCATTTTGATTTTTGTTTCCAATGTCTGTAAGAAATACCTGATGTCTTTAGCGGATATTTCGGGAAAAATATACTGTGCCTCAATCGCAAGAATTTCATGATTACACTAATTCACGTGATAGAATATAATAGGTTGATTTCTGTCTCTGTTCGCTTTCGGTTTTTTAACATTTCAATTGGCTGCACAGTTCAATTCAGATCGCATGTATTTATGAATAACCTGCCCGCTACAGGACGTAGTAATATTGCAAAATTAAAAAATCAGCATATTTTGCTGCGTGGTTATAAGAGTGCTGAAACACATTCATGACTCCTGGGAAAAATCAAGGAGTAGCTCTATACCTTGACATAATAACGTTAATTGATTTGAAAATTTAATTCGAAAAGTTATTTCATTGAGATTGCATTTTGATTGTTGTTTTCAATGTCTGTAAGAAGTACCTGATGTCTGTAGAAGATATTTCGGGAAAAATATACTGCGCCTCAATCGCAAGAATCTCATGATTACACGAATTCATGTAATAGAATATGAGAGGTTGATTTCTGTCTCTGTTCGCTTTCGGTTTTTGAAAATTTCAATTGGCTGAACAGTTCAAGTTAAATCGCATGTATTTATGAATAACTTGCTCGCTGCAGGACTGGGTAATATTGTGAGATTAAAAAATCAGCATATTTTGCTGCGTGGTTATAGGAGTTCAAAAATGATCTCATGACTTCTGGGAAAAATCAAGGAATAGCTCTATATATTGACATAATAACGTTAACTGATTTGAAAATTCAATTTGAAAAACTATTCTATTGAGATTGCATTTTGATTGATGTTTTCAATTTCTGTAAGAAATACCTAATGTCTTCAAATGATATTTCGGGAAAAATATACTGCGCCCTAATCGCAATAATCTCATGATTACACGAATTCACGTGATAGAATATAATAGGTTGATGTCTGTCTCTGTTCGCTTACGGTTTTTTAAATTTTTATTAGCTGCATAGTTCAATTTAGATCGCATGTATTCATATATAGCCTGCTCGCTGAAGGACTGGGTAATATTGTGAGATTAAAAAATCAGCATATTTTGCTGCGTGGTTATAGGAGTGCTAAAATGATCTCATGACTCCCGGGAAAAATCAAGGAATGGCTCTATATATTGACATAATAACGTTAATTGATTTGAAAATTCAATTCGTAAAGTTATTCTATTGAGATTGCATTTTGATTGTCTTTTTCAATGTCTGTTAGAAATACCTGATGTCTTCAGATTATATTTCGGGAAAAATATACTGCGCCCCAATCGCAAGAATCTCATGATTACACGAATTCACGTGATAGAATATAATAGGTTGATTTCTGTCTCTGTTCGCTTTCGGTTTTTTAAAATTTCAATTGGCTGCACAGTTCAATTCAGATCGCATATATTTATGAATAACCTGCCCGCTACAGGACTTCGTAATATTGCAAAATTGAAATCAGCATATTTTGCTGTGTAGTTATAAGACTGCTGAAACAAATTCATGACTCCTGGGAAAAATCAAGGAGTAGCTCTATACCTTGACATAATGACGTTAATTGATTTGAAAATTAAATTCGAAAAGTTATTTTATTGAGATTGCATTTTGATTGTTGTTTCCAATGTCTGTGAGAAGTACCTGATGTCTTTAGCGGATATTTCGGGAAAAATATACTTCGCCTCAATCGCAAGAATCTCATGATTACCCGAAATCATGTAATAGAATATGAGAGGTTTATTTCTGTCTCTGTTCACTTTCGGTTTTTTAAAATTCCAATTGTCTAAACAGTTCAATTTAGATGGCATTTATTTATAAATAACTTGCTCGCTGCAGGACTGGGTAATATTGTGAGATTCAAAAATCAGCATATTTTGCTGCGTGGTTATAGGAGTGCAAAAATGATCTCATGACTCCTGGGGAAAATCAAGCAATGGCTCTATATATTGACATAATAACGTTAACTGATTTGAAAATTAAATTTGAAAAACTATTCTATTGAGATTGCATTTTGATAGATGTTTTCAATTTCTGTAAGAAATACCTGATGTCTTTAGCGGATATTTCGGGAAAAATATACTGCGCCCCAATCGCAAGAATGTCATGATTACACGAATTCATGTAATAGAATATGAGAGGTTGATTTCTGTCTCTGTTCGCTTTCGGTTATTAAAAATTTCAATTTGCTGAATAGTTAAATTTAGATTGCATGTACTCATGAATAACCTGCTCGCTACAGGACTTGGTAATATCGCAAAATTGAAAAATTAGCATATTTTTCTACGTGGTTATAAGAGTGCTGACATAAATTCATGACTTTTAGGAAAAATCAAGGAATAGCTCTATTCCTTGACATCATAACGTTAATTAATTTGAAAATTCAATTCGAAAAGTTATTTTATTGAGATTGCATTTTGATTGTTCTTTTCAATGTCTGTAAGAAATACCTGATGTCTTTAGCGGATTATTCGGGAAAAATATACTGTGCCTCAATCGCAAGAATTTCATGATTACACTAATTCACGTGATAGAATATAATAGGTTGATTTCTGTCTCTGTTCGCTTTCGGTTTTTTAAAATTTCAATTGGCTGAATAGTTCAATTTAGATCGCATGTATCCATGGATAGCCTGCTCGCTGAAGGACTAGGTAATATTGTGAGATTAAAAAATCAGCATATTTTGCTGCGTTGTTATAAGGGTGCTGAAATGATCTCATGACTTCTGGGAAAAATCAAGGAATGGCACTATATATTGACATAATAACGTTAACTGAGTTGAAAATTAAATTTGAAAAACTATTCTATTGAGATTGCATTTTGATTGATGTTTTCAATTTTTGTAAGAAATACCTGATGTCTTCAGATGATATTTCGGGAAAAATATACTGCGCCCCAATCGCAAGAATCTCATGACTACACGAATTCACGTGATAGAATATAATAGGTTGATTTCTGTCTCTGTTCGCTTTCGGTTTTTAAAAATTTCAATTGGATGCACAGTTCAATTCAGATCGCATGTATTTATGGATAACCTGCCTGCTACAGGACTTGGTAATATTGCAAAATTGAAATCAGCATATTTTGCTGCGTGGTTATAAGAGTGCTAAAATGAATTCATGACTCCTGGGAAAAATCAAGGAGTAGCTCGATACCTTGACATAATAGTTAATTGATTTGAAAATTCAATTCGAAAAGTTATTCGATTGAGATTGCATTTTGATTGTTGTTTTCAATGTCTGTAAAAAATATCTGATGTCATCAGATGATATTTCGAGGAAAATATACTGCGCCCTAATCGCAAGAATTTCATTATTACACGAATTCACGTGATAGAATATAAGAGGTTGCTTTCCGTATCTATTCGCTTTCGGTTATTTCAAATTTTTATTCGCTGAATAGTTAAATTTAGATCGCAAGTATTCATGGATAACCTGCTCGCTACAGGACTTGGTAATATCGCAAAATTGAAAAATGAGCATATTTTGCTGCGTGGTTATAAAAGTGCTGACAAAAATTCATGTCTTCTGAAAAAAATCAAGGATTAGCTCTATACCTTGACATCATAACGTTAATTAATTAAAAAAATCAATTCGAAAAGTTATTTTATTAAGATTGCATTTTGATTGTTGTTTCCAATGTCTGTAAGAAATACCTGATGTCTTTAGCGGATATTTCGGGAAAAATATACTGCGCCTCAATCGCAAGCATCTCATGATTACACTAATTCACGTGATAGAATATAATAGGTTGATTACTGTCTCTGTTCGCTTTCGGTTTTTTAAAATTTCAATTGGCTGCACAGTTCAATTCAGATCGCATGTATTTATGAATAACCTGCCCGCTACAGGACTTAGTAATATTGAAAAATTAAAAATCAGCATATTTTGCTGCGTGGTTATAAGAGTGCTGAAACACATTCATGACTCCTGGGAAAAATCAAGGAGTAGCTCTATACCTTGACATAATAACGTTTATTGATTTGAAAATTTAATTCGAAAAGTTATTCTATTGAAATTGAATTTTGATAGTCTTTTTCAATGTCTGTAAGAAATACCTGATGCCTTCAGATGATATTTCGTGAAAAATATACTGCGCCCCAATCGCAAGAATCTCATGATTACACGAATTCACGTGATAGGATATAATAGGTTGATTTCTGTCTCTGTGCGCTTTCGGTTTTTTAAAATTTCAATTGGCTAAATAGTTAAATTTAGATCGCATGTATTCATGGATAGCCTGCTCGCTGCAAGACTAGGTAATATTGCGAAATTGAAAAATAAGCATATTTTGCTGCGTGGTTATAAAAGTGCTAAAATGATCTCATGACTTCTCAAGAAATCAAGGAATGGCTCTATATATTGACATAATAACCTTAATTGATTTGAAAATTCAATTCGGAAAGTTATTCGATTGAGATTGCATTTTGATTGTCGTTTTCAATGTCTGTAAAAAATACCTTATGTCATCAGATGATATTTCGTGGAAAATATACTGCGCCCCAATCGCAAGAATTTCATGATTACACGAATTCACGTGATAGAATAAAAGAGGTTGATTTCCGTATCTGTTCGCTTTCGGTTATTTAAAATTTTAATTCGCTGAATAGTTAAATTTAGATCGCATGTATTCATGAATAACTTGCTCGCTTCAGGACTAAGTAATATTGTGAGATAAAAAAATCAGCATATTTTGCTGCGTGGTTATAGGAGTGCTAGAATGATCTCATGACTCCTGGGAAAAATCCTGGAATGGCTCTATATATAGACCTAATAATGTTAATTGATTCCGAAATTTAATTCGAAAAGTTATTCTATTGAGATTGCATTTTGATTGTCTTTTTTAATGTCTGTAAGAATTACCTGATGTGTTCAGATGATATTTTGTGAAAAATATACTGCGCCCCAATCGCAAGAATCTCATGATTACACAAATTCACGTGATAGAATATAATAGGTTGATGTCTGTCTCTGTTCGCTTTCGGTTTTCTAAAATTTCAATTGGCTGAATAGTTCAATTTAGATCGCATGTATTCATTGATAGCCTGCTCGCTGCAGGACTGGGTAATATTGTGAGATTAAAAAATCAGCATATTCTGTTGCGTGGTTATAGGAGTGCTGAAATGATCTCATAACTCTTGGGAAAAATCGAGGAATGGCTCTATATCTTGGTATAATAACGTTAATTTATTTAAAAATTCAATTTGAAAAACTACTCTATTGAGATTGCATTTTGATTGATGTTTTCAATTTCTGTAAGAAATACCTGATGTCTTCAGATTATATTTCGGGAAAAATATTCTGCGCCCCAATCGCAAGAATCTCATGATTACACGAATTCACGTGATAGAATATAATAGGTTGATTTCTGTCTCTGTTCGCTTTTGGTTTTGTAAAATTTCAATTGGCTGCACAGTTCTATTCAGATCGCATGTATTTATGCATAACCTGCGCGCTACAGGACTCGGTAATATTGCAAAATTAAAAAATCAGCATATTTTGCTGCGTGGTTGTAAAAGTGCTGAAACAAATTCATGACTCCTGGGAATAATCAAGGAGTAGCTCCACACCTTGACATAATAACGTTAATTGATTTGAAAATTTAATTCGAAAAGTTATTTTATTGAGATTGCATTTTGATTGTTGTTTTAAATGTCTGTAAGAAGTACCCGATGTCTTTAGCGGATATTTCGGGAAAAATATAATGCGCCTCAATCGCATGAATCTCATGATTACACGAATTCATGTAATAGAATATGAGAGGTTGATTTCTGTCTCTGTTCGCATTCGGTTTTTAAAATTTCAATTGGCTGAACAGATCAATTTAGATCGCATGTATTCATGGATAACCTGCTCGCTGCAGGACTAAATAATATTGTGAGATTGAAAAATCAGCATATTTTGCTGCGTGGTTATGAAAGTGCTGAAATGATCTCATGACTCCTGGGAAAAATCAAGGAATGGCCCTATATATAGAGACCTAATAACGTTAATTGATTCCAAAATTTAATTCGAAAAGTTATTCTATTGAGATTGCATTTTGATTGTCTTCTTTAATGTCTGTAAGAATTACCTGATGTCTTCAGATGATATTTCGTGAAAAATATACTGCGCCCCAATCGCAAGAATCTCATGATTACATGAATTCACGTAATAGAATGTAATAGGTTGATTTTTGTCTCTGTTCGCTTTCGGTTTTTTAAAATTTCCATTGGCTTAACAGTTTAATTTAGATCGCATGTATTCATGAATAACTTGCTCGCTGCAGGACTGAGTAATATTGTGAGATTAAAAAATCAGCATATTTTGCTGCGTGGTTATAGGAGTGCTAGAATGATCTCATGACTCCTGGGAAAAATCAAGGAATGGCTCTATATATAGACCTAATAATGTTAATTGCTTCCAAAATTTAATTCGAAAAGTTATTCTATTGAGATTGCATTTTGATAGATGTTTTCAATTTCTGTAAGAAATACCTGATGTCTTTAGCGGATAATTCGGGAAAAATATACTGCGCCCCAATCGCAAGAATGTCATGATTACACGAATTCATGTAATAGAATATGAGAGGTTGATTTCTGTCTCTGTTCGCTTTCGGTTATTAAAAATTTCAATTTGCTGAATAGTTAAATTTAGATCGCATGTACTCATGAATAACCTGCTCGCTACAGGACTTGGTAATATCGCAAAATTGAAAAATTAGCATATTTTTCTGCGTGGTTATAAGAGTGCTGACATAAATTCATGACTTTTAGGAAAAATCAAGGAATAGCTCTATTCCTTGACATCATAACGTTAATTAATTTGAAAATTCAATTCAAAAGTTATTTTATTGAGATTGCATTTTGATTGTTCTTTTCAATGTCTGTAAGAAATACCTGATGTCTTTAGCGGATATTTCGGGAAAAATATACTGCGCCTCAATCGCAAGAATCATATGACTACACGAATTCACGTGATAGAATATAATAGATTGATTTCTGTCTCTGTTCGCTTTCGGTTTTTAAAAATTTCAATTGGATGCACAGTTCAATTCAGATCGCATGTATTTATGGATAACCTGCCTGCTACAGTACTTGGTAATATTGCAAAATTGAAATCAGCATATTTTGCTGCGTGGTTATAAGAGTGCTGAAACGAATTCATGACTCCTGGGAAAAATCAAGCAGTAGCTCGATTCCTTGACATAATAGTTAATTGATTTGAAAATTCAATTCGAAAAGTTATTCGATTGAGATTGCATTTTGATTGTTGTTTTCAATGTCTGTAAAAAATACCTGATGTCATCAGATGATATTTCGAGGAAAATATACTGCGCCCTAATCGCAAGAATTTTATTATTACACGAATTCACGTGATAGAATATAAAAGGTTGCTTTCCGTATCTATTCGCTTTCGGTTATTTCAAATTTTTATTCGCTGAATAGTTAAATTTAGATCGCAAGTATTCATGGGTAACCTGCTCGCTACAGGACTTGGTAATATCGCAAAATTGAAAAATTAGCATATTTTGCTGCGTGGTTATAAAAGTGCTGACATAAATTCATGTCTTCTGGGAAAAATCAAGGATTAGCTCTATACCTTGACATCATAACGTTAATTAATTAAAAAATTCAATTCGAAAAGTTATTCTATTGAGATTGAATTTTGATAGTCTTTTTCAATGTCTGTAAGAAATACCTGATGTCTTCAGATGATATTTCGTGAAAAATATACTGCGCCCTAATCGCAAGAATCTCATGATTACACGAATTCACGTGATAGAATATAATAGGTTGATTTCTGTCTCTGTGCGCTTTCGGTTTTCTAAAATTTCAATTGGCTGAATAGTTAAATTTAGATCGCATGTATTCATGGATAGCCTGCTCGCTGCAGGACTAGGTAATATTGCGAAATTGAAAAATTAGCATATTTTGCTGCGTGGTTATAAAAGTGCTAAAAAGATCTCATGACTTCTGAAGAAATCAAGGAATGGCTCTATATATTGACATAATAACCTTAATTGATTTGAAAATTCAATTCGGAAAGTTATTCGATTGAGATTGCATTTTGATTGTCGTTTTCAATGTCTGTAAAAAATACCTTATGTCATCAGATGATATTTCGTGAAAAATATACTGCGCCCTAATCGCAAGAATTTCATGATTACACGAATTCACGTGATAGAATAAAAGAGGTTGATTTCCGTATCTGTTCGCTTTCGGTTATTTAAAATTTTAATTCGCTGAATAGTTAAATTTAGATCGCATGTATTCATGAATAACTTGCTCGCTGCAGGATTGAGTAATATTGTGAGATTAAAAAATCAGCATATTTTGCTGCGTGGTTATAGGAGTGCTAGAATAATCTCATGACTCCTGGGAAAAATCAAGGAATGGCTCTATATATAGACCTAATAATGTTAATTGATTCCAAAATTTAATTCGAAAAGTTATTCTATTTAGATTGCATTTTGATTGATGTTTTCAATGTCTGTAAGAAATACCTGATGTCTTCAGATGATATTTCGGGAAAAACATACTGCGCCCCAATCACAAGAATCTCATGATTACACGAATTCACGTGATAGAATATAATAGGTTGATTTCTGTCTCTGTTCGCTTTCGGTTTTTTAAAATTTCAATTGGCTGCACAGTTCAATTTAGATCGCATGTATTCATAAATAACCTGCCCGCTACAGGACTTAGTAATATTGCAAAATTAAAAATCAGCATATTTTGCTGCGTGGTTATAAGAGTGCTGAAACACATTCATGACTCCTGGGAAAAATCAAGGAGTAGCTCTATACCTTGACATAATAACGTTAATTGATTTGAAAATTTAATTCGAAAAGTTATTCTATTGAGATTGAATTTTGATAGTCTTTTTCAATGTCTGTAAGAAATACTTGATGTCTTCAGATGATATTTCGTGAAAAATATACTGCGCCCCAATCGCAAGAATCTCATGATTACACGAATTCACGTGATAGAATATAATAGGTTGATTTCTGTCTCTGTGCGCTTTCGGTTTTTTAAAATTTCAATTGGCTGAACAGTTCAATTTAGATCGCATCTATTCATGAATAACTTGCTCGCTGCAGGACTGGTTAATATTGTGAGATTGAAAAATCAGCTTAATTTGCTGCGTGGTTATAAAAGTGCTGAAACAAATTCATGACTCCTGGGGAAAATCAAGGAGTAGCTCCATACCTTGACATAATAACGTTAATTGATTTGAAAATTCAATCCCAAAAGTTATTTTATTGAGATTGCATTTTGATTGTTGTTTTCAATGTCTGTAAGAAATACCTGATGTCTTTAGCGGATATTTCGGGAAAAATATACTGCGCCACAATCGCAAGAATCTCATGATTACACGAATTCATGTAATAGAATATGAGAGGTTGATTTCTGTCTCTGTTCGCTTTCGGTTTTTTAAAATTTCAATTGGCTGAACAGTTCAATTTAGATCGCATGTATTCATGAAGAACTTGCTCGATGCAGGACTGGTTAATATTGTGAGATTAAAAAATCAGCATATTTTGTTGCGTGGTTATAGGAGTGCTAAAATGATCTCATAACTCTTGGGAAAAATCGAGGAATGGCTCTATATATTGACATAATAACGTTAATTTATTTAAAAATTCAATTCGAAAAACTATTCTATTGAGATTGCATTTTGATTGATGTTTTCAATTTCTGTAAGAAATACCTGATGTCTTCAGATTATATTTCGGGAAAAATATTCTGCGCCCTAATCGCAAGAATCTCATGATTACACGAATTCACGTGATAGAATATAATAGGTTGATTTCTGTCTCTGTTAGCTTTTGGTTTTGTAAAATTTCAATTGGCTGCACAGTTCAATTCAGATCGCATGTATTTATGCATAACCTGCGCGCTACAGGACTCGGTAATATTGCAAAATTAAAAAATCAGCATATTTTGCTGCGTGGTTGTAAAAGTGCTGAAACAAATTCATGACTCCTGGGAATAATCAAGGAGTAGCTCCATACCTTGACATAATAACGTTAATTGATTTGAAAATTTAATTCGAAAAGTTGTTTTATTGAGATTGCATTTTGATTGTTGTTTTTAATGTCTGTAAGAAGTACCCGATGTCTTTAGCGGATATTTCGGGAAAAATATAATGCGCCTCAATCGCATGAATCTCATGATTACACGAATTCATGTAATAGAATATGAGAGGTTGATTTCTGTCTCTGTTCGCTTTCGGTTTTTAAAATTTCAATTAGCTGAACAGTTCAATTTAGATCGCATGTATTCATGGATAACCTGCTCGCTGGAGGACTAAATAATATTGTGAGATTGAAAAATCAGCATAATTTGCTGCGTGGTTATGAAAGTGCTGAAATGATCTCATGACTCCTGGGAAAAATCAAGGAATGGCTCTATATATAGAGACCTAATAACGTTAATTGATTCCAAAATTTAATTCGAAAAGTTATTCTATTGAGATTGCATTTTGATTGTCTTCTTTAATGTCTGTAAGAATTACCTGATGTCTTCAGATGATATTTCGTGAAAAATATACTGCGCCCCAATCGCAAGAATCTCATGATTACACGAATTCACGTAATAGAATGTAATAGGTTGATTTTTGTCTCTGTTCGCTTTCGGTTTTTTAAAATTTCCATTGGCTTAACAGTTTAATTTAGATCGCATGTATTTATGAATAACTTGCTCGCTGCAGGACTGAGTAATATTGTGAAATTAAAAAATCAGCATATTTTGCTGCGTGGTTATAGGAGTGCTAGAATGATCTCATGACTCCTGGGAAAAATCAAAGAATGGCTCTATATATAGACTTAATAATGTTAATTACTTCCAAAATTTAATTCGAAAAGTTATTCTATTGAGATTGCATTTTGATAGATGTTTTCAATTTCTGTAAGAAATACCTGATGTCTTTAGCGGATATTTCGGGAAAAATATACTGCGCCCCAATCGCAAGAATGTCATGATTACACGAATTCATGTAATAGAATATGAGAGGTTGATTTCTGTCTCTGTTCGCTTTCGGTTATTGAAAATTTCAATTTGCTGAATAGTTAAATTTAGATCGCATGTACTCATGAATAACCTGCTCGCTACAGGACTTGGTAATATCGAAAAATTGAAAAATTAGCATATTTTTCTGCGTGGCTATAAGAGTGCTGACATAAATTCATGACTTTCAGGAAAAATCAAGGAATAGCTCTATTCCTTGACATCATAACGTTAATTAATTTGAAAATTCAATTCGAAAAGTTATTTTATCGAGATTGCATTTTGATTGTTCTTTTCAATGTCTGTAAGAAATACCTGATGTCTTTAGCGGATATTTCGGGAAAAATATACTGCGCCTCAATCGCAAGAATCTCATGATTACACTAATTCACGTGATAGAATATAATAGGTTGATTTCTGTCTCTGTTCGCTTTCGGTTTTTTAAAATTTCAATTGGCTGAATAGTTCAATTTAGATCGCGTGTATCCATGGATAGCCTGCTCGCTGCAGGACTGAGTAATATTGTGAGATTAAAAAATCAGCATATTTTGCTGCGTGGTTATAGGAGTGCTAGAATAATCTCATGACTCCTGGGAAAAATCAAGGAATGGCTCTATATATAGACCTAATAATGTTAATTGATTCCAAAATTTAATTCGAAAAGTTATTCTATTTAGATTGCATTTTGATTGATGTTTTCAATGTCCGTAAGAAATACCTGATGTCTTCAGATGATATTTCGGGAAAAACATACTGCGCCCCAATCGCAAGAATCTCATGATTACACGAATTCACGTGATAGAATATAATAGGTTGATTTCTGTCTCTGTTCGCTTTCGGTTTTTTAAAATTTCAATTGGCTGCACAGTTCAATTTAGATCGCATGTATTCATGAATAACTTGCTCGCTGCAGGACTGAGTAATATTGTGAGATTAAAAAATCAGCATATTTTGCTGCGTGGTTATAGGAGTGCTAGAATAATCTCATGACTCCTGGGAAAAATCAAGGAATGGCTCTATATATAGACCTAATAATGTTAATTGATTTGAAAATTTAATTCGAAAAGTTAATTTATTGAGATGGCATTTTGATTGTTGTTTTTAATGTCTGTAAGAAGTACCCGATGTCTTTAGCGGATATTTCGAGAAAAATATAATGCGCCTCAATCGCATGAATCTCATGATTACACGAATTCATGTAATAGAATATGAGAGGTTGATTTCTGTCTCTGTTCGCTTTCGGTTTTTAAAATTTCAATTGGCTGAACAGTTCAATTTAGATCGCATGTATTCATGGATAACCTGCTCGCTGCAGGACTAAATAATATTGTGAGATTGAAAAATCAGCATATTTTGTTGCGTGGTTATAAGAGTGCTAAAATGATCTCATAACTCTTGGGAAAAATCAAGGAATGGCTCTATATATTGACATAATAACGTTAATTTATTTAAAAATTCAATTCGAAAAACTATTCTAATGAGATTGCATTTTGATTGATGTTTTCAATTTCTGTAAGAAATACCTGATGTCTTCAGATTATATTTCGGGAAAAATATTGTGCGCCCCAATCGCAAGAATCTCATGATTACACGAATTCACGTGATAGAATATAATAGGTTGATTTCTGTCTCTGTTCGCTTTTGGTTTTGTAAAATTTCAAGTGGCTGCACAGTTCAATTCAGATCGCATGTATTTATGCATAACCTGCGCGCTACAGAACTCGGTAATATTGCAAAATTAGAAAATCAGCATATTTTGCTGCGTGGTTGTAAAAGTGCTGAAACAAATTCATGACTCCTGGAAATAATCAAGGAGTAGCTCCATACCTTGACATAATAACGTTAATTAATTTGAAAATTTAATTCGAAAAGTTATTTTAGTGAGATGGCATTTTGATTGTTGTTTTTAATGTCTGTAAGAAGTACCCGATGTCTTTAGCGGATATTTCGAGAAAAATATAATGCGCCTCAATCGCATGAATCTCATGATTACACGAATTCATGTAATAGAATATGAGAGGTTGATTTCTGTCTCTGTTCGCTTTCGGTTTTTAAAATTTCAATTAGCTGAACAGTTCAATTTAGATCGCATGTATTCATGGATAACCTGCTCGCTGCAGGACTAAATAATGATGTGAGATTGAAGAATCAGCATATTTTGCTGCGTGGTTATGAAAGTGCTGAAATAATCTCATGACTCCTGGGAAAAATCAAGGAATAGCTCTATATATAGAGACCTAATAACGTTAATTGATTCCAAAATTTAATTCGAAAAGTTATTCTATTGAGATTGCATTTTGATTGTCTTCTTTAATGTCTGTAAGAATTACCTCATGTCTTCAGATGATATTTCGTGAAAAATATACTGCGCCCCAATCGCAAGAATCTCATGATTACACGAATTCACGTAATAGAATGTAATAGGTTGATTTTTGTCTCTGTTCGCTTTCGGTTTTTTAAAATTTCCATTGGCTAAACAGTTTAATTTAGATCGCATGTATTCATGAATAACTTGCTCGCTGCAGGACTGAGTAATATTGTGAGATTAAAAAATCAGCATATTTTGCTGCGTGGTTATAGGAGTGCTAGAATGATCTCATGACTTCTGGGAAAAATCAAGGAATGGCTCTATATATAGACCTAATAATGTTAATTGATTCCAAAATTTAATTCGAAAAGTTATTCTATTGAGATTGCATTTTGTAAGATGTTTTCAATTTCTGTAAGAAATACCTGATGTCTTTAGCGGATATTTCGGGAAAAATATACTGCACCCCAATCGAGAGAATGTCATGATTACACGAATTCACGTGATAGAATATAAGAGGTTGCTTTCCGTATCTATTCGCTTTCGGTTATTTCAAATTTTTATTCGCTGAATAGTTAAATTTAGATCGCAAGTATTCATGGATAACCTGCTCGCTACAGGACTTGGTAATATCGCAAAATTGAAAAATTAGCATATTTTGCTGCGTGGTTATAAAAGTGCTGACATAAATTCATGTCTTCTGGGAAAAATCAAGGATTAGCTCTATACCTTGACATCATGACGTTAATTAATTAAAAAATTCAATTCGAAAAGTTATTTTATTGAGATTGCATTTTGATTGTTGTTTCCAATGTCTGTAAGAAATACCTGATGTCTTTAGCGGATATTTCGGGAAAAATATACTGCGCCTCAATCGCAAGCATCTCATGATTACACGAATTCATGTAATAGAATATGAGAGGTTGATTTCTGTCTCTGTTCGCTTTCGGTTTTTTAAAATTTCAATTGGCTGAACAGTTCAATTTAGATCGCATGTATTCATGAATAACTTGCTCGCTGCAGGACTGGTTAATATTGTGAGATTCAAAAATCAGCATATTTTGCTGCGTGGTTATAAGAGTGCTAAAACAAATTCATGACTCCTGGGAAAAATCAAGGAGTAGCTCCATACCTTGACATAATAACGTTAATTGATTTGAAAATTCAATTCCAAAAGTTATTTTATTGAGATTGCATTTTGATTGTTGTTTTAAATGTCTGTAAGAAATACCTGATGTCTTTAGCGGATATTTCGGGAAAAATATACTGCGCCACAATCGCAAGAATCTCATGATTACACGAATTCATGTAATAGAATATGAGAGGTTGATTTCTGTCTCTGTTCGCTTTCGGTTTTTTAAAATTTCAATTGGCTGAACAGTTCAATTTAGATCGCATGTATTCATGAATAACTTGCTCGCTGCAGGACTGGTTAATATTGTGAGATTAAAAAATCAGCATATTTTGCTGCGTGGTTATAGGAGTGCTAGAATGATCTCATGACTCCTGGGAAAAATCAAGGAATGGCTCTATATATAGACCTAATAATGTTAATTGATTCCAAAATTTAATTCGAAAATTTATTCTATTGAGACTGCATTTTGATAGATGTTTTCAATTTCTGTAAGAAATACCTGATGTCTTTAGCGGATATTTCGAGAAAAATATACTGCGCCCCAATCGCAAGAATGTCATGATTACACGAATTCATGTAATAGAATATGAGAGGTTGATTTCTGTCTCTGTTCGCTTTCGGTTATTAAAAATTTCAATTTGCTGAATAGTTAAATTTAGATCGCATGTACTCATGAATAACCTGCTCGCTACAGGACTTGGTGATATCGCAAAATTGAAAAATTAGCATATTTTTCTGCGTGGTTATAAGATTGCTGACATAAATTCATGACTTTTAGGAAAAATCAAGGAATAGCTCTATTCCTTGACATCATAACGTTAATTAATTTGAAAATTCAATTCGAAAAGTTATTTTATAGAGATTGCATTTTGATTGTTCTTTTCAATGTCTGTAAGAAATACCTGATGTCTTTAGCGGATATTTCGGGAAAAATATACTGCGCCCTAATCGCAAGAATCACATGACTACACGAATTCACGTGATAGAATATAATAGATTGATTTCTGTCTCTGTTCGCTTTCGGTTTTTAAAAATTTCAATTGGATGCACAGTTCAATTCAGATCGCATGTATTAATGGATAACCTGCCTGCTACAGGACTTGGTAATATTGCAAAATTGAAATCAGCATATTTTGCTGCGTGGTTATAAGAGTGCTGAAACGAATTCATGACTCCTGGGAAAAATCAAGGTGTAGCTCGATACCTTGACAAAATAGTTAATTGATTTGAAAATTCAATTCGAAAAGTTATTCGATTGAGATTGCATTTTGATTGTTGTTTTCAATGTCTGTAAAAAATACCTGATGTCATCAGATGATATTTCGAGGAAAATATACTGCGCCCTAATCGCAAGAATTTCATTATTACACGAATTCACGTGATACAATATAAGAGGTTGCTTTCCGTATCTATTCGCTTTCGGTTATTTCAAATTTTTATTCGCTGAATAGTTAAATTTAGATCGCAAGTATTCATGGATAACCTGCTCGCTACAGGACTAAGTAATATCGCAAAATTGAAAAATTAGCATATTTTGCAGCGTGGTTATAAAAGTGCTGACATAAATTCATGTCTTCTGGGAAAAATCAAGGATTAGCTCTATACCTTGACATCATAACGTTAATTAATTAAAAAATTCAATTCGAAAAGTTATTTTATTGAGATTGCATTTTGATTGTTGTTTCCAATGTCTGTAAGAAATACCTGATGTCTTTAGCGGATATTTCGGGAAAAATATACTGCGCCTCAATCGCAAGCATCTTATGATTACACTGATTCACGTGATAGAATATAATAGGTTGATTTCTGTCTCTGTTCGCTTTCGGTTTTTTAAAATTTCAACTAGCTGAACAGTTCAATTTAGATCGCATGTATTCATGAATAACTTGCTCGCTGCAGGACTGGTTAATATTGTGAGATTAAAAAATCAGCATATTTTGTTGCGTGGTTATAGGAGTGCTAAAATGATCTCATAACTCTCGGGAAAAAATCAAGGAATGGCTCTATATATTGACATAATAACGTTAATTTATTTAAAAATTCAATTCGAAAAACTATTCTATTGAGATTGCATTTTGATTGTTTTTTTCAATTTCTGTAAGAAATACCTGATGTCTTCAGATTATATTTCGGGAAAAATATTCTGCGCCCCAATCGCAAAAATCTCATGATTACACGAATTCACGTGATAGAATATAATAGGTTGATGTCTGTTTCTGTTCGCTTTTGGTTTTGTAAAATTTCAATTAGCTGCACAGTTCAATTCAGATCGCATGTATTTATGCATAACCTGCGTGCTACAGGACTCGGTAATATTGCAAAATTAAAAAATCAGCATATTTTGCTGCGTGGTTGTAAAAGTGCTGAAACAAATTCATGACTCCTGGGAATAATCAAGGAGTAGCTCCATACCTTGACATAATAACGTTAATTGATTTGAAAATTTAATTCGAAAAGTTATTTTATTGAGATTGCATTTTGATTGTTGTTTCTAATGTCTGTAAGAAGTACCCGATGTCTGTAGCGGATATTTCGGGAAAAATATAATGCGCCTTAATCGCATGAATCTCATGATTACACGAATTCATGTAATAGAATATGAGAGGTTGATTTCTGTCTCTGTTCGCTTTCGGTTTTTAAAATTTCAATTGGCTGAACAGTTTAATTTAGATCGCATGTATTCATGGATAACCTGCTCGCTGCAGGACTAAATAATATTGTGAGATTGAAAAATCAGCATATTTTGCTGCGTGGTTATGAAAGTGCTGAAATGATCTCATGACTCCTGGGAAAAATCAAGGAATGGCTCTATATATAGAGACCTAATAACGTTAATTGATTCTAAAATTTAATTCGAAAAGTTATTCTATTGAGATTGCATTTTGATTGTCTTCTTTAATGTCTGTAAGAATTACCTGATGTCTTCAGATGATATTTCGTGAAAAATATACTGCGCCCAAATCGCAAGAATCTCATGATTACACGAATTCACGTAATAGAATGTAATAGGTTGATTTTTGTCTCTGTTCGCTTTCGGTTTTTTAAAATTTCCATTGGCTAAACAGTTTAATTTAGATCGCATGTATTTATGAATAACTTGCTCGCTGCAGGACTGAGTAATATTGTGAGATTAAAAAATCAGCATATTTTGCTGCGTGGTTATAGGAGTGCTAGAATGATCTCATGACTCTTGGGAAAAATCAAGGAATGGCTCTATAGATAGACCTAATATTGTTAATTGATTCCAAAATTTAATTCGAAAAGTTATTCTATTGAGATTGCATTTTGATAGATGTTTTCAATTTCTGTAAGAAATACCTGATGTCTTTAGCGGATATTTCGGGAAAAATATACTGCGCCCCCATAGCAAGAATTTCATGATTACACGAATTCACGTGATAGAATATAAGAGGTTGATTTCCGTATCTATTCGCTTTCGGTTATTTAAAATTTTCATACGCTACATAGTTAAATTTAGATAGCAAGTATTTATGTATGACCTGCCCGCTACAGGACTTGGTAATATTGCAAGATTGAAAAATCAGCATATTTTGCTGCATGGTTATAAGAGTGCTGAAACTAATTCATGACTCCTGGGAAAAATCAAGGAGTAGCTCGATACCTTGACATAATAGTTAATTGATTTGAAAATTCAATTCGAAAAGTTATTCGATTGAGATTGCATTTTGATTGTTGTTTTCAATGTCTGTAAAAAATACCTGATGTCATCAGATGATATTTCGAGGAAAATATACTGCGCCCTAATCGCAAGAATTTCATTATTACACGAATTCACGTGATAGAATATAAGAAGTTGCTTTCCGTATCTATTCGCTTTCGGTTATTTTAAATTTTTATTCGCTGAATAGTTAAATTTAGATCGCAAGTATTCATGGATAACCTGCTCGCTACAGGACTTGGTAATATCGCAAAATTGAAAAATTAGCATATTTTGCTGCGTGGTTATAAAAGTGCTGACATAAATTCATGTCTTCTGGGAAAAATCAAGGATTAGCTCTATACTTTGACATCATAACGTTATTTAATTAAAAAATTCAATTCGAAAAGTTATTTTATTGAGATTGCATTTTGATTGTTGTTTCCATAGTCTGTAAGAAATACCTGATGTCTTATGCGGATATTTCGGGAAAAATATACTGCGCCTCAATCGCAAGCATCTCATGATTACACTAATTCACGTGATAGAATATAATAGGTTGATTTCTGTCTCTGTGCGCTTTCGGTTTTTTAAAATTTCAATTGGCTGAATAGTTAAATTTAGAACGCATGTATTAATGGATAGCCTGCTCGCTGCAGGACTAGGTAATATTGCGAAATTGAAAAATTAGCATATTTTGCTGCGTGGTTATAAAAGTGCTAAAATGATCTCATGACTTCTGAAGAAATCAAGGAATGGCTCTATATATTGACATAATAACCTTAATTGATTTGAAAATTCAATTCGGAAAGTTATTCGATTGAGATTGCATTTTGATTGTCGTTTTCAATGTCTGTAAAAAATACCTTATGTCATCAGATGATATTTCGAGGAAAATATACTGCGCCCCAATCGCAAGAATTTGATGATTACACGAATTCACGTGATAGAATATAAGAGGTTGATTTCCGTATCTGTTCGCTTTCGGTTATTTAAAATTTTAATTCGCTGAATAGTTAAATTTAGATCGCATGTATTCATGAATAACTTGCTCGCTGCAGGACTGAGTAATATTGTGAGATTAAAAAATCAGCATATTTTGCTGCGTGGTTATAGGAGTGCTAGAATGATCTCATGACTCCTGGGTAAAATCCTGGAATGGCTCTATATATAGACCTAATAACGTTAATTGATTCCAAAATTTAATTCGAAAAGTTTTTCTATTGAGATTGCATTTTGATTGTCTTTTTTAATGTCTGTAAGAATTACCTGATGTGTTCAGATGATATTTCGTGAAAAATATACTGCGCCCCAATCGCAAGAATCTCATGATTACACGAATTCACGTGATAGAATATAATAGGTTGATTTCTGTCTCTGTTCGCTTTCGGTTTTTTAAAATTTCCATTGGCTGAACAGTTCAATTTAGATCGCATGTATTCATGAATAACTTGCTCGCTGCAGGACTGGGTAATATTGTAAGAATAAAAAATCAGCATATTTAGCTGCGTGGTTATAGGCGTGCTAAAATGATCTCATGACTCCTATGAAAAATTAAGGAATGGCTCTATATATAGACCTAATAATGTTAATTGATTCCAACATTTAATTCGAAAAGTTATTCTATTGAGATTGCATTTTGATTGATGTTTTCAATGTCTGTAAGAAATACCTGATGTCTTCAGATGATATTACGGGAAAAATATACTGCGCCCCAATCGCAAGAATCTCATGATTACACGAAATCGCGTGATAGAATATATTAGGTTGATTTCTGTCTTTGTTCGCTTTCGGTTTTTTAAAATTTCAATTGGATGAATAGTTCAATTTAGTTCGCATGTATTCATGGATAGCCTGCTCGCTGCAGGACTGGGTAATATTGCGAAATTGAAAAATCAGCATATTTTGCTGCTTGGTTATAAGAGTGCTGAAACAAATTCATGACTCTGGGAAAAATCAAGGAGTAGCTCCATACCTTGACATAATAACGTTAATTGATTTGAAAATTCAATTCCAAAAGTTATTTTATTGAGATTGCATTTTGATTGTTGTTTTCAATGTCTGTAAGAAATACCTGATGTCTTTAGATAATATTTCGGGAAAAATATTCTGCGCCCCAATCGCAAGAATCTCATGATTACACGAATTCACGTGAAAAAATATAATAGGTTGATTTCTGTCTCTGTTCGCTTTTGGTTTTGTAAAATTTCAATTGGCTGCACAGTTCAATTCAGATCGCATGTATTTATGAATAACCTGCGCGCTACAGGACTCGGTAATATTGCAAAATTAAAAAATCAGCATATTTTGCTGCGTGGTTGTAAAAGTGCTGAAACAAATTCATGACTCCTGGGAATAATCAAGGAATGACTCTATATATAGACCTAATAATGTTAATTGATTCCAAAATTTAATTCGAAAAGTTATTCTATTTAGATTGCATTTTGATTGATGTTTTCAATGTCTGTAAGAAATACCTGATGTCTTCAGATGATATTTCGGGAAAAACATACTGCGCCCAATCGCAAGAATCTTATGATTACACGAATTCACGTGATAAAATATAATAGGTTGATGTCTGTCTCTGTTCGCTTTCGGTTTTCTTAAATTTCAATTGGCTGAATAGTTCAATTTAGATCGCATGTTTTCATGGATAGCCTGCTCGCTGCAGGACTAGGTAATATTGCGAAATTGAAAAATTAGCATATTTTGCTTCGTGGTTATAGAAGTGCTAAAATGATCTCATGACACCCGGGGAAAATCAAGGAATGGCTTTTTATATTGACATAATAACGTTGATTGATTTAAAAATTCAATTCGAAAAGTTATTCGATTGAGAATGCATTTTGATTGTTGTTTTCAATATCTGTAAAAAATACCTGATGTCAACAGATGATATTTCGAGGAAAATATACTGCGCCCCGATCGCAAGAATTTCATGATTACACGAATTCACGTGATAGAATATAAGAGGTTGATTTCCGTATCTGTTCGCTTTCGGTTATTTAAAATTTTAATTCGCTGAATAGTTAAATTGAGATCGCATGTATTCATGAATAACTTGCTCGCTGCAAGACTGAGTAATATTGTGAGATTAAAAAATCAGCATATTTTGCTGCGTGGTTATAGGAGTGCTAGAATGATCTCATGACTCCTGGGTAAAATCCTGGAATGGCTCTATATATAGACCTCATAACGTTAATTGAGTCCAAAATTTAATTCGAAAAGTTTTTCTATTGAGATTGCATTTTGATTGTCTTTTTAATGTCTGTAAGAATTACCTGATGTGTTCAGATGATATTTCGTGAAAAATATACTGCGCCCCAATCGCAAGAATCTCATGATCACACGAATTCACGTGATAGAATATAATAGGTTGATTTCTGTCTCTGTTCGCTTTCGGTTTTTTAAAATTTCCATTGGCTGAACAGTTCAATTTAGATCGCATGTATTCATGAATAACTTGCTCGCTGCAGGACTGGGTAATATTGTAAGAATGAAAAATCAGCATATTTTGCTGCGTGGTTATAGGCGTGCTAAAATGATCTCATGACTCCTATGAAAAATTAAGGAATGGCTCTATATATAGACCTAATAATGTTAATTGATTCCAACATTTAATTCGAAAAGTTATTCTATTGAGATTGCATTTTGATTGATGTTTTCAATGTCTGTAAGAAATACCTGATGTCTTCAGATGATATTACGGGAAAAATATACCGCGCCCCCAAATCGCAAGAATCTCATGATTACACGAATTCGCGTGATAGAATATAATAGGTTGATTTCTGTCTTTGTTCGCTTTCGGTTTTTTAAAATTTCAATTGGATGAATAGTTCAATTTAGTTCGCATGTATTCATGGATAGCCTGCTCGCTGCAGGACTGGGTAATATTGCGAAATTGAAAAATCAGCATATTTTGCTGCTTGGTTATAAGAGTGCTGAAACAAATTCATGACTCCTGGGAATAATCAAGGAATGGCTCTATATATAGACCTAATAATGTTAATTGATTCCAAAATTTAATTCGAAAAGTTATTCTATTTAGATTGCATTTTGATTGATGTTTTCAATGTCTGTAAGAAATACCTGATGTCTTCAGATGATATATCGGGAAAAACATACTGCGCCCCAATCGCAAGAATCTCATGATTACACGAATTCACGTGATAGAATATAATAGGTTGATGTCTGTCTCTGTTCGCTTTCGGTTTTCTCAAATTTCAATTGGCTGAATAGTTCAATTTAGATCGCATGTTTTCGTGGATAGCCTGCTCCCTGCAGGACTAGGTAATATTGCGAAATTGAAAAATTAGCATATTTTGCTTCGTGGTTATAGAAGTGCTAAAATGATCTCATGACTCCCGGGGAAAATCAAGAAATGGCTCTTTATATTGACATAATAACGTTGATTGATTTAAAAATTCAATTCGAAAAGTTATTCGATTGAGAATGCATTTTGATTGTTGTTTTCAATATCTGTAAAAAATACCTGATGTCATCAGATTATATTTCGAGGAAAATATACTGCGCCCCAATCGCAAGAATTTCATGATAACACGAATTCACGTGATAGAATATAAGAAGTTGATTTCCGTATCTATTCGCTTTCGGGTAATTAAAATTTTAATTCGCTGAATAGTTAAATTTAGATCGCAAGTATTCATGGATAACCTGCCCGCTACAGGACTTGGTTATATTGCAAAATTGAAAACTCAGCATATTTTGCTGCGTGGTTACAAGATTGCTGAAACAAATTCATGACTCCTGGGAAAAATCAAGGAGTAGCTCGATACCTTGACATAATAGTTAATTGATTTAAAAATTCAATTCGAAAAGTTATTCGATTGAGATTGCATTTTGATTGTTGTTTTCAATGTCTGTAAAAAATACCTGATGTCATCAGATGATATTTCGAGGAAAATATACTGCGCCCTAATCGCAAGAATTTCATTATCACACGAATTCACGTGATAGAATATAAGAGGTTGCTTTCCGTATCTATTCGCTTTCGGTTATTTCAAATTTTTATTCGCTGAATAGTTAAATTTAGATCGCAAGTATTCATGGATAACCTGCTCGCTACAGGACTTGGTAATATCGCAAAATTGAAAAATTAGCATATTTTGCTGCGTGGTTATAAAAGTGCTGACATAAATTCATGTCTTCTGGGAAAAATCAAGGATTAGCTCTATACCTTGACATCATAACGTTAATTAATTAAAAAATTCAATTCGAAAAGTTATTTTATTGAGATTGCATTTTGATTGTTGTTTCCAATGTCTGTAAGAAATACCTGATGTCTTTAGCGGATATTTCGGGAAAAATATACTGCGCCTCAATCGCAAGCATCTCATGATTACACTAATTCACGTGATAGACTATAATAGGTTGATTTCTGCCTCTGTTCGCTTTCGGTTTTTTTAAATTTCAATTGGCTGCACAGTTCAATTCAGATCGCATGTATTTATGAATAACCTGCCCGCTACAGGACTTAGTAATATTGCAAAATTAAAAATCAGCATATTTTGGGGCGTGGTTATAAGAGTGCTGAAACACATTCATGACTCCTGGGAAAAATCAAGGAGTAGCTCTATACCTTGACATAATAACGTTAAATGATTTGAAAATTCAATTCGAAAAGTTATTCTATTGAGATTGAATTTTGATAGTCTTTTTCAATGTCTGTAAGAAATACCTGATGTCTTCAGATGATATTTCGTGAAAAATATACTGCGCCCCAATCGCAAGAATCTCATGATTACACGAATTCACGTGATAGAATATAATAGGTTGATTTCGGTCTCTGTGCGCTTTCGGTTTTTTAAAATTTCAATTGGCTGAATATTTAAATTTAGATCGCATGTATTCATGGATAGCCTGCTCGCTGCAGGACTAGGTAATATTGCGAAATTGAAAAATTAGCATATTTTGCTGTGTGGTTATAAAAGTGCTAAAATGATCTCATGACTTCTGAAGAAATCAAGGAATGGCTCTATATATTGACATAATAACCTTAATTGATTTGAAAATTCAATTCGGAAAGTTATTCGATTGAGATTGCATTTTGATTGTCGTTTTCAATGTCTGTAAAAAATACCTTATGTCATCAGATGATATTTCGTGGAAAATATACTGCGCCCCAATCGCAAGAATTTCATGATTACACGAATTCACGTGATAGAATAAAAGAGGTTGATTTCCGTATCTGTTCGCTTTCGGTTATTTAAAATTTTAATTCAATGAATAGTTAAATTTAGATCGCATGTATTCATGGATAACTTGCTCGCTGCAGGACTAAGTAATATTGTGAGATTAAAAAATCAGCATATTTTGCTGCGTGGTTATAGGAGTGCTAGAATAATCTCATGACTCCTGGGAAAAATCAAGGAATGGCTCTATATATAGACCTAGGAATGTTAATTGATTCTAAAATTTAATTCGAAAAGTTATTCTATTTAGATTGCATTTTGATTGATGTTTTCAATGTCTGTAAGAAATACCTGATGTCTTCAGATGATATTTCGGGAAAAACATACTGCGCCCCAATCGCAAGAATCTCATGATTACACGAATTCAAGTGATAGCATATAATAGGTTGATTTCTGTCTCTGTCTGCTTTCGGTTTTTTAAAATTTCAATTGGCTGCACAGTTCAATTTAGATCGCATGTATTTATGAATAACCTGCCCGCTACAGGACTTAGTAATATTGCAAAATTAAAAATCAGCATATTTTGCTGCGTGGTTATAAGAGTGCTGAAACACATTCATGACTCCTGGGAAAAATCAAGGAGTAGCTCTATACCTTGACATAATAACGTTAATTGATTTGAAAATTTAATTCGAAAAGTTATTCTATTGAGATTGAATTTTGATAGTCTTTTTCAATGTCTGTAAGAAATACCTGATGTCTTCAGATGATATTTCGTGAAAAATATACTGCGCCCCAATCGCAAGAATCTCATGATTACACGAATTCACGTGATAGAATATAATAGGTTGATTTCTGTCTCTGTGCGCTTTCGGTTTTCAAAAATTTCAATTGGCTGAACAGTTCAATTTAGATCGCATGTATTCATGAATAACTTGCTCGCTGAAGGACTGGTTAATATTGTGAGATTGAAAAATCAGCGTATTTTGCTGCGTGGTTATGAAAGTGCTGAAACAAATTCATGACTCCTGGGAAAAATTAAGGAGTAGCTCCATACCTTGACATAATAACGTTAATTGATTTGAAAATTCAATTCCAAAAGTTATTTTATTGAGATTGCATTTTGATTGTTGTTTTCAATGTCTGTAAGAAATACCTGATGTCTTTAGCGGATATTTCGGGAAGAATATACTGCGCCACAATCGCAAGAATCTCATGATTACACGAATTCATGTAATAGAATATGAGAGGTTGATTTCTGTCTCTGTTCGCTTTCGGTTTTTTAAAATTTCAATTGGCTAAACAGTTCAATTTAGATCGCATGTATTCATGAATGACTTGTGCGCTGCAGGACTGGTTAATATTGTGAGATTCAAAAATCAGCATATTTTGCTGCGTGGTTATAAGAGTGCTAAAACAAATTCATGACTCCTGGGAAAAATCAAGGAGTAGCTCCATACCTTGACATAATAACGTTAATTGATTTGAAAATTCAATTCCAAAAGTTATTTTATTGAGATTGCATTTTGATTGTTGTTTTTAATGTCTGTAAGAAATACCTGATGTCTTTAGCGGATATTTCGGGAAAAATATACTGCGCCACAATCGCAAGAATCTCATGATTACACGAATTCATGTAATAGAATATGAGAGGTTGATTTCTGTCTCTGTTCGCTTTCGGTTTTTTAAAATTTCAATTGGCTGAACAGTTCAATTTAGATCGCATGTATTCATGAATAACTTGCTCGCTGCAGGACTGGTTAATATTGTGAGATTGAAAAATCAGCATATTTTGCTGCGTGGTTATAGGAGTGCTAGAATGATCTCATGACTCCTGGGAAAAATCAAGGAATGGCTCTTTATATAGACCTAATAATGTTAATTGTTTCCAAAATTTAATTCGAAAATTTATTCTATTGAGATTGCATTTTGATAGATGTTTTCAATTTCTGTAAGAAATACCTGATGTCTTTAGCGGATATTTCGAGAAAAATATACTGCGCCCCAATCGCAAGAATGTCATGATTACACGAATTCATGTAATAGAATATGAGAGGTTGATTTCTGTCTCTGTTCGCTTTCGGTTATTAAAAATTTCAATTTGCTGAATAGTTAAATTTAGATCGCATGTACTCATGAATAACCTGCTCGCTACAGGACTTGGTGATATCGCAAAATTGAAAAATTAGCATATTTTTCTGCGTGGTTATAAGAGTGCTGACATAAATTCATGACTTTTAGGAAAAATCAAGGAATAGCTCTATTCCTTGACATCATAACGTTAATTAATTTGAAAATTCAATTCGAAAAGTTATTTTATAGAGATTGCATTTTGATTGATGTTTTCAATTTCTGTAAGAAATACCTGATGTCTTTAGCGGATATTTCGGGAAAAATATACCACGCCCTAATCGCAAGAATCACATGACTACACGAATTCACGTGATAGAATATAATAGATTGATTTCTGTCTCTGTTCGCTTTCGGTTTTTAAAAATTTCAATTGGATGCACAGTTCAATTCAGATCGCATGTATTAATGGATAACCTGCCTGCTACAGGACTTGGTAATATTGCAAAATTGAAATCAGCATATTTTGCTGCGTGGTTATAAGAGTGCTGAAACGAATTCATGACTTCTGGGAAAAATCAAGATGTAGCTCGATACCTTGACATAATAGTTAATTGATTTGAAAATTCAATTCGAAAAGTTATTCGATTGAGATTGCATTTTGATTGTTGTTTTCAATGTCTGTAAAAAATACCTGATGTCATCCGATGATATTTCGAGGAAAATATACTGCGCCCTAATCGCAAGAATTTCATTATTACACGAATTCACGTGATAGAATATAAGAGGTTGCTTTCCGTATCTATTCGCTTTCGGTTATTTCAAATTTTTTTTCGCTGAATAGTTAAATTTAGATCGCAAGTATTCATGGATAACCTGCTCGCTACAGGACTTAGTAATATCGCAAAATTGAAAAATTAGCATATTTTGCTGCGTGGTTATAAAAGTGCTGACATAAATTCATGTCTTCTGGGAAAAATCAAGGATTAGCTCTATACCTTGACATCATAACGTTAATTAATTAAAAAATCCAATTCGAAAAGTTATTTTATTGAGATTGCATTTTGATTGTTGTTTCCAATGTCTGTGAGAAATACCTGATGTCTTTAGCGGATATTTCGGGAAAAATATACTGCGCCTCAATCGCAAGCATCTCATGATTACACTGATTCACGTGATAGAATATAATAGGTTGATTTCTGTCTCTGTTCGCTTTAGGTTTTTTAAAATTTCAATTGGCTGAACAGTTCAATTTAGATCGCATGTATTCATGAATAACTTGCTCGCTGCAGGACTGGTTAATATTGTGAGATTAAAAAATCAGCATATTTTGTTGCGTGGTTATAGGAGTGCTAAAATGATCTCATAACTCTCGGGAAAAATCAAGGAATGGCTCTATATATTGACATAATAACGTTAATTTATTTAAAAATTCAATTCGAAAAACTATTCTATTGAGATTGCATTTTGATTGTTTTTTTCAATTTCTGTAAGAAATACCTGATGTCTTCAGATTATATTTCGGGAAAAATATTCTGCGCCCCAATCGCAAAAATCTCATGATTACACGAATTCACGTGATAGAATATAATAGGTTGATGTCTGTTTCTGTTCGCTTTTGGTTTTGTAAAATTTCAATTAGCTGCACAGTTCAATTCAGATCGCATGTATTTATGCATAACCTGCGTGCTACAGGACTCGGTAATATTGCAAAATTAAAAAATCAGCATATTTTGCTGCGTGGTTGTAAAAGTGCTGAAACAAATTCATGACTCCTGGGAATAATCAAGGAGTAGCTCCATACCTTGACATAATAACGTTAATTGATTTGAAAATTTAATTCGAAAAGTTATTTTATTGAGATTGCATTTTGATTGTTGTTTTTAATGTCTGTTAGAAGTACCCGATGTCTTTAGCGGATATTTCGGGAAAAATATAATGCGCCTCAATCGCATGAATCTCATGATTACACGAATTCATGTAATAGAATATGAGAGGTTGATTTCTGTCTCTGTTCGCTTTCGGTTTTTAAAATTTCAATTGGCTGAACAGTTTGATTTAGATCGCATGTATTCATGGATAACCTGCTCGCTGCAGGACTAAATAATATTGTGAGATTGATAAAACAGCATATTTTGCTGCGTGGTAATGAAAGTGCTGAAATGATCTCATGACTCCTGGGAAAAATCAAGGAATTGCTCTATATATAGAGACCTAATAACGTTAATTGATTCCAAAATTTAATTCGAAAAGTTATTCTATTGAGATTGCATTTTGATTGTCTTCTTTAATGTCTGTAAGAATTACCTGATGTCTTCAGATGATATTTCGTGAAAAATATACTGCGCCCAAATCGCAAGAATCTCATGATTACACGAATTCACGTAATAGAATGTAATAGGTTGATTTTTGTCTCTGTTCGCTTTCGGTTTTTTAAAATTTCCATTGGCTAAACAGTTTAATTTAGATCGCATGTATTTATGAATAACTTGCTCGCTGCAGGACTGAGTAATATTGTGAGATTAAAAAATCAGCATATTTTGCTGCGTGGTTATAGGAGTGCTAGAATGATCTCATGACTCTTGGGAAAAATCAAGGAATGGCTCTATAGATAGACCTAATATTGTTAATTGATTCCAAAATTTAATTCGAAAAGTTATTCTATTGAGATTGCATTTTGATAGATGTTTTCAATTTCTGTAAGAAATACCTGATGTCTTTAGCGGATATTTCGGGAAAAATATACTGCGCCCCCATAGCAAGAATTTCATGATTACACGAATTCACGTGATAGAATATAAGAGGTTGATTTCCGTATCTATTCGCTTTCGGTTATTTAAAATTTTCATACGCTACATAGTTAAATTTAGATCGCAAGTATTTATGAATAACCTGCCCGCTACAGGACTTGGTAATATTGCAAGATTGAAAAATCAGCATATTTTGCTGCGTGGTTATAAGAGTGCTGAAACGAATTCATGACTCCTGGGAAAAATCAAGGAGTAGCTCGATACCTTGACATAATAGTTAATTGATTTGAAAATTCAATTCGAAAAGTTATTCGATTGAGATTGCATTTTGATTGTTGTTTTCAATGTCTGTAAAAAATACCTGATGTCATCAGATGATATTTCGAGGAAAATATACTGCGCCCTAATCGCAAGAATTTCATTATTACACGAATTCACGTGATAGAATATAAGAAGTTGCTTTCCGTATCTATTCGCTTTCGGTTATTTTAAATTTTTATTCGCTGAATAGTTAAATTTAGATCGCAAGTATTCATGGATAACCTGCTCGCTACAGGACTTGGTAATATCGCAAAATTGAAAAATTAGCATATTTTGCTGCGTGGTTATAAAAGTGCTGACATAAATTCATGTCTTCTGGGAAAAATCAAGGATTAGCTCTATACTTTGACATCATAACGTTATTTAATTAAAAAATTCAATTCGAAAAGTTATTTTATTGGGATTGCATTTTGATCGTTGTTTCCATAGTCTGTAAGAAATACCTGATGTCTTATGCGGATATTTCGGGAAAAATATACTGCGCCTCAATCGCAAGCATCTCATGATTACACTAATTCACGTGATAGAATATAATAGGTTGATTTCTGTCTCTGTTCGCTTTCGGTTTTTTAAAATTTCAATTGGCTGCACAGTTCAATTTAGATCGCATGTATTTATGAATAACCTGCCCGCTACAGGACTTAGTAATATTGCAAAATTAAAAATCAGCATATTTTGCTGCGTGGTTATAAGAGTGCTGAAACAAATTCATGTCTTCTGGGAAAAATCAAGGATTAGCTCTATACCTTGACATCATGACGTTAATTAATTAAAAAATTCAATTCGAAAAGTTATTCGATTGAGATTGCATTTTGATTGTTGTTTTCAATGTCTGTAAAAAATACCTGATGTCATCAGATGATATTTCGAGGAAAATATACTGCGCCCTAATCGCAAGAATTTCATTTTTACACGAATTCACGTGATAGAATATAAGAGGTTGCTTTCCGTATCTATTCGCTTTCGTTTATTTCAAATTTTTATTCACTGAATAGTTAAATTTAGATCGCAAGTATTCATGGATAACCTGCTCGCTACAGGACTTGGTAATATCGCAAAATTGAAAAATTAGCATATTTTGCTGCGTGGTTATAAAAGTGCTGACATAAATTCATGTCTTCTGGGAAAAATCAAGGATTAGCTCTATACCTTGACATCATAACGTTAATTAATTAAAAAATTCAATTCGAAAAGTTATTTTATTGAGATTGCATTTTGATTGTTGTTTCCAATGTCTGTAAGAAATACCTGATGTCTTTAGCGGATATTTCGGGAAAAATATACTGCGCCTCAATCGCAAGCATCTCATGATTACACTAATTCACGTGATAGAATATAATAGGTTGATTTCTGTCTCTGTGCGCTTTCGGTTTTTTAAAATTTCAATTGGCTGAACAGTTCAATTTAGATCGCATGTATTCATGAATAACTTGCTCGCTGCAGGACTGTTTAATATTGTGAGATTGAAAAATCAGCATATTTTGCTGCGTGGTTATAAGAGTGCTGAAACAAATTCATGACTCCTGGGAAAAATCAAGGAGTAGCTCCATACCTTGACATAATAACGTTAATTGATTTGAAAATTCAATTCCAAAAGTTATTTTATTGAGATTGCATTTTGATTGTTGTTTTTAATGTCTGTAAGAAATACCTGATGTCTTTAGCGGATATTTCGGGAAAAATATCCTGCGCCATAATCGCAAGAATCTCATGATTACACGAATTCATGTAATAGAATATGAGAGGTTGATTTCTGTCTCTGTTCGCTTTCGGTTTTTTAAAATTTCAATTGGCTAAACAGTTCAATTTAGATCGCATGTATTCATGAATAACTTGCTCGCTGCAGGACTGGTTAATATTGTGAGATTAAAAAATCACCATATTTTGTTGCGTGGTTATAGGAGTGCTAAAATGATCTCATAACTCTTGGGAAAAATCAAGGAATGGCTCTATATATTGACATAATAACGTCAATTTATTTCAAAATTCAATTCGAAAAACTATTCTATTGAGATTGCATTTTGATTGTTTTTTTCAATTTCTGTAAGAAATACCTGATGTCTTCAGATTATATTTCGGGAAAAATATTCTGCGCCCCAATCGCAAGCATCTCATGATTACACGAATTCACGTGATAGAATATAATAGGTTGATTTCTGTCTCTGTTCGCTTTCGGTTTTTAAAATTTCAATTGGCTGAACAGTTCAATTTAGATCGCATGTATTCATGAATAACTTGCTCGCTGCAGGACTGGTTAATATTGTGAGATCAAAAAATCAGCATATTTTGCTGCGTGGTTATAAGAGTGCTAAAACAAATTCATGACTCCTGGGAAAAATCAAGGAGTAGCTCCATACCTTGACATAATAACGTTAATTTATTTAAAAATTCAATTCGACAAACTATTCTATTGAGATTGCATTTTGATTGTTTTGTTCAATTTCTGTAAGAAATACCTGATGTCTTCAGATTATATTTCGGGAAAAATATTCTGCGCCCCAATCGCAAGAATCTCATGATTACACGAATTCACGTGATAGAATATAATAGGTTGATTTCTGTATCTGTTCGCTTTTGGTTTTGTAAAATTTCAATTGGCTGCACAGTTCAATTCAGATCGCATGTATTTATGCATAACCTGCGCGCTACAGGACTCGGTAATATTGCAAAATTAAAAAATAAGCATATTTTGCTGCGTGGTTGTAAAAGTGCTGAAACAAATTCATGACTCCTGGGAATAATCAAGGAGTAGCTCCATACCTTGACATAATAACGTTAATTGATTTGAAAATTTAATTCGAAAAGTTATTTTAATGAGATTGCATTTTGATTGTTGTTTTTAATGTCTGTAAGAAGTACCCGATGTCTTTAGCGGATATTTCGGGAAAAATATAATGCGCCTCAATCGCATGAATCTCATGATTACACGAATTCATGTAATAGAATATGAGAGGTCGATTTCTGTCTCTGTTCGCTTTCGGTTTTAAAAATTTCAATTAGCTGAACAGTTTAATTTAGATCGCATGTATTCATGGATAACCTGCTCGCTGCAGGACTAAATAATATTGTTAGATTGAAAAATCAGCTTTTTTTTTTCTGCGTGGTTATAGGAGTGCTGGAATGATCTCATGACTCCTGGGAAAAATCAAGGAATGGCTCTATATATAGACCTAATAATGTTAATTGATTCCAAAATTTAATTCGAAAAGTTATTCTATTGAGATTGCATTTTGATTGATGTTTTCAATTTCTGTAAGAAATACCTGATGTCTTCAGATGATATTTCGGGAAAAATATACTGCGCCCTAATCGCAAGAATCACATGACTACACGAATTCACGTGATAGAATATAATAGATTGATTTCTGTCTCTGTTCGCTTTCGGTTTTTAAAAATTTCAATTGGATGCACAGTTCAATTCAGATCGCATGTATTTATGGATAACCTGCCTGCTACAGGACTTGGTAATATTGCAAAATTGAAATCAGCATATTTTGCTGCGTGGTTATAAGAGTGCTGAAACGAATTCATGACTCCTGGGAAAAATCAAGGTGTAGCTCGATACCTTGACATAATAGTTAATTGATTTGAAAATTCAATTCGAAAAGTTATTCGATTGAGATTGCATTTTGAATGTTGTTTTCAATGTCTGTAAAAAATACCTGATGTCATCAGATGATATTTCGAGGAAAATATACTGCGCCCTAATCGCAAGAATTTCATTATTACACGAATTCACGTGATAGAATATAAGAGGTTGCTTTCCGTATCTATTCGCTTTCGGTTATTTCAAATTTTTATTCGCTGAATAGTTAAATTTAGATCGCAAGTATTCATGGATAACCTGCTCGCTACAGGACTTGGTAATATCGCAAAATGGAAAAATTAGCATATTTTGCTGCGTGGTTATAAAAGTGCTGACATAAATTCATGTCTTCTGGGAAAAATCAAGAATTAGCTCTATACCTTGACATCATAACGTTAATTAATTAAAAAATTCAATTCGAAAAGTTATTTTATTGAGATTGCATTTTGATTGTTGTTTCCAATGTCTGTAAGAAATACCTGATGTCTTTAGCTGATATTTCGGGAAAAATATACTGCGCCTCAATCGCAAGCATCTCATGATTACACTAATTCACGTGATAGAATATAATAGGTTGATTTCTGTCTCTGTTCGCTTTCGGTTTTTTAAAATTTCAATTAGCTGCACAGTTCAATTTAGATCGCATGTATTTATGAATAACCTGCCCGCTACAGGACTTAGTAATATTGCAAAATTAAAAATCAGCATATTTTGCTGCGTAGTTATAAGAGTGCTGAAACAAATTCATGACTCCTGGGAAAAATCAAGGAGTAGCTCCATACCTTGACATAATAACGTTAATTGATTTGAAAATTCAATTCCAAAAGTTATTTTATTGAGATTGCATTTTGATTGTTGTTTTTAATGTCTGTAAGAAATACCTGATGTCTTTAGCGGATATTTCGGGAAAAATATCCTGCGCCATAATCGCAAGAATCTCATGATTACACGAATTCATGTAATAGAATATGAGAGGTTGATTTCTGTCTCTGTTCGCTTTCGGTTTTTTAAAATTTCAATTGGTTAAACAGTTCAATTTAGATCGCATGTATTCATGAACAACTTGCTCGCTGCAGGACTGGTTAATATTGTGAGATTAAAAAATCACCATATTTTGTTGCGTGGTTATAGGAGTGCTAAAATGATCTCATAACTCTTGGGAAAAATCAAGGAATGGCTCTATATATTGACATAATAACGTCAATTTATTTCAAAATTCAATTCGAAAAACTATTCTATTGAGATTGCATTTTGATTGTCTTCTTTAATGTCTGTAAGAATTACCTGATGTCTTCAGATGATATTTCGTGAAAAATATACTGCGCCCCAATCGCAAGAATCTCATGATTACACGAATTCACGTAATAGAATGTAATAGGTTGATTTTTGTCTCTGTTCGCTTTCGGTTTTTTAAAATTTCCATTGGCTAAACAGTTTAATTTAGATCGCATGTATTCATGAATAACTTGCTCGCTGCAGGACTGAGTAATATTGTGAGATTAAAAAATCAGCATATTTTGCTGCGTGGTTATAGGAGTGCTAGAATGATCTCATGACTCCTGGCAAAAATCAAGGAATGGCTCTTTATATAGACCTAATAATGTTAATTGATTCCAAAATTTAATTCGAAAAGTTATTCTATTGAGATTGCATTTTGATAGATGTTTTCAATTTCTGTAAGAAATACCTGATGTCTTTAGCGGATATTTCGGGAAAAATATACTGCGCCCCAATCGCAAGAATGTCATGATTACACGAATTCATGTAATAGAATATGAGAGGTTGATTTCTGTCTCTGGTCGCTTTCGGTTATTAAAAATTTCAATTTGCTGAATAGTTAAATTTAGATCGCATGTACTCATGAATAACCTGCTCGCTACAGGACTTGGTAATATCGCAAAATTGAAAAATTAGCATATTTTTCTTCGTAGTTATAAGAGTGCTGACATAAATTCATGACTTTTAGGAAAAATCAAGGAATAGCTCTATTCCTTGACATCATAACGTTAATTAATATGAAAATTCAATTCGAAAAGTTATTTCATTGAGATTGCATTTTGATTGTTCTTTTCAATGTCTGTAAGAAATACCTGATGTCTTTAGCGGATATTTCGGGAAAAATATACTGCGCCTCAATCGCAAGAATTTCATGATTACACGAATTCACGTGATAGAATAAAAGAGGTTGATTCCCGTATCTGTTCGCTTTCGGTTATTTAAAATTTTAATTCAATGAATAGTTAAATTTAGATCGCATGTATTCATGGATAACTTGCTCGCTGCAGGACTGAGTAATATTGTGAGATTAAAAAATCAGCATATTTTGCTGCGTGGTTATAGGAGTGCTAGAATAATCTCATGACTCCTGGGAAAAATCAAGGAATTGCACTATATATTGACATAATAACGTTAATTGATTTGAAAATAAAATTTGAAAAACTATTCTATTGAGATTCCATTTTGATTGATGTTTTCAATTTCTGTAAGAAATACCTGATGTCTTCAGATGATATTTCGGGAAAAATATACTGCGCCCCAATCGCAAGAATCTCATGACTACACGAATTCACGTGATAGAATATAATAGGTTGATTTCTGTCTCTGTTCGCTTTCGGTTTTTAAAAATTTCAATTGGCTAAATAGTTACATTTAGATCGCATGAATTCATGGATAGCCTGCTCGCTGCAGGACTAGGTAATATTGCGAAATTGAAAAATTAGCATATTTTGCTGCGTGGTTATAAAAGTGCTAAAATGATCTCATGACTTCTGAAGAAATCAAGGAATGGCTCTATATATTGACATAATAACCTTAATTGATTTGAAAATTCAATTCGGAAAGTTATTCGATTGAGATTGCATTTTGATTGTCGTTTTCAATGTCTGTAAAAAATACCTTATGTCATCAGATGATATTTCGTGGAAAATATACTGCGCCCCAATCGCAAGAATTTCATGATTACACGAATTCACGTGATAGAATAAAAGAGGTTGATTTCCGTATCTGTTCGCTTTCGGTTATTTAAAATTTTAATTCAATGAATAGTTAAATTTAGATCGCATGTATTCATGGATAACTTGCTCGCTGCAGGACTGAGTAATATTGTGAGATTAAAAAATCAGCATATTTTGCTGCGTGGTTATAGGAGTGCTAGAATAATCTCATGACTCCTGGGAAAAATCAAGGAATGGCTCTATATATAGACCTAGGAATGTTAATTGATTCTAAAATTTAATTCGAAAAGTTATTCTATTTAGATTGCATTTTGATTGATGTTTTCAATGTCTGTAAGAAATACCTGATGTCTTCAGATGATATTTCGGGAAAAACATACTGCGCCCCAATCGCAAGAATCTCATGATTACACGAATTCAAGTGATAGCTTATAATAGGTTGATTTCTGTCTCTGTCTGCTTTCGGTTTTTTAAAATTTCAATTGGCTGCACAGTTCAATTTAGATCGCATGTATTTATGAATAACCTGCCCGCTACAGGACTTAGTAATATTGCAAAATTAAAAATCAGCATATTTTGCTGCGTGGTTATAAGAGTGCTGAAACACATTCATGACTCCTGGGAAAAATCAAGGAGTAGCTCTATACCTTGACATAATAAAGTTAATTGATTTGAAAATTCAATTCCAAAAGTTATTTTATTGAGATTGCATTTTGATTGTTGTTTTTAATGTCTGTAAGAAATACCTGATGTCTTTAGCGGATATTTCGGGAAAAATATACTGCGCCACAATCGCAAGAATCTCATGATTACACGAATTCATGTAATAGAATATGAGAGGTTGATTTCTGTCTCTGTTCGCTTTCGGTTTTTTAAAATTTCAATTGGCTGAACAGTTCAATTTAGATCGCATGTATTCATGAATAACTTGCTCGCTGCAGGACTGGTTAATATTGTGAGATTAAAAAATCAGCATATTTTGCTGCGTGGTTATAGGAGTGCTAGAATGATCTCATGACTCCTGGGAAAAATCAAGGAATGGCTCTATATATAGACCTAATAATGTTAATTGATTCCAAAATTTAATTCGAAAATTTATTCTATTGAGATTGCATTTTGATAGATGTTTTCAATTTCTGTAAGAAATACCTGATGTCTTTAGCGGATATTTCGAGAAAAATATACTGCGCCCCAATCGCAAGAATGTCATGATTACACGAATTCATGTAATAGAATATGAGAGGTTGATTTCTGTCTCTGTTCGCTTTCGGTTATTAAAAATTTCAATTTGCTGAATAGTTAAATTTAGATCGCATGTACTCATGAATAACCTGCTCGCTACAGGACTTGGTGATATCGCAAAATTGAAAAATTAGCATATTTTTCTGCGTGGTTATAAGAGTGCTGACATAAATTCATGACTTTTAGGAAAAATCAAGGAATAGCTCTATTCCTTGACATCATAACGTTAATTAATTTGAAAATTCAATTCGAAAAGTGATTTTATAGAGATTGCATTTTGATTGTTCTTTTCAATGTCTGTAAGAAATACCTGATGTCTTTAGCGGATATTTCGGGAAAAATATACTGCGCCTCAATCGCAAGAATCTCATGATTACACTAATTCACGTGATAGAATATAATAGGTTGATTTCTGTCTCTGTTCGCTTTCGGTTTTTTAAAATTTCAATTGGCTGAATAGTTCAATTTAGATCGCATGTATCCATGGATAGCCTGCTCGCTGCAGGACTGGATAATATTGTGAGATTAAAAAATCAGCATATTTTGCTGCGTTGTAATAAGGGTGCTGAAATGATCTCATGACTTCTGGGAAAAATCAAGGAATGGCACTATACATTGACATAATAACGTTAACTGATTTGAAAATACAATTTGAAAAACTATTCTATTGAGATTGCATTTTGATTGATGTTTTCAATTTCTGTAAGAAATACCTGATGTCTTTAGCGGATATTTCGGGAAAAATATACTGCGCCCTAATCGCAAGAATCACATGACTACACGAATTCACGTGATAGAATATAATAGATTGATTTCTGTCTCTGTTCGCTTTCGGTTTTTAAAAATTTCAATTGGATGCACAGTTCTATTCAGATCGCATGTATTAATGGATAACCTGCCTGCTACAGGACTTGGTAATATTGCAAAATTGAAATCAGCATATTTTGCTGCGTGGTTATAAGAGTGCTGAAACGAATTCATGACTTCTGGGAAAAATCAAGATGTAGCTCGATACCTTGACATAATAGTTAATTGATTTGAAAATTCAATTCGAAAAGTTATTCGATTGAGATTGCATTTTGATTGTTGTTTTCAATGTCTGTAAAAAATACCTGATGTCATCAGATGATATTTCGAGGAAAATATACTGCGCCCTAATCGCAAGAATTTCATTATTACACGAATTCACGTGATAGAATATAAGAGGTTGCTTTCCGTATCTATTCGCTTTCGGTTATTTCAAATTTTTTTTCGCTGAATAGTTAAATTTAGATCGCAAGTATTCATGGATAACCTGCTCGCTACAGGCCTTAGTAATATCGCAAAATTGAAAAATTAGCATATTTTGCTGCGTGGTTATAAAAGTGCTGACATAAATTCATGTCTTCTGGGAAAAATCAAGGATTAGCTCTATACCTTGACATCATAACGTTAATTAATTAAAAAATTCAATTCGAAAAGTTATTTTATTGAGATTGCATTTTGATTGTTGTTTCCAATGTCTGTGAGAAATACCTGATGTCTTTAGCGGATATTTCGGGAAAAATATACTGCGCCTCAATCGCAAGCATCTCATGATTACACTGATTCACGTGATAGAATATAATAGGTTGATTTCTGTCTCTGTTCGCTTTCGGTTTTTTAAAATTTCAATTGGCTGAACAGTTCAATTTAGATCGCATGTATTCATGAATAACTTGCTCGCTGCAGGACTGGTTAATATTGTGAGATTAAAAAATCAGCATATTTTGTTGCGTGGTTATAGGAGTGCTAAAATGATCTCATAACTCTCGGGAAAAATCAAGGAATGGCTCTATATATTGACATAATAACGTTAATTTATTTAAAAATTCAATTCGAAAAACTATTCTATTGAGATTGCATTTTGATTGTTTTTTTCAATTTCTGTAAGAAATACCTGATGTCTTCAGATTATATTTCGGGAAAAATATTCTGCGCCCCAATCGCAAAAATCTCATGATTACACGAATTCACGTGATAGAATATAATAGGTTGATGTCTGTTTCTGTTCGCTTTTGGTTTTGTAAAATTTCAATTAGCTGCACAGTTCAATTCAGATCGCATGTATTTATGCATAACCTGCGTGCTACAGGACTCGGTAATATTGCAAAATTAAAAAATCAGCATATTTTGCTGCGTGGTTGTAAAAGTGCTGAAACAAATTCATGACTCCTGGGAATAATCAAGGAGTAGCTCCATACCTTGACATAATAACGTTAATTGATTTGAAAATTTAATTCGAAAAGTTATTTTATTGAGATTGCATTTTGATTGTTGTTTTTAATGTCTGTTAGAAGTACCCGATGTCTTTAGCGGATATTTCGGGAAAAATATAATGCGCCTCAATCGCATGTATCTCATGATTACACGAATTCATGTAATAGAATATGAGAGGTTGATTTCTGTCTCTGTTCGCTTTCGGTTTTTAAAATTTCAATTGGCTGAACAGTTTAATTTAGATCGCATGTATTCATGGATAACCTGCTCGCTGCAGGACTAAATAATATTGTGAGATTGATAAAACAGCATATTTTGCTGCGTGGTAATGAAAGTGCTGAAATGATCTCATGACTCCTGGGAAAAATCAAGGAATTGCTCTATATATAGAGACCTAATAACGTTAATTGATTCCAAAATTTAATTCGAAAAGTTATTCTATTGAGATTGCATTTTGATTGTCTTCTTTAATGTCTGTAAGAATTACCTGATGTCTTCAGATGATATTTCGTGAAAAATATACTGCGCCCAAATCGCAAGAATCTCATGATTACACGAATTCACGTAATAGAATGTAATAGGTTGATTTTTGTCTCTGTTCGCTTTCGGTTTTTTAAAATTTCCATTGGCTAAACAGTTTAATTTAGATCGCATGTATTTATGAATAACTTGCTCGCTGCAGGACTGAGTAATATTGTGAGATTAAAAAATCAGCATATTTTGCTGCGTGGTTATAGGAGTGCTAGAATGATCTCATGACTCTTGGGAAAAATCAAGGAATGGCTCTATAGATAGACCTAATATTGTTAATTGATTCCAAAATTTAATTCGAAAAGTTATTCTATTGAGATTGCATTTTGATAGATGTTTTCAATTTCTGTAAGAAATACCTGATGTCTTTAGCGGATATTTCGGGAAAAATATACTGCGCCCCCATAGCAAGAATTTCATGATTACACGAATTCACGTGATAGAATATAAGAGGTTGATTTCCGTATCTATTCGCTTTCGGTTATTTAAAATTTTCATACGCTACATAGTTAAATTTAGATCGCAAGTATTTATGAATAACCTGCCCGCTACAGGACTTGGTAATATTGCAAGATTGAAAAATCAGCATATTTTGCTGCGTGGTTATAAGAGTGCTGAAACGAATTCATGACTCCTGGGAAAAATCAAGGAGTAGCTCGATACCTTGACATAATAGTTAATTGATTTGAAAATTCAATTCGAAAAGTTATTCGATTGAGATTGCATTTTGAATGTTGTTTTCAATGTCTGTAAAAAATACCTGATGTCATCAGATGATATTTCGAGGAAAATATACTGCGCCCTAATCGCAAGAATTTCATTATTACACGAATTCACGTGATAGAATATAAGAAGTTGCTTTCCGTATCTATTCGCTTTCGGTTATTTTAAATTTTTAATCGCTGAATAGTTAAATTTAGATCGCAAGTATTCATGGATAACCTGCTCGCTACAGGACTTGGTAATATCGCAAAATTGAAAAATTAGCATATTTTGCTGCGTGGTTATAAAAGTGCTGACATAAATTCATGTCTTCTGGGAAAAATCAAGGATTAGCTCTATACTTTGACATCATAACGTTATTTAATTAAAAAATTCAATTCGAAAAGTTATTTTATTGAGATTGCATTTTGATCGTTGTTTCCATAGTCTGTAAGAAATACCTGATGTCTTATGCGGATATTTCGGGAAAAATATACTGCGCCTCAATCGCAAGCATCTCATGATTACACTAATTCACGTGATAGAAGATAATAGGTTGATTTCTGTCTCTGTTCGCTTTCGGTTTTTTAAAATTTCAATTGGCTGCACAGTTCAATTTAGATCGCATGTATTTATGAATAACCTGCCCGCTACAGGACTTAGTAATATTGCAAAATTAAAAATCAGCATATTTTGCTGCGTGGTTATAAGAGTGCTGAAACACATTCATGACTCCTGGGAAAAATCAAGGAGTAGCTCTATACCTTGACATAATAACGTTAATTGATTTGAAAATTTAATTCGAAAAGTTATTCTATTGAGATTGAATTTTGATAGTCTTTTTCAATGTCTGTAAGAAATACCTGATGTCTTCAGATGATATTTCGTAAAAAATATACTGCGCCCCAATCGCAAGAATCTCATGATTACACGAATTCACCTGATAGAATATAATAGGTTGATTTCTGTCTCTGTGCGCTTTCGGTTTTTTAAAATTTCAATTGGCTGAATAGTTAAATATAGATCGCATGTATTAATGGATAGCCTGCTCGCTGCAGGACTAGGTAATATTGCGAAATTGAAAAATTAGCATATTTTGCTGCGTGGTTATAAAAGTGCTAAAATGATCTCATGACTTCTGAAGAAATCAAGGAATGGCTCTATATATTGACATAATAACCTTAATTGATTTGAAAATTCAATACGGAAAGTTATTCGATTGAGATTGCATTTTGATTGTCGTTTTCAATGTCTGTAAAAAATACCTTATGTCATCAGATGATATTTCGAGGAAAATATACTGCGCCCCAATCGCAAGAATTTCATGATTACACGAATTCACGTGATAGAATATAAGAGGTTGATTTCCGTATCTGTTCGCTTTCGGTTATTTAAAATTTTAATTCGCTGAATAGTTAAATTTAGATCGCATGTATTCATGTATAACTTGCTCGCTTCAGGACTGAGTAATATTGTGAGATTAAAAAATCAGCATATTTTGCTGCGTGGTTATAGGAGTGCTAGAATGATCTCATGACTCCTGGGTAAAATCCTGGAATGGCTCTATATATAGACCTAATAACGTTAATTGATTCCAAAATTTAATTCGAAAAGTTTTTTTATTGAGATTGCATTTTGATTGTCTTTTTCAATGTCTGTAAGAATTACCTGATGTGTTCAGATGATATTTCGTGAAAAATATACTGCGCCCCAATCGCAAGAATCTCATGATTACACGAATTCACGTGATAGAATATAATAGGTTGATTTCTGTCTCTGTTCGCTTTCGGTTTTTTAAAATTTCCATTGGCTGAACAGTTCAATTTAGATCGCATGTATTCATGAATAACTTGCTCGCTGCAGGACTGGGTAATATTGTAAGTATAAAAAATCAGCATATTTTGCTGCGTGGTTATAGGCGTGCTAAAATGATCTCATGACTCCAATGAAAAATTAAGGAATGGCTCTATATATAGACCTAATAATGTTAATTGATTCCAACATTTAATTCGAAAAGTTATTCTATTGAGATTGCATTTTGATTGATGTTTTCAATGTCTGTAAGAAATACCTGATGTCTTCAGATGATATTACGGGAAAAATATACCGCGCCCCAATCGCAAGAATCTCATGATTACACGAATTCGCGTGATAGAATATATTAGGTTGATTTCTGTCTTTGTTCGCTTTCGGTTTTTTAAAATTTCAATTGGATGAATAGTTCAATTTAGTTCGCATGTATTCATGGATAGCCTGCTCGCTGCAGGACTGGGTAATATTGCGAAATTGAAAAATCAGCATATTTTGCTGCTTGGTTATAAGAGTGCTAAAACAAATTCATGACTCCTGGGAAAAATCAAGGAGTAGCTCCATACCTTGACATAATAACGTTAATTGATTTGAAAATTCAATTCCAAAAGTTATTTTATTGAGATTGCATTTTGATTGTTGTTTTCAATGTCTGTAAGAAATACCTGATGTCTTCAGATAATATTTCGGGAAAAATATTCTGCGCCCCAATCGCAAGAATCTCATGATTACACGAATTCACGTGAAAGAATATAATAGGTTGATTTCTGTCTCTGTTCGCTTTTGGTTTTGTAAAATTTCAATTGGCTGCACAGTTCAATTCAGATCGCATGTATTTATGAATAACCTGCGCGCTACAGGACTCGGTCATATTGCAAAATTAAAAAATCAGCATATTTTGCTGCGTGGTTGTAAAAGTGCTGAAACAAATTCATGTCTTCTGGGAAAAATCAAGGATTAGCTCTATACCTTGACATCATGACGTTAATTAATTAAAAAATTCAATTCGAAAAGTTATTCGATTGAGATTGCATTTTGATTGTTGTTTTCAATGTCTGTAAAAAATACCTGATGTCATCAGATGATATTTCGAGGAAAATATACTGCGCCCTAATCGCAAGAATTTCATTATTACACGAATTCACGTGATAGAATATAAGAGGTTGCTTTCCGTATCTATTCGCTTTCGTTTATTTCAAATTTTTATTCGCTGAATAGTTAAATTTAGATCGCAAGTATTCATGGATAACCTGCTCGCTACAGGACTTGGTAATATCGCAAAATTGAAAAATTAGCATATTTTGCTGCGTGGTTATAAAAGTGCTGACATAAATTCATGTCTTCTGGGAAAAATCAAGGATTAGCTCTATACCTTGACATCATAACGTTAATTAATTAAAAAATTCAATTCGAAAAGTTATTTTATTGAGATTGCATTTTGATTGTTGTTTCCAATGTCTGTAAGAAATACCTGATGTCTTTAGCGGATATTTCGGGAAAAATATACTGCGCCTCAATCGCAAGCATCTCATGATTACACTAATTCACGTGATAGAATATAATAGGTTGATTTCTGTCTCTGTGCGCTTTCGGTTTTTTAAAATTTCAATTGGCTGAACAGTTCAATTTAGATCGCATGTATTCATGAATGACTTGCGCGCTGCAGGACTGGTTAATATTGTGAGATTCAAAAATCAGCATATTTTGCTGCGTGGTTATAAGAGTGCTAAAACAAATTCATGACTCCTGGGAAAAATCAAGGAGTAGCTCCATACCTTGACATAATAACGTTAATTGATTTGAAAATTCAATTCCAAAAGTTATTTTATTGAGATTGCATTTTGATTGTTGTTTTTAATGTCTGTAAGAAATACCTGATGTCTTTAGCGGATATTTCGGGAAAAATATACTGCGCCACAATCGCAAGAATCTCATGATTACACGAATTCATGTAATAGAATATGAGAGGTTGATTTCTGTCTCTGTTCGCTTTCGGTTTTTTAAAATTTCAATTGGCTGAACAGTTCAATTTAGATCGCATGTATTCATGAATAACTTGCTCGCTGCAGGACTGGTTAATATTGTGAGATTAAAAAATCAGCATATTTTGCTGCGTGGTTATAGGAGTGCTAGAATGATCTCATGACTCCTGGGAAAAATCAAGGAATGGCTCTATATATTGACCTAATAATGTTAATTGATTCCAAAATTTAATTCGAAAATTTATTCTATTGAGATTGCATTTTAATAGATGTTTTCAATTTCTGTAAGAAATACCTGATGTCTTTAGCGGATATTTCGAGAAAAATATACTGCGCCCCAATCGCAAGAATGTCATGATTACACGAATTCATGTAATAGAATATGAGAGGTTGATTTCTGTCTGTGTTCGCTTTCGGTTATTAAAAATTTCAATTTGCTGAATAGTTAAATTTAGATCGCATGTACTCATGAATAACCTGCTCGCTACAGGACTTGGTGATATCGCAAAATTGAAAAATTAGCATATTTTTCTGCGTGGTTATAAGAGTGCTGACATAAATTCATGACTTTTAGGAAAAATCAAGGAATAGCTCTATTCCTTGACATCATAACGTTAATTAATTTGAAAATTCAATTCGAAAAGTTATTTTATAGAGATTGCATTTTGATTGTTCTTTTCAATGTCTGTAAGAAATACCTGATGTCTTTAGCGGATATTTCGGGAAAAATATACTGCGCCTCAATCGCAAGAATCTCATGATTACACTAATTCACGTGATAGAATATAATAGATTGATTTCTGTCTCTGTTCGCTTTCGGTTTTTTAAAATTTCAATTGGCTGAATAGTTCAATTTAGATCGCATGTATCCATGGATAGCCTGCTCGCTGCAGGACTGGATAATATTGTGAGATTAAAAAATCAGCATATTTTGCTGCGTTGTAATAAGGGTGCTGAAATGATCTCATGACTTCTGGGAAAAATCAAGGAATGGCACTATACATTGACATAATAACGTTAACTGATTTGAAAATACAATTTGAAAAACTATTCTATTGAGATTGCATTTTGATTGATGTTTTCAATTTCTGTAAGAAAAACCTGATGTCTTTAGCGGATATTTCGGGAAAAATATACTGCGCCCTAATCGCAAGAATCACATGACTACACGAATTCACGTGATAGAATATAATAGATTGATTTCTGTCTCTGTTCGCTTTCGGTTTTTAAAAATTTCAATTGGATGCACAGTTCAATTCAGATCGCATGTATTAATGGATAACCTGCCTGCTACAGGACTTGGTAATATTGCAAAATTGAAATCAGCATATTTTGCTGCGTGGTTATAAGAGTGCTGAAACGAATTCATGACTTCTGGGAAAAATCAAGATGTAGCTCGATACCTTGACATAATAGTTAATTGATTTGAAAATTCAATTCGAAAAGTTATTCGATTGAGATTGCATTTTGATTGTTGTTTTCAATGTCTGTAAAAAATACCTGATGTCATCAGATGATATTTCGAGGAAAATATACTGCGCCCTAATAGCAAGAATTTCATTATTACACGAATTCGAGTGATAGAATATAAGAGGTTGCTTTCCGTATCTATTCGCTTTCGGTTATTTCAAATTTTTTTTCGCTGAATAGTTAAATTTAGATCGCAAGTATTCGTGGATAACCTGCTCGCTACAGGCCTTAGTAATATCGCAAAATTGAAAAATTAGCATATTTTGCTGCGTGGTTATAAAAGTGCTGACATAAATTCATGTCTTCTGGGAAAAATCAAGGATTAGCTCTATACCTTGACATCATAACGTTAATTAATTAAAAAATTCAATTCGAAAAGTTATTTTATTGAGATTGCATTTTGATTGTTGTTTCCAATGTCTGTGAGAAATACCTGATGTCTTTAGCGGATATTTCGGGAAAAATATACTGCGCCTCAATCGCAAGCATCTCATGATTACACTGATTCACGTGATAGAATATAATAGGTTGATTTCTGTCTCTGTTCGCTTTCGGTTTTTTAAAATTTCAATTGGCTGAACAGTTCAATTTAGATCGCATGTATTCATGAATAACTTGCTCGCTGCAGGACTGGTTAATATTGTGAGATTAAAAAATCAGCATATTTTGTTGCGTGGTTATAGGAGTGCTAAAATGATCTCATAACTCTCGGGAAAAATCAAGGAATGGCTCTATATATTGACATAATAACGTTAATTTATTTAAAAATTCAATTCGAAAAACTATTCTATTGAGATTGCATTTTGATAGATGTTTTCAATTTCTGTAAGAAATACCTGATGTCTTTAGCGGATATTTCGGGAAAAATATACTGCGCCCCCATAGCAAGAATTTCATGATTACACGAATTCACGTGATAGAATATAAGAGGTTGATTTCCGTATCTATTCGCTTTCGGTTATTTAAAATTTTCATACGCTACATAGTTAAATTTAGATCGCATGTATTTATGAATAACCTGCCCGCTACAGGACTTAGTAATATTGCAAAATTAAAAATCAGCATATTTTGCTGCGTGGTTATAAGAGTGCTGAAACACATTCATGACTCCTGGGAAAAATCAAGGAGTAGCTCTATACCTTGACATAATAACGTTAATTGATTTGAAAATTTAATTCGAAAAGTTATTCTATTGAGATTGAATTTTGATAGTCTTTTTCAATGTCTGTAAGAAATACCTGATGTCTTCAGATGATATTTCGTAAAAAATATACTGCGCCCCAATCGCAAGAATCTCATGATTACACGAATTCACCTGATAGAATATAATAGGTTGATTTCTGTCTCTGTGCGCTTTCGGTTTTTTAAAATTTCAATTGGCTGAATAGTTAAATATAGATCGCATGTATTAATGGATAGCCTGCTCGCTGCAGGACTAGGTAATATTGCGAAATTGAAAAATTAGCATATTTTGCTGCGTGGTTATAAAAGTGCTAAAATGATCTCATGACTTCTGAAGAAATCAAGGAATGGCTCTATATATTGACATAATAACCTTAATTGATTTGAAAATTCAATTCGGAAAGTTATTCGATTGAGATTGCATTTTGATTGTCGTTTTCAATGTCTGTAAAAAATACCTTACGTCATCAGATGATATTTCGAGGAAAATATACTGCGCCCCAATCGCAAGAATTTCATGATTACACGAATTCACGTGATAGAATATAAGAGGTTCATTTCCGTATCTGTTCGCTTTCGGTTATTTAAAATTTTAATTCGCTGAATAGTTAAATTTAGATCGCATGTATTCATGTATAACTTGCTCGCTTCAGGACTGAGTAATATTGTGAGATTAAAAAATCAGCATATTTTGCTGCGTGGTTATAGGAGTGCTAGAATGATCTCATGACTCCTGGGTAAAATCCTGGAATGGCTCTATATATAGACCTAATAACGTTAATTGATTCCAAAATTTAATTCGAAAAGTTTTTCTATTGAGATTGCATTTTGAATGTCTTTTTCAATGTCTGTAAGAATTACCTGATGTGTTCAGATGATATTTCGTGAAAAATATACTGCGCCCCAATCGCAAGAATCTCGTGATTACACGAATTCACGTGATAGAATATAATAGGTTGATTTCTGTCTCTGTTCGCTTTCGGTTTTTTAAAATTTCCATTGGCTGAACAGTTCAATTTAGATCGCATGTATTCATGAATAACTTGCTCGCTGCAGGACTGGGTAATATTGTAAGAATAAAAAATCAGCATATTTTGCTGCGTGGTTATAGGCGTGCTAAAATGATCTCATGACTCCTATGAAAAATTAAGGAATGGCTCTATATATAGACCTAATAATGTTAATTGATTCCAACATTTAATTCGAAAAGTTATTCTATTGAGATTGCATTTTGATTGATGTTTTCAATGTCTGTAAGAAATACCTGATGTCTTCAGATAATATTTCGAGGAAAATATTCTGCGCCCCAATCGCAAGAATCTCATGATTACACGAATTCACGTGAAAGAATATAATAGGTTGATTTCTGTCTCTGTTCGCTTTTGGTTTTGTAAAATTTCAATTGGCTGCACAGTTCAATTCAGATCGCATGTATTTATGAATAACCTGCGCGCTACAGGACTCGGTCATATTGCAAAATTAAAAAATCAGCATATTTTGCTGCGTGGTTGTAAAAGTGCTGAAACAAATTCATGTCTTCTGGGAAAAATCAAGGATTAGCTCTATACCTTGACATCATGACGTTAATTAATTAAAAAATTCAATTCGAAAAGTTATTCGATTGGGATTGCATTTTGATTGTTGTTTCCAATGTCTGTAAGAAATACCTGATGTCTTTAGCGGATATTTCGGGAAAAATATACTGCGCCTCAATCGCAAGCATCTCATGATTACACTAATTCACGTGATAGAATATAATAGGTTGATTTCTGTCTCTGTGCGCTTTCGGTTTTTTAAAATTTCAATTGGCTGAACAGTTCAATTTAGATCGCATGTATTCATGAATAACTTGCTCGCTGCAGGACTGTTTAATATTGTGAGATTGAAAAATCAGCATATTTTGCTGCGTGGTTATAAGAGTGCTGAAACAAATTCATGACTCCTGGGAAAAATCAAGGAGTAGCTCCATACCTTGACATAATAACGTTAATTGATTTGAAAATTCAATTCCAAAAGTTATTTTATTGAGATTGCATTTTGATTGTTGTTTTTAATGTCTGTAAGAAATACCTGATGTCTTTAGCGGATATTTCGGGAAAAATATCCTGCGCCATAATCGCAAGAATCTCATGATTACACGAATTCATGTAATAGAATATGAGAGGTTGATTTCTGTCTCTGTTCGCTTTCGGTTTTTTAAAATTTCAATTGGCTAAACAGTTCAATTTAGATCGCATGTATTCATGAATAACTTGCTCGCTGCAGGACTAGTTAATATTGTGAGATTAAAAAATCACCATATTTTGTTGCGTGGTTATAGGAGTGCTAAAATGATCTCATAACTCTTGGGAAAAATCAAGGAATGGCTCTATATATTGACATAATAACGTCAATTTATTTCAAAATTCAATTCGAAAAACTATTCTATTGAGATTGCATTTTGATTGATTTTTCAATTTCTGTAAGAAATACCTGATGTCTTCAGATTATATTTCGGGAAAAATATTCTGCGCCCCAATCGCAAGCATCTCATGATTACACGAATTCACGTGATAGAATATAATAGGTTGATTTCTGTCTCTGTTCGCTTTCGGTTTTTAAAATTTCAATTGGCTAAACAGTTCAATTTAGATCGCATGTATTCATGAATAACTTGCTCGCTGCAGGACTGGTTAATATTGTGAGATCAAAAAATCAGCATATTTTGCTGCGTGGTTATAAGAGTGCTAAAACAAATTCATGACTCCTGGGAAAAATCAAGGAGTAGCTCCATACCTTGACATAATAACGTTAATTTATTTAAAAATTCAATTCGACAAACTATTCTATTGAGATTGCATTTTGATTGTTTTGTTCAATTTCTGTAAGAAATACCTGATGTCTTCAGATTATATTTCGGGAAAAATATTCTGCGCCCCAATCGCAAGAATCTCATGATTACATGAATTCACGTGATAGAATATAATAGGTTGATTTCTGTATCTGTTCGCTTTTGGTTTTGTAAAATTTCAATTGGCTGCACAGTTCAATTCAGATCGCATGTATTTATGCATAACCTGCGCGCTACAGGACTCGGTAATATTGCAAAATTAAAAAATAAGCATATTTTGCTGCGTGGTTGTAAAAGTGCTGAAACAAATTCATGACTCCTGGGAATAATCAAGGAGTAGCTCCATACCTTGACATAATAACGTTAATTGATTTGAAAATTTAATTCGAAAAGTTATTTTAATGAGATTGCATTTTGATTGTTGTTTTTAATGTCTGTAAGAAGTACCCGATGTCTTTAGCGGATATTTCGGGAAAAATATAATGCGCCTCAATCGCATGAATCTCATGATTACACGAATTCATGTAATAGAATATGAGAGGTCGATTTCTGTCTCTGTTCGCTTTCGGTTTTAAAAATTTCAATTAGCTGAACAGTTTAATTTAGATCGCATGTATTCATGGATAACCTGCTCGCTGCAGGACTAAATAATATTGTTAGATTGAAAAATCAGCTTTTTTTTTTCTGCGTGGTTATAGGAGTGCTAGAATGATCTCATGACTCCTGGGAAAAATCAAGGAATGGCTCTATATATAGACCTAATAATGTTAATTGATTCCAAAATTTAATTCGAAAAGTTATTCTATTGAGATTGCATTTTGATTGATGTTTTCAATTTCTGTAAGAAATACCTGATGTCTTCAGATGATATTTCGGGAAAAATATACTGCGCCCTAATCGCAAGAATCACATGACTACACGAATTCACGTGATAGAATATAATAGATTGATTTCTGTCTCTGTTCGCTTTCGGTTTTTAAAAATTTCAATTGGATGCACAGTTCAATTCAGATCGCATGTATTTATGGATAACCTGCCTGCTACAGGACTTGGTAATATTGCAAAATTGAAATCAGCATATTTTGCTGCGTGGTTATAAGAGTGCTGAAACGAATTCATGACTCCTGGGAAAAATCAAGGTGTAGCTCGATACCTTGACATAATAGTTAATTGATTTGAAAATTCAATTCGAAAAGTTATTCGATTGAGATTGCATTTTGAATGTTGTTTTCAATGTCTGTAAAAAATACCTGATGTCATCAGATGATATTTCGAGGAAAATATACTGCGCCCTAATCGCAAGAATTTCATTATTACACGAATTCACGTGATAGAATATAAGAGGTTGCTTTCCGTATCTATTCGCTTTCGGTTATTTCAAATTTTTATTCGCTGAATAGTTAAATTTAGATCGCAAGTATTCATGGATAACCTGCTCGCTACAGGACTTGGTAATATCGCAAAATGGAAAAATTAGCATATTTTGCTGCGTGGTTATAAAAGTGCTGACATAAATTCATGTCTTCTGGGAAAAATCAAGAATTAGCTCTATACCTTGACATCATAACGTTAATTAATTAAAAAATTCAATTCGAAAAGTTATTTTATTGAGATTGCATTTTGATTGTTGTTTCCAATGTCTGTAAGAAATACCTGATGTCTTTAGCTGATATTTCGGGAAAAATATACTGCGCCTCAATCGCAAGCATCTCATGATTACACGAATTCATGTAATAGAATATGAGAGGTTGATTTCTGTCTCTGTTCGCTTTCGGTTTTTTAAAATTTCAATTGGCTAAACAGTTCAATTTAGATCGCATGTATTCATGAATAACTTGCTCGCTGCAGGACTGGTTAATATTGTGAGATTAAAAAATCACCATATTTTGTTGCGTGGTTATAGGAGTGCTAAAATGATCTCATAACTCTTGGGAAAAATCAAGGAATGGCTCTATATATTGACATAATAACGTCAATTTATTTCAAAATTCAATTCGAAAAACTATTCTATTGAGATTGCATTTTGATTGTCTTCTTTAATGTCTGTAAGAATTACCTGATGTCTTCAGATGATATTTCGTGAAAAATATACTGCGCCCCAATCGCAAGAATCTCATGATTACACGAATTCACGTAATAGAATGTAATAGGTTGATTTTTGTCTCTGTTCGCTTTCGGTTTTTTAAAATTTCCATTGGCTAAACAGTTTAATTTCGATCGCATGTATTCATGAATAACTTGCTCGCTGCAGGACTGAGTAATATTGTGAGATTAAAAAATCAGCATATTTTGCTGCGTGGTTATAGGAGTGCTAGAATGATCTCATGACTCCTGGCAAAAATCAAGGAATGGCTCTTTATATAGACCTAATAATGTTAATTGATTCCAAAATTTAATTCGAAAAGTTATTCTATTGAGATTGCATTTTGATAGATGTTTTCAATTTCTGTAAGAAATACCTGATGTCTTTAGCGGATATTTCGGGAAAAATATACTGCGCCCCAATCGCAAGAATGTCATGATTACACGAATTCATGTAATAGAATATGAGAGGTTGATTTCTGTCTCTGGTCGCTTTCGGTTATTAAAAATTTCAATTTGCTGAATAGTTAAATTTAGATCGCATGTACTCATGAATTACCTGCTCGCTACAGGACTTGGTAATATCGCAAAATTGAAAAATTAGCATATTTTTCTTCGTGGTTATAAGAGTGCTGACATAAATTCATGACTTTTAGGAAAAATCAAGGAATAGCTCTATTCCTTGACATCATAACGTTAATTAATATGAAAATTCAATTCGAAAAGTTATTTCATTGAGATTGCATTTTGATTGTTCTTTTCAATGTCTGTAAGAAATACCTGATGTCTTTAGCGGATATTTCGGGAAAAATATACTGCGCCTCAATCGCAAGAATCTCATGATTACACTAATTCACGTGATAGAATATAATAGGTTGATTTCTGTCTCTGTTCACTTTCGGTTTTTTAAAATTTCAATTGGCTGAATAGTTCAATTTAGATCGTATGTATCCATGGATAGCCTGCTCGCTGCAGGACTGGGTAATATTGTGAGATTAAAAAATCAGCATATTTTGCTGCGTTGTTATAAGGGTGCTGAAATGATCTCATGACTCCTTGGAAAAATCAAGGAATTGCACTATATATTGACATAATAACGTTAATTGATTTGAAAATAAAATTTGAAAAACTATTCTATTGAGATTGCATTTTGATTGATGTTTTCAATTTCTGTAAGAAATACCTGATGTCTTCAGATGATATTTCGGGAAAAATATACTGCGCCCCAATCGCGAGAATCTCATGACTACACGAATTCACGTGATAGAATATAATAGGTTGATTTCTGTCTCTTTTCGCTTTCGGTTTTTAAAAATTTCAATTGGCTAAATAGTTACATTTAGATCGCATGAATTCATGGATAGCCTGCTCGCTGCAGGACTAGGTAATATTGCGAAATTGAAAAATTAGCATATTTTGCTGCGTGGTTATAAAAGTGCTAAAATGATCTCATGACTTCTGAAGAAATCAAGGAATGGCTCTATATATTGACATAATAAACTTAATTGATTTGAAAATTCAATTTGGAAAGTTATTCGATTGAGATTGCATTTTGATTGTCGTTTTCAATGTCTGTAAAAAATACCTTATGTCATCAGATGATATTTCGAGGAAAATATACTGCGCCCCAATCGCAAGAATCTCATGATTACACGAATTCACGTGATAGAATATAATAGGTTGATTTCTGTCTCTGTTCGCTTTCGGTTTTTTAAAATTTCCATTGGCTGAACAGTTCAATTTAGATCGCATGTATTCATGAATAACTTGCTCGCTGCAGGACTGGGTAATATTGTAAGAATAAAAAATCAGCATATTTTGCTGCGTGGTTATAGGCGTGCTAAAATGATCTCATGACTCCTATGAAAAATTAAGGAATGGCTCTATATATAGACCTAATAATGTTAATTGATTCCAACATTTAATTCGAAAAGTTATTCTATTGAGATTGCATTTTGATTGATGTTTTCAATGTCTGTAAGAAATACCTGATGTCTTCAGATGATATTTCGTGGAAAATATACTGCGCCCCAATCGCTAGAATCTCATGATTACACGAATTCACGTGATAGAATATAATAGGTTGATGTCTGTCTCTGTTCGCTTTCGGTTTTCTAAAATTTCAATTGGCTGAATAGTTCAATTTAGATCGCATGTTTTCATGGATAGCCTGCTCGCTGCAGGACTGGGTAATATTTCGAAATTGAAAAATTAGCATATTTTGCTTCGTGGTTATAAAAGTGCTAGATTGATCTCATGACTCCCGGGGAAAATCAAGGAATGGCTCTTTATATTGACATAATCACGTTAATTGATTTGAAAATTCAATTCGAAAAGTTATTCGATTGAGATTGCATTTTGATTGTTGTTTTCAATGTCTGTAAGAAATACCTGATGTCTTCAGATTATATTTCGGGAAAAATATTCTGCGCCCCAATCGCAAGAATCTCATGATTACACGAATTCACGTGATAGAATATAATAGGTTGATGTCTGTTTCTGTTCGCTTTCGGTTTTCTCAAATTTCAATTGGCTGAATAGTTCAATTTAGATCGCATGTTTTCATGGATAGCCTGCTCGCTGCAGGACTAGGTAATATTGCGAAATTGAAAAATTAGCATATTTTGCTTTGTGGTTATAGAAGTGCTAAAATGATCTCATGACTCCCGGGGAAAATCAAGGAATGGCTCTATATATAGACCTAATAATGTTAATTGATTCCAAAATTTAATTCGAAAAGTTATTCAATTTAGATTGCATTTTGATTGATGTTTTCAATGTCTGTAAGAAATACCTGATGTCTTCAGATGATATTTCGGGAAAAACATACTGCGCCCCAATCGCAAGAATCTCATGATTACACGAATTCACGTGATAGAATATAATAGGTTGATTTCTGTCTCTGTTCGCTTTCGGTTTTCTCAAATTTTAATTCGCTGAATAGTTAAATTTAGATCGCATGTATTCATGGATAACCTGCCCGCTACAGGACTTGGTAATATTGCAAAATTGAAAACTCAGCATATTTTGCTGCGTGGTTACAAGAGTGCTGAAACAAATTCATGACTCCTGGGAAATATCAAAGAGTAGCTCTATACCTTGACATAATAACGTTAATTGATTTGAAAATTTAATTCGAAAAGTTATTTTATTGATATTGCTTTTTGATTGTTGTTTTTAATGTCTGTAAGAAGTACCTGATGTCTTTAGCGGATATTTCGGGAAAAATATAATGCGCCTCAATCGCAAGAATCTCTTGATTACACGAATTCATGTAATAGAATATGAGAGGTTTATTTCTGTCTCTGTTCGCTTTCGGTTTTTTTAAATTTCAATTGGCTGAACAGTTCAATTTAGATCGCATGTATTCATGGATAACCTGCTCGCTGCAGGACTAAATAATATTGTGAGATTGAAAAATCATCCTATTTTGCTGCGTGGTTATGAAAGTGCTGAAATGATTTCATGACTCCTGGGAAAAATCAAGGAAAGGCTCTATATATAGAGACCTAATAACGTTAATTGATTCCAAAATTTAATTCGAAAAGTTTTTCTATTGAGATTGCATTTTGATTGTCTTTTTTAATGTCTGTAAGAATTACCTGATGTCTTCAGATGATATTTCGTGAAAAATATACTGCGCCCCAATCGCAAGAATCTCATGATTACACGAATTCACGTAATAGAATGTAATAGGTTGATTTTTGTCTCTGTTCTCTTTCGGTTTTTTAAAATTTCCATTGGCTAAACAGTTTAATTTGGATCGCATGTATTCATGAATAACTTGCTCGCTGCAGGACTGAGTAATATTGTGAGATTAAAAAATCAGCATATTTTGCTGCGTGGTTATAGAAGTGCTAGAATGATCTCATGACTCCTAAGAAAAATCAAGGAATGGCTCTTTATATAGACCTAATAATGTTAATTGATTCCAAAATTTAATTTGAAAACTTATTCTATAGAGATTGCATTTTGATTGATGTTTTTAATGTCTGTAAGAAATACCTGATGTCTTCAGATGATATTTCGGGAAAAACATACTGCGCCCCAATCGCAAGAATCTCATGATTACACGAATTCACGTGATAGAATATAATAGGTTGATGTCTGTCTCTGTTCGCTTTCGGTTTTCTAAAATTTCAATTGGCTGAATAGTTCAATTTAGATCGCATGTTTTCATGGATAGCCTGCTCGCTGCAGGACTGGGTAATATTGCGAAATTGAAAAATTAGCATATTTTGCTTCGTGGTTATAGAAGTGCTAAAATGATCTCATGACTCCCGGGGAAAATCAAGGAAAGGCTCTTTATATTGACATAATAACGTTAATTGATGTATGAATTCAATTCGAAAAGTTATTCGTTTGAGATTGCATTTTGATTGTTGTTTTCAATATCTGTAAAAAATACCTGATGTCATCAGATTATATTTCGAGGAAAATATACTGCGCCCTAATCGCAAGAATTTCATGATAACACGAATTCACGTGATGGAATATAAGAAGTTGATTTCCGTATCTATTCGCTTTCGGTTAATTAAAATTTTAATTCGCTGAATAGTTAAATTTACATCGCAAGTATTCATGGATAACCTGCCCGCTACAGGACTTGGTAATATTGCAAAATTGACAACTCAGCATATTTTGCTGCGTGGTTACAAGAGTGCTGAAACAAATTCATGACTCCCGGGAAAAATCAAGGTGTAGCTCTATACCTTGACATAATAACGTTAATTGATTTGAAAATTTAATTCGAAAAGTTATTTTATTGATATTGCATTTTGATTGTTGTTTCTAATGTATGTAAGAAGTACCTGATGTCTTTAGCGGATATTTCGGGAAAAATATAATGCGCCTCAATCGCAAGAATCTCTTGATTACACGAATTCATGTAATAGAATATGAGAGGTTGATTTCTGTCTCTGTTCGCTTTCGGTTTTTTAAAATTTCAATTGGCTGAACAGTTCAATTTAGATCGCATGTATTCATGGATAACCTGCTCGCTGCAGGACTAAATAATATTGTGAGATTGAAAAATCAGCATATTTTGCTGCGTGGTTATGAAAGTGCTGAAATATTCTCATGACTCCTGGGAAAAATCAAGGAATGGCTCTATATATAGAGACCTAATAACGTTAATTGATTCCAAAATTTAATTCGAAAAGTTTTTCTATTGAGATTGCATTTTGATTGTCTTTTTTAATGTCTGTAAGAATTACCTGATGTCTTTAGATGATATTTCGTAAAAAATATATACTGCGCCCCAATCGCAAGAATCTCATGATTACACGAATTCACGTAATAGAATGTAATAGGTTGATGTTTGTCTCTGTTCGCTTTCGGTTTTTTTAAATTTCCATTGGCTAAACAGTTCAATTTAGATCGCATGTATTCATGAATAACTTGCTTGCTGCAGGACTGAGTAATATTGTGAGATTAAAAAATCAGCATATATTGCTGCGTGGTTATAGGAGTGCTAGAATGATCTCATGACTCCTGGGAAAAATCAAGGAATGGCTCTATATATAGACCTAATAATGTTAATTGATTCCAAAATTTAATTCGGAAAGTTATTCTATTAAGATTGCATTTTGATTGTCTTTTTTAATAGCTGTAAGAATTACCTGATGTCTTCAGATGATATTTCGTGGAAAATATACTGCGCCCCAATCGCTAGAATCTCATGATTACACGAATTCACGTGATAGAATATAATAGGTTGATGTCTGTCTCTGTTCGCTTTCGGTTTTCTAAAATTTCAATTAGCTGAATAGTTCAATTTAGATCGCATGTTTTCATGGATAGCCTGCTCGCTGCAGGACTGGGTAATATTGCGAAATTGAAAAATTAGCATATTTTGCTTCGTGGTTATAGAAGTGCTAGATTGATCTCATGACTCCCGGGGAAAATCAAGGAATGGCTCTTTATATTGACATAATAACGTTAATTGAATTAAAAATTCAATTCGAAAAGTTATTTTATTGAGATTGCATTTTGATTGTTGTTTTCAATGTCTGTAAGAAGTACCTGATGACTTTAGCGGATATTTCGGGAAAAATATACTGCGCCTCAATCGCAAGAATCTCATGATTACACGAATTCATGTAAAAGAATATGAGAGGTTGATTTCTGTCTCTGTTCGCTTTCGGTTTTTTTAAATTTCAATTGGCTGAATAGTTCAATTTAGATCGCATGTATTCATGGATAACCTGCTCGCTGCAGGACTGAATAATATTGTGAGATTGAAAAATCAGCATATTTTGCTGCGTGGTTCTGAGAGTGCTGAAATGATCTCATGACTCCTGGGAAAAATCAAGGAATGGCTCTATATATAGAGACCTAATAACGTTAATTGATTCCAAAATTTAATTCGAAAAGTTTTTCTATTGAGATTGCATTTTGATTGTCTTTTTTAATGTTTGTAAGAATTACCTGACGTCTTCAGATGATATTTCGTGAAAAATATACTGCGCCCCAATCGCATGAATCTCATGATTACACGAATTCGCGTGATAGAATATAATAGGTTGATTTCTGTCTCTGTTCGCTTTCGGTTTTTTAAAATTTCAATTGGCTGAATAGTTCAATTTAGATCGCATGTTTTCATGGATAGCCTGCTCGCTGTCGGACTGGGTAATATTGCGAAATTGTAAAATTAGCATTTTTCGCTGCGTGGTTATAAGAGTGCTAAAATGATCTCATGACTCCTGGGAAAAATCAAGGAGTAGCTCTATACCTTTACATAATAACGTTAATTGATTCAAAAATTTAATTCGAAAAGTTATTTTATTGAGATTGCATTTTGATTGTTGTTTTCAATGTCTGTAAGAAGTACCTGATGACTTTAGCGGATATTTCGGGAAAAATATACTGCGCCTCAATCGCAAGAATCTCATGATTACACGAATTCATGTAAAAGAATATGAGAGGTTGATTTCTGTCTCTGTTCGCTTTCGGTTTTTTTAAATTTCAATTGGCTGAATAGTTCAATTTAGATCGCATGTATTCATGGATAACCTGCTCGCTGCAGGACTGAATAATATTGTGAGATTGAAAAATCAGCATATTTTGCTGCGTGGTTCTGAGAGTGCTGAAATCATCTCATGACTCCTGGAAAAAATCAAGGAATAACTCTATATATAGAGACCTAATAACGTTAATTGATTCCAAAATTTAATTCGAAAAGTTATTCTATTGAGATTGCATATTGATTGTCTTTTTTAATGTCTTTAAGAATTACCTGATGTGTTCAGATGATATTTCGTGAAAAATATACTGCGCCCCAATCGCAAGAATCTCATGATTACACGAATTCACGTGATAGAATATAATAGGTTGATTTCTGTCTCGGTTCGCTTTCGGTTTTTTTAAATTTCCATTGGCTGAACAGTTCAATTTAGATCGCATGTATTCATGAATAACTTGCTCGCTGCAGGACTGGGGAATATTGTAAGATTAAAAAATCAGCATATTTTGCTGCGTGGTTATAGGAGTGCTAAAATGATCGCAAGACTCCTATGAAAAATCAAGGAATGGCTCTATATATAGACCTAATAATGTTAATTGATTCCAACATTTAATTCGAAGAGTTATTCTATTGAGATTGCATTTTGATTGATGTTTTCAATGTCTGTAAGAAATACCTAATGTCTTTAGATGATATTACGGGAAAAATATACCGCGCCCCAATCGCAAGAATCTCATGATTACACGAATTCACGTGATAGAATATAATAGGTTGATTTCTGTCTCTGTTCGCTTTCGGTTTTTTAAAATTTCAATTAGATGAATAGTTCAATTTAGTTCGCATGTATTCATGGATAGCCTACTCGCTGCAGGACTGGGTAATATTGCGAAATTGAAAAATCAGCATATTTTGCTGCGTGGTTATAAGAGTGCTGAAACAACTTCATGACTCTTGGGAAAAATCAAGGAGTAGCTCCATACCTTGACATAGTAACGTTAATTGATTTGAAAATTTAATTCGAAAAGTTATTTTATTGAGATTGCATTTTGATTGTTGTTTTCAATGTCTGTAAAAAATACCTGATGTCATCAGATTATATTTCGGGAAAAATATTCTGCGCCCCAATCGCAAGAATCTCATGCTTACACGAATTCACGTGATAGAATATAATAGGTTGATTTCTGTCTCTGTTCGCTTTTGGTTTTGTAAAATTTCAATTGGCTGCACCGTTCAATTTAGATCGCATGTATTCATGGATAACCTGCTCGCTGCAGGACTAAATAATATTGTGAGATTGAAAAATCAGCATATTTTGCTGCGTGGTTATGAAAGTGCTGAAATGATCTCATGACTCCTGGGAAAAATCAAGGAATGGCTCTATATATAGAGATCTAATAACGTTAATTAATTCCAAAATTTAATTCGAAAAGTTTTTCTGTTGAGATTGCATTTTGATTGTCTTTTTTAATGGTTGTAAGAATTACCTGATGTCTTTAGATGATATTTCGTGAAAAATATACTGCGCCCCAATCGCATGAATCTCATGATTACACGAATTCACGTGATAGAATATAATAGGTTGATTTCTGTCTCTGTTCGCTTTCGGTTTTTTTAAATGTCAATTGACTACACAGTTCAATTTAGATCGCATGTATTCATGGATAACCTGCTCGCTGCAGGACTAAATAATATTGTGAGATTGAAAAATCAGCATATTTTGCTGCGTGGTTATGAAAGTGCTGAAATGATCTCATGACTACTGGGAAAAATCAAGGAACGGCTCTATATATAGAGATCTAATAACGTTAATTAATTCCAAAATTTAATTCGAAAAGTTTTTCTATTGAGATTGCATATTGATTGTCTTTTTTAATGTCTTTAAGAATTACCTGATGTGTTCAGATGATATTTCGTGAAAAATATACTGCGCCCCAATCGCAAGAATCTCATGATTACAAGAATTCACGTGATAGAATATAATCGGTTGATTTCTGTTTCGGTTCGCTTTCGGTTTTTTTAAATTTCCATTGGCTGAACAGTTCAATTTAGATCGCATGTATTCATGAATAACTTGCTCGCTGCAGGACTGGGTAATATTGTAAGATTAAAAAATCAGCATATTTTGCTGCGTGGTTATAGGAGTGCTAAAATGATCGCAAGACTCCTATGAAAAATCAAGGAATGGCTCTATATATAGACCTAATAATGTTAATTGATTCCAAAATTTAATTCGAAAAGTTATTCTATTGAGATTGCATTTTGATAGATGTTTTCAATTTCTGTAAGAAATACCTGATGTCTTTAGCGGATATTTCGGGAAAAATATACTGCGCCCCAATCGAGAGAATGTCATGATTACACGAATCCACGTGATAGAATATAAGAGGTTGCTTTCCGTATTTATTCGCTTTCGGTTATTTCAAATTTTTATTCGCTGAATAGTTAAATTTAGATCGCAAGTATTCATGGATAACCTGCTCGCTACAGGACTTGGTAAGATCGCAAAATTGAAAAATTAGCATATTTTGCTGCGTGGTTATGAAAGTGCTGACATAAATTCATGTCTTCTGGGAAAAATCAAGGATTAGCTCTATACCTTGACATCATAACGTTAATTAATTAAAAAATTCAATTCGAAAAGTTATTTTATTGAGATTGCATTTTGATTGTTGTTTCCAATGTCTGTAAGAAATACCTGATGCCTTTAGCGGATATTTCGGGGAAAATATACTGCGCCTCAATCAAAAGCATCTCATGATTACACTAATACACGTGATAGAATATAATAGGTTGATTTCTGTCTCTGTTCGCTTTTGGTTTTTTAAAATTTCAATTGGCTGAATAGTTCAATTTAGATCGCATGTTTTCATGGATAGCCTGCTCGCTGCAGGACTGGGTAATATTGCGAAATTGAAAAATTAGCATATTTTGCTTCGTGGTTATAGAAGTGCTAGATTGATCTCATGACTCCCGGGGAAAATCAAGGAATGGCTCTTTATATTGACATAATAACGTTAATTGATGTATAAATTCAATTCGAAAAGTTATTCGTTTGAGATTGCATTTTGATTGTTGTTTTCAATATCTGTAAAAAATACCTGATGTCATCAGATTATATTTCGAGGAAAATATACTGCGCCCTAATCGCAAGAATTTCATGATAACACGAATTCACGTGATGGAATATAAGAAGTTGATTTCCGTATCTATTCGCTTTCGGTTAATTAAAATTTTAATTCGCTGAATAGTTAAATTTACATCGCAAGTATTCATGGATAACCTGCCCGCTACAGGACTTGGTAATATTGCAAAATTGACAACTCAGCATATTTTGCTGCGTGGTTACAAGAGTGCTGAAACAAATTCATGACTCCCGGGAAAAATCAAGGTGTAGCTCTATACCTTGACATAATAACGTTAATTGATTTGAAAATTTAATTCGAAAAGTTATTTTATTGATATTGCATTTTGATTGTTGTTTTTAATGTATGTAAGAAGTACCTGATGTCTTTAGCGGATATTTCGGGAAAAATATAATGCGCCTCAATCGCAAGAATCTCTTGATTACACGAATTCATGTAATAGAATATGAGAGGTTGATTTCTGTCTCTGTTCGCTTTCGGTTTTTTAAAATTTCAATTGGCTGAACAGTTCAATTTAGATCGCATGTATTCATGGATAACCTGCTCGCTGCAGGACTAAATAATATTGTGAGATTGAAAAATCAGCATATTTTGCTGCGTGGTTATGAAAGTGCTGAAATATTCTCATGACTCCTGGGAAAAATCAAGGAATGGCTCTATATATAGAGACCTAATAACGTTAATTGATTCCAAAATTTAATTCGAAAAGTTTTTCTATTGAGATTGCATTTTGATTGTCTTTTTTAATGTCTGTAAGAATTACCTGATGTCTTCAGATGATATTTCGTAAAAAATATACTGCGCCCCAATCGCAAGAATCTCATGATTACACGAATTCACGTAATAGAATGTAATAGCTTGATTTTTGTCTCTGTTCGCTTTCGGTTTTTTAAAATTTCCATTGGCTAAACAGTTCAATTTAGATCGCATGTATTCATGAATAACTTGCTTGCTGCAGGACTGAGTAATATTGTGAGATTAAAAAATCAGCATATATTGCTGCGTGGTTATAGGAGTGCTAGAATGATCTCATGACTCCTGGGAAAAATTAAGGAATGGCTCTATATATAGACCTAATAATGTTAATTGATTCCAAAATTTAATTCGGAAAGTTATTCTATTAAGATTGCATTTTGATTGTCTTTTTTAATAGCTGTAAGAATTACCTGATGTCTTCAGATGATATTTCGTGGAAAATATACTGCGCCCCAATCGCTAGAATCTCATGATTACACGAATTCACGTGATAGAATATAATAGGTTGATGTCTGTCTCTGTTCGCTTTCGGTTTTCTAAAATTTCAATTGGCTGAATAGTTCAATTTAGATCGCATGTTTTCATGGATAGCCTGCTCGCTGCAGGACTGGGTAATATTGCGAAATTGAAAAATTAGCATATTTTGCTTCGTGGTTATAGAAGTGCTAGATTGATCTCATGACTCCCGGGGAAAATCAAGGAATGGCTCTTTATATTGACATAATAACGTTAATTGAATTAAAAATTCAATTCGAAAAGTTATTCGATTGAGATTGCATTTTGATTGTTGTTTTCAATGTCTGTAAAAAATACCTGATGTCATCAGATTATATTTCGTGGAAAATATACTGCGCCCCAATCGCTAGAATCTCATGATTACACGAATTCACGTGATAGAATATAATAGGTTGATGTCTGTCTCTGTTCGCTTTCGGTTTTCTAAAATTTCAATTGGCTGCACAGTTCAATTTAGATCGCATGTATTCATGGATAACCTGCTCGCTGCAGGACTAAATAATATTGTGAGATTGAAAAATCAGCATATTTTGCTGCGTGGTTATGAAAGTGCTGAAATGATCTCATGACTCCTGGGAAAAATCAAGGAATGGCTCTATATATAGAGACCTAATAACGTTAATTGATTCCAAAATTTAATTCGAAAAGTTTTTCTATTGAGATTGCATTTTAAATGTCTTTTTTAATGTTTGTAAGAATTACCTGATGTCTTCAGATGATATTTCGTGAAAAATATACTGCGCCCCAATCGCATGAATCTCATTATTACAGGAATTCACGTGATAGAATATAATAGGTTGATTTCTGTCTCTGTTCGCTTTCCGTTTTTTAAAATTCAATTAGCTGCACAGTTCAATTGAGATCGCATGTATTCATGGATAACCTGCTCGCTGCAGGACTAAATAATATTGTGAGATCGAAAAATCAGCATATTTTGCTGCGTGGTTATGAAAGTGCTGAAATGATCTCATGACTACTGGGAAAAATCAAGGAACGGCTCTATATATAGAGATCTAATAACGTTAATTAATTCCAAAATTTAATTCGAAAAGTTTTTCTATTGAGATTGCATATTGATTGTCTTTTTTAATGTCTTTAAGAATTACCTGATGTGTTCAGATGATATTTCGTGAAAAATATACTGCGCCCCAATCGCAAGAATCTCATGATTACAAGAATTCACGTGATAGAATATAATCGGTTGATTTCTGTTTCGGTTCGCTTTCGGTTTTTTTAAATTTCCATTGGCTGAACGGTTCAATTTAGATCGCATGTATTCATGAATAACTTGCTCGCTGCAGGACTGGGTAATATTGTAAGATTAAAAAATCAGCATATTTTGCTGCGTGGTTATAGGAGTGCTAAAATGATCGCAAGACTCCTATGAAAAATCAAGGAATGGCTCTATATATAGACCTAATAATGTTAATTGATTCCAAAATTTAATTCGAAAAGTTATTCTATTGAGATTGCATTTTGATAGATGTTTTCAATTTCTGTAAGAAATACCTGATGTCTTTAGCGGATATTTCGGGAAAAATATACTGCGCCCCAATCGAGAGAATGTCATGATTACACGAATCCACGTGATAGAATATAAGAGGTTGCTTTCCGTATTTATTCGCTTTCGGTTATTTCAAATTTTTATTCGCTGAATAGTTAAATTTAGATCGCAAGTATTCATGGATAACCTGCTTGCTACAGGACTTGGTAATATCGCAAAATTGAAAAATTAGCATATTTTGCTGCGTGGTTATAAAAGTGCTGACATAAATTCATGTCTTCTGGGAAAAATCAAGGATTAGCTCTATACCTTGACATCATAACGTTAATTAATTAAAAAATTCAATTCGAAAAGTTATTTTATTGAGATTGCATTTTGATTGTTGTTTCCAAAGTCTGTAAGAAATACCTGATGTCTTTAGCGGATATTTCGGGGAAAATATACTGCGCCTCAATCAAAAGCATCTCATGATTACACTAATTCACGTGATAGAATATAATAGGTTGATTTCTGTCTCTGTTCGCTTTTGGTTTTTTAAAATTTCAATTGGCTGCACAGTTCAATTTAGATCGCATGTATTTATGAATAACCTGCCCGCTGCAGGACTTAGTAATATTGCAAAATTCAAAATCAGCATATTTTGCTGCGTGGTTATAAGAGTGCTGAAACACATTCATGACTCCTGGGAAAAATCAAGGAGTAGCTCTATACCTTGACATAATAACGTTAATTGATTTGAAAATTTAATTCGAAAAGTTATTCTATGGAGATTGAATTTTGATAGTCTTTTTCAATGTCTGTAAGAAATACCTGGTTTCTTCAGATGATATTTCGTGAAAAATATACTGCGCCCCAATCGCAAAAATCTCATGATAACACGAATTCACGTGATAGAATATAATAGGTTGATTTCTGTCTCTGTGCGCTTTCGGTTTTTTAAAATTTCAATTGGCTGAACAGTTCAATTTAAATCGCATGTATTCATGAATAACTTGCTCGCTGCAGGACTAGTTAATATTGTGAGATTAAAAAATCAGCATATTTTGCTGCGTGGTTATAAGAGTGCTAAAACAAATTCATGACTCCTGGGAAAAATCAAGGAGTAGCTCCATACCTTGACATAATAACGTTAATTGATTTGAAAATTCAATTCCAAAAGTTATTTTATTGAGATTGCATTTTGATTGTTGTTTTTAATGTCTGTAAGAAATACCTGATGTCTTTAGCGGATATTTCGGGAAAAATATACTGCGCCACAATCGCAAGAATCTCATGATTACACGAATTCATGTAATAGAATATGAGAGGTTGATTTCTGTCTCTGTTCGCTTTCGGTTTTTTAAAATTTCAATTGGCTGAACAGTTCAATTTAGATCGCATGTATTAATGAATAACTTGCTCGCTGCAGGACTGGTTAATATTGTGAGATTAAAAAATCAGCATATTTTGTGGCGTGGTTATAGGAGTGCTGAAAAGATCTCATAACTCTTGGGAAAAATCAAGGAATGGCTCTATATATTGACATAATAACGTTAATTTATTTAAAAATTCAATTCGAAAAACTATTTTATTGAGATTGCATTTTGATTGTTGTTTTTAATGTCTGTAAGAAATACCTGATGTCTTTAGCGGATATTTCGGGAAAAATATACTGCGCCACAATCGCAAGAATCTCATGATTACACGAATTCATGTAATAGAATATGAGAGGTTGATTTCTGTCTCTGTTCGCTTTCGGTTTTTTAAAATTTTAATTGGCTGAACAGTTCAATTTAGATCGCATGTATTCATGGATAACCTGCTCGCTGCAGGACTAAATAATATTGTTAGATTGAAAAATCAGCATATTTTGCTGCGTGGTTATGAAAGTGCTGAAATGATCTCATGACTCCTGGGAAAAATCAAGGAATGGCTCTATATATAAAGACCTAATAACGTTAATTGATTCCAAAATGTAATTCGAAAAGTTATTCTATTAAGATTGCATTTTGATTGTCTTTTTTAATGTCTGTAAGAATTACCTGATGTCTTCAGATGATATTTCGTGAAAAATATACTGCGCCCCAATCGAAAGAATCTCATGATTACACGAATTCACGTAATAGAATGTAATAGGTTGATTTTTGTCTCTGTTCGCTTTCGGTTTTCTAAAATTTCCATTGGCTAAACAGTTTAATTTAGATCGCATGTATTCATGAATAACTTGCTCGCTGCAGGACTGAGTAATATTGTGAGATTAAAAAATCAGCATATTTTGCTGCGTGGTTATAGGAGTGCTAGAATGATCTCATGACTCCTGGGAAAAATCAAGGAATGGCTCTATATATAGACCTAATAATGTTAATTGATTCCAAAATTTAATTCGAAAAGTTATTCTATTGAGATTGCATTTTGATAGATGTTTTCAATTTCTGTAAGAAATACCTGATGTCTTTAGCGGATATTTCGGGAAAAATATACTGCGCCCCAATCGCAAGAATGTCATGATTACACGAATTCATGTAATAGAATATGAGAGGTTGATTTCTGTCTCTGTTCGCTTTCGGTTATTAAAAATTTCAATTTGCTGAATAGTTAAATTTAGATCGCATGTACTCATGAATAACCTGCTCGCTACAGGACTTGGTAATATCGCAAAATTGAAAAATTAGCATATTTTTCTGCGTGGTTATAAGAGTGCTGACATAAATTCATGACTTTTAGGAAAAATTAAGAAATAGCTCTATTCCTTGACATCATAACGTTAATTAATTTGTAAATTCAATTCGAAAAGTTATTTTATTGAGATTGCATTTTGATTGTTCTTTTCAATGTCTGTAAGAAATACCTGATGTCTTTAGCGGATATTTCGGGAAAAATATACTGCGCCTCAATCGCAAGAATCTCATGATTACACTAATTCACGTGATAGAATATAAAAGGTTGATTTCTGTCTCTGTTCGCTTTCGGTTTTTAAAAATTTCAATTGGATGCACAGTTCAATTCAGATCGCATGTATTTATGGATAACCTGCCTGCTACAGGACTTAGTAATATTGCAAAATTAAAAATCAGCATATTTTGCTGCGTGGTTATAGGAGTGCTAAAATGATCGCAAGACTCCTATGAAAAATCAAGGAATGGCTCTATATATAGACCTAATAATGTTAATTGATTCCAAAATTTAATTCGAAAAGTTATTCTATTGAGATTGCATTTTGATTGTTGTTTTCAATGTCTGTAAAAAATACATGATGTCATCAGATGACATTTCGAGGAAAATATACTGCGCCCGAATCGCAAGAATCTCATGATTACACGAATTCACGTGATAGAATATAAGAGGTTGATTTCCGTATCTGTTCGCTTTCGGTTATTTAAAATTTCAATTCGCTGAATAGTTAAATATAGATCGCAAGTATTTATGGATAATCTACCCGCTACAGGACTTGGTAATATTGCAAAATTGAAAAATTAGCATATTTTGCTGCGTGGTTTTAAGAGTGCTTAAATGATCTCATGACTCCTGGGAAAAATCAAGGAATGGCTCTATACCTTGACATAATAACGTTAATTGATTTGAAAATTTAATTCGAAAAGTTATTTTATTGAGATTGCATTTTGATTGTTGTTTCCAATGTCTGTAAGAAATACCTGATGTCTTAAGTGGATATTTCGGGAAAAATATACCGCGCCTCAATCGCAAGAATCTCATGATTACACGAATTCACGTGATAGAATATAATAGGTTGATTTCTGTCTCTGTTCGCTTTCGGTTTTTTAAAATTTCAATTGGATGAATAGTTCAATTTAGTTCGCATGTATTCATGGATAGCCTGCTCGCTGCAGGACTGGGTAATATTGCGAAATTGAAAAATCAGCATATTTTGCTGCGTGGTTATAAGAGTGCTGAAACAACTTCATGACTCTTGGGAAAAATCAAGGAGTAGCTCCATACCTTGACATAGTAACGTTAATTGATTTGAAAATTTAATTCGAAAAGTTATTTTATTGAGATTGCATTTTGATAGTCTTTTTCAATGTCTGTAAGAAATACCTGATGTCTTTAGCGGATATTTCGGGAAAAATATACTGCGCCACAATCGCAAGAATCTCATGATTACACGAATTCATGTAATAGAATATGAGAGGTTGATTTCTGTCTCTGTTCGCTTTCGGTTTTTTAAAATTTTAATTGGCTGAACAGTTCAATTTAGATCGCATGTATTAATGAATAACTTGCTCGCTGCAGGACTGGTTAATATTGTGAGATTAAAAAATCAGCATATTTTGTGGCGTGGTTATAGGAGTGCTGAAAAGATCTCATAACTCTTGGGAAAAATCAAGGAATGGCTCTATATATTGACATAATAACGTTAATTTATTTAAAAATTCAATTCGAAAAACTATTTTATTGAGATTGCATTTTGATTGTTGTTTTTAATGTCTGTAAGAAATACCTGATGTCTTTAGCGGATATTTCGGGAAAAATATACTGCGCCACAATCGCAAGAATTTCATTATTACACGAATTCACGTGATAGAATATAAGAGGTTGCTTTCCGTATCTGTTCGCTTTCGGTTTTTTAAAATTTTAATTGGCTGAATAGTTCAATTTAGATCGCATGTTTTCATGGATAGCCTGCTCGCTGTCGGACTGGGTAATATTGCGAAATTGTAAAATTAGCATATTTCGCTGCGTGGTTATAAGAGTGCTGAAATGATCTCATGACTCCTGGGAAAAATCAAGGAATGGCTCTTTATATTGACATAATAACGTTAATTGATTTGAAAATTCAATTCGAAAAGTTATTTGATTGAGATTGCATTTTGATTGTTCTTTTCAATGTCTGTAATAAATACCTGATGTCATCAGATTATATTTCGGGAAATATATTCTGCGCCCCTATCGCAAGAATCTCATGCTTACACGAATTCACGTGATAGAATATAATAGGTTGATTTCTGTCTCTGTTTGCTTTTGGTTTTGTAAAATTTCAATTGGCTGCACAGTTCAATTTAGATCGCATGTATTCATGGATAACCTGCTCGCTGCAGGACTAAATAATATTGTGAGATTGAAAATCAGCATATTTTGCTGCGTGGTTATGAAAGTGCTGAAATGATCTCATGACTCCTGGGAGAAATCAAGGAATGGCTCTATATATAGAGACCTAATAACGTTAATTGATTCCAAAATTTAATTCGAAAAGTTATTCTATTGAGATTGCATTTTGATTGTCTTTTTTAATGTCTGTAAGAATGACCTGATGTCTTCAGATGATATTTCGTGAAAAATATACTGCGCCTCAATCGCATGAATCTCATGATTACACGAATTCACGTGATAGAATATAATAGGTTGATTTCTGTCTGTGTTCGCTTTCCGTTTTTTAAAATTTCAATTGGCTGAATAGTTCAATTTAGATCGCATGTATTCATGGATAGCCTGCTCGCTGCAGGACTGGGTAATATCGCGAAATTGAAAAATTAGCATATTTTGCTGCGTGGTTATAAGAGTGCTAAAATGATCTCATGACTCCTGGGAAAAATCAAGGAATGGCTCTATATATTGACATAATAACCTTAATTGATTTGAAAATTCAATTCGAAAAGTTATTCGATTGAGATTGCATTTTTATTGTTGTTTTCAATGTCTGTAAGAAGTACCTGATGTCTTTAGCGGATATTTCGGGAAAAATATACTGCGCCTCAATCGCAAGAATCTCATGATTACAAGAATTCATGTAATAGAATATGAGAGGTTGATTTCTGTCTCTGTTTGCTTTCGGTTTTTTGAAATTTCAATTAGCTGAATAGTTCAATCACAATCGCATGAATTAATGGATAACCTGCTCGCTGCAGGACTGGGTAATATTGTGAGATTGAAAAATCAGCATATTTTGCTGCGTGGTTATGAGAGTGCTGAAATGATCTCATGACTCCTGGGAAAAATCAAGGGATGGCTCTATATATAGAGACCTAATAACGTTAATCGATTCCAAAATTTAATTCGAAAAGTTATTTTATTGAGATTGCATTTTGATTGTTGTTTTTAATGTCTGTAAGAAGTACCCGATGTCTTGAGCGGATATTTCGGGAAAAATATAATGCGCCTCAATCGCATGAATCTCATGATTACACGAATTCATGTAAGAGAATATGAGAGGTCGATTTCTGTCTCTGTTCGCTTTCGGTTTTTTAAAATTTCAATTGGCTGAACAGTTCAATTTAGATCGCATGTATTCATGAATAACTTGCTCGCTGCAGGACTGGTTAATATTGTGAGATTAAAAAATTAGCATATTTTGTTGCGTGGTTATAGGAGTGCTGAAATGATCTCATAACTCTCGGGAAAAATCAAGGAATGGCTCTATATATTGACATAATAACGTTAATTTATTTAAAAATTCAAAACGAAAAACTATTCTATTGAGATTGCATTTTGATTGTTTTTTTCAATTTCTGTAAGAAATACCTGATGTCTTCAGATTATATTTCGGGAAAAATATTCTGCGCCCCAATCGCAAAAATCTCATGATAACACGAATTCACGTGATAGAATATAATAGGTTGATTTCTGTCTCTGTTCGCTTTTGGTTTTGTAAAATTTCAATCGGCTGCACAGTTCAATTCAGATCGCATGTATTTATGCATAACCTGCGCGCTACAGGACTCGGTAATATTGCAAAATTAAAAAATCAGCATATTTTGCTGCGTGGTTGTAAAAGTGCTGAAACAAATTCATGACTCCTGGAAATAATCAAGGAGTAGCTCCACACCATGACATAATAAGGTTAATTGATTTGAAAATTTAATTCGAAAAGTTATTTTAGTGAGATTGCATTTTGATTGTTGTTTTTAATGTCTGTAAGAAGTACCCGATGTCTTTAGCGGATATTTCGGGAAAAATATAATGCGCCTCAATCGCATGAATCTCATCATTACACGAATTCATGTCATAGAATATGAGAGCTTGATTTCTGTCTCTGTTCGCTTTCGGTTTTTCAAATTTCAATTGGCTGAACAGTTTAATTTAGATCGCATGTATTCATGGATAACCTGCTCGCTGCAGGACTAAAAAATATTGTGAGATTGAAAAATCAGCATATTTTGCTGCGTGGTTATGAAAGTGCTGAAATGATCTCATGACTCCTGGGAAAAATCAAGGAATGGCTGTATATATAGAGACCTAATAACGTTAATTGATTCCAAAATTTAATTCGAAAAGTTATTCTATTGAGATTGCATTTTGATTGTCTTCTTTAATGTCTGTAAGAATTACCTGATGTCTTCAGATGATATTTCGTGAAAAATATACTGCGCCCCAATCGCAAGAATCTCATGATTACACGAATTCAGGTAATAGAATGTAATAGGTTGATTTTTGTCTCTGTTCGCTTTCGGTTTTTTAAAATTTTCATTGGCTAAACAGTTTAATTTAGATCGCATGTATTCATGAATAACTTGCTCGCTGCAGGACTGAGTAATATTGCGAGATTAAAAAATCAGCATATTTTGCTGCGTGGTTATAGGAGTGCTAGAATGATCTCATGACTCTTGGGAAAAATCAAGGAATGGCTCTATAGATAGACCTAATATTGTTAATTGATTCCAAAATTTAATTCGAAAAGTAATTCTATTGAGATTGCATTTTGATAGATGTTTTCAATTTCTGTAAGAAATACCTGATGTCTTTAGCGAATATTTCGGGAAAAATATACTGCGCCCCAATCGCAAGAATGTCATGATTACACGAATTCATGTAATAGAATATGAGAGGTTGATTTCTGTCTCTGTTCGCTTTCGGTTATTAAAAATTTCAATTTGCTGAATAGTTAAATTTAGATCGCATGTACTCATGAATAACCTGCTCGCTACAGGACTTGGTAATATCGCAAAATTGAAAAATTAGCATATTTTTCTGCGTGGTTATAAGAGTGCTGACATAAATTCATGACTTTTAGGAAAAATCAAGAAAAAGCTCTATTCCTTGACATCATAACGTTAATTAATTTGTAAATTCAATTCGAAAAGTTATTTTATTGAGATTGCATTGTGATTGTTCTTTTTAATGTCTGTAAGAAATACCTGATGTCTTTAGCGGATATTTCGGGAAAAATATACTGCGCCTCAATCGCAAGAATCTCATGATTACACTAATTCACGTGATAGAATATAATAGGTTTATTTCTGTCTCTGTTCACTTTCGGTTTTTTAAAATTTCAATTGGCTGAATAGTTCAATTTAGATCGCATGTATCCATGGATAGCCTGCTCGCTGGAGGACTGGGTAATATTGTGAGATTAAAACATCAGCATATTTTGCTGCGTTGTTATAAGGGTGCTGAAATGATCTCATGACTCCTGGGAAAAATCAAGGAATTGCACTATATATTGACATAACAACGTTAATTGATTTAAAAATTAAATTTGAAAAACTATTCTATTGAGATTGCATTTTGATTGATGTTTTCAATTTCTGTAAGAAATACCTGATGTCTTCAGATGATATTTCGTGAAAAATATACTGCGCCCTAATCGCAAGAATCTCATGATTACACGAATTCACGTGATAGAATATAATAGGTTGATTTCTGTCTCTGTGCGCTTTCGGTTTTTTAAAATTTCAATTGGCTGAATAGTTAAATTTAGATCGCATGTACTCATGGATAGCCTGCTCGCTGCAGGACTAGGTAATATTGCGAAATTGAAAAATTAGCATATTTTGCTGCGTGGTTATAAAAGTGCTAAAATGATCTCATGACTTCTGAAGAAATCAAGGAATGGCTCTATATATTGACCTAATAACCTTAATTGATTTGAAAATTCAATTCGGAAAGTTATTCGATTGAGATTGCATTTTGATTGTCGTTTTCAATGTCTGTAAGAATTACCTGATGTGTTCAGATGATATTTCGAGGAAAATATACTGCGCCCCAATCGCAAGAATTTCATGATTACACGAATTCACGTGATAGAATATAAGAGGTTGATTTCCGTATCTGTTCGCTTTCGGTTATTTAAAATTTTAATTCGCTGAATAGTTAAATTTAGATCGCATGTATTCATGAATAACTTGCTCGCTGCAGGACTGGGTAATATTGTAAGAATAAAAAATCAGCATATTTTGCTGCGTGGTTATAGGCGTGCTATAATGATCTCATGACTCCTATGAAAAATTAAGGAATGGCTCTATATATAGACCTAATAATGTTAATTGATTCCAACATTTAATTCGAAAAGTTATTCTATTGAGATTGCATTTTGATTGATGTTTTCAATGTCTGTAGGAAAAACCTGATGTCTTCAGATGATATTACGGGAAAAATATACCGCGCCCCAATCGCAAGAATCTCATGATTACACGAATTCGCGTGATAGAATATAATAGGTTGATGTCTGTCTCTGTTCGCTTTCGGTTTTCTCAAATTTCAATTGGCTGAATAGGTTACTTTAGATCGCATGTATTCATGAATAACTTGCTTGCTGCAGGACTGAGTAATATTGTGAGATTAAAAAATCAGCATATATTGCTGCGTGGTTATAGGAGTGCTAGAATGATCTCATGACTCCTGGGAAAAAGGAAGGAATGGCTCTATATATAGACCTAATAATGTTAATTGCTTCCAAAATTTAATTCGAAAAGTTATTCTATTAAGATTGCATTTTGATTGTCTTTTTTAATAGCTGTAAGAATTAACTGATGTCTTCAGATGATATTTCGTGGAAAATATACTGCGCCCCAATCGCTAGAATCTCATGATTACACGAATTTACGTGATAGAATATAATAGGTTGATGTCTGTCTCTGTTCGCTTTCGGTTTTCTAAAATTTCAATTGGCTGAATAGTTCAATTTAGATCGCATGTTTTCATGGATAGCCTGCTCGCTGCAGGACTGGGTAATATTGCGAAATTGAAAAATTAGCATATTTTGCTTCGTGGTTATAAGAGTGCTGAAACAAATTCATGACTCCTGGAAAAAATCAAGGAGTAGCTCTATACTTTGACATAATAACGTTAATTGATTTGAAAATTCATTTCCAAAAGTTATTTCATTGAGATTGCATTTTGATTGTTGTTTTCAATGTCTGTAAGAAATACCTGATGTCTTTAGCGGATATTTCGGGAAAAAAATACTGCGCCTCAATCGCAAGAATCTCATGATTACACGAATTCATGTAATAGAATATAATAGGTTGATTTCCGTCTCTGTTCGCATTCAGTTATTTAAAATTTCTATTCGCTGAATTGCTAAATTTAGATCGCAAGTATTCATGGATAACCTGCTCGCTACAGGAATAAGTAATATTGCGGAATTTCAAAATCAGCATATTTTGCTGCGTGGTTATAAGAGTGCTAAAATGATCTTATGACTCCTGGGAGAAATCAAGGAATGGCTCTATATATTGACATAATAACGTTCATTGATTTGAAATTTCAATTCAAAAAGTTATTTTATTGAGATATCTTTTTGATTGTTGTTTTTAATGTCTGTAAGAAATACCTGATGTCTTCAGATGCTATTTCGGGAAAAATATACTGCGCCTCAATCGCAAGAATCTCAAGATTACGCGAATTCACGTGATAGAATTAAATAGGTTGATTTCTGTCTGTGTTCGCTTTCGGTTTTTGAAAATTTCAATTGGCTGAATAGTTCAATTAAGATCGTATGTATTCATGGATAGCCTGCTCGCTGGTGGACTGAGTAATATTGCGAAATTGAAAAATTAGCATATTTTGCTGCGTGGTTATAAGAGTGCTAAAATGATCTCATGACTCCTGGGAAAAATCAAGTAATGGCTCTATATATTGACATAATAACCTTAATTGATTTGAAAATTCAATTCGAGAAGTTATTCGATTGAGATTGCATTTTGATTGTCTTTTTCAATGTCTGTAAGAAATTCCTGATGTCTTCAGATGATATTTCGTGAAAAATATACTGCGCCCCAATCGCAAGAATCTCAAGAGTACACGAATTCACGTGATAGAATATAATAGGTTGATTTCTGTCTCTGGTCGCTTTCGGTTTTTTAAAATTCCAATTCGCTGAACAGTCCAATTTAGATCGCATGTCTTCATGAATTACTTGCTCGCTGCAGGACTTGGTAATATTGTAAGATTAAAAAATCAGCATATTTTGCTGTGTGGTTATAGAAGTGCTAAAATGATCTAATGACTCCCGGGGAAAATCAAGGAATAGCTCTATATATAGAGACCTAATAACGTTAATTGATTCCAAAATTAAATTCGAAAAGTTATTCTATTGAGATTGCATTTTGATTATCTTTTTCAATGTGTGTAAGAAATACCTGATGTCTTCAGATGATATTTCGTGAAAAATATACTGCGCCCCAATCGCAAGAATCTCATGATTACACGAATTCACGTGATAGAATATAATAGGTTGATTTCTGTCTCTGGTCGCTTTCGGTTTTTTAAAATTTCAATTCGCTGAACAGTCCAATTTAGATCGCATGTCTTCATGAATTACTTGCTCGCTGCAGGACTTGGTAATATTGTAAGATTAAAAAATCAGCATATTTTGCTGCGTGGTTATAGAAGTGCTAAAATGATCTCATGACTCCCAGGGAAAATCAAGGAATAGCTCTATATATTGACATAATAACGTTAATTGCTTTGATAATTCAATTCGAAAAGTTATTCGATTGAGATTGCGTTTTGATTGTTGTTTTCAATGTCTGCAAAAAATACCTGATGTCATCAGATGATATTTCGAGGATAATATACTGCGCCCCAATCGCAAAAATTTCATGATTACACGAATTCACGTGATAGAATATAAGAGGTTGATTTCCGTATCTATTGGCTTTCTGTTATTTAAAATTTTAATTCGCTGAATAGTTAAATTTAGATCGCAAGTATTCATGGATATCCTGCCCGCTACAGAACTTTGTACTATTGCAAATCGAAAAATCAGCATATTTTGCTGCGTGGTTATGAGAGTGCTAAAATGATCTCATGACTCCTGGGAAAAATCAAGGAATAGCTCTATATATAGAGACCTAATAACGTTAATTGATTCCAAAATTTAATTCGAAAAGTTATTCTATTGAGATTGCATTCTGATTGCCTTTTTCAATGTCTGTAAGAAATACCTGTTGTCTTCAGATGATATTTCGTGAAAAATATACTGCGCCTTCTTCGCAAGAATCTCATGATTACACGAATTCACGTGATAGAATTAAATAGGTTGATTTCTGTCTGTGTTCGCTTTCGGTTTTTTAAAATTTCAATTGGCTGAATAGTTCAATTAAGATCGTATGTATTCATGGATAGCCTGCTCGCTGGTGGACTGGGTAATATTGCGAAATTGGAAAATTAGCATATTTTGCTGCGTGGTTATAAGAGTGCTAAAATGATCTCATGACTCCTGGGAAAAATCAAGTAATGGCTCTATATATTGACATAATAACCTTAATTGATTTGAAAATTCAATTCGAAATGTTATTCGATTGAGATTGCATTTTGATTGTCTTTTTCAATGTCTGTAAGAAATTCCTGATGTCTTCAGATGATATTTCGTGAAAAATATACTGCGCCTCAATCGCAAGAATCTCATGATTACACGAATTCACGTAATAGAATTGAATAGGTTGATTTCTGTCTGTGTTCGCTTTCGGTTTTTTAAAATTTCAATTGGCTGAATAGTTCAATTAAGATCGTATGTATTCATGGATAGCCTGCTCGCTGGTGGACTGGGTAATATTGCGAAATTGAAAAATTAGCATATTTAGCTGCGAGGTTATAGGAGTGCTAAAATGATCCCATGACTCCTGGGAAAAATCAAGGAATGGCTCTATATATTGACATAATAAACTTAACTGATTTGAAAATTCAATTCGAAAAGTTATTCGATTGAGATTGCATTTTGATTGTTGTTTTCAATGTCTGTAAAAAATACCTGATGCCATCAGATGATATTTCGGGAAAAATATACTGCGCCTCTATCGCAAGAATCTCATGATTACACGAATTCATGTAATAGAATAGAAGAGGTTGATTTCGGTCTCTGTTCGCTTTCGGTTTTTTAAAATTTCAATTGGCTGAATAGTTTGATTTAGATCGCATGTATTCATGGATAACCTGCTCGGTGCAGGACTGGGTAATATTGTGAGATTGAAAAATCAGCATATTTTGCTGCGTGGTTATGAGAGTGCTAAAATGATCTCATGACTCCTTGCAAAAATCAAGGAATGGCTCTATATATTGACATAATAACCTTAATTGCTTTGAAAATTCAATTCGAAAAGTTATTCGATTTAGATTGCATTTTGATTGTTGTTTTCAATGTCTGTTAAAAATACCTGATGTCATCAGATGATATTTTGAGGAAAATATACTGCGCCCCAATCGCAAGAATTTCATGATTACACGAATTCACGTGATAGAATATGAGAGGTTGATTTCCGTATCTATTCGCTTTCGGTTATTTAAAATTTTAATTCGCTGAATAGTTAAATTTAGATCGCAAGTATTCATGGATATCCTGCCCGCTACAGAACTTGGTAATATTGCAAAATTGAAAAAGAAGCATATTTTGCTGCGTGGTTACCAGAGTGCTGAAACAAATTCATGACTCCTGGGAAAAATCAAGGAGTAGCTCTATACCTTGACATAATAACGTTTATTGATTTGAAAATTAAATTCGAAAACTTATTTTATTGAGATTGCATTTTGATTGTTGTTTTTAATGTCTGTAAGAAGTACCTGATGTCTTTAGCGGATATTTCAGGAAAAATATACTGCGCCTCAATCGCAAGAATCTCATGATTACACGAATGCATGTAATAGAATATGAGAGAATGATTTCTGTCTCTGTTCGCTTTCGGTGTTTTAATATTTCAATTGGCTAAATAGTTCAATTAAGATCGCATGTATTCTTTGATAACCTGCTCGCTGCAGGACTGGGTAATATTGTGAGATTGAAAAATCAGCATATTTTGCTGCGTGGTTATGATAGTGCTAAAATGATCTCATGACTCCTGGGAAAAATCAAGGAATAGCTCTATATATAGAGACCTAATAACGTTAATTGATTTGAAAATTCAATTTGAAAAACTATTCTATTGAGATTGCATTTTGATTGATGTTTTCAATGTCTGTAAGAAATACCTGATGTCTTCAGATGATATTTCGGGAAAAATATACTGCGCTTCAATCGCAAGAATCTCATGATTACACGAATTCACGTGATAGAAAATAATAGGTTGATTTCTGTCTCTGTTCGCTTTCGGTTTTTTAAAATTTCAATTGGCTGAATAGTTCAATTTTGATCGCATGTATTTATGGATAGCCTGCTCGCTGCAGGACTGGGTAATATTGCGAAATTGAAAAATTAGCATATTTTGCTGCGTGGTTATAAGAGTGCTGAAATGATCTCATGACTCCTGGGAAAAATCAAGGAATGGCTCTATATATTGACATAATAACCTTAATTGATTTGAAAATTCAATTCGAAAAGTTATTTGATTGAGATTGCATTTTGATTGTCTTTTTCAATGTCTGTAAGAAATTTCTCATGTCTTCAGATGATATTTCGAGAAAAATATACTGCGCCCCAATCGCAAGAATTTCATGATTACACGAATTCACGTGATAGAATATAAGAGGTTGATTTCTGTATCTATTCGCTGTCGGTTATTTCAAATTTTAATTGGCTGAATAGTTCAATTTAGATCGCATGTATTAATGAATAACTTGCTCGCTGCAGGACTGAGTAATATTGTGTGATTAAAAAATCATCATATTTTGCTGCGTGGTTATAGGAGTGCTGAAATGATCTCATGACTCCTGGGAAAAATCAAGGAATGGCTCTATATATTGGCATAATAACGTTAACTGATTGGAAAATTCAATTTGAAAAACTATTCTATTGAGATTGCATTTTGATTGTCTTTTTCAATGTCTGTAAGAAATACCTGATGTCTTCAGATGATATTTCGGGAAAAATATACTGCGCCTCAATCGCAAGAATCTCATGATTACACGAATTCATGTAATAGAATATGAGAGGTTGATTTCTGTCTCTGTTCGCTTTCGGTTTTTTAAAATTTCAATTGGCTACACAGTTTAATTTAGATCGCATGTATTTATGAATAACCTGCCCACTACAGGACTTAGTAATATTGCAAATGTGAAAAATCAGCATATTTTGCTGCGGGGTTATAAGAGTGCTAAAATGATCTCATGACTCCTGGGAAAAATCAAGGAATGGCTCTATATATTGACATAATAACGTTCATTGATTTGAAAATTCAATTCGAAAAGTTATTCGATAGAGATTGCATTTTGATTGTTGTTTTCAATGTCTGTAAAAAATACCTGATGTCATCAGATGATATTTTGAGGAAAATATACTGCGCCCGAATCGCAAGAATCTCATGATTACACTAATTCACGTGATAGAATATAATAGGTTGATATCTGTCTCTGTTCGCTTTCGGTTTTTTAAAATTTCAATTGGCTACACAGTTTAATTCAGATCGCATGTATTTATGAATAACCTGCCCGCTACAGGACTTGGTAATATTGCAAAATTGGAAAATCAGCATATTTTGCTGCGTGGTTATAAAAGTGCTAAAACAAATTCATGACTCCTAGGAAAAATCAAGAAGTAGCTCTATACCTTTACATAATAACGTTTATTGATTTGTAAATTCAAGCTGAAAAGTTATTCTATTGAGATTGCATTTTGATTGTTGTTTTCAATGTCTGTAAGAAGTACCTGATGTCTTTAGCGGATATTTCGGGAAAAATATACTGCGCCTAAATCGCAAGAATCTCATGATCACACGAATTCATGTAATAGAATTTGAAAGGTTGATTTCTGTCTCTGTTCGCTTTCGGTTTTTTAAAATTTTAATTAGCTGAACAGTTTAATTTAGATCGCATGTATTCATAAATAACTTGCTCGCTGCAGGACTGGGTAATATTGTAAGATAATAAAATCAGCATATTTTGCTGCGTGGTTATAGAAGTGCTGAAATGATCTCATGACTCCTTGGAAAAATCAATGAATGGCTCTATATATTGACATAATAACGTTAACTGAATTGAAAATTCAATTTGAAAAACTATTCTATTGAGATTGCCTTTTGATTAATGTTTTCAATGTCTGTAAGAAATACCTGATGTCTTCAGATGATATTTCGGGAAAATTTTACTGCGCCCCAATCGCAAGAATCTCATGATTACACGAATTCACGTACGAGAATATAAGAGGTTTATTTCTGTCTCTGTTCGCTTTCGGTTTTTTAAATTTCAATTGGCTGAATAGTTCAATTTGGATCGCATGTTTTTATGAATAACTTGCTCGTTGCAGGACTGAGTAATATTGTTAGATTGAAAAATCAGCATATTTTGCTGCGTGGTTATGAGAGTGCTAAAATGATCTCATGACTCCTGGGAAAAATCAAGGAATGGCTCTATATATAGAGACCTAATAACGTTAATTGATTCTAAAATTTAATTTGAAAAGTTATTCTATTCAGATTGCATTTTGATTGTCTTTTTCAATGTCTGTAAGAAATACCTGATGTCTACAGATGATATTTCGTGAAAAATATACTGCGCCCCAATCGCAACAATCTCATGATTACACGAATTCACGTGATAGAATATAATAGGTTGATTTCTGTCTCTGTTTGCTTTCGGTTTTTTAAAATTTCAATTGGCTGAATAGCTCAATTTAGATCGCATGTATTCATGGATAGTCTGCTTGCTGCAGGACTGGGTAATATTGCGAAATTGAAGAATAGCTTATTTTGCTGCGTGGTTATAAAAGTGCTAAAATGATCTCATGACTCCTGGGAAAAATCAAGGAGTAGCTCTATACCTTGACATAATAACGTTAATTGATTTGAAAATTTAATTTGAAAAGTTGTTTATTGAGATTGCATTTTGATTGTTGTTTTCAATGTCTGTAAGAAGTACCTGATGTCTTTAGCAGATATTTCGGGAAAAATATACTGCGCCTCAATCGCAAAGATCTCAAGATTACACGAATTCATGTAATAGAATATGAGAGGTTGATTTCTGTCTCTGTTCGCTTTCGGTTTTTTAAAATTTAAATTGGCTTAACAGTTCAATTTAGATAGCATGTATTCATGAAGAACTTGCTCGCTGCAGGACTGAGTAATATTGCCAAATTGAAAAATTAGCATATTTTGCTGCGTGGTTATAAGGGTGCTAAAATGATCTCAAGACTCCTGGGGAAAATCAAGGAATGGCTCTATATGTTGACATTATAACGTTAATTGATTTATAAATTCAATTCGAAAAGTAATTCGATTGAGATTGCATTTTGATTGTTGTTTTCAATGTCTGTAAGAAGTACCTGATGTCTTTAGCGGATATTTCGGGAAAAATATACTGCGCCCCAATCGCAAGTATCTCATGATTACACGAATTCATGTAATAGAATATGAGAGGTTGATTTCTGTCTCTGTTCGCTTTCGGTTATTAAAAATGTCAATTTGCTAAATAGTTAAATTTAGATCGCATGAACTCATGAATAACCTGCTCGCTACAGGACTTGGTAATATCGCAAAATTGGAAAATTAGCATATTTTTCTGCGTGGTTATAAGAGTGCTGACATAAATTCATGACTTTTAGGAGAAATCAAGGAATAGCTCTATACCTTGACATCATAACGTTGATTAATTTAAAAATTCAATTCGAAAAGTTATTTTATTGAGATTGCATTTTGATTGGTCTTTTCAATGTCTGTAAGAAATACCTGATGTCTTTAGCGGATATTTCGGGAAAAATATACTGCGCCTCAATCGCAAGAATCTCATGATTACACTTATTCACGTGATAGAGTATAACAGGTTGATTTCTGTCTCTGTTCGCTTTCGGTTTTTTAAATTTTCAATTAGCTTAACAGTTCAATTTAGATCGCATGTATTAATGAATAACTTGCTCGCTGCAGGACTGAGTAATATTGTGAGATTAAAAAATCAGCATATTTTGCTGCGTGGGTATAGGAGTGCTGAAATGATCTCATGACTCCTGGGAAAAATCAAGGAAAGGCTCTATATATTGACATAATAACGTTAACTGATTTGAAAATTAAATTTGAAAAACTATTCTATTGAGATTGCATTTTGATTGATGTTTTCAATTTCTGTAAGAAATACCTGATGTCTTCAGATGATATTTCGGGAAAAATATACTGCGCCCCAATCGCAAGAATCTCATGATTACACGAATTCACGTGATAGAATATAATAGGTTGATGTCTGTCTCTGTTTGCTTTCGGTTTTCTAAAAATTTAATTAGCTGCATAGTTCAATTTAGATCGCATGTATTCATGGATAGCCTGCTCGCTGCAGGACTGGGTTATATTGCGAAATTGAAAAATACGCATATTTTGCTGCGTGGTTATAAAAGTGCTGACATAAATTCATGACTTCTGGGAAAAATCAAGGATTAGCTATATACCTTGACATCATAACGTTAATTAATTAAAAAATTCAATTCGAAAAGTTTTTTTATTGAGATTGCATTTTCATTGTTGTTTCCAATGTCTGTAAGAAATACCTGATGTCTTTAGCGGATATTTAGGAAAAAATATACTGCGTACCAATCGCAAGAGTCTCATGATTACACGAATTCACGTGCTAGAATATAATAGGTTGATTTCTGTCTCTGTTCGCTTTCGGTTTTTTAAAATTTCAATTGGCTGAATAGTTAAATTTAGATCGCATGTATTCATGGATAGCCTGTTCGCTGCAGGACTAGGTAATATTGCGAAATTGAAAAATAAGCATATTTTGCTGCGTGGTTATAAAAGTGCTAAAATGATCTCATGACTTCTGAAGAAATCAAGGAATGGCCCTATATATTGACATAATAACCTTGATTGATTTGAAAATTCAATTCGAAAAGTTATTCGATTGAGATTGCATTTTGATTGTCGTTTTCAATGTCTGTAAAAAATACCTGATGTCATCAGACGATATTTCGTGGAAAATATACTGCGCCCCAATCGCAAGAATTTCATGATTACACGAATTCATGTGATAGAATATAAGAGGTTGATTTCCGTATTTGTTCGCTTTCGGTTATTTAAAATTTTAATTCGCTGAATAGTTAAATTTAGATCGCAAGTATTTATGGATAACCTACCCGCTACAGGACTTGGTAATATTGCAAAATTGGAAAATCAGCATATTTCGCTGCGTGGTTACAAGAGTGCTGAAACAAATTCATGACTCCTGGTAAAAATCAAGGAGTAGCTCTATACCTTGAGATAATAACGTTAATTGATTTGAAAATTTAATTCAAAAAGTTATTTTATTGAGATTGCATTTTGATTGTTGTTTTCAAAGTCTGTGAGAAGTATCTGATGTCTTTAGCGGATATTTCGGGAAAAATATACTGCGCCTCAATCGCAAGAATCTCATGATTACACGAATTCATGTAATATTATATGAGAGGTTGATTTCTGTCTATGTTCGCTTTCGGTTTTTTGAAATTTCAATTGGCTGAACAGTTCAATTTAGATCGCATGTATTCATGGATAACCTGCTCGCTGCGGGACTAAATAATATTGTGAGATTGAAAAATCAGCATATTTTGCTGCGTGGTTATGAAAGTGCTGAAATGATCTCATGACTTCTGAGAAAAATCAAGGAATGACTCTATATATTGACATAATAACCTTGATTGATTTGAAAATTCAATTCGAAAAGTTATTCGATTGAGATTGCATTTTGATTGTCGTTTTCAATGTCTGTAAGAAATACCTGATGTCATCAGATAATATTTCGAGGAAAATATACTGCGCCCTAATCGCAAGAATTTCATGATTACACGAATTCACGTGATAGAATATAATAGGTTGATTTCTGTCTCTGTTCGCTTTCGGTTTTTTAAAATTTCAATTGGCTGCACAATTCAATTCAGATCGCATGTATTTATGAATAACCTGCCCGCTACAGGACTTAGTAATATTGCAAAATTAAAAAATCAGCATATTTTGCTGCGTGATTATAAGAGTGCTGAAACACTTTCATGACTCCTGGGAAAAATCAAGGAGTAGCTCTATACCTTGACATAATAACGTTAATTGATTTGAAAATTTAATTCGAAAAGTTATTCTATTGAGATTGAATTTTGATTGTGTTTTTCAATGTCTGTAAGAAATACCTGATGTCTTCAGATGATATTTCGTGAAAAATATACTGCGCCCCAATAGCAAGAATCTCATGATTACACGAATTCACGTGATAGAATATAATAGGTTGATTTCTGTCTCTGTTCGCTTTCGGTTTTTTAAAATTTCAATTGGCTAAATAGTTAAATTTAGATCGCATGTATTCATGGATAGCCTGCTCGCTGCAGGACTAGGTAATATTGCGAAATTGAAAAATTGGCATATTTTGCTGCGTGGTTATAAAAGTGCTAAAATGATCTCATGACTTCTGAAGAAATCAAGGAATGGCTCTATATATTGACATAATAACCTTAATTGATTTGAAAATTCAATTCGAAAAGTTATTCGATTGAGAATGCATTTTGATTGTCGTTTTCAATGTCTGTAAAAAATACCTGATGTCATCAGACGATATTTCGTGGAAAATATACTGCGCCCCAATCGCAAGAATTTCATGATTACACGAATTCACGTGATAGAATATAAGAGGTTGCTTTCCGTATCTATTCGCTTTCGGTTATTTCAAATTTTAATTCGCTGAATACTTAAATTTAGATCGCAAGTATTCATGGATGACCTGCTCGCTGCAGGACTTGGTAATATCGCAAGATTGAGAAATTAGCATATTTTGCTGCGTGGTTATAAAAGTTAGGACATAAATTCATGACTTCTGGGAAAAATCAAGGATTAGCTATATACCTTGACATCATAACGTCAATTAATTAAAAAATTCAATTCGAAAAGTTATTTTATTGAGATTGCATTTTGATTGTTGTTTCCAATGTCTGTAAGAAATACCTGATGTCTTTAGCGGATATTTCGGGAAACATATACTGCGCCTCAATCGCAAGCATCTCATGATTACACTAATTCACGTGATAGAATATAATAGGTTGATTTCTGTCTCTGTTCGCTTTCGGTGTTTTAAAATTTAAATTGGCTGCACAGTTGAATTCAGATCGCATGTATTTATGAATAACCTGCCCGCTACATGACTTAGTAATATTGCAAAATTAAAAAATCAGCATATTTTGCTGCGTGGTTATAAAAGTGCTGAAACACATTCATGACTCCTAGGAAAAATCAAGGAGTAGCTCTATACCTTGACATAATAACGTTAATTGATTTGAAAATTTAATTCGAAATGTTATTCTATTGAGATTGAATTTTGATTGTCTTTTTCAATGTCTGTAAGAAATACATGATGTCTTCAGATGATATTTCGTGAAAAATATACTGCGCCCCAATCGCAAGAATCTCATGATTACACGAATTCACGTGATAAAATATAATAGGTTGATTTCTGTCTCTGTTCGCTTTCGGTTTTTTAAAATTTCAATTGGCTGAATAGTTAAATTTAGATCGCATGTATTCATGGATAGCCTGCTCGCTGCAGGACTAGGTAATATTGCGAAATTGAAAAATTAGCATATTTTGCTGCGTGGTTATAATAGTGCTAAAATGATCTCATGACTTCTGAAGAAATCAAGGAATAGCTCTATATATTGACATAATAACCTTAATTGATTTGAAAATTCAATTCGAAAAGTTATACGATTGAGATTGCATTTTGATTGTCGTTTTCAATGTCTGTAAAAAATACCTGATGTCATCAGATGATATTTCGTAGAAAATATACTGCGCCCCAATCGCAAGAATTTCATGATTACACGAATTCACGTGATAGAATATAAGAGGTTGATTTCCGTATCTGTTCGCTTTCGGTTATTTAAAATTTAGATTCGCTGAATAGTTAAATTTAGATTGCAAGTATTTATGGATAACCTACCCGCTACAGGACTTGGTAATATTGCAAAATTGGAAAATCAGCATATTTCGCTGAGTGGTTACAAGAGTGCTGAAACAAATTCATGACTCCTGGGAAAAATCAAGGAGTAGCTCTATACCTTGAGATAATAACGTTAATTGATTTGAAAATTTAATTCGAAAAGTTATTTTATTGAGATTGCATTTTGATTGTTGTTTTCAATGTCTGTGAGAAGTATCTGATGTCTTTAGCGGATATTTCGGGAAAAATATACTGCGCCTTAATCGCAAGAATCTCATGATTACACGAATTCATGTAATAGAATATGAGAGGTTGATTTCTGTCTCTGTTCGCTTTCGGTTTTTTAAAATTTCAATTGGCTGAACAGTTCAATTTAGATCGCATGTATTCATGAAGAACTTGCTCGCTGCAGGAATGGGTAATATTGTGAGATTAAAAAATCAGCATATTTTGCTGCGTGGTTATAGGAGTGCTAGAATGATCTCATGACTCCTGGGAGAAATCAAGGAATGGCTCTATATATTGACATAATAACGTTTACTGATTTGAAAATTCGATTTGAAAAACTATTCTATTGAGATTGCATTTTGATTGATGTTTTCATTTTCTGTAAGAAATACCTGAAGTCTTCAGATGATATTTCGGGAAAAATATACTGCGCCCCAATCGCAAGAATCTCATGATTACACGAATTCACGTGATAGAATATAATAGGTTGATGTCTGTCTCTGTTTGCTTACGGTTTTTTAAATTTTAATTATTTGCATAGTTCAATTTAGATCGCATGTATTCATATATAGCCTGCTCGCTGCAGGACTGGGTAATATTGTGAGATTAAAAAATCAGCATATTTTGCTGCGTGGTTATAGGAGTGCTAAAGTGATCTCATGACTCCCGAGAAAAATCAAGGAATGGCTCTATATATTGACATAGTGACGTTAATTGATTTGAAAATTCAATTCGTAAAGTTATTCTATTGAGATTGCATTTTGATTGTCTTTTTCAATGTCTGTAAGAAATACCTGATGTCTTTACATTATATTTCGGGAAAAATATACTGCGCCCCAATCGCAAGAATCTCATGATTACACGAATTCACGTGATAGAATATAATAGGTTGATTTCTGTCTCTGTTCGCTTTCGGTTTTTTAAAATTTCAATTAGCTGCACAGTTCAATTCAGATCGCATATATTTATGAATAACCTGCCCGCTACAGAACTTCGTAATATTGCAAAATTGAAATCAGCATATTTTGCTGCGTAGTTATAAGACTGCTGAAACAAATTCATGACTCCTGGGAAAAATCAAGGAGTAGCTCTATACCTTGACATAATAACGTTAATTGATTTGAAAATTTAATTCGAAAAGTTATTTTATTGAGATTGCATTTTGATTGTTGTTTTCAATGTCTGTAAGAAATACCTGATGTCTTTAGCGGATATTTCGGGAAAAATATACTTCGCCTCAATCGCAAGAATCTCATGATTACCCGAATTCATGTAATGGAATATGAGAGGTTTATTTCTGTCTCTGTTCGCTTTCGGTTTTTTCAAATTTCAATTGGCTAAACAGTTCAATTTGGATAGCATGTATTCATAAATAACTTGCTCGCTGCAGGACTGAGTAATATTGTAAGATTCAAAAATCAGCATATTTTGCTGCGTGGTTATAGGAGTGCAAAAATGATCTCATGACTCCTGGGAAAAATCAAGGAATGGCTCTATATATTGGCATAATAACGTTAACTGATTGGAAAATTCAATTTGAAAAACTATTCTATTGAGATTGCATTTTGATTGTCTTTTTCAATGTGTGTAAGAAATACCTGATGTCTTCAGATGATATTTCGGGAAAAAATTACTGCGCCCCAATCGCAAGAATCTCATGATTACACGAATTCATGTAATAGAATATGAGAGGTTGATTTCTGTCTCTGTTCGCTTTCGGTTATTAAAAATTTCAATTTGCTGAATAGTTAAATTTAGATCGCATGTACTCATGAATAACGTGCTCGCTACAGGACTTGGTAATATCGCAAAATTAAAAAATTAGCATATATTTCTGCGTGGTTATAAGAGTGCTGACATAAATTCATGACTTTTAGGGAAAATCAAGGAGTAGCTCTATACCTTGAGATAATAACGTTAATTGATTTGAAAATTTAATTCGAAAAGTTATTTTATTAAGATTGCATTTTGATTGTTGTTTCCAATGGCCGTAAGAAATACCTGATGTCTTTAGCGGATATTTCGGGAAAAATATACTGCGCCACAATCGCAAGAATCTCATGATTACACGAATTCATGTAATAGAATATGAGAGGTTGATTTCTGTCTCTGTTCGCTCTCGGTTTTTTAAAATTTCAATTGGCTGAACAGTTCAATTTAGATCGCATGTATTCATGAATAACTTGCTCGCTGCAGGACTGGTTAATATTGCAAGATTAAAAAATCAGCATATTTTGTTGCGTGGTTATAGAAGTGCTAAAATGATATCATAACTCTTGGGAAAAATCAAGGAATGCCTCTATATATTGACATAATAACGTTAATTTATTCAAAAATTCAATTCGAAAAACTATTCTATCGAGATTGCATTTTGATTGATGTTTTAATTTCTGTAAGAAATACCTGATGTCTTCAGATTATATTTCGGGAAAAATATTCTGCGCCCCAATCGCAAGAATCTCATGATTACACGAATTCACGTGATTGAATATAATAGGTTGATTTCTGTCTCTGTTCGCTTTTGGTTTTGTAAAATTTCAATTTGCTGCACAGTTCAATTCAGATCGCATTTATTTATGAATAACCTCCGCGCTACAGGACTCGGTAATATTGCAAAATTAAAAAATTAGCATATTTTGCTGCGTGGTTGTAAAAGTGCTGAAACAAATTCATGACTCCTGGGAAAAATCAAGGAGTAGCTCTATACCTTGACAAAATAACGTTAATTGATTTGAAAATTTAATTCGAAAAGTTATTTTATTGAGATTGCATTTTGATTGTTGGTTCCAATGTCTGTAAGAAGTACCTGATGTCTTTAGCGGATATTTCGGAAAAATATAATGCGCCTCAATCGCATGAATCTCATGATTACACGAATTCATGTAATAGAATGTAATAGGTTGATTTTTGTCTCTGTTCGCTTTCGGTTTTTTAAAATTTCCATTGCCTAAACAGTTTAATTTAGATCGCATGTATTCATCAATAACTTGCTCGCTGCAGGACTGAGTAATATTGTAACATTAAAAAATCAGCATATTTTGCTGCGTGGTTATAGGAGTGCTAGATTGATCTCATGACTCCTGGGAAAAATCAAGGAATGGCTCGATATATAGACCTAATAATGTTGATTGATTCCAAAATTTAATTCGAAAAGTTATTCTATTGAGATTGCATTTTGATTGTTGTTTTCAATGTCTGTAAGAAGTACCTGATGTCTTTAGCGGATATTTCGGGAAAAATATAATGCGCCTCAATCGCATGAATCTCATGATTACACGAATTCATGTAATAGAATATGAGAGGTTGATTTTTGTCTCTGTTCGCTTTCGGTTTTTTAAAATTTCAATTGGCTGAACAGTTCAATTTAGATCGCATGTATTCATGGATAACCTGCTCGCTGCAGGACTAAATAATATTGTGAGATTGAAAAATCAGCATATTTTGCTGCGTGGTTATGAAAGTGCTGAAATGATCTCATGACTCCTGGGAAATATCAAGGAATGGCTCTATATATAGAGACCTAATAACGTTAATTGATTCCAAAATTTAATTCGAAAAGTTATTCTATTGAGATTGCATTTTGATTGTCTTTTTAATGTCTGTAAGAATTACCTGATGTCTTCAGATGATATTTCGTGAAAAATATACTGCGCCCCAATTGCAAGAATCTCATGATTATACGAATTCACGTAATAGAATGTAAGAGGTTGATTTTTGTCTCTGTTCGCTTTCGGTTTTTTAAAATTTCCATTGCCTAAACAGTTTAATTTAGATCGCATGTATTCATGAATAACTTGCTCGCTGCAGGACTGAGTAATATTGTGAGATTAAAAAATCAGCATATTTTGCTGCGTGGTTATAGGAGTGCTAGATTGATCTCATGACTCCTGGGAAAAATCAAGGAATGACTCGATATATAGACCTAATAATGTTGATTGATTTCAAAATTTAATTCGAAAAGTTATTCTATTGAGATTGCATTTTGATTGTTGTTTTCAATGTCTGTAAGAAGTACCTGATGTCTTTAGCGGATATTTCGGGAAAAATAATATGCGCCTCAATCGCATGAATCTCATGATTACACGAATTCATGTAATAGAATATGAGAGGTTGATTTTTGTCTCTGTTCGCTTTCGGTTTTTTAAAATTCCAATTCGCTGAACAGTTTAATTTAGATCGCATGTATTCATGGATAACCTGCTCGCTGCAGGACTGAGTAATATTGCGAAATTGAAAAATTAGCATATTTTGCTGCGTGGTTATAGCAGTGCTAAAATGATCTCATGACTCCCGGGAAAAATCAAGGAATGGCTCTATATATTGACATAATAACTTTAATTATTTGAAAATTCAATTCGAAAAGTTATTCGATTGCGATTGCATTTCGATTGTTGTTTTCAATGTCTGTAAAAAATACCTGATGTCATCAGATGATATTTCGAGGAAAATATACTGCGCCCCAATCGCAAGAATTTCATGATTACACGAACTCACGTGATAGAATATAAGAGGTTGATTTCCGTATCTGTTCGCTTTCGGTTATTTGAAATTTCAATTCGCTGAATAGTTAAATTTAGATCGCAAGTACTTATGGATAACCTACCCGCTACAGGACTTGGTAATATTGCAAAATTGAAAAATCAGCATATTTTGCTGCGTGGTTATAAAAGTGCTGAAACAAATTCATGACTCTTGGGAAAAATCATGGAGTAGCTCTATACCTTGACATAATAACGTTAATTGATTTGAAAATTCAATTCGAAAAGTTATTTTATTGAGATTGCATTTTGATTGTTGTTTTCAATGTCTGTAAGAAGTACCTAATGACTTAGCGGATATTTCGGGAAAAATATACTGCGCCTCAATCGGAAGATTCTCATGAGTACACGAATTCATGTAATAGAATATGAAAGGTTGATATCTGTCTCTGTTCGCTTTCTATTTTTTTTAAATTTTATTGGCTGAACAGTTCAATTTAGATCGCATGTATTCATGGATAGCTTGCTCACTGCAGGACTGGGTAATATTGCAAAATTGAAAAATTAGCATATTTTGCTGCGTGGTATTAAAAGTGCTAAAATGATCTCATGACTCCAGGGAAAAATCGAGGAATGTCTATATATTGACATAATAACATTAATTGATTTGAAAATTCAATTTGAAAAGTTATTCGATTGAGATTGCATTTTGATTGTTGTTTTCAATGTCTGTAAAAAATACCTGATGTCATCAGATGATATTTCGAGGAAAATATACTGCGCCCCAATCGCAAGAATTTCATGATTACACGAATTCACGTGATAGAATATAAGAGGTTGATTTCCGTATCTGTTCGCTTTTGGTTATTTGAAATTTCTATTCGCTGAATAGTTAAATTTAGATCGCAAGTATTTATGGATAACCTGCCCGCTATAAAACGTGGTAATATTGCAAAATTGAAAAATCAGCATATTTTGCTGCGTGGTTATAAAAGTGCTGACATAAATTCATTGCTTCTGGGAAAAATCAAGGATTAGCTCTATACCTTGACATCATAACGTTAATTAATTAAAAAATTCAATTCGAAAAGTTATTTTATTGAGATTGCATTTTGATTGTTGTTTCCAATGTCTGTAAGAAGTACCTGATGTCTTTAGCGGATATTACTGGAAAAATATACTGCGCCTCAATCGCAAGCATCTCATGATTACACTTATTCACGTGATGGAATATAATAGGTTGATTTCTGTCTCTGTTCGCTTTCGGTTTTTTAAAATTTCAATTGGCCGCACAGTTCAATTCAGATCGCATGTATTTATGAATAACCTGCCCGCTACAGGACTTAGTAATATTGCAAAATTAAAAAATCAGCATATTTTGCTGCGTGGTTATAAGAGTGCTGAAACACATTCATGACTCCTGGGAAAAATCAAGGAGTAGCTCTATACCTTGACATAATAACGTTAATTGATTTGAAAATTTAATTCGAAAAGTTATTCTATTGAGATTGAATTTTGATTGTCTTTTTCAATGTCTGTAAGAAATACCTGATGTCTTCAGATGATATTTCGTGAAAAATATACTGCGCCCCAATTGCAAGAATCTCATGATTACACGAATTCACGTGATAGAATATAATTGGTTGATTTCTGTCTCTGTTCCTTTCGGTTTTTTAAAATTTCAATTGGCTGAATAGTTAAATTTAGATCGCATGTATTCATGGATAGCCTGCTCGCTGCAGGACTAGGTAATATTGCGAAATTGAAAAATTAGCATATTTTGCTGCGTGGTTATAAAAGTGCTAAAATGATCTCATGACTTCTAAAGAAATCAAGGAATGGCTCTATAAATTGACATAATAACCTTAATTGATTTGAAAATTCAATTCGAACAGTTATTCGATTGAAAATGCATTTTGATTGTCGTTTTCAATGTCTGTAAAAAACACCTGATGTCATCAGATGATATTTCGAGGAAAATATACTGCGCCCCAATCGCAAGAATTTCATGATTACACGAATTCACGTGATAGAATACAAGAGGTTGATGTCTGTCTCTGTTCGCTTTCGGTTTTCTAAAATTTGAATTGGCTGCATAGTTCAATTTAGATCGCATGTATTCATATATAGCCTGCTCGCTGCAGGAATGAGTAATATTGCGAATTTGAAAAATTAGCATATTTTGCTGCGTGGTTATAGAAGTGCTAAAATGGTCTCATGACTCCCGGGAAAAATCAAGGAATGGCTTTATATATTGACATAATAACGTTCATTGATTTGAAAATTCAATTCGAAAAGTTATTTGATTGAGATTGACTTTTGATTGTTGTTTTCAATGTCTGTAAAAAATACCTGATGTCATCAGATGATATTTCGTGAAAAATATACTGCGCCTCAATCGCAAGAATCTCATGACAACACGAATTCACGTGATAGAATATAATGGGTTGATTTCTGTCTCTGTTCGCTTTCGGTTTTTTAAAATATCAATTGGCTGCACAGTTCAATTCAGATCGCATATATTTATGAATAACCTGCCCGCTACAGGACTTAGTAATATTGCAAAATTGAAATCAGCATATTTTGCTGCGTGGTTATAAGAGTGCTGAAACAAATTCATGTTTCCTGGGAAAAATCAAGGAGTAGCTCTATACCTCGACATAATAACGTTAATTGATTTGAAAATTTAATTTGAAAAGTTATTTTATTGAGATTGCATTTTGATTGTTGTTTTCAATGTCTGTAAGAAGTACCTGATGTCTTTAGCAGATATTTCGGGAAAAATATACTGCGCCTCAATCGCAAGAATCTCAAGATTACACGAATTCATGTAATAGAATATGAGAGGTTGATTTCTGTCTCTGTTCGCTTGCGGTTTTTTAAAATTTCAATTGGCTTAACAGTTCAATTTAGATCGCATGTATTAATGAATAACTTGCTCGCTGCAGGACTGGGTAATATTGTGGGATTAAAAAATCAGCATATTTTGCTGCGTGGTTGTAGGGGTGCTGAAATGATTTAATGACTCCTCGGAAAAATCAAGGAATGGCTCTATATATTGACATAATAACGTTAACTGATCTTAAAATTAAATTTGAAAAACTATTCTATTCAGATTGCATTTTGATTGATGTTTTCAATTTCTGTAAGAAATACCTGATGTCTTCAGATGCTATTTCGGGAAAAATAAACTGCGCCCCAATCGCAAGAATCTCATGATTACACGAATTCACGTGATCGAATATAATAAGTTGATGTCTGTCTCTGATCGCTTTCGGTTTTTTAAAATTTCAATTGGCTGAATAGCTCAATTTAGATCGCATGTATTCATGGATAGCCTGCTCGCTGCAGGACTGGGTAATATTGCGAAATTGAAAAATAGCATATTTCGCTGCGTGGTTATAAAAGTGCTAAAATGATCTCATGACTCCTATGAAAAATCAAGGAATGGCTCTATATATTGACATAATAACGTTCATTGATTTGAAAATTCAATTCGAAAAGTTATTCGATTGAGATTGCATTTTGATTGTTGTTTTCAATGTCTGTAAAAAATACCTGATGTCATAAGATGATATTTCGAGGAAAAAATACTGCGCCCGAATCGCAAGAATCTCATGATTACATTAATTCACGTGATAGAATATAATAGGTTGATTTCTGTCTCTGTTCGCTTTCGGTTTTTTAAAATTTCAATTGGCTGCACAGTTCAATTCAGATCGCATGTAATAATAGATAACCTGCCCGCTACAGGACTTGGTAATATTGCAAAATTGGAAAATAAGCATATTTTGCTGCGTGGTTATAAGAGTGCTGAAACAAATTCATGACTCCTGGGAAAAATCAAGGTGTAGCTCTGTACCTTGACATAATAACGTTAATTGATTTGAAAATTAAATTCGAAAAGTTATTTTATTGAGATTGCATTTCGATTATTGTTTTCAATTTCTGTAAGAAATACCTGATGTCTTTAGCGGATATTTCGGGAAAAATATACTGCGCCCCAATCGCAAGAATCTCATGATTACACGAATTCACGTGATAGAATATAATAGGTTGATGTCTGTCTCTGTTCGCTTTCGGTTTTCTAAAATTTTAATTAGCTGCATAGTTCAATTTAGATCGCATGTATTCATGGATAGTTTGCTCGCTGCAGGACTGGGTAATATTGCGAAATTGAAAAATTAGCATATTTTGCTGCGTGGTTATAGAAGTGCTAAAATGATCTCATGACTTCCGGGAAAAATCAAGGAATGGCTCTATATATTGACATAATAACTTTAATTGATTTGAAAATTCAATTCGAAAAGTTATTCGATAAAGATTGCATTTTGATTGTTGTTTTCAATGTCTGTAAAAAATACCTGATGTCTTCAGATGATATTTCGTGAGAAATATACTGCGCCCCAATCGCAAGAATCTCATGATTACACGAATTCACGTGATAGAATATAATAGAATGATTTCTGTCTCTGTTCGCTTTCGGTTTTTTAAAATTTCAATAGGCTGAACAGTTCAATTTAGATCGCATGTATTAATGGATCACCTGCCCGCTACAGAACTTGGTAATATTGCAAAATTGGAAAATCAGCATATTTTGCTGCGTGGTTATAAAAGTGCTGAAACAAATTCATGACTCCTGGGAAAAATCAAGGAGTAGCTCTATACCTTGACATAATAACGTTTATTGATTTGAAAATTCAATCTGAAAAGTTATTCTATTGAGATTGCATTTTGATTGTTGTTTTCAATGTCTGTAAAAAATACCTGATGTCATCAGATGATATTTCGAGGAAAATATACTGCGCCCCAATCGCAAGAATTTTATGATTACACGAATTCACGTGATAGAACATAAGAGGTTGATTTCCGTATGTGTTCGCTTTCGGTTATTTGAAATTCCAATTCGCTAAAATGTTAAATTTAGATTGCAAGTATTTATAGATAACCTGCCCGCTTCAGGACTTGGTAATATTGCAAAATTAGAAAATGAGCATAATTTGCTGCGCGGTTATAAAAGTACAAAAATAAATCCATGACTCCTCGAAAATATCAAGGAGTAGCTCTATATGTTGACATTATAACGTTAATTGATTCAAAAATTCAATTCGCAGAGTTATTCTATTGAGATTGCATTTCGATTATTGTTTTTATAGACTCTAAAAAATACCTGATGACTTTAGATGAAATTGCAGGGAAATCAAACTGCGCCTCAATCGCAAGAATCTAATGATCACTCTTATTTCTTTGATAGACGAGAATAAGTTGATTTCTGTATCTGTTCGCTGTCAGTAATACATTATTCGGATTCGCTGAATGAAAAAATTTAGATTGCAATCATTCGCGAATAACCTGCTTGCTACAGGACTTAGTAATGTTGCAAAATTGGAAAATAAGTTTTATTTTGCTGCGCGGTTATGAGAGTGCTAAAATAAATTTATGTATCCTGGGAAAAATCAAGGAGTGGCTCTAAATATTGACATTATAACGTTAATTGATTTGAAAATTCAATTCGAAAAGTTATTCTCTTGAGATAGCATATTGATTGTTGTTTTCAATGTCTCAATAAAATACCTGATGTCTTTAGATGATATTTCAGGGAAATTATGCTGCGCCTCAATCGCAAGAATCTGATGATTACACGAATTTCTTTGATAGAGTAGAATAGGTTGATTTCTGTTTATGTGCGCTTTCAGGTATTTATAATCTTAATTCGCTAAAAAAAAATATTTAGATCGCAATCATACGCAAATAATGTGCTTGATACAGGACTAGGTGATATTGCGAAATTGGAAAATGAGCATATTTTGCTGCGCGGTTACAAAAGTTGTAAAATAAATTCAATTCGCAAAGTAATTCTATTGAGATTGCATTTTGATTGTTGTTTTTAATATCTCTAAAAAATATCTGATGTCTTTAGATGAAATTCCATAGAAATTATACCGTGCCTCAATCGCAAGAATCTAATGATCACTAATTTCTTTGATAGACGAGAATAAGTTGATTTCTGTATCTGTTCGCTTTCAGTTATGCATAATCTTGATTCGCTGGAAAGAAATATTTTGATCCCAGCTATACGCGGATAATCTGCTTGGTACAGGACTAGGTTATGTTGCAATATTAGGAAATGAGCATATTTTGCTGCGCGGTTATGAAAGTCCTAAAATATATTCATGACTCCTGGGAAAAATCAAGAAATGGCTCTAAATATTGACATAATAACGTTAATTGATTTGAAAATTCAATTCGAAACGATATTCTATTGCGATTGCATTTTGATTGTTGTTTTCAATGTCTCAAAAAAATACCTGATGTATTCAGATGATATTTCGGGGAAATTATACTGCGCCTCAATTGCAAGAATCCAATGAACACTCTTATTTATCTTATAGACGAGAATAAGTTGATTTCTGTATCTGTTTGCTTTCAGTTATTCATTATTTCAATGCGCTGAATAGGAAAATTCAGATCATAATTATTCTTGTATAACCTGCTTGCTCCAGGACCAGGTAATATTGCAAAATTAAAAAATGGGTATATTTTGCTGCGCGGTTATAAGAGTGCTAAAATAAATTCATGCCTCCTAGGAAAAATCAAGGAATAGCTCTGTACCTTGACATAATAACGTTAATTGATTTGAAAATTCAATTCGAAAAGTTATTACATTGAGATTTCATTTTGATTGTTGTTTTCAATGTCTGTAAGAAATACCTGATGTCTTCAGAGGCTATTTCGGGAAAGATATACTGCGCCTCAATCGCAAGAATCTTATGATTACACTAATTCACGTGATAGAATATAATAGGTTGATTTCTGTCTCTGTTCGCATTCGGTTATTTAAAATTTTTATTCGCTGAATAGCTAAATTTTGATCGCAAGTATTCATGGATAACCTGCTTGCTCCAGGACTTGTTAATATCGAAAAATTGAAAAATTAGCATATTTTGCTGCGTGGTTATAAGAGTGCTGACATAAATTTATGACTTCTGGAAAAAATTAAGGAATAGGTCTATACCTTGACATCATATCGTAAATTAATTTAAAAATTCAATTCGAAAAGTTATTCCATTGAGATTGCATTTTAATTGTTTTTTTCAATGTCTGTAAGGAATACCTGATGTCTTCAGATTATATTTCGGGAAAAATATACTGCGCCTCAATCGCAAAAATCTCATGATTACACTAATCCACGTGATAGAATATAATAGGTTGATTTCTGTCTTTGGTCGCTTTCGGTTTTTTAAAATTTCAATTCGCTGAATAGTTGAATTTAGATCGCATGTATTCATGAATAACCTGCTCGCTGCAGGACTTGATAATATTGCGAAATTGAAAAATTAGCATATTTTGCTGCGTGATTATAAGAGTGCTAAAATGATCTCATGACTCCTGGGAAAAATCAAGGAATAGCTCTATACCTTGACATAATAACGTTCATTGATTTGAAATTTCAATTCAAAAAGTTATTCTATTGAGATCTCTTTTTGATTGTTGTTTTTAATGTCTGTAAGAAATACCTGATGTCTTTAGCGGATATTTCGGGAAAAATATACTGCGCCTCAATCGCAAGAATCTCATGATTACACTAATTCAAGTGATAGAATATAATAAGTTGATTTCTGTCTCTGTTCGCTTTCGGTTTTTTAAAATTACAATTCGCTGAATAGTTGAATTTAGATCGCATGTATTCATGAATAACCTGCTCGCTGCAGGACTTGATAATATTGCGAAATTGAAAAATTAGCATATTTTGCTGCGTGATTATAAGAGTGCTAAAATGATCTCATGACTCCTGGGAAAAATCAAGGAATAGCTCTATACCTTGACATAATAACGTTAATTGATTTGCAAATTCATTTCCAAAAGTTATTTTATTGAGATTGCATTTTGATTGTTGTTTTAAATGTCTGTAAGAAATACCTGATGACTTCAGATGCTTTGTCGAGAAAAATATACTGCGCCTCAATCGCAAGAATCTCATGATTACACTAATTCACGTGATAGAATATAATACGTTGATTTCTGTCTCTGTTCGCTTTCGGTTATATAGAATTTTAATTCGCTGAATAGTTAAATTCAGATCGCATGTATTCATGGATAACCAGCCCGCTGCAGGACTTGGTAATATTGCGGAATTGAAAAATTAGCATATTATGCCAGGTGATTATAAGAGTGCTAAAATGTTCTCATGACTCCTGGGAAAAATCGTGGAATAGCTCTATACCTTGACATAATAAGGTTAATTGATTTGAAAATTCATTTCCAAAAGTTATTTTATTGAGATTGCATTTTGATTATTGTTTTCAAGGTCTGTCAGAAATACCTGATGTCTTTAGCGGATATTTCGGGAAAAATATACTGCGCCTCAATCGCAAGAATCTCATGATTACACTAATTCACGTGATAGAATATAATAAGTTGATTTCTGTCTCTGTTCGCTTTCGGTTTTTTAAAATTACAATTCGCTGAACAGTTGAATTTAGATCGCATGTATTCATGAATAACCTGCTCGCTGCAGGGCTTGGTAATATCGCGAAATTAAAAAATTAGCATATTTTGCCAGGTGATTATAAGAGTGCTAAAATGATCTTATGACTCCTGGGAAAAATCAAGGAATAGCTCTATACCTTGACATAATAACGTTAATTGATTTGAAAATTCAATTCGAAAAGATTTTCGATTGAGATTGTATTTTGATTGTTGTTTTTAATGTCTGTAAGATATACCTGATGTTTTCAGATGCTATTTCGGGAAAAATATACTGCGCCCCAATCGCAAGAATCTCATGATTACACGAATTCAAGTGATAGAATATAATAGGTTGATTTCTTTCTCTGTTCGCTTTCGGTTTTTTACAATTTCAATTAGCTGCACAGTTCAATTCAGATCGCATGTATTTATGAATAACCTGCCCGCTACAGGACTTAGTAATATAGCAAATGTGAAAAATCAGCATATTTTGCTGCGTGGTTATAAGTGTGCTGAAACAAATTCATGACTCCTGGGAAAAATCAAGGAGTAGCTCTATACCTTTACATAATAACGTTAATTGATTTGAAAATTTAATTCGAAAAGTTATTTTATTGAGATTGCATTTTGATTGTTGTTTTCAATGTCTGTAAGAAGTACCTGATGACTTTATCGGATATTTCGGGAAAAATATACTGCGCCTCAATCGCAAGAATCTCATGATTACACGAAATCATGTAAAAGAATATAAGAGGTTGATTTCTTTCTCTGTTCGCTTTCGGTTTTTCAAAATTTCAATTGGCTGAATAGTTCAATTTAGATCGCATGTATTCATGGATAACCTGCTCGTTGCAGGACTGAATAATATTGTGAGATTGAAAAATCAGCATATTTTGCTGCGTGGTTCTGAGAGTGCTGAAATGATCTCATGACTCCTGGGAAAAATCAAGGAATGGCTCTATATATAGAGACCTAATAACGTTAATTGATTCCAAAATTCAATTCGAAAAGTTATTCTATTGAGATTGCATTTTGATTGTCTTTTTTAATGTCTGTAAGAATTACCTGATGTCTTCAGATGATATTTCGTGAAAAATATACTGCCCCTCAATCGCAAGAATCTCATGATTACACGAAATCATGTAAAAGAATATAAGAGGTTGATTTCTTTCTCTGTTCGCTTTCGGTTTTTCAAAATTTCAATTGGCTGAATAGTTCAATTTAGATCGCATGTATTCATGGATAACCTGCTCGTTGCAGGACTGAATAATATTGTGAGATTGAAAAATCAGCATATATGGCTGCGTGGTTCTGAGAGTGCTGAAATGATCTCATGACTCCTGGGAAAAATCAAGGAATGGCTCTATATATAGAGACCTAATAACGTTTACTGATTTGAAAATTAAATTCGAAAAGTTATTCGATTGTGATTGCATTTTGATTGTTGTTTTTAATGTCTGTAAGAAATACCTGATGTCTTCAGATGCTATTTCGGGAAAAATATACTGCGCCTTAATCGCAAGAATCTCATAATTACACGAATTCACGTGATAGAATATGAGAGGTTGATTTCCGTATCTATTCGCTCCCGGTTATTTAAAATTTCAATTTGCTGAAGAGTTAAATTTAGATCGCAAGTATTTATGGATAATCTGCCCGCTACAGGACTTGGTAATATTGCAAAATTGAAAAATTAGCATCTATTGCTGCGTGGTTATAAGAGTGCTGACATAAATTCATGACTCCTGGGAAAAGTCAAGGAGTAGCTCCATACCTTGACATAATAACGTTAATTGAATTGAAAATTCAATTCCAAAAGTTATTTTATTGAGATTGCATTTTGATTGTTGTTTTCAATGTCTGTAAGAAATACCTGATGTCTTTAGCGGATATTTCGGGAAAAATATACTGCGCCGCAATCGCAAGAATCTCATGATTAGACGAATTCATGTAATAGAATATGAGAGGTTGATTTCTGTCTCTGTTCGATTCCGGTTATTAAAAATTTCAATTCGCTGAATAGTTTAATTTAGATCACAAGTATTCATGGATAACATGCTCGCCACAGGACTTGGTAATATCGAAAAATTGAAAAATTTGCATATATTGCTGCGTGGTTATAAAAGTGCTGACATAAATTCATGACTTCTGGAAAAAATCAAGGAATAGGTCTATACCTTGACATCATAACGTTAATTAATTTAAAAATTCAATTCGAAAAACTGTTCTATTGAGATTGCATTTTGATTGATGTTTTCAATTTCTGTAAGAAATACCTGATGTATTCAGATTATATTTCGGGAAAAATATTCTGCGCCCGAATAACAAGAATCTTATGAATACACGAATTCACGTGATAGAATATCATAGGTTGATTTCTGTCTCTGTTCGCTTTTGGTTTTGTAGAATTTCAATTGGCTGCACAGTTCAATTCAGATCGCATGTATTTATGAATAACCTGCCCGCTACAGGACTTAGTAATATTGCAAATGTGAAAAATCAGCATATTTTGCTGCGTGGTTATAAGAGTGCTAAAATGATCTCATGACTCCTGGGAAAAATCAAGGAATGGCTCTATATATTGACATAATAACGTTCATTGATTTGAAAATTCAATTCGAAAAGTTATTCGATTGAGATTGCATTTTGATTGTTGTTTTCAATGTCTGTAAAAAATACCTGATGTCATCAGATGATATTTTGAGGAAAATATACTGCGCCTGAATCGCAAGAATCTCATGATTACACTAATTCACGTGATAGAATATAATAGGTTGATTTCTGTCACTGTTCGCTTTCGGTTTTTTAAAATTTTAATTGGCTGAACAGTTCATTTTAGATCGCATGTATTAATCGATAACCTGCCCGCTACAGGACTTGGTAATATTGCAAAATTGGAAAATCAGCATATTTTGCTGCGTGGTTATAAAAGTGCTAAAACAAATTCATGACTCCTGGGAAAAATCAAGGAGTAGCTCTATACCTTGACATAATAACGTTTATTGATTTGTAAATTCAAGCTGAAAAGTTATTCTATTGAGATTGCATTTTGATTGTTGTTTTCAATGTCTGTAAGAAGTACCTGATGTCTTTAGCGGATATTTCGGGAAAAATATACTGCGCCTAAATCGCAAGAATCTCATGATCACACGAATTCATGTAATAGAATTTGAAAGGTTGATTTCTGTCTCTGTTCGCTTTCGGTTTTTTAAAATTTTAATTGGCTGAACAGTTTAATTTAGATCGCATGTTTTTATGAATAACTTGCTTGTTGCAGGACTGAGTAATATTGTTAGATTGAAAAATCAGCATATTTTGCTGCGTGGTTATGAGAGTGCTAAAATGATCTCATGACTCCTGGGAAAAATCAAGGAATGGCTCTATATATAGAGACCTAATAACGTTAATTGATTCCAAAATTTAATTCGAAAAGTTATTCTATTCAGATTGCATTTTGATTGTCTTTTTCAATGTCTGTAAGAAATACCTGATGTCTACAGATGATATTTCGTGAAAAATTTACTGCGCCCCAATCGCAAGAATCTCATGATTACACGAATTCACGTGATAGAATATAATAGGTTGATTTCTGTCTCTGTTTGCTTTCGGTTTTTTAAAATTTCAATTGGCTGAATAGCTTAATTTAGATCGCATGTTTTCATGTATAGTCTGCTCGCTGCAGGACTGGGTAATATTGTGAAATTGAAAAATAGCATATTTTGCTGCGTGGTTATAAAAGTGCTAAAATGATCTCATGACTCCTGGAAGAAATCAAGGAGTAGCTCTATACCTTGACATAATAACGTTAATTGATTTAAAAATTAAATTTGAAAAGTGATTTTATTGAGATTGCATTTTGATTGTTGTTTTCAATGTCTGTAAGAAGTACTTGATGTCTTTAGCAGATATTTCGGGAAAAATATACTGCGCCTCAATCGCAATGATCTCAAGATTACACGAATTCATGTAATAGAATATGAGAAGTTGATTTCTGTCTCTGTTTGCTTTCGGTTTTTTAAAATTTGAATTGGCTTAACAGTTCAATTTAGATAGCATGTATTCATGAAGAACTTGCTCGCTGCAGGACTGGGTAATATTGCCAAATTAAAAAATTAGCATATTTTGCTGCGTGGTTATAAGGGTGCTAAAATGATCTCAAGACTCCTAGGGAAAATCAAGGAATGGCTTTATATGTTGACATTATAACGTTAATTGATTTATAAATTCAATTCGAAAAGTTATTCGATTGAGATTGCATTTTGATTGTTGTTTTCAATGTCTGTAAGAAGTACCTGATGTCTTTAGCGGATATTTCGGGAAAAATATACTGCGCCCCAATCGCAAGAATCTCATGATTACACGAATTCATGTAATAGAATATGAGAGGTTGATTTCTGTCTCTGTTCGCTTTCGGTTATTAAAAATTTCAATTTGCTGAATAGTTAAATTTAGATCGCATGAACTCATGAATAACCTGCTCGCTACAGGACTTGGTAATATCGCAAAATTGAAAAATTAGCATATTTTTCTGCGTGGTTATAAGAGTGCTGACATAAATTCATGACTTTTAGGAAAAATCAAGGAATAGCTCTATACCTTGACATCATAACGTTGATTAATTTAAAAATTCAATTCGAAAAGTTATTTTATTGAGATTGCATTTTGATTGGTCTGTTCAATGTCTGTAAGAAATACCTGATGTCTTTAGCGGATATTTCGGGAAAAATATACTGCGCCTCAATCGCAAGAATCTCATGATTACACTTATTCACGTGATAGAATATAATAGGTTGATTTCTGTCTCTGTTCGCTTTCGGTTTTTTAAAATTTGAATTGGCTTAACAGTTCAATTTAGATCGCATGTATTATTGAATAACTTGCTCGCTGCAGGACTGAGTAATATTGTGAGATTAAAAAATCAGCATATTTTGCTGCGTGGGTATAGGAGTGCTGAAATGATCTCATGACTCCTGGGAAAAATCAAGGAAAGGCTCTATATATTGACATAATAACGTTAACTGATTTGAAAATTAAATTTGAAAAACTATTCTATTGAGATTGCATTTTGATTGATGTTTTCAATTTCTGTAAGAAATACCTGATGTCTTCAGATGATATTTCGGGAAAAATATACTGCGCCCCAATCGCAAGAATCTCATGATTACGGGAATTCACGTGATAGAATATAATAGGTTGATGTCTGTCTCTGTTTGCTTTCGGTTTTCTAAAAATTTAATTAGCTGCATAGTTCAATTTAGATCGCATGTATTCATGGATAGCCTGCTCGCTGCAGGACTGGGTTATATTGCGAAATTGAAAAATTAGCATATTTTGCTGCGTGGTTTTAAAAGTGCTGACATAAATTCATGACTTCTGGGAAAAATCAAGGAGTAGCTCTATACCTTGACATACTAACGTTAATTTATTTGAAAATTTAATTTGAAAAGTTATTCTATTGAGATTGAATTTTGATTGTCTTTTTTAATGTCTGTAAGAAATACATTATGACTTCAGATGATATTTCGTGAAAAATATACTGCGCCCCAATCGCATGAATCTCATGATTACACGAATTCACGTGCTAGAATATAATAGGTTGATTTCTGTCTCTGTTCGCTTTCGGTTCTTTAAAATTTCAATTGGCTGAATAGTTAAATTTAGATCGCATGTATTCATGGATAGCCTGCTCGCTGCAGGACTAGGTAATATTGCGAAATTGAAAAATTAGCATATTTTGCTGCGTCGTTATAAAAGTGCTAAAATGATCTCATGACTTCTGAAGAAATCAAGGAATGGCTCTATATATTGACATAATAACCTTGATTGATTTGAAAATTCAATTCGAAAAGTTATTCGATTGAGATTGCATTTTGATTGTCGTTTTCAATGTCTGTAAAAAATACCTGATGTCATCAGACGATATTTCGTGGAAAATATACTGCGCCCCAATCGCAAGAATTTCATGATTACACGAATTCACGTGATAGAATATAAGAGGTTGATTTCCGTATCTGTTCGCTTTCGGTTATTTAAAATTTTAATTCGCTGAATAGTTAAATTTAGATCGCAAGTATTTATGGATAACCTACCCGCTACAGGACTTGGTAATATTGCAAAATTGGAAAATCAGCATATTTCGCTGCGTGGTTACAAGAGTGCTGAAACAAATTCATGACTCCTGGTAAAATTCAAGGAGTAGCTCTATACCTTGAGATAATAACGTTAATTGATTTGAAAATTTAATTCGGAAAGTTATTTTATTGAGATTGCATTTTGATTGTTGTTTTCAAAGTCTGTAAGAAGTATCTGATGTCTTTAGCGGATATTTCGGGAAAAATATACTGCGCCTCAATCGCAAGAATCTCATGATTAAACGAATTCATGTAATAGAATATGAGAGGTTGATTTCTGTCTATGTTCGCTTTCGGTTTTTTAAAATTTCAATTGGCTGAACAGTTCAATTTAGATCGCATGTATTCATGAAGAACTTGCTCGCTGCAGGACTGGGTAATATTTTGAGATTAAAAAATCAGCATATTTTGCTACGTGGTTATAGGAGTGCTGAAATGATCTCATGACTCCTGGGAAAAATCAAGGAATAGCTCTATATATTGACATAATAACGTTAACTGATTTGAAAATTCAATTTGAAAAACTATTCTATTGAGATTGCATTTTGATTGATGATTTCAATTTCTGTAAGAAATACCTAAAGTCTTCAGATAATATTTCGGGAAAAATATACTGCGCCCCAATCGCAAGAATCTCATAATTACACGAATTCATGTGATAGAATATAATAGGTTAATGTCTGTCTCTGTTCGCTTTCAGTTTTTAAAATTTCAATTGGCTGCACAGTTCAATTCAGATCGCATATATTTATGAATAACCTGCCCGCTACAGGACTTAGTAATATTGCGAAATTGAAATCAGCATATTTTGCTGCGTGGTTATAAGAGTGCTGAAATAAATTCATGACTTCTGGGAAAAATCAAGGAGTAGCTCTATACCTTGACATAATAACGTTAATTGATTTGAAAATTGAATTCGTGCAGTTATTTTATTGAGATTGCATATTGATTGCTGTTTTCAATGTCTGTAAGAAGTACCTGATGTCTTTAGCAGATATTTCGGGAAAAATATACTGCGCCTCAATCGCAAAGATCTCAAGATTACACGAATTCATGTAATAGAATATGAGAAGTTGATTTCTGTCTCTGTTCGCTTTCGGTTTTGTAAAATTTCAATTGGCTTAACAGTTCAATTTAGATAGCATGTATTCATGAATAACTTGCTCGCTGCAGGACTGGGTAATATTGCGAAATTGAAAAATTGGCATATTTTGCTGCGTGGTTATAAGGGTGCTAAAATGATCTCATGACTCCCGGGGAAAATCAAGGAATGGCTCTATATGTTGACATAATAACGTTAATTGATTTAAAAATTCAATTCGAAAAGTTATTTTATTGAGATTGCATTTTGATTGTTCTTTTCAATGTCTGTAAGAAATACCTGATGTCTTTAGCGGATATTTCGGGAAAAATATACTGCGCCTCAATCGCAAGAATCTCATGATTACACTAATTCACGTGATAGAATATAATAGGTTGATTTCTGTCTCTGTTCGCTTTCGGTTTTTTAAAATTTCAATTGGCTTAACAGTTCTATTTAGATCGCATGTTTTAATGAATAACTTGCTCGCTGCAGGACTGAGTAATATTGTGAGATTAAAAAATCAGCATATTTTGCTGCTTAATTATAGGAGTGCTGAAATGATCTCATGTTTCCTGGGAAAAATCAAGGAATGGCTCTAGATATTGACATAATAACGTTAACTGATTTGAAAATTAAATTTGAAAAACTATTCTATTGAGATTGCATTTTGATTGATGTTTTCAATTTCTGTAAGAAATACCTGATATCTTCAGATGATATTTCGGGAAAAATATACTGCACCCCAATCGCAAGAATCTCATGATTACACGAATTCACGTGACAGAATATAATAGGTTGATGTCTGTCTCTGTTCGCTTTCGGTTTTCTAAAATTTGAATTAGCTGCATAGTTCAATTTAGATCGCATGTATTCATGGATAGCCTGCTCGCTGCAGGACTAGGTAATATTGCGAAATTGAAAAATTGGCATATTTTGCTGCGTGGTTATAGAAGTGCTAAAATGATCTCATGACTTCTGAAGAAATCAAGGAAAGGCTCTATATATTGACATAATAACCTTAATTGATTTGAAAATTCAATTCGAAACGTTATTCGATTGAGAATGCATTTTGATTGTCGTTTTCAATGTCTGTAAAAAATACCTGATGTCATCAGATGATATTTCGAGGAAAATATACTGCGCCTCAATCGCAAGAATTTCATGATTACAGGAATTCACGTGATAGAATATAAGAGGTTGCTTTCCGTATCTATTCGCTTTCGGTTATTTCAAATTTTAATTCGCTCAATACTTAAATTTAGATCGCAAGTATTCATGGAAAACCTGCTCGCTGCAGGACTTGGTAATATCGCAAAATTGAAAAATTAGCATATTTTGCTGCGTGGTTATAAATGTAAGGACATAAATTCATGACTTCTGGGAAAAATCAAGGATTAGCTATATACCTTGACATCATAACGTTAATTAATTAAAAAATTCAATTCGAAAAGTTATTTTATTGAGATTGCATTTTGATTGTTGTTTCCAATTTCTTTAAGAAATACCTGATGTATTTAGCGGATATTTCGGGAAACATATACTGCGCCTCAATCGCAAGCATCTCATGATTACACTAATTCACGTGATAGAATATAATAGGTTGATTTCTGTCTCTGTTCGCTTTCGGTGTTTTAAAATTTCAATTGGCTGCACAGTTCAATTCAGATCGCATGTATTTATGAATAACCTGCCCGCTACAGGACTTAGTAATATTGCAAAATTAAAAAATCAGCATATTTTGCTGCGTGGTTATAAGAGTGCTGAAACACATGCATGACTCCTGGGAAAAATCAAGGAGTAGCTCTATACCTTGACATAATAACGTTAATTGATTTGAAAATTTAATTCGAAATGTTATTCTATTGAGATTGAATTTTGATTGTCTTTTTCAATGTCTGTAAGAAATACATGATGTCTTCAGATGATATTTCGTGAAAAATATACTGCGCCCCAATCGCAAGAATCTCATGATTACACGAATTCACGTGATAAAATATAATATGTTGATTTCTGTGTCTGTTCGCTTTCGGTTTTTTAAAATTTCAATTTGCTGAATAGTTAAATTTAGATCGCATGTATTCATGGATAGCCTGCTCGCTGCAGGACAAGGTAATATTGCGAAATTGAAAAATTAGCAAATTTTGCTGCGTGGTTATAATAGTGCTAAAATGATCTCATGACTTCTGAAGAAATCAAGGAATAGCTCTATATATTGACATAATAACCTTAATTGATTTGAAAATTTAATTCGAAAAGTTATACGATTGAGATTGCATTTTGATTGTCGTTTTCAATGTCTGTAAAAAATACCTGATGTCATCAGATGATATTTCGTGGAAAATATACTGCGCCCCAATCGCAAGAATTTCATGATTACACGAATTCACGTGATAGAATATAAGAGGTTGATTTCCGTATCTGTTCGCTTTCGGTTATTTAAAATTTCAATTCGCTGGAAAGTTAAATTTAGATTGCAAGTATTTATGGATAACCTACCCGCTACAGGACTTGGTAATATTGCAAAATTGGAAAATCAGCATATTTCGCTGAGTGGTTACAAGAGTGCTGAAAGAAATTCATGACTTTTAGGAAAAATCAAGGAGTAGCTCTATACCTTGAGATAATAACGTTAATTGATTTGAAAATTTAATTCGAAAAGTTATTTAATTGAGATTGCATTTTGATTGTTGTTTTCAATGTCTGTGAGAAGTATCTGATGTCTTTAGCGGATATTTCGGGAAAAATATACTGCGCCTCAATCGCAAGAATCTCATGATTACACGAATTCATGTAATAGAATATGAGAGGTTGATTTCTGTCTCTGTTCGCTTTCGGTTTTTTAAAATTTCAATTGGCTGATCAGTTCAATTTAGATCGCATGTATTCATGAAGAACTTGCTCGCTGCAGGACTGGGTAATATTGTGAGATTAAAAAATCAGCATATTTTGCTACGTGCTTATAGGAGTGCTGAAATGATCTCATAACTCCTGGGATAAATCAAGGAATGGCTCTATATATTGACATAATAACGTTTACTGATTTGAAAATTCGATTTGAAAAACTATTCTATTGAGATTGCATTTTGATTGATGTTTTCAATTTCTGTAAGAAATACCTGAAGTCTTCAGATGATATTTCGGGAAAAATATACTGCGCCCCAATCGCAAGAATCTCATGATTACACGAATTCACGTGATAGAATATAATAGGTTGATGTCTGTCTCTGTTCGCTTACGGTTTTTTAAATTTTAATTATCTGCATGATTCAATATAGATCGCATGTATTCATATATAGCCTGCTCGCTGCAGGACTGGGTAATATTGTAAGATTAAAAAATCAGCATATTTTGCTGCGTGGTTATAGAAGTGCTAAAATCATCTCATGACTCCCGGGAAAAATCAAGGAATGGCTCTATATATTGACATAATAACGTTAATTGATTTGAAAATTCAATTCGTAAAGTTATTCTATTGAGATTGCATTTTGATTGTCTTTTTCAATGTCTGTAGGAAATACCTGATGTCTTCAGATTATATTTCGGGAAAAATATACTGCGCCCCAATCGCAAGAATCTCATGATTACCCGAATTCATGTAATAGAATATGAGAGGTTTATTTCTGTCTCTGTTCGCTTTCGGTTTTTTCAAATTTCAATTGGCTAAACAGTTCAATTTAGATAGCATGTATTCATAAATAACTTGCTCGCTGCAGAACTGGGTAATATTGTGAGATTCAAAAATCAGCATATTTTGCTGCGTGGTTATAGGAGTGCAAAAATGATCTCATGACTCCTGGGAAAAATCAAGGAGTAGCTCTATACCTTGACATAATAACGTTAATTGATTTGAAAATTTAATTCGAAATGTTATTCTATTGAGATTGAATTTTCATTGTCTTTTTCAATGTCTGTAAGAAATACATGATGTCTTCAGATGATATTTCGTGAAAAATATACTGCGCCCCAATCGCAAGAATCTCATGATTACACGAATTCACGTGATAAAATATAATATGTTGATTTCTGTCTCTGTTCGTTTCGGTTTTTTAAAATTTCAATTGGCTGAATAGTTAAATTTAGATCGCATGTATTCATGGATAGCCTGCTCGCTGCAGGACTAGGTAATATTGCGAAATTGAAAAATTAGCATATTTTGCTGCGTGGTTATAAAAGTGCTAAAATGATCTCATGACTTCTGAAGAAATCAAGGAATAGCTCTATATATTGACATAATAACCTTAATTGATTTGAAAATTCAATTCGGAAAGTTATTCGATTGAGATTGCATTTTGATTGATGTTGTCAATGTCTGTAAGAAATACCTGATGTCTTCAGATGATATTACCGAAAAAATATACCGCGCCCCAATCGCAAGAATCTCATGATTACACGAATTCGCGTGATAGAATATAATAGGTTGATTTCTGTCTTTGTTCGCTTTCGGTTTTTTTAAATTTCAAGTGGATGAATAGTTCAATTTAGTACGCATGTATTCATGGATAGCCTGCTCGCTGCAGGACTGGGTAATATTGCGAAATTGAAAAATCAGCATATTTTGCTGCGTGGTTATAAGAGTGCTGAAACAAATTCATGACTCCTGGGAAAAATCAAGCAGTAGCTCTATACCTTGACATAATAACGTTAATTGATTTGAAAATTTAATTCGAAAAGTTATTTTATTGAGATTGCATTTTGATTGTTGGTTCAAATGTCTGTAAGAAGTACCTGATGTCTTTAGCGGATATTTCGGGAAAGATATAATGCGCCTCAATCGCATGAATCTCATGATTACACGAATTCATGTAATAGAATATGAGAGGTTGATTTTGTCTCTGTTCGCTTTCGGTTTTTTAAAATTTCAATTGGCTGAACAGTTCAATTTAGATCGCATGTATTCATGGATAACCTGCTCGCTGCAGGACTAAATAATATTGTGAGATTGAAAAATCAGCATATTTTGCTGCGTGGTTATGAAAGTGCTGAAATGATCTCATGACTCCTGGGAAAAATCAAGAAATGGCTTTATATATAGAGACCTAATAACGTTAATTGATTCCAAAATTTAATTCGAAAAGTTATTCTATTGAGATTGCATTTTGATTGTCTTTTTAATGTCTGTAAGAATTACCTGATGTCTTCAGATGATATTTCGTGAAAAATATACTGCGTCCCAATTGCAAGAATCTCATGACTACACGAATTCACGTAATAGAATGTAATAGGTTGATTTTTGTCTCTGTTCGCTTTCGGTTTTTTAAAATTTCCATTGGCTAAACAGTTTAATTTTGATCGCATGTATTCATGAATAACTTGCTCGCTGCAGGACTGAGTAATATTGTGAGATTAAAAAATCAGCATATTTTGCTGCGTGGTTATAGGAGTGCTAGAATGATCTCATGACTCCTGGGAAAAATCAAGGAATGGCTCGATATATAGACCTAATAATGTTAATTGATTCCAAAATTTAATCCGAAAAGTTATTCTATTGAGATTGCATTTTGATTGTTGTTTTCAATGTCTGTAAGAAGTACCTGATGTCTTTAGCGGATATTTCGGGAAAAATATAATGCGCCTCAATCGCATGAATCTCATGATTACACGAATTCATGTATTAGAATATGAGAGGTTGATTTTTGTCTCTGTTCGCTTTCGGTTTTTTAAAATTTCAATTGGCTGAACAGTTCAATTTAGATCGCATGTATTCATGGATAACCTGCTCGCTGCAGGACTAAATAATATTGTGAGATTGAAAAATCAGCATATTTTGCTGCGTGGTTATGAAAGTGCTGAAATGATCTCATGACTCCTGGGAAAAATCAAGGAATGGCTCTATATATAGAGACCTAATAACGTTAATTAATTCCAAAATTTAATTCGAAAAGTTATTCTATTGAGATTGCATTTTAATTGTCTTTTTTAATGTCTGTAAGAATTACCTGATGTCTTCAGATGATATTTCGTGAAAAATATTCTGCGCCCCAATCGCAAAAATCTCATGATTACACGAATTCACGTAATAGAATGTAATAGGTTGATTTTTGTCTCTGTTCGCTTTCGGTTTTGTAAAATTTCCATTGGCTGAACAGTTCAATTCAGATCGCATGTATTTATGAATAACCTGCCCGCTACAGGACTTAGTAATATTGCAAATGTGAAAAATCAGCATATTTTGCTGCGTGGTTATAAGAGTGCTGAAACAAATTCATGACTCCTGGGAAAAATCAAGGAGTAGCTCTATACCTTTACATAATAACGTTAATTGATTTGAAAATTTAATTCGAAAAGTTATTTTATTGAGATTGCATTTTGATTGTTGTTTTCAATGTCTGTAAGAAGTACCTGATGACTTTAGCGGATATTTCGGGAAAAATATACTGCGCCTCAATCGCAAGAATCTCATGATTACACGAATTCATGTAATAGAATATGAGAGGTTGATTTCTGTCTCTGTTCGCTTTCGGTTTTTTTAAATTTCAATTGGCTGAACAGTTCAATTTAGATCGCATGTATTTATGAATAACTTGCTCGCTGCAGGACTTGTTAATATTGTGAGATTAAAAAATCAGCATATTTTGTTGCGTGGTTATAGGAGTGCTAAAATGATCTCATAACTCTTGGGAAAAATCAAGGAATGGCTCTATATATTGACATAATAACGTTAATTTATTGAAAAATTCAATTCGAAAAACTATTCTATTGAGATTGCATTTTGATTGATGATTTCAATGTCTGTAAGAAAAACCTGATGTCTTCAGATTATATTTCGGGAAAAATATTCTGCGCCCCAATCGCAAGAATCTCATGATTACACGAATTCACGTGATAGAATATAATAGGTTGATTTCTGTCTCTGTTCGCTTTTGGTTTTGTAAAATTTCAATTGACTGCACAGTTCAATTCAGATCGCATGTATTTATGAATAACCTGCGCGCTACAGGACTCGGTAATATTGCAAAATTAAAAAATCAGCATATTTTGCTGCGTAGTTGTAAAAGTGCTGAAACAAATTCATGACTCCTGGGAAAAATCAAGGAGTAGCTCTATACCTTGACATAATAACGTTAATTGATTTGAAAATTTAATTCGAAAAGTTATTTTATTGAGTTTGCATTTTGATTGTTGTTTCTAATGTCTGTAAGAAAAACCTGATGTCTTCAGATTATATTTCGGGAAAAATATTCTGCGCCCCAATCGCAAGAATCTCATGATTACACGAATTCACGTGAAAGAATATAATAGGTTGATTTCTGTCTCTGTTCGCTTTTGGTTTTGTAGAATTTCAATTGGCTGCACAGTTCAATTCAGATCGCATGTATTTGTGAATTACCTGCCCGCTACAGGACTAAGTAATAATGCAAATGTGAAAAATCAGCATATTTTGCTGCGTGGTTATAACAGTGCTGAAACAAATTCATGACTCCTGGGAAAAATCAAGGAGTAGCTCTATACCTTTACATAATAACGTTAATTGATTTGAAAATTTAATTCGAAAAGTTATTTTATTGAGATTGCATTTTGATTGTTGTTTTCAATGTCTGTAAGAAGTACCTGATGTCTTTAGCGGATATTTCGGGAAAAATATAATGCGCTTCAATCGCAAGAATCTTTTGATTACACGAATTCATGTAATAGAATATGAGAGGTTGATTTCTGTCTCTGTTCGCTTTCGGTTTTCTAAAATTTCAATTGGCTGAACAGTTCAATTTAGATCGCATGTATTCATGGATAACCTGCTCGCTGCAGGACTAAATCATATTGTGAGATTGAAAAATCAGCATATTTTGCTGCGTGGTTATGAAAGTTCTGAAATGATCTCATGACTCCTGGTAAAAATCAAGGAATGGCTCTATATATAGAGACCTAATAACGTTAATTGATTCCAAAATTTATTTCGAAAAGTTATTCAATTGAGATTGCATTTTGATTGTCTTTTTTAATGTCTGTAAGAATTACCTGATGTCTTCAGATGATATTTCGTGAAAAATATACTGCGCCCCAATCGCAAGAATCTCATGATTACACGAATTCACGTAATAGAATGTAATAGGTTGATTTTTGTCTCTGTTCGATTTCGGTTTTTTAAAATTTCCATTGGCTAAACAGTTCAATTTGGATCGCATGTATTCAAGAATAACTTGCTCGCTGCAGGACTGAGTAATATTGTGAGATTAAAAAATCAGCATATTTTGCTGCGTGGTTATAGGAGTGCTAGAATGATCTCATGACTCCTGGGAAAAATCAAGGAATGCTCTGTATATAGACCTAATAATGTTAATTGATTCCAAAATTCAATTCGAAAAGTTATTCTATTGAGATTGCATTTTGATTGTCTTTTTTAATGTCTGTAAGAATTACCTGATGTGTTCAGATGATATTTCGTGAAAAATATACTGCGCCCGAATCGCAAGAATCTCATGATTACACGAATTCACGTGATAGAATATAATAGGTTGATTTCTGTCTCTGTTCGCTTTCGGTTTATTAAAATTTCCATTGGCTGAACAGTTCAATTTAGATCGCATGTATTCATGAATAACGTGCTCGCTGCAGGACTGGGTAATATTGTAAGAATAAAAAATCAGCATATTTTGCTGCGTGGTTATAGGCGTGGTAAAATGATCTCATGACTCCTATAAAAAATTAAGGAATGGCTCTATATATAGACCTCATAATGTTAATTGATTCCAACATTTAATTCGAAAAGTTATTCTATTGAGATTGCATTTTGATTGATGTTTTCAATGTCTGTAAGAGATACCTGATGTCTTCAGATTATATTTCGGGAAAAATATTCTGCGCCCCAATCGCAAGAATCTCATGATTACACGAATTCACGTGATAGAATATAATAGGTTGATTTCTTCGCTTTCGGTTTTTTAAAATTTCAATTGGCTGAACAGTTCAATTTAGATCGCATGTATTCATGAATAACTTGCTCGTTGCAGGACTGGATAATATTGTGAGATTAAAAAATCAGCATATTTTGCTGCGTGGTGATACGAGTGCTAAAATGATCTCATAACTCTTGGGAAAAATCAAGGAATGGCTCTATATATTGACATATAACGTTAACTGATTTGAAAATTCAATTTGAAAAACTATTCTATTGAGATTGCATTTTGATTGATGTTTTCAATTTCTGTAAGAAATACCTGATGTCTTCAGATGATATTTTGGAAAAAATATACTGCGCCATAATCGCAAGAATCTCATGATTACACGAATTCACGTGATAGAATATAATAGGTTGATTTCTGTCTCTGTTCGCTTTCGGTTTTTTAAAATTTCAATTGGCTGCACAGTTCAATTCAGATCGCATGTATTTATGAATAACCTGCCCGCTACAGGACTAAGTAATATTGCAAATGTGAAAAATCAGCATATTTTGCTGCGTGGTTATAAGAGTGCTGAAACACATGCATGACTCCTGGGAAAAATCAAGGAGTAGCTCTATACCTTGACATAATAACGTTAATTGATTTGAAAATTTAATTCGAAATGTTATTCTATTGAGATTGAATTTTGATTGTCTTTTTCAATGTCTGTAAGAAATACATGATGTCTTCAGATGATATTTCGTGAAAAATATACTGCGCCCCAATCGCAAGAATCTCATGATTACACGTATTCACGTGATAAAATATAATATGTTGATTTCTGTGTCTGTTCGCTTTCGGTTTTTTAAAATTTCAATTTGCTGAATAGTTAAATTTAGATCGCATGTATTCATGGATAGCCTGCTCGCTGCAGGACAAGGTAATATTGCGAAATTGAAAAATTAGCAAATTTTGCTGCGTGGTTATAATAGTGCTAAAATGATCTCATGACTTCTGAAGAAATCAAGGAATAGCTCTATATATTGACATAATAACCTTAATTGATTTGAAAATTTAATTCGAAAAGTTATAATATTGAGATTGCATTTTGATTGTCGTTTTCAATGTCTGTAAAAAATACCTGATGTCATCAGATGATATTTCGTGGAAAATATACTGCGCCCCAATCGCAAGAATTTCATGATTACACGAATTCACGTGATAGAATATAAGAGGTTGATTTCCGTATCTGTTCGCTTTCGGTTTTTTAAAATTTCAATTGGCTGAACAGTTCAATTTAGTTATTCATGAATAACTTGCTCGCTGCAGGACTGGGTAATATTGTGAAATTAAAAAATCAGCATATTTTGCTGCGTGGTGATACGAGTGCTAAAATGATCTCATAACTCTCGGGAAAAAACAAGGAATGGCTCTATATATTGACATAATAACGTTAACTGATTTAAAAATTCAATTTGAAAAACTATTCTATTGAGATTGCATTTTGATTGATGTTTTCAATTTCTGTAAGAAATACCTGATGTCTTTAGCGGATATTTCGGGAAAAATATAATGCGCCTCAATAGCACGAATCTTTTGATTACATGAATTCATGTAATAGAATATGAGAGGTTGATTTCTGTCTCTGTTCGCTTTCGGTTTTCTAAAATTTCAATTGGCAGAACAGTTCAATTTAGATCGCATGTATTCATGAATAACTTGCTCGCTGCAGGACTGAGAAATATTGTGAGATTAAAAAATCAGCATATTTAGCTGCGTGGTTATAGGAGTGCTAGAATGATCTCATGACTCCTGGGAAAAATCAAGGAATAGCTCTATATATAGAGACCTAATAACGTTAATTGATTCCAAAATTTATTTCGAAATGTTATTCTATTGAAATTGCATTTTGATCGATGTTTTCAATGTCTGTAAGAAATACCTGATGTCCTCAGATGATATTACGTGAAAAATATACCGCGCCCCAAACGCAAGAATCTCATGATTACACGAATTCACGTGATAGAATATAATAGGTTGATTTCTGTCTTTGTTCGCTTTCGGTTTTTAAAAATTTCAATTGGATGAATAGTTCAATTTAGTTCGCATGTATTCATGGATAGCCTGCTCGCTGCAGGATTGGGTAATATTGCGAAATTGAAAAATCAGCATATTTTGCTGCGTGGTTACAAAAGTGCTGAAACAAATTCATGACTCCTGGGAAAAATCAATAAGTAGCTCCATACCTTGACATAATAACGTTAATTGATTTAAAAATTCATTTCCAAAAGTTATTTTATTGAGATTGCATTTTGATTGTTGTTTTCAATGTCTGTAAGAAATACCTGATGTCTTTAGCGGATATTTCAGGAAAAATATACTGCGCCTCAATCGCAAGCATCTCATGATTACTCTAATTCACGCGATAGAATATAATAGGTTGATTTCTGTCTCTGTTGGCTTTCGGTGTTTTAAAATTTCAATTGGCTGCACAGTTCAATTCAGATCGCATGTATTTATGAATAACTTGCTCGCTGCAGGACTGAGTAATATTGTGAGATTAAAAAATCAGCATATTTTGCTGCTTAATTATAGGAGTGCTGAAATGATCTCATGTTTCCTGGGAAAAATCAAGGAATGGCTCTAGATATTGACATAATAACGTTAACTGATTTGAAAATTAAATTTGAAAAACTATTCTATTGAGATTGCATTTTGATTGATGTTTTCAATTTCTGTAAGAAATACCTGATATCTTCAGATGATATTTCGGGAAAAATATACTGCACCCCAATCGCAAGAATCTCATGATTACACGAATTCACGTGACAGAATATAATAGGTTGATGTCTGTCTCTGTTCGCTTTCGGTTTTCTAAAATTTGAATTAGCTGCATAGTTCAATTTAGATCGCATGTATTCATGGATAGCCTGCTCGCTGCAGGACTTAGTAATATTGCAAAATTAAAAAATCAGCATATTTTGCTGCGTGGTTATAAGAGTGCTGAAACACATTCATGAATCCTGGGAAAAATCAAGGAGTAGCTCTATACCTTGACATAATAACGTTAATTGATTTGAAAATTTAATTCGAAAAGTTATTCTATTGAGATTGAATTTTGATTGTGTTATCAATGTCTGTAAGAAATACCTGATGTCTTCAGATGATATTTCGTGAAAAATATACTGCGCCCCAATAGCAAGAATCTCATGATTACACGAATTCACGTGATAGAATATAATAGGTTGATTTCTGTCTCTGTTCGCTTTCGGTTTTTTAAAATTTCAATTGGCTAAATAGTTAAATTTAGATCGCATGTATTCATGGATAGCCTGCTCGCTGCAGGACTAGGTAATATTGCGAAATTGAAAAATTGGCATATTTCGCTGCGTGGTTATAAAAGTGCTAAAATGATCTCATGACTTCTGAAGAAATCAAGGAAAGGCTCTATATATTGACATAATAACCTTAATTGATTTGAAAATTCAATTCGAAAAGTTATTCGATTGAGAATGCATTTTGATTGTCGTTTTCAATGTCTGTAAAAAATACCTGATGTCATCAGATGATATTTCGAGAAAAATATACTGCGCCCCAATCGCAAGAATTTCATGATCACACGAATTCACGTGATAGAATATAAGAGGTTGCTTTCCGTATCTATTCGCTTTCGGTTATTTCAAATTTTAATTCGCTGAATACTTAAATTTAGATCGCAAGTATTCATGGATAACCTGCTCGCTGCAGGACTTGGTAATATCGCAAAATTGAAAAATTAGCATATTTTGCTGCGTGGTTATAAAAGTAAGGACATAAATTCATGACTTCTGGGAAAAATCAAGGATTAGCTATATACCTTGACATCATAACGTTAATTAATTAAAAAATTCAATTCGAAAAGTTATTTTATTGAGATTGCATTTTGATTGTTGTTTCCAATGTCTTTAAGAAATACCTGATGTCTTTAGCGGATATTTCGGGAAACATATACTGCGCCTCAATCGCAAGCATCTCATGATTACACTAATTCACGTGATAGAATATAATAGGTTGATTTCTGTCTCTGTTCGCTTTCGGTGTTTTAAAATTTCAATTGGCTGCACAGTTCAATTCAGATCGCATGTATTTATGAATAACCTGCCCGCTACAGGACTTAGTAATATTGCAAAATTAAAAAATCAGCATATTTTGCTGCGTGGTTATAAGAGTGCTGAAACACATGCATGACTCCTGGGAAAAATCAAGGAGTAGCTCTATACCTTGACATAATAACGTTAATTGATTTGAAAATTTAATTCGAAATGTTATTCTATTGAGATTGAATTTTGATTGTCTTTTTCAATGTCTGTAAGAAATACATGATGTCTTCAGATGATATTTCGTGAAAAATATACTGCGCCCCAATCGCAAGAATCTCATGATTACACGAATTCACGTGATAAAATATAATATGTTGATTTCTGTGTCTGTTTGCTTTCGGTTTTTTAAAATTTCAATTTGCTGAATAGTTAAATTTAGATCGCATGTATTCATGGATAGCCTGCTCGCTGCAGGACTAGGTAATATTGCGAAATTGAAAAATTAGCAAATTTTGCTGCGTGGTTATAATAGTGCTAAAATGATCTCATGACTTCTGAAGAAATCAAGGAATAGCTCTATATATTGACATAATAACCTTAATTGATTTGAAAATTCAATTCGAAAAGTTATACGATTGAGATTGCATTTTGATTGTCGTTTTCAATGTCTGTGAAAAATACCTGATGTCATCAGATGATATTTCGTGGAAAATATACTGCGCCCAAATCGCAAGAATTTCATGATTACACGAATTCACGTGATAGAATATAAGAGGTTGATTTCCGTATCTGTTCGCTTTCGGTTATTTAAAATTTTAATTCGCTGGAAAGTTAAATTTAGATTGCAAGTATTTATGGATAACCTACCCGCTACAGGACTTGGTAATATTGCACAATTGGAAAATCAGCATATTTCGCTGAGTGGTTACAAGAGTGCTGAAAGAAATTCATGACTTTTGGGAAAAATCAAGGAGTAGCTCTATACCTTGAGATAATAACGTAAATTGATTTGAAAATTTAATTCGAGAAGTTATTTAATTGAGATTGCATTTTGATTGTTGTTTTCAATGTCTGTGAGAAGTATCTGATGTCTTTAGCGGATATTTCGGGAAAAATATACTGCGCCTCAATCGCAAGAATCTCATGATTACACGAATTCATGTAATAGAATATGAGAGGTTGATTTCTGTCTCTGTTCGCTTTCGGTTTTTTAAAATTTCAATTGGCTGATCAGTTCAATTTAGATCGCATGTATTCATGAAGAACTTGTTCGCTGCAGAACTGGGTAATATTGTGAGATTAAAAAATCAGCATATTTTGCTACGTGCTTATAGGAGTGCTGAAATGATCTCATAACTCCTGGGAAAAATCAAGGAATGGCTCTATATATTGACATAATAACGTTTACTGATTTGAAAATTCGATTTGAAAAACTATTCTATTGAGATTGCATTTTGATTGATGTTTTCAATTTCTGTAAGAAATACCTGAAGTCTTCAGATGATATTTCGGGAAAAATATACTGCGCCCCAATCGCAAGAATCTCATGATTACACGAATTCACGTGATAGAATATAATAGGTTGATGTCTGTCTCTGTTCGCTTACGGTTTTTTAAATTTTAATTATCTGCATAGTTCAATATAGATCGCATGTATTCATATATAGCCTGCTCGCTGCAGGACTGGGTAATATTGTAAGATTAAAAAATCAGCATATTTTGCTGCGTGGTTATAGAAGTGCTAAAATGATCTCATGACTCCCGGGAAAAATCAAGGAATGGCTCTATATATTGACATAATAACGTTAATTGATTTGAAAATTCAATTCGTAAAGTTATTCTATTGAGATTGCATTTTGATTGTCTTTTTCAATGTCTGTAAGAAATACCTGATGTCTTCAGATTATATTTCGGGAAAAATATACTGCGCCCCAATTGCAAGAATCTCATGATTACACGAATTCACGTGATAGAATATAATAGGTTGATTTCTGTCTCTGTTCGCTTTTGGTTTTTTAAAATTTCAATTGGCTGCACAGTTCAATTCAGATCGCATATATTTATGAATAACCTGCCCGCTACAGGACTTCGTAATATTGCAAAATTGAAATCAGCATATTTTGCTGCGTGGTTATAAGACTGCTGAAACAAATTCATGACTCCTGGGAAAAATCAAGGAGTAGCTCTATACCTTGACATAATAACGTTAATTAATTTGAAAATTTAATTCGAAAAGTTATTTTATTGAGATTGCATTTTGATTGTTGTTTCCAATGTCTGTGAGACGTACCTGATGTCTTTAGCGGATATTTCGGGAAAAATATACTTCGCCTCAATCGCAAGAATCTCATGATTACCCGAATTCATGTAATAGAATATAAGAGGTTGATTTCTGTCTCTGTTCGCTTTCGGTTTTTTAAAATTTCAATTGGCTGAATAGTTAAATTTAGATCGCATGTATTCATGGATAGCCTGCTCGCTGCAGGACTAGGTAATATTGCGGAATTGAAAAATTAGCAAATGTTGCTGCGTGGTTATAATAGTGCTAAAATGATCTCATGACTTCTGAAGAAATCAAGGAATAGCTCTATATATTGACATAATAACCTTAATTGATTTGAAAATTCAATTCGAAAAGTTATACGATTGAGATTGCATTTTGATTGTCGTTTTCAATTTCTGTAAGAAATACCTGAAGTCTTCAGATGATATTTCGGGAAAAATATACTGCGCCCCAATCGCAAGAATCTCATGATTACACGAATTCACGTGATAGAATATAATAGGTTGATTTCTGTCTCTGTTCGCTTACGGTTTTTAAAATTTTAATTGGCTGCATAGTTCAATTCAGATCGCATGTATTCATGGATAGCCTGCTCGCTGCAGGACTAGGTAATATTGCGAAATTGAAAAATTAGCATATTTTGCTGCGTGGTTATAAAAGTGCTAAAATGATCTCATGACTTCTGAAGAAATCAAGGAATGGCTCTATATATTGACATAATAACCTTAATTGATTTGAAAATTCAATTCGGAAAGTTATTCGATTGAGATTGCATTTTGATTGATGTTGTCAATGTCTGTAAGAAATACCTGATGTCTTCAGATGATATTACCGAAAAAATATACCGCGCCCCAATCGCAAGAATCTCATGATTACACGAATTCGCGTGATAGAATATAATAGGTTGATTTCTGTCTTTGTTCGCTTTCGGTTTTTTTAAATTTCAAGTGGATGAATAGTTCAATTTAGTACGCATGTATTCATGGATAGCCTGCTCGCTGCAGGACTGGGTAATATTGCGAAATTGAAAAATCAGCATATTTTCTGCGTGGTTATAAGAGTGCTGAAACAAATTCATGACTCCTGGGAAAAATCAAGGAGTAGCTCTATACCTTGACATAATAACGTTAATTGATTTGAAAATTTAATTCGAAAAGTTATTTTATTGAGATTGCATTTTGATTGTTGGTTCCAATGTCTGTAAGAAGTACCTGATGTCTTTAGCGGATATTTCGGGAAAAATATAATGCGCCTCAATCGCATGAATCTCATGATTACACGAATTCATGTAATAGAATATGAGAGGTTGATTTCTGTCTCTGTTCGCTTTCGGTTTTTTAAAATTTCAATTGGCTGAACAGTTCAATTTAGATCGCATGTATTCATGGATAACCTGCTCGCTGCAGGACTAAATAATATTGTGAGATTGAAAAATCAGCATATTTTGCTGCGTGGTTATGAAAGTGCTGAAATGATCTCATGACTCCTGGGAAAAATCAAGGAATGGCTCTATATATAGAGACCTAATAACGTTAATTGATTCCAAAATTTAATTCGAAAAGTTATTCTATTGAGATTGCATTTTGATTGTCTTTTTTAATGTCTGTAAGAATTACCTGATGTCTTCAGATGATATTTCGTGAAAAATATACTGCGCCCCAATTGCAAGAATCTCATGACTACACGAATTCACGTAATAGAATGTAATAGGTTGATTTTTGTCTCTGTTCGCTTTCGGTTTTTTAAAATTTCCATTGGCTAAACAGTTTAATTTAGATCGCATGTATTCATGAATGACTTGCTCGCTGCAGGACTGAGTAATATTGTGAGATTAAAAAATCAGCATATTTTGCTGCGTGGTTATAGGAGTGCTAGAATGATCTCATGACTCCTGGGAAAAATCAAGGAATGGCTCGATATATAGACCTAATAATGTTAATTGATTCCAAAATTTAATCCGAAAAGTTATTCTATTGAGATTGCATTTTGATTGTTGTTTTCAATGTCTGTAAGAAGTACCTGATGTCTTTAGCGGATATTTCGGGAAAAATATAATGCGCCTCAATCGCATGAATCTCATGATTACACGAATTCATGTAATAGAATATGAGAGGTTGATTTTTGTCTCTGTTCGCTTTCGGTTTTTTAAAATTTCAATTGGCTGAACAGTTCAATTTAGATCGCATGTATTTATGAATAACTTGCTCGCTGCAGGACTGGTTAATATTGTGAGATTAAAAAATCAGCATATTTTGTTGCGTGGTTATAGGAGTGCTAAAATGATCTCATAACTCTTGGGGAAAATCAAGGAATGGCTCTATATATCGACATAATAACGTTAATTTATTTAAAAATTCAATTCGAAAAACTATTCTATTGAGATTGCATTTTGATTGATGATTTCAATGTCTGTAAGAAAAACCTGATGTCTTCAGATTATATTTCGGGAAAAATATTCTGCGCCCCAATCGCAAGAATCTCATGATTACACGAATTTACGTGATAGAATATAATAGGTTGATTTCTGTCTCTGTTCGCTTTTGGTTTTGTAAAATTTCAATTGACTGCACAGTTCAATTCAGATCGCATGTATTTATGAATAACCTGCGCGCTACAGGACTCGGTAATATTGCAAAATTAGAAAATCAGCATATTTTGCTGCGTAGTTGTAAAAGTGCTGAAACAAATTCATGACTCCTGGGAAAAATCAAGGAGTAGCTCTATACCTTGACATAATAACGTTAATTGATTTGAAAATTTAATTCGAAAAGTTATTTTATTGAGATTGCATTTTGATTGTTGTTTTTAATGTCTGTAAGAAAAACCTGATGTCTTCAGATTATATTTCGGGAAAAAAATTCTGCGCCCCAATCGCAAGAATCTCATGATTACACGAATTCACGTGAAAGAATATAATAGGTTGATTTCTGTCTCTGTTCGCTTTTGGTTTTGTAGAATTTCAATTGGCTGCACAGTTCAATTCAGATCGCATGTATTTGTGAATTACCTGCCCGCTACAGGACTAAGTAATAATGCAAATGTGAAAAATCAGCATATTTTGCTGCGTTGTTATAACAGTGCTGAAACAAATTCATGACTCCTGGGAAAAATCAAGGAGTAGCTCTATACCTTTACATAATAACGTTAATTGATTTGAAAATTTAATTCGAAAAGTTATTTTATTGAGATTGCATTTTGATTGTTGTTTTCAATGTCTGTGAGAAGTACCTGATGTCTTTAGCGGATATTTCGGGAAAAATATAATGCGCTTCAATCGCAAGAATCTTTTGATTACACGAATTCATGTAAGAGAATATGAGAGGTTGATTTCTGTCTCTGTTCGCTTTCGGTTTTCTAAAATTTCAATTGGCTGAACAGTTCAATTTAGATCGCATGTATTCATGGATAACCTGCTCGCTGCTGGACTAAATAATATTGTGAGATTGAAAAATCAGCATATTTTGCTGCGTGGTTATGAAAGTTCTGAAATGATCTCATGACTCCTGGGAAAAATCAAGGAATGCTCTGTATATAGACCTAATAATGTTAATTGATTCCAAAATTTAATTCGGAAAGTTATTCTATTGAGATTGCATTTTGATTGTCTTTTTTAATGTCTGTAAGAATTACCTGATGTGTTCAGATGATATTTCGTGAAAAATATACTGCGACCCAATCGCAAGAATCTCATGATTACACGAATTCACGTGATAGAATATAATAGGTTGATTTCTGTCTCTGTTCGCTTTCGGTTTATTAAAATTTCCATTGGCTGAACAGTTCAATTTAGATCGCATGTATTCATGAATAACGTGCTCGCTGCAGGACTGGGTAATATTGTAAGAATAAAAAATCAGCATATTTTGCTGCGTGGTTATAGGCGTTGTAAAATGATCTCATGACTCCTATAAAAAATTAAGGAATGGCTCTATATATAGACCTCATAATGTTAATTGATTCCAACATTCAATTCGAAAAGTTATTCTATTGAGATTGCATTTTGATTGATGTTTTCAATGTCTGTAAGAAATACCTGATGTCTTCAGATTATATTTCGGGAAAAATATTCTGCGCCCCAATCGCAAGAATCTCATGATTACACGAATTCACGTGATAGAATATAATAGGTTGATTTCTGTCTCTGTTCGCTTTTGGTTTTGTAAAATTTCAATTGGCTGCACAGTTCAATTTAGATCGCATGTATTCATGGATAATCTACTCGCTGCAGGACTAAATAATATTGTGAGATTGAAAAATCAGCATATTTTGCTGCGTGGTTATGAAAGTGCTGAAATGATCTCATGACTCCTGGGAAAAATCACGGAATGGCTCTATATATAGAGACCAAATAACATTAATTGATTCCAAAATTTAATTCGAAAAGTTATTCTATTGAGATTGCATTTTGATTGTTGTTTTCAATGTCTGTAAGAAGTACCTGATGTCTTCAGCGGATATTTCAGGAAAAATATAATGCGCCTCAATCGCAAGAATCTCTTGATTACACGAATACATTTAATAGAATATGAGAGGTTGATTTCTGTCTCTGTTCGCTTTCGGTTTTTTAAAATTTCAATTGGCTGAACAGTTCAATTTAGATCGCATGTATTCATGAATAACTTGCTCGCTGCAGGACTGGATAATATTGTGAGATTAAAAAATCAGCATATTTTGCTGCGTGGTGATACGAGTGCTAAAATGATCTCATAACTCTTGGGAAAAATCAAGGAATGGCTCTATATATTGACATATAACGTTAACTGTTTTGAAAATTCAATTTGAAAAACTATTCTATTGAGATTGCATTTTGATTGATGTTTTCAATTTCTGTAAGAAATACCTGATGTCTTCAGATGATATTTTGGGAAAAATATACTGCGCCATAATCGCAAGAATCTCATGATTACACGAATTTACGTGATAGAATATAATAGGTTGATTTCTGTCTCTGTTCACTTTCGGTTTTTTAAAATTTCAATTGGCTGCACAGTTCAATTCAGATCGCATGTATTTATGAATAACCTGCCCGCTACAGGACTAAGTAATATTGCAAATGTGAAAAATCAGCATATTTTGCTGCGTGGTTATAAGAGTGCTGAAACAAATTCATGACTCCTGGGAAAAATCAAGGAATAGCTCTATACCTTTACATAATAACGTTAATTGATTTGAAAATTTATTTCGAAAAGTTATTTTATTGAGATTGCATTTTGATTGTTGTTTTCAATGTCTGGAAGAAGTACCTGATGTCTTTAGCGGATATTTCGGGAAAAATATAATGCGCCTCAATCGCAAGAATCTTTTGATTACACGAATTCATGTAATAGAATATGAGAGGTTGATTTCTGTCTCTGTTCGCTTTCGGTTTTCTAAAATTTCAATTGGCTGAACAGTTCAATTTAGATCGCATGTATTCATGAATAACCTGCTCGCTGCAGGACTAAATAATATTGTGAGATTGAAAAATCAGCATATTTTGCTGCGTGGTTATGAAAGTTCTGAAATGATCTCATGACTCCTGGTAAAAATCAAGGAATGGCTCTATATATAGAGACCTAATAACGTTAATTGATTTAAAAATTCAATTCCAAAAGTTATTTTATTGAGATTGCATTTTGATTGTTGTTTTCAATGTCTGTAAGAAATACCTGATGTCTTTAGCGGATATTTCAGAAAAAATATACTGCGCCTCAATCCCAAGCATCTCATGATTACTCTAATTCACGTGATAGAATATAATAGGTTGATTTCTGTCTCTGTTGGCTTTCGGTGTTTTAAAATTTCAATTGGCTGCACAGTTCAATTCAGATCGCATGTATTTATGAATAACCTGCCCGCTACAGGACTTAGTAATATTGCAAAATTGAAAAATCAGCATATTTTGCTGCGTGGTTATAAGAGTGCTGAAACACATTCATGACTCCTGGGAAAAATCAAGGAGTAGCTCTATACCTTGACATAATAACAATAATTTATTTGAAAATTTAATTTGAAAAGTTATTCTATTGAGATTGAATTTTGATTGTCTTTTTCAATGTCTGTAAGAAATACATTATGACTTCAGATGATATTTCGTGAAAAATATACTGCGCCCCAATCGCAAGAATCTCATGATTACACGAATTCACGTGCTAGAATATAATAGGTTGATTTCTGTCTCTGTTCGCTTTCGGTTTTTTAAAATTTCAATTAGCTGAATAGTTAAATTTAGATCGCATGTATTCATGGATAGCCTGCTCGCTGCAGGACTAGGTAATATTGCGAAACTGAAAAATTAGCATATTTTGCTGCGTGGTTATAAAAGTGCTAAAATGATCTCATGACTTCTGAAGAAATCAAGGAATGGCTCTATATATTGACATAATAACCTTGATTGATTTGAAAATTCAATTCGAAAAGTTATTCGATTGAGATTGCATTTTGATTGTCGTTTTTAATGTCTGTAAAAAATACCTGATGTCATCAGACGATATTTCGTGGAAAATATACTGCGCCCCAATCGCAAGAATCTCATGATTACACGAATTCATGTAATAAAATATGAGGGGTTGATTTCTGTCTATGTTCGCTTTTGGTTTTTTAAAATTTCAATTGGCTGAACAGTTCAATTTAGATCGCATGTATTCATGAAAAACTTGCTCGCTGCAGGACTGGGTAATATTTTGAGATTAAAATATCAGCATATTTTGCTACGTGGTTATAGGAGTGCTGAAATGATCTCATGACTCCTGGGAAAAATCAAGGAATGGCTCTATATATTGACATAATAACGTTAACTGATTTGAAAATTCAATTTGAAAAAATATTCTATTGAGATTGCATTTTGATTGATGTTTTCAATTTCTGTAAGAAATACCTGAAGTCTTCAGATGATATTTCGGGAAAAATATACTGCGCCCCAATCGCAAGAATCTCATGATTACACGAATTCATGTGATAGAATATAATAGGTTAATGTCTGTCTCTGTTCGCTTTCGGTTTTTAAAATTTCAATTGGCTGCACAGTTCAATTCAGATCGCATATATTTATGAATAACCTGCCCGCTACAGGACTTAGTAATATTGCAAAATTGAAATCAGCATATTCTGCTGCGTGGTTATAAGAGTGCTGAAACAAATTCATGACTTCTGGGAAAAATCAAGGAGTAGCTCTATACCTTGACATAATAACGTTAATTGATATGAAAATTGAATTCGTAAAGTTATTTTATTGAGATTGCATTTTGATTGTTGTTTTCAATGTCTGTAAGAAGTACCTGATGTCTTTAGCAGATATTTCGGGAAAAATATACTGCGCCTCAATCGCAAAGATCTCAAGATTACACGAATTCATGTAATACAATATGAGAGATTGATTTCTGTCTCTGTTCGCTTTCGGTTTTTTAAAATTTCAATTGGCTTAACAGTTCAATTTAGATAGCATGTATTCATGAATAACTTGCTCGCTGCAGGACTGGGTAATATTGCGAAATTGAAAAATTAGCATATTTTGCTGCGTGGTTATAAGGGTGCTAAAATGATCTCATGACTCCCGGGGAAAATCAAGGAATGGCTCTATATGTTGACATAATAACGTTAATTGATTTGAAAATTAAATTTGAAAAACTATTCTATTGAGATTGCATTTTGATTGATGTTTTCAATTTCTGTAAGAAATACCTGATGTCATCAGATGATATTTCGAGGAAAATATACTGCGCCTCAATCGCAAGAACCTCATGATTACACTAGTTCACGTGATAGAATATAATAGGTGGATTTCTGTCTCTGTTCGCTTTCGGTTTTTTAAAATTTCAATTGGCTTAACAGTTCAATTTAGATCGCATGTATTAATGAATAACTTGCTCGCTGCAGGACTGAGTAATATTGTGAGATTAAAAAATCAGCATATTTTGCTGCGTATTTATAGGAGTGCTGAAATGATCTCATGCTTCCTGGGAAAAATCAAGGAATGGCTCTAGATATTGACATAATAACGTTAACTGATTTGAAAATTAAATTTGAAAAACTATTCTATTGAGATTGCATTTTGATTGATGTTTTCAATTTCTGTAAGAAATACCTGATGTCATCAGATGATATTTCGAGGAAAATATACTGCGCCCTAATCGCAAGAATTTCATGATTACACGAATTCACGTGATAGAATATAATAGGTTGATTTCTGTCTCTGTTCGCTTTCGGTTTTTTAAAATTTCACTTGGCTGCACAGTTCAATTCAGATCGCATGTATTTATGAATAACCTGCCCGCTACAGGACTTAGTAATATTGCAAATGTGAAAAATCAGTATATTTTGCTGCGTGGTTATAAGAGTGCTGAAACAAATTCATGACTCCTGGGAAAAATCAAAGAGTAGCTCGATACCTTTACATAAAAACGTTAATTGATTTGAAAATTTAATTCGAAAAGTTATTTTATTGAGATTGCATTTTGATTGTTGTTTTCAATGTCTGTAAGAAGTACCTGATGTCTTTAGCGGATATTTCGGGAAAAATATACTGCGCCTCAATCGCAAGAATCTTATGATTACACGAATTCATGTAATAGAATATGAGAGGTTGATTTCTGTCTTTGTTCGCTTTCGGTTTTTTAAAATTTCAATTGGCTGAATTGTTCAATTTAAATCGCATGTATTCATGGATAACCTGCTCGCTGCAGGACTGAATAATATTGTGAGATTGAAAAATCGGCATATTTTGCTGCGTGGTTATGAGAGTGCTGAAATGATCTCATGACTCCTGGGAAAAATCAAGGAATGGCTCAATATATAGAGACCTACTTACGTTAATTGATTCCAAAATTTAATTCGAAAAGTTATTTTATTGAGATTGCATTTTGATTGTTGTTTTCAATGTCTGTAAGAAGTACCTGATGTCTTTAGCGGATATTTCGGGAAAAATATACTGCGCCTCAATCGCAAGAATCTTATGATTACACGAATTCATGTAATAGAATATGAGAGGTTGATTTCTGTCTTTGTTCGCTTTCGGTTTTTTAAAATTTCAATTAGCTGAATAGTTAAATTTAGATCGCATGTATTTATGGATAACCTGCTCGCTGCAGGACTGGGTAATATTGCGAAATTGAAAAATTAGCATATTTTGCTGCGTGGTTATAAGAGTGCAAAAATGATCTCATGACTCCTGGGAAAAATTAAGGAATGGCTCTCTATATAGAGACCTAATAACGTTAATTGATTCCAAAATTTAATTCGAAAAGTTATTCTATTGAGATTGCATTTGAATTGTCTTCTTTAATGTCTGTAAGAATTACCTTAAGTCTTTGAATTATATTTCGTGAAAAATATACTGCGCCCCAATCGCATGAATCTCATGATTACACAAATTCACGTAATAGAATATAATAGGTTGATTTCTGTCTCTGTTCGCTCTCGGTTTTTTAAAATTTCAATTGGCTAAATAGTTAAATTTAGATCGCATGTATTCATGGATAGCCTGCTCGCTGCAGGACTGGGTAATATTGCGAAATTGAAAAATTAGCATATTTTGCTGCGTGGTTATAAGAGTGCAAAAATGATCTCATGACTCCTGGGAAAAATTAAGGAATAACTCTATATATTGACATAATAACCTTAATTGATTTGAAAATTCAATTCGAAAAGTTATGCGATTGAGATGGCATTTTGATTGTTGTTTTCAATGTCTGTAAGAAGTACCTGATGTCTTTAGCGGATATTTCGGGAAAAATATACTGCGCCTCAATCGCAAGAATCTCATGATTACACGAATTCATGTAATAGAATATAAGAGGTTGATTTCTGTCTCTGTTCGGTTTCGGTTTTTTAAAATTTCAATTGGCTGAATAGTTCAATTAAGATTGCATGTATTTAAGGATAACGGTCTCGCTGCAGGACTGGGTAATATTGTGAGATTTAAAAATCAGCATATTTTGCTGCGTGGTTATGAGAGTGCTAAAATGATCTCATGACTTCTGGGAAAAATCAAGGAATTGCTCTATATATAGAGACCTAATAACTTCAATTGATTCCAAAATTAAATTCGAAAAGTTATTCTATTGAGATTGCATTTTGATTGTCTTTTTCAATTTCCGTAAGAAATGCCTGATGTTTTCAGATGATATTTTGGGAAAAATATACTGCGCCCCAATCGCAAGAATCTCATGATTACACGAATTCACGTGATAGAATATAATAGGTTCATTTCTTTCTCTGTTCGCTTTCGGTTTTTTAAAATTTCACTTGGCTGCACAGTTCAATTCAGATCGCATGTATTTATGAATAACCTGCCCGCTACAGGACTTAGTAATATTGCAAATGTGAAAAATCAGTATATTTTGCTGCGTGGTTATAAGAGTGCTGAAACAAATTCATGACTCCTGGGAAAAATCAAAGAGTAGCTCGATACCTTTACATAAAAACGTTAATTGATTTGAAAATTTAATTCGAAAAGTTATTTTATTGAGATTGCATTTTGATTGTTGTTTTCAATGTCTGTAAGAAGTACCTGATGTCTTTAGCGGATATTTCGGGAAAAATATACTGCGCCTCAATCGCAAGAATCTTATGATTACACGAATTCATGTAATAGAATATGAGAGGTTGATTTCTGTCTTTGTTCGCTTTCGGTTTTTTAAAATTTCAATTGGCTGATTTGTTCAATTTAAATCGCATGTATTCATGGATAACCTGCTCGCTGCAGGACTGAATAATATTGTGAGATTGAAAAATCGGCATATTTTGCTGCGTGGTTATGAGAGTGCTGAAATGATCTCATGACTCCTGGGAAAAATCAAGGAATGGCTCAATATATAGAGACCTACTTACGTTAATTGATTCCAAAATTTAATTCGAAAAGTTATTTTATTGAGATTGCATTTTGATTGTCTTTTTTAATGCCTGTAAGAATTACCTGATGACTTCAGATGATATTTCGTGAAAAATATACTGCGCCCCAATCGCAAGAATCTCATGATTACACGAATTCACATGATAGAATACAATAGGTTGATTTCTGTCTCTGTTCGCTTTCGGTTTTTTAAAATTTCAATTGGCTGCACAGTTCAATTCAGATCGCATGTATTTATGAATAACTTGCCCGCTACAGGACTTAGTAATATTGCAAATGTGAAAAATCAGCATATTTTGCTACGTGGTTATAAGAGTGCTGAATCAAATTCATGACTCCTGGGAAAAATCAAGGAGTAGCTCTATACCTTTACATAAAAACGTTATTTGATTTGAAAATTAAATTCGAAAAGTTATTTTATTGAGATTGCATTTTGATTGTTGTTTTCAATGTCTGTAAGAAGTACCTGATGTCTTTAGCGGATATTTCGGGAAAAATATACTGCGCCTCAATCGCAAGAATCTCATGATTACACGAATACATGTAATAGAATATGAGAGGTTGATTTCTGTCTTTGTTCGCTTTCGGTTTTTTAAAATTTCAATTAGCTGAATAGTTAAATTTAGATCGCATGTATTTATGGATAACCTGCTCGCTGCAGGACTGGGTAATATTGCGAAATTGAAAAATTAGCATATTTTGCTGCGTGGTTATAAGAGTGCAAAAATGATCTCATGACTCCTGGGAAAAATCAAGGAATGGCTCTCTATATAGAGACCTAATAACGTTAATTGATTCCAAAATTTAATTCGAAAAGTTATTCTATTGAGATTGCATTTGAATTGTCTTTTTTAATGTCTGTAAGAATTACCTTAAGTCTTTGAATTATATTTCGTGAAAAATATACTGCGCCCCAATCGCATGAATCTCATGATTACACAAATTCACGTAATAGAATATAATAGGTTGATTTCTGTCTCTGTTCGCTCTCGGTTTTTTAAAATTTCAATTGGCTAAATAGTTAAATTTAGATCGCATGTATTCATGGATAGCCTGCTCGCTGCAGGACTGGGTAATATTGCGAAATTGAAAAATTAGCATATTTTGCTGCGTGGTTATAAGAGTGCAAAAATGATCTCATGACTCCTGGGAAAAATTAAGGAATAACTCTATATATTGACATAATAACCTTAATTGATTTGAAAATTCAATTCGAAAAGTTATGCGATTGAGATGGCATTTTGATTGTTGTTTTCAATGTCTGTAAGAAGTACCTGATGTCTTTAGCGGATATTTCGGGAAAAATATACTGCGCCTCAATCGCAAGAATCTCATGATTACACGAATTCATGTAATAGAATATAAGAGGTTGATTTCTGTCTCTGTTCGGTTTCGGTTTTTTAAAATTTCAATTGGCTGAATAGTTCAATTAAGATTGCATGTATTTAAGGATAACGGTCTCGCTGCAGGACTGGGTAATATTGTGAGATTTAAAAATCAGCATATTTTGCTGCGTGGTTATGAGAGTGCTAAAATGATCTCATGACTTCTGGGAAAAATCAAGGAATTGCTCTATATATAGAGACCTAATAACTTCAATTGATTCCAAAATTAAATTCGAAAAGTTATTCTATTGAGATTGCATTTTGATTGTCTTTTTCAATGTCTGTAAGAAATACCTGATGTCTTCAGATGATATTTCGTGAAAAAAAAACTGCGCCCCAATCGCAAGAATCTCATGGTTACACGAATTCACGTGATAGAATATAATAGGTTGATTTCTGTCTCTGTTCGCTTTCGGTTTTTTAAATTTTCAATTCGCTGAACAGTTTAATTTAGATCGCATGTCTTCATGAATAACTTGCTCGCTGCAGGACTGAGTAATATTGTGAGATTAAAAAATCAGCATATTTTGCTGCGTGGTTATAGGAGTGCTGGAATGATCTCATGACTCCAATAAATAATTAAGGAATGGCTCCATATATAGACCTAATAATGTTAATTGATTCCAACATTTAATTCGAAAAGTTATTCTATTGAGATTGCATTTAGATTGATGTTTTCAATGTCTGTAAGAAATACCTGATGTCTTCAGATGATATTTCGGGAAAAACATACTGCGCCCCAATCGCAAGAATCTCATGATTACACGAATTCACGTGATAGAATATAATAGGTTGATGTCTGTCTCTGTTCGCTTTCGGTTTTCTAAAATTTCGATTGGCAGAATAGTTCAATTTAGATCGCATGTATTCATGAATAGCCTGCTCGCTGCAGGACTGGGTAATATTGCGAAATTGAGAAATTAGCATATTTTGCTGCGTGGTTATAGGAGTGCTAAAATGATCTCATGACTCCTGAGAAAAATCAAGGAATGGCTCTATATATTGACATAATAACCTTAATTGATTTGAAAATTCAATTCGAAAGGTTATCCGATTGAGATTGCATTTTGATTGTTGTTTTCATTGTCTGTAAGAAGTACCTGATGTCTTTAGCGGATATTTCGGGAAATATATACTGCGCCTCAATCAAAAGAATCTCATGATTGCACGAATTCATATAATAGAATCTGAGAGGTTGATTTCTGTCTCTGTCCGATTTCGGTTTGTTAAAATTTCAATTCGCTGAACAGTTCAATTTAGATCGCATGTATTCATAAATAGCCTGCTCGCTGCAGGACTGGGTAATATTGCGAAATTGAGAAATTAGCATATTTTGCTGCGTGGTTATAGGAGTGCTAAAATGATCTCATGACTCCTGGGAAAAATCAAGGAATGGCTCAATATATAGAGACCTACTTACGTTAATTGATTCCAAAATTTAATTCGAAAAGTTATTCTATTGAGATTGCATTTTGATTGTCTTTTTTAATGTCTGTAAGAATTACCTGATATCTTCAGATGATATTTCGTGAAAAATATACTGCGCCCCAATCGCAAGCATCTCATGATTACACGAATTCACATGATAGAATATAATAGGTTGATTTCTGTCTCTGTTCGCTTTCGGTTTTTTAAAATTACAATTGGCTGCACAGTTCAATTCAGATCGCATGTATTTACGAATAACCTGCCCGCTACAGGACTTAGTAATATTGCAAATGTGAAAAATCAGCATATTTTGCTACGTGGTTATAATAGTGCTGAAACAAATTCATGACTCCTGGGAAAAATCAAGGAGTAGCTCTATACCTTTACATAAAAACGTTAATTGATTTGAAAATTAAATTCGAAAAGTTATTTTATTGAGATTGCATTTTGATTGTTGTTTTCAATGTCTGTAAGAAGTACCTGATGTCTTTAGCGGATATTTCGGGAAAAATATACTGCGCCTCAATCGCAAGAATCTCATGATTACACGAATTCATGTAATAGAATTTAAGAGGTTGATTTCTGTCTCTGTTCGGTTTCGGTTTTTTAAAATTTCAATTAGCTAAATAGTTCAATTCAGATCGCATGTATTCATGGTTAACCTGCTCGCTGCAGGACTGAGTAATATTGTGAGATTGAAAAATCAGCATATTTTGCTGTGTGGTTATGAAAGTGCTAAAATGATCTCATGACTTCCGAAAAAAATCAAGGAATGGCTCTATATATAGAGACCTAATAACGTTAACTGATTCCAAAATTTAATTCGAAAAGTTATTCTATTGAGATTGCATTTTGATTGTCTTTTTCAATGTCTGTAAGAAATACCTGATGTCTTTTGATGATATTTCGTGAAAAATATACTGCGCCCCAATCGCAAGAATCTCATGATTACACGAATTCACGTGATAGAATATAATAGGTTGATGTCTGTCTCTATTCGCTTTTGGTTTTCTAAAATTTCAATTGGCTGAATAGTTCAATTTAAATCGCATGTATTCATGAATAGCCTGCTCGCTGCAGGACTAGGTAATATTGCGAAATTGAATAATTAGCATATTTTGCTGCGTGGTTATAGGAGTGCTAAAATGATCTCATGACTCCTGAGAAAAATCAAGGAATGGCTCTATATATTGACATAATAACGTTAACTGATTTGAAAATTCAATTTGAAAAACTATTCTATTGAGATTGCATTTTGATTGATGTTTTCAATTTCTGTAAGAAATACCTGATGTCTTCAGATAATATTTCGGGAAAAACATACTGCGCCCCAATCGCAAGAATCTCATGATTACACGAATTCACGTGATGGAATATAATAGGTTGATGTCTGTCTCTGTTCGCTTTCGGTTTTCTAAAACTTCAATTGGCTGAATAGTTCAATTTAGATCGCATGTATTTATGGATAGCCTGCTCGCTGCAGGACTAGGTAATATTGCGAAATTGAAAAATTAGCATATTTTGCTGCGTTGTTATAGGAGTGCTAAAATGATCTCATGACTCCTGGGAAAAATCAAGGAATGGCTCTATATATTGCCATAATAACGTTAATTGATTTGAAAATTTAATTCGAAAAGTTATTTTATTGAGATTGCATTTTGATTGTTGTTTTCAATGTCTGTATGAAGTACCTGATGTCTTTAGCGGATATTTCGGGAAAAATATACTGCGCCTCAATTGCAAGTATCTCCTGATTACACGAATTCATGTAATAGAATATGAGAGGTTGATTTCTGTCTCTGTTCGTATTCGGTTTTTTAAAATTTCAATTGGCTGAATAGTTCGATTTAGATCGCATGTATTCATAGATAGCCTGCTCGCTGCGGGACTGGGTAATATTGTGAAGTTTAAAAATCAGCATATTTTGCTGCGTGGTTATGAGAGTGCTAAAATGATCTCATGACTCCTGGGAAAAATCAAGGAATTGCTCTATGTATAGAGACCTAATAACTTCAATTGATTCCAAAATTTAATTCGAAAAGTTATTCTATTGAGATTGCATTCTGATTGTCTTTTTCAATGTCTGTAAGAAATACCTGATGTCTTCAGATGATATTTCGTGAAAAATATACTGCGCCCTAATCGCAAGAATCTCATGATTACACGAATTCACGTGATAGAATATAATAGGTTGATTTCTGTCTCTGTTCGCTTTCGGGTTTTTAAAATTTTATTTGACTGAACAGTTCAATTTAGATCGCATGTATTAATGGATAACTTGCTCGCTGCAGGACTGAGTAATATTGTGAGATTAAAAAATCAGCATATTTTGCTGCGTGGTTATGAGAGTGCTGAAATGATCTCATGACTCCTGGGAAAAATCAAGGAATGGCTCTATATATAAAGACCTAATAACGTTAATTGATTCCAAAATTTAATTCGAAAAGTTATTCTATTGATATTGCATTTTGATTGTCTTTTTTAATGTCTGTAAGAAATACCTGATGTCTTCAGATGATATTTCGTGAAAAATATACTGCGCCCCAATCGCAAAAATCTCATGATTACACGAATTCAAGTGATAGAATATAATAGGTTGATTTCTGTCTCTGTTCGCTTTCGGTTTTTTAAAATTTCATTTGGCTGAATAGTTTAATTTAGATACCATGTATTTATGAATAACTTGCTCGCTGCAGGACTAAGTAATATTGTGAGATTAAAAAATCAGCGTATTTTGCTGCGTGGTTATAGGAGTGCTAAAATGATCTCATAACTCTTGAGAAAAATCAAGGAATGGCTCTATATAGTGACATCATAACGTTAATTGATTTAAAAATTCAATTCGAAAAGTTATTCGATTGAGATAGCATTTTGATTGTTGTTTTCAATGTCTGTAAAAAATACCTGATGTCATCAGATGATATTTCGAGGAAAATATACTGCGCCCCAATCGCAAGAATTTCATGATTACACGAATTCACGTGATAGAATATAAGAGGTTGATTTCCGTATCTATACGCTTTCGGTTAATTAAAATTTTATTTCGCTGAATAGTTAAATTTAGATCGCAAGTATTCATGGATAACCTGCCCGCTGCAGGACTTGGTTATATTGCAAAATTAAAAAATTAGCATATTTTGCTGCGTGGTTACAAGAGTGCTGAAACAAATTCATGACTCCTGGGAAAAATCAAGGAGTAGCTCTATACCTTGACATAATAACGTTAATTGAATTGAAAATTTAATTCGAAAAGATATTTTATTGAGATTGCATTTTGATTGTTGTTTTCAATGTCTGTAAAAAGTACCTGATGTCTTTAGCGGATATTTCGGGAAAAATATACTGCGCCTCAATTGCAAGAATCTCATGATTTCACGAATTCATGTAATAGAATATGAGAGGTTGATTTCTGTCTCTGTTAGCTTTCGGTTTTTTAAAATTTCAATTGGCTGAATAGTTCAATTTAGATCGCATGTATTCATGGATAACCTGCTCGCTGCAGGACTGGGTAATATTGTGAGATTAAAAAATCAGCATATTTTGCTGCGTGGTTATAGGAGTGCTGAAATGATCTCATGACTCCTGGGAAAAATCAAGGAGTAGCTCTATACCTTGACAAATTAACGTTAATTGATTTGAAAATTTAATTTGAAAAACTATTCTATTGAGATTGCATTTTGATTGATGTTTTCAATGTCTGTAAGAAATAACTGATGTCTTCAGATGATATTTCGATAAAAATATACTGCGCCCCAATCGCAAGAATCTCATGATTACACGAAATCACGTGATAGAATATAATTGTTTGATTTCGGTCTCTGTTCGCTTTCGGTTTTTTAAAATTTCAATTGGCTGAATAGTTCAATTTAGATCGCATGTATTTATGGATAGCCTGCTCGCTACAGGACTGGGTAATATTGCGAAATTGAAAAATTAGCATATTTTGCTGCGTGGTTATAGGAGTGCTAAAATGATCTCATGACTCCCGGGGAAAATCAAGGAATGGCTCTATATATTGACATAATAACGTTAACTGATTTGAAAATTCAATTTGAAAAACTATTCTATTGAGATTGCATTTTGATTGATGTTTTCAATTACTGTAAGAAATGCCTGATGTCTTCAGATGATATTTTGGGAAAAATATACTGCGCCCCAATCGCAAGAATCTCATGATTACACGAATTCACGTGATAGAATATAATAGGTTCATTTCTTTCTCTGTTCGCTTTCGGTTTTTCAAAATTTCAATTGACTGCACAGTTCAATTCAGATCGCATGTATTTATGAATAACCTGCCCGCTACAGGACTTGATAATATTGCAAATGTGGAAAATCAGCATATTTTGCTACGTGGTTATAAGAGTGCTGAAACAAATTCATGACTACTGGGAAAAATCAAGAAGTAGCTCTATACCTTTACATAAAAACGTTAATTGATTTAAAAAATTAAATTCGAAAAGTTATTTCATTGAGATTGCATTTTGATTGTTGTTTTCAATGTCCGTAAGAAGTACCTGATGTCTTTAGCGGATATTTCGGGAAAAATATACTGCGCCTCAATCGCAAGAATCTTATGATTACACGAATTCATGTAATAGAATATGAGAGGTTGATTTCTGTCTTTGTTCGCTTTCGGTTTTTTAAAATTTCAATTGGCTGAATAGTTCAATTTAGATCGCATGTATTCATGGATAACCTGCTCGCTGCAGGACTGAATAATATTGTGAGATTGAAAAATCAGCATATTTTGCTGCGTGGTTATAGGAGTGCTGAAATAATCTCATGACTTCCGGGGAAAATCAAGGAATGGCTCTATATATTGACATAATAACGTTAATTGATTTAAAAATTCAATCCGAAAAGTTATTCGATTGAGATTGCATGTTGATTGTTGTTTTCAATGTCTGTAAAAAATACCTGATGTCATCAGATGATATTTCGAGGAAAATATACTGCGCCCCAATCGCAAGAATTTTATGATTACACGAATTCACGTGATAGAATATAAGAGGTTGATTTCCGTATCTATTTGCTTTCGGTTATTTAAAATTTTAATTCGCTGAATAGTTAAATTTAGATCGTAAGTATTCATGGATAACCTGCCCGCTACAGAACTTGGTAATATTGCAAAATTGAAAAATCAGCACATTTTGCTGCGTGGTTACAAGAGTGCTGAAACAAATTCATGACTCCTGGGAAAAATCAAGGAGTAGCTCTATACCTTTACATAAAAACGTTAATTGATTTAAAAAATTAAATTCGAAAAGTTATTTCATTGAGATTGCATTTAGATTGTTGTTTTCAATGTCTGTAAGAAGTACCTGATGTCTTTAGCGGATATTTCGGGAAAAATATACTGCGCCTCAATCGCAAGAATCTCATGATTACACAAATTCACGTGATAGAATATAATAGGTTGATGTCTGTCTCTGTTCGCTTTCGGTTTTCTAAAATTTCAATTGGCTGAATGGTTCAATTTAGATCGCATGTATTCATTGATAGCCTGCTCGCTGCAGGACTGGGTAATATTGCGAAATTGAAAAATTAGCATATTTTGCCGCGTGGTTATAGGAGTGCTAAAATGATCTCATGACTCCTGGGAAAAATCAAGGAATGGCTCTATATATTGACATAATAACCTTAATTGATTTGAAAATTCAATTCGAAAAGTTATTCGATTGAGATTGCATTTTGATTTTTTTTTTCAATGTCTGTAAGTAGTACCTCATGTCTTTAGTGGATATTTCGGGAAAAATATACTGCGCCTCAATCGCAAGAATCTCATGATTACACGAATTCATGTAATAGAATATAAGAGGTTGATTTCTGTCTCTGTTCGCTCTCGGTTTTTTAAAATTTCAATTGGCTAAATAGTTCAATTTAGATCGCATGTATTCATGGATAACCTGCTCGCTGCAGGACTGAGTAATATTGTGAGATTGAAAAATCAGCATATTTTGCTGCGTGGTTCTGAGAGTGCTGAAATGATCTCATGACTCCTGGGGAAAATCAAGGAATGGCTCTATATATAGAGACCTAATAACGTTAATTGATTCCAAAATTTAATTCGAAAAGTTTTTCTATTGAGATTGCATTTTGATTGTCTTTTTTAATGTCTGTAAGAATGACCTAATGTCTTCAGATGATATTTCGTGAAAAATATACTGCGCCTCAATCGCATGAATCTCATGATTACACGAATTCACGTGATAGAATATAATAGGTTGATTTCTGTCTCTGTTCGCTTTCGGTTCTTTAAAATTTTAATTGGCTGAACAGTTCAATTTAGATCGCATGTATTCATGGATAACTTGCTCGCTGCAGGACTGGGTAATATTGTGAGATTTAAAAATCAGCATATTTTGCTGCGTGGTTATGAGAGTGCTGAAATGATCTCATGACTCCTGGGAAAAATCAAGGAATGGCTCTATATATAGAGACCTAATAACGTTAATTGATTCCAAAATTTATTTCGAAAAGTTTTTCTATTGAGACTGCATTTTGATTGTCTTTTTTAATGTCTGTAAGAATGACCTAATGTCTTCAGATGATATTTCGTGAAATATATACTGCGCCTCAATCGCATGAATCTCATGATTACACGAATTCACGTGATAGAATATAATAGGTTGATTTCTGTCTCTGTTCGCTTTCGGTTTTTTAAAATTTCAATTGGCTGAATAGTTCAATTTAGATCGCATGTATTCATGGATAGCCTGCTCGCTGCAGGACTGCGTAATATTGCGAAATTGAAAAATTAGCATATTTTTCTGCGTGGTTATAAGCGTGCTAAAATGATCTCATGACTCCTGGGCAAAATCAAGGAATGGCTCTATATATTGACATAATAACCTTAATTGATTTAAAAATTTAATTCGAAAAGTTATTCTATTGAGATTGCATTTTGATTGTCTTTTTCAATGTCTGTAAGAAATACCTGATGTCTTCAGATAATATTTCGTGAAAAATATACTGCGCCCCAATCGCAAAAATCTCATGATTACACGAATTCACGTGATAGAATATAATAGGTTGATTTCTGTCTCTGTTTGCTTTCGGTTTTTTAAAATTTCAATTTGCTGCACAGTTCAATTCAGATCGCATGTATTTATGAATAACCTGCACGCTACAGGACTTAGTAATATTGCAAATGTAAAAAATCAGCATATTTTGCTGCGTGGTTATAAGAGTGCTGAAAAAAATTCATGACTCCTGGGAAAAATCAAGGAGTAGCTCTATACCTTTACATAAAAACGTTAATTGATTTGAAAATTTAATTCGAAAAGTCATTTTATTGAGATTGCATTTTGATTGTTGTTTTCAATGTCTGTAAGAAGTACCTGATGTCTTTAGCGGATAATTTGGGAAAAGTATACTGCGCCTCAATCGCAAGAATCTCATGATTACACGAATTCATGTAATAGAATATGAGAGGTTGATTTCTGTCTTTGTTCGCTTTCGGTTTTTTAAAATTTCAATTGGCTAAATAGTTTAATTTAGATCGCATGTATTCATGAATAACTTGCTCGCTGCAGGACTAAGTAATATTGTGAGATTAAAAAATCAGCGTATTTTGCTGCGTGGTTATAGGAGTGCTAAAATGATCTCATAACTCTTGGGAAAAATCAAGGAATGGCTCTATATAGTGACATCACAACGTTAATTGATTTAAAAATACAATTCGAAAAGTTATTCGATTCAGATTGCATTTTGATTGTTGTTTTCAATGTCTGTAAAAAATACCTGATGTCATCAGATGATATTTCGAGGAAAATATACTGCGCCCCAATCGCAAGAATTTCATGATTACACGAATTCACGTGATAGAATATAAGAGGTTGATTTCCGTATCTATTAGCTTTCGGTTAATTAAAATTTTAATTCGCTGAATAGTTAAATTTAGATCGCAAGTATTTATGGATAACCTGCCCGCTGCAGGACTTGGTAATATTGCAAAATTGAAAAATTAGCATATTTTGCTGCGTGGTTACAAGAGTGCTGAAACAAATTCATGACTCCTGGGAAAAATCAAGGAGTAGCTCTATACCTTGACATAATAACGTTAATTGATTTAAAAATTTAATTTGAAAAACTATTCTATTGAGATTGCATTTTGATTGATGTTTTCAATGTCTGTAAGAAATACCTGATGTCTTCAGATGATATTTCGATAAAAATATACTGCGCCCTAATCGCTAGAATCTCATGATTACGTGAATTCACGTGATAGAATATAATTGGTTGTTTTCGGTCTCTGTTCGCTTTCGGTTTTTTAAAATTTCAATTGGCTGAATAGTTCAATTTAGATCGCATGTATTTATGGATAGCCTGCTCGCTGCAGGACTGGATAATATTGCGAAATTGAAAAATTAGCATATTTTGCTGCGTGGTTATAGGAGTGCTAAAATGATCTTATGACTCCCGGGGAAAATCAAGGAATAACTCAATATATTGACATAATAACGTTAACTGATTTGAAAATTCAATTTGAAAAACTATTCTATTGAGATTGCATTTTGATTGATGTTTTCAATTTCTGTAAGAAATACCTGATGTCTTCAGATGATATTTTGGGAAAAATATACTGCGCCCCAATCGCAAGAATCTCATGATTACACGAATTCACGTGATAGAATATAATAGGTTCCTTTCTTTCTCTGTTCGCTTTCGGTTTTTTAAAATTTCAATTGGCTGCACAGTTGAATTTAGATCGCATGTATTTATGAATAACCTGCCCGCTACAAGACTTAGTAATATTGCAGATGTGAAAAATCAGCATATTTTGCTGCGTGGTTATAAGAGTGCTGAAACAAATTCATGACTCCTGGGAAAAATCACAGAGTAGCTCTATACCTTTACATAAAAACGTTAATTGATTTGAAAATTTAATTCGAAAAGTTATTTTATTGAGATTGCATTTTGATTGTTGTTTTCAATGTCTGTAAGAAGTACCTGATGTCTTTAGCGGATATTTCGGGAAAAATATACTGCGCCTCAATCGCAAGAATGTTATGATTACACGAATTCATGTAATAGAATATGAGAGATTGATTTCTGTCTTTGTTCGCTTTCGGTTTTTTAAAATTTCAATTGGCTGAATTGTTTAATTTAAATCGCATGTATTCATGGATAACCTGCTCGCTGCAGGACTGAATAATATTGTGAGATCTAAAAATCAGCATATTTTGCTGCGTGGTTATGAGAGTGCTGAAATGATCTCATGATTCCTGGGAAAAATCAAGGAATGGCTCTTTATATAGAGACCTAATAACGTTAATTGATTCCAAAATTTAATTCGAAAAGTTATTCTATTGAGATTGCATTTTGATTGTCTTTTTCAATGTCTGTAAGAAATACCTGATGTCTTCAGATGATATTTCGTAAAAAATATACTGCGCCCCAATCGCATGAATCTCATGATTACACGAATTCACGTGATAGAATATAATAGGTTGATTTCTGTCTCTGTTCGCTCTTGGTTTTTTAAAATTTCAATTGGCTAAATAGTTAAATTTAGATCGCATGTATTCATGGATAGCCTGCTGGCTGCAGGACTGGGTAATATGGCGAAATTGAAAAATTAGCATATTTTGCTGCGTGGTTATAAGACTGCTAAAATGATTTCATGACTCCTGGGAAAAATCAAGGAATGGGTCTATATATTGACATAATAACCTTAATTGATTTGAAAATTCAATTCGAAAAGTTATGCGATTGAGATTGCATTTTGATTGTTGTTTTCAATGTCTGTAAGAAGTACCTGATGTCTTTAGCGGATATTTCGGGAAAAATATAGTGCGCCTCAATTGCAAGAATCTCATGATTACACGAATTCATGTAATAGAATATATGAGGTTGATTTCTGTCTCTGTTTGGTTTCGGTTTTTTAAAATTACAATTGGCTGAATAGTTCAATTAAGATCGCATGTATTTAAGGATAACGTGCTCGCTGCAGGACTGGGTAATATTGTGAGATTTAAAAATCGGCATATTTTGCTGCGTGGTTATGAGAGTGCTAAAATAATCTCATGACTCCTGGGAAAAATCAAGGAATTGCTCTATATATAGAGACCTAATAACTTCAATTGATTTCAAAATTTAATTCGAAAAGTTATTCTATTGAGATTGCATTTTGATTGTCTTTTTCAATGTCTGTAAGAAATACCTGATGTCTTTAGATGATATTTCGTGAAAAATATAACTGCGCCCTAATCGCAAGAATCTCATGATTACACGAATTCACGTGATAGAATATAATAGGTTGATTTCTGTCTCTGTTCGCTTTCGGTTTTTGAAAATTTTAATTGGCTGAACAGTTCAATTTAGATCGCATGTATTCATGGATAACTTGCTCGCTGCAGGACTGGGTAATATTGTGAGATTAAAAAATCAGCATATTTTGCTGCGTGGTTATGAGAGTGCTGAAACGATCTCATGACTCCTGGGAAAAATCAAGGAATGGCTCTATATATAGAGACCTAATAACGTTAATTGATTCCAAAATTTAATTCGAAAAGTTATTCGATTGAGATTGCATTTTGATTGTTGTTTTCAATGTCTGTAAAAAATACCTGATGTCATCAGATGATATTTCGAGGAAAATATACTGCGCCCCAATCGCAAGAATTTCATGATTACACGAATTCACGTGATAGAATATAAGAGGTTGATTTCCGTATCTATTCGCTTTCGGTTAATTAAAATTTTAATTCGCTGAATAGTTAAATTTAGATCGCAAGTATTTATGGATAACCTGCCCGCTGCAGGACTTGGTAATATTGCAAAATTGAAAAATTAGCATATTTTGCTGCGTGGTTACAAGAGTGCTGAAACAAATTCATGACTCCTGGGAAAAATCAAGGAGTAGCTCTATACCTTGACATAATAACGTTAATTGATTTGAAAATTTAATTCGAAAAGTTATTTTATTGAGATTGCATTTTGATTGTTGTTTTCAATGTCTGTAAGAAGTACCTGATGTCTTTAGCGGATATTTCGGGAAAAATATAGTGCGCCTCAATTGCAAGAATCTCATGATTACACGAATTCATGTAATAGAATATGAGAGGTTGATTTCTGTCTCTGTTAGCTTTCGGTTTTTTAAAATTTCAATTGGCTGAATAGTTCAATTTAGATCGCATGTATTCATGGATAACCTGCTCGCTGCAGGACTGGGTAATATTGTGAGATTAAAAAATCAGCATATTTTGCTGCGTGGTTATGGAAGTGCTGAAATGATCTCATGACTCCTGGGAAAAATCAAGGAGTAGCTCTATACCTTGACATAATAACGTTAATTGATTTGAAAATTTATTTTGAAAAAATATTCTATTGAGATTCATTTTGATTGATGTTTTCAATGTCTGTAAGAAATACCTGATGTCTTCAGATGATATTTCGATAAAAATATACTGCGCCACAATCGCAAGTATCTCATGATTACACGAATTCACGTGATAGAATATAATTGGTTGAATTCGGTCTCTGTTCGCTTTCGGTTTTTTAAAATTTCAATTGGCTGAATAGTTCAATTTAGATCGCATGTATTCATGGATAACCTGCTCGCTGCAGGACTGAATAATATTGTGAGATTGAAAAATCAGCATATTTTGCTGTGTGGTTATGAAAGTGCTAAAATGATCTCATGACTTCTGAAAAAAATCAAGGAATGGCTCTATATATAGAGACCTAATAACGTTAACTGATTCCAAAATTTAATTCGAAAAGTTATTCTATTGAGATTGCATTTTGATTGTCTTTTTCAATGTCTGTAAGAAATACCTGATGTCTTTTGATGATATTTCGTGAAAAATATACTGCGCCCCAATCGCAAGAATCTCATGATTACACAAATTCACGTGATAGAATATAATAGGTTGATTTCTATCTCTGTTCGCTTTCGGTTTTTTAAAATTTCCATTGGCTGAACAGTTCAATTTAGATCGCATGTATTCATGAATAACTTGCTCGCTGCAGGACTGGGTAATATTGTAAGATTAAAAAATCAGCATATTTTGCTGCGTGGTTATAGGAGTGCTGAAATGATCTCATGACTCCTATGAAAAATCAAGGAATGGCTCTATATATAGACCTAATAATGTTAATTGATTCCAACATTTAATTCGAAAAGTTATTCTATTGAGATTGCATTTAGATTGATGTTTTCTATGTCTGTAAGAAATACCTAATGTCTTCAGATGATATTTCGGGACAAACATACTGCGCCCCAATCGCAAGAATCTCATGATTACACGAATTCACGTGATAGAATATAATAGGTTGATCTCTGTCTCTGTTCGCTTTTGGTTTTCTAAAATTTCGATTGGCAGAATAGTTCAATTTAGATCGCATGTATTCATGAATAGCCTGCTCGCTGCAGGACTGGGTAATATTGCGAAATTGAAAAATTAGCATATTTTGCTGCGTGGTTATAGGAGTGCTAAAATGATCTCATGACTCCTGAGAAAAATCAAGGAATAGCTCTATATATTGACATAATAACCTTAATTGATTTGAAAATTCAATTCGAAAAGTTATCCGATTGAGATTGCATTTTGATTGTTGTTTTCAATGTCTGTAAGAAGTACCTGATGTCTTTAGCGGATATTTCGGGAAATATATACTGCGCATCAATCAAAAGAATCTCATGATTGCACGAATTCATGTAATAGAATCTGAGAGGTTGATTTCTGTCTTTGTTCGCTTTCGGTTTTTTAAAATTTCAATTGGCTGAATAGTTTAATTTAGATCGCATGTATTCATGGATAACCTGCTCGCTGCAGGACTGAATAATATTGTGAGATTGAAAAATCAGCATATTTTGCTGCGTGGTTATGAGAGTGCTGAAATGATCTCATGACTTCTGGGAAAAATCAAGGAATGGCTCTCTATATAGAGACCTAATAACGTTAATTGATTCCAAAATTTAATTCGAAAAGTTATTCTATTAAGATTGCATTTTGATTGTCTTTTTTAATGTCTGTAAAAATTACCTAAAGTCTTCAGATGATATTTCGTGAAAAATATACTGCGCCCCAATCGCATGAATCTCATGATTACACGAATTCACGTGATAGAATATAATAGGTTGATTTCTGTCTCTGTTCGCTCTCGGTTTTTTGAAATTTCAATTGGCTAAATAGTTAAATTTAGATCGCATGTATTCATGGATAGCCTGCTCGCTGCAGGACTGGGTAATATTGCGAAATTGAAAAATTAGCATATTTTGCTGCGTGGTTATAGAAGTGCTAAAATGATCTCATGATTCCTGAGAAAAATCAAGGAATAGCTCTATATATTGACATAATAACCTTAATTGATTTGAAAATTCAATTCGAAAAGTTATCCGATTGAGATTGCATTTTGATTGTTGTTTTCAATGTCTGAAAGAAGTACCTGATGTCTTTAGCGGATATTTCGGGAAATATATACTGCGCCTCAATCGCAAGAATCTCATGATTACACGAATTCATGTAATAGAATATAAGAGGTTGATTTCTGTCTGTGTTTGCTTTCGGTTTTTTAAAATTTCAATTGGCTGAATAGTTCAATTAAGATCGCATGTATTTAAGGATAACGTGCTCGCTGCAGGACTGGGTAATATTGTGAGATTTAAAAATCAGCATATTTTGCTGCGTGGTTATGAGAGTGCTGAAATGATCTCATGACTCCTGGGAAAAATCAAGGAATTGCTCTATATATAGAGACCTAATAACTTCAATTGATTCCAAAATTTAATTCGAAAAGTTATTCTATTGAGATTGCATTTTGATTGTCTTTTTCAATGTCTGTAAGAAATACCTGATGTCTTCAGATGATATTTCGTGAAAAATATACTGCGCCCCAATCGCAAGAATCTCATGGTTACACGAATTCACGTGATAGAATATAATAGGTTGATTTCTGTCTCTGTTCGCTTTCGGTTTTTTAAATTTTCAATTCGCTGAACAGTTTAATTTAGATCACATGTGTTCATGAATAACTTGCCCGCTGCAGGACTGAGTAATATTGTGAGATTAAAAAATCAGCATTCTTTGCTGCGTGGTTATAGGAATGCTAAGATGATCTCATGACTCCTGGGGAAAATCAAGGAATAGCTCTATATATTGACATAATAACGTTAACTGATTTGAAAATTCAATTTGAAAAACTATCCTATTGAGATTGCATTTTGATTGATGTTATCAATTTCTGTAAGAAATACCTGATGTCTTCGGATGATACTTCGGGAAAAATATACTGCGCCCCAATCGCAAGAATCTCATTATTACACGAATTCATGTGATTGAATATAATAGGTTGATGTCTGTCTCTGTTTGCTTTCGATTTTTTAAAATTTCAATTGGCTGAATAGTTCAATTTAGATCGCATGTATTCATGGATAGCCTGCTCGCTGCAGGACTGGGTAATATTACGAAATTAAAATATTAGCATATTTTGCTGCGTGGTTATAGGAGTGCTGAAATGATCTCATGACTTCCGAGGAAAATCAAGGAATGGCTCTATATATTGACATAATAACGTTAATTGATTTAAAAATTCAATTCGAAAAGTTATTCGATTGAGATTGCATGTTGATTGTTGTTTTCAATGTCTGTAAAAAATACCTAATGTCATCAGATGATATTTCGAGGAAAATATACTGCGCCCTAATCACAAGAATTTTATGATTACACGAATTCACGTGATAGAATATAAGAGGTTGATTTCCGTATTTATTCGCTTTCGGTTATTTAAAATTTTAAGTCGCTGAATAGTTAAATTTGGATCGTAAGTATTCATGGATAACCTGCCCGCCACAGAACTTGGTAATATTGCAAAATTGAAAAATCAGCACATTTTGCTACGTGGTTACAAGAGTGCTGAAACAAATTCATGACTTCTGGGAAAAATCAAGGAGTAGCTCTATACCTTGACATGATAACGTTAATTGATTTGAAAATTCAATTCGAAAAGTTATTCGATTGAGATTGCATTTTGATTGTTGTTTTCAATGTCTGTAAAAAATACCTGATGTCATCAGATGATATTTCGGGAAAAATATACTGCGCCCCAATCGCAAGAATCACATGATTACACAAATTCACGTGATAGAATATAATAGGTTGATGTCTGTCTCTGTTCGCTTTCGGTTTTCTAAAATTTCAATTGGCTGAATAGTTCAATTAAGATCGCATGTATTTATGGATAGCCTGCTCGCTGCAGGACTGGGTAATATTGCGAAATTGAAAAATTAGCATATTTTGCTGCGTGGTTATAGGAGTGCTAAAATGATCTCATGACTCCCGGGGAAAATCAAGGAATGGCTCTATATATTGACATAATAACATTAACTGATTTGAAAATTCAATTTGAAAAACTATTCTATTGAGATTGCATTTTGATTAATGTTTTCAATTTCTGTAAGAAATACCTGATGTCTTCAGATAATATTTCGGGAAAAATATACTGCGCCCCAATCGAAGAATCTCATGATTACACGAATTCACGTGATAGAATATAATAGGTTGATGTCTTTTTCTGTTCGCTTTCGGTTTTCTAAAACTTCAATTGGCTGAATAGTTCAATTTAGATCGCATGTATTCATGGATAGCCTGCTCACTGCAGGACTAGGTAATATTGCGAAATTGAAAAATTAGCATATTTTGCTGCGTGGTTATAGGAGTGCTAAAATGATCTCATGACTCCTGGGAAAAATCAAGGAATGGCTCTATATATTGACATAATAACCTTAATTGATTTAAAAATTTAATTCGAAAAGTTATTCGATCGAGATTGCATTTTGATTGTTGTTTTCAAGGTCTGTGAGAAGTACCTGATGTCTTTAGCGGATATTTCGGGTAAAATATACTGCGCCTCAAACGCAAGAATCTCATGATTGCACAAATTTATGTAATAGAATATGAGAGGTTGATTTCTGTCTCTGTTCGCTTTCGGTTTTCTAAAATTTTAATTGGCTGGATAGTTCAATTTAGATCGCATGTATTCATGGATAGCCGGCTCGCTGCAGGACTGGGTAATATTGCGAAATTGAAAGATTAGCATATTTTGCTGCGTGGTTATAGCAGTGCTAAAATGATCCCATGACTCCCGGGGAAAATCAAGGAATGGCTCTATATATTGACATAATAACGTTAATTGATTTGAAAATTCAATTCGAAAAGTTATTCCATTGCGATTGCATTTTGATTGTTGTTTTCAATGTCTGTAAAAAATACCTGATGTCATCAGAAGACATTTCGAGGAAAATATACTGCGCCCCAATCGCAAGAATTTCATGATTACACGAATTCACGTGGTAAAATATAAGAGGTAGATTTTCGTATCTATTCGCTTTCGGTTATTTAAAATTTTAATTCGCTGAATAGTTAAATTTAGATCGCAAGTATTCATGGATAACCTGCCAGATACAGAACTTGCTAATATTGTTAAATTGAAAGATCAGCATATTTTGCTGTGTGGTTACAGGGGTGCTGAAACAAATTCATGACTCCTGCGAAAAATCAAGGAGTAGCTCTATACCTTGACATAATAACGTTAATTGATTTGAAAATTTAATTCGAAAAGTTATTTATTGAGATTGCATTTTGATTGTTGTTTTCAATGTCTGTATGAAGTACCTGATGTCTTTAGCGGATATTTCGGGAAAAATATACTCCGCCTCAATTGCAAGTATCTCCTGATTACACGAATTCATGTAATAGAATATGAGAGGTTGATTTCTGTCTCTGTTCGTTTTCGGTTTTTTAAAATTTCAATTGGCTGAATAGATCAATTTAGATCGCATGTATACATAGATAGCCTGCTCGCTGCGGAACTGGGTAATATTGTGAGATTCAAAAATCAGCATATTTTGCTGCGTGGTTATGAGAGTGCTAAAATGATCTCATGACTCCTGGGAAATATCAAGGAATGGCTCTATATATTGACATAATAACCTGAATTGATTTGAAAATTGAATTCGAAAATTTATTCCATTGAGATTGCATTTTGATTGTTGTTTTCAATGTCTGTAAGAAGTACCTGATGCCTTTAGCGGATATTTCGGGAAAAATATACTGCGCCTCAATTGCAAGTATCTCCTGATTACACGAATTCATGTAATAGAATATGAGAGGTAGATTTCTGTCTCTGTTCGTTTTCGGTTTTTCAAAATTTCAATTGGCTGAATAGTTCAATTCAGATCGCATATATTCATGGATAACCTGCTCGCTGCGGGACTGGGTAATATTGTGAGATTTAAAAATCGGCATATTTTGCTGAGTGGTTATAGAAGTGCTAAAATGATCTCATGACTCCTGGGAAAAGTCAAGGAATGCCTCTATATACTGACATAATAACGTTAACTGATTTGAAAATTCAATTTGAAAAACTATTCTATTGAGATTGCATTTTGATTGATGTTTTCAATGTCTGTTAGAAATACCTGATGTCTTCAGATGATATTTCGGGAACAATATACTGCGCCACAATCGCAAGAATCTCATGATTACACGAATTCACGTAAAAGAATATAATAGGTTGATGTCTGTCTCTGTTCGCTTTCGGATTTCTAAAATTTCAATTGGCTGAATAGTTTAATTTAGATTGCATGTATTTATGAATAACTTGCTCGCTATAGGACTGGGTAATATTGTGAGATTGAAAAATCAGGATATTTCGCTGCGTGGTTAAGGAGTGCTAAAATGATCTCATGACTCCCGGGGAAAATCAAGGAATGGCTCTATATATTGACATAATAACGTTAACTGATTTGAAAATTCAATTTGAAAAACTATTCTATTGGGATTGCATTTTGAATGATGTTTTCAATTTCCGTAAAAAATACCTGATGTCTTCAGAGGATATTTTGGGAAAAATATACTGCGCCCCAATCGCAAGAATCTTATGATTACACGAATTCACGTGATAGAATATAATAGGTTGATGTCTGTCTCTGTTCACTTTTGGTTTTCTAAAATTTCAATTGGCTGGATAGTTCAATTTAAATCGCATGTATTCATGAATAGCCTGCTCGCTGCAGGACTGGGTAATATTGCGAAATTGAAAAATTAGCATATTTTGCTGCGTGGTTATAGGAGTGCTAAAATGATCTCATGACTCCCGGGAAAAATCAAGGAATGACTCTATATATTGACATAATAACTTTAATTGATTTGAAAATTCAATTCGAAAAGTTATTCGATAAAGATTGCATTTTGATTATTGTTTTGAATGACTCTAAAAAATACCTGATGTCTTTAGATGAAATTGCAGGGAAATCAAACTGCGCCTCAATCGCAAGAATCTAATGATCACTCTTATTTCTTTTATAGACGAGAATGAGTTGATTTCTGTATCTGTTCGCTGTCAGTAATACATTATTCGGATTCGCTGAATGAAAAAATTCAGATTGCAATCATTCGCGAATAACCTGCTTGCTACAGGACTTAGTAATGTTGCAAAATTGGAAAATAAGTTTTATTTTGCTGCGCGGTTATGAGAGTGCTAAAATAAATTTATGTATCCTGGGAAAAATCAAGGAGTGGCTCTAAATATTGACATTATAAAGTTAATTGATTTAAAAATTCAATTCGAAAAGTTATTCTCTTGAGATAGCATATTGATTGTTGTTTTCAATGTCTCAAAAAAATACCTGATGTCTTTAGATGATATTTCAGAGAAATTATGCTGCGCCTCAATCGCAAGAATCTGATGATTACACGAATTTCTTTGATAGAGTAGAATAGGTTGATTTCTGTTTATGTGCGCTTTCAGGTATTTATAATCTTAATTCGCTAGAAAAAAATATTTAGATCGCAATCATACGCAAATAATGTGCTTGATACAGGACTAGGTGATATTGCAAAATTGGAAAATGAGCATATTTTGCTGCGCGGTTACAAAAGTTGTAGAATAAATTCAATTCCCAAAGTAATTCTATTAAGATTGCATTTTGATTGTTGTTTTTAATATCTCTAAAAAATATCTGATGTCTTTAGATGAAATTCCAGGGAAATTATACCGTGCCTCAATCGCAAGAATCTAATGATCACTAATTTCTTTGATAGACGAGAATAAGTTGATTTCTGTATCTGTTCGCTTTCAGTTATGCATAATCTTGATTCGCTGGAAAGAAATATTTTGATCCCAGCTATACGCGGATAATCTGCTTGGTACAGGACTAGGTTATGTTGCAATATTAGGAAATGAGCATATTTTGCTGCGCGGTTATGAAAGTCCTAAAATAAGTTCATGACTCCTGGGAAAAATCAAGGAATGGCTCTAAATATTGACATAATAACGTTAATTGATTTGAAAATTCAATTCGAAACGATATTCTATTGCGATTGCATTTTGATTGTTGTTTTCAATGTCTCAAAAAAATACCTGATGTATTCAGATGATATTTCGGGGAAATTATACTGCGCCTCAATTGCAAGAATCCAATGAACACTCTTATTTATCTGATAGACGAGAATAAGTTGATTTCTGTATCTGTTTGCTTTCAGTTATTCATTATTTCAATGCGCTGAATAGAAAAAATCAGATCGTAATTATTCTTGTATAACCTGCTTGCTCCAGGACCAGGTAATATTGCAAAATTAAAAAATGTGCATATTTTGCTGCGCGGTTATAAGAGTGCTAAAATAAATTCATGCCTCCTAGGAAAAATCAAGGAATAGCTCTGTACCTTGACATAATAACGTTAATTGATTTGAAAATTCAATTCGAAAAGTTATTACATTGAGATTTCATTTTGGTTGTTGTTTTCAATGTCTGTAAGAAATACCTGATGTCTTCAGAGGCTATTTCGGGAAAGATATACTGCGCCTCAATCGCAAGAATCTTATGATTACACTAATTCACGTGATAGAATATAATAGGTTGATTTCTGTCTCTGTTCGCATTCGGTTATTTAAAATTTCTATTCGCTGAATAGCTAAATTTTGATCGCAAGTATTCATGGATAACCTGCTTGCTCCAGGACTTGTTAATATCGAAAAATTGAAAAATTAGCATATTTTGCTGCGTGGTTATAGGAGTGCTGACATAAATTTATGACTTCTGGGAAAAATCAAAGAATAGGTCTATACCTTGACATCATAAAGTTAATTAATTTAAAAATTCAATTCGAAAAGTTATTCTATTGAGATTGCATTTTGATTGTTTTTTTCAATGTCTGTAAGGAATACCTGATGTCTTCAGATTATATTTCGGGAAAAATATACTGCGCCCCAATCGCAAGAATCTCATGATTACACGAATTCACGTGATAAAATATAATAAGTTGATTTCTGTCTCTGTTCGCTTTCGGTTTTTTAAAATTACAATTCGCTGAATAGTTGAATTTAGATCGCATGTATTCATGAATAACCTGCTCGCTGCAGGACTTAGTAATATTGCGAAATTGAAAAATTAGCATATTTTGCTGCGTGATTATAAGAGTGCTAAAATGATCTCATGACTCCTGGGAAAAATCAAGGAGTAGCTCTATTCTTTGACATAATAACGTTCATTGATTTGAAATTTCAATTCAAAAAGTTATTCTATTAAGATCTCTTTTTGATTGTTGTTTTTAATGTCTGTAAGAAATACCTGATGTCTTTAGCGGATTTTTCGGGAAAAATATACTGCGCCTCAATCGCAAGAATCTCATGATTACAGTAATTCACGTGATAGAATATAATAAGTTGATTTCTGTCTCTGCTCGCTTTCGGTTTTTTAAAATTACAATTCGCTGAATAGTTAAATTTAGATCGCATGTATTCATGAATAACCTGCTCGCTGCAGGACTTGATAATATTGCGAAATTGAAAAATTAGCATATTTTGCTGCGTGATTATAAGAGTGCTAAAATGATCTCATGACTCCTAGGAAAAATCAAGGAATAGCTCTATACGTTGACATAATAACGTTAATTGATTTGAAAATTCAATTCGTAAAGTTATTCTATTGAGATTGCATTTTGATTGTCTTTTTCAATGTCTGTAAGAAATACCTGATGTCTTTAGCAGATATTTCGGGAAAAATATACTGCGCCCCAATCGCAAGAATCTCATGATTACACGAATTCATGTAATAGAATATAATATGTTAATTTCTGTCTTTGTTCGCATTCAGTTATTTAAAATTTCTATTCGCTGAATAGCTAAATTTAGATCGCAAGTATTCATGAATAACCTGCTCGCTTCAGGAATAAGTAATATTGCGAAATTTATAAATCAGCATATTTTGCTGCGTGGTTATAAAAGTGATAAAATGATCTTATGACTCCTGGGAAAAATCAAGGAATGGCTCTATATATTGACATAATAACGTTCATTGATTTGAAATTTAAATTCAAAAAGTTATTCTATTGAGATCTCTTTTCGATTGTTGTTTTTAATGTATGTAAGAAATACCTGAAGTCTTCAGATGATATTTCGGGAAAAATATACTGCGCCCCAATCGCAAGAATCTCATGATTACACGAATTCACGTGATAGAATATAATAGGTTGATGTCTGTCTCTGTTCGCTTTCGGTTTTCTAAAATTTTTATTGGCTGCATAGTTCAATTTAGATCGCATGTATAAATGGATAGCCTGCTCGCTGCAGGACTGGGAAATATTGTGAAATTGAAAAATTAGCATATTTTGCTGCGTAATTATAGGAGTGCTAAAATGATCTCATGACTCCCGGGAAAAATCAAGAAATGGCTCTATATATTGACATAATAACGTTAATTGATTTGAAAATTCAATTCGTAAAGTTATTCTATTGAGATCTCTTTTTGATTGTTGTTTTTAATGTCTGTAAGAAATACCTGATGTCTTTAGCGGATATTTCGGGAAAAATATACTGCGCCTCAATCGCAAGAATCTCATGATTACAGTAATTCACGTGATAGAATATAATAAGTTGATTTCTGTCTCTGTTCGCTTTCGGTTTTTTAAAATTTCAATTGGCTGAACAGTTCAATTTAGATCGCATGTATTCATGAAGAACTTGCTCGCTGCAGGACTGGGTAATATTGTGAGATTAAAAAATCAGCATATTTTGCTACGTGGTTATAGGAGTGCTGAAATGATCTCATGACTCCTGGGAAAAATCAAGGAATGGCTCTATAAATTGACATAATATCGTTAACTGATTTGAAAATTCAATTTGAAAAACTATTCTATTGAGATTGCATTTTGATTGATGTTTTCAATTTCCGTAAAAAATACCTGATGTCTTCAGAGGATATTTTGGGAAAAATATACTGCGCCTCAAACGCAAGAATCTCATGATTGCACGAATTTATGTAATAGAATATGAGAGGTTGATTTCTGTCTCTGTTCGCTTTCGGTTTTCTAAAATTTTAATTGGCTGGATAGTTCAATTTAGATCGCATATATTCATGGATAGCCGGCTCGCTGCAGGACTGGGTAATATTGCGAAATTGAAAGATTAGCATATTTTGCTGCGTGGTTATAGCAGTGCTAAAATGATCCCATGACTCCCGGGGAAAATCAAGGAATGGCTCTATATATTGACATAATAACGTTAATTGATTTGAAAATTCAATTCGAAAAGTTATTCCATTGCGATTGCATTTTGATTGTTGTTTTCAATGTCTGTAAAAGATACCTGATGTCATCAGAAGACATTTCGAGGAAAATATACTGCGCCCCAATCGCAAGAATTTCATGATTACACGAATTCACGTGGTAAAATATAAGAGGTAGATTTTCGTATCTATTCGCTTTCGGTTATTTAAAATTTTAATTCGCTGAATAGTTAAATTTAGATCGCAAGTATTCATGGATAACCTGCCAGATACAGAACTTGCTAATATTGTTAAATTGAAAGATCAGCATATTTTGCTGCGTGGTTACAGGGGTGCTGAAACAAATTCATGACTCCTGCGAAAAATCAAGGAGTAGCTCTATACCTTGACATAATAACGTTAATTGATTTGAAAATTTAATTCGAAAAGTTATTTTATTGAGATTGCATTTTGATTGTTGTTTTCAATGTCTGTATGAAGTACCTGATGTCTTTAGCGGATATTTCGGGAAAAATATACTCCGCCTCAATTGCAAGTATCTCCTGATTACACGAATTCATGTAATAGAATATGAGAGGTTGATTTCTGTCTCTGTTTGTTTTCGGTTTTTTAAAATTTCAATTGGCTGAATAGATCAATTTAGATCGCATGTATTCATAGATAGCCTGCTCGCTGCGGAACTGGGTAATATTGTGAGATTCAAAAATCAGCATATTTTGCTGCGTGGTTATGAGAGTGCTAAAATGATCTCATGACTCCTGGGAAATATCAAGGAATGGCTCTATATATTGACATAATAACCTGAATTGATTTGAAAATTGAATTCGAAAATTTATTCCATTGAGATTGCATTTTGATTGTTGTTTTCAATGTCTGTAAGAAGTACCTGATGCCTTTAGCGGATATTTCGGGAAAAATATACTGCGCCTCAATTGCAAGTATCTCCTGATTACACGAATTCATGTAATAGAATATGAGAGGTAGATTTCTGTCTCTGTTCGTTTTCGGTTTTTCAAAATTTCAATTGGCTGAATAGTTCAATTCAGATCGCATATATTCATGGATAACCTGCTCGCTGCGGGACTGGGTAATATTGTGAGATTTAAAAATCGGCATATTTTGCTGAGTGGTTATAGAAGTGCTAAAATGATCTCATGACTCCTGGGAAAAGTCAAGGAATGCCTCTATATACTGACATAATAACGTTAACTGATTTGAAAATTCAATTTGAAAAACTATTCTATTGAGATTGCATTTTGATTGATGTTTTCAATGTCTGTTAGAAATACCTGATGTCTTCAGATGATATTTCGGGAACAATATACTGCGCCACAATCGCAAGAATCTCATGATTACACGAATTCACGTAAAAGAATATAATAGGTTGATGTCTGTCTCTGTTCGCTTTCGGATTTCTAAAATTTCAATTGGCTGAATAGTTTAATTTAGATTGCATGTATTTATGAATAACTTGCTCGCTATAGGACTGGGTAATATTGTGAGATTGAAAAATCAGGATATTTCGCTGCGTGGTTAAGGAGTGCTAAAATGATCTCATGACTCCCGGGGAAAATCAAGGAATGGCTCTATATATTGACATAATAACGTTAACTGATTTGAAAATTCAATTTGAAAAACTATTCTATTGGGATTGCATTTTGAATGATGTTTTCAATTTCCGTAAAAAATACCTGATGTCTTCAGAGGATATTTTGGGAAAAATATACTGCGCCCCAATCGCAAGAATCTTATGATTACACGAATTCACGTGATAGAATATAATAGGTTGATGTCTGTCTCTGTTCACTTTTGGTTTTCTAAAATTTCAATTGGCTGGATAGTTCAATTTAAATCGCATGTATTCATGAATAGCCTGCTCGCTGCAGGACTGGGTAATATTGCGAAATTGAAAAATTAGCATATTTTGATGCGTGGTTATAGGAGTGCTAAAATGATCTCATGACTCCCGGGAAAAATCAAGGAATGACTCTATATATTGACATAATAACTTTAATTGATTTGAAAATTCAATTCGAAAAGTTATTCGATAAAGATTGCATTTTGATTATTGTTTTGAATGACTCTAAAAAATACCTGATGTCTTTAGATGAAATTGCAGGGAAATCAAACTGCGCCTCAATCGCAAGAATCTAATGATCACTCTTATTTCTTTTATAGACGAGAATGAGTTGATTTCTGTATCTGTTCGCTGTCAGTAATACATTATTCGGATTCGCTGAATGAAAAAATTCAGATTGCAATCATTCGCGAATAACCTGCTTGCTACAGGACTTAGTAATGTTGCAAAATTGGAAAATAAGTTTTATTTTGCTGCGCGGTTATGAGAGTGCTAAAATAAATTTATGTATCCTGGGAAAAATCAAGGAGTGGCTCTAAATATTGACATTATAAAGTTAATTGATTTAAAAATTCAATTCGAAAAGTTATTCTCTTGAGATAGCATATTGATTGTTGTTTTCAATGTCTCAAAAAAATACCTGATGTCTTTAGATGATATTTCAGAGAAATTATGCTGCGCCTCAATCGCAAGAATCTGATGATTACACGAATTTCTTTGATAGAGTAGAATAGGTTGATTTCTGTTTATGTGCGCTTTCAGGTATTTATAATCTTAATTCGCTTGAAAAAAATATTTAGATCGCAATCATACGCAAATAATGTGCTTGATACAGGACTAGGTGATATTGCAAAATTGGAAAATGAGCATATTTTGCTGCGCGGTTACAAAAGTTGTAGAATAAATTCAATTCCCAAAGTAATTCTATTAAGATTGCATTTTGATTGTTGTTTTTAATATCTCTAAAAAATATCTGATGTCTTTAGATGAAATTCCAGGGAAATTATACCGTGCCTCAATCGCAAGAATCTAATGATCACTAATTTCTTTGATAGACGAGAATAAGTTGATTTCTGTATCTGTTCGCTTTCAGTTATGCATAATCTTGATTCGCTGGAAAGAAATATTTTGATCCCAGCTATACGCGGATAATCTGCTTGGTACAGGACTAGGTTATGTTGCAATATTAGGAAATGAGCATATTTTGCTGCGCGGTTATGAAAGTCCTAAAATAAGTTCATGACTCCTGGGAAAAATCAAGGAATGGCTCTAAATATTGACATAATAACGTTAATTGATTTGAAAATTCAATTCGAAACGATATTCTATTGCGATTGCATTTTGATTGTTGTTTTCAATGTCTCAAAAAAATACCTGATGTATTCAGATGATATTTCGGGGAAATTATACTGCGCCTCAATTGCAAGAATCCAATGAACACTCTTATTTATCTGATAGACGAGAATAAGTTGATTTCTGTATCTGTTTGCTTTCAGTTATTCATTATTTCAATGCGCTGAATAGAAAAAATCAGATCGTAATTATTCTTGTATAACCTGCTTGCTCCAGGACCAGGTAATATTGCAAAATTAAAAAATGTGCATATTTTGCTGCGCGGTTATAAGAGTGCTAAAATAAATTCATGCCTCCTAGGAAAAATCAAGGAATAGCTCTGTACCTTGACATAATAACGTTAATTGATTTGAAAATTCAATTCGAAAAGTTATTACATTGAGATTTCATTTTGGTTGTTGTTTTCAATGTCTGTAAGAAATACCTGATGTCTTCAGAGGCTATTTCGGGAAAGATATACTGCGCCTCAATCGCAAGAATCTTATGATTACACTAATTCACGTGATAGAATATAATAGGTTGATTTCTGTCTCTGTTCGCATTCGGTTATTTAAAATTTCTATTCGCTGAATAGCTAAATTTTGATCGCAAGTATTCATGGATAACCTGCTTGCTCCAGGACTTGTTAATATCGAAAAATTGAAAAATTAGCATATTTTGCTGCGTGGTTATAGGAGTGCTGACATAAATTTATGACTTCTGGGAAAAATCAAAGAATAGGTCTATACCTTGACATCATAAAGTTAATTAATTTAAAAATTCAATTCGAAAAGTTATTCTATTGAGATTGCATTTTGATTGTTTTTTTCAATGTCTGTAAGGAATACCTGATGTCTTCAGATTATATTTCGGGAAAAATATACTGCGCCCCAATCGCAAGAATCTCATGATTACACGAATTCACGTGATAAAATATAATAAGTTGATTTCTGTCTCTGTTCGCTTTCGGTTTTTTAAAATTACAATTCGCTGAATAGTTGAATTTAGATCGCATGTATTCATGAATAACCTGCTCGCTGCAGGACTTAGTAATATTGCGAAATTGAAAAATTAGCATATTTTGCTGCGTGATTATAAGAGTGCTAAAATGATCTCATGACTCCTAGGAAAAATCAAGGAATAGCTCTATACGTTGACATAATAACGTTAATTGATTTGAAAATTCAATTCGTAAAGTTATTCTATTGAGATTGCATTTTGATTGTCTTTTTCAATGTCTGTAAGAAATACCTGATGTCTTTAGCAGATATTTCGGGAAAAATATACTGCGCCCCAATCGCAAGAATCTCATGATTACACGAATTCATGTAATAGAATATAATATGTTAATTTCTGTCTTTGTTCGCATTCAGTTATTTAAAATTTCTATTCGCTGAATAGCTAAATTTAGATCGCAAGTATTCATGAATAACCTGCTCGCTTCAGGAATAAGTAATATTGCGAAATTTATAACTCAGCATATTTTGCTGCGTGGTTATAAAAGTGATAAAATGATCTTATGACTCCTGGGAAAAATCAAGGAATGGCTCTATATATTGACATAATAACGTTCATTGATTTGAAATTTAAATTCAAAAAGTTATTCTATTGAGATCTCTTTTCGATTGTTGTTTTTAATGTATGTAAGAAATACCTGAAGTCTTCAGATGATATTTCGGGAAAAATATACTGCGCCCCAATCGCAAGAATCTCATGATTACACGAATTCACGTGATAGAATATAATAGGTTGATGTCTGTCTCTGTTCGCTTTCGGTTTTCTAAAATTTTTATTGGCTGCATAGTTCAATTTAGATCGCATGTATAAATGGATAGCCTGCTCGCTGCAGGACTGGGAAATATTGTGAAATTGAAAAATTAGCATATTTTGCTGCGTAATTATAGGAGTGCTAAAATGATCTCATGACTCCCGGGAAAAATCAAGAAATGGCTCTATATATTGACATAATAACGTTAATTGATTTGAAAATTCAATTCGTAAAGTTATTCTATTGAGATCTCTTTTTGATTGTTGTTTTTAATGTCTGTAAGAAATACCTGATGTCTTTAGCGGATATTTCGGGAAAAATATACTGCGCCTCAATCGCAAGAATCTCATGATTACAGTAATTCACGTGATAGAATATAATAAGTTGATTTCTGTCTCTGTTCGCTTTCGGTTTTTTAAAATTTCAATTGGCTGAACAGTTCAATTTAGATCGCATGTATTCATGAAGAACTTGCTCGCTGCAGGACTGGGTAATATTGTGAGATTAAAAAATCAGCATATTTTGCTACGTGGTTATAGGAGTGCTGAAATGATCTCATGACTCCTGGGAAAAATCAAGGAATGGCTCTATAAATTGACATAATATCGTTAACTGATTTGAAAATTCAATTTGAAAAACTATTCTATTGAGATTGCATTTTGATTGATGTTTTCAGTTTTTGTGAGAAATACCTGAAGTCTTCAGATGATATTTCGGGAAAAATATACTGCGCCCCAATCGCAAGAATCTCATGATTACACGAATTCACGTGATAGAATATAATAGGTTGATGTCTGTCTCTGTTCGCTTTCGGTTTTCTAAAATTTCAATTGGCTGCATAGTTCAATTTAGATCGCATGTATTAATAAATAGCCTGCTCGCTGCAGGACTGGGAAATATCGCGAAATTGAAAAATTGGCATATTTTGCTGCGTGGTTATAGGAGTGCTAAAATGATCTCATGACTCTCGGGAAAAATCAAGGAATGGCTCTATATATTGACATAATAACGTTAACTGATTTGAAAATTCAATTCGTAAAGTTATTCTATTGAGATTGCATTTTGATTGTCTTTTTCAATGTCTGTAAGAAATACCTGATGTCTTCAGATTATATTTCGGGAAAAATATACTGCGCCCCAATCGCAAGAATCTCATGATTACACGAATTCACGTGATAGAATATAATAGGTTGATTTCTGTCTCTGTTCGCTTTCGGTTTTTTAAAATTTCAATTAGCTGCACAGTTCAATTCAGATCGCATATATTTATGGATAACCTGCCCGCTACAGGACTTCGTAATATTGCAAAATTGAAATCAGCATATTTTGCTGCGTGGTTATAAGATTGCAGAAACAAATTCATGACTCCTGGGAAAAATCAAGGAGTAGCTCTATACCTTGACATAATAACGTTAATTGATTTGAAAATTTAATTCGAAAAGTTATTTTATTGAGATTGCATTTTGATTGTTGTTTTCAATGTCTGTGAGAAATACCTGATGTCTTTAGCGGATATTTCGGGAAAAATATACTGCGCCTCAATCGCAAGAATCTCATGATTACACTAATTCACGTGATAGAATATAATAAGTTGATTTCTGTCTCTGTTCGCTTTCGGTTTTTTAAAATCACAATTCGCTGAATAGTTGAATTTAGATCGCATGTATTCATGAATAACCTGCTCACTGCAGGACTTGGTAATATTGCGAAATTGAATAATTAGCATATTTTGCCGCGTGATTATAAGAGTGCTAAAATGATCTCATGACTCCAGGGAAAAATCAAGGAACAGCTCTATACCTTGACATAATAACGTTAATTGATTTGAAAATTCAATTCGAAAAGTTTTTCGATTGAGATTGCATTTTGATTGTTGTTTTCAATGTCTGTAAGAAATACCTGATGTCATCAGATGATATTTCGAGGAAAATATACTGCGCCCGAATCGCAAGAATCTCATGATTACACTAATTCACGTGATAGAATATAATTGGTTGATTTCTGTCTCTGTTCGCTTCCGGTTTTTTAAAATTTTAATTGGCTGAACATTTCAATTTAGATCGCATGTATTAATGGATAACCTGCCCGCTACAGGACTTGGTAATATTGCAAAATTGGAAAATCAGCATATTTTGCTGCGTGGTCATAAAAGTGCTGAAACAAATTCATGACTCCTGGGAAAAATCAAGGAGTAGCTCTATACCTTGACATAATAACGTTTATTGATTTGAAAATTCAAGCTGAAAAGTTATTCTATTGAGATTGCATTTTGATTGTTGTTTTCAATGTCTGTAAGAAGTACCTGATGTCGTTAGCGGATATTTCGGGAAAAATATACTGCGCCTCAATCGCAAGAATCTCATCATTACACGAATTCATGTAATAGAATATGAAAGGTTGATTTCTGTCTCTGTTCGCTTTCGGTGTTTCAAAATTTTAATTGGCTGGATAGTTCAATTTGGATCGCATGTTTTTATGAATAACTTGCTCGTTGCAGGACTGAGTAATATTGTTAGATTGGAAAATCAGCATATTTTGCAGCGTGGTTATAGAAGTGCTGAAATGATCTCATGACTCCTGGGAAAAATCAAGGAATGGCTCTATATATTGACATAATAACGTTAATTGATTTGAAAATTCAATTTGAAAAACTATTCTATTGAGATTGCATTTCGATTGATGTTTTCAATGTCTGTAAGAAATACCTGATGTCTTCAGATGATATTTTGGGAAAAATATACTGCGCCCCAATCGCAAGAATCTCATGATTACACGAATTCACGTAATAGAATATAAGAGGTTTATTCTGTCTCTGTTCGCTTTCGGTTTTTTAAAATTTTAATTGGCTGAATAGTTCAATTTGGATCGCATGTTTTTATGAATAACTTGCTCGTTGCAGGACTGAGTAATATTGTTAGATTGAAAAATCAGCATATTTTGCTGCGTAGTTATAGAAGTGCTGAAATGATCTCATGACTCCTGGGAAAAATCAAGGAATGGCTCTATATATTGACATAATAACGTTAATTGATTTGAAAATTTAATTCGAAAAGTTATTTTATTGAGTTTGCATTTTGATTGTTGTTTTCAATGTCTGTTAGAAGTACCTGATGTCTTTAGCAGATATTTCGGGAAAAATATACTGCGCCCCAATCGCAAGAATCTCCTAATTACACGAATTCACGTAATAGAATATAAGAGGTTTATTTCTGTCTCTGTTCGCTTTCGGTTTTTTAAAATTTCAATTGGCTGAATAGCTCAATTTAGATCGCATGTATTCATGGATAGTCTGCTCGCTGCAGGACTGGGTAATATTGTGAAATCGAAAAATAGCATATTTTGCTGCGTGGTTATAAAAGTGCTAAAATGATCTCATGACTCCTGGGAGAAATCAAGGAATGGCTCTATATATTGACATAATAACCTTAATTGATTTGAAAATTCAATTCGAAAAGTTATTCGATTGAGATTGCATTTTGATTGTCGTTTTCAATGTCTGTAAAAAATACCTGATGTCATCAGATGATATTTCGTGGAAAATATACTGCGCCCCAATCGCAAGAATCTCATGATTACACGAATTCACGTGATAGAATATAATAGGTTGATTTCTGTCTCTGTTCGCTTTCGGTTTTTTAAAATTTCACTTGGCTTAACAGTTCAATTTAGATCGCGTGTATTAATGAATAACTTGCTCGCTGCAGGACTGAGTAATATTGTGAGATTAAAAAATCAGCATATTTTGCTGCGTGGTTATAGGAGTGCTGAATGGATCTCATGACTCCTGGGAAAAATCAAGCAATGGCTCTATATATTGACATAATAACGTTAACTGATTTGAAAATTAAATTTGAAAAACTATTCTATTCAGATTGCATTTTGATTGATGTTTTCAATTTCCGTAAGAAATACCTGATGTCTTCAGATGATATTTCGGGAAAAATATACTGCGCTCCAATCGCAAGAATCTCGTGATTACACGAATTCACGTGATAGAATATAATAAGTTGATGTCTGTCTCTGTTCGCTTTCGGTTTTTCAAAATTTCAATTGGCTGCACACTTCAATTCAGATAGCATGTATTTATAAATAACCTGCCCGCTACAGGACTTAGTAATATTGCAAAATTAAAAAATCAGCATATTTCGCTTCGTGGTTACAAGAGTGCTGAAACAAATTTATGACTCCCGGGAAAAATCAAGGAGTAGCTCTATACCTTAAGATAATAACGTTAAATGATTTGAAAATTTAATTCGAAAAGTTATTTTATTGAGATTGCATTTTGATTGTTGTTTTCAATGTCTGTGAGAAGTATCTGATGTCTTTAGCGGATATTTCGGCAAAAATATACTGCGCCTCAATCGCAAGAATCTCATGATTACACGAATTCATGTAATAGAATATGAGAGGTTGATTTCTGTCTCTGTTCGCTTTCGGTTTTTCAAAATTTCAATTGGCTGAACAGTTCAATTTAGATCGCATGTATTCATGGAGAACTTGCTCGCTGCAGGACTGGGCAATATTGTGACATTAAAAAATCAGCATATTTTGCTGCGTGGTTATAGGAGTGCTGAAATGTTCTCATGACTCCTGGGAAAAATCAAGGAATATTTCTATATATTGGCATAATAACGTTAACTGATTGGAAAATTCAATTTGAAAAACTATTCTATTGAGATTGCATTTTGATTGATGTTTTCAATTTCTGTAAGAAATACCTGATGTCTTCAGATGATATTTCGGGAAAAATATACTGCGCCCCAATCGCAAGAATCTCATGATTACACGAATTCACGTGATAGAATATAACAGGTTGATTTCTTTCTCTGTTCGCTTTCGGTTTTTTAAAATTTCAATTGGCTACACAGTTCAATTCAGATCGCATGTATTTATGAATAACCTGTGCGCTACAGGACTTAGTAATATTGCAAATGTGAAAAATCAGCATATTTTGCTGCGTGGTTATAAGAGTGCTGGAACAAATTCATGACTCCTGGGAAAAATCAAGGAGTAGCTCTATACCTTGACATAATAACGTTAATTGATTTGAAAATTTAATTCGAAAAGTTATTCTATTGAGATTGAATTTTGATTGTGTTTTTGAATGTCTGTGAGAAATACCTGATGTCTTCAGATGATATTTCGTGAAAAATATACTGCGCCCCAATCGCAAGAATCTCATGATTACACGAATTCACGTGATAGAATATAATAGGTTGATTTCTGTCTCTGTTCGCTTTCGGTTTTTTAAAATTTCACTTGGCTTAACAGTTCAATTTAGATCGCGTGTATTAATGAATAACTTGCTCGCTGCAGGACTGAGTAATATTGTGAGATTAAAAAATCAGCATATTTTGCTGCGTGGTTATAGGAGTGCTGAATGAATCTCATGACTCCTGGGAAAAATCAAGCAATGGCTCTATATATTGACATAATAACGTTAACTGATTTGAAAATTAAATTTGAAAAACTATTCTATTCAGATTGCATTTTGATTGATGTTTTCAATTTCCGTAAGAAATACCTGATGTCTTTAGCGGATATTTCGGGAAAAATATACTGCGCCCCAATCGCAAGAATGTCATGATTACACGAATTCATGTAATAGAATATGAGAGGTTGATTTCTGTCTCTGTTCGCTTTCGGTTATTAAAAATTTCAATTTGCTGAATAGTTAAATTTAGATTGCATGTACTCATGAATAACCTGCTCGCTACAGGACTTGGTAATATCGCAAAATTGAAAAATTAGCATATTTTTCTACGTGGTTATAAGAGTGCGGACATAAATTCATGACTTTTAGGAAAAATCAAGGAATAGCTCTATTCCTTGACATCATAACGTTAATTAATTTGAAAATTCAATTCGAAAAGTTATTTTATTGAGATTGCATTTTGATTGTTCTTTTCAATGTCTGTAAGAAATACCTGATGTCTTTAGCGGATTATGCCGGAAAAATATACTGTGCCTCAATCGCAAGAATTTCATGATTACACTAATTCACGTGATAGAATATAATAGGTTGATTTCTGTCTCTGTTCGCTTTCGGTTTTTTAAAATTTCAATTGGCTGAATAGTTCAATTTAGATCGCATGTATCCATGGATAGCCTGCTCGCTGAAGGACTAGGTAATATTGTGAGATTAAAAAATCAGCATATTTTGCTGCGTTGTTATAAGGGTGCTGAAATGATCTCATGACTTCTGGAAAAAATCAAGGAATGGCACTATATATTGACATAATAACGTTAACTGATTTGAAAATTAAATTTGAAAAACTATTCTATTGAGATTGCATTTTGATTGATGTTTTCAATTTTTGTAAGAAATACCTAATGTCTTCAGATGATATTTCGGGAAAAATATACTGCGCCCCAATCGCAAGAATCTCATGACTACACGAATTCACGTGATAGAATATAATAGGTTGATTTCTGTCTCTGTTCGCTTTCGGTTTTTAAAAATTTCAATTGGATGCACAGTTCAATTCAGATCGCATGTATTTATGGATAACCTGCCTGCTACAGGACTTGGTAATATTGCAAAATTGAAATCAGCATACTTGCTGCGTGGTTATAAGAGTGCTAAAATGAATTCATGACTCCTGGGAAAAATCAAGGAGTAGCTCGATACCTTGACATAATAGTTAATTGATTTGAAAATTCAATTCGAAAAGTTATTCGATTGAGATTGCATTTTGATTGTTGTTTTCAATGTCTGTAAAAAATACCTGATGTCATCAGATGATATTTCGAGGAAAATATACTGCGCCCTAATCGCAAGAATTTCATTATTACACGAATTCACGTGATAGAATATAAGAGGTTGCTTTCCGTATCTATTCGCTTTCGGTTATTTCAAATTTTTATTCGCTGAATAGTTAAATTTTGATCGCAAGTATTCATGGATAACCTGCTCGCTACAGGACTTGGTAATATCGCAAAATTGAAAAATGAGCATATTTTGCTGCGTGGTTATAAAAGTGCTGACAAAAATTCATGTCTTCTGAAAAAAATCAAGGATTAGCTCTATACCTTGACATCATAACGTTAATTAATTAAAAAATTCAATTCGAAAAGTTATTTTATTAAGATTGCATTTTGATTGTTGTTTCCAATGTCTGTAAGAAATACCTGATGTCTTTAGCGGATATTTCGGGAAAAATATACTGCGCCTCAATCGCAAGCATCTCATGATTACACTAATTCACGTGATAGAATATAAGAGGTTGATTACTGTCTCTGTTCGCTTTCGGTTTTTTAAAATTTCAATTGGCTGCACAGATCAATTCAGATCGCATGTATTTATGAATAACCTGCCCGCTACAGGACTTAGTAATATTGAAAAATTAAAAATCAGCATATTTTGCTGCGTGGTTATAAGAGTGCTGAAACACATTCATGACTCCTGGGAAAAATCAAGGAGTAGCTCTATACCTTGACATAATAACGTTTATTGATTTGAAAATTTAATTCGAAAAGTTATTCTATTGAAATTGAATTTTGATAGTCTTTTTCAATGTCTGTAAGAAATACCTGATGCCTTCAGATGATATTTCGTGAAAAATATACTGCGCCCCAATCGCAAGAATCTCATGATTACACGAATTCACGGATAGGATATAATAGGTTGATTTCTGTCTCTGTGCGCTTTCGGTTTTTTAAAATTTCAATTGGCTAAATAGTTAAATTTAGATCGCATGTATTCATGGATAGCCTGCTCGCTGCAAGACTAGGTAATATTGCGAAATTGAAAAATAAGCATATTTTGCTGCGTGGTTATAAAAGTGCTAAAATGATCTCATGACTTCTCAAGAAATCAAGGAATGGCTCTATATATTGACATAATAACCTTAATTGATTTGAAAATTCAATTCGGAAAGTTATTCGATTGAGATTGCATTTTGATTGTCGTTTTCAATGTCTGTAAAAAATACCTTATGTCATCAGATGATATTTCGTGGAAAATATACTGCGCCCCAATCGCAAGAATTTCATGATTATACGAATTCACGTGATAGAATAAAAGAGGTTGATTTCCGTATCTGTTCGCTTTCGGTTATTTAAAATTTTAATTCGCTGAATAGTTAAATTTAGATCGCATGTATTCATGAATAACTTGCTCGCTTCAGGACTGAGTAATATTGTGAGATTAAAAAATCAGCATATTTTGCTGCGTGGTTATAGGAGTGCTAGAATGATCTCATGACTCCTGGGAAAAATCCTGGAATGGCTCTATATATAGACCTAATAATGTTAATTGATTCCGAAATTTAATTCGAAAAGTTATTCTATTGAGATTGCATTTTGATTGTCTTTTTTAATGTCTGTAAGAATTACCTGATGTGTTCAGATGATATTTTGTGAAAAATATACTGCGCCCCAATCGCAAGAATCTCATGATTACACAAATTCACGTGATAGAATATAATAGGTTGATGTCTGTCTCTGTTCGCTTTCGGTTTTCTAAAATTTCAATTGGCTGAATAGTTCAATTTAGATCGCATGTATTCATTGATAGCCTGCTCGCTGCTGGACTGGGTAATATTGTGAGATTAAAAAATCAGCATATTTTGTTGCGTGGTTATAGGAGTGCTGAAATGATCTCATAACTCTTGGGAAAAATCGAGGAATGGCTCTATATATTGGTATAATAACGTTAATTTATTTAAAAATTCAATTTGAAAAACTACTCTATTGAGATTGCATTTTGATTGATGTTTTCAATTTCTGTAAGAAATACCTGATGTCTTCAGATTATATTTCGGGAAAAATATTCTGCGCCCCAATCGCAAGAATCTCATGATTACACGAATTCACGTGATAGAATATAATAGGTTGATTTCTGTCTCTGTTCGCTTTTGGTTTTGTAAAATTTCAATTGGCTGCACAGTTCTATTCAGATCGCATGTATTTATGCATAACCTGCGCGCTACAGGACTCGGTAATATTGCAAAATTAAAAAATCAGCATATTTTGCTGCGTGGTTGTAAAAGTGCTGAAACAAATTCATGACTCCTGGGAATAATCAAGGAGTAGCTCCACACCTTGACATAATAACGTTAATTGATTTGAAAATTTAATTCGAAAAGTTATTTTATTGAGATTGCATTTTGATTGTTGTTTTAAATGTCTGTAAGAAGTACCCGATGTCTTTAGCGGATATTTCGGGAAAAATATAATGCGCCTCAATCGCATGAATCTCATGATTACACGAATTCATGTAATAGAATATGAGAGGTTGATTTCTGTCTCTGTTCGCATTCGGTTTTTAAAATTTCAATTGGCTGAACAGATCAATTTAGATCGCATGTATTCATGGATAACCTGCTCGCTGCAGGACTAAATAATATTGTGAGATTGAAAAATCAGCATATTTTGCTGCGTGGTTATGAAAGTGCTGAAATGATCTCATGACTCCTGGGAAAAATCAAGGAATGGCCCTATATATAGAGACCTAATAACGTTAATTGATTCCAAAATTTAATTCGAAAAGTTATTCTATTGAGATTGCATTTTGATTGTCTTCTTTAATGTCTGTAAGAATTACCTGATGTCTTCAGATGATATTTCGTGAAAAATATACTGCGCCCCAATCGCAAGAATCTCATGATTACACGAATTCACGTAATAGAATGTAATAGGTTGATTTTTGTCTCTGTTCGCTTTCGGTTTTTTAAAATTTCCATTGGCTTAACAGTTTCATTTAGATCGCATGTATTCATGAATAACTTGCTCGCTGCAGGACTGAGTAATATTGTGAGATTAAAAAATCAGCATATTTTGCTGCGTGGTTATAGGAGTGCTAGAATGATCTCATGACTCCTGGGAAAAATCAAGGAATGGCTCTATATATAGACCTAATAATGTTAATTGCTTCCAAAATTTAATTCGAAAAGTTATTCTATTGAGATTGCATTTTGATAGATGTTTTCAATTTCTGTAAGAAATACCTGATGTCTTTAGCGGATAATTCGGGAAAAATATACTGCGCCCCAATCGCAAGAATGTCATGATTACACGAATTCATGTAATAGAATATGAGAGGTTGATTTCTGTCTCTGTTCGCTTTCGGTTATTGAAAATTTCAATTTGCTGAATAGTTAAATTTAGATCGCATGTACTCATGAATAACCTGCTCGCTACAGGACTTGGTAATATCGCAAAATTGAAAAATTAGCATATTTTTCTGCGTGGTTATAAGAGTGCTGACATAAATTCATGACTTTTAGGAAAAATCAAGGAATAGCTCTATTCCTTGACATCATAACGTTAATTAATTTGAAAATTCAATTCAAAAGTTATTTTATTGAGATTGCATTTTGATTGTTCTTTTCAATGTCTGTAAGAAATACCTGATGTCTTTAGCGGATATTTCGGGAAAAATATACTGCGCCTCAATCGCAAGAATCATATGACTACACGAATTCACGTGATAGAATATAATAGATTGATTTCTGTCTCTGTTCGCTTTCGGTTTTTAAAAATTTCAATTGGATGCACAATTCAATTCAGATCGCATGTATTTATGGATAACCTGCCTGCTACAGTACTTGGTAATATTGCAAAATTGAAATCAGCATATTTTGCTGCGTGGTTATAAGAGTGCTGAAACGAATTCATGACTCCTGGGAAAAATCAAGGAGTAGCTCGATTCCTTGACATAATAGTTAATTGATTTGAAAATTCAATTCGAAAAGTTATTCGATTGAGATTGCATTTTGATTGTTGTTTTCAATGTCTGTAAAAAATACCTGATGTCATCAAATGATATTTCGAGGAAAATATACTGCGCCCTAATCGCAAGAATTTTATTATTACACGAATTCACGTGATAGAATATAAAAGGTTGCTTTCCGTATCTATTCGCTTTCGGTTATTTCAAATTTTTATTCGCTGAATAGTTAAATTTAGATCGCAAGTATTCATGGGTAACCTGCTCGCTACAGGACTTGGTAATATCGCAAAATTGAAAAATTAGCATATTTTGCTGCGTGGTTATATAAGTGCTGACATAAATTCATGTCTTCTGGGAAAAATCAAGGATTAGCTCTATACCTTGACATCATAACGTTAATTAATTAAAAAATTCAATTCGAAAAGTTATTTTATTGAGATTGCATTTTGATTGTTGTTTCCAATGTCTGTAAGAAATACCTGATGTCTTTAGCGGATATTACGGGAAAAATATACTGCGCCTCAATCGCAAGCATCTCATGATTACACTAATTCACGTGATAGAATATAATAGGTTGATTTCTGTCTCTGTTCGCTTTCGGTTTTTTAAAATTTCAATTGGCTGCACAGTTCAATTCAGATCGCATGTATTTATGAATAACCTGCCCGCTACAGGACTTAGTAATATTGCAAAATTAAAAATCAGCATATTTTGCTGCGTGGTTATAAGAGTGCTGAAACACATTCATGACTCCTCGGAAAAATCAAGGAGTAGCTCTATACCTTGACATAATAACGTTAAATGATTTGAAAATTTAATTCGAAAAGTTATTCTATTGAGATTGAATTTTGATAGTCTTTTTCAATGTCTGTAAGAAATACCTGATGTCTTCAGATGATATTTCGTGAAAAATATACTGCGCCCTAATCGCAAGAATCTCATGATTACACGAATTCACGTGATAGAATATAATAGGTTGATTTCTGTCTCTGTGCGCTTTCGGTTTTCTAAAATTTCAATTGGCTGAATAGTTAAATTTAGATCGCATGTATTCATGGATAGCCTGCTCGCTGCAGGACTAGGTAATATTGCGAAATTGAAAAATTAGCATATTTTGCTGCGTGGTTATAAAAGTGCTAAAATGATCTCATGACTTCTGAAGAAATCAAGGAATGGCTCTATATATTGACATAATAACCTTAATTGATTTGAAAATTCAATTCGGAAAGTTATTCGATTGAGATTGCATTTTGATTGTCGTTTTCAATGTCTGTAAAAAATACCTTATGTCATCAGATGATATTTCGTGAAAAATATACTGCGCCCTAATCGCAAGAATTTCATGATTACACGAATTCACGTGATAGAATAAAAGAGGTTGATTTCCGTATCTGTTCGCTTTCGGTTATTTAAAATTTTAATTCGCTGAATAGTTAAATTTAGATCGCATGTATTCATGAATAACTTGCTCGCTGCAGGATTGAGTAATATTGTGAGATTAAAAAATCAGCATATTTTGCTGCGTGGTTATAGGAGTGCTAGAATAATCTCATGACTCCTGGGAAAAATCAAGGAATGGCTCTATATATAGACCTAATAATGTTAATTGATTCCAAAATTTAATTCGAAAAGTTATTCTATTTAGATTGCATTTTGATTGATGTTTTCAATGTCTGTAAGAAATACCTGATGTCTTCAGATGATATTTCGGGAAAAACATACTGCGCCCCAATCACAAGAATCTCATGATTACACGAATTCACGTGATAGAATATAATAGGTTGATTTCTGTCTCTGTTCGCTTTCGGTTTTTTAAAATTTCAATTGGCTGCACAGTTCAATTTAGATCGCATGTATTTATAAATAACCTGCCCGCTACAGGACTTAGTAATATTGCAAAATTAAAAATCAGCATATTTTGCTGCGTGGTTATAAGAGTGCTGAAACACATTCATGACTCCTGGGAAAAATCAAGGAGTAGCTCTATACCTTGACATAATAACGTTAATTGATTTGAAAATTTAATTCGAAAAGTTATTCTATTGAGATTGAATTTTGATAGTCTTTTTCAATGTCTGTAAGAAATACTTGATGTCTTCAGATGATATTTCGTGAAAAATATACTGCGCCCCAATCGCAAGAATCTCATGATTACACGAATTCACGTGATAGAATATAATAGGTTGATTTCTGTCTCTGTGCGCTTTCGGTTTTTTAAAATTTCAATTGGCTGAACAGTTCAATTTAGATCGCATCTATTCATGAATAACTTGCTCGCTGCAGGACTGGTTAATATTGTGAGATTGAAAAATCAGCTTAATTTGCTGCGTGGTTATAAAAGTGCTGAAACAAATTCATGACTCCTGGGGAAAATCAAGGAGTAGCTCCATACCTTGACATAATAACGTTAATTGATTTGAAAATTTAATTCGAAAAGTTATTTTATTGAGATTGCATTTTGATTGTTGTTTTCAATGTCTGTGAGAAATACCTGATGTCTTTAGCGGATATTTCGGTAAAAACATACTGCGCCCCGATCGCAAGAATCTCATAATTACACTAATTCACGTGATAGAATAGAATACGTTGATTTCTGTCTCTGTTCGCTTTTGGTTATATAGAATTTCAATTCGCTGAATAGTTAAATTTAGATCGCATGTATTCATGGATAACCAGCCCGCTGCAGGACTTGGTAATATTGCGAAATTGAAAAATGAGCATATTTTGCTGCGTGATTATATGAGTGCTAAAATGATTTCATGACTCCTGGGAAAAATCAAGGAATAGCTCCATACCTTGACATAATAACGTTAATTGATTTGAAAATTCATTTCCAAAGTTATTTTATTGAGATTGCATTTTGGTTATTGTTTTTAATGTCTGTAAGAAATGCCTGATGTCTTTAGCGGATATTTCGGGAAAAATATACTGCGCCTCAATCGCAAGAATCTCATGATTACACTAATTCACGTGATAGAATATAATAAGTTGATTTCTGTCTCTGTTCGCTTTCGGTTTTTTAAAATCACAATTCGCTGAATAGTTGAATTTAGATCGCATGTATTCATGAATAACCTGCTCACTGCAGGACTTGGTAATATTGCGAAATTGAATAATTAGCATATTTTGCCGCGTGATTATAAGAGTGCTAAAATGATCTCATGACTCCAGGGAAAAATCAAGGAACAGCTCTATACCTTGACATAATAACGTTAATTGATTTGAAAATTCAATTCGAAAAGTTTTTCGATTGAGATTGCATTTTGATTGTTGTTTTCAATGTCTGTAAGAAATACCTGATGTCATCAGATGATATTTCGAGGAAAATATACTGCGCCCGAATCGCAAGAATCTTATGATTACACTAATTCACGTGATAGAATATAATTGGTTGATTTCTGTCTCTGTTCGCTTTCGGTTTTTTAAAATTTTAATTGGCTGAACATTTCAATTTAGATCGCATGTATTAATGGATAACCTGCCCGCTACAGGACTTGGTAATATTGCAAAATTGGAAAATCAGCATATTTTGCTGCGTGGTCATAAAAGTGCTGAAACAAATTCATGACTCCTGGGAAAAATCAAGGAGTAGCTCTATACCTTGACATAATAACGTTTATTGATTTGAAAATTCAAGCTGAAAAGTTATTCTATTGAGATTGCATTTTGATTGTTGTTTTCAATGTCTGTAAGAAGTACCTGATGTCGTTAGCGGATATTTCGGGAAAAATATACTGCGCCTCAATCGCAAGAATCTCATCATTACACGAATTCATGTAATAGAATATGAAAGGTTGATTTCTGTCTCTGTTCGCTTTCGGTGTTTCAAAATTTTAATTGGCTGGATAGTTCAATTTGGATCGCATGTTTTTATGAATAACTTGCTCGTTGCAGGACTGAGTAATATTGTTAGATTGGAAAATCAGCATATTTTGCAGCGTGGTTATAGAAGTGCTGAAATGATCTCATGACTCCTGGGAAAAATCAAGGAATGGCTCTATATATTGACATAATAACGTTAATTGATTTGAAAATTCAATTTGAAAAACTATTCTATTGAGATTGCATTTTGATTGATGTTTTCAATGTCTGTAAGAAATACCTGATGTCTTCAGATGATATTTTGGGAAAAATATACTGCGCCCCAATCGCAAGAATCTCATGATTACACGAATTCACGTAATAGAATATAAGAGGTTTATTCTGTCTCTGTTCGCTTTCGGTTTTTTAAAATTTTAATTGGCTGAATAGTTCAATTTGGATCGCATGTTTTTATGAATAACTTGCTCGTTGCAGGACTGAGTAATATTGTTAGATTGAAAAATCAGCATATTTTGCTGCGTAGTTATAGAAGTGCTGAAATGATCTCATGACTCCTGGGAAAAATCAAGGAATGGCTCTATATATTGACATAATAACGTTAATTGATTTGAAAATTTAATTCGAAAAGTTATTTTATTGAGTTTGCATTTTGATTGTTGTTTTCAATGTCTGTTAGAAGTACCTGATGTCTTTAGCAGATATTTCGGGAAAAATATACTGCGCCTCAATCGCAAAGATCTCAAGATTACACGAATTCATGTAATATAATATGAGAGGTTGATTTCTGTCTCTGTTCGCTTTCGGTTTTTTAAAATTGCAATTGGCTGCACAGTTTCATTCAGATCGCATGTATTCATAAATAACTTGCTCGCTGGAGGACTGGGTAATATTGCGAAATTGAAAAATTAGCATATTTTGCTGCGTTGTTATAAGGGTGCTAAAATGATCTCATGACTCCCGGGTAAAATCAAGGAATAGCTCTATCTGTTGACATAATAACGTTAATTGATTTAAAAATTCTATTCGCAAAGTTATTCGATTGAGATTGCATTTTGATTGTTGTTTTCAATGTCTGTGAAAAATACCTGATGTCATCAGATGATATTTCGAGGAAAATATACTGCGCCCTAATCGCAAGAATTTCATGATTACACGAATTCACGTGATAGAATATAAGAGGTTGCTTTCCGTATCTATTCGCTTTCGGTGATTTTAAATTTTAATTCGCTGAATAGTTAAATTTAGATCGCAAGTATTCATGGATAACCTGCTCGCTACAGGACTTGGTAATATCGCAAAATTGAAAAATTAGCATATTATGCTGTGTGGTTATAAAAGTGCTGACATAAATTCATGACTTCTGGTAAAAATCAAGGATTAGCTCTATACCTTGACATCATAACGTTAATTAATTAAAAAATTCAATTCGAAAAGTTATTTTATTGAGATTGCATTTTGATTGGTGTTTCTAATGTCTGTAAGAAAAACCTGATGTCTTTAGCGGATATTTCGGGGAAAATATACTGCGCCTCAATCGCAAGCATCTCATGATTACACTAATTCACGTGATAGAATATAATAGGTTGATTTCTGTCTCTGTTCGCTTTCGGTTTTTTAAAATTTCAATTGGCTTAACAGTTCAATTTAGATCGCATGTGTTAATGAATAACCTGCTCGCTGCAGGACTAAATTATATTGTTAGATTGAAAAATCAGCATATTTTGCTGCGTGGTTATAGAAGTGCTGAAATGATCTCATGACTCCTGGGAAAGATCAAGGAATGGCTCTATATATTGACATAATAACGTTCACTGATTTGAAAATTAAATTTGAAAAACTACTCTATTGAGATTGCATTTTGATTGATGTTTTCAATGTCTGTAAGAAATACCTGATGTCTTCAGATGATATTTCGGGAAAAATATACTGCGCCCCAATCGCAAGAATCTCCTAATTACACGAATTCACGTAATAGAATATAAGAGGTTTATTTCTGTCTCTGTTCGCTTTCGGTTTTTTAAAATTTCAATTGGCTGAATAGCTCAATTTAGATCGCATGTATTCATGGATAGTCTGCTCGCTGCAGGACTGGGTAATATTGCGAAATTGAAAAATAGCATATTTTGCTGCGTGGTTATAAAAGTGCTAAAATGATCTCATGACTCCTGGGTGAAATCAAGAAATGGCTCTATATATTGACATAATAACCTTAATTGATTTGAAAATTCAATTCGAAAAGTTATTCGATTAAGATTGCATTTTGATTGTTGTTTTCAATGTCTGTAAAAAATAGCTGATGTCTTCAGATGATATTTCGTGAAAAATATACTGCGCCCCAATCGCAAGAATCTTATGATGACACGAATTCACGTGATAGAATATAATAGGTTGATTTCTGTCTCTGTTCGCTTTCGGTTTTTTGAAATTTCAATTGGCTGCACAGTTCAATTCGGAACGCATATATTTATGAATAACCTGCCCGCTACAGGACTAAGTAATATTGCAAAATTGGAAAATCAGCATATTTTGCTGCGTGGTTATAAAAGTGCTGAAACAAATTCATGACTCCTGGGAAAAATCAAGGAGTAGCTCTACACCTTGACATAATAACGTTTATTGATTTGAAAATTCAAGCTGAAAAGTTATTCTATTGAGATTGCATTTTGATTGTTGTTTTCAATGTCTGTAAGAAGTACCTGATGTCTTTAGCGGATATTTCGAGAAAAATATACTGCGCCTCAATCGCAGGAATCTCATGATTACATCAATTCATGTAATAGAATATGAGAGGTTGATTTCTGTCTCTGTTCGCTTTCGGTTTTTCAAAATTTCAATTGGCTGAACAGTTCAATTTAGATCGCATGTATTCATGGAGAACTTGCTCGCTGCAGGACTGGGCAATATTGTGACATTAAAAAATCAGCATATTTTGCTGCGTGGTTATAGGAGTGCTGAAATGTTCTCATGACTCCTGGGAAAAATCAAGGAATATTTCTATATATTGGCATAATAACGTTAACTGATTGGAAAATTCAATTTGAAAAACTATTCTATTGAGATTGCATTTTGATTGATGTTTTCAATTTCTGTAAGAAATACCTGATGTCTTCAGATGATATTTCGGGAAAAATATACTGCGCCCCAATCGCAAGAATCTCATGATTACACGAATTCACGTGATAGAATATAACAGGTTGATTTCTTTCTCTGTTCGCTTTCGGTTTTTTAAAATTTCAATTGGCTACACAGTTCAATTCAGATCGCATGTATTTATGAATAACCTGTGCGCTACAGGACTTAGTAATATTGCAAATGTGAAAAATCAGCATATTTTGCTGCGTGGTTATAAGAGTGCTGGAACAAATTCATGACTCCTGGGAAAAATCAAGGAGTAGCTCTATACCTTGACATAATAACGTTAATTGATTTGAAAATTTAATTCGAAAAGTTATTCTATTGAGATTGAATTTTGATTGTGTTTTTGAATGTCTGTGAGAAATACCTGATGTCTTCAGATGATATTTCGTGAAAAATATACTGCGCCCCAATCGCAAGAATCTCATGATTACACGAATTCACGTGATAGAATATAATAGGTTGATTTCTGTCTCTGTTCGCTTTCGGTTTTTTAAAATTTCACTTGGCTTAACAGTTCAATTTAGATCGCGTGTATTAATGAATAACTTGCTCGCTGCAGGACTGAGTAATATTGTGAGATTAAAAAATCAGCATATTTTGCTGCGTGGTTATAGGAGTGCTGAATGGATCTCATGACTCCTGGGAAAAATCAAGCAATGGCTCTATATATTGACATAATAACGTTAACTGATTTGAAAATTAAATTTGAAAAACTATTCTATTCAGATTGCATTTTGATTGATGTTTTCAATTTCCGTAAGAAATACCTGATGTCTTCAGATGATATTTCGGGAAAAATATACTGCGCTCCAATCGCAAGAATCTCGTGATTACACGAATTCACGTGATAGAATATAATAAGTTGATGTCTGTCTCTGTTCGCTTTCGGTTTTTCAAAATTTCAATTGGCTGCACACTTCAATTCAGATCGCATGTATTTATAAATAACCTGCCCGCTACAGGACTTAGTAATATTGCAAAATTAAAAAATCAGCATATTTTGCTGCGTGGTTATAAGAGTGCTAAAGTGATCTTATGACTTCTGAATAAATCAAGGAATAGCTCTATATATTGACATAATAACCTTAATTGATTTGAAAATTCAATTCGAAAAGTTATTCGATTGAGATTGCATTTTGATTGTCCTTTTCAATGTCTGTAAAAAATACCTGATGTCATCAGATGATATTTCGAGGAAAATATACTGCGCCCGAATCGCAAGCATCTCATGATTACACTAATTCACGTGATAGAATATAATAGTTTGATTTCTGCCTTTGTTCGCTTTCGATTTTTTAGAATTTCAATTAGCTGCACAGTTCAATTCAGATCGCATGTGTTTATGAATAACCTGCCCGCTACAGGACTTAGTAATATTGCAAAATTAAAAAATCAGCATATTTTGCTGCGTGGTTATAAGAGTGCTGAAACACATTCATGACTCCTGGGAAAAATCAAGGAGTAGCTCTATACCTTGATATAATAACGTTAATTGATTTAAAATAATAATTCGAAAAGTTATTCTATTGAGTTTGAATTTTGATTGTCTTTTTCAATGTCTGCACGAAATACATGATGTCTTCAGATGATATTTCGTGAAAAATATACTGCGCCCTAATCGCAAGAATCTCATGATTACACGAATTCACGTGATAGAATATAATAGGTGATTTCTGTCTCTGTTCGCTTTCGGTTTTATAAAATTTCAATTGGCTGAATAGCACAATTTAGATCGCATGTATTCATGGATAGCCTGCTCGCTGCAGGACTGGGTTATATTGCGAAATTGAAAAATTAGCATATTTTGAAGCGTGGTTATAGGAGTGCTAAAATGATCTCATGACTCCCGGGAAAAATCAAGGAATGGCTCTATATATTGACATAATAACTTAAATTGACTTGAAAATTAAATTTGAAAAACTATTCTATTGAGATGTCATTTTGATTGATGTTTTCAATTTCTGTAAGAAATACCTGATGTCATCAGATGATATTTCGAGGAAAATATACTGCGCCCTAATCGCAAGAATTTCATGACTACACGAATTCACGTGATAGGATATAATAGGTTGATTTCTGTCTTTGTTCGCTTTCGGTTTTTTAAAATTTCAATTGGCTGAATAGTTAAATTTAGATCGCATGTATTCATGGATAGCCTGCTCGCTGCAGGACTAGGTAATATTGCGTAATTGAAAAATAAGCATATTTTGCTGCGTGGTTATAAAAGTGCTAGAATAATCTCATGACTTCTGAAGAAATCAAGGAATGGCTCTATATATTGACATAATAACCTTAATTGATTTGAAAATTCAATTCGAAAAGTTATTCGATTGAGATTGCATTTTGATTGTCGTTTTCAATGTCTGTAAAAAATACCTGGTGTCATCAGATGATATTTCGTGGAAAATATACTGCGCCCCAATCGCAAGAATTTCATGATTACACGAATTCACGTGATAGAATATAAGAGGTTGCTTTCCGTATCTATTCGCTTTTGGTTATTTCAAATTTTAATTCGCTGAATAGTTAAATTTAGATCGCAAGTATTCATGAATAACCTGCTCGCTACAGGACTTGGTTATATCGCGAAATTGAAAAATTAGCATATTTTGCTGCGTGGTTATGAAAGTGCTGACATAAATTCATGTCTTCTGGGAAAAATCGAGGATTAGCTCTATACCTTGACATCATAACGTTAATTAATTAAAAAATTCAATTCGAAAAGTTATTTTATTGAGATTGCATTTTGATTTTTGTTTCCAATGTCTGTAAGAAATACCTGATGTCTTTAGCGGATATTTCGGGAAAAATATACTGTGCCTCAATCGCAAGAATTTCATGATTACACTAATTCACGTGATAGAATATAATAGGTTGATTTCTGTCTCTGTTCGCTTTCGGTTTTTTAACATTTCAATTGGCTGCACAGTTCAATTCAGATCGCATGTATTTATGAATAACCTGCCCGCTACAGGACGTAGTAAAATTGCAAAATTAAAAAATCAGCATATTTTGCTGCGTGGTTATAAGAGTGCTGAAACACATTCATGACTCCTGGGAAAAATCAAGGAGTAGCTCTATACCTTGACATAATAACGTTAATTGATTTGAAAATTTAATTCGAAAAGTTATTTCATTGAGATTGCATTTTGATTGTTGTTTTCAATGTCTGTCAGAAGTACCTGATGTCTGTAGAAGATATTTCGGGAAAAATATACTGCGCCTCAATCGCAAGAATCTCATGATTACACGAATTCATGTAATAGAATATGAGAGGTTGATTTCTGTCTCTGTTCGCTTTCGGTTTTTGAAAATTTCAATTGGCTGAACAGTTCAAGTTAAATCGCATGTATTTATGAATAACTTGCTCGCTGCAGGACTGGGTAATATTGTGAGATTAAAAAATCAGCATATTTTGCTGCGTGGTTATAGGAGTTCAAAAATGATCTCATGACTTCTGGGAAAAATCAAGGAATAGCTCTATATATTGACATAATAACGTTAACTGATTTGAAAATTCAATTTGAAAAACTATTCTATTGAGATTGCATTTTGATTGATGTTTTCAATTTCTGTAAGAAATACCTAATGTCTTCAAATGATATTTCGGGAAAAATATACTGCGCCCTAATCGCAATAATCTCATGATTACACGAATTCACGTGATAGAATACAATAGGTTGATGTCTGTCTCTGTTCGCTTACGGTTTTTTAAATTTTTATTGGCTGCATAGTTCAATTTAGATCGCATGTATTCATATATAGCCTGCTCGCTGAAGGACTGGGTAATATTGTGAGATTAAAAAATCAGCATATTTTGCTGCGTGGTTATAGGAGTGCTAAAATGATCTCATGACTCCCGGGAAAAATCAAGGAATGGCTCTATATATTGACATAATAACGTTAATTGATTTGAAAATTCAATTCGTAAAGTTATTCTATTGAGATTGCATTTTGATTGTCTTTTTCAATGTCTGTTAGAAATACCTGATGTCTTCAGATTATATTTCGGGAAAAATATACTGCGCCCCAATCGCAAGAATCTCATGATTACACGAATTCACGTGATAGAATATAATAGGTTGATTTCTGTCTCTGTTCGCTTTCGGTTTTTTAAAATTTCAATTGGCTGCACAGTTCAATTCAGATCGCATATATTTATGAATAACCTGCCCGCTACAGGACTTCGTAATATTGCAAAATTGAAATCAGCATATTTTGCTGCGTAGTTATAAGACTGCTGAAACAAATTCATGACTCCTGGGAAAAATCAAGGAGTAGCTCTATACCTTGACATAATAACGTTAATTGATTTGAAAATTAAATTCGAAAAGTTATTTTATTGAGATTGCATTTTGATTGTTGTTTCCAATGTCTGTGAGAAGTACCTGATGTCTTTAGCGGATATTTCGGGAAAAATATACTTCGCCTCAATCGCAAGAATCTCATGATTACCCGAAATCATGTAATAGAATATGAGAGGTTTATTTCTGTCTCTGTTCACTTTCGGTTTTTTAAAATTCCAATTGTCTAAACAGTTCAATTTAGATGGCATTTATTTATAAATAACTTGCTCGCTGCAGGACTGGGTAATATTGTGAGATTCAAAAATCAGCATATTTTGCTGCGTGGTTATAGGAGTGCAAAAATGATCTCATGACTCCTGGGAAAAATCAAGCAATGGCTCTATATATTGACATAATAACGTTAACTGATTTGAAAATTAAATTTGAAAAACTATTCTATTGAGATTGCATTTTGATAGATGTTTTCAATTTCTGTAAGGAATACCTGATGTCTTTAGCGGATATTTCGGGAAAAATATACTGCGCCCCAATCGCAAGAATCTCATGATTACACGAATTCATGTAATAGAATATGAGAGGTTGATTTCCGTCTCTGTTCGCTTTCGGTTATTAAAAATTTCAATTTGCTGAATAGTTAAATTTAGATTGCATGTACTCATGAATAACCTGCTCGCTACAGGACTTGGTAATATCGCAAAATTGAAAAATTAGCATATTTTTCTACGTGGTTATAAGAGTGCTGACATAAATTCATGACTTTTAGGAAAAATCAAGGAATAGCTCTATTCCTTGACATCATAACGTTAATTAATTTGAAAATTCAATTCGAAAAGTTATTTTATTGAGATTGCATTTTGATTGTTCTTTTCAATGTCTGTAAGAAATACCTGATGTCTTTAGCGGATTATTCGGGAAAAATATACTGTGCCTCAATCGCAAGAATTTCATGATTACACTAATTCACGTGATAGAATATAATAGGTTGATTTCTGTCTCTGTTCGCTTTCGGTTTTTTAAAATTTCAATTGGCTGAATAGTTCAATTTAGATCGCATGTATCCATGGATAGCCTGCTCGCTGAAGGACTAGGTAATATTGTGAGATTAAAAAATCAGCATATTTTGCTGCGTTGTTATAAGGGTGCTGAAATGATCTCATGACTTCTGGGAAAAATCAAGGAATGGCACTATATATTGACATAATAACGTTAACTGAGTTGAAAATTAAATTTGAAAAACTATTCTATTGAGATTGCATTTTGATTGATGTTTTCAATTTTTGTAAGAAATACCTGATGTCTTCAGATGATATTTCGGGAAAAATATACTGCGCCCCAATCGCAAGAATCTCATGACTACACGAATTCACGTGATAGAATATAAGAGGTTGCTTTCCGTATCTATTCGCTTTCGGTTATTTCAAATTTTTATTCGCTGAATAGTTAAATTTAGATCGCAAGTATTCATGGATAACCTGCTCGCTACAGGACTTGGTAATATCGCAAAATGGAAAAATTAGCATATTTTGCTGCGTGGTTATAAAAGTGCTGACATAAATTCATGTCTTCTGGGAAAAATCAAGAATTAGCTCTATACCTTGACATCATAACGTTAATTAATTAAAAAATTCAATTCCAAAAGTTATTCTATTGAGATTGCATTTTTATTGTTGTTTTTAATGTCTGTAAGAAATACCTGATGTCTTTAGCGGATATTTCGGGAAAAATATACTGCGCCACAATCGCACGAATCTCATGATTACACGAATTCATGTAATAGAATATGAGAGGTTGATTTCTGTCTCTGTTCGCTTTCGGTTTTTAAAATTTCAATTTGCTGAACAGTTTAATTTAGATCGCATGTATTCATGGATAACCTGCTCGCTGCAGGACTAAATAATATTGTGAGATTGAAAAATCAGCATATTTTGCTGCGTGGTTATGAAAGTGCTGAAATGATCTCATGACTCCTGGGAAAAATCAAGGAATGGCTCTATATATAGAGACCTAATAACGTTAATTGACTACAAAATTTAATTCGAAAAGTTATTCTATTGAGATTGCATTTTGATTGTCTTCTTTAATGTCTGTAAGAATTACCTGATGTCTTCAGATGATTTTTCGTGAAAAATATACTGCGCCACAATCGCACGAATCTCATGATTACACGAATTCATGTAATAGAATATGAGAGGTTGATTTTTGTCTCTGTTCGCTTTCGGTTTTTTAAAATTTCCATTGGCTAAACAGTTTAATTTAGATCGCATGTATTCATGAATAACTTGCTCGCTGCAGGACTGAGTAATATTGTGAGATTAAAAAATCAGCATATTTTGCTGCGTGGTTATAGGAGTGCTAGAATGATCTCATGACTCCTGGCAAAAATCAAGGAATGGCTCTTTATATAGACCTAATAATGTTAATTGATTCCAAAATTTAATTCGAAAAGTTATTCTATTGAGATTGCATTTTGATAGATGTTTTCAATTTCTGTAAGAAATACCTGATGTCTTTAGCGGATATTTCGGGAAAAATATACTGCGCCCCAATCGCAAGAATGTCATGATTACACGAATTCATGTAATAGAATATGAGAGGTTGATTTCTGTCTCTGGTCGCTTTCGGTTATTAAAAATTTCAATTTGCTGAATAGTTAAATTTAGATCGCATGTACTCATGAATAACCTGCTCGCTACAGGACTTGGTAATATCGCAAAATTGAAAAATTAGCATATTTTTCTTCGTGGTTATAAGAGTGCTGACATAAATTCATGACATTTAGGAAAAATCAAGGAATAGCTCTATTCCTTGACATCATAACGTTAATTAATATGAAAATTCAATTCGAAAAGTTATTTCATTGAGATTGCATTTTGATTGTTCTTTTCAATGTCTGTAAGAAATACCTGATGTCTTTAGCGGATATTTCGGGAAAAATATACTGCGCCTCAATCGCAAGAATCTCATGATTACACTAATTCACGTGATAGAATATAATAGGTTGATTTCTGTCTCTGTTCACTTTCGGTTTTTTAAAATTTCAATTGGCTGAATAGTTCAATTTAGATCGTATGTATCCATGGATAGCCTGCTCGCTGCAGGACTGGGTAATATTGTGAGATTAAAAAATCAGCATATTTTGCTGCGTTGTTATAAGGGTGCTGAAATGATCTCATGACTGCTTGGAAAAATCAAGGAATTGCACTATATATTGACATAATAACGTTAATTGATTTGAAAATAAAATTTGAAAAACTATTCTATTGAGATTGCATTTTGATTGATGTTTTCAATTTCTGTAAGAAATACCTGATGTCTTCAGATGATATTTCGGAAAAAATATACTGCGCCCCAATCGCAAGAATCTCATGACTACACGAATTCACGTGATAGAATATAATGGGTTGATTTCTGTCTCTGTTCGCTTTCGGTTTTTAAAAATTTCAATTGGCTAAATAGTTACATTTAGATCGCATGAATTCATGGATAGCCTGCTCGCTGCAGGACTAGGTAATATTGCGAAATTGAAAAATTAGCATATTTTGCTGCGTGGTTATAAAAGTGCTAAAATGATCTCATGACTTCTGAAGAAATCAAGGAATGGCTCTATATATTGACATAATAACCTTAATTGATTTGAAAATTCAATTCAGAAAGTTATTCGATTGAGATTGCATTTTGATTGTCGTTTTCAATGTCTGTAAAAAATACCTTATGTCATCAGATGATATTTCGAGGAAAATATACTGCGCCCCAATCGCAAGAATTTCATGATTACACGAATTCACGTGATAGAATATAAGAGGTTGATTTCCGTATCTGTTCGCTTTCGGTTATTTAAAATTTTAATTCGCTAAATAGTTAAATTTAGATCGCATGTATTCATGAATAACTTGCTCGCTGCAGGACTGAGTAATATTGTGAGATTAAAAAATCAGCATATTTTGCTGCGTGGTTATAGGAGTGCTAGAATGATCTCATGACTCCTGAGTAAATTCCTGGAATGGCTCTATATATAGACCTAATAACGTTAATTGATTCCAAAATTTAATTCGAAAAGTTTTTCTATTGAGATTGCATTTTGATTGTCTTTTTTAATGTCTGTAAGAATTACCTGATGTGTTCAGATGATATTTCGTGAAAAATATACTGCGCCCCAATCGCAAGAATCTCATGATTACACGAATTCACGTGATAGAATATAATAGGTTGATTTCTGTCTCTGTTCGCTTTCGGTTTTTTAAAATTTCCATTGGCTGAACAGTTCAATTTAGATCGCATGTATTCATGAATAACTTGCTCGCTGCAGGACTGGGTAATATTGTAAGAATAAAAAATCAGCATATTTTGCTGCGTGGTTATAGGCGTGCTAAAATGATCTCATGACTCCTATGAAAAATTAAGGAATGGCTCTATATATAGACCTAATAATGTTAATTGATTCCAACATTTAATTCGAAAAGTTATTCTATTGAGATTGCATTTTGATTGATGTTTTCAATGTCTGTAAGAAATACCTGATGTCTTCAGATGATATTTCGTGGAAAATATACTGCGCCCCAATCGCTAGAATCTCATGATTACACGAATTCACGTGATAGAATATAATAGGTTGATGTCTGTCTCTGTTCGCTTTCGGTTTTCTAAAATTTCAATTGGCTGAATAGTTCAATTTAGATCGCATGTTTTCATGGATAGCCTGCTCGCTGCAGGACTGGGTAATATTGCGAAATTGAAAAATTAGCATATTTTGCTTCGTGGTTATAAAAGTGCTAGATTGATCTCATGACTCCCGGGGAAAATCAAGGAATAGCTCTTTATATTGACATAATAACGTTAATTGATTTGAAAATTCAATTCGAAAAGTTATTCGATTGAGATTGCATTTTGATTGTTGTTTTCAATGTCTGTAAGAAATACCTGATGTCTTCAGATTATATTTCGGGAAAAATATTCTGCGCCCCAATCGCAAGAATCTCATGATTACACGAATTCACGTGATAGAATATAATAGGTTGATGTCTGTTTCTGTTCGCTTTCGGTTTTCTCAAATTTCAATTGGCTGAATGGTTCAATTTAGATCGCATGTTTTCATGGATAGCCTGCTCGCTGCAGGACTAGGTAATATTGCGAAATTGAAAAATTAGCATATTTTGCTTTGTGGTTATAGAAGTGCTAAAATGATCTCATGACTCCCGGGGAAAATCAAGGAATGGCTCTATATATAGACCTAATAATGTTAATTGATTCCAAAATTTAATTCGAAAAGTTATTCAATTTAGATTGCATTTTGATTGATGTTTTCAATGTCTGTAAGAAATACCTGATGTCTTCAGATGATATTTCGGGAAAAACATACTGCGCCCCAATCGCAAGAATCTCATGATTACACGAATTCACGTGATAGAATATAATAGGTTGATTTCTGTCTCTGTTCGCTTTCGGTTTTCTCAAATTTTAATTCGCTGAATAGTTAAATTTAGATCGCAAGTATTCATGGATAACCTGCCCGCTACAGGACTTGGTAATATTGCGAAATTGAAAACTCAGCATATTTTGCTGCGTGGTTACAAGAGTGCTGAAACAAATTCATGACTCCTGGGAAATATCAAGGAGTAGCTCTATACCTTGACATAATAACGTTAATTGATTTGAAAATTTAATTCGAAAAGTTATTTTATTGATATTGCTTTTTGATTGTTGTTTTTAATGTCTGTAAGAAGTACCTGATGTCTTTAGCGGATATTTCGGGAAAAATATAATGCGCCTCAATCGCAAGAATCTCTTGATTACACGAATTCATGTAATAGAATATGAGAGGTTTATTTCTGTCTCTGTTCGCTTTCGGTTTTTTTAAATTTCAATTGGCTGAACAGTTCAATTTAGATCGCATGTATTCATGGATAACCTGCTCGCTGCAGGACTAAATAATATTGTGAGATTGAAAAATCAGCCTATTTTGCTGCGTGGTTATGAAAGTGCTGAAATGATTTCATGACTCCTGGGAAAAATCAAGGAAAGGCTCTATATATAGAGACCTAATAACGTTAATTGATTCCAAAATTTAATTCGAAAAGTTTTTCTATTGAGATTGCATTTTGATTGTCTTTTTTAATGTCTGTAAGAATTACCTGATGTCTTCAGATGATATTTCGTGAAAAATATACTGCGCCCCAATCGCAAGAATCTCATGATTACACGAATTCACGTAATAGAATGTATTAGGTTGATTTTTGTCTCTGTTCGCTTTCGGTTTTTTAAAATTTCCATTGGCTAAACAGTTTAATTTGGATCGCATGTATTCATGAATAACTTGCTCGCTGCAGGACTGAGTAATATTGTGAGATTAAAAAATCAGCATATTTTGCTGCGTGGTTATAGAAGTGCTAGAATGATCTCATGACTCCTGGGAAAAATAGAGGAATGGCTCTTTATATAGACCTAATAATGTTAATTGATTCCAAAATTTAATTTGAAAACTTATTCTATAGAGATTGCATTTTGATTGATGTTTTTAATGTCTGTAAGAAATACCTGATGTCTTCAGATGATATTTCGGGAAAAACATACTGCGCCCCAATCGCAAGAATCTCATGATTACACGAATTCACGTGATAGAATATAATAGGTTGATGTCTGTCTCTGTTCGCTTTCGGTTTTCTAAAATTTCAATTGGCTGAATAGTTCAATTTAGATCGCATGTTTTCATGGATAGCCTGCTCGCTGCAGGACTGGGTAATATTGCGAAATTGAAAAATTAGCATATTTTGCTTCGTGGTTATAGAAGTGCTAAAATGATCTCATGACTCCCGGGGAAAATCAAGGAAAGGCTCTTTATATTGACATAATAACGTTAATTGATGTAAAAATTCAATTCGAAAATTTATTCGATTGAGATTGCATTTTGATTGTTGTTTTCAATATCTGTAAAAAATACCTGATGTCATCAGATTATATTTCGAGGAAAATATACTGCGCCCTACTCGCAAGAATATCATGATAACACGAATTCACGTGATGGAATATAAGAAGTTGATTTCCGTATCTATTCGCTTTCGGTTAATTAAAATTTTAATTCGCTGAATAGTTAAATTTACATCGCAAGTATTCATGGATAACCTGCCCGCTACAGGACTTGGCAATATTGCAAAATTGACAACTCAGCATATTTTGCTGCGTGGTTACAAGAGTGCTGAAACAAATTCATGACTTCCGGGAAAAATCAAGGTGTAGCTCTATACCTTGACATAATAACGTTAATTGATTTGAAAATTTAATTCGAGAAGTTATTTTATTGATATTGCATTTTGATTGTTGTTTTTAATGTCTGTAAGAAGTACCTGATGTCTTTAGCGGATATTTCGGGAAAAATATAATGCGCCTCAATCGCAAGAATCTCTTGATTACACGAATTCATGTAATAGAATATGAGAGGTTGATTTCTGTCTCTGTTCGCTTTCGGTTTTTTAAAATTTCAATTGGCTGAACAGTTCAATTTAGATCGCATGTATTCATGGATAACCTGCTCGCTGCAGGACTAAATAATATTGTGAGATTGAAAAATCAGCATATTTTGCTGCGTGGTTATGAAAGTGCTGAAATAATCTCATGACTCCTGGGAAAAATCAAGGAATGGCTCTATATATAGAGACCTAATAACGTTAATTGATTCCAAAATTTAATTCGAAAAGTTTTTCTATTGAGATTGCATTTTGATTGTCTTTTTTAATGTCTGTAAGAATTACCTGATGTCTTCAGATGATATTTCGTAAAAAATATACTGCGCCCCAATCGCAAGAATCTCATGATTACACGAATTCACGTAATAGAATGTAATAGGTTGATTTTTGTCTCTGTTCGCTTTCGGTTTTTTAAAATTTCCATTGGCTAAACAGTTCAATTTAGATCGCATGTATTCATAAATAACTTGCTTGCTGCAGGACTGAGTAATATTGTGAGATTAAAAAATCAGCATATATTGCTGCGTGGTTATAGGAGTGCTAGAATGATTTCATGACTCCTGGGAAAAATCAAGGAATGGCTCTATATATAGACCTAATAATGTTGATTGATTCCAAAATTTAATTCGGAAAGTTATTCTATTAAGATTGCATTTTGATTGTCTTTTTTAATAGCTGTAAGAATTACCTGATGTCTTCAGATGATATTTCGTGGAAAATATACTGCGCCCCAATCGCTAGAATCTCATGATTACACGAATTCACGTGATAGAATATAATAGGTTGATGTCTGTCTCTGTTCGCTTTCGGTTTTCTAAAATTTCAATTGGCTGAATAGTTCAATTTAGATCGCATGTTTTCATGGATAGCCTGCTCGCTGCAGGACTGGGTAATATTGCGAAATTGAAAAATTAGCATATTTTGCTTCGTGGTTATAGAAGGGCTAAAATGATCTCATGACTCCCGGGGAAAATCAAGGAAAGGCTCTTTATATTGACATAATAACGTTAATTGATTTAAAAATTCAATTCGAAAAGTTATTCGATTGAGATTGCATTTTGATTGTTGTTTTCAATATCTGTAAAATATACCTGATGTCATCAGATTATATTTCGAGGAAAATATACTGCGCCCCAATCGCAAGAATTTCATGATAACACGAATTTACGTGATGGAATATAAGAAGTTGATTTCCGTATCTATTCGCTTTCGGTTAATTAAAATTTTAATTCGCTGAATAGTTAAATTTAGATCGCAAGTATTCATGGATAACCTGCCCGCTACAGGACTTGGTAATATTGCAAAATTGAAAACTCAGCATATTTTGCTGCGTGGTTACAAGAGTGCTGAAACAAATTCATGACTCCCGGGAAAAATCAAGGAGTAGCTCTATACCTTGACATAATAACGTTAATTGATTTGAAAATTTAATTCGAAAAGTTATTTTATTGATATTGCATTTTGATTGTTGTTTTTAATGTCTGTAAGAAGTGCCTGATGTCTTTAGCGGATATTTCGGGAAAAATATAATGCGCCTCAATCGCAAGAATCTCTTGATTACACGAATTCATGTAATAGAATATGAGAGGTTGATTTCTGTCTCTGTTCGCTTTCGGTTTTTTAAAATTTCAATTGGCTGAACAGTTCAATTTAGATCGCATGTATTCATGGATAACCTGCTCGCTGCAGGACTAAATAATATTGTGAGATTGAAAAATCAGCATATTTTGCTGCGTGGTTATGAAAGTGCTGAAATGATCTCATGACTCCTGGGAAAAATCAAGGAATGGCTCTATATATAGAGACCTAATAACGTTAATTGATTCCAAAATTTAATTCGAAAAGTTTTTCTATTGAGATTGCATTTTGATTGTCTTTTTTAATGTCTGTAAAAATTACCTGATGTCTTCAGATGATATTTCGTAAAAAATATACTGCGCCCCAATCGCAAGAATCTCATGATTACACGAATTCACGTAATAGAATGTAATAGGTTGATTTTTGTCTCTGTTCGCTTTCGGTTTTTTAAAATTTCCGTTGGCTAAACAGTTCAATCTAGATCGCATGTATTCATGAATAACTTGCTTGCTGCAGGACTGAGTAATATTGTGAGATTAAAAAATCAGCATATATTGCTGCGTGGTTATAGGAGTGCTAGAATGATCTCATGACTCCTGGGAAAAATCAAGGAACGGCTCTATATATAGAGATCTAATAACGTTAATTAATTCCAAAATTTAATTCGAAAAGTTTTTCTATTGAGATTGCATATTGATTGTCTTTTTTAATGTCTTTAAGAATTACCTGATGTGTTCAGATGATATTTCGTGAAAAATATACTGCGCCCCAATCGCAAGAATCTCATGATTACAAGAATTCACGTGAAAGAATATAATCGGTTGATTTCTGTTTCGGTTCGCTTTCGGTTTTTTTAAATTTCCATTGGCTGAACAGTTCAATTTAGATCGCATGTATTCATGAATAACTTGCTCGCTGCAGGACTGGGTAATATTGTAAGATTAAAAAATCAGCATATTTTGCTGCGTGGTTATAGGAGTGCTAAAATGATCGCAAGACTCCTATGAAAAATCAAGGAATGGCTCTATATATAGACCTAATAATGTTAATTGATTCCAAAATTTAATTAGAAAAGTTATTCTATTGAGATTGCATTTTGATAGATGTTTTCAATTTCTGTAAGAAATACCTGATGTCTTTAGCGGATATTTCGGGAAAAATATACTGCGCCCCAATCGAGAGAATGTCATGATTACACGAATCCACGTGATAGAATATAAGAGGTTGCTTTCCGTATTTATTCGCTTTCGGTTATTTCAAATTTTTATTCGCTGAATAGTTAAATTTAGATCGCAAGTATTCATGGATAACCTGCTCGCTACAGGACTTGGTAATATCGCAAAATTGAAAAATTAGCATATTTTGCTGCGTGGTTATAAAAGTGCTGACATAAATTCATGTCTTCTGGGAAAAATCAAGGATTAGCTCTATACCTTGACATCATAACGTTAATTAATTAAAAAATTCAATTCGAAAAGTTATTTTATTGAGATTGCATTTTGATTGTTGTTTCCAATGTCTGTAAGAAATACCTGATGTCTTTAGCGGATATTTCGGGGAAAATATACTGCGCCTCAATCAAAAGCATCTCATGATTACACTAATTCACGTGATAGAATATAATAGGTTGATTTCTGTCTCTGTTCGCTTTTGGTTTTTTAAAATTTCAATTGGCTGCACAGTTCAATTTAGATCGCATGTATTTATGAATAACCTGCCCGCTGCAGGACTTAGTAATATTGCAAAATTCAAAATCAGCATATTTTGCTGCGTGGTTATAAGAGTGCTGAAACACATTCATGACTCCTGGGAAAAATCAAGGAGTAGCTCTATACCTTGACATAATAACGTTAATTGATTTGAAAATTTAATTCGAAAAGTTATTCTATGGAGATTGAATTTTGATAGTCTTTTTCAATGTCTGTAAGAAATACCTGGTTTCTTCAGATGATATTTCGTGAAAAATATACTGCGCCCCAATCGCAAAAATCTCATGATTACACGAATTCACGTGATAGAATATAATAGGTTGATTTCTGTCTCTGTGCGCTTTCGGTTTTTTAAAATTTCAATTGGCTGAACAGTTCAATTTAAATCGCATGTATTCATGAATAACTTGCTCGCTGCAGGACTAGTTAATATTGTGAGATTAAAAAATCAGCATATTTTGCTGCGTGGTTATAAGAGTGCTAAAACAAATTCATGACTCCTGGGAAAAATCAAGGCGTAGCTCCATACCTTGACATAATAACGTTAATTGATTTGAAAATTCAATTCCAAAAGTTATTTTATTGAGATTGCATTTTGATTGTTGTTTTTAATGTCTGTAAGAAATACCTGATGTCTTAAGTGGATATTTCGGGAATAATATACCGCGCCTCAATCGCAAGAATCTCATGATTACACGAATTCATGTAATAGAATATGAGAGGTTGATTTCTGTCTCTGTTCGCTTTCGGTTTTTTAAAATTTCAATTGGCTGAACAGTTCAATTTAGATCGCATGTATTAATGAATAACTTGCTCGCTGCAGGACTGGTTAATATTGTGAGATTAAAAAATCAGCATATTTTGTGGCGTGGTTATAGGAGTGCTGAAAAGATCTCATAACTCTTGGGAAAAATCAAGGAATGGCTCTATATATTGACATAATAACGTTAATTTATTTAAAAATTCAATTCGAAAAACTATTTTATTGAGATTGCATTTTGATTGTTGTTTTTAATGTCTGTAAGAAATACCTGATGTCTTTAGCGGATATTTCGGGAAAAATATACTGCGCCACAATCGCAAGAATCTCATGATTACACGAATTCACGTAATAGAATGTAATAGGTTGATTTTTGTCTCTGTTCGCTTTCGGTTTTCTAAAATTTCCATTGGCTGAACAGTTCAATTTAGATCGCATGTATTCATGGATAACCTGCTCGCTGCAGGACTAAATAATATTGTGAGATTGAAAAATCAGCATATTTTGCTGCGTGGTTATGAAAGTGCTGAAATGATCTCATGACTCCTGGGAAAAATCAAGGAATGGCTCTATATATAGAGACCTAATAACGTTAATTGATTCCAAAATTTAATTCGAAAAGTTATTCTATTGAGATTGCATTTTGATAGATGTTTTCAATTTCTGTAAAAAATACCTGATGTCTTTAGCGGATATTTCGGGAAAAATATACTGCGCCCCAATCGCAAGAATGTCATGATTACACGAATTCATGTAATAGAATATGAGAGGTTGATTTCTGTCTCTGTTCGCTTTCGGTTATTAAAAATTTCAATTTGCTGAATAGTTAAATTTAGATCGCATGTACTCATGAATAACCTGCTCGCTACAGGACTTGGTAATATCGCAAAATTGAAAAATTAGCATATTTTTCTGCGTGGTTATAAGAGTGCTGACATAAATTCATGACTTTTAGGAAAAATCAAGAAATAGCTCTATTCCTTGACATCATAACGTTAATTAATTTGTAAATTCAATTCGAAAAGTTATTTTATTGAGATTGCATTTTGATTGTTCTTTTCAATGTCTGTAAGATATACCTGATGTCTTTAGCGGATATTTCGGGAAAAATATACTGCGCCTCAATCGCAAGAATCTCATGATTACACTAATTCACGTGATAGAATATAAAAGGTTGATTTCTGTCTCTGTTCGCTTTCGGTTTTTAAAAATTTCAATTGGATGCACAGTTCAATTCAGATCGCATGTATTTATGGATAACCTGCCTGCTACAGGACTTAGTAATATTGCAAAATTAAAAATCAGCATATTTTGCTGCGTGGTTATAGGAGTGCTAAAATGATCGCAAGACTCCTATGAAAAATCAAGGAATGGCTCTATATATAGACCTAATAATGTTAATTGATTCCAAAATTTAATTCGAAAAGTTATTCTATTGAGATTGCATTTTGATTGTTGTTTTCAATGTCTGTAAAAAATACATGATGTCATCAGATGATATTTCGAGGAAAATATACTGCGCCCGAATCGCAAGAATCTCATGATTACACGAATTCACGTGATAGAATATAAGAGGTTGATTTCCGTATCTGTTCGCTTTCGGTTATTTAAAATTTCAATTCGCTGAATAGTTAAATATAGATCGCAAGTATTTATGGATAATCTACCCGCTACAGGACTTGGTAATATTGCAAAATTGAAAAATTAGCATATTTTGCTGCGTGGTTATAAGAGTGCTTAAATGATCTCATGACTCCTGGGAAAAATCAAGGAATGGCTCTATACCTTGACATAATAACGTTAATTGATTTGAAAATTTAATTCGAAAAGTTATTTTATTGAGATTGCATTTTGATTGTTGTTTCCAATGTCTGTAAGAAATACCTGATGTCTTAAGTGGATATTTCGGGAAAAATATACCGCGCCTCAATCGCAAGAATCGAATGATTACACGAATTCACGTGATAGAATATAATAGGTTGATTTCTGTCTCTGTTCGCTTTCGGTTTTTTAAAATTTCAATTGGATGAATAGTTCAATTTAGTTCGCATGTATTCATGGATAGCCTGCTCGCTGCAGGACTGGGTAATATTGCGAAATTGAAAAATCAGCATATTTTGCTGCGTGGTTATAAGAGTGCTGAAACAACTTCATGACTCTTGGGAAAAATCAAGGAGTAGCTCCATACCTTGACATAGTAACGTTAATTGATTTGAAAATTTAATTCGAAAAGTTATTTTATTGAGATTGCATTTTGATTGTTGTTTTCAATGTCTGTAAAAAATACCTGATGTCATCAGATTATATTTCGGGAAAAATATTCTGCGCCCCAATCGCAAGAATCTCATGCTTACACGAATTCACGTGATAGAATATAATAGGTTGATTTCTGTCTCTGTTCGCTTTTGGTTTTGTAAAATTTCAATTGGCTGCACCGTTCAATTTAGATCGCATGTATTCATGGATAACCTGCTCGCTGCAGGACTAAATAATATTGTGAGATTGAAAAATCAGCATATTTTGCTGCGTGGTTATGAAAGTGCTGAAATGATCTCATGACTCCTGGGAAAAATCAAGGAATGGCTCTATATATAGAGACCTAATAACGTTAATTGATTCCAAAATTTAATTCGAAAAGTTTTTCTATTGAGATTGCATTTTGATTGTCTTTTTTAATAGCTGTAAGAATTACCTGATGTCTTCGAATGATATTTCGTGGAAAATATACTGCGCCCCAATCGCTAGAATCTCATGATTACACGAATTTACGTAATAGAATGTAATAGGTTGATTTTTGTCTCTGTTCGCTTTCGGTTTTTTAAAATTTCCATTGGCTAAACAGTTCAATTCAGATCGCATGTATTTATGAATCACCTGCCCGCTACAGGACTTAGTAATGTTGCAAATGTGAAAAATCAGCATATATTGCTGCGTGGTTATAAGAGTGCTGAAACAAATTCATGACTCCTGGGAAAAATCAAGGAGTAGCTCTATACCTTTACATAATAACGTTAATTGATTCAAAAATTTAATTCGAAAAGTTATTTTATTGAGATTGCATTTTGATTGTTGTTTTCAATGTCTGTAAGAAGTACCTGATGACTTTAGCGGATATTTCGGGAAAAATATACTGCGCCTCAATCGCAAGAATCTCATGATTACACGAATTCATGTAAAAGAATATGAGAGGTTGATTTCTGTCTCTGTTCGCTTTCGGTTTTTTTAAATTTCAATTGGCTGAATAGTTCAATTTAGATCGCATGTATTCATGGATAACCTGCTCGCTGCAGGACTGAATAATATTGTGAGATTGAAAAATCAGCATATTTTGCTGCGTGGTTCTGAGAGTGCTGAAATGATCTCATGACTCCTGGGAAAAATCAAGGAATGGCTCTATATATAGAGACCTAATAACGTTAATTGATTCCAAAATTTAATTCGAAAAGTTTTTCTATTGAGATTGCATTTTGATTGTCTTTTTTAATGTTTGTAAGAATTACCTGACGTCTTCAGATGATATTTCGTGAAAAATATACTGCGCCCCAATCGCATGAATCTCATGATTACACGAATTCGCGTGATAGAATATAATAGGTTGATTTCTGTCTCTGTTCGCTTTCGGTTTTTTAAAATTTCAATCGGCTGAATAGTTCAATTTAGATCGCATGTTTTCATGGATAGCCTGCTCGCTGTCGGACTGGGTAATATTGCGAAATTGTAAAATTAGCATATTTCGCTGCGTGGTTATAAGAGTGCTAAAATGATCTCATGACTCCTGGGAAAAATCAAGGAATAGCTCTATATATTGACATAATAACCTTAATTGATTTGAAAATTCAATTCGAAAAGTTATTTGATTGAGATTGCATTTTCATTGTTGTTTTCAATGTCTGTAAGAAGTACCTGATGTCATTAGCGGATATTTCAGGAAAAATATGCTGCGCCTCAATCGCAAGAATCTCATGATTACACGAATTCATGTAATAGAATATGAGAGGTTGATTTCTGTCTCTGTTCGCTTTCGGTTTTTTTAAATTTCAATTGGCTGAATAGTTCAATTTAGATCGCATGTATTCATGGATAACCTGCTCGCTGCAGGACTGAATAATATTGTGAGATTGAAAAATCAGCATATTTTGCTGCGTGGTTATGAGAGTGCTGAAATCATCTCATGACTCCTGGAAAAAATCAAGGAATAACTCTATATATAGAGACCTAATAACGTTAATTGATTCCAAAATTTAATTCGAAGAGTTATTCTATTGAGATTGCATTTTGATTGATGTTTTCAATGTCTGTAAGAAATACCTAATGTCTTTAGATGATATTACGGGAAAAATATACCGCGCCCCAATCGCAAGAATCTCATGATTACACGAATTCACGTGATAGAATATAATAGGTTGATTTCTGTCTCTGTTCGCTTTCGGTTTTTTAAAATTTCAATTGGATGAATAGTTCAATTTAGTTCGCATGTATTCATGGATAGCCTGCTCGCTGCAGGACTGGGTAATATTGCGAAATTGAAAAATCAGCATATTTTGCTGCGTGGTTATAAGAGTGCTGAAACAACTTCATGACTCTTGGGAAAAATCAAGGAGTAGCTCCATACCTTGACATAGTAACGTTAATTGATTTGAAAATTTAATTCGAAAAGTTATTTTATTGAGATTGCATTTTGATTGTTGTTTTCAATGTCTGTAAAAAATACCTGATGTCATCAGATTATATTTCGGGAAAAATATTCTGCGCCCCAATCGCAAGAATCTCATGCTTACACGAATTCACGTGATAGAATATAATAGGTTGAATTCTGTCTCTGTTCGCTTTTGGTTTTGTAAAATTTCAATTGGCTGCACCGTTCAATTTAGATCGCATGTATTCATGGATAACCTGCTCGCTGCAGGACTAAATAATATTGTGAGATTGAAAAATCAGCATATTTTGCTGCGTGGTTATGAAAGTGCTGAAATGATCTCATGACTCCTGGGAAAAATCAAGGAATGGCTCTATATATAGAGATCTAATAACGTTAATTAATTCCAAAATTTAATTCGAAAAGTTTTTCTATTGAGATTGCATTTTGATTGTCTTTTTTAATGGTTGTAAGAATTACCTGATGTCTTTAGATGATATTTCGTGAAAAATATACTGCGCCCCAATCGCATGAATCTCATGATTACACGAATTCACGTGATAGAATATAATAGGTTGATTTCTGTCTCTGTTCGCATTCGGTTTTTTTAAATGTCAATTGACTACACAGTTCAATTTAGATCGCATGTATTCATGGATAACCTGCTCGCTGCAGGACTAAATAATATTGTGAGATTGAAAAATCAGCATATTTTGCTGCGTGGTTATGAAAGTGCTGAAATGATCTCATGACTACTGGGAAAAATCAAGGAACGGCTCTATATATAGAGATCTAATAACGTTAATTAATTCCAAAATTTAATTCGAAAAGTTTTTCTATTGAGATTGCATATTGATTGTCTTTTTTAATGTCTTTAAGAATTACCTGATGTGTTCAGATGATATTTCGTGAAAAATATACTGCGCCCCAATCGCAAGAATCTCATGATTACAAGAATTCACGTGATTGAATATAATCGGTTGATTTCTGTTTCGGTTCGCTTTCGGTTTTTTTAAATTTCCATTGGCTGAACAGTTCAATTTAGATCGCATGTATTCATGAATAACTTGCTCGCTGCAGGACTGGGTAATATTGTAAGATTAAAAAATCAGCATATTTTGCTGCGTGGTTATAGGAGTGCTAAAATGATCGCAAGACTCCTATGAAAAATCAAGGAATGGCTCTATATATAGACCTAATAATGTTAATTGATTCCAAAATTTAATTCGAAAAGTTATTCTATTGAGATTGCATTTTGATAGATGTTTTCAATTTCTGTAAGAAATACCTGATGTCTTTAGCGGATATTTCGGGAAAAATATACTGCGCCCCAATCGAGAGAATGTCATGATTACACGAATCCACGTGATAGAATATAAGAGGTTGCTTTCCGTATTTATTCGCTTTCGGTTATTTCAAATTTTTATTCGCTGAATAGTTAAATTTAGATCGCAAGTATTCATGGATAACCTGCTCGCTACAGGACTTGGTAATATCGCAAAATTGAAAAATTAGCATATTTTGCTGCGTGGTTATAAAAGTGCTGACATAAATTCATGTCTTCTGGGAAAAATCAAGGATTAGCTCTATACCTTGACATCATAACGTTAATTAATTAAAAAATTCAATTCGAAAAGTTATTTTATTGAGATTGCATTTTGATTGTTGTTTCCAATGTCTGTAAGAAATACCTGATGTCTTTAGCGGATATTTCGGGGAAAATATACTGCGCCTCAATCAAAAGCATCTCATGATTACACTAATTCACGTGATAGAATATAATAGGTTGATTTCTGTCTCTGTTCGCTTTTGGTTTTTTAAAATTTCAATTGGCTGAATAGTTCAATTTAGATCGCATGTTTTCATGGATAGCCTGCTCGCTGCAGGACTGGGTAATATTGCGAAATTGAAAAATTAGCATATTTTGCTTCGTGGTTATAGAAGTGCTAGATTGATCTCATGACTCCCGGGGAAAATCAAGGAATGGCTCTTTATATTGACATAATAACGTTAATTGATGTATAAATTCAATTCGAAAAGTTATTCGTTTGAGATTGCATTTTGATTGTTGTTTTCAATATCTGTAAAAAATACCTGATGTCATCAGATTATATTTCGAGGAAAATATACTGCGCCCTAATCGCAAGAATTTCATGATAACACGAATTCACGTGATGGAATATAAGAAGTTGATTTCCGTATCTATTCGCTTTCGGTTAATTAAAATTTTAATTCGCTGAATAGTTAAATTTACATCGCAAGTATTCATGGATAACCTGCCCGCTACAGGACTTGGTAATATTGCAAAATTGACAACTCAGCATATTTTGCTGCGTGGTTACAAGAGTGCTGAAACAAATTCATGACTCCCGGGAAAAATCAAGGTGTAGCTCTATACCTTGACATAATAACGTTAATTGATTTGAAAATTTAATTCGAAAAGTTATTTTATTGATATTGCATTTTGATTGTTGTTTTTAATGTATGTAAGAAGTACCTGATGTCTTTAGCGGATATTTCGGGAAAAATATAATGCGCCTCAATCGCAAGAATCTCTTGATTACACGAATTCATGTAATAGAATATGAGAGGTTGATTTCTGTCTCTGTTCGCTTTCGGTTTTTTAAAATTTCAATTGGCTGAACAGTTCAATTTAGATCGCATGTATTCATGGATAACCTGCTCGCTGCAGGACTAAATAATATTGTGAGATTGAAAAATCAGCATATTTTGCTGCGTGGTTATGAAAGTGCTGAAATATTCTCATGACTCCTGGGAAAAATCAAGGAATGGCTCTATATATAGAGACCTAATAACGTTAATTGATTCCAAAATTTAATTCGAAAAGTTTTTCTATTGAGATTGCATTTTGATTGTCTTTTTTAATGTCTGTAAGAATTACCTGATGTCTTCAGATGATATTTCGTAAAAAATATACTGCGCCCCAATCGCAAGAATCTCATGATTACACGAATTCACGTAATAGAATGTAATAGGTTGATTTTTGTCTCTGTTCGCTTTCGGTTTTTTAAAATTTCCATTGGCTAAACAGTTCAATTTAGATCGCATGTATTCATGAATAACTTGCTTGCTGCAGGACTGAGTAATATTGTGAGATTAAAAAATCAGCATATATTGCTGCGTGGTTATAGGAGTGCTAGAATGATCTCATGACTCCTGGGAAAAATCAAGGAATGGCTCTATATATAGACCTAATAATGTTAATTGATTCCAAAATTTAATTCGGAAAGTTATTCTATTAAGATTGCATTTTGATTGTCTTTTTTAATAGCTGTAAGAATTACCTGATGTCTTCAGATGATATTTCGTGGAAAATATACTGCGCCCCAATCGCTAGAATCTCATGATTACACGAATTCACGTGATAGAATATAATAGGTTGATGTCTGTCTCTGTTCGCTTTCGGTTTTCTAAAATTTCAATTGGCTGAATAGTTCAATTTAGATCGCATGTTTTCATGGATAGCCTGCTCGCTGCAGGACTGGGTAATATTGCGAAATTGAAAAATTAGCATATTTTGCTTCGTGGTTATAGAAGTGCTAGATTGATCTCATGACTCCCGGGGAAAATCAAGGAATGGCTCTTTATATTGACATAATAACGTTAATTGAATTAAAAATTCAATTCGAAAAGTTATTCGATTGAGATTGCATTTTGATTGTTGTTTTCAATGTCTGTAAAAAATACCTGATGTCATCAGATTATATTTCGTGGAAAATATACTGCGCCCCAATCGCTAGAATCTCATGATTACACGAATTCACGTGATAGAATATAATAGGTTGATGTCTGTCTCTGTTCGCTTTCGGTTTTCTAAAATTTCAATTGGCTGCACAGTTCAATTTAGATCGCATGTATTCATGGATAACCTGCTCGCTGCAGGACTAAATAATATTGTGAGATTGAAAAATCAGCATATTTTGCTGCGTGGTTATGAAAGTGCTGAAATGATCTCATGACTCCTGGGAAAAATCAAGGAATGGCTCTATATATAGAGACCTAATAACGTTAATTGATTCCAAAATTTAATTCGAAAAGTTTTTCTATTGAGATTGCATTTTAAATGTCTTTTTTAATGTTTGTAAGAATTACCTGATGTCTTCAGATGATATTTCGTGAAAAATATACTGCGCCCCAATCGCATGAATCTCATTATTACACGAATTCACGTGATAGAATATAATAGGTTGATTTCTGTCTCTGTTCGCTTTCCGTTTTTTAAAATTCAATTAGCTGCACAGTTCAATTGAGATCGCATGTATTCATGGATAACCTGCTCGCTGCAGGACTAAATAATATTGTGAGATCGAAAAATCAGCATATTTTGCTGCGTGGTTATGAAAGTGCTGAAATGATCTCATGACTCCTGGGAAAAATCAAGGAATGGCTCTATATATAGAGACCTAATAACGTTAATTGATTCCAAAATTTAATTCGAAAAGTTTTTCTATTGAGATTGCATTTTGATTGTCTTTTTTAATAGCTGTAAGAATTACCTGATGTCTTCGAATGATATTTCGTGGAAAATATACTGCGCCCCAATCGCTAGAATCTCATGATTACACGAATTTACGTAATAGAATGTAATAGGTTGATTTTTGTCTCTGTTCGCTTTCGGTTTTTTAAAATTTCCATTGGCTAAACAGTTCAATTCAGATCGCATGTATTTATGAATCACCTGCCCGCTACAGGACTTAGTAATGTTGCAAATGTGAAAAATCAGCATATATTGCTGCGTGGTTATAAGAGTGCTGAAACAAATTCATGACTCCTGGGAAAAATCAAGGAGTAGCTCTATACCTTGACATAATAACGTTAATTGATTTGAAAATTTAATTCGAAAAGTTATTTTATTGATATTGCATTTTGATTGTTGTTTTTAATGTCTGTAAGAAGTGCCTGATGTCTTTAGCGGATATTTCGGGAAAAATATAATGCGCCTCAATCGCAAGAATCTCTTGATTACACGAATTCATGTAATAGAATATGAGAGGTTGATTTCTGTCTCTGTTCGCTTTCGGTTTTTTAAAATTTCAATTGGCTGAACAGTTCAATTTAGATCGCATGTATTCATGGATAACCTGCTCGCTGCAGGACTAAATAATATTGTGAGATTAAAAAATCAGCATATTTTGCTGCGTGGTTATGAAAGTGCTGAAATGATCTCATGACTCCTGGGAAAAATCAAGGAATGGCTCTATATATAGAGACCTAATAACGTTAATTGATTCCAAAATTTAATTCGAAAAGTTTTTCTATTGAGATTGCATTTTGATTGTTGTTTTCAATGTCTGTAAGAAATACCTGATGTCTTCAGATGATATTTCGTGGAAAATATACTGCGCCCCAATCGCTAGAATCTCATGATTACACGAATTCACGTGATAGAATATAATAGGTTGATGTCTGTCTCTGTTCGCTTTCGGTTTTCTAAAATTTCAATTGGCTGAATAGTTCAATTTAGATCGCATGTTTTCATGGATAGCCTGCTCGCTGCAGGACTGGGTAATATTGCGAAATTGAAAAATTAGCATATTTTGCTTCGTGGTTATAGAAGTGCTAGATTGATCTCATGACTCCCGGGGAAAATCAAGGAATGGCTCTTTATATTGACATAATAACGTTAATTGATTTGAAAATTCAATTCGAAAAGTTATTCGATTGAGATTGCATTTTGATTGTTGTTTTCAATGTCTGTAAGAAATACCTGATGTCTTCAGATTATATTTCGGGAAAAATATTCTGCGCCCCAATCGCAAGAATCTCATGATTACACGAATTCACGTGATAGAATATAATAGGTTGATGTCTGTCTCTGTTCGCTTTCGGTTTTCTCAAATTTCAATTGGCTGAATAGTTCAATTTAGATCGCATGTTTTCATGGATAGCCTGCTCGCTGCAGGACTAGGTAATATTGCGAAATTGAAAAATTAGCATATTTTGCTTTGTGGTTATAGAAGTGCTAAAATGATCTCATGACTCCCGGGGAAAATCAAGGAATGGCTCTATATATAGACCTAATAATGTTAATTGATTCCAAAATTTAATTTGAAAAGTTATTCAATTTAGATTGCATTTTGATTGATGTTTTCAATGTCTGTAAAAAATACCTGATGTCTTCAGATGATATTTCGGGAAAAACATACTGCGCCTCAATCGCAAGAATCTCATGATTACACGAATTCACGTGATAGAATATAATAGGTTGATTTCTGTCTCTGTTCGCTTTCGGTTTTCTAAAATTTCAATTGGCTGAATAGTTTAATTTAGATCGCATGTTTTCATGGATAGCCTGCTCGCTGCAGGACTAGGTAATATTGCGAAATTGAAAAATTAGCATATTTTGCTTTGTGGTTATAGAAGTGCTAAAATGATCTCATGACTCCCGGGGAAAATCAAGGAATGGCTCTTTATATTGACATAATAACGTTGATTGATTTAAAAATTCAATTCAAAAAGTTATTCGATTGAGAATACATTTTGATTGTTGTTTTCAATATCTGTAAAAAATACCTGATGTCATCAGATTATATTTCGAGGAAAATATACTGCGCCCCAATCGCAAGAATTTCATGATAACACGAATTCACGTGATAGAATATAAGAAGTTGATTTCCGTATCTATTCGCTTTCGGTTAATTAAAATTTTAATTCGCTGAATAGTTAAATTTAGATCGCAAGTATTCATGGATAACCTGCCCGCTACAGGACTTGGTAATATTGCAAAATTGAAAACTCAGCATATTTTGCTGCGTGGTTACAAGAGTGCTGAAACAAATTCATGACTCCTGGGAAATATCAAGGAGTAGCTCTATACCTTGACATAATAACGTTAATTGATTTGAAAATTTAATTCGAAAAGTTATTTTATTGATATTGCTTTTTGATTGTTGTTTTTAATGTCTGTAAGAAGTACCTGATGTCTTTAGCGGATATTTCGGGAAAAATATAATGCGCCTCAATCGCAAGAATCTCTTGATTACACGAATTCATGTAATAGAATATGAGAGGTTTATTTCTGTCTCTGTTCGCTTTCGGTTTTTTTAAATTGCAAATGGCTGAACAGTTCAATTTAGATCGCATGTATTCATGGATAACCTGCTCGCTGCAGGACTAAATAATATTGTGAGATTGAAAAATCAGCCTATTTTGCTGCGTGGTTATGAAAGTGCTGAAATGATCTCATGACTCCTGGGAAAAATCAAGGAAAGGCTCTATATATAGAGACCTAATAACGTTAATTGATTCCAAAATTTAATTCGAAAAGTTTTTCTATTGAGGTTGCATTTTGATTGTCTTTTTTAATGTCTGTAAGAATTACCTGATGTCTTCAGATGATATTTCGTGAAAAATATACTGCGCCCCAATCGCAAGAATCTTATGATTACACGAATTCACGTAATAGAATGTAATAGGTTGATTTTTGTCTCTGTTCGCTTTCGGTTTTTTAAAATTTCCATTGGCTCAACAGTTTAATTTGGATCGCATGTATTCATGAATAACTTGCTCGCTGCAGGACTGAGTAATATTGTGAGATTAAAAAATCAGCATATTTTGCTGCGTGGTTATAGAAGTGCTAGAATGATCTCATGACTCCTGGGAAAAATCAAGGAATGGCTCTTTATATAGACCTAATAATGTTAATTGATTCCAAAATTTAATTTGAAAACTTATTCTATAGAGATTGCATTTTGATTGATGTTTTTAATGTCTGTAAGAAATACCTGATGTCTTCAGATGATATTTCGGGAAAAACATACTGCGCCCCAATCGCAAGAATCTCATGATTACACGAATTCACGTGATAGAATATAATAGGTTGATGTCTGTCTCTGTTCGCTTTCGGTTTTCTAAAATTTCAATTGGCTGAATAGTTCAATTTAGATCGCATGTTTTCATGGATAGCCTGCTCGCTGCAGGACTGGGTAATATTGCGAAATTGAAAAATTAGCATATTTTGCTTCGTGGTTATAGAAGTGCTAAAATGATCTCATGACTCCCGGGGAAAATCAAGGAAAGGCTCTTTATATTGACATAATAACGTTAATTGATTTGAAAATTCAATTCGAAAAGTTATTCGATTGAGATTGCATTTTGATTGTTGTTTTCAATATCTGTAAAAAATACCTGATGTCATCAGATTATATTTCGAGGAAAATATACTGCGCCCTAATCGCAAGAATTTCATGATAACACGAATTCACGTGATGGAATATAAGAAGTTGATTTCCGTATCTATTCGCTTTCGGTTAATTAAAATTTTAATTCGCTGAATAGTTAAATTTAGATCGCAAGTATTCATGGATAACCTGCCCGCTACAGGACTTGGTAATATTGCAAAATTGACAACTCAGCATATTTTGCTGCGTGGTTACAAGAGTGCTGAAACAAATTCATGACTCCCGGGAAAAATCAAGGAGTAGCTCTAGACCTTGACATAATAACGTTAATTGATTTGAAAATTTAATTCGAAAAGTTATTTTATTGATATTGCATTTTGATTGTTGTTTTTAATGTCTGTAAGAAGTACCTGATGTCTTTAGCGGATATTTCGGGAAAAATATAATGCGCCTCAATCGCAAGAATCTCTTGATTACACGAATTCATGTAATAGAATTTGAGAGGTTGATTTCTGTCTCTGTTCGCTTTCGGTTTTTTAAAATTTCAATTGGCCGAACAGTTCAATTTAGATCGCATGTATTCATGGATAACCTGCTCGCTGCAGGACTAAATAATATTGTGAGATTGAAAAATCAGCATATTTTGCTGCGTGGTTATGAAAGTGCTGAAATAATCTCATGACTCCTGGGAAAAATCAAGGAATGGCTCTATATATAGAGACCTAATAACGTTAATTGATTCCAAAATTTAATTCGAAAAGTTTTTCTATTGAGATTGCATTTTGATTGTCTTTTTTAATGTCTGTAAGAATTACCTGATGTCTTCAGATGATATTTCGTAAAAAATATACTGCGCCCCAATCGCAAGAATCTCATGATTACACGAATTCACGTAATAGAATGTAATAGGTTGATTTTTGTCTCTGTTCGCTTTCGGTTTTTTAAAATTTCCATTGGCTAAACAGTTCAATTTAGATCGCATGTATTCATGAATAACTTGCTTGCTGCAGGACTTAGTAATATTGTGAGATTAAAAAATCAGCATATATTGCTGCGTGGTTATAGAAGTGCTAGAATGATCTCATGACTCCTGGGAAAAATCAAGGAATGGCTCTATATAGAGACCTAATAATGTTAATTGATTCCAAAATTTAATTCGAAAAGTTATTCTATTAAGATTGCATTTTGATTGTCTTTTTTAATAGCTGTAAGAATTACCTGATGTCTTCAGATGATATTTCGTGGAAAATATACTGCGCCCCAATCGCTAGAATCTCATGATTACACGAATTCACGTGATAGAATATAATAGGTTGATGTCTGTCTCTGTTCGCTTTCGGTTTTCTAAAATTTCAATTGGCTGAATAGTTCAATTTAGATCGCATGTTTTCATGGATAGCCTGCTCGCTGCAGGACTGGGTAATATTGCGAAATTGAAAAATTAGCATATTTTGCTTCGTGGTTATAGAAGTGCTAGATTGATCTCATGACTCCCGGGGAAAATCAAGGAATGGCTCTTTATATTGACATGAAAACGTTAATTGATTTAAAAATTCAATTCATAAAGTTATTCGATTGAGATTGCATTTTGATTGTTGTTTTCAATGTCTGTAAAAAATACCTGATGTCATCAGATTATATTTCGTGGAAAATATACTGCGCCCCAATCGCTAGAATCTCATGATTACACGAATTCACGTGATAGAATATAATAGGTTGATGTCTGTTTCTGTTCGCTTTCGGTTTTCTAAAATTTCAGTTGGCTGCACAGTTCAATTTAGATCGCATGTATTCATGGATAACCTGCTCGCTGCAGGACTTAATAATATTGTGAGATTGAAAAATCAGCATATTTTGCTGCGTGGTTATGAAAGTGCTGAAATGATCTCATGACTCCTGGGAAAAATCAAGGAATGGCTCTATATATAGAGACCTAATAACGTTAATTGATTCCAAAATTTAATTCGAAAAGTTTTTCTATTGAGATTGCATTTTAAATGTCTTTTTTAATGTTTGTAAGAATTACCTGATGTCTTCAGATGATATTTCGTGAAAAATATACTGCGCCCCAATCGCATGAATCTCATTATTACACGAATTCACGTGATAGAATATAATAGGTTGATTTCTGTCTCTGTTCGCTTTCGGTTTTTGAAAATTCAATTGGCTGCACAGTTCAATTGAGATCGCATGTATTCATGGATAACCTGCTCGCTGCAGGACTAAATAATATTGTGAGATCGAAAAATCAGCATATTTTGCTGCGTGGTTATGAAAGTACTAAAATGATCTCATGACTCCTGGGAAAAATCAAGGAATGGCTTTATATATAGAGACCTAATAACGTTAATTGATTCCAAAATTTAATTCGAAAAGTTTTTCTATTGAGATTGCATTTTGATTGTCTTTTTTAATAGCTGTAAGAATTACCTGATGTCTTCAGATGATATTTCGTGGAAAATATACTGCGCCCCAATCGCTAGAATCTCATGATTACACGAATTCACGTAGTAGAATGTAATAGGTTGATTTTTGTCTCTGTTCGCTTTCAGTATTTTAAAATTTCCATTGGCTAAACAGTTCAATTCAGATCGCATGTATTTATGAATCACCTGCCCGCTACAGGACTTAGTAATGTTGCAAATGTGAAAAATCAGCATATATTGCTGCGTGGTTATAAGAGTGCTGAAACAAATTCATGACTCCTGGGAAAAATCAAGGAGTAGCTCTATACCTTTACATAATAACGTTAATTGATTCAAAAATTTAATTCGAAAAGTTATTTTATTGAGATCGCATTTTGATTGTTGTTTTCAATGTCTGTAAGAAGTACCTGATGACTTTAGCGGATATTTCGGGAAAAATATACTGCGCCTCAATCGCAAGAATCTCATGATTACACGAATTCATGTAAAAGAATATGAGAGGTTGATTTCTGTCTCTGTTCGCTTTCGGTTTTTTTAAATTTCAATTGGCTGAATAATTCAATTTAGATCGCATGTATTCATGGATAACCTGCTCGCTGCAGGACTGAATAATATTGTGAGATTGAAAAATCAGCATATTTTGCTGCGTGGTTTTGAGAGTGCTGAAATGATCTCATGACTCCTGGGAAAAATCAAGGAATGGCTCTATATATAGAGACCTAATAACGTTAATTGATTCCAAAATTTAATTCGAAAAGTTTTTCTATTGAGATTGCATTTTAAATGTCTTTTTTAATGTTTGTAAGAATTACCTGATGTCTTCAGATGATATTTCGTGAAAAATATACTGCGCCCCAATCGCATGAATCTCATTATTACACGAATTCACGTGATAGAATATAATAGGTTGATTTCTGTCTCTGTTCGCTTTCGGTTTTTGAAAATTCAATTGGCTGCACAGTTCAATTGAGATCGCATGTATTCATGGATAACCTGCTCGCTGCAGGACTAAATAATATTGTGAGATCGAAAAATCAGCATATTTTGCTGCGTGGTTATGAAAGTACTAAAATGATCTCATGACTCCTGGGAAAAATCAAGGAATGGCTTTATATATAGAGACCTAATAACGTTAATTGATTCCAAAATTTAATTCGAAAAGTTTTTCTATTGAGATTGCATTTTGATTGTCTTTTTTAATAGCTGTAAGAATTACCTGATGTCTTCAGATGATATTTCGTGGAAAATATACTGCGCCCCAATCGCTAGAATCTCATGATTACACGAATTCACGTAGTAGAATGTAATAGGTTGATTTTTGTCTCTGTTCGCTTTCAGTATTTTAAAATTTCCATTGGCTAAACAGTTCAATTCAGATCGCATGTATTTATGAATCACCTGCCCGCTACAGGACTTAGTAATGTTGCAAATGTGAAAAATCAGCATATATTGCTGCGTGGTTATAAGAGTGCTGAAACAAATTCATGACTCCTGGGAAAAATCAAGGAGTAGCTCTATACCTTTACATAATAACGTTAATTGATTCAAAAATTTAATTCGAAAAGTTATTTTATTGAGATTGCATTTTGATTGTTGTTTTCAATGTCTGTAAGAAGTACCTGATGACTTTAGCGGATATTTCGGGAAAAATATACTGCGCCCCAATCGAGAGAATGTCATGATTACACGAATCCACGTGATAGAATATAAGAGGTTGCTTTCCGTATTTATTCGCTTTCGGTTATTTCAAATTTTTATTCGCTGAATAGTTAAATTTAGATCGCAAGTATTCATGGATAACCTGCTCGCTACAGGACTTGGTAATATCGCAAAATTGAAAAATTAGCATATTTTGCTGCGTGGTTATAAAAGTGCTGACATAAATTCATGTCTTCTGGGAAAAATCAAGGATTAGCTCTATACCTTGACATCATAACGTTAATTAATTAAAAAATTCAATTCGAAAAGTTATTTTATTGAGATTGCATTTTGATTGTTGTTTCCAATGTCTGTAAGAAATACCTGATGTCTTTAGCGGATATTTCGGGGAAAATATACTGCGCCTCAATCAAAAGCATCTCATGATTACACTAATTCACGTGATAGAATATAATAGGTTGATTTCTGTCTCTGTTCGCTTTTGGTTTTTTAAAATTTCAATTGGCTGAATAGTTCAATTTAGATCGCATGTTTTCATGGATAGCCTGCTCGCTGCAGGACTGGATAATATTGCGAAATTGAAAAATTAGCATATTTTGCTTCGTGGTTATAGAAGTGCTAGATTGATCTCATGACTCCCGGGGAAAATCAAGGAATGGCTCTTTATATTGACATAATAACGTTAATTGATGTATAAATTCAATTCGAAAAGTTATTCGTTTGAGATTGCATTTTGATTGTTGTTTTCAATATCTGTAAAAAATACCTGATGTCATCAGATTATATTTCGAGGAAAATATACTGCGCCCTAATCGCAAGAATTTCATGATAACACGAATTCACGTGATGGAATATAAGAAGTTGATTTCCGTATCTATTCGCTTTCGGTTAATTAAAATTTTAATTCGCTGAATAGTTAAATTTACATCGCAAGTATTCATGGATAACCTGCCCGCTACAGGACTTGGTAATATTGCAAAATTGACAACTCAGCATATTTTGCTGCGTGGTTACAAGAGTGCTGAAACAAATTCATGACTCCCGGGAAAAATCAAGGTGTAGCTCTATACCTTGACATAATAACGTTAATTGATTTGAAAATTTAATTCGAAAAGTTATTTTATTGATATTGCATTTTGATTGTTGTTTTTAATGTATGTAAGAAGTACCTGATGTCTTTAGCGGATATTTCGGGAAAAATATAATGCGCCTCAATCGCAAGAATCTCTTGATTACACGAATTCATGTAATAGAATATGAGAGGTTGATTTCTGTCTCTGTTCGCTTTCGGTTTTTTAAAATTTCAATTGGCTGAACAGTTCAATTTAGATCGCATGTATTCATGGATAACCTGCTCGCTGCAGGACTAAATAATATTGTGAGATTGAAAAATCAGCATATTTTGCTGCGTGGTTATGAAAGTGCTGAAATATTCTCATGACTCCTGGGAAAAATCAAGGAATGGCTCTATATATAGAGACCTAATAACGTTAATTGATTCCAAAATTTAATTCGAAAAGTTTTTCTATTGAGATTGCATTTTGATTGTCTTTTTTAATGTCTGTAAGAATTACCTGATGTCTTCAGATGATATTTCGTAAAAAATATACTGCGCCCCAATCGCAAGAATCTCATGATTACACGAATTCACGTAATAGAATGTAATAGGTTGATTTTTGTCTCTGTTCGCTTTCGGTTTTTTAAAATTTCCATTGGCTAAACAGTTCAATTTAGATCGCATGTATTCATGAATAACTTGCTTGCTGCAGGACTGAGTAATATTGTGAGATTAAAAAATCAGCATATATTGCTGCGTGGTTATAGGAGTGCTAGAATGATCTCATGACTCCTGGGAAAAATCAAGGAATGGCTCTATATATAGACCTAATAATGTTAATTGATTCCAAAATTTAATTCGGAAAGTTATTCTATTAAGATTGCATTTTGATTGTCTTTTTTAATAGCTGTAAGAATTACCTGATGTCTTCAGATGATATTTCGTGGAAAATATACTGCGCCCCAATCGCTAGAATCTCATGATTACACGAATTCACGTGATAGAATATAATAGGTTGATGTCTGTCTCTGTTCGCTTTCGGTTTTCTAAAATTTCAATTGGCTGAATAGTTCAATTTAGATCGCATGTTTTCATGGATAGCCTGCTCGCTGCAGGACTGGGTAATATTGCGAAATTGAAAAATTAGCATATTTTGCTTCGTGGTTATAGAAGTGCTAGATTGATCTCATGACTCCCGGGGAAAATCAAGGAATGGCTCTTTATATTGACATAATAACGTTAATTGAATTAAAAATTCAATTCGAAAAGTTATTCGATTGAGATTGCATTTTGATTGTTGTTTTCAATGTCTGTAAAAAATACCTGATGTCATCAGATTATATTTCGTGGAAAATATACTGCGCCCCAATCGCTAGAATCTCATGATTACACGAATTCACGTGATAGAATATAATAGGTTGATGTCTGTCTCTGTTCGCTTTCGGTTTTCTAAAATTTCAATTGGCTGCACAGTTCAATTTAGATCGCATGTATTCATGGATAACCCGCTCGCTGCAGGACTAAATAATATTGTGAGATTGAAAAATCAGCATATTTTGCTGCGTGGTTATGAAAGTGCTGAAATGATCTCATGACTCCTGGGAAAAATCAAGGAATTGCTCTATATATAGAGACCTAATAACGTTAATTGATTCCAAAATTTAATTCGAAAAGTTTTTCTATTGAGATTGCATTTTAAATGTCTTTTTTAATGTTTGTAAGAATTACCTGATGTCTTCAGATGATATTTCGTGAAAAATATACTGCGCCCCAATCGCATGAATCTCATTATTACACGAATTCACGTGATAGAATATAATAGGTTGATTTCTGTCTCTGTTCGCTTTCCGTTTTTTAAAATTCAATTAGCTGCACAGTTCAATTGAGATCGCATGTATTCATGGATAACCTGCTCGCTGCAGGACTAAATAATATTGTGAGATCGAAAAATCAGCATATTTTGCTGCGTGGTTATGAAAGTGCTGAAATGATCTCATGACTCCTGGGAAAAATCAAGGAATGGCTCTATATATAGAGACCTAATAACGTTAATTGATTCCAAAATTTAATTCGAAAAGTTTTTCTATTGAGATTGCATTTTGATTGTCTTTTTTAATAGCTGTAAGAATTACCTGATGTCTTCGAATGATATTTCGTGGAAAATATACTGCGCCCCAATCGCTAGAATCTCATGATTACACGAATTTACGTAATAGAATGTAATAGGTTGATTTTTGTCTCTGTTCGCTTTCGGTTTTTTAAAATTTCCATTGGCTAAACAGTTCAATTCAGATCGCATGTATTTATGAATCACCTGCCCGCTACAGGACTTAGTAATGTTGCAAATGTGAAAAATCAGCATATATTGCTGCGTGGTTATAAGAGTGCTGAAACAAATTCATGACTCCTGGGAAAAATCAAGGAGTAGCTCTATACCTTGACATAATAACGTTAATTGATTTGAAAATTTAATTCGAAAAGTTATTTTATTGATATTGCATTTTGATTGTTGTTTTTAATGTCTGTAAGAAGTGCCTGATGTCTTTAGCGGATATTTCGGGAAAAATATAATGCGCCTCAATCGCAAGAATCTCTTGATTACACGAATTCATGTAATAGAATATGAGAGGTTGATTTCTGTCTCTGTTCGCTTTCGGTTTTTTAAAATTTCAATTGGCTGAACAGTTCAATTTAGATCGCATGTATTCATGGATAACCTGCTCGCTGCAGGACTAAATAATATTGTGAGATTGAAAAATCAGCATATTTTGCTGCGTGGTTATGAAAGTGCTGAAATGATCTCATGACTCCTGGGAAAAATCAAGGAATGGCTCTATATATAGAGACCTAATAACGTTAATTGATTCCAAAATTTAATTCGAAAAGTTTTTCTATTGAGATTGCATTTTGATTGTCTTTTTTAATGTCTGTAAAAATTACCTGATGTCTTCAGATGATATTTCGTAAAAAATATACTGCGCCCCAATCGCAAGAATCTCATGATTACACGAATTCACGTAATAGAATGTAATAGGTTGATTTTTGTCTCTGTTCGCTTTCGGTTTTTTAAAATTTCCATTGGCTAAACAGTTCAATCTAGATCGCATGTATTCATGAATAACTTGCTTGCTGCAGGACTGAGTAATATTGTGAGATTAAAAAATCAGCATATATTGCTGCGTGGTTATAGGAGTGCTAGAATGATCTCATGACTCCTGGGAAAAATCAAGGAATGGCTCTTTATATTGACATAATAACGTTAATTGATTTGAAAATTCAATTCGAAAAGTTATTCGATTGAGATTGCATTTTGATTGTTGTTTTCAATGTCTGTAAGAAATACCTGATGTCTTCAGATGATATTTCGTGAAAAATATACTGCGCCCCAATCGCTAGAATCTCATGATTACACGAATTCACGTGATAGAATATAATAGGTTGATGTCTGTCTCTGTTCGCTTTCGGTTTTCTAAAATTTCAATTGGCTGAATAGTTCAATTTAGATCGCATGTTTTCATGGATAGCCTGCTCGCTGCAGGACTGGGTAATATTGCGAAATTGAAAAATTAGCATATTTTGCTTCGTGGTTATAGAAGTGCTAGATTGATCACATGACTCCCGGGGAAAATCAAGGAATGGCTCTTTATATTGACATAATAACGTTAATTGATTTGAAAATTCAATTCGAAAAGTTATTCGATTGAGATTGCATTTTGATTGTTGTTTTCAATGTCTGTAAGAAATACCTGATGTCTTCAGATTATATTTCGGGAAAAATATTCTGCGCCCCAATCGCAAGAATCTCATGATTACACGAATTCACGTGATAGAATATAATAGGTTGATGTCTGTCTCTGTTCGCTTTCGGTTTTCTCAAATTTCAATTGGCTGAATAGTTCAATTTAGATCGCATGTTTTCATGGATAGCCTGCTCGCTGCAGGACTAGGTAATATTGCGAAATTGAAAAATTAGCATATTTTGCTTTGTGGTTATAGAAGTGCTAAAATGATCTCATGACTCCCGGGGAAAATCAAGGAATGGCTCTATATATAGACCTAATAATGTTAATTGATTCCAAAATTTAATTTGAAAAGATATTCAATTTAGATTGCATTTTGATTGATGTTTTCAATGTCTGTAAAAAATACCTGATGTCTTCAGATGATATTTCGGGAAAAACATACTGCGCCTCAATCGCAAGAATCTCATGATTACACGAATTCACGTGATAGAATATAATAGGTTGATTTCTGTCTCTGTTCGCTTTCGGTTTTCTAAAATTTCAATTGGCTGAATAGTTTAATTTAGATCGCATGTTTTCATGGATAGCCTGCTCGCTGCAGGACTAGGTAATATTGCGAAATTGAAAAATTAGCATATTTTGCTTTGTGGTTATAGAAGTGCTAAAATGATCTCATGACTCCCGGGGAAAATCAAGGAATGGCTCTTTATATTGACATAATAACGTTGATTGATTTAAAAATTCAATTCAAAAAGTTATTCGATTGAGAATACATTTTGATTGTTGTTTTCAATATCTGTAAAAAATACCTGATGTCATCAGATTATATTTCGAGGAAAATATACTGCGCCCCAATCGCAAGAATTTCATGATAACACGAATTCACGTGATAGAATATAAGAAGTTGATTTCCGTATCTATTCGCTTTCGGTTAATTAAAATTTTAATTCGCTGAATAGTTAAATTTAGATCGCAAGTATTCATGGATAACCTGCCCGCTACAGGACTTGGTAATATTGCAAAATTGAAAACTCAGCATATTTTGCTGCGTGGTTACAAGAGTGCTGAAACAAATTCATGACTCCTGGGAAATATCAAGGAGTAGCTCTATACCTTGACATAATAACGTTAATTGATTTGAAAATTTAATTCGAAAAGTTATTTTATTGATATTGCTTTTTGATTGTTGTTTTTAATGTCTGTAAGAAGTACCTGATGTCTTTAGCGGATATTTCGGGAAAAATATAATGCGCCTCAATCGCAAGAATCTCTTGATTACACGAATTCATGTAATAGAATATGAGAGGTTTATTTCTGTCTCTGTTCGCTTTCGGTTTTTTTAAATTGCAAATGGCTGAACAGTTCAATTTAGATCGCATGTATTCATGGATAACCTGCTCGCTGCAGGACTAAATAATATTGTGAGATTGAAAAATCAGCCTATTTTGCTGCGTGGTTATGAAAGTGCTGAAATGATCTCATGACTCCTGGGAAAAATCAAGGAAAGGCTCTATATATAGAGACCTAATAACGTTAATTGATTCCAAAATTTAATTCGAAAAGTTTTTCTATTGAGGTTGCATTTTGATTGTCTTTTTTAATAGCTGTAAGAATTACCTGATGTCTTCAGATGATATTTCGTGGAAAATATACTGCGCCCCAATCGCTAGAATCTCATGATTACACGAATTCACGTGATAGAATATAATAGGTTGATGTCTGTCTCTGTTCGCTTTCGGTTTTCTAAAATTTCAATTGGCTGAATAGTTCAATTTAGATCGCATGTTTTCATGGATAGCCTGCTCGCTGCAGGACTGGGTAATATTGCGAAATTGAAAAATTAGCATATTTTGCTTCGTGGTTATAGAAGTGCTAGATTGATCTCATGACTCCCGGGGAAAATCAAGGAATGGCTCTTTATATTGACATAATAACGTTGATTGATTTAAAAATTCAATTCAAAAAGTTATTCGATTGAGAATACATTTTGATTGTTGTTTTCAATATCTGTAAAAAATACCTGATGTCATCAGATTATATTTCGAGGAAAATATACTGCGCCCCAATCGCAAGAATTTCATGATAACACGAATTCACGTGATAGAATATAAGAAGTTGATTTCCGTATCTATTCGCTTTCGGTTAATTAAAATTTTAATTCGCTGAATAGTTAAATTTAGATCGCAAGTATTCATGGATAACCTGCCCGCTACAGGACTTGGTAATATTGCAAAATTGAAAACTCAGCATATTTTGCTGCGTGGTTACAAAAGTGCTGAAACAAATTCATGACTCCTGGGAAATATCAAGGAGTAGCTCTATACCTTGACATAATAACGTTAATTGATTTGAAAATTTAATTCGAAAAGTTATTTTATTGATATTGCTTTTTGATTGTTGTTTTTAATGTCTGTAAGAAGTACCTGATGTCTTTAGCGGATATTTCGGGAAAAATATAATGCGCCTCAATCGCAAGAATCTCTTGATTACACGAATTCATGTAATAGAATATGAGAGGTTTATTTCTGTCTCTGTTCGCTTTCGGTTTTTTTAAATTGCAAATGGCTGAACAGTTCAATTTAGATCGCATGTATTCATGGATAACCTGCTCGCTGCAGGACTAAATAATATTGTGAGATTGAAAAATCAGCCTATTTTGCTGCGTGGTTATGAAAGTGCTGAAATGATCTCATGACTCCTGGGAAAAATCAAGGAAAGGCTCTATATATAGAGACCTAATAACGTTAATTGATTCCAAAATTTAATTCGAAAAGTTTTTCTATTGAGGTTGCATTTTGATTGTCTTTTTTAATAGCTGTAAGAATTACCTGATGTCTTCAGATGATATTTCGTGGAAAATATACTGCGCCCCAATCGCTAGAATCTCATGATTACACGAATTCACGTGATAGAATATAATAGGTTGATGTCTGTCTCTGTTCGCTTTCGGTTTTCTAAAATTTCAATTGGCTGAATAGTTCAATTTAGATCGCATGTTTTCATGGATAGCCTGCTCGCTGCAGGACTGGGTAATATTGCGAAATTGAAAAATTAGCATATTTTGCTTCGTGGTTATAGAAGTGCTAGATTGATCTCATGACTCCCGGGGAAAATCAAGGAATGGCTCTTTATATTGACATAATAACGTTAATTGAATTAAAAATTCAATTCGAAAAGTTATTCGATTGAGATTGCATTTTGATTGTTGTTTTCAATGTCTGTAAAAAATACCTGATGTCATCAGATTATATTTCGTGGAAAATATACTGCGCCCCAATCGCTAGAATCTCATGATTACACGCATTCACGTGATAGAATATAATAGGTTGATGTCTGTCTCTGTTCGCTTTCGGTTTTCTAAAATTTCAATTGGCTGCACAGTTCAATTTAGATCGCATGTATTCATGGATAACCTGCTCGCTGCAAGACTAAATAATATTGTGAGATTGAAAAATCAGCATATTTTGCTGCGTGGTTATGAAAGTGCTGAAATGATCTCATGACTCCTGGGAAAAATCAAGGAATGGCTCTATATATAGAGACCTAATAACGTTAATTGATTCCAAAATTTAATTCGAAAAGTTTTTCTATTGAGATTGCATTTTAAATGTCTTTTTTAATGTTTGTAAGAATTACCTGATGTCTTCAGATGATATTTCGTGAAAAATATACTGCGCCCCAATCGCATGAATCTCATTATTACACGAATTCACGTGATAGAATATAATAGGTTGATTTCTGTCTCTGTTCGCTTTCCGTTTTTTAAAATTCAATTAGCTGCACAGTTCAATTGAGATCGCATGTATTCATGGATAACCTGCTCGCTGCAGGACTAAATAATATTGTGAGATCGAAAAATCAGCATATTTTGCTGCGTGGTTATGAAAGTGCTGAAATGATCTCATGACTCCTGGGAAAAATCAAGGAATGGCTCTATATATAGAGACCTAATAACGTTAATTGATTCCAAAATTTAATTCGAAAAGTTTTTCTATTGAGATTGCATTTTGATTGTCTTTTTTAATAGCTGTAAGAATTACCTGATGTCTTCGAATGATATTTCGTGGAAAATATACTGCGCCCCAATCGCTAGAATCTCATGATTACACGAATTTACGTAATAGAATGTAATAGGTTGATTTTTGTCTCTGTTCGCTTTCGGTTTTTTAAAATTTCCATTGGCTAAACAGTTCAATTCAGATCGCATGTATTTATGAATCACCTGCCCGCTACAGGACTTAGTAATGTTGCAAATGTGAAAAATCAGCATATATTGCTGCGTGGTTATAAGAGTGCTGAAACAAATTCATGACTCCTGGGAAAAATCAAGGAGTAGCTCTATACCTTGACATAATAACGTTAATTGATTTGAAAATTTAATTCGAAAAGTTATTATATTGATATTGCATTTTGATTGTTGTTTTTAATGTCTGTAAGAAGTGCCTGATGTCTTTAGCGGATATTTCGGGAAAAATATAATGCGCCTCAATCGCAAGAATCTCTTGATTACACGAATTCATGTGATAGAATATGAGAGGTTGATTTCTGTCTCTGTTCGCTTTCGGTTTTTTAAAATTTCAATTGGCTGAACAGTTCAATTTAGATCGCATGTATTCATGGATAACCTGCTCGCTGCAGGACTAAATAATATTGTGAGATTGAAAAATCAGCATATTTTGCTGCGTGGTTATGAAAGTGCTGAAATGATCTCATGACTCCTGGGAAAAATCAAGGAATGGCTCTATATATAGAGACCTAATAACGTTAATTGATTCCAAAATTTAATTCGAAAAGTTTTTCTATTGAGATTGCATTTTGATTGTCTTTTTTAATGTCTGTAAAAATTACCTGATGTCTTCAGATGATATTTCGTAAAAAATATACTGCGCCCCAATCGCAAGAATCTCATGATTACACGAATTCACGTAATAGAATGTAATAGGTTGATTTTTGTCTCTGTTCGCTTTCGGTTTTTTAAAATTTCCATTGGCTAAACAGTTCAATCTAGATCGCATGTATTCATGAATAACTTGCTTGCTGCAGGACTGAGTAATATTGTGAGATTAAAAAATCAGCATATATTGCTGCGTGGTTATAGGAGTGCTAGAATGATCTCATGACTCCTGGGAAAAATCAAGGAATGGCTCTTTATATTGACATAATAACGTTAATTGATTTGAAAATTCAATTCGAAAAGTTATTCGATTGAGATTGCATTTTGATTGTTGTTTTCAATGTCTGTAAGAAATACCTGATGTCTTCAGATGATATTTCGTGGAAAATATACTGCGCCCCAATCGCTAGAATCTCATGATTACACGAATTCACGTGATAGAATATAATAGGTTGATGTCTGTCTCTGTTCGCTTTCGGTTTTCTAAAATTTCAATTGGCTGAATAGTTCAATTTAGATCGCATGTTTTCATGGATAGCCTGCTCGCTGCAGGACTGGGTAATATTGCGAAATTGAAAAATTAGCATATTTTGCTTCGTGGTTATAGAAGTGCTAGATTGATCTCATGACTCCCGGGGAAAATCAAGGAATGGCTCTTTATATTGACATAATAACGTTAATTGATTTGAAAATTCAATTCGAAAAGTTATTCGATTGAGATTGCATTTTGATTGTTGTTTTCAATGTCTGTAAGAAATACCTGATGTCTTCAGATTATATTTCGGGAAAAATATTCTGCGCCCCAATCGCAAGAATCTCATGATTACACGAATTCACGTGATAGAATATAATAGGTTGATGTCTGTCTCTGTTCGCTTTCGGTTTTCTCAAATTTCAATTGGCTGAATAGTTCAATTTAGATCGCATGTTTTCATGGATAGCCTGCTCGCTGCAGGACTAGGTAATATTGCGAAATTGAAAAATTAGCATATTTTGCTTTGTGGTTATAGAAGTGCTAAAATGATCTCATGACTCCCGGGGAAAATCAAGGAATGGCTCTATATATAGACCTAATAATGTTAATTGATTCCAAAATTTAATTTGAAAAGTTATTCAATTTAGATTGCATTTTGATTGATGTTTTCAATGTCTGTAAAAAATACCTGATGTCTTCAGATGATATTTCGGGAAAAACATACTGCGCCTCAATCGCAAGAATCTCATGATTACACGAATTCACGTGATAGAATATAATAGGTTGATTTCTGTCTCTGTTCGCTTTCGGTTTTCTCAAATTTCAATTGGCTGAATAGTTTAATTTAGATCGCATGTTTTCATGGATAGCCTGCTCGCTGCAGGACTAGGTAATATTGCGAAATTGAAAAATTAGCATATTTTGCTTTGTGGTTATAGAAGTGCTAAAATGATCTCATGACTCCCGGGGAAAATCAAGGAATGGCTCTTTATATTGACATAATAACGTTGATTGATTTAAAAATTCAATTCAAAAAGTTATTCGATTGAGAATACATTTTGATTGTTGTTTTCAATATCTGTAAAAAATACCTGATGTCATCAGATTATATTTCGAGGAAAATATACTGCGCCCCAATCGCAAGAATTTCATGATAACACGAATTCACGTGATAGAATATAAGAAGTTGATTTCCGTATCTATTCGCTTTCGGTTAATTAAAATTTTAATTCGCTGAATAGTTAAATTTAGATCGCAAGTATTCATGGATAACCTGCCCGCTACAGGACTTGGTAATATTGCAAAATTGAAAACTCAGCATATTTTGCTGCGTGGTTACAAGAGTGCTGAAACAAATTCATGACTCCTGGGAAATATCAAGGAGTAGCTCTATACCTTGACATAATAACGTTAATTGATTTGAAAATTTAATTCGAAAAGTTATTTTATTGATATTGCTTTTTGATTGTTGTTTTTAATGTCTGTAAGAAGTACCTGATGTCTTTAGCGGATATTTCGGGAAAAATATAATGCGCCTCAATCGCAAGAATCTCTTGATTACACGAATTCATGTAATAGAATATGAGAGGTTTATTTCTGTCTCTGTTCGCTTTCGGTTTTTTTAAATTGCAAATGGCTGAACAGTTCAATTTAGATCGCATGTATTCATGGATAACCTGCTCGCTGCAGGACTAAATAATATTGTGAGATTGAAAAATCAGCCTATTTTGCTGCGTGGTTATGAAAGTGCTGAAATGATCTCATGACTCCTGGGAAAAATCAAGGAAAGGCTCTATATATAGAGACCTAATAACGTTAATTGATTCCAAAATTTAATTCGAAAAGTTTTTCTATTGAGGTTGCATTTTGATTGTCTTTTTTAATGTCTGTAAGAATTACCTGATGTCTTCAGATGATATTTCGTGAAAAATATACTGCGCCCCAATCGCAAGAATCTCATGATTACACGAATTCACGTAATAGAATGTAATAGGTTGATTTTTGTCTCTGTTCGCTTTCGGTTTTTTAAAATTTCCATTGGCTCAACAGTTTAATTTGGATCGCATGTATTCATGAATAACTTGCTCGCTGCAGGACTGAGTAATATTGTGAGATTAAAAAATCAGCATATTTTGCTGCGTGGTTATAGAAGTGCTAGAATGATCTCATGACTCCTGGGAAAAATCAAGGAATGGCTCTTTATATAGACCTAATAATGTTAATTGATTCCAAAATTTAATTTGAAAACTTATTCTATAGAGATTGCATTTTGATTGATGTTTTTAATGTCTGTAAGAAATACCTGATGTCTTCAGATGATATTTCGGGAAAAACATACTGCGCCCCAATCGCAAGAATCTCATGATTACACGAATTCACGTGATAGAATATAAAAGGTTGATGTCTGTCTCTGTTCGCTTTCGGTTTTCTAAAATTTCAATTGGCTGAATAGTTCAATTTAGATCGCATGTTTTCATGGATAGCCTGCTCGCTGCAGGACTGGGTAATATTGCGAAATTGAAAAATTAGCATATTTTGCTTCGTGGTTATAGAAGTGCTAAAATGATCTCATGACTCCCGGGGAAAATCAAGGAAAGGCTCTTTATATTGACATAATAACGTTAATTGATTTGAAAATTCAATTCGAAAAGTTATTCGATTGAGATTGCATTTTGATTGTTGTTTTCAATATCTGTAAAAAATACCTGATGTCATCAGATTATATTTCGAGGAAAATATACTGCGCCCTAATCGCAAGAATTTCATGATAACACGAATTCACGTGATGGAATATAAGAAGTTGATTTCCGTATCTATTCGCTTTCGGTTAATTAAAATTTTAATTCGCTGAATAGTTAAATTTAGATCGCAAGTATTCGTGGATAACCTGCCCGCTACAGGACTTGGTAATATTGCAAAATTGACAACTCAGCATATTTTGCTGCGTGGTTACAAGAGTGCTGAAACAAATTCATGACTCCCGGGAAAAATCAAGGAGTAGCTCTAGACCTTGACATAATAACGTTAATTGATTTGAAAATTTAATTCGAAAAGTTATTTTATTGATATTGCATTTTGATTGTTGTTTTTAATGTCTGTAAGAAGTACCTGATGTCTTTAGCGGATATTTCGGGAAAAATATAATGCGCCTCAATCGCAAGAATCTCTTGATTACACGAATTCATGTAATAGAATTTGAGAGGTTGATTTCTGTCTCTGTTCGCTTTCGGTTTTTTAAAATTTCAATTGGCTGAACAGTTCAATTTAGATCGCATGTATTCATGGATAACCTGCTCGCTGCAGGACTAAATAATATTGTGAGATTGAAAAATCAGCATATTTTGCTGCGTGGTTATGAAAGTGCTGAAATAATCTCATGACTCCTGGGAAAAATCAAGGAATGGCTCTATATATAGAGACCTAATAACGTTAATTGATTCCAAAATTTAATTCGAAAAGTTTTTCTATTGAGATTGCATTTTGATTGTCTTTTTTAATGTCTGTAAAAATTACCTGATGTCTTCAGATGATATTTCGTAAAAAATATACTGCGCCCCAATCGCAAGAATCTCATGATTACACGAATTCACGTAATAGAATGTAATAGGTTGATTTTTGTCTCTGTTCGCTTTCGGTTTTTTAAAATTTCCATTGGCTAAACAGTTCAATTTAGATCGCATGTATTCATGAATAACTTGCTTGCTGCAGGACTGAGTAATATTGTGAGATTAAAAAATCAGCATATATTGCTGCGTGGTTATAGAAGTGCTAGAATGATCTCATGACTCCTGGGAAAAATCAAGGAATGGCTCTATATAGAGACCTAATAATGTTAATTGATTCCAAAATTTAATTCGAAAAGTTATTCTATTAAGATTGCATTTTGATTGTCTTTTTTAATAGCTGTAAGAATTACCTGATGTCTTCAGATGATATTTCGTGGAAAATATACTGCGCCCCAATCGCTAGAATCTCATGATTACACGAATTCACGTGATAGAATATAATAGGTTGATGTCTGTCTCTGTTCGCTTTCGGTTTTCTAAAATTTCAATTGGCTGAATAGTTCAATTTAGATCGCATGTTTTCATGGATAGCCTGCTCGCTGCAGGACTGGGTAATATTGCGAAATTGAAAAATTAGCATATTTTGCTTCGTGGTTATAGAAGTGCTAGATTGATCTCATGACTCCCGGGGAAAATCAAGGAATGGCTCTTTATATTGACATGAAAACGTTAATTGATTTAAAAATTCAATTCAAAAAGTTATTCGATTGAGATTGCATTTTGATTGTTGTTTTCAATGTCTGTAAAAAATACCTGATGTCATCAGATTATATTTCGTGGAAAATATACTGCGCCCCAATCGCTAGAATCTCATGATTACACGATTTCACGTGATAGAATATAATAGGTTGATGTCTGTCTCTGTTCGCTTTCGGTTTTCTAAAATTTCAGTTGGCTGCACAGTTCAATTTAGATCGCATGTATTCATGGATAACCTGCTCGCTGCAGGACTTAATAATATTGTGAGATTGAAAAATCAGCATATTTTGCTGCGTGGTTATGAAAGTGCTGAAATGATCTCATGACTCCTGGGAAAAATCAAGGAATGGCTCTATATATAGAGACCTAATAACGTTAATTGATTCCAAAATTTAATTCGAAAAGTTTTTCTATTGAGATTGCATTTTAAATGTCTTTTTTAATGTTTGTAAGAATTACCTGATGTCTTCAGATGATATTTCGTGAAAAATATACTGCGCCCCAATCGCATGAATCTCATTATTACACGAATTCACGTGATAGAATATAATAGGTTGATTTCTGTCTCTGTTCGCTTTCGGTTTTTGAAAATTCAATTGGCTGCACAGTTCAATTGAGATCGCATGTATTCATGGATAACCTGCTCGCTGCAGGACTAAATAATATTGTGAGATCGAAAAATCAGCATATTTTGCTGCGTGGTTATGAAAGTACTAAAATGATCTCATGACTCCTGGGAAAAATCAAGGAATGGCTTTATATATAGAGACCTAATAACGTTAATTGATTCCAAAATTTAATTCGAAAAGTTTTTCTATTGAGATTGCATTTTGATTGTCTTTTTTAATAGCTGTAAGAATTACCTGATGTCTTCAGATGATATTTCGTGGAAAATATACTGCGCCCCAATCGCTAGAATCTCATGATTACACGAATTCACGTAGTAGAATGTAATAGGTTGATTTTTGTCTCTGTTCGCTTTCAGTATTTTAAAATTTCCATTGGCTAAACAGTTCAATTCAGATCGCATGTATTTATGAATCACCTGCCCGCTACAGGACTTAGTAATGTTGCAAATGTGAAAAATCAGCATATATTGCTGCGTGGTTATAAGAGTGCTGAAACAAATTCATGACTCCTGGGAAAAATCAAGGGGTAGCTCTATACCTTTACATAATAACGTTAATTGATTCAAAAATTTAATTCGAAAAGTTATTTTATTGAGATTGCATTTTGATTGTTGTTTTCAATGTCTGTAAGAAGTACCTGATGACTTTAGCGGATATTTCGGGAAAAATATACTGCGCCTCAATCGCAAGAATCTCATGATTACACGAATTCATGTAAAAGAATATGAGAGGTTGATTTCTGTCTCTGTTCGCTTTCGGTTTTTTTAAATTTCAATTGGCTGAATAGTTCGATTTAGATCGCATGTATTCATGGATAACCTGCTCGCTGCAGGACTGAATAATATTGTGAGATTGAAAAATCAGCATATTTTGCTGCGTGGTTTTGAGAGTGCTGAAATGATCTCATGACTCCTGGGAAAAATCAAGGAATGGCTCTATATATAGAGACCTAATAACGTTAATTGATTCCAAAATTTAATTTGAAAAGTTTTTCTATTGAGATTGCATTTTGATTGTCTTTTTTAATGTTTGTAAGAATTACCTGACGTCTTCAGATGATATTTCGTGAAAAATATACTGCGCCCCAATCGCATGAATCTCATGATTACACGAATTCGCGTAATAGAATATAATAGGTTGATTTCTGTCTCTGTTCGCTTTCGGTTTTTTAAAATTTCAATTAGCTGAATACTTTAATTTAGATCGCATGTTTTCATGGATAGCCTGCTCGCTGTCGGACTGGGTAATATTGCGAAATTGTAAAATTAGCATATTTCGCTGCGTGGTTATAAGAGTGCTAAAATGATCTCATGACTCCTGGGAAAAATCAAGGAATGGCTCTATATATTGACATAATAACCTTAATTGATTTGAAAATTCAATTCGAAAAGTTATTTGATTGAGATTGCATTTTCATTGTTGTTTTCAATGTCTGTAAGAAGTACCTGATGTCATTAGCGGATATTTCAGGAAAAATATGCTGCGCCTCAATCGCAAGAATCTCATGATTACACGAATTCATGTAATAGAATATGAGAGGTTGATTTCTGTCTCTGTTCGCTTTCGGTTTTTTTAAATTTCAATTGGCTGAATAGTTCAATTTAGATCCCATGTATTCATGGATAACCTGCTCGCTGCAGGACTGAATAATATTGTGAGATTGAAAAATCAGCATATTTTGCTGCGTGGTTATGAGAGTGCTGAAATCATCTCATGACTCCTGGGAAAAATCAAGGAATGGCTCTATATATAGAGACCTAATAACGTTAATTGATTCCAAAATTTAATTCGAAAAGTTATTCTATTGAGATTGCATATTGATTGTCTTTTTTAATGTCTTTAAGAATTACCTGATGTGTTCAGATGATATTTCGTGAAAAATATACTGCGCCCCAATCGCAAGAATCTCATGATTACACGAATTCACGTGATAGAATATAATAGGTTGATTTCTGTCTCGGTTCGCTTTAGGTTTTTTTAAATTTCCATTGGCTGAACAGTTCAATTTAGATCGCATGTATTCATGAATAACTTGCTCGCTGCAGGACTGGGGAATATTGTAAGATTAAAAAATCAGCATATTTTGCTGCGTGGTTATAGGAGTGCTAAAATGATCGCAAGACTCCTATGAAAAATCAAGGAATAGCTCTATATATAGACCTAATAATGTTAATTGATTCCAACATTTAATTCGAAGAGTTATTCTATTGAGATTGCATTTTGATTGATGTTTTCAATGTCTGTAAGAAATACCTAATGTCTTTAGATGATATTACGGGAAAAATATACCGCGCCCCAATCGCAAGAATCTCATGATTACACGAATTCACGTGATAGAATATAATAGGTTGATTTCTGTCTCTGTTCGCTTTCGGTTTTTTAAAATTTCAATTAGATGAATAGTTCAATTTAGTTCGCATGTATTCATGGATAGCCTGCTCGCTGCAGGACTGGGTAATATTGCGAAATTGAAAAATCAGCATATTTTGCTGCGTGGTTATAAGAGTGCTGAAACAACTTCATGACTCTTGGGAAAAATCAAGGAGTAGCTCCATACCTTGACATAGTAACGTTAATTGATTTGAAAATTTAATTCGAAAAGTTATTTTATTGCGATTGCATTTTGATTGTTGTTTTCAATGTCTGTAAAAAATACCTGATGTCATCAGATTATATTTCGGGAAAAATATTCTGCGCCCCAATCGCAAGAATCTCATGCTTACACGAATTCACGTGATAGAATATAATAGGTTGATTTCTGTCTCTGTTCGCTTTTGGTTTTGTAAAATTTCAATTGGCTGCACCGTTCAATTTAGATCGCATGTATTCATGGATAACCTGCTCGCTGCAGGACTAAATAATATTGTGAGATTGAAAAATCAGCATATTTTGCTGCGTGGTTATGAAAGTGCTGAAATGATCTCATGACTCCTGGGAAAAATCAAGGAATGGCTCAATATATAGAGATCTAATAACGTTAATTAATTCCAAAATTTAATTCGAAAAGTTTTTCTATTGAGATTGCATTTTGATTGTCTTTTTTAATGGTTGTAAGAATTACCTGATGTCTTTAGATGATATTTCGTGAAAAATATACTGCGCCCCAATCGCATGAATCTCATGATTACACGAATTCACGTGATAGAATATAATAGGTTGATTTCTGTCTCTGTTCGCTTTCGGTTTTTTTAAATGTCAATTGACTACACAGTTCAATTTAGATCGCATGTATTCATGGATAACCTGCTCGCTGCAGGACTAAATAATATTGTGAGATTGAAAAATCAGCATATTTTGCTGCGTGGTTATGAAAGTGCTGAAATGATCTCATGACTACTGGGAAAAATCAAGGAACGGCTCTATATATACAGATCTAATAACGTTAATTAATTCCAAAATTTAATTCGAAAAGTTTTTCTATTGAGATTGCATATTGATTGTCTTTTTTAATGTCTTTAAGAATTACCTGATGTGTTCAGATGATATTTCGTGAAAAATATACTGCGCCCCAATCGCAAGAATCTCATGATTACACGAATTCACGTGATAGAATATAATCGGTTGATTTCTGTTTCGGTTCGCTTTCGGTTTTTTAAAATTTCCATTGGCTGAACAGTTCAATTTAGATCGCATGTATTCATGAATAACTTCCTCGATGCAGGACTGGGTAATATTGTAAGATTAAAAAATCAGCATATTTTGCTGCGTGGTTATAGGAGTGCTAAATTGATCGCAAGACTCCTATGAAAAATCAAGGAATGGCTCTATATATAGACCTAATAATGTTAATTGATTCCAAAATTTAATTCGAAAAGTTATTCTATTGAGATTGCATTTTGATAGATGTTTTCAATTTCTGTAAGAAATACCTGATGTCTTTAGCGGATATTTCGGGAAAAATATACTGCGCCCCAATCGAGAGAATGTCATGATTACACGAATCCACGTGATAGAATATGAGAGGTTGCTTTCCGTATTTATTCGCTTTCGGTTATTTCAAATTTTTATTCGCTGAATAGTTAAATTTAGATCGCAAGTATTCATGGATAACCTGCTCGCTACAGGACTTGGTAATATCGCAAAATTGAAAAATTAGCATATTTTGCTGCGTGGTTATAAGAGTGCTGAAACAACTTCATGACTCTTGGGAAAAATCAAGGAGTAGCTCCATACCTTGACATAGTAACGATAATTGATTTGAAAATTTAATTCGAAAAGTTATTTTATTGAGATTGCATTTTGATTGTTGTTTTCAATGTCTGTAAAAAATACCTGATGTCATCAGATTATATTTCGGGAAAAATATTCTGCGCCCCAATCGCAAGAATCTCATGCTTACACGAATTCACGTGATAGAATATAATAGGTTGATTTCTGTCTCTGTTCGCTTTTGGTTTTGTAAAATTTCAATTGGCTGCACCGTTCAATTTAGATCGCATGTATTCATGGATAACCTGCTCGCTGCAGGACTAAATAATATTGTGAGATTGAAAAATCAGCATATTTTGCTGCGTGGTTATGAAAGTGCTGAAATGATCTCATGACTCCTGGGAAAAATCAAGGAATGGCTCTATATATAGAGATCTAATAACGTTAATTAATTCCAAAATTTAATTCGAAAAGTTTTTCTATTGAGATTGCATTTTGATTGTCTTTTTTAATGGTTGTAAGAATTACCTGATGTCTTTAGATGATATTTCGTGAAAAATATACTGCGCCCCAATCGCATGAATCTCATGATTACACGAATTCACGTGATAGAATATAATAGGTTGATTTCTGTCTCTGTTCGCTTTCGGTTTTTTTAAATGTCAATTGACTACACAGTTCAATTTAGATCGCATGTATTCATGGATAACCTGCTCGCTGCAGGACTAAATAATATTGTGAGATTGAAAAATCAGCATATTTTGCTGCGTGGTTATGAAAGTGCTGAAATGATCTCATGACTACTGGGAAAAATCAAGGAACGGCTCTATATATAGAGATCTAATAACGTTAATTAATTCCAAAATTTAATTCGAAAAGTTTTTCTATTGAGATTGCATATTGATTGTCTTTTTTAATGTCTTTAAGAATTACCTGATGTGTTCAGATGATATTTCGTGAAAAATATACTGCGCCCCAATCGCAAGAATCTCATGATTACACGAATTCACGTGATAGAATATAATCGGTTGATTTCTGTTTCGGTTCGCTTTCGGTTTTTTAAAATTTCCATTGGCTGAACAGTTCAATTTAGATCGCATGTATTCATGAATAACTTGCTCGATGCAGGACTGGGTAATATTGTAAGATTAAAAAATCAGCATATTTTGCTGCGTGGTTATAGGAGTGCTAAAATGATCGCAAGACTCCTATGACAAATCAAGGAATGGCTCTATATATAGACCTAATAATGTTAATTGATTCCAAAATTTAATTCGAAAAGTTATTCTATTGAGATTGCATTTTGATAGATGTTTTCAATTTCTGTAAGAAATACCTGATGTCTTTAGCGGATATTTCGGGGAAAATATACTGCGCCTCAATCAAAAGCATCTCATGATTACACTAATTCACGTGATAGAATATAATAGGTTGATTTCTGTCTCTGTCGCTTTTGGTTTTTTAAAATTTCAATTGGCTGCACAGTTCAATTTAGATCGCATGTATTTATGAATAACCTGCCCGCTACAGGACTTAGTAATATTGCAAAATTCAAAATCAGCATATTTTGCTGCGTGGTTATAAGAGTGCTGAAACACATTCATGACTCCTGGGAAAAATCAAGGAGTAGCTCTATACCTTGACATAATAACGTTAATTGATTTGAAAATTTAATTCGAAAAGTTATTCTATTGAGATTGAATTTTGATAGTCTTTTTCAATGTCTGTAAGAAATACCTGATTTCTTCAGATGATATTTCGTGAAAAATATACTGCGCCCCAATCGCAAGAATCTCATGATTACACGAATTCACGTGATAGAATATAATAGGTTGATTTCTGTCTCTGTGCGCTTTCGGTTTTTTAAAATTTCAATTGGCTGAACAGTTCAATTTAAATCGCATGTATTCATGAATAACTTGCTCGCTGCAGGACTAGTTAATATTGTGAGATTAAAAAATCAGCATGATTTGCTGCGTGGTTATAAGAGTGCTAAAACAAATTCATGACTCCTGGGAAAAATCAAGGAGTAGCTCCATACCTTGACATAATAACGTTAATTGATTTGAAAATTCAATTCCAAAAGTTATTTTATTGAGATTGCATTTTGATTGTTGTTTTTAATGTCTGTAAGAAATACCTGATGTCTTTAGCGGATATTTCGGGAAAAATATACTGCGCCACAATCGCAAGAATCTCATGATTACACGAATTCATGTAATAGAATATGAGAGGTTGATTTCTGGCGCTGTTCGCTTTCGGTTTTTTAAAATTTCAATTGGCTGAACAGTTCAATTTAGATCGCATGTATTCATGGATAACCTGCTCGCTGCAGGACTAAATAATATTGTTAGATTGAAAAATCAGCATATTTTGCTGCGTGGTTATGAAAGTGCTGAAATGATCTCATGACTCCTGGGAAAAATCAAGGAATGGCTCTATATATAGAGACCTAATAACGTTAATTGATTCCAAAATGTAATTCGAAAAGTTATTCTATTGAGATTGCATTTTGATTGTCTTCTTTAATGTCTGTAAGAATTACCTGATGTCTTCAGATGATATTTCGTGAAAAATATACTGCGCCCCAATCGAAAGAATCTCATGATTACACGAATTCACGTAATAGAATGTAATAGGTTGATTTTTGTCTCTGTTCGCTTTCGGTTTTCTAAAATTTCCATTGGCTAAACAGTTTAATTTAGATCGCATGTATTCATGAATAACTTGCTCGCTGCAGGACTGAGTAATATTGTGAGATTAAAAAATCAGCATATTTTGCTGCGTGGTTATAGGAGTGCTAGAATGATCTCGTGACTCCTGGGAAAAATCAAGGAATGGCTCTATATATAGACCTAATAATGTTAATTGATTCCAAAATTTAATTCGAAAAGTTATTCTATTGAGATTGCATTTTGATAGATGTTTTCAATTTCTGTAAGAAATACCTGATGTCTTTAGCGGATATTTCGGGAAAAATATACTGCGCCCCAATCGCAAGAATGTCATGATTACACGAATTCATGTAATAGAATATGAGAGGTTGATTTCTGTCTCTGTTCGCTTTCGGTTATTAAAAATTTCAATTTGCTGAATAGGTAAATTTAGATCGCATGTACTCATGAATAACCTGCTCGCTACAGGACTTGGTAATATCGCAAAATTGAAAAATTAGCATATTTTTCTGCATGGTTATAAGAGTGCTGACATAAATTCATGACTTTTAGGAAAAATCAAGAAATAGCTCTATTCCTTGACATCATAACGTTAATTAATTTGTAAATTCAATTCGAAAAGTTATTTTATTGAGATTGCATTTTGATTGTTCTTTTCAATGTCTGTAAGAAATACCTGATGTCTTTAGCGGATATTTCGGGAAAAATATACTGCGCCTCAATCGCAAGAATCTCATGATTACACTAATTCACGTGATAGAATATAAAAGGTTGATTTCCGTCTCTGTTCGCTTTCGGTTTTTAAAAATTTCAATTGGATGCACAGTTCAATTCAGATCGCATGTATTTATGGATAACCTGCCTGCTACAGGACTTAGTAATATTGCAAAATTGAAATCAGCATATTCTGCTGCGTGGTTATAAGAGGTCTGAAACGAATTCATGACTCCTGGGAAAAATCAAGGTGTAGCTCGATACCTTGACATAATAGTTAATTGATTTGAAAATTCAATTCGAAAAGTTATTCGATTGAGATTGCATTTTGATTGTTGTTTTCAATGTCTGTAAAAAATACCTGATGTCATCAGATGATATTTCGAGGAAAATATACTGCGCCCTAATCGCAAGAATTTCATTATTACACGAATTCACGTGATAGAATATAAGAGGTTGCTTTCCGTATCTATTCGCTTTCGGTTATTTCAAATTTTTATTCGCTGAATAGTTAAATTTAGATCGCAAGTATTCATGGATAACCTGCTCGCTACAGGACTTGGTAATATCGCAAAATTGAAAAATTAGCATATTTTGCTGCGTGGTTATAGAAGTGCTGACATAAATTCATGTCTTCTGAGAAAAATCAAGGATTAGCTCTATACCTTGACATCGTTAATTAATTAAAAAATTCAATTCGAAAAGTTATTTTATTGAGATTGCATTTTGATTGTTGTTTCCAATGTCTGTAAGAAATACCTGATGTCTTTAGCGGATATTTCGGGAAAAATATACTGCGCCTCAATCGCAAGCATCTCATGATTACACTAATTCACGTGATAGAATATAATAGGTTGATTTCTGTCTCTGTTCGCTTTCGGTTTTTTAAAATTTCAATTGGCTGCAAAGTTCAATTTAGATCCCATGTATTTATGAATAACCTGCCCGCTACAGGACTTAGTAATATTGCAAAATTAAAAATCAGCATATTTTGCTGCGTGGTTATAAGAGTGCTGAAACAAATTCATGACTCCTGGGAAAAATCAAGGAGTAGCTCCATACCTTGACATAATAACGTTAATTGATTTGAAAATTCAATTCCAAAAGTTATTCTATTGAGATTGCATTTTTATTGTTGTTTTTAATGTCTGTAAGAAATACCTGATGTCTTTAGCGGATATTTCGGGAAAAATATACTGCGCCACAATCGCACGAATCTCATGATTACACGAATTCATGTAATAGAATATGAGAGGTTGATTTCTGTCTCTGTTCGCTTTCGGTTTTTTAAAATTTCAATTGGCTGAACAGTTCAATTTAGATCGCATGTATTCATGAATAACTTGCTCGCTGCAGGACTGGTTAATATTGTGAGATTAAAAAATCAGCATATTTTGTTGCGTGGTTATAGGAGTGCTGAAATGATCTCATAACTCTCGGGAAAAATCAAGGAATAGCTCTATATATTGACATAATAACGTTAATTTATTTAAAAATTCAATTCGAAAAACTATTCTATTGAGATTGCATTTTGATTGTTTTTTTCAATTTCTGTAAGAAATACCTGATGTCTTCAGATTATATTTCGGGAAAAATATTCTGCGCCCCAATCGCAAAAATCTCATGATTACACGAATTCACGTGATAGAATATAATAGGTTGATTTCTGTCTCTGTTCGCTTTTGGTTTTGTAAAATTTCAATCGGCTGCACAGTTCAATTCAGATCGCATGTAATTATGCATAACCTGCGCGCTACATGACTCGGTAATATTGCAAAATTAAAAAATCAGCATATTTTGCTGCGTGGTTGTAAAAGTGCTGAAACAAATTCATGACTCCTGGGAATAATCAAGGAGTAGCTCCACACCTTGACATAATAAGGTTAATTGATTTGAAAATTTAATTCGAAAAGTTATTTTAGTGAGATTGCATTTTGATTGTTGTTTTTAATGTCTGTAAGAAGTACCCGATGTCTTTAGCGGATATTTCGGGAAAAATATAATGCGCCTCAATCGCATGAATCTCATCATTACACGAATTCATGTAATAGAATATGAGAGCTTGATTTCTGTCTCTGTTCGCTTTCGGTTTTTCAAATTTCAATTGGCTGAACAGTTTAATTTAGATCGCATGTATTAATGGATAACCTGCTGGCTGCAGGACTAAAAAATATTGTGAGATTGAAAAAACAGCATATTTTGCTGCGTGGTTATGAAAGTGCTGAAATGATCTCATGACTCCTGGGAAAAATCAAGGAATGGCTGTATATATAGAGACCTAATAACGTTAATTGATTCCAAAATTTAATTCGAAAAGTTATTCTATTGAGATTACATTTTGATTGTCTTCTTTAATGTCTGTAAGAATTACCTGATGTCTTCAGATGATATTTCGTGAAAAATATACTGCGCCCCAATCGCAAGAATCTCATGATTACACGAATTCACGTAATAGAATGTAATAGGTTGATTTTCGTCTCTGTTCGCTTTCGGTTTTTTAAAATTTTCATTGGCTAAACAGTTTAATTTAGATCGCATGTATTCATGAATAACTTGCTCGCTGCAGGACTGAGTAATATTGCGAGATTAAAAAATCAGCATATTTTGCTGCGTGGTTATAGGAGTGCTAGAATGATCTCATGACTCTTGGGAAAAATCAAGGAATGGCTCTATAGATAGACCTAATATTGTTAATTGATTCCAAAATTTAATTCGAAAAGTTATTCTATTGAGATTGCATTTTGATAGATGTTTTCAATTTCTGTAAGAAATACCTGATGTCTTTAGCGAATATTTCGGGAAAAATATACTGCGCCCCAATCGCAAGAATGTCATGATTACACGAATTCATGTAATAGAATATGAGAGGTTGATTTCTGTCTCTGTTCGCTTTCGGTTATTAAAAATTTCAATTTGCTGAATAGTTAAATTTAGATCGCATGTACTCATGAATAACCTGCTCGCTATAGGACTTGGTAATATCGCAAAATTGAAAAATTAGCATATTTTTCTGCGTGGTTATAAGAGTGCTGACATAAATTCATGACTTTTAGGAAAAATCAAGAAATAGCTCTATTCCTTGACATCATAACGTTAATTAATTTGTAAATTCAATTCGAAAAGTTATTTTATTGAGATTGCATTTTGATTGTTCTTTTTAATGTCTGTAAGAAATACCTGATGTCTTTAGCGGATATTTCGGGAAAAATATACTGCGCCTCAATCGCAAGAATCTTATGATTACACTAATTCACGTGATAGAATATAATAGGTTTATTTCTGTCTCTGTTCACTTTCGGTTTTTTTAAATTTCAATTGGCTGAATAGTTCAATTTAGATCGCATGTATCCATGGATAGCCTGCTCGCTGCAGGACTGGGTAATATTGTGAGATTAAAAAATCAGCATATTTTGCTGCGTTGTTATAAGGGTGCTGGAATGATCTCATGACTCCTGGGAAAAATCAAGGAATTGCACTATATATTGACATAATAACGTTAATTGATTTGAAAATTAAATTTGAAAAACTATTCTATTGAGATTGCATTTTGATTGATGTTTTCAATTTCTGTAAGAAATACCTGATGTCTTCAGATGATATTTCGTGAAAAATATACTGCGCCCCAATCGCAAGAATCTCATGATTACACGAATTCACGTGATAGAATATAATAGGTTGATTTCTGTCTCTGTGCGCTTTCGGTTTTTTAAAATTTCAATTGGCTGAATAGTTAAATTTAGATCGCATGTATTCATGGATAGCCTGCTCGCTGCAGGACTAGGTAATATTGCGAAATTGAAAAATTAGCATATTTTGCTGCGTGGTTATAAAAGTGCTAAAATGATCTCATGACTTCTGAAGAAATCAAGGAATGGCTCTATATATTGACCTAATAACCTTAATTGATTTGAAAATGCAATTCGGAAAGTTATTCGATTGAGATTGCATTTTGATTGTCGTTTTCAATGTCTGTAAGAATTACCTGATGTGTTCAGATGATATTTCGAGGAAAATATACTGCGCCCCAATCGCAAGAATTTCATGATTACACGAATTCACGTGATAGAATATAAGAGGTTGATTTCCGTATCTGTTCGCTTTCGGTTATTTAAAATTTTAATTCGCTGAATAGTTAAATTTAGATCGCATGTATTCATGAATAACTTGCTCGCTGCAGGACTGAGTAATATTGTGAGATTAAAAAATCAGCATATTTTGCTGCGTGGTTATAGGAGTGCTAGAATGATCTCATGACTCCTGGGTAAAATCCTGGAATGGCTCTATATATAGACCTAATAACGTTAATTGATTCCAAAATTTAATTCGAAAAGTTTTTCTATTGAGATTGCATTTTGATTGTCTTTTTTAATGTCTGTAAGAATTACCCGATGTGTTCAGATTATATTTCGTGAAAAATATACTGCGCCCCAATCGCAAAAATCCCATGATTACACGAATTCACGTGATAGAATATAATAGGTTGATTTCTGTCTCTGTTCGCTTTCGGTTTTTTAAAATTTCCATTGGCTGAACAGTTCAATTTAGATCGCATGTATTCATGAATAACTTGCTCGCTGCAGGACTGGGTAATATTGTAAGAATAAAAAATCAGCATATTTTGCTGCGTGGTTATAGGCGTGCTATAATGATCTCATGACTCCTATGAAAAATTAAGGAATGGCTCTATATATAGACCTAATAATGTTAATTGATTCCAACATTTAATTCGAAAAGATATTCTATTGAGATTGCATTTTGATTGATGTTTTCAATGTCTGTAGGAAATACCTGATGTCTTCAGATGATATTACGGGAAAAATATACCGCGCCCCAATCGCAAGAATCTCATGATTACACGAATTCGCGTGATAGAATATAATAGGTTGATGTCTAGCTCTGTTCGCTTTCGGTTTTCTCAAATTTCAATTGGCTGAATAGTTCAATTTAGATCGCATGTATTCATGAATAACTTGCTTGCTGCAGGACTTAGTAATATTGTGAGATTAAAAAATCAGCATATATTGCTGCGTGGTTGTAGGAGTGCTAGAATGATCTCATGACTCCTGGGAAAAAGGATGGAATGGCTCTATATATAGACCTAATAATGTTAATTGCTTCCAAAATTTAATTCGAAAAGTTATTCTATTAAGATTGCATTTTGATTGTCTTTTTTAATAGCTGTAAGAATTACCTGATGTCTTCAGATGATATTTCGTGGAAAATATACTGCGCCCCAATCGCTAGAATCTCATGATTACACGAATTCACGTGATAGAATATAATAGGTTGATGTCTGTCTCTGTTCGCTTTCGGTTTTCTAAAATTTCAATTGGCTGAATAGTTCAATTTAGATCGCATGTTTTCATGGATAGCCTGCTCGCTGCAGGACTGGGTAATATTGCGAAATTGAAAAATTAGCATATTTTGCTTCGTGGTTATAGAAGTGCTAGATTGATCTCATGACTCCCGGGGAAAATCAAGGAATGGCTCTTTATATTGACATAATAACGTTAATTGATTTGAAAATTCAATTCGAAAAGTTATTCGATTGAGATTGCATTTTGATTGTTGTTTTCAATGTCTGTAATAAATACCTGATGTCATCAGATTATATTTTGGGAAATATATTCTGCGCCCCTATCGCAAGAATCTCATGCTTACACGAATTCACGTGATAGAATATAATAGGTTGATTTCTGTCTCTGTTTGCTTTTGGTTTTGTAAAATTTCAATTGGCTGCACAGTTCAATTTAGATCGCATGTATTCATGGATAACCTGCTCGCTGCAGGACTAAATAATATTGTGAGATTGAAAAATCAGCATATTTTGCTGCGTGGTTATGAAAGTGCTGAAATGATCTCATGACTCCTGGGAAAAATCAAGGAATGGCTCTATATATAGAGACCTAATAACGTTAATTGATTCCAAAATTTAATTCGAAAAGTTTTTCTATTGAGATTGCATTTTAAATGTCTTTTTTAATGTTTGTAAGAATTACCTGATGTCTTTAGATGATATTTCGTGAAAATTATACTGCGCCCCAATTGCATGAATCTCATGATTACACGAATTCACGTGATAGAATATAATAGATTGATTTCTGTCTCTGTTCGCTTTCGGTTTTTTAAAATTCAATTGGCTGCACAGTTCAATTTAGATCGCATGTATTCATGGATAACCTGCTCGCTGCAGGACTAAATAATATTGTGAGATCGAAAAATCAGCATATTTTGCTGCGTGGTTATGAAAGTGCTGAAATGATCTCATGACTCCTGGGAAAAATCAAGGAATGGCTCTATATATAGAGACCTAATAACGTTAATTGATTCCAAAATTAAATTCGAAAAGTTATTCTATTAAGATTGCATTTTGATTGTCTTTTTTAATAGCTGTAAGAATTACCTGATGTCTTCAGATGATATTTCGTGGAAAATATACTGCGCCCCAATCGCAAGAATCTCATGATTACACGAATTCGCGTGATAGAATATAATAGGTTGATTTCTGTGTTTGTTCGCTTTCGGTTTTTTAAAATTTCAATTGGATGAATAGTTCAATTTAGTTCGCATGTATTCATGGATAGCCTGCTCGCTGCAGGACTGGGTAATATTGCGAAATTGAAAAATCAGCATATTTTGCTGCTTGGTTATAAGAGTGCTGAAACAAATTCATGACTCCTGGGAAAAATCAAGGAGTAGCTCCATACCTTGACATAATAACGTTAATTGATTTGAAAATTCAATTCCAAAAGTTATTTTATTGAGATTGCATTTTGATTGTTGTTTTCAATGTCTGTAAGAAATACCTGATGTCTTCAGATTATATTTCGGGAAAAATATTCTGCGCCCCAATCGCAAGAATCTCATGATTACACGAATTCACGTGATAGAATATAATAGGTTGATGTCTGTCTCTGTTCGCTTTCGGTTTTCTCAAATTTCAATTGGCTGAATAGTTCAATTTAGATCGCATGTTTTCATGGATAGCCTGCTCGCTGCAGGACTAGGTAATATTGCGAAATTGAAAAATTAGCATATTTTGCTTTGTGGTTATAGAAGTGCTAAAATGATCTCATGACTCCCGGGGAAAATCAAGGAATGGCTCTATATATAGACCTAATAATGTTAATTGATTCCAAAATTTAATTCGAAAAGTTATTCAATTTAGATTGCATTTTGATTGATGTTTTCAATGTCTGTAAGAAATACCTGATGTCTTCAGATGATATTTCGGGAAAAACATACTGCGCCCCAATCGCAAGAATCTCATGATTACACGAATTCACGTGATAGAATATAATAGGTTGATGTCTGTCTCTGTTCGCTTTCGGTTTTCTCAAATTTCAATTGGCTGAATAGTTCAATTTAGATCGCATGTTTTCATGGATAGCCTGCTCGCTGCAGGACTAGGTAATATTGCGAAATTGAAAAATTAGCATATTTTGCTTTGTGGTTATAGAAGTGCTAAAATGATCTCATGACTCCCGGGGAATATCAAGGAATGGCTCTTTATATTGACATGATAACGTTGATTGATTTAAAAATTCAATTCGAAAAGTTATTCGATTGAGAATACATTTTGATTGTTGTTTTCAATATCTGTAAAAAATACCTGATGTCATCAGATTATATTTCGAGGAAAATATACTGCGCCCCAATCGCAAGAATTTCATGATAACACGAATTCACGTGATAGAATATAAGAAGTTGATTTCCGTATCTATTCGCTTTCGGTTAATTAAAATTTTAATTCGCTGAATAGTTAAATTTAGATCGCAAGTATTCATGGATAACCTGCCCGCTACAGGACTTGGTAATATTGCAAAATTGAAAACTCAGCATATTTTGCTGCGTGGTTACAAGAGTGCTGAAACAAATTCATGACTCCTGGGAAATATCAAGGAGTAGCTCTATACCTTGACATAATAACGTTAATTGATTTGAAAATTTAATTCGAAAAGTTATTTTATTGAGATTGCATTTTGATTGTTGTTTTCAATGTCTGTAAGAAGTACCTGATGTCTTTAGCGGATATTTCGGGAAAAATATACTGCGCCTCAATCGCAAGAATCTTTTGATTACACGAATTCATGTAATAGAATATGAGAGGTTGATTTCTGTCTTTGTTCGCTTTCGGTTTTTTTAAATTTTAATTGACTGAATAGTTCAATTTAGATCGCATGTATTCATGGATAACCTGCTTGCTGCAGGACTGAATAATATTGTGAGATTGAAAAATCAGCATATTTTGCTGCGTGGTTATGAGAGTGCTGAAATGATCTCATGACTCTTGGTAAAAATCAAGGAATGGCTCTATATATAGAGACCTAATAACGTTAATTGATTCCAAAATTTAATTCGAAAAGTTATTCTATTGAGATTGCATTTTGTTTGTCTTTTTTAATGTCTTTAAGAATAACCTGTTGTGTTCAGATGATATTTCGTGAAAAATATACTGCGCCCCAATCGCAAGAATCTCATGCTTACACGAATTCACGTGATAGAATATAATAGGTTGATTTCTGTCTCTGTTCGCTTTCGGTTTTTTAAAATTTTTAATTGGCTGAACAGTTCAATTTAGATCGCATGTATTCATGGATAACTTGCTCGCTGCAGGACTGAATAATATTGTGAGATTAGAAAATCAGCATATTTTGCTGCGTGGTTATGAGAGTGCTGAAATGATCTCATGACTCCTGGGAAAAATAAAGGAATGGCTCTATATATAGAGACCTAATAACGTTAATTGATTCCAAAATTTAATCCGATATGTTATTCTATTGAGATTGCATTTTGATTGTCTTTTTTAATGTCTGTAAGAATTACCTGATGTCTTCAGATGATATTTCGTGAAAAATATACTGCGCCCCAATCGCAAGAATCTCATGATTACACGAATTCACGTAATAGAATGTAATAGGTTGATTTTTGTCTCTGTTCGCTTTCGGTTTTTTAAAATTTCCATTGGCTAAACAGTTCAATTTAGATCGCATGTATTCATGAATAACTTGCTCGCTGCAGGACTGGGGAATATTGTAAGATTAAAAAATCAGCATATTTTGCTGCGTGGTTATAGGAGTGCTAGAATGATCTCATGACTCCTGGGAAAAATCAAGGAATGGCTCTATATATAGACCTAATAATGTTAATTGATTCCAAAATTTAATTCGAAAAGTTATTCTATTCAGATTGCATTTTGATTGATGTTTTCAATGTCTGTAAGAAATACCTGATTTCTTCAGATGATATTTCGGTAAAAACATACTGCGCCTCAATCGCAAGAATCTCATGATTACACGAATTCAAGTGATAGAATATAATAAGTTGATGTTTGTCTCTGTTCGCTTTCGGTTTTCTAAAATTTCAATTGGCTGAATAGTTCAATTTAGATCGCATGTATTCATGTATAGCCTGCTCGCTGCAGGACTGTTCAATATTGCGAAATTGAAAAATTAGCATATTTTGCTTCGTGGTTATAGAAGCGCTAAAATGATCTCATGACTCCCGGGGAAAATCAAGGAATGGCTCTTTATATTGACATAATAACGTTAATTGATTTAAAAATTTAATTCGAAAAGTTATTTTATTGAGATTGCATTTTCATGGTTGTTTTCAATGTCTGTAAGAAGTACCTGATGTCTTAGCGGATATTTTGGGAAAAATATAATGCGCCCCAATCGCAAGAATCTCATGATTACACGAATTCACGTGATAGAATATAATAGGTTCATTTCTTACTCTGTTCGCTTTCGGTTTTTTAAAATTTCAATTGGCTGCACAGTTCAATTCAGATCGCATGTATTTATGAATAACCTGCCCGCTACAGGACTTAGTAATATTGCAAATGTGAAAAATCAGCATATTTTGCTGCGTGGTTATAAGAGTGCTGAAACAAATTCATGACTCCTGGGAAAAATCGAGGAGTAGCTCTATACCTTTACATAAAAACATTAATTGATTCGAAAATTTAATTCGAAAAGTTATTTTACTGAGATTGCATTTTGCTTGTTGTTTTCAATGTCTGTAAGAAGTACCTGATGTCTTTAGCGGATATTTCGGGAAAAATATACTGCGCCTCAATTGCAAGAATCTCACGATTACACGAATTCATGTAATAGAATATGAGAGGTTGATTTCTGTCTTTGTTCGCTTTCGGTTTTTTTAAATTTTAATTGACTGAATAGTTCAATTTAGATCGCATGTATTCATGGATAACCTGCTCGCTGCAGGACTGAATAATATTGTAAGATTGAAAAATCAGCATATTTTGCTGCGTGGTTATGAGAGTGCTGAAATGATCTCATGACTCCTGGGAAAAATCAAGGAATGGCTCTAAATATAGAGACCTAATAACGTTAATTGATTCCAAAATATAATTCGAAAAGTTATTCTATTGAGATTGCATTTTGTTTGTCTTTTTTAATGTCTTTAAGAATTACCTGTTGTGTTCAGATGATATTTCGTGAAAAATATACTGCGCCCCAATCGCAAGAATCTCATGATTACACGAATTCACGTGATAGAATATAACAGGTTGATTTCTGTCTCTGTTCGCTTTCGTTTTTTTCAAATTTCCATTGGCTGAACAGTTCAATTTAGATCGCATGTATTCATGAATAACTTGCTCGCTGCAGGACTGGGTAATATTGTAAGATTAAAAAATCAGCATATTTTGCTGCGTGGTTATAGGAGTGCTGAAATGATCTCATGACTCCTATGAAAAATCAAGGAATGGCTTTATATATAGACCTAATAATGTTAATTGATTCCAACATTTAATTCGAAAAGTTATTCTATTGAGATTGCATTTTGATTGATGTTTTCAATGTCTGTAAGAAATACCTGATGTCTTCAGATGATATAACGGGAAAAATATACCGCGCCCCAATCGGAAGAATCTCATGATTACACGAATTCACGTGATAGAATATAATAGGTTGATTTCTGTCTCTCTTCGCTTTCGGTTTTTGAAAATTTCAATTGGATGAATAGTTCAATTTAGTTTGCATGTATTCATGGAAAGCCTGCTCGCTGCAGGACTGGGTAATATTGCGAAATTGAAAAATCAGCATATATTGCTGCGTGGTTATAAGAGTGCTGAAACGAATTCATGACTCCTGGGAAAAATCAAGGAGTAGCTCCATACCTTGACATAATAACTTTAATCGATTTGAAAATTCAATTCCAAAAGTTATTTTATTGAGATTGCATTTTGATTGTTGTTTTCAATGTCTGTAAGAAATACCTGATGTCTTTAGCGGATATTTCGGGAAAAATATACTGCGCCTCAATCGCAAGAATCTCATGATTACACGAATTCACGTAATAGAATGTAATAGGTTGATTTTTGTCTCTGTTCGCGTTCGGTTTTTTAAAATTTCCATTGGCTAAACAGTTCAATTCAGATCGCATGTATTTATGAATAACCTGCCCGCTACAGGACTTAGTAATATTGCAAATGTGAAAAATCAGTATATTTTGCTGCGTGGTTATAAGAGTGCTGAAACAAATTCATGACTCCTGGGAAAAATCAAGGAGTAGCTCCATACCTTGACATAATAACGTTAATTGATTTGAAAATTCAATTCCAAAAGTTATTTTATTGAGATTGCATTTTGATTGTTGTTTTCAATGTCTGTAAAAAATACCTGAGGTCTTTAGCGGATATTTCGGGAAAAATATACTGCGCCACAATCGCAAGAATCTCATGATTACACGAATTCATGTAATAGAATATGAGAGGTTGATTTCTGTCTCTGTTCGCTTTCGGTTTTCTAAAATTTCAATTTGCTGAACAGTTCAATTTAGATCGCATGTATTCATGAATAACTTGCTCGCTGCAGGACTAGTTAATATTGTGAGATTAAAAAATCAGCAAATTTTGTTGCGTGGTTATAGGAGTGCTAAAATGATCTCATAACTCTTGGGAAAAATCAAGGAATGGCTCTATATATTGACATAATAACGTTAATTTATTTAAAAATTCAATACGAAAAACTATTCTATTGAGATTGCATTTTGATTGTTGTTTTCAATTTCTGTAAGAAATACTTGATGTCTTCAGATTATATTTCGGGAAAAATATTCTGCGCCCCAATCGCAAGAATCTCATGATTACACGAATTCACGTGACAGAATATAATAGCTTGATTTCTGTCTCTGTTCGCTTTTGGTTTTGTAAAATTTCAATTGGCTGCACAGTTCAATTCGGATCGCATGTATTTATGAATAACCTGCGCGCTACAGCACTCGGTAATATTGCAAAATAAAAAAATCAGCATATTTTGCTCTCGTGGTTGTAGAAGTGATGAAACAAATTCATGACTCCTGGGAAAAATCAAGAAGTAGCTCTATACCTTGACATAATAACGTTAATTGATTTGAAAATTTAATTTGAAAAGTTATTTTATTGAGATTGCATTTTGATTGTTGTTTTCAATGTCTGTAAGAAGTACCTTATGTCTTTAGCGGATATTTCGGGAAAAATATAATGCGCCTCAATCGCAAGAATCTTTTGATTACACGAATTCATGTAATAGAATATGAGAGGTTGATTTCTGTCTCTGTTCGCTTTCGGTTTTTTAAAATTTCAATTGGCTGAACAGTTCAATTTAGATCGCATGTATTCATGGATAACCTGCTCGCTGCAGGACCAAATAGTATTGTGAGATTGAAAAATCAGCATATTTTGCTGCGTTGCTATGAAAGTGCTGAAATGATCTCATGACTCCTAGAAAAAATCAAGGAATGGCTCTATATATAGAGACCTAATAACGTTAATTGATTCCAAAATTTAATTCGAAAAGTTATTCTATTGAGATTGCATTTTGATTGTCTTTTTTAATGTCTGTAAGAATTACCTGATGTCTTCAGATGATATTTTGTGAAAAATATAATGCGCCTGAATCGCAAGAATCTCATGATTACACAAATTCACGTAATAGAATGTAATAGGTTGATTTCTGTCTCTGTTCGCTTTCGGTTTTTTAAAAATTTTCATTGGCTAAACAGTTCAATTTAGATCGCATGTATTCATGAATAACTTGCTCGCTGCAGGACTGAGTAATATTGTGAGATTAAAAAATCAGCATATTTTGCTGCGTGGTTATAGGAGTGCTAGAATGATCTCATGACTCCTGGGAAAAATCTAGGAATGGCTCTATATATAGACCTAATAATGTTAATTGATTCCAAAATTTAATTCGAAAAGTTATTCTATTCAGATTGCATTTTGATTGATGTTTTCAATGTCTGTAAGAAATACCTGATTTCTTCAGATGATATTTCGGGAAAAACATACTGCGCCCCAATCGCAAGAATCTCATGATTACACGAATTCACGTGATAGAATATAATAAGTTGATGTTTGTCTCTGTTAGCTTTCGGTTTTCTAAAATTTCAATTGGCTGAATAGTTCAATTTAGATCGCATGTATTCATGTATAGCCTGCTCGCTGCAGGACTGGGTAATATTGCGAAATTGAAAAATTAGCATATTTTGCTTCGTGGTTATAGAAGTGCTAAAATGATCTCATGACTCCCGGGGAAAATCAAGGAATGGCTCTTTATATTGACATAATAACGTTAATTGATTTAAAAATTTAATTCGAAAAGTTATTTTATTGAGATTGCATTTTCATTGTTGTTTTCAATGTCTGTACGAAGTACCTGATGTCTTTAGCGGATATTTTGGGAAAAATATAATGCGCCCCAATCGCAAGAATCTCATGATTACACGAATTCACGTGATAGAATATAATAGGTTCATTTCTTTCTCTGTTCGCTTTCGGTTTTTTAAAATTTCAATTGGCTGCACAGTTCAATTCAGATCGCATGTATTTATGAATAACCTGCCCGCTACAAGACTTAGTAATATTGCAAATGTGAAAAATCAGCATATTTTGCTGCATGGTTATAAGAGTGCTGAAACAAAGTCATGACTCCTGGGAAAAATCAAGGAGTAGCTCTATACCTTTACATAAAAACATTAATTGATTCGAAAATTTAATTCGAAAAGTTATTCTATTCAGATTGCATTTTGATTGATGTTTTCCATGTCTGTAAGAAATACCTGATGTCTTCAGATGATATTACGGGAAAAACATACTGCGCCCTAATCGCACGAATCTCATGATTACACGAATTCACGTGATAGAATATAATAGGTTGATGTCTGTCTCTGTTCGCTTTCGGTTTTCTAAAATTTCAATTGGCTGAATAGTTCAATTTAGATTGCATGTTTTCATGGATAGCCTACTCACTGCAGGACTGGGTAATATTACGAAATTGAAAAATTAGCATATTTTGCTTCGTGGTTATAGAAGTGCTAAAATGATCTCGTGACTCCCGGGGAAAATCAAGGAATAGCTCTTTATATTGACATAATAACGTTAATTGATTTCAAAATTCAATTTGAAAAGTTATTCGATTGAGATTGCATTTTGATTGTTGTTTTCAATGTCTGTAAAAAATACCTGATGTCTTTAGCGGATATTTCGGGAAAAATATACTGCGCCCCAATCGCAAGAATCTCATGATTACACGAATTCACGTGATAGAATATAATAAGTTGATGTTTGTCTCTGTTCGCTTTCGGTTTTCTAAAATTTCAATTGGCTGAATAGTTCAATTTAGATCGCATGTATTCATGTATAGCCTGCTCGCTGCAGGACTGTTGAATATTGCGAAATTGAATAATTAGCATATTTTGCTTCGTGGTTATAGAAGTGCTAAAATGATCTCATGACTCCTGGGAAAAATCAAGGAGTAGCTCTATACCTTTACATAAAAACGTTAATTGATTCGAAAATTTAATTCGAAAAGTTATTTTATTGAGATTGCATTTTGATTGTTGTTTTCAATGTCTGTAAGAAGTACCTGATGTCTTTAGCGGATATTTCGGGAAAAATATACTGCGCCTCAATCGCAAGAATCTTTTGATTACACGAATTCATGTAATAGAATATGAGAGGTTGATTTCTGTCTTTGTTCGCTTTCGGTTTTTTTAAATTTTAATTGACTGAATAGTTCAATTTAGATCGCATGTATTCATGGATAACCTGCTTGCTGCAGGACTGAATAATATTGTGAGATTGAAAAATCAGCATATTTTGCTGCGTGGTTATGAGAGTGCTGAAATGATCTCATGACTCCTGGAAAAAATCAAGGAATGGCTCTATATATAGAGACCTAATGACGTTAATTGATTCCAAAATTTAATTCGAAAAGTTATTCTATTGAGATTGCATTTTGTTTGTCTTTTTTAATGTCTTTAAGAATAACCTGTTGTGTTCAGATGATATTTCGTGAAAAATATACTGCGCCCCAATCGCAAGAATCTCATGCTTACACGAATTCACGTGATAGAATATAATAGGTTGATTTCTGTCTCTGTTCGCTTTCGGTTTTTTAAAATTTTAATTGGCTGAACAGTTCAATTTAGATCGCATGTATTCATGGATAACTTCCTCGCTGCAGGACTGGGTAATATTGTGAGATTAGAAAATCAGCATATTTTGCTGCGTGGTTATGAGAGTGCTGAAATGACCTCATGACTCCTGGGAAAAATCAAGGAATGGCTCTATATATAGAGACCTAATAACGTTAATTGATTCCAAAATTTAATTTGAAAAGTTATTCTATTGAGATTGCATTTCGATTGTCTTTTTCAATGTCTGTAAGAAATACCTGATGCCTTCAGATGATATTTCGTGAAAAATATACTGCGCCCCAATCGCAAAAATCTCATGATTACACGAATTCACGTGATAGAATATAATAGGTTGATTTCTGTCTCTGTTCGCTTTCGGTTTTTTAAAATTTCAATTGGCTGCACAGTTCAATTTAGATCGCATGTATTCATGGATAACCTGCTCGCTGCAGGACTAAATAATATTTTGAGATTGAATAATCAGCATATTTTGCTGCGTGGTTATGAAAGTGCTGAAATGATCTCATGACACCTGGGAAAAATCAAGGAATGGCTCTATATATAGAGACCTAATAACGTTAATTGATTCCAAAATTGATTCCGAAATGTTATTCTATTGAGATTGCATTTTGATTGTCTTTTTTAATGTCTGTAAGAATTACCTGATGTCTTCAGATGATATTTCGTGAAAAATATACTGCGCCCCAATCGCAAGAATCTCATGATTACACGAATTCACGTGATAGAATATAACAGGTTGATTTCTGTCTCTGTTCGCTTTCGTTTTTTTCAAATTTCCATTGGCTGAACAGTTCAATTTAGATCGCATGTATTCATGAATAACTTGCTCGCTGCAGGGCTGGGTAATATTGTAAGATTAAAAAATCAGCATATTTTGCTGCGTGGTTATAGGAGTGCTGAAATGATCTCATGACTCCTATGAAAAATAAAGGAATGGCTTTATATATAGACCTAATAATGTTAATTGATTCCAACATTTTATTCGAAAAGTTATTCTATTGAGATTGCATTTTGATTGATGTTTTAAATGTCTGTAAGAAATACCTGATGTCTTCAGATGATATTACGCGAAAAATATACCGCGCCCCAATCGGAAGAATCTCATGATTACACGAATTCACGTGATAGAATATAATAGGTTGATTTCTGTCTCTCTTCGCTTTCGGTTTTTGAAAATTTCAATTGGATGAATAGTTCAATTTAGTTTGCATGTATTCATGGAAAGCCTGCTCGCTGCAGGACTGGGTAATATTGCGAAATTGAAAAATCAGCATATTTTGCTGCGTGGTTATAAGAGTGCTGAAACGAATTCATGACTCCTGGGAAAAATCAAGGAGTAGCTCCATACCTTGACATAATAACTTTAATTGATTTGAAAATTCAATTCCAAAAGTTATTTTATTGAGATTGCATTTTGATTGTTGTTTTCAATGTCTGTAAGAAATACCTGATGTCTTTAGCGGATATTTCGGGAAAAATATACTGCGCCCCAATCGCAAGAATCTCATGATTACACGAATTCACGTGATAGAATATAAAAGGTTGATTTCTTTCTCTGTTCGCTTTCGGTTTTTTAAAATTTCAATTGACTGCACAGTTCAATTCAGATCGCATGTATTTATGAATAACCCGCCCGCTACAGGACTTAGTAATATTGCAAATGTGAAAAATCAGCATATTTTGCTGCGTGGTTATAAGAGTGCTGAGACAAATTCATGACTCCTGGGAAAAATCAAGGAGTAGCTCTATACCTTTACATAATAACGTTAATTGATTTGAAAATTCAATTCGAAATGTTATTTTATTGAGATTGCATTTTGATTGTTGTTTTCAATGTCTGTAAGAAGTACCTGATGTCTTTAGCGGATATTTCGGAAAAAATATAATGCGCCTCAATCGCAATAATCTTTTGATTACACGAATTTATGTAATAGAATATGAGAGGTTGATTTCTGTCTCTGTTCGCTTTCGGTTTTCTAAAATTTCAATTGGCTGAACAGTTCAATTTAGATCGCATGTATTCATGGATAACCTGCTCGCTGCAGGACTAAATAATATTGTGAGATTAAAAAATCAGCATATTTTGCTGCGTGGTTATGAAAGTTCTGAAATGATCTCATGACTCCTGGTAAAAATCAAGGAATAGCTCTATATATAGAGACCTAATAACGTTAATTGATTCCAAAATTTAATTCGAAAAGTTATTCCATTGAGATTGCATTATGATTGTCTTTTTCAATGTCTGTAAGAATTACCTGATGTCTTCAGACGATATTTCGTGAAAAATATACTGCGCCCCAATCGCAAGAATCTCATGATTACACGAATTCACGTGATAGAATGTAATAGGTTGATTTTTGTCTCTGTTCGATTTCGGTTTTTTAAAATTTCCATTGGCTAAACAGTCCAATTTAGATCGCATGTATTCATGAATAACTTGCTCGCTGCAGGACTGAGAAATATTAAGAGATTAAAAAATCAGCATATTTTGCTGCGTGGTTATAGGAGTGCTAGAATGATCTCATGACTCCTGGGAAAAATCAAGGAATGGCTCTATATATAGACCTCATAATGTTAATTGATTCCAACATTGATTTCGAAATGTTATTCTATTGAGATTGCATTTTGATTGATGTTTTCAATGCCTGTAAGAAATACCTGATGTCTTCAGATGATATTACGGGAAAAATATGCCGCGCCCCAAACGCAAGAATCTCATGATTACACGAATTCACGTGATAGAATATAATAGGTTGATTTCTGTCTTTGTTCGCTTTCGGTTTTCAAAAATTTCAATTGGATGAATAGTTCAATTTAGTTCGCATGTATTCATGGATAGCCTGCTCGCTGCAGGATTGGGTAATATTGCGAAATTGAAAAATGAGCATATTTTGCTGCGTGGTTATAAGAGTGCTGAAACAAATTCATGACTCCTGGGAAAAATCAAGGAGTAGCTCCATACCTTGACATAATAACGTTAATTGATTTGAAAATTCAATTCCAAAAGTTATTTTATTGAGATTGCATTTTGATTGTTGTTTTCAATGTCTGTAAGAAATACCTGATGTCTTTAGCGGATATTTCGGGAAAAATATACTGCGCCACAATCGCAAGAATCTCATGATTACACGAATTCATGTAATAGAATATGAGAGGTTGATTTCTGTCTCTGTTCGCTTTCAGTTTTCTAAAATTTCAATTTGCTGAACAGTTCAATTTAGATCGCATGTATTCATGAATAACTTGCTCGCTGCAGGACTGGTTAATATTGTGAGATTAAAAAATCAGCATATTTTGTTGCGTGGTTATAGGAGTGCTAAAATGATCTCATAACTCTTGGGAAAAATCAAGGAATGGCTCTCTATATTGACATAATAACGTTAATTTATTTAAAAATTCAATACGAAAAACTATTCTATTGAGATTGCATTTTGATTGTTGTTTTCAATTTCTGTAAGAAATACTTGATGTCTTCAGATTATATTTCGGGAAAAATATTCTGCGCCCCAATCGCAAGAATCTCATGATTACACGAATTCACGTGACAGAATATAATAGGTTGATTTCTGTCTCTGTTCGCTTTTGGTTTTGTAAAATTTCAATTGGCTGCACAGTTCAATTCGGATCGCATGTATTTATGAATAACCTGCGCGCTACAGCACTCGGTAATATTGCAAAATAAAAAAATCAGCATATTTTGCTCTCGTGGTTGTAGAAGTGCTGAAACAAATTCATGACTCCTGGGAAAAATCAAGAAGTAGCTCTATACCTTGACATAATAACGTTAATTGATTTGAAAATTTAATTTGAAAAGTTATTTTATTGAGATTGCATTTTGATTGTTGTTTTCAATGTCTGTAAGAAGTACCTTATGTCTTTAGCGGATATTTCGGGAAAAATATAATGCGCCTCAATCGCAAGAATCTTTTGATTACACGAATTCATGTAATAGAATATGAGAGGTTGATTTCTGTCTCTGTTCGCTTTCGGTTTTTTAAAATTTCAATTGGCTGAACAGTTCAATTTAGATCGCATGTATTCATGGATAACCTGCTCGCTGCAGGACCAAATAGTATTGTGAGATTGAAAAATCAGCATATTTTGCTGCGTTGTTATGAAAGTGCTGAAATGATCTCATGACTCCTAGGAAAAATCAAGGAATGGCTCTATATATAGAGACCTAATAACGTTAATTGATTCCAAAATTTAATTCGAAATGTTATTCTATTGAGATTGCATTTTGATTGTATTTTATAATGTCTGTAAGAATTACCTGATGTCTTCAGATGATATTTTGTGAAAAATATACTGCGCCTGAATCTCAAGAATCTCATGATTACACAAATTCACGTAATAGAATGTAATGGGTTGATATCTGTCTCTGTTCGCTTTCGGTTTTTTAAAATTTCCATTGGCTAAACAGTTCAATTTAGATCGCATGTATTCATGAATAACTTGCTCGCTGCAGGACTGAGTAATATTGTGAGATTTAAAAATCAGCATATTTTGCTGCGTGGTTATAGGAGTGCTAGAATGATCTCATGACTCCTGGGAAAAATCAAGGAATGGCTCTATATATAGACCTAATAATGTTAATTGATTCCAAAATTTAATTCGAAAAGTTATTCTATTGAGATTGCATTTTGATTGATGTTTTCAATGTCTGTAAGAAATACCTGATTTCTTCAGATGATATTTCGGGAAAAACATACTGCGCCCCAATCGCAAGAATCTCATGATTACACGAATTCACGTGATAGAATATAATAAGTTGATGTTTGTCTCTGTTAGCTTTCGGTTTTCTAAAATTTCAATTGGCTGAATAGTTCAATTTAGATCGCATGTATTCATGTATAGCCTGCTCGCTGCAGGACTGGGTAATATTGCGAAATTGAAAAATTAGCATATTTTGCTTCGTGGTTATAGAAGTGCTAAAATGATCTCATGACTCCCGGGGAAAATCAAGGAATGGCTCTTTATATTGACATAATAACGTTAATTGATTTAAAAATTTAATTCGAAAAGTTATTTTATTGAGATTGCATTTTCATTGTTGTATTCAATGTCTGTACGAAGTACCTGATGTCTTTAGCGGATATTTTGGGAAAAATATAATGCGCCCCAATCGCAAGAATCTCATGATTACACGAATTCACGTGATAGAATATAATAGGTTCATTTCTTTCTCTGTTCGCTTTCGGTTTTTTAAAATTTCAATTGGCTGCACAGTTCAATTCAGATCGCATGTATTTATGAATAACCTGCCCGCTACAGGACTTAGTAATATTGCAAATGTGAAAAATCAGCATATTTTGCTGCATGGTTATAAGAGTGCTGAAACAAAGTCATGACTCCTGGGAAAAATCAAGGAGTAGCTCTATACCTTTACATAAAAACATTAATTGATTCGAAAATTTAATTCGAAAAGTTATTTTATTGAGATTGCATTTTGATTGTTGTTTTTAATGTCTGTAAGAAGTACCTGATGTCTTTAGCGGATATTTCGGGAAAAATATACTGCGTCTCAATCGCAAGAATCTCATGATTACACGAATTCATGTAATAGAATATGAGAGGTTGATTTCTGTCTTTGTTCGCTTTCGGGTTTTTTAAATTTTAATTGACTGAATAGTTCAATTTAGATCGCATGTATTCATGGATAACCTGCTCGCTGCAGGACTGAATAATATTGTGAGATTGAAAAATCAGCATATTTTGCTGCGTGGTTATGAAAGTGCTGAAATGATCTCATGTCTCCTGGGAAAAATCAAGGAATGGCTGTATATATAGACCTAATAATGTTAATTGATTCCAAAATTTAATTCGAAAAGTTATTCTATTCAGATTGCATTTTGATTGATGTTTTCCATGTCTGTAAGAAATACCTGATGTCTTCAGATGATATTACGGGAAAAACATACTGCGCCCTAATCGCAAGAATCTCATGATTACACGAATTCACGTGATAGAATATAATAGGTTGATGTCTGTCTCTGTTCGCTTTCGGTTTTCTAAAATTTCAATTAGCTGAATAGTTCAATTTAGATCGCATGTTTTCATGGATAGCCTGCTCACTGCAGGACTGGGTAATATTACGAAATTGAAAAATTAGCATATTTTGCTTCGTGGTTATAGAAGTGCTAAAATGATCTCGTGACTCCCGGGGAAAATCAAGGAATAGCTCTTTATATTGACATAATAACGTTAATTGATTTCAAAATTCAATTCGAAAAGTTATTCGATTGAGATTGCATTTTGATTGTTGTTTTCAATGTCTGTAAAAAATACCTGATGTCATCAGATTATATTTCGAGGAAAATATACTGCGCCCCAATCGCAAGAATTTCATGATTACACGAATTCACGTGATAAAATATAAGAAGTTGATTTCCGTATCTATTCGCTTTCGGTTAATTAAAATTTTAATTCGCTGAATAGTTAAATTTAGATCGCAAGTATTCATGCATAACCTGCCCGCTACAGGACTTGGTAATATTGCAAAATTGAAAACTCAGCATATTTCGCTGCGTGGTTAGAAGAGTGCTGAAACAAATTCATGACTCCTGGGAAAAATCAAGGAGTAGCTCTATACCTTGACATAATAACGATAATTGATTTGAAAATTTAATTCGAAAAGTTATTTTATTGATATTGCATTTTGATTGTTGATTTCAATGTCTGTAAGAAGTACCTGATGTCTTTAGCGGATATTTCGTGAAAAATATAATGCGCCTCAATCGCAAGAATCTCTTGATTACACGAATTCATGTAATAGAATATGAGAAGTTGATTTCTGTCTCTGTTCGCTTTCGGTTTTTTAAAATTTCAATTGGCTGAACAGTTCAATTTAGATCGCATGTATTCATATATAACCTGCTCGCTGCAGGACTAAATAATATTGTGAGATTGAAAAATCAGCATATTTTGCTGCGTGGTTATGAAAGTGCTGAAATGATCTCATGACTCCTGGGAAAAATCAAGGAATGGCTCAATATATAGAGACCTAATAACGTTAATTGATTCCAAAATTTAATCCGAAAAGTTATTCTATTGAGATTGCATTTTGATTGTCTTTTTCAATGTCTGTAAGAATTACCTGATGTCTTCAGATGATATTTCGTGAAAAATATACTGCGCCTCAATCGCAAGAATCTCATGATTACACGAATTCACGTAAAAGAATGTAATAGGTTGATTTTTGTCTCTGTTCGCTTTCGGTTTTTTAAAATTTCCATTGGCTAAACAGTTCAATTTAGATCGCATGTATTCATGAATAACTTGCTCGCTGCAGGACTGAGTAATATTGTGAGATTAAAAAATCAGCATATTTTGCTGCGTGGTTATAGGAGTGCTAGAATGATCTCATGACTCTTGGGAAAAATCAAGGAATGGCTCTATATATAGACCTAATAATGTTAATTGATTCCAAAATTTAATTCGAAAAGTTATTCTATTCAGATTGCATTTTGATTGATGTTTTCAATGTCTGTAAGAAATACCTGATTTCTTCAGATGATATTTCGGGAAAAACATACTGCGCCCCAATCGCAAGAATCTCATGATTACACGAATTCACGTGATAGAATATAATAAGTTGATGTTTGTCTCTGTTCGCTTTCGGTTTTCTAAAATTTCAATTGGCTGAATAGTTCAATTTAGATCGCATGTTTTCATGTATAGCCTGCTCGCTGCAGGACTGGGTAATATTGCGAAATTGAAAAATTAGCATATTTTGCTTCGTGGTTATAGAAGTGCTAAAATGATCTCATGACTCCCGGGGAAAATCAAGGAATGGCTCTTTATATTGACATAATAACGTTAATTGATTTAAAAATTTAATTCGAAAAGTTATTTTATTGAGATTGCATTTTCATTGTTGTTTTCAATGTCTGTACGAAGTACCTGATGTCTTTAGCGGATATTTTGGGAAAAATATAATGCGCCCCAATCGCAAGAATCTCATGATTACACGAATTCACGTGATAGAATATAATAGGTTCATTTCTTTCTCTGTTCGCTTTCGGTTTTTTAAAATTTCAATTGGCTGCACAGTTCAATTCAGATCGCATGTATTTATGAATAACCTGCCCGCTACAGGACTTAGTAATATTGCAAATGTGAAAAATCAGCATATTTTGCTGCGTGGTTTTAAGAGTGCTGAAACAAATTCATGACTCCTGGGAAAAATCAAGAAGTAGCTCTATACCTTTACATAAAAACATTAATTGATTCGAAAATTTAATTCGAAAAGTTATTTTATTGAGATTGCATTTTGATTGTTGTTTTCAATGTCTGTAAGAAGTACCTGATGTCTTTAGCGGATATTTCGGGAAAAATATACTGCACCTCAATCGCAAGAATCTCATGATTACACGAATTCATGTAATAGAATATGAGAGGTTGATTTCTGTCTTTGTTCGCTTTCGGTTTCTTAAAATTTCAATTGGCTGAATGGTTCAATTTAGATCGCATGTATTCATGGATAACCTGCTCGCTGCAGGACTGAATAATATTGTAAGATTAAAAAATCAGCATATTTTGCTGCGTGGTTATAGAAGTGCTAAAATGATCGCATGACTTCTATGAAAAATCAAGGAATGGCTCTATATATTGACATAATAACCTTAATTGATTTGAAAATTCAATTCGAAAAGTTATTCGATTGAGATTGCATTTTGATTGTTGTTTTCAATGTCTGTAAGAAGTACCTGATGTCTTTAGCGGATATTTCGGGAAGAATATACTGCGCCCCAATCGCAAGAATCTCATGATTACACGAATTCACGTGATAGAATATAATAGGTTGATTTCTGTCTCTGTTCGCTTTCGGATTTTTAAAATTTCAATTGGATGAATAGTTCAATTTAGTTCGCATGTATTCATGGATAGCCTGCTCGCTGCAGGACTGGGTAATATTGCGAAATTGAAAAATCAGCATATTTTGCTGCGTGGTTATAAGAGTGCTGTAACAAATTCATGACTCCTGGGAAAAATCAAGGAGTAGCTCCATACCTTGACATAGTAACGTTAATTGATTTGAAAATTTGATTCGAAAAGTTATTTCATTGAGATTGCATTTTGATTGTTGTTTTCAATGTCTGTAAAAAATACCTGATGTCATCAGATTATATTTCGGGAAAAATATTCTGCGCCCCAATCGCAAGAATCTCATGCTTACACGAATTCACGTGATAGAATATAATAGGTTGATTTCTGTCTCTGTTCGCTTTTGGTTTTGTAAAAGTTCAATTGGCTGCACAGTTCAATTTAGATCGCATGTATTCATGGATAACCTGCTCGCTGCAGGACTAAATAATATTGTGAGATTGAAAAATCAGCATATTTTGCTGCGTGGTTATGGAAGTGCTAAAATGATCTCATGACTCCTGGGAAAAATCAAGGAATGGCTCTATATATAGAGACCTAATAACGTTAATTGATTCCAAAATTTAATTCGAAAAGTTTTTCTATTGAGATTGCATTTTGATTGTCTTTTTCAATGTTTGTAAGAATTACCTGATGTCTTCAGATGTTATTTCGTGAAAAATATACTGCGCCCCAATCGCATGAATCTCATGATTACACGAATTCACGTGATAGAATATAATAGGTTGATTTTTGTCTCTGTTCGCTTTCGGTTTTTTAAAATTTCTATTGGCTAAACAGTTCAATTCAGATCGCATGTATTTATGAATAACCTGCCCGCTACAGGACTTAGTAATATTGCAAATGTGAAAAATCAGCAAATTTTGGTACGTGGTTATAAGAGTGCTGAAACAAATTCATGACTCCTGGGAAAAATCAAGGAGTAGCTCTATACCTTTACATAAAAACGTTAATTGATTTGAAAATTAAATTCGAAAAGTTATTTTATTGAGATTGCATTTTGATTGTTGTTTTCAATGTCTGTAAGAAGTACCTGATGTCTTTAGCGGATATTTCGGGAACAATATACTGCGCCTCAATCGCAAGAATCTCATGATTACACGAATTCATGTAATAGAATATGAGAGGTTGATTTCTGTCTCTGTTCGCTCTAGTTTTTTTAAAATTTCAATTGTCTAAATAGTTAAATTCAGATCGCATGTATTCATGGATAGCCTGCTGGCTGCAGGACTGGGTAATATTGCGAAATTGAAAAATTAGCATATTTTGCTGCGTGGTTATAAGAGTGCTAAAATGATCTCATGACTCCTGGGAAAAATCAAGGAATCGCTCTATATATTGACATAATAACCTTAATTGATTTGAAAATTCAATTCGAAAAGTTATTCGATTGAGATTGCATTTTAATTGTTGTTTTCAATATCTGTAAGAAGTACCTGATGTCTTTAGCGGATATTTCGGGAAAAATATACTGCGCCTCAATCGCAAGAATCTCATGATTACACGAATTCATGTAATAGAATTTAAGAGGTTGATTTCTGTCTCTGTTCGGTTTCGGTTTTTTAAAATTTCAATTGGCTGAATAGTTCAATTAAGATCACATGTATTTAAGGATAACGTGCTCGCTGCAGGACTGGGTAGTATTGTGGGATTTAAAAATCAGCATATTTTGCTGCGTGGTTATGAGAGTGCTAAAATGATCTCATGACTCTTGGGAAAAATCAAGGAATGGCTCTATATATTGACATAATAACGTTAACTGATTTGAAAATTCAATTTGAATAACTATTCTATTGAGATTGCATTTTGATTGATGTTTTCAATTACTGTAAGAAATACCTGATGTCATCAGAAGATATTTCGAGGAAAATATACTGCGCCACAATCGCAAGAATTTCATGATTACACGAATTCACGTGGTAAAATATAAGAGGTAGATTTTCGTATCTATTCGCTTTCGGTTATTTAAAATTTTAATTCGCTGAATAGTTAAATTTAGATCGCAAGTATTCATGGATAACCTGCCAGATACAGAACTTGGTAATATTGTTAAATTGAAAGATCAGCATATTTTGCTGCGTGGTTACAGGGGTGCTGAAACAAATTTATGACTCCCGCGAAAAATCAAGGAGTAGCTCTATACCTTGACATAATAACGTTAATTGATTTGAAAATTCAATTCGAAAAGTTATTTTATTGAGATTGCATTTTGATTGTTGTTTTCAATGTCTGTATGAAGTACCTGATGTCTTTAGCGGATATTTCGGGAAAAATATACTGCGCCTCAATTGCAAGTATCTCCTGATTACACGAATTCATGTAATAGAATATGAGAGGTTGATTTCTGTCTCTGTTCGTTTTCGGTTTTTTAAAATTTCAATTGGCTGAATAGTTCAATTTAGATCGCATGTATTCATAGATAGCTTGCTCGCTGCGGGACTGGGTAATATTGTGAGATTTAAAAATCAGCATATTTTGCTGCGTGGTTATGAGAGTGCTAAAATAATCTTATGACTCCTGGGAAAAATCAAGGAATGGCTCTATATATAGAGACCTAATAACGTTAATTGATTCCAAAATTAAATTCGAAAAGTTATTCTATTGAGATTGCATTTTGATTGTCTTTTTCAATGTCTGTAAGAAATACCTGATGTCTTCAGATGATATTTCGTGAAAAATATACTGCGCATTAATCGCAAGAATCTCATGATTACACGAATTCACGTGATAGAATATAATAGGTTCATTTCTTTCTCTGTTCGCTTTCGGTTTTTTAAAATTTCAATTGGCTGCACAGTTCAATTCAGATCGCATGTATTTATGAATAACCTGCCCGCTACAGGACTTAGTAATATTGCAAATGTGAAAAATCAGCATATTTTGCTGCGTGGTTATAAGAGTGCTGAAACAAATTCTTGACTCCTGGGAAAAATCAAAGAGTAGCTCTATACCTTGACATAAAAACGTTAATTGATTTGAAAATTTTATTCGAAAATTTATTTTATTGAGATTGCATTTTCATTGTTGTTTTCAATGTCTGTAAGAAGTACCTGATGTCTTTAGCGGATATTTTGGGAAAAATATAATGCGCCCCAATCGCAAGAATCTCATGATTACACGAATTCACGTGATAGAATATAATAGGTTCGTTTCTTTCTCTGTTCGCTTTCGGTTTTTTAAAATTTCAATTGGCTGCACAGTTCAATTCAGATCGCATGTATTTATGAATAACCTGCCCGCTACAGGACTTAGTAATATTGCAAATGTGAAAAATCAGCATATTTTGCTGCGTGGTTATAAGAGTGCTGAAACAAATTCATGACTCCTGGGAAAAATTAAGGAGTAGCTCTATACCTTTACATAAAAACGTTAATTGATTCGAAAATTTAATTCGAAAAGTTATTTTATTGAGATTGCATTTTGATTGTTGTTTTCAATGTCTGTAAGAAGTACCTGATGTCTTTAGCGGAAATTTCGGGAAAAATATACTGCGCCTCAATCGCAAGAATCTCATGATTACACGAATTCATGTAATAGAATATGAGAGGTTGATTTCTGTCTTTGTTCGCTTTCGGTTTTTTTAAATTTTTATTGACTGAATAGTTCAATTTAGATCGCATGTATTCATGGATAACCTGCTCGCTGCAGGACTGGGTAATATTGTAAGAATAAAAAATCAGCATATTTTGCTGCGTGGTTATAAGAGTGCTGAAACGAATTCATGACTCCTAGGAAAAATCAAGGAGTAGCTCCATACCTTGACATAATAACTTTAATTGATTTGAAAATTCAATTCCAAAAGTTATTTTATTGAGATTGCATTTTGATTGTTGTTTTCAATGTCTGTAAAAAATACCTGATGTCTTTAGCGGATATTTCGGGAAAAATATACTGCGCCCCAATCGCAAGAATCTCATGATTACACGAATTCATGTAATAGAATATGAGAGGTTGATTTCTGTCTCTGTTCGCTTTCGGTTTTTTAAAATTTCAATTGGCTGAACAGTTCAATTTAGATCGCATGTATTTATGAATAACCTGCCCGCTACAGGACTTAGTAATGTTGCAAATGTGAAAAATCAGCATATTTTGCTGCGTGGTTGTAAAAGTGCTGAAACAAATTCATGACTCCTGGGAAAAATCAGAAGTAGCTCTATTCCTTGACATAATAACGTTAATTGATTTGAAAATTTAATTCGAAAAGTTATTTTATTGAGATTGCATTTTGATTGTTGTTTTCAATGTCTGTAAGAAATACCTGATGTCTTCAGATGATATTTCGTGAAAAATATACTGCGCCCCAATCGCAAGAATCGGATGATTACACGGATTCACGTGATAGAATATAATAGGTTGATTTCTGTCTCTGTTCGCTTTCGGTTTTTTAAAATTTTAATTGGCTGAACAGTTCGATTTAGATCGCATGTATTCATGGATAACTTGCTCGCTGCAGGACTGGGTAATATCGCGAAATTGAAAAATTAGCATATTTTGCTGCGTGGTTATAAGAGTGCTAAAATGATCTCATGACTCCTGGGAAAAATCAAGGAATGGCTCTATATATTGACATAATAACCTTAATTGATTTGAAAATTCAATTCGAAAAGTTATTCGATTGAGATTGCATTTTTATTGTTGTTTTCAATGTCTGTAAGAAGTACCTGATGTCTTTAGCGGATATTTCGGGAAAAATATACTGCGCCTCAATCGCTAGAATCTCATGATTACAAGAATTCATGTAATAGAATATGAGAGGTTGGTTTCTGTCTCTGTTCGCTTTCGGTTTTTTAAAATTTCAATTGGCTGAATAGTTCAATTATAATCGCATGAATTAATGGATAACCTGCTCGCTGCAGGACTGGGTAATATTGTGAGATTGAAAAATCAGCATATTTTGCTGCGTGGTTATGAGAGTGCTAAAATGATCTCATGACTCCTGGGAAAAATCAAGGAATTGCTCTATATATAGAGACTTAAAAACTTCAATTGATTCCAAAATTTAATTCGAAAAGTTATTCTATTGAGATTGCATTTTGATTGTCTTTTTCAATGTCTGTAAGAAATACCTGATGTCTTCAGATGATATTTCGTGAAAAATATACTGCGCCCCAATCGCAAGAATCGGATGATTACACGGATTCACGTGATAGAATATAATAGGTTGATTTCTGTCTCTGTTCGCTTTCGGTTTTTAAAAATTTCAATTGGCTGAATAGTTCAATTGAGATCGCATGTATTCATGGATAACCTGCTCGCTGCAGGACTGAATAATATTGCGAAATTGAAAAATTAGCATATTTTGCTTCGTGGTTATAGAAGTGCTAAAATGATCTCATGACTCCCGGGGAAAATCAAGGAATGGCTCTTTATATTGACATAATAACGTTAATTGATTTAAAAATTTAATTCGAAAAGTTATTTTATTGAGATTGCATATTCATTGTTGTTTTCAATGTCTGTAAGAAGTACCTGATGTCTTTAGCGGATATTTTGGGAAAAATATAATGCGCCCCAATCGCAAGAATCTCATGATTACACGAATTCACGTGATACAATATAATAGGTTCATTTCTTTCTCTGTTCGCTTTCGGTTTTTTAAAATTTCAATTGGCTGCACAGTTCAATTCAGATCGCATGTATTTATGAATAACCTGCCCGCAACAGGACTTAGTAATATTGCAAATGTGAAAAATCAGCATATTTTGCTGCGTGGTTATAAGAGTGCTGAAACAAATTCATGACTCCTGGGAAAAATCAAGGAGTAGCTCTATACCTTTACATAAAAACGTTAATTGATTCGAAAAATTAATTCGAAAAGTTATTTTATTGAGATTGCATTTTGATTGTTGTTTTCAATGTCTGTAAGAAGTACCTGATGTCATTAGCGGATATTTCGGGAAAAATATACTGCGCCTCAATCGCAAGAATCTCATGATTACACGAATTCATGTAATAGAATATGAGAGGTTGATTTCTGTCTTTGTTCGCTTTCGGTTTTTTTAAATTTTAATTGACTGAATAGTTCAATTTAGAACGCATGTATTCATGGATAACCTGCTCGCTGCAGGACTGGGTAATATTGTGAGATGAGAAAATCAGCATATTTTGCTGCGTGGTTATGAGAGTGCTGAAATGATCTCATGACTCCTGGGAAAAATCAAGGAATGGCTCTATATATAGAGACCTAATAACGTTAATTGATTCCAAAATATAATTCGAAAAGTTATTCTATTGAGATTGCATTTTGATTGTTGTTTTCAATGTCTGTAAGAAGTACCTGATGTCTTTAGCGGATATTTCGGGAAAAATATACTGCGCCTCAATCGCAAGAGTCTCATAATTACACGAATTTATGTAATAGAATATAAGAGGTTGATTTCTGTCTCTGTTCGCTTTCGGTTTTTTAAAATTTCAATTGGCTGAATAGTTCAATTATAATCGCATGTATTAATGGATAACCTGCTCGCTGCAGGACTGGGTAATATTGTGAGATTGAAAAATCAGCATATTTTGCTGCGTGGTTATGAGAGTGCTAAAATGATCTCATGACTCCTGGGAAAAATCAAGGAATTGCTCTATGTATAGAGACCTAATAACGTTAATTGATTCCAAAATTTAATTTGAAAAGTTATTCTATTGAGATTGCATTTTGATTGTCTTTTTCAATGTCTGTAAGAAATACCTGATGTCTTCAGATGATATTTCGTGAAAAATATACTGCGCCCCAATCGCAAGAATCTCATGATTACACGAATTCACGTGATAGAATATAATAGGTTGATTTCTGTCTCGGTTCGCTTTCGGTTTTTTTAAATTTTAATTGGCTTAACAGTTTAATTTAGATCGCATGTATTCATGGATAACTTGCTCGCTGCAGGACTGGGTAATATTGTGAGATTAAAAAATCAGCATATTTTGCTGCGTGGTTATGAGAGTGCTGAAATGATCTCATGACTCCTGGGAAAAATCAAGGAATGGCTCTATATATAGAGACCTAATAACTTTAATTGATTCCAAAATTTAATTCGAAAAGTTATTCTATTGAGATTGCATTTTGATTGTCATTTTCAATGTCTGTAAGAAATACCTGATGTCTGCAGATGATATTTCGTGAAAAATATACTGCGCCCCAATCGCAAAAATCTCATGATTACACGAATTCACGTGATAGAATATAATAGGCTGATTTCTGTCTCTGTTCGCTTTCGGTTTTTTTAAATTTCAATTGGCTGCACAGTTCAATTCAGATCGCATGTATTTATGAATAACATGCCCGCTACAGGACTAAGTAAAATTGCAAATGTGAAAAATCAGCATATTTTGCTGCGTGGTTATAAGAGTGCTGAAAAAAATTCATGACTCCTGGGAAAAATCAAGGAGTAGCTCTATACCTTTACATAAAAACGTTAATTGATTTGAAAATTTAATTCGAAAAGTCATTCTATTGAGATTGCATTTTGATTGTTGTTTTCAATGTCTGTAAGAAGTACCTGATGTCTTTAGCGGATATTTCGGGAAATATATACTGCGCCTCAATCAAAAGAATCTCATGATTGCACGAATTCATGTAATAGAATCTGAGAGGTTGATTTCTGTCTCTGTTCGCTTTCGGTTTGTTAAAATTTCAATTCGCTGAACAGTTCAATTTAGATCGCATGTCTTCATGAATAACTTGCTCGCTGCAGGACTGGGTAATATTGTAAGATTAAAAAATCAGCATATTTTGCTGCGTAGTTATGAGAGTGCTGAAATGATCTCATGACTCCTGGGAAAAATCAAGGAATGGCTCAATATAAAGAGACCTACTTACGGTAATTGATTCCAAAATTTAATTCGAAAAGTTATTCTATTGAGATTGCATTTTGATTGTCTTTTTTAATGTCTGTAAGAATTACCTGATGTCTTCATATGATATTAACGTGAAAAATATACTGCGCCCCAATCGCAAGAATCTCATGATTACACGAATTCACATGATAGAATCTAATAGGTTGATTTCTGTCTCTGTTCGCTTTCGGTTCTTTGAAATTTCAATTGGCTGCACAGTTCAATTCAGATTGCATGTATTTATGAATAACCTGCCCGCTACAGGACTTAGTAATATTGCGAATGTGAAAAATCAGCAAATTTTGCTACGTGGTTATAAGAGTGCTGAAACAAATTCATGACTCCTGGGAAAAATCAAGGAGTAGCTCTATACCTTTACATAAAAACGTTAATTGATTTGAAAATTAAATTCGAAAAGTTATTTTATTGAGATTGCATTTTGATTGTTGTTTTCAATGTCTGTAAGAAGTACCTGATGTCTTTAGCGGATATTTCGGGAAAAATATACTGCGCCTCAATCGCAAGAATCTCATGATTACACGAATTCATGTAATAGAATATGAGAGGTTGATTTCTGTCTTTGTTCGCTTTCAGTTTTTTAAAATTTTAATTGGCTGAATAGTTCAATTTAGATCGCATGTATTCATGGATAACCTGCTCGCTGCAGGACTGAATAATATTGTGAGATTGAAAAATCAGAATATTTTGCTGCGTGGTTATGAGAGTGCTGAAATGATCTCATGACTCCTGGGAAAAATCAAGTAATGGCTCTCTATATAGAGACCTAATAACGTTAATTGATTCCAAAATTTAATTCGAAAAGTTATTCTATTGAGATTGCATTTTGATTGTCTTTTTTAATGTCTGTAAGAATTACCTGATGTCTTCATATGATATTTCGTGAAAAATATACTGCGCCCCAATCGCAAGAATCTCATGATTACACGAATTCACATGATAGAATCTAATAGGTTGATTTCTGTCTCTGTTCGCTTTCGGTTCTTTGAAATTTCAATTAGCTGCACAGTTCAATTCGGATCGCATGTATTTATGAATAACCTGCCCGCTACAGGACTTAGTAATATTGCAAATGTAAAAAATCAGCAAATTTTGCTACGTGGTTATAAGAGTGCTGAAACAAATTCATGACTCCTGGGAAAAATCAAGGAGTAGCTCTATACCTTTACATAAAAACGTTAATTGATTTGAAAATTAAATTCGAAAAGTTATTTTATTGAGATTGCATTTTGATTGTTGTTTTCAATGTCTGTAAGAAGTACCTGATGTCTTTAGCGGATATTTCGGGAAAAATATACTGCGCCTCAATCGCAAGAATCTCATGATTACACGAATTCATGTAATAGAATATGAGGTGTTGATTTCTGTCTCTGTTCGCTCTAGTTTTTTTAAAATTTCAATTGTCTAAATAGTTAAATTTAGATCGCATGTATTCATGGATAGCCTGCTGCCTGCAGGACTGGGTAATATTGCGAAATTGAAAAATTAGCATATTTTGCTGCGTGGTTATAAGAGTGCTAAAATGATCTCATTACTCCTGGGAAAAATCAAGGAATGGCTCTACATATTGACATAATAACCTTAATTGATTTGAAAATTCAATTCGAAAAGTTATTCGATTGAGATTGCATTTTGATTGTTGTTTTCAATGTCTGTAAGAAGTACCTGATGTCTTTAGCGGATATTTCGGGAAATATATACTGCGCCTCAATCAAAAGAATCTCATGATTGCACGAATTCATGTAATAGAATCTGAGAGGTTGATTTCTGTCTCTGTTCGCTTTCGGTTTGTTAAAATTTCAATTCGCTGAACAGTTCAATTTAGATCGCATGTCTTCATGAATAACTTGCTCGCTGCAGGACTGGGTAATATTGTAAGATTAAAAAATCAGCATATTTTGCTGCGTAGTTATGAGAGTGCTGAAATGATCTCATGACTCCTGGGAAAAATCAAGGAATGGCTCAATATAAAGAGACCTACTTACGGTAATTGATTCCAAAATTTAATTCGAAAAGTTATTCTATTGAGATTGCATTTTGATTGTCTTTTTTAATGTCTGTAAGAATTACCTGATGTCTTCATATGATATTAACGTGAAAAATATACTGCGCCCCAATCGCAAGAATCTCATGATTACACGAATTCACATGATAGAATCTAATAGGTTGATTTCTGTCTCTGTTCGCTTTCGGTTCTTTGAAATTTCAATTGGCTGCACAGTTCAATTCAGATTGCATGTATTTATGAATAACCTGCCCGCTACAGGACTTAGTAATATTGCAAATGTGAAAAATCAGCAAATTTTGCTACGTGGTTATAAGAGTGCTGAAACAAATTCATGACTCCTGGGAAAAATCAAGGAGTAGCTCTATACCTTTACATAAAAACGTTAATTGATTTGAAAATTAAATTCGAAAAGTTATTTTATTGAGATTGCATTTTGATTGTTGTTTTCAATGTCTGTAAGAAGTACCTGATGTCTTTAGCGGATATTTCGGGAAAAATATACTGCGCCTCAATCGCAAGAATCTCATGATTACACGAATTCATGTAATAGAATATGAGAGGTTGATTTCTGTCTTTGTTCGCTTTCAGTTTTTTAAAATTTTAATTGGCTGAATAGTTCAATTTAGATCGCATGTATTCATGGATAACCTGCTCGCTGCAGGACTGAATAATATTGTGAGATTGAAAAATCAGAATATTTTGCTGCGTGGTTATGAGAGTGCTGAAATGATCTCATGACTCCTGGGAAAAATCAAGTAATGGCTCTCTATATAGAGACCTAATAACGTTAATTGATTCCAAAATTTAATTCGAAAAGTTATTCTATTGAGATTGCATTTTGATTGTCTTTTTTAATGTCTGTAAGAATTACCTGATGTCTTCATATGATATTTCGTGAAAAATATACTGCGCCCCAATCGCAAGAATCTCATGATTACACGAATTCACATGATAGAATCTAATAGGTTGATTTCTGTCTCTGTTCGCTTTCGGTTCTTTGAAATTTCAATTAGCTGCACAGTTCAATTCGGATCGCATGTATTTATGAATAACCTGCCCGCTACAGGACTTAGTAATATTGCAAATGTAAAAAATCAGCAAATTTTGCTACGTGGTTATAAGAGTGCTGAAACAAATTCATGACTCCTGGGAAAAATCAAGGAGTAGCTCTATACCTTTACATAAAAACGTTAATTGATTTGAAAATTAAATTCGAAAAGTTATTTTATTGAGATTGCATTTTGATTGTTGTTTTCAATGTCTGTAAGAAGTACCTGATGTCTTTAGCGGATATTTCGGGAAAAATATACTGCGCCTCAATCGCAAGAATCTCATGATTACACGAATTCATGTAATAGAATATGAGGTGTTGATTTCTGTCTCTGTTCGCTCTAGTTTTTTTAAAATTTCAATTGTCTAAATAGTTAAATTTAGATCGCATGTATTCATGGATAGCCTGCTGCCTGCAGGACTGGGTAATATTGCGAAATTGAAAAATTAGCATATTTTGCTGCGTGGTTATAAGAGTGCTAAAATGATCTCATGACTCCTGGGAAAAATCAAGGAATGGCTCTATATATTGACATAATAACCTTAATTGATTTGAAAATTCAATTCGAAAAGTTATTCGATTGAGATTGCATTTTAATTGTTGTTTTCAATGTCTGTAAGAAGTACCTGATGTCTTTAGCGGATATTTCGGGAAAAATATACTGCGCCTCAATCGCAAGAATCTCATGATTACACGAATTCATGTAATAGAATTTAAGAGGTTGATTTCTGTCTCTGTTCGGTTTCGGTTTTTTAAAATTTCAATTGGCTGAATAGTTCAATTAAGATCACATGTATTTAAGGATAACGTGCTCGCTGCAGGACTGGGTAGTATTGTGGGATTTAAAAATCAGCATATTTTGCTGCGTGGTTATGAGAGTGCTAAAATGATCTCATGACTCTTGGGAAAAATCAGGGAATGGCTCTATATATTGACATAATAACGTTAACTGATTTGAAAATTCAATTTGAATAACTATTCTATTGAGATTGCATTTTGATTGATGTTTTCAATTACTGTAAGAAATACCTGATGTCATCAGAAGATATTTCGAGGAAAATATACTGCGCCCCAATCGCAAGAATTTCATGATTACACGAATTCACGTGGTAAAATATAAGAGGTAGATTTTCGTATCTATTCGCTTTCGGTTATTTAAAATTATAATTCGCTGAATAGTTAAATTTAGATCGCAAGTATTCATGGATAACCTGCCAGATACAGAACTTGGTAATATTGTTAAATTGAAAGATCAGCATATTTTGCTGCGTGGTTACAGGGGTGCTGAAACAAATTTATGACTCCCGCGAAAAATCAAGGAGTAGCTCTATACCTTGACATAATAACGTTAATTGATTTGAAAATTCAATTCGAAAAGTTATTTTATTGAGATTGCATTTTGATTGTTGTTTTCAATGTCTGTATGAAGTACCTGATGTCTTTGGCGGATATTTCGGGAAAAATATACTGCGCCTCAATTGCAAGTATCTCCTGATTACACGAATTCATGTAATAGAATATGAGAGGTTGATTTCTGTCTCTGTTCGTTTTCGGTTTTTTAAAATTTTAATTGGCTGAATAGTCCAATTTAGATCGCATGTATTCATAGATAGCTTGCTCGCTGCGGGACTGGGTAATATTGTGAGATTTGAAAATCAGCATATTTTGCTGCGTGGTTATGGGAGTGCTAAAATGATCTTATGACTCCTGGGAAAAATCAAGGAATGGCTCTATATATAGAGACCTAATAACGTTAATTGATTCCAAAATTAAATTCGAAAAGTTATTCTATTGAGATTGCATTTTGATTGTCTTTTTCAATGTCTGTAAGAAATACCTGATGTCTTCAGATGATATTTCGTGAAAAATATACTGCGCATTAATCGCAAGAATCTCATGATTACACGAATTCACGTGATAGAATATAATAGGTTCATTTCTTTCTCTGTTCGCTTTCGGTTTTTTAAAATTTCAATTGGCTGCACAGTTCAATTCAGATCGCATGTATTTATGAATAACCTGCCCGCTACAGGACTTAGTAATATTGCAAATGTGAAAAATCAGCATATTTTGCTGCGTGGTTATAAGAGTGCTGAAACAAATTCTTGACTCCTGGGAAAAATCAAAGAGTAGCTCTATACCTTTACATAAAAACGTTAATTGATTTGAAAATTTAATTCGAAAAGTTATTTTATTGAGATTGCATTTTGATTGTTGTTTTCAATGTCTGTAAGAAGTACCTGATGTCTTTAGCGGATATTTCGGGAAAAATATACTGCGCCTCAATCGCAAGAATCTCATGATTACACGAATTCATGTAATAGAATATGAGAGGTTGATTTCTGTCTTTGTTCGCTTTCGGTTTTTTTAAATTTTAATTGACTGAATAGTTCAATTTAGATCGCATGTATTCATGGATAACCTGCTCGCTGCAGGACTGAATAATATTGTGAGATTGAAAAATCAGTATATTTTGCTGCGTGGTTATGAGAGTGCTGAAATGATCTCATGACTCCTGGGAAAAATCAAGGAATGGCTCTATATATAGAGACCTAATAACGTTAATTGATTCCAAAATTTAATTCGAAAAGTTATTCTATTGAGATTGCATTTTGTTTGTCTTTTTTAATGTCTTTAAGAATTACCTGTTGTGTTCAGATGATATTTCGTGAAAAATATACTGCGCCCCAATCGCAAGAATCTCATGATTACACGAATTCACGTGATAGAATATAACAGGTTGATTTCTGTCTCTGTTCGCTTTCGGTTTTTTCAAATTTCCATTGGCTAAACAGTTCAATTTAGATCGCATGTATTCATGAATAACTTGCTCGCTGCAGGACTGGAAAATATTGTAAGAATAAAAAATCAGCATATTTTGCTGCGTGGTTATAAGAGTGCTGAAACGAATTCATGACTCCTAGGAAAAATCAAGGAGTAGCTCCATACCTTGACATAATAACTTTAATTGATTTGAAAATTCAATTCCAAAAGTTATTTTATTGAGATTGCATTTTGATTGTTGTTTTCAATGTCTGTAAGAAATACCTGATGTCTTTAGCGGATATTCCGGGAAAAATATACTGCGCCCCAATCGCAAGAATCTCATGATTACACGAATTCATGTAATAGAATATGAGAGGTTGATTTCTGTCTCTGTTCGCTTTCGGTTTTTTAAAATTTCAATTGGCTGAACAGTTCAATTTAGATCGCATGTATTTATGAATAACCTGCCCGCTACAGGACTAAGTAATGTTGCAAATGTGAAAAATCAGCATATTTTGCTGCGTGGTTGTAAAAGTGCTGAAACAAATTCATGACTCCTGGGAAAAATCAGAAGTAGCTCTATTCCTTGACATAATAACGTTAATTGATTTGAAAATTTAATTCGAAAAGTTATTTTATTGAGATTGCATTTTGATTGTTGTTTTCAATGTCTGTAAGAAATACCTGATGTCTTCAGATGATATTTCGTGAAAAATATACTGCGCCCCAATCGCAAGAATCGGATGATTACACGGATTCACGTGATAGAATATAATAGGTTGATTTCTGTCTCTGTTCGCTTTCGGTTTTTTAAAATTTTAATTGGCTGAACAGTTCGATTTAGATCGCATGTATTCATGGATAACTTGCTCGCTGCAGGACTGGGTAATATCGCGAAATTGAAAAATTAGCATATTTTGCTGCGTGGTTATAAGAGTGCTAAAATGATCTCATGACTCCTGGGAAAAATCAAGGAATGGCTCTATATATTGACATAATAACCTTAATTGATTTGAAAATTCAATTCGAAAAGTTATTCGATTGAGATTGCATTTTTATTGTTGTTTTTAATGTCTGTAAGAAGTACCTGATGTCTTTAGCGGATATTTCGGGAAAAATATACTGCGCCTCAATCGCAAGAATCTCATGATTACAAGAATTCATGTAATAGAATATGAGAGGTTGATTTCGGTCTCTGTTCGCTTTCGGTTTTTTAAAATTTCAATTGGCTGAATAGTTCAATTATAATCGCATGAATTAATGGATAACCTGCTCGCTGCAGGACTGGATAATATTGTGAGATTGAAAAATCAGCATATTTTGCTGCGTGGTTATGAGAGTGCTAAAATGATCTCATGACTCCTGGGAAAAATCAAGGAATTGCTCTATATATAGAGACTTAAAAACTTCAATTGATTCCAAAATTTAATTCGAAAAAATATTCTATTGAGATTGCATTTTGATTGTCTTTTTCAATGTCTGTAAGAAATACCTGATGTCTTCAGATGATATTTCGTGAAAAATATACTGCGCCCCAATCGCAAGAATCGGATGATTACACGGATTCACGTGATAGAATATAATAGGTTGATTTCTGTCTCTGTTCGCTTTCGGTTTTTTAAAATTTTAATTGGCTGAACAGTTCAATTTAGATCGCATGTATTCATGGATAACTTGCTCGCTGCAGGACTGGGTAATATTGTGAGATGAGAAAATCAGCATATTTTGCTGCGTGGCTATGAGAGTGCTGAAATGATCTCATGACTCCTGGGAAAAATCAAGGAATGGCTCTATATATAGAGACCTAATAACGTTAATTGATTCCAAAATTTAATTCGAAAAGTTATTCTATTGAGATTGCATTTTGATTGTCTTTTTCAATGTCTGTAAGAAATACCTGATGTCTTCAGATGATATTTCGTGAAAAATATACTGCGCCCCAATCGCAAAAATCTCATGATTACACGAATTCACGTGATAGAATATAATAGGTTGATTTCTGTCTCTGTTCGCTTTCGGTTTTTTAAAATTTAAATTGGCTGCACAGTTCAATTCAGATCGCATGTATTTATGAATAACCTGCCCGCTACAGGACTTAGTGATATTGCAAATGTGAAAAATCAGCATATTTTGCTGCGTGGTTATAAGAGTGCTGAAACAAATTCATGACTCCTGGGAAAAATCAAGGAGTAGCTCTATACCTTTACATAATAACGTTAATCGATTTGAAAATTTAATTCGAAAAGTTATTTTATTGAGATTGCATATTGATTGTTGTTTTCAATGTCTGTAAGAAGTACCTGATGACTTTAGCGGATATTTCGGGAAAAATATACTGTGCCTCTATCGCAAGAATCTCATGATTACACGAATTCATGTAATAGAATATGAGAGGTTGATTTCTGTCTCTGTTCGCATTCGGTTTTTCAAAATTTCAATTGACTGAATAGTTCAATTGAGATCGCATGTATTCATGGATAACCTGCTCGCTGCAGGACTGAATAATATTGCAAAATTGAAAAATTAGCATATTTTGCTTCGTGGTTATAGAAGTGCTAAAATGATCTCATGACTCCCGGGGAAAATCAAGGAATGGCTCTTTATATTGACATAATAACGTTAATTGATTTAAAAATTTAATTCGAAAAGTTATTTTATTGAGATTGCATTTTCATTGTTGTTTTCAATGTCTTTAAGAAGTACCTGATGTCTTTAGCGGATATTTTGGGAAAAATATAATGCGCCCCAATCGCAAGAATCTCATGATTACACGAATTCACGTGATAGAATATAATAGGTTCATTTCTTTCTCTGTTCGCTTTCGGTTTTTGAAAATTTCAATTGGCTGCACAGTTCAATTCAGATCGCATGTATTTATGAATAACCTGCCCGCAACAGGACTTAGTAATATTGCAAATGTGAAAAATCAGCATATTTTGCTGCGTGGTTATAAGAGTGCTAAAATGATCTCATGACTCCTGGGAAAAATCAAGGAATGGCTCTATATATTGACATAATAACCTTAATTGATTTGAAAATTCAATTCGAAAAGTTATTCGATTGAGATTGCATTTTGATTGTTGTTTTCAATGTCTGTAAGAAGTACCTGATGTCTTTAGCGGATATTTCGTGAAAAATATACTGCGCCTCAATCGCAAGAGTCTCATGATTACACGAATTTATGTAATAGAATATAAGAGGTTGATTTCTGTCTCTGTTCGCTTTCGGTTTTTTAAAATTTCAATTGGCTGAATAGTTCAATTATAATCGCATGTATTAATGGATAACCTGCTCGCTGCAGGACTGGGTAATATTGTGAGATTGAAAAATCAGCATATTTTGCTGCGTGGTTATGAGAGTGCTAAAATGATCTCATGACTCCTGGGAAAAATCAAGGAATTGCTCTATATATAGAGACCTAATAACGTTAATTGATTCCAAAATTTAATTCGAAAAGTTATTCTATTGAGATTGCATTTTGATTGTCTTTTTCAATGTCTGTAAGATATACCTGATGTCTTCAGATGATATTTCGTGAAAAATATACTGCGCCCCAATCGCAAAAATCTCATGATTACACGAATTCACGTGATAGAATATAATAGGCTGATTTTTGTCTCTGTTCGCTTTCGGTTTTTTTAAATTTCAATTGGCTGCACAGTTCAATTCAGATCGCATGTATTTATAAATAACCTGCCCGCTACAGGACTAAGTAAAATTGCAAATGTGAAAAATCAGCATATTTTGCTGCGTGGTTATAAGGGTGCTGAAAAAAATTCATGACTCCTGGGAAAAATCAAGGAGTAGCTCTATACCTTTACATAAAAACGTTAATTGATTTGAAAATTTAATTCGAAAAGTCATTCTATTGAGATTGCATTTTGATTGTTGTTTTCAATGTCTGTAAGAAGTACCTGATGTCTTTTGCGGATATTTCGGGAAAAGTATACTGCGCCTCAATCGCAAGAATCTCATGATTACACGAATTCATGTAATAGAATATGAGAGGTTGATTTCTGTCTTTGTTCGCTTTCGGTTTTTTAAAATTTCAATTGGCTGAATAGTTTAATTTAGATCGCATGTATTCATGAATAACTTGCTCGCTGCAGGACTAAGTAATATTGTGAGATTAAAAAATCAGCGTATTTTGCTGCGTGGTTATAGGAGTGCTAAAATGATCTCATAACTCTTGGGAAAAATCAAGGAATGGCTCTATATAGTGACATCATAACGTTAATTGATTTAAAAATTCAATTCGAAAAGTTATTCGATTGAGATTGCATTTTGATTGTTGTTTTCAATGTCTGTAAGAAGTACCTGATGTCTTTAGCGGATATTTCGGGGAATATATACTGCACCTCAATCAAAAGAATCTCATGATTGCACGAATTCATGTAATAGAATCTGAGAGGTTGATTTCTGTCTCTGTTCGCTTTCGGTTTGTTAAAATTTCAATTCGCTGAACAGTTCAATTTAGATCGCATGTCTTTATGAATAACTTGCTCGCTGCAGGACTGGGTAATATTGTGAGATTAAAAAATCAGCATATTTTGCTGCGTGGTTATGAGAGTGCTGAAATGATCTCATGACTCCTGGGAAAAATCAAGGAATGGCTCAATATATAGAGACCTACTTACGTTAATTGATTCCAAAATTTATTTCGAAAAGTTATTCTATTGAGATTGCATTTTGATTGTCTTTTTTAATGTCTGTAAGAATTACCTGATATCTTCAGATGATATTTCGTGAAAAATATACTGCGCCCCAATCGCAAGAATCTCATGATTACACGAATTCACATGATAGAATATAATAGGTTTATTTCTGTCTCTGTTCGCTTTCGGTTTTTTAAAATTTCAATTAGCTGCACAGTTCAATTCAGATCAAATGTATTTATGAATAACCTGCCCGCTACAGGACTTAGTAATATTGCAAATGTGAAAAATCAGCATATTTTGCTACGTGGTTATAAGAGTGCTGAAACAAATTCATGACACCTGGGAAAAATCAAGGAATAGCTCTATACCTTGACATAATAACGTTAATTGATTTGAAAATTAAATTCGAAAAGTTATTTTATTGAGATTGCATTTTGATTGTTGTTTTCAATGTCTGTAAGAAGTACCTGATGTCTTTAGCGGATATTTCGGGAAAAATATACTGCGCCTCAATCGCAAGAATCTCATGATTACACGAATTCATGTAATAGAATATGAGAGGTTGATTTCTGTCTTTCTTCGCTTTCGGTTTCTTAAAATTTCAATTGGCTGAATAGTTCAATTTAGATCGCATGTATTCATGGATAACCTGCTCGCTGCAGGACTGAATAATATTAAGATATTGAAAAATCAGCATATTTTGCTGCGTGGTTATGAGAGTGCTGAAATGATCTCATGACTCCTGGGAAAAATCAAGGAATGGCTCTATATATAGAGACCTCATAACGTTAATTGATTCCAAAATTTAATTCGAAAAGTTTTTCTATTGAGATTGCATTTTGATTGTCTTTTTTAATGTCTGTAAGAATGACCTAATGTCTTCAGATGATATTTCGTGAAAAATATACTGCGCCTCAATCGCATGAATCTCATGATTACACGAATTCACGTGATAGAATATAATAGGTTGATTTCTGTTTCTTTTCGCTTTCCGTTTTTTAAAATTTCAATTGGCTGTATAGTTCAATTTAGATCGCATGTATTCATGGATAGCCTGCTCGCTGCGGGACTGGGTAATATTGCGAAATTGCAAAATTAGCATATTTTGCTGCGTGGTTATAAGAGTGCTAAAATGATCTCATGACTCCTGGGAAAAATCAAGGAATGGCTCTATATATTGACATAATAACCTTAATTGATTTGAAAATTCAATTCTAAAAGTTATTCGATTGAGATTGCATTTTGATTGTTGTTTTCAATGTCTGTAAGAAGTACCTGATGTCTTTAGCGGATATTTCGGGAAGAATATACTGCGCCTCAATCGCAAGAATCTCATGATTACACGAATTCACATGATAGAATATAATAGGTTTATTTCTGTCTCTGTTCGCTTTCGGTTTTTTAAAATTTCAATTAGCTGCACAGTTCAATTCAGATCACATGTATTTATGAATAACCTGCCCGCTACAGGACTTAGTAATATTGCAAATGTGAAAAATCAGCATATTTTGCTACGTGGTTATAAGAGTGCTGAAACAAATTCATGACACCTGGGAAAAATCAAGGAGTAGCTCTTTACCTTTGCATAAAAACGTTAATTGATTTGAAAATTTAATTCGAAAAGTTATTCTATTGAGATTGCATTTTGATTGATGTTTTCAATGTCTGTAAGAAATGCCTGATGTCTTCAGATGATATTACGGGAAAAATATACCGCGCGCCAATCGCAAGAATCTCATGATTACACGAATTCACGTGATAGAATAGAATAGGTTGATTTCTGTCTCTGTTCGCTTTCGGTTTTTTAAAATTTAAATTGGCTGCACAGTTCAATTCAGATCGCATGTATTTATGAATAACCTGCCCGCTACAGGACTTAGTAATATTGCAAATGTGAAAAATCAGCATATTTTGCTGCGTGGTTATGAGAGTGCTGAAATGATCTCATGACTCCTGGGAAAAATCAAGGAATGGCTCTATATATAGAGACCTAATAACGTTAATTGATTCCAAAATTTAATTCGAAAAGTTATTCTATTGAAATTGCATTTTGATTGTCTTTTTCAATGTCTGTAAGAAATACCTGATGTCTTCAGATGATATTTCGTGAAAAATATACTGCGCCCCAATCGCAAAAATCTCATGATTACACGAATTCACGTGATAGAATATAATAGGTTGATTTCTGTCTCTGTTCGCTTTCGGTTTTTTAAAATTTAAATTGGCTGCACAGTTCAATTCAGATCGCATGTATTTATGAATAACCTGCCCGCTACAGGACTTAGTAATATTGCAAATGTGAAAAATCAGCATATTTTGCTGCGTGGTTATAAGAGTGCTGAAACAAATTCATGACTCCTGGGAAAAATCAAGGAGTAGCTCTATACCTTTACATAATAACGTTAATCGATTTGAAAATTTAATTCGAAAAGTTATTTTATTGAGATTGCATATCGATTGTTGTTTTCAATGTCTGTAAGAAGTACCTGATGACTTTAGCGGATATTTCGGGAAAAATATACTGTGCCTCTATCGCAAGAATCTCATGATTACACGAATTCATGTAATAGAATATGAGAGGTTGATTTCTGTCTCTGTTCGCTTTCGGTTTTTAAAAATTTCAATTGGCTGAATAGTTCAATTGAGATCGCACGTATTCATAGATAACCTGCTCGCTGCAGGACTGAATAATATTGCGAAATTGAAAAATTAGCATATTTTGCTTCGTGGTTATAGAAGTGCTAAAATGATCTCATGACTCCCGGGGAAAATCAAGGAATGGCTCTTTATATTGACATAATAACGTTAATTGATTTAAAAATTTAATTCGAAAAGTTATTTTATTGAGATTGCATTTTCATTGTTGTTTTCAATGTCTGTAAGAAGTACCTGATGTCTTTAGCGGATATTTTGGGAAAAATATAATGCGCCCCAATCGCAAGAATCTCATGATTACACGAATTCACGTGATAGAATATAATAGGTTCATTTCTTTCTCTGTTCGCTTTCGGTTTTTGAAAATTTCAATTGGCTGCACAGTTCAATTCAGATCGCATGTATTTATGAATAACCTGCCCGCAACAGGACTTAGTAATATTGCAAATGTGAAAAATCAGCATATTTTGCTGCGTGGTTATAAGAGTGCTGAAACAAATTCATGACTCCTGGGAAAAATCAAGGAGTAGCTCTATACCTTTACATAAAAACGTTAATTGATTCGAAAAATTAATTCGAAAAGTTATTTTATTGAGATTGCATTTTGATTGTTGTTTTCAATGTCTGTAAGAAGTACCTGATGTCATTAGCGGATATTTCGGGAAAAATATACTGCGCCTCAATCGCAAGAATCTCATGATTACACGAATTCATGTAATAGAATATGAGAGGTTGATTTCTGTCTTTGTTCGCTTTCGGTTTTTTTAAATTTTAATTGACTGAATAGTTCAATTTAGAACGCATGTATTCATGGATAACCTGCTCGCTGCAGGACTGGGTAATATTGTGAGATGAGAAAATCAGCATATTTTGCTGCGTGGTTATGAGAGTGCTGAAATGATCTCATGACTCCTGGGAAAAATCAAGGAATGGCTCTATATATAGAGACCTAATAACGTTAATTGATTCCAAAATTTAATTCGAAAAGTTATTCTATTGAGATTGCATTTTGATTGTCTTTTTCAATGTCTGTAAGAAATACCTGATGTCTTCAGATGATATTTCGTGAAAAATATACTGCGCCCCAATCGCAAGAATCTCATGATTACACGAATTCACGTGATAGAATATAATAGGCTGATTTCTGTCTCTGTTCGCTTTCGGTTTTTTTAAATTTCAATTGGCTGCACAGTTAAATTCAGATCGCATGTATTTATGAATAACCTGCCCGCTACAGGACTAAGTAAAATTGCAAATGTGAAAAATCAGCATATTTTGCTGCGTGGTTATAAGAGTGCTGAAAAAAATTCATGACTCCTGGGAAAAATCAAGGAGTAGCTCTATACCTTTACATAAAAACGTTAATTGATTTGAAAATTTAATTCGAAAAGTCATTCTATTGAGATTGCATTTTGATTGTTGTTTTCAATGTCTGTAAGAAGTACCTGATGTCTTTTGCGGATATTTCGGGAAAAGTATACTGCGCCTCAATCGCAAGAATCTCATGATTACACGAATTCATGTAATAGAATATGAGAGGTTGATTTCTGTCTCTGTTCGCTTTCGGTTTCTTAAAATTTCAATTGGCTGAATAGCTCAATTTAGATCGCATGTATTCATGGATAACCTGCTCGCTGCAGGACTGAATAATATTGTAAGATTAAAAAATCAGCATATTTTGCTGCGTGGTTATAGGAGTGCTAAAATGATCGCATGACTCCTATGAAAAATCAAGGAATGGCTCTATATATAGACCTAATAATGTAAATTGATTCCAACATTTAATTCGAAAAGTTATTCTATTGAGATTGCATTTTGATTGATGTTTTCAATGTCTGTAAGAAATGCCTGATGTCTTCAGATGATATTACGGGAAAAATATACCGCGCCCCAATCGCAAGAATCTCATGATTACACGAATTCACGTGATAGAATAGAATAGGTTGATTTCTGTCTCTGTTCGCTTTCGGTTTTTTAAAATTTAAATTGGCTGCACAGTTCAATTCAGATCGCATGTATTTATGAATAACCTGCCCGCTACAGGACTTAGTAATATTGCAAATGTGAAAAATCAGCATATTTTGCTGCGTGGTTATGAGAGTGCTGAAATGATCTCATGACTCCTGGGAAAAATCAAGGAATGGCTCTATATATAGAGACCTAATAACGTTAATTGATTCCAAAATTTAATTCGAAAAGTTATTCTATTGAGATTGCATTTTGATTGTCTTTTTCAATGTCTGTAAGAAATACCTGATGTCTTCAGATGATATTTCGTGAAAAATATACTGCGCCCCAATCGCAAAAATCTCATGATTACACGAATTCACGTGATAGAATATAATAGGTTGATTTCTGTCTCTGTTCGCTTTCGGTTTTTTAAAATTTAAATTGGCTGCACAGTTCAATTCAGATCGCATGTATTTATGAATAACCTGCCCGCTACAGGACTTAGTAATATTGCAAATGTGAAAAATCAGCATATTTTGCTGCGTGGTTATAAGAGTGCTGAAACAAATTCATGACTCCTGGGAAAAATCAAGGAGTAGCTCTATACCTTTACATAATAACGTTAATCGATTTGAAAATTTAATTCGAAAAGTTATTTTATTGAGATTGCATATCGATTGTTGTTTTCAATGTCTGTAAGAAGTACCTGATGACTTTAGCGGATATTTCGGGAAAAATATACTGTGCCTCTATCGCAAGAATCTCATGATTACACGAATTCATGTAATAGAATATGAGAGGTTGATTTCTGTCTCTGTTCGCTTTCGGTTTTTAAAAATTTCAATTGGCTGAATAGTTCAATTGAGATCGCATGTATTCATGGATAACCTGCTCGCTGCAGGACTGAATAATATTGCGAAATTGAAAAATTAGCATATTTTGCTTCGTGGTTATAGAAGTGCTAAAATGATCTCATGACTCCCGGGGAAAATCAAGGAATGGCTCTTTATATTGACATAATAACGTTAATTGATTTAAAAATTTAATTCGAAAAGTTATTTTATTGAGATTGCATTTTCATTGTTGTTTTCAATGTCTGTAAGAAGTACCTGATGTCTTTAGCGGATATTTTGGGAAAAATATAATGCGCCCCAATCGCAAGAATCTCATGATTACACGAATTCACGTGATAGAATATAATAGGTTCATTTCTTTCTCTGTTCGCTTTCGGTTTTTTAAAATTTCAATTGGCTGCACAGTTCAATTCAGATCGCATGTATTTATGAATAACCTGCCCGCAACAGGACTTAGTAATATTGCAAATGTGAAAAATCAGCATATTTTGCTGCGTGGTTATAAGAGTGCTAAAATGATCTCATGACTCCTGGGAAAAATCAAGGAATGGCTCTATATATTGACATAATAACCTTAATTGATTTGAAAATTCAATTCGAAAAGTTATTCGATTGAGATTGCATTTTGATTGTTGTTTTCAATGTCTGTAAGAAATACCTGATGTCTTCAGATGATATTTCGTGAAAAATATACTGCGCCCCAATCGCAAGAATCTCATGATTACACGAATTCACGTGATAGAATATAATAGGTTGATTTCTGTCTCGGTTCGCTTTCGGTTTTTTTAAATTTTTATTGGCTTAACAGTTTAATTTAGATCGCATGTATTCATGGATAACTTGCTCGCTGCAGGACTGGGTAATATTGTGAGATTAAAAAATCAGCATATTTTGCTGCGTGGTTATGAGAGTGCTGAAATGATCTCATGACGCCTGGGAAAAATCAAGGAATGGCTCTATATATAGAGACCTAATAACTTTAATTGATTCCAAAATTTAATTCGAAAAGTTATTCTATTGAGATTGCATTTTGATTGTCATTTTCAATGTCTGTAAGAAATACCTCATGTCTGCAGATGATATTTCGTGAAAAATATACTGCGCCCCAATCGCAAAAATCTCATGATTACACGAATTCACGTGATAGAATATAATAGGCTGATTTCTGTCTCTGTTCGCTTTCGGTTTTTTTAAATTTCAATTGGCTGCACAGTTAAATTCAGATCGCATGTATTTATGAATAACCTGCCCGCTACAGGACTAAGTAAAATTGCAAATGTGAAAAATCAGCATATTTTGCTGCGTGGTTATAAGAGTGCTGAAAAAAATTCATGACTCCTGGGAAAAATCAAGGAGTAGCTCTATACCTCTACATAAAAACGTTAATTGATTTGAAAATTTAATTCGAAAAGTCATTCTATTGAGATTGCATTTTGATTGTTGTTTTCAATGTCTGTAAGAAGTACCTGATGTCTTTTGCGGATATTTCGGGAAAAGTATACTGCGCCTCAATCGCAAGAATCTCATGATTACACGAATTCATGTAATAGAATATGAGAGGTTGATTTCTGTCTCTGTTCGCTTTCGGTTTCTTAAAATTTCAATTGGCTGAATAGCTCAATTTAGATCGCATGTATTCGTGGATAACCTGCTCGCTGCAGGACTGAATAATATTGTAAGATTAAAAAATCAGCATATTTTGCTGCGTGGTTATAGGAGTGCTAAAATGATCGCATGACTCCTATGAAAAATCAAGGAATGGCTCTATATATAGACCTAATAATGTAAATTGATTCCAACATTTAATTCGAAAAGTTATTCTATTGAGATTGCATTTTGATTGATGTTTTCAATGTCTGTAAGAAATGCCTGATGTCTTCAGATGATATTACGGGAAAAATATACCGCGCCCCAATCGCAAGAATCTCATGATTACACGAATTCACGTGATAGAATAGAATAGGTTGATTTCTGTCTCTGTTCGCTTTCGGTTTTTTAAAATTTAAATTGGCTGCACAGTTCAATTCAGATCGCATGTATTTATGAATAACCTGCCCGCTACAGGACTTAGTAATATTGCAAATGTGAAAAAACAGCATATTTTGCTGCGTGGTTATGAGAGTGCTGAAATGATCTCATGACTCCTGGGAAAAATCAAGGAATGGCTCTATATATAGAGACCTAATAACGTTAATTGATTCCAAAATTCAATTCGAAAAGTTATTCTATTGAGATTGCATTTTGATTGTCTTTTTCAATGTCTGTAAGAAATACCTGATGTCTTCAGATGATATTTCGTGAAAAATATACTGCGCCCCAATCGCAAAAATCTCATGATTACACGAATTCACGTGATAGAATATAATAGGTTGATTTCTGTCTCTGTTCGCTGTCGTTTTTTTAAAATTTAAATTGGCTGCACAGTTTAACTCAGATCGCATGTATTTATGAATAACCTGCCCGCTACAGGACTTAGTAATATTGCAAATGTGAAAAATCAGCATATTTTGCTGCGTGGTTATAAGAGTGCTGAAACAAATTCATGACTCCTGGGAAAAATCAAGGAGTAGCTCTATACCTTTACATAATAACGTTAATCGATTTGAAAATTTAATTCGAAAAGTTATTTTATTGAGATTGCATATCGATTGTTGTTTTCAATGTCTGTAAGAAGTACCTGATGACTTTAGCGGATATTTCGGGAAAAATATACTGTGCCTCTATCGCAAGAATCCCATGATAACACGAATTCATGTAATAGAATATGAGAGGTTGATTTCTGTCTCTGTTCGCTTTCGGTTTCTTAAAATTTCAATTGGCTGAATAGCTCAATTTAGATCGCATGTATTCATGGATAACCTGCTCGCTGCAGGACTGAATAATATTGTAAGATTAAAAAATCAGCATATTTTGCTGCGTGGTTATAGGAGTGCTAAAATGATCGCATGACTCCTATGAAAAATCAAGGAATGGCTCTATATATAGACCTAATAATGTAAATTGATTCCAACATTTAATTCGAAAAGTTATTCTATTGAGATTGCATTTTGATTGATGTTTTCAATGTCTGTAAGAAATGCCTGATGTCTTCAGATGATATTACGGGAAAAATATACCGCGCCTCAATCGCAAGAATCTCATGATTACACGAATTCATGTAATAGAATATGAGAGGTTGATTTCTGTCTTTGTTCGCTTTCGGTTTTTTTAAATTTTAATTGACTGAATAGTTCAATTTAGAACGCATGTATTCATGGATAACCTGCTCGCTGCAGGACTGGGTAATATTGTGAGATGAGAAAATCAGCATATTTTGCTGCGTGGTTATGAGAGTGCTGAAATGATCTCATGACTCCTGGGAAAAATCAAGGAATGGCTCTATATATAGAGACCTAATAACGTTAATTGATTCCAAAATTTAATTCGAAAAGTTATTCTATTGAGATTGCATTTTGATTGTCTTTTTCAATGTCTGTAAGAAATACCTGATGTCTTCAGATGATATTTCGTGAAAAATATACTGCGCCCCAGTCGCAAAAATCTCATGATTACACGAATTCACGTGATAGAATATAATAGGTTGATTTCTGTCTCTGTTCGCTTTCGGTTTTTTAAAATTTAAATTGGCTGCACAGTTCAATTCAGATCGCATGTATTTATGAATAACCTGCCCGCTACAGGACTTAGTAATATTGCAAATGTGAAAAATCAGCATATTTTGCTGCGTGGTTATAAGAGTGCTGAAACAAATTCATGACTCCTGGGAAAAATCAAGGAGTAGCTCTATACCTTTACATAATAACGTTAATTGATTTGAAAATTAAATTCGAAAAGTTATTTTATTGAGATTGCATTTTGATTGTTGTTTTCAATGTCTGTAAGAAGTACCTGATGACTTTAGCGGATATTCCGGGAAAAATATACTGTGCCTCTATCGCAAGAATCTCATGATTACACGAATTCATGTAATAGAATATGAGAGGTTGATTTCTGTCTCTGTTCGCTTTCGGTTTTTTAAAATTTGAATTGGCTGAATAGTTTAATTGAGATCGCATGTATTCATGGATAACCTGCTCGCTGAAGGACTGAATAATATTGCGAAATTGAAAAATTAGCATATTTTGCTTCGTTGTTATAGAAGTGCTAAAATGATCTCATGACTCCCGGGGAAAATCAAGGAATGGCTCTTTATATTGACATAATAACGTTAATTGATTTAAAAATTTAATTCGAAAAGTTATTTTATTGAGATTGCATTTTCATTGTTGTTTTCAATGTCTGTAAGAAGTACCTGATGTCTTTAGCGGATATTTCGGGAAAAATATACTGCGCCTCAATCGCAAGAGTCTCATGATTACACGAATTTATGTAATAGAATATAAGAGGTTGATTTCTGTCTCTGTTCGCTTTCGGTTTTTTAAAATTTCAATTGGCTGAATAGTTCAATTATAATCGCATGTATTAATGGATGACCTGCTCGCTGCAGGACTGGGTAATATTGTGAGATTAAAAAATCAGCATATTTTGCTGCGTGGTTATGAGAGTGCTGAAATGATCTCATGACGCCTGGGAAAAATCAAGGAATGGCTCTATATATAGAGACCTAATAACTTTAATTGATTCCAAAATTTAATTCGAAAAGTTATTCTATTGAGATTGCATTTTGATTGTCATTTTCAATGTCTGTAAGAAATACCTGATGTCTGCAGATGATATTTCGTGAAAAATATACTGCGCCCCAATCGCAAAAATCTCATGATTACACGAATTCACGTGATAGAATATAATAGGCTGATTTCTGTCTCTGTTCGCTTTCGGTTTTTTTAAATTTCAATTGGCTGCACAGTTCAATTCAGATCGCATGTATTTATGAATAACCTGCCCGCTACAGGACTAAGTAAAATTGCAAATGTGAAAAATCAGCATATTTTGCTGCGTGGTTATAAGAGTGCTGAAAAAAATTCATGACTCCTGGGAAAAATCAAGGAGTAGCTCTATACCTTTACATAAAAACGTTAATTGATTTGAAAATTTAATTCGAAAAGTCATTCTATTGAGATTGCATTTTGATTGTTGTTTTCAATGTCTGTAAGAAGTACCTGATGTCTTTTGCGGATATTTCGGGAAAAGTATACTGCGCCTCAATCGCAAGAATCTCATGATTACACGAATTCATGTAATAGAATATGAGAGGTTGATTTCTGTCTCTGTTCGCTTTCGGTTTCTTAAAATTTCAATTGGCTAAATAGCTCAATTTAGATCGCATGTATTCATGGATAACCTGCTCGCTGCAGGACTGAATAATATTGTAAGATTAAAAAATCAGCATATTTTGCTGCGTGGTTATAGGAGTGCTAAAATGATCGCATGACTCCTATGAAAAATCAAGGAATGGCTCTATATATAGACCTAATAATGTAAATTGATTCCAACATTTAATTTGAAAAGTTATTCTATTGAGATTGCATTTTGATTGATGTTTTCAATGTCTGTAAGAAATGCCTGATGTCTTCAGATGATATTACGGGAAAAATATACCGCGCCCCAATCGCAAGAATCTCATGATTACACGAATTCACGTGATAGAATAGAATAGGTTGATTTCTGTCTCTGTTCGCTTTCGGTTTTTTAAAATTTAAATTGGCTGCACAGTTCAATTCAGATCGCATGTATTTATGAATAACCTGCCCGCTACAGGACTTAGTAATATTGCAAATGTGAAAAATCAGCATATTTTGCTGCGTGGTTATGAGAGTGCTGAAATGATCTCATGACTCCTGGGAATAATCAAGGAGTAGCTCTATACCTTTACATAATAACGTTAATCGATTTGAAAATTTAATTCGAAAAGTTATTTTATTGAGATTGCATATCGATTGTTGTTTTTAATGTCTGTAAGAAGTACCTGATGACTTTAGCGGATATTTCGGGAAAAATATACTGTGCCTCTATCGCAAGAATCTCATGATTACACGAATTCATGTAATAGAATATGAGAGGTTGATTTCTGTCTCTGTTCGCATTCGGTTTTTGAAAATTTCAATTGGCTGAATAGTTCAATTGAGATCGCATGTATTCATGGATAACCTGCTCGCTGCAGGACTGAATAATATTGCGAAATTGAAAAATTAGCATATTTTGCTTCGTGGTTATAGAAGTGCTAAAATGATCTCATGACTCCCGAGGAAAATCAAGGAATGGCTCTTTATATTGACATAATAACGTTAATTGATTTAAAAATTTAATTCGAAAAGTTATTTTATTGAGATTGCATTTTCATTGTTGTTTTAATGTCTGTACGAAGTACCTGATGTCTTTAGCGGATATTTTGGGAAAAATATAATGCGCCCCAATCGCAAGAATCTCATGATTACACGAATTCACGTGATAGAATATAATGGGTTCATTTCTTTCTCTGTTCGCTTTCGGTTTTTTAAAATTTCAATTGGCTGCACAGTTCAATTCAGATCGCATGTATTTATGAATAACCTGCCCGCAACAGGACTTAGTAATATTGCAAATGTGAAAAATCAGCATATTTTGCTGCGTGGTTATAAGAGTGCTGAAACAAATTCATGACTCCTGGGAAAAATCAAGGAGTAGCTCTATACCTTTACATAAAAACGTTAATTGATTCGAAAAATTAATTCGAAAAGTTATTTTATTGAGATTGCATTTTGATTGTTGTTTTCAATGTCTGTAAGAAGTACCTGATGTCATTAGCGGATATTTCGGGAAAAATATACTGCGCCTCAATCGCAAGAATCTCATGATTACACGAATTCATGTAATAGAATATGAGAGGTTGATTTCTGTCTTTGTTCGCTTTCGGTTTTTTTAAATTTTAATTGACTGAATAGTTCAATTTAGAACGCATGTATTCATGGATAACCTGCTCGCTGCAGGACTGGGTAATATTGTGAGATGAGAAAATCAGCATATTTTGCTGCGTGGTTATGAGAGTGCTGAAATGATCTCATGACTCCTGACAAAATCAAGGAATAGCTCTATATATAGAGACCTAATAACGTTAATTGATTCCAAAATTTAATTCGAAAAGTTATTCTATTGAGATTGCATTTTGATTGTCTTTTTCAATGTCTGTAAGAAATACCTGATGTCTTCAGATGATATTTCGTGAAAAATATACTGCGCCCCAGTCGCAAAAATCTCATGATTACACGAATTCACGTGATAGAATATAATAGGTTGATTTCTGTCTCTGTTCGCTTTCGGTTTTTTAAAATTTAAATTGGCTGCACAGTTCAATTCAGATCGCATGTATTTATGAATAACCTGCCCGCTACAGGACTTAGTAATATTGCAAATGTGAAAAATCAGCATATTTTGCTGCGTGGTTATAAGAGTGCTGAAACAAATTCATGACTCCTGGGAAAAATCAAGAAGTAGCTCTATACCTTTACATAATAACGTTAATTGATTTGAAAATTAAATTCGAAAAGTTATTTTATTGAGATTGCATTTTGATTGTTGTTTTCAATGTCTGTAAGAAGTACCTGATGACTTTAGCGGATATTCCGGGAAAAATATACTGTGCCTCTATCGCAAGAATCTCATGATTACACGAATTCATGTAATAGAATATGAGAGGTTGATTTCTGTCTCTGTTCGCTTTCGGTTTTTTAAAATTTCAATTGGCTGAATAGTTCAATTGAGATCGCATGTATTCATGGATAACCTGCTCGCTGCAGGACTGAATAATATTGCGAAATTGAAAAATTAGCATATTTTGCTTCGTGGTTATAGAAGTGCTAAAATGATCTCATGACTCCCGGGGAAAATCAAGGAATGGCTCTTTATATTGACATAATAACGTTAATTGATTTAAAAATTATATTCGAAAAGTTATTTTATTGAGATTGCATTTTCATTGTTGTTTTCAATGTCTGTAAGAAGTACCTGATGTCTTTAGCGGATATTTTGGGAAAAATATAATGCGCCCCAATCGCAAGAATCTCATGATTACACGAATTCACGTGATAGAATATAATAGGTTCATTTCTTTCTCTGTTCGCTTTCGGTTTTTTAAAATTTCAATTGGCTGCACAGTTCAATTCAGATCGCATGTATTTATGAATAACCTGCCCGCAACAGGACTTAGTAATATTGCAAATGTGAAAAATCAGCATATTTTGCTGCGTGGTTATAAGAGTGCTAAAATGATCTCATGACTCCTGGGAAAAATCAAGGAATGGCTCTATATATTGACATAATAACCTTAATTGATTTGAAAATTCAATTCGAAAAGTTATTCGATTGAGATTGCATTTTGATTGTTGTTTTCAATGTCTGTAAGAAGTACCTGATGTCTTTAGCGGATATTTCGGGAAAAATATACTGCGCCTCAATCGCAAGAGTCTCATGATTACACGAATTTATGTAATAGAATATAAGAGGTTGATTTCTGTCTCTGTTCGCTTTCGGTTTTTTAAAATTTCAATTGGCTGAATAGTTCAATTATAATCGCATGTATTAATGGATAACCTGCTCGCTGCAGGACTGGGTAATATTGTGAGATTAAAAAATCAGCATATTTTGCTGCGTGGTTATGAGAGTGCTGAAATGATCTCATGACGCCTGGGAAAAATCAAGGAATGGCTCTATATATAGAGACCTAATAACTTTAATTGATTCCAAAATTTAATTCGAAAAGTTATTCTATTGAGATTGCATTTTGATTGTCATTTTCAATGTCTGTAAGAAATACCTGATGTCTGCAGATGATATTTCGTGAAAAATATACTGCGCCCCAATCGCAAAAATCTCATGATTACACGCATTCACGTGATAGAATATAATAGGCTGATTTCTGTCTCTGTTCGCTTTCGGTTTTTTTAAATTTCAATTGGCTGCACAGTTCAATTCAGATCGCATGTATTTATGAATAACCTGCCCGCTACAGGACTAAGTAAAATTGCAAATGTGAAAAATCAGCATATTTTGCTGCGTGGTTATAAGAGTGCTGAAAAAAATTCATGACTCCTGGGAAAAATCAAGGAGTAGCTCTATACCTTTACATAAAAACGTTAATTGATTTGAAAATTTAATTCGAAAAGTCATTCTATTGAGATTGCATTTTGATTGTTGTTTTCAATGTCTGTAAGAAGTACCTGATGTCTTTTGCGGATATTTCGGGAAAAGTATACTGCGCCTCAATCGCAAGAATCTCATGATTACACGAATTCATGTAATAGAATATGAGAGGTTGATTTCTGTCTTTGTTCGCTTTCGGTTTTTAAAAATTTCAATTGGCTGAATAGTTTAATTTAGATCGCATGTATTCATGAATAACTTGCTCGCTGCAGGACTAAGTAATATTGTGAGATTTAAAAATCAGCGTATTTTGCTGCGTGGTTATAGGAGTGCTAAAATGATATCATGACTCCTGGAAAAAATCAAGGAATGGCTCTATATATAGAGACCTCATAACGTTAATTGATTCCAAAATTTAATTCGAAAAGTTTTTCTATTGAGATTGCATTTTGATTGTCTTTTTTAATGTCTGTAAGAATGACCTAATGTCTTCAGATGATATTTCGTGAAAAATATACTGCGCCTCAATCGCATGAATCTCATGATTACACGAATTCACGTGATAGAATATAATAGGTTGATTTCTGTTTCTTTTCGCTTTCCGTTTTTTAAAATTTCAATTGGCTGTATAGTTCAATTTAGATCGCATGTATTCATGGATAGCCTGCTCGCTGCGGGACTGGGTAATATTGCGAAATTGAAAAATTAGCATATTTTGCTGCGTGGTTATAAGAGTGCTTAAATGATCTCATGACTCCTGGGAAAAATCAAGGAATGGCTCTATATATTGACATAATAACCTTAATTGATTTGAAAATTCAATTCGAAAAGTTATTCGATTGAGATTGCATTTTGATTGTTGTTTTCAATGTCTGTAAGAAGTACCCGATGTCTTTAGCGGATATTTCGGGAAGAATATACTGCGCCTCAAACGCAAGAATCTCATGATTACACGAATTCATGTAATAGAATATGAGAGGTTGATTTCTGTCTTTGTTCGCTTTCGGTTTCTTAAAATTTCAATTGGCTATATAGCTCAATTTAGATCGCATGTATTCATGGATAACCTGCTCGCTGCAGGACTGAATAATATTGTAAGATTAAAAAATCAGCATATTTTGCTGCGTGGTTATAGGAGTGCTAAAATGATCGCATGACTCCTATGAAAAATCAAGGAATGGCTCTATATATAGACCTAATAATGTTAATTGATTCCAACATTTAATTCGAAAAGTTATTCTATTGAGATTGCATTTTGATTGATGTTTTCAATGTCTGTAAGAAATGCCTGATGTCTTCAGATGATATTACGGGAAAAATATACCGCGCCCCAATCGCAAGAATCTCATGATTACACGAATTCACGTGATAGAATAGAATAGGTTGATTTCTGTCTCTGTTCGCTTTCGGATTTTTAAAATTTCAATTGGATGAATAGTTCAATTTAGTTCGCATGTATTCATGGATAGCCTGCTCGCTGCAGGACTGGGTAATATTGCGAAATTGAAAAATCAGCATATTTTGCTGCGTGGTTATAAGAGTGCTGTAACAAATTCATGACTCCTGGGAAAAATCAAGGAGTAGCTCCATACCTTGACATAGTAACGTTAATTGATTTGAAAATTTGATTCGAAAAGTTATTTCATTGAGATTGCATTTTGATTGTTGTTTTCAATGTCTGTAAAAAATACCTGATGTCATCAGATTATATTTCGGGAAAAATATTCTGCGCCCCAATCGCAAGAATCTCATTCTTACACGAATTCACGTGATAGAATATAATTGGTTGATTTCTGTCTCTGTTCGCTTTTGGTTTTGTAAAATTTCAATTGGCTGCACAGTTCAATTTAGATCGCATGTATTCATGGATAACCTGCTCGCTGCAGGACTAAATAATATTGTGAGATTGAAAAATCAGCATATTTTGCTGCGTGGTTATGAAAGTGCTGAAATAATCTCATGACTCCTGGGAAAAATCAAGGAATGGCTCTATATATAGAGACCTAATAACGTTAATTGATTCCAAAATTTAATTCGAAAAGTTTTTCTATTGAGATTGCATTTTGATTGTCTTTTTCAATGTTTGTAAGAATTACCTGATGTCTTCAGATGTTATTTCGTGAAAAATATACTGCGCCCCAATCGCATGAATCTCATGATTACACGAATTCACGTGATAGAATATAATAGGTTGATTTTTGTCTCTGTTCGCATTCGGTTTTTTAAAATTTCCATTGGCTAAACAGTTCAATTCAGATCGCATGTATTTATGAATAACCTGCCCGCTACAGGACTTAGTAATATTGCAAATGTGAAAAATCAGCATATTTTGCTGCGTGGTTATAAGAGTGCTGAAACAAATTCATGACTCCTGGGAAAAATCAAAGAGTAGCTCTATACCTTTACATAAAAACGTTAATTGATATGAAAATTTAATTCGAAAAGTTATTTTATTGAGATTGCATTTTGATTGTTGTTTTCAATGTCTGTAAGAAGTACCTGATGTCTTTAGCGGATATTTCGGGAAAAATATACTGCGCCTCAATCGAAAGAATCTTATGATTACACAAATTCATGTAATAGAATATGAGAGGTTGATTTCTGTCTTTGTTCGCTTTCGGTTTTTTAAAATTTTAATTGGCTGTACAGTTCAATTTAGATCGCATGTATTCATGGATAACTTGCTCGCTGCAGGACTGGGTAAATTTGTGAGAATAAAAAATCAGCATATTTTGCCGCGTAGTTATGAGAGTGCTGAAATGATCTTATGACTCCTGGAAAAATTAAGGAATAGCTCTATATATAGAGACCTAATAACGTTAATTGATTCCAAAATTTAATTCGAAAAGTTATTCTATTGAGATTGCATTTTGATTGTCTTTTTCAATGTCTGTAAGAAATACCTGATGTCTTCAGATGATATTTCGTGAAAAATATACTGCGCCCCAATCGCAAAAATCTCATGATTACACGAATTCACGTGATAGAATATAATAGGTTGATTTCTATCTCTGTTCGCTTTCGGTTTTTTAAAATTTCCATTAGCTAAACAGTTCAATTTAGATCGCATGTATTCCTGAATAACTTGCTCGCTGCAGGACTGGGTAATATTGTAAGATTAAAAAATCAGCATATTTTGCTGCGTGGTTATAGGAGTGCTGAAATGATCTCATGACTCCTATGAAAAATCAAGGAATGGCTCTATATATAGACCTAATAATGTTAATTGATTCCATCATTTAATTCGAAAAGTTATTCTATTGAGATTGCATTTAGATTGATGTTTTCAATGTCTGTAAGAAATACCTGATGTCTTCAGATGATATTTCGGGAAAAAAATACTGCGCCCGAATCGCAAGTATCTCATGATTACACGAATTCACGTGATAGAATATAATAGGTTGATGTCTGTCTCTGTTCGCTTTGGTTTTCTGAAATTTCGATTGGCAGAATAGTTCAATTTAGATCGCATGTATTCATGAATAGCCTGCTCGCTGCAGGACTGGGTAATATTGCGAAATTGAAAAATTAGCATATTTTGCCACGTGGTTATAGGAGTGCTAAAATGATCTCATGACTCCTGAGAAAAATCAAGGAATGGCTCTATATATTGACATAATAACCTTAATTGATTTGAAAATTCAATTCTAAAAGTTATCCGATTGAGATTGCATTTTGATTGTTGTTTTCAATGTCTGTAAGAAGTACCTGATGTCTTTAGCGGATATTTCGGGGAATATATACTGCACCTCAATCAAAAGAATCTCATGATTGCACGAATTCATGTAATAGAATCTGAGAGGTTGATTTCTGTCTCTGTTCGCTTTCGGTTTGTTAAAATTTCAATTCGCTGAATAGTTCAATTGAGATCGCATGTATTCATGGATAACCTGCTCGCTGCAGGACTGAATAATATTGCGAAATTGAAAAATTAGCATATTTTGCTTCGTGGTTATAGAAGTGCTAAAATGATCTCATGACTCCCGGGGAAAATCAAGGAATGGCTCTTTATATTGACATAATAACGTTAATTGATTTAAAAATTTAATTCGAAAAGTTATTTTATTGAGATTGCATTTTCATTGTTGTTTTCAATGTCTGTAAGAAGTACCTGATGTCTTTAGCGGATATTTTGGGAAAAATATAATGCGCCCCAATCGCAAGAATCTCATGATTACACGAATTCACGTGATAGAATATAATAGGTTCATTTCTTTCTCTGTTCGCTTTCGGTTTTTTAAAATTTCAATTGGCTGCACAGTTCAATTCAGATCGCATGTATTTATGAATAACCTGCCCGCAACAGGACTTAGTAATATTGCAAATGTGAAAAATCAGCATATTTGGCTGCGTGGTTATAAGAGTGCTAAAATGATCTCATGACTCCTGGGAAAAATCAAGGAATGGCTCTATATATTGACATAATAACCTTAATTGATTTGAAAATTCAATTCGAAAAGTTATTCGATTGAGATTGCATTTTGATTGTTGTGTTCAATGTCTGTAAGAAGTACCTGATGTCTTTAGCGGATATTTCGGGAAAAATATACTGCGCCTCAATCGCAAGAGTCTCATGATTACACGAATTTATGTAATAGAATATAAGAGGTTGATTTCTGTCTCTGTTCGCTTTCGGTTTTTTAAAATTTCAATTGGCTGAATAGTTCAATTATAATCGCATGTATTAATGGATAACCTGCTCGCTGCAGGACTGGGTAATATTGTGAGATTGAAAAATCAGCATATTTTGCTGCGTGGTTATGAGAGTGCTAAAATGATCTTATGACTCCTGGAAAAAATCAAGGAATTGCTCTATATATAGAGACCTAATAACGTTAATTGATTCCAAAATTTAATTCGAAAAGTTATTCTATTGAGATTGCATTTTGATTGTCTTTTTCAATGTCTGTAAGAAATACCTGATGTCTTCAGATGATATTTCGTGAAAAATATACTGCGCCCCAATCGCAAGAATCTCATGATTACACGAATTCACGTGATAGAATATAATAGGTTGATTTCTGTCTCGGTTCGCTTTCGGTTTTTTTAAATTTTAATTGGCTTAACAGTTTAATTTAGATCGCATGTATTCATGGATAACTTGCTCGCTGCAGGACTGGGTAATATTGTGAGATTAAAAAATCAGCATATTTTGCTGCGTGGTTATGAGAGTGCTGAAATGATCTCATGACGCCTGGGAAAAATCAAGGAATGGCTCTATATATAGAGACCTAATAACTTTAATTGATTCCAAAATTTAATTCGAAAAGTTATTCTATTGAGATTGCATTTTGATTGTCATTTTCAATGTCTGTAAGAAATACCTGATGTCTGCAGATGATATTTCGTGAAAAATATACTGCGCCCCAATCGCAAAAATCTCATGATTACACGCATTCACGTGATAGAATATAATAGGCTGATTTCTGTCTCTGTTCGCTTTCGGTTTTTTTAAATTTCAATTGGCTGCACAGTTCAATTCAGATCGCATGTATTTATGAATAACCTGCCCGCTACAGGACTAAGTAAAATTGCAAATGTGAAAAATCAGCATATTTTGCTGCGTGGTTATAAGAGTGCTGAAAAAAATTCATGACTCCTGGGAAAAATCAAGGAGTAGCTCTATACCTTTACATAAAAACGTTAATTGATTTGAAAATTTAATTCGAAAAGTCATTCTATTGAGATTGCATTTTGATTGTTGTTTTCAATGTCTGTAAGAAGTACCTGATGTCTTTTGCGGATATTTCGGGAAAAGTATACTGCGCCTCAATCGCAAGAATCTCATGATTACACGAATTCATGTAATAGAATATGAGAGGTTGATTTCTGTCTTTGTTCGCTTTCGGTTTTTAAAAATTTCAATTGGCTGAATAGTTTAATTTAGATCGCATGTATTCATGAATAACTTGCTCGCTGCAGGACTAAGTAATATTGTGAGATTTAAAAATCAGCGTATTTTGCTGCGTGGTTATAGGAGTGCTAAAATGATATCATAACTCTTGGGAAAAATCAAGGAATGGCTCTATATAGTGACATCATAACGTTAATTGATTTAAAAATTCAATTCGAAAAGTTATTCGATTGAGATTGCATTTTGATTGTTGTTTTCAATGTCTGTAAGAAGTACCTGATGTCTTTAGCGGATATTTCGGGGAATGTATACTGCACCTCAATCAAAAGAATCTCATGATTGCACGAATTCATGTAATAGAATCTGAGAGGTTGATTTCTGTCTCTGTTCGCTTTCGGTTTGTTAAAATTTCAATTCGCTGAACAGTTCAATTTAGATCGCATGTCTTCATGAATAACTTGCTCGCTGCAGGACTGGGTAATATTGTGAGATTAAAAAATCAGCATATTTTGCTGCGTGGTTATGAGAGTGCTGAAATGATCTCATGACTCCTGGAAAAAATCAAGGAATGGCTCTATATATAGAGACCTCATAACGTTAATTGATTCCAAAATTTAATTCGAAAAGTTTTTCTATTGAGATTGCATTTTGATTGTCTTTTTTAATGTCTGTAAGAATGACCTAATGTCTTCAGATGATATTTCGTGAAAAATATACTGCGCCTCAATCGCATGAATCTCATGATTACACGAATTCACGTGATAGAATATAATAGGTTGATTTCTGTTTCTTTTCGCTTTCCGTTTTTTAAAATTTCAATTGGCTGTATAGTTCAATTTAGATCGCATGTATTCATGGATAGCCTGCTCGCTGCGGGACTGGGTAATATTGCGAAATTGAAAAATTAGCATATTTTGCTGCGTGGTTATAAGAGTGCTAAAATGATCTCATGACTCCTGGGAAAAATCAAGGAATGGCTCTATATATTGACATAATAACCTTAATTGATTTGAAAATTCAATTCGAAAAGTTATTCGATTGAGATTGCATTTTGATTGTTGTTTTCAATGTCTGTAAGAAGTACCTGATGTCTTTAGCGGATATTTCGGGAAGAATATACTGCGCCTCAAACGCAAGAATCTCATGATTACACGAATTCATGTAATAGAATATGAGAGGTTGATTTCTGTCTTTGTTCGCTTTCGGTTTCTTAAAATTTCAATTGGCTGAATAGCTCAATTTAGATCGCATGTATTCATGGATAACCTGCTCGCTGCAGGACTGAATAATATTGTAAGATTAAAAAATCAGCATATTTTGCTGCGTGGTTATAGGAGTGCTAAAATGATCGCATGACTCCTATGAAAAATCAAGGAATGGCTCTATATATAGACCTAATAATGTTAATTGATTCCAACATTTAATTCGAAAAGTTATTCTATTGAGATTGCATTTTGATTGATGTTTTCAATGTCTGTAAGAAATGCCTGATGTCTTCAGATGATATTACGGGAAAAATATACCGCGCCCCAATCGCAAGAATCTCATGATTACACGAATTCACGTGATAGAATAGAATAGGTTGATTTCTGTCTCTGTTCGTTTTCGGATTTTTAAAATTTCAATTGGATGAATAGTTCAATTTAGTTCGCATGTATTCATGGATAGCCTGCTCGCTGCAGGACTGGGTAATATTGCGAAATTGAAAAATCAGCATATTTTGCTGCGTGGTTATAAGAGTGCTGTAACAAATTCATGACTCCTGGGAAAAATCAAGGAGTAGCTCCATACCTTGACATAGTAACGTTAATTGATTTGAAAATTTGATTCGAAAAGTTATTTCATTGAGATTGCATTTTGATTGTTGTTTTCAATGTCTGTAAAAAATACCTGATGTCATCAGATTATATTTCGGGAAAAATATTCTGCGCCCCAATCGCAAGAATCTCATTCTTACACGAATTCACGTGATAGAATATAATTGGTTGATTTCTGTCTCTGTTCGCTTTTGGTTTTGTAAAATTTCAATTGGCTGCACAGTTCAATTTAGATCGCATGTATTCATGGATAACCTGCTCGCTGCAGGACTAAATAATATTGTGAGATTGAAAAATCAGCATATTTTGCTGCGTGGTTATGAAAGTGCTGAAATAATCTCATGACTCCTGGGAAAAATCAAGGAATGGCTCTATATATAGAGACCTAATAACGTTAATTGATTCCAAAATTTAATTCGAAAAGTTTTTCTATTGAGATTGCATTTTGATTGTCTTTTTCAATGTTTGTAAGAATTACCTGATGTCTTCAGATGTTATTTCGTGAAAAATATACTGCGCCCCAATCGCATGAATCTCATGATTACACGAATTCACGTGATAGAATATAATAGGTTGATTTTTGTCTCTGTTCGCATTCGGTTTTTTAAAATTTCCATTGGCTAAACAGTTCAATTCAGATCGCATGTATTTATGAATAACCTGCCCGCTACAGGACTTAGTAATATTGCAAATGTGAAAAATCAGCATATTTTGCTGCGTGGTTATAAGAGTGCTGAAACAAATTCATGACTCCTGGGAAAAATCAAAGAGTAGCTCTATACCTTTACATAAAAACGTTAATTGATATGAAAATTTAATTCGAAAAGTTATTTTATTGAGATTGCATTTTGATTGTTGTTTTCAATGTCTGTAAGAAGTACCTGATGTCTTTAGCGGATATTTCGGGAAAAATATACTGCGCCTCAATCGAAAGAATCTTATGATTACACAAATTCATGTAATAGAATATGAGAGGTTGATTTCTGTCTTTGTTCGCTTTCGGTTTTTTAAAATTTTAATTGGCTGTACAGTTCAATTTAGATCGCATGTATTCATGGATAACTTGCTCGCTGCAGGACTGGGTAAATTTGTGAGAATAAAAAATCAGCATATTTTGCCGCGTAGTTATGAGAGTGCTGAAATGATCTCATGACTCCTGGAAAAATTAAGGAATAGCTCTATATATAGAGACCTAATAACGTTAATTGATTCCAAAATTTAATTCGAAAAGTTATTCTATTGAGATTGCATTTTGATTGTCTTTTTCAATGTCTGTAAGAAATACCTGATGTCTTCAGATGATATTTCGTGAAAAATATACTGCGCCCCAATCGCAAAAATCTCATGATTACACGAATTCACGTGATAGAATATAATAGGTTGATTTCTATCTCTGTTAGCTTTCGGTTTTTTAAAATTTCCATTAGCTAAACAGTTCAATTTAGATCGCATGTATTCCTGAATAACTTGCTCGCTGCAGGACTGGGTAATATTGTAAGATTAAAAAATCAGCATATTTTGCTGCGTGGTTATAGGAGTGCTGAAATGATCTCATGACTCCTATGAAAAATCAAGGAATGGCTCTATATATAGACCTAATAATGTTAATTGATTCCATCATTTAATTCGAAAAGTTATTCTATTGAGATTGCATTTAGATTGATGTTTTCAATGTCTGTAAGAAATACCTGATGTCTTCAGATGATATTTCGGGAAAAAAATACTGCGCCCGAATCGCAAGTATCTCATGATTACACGAATTCACGTGATAGAATATAATAGGTTGATGTCTGTCTCTGTTCGCTTTGGTTTTCTGAAATTTCGATTGGCAGAATAGTTCAATTTAGATCGCATGTATTCATGAATAGCCTGCTCGCTGCAGGACTGGGTAATATTGCGAAATTGAAAAATTAGCATATTTTGCCGCGTGGTTATAGGAGTGCTAAAATGATCTCATGACTCCTGAGAAAAATCAAGGAATGGCTCTATATATTGACATAATAACCTTAATTGATTTGAAAATTCAATTCTAAAAGTTATCCGATTGAGATTGCATTTTGATTGTTGTTTTCAATGTCTGTAAGAAGTACCTGATGTCTTTAGCGGATATTTCGGGGAATATATACTGCACCTCAATCAAAAGAATCTCATGATTGCACGAATTCATGTAATAGAATCTGAGAGGTTGATTTCTGTCTCTGTTCGCTTTCGGTTTGTTAAAATTTCAATTCGCTGAACAGTTCAATTTAGATCGCATGTCTTTATGAATAACTTGCTCGCTGCAGGACTGGGTAATATTGTGAGATTAAAAAATCAGCATATTTTGCTGCGTGGTTATGAGAGTGCTGAAATGATCTCATGACTCCTGGGAAAAATCAAGGAATGGCTCAATATATAGAGACCTACTTACGTTAATTGATTCCAAAATTTATTTCGAAAAGTTATTCTATTGAGATTGCATTTTGATTGTCTTTTTCAATGTCTGTAAGAAATACCTGATGTCTTCAGATGATATTTCGTGAAAAATATACTGCGCCCCAATCGCAAGAATCTCATGATTACACGAATTCACATGGTAGAATATAATAGGTTGATTTCTGTCTCTGTTCGCTTTCGGTTTTTTAAAATTTCAATTAGCTGCACAGTTCAATTCAGATCAAATGTATTTATGAATAACCTGCCCGCTACAGGACTTAGTAATATTGCAAATGTGAAAAATCAGCATATTTTGCTACGTGGTTATAAGAGTGCTGAAACAAATTCATGACACCTGGGAAAAATCAAGGAGTAGCTCTTTACCTTTGCATAAAAACGTTAATTGATTTGAAAATTAAATTCGAAAAGTTATTTTATTGAGATTGCATTTTGATTGTTGTTTTCAATGTCTGTAAGAAGTACCTGATGTCTTTAGCGGATATTTCGGGAAAAATATACTGCGCCTCAATCGCAAGAATCTCATGATAACACGAATTCATGTAATAGAATATGAGAGGTTGATTTCTGTCTTTCTTCGCTTTCGGTTTCTTAAAATTTCAATTGGCTGAATAGTTCAATTTAGATCGCATGTCTTTATGAATAACTTGCTCGCTGCAGGACTGGGTAATATTGTGAGATTCAAAAATCAGCATATTTTGCTGCGTGGTTATGAGAGTGCTGAAATGATCTCATGACTCCTGGGAAAAATCAAGGAATCGCTCAATATATAGAGACCTACTTACGTTAATTGATTCCAAAATTTATTTCGAAAAGTTTTGCTATTGAGATTGCATTTCGATTGTCTTTTTTAATGTCTGTAAGAATGACCCAATGTCTTCAGATGATATTTCGTGAAAAATATACTGCGCCTCAATCGCATGAATCTCATGATTACACGAATTCACGTGATAGAATATAATAGGTTGATTTCTGTTTCTTTTCGCTTTCCGTTTTTTAAAATTTCAATTAGCTGTATAGTTCAATTTAGATCGCATGTATTCATGGATAACCTGCTCGCTGCAGGACTGAATAATATTGTAAGATTAAAAAATCAGCATATTTTGCTGCGTGGTTATAGGAGTGCTAAAATGATCGCATGACTCCTATGAAAAATCAAGGAATGGCTCTATATATAGACCTAATAATGTTAATTGATTCCAACATTTAATTCGAAAAGTTATTCTATTGAGATTGCATTTTGATTGATGTTTTCAATGTCTGTAAGAAATGCCTAATGTCTTCAGATGATATTACGGGAAAAATATACCGCGCCCCAATCGCAAAAATCTCATGATTACACGAATTCACGTGATAGAATAGAATAGGTTGATTTCTGTCTCTGTTCGCTTTCGGATTTTTAAAATTTCAATTGGATGAATAGTTCAATTTAGTTCGCATGTATTCATGGATAGCCTGCTCGCTGCAGGACTGGGTAATATTGCGAAATTGAAAAATCAGCATATTTTGCTGCGTGGTTATAAGAGTGCTGTAACAAATTCATGACTCCTGGGAAAAATCAAGGAGTAGCTCCATACCTTGACATAGTAACGTTAATTGATTTGAAAATTTGATTCGAAAAGTTATTTCATTGAGATTGCATTTTGATTGTTGTTTTCAATGTCTGTAAAAAATACCTGATGTCATCAGATTATATTTCGGAAAAAATATTCTGCGCCCCAATCGCAAGAATCTCATGCTTACACGAATTTACGTGATAGAATATAATTGGTTGATTTCTGTCTCTGTTCGCTTTTGGTTTTGTAAAATTTCAATTGGCTGCACAGTTCAATTTAGATCGCATGTATTCAAGGATAACCTGCTCGCTGCAGGACTAAATAATATTGTGAGATTGAAAAATCAGCATATTTTGCTGCGTGGTTATGAAAGTGCTGAAATGATCTCATGACTCCTGGGAAAAATCAAGGAATGGCTCTATATATAGAGACCTAATAACGTTAATTGATTCCAAAATTTAATTCGAAAAGTTTTTCTATTGAGATTGCATTTTGATTGTCTTTTTCAATGTTTGTAAGAATTACCTGATGTCTTCAGATGTTATTTCGTGGAAAATATACTGCGCCCCAATCGCATGAATCTCATGATTACACGAATTCACGTGATAGAATATAATAGGTTGATTTTTGTCTCTGTTCGCTTTCGGTTTTTTAAAATTTCCATTGGCTAAACAGTTCAATTCAGATCGCATGTATTTATGAATAACCTGCCCGCTACAGGACTTAGTAATATTGCAAATGTGAAAAATCAGCATATTTTGCTGCGTAGTTATAAGAGTGCTGAAACAAATTCATGACTCCTGGGAAAAATCAAAGAGTAGCTCCATACCTTTACATAAAAACGTTAATTGATTTGAAAATTTAATTCGAAAAGTTATTTTATTGAGATTGCATTTTGATTGTTGTTTTCAATGTCTGTAAGAAGTACCTGATGTCTTTAGCGAATATTTCGGGAAAAATATACTGCGCCTCAATCGAAAGAATCTTATGATTACACAAATTCATGTAATAGAATATGAGAGGTTGATTTCTGTCTTTGTTCGCTTTCGGTTTTTTAAAATTTTAATTGGCTGAACAGTTCAATTTAGATCGCATGTATTCATGGATAACTTGCTCGCTGCAGGACTGGGTAAATTTGTGAGAATAAAAAATCAGCATATTTTGCTGCGTAGTTATGAGAGTGCTGAAATGATCTCATGACTCCTGGAAAAATTAAGGAATGGCTCTATATATAGAGACCTAATAACGTTAATTGATTCCAAAATTTAATTCGAAAAGTTATTCTATTGAGATTGCATTTTGATTGTCTTTTTCAATGTCGGTAAGAAATACCTGATGTCTTCAGATGATATTTCGTGAAAAATATACTGCGCCCCAATCGCAAAAATCTCATGATTACACGAATTCACGTGATAGAATATAATAGGTTGATTTCTATCTCTGTTCGCTTTCGGTTTTTTAAAATTTCCATTAGCCAAACAGTTCAATTTAGATCGCATGTATTCCTGAATAACTTGCTCGCTGCAGGACTGGGTAATATTGGAAGATTAAAAAATCAGCATATTTTGCTGCGTGGTTATAGGAGTGCTGAAATGATCTCATGACTCCTATGAAAAATCAAGGAATGGCTCTATATATAGACCTAATAATGTTAATTGATTCCATCATTTAATTCGAAAAGTTATTCTATTGAGATTGCATTTTGATTGTCTTTTTCAATGTCGGTAAGAAATACCTGATGTCTTCAGATGATATTTCGTGAAAAATATACTGCGCCCCAATCGCAAAAATCTCATGATTACACGAATTCACGTGATAGAATATAATAGGTTGATTTCTATCTCTGTTCGCTTTCGGTTTTTTAAAATTTCCATTGGCTAAACAGTTCAATTCAGATCGCATGTCTTTATGAATAACCTGCCCGCTACAGGACTTAGTAATATTGCAAATGTGAAAAATCAGCATATTTTGCTGCGTGGTTATAAGAGTGCTGAAACAAATTCATGACTCCTGGGAAAAATCAAAGAGTAGCTCCATACCTTTACATAAAAACGTTAATTGATTTGAAAATTTAATTCGAAAAGTTATTTTATTGAGATTGCATTTTGATTGTTGTTTTCAATGTCTGTAAGAAGTACCTGATGTCTTTAGCGGATATTTCGGGAAAAAAATACTGCGCCTCAATCGAAAGAATCTTATGATTACACAAATTCATGTAATAGAATCTGAGAGGTTGATTTCTGTCTCTGTTCGCTTTCGGTTTGTTAAAATTTCAATTCGCTGAACAGTTCAATTTAGATCGCATGTCTTCATGAATAACTTGCTCGCTGCAGGACTGGGTAATATTGTGAGATTAAAAAATCAGCATATTTTGCTGCGTAGTTATGAGAGTGCTGAAATGATCTCATGACTCCTGGGAAAAATCAAGGAATGGCTCAATATAGAGAGACCTACTTACGGTAATTGATTCCAAAATTTAATTTGAAAAGTTATTCTATTGAGATTGCATTTTGATTGTCTTTTTTAATGTCTGTAAGAATTACCTGATGTCTTCATATGATATTTCGTGAAAAATATACTGCGCTCCAATCGCAAGAATCTCATGATTACACGAATTCACATGATAGAATCTAATAGGTTGTTTTTTGTCTCTGTTCGCTTTCGGTTCTTTGAAATTTCAATTGGCTGCACAGTTCAATTCAGATCGCATGTATTTATGAATAACCTGCCCGCTACAGGACTTAGTAATATTGCAAATGTGAAAAATCAGCATATTTTGCTACGTGGTTATAAGAGTGCTGAAACAAATTCATGACTCCTGGGAAAAATCAAGGAGTAGCTCTATACCTTTACATAAAAACGTTAATTGATTTGAAAATTAAATTCGAAAAGTTATTTTATTGAGATTGCATTTTGATTGTTGTTTTCGATGTCTGTAAAAAGTACCGGATGTCTTTAGCGGATATTTCGGGAAAAATATACTGCGCCTCAATCGCAAGAATATCATGATTACACGAATTCATGTAATAGAATATGAGAGGTTGATTTCTGTCTTTGTTCGCTTTCGGTTTTTTAAAATTTCAATTAGCTGAATAGTTCAATTTAGATCGCATGTATTCATGGATAACCTGCTCACTGCAGGACTGAATAATATTGTGAGATTGAAAAATCAGAATATTTTGCTGCGTAGTTACGAGAGTGCTGAAATGATCTCATGACTCCTGGGAAAAATCAAGGAATGGCTCAATATAGAGAGACCTACTTACGGTAATTGATTCCAAAATTTAATTTGAAAAGTTATTCTATTGAGATTGCATTTTGATTGTCTTTTTTAATGTCTGTAAGAATTACCTAAAGTCTTCAGATGATATTTCGTAAAAAATATACTGCGCCCCAATCGCATGAATCTCATGATTACACGAATTCACGTGATAGAATATAATAGGTTGATTTCTGTGTCTGTTCGCTCTCGTTTTTTTAAAATTTCAATTGTCTAAATAGTTAAATTTAGATCGCATGTATTCATGGATAGCCTGCTGGCTGCAGGACTGGATAATATTGCGAAATTGAAAAATTAGCATATTTTGCTGCGTAGTTATAAGAGTGCTAAAATGATCTCATGACTCCTGGGAAAAATCAAGGAATGGCTCTATATATTGACATAATAACCTTAATTGATTTGAAAATTCAATTCGAAAAGTTATGCGATTGAGATTGCATTTTGATTGTTGTTTTCAATGTCTGTAAGAAGTACCTGATGTCTTTAGCGGATATTTCGGGAAAAATATACTGCGCCTCAATCGCAAGAATCTCATGATTACACGAATTCATGTAATAGAATTTAAGAGGTTAATTTCTGTCTCTGTTCGGTTTCGGTTTTTTAAAATTTCAATTGGCTGAATAGTTCAATTAAGATCACATGTATTTAAGGATAACGTGCTCGCTGCAGGACTGGGTAGTATTGTGGGATTTAAAAATCTGCATATTTGGCTGCGTGGTTATGAGAGTGCTAAAATGATCTCATGACTCTTGGGAAAAATCAAGGAATGGCTCTATATATTGACATAATAACGTTAACTGATTTGAAAATTCAATTTGAATAACTATTCTATTGAGATTGCATTTTGATTGATGTTTTCAATTACTGTAAGAAATACCTGATGTCATCAGAAGATATTTCGAGGAAAATATACTGCGCCCCAATCGCAAGAATTTCATGATTACACGAATTCACGTGGTAAAATATAAGAGGTAGATTTTCGTATCTATTCGCTTTCGGTTATTTAAAATTTTAATTCGCTGAATAGTTAAATTTAGATCGCAAGTATTCATGGATAACCTGCGAGATACAGATCTTGGTAATATTGTTAAATTGAAAGATCAGCATATTTTGCTGCGTGGTTACAGGGGTGCTGAAACAAATTCATGACTCCGGCGAAAAATCAAGGAGTAGCTCTATACCTTGACATAATAACGTTAATTGATTTGAAAATTCAATTCGAAAAGTTATTTTATTGAGATTGCATTTTGATTGTTGTTTTCAATGTCTGTATGAAGTACCTGATGTCTTTAGCGGATATTTCGGGAAAAATATACTGCGCCTCAATTGCAAGTATCTCCTGTTTACACGAATTCATGTAATAGAATATGAGAGGTTGATTTCTGTCTCTGTTCGTTTTCGGTTTTTTAAAATTTCAATTGGCTGAATAGTTCAATTTAGATCGCATGTATTCATAGATAGCCTGCTCGCTGCGGGACTGGGTAATATTGTGAGATTTAAAAATCAGAATATTTTGCTGCGTGGTTATGAGAGTGCTAAAATGATCTCATGACTCTTGGGAAAAATCAAGGAATGACTCTATATATAGAGACCTAATAACGTTAATATATTCCAAAATTAAATTCGAAAAGTTATTCTATTGAGATTGCATTTTGATTGTCTTTTTCAATGTCTGTAAGAAATACCTGATGTCTTCAGATGATATTTCGTGAAAAATATACTGCGCATTAATCGCAAGAATCTCATGATTACACGAAATCACGTGATAGAATATAATAGGTTCATTTCTTTCTCTGTTCGCTTTCGGTTTTTTAAAATTTCAATTGGCTGCACAGTTCAATTCACATCGCATGTATTTATGAATAACCTGCCCGCTACAGGACTTAGTAATATTGCAAATGTGAAAAATCAGCATATTTTGCTGCGTGGTTATAAGAGTGCTGAAACAAATTCATGACTCCTGGGAAAAATCAAAGAGTAGCTCTATACCTTTACATAAAAACGTTAATTGATTTGAAAATTAAATTCGAAAAGTTATTTTATTGAGATTGCATTTTGATTGTTGTTTTCAATGTCTGTAAAAAGTACCTGATGTCTTTAGCGGATATTTCGGGAAAAATATACTGCGCCTCAATCGCAAGAATCTCATGATTACACGAATTCATGTAATAGAATATGAGAGGTTGATTTCTGTCTTTGTTCGCTTTCGGTTTTTTAAAATTTCAATTGGCTGAATAGTTCAATTTAGATCGCATGTATTCATGGATAACCTGCCCGCTACAGGACTTAGTAATATTGCAAATGTGAAAAATCAGCATATTTTGCTGCGTGGTTATAAGAGTGCTGAAACAAATTCATGACTCCTGGGGAAAATCAAGGAGTAGCTCTATACCTTGACATAATAACGTTAATTGATTTGAAAATTTAATTCGAAAAGTTATTATATTGAGATTGCATTTTGATTGTTGTTTTCAATGTTTGTAAGAAATACCTGATGTCTTTAGCGGATATTTCGGGAAAAATATACTGCGCCTCAATCGCAAGAATCTCATGATTACACGAATTCATGTAATAGAATATGAGAGGTTGATTTCTGTCTCTGTTCGCTTTCGGTTATTAAAATTTCAATTGGCTGGATAGTTCAATTTAGATCGCATGTATTCATGGATAACCTGCTCGCTGCAGGACTGGGTAATATTGCAAAATTGAAAAATCAGCATATTGTGCTGCGTGGTTATAAGAGTGCCGAAACAAATTCATGACTCCTGGGAAAAATCAAGGAGTAGCTCTATACCTTGACATAATAACGTTAATTGTTTTGAGAATTTAATTCGAAAAGATATTTTATTGAGATTGCAATTTGATTGTTGTTTTCAATGTCTGTAAGAAGTACCTGATGTCTCTAGCGGATATTTCGAAAAAAATATACTGCGCCTCAATCGGAAAGATCTTATGATTACACAAATTCATGTAAGAGAATATGAGAGGTTGATTTCTGTCTCTGTTCGCTTTCGGTTTTTTAAAATTTCAATTGGCTGAACAGTTCAATTTAGGTCGCATGTATTCATGAATAACTTGCTCGCTGCAGGACTGGGTAATATTGTGAGGTTAAAAAATCAGCATATTTTGCCGCGTGGTTATAGGAGTGCTAAATAATCTCATGATTCCCGAGAAAAATCAAGGAATAGCTCTATATATTGACATAATATCGTTAATTGATTTGAAAATTCAAATCGAAAAGTTATTCCATTGAGATTGCATTTTGATAGTTTTTTTCAATGCCTGTAAGAAATACCTGATGTCTTCAGATTATATTTGGGGAAAAATATACTGCGCCCGAATCGCAAGAATCTCATGATTACACGAATTCACGTGATAAAATATAATAGGTTGATTTCTGTATCTGTTCGCTTTCGTTTTTATACAATTTCAATTGGCTGCACAGTTCAATTCAGATCGCATGTATTTATGAATAACCTGCTCGCTGCAGGACTGGATAATATTGTGAGATTAAAAAATCAGCATATTTTGCTGCGTGGTTATAGAAGTGCTAAAATGATCTCATGACTCCTGGGAAAAATCAAGGTATGGCTCTATATATTGACATAATAACGTTAACTGATTTGAAAATTCAATTTGAAAAACTATTCTATTGAGATTGCATTTTGATTGATGTTTTCAATGTCTGTAAGAAATACCTGATGCCTTCAGCTGATATTTCTGGAAAAATATACTGCGCCACAATCGCAAGAACCTCATGATTACACGAATTCACGTTTTAGAATATAATAGGTTGATGTCTGTCTCTGTTCGCTTTCGGTTTTCTAAAATTTTAATTGGCTGAAAAGTCCAATTTAGATCGCACGTATTCATGGATAGCCTGCTCGCTGCAGGACTGGGTAAAATTGCGAAATTGAAAAATTAGCATATTGTGCTGCGTGGTTATAAGAGTGCCGAAACAAATTCATGACTCCTGGGGAAAATCAAGGAGTAGCTCTATACCTTGACATAATAACGTTAATTGTTTTGAGAATTTAATTCGAGAAGTTATTTTATTGAGATTGCAATTTGATTGTTGTTTTCAATATCTGTAAGAAGTACCTGATGTCTTTAGCGGATATTTCGAAAAAAATATACTGCGCCTCAATCGGAAAGATCTCATGATTACACAAATTCATGTAAGAGAATATGAGAGGTTGATTTCTGTCTCTGTTCGCTTTCGGTTTTTTCAAATTTCAATTGGCTGAACAGTTCAATTTAGATCGCATGTATTCATGAATAACTTGCTCGCTGCAGGACTGGGTAATATTGTGAGGTTAAAAAATCAGCATATTTTGCTGCGTGGTTATAGGAGTGCTAAAATGATCTCATGACTCTCGAGAAAAATCAAGGAATAGCTCTATATATTGACATAATATCGTTAATTGATTTGAAAATTCAATTCGAAAAGTTATTCCATTGAGATTGCATTTTGATTGTCTTTTTCAATGCCTGTAAGAAATACCTGATGTCTTCGATTATATTTGGGGAAAAATATACTGCGCCCGAATCGCAAGAATCGCATGATTACACGAATTCTCGTGATAAAATATAATAGGTTGATTTCTGTATCTGTTCGCTTTCGGTTTTTTACAATTTCAATTGGCTGCACAGTTCAATTCAGATCGCATGTATTTATGAATAACCTGCTCGCTGCAGGACTGGATAATATTGTGAGATTAAAAAATCAGCATATTTTGCTGCGTGGTTATAGGAGTGCTAAAATGATCTCATGACTCCTGGGAAAAATCAAGGAATGGCTCTATATATAGAGACCTAATAACGTTAATTGATTCCAAAATTGAATTCGAAAAGTTATTCTATTGAGATTGCATTTTGATTGTCTTTTTTAATGTCTGTAAGAATTACCTGTTGTCTTTAGATGATATTTTGTGAATAATATACTGCGCCCCAATCGCAAGAATCTCATGATTACACGAATTCACGTAATAGAATGTAATAGGTTGATTTTTGTCTCTGTTCGATTTCGGTTTTTTAAAATTTCCATTAGCTAAACAGTTCAATTAAGATCGCATGTATTCATGAATAACTTGCTCGCTGCAGGTCTGAGTAATATTGTGAGATTAAAAAATCAGCATATTTTGCTGCGTGGTTATAGGAGTGCTAGAATGATCTCATGACTCCTGGGAAAAATCAAGGAATGGCTCTGTATATAGACCTTATAATGTTAATTGATTCCAAAATTTAATTCGAAAAGTTATTCTATTGAAATTGCATTTTGATTGTCTTTTTTAATGTCTGTAAGAATTACCTGATGTGTTTAGATGATATTTCGTGCAAAATATACTGCGCCCCAATCGCAAGAATCTCATGATTACACGAATTCACGTGATAGAATATAACAGGTTGGTTTCTGTCTCTGTTCGCTTTCGGTTTTTTAAATTTCCATTAGCTGAACAGTTAAATTTAGACCGCATGTATTCATGAATAACTTGCTCGCTGCAGGACTGGGTAATATTGTAAGAATAAAAAATCAGCATATTTTGCTGCGTGGTTATAGGCGTGCTAAAATGATCTCATGACTCCTATGAAAAATTAAGGAATGGCTCTATATATAGACCTTATAATGTTAATTGATTCCAACATTTAATTCGAAAAGTTATTCTATTGAGATTGCATTTTGATTGATGTTTTCAATGTCTGTAAGAAATACCTGATGTCTTCAGATGATATTACGGGAAAAATATACCGCGCCCCATACGCAAGAATCTCATGATTACACGAATCCACGTGATAGAATATAATAGGTTGATTTCTGTCTTTGTTCGCTTTGGGTTTTTAAAAATTTCAATTGGAAGAATAGTTCAATTTAGTTCGCATGTATTCATGGATAGCCTGCTCGCTGCAGGATTGGGTAATATTGCGAAATTGAAAAATCAGCATATTTTGCTGCGTTGTTATAAGAGTGCTGAAACAAATTCATGACTCCTGGGAAAAATCAAGGAGTAGCTCCATACCTTGACATAATAACGTTAATTGATTTGAAAATTCAATTCCAAAAGTTATTTTATTGAGATTGCATTCTGATTGTTGTTTTCAATGTCTGTAAGAAATACCTGATGTCTTTAGCGGATATTTCGGGAAAAATATAATGCGCCTCAATCGCAAGAATCTTTTGATTACACGAATTCATGTAGTAGAATATGAGAGGTTGATTTCTGTCTCTGTTCGCTTTTGGTTTTTTAAAATTTCAAGTTGCTGAACAGTTCAATTTAGATCGCGTGTATTCATGGATAACCTGCTCGCTGCGGGACTAAATAATATTGTGAGATTGAAAAATCAGCATATTTTGCTGCCAGGTTATGAGAGTGCTAAAACGATATCATGACTTCGGGAAAAATCGAGGAATGGCTCTATATATAGAGACCTAATAACGTTAATTGATTCCAAAATTTAATTCGAAAAGTTATTCTATTGAGATTGCATTTCGATTGTCTTTTTCAATGTCTGTAAGAAATACCTGATGTCATTAGATAATATTTCGAGGAAAATATACTGCGCCCCAATCGGAAGAATTTCATGATTACACGAATTCACGTGATAGAATATATAAGGTCGATTTCCGTATCTGTTCGCTTTCGGTTATTTGAAATTTCTATTCGCTGAATAGTTAAATTTAGATCGCAAGTATTTATGGATAACCTACCGGCTACAGGACTTGGTAATATTGCAAAATTGAAAAATTAGCATATTTTGCTGCGTGGTTATAAGAGTGCTGCAACAAATTCATGACTCCTGGGGAAAATCAAGGAGTAGCTCTATACCTTGACATAATAACGTTAATTGATTTGAAAATTTAATTCGAAAAGTTATTATATTGAGATTGCATTTTGATTGTTGTTTTCAATGTTTGTAAGAAATACCTGATGTCTTTAGCGGATATTTCGGGAAAAATATACTGCGCCTCAATCGCAAGAATCTCATGATTACACGAATTTATGTAATAGAATATGAGAGGTTGATTTCTGTCTCTGTTCGCTTTCGGTTATTAAAATTTCAATTGGCTGGATAGTTCAATTTAGATCGCATGTATTCATGGATAACCTGCTCGCTGCAGGACTGGGTAATATTGCAAAATTGAAAAATCAGCATATTGTGCTGCGTGGTTATAAGAGTGCCGAAACAAATTCATGACTCCTGGGAAAAATCAAGGAGTAGCTCTATACCTTGACATAATAACGTTAATTGTTTTGAGAATTTAATTCGAAAAGTTATTTTATTGAGATTGCAATTTGATTGTTGTTTTCATTGTCTGTAAGAAGTACCTGATGTCTTTAGCGGATATTTCGAAAAAAATATACTGCGCCTCAATCGGAAAGATCTTATGATTACACAAATTCATGTAAGAGAATATGAGAGGTTGATTTCTGTCTCTGTTCGCTTTCGGTTTTTTAAAATTTCAATTGGCTGAACAGTTCAATTTAGATCGCATGTATTCATGAATAACTTGCTCGCTGCAGGTCTGGGTAATATTGTGAGGTTAAAAAATCAGCATATTTTGCTGCGTGGTTATAGGAGTGCTAAAATGATCTCATCATTCTCGAGAAAAATCAAGAAATAGCTCTATATATTGACATAATATCGTTAATTGATTTGAAAATTCAATTCGAAAAGTTATTCCATTGAGATTGCATTTTGATAGTCTTTTTCAATGCCTGTAAGAAATACCTGATGTCTTCAGATTATATTTGGGGAAAAATATACTGCGCCCGAATCGCAATAATCTCATGATTACACGAATTCTCGTGATAAAATATAATAGGTTGATTTCTGTATCTGTTCGCTTTTGGTTTTTTACAATTTCAATTGGCTGCACAGTTCAATTCAGATCGCATGTATTTATGAATAACCTGCTCGCTGCAGGACTGGATAATATTGTGAGTTTAAAAAATCAGCATATTTTGCTGCGTGGTTATAGGAGTGCTAAAATGATCTCATGACTCCTGGGAAAAATCAAGGAATGGCTCTATATATAGAGACCTAATAACGTTAATTGATTCCAAAATTTAATTCGAAAAGTTATTCTATTGAGATTGCATTTTGATTGTCTTTTTTAATGTCTGTAAGAATTACCTGTTGTCTTCAGATGATATTTCGTGAAAAATATACTGCGCCCCAATCGCAAATATCTCATGATTACACGAATTCACGTAATAGAATGTAATAGGTTGATTATAGTCTCTGTTCGATTTCGGTTTTTTAAAATTTCCATTGGCTAAACAGTTCAATTTAGATCGCATGTATTCATGGATAGCCTGCTCGCTGCAGGACTGGGTAATATTGCGAAATTTACAAAGTAGCATATTTTGATGCGTGGTTATAGGAGTGCTAAAATGATCCCATGACTCCCGGGGAAAATCAAGGAATGGCTCTATATATTGACATAATAACGTTAATTGAATTAAAAATTCAATTCGAAAAGTTATTCGATTGAGTTTGCATTTTCATTGTTGTTTTCAACGTCTGTAAAAAATACCTGATGTCTTCAGATGATATTTCGGGAAAATATACTGCGCCTCAATAGCAAGAATCTCATGATTACACGAATTCACGTGACAGAATATAAGAGGTTGATTTCCGTATCTAGTCGCTATCGGTTATTTAAAGTTTTAATTCGCTGAATAGTTACATTTAGATCGCAAGTATTTATGGATAACCTGCCCGCTACAGGACTTGGTAATATTGCAAAATTGAAAAATCAGCATATTTTGCTGCGTGGTTACAAGAAGGCTGAAACAAATTCATGACTGCTGGGAAATATCAAGGAGTAGCTCTATACCTTGACATAATAAAGTTAATTGATTTGGAAATTTTATTCGAAAAGTTATTTTATTGAGATTGCATTTTGATTGTTGTTTTCAATGTCTGTAAGAAGTACCTGATGTCTTTAGCGGATATTTCAGGCAAAATATACTGCGCCTCAACAGCAAGAATCTCATGATTACACGAATTCATGTAATAGAATATGAGAGGTTAATTTCTGTCTCTGTTCGCTTTCGGTTTTTTCAAATTTCAATTCGCTGAACAGTTCAATTTAGATCGCATGTATTTATGAATAAATTGCTCGATGCAGGACTGGGAAATATTGTGAGCTTAAAAAATCAGCATATTTTGCTGCGTGGTTATAGGAGTGCTAAAATGATCTCATGACTCCTGGTAAAAATCAAGGAATGGCTCTATATATTGACATAATAACGTTAATTGGTTTGAAAATTCAATTCGAAAAGTTATTTGATTGAGATTGCATTTTGATTGTTGTTTTCAATGTCTGTAAGAAGTACCTGATGTCTGTAGCGGATATTTCGGGAAAAATATACTGCGCCTCAATCGCAAGAATCTCATGATTACAGGAATTTATGTAATAGAATACGAGAGGTTGATTTCTGTCTCTGTTCGCTTTCGGTTTTTTAAAATTTCAATTCGCTGAACAGTTTAATTTAGATCGCATGTATTCATGAATAACTTGTTCGCTGCAGGACTGGGTAATATTGTGAGATCAAAAAATCAGCATATTTTGCAGCGTGGTTATAGAAGTGCTAAAATGATCTCATGACTCCTGGGAAATATCAAGGAGTAGCTCTATATATAGAGACCTAATAACGTTAATTAATTCCAACATTTAATTCGAAAAGTTATTCTATTGAGATTGCAATTTTATTGTCTTTTTCAATGTCTGTAAGAAATACCTGATGCGTTCAGATGATATTTCGTGAAAAATATACTGCGCCCCAATCGCAAGAATCTCATGATTACACGAATTCACGTGATAGAATATAATAGGTTGATTTCTGTCTCTGTTCGCTTTCGGTTTTTTAAAATCTCAATTGGCTGAATAGTTCAATTTAGATCGCATGTATTCATGGATAGCCTGCTCGCTGCAGGACTGGGTTATATTGCGAAATTGACAAAGTATCATATTTTGCTGCGTGGTTATAGAAGTGCTAAAATGATCCCATGACTCCCGGGGAATATCAAGGAATGGCTCTATATATTGACATGATAACGTTAATTGATTTGAAAATTCAATTCGAAAAGTTATTCGATTGAGATTGCATTTTGATTGTTGTTTTCAATGTCTGTAAAAAATACCTGATGTCATCAGATGATATTTCGAGGAAAATATACGGCGCCCCAATCGCATGAATTTCATAATTACACGAAATCACGTGATAGAATATAAGAAGTTGATTTCCGTATCTGTTCGCTTTCGGTTATTTAAAATTTCAATTCGCTGAATAGTTAAATTTAGATCGCAAGTATTTATGGATAACCTACCCGCTACAGGACTTGGTAATATTGCAAAATTGAAAAATCAGCATATTGTGCTGCGTGGTTATAAGAGTGCCGAAACAAATACATGACTCCTGGGAAAAATCAAGGAGTAGCTCTATACCTTGACATAATAACGTTAATTGTTTTGAAAATTTAATTCGAAAAGTTATTTTATTGAGATTGCAATGTGATTGTTGTTTTCAATGTCTGTAAAAAGTACCTGATGTCTTTAGCGGATATTTCGAAAAAAATATACTGCGCCTCAATCGGAAAGATCTCATGATTACACAAATTCATGTAAGAGAATATGAGAGGTTGATTTCTGTCTCTGTTCGCTTTCGGTTTTTTAAAATTTCAATTGGCTGAACAGTTCAATTTAGAACGCATGTATTCATGAATAACTTGCTCGCTGCAGGACTGGGTAATATTGTGAGGTTAAAAAATCAGCATATTTTGCTGCGTGGTTATAGGAGTGCTAAAATGATCTCATGATTCTCGAGAAAAATCAAGGAATAGCTCTATATAGTGACATAATATCGTTAATTGATTTGAAAATTCAATTCGAAAAGTTATTCCATTGAGATTGTATTTTGATAGTCTTTTTCAATGCCTGTAAGAAATACCTGATGTCTTCAGATTATATTTAGGGAAAAATATACTGCGCCCGAATCGCAAGAATCTCATGATTACACGAATTCACGTGATAAAATATAATAGGTTGATTTCTGTATCTGTTCGCTTTCGGTTTTTTACAATCTCAATTGGCTGCACAGTTCTATTCAGATCGCATGTATTTATGAATAACCTGCTCGCTGCAGGACTGGAAAATATTGTGAGATTAAAATATCAGCATATTTTGCTGCGTGGTTATAGGAGTGCTAAAATGATCTCATGACTCCTGGGAAAAATCAAGGAATGGCTCTATATATTGACATAATAACGTTAACTGATTTGAAAATTCAATTTGAAAAACTATTCTATTGAGATTGCATTTTGATTGATGTTTTCAATGTCTGTAAGAAATACCTGATGCCTTCAGCTGATATTTCGGGAAAAATATACTGCGCCACAATCGCAAGAACCTCATGATTACACGAATTCACGTTTTAGAATATAATAGGTTGATGTCTGTCTCTTTTCGCTTTCGGTTTTCTAAAATTTTAATTGGCTGAAAAGTCCAATTTAGATCGCACGTATTCATGGATAGTTTGCTCGCTGCAGGACTGGGTAAAATTGCGAAATTGAAAAATTAGCATATTTTGCTGCGTGGTTATAGCAGTGCTTAAATAATATCATGACTCACGGGAAAAATCAAGGAATGGCTCTATATATTGACATAATAACTTCAACTGATTTGAAAATTCAATTCCAAAAGTTATTCGATTGCGATTGCATTTTGATTGTTGTTTTCAATGTCTGTAAAAAATACCTGATGTCATCAGATGATATTTCGAGGAAAATATACTGCGCCTTAATCGCAAGAATTTCATGATGACACGAATTCACGTGGTAGAATATAAGAGGTTGATTTCCGTATTTATTCGCTTTCGGTTATTTAAAATTTTAATTCGCTGAATAGTTAAATTTAGATCGCAAGTATTCATGGATATCCTGCCAGATACAGAACTTAGTATTATTGTAAAATTGAAAGATCAACATATTTTGCTGCGTGGTTACAGGGGTGCTGAAACAAATTCATGACTCCTGGAAAAATCAAGGAGTAGCTCTAGACCTTGACATAATAACGGTAATTGATTTGAAAATTTAATTCGAAAAGTTATTTTATTGAGATTGCATTTTGATTGTTGTTTTCAATGTCTGTAAAAAGTACCTGATGTCTTTAGCGGATATTTCGGGAAAAATATACTGCGCCTCAATCGCAAGAATCTCATGATTACACGAATTCATGTAATAGAATATGAGAGGTTGTTTTCTGTCTCTGTTCGATTTCGGTTTTTCAAAATTTCAATTGGCTGGATAGTTCAATTTAGATCGCATGTATTAATGGATATCCTGCTCGCTGCAGGACTGAGTAATATTGCGAAATTGAAAAATTAGCATATTTTGCTGCGTGGTTATAGGAGTGCTAAAATGATCTCATGACTCCTGGGAAAAATCAAGGAATGGCTCTATATATAGAGGCCTAATAAGGTTAATTGATTCCAAAATTTAATTCGAAAAGTTATTCTATTGAGATTGCATTTTGATTGTCTTTTTCAATGTCTGTAAGAAATACCTGATGTCTTCAGATGATATTTCGGGAAAAATATACTGCGCCCCAATCGCAAGAATCTCATGATTACACGAATTCATGTGATAAAATATAATAGGTTGATGTCTGTCTCTGTTCGCTTTCGGTTTTCGGAAATTTTGATTCGCTGGATAGTTCAATTTAGATTGCATGTATTCATGAATAGCCTGCTCGCTGCAGGACTGGGTAATATTGCGAAATTGAAAAATAAGCATATTTTGCTGCGTGGTTATAAAAGTGCTGACATGAATTCATGACTTCTGGGAAAAATCAAGGAGTAGCTCTATATTTTGACATAATAACGTTAATTGATTCCAAAATTTAATTCGAAAAGTTATTCTATTGTGATTGCATTTTGATTGTCTATTTCAATGTCTGTAAGAAATACCTGATGTCATTAGATAATATTTCGAGGAAAATATACTGCGCCCCGATCGCAAGAATTTCATGATTACACGAATTCACGTGATAGAATATATAAGGTCGATTTCCGTATCTGTTCGCTTTCGGTTATTCAAAATTTCTATTCGCTGAATAGTTAAATTTAGATCGCAAGTATTTATGGATAACCTACCGGCTACAGCACTTGGTAATATTGCAAAATTGAAAAATTAGCATATTTTGCTGCGTGGTTATAAGAGTGCTGAAACAAATTCATGACTCCTGGGAAAAATCAAGAAGTAGCTCTATACCTTGACATAATAACGTTAATTGATTTGAAAATTTAATTCGAAAAATTATTATATTGAGATTGCATTTTGATTGTTGTTTTCAATGTCTGTAAGAAATACCTGATGTCTTTAGCGGATATTTCGGGAAAAATATACTGCGCCTCAATCGCAAGAATCTCATGATTACACGAATTCATGTAATAGAATATGAGAGGTTGATTTCTGTCTCTGTTCGCTTTCGGTTCTCAAAATTTCAATTGGCTGGATAGTTCAATTTAGATCGCATGTATTCATGGATAACCTGCTCGCTGCAGGACTGGGTAATATTGTGAGATTTGAAAACCAGCATATTTTGCTGCGTGGTTATGAGAGTGCTAAAATGATCTTATGACTCCTGGGAAAAATCAAGGAATGGCTCTATATATAGAGAGCTAATAACGTTAATTGATTCTAAAATTTAATTCGAAAAGTTATTCTATTGAGATTGCATTTTGATTGTCTTTTTCAATGTCTGTAAGAAATACCTGATGTCTTCAGATGACATTTCGGGAAAAATATACTGCGCCTCAATCGCAAGAATCTCATGATTACACGAATTCACGTGATAGAATATAATAGGTTGATTTCTGTCTCTGTTCGCTTTCGGTTTTTGAAAATTTCAATCGGATGCACAGTTCAATTCAGATCGCATGTATATATGAATAACCTGCCTGCTACAGGACTAAGTAATATTGCGAAATTAAAATCAGCATATTTTGTTGCGTGGTTATAAGAGTGCTGAAACAAATTCATGATTACTGGGAAAAATCAAGGTATAGCTCGAAACCTTGACATAATAACGTTAATTGATTTGAAAATTCAATTCGAAAATTTATTCGATCGAGATTGCATTTTGATTGTTGTTTCCAATGTCTGTAAGAAGTACCTGATGTCTTTAGCGAATATTGCGGGAAAAATATACTTTGCCTCAATCGCAAGAATCTCATGATTACACGAATTCATGTAATAGAATTTGAGAGGTCGATTTCTGTCTATGTTCGCTTTCGGTATTTTAAAATTTTAATTCGCTCAACAGTTCAATTTAGATCGCATGTATTCATGAATAACTTGTTCGCTGCAGGACTGAATAATATTGTGAGATTAAAAAATCAGAATATTTTGCTGCGTGGTTATAGGAGTGCTAAAATGATCTCATGACTCCTGGGAAAAGTCAAGGAATGGCTCTATATATTGACATAATAACGTTAACTGATTTGAAAATTCATTTTGAAAAACTATTCTATTGAGGTTGCATTTTGATTGATGTTTTCAATTTCTGTAAGAAATACCTGATGTCTTCAGATGATATTTCGGGAAAATATACTGCGCCTCAATCGCAAGAATCTCATGATTACACGAATTCACGTGACAGAATATAAGAGGTTGATTTCCGTATCTTGTCGCTTTCGGTTATTTAAAATTTTAATTCGCTGAATAGTTAAATTGAGATCGCAAGTATTTATGGACAACCTGCCCGCTACAGAACTTGGTAATATTGCAAAATTGAAAAATCAGCATATTTTGCTGCGTGGTTATAAGAGTGCTGAAACAAATTCATGACTCCTGGGAAAAATCAAGGAGTAGCTCCATACCTTGACATAATAACTTTAATTGATTTGAAAATTCAATTCCAAAAGTTGTTTTATTGAGATTGCCTTTTGATTGATGTTTTCAATTTCTGTAAGAAATACCTGATGTCTTCAGATTATATTTCGGGAAAAATATTCTGCGCCCCAATCGCAAGAATCTCATGATTACACGAATTCACGTGATAGAATATAATAGGTTGATTTCTGTCTCTGTTCGCTTTTGGTTTTGTAAAATTTCAATTGGCTGCACAGTTCAATTCAGATCGCATGTATTTATGAATAACCTGCGCGCTACAGGACTCGGTAAAATTGCAAAATTAAAAAATCCGCATATTTTGCTGCGTGGTTGTAAAAGTGCTGAAACAAATTCATGACTCCTGGGAAAAATCAAGGAGTAGCTCCATACCTTGACATAATAACTTTAATTGATTTGAAAATTCAATTCCAAAAGTTATTTTATTGCGATTGCCTTTTGATTGATGTTTTCAATTTCTGTAAGAAATACCTGATGTCTTCAGATTATATTTCGGGAAAAATATTCTGCGCCCCAATCGCAAGAATCTCATGATTACACGAATTCACGTGATAGAATGTAATAGGTTCATTTCTTTCTCCGTTCGCTTTCGGTTTTCTAAAATTTCAATTGGCTGCACAGTTCAATTCAGATCGCATGTATTTATGAATAACCTGCCCGCTACAGGACTTAGTAATATTGCAAATGTGAAAAATCAGCATATTTTGCTGCGTGGTTATAAGAGTGCTGAAACAAATTCATGACTCCTGGGAAAAATCAAGGAGTAGCTCCATACCTTGACATAATAACTTTAATTGATTTGAAAATTCAATTCCAAAAGTTATTTTATTGAGATTGCCTTTTGATTGATGTTTTCAATTTCTGTAAGAAATACCTGATGTCTTCAGATTATATTTCGGGAAAAATATTCTGCGCCCCAATCGCAAGTATCTCATGATTACACGAATTCACGTGATAGAATATAATAGGTTGATTTCTGTCTCTGTTCGCTTTTGGTTTTGTAAAATTTCAATTGGCTGCACAGTTCAATTCAGATCGCATGTATTTATGAATAACCTGCGCGCTACAGGACTCGGTAAAATTGCAAAATTAAAAAATCCGCATATTTTGCTGCGTGGTTGTAAAAGTGCTGAAACAAATTCATGACTCCTGGGAAAAATCAGAAGTAGCTCTATTCCTTGACATAATAACGTTAATTGATTTGAAAATTTAATTCGAAAAGTTATTTTATTGAGATTGCATTTTGATTGTTGTTTTCAATGTCTGTAAGAAGTACCTGATAAATTTAGCGGATATTTCCGGAAAAATATACTGTGCCTCAATCGCAAGAATCTCATGATTACACGAATTCATGTAATAGAATATGAGAGGTTGATTTCTGTCTCTGTTCGCTTTCGGTTTTTTAAAATTTCAATTGGCTGAATAGTTCGATTATAATCGCATGTATTAATGGATAACCTGCTCGCTGCAGGACTGGGTAATATTGTGAGATTGAAAAATCAGCATATTTTGATGCGTGGTTATGAGAGTGCTAAAATGATCTCATGACTCCTGGGAAAAATCAAGGAATGGCTCTATATATAGAGACCTAATAACGTGAATTGATTCCAAAATTAAATTCGAAAAGTTATTCTATTGAGATTGCATTTTGATTGTCTTTTTCAATGTATGTAAGAAATACCTGATATCTTCAGATGATATTTTGTGAAAAATATACTGCGCATTAATCGCAAGAATCTCATGATTACACGAATTCACGTGATAGAATATAATAGGTTTATTTCTTTCTCTGTTCGCTTTCGGTTTTTTAAAATTTCAATTGGCTGCACAGTTCAATTCAGATCGCATGTATTTATGAATAACCTGCCCGCTACAGGACTTAGTAATATTGCAAATGTGAAAAATCAGCATATTTTGCTGCGTGGTTATAAGAGTGCTGAAACAAATTCATGACTCTTGGGAAAAATCAAAGAGTAGCTCTATACTTTTACATAAAAACGTTAATTGATTTGAAAATTTAATTCGAAAAGTTATTTTATTGAGATTGCATTTCGATTGTTGTTTTCAATGTCTGTAAGAAGTACCTGATGTCTTTAGCGGACATTTCGGAAAAAATATACCGCTCCTCAATCGCAAGAATCTTATGATTACACAAATTCATGTAATAGAATATGAGAGGTTGATTTCTGTCTTTGTTCGCTTTCGGTTTTTTAAAATTTTAATTGGCTGAACAGTTCAATTTAGATCGCATGTGTTCATGGATAGCCTGCTCGCTGCAGGACTGGGTAATATTGCGAAATTGAAAAATTAGCATATTTTGCTGCTTGGTTATAAAAGTGCTAAAATGATCTCATGACTCCTGGGAAAAATCAAGTAATGGCTCTATATATTGACATAATAACCTGAATTAATTTGAAAATTGAATTCGAAAATTTATTCGATTGAGATTGCATTTTGATTGTTGTTTTCAATGTCTGTAAGAAGTACCTGATGTCTTTAGCGGATATTTCGGGAAAAATATACTGCGCCTCAATTGCAAGTATCTCCTGATTACACGAATTCATGTAATAGAATATGAGAGGTAGATTTCTGTCTCTGTTCGTTTTCGGTTTTTTAAAATTTCAATTAGCTGAATAGTTCAATTTAGATCGCATATATTCATGGATAACCTGCTAGCTGCGGGACTGGGTAATATTGTGAGATTAAAAAATCAGCATATTTTGCTGAGTGGTTATAGGAGTGCTAAAATGATCTCATGACTCCTGGGAAAAATCAAGGAACGCCTCTATACATTGACATAATAACGTTAATTGATTTGAAAATTCAATTTGAAAAACTATTCTATTGAGATTGCATTTTGATTGATGTTTTCAATGTCTGTTAGAAATACCTGATGTCTTCATATGATATTTCGGGAACAATATACTGCGCCACAATCGCAAGAATCTCATGATTACACGAATTCACGTGAAAGAATATAATAGGTTGATGTCTGCCTCTGTTCGCTTTCGGTTTTCTAAAATTTCAATTGGCTGAATAGTTTAATTTAGATTGCATGTATTCATGAATAACTTGCTCGCTGCAGGACTGGGTAATATTGTGAGATTGAAAAATCAGCATATTTTGCTGCGTGGTTATGAGAGTGCTAAAATGATCTAATGACTCCTGGGAAAAATCAAGGAATGGCTCTATATATAGAGACCTAATGAAGTTAATTGATTTCAAAATTTAATTCGAAAAGTTCTTATATTGAGATTGCATTTTATTGTCTTTTTCAATGTCTGTAAGAAATACCTGATGTCTTCAGATGATATTCCGGGAAAAATATACTGTGCCCCAATCGCAAGAATCTCATGATTACACGAATTCACGTTTTAGAATATAATAGGTTGATATCTGTCTCTGTTCGCTTACGGTTTTCTAAAATTTTAATTTGCTGAATAGTTCAATTTAGATCGCATGTATTAATGGATATACTGCTCGCTGCAGGACCAGGGAATATTGTGAGATTAAAAAATCAGCATATTTTGCTGCGTGGTTATGAGAGTGCTAAAATGATCTTATGACTCCTGGGAAAAATCAAGGAATGGCTCTATATATAGAGACCTAATAACGTTAATTGATTCCAAAATTAAATTCGCAAAGTTATTCTATTGAGATTGCATTTGGTTGATGTTTTTAATGTCTGTAAGAAATACCTGATGTCTTCAGATGATATTTTGGGCACAATATACTGCGCCCCAATCGCAAGAATCTCATGATTACACGAATTCACGTAACAGAATATAATTGGTTGATGTCTGGCTCTGTTCGCTTTCGGTTTTCTAAAATTTCAATTGACTAAATAGTTTGATTTAGATCGCATGTATTCATGGATATCCTGCTCGCTGCAGGACTGGGTAACATTGCAAAATTGAAAAATTAGCATATTTTGCTGCGTGGTTATAGTAGTGCTAAAATGATCTCATGACTCCTGGGAAAAATCAAGGAATTGCTCTCTATATTGACATAATAACGTTAACTGATTTGAAAATTTAATTTGAAAAAATATTCTATTGAGATTGCATTTTGATTGATGTTTGCAATTTCTGTAAGAAATACCTGATGTCTTCAGATGATATTTCGGGAAAATATACTGCGCCTCAATCGCAAGAATCTCATGATTACACGAATTCACGTGATAGAATATAATAGGTTGATTTCTGTCTCTGTTCGCTTTCGGTTTTTGAAAATTTCAATCGGATGCACAGTTCAATTCAGATCGCATGTATATATGAATAACCTGCCTGCTACAGGACTAAGTAATATTGCGAAATTAAAATCAGCATATTTTGTTGCGTGGTTATAAGAGTGCTGAAACAAATTCATGATTCCTGGGAAAAATCAAGGTATAGCTCGAAACCTTGACATAATAACGTTAATTGATTTGAAAATTCAATTCGAAAATTTATTCGATCGAGATTGCATTTTGATTGTTGTTTCCAATGTCTGTAAGAAGTACCTGATGTCTTTAGCGAATATTTCGGGAAAAATATACTGCGCCTCAATCGCAAGAATCTCATGATTACACGAATTCATGTAATAGAATTTGAGAGGTTGATTTCTGTCTATGTTCGCTTTCGGTATTTTAAAATTTTAATTCGCTCAACAGTTCAATTTAGATCGCATGTATTCATGAATAACTTGTTCGCTGCAGGACTGAATAATATTGTGAGATTAAAAAATCAGAATATTTTGCTGCGTGGTTATAGGAGTGCTAAAATGATCTCATGACTCCTGGGAAAAGTCAAGGAATGGCTCTATATATTGACATAATAACGTTAACTGATTTGAAAATTCATTTTGAAAAACTATTCTATTGAGGTTGCATTTTGATTGATGTTTTCAATTTCTGTAAGAAATACCTGATGTCTTCAGATGATATTTCGGGAAAATATACTGCGCCTCAATCGCAAGAATCTCATGATTACACGAATTCACGTGACAGAATATAAGAGGTTGATTTCCGTATCTTGTCGCTTTCGGTTATTTAAAATTTTAATTCGCTGAATAGTTAAATTTAGATCGCAAGTATTTATGGACAACCTGCCCGCTACAGAACTTGGTAATATTGCAAAATTGAAAAATCAGCATATTTTGCTGCGTGGTTATAAGAGTGCTGAAACAAATTCATGACTCCTGGGAAAAATCAAGGAGTAGCTCCATACCTTGACATAATAACTTTAATTGATTTGAAAATTCAATTCCAAAAGTTATTTTATTGAGATTGCCTTTTGATTGATGTTTTCAATTTCTGTAAGAAATACCTGATGTCTTCAGATTATATTTCGGGAAAAATATTCTGCGCCCCAATCGCAAGAATCTCATGATTACACGAATTCACGTGATAGAATGTAATAGGTTCATTTCTTTCTCCGTTCGCTTTCGGTTTTCTAAAATTTCAATTGGCTGCACAGTTCAATTCAGATCGCATGTATTTATGAATAACCTGCCCGCTACAGGACTTAGTAATATTGCAAATGTGAAAAATCAGCATATTTTGCTGCGTGGTTATAAGAGTGCTGAAACAAATTCATGACTCCTGGGAAAAATCAAGGAGTAGCTCCATACCTTGACATAATAACTTTAATTGATTTGAAAATTCAATTCCAAAAGTTATTTTATTGAGATTGCCTTTTGATTGATGTTTTCAATTTCTGTAAGAAATACCTGATGTCTTCAGATTATATTTCGGGAAAAATATTCTGCGCCCCAATCGCAAGTATCTCATGATTACACGAATTCACGTGATAGAATATAATAGGTTGATTTCTGTCTCTGTTCGCTTTTGGTTTTGTAAAATTTCAATTGGCTGCACAGTTCAATTCAGATCGCATGTATTTATGAATAACCTGCGCGCTACAGGACTCGGTAAAATTGCAAAATTAAAAAATCCGCATATTTTGCTGCGTGGTTGTAAAAGTGCTGAAACAAATTCATGACTCCTGGGAAAAATCAGAAGTAGCTCTATTCCTTGACATAATAACGTTAATTGATTTGAAAATTTAATTCGAAAAGTTATTTTATTGAGATTGCATTTTGATTGTTGTTTTCAATGTCTGTAAGAAGTACCTGATAAATTTAGCGGATATTTCCGGAAAAATATACTGTGCCTCAATCGCAAGAATCTCATGATTACACGAATTCATGTAATAGAATATGAGAGGTTGATTTCTGTCTCTGTTCGCTTTCGGTTTTTTAAAATTTCAATTGGCTGAATAGTTCGATTATAATCGCATGTATTAATGGATAACCTGCTCGCTGCAGGACTGGGTAATATTGTGAGATTGAAAAATCAGCATATTTTGATGCGTGGTTATGAGAGTGCTAAAATGATCTCATGACTCCTGGGAAAAATCAAGGAATGGCTCTATATATAGAGACCTAATAACGTGAATTGATTCCAAAATTAAATTCGAAAAGTTATTCTATTGAGATTGCATTTTGATTGTCTTTTTCAATGTATGTAAGAAATACCTGATATCTTCAGATGATATTTTGTGAAAAATATACTGCGCATTAATCGCAAGAATCTCATGATTACACGAATTCACGTGATAGAATATAATAGGTTTATTTCTTTCTCTGTTCGCTTTCGGTTTTTTAAAATTTCAATTGGCTGCACAGTTCAATTCAGATCGCATGTATTTATGAATAACCTGCCCGCTACAGGACTTAGTAATATTGCAAATGTGAAAAATCAGCATATTTTGCTGCGTGGTTATAAGAGTGCTGAAACAAATTCATGACTCTTGGGAAAAATCAAAGAGTAGCTCTATACTTTTACATAAAAACGTTAATTGATTTGAAAATTTAATTCGAAAAGTTATTTTATTGAGATTGCATTTCGATTGTTGTTTTCAATGTCTGTAAGAAGTACCTGATGTCTTTAGCGGACATTTCGGAAAAAATATACTGCTCCTCAATCGCAAGAATCTTATGATTACACAAATTCATGTAATAGAATATGAGAGGTTGATTTCTGTCTTTGTTCGCTTTCGGTTTTTTAAAATTTTAATTGGCTGAACAGTTCAATTTAGATCGCATGTGTTCATGGATAGCCTGCTCGCTGCAGGACTGGGTAATATTGCGAAATTGAAAAATTAGCATATTTTGCTGCTTGGTTATAAAAGTGCTAAAATGATCTCATGACTCCTGGGAAAAATCAAGTAATGGCTCTATATATTGACATAATAACCTGAATTAATTTGAAAATTGAATTCGAAAATTTATTCGATTGAGATTGCATTTTGATTGTTGTTTTCAATGTCTGTAAGAAGTACCTGATGTCTTTAGCGGATATTTCGGGAAAAATATACTGCGCCTCAATTGCAAGTATCTCCTGATTACACGAATTCATGTAATAGAATATGAGAGGTAGATTTCTGTCTCTGTTCGTTTTCGGTTTTTTAAAATTTCAATTAGCTGAATAGTTCAATTTAGATCGCATATATTCATGGATAACCTGCTAGCTGCGGGACTGGGTAATATTGTGAGATTAAAAAATCAGCATATTTTGCTGAGTGGTTATAGGAGTGCTAAAATGATCTCATGACTCCTGGGAAAAATCAAGGAACGCCTCTATACATTGACATAATAACGTTAATTGATTTGAAAATTCAATTTGAAAAACTATTCTATTGAGATTGCATTTTGATTGATGTTTTCAATGTCTGTTAGAAATACCTGATGTCTTCATATGATATTTCGGGAACAATATACTGCGCCACAATCGCAAGAATCTCATGATTACACGAATTCACGTGAAAGAATATAATAGGTTGATGTCTGCCTCTGTTCGCTTTCGGTTTTCTAAAATTTCAATTGGCTGAATAGTTTAATTTAGATTGCATGTATTCATGAATAACTTGCTCGCTGCAGGACTGGGTAATATTGTGAGATTGAAAAATCAGCATATTTTGCTGCGTGGTTATGAGAGTGCTAAAATGATCTAATGACTCCTGGGAAAAATCAAGGAATGGCTCTATATATAGAGACCTAATGAAGTTAATTGATTTCAAAATTTAATTCGAAAAGTTCTTATATTGAGATTGCATTTTATTGTCTTTTTCAATGTCTGTAAGAAATACCTGATGTCTTCAGATGATATTTCGGGAAAAATATACTGTGCCCCAATCGCAAGAATCTCATGATTACACGAATTCACGTTTTAGAATATAATAGGTTGATGTCTGTCTCTGTTCGCTTACGGTTTTCTAAAATTTTAATTTGCTGAATAGTTCAATTTAGATCGCATGTATTAATAGATATACTGCTCGCTGCAGGACCAGGGAATATTGTGAGATTAAAAAATCAGCATATTTTGCTGCGTGGTTATGAGAGTGCTAAAATGATCTTATGACTCCTGGGAAAAATCAAGGAATGGCTCTATATATAGAGACCTAATAACGTTAATTGATTCCAAAATTAAATTCGCAAAGTTATTCTATTGAGATTGCATTTGGTTGATGTTTTTAATGTCTGTAAGAAATACCTGATGTCTTCAGATGATATTTTGGGCACAATATACTGCGCCCCAATCGCAAGAATCTCATGATTACACGAATTCACGTAACAGAATATAATTGGTTGATGTCTGGCTCTGTTCGCTTTCGGTTTTCTAAAATTTCAATTGACTAAATAGTTTGATTTAGATCGCATGTATTCATGGATATCCTGCTCGCTGCAGGACTGGGTAACATTGCAAAATTGAAAAATTAGCATATTTTGCTGCGTGGTTATAGTAGTGCTAAAATGATCTCATGACTCCTGGGAAAAATCAAGGAATTGCTCTCTATATTGACATAATAACGTTAACTGATTTGAAAATTTAATTTGAAAAAATATTCTATTGAGATTGCATTTTGATTGATGTTTGCAATTTCTGTAAGAAATACCTGATGTCTTCAGATGATATTTCGGGAAAATATACTGCGCCTCAATCGCAAGAATCTCATGATTACACGAATTCACGTGACAGAGTATAAGAGGTTGATTTCCGTATCTAGTCGCTTTCGGTTATTTAAAATTTTATTTCGCTGAATAGTTAAATTTAGATCGCAAGTATTTATGGATAACCTGCCCGCTACAGGACTTGGTAATATTGCAAAATTGAAAAATCAGCATATTTTGCTGCGCGGTTACTAGAGTGCTGAAAAAAATTCATGACTGCTGGGAAATATCAAGGAGTAGCTCTATACCTTGACATAATAACGTTAATTGATTTGGAAATTTAATTCGAAAAGTTATTATATTGAGATTGCATTTTGATTGTTGTTTTCAATGTCTGTAAGAACTACCTGATGTCTTTTGCGGATATTTTAGGAAAAATATACTGCGCCTCAATCGCAAGAATCTCATGATTACACGAATTCATGTAATAGAATATGAGAGGTTAATTTCTGTCTCTGTTCGCTTTCGGTTTTTTCAAATTTCAATTCGCTGAACAGTTCAATTTAGATCGCATGTATTTATGAATAAATTGCTCGATGCAGGACTAGGAAATATTGTGAGCTTAAAAAATCAGCATATTTTGCTGCGTGGTTATAGGAGTGCTAAAATGATCTCATGACTCCTGGTAAAAATCAAGGAATGGCTCTATATATTGACATAATAACGTTAATTGGTTTGAAAATTCAATTCGAAAAGCTATTCGATTGAGATTGCATTTTGATTGTTGTTTTCAATGTCTGTAAGAAGTACCTGATGCCTTGAGCGGATATTTCGGGAAAAATATACTGCGCCTCAATCGCAAGAATCTCATGATTACACGAATTTATGTAATACAATACGAGAGGTTGGTTTCTGTCTCTGTTCGCTTTCGGTTTTTTCAAATTTCAATTCGCTGAACAGTTCAATTTAGATCGCATGTATTCATGAATAACTTGCTCGCTGCAGGACTGGGTAATATTGTGAGATTGAAAAATAAGCTTATTTTGCTGCGTGATTATGAGAGTGCTAAAATGATCTAATGACTCCTGGGAAAAATCAAGGAATGGCTCTATATATAGAGACCTAATAACGTTAATTGATTCCAAAATTTAATTCGAAAAGGTATTCTATTGAGATTGCATTATGATTGTCTTTTTCAATGTCTGTAAGAAATACCTGATGTCTTCAGATGATATTTCGTGAAAAATATACTGCGCCCCAATCGCAAGAATCTCATGATTACACGAATTCACGTAATAGAATATAATAGGTTGATTTCTGTCTCTGTTCGCTTTCGGTTTTTTAAAATTTCAATTGGCTGAATAGTTCAATTTAGATCGCATGTATTCATGGATAGCCTGCTCGCTGCAGGACTGGGTAATATTGCGAAATTTACAAAGTAGCATATTTTGATGCGTGGTTATAGGAGTGCTAAAATGATCTCATGATTCCCGAGAAAAATCAAGAAATAGCTCTATATATTGACATAATATCGTTAATTGATTTGAAAATTCAATTCGAAAAGTTATTTAATTGAGATTGCATTTTGATAGTCTTTTTCAATGCCTGTAAGAAATACCTGATGTCTTCAGATTATATTTGGGGAAAAATATACTGCGCTCGAATCGCAAGAATCTCATGATTACACGAATTCACGTGATAAAATAAAATAGGTTGATTTCTGTATCTGTTCGCTTTCGGTTTTTTACAATTTCAATTATCTGCACAGTTCAATTCAGATCGCATGTATTTATGAATAACCTGCTCGCTGCAGGACTGGATAATATTGTGAGATTAAAAAATCAGCATATTTTGCTGCGTGGTTATAGGAGTGCTAAAATGATCTCATGACTCCTGGGAAAAATCAAGGAATGGCTCTATATATTGACATAATAACTTCAACTGATTTGAAAATTCAATTCAAAAAGTTATTCGATTGCGATTGCATTTTGATTGTTGTTTTCAATGTCTGTAAGAAATACCTGATGTCTTCAGATTATATTTCGCTAAAAATATACTGCGCCTCAATCGCAAGAATCTCATGATTACACGAATTCATGTAATAGAATATGAGAGGTTGATTTCCGTCTCTGTTCGCTTTCGGTTTTCTAAAATTTCAATTAGCTGAATAGTTCAATTTAGATCGCATGTATTCATGGATAACCTGCTCGCTGCAGGACTGGGTAATATTGTGAGATTGAAAAATCAGCATATTTTGCTGCGTGGTTATGAGAGTGCTAAAACGATATCATGACTTCGGGAAAAATCAAGGAATGGCTCTATATATAGCGACCTAATAACGTTAATTGATTCCAAAATTTAATTCGAAAAGTTATTCTATTGAGATTGCATTTTGATTGTCTTTTTCAATGTCTGTAAGAAATATCTGATGTCATTAGATAATATTTCGAGGAAAATATACTGCGCCCCAATCGCAAGAATTTCATGATTACACGAATTCACGTGATAGAATATATAAGGTCGATGTCCGTATCTGTTCGCTTTCGGTTATTTAAAATTTCTATTCGCTGAATAGTTAAATTTTGATCGCAAGTATTTATGGATAACCTACCGGCTACAGCACTTGGTAATATTGCAAAATTGAAAAATTAGCATATTTTGCTGCGTGGTTATAAGAGTGCTGAAACAAATTCATGACTCCTGGGAAAAATCAAGGAGTAGCTCTATACCTTGACATAATAACGTTAATTGATTTGAAAATTTAATTCGAAAAGTTATTATATTAAGATTGCATTTTGATTGTTGTTTTCAATGTCTGTAAGAAATACCTGATGTCTTTAGCGGATATTTCGGGAAGAATATACTGCGCCTCAATCGCAAGAATCTCATGATTACACGAATTCATGTAATAGAATATGAGAGGTTGATTTCTGTCTCTGTTCGCTTTCGGTTCTTAAAATTTCAATTGGCTGGATAGTTCAATTTAGATCGCATGTATTCATGGATAACCTGCTCGCTGCAGGACTGGGTAATATTGTGAGATTTGAAAACCAGCATATTTTGCTGCGTGGTTATGAGAGTGCTAAAATGATCTTATGACTCCTGGGAAAAATCAAGGAATGGCTCTATATATAGAGACCTAATAACGTTAATTGATTCAAAAATTTGATTCAAAAAGTTATTCTATTGAGATTGCATTTTGATTGTCTTTTTCAATGTCTGTAAGAAATACCTGATGTCTTCAGATGACATTTCGGGAAAAATATACTGCGCCTCAATCGCAAGAATCTCATGATTACACGAATTCACGTGATAGAATATAATAGGTTGATTTCTGTCTCTGTTCGCTTTCGGTTTTTGAAAATTTCAATCGGATGCACAGTTCAATTCAGATCGCATGTATATATGAATAACCTGCCTGCTACAGGACTTAGTAATATTGCGAAATTAAAATCAGCATATTTTGTTGCGTGGTTATAAGAGTGCTGAAACAAATTCATGATTCCTGGGGAAAATCAAGGAGTAGCACGAAACCTTGACATAATAACGTTAATTGATTTGAAAATTCAATTCGAAAAGTTATTCGATTGAGATTGCATTTTGATTGTTGTTTTCAATGTCTGTAAAAAATACCTGATGTCATCAGATGATATTACGAGGAAAATATACTGCGCCCCAATCGCAAGAATCTCATGATTACACGAATTCACGTGACAGAATATAATTGGTTGATGTCTGTCTCTGTTCGCTTTCGGTTTTCTAAAATTTCAATTGGCTGAATAGTTCAATTTAGATCGCATGTATTAATGGATAGCCTGCTCGCTGCAGGACTAGGGAATATTGCGAAATTATAAAATTAGCATATTTTGCTGCGTGGTTATAGGAGTGCTAAAATGATCTCATGACTCCTGAGGAAAATCAAGGAATGGCTGTATATATTGACATAATAACGTTAATTGATTTGAAAATTCAATTCGAAAAGTTATTCGATTGAGATTGCATTTTGTTTGTTGTTTTCAATGTCTGTAAGAAGTACCTGATGTCTTGAGCAGATATTTCGGGAAAAATATACTGCGCCTCAATCGCAAGAATCTCATGATTACACGAATTTATGTAATAGAATACGAGAGGTTGGTTTTCGTCTCTGTTCGCTTTCGGTTTTTTAAAATTTCATTTCGCTGAAACGTTCAATTTAGATCGCATGTATTCATGAATAACTTGCTCGCTGCAGGACTGGGTAATATTGTGAGATTAAAAAATCAGCTTATTTTGCTGCGTGGTCATGAGAGTGCTAAAATGATCTAATGACTCCTGGGAAAAATCAAGGAATGGCTCTATATATAGAGACCTAATAACGTTAATTGATTCCAAAATTTAATTCGAAAAATTATTCTATTGAGATTTAATTTTGATTGTCTTTTTCCATGTCTTAAATAAATACCTGATGTCTTCAGATGATATTTCGTGAAAAATATACTGCGCCCCGATCGCAAGAATCTCATGATTACACGAATTCACGTGATAGAACATAAGAGTTTGATTTCCGTATCTGTTCGCTTTCGGTAATTTAAAATTTCAATTCGCTGAATAGTTAAATTTAGATCGCAAGTATTTATGGATAACCTACCCGCTACAGGACTTGGAAATATTGCAAAATTGATAAATCAGCATATTTTGCTGCGTGGTTATAAAAGTGCTGAAACAAATTCACGACTCCTGGGAAAAATCAAGTAGTAGCTCTATACCTTGACATAATAACGTTAATTGATTTGAAAATTTATTTCGAAAAGTTATTTTATTCAGATTGCAATTTGATTGTTGTTTCCAATGTCTGTAAGAAGTACCTGATTTCTTTAGCGGATATTAAGGAAAAAATATACTGCGCCTCAATCGGAAAGATCTCATGATTACACTAATTCATGTAAGAGAATATGAGAGGTTGATTTCTGTCTCTGTTCGCTTTCGGTTTTTTAAAATTTCAATTCGCTAAACAGTTTAATTAAGATCGCATGTATTCATGGATAACCTGCTCGCTGCAGGACTGGGTAATATTGTTAGATTTGAAAACCAGCATATTTTGCTGCGTGGTTATAGGAGTGCTAAAATGATCTCATGATTCTCGAGAAAAATCAAGGAATAGCTCTATATATTGACATAATATCGTTAATTGATTTGAAAATTCAATTCGAAAAGTTATTCCATTGGGTTGCATTTTGATAGTCTTTTTCAATGCCTGTAAGAAATACCTGATGTCTTCAGATTATATTTGGTAAAAAATATACTGCGCCCGAATCGCAAGAATCTCATGATTACACGAATTCTCGTGATAAAATATATTAGGTTGATTTCTGTATCTGTTCGCTTTCGGTTTTTTACAATTTCAATTGGCTGCACAGTTCAATTCAGATCGCATGTATTTATGAATAACCTGCTCGCTGCAGGACTGGATAATATTGTGAGATTAAAAAATCAGCATATTTTGCTGCGTGGTTATAGGAGTGCTGAAATGATCTCATGACTCCTGGGCAAAATCAAGGAATGGCTCTATATATAGAGACCTAATAACGTTAATTGATTCCAAAATTTAATTCGAAAAGTTATTCTATTGAGATTGCATTTTGATTGTCTTTTTTAATGTCTGTAAGATATACCTGATGTCTTCAGATGATATTTCGGAACAATATACTGCGCCCCAATCGCAAGAATCTCATGATTACACGAATTCACGTGATAGAATATAATAGGTTGATGTCTGTCTCTGTTCGCTTTTGGTTTTCTAAAATTTCAATTGGCTGAATAGTTCAATTTAGATCGCATGTATTCATGAATAACTTGCTCGCTGCAGGACTGGGTAATATTGTGAGAGTTAAAAATCAGCATATTTTGCTGCGTGGTTATGAGAGTGCTAAAATGATCTGATGACTCCTGGGAAAAATCAAGGAATGGCTCTATATATAGACACCTAATAACGTTAATTAATTCCAAAATTTAATTCGAAAAGTTATTCTATTGAGATTGCATTTTGATTGTCTTTTTCAATGTCTGTAAGAAATACCTGATGTTTTGAGATGATATTTTGTGAAAAATATACTGCGCCCCAATCGCAAGAATCTCATTATTACACGAATTCACGTGATAGCATATAATAGGTTGATTTCTGTCTCTGTTCGCTTTCGGTTTTTTAAAATTTCAATTGGCTGAATAATTCAATTTAGTTCGAATGTATTCATGGATAGCCTGCTCGCTGCAGGACTGAGTAATATTGCGAAATTGACAAAGTAGCATATTTTGCTGCGTGGTTATAGCAGTGCTAAAATGATCTCATGACTCCCGGGGAAAATCAAGGAATGGCTCTATATATTGACATAATAACGTTAATTGATTTGAAAATTCAATTCGAAAAGTTATTCGATTGAGATTGCATTTTGATTGTTGTTTTCAATATCTGTAAAAAATACCTGATGTCATCAGATGATATTTCGAGGAAAATTTACTGCGCCCCAATCGCAAGAATTTCATGATTACACGAACTCACGTGATAGAATATAAGAGTTTGATTTCCGTATCTGTTCGCTTTCGGTTATTTAAAATTTCAATTCGCTGAATAGTTAAATTTAGATCGCAAGTATTTATAGATAACCTACCCGCTACAGGACTTGGTAATATTGCAAAATTGATAAATCAGCATATTTTGCTGCGTGGTTATAAGAGTGCTGAAACAAATTCATGACTCCTGGGAAAAATCAAGGAGTAGCTCTATACCTTGACATAATAACGTTAATTGATTTGAAAATTTAATTCGAAAAGTTATTTTATTGAGATTGCATTTTGATTGTTGTTTTCAATGTCTGTAAAAAATACCTGATGTCATCAGATGATATTACGAGGAAAATATACTGCGCCTCAATCGCAAGAATCTCATGATTACACGAATTCATGTAATAGAATATGAGAGGTTGATTTTTGTCTCTGTTCGCTTTCGGTTTTTTAAAATTTCAATTAGCTGAATAGTTCAATTTAGATCGCATGTTTTAATGGACAAGCTGCTCGCTGCAGGACTGGGTAATATTGTGAGATTTAAAAATCAGCATATTTTGCTGCGTGGTTATGAAAGTGCTAAAATGATCTCATGACTCCTGGGAAAAATCAAGGAATGGCTCGATATATAGAGACCTAATAACGTTAATTGATTTGAACATTCAATTCGAAAAGTTATTCTATTGAGATTGCATTTTGATTGTCTTTTTCAATGTCTGTAAGAAATACCTAATGTCTTCAGATGATATTTCGTGATAAATATACTGCGCCCCAATCGCAAGAATCTCATGATTACACGAATTCACGTGACAGAATACAATAGGTTGATGTCTGTCTCTGTTCGCTTTCGGTTTTCTAAAATTTCAATTGGCTGAATAGTACAATTTAGATCGCATGTATTTATGGATATCCTGCTCGCAGCAGGACTGGGTAATATTGCGAAATTGAAAAATTAGCACATTTTGCTGCGTGGTCATGAAAGTGCTAAAATGATCTAATGACTCCTGGGAAAAATCAAGGAATGGCTCTATATAGAGAGACCTAATAACGTTAATTGATTCCAAAATTTAATTCGAAAAGTTATTCTATTGAGATTGCATTTTGATTGTCTCTTTCAATGTCTGTAAAAAATACCTGATGTCTTCAGATGATATTTCGTGAAAAATATACTGCGCCCCAATCGCAAGAATCTCATGATTACACGAATTCACGTGATAGAATATAATAGGTTGATTTATGTCTCTGTTCGCTTTCGGTTTTTTAAAATTTCAATTGGCTGAATAGTTCAATTTAGATCGCATGTATTCATAAATAGCCTGCTCGCTGCAGGACTGAGTAATATTGCTAAATTCACAAAGTAGCCTATTTTGCTGCGTGGTTATAGGAGTGCTAAAATGATCCCATGACTCCCGGGGAAAATCAAGGAATGGCTCTATATATTGACATAATAAGGTTAATTGATTAAAAAATTCAATTCGAAAAGTTATTCGATTGAGTTTGCATTTTCATTGTTGTTTTCAATGTCTGTAAAAAATACCTGATGTCATCAGATGATATTTCGAGGAAAATATACTGCGCCCCAATCGCAAGAATTTCATGATTACACGAACTCACGTGATAGAATATAATAGTTTGATTTCCGTATCTGTTCGCTTTCGGTAATTTAAAATTTCAATTCGCCGAATAGTTAAATTTAGATCGCAAGTATTCATGGATAACCTACCCGCTACAGGACTTGGTAATATTGCAAAATTGATAAATCAGCATATTTTGCTGCGTGGTTATAAGAGTGCTGAAACAAATTCATGACTCCTGGGAAAAATCAAGGAGAAGCTCTATACCTTGACATAATAACGTTAATTGATTTGAAAATTTATTTCGAAAAGTTATTTTATTCAGATTGCAATTTGATTGTTGTTTCTAATGTCTGTAAAAAGTACCTGATTTCTTTAGCGGATATTTCGGAAAAAATATACTGCGCCTCAATCGGAAAGATCTCATGATTACACGAATTCATGTAAGAGAATATGAGAGGTTGATTTCTGTCTCTGTTCGCTTTCGGTTTTTTAAAATTTCAATTCGCTAAACAGTTCAATTTAGATCGCATGTATTCATGAATAACCTGCTCGCTGCAGGACTGGCTAATATTGTGAGATTTGAAAACCAGCATATTTTGCTTCGTGGTTATGAGAGTGCTAAAATGATCTTATGACTCCTATGAAAAATCAAGGAATGGCTCTATATATAGAGACCTAATAACGTTAATTGATTCCAAAATTTAATTCGAAAAGTTATTCTATTGAGATTGCATTTTGATTGTCCTTTATAATGTCTGTAAGAAATACCTGATGTCTTCAGATGATATTTCGGGAAAAATATACTGCGCCTCGATCGCAAGAATCTCATGATTACACGAATTCACGTGATAGAATATAAGACGTTGATTTCCGTATCTATTCGCTTTCGGTTATTTAAAATTTTGATTCGCTGAATAGTTAAATTTAGATCGCAAGTATCCATGGACAACCTGCCCGCTACAGGACTTGGTAATATTGCAAAATTGAAAAATCAATACATTTTGCTGCGTGGTTACAAGAGTGCTGAAACAAATTCATGACTCCTGGGAAAAATCAAGGAGTAGCTCGATACCTTGACATAATAACGTTAATTGATTTGAAAATTCAATTCGAAAAGTTATTCGATTGAGATTGCATTTTGATTGTTGTTTTCAATGACTGTAAAAAATACATGTTGTCATCAGATGATATTTCGAGGAAAATATACTGCGCCCGAATCGCAAGAATCTCATGATTACACTAATTCACGTGATAGAATATAATAGGTTGATTTCTGTATCTGTTCGCTTTCGGTTTTTTAAAATTTCAATTGGCTGCACAGTTCAATTCAGATCGCATGTATTTATGAATAATTTGCACGCTGCAGGACTGGGTAATATTGTGAGATTAAAAAATCAGCATATTTTGCTGCGTGGTTATAGCAGTGGTAAAATTATCTCATGACTCCCGGGGAAAATCAAGGAATAGCTCTATATATTGACATAATAACGTTAATTGATTTGAAAATTCAATTCGAAAAGTTATTCGATTGAGATTGCATTTTGATTGTTGTTTTCAATGTCTGTAAAAAATACCTGATGTCATCAGATGATATTTCGAGGAAAATATACTGCGCCCCAATCGCAAGAATTTCATGATTACACGAACTCACGTGATAGAATATAAGAGTTTGATTTCCGTATCCGTTCGCTTTCGGTTATTTAAAATTTCAATTCGCTGAATAGTTAAATTTAGATCGCAAGTATTTATAGATAACCTACCCGCTACAGGACTTGGTAATATTTCAAAATTGATAAATCAGCATATTTTGCTGCGTGGTTATAAGAGTGCTGAAACAAATTCATGACTCCTGGGAAGAATCAAGGAGTAGCTCTATACCTTGACATAATAACGTTAATTGATTTGAAAATTTGATTCGAAAAGTTATTTTATTAAGATTGCATTTTGATTGTTGTTTTCAAAGTCTGTAAAAAATACCTGATGTCATCAGATGATATTACGAGGAAAATATACTGCGCCCCAATCGCAAGAATCTCATGATTACACAAATTCATGTAATAGAATATGAGAGGTTGATTTTTGTCTCTGTTCGCTTTCGGTTTTTTAAAATTTCAATTAGCTGAATAGTTCAATTTAGATCGCATGTATTAATGGATATCCTGCTCGCTGCAGGACTGGATAAAATTGCGAAATTGAAAAATTAGCATATTTTGCTGCGTGGTTATAGGAGTGCTAAAATGATCTCATGACTTCTGGGAAAAATCAAGGAATGGCTCTATATATTGACATAATAACCTGAATTGATTTGAAAATTCAATTCGAAAATTTATTCGATCGAGATTGCATTTCGATTGTTGTTTTCAATGTCTGTAAGAAGCACCTGATGTCTATAGCGGATATTTCGGGAAAAATATACTGTGCCTCAATCGCAAGAATCGCATGATTACACGAATTCATGTAATAGAATATGAGAGGTTGATTTCTGTCTTGGTTCGCTTTCGGTTTTTTTAAATTTCAATTGGCTGAACAGTTCAATTTGGATCGCATGTATTCATGAATAACTTGTTCGCTGCAGGACTGGGTAATGTTGCGAGATTAGAAAATCAGCATATTTTGCTGCGTGGTTATAGGAGTGCTAAAATGATCTCATGACTCCTGGGAAAAATCAAGGAATGGCTCTATATATAGAGACCTAATAACGTTAATTGATTCCAAAATTTAATTCGAAAAGTTATTCTATTGACATTGCATTTTGATTGATGTTTTCAATGTCTGTAAGAAATACCTGATGTCTTCAGATGATATTTCGTGGAAAATATACTGCACCCCAATCGCAAGAATCTCATGATTACACGAATTCACGTGACAGAATATAATAGGTTGATATCTGTCTCTGTTCGCTTTCGGTTTTCTAAAATTTCAATTGGCTGAATTGTTCGATTTAGATCGCATGTATTCATGGATATCCTGCTCGCTGCAGGACTGGGTAATATTGCGAAATTGAAAAATTAGCATATTTTGCTGCGTGGTTATAGGAGTGCTAAAATGATCTCATGAGTTCTAGGTAAAATCAAGGAATGGCTCTATATATTGACATAATAACCTGAATTGATTTGAAAATTCAATTCGAAAATTTATTCGATCGAGATTGCATTTTGATTGTTGTTTCCAATGTCTGTAAGAAGTACCTGATGTCTTTAGCGAATATTTCGGGAAAAATATACTGCGCCTCAATCGCAAGAATCTCATGATTACACGTATTCATGTTATAGAATTTGAGAGGTTGATTTCTGTCTCTGTTCGCTTTCGGTTTTTTTAAATTTCAATTGGCTGAACAGTTCAATTTAGATCGCATGTATTCATGAATAACTTGTTCGCTGCAGGACTGGGTAATATTGTGAGCTTAAAAATTCAGCAAGTTTTCCTGCGTGGTTATAGTAGTTCTAAAATGATCTCATGACTCCTGGGAAAAATCAAGGAATGGCTCTATATATAGACCTAATAACGTTAATTGATTCCAAAATTTAATTCGAAAAGTTATTCTATTGAGATTGCATTTTGATTGATGTTTTCAATGTCTGTAAGAAATACCTGATGTCTTCAGATGATATTTCGTGGAAAATATACTGCGCCCCAATCGCAAGAATCTCATGATTACACGAATTCACGTGACAGAATATAAGAGGTTGATTTCCGTATCTAGTCGCTTTCGGTTATTTAAAATTTTAATTCGCTGAATAGTTAAATTTAGATCGCAAGTATTTATGGATAACCTGCCCGCTACAGGACTTGGTAATATTGCAAAATTGAAAAATCAGCATATTTTGCTGCGTGGTTACAAGAGTGCTGAAACAAATTCATGACTCCTGGGAAATATCAAGGAGTAGCTCTATACCTTGACATAATAACGTTAATTGATTTGGAAATTTAATTCGAAAAGTTATTTTATTGAGATTGCATTTTGATTGTTGTTTCTAATGTCTGTAAGAAGTACCCGATGTCTTTAGCGGATATTTCGGGTAAAATATACAGCGCCTCAATCGCAAGAATCTCATGATTACACGAATTCATGTAATAGAATATGAGAAGTTAATTTCTGTCTCTGTTCGCTTTCGATTTTTTCAAATTTCAATTCGCTGAACAGTTCAATTTAGATCGCATGTATTCATGAATAAATTGCTCGATGCAGGACTGGGAAATATTGTGAGCTTAAAAAATCAGCATATTTTGCTGCGTGGTTATAGAAGTTTTAAAATGATCTCATGACTCCTGGGAAAAATCAAGGAATGGCTCTATATATAGACCTAATAACGTTAATTGATTCCAAAATTTAATTCGAAAAGTTATTCTATAGAGATTGCATTTTGATTGATGTTTTCAATGTCTGTAAGAAATACCTGATGTCTTCAGATGATATTTCGTGGAAAATATACTGCGCCCCAATCGCAAGAATCTCATGATTACACGAATTCACGTGACAGAATATAATAGGTTGATATCTGTCTCTGTTCGCTTTCGGTTTTCTAAAATTTCAATTAGCTGAATAGTTCAATTTAGATCGCATGTATTCATGAATAACTTGCTCGCTGCAGGACTAGGTAATATTGTGAGATTAAAAAATCAGCATATTTTGCTGCGTGGTTATAGGAGTGCTGAAATGATCTCATGACTCCTGAGAAAAATCAAGGAATGGCTCTAAATATTGACATAATATCGTTAACTGATTTGAAAATTCAATTTGAAAAACTATTCTATTGAGATTGCATTTTGATTGATGTTTTCAATTTCTGTAAGAAATACCTGATGTCTGCAAATGATATTTCGTGAAAAATATACTGCTCCCCAATCGCAAGAATCTCATGATTACACGAGTTTACGTGATAGAATATAAGAGGTTGATTTCCTCATCTGTTCGCTTTCGGTTATTTAAAATTTCAATTCGCTGAATAGTTAAATTTAGATCGCAAGTATTTACGGATAACCTACCCGCTACAGGAATCGATAATATTGAAAAATTAAAAATCAGCATATTTTGCTGCGTGGTTATGATAGTGCTGAAACAAATTCATGACTCTTGGGAAAAATCAAGGAGTAGCTCTATACCTTGACATAGTAACGTTAATTAATTTGAAAATTCAATTCGAAAAGTTATTTTATTGAGATTGCATTTTGATTGTTGTTTTCAATGTCTGTAAGAAGTACTTGATGTCTTTAGCGGATATTTCGGGAAAAATATACTGCGCCTCAATCGCATGAATATCATGATTACCCGAATTCATGTAATAGAATATGAGAGGTTGATTTCTGTCTCTGTTCGCTTTCGGTTATTGAAAATTTCAATTCGCTGAATAGTTTAATTTAGATCGCAAGTATTCATGGATAACCTGCTCGCTACAGGACTTGATTATATCGCAAAATTGAAAAATTAGCATATTTTGCTGTGTGGTTTTGAAAGTGCTGACATAAATTCATGACTTCTGGGAAAAATCAAGAAATAGCTCTATACCTTGACATCATAACGTGAATTAATTAAAAAATTCAATTCGAAAAGTTATTTTATTGAGATTGCATTTTGATTGTTGTTTCCAATGTCTGCAAGAAATACCTGATGTCTTTAGCGGATATTTCGGGAAAAATATACTGCGCCTCAATCGCAAAAATTTCATGATTACACGAATTCACGTAATAAAATATAAGTGGTTGATTTCCGTATCTATTCGCTTTCGGTTATTTAAAATTTTAATTCGCTGAATAGTTAAATTTGGATCCCAAGTATCCATGGACAACGTGCCCGCTACAAGACTTGGTAATATTGCAAAATTGAAAAATCAATGTATTTTGCTGCGTGGTTACAAGAGTGCTGAAACAAATTCATGACTCCTGGGAAAAATCAAGGAGTAGCTCTATACCTTGACATAATAACGTTAATTGATTTGAAAAATCAATTTGAAAAACTATTCTATTGAGATTGCATTTTGATTGTTGTTTTCAATGTATGTAAGAAGTACCTGATGTCTTTAGCGGATATTTCGGGAAAAATATACTGCGCCTCAATCAAAAGAATCTCATGATTACACGAATTCACGTGATGGAATATAATAGGTTGATGTCTGTCTCTGTTTGCTTTCGGTTTTCTAAAATTTCAATTGGCTGAATAGTTCAATTTAGATCGCATGTATTCATGAATAACTTGCTCGCTGCAGGACTGGGTGATATTGTGAGATTAAAAAATCAGCAAGTTTTGCTGCGTGGTTATAGTAGTTCTAAAATGATCTCATGACTCCTGGGAAAAATCAAGGAATGGCTCTATATATAGACCTAATAACGTTAATTGATTCCAAAATTTAATTCGAAAAGTTATTCTATTGAGATTGCATTTTGATTGATGTTTTCAATGTCTGTAAGAAATACCTGATGTTTTCAGATGATATTTCGTGGAAAATATACTGCGCCCCAATCGCAAGAATCTCATGATTACACGAATTCATGTTATAGAATATGAAAGGTTGATTTCTGTCTCTGTTCGCTTTCGGTTTTTTTAAATTTCAATTGGCTGAACAGTTCAATTTAGATCGCATGTATTCATGAATAACTTGTTCGCTGCAGGACTGGGTAATATTGTGAGCTTAAAAAATCAGCAAGTTTTGCTGCGTGGTTATAGTAGTTCTAAAATGATCTCATGACTCCTGGGAAAAATCAAGGAATGGCTCTATATATAGACCTAATAACGTTAATTGATTCCAAAATTTAATTCGAAAAGTTATTCTATTGAAATTGCATTTTGATTGATGGTTTCAATTTCTTTAAGAAGTACCTGTTGTCTTCAGATGATATTTCGGGAAAAATATACTGCGCCCCAATCGGAAGAATCTCATGATTACACGAATTCAAGTGATAGAATATAATAGGTTGATGTCTGTCTCTGTTCGCTTTCTGTTTTCTAAAATTTTAATTGGCTGCATAGTTTAATTTACATCGCATGTATTCATGGATAACATGCTCGCTGCAGGACTGAGTAATATTGCGAAATTGAAAAATTAGCATATTTTGCTGCGTGGTTATAGGAGTGCTAAAATGATCTCATGACTCCTGGGAAAAATCAAGGAATGGCTCTATATATAGTGACCTAATAACGTTAATTGATTCCAAAATTTAATTCGAAATGTTATTCTATTGGGATTGCATTTTGATTGTCTTTTTCAATGTCTGTAAGAAACACCTGATGACTTCAGATTATATTTTAGGAAAAATATACTGTGCCCCAATTGCAAGAATCTCATGATTACACGAATTCACGTGATAGAATATAATAGGTTGATTTCTGTCTCTGTTCGCTTTCGGTTTTTCAAAATTTCAATTGGCTGCACAGTTCAATTCAGATCGCATATATTTATGAATTACCTGCCCGCTACAGGACTTAGTAATATTGCAAAATTGAAATCAGCATATTTTGCTGCGTGGCTATAAGAGTGCCGAAACAAATTCATGACTCCTGGGAAAAATCAAGGAGTAGCTCTATACCTTGACATAATAACGTTAATTGATTTGAAAATTTAATTTGAAAAGTTATTTTATTGAGATTGCATTTTGATTGTTGTTTTCAATGTCTGTAAGAAATACCTGATGTCTTCAGAATATATTTCGTGGAAAAATATACTGCGCCTCAATCGCAAGCATCTCATGATTACACGAATTCATGTAATAGAATATGAGAGGTTGATTTCTGTCTCTGTTCACTTTCGGTTTTTTGAAATTTCAATTGGCTGAACAGTCCAATTTAGATCGCATGTATTCATGAATAACTTGCTCGCTGCAGGACTGGGTAATATTGTGAGATCAAAAAATCAGCATATTTTGCTGCGTGGTTATAGGAGTGCTGAAATGATCTCATGACTCATGGGAAAAATCAAGTAATGGCTCTATATATTGACATAATAACGTCAACTGATTTGAAAATTTAATTTGAAGAACAATTTTATTGAGATTGCATTTTGATTGATGTTTTCAATTTCTGTAAGAAATACCTGATGTCTTGTATGATAATGGAAAAATATACTGCGCCCCAATCGCAAGAATCTTATGATTACACAAATTCACGTGATAGAATATATTATGTTGATGTCTGTCTCTGTTCGCTTTCGGTTTTCTAAAATTTTTATTGGCTGCATAGTTCAATTTAGATCGCATGTATTCATGGATAGCCTGCTCGCTGCAGGACTGGGTAATATTGCGAAATTGAAAAATTAGCATATTTTGCTGCGTGGTTATAGAAGTGCTAAAATGATCTCATGACTCCCGGGAAAAATTAAGGAATGGCTCTATATATTGACATAATAACGTTAATTGATTTGAAAATTCAATTCGAAAAGTTATTCTATTGAGATTGCATTTCATTGTCTTTTTCAATTTCTGTAAGAAATACCTGATGTCTTCAGATGATATTTCGGGAAAAATATACTGCGCCCCAATCGCAAGAATCTCATGATTACACGAATTCACGTGATAGAATATAATAGGTTGATGTCTGTCTCTGTTCGCTTTCGGTTTTCTAAAATTTTAATTGGCTGCATACTTCAATTTGGATCGCATGTATTCATGGATAGCCTGCTCGCTGCAGGACTGGGTAATATTGCGAAATTGAAAAATTAGCATATTTTGCTGCGTGGTTATAGAAGTGCTAAAATGATCTCATAACTCCCGGGAAAAATAAAGGAATGGCTCTATATATTGACATAATAACGTTAATTGATTTGAAAATTCAATTCGAAAAGTTATTCTATTGAGATTGCATTTCATTGTCTTTTTCAATTTCTGTAAGAAATACCTGATGTCTTCAGATGATATTTCGGGAAAAATATACTGCGCCCTAATCGCAAGAATCTCATGATTAAACGAATTCACGTGATAGAATATAATAGGTTAATTTCTGTCTCTGTTCGCTTTAGGTTTTTTAAAATTTCAATCGGCTGCACAGTTCAATTCAGATCGCATAAATTTATGAATAACCTGCCCGCTACAGGACTTAGTAATATTGCAAAATTGAAATCAGCATATTTTGCTGCGTGGTTATAAGAGTGCTGAAACAAATTCATGACTCCTGGGAAAAATCAAGGAGTAGCACTATACCTTGACATAATAAAGTTAATTGATTTGAAAATTTAATTTGAAAAGTTATTTTATTGAGATTGCATTTTGATTGTTGTTTTCAATGTCTGTAAAAAGTACCTGATGTCTTTAGCGGATATTGTGGGGAAAAATATACTGCGCCTCAATCAAAATAATCTCATGATTACACGAATTCATGTAATAGAATATGAGAGTTTGATTTATGTCTCTGTTCGCTTTCGGTTATTTAAAATTTCAATTCGCTGAATAGTTAAATTTAGATCGCAAGTATTTATGGATAACCTACCCGCTACAGGACTCGATAATATTGAAAAATTAAAAATCAGCATATTTTGCTGCGTGGTTATAATAGTGCTGAAACAAATTCATGACTCTTGGGAAAAATCATGGAGTAGCTCTATACCTTGACATAATAACGTTAATAAATTTGAAAATTCAATTCGAAAAGTTATTTTATTGAGATTGCATTTTGATTGTTGTTTTCAATGTCTGTAAGAAGTACCTGATGTCTTTAGCGGATATTTCGGGAAAAATATACTGCGCCTCAATCGCATGAATCTCTTGATTACCCGAATTCATGTAATAGAATATGAGAGGTTGATTTCTGTCTCTGTTCGCTTTCGGTTATTGAAAATTTCAATTTGCTGAATAGTTTAATTTAGATCGCAAGTATTCATGGATAACCTGCTCGCTACAGGACTTGATTATATCGCAAAATTGAAAAATTAGCATATTTTGCTGCGTGGTTTTGAAAGTGCTGACATTAATTCATGACTTCTGGGAAGAATCAAGGAATAGCTCTATACCTTGACATCATAACGTGAATTAATTAAAAAATTCAATTCGAAAAGTTATTTTATTGAGATTGCATTTTGATTGATGTTCTTGATTTCTGTAAGAAATACCTGATGTCTTCAGATGATATATCGGGAAAAATATACCGCGCCATAATCGCGAGAATCTCATGATTACACGAATTCATGTAATAGAATATGAGAGGTTGATTTCTGTCTCTGTTCGCTTTCGGTTATTGAAAATTTCAATTCGGTGAATAGTTTAATTTAGATCGCAAGTATTCATGGATAACCTGCTCGCTACAGGACTTGATAATATCGCAAAATTGAAAAATTAGCATATTTCGCTGCGTGGTTATAAAAGTGCTGAAACAAATTCATGACTCTTGGGAAAAATCAAGGAATAGCTCTATACCTTGACATCATTACGTGAATTAATTAAAAAATTCATTCCGAAAAGTTATTTTATTGAGATTGCATTTTTATTGTTGTTTCCAATGTCTGCAAGAAATACCTGATGTCTTGAGCGGATATTTCGGGAAAAATATACTGCGCCTCAATCGCAAGAATTTCATGATTACACGAATTCACGTGATAGAATATAAGAGGTTGATTTCCGTATCTATTCGCTTTCGGTTATTTTAAATTTTAATTCGCTGAATAGTTAAATTTAGATCGCGAGTATCCATGGACAACCTGCCCGCTACAAGACTTGGTAATATTGCAAAATTGAAAAATCAATATATTTTGCTGCGTGGTTACAAGAGTGCTGAAACAAATTCATGACTCCTGGGAAAAATCAAGTTGTAGCTCTATACCTTGACATAATAACGTTACTTAATTTGAAAATTTAATTCGAAAAGTTATTTTATTGAGATTGCATTTTGATTGTTGTTTTCAATGTCTGTAAGAAGTACCTGATGACTTTAGCGGATACTTCGGGAAATATATACTGCGCCTCAATCGCAAGAATCTCATGATTACACGAATTCATGTAATAGAATATGAGAGGTTGATTTCTGTCTCTGTTCGCTTTCGGTTTTTAAAAATTTCGATTGGCTGCACAGTTCAATTCAGATCGCATATATTTATGAATAACCTGCCCGCTACAGGACTTAGTAATATTGCAAAATTGAAATCAGCATATTTTGCTTCGTGGTTATAAGAGTGCTGAAACAAATTCATGATTCCTGGGAAAAATCAAGGAGTAGCTCTATACCTTGAAATAATAACGTTAATTGATTTGAAAATTTAAATCGAAAAGTTATTTCATTGAGATTGCATTTGGTTTGTTGTTTTCAATGTCTGTAAGAAGTACCTGATGTCTTTAGCGGATATTTCGGGAAAAATATACTGCGCCTCAATCGGAAGAATCTCATGATTACACGAATTCATGTAATAGAATATGAGAGGTTGATTTCTGTCTCTGTTCGCTTTCGGTTTTTTAAAATTTCAATTGGCTGAATAGTTCAATTTAGATCGCATGTATTTATGGATAGCCTGCTCAGTGCAGGACTGGGTAATATTGCGAAATTGGAAAATAAGCATATTTTGCTGCGTGGTTATAAGAGTGCTAAAATGATCTCATGACTCCTGGGAAAAATCAAGGAATGGATCTATATATTGACATAATAACGTCAACTGATTCAAAAATTTAATTTGAAAAACAATTTTATTGAGATTGCATTTTGATTGATGTTTTCAATTTCTGTAAGAAATACCTGATGTCTGCAGATGATATTTCGTGAAAAATATACTGCTCCCCAATCGCAAGAATCTCATGATTACACGAGTTTACGTGATAGAATATAAGAGGTTGATTTCCTCATCTGTTCGCTTTCGGTTATTTAAAATTTCAATTCGCTGAATAGTTAAATTTAGATCGCAAGTATTTATGGATAACCTACCCGCTACAGGAATCGATAATATTGAAAAATTAAAAATCAGCATATTTTGCTGCGTGGTTATAATAGTGCTGAATCAAATTCATGACTCTTGGGAAAAATCAAGGAGAAGCTCTATACCTTGACATAGTAACGTTAATTAATTTGAAAATTCAATTCAAAAAGTTATTTTATTGAGATTGCATTTTGATTGTTGTTTTCAATGTCTGTAAGAAGTACCTGATGTCTTTAGCGGATATTTCGGGAAAAATATACTGCGCCTCAATCGCATGAATCTCATGATTACCCGAATTCATGTAATAGAATATGAGAGGTTGATTTCTGTCTCTGTTCGCTTTCGGTTATTGAAAATTTCAATTCGCTGAATAGTTTAATTTAGATCGCAAGTATTCATGGATAACCTGCTCGCTACAGGACTTGATTATATCGCAAAATTGAAAAATTAGCATATTTTGCTGCGTGGTTTTGAAAGTGCTGACATAAATTCATGACTTCTGGGAAAAATCAAGGAATAGCTCTATACCATGACATCATAACGTGAATTAATTAAAAAATTCAATTCGAAAAGTTATTTTATTGAGATTGCATTTTGATTGTTGTTTCCAATGTCTGCAAGAAATACCTGATGTCTTTAGCGGATATTTCGGGAAAAATATACTGCGCCTCAATCGCAAGAATTTCATGATTACACGAATTCACGTAATAAAATATAAGTGGTTGATTTCCGTATCTATTCGCTTTCGGTTATTTAAAATTTTAATTCGCTGAATAGTTAAATTTAGATCGCAAGTATCCATGGACAACCTGCCCGCTACAAGACTTGGTAACATTGCAAAATTGAAAAATCAATGTATTTTGCTGCGTGGTTACAAGAGTGCTGAAACAAATTCATGACTCCTGGGAAAAATCAAGGAGTAGCTCTATACCTTGACATAATAACGTTAATTGATTTGAAAAATCAATTTGAAAAACTATTCTATTGAGATTGCATTTTGATTGTTGTTTTCAATGTATGTAAGAAGTACCTGATGTCTTTAGCGGATATTTCGGGAAAAATATACTGCGCCTCAATCAAAAGAATCTCATGATTACACGAATTCACGTGATGGAATATAATAGGTTGATGTCTGTCTCTGTTTGCTTTCGGTTTTTTAAAATTTCAATTGGCTGAACAGTTCAATTTAGATCGCATGTAATCATGGATAACTTGCTCGCTGCAGGACTGGGTAATATTGTGAGATTAAAAGATCAGCATATTTGCTGCGTGGTTATAGGATTGATAAATCATCTCATGACTCCTGGGAAAAATCAACGAATGGCTATATATATAGACCTAATAACGTTAATTGATTCCAAAATTTAATTCGAAAAGTTATTCGATTGAGATTGCACTTTGATTGTTGTTTTCAATGTCTGTAAGAAGTACCTGATGTCTTTAGCGGATATTTCGGGGAAAATATACTGCGCCTCAATCGCAAGAATCTCATGATTACACGAATTCATGTAATAGAATATGATAGGTTGATTTCTGTCTCTGTTCGCTTTCGGTTTTTTAAAATTTCAATTGGCTGAACAGTTCAATTTAGATCGCATGTAATCATGGATAACTTGCTCGCTACAGGACTGGGTAATATTGTAAGATTGAAAAATCAGCATATTTTGCTGCGTGGTTATGAGAGTGCTAAAATGATCTCATGACTCCTGGGAAAAATCAAGGAATGGCTCTATATATTGACATACTAACGTTAACTGATTTGATAATTCAATTTGAAAAACTATTCTATTGAGATTGCATTTTGATTGATGTTTTCAATTTCTGTAAGAAATACCTGATGTCTTCAGATGATATTTCGAAAAAAATATACTGCGCCCCAATCGCAAGAATCTCATGATTACACGAATTCACGTGATAGAATATAATAGGTTGATGTCTGTCTCTGTTCGCTTTCGGTTTTCTAAAATTTCAATTGGCTAAATAGTCCAATTTAGATCGCATGTATTCATAGATAGCCTGCTCGCTGCAGAACTGGGTAATATTGCGAAATTGAAGAATTAGCATATTTTGCTGCGTGGTTATAGGAGTGCTAAAATGATCTCATGACTCCTGGGAAAAATCAAGAAATGGCTCTATATATTGACATAATAACGTTAACTGATTTTAAAATTAAATTTGAAAAACTATTCTATTGAGATTGCATTTTGATTGATGTTCTCAATTTCTGTAAGAAATACCTGATGTCTTCAGATGATATTTCGGGAAAAATATACTGCGCCATAATCGCGAGAATCTCATGATTACACGAATTCATGTAATAGAATATGAGAGGGTGATTTCTGTCTCTGTTCGCTTTCGGTTATTGAAAATTTGAATTCGCTGAATAGTTTAATTTAGATCGCAAGTATTCATTGATAACCTGCTCGCTACAGGACTTGATAATATCGCAAAATTGAAAAATTAGCATATTTCGCTGCGTGGTTATAAAAGTGCTGACATAAATTCATGACTTCTGGGAAAAATCAAGGAATAGCTCTATAGCTTGACATCATAACGTGAATTAATTAAAAAATTCAATTCGAAAAGTTATTTTATTGAGATTGCATTTTGATTGTTGTTTCCAATGTGTGCAATAAATACCTGATGTCTTTAGCGGATATTTCGGGAAAAATATACTGCGCCTCAATCGCAAGAATCTCATGATTACACGAATTCATGTAATAGAATATGAGAGGTTGATTTCTGTCTCTGTTCGCTTTCGGTTTTTCAAATATTCAATTCGCTGAACAGTTCAATTTAGATCGCATGTATTTATGAATAACTTGCTCGCTGCAGAACTAGGTAATATTGTGAGCTTAAATAATCAGCATATTTTGCTGCGTGGTTATAGGAGTACTGAAATGATCTCCCGACTCCTGGGAAAAATCAAGGAATGGCTCTATATATAGACCTAATAACGTTAATTGACTCCAAAATTTAATTCGAAAAGTTATTCTATTGAGATTGCATTTTGATTTATGTTTTCAATGTCTGTAAGAAATACCTGATGTCTTCAGATGATATTTCGGGAAAAATATACTGCGCCACAATCGCAAGAATCTCTCGATTACACGAATTCACGTGATAGAATATAATAGGTTGATGTCTGTCTCTGTTCGCTTTCGGTTTTCGAAAATTTCAATTGGCTGAATAGTTTAATTTAGATCGCATGTATTCATGGATAGCCTGCTTGCTGCAGGACTGAGTAATATTGCGAAATTGAAAAATTAGCATATTTTGCTGCGTGGTTATAGGAGTGCTAAAATGATCTCATGACTCCCGGGGAAAATCAAGAAATGGCTCTATATATTGACATAATAACGTTTATTGATTTAAAAATTTAATTCGAAAAGTCATTTGATTGAGGTTGCATTTTGATTGTTGTTTTCAATGTCTGTAAAAAATACCTGATGTCATTAGATGATATTTCGAGGAAAATATACTGCGCACCAATCGCAAGAATTTCATGATTACACGAATTCACGTGATAGAATATAAGACGTTGATTTCCGTATCTATTCGCTTTCGGTTATTTAAAATTTTGATTCGCTGAATAGTTAAATTTAGATCGCAAGTATCCATGGACAACCTGCCCGCTACAGGACTTGGTAATATTGCAAAATTGAAAAATCAATACATTTTGCTGCGTGGTTACAAGAGTGCTGAAACAAATTCATGACTCCTGGGAAAAATCAAGGAGTAGCTCTATACCTTGACAAAATAAAGTTAATTGATTTGAAAAATCAATTTGAAAAACTATTCCATTGAGATTGCATTTTGATTGTTGTTTTCAATGTCTGTAAGAAGTACCTGATGTCTTTAGCGGATATTCCGGGAAAAATATACTGCGCCTCAATCAAAAGAATCTCATGATTACACGATTTCATGTAATAGAATATAAGAGGTTGATTTCTGTCTCTGTTCGCTTTCGGTTTTTTAAAATTTCAATTGGCTGAATAGTTCAATTTAGATCGCATGTATCCATGAATAACCTGCTCGCTGCAGGACTGGGTAATATTGTGAGATTGAAAAATCAGCATATTTTGCTGCGTGGTTATGAGAGTGCTAAAATGGTCTCATGACTCCTGGTAAATATGAAGGAATGGATCTACATATTGACATAATAACCTTAATTGAATTAAAAATTCAATTCGAAAAGTCATTCGATTGAGATTGCATTTTGATTGTTGTTTTCAATGTCTGTAAAAAATACCTGATGTCATCAGATGATATTTCGAGGAAAATATACTGCGCCCCAATCGCAAGAATTTCATGATTACACGAATTTACGTGATAGAATATAATAGGTTGATTTCTGTCTCTGTTCGCTTTCGGTTTCTTAAAATTTTAATTGGCTGAACAGTTCAATTTAGACTGCATGTATTCAAGAATAACTTGCTCGCTGCAGGACTGGGTAATATTGTGAGATTAAAAGATCATTATATGTGCTGCGTTGTTATAGGAATGCTAAATCATCTCATGACTCCTGGGAAAAATCAAGGAATGGCTCTATATATAGACCTAATAACGTTAATTGATTCCAAAATTTAATTCGAAAAGTTATTCTATTGAGATTGCATTTTGATTGATGTTTTCAATGTCTGTAAGAAATACCTGATGTCTTCAGATGATATTTCGGGAAAAATATACTGCGCCTCAATCGCAAGAATCTCATGATTACACGAATTCACGTGATGGAATATAATAAGTTGATGTCTGTCTCTGTTTGCTTTCGGTTTTTTAAAATTTCGATTGGCTGAATAGTTTAAATTAGATCGCATGTATTCATGGATAGCCTGCTCGCTGCTGGACTAGGTAATATTGCAAAATTGAAAAATTAGCATAGTTTGCTGCGTAGTTATAGGAGTGCTAAAATTATCTCATGACTCCTGGGAAAAAACAAGGAATGGCTCTATATATTGACATAATAACCTTAATTGATTTGAAAATTCAATTTGAAAAGTTATTCGATTGATATTGCATTTTGATTGTTGTTTTCAAAGTCTGTAAGAAGTACCTGATGTCTTTAGCGGATATTTCGGGAAAAATATACTGCGCCTCAATCGCAAGAATCTCATGATTACACGAATTCATGTAATACATAGAATATGAGAGGTTGATTTCTGTCTCTGTTCGCTTTCGGTTTTTTAGAATTTCAATTGGCTGAACAGTTCAATTGGGATAGCATGTATTCATGAATAACTTGCTCGCTGCAGGACTGGGTAATATTGTGAGATTAAAAAATCAGCATATTCTGCTGCGTGGTTATAAGAGTGCAAAAATGGTCTCATGACTCCTGGGAAAAATCAAGGAATGGCTCTATATATTGATATAATAATGTTAACTGATTTGAAAATTCAATTTGAAAGACTATTCTATTGAGATTGCATTTTGATTGTTGTTTTCAATGTCTATAAGAAGTACCTGATGTCTTTAGCGGATATTTCGGGAAAAATATACTGCGCCTCAATCAAAAGAATCTCATGATTACACGAATTCATGTAATTGAATATGAGAGGTTGATTTCTGTCTCTGTTCGCTTCCGATTTTTTAAAATTTCAATTGGCTGAACAGTTCAATTTAGATGGCATGTATTCATAGATAACCTGCTCGCTGCAGGACTAAGTAATATTGTGAGATTGAAAAATCAGCATATTTTGCTGCGTGGTTATGAGAGTGCTAAAATATCTCATGACTCCTGGGAAAAATCAAGGAATGGCTCTATATAAAGAGACCTAATTACGTTAATTGATTCCAAAATTTAATTCGAAATGTTATTCTATTGAGATTGCATTTTGATTGTCTTTTTCAATGTCTGTAAGAAAGACCGGATGTATTCAGATGATATTTCGAGGAAAATATACTGCGCCCTAATCGCAAGAATTTCATGATTACACGAATTCACGTGATAGAATATAAGATGTTGCTTTCCGTATCTATTCGCTTTCTGTTATTTAAAATTTAAATTCGCTGAATAGTTAAATTTAGATCGCAAGTATTTATGAATAACCCGCCCGCTACAGGACTTAGTAATATTGCAAAATTGAAAAATCAGCATATTTTGCTGCGTGGTTACAAAAGTGCTGAAACAAATTCATGATTCCTGGGAAAAATCAAGGAGTAGCTCTATACCTTGAAATAATAACGTTAATTGATTTGAAAATTTAAATCGAAAAGTTATTTCATTGAGATTGCATTTGGTTTGTTGTTTTCAATGTCTGTAAGAAGTACCTGATGTCTTTAGCGGATATTTCGGGAAAAATATGCTGCGCCTCAATCGGAAGAATCTCATGATTACACGAATTCATGTAATAGAATATGAGAGGTTGATTTCTGTCTCTGTTCGCTTTCGGTTTTTTAAAATTTCAATTGGCTGAATAGTTCAATTTAGATCGCATGTATTCATGGATAGCCTGCTCAGTGCAGGACTGGGTAATATTGCGAAATTGGAAAATAAGCATATTTTGCTGCGTGGTTATAAGAGTGCTAAAATGATCTCATGACTCCGGGGAAAAATCAAGGAATGGATCTATATATTGACATAATAACGTCAACTGATTCAAAAATTTAATTTGAAAAACAATTTTATTGAGATTGCATTTTGATTGATGTTTTCAATTTCTGTAAGAAATACCTGATGTCTGCAGATGATATTTCGTGAAAAATATACTGCTCCCCAATCGCAAGAATCTCATGATTACACGAGTTTACGTGATAGAATATAAGAGGTTGATTTCCTCATCTGTTCGCTTTCGGTTATTTAAAATTTCAATTCGCTGAATAGTTAAATTTAGATCGCAAGTATTTATGGATAACCTACCCGCTACAGGAATCGATAATATTGAAAAATTAAAAATCAGCATATTTTGCTGCGTGGTTATAATAGTGCTGAATCAAATTCATGACTCTTGGGAAAAATCAAGGAGAAGCTCTATACCTTGACATAGTAACGTTAATTAATTTGAAAATTCAATTCAAAAAAATATTTTATTGAGATTGCATTTTGATTGTTGTTTTCTATGTCTGTAAGAAGTACCTGATGTCTTTAGCGGATATTTCGGGAAAAATATACTGCGCCTCAATCGCATGAATCTCATGATTACCCGAATTCATGTAATAGAATATGAGAGGTTGATTTCTGTCTCTGTTCGCTTTCGGTTATTGAAAATTTCAATTCGCTGAATAGTTTAATTTAGATCGCAAGTATTCATGGATAACCTGCTCGCTACAGGACTTGATTATATCGCAAAATTGAAAAATTAGCATATTTTGCTGCGTGGTTTTGAAAGTGCTGACATAAATTCATGACTTCTGGGAAAAATCAAGGAATAGCTCTATACCTTGACATCATAACGTGAATTAATTAAAAAATTCAATTCGAAAAGTTATTTTATTGAGATTGCATTTTGATTGTTGTTTCCAATGTCTGCAAGAAATACCTGATGTCTTTAGCGGATATTTCGGGAAAAATATACTGCGCCTCAATCGCAAGAATTTCATGATTACACGAATTCACGTAATAAAATATAAGTGGTTGATTTCCGTATCTATTCGCTTTCGGTTATTTAAAATTTTAATTCGCTGAATAGTTAAATTTAGATCGCAAGTATCCATGGACAACCTGCCCGCTACAAGACTTGGTAACATTGCAAAATTGAAAAATCAATGTATTTTGCTGCGTGGTTACAAGAGTGCTGAAACAAATTCATGACTCCTGGGAAAAATCAAGGAGTAGCTCTATACCTTGACATAATAACGTTAATTGATTTGAAAAATCAATTTGAAAAACTATTCTATTGAGATTGCATTTTGATTGTTGTTTTCAATGTATGTAAGAAGTACCTGATGTCTTTAGCGGATATTTCGGGAAAAATATACTGCGCCTCAATCAAAAGAATCTCATGATTACACGAATTCACGTGATGGAATATAATAGGTTGATGTCTGTCTCTGTTTGCTTTCGGTTTTTTAAAATTTCAATTGGCTGAACAGTTCAATTTAGATCGCATGTAATCATGGATAACTTGCTCGCTGCAGGACTGGGTAATATTGTGAGATTAAAAGATCAGCATATTTGCTGCGTGGTTATAGGATTGATAAATCATCTCATGACTCCTGGGAAAAATCAACGAATGGCTATATATATAGACCTAATAACGTTAATTGATTCCAAAATTTAATTCGAAAAGTTATTCGATTGAGATTGCACTTTGATTGTTGTTTTCAATGTCTGTAAGAAGTACCTGATGTCTTTAGCGGATATTTCGGGGAAAATATACTGCGCCTCAATCGCAAGAATCTCATGATTACACGAATTCATGTAATAGAATATGATAGGTTGATTTCTGTCTCTGTTCGCTTTCGGTTTTTTAAAATTTCAATTGGCTGAACAGTTCAATTTAGATCGCATGTAATCATGGATAACTTGCTCGCTACAGGACTGGGTAATATTGTAAGATTGAAAAATCAGCATATTTTGCTGCGTGGTTATGAGAGTGCTAAAATGATCTCATGACTCCTGGGAAAAATCAAGGAATGGCTCTATATATTGAAATACTAACGTTAACTGATTTGATAATTCAATTTGAAAAACTATTCTATTGAGATTGCATTTTGATTGATGTTTTCAATTTCTGTAAGAAATACCTGATGTCTTCAGATGATATTTCGAAAAAAATATACTGCGCCCCAATCGCAAGAATCTCATGATTACACGAATTCACGTGATAGAATATAATAGGTTGATGTCTGTCTCTGTTCGCTTTCGGTTTTCTAAAATTTCAATTGGCTAAATAGTCCAATTTAGATCGCATGTATTCATAGATAGCCTGCTCGCTGCAGAACTGGGTAATATTGCGAAATTGAAGAATTAGCATATTTTGCTGCGTGGTTATAGGAGTGCTAAAATGATCTCATGACTCCTGGGAAAAATCAAGAAATGGCTCTATATATTGACATAATAACGTTAACTGATTTTAAAATTAAATTTGAAAAACTATTCTATTGAGATTGCATTTTGATTGATGTTCTCAATTTCTGTAAGAAATACCTGATGTCTTCAGATGATATTTCGGGAAAAATATACTGCGCCATAATCGCGAGAATCTCATGATTACACGAATTCATGTAATAGAATATGAGAGGGTGATTTCTGTCTCTGTTCGCTTTCGGTTATTGAAAATTTCAATTCGCTGAATAGTTTAATTTAGATCGCAAGTATTCATTGATAACCTGCTCGCTACAGGACTTGATAATATCGCAAAATTGAAAAATTAGCATATTTCGCTGCGTGGTTATAAAAGTGCTGACATAAATTCATGACTTCTGGGAAAAATCAAGGAATAGCTCTATAGCTTGACATCATAACGTGAATTAATTAAAAAATTCAATTCGAAAAGTTATTTTATTGAGATTGCATTTTGATTGTTGTTTCCAATGTGTGCAATAAATACCTGATGTCTTTAGCGGATATTTCGGGAAAAATATACTGCGCCTCAATCGCAAGAATCTCATGATTACACGAATTCATGTAATAGAATATGAGAGGTTGATTTCTGTCTCTGTTCGCTTTCGGTTTTTCAAATATTCAATTCGCTGAACAGTTCAATTTAGATCGCATGTATTTATGAATAACTTGCTCGCTGCAGAACTAGGTAATATTGTGAGCTTAAATAATCAGCATATTTTGCTGCGTGGTTATAGGAGTACTGAAATGATCTCCCGACTCCTGGGAAAAATCAAGGAATGGCTCTATATATAGACCTAATAACGTTAATTGACTCCAAAATTTAATTCGAAAAGTTATTCTATTGAGATTGCATTTTGATTTATGTTTTCAATGTCTGTAAGAAATACCTGATGTTTTCAGATGATATTTCGGGAAAAATATACTGCGCCACAATCGCAAGAATCTCTCGATTACACGAATTCACGTGATAGAATATAATAGGTTGATGTCTGTCTCTGTTCGCTTTCGGTTTTCGAAAATTTCAATTGGCTGGATAGTTTAATTTAGATCGCATGTATTCATGGATAGCCTGCTTGCTGCAGGACTGAGTAATATTGCGAAATTGAAAAATTAGCATATTTTGCTGCGTGGTTATAGGAGTGCTAAAATGATCTCATGACTCCCGGGGAAAATCAAGGAATGGCTCTATATATTGACATAATAACGTTTATTGATTTAAAAATTTAATTCGAAAAGTCATTTGATTGAGGTTGCATTTTGATTGTTGTTTTCAATGTCTGTAAAAAATACCTGATGTCATTAGATGATATTTCGAGGAAAATATACTGCGCACCAATCGCAAGAATTTCATGATTACACGAATTCACGTGATAGAATATAAGACGTTGATTTCCGTATCTATTCGCTTTCGGTTATTTAAAATTTTGATTCGCTGAATAGTTAAATTTAGATCGCAAGTATCCATGGACAACCTGCCCGCTACAGGACTTGGTAATATTGCAAAATTGAAAAATCAATACATTTTGCTGCGTGGTTACAAGAGTGCTGAAACAAATTCATGACTCCTGGGAAAAATCAAGGAGTAGCTCTATACCTTGACAAAATAAAGTTAATTGATTTGAAAAATCAATTTGAAAAACTATTCCATTGAGATTGCATTTTGATTGTTGTTTTCAATGTCTGTAAGAAGTACCTGATGTCTTTAGCGGATATTCCGGGAAAAATATACTGCGCCTCAATCAAAAGAATCTCATGATTACACGATTTCATGTAATAGAATATAAGAGGTTGATTTCTGTCTCTGTTCGCTTTCGGTTTTTTAAAATTTCAATTGGCTGAATAGTTCAATTTAGATCGCATGTATCCATGAATAACCTGCTCGCTGCAGGACTGGGTAATATTGTGAGATTGAAAAATCAGCATATTTTGCTGCGTGGTTATGAGAGTGCTAAAATGGTCTCATGACTCCTGGTAAATATGAAGGAATGGATCTACATATTGACATAATAACCTTAATTGAATTAAAAATTCAATTCGAAAAGTCATTCGATTGAGATTGCATTTTGATTGTTGTTTTCAATGTCTGTAAAAAATACCTGATGTCATCAGATGATATTTCGAGGAAAATATACTGCGCTCCAATCGCAAGAATTTCATGATTACACGAATTTACGTGATAGAATATAATAGGTTGATTTCTGTCTCTGTTCGCTTTCGGTTTCTTAAAATTTTAATTGGCTGAACAGTTCAATTTAGACCGCATGTATTCAAGAATAACTTGCTCGCTGCAGGACTGGGTAATATTGTGAGATTAAAAGATCATTATATGTGCTGCGTTGTTATAGGAATGCTAAATCATCTCATGACTCCTGGGAAAAATCAAGGAATGGCTCTATATATAGACCTAATAGCGTTAATTGATTCCAAAATTTAATTCGAAAAGTTATTCTATTGAGATTGCATTTTGATTGATGTTTTCAATGTCTGTAAGAAATACCTGATGTCTTCAGATGATATTTCGGGAAAAATATACTGCGCCTCAATCGCAAGAATCTCATGATTACACGAATTCACGTGATGGAATATATTAAGTTGATGTCTGTCTCTGTTTGCTTTCGGTTTTTTAAAATTTCGATTGGCTGAATAGTTTAAATTAGATCGCATGTATTCATGGATAGCCTGCTCGCTGCTGGACTAGGTAATATTGCAAAATTGAAAAATTAGCATAGTTTGCTGCGTAGTTATAGGAGTGCTAAAATTATCTCATGACTCCTGGGAAAAAACAAGGAATGGCTCTATATATTGACATAATAACCTTAATTGATTTGAAAATTCAATTTGAAAAGTTATTCGATTGATATTGCATTTTGATTGTTGTTTTCAAAGTCTGTAAGAAGTACCTGATGTCTTTAGCGGATATTTCGGGAAAAATATACTGCGCCTCAATCGCAAGAATCTCATGATTACACGAATTCATGTAATAGAATATGAGAGGTTGATTTCTGTCTCTGTTCGCTTTCGGTTTTTTAGAATTTCAATTGGCTGAACAGTTCAATTGGGATAGCATGTATTCATGAATAACTTGCTCGCTGCAGGACTGGGTAATATTGTGAGATTAAAAAATCAGCATATTCTGCTGCGTGGTTATAAGAGTGCAAAAATGGTCTCATGACTCCTGGGAAAAATCAAGGAATGGCTCTATATATTGATATAATAATGTTAACTGATTTGAAAATTCAATTTGAAAGACTATTCTATTGAGATTGCATTTTGATTGTTGTTTTCAATGTCTATAAGAAGTACCTGATGTCTTTAGCGGATATTTCGGGAAAAATATACTGCGCCTCAATCAAAAGAATCTCATGATTACACGAATTCATGTAATTGAATATGAGAGGTTGATTTCTGTCTCTGTTCGCTTCCGATTTTTTAAAATTTCAATTGGCTGAACAGTTCAATTTAGATGGCATGTATTCATAGATAACCTGCTCGCTGCAGGACTAAGTAATATTGTGAGATTGAAAAATCAGCATATTTTGCTGCGTGGTTATGAGAGTGCTAAAATATCTCATGACTCCTGGGAAAAATCAAGGAATGGCTCTATATAAAGAGACCTAATTACGTTAATTGATTCCAAAATTTAATTCGAAATGTTATTCTATTGAGATTGCATTTTGATTGTCTTTTTCAATGTCTGTAAGAAAGACCGGATGTATTCAGATGATATTTCGAGGAAAATATACTGCGCCCTAATCGCAAGAATTTCATGATTACACGAATTCACGTGATAGAATATAAGATGTTGCTTTCCGTATCTATTCGCTTTCTGTTATTTAAAATTTAAATTCGCTGAATAGTTAAATTTAGATCGCAAGTATTTATGAATAACCCGCCCGCTACAGGACTTAGTAATATTGCAAAATTGAAAAATCAGCATATTTTGCTGCGTGGTTACAAAAGTGCTGAAACAAATTCATGATTCCTGGGAAAAATCAAGGAGTAGCTCTATACCTTGAAATAATAACGTTAATTGATTTGAAAATTTAAATCGAAAAGTTATTTCATTGAGATTGCATTTGGTTTGTTGTTTTCAATGTCTGTAAGAAGTACCTGATGTCTTTAGCGGATATTTCGGGAAAAATATGCTGCGCCTCAATCGGAAGAATCTCATGATTACACGAATTCATGTAATAGAATATGAGAGGTTGATTTCTGTCTCTGTTCGCTTTCGGTTTTTTAAAATTTCAATTGGCTGAATAGTTCAATTTAGATCGCATGTATTTATGGATAGCCTGCTCAGTGCAGGACTGGGTAATATTGCGAAATTGGAAAATAAGCATATTTTGCTGCGTGGTTATAAGAGTGCTAAAATGATCTCATGACTCCTGGGAAAAATCAAGGAATGGATCTATATATTGACATAATAACGTCAACTGATTCAAAAATTTAATTTGAAAAACAATTTTATTGAGATTGCATTTTGATTGATGTTTTCAATTTCTGTAAGAAATACCTGATGTCTGCAGATGATATTTCGTGAAAAATATACTGCTCCCCAATCGCAAGAATCTCATGATTACACGAGTTTACGTGATAGAATATAAGAGGTTGATTTCCTCATCTGTTCGCTTTCGGTTATTTAAAATTTCAATTCGCTGAATAGTTAAATTTAGATCGCAAGTATTTATGGATAACCTACCCGCTACAGGAATCGATAATATTGAAAAATTAAAAATCAGCATATTTTGCTGCGTGGTTATAATAGTGCTGAATCAAATTCATGACTCTTGGGAAAAATCAAGGAGAAGCTCTATACCTTGACATAGTAACGTTAATTAATTTGAAAATTCAATTCAAAAAGTTATTTTATTGAGATTGCATTTTGATTGTTGTTTTCAATGTCTGTAAGAAGTACCTGATGTCTTTAGCGGATATTTCGGGAAAAATATACTGCGCCTCAATCGCATGAATCTCATGATTACCCGAATTCATGTAATAGAATATGAGAGGTTGATTTCTGTCTCTGTTCGCTTTCGGTTATTGAAAATTTCAATTCGCTGAATAGTTTAATTTAGATCGCAAGTATTCATGGATAACCTGCTCGCTACAGGACTTGATTATATCGCAAAATTGAAAAATTAGCATATTTTGCTGCGTGGTTTTGAAAGTGCTGACATAAATTCATGACTTCTGGGAAAAATCAAGGAATAGCTCTATACCTTGACATCATAACGTGAATTAATTAAAAAATTCGATTCGAAAAGTTATTTTATTGAGATTGCATTTTGATTGTTGTTTCCAATGTCTGCAAGAAATACCTGATGTCTTTAGCGGATATTTCGGGAAAAATATACTGCGCCTCAATCGCAAGAATTTCATGATTACACGAATTCACGTGATAGAATATAATAGGTTGATTTCTGTCTCTTTTCGCTTTTGGTTTTGTAAAATTTCAATTGGCTGCACAGTTCAATTCAGATCGCATGTATTTATGAATAACCTGCGCGCTACAGGACTCGGTAAAATTGCAAAATTAAAAAATCCGCATATTTTGCTGCGTGGTTGTTAAAGTGCTGAAACAAATTCATGACTCCTGGGAAAAATCAAGGAGTAGCTCTATACCTTGACATAATAACGTTAATTGATTTGAAAAATCAATTTGAAAAACTATTCTATTGAGATTGCATTTTGATTGTTGTTTTCAATGTATGTAAGAAGTACCTGATGTCTTTAGCGGATATTTCGGGAAAAATATACTGCGCCTCAATCAAAAGAATCTCATGATTACACGAATTCACGTGATGGAATATAATAGGTTGATGTCTGTCTCTGTTTGCTTTCGGTTTTTTAAAATTTCAATTGGCTGAACAGTTCAATTTAGATCGCATGTAATCATGGATAACTTGCTCGCTGCAGGACTGGGTAATATTGTGAGATTAAAAGATCAGCATATTTGCTGCGTGGTTATAGGATTGATAAATCATCTCATGACTCCTGGGAAAAATCAACGAATGGCTATATATATAGACCTAATAACGTTAATTGATTCCAAAATTTAATTCGAAAAGTTATTCGATTGAGATTGCACTTTGATTGTTGTTTTCAATGTCTGTAAGAAGTACCTGATGTCTTCAGCGGATATTTCGGGGAAAATATACTGCGCCTCAATCGCAAGAATCTCATGATTACACGAATTCATGTAATAGAATATGATAGGTTGATTTCTGTCTCTGTTCGCTTTCGGTTTTTTAAAATTTCAATTGGCTGAACAGTTCAATTTAGATCGCATGTAATCATGGATAACTTGCTCGCTACAGGACTGGGTAATATTGTAAGATTGAAAAATCAGCATATTTTGCTGCGTGGTTATGAGAGTGCTAAAATGATCTCATGACTCCTGGGAAAAATCAAGGAATGGCTCTATATATTGACATACTAACGTTAACTGATTTGATAATTCAATTTGAAAAACTATTCTATTGAGATTGCATTTTGATTAATGTTTTCAATTTCTGTAAGAAATACCTGATGTCTTCAGATGATATTTCGAAAAAAATATACTGCGCCCCAATCGCAAGAATCTCATGATTACACGAATTCACGTGATAGAATATAATAGGTTGATGTCTGTCTCTGTTCGCTTTCGGTTTTCTAAAATTTCAATTGGCTAAATAGTCCAATTTAGATCGCATGTATTCATAGATAGCCTGCTCGCTGCAGAACTGGGTAATATTGCGAAATTGAAGAATTAGCATATTTTGCTGCGTGGTTATAGAAGTGCTAAAATGATCTCATGACTCCTGGGAAAAATCAAGAAATGGCTCTATATATTGACATAATAACGTTAACTGATTTTAAAATTAAATTTGAAAAACTATTCTATTGAGATTGCATTTTGATTGATGTTCTCAATTTCTGTAAGAAATACCTGATGTCTTCAGATGATATTTCGGGAAAAATATACTGCGCCATAATCGCGAGAATCTCATGATTACACGAATTCATGTAATAGAATATGAGAGGGTGATTTCTGTCTCTGTTCGCTTTCGGTTATTGAAAATTTCAATTCGCTGAATAGTTTAATTTAGATCGCAAGTATTCATTGATAACCTGCTCGCTACAGGACTTGATAATATCGCAAAATTGAAAAATTAGCATATTTCGCTGCGTGGTTAGAAAAGTGCTGACATAAATTCATGACTTCTGGGAAAAATCAAGGAATAGCTCTATAGCTTGACATCATAACGTGAATTAATTAAAAAATTCAATTCGAAAAGTTATTTTATTGAGATTGCATTTTGATTGTTGTTTCCAATGTGTGCAATAAATACCTGATGTCTTTAGCGGATATTTCGGGAAAAATATACTGCGCCTCAATCGCAAGAATCTCATGATTACACGAATTCATGTAATCGAATATGAGAGGTTGATTTCTGTCTCTGTTCGCTTTCGGTTTTTCAAATATTCGATTCGCTGAACAGTTCAATTTAGATCGCATGTATTTATGAATAACTTGCTCGCTGCAGAACTAGGTAATATTGTGAGCTTAAATAATCAGCATATTTTGCTGCGTGGTTATAGGAGTACTGAAATGATCTCCCGACTCCTGGGAAAAATCAAGGAATGGCTCTATATATAGACCTAATAACGTTAATTGACTCCAAAATTTAATTCGAAAAGTTATTCTATTGAGATTGCATTTTGATTTATGTTTTCAATGTCTGTAAGAAATACCTGATGTCTTCAGATGATATTTCGGGAAAAATATACTGCGCCCCAATCGCAAGAATCTCTCGATTACACGAATTCACGTGATAGAATATAATAGGTTGATGTCTGTCTCTGTTCGCTTTCGGTTTTCGAAAATTTCAATTGGCTGAATAGTTTAATTTAGATCGCATGTATTCATGGATAGCCTGCTTGCTGAAGGACTGAGTAATATTGCGAAATTGAAAAATTAGCATATTTTGCTGCGTGGTTATAGGAGTGCTAAAATGATCTCATGACTCCCGGGGAAAATCAAGGAATGGCTCTATATATTGACATAATAACGTTTATTGATTTAAAAATTTAATTCGAAAAGTCATTTGATTGAGATTGCATTTTGATTGTTGTTTTCAATGTCTGTAAAAAATACCTGATGTCATTAGATGATATTTCGAGGAAAATATACTGCGCACCAATCGCAAGAATTTCATGATTACACGAATTCACGTGATAGAATATAAGACGTTGATTTCCGTATCTATTCGCTTTCGGTTATTTAAAATTTTGATTCGCTGAATAGTTAAATTTAGATCGCAAGTATCCATGGACAACCTGCCCGCTACAGGACTTGGTTATATTGCAAAATTGAAAAATCAATACATTTTGCTGCGTGGTTACAAGAGTGCTGAAACAAATTCATGACTCCTGGGAAAAATCAAGGAGTAGCTCTATACCTTGACAAAATAAAGTTAATTGATTTGAAAAATCAATTTGAAAAACTATTCCATTAAGATTGCATTTTGATTGTTGTTTTCAATGTCTGTAAGAAGTACCTGATGTCTTTAGCGGATATTCCGGGAAAAATATACTGCGCCTCAATCAAAAGAATCTCATGATTACACGATTTCATGTAATAGAATATAAGAGGTTGATTTCTGTCTCTGTTCGCTTTCGGTTTTTTAAAATTTCAATTGGCTGAATAGTTCAATTTAGATCGCATGTATCCATGAATAACCTGCTCGCTGCAGGACTGGGTAATATTGTGAGATTGAAAAATCAGCATATTTTGCTGCGTGGTTATGAGAGTGCTAAAATGGTCTCATGACTCCTGGTAAATATGAAGGAATGGATCTACATATTGACATAATAACCTTAATTGAATTAAAAATTCAATTCGAAAAGTCATTCGATTGAGATTGCATTTTGATTGTTGTTTTCAATGTCTGTAAAAAATACCTGATGTCATCAGATGATATTTCGAGGAAAATATACTGCGCCCCAATCGCAAGAATTTCATGATTACACGAATTTACGTGATAGAATATAATAGGTTGATTTCTGTCTCTGTTCGCTTTCGGTTTCTTAAAATTTTAATTGGCTGAACAGTTCAATTTAGACCGCATGTATTCAAGAATAACTTGCTCGCTGCAGGACTGGGTAATATTGTGAGATTAAAAGATCATTATATGTGCTGCGTTGTTATAGGAATGCTAAATCATCTCATGACTCCTGGGAAAAATCAAGGAATGGCTCTATATATAGACCTAATAACGTTAATTGATTCCAAAATTTAATTCGAAAAGTTATTCTATTGAGATTGCATTTTGATTGATGTTTTCAATGTCTGTAAGAAATACCTGATGTCTTCAGATGATATTTCGGGAAAAATATACTGCGCCTCAATCGCAAGAATCTCATGATTACACGAATTCACGTGATGGAATATAATAAGTTGATGTCTGTCTCTGTTTGCTTTCGGTTTTTTAAAATTTCGATTGGCTGAATAGTTTAATTTAGATCGCATGTATTCATGGATAGCCTGCTCGCTGCTGGACTAGGTAATATTGCAAAATTGAAAAATTAGCATAGTTTGCTGCGTAGTTATAGGAGTGCTAAAATTATCTCATGACTCCTGGGAAAAAACAAGGAATGGCTCTATATATTGACATAATAACCTTAATTGATTTGAAAATTCAATTCGAAAAGTTATTCGATTGATATTGCATTTTGATTGTTGTTTTCAAAGTCTGTAAGAAGTACCTGATGTCTTTAGCGGATATTTCGGGAAAAATATACTGCGCCTCAATCGCAAGAATCTCATGATTACACGAATTCATGTAATAGAATATGAGAGGTTGATTTCTGTCTCTGTTCGCTTTCGGTTTTTTAGAATTTCAATTGGCTGAACAGTTCAATTGGGATAGCATGTATTCATGAATAACTTGCTCGATGCAGGACTGGGTAATATTGTGAGATTAAAAAATCAGCATATTCTGCTGCGTGGTTATAAGAGTGCAAAAATGGTCTCATGACTCCTGGGAAAAATCAAGGAATTGCTCTATATAAAGAGACCTAATTACGTTAATTGATTCCAAAGTTTAATTCGAAATGTTATTCTATTGAGATTGCATTTTGATTGTCTTTTTCAATGTCTGTAAGAAAGACCGGATGTATTCAGATGATATTTCGAGGAAAATATACTGCGCCCTAATCGCAAGAATTTCATGATTACACGAATTCACGTGATAGAATATAAGATGTTGCTTTCCGTATCTATTCGCTTTCTGTTATTTAAAATTTAAATTTGCTGAATAGTTAAATTTAGATCGCAAGTATTTATGAATAACCCGCCCGCTACAGGACTGAGTAATATTGCAAAATTGAAAAATCAGCATATTTTGCTGCGTGGTTACAAAAGTGCTGAAACAAATTCATGACTCCTGGGAAAAATTAAGGAGTAGCTCTATACCTTGACATAATAACGTTAATTGATTTGAGAATTCAATTCCAAAAGTTATTTTATTGAGATTGCATTTTGATTGTTGTTTTCAGTGTCTGTAAGAAATACCCGATGTCTCTAGCGGATATTTCGGGAAAAATATACTGCGCCTCAATCGCAAGAATCTCATGATTACACGAATTCATGTAATAGAATATGAGAGGTTGATGTCTGTCTCTGTTTGCTTTCGGTTTTCTAAAATTTCAATTGGCTAAATAGTTCAATTTAGATCGCATATATTTATGAATAACTTGCTCGCTGCTGGACTAGGTAATATTGTGAGCTTTGAAAATCAGCATATTTTGCTGCGTGGTTATGAGAGTGCTAAAATGATCTCATGACTCCTGGGAAAAATCAAGGAATATCTCTATATATAGACACCTAATAACGTTAATTGATTCCAAAATTTAATTCGAAATGTTATTCTATTGAGATTGCATTTTGATTGTCTTTTTCAATGTCTGTAAGAAATACCGGATGTATTCAGATGATATTTCGAGGAAAATATACTGCGCCCTAATCGCAAGAATTTCATGATTACACGAATTCACGTGACAGAATATAAGAGGTTGCTTTCCGTATCTATTCGCTTTCGGTTATTTAAAATTTCAATTTGCTGAATAGTTAAATATAGATCGCAAGTATTTATGGATAATCTACCCGCTACAGGACTTGGTAATATTGCAAAATTGAAAAATTAGCATATTTTGCTGCGTGGTTATAAGAGTGCTAAAATGATCTCATGACTCCTGGGAAAAATCAAGGAATATCTCTATATATTGACATAATAACGTTAATTGATTTGAAAATTTAATTTGAAAAGTTATTTTATTGAGATTGCATTTTGATTGTTGTTTTCAATGTCTGTAAGAAATACCTGATGTCTTCAGAATATATTTCGTGGAAAAATATACTGCGCCTCAATCGCAAGCATCTCATGATTACACGAATTCATGTAATAGAATATGAGAGGTTGATTTCTGTCTCTGTTCACTTTCGGTTTTTTGAAATTTCAATTGGCTGAACAGTCCAATTTAGATCGCATGTATTCATGAATAACTTGCTCGCTGCAGGACTGGGTAATATTGTGAGATCAAAAAATCAGCATATTTTGCTGCGTGGTTATAGGAGTGCTGAAATGATCTCATGACTCATGGGAAAAATCAAGTAATGGCTCTATATATTGACATAATAACGTCAACTGATTTGAAAATTTAATTTGAAGAACAATTTTATTGAGATTGCATTTTGATTGATGTTTTCAATTTCTGTAAGAAATACCTGATGTCTTGGATGATGATGGAAAAATATACTGCGCCCCAATCGCAAGAATCTCATGATTACACAAATTCACGTGATAGAATATATTATGTTGATGTCTGTCTCTGTTCGCTTTCGGTTTTCTAAAATTTTCATTGGCTGCATAGTTCAATTTAGATCGCATGTATTCATGGATAGCCTGCTCGCCGCAGGACTGGGTAATATTGCGAAATTGAAAAATTAGCATATTTTGCTGCGTGGTTATAGAAGTGCTAAAATGATCTCATGACTCCCGGGAAAAATTAAGGAATGGCTCTATATATTGACATAATAACGTTAATTGATTTGAAAATTCAATTCGAAAAGTTATTCTATTGAGATTGCATTTCATTGTCTTTTTCAATTTCTGTAAGAAGTACCTGATGTCTTCAGATGATATTTCGGGAAAAATATACTGCGCCCCAATCGCAAGAATCTCATGATTACACGAATTCACGTGATAGAATATAATAGGTTGATGTCTGTCTCTGTTCGCTTTCGGTTTTCTAAAATTTTAATTGGCTGCATACTTCAATTTGGATCGCATGTATTCATGGATAGCCTGCTCGCTGCAGGACTGGGTAATATTGCGAAATTGAAAAATTAGCATATTTTGCTGCGTGGTTATAGAAGTGCTAAAATGATCTCATAACTCCCGGGAAAAATAAAGGAATAGCTCTATATATTGACATAATAACGTTAATTGATTTGAAAATTCAATTCGAAAAGTTATTCTATTGAGATTGCATTTCATTGTCTTTTTCAATTTCTGTAAGAAATACCTGATGTCTTCAGATGATATTTCGGGAAAAATATACTGCGCCCTAATCGCAAGAATCTCATGATTAAACGAATTCACGTGATAGAATATAATAGGTTGATTTCTGTCTCTGTTCGCTTTCGGTTTTTTAAAATTTCAATCGGCTGCACAGTTCAATTCAGATCGCATAAATTTATGAATAACCTGCCCGCTACAGGACTTAGTAATATTGCAAAATTGAAATCAGCATATTTTGCTGCGTGGTTATAATAGTGCTGAAACAAATTCATGACTCTTGGGAAAAATCAAGGAGTAGCTCTATACCTTGACATAATAACGTTAATAAATTTGAAAATTCAATTCGAAAAGTTATTTTATTGAGATTGCATTTTGATTGTTGTTTTCAATGTCTGTAAGAAGTACCTGATGTCTTTAGCGGATATTTCGGGAAAAATATACTGCGCCTCAATCGCATGAATCTCTTGATTACCCGAATTCATGTAATAGAATATGAGAGGTTGATTTCTGTCTCTGTTCGCTTTCGGTTATTGAAAATTTCAATTTGCTGAATAGTTTAATTTTGATCGCAAGTATTCATGGATAACCTGCTCGCTACAGGACTTGATTATATCGCAAAATTGAAAAATTAGCATATTTTGCTGCGTGGTTTTGAAAGTGCTGACATTAATTCATGACTTCTGGGAAGAATCAAGGAATAGCTCTATACCTTGACATCATAACGTGAATTAATTAAAAAATTCAATTCGAAAAGTTATTTTATTGAGATTGCATTTTGATTGATTTTCTTGATTTCTGTAAGAAATACCTGATGTCTTCAGATGATATATCGGGAAAAATATACCGCGCCATAATCGCGAGAATCTCATGATTACACGAATTCATGTAATAGAATATGAGAGGTTGATTTCTGTCTCTGTTCGCTTTCGGTTATTGAAAATTTCAATTCGGTGAATAGTTTAATTTAGATCGCAAGTATTCATGGATAACCTGCTCGCTACAGGACTTGATAATATCGCGAAATTGAAAAATTAGCATATTTCGCTGCGTGGTTATAAAAGTGCTGAAACAAATTCATGACTCTTGGGAAAAATCAAGGAATAGCTCTATACCTTGACATCATTACGTGAATTAATTAAAAAATTCATTCCGAAAAGTTATTTTATTGAGATTGCATTTTTATTGTTGTTTCCAATGTCTGCAAGAAATACCTGATGTCTTTAGCGGATATTTCGGGAAAAATATACTGCGCCTCAATCGCAAGAATTTCATGATTACACGAATTCACGTGATAGAATATAAGAGGTTGATTTCCGTATCTATTCGCTTTCGGTTATTTTAAATTTTAATTCGCTGAATAGTTAAATTTAGATCGCGAGTATCCATGGACAACCTGCCCGCTACAAGACTTAGTAATATTGCAAAATTGAAAAATCAATATATTTTGCTGCGTGGTTACAAGAGTGCTGAAACAAATTCATGACTCCTGGGAAAAATCAAGTTGTAGCTCTATACCTTGATATAATAACGTTACTTAATTTGAAAATTTAATTCGAAAAGTTATTTTATTGAGATTGCATTTTGATTGTTGTTTTCAATGTCTGTAAGAAGTACCTGATGACTTTAGCGGATACTTCGGGAAATATATACTGCGCCTCAATCGCAAGAATCTCATGATTACACGAATTCATGTAATAGAATATGAGAGGTTGATTTCAGTCTCTGTTCGCTTTCGGTTTTTTAAAATTTCAATTGGCTGCACAGTTCGATTCAGATCGCATATATTTATGAATAACCTGCCCGCTACAGGACTTAGTAATATTGCAAAATTGAAATCAGCATATTTTGCTGGGTGGTTATAAGAGTGCTGAAACAAATTCATGATTCCTGGGAAAAATCAAGGAGTAGCTCTATACCTTGAAATAATAACGTTAATTGATTTGAAAATTTAAATCGAAAAGTTATTTCATTGAGATTGCATTTGGTTTGTTGTTTTCAATGTCTGTAAGAAGTACCTGATGTCTTTAGCGGATATTTCGGGAAAAATATACTGCGCCTCAATCGGAAGAATCTCATGATTACACGAATTCATGTAATAGAATATGAGAGGTTGATTTCTGTCTCTGTTCGCTTTCGGTTTTTTAAAATTTCAATTGGCTGAATAGTTCAATTTAGATCGCATGTATTTATGGATAGCCTGCTCAGTGCAGGACTGGGTAATATTGCGAAATTGGAAAATAAGCATATTTTGCTGCGTGGTTATAAGAGTGCTAAAATGATCTCATGACTCCTGGGAAAAATCAAGGAATGGATCTATATATTGACATAATAACGTCAACTGATTTAAAAATTTAATTTGAAAAACAATTTTATTGAGATTGCATTTTGATTGATGTTTTCAATTTCTGTAAGAAATACCTGATGTCTGCAGATGATATTTCGGGAAAAATATTCTGCGCCCCAATCGCAAGAATCTCATGCTTACACGAATTCACGTGATAGAATATAATAGGTTGATTTCTGTCTCTGTTCGCTTTTGGTTTTGTAAAATTTTAATTGGCTGCACAGTTCAATTTAGATCGCATGTATTCATGGATAACCTGCTCGCTGCAGGACTAAATAATATTGTGAGATTGAAAAATCAGCATATTTTGCTGCGTGGTTATGGAAGTGCTAAAATGATCTCATGACTCCTGGGAAAAATCAAGGAATGGCTCTATATATAGAGACCTAATAACGTTAATTGATTCCAAAATTTAATTCGAAAAGTTATTCTATTGAGATTGCATTTTGATTGTCTTTTTTAATGTCTGTAAGAATTACCTGATGTCTTCATATGATATTTCGTGAAAAATATACTGCGCCCCAATCGCAAGAATCTCATGATTACACGAATTCACATGATAGAATCTAATAGGTTGATTTCTGTCTCTGTTCGCTTTCGGTTCTTTGAAATTTCAATTGGCTGCACAGTTCAATTCAGATCGCATGTATTTATGAATAACCTGCCCGCTACAGGACTTAGTAATATTGCAAATGTAAAAAATCAGCAAATTTTGCTACGTGGTTATAAGAGTGCTGAAACAAATTCATGACTCCTGGGAAAAATCAAGGAGTAGCTCTATACCTTTACATAAAAACGTTAATTGATTTGAAAATTAAATTCGAAAAGTTATTTTATTGAGATTGCATTTTGATTGTTGTTTTCAATGTCTGTAAGAAGTACCTGATGTCTTTAGCGGATATTTCGGGAAGAATATACTGCACCTCAATCGCAAGAATCTCATGATTACACGAATTCATGTAATAGAATATGAGAGGTTGATTTCTGTCTTTGTTCGCTTTCGGTTTCTTAAAATTTCAATTGGCTGAATGGTTCAATTTAGATCGCATGTATTCATGGATAACCTGCTCGCTGCAGGACTGAATAATATTGTAAGATTAAAAAATCAGCATATTTTGCTGCGTGGTTATAGAAGTGCTAAAATGATCGCATGACTTCTATGAAAAATCAAGGAATGGCTCTATATATTGACATAATAACCTTAATTGATTTGAAAATTCAATTCGAAAAGTTATTCGATTGAGATTGCATTTTGATTGTTGTTTTCAATGTCTGTAAGAAGTACCTGATGTCTTTAGCGGATATTTCGGGAAGAATATACTGCGCCCCAATCGCAAGAATCTCATGATTACACGAATTCACGTGATAGAATATAATAGGTTGATTTCTGTCTCTGTTCGCTTTCGGATTTTTAAAATTTCAATTGGATGAATAGTTCAATTTAGTTCGCATGTATTCATGGATAGCCTGCTCGCTGCAGGACTGGGTAATATTGCGAAATTGAAAAATCAGCATATTTTGCTGCGTGGTTATAAGAGTGCTGTAACAAATTCATGACTCCTGGGAAAAATCAAGGAGTAGCTCCATACCTTGACATAGTAACGTTAATTGATTTGAAAATTTGATTCGAAAAGTTATTTCATTGAGATTGCATTTTGATTGTTGTTTTCAATGTCTGTAAAAAATACCTGATGTCATTAGATTATATTTCGGGAAAAATATTCTGCGCCCCAATCGCAAGAATCTCATGCTTACACGAATTCACGTGATAGAATATAATAGGTTGATTTCTGTCTCTGTTCGCTTTTGGTTTTGTAAAATTTCAATTGGCTGCACAGTTCAATTTAGATCGCATGTATTCATGGATAACCTGCTCGCTGCAGGACTAAATAATATTGTGAGATTGAAAAATCAGCATATTTTGCTGCGTGGTTATGGAAGTGCTAAAATGATCTCATGACTCCTGGGAAAAATCAAGGAATGGCTCTATATATAGAGACCTAATAACGTTAATTGATTCCAAAATTTAATTCGAAAAGTTTTTCTATTGAGATTGCATTTTGATTGTCTTTTTTAATGTTTGTAAGAATTACCTGATGTCTTCAGATGTTATTTCGTGAAAAATATACTGCGCCCCAATCGCATGAATCTCATGATTACACGAATTCACGTGATAGAATATAATAGGTTGATTTTTGTCTCTGTTCGCTTTCGGTTTTTTAAAATTTCTATTGGCTAAACAGTTCAATTCAGATCGCATGTATTTATGAATAACCTGCCCGCTACAGGACTTAGTAATATTGCAAATGTGAAAAATCAGCAAATTTTGGTACGTGGTTATAAGAGTGCTGAAACAAATTCATGACTCCTGGGAAAAATCAAGGAGTAGCTCTATACCTTTACATAAAAACGTTAATTGATTTGAAAATTAAATTCGAAAAGTTATTTTATTGAGATTGCATTTTGATTGTTGTTTTCAATGTCTTTAGAAGTACCTGATGTCTTTAGCGGATATTTCGGGAAAAATATACTGCGCCTCAATCGCAAGAATCTCATGATTACACGAATTCATGTAATAGAATATGAGAGGTTGATTTCTGTCTCTGTTCGCTCTAGTTTTTTTAAAATTTCAATTGTCTAAATAGTTAAATTCAGATCGCATGTATTCATGGATAGCCTGCTGGCTGCAGGACTGGGTAATATTGCGAAATTGAAAAATTAGCATATTTTGCTGCGTGGTTATAAGAGTGCTAAAATGATCTCATGACTCCTGGGAAAAATCAAGGAATGGCTCTATATATTGACATAATAACCTTAATTGATTTGAAAATTCAATTCGAAAAGTTATTCGATTGAGATTCCATTTTAATTGTTGTTTTCAATATCTGTAAGAAGTACCTGATGTCTTTAGCGGATATTTCGGGAAAAATATACTGCGCCTCAATCGCAAGAATCTCATGATTACACGAATTCATGTAATAGAATTTAAGAGGTTGATTTCTGTCTCTGTTCGGTTTCGGTTTTTCAAAATTTCAATTGGCTGAATAGTTCAATTTAGATCGCATGTATTCATAGATAGCTTGCTCGCTGCGGGACTGGGTAATATTGTGAGATTTAAAAATCAGCATATTTTGCTGCGTGGTTATGAGAGTGCTAAAATGATCTTATGACTCCTGGGAAAAATCAAGGAATGGCTCTATATATAGAGACCTAATAACGTTAATTGATTCCAAAATTAAATTCGAAAAGTTATTCTATTGAGATTGCATTTTGATTGTCTTTTTCAATGTCTGTAAGAAATACCTGATGTCTTCAGATGATATTTCGTGAAAAATATACTGCGCATTAATCGCAAGAATCTCATGATTACACGAATTCACGTGATAGAATATAATAGGTTCATTTCTTTCTCTGTTCGCTTTCGGTTTTTTAAAATTTCAATTGGCTGCACAGTTCAATTCAGATCGCATGTATTTATGAATAACCTGCCCGCTACAGGACTTAGTAATATTGCAAATGTGAAAAATCAGCATATTTTGCTGCGTGGTTATAAGAGTGCTGAAACAAATTCTTGACTCCTGGGAAAAATCAAAGAGTAGCTCTATACCTTTACATAAAAACGTTAATTGATTTGAAAATTTAATTCGAAAATTTATTTTATTGAGATTGCATTTTCATTGTTGTTTTCAATGTCTGTAAGAAGTACCTGATGTCTTTAGCGGATATTTTGGGAAAAATATAATGCGCCCCAATCGCAAGAATCTCATGATTACACGAATTCACGTGATAGAATATAATAGGTTCGTTTCTTTCTCTGTTCGCTTACGGTTTTTTAAAATTTCAATTGGCTGCACAGTTCAATTCAGATCGCATGTATTTATGAATAACCTGCCCGCTACAGGACTTAGTAATATTGCAAATGTGAAAAATCAGCATATTTTGCTGCGTGATTATAAGAGTGCTGAAACAAATTCATGACTCCTGGGAAAAATTAAGGAGTAGCTCTATACCTTTACATAAAAACGTTAATTGATTCGAAAATTTAATTCGAAAAGTTATTTTATTGAGATTGCATTTTGATTGTTGTTTTCAATGTCTGTAAGAAGTACCTGATGTCTTTAGCGGAAATTTCGGGAAAAATATACTGCGCCTCAATCGCAAGAATCTCATGATTACACGAATTCATGTAATAGAATATGAGAGGTTGATTTCTGTCTTTGTTCGCTTTCGGTTTTTTTAAATTTTTATTGACTGAATAGTTCAATTTAGATCGCATGTATTCATGGATAACCTGCTCGCTGCAGGACTGGGTAATATTGTAAGAATAAAAAATCAGCATATTTTGCTGCGTGGTTATAAGAGTGCTGAAACAAATTCATGACTCCTGGGAAAAATCAAGGAATTGCTCTATATATAGAGACTTAAAAACTTCAATTGATTCCAAAATTTAATTCGAAAAGTTATTCTATTGAGATTGCATTTTGATTGTCTTTTTCAATGTCTGTAAGAAATACCTGATGTCTTCAGATGATATTTCGTGAAAAATATACTGCGCCCCAATCGCAAGAATCGGATGATTACACGGATTCACGTGATAGAATATAATAGGTTGATTTCTGTCTCTGTTCGCTTTCGGTTTTTTAAAATTTAAATTGGCTGCACAGTTCAATTCAGATCGCATGTATTTATGAATAACCTGCCCGCTACAGGACTTAGTAATATTGCAAATGTGAAAAATCAGCATATTTTGCTGCGTGGTTATAAGAGTGCTGAAACAAATTCATGACTCCTGGGAAAAATCAAGGAGTAGCTCTATACCTTTACATAATAACGTTAATCGATTTGAAAATTTAATTCGAAAAGTTATTTTATTGAGATTGCATATTGATTGTTGTTTTCAATGTCTGTAAGAAGTACCTGATGACTTTAGCGGATGTTTCGGGAAAAATATACTGTGCCTCTATCGCAAGAATCTCATGATTACACGAATTCATGTAATAGAATATGAGAGGTTGATTTCTGTCTCTGTTCGCTTTCGGTTTTTAAAAATTTCAATTGGCTGAATAGTTCAATTGAGATCGCATGTATTCATGGATAACCTGCTCGCTGCAGGACTGAATAATATTGCGAAATTGAAAAATTAGCATATTTTGCTTCGTGGTTATAGAAGTGCTAAAATGATCTCATGACTCCCGGGGAAAATCAAGGAATGGCTCTTTATATTGACATAATAACGTTAATTGATTTAAAAATTTAATTCGAAAAGTTATTTTATTGAGATTGCATATTCATTGTTGTTTTCAATGTCTGTAAGAAGTACCTGATGTCTTTAGCGGATATTTTGGGAAAAATATAATGCGCCCCAATCGCAAGAATCTCATGATTACACGAATTCACGTGATAGAATATAATAGGTTCATTTCTTTCTCTGTTCGCTTTCGGTTTTTTAAAATTTCAATTGGCTGCACAGTTCAATTCAGATCGCATGTATTTATGAATAACCTGCCCGCAACAGGACTTAGTAATATTGCAAATGTGAAAAATCAGCATATTTTGCTGCGTGGTTATAAGAGTGCTGAAACAAATTCATGACTCCTGGGAAAAATCAAGGAGTAGCTCTATACCTTTACATAAAAACGTTAATTGATTCGAAAAATTAATTCGAAAAGTTATTTTATTGAGATTGCATTTTGATTGTTGTTTTCAATGTCTGTAAGAAGTACCTGATGTCATTAGCGGATATTTCGGGAAAAATATACTGCGCCTCAATCGCAAGAATCTCATGATTACACGAATTCATGTAATAGAATATGAGAGGTTGATTTCTGTCTTTGTTCGCTTTCGGTTTTTTTAAATTTTAATTGACTGAATAGTTCAATTTAGAACGCATGTATTCATGGATAACCTGCTCGCTGCAGGACTGGGTAATATTGTGAGATGAGAAAATCAGCATATTTTGCTGCGTGGTTATGAGAGTGCTGAAATGATCTCATGACTCCTGGGAAAAATCAAGGAATGGCTCTATATATAGAGACCTAATAACGTTAATTGATTCCAAAATATAATTCGAAAAGTTATTCTATTGAGATTGCATTTTGATTGTTGTTTTCAATGTCTGTAAGAAGTACCTGATGTCTTTAGCGGATATTTCGGGAAAAATATACTGCGCCTCAATCGCAAGAGTCTCATGATTACACGAATTTATGTAATAGAATATAAGAGGTTGATTTCTGTCTCTGTTCGCTTTCGGTTTTTTAAAATTTCAATTGGCTGAATAGTTCAATTATAATCGCATGTATTAATGGATAACCTGCTCGCTGCAGGACTGGGTAATATTGTGAGATTGAAAAATCAGCATATTTTGCTGCGTGGTTATGAGAGTGCTAAAATGATCTCATGACTCCTGGGAAAAATCAAGGAATTGCTCTATGTATAGAGACCTAATAACGTTAATTGATTCCAAAATTTAATTTGAAAAGTTATTCTATTGAGATTGCATTTTGATTGTCTTTTTCAATGTCTGTAAGAAATACCTGATGTCTTCAGATGATATTTCGTGAAAAATATACTGCGCCCCAATCGCAAGAATCTCATGATTACACGAATTCACGTGATAGAATATAATAGGTTGATTTCTGTCTCGGTTCGCTTTCGGTTTTTTTTAAATTTTAATTGGCTTAACAGTTTAATTTAGATCGCATGTATTCATGGATAACTTGCTCGCTGCAGGACTGGGTAATATTGTGAGATTAAAAAATCAGCATATTTTGCTGCGTGGTTATGAGAGTGCTGAAATGATCTCATGACTCCTGGGAAAAATCAAGGAATGGCTCTATATATAGAGACCTAATAACTTTAATTGATTCCAAAATTTAATTCGAAAAGTTATTCTTTTGAGATTGCATTTTGATTGTCATTTTCAATGTCTGTAAGAAATACCTGATGTCTGCAGATGATATTTCGTGAAAAATATACTGCGCCCCAATCGCAAAAATCACATGATTACACGAATTCACGTGATAGAATATAATAGGCTGATTTCTGTCTCTGTTCGCTTTCGGTTTTTTTAAATTTCAATTGGCTGCACAGTTCAATTCAGATCGCATGTATTTATGAATAACATGCCCGCTACAGGACTAAGTAAAATTGCAAATGTGAAAAATCAGCATATTTTGCTGCGTGGTTATAAGAGTGCTGAAAATAATTCATGACTCCTGGGAAAAATCAAGGAGTAGCTCTATACCTTTACATAAAAACGTTAATTGATTTGAAAATTTAATTCGAAAAGTCATTCTATTGAGATTGCATTTTGATTGTTGTTTTCAATGTCTGTAAGAAGTACCTGATGTCTTTTGCGGATATTTCGGGGAATATATACTGCGCCTCAATCAAAAGAATCTCATGATTGCACGAATTCATGTAATAGAATCTGAGAGGTTGATTTCTGTCTCTGTTCGCTTTCGGTTTGTTAAAATTTCAATTTGCTGAACAGTTCAATTTAGATCGCATGTCTTTATGAATAACTTGCTCGCTGCAGGACTGGGTAATATTGTGAGATTAAAAAATCAGCATATTTTGCTGCGTGGTTATGAGAGTGCTGAAATGATCTCATGACTCCTTGGAAAAATCAAGGAATGGCTCAATATATAGAGACCTACTTACGGTAATTGATTCCAAAATTTAATTCGAAAAGTTATTCTATTGAGATTGCATTTTGATTGTATTTTTTAATGTCTGTAAGAATTACCTGATGTCTTCATATGATATTAACGTGAAAAATATACTGCGCCCCAATCGCAAGAATCTCATGATTACACGAATTCACATGATAGAATCTAATAGGTTGATTTCTGTCTCTGTTCGCTTTCGGTTCTTTGAAATTTCAATTGGCTGCACAGTTCAATTCAGATTGCATGTATTTATGAATAACCTGCCCGCTACAGGACTTAGTAATATTGCAAATGTGAAAAATCAGCAAATTTTGCTACGTGGTTATAAGAGTGCTGAAACAAATTCATGACTCCTGGGAAAAATCAAGGAGTAGCTCTATACCTTTACATAAAAACGTTAATTGATTTGAAAATTAAATTCGAAAAGTTATTTTATTGAGATTGCATTTTGATTGTTGTTTTCAATGTCTGTAAGAAGTACCTGATGTCTTTAGCGGATATTTCGGGAATCATATACTGCGCCTCAATCGCAAGAATCTCATGATTACACGAATTCATGTAATAGAATATGAGAGGTTGATTTCTGTCTTTTTTCGCTTTCAGTTTTTTAAAATTTTAATTGGCTGAATAGTTCAATTTAGATCGCATGTATTCATGGATAACCTGCTCGCTGCAGGACTGAATAATATTGTGAGATTGAAAAATCAGAATATTTTGCTGCGTGGTTATGAGAGTGCTGAAATGATCTCATGACTCCTGGGAAAAATCAAGTAATGGCTCTCTATATAGAGACCTAATAACGTTAATTGATTCCAAAATTTAATTCGAAAAGTTATTCTATTGAGATTGCATTTTGATTGTCTTTTTTAATGTCTGGAAGAATTACCTGATGTCTTCATATGATATTTCGTGAAAAATATACTGCGCCCCAATCGCAAGAATCTCATGATTACACGAATTCACATGATAGAATCTAATAGGTTGATTTCTGTCTCTGTTCGCTTTCGGTTCTTTGAAATTTCAATTAGCTGCACAGTTCAATTCAGATCGCATGTATTTATGAATAACCTGCCCGCTACAGGACTTAGTAATATTGCAAATGTAAAAAATCAGCAAATTTTGCTACGTGGTTATAAGAGTGCTGAAACAAATTCATGACTCCTGGGAAAAATCAAGGAGTAGCTCTATACCTTTACATAAAAACGTTAATTGATTTGAAAATTAAATTCGAAAAGTTATTTTATTGAGATTGCATTTTGATTGTTGTTTTCAATGTCTGTAAGAAGTACCTGATGTCTTTAGCGGATATTTCGGGAAAAATATACTGCGCCTCAATCGCAAGAATCTCATGATTACACGAATTCATGTAATAGAATATGAGGTGTTGATTTCTGTCTCTGTTCGCTCTAGTTTTTTTAAAATTTCAATTGTCTAAATAGTTAAATTTAGATCGCATGTATTCATGGATAGCCTGCTGGCTGCAGGACTGGGTAATATTGCGAAATTGAAAAATTAGCATATTTTGCTGCGTGGTTATAAGATTGCTAAAATGATCTCATGACTCCTGGGAAAAATCAAGGAATGGCTCTATATATTGACATAATAACCTTAATTGATTTGAAAATTCAATTCGAAAAGTTATTCGATTGAGATTGCATTTTAATTGTTGTTTTCAATGTCTGTAAGAAGTACCTGATGTCTTTAGCGGATATTTCGGGAAAAATATACTGCGCCTCAATCGCAAGAATCTCATGATTACACGAATTCATGTAATAGAATTTAAGAGGTTGATTTCTGTCTCTGTTCGGTTTCGGTTTTTTAAAATTTCAATTGGCTGAATAGTTCAATTAAGATCACATGTATTTAAGAATAACGTGCTCGCTGCAGGACTGGGTAGTATTGTGGGATTTAAAAATCAGCATATTTTGCTGCGTGGTTATGAGAGTGCTAAAATGATCTCATGACTCTTGGGAAAAATCAGGGAATGGCTCTATATATTGACATAATAACGTTAACTGATTTGAAAATTCAATTTGAATAACTATTCTATTGAGATTGCATTTTGATTGATGTTCTCAATTACTGTAAGAAATACCTGATGTCATCAGAAGATATTTCGAGGAAAATATACTGCGCCCCAATCGCAAGAATTTCATGATTACACGAATTCACGTGGTAAAATATAAGAGGTAGATTTTCGTATCTATTCGCTTTCGGTTATTTAAAATTATAATTCGCTGAATAGTTAAATTTAGATCGCAAGTATTCATGGATAACCTGCCAGATACAGAACTTGGTAATATTGTTAAATTGAAAGATCAGCATATTTTGCTGCGTGGTTACAGGGGTGCTGAAACAAATTTATGACTCCCGCGAAAAATCAAGGAGTAGCTCTATACCTTGACATAATAACGTTAATTGATTTGAAAATTCAATTCGAAAAGTTATTTTATTGAGATTGCATTTTGATTGTTGTTTTCAATGTCTGTATGAAGTACCTGATGTCTTTAGCGGATATTTCGGGAAAAATATACTGCGCCTCAATTGCAAGTATCTCCTGATTACACGAATTCATGTAATAGAATATGAGAGGTTGATTTCTGTCTCTGTGCGTTTTCGGTTTTTTAAAATTTTAATTGGCTGAATAGTTCAATTTAGATCGCATGTATTCATAGATAGCTTGCTCGCTGCGGGACTGGGTAATATTGTGAGATTTAAAAATCAGCATATTTTGCTGCGTGGTTATGGGAGTGCTAAAATGATCTTATGACTCCTGGGAAAAATCAAGGAATGGCTCTATATATAGAGACCTAATAACGTTAATTGATTCCAAAATTAAATTCGAAAAGTTATTCTATTGAGATTGCATTTTGATTGTCTTTTTCAATGTCTGTAAGAAATACCTGATGTCTTCAGATGATATTTCGTGAAAAATATACTGCGCATTAATCGCAAGAATCTCATGATTACACGAATTCACGTGATAGAATATAATAGGTTCATTTCTTTCTCTGTTCGCTTTCGGTTTTTTAAAATTTCAATTGGCTGCACAGTTCAATTCAGATCGCATGTATTTATGAATAACCTGCCCGCTACAGGACTTAGTAATATTGCAAATGTGAAAAATCAGCATATTTTGCTGCGTGGTTATAAGAGTGCTGAAACAAATTCTTGACTCCTGGGAAAAATCAAAGAGTAGCTCTATACCTTTACATAAAAACGTTAATTGATTTGAAAATTTAATTCGAAAAGTTATTTTATTGAGATTGCATTTTGATTGTTGTTTTCAATGTCTGTAAGAAGTACCTGATGTCTTTAGCGGATATTTCGGGAAAAATATACTGCGCCTCAATCGCAAGAATCTCATGATTACACGAATTCATGTAATAGAATATGAGAGGTTGATGTCTGTCTTTGTTCGCTTTCGGTTTCTTAAAATTTCAATTGGCTGAATGGTTCAATTTAGATCGCATGTATTCATGGATAACCTGCTCGCTGCAGGACTGAATAATATTGTAAGATTAAAAAATCAGCATATTTTGCTGCGTGGTTATAGAAGTGCTAAAATGATCGCATGACTTCTATGAAAAATCAAGGAATGGCTCTATATATTGACATAATAACCTTAATTGATTTGAAAATTCAATTTGAAAAGTTATTCGATTGAGATTGCATTTTGATTGTTGTTTTCAATGTCTGTAAGAAGTACCTGATGTCTTTAGCGGATATTTCGGGAAGAATATACTGCGCCCCAATCGCAAGAATCTCATGATTACACGAATTCACGTGATAGAATATAATAGGTTGATTTCTGTCTCTGTTCGCTTTCGGATTTTTAAAATTTCAATTGGATGAATAGTTCAATTTAGTTCGCATGTATTCATGGATAGCCTGCTCGCTGCAGGACTGGGTAATATTGCGAAATTGAAAAATCAGCATATTTTGCTGCGTGGTTATAAGAGTGCTGTAACAAATTCATGACTCCTGGGAAAAATCAAGGAGTAGCTCCATACCTTGACATAGTAACGTTAATTGATTTGAAAATTTGATTCGAAAAGTTATTTCATTGAGATTGCATTTTGATTGTTGTTTTCAATGTCTGTAAAAAATACCTGATGTCATTAGATTATATTTCGGGAAAAATATTCTGCGCCCCAATCGCAAGAATCTCATGCTTACACGAATTCACGTGATAGAATATAATAGGTTGATTTCTGTCTCTGTTCGCTTTTGGTTTTGTAAAATTTCAATTGGCTGCACAGTTCAATTTAGATCGCATGTATTCATGGATAACCTGCTCGCTGCAGGACTAAATAATATTGTGAGATTGAAAAATCAGCATATTTTGCTGCGTGGTTATGGAAGTGCTAAAATGATCTCATGACTCCTGGGAAAAATCAAGGAATGGCTCTATATATAGAGACCTAATAACGTTAATTGATTCCAAAATTTAATTCGAAAAGTTTTTCTATTGAGATTGCATTTTGATTGTCTTTTTTAATGTTTGTAAGAATTACCTGATGTCTTCAGATGTTATTTCGTGAAAAATATACTGCGCCCCAATCGCATGAATCTCATGATTACACGAATTCACGTGATAGAATATAATAGGTTGATTTTTGTCTCTGTTCGCTTTCGGTTTTTTAAAATTTCTATTGGCTAAACAGTTCAATTCAGATCGCATGTATTTATGAATAACCTGCCCGCTACAGGACTTAGTAATATTGCAAATGTGAAAAATCAGCAAATTTTGGTACGTGGTTATAAGAGTGCTGAAACAAATTCATGACTCCTGGGAAAAATCAAGGAGTAGCTCTATACCTTTACATAAAAACGTTAATTGATTTGAAAATTAAATTCGAAAAGTTATTTTATTGAGATTGCATTTTGATTGTTGTTTTCAATGTCTTTAGAAGTACCTGATGTCTTTAGCGGATATTTCGGGAAAAATATACTGCGCCTCAATCGCAAGAATCTCATGATTACACGAATTCATGTAATAGAATATGAGAGGTTGATTTCTGTCTTTGTTCGCTTTCGGTTTTTTTAAATTTTTATTGACTGAATAGTTCAATTTAGATCGCATGTATTCATGGATAACCTGCTCGCTGCAGGACTGGGTAATATTGTAAGAATAAAAAATCAGCATATTTTGCTGCGTGGTTATAAGAGTGCTGAAACAAATTCATGACTCCTGGGAAAAATCAAGGAATTGCTCTATATATAGAGACTTAAAAACTTCAATTGATTCCAAAATTTAATTCGAAAAGTTATTCTATTGAGATTGCATTTTGATTGTCTTTTTCAATGTCTGTAAGAAATACCTGATGTCTTCAGATGATATTTCGTGAAAAATATACTGCGCCCCAATCGCAAGAATCGGATGATTACACGGATTCACGTGATAGAATATAATAGGTTGATTTCTGTCTCTGTTCGCTTTCGGTTTTTTAAAATTTAAATTGGCTGCACAGTTCAATTCAGATCGCATGTATTTATGAATAACCTGCCCGCTACAGGACTTAGTAATATTGCAAATGTGAAAAATCAGCATATTTTGCTGCGTGGTTATAAGAGTGCTGAAACAAATTCATGACTCCTGGGAAAAATCAAGGAGTAGCTCTATACCTTTACATAATAACGTTAATCGATTTGAAAATTTAATTCGAAAAGTTATTTTATTGAGATTGCATATTGATTGTTGTTTTCAATGTCTGTAAGAAGTACCTGATGACTTTAGCGGATGTTTCGGGAAAAATATACTGTGCCTCTATCGCAAGAATCTCATGATTACACGAATTCATGTAATAGAATATGAGAGGTTGATTTCTGTCTCTGTTCGCTTTCGGTTTTTAAAAATTTCAATTGGCTGAATAGTTCAATTGAGATCGCATGTATTCATGGATAACCTGCTCGCTGCAGGACTGAATAATATTGCGAAATTGAAAAATTAGCATATTTTGCTTCGTGGTTATAGAAGTGCTAAAATGATCTCATGACTCCCGGGGAAAATCAAGGAATGGCTCTTTATATTGACATAATAACGTTAATTGATTTAAAAATTTAATTCGAAAAGTTATTTTATTGAGATTGCATATTCATTGTTGTTTTCAATGTCTGTAAGAAGTACCTGATGTCTTTAGCGGATATTTTGGGAAAAATATAATGCGCCCCAATCGCAAGAATCTCATGATTACACGAATTCACGTGATAGAATATAATAGGTTCATTTCTTTCTCTGTTCGCTTTCGGTTTTTTAAAATTTCAATTGGCTGCACAGTTCAATTCAGATCGCATGTATTTATGAATAACCTGCCCGCAACAGGACTTAGTAATATTGCAAATGTGAAAAATCAGCATATTTTGCTGCGTGGTTATAAGAGTGCTGAAACAAATTCATGACTCCTGGGAAAAATCAAGGAGTAGCTCTATACCTTTACATAAAAACGTTAATTGATTCGAAAAATTAATTCGAAAAGTTATTTTATTGAGATTGCATTTTGATTGTTGTTTTCAATGTCTGTAAGAAGTACCTGATGTCATTAGCGGATATTTCGGGAAAAATATACTGCGCCTCAATCGCAAGAATCTCATGATTACACGAATTCATGTAATAGAATATGAGAGGTTGATTTCTGTCTTTGTTCGCTTTCGGTTTTTTTAAATTTTAATTGACTGAATAGTTCAATTTAGAACGCATGTATTCATGGATAACCTGCTCGCTGCAGGACTGGGTAATATTGTGAGATGAGAAAATCAGCATATTTTGCTGCGTGGTTATGAGAGTGCTGAAATGATCTCATGACTCCTGGGAAAAATCAAGGAATGGCTCTATATATAGAGACCTAATAACGTTAATTGATTCCAAAATATAATTCGAAAAGTTATTCTATTGAGATTGCATTTTGATTGTTGTTTTCAATGTCTGTAAGAAGTACCTGATGTCTTTAGCGGATATTTCGGGAAAAATATACTGCGCCTCAATCGCAAGAGTCTCATGATTACACGAATTTATGTAATAGAATATAAGAGGTTGATTTCTGTCTCTGTTCGCTTTCGGTTTTTTAAAATTTCAATTGGCTGAATAGTTCAATTATAATCGCATGTATTAATGGATAACCTGCTCGCTGCAGGACTGGGTAATATTGTGAGATTGAAAAATCAGCATATTTTGCTGCGTGGTTATGAGAGTGCTAAAATGATCTCATGACTCCTGGGAAAAATCAAGGAATTGCTCTATGTATAGAGACCTAATAACGTTAATTGATTCCAAAATTTAATTTGAAAAGTTATTCTATTGAGATTGCATTTTGATTGTCTTTTTCAATGTCTGTAAGAAATACCTGATGTCTTCAGATGATATTTCGTGAAAAATATACTGCGCCCCAATCGCAAGAATCTCATGATTACACGAATTCACGTGATAGAATATAATAGGTTGATTTCTGTCTCGGTTCGCTTTCGGTTTTTTTAAATTTTAATTGGCTTAACAGTTTAATTTAGATCGCATGTATTCATGGATAACTTGCTCGCTGCAGGACTGGGTAATATTGTGAGATTAAAAAATCAGCATATTTTGCTGCGTGGTTATGAGAGTGCTGAAATGATCTCATGACTCCTGGGAAAAATCAAGGAATGGCTCTATATATAGAGACCTAATAACTTTAATTGATTCCAAAATTTAATTCGAAAAGTTATTCTTTTGAGATTGCATTTTGATTGTCATTTTCAATGTCTGTAAGAAATACCTGATGTCTGCAGATGATATTTCGTGAAAAATATACTGCGCCCCAATCGCAAAAATCACATGATTACACGAATTCACGTGATCGAATATAATAGGCTGATTTCTGTCTCTGTTCGCTTTCGGTTTTTTTAAATTTCAATTGGCTGCACAGTTCAATTCAGATCGCATGTATTTATGAATAACATGCCCGCTACAGGACTAAGTAAAATTGCAAATGTGAAAAATCAGCATATTTTGCTGCGTGGTTATAAGAGTGCTGAAAATAATTCATGACTCCTGGGAAAAATCAAGGAGTAGCTCTATACCTTTACATAAAAACGTTAATTGATTTGAAAATTTAATTCGAAAAGTCATTCTATTGAGATTGCATTTTGATTGTTGTTTTCAATGTCTGTAAGAAGTACCTGATGTCTTTTGCGGATATTTCGGGGAATATATACTGCGCCTCAATCAAAAGAATCTCATGATTGCACGAATTCATGTAATAGAATCTGAGAGGTTGATTTCTGTCTCTGTTCGCTTTCGGTTTGTTAAAATTTCAATTTGCTGAACAGTTCAATTTAGATCGCATGTCTTTATGAATAACTTGCTCGCTGCAGGACTGGGTAATATTGTGAGATTAAAAAATCAGCATATTTTGCTGCGTGGTTATGAGAGTGCTGAAATGATCTCATGACTCCTTGGAAAAATCAAGGAATGGCTCAATATATAGAGACCTACTTACGGTAATTGATTCCAAAATTTAATTCGAAAAGTTATTCTATTGAGATTGCATTTTGATTGTATTTTTTAATGTCTGTAAGAATTACCTGATGTCTTCATATGATATTAACGTGAAAAATATACTGCGCCCCAATCGCAAGAATCTCATGATTACACGAATTCACATGATAGAATCTAATAGGTTGATTTCTGTCTCTGTTCGCTTTCGGTTCTTTGAAATTTCAATTGGCTGCACAGTTCAATTCAGATTGCATGTATTTATGAATAACCTGCCCGCTACAGGACTTAGTAATATTGCAAATGTGAAAAATCAGCAAATTTTGCTACGTGGTTATAAGAGTGCTGAAACAAATTCATGACTCCTGGGAAAAATCAAGGAGTAGCTCTATACCTTTACATAAAAACGTTAATTGATTTGAAAATTAAATTCGAAAAGTTATTTTATTGAAATTGCATTTTGATTGTTGTTTTCAATGTCTGTAAGAAGTACCTGATGTCTTTAGCGGATATTTCGGGAAAAATATACTGCGCCTCAATCGCAAGAATCTCATGATTACACGAATTCATGTAATAGAATATGAGAGGTTGATTTCTGTCTTTTTTCGCTTTCAGTTTTTTAAAATTTTAATTGGCTGAATAGTTCAATTTAGATCGCATGTATTCATGGATAACCTGCTCGCTGCAGGACTGAATAATATTGTGAGATTGAAAAATCAGAATATTTTGCTGCGTGGTTATGAGAGTGCTGAAATGATCTCATGACTCCTGGGAAAAATCAAGTAATGGCTCTCTATATAGAGACCTAATAACGTTAATTGATTCCAAAATTTAATTCGAAAAGTTATTCTATTGAGATTGCATTTTGATTGTCTTTTTTAATGTCTGGAAGAATTACCTGATGTCTTCATATGATATTTCGTGAAAAATATACTGCGCCCCAATCGCAAGAATCTCATGATTACACGAATTCACATGATAGAATCTAATAGGTTGATTTCTGTCTCTGTTCGCTTTCGGTTCTTTGAAATTTCAATTAGCTGCACAGTTCAATTCAGATCGCATGTATTTATGAATAACCTGCCCGCTACAGGACTTAGTAATATTGCAAATGTAAAAAATCAGCAAATTTTGCTACGTGGTTATAAGAGTGCTGAAACAAATTCATGACTCCTGGGAAAAATCAAGGAGTAGCTCTATACCTTTACATAAAAACGTTAATTGATTTGAAAATTAAATTCGAAAAGTTATTTTATTGAGATTGCATTTTGATTGTTGTTTTCAATGTCTGTAAGAAGTACCTGATGTCTTTAGCGGATATTTCGGGAAAAATATACTGCGCCTCAATCGCAAGAATCTCATGATTACACGAATTCATGTAATAGAATATGAGGTGTTGATTTCTGTCTCTGTTCGCTCTAGTTTTTTTAAAATTTCAATTGTCTAAATAGTTAAATTTAGATCGCATGTATTCATGGATAGCCTGCTGGCTGCAGGACTGGGTAATATTGCGAAATTGAAAAATTAGCATATTTTGCTGCGTGGTTATAAGAGTGCTAAAATGATCTCATGACTCCTGGGAAAAATCAAGGAATGGCTCTATATATTGACATAATAACCTTAATTGATTTGAAAATTCAATTCGAAAAGTTATTCGATTGAGATTGCATTTTAATTGTTGTTTTCAATGTCTGTAAGAAGTACCTGATGTCTTTAGCGGATATTTCGGGAAAAATATACTGCGCCTCAATCGCAAGAATCTCATGATTACACGAATTCATGTAATAGAATTTAAGAGGTTGATTTCTGTCTCTGTTCGGTTTCGGTTTTTTAAAATTTCAATTGGCTGAATAGTTCAATTAAGATCACATGTATTTAAGAATAACGTGCTCGCTGCAGGACTGGGTAGTATTGTGGGATTTAAAAATCAGCATATTTTGCTGCGTGGTTATGAGAGTGCTAAAATGATCTCATGACTCTTGGGAAAAATCAGGGAATGGCTCTATATATTGACATAATAACGTTAACTGATTTGAAAATTCAATTTGAATAACTATTCTATTGAGATTGCATTTTGATTGATGTTCTCAATTACTGTAAGAAATACCTGATGTCATCAGAAGATATTTCGAGGAAAATATACTGCGCCCCAATCGCAAGAATTTCATGATTACACGAATTCACGTGGTAAAATATAAGAGGTAGATTTTCGTATCTATTCGCTTTCGGTTATTTAAAATTATAATTCGCTGAATAGTTAAATTTAGATCGCAAGTATTCATGGATAACCTGCCAGATACAGAACTTGGTAATATTGTTAAATTGAAAGATCAGCATATTTTGCTGCGTGGTTACAGGGGTGCTGAAACAAATTTATGACTCCCGCGAAAAATCAAGGAGTAGCTCTATACCTTGACATAATAACGTTAATTGATTTGAAAATTCAATTCGAAAAGTTATTTTATTGAGATTGCATTTTGATTGTTGTTTTCAATGTCTGTATGAAGTACCTGATGTCTTTCGCGGATATTTCGGGAAAAATATACTGCGCCTCAATTGCAAGTATCTCCTGATTACACGAATTCATGTAATAGAATATGAGAGGTTGATTTCTGTCTCTGTGCGTTTTCGGTTTTTTAAAATTTTAATTGGCTGAATAGTTCAATTTAGATCGCATGTATTCATAGATAGCTTGCTCGCTGCGGGACTGGGTAATATTGTGAGATTTAAAAATCAGCATATTTTGCTGCGTGGTTATGGGAGTGCTAAAATGATCTTATGACTCCTGGGAAAAATCAAGGAATGGCTCTATATATAGAGACCTAATAACGTTAATTGATTCCAAAATTAAATTCGAAAAGTTATTCTATTGAGATTGCATTTTGATTGTCTTTTTCAATGTCTGTAAGAAATACCTGATGTCTTCAGATGATATTTCGTGAAAAATATACTGCGCATTAATCGCAAGAATCTCATGATTACACGAATTCACGTGATAGAATATAATAGGTTCATTTCTTTCTCTGTTCGCTTTCGGTTTTTTAAAATTTCAATTGGCTGCACAGTTCAATTCAGATCGCATGTATTTATGAATAACCTGCCCGCTACAGGACTTAGTAATATTGCAAATGTGAAAAATCAGCATATTTTGCTGCGTGGTTATAAGAGTGCTGAAACAAATTCTTGACTCCTGGGAAAAATCAAAGAGTAGCTCTATACCTTTACATAAAAACGTTAATTGATTTGAAAATTTAATTCGAAAAGTTATTTTATTGAGATTGCATTTTGATTGTTGTTTTCAATGTCTGTAAGAAGTACCTGATGTCTTTAGCGGATATTTCGGGAAAAATATACTGCGCCTCAATCGCAAGAATCTCATGATTACACGAATTCATGTAATAGAATATGAGAGGTTGATTTCTGTCTTTGTTCGCTTTCGGTTTCTTAAAATTTCAATTGGCTGAATGGTTCAATTTAGATCGCATGTATTCATGGATAACCTGCTCGCTGCAGGACTGAATAATATTGTAAGATTAAAAAATCAGCATATTTTGCTGCGTGGTTATAGAAGTGCTAAAATGATCGCATGACTTCTATGAAAAATCAAGGAATGGCTCTATATATTGACATAATAACCTTAATTGATTTGAAAATTCAATTCGAAAAGTTATTCGATTGAGATTGCATTTTGATTGTTGTTTTCAATGTCTGTAAGAAGTACCTGATGTCTTTAGCGGATATTTCGGGAAGAATATACTGCGCCCCAATCGCAAGAATCTCATGATTACACGAATTCACGTGATAGAATATAATAGGTTGATTTCTGTCTCTGTTCGCTTTCGGATTTTTAAAATTTCAATTGGATGAATAGTTCAATTTAGTTCGCATGTATTCATGGATAGCCTGCTCGCTGCAGGACTGGGTAATATTGCGAAATTGAAAAATCAGCATATTTTGCTGCGTGGTTATAAGAGTGCTGTAACAAATTCATGACTCCTGGGAAAAATCAAGGAGTAGCTCCATACCTTGACATAGTAACGTTAATTGATTTGAAAATTTGATTCGAAAAGTTATTTCATTGAGATTGCATTTTGATTGTTGTTTTCAATGTCTGTAAAAAATACCTGATGTCATCAGATTATATTTCGGGAAAAATATTCTGCGCCCCAATCGCAAGAATCTCATGCTTACACGAATTCACGTGATAGAATATAATAGGTTGATTTCTGTCTCTGTTCGCTTTTGGTTTTGTAAAATTTCAATTGGCTGCACAGTTCAATTTAGATCGCATGTATTCATGGATAACCTGCTCGCTGCAGGACTAAATAATATTGTGAGATTGAAAAATCAGCATATTTTGCTGCGTGGTTATGGAAGTGCTAAAATGATCTCATGACTCCTGGGAAAAATCAAGGAATGGCTCTATATATAGAGACCTAATAACGTTAATTGATTCCAAAATTTAATTCGAAAAGTTTTTCTATTGAGATTGCATTTTGATTGTCTTTTTTAATGTTTGTAAGAATTACCTGATGTCTTCAGATGTTATTTCGTGAAAAATATACTGCGCCTCAATCGCAAGAATCTCATGATTACACGAATTCATGTAATAGAATATGAGAGGTTGATTTCAGTCTCTGTTCGCTTTCGGTTTTTTAAAATTTCAATTGGCTGCACAGTTCGATTCAGATCGCATATATTTATGAATAACCTGCCCGCTACAGGACTTAGTAATATTGCAAAATTGAAATCAGCATATTTTGCTGGGTGGTTATAAGAGTGCTGAAACAAATTCATGATTCCTGGGAAAAATCAAGGAGTAGCTCTATACCTTGAAATAATAACGTTAATTGATTTGAAAATTTAAATCGAAAAGTTATTTCATTGAGATTGCATTTGGTTTGTTGTTTTCAATGTCTGTAAGAAGTACCTGATGTCTTTAGCGGATATTTCGGGAAAAATATACTGCGCCTCAATCGCAAGAATCTCATGATTACACGAATTCATGTAATAGAATATGAGAGGTTGATTTCTGTCTCTGTTCGCTCTAGTTTTTTTAAAATTTCAATTGTCTAAATAGTTAAATTCAGATCGCATGTATTCATGGATAGCCTGCTGGCTGCAGGACTGGGTAATATTGCGAAATTGAAAAATTAGCATATTTTGCTGCGTGGTTATAAGAGTGCTAAAATGATCTCATGACTCCTGGGAAAAATCAAGGAATGGCTCTATATATTGACATAATAACCTTAATTGATTTGAAAATTCAATTCGAAAAGTTATTCGATTGAGATTCCATTTTAATTGTTGTTTTCAATATCTGTAAGAAGTACCTGATGTCTTTAGCGGATATTTCGGGAAAAATATACTGCGCCTCAATCGCAAGAATCTCATGATTACACGAATTCATGTAATAGAATTTAAGAGGTTGATTTCTGTCTCTGTTCGGTTTCGGTTTTTTAAAATTTCAATTGGCTGAATAGTTCAATTTAGATCGCATGTATTCATAGATAGCTTGCTCGCTGCGGGACTGGGTAATATTGTGAGATTTAAAAATCAGCATATTTTGCTGCGTGGTTATGAGAGTGCTAAAATGATCTTATGACTCCTGGGAAAAATCAAGGAATGGCTCTATATATAGAGACCTAATAACGTTAATTGATTCCAAAATTAAATTCGAAAAGTTATTCTATTGAGATTGCATTTTGATTGTCTTTTTCAATGTCTGTAAGAAATACCTGATGTCTTCAGATGATATTTCGTGAAAAATATACTGCGCATTAATCGCAAGAATCTCATGATTACACGAATTCACGTGATAGAATATAATAGGTTCATTTCTTTCTCTGTTCGCTTTCGGTTTTTTAAAATTTCAATTGGCTGCACAGTTCAATTCAGATCGCATGTATTTATGAATAACCTGCCCGCTACAGGACTTAGTAATATTGCAAATGTGAAAAATCAGCATATTTTGCTGCGTGGTTATAAGAGTGCTGAAACAAATTCTTGACTCCTGGGAAAAATCAAAGAGTAGCTCTATACCTTTACATAAAAACGTTAATTGATTTGAAAATTTAATTCGAAAATTTATTTTATTGAGATTGCATTTTCATTGTTGTTTTCAATGTCTGTAAGAAGTACCTGATGTCTTTAGCGGATATTTTGGGAAAAATATAATGCGCCCCAATCGCAAGAATCTCATGATTACACGAATTCACGTGATAGAATATAATAGGTTCGTTTCTTTCTCTGTTCGCTTACGGTTTTTTAAAATTTCAATTGGCTGCACAGTTCAATTCAGATCGCATGTATTTATGAATAACCTGCCCGCTACAGGACTTAGTAATATTGCAAATGTGAAAAATCAGCATATTTTGCTGCGTGATTATAAGAGTGCTGAAACAAATTCATGACTCCTGGGAAAAATTAAGGAGTAGCTCTATACCTTTACATAAAAACGTTAATTGATTCGAAAATTTAATTCGAAAAGTTATTTTATTGAGATTGCATTTTGATTGTTGTTTTCAATGTCTGTAAGAAGTACCTGATGTCTTTAGCGGAAATTTCGGGAAAAATATACTGCGCCTCAATCGCAAGAATCTCATGATTACACGAATTCATGTAATAGAATATGAGAGGTTGATTTCTGTCTTTGTTCGCTTTCGGTTTTTTTAAATTTTTATTGACTGAATAGTTCAATTTAGATCGCATGTATTCATGGATAACCTGCTCGCTGCAGGACTGGGTAATATTGTAAGAATAAAAAATCAGCATATTTTGCTGCGTGGTTATAAGAGTGCTGAAACAAATTCATGACTCCTGGGAAAAATCAAGGAATTGCTCTATATATAGAGACTTAAAAACTTCAATTGATTCCAAAATTTAATTCGAAAAGTTATTCTATTGAGATTGCATTTTGATTGTCTTTTTCAATGTCTGTAAGAAATACCTGATGTCTTCAGATGATATTTCGTGAAAAATATACTGCGCCCCAATCGCAAGAATCGGATGATTACACGGATTCACGTGATAGAATATAATAGGTTGATTTCTGTCTCTGTTCGCTTTCGGTTTTTTAAAATTTAAATTGGCTGCACAGTTCAATTCAGATCGCATGTATTTATGAATAACCTGCCCGCTACAGGACTTAGTAATATTGCAAATGTGAAAAATCAGCATATTTTGCTGCGTGGTTATAAGAGTGCTGAAACAAATTCATGACTCCTGGGAAAAATCAAGGAGTAGCTCTATACCTTTACATAATAACGTTAATCGATTTGAAAATTTAATTCGAAAAGTTATTTTATTGAGATTGCATATTGATTGTTGTTTTCAATGTCTGTAAGAAGTACCTGATGACTTTAGCGGATGTTTCGGGAAAAATATACTGTGCCTCTATCGCAAGAATCTCATGATTACACGAATTCATGTAATAGAATATGAGAGGTTGATTTCTGTCTCTGTTCGCTTTCGCTTTTTAAAAATTTCAATTGGCTGAATAGTTCAATTGAGATCGCATGTATTCATGGATAACCTGCTCGCTGCAGGACTGAATAATATTGCGAAATTGAAAAATTAGCATATTTTGCTTCGTGGTTATAGAAGTGCTAAAATGATCTCATGACTCCCGGGGAAAATCAAGGAATGGCTCTTTATATTGACATAATAACGTTAATTGATTTAAAAATTTAATTCGAAAAGTTATTTTATTGAGATTGCATATTCATTGTTGTTTTCAATGTCTGTAAGAAGTACCTGATGTCTTTAGCGGATATTTTGGGAAAAATATAATGCGCCCCAATCGCAAGAATCTCATGATTACACGAATTCACGTGATAGAATATAATAGGTTCATTTCTTTCTCTGTTCGCTTTCGGTTTTTTAAAATTTCAATTGGCTGCACAGTTCAATTCAGATCGCATGTATTTATGAATAACCTGCCCGCAACAGGACTTAGTAATATTGCAAATGTGAAAAATCAGCATATTTTGCTGCGTGGTTATAAGAGTGCTGAAACAAATTCATGACTCCTGGGAAAAATCAAGGAGTAGCTCTATACCTTTACATAAAAACGTTAATTGATTCGAAAAATTAATTCGAAAAGTTATTTTATTGAGATTGCATTTTGATTGTTGTTTTCAATGTCTGTAAGAAGTACCTGATGTCATTAGCGGATATTTCGAGAAAAATATACTGCGCCTCAATCGCAAGAATCTCATGATTACACGAATTCATGTAATAGAATATGAGAGGTTGATTTCTGTCTTTGTTCGCTTTCGGTTTTTTTAAATTTTAATTGACTGAATAGTTCAATTTAGAACGCATGTATTCATGGATAACCTGCTCGCTGCAGGACTGGGTAATATTGTGAGATGAGAAAATCAGCATATTTTGCTGCGTGGTTATGAGAGTGCTGAAATGATCTCATGACTCCTGGGAAAAATCAAGGAATGGCTCTATATATAGAGACCTAATAACGTTAATTGATTCCAAAATATAATTCGAAAAGTTATTCTATTGAGATTGCATTTTGATTGTTGTTTTCAATGTCTGTAAGAAGTACCTGATGTCTTTAGCGGATATTTCGGGAAAAATATACTGCGCCTCAATCGCAAGAGTCTCATGATTACACGAATTTATGTAATAGAATATAAGAGGTTGATTTCTGTCTCTGTTCGCTTTCGGTTTTTTAAAATTTCAATTGGCTGAATAGTTCAATTATAATCGCATGTATTAATGGATAACCTGCTCGCTGCAGGACTGGGTAATATTGTGAGATTGAAAAATCAGCATATTTTGCTGCGTGGTTATGAGAGTGCTAAAATGATCTCATGACTCCTGGGAAAAATCAAGGAATGGCTCTATATATAGAGACCTAATAACTTTAATTGATTCCAAAATTTAATTCGAAAAGTTATTCTTTTGAGATTGCATTTTGATTGTCTTTTTCAATGTCTGTAAGAAATACCTGATGTCTTCAGATGATATTTCGTGAAAAATATACTGCGCCCCAATCGCAAGAATCTCATGATTACACGAATTCACGTGATAGAATATAATAGGTTGATTTCTGTCTCGGTTCGCTTTTGGTTTTTTTAAATTTTAATTGGCTTAACAGTTTAATTTAGATCGCATGTATTCATGGATAACTTGCTCGCTGCAGGACTGGGTAATATTGTGAGATTAAAAAATCAGCATATTTTGCTGCGTGGTTATGAGAGTGCTGAAATGATCTCATGACTCCTGGGAAAAATCAAGGAATGGCTCTATATATAGAGACCTAATAACTTTAATTGATTCCAAAATTTAATTCGAAAAGTTATTCTTTTGAGATTGCATTTTGATTGTCATTTTCAATGTCTGTAAGAAATACCTGATGTCTGCAGATGATATTTCGTGAAAAATATACTGCGCCCCAATCGCAAAAATCACATGATTACACGAATTCACGTGATAGAATATAATAGGCTGATTTCTGTCTCTGTTCGCTTTCGGTTTTTTTAAATTTCAATTGGCTGCACAGTTCAATTCAGATCGCATGTATTTATGAATAACATGCCCGCTACAGGACTAAGTAAAATTGCAAATGTGAAAAATCAGCATATTTTGCTGCGTGGTTATAAGAGTGCTGAAAATAATTCATGACTCCTGGGAAAAATCAAGGAGTAGCTCTATACCTTTACATAAAAACGTTAATTGATTTGAAAATTTAATTCGAAAAGTCATTCTATTGAGATTGCATTTTGATTGTTGTTTTCAATGTCTGTAAGAAGTACCTGATGTCTTTTGCGGATATTTCGGGGAATATATACTGCGCCTCAATCAAAAGAATCTCATGATTGCACGAATTCATGTAATAGAATCTGAGAGGTTGATTTCTGTCTCTGTTCGCTTTCGGTTTGTTAAAATTTCAATTTGCTGAACAGTTCAATTTAGATCGCATGTCTTTATGAATAACTTGCTCGCTGCAGGACTGGGTAATATTGTGAGATTAAAAAATCAGCATATTTTGCTGCGTGGTTATGAGAGTGCTGAAATGATCTCATGACTCCTTGGAAAAATCAAGGAATGGCTCAATATATAGAGACCTACTTACGGTAATTGATTCCAAAATTTAATTCGAAAAGTTATTCTATTGAGATTGCATTTTGATTGTATTTTTTAATGTCTGTAAGAATTACCTGATGTCTTCATATGATATTAACGTGAAAAATATACTGCGCCCCAATCGCAAGAATCTCATGATTACACGAATTCACATGATAGAATCTAATAGGTTGATTTCTGTCTCTGTTCGCTTTCGGTTCTTTGAAATTTCAATTGGCTGCACAGTTCAATTCAGATTGCATGTATTTATGAATAACCTGCCCGCTACAGGACTTAGTAATATTGCAAATGTGAAAAATCAGCAAATTTTGCTACGTGGTTATAAGAGTGCTGAAACAAATTCATGACTCCTGGGAAAAATCAAGGAGTAGCTCTATACCTTTACATAAAAACGTTAATTGATTTGAAAATTAAATTCGAAAAGTTATTTTATTGAGATTGCATTTTGATTGTTGTTTTCAATGTCTGTAAGAAGTACCTGATGTCTTTAGCGGATATTTCGGGAAAAATATACTGCGCCTCAATCGCAAGAATCTCATGATTACACGAATTCATGTAATAGAATATGAGAGGTTGATTTCTGTCTTTTTTCGCTTTCAGTTTTTTAAAATTTTAATTGGCTGAATAGTTCAATTTAGATCGCATGTATTCATGGATAACCTGCTCGCTGCAAGACTGAATAATATTGTGAGATTGAAAAATCAGAATATTTTGCTGCGTGGTTATGAGAGTGCTGAAATGATCTCATGACTCCTGGGAAAAATCAAGTAATGGCTCTCTATATAGAGACCTAATAACGTTAATTGATTCCAAAATTTAATTCGAAAAGTTATTCTATTGAGATTGCATTTTGATTGTCTTTTTCAATGTCTGTAAGAAATACCTGATGTCTTCAGATGATATTTCGTGAAAAATATACTGCGCATTAATCGCAAGAATCTCATGATTACACGAATTCACGTGATAGAATATAATAGGTTCATTTCTTTCTCTGTTCGCTTTCGGTTTTTTAAAATTTCAATTAGCTGCACAGTTCAATTCAGATCGCATGTATTTATGAATAACCTGCCCGCTACAGGACTTAGTAATATTGCAAATGTAAAAAATCAGCAAATTTTGCTACGTGGTTATAAGAGTGCTGAAACAAATTCATGACTCCTGGGAAAAATCAAGGAGTAGCTCTATACCTTTACATAAAAACGTTAATTGATTTGAAAATTAAATTCGAAAAGTTATTTTATTGAGATTGCATTTTGATTGTTGTTTTCAATGTCTGTAAGAAGTACCTGATGTCTTTAGCGGATATTTCGGGAAAAATATACTGCGCCTCAATCGCAAGAATCTCATGATTACACGAATTCATGTAATAGAATATGAGGTGTTGATTTCTGTCTCTGTTCGCTCTAGTTTTTTTAAAATTTCAATTGTCTAAATAGTTAAATTTAGATCGCATGTATTCATGGATAGCCTGCTGGCTGCAGGACTGGGTAATATTGCGAAATTGAAAAATTAGCATATTTTGCTGCGTGGTTATAAGAGTGCTAAAATGATCTCATGACTCCTGGGAAAAATCAAGGAATGGCTCTATATATTGACATAATAACCTTAATTGATTTGAAAATTCAATTCGAAAAGTTATTCGATTGAGATTGCATTTTAATTGTTGTTTTCAATGTCTGTAAGAAGTACCTGATGTCTTTAGCGGATATTTCGGGAAAAATATACTGCGCCTCAATCGCAAGAATCTCATGATTACACGAATTCATGTAATAGAATTTAAGAGGTTGATTTCTGTCTCTGTTCGGTTTCGGTTTTTTAAAATTTCAATTGGCTGAATAGTTCAATTAAGATCACATGTATTTAAGAATAACGTGCTCGCTGCAGGACTGGGTAGTATTGTGGGATTTAAAAATCAGCATATTTTGCTGCGTGGTTATGAGAGTGCTAAAATGATCTCATGACTCTTGGGAAAAATCAGGGAATGGCTCTATATATTGACATAATAACGTTAACTGATTTGAAAATTCAATTTGAATAACTATTCTATTGAGATTGCATTTTGATTGATGTTCTCAATTACTGTAAGAAATACCTGATGTCATCAGAAGATATTTCGAGGAAAATATACTGCGCCCCAATCGCAAGAATTTCATGATTACACGAATTCACGTGGTAAAATATAAGAGGTAGATTTTCGTATCTATTCGCTTTCGGTTATTTAAAATTATAATTCGCTGAATAGTTAAATTTAGATCGCAAGTATTCATGGATAACCTGCCAGATACAGAACTTGGTAATATTGTTAAATTGAAAGATCAGCATATTTTGCTGCGTGGTTACAGGGGTGCTGAAACAAATTTATGACTCCCGCGAAAAATCAAGGAGTAGCTCTATACCTTGACATAATAACGTTAATTGATTTGAAAATTCAATTCGAAAAGTTATTTTATTGAGATTGCATTTTGATTGTTGTTTTCAATGTCTGTATGAAGTACCTGATGTCTTTCGCGGATATTTCGGGAAAAATATACTGCGCCTCAATTGCAAGTATCTCCTGATTACACGAATTCATGTAATAGAATATGAGAGGTTGATTTCTGTCTCTGTGCGTTTTCGGTTTTTTAAAATTTTAATTGGCTGAATAGTTCAATTTAGATCGCATGTATTCATAGATAGCTTGCTCGCTGCGGGACTGGGTAATATTGTGAGATTTAAAAATCAGCATATTTTGCTGCGTGGTTATGGGAGTGCTAAAATGATCTTATGACTCCTGGGAAAAATCAAGGAATGGCTCTATATATAGAGACCTAATAACGTTAATTGATTCCAAAATTAAATTCGAAAAGTTATTCTATTGAGATTGCATTTTGATTGTCTTTTTCAATGTCTGTAAGAAATACCTGATGTCTTCAGATGATATTTCGTGAAAAATATACTGCGCATTAATCGCAAGAATCTCATGATTACACGAATTCACGTGATAGAATATAATAGGTTCATTTCTTTCTCTGTTCGCTTTCGGTTTTTTAAAATTTCAATTGGCTGCACAGTTCAATTCAGATCGCATGTATTTATGAATAACCTGCCCGCTACAGGACTTAGTAATATTGCAAATGTGAAAAATCAGCATATTTTGCTGCGTGGTTATAAGAGTGCTGAAACAAATTCTTGACTCCTGGGAAAAATCAAAGAGTAGCTCTATACCTTTACATAAAAACGTTAATTGATTTGAAAATTTAATTCGAAAAGTTATTTTATTGAGATTGCATTTTGATTGTTGTTTTCAATGTCTGTAAGAAGTACCTGATGTCTTTAGCGGATATTTCGGGAAAAATATACTGCGCCTCAATCGCAAGAATCTCATGATTACACGAATTCATGTAATAGAATATGAGAGGTTGATTTCTGTCTTTGTTCGCTTTCGGTTTCTTAAAATTTCAATTGGCTGAATGGTTCAATTTAGATCGCATGTATTCATGGATAACCTGCTCGCTGCAGGACTGAATAATATTGTAAGATTAAAAAATCAGCATATTTTGCTGCGTGGTTATAGAAGTGCTAAAATGATCGCATGACTTCTATGAAAAATCAAGGAATGGCTCTATATATTGACATAATAACCTTAATTGATTTGAAAATTCAATTCGAAAAGTTATTCGATTGAGATTGCATTTTGATTGTTGTTTTCAATGTCTGTAAGAAGTACCTGATGTCTTTAGCGGATATTTCGGGAAGAATATACTGCGCCCCAATCGCAAGAATCTCATGATTACACGAATTCACGTGATAGAATATAATAGGTTGATTTCTGTCTCTGTTCGCTTTCGGATTTTTAAAATTTCAATTGGATGAATAGTTCAATTTAGTTCGCATGTATTCATGGATAGCCTGCTCGCTGCAGGACTGGGTAATATTGCGAAATTGAAAAATCAGCATATTTTGCTGCGTGGTTATAAGAGTGCTGTAACAAATTCATGACTCCTGGGAAAAATCAAGGAGTAGCTCCATACCTTGACATAGTAACGTTAATTGATTTGAAAATTTGATTCGAAAAGTTATTTCATTGAGATTGCATTTTGATTGTTGTTTTCAATGTCTGTAAAAAATACCTGATGTCATCAGATTATATTTCGGGAAAAATATTCTGCGCCCCAATCGCAAGAATCTCATGCTTACACGAATTCACGTGATAGAATATAATAGGTTGATTTCTGTCTCTGTTCGCTTTTGGTTTTGTAAAATTTCAATTGGCTGCACAGTTCAATTTAGATCGCATGTATTCATGGATAACCTGCTCGCTGCAGGACTAAATAATATTGTGAGATTGAAAAATCAGCATATTTTGCTGCGTGGTTATGGAAGTGCTAAAATGATCTCATGACTCCTGGGAAAAATCAAGGAATGGCTCTATATATAGAGACCTAATAACGTTAATTGATTCCAAAATTTAATTCGAAAAGTTTTTCTATTGAGATTGCATTTTGATTGTCTTTTTTAATGTTTGTAAGAATTACCTGATGTCTTCAGATGTTATTTCGTGAAAAATATACTGCGCCTCAATCGCAAGAATCTCATGATTACACGAATTCATGTAATAGAATATGAGAGGTTGATTTCAGTCTCTGTTCGCTTTCGGTTTTTTAAAATTTCAATTGGCTGCACAGTTCGATTCAGATCGCATATATTTATGAATAACCTGCCCGCTACAGGACTTAGTAATATTGCAAAATTGAAATCAGCATATTTTGCTGGGTGGTTATAAGAGTGCTGAAACAAATTCATGATTCCTGGGAAAAATCAAGGAGTAGCTCTATACCTTGAAATAATAACGTTAATTGATTTGAAAATTTAAATCGAAAAGTTATTTCATTGAGATTGCATTTGGTTTGTTGTTTTCAATGTCTGTAAGAAGTACCTGATGTCTTTAGCGGATATTTCGGGAAAAATATACTGCGCCTCAATCGCAAGAATCTCATGATTACACGAATTCATGTAATAGAATATGAGAGGTTGATTTCTGTCTCTGTTCGCTCTAGTTTTTTTAAAATTTCAATTGTCTAAATAGTTAAATTCAGATCGCATGTATTCATGGATAGCCTGCTGGCTGCAGGACTGGGTAATATTGCGAAATTGAAAAATTAGCATATTTTGCTGCGTGGTTATAAGAGTGCTAAAATGATCTCATGACTCCTGGGAAAAATCAAGGAATGGCTCTATATATTGACATAATAACCTTAATTGATTTGAAAATTCAATTCGAAAAGTTATTCGATTGAGATTCCATTTTAATTGTTGTTTTCAATATCTGTAAGAAGTACCTGATGTCTTTAGCGGATATTTCGGGAAAAATATACTGCGCCTCAATCGCAAGAATCTCATGATTACACGAATTCATGTAATAGAATTTAAGAGGTTGATTTCTGTCTCTGTTCGGTTTCGGTTTTTTAAAATTTCAATTGGCTGAATAGTTCAATTTAGATCGCATGTATTCATAGATAGCTTGCTCGCTGCGGGACTGGGTAATATTGTGAGATTTAAAAATCAGCATATTTTGCTGCGTGGTTATGAGAGTGCTAAAATGATCTTATGACTCCTGGGAAAAATCAAGGAATGGCTCTATATATAGAGACCTAATAACGTTAATTGATTCCAAAATTAAATTCGAAAAGTTATTCTATTGAGATTGCATTTTGATTGTCTTTTTCAATGTCTGTAAGAAATACCTGATGTCTTCAGATGATATTTCGTGAAAAATATACTGCGCATTAATCGCAAGAATCTCATGATTACACGAATTCACGTGATAGAATATAATAGGTTCATTTCTTTCTCTGTTCGCTTTCGGTTTTTTAAAATTTCAATTGGCTGCACAGTTCAATTCAGATCGCATGTATTTATGAATAACCTGCCCGCTACAGGACTTAGTAATATTGCAAATGTGAAAAATCAGCATATTTTGCTGCGTGGTTATAAGAGTGCTGAAACAAATTCTTGACTCCTGGGAAAAATCAAAGAGTAGCTCTATACCTTTACATAAAAACGTTAATTGATTTGAAAATTTAATTCGAAAATTTATTTTATTGAGATTGCATTTTCATTGTTGTTTTCAATGTCTGTAAGAAGTACCTGATGTCTTTAGCGGATATTTTGGGAAAAATATAATGCGCCCCAATCGCAAGAATCTCATGATTACACGAATTCACGTGATAGAATATAATAGGTTCGTTTCTTTCTCTGTTCGCTTACGGTTTTTTAAAATTTCAATTGGCTGCACAGTTCAATTCAGATCGCATGTATTTATGAATAACCTGCCCGCTACAGGACTTAGTAATATTGCAAATGTGAAAAATCAGCATATTTTGCTGCGTGATTATAAGAGTGCTGAAACAAATTCATGACTCCTGGGAAAAATTAAGGAGTAGCTCTATACCTTTACATAAAAACGTTAATTGATTCGAAAATTTAATTCGAAAAGTTATTTTATTGAGATTGCATTTTGATTGTTGTTTTCAATGTCTGTAAGAAGTACCTGATGTCTTTAGCGGAAATTTCGGGAAAAATATACTGCGCCTCAATCGCAAGAATCTCATGATTACACGAATTCATGTAATAGAATATGAGAGGTTGATTTCTGTCTTTGTTCGCTTTCGGTTTTTTTAAATTTTTATTGACTGAATAGTTCAATTTAGATCGCATGTATTCATGGATAACCTGCTCGCTGCAGGACTGGGTAATATTGTAAGAATAAAAAATCAGCATATTTTGCTGCGTGGTTATAAGAGTGCTGAAACAAATTCATGACTCCTGGGAAAAATCAAGGAATTGCTCTATATATAGAGACTTAAAAACTTCAATTGATTCCAAAATTTAATTCGAAAAGTTATTCTATTGAGATTGCATTTTGATTGTCTTTTTCAATGTCTGTAAGAAATACCTGATGTCTTCAGATGATATTTCGTGAAAAATATACTGCGCCCCAATCGCAAGAATCGGATGATTACACGGATTCACGTGATAGAATATAATAGGTTGATTTCTGTCTCTGTTCGCTTTCGGTTTTTTAAAATTTAAATTGGCTGCACAGTTCAATTCAGATCGCATGTATTTATGAATAACCTGCCCGCTACAGGACTTAGTAATATTGCAAATGTGAAAAATCAGCATATTTTGCTGCGTGGTTATAAGAGTGCTGAAACAAATTCATGACTCCTGGGAAAAATCAAGGAGTAGCTCTATACCTTTACATAATAACGTTAATCGATTTGAAAATTTAATTCGAAAAGTTATTTTATTGAGATTGCATATTGATTGTTGTTTTCAATGTCTGTAAGAAGTACCTGATGACTTTAGCGGATGTTTCGGGAAAAATATACTGTGCCTCTATCGCAAGAATCTCATGATTACACGAATTCATGTAATAGAATATGAGAGGTTGATTTCTGTCTCTGTTCGCTTTCGCTTTTTAAAAATTTCAATTGGCTGAATAGTTCAATTGAGATCGCATGTATTCATGGATAACCTGCTCGCTGCAGGACTGAATAATATTGCGAAATTGAAAAATTAGCATATTTTGCTTCGTGGTTATAGAAGTGCTAAAATGATCTCATGACTCCCGGGGAAAATCAAGGAATGGCTCTTTATATTGACATAATAACGTTAATTGATTTAAAAATTTAATTCGAAAAGTTATTTTATTGAGATTGCATATTCATTGTTGTTTTCAATGTCTGTAAGAAGTACCTGATGTCTTTAGCGGATATTTTGGGAAAAATATAATGCGCCCCAATCGCAAGAATCTCATGATTACACGAATTCACGTGATAGAATATAATAGGTTCATTTCTTTCTCTGTTCGCTTTCGGTTTTTTAAAATTTCAATTGGCTGCACAGTTCAATTCAGATCGCATGTATTTATGAATAACCTGCCCGCAACAGGACTTAGTAATATTGCAAATGTGAAAAATCAGCATATTTTGCTGCGTGGTTATAAGAGTGCTGAAACAAATTCATGACTCCTGGGAAAAATCAAGGAGTAGCTCTATACCTTTACATAAAAACGTTAATTGATTCGAAAAATTAATTCGAAAAGTTATTTTATTGAGATTGCATTTTGATTGTTGTTTTCAATGTCTGTAAGAAGTACCTGATGTCATTAGCGGATATTTCGAGAAAAATATACTGCGCCTCAATCGCAAGAATCTCATGATTACACGAATTCATGTAATAGAATATGAGAGGTTGATTTCTGTCTTTGTTCGCTTTCGGTTTTTTTAAATTTTAATTGACTGAATAGTTCAATTTAGAACGCATGTATTCATGGATAACCTGCTCGCTGCAGGACTGGGTAATATTGTGAGATGAGAAAATCAGCATATTTTGCTGCGTGGTTATGAGAGTGCTGAAATGATCTCATGACTCCTGGGAAAAATCAAGGAATGGCTCTATATATAGAGACCTAATAACGTTAATTGATTCCAAAATATAATTCGAAAAGTTATTCTATTGAGATTGCATTTTGATTGTTGTTTTCAATGTCTGTAAGAAGTACCTGATGTCTTTAGCGGATATTTCGGGAAAAATATACTGCGCCTCAATCGCAAGAGTCTCATGATTACACGAATTTATGTAATAGAATATAAGAGGTTGATTTCTGTCTCTGTTCGCTTTCGGTTTTTTAAAATTTCAATTGGCTGAATAGTTCAATTATAATCGCATGTATTAATGGATAACCTGCTCGCTGCAGGACTGGGTAATATTGTGAGATTGAAAAATCAGCATATTTTGCTGCGTGGTTATGAGAGTGCTAAAATGATCTCATGACTCCTGGGAAAAATCAAGGAATGGCTCTATATATAGAGACCTAATAACTTTAATTGATTCCAAAATTTAATTCGAAAAGTTATTCTTTTGAGATTGCATTTTGATTGTCTTTTTCAATGTCTGTAAGAAATACCTGATGTCTTCAGATGATATTTCGTGAAAAATATACTGCGCCCCAATCGCAAGAATCTCATGATTACACGAATTCACGTGATAGAATATAATAGGTTGATTTCTGTCTCGGTTCGCTTTTGGTTTTTTTAAATTTTAATTGGCTTAACAGTTTAATTTAGATCGCATGTATTCATGGATAACTTGCTCGCTGCAGGACTGGGTAATATTGTGAGATTAAAAAATCAGCATATTTTGCTGCGTGGTTATGAGAGTGCTGAAATGATCTCATGACTCCTGGGAAAAATCAAGGAATGGCTCTATATATAGAGACCTAATAACTTTAATTGATTCCAAAATTTAATTCGAAAAGTTATTCTTTTGAGATTGCATTTTGATTGTCATTTTCAATGTCTGTAAGAAATACCTGATGTCTGCAGATGATATTTCGTGAAAAATATACTGCGCCCCAATCGCAAAAATCACATGATTACACGAATTCACGTGATAGAATATAATAGGCTGATTTCTGTCTCTGTTCGCTTTCGGTTTTTTTAAATTTCAATTGGCTGCACAGTTCAATTCAGATCGCATGTATTTATGAATAACATGCCCGCTACAGGACTAAGTAAAATTGCAAATGTGAAAAATCAGCATATTTTGCTGCGTGGTTATAAGAGTGCTGAAAATAATTCATGACTCCTGGGAAAAATCAAGGAGTAGCTCTATACCTTTACATAAAAACGTTAATTGATTTGAAAATTTAATTCGAAAAGTCATTCTATTGAGATTGCATTTTGATTGTTGTTTTCAATGTCTGTAAGAAGTACCTGATGTCTTTTGCGGATATTTCGGGGAATATATACTGCGCCTCAATCAAAAGAATCTCATGATTGCACGAATTCATGTAATAGAATCTGAGAGGTTGATTTCTGTCTCTGTTCGCTTTCGGTTTGTTAAAATTTCAATTTGCTGAACAGTTCAATTTAGATCGCATGTCTTTATGAATAACTTGCTCGCTGCAGGACTGGGTAATATTGTGAGATTAAAAAATCAGCATATTTTGCTGCGTGGTTATGAGAGTGCTGAAATGATCTCATGACTCCTTGGAAAAATCAAGGAATGGCTCAATATATAGAGACCTACTTACGGTAATTGATTCCAAAATTTAATTCGAAAAGTTATTCTATTGAGATTGCATTTTGATTGTATTTTTTAATGTCTGTAAGAATTACCTGATGTCTTCATATGATATTAACGTGAAAAATATACTGCGCCCCAATCGCAAGAATCTCATGATTACACGAATTCACATGATAGAATCTAATAGGTTGATTTCTGTCTCTGTTCGCTTTCGGTTCTTTGAAATTTCAATTGGCTGCACAGTTCAATTCAGATTGCATGTATTTATGAATAACCTGCCCGCTACAGGACTTAGTAATATTGCAAATGTGAAAAATCAGCAAATTTTGCTACGTGGTTATAAGAGTGCTGAAACAAATTCATGACTCCTGGGAAAAATCAAGGAGTAGCTCTATACCTTTACATAAAAACGTTAATTGATTTGAAAATTAAATTCGAAAAGTTATTTTATTGAGATTGCATTTTGATTGTTGTTTTCAATGTCTGTAAGAAGTACCTGATGTCTTTAGCGGATATTTCGGGAAAAATATACTGCGCCTCAATCGCAAGAATCTCATGATTACACGAATTCATGTAATAGAATATGAGAGGTTGATTTCTGTCTTTTTTCGCTTTCAGTTTTTTAAAATTTTAATTGGCTGAATAGTTCAATTTAGATCGCATGTATTCATGGATAACCTGCTCGCTGCAAGACTGAATAATATTGTGAGATTGAAAAATCAGAATATTTTGCTGCGTGGTTATGAGAGTGCTGAAATGATCTCATGACTCCTGGGAAAAATCAAGTAATGGCTCTCTATATAGAGACCTAATAACGTTAATTGATTCCAAAATTTAATTCGAAAAGTTATTCTATTGAGATTGCATTTTGATTGTCTTTTTCAATGTCTGTAAGAAATACCTGATGTCTTCAGATGATATTTCGTGAAAAATATACTGCGCATTAATCGCAAGAATCTCATGATTACACGAATTCACGTGATAGAATATAATAGGTTCATTTCTTTCTCTGTTCGCTTTCGGTTTTTTAAAATTTCAATTAGCTGCACAGTTCAATTCAGATCGCATGTATTTATGAATAACCTGCCCGCTACAGGACTTAGTAATATTGCAAATGTAAAAAATCAGCAAATTTTGCTACGTGGTTATAAGAGTGCTGAAACAAATTCATGACTCCTGGGAAAAATCAAGGAGTAGCTCTATACCTTTACATAAAAACGTTAATTGATTTGAAAATTAAATTCGAAAAGTTATTTTATTGAGATTGCATTTTGATTGTTGTTTTCAATGTCTGTAAGAAGTACCTGATGTCTTTAGCGGATATTTCGGGAAAAATATACTGCGCCTCAATCGCAAGAATCTCATGATTACACGAATTCATGTAATAGAATATGAGGTGTTGATTTCTGTCTCTGTTCGCTCTAGTTTTTTTAAAATTTCAATTGTCTAAATAGTTAAATTTAGATCGCATGTATTCATGGATAGCCTGCTGGCTGCAGGACTGGGTAATATTGCGAAATTGAAAAATTAGCATATTTTGCTGCGTGGTTATAAGAGTGCTAAAATGATCTCATGACTCCTGGGAAAAATCAAGGAATGGCTCTATATATTGACATAATAACCTTAATTGATTTGAAAATTCAATTCGAAAAGTTATTCGATTGAGATTGCATTTTAATTGTTGTTTTCAATGTCTGTAAGAAGTACCTGATGTCTTTAGCGGATATTTCGGGAAAAATATACTGCGCCTCAATCGCAAGAATCTCATGATTACACGAATTCATGTAATAGAATTTAAGAGGTTGATTTCTGTCTCTGTTCGGTTTCGGTTTTTTAAAATTTCAATTGGCTGAATAGTTCAATTAAGATCACATGTATTTAAGAATAACGTGCTCGATGCAGGACTGGGTAGTATTGTGGGATTTAAAAATCAGCATATTTTGCTGCGTGGTTATGAGAGTGCTAAAATGATCTCATGACTCTTGGGAAAAATCAGGGAATGGCTCTATATATTGACATAATAACGTTAACTGATTTGAAAATTCAATTTGAATAACTATTCTATTGAGATTGCATTTTGATTGATGTTCTCAATTACTGTAAGAAATACCTGATGTCATCAGAAGATATTTCGAGGAAAATATACTGCGCCCCAATCGCAAGAATTTCATGATTACACGAATTCACGTGGTAAAATATAAGAGGTAGATTTTCGTATCTATTCGCTTTCGGTTATTTAAAATTATAATTCGCTGAATAGTTAAATTTAGATCGCAAGTATTCATGGATAACCTGCCAGATACAGAACTTGGTAATATTGTTAAATTGAAAGATCAGCATATTTTGCTGCGTGGTTACAGGGGTGCTGAAACAAATTTATGACTCCCGCGAAAAATCAAGGAGTAGCTCTATACCTTGACATAATAACGTTAATTGATTTGAAAATTCAATTCGAAAAGTTATTTTATTGAGATTGCATTTTGATTGTTGTTTTCAATGTCTGTATGAAGTACCTGATGTCTTTAGCGGATATTTCGGGAAAAATATACTGCGCCTCAATTGCAAGTATCTCCTGATTACACGAATTCATGTAATAGAATATGAGAGGTTGATTTCTGTCTCTGTGCGTTTTCGGTTTTTTAAAATTTTAATTGGCTGAATAGTTCAATTTAGATCGCATGTATTCATAGATAGCTTGCTCGCTGCGGGACTGGGTAATATTGTGAGATTTAAAAATCAGCATATTTTGCTGCGTGGTTATGGGAGTGCTAAAATGATCTTATGACTCCTGGGAAAAATCAAGGAATGGCTCTATATATAGAGACCTAATAACGTTAATTGATTCCAAAATTAAATTCGAAAAGTTATTCTATTGAGATTGCATTTTGATTGTCTTTTTCAATGTCTGTAAGAAATACCTGATGTCTTCAGATGATATTTCGTGAAAAATATACTGCGCATTAATCGCAAGAATCTCATGATTACACGAATTCACGTGATAGAATATAATAGGTTCATTTCTTTCTCTGTTCGCTTTCGGTTTTTTAAAATTTCAATTGGCTGCACAGTTCAATTCAGATCGCATGTATTTATGAATAACCTGCCCGCTACAGGACTTAGTAATATTGCAAATGTGAAAAATCAGCATATTTTGCTGCGTGGTTATAAGAGTGCTGAAACAAATTCTTGACTCCTGGGAAAAATCAAAGAGTAGCTCTATACCTTTACATAAAAACGTTAATTGATTTGAAAATTTAATTCGAAAAGTTATTTTATTGAGATTGCATTTTGATTGTTGTTTTCAATGTCTGTAAGAAGTACCTGATGTCTTTAGCGGATATTTCGGGAAAAATATACTGCGCCTCAATCGCAAGAATCTCATGATTACACGAATTCATGTAATAGAATATGAGAGGTTGATTTCTGTCTTTGTTCGCTTTCGGTTTTTTTAAATTTTAATTGACTGAATAGTTCAATTTAGATCGCATGTATTCATGGATAACCTGCTCGCTGCAGGACTGAATAATATTGTGAGATTGAAAAATCAGCATATTTTGCTGCGTGGTTATGAGAGTGCTGAAATGATCTCATGACTCCTGGGAAAAATCAAGGAATGGCTCTATATATAGAGACCTAATAACGTTAATTGATTCCAAAATTTAATTCGAAAAGTTATTCTATTGAGATTGCATTTTGTTTGTCTTTTTTAATGTCTTTAAGAATTACCTGTTGTGTTCAGATGATATTTCGTGAAAAATATACTGCGCCCCAATCGCAAGAATCTCATGATTACACGAATTCACGTGATAGAATATAACAGGTTGATTTCTGTCTCTGTTCGCTTTCGGTTTTTTCAAATTTCCATTGGCTAAACAGTTCAATTTAGATCGCATGTATTCATGAATAACTTGCTCGCTGCAGGACTGGAAAATATTGTAAGAATAAAAAATCAGCATATTTTGCTGCGTGGTTATAAGAGTGCTGAAACGAATTCATGACTCCTAGGAAAAATCAGAAGTAGCTCTATTCCTTGACATAATAACGTTAATTGATTTGAAAATTTAATTCGAAAAGTTATTTTATTGAGATTGCATTTTGATTGTTGTTTTTAATGTCTGTAAGAAATACCTGATGTCTTCAGATGATATTTCGTGAAAAATATACTGCGCCCCAATCGCAAGAATCGGATGATTACACGGATTCACGTGATAGAATATAATAGGTTGATTTCTGTCTCTGTTCGCTTTCGGTTTTTTAAAATTTTAATTGGCTGAACAGTTCGATTTAGATCGCATGTATTCATGGATAACTTGCTCGCTGCAGGACTGGGTAATATCGCGAAATTGAAAAATTAGCATATTTTGCTGCGTGGTTATAAGAGTGCTAAAATGATCTCATGACTCCTGGGAAAAATCAAGGAATGGCTCTATATATTGACATAATAACCTTAATTGATTTGAAAATTCAATTCGAAAAGTTATTCGATTGAGATTGCATTTTGATTGTTGTTTTCAATGTCTGTAAGAAGTACCTGATGTCTTTAGCGGATATTTCGGGAAAAATATACTGCGCCTCAATCGCAAGAGTCTCATGATTACACGAATTTATGTAATAGAATATAAGAGGTCGATTTCTGTCTCTGTTCGCTTTCGGTTTTTTAAAATTTCAATTGGCTGAATAGTTCAATTATAATCGCATGTATTAATGGATAACCTGCTCGCTGCAGGACTGGGTAATATTGTGAGATTGAAAAATCAGCATATTTTGCTGCGTGGTTATGAGAGTGCTAAAATGATCTCATGACTCCTGGGAAAAATCAAGGAATTGCTCTATATATAGAGACCTAATAACGTTAATTGATTCCAAAATTTAATTCGAAAAGTTATTCTATTGAGATTGCATTTTGATTGTCTTTTTCAATGTCTGTAAGATATACCTGATGTCTTCAGATGATATTTCGTGAAAAATATACTGCGCCCCAATCGCAAGAATCTCATGATTACACGAATTCACGTGTTAGAATATAATAGGTTGATTTCTGTCTCGGTTCGCTTTCGGTTTTTTTAAATTTTAATTGGCTTAACAGTTTAATTTAGATCGCATGTATTCATGGATAACTTGCTCGCTGCAGGACTGGGTAATATTGTGAGATTAAAAAATCAGCATATTTTGCTGCGTGGTTATGAGAGTGCTGAAATGATCTCATGACTCCTGGGAAAAATCAAGGAATGGCTCTATATATAGAGACCTAATAACTTTAATTGATTCCAAAATTTAATTCGAAAAGTTATTCTATTGAGATTGCATTTTGATTGTCATTTTCAATGTCTGTAAGAAATACCTGATGTCTGCAGATGATATTTCGTGAAAAATATACTGCGCCCCAATCGCAAAAATCTCATGATTACACGAATTCACGTGATAGAATATAATAGGCTGATTTTTGTCTCTGTTCGCTTTCGGTTTTTTTAAATTTCAATTGGCTGCACAGTTCAATTCAGATCGCATGTATTTATAAATAACCTGCCCGCTACAGGACTAAGTAAAATTGCAAATGTGAAAAATCAGCATATTTTGCTGCGTGGTTATAAGAGTGCTGAAAAAAATTCATGACTCCTGGGAAAAATCAAGGAGTAGCTCTATACCTTTACATAAAAACGTTAATTGATTTGAAAATTTAATTCGAAAAGTCATTCTATTGAGATTGCATTTTGATTGTTGTTTTCAATGTCTGTAAGAAGTACCTGATGTCTTTTGCGGATATTTCGGGAAAAGTATACTGCGCCTCAATCGCAAGAATCTCATGATTACACGAATTCATGTAATAGAATATGAGAGGTTGATTTCTGTCTTTGTTCGCTTTCGGTTTTTTAAAATTTCAATTGGCTGAATAGTTTAATTTAGATCGCATGTATTCATGAATAACTTGCTCGCTGCAGGACTAAGTAATATTGTGAGATTAAAAAATCAGCGTATTTTGCTGCGTGGTTATAGGAGTGCTAAAATGATCTCATAACTCTTGGGAAAAATCAAGGAATGGCTCTATATAGTGACATCATAACGTTAATTGATTTAAAAATTCAATTCGAAAAGTTATTCGATTGAGATTGCATTTTGATTGTTGTTTTCAATGTCTGTAAGAAGTACCTGATGTCTTTAGCGGATATTTCGGGGAATATATACTGCACCTCAATCAAAAGAATCTCATGATTGCACGAATTCATGTAATAGAATCTGAGAGGTTGATTTCTGTCTCTGTTCGCTTTCGGTTTGTTAAAATTTCAATTCGCTGAACAGTTCAATTTAGATCGCATGTCTTTATGAATAACTTGCTCGCTGCAGGACTGGGTAATATTGTGAGATTAAAAAATCAGCATATTTTGCTGCGTGGTTATGAGAGTGCTGAAATGATCTCATGACTCCTGGGAAAAATCAAGGAATGGCTCAATATATAGAGACCTACTTACGTTAATTGATTCCAAAATTTATTTCGAAAAGTTATTCTATTGAGATTGCATTTTGATTGTCTTTTTTAATGTCTGTAAGAATTACCTGATATCTTCAGATGATATTTCGTGAAAAATATACTGCGCCCCAATCGCAAGAATCTCATGATTACACGAATTCACATGATAGAATATAATAGGTTTATTTCTGTCTCTGTTCGCTTTCGGTTTTTTAAAATTTCAATTAGCTGCACAGTTCAATTCAGATCAAATGTATTTATGAATAACCTGCCCGCTACAGGACTTAGTAATATTGCAAATGTGAAAAATCAGCATATTTTGCTACGTGGTTATAAGAGTGCTGAAACAAATTCATGACACCTGGGAAAAATCAAGGAGTAGCTCTTTACCTTTGCATAAAAACGTGAATTGATTTGAAAATTAAATTCGAAAAGTTATTTTATTGAGATTGCATTTTGATTGTTGTTTTCAATGTCTGTAAGAAGTACCTGATGTCTTTAGCGGATATTTCGGGAAAAATATACTGCGCCTCTATCGCAAGAATCTCATGATTACACGAATTCATGTAATAGAATATGAGAGGTTGATTTCTGTCTTTCTTCGCTTTCGGTTTCTTAAAATTTCAATTGGCTGAATAGTTCAATTTAGATCGCATGTATTCATGGATAACCTGCTCGCTGCAGGACTGAATAATATTAAGATATTGAAAAATCAGCATATTTTGCTGCGTGGTTATGAGAGTGCTGAAATGATCTCATGACTCCTGGGAAAAATCAAGGAATGGCTCTATATATAGAGACCTCATAACGTTAATTGATTCCAAAATTTAATTCGAAAAGTTTTTCTATTGAGATTGCATTTTGATTGTCTTTTTTAATGTCTGTAAGAATGACCTAATGTCTTCAGATGATATTTCGTGAAAAATATACTGCGCCTCAATCGCATGAATCTCATGATTACACGAATTCACGTGATAGAATATAATAGGTTGATTTCTGTTTCTTTTCGCTTTCCGTTTTTTAAAATTTCAATTGGCTGTATAGTTCAATTTAGATCGCATGTATTCATGGATAGCCTGCTCGCTGCGGGACTGGGTAATATTGCGAAATTGCAAAATTAGCATAATTTGCTGCGTGGTTATAAGAGTGCTAAAATGATCTCATGACTCCTGGGAAAAATCAAGGAATGGCACTATATATTGACATAATAACCTTAATTGATTTGAAAATTCAATTCTAAAAGTTATTCGATTGAGATTGCATTTTGATTGTTGTTTTCAATGTCTGTAAGAAGTACCTGATGTCTTTAGCGGATATTTCGGGAAGAATATACTGCGCCTCAATCGCAAGAATCTCATGATTACACGAATTCATGTAATAGAATATGAGAGGTTGATTTCTGTCTTTGTTCGCTTTCGGTTTCTTAAAATTTCAATTGGCTGAATAGCTCAATTTAGATCGCATGTCTTCATGGATAACCTGCTCGCTGCAGGACTGAATAATATTGTAAGATTAAAAAATCAGCATATTTTGCTGCGTGGTTATAGGAGTGCTAAAATGATCGCATGACTCCTATGAAAAATCAAGGAATGGCTCTATATATAGACCTAATAATGTAAATTGATTCCAACATTTAATTCGAAAAGTTATTCTATTGAGATTGCATTTTGATTGATGTTTTCAATGTCTGTAAGAAATGCCTGATGTCTTCAGATGATATTACGGGAAAAATATACCGCGCCCCAATCGCAAGAATCTCATGATTACACGAATTCACGTGATAGAATAGAATAGGTTGATTTCTGTCTCTGTTCGCTTTCGGTTTTTTAAAATTTAAATTGGCTGCACAGTTCAATTCAGATCGCATGTATTTATGAATAACCTGCCCGCTACAGGACTTAGTAATATTGCAAATGTGAAAAATCAGCATATTTTGCTGCGTGGTTATGAGAGTGCTGAAATGATCTCATGACTCCTGGGAAAAATCAAGGAATGGCTCTATATATAGAGACCTAATAACGTTAATTGATTCCAAAATTTAATTCGAAAAGTTATTCTATTGAAATTGCATTTTGATTGTCTTTTTCAATGTCTGTAAGAAATACCTGATGTCTTCAGATGATATTTCGTGAAAAATATACTGCGCCCCAATCGCAAAAATCTCATGATTACACGAATTCACGTGATAGAATATAATAGGTTGATTTCTGTCTCTGTTCGCTTTCGGTTTTTTAAAATTTAAATTGGCTGCACAGTTCAATTCAGATCGCATGTATTTATGAATAACCTGCCCGCTACAGGACTTAGTAATATTGCAAATGTGAAAAATCAGCATATTTTGCTGCGTGGTTATAAGAGTGCTGAAACAAATTCATGACTCCTGGGAAAAATCAAGGAGTAGCTCTATACCTTTACATAATAACGTTAATCGATTTGAAAATTTAATTCGAAAAGTTATTTTATTGAGATTGCATATCGATTGTTGTTTTCAATGTCTGTAAGAAGTACCTGATGACTTTAGCGGATATTTCGGGAAAAATATACTGTGCCTCTATCGCAAGAATCTCATGATTACACGAATTCATGTAATAGAATATGAGAGGTTGATTTCTGTCTCTGTTCGCTTTCGGTTTTTAAAAATTTCAATTGGCTGAATAGTTCAATTGAGATCGCATGTATTCATGGATAACCTGCTCGCTGCAGGACTGAATAATATTGCGAAATTGAAAAATTAGCATATTTTGCTTCGTGGTTATAGAAGTGCTAAAATGATCTCATGACTCCCGGGGAAAATCAAGGAATGGCTCTTTATATTGACATAATAACGTTCATTGATTTAAAAATTTAATTCGAAAAGTTATTTTATTGAGATTGCATTTTCATTGTTGTTTTCAATGTCTGTAAGAAGTACCTGATGTCTTTAGCGGATATTTTGGGAAAAATATAATGCGCCCCAATCGCAAGAATCTCATGATTACACGAATTCACGTGATAGAATATAATAGGTTCATTTCTTTCTCTGTTCGCTTTCGGTTTTTGAAAATTTCAATTGGCTGCACAGTTCAATTCAGATCGCATGTATTTATGAATAACCTGCCCGCAACAGGACTTAGTAATATTGCAAATGTGAAAAATCAGCATATTTTGCTGCGTGGTTATAAGAGTGCTGAAACAAATTCATGACTCCTGGGAAAAATCAAGGAGTAGCTCTATACCTTTACATAAAAACGTTAATTGATTCGAAAAATTAATTCGAAAAGTTATTTTATTGAGATTGCATTTTGATTGTTGTTTTCAATGTCTGTAAGAAGTACCTGATGTCATTAGCGGATATTTCGGGGAAAATATACTGCGCCTCAATCGCAAGAATCTCATGATTACACGAATTCATGTAATAGAATATGAGAGGTTGATTTCTGTCTTTGTTCGCTTTCGGTTTTTTTAAATTTTAATTGACTGAATAGTTCAATTTAGAACGCATGTATTCATGGATAACCTGCTCGCTGCAGGACTGGGTAATATTGTGAGATGAGAAAATCAGCATATTTTGCTGCGTGGTTATGAGAGTGCTGAAATGATCTCATGACTCCTGGGAAAAATCAAGGAATGGCTCTATATATAGAGACCTAATAACGTTAATTGATTCCAAAATTTAATTCGAAAAGTTATTCTATTGAGATTGCATTTTGATTGTCTTTTTCAATGTCTGTAAGAAATACCTGATGTCTTCAGATGATATTTCGTGAAAAATATACTGCGCCCCAATCGCAAGAATCTCATGATTACACGAATTCACGTGATAGAATATAATAGGTTGATTTCTGTCTCGGTTCGCTTTCGGTTTTTTTAAATTTTAATTGGCTTAACAGTTTAATTTAGATCGCATGTATTCATGGATAACTTGCTCGCTGCAGGACTGGGTAATATTGTGAGATTAAAAAATCAGCATATTTTGCTGCGTGGTTATGAGAGTGCTGAAATGATCTCATGACGCCTGGGAAAAATCAAGGAATGGCTCTATATATAGAGACCTAATAACTTTAATTGATTCCAAAATTTAATTCGAAAAGTTATTCTATTGAGATTGCATTTTGATTGTCATTTTCAATGTCTGTAAGAAATACCTCATGTCTGCAGATGATATATCGTGAAAAATATACTGCGCCCCAATCGCAAAAATCTCATGATTACACGAATTCACGTGATAGAATATAATAGGCTGATTTCTGTCTCTGTTCGCTTTCGGTTTTATTAAATTTCAATTGGCTGCACAGTTCAATTCAGATCGCATGTATTTATGAATAACCTGCCCGCTACAGGTCTAAGTAAAATTGCAAATGTGAAAAATCAGCATATTTTGCTGCGTGGTTATAAGAGTGCTGAAAAAAATTCATGACTCCTGGGAAAAATCAAGGAGTAGCTCTATACCTTTACATAAAAACGTTAATTGATTTGAAAATTTAATTCGAAAAGTCATTCTATTGAGATTGCATTTTGATTGTTGTTTTCAATGTCTGTAAGAAGTACCTGATGTCTTTTGCGGATATTTCGGGAAAAGTATACTGCGCCTCAATCGCAAGAATCTCATGATTACACGAATTCATGTAATAGAATATGAGAGGTTGATTTCTGTCTCTGTTCGCTTTCGGTTTCTTAAAATTTCAATTGGCTGAATAGCTCAATTTAGATCGCATGTATTCATGGATAACCTGCTCGCTGCAGGACTGAATAATATTGTAAGATTAAAAAATCAGCATATTTTGCTGCGTGGTTATAGGAGTGCTAAAATGATCGCATGACTCCTATGAAAAATCAAGGAATGGCTCTATATATAGACCTAATAATGTAAATTGATTCCAACATTTAATTCGAAAAGTTATTCTATTGAGATTGCATTTTGATTGATGTTTTCAATGTCTGTAAGAAATGCCTGATGTCTTCAGATGATATTACGGGAAAAATATACCGCGCCCCAATCGCAAGAATCTCATGATTACACGAATTCACGTGATAGAATAGAATAGGTTGATTTCTGTCTCTGTTCGCTTTCGGTTTTTTAAAATTTAAATTGGCTGCACAGTTCAATTCAGATCGCATGTATTTATGAATAACCTGCCCGCTACAGGACTTAGTAATATTGCAAATGTGAAAAATCAGCATATTTTGCTGCGTGGTTATGAGAGTGCTGAAATGATCTCATGACTCCTGGGAAAAATCAAGGAATGGCTCTATATATAGAGACCTAATAACGTTAATTGATTCCAAAATTTAATTCGAAAAGTTATTCTATTGAGATTGCATTTTGATTGTCTTTTTCAATGTCTGTAAGAAATACCTGATGTCTTCAGATGATATTTCGTGAAAAATATACTGCGCCCCAATCGCAAAAATTACATGATTACACGAATTCACGTGATAGAATATAATAGGTTGATTTCTGTCTCTGTTCGCTTTCGGTTTTTTAAAATTTAAATTGGCTGCACAGTTCAATTCAGATCGCATGTATTTATGAATAACCTGCCCGCTACAGGACTTAGTAATATTGCAAATGTGAAAAATCAGCATATTTTGCTGCGTGGTTATGAGAGTGCTGAAATGATCTCATGACTCCTGGGAAAAATCAAGGAATGGCTCTATATATAGAGACCTAATAACGTTAATTGATTCCAAAATTTAATTCGAAAAGTTATTCTATTGAAATTGCATTTTGATTGTCTTTTTCAATGTCTGTAAGAAATACCTGATGTCTTCAGATGATATTTCGTGAAAAATATACTGCGCCCCAATCGCAAAAATCTCATGATTACACGAATTCACGTGATAGAATATAATAGGTTGATTTCTGTCTCTGTTCGCTTTCGGTTTTTTAAAATTTAAATTGGCTGCACAGTTCAATTCAGATCGCATGTATTTATGAATAACCTGCCCGCTACAGGACTTAGTAATATTGCAAATGTGAAAAATCTGCATATTTTGCTGCGTGGTTATAAGAGTGCTGAAACAAATTCATGACTCCTGGGAAAAATCAAGGAGTAGCTCTATACCTTTACATAATAACGTTAATCGATTTGAAAATTTAATTCGAAAAGTTATTTTATTGAGATTGCATATCGATTGTTGTTTTCAATGTCTGTAAGAAGTACCTGATGACTTTAGCGGATATTTCGGGAAAAATATACTGTGCCTCTATCGCAAGAATCTCATGATTACACGAATTCATGTAATAGAATATGAGAGGTTGATTTCTGTCTCTGTTCGCTTTCGGTTTTTAAAAATTTCAATTGGCTGAATAGTTCAATTGAGATCGCATGTATTCATGGATAACCTGCTCGCTGCAGGACTGAATAATATTGCGAAATTGAAAAATTAGCATATTTTGCTTCGTGGTTATAGAAGTGCTAAAATGATCTCATGACTCCCGGGGAAAATCAAGGAATGGCTCTTTATATTGACATAATAACGTTCATTGATTTAAAAATTTAATTCGAAAAGTTATTTTATTGAGATTGCATTTTCATTGTTGTTTTCAATGTCTGTAAGAAGTACCTGATGTCTTTAGCGGATATTTTGGGAAAAATATAATGCGCCCCAATCGCAAGAATCTCATGATTACACGAATTCACGTGATAGAATATAATAGGTTCATTTCTTTCTCTGTTCGCTTTCGGTTTTTGAAAATTTCAATTGGCTGCACAGTTCAATTCAGATCGCATGTATTTATGAATAACCTGCCCGCAACAGGACTTAGTAATATTGCAAATGTGAAAAATCAGCATATTTTGCTGCGTGGTTATAAGAGTGCTGAAACAAATTCATGACTCCTTGGAAAAATCAAGGAGTAGCTCTATACCTTTACATAAAAACGTTAATTGATTCGAAAAATTAATTCGAAAAGTTATTTTATTGAGATTGCATTTTGATTGTTGTTTTCAATGTCTGTAAGAAGTACCTGATGTCATTAGCGGATATTTCGGGAAAAATATACTGCGCCTCAATCGCAAGAATCTCATGATTACACGAATTCATGTAATAGAATATGAGAGGTTGATTTCTGTCTTTGTTCGCTTTCGGTTTTTTTAAATTTTAATTGACTGAATAGTTCAATTTAGAACGCATGTATTCATGGATAACCTGCTCGCTGCAGGACTGGGTAATATTGTGAGATGAGAAAATCAGCATATTTTGCTGCGTGGTTATGAGAGTGCTGAAATGATCTCATGACTCCTGGGAAAAATCAAGGAATGGCTCTATATATAGAGACCTAATAACGTTAATTGATTCCAAAATTTAATTCGAAAAGTTATTCTATTGAGATTGCATTTTGATTGTCTTTTTCAATGTCTGTAAGAAATACCTGATGTCTTCAGATGATATTTCGTGAAAAATATACTGCGCCCCAATCGCAAGAATCTCATGATTACACGAATTCACGTGATAGAATATAATAGGTTGATTTCTGTCTCGGTTCGCTTTCGGTTTTTTTAAATTTTAATTGGCTTAACAGTTTAATTTAGATCGCATGTATTCATGGATAACTTGCTCGCTGCAGGACTGGGTAATATTGTGAGATTAAAAAATCAGCATATTTTGCTGCGTGGTTATGAGAGTGCTGAAATGATCTCATGACGCCTGGGAAAAATCAAGGAATGGCTCTATATATAGAGACCTAATAACTTTAATTGATTCCAAAATTTAATTCGAAAAGTTATTCTATTGAGATTGCATTTTGATTGTCATTTTCAATGTCTGTAAGAAATACCTCATGTCTGCAGATGATATTTCGTGAAAAATATACTGCGCCCCAATCGCAAAAATCTCATGATTACACGAATTCACGTGATAGAATATAATAGGCTGATTTCTGTCTCTGTTCGCTTTCGGTTTTATTAAATTTCAATTGGCTGCACAGTTCAATTCAGATCGCATGTATTTATGAATAACCTGCCCGCTACAGGTCTAAGTAAAATTGCAAATGTGAAAAATCAGCATATTTTGCTGCGTGGTTATAAGAGTGCTGAAAAAAATTCATGACTCCTGGGAAAAATCAAGGAGTAGCTCTATACCTTTACATAAAAACGTTAATTGATTTGAAAATTTAATTCGAAAAGTCATTCTATTGAGATTGCATTTTGATTGTTGTTTTCAATGTCTGTAAGAAGTACCTGATGTCTTTTGCGGATATTTCGGGAAAAGTATACTGCGCCTCAATCGCAAGAATCTCATGATTACACGAATTCATGTAATAGAATATGAGAGGTTGATTTCTGTCTCTGTTCGCTTTCGGTTTCTTAAAATTTCAATTGGCTGAATAGCTCAATTTAGATCGCATGTATTCATGGATAACCTGCTCGCTGCAGGACTGAATAATATTGTAAGATTAAAAAATCAGCATATTTTGCTGCGTGGTTATAGGAGTGCTAAAATGATCGCATGACTCCTATGAAAAATCAAGGAATGGCTCTATATATAGACCTAATAATGTAAATTGATTCCAACATTTAATTCGAAAAGTTATTCTATTGAGATTGCATTTTGATTGATGTTTTCAATGTCTGTAAGAAATGCCTGATGTCTTCAGATGATATTACGGGAAAAATATACCGCGCCCCAATCGCAAGAATCTCATGATTACACGAATTCACGTGATAGAATAGAATAGGTTGATTTCTGTCTCTGTTCGCTTTCGGTTTTTTAAAATTTAAATTGGCTGCACAGTTCAATTCAGATCGCATGTATTTATGAATAACCTGCCCGCTACAGGACTTAGTAATATTGCAAATGTGAAAAATCAGTATATTTTGCTGCGTGGTTATGAGAGTGCTGAAATGATCTCATGACTCCTGGGAAAAATCAAGGAATGGCTCTATATATAGAGACCTAATAACGTTAATTGATTCCAAAATTTAATTCGAAAAGTTATTCTATTGAGATTGCATTTTGATTGTCTTTTTCAATGTCTGTAAGAAATACCTGATGTCTTCAGATGATATTTCGTGAAAAAAATACTGCGCCCCAATCGCAAAAATTACATGATTACACGAATTCACGTGATAGAATATAATAGGTTGATTTCTGTCTCTGTTCGCTTTCGGTTTTTTAAAATTTAAATTGGCTGCACAGTTCAATTCAGATCGCATGTATTTATGAATAACCTGCCCGCTACAGGACTTAGTAATATTGCAAATGTGAAAAATCAGCATATTTTGCTGCGTGGTTATAAGAGTGCTGAAACAAATTCATGACTCCTGGGAAAAATCAAGGAGTAGCTCTATACCTTTACATAATAACGTTAATCGATTTGAAAATTTAATTCGAAAAGTTATTTTATTGAGATTGCATATCGATTGTTGTTTTCAATGTCTGTAAGAAGTACCTGATGACTTTAGCGGATATTTCGGGAAAAATATACTGTGCCTCTATCGCAAGAATCTCATGATTACACGAATTCATGTAATAGAATATGAGAGGTTGATTTCTGTCTCTGTTCGCTTTCGGTTTTTAAAAATTTCAATTGGCTGAATAGTTCAATTGAGATCGCATGTATTCATGGATAACCTGCTCGCTGCAGGACTGAATAATATTGCGAAATTGAAAAATTAGCATATTTTGCTTCGTGGTTATAGAAGTGCTAAAATGATCTCATGACTCCTGGGGAAAATCAAGGAATGGCTCTTTATATTGACATAATAACGTTAATTGATTTAAAAATTTATTTCGAAAAGTTATTTTATTGAGATTGAATTTTCATTGTTGTTTTCAATGTCTGTAAGAAGTACCTGATGTCTTTAGCGGATATTTTGGGAAAAATATAATGCGCCCCAATCGCAAGAATCTCATGATTACACGAATTCACGTGATAGAATATAATAGGTTCATTTCTTTCTCTGTTCGCTTTCGGTTTTTTAAAATTTCAATTGGCTGCACAGTTCAATTCAGATCGCATGTATTTATGAATAACCTGCCCGCAACAGGACTTAGTAATATTGCAAATGTGAAAAATCAGCATATTTTGCTGCGTGGTTATAAGAGTGCTAAAATGATCTCATGACTCCTGGGAAAAATCAAGGAATGGCTCTATATATTGACATAATAACCTTAATTGATTTGAAAATTCAATTCGAAAAGTTATTCGATTGAGATTGCATTTTGATTGTTGTTTTCAATGTCTGTAAGAAGTACCTGATGTCTTTAGCGGATATTTCGGGAAAAATATACTGCGCCTCAATCGCAAGAGTCTCATGATTACACGAATTTATGTAATAGAATATAAGAGGTTGATTTCTGTCTCTGTTCGCTTTCGGTTTTTTAAAATTTCAATTGGCTGAATAGTTCAATTATAATCGCATGTATTAATGGATAACCTGCTCGCTGCAGGACTGAGTAATATTGTGAGATTGAAAAATCAGCATATTTTGCTGCGTGGTTATGAGAGTGCTAAAATGATCTCATGACTCCTGGGAAAAATCAAAGAATTGCTCTATATATAGAGACCTAATAACGTTAATTGATTCCAAAATTTAATTCGAAAAGTTATTCTATTGAGATTGCATTTTGATTGTCTTTTTCAATGTCTGTAAGAAATACCTGATGTCTTCAGATGATATTTCGTGAAAAATATACTGCGCCCCAATCGCAAAAATCTCATGATTACACGAATTCACGTGATAGAATATAATAGGTTGATTTCTGTCTCGGTTCGCTTTCGGTTTTTTTAAATTTTTATTGGCTTAACAGTTTAATTTAGATCGCATGTATTCATGGATAACTTGCTCGCTGCAGGACTGGGTAATATTGTGAGATTAAAAAATCAGCATATTTTGCTGCGTGGTTATAGGAGTGCTAAAATGATCGCATGACTCCTATGAAAAATCAAGGAATGGCTCTATATATAGACCTAATAATGTAAATTGATTCCAACATTTAATTCGAAAAGTTATTCTATTGAGATTGCATTTTGATTGATGTTTTCAATGTCTGTAAGAAATGCCTGATGTCTTCAGATGATATTACGGGAAAAATATACCGCGCCCCAATCGCAAGAATCTCATGATTACACGAATTCACGTGATAGAATAGAATAGGTTGATTTCTGTCTCTGTTCGCTTTCGGTTTTTTAAAATTTAAATTGGCTGCACAGTTCAATTCAGATCGCATGTATTTATGAATAACCTGCCCGCTACAGGACTTAGTAATATTGCAAATGTGAAAAATCAGCATATTTTGCTGCGTGGTTATGAGAGTGCTGAAATGATCTCATGACTCCTGGGAAAAATCAAGGAATGGCTCTATATATAGAGACCTAATAACGTTAATTGATTCCAAAATTTAATTCGAAAAGTTATTCTATTGAGATTGCATTTTGATTGTCTTTTTCAATGTCTGTAAGAAATACCTGATGTCTTCAGATGATATTTCGTGAAAAATATACTGCGCCCCAATCGCAAGAATCTCATGATTACACGAATTCACGTGATAGAATATAATAGGTTGATTTCTGTCTCGGTTCGCTTTCGGTTTTTTTAAATTTTAATTGGCTTAACAGTTTAATTTAGATCGCATGTATTCATGGATAACTTGCTCGCTGCAGGACTGGGTAATATTGTGAGATTAAAAAATCAGCATATTTTGCTGCGTGGTTATGAGAGTGCTGAAATGATCTCATGACGCCTGGGAAAAATCAAGGAATGGCTCTATATATATAGACCTAATAACTTTAATTGATTCCAAAATTTAATTCGAAAAGTTATTCTATTGAGATTGCATTTTGATTGTCATTTTCAATGTCTGTAAGAAATACCTCATGTCTGCAGATGATATTTCGTGAAAAATATACTGCGCCCCAATCGCAAAAATCTCATGATTACACGAATTCACGTGATAGAATATAATAGGCTGATTTCTGTCTCTGTTCGCTTTCGGTTTTTTTAAATTTCAATTGGCTGCACAGTTCAATTCAGATCGCATGTATTTATGAATAACCTGCCCGCTACAGGTCTAAGTAAAATTGCAAATGTGAAAAATCAGCATATTTTGCTGCGTGGTTATAAGAGTGCTGAAAAAAATTCATGACTCCTGGGAAAAATCAAGGAGTAGCTCTATACCTTTACATAAAAACGTTAATTGATTTGAAAATTTAATTCGAAAAGTCATTCTATTGAGATTGCATTTTGATTGTTGTTTTCAATGTCTGTAAGAAGTACCTGATGTCTTTTGCGGATATTTCGGGAAAAGTATACTGCGCCTCAATCGCAAGAATCTCATGATTACACGAATTCATGTAATAGAATATGAGAGGTTGATTTCTGTCTCTGTTCGCTTTCGGTTTCTTAAAATTTCAATTGGCTGAATAGCTCAATTTAGATCGCATGTATTCATGGATAACCTGCTCGCTGCAGGACTGAATAATATTGTAAGATTAAAAAATCAGCATATTTTGCTGCGTGGTTATAGGAGTGCTAAAATGATCGCATGACTCCTATGAAAAATCAAGGAATGGCTCTATATATAGACCTAATAATGTAAATTGATTCCAACATTTAATTCGAAAAGTTATTCTATTGAGATTGCATTTTGATTGATGTTTTCAATGTCTGTAAGAAATGCCTGATGTCTTCAGATGATATTACGGGAAAAATATACCGCGCCTCAATCGCAAGAATCTCATGATTACACGAATTCATGTAATAGAATATGAGAGGTTGATTTCTGTCTTTGTTCGCTTTCGGTTTTTTTAAATTTTAATTGACTGAATAGTTCAATTTAGAACGCATGTATTCATGGATAACCTGCTCGCTGCAGGACTGGGTAATATTGTGAGATGAGAAAATCAGCATATTTTGCTGCGTGGTTATGAGAGTGCTGAAATGATCTCATGACTCCTGGGAAAAATCAAGGAATGGCTCTATATATAGAGACCTAATAACGTTAATTGATTCCAAAATTTAATTCGAAAAGTTATTCTATTGAGATTGCATTTTGATTGTCTTTTTCAATGTCTGTAAGAAATACCTGATGTCTTCAGATGATATTTCGTGAAAAATATACTGCGCCCCAGTCGCAAAAATCTCATGATTACACGAATTCACGTGATAGAATATAATAGGTTGATTTCTGTCTCTGTTCGCTTTCGGTTTTTTAAAATTTAAATTGGCTGCACAGTTCAATTCAGATCGCATGTATTTATGAATAACCTGCCCGCTACAGGACTTAGTAATATTGCAAATGTGAAAAATCAGCATATTTTGCTGCGTGGTTATAAGAGTGCTGAAACAAATTCATGACTCCTGGGAAAAATCAAGGAGTAGCTCTATACCTTTACATAATAACGTTAATTGATTTGAAAATTAAATTCGAAAAGTTATTTTATTGAGATTGCATTTTGATTGTTGTTTTCAATGTCTGTAAGAAGTACCTGATGACTTTAGCGGATATTCCGGGAAAAATATACTGTGCCTCTATCGCAAGAATCTCTTGATTACACGAATTCATGTAATAGAATATGAGAGGTTGATTTCTGTCTCTGTTCGCTTTCGGTTTTTTAAAATTTGAATTGGCTGAATAGTTCAATTGAGATCGCATGTATTCATGGATAACCTGCTCGCTGCAGGACTGAATAATATTGCGAAATTGAAAAATTAGCATATTTTGCTTCGTGGTTATAGAAGTGCTAAAATGATCTCATGACTCCCGGGGAAAATCAAGGAATGGCTCTTTATATTGACATAATAACGTTAATTGATTTAAAAATTTAATTCGAAAAGTTATTTTATTGAGATTGCATTTTCATTGTTGTTTTCAATGTCTGTAAGAAGTACCTGATGTCTTTAGCGGATATTTTGGGAAAAATATAATGCGCCCCAATCGCAAGAATCTCATAATTACACGAATTCACGTGATAGAATATAATAGGTTCATTTCTTTCTCTGTTCGCTTTCGGTTTTTTAAAATTTCAATTTGCTGCACAGTTCAATTCAGATCGCATGTATTTATGAATAACCTGCCCGCAACAGGACTTAGTAATATTGCAAATGTGAAAAATCAGCATATTTTGCTGCGTGGTTATAAGAGTGCTAAAATGATCTCATGACTCCTGGGAAAAATCAAGGAATGGCTCTATATATCGACATAATAACCTTAATTGATTTGAAAATTCAATTCGAAAAGTTATTCGATTGAGATTGCATTTTGATTGTTGTTTTCAATGTCTGTAAGAAGTACCTGATGTCTTTAGCGGATATTTCGGGAAAAATATACTGCGCCTCAATCGCAAGAGTCTCATGATTACACGAATTTATGTAATAGAATATAAGAGGTTGATTTCTGTCTCTGTTCGCTTTCGGTTTTTTAAAATTTCAATTGGCTGAATAGTTCAATTATAATCGCATGTATTAATGGATAACCTGCTCGCTGCAGGACTGGGTAATATTGTGAGATTGAAAAATCAGCATATTTTGCTGCGTGGTTATGAGAGTGCTAAAATGATCTCATGACTCCTGGGAAAAATCAAGGAATTGCTCTATATATAGAGACCTAATAACGTTAATTGATTCCAAAATTTAATTCGAAAAGTTATTCTATTGAGATTGCATTTTGATTGTCTTTTTCAATGTCTGTAAGAAATACCTGATGTCTTCAGATGATATTTCGTGAAAAATATACTGCGCCCCAATCGCAAGAATCTCATGATTACACGAATTCACGTGATAGAATATAATAGGTTGATTTCTGTCTCGGTTCGCTTTCGGTTTTTTTAAATTTTAATTGGCTTAACAGTTTAATTTAGATCGCATGTATTCATGGATAACTTGCTCGCTGCAGGACTGGGTAATATTGTGAGATTAAAAAATCAGCATATTTTGCTGCGTGGTTATGAGAGTGCTGAAATGATCTCATGACGCCTGGGAAAAATCAAGGAATGGCTCTATATATAGAGACCTAATAACTTTAATTGATTCCAAAATTTAATTCGAAAAGTTATTCTATTGAGATTGCATTTTGATTGTCATTTTCAATGTCTGTAAGAAATACCTGATGTCTGCAGATGATATTTCGTGAAAAATATACTGCGCCCCAATCGCAAAAATCTCATGATTACACGAATTCACGTGATAGAATATAATAGGCTGATTTCTGTCTCTGTTCGCTTTCGGTTTTTTTAAATTTCAATTGGCTGCACAGTTCAATTCAGATCGCATGTATTTATGAATAACCTGCCCGCTACAGGACTAAGTAAAATTGCAAATGTGAAAAATCAGCATATTTTGCTGCGTGGTTATAAGAGTGCTGAAAAAAATTCATGACTCCTGGGAAAAATCAAGGAGTAGCTCTATACCTTTACATAAAAACGTTAACTGATTTGAAAATTTAATTCGAAAAGTCATTCTATTGAGATTGCATTTTGATTGTTGTTTTCAATGTCTGTAAGAAGTACCTGATGTCTTTTGCGGATATTTCGGGAAAAGTATACTGCGCCTCAATCGCAAGAATCTCATGATTACACGAATTCATGTAATAGAATATGAGAGGTTGATTTCTGTCTCTGTTCGCTTTCGGTTTCTCAAAATTTCAATTGGCTAAATAGCTCAATTTAGATCGCATGTATTCATGGATAACCTGCTCGCTGCAGGACTGAATAATATTGTAAGATTAAAAAATCAGCATATTTTGCTGCGTGGTTATAAGAGTGCTGAAAAAAATTCATGACTCCTGGGAAAAATCAAGGAGTAGCTCTATACCTTGACATAGTAACGTTAATTGATTTGAAAATTTGATTCGAAAAGTTATTTCATTGAGATTGCATTTTGATTGTTGTTTTCAATGTCTGTAAAAAATACCTGATGTCATCAGATTATATTTCGGGAAAAATATTCTGCGCCCCAATCGCAAGAATCTCATTCTTACACGAATTCACGTGATAGAATATAATTGGTTGATTTCTGTCTCTGTTCGCTTTTGGTTTTGTAAAATTTCAATTGGCTGCACAGTTCAATTTAGATCGCATGTATTCATGGATAACCTGCTCGCTGCAGGACTAAATAATATTGTTAGATTGAAAAATCAGCATATTTTGCTGCGTGGTTATGAAAGTGCTGAAATAATCTCATGACTCCTGGGAAAAATCAAGGAATGGCTCTATATATAGAGACCTAATAACGTTAATTGATTCCAAAATTTAATTCGAAAAGTTTTTCTATTGAGATTGCATTTTGATTGTCTTTTTCAATGTTTGTAAGAATTACCTGATGTCTTCAGATGTTATTTCGTGAAAAATATACTGCGCCCCAATCGCATGAATCTCATGATTACACGAATTCACGTGATAGAATATAATAGGTTGATTTTTGTCTCTGTTCGCTTTCGGTTTTTTAAAATTTCCATTGGCTAAACAGTTCAATTCAGATCGCATGTATTTATGAATAACCTGCCCGCTACAGGACTTAGTAATATTGCAAATGTGAAAAATCAGCATATTTTGCTGCGTGGTTATAAGAGTGCTGAAACAAATTCATGACTCCTGGGAAAAATGAAGGAGTAGCTCTATACCTTTACATAAAAACGTTAATTGATATGAAAATTTAATTCGAAAAGTTATTTTATTGAGATTGCATTTTGATTGTTGTTTTCAATGTCTGTAAGAAGTACCTGATGTCTTTAGCGGATATTTCGGGAAAAATATACTGCGCCTCAATCGAAAGAATCTTATGATTACACAAATTCATGTAATAGAATATGAGAGGTTGATTTCTGTCTTTGTTCGCTTTCGGTTTTTTAAAATTTTAATTGGCTGTACAGTTCAATTTAGATCGCATGTATTCATGGATAACTTGCTCGCTGCAGGACTGGGTAAATTTGTGAGAATAAAAAATCAGCATATTTTGCCGCGTAGTAATGAGAGTGCTGAAATGATCTCATGACTCCTGGAAAAATTAAGGAATAGCTCTATATATAGAGACCTAATAACGTTAATTGATTCCAAAATTTAATTCGAAAAGTTATTCTATTGAGATTGCATTTTGATTGTCTTTTTCAATGTCTGTAAGAAATACCTGATGTCTTCAGATGATATTTCGTGAAAAATATACTGCGCCCCAATCGCAAAAATCTCATGATTACACGAATTCACGTGATAGAATATAATAGGTTGATTTCTATCTCTGTTCGCTTTCGGTTTTTTAAAATTTCCATTAGCTAAACAGTTCAATTTAGATCGCATGTATTCCTGAATAACTTGCTCGCTGCAGGACTGGGTAATATTGTAAGATTAAAAAATCAGCATATTTTGCTGCGTGGTTATAGGAGTGCTGAAATGATCTCATGACTCCTATGAAAAATCAAGGAATGGCTCTATATATAGACCTAATAATGTTAATTGATTCCATCATTTAATTCGAAAAGTTATTCTATTGAGATTGCATTTAGATTGATGTTTTCAATGTCTGTAAGAAATACCTGATGTCTTCAGATGATATTTCGGGAAAAAAATACTGCGCCCCAATCGCAAGTATCTCATGATTACACGAATTCACGTGATAGAATATAATAGGTTGATGTCTGTCTCTGTTCGCTTTGGTTTTCTGAAATTTCGATTGGCAGAATAGTTCAATTTAGATCGCATGTATTCATGAATAGCCTGCTCGCTGCAGGACTGGGTAATATTGCGAAATTGAAAAATTAGCATATTTTGCCGCGTGGTTATAGGAGTGCTAAAATGATCTCATGACTCCTGAGAAAAATCAAGGAATGGCTCTATATATTGACATAATAACCTTAATTGATTTGAAAATTCAATTCTAAAAGTTATCCGATTGAGATTGCATTTTGATTGTTGTTTTCAATGTCTGTAAGAAGTACCTGATGTCTTTAGCGGATATTTCGGGGAATATATACTGCACCTCAATCAAAAGAATCTCATGATTGCACGAATTCATGTAATAGAATCCGAGAGGTTGATTTCTGTCTCTGTTCGCTTTCGGTTTGTTAAAATTTGAATTGGCTGAATAGTTCAATTGAGATCGCATGTATTCATGGATAACCTGCTCGCTGCAGGACTGAATAATATTGCGAAATTGAAAAATTAGCATATTTTGCTTCGTGGTTATAGAAGTGCTAAAATGATCTCATGACTCCCGGGGAAAATCAAGGAATGGCTCTTTATATTGACATAATAACGTTAATTGATTTAAAAATTTAATTCGAAAAGTTATTTTATTGAGATTGCATTTTCATTGTTGTTTTCAATGTCTGTAAGAAGTACCTGATGTCTTTAGCGGATATTTTGGGAAAAATATAATGCGCCCCAATCGCAAGAATCTCATGATTACACGAATTCACGTGATAGAATATAATAGGTTCATTTCTTTCTCTGTTCGCTTTCGGTTTTTTAAAATTTCAATTTGCTGCACAGTTCAATTCAGATCGCATGTATTTATGAATAACCTGCCCGCAACAGGACTTAGTAATATTGCAAATGTGAAAAATCAGCATATTTTGCTGCGTGGTTATAAGAGTGCTAAAATGATCTCATGACTCCTGGGAAAAATCAAGGAATGGCTCTATATATCGACATAATAACCTTAATTGATTTGAAAATTCAATTCGAAAAGTTATTCGATTGAGATTGCATTTTGATTGTTGTTTTCAATGTCTGTAAGAAGTACCTGATGTCTTTAGCGGATATTTCGGGAAAAATATACTGCGCCTCAATCGCAAGAGTCTCATGATTACACGAATTTATGTAATAGAATATAAGAGGTTGATTTCTGTCTCTGTTCGCTTTCGGTTTTTTAAAATTTCAATTGGCTGAATAGTTCAATTATAATCGCATGTATTAATGGATAACCTGCTCGCTGCAGGACTGGGTAATATTGTGAGATTGAAAAATCAGCATATTTTGCTGCGTGGTTATGAGAGTGCTAAAATGATCTCATGACTCCTGGGAAAAATCAAGGAATTGCTCTATATATAGAGACCTAATAACGTTAATTGATTCCAAAATTTAATTCGAAAAGTTATTCTATTGAGATTGCATTTTGATTGTCTTTTTCAATGTCTGTAAGAAATACCTGATGTCTTCAGATGATATTTCGTGAAAAATATACTGCGCCCCAATCGCAAGAATCTCATGATTACACGAATTCACGTGATAGAATATAATAGGTTGATTTCTGTCTCGGTTCGCTTTCGGTTTTTTTAAATTTTAATTGGCTTAACAGTTTAATTTAGATCGCATGTATTCATGGATAACTTGCTCGCTGCAGGACTGGGTAATATTGTGAGATTAAAAAATCAGCATATTTTGCTGCGTGGTTATGAGAGTGCTGAAATGATCTCATGACGCCTGGGAAAAATCAAGGAATGGCTCTATATATAGAGACCTAATAACTTTAATTGATTCCAAAATTTAATTCGAAAAGTTATTCTATTGAGATTGCATTTTGATTGTCATTTTCAATGTCTGTAAGAAATACCTGATGTCTGCAGATGATATTTCGTGAAAAATATACTGCGCCCCAATCGCAAAAATCTCATGATTACACGAATTCACGTGATAGAATATAATAGGCTGATTTCTGTCTCTGTTCGCTTTCGGTTTTTTTAAATTTCAATTGGCTGCACAGTTCAATTCAGATCGCATGTATTTATGAATAACCTGCCCGCTACAGGACTAAGTAAAATTGCAAATGTGAAAAATCAGCATATTTTGCTGCGTGGTTATAAGAGTGCTGAAAAAAATTCATGACTCCTGGGAAAAATCAAGGAGTAGCTCTATACCTTTACATAAAAACGTTAATTGATTTGAAAATTTAATTCGAAAAGTCATTCTATTGAGATTGCATTTTGATTGTTGTTTTCAATGTCTGTAAGAAGTACCTGATGTCTTTTGCGGATATTTCGGGAAAAGTATACTGCGCCTCAATCGCAAGAATCTCATGATTACACGAATCCATGTAATAGAATATGAGAGGTTGATTTCTGTCTCTGTTCGCTTTCGGCTTCTCAAAATTTCAATTGGCTAAATAGCTCAATTTAGATCGCATGTATTCATGGATAACCTGCTCGCTGCAGGACTGAATAATATTGTAAGATTAAAAAATCAGCATATTTTGCTGCGTGGTTATAGGAGTGCTAAAATGATCGCATGACTCCTATGAAAAATTAAGGAATGGCTCTATATATAGACCTAATAATGTAAATTGATTCCAACATTTAATTTGAAAAGTTATTCTATTGAGATTGCATTTTGATTGATGTTTTCAATGTCTGTAAGAAATGCCTGATGTCTTCAGATGATATTACGGGAAAAATATACCGCGCCCCAATCGCAAGAATCTCATGATTACACGAATTCACGTGATAGAATAGAATAGGTTGATTTCTGTCTCTGTTCGCTTTCGGTTTTTTAAAATTTTAATTGGCTGCACAGTTCAATTCAGATCGCATGTATTTATGAATAACCTGCCCGCTACAGGACTTAGTAATATTGCAAATGTGAAAAATCAGCATATTTTGCTGCGTGGTTATGAGAGTGCTGAAATGATCTCATGACTCCTGGGAAAAATCAAGGAATGGCTCTATATATAGAGACCTAATAACGTTAATTGATTCCAAAATTTAATTCGAAAAGTTATTCTATTGAGATTGCATTTTGATTGTCTTTTTCAATGTCTGTAAGAAATACCTGATGTCTTCAGATGATATTTCGTGAAAAATATACTGCGCCCCAATCGCAAAAATCTCATGATTACACGAATTCACGTGATAGAATATAATAGGTTGATTTCTGTCTCTGTTCGCTTTCGGTTTTTTAAAATTTAAATTGGCTGCACAGTTCAATTCAGATCGCATGTATTTATGAATGACCTGCCCGCTACAGGACTTAGTAATATTGCAAATGTGAAAAATCAGCATATTTTGCTGCGTGGTTATAAGAGTGCTGAAACAAATTCATGACTCCTGGGAATAATCAAGGAGTAGCTCTATACCTTTACATAATAACGTTAATCGATTTGAAAATTTAATTCGAAAAGTTATTTTATTGAGATTGCATATCGATTGTTGTTTTCAATGTCTGTAAGAAGTACCTGATGACTTTAGCGGATATTTCGGGAAAAATATACTGTGCCTCTATCGCAAGAATCTCATGATTACACGAATTCATGTAATAGAATATGAGAGGTTGATTTCTGTCTCTGTTCGCTTTCGGTTGTTAAAAATTTCAATTGGCTGAATAGTTCAATTGAGATCGCATGTATTCATGGATAACCTGCTCGCTGCAGGACTGAATAATATTGCGAAATTGAAAAATTAGCATATTTTGCTTCGTGGTTATAGAAGTGCTAAAATGATCTCATGACTCCCGGGGAAAATCAAGGAATGGCTCTTTATATTGACATAATAACGTTAATTGATTTAAAAATTTAATTCGAAAAGTTATTTTATTGAGATTGCATTTTCATTGTTGTTTTCAATGTCTGTACGAAGTAGAGATGTCTTAAGCGGATATTTTGGGAAAAATATAATGCGCCCCAATCGCAAGAATCTCATGATTACACGAATTCACGTGATAGAATATAATGGGTTTATTTCTTTCTCTGTTCGCTTTCGGTTTTTTAAAATTTCAATTGGCTGCACAGTTCAATTCAGATCGCATGTATTTATGAATAACCTGCCCGCAACAGGACTTAGTAATATTGCAAATGTGAAAAATCAGCATATTTTGCTGCGTGGTTATAAGAGTGCTGAAACAAATTCATGACTCCTGGGAAAAATCAAGGAGTAGCTCTATACCTTTACATAAAAACGTTAATTGATTCGAAAAATTAATTCGAAAAGTTATTTTATTGAGATTGCATTTTGATTGTTGTTTTCAATGTCTGTAAGAAGTACCTGATGTCATTAGCGGATATTTCGGGAAAAATATACTGCGCCTCAATCGCAAGAATCTCATGATTACACGAATTCATGTAATAGAATATGAGAGGTTGATTTCTGTCTTTGTTCGCTTTCGGTTTTTTTAAATTTTAATTGACTGAATAGTTCAATTTAGAACGCATGTATTCATGGATAACCTGCTCGCTGCAGGACTGGGTGATATTGTGAGATGAGAAAATCAGCATATTTTGCTGCGTGGTTATGAGAGTGCTGAAATGATCTCATGACTCCTGACCAAATCAAGGAATGGCTCTATATATAGAGACCTAATAACGTTAATTGATTCCAAAATTTAATTCGAAAAGTTATTCTATTGAGATTGCATTTTGATTGTCTTTTTCAATGTCTGTAAGAAATACCTGATGTCTTCAGATGATATTTCGTGAAAAATATACTGCGCCCCAGTCGCAAAAATCTCATGATTACACGAATTCACGTGATAGAATATAATAGGTTGATTTCTGTCTCTGTTCGCTTTCGGTTTTTTAAAATTTTAATTGGCTGCACAGTTCAATTCAGATCGCATGTATTTATGAATAACCTGCCCGCTACAGGACTTAGTAATATTGCAAATGTGAAAAATCAGCATATTTTGCTGCGTGGTTATAAGAGTGCTGAAACAAATTCATGACTCCTGGGAAAAATCAAGAAGTAGCTCTATACCTTTACATAATAACGTTAATTGATTTGAAAATTCAATTCGAAAAGTTATTCGATTGAGATTGCATTTTGATTGTTGTTTTCAATGTCTGTAAGAAGTACCTGATGTCTTTAGCGGATATTTCGGGAAAAATATACTGCGCCTCAATCGCAAGAGTCTCATGATTACACGAATTTATGTAATAGAATATAAGAGGTTGATTTCTGTCTCTGTTCGCTTTCGGTTTTTTAAAATTTCAATTGGCTGAATAGTTCAATTATAAATGCATGGATTAATGGATAACCTGCTCGCTGCAGGACTGGGTAATATTGTGAGATTGAAAAATCAGCATATTTTGCTGCGTGGTTATGAGAGTGCTAAAATGATCTTATGACTCCTGGGAAAAATCAAGGAATTGCTCTATATATAGAGACCTAAGTACGTTACTTGATTCCAAAATTTAATTCGAAAAGTTATTCTATTGAGATTGCATTTTGATTGTCTTTTTCAATGTCTGTAAGAAATACCTGATGTCTTCAGATGATATTTCGTGAAAAATATACTGCGCCCCAATCGCAAGAATCTCATGATTACACGAATTCACGTGATAGAATATAATAGGTTGATTTCTGTCTCGGTTCGCTTTCGGTTTTTTTAAATTTTAATTGGCTTGACAGTTTAATTTAGATCGCATGTATTCATAAATAACTTGCTCGCTGCAGGACTGGGTAATATTGTGAGATTAAAAAATCAGCATATTTTGCTGCGTGGTTATGAGAGTGCTGAAATGATCTCATGACGCCTGGGAAAAATCAAGGAATGGCTCTATATATAGAGACCTAATAACTTTATTTGATTCCAAAATTTAATTCGAAAAGTTATTCTATTGAGATTGCATTTTGATTGTCATTTTCAATGTCTGTAAGAAATACCTGATGTCTGCAGATGATATTTCGTGAAAAATATACTGCGCCCCAATCGCAAAAATCTCATGATTACACGAATTCACGTGATAGAATATAATAGGCTGATTTCTGTCTCTGTTCGCTTTCGGTTTTTTTAAATTTCAATTGGCTGCACAGTTCAATTCAGATCGCATGTATTTATGAATAACCTGCCCGCTACAGGACTAAGTAAAATTGCAAATGTGAAAAATCAGCATATTTTGCTGCGTGGTTATAAGAGTGCTGAAAAAAATTCATGACTCCTGGGAAAAATCAAGGAGTAGCTCTATACCTTTACATAAAAACGTTAATTGATTTGAAAATTTAATTCGAAAAGTCATTCTATTGAGATTGCATTTTGATTGTTGTTTTCAATGTCTGTAAGAAGTACCTGATGTCTTTTGCGGATATTTCGGGAAAAGTATACTGCGCCTCAATCGCAAGAATCTCATGATTACACGAATTCATGTAATAGAATATGAGAGGTTGATTTCTGTCTTTGTTCGCTTTCGGTTTTTTAAAATTTCAATTGGCTGAATAGTTTAATTTAGATCGCATGTATTCATGAATAACTTGCTCGCTGCAGGACTAAGTAATATTGTGAGATTAAAAAATCAGCGTATTTTGCTGCGTGGTTATAGGAGTACTAAAATGATATCATAACTCTTGGGAAAAATCAAGGAATGGCTCTATATAGTGACATCATAACGTTAATTGATTTAAAAATTCAATTCGAAAAGTTATTCGATTGAGATTGCATTTTGATTGTTGTTTTCAATGTCTGTAAGAAGTACCTGATGTCTTTAGCGGATATTTCGGGGAATATATACTGCACCTCAATCAAAAGAATCTCATGATTGCACGAATTCATGTTATAGAATCTGAGAGGTTGATTTCTGTCTCTGTTCGCTTTCGGTTTGTTAAAATTTCAATTCGCTGAACAGTTCAATTTAGATCGCATGTCTTCATGAATAACTTGCTCGCTGCAGGACTGGGTAATATTGTGAGATTAAAAAATCAGCATATTTTGCTGCGTGGTTATGAGAGTGCTGAAATGATCTCATGACTCCTGGGAAAAATCAAGGAATGGCTCAATATATACAGATCTACTTACGTTAATTGATTCCAAAATTAATTTCGAAAAGTTATTCTATTGAGATTGCATTTTGATTGTCTTTTTTAATGTCTGTAAGAATTACCTGATATCTTCAGATGATATTTCGTAAAAAATATACTGCGCCCCAAACGCAAGAATCTCATGATTACACGAATTCACATGATAGAATATAATAGGTTGATTTCTGTCTCTGTTCGCTTTCGGTTTTTTAAAATTTCAATTAGCTGCACAGTTCAATTCAGATCAAATGTATTTATGAATAACCTGCCCGCTACAGGACTTAGTAATATTGCAAATGTGAAAAATCAGCATATTTTGCTACGTGGTTATAAGAGTGCTGAAACAAATTCATGACACCTGGGAAAAATCAAGGAGTAGCTCTTTACCTTTGCATAAAAACGTTAATTGATTTGAAAATTAAATTCGAAAAGTTATTTTATTGAGATTGCATTTTGATTGTTGTTTTCAATGTCTGTAAGAAGTACCTGATGTCTTTAGCGGATATTTCGGGAAAAATATACTGCGCCTCAATCGCAAGAATCTCATGATTACACGAATTCATGTAATAGAATATGAGAGGTTGATTTCTGTCTTTCTTCGCTTTCGGTTTCTTAAAATTTCAATTGGCTGAATAGTTCAATTTAGATCGCATGTATTCATGGATAACCTGCTCGCTGCAGGACTGAATAATATTAAGATATTGAAAAATCAGCATATTTTGCTGTGTGGTTATGAGAGTGCTGAAATGATCTCATGACTCCTGGAAAAAATCAAGGAATGGCTCTATATATAGAGACCTCATAACGTTAATTGATTCCAAAATTTAATTCGAAATGTTTTTCTATTGAGATTGCATTTTGATTGTCTTTTTTAATGTCTGTAAGAATGACCTAATGTCTTCAGATGATATTTCGTGAAAAATATACTGCGCCTCAATCGCATGAATCTCATGATTACACGAATTCACGTGATAGAATATAATAGGTTGATTTCTGTTTCTTTTCGCTTTCCGTTTTTTAAAATTTCAATTGGCTGTATAGTTCAATTTAGATCGCATGTATTCATGGATAGCCTGCTCGCTGCGGGACTGGGTAATATTGCGAAATTGAAAAATTAGCATATTTTGCTGCGTGGTTATAAGAGTGCTAAAATGATCTCATGACTCCTGGGAAAAATCAAGGAATGGCTCTATATATTGACATAATAACCTTAATTGATTTGAAAATTCAATTCGAAAAGTTATTCGATTGAGATTGCATTTTGATTGTTGTTTTCAATGTCTGTAAGAAGTACCTGATGTCTTTAGCGGATATTTCGGGAAGAATATACTGCGCCTCAAACGCAAGAATCTCATGATTACACGAATTCATGTAATAGAATATGAGAGGTTGATTTCTGTCTTTGTTCGCTTTCGGTTTCTTAAAATTTCAATTGGCTGAATAGCTCAATTTAGAACGCATGTATTCATGGATAACCTGCTCGCTGCAGGACTGAATAATATTGTAAGATTAAAAAATCAGCATATTTTGCTGGGTGGTTATAGGAGTGCTAAAATGATCGCATGACTCCTATGAAAAATCAAGGAATGGCTCTATATATAGACCTAATAATGTTAATTGATTCCAACATTTAATTCGAAAAGTTATTCTATTGAGATTGCATTTTGATTGATGTTTTCAATGTCTGTAAGAAATGCCTGATGTCTTCAGATGATATTACGGGAAAAATATACCGCGCCCCAATCGCAAGAATCTCATGATTACACGAATTCACGTGATAGAATAGAATAGGTTGATTTCTGTCTCTGTTCGCTTTCGGATTTTTAAAATTTCAATTGGATGAATAGTTCAATTTAGTTCGCATGTATTCATGGATAGCCTGCTCGCTGCAGGACTGGGTAATTTCGCGAAATTGAAAAATCAGCATATTTTGCTGCGTGGTTATAAGAGTGCTGTAACAAATTCATGACTCCTGGGAAAAATCAAGGAGTAGCTCCATACCTTGACATAGTAACGTTAATTGATTTGAAAATTTGATTCGAAAAGTTATTTCATTGAGATTGCATTTTGATTGTTGTTTTCAATGTCTGTAAAAAATACCTGATGTCATCAGATTATATTTCGGGAAAAATATTCTGCGCCCCAATCGCAAGAATCTCATGCTTACACGAATTCACGTGATAGAATATAATTGGTTGATTTCTGTCTCTGTTCGCTTTTGGTTTTGTAAAATTTCAATTGGCTGCACAGTTCAATTTAGATCGCATGTATTCATGGATAACCTGCTCGCTGCAGGACTAAATAATATTGTGAGATTGAAAAATCAGCATATTTTGCTGCGTGGTTATGAAAGTGCTGAAATGATCTCATGACTCCTGGGAAAAATCAAGGAATGGCTCTATATATAGAGACCTAATAACGTTAATTGATTCCAAAATTTAATTCGAAAAGTTTTTCTATTGAGATTGCATTTTGATTGTCTTTTTCAATGTTTGTAAGAATTACCTGATGTCTTCAGATGTTATTTCGTGGAAAATATACTGCGCCCCAATCGCATGAATCTCATGATTACACGAATTCACGTGATAGAATATAATAGGTTGATTTTTGTCTCTGTTCGCTTTCGGTTTTTTAAAATTTCCATTGGCTAAACAGTTCAATTCAGATCGCATGTATTTATGAATAACCTGCCCGCTACAGGACTTAGTAATATTGCAAATGTGAAAAATCAGCATATTTTGCTGCGTGGTTATAAGAGTGCTGAAACAAATTCATGACTCCTGGGAAAAATCAAAGAGTAGCTCCATACCTTTACATAAAAACGTTAATTGATTTGAAAATTTAATTCGAAAAGTTATTTTATTGAGATTGCATTTTGATTGTTGTTTTCAATGTCTGTAAGAAGTACCTGATGTCTTTAGCGGATATTTCGGGAAAAATATACTGCGCCTCAATCGAAAGAATCTTATGATTACACAAATTCATGTAATAGAATATGAGAGGTTGATTTCTGTCTTTGTTCGCTTTCGGTTTTTTAAAATTTTAATTGGCTGAACAGTTCAATTTAGATCGCATGTATTCATGGATAACTTGCTCGCTGCAGGACTGGGTAAATTTGTGAGAATAAAAAATCAGCATATTTTGCTGCGTAGTTATGAGAGTGCTGAAATGATCTCATGACTCCTGGAAAAATTAAGGAATGGCTCTATATATAGAGACCTAATAACGTTAATTGATTCCAAAATTTAATTCGAAAAGTTATTCTATTGAGATTGCATTTTGATTGTCTTTTTCAATGTCGGTAAGAAATACCTGATGTCTTCAGATGATATTTCGTGAAAAATATACTGCGCCCCAATCGCAAATATCTCATGATTACACGAATTCACGTGATAGAATATAATAGGTTGATTTCTATCTCTGTTCGCTTTCGGTTTTTTAAAATTTCCATTAGCCAAACAGTTCAATTTAGATCGCATGTATTCCTGAATAACTTGCTCGCTGCAGGACTGGGTAATATTGGAAGATTAAAAAATCAGCATATTTTGCTGCGTGGTTATAGGAGTGCTGAAATGATCTCATGACTCCTATGAAAAATCAAGGAATGGCTCTATATATAGACCTAATAATGTTAATTGATTCCATCATTTAATTCGAAAAGTTATTCTATTGAGATTGCATTTAGATTAATGTTTTCAATGTCTGTAAGAAATACCTGATGTCTTCAGATGATATTTCGGGAAAAAAATACTGCGCCCCAATCGCAAGTATCTCATGATTACACGAATTCACGTGATAGAATATAATAGGTTGATGTCTGTCTCTGTTCGCTTTGGTTTTCTGAAATTTCGATTGGCAGAATAGTTCAATTTAGATCGCATGTATTCATGAATAGCCTGCTCGCTGCAGGACTGGGTAATATTGCGAAATTGAAAAATTAGCATATTTTGCCGCGTGGTTATAGGAGTGCTAAAATGATCTCATGACTCCTGAGAAAAATCAAGGAATGGCTCTATATATTGACATAATAACCTTAATTGATTTGAAAATTCAATTCTAAAAGTTATCCGATTGAGATTGCATTTTGATTGTTGTTTTCAATGTCTGTAAGAAGTACCTGATGTCTTTAGCGGATATTTCGAGAAATATATACTGCGCCTCAATCAAAAGAATCTCATGATTGCACGAATTCATGTAATAGAATCTGAGAGGTTGATTTCTGTCTCTGTTCGCTTTCGGTTTGTTAAAATTTCAATTCGCTGAACAGTTCAATTTAGATCGCATGTCTTCATGAATAACTTGCTCGCTGCAGGACTGGGTAATATTGTGAGATAAAAAAATCAGCATATTTTGCTGCGTAGTTATGAGAGTGCTGAAATGATCTCATGACTCCTGGGAAAAATCAAGGAATGGCTCAATATAGAGAGACCTACTTACGGTAATTGATTCCAAAATTTAATTGGAAAAGTTATTCTATTGAGATTGCATTTTGATTGTCTTTTTTAATGTCTGTAAGAATTACCTGATGTCTTCATATGATATTTCGTGAAAAATATACTGCGCTCCAATCGCAAGAATCTCATGATTACACGAATTCACATGATAGAATCTAATAGGTTGATTTCTGTCTCTGTTCGCTTTCGGTTCTTTGAAATTTCAATTGGCTGCACAGTTTAATTCAGATCGCATGTATTTATGAATAACCTGCCCGCTACAGGACTTAGTAATATTGCAAATGTGAAAAATCAGCATATTTTGCTACGTGGTTATAAGAGTGCTGAAACAAATTCATGACTCCTGGGAAAAATCAAGGAGTAGCTCTATACCTTTACATAAAAACGTTAATTGATTTGAAAATTAAATTCGAAAAGTTATTTTATTGAGATTGCATTTTGATTGTTGTTTTCGATGTCTGTAAAAAGTACCTGATGTCTTTAGCGGATATTTCGGGAAAAATATACTGCGCCTCAATCGCAAGAATATCATGATTACACGAATTCATGTAATAGAATATGAGAGGTTGATTTCTGTCTTTGTTCGCTTTCGGTTTTTTAAAATTTCAATTAGCTGAATAGTTCAATTTAGATCGCATGTATTCATGGATAACCTGCTCACTGCAGGACTGAATAATATTGTGAGATTGAAAAATCAGAATATTTTGCTGCGTAGTTACGAGAGTGCTGAAATGATCTCATGACTCCTGGGAAAAATCAAGGAATGGCTCAATATAGAGAGACCTACTTACGGTAATTGATTCCAAAATTTAATTTGAAAAGTTATTCTATTGAGATTGCATTTTGATTGTCTTTTTTAATGTCTGTAAGAATTACCTAAAGTCTTCAGATGATATTTCGTAAAAAATATACTGCGCCCCAATCGCATGAATCTCATGATTACACGAATTCACGTGATAGAATATAATAGGTTGATTTCTGTCTCTGTTCGCTCTCGTTTTTTTAAAATTTCAATTGTCTAAATAGTTAAATTCAGATCGCATGTATTCATGGATAGCCTGCTGGCTGCAGGACTGGATAATATTGCGAAATTGAAAAATTAGCATATTTTGCTGCGTAGTTATAAGAGTGCTAAAATGATCTCATGACTCCTGGGAAAAATCAAGGAATGGCTCTATATATTGACATAATAACCTTAATTGATTTGAAAATTCAATTCGAAAAGTTATGCGATTGAGATTGCATTTTGATTGTTGTTTTCAATGTCTGTAAGAAGTACCTGATGTCTTTAGCGGATATTTCGGGAAAAATATACTGCGCCTCAATCGCAAGAATCTCATGATTACACGAATTCATGTAATAGAATTTAAGAGGTTGATTTCTGTCTCTGTTCGGTTTCGGTTTTTTAAAATTTCAATTGGCTGAATAGTTCAATTAAGATCACATGTATTTAAGGATAACGTGCTCGCTGCAGGACTGGGTAGTATTGTGGGATTTAAAAATCTGCATATTTGGCTGCGTGGTTATGAGAGTGCTAAAATGATCTCATGACTCTTGGGAAAAATCAAGGAATGGCTCTATATATTGACATAATAACGTTAACTGATTTGAAAATTCAATTTGAATAACTATTCTATTGAGATTGCATTTTGATTGATGTTTTCAATTACTGTAAGAAATACCTGATGTCATCAGAAGATATTTCGAGGAAAATATACTGCGCCCCAATCGCAAGAATTTCATGATTACACGAATTCACGTGGTAAAATATAAGAGGTAGATTTTCGTATCTATTCGCTTTCGGTTATTTAAAATTTTAATTCGCTGAATAGTTAAATTTAGATCGCAAGTATTCATGGATAACCTGCGAGATACAGATCTTGGTAATATTGTTAAATTGAAAGATCAGCATATTTTGCTGCGTGGTTACAGGGGTGCTGAAACAAATTCATGACTCCGGCGAAAAATCAAGGAGTAGCTCTATACCTTGACATAATAACGTTAATTGATTTGAAAATTCAATTCGAAAAGTTATTTTATTGAGATTGCATTTTGATTGTTGTTTTCAATGTCTGTATGAAGTACCTGATGTCTTTAGCGGATATTTCGGGAAAAATATACTGCGCCTCAATTGCAAGTATCTCCTGTTTACACGAATTCATGTAATAGAATATGAGAGGTTGATTTCTGTCTCTGTTCGTTTTCGGTTTTTTAAAATTTCAATTGGCTGAATAGTTCAATTTAGATCGCATGTATTCATAGATAGCCTGCTCGCTGCGGGACTGGGTAATATTGTGAGATTTAAAAATCAGAATATTTTGCTGCGTGGTTATGAGAGTGCTAAAATGATCTCATGACTCCTGGGAAAAATCAAGGAATGACTCTATATATAGAGACCTAATAACGTTAATATATTCCAAAATTAAATTCGAAAAGTTATTCTATTGAGATTGCATTTTGATTGTCTTTTTCAATGTCTGTAAGAAATACCTGATGTCTTCAGATGATATTTCGTGAAAAATATACTGCGCCCCAATCGCAAGAATCTCATGATTACACGAATTCACGTGATAGAATATAATAGGTTGATTTCTGTCTCGGTTCGCTTCCGGTTTTTTTAAATTTCAATTGGCTTGACAGTTTAATTTAGATCGCATGTATTCATGGATAACTTGCTCGCTGCAGGACTGGGTAATATTGTGAGATTAAAAAATCAGCATATTTTGCTGCGTGGTTATGAGAGTGCTGAAATGATCTCATGACGCCTGGGAAAAATCAAGGAATGGCTCTATATATAGAGACCTAATAACTTTATTTGATTCCAAAATTTAATTCGAAAAGTTATTCTATTGAGATTGCATTTTGATTGTCATTTTCAATGTCTGTAAGAAATACCTGATGTCTGCAGATGATATTTCGTGAAAAATATACTGCGCCCCAATCGCAAAAATCTCATGATTACACGAATTCACGTGATAGAATATAATAGGCTGATTTCTGTCTCTGTTCGCTTTCGGTTTTTTTAAATTTCAATTGGCTGCACAGTTCAATTCAGATCGCATGTATTTATGAATAACCTGCCCGCTACAGGACTAAGTAAAACTGCAAATGTGAAAAATCAGCATATTTTGCTGCGTGGTTATAAGAGTGCTGAAAAAAATTCATGACTCCTGGGAAAAATCAAGGAGTAGCTCTATACCTTTACATAAAAACGTTAATTGATTTGAAAATCTCATTCGAAAAGTCATTCTATTGAGATTGCATTTTGATTGTTGTTTTCAATGTCTGTAAGAAGTACCTGATGTCTTTTGCGGATATTTCGGGAAAAGTATACTGCGCCTCAATCGCAAGAATCTCATGATTACACGAATTCATGTAATAGAATATGAGAGGTTGATTTCTGTCTTTGTTCGCTTTCGGTTTTTTAAAATTTCAATTGGCTGAATAGTTTAATTTAGATCGCATGTATTCATGAATAACTTGCTCGCTGCAGGACTAAGTAATATTGTGAGATTAAAAAATCAGCGTATTTTGCTGCGTGGTTATAGGAGTGCTAAAATGATATCATAACTCTTGGGAAAAATCAAGGAATGGCTCTATATAGTGACATCATAACGTTAATTGATTTAAAAATTCAATTCGAAAAGTTATTCGATTGAGATTGCATTTTGATTGTTGTTTTCAATGTCTGTAAGAAGTACCTGATGTCTTTAGCGGATATTTCGGGGAATATATACTGCACCTCAATCAAAAGAATCTCATGATTGCACGAATTCATGTTATAGAATCTGAGAGGTTGATTTCTGTCTCTGTTCGCTTTCGGTTTGTTAAAATTTCAATTCGCTGAACAGTTCAATTTAGATCGCATGTCTTCATGAATAACTTGCTCGCTGCAGGACTGGGTAATATTGTGAGATTAAAAAATCAGCATATTTTGCTGCGTGGTTATGAGAGTGCTGAAATGATCTCATGACTCCTGGGAAAAATCAAGGAATGGCTCAATATATACAGATCTACTTACGTTAATTGATTCCAAAATTAATTTCGAAAAGTTATTCTATTGAGATTGCATTTTGATTGTCTTTTTTAATGTCTGTAAGAATTACCTGATATCTTCAGATGATATTTCGTAAAAAATATACTGCGCCCCAAACGCAAGAATCTCATGATTACACGAATTCACATGATAGAATATAATAGGTTGATTTCTGTCTCTGTTCGCTTTCGGTTTTTTAAAATTTCAATTAGCTGCACAGTTCAATTCAGATCAAATGTATTTATGAATAACCTGCCCGCTACAGGACTTAGTAATATTGCAAATGTGAAAAATCAGCATATTTTGCTACGTGGTTATAAGAGTGCTGAAACGAATTCATGACACCTGGGAAAAATCAAGGAGTAGCTCTTTACCTTTGCATAAAAACGTTAATTGATTTGAAAATTAAATTCGAAAAGTTATTTTATTGAGATTGCATTTTGATTGTTGTTTTCAATGTCTGTAAGAAGTACCTGATGTCTTTAGCGGATATTTCGGGAAAAATATACTGCGCCTCAATCGCAAGAATCTCATGATTACACGAATTCATGTAATAGAATATGAGAGGTTGATTTCTGTCTTTCTTCGCTTTCGGTTTCTTAAAATTTCAATTGGCTGAATAGTTCAATTTAGATCGCATGTATTCATGGATAACCTGCTCGCTGCAGGACTGAATAATATTAAGATATTGAAAAATCAGCATATTTTGCTGTGTGGTTATGAGAGTGCTGAAATGATCTCATGACTCCTGGAAAAAATCAAGGAATGGCTCTATATATAGAGACCTCATAACGTTAATTGATTCCAAAATTTAATTCGAAAAGTTTTTCTATTGAGATTGCATTTTGATTGTCTTTTTTAATGTCTGTAAGAATGACCTAATGTCTTCAGATGATATTTCGTGAAAAATATACTGCGCCTCAATCGCATGAATCTCATGATTACACGAATTCACGTGATAGAATATAATAGGTTGATTTCTGTTTCTTTTCGCTTTCCGTTTTTTAAAATTTCAATTGGCTGTATAGTTTAATTTAGATCGCATGTATTCATGGATAGCCTGCTCGCTGCGGGACTGGGTAATATTGCGAAATTGAAAAATTAGCATATTTTGCTGCGTGGTTATAAGAGTGCTAAAATGATCTCATGACTCCTGGGAAAAATCAAGGAATGGCTCTATATATTGACATAATAACCTTAATTGATTTGAAAATTCAATTCGAAAAGTTATTCGATTGAGATTGCATTTTGATTGTTGTTTTCAATGTCTGTAAGAAGTACCTGATGTCTTTAGCGGATATTTCGGGAAGAATATACTGCGCCTCAAACGCAAGAATCTCATGATTACACGAATTCATGTAATAGAATATGAGAGGTTGATTTCTGTCTTTGTTCGCTTTCGGTTTCTTAAAATTTCAATTGGCTGAATAGCTCAATTTAGATCGCATGTATTCATGGATAACCTGCTCGCTGCAGGACTGAATAATATTGTAAGATTAAAAAATCAGCATATTTTGCTGCGTGGTTATAGGAGAGCTAAAATGATCGCATGACTCCTATGAAAAATCAAGGAATGGCTCTATATATAGACCTAATAATGTTAATTGATTCCAACATTTAATTCGAAAAGTTATTCTATTGAGATTGCATTTTGATTGATGTTTTCAATGTCTGTAAGAAATGCCTGATGTCTTCAGATGATATTACGGGAAAAATATACCGCGCCCCAATCGCAAGAATCTCATGATTACACGAATTCACGTGATAGAATAGAATAGGTTGATTTCTGTCTCTGTTCGCTTTCGGATTTTTAAAATTTCAATTGGATGAATAGTTCAATTTAGTTCGCATGTATTCATGGATAGCCTGCTCGCTGCAGGACTGGGTAATATTGCGAAATTGAAAAATCAGCATATTTTGCTGCGTGGTTATAAGAGTGCTGTAACAAATTCATGACTCCTGGGAAAAATCAAGGAGTAGCTCCATACCTTGACATAGTAACGTTAATTGATTTGAAAATTTGATTCGAAAATTTATTTCATTGAGATTGCATTTTGATTGTTGTTTTCAATGTCTGTAAAAAATACCTGATGTCATCAGATTATATTTCGGGAAAAATATTCTGCGCCCCAATCGCAAGAATCTCATTCTTACACGAATTCACGTGATAGAATATAATTGGTTGATTTCTGTCTCTGTTCGCTTTTGGTTTTGTAAAATTTCAATTGGCTGCACAGTTCAATTTAGATCGCATGTATTCATGGATAACCTGCTCGCTGCAGGACTAAATAATATTGTGAGATTGAAAAATCAGCATATTTTGCTGCGTGGTTATGAAAGTGCTGAAATAATCTCATGACTCCTGGGAAAAATCAAGGAATGGCTCTATATATAGAGACCTAATAACGTTAATTGATTGCAAAATTTAATTCGAAAAGTTTTTCTATTGAGATTGCATTTTGATTGTCTTTTTCAATGTTTGTAAGAATTACCTGATGTCTTCAGATGTTATTTCGTGAAAAATATACTGCGCCCCAATCGCATGAATCTCATGATTACACGAATTCACGTGATAGAATATAATAGGTTGATTTTTGTCTCTGTTCGCTTTCGGTTTTTTAAAATTTCCATTGGCTAAACAGTTCAATTCAGATCGCATGTATTTATGAATAACCTGCCCGCTACAGGACTTAGTAATATTGCAAATGTGAAAAATCAGCATATTTTGCTGCGTGGTTATAAGAGTGCTGAAACAAATTCATGACTCCTGGGAAAAATGAAGGAGTAGCTCTATACCTTTACATAAAAACGTTAATTGATATGAAAATTTAATTCGAAAAGTTATTTTATTGAGATTGCATTTTGATTGTTGTTTTCAATGTCTGTAAGAAGTACCTGATGTCTTTAGCGGATATTTCGGGAAAAATATACTGCGCCTCAATCGAAAGAATCTTATGATTACACAAATTCATGTAATAGAATATGAGAGGTTGATTTCTGTCTTTGTTCGCTTTCGGTTTTTTAAAATTTTAATTGGCTGTACAGTTCAATTTAGATCGCATGTATTCATGGATAACTTGCTCGCTGCAGGACTGGGTAAATTTGTGAGAATAAAAAATCAGCATATTTTGCCGCGTAGTTATGAGAGTGCTGAAATGATCTCATGACTCCTGGAAAAATTAAGGAATAGCTCTATATATAGAGACCTAATAACGTTAATTGATTCCAAAATTTAATTCGAAAAGTTATTCTATTGAGATTGCATTTTGATTGTCTTTTTCAATGTCTGTAAGAAATACCTGATGTCTTCAGATGATATTTCGTGAAAAATATACTGCGCCCCAATCGCAAAAATCTCATGATTACACGAATTCACGTGATAGAATATAATAGGTTGATTTCTATCTCTGTTCGCTTTCGGTTTTTTAAAATTTCCATTAGCTAAACAGTTCAATTTAGATCGCATGTATTCCTGAATAACTTGCTCGCTGCAGGACTGGGTAATATTGTAAGATTAAAAAATCAGCATATTTTGCTGCGTGGTTATAGGAGTGCTGAAATGATTTCATGACTCCTATGAAAAATCAAGGAATGGCTCTATATATAGACCTAATAATGTTAATTGATTCCATCATTTAATTCGAAAAGTTATTCTATTGAGATTGCATTTAGATTGATGTTTTCAATGTCTGTAAGAAATACCTGATGTCTTCAGATGATATTTCGGGAAAAAAATACTGCGCCCCAATCGCAAGTATCTCATGATTACACGAATTCACGTGATAGAATATAATAGGTTGATGTCTGTCTCTGTTCGCTTTGGTTTTCTGAAATTTCGATTGGCAGAATAGTTCAATTTAGATCGCATGTATTCATGAATAGCCTGCTCGCTGCAGGACTGGGTAATATTGCGAAATTGAAAAATTAGCATATTTTGCCGCGTGGTTATAGGAGTGCTAAAATGATCTCATGACTCCTGAGAAAAATCAAGGAATGGCTCTATATATTGACATAATAACCTTAATTGATTTGAAAATTCAATTCTAAAAGTTATCCGATTGAGATTGCATTTTGATTGTTGTTTTCAATGTCTGTAAGAAGTACCTGATGTCTTTAGCGGATATTTCGGGGAATATATACTGCACCTCAATCAAAAGAATCTCATTATTGCACGAATTCATGTAATAGAATCTGAGAGGTTGATTTCTGTCTCTGTTCGCTTTCGGTTTGTTAAAATTTCAATTCGCTGAACAGTTCAATTTAGATCGCATGTCTTTATGAATAACTTGCTCGCTGCAGGACTGGGTAATATTGTGAAATTAAAAAATCAGCATATTTTGCTGCGTGGTTATGAGAGTGCTGAAATGATCTCATGACTCCTGGGAAAAATCAAGGAATGGCTCAATATATAGAGACCTACTTACGTTAATTGATTCCAAAATTTATTTCGAAAAGTTATTCTATTGAGATTGCATTTTGATTGTCTTTTTCAATGTCTGTAAGAAATACCTGATGTCTTCAGATGATATTTCGTGAAAAATATACTGCGCCCCAATCGCAAGAATCTCATGATTACACGAATTCACATGATAGAATATAATAGGTTGATTTCTGTCTCTGTTCGCTTTCGGTTTTTTAAAATTTCAATTAGCTGCACAGTTCAATTCAGATCAAATGTATTTATGAATAACCTGCCCGCTACAGGACTTAGTAATATTGCAAATGTGAAAAATCAGCATATTTTGCTACGTGGTTATAAGAGTGCTGAAACAAATTCATGACACCTGGGAAAAATCAAGGAGTAGCTCTTTACCTTTGCATAAAAACGTTAATTGATTTGAAAATTAAATTCGAAAAGTTATTTTATTGAGATTGCATTTTGATTGTTGTTTTCAATGTCTGTAAGAAGTACCTGATGTCTTTAGCGGATATTTCGGGAAAAATATACTGCGCCTCAATCGCAAGAATCTCATGATTACACGAATTCATGTAATAGAATATGAGAGGTTGATTTCTGTCTTTCTTCGCTTTCGGTTTCTTAAAATTTCAATTGGCTGAATAGTTCAATTTAGATCGCATGTCTTTATGAATAACTTGCTCGCTGCAGGACTGGGTAATATTGTGAGATTAAAAAATCAGCATATTTTGCTGCGTGGTTATGAGAGTGCTGAAATGATCTCATGACTCCTGGGAAAAATCAAGGAATCGCTCAATATATAGAGACCTACTTACGTTAATTGATTCCAAAATTTATTTCGAAAAGTTTTTCTATTGAGATTGCATTTCGATTGTCTTTTTTAATGTCTGTAAGAATGACCCAATGTCTTCAGATGATATTTCGTGAAAAATATACTGCGCCTCAATCGCATGAATCTCATGATTACACGAATTCACGTGATAGAATATAATAGGTTGATTTCTGTTTCTTTTCGCTTTCCGTTTTTTAAAATTTCAATTGGCTGTATAGTTCAATTTAGATCGCATGTATTCATGGATAGCCTGCTCGCTGCGGGACTGAGTAATATTGCGAAATTGAAAAATTAGCATATTTTGCTGCGTGGTTATAAGAGTGCTAAAATGATCTCATGACTCCTGGGAAAAATCAAGGAATGGCTCTATATATTGACATAATAACCTTAATTGATTTGAAAATTCAATTCGAAAAGTTATTCGATTGAGATTGCATTTTGATTGTTGTTTTCAATGTCTGTAAGAAGTACCTGATGTCTTTAGCGGATATTTCGGGAAGAATATACTGCGCCTCAAACGCAAGAATCTCATGATTACACGAATTCATGTAATAGAATATGAGAGGTTGATTTCTGTCTTTGTTCGCTTTCGGTTTCTTAAAATTTCAATTGGCTGAATAGCTCAATTTAGATCGCATGTATTCATGGATAACCTGCTCGCTGCAGGACTGAATAATATTGTAAGATTAAAAAATCAGCATATTTTGCTGCGTGGTTATAGGAGTGCTAAAATGATCGCATGACTCCTATGAAAAATCAAGGAATGGCTCTATATATAGACCTAATAATGTTAATTGATTCCAACATTTAATTCGAAAAGTTATTCTATTGAGATTGCATTTTGATTGATGTTTTCAATGTCTGTAAGAAATGCCTGATGTCTTCAGATGATATTACGGGAAAAATATACCGCGCCCCAATCGCAAGAATCTCATGATTACACGAATTCACGTGATAGAATAGAATAGGTTGATTTCTGTCTCTGTTCGCTTTCGGATTTTTAAAATTTCAATTGGATGAATAGTTCAATTTAGTTCGCATGTATTCATGGATAGCCTGCTCGCTGCAGGACTGGGTAATATTGCGAAATTGAAAAATCAGCATATTTTGCTGCGTGGTTATAAGAGTGCTGTAACAAATTCATGACTCCTGGGAAAAATCAAGGAGTAGCTCCATACCTTGACATAGTAACGTTAATTGATTTGAAAATTTGATTCGAAAATTTATTTCATTGAGATTGCATTTTGATTGTTGTTTTCAATGTCTGTAAAAAATACCTGATGTCATCAGATTATATTTCGGGAAAAATATTCTGCGCCCCAATCGCAAGAATCTCATTCTTACACGAATTCACGTGATAGAATATAATTGGTTGATTTCTGTCTCTGTTCGCTTTTGGTTTTGTAAAATTTCAATTGGCTGCACAGTTCAATTTAGATCGCATGTATTCATGGATAACCTGCTCGCTGCAGGACTAAATAATATTGTGAGATTGAAAAATCAGCATATTTTGCTGCGTGGTTATGAAAGTGCTGAAATAATCTCATGACTCCTGGGAAAAATCAAGGAATGGCTCTATATATAGAGACCTAATAACGTTAATTGATTCCAAAATTTAATTCGAAAAGTTTTTCTATTGAGATTGCATTTTGATTGTCTTTTTCAATGTTTGTAAGAATTACCTGATGTCTTCAGATGTTATTTCGTGGAAAATATACTGCGCCCCTATCGCATGAATCTCATGATTACACGAATTCACGTGATAGAATATAATAGGTTGATTTTTGTCTCTGTTCGCTTTCGGTTTTTTAAAATTTCCATTGGCTAAACAGTTCAATTCAGATCGCATGTATTTATGAATAACCTGCCCGCTACAGGACTTAGTAATATTGCAAATGTGAAAAATCAGCATATTTTGCTGCGTGGTTATAAGAGTGCTGAAACAAATTCATGACTCCTGGGAAAAATCAAAGAGTAGCTCCATACCTTTACATAAAAACGTTAATTGATTTGAAAATTTAATTCGAAAAGTTATTTTATTGAGATTGCATTTTGATTGTTGTTTTCAATGTCTGTAAGAAGTACCTGATGTCTTTAGCGGATATTTCGGGAAAAATATACTGCGCCTCAATCGAAAGAATCTTATGATTACACAAATTCATGTAATAGAATATGAGAGGTTGATTTCTGTCTTTGTTCGCTTTCGGTTTTTTAAAATTTTAATTGGCTGAACAGTTCAATTTAGATCGCATGTATTCATGGATAACTTGCTCGCTGCAGGACTGGGTAAATTTGTGAGAATAAAAAATCAGCATATTTTGCTGCGTAGTTATGAGAGTGCTGAAATGATCTCATGACTCCTGGAAAAATTAAGGAATGGCTCTATATATAGAGACCTAATAACGTTAATTGATTCCAAAATTTAATTCGAAAAGTTATTCTATTGAGATTGCATTTAGATTAATGTTTTCAATGTCTGTAAGAAATACCTGATGTCTTCAGATGATATTTCGGGAAAAAAATACTGCGCCCCAATCGCAAGTATCTCATGATTACACGAATTCACGTGATAGAATATAATAGGTTGATGTCTGTCTCTGTTCGCTTTGGTTTTCTGAAATTTCGATTGGCAGAATAGTTCAATTTAGATCGCATGTATTCATGAATAGCCTGCTCGCTGCAGGACTGGGTAATATTGCGAAATTGAAAAATTAGCATATTTTGCCGCGTGGTTATAGGAGTGCTAAAATGATCTCATGACTCCTGAGAAAAATCAAGGAATGGCTCTATATATTGACATAATAACCTTAATTGATTTGAAAATTCAATTCTAAAAGTTATCCGATTGAGATTGCATTTTGATTGTTGTTTTCAATGTCTGTAAGAAGTACCTGATGTCTTTAGCGGATATTTCGAGAAATATATACTGCGCCTCAATCAAAAGAATCTCATGATTGCACGAATTCATGTAATAGAATCTGAGAGGTTGATTTCTGTCTCTGTTCGCTTTCGGTTTGTTAAAATTGCAATTCGCTGAACAGTTCAATTTAGATCGCATGTCTTCATGAATAACTTGCTCGCTGCAGGACTGGGTAATATTGTGAGATAAAAAAATCAGCATATTTTGCTGCGTAGTTATGAGAGTGCTGAAATGATCTCATGACTCCTGGGAAAAATCAAGGAATGGCTCAATATAGAGAGACCTACTTACGGTAATTGATTCCAAAATTTAATTTGAAAAGTTATTCTATTGAGATTGCATTTTGATTGTCTTTTTTAATGTCTGTAAGAATTACCTGATGTCTTCATATGATATTTCGTGAAAAATATACTGCGCTCCAATCGCAAGAATCTCATGATTACACGAATTCACATGATAGAATCTAATAGGTTGATTTCTGTCTCTGTTCGCTTTCGGTTCTTTGAAATTTCAATTGGCTGCACAGTTTAATTCAGATCGCATGTATTTATGAATAACCTGCCCGCTACAGGACTTAGTAATATTGCAAATGTGAAAAATCAGCATATTTTGCTACGTGGTTATAAGAGTGCTGAAACAAATTCATGACTCCTGGGAAAAATCAAGGAGTAGCTCTATACCTTTACATAAAAACGTTAATTGATTTGAAAATTAAATTCGAAAAGTTATTTTATTGAGATTGCATTTTGATTGTTGTTTTCGATGTCTGTAGAAAGTACCTGATGTCTTTAGCGGATATTTCGGGAAAAATATACTGCGCCTCAATCGCAAGAATATCATGATTACACGAATTCATGTAATAGAATATGAGAGGTTGATTTCTGTCTTTGTTCGCTTTCGGTTTTTTTAAATTTCAATTAGCCTAATAGTTCAATTTAGATCGCATGTATTCATGGATAACCTGCTCACTGCAGGACTGAATAATATTGTGAGATTGAAAAATCAGAATATTTTGCTGCGTAGTTACGAGAGTGCTGAAATGATCTCATGACTCCTGGGAAAAATCAAGGAATGGCTCAATATAGAGAGACCTACTTACGGTAATTGATTCCAAAATTTAATTTGAAAAGTTATTCTATTGAGATTGCATTTTGATTGTCTTTTTTAATGTCTGTAAGAATTACCTAAAGTCTTCAGATGATATTTCGTAAAAAATATACTGCGCCCCAATCGCATGAATCTCATGATTAAACGAATTCACGTGATAGAATATAATAGGTTGATTTCTGTCTCTGTTCGCTCTCGTTTTTTTAAAATTTCAATTGTCTAAATAGTTAAATTCAGATCGCATGTATTCATGGATAGCCTGCTGGCTGCAGGACTGGATAATATTGCGAAATTGAAAAATTAGCATATTTTGCTGCGTAGTTATAAGAGTGCTAAAATGATCTCATGACTCCTGGGAAAAATCAAGGAATGGCTCTATATATTGACATAATAACCTTAATTGATTTGAAAATTTAATTCGAAAAGTTTTTCTATTGAGATTGCATTTTGATTGATGTTTTCAATTACTGTAAGAAATACCTGATGTCATCAGAAGATATTTCGAGGAAAATATACTGCGCCCCAATCGCAAGAATTTCATGATTACACGAATTCACGTGGTAAAATATAAGAGGTAGATTTTCGTATCTATTCGCTTTCGGTTATTTAAAATTTTAATTCGCTGAATAGTTAAATTTAGATCGCAAGTATTCATGGATAACCTGCGAGATACAGATCTTGGTAATATTGTTAAATTGAAAGATCAGCATATTTTGCTGCGTGGTTACAGGGGTGCTGAAACAAATTCATGACTCCGGCGAAAAATCAAGGAGTAGCTCTATACCTTGACATAATAACGTTAATTGATTTGAAAATTCAATTCGAAAAGTTATTTTATTGAGATTGCATTTTGATTGTTGTTTTCAATGTCTGTATGAAGTACCTGATGTCTTTAGCGGATATTTCGGGAAAAATATACTGCGCCTCAATTGCAAGTATCTCCTGTTTACACGAATTCATGTAATAGAATATGAGAGGTTGATTTCTGTCTCTGTTCGTTTTCGGTTTTTTAAAATTTCAATTGGCTGACTAGTTCAATTTAGATCGCATGTATTCATAGATAGCCTGCTCGCTGCGGGACTGGGTAATATTGTGAGATTTAAAAATCAGAATATTTTGCTGCGTGGTTATGAGAGTGCTAAAATGATCTCATGACTCCTGGGAAAAATCAAGGAATGACTCTATATATAGAGACCTAATAACGTTAATATATTCCAAAATTAAATTCGAAAAGTTATTCTATTGAGATTGCATTTTGATTGTCTTTTTCAATGTCTGTAAGAAATACCTGATGTCTTCAGATGATATTTCGTGAAAAATATACTGCGCATTAATCGCAAGAATCTCATGATTACACGAAATCACGTGATAGAATATAATAGGTTCATTTCTTTCTCTGTTCGCTTTCGGTTTTTTAAAATTTCAATTGGCTGGATAGTTCAATTTAGATCGCATGTATTCATGGATAACCTGCTCGCTGCAGGACTGGGTAATATTGCAAAATTGAAAAATCAGCATATTGTGCTGCGTGGTTATAAGAGTGCCGAAACAAATTCATGACTCCTGGGAAAAATCAAGGAGTAGCTCTATACCTTGACATAATAACGTTAATTGTTTTGAGAATTTAATTCGAAAAGTTATTTTATTGAGATTGCAATTTGATTGTTGTTTTCAATGTCTGTAAGAAGTACCTGATGTCTTTAGCGGATATTTCGAAAAAAATATACTGCGCCTCAATCGGAAAGATCTTATGATTACACAAATTCATGTAAGAGAATATGAGAGGTTGATTTCTGTCTCTGTTCGCTTTCGGTTTTTTAAAATTTCAATTGGCTGAACAGTTCAATTTAGGTCGCATGTATTCATGAATAACTTGCTCGCTGCAGGACTGGGTAATATTGTGAGGTTAAAAAATCAGCATATTTTGCCGCGTGGTTATAGGAGTGCTAAATAATCTCATGATTCCCGAGAAAAATCAAGGAATAGCTCTATATATTGACATAATATCGTTAATTGATTTGAAAATTCAAATCGAAAAGTTATTCCATTGAGATTGCATTTTGATAGTCTTTTTCAATGCCTGTAAGAAATACCTGATGTCTTCAGATTATATTTGGGGAAAAATATACTGCGCCCGAATCGCAAGAATCTCATGATTACACGAATTCACGTGATAAAATATAATAGGTTGATTTCTGTATCTGTTCGCTTTCGTTTTTATACAATTTCAATTGGCTGCACAGTTCAATTCAGATCGCATGTATTTATGAATAACCTGCTCGCTGCAGGACTGGATAATATTGTGAGATTAAAAAATCAGCATATTTTGCTGCGTGGTTATAGAAGTGCTAAAATGATCTCATGACTCCTGGGAAAAATCAAGGTATGGCTCTATATATTGACATAATAACGTTAACTGATTTGAAAATTCAATTTGAAAAACTATTCTATTGAGATTGCATTTTGATTGATGTTTTCAATGTCTGTAAGAAATACCTGATGCCTTCAGCTGATATTTCTGGAAAAATATACTGCGCCACAATCGCAAGAACCTCATGATTACACGAATTCACGTTTTAGAATATAATAGGTTGATGTCTGTCTCTGTTCGCTTTCGGTTTTCTAAAATTTTAATTGGCTGAAAAGTCCAATTTAGATCGCACGTATTCATGGATAGCCTGCTCGCTGCAGGACTGGGTAAAATTGCGAAATTGAAAAATTAGCATATTGTGCTGCGTGGTTATAAGAGTGCCGAAACAAATTCATGACTCCTGGGGAAAATCAAGGAGTAGCTCTATACCTTGACATAATAACGTTAATTGTTTTGAGAATTTAATTCGAAAAGTTATTTTATTGAGATTGCAATTTGATTGTTGTTTTCAATATCTGTAAGAAGTACCTGATGTCTTTAGCGGATATTTCGAAAAAAATATACTGCGCCTCAATCGGAAAGATCTCATGATTACACAAATTCATGTAAGAGAATATGAGAGGTTGATTTCTGTCTCTGTTCGCTTTCGGTTTTTTCAAATTTCAATTGGCTGAACAGTTCAATTTAGATCGCATGTATTCATGAATAACTTGCTCGCTGCAGGACTGGGTAATATTGTGAGGTTAAAAAATCAGCATATTTTGCTGCGTGGTTATAGGAGTGCTAAAATGATCTCATGACTCTCGAGAAAAATCAAGGAATAGCTCTATATATTGACATAATATCGTTAATTGATTTGAAAATTCAATTCGAAAAGTTATTCCATTGAGATTGCATTTTGATTGTCTTTTTCAATGCCTGTAAGAAATACCTGATGTCTTCGATTATATTTGGGGAAAAATATACTGCGCCCGAATCGCAAGAATCGCATGATTACACGAATTCTCGTGATAAAATATAATAGGTTGATTTCTGTATCTGTTCGCTTTCGGTTTTTTACAATTTCAATTGGCTGCACAGTTCAATTCAGATCGCATGTATTTATGAATAACCTGCTCGCTGCAGGACTGGATAATATTGTGAGATTAAAAAATCAGCATATTTTGCTGCGTGGTTATAGGAGTGCTAAAATGATCTCATGACTCCTGGGAAAAATCAAGGAATGGCTCTATATATAGAGACCTAATAACGTTAATTGATTCCAAAATTGAATTCGAAAAGTTATTCTATTGAGATTGCATTTTGATTGTCTTTTTTAATGTCTGTAAGAATTACCTGTTGTCTTCAGATGATATTTTGTGAATAATATACTGCGCCCCAATCGCAAGAATCTCATGATTACACGAATTCACGTAATAGAATGTAATAGGTTGATTTTTGTCTCTGTTCGATTTCGGTTTTTTAAAATTTCCATTAGCTAAACAGTTCAATTAAGATCGCATGTATTCATGAATAACTTGCTCGCTGCAGGTCTGAGTAATATTGTGAGATTAAAAAATCAGCATATTTTGCTGCGTGGTTATAGGAGTGCTAGAATGATCTCATGACTCCTGGGAAAAATCAAGGAATGGCTCTGTATATAGACCTTATAATGTTAATTGATTCCAAAATTTAATTCGAAAAGTTATTCTATTGAAATTGCATTTTGATTGTCTTTTTTAATGTCTGTAAGAATTACCTGATGTGTTTAGATGATATTTCGTGCAAAATATACTGCGCCCCAATCTCAAGAATCTCATGATTACACGAATTCACGTGATAGAATATAACAGGTTGGTTTCTGTCTCTGTTCGCTTTCGGTTTTTTAAATTTCCATTAGCTGAACAGTTAAATTTAGACCGCATGTATTCATGAATAACTTGCTCGCTGCAGGACTGGGTAATATTGTAAGAATAAAAAATCAGCATATTTTGCTGCGTGGTTATAGGCGTGCTAAAATGATCTCATGACTCCTATGAAAAATTAAGGAATGGCTCTATATATAGACCTTATAATGTTAATTGATTCCAACATTTAATTCGAAAAGTTATTCTATTGAGATTGCATTTTGATTGATGTTTTCAATGTCTGTAAGAAATACCTGATGTCTTCAGATGATATTACGGGAAAAATATACCGCGCCCCATACGCAAGAATCTCATGATTACACGAATCCACGTGATAGAATATAATAGGTTGATTTCTGTCTTTGTTCGCTTTGGGTTTTTAAAAATTTCAATTGGATGAATAGTTCAATTTAGTTCGCATGTATTCATGGATAGCCTGCTCGCTGCAGGATTGGGTAATATTGCGAAATTGAAAAATCAGCATATTTTGCTGCGTTGTTATAAGAGTGCTGAAACAAATTCATGACTCCTGGGAAAAATCAAGGAGTAGCTCCATACCTTGACATAATAACGTTAATTGATTTGAAAATTCAATTCCAAAAGTTATTTTATTGAGATTGCATTCTGATTGTTGTTTTCAATGTCTGTAAGAAATACCTGATGTCTTTAGCGGATATTTCGGGAAAAATATAATGCGCCTCAATCGCAAGAATCTTTTGATTACACGAATTCATGTAGTAGAATATGAGAGGTTGATTTCTGTCTCTGTTCGCTTTTGGTTTTTTAAAATTTCAAGTTGCTGAACAGTTCAATTTAGATCGCGTGTATTCATGGATAACCTGCTCGCTGCGGGACTAAATAATATTGTGAGATTGAAAAATAAGCATATTTTGCTGCCAGGTTATGAGAGTGCTAAAACGATATCATGACTTCGGGAAAAATCGAGGAATGGCTCTATATATAGAGACCTAATAACGTTAATTGATTCCAAAATTTAATTCGAAAAGTTATTCTATTAAGATTGCATTTCGATTGTCTTTTTCAATGTCTGTAAGAAATACCTGATGTCATTAGATAATATTTCGAGGAAAATATACTGCGCCCCAATCGGAAGAATTTCATGATTACACGAATTCACGTGATAGAATATATAAGGTCGATTTCCGTATCTGTTCGCTTTCGGTTATTTAAAATTTCTATTCGCTGAATAGTTAAATTTAGATCGCAAGTATTTATGGATAACCTACCGGCTACAGGACTTGGTAATATTGCAAAATTGAAAAATTAGCATATTTTGCTGCGTGGTTATAAGAGTGCTGCAACAAATTCATGACTCCTGGGGAAAATCAAGGAGTAGCTCTATACCTTGACATAATAACGTTAATTGATTTGAAAATTTAATTGGAAAAGTTATTATATTGAGATTGCATTTTGATTGTTGTTTTCAATGTTTGTAAGAAATACCTGATGTCTTTAGCGGATATTTCGGGAAAAATATACTGCGCCTCAATCGCAAGAATCTCATGATTACACGAATTTATGTAATAGAATATGAGAGGTTGATTTCTGTCTCTGTTCGCTTTCGGTTATTAAAATTTCAATTGGCTGGATAGTTCAATTTAGATCGCATGTATTCATGGATAACCTGCTCGCTGCAGGACTGGGTAATATTGCAAAATTGAAAAATCAGCATATTGTGCTGCGTGGTTATAAGAGTGCCGAAACAAATTCATGACTCCTGGGAAAAATCAAGTAGTAGCTCTATACCTTGACATAATAACGTTAATTGTTTTGAGAATTTAATTCGAAAAGTTATTTTATTGAGATTGCAATTTGATTGTTGTTTTCAATGTCTGTAAGAAGTACCTGATGTCTTTAGCGGATATTTCGAAAAAAATATACTGCGCCTCAATCGGAAAGATCTTATGATTACACAAATTCATGTAAGAGAATATGAGAGGTTGATTTCTGTCTCTGTTCGCTTTCGGTTTTTTAAAATTTCAATTGGCTGAACAGTTCAATTCAGATCGCATGTATTCATGAATAACTTGCTCGCTGCAGGTCTGGGTAATATTGTGAGGTTAAAAAATCAGCATATTTTGCTGCGTGGTTATAGGAGTGCTAAAATGATCTCATGATTCTCGAGAAAAATCAAGAAATAGCTCTATATATTGACATAATATCGTTAATTGATTTGAAAATTCAATTCGAAAAGTTATTCCATTGAGATTGCATTTTGATAGTCTTTTTCAATGCCTGTAAGAAATACCTGATGTCTTCAGATTATATTTGGGGAAAAATATACTGCGCCCGAATCGCAATAATCTCATGATTACACGAATTCTCGTGATAAAATATAATAGGTTGATTTCTGTATCTGTTCGCTTTCGGTTTTTTACAATTTCAATTGGCTGCACAGTTCAATTCAGATCGCATGTATTTATGAATAACCTGCTCGCTGCAGGACTGGATAATATTGTGAGTTTAAAAAATCAGCATATTTTGCTGCGTGGTTATAGGAGTGCTAAAATGATCTCATGACTCCTGGGAAAAATCAAGGAATGGCTCTATATATAGAGACCTAATAACGTTAATTGATTCCAAAATTTAATTCGAAAAGTTATTCTATTGAGATTGCATTTTGATTGTCTTTTTTAATGTCTGTAAGAATTACCTGTTGTCTTCAGATGATATTTCGTGAAAAATATACTGCGCCCCAATCGCAAATATCTCATGATTACACGAATTCACGTAATAGAATGTAATAGGTTGATTATAGTCTCTGTTCGATTTCGGTTTTTTAAAATTTCCATTGGCTAAACAGTTCAATTTAGATCGCATGTATTCATGGATAGCCTGCTCGGTGCAGGACTGGGTAATATTGCGAAATTTACAAAGTAGCATATTTTGATGCGTGGTTATAGGAGTGCTAAAATGATCCCATGACTCCCGGGGAAAATCAAGGAATGGCTCTATATATTGACATAATAACGTTAATTGAATTAAAAATTCAATTCGAAAAGTTATTCGATTGAGTTTGCATTTTCATTGTTGTTTTCAACGTCTGTAAAAAATACCTGATGTCTTCAGATGATATTTCGGGAAAATATACTGCGCCTCAATAGCAAGAATCTCATGATTACACGAATTCACGTGACAGAATATAAGAGGTTGATTTCCGTATCTAGTCGCTATCGGTTATTTAAAGTTTTAATTCGCTGAATAGTTAAATTTAGATCGCAAGTATTTATGGATAACCTGCCCGCTACAGGACTTGGTAATATTGCAAAATTGAAAAATCAGCATATTTTGCTGCGTGGTTACAAGAGTGCTGAAACAAATTCATGACTGCTGGGAAATATCAAGGAGTAGCTCTATACCTTGACATAATAAAGTTAATTGATTTGGAAATTTTATTCGAAAAGTTATTTTATTGAGATTGCATTTTGATTGTTGTTTTCAATGTCTGTAAGAAGTACCTGATGTCTTTAGCGGATATTTCAGGCAAAATATACTGCGCCTCAACAGCAAGAATCTCATGATTACACGAATTCATGTAATAGAATATGAGAGGTTAATTTCTGTCTCTGTTCGCTTTCGGTTTTTTCAAATTTCAATTCGCTGAACAGTTCAATTTAGATCGCATGTATTTATGAATAAATTGCTCGATGCAGGACTGGGAAATATTGTGAGCTTAAAAAATCAGCATATTTTGCTGCGTGGTTATAGGAGTGCTAAAATGATCTCATGACTCCTGGTAAAAATCAAGGAATGGCTCTATATATTGACATAATAACGTTAATTGGTTTGAAAATTCAATTCGAAAAGTTATTTGATTGAGATTGCATTTTGATTGTTGTTTTCAATGTCTGTAAGAAGTACCTGATGTCTGTAGCGGATATTTCGGGAAAAATATACTGCGCCTCAATCGCAAGAATCTCATGATTACAGGAATTTATGTAATAGAATACGAGAGGTTGATTTCTGTCTCTGTTCGCTTTCGGTTTTTTAAAATTTCAATTCGCTGAACAGTTTAATTTAGATCGCATGTATTCATGAATAACTTGTTCGCTGCAGGACTGGGTAATATTGTGAGATCAAAAAATCAGCATATTTTGCAGCGTGGTTATAGAAGTGCTAAAATGATCTCATGACTCCTGGGAAATATCAAGGAGTAGCTCTATATATAGAGACCTAATAACGTTAATTAATTCCAACATTCAATTCGAAAAGTTATTCTATTGAGATTGCAATTTTATTGTCTTTTTCAATGTCTGTAAGAAATACCTGATGCGTTCAGATGATATTTCGTGAAAAATATACTGCGCCCCAATCGCAAGAATCTCATGATTACACGAATTCACGTGATAGAATATAATAGGTTGATTTCTGTCTCTGTTCGCTTTCGGTTTTTTAAAATCTCAATTGGCTGAATAGTTCAATTTAGATCGCATGTATTCATGGATAGCCTGCTCGCTGCAGGACTGGGTTATATTGCGAAATTGACAAAGTAGCATATTTTGCTGCGTGGTTATAGAAGTGCTAAAATGATCCCATGACTCCCGGGGAATATCAAGGAATGGCTCTATATATTGACATGATAACGTTAATTGATTTGAAAATTCAATTCGAAAAGTTATTCGATTGAGATTGCATTTTGATTGTTGTTTTCAATGTCTGTAAAAAATACCTGATGTCATCAGATGATATTTCGAGGAAAATATACGGCGCCCCAATCGCATGAATTTCATAATTACACGAAATCACGTGAGAGAATATAAGAAGTTGATTTCCGTATCTGTTCGCTTTCGGTTATTTAAAATTTCAATTCGCTGAATAGTAAAATTGAGATCGCAAGTATTTATGGATAACCTACCCGCTACAGGACTTGGTAATATTGCAAAATTGAAAAATCAGCATATTGTGCTGCGTGGTTATAAGAGTGCCGAAACAAATACATGACTCCTGGGAAAAATCAAGGAGTAGCTCTATACCTTGACATAATAACGTTAATTGTTTTGAAAATTCAATTCGAAAAGTTATTTTATTAAGATTGCAATGTGATTGTTGTTTTCAATGTCTGTAAAAAGTACCTGATGTCTTTAGCGGATATTTCGAAAAAAATATACTGCGCCTCAATCGGAAAGATCTCATGATTACACAAATTCATGTAAGAGAATATGAGAGGTTGATTTCTGTCTCTGTTCGCTTTCGGTTTTTTAAAATCTCAATTGGCTGAATAGTTCAATTAAGATCACATGTATTTAAGGATAACGTGCTCGCTGCAGGACTGGGTAGTATTGTGGGATTTAAAAATCTGCATATTTGGCTGCGTGGTTATGAGAGTGCTAAAATGATCTCATGACTCTTGGGAAAAATCAAGGAATGGCTCTATATATTGACATAATAACGTTAACTGATTTGAAAATTCAATTTGAATAACTATTCTATTGAGATTGCATTTTGATTGATGTTTTCAATTACTGTAAGAAATACCTGATGTCATCAGAAGATATTTCGAGGAAAATATACTGCGCCCCAATCGCAAGAATTTCATGATTACACGAATTCACGTGGTAAAATATAAGAGGTAGATTTTCGTATCTATTCGCTTTCGGTTATTTAAAATTTTAATTCGCTGAATAGTTAAATTTAGATCGCAAGTATTCATGGATAACCTGCGAGATACAGATCTTGGTAATATTGTTAAATTGAAAGATCAGCATATTTTGCTGCGTGGTTACAGGGGTGCTGAAACAAATTCATGACTCCGGCGAAAAATCAAGGAGTAGCTCTATACCTTGACATAATAACGTTAATTGATTTGAAAATTCAATTCGAAAAGTTATTTTATTGAGATTGCATTTTGATTGTTGTTTTCAATGTCTGTATGAAGTACCTGATGTCTTTAGCGGATATTTCGGGAAAAATATACTGCGCCTCAATTGCAAGTATCTCCTGTTTACACGAATTCATGTAATAGAATATGAGAGGTTGATTTTTGTCTCTGTTCGTTTTCGGTTTTTTAAAATTTCAATTGGCTGACTAGTTCAATTTAGATCGCATGTATTCATAGATAGCCTGCTCGCTGCGGGACTGGGTAATATTGTGAGATTGAAAAATCAGAATATTTTGCTGCGTGGTTATGAGAGTGCTAAAATGATCTCATGACTCCTGGGAAAAATCAAGGAATGACTCTATATATAGAGACCTAATAACGTTAATATATTCCAAAATTAAATTCGAAAAGTTATTCTATGGAGATTGCATTTTGATTGTCTTTTTCAATGTCTGTAAGAAATACCTGATGTCTTCAGATGATATTTCGTGAAAAATATACTGCGCATTAATCGCAAGAATCTCATGATTACACGAAATCACGTGATAGAATATAATAGGTTCATTTCTTTCTCTGTTCGCTTTCGGTTTTTTAAAATTTTAATTGGCTGCACAGTTCAATTCAGATCGCATGTATTTATGAATAACCTGCCCGCTACAGGACTTAGTAATATTGCAAATGTGAAAAATCAGCATATTTTGCTGCGTGGTTATAAGAGTGCTGAAACAAATTCATGACTCCTGGGAAAAATCAAAGAGTAGCTCTATACCTTTACATAAAAACGTTAATTGATTTGAAAATTAAATTCGAAAAGTTATTTTATTGAGATTGCATTTTGATTGTTGTTTTCAATGTCTGTAAAAAGTACCTGATGTCTTTAGCGGATATTTCGGGAAAAATATACTGCGCCTCAATCGCAAGAATCTCATGATTACACGAATTCATGTAATAGAATATGAGAGGTTGATTTCTGTCTTTGTTCGCTTTCGGTTTTTTAAAATTTCAATTGGCTGAATAGTTCAATTTAGATCGCATGTATTCATGGATAACCTGCCCGCTACAGGACTTAGTAATATTGCAAATGTGAAAAATCAGCATATTTTGCTGCGTGGTTATAAGAGTGCTGAAACAAATTCATGACTCCTGGGGAAAATCAAGGAGTAGCTCTATACCTTGACATAATAACGTTAATTGATTTGAAAATTTAATTCGAAAAGTTATTATATTGAGATTGCATTTTGATTGTTGTTTTCAATGTTTGTAAGAAATACCTGATGTCTTTAGCGGATATTTCGGGAAAAATATACTGCGCCTCAATCGCAAGAATCTCATGATTACACGAATTCATGTAATAGAATATGAGAGGTTGATTTCTGTCTTTGTTCGCTTTCGGTTTTTTAAAATTTCAATTGGCTGAATAGTTCAATTTAGATCGCATGTATTCATGGATAACCTGCCCGCTACAGGACTTAGTAATATTGCAAAATTGAAAAATCAGCATATTGTGCTGCGTGGTTATAAGAGTGCCGAAACAAATTCATGACTCCTGGGAAAAATCAAGGAGTAGCTCTATACCTTGACATAATAACGTTAATTGTTTTGAGAATTTAATTCGAAAAGTTATTTTATTGAGATTGCAATTTGATTGTTGTTTTCAATGTCTGTAAGAAGTACCTGATGTCTCTAGCGGATATTTCGAAAAAAATATACTGCGCCTCAATCGGAAAGATCTTATGATTACACAAATTCATGTAAGAGAATATGAGAGGTTGATTTCTGTCTCTGTTCGCTTTCGGTTTTTTAAAATTTCAATTGGCTGAACAGTTCAATTTAGGTCGCATGTATTCATGAATAACTTGCTCGCTGCAGGACTGGGTAATATTGTGAGGTTAAAAAATCAGCATATTTTGCCGCGTGGTTATAGGAGTGCTAAATAATCTCATGATTCCCGAGAAAAATCAAGGAATAGCTCTATATATTGACATAATATCGTTAATTGATTTGAAAATTCAAATCGAAAAGTTATTCCATTGAGATTGCATTTTGATAGTCTTTTTCAATGCCTGTAAGAAATACCTGATGTCTTCAGATTATATTTGGGGAAAAATATACTGCGCCCGAATCGCAAGAATCTCATGATTACACGAATTCACGTGATAAAATATAATAGGTTGATTTCTGTATCTGTTCGCTTTCGTTTTTATACAATTTCAATTGGCTGCACAGTTCAATTCAGATCGCATGTATTTATGAATAACCTGCTCGCTGCAGGACTGGATAATATTGTGAGATTAAAAAATCAGCATATTTTGCTGCGTGGTTATAGAAGTGCTAAAATGATCTCATGACTCCTGGGAAAAATCAAGGTATGGCTCTATATATTGACATAATAACGTTAACTGATTTGAAAATTCAATTTGAAAAACTATTCTATTGAGATTGCATTTTGATTGATGTTTTCAATGTCTGTAAGAAATACCTGATGCCTTCAGCTGATATTTCTGGAAAAATATACTGCGCCACAATCGCAAGGACCTCATGATTACACGAATTCACGTTTTAGAATATAATAGGTTGATGTCTGTCTCTGTTCGCTTTCGGTTTTCTAAAATTTTAATTGGCTGAAAAGTCCAATTTAGATCGCACGTATTCATGGATAGCCTGCTCGCTGCAGGACTGGGTAAAATTGCGAAATTGAAAAATTAGCATATTGTGCTGCGTGGTTATAAGAGTGCCGAAACAAATTCATGACTCCTGGGGAAAATCAAGGAGTAGCTCTATACCTTGACATAATAACGTTAATTGTTTTGAGAATTTAATTCGAAAAGTTATTTTATTGAGATTGCAATTTGATTGTTGTTTTCAATATCTGTAAGAAGTACCTGATGTCTTTAGCGGATATTTCGAAAAAAATATACTGCGCCTCAATCGGAAAGATCTCATGATTACACAAATTCATGTAAGAGAATATGAGAGGTTGATTTCTGTCTCTGTTCGCTTTCGGTTTTTTCAAATTTCAATTGGCTGAACAGTTCAATTTAGATCGCATGTATTCATGAATAACTTGCTCGCTGCAGGACTGGGTAATATTGTGAGGTTAAAAAATCAGCATATTTTGCTGCGTGGTTATAGGAGTGCTAAAATGATCTCATGACTCTCGAGAAAAATCAAGGAATAGCTCTATATATTGACATAATATCGTTAATTGATTTGAAAATTCAATTCGAAAAGTTATTCCATTGAGATTGCATTTTGATTGTCTTTTTCAATGCCTGTAAGAAATACCTGATGTCTTCGATTATATTTGGGGAAAAATATACTGCGCCCGAATCGCAAGAATCGCATGATTACACGAATTCTCGTGATAAAATATAATAGGTTGATTTCTGTATCTGTTCGCTTTCGGTTTTTTACAATTTCAATTGGCTGCACAGTTCAATTCAGATCGCATGTATTTATGAATAACCTGCTCGCTGCAGGACTGGATAATATTGTGAGATTAAAAAATCAGCATATTTTGCTGCGTGGTTATAGGAGTGCTAAAATGATCTCATGACTCCTGGGAAAAATCAAGGAATGGCTCTATATATAGAGACCTAATAACGTTAATTGATTCCAAAATTGAATTCGAAAAGTTATTCTATTGAGATTGCATTTTGATTGTCTTTTTTAATGTCTGTAAGAATTACCTGTTGTCTTCAGATGATATTTTGTGAATAATATACTGCGCCCCAATCGCAAGAATCTCATGATTACACGAATTCACGTAATAGAATGTAATAGGTTGATTTTTGTCTCTGTTCGATTTCGGTTTTTTAAAATTTCCATTAGCTAAACAGTTCAATTAAGATCGCATGTATTCATGAATAACTTGCTCGCTGCAGGTCTGAGTAATATTGTGAGATTAAAAAATCAGCATATTTTGCTGCGTGGTTATAGAAGTGCTAGAATGATCTCATGACTCCTGGGAAAAATCAAGGAATGGCTCTGTATATAGACCTTATAATGTTAATTGATTCCAAAATTTAATTCGAAAAGTTATTCTATTGAAATTGCATTTTGATTGTCTTTTTTAATGTCTGTAAGAATTACCTGATGTGTTTAGATGATATTTCGTGCAAAATATACTGCGCCCCAATCGCAAGAATCTCATGATTACACGAATTCACGTGATAGAATATAACAGGTTGGTTTCTGTCTCTGTTCGCTTTCGGTTTGTTAAATTTCCATTAGCTGAACAGTTAAATTTAGACCGCATGTATTCATGAATAACTTGCTCGCTGCAGGACTGGGTAATATTGTAAGAATAAAAAATCAGCATATTTTGCTGCGTGGTTATAGGCGTGCTAAAATGATCTCATGACTCCTATGAAAAATTAAGGAATGGCTCTATATATAGACCTTATAATGTTAATTGATTCCAACATTTAATTCGAAAAGTTATTCTATTGAGATTGCATTTTGATTGATGTTTTCAATGTCTGTAAGAAATACCTGATGTCTTCAGATGATATTACGGGAAAAATATACCGCGCCCCATACGCAAGAATCTCATGATTACACGAATCCACGTGATAGAATATAATAGGTTGATTTCTGTCTTTGTTCGCTTTGGGTTTTTAAAAATTTCAATTGGATGAATAGTTCAATTTAGTTCGCATGTATTCATGGATAGCCTGCTCGCTGCAGGATTGGGTAATATTGCGAAATTGAAAAATCAGCATATTTTGCTGCGTTGTTATAAGAGTGCTGAAACAAATTCATGACTCCTGGGAAAAATCAAGGAGTAGCTCCATACCTTGACATAATAACGTTAATTGATTTGAAAATTCAATTCCAAAAGTTATTTTATTGAGATTGCATTCTGATTGTTGTTTTCAATGTCTGTAAGAAATACCTGATGTCTTTAGCGGATATTTCGGGAAAAATATAATGCGCCTCAATCGCAAGAATCTTTTGATTACACGAATTCATGTAGTAGAATATGAGAGGTTGATTTCTGTCTCTGTTCGCTTTTGGTTTTTTAAAATTTCAAGTTGCTGAACAGTTCAATTTAGATCGCGTGTATTCATGGATAACCTGCTCGCTGCGGGACTAAATAATATTGTGAGATTGAAAAATCAGCATATTTTGCTGCCAGGTTATGAGAGTGCTAAAACGATATCATGACTTCGGGAAAAATCGAGGAATGGCTCTATATATAGAGACCTAATAACGTTAATTGATTCCAAAATTTAATTCGAAAAGTTATTCTATTGAGATTGCATTTCGATTGTCTTTTTCAATGTCTGTAAGAAATACCTGATGTCATTAGATAATATTTCGAGGAAAATATACTGCGCCCTAATCGGAAGAATTTCATGATTACACGAATTCACGTGATAGAATATATAAGGTCGATTTCCGTATCTGTTCGCTTTCGGTTATTTAAAATTTCTATTCGCTGAATAGTTAAATTTAGATCGCAAGTATTTATGGATAACCTACCGGCTACAGGACTTGGTAATATTGCAAAATTGAAAAATTAGCATATTTTGCTGCGTGGTTATAAGAGTGCTGCAACAAATTCATGACTCCTGGGGAAAATCAAGGAGTAGCTCTATACCTTGACATAATAACGTTAATTGATTTGAAAATTTAATTCGAAAAGTTATTATATTGAGATTGCATTTTGATTGTTGTTTTCAATGTTTGTAAGAAATACCTGATGTCTTTAGCGGATATTTCGGGAAAAATATACTGCGCCTCAATCGCAAGAATCTCATGATTACACGAATTTATGTAATAGAATATGAGAGGTTGATTTCTGTCTCTGTTCGCTTTCGGTTATTAAAATTTCAATTGGCTGGATAGTTCAATTTAGATCGCATGTATACATGAATAACTTGCTCGCTGCAGGTCTGGGTAATATTGTGAGGTTAAAAAATCAGCATATTTTGCTGCGTGGTTATAGGAGTGCTAAAATGATCTCATGATTCTCGAGAAAAATCAAGAAATAGCTCTATATATTGACATAATATCGTTAATTGATTTGAAAATTCAATTCGAAAAGTTATTCCATTGAGATTGCATTTTGATAGTCTTTTTCAATGCCTGTAAGAAATACCTGATGTCTTCAGATTATATTTGGGGAAAAATATACTGCGCCCGAATCGCAATAATCTCATGATTACACGAATTCTCGTGATAAAATATAATAGGTTGATTTCTGTATCTGTTCGCTTTCGGTTTTTTACAATTTCAATTGGCTGCACAGTTCAATTCAGATCGCATGTATTTATGAATAACCTGCTCGCTGCAGGACTGGATAATATTGTGAGTTTAAAAAATCAGCATATTTTGCTGCGTGGTTATAGGAGTGCTAAAATGATCTCATGACTCCTGGGAAAAATCAAGGAATGGCTCTATATATAGAGACCTAATAACGTTAATTGATTCCAAAATTTAATTCGAAAAGTTATTCTATTGAGATTGCATTTTGATTGTCTTTTTTAATGTCTGTAAGAATTACCTGTTGTCTTCAGATGATATTTCGTGAAAAATATACTGCGCCCCAATCGCAAATATCTCATGATTACACGAATTCACGTAATAGAATGTAATAGGTTGATTATAGTCTCTGTTCGATTTCGGTTTTTTAAAATTTCCATTGGCTAAACAGTTCAATTTAGATCGCATGTATTCATGGATAGCCTGCTCGCTGCAGGACTGGGTAATATTGCGAAATTTACAAAGTAGCATATTTTGATGCGTGGTTATAGGAGTGCTAAAATGATCCCATGACTCCCGGGGAAAATCAAGGAATGGCTCTATATATTGACATAATAACGTTAATTGAATTAAAAATTCAATTCGAAAAGTTATTCGATTGAGTTTGCATTTTCATTGTTGTTTTCAACGTCTGTAAAAAATACCTGATGTCTTCAGATGATATTTCGGGAAAATATACTGCGCCTCAATAGCAAGAATCTCATGATTACACGAATTCACGTGACAGAATATAAGAGGTTGATTTCCGTATCTAGTCGCTATCGGTTATTTAAAGTTTTAATTCGCTGAATAGTTAAATTTAGATCGCAAGTATTTATGGATAACCTGCCCGCTACAGGACTTGGTAATATTGCAAAATTGAAAAATCAGCATATTTTGCTGCGTGGTTACAAGAGTGCTGAAACAAATTCATGACTGCTGGGAAATATCAAGGAGTAGCTCTATACCTTGACATAATAAAGTTAATTGATTTGGAAATTTTATTCGAAAAGTTATTTTATTGAGATTGCATTTTGATTGTTGTTTTCAATGTCTGTAAGAAGTACCTGATGTCTTTAGCGGATATTTCAGGCAAAATATACTGCGCCCCAATCGCAAGAATCTCATGATTACACGAATTCACGTGATAGAATATAATAGGTTGATTTCTGTCTCTGTTCGCTTTCGGTTTTTTAAAATCTCAATTGGCTGAATAGTTCAATTTAGATCGCATGTATTCATGGATAGCCTGCTCGCTGCAGGACTGGGTTATATTGCGAAATTGACAAAGTAGCATATTTTGCTGCGTGGTTATAGAAGTGCTAAAATGATCCCATGACTCCCGGGGAATATCAAGGAATAGCTCTATATATTGACATGATAACGTTAATTGATTTGAAAATTCAATTCGAAAAGTTATTCGATTGAGATTGCATTTTGATTGTTGTTTTCAATGTCTGTAAAAAATACCTGATGTCATCAGATGATATTTCGAGGAAAATATACGGCGCCCCAATCGCATGAATTTCATAATTACACGAAATCACGTGAGAGAATATAAGAAGTTGATTTCCGTATCTGTTCGCTTTCGGTTATTTAAAATTTCAATTCGCTGAATAGTTAAATTTAGATCGCAAGTATTTATGGATAACCTACCCGCTACAGGACTTGGTAATATTGCAAAATTGAAAAATCAGCATATTGTGCTGCGTGGTTATAAGAGTGCCGAAACAAATACATGACTCCTGGGAAAAATCAAGGAGTAGCTCTATACCTTGACATAATAACGTTAATTGTTTTGAAAATTCAATTCGAAAAGTTATTTTATTAAGATTGCAATGTGATTGTTGTTTTCAATGTCTGTAAAAAGTACCTGATGTCTTTAGCGGATATTTCGAAAAAAATATACTGCGCCTCAATCGGAAAGATCTCATGATTACACAAATTCATGTAAGAGAATATGAGAGGTTGATTTCTGTCTCTGTTCGCTTTCGGTTTTTTAAAATTTCAATTGGCTGAACAGTTCAATTTAGAACGCATGTATTCATGAATAACTTGCTCGCTGCAGGACTGGGTAATATTGTGAGGTTAAAAAATCAGCATATTTTGCTGCGTGGTTATAGGAGTGCTAAAATGATCTCATGATTCTCGAGAAAAATCAAGGAATAGCTCTATATAGTGACATAATATCGTTAATTGATTTGAAAATTCAATTCGAAAAGTTATTCCATTGAGATTGTATTTTGATAGTCTTTTTCAATGCCTGTAAGAAATACCTGATGTCTTCAGATTATATTTAGGGAAAAATATACTGCGCCCGAATCGCAAGAATCTCATGATTACACGAATTCACGTGATAAAATATAATAGGTTGATTTCTGTATCTGTTCGCTTTCGGTTTTTTACAATCTCAATTGGCTGCACAGTTCAATTCAGATCGCATGTATTTATGAATAACCTGCTCGCTGCAGGACTGGAAAATATTGTGAGATTAAAATATCAGCATATTTTGCTGCGTGGTTATAGGAGTGCTAAAATGATCTCATGACTCCTGGGAAAAATCAAGGAATGGCTCTATATATTGACATAATAACGTTAACTGATTTGAAAATTCAATTTGAAAAACTATTCTATTGAGATTGCATTTTGATTGATGTTTTCAATGTCTGTAAGAAATACCTGATGCCTTCAGCTGATATTTCGGGAAAAATATACTGCGCCACAATCGCAAGAACCTCATGATTACACGAATTCACGTTTTAGAATATAATAGGTTGATGTCTGTCTCTGTTCGCTTTCGGTTTTCTAAAATTTTAATTGGCTGAAAAGTCCAATTTAGATCGCACGTATTCATGGATAGTTTGCTCGCTGCAGGACTGGGTAAAATTGCGAAATTGAAAAATTAGCATATTTTGCTGCGTGGTTATAGCAGTGCTTAAATAATCTCATGACTCACGGGAAAAATCAAGGAATGGCTCTATATATTGACATAATAACTTCAACTGATTTGAAAATTCAATTCCAAAAGTTATTCGATTGCGATTGCATTTTGATTGTTGTTTTCAATGTCTGTAAAAAATACCTGATGTCATCAGATGATATTTCGAGGAAAATATACTGCGCCTTAATCGCAAGAATTTCATGATGACACGAATTCACGTGGTAGAATATAAGAGGTTGATTTCCGTATTTATTCGCTTTCGGTTATTTAAAATTTTAATTCGCTGAATAGTTAAATTTAGATCGCAAGTATTCATGGATATCCTGCCAGATACAGAACTTAGTAATATTGTAAAATTGAAAGATCAACATATTTTGCTGCGTGGTTACAGGGGTGCTGAAACAAATTCATGACTCCTGGAAAAATCAAGGAGTAGCTCTAGACCTTGACATAATAACGGTAATTGATTTGAAAATTTAATTCGAAAAGTTATTTTATTGAGATTGCATTTTGATTGTTGTTTTCAATGTCTGTAAAAAGTACCTGATGTCTTTAGCGGATATTTCGGGAAAAATATACTGCGCCTCAATCGCAAGAATCTCATGATTACACGAATTCATGTAATAGAATATGAGAGGTTGTTTTCTGTCTCTGTTCGATTTCGGTTTTTCAAAATTTCAATTGGCTGGATAGTTCAATTTAGATCGCATGTATTAATGGATATCCTGCTCGCTGCAGGACTGAGTAATATTGCGAAATTGAAAAATTAGCATATTTTGCTGCGTGGTTATAGGAGTGCTAAAATGATCTCATGACTCCTGGGAAAAATCAAGGAATGGCTCTATATATAGAGGCCTAATAAGGTTAATTGATTCCAAAATTTAATTCGAAAAGTTATCCTATTGAGATTGCATTTTGATTGTCTTTTTCAATGTCTGTAAGAAATACCTGATGTCTTCAGATGATATTTCGGGAAAAATATACTGCGCCCCAATCGCAAGAATCTCATGATTACACGAATTCATGTGATAAAATATAATAGGTTGATGTCTGTCTCTGTTCGCTTTCGGTTTTCGGAAATTTTGATTGGCTGGATAGTTCAATTTAGATTGCATGTATTCATGAATAGCCTGCTCGCTGCAGGACTGGGTAATATTGCGAAATTGAAAAATAAGCATATTTTGCTGCGTGGTTATAAAAGTGCTGACATGAATTCATGACTTCTGGGAAAAATCAAGGAGTAGCTCTATATTTTGACATAATAACGTTAATTGATTCCAAAATTTAATTCGAAAAGTTATTCTATTGTGATTGCATTTTGATTGTCTATTTCAATGTCTGTAAGAAATACCTGATGTCATTAGATAATATTTCGAGGAAAATATACTGCGCCCCGATCGCAAGAATTTCATGATTACACGAATTCACGTGATAGAATATATAAGGTCGATTTCCGTATCTGTTCGCTTTCGGTTATTCAAAATTTCTATTCGCTGAATAGTTAAATTTAGATCGCAAGTATTTATGGATAACCTACCGGCTACAGCACTTGGTAATATTGCAAAATTGAAAAATTAGCATATTTTGCTGCGTGGTTATAAGAGTGCTGAAACAAATTCATGACTCCTGGGAAAAATCAAGGAGTAGCTCTATACCTTGACATAATAACGTTAATTGATTTGAAAATTGAATTCGAAAAATTATTATATTGAGATTGCATTTTGATTGTTGTTTTCAATGTGTGTATGAAGTACCTGATGTCTTTAGCGGATATTTCGGGAAAAATATACTGCGCCTCAATTGCAAGTATCTCCTGTTTACACGAATTCATGTAATAGAATATGAGAGGTTGATTTCTGTCTCTGTTCGTTTTCGGTTTTTTAAAATTTCAATTGGCTGACTAGTTCAATTTAGATCGCATGTATTCATAGATAGCCTGCTCGCTGCGGGACTGGGTAATATTGTGAGATTTAAAAATCAGAATATTTTGCTGCGTGGTTATGAGAGTGCTAAAATGATCTCATGACTCCTGGGAAAAATCAAGGAATGACTCTATATATAGAGACCTAATAACGTTAATATATTCCAAAATTAAATTCGAAAAGTTATTCTATGGAGATTGCATTTTGATTGTCTTTTTCAATGTCTGTAAGAAATACCTGATGTCTTCAGATGACATTTCGGGAAAAATATACTGCGCCTCAATCGCAAGAATCTCATGATTACACGAATTCACGTGATAGAATATAATAGGTTGATTTCTGTCTCTGTTCGCTTTCGGTTTTTGAAAATTTCAATCGGATGCACAGTTCAATTCAGATCGCATGTATATATGAATAACCTGCCTGCTACAGGACTAAGTAATATTGCGAAATTAAAATCAGCATATTTTGTTGCGTGGTAATAAGAGTGCTGAAACAAATTCATGATTCCTGGGAAAAATCAAGGTATAGCTCGAAACCTTGACATAATAACGTTAATTGATTTGAAAATTCAATTCGAAAATTTATTCGATCGAGATTGCATTTTGATTGTTGTTTCCAATGTCTGTAAGAAGTACCTGATGTCTTTAGCGAATATTTCGGGAAAAATATACTGTGCCTCAATCGCAAGAATCTCATGATTACACGAATTCATGTAATAGAATTTGAGAGGTTGATTTCTGTCTATGTTCGCTTTCGGTATTTTAAAATTTTAATTCGCTCAACAGTTCAATTTAGATCGCATGTATTCATGAATAACTTGTTCGCTGCAGGACTGAATAATATTGTGAGATTAAAAAATCAGAATATTTTGCTGCGTGGTTATAGGAGTGCTAAAATGATCTCATGACTCCTGGGAAAAGTCAAGGAATGGCTCTATATATTGACATAATAACGTTAACTGATTTGAAAATTCATTTTGAAAAACTATTCTATTGAGATTGCATTTTGATTGATGTTTTCAATTTCTGTAAGAAATACCTGATGTCTTCAGATGATATTTCGGGAAAATATACTGCGCCTCAATCGCAAGAATCTCATGATTACACGAATTCACGTGACAGAATATAAGAGGTTGATTTCCGTATCTTGTCGCTTTCGGTTATTTAAAATTTTAATTCGCTGAATAGTTAAATTTAGATCGCAAGTATTTATGGACAACCTGCCCGCTACAGAACTTGGTAATATTGCAAAATTGAAAAATCAGCATATTTTGCTGCGTGGTTACAAGAGTGCTGGAACAAATTCATGACTCCTGGGAAAAATCAAGGAGTAGCTCTATACCTTGACATAATAACGTTAATTGATTTGGAAATTTAATTCGAAAAGTTATTTTATTGAGATTGCATTTTGATTGATGTTTTCAATGTCTATAAGAAATACATGATGTCTTCAGATGATATTTCGTGGAAAATATACTGCGCCCCAATCGCAAGAATCTCATGATTACACGAATTCACGTGACAGAATATAATAGGTTGATATCTGTCTCTGTTCGCTTTCGGTTTTCTAAAATTTCAATTGGCTGAATAGATCAATTTAGATCGCATGTATTAATGGATAGCCTGCTCGCTGCAGGACTAGGGAATATTGCGAAATTATAAAATTAGCATATTTTGCTGCGTGGTTATAGGAGTGCTAAAATGATCTCATGACTCCTGGGGAAAATCAAGGAATGGCTGTATATATTGACATAATAACGTTAATTGATTTGAAAATTCAATTCGAAAAGTTATTCGATTGAGATTGCATTTTGTTTGTTGTTTTCAATGTCTGTAAGAAGTACCTGATGTCTTGAGCAGATATTTCGGGAAAAATATACTGCGCCTCAATCGAAAGAATCTCATGATTACACGAATTTATGTAATAGAATACGAGAGGTTGGTTTCTGTCTCTGTTCGCTTTCGGTTTTTTAAAATTTCATTTCGCTGAAACGTTCAATTTAGATCGCATGTATTTATGAATAACTTGCTCGCTGCAGGACTGGGTAATATTGTGAGATTGAAAAATCAGCTTATTTTGCTGCGTGGTCATGAGAGTGCTAAAATGATCTAATGACTCCTGGGAAAAATCAAGGAATGGCTCTATATATGGAGACCTAATAACGTTAATTGATTCCAAAATTTAATTCGAAAAGTTATTCTATTGAGATTTAATTTTGATTGTATTTTTCCATGTCTGTAAAAAATACCTGATGTCTTCAGATGATATTTCGTGAAAAATATACTGCGCCCCGATCGCAAGAATCTCAAGATTACACGAATTCACGTGATAGAATATAAGAGTTTGATTTCCGTATCTGTTCGCTTTCGGTAATTTAAAATTTCAATTCGCTGAATAGTTAAATTTAGATCGCAAGTATTTATTGATAACCTACCCGCTACAGGACTTGGTAATATTGCAAAATTGATAAATCAGCATATTTTGCTGCGTGGTTATAAGAGTGCTGAAACAAATTCACGACTCCTGGGAAAAATCAAGGAGTAGCTCTATACCTTGACATAATAACGTTAATTGATTTGAAAATTTATTTCGAAAAGTTATTTTATTCAGATTGCAATTTGATTGTTGTTTCCAATGTCTGGAAGAAGTACCTGATTTCTTTAGCGGATATTTCGGAAAAAATATACTGCGCCTCAATCGGAAAGATCTCATGATTACACGAATTCATGTAAGAGAATATGAGAGGTTGATTTCTGTCTCTGTTCGCTTTCGGTTTTTTAAAATTTCAATTCGCTAAACAGTTCAATTTAGATCGCATGTATTCATGGATAACCTGCTCGCTGCAGGACTAGGTAATATTGTGAGATTTGAAAACCAGCATATTTTGCTGCGTGGTTGTAGGAGTGCCTGAATGATCTCATGATTCTCGAGAAAAATCAAGGAATAGCTCTATATATTGACATAATATCGTTAATTGATTTGAAAATTCAATTCGAAAAGTTATTCCATAGAGATTGCATTTTGATAGTCTTTTTCAATGCCTGTAAGAAATACCTGATGTCTTCAGATTATATTTGGGGAAAAATATACTGCGCCCGAATCGCAAGAATCTCATGATTACACGAATTCTCGTGATAAAATATAATAGGTCGATTTCTGTATCTGTTCGCTTTCGGTTTTTTACAATTTCAATTGGCTGCACAGTTCAATTCAGATCGCATGTATTTATGAATAACCTGCTCGCTGCAGGACTGGATAATATTGTGAGATCAAAAAATCAGCATATTTTGCTGCGTGGTTATAGGAGTGCTAAAATGATCTCATGACTCCTGGGAAAAATCAAGGAATGGCTCTATATATAGTCACCTAATAACGTTAATTAATTCCAAAATTTAATTCGAAATGTTATGCTATTGAGATTGCATTTTGATTGTCTTTTTCAATGTCTGTAAGAAATACCTGATGTTTTGAGATGATATTTTGTGAAAAATATACTGCGCCCTAATCGCAAGGATCTCATGATTACACGAATTCACGTGATAGAATATAATAGGTTGATTTCTGTCTCTGTTCGCTTTTGGTTTTCTAAAATTTCAATTGGCTGAATAGTTCAATTTAGATCGCATGTATTCATGAATAACTTGCTCGCTGCAGGACTGGGTAATATTGTGAGAGTTAAAAATCAGCATATTTTGCTGCATGGTTATGAGAGTGCTAAAATGATCTGATGACTCCTGGGAAAAATCACGGAATGGCTCTATATATAGACACCTAATAACTTTAATTAATTCCAAAATTTAATTCGAAAAGTTATGCTATTGAGATTGCATTTTGATTGTCTTTTTCAATGCCTGTAAGAAATACCTGATGTCTTCAGATTATATTTGGGGTAAATATACTGCGCCCGAATCGCAAGAATCTCATGATTACACGAATTCTCGTGATAAAATATAATAGGTTGATTTCTGTATCTGTTCGCTTTCGGTTTTTTACAATTTCAATTGGCTGCACAGTTCAATTCAGATCGCATGTATTTATGAATAACCTGCTCGCTGCAGGACTGGATAATATTGTGAGATTAAATAATCAGCATATTTTGCTGCGTGGTTATAGCAGTGCTAAAATGATCTCATGACTCCCGGGGAAAATCAAGGAATGGCTCTATATATTGACATCATAACGTTAATTGATTTGAAAATTCAATTCGAAAAGTTATTCGATTGAGATTGCATTTTGATTGTTGTTTTCAATATCTGTAAAAAATACCTGATGTCATCAGATGATATTTCGAGGAAAATTTACTGCGCCCCAATCGCAAGAATTTCATGATTACACGAACTCACGTGATAGAATATAAGAGTTTGATTTCCGTATCTGTTCGCTTTCGGTTATTTAAAATTTCAATTCGCTGAATAGTTAAATTTAGATCGCAAGTATTTATAGATAACCTACCCGCTACAGGACTTGGAAATATTGCAAAATTGATAAATCAGCATATTTTGCTGCGTGGGTATAAGAGTGCTGAAACAAATTCATGACTCCTGGGAAAAATCAAGGAGTAGCTCTATACCTTGACATAATAACGTTAATTGATTTGAAAATTTAATTCGAAAAGTTATTTTATTGAGATTGCATTTTGATTGTTGTTTCCAATGTCTGTAAAAAATACCTGATGTCATCAGATGATATTACGAGGAAAATATACTGCGCCCCAATCGCAAGAATCTCATGATTACACGAATTCATGTAATAGAATATGAGAGGTTCATTTTTGTCTCTGTTCGCTTTCGGTTTTTTAAAATTTCAATTAGCCGAATAGTTCAATTTAGATCGCATGTATTAATGGATAAGCTGCTCGCTGCAGGACTGGGTAATATTGTGAGATTTAAAAATCAGCATATTTTGCTGCGTGGTTATGAGAGTGCTAAAATGATCTCATGACTCCTGGGAAAAATCAAGGAATGGCTCTATATATAGAGACCTGATAACGTTAATTGATTTGAACATTCAATTCGAAAAGTTATTCTATTGAGATTGCATTTTGATTGTCTTTTTCAATGTCTGTAAGAAATACCTAATGTCTTCAGATGATATTTCGTGAAAAATATACTGCGCCCTAATCGCAAGAATCTCATGATTACACGAATTCACGTAATAGAATGTAATAGGTTGATTTTTGTCTCTGTTCGATTTCGGTTTTTTAAAATTTCCATTGGCTAAACAGTTCAATTTAGATCGCATGTATTCATGAAGAACTTGCTCGCTGCAGGACTAAGTAATATTGTGAGATTAAAAAATCAGCATATTTTGCTGCGTGGTTATAGGAGTGCTAGAATGATCTCATGACTCCTGGGAAAAATCAAGGAATGGCTCTGTATATAGACCTTATAATGTTAATTGATTCCAAAATTTAATTCGAAAAGTTATTCTATTGAAATTGCATTTTGATTGTCTTTTTTAATGTCTGTAAGAATTACCTGATGTGTTTATATGATATTTCGTGAAAAATATACTGCGCCTCAATCGCAAGAATCTCATGATTACACGAATTCATGTAATAGAATATGAGAGGTTGATTTCTGTCTCTGTTCGCTTTCAGTTTTTTATAATTTCAATTGGCTGAATAGTTCAATTTAGATCGCATGTATTCATGGATAACCTGCTCGCTGCAGGACTGGGTAATATTGTGAGATTGAAAAATCAGCATATTTTGCTGCGTGGTTATGAGAGTGCTAAAATGATCTCATGACTCCTGGCAAAAATCAAGGATTGGCTCTATATATTGACATAATAACCTTAATTGATTGGAAAATTCATTTCGAAAAGTTATTCGATTAAGATTGCATTTTGATTGTCTTTTTCAATGTCTGTAAGAAATTCCTGATGTCTTCAGATGATATTACGGGAAAAATATCCCGCGCCCCATACGCAAAAATCTCATGATTACACGAATCCACGTGATAGAATATAATAGGTTGATTTCTGTCTTTGTTCGCTTTCGGTTTTTAAAAATTTCAATTGCATGAATAGTTCAATTTAGTTCGCATGTATTCATGGATAGCCTGCTCGCTGCAGGATTGGGTAATATTGCGAAATTGAAAAATCAGCATATTTTGCTGCGTGGTTATAAGAGTGCTGAAACAAATTCATGACTCCTGGGAAAAATCAAGGAGTAGCTCCATACCTTGACATAATAACGTTAATTGATATGAAAATTCAATTCCAAAAGTTATTTTATTGAGATTGCATTTTAATTGTTGTTTTCAATGTCTGTAAGAAGTACCTGATGTCTTTAGCGGATATTTCGGGAAAAATATAATGCGCCTCAATCGCAAGAATCTTTTGATTACACGAATTCATGTAGTAGAATATGAGAGGTTGATTTCTGTCTCTGTTCGCCTTTGGTTTTTTAAAATTTCAATTGGCTGAACAGTTCAATTTAGATCGCATGTATTCATGAATAACTTGCTCGCTGCAGGACTGGGTAATATGGTAAGATTAAAAAATCAGCATATTTTGCTGCGTGGTGATACGAGTGCTAGAATGATCTCATAACTCTTGGGAAAAATCAAGGAATGGCTCTATATATTGACATAATAACGTTCACTGATTTGAAAATTCAATTTGAATAACTATTCTATTGAGATTGCATTTTGATTGATGTTTTCAATTTCTGTAAGAAATACCTGATGTCTTCAGATGATATTTTGGGAAAAATATACTGCGCCCCAATCGCAAGAATCTCATGATTACACGAATTCACGCGATAGAATATAAAAGGTTGATTTCTTTCTCTGTTCGCTTTCGGTTTTTTAAAATTTCAATTGGCTGCACAGTTCAATTCAGATCGCATGTATTAATGAATAACCTGCCCGCTACAGGACTAAGTAATATTGCAAATGTGAAAAATCAGCATATTTTGCTGCGTGGTTATAAGAGTGCTGAAACAAATTCATGACTCCTGGGAAAAATCAAGGAGTAGCTCTATACCTTTACATAATAACGTTAATTGATTTGAAAATTCAATTCGAAAAGTTATTTTATTGAGATTGCATTTTGATTGTTGTTTTCAATGTCTGTAAGAAGTACCTGATGTCTTTCGCGGATATTTCGGGAAAAATATAATCCGCCTTAATCGCAAGAATCTCTTGATTACACGAATTCATGTAATAGAATATGAGAGGTTGATTTCTGTCTCTGTTCGCTTTCGGTTTTTTAAAATTGCAATTGGCTGAACAGTTCAATTTAGATCGCATGTATTCATGGATAACCTGCTCGCTGCAGGACTAAATAATATTGTGAGATTGAAAAATCAGCATATTTTGCTGCGTGGTTATGAAAGTGCTGAAATGATCTCATGACTCCTGGGAAAAATCAAGGAATGACTCTATATATAGAGACCTAATAACGTTAATTGATTCCAAAATTTAATCCGAAAAGTTATTCTATTGAGATTGCATTTTCATTGTCTTTTTTAATGTCTGTAAGAATAACCTGATGTCTTCAGATGATATTTCGTGAAAAATATACTGCGCCTCAATCGCAAGAATCTCATGATTACACGAATTCACGTAATAGAATGTAATAGGTTGATTTTTGTCTCTGTTCGCTTTCGGTTTTCTAAAATTTCCATTGGCTAAACAGTTCAATTTAGATCGCATGTATTCATGAATAACTTGCTCGCTGCAGGACTGAGTAATATTGTGAGATTAAAAAATCAGCATATTTTGCTGCGTGGTTATAGGAGTGCTAGAATGATCTCATGACTCCTGGGAAAAATCAAGGAATGGCTCTATATATAGACCTAATAATGTTAATTGATTCCAAAATTTAATTCGAAAAGTTATTCTATTGAGATTGCATTTTGATTGATGTTTCATATGTCTGTAAGACATACCTGATTTCTTCAGATGATATTTCGGGAAAAACATACTGCGCCCCAATCGCAAGAATCTCATGATTACACGAATTCACGTGATAGAATATAATAAGTTGATGTTTGTCTCTGTTCGCTTTCGGTTTTCTAAAATTTCAATTGACTGTATAGTTCAATTTAGATCGCATGTATTCATGTATAGCCTGCTCGCTGCAGGACTGGGTAATATTGCGAAATTGAAAATTTAGCATATTTTGCTTCGTGATTATAGAAGTGCTAAAATGATCTCATGACTCCCGGGGAAAATCAAGGCATGGCTCTTTATCTTGACATAATAACGTTAATTGATTTAAAAATTTAATTCGAAAAGTTATTTTATTGAGATTGCATTTTCATTGTTGTTTTCAATGTCTGTAAGAAGTACCTGATGTCTTTAGCGGACATTTTGGGAAAAATATAATGCGCCATAATCGCAAGAATCTCATGATTACACGAATTCACGTGATAGAATGTAATAGGTTCATTTCTTTCTCCGTTCGCTTTCGGTTTTCTAAAATTTCAATTGGCTGCACAGTTCAATTCAGATCGCATGTATTTATGAATAACCTGCCCGCTACAGGACTTAGTAATATTGCAAATGTGAAAAATCAGCATATTTTGCTGCGTGGTTATAAGAGTGCTGAAACAAATTCATGACTCCTGGGAAAAATCAAGGAGTAGCTCCATACCTTGACATAATAACTTTAATTGATTTGAAAATTCAATTCCAAAAGTTATTTTATTGAGATTGCCTTTTGATTGATGTTTTCAATTTCTGTAAGAAATACCTGATGTCTTCAGATTATATTTCGGGAAAAATATTCTGCGCCCCAATCGCAAGAATCTCATGATTACACGAATTCACGTGATAGAATATAATAGGTTGATTTCTGTCTCTGTTCGCTTTTGGTTTTGTAAAATTTCAATTAGCTGCACAGATCAATTCAGATCGCATGTATTTATGAATAACCTGCGCGCTACAGGACTCGGTAAAATTGCAAAATTAAAAAATCCGCATATTTTGCTGCGTGGTTGTAAAAGTGCTGAAACAAATTCATGACTCCTGGGCAAAATCAGAAGTAGCTCTATTCCTTGACATAATAACGTTAATTGATTTGAAAATTTAATTCGAAAAGTTATTTTATTGAGATTGCATTTTGATTGTTGTTTTCAATGTCTGTAAGAAGTACCTGATAAATTTAGCGGATATTTCCGGAAAAATATACTGTGCCTCAATCGCAAGAATCTCATGATTACACGAATTCATGTAATAGAATATGAGGTGTTGATTTCTGTCTCTGTTCGCTTTCGGTTTTTTAAAATTTCAATTGGCTGAATAGTTCGATTATAATCGCATGTATTAATGGATAACCTGCTCGCTGCAGGACTGGGTAATATTGTGAGATTGAAAAATCAGCATATTTTGATGCGTGGTTATGAGAGTGCTAAAATGATCTCATGACTCCTGGGAAAAATCAAGGAATGGCTCTATATATAGAGACCTAATAACGTGAATTGATTCCAAAATTAAATTCTAAAGGTTATTCTATTGAGATTGCATTTTGATTGTCTTTTTCAATGTATGTAAGAAATACCTGATATCTTCAGATGATATTTTGTGAAAAATATACTGCGCATTAATCGCAAGAATCTCATGATTACACGAATTCACGTGATAGAATATAATAGGTTTATTTCTTTCTCTGTTCGCTTTCGGTTTTTTAAAATTTCAATTGGCTGCACAGTTCAATTCAGATCGCATGTATTTATGAATAACCTGCCCGCTACAGGACTTAGTAATATTGCAAATGTGAAAAATCAGCATATTTTGCTGCGTGGTTATAAGAGTGCTGAAACAAATTCATGACTCCTGGGAAAAATCAAAGAGTAGCTCTATACTTTTACATAAAAACGTTAATTGATTTGAAAATTTAATTCGAAAAGTTATTTTATTGAGATTGCATTTCGATTGTTGTTTTCAATGTCTGTAAGAAGTACCTGATGTCTTTAGCGGACATTTCGGAAAAAATATACTGCGCCTCAATCGCAAGAATCTTTCGATTACACAAATTCATGTAATAGAATATGAGAGGTTGATTTCTGTCTTTGTTCGCTTTCGGTTTTTTAAAATTTTAATTGGCTGAACAGTTCAATTTAGATCGCATGTGTTCATGGATAGCCTGCTCGCTGCAGGACTGGGTAATATTGCGAAATTGAAAAATTAGCATATTTTGCTGCTTGGTTATAAAAGTGCTAAAATGATCTCATGACTCCTGGGAAAAATCAAGTAATGGCTCTATATATTGACATAATAACCTGAATTAATTTGAAAATTGAATTCGAAAATTTATTCGATTGAGATTGCATTTTGATTGTTGTTTTCAATGTCTGTAAGAAGTACCTGATGTCTTTAGCGGATATTTCGGGAAAAATATACTGCGCCTCAATTGCAAGTATCTCCTGATTACACGAATTCATGTAATAGAATATGAGAGGTAGATTTCTGTCTCTGTTCGTTTTCGGTTTTTTAAAATTTCAATTAGCTGAATAGTTCAATTTAGATCGCATATATTCATGGATAACCTGCTTGCTGCGGGACTGGGTAATATTGTGAGATTAAAAAATCAGCATATTTTGCTGAGTGGTTATAGGAGTGCTAAAATGATCTCATGATTCCTGAGAAAAATCAAGGAACGCCTCTATACATTGACATAATAACGTTAATTGATTTGAAAATTCAATTTGAAAAACTATTCTATTGAGATTGCATTTTGATTGATGTTTTCAATGTCTGTTAGAAATACCTGATGTCTTCATATGATATTTCGGGAACAATATACTGCGCCACAATCGCAAGAATCTCATGATTACACGAATTCACGTGAAAGAATATAATAGGTTGATGTCTGCCTCTGTTCGCTTTCGGTTTTCTAAAATTTCAATTGGCTGAATAGTTTAATTTAGATTGCATGTATTCATGAATAACTTGCTCGCTGCAGGACTGGGTAATATTGTGAGATTGAAAAATCAGCATATTTTGCTGCGTGGTTATGAGAGTGCTAAAATGATCTAATGACTCCTGGGAAAAATCAAGGAATGGCTCTATATATAGAGACCTAATGAAGTTAATTGATTCCAAAATTTAATTCGAAAAGTTCTTATATTGAGATTGGATTTTATTGTCTTTTTCAATGTCTGTAAGAAATACCTGATGTCTTCAGATGATATTTCGGGAAAAATATACTGTGCCCCAATCGCAAGAATCTCATGATTACACGAATTCACGTTTTAGAATATAATAGGTTGATGTCTGTCTCTGTTCGCTTACGGTTTTCTAAGATTTTAATTTGCTGAATAGTTCAATTTAGATCGCATGTATTAATGGATATACTGCTCGCTGCAGGACCAGGGAAAATTGTGAGATTAAAAAATCAGCATATTTTGCTGCGTGGTTATGAGAGTGCTAAAATGATCTTATGACTCCTGGGAAAAATCAAGGAATGGCTCTATATATAGAGACCTAATAACGTTAATTGATTCCAAAATTAAATTCGCAAAGTTATTCTATTGAGATTGCATTTGGTTGATGTTTTCAATGTCTGTAAGAAATACCTGATGTCTTCAGATGATATTTTGGGCACAATATACTGCGCCCCAATCGCAAGAATCTCATGATTACACGAATTCACGTAACAGAATATAATTGGTTGATGTCTGGCTCTGTTCGCTTTCGGTTTTCTAAAATTTCAATTGACTAAATAGTTTGATTTAGATCGCATGTATTCATGGATATCCTGCTCGCTGCAGGACTGGGTAACATTGCAAAATTGAAAAATTAGCATATTTTGCTGCGTGGTTATAGGAGTGCTAAAATGATCTCATGACTCCTGGGAAAAATCAAGGAATTGCTCTCTATATTGACATAATAACGTTAACTGATTTGAAAATTTAATTTGAAAAAATATTCTATTGAGATTGCATTTTGATTGATGTTTGCAATTTCTGTAAGAAATACCTGATGTCTTCAGATGATATTTCGGGAAAATATACTGCGCCTCAATCGCAAGAATCTCATGATTACACGAATTCACGTGACAGAGTATAAGAGGTTGATTTCCGTATCTAGTCGCTTTCGGTTATTTAAAATTTTATTTCGCTGAATAGTTAAATTTAGATCGCAAGTATTTATGGATAACCTGCCCTCTACAGGACTTGGTAATATTGCAAAATTGAAAAATCAGCATATTTTGCTGCGCGGTTACTAGAGTGCTGAAACAAATTCATGACTGCTGGGAAATATCAAGGAGTAGCTCTATACCTTGACATAATAACGTTAATTGATTTGGAAATTTAATTCGAAAAGTTATTATATTGAGATTGCATTTTGATTGTTGTTTTCAATGTCTGTAAGAACTACCTGATGTCTTTTTCGGATATTTTAGGAAAAATATACTGCGCCTCAATCGCAAGAATCTCATGATTACACGAATTTATGTAATACAATACGAGAGGTTGGTTTCTGTCTCTGTTCGCTTTCGGTTTTTTCAAATTTCAATTCGCTGAACAGTTCAATTTAGATCGCATGTATTTATGAATAAATTGCTCGATGCAGGACTAGGAAATATTGTGAGCTTAAAAAATCAGCATATTTTGCTGCGTGGTTATAGGAGTGCTAAAATGATCTCATGACTCCTGGTAAAAATCAAGGAATGGCTCTATATATTGACATAATAACGTTAATTGGTTTGAAAATTCAATTCGAAAAGCTATTCGATTGAGATTGCATTTTGATTGTTGTTTTCAATGTCTGTAAGAAGTACCTGATGTCTTGAGCGGATATTTCGGGAAAAATATACTGCGCCTCAATCGCAAGAATCTCATGATTACACGAATTTATGTAATACAATACGAGAGGTTGGTTTCTGTCTCTGTTCGCTTTCGGTTTTTTCAAATTTCAATTCGCTGAACAGTTCAATTTAGATCGCATGTATTCATGAATAACTTGCTCGCTGCAGGACTGGGTAATATTGTGAGATTGAAAAATAAGCTTATTTTGCTGCGTGATTATGAGAGTGCTAAAATGATCTAATGACTCCTGGGAAAAATCAAGGAATGGCTCTATATATAGAGTCCTAATAACGTTAATGATTCCAAAATTTAATTCGAAAAGGTATTCTATTGAGATTGCATTATGATTGTCTTTTTCAATGTCTGTAAGAAATACCTGATGTCTTCAGATGATATTTCGTGAAAAATATACTGCGCCCCAATCGCAAGAATCTCATGATTACACGAATTCACGTAATAGAATATAATAGGTTGATTTCTGTCTCTGTTCGCTTTCGGTTTTTTAAAATTTCAATTGGCTGAATAGTTCAATTTAGATCGCATGTATTCATGGATAGCCTGCTCGCTGCAGGACTGGGTAATATTGCGAAATTTACAAAGTAGCATATTTTGATGCGTGGTTATAGGAGTGCTAAAATGATCTCATGATTCCCGAGAAAAATCAAGAAATAGCTCTATATATTGACATAATATCGTTAATTGATTTGAAAATTCAATTCGAAAAGTTATTTAATTGAGATTGCATTTTGATAGTCTTTTTCAATGCCTGTAAGAAATACCTGATGTCTTCAGATTATATTTGGGGAAAAATATACTGCGCCCGAATCGCAAGAATCTCATGATTACACGAATTCACGTGATAAAATATAATAGGTTGATTTCTGTATCTGTTCGCTTTCGGTTTTTTACAATTGCAATTATCTGCACAGTTCAATTCAGATCGCATGTATTTATGAATAACCTGCTCGCTGCAGGACTGGATAATATTGTGAGATTAAAAAATCAGCATATTTTGCTGCGTGGTTATAGTAGTGCTAAAATGATCTCATGACTCCTGGGAAAAATCAAGAAATGGCTCTATATATTGACATAATAACTTCAACTGATTTGAAAATTCAATTCAAAAAGTTATTCGATTGCGATTGCATTTTGATTGTTGTTTTCAATGTCTGTAAGAAATACCTGATGTCTTCAGATTATATTTCGCTAAAAATATACTGCGCCTCAATCGCAAGAATCTCATGATTACACGAATTCATGTAATAGAATATGAGAGGTTGATTTCCGTCTCTGTTCGCTTTCGGTTTTCTAAAATTTCAATTAGCTGAATAGTTCAATTTAGATCGCATGTATTCATGGATAACCTGCTCGCTGCAGGACTGGGTAATATTGTGAGATTGAAAAATCAGCATATTTTGCTGCGTGGTTATGAGAGTGCTAAAACGATATCATGACTTCGGGAAAAATCAAGGAATGGCTCTATATATAGCGACCTAATAACGTTAATTGATTCCAAAATTTAATTCGAAAAGTTATTCTATTGAGATTGCATTTTGATTGTCTTTTTCAATGTCTGTAAGAAATACCTGATGTCATTAGATAATATTTCGAGGAAAATATACTGCGCCCCAATCGCAAGAATTTCATGATTACACGAATTCACGTGATAGAATATATAAGGTCGATTTCCGTATCTGTTCGCTTTCGGTTATTTAAAATTTCTATTCGCTGAATAGTTAAATTTAGATCGCAAGTATTTATGGATAACCTACCGGCTACAGCACTTGGTAATATTGCAAAATTGAAAAATTAGCATATTTTGCTGCGTGGTTATAAGAGTGCTGAAACAAATTCATGACTCCTGGGAAAAATCAAGGAGTAGCTCTATACCTTGACATAATAACGTTAATTGATTTGAAAATTTAATTCGAAAAGTTATTATATTAAGATTGCATTTTGATTGTTGTTTTCAATGTCTGTAAGAAATACCTGATGTCTTTAGCGGATATTTCGGGAAGAATATACTGCGCCTCAATCGCAAGAATCTCATGATTACACGAATTCATGTAATAGAATATGAGAGGTTGATTTCTGTCTCTGTTCGCTTTCGGTTCTTAAAATTTCAATTGGCTGGATAGTTCAATTTAGATCGCATGTATTCATGGATAACCTGCTCGCTGCAGGACTGGGTAATATTGTGAGATTTGAAAACCAGCATATTTTGCTGCGTGGTTATGAGAGTGCTAAAATGATCTTATGACTCCTGGGAAAAATCAAGGAATGGCTCTATATATAGAGACCTAATAACGTTAATTGATTCAAAAATTTGATTCAAAAAGTTATTCTATTGAGATTGCATTTTGATTGTCTTTTTCAATGTCTGTAAGAAATACCTGATGTCTTCAGATGACATTTCGGGAAAAATATACTGCGCCTCAATCGCAAGAATCTCATGATTACACGAATTCACGTGATAGAATATAATAGGTTGATTTCTGTTTCTGTTCGCTTTCGGTTTTTGAAAATTTCAATCGGATGCACAGTTCAATTCAGATCGCATGTATATATGAATAACCTGCCTGCTACAGGACTTAGTAATATTGCGAAATTAAAATCAGCATATTTTGTTGCGTGGTTATAAGAGTGCTGAAACAAATTCATGATTCCTGGGGAAAATCAAGGAGTAGCTCGAAACCTTGACATAATAACGTTAATTGATTTGAAAATTCAATTCGAAAAGTTATTCGATTGAGATTGCATTTTGATTGTTGTTTTCAATGTCTGTAAAAAATACCTGATGTCATCAGATGATATTACGAGGAAAATATACTGCGCCCCAATCGCAAGAATCTCATGATTACACGAATTCACGTGACAGAATATAATTGGTTGATGTGTGTCTCTGTTCGCTTTCGGTTTTCTAAAATTTCAATTGGCTGAATAGTTCAATTTAGATCGCATGTATTAATGGATAGCCTGCTCGCTGCAGGACTAGGGAATATTGCGAAATTATAAAATTAGCATATTTTGCTGCGTGGTTATAGGAGTGCTAAAATGATCTCATGACTCCTGAGGAAAATCAAGGAATGGCTGTATATATTGACATAATAACGTTAATTGATTTGAAAATTCAATTCGAAAAGTTATTCGATTGAGATTGCATTTTGTTTGTTGTTTTCAATGTCTGTAAGAAGTACCTGATGTCTTGAGCAGATATTTCGGGAAAAATATACTGCGCCTCAATCGCAAGAATCTCATGATTACACGAATTTATGTAATAGAATACGAGAGGTTGGTTTTCGTCTCTGTTCGCTTTCGGTTTTTTAAAATTTCATTTCGCTGAAACGTTCAATTTAGATCGCATGTATTCATGAATAACTTGCTCGCTGCAGGACTGGGTAATATTGTGAGATTGAAAAATCAGCTTATTTTGCTGCGTGGTCATGAGAGTGCTAAAATGATCTAATGACTCCTGGGAAAAATCAAGGAATGGCTCTATATATAGAGACCTAATAACGTTAATTGATTCCAAAATTTAATTCGAAAAGTTATTCTATTGAGATTTAATTTTGATTGTCTTTTTCCATGTCTTAAAAAAATATCTGATGTCTTCAGATGATATTTCGTGAAAAATATACTGCGCCCCGATCGCAAGAATCTCATGATTACACGAATTCACGTGATAGAACATAAGAGTTTGATTTCCGTATCTGTTCGCTTTCGGTAATTTAAAATTTCAATTCGCTGAATAGTAAAATTTAGATCGCAAGTATTTATGGATAACCTACCCGCTACAGGACTTGGAAATATTGCAAAATTGATAAATCAGCATATTTTGCTGCGTGGTTATAAAAGTGCTGAAACAAATTCACGACTTCTGGGAAAAATCAAGTAGTAGCTCTATACCTTGACATAATAACGTTAATTGATTTGAAAATTTATTTCGAAAAGTTATTTTATTCAGATTGCAATTTGATTGTTGTTTCCAATGTCTGTAAGAAGTACCTGATTTCTTTAGCGGATATTAAGGAAAAAATATACTGCGCCTCAATCGGAAAGATCTCATGATTACACGAATTCATGTAAGAGAATATGAGAGGTTGATTTCTGTCTCTGTTCGCTTTCGGTTTTTTAAAATTTCAATTCGCTAAACAGTTTAATTAAGATCGCATGTATTCATGGATAACCTGCTCGCTGCAGGACTGGGTAATATTGTGAGATTTGAAAACCAGCATATTTTGCTGCGTGGTTATAGGAGTGCTAAAATGATCTCATGATTCTCGAGAAAAATCAAGGAATAGCTCTATATATTGACATAATATCGTTAATTGATTTGAAAATTCAATTCGAAAAGTTATTCCATTGGGTTGCATTTTGATAGTCTTTTTCAATGCCTGTAAGAAATACCTGATGTCTTCAGATTATATTTGGGGAAAAATATACTGCGCCCGAATCGCAAGAATCTCATGATTACACGAATTCTCGTGATAAAATATATTAGGTTGATTTCTGTATCTGTTCGCTTTCGGTTTTTTACAATTTCAATTGGCTGCACAGTTCAATTCAGATCGCATGTATTTATGAATAACCTGCTCGCTGCAGGACTGGATAATATTGTGAGATAAAAAAATCAGCATATTTTGCTGCGTGGTTATAGGAGTGCTAAAATGATCTCATGACTCCTGGGCAAAATCAAGGAATGGCTCTATATATAGAGACCTAATAACGTTAATTGATTCCAAAATTTAATTCGAAAAGTTATTCTATTGAGATTGCATTTTGATTGTCTTTTTTAATGTCTGTAAGATATACCTGATGTCTTCAGATGATATTTCGGAACAATATACTGCGCCCCAATCGCAAGAATCTCATGATTACACGAATTCACGTGATAGAATATAATAGGTTGATGTCTGTCTCTGTTCGCTTTTGGTTTTCTAAAATTTCAATTGGCTGAATAGTTCAATTTAGATCGCATGTATTCATGAATAACTTGCTCGCTGCAGGACTGGGTAATATTGTGAGAGTTAAAAATCAGCATATTTTGCTGCGTGGTTATGAGAGTGCTAAAATGATCTGATGACTCCTGGGAAAAATCAAGGAATGGCTCTATATATAGACACCTAATAACGTTAATTAATTCCAAAATTTAATTCGAAAAGTTATTCTATTGAGATTGCATTTTGATTGTCATTTTGAATGTCTGTAAGAAATACCTGATGTTTTGAGATGATATTTTGTGAAAAATATACTGCGCCCCAATCGCAAGAATCTCATGATTACACGAATTCACGTGATAGAATATAATAGGTTGATTTCTGTCTCTGTTCGCTTTCGGTTTTTTAAAATTTCAATTGGCTGAATAATTCAATTTAGTTCGAATGTATTCATGGATAGCCTGCTCGCTGCAGGACTGAGTAATATTGCGAAATTGACAAAGTAGCATATTTTGCTGCGTGGTTATAGCAGTGCTAAAATGATCTCATGACTCCCGGGGAAAATCAAGGAATGGCTCTATATATTGACATAATAACGTTAATTGATTTGAACATTCAATTCGAAAAGTTATTCTATTGAGATTGCATTTTGATTGTCTTTTTCAATGTCTGTAAGAAATACCTAATGTCTTCAGATGATATTACGAGGAAAATATACTGCGCCTCAATCGCAAGAATCTCATGATTACACGAATTCATGTAATAGAATATGAGAGGTTGATTTTTGTCTCTGTTCGCTTTCGGTTTTTTAAAATTTCAATTAGCTGAATAGTTCAATTTAGATCGCATGTATTAATGGACAAGCTGCTCGCTGCAGGACTGGGTAATATTGTGAGATTTAAAAATCAGCATATTTTGCTGCGTGGTTATGAGAGTGCTAAAATGATCTCATGACTCCTGGGAAAAATCAAGGAATGGCTCGATATATAGAGACCTAATAACGTTAATTGATTTGAACATTCAATTCGAAAAGTTATTCTATTGAGATTGCATTTTGATTGTCTTTTTCAATGTCTGTAAGAAATACCTAATGTCTTCAGATGATATTTCGTGATAAATATACTGCGCCCCAATCGCAAGAATCTCATGATTACACGAATTCACGTGACAGAATACAATAGGTTGATGTCTGTCTCTGTTCGCTTTCGGTTTTCTAAAATTTCAATTGGCTGAATAGTACAATTTAGATCGCATGTATTTATGGATATCCTGCTCGCAGCAGGACTGGGTAATATTGCGAAATTGAAAAATTAGCATATTTTGCTGCGTGGTCATGAAAGTGCTAAAATGATCTAATGACTCCTGGGAAAAATCAAGGAATGGCTCTATATAGAGAGACCTAATAACGTTAATTGATTCCAAAATTTAATTCGAAAAGTTATTCTATTGAGATTGCATTTTGATTGTCTCTTTCAATGTCTGTATAAAATACCTGATGTCTTCAGATGATATTTCGTGAAAAATATACTGCGCCCCAATCGCAAGAATCTCATGATTACACGAATTCACGTGATAGAATATAATAGGTTGATTTATGTCTCTGTTCGCTTTCTGTTTTTTAAAATTTCAATTGGCTGAATAGTTCAATTTAGATCGCATGTATTCATAAATAGCCTGCTCGCTGCAGGACTGAGTAATATTGCTAAATTCACAAAGTAGCCTATTTTGCTGCGTGGTTATAGGAGTGCTAAAATGATCCCATGACTCCCGGGGAAAATCAAGGAATGGCTCTATATATTGACATAATAACGTTAATTGATTAAAAAATTCAATTCGAAAAGTTATTCGATTGAGTTTGCATTTTCATTGTTGTTTTCAATGTCTGTAAAAAATACCTGATGTCATCAGATGATATTTCGAGGAAAATATACTGCGCCCCAATCGCAAGAATTTCATGATTACACGAACTCACGTGATAGAATATAAGAGTTTGATTTCCGTATCTGTTCGCTTTCGGTAATTTAAAATTTCAATTCGCCGAATAGTTAAATTTAGATCGCAAGTATTCATGGATAACCTACCCGCTACAGGACTTGGTAATATTGCAAAATTGATAAATCAGCATATTTTGCTGCGTGGTTATAAGAGTGCTGAAACAAATTCATGACTCCCGGGAAAAATCAAGGAGAAGCTCTATACCTTGACATAATAACGTTAATTGATTTGAAAATTTATTTCGAAAAGTTATTTTATTCAGATTGCAATTTGATTGTTGTTTCTAATGTCTGTAAAAAGTACCTGATTTCTTTAGCGGATATTTCGGAAAAAATATACTGCGCCTCAATCGGAAGATCTCATGATTACACGAATTCATGTAAGAGAATATGAGAGGTTGATTTCTGTCTCTGTTCGCTTTCGGTTTTTTAAAATTTCAATTCGTTAAACAGTTCAATTTAGATCGCATGTATTCATGAATAACCTGCTCGCTGCAGGACTGGCTAATATTGTGAGATTTGAAAACCAGCATATTTTGCTTCGTGGTTATGAGAGTGCTAAAATAATCTTATGACTCCTATGAAAAATCAAGGAATGGCTCTATATATAGAGACCTAATAACGTTAATTGATTCCAAAATTTAATTCGAAAAGTTATTCTATTGAGATTGCATTTTGATTGTCCTTTATAATGTCTGTAAGAAATACCTGATGTCTTCAGATGATATTTCGGGAAAAATATACTGCGCCTCAATCGCAAGAATCTCATGATTACACGAATTCACGTGATAGAATATAATAGGTTGATTTCTGTCTCTGTTCGCTTTCGGTTTTTTAAAATTTCAATCGGATGCACAGTTCAATTCAGATCGCATGTATTTATGAATAACCTGCCTGCTACAGGACTTGGTAATATTGCGAAATTAAAATCAGCATATTTTGTTGCGTAATTATAAAAGTGCTGAAACAAATTCATGACTCCTGGGAAAAATCAAGGAGTAGCTCGATACCTTGACATAATAACGTTAATTGATTTGAAAATTCAATTCGAAAAGTTATTCGATTGAGATTGCATTTTGATTGTTGTTTTCAATGACTGTAAAAAATACATGTTGTCATCAGATGATATTTCGAGGAAAATATACTGCGCCCGAATCGCAAGAATCTCATGATTACACTAATTCACGTGATAGAATATAATAGGTTGATTTCTGTATCTGTTCGCTTTCGGTTTTTTAAAATTTCAATTGGCTGCACAGTTCAATTCAGATCGCATGTATTTATGAATAATTTGCACGCTGCAGGACTGGGTAATATTGTGAGATTAAAAAATCAGCATATTTTGCTGCGTGGTTATAGCAGTGGTAAAATTATCTCATGACTCCCGGGGAAAATCAAGGAATAGCTCTATATATTGACATAATAACGTTAATTGATTTGAAAATTCAATTCGAAAAGTTATTCGATTGAGATTGCATTTTGATTGTTGTTTTCAATGTCTGTAAAAAATACCTGATGTCATCAGATGATATTTCGAGGAAAATATACTGCGCCCCAATCGCAAGAATTTCATGATTACACGAACTCACGTGATAGAATATAAGAGTTTGATTTCCGTATCCGTTCGCTTTCGGTTATTTAAAATTTCAATTCGCTGAATAGTTAAATTTAGATCGCAAGTATTTATAGATAACCTACCCGCTACAGGACTTGGTAATATTTCAAAATTGATAAATCAGCATATTTTGCTGCGTGGTTATAAGAGTGCTGAAACAAATTCATGACTCCTGGGAAGAATCAAGGAGTAGCTCTATACCTTGACATAATAACGTTAATTGATTTGAAAATTTGATTCGAAAAGTTATTTTATTAAGATTGCATTTTGATTGTTGTTTTCAAAGTCTGTATAAAATACCTGATGTCATCAGATGATATTACGAGGAAAATATACTGCGCCCCAATCGCAAGAATCTCATGATTACACAAATTCATGTAATAGAATATGAGAGGTTGATTTTTGTCTCTGTTCGCTTTCGGTTTTTTAAAATTTCAATTAGCTGAATAGTTCAATTTAGATCGCATGTATTAATGGATATCCTGCTCGCTGCAGGAATGGATAAAATTGCGAAATTGAAAAATCAGCATATTTTGCTGCGTGGTTATAGGAGTGCTAAAATGATCTCATGACTCCTGGGAAAAATCAAGGAATGGCTCTATATATAGAGACCTAATAACGTTAATTGATTCCAAAATTTAATTCGAAAAGTTATTCTATTGACATTGCATTTTGATTGATGTTTTCAATGTCTGTAAGAAATACCTGATGTCTTCAGATGATATTTCGTGGGAAATATACTGCGCCCCAATCGCAAGAATCTCATGATTACACGAATTCACGTGACAGAATATAATAGGTTGATATCTGTCTCTGTTCGCTTTCGGTTTTCTAAAATTTCAATTGGCTGAATAGTTCGATTTAGATCGCATGTATTCATGGATATCCTGCTCGCTGCAGGACTGGGTAATATTGCGAAATTGAAAAATTAGCATATTTTGCTGCGTGGTTATAGGAGTGCTAAAATGATCTCATGAGTTCTAGGTAAAATCAAGGAATGGCTCTATATATTGACATAATAACCTGAATTGATTTGAAAATTCAATTCGAAAATTTATTCGATCGCGATTGCATTTTGATTGTTGTTTCCAATGTCTGTAAGAAGTACCTGATGTCTTTAGCGAATATTTCGGGAAAAATATACTGCGCCTCAATCGCAAGAATCTCATGATTACACGTATTCATGTTATAGAATTTGAGAGGTTGATTTCTGTCTCTGTTCGCTTTCGGTTTTTTTAAATTTCAATTGGCTGAACAGTTCAATTTAGATCGCATGTATTCATGAATAACTTGTTCGCTGCAGGACTGGGTAATATTGTGAGCTTAAAAAATCAGCAAGTTTTGCTGCGTGGTTATAGTAGTTCTAAAATGATCTCATGACTCCTGGGAAAAATCAAGGAATGGCTCTATATATAGACCTAATAACGTTAATTGATTCCAAAATTTAATTCGAAAAGTTATTCTATTGAGATTGCATTTTGATTGATGTTTTCAATGTCTGTAAGAAATACCTGATGTCTTCAGATGATATTTCGTGGAAAATATACTGCGCCCCAATCGCAAGAATCTCATGATTACACGAATTCACGTGACAGAATATAAGAGGTTGATTTCCGTATCTAGTCGCTTTCGGTTATTTAAAATTTTAATTCGCTGAATAGTTAAATTTAGATCGCAAGTATTTATGGATAACCTGCCCGCTACAGGACTTGGTAATATTGCAAAATTGAAAAATCAGCATATTTTGCTGCGTGGTTACAAGAGTGCTGAAACAAATTCATGACTCCTGGGAAATATCAAGGAGTAGCTCTATACCTTGACATAATAACGTTAATTGATTTGGAAATTTAATTCGAAAAGTTATTTTATTGAGATTGCATTTTGATTGTTGTTTCTAATGTCTGTAAGAAGTACCCGATGTCTTTAGCGGATATTTCGGGTAAAATATACAGCGCCTCAATCGCAAGAATCTCATGATTACACGAATTCATGTAATAGAATATGAGAAGTTAATTTCTGTCTCTGTTCGCTTTCGATTTTTTCAAATTTCAATTCGCTGAACAGTTCAATTTAGATCGCATGTATTCATGAATAAATTGCTCGATGCAGGACTGGGAAATATTGTGAGCTTAAAAAATCAGCATATTTTGCTGCGTGGTTATAGAAGTTCTAAAATGATCTCATGACTCCTAGGAAAAATCAAGGAATGGCTCTATATATAGACCTAATAACGTTAATTGATTCCAAAATTTAATTCGAAAAGTTATTCTATAGAGATTGCATTTTGATTGATGTTTTCAATGTCTGTAAGAAATACCTGATGTCTTCAGATGATATTTCGTGGAAAATATACTGCGCCCCAATCGCAAGAATCTCATGATTACACGAATTCACGTGACAGAATATAATAGGTTGATATCTGTCTCTGTTCGCTTTCGGTTTTCTAAAATTTCAATTAGCTGAATAGTTCAATTTAGATCGCATGTATTCATGAATAACTTGCTCGCTGCAGGACTAGGTAATATTGTGAGATTAAAAAATCAGCATATTTTGCTGCGTGGTTATAGGAGTGCTGAAATGATCTCATGACTCCTGAGAAAAATCAAGGAATGGCTCTATATATTGACATAATATCGTTAACTGATTTGAAAATTCAATTTGAAAAACTATTCTATTGAGATTGCATTTTGATTGATGTTTTCAATTTCTGTAAGAAATACCTGATGTCTGCAAATGATATTTCGTGAAAAATATACTGCTCCCCAATCGCAAGAATCTCATGATTACACGAGTTTACGTGATAGAATATAAGAGGTTGATTTCCTCATCTGTTCGCTTTCGGTTATTTAAAATTTCAATTCGCTGAATAGTTAAATTTAGATCGCAAGTATTTACGGATAACATACCCGCTACAGGAATCGATAATATTGAAAAATTAAAAATCAGCATATTTTGCTGCGTGGTTATGATAGTGCTGAAACGAATTCATGACTCTTGGGAAAAATCAAGGAGTAGCTCTATACCTTGACATAGTAACGTTAATTAATTTGAAAATTCAATTCGAAAAGTTATTTTATTGAGATTGCATTTTGATTGTTGTTTTCAATGTCTGTAAGAAGTACTTGATGTCTTTAGCGGATATTTCGGGAAAAATATACTGCGCCTCAATCGCATGAATCTCATGATTACCCGAATTCATGTAATAGAATATAAGAGGTTGATTTCTGTCTCTGTTCGCTTTCGGTTATTGAAAATTTCAATTCGCTGAATAGTTTAATTTAGATCGCAAGTATTCATGGATAACCTGCTCGCTACAGGACTTGATTATATCGCAAAATTGAAAAATTAGCATATTTTGCTGTGTGGTTTTGAAAGTGCTGACATAAATTCATGACTTCTGGGAAAAATCAAGAAATAGCTCTATACCTTGACATCATAACGTGAATTAATTAAAAAATTTAATTCGAAAAGTTATTTTATTGAGATTGCATTTTGATTGTTGTTTCCAATGTCTGCAAGAAATACCTGATGTCTTTAGCGGATATTTCGGGAAAAATATACTGCGCCTCAATCGCAAGAATTTCATGATTACACGAATTCACGTAATAAAATATAAGTGGTTGATTTCCGTATCTATTCGCTTTCGGTTATTTAAAATTTTAATTCGCTGAATAGTTAAATTTGGATCCCAAGTATCCATGGACAACCTGCCCGCTACAAGACTTGGTAATATTGCAAAATTGAAAAATCAATGTATTTTGCTGCGTGGTTACAAGAGTGCTGAAACAAATTCATGACTCCTGGGAAAAATCAAGGAGTAGCTCTATACCTTGACATAATAACGTTAATTGATTTGAAAAATCAATTTGAAAAACTATTCTATTGAGATTGCATTTTGATTGTTGTTTTCAATGTATGTAAGAAGTACCTGATGTCTTTAGTGGATATTTCGGGAAAAATATACTGCGCCTCAATCAAAAGAATCTCATGATTACACGAATTCATGTGATGGAATATAATAGGTTGATGTCTGTCTCTGTTTGCTTTCGGTTTTCTAAAATTTCAATTGGCTGAATAGTTCAATTTAGATCGCATGTATTCATGAATAACTTGCTCGCTGCAGGACTGGGTGATATTGTGAGATTAAAAAATCAGCAAGTTTTGCTGCGTGGTTATAGTAGTTCTAAAATGATCTCATGACTCCTGGGAAAAATCAAGGAATGGCTCTATATATAGACCTAATAACGTTAATTGATTCCAAAATTTAATTCGAAAAGTTATTCTATTGAGATTGCATTTTGATTGATGTTTTCAATGTCTGTAAGAAATACCTGATGTCTTCAGATGATATTTCGTGGAAAATATACTGCGCCCCAATCGCAAGAATCTCATGATTACACGAATTCACGTGACAGAATATAAGAGGTTGATTTCCGTATCTAGTCGCTTTCGTTTATTTAAAATTTTAATTCGCTGAATAGTTAAATTTAGATCGCAAGTATTTATGGATAACCTGCCCGCTACAGGACTTGGTAATATTGCAAAATTGAAAAATCAGCATATTTTGCTGCGTGGTTACAAGAGTGCTGAAACAAATTCATGACTCCTGGGAAATATCAAGGAGTAGCTCTATACCTTGACATAATAACGTTAATTGATTTGGAAATTTAATTCGAAAAGTTTTTTTATTGAGATTGCATTTTGATTGTTGTTTCTAATGTCTGTAAGAAGTACCCGATGTCTTTAGCGGATATTTCGGGTAAAATATACAGCGCCTCAATCGCAAGAATCTCATGATTACACGAATTCATGTAATAGAATATGAGAGGTTAATTTCTGTCTCTGTTCGCTTTCGATTTTTTCAAATTTCAATTCGCTGAACAGTTCAATTTAGATCGCATGTATTTATGAATAAATTGCTTGATGCAGGACTGGGAAATATTGTGAGCTTAAAAAATCAGCATATTTTGCTGCGTGGTTATAGAAGTTCTAAAATGATCTCATGACTCCTGGGAAAAATCAAGGAATGGCTCTATATATAGACCTAATAACGTTAATTGATTCCAAAATTTAATTCGAAAAGTTATTCTATTGAGATTGCATTTTGATTGATGTTTTCAATGTCTGTAAGAAATACCTGATGTCTTCAGATGATATTTCGTGGAAAATAAACTGCGCCCCAATCGCAAGAATCTCATGATTACACGAATTCACGTAATAAAATATAAGTGGTTGATTTCCGTATCTATTCGCTTTCGGTTATTTAAAATTTTAATTCGCTGAATAGTTAAATTTAGATCGCAAGTATCCATGGACAACCTGCCCGCTACAAGACTTGGTAACATTGCAAAATTGAAAAATCAATGTATTTTGCTGCGTGGTTACAATAGTGCTGAAAAAAATTCATGACTCCTGGGAAAAATCAAGGAGTAGCTCAATACCTTGACATAATAACGTTAATTGATTTGAAAAATCAATTTGAAAAACTATTCTATTGAGATTGCATTTTGATTGTTGTTTTCAATGTATGTAAGAAGTACCTGATGTCTTTAGCGGATATTTCGGGAAAAATATACTGCGCCTCAATCAAAAGAATCTCATGATTACACGAATTGACGTGATGGAATATAATAGGTTGATGTCTGTCTCTGTTTGCTTTCGGTTTTCTAAAATTTCAATTGGCTGAATAGTTCAATTTAGATCGCATGTATTCATGAATAACTTGCTCGCTGCAGGACTGGGTGATATTGTGAGATTAAAAGATCAGCATATTTGCTGCGTGGTTATAGGATTGCTAAATCATCTCATGACTCCTGGGAAAAATCAACGAATGGCTATATATATAGACCTAACAACGTTTATTGATTCCAAAATTCAATTCGAAAAGTTATTCGATTGAGATGGCACTTTGATTGTTGTTTTCAATGTCTGTAAGAAGTACCTGATGTCTTAAGCGGATATTTCGGGGAAAATGTACTGCGCCTCAATCGCAAGAATCTCATGATTACACGAATTCATGTAATAGAATATGAGAGGTTGATTTCTGTCTCTGTTCGCTTTCGGTTTTTTAAAATTTCAATTGGCTGAACAGTTCAATTTAGATCGCATGTAATCATGGATAACTTGCTCGCTACAGGACTGGGTAATATTGTAAGATCAAAAAATCAGCATATTTTGCTGCGTGGTTATAGGAGTGCTGAAATGATCTCATGACTCATGGGAAAAATCAAGGAATGGCTCTATATATTGACATAATAACGTTAACTGATTTGAAAATTCAATTTGAAAAACTATTCTATTGAAATTGCATTTTGATTGATGGTTTCAATTTCTTTAAGAAGTACCTGTTGTCTTCAGATGATATTTCGGGAAAAATATACTGCGCCCCAATCGGAAGAATCTCATGATTACACGAATTCAAGTGATAGAATATAATAGGTTGATGTCTGTCTCTGTTCGCTTTCTGTTTTCTAAAATTTTAATTGGCTGCATAGTTTAATTTACATCGCATGTATTCATGGATAACATGCTCGCTGCAGGACTGAGTAATATTGCGAAATTGAAAAATAAGCATATTTTGCTGCGTGGTTATAGGAGTGCTAAAATGATCTCATGACTCCTGGGAAAAATCAAGGAATGGCTCTATATATAGTGACCTAATAACGTTAGTTGATTCCAAAATTTAATTCGAAATGTTATTCTATTGGGATTGCATTTTGATTGTCTTTTTCAATGTCTGTAAGAAACACCTGATGACTTCAGATTATATTTTAGGAAAAATATACTGTGCCCCAATTGCAAGAATCTCATGATTACACGAATTCACGTGATAGAATATAATAGGTTGATTTCTGTCTCTGTTCGCTTTCGGTTTTTCAAAATTTCAATTGGCTGCACAGTTCAATTCAGATCGCATATATTTATGAATAACCTGCCCGCTACAGGACTTAGTAATATTGCAAAATTGAAATCAGCATATTTTGCTGCGTGGCTATAAGAGTGCCGAAACAAATTCATGACTCCTGGGAAAAATCAAGGAGTAGCTCTATACCTTGACATAATAACGTTAATTGATTTGAAAATTTAATTTGAAAAGTTATTTTATTGAGATTGCATTTTGATTGTTGTTTTCAATGTCTGTAAGAAATACCTGATGTCTTCAGAATATATTTCGTGGAAAAATATACTGCGCCTCAATCGCAAGCATCTCATGATTACACGAATTCATGTAATAGAATATGAGAGGTTGATTTCTGTCTCTGTTCACTTTCGGTTTTTTGAAATTTCAATTGGCTGAACAGTCCAATTTAGATCGCATGTATTCATGAATAACTTGCTCGCTGCAGGACTGGGTAATATTGTGAGATCAAAAAATCAGCATATTTTGCTGCGTGGTTATAGGAGTGCTGAAATGATCTCATGACTCATGGGAAAAATCAAGTAATGGCTCTATATATTGACATAATAACGTCAACTGATTTGAAAATTTAATTTGAAGAACAATTTTATTGAGATTGCATTTTGATTGATGTTTTCAATTTCTGTAAGAAATACCTGATGTCTTGTATGATGATGGAAAAATATACTGCGCCCCAATCGCAAGAATCTTATGATTACACAAATTCACGTGATAGAATATATTATGTTGATGTCTGTCTCTGTTCGCTTTCGGTTTTCTAAAATTTTTATTGGCTGCATAGTTCAATTTAGATCGCATGTATTCATGGATAGCCTGCTCGCTGCAGGACTGGGTAATATTGCGAAATTGAAAAATTAGCATATTTTGCTGCGTGGTTATAGAAGTGCTAAAATGATCTCATGACTCCCGGGAAAAATTAAGGAATAACTCTATATATTGACATAATAACGTTAATTGATTTGAAAATTCAATTCGAAAAGTTATTCTATTGAGATTGCATTTGATTGTCTTTTTCAATTTCTGTAAGAAATACCTAATGTCTTCAGATGATATTTCGGGAAAAATATACTGCGCCCCAATCGCAAGAATCTCATGATTACACGAATTCACGTGATAGAATATAATAGGTTGATGTCTGTCTCTGTTCGCTTTCGGTTTTCTAAAATTTTAATTGGCTGCATACTTCAATTTGGATCGCATGTATTCATGGATAGCCTGCTCGCTGCAGGACTGGGTAATATTGCGAAATTGAAAAATTAGCATATTTTGCTGCGTGGTTATAGAAGTGCTAAAATGATCTCATAACTCCCGGGAAAAATAAAGGAATGGCTCTATATATTGACATAATAACGTTAATTGATTTGAAAATTCAATTCGAAAAGTTATTCTATTGAGATTGCATTTCATTGTCTTTTTCAATTTCTGTAAGAAATACCTGATGTCTTCAGATGATATTTCGGGAAAAATATACTGCGCCCTAATCGCAAGAATCTCATGATTAAACGAATTCACGTGATAGAATATAATAGGTTGATTTCTGTCTCTGTTCGCTTTCGGTTTTTTAAAATTTCAATCGGCTGCACAGTTCAATTCAGATCGCATAAATTTATGAATAACCTGCCCGCTACAGGACTTAGTAATATTGCAAAATTGAAATCAGCATATTTTGCTGCGTGGTTATAAGAGTGCTGAAACAAATTCATGACTCCTGGGAAAAATCAAGGAGTAGCACTATACCTTGACATAATAAAGTTAATTGATTTGAAAATTTAAGTTGAAAAGTTATTTTATTGAGATTGCATTTTGATTGTTGTTTTCAATGTCTGTAAAAAGTACCTGATGTCTTTAGCGGATATTGTGGGGAAAAATATACTGCGCCTCAATCAAAATAATCTCATGATTACACGAATTCATGTAATAGAATATGAGAGTTTGATTTATGTCTCTGTTCGCTTTCGGTTATTTAAAATTTCAATTCGCTGAATAGTTAAATTTAGATCGCAAGTATTTATGGATAACCTACCCGCTACAGGACTCGATAATATTGAAAAATTAAAAATCAGCATATTTTGCTGCGTGGTTATAATAGTGCTGAAACAAATTCATGACTCTTGGGAAAAATCATGGAGTAGCTCTATACCTTGACATAATAACGTTAATAAATTTGAAAATTCAATTCGAAAAGTTATTTTATTGAGATTGCATTTTGATTGTTGTTTTCAATGTCTGTAAGAAGTACCTGATGTCTTTAGCGGATATTTCGGGAAAAATATACTGCGCCTCAATCGCATGAATCTCTTGATTACCCGAATTCATGTAATAGAATATGAGAGGTTGATTTCTGTCTCTGTTCGCTTTCGGTTATTGAAAATTTCAATTTGCTGAATAGTTTAATTTAGATCGCAAGTATTCATGGATAACCTGCTCGCTACAGGACTTGATTATATCGCAAAATTGAAAAATTAGCATATTTTGCTGCGTGGTTTTGAAAGTGCTGACATTAATTCATGACTTCTGGGAAGAATCAAGGAATAGCTCTATACCTTGACATCATAACGTGAATTAATTAAAAAATTCAATTCGAAAAGTTATTTTATTGAGATTGCATTTTGATTGATGTTCTTGATTTCTGTAAGAAATACCTGATGTCTTCAGATGATATATCGGGAAAAATATACCGCGCCATAATCGCGAGAATCTCATGATTACACGAATTCATGTAATAGAATATGAGAGGTTGATTTCTGTCTCTGTTCGCTTTCGGTTATTGAAAATTTCAATTCGGTGAATAGTTTGATTTAGATCGCAAGTATTCATGGATAACCTGCTCGCTACAGGACTTGATAATATCGCAAAATTGAAAAATTAGCATATTTCGCTGCGTGGTTATAAAACTGCTGAAACAAATTCATGACTCTTGGGAAAAATCAAGGAATAGCTCTATACCTTGACATCATTACGTGAATTAATTAAAAAATTCATTCCGAGAAGTTATTTTATTGAGATTGCATTTTTATTGTTGTTTCCAATGTCTGCAAGAAATACCTGATGTCTTGAGCGGATATTTCGGGAAAAATATACTGCGCCTCAATCGCAAGAATTTCATGATTACACGAATTCACGTGATAGAATATAAGAGGTTGATTTCCGTATCTATTCGCTTTCGGTTATTTTAAATTTTAATTCGCTGAATAGTTAAATTTAGATCGCGAGTATCCATGGACAACCTGCCCGCTACAAGACTTGGTAATATTGCAAAATTGAAAAATCAATATATTTTGCTGCGTGGTTACAAGAGTGCTGAAACAAATTCATGACTCCTGGGAAAAATCAAGTTGTAGCTCTATACCTTGACATAATAACGTTACTTAATTTGAAAATTTAATTCGAAAAGTTATTTTATTGAGATTGCATTTTGATTGTTGTTTTCAATGTCTGTAAGAAGTACCTGATGACTTTAGCGGATACTTCGGGAAATATATACTGCGCCTCAATCGCAAGAATCTCATGATTACACGAATTCATGTAATAGAATATGAGAGGTTGATTTCTGTCTCTGTTCGCTTTCGGTTTTTAAAAATTTCAATTGGCTGCACAGTTCGATTCAGATCGCATATATTTATGAATAACCTGCCCGCTACAGGACTTAGTAATATTGCAAAATTGAAATCAGCATATTTTGCTGCGTGGTTATAAGAGTGCTGAAACAAATTCATGATTCCTGGAAAAAATCAAGGAGTAGCTCTATACCTTGAAATAATAACGTTAATTGATTTGAAAATTTAAATCGAAAAGTTATTTCATTGAGATTGCATTTGGTTTGTTGTTTTCAATGTCTGTAAGAAGTACCTGATGTCTTTAGCGGATATTTCGGGAAAAATATACTGCGCCTCAATCGGAAGAATCTCATGATTACACGAATTCATGTAATAGAATATGAGAGGTTGATTTCTGTCTCTGTTCGCTTTCGGTTTTTTAAAATTTCAATTGGCTGAATAGTTCAATTTAGATCGCATGTATTTATGGATAGCCTGCTCAGTGCAGGACTGGGTAATATTGCGAAATTGGAAAATAAGCATATTTTGCTGCGTGGTTATAAGAGTGCTAAAATGATCTCATGACTCCTGGGAAAAATCAAGGAATGGATCTATATATTGACATAATAACGTCAACTGATTCAAAAATTTAATTTGAAAAACAATTTTATTGAGATTGCATTTTGATTGATGTTTTCAATTTCTGTAAGAAATACCTGATGTCTGCAGATGATATTTCGTGAAAAATATACTGCTCCCCAATCGCAAGAATCTCATGATTACACGAGTTTACGTGATAGAATATAAGAGGTTGATTTCCTCATCTGTTCGCTTTCGGTTATTTAAAATTTCAATTCGCTGAATAGTTAAATTTAGATCGCAAGTATTTATGGATAACCTACCCGCTACAGGAATCGATAATATTGAAAAATTAAAAATCAGCATATTTTGCTGCGTGGTTATAATAGTGCTGAATCAAATTCATGACTCTTGGGAAAAATCAAGGAGTAGCTCTATACCTTGACATAATAACGTTAATTGATTTGAAAAATCAATTTGAAAAACTATTCTATTGAGATTGCATTTTGATTGTTGTTTTCAATGTATGTAAGAAGTACCTGATGTCTTTAGCGGATATTTCGGGAAAAATATACTGCGCCTCAATCAAAAGAATCTCATGATTACACGAATTCACGTGATGGAATATAATAGGTTGATGTCTGTCTCTGTTTGCTTTCGGTTTTTTAAAATTTCAATTGGCTGAACAGTTCAATTTAGATCGCATGTAATCATGGATAACTTGCTCGCTGCAGGACTGGGTAATATTGTGAGATTAAAAGATCAGCATATTTGCTGCGTGGTTATAGGATTGATAAATCATCTCATGACTCCTGGGAAAAATCAACGAATGGCTATATATATAGACCTAATAACGTTAATTGATTCCAAAATTTAATTCGAAAAGTTATTCGATTGAGATTGCACTTTGATTGTTGTTTTCAATGTCTGTAAGAAGTACCTGATGTCTTTAGCGGATATTTCGGGGAAAATATACTGCGCCTCAATCGCAAGAATCTCATGATTACACGAATTCATGTAATAGAATATGATAGGTTGATTTCTGTCTCTGTTCGCTTTCGGTTTTTTAAAATTTCAATTGGCTGAACAGTTCAATTTAGATCGCATGTAATCATGGATAACTTGCTCGCTACAGGACTGGGTAATATTGTAAGATTGAAAAATCAGCATATTTTGCTGCGTGGTTATGAGAGTGCTAAAATGATCTCATGACTCCTGGGAAAAATCAAGGAATGGCTCTATATATTGACATACTAACGTTAACTGATTTGATAATTCAATTTGAAAAACTATTCTATTGAGATTGCATTTTGATTGATGTTTTCAATTTCTGTAAGAAATACCTGATGTCTTCAGATGATATTTCGAAAAAAATATACTGCGCCCCAATCGCAAGAATCTCATGATTACACGAATTCACGTGATAGAATATAATAGGTTGATGTCTGTCTCTGTTCGCTTTCGGTTTTCTAAAATTTCAATTGGCTAAATAGTCCAATTTAGATCGCATGTATTCATAGATAGCCTGCTCGCTGCAGAACTGGGTAATATTGCGAAATTGAAGAATTAGCATATTTTGCTGCGTGGTTATAGGAGTGCTAAAATGATCTCATGACTCCTGGGAAAAATCAAGAAATGGCTCTATATATTGACATAATAACGTTAACTGATTTTAAAATTAAATTTGAAAAACTATTCTATTGAGATTGCATTTTGATTGATGTTCTCAATTTCTGTAAGAAATACCTGATGTCTTCAGATGATATTTCGGGAAAAATATACTGCGCCATAATCGCGAGAATCTCATGATTACACGAATTCATGTAATAGAATATGAGAGGGTGATTTCTGTCTCTGTTCGCTTTCGGTTATTGAAAATTTCAATTCGCTGAATAGTTTAATTTAGATCGCAAGTATTCATTGATAACCTGCTCGCTACAGGACTTGATAATATCGCAAAATTGAAAAATTAGCATATTTCGCTGCGTGGTTAGAAAAGTGCTGACATAAATTCATGACTTCTGGGAAAAATCAAGGAATAGCTCTATAGCTTGACATCATAACGTGAATTAATTAAAAAATTCAATTCGAAAAGTTATTTTATTGAGATTGCATTTTGATTGTTGTTTCCAATGTGTGCAATAAATACCTGATGTCTTTAGCGGATATTTCGGGAAAAATATACTGCGCCTCAATCGCAAGAATCTCATGATTACACGAATTCATGTAATAGAATATGAGAGGTTGATTTCTGTCTCTGTTCGCTTTCGGTTTTTCAAATATTCAATTCGCTGAACAGCTCAATTTAGATCGCATGTATTTATGAATAACTTGCTCGCTGCAGAACTAGGTAATATTGTGAGCTTAAATAATCAGCATATTTTGCTGCGTGGTTATAGGAGTACTGAAATGATCTCCCGACTCCTGGGAAAAATCAAGGAATGGCTCTATATATAGACCTAATAACGTTAATTGACTCCAAAGTTTAATTCGAAAAGTTATTCTATTGAGATTGCATTTTGATTTATGTTTTCAATGTCTGTAAGAAATACCTGATGTCTTCAGATGATATTTCGGGAAAAATATACTGCGCCCCAATCGCAAGAATCTCTCGATTACACGAATTCACGTGATAGAATATAATAGGTTGATGTCTGTCTCTGTTCGCTTTCGGTTTTCGAAAATTTCAATTGGCTGAATAGTTTAATTTAGATCGCATGTATTCATGGATAGCCTGCTTGCTGAAGGACTGAGTAATATTGCGAAATTGAAAAATTAGCATATTTTGCTGCGTGGTTATAGGAGTGCTAAAATGATCTCATGACTCCCGGGGAAAATCAAGGAATGGCTCTATATATTGACATAATAACGTTTATTGATTTAAAAATTTAATTCGAAAAGTCATTTGATTGAGATTGCATTTTGATTGTTGTTTTCAATGTCTGTAAAAAATACCTGATGTCATTAGATGATATTTCGAGGAAAATATACTGCGCACCAATCGCAAGAATTTCATGATTACACGAATTCACGTGATAGAATATAAGACGTTGATTTCCGTATCTATTCGCTTTCGGTTATTTAAAATTTTGATTCGCTGAATAGTTAAATTTAGATCGCAAGTATCCATGGACAACCTGCCCGCTACAGGACTTGGTAATATTGCAAAATTGGAAAATCAATACATTTTGCTGCGTGGTTACAAGAGTGCTGAAACAAATTCATGACTCCTGGGAAAAATCAAGGAGTAGCTCTATACCTTGACAAAATAAAGTTAATTGATTTGAAAAATCAATTTGAAAAACTATTCCATTGAGATTGCATTTTGATTGTTGTTTTCAATGTCTGTAAGAAGTACCTGATGTCTTCAGCGGATATTCCGGGAAAAATATACTGCGCCTCAATCAAAAGAATCTCATGATTACACGATTTCATGTAATAGAATATAAGAGGTTGATTTCTGTCTCTGTTCGCTTTCGGTTTTTTAAAATTTCAATTGGCTGAATAGTTCAATTTAGATCGCATGTATCCATGAATAACCTGCTCGCTGCAGGACTGGGTAATATTGTGAGATTGAAAAATCAGCATATTTTGCTGCGTGGTTATGAGAGTGCTAAAATGGTCTCATGACTCCTGGTAAATATGAAGGAATGGATCTACATATTGACATAATAACCTTAATTGAATTAAAAATTCAATTCGAAAAGTCATTCGATTGAGATTGCATTTTGATTGTTGTTTTCAATGTCTGTAAAAAATACCTGATGTCATCAGATGATATTTCGAGGAAAATATACTGCGCCCCAATCGCAAGAATTTCATGATTACACGAATTTACGTGATAGAATATAATAGGTTGATTTCTGTCTCTGTTCGCTTTCGGTTTCTTAAAATTTTAATTGGCTGAACAGTTCAATTTAGACCGCATGTATTCAAGAATAACTTGCTCGCTGCAGGACTGGGTAATATTGTGAGATTAAAAGATCATTATATGTGCTGCGTTGTTATAGGAATGCTAAATCATCTCATGACTCCTGGGAAAAATCAAGGAATGGCTCTATATATAGACCTAATAACGTTAATTGATTCCAAAATTTAATTCGAAAAGTTATTCTATTGAGATTGCATTTTGATTGATGTTTACAATGTCTGTAAGAAATACCTGATGTCTTCAGATGATATTTCGGGAAAAATATACTGCGCCTCAATCGCAAGAATCTCATGATTACACGAATTCACGTGATGGAATATAATAAGTTGATGTCTGTCTCTGTTTGCTTTCGGTTTTTTAAAATTTCGATTGGCTGAATAGTTTAATTTAGATCGCATGTATTCATGGATAGCCTGCTCGCTGCTGGACTAGGTAATATTGCAACATTGAAAAATTAGCATAGTTTGCTGCGTAGTTATAGGAGTGCTAAAATTATCTCATGACTCCTGGGAAAAAACAAGGAATGGCTCTATATATTGACATAATAACCTTAATTGATTTGAAAATTCAATTCGAAAAGTTATTCGATTGATATTGCATTTTGATTGTTGTTTTCAAAGTCTGTAAGAAGTACCTGATGTCTTTAGCGGATATTTCGGGAAAAATATACTGCGCCTCAATCGCAAGAATCTCATGATTACACGAATTCATGTAATAGAATATGAGAGGTTGATTTCTGTCTCTGTTCGCTTTCGGTTTTTTAGAATTTCAATTGGCTGAACAGTTCAATTGGGATAGCATGTATTCATGAATAACTTGCTCGCTGCAGGACTGGGTAATATTGTGAGATTAAAAAATCAGCATATTCTGCTGCGTGGTTATAAGAGTGCAAAAATGGTCTCATGACTCCTGGGAAAAATCAAGGAATGGCTCTATATATTGATATAATAATGTTAACTGATTTGAAAATTCAATTTGAAAGACTATTCTATTGAGATTGCATTTTGATTGTTGTTTTCAATGTCTATAAGAAGTACCTGATGTCTTTAGCGGATATTTCGGGAAAAATATACTGCGCCTCAATCAAAAGAATCTCATGATTACACGAATTCATGTAATTGAATATTAGAGGTTGATTTCTGTCTCTGTTCGCTTCTGATTTTTTAAAATTTCAATTGGCTGAACAGTTCAATTTAGATGGCATGTATTCATAGATAACCTGCTCGCTGCAGGACTAAGTAATATTGTGAGATTGAAAAATCAGCATATTTTGCTGCGTGGTTATGAGAGTGCTAAAATATCTCATGACTCCTGGGAAAAATCAAGGAATTGCTCTATATAAAGAGACCTAATTACGTTAATTGATTCCAAAATTTAATTCGAAATGTTATTCTATTGAGATTGCATTTTGATTGTCTTTTTCAATGTCTGTAAGAAAGACCGGATGTATTCAGATGATATTTCGAGGAAAAGATACTGCGCCCTAATCGCAAGAATTTCATGATTACACGAATTCACGTGATAGAATATAAGATGTTGCTTTCCGTATCTATTCGCTTTCTGTTATTTAAAATTTAAATTTGCTGAATAGTTAAATTTAGATCGCAAGTATTTATGAATAACCCGCCCGCTACAGGACTTAGTAATATTGCAAAATTGAAAAATCAGCATATTTTGCTGCGTGGTTACAAAAGTGCTGAAACAAATTCATGACTCCTGAGAAAAATTAAGGAGTAGCTCTATACCTTGACATAATAACGTTAATTGATTTGAGAATTCAATTCCAAAAGTTATTTTATTGAGATTGCATTTTGATTGTTGTTTTCAGTGTCTGTAAGAAATACCCGATGTCTCTAGCGGATATTTCGGGAAAAATATACTGCGCCTCAATCGCAAGAATCTCATGATTACACGAATTCATGTAATAGAATATGAGAGGTTGATGTCTGTCTCTGTTTGCTTTCGGTTTTCTAAAATTTCAATTGGCTAAATAGTTCAATTTAGATCGCATATATTTATGAATAACTTGCTCGCTGCTAGACTAGGTAATATTGTGAGCTTTGAAAATCAGCATATTTTGCTGCGTGGTTATGAGAGTGCTAAAATGATCTCATGACTCCTGGGAAAAATCAAGGAATATCTCTATATATAGACACCTAATAACGTTAATTGATTCCAAAATTTAATTCGAAATGTTATTCTATTGAGATTGCATTTTGATTGTCTTTTTCAATGTCTGTAAGAAATACCGGATGTATTCAGATGATATTTCGAGGAAAATATACTGCGCCCTAATCGCAAGAATTTCATGATTACACGAATTCACGTGACAGAATATAAGAGGTTGCTTTCCGTATCTATTCGCTTTCGGTTATTTAAAATTTCAATTCGCTGAATAGTTAAATATAGATCGCAAGTATTTATGGATAATCTACCCGCTACAGGACTTGGTAATATTGCAAAATTGAAAAATTAGCATATTTTGCTGCGTGGTTATAAGAGTGCTAAAATGATCTCATGACTCCTGGGAAAAATCAAGGAATATCTCTATATATTGACATAATAACGTTAATTGATTTGAAAATTTAATTTGAAAAGTTATTTTATTGAGATTGCATTTTGATTGATGTTTTCAATTTCTGTAAGAAATACCTGATGTCTTGGATGATGATGGAAAAATATACTGCGCCCCAATCGCAAGAATCTCATGATTACACAAATTCACGTGATAGAATATATTATGTTGATGTCTGTCTCTGTTCGCTTTCGGTTTTCTAAAATTTTTATTGGCTGCATAGTTCAATTTAGATCGCATGTATTCATGGATAGCCTGCTCGCCGCAGGACTGGGTAATATTGCGAAATTGAAAAATTAGCATATTTTGCTGCGTGGTTATAGAAGTGCTAAAATGATCTCATGACTCCCGGGAAAAATTAAGGAATGGCTCTATATATTGACATAATAACGTTAATTGATTTGAAAATTCAATTCGAAAAGTTATTCTATTGAGATTGCATTTCATTGTCTTTTTCAATTTCTGTAAGAAGTACCTGATGTCTTCAGATGATATTTCGGGAAAAATATACTGCGCCCCAATCGCAAGAATCTCATGATTACACGAATTCACGTGATAGAATATAATAGGTTGATGTCTGTCTCTGTTCGCTTTCGGTTTTCTAAAATTTTAATTGGCTGCATACTTCAATTTGGATCGCATGTATTCATGGATAGCCTGCTCGCTGCAGGACTGGGTAATATTGCGAAATTGAAAAATTAGCATATTTTGCTGCGTGGTTATAGAAGTGCTAAAATGATCTCATAACTCCCGGGAAAAATAAAGGAATAGCTCTATATATTGACATAATAACGTTAATTGATTTGAAAATTCAATTCGAAAAGTTATTCTATTGAGATTGCATTTCATTGTCTTTTTCAATTTCTGTAAGAAATACCTGATGTCTTCAGATGATATTTCGGGAAAAATATACTGCGCCCTAATCGCAAGAATCTCATGATTAAACGAATTCACGTGATAGAATATAATAGGTTGATTTCTGTCTCTGTTCGCTTTCGGTTTTTTAAAATTTCAATCGGCTGCACAGTTCAATTCAGATCGCATAAATTTATGAATAACCTGCCCGCTACAGGACTTAGTAATATTGCAAAATTGAAATCAGCATATTTTGCTGCGTGGTTATAAGAGTGCTGAAACAAATTCATGACTCCTGGGAAAAATCAAGGAGTAGCACTATACCTTGACATAATAAAGTTAATTGATTTGAAAATTTAATTTGAAAAGTTATTTTATTGAGATTGCATTTTGATTGTTGTTTTCAATGTCTGTAAAAAGTACCTGATGTCTTTAGCGGATATTGTGGGGAAAAATATACTGCGCCTCAATCAAAATAATCTCATGATTACACGAATTCATGTAATAGAATATGAGAGTTTGATTTATGTCTCTGTTCGCTTTCGGTTATTTAAAATTTCAATTCGCTGAATAGTTAAATTTAGATCGCAAGTATTTATGGATAACCTACCCGCTACAGGACTCGATAATATTGAAAAATTAAAAATCAGCATATTTTGCTGCGTGGTTATAATAGTGCTGAAACAAATTCATGACTCTTGGGAAAAATCAAGGAGTAGCTCTATACCTTGACATAATAACGTTAATAAATTTGAAAATTCAATTCGAAAAGTTATTTTATTGAGATTGCATTTTGATTGTTGTTTTCAATGTCTGTAAGAAGTACCTGATGTCTTTAGCGGATATTTCGGGAAAAATATACTGCGCCTCAATCGCATGAATCTCTTGATTACCCGAATTCATGTAATAGAATATGAGAGGTTGATTTCTGTCTCTGTTCGCTTTCGGTTATTGAAAATTTTAATTTGCTGAATAGTTTAATTTAGATCGCAAGTATTCATGGATAACCTGCTCGCTACAGGACTTGATAATATCGCAAAATTGAAAAATTAGCATATTTCGCTGCGTGGTTATAAAAGTGCTGAAACAAATTCATGACTCTTGGGAAAAATCAAGGAATAGCTCTATACCTTGACATCATTACGTGAATTAATTAAAAAATTCATTCCGAAAAGTTATTTTATTGAGATTGCATTTTTATTGTTGTTTCCAATGTCTGCAAGAAATACCTGATGTCTTTAGCGGATATTTCGGGAAAAATATACTGCGCCTCAATCGCAAGAATTTCATGATTACACGAATTCAGGTGATAGAATATAAGAGGTTGATTTCCGTATCTATTCGCTTTCGGTTATTTTAAATTTTAATTCGCTGAATAGTTAAATTTAGATCGCGAGTATCCATGGACAACCTGCCCGCTACAAGACTTGGTAATATTGCAAAATTGAAAAATCAATATATTTTGCTGCGTGGTTACAAGAGTGCTGAAACAAATTCATGACTCCTGGGAAAAATCAAGTTGTAGCTCTATACCTTGACATAATAACGTTACTTAATTTGAAAATTTAATTCGAAAAGTTATTTTATTGAGATTGCATTTTGATTGTTGTTTTCAATGTCTGTAAGAAGTACCTGATGACTTTAGCGGATACTTCGGGAAATATATACTGCGCCTCAATCGCAAGAATCTCATGATTACACGAATTCATGTAATAGAATATGAGAGGTTGATTTCTGTCTCTGTTCGCTTTCGGTTTTTTAAAATTTCAATTGGCTGCACAGTTCGATTCAGATCGCATATATTTATGAATAACCTGCCCGCTACAGGACTTAGTAATATTGCAAAATTGAAATCAGCATATTTTGCTGGGTGGTTATAAGAGTGCTGAAACAAATTCATGATTCCTGGGAAAAATCAAGGAGTAGCTCTATACCTTGAAATAATAACGTTAATTGATTTGAAAATTTAAATCGAAAAGTTATTTTATTGAGATTGCATTTGGTTTGTTGTTTTCAATGTCTGTAAGAAGTACCTGATGTCTTTAGCGGATATTTCGGGAAAAATATACTGCGCCTCAATCGGAAGAATCTCATGATTACACGAATTCATGTAATAGAATATGAGAGGTTGATTTCTGTCTCTGTTCGCTTTCGGTTTTTTAAAATTTCAATTGGCTGAATAGTTCAATTTAGATCGCATGTATTTATGGATAGCCTGCTCAGTGCAGGACTGGGTAATATTGCGAAATTGGAAAATAAGCATATTTTGCTGCGTGGTTATAAGAGTGCTAAAATGATCTCATGACTCCTGGGAAAAATCAAGGAATGGATCTATATATTGACATAATAACGTCAACTGATTTAAAAATTTAATTTGAAAAACAATTTTATTGAGATTGCATTTTGATTGATGTTTTCAATTTCTGTAAGAAATACCTGATGTCTGCAGATGATATCTCGTGAAAAATATACTGCTCCCCAATCACAAGAATCTCATGATTACACGAGTTTACGTGATAGAATATAAGAGGTTGATTTCCTCATCTGTTCGCTTTCGGTTATTTAAAATTTCAATTCGCTGAATAGTTAAATTTAGATCGCAAGTATTTATGGATAACCTACCCGCTACAGGAATCAATAATATTGAAAAATTCAAAATCAGCATATTTTGCTGCGTGGTTATAATAGTGCTGAAACAAATTCATGACTCTTGGGAAAAATCAAGGAGAAGCTCTATACCTTGACATAGTAACGTTAATTAATTTGAAAATTCAATTCAAAAAGTTATTTTATTGAGATTGCATTTTGATTGTTGTTTTCAATGTCTGTAAGAAGTACCTGATATCTTTAGCGGATATTTCGGGAAATATATACTGCGATTCAATCGCATGAATCTCATGATTACCCGAATTCATGTAATAGAATATGAGAGGTTGATTTCTGTCTCTGTTCGCTTTCGGTTATTGAAAATTTTAATTCGCTGAATAGTTTAATTTAGATCGCAAGTATTCATGGATAACCTGCTCGCTACAGGACTTGATTATATCGCAAAATTGAAAAATTAGCATATTTTGCTGCGTGGTTTTGAAAGTGCTGACATAAATTCATGACTTCTGGGAAAAATCAAGGAATAGCTCTATACGTTGACATCATAACGTGAATTAATTAAAAAATTTAATTCGAAAAGTTATTTTATTGAGATTGCATTTTGATTGTTGTTTCCAATGTCTGCAAGAAATACCTGATGTCTTTAGCAGATATTTCGGAAAAAATATACTGCGCCTCAATCGCAAGAATTTCATGATTACACGAATTCACGTAATAAAATATAAGTGGTTGATTTCCGTATCTATTCGCTTTCGGTTATTTAAAATTTTAATTCGCTGAATAGTTAAATTTAGATCGCAAGAATCCATGGACAACCTGCCCGCTACAAGACTTGGTAACATTGCAAAATTGAAAAATCAATGTATTTTGCTGCGTGGTTACAAGAGTGCTGAAACAAATTCATGACACCTGGGAAAAATCAAGGAGTAGCTCTATACCTTGACATAATAACGTGAATTGATTTGAAAAATCAATTTGAAAAACTATTCTATTGAGATTGCATTTTGATTGTTGTTTTCAATGTATGTAAGAAGTACCTGATGTCTTTAGCGGATATTTCGGGAAAAATATACTGCGCCTCAATCAAAAGAATCTCATGATTACACGAATTCACGTGATGGAATATAATGGGTTGATGTCTGTCTCTGTTTGCTTTCGGTTTTTTAAAATTTCAATTGGCTGAACAGTTCAATTTAGATCGCATGTAATCATGGATAACTTGCTCGCTGCAGGACTGGGTAATATTGTGAGATTAAAAGATCAGCATATTTGCTGCGTGGTTATAGGATTGATAAATCATCTCATGACTCCTGGGAAAAATCAACGAATGGCTATATATATAGACCTAATAACGTTAATTGATTCCAAAATTTAATTCGAAAAGTTATTCGATTGAGATTGCACTTTGATTGTTGTTTTCAATGTCTGTAAGAAGTACCTGATGTCTTTAGCGGATATTTCGGGGAAAATATACTGCGCCTCAATCGCAAGAATCTCATGATTACACGAATTCATGTAATAGAATATGATAGGTTGATTTCTGTCTCTGTTCGCTTTCGGTTTTTTAAAATTTCAATTGGCTGAACAGTTCAATTTAGATCGCATGTAATCATGGATAACTTGCTCGCTACAGGACTGGGTAATATTGTAAGATTGAAAAATCAGCATATTTTGCTGCGTGGTTATGAGAGTGCTAAAATGATCTCATGACTCCTGGGAAAAATCAAGGAATGGCTCTATATATTGACATACTAACGTTAACTGATTTGATAATTCAATTTGAAAAACTATTCTATTGAGATTGCATTTTGATTGATGTTTTCAATTTCTGTAAGAAATACCTGATGTCTTCAGATGATATTTCGGGAAAAATATACTGCGCCTCAATCGCAAGAATCTCATGATTACACGAATTCACGTGATAGAATATAATAGGTTGATGTCTGTCTCTGTTCGCTTTCGGTTTTCTAAAATTTCAATCGGCTAAATAGTCCAATTTAGATCGCATGTATTCATAGATAGCCTGCTCGCTGCAGAACTGGGTAATATTGCGAAATTGAAGAATTAGCATATTTTGCTGCGTGGTTATAGGAGTGCTAAAATGATCTCATGACTCCTGGGAAAAATCAAGAAATGGCTCTATATATTGACATAATAACGTTAATTGATTTGAAAATTAAATTTGAAAAACTATTCTATTGAGATTGCATTTTGATTGATGTTCTCAATTTCTGTAAGAAATACCTGATGTCTTCAGATGATATTTCGGGAATAATATACTGCGCCATAATCGCGAGAATCTCATGATTACACGAATTCATGTAATAGAATATGAGAGGGTGATTTCTGTCTCTGTTCGCTTTCGGTTATTGAAAATTTCAATTCGCTGAATAGTTTAATTTAGATCGCAAGTATTCATTGATAACCTGCTCGCTACAGGACTTGATAATATCGCAAAATTGAAAAATTAGCATATTTCGCTGCGTGGTTATAAAAGTGCTGACATAAATTCATGACTTCTGGGAAAAATCAAGGAATAGCTCTATAGCTTGACATCATAACGTGAATTAATTAAAAAATTCAATTCGAAAAGTTATTTTATTGAGATTGCATTTTGATTGTTGTTTCCAATGTGTGCAAGAAATACCTGATGTCTTTAGCGGATATTTCGGGAAAAATATACTGCGCCTCAATCGCAAGAATCTCATGATTACACGAATTCATGTAATAGAATATGAGAGGTTGATTTCTGTCTCTGTTCGCTTTCGGTTTTTCAAATATTCAATTCGCTGAACAGTTCAATTTAGATCGCATGTATTTATGAATAACTTGCTCGCTGCAGAACTAGGTAATATTGTGAGCTTAAATAATCAGCATATTTTGCTGCGTGGTTATAGGAGTACTGAAATGATCTCATGACTCCTGGGAAAAATCAAGGAATGGCTCTATATATAGACCTAATAACGTTAATTGACTCCAAAATTTAATTCGAAAAGTTATTCTATTGAGATTGCATTTTGATTTATGTTTTCAATGTCTGTAAGAAATACCTGATGTCTTCAGATGATATTTCGGGAAAAATATACTGCGCCCCAATCGCAAGAATCTCTCGATTACACGAATTCACGTGATAGAATATAATAGGTTGATGTCTGTCTCTGTTCGCTTTCGGTTTTCGAAAATTTCAATTGGCTGAATAGTTTAATTTAGATCGCATGTATTCATGGATAGCCTGCTTGCTGCAGGACTGAGTAATATTGCGAAATTGAAAAATTAGCATATTTTGCTGCGTGGTTATAGGAGTGCTAAAATGATCTCATGACTCCCGGGGAAAATCAAGGAATGGCTCTATATATTGACATAATAACGTTTATTGATTTAAAAATTCAATTCGAAAAGTCATTTGATTGAGATTGCATTTTGATTGTTGTTTTCAATGTCTGTAAAAAATACCTGATGTCATTAGATGATATTTCGAGGAAAATATACTGCGCACCAATCGCAAGAATTTCATGATTACACGAATTCACGTGATAGAATATAAGACGTTGATTTCCGTATCTATTCGCTTTCGGTTATTTAAAATTTTAATTCGCTGAATAGTTAAATTTAGATCGCAAGTATCCATGGACAACCTGCCCGCTACAGGACTTGGTAATATTGCAAAATTGAAAAATCAATACATTTTGCTGCGTGGTTACAAGAGTGCTGAAACAAATTCATGACTCCTGGGAAAAATCAAGGAGTAGCTCTATACCTTGACAAAATAAAGTTAATTGATTTGAAAAATCAATTTGAAAAACTATTCCATTGAGATTGCATTTTGATTGTTGTTTTCAATGTCTGTAAGAAGTACCTGATGTCTTTAGCGGATATTCCGGGAAAAATATACTGCGCCTCAATCAAAAGAATCTCATGATTACACGATTTCATGTAATAGAATATGAGAGGTTGATTTCTGTCTCTGTTCGCTTTCGGTTTTTTAAAATTTCAATTGGCTGAATAGTTCAATTTAGATCGCATGTATCCATGAATAACCTGCTCGCTGCAGGACTGGGTAATATTGTGAGATTGAAAAATCAGCATATTTTGCTGCGTGGTTATGAGAGTGCTAAAATGGTCTCATGACTCCTGGTAAATATGAAGGAATGGATCTACATATTGACATAATAACCTTAATTGAATTAAAAATTCAATTCGAAAAGTCATTCGATTGAGATTGCATTTTGATTGTTGTTTTCAATGTCTGTAAAAAATACCTGATGTCATCAGATGATATTTCGAGGAAAATATACTGCGCCCGAATCGCAAGAATTTCATGATTACACGAATTTACGTGATAGAATATAATAGGTTGATTTCTGTCTCTGTTCGCTTTCGGTTTCTTAAAATTTCAATTGGCTGAACAGTTCAATTTAGACCGCATGTATTCAAGAATAACTTGCTCGCTGCATGACTGGGTAATATTGTGAGATTGAAAAATCAGCATATTTTGCTGCGTGGTTATAGGAGTGCTAAAATGATCTCATGACTCCTGGGAAAAATCAAGGAATGGCTCTATACCTTGACATAATAACGTTAATTGATTTGAAAATTTAATTCGAAAAGTTATTTTATTGAGATTGCATTTTGATTGTTGTTTCTAATGTCTGTAAGAAATACCTGATGTCTTCAGATGATATTCCGTGAAAAATATACTGCGCCCCAATCGCAAGAATCTCATGATTACACGAATTCACGTGATTGAATATAATAGGTTGATTTCTGTCTTTGTTCGCTTTCGGTTTTTTAAAATTTCAATTTGCTGAACAGTTCAATTAAGATTGCATGTATTCGTAAAAAACTTGCTCGCTGCAGGACTGGGTAATATTGTGAGATTCAAAAATTAGCATATTTTGCTGCGTGGTTATAGGAGTGCTAAAATGATCTCATGACTCCTGGGAAAATTCAAGAAATAGCTCTATATATAGAGACCTAATAACGTTAATTGATTCCAAAATTAAATTGGAAAAGTTATTCTATTGAGATTGCATTTTGATTGTCTTTTTCAATGTCTGTAAGAAATACCTGATGTCTTCAGATGATATTTCGTGAAAAATATACTGCGCCCCAATCGCAAGAAACTCATGATTACACGAATTCACGTGATAGAATATAATCGGTTGATTTCTGTCTCTGTTCGCTTTCAATTTTTTAAAATTTCAATTGGCTGAATAGTTTAATTTAGATCGCAAGTATTCATGGATAACCTGCCCGTTACAGAACTTGGTAATATTGCAGAATTGGAAAATCAGCATATTTTGCTGCGTGGTTACAAGAGTGCTGAAACTAATTCATGACTCCTGGGAAAAATCAAGGTGTAGCTCTATACCTTGACATAATAACGTTAATTGATTTGAAAATTTTATTCGAAAAGTTATTTTATTGAGATTGCATTTTAATTGTTGTTTTCAATGTCTGTAAGAAGTACCTGATGTCTTTATCGGATATTTTAGGAAAAATATACTGCGCCTCAATCGCAAGAATCTCATGATTACACGAATTCATGTAATAGAATATGAGAGGTTGATTTCTGTCTCTGTTCGCTTTCGGTTTTGTTAAATTTCAATTGGCTGCATAGTTCAATTTAGATTGCATGTATTCATGGATAACCTGCTCGCTGCAGGACTGAGTAATATTGTGAGATTGAAAAATCATCATATTTCGCTGCGTGGTTATGAAAGTGCTAAAATGATCTCATGACTCCTGGGAAAAATCAAGGAATGGCTCTATATATTGACATAATAACCTTAATTGATTCAAAACAAATTCGAAAAGTTATTCTATTGAGATTGCATTTTGATTGTCTCTTTCAATGTCTGTAAGAAATACCTGATGTCTTCAGATGATATTTCGTGAAAAATATACTGCGCCCCAATCGCAAGAATCTCATGATTACACGAATTCACGTGATAGAAAATAATAGGTTGATTTCTGTCTCTGTTCGCTTTCGGTTTTTTAAAATTTCAATTGGCTGAATAGTTCAATTTAGATCGCGTGTATTTATGGATAGCCTGCTCGCTGCAGCACTGGGTAATATTGCGAAATTGAAAAATTAGCATATTTTGCTGTGTGGTTATAAGAGTGCTAAAATGATCTCATGACTCCTGGGAAAAATCAAGGAATAGCTCTATATATTGACATAATAACCTTAATTGATTTGAAAATTCAATTCGAAAAGTTATTCGATTGAGATTGCATTTTGATTGTTGTTTCCAATGTCTGTAAAAAATACCTGATGTCATCAGATGATATTTCGAGGAAAATATACTGAACCCCAATCGCAAGAATTTCATGATAACACGAATTCACGTGATAGAATATAATAGGTTGATTTCTGTCTCTGTTCGCTTTCGGTCTTTTAAAATTTCAATTGGCTGAACAGTTCAATTTAGATCGCATGTATCCATAAATAACTTGCTCGCTGCAGGACTAAGTAATATTGTAAGAATAAAAAATCAGCATATTTTGCTGCGTGGTTATAAGAGTGCTAAAATGATCTCATGACTCCTGGGAAAAATCAAGGAATGGCTCTATATATAGACCTAATAACGTTAATTGATTCCAAAATTTGATTCGAAAAGTTATTCGATTGAGATTCTATTTTGTTTGATGTTTTCAATGTCTGTAAGAAATACCTGATGTCTTCAGATGATATTTCGGGAAAAATATACTGCGCTCCAATCGCAAGAATCTCATGATTACACGAATTCACGTGATAGAATATAATAGGTTGATTTCTGTCTCTGTTCGCTTCCGGTTTTTTAAAATTTCAATTGGCTGAATAGTTCAATTTAGATCACATGTATTCATGGATAGCCTGCTCGCTGCAGGACTGAGTAATATTGTGAGATTGAAAAATCAGCATATTTTTCTTGGTGGTTATAAGAGTGCTGAAACAAATTCATGACTCCTGGGAAAAATCAAGCAGTAGCTCTATACCTTGACATAATAACGTTAATTGATTTGAAAATTCAATACCAAAAGTTATTTTATTGAGATTGCATTTTGATTGTTGTTTCAGTGTCTGTAAGAAATACATGATCTCTTCAGATGATATTTCGTGAAAAATATACTGCGCCCCAATCGCGAGAATCTCATGATTACACAAATTCACGTGATAGAATATAATAGGTTGATTTCTGTCTCTGTTCGCTTCCGGTTTTTTGAAATTTAAATTCGCTGAACAGTTCAATTTAGATCGCATGTCTTTATGAATAACTTGCTCGCAGCAGGACTGGGTAATATTGTGGGATTAAAAAATCAGCATATTTTGCTGCGTGGTTATAGAAGTGCTAAGATGATCTCATGACTCCCGAGGAAAATCAAGGAATGGCTCTATATATTGACGTAATGACGTTAATTGATTTGAAAATTCAATTCGAAAAGTTATTCTATTAAGATTGCATTTTGATTGTTGTTTTCAATGTCTGTAAAAAATACCTGATGTCATCAGATGATATTTCGAGGAAAAAATACTGCGCCCCAATCGCAAGAATTTCATGATTACACGAATTCACGTGATAAAATATGAGAGGTTGATTTCCGTACCTTTTCGCTTTCTTTTATTTAGAATATTAATTCGCTGAATAGTTCAATTTAGATCGCAAGTATTCATGGATAACCTGCCCGCTACAGAACTTGGTAATATTGCAAAATTGGAAAATCAGCATATTTTGCCGCGTGGTGATAAGAGTGCTGAAACAAATTCATGACTCCTGGGAAAAATCAAGGAGTAGCTCTATACCTTGACGTAATAACGTTAATTGATTTGAAAATTTAATTCGAAAAGTTATTTTATTGAGATTGCATTTTGATTGTTGTTTTCAATGTCTGTAAGAAGTACCCGATGTTTTTGGCGGATATTTCGGTGAAAATATACTGCGCCCCAATCGCAAGAATCTCATGATTACACGAATTCATGTAATAGAATATGAGAGGTTGATTTCTGTCTCTGTTCGTTTTCGGTTTTTTAAAATTTCAATTAGCTGAATAGTTCAATTTAGATTGCATGTTTTCATGGATAACCTGCTCGCTGCAGGACTGGGTAATATTGCGAAATTAAAAAATCAGCATATTTTGCTGCGTGGTTATAGGAGTGCTAAAATGATCTCATGACTCCCGGAAAAACCAAGGAATGGCACTATACATAGAGACCTAATAACGTTAATTAATTCCAAAATTTAATTCGAAAAGTTATTCTATTGAGATTGCATTTTGATTGTTGTTCTCAATGTCTGTAAAAAATACATGATGTCATCAGATGATATTTCGAGGAAAATATACTGCGCCTGAATCGCAAGAATCTCATGATTACACGAATTCACGTGATAGAATATAAGAGGTTGATTTCCGTATGTGTTCGCTTTCGGTTATTTAAAATTTCAATTCGCTGAATAGTTAAATATAGATCGCAAGTATTTATGGATAATCTACCCGCTACAGGACTTGGTAATATTGCAAAATTGAAAAATTAGCATATTTTGCTGCGTGGTTATAAGAGTGCTAAAATGATCTCATTACTCCTGGGAAAAATCGAGGAATGGCTCTATACCTTGACATAATAACGTTAATTGATTTGAAAATTCAATTCGAAAAGTTATTTTATTGAGATTGCATTTTGATTGTTGTTTCCAATGTCTGTAAGAAATACCTGATGTCTTAAGCGGATATTTCGGGAAAAATATACTGCGCCTCAATCGCAAGAATCTCATGATTACACGAATTCATGTAATAGAATATGAGAGGTTGATTTCTGTCTCTGTTCGCTTTCGGTTTTTTCAAATTTCAATTGGCTGAATAGTTCAATTTAGATCGCATGTATTCATGGATAACCTGCTCGCTGCATGACTGGGTAATATTGTGAGTTTGAAAAATCAGCATATTTTGCTGCGTGGTTATAGGAGTGCTAAAATGATCTCATGACTCCTGGGAAAAATCAAGGAATATCTCTATATATTGACATAATAACGTTAACTGGTTTGAAAATTCAATTCGAAAAGTTATTTGATTGAGATTGCATTTTGATTGTTGTTTTCAATGTCTGTAAAAAATACCTGATGTCATCAGATGATATTTCGAGGAAAATATACTGCCCCCCAATCGCAAGAATTTCATGATTACACGAATTCACGTGATAGAATATAAAAGGTTGATTTCCGTATCTATTCGCTTTCGGTTATTTAAAATTTTAATTCGCTGAATAGTTAAATTCAGATCGCAAGTATTCATGGATAACCTGCCCGCTACAGGACTTGGTAATATTACAAAATTGAAAAAGCATCATATTTTGCTGCGTGGTTATAAGAGTGCTGAAACAAATTCATGACTCTTGGGAAAAATCAAGGATTAGCTCTATACCTTGACATAATAACGTTAATTGATTTGAAAATTTAATTCGAAAAGTTATTTTATTGAGATTGCATTTTGATTGTTGTTTCCAATGTCTGTAAGAAATACCTGATGTCTTCAGATGATATTCCGTGAAAAATATACTGCGCCCCAATCGCAAGAATCTCATGATTACACGAATTCACATGATAGAATATAAGAGGTTGATTTCCGTATCTGTTCGCTTTCGGTTATTTAAAATTTCAATTCGCTGAATAGTTAAATTCAGATCGCAAGTATTTATGGATAACCTACCCGCTACAGGACTTGGTAATATTGCAAAATTGAAAAATCAGCATATTTTGCCGCGTGGTGATAAGAGTGCTGAAACAAATTCATGACTCATGGGAAAAATCAAGGAGTAGCTCTATACCTTGACGTAATAACGTTAATTGATTTGAAAATTTAATTCGAAAAGTTATTTTATTGAGATTGCATTTTGATTGTTGTTTTCAATGTCTGTAAGAAATACCTGATGTCTTCAGATGATATTCCGTGAAAAATATACTGCGCCCCAATCGCAAGAATCTCATGATTACACGAATTCACGTGATAGAATATAATAGGTTGATTTCTGTCTCTTATCGCTTTCGGTTTTTTAAAATTTCAATTGGCTGAACAGTTCAATTTAGATCGCATGCATTCGTAAAAAACTTGCTCGCTGCAGGACTGGGTAATATTGTGAGATTCAAAAATTAGCATATTTTGCTGCGTGGTTATAGGAGTGCTAAAATGATCTCATGACTCCTGGGAAAATTCAAGAAATAGCTCTATATATAGAGACCTAATAACGTTAATTGATTCCAAAATTAAATTGGAAAAGTTATTCTATTGAGATTGCATTTTGATTGTCTTTTTCAATGTCTGTAAGAAATACCTGATGTCTTCAGATGATATTTCGTGAAAAATATACTGCGCCCCAATCGCAAGAAACTCATGATTACACGAATTCACGTGATAGAATATAATAGGTTGATTTCTGTCTCTGTTCGCTTTCAATTTTTTAAAATTTCAATTGGCTGAATAGTTTAATTTAGATCGCAAGTATTCATGGATAACCTGCCCGTTACAGAACTTGGTAATATTGCTGAATTGAAAAATCAGCATATTTTGCTGCGTGGTTACAAGAGTGCTGAAACAAATTCATGACTCCTGGGAAAAATCAAGGTGTTGCTCTATACCGTGACATAATAACGTTAATTGATTTGAAAATTTTATTCGAAAAGTTATTTTATTGAGATTGCATTTTAATTGTTGTTTTCAATGTCTGTAAGGAGTACCTGATGTCTTTATCGGATATTTTAGGAAAAATATACTGCGCCTTAATCGCAAGAATCTCATGATTACACGAATTCATGTAATAGAATATGAGAGGTTGATTTCTGTCTCTGTTCGCTTTCGGTTTTTTAAAATTTCAATTGGCTGCATAGTTCAATTTAGATTGCATGTATTCATGGATAACCTGCTCGCTGCAGGACTGAGTAATATTGTGAGATTGAAAAATCAGCATATTTCGCTGCGTGGTTATGAAAGTGCTAAAATGATCTCATGACTCCTGGGAAAAATCAAGGAATGGCTCTATATATTGACATAATAACCTTAATTGATTCAAAAATTAAATTCGAAAAGTTATTCTATTGAGATTGCATTTTGATTGTCTCTTTCAATGTCTGTAAGAAATACCTGATGTCTTCAGATGATATTTCGTGAAAAATATACTGCGCCCCAATCGCAAGAATCTCATGATTACACGAATTCACGTGATAGAAAATAATAGGTTGATTTCTGTCACTGTTCGCTTTCGGTTTTTTGAAATTTAAATTCGCTGAACAGTTCAATTTAGATCGCATGTCTTCATGAATAACTTGCTCGCAGCAGGACTGGGTAATATTGTGGGATTAAAAAATCAGCATATTTTGCTGCGTGGTTATAGAAGTGCTAAGATGATCTCATGACTCCCGAGGAAAATCAAGGAATGGCTCTATATATTGACGTAATGACGTTAATTGATTTGAAAATTCAATTCGAAAAGTTATTCTATTAAGATTGCATTTTGATTGTTGTTTTCAATGTCTGTAAAAAATACCTGATGTCATCAGATGATATTTCGAGGAAAAAATACTGCGCCCCAATCGCAAGAATTTCATGATTACACGAATTCACGTGATAAAATATGAGAGGTTGATTTCCGTACCTTTTCGCTTTCTTTTATTTAGAATATTAATTCGCTGAATAGTTCAATTTAGATCGCAAGTATTCATGGATAACCTGCCCGCTACAGAACTTGGTAATATTGCAAAATTGGAAAATCAGCATATTTTGCCGCGTGGTGATAAGAGTGCTGAAACAAATTCATGACTCCTGGGAAAAATCAAGGAGTAGCTCTATACCTTGACGTAATAACGTTAATTGATTTGAAAATTTAATTCGAAAAGTTATTTTATTGAGATTGCATTTTGATTGTTGTTTTCAATGTCTGTAAGAAGTACCCGATGTTTTTGGCGGATATTTCGGTGAAAATATACTGCGCCCCAATCGCAAGAATCTCATGATTACACGAATTCATGTAATAGAATATGAGAGGTTGATTTCTGTCTCTGTTCGTTTTCGGTTTTTTAAAATTTCAATTAGCTGAATAGTTCAATTTAGATTGCATGTTTTCATGGATAACCTGCTCGCTGCAGGACTGGGTAATATTGCGAAATTGAAAAATCAGCATATTTTGCTGCGTGGTTATAGGAGTGCTAAAATGATCTCATGACTCCCGGAAAAACCAAGGAATGGCACTATACATAGAGACCTAATAACGTTAATTGATTCCAAAATTTAATTCGAAAAGTTATTCTATTGAGATTGCATTTTGATTGTTGTTCTCAATGTCTGTAAAAAATACATGATGTCATCAGATGATATTTCGAGGAAAATATACTGCGCCCGAATCGCAAGAATCTCATGATTACACGAATTCACGTGATAGAATATAAGAGGTTGATTTCCGTATGTGTTCGCTTTCGGTTATTTAAAATTTCAATTCGCTGAATAGTTAAATATAGATCGCAAGTATTTATGGATAATCTACCCGCTACAGGACTTGGTAATATTGCAAAATTGAAAAATTAGCATATTTTGCTGCGTGGTTATAAGAGTGCTAAAATGATCTCATTACTCCTGGGAAAAATCGAGGAATGGCTCTATACCTTGACATAATAACGTTAATTGATTTGAAAATTCAATTCGAAAAGTTATTTTATTGAGATTGCATTTTGATTGTTGTTTCCAATGTCTGTAAGAAATACCTGATGTCTTAAGCGGATATTTCGGGAAAAATATACTGCGCCTCAATCGCAAGAATCTCATGATTACACGAATTCATGTAATAGAATATGAGAGGTTGATTTCTGTCTCTGTTCGCTTTCGGTTTTTTCAAATTTCAATTGGCTGAATAGTTCAATTTAGATCGCATGTATTCATGGATAACCTGCTCGCTGCATGACTGGGTAATATTGTGAGTTTGAAAAATCAGCATATTTTGCTGCGTGGTTATAGGAGTGCTAAAATGATCTCATGACTCCTGGGAAAAATCAAGGAATATCTCTATATATTGACATAATAACGTTAACTGGTTTGAAAATTCAATTCGAAAAGTTATTTGATTGAGATTGCATTTTGATTGTTGTTTTCAATGTCTGTAAAAAATACCTGATGTCATCAGATGATATTTCGAGGAAAATATACTGCCCCCCAATCGCAAGAATTTCATGATTACACGAATTCACGTGATAGAATATAAAAGGTTGATTTCCGTATCTATTCGCTTTCGGTTATTTAAAATTTTAATTCGCTGAATAGTTAAATTCAGATCGCAAGTATTCATGGATAACCTGCCCGCTACAGGACTTGGTAATATTACAAAATTGAAAAAGCATCATATTTTGCTGCGTGGTTATAAGAGTGCTGAAACAAATTCATGACTCTTGGGAAAAATCGAGGATTAGCTCTATACCTTGACATAATAACGTTAATTGATTTGAAAATTTAATTCGAAAAGTTATTTTATTGAGATTGCATTTTGATTGTTGTTTCCAATGTCTGTAAGAAATACCTGATGTCTTCAGATGATATTCCGTGAAAAATATACTGCGCCCCAATCGCAAGAATCTCATGATTACACGAATTCACATGATAGAATATAAGAGGTTGATTTCCGGATCTGTTCGCTTTCGGTTATTTAAAATTTCAATTCGCTGAATAGTTAAATTCAGATCGCAAGTATTTATGGATAACCTACCCGCTACAGGACTTGGTAATATTGCAAAATTGAAAAATCAGCATATTTTGCCGCGTGGTGATAAGAGTGCTGAAACAAATTCATGACTCATGGGAAAAATCAAGGAGTAGCTCTATACCTTGACGTAATAACGTTAATTGATTTGAAAATTTAATTCGAAAAGTTATTTTATTGAGATTGCATTTTGATTGTTGTTTTCAATGTCTGTAAGAAATACCTGATGTCTTCAGATGATATTCCGTGAAAAATATACTGCGCCCCAATCGCAAGAATCTCATGATTACACGAATTCACGTGATAGAATATAATAGGTTGATTTCTGTCTCTTATCGCTTTCGGTTTTTTAAAATTTCAATTGGCTGAACAGTTCAATTTAGATCGCATGCATTCGTAAAAAACTTGCTCGCTGCAGGACTGGGTAATATTGTGAGATTCAAAAATTAGCATATTTTGCTGCGTGGTTATAGGAGTGCTAAAATGATCTCATGACTCCTGGGAAAATTCAAGAAATAGCTCTATATATAGAGACCTAATAACGTTAATTGATTCCAAAATTAAATTGGAAAAGTTATTCTATTGAGATTGCATTTTGATTGTCTTTTTCAATGTCTGTAAGAAATACCTGATGTCTTCAGATGATATTTCGTGAAAAATATACTGCGCCCCAATCGCAAGAAACTCATGATTACACGAATTCACGTGATAGAATATAATAGGTTGATTTCTGTCTCTGTTCGCTTTCAATTTTTTAAAATTTCAATTGGCTGAATAGTTTAATTTAGATCGCAAGTATTCATGGATAACCTGCCCGTTACAGAACTTGGTAATATTGCAGAATTGGAAAATCAGCATATTTTGCTGCGTGGTTACAAGAGTGCTGAAACAAATTCATGACTTCTGGGAAAAATCAAGGTGTTGCTCTATACCGTGACATAATAACGTTAATTGATTTGAAAATTTTATTCGAAAAGTTATTTTATTGAGATTGCATTTTAATTGTTGTTTTCAATGTCTGTAAGGAGTACCTGATGTCTTTATCGGATATTTTAGGAAAAATATACTGCGCCTTAATCGCAAGAATCTCATGATTACACGAATTCATGTAATAGAATATGAGAGGTTGATTTCTGTCTCTGTTCGCTTTCGGTTTTTTAAAATTTCAATTGGCCGCATAGTTCAATTTAGATTGCATGTATTCATGGATAACCTGCTCGCTGCAGGACTGAGTAATATTGTGAGATTGAAAAATCAGCATATTTCGCTGCGTGGTTATGAAAGTGCTAAAATGATCTCATGACTCCTGGGAAAAATCAAGGAATGGCTCTATATATTGACATAATAACCTTAATTGATTCAAAAATTAAATTCGAAAAGTTATTCTATTGAGATTGCATTTTGATTGTCTCTTTCAATGTCTGTAAGAAATACCTGATGTCTTCAGATGATATTTCGTGAAAAATATACTGCGCCCCAATCGCAAGAATCTCATGATTACACGAATTCACGTGATAGAAAATAATAGGTTGATTTCTGTCACTGTTCGCTTTCGGTTTTTTAAAATTTCAATTGGCTGAATAGTTCAATTTAGATCGCGTGTATTTATGGATAGCCTGCTCGCTGCAGCACTGGGTAATATTGCGAAATTGAAAAATTAGCATATTTTGCTGTGTGGTTATAAGAGTGCTAAAATGATCTCATGACACCTGGGAAAAATCAAGGAATAGCTCTATATATTGACATAATAACCTTAATTGATTTGAAAATTCAATTCGAAAAGTTATTCGATGGAGATTGCATTTTGATTGTTGTTTGCAATGTCTGTAAAAAATACCTGATGTCATCAGATGATATTTCGAGGAAAATATACTGAACCCCAATCGCAAGAATTTCATGATTACACGAATTCACGTGATAGAATATAATGGGTTGATTTCTGTCTCTGTTCGCTTTCGGTTTTTTAAAATTTCAATTGGCTGAACAGTTCAATTGAGATCGCATGTATTCATGAATAACTTGCTCGCTGCAGGACTAAGTAATATTGTAATATTAAAAAATCAGCATATTTTGCTGCGTGGTTATAGGAGTGCTAAAATGATCTCATGACTCCTGGGAAAAATCAAGGAATGGCTCTATATATAGACCTAATAACGTTAATTGATTCCAAAATTTGATTCGAAAAGTTATTCGATTGAGATTCTATTTTGTTTGATGTTTTCAATGTCTGTAAGAAATACCTGATGTCTTCAGATGATATTTCGGGAAAAATATACTGCGCTCCAATCGCAAGAATCTCATGATTACACGAATTCACGTGATAGAATATAATGGGTTGATTTCTGTCTCTGTTCGCTTCCGGTTTTTTAAAATTTCAATTGGCTGAATAGTTCAATTTAGATCACATGTATTCATGGATAGCCTGCTCGCTGCAGGACTGAGTAATATTGTGAGATTGAAAAATCAGCATATTTTTCTTGGTGGTTATAAGAGTGCTGAAACAAATTCATGACTCCTGGGAAAAATCAAGGAGTAGCTCTATACCTTGACATAATAACGTTAATTGATTTGAAAATTCAATACCAAAAGTTATTTTATTGAGATTGCATTTTGATTGTTGTTTCAGTGTCTGTAAGAAATACATGATCTCTTCAGATGATATTTCGTGAAAAATATACTGCGCCCCAATCGCGAGAATCTTATGATTACACGAATTCACGTGATAGAATGTAATAGGTTGATTTCTGTCTCTGTTCGCTTTCGGTTTTTTAAACTTTCAATTCGCTGAATAGTTGAATTTAGATCGCAAGTTTTCATAGATAACCTGCTCGCTGCAGGACTGGGTAATATTGTGAGATTGAAAAATCAGCATATTTTGCTGCGTGGTTATGAGAGTGCTAAAATGATCTAATGACTCCAAGGAAAAATCAAGGAATGGCTCTATATATAGAGACCTAATAACGTTAATTGATTCCAAAATTTAATTCGAAAAGTTATTTTATTGAGATTGCATTTTGATTGTCTTTTTCAATGTCTGTAAGAAATACCTGATGCCTTCAGATGATATTTCGTGAAAAATATACTGCGCCCCAATCGCAAGAATCTCATGATTACACGAATTCACATGATAGAATATAAGAGGTTGATTTCCGTATCTGTTCGCTTTCGGTTATTTAAAATTTCAATTCGCTGAATAGTTAAATTCAGATCGCAAGTATTTATGGATAACCTACCCGCTACAGGACTTGGTAATATTGCAAAATTGAAAAATCAGCATATTTTGCCGCGTGGTGATAAGAGTGCTGAAACAAATTCATGACTCCTGGGAAAAATCAAGGAGTAGCTCTATACCTTGACGTAATAACGTTAATTGATTTGAAAATTGAATTCGAAAAGTTATTTTATTGAGATTGCATTTTGATTGTTGTTTTCAATTTCTGTAAGAAGTACCCGATGTTTTTGGCGGATATTTCGGTGAAAATATACTGCGCCTCAATCGCAAGAATCTCATGATTACACGAATTCATGTAATAGAATATGAGAGGTTGATTTCTGTCTCTGTTCGCTTTCGGTTTTTTAAAATTTCAATTGGCTGAATAGTTCAATTTAGATCGCATGTTTTCATGGATAACCTGCTCGCTGCAGGACTGGGTAATATTGCGAAATTGAAAAATCAGCATATTTTGCTGCGTGGTTATAGGAGTGCTAAAATGATCTCATGACTCCCGGGAAAAATCAAGGAATGGCACTATATATAGAGACCTAATAACGTTAATTGATTCCAAAATTTAATTCGAAAAGTTATTCTATTGAGATTGCATTTTGATTGTTGTTTTCAATGTCTGTAAAAAATACATGATGTCATCAGATGATATTTCGAGGAAAATATACTGCGCCCGAATCGCAAGAATCTCATGATTACACGAATTCACGTGATAGAATATAAGAGGTTGATTTCCGTATCTGTTCGCTTTCGGTTATTTAAAATTTCAATTCGCTGAATAGTTAAATATAGATCGCAAGTATTTATGGATAATCTACCCGCTACAGGACTTGGTAATATTGCAAAATTGAAAAATTAGCATATTTTGCTGCGTGGTTATAAGAGTGCTTAAATGATCTCATGACTCCTGGGAAAAATCAAGGAATGGCTCTATACCTTGACATAATAACGTTAATTGATTTGAAAATTTAATTCGAAAAGTTATTTTATTGAGATTGCATTTTGATTGTTGTTTCCAATGTCTGTAAGAAATACCTGATGTCTTAAGTGGATATTTCGGGAAAAATATACTGCGCCTCAATCGCAAGAATCTCATGATTACACGAATTCATGTAATAGAATATGAGAGGTTGATTTCTGTCTCTGTTCGCTTTCGGTTTTTTAAAATTTCAATTGGCTGAATAGTTCAATTTAGATCGCATGTATTCATGGATAACCTGCTCGCTGCATGACTGGGTAATATTGTGAGATTGAAAAATCAGCATATTTTGCTGCGTGGTTATAGGAGTGCTAAAATGATCTCATGACTCCTGGGAAAAATCAAGGAATATCTCCATATATTGACATAATAACGTTAGCTGATTTGAAAATTCAATTCGAAAAGTTATTTGATTGAGATTGCTTTTTGATTGTTGTTTTCAATGTCTGTAAAAAATACCTGATGTCATCAGATGATATTTCGAGGAAAATATACTGCGCCCCAATCGCAAGAATTTCATGATTACACGAATTCACGTGATAGAATATAAAAGGTTGATTTCCGTATCTATTCGCTTTCGGTTATTTAAAATTTTAATTCGCTGAATAGTTAAATTCAGATCGCAAGTATTCATGGTTAACCTGCCCGCTACAGGACTTGGTGATATTGCAAAATTGAAAAAGCATCATATTTTGCTGCGTGGTTATAAGAGTGCTGAAACAAATTCATGACTCTTGGGAAAAATCAAGGATTAGCTCTATACCTTGACATAATAACGTTAATTGATTTAAAAATTTAATTCGAAAAGTTATTTTATTGAGATTGCATTTTGATAGTTGTTTCCAATGTCTGTCAGAAATACCTGATGTCTTCAGATGATATTCTGTGAAAAATATACTGCGCCCCAATCGCAAGAATCTCATGATTACACGAATTCACGTGATAGAATATAATAGGTTGATTTCTGTCTTTGTTCGCTTTCGGTTTTTTAAAATTTCAATTGGCTGAACAGTTCAATTTAGATCGCATGTATTTGTAAAAAACTTGCTCGCTGCAGGACTGGGTAATATTGTGAGATTCAAAAATTAGCATATTTTGCTGCGTGGTTATAGGAGTGCTAAAATGATCTCATGACTCCTGGGAAAATTCAAGAAATAGCTCTATATATAGAGACCTAATAACGTTAATTGATTCCAAAATTAAATTGGAAAAGTTATTCTATTGAGATTGCATTTTGATTGTCTTTTTCAATGTCTGTAAGAAATACCTGATGTCTTCAGATGATATTTCGTGAAAAATATACTGCGCCCCAATCGCAAGAAACTCATGATTACACGAATTCACGTGATAGAATATAATAGGTTGATTTCTGTCTGTGTTCGCTTTCAATTTTTAAAAATTTCAATTGACTGAATAGTTTAATTTAGATCGCAAGTATTCATGGATAACCTGCCCGTTACAGAACTTGGTAATATTGCAGAATTGGAAAATCAGCATATTTTGCTGCGTGGTTACAAGAGAGCTGAAACAAATTCATGACTCCTGGGAAAAATCAAGGTGTAGCTCTATACCTTGACATAATAACGTTAATTGATTTGAAAATTTTATTCGAAAAGTTATTTTATTGAGATTGCATTTTAATTGGTGTTTTCAATGTCTGTAAGAAGTACCTGATGTCTTTATTAGATATTTTAGGAAAAATATACTGCGCCTCAATCGCAAGAATCTCATGATTACACGAATTCATGTAATAGAATATGAGAGGTTGATTTCTGTCTCTGTTCGCTTTCGGTTTTTTAAAATTTCAATTGGCTGAACAGTTCAATTTAGATCGCATGTATTCATGAATTACTTGCTCGCTGCAGGACTAAGTAATATTGTAAGATTAAAAAATCAGCATATTTTGCTGCGTGGTTATAGGAGTGCTAAAATGATCTCATGACTCCTGGGAAAAATCAAGGAATGGCTCTATATATAGACCTAATAACGTTAATTGATTCCAAAATTTGATTCGAAAAGTTATTCGATTGAGATTCTATTTTGTTTGATGTTTTCAATGTCTGTAAGAAATACCTGATGTCTTCAGATGATATTTCGGGAAAAATATACTGCGCTCCAATCGCAAGAATCTCATGATTACACGAATTCACGTGATAGAATATAATAGGTTGATTTCTGTCTCTGTTCGCTTCCGGTTTTTTAAAATTTCAATTGGCTGAATAGTTCAATTTAGATCACATGTATTCATGGATAGCCTGCTCGCTGCAGGACCGAGTCATATTGTGAGATTGAAAAATCAGCATATTTTTCTTGGTGGTTATAAGAGTGCTGAAACAAATTCATGACTACTGGGAAAAATCAAGGAGTAGCTCTATACCTTGACATAATAACGTTAATTGATTTGAAAATTCAATACCAAAAGTTATTTTATTGAGATTGCATTTTGATTGTTGTTTCAGTGTCTGTAAGAAATACATGATCTCTTCAGATGATATTTCGTGAAAAATATACTGCGCCCCAATCGCGAGAATCTCATGATTACACGAATTCACGTGATAGAATATAATAGGTTGATTTCCGTCTCTGTTCGCTTCCGGTTTTTTAAAATTTCAATTGGCTGAATAGTTCAATTTAGATCGCATGTATTCATGAATAACTTGCTCGCTGCAGGACTGAGTAATATTGTAAGATTAAAAAATCACCATATTTTGCTGCATTGTTATAGGAGTGCTAAAATGATCTCATGTCTCCTGGGAAAAATCAAGGAATGGCTCTATATATAGACCTAATAACGTTAATTGATTCCAAAATTTGATTCGAAAATTTATTCTATTGACATTGCATTTTGTTTGATGTTTTCAATGTCTGTAAGAAATACCTGATGTCTTCAGATGATATTTCGGGAAAAATATACTGCGCCCCAATCGCAAGAATCTCATGATTACACGAATTCACGTGATAGAATATGAGAGGTTAATTTCTGTCTCTGTTCGCTTTCGGTTTTTTAAAATTTCAATTGGCTAAATAGTTCAATTGAGATCGCATGTATTCATTGATAACCTGCTCGCTGCAGGAATGGGTAATATTGTGAGATTGAAAAATCAGCATATTTTGCTGCGTGGTTATGAGAGTGCTAAAATGATCTCATGAATCCTGGGAAAAATCAAGGAATATCTCTATATATAGAGACCTAATAAAGTCAATTGATTCCAAAATTTAATTGGAAAAGTTATTCTATTGAGATTGCATTTTGATTGTCTTTTTCAATGTCTGTAAGAAATACCTGAGGTCTTCAGATGATATTTCGTGAAAAATATACTGCGCCCCAATCGCAAGAAACTCATGATTACATGAATTCACGTGATAGAATATAATAGGTTGATTTCTGTCTCTGTTCGCTTCCGCTTTTTAAAATTTAAATTCACTGAACAGTTCAATTTAGATCGCATGTTTTCATGAATAACTTGCTCGCAGCAGGACTGGGTAATATTGTGAGATTAAAAAATCAGCGTATTTTGCTGCGTGGTTATAGAAGTGCTAAAATGATCTCATGACTCCCGGGGAAAATCAAGGAATGGCTCTATATATTGACGTAATAACGTTAATTGATTTGAAAATTCAATTCGAAAAGTTATTCGATTGAGATTGCATTTTGATTGTTGTTTTCAATGTCTGTAAAAAATACCTGATGTCATCAGATGATATTTCGAGGAAAATATACTGCGCCCCAATCGCAAGAATTTCATGATTACACGAATTCACGTGATAGAATATAAGAGGTTGATTTCCGTATCTATTCGCTTTCGGTTATTTAAAATTTTAATTCGCTGAATAGTTAAATTTAGATCGCAAGTATTCATGGATAACCTGCCCGCTACAGAACTTGGTAATATTGCAAAATTGAAAAATCAGCATATTTTGCTGCGTGGTTACAAGAGTGCTGAAACAAATTCATGACACCTGGGAAAAATCAAGGAGTAGCTCTATACCTTGCCATAATAACGTTAATTGATTTAAAAATTTTATTCGAAAAGTTATTTTATTGAGATTCCATTTTAATTGTTGTTTTCAATGTCTGTAAGAAGTACCTGATGTCTTTAGCGGATATTTTAGGAAAAATATACTGCGCCTCAATCGCAAGAATCTCATGATTACACGAATTCATGTAATAGAATATGAGAGGACGATTTCTGTCTCTGTTCGCTTTCGGTTTTTTAAAATTTCAATTCGCTGAATAGTTCGATTTAGATCGCATGTATTCATGGATAACCTGCTCGCCGCAGGACTGAGTATTATTGTGAGATTGAAAGATCAGCATATTTTGCTGTGTGGTTATGAGAGTGCTAAAATGATCTTATGACTCCTGGGAAAAATCAAGGAATGGCTCTATATATTGACATAATAACCTTAATTGATTCCAAAATTTAATTGGAAAAGTTATTCTATTGAGATTGCATTTTGATTGTCTTTTTCAATGTCTGTAAGAAATACCTGATGTCTTCAGATGATATTTCGTGAAAAATATACTGCGCCCCAATCGCAAGAATCTCATGATTACACGAATTCACGTGATAGAATATAATAGGTTGATTTCTGTCTCTGTTCGCTTTCGGTTTTTTAAAATTTTAATTGGCTGAACAGTTCAATTTAGATCACATGTATTCTCGGATAGCCTGCTCGCTGCAGGACTGGGTAATATTGCGAAATTGAAAAATTAGCATATTTTGCTGCGTGGTTATAAGAGTGCTAAAATGATCCCATGACTCCTGGGAAAAATCAAGGAATGGCTCTATATATTGACATAAAAACCTTAATTGATTTGAAAATTCAATTCGAAAAGTTGTCCGATTGAGATTGCATTTCGATTGTTGTTTTCAATGTCTGTAAAAAATACCTGATGTCATCAGATGATATTTCGGGAAAAATATACTGCGCCTCATTCGCAAGAATCTCATGATTACACGAATTCATGTAGTAGAATATGAGAGGTTGATTTCTGTCTCTGTTCGCTTTCGGTATTTTAAAATTTCAATTGGCTAAATAGTTCAATTGATATCGCATGTATTCATTGATAACCTGCTCGCTGCAAGACTGGGTAATATTGTGAGATTGATAAATCTGCATATTTTGCTGCGTGGTTAAGAGAGTGCTAAAATGATCTCATGACTCCCGGGGAAAATCAAGAAATGGCTCTATATATTGACGTAATAACGTTAATTGATTTGAAAATTCTATTCGGAAAGTTATTCGATTGAGATTGCATTTTGATTGTTGTTTTCAATGTCTGTAAAAAATACCTGATGTCATCAGATGATATTTCGAGGAAAATATACTGCCCCCCAATCGCAAGAATTTCATGATCACACGAATTCACGTGATAGAATATAAAAGGTTGATTTCCGTATCTATTCGCTTTCGGTTATTTAAAATTTCAATTCGCTGAATAGTTAAATTCAGATTGCAAGTATTTATGGATAACCTACCCGCTACAGGACTTGGTAATATTGCAAAATTGAAAAATCAGCATATTTTGCCGCGTGGTGATAAGAGTGCTGAAACAAATTCATGACTCATGGGAAAAATCAAGGAGTAGCTCTATACCTTGACGTAATAACGTTAATTTATTTGAAAATTTAATTCGAAAAGTTATTTTATTGAGATTGCATTTTGATTGTTGTTTTCAATGTCTGTAAGAAATACCTGATGTCTTCAGATGATATTCCGTGAAAAATATACTGCGCCCCAATCGCAAGAATCTCATGATTACACGAATTCACGTGATAGAATATAATAGGTTGATTTCTGTCTTTGTTCGCTTTCGGTTTTTTAAAATTTCAATTAGCTGAACAGTTCAATTTAGATCGCATGTATTCGTAAAAAACTTGCTCGCTGCAGGACTGGGTAATATTGTGAGATTCAAAAATTAGCATATTTTTCTGCGTGGTTATAGGAGTGCTAAAATGATCTCATGACTCCTGGGAAAATTCAAGAAATAGCTCCATATATAGAGACCTAATAACGTTAATTGATTCCAAAATTAAATTGGAAAAGTTATTCTATTGAGATTGCATTTTGATTGTCTTTTTCAATGTCTGTAAGAAATACCTGATGTCTTCAGATGATATTTCGTGAAAAATATACTGCGCCCCAATCGCAAGAAACTCATGATTACACGAATTCACGTAATAGAATATAATAGGTTGATTTCTGTCTCTGTTCGCTTTCAATTTTTGAAAATTTCAATTGGCTGAATAGTTTAATTTAGATCGCAAGTATTCATGGATAACCTGCCCGTTACAGAAATTGGTAATATTGCAAAATTGGAAAATCAGCATATTTTGCTGCGTGGTTACAAGAGTGCTGAAACAAATTCATGACTCCTGGGAAAAATCAAGGTGTTGCTCTATACCTTGACATAATAACGTTAATTGATTTGAAAATTTTATTCGAAAAGTTATTTTATTGAGATTGCATTTTAATTGTTGTTTTTAATGTCTGTAAGAAGTACCTGATGTCTTTATCGGATATTTTAGGAAAAATATACTGCGCCTCAATCGCAAGAATCTCATGATTACACGAATTCATGTAATAGAATATGAGAGGTTGATTTCTGTCTCTGTTCGCTTTCGGTTTTTTAAAATTTCAATTGGCTGCGTAGTTCAATTTAGATTGCATGTATTCATGGATAACCTGCTCGCTGCAGGACTGAGTAATATTGTGAGATTGAAAAATCAGCATATTTCGCTGCGTGGTTATGAAAGTGCTAAAATGATCTCATGACTCCTGGGAAAAATCAAGGAATGGCTCTATATATTGACATAATAACCTTAATTGATTCAAAAATTAAATTCGAAAAGTTATTCTATTGAGATTGCATTTTGATTGTCTCTTTCAATGTCTGTAAGAAATACCTGATGTCTTCAGATGATATTTCGTGAAAAATATACTGCGCCCCAATCGCAAGAATCTCATGATTACACGAATTCACGTGATAGAAAATAATAGGTTGATTTCTGTCTCTGTTCGCTTTCGGTTTTTTAAAATTTCAATTGGCTGAATAGTTCAATTTTGATCGCGTGTATTTATGGATAGCCTGCTCGCTGCAGCACTGGGAAATATTGCGAAATTGAAAAATTAGCATATTTTGCTGTGTGGTTATAAAAGTGCTAAAATGATCTCATGACACCTGGGAAAAATCAAGGAATAGCTCTATATATTGACATAATAACCTTAATTGATTTGAAAATTCAATTCGAAAAGTTATTCGATTGAGATTGCATTTTGATTGTTGTTTGCAATGTCTGTAAAAAATACCTGATGTCATCAGATGATAATTCGAGGAAAATATACTGAACCCCAATCGCAAGAATTTCATGATTACACGAATTCACGTGATAGAATATAATAGGTTGATTTCTGTCTCTGTTCGCTTTCGGTTTTTTAAAATTTCAATTGGCTGAACAGTTCAATTTAGATCGCATGTATTCATGAATAACTTGCTCGCTGCAGGACTAAGTAATATTGTAAGATTAAAAAATCAGCATATTTTGCTGCGTGGTCATAGGAGTGCTAAAATGATCTAATGACTCCTGGGAAAAATCAAGGAATGGCTCTATATATAGACCTAATAACGGTAATTGATTCCAAAATTTGATTCGAAAAGTTATTCGATTGAGATTCTATTTTGTTTGATGTTTTCAATGTCTGTAAGAAATACCTGATGTCTTCAGATGATATTTCGGGAAAAATATACTGCGCTCCAATCGCAAGAATCTCATGATTACACGAATTCACGTGATAGAATATAATAGGTTGATTTCTGTCTCTGTTCGCTTCCGGTTTTTTAAAATTTCAATTGGCTGAATAGTTCAATTTAGATCACATGTATTCATGGATAGCCTGCTCGCTGCAGGACTGAGTAATATTGTGAGATTGAAAAATCAGCATATTTTTCTTAGTGGTTATAAGAGTGCTGAAACAAATTCATGACTCCTGGGAAAAATCAAGGAGTAGCTCTATACCTTGACATAATAACGTTAATTGATTTGAAAATTCAATACCAAAAGTTATTTTATTGAGATTGCATTTTGATTGTTGTTTCAGTGTCTGTAAGAAATACATGATCTCTTCAGATGATATTTCGTAAAAAAAATATACTGCGCCCCAATCGCGAGAATCTTATGATTACACGAATTCACGTGATAGAATGTAATAGGTTGATTTCTGTCTCTGTTCGCTTTCGGTTTTTTAAACTTTCAATTCGCTGAATAGTTGAATTTAGATCGCAAGTTTTCATAGATAACCTGCTCGCTGCAGGACTGGGTAATATTGTGAGATTGAAAAATCAGCATATTTTGCTGCGTGGTTATAAGAGTGCTAAAATGATCTAATGACTCCAAGGAAAAATCAAGGAATGGCTCTATACATAGAGACCTAATAACGTTAATTGATTCCAAAATTTAATTCGAAAAGTTATTTTATTGAGATTGCATTTTGATTGTCTTTCTCAGTGTCTGTAAGAAATACCTGATGCCTTCAGATGATATTTCGTGAAAAATATACTGCGCCCCAATCGCAAGAATCTCATGATTACACGAATTCACATGATAGAATATAAGAGGTTGATTTCCGTATCTGTTCGCTTTCGGTTATTTAAAATTTCAATTCGCTGAATAGTTAAATTCAGATCGCAAGTATTTATGGATAACCTACCCGCTACAGGACTTGGTAATATTGCAAAATTGAAAAATCAGCATATTTTGCCGCGTGGTGATAAGAGTGCTGAAACAAATTCATGACTCCTGGGAAAAATCAAGGAGTAGCTCTATACCTTGACGTAATAACGTTAATTGATTTGAAAATTTAATTCGAAAAGTTATTTTATTGAGATTGCATTTTGATTGTTGTTTTCAATTTCTGTAAGAAGTACCCGATGTTTTTGGCGGATATTTCGGTGAAAATATACTGCGCCTCAATCGCAAGAATCTCATGATTACACGAATTCATGTAATAGAATATGAGAGGTTGATTTCTGTCTCTGTTCGCTTTCGGTTTTTTAAAATTTCAATTCGCTGAATAGTTGAATTTAGATCGCAAGTTTTCATAGATAACCTGCTCGCTGCAGGACTGGGTAATATTGCGAAATTGAAAAATCAGCATATTTTGCTGCGTGGTTATAGAAGTGCTAAAATGATCTCATGACTCCCGGGAAAAATCAAGGAATAGCACTATATATAGAGACCTAATAACGTTAATTGATTCCAAAATTTAATTCGAAAAGTTATTCTATTGAGATTGCATTTTGATTGTTGTTTTCAATGTCTGTAAAAAATACATGATGTCATCAGATGATATTTCGAGGAAAATATACTGCGCCCGAATCGCAAGAATCTCATGATTACACGAATTCACGTGATAGAATATAAGAGGTTGATTTCCGTATCTGTTCGCTTTCGGTTATTTAAAATTTCAATTCGCTGAATAGTTAAATATAGATCGCAAGTATTTATGGATAATCTACCCGCTACAGGACTTGGTAATATTGCAAAATTGAAAAATTAGCATATTTTGCTGCGTGGTTATAAGAGTGCTTAAATGATCTCATGACTCCTGGGAAAAATCAAGGAATGGCTCTATACCTTGACATAATAACGTTAATTGATTTGAAAATTTAATTCGGAAAGTTATTTTATTGAGATTGCATTTTGATTGTTGTTTCCAATGTCTGTAAGAAATACCTGATGTCTTAAGTGGATATTTCGGGAAAAATATACTGCGCCTCAATCGCAAGAATCTCATGATTACACGAATTCATGTAATAGAATATGAGAGGTTGATTTCTGTCTCTGTTCGCTTTCGGTTTTTTAAAATTTCAATTGGCTGAATAGTTCAATTTAGATCGCATGTATTCATGGATAACCTGCTCGCTGCAGGACTGGGTAATATTGCGAAATTGAAAAATCAGCATATTTTGCTGCGTGGTTATAGGAGTGCTAAAATGATCTCATGACCCCCGGGAAAAATCAAGGAATGGCACTATATATAGAGACCTAATAACGTTAATTGATTCCAAAATTTAATTCGAAAAGTTATTCTATTGAGATTGCATTTTGATTGTTGTTTTCAATGTCTGTAAAAAATACATGATGTCATCAGATGATATTTCGAGGAAAATATACTGCGCCCGAATCGCAAGAATCTCATGATTACACGAATTCACGTGATAGAATATAAGAGGTTGATTTCCGTATCTATTCGCTTTCGGTTATTTAAAATTTTAATTCGCTGAATAGTTAAATTCAGATCGCAAGTATTCATGGATAACCTGCCCGCTACAGGACTTGGTGATATTGCAAAATTGAAAAAGCATCATATTTTGCTGCGTGGTTATAAGAGTGCTAAAACAAATTCATGACTCTTGGGAAAAATCAAGGATTAGCTCTATACCTTGACATAATAACGTTAATTGATTTGAAAATTTAATTCGAAAAGTTATTTTATTGAGATTGCATTTTGATTGTTGTTTCCAATGTCTGTCAGAAATACCTGATGTCTTCAGATGATATTCCGTGAAAAATATACTTCGCCCCAATCGCAAGAATCTCATGATTACACGAATTCACTTGATAGAATATAATAGGTTGATTTCTGTCTTTGTTCGCTTTCGGTTTTTTAAAATTTCAATTGGCTGAACAGTTCAATTTAGATCGCATGTATTCGTAAAAAACTTGCTCGCTGCAGGACTGGGTAATATTGTGAGATTCAAAAATTAGCATATTTTGCTGCGTGGTTATAGAAGTGCTAAAATGATCTCATGACTCCTGGGAAAATTCAAGAAATAGCTCTATATATAGAGACCTAATAACGTTAATTGATTCCAAAATAAAATTGGAAAAGTTATTCTATTGAGATTGCATTTTGATTGTCTTTTTCAATGTCTGTAAGAAATACCTGATGTCTTCAGATGATATTTCGTGAAAAATATACTGCGCCCCAATCGCAAGAAACTCATGATTACACGAATTTACGTAATAGAATATAATAGGTTGATTTCTGTCTGTGTTCGCTTTCAATTTTTTAAAATTTCAATTGACTGAATAGTTTAATTTAGATCAGAAGTATTCATGGATAACCTGCCCGTTACAGAACTTGGTAATATTGCAGAATTGGAAAATCAGCATATTTTGCTGCGTGGTTACAAGAGTGCTGAAACAAATTCATGACTCCTGGGAAAAATCAAGGTGTAGCTCTATACCCTGACATAATAAAGTTAATTGATTTGAAAATTTTATTCGAAAAGTTATTTTATTGAGATTGCATTTTAATTGGTGTTTTCAATGTCTGTAAGAAGTACCTGATGTCTTTATCGGATATTTTAGGAAAAATATACTGCGCCTCAATCGCAAGAATCTCATGATTACACGAATTCATGTAATAGAATATGAGAGGTTGATTTCTGTCTCTGTTCGCTTTCGGTTTTTAAAAATTTTAATTGGCTGAACAGTTCAATTTAGATCGCATGTATTCATGAATAACTTGCTCGCTGCAGGACTAAGTAATATAGTAAGATTAAAAAATCAGCATATTTTTCTTGGTGGTTATAAGAGTGCTGAAACAAATTCATGACTCCTGGGAAAAATCAAGGAGTAGCTCTATACCTTGACATAATAACGTTAATTGATTTGAAAATTCAATACCAAAAGTTATTTTATTGAGATTGCATTTTGATTGTTGTTTCAGTGTCTGTAAGAAATACATGATCTCTTCAGATGATATTTCGTGAAAAATATACTGCGCCCCAATCGCGAGAATCTCATGATTACACGAATTCACGTAATAGAATATAATAGGTTGATTTCTGTCTCTGTTCGCTTCCGGTTTTTTGAAATTTAAATTCGCTGGACAGTTCAATTTAGATCGCATGTCTTCATGAATAACTTGCTCGCAGCAGGACTGAGTAATATTGTGAGATTGAAAAATCAGCATATTTTTCTTGGTGGTTATAAGAGTGCTGAAACAAATTCATGACTCCTGGGAAAAATCAAGGAGTAGCTCTATACCTTGACATAATAACGTTAATTGATTTGAAAATTCAATACCAAAAGTTATTTTATTGAGATTGCATTTTGATTGTTGTTTCAGTGTCTGTAAGAAATACATGATCTCTTCAGATGATATTTCGTGAAAAATATACTGCGCCCCAATCGCGAGAATCTCATGATTACACGAATTTACGTAATAGAATATAATAGGTTGATTTCTGTCTCTGTTCGCTTCCGGTTTTTTGAAATTTAAATTCGCTGGACAGTTCAATTTAGATCGCATGTCTTCATGAATAACTTGCTCGCAGCAGGACTGAGTAATATTGTGGGATTAAAAAATCAGCATATTTTGCTGCGTGGTTATAGAAGTGCTAAGATGATCTCATGACTCCCGAGGAAAATCAAGGAATGGCTCTATATATTGACGTAATAACGTTAATTGATTTGAAAATTCAATTCGAAAAGTTATTCGATTGAGATTGCATTTTGATTGTTGTTTTCAATGTCTGTAAAAAATACCTGGTGTCATTAGATGATATTTCGAGGAAAATATACTGCGCCCCAATCGCAAGAATTTCATGATTACACGAATTCTTGTGATAGAATATAAGAGGTTGATTTCCGTATCTATTCGCTTTCGGTTATATAAAATTTTAATTCGCTGAATAGTTAAATTTAGATCGCAAGTATTCATGGATAACCTGCCCGCTACAGAACTTAATAATATTGCAAAATTGAAAAATCAGCATATTTTGCTGCGTGGTTACAAGAGTGCTGAAACAAATTCATGACTCCTGGGAAAAATCAAAGAGTAGCTCTATACCTTAACATAATAACGTTAATTGATTTGAAAATTTATTTCGAAAAGTTATTTTATTGAGATTGCATTTTAATTGTTGTTTTCAATGTCTGTATGAAGTACCTGATGTCTTTAGCGGATATTTTGGGAAAAATATACTGCGCCTCAATCGCAAGAATCTCATGATTACACGAATTCATGTAATAGAATATGAGAGGTTGATTTCTGTCTCTGTTCGCTTTCGGTTTTTTAAAATTTCAATTGGCTGCATAGTTCAATTTAGATTGCATGTATTCATGGATAACCTGCTCGCTGCAGGACTGAGTATTATTGTGAGATTAAAAAATCAGCATATTTTGCTGCGTGGTTATGAGAGTGCTAAAATGATGTAATGACTCCAGGGAAAAATCAAGGAATGGCTCTATATATAGAGACCTAATAACGTTAATTGATTCCAAAATTTAATTCGAATAGTTATTTTATTGAGATTGCATTTTGATTGTCTTTTTCAATGTCTGTAAGAAATACCTGATGTCTTCAGATGATATTTCGTGAAAAATATACTGCGCCCCAATCGCAAGAATCTCATGATTACACGAATTCACGTGATAGAATATAATAGGTTGATTTCTGTCTTTGTTCGCTTTCGGTTTTTTAAAATTTCAATTGGCTGAATAGTTCAATTTAGATCGCATGTATTCACGGATAGCCTGCTCGCTGCAGAACTCGGTAATATTGCTAAATTGAAAAATCAGCATATTTTGCTGCGTGGTTATAGGAGTGCTAAAATGATCTCATGACTCCCGGGAAAAATCAAGGAATGGCTCTAGATATTGACATAATAACATTCGTTGATTTGAAAATTCATTTCGAAAAGTTATTCGATTGAGATTGCATTTTGATTGTTGTTTTCAATGTCTGTAAAAAATACATGATGTCATCAGATGATATTTCGAGGAAAATATACTGCGCCCGAGGCGCAAGAATCTCATGATTACACGAATTCACGTGATAGAATATAAGAGGTTTATTACCGTATCTGTTCGCTTTCGGTTATTTAAAATTTCAATTCGCCGAATAGTTAAATTAAAATCGCAAGTATTCATTGATAACCTGCTCGCTGCAGGACTGGGTAATATTGTGAGATTAAAAAATCAGCATATTTTGCTGCGTGGTTATAGATGTGCTAAAATGATCTCATGACTCCCGGGGAAAATCAAGAAATGGCTCTATATATTGACGTAATAACGTTAATTGATTTGAAAATTCTATTCGAAAAGTTATTCGATTGAGATTGCATTTTGATTGTTGTTTTCAATGTCTGTAAAAAATACCTGATGTCATCAGATGATATTTCGAGGAAAATATACTGCGCCCCAATCGCAAGAATTTCATGATTACACGAATTCACGTGATAGAAAATAATAGGTTGATTTCTGTCTCTGTTCGCTTTCGGTTTTTTAAAATTTCAATTGGCTGAATAGTTCAATTTAGATCGCATGTATTTATGGAATGCCTGCTCGCTGCAGCACTGGGTAATATTGCGAAATTGAAAAATTATCATATTTTGCTGTGTGGTTATAAGAGTGCTAAAATGATCTCATGACTCCTGGGAAAAATCAAGGAATGGCTCTATATATTGACATAATAACCTTAATTGATTTGAAAATTCAATTCGAAAAGTTATTCGATTGAGATTGCATTTTGATTGTTGTTTGCAATGTCTGTAAAAAATACCTGATGTCATCAGATGATATTTCGAGGAAAATATACTGCACCCCAATCGCAAGAATTTTATGATTACACGAATTTACGTGATAGAATATAATAGGTTGATATCTGTCTCTGTTCGCTTTCGGTTTTTTAAAATTTCAATTGGCTAAATAGTTCAATTGAGATCGCATGTATTCATTGATAACCTGCTCGCTGCAGGAATGGGTAATATTGTGAGATTGAAAAATCAGCATATTTTGCTGCGTGGTTATGAGAGTGCTAAAATGATCTCATGAATCCTGGGAAAAATCAAGGAATAGCTCTATATATAGAGACCTAATAAAGTTAATTGATTCCAAAATTTAATTGGAAAAGTTATTCTATTGAGATTGCATTTTGATTGTCTTTTTCAATGTCTGTAAGAAATACCTGAGGTCTTCAGATGATATTTCGTGAAAAATATACTGCGCCCCAATCGCAAGAAACTCATGATTACACGAATTCACGTGATAGAATATAATAGGTTGATTTCTGTCTCTGTTCGCTTCCGGTTTTTTAAAATTTAAATTCACTGAACAGTTCAATTTAGATCGCATGTTTTCATGAATAACTTGCTCGCAGCAGGACTGGGTAATATTGTGAGATTAAAAAATCAGCATATTTTGCTGCGTGGTTATAGAAGTGCTAAAATGATCTCATGACTCCCGGGGAAAATCAAGGAATGGCTCTATATATTGACGTAATAACGTTAATTGATTTGAAAATTCAATTCGAAAAGTTATTCGATTTAGATTGCATTTTGATTGTTGTTTTCAATGTCTGTAAAAAATACCTGATGTCATCAGATGATATTTCGAGGAAAATATACTGCGCCCCAATCGCAAGAATTTCATGATTACACGAATTCACGTGATAGAATATAAGAGGTTGATTTCCGTATCTATTCGCTTTCGGTTATTTAAAATTTAAATTCGCTGAATAGATAAATTTAGATCGCAAGTATTCATGGATAACCTGCCCGCTACAGAACTTGGTAATATTGCAAAATTGAAAAATCAGCATATTTTGCTGCGTGGTTACAAGAGTGCTGAAACAAATTCATGACTCCTGGGAAAAATCAAGGAGTAGCTCTATACCTTGCTATAATAACGTTAATTGATTTAAAAATTTTATTCGAAAAGTTATTTTATTGAGATTGCATTTTAATTGTTGTTTTCAATGTCTGTAAGAAGTACCTGATGTCTTTAGCGGATATTTTAGGAAAAATATACTGCGCCTCAATCGCAAGAATCTCATGATTACACGAATTCATGTAATAGAATATGAGAGGACGATTTCTGTCTCTGTTCGCTTTCGGTTTTTTAAAATTTAAATTGGCTGGATAGTTCGATTTAGATCGCATGTATTCATGGATAACCTGCTCGCCGCAGGACTGAGTATTATTGTAAGATTAAAAAATCAGCATATTTTGCTGCGTGGTTATGAGAGTGCTAAAATGATCTTATGACTCCTGGGAAAAATCAAGGAATGGCTCTATATATTGACATAATAACCTTAATTGATTCCAAAATTTAATTGGAAAAGTTATTCTATTGAGATTGCATTTTGATTGTCTTTTTCAATGTCTGTAAGAAATACCTGATGTCTTCAGATGATATTTCGTGAAAAATATACTGCGCCCCAATCGCAAGAATCTCATGATTACACGAATTCACGTGATAGAATATAATAGGTTGATTTCTGTCTCTGTTCGCTTTCGGTTTTTTAAAATTTCAATTGGCTGAATAGTTCAATTTAGATCACATGTATTCATGGATAGCCTGCTCGCTGCAGGACTGGGTAATATTGCGAAATTGAAAAATTAGCATATTTTGCTGCGTGGTTATAAGAGTGCTAAAATGATCCCATGACTCCTGGGAAAAATCAAGGAATGGCTCTATATATTGACATAAAAACCTTAATTGATTTGAAAATTCAATTCGAAAAGTTGTTCGATTGAGATTGCATTTCGATTGTTGTTTTCAATGTCTGTAAAAAATACCTGATGTCATCAGATGATATTTCGGGAAAAATATACTGCGCCTCATTCGCAAGAATCTCATGATTACACGAATTCATGTAATAGAATATGAGAGGTTGATTTCTGTCTCTGTTCGCTTTCGGTTTTTTAAAATTTCAATTGGCTCAATAGTTCAATTGATATCGCATGTATTCATTGATAACCTGCTCGCTGCAAGACTGGGTAATATTGTGAGATTGATAAATCAGCATATTTTGCTGCGTGGTTAAGAGAGTGCTAAAATGATCTCATGACTCCCGGGGAAAATCAAGAAATGGCTCTATATATTGACGTAATAACGTTAATTGATTTGAAAATTCTATTCGAAAAGTTATTCGATTGAGATTGCATTTTGATTGTTGTTTTCAATGTCTGTAAAAAATACCTGATGTCATCAGATGATATTTCGAGGAAAATATACTGCGCCCCAATCGCAAGAATTTCATGATTACACGAATTCACGTGATAGAAAATAATAGGTTGATTTTCGTGTCTGTTCGCTTTCGGTTTTTTAAAATTTCAATTGGCTGAATAGTTCAATTTAGATCGCATGTATTTATGGATAGCCTGCTCGCTGCAGCACTTGGTAATATTGCGAAATTGAAAAATTAGCATATTTTGCTGTGTGGTTATAAGAGTGCTAAAATGATCTCATGACTCCTGGGAAAAATCAAGGAATGGCTCTATATATTGACATAATAACCTTAATTGATTTGAAAATTCAATTCGAAAAGTTATTCGATTGAGATTGCATTTTGATTGTTGTTTGCAATGTCTGTAAAAAATACCTGAAGTCATCAGATGATATTTCGAGGAAAATATACTGCGCCCGAGGCGCAAGAATCTCATGATTACACGAATTCACGTGATAGAATATAAGAGGTTGATTACCGTATCTGTTCGCTTTCGGTTATTTAAAATTTCAATTCGCCGAATAGTTAAATTTAAATCGCAAATATTCATTGATTACCTGCTCGCTGCAGGACTGGGTAATATTGTGAGATTAAAAAATCAGCATATTTTGCTGCGTGGTTATAGATGTGCTAAAATGATCTCATGACTCCCGGGGAAAATCAAGAAATGGCTCTATATATTGACGTAATAACGTTAATTGATTTGAAAATTCTATTCGAAAAGTTATTCGATTGAGATTGCATTTTGATTGTTGTTTTCAATGTCTGTAAAAAATACCTGATGTCATCAGATGATATTTCGAGGAAAATATACTGCGCCCCAATCGCAAGAATTTCATGATTACACGAATTCACGTGATAGAAAATAATAGGTTGATTTCTGTCTCTGTTCGCTTTCGGTTTTTTAAAATTTCAATTGGCTGAATAGTTCAATTTAGATCGCATGTATTTATGGATAGCCTGCTCGCTGCAGCACTGGGTAATATTGCGAAATTGAAAAATTATCATATTTTGCTGTGTGGTTATAAGAGTGCTAAAATGATCTCATGACTCCTGGGAAAAATCAAGGAATGGCTCTATATATTGACATAATAACCTTAATTGATTTGAAAATTCAATTCGAAAAGTTATTCGATTGAGATTGCATTTTGATTGTTGTTTGCAATGTCTGTAAAAAATACCTGATGTCATCAGATGATATTTCGAGGAAAATATACTGCACCCCAATCGCAAAAATTTCATGATTACACGAATTCACGTGAGAGAATATAATAGGTTGATTTCTGTCTCTGTTCGCTTTCGGTTTTTTAAAATTTTAATTGGCTGAACAGTTCAATTTAGATCGCATGTATTCATGAATAACTTGCTCGCTGCAGGACTGAGTAATATTGTAAGATTAAAAAATCAGCATATTTTGCTGCGTGGTTATAGGAGTGCTAAAATGATCTCATGACTCCTGGGAAAAATCAAGGAATGGCTCTATATATAGACCTAATAACGTTAATTGATTCCAAAATTTGATTCGAAAATTTATTCTATTGAGATTGTATTTTGTTTGATGTTTTCAATGTCTGTAAGAAATACCTGATGTCTTCAGATGATATTCCGGGAAAAATATACTGCGCCCCAATCGCAAGAATCTCATGATTACACGAATTCACGTGATAGAATATAAGAGGTTAATTTCTGTCTCTGTTCGCTTTCGGTTTTTGAAAATTTCAATTGGCTAAATAGTTCAATTGAGATCGCATGTATTCATTGATAACCTGCTCGCTGCAGGACTGGGTAATATTGTGAGATTGAAAAATCAGCATATTTTGCTGCGTGGTTATGAGAGTGCTAAAATGATCTCATGACTCCTGGGAAAAATCAAGGAATAGCTCTATATATAGAGACCTAATAACGTTAATTGATTCCAAAATTTAATTGGAAAAGTTATTCTTTGAGATTGCATTTTGATTGTCTTTTTCAATGTCTGTAAGAAATACCTGATGTCTTCAGATGATATTTCGTGAAAAATATACCGCGCCCCAATCGCAAGAAACTCATGATTACACGAATTCACGTGATAGAATATAATAGGTTGATTTCTGTCTCTGTTCGCCTCCGGTTTTTTAAAATTTAAATTCACTGAACAGTTCAATTTAGATCGCATGTCTTCATGAATAACTTGCTCGCAGCAGGACTGGGGAATATTGTGAGATTAAAAAATCAGCATATTTTGCTGCGTGGTTATAGAAGTGCTAAAATGATCTCATGACTCCCGGGGAAAATCAAGGAATGGCTCTATATATTGACGTAATAACGTTAATTGATTTGAAAATTTAATTCGAAAAGTTATTCTTTGAGATTGCATTTTGATTGTCTTTTTCAATGTCTGTAAGAAATACCTGATGTCTTCAGATGATATTTCGTGAAAAATATACCGCGCCCCAATCGCAAGAATTTCATGATTACACGAATTCACGTGATAGAATATAAGAGGTTGATTTCCGTATCTATTCGCTTTCGGTTATTTCAAATTTTAATTCGCTGAATAGTTAAATTTAGATCGCAAGTATTCATGGATAACCTGCCCGCTACAGAACTTGGTAATATTGCGAAATTGAAAAATCAGCATATTTTGCTGCGTGGTTACAAGAGTGCTGAAACAAATTCATGACTCCTGGGAAAAATCAAGGAGTAGCTCTATACCTTGCCATAATAACGTTAATTGATTTAAAAATTTTATTCGAAAAGTTATTTTATTGAGATTGCATTTTAATTGTTGTTTTCAATGTCTGTAAGAAGTACCTGATGTCTTTAGCGGATATTTTAGGAAAAATATACTGCGCCTCAATCGCAAGAATCTCATGATTACACGAATTCATGTAATAGAATATGAGAGGACGATTTCTGTCTCTGTTCGCTTTCGGTTTTTTAAAATTTCAATTGGCTGAATAGTTCGATTTAGATCGCATGTATTCATGGATAACCTGCTCGCCGCAGGACTGAGTATTATTGTGAGATTGAAAAATCAGCATATTTTGCTGCGTGGTTATGAGAGTGCTAAAATGATCTTATGACTCCTGGGAAAAATCAAGGAATGGCTCTATATATTGACATAATAACCTTAATTGATTCCAAAATTTAATTGGAAAAGTTATTCTATTGAGATTGCATCTTGATTGTCTTTTTCAATGTCTGTAAAAAATACCTGATGTCTTCAGATGATATTTCGTGAAAAATATACTGCGCCCCAATCGCAAGAATCTCATGATTACACGAATTCACGTGATAGAATATAATAGGTTGATTTCTGTCTCTGTTCGCTTTCGGTTTTTTAAAATTTCAATTGGCTGAATAGTTCAATTTAGATCACATGTATTCATGGATAGCCTGCTCGCTGCAGGACTGGGTAATATCGCGAAATTGAAAAATTAGCATATTTTGCTGCGTGGTTATAAGAGTGCTAAAATGATCCCATGACTCCTGGGAAAAATCAAGGAATGGCTCTATATATTGACATAAAAACCTTAATTGATTTGAAAATTCAATTCGAAAAGTTGTTCGATTGAGATTGCATTTCGATTGTTGTTTTCAATGTCTGTAAAAAATACCTGATGTCATCAGATGATATTTCGGGAAAAATATACTGCGCCTCATTCGCAAGAATCTCATGATTACACGAATTCATGTAATAGAATATGAGAGGTTGATTTCTGTCTCTGTTCGCTTTCGGTTTTTTAAAATTTCAATTGGCTAAATAGTTCAATTGATATCGCATGTATTCATTGATAACCTGCTCGCTGCAAGACTGGGTAATATTGTGAGATTGATAAATCAGCATATTTTGCTGCGTGGTTAAGAGAGTGCTAAAATGATCTCATGACTCCCGGGGAAAATCAAGAAATGGCTCTATATATTGACGTAATAACGTTAATTGATTTGAGAATTCTATTCGAAAAGTTATTCGATTGAGATTGCATATTGATTGTTGTTTTCAATGTCTGTAAAAAATACCTGATGTCATCAGATGATATTTCGAGGAAAATATACTGCGCCCCGAACGCAAGAATTTCATGATTACACGAATTCACGTGATAGAAAATAATAGGTTGATTTTTGTCTCTGTTCGCTTTCGGTTTTTTAAAATTTCAATTGGCTGAATAGTTCAATTTAGATCGCATGTATTTATGGATAGCCTGCTCGCTGCAGCACTTGGTAATATTGCGAAATTGAAAAATTAGCATATTTTGCTGTGTGGTTATAAGAGTGCTAAAATGATCTCATGACTCCTGGGAAAAATCAAGGAATGGCTCTATATATTGACATAATAACCTTAATTGATTTGAAAATTCAATTCGAAAAGTTATTCGATTGAGATTGCATTTTGATTGTTGTTTGCAATGTCTGTAAAAAATACCTGATGTCATCAGATGATATTTCGAGGAAAATATACTGCACCCCAATCGCAAAAATTTCATGATTACACGAATTCACGTGAGAGAATATAATAGGTTGATTTCTGTCTCTGTTCGCTTTCGGTTTTTTAAAATTTTAATTGGCTGAACAGTTCAATTTAGATCGCATGTATTCATGAATAACTTGCTCGCTGCAGGACTGAGTAATATTGTAAGATTAAAAAATCAGCATATTTTGCTGCGTGGTTATAGGAGTGCTAAAATGATCTCATGACTCCTGGGAAAAATCAAGGAATGGCTCTATATCTAGACCTAATAACGTTAATTGATTCCAAAATTTGATTCGAAAATTTATTCTATTGAGATTGTATTTTGTTTGATGTTTTCAATGTCTGTAAGAAATACCTGATGTCTTCAGATGATATTCCGGGAAAAATATACTGCGCCCCAATCGCAAGAATCTCATGATTACACGAATTCACGTGATAGAATATAAGAGGTTAATTTCTGTCTCTGTTCGCTTTCGGTTTTTGAAAATTTCAATTGGCTAAATAGTTCAATTGAGATCGCATGTATTCATTGATAACCTGCTCGCTGCAGGACTGGGTAATATTGTGAGATTGAAAAATCAGCATATTTTGCTGCGTGGTTATGAGAGTGCTAAAATGATCTCATGACTCCTGGGAAAAATCAAGGAATAGCTCTATATATAGAGACCTAATAACGTTAATTGATTCCAAAATTTAATTGGAAAAGTTATTCTTTGAGATTGCATTTTGATTGTCTTTTTCAATGTCTGTAAGAAATACCTGATGTCTTCAGATGATATTTCGTGAAAAATATACCGCGCCCCAATCGCAAGAATTTCATGATTACACGAATTCACGTGATAGAATATAAGAGGTTGATTTCCGTATCTATTCGCTTTCGGTTATTTAAAATTTTAATTCGCTGAATAGTTAAATTTAGATCGCAAGTATTCATGGATAACCTGCCCGCTACAGAACTTGGTAATATTGCGAAATTGAAAAATCAGCATATTTTGCTGCGTGGTTACAAGAGTGCTGAAACAAATTCATGACTCCTGGGAAAAATCAAGGATTAGCTCTATACCTTGCCATAATAACGTTAATTGATTTAAAAATTTTATTCGAAAAGTTATTTTATTGAGATTGCATTTTAATTGTTGTTTTCAATGTCTGTAAGAAGTACCTGATGTCTTTAGCGGATATTTTAGGAAAAATATACTGCGCCTCAATCGCAAGAATCTCATGGTTACACGAATTCATGTAATAGAATATGAGAGGACGATTTCTGTCTCTGTTCGCTTTCGGTTTTTTAAAATTTCAATTGGCTGAATAGTTCGATTTAGATCGCATGTATTCATGGATAACCTGCTCGCCGCAGGACTGAGTATTATTGTGAGATTGAAAAATCAGCATATTTTGCTGCGTGGTTATGAGAGTGCTAAAATGATCTTATGACTCCTGGGAAAAATCAAGGAATGGCTCTATATATTGACATAATAACCTTAATTGATTCCAAAATTTAATTGGAAAAGTTATTCTATTGAGATTGCATTTTGATTGTCTTTTTCAATGTCTGTAAAAAATACCTGATGTCTTCAGATGATATTTCGTGAAAAATATACTGCGCCCCAATCGCAAGAATCTCATGATTACACGAATTCACGTGATAGAATATAATAGGTTGATTTCTGTCTCTGTTCGCTTTCGGTTTTTTAAAATTTCAATTGGCTGAATAGTTCAATTTAGATCACATGTATTCATGGATAGCCTGCTCGCTGCAGGACTGGGTAATATCGCGAAATTGAAAAATTAGCATATTTTGCTGCGTGGTTATAAGAGTGCTAAAATGATCCCATGACTCCTGGGAAAAATCAAGGAATGGCTCTATATATTGACATAAAAACCTTAATTGATTTGAAAATTCAATTCGAAAAGTTGTCCGATTGAGATTGCATTTCGATTGTTGTTTTCAATGTCTGTAAAAAATACCTGATGTCATCAGATGATATTTCGGGAAAAATATACTGCGCCTCATTCGCAAGAATCTCATGATTACACGAATTCATGTAATAGAATATGAGAGGTTGATTTCTGTCTCTGTTCGCTTTCGGTTTTTTAAAATTTCAATTGGCTAAATAGTTCAATTGATATCGCATGTATTCATTGATAACCTGCTCGCTGCAAGACTGGGTAATATTGTGAGATTGATAAATCTGCATATTTTGCTGCGTGGTTAAGAGAGTGCTAAAATGATCTCATGACTCCCGGGGAAAATCAAGAAATGGCTCTATATATTGACGTAATAACGTTAATTGATTTGAAAATTCTATTCGGAAAGTTATTCGATTGAGATTGCATTTTGATTGTTGTTTTCAATGTCTGTAAAAAATACCTGATGTCATCAGATGATATTTCGAGGAAAATATACTGCCCCCCAATCGCAAGAATTTCATGATCACACGAATTCACGTGATAGAATATAAAAGGTTGATTTCCGTATCTATTCGCTTTCGGTTATTTAAAATTTCAATTCGCTGAATAGTTAAATTCAGATTGCAAGTATTTATGGATAACCTACCCGCTACAGGACTTGGTAATATTGCAAAATTGAAAAATCAGCATATTTTGCCGCGTGGTGATAAGAGTGCTGAAACAAATTCATGACTCATGGGAAAAATCAAGGAGTAGCTCTATACCTTGACGTAATAACGTTAATTTATTTGAAAATTTAATTCGAAAAGTTATTTTATTGAGATTGCATTTTGATTGTTGTTTTCAATGTCTGTAAGAAATACCTGATGTCTTCAGATGATATTCCGTGAAAAATATACTGCGCCCCAATCGCAAGAATCTCATGATTACACGAATTCACGTGATAGAATATAATAGGTTGATTTCTGTCTTTGTTCGCTTTCGGTTTTTTAAAATTTCAATTAGCTGAACAGTTCAATTTAGATCGCATGTATTCGTAAAAAACTTGCTCGCTGCAGGACTGGGTAATATTGTGAGATTCAAAAATTAGCATATTTTTCTGCGTGGTTATAGGAGTGCTAAAATGATCTCATGACTCCTGGGAAAATTCAAGAAATAGCTCCATATATAGAGACCTAATAACGTTAATTGATTCCAAAATTAAATTGGAAAAGTTATTCTATTGAGATTGCATTTTGATTGTCTTTTTCAATGTCTGTAAGAAATACCTGATGTCTTCAGATGATATTTCGTGAAAAATATACTGCGCCCCAATCGCAAGAAACTCATGATTACACGAATTCACGTAATAGAATATAATAGGTTGATTTCTGTCTCTGTTCGCTTTCAATTTTTTAAAATTTCAATTGGCTGAATAGTTTAATTTAGATCGCAAGTATTCATGGATAACCTGCCCGTTACAGAAATTGGTAATATTGCAAAATTGGAAAATCAGCATATTTTGCTGCGTGGTTACAAGAGTGCTGAAACAAATTCATGACTCCTGGGAAAAATCAAGGTGTTGCTCTATACCTTGACATAATAACGTTAATTGATTTGAAAATTTTATTCGAAAAGTTATTTTATTGAGATTGCATTTTAATTGTTGTTTTTAATGTCTGTAAGAAGTACCTGATGTCTTTATCGGATATTTTAGGAAAAATATACTGCGCCTCAATCGCAAGAATCTCATGATTACACGAATTCATGTAATAGAATATGAGAGGTTGATTTCTGTCTCTGTTCGCTTTCGGTTTTTTAAAATTTCAATTGGCTGCATAGTTCAATTTAGATTGCATGTATTCATGGATAACCTGCTCGCTGCAGGACTGAGTAATATTGTGAGATTGAAAAATCAGCATATTTCGCTGCGTGGTTATGAAAGTGCTAAAATGATCTCATGACTCCTGGGAAAAATCAAGGAATGGCTCTATATATTGACATAATAACCTTAATTGATTCAAAAATTAAATTCGAAAAGTTATTCTATTGAGATTGCATTTTGATTGTCTCTTTCAATGTCTGTAAGAAATACCTGATGTCTTCAGATGATATTTCGTGAAAAATATACTGCGCCCCAATCGCAAGAATCTCATGATTACACGAATTCACGTGATAGAAAATAATAGGTTGATTTCTGTCTCTGTTCGCTTTCGGTTTTTTAAAATTTCAATTGGCTGAATAGTTCAATTTTGATCGCGTGTATTTATGGATAGCCTGCTCGCTGCAGCACTGGGAAATATTGCGAAATTGAAAAATTAGCATATTTTGCTGTGTGGTTATAAGAGTGCTAAAATGATCTCATGACACCTGGGAAAAATCAAGGAATAGCTCTATATATTGACATAATAACCTTAATTGATTTGAAAATTCAATTCGAAAAGTTATTCGATTGAGATTGCATTTTGATTGTTGTTTGCAATGTCTGTAAAAAATACCTGATGTCATCAGATGATAATTCGAGGAAAATATACTGAACCCCAATCGCAAGAATTTCATGATTACACGAATTCACGTGATAGAATATAATAGGTTGATTTCTGTCTCTGTTCGCTTTCGGTTTTTTAAAATTTCAATTGGCTGAACAGTTCAATTTAGATCGCATGTATTCATGAATAACTTGCTCGCTGCAGGACTAAGTAATATTGTAAGATTAAAAAATCAGCATATTTTGCTGCGTGGTCATAGGAGTGCTAAAATGATCTAATGACTCCTGGGAAAAATCAAGGAATGGCTCTATATATAGACCTAATAACGGTAATTGATTCCAAAATTTGATTCGAAAAGTTATTCGATTGAGATTCTATTTTGTTTGATGTTTTCAATGTCTGTAAGAAATACCTGATGTCTTCAGATGATATTTCGGGAAAAATATACTGCGCTCCAATCGCAAGAATCTCATGATTACACGAATTCACGTGATAGAATATAATAGGTTGATTTCTGTCTCTGTTCGCTTCCGGTTTTTTAAAATTTCAATTGGCTGAATAGTTCAATTTAGATCACATGTATTCATGGATAGCCTGCTCGCTGCAGGACTGAGTAATATTGTGAGATTGAAAAATCAGCATATTTTTCTTGGTGGTTATAAGAGTGCTGAAACAAATTCATGACTCCTGGGAAAAATCAAGGAGTAGCTCTATACCTTGACATAATAACGTTAATTGATTTGAAAATTCAATACCAAAAGTTATTTTATTGAGATTGCATTTTGATTGTTGTTTCAGTGTCTGTAAGAAATACATGATCTCTTCAGATGATATTTCGTAAAAAAAATATACTGCGCCCCAATCGCGAGAATCTTATGATTACACGAATTCACGTGATAGAATGTAATAGGTTGATTTCTGTCTCTGTTCGCTTTCGGTTTTTTAAACTTTCAATTCGCTGAATAGTTGAATTTAGATCGCAAGTTTTCATAGATAACCTGCTCGCTGCAGGACTGGGTAATATTGTGAGATTGAAAAATCAGCATATTTTGCTGCGTGGTTATAAGAGTGCTAAAATGATCTAATGACTCCAAGGAAAAATCAAGGAATGGCTCTATACATAGAGACCTAATAACGTTAATTGATTCCAAAATTTAATTCGAAAAGTTATTTTATTGAGATTGCATTTTGATTGTCTTTTTCAATGTCTGTAAGAAATACCTGATGCCTTCAGATGATATTTCGTGAAAAATATACTGCGCCCCAATCGCAAGAATCTCATGATTACACGAATTCACATGATAGAATATAAGAGGTTGATTTCCGTATCTGTTCGCTTTCGGTTATTTAAAATTTCAATTCGCTGAATAGTTAAATATAGATCGCAAGTATTTATGGATAATCTACCCGCTACAGGACTTGGTAATATTGCAAAATTGAAAAATTAGCATATTTTGCTGCGTGGTTATAAGAGTGCTTAAATGATCTCATGACTCCTGGGAAAAATCAAGGAATGGCTCTATACCTTGACATAATAACGTTAATTGATTTGAAAATTTAATTCGGAAAGTTATTTTATTGAGATTGCATTTTGATTGTTGTTTCCAATGTCTGTAAGAAATACCTGATGTCTTAAGTGGATATTTCGGGAAAAATATACTGCGCCTCAATCGCAAGAATCTCATGATTACACGAATTCATGTAATAGAATATGAGAGGTTGATTTCTGTCTCTGTTCGCTTTCGGTTTTTTAAAATTTCAATTGGCTGAATAGTTCAATTTAGATCGCATGTATTCATGGATAACCTGCTCGCTGCAGGACTGGGTAATATTGCGAAATTGAAAAATCAGCATATTTTGCTGCGTGGTTATAGGAGTGCTAAAATGATCTCATGACCCCCGGGAAAAATCAAGGAATGGCACTATATATAGAGACCTAATAACGTTAATTGATTCCAAAATTTAATTCGAAAAGTTATTCTATTGAGATTGCATTTTGATTGTTGTTTTCAATGTCTGTAAAAAATACATGATGTCATCAGATGATATTTCGAGGAAAATATACTGCGCCCGAATCGCAAGAATCTCATGATTACACGAATTCACGTGATAGAATATAAGAGGTTGATTTCCGTATCTATTCGCTTTCGGTTATTTAAAATTTTAATTCGCTGAATAGTTAAATTCAGATCGCAAGTATTCATGGATAACCTGCCCGCTACAGGACTTGGTGATATTGCAAAATTGAAAAAGCATCATATTTTGCTGCGTGGTTATAAGAGTGCTAAAACAAATTCATGACTCTTGGGAAAAATCAAGGATTAGCTCTATACCTTGACATAATAACGTTAATTGATTTGAAAATTTAATTCGAAAAGTTATTTTATTGAGATTGCATTTTGATTGTTGTTTCCAATGTCTGTCAGAAATACCTGATGTCTTCAGATGATATTCCGTGAAAAATATACTGCGCCCCAATCGCAAGAATCTCATGATTACACGAATTCACTTGATAGAATATAATAGGTTGATTTCTGTCTTTGTTCGCTTTCGGTTTTTTAAAATTTCAATTGGCTGAACAGTTCAATTTAGATCGCATGTATTCGTAAAAAACTTGCTCGCTGCAGGACTGGGTAATATTGTGAGATTCAAAAATTAGCATATTTTGCTGCGTGGTTATAGAAGTGCTAAAATGATCTCATGACTCCTGGGAAAATTCAAGAAATAGCTCTATATATAGAGACCTAATAACGTTAATTGATTCCAAAATAAAATTGGAAAAGTTATTCTATTGAGATTGCATTTTGATTGTCTTTTTCAATGTCTGTAAGAAATACCTGATGTCTTCAGATGATATTTCGTGAAAAATATACTGCGCCCCAATCGCAAGAAACTCATGATTACACGAATTTACGTGATAGAATATAATAGGTTGATTTCTGTCTGTGTTCGCTTTCAATTTTTTAAAATTTCAATTGACTGAATAGTTTAATTTAGATCAGAAGTATTCATGGATAACCTGCCCGTTACAGAACTTGGTAATATTGCAGAATTGGAAAATCAGCATATTTTGCTGCGTGGTTACAAGAGTGCTGAAACAAATTCATGACTCCTGGGAAAAATCAAGGTGTAGCTCTATACCCTGACATAATAACGTTAATTGATTTGAAAATTTTATTCGAAAAGTTATTTTATTGAGATTGCATTTTAATTGGTGTTTTCAATGTCTGTAAGAAGTACCTGATGTCTTTATCGGATATTTTAGGAAAAATATACTGCGCCTCAGTCGCAAGAATCTCATGATTACACGAATTCATGTAATAGAATATGAGAGGTTGATTTCTGTCTCTGTTCGCTTTCGGTTTTTAAAAATTTCAATTGGCTGAACAGTTCAATTTAGATCGCATGTATTCATGAATAACTTGCTCGCTGCAGGACTAAGTAATATAGTAAGATTAAAAAATCAGCATATTTTTCTTGGTGGTTATAAGAGTGCTGAAACAAATTCATGACTCCTGGGAAAAATCAAGGAGTAGCTCTATACCTTGACATAATAACGTTAATTGATTTGAAAATTCAATACCAAAAGTTATTTTATTGAGATTGCATTTTGATTGTTGTTTCAGTGTCTGTAAGAAATACATGATCTCTTCAGATGATATTTCGTGAAAAATATACTGCGCCCCAATCGCGAGAATCTCATGATTACACGAATTCACGTAATAGAATATAATAGGTTGATTTCTGTCTCTGTTCGCTTCCGGTTTTTTGAAATTTAAATTCGCTGGACAGTTCAATTTAGATCGCATGTCTTCATGAATAACTTGCTCGCAGCAGGACTGAGTAATATTGTGAGATTGAAAAATCAGCATATTTTTCTTGGTGGTTATAAGAGTGCTGAAACAAATTCATGACTCCTGGGAAAAATCAAGGAGTAGCTCTATACCTTGACATAATAACGTTAATTGATTTGAAAATTCAATACCAAAAGTTATTTTATTGAGATTGCATTTTGATTGTTGTTTCAGTGTCTGTAAGAAATACATGATCTCTTCAGATGATATTTCGTGAAAAATATACTGCGCCCCAATCGCGAGAATCTCATGATTACACGAATTCACGTAATAGAATATAATAGGTTGATTTCTGTCTCTGTTCGCTTCCGGTTTTTTGAAATTTAAATTCGCTGGACAGTTCAATTTAGATCGCATGTCTTCATGAATAACTTGCTCGCAGCAGGACTGAGTAATATTGTGGGATTAAAAAATCAGCATATTTTGCTGCGTGGTTATAGAAGTGCTAAGATGATCTCATGACTTCCGAGGAAAATCAAGGAATGGCTCTATATATTGACGTAATAACGTTAATTGATTTGAAAATTCAATTCGAAAAGTTATTCGATTGAGATTGCATTTTGATTGTTGTTTTCAATGTCTGTAAAAAATACCTGGTGTCATTAGATGATATTTCGAGGAAAATATACTGCGCCCCAATCGCAAGAATTTCATGATTACACGAATTCTTGTGATAGAATATAAGAGGTTGATTTCCGTATCTATTCGCTTTCGGTTATATAAAATTTTAATTCGCTGAATAGTTAAATTTAGATCGCAAGTATTCATGGATAACCTGCCCGCTACAGAACTTAATAATATTGCAAAATTGAAAAATCAGCATATTTTGCTGCGTGGTTACAAGAGTGCTGAAACAAATTCATGACTCCTGGGAAAAATCAAAGAGTAGCTCTATACCTTAACATAATAACGTTAATTGATTTGAAAATTTATTTCGAAAAGTTATTTTATTGAGATTGCATTTTAATTGTTGTTTTCAATGTCTGTATGAAGTACCTGATGTCTTTAGCGGATATTTTGGGAAAAATATACTGCGCCTCAATCGCAAGAATCTCATGATTACACGAATTCATGTAATAGAATATGAGAGGTTGATTTCTGTCTCTGTTCGCTTTCGGTTTTTTAAAATTTCAATTGGCTGCATAGTTCAATTTAGATTGCATGTATTCATGGATAACCTGCTCGCTGCAGGACTGAGTATTATTGTGAGATTAAAAAATCAGCATATTTTGCTGCGTGGTTATGAGAGTGCTAAAATGATGTAATGACTCCAGGGAAAAATCAAGGAATGGCTCTATATATAGAGACCTAATAACGTTAATTGATTCCAAAATTTAATTCGAATAGTTATTTTATTGAGATTGCATTTTGATTGTCTTTTTCAATGTCTGTAAGAAATACCTGATGTCTTCAGATGATATTTCGTGAAAAATATACTGCGCCCCAATCGCAAGAATCTCATGATTACACGAATTCACGTGATAGAATATAATAGGTTGATTTCTGTCTTTGTTCGCTTTCGGTTTTTTAAAATTTCAATTGGCTGAATAGTTCAATTTAGATCGCATGTATTCACGGATAGCCTGCTCGCTGCAGAACTCGGTAATATTGCGAAATTGAAAAATCAGCATATTTTGCTGCGTGGTTATAGGAGTGCTAAAATGATCTCATGACTCCCGGGAAAAATCAAGGAATGGCTCTAGATATTGACATAATAACATTCGTTGATTTGAAAATTCATTTCGAAAAGTTATTCGATTGAGATTGCATTTTGATTGTTGTTTTCAATGTCTGTAAAAAATACATGATGTCATCAGATGATATTTCGAGGAAAATATACTGCGCCCGAGGCGCAAGAATCTCATGATTACACGAATTCACGTGATAGAATATAAGAGGTTTATTACCGTATCTGTTCGCTTTCGGTTATTTAAAATTTCAATTCGCCGAATAGTTAAATTAAAATCGCAAGTATTCATTGATAACCTGCTCGCTGCAGGACTGGGTAATATTGTGAGATTAAAAAATCAGCATATTTTGCTGCGTGGTTATAGATGTGCTAAAATGATCTCATGACTCCCGGGGAAAATCAAGAAATGGCTCTATATATTGACGTAATAACGTTAATTGATTTGAAAATTCTATTCGAAAAGTTATTCGATTGAGATTGCATTTTGATTGTTGTTTTCAATGTCTGTAAAAAATACCTGATGTCATCAGATGATATTTCGAGGAAAATATACTGCGCCCCAATCGCAAGAATTTCATGATTACACGAATTCACGTGATAGAAAATAATAGGTTGATTTCTGTCTCTGTTCGCTTTCGGTTTTTTAAAATTTCAATTGGCTGAATAGTTCAATTTAGATCGCATGTATTTATGGATAGCCTGCTCGCTGCAGCACTGGGTAATATTGCGAAATTGAAAAATTATCATATTTTGCTGTGTGGTTATAAGAGTGCTAAAATGATCTCATGACTCCTGGGAAAAATCAAGGAATGGCTCTATATATTGACATAATAACCTTAATTGATTTGAAAATTCAATTCGAAAAGTTATTCGATTGAGATTGCATTTTGATTGTTGTTTGCAATGTCTGTAAAAAATACCTGATGTCATCAGATGATATTTCGAGGAAAATATACTGCACCCCAATCGCAAGAATTTTATGATTACACGAATTCACGTGATAGAATATAATAGGTTGATATCTGTCTCTGTTCGCTTTCGGTTTTTTAAAATTTCAATTGGCTAAATAGTTCAATTGAGATCGCATGTATTCATTGATAACCTGCTCGCTGCAGGAATGGGTAATATTGTGAGATTGAAAAATCAGCATATTTTGCTGCGTGGTTATGAGAGTGCTAAAATGATCTCATGAATCCTGGGAAAAATCAAGGAATAGCTCTATATATAGAGACCTAATAAAGTTAATTGATTCCAAAATTTAATTGGAAAAGTTATTCTATTGAGATTGCATTTTGATTGTCTTTTTCAATGTCTGTAAGAAATACCTGAGGTCTTCAGATGATATTTCGTGAAAAATATACTGCGCCCCAATCGCAAGAAACTCATGATTACACGAATTCACGTGATAGAATATAATAGGTTGATTTCTGTCTCTGTTCGCTTCCGGTTTTTTAAAATTTAAATTCACTGAACAGTTCAATTTAGATCGCATGTTTTCATGAATAACTTGCTCGCAGCAGGACTGGGTAATATTGTGAGATTAAAAAATCAGCATATTTTGCTGCGTGGTTATAGAAGTGCTAAAATGATCTCATGACTCCCGGGGAAAATCAAGGAATGGCTCTATATATTGACGTAATAACGTTAATTGATTTGAAAATTCAATTCGAAAAGTTATTCGATTTAGATTGCATTTTGATTGTTGTTTTCAATGTCTGTAAAAAATACCTGATGTCATCAGATGATATTTCGAGAAAAATATACTGCGCCCCAATCGCAAGAATTTCCTGATTACACGAATTCACGTGATAGAATATAAGAGGTTGATTTCCGTATCTATTCGCTTTCGGTTATTTAAAATTTAAATTCGCTGAATAGATAAATTTAGATCGCAAGTATTCATGGATAACCTGCCCGCTACAGAACTTGGTAATATTGCAAAATTGAAAAATCAGCATATTTTGCTGCGTGGTTACAAGAGTGCTGAAACAAATTCATGACTCCTGGGAAAAATCAAGGAGTAGCTCTATACCTTGCTATAATAACGTTAATTGATTTAAAAATTTTATTCGAAAAGTTATTTTATTGAGATTGCATTTTAATTGTTGTTTTCAATGTCTGTAAGAAGTACCTGATGTCTTTAGCGGATATTTTAGGAAAAATATACTGCGCCTCAATCGCAAGAATCTCATGATTACACGAATTCATGTAATAGAATATGAGAGGACGATTTCTGTCTCTGTTCGCTTTCGGTTTTTTAAAATTTCAATTGGCTGGATAGTTCGATTTAGATCGCATGTATTCATGGATAACCTGCTCGCCGCAGGACTGAGTATTATTGTAAGATTAAAAAATCAGCATATTTTGCTGCGTGGTTATGAGAGTGCTAAAATGATCTCATGACTCCCGGGGAAAATCAAGAAATGGCTCTATATATTGACGTAATAACGTTAATTGATTTGAAAATTCTATTCGAAAAGTTATTCGATTGAGATTGCATTTTGATTGTTGTTTTCAATGTCTGTAAAAAATACCTGATGTCATCAGATGATATTTCGAGGAAAATATACTGCGCCCCAATCGCAAGAATTTCATGATTACACGAATTCACGTGATAGAAAATAATAGGTTGATTTTCGTCTCTGTTCGCTTTCGGTTTTTTAAAATTTCAATTGGCTGAATAGTTCAATTTAGATCGCATGTATTCATTGATAACCTGCTCGCTGCAAGACTGGGTAATATTGTGAGATTGATAAATCAGCATATTTTGCTGCGTGGTTAAGAGAGTGCTAAAATGATCCCATGACTCCTGGGAAAAATCAAGGAATGGCTCTATATATTGACATAAAAACCTTAATTGATTTGAAAATTCAATTCGAAAAGTTGTTCGATTGAGATTGCATTTCGATTGTTGTTTTCAATGTCTGTAAAAAATACCTGATGTCATCAGATGATATTTCGGGAAAAATATACTGCGCCTCATTCGCAAGAATCTCATGATTACACGAATTCATGTAATAGAATATGAGAGGTTGATTTCTGTCTCTGTTCGCTTTCGGTTTTTTAAAATTTCAATTGGCTCAATAGTTCAATTGATATCGCATGTATTCATTGATAACCTGCTCGCTGCAAGACTGGGTAATATTGTGAGATTGATAAATCAGCATATTTTGCTGCGTGGTTAAGAGAGTGCTAAAATGATCTCATGACTCCCGGGGAAAATCAAGAAATGGCTCTATATATTGACGGAATAACGTTAATTGATTTGAAAATTCTATTCGAAAAGTTATTCGATTGAGATTGCATTTTGATTGTTGTTTTCAATGTCTGTAAAAAATACCTGATGTCATCAGATGATATTTCGAGGAAAATATACTGCGCCCCAATCGCAAGAATTTCATGATTACACGAATTCACGTGATAGAAAATAATAGGTTGATTTTCGTCTCTGTTCGCTTTCGGTTTTTTAAAATTTCAATTGGCTGAATAGTTCAATTTAGATCGCATGTATTTATGGATAGCCTGCTCGCTGCAGCACTTGGTAATATTGCGAAATTGAAAAATTAGCATATTTTGCTGTGTGGTTATAAGAGTGCTAAAATGATCTCATGACTCCTGGGAAAAATCAAGGAATGGCTCTATATATTGACATAATAACCTTAATTGATTTGAAAATTCAATTCGAAAAGTTATTCGATTGAGATTGCATTTTGATTGTTGTTTGCAATGTCTGTAAAAAATACCTGAAGTCATCAGATGATATTTCGAGGAAAATATACTGCGCCCGAGGCGCAAGAATCTCATGATTACACGAATTCACGTGATAGAATATAAGAGGTTGATTACCGTATCTGTTCGCTTTCGGTTATTTAAAATTTCAATTCGCCGAATAGTTAAATTTAAATCGCAAATATTCATTGATTACCTGCTCGCTGCAGGACTGGGTAATATTGTGAGATTAAAAAATCAGCATATTTTGCTGCGTGGTTATAGATGTGCTAAAATGATCTCATGACTCCCGGGGAAAATCAAGAAATGGCTCTATATATTGACGTAATAACGTTAATTGATTTGAAAATTCTATTCGAAAAGTTATTCGATTGAGATTGCATTTTGATTGTTGTTTTCAATGTCTGTAAAAAATACCTGATGTCATCAGATGATATTTCGAGGAAAATATACTGCGCCCCAATCGCAAGAAATTCATGATTACACGAATTCACGTGATAGAAAATAATAGGTTGATTTCTGTCTCTGTTCGCTTTCGGTTTTTTAAAATTTCAATTGGCTGAATAGTTCAATTTAGATCGCATGTATTTATGGATAGCCTGCTCGCTGCAGCACTGGGTAATATTGCGAAATTGAAAAATTATCATATTTTGCTGTGTGGTTATAAGAGTGCTAAAATGATCTCATGACTCCTGGGAAAAATCAAGGAATGGCTCTATATATTGACATAATAACCTTAATTGATTTGAAAATTCAATTCGAAAAGTTATTCGATTGAGATTGCATTTTGATTGTTGTTTGCAATGTCTGTAAAAAATACCTGATGTCATCAGATGATATTTCGAGGAAAATATACTGCACCCCAATCGCAAAAATTTCATGATTACACGAATTCACGTGAGAGAATATAATAGGTTGATTTCTGTCTCTGTTCGCTTTCGGTTTTTTAAAATTTTAATTGGCTGAACAGTTCAATTTAGATCGCATGTATTCATGAATAACTTGCTCGCTGCAGGACTGAGTAATATTGTAAGATTAAAAAATCAGCATATTTTGCTGCGTGGTTATAGGAGTGCTAAAATGATCTCATGACTTCTGGGAAAAATCAAGGAATGGCTCTATATATAGACCTAATAACGTTAATTGATTCCAAAATTTGATTCGAAAATTTATTCTATTGAGATTGTATTTTGTTTGATGTTTTCAATGTCTGTAAGAAATACCTGATGTCTTCAGATGATATTCCGGGAAAAATATACTGCGCCCCAATCGCAAGAATCTCATGATTACACGAATTCACGTGATAGAATATAAGAGGTTAATTTCTGTCTCTGTTCGCTTTCGGTTTTTGAAAATTTCAATTGGCTAAATAGTTCAATTGAGATCGCATGTATTCATTGATAACCTGCTCGCTGCAGGACTGGGTAATATTGTGAGATTGAAAAATCAGCATATTTTGCTGCGTGGTTATGAGAGTGCTAAAATGATCTCATGACTCCTGGGAAAAATCAAGGAATAGCTCTATATATAGAGACCTAATAACGTTAATTGATTCCAAAATTTAATTGGAAAAGTTATTCTTTGAGATTGCATTTTGATTGTCTTTTTCAATGTCTGTAAGAAATACCTGAGGTCTTCAGATGATATTTCGTGAAAAATATACTGCGCCCCAATCGCAAGAAACTCATGATTACACGAATTCACGTGATAGAATATAAGAGGTTGATTTCCGTATCTATTCGCTTTCGGTTATTTAAAATTTTAATTCGCTGAATAGTTAAATTTAGATCGCAAGTATTCATGGATAACCTGCCCGCTACAGAACTTGGTAATATTGCGAAATTGAAAAATCAGCATATTTTGCTGCGTGGTTACAAGAGTGCTGAAACAAATTCATGACTCCTGGGAAAAATCAAGGAGTAGCTCTATACCTTGCCATAATAACGTTAATTGATTTAAAAATTTTATTCGAAAAGTTATTTTATTGAGATTGCATTTTAATTGTTGTTTTCAATGTCTGTAAGAAGTACCTGATGTCTTTAGCGGATATTTTAGGAAAAATATACTGCGCCTCAATCGCAAGAATCTCATGATTACACGAATTCATGTAATAGAATATGAGAGGACGATTTCTGTCTCTGTTCGCTTTCGGTTTTTTAAAATTTCAATTGGCTGAATAGTTCGATTTAGATCGCATGTATTCATGGATAACCTGCTCGCCGCAGGACTGAGTATTATTGTGAGATTGAAAAATCAGCATATTTTGCTGCGTGGTTATGAGAGTGCTAAAATGATCTTATGACTCCTGGGAAAAATCAAGGAATGGCTCTATATATTGACATAATAACCTTAATTGATTCCAAAATTTAATTGGAAAAGTTATTCTATTGAGATTGCATTTTGATTGTCTTTTTCAATGTCTGTAAGAAATACCTGATGTCTTCAGATGATATTTCGTGAAAAAAATACTGCGCCCCAATCGCAAGAATCTCATGATTACACGAATTCACGTGATAGAATATAATAGGTTGATTTCTGTCTCTGTTCGCTTTCGGTTTTTTAAAATTTCAATTGGCTGAATAGTTCAATTTAGATCACATGTATTCATGGATAGCCTGCTCGCTGCAGGACTGGGTAATATTGCGAAATTGAAAAATTAGCATATTTTGCTGCGTGGTTATAAGAGTGCTAAAATGATCCCATGACTCCTGGGAAAAATCAAGGAATGGCTCTATATATTGACATAAAAACCTTAATTGATTTGAAAATTCAATTCGAAAAGTTGTTCGATTGAGATTGCATTTCGATTGTTGTTTTCAATGTCTGTAAAAAATACCTGATGTCATCAGATGATATTTCGGGAAAAATATACTGCGCCTCATTCGCAAGAATCTCATGATTACACGAATTCATGTAATAGAATATGAGAGGTTGATTTCTGTCTCTGTTCGCTTTCGGTTTATTAAAATTTCAATTGGCTAAATAGTTCAATTGATATCGCATGTATTCATTGATACCCTGCTCGCTGCAAGACTGGGTAATATTGTGAGATTGATAAATCAGCATATTTTGCTGCGTGGTTAAGAGAGTGCTAAAATGATCTCATGACTCCCGGGGAAAATCAAGAAATAGCTCTATATATTGACGTAATAACGTTAATTGATTTGAGAATTCTATTCGAAAAGTTATTCGATTGAGATTGCATATTGATTGTTGTTTTCAATGTCTGTAAAAAATACCTGATGTCATCAGATGATATTTCGAGGAAAATATACTGCGCCCCAATCGCAAGAATTTCATGATTACACGAATTCACGTGATAGAAAATAATAGGTTGATTTTTGTCTCTGTTCGCTTTCGGTTTTTTAAAATTTCAATTGGCTGAATAGTTCAATTTAGATCGCATGTATTTATGGATAGCCTGCTCGCTGCAGCACTTGGTAATATTGCGAAATTGAAAAATTAGCATATTTTGCTGTGTGGTTATAAGAGTGCTAAAATGATCTCATGACTCCTGGGAAAAATCAAGGAATGGCTCTATATATTGACATAATAACCTTAATTGATTTGAAAATTCAATTCGAAAAGTTATTCGATTGAGATTGCATTTTGATTGTTGTTTGCAATGTCTGTAAAAAATACCTGATGTCATCAGATGATATTTCGAGGAAAATATACTGCACCCCAATCGCAAAAATTTCATGATTACACGAATTCACGTGAGAGAATATAATAGGTTGATTTCTGTCTCTGTTCGCTTTCGGTTTTTTAAAATTTTAATTGGCTGAACAGTTCAATTTAGATCGCATGTATTCATGAATAACTTGCTCGCTGCAGGACTGAGTAATATTGTAAGATTAAAAAATCAGCATATTTTGCTGCGTGGTTATAGGAGTGCTAAAATGATCTCATGACTCCTGGGAAAAATCAAGGAATGGCTCTATATATAGACATAATAACGTTAATTGATTCCAAAATTTGATTCGAAAATTTATTCTATTGAGATTGTATTTTGTTTGATGTTTTCAATGTCTGTAAGAAATACCTGATGTCTTCAGATGATATTCCGGGAAAAATATACTGTGCCCCAATCGCAAGAATCTCATGATTACACGAATTCACGTGATAGAATATAAAAGGTTAATTTCTGTCTCTGTTCGCTTTCGGTTTTTGAAAATTTCAATTGGCTAAATAGTTCAATTGAGATCGCATGTATTCATTGATAACCTGCTCGCTGCAGGACTGGGTAATATTGTGAGATTGAAAAATCAGCATATTTTGCTGCGTGGTTATGAGAGTGCTAAAATGATCTCATGACTCCTGGGAAAAATCAAGGAATAGCTCTATATATAGAGACCTAATAACGTTAATTGATTCCAAAATTTAATTGGAAAAGTTATTCTTTGAGATTGCATTTTGATTGTCTTTTTCAATGTCTGTAAGAAATACCTGATGTCTTCAGATGATATTTCGTGAAAAATATACTGCGCCCCAATCGCAAGAATTTCATGATTACACGAATTCACGTGATAGAATATAAGAGGTTGATTTCCGTATCTATTCGCTTTCGGTTATTTAAAATTTTAATTCGCTGAATAGTTAAATTTAGATCGCAAGTATTCATGGATAACCTGCCCGCTACAGAACTTGGTAATATTGCGAAATTGAAAAATCAGCATATTTGGCTGCGTGGTTACAAGAGTGCTGAAACAAATTCATGACTCCTGGGAAAAATCAAGGAGTAGCTCTATACCTTGCCATAATAACGTTAATTGATTTAAAAATTTTATTCGAAAAGTTATTTTATTGAGATTGCATTTTAATTGTTGTTTTCAATGACTGTAAGAAGTACCTGATGTCTTTAGCGGATATTTTAGGAAAAATATACTGCGCCTCAATCGCAAGAATCTCATGATTACACGAATTCATGTAATAGAATATGAGAGGACGATTTCTGTCTCTGTTCGCTTTCGGTTTTTTAAAATTTCAATTGGCTGAATAGTTCGATTTAGATCGCATGTATTCATGGATAACCTGCTCGCCGCAGGACTGAGTATTATTGTGAGATTGAAAAATCAGCATATTTTGCTGCGTGGTTATGAGAGTGCTAAAATGATCTCATGACTCCCGGGGAAAATCAAGAAATAGCTCTATATATTGACGTAATAACGTTAATTGATTTGAGAATTCTATTCGAAAAGTTATTCGATTGAGATTGCATATTGATTGTTGTTTTCAATGTCTGTAAAAAATACCTGATGTCATCAGATGATATTTCGAGGAAAATATACTGCGCCCCAATCGCAAGAATTTCATGATTACACGAATTCACGTGATAGAAAATAATAGGTTGATTTTTGTCTCTGTTCGCTTTCGGTTTTTTAAAATTTCAATTGGCTGAATAGTTCAATTTAGATCGCATGTATTTATGGATAGCCTGCTCGCTGCAGCACTTGGTAATATTGCGAAATTGAAAAATTAGCATATTTTGCTGTGTGGTTATAAGAGTGCTAAAATGATCTCATGACTCCTGGGAAAAATCAAGGAATGGCTCTATATATTGACATAATAACCTTAATTGATTTGAAAATTCAATTCGAAAAGTTATTCGATTGAGATTCTATTTTGTTTGATGTTTTCAATGTCTGTAAGAAATACCTGATGTCTTCAGATGATATTTCGGGAAAAATATACTGCGCTCCAATCGCAAGAATCTCATGATTACACGAATTCACGTGATAGAATATAATAGGTTGATTTCTGTCTCTGTTCGCTTCCGGTTTTTTAAAATTTCAATTGGCTGAATAGTTCAATTTAGATCACATGTATTCATGGATAGCCTGCTCGCTGCAGGACTGAGTAATATTGTGAGATTGAAAAATCAGCATATTTTTCTTGGTGGTTATAAGAGTGCTGAAACAAATTCATGACTCCTGGGAAAAATCAAGGAGTAGCTCTATACCTTGACATAATAACGTTAATTGATTTGAAAATTCAATACCAAAAGTTATTTTATTGAGATTGCATTTTGATTGTTGTTTCAGTGTCTGTAAGAAATACATGATCTCTTCAGATGATATTTCGTAAAAAAAATATACTGCGCCCCAATCGCGAGAATCTTATGATTACACGAATTCACGTGATAGAATGTAATAGGTTGATTTCTGTCTCTGTTCGCTTTCGGTTTTTTAAACTTTCAATTCGCTGAATAGTTGAATTTAGATCGCAAGTTTTCATAGATAACCTGCTCGCTGCAGGACTGGGTAATATTGTGAGATTGAAAAATCAGCATATTTTGCTGCGTGGTTATAAGAGTGCTAAAATGATCTAATGACTCCAAGGAAAAATCAAGGAATGGCTCTATACATAGAGACCTAATAACGTTAATTGATTCCAAAATTTAATTCGAAAAGTTATTTTATTGAGATTGCATTTTGATTGTCTTTTTCAATGTCTGTAAGAAATACCTGATGCCTTCAGATGATATTTCGTGAAAAATATACTGCGCCCCAATCGCAAGAATCTCATGATTACACGAATTCACATGATAGAATATAAGAGGTTGATTTCCGTATCTGTTCGCTTTCGGTTATTTAAAATTTCAATTCGCTGAATAGTTAAATTCAGATCGCAAGTATTTATGGATAACCTACCCGCTACAGGACTTGGTAATATTGCAAAATTGAAAAATCAGCATATTTTGCCGCGTGGTGATAAGAGTGCTGAAACAAATTCATGACTCCTGGGAAAAATCAAGGAGTAGCTCTATACCTTGACGTAATAACGTTAATTGATTTGAAAATTTAATTCGAAAAGTTATTTTATTGAGATTGCATTTTGATTGTTGTTTTCAATTTCTGTAAGAAGTACCCGATGTTTTTGGCGGATATTTCGGTGAAAATATACTGCGCCTCAATCGCAAGAATCTCATGATTACACGAATTCATGTAATAGAATATGAGAGGTTGATTTCTGTCTCTGTTCGCTTTCGGTTTTTTAAAATTTCAATTGGCTGAATAGTTCAATTTAGATCGCATGTTTTCATGGATAACCTGCTCGCTGCAGGACTGGGTAATATTGCGAAATTGAAAAATCAGCATATTTTGCTGCGTGGTTATAGAAGTGCTAAAATGATCTCATGACTCCCGGGAAAAATCAAGGAATGGCACTATATATAGAGACCTAATAACGTTAATTGATTCCAAAATTTAATTCGAAAAGTTATTCTATTGAGATTGCATTTTGATTGTTGTTTTCAATGTCTGTAAAAAATACATGATGTCATCAGATGATATTTCGAGGAAAATATACTGCGCCCGAATCGCAAGAATCTCATGATTACACGAATTCACGTGATAGAATATAAGAGGTTGATTTCCGTATCTGTTCGCTTTCGGTTATTTAAAATTTCAATTCGCTGAATAGTTAAATATAGATCGCAAGTATTTATGGATAATCTACCCGCTACAGGACTTGGTAATATTGCAAAATTGAAAAATTAGCATATTTTGCTGCGTGGTTATAAGAGTGCTTAAATGATCTCATGACTCCTGGGAAAAATCAAGGAATGGCTCTATACCTTGACATAATAACGTTAATTGATTTGAAAATTTAATTCGGAAAGTTATTTTATTGAGATTGCATTTTGATTGTTGTTTCCAATGTCTGTAAGAAATACCTGATGTCTTAAGTGGATATTTCGGGAAAAATATACTGCGCCTCAATCGCAAGAATCTCATGATTACACGAATTCATGTAATAGAATATGAGAGGTTGATTTCTGTCTCTGTTCGCTTTCGGTTTTTTAAAATTTCAATTGGCTGAATAGTTCAATTTAGATCGCATGTATTCATGGATAACCTGCTCGCTGCAGGACTGGGTAATATTGCGAAATTGAAAAATCAGCATATTTTGCTGCGTGGTTATAGGAGTGCTAAAATGATCTCATGACCCCCGGGAAAAATCAAGGAATGGCACTATATATAGAGACCTAATAACGTTAATTGATTCCAAAATTTAATTCGAAAAGTTATTCTATTGAGATTGCATTTTGATTGTTGTTTTCAATGTCTGTAAAAAATACATGATGTCATCAGATGATATTTCGAGGAAAATATACTGCGCCCGAATCGCAAGAATCTCATGATTACACGAATTCACGTGATAGAATATAAGAGGTTGATTTCCGTATCTATTCGCTTTCGGTTATTTAAAATTTTAATTCGCTGAATAGTTAAATTCAGATCGCAAGTATTCATGGATAACCTGCCCGCTACAGGACTTGGTGATATTGCAAAATTGAAAAAGCATCATATTTTGCTGCGTGGTTATAAGAGTGCTAAAACAAATTCATGACTCTTGGGAAAAATCAAGGATTAGCTCTATACCTTGACATAATAACGTTAATTGATTTGAAAATTTAATTCGAAAAGTTATTTTATTGAGATTGCATTTTGATTGTTGTTTCCAATGTCTGTCAGAAATACCTGATGTCTTCAGATGATATTCCGTGAAAAATATACTGCGCCCCAATCGCAAGAATCTCATGATTACACGAATTCACTTGATAGAATATAATAGGTTGATTTCTGTCTTTGTTCGCTTTCGGTTTTTTAAAATTTCAATTGGCTGAACAGTTCAATTTAGATCGCATGTATTCGTAAAAAACTTGCTCGCTGCAGGACTGGGTAATATTGTGAGATTCAAAAATTAGCATATTTTGCTGCGTGGTTATAGAAGTGCTAAAATGATCTCATGACTCCTGGGAAAATTCAAGAAATAGCTCTATATATAGAGACCTAATAACGTTAATTGATTCCAAAATAAAATTGGAAAAGTTATTCTATTGAGATTGCATTTTGATTGTCTTTTTCAATGTCTGTAAGAAATACCTGATGTCTTCAGATGATATTTCGTGAAAAATATACTGCGCCCCAATCGCAAGAAACTCATGATTACACGAATTTACGTGATAGAATATAATAGGTTGATTTCTGTCTCTGTTCGCTTTCAATTTTTTAAAATTTCAATTGACTGAATAGTTTAATTTAGATCAGAAGTATTCATGGATAACCTGCCCGTTACAGAACTTGGTAATATTGCAGAATTGGAAAATCAGCATATTTTGCTGCGTGGTTACAAGAGTGCTGAAACAAATTCATGACTCCTGGGAAAAATCAAGGTGTAGCTCTATACCCTGACATAATAACGTTAATTGATTTGAAAATTTTATTCGAAAAGTTATTTTATTGAGATTGCATTTTAATTGGTGTTTTCAATGTCTGTAAGAAGTACCTCATGTCTTTATCGGATATTTTAGGAAAAATATACTGCGCCTCAGTCGCAAGAATCTCATGATTACACGAATTCATGTAATAGAATATGAGAGGTTGATTTCTGTCTCTGTTCGCTTTCGGTTTTTAAAAATTTCAATTGGCTGAACAGTTCAATTTAGATCGCATGTATTCATGAATAACTTGCTCGCTGCAGGACTAAGTAATATAGTAAGATTAAAAAATCAGCATATTTTTCTTGGTGGTTATAAGAGTGCTGAAACAAATTCATGACTCCTGGGAAAAATCAAGGAGTAGCTCTATACCTTGACATAATAACGTTAATTGATTTGAAAATTCAATACCAAAAGTTATTTTATTGAGATTGCATTTTGATTGTTGTTTCAGTGTCTGTAAGAAATACATGATCTCTTCAGATGATATTTCGTGAAAAATATACTGCGCCCCAATCGCGAGAATCTCATGATTACACGAATTCACGTAATAGAATATAATAGGTTGATTTCTGTCTCTGTTCGCTTCCGGTTTTTTGAAATTTAAATTCGCTGGACAGTTCAATTTAGATCGCATGTCTTCATGAATAACTTGCTCGCAGCAGGACTGAGTAATATTGTGAGATTGAAAAATCAGCATATTTTTCTTGGTGGTTATAAGAGTGCTGAAACAAATTCATGACTCCTGGGAAAAATCAAGGAGTAGCTCTATACCTTGACATAATAACGTTAATTGATTTGAAAATTCAATACCAAAAGTTATTTTATTGAGATTGCATTTTGATTGTTGTTTCAGTGTCTGTAAGAAATACATGATCTCTTCAGATGATATTTCGTGAAAAATATACTGCGCCCCAATCGCGAGAATCTCATGATTACACGAATTCACGTAATAGAATATAATAGGTTGATTTCTGTCTCTGTTCGCTTCCGGTTTTTTGAAATTTAAATTCGCTGGACAGTTCAATTTAGATCGCATGTCTTCATGAATAACTTGCTCGCAGCAGGACTGAGTAATATTGTGGGATTAAAAAATCAGCATATTTTGCTGCGTGGTTATAGAAGTGCTAAGATGATCTCATGACTCCCGAGGAAAATCAAGGAATGGCTCTATATATTGACGTAATAACGTTAATTGATTTGAAAATTCAATTCGAAAAGTTATTCGATTGAGATTGCATTTTGATTGTTGTTTTCAATGTCTGTAAAAAATACCTGGTGTCATTAGATGATATTTCGAGGAAAATATACTGCGCCCCAATCGCAAGAATTTCATGATTACACGAATTCTTGTGATAGAATATAAGAGGTTGATTTCCGTATCTATTCGCTTTCGGTTATATAAAATTTTAATTCGCTGAATAGTTAAATTTAGATCGCAAGTATTCATGGATAACCTGCCCGCTACAGAACTTAATAATATTGCAAAATTGAAAAATCAGCATATTTTGCTGCGTGGTTACAAGAGTGCTGAAACAAATTCATGACTCCTGGGAAAAATCAAAGAGTAGCTCTATACCTTAACATAATAACGTTAATTGATTTGAAAATTTATTTCGAAAAGTTATTTTATTGAGATTGCATTTTAATTGTTGTTTTCAATGTCTGTATGAAGTACCTGATGTCTTTAGCGGATATTTTGGGAAAAATATACTGCGCCTCAATCGCAAGAATCTCATGATTACACGAATTCATGTAATAGAATATGAGAGGTTGATTTCTGTCTCTGTTCGCTTTCGGTTTTTTAAAATTTCAATTGGCTGCATAGTTCAATTTAGATTGCATGTATTCATGGATAACCTGCTCGCTGCAGGACTGAGTATTATTGTGAGATTAAAAAATCAGCATATTTTGCTGCGTGGTTATGAGAGTGCTAAAATGATGTAATGACTCCAGGGAAAAATCAAGGAATGGCTCTATATATAGAGACCTAATAACGTTAATTGATTCCAAAATTTAATTCGAATAGTTATTTTATTGAGATTGCATTTTGATTGTCTTTTTCAATGTCTGTAAGAAATACCTGATGTCTTCAGATGATATTTCGTGAAAAATATACTGCGCCCCAATCGCAAGAATCTCATGATTACACGAATTCACGTGATAGAATATAATAGGTTGATTTCTGTCTTTGTTCGCTTTCGGTTTTTTAAAATTTCAATTGGCTGAATAGTTCAATTTAGATCGCATGTATTCACGGATAGCCTGCTCGCTGCAGAACTCGGTAATATTGCGAAATTGAAAAATCAGCATATTTTGCTGCGTGGTTATAGGAGTGCTAAAATGATCTCATGACTCCCGGGAAAAATCAAGGAATGGCTCTAGATATTGACATAATAACATTCGTTGATTTGAAAATTCATTTCGAAAAGTTATTCGATTGAGATTGCATTTTGATTGTTGTTTTCAATGTCTGTAAAAAATACATGATGTCATCAGATGATATTTCGAGGAAAATATACTGCGCCCGAGGCGCAAGAATCTCATGATTACACGAATTCACGTGATAGAATATAAGAGGTTTATTACCGTATCTGTTCGCTTTCGGTTATTTAAAATTTCAATTCGCCGAATAGTTAAATTAAAATCGCAAGTATTCATTGATAACCTGCTCGCTCCAGGACTGGGTAATATTGTGAGATTAAAAAATCAGCATATTTTGCTGCGTGGTTATAGATGTGCTAAAATGATCTCATGACTCCCGGGGAAAATCAAGAAATGGCTCTATATATTGACGTAATAACGTTAATTGATTTGAAAATTCTATTCGAAAAGTTATTCGATTGAGATTGCATTTTGATTGTTGTTTTCAATGTCTGTAAAAAATACCTGATGTCATCAGATGATATTTCGAGGAAAATATACTGCGCCCCAATCGCAAGAATTTCATGATTACACGAATTCACGTGATAGAAAATAATAGGTTGATTTCTGTCTCTGTTCGCTTTCGGTTTTTTAAAATTTCAATTGGCTGAATAGTTCAATTTAGATCGCATGTATTTATGGATAGCCTGCTCGCTGCAGCACTGGGTAATATTGCGAAATTGAAAAATTATCATATTTTGCTGTGTGGTTATAAGAGTGCTAAAATGATCTCATGACTCCTGGGAAAAATCAAGGAATGGCTCTATATATTGACATAATAACCTTAATTGATTTGAAAATTCAATTCGAAAAGTTATTCGATTGAGATTGCATTTTGATTGTTGTTTGCAATGTCTGTAAAAAATACCTGATGTCATCAGATGATATTTCGAGGAAAATATACTGCACCCCAATCGCAAGAATTTTATGATTACACGAATTCACGTGATAGAATATAATAGGTTGATATCTGTCTCTGTTCGCTTTCGGTTTTTTAAAATTTCAATTGGCTAAATAGTTCAATTGAGATCGCATGTATTCATTGATAACCTGCTCGCTGCAGGAATGGGTAATATTGTGAGATTGAAAAATCAGCATATTTTGCTGCGTGGTTATGAGAGTGCTAAAATGATCTCATGAATCCTGGGAAAAATCAAGGAATAGCTCTATATATAGAGACCTAATAAAGTTAATTGATTCCAAAATTTAATTGGAAAAGTTATTCTATTGAGATTGCATTTTGATTGTCTTTTTCAATGTCTGTAAGAAATACCTGAGGTCTTCAGATGATATTTCGTGAAAAATATACTGCGCCCCAATCGCAAGAAACTCATGATTACACGAATTCACGTGATAGAATATAATAGGTTGATTTCTGTCTCTGTTCGCTTCCGGTTTTTTAAAATTTAAATTCACTGAACAGTTCAATTTAGATCGCATGTTTTCATGAATAACTTGCTCGCAGCAGGACTGGGTAATATTGTGAGATTAAAAAATCAGCATATTTTGCTGCGTGGTTATAGAAGTGCTAAAATGATCTCATGACTCCCGGGGAAAATCAAGGAATGGCTCTATATATTGACGTAATAACGTTAATTGATTTGAAAATTCAATTCGAAAAGTTATTCGATTTAGATTGCATTTTGATTGTTGTTTTCAATGTCTGTAAAAAATACCTGATGTCATCAGATGATATTTCGAGGAAAATATACTGCGCCCCAATCGCAAGAATTTCCTGATTACACGAATTCACGTGATAGAATATAAGAGGTTGATTTCCGTATCTATTCGCTTTCGGTTATTTAAAATTTAAATTCGCTGAATAGATAAATTTAGATCGCAAGTATTCATGGATAACCTGCCCGCTACAGAACTTGGTAATATTGCAAAATTGAAAAATCAGCATATTTTGCTGCGTGGTTACAAGAGTGCTGAAACAAATTCATGACTCCTGGGAAAAATCAAGGAGTAGCTCTATACCTTGCTATAATAACGTTAATTGATTTAAAAATTTTATTCGAAAAGTTATTTTATTGAGATTGCATTTTAATTGTTGTTTTCAATGTCTGTAAGAAGTACCTGATGTCTTTAGCGGATATTTTAGGAAAAATATACTGCGCCTCAATCGCAAGAATCTCATGATTACACGAATTCATGTAATAGAATATGAGAGGACGATTTCTGTCTCTGTTCGCTTTCGGTTTTTTAAAATTTCAATTGGCTGGATAGTTCGATTTAGATCGCATGTATTCATGGATAACCTGCTCGCCGCAGGACTGAGTATTATTGTAAGATTAAAAAATCAGCATATTTTGCTGCGTGGTTATGAGAGTGCTAAAATGATCTCATGACTCCCGGGGAAAATCAAGAAATGGCTCTATATATTGACGTAATAACGTTAATTGATTTGAAAATTCTATTCGAAAAGTTATTCGATTGAGATTGCATTTTGATTGTTGTTTTCAATGTCTGTAAAAAATACCTGATGTCATCAGATGATATTTCGAGGAAAATATACTGCGCCCCAATCGCAAGAATTTCATGATTACACGAATTCACGTGATAGAAAATAATAGGTTGATTTTCGTCTCTGTTCGCTTTCGGTTTTTTAAAATTTCAATTGGCTGAATAGTTCAATTTAGATCGCATGTATTCATTGATAACCTGCTCGCTGCAAGACTGGGTAATATTGTGAGATTGATAAATCAGCATATTTTGCTGCGTGGTTAAGAGAGTGCTAAAATGATCCCATGACTCCTGGGAAAAATCAAGGAATGGCTCTATATATTGACATAAAAACCTTAATTGATTTGAAAATTCAATTCGAAAAGTTGTTCGATTGAGATTGCATTTCGATTGTTGTTTTCAATGTCTGTAAAAAATACCTGATGTCATCAGATGATATTTCGGGAAAAATATACTGCGCCTCATTCGCAAGAATCTCATGATTACACGAATTCATGTAATAGAATATGAGAGGTTGATTTCTGTCTCTGTTCGCTTTCGGTTTTTTAAAATTTCAATTGGCTCAATAGTTCAATTGATATCGCATGTATTCATTGATAACCTGCTCGCTGCAAGACTGGGTAATATTGTGAGATTGATAAATCAGCATATTTTGCTGCGTGGTTAAGAGAGTGCTAAAATGATCTCATGACTCCCGGGGAAAATCAAGAAATGGCTCTATATATTGACGTAATAACGTTAATTGATTTGAAAATTCTATTCGAAAAGTTATTCGATTGAGATTGCATTTTGATTGTTGTTTTCAATGTCTGTAAAAAATACCTGATGTCATCAGATGATATTTCGAGGAAAATATACTGCGCCCCAATCGCAAGAATTTCATGATTACACGAATTCACGTGATAGAAAATAATAGGTTGATTTTCGTCTCTGTTCGCTTTCGGTTTTTTAAAATTTCAATTGGCTGAATAGTTCAATTTAGATCGCATGTATTTATGGATAGCCTGCTCGCTGCAGCACTTGGTAATATTGCGAAATTGAAAAATTAGCATATTTTGCTGTGTGGTTATAAGAGTGCTAAAATGATCTCATGACTCCTGGGAAAAATCAAGGAATGGCTCTATATATTGACATAATAACCTTAATTGATTTGAAAATTCAATTCGAAAAGTTATTCGATTGAGATTGCATTTTGATTGTTGTTTGCAATGTCTGTAAAAAATACCTGAAGTCATCAGATGATATTTCGAGGAAAATATACTGCGCCCGAGGCGCAAGAATCTCATGATTACACGAATTCACGTGATAGAATATAAGAGGTTGATTACCGTATCTGTTCGCTTTCGGTTATTTAAAATTTCAATTCGCCGAATAGTTAAATTTAAATCGCAAATATTCATTGATTACCTGCTCGCTGCAGGACTGGGTAATATTGTGAGATTAAAAAATCAGCATATTTTGCTGCGTGGTTATAGATGTGCTAAAATGATCTCATGACTCCCGGGGAAAATCAAGAAATGGCTCTATATATTGACGTAATAACGTTAATTGATTTAAAAATTCTATTCGAAAAGTTATTCGATTGAGATTGCATTTTGATTGTTGTTTTCAATGTCTGTAAAAAATACCTGATGTCATCAGATGATATTTCGAGGAAAATATACTGCGCCCCAATCGCAAGAATTTCATGATTACACGAATTCACGTGATAGAAAATAATAGGTTGATTTCTGTCTCTGTTCGCTTTCGGTTTTTTAAAATTTCAATTGGCTGAATAGTTCAATTTAGATCGCATGTATTTATGGATAGCCTGCTCGCTGCAGCACTGGGTAATATTGCGAAATTGAAAAATTATCATATTTTGCTGTGTGGTTATAAGAGTGCTAAAATGATCTCATGACTCCTGGGAAAAATCAAGGAATGGCTCTATATATAGACCTAATAACGTTAATTGATTCCAAAATTTGATTCGAAAATTTATTCTATTGAGATTGTATTTTGTTTGATGTTTTCAATGTCTGTAAGAAATACCTGATGTCTTCAGATGATATTCCGGGAAAAATATACTGCGCCCCAATCGCAAGAATCTCATGATTACACGAATTCACGTGATAGAATATAAGAGGTTAATTTCTGTCTCTGTTCGCTTTCGGTTTTTGAAAATTTCAATTGGCTAAATAGTTCAATTGAGATCGCATGTATTCATTGATAACCTGCTCGCTGCAGGACTGGGTAATATTGTGAGATTGAAAAATCAGCATATTTTGCTGCGTGGTTATGAGAGTGCTAAAATGATCTCATGACTCCTGGGAAAAATCAAGGAATAGCTCTATATATAGAGACCTAATAACGTTAATTGATTCCAAAATTTAATTGGAAAAGTTATTCTTTGAGATTGCATTTTGATTGTCTTTTTCAATGTCTGTAAGAAATACCTGAGGTCTTCAGATGATATTTCGTGAAAAATATACTGCGCCCCAATCGCAAGAAACTCATGATTACACGAATTCACGTGATAGAATATAAGAGGTTGATTTCCGTATCTATTCGCTTTCGGTTATTTAAAATTTTAATTCGCTGAATAGTTAAATTTAGATCGCAAGTATTCATGGATAACCTGCCCGCTACAGAACTTGGTAATATTGCGAAATTGAAAAATCAGCATATTTTGCTGCGTGGTTACAAGAGTGCTGAAACAAATTCATGACTCCTGGGAAAAATCAAGGAGTAGCTCTATACCTTGCCATAATAACGTTAATTGATTTAAAAATTTTATTCGAAAAGTTATTTTATTGAGATTGCATTTTAATTGTTGTTTTCAATGTCTGTAAGAAGTACCTGATGTCTTTAGCGGATATTTTAGGAAAAATATACTGCGCCTCAATCGCAAGAATCTCATGATTACACGAATTCATGTAATAGAATATGAGAGGACGATTTCTGTCTCTGTTCGCTTTCGGTTTTTTAAAATTTCAATTGGCTGAATAGTTCGATTTAGATCGCATGTATTCATGGATAACCTGCTCGCCGCAGGACTGAGTATTATTGTGAGATTGAAAAATCAGCATATTTTGCTGCGTGGTTATGAGAGTGCTAAAATGATCTTATGACTCCTGGGAAAAATCAAGGAATGGCTCTATATATTGACATAATAACCTTAATTGATTCCAAAATTTAATTGGAAAAGTTATTCTATTGAGATTGCATTTTGATTGTCTTTTTCAATGTCTGTAAGAAATACCTGATGTCTTCAGATGATATTTCGTGAAAAAAATACTGCGCCCCAATCGCAAGAATCTCATGATTACACGAATTCACGTGATAGAATATAATAGGTTGATTTCTGTCTCTGTTCGCTTTCGGTTTTTTAAAATTTCAATTGGCTGAATAGTTCAATTTAGATCACATGTATTCATGGATAGCCTGCTCGCTGCAGGACTGGGTAATATTGCGAAATTGAAAAATTAGCATATTTTGCTGCGTGGTTATAAGAGTGCTAAAATGATCCCATGACTCCTGGGAAAAATCAAGGAATGGCTCTATATATTGACATAAAAACCTTAATTGATTTGAAAATTCAATTCGAAAAGTTGTTCGATTGAGATTGCATTTCGATTGTTGTTTTCAATGTCTGTAAAAAATACCTGATGTCATCAGATGATATTTCGGGAAAAATATACTGCGCCTCATTCGCAAGAATCTCATGATTACACGGATTCACGTGAGAGAATATAATAGGTTGATTTCTGTCTCTGTTCGCTTTCGGTTTTTTAAAATTTTAATTGGCTGAACAGTTCAATTTAGATCGCATGTATTCATGAATAACTTGCTCGCTGCAGGACTGAGTAATATTGTAAGATTAAAAAATCAGCATATTTTGCTGCGTGGTTATAGGTGTGCTAAAATGATCTCATGACTCCTGGGAAAAATCAAGGAATGGCTCTATATATAGACATAATAACGTTAATTGATTCCAAAATTTGATTCGAAAATTTATTCTATTGAGATTGTATTTTGTTTGATGTTTTCAATGTCTGTAAGAAATACCTGATGTCTTCAGATGATATTCCGGGAAAAATATACTGCGCCCCAATCGCAAGAATCTCATGATTACACGAATTCACGTGATAGAATATAAAAGGTTAATTTCTGTCTCTGTTCGCTTTCGGTTTTTGAAAACTTCAATTGGCTAAATAGTTCAATTGAGATCGCATGTATTCATTGATAACCTGCTCGCTGCAGGACTGGGTAATATTGTGAGATTGAAAAATCAGCATATTTTGCTGCGTGGTTATGAGAGTGCTAAAATGATCTCATGACTCCTGGGAAAAATCAAGGAATAGCTCTATATATAGAGACCTAATAACGTTAATTGATTCCAAAATTTAATTGGAAAAGTTATTCTTTGAGATTGCATTTTGATTGTCTTTTTCAATGTCTGTAAGAAATACCTGATGTCTTCAGATGATATTTCGTGAAAAATATACCGCGCCCCAATCGCAAGAATTTCATGATTACACGAATTCACGTGATAGAATATAAGAGGTTGATTTCCGTATCTATTCGCTTTCGGTTATTTAAAATTTTAATTCGCTGAATAGTTAAATTTAGATCGCAAGTATTCATGGATAACCTGCCCGCTACAGAACTTGGTAATATTGCGAAATTGAAAAATCAGCATATTTGGCTGCGTGGTTACAAGAGTGCTGAAACAAATTCATGACTCCTGGGAAAAATCAAGGAGTAGCTCTATACCTTGCCATAATAACGTTAATTGATTTAAAAATTTTATTCGAAAAGTTATTTTATTGAGATTGCATTTTAATTGTTGTTTTCAATGACTGTAAGAAGTACCTGATGTCTTTAGCGGATATTTTAGGAAAAATATACTGCGCCTCAATCGCAAGAATCTCATGATTACACGAATTCATGTAATAGAATATGAGAGGACGATTTCTGTCTCTGTTCGCTTTCGGTTTTTTAAAATTTCAATTGGCTGAATAGTTCGATTTAGATCGCATGTATTCATGGATAACCTGCTCGCCGCAGGACTGAGTATTATTGTGAGATTGAAAAATCAGCATATTTTGCTGCGTGGTTATGAGAGTGCTAAAATGATCTCATGACTCCCGGGGAAAATCAAGAAATAGCTCTATATATTGACGTAATAACGTTAATTGATTTGAGAATTCTATTCGAAAAGTTATTCGATTGAGATTGCATATTGATTGTTGTTTTCAATGTCTGTAAAAAATACCTGATGTCATCAGATGATATTTCGAGGAAAATATACTGCGCCCCAATCGCAAGAATTTCATGATTACACGAATTCACGTGATAGAAAATAATAGGTTGATTTTTGTCTCTGTTCGCTTTCGGTTTTTTAAAATTTCAATTGGCTGAATAGTTCAATTTAGATCGCATGTATTTATGGATAGCCTGCTCGCTGCAGCACTTGGTAATATTGCGAAATTGAAAAATTAGCATATTTTGCTGTGTGGTTATAAGAGTGCTAAAATGATCTCATGACTCCTGGGAAAAATCAAGGAATGGCTCTATATATTGACATAATAACCTTAATTGATTTGAAAATTCAATTCGAAAAGTTATTCGATTGAGATTGCATTTTGATTGTTGTTTGCAATGTCTGTAAAAAATACCTGATGTCATCAGATGATATTTCGAGGAAAATATACTGCACCCCAATCGCAAAAATTTCATGATTACACGAATTCACGTGAGAGAATATAATAGGTTGATTTCTGTCTCTGTTCGCTTTCGGTTTTTTAAAATTTTAATTGGCTGAACAGTTCAATTTAGATCGCATGTATTCATGAATAACTTGCTCGCTGCAGGACTGAGTAATATTGTAAGATTAAAAAATCAGCATATTTTGCTGCGTGGTTATAGGAGTGCTAAAATGATCTCATGACTCCTGGGAAAAATCAAGGAATGGCTCTATATATAGACCTAATAACGTTAATTGATTCCAAAATTTGATTCGAAAATTTATTCTATTGAGATTGTATTTTGTTTGATGTTTTCAATGTCTGTAAGAAATACCTGATGTCTTCAGATGATATTCCGGGAAAAATATACTGCGCCCCAATCGCAAGAATCTCATGATTACACGAATTCACGTGATAGAATATAAGAGGTTAATTTCTGTCTCTGTTCGCTTTCGGTTTTTGAAAATTTCAATTGGCTAAATAGTTCAATTGAGATCGCATGTATTCATTGATAACCTGCTCGCTGCAGGACTGGGTAATATTGTGAGATTGAAAAATCAGCATATTTTGCTGCGTGGTTAGGAGAGTGCTAAAATGATCTCATGACTCCTGGGAAAAATCAAGGAATAGCTCTATATATAGAGACCTAATAACGTTAATTGATTCCAAAATTTAATTGGAAAAGTTATTCTTTGAGATTGCATTTTGATTGTCTTTTTCAATGTCTGTAAGAAATACCTGATGTCTTCAGATGATATTTCGTGAAAAATATACCGCGCCCCAATCGCAAGAAACTCATGATTACACGAATTCACGTGATAGAATATAATAGGTTGATTTCTGTCTCTGTTCGCCTCCGGTTTTTTAAAATTTAAATTCACTGAACAGTTCAATTTAGATCGCATGTCTTCATGAATAACTTGCTCGCAGCAGGACTGGGGAATATTGTGAGATTAAAAAATCAGCATATTTTGCTGCGTGGTTATAGAAGTGCTAAAATGATCTCATGACTCCCGGGGAAAATCAAGGAATGGCTCTATATATTGACGTAATAACGTTAATTGATTTGAAAATTTAATTCGAAAAGTTATTCTTTGAGATTGCATTTTGATTGTCTTTTTCAATGTCTGTAAGAAATACCTGATGTCTTCAGATGATATTTCGTGAAAAATATACCGCGCCCCAATCGCAAGAATTTCATGATTACACGAATTCACGTGATAGAATATAAGAGGTTGATTTCCGTATCTATTCGCTTTCGGTTATTTAAAATTTTAATTCGCTGAATAGTTAAATTTAGATCGCAAGTATTCATGGATAACCTGCCCGCTACAGAACTTGGTAATATTGCGAAATTGAAAAATCAGCATATTTTGCTGCGTGGTTACAAGAGTGCTGAAACAAATTCATGACTCCTGGGAAAAATCAAGGAGTAGCTCTATACCTTGCCATAATAACGTTAATTGATTTAAAAATTTTATTCGAAAAGTTATTTTATTGAGATTGCATTTTAATTGTTGTTTTCAATGTCTGTAAGAAGTACCTGATGTCTTTAGCGGATATTTTAGGAAAAATATACTGCGCCTCAATCGCAAGAATCTCATGATTACACGAATTCATGTAATAGAATATGAGAGGACGATTTCTGTCTCTGTTCGCTTTCGGTTTTTTAAAATTTCAATTGGCTGAATAGTTCGATTTAGATCGCATGTATTCATGGATAACCTGCTCGCCGCAGGACTGAGTATTATTGTGAGATTGAAAAATCAGCATATTTTGCTGCGTGGTTATGAGAGTGCTAAAATGATCTTATGACTCCTGGGAAAAATCAAGGAATGGCTCTATATATTGACATAATAACCTTAATTGATTCCAAAATTTAATTGGAAAAGTTATTCTATTGAGATTGCATTTTGATTGTCTTTTTCAATGTCTGTAAAAAATACCTGATGTCTTCAGATGATATTTCGTGAAAAATATACTGCGCCCCAATCGCAAGAATCTCATGATTACACGAATTCACGTGATAGAATATAATAGGTTGATTTCTGTCTCTGTTCGCTTTCGGTTTTTTAAAATTTCAATTGGCTGAATAGTTCAATTTAGATCACATGTATTCATGGATAGCCTGCTCGCTGCAGGACTGGGTAATATCGCGAAATTGAAAAATTAGCATATTTTGCTGCGTGGTTATAAGAGTGCTAAAATGATCCCATGACTCCTGGGAAAAATCAAGGAATGGCTCTATATATTGACATAAAAACCTTAATTGATTTGAAAATTCAATTCGAAAAGTTGTTCGATTGAGATTGCATTTCGATTGTTGTTTTCAATGTCTGTAAAAAATACCTGATGTCATCAGATGATATTTCGGGAAAAATATACTGCGCCTCATTCGCAAGAATCTCATGATTACACGAATTCATGTAATAGAATATGAGAGGTTGATTTCTGTCTCTGTTCGCTTTCGGTTTTTTAAAATTTCAATTGGCTAAATAGTTCAATTGATATCGCATGTATTCATTGATAACCTGCTCGCTGCAAGACTGGGTAATATTGTGAGATTGATAAATCAGCATATTTTGCTGCGTGGTTAAGAGAGTGCTAAAATGATCTCATGACTCCCGGGGAAAATCAAGAAATGGCTCTATATATTGACGTAATAACGTTAATTGATTTGAGAATTCTATTCGAAAAGTTATTCGATTGAGATTGCATATTGATTGTTGTTTTCAATGTCTGTAAAAAATACCTGATGTCATCAGATGATATTTCGAGGAAAATATACTGCGCCTCGAACGCAAGAATTTCATGATTACACGAATTCACGTGATAGAAAATAATAGGTTGATTTTTGTCTCTGTTCGCTTTCGGTTTTTTAAAATTTCAATTGGCTGAATAGTTCAATTTAGATCGCATGTATTTATGGATAGCCTGCTCGCTGCAGCACTTGGTAATATTGCGAAATTGAAAAATTAGCATATTTTGCTGTGTGGTTATAAGAGTGCTAAAATGATCTCATGACTCCTGGGAAAAATCAAGGAATGGCTCTATATATTGACATAATAACCTTAATTGATTTGAAAATTCAATTCGAAAAGTTATTCGATTGAGATTGCATTTTGATTGTTGTTTGCAATGTCTGTAAAAAATACCTGATGTCATCAGATGATATTTCGAGGAAAATATACTGCACCCCAATCGCAAAAATTTCATGATTACACGAATTCACGTGAGAGAATATAATAGGTTGATTTCTGTCTCTGTTCGCTTTCGGTTTTTTAAAATTTTAATTGGCTGAACAGTTCAATTTAGATCGCATGTATTCATGAATAACTTGCTCGCTGCAGGACTGAGTAATATTGTAAGATTAAAAAATCAGCATATTTTGCTGCGTGGTTATAGGAGTGCTAAAATGATCTCATGACTCCTGGGAAAAATCAAGGAATGGCTCTATATATTGACATAAAAACCTTAATTGATTTGAAAATTCAATTCGAAAAGTTGTCCGATTGAGATTGCATTTCGATTGTTGTTTTCAATGTCTGTAAAAAATACCTGATGTCATCAGATGATATTTCGGGAAAAATATACTGCGCCTCATTCGCAAGAATCTCATGATTACACGAATTCATGTAATAGAATATGAGAGGTTGATTTCTGTCTCTGTTCGCTTTCGGTTATTTAAAATTTCAATTCGCTGAATAGTTAAATTCAGATTGCAAGTATTTATGGATAACCTACCCGCTACAGGACTTGGTAATATTGCAAAATTGAAAAATCAGCATATTTTGCCGCGTGGTGATAAGAGTGCTGAAACAAATTCATGACTCATGGGAAAAATCAAGGAGTAGCTCTATACCTTGACGTAATAACGTTAATTTATTTGAAAATTTAATTCGAAAAGTTATTTTATTGAGATTGCATTTTGATTGTTGTTTTCAATGTCTGTAAGAAATACCTGATGTCTTCAGATGATATTCCGTGAAAAATATACTGCGCCCCAATCGCAAGAATCTCATGATTACACGAATTCACGTGATAGAATATAATAGGTTGATTTCTGTCTTTGTTCGCTTTCGGTTTTTTAAAATTTCAATTAGCTGAACAGTTCAATTTAGATCGCATGTATTCGTAAAAAACTTGCTCGCTGCAGGACTGGGTAATATTGTGAGATTCAAAAATTAGCATATTTTTCTGCGTGGTTATAGGAGTGCTAAAATGATCTCATGACTCCTGGGAAAATTCAAGAAATAGCTCCATATATAGAGACCTAATAACGTTAATTGATTCCAAAATTAAATTGGAAAAGTTATTCTATTGAGATTGCATTTTGATTGTCTTTTTCAATGTCTGTAAGAAATACCTGATGTCTTCAGATGATATTTCGTGAAAAATATACTGCGCCCCAATCGCAAGAAACTCATGATTACACGAATTCACGTAATAGAATATAATAGGTTGATTTCTGTCTCTGTTCGCTTTCAATTTTTTAAAATTTCAATTGGCTGAATAGTTTAATTTAGATCGCAAGTATTCATGGATAACCTGCCCGTTACAGAAATTGGTAATATTGCAAAATTGGAAAATCAGCATATTTTGCTGCGTGGTTACAAGAGTGCTGAAACAAATTCATGACTCCTGGGAAAAATCAAGGTGTTGCTCTATACCTTGACATAATAACGTTAATTGATTTGAAAATTTTATTCGAAAAGTTATTTTATTGAGATTGCATTTTAATTGTTGTTTGTTAATGTCTGCAAGAAGTACCTGATGTCTTTATCGGATATTTTAGGAAAAATATACTGCGCCTCAATCGCAAGAATCTCATGATTACACGAATTCATGTAATAGAATATGAGAGGTTGATTTCTGTCTCTGTTCGCTTTCGGTTTTTTAAAATTTCAATTGGCTGCATAGTTCAATTTAGATTGCATGTATTCATGGATAACCTGCTCGCTGCAGGACTGAGTAATATTGTGAGATTGAAAAATCAGCATATTTCGCTGCGTGGTTATGAAAGTGCTAAAATGATCTCATGACTCCTGGGAAAAATCAAGGAATGGCTCTATATATTGACATAATAACCTTAATTGATTCAAAAATTAAATTCGAAAAGTTATTCTATTGAGATTGCATTTTGATTGTCTCTTTCAATGTCTGTAAGAAATACCTGATGTCTTCAGGTGATATTTCGTGAAAAATATACTGCGCCCCAATCGCAAGAATCTCATGATTACACGAATTCACGTGATAGAAAATAATAGGTTGATTTCTGTCTCTGTTCGCTTTCGGTTTTTTAAAATTTCAATTGGCTGAATAGTTCAATTTTGATCGCGTGTATTTATGGATAGCCTGCTCGCTGCAGCACTGGGAAATATTGCGAAATTGAAAAATTAGCATATTTTGCTGTGTGGTTATAAGAGTGCTAAAATGATCTCATGACACCTGGGAAAAATCAAGGAATAGCTCTATATATTGACATAATAACCTTAATTGATTTGAAAATTCAATTCGAAAAGTTATTCGATTGAGATTGCATTTTGATTGTTGTTTGCAATGTCTGTAAAAAATACCTGATGTCATCAGATGATAATTCGAGGAAAATATACTGAACCCCAATCGCAAGAATTTCATGATTACACGAATTCACGTGATAGAATATAATAGGTTGATTTCTGTCTCTGTTCGCTTTCGGTTTTTTAAAATTTCAATTGGCTGAACAGTTCAATTTAGATCGCATGTATTCATGAATAACTTGCTCGCTGCAGGACTAAGTAATATTGTAAGATTAAAAAATCAGCATATTTTGCTGCGTGGTCATAGGAGTGCTAAAATGATCTAATGACTCCTGGGAAAAATCAAGGAATGGCTCTATATATAGACCTAATAACGGTAATTGATTCCAAAATTTGATTCGAAAAGTTATTCGATTGAGATTCTATTTTGTTTGATGTTTTCAATGTCTGTAAGAAATACCTGATGTCTTCAGATGATATTTCGGGAAAAATATACTGCGCTCCAATCGCAAGAATCTCATGATTACACGAATTCACGTGATAGAATATAATAGGTTGATTTCTGTCTCTGTTCGCTTCCGGTTTTTTAAAATTTCAATTGGCTGAATAGTTCAATTTAGATCACATGTATTCATGGATAGCCTGCTCGCTGCAGGACTGAGTAATATTGTGAGATTGAAAAATCAGCATATTTTTCTTGGTGGTTATAAGAGTGCTGAAACAAATTCATGACTCCTGGGAAAAATCAAGGAGTAGCTCTATACCTTGACATAATAACGTTAATTGATTTGAAAATTCAATACCAAAAGTTATTTTATTGAGATTGCATTTTGATTGTTGTTTCAGTGTCTGTAAGAAATACATGATCTCTTCAGATGATATTTCGTAAAAAAAATATACTGCGCCCCAATCGCGAGAATCTTATGATTACACGAATTCACGTGATAGAATGTAATAGGTTGATTTCTGTCTCTGTTCGCTTTCGGTTTTTTAAACTTTCAATTCGCTGAATAGTTGAATTTAGATCGCAAGTTTTCATAGATAACCTGCTCGCTGCAGGACTGGGTAATATTGTGAGATTGAAAAATCAGCATATTTTGCTGCGTGGTTATAAGAGTGCTAAAATGATCTAATGACTCCAAGGAAAAATCAAGGAATGGCTCTATACATAGAGACCTAATAACGTTAATTGATTCCAAAATTTAATTCGAAAAGTTATTTTATTGAGATTGCATTTTGATTGTCTTTTTCAATGTCTGTAAGAAATACCTGATGCCTTCAGATGATATTTCGTGAAAAATATAGTGCGCCCCAATCGCAAGAATCTCATGATTACACGAATTCACATGATAGAATATAAGAGGTTGATTTCCGTATCTGTTCGCTTTCGGTTATTTAAAATTTCAATTCGCTGAATAGTTAAATTCAGATCGCAAGTATTTATGGATAACCTACCCGCTACAGGACTTGGTAATATTGCAAAATTGAAAAATCAGCATATTTTGCCGCGTGGTGATAAGAGTGCTGAAACAAATTCATGACTCCTGGGAAAAATCAAGGAGTAGCTCTATACCTTGACGTAATAACGTTAATTGATTTGAAAATTTAATTTGAAAAGTTATTTTATTGAGATTGCATTTTGATTGTTGTTTTCAATTTCTGTAAGAAGTACCCGATGTTTTTGGCGGATATTTCGGTGAAAATATACTGCGCCTCAATCGCAAGAATCTCATGATTACACGAATTCATGTAATAGAATATGAGAGGTTGATTTCTGTCTCTGTTCGCTTTCGGTTTTTTAAAATTTCAATTGGCTGAATAGTTCAATTTAGATCGCATGTTTTCATGGATAACCTGCTCGCTGCAGGACTGGGTAATATTGCGAAATTGAAAAATCAGCATATTTTGCTGCGTGGTTATAGAAGTGCTAAAATGATCTCATGACTCCCGGGAAAAATCAAGGAATGGCACTATATATAGAGACCTAATCACGTTAATTGATTCCAAAATTTAATTCGAAAAGTTATTCTATTGAGATTGCATTTTGATTGTTGTTTTCAATGTCTGTAAAAAATACATGATGTCATCAGATGATATTTCGAGGAAAATATACTGCGCCCGAATCGCAAGAATCTCATGATTACACGAATTCACGTGATAGAATATAAGAGGTTGATTTCCGTATCTATTCGCTTTCGGTTATTTAAAATTTTAATTCGCTGAATAGTTAAATTCAGATCGCAAGTATTCATGGATAACCTGCCCGCTACAGGACTTGGTGATATTGCAAAATTGAAAAAGCATCATATTTTGCTGCGTGGTTATAAGAGTGCTAAAACAAATTCATGACTCTTGGGAAAAATCAAGGATTAGCTCTATACCTTGACATAATAACGTTAATTGATTTGAAAATTTAATTCGAAAAGTTATTTTATTGAGATTGCATTTTGATTGTTGTTTCCAATGTCTGTCAGAAATACCTGATGTCTTCAGATGATATTCCGTGAAAAATATACTGCGCCCCAATCGCAAGAATCTCATGATTACACGAATTCACTTGATAGAATATAATAGGTTGATTTCTGTCTTTGTTCGCTTTCGGTTTTTTAAAATTTCAATTGGCTGAACAGTTCAATTTAGATCGCATGTATTCGTAAAAAACTTGCTCGCTGCAGGACTGGGTAATATTGTGAGATTCAAAAATTAGCATATTTTGCTGCGTGGTTATAGAAGTGCTAAAATGATCTCATGACTCCTGGGAAAATTCAAGAAATAGCTCTATATATAGAGACCTAATAACGTTAATTGATTCCAAAATAAAATTGGAAAAGTTATTCTATTGAGATTGCATTTTGATTGTTTTTTTCAATGTCTGTAAGAAATACCTGATGTCTTCAGATGATATTTCGTGAAATATATACTGCGCCCCAATCGCAAGAAACTCATGATTACACGAATTTACGTGATAGAATATAATAGGTTGATTTCTGTCTGTGTTCGCTTTCAATTTTTTAAAATTTCAATTGACTGAATAGTTTAATTTAGATCAGAAGTATTCATGGATAACCTGCCCGTTACAGAACTTGGTAATATTGCAGAATTGGAAAATCAGCATATTTTGCTGCGTGGTTACAAGAGTGCTGAAACAAATTCATGACTCCTGGGAAAAATCAAGGTGTAGCTCTATACCCTGACATAATAACGTTAATTGATTTGAAAATTTTATTCGAAAAGTTATTTTATTGAGATTGCATTTTAATTGGTGTTTTCAATGTCTGTAAGAAGTACCTGATGTCTTTATCGGATATTTTAGGAAAAAAATACTGCGCCTCAATCGCAAGAATCTCATGATTACACGAATTCATGTAATAGAATATGAGAGGTTGATTTCTGTCTCTGTTCGCTTTCGGTTTTTAAAAATTTCAATTGGCTGAACAGTTCAATTTAGATCGCATGTATTCATGAATAACTTGCTCGCTGCAGGACTAAGTAATATAGTAAGATTAAAAAATCAGCATATTTTGCTGCGTGGTTATAGGAGTGCTAAAATGATCTCATGACTCCTGGGAAAAATCAAGGAATGGCTCTATATATAGACCTAATAACGTTAATTGATTCCAAAATTTGATTCGAAAAGTTATTCGATTGAGATTCTATTTTGTTTGATGTTTTCAATGTCTGTAAGAAATACCTGATGTCTTCAGATGATATTTCGGGAAAAATATACTGCGCTCCAATCGCAAGAATCTCATGATTACACGAATTCACGTGATAGAATATAATAGGTTGATTTCTGTCTCTGTTCGCTTCCGGTTTTTTAAAATTTCAATTGGCTGAATAGTTCAATTTAGATCACATGTATTCATGGATAGCCTGCTCGCTGCAGGACTGAGTAATATTGTGAGATTGAAAAATCAGCATATTTTTCTTGGTGGTTATAAGAGTGCTGAAACAAATTCATGACTCCTGGGAAAAATCAAGGAGTAGCTCTATACCTTGACATAATAACGTTAATTGATTTGAAAATTCAATACCAAAAGTTATTTTATTGAGATTGCATTTTGATTGTTGTTTCAGTGTCTGTAAGAAATACATGATCTCTTCAGATGATATTTCGTGAAAAATATACTGCGCCCCAATCGCGAGAATCTCATGATTACACGAATTCACGTAATAGAATATAATAGGTTGATTTCTGTCTCTGTTCGCTTCCGGTTTTTTGAAATTTAAATTCGCTGGACAGTTCAATTTAGATCGCATGTCTTCATGAATAACTTGCTCGCAGCAGGACTGAGTAATATTGTGGGATTAAAAAATCAGCATATTTTGCTGCGTGGTTATAGAAGTGCTAAGATGATCTCATGACTCCCGAGGAAAATCAAGGAATGGCTCTATATATTGACGTAATAACGTTAATTGATTTGAAAATTCAATTCGAAAAGTTATTCGATTGAGATTGCATTTTGATTGTTGTTTTCAATGTCTGTAAAAAATACCTGGTGTCATTAGATGATATTTCGAGGAAAATATACTGCGCCCCAATCGCAAGAATTTCATGATTACACGAATTCTTGTGATAGAATATAAGAGGTTGATTTCCGTATCTATTCGCTTTCGGTTATATAAAATTTTAATTCGCTGAATAGTTAAATTTAGATCGCAAGTATTCATGGATAACCTGCCCGCTACAGAACTTAATAATATTGCAAAATTGAAAAATCAGCATATTTTGCTGCGTGGTTACAAGAGTGCTGAAACAAATTCATGACTCCTGGGAAAAATCAAAGAGTAGCTCTATACCTTAACATAATAACGTTAATTGATTTGAAAATTTATTTCGAAAAGTTATTTTATTGAGATTGCATTTTAATTGTTGTTTTCAATGTCTGTATGAAGTACCTGATGTCTTTAGCGGATATTTTGGGAAAAATATACTGCGCCTCAATCGCAAGAATCTCATGATTACACGAATTCATGTAATAGAATATGAGAGGTTGATTTCTGTCTCTGTTCGCTTTCGGTTTTTTAAAATTTCAATTGGCTGCATAGTTCAATTTAGATTGCATGTATTCATGGATAACCTGCTCGCTGCAGGACTGAGTATTATTGTGAGATTAAAAAATCAGCATATTTTGCTGCGTGGTTATGAGAGTGCTAAAATGATGTAATGACTCCAGGGAAAAATCAAGGAATGACTCTATATATAGAGACCTAATAACGTTAATTGATTCCAAAATTTAATTCGAATAGTTATTTTATTGAGATTGCATTTTGATTGTCTTTTTCAATGTCTGTAAGAAATACCTGATGTCTTCAGATGATATTTCGTGAAAAATATACTGCGCCCCAATCGCAAGAATCTCATGATTACACGAATTCACGTGATAGAATATAATAGGTTGATTTCTGTCTTTGTTCGCTTTCGGTTTTTTAAAATTTCAATTGACTGAATAGTTCAATTTAGATCGCATGTATTCACGGATAGCCTGCTCGCTGCAGAACTCGGTAATATTGCGAAATTGAAAAATCAGCATATTTTGCTGCGTGGTTATAGGAGTGCTAAAATGATCTCATGACTCCCGGGAAAAATCAAGGAATTGCTCTAGATATTGACATAATAACATTCGTTGATTTGAAAATTCATTTCGAAAAGTTATTCGATTGAGATTGCATTTTGATTGTTGTTTTCAATGTCTGTAAAAAATACATGATGTCATCAGATGATATTTCGAGGAAAATATACTGCGCCCGAGGCGCAAGAATCTCATGATTACACGAATTCACGTGATAGAATATAAGAGGTTTATTACCGTATCTGTTCGCTTTCGGTTATTTAAAATTTCAATTCGCCGAATAGTTAAATTAAAATCGCAAGTATTCATTGATAACCTGCTCGCTGCAGGACTGGGTAATATTGTGAGATTAAAAAATCAGCATATTTTGCTGCGTGGTTATAGATGTGCTAAAATGATCTCATGACTCCCGGGGAAAATCAAGAAATGGCTCTATATATTGACGTAATAACGTTAATTGATTTGAAAATTCTATTCGAAAAGTTATTCGATTGAGATTGCATTTTGATTGTTGTTTTCAATGTCTGTAAAAAATACCTGATGTCATCAGATGATATTTCGAGGAAAATATACTGCGCCCCAATCGCAAGAATTTCATGATTACACGAATTCACGTGATAGAAAATAATAGGTTGATTTCTGTCTCTGTTCGCTTTCGGTTTTTTAAAATTTCAATTGGCTAAATAGTTCAATTGAGATCGCATGTATTCATTGATAACCTGCTCGCTGCAGGAATGGGTAATATTGTGAGATTGAAAAATCAGCATATTTTGCTGCGTGGTTATGAGAGTGCTAAAATGATCTCATGAATCCTGGGAAAAATCAAGGAATAGCTCTATATATAGAGACCTAATAAAGTTAATTGATTCCAAAATTTAATTGGAAAAGTTATTCTATTGAGATTGCATTTTGATTGTCTTTTTCAATGTCTGTAAGAAATACCTGAGGTCTTAAGATGATATTTCGTGAAAAATATACTGCGCCCCAATCGCAAGAAACTCATGATTACACGAATTCACGTGATAGAATATAATAGGTTGATTTCTGTCTCTGTTCGCTTCCGGTTTTTTAAAATTTGAATTCACTGAACAGTTCAATTTAGATCGCATGTTTTCATGAATAACTTGCTCGCAGCAGGACTGGGTAATATTGTGAGATTAAAAAATCAGCATATTTTGCTGCGTGGTTATAGAAGTGCTAAAATGATCTCATGACTCCCGGGGAAAATCAAGGAATGGCTCTATATATTGACGTAATAACGTTAATTGATTTGAAAATTCAATTCGAAAAGTTATTCGATTTAGATTGCATTTTGATTGTTGTTTTCAATGTCTGTAAAAAATACCTGATGTCATCAGATGATATTTCGAGGAAAATATACTGCGCCCCAATCGCAAGAATTTCATGATTACACGAATTCACGTGATAGAATATAAGAGGTTGATTTCCGTATCTATTCGCTTTCGGTTATTTAAAATTTAAATTCGCTGAATAGTTAAATTTAGATCGCAAGTATTCATGGATAACCTGCCCGCTACAGAACTTGGTAATATTGCAAAATTGAAAAATCAGCATATTTTGCTGCGTGGTTACAAGAGTGCTGAAACAAATTCATGACTCCTGGGAAAAATCAAGGAGTAGCTCTATACCTTGCTATAATAACGTTAATTGATCTAAAAATTTTATTCGAAAAGTTATTTTATTGAGATTGCATTTTAATTGTTGTTTTCAATGTCTGTAAGAAGTACCTGATGTCTTTAGCGGATATTTTAGGAAAAATATACTGCGCCTCAATCGCAAGAATCTCATGATTACACGAATTCATGTAATAGAATATGAGAGGACGATTTCTGTCTCTGTTCGCTTTCGGTTTTTTAAAATTTCAATTGGCTCAATAGTTCAATTGATATCGCATGTATTCATTGATAACCTGCTCGCTGCAAGACTGGGTAATATTGTGAGATTGATAAATCAGCATATTTTGCTGCGTGGTTAAGAGAGTGCTAAAATGATCTCATGACTCCCGGGGAAAATCAAGAAATGGCTCTATATATTGACGTAATAACGTTAATTGATTTGAAAATTCTATTCGAAAAGTTATTCGATTGAGATTGCATTTTGATTGTTGTTTTCAATGTCTGTAAAAAATACCTGATGTCATCAGATGATATTTCGAGGAAAATATACTGCGCCCCAATCGCAAGAATTTCATGATTACACGAATTCACGTGATAGAAAATAATAGGTTGATTTTCGTCTCTGTTCGCTTTCGGTTTTTTAAAATTTCAATTGGCTGAATAGTTCAATTTAGATCGCATGTATTTATGGATAGCCTGCTCGCTGCAGCACTCGGTAATATTGCGAAATTGAAAAATTAGCATATTTTGCTGTGTGGTTATAAGAGTGCTAAAATGATCTCATGACTCCTGGGAAAAATCAAGGAATGGCTCTATATATTGACATAATAACCTTAATTGATTTGAAAATTCAATTCGAAAAGTTATTCGATTGAGATTGCATTTTGATTGTTGTTTGCAATGTCTGTAAAAAATACCTGAAGTCATCAGATGATATTTCGAGGAAAATATACTGCGCCCGAGGCGCAAGAATCTCATGATTACACGAATTCAGGTGATAGAATATAAGAGGTTGATTACCGTATCTGTTCGCTTTCGGTTATTTAAAATTTCAATTCGCCGAATAGTTAAATTTAAATCGCAAATATTCATTGATTACCTGCTCGCTGCAGGACTGGGTAATATTGTGAGATTAAAAAATCAGCATATTTTGCTGCGTGGTTATAGATGTGCTAAAATGATCTCATGACTCCCGGGGAAAATCAAGAAATGGCTCTATATATTGACGTAATAACGTTAATTGATTTGAAAATTCTATTCGAAAAGTTATTCGATTGAGATTGCATTTTGATTGTTGTTTTCAATGTCTGTAAAAAATACCTGATGTCATCAGATGATATTTCGAGGAAAATATACTGCGCCCCAATCGCAAGAATTTCATGATTACACGAATTCACGTGATAGAAAATAATAGGTTGATTTCTGTCTCTGTTCGCTTTCGGTTTTTTAAAATTTCAATTGGCTGAATAGTTCAATTTAGATCGCATGTATTTATGGATAGCCTGCTCGCTGCAGCACTGGGTAATATTGCGAAATTGAAAAATTATCATATTTTGCTGTGTGGTTATAAGAGTGCTAAAATGATCTCATGACTCCTGGGAAAAATCAAGGAATGGCTCTATATATTGACATAATAACCTTAATTGATTTGAAAATTCAATTCGAAAAGTTATTCGATTGAGATTGCATTTTGATTGTTGTTTGCAATGTCTGTAAAAAATACCTGATGTCATCAGATGATATTTCGAGGAAAATATACTGCACCCCAATCGCAAAAATTTCATGATTACACGAATTCACGTGAGAGAATATAATAGGTTGATTTCTGTCTCTGTTCGCTTTCGGTTTTTTAAAATTTTAATTGGCTGAACAGTTCAATTTAGATCGCATGTATTCATGGATAACTTGCTCGCTGCAGGACTGAGTAATATTGTAAGATTAAAAAATCAGCATATTTTGCTGCGTGGTTATAGGAGTGCTAAAATGATCTCATGACTCCTGGGAAAAATCAAGGAATGGCTCTATATATAGACCTAATAACGTTAATTGATTCCAAAATTTGATTCGAAAATTTATTCTATTGAGATTGTATTTTGTTTGATGTTTTCAATGTCTGTAAGAAATACCTGATGTCTTCAGATGATATTCCGGGAAAAATATACTGCGCCCCAATCGCAAGAATCTCATGATTACACGAATTCACGTGATAGAATATAAGAGGTTAATTTCTGTCTCTGTTCGCTTTCGGTTTTTGAAAATTTCAATTGGCTAAATAGTTCAATTGAGATCGCATGTATTCATTGATAACCTGCTCGCTGCAGGACTGGGTAATATTGTGAGATTGAAAAATCAGCATATTTTGCTGCGTGGTTATGAGAGTGCTAAAATGATCTCATGACTCCTGGGAAAAATCAAGGAATAGCTCTATATATAGAGACCTAATAACGTTAATTGATTCCAAAATTTAATTGGAAAAGTTATTCTTTGAGATTGCATTTTGATTGTCTTTTTCAATGTCTGTAAGAAATACCTGAGGTCTTCAGATGATATTTCGTGAAAAATATACTGCGCCCCAATCGCAAGAAACTCATGATTACACGAATTCACGTGATAGAATATAAGAGGTTGATTTCCGTATCTATTCGCTTTCGGTTATTTAAAATTTTAATTCGCTGAATAGTTAAATTTAGATCGCAAGTATTCATGGATAACCTGCCCGCTACAGAACTTGGTAATATTGCGAAATTGAAAAATCAGCATATTTTGCTGCGTGGTTACAAGAGTGCTGAAACAAATTCATGACTCCTGGGAAAAATCAAGGAGTAGCTCTATACCTTGCCATAATAACGTTAATTGATTTAAAAATTTTATTCGAAAAGTTATTTTATTGAGATTGCATTTTAATTGTTGTTTTCAATGTCTGTAAGAAGTACCTGATGTCTTTAGCGGATATTTTAGGAAAAATATACTGCGCCTCAATCGCAAGAATCTCATGATTACACAAATTCATGTAATAGAATATGAGAGGACGATTTCTGTCTCTGTTCGCTTTCGGTTTTTTAAAATTTCAATTGGCTGAATAGTTCGATTTAGATCGCATGTATTCATGGATAACCTGCTCGCCGCAGGACTGAGTATTATTGTGAGATTGAAAAATCAGCATATTTTGCTGCGTGGTTATGAGAGTGCTAAAATGATCTCATGACTCCCGGGGAAAATCAAGAAATAGCTCTATATATTGACGTAATAACCTTAATTGATTCCAAAATTTAATTGGAAAAGTTATTCTATTGAGATTGCATTTTGATTGTCTTTTTCAATGTCTGTAAGAAATACCTGATGTCTTCAGATGATATTTCGTGAAAAAAATACTGCGCCCCAATCGCAAGAATCTCATGATTACACGAATTCACGTGATAGAATATAATACATAGGTTGATTTCTGTCTCTGTTCGCTTTCGGTTTTTTAAAATTTCAATTGGCTGAATAGTTCAATTTAGATCACATGTATTCATGGATAGCCTGCTCGCTGCAGGACTGGGTAATATTGCGAAATTGAAAAATTAGCATATTTTGCTGCGTGGTTATAAGAGTGCTAAAATGATCCCATGACTCCTGGGAAAAATCAAGGAATGGCTCTATATATTGACATAAAAACCTTAATTGATTTAAAAATTCAATTCGAAAAGTTGTTCGATTGAGATTGCATTTCGATTGTTGTTTTCAATGTCTGTAAAAAATACCTGATGTCATCAGATGATATTTCGGGAAAAATATACTGCGCCTCATTCGCAAGAATCTCATGATTACACGAATTCATGTAATAGAATATGAGAGGTTGATTTCTGTCTCTGTTCGCTTTCGGTTTTATAAAATTTCAATTGGCTAAATAGTTCAATTGATATCGCATGTATTCATTGATAACCTGCTCGCTGCAAGACTGGGTAATATTGTGAGATTGATAAATCAGCATATTTTGCTGCGTGGTTAAGAGAGTGCTAAAATGATCTCATGACTCCCGGGGAAAATCAAGAAATAGCTCTATATATTGACGTAATAACGTTAATTGATTTGAGAATTCTATTCGAAAAGTTATTCGATTGAGATTGCATATTGATTGTTGTTTTCAATGTCTGTAAAAAATACCTGATGTCATCAGATGATATTTCGAGGAAAATATACTGCGCCCCAATCGCAAGAATTTCATGATTACACGAATTCACGTGATAGAAAATAATAGGTTGATTTTTGTCTCTGTTCGCTTTCGGTTTTTTAAAATTTCAATTGGCTGAATAGTTCAATTTAGATCGCATGTATTTATGGATAGCCTGCTCGCTGCAGCACTTGGTAATATTGCGAAATTGAAAAATTAGCATATTTTGCTGTGTGGTTATAAGAGTGCTAAAATGATCTCATGACTCCTGGGAAAAATCAAGGAATGGCTCTATATATTGACATAATAACCTTAATTGATTTGAAAATTCAATTCGAAAAGTTATTCGATTGAGATTGCATTTTGATTGTTGTTTGCAATGTCTGTAAAAAATACCTGATGTCATCAGATGATATTTCGAGGAAAATATACTGCACCCCAATCGCAAAAATTTCATGATTACACGAATTCACGTGAGAGAATATAATAGGTTGATTTCTGTCTCTGTTCGCTTTCGGTTTTTTAAAATTTTAATTGGCTGAACAGTTCAATTTAGATCGCATGTATTCATGAATAACTTGCTCGCTGCAGGACTGAGTAATATTGTAAGATTAAAAAATCAGCATATTTTGCTGCGTGGTTATAGGAGTGCTAAAATGATCTCATGACTCCTGGGAAAAATCAAGGAATTGCTCTATATATAGACATAATAACGTTAATTGATTCCAAAATTTGATTCGAAAATTTATTCTATTGAGATTGTATTTTGTTTGATGTTTTCAATGTCTGTAAGAAATACCTGATGTCTTCAGATGATATTCCGGGAAAAATATACTGCGCCCCAATCGCAAGAATCTCATGATTACACGAATTCACGTGATAGAATATAAAAGGTTAATTTCTGTCTCTGTTCGCTTTCGGTTTTTGAAAATTTCAATTGGCTAAATAGTTCAATTGAGATCGCATGTATTCATTGATAACCTGCTCGCTGCAGGACTGGGTAATATTGTGAGATTGAAAAATCAGCATATTTTGCTGCGTGGTTATGAGAGTGCTAAAATGATCTCATGACTCCTGGGAAAAATCAAGGAATAGCTCTATATATAGAGACCTAATAACGTTAATTGATTCCAAAATTTAATTGGAAAAGTTATTCTTTGAGATTGCATTTTGATTGTCTTTTTCAATGTCTGTAAGAAATACCTGATCTCTTCAGATGATATTTCGTGAAAAATATACCGCGCCCCAATCGCAAGAATTTCATGATTACACGAATTCACGTGATAGAATATAAGAGGTTGATTTCCGTATCTATTCGCTTTCGGTTATTTAAAATTTTAATTCGCTGAATAGTTAAATTTAGATCGCAAGTATTCATGGATAACCTGCCCGCTACAGAACTTGGTAATATTGCGAAATTGAAAAATCAGCATATTTGGCTGCGTGGTTACAAGAGTGCTGAAACAAATTCATGACTCCTGGGAAAAATCAAGGAGTAGCTCTATACCTTGCCATAATAACGTTAATTGATTTAAAAATTTTATTCGAAAAGTTATTTTATTGAGATTGCATTTTAATTGTTGTTTTCAATGTCTGTAAAAAATACCTGATGTCATCAGATGATATTTCGAGGAAAATATACTGCGCCCCAATCGCAAGAATTTCATGATTACACGAATTCACGTGATAGAAAATAATAGGTTAATTTTTGTCTCTGTTCGCTTTCGGTTTTTTAAAATTTCAATTGGTCGAATAGTTCAATTTAGATCGCATGTATTTATGGATAGCCTGCTCGCTGCAGCACTTGGTAATATTGCGAAATTGAAAAATTAGCATATTTTGCTGTGTGGTTATAAGAGTGCTAAAATGATCTCATGACTCCTGGGAAAAATCAAGGAATGGCTCTATATATTGACATAATAACCTTAATTGATTTGAAAATTCAATTCGAAAAGTTATTCGATTGAGATTGCATTTTGATTGTTGTTTGCAATGTCTGTAAAAAATACCTGATGTCATCAGATGATATTTCGAAGAAAATATACTGCACCCCAATCGCAAAAATTTCATGATTACACGAATTCACGTGAGAGAATATAATAGGTTGATTTCTGTCTCTGTTCGCTTTCGGTTTTTTAAAATTTTAATTGGCTGAACAGTTCAATTTAGATCGCATGTATTCATGAATAACTTGCTCGCTGCAGGACTGAGTAATATTGTAAGATTAAAAAATCAGCATATTTTGCTGCGTGGTTATAGGAGTGCTAAAATGATCTCATGACTCCTGGGAAAAATCAAGGAATGGCTCTATATATAGACCTAATAACGTTAATTGATTCCAAAATTTGATTCGAAAATTTATTCTATTGAGATTGTATTTTGTTTGATGTTTTCAATGTCTGTAAGAAATACCTGATGTCTTCAGATGATATTCCGGGAAAAATATACTGCGCCCCAATCGCAAGAATCTCATGATTACACGAATTCACGTGATAGAATATAAGAGGTTAATTTCTGTCTCTGTTCGCTTTCGGTTTTTGAAAATTTCAATTGGCTAAATAGTTCAATTGAGATCGCATGTATTCATTGATAACCTGCTCGCTGCAGGACTGGGTAATATTGTGAGATTGAAAAATCAGCATATTTTGCTGCGTGGTTATGAGAGTGCTAAAATGATCTCATGACTCCTGGGAAAAATCAAGGAATAGCTCTATATATAGAGACCTAATAACGTTAATTGATTCCAAAATTTAATTGGAAAAGTTATTCTTTGAGATTGCATTTTGATTGTCTTTTTCAATGTCTGTAAGAAATACCTGATGTCTTCAGATGATATTTCGTGAAAAATATACCGCGCCCCAATCGCAAGAAACTCATGACTACACGAATTCACGTGATAGAATATAATAGGTTGATTTCTGTCTCTGTTCGCCTCCGGTTTTTTAAAATTTAAATTCACTGAACAGTTCAATTTAGATCGCATGTCTTCATGAATAACTTGCTCGCAGCAGGACTGGGGAATATTGTGAGATTAAAAAATCAGCATATTTTGCTGCGTGGTTATAGAAGTGCTAAAATGATCTCATGACTCCCGGGGAAAATCAAGGAATGGCTCTATATATTGACGTAATAACGTTAATTGATTTGAAAATTTAATTCGAAAAGTTATTCTTTGAGATTGCATTTTGATTGTCTTTTTCAATGTCTGTAAGAAATACCTGATGTCTTCAGATGATATTTCGTGAAAAATATACCGCGCCCCAATCGCAAGAATTTCATGATTACACGAATTCACGTGATAGAATATAAGAGGTTGATTTCCGTATCTATTCGCTTTCGGTTATTTACAATTTTAATTCGCTGAATAGTTAAATTTAGATCGCAAGTATTCATGGATAACCTGCCCGCTACAGAACTTGGTAATATTGCGAAATTGAAAAATCAGCATATTTTGCTGCGTGGTTACAAGAGTGCTGAAACAAATTCATGACTCCTGGGAAAAATCAAGGAGTAGCTCTATACCTTGCCATAATAACGTTAATTGATTTAAAAATTTTATTCGAAAAGTTATTTTATTGAGATTGCATTTTAATTGTTGTTTTCAATGTCTGTAAGAAGTACCTGATGTCTTTAGCGGATATTTTAGGAAAAATATACTGCGCCTCAATCGCAAGAATCTCATGGTTACACGAATTCATGTAATAGAATATGAGAGGACGATTTCTGTCTCTGTTCGCTTTCGGTTTTTTAAAATTTCAATTGGCTGAATAGTTCGATTTAGATCGCATGTATTCATGGATAACCTGCTCGCCGCAGGACTGAGTATTATTGTGAGATTGAAAAATCAGCATATTTTGCTGCGTGGTTATGAGAGTGCTAAAATGATCTTATGACTCCTGGGAAAAATCAAGGAATGGCTCTATATATTGACATAATAACCTTAATTGATTCCAAAATTTAATTGGAAAAGTTATTCTATTGAGATTGCATTTTGATTGTCTTTTTCAATGTCTGTAAAAAATACCTGATGTCTTCAGATGATATTTCGTGAAAAATATACTGCGCCCCAATCGCAAGAATCTCATGATTACACGAATTCACGTGATAGAATATAATAGGTTGATTTCTGTCTCTGTTCGCTTTCGGTTTTTTAAAATTTCAATTGGCTGAATAGTTCAATTTAGATCACATGTATTCATGGATAGCCTGCTCGCTGCAGGACTGGGTAATATCGCGAAATTGAAAAATTAGCATATTTTGCTGCGTGGTTATAAGAGTGCTAAAATGATCCCATGACTCCTGGGAAAAATCAAGGAATGGCTCTATATATTGACATAAAAACCTTAATTGATTTGAAAATTCAATTCGAAAAGTTGTTCGATTGAGATTGCATTTCGATTGTTGTTTTCAATGTCTGTAAAAAATACCTGATGTCATCAGATGATATTTCGGGAAAAATATACTGCGCCTCATTCGCAAGAATCTCATGATTACACGAATTCATGTAATAGAATATGAGAGGTTGATTTCTGTCTCTGTTCGCTTTCGGTTTTTTAAAATTTCAATTGGCTAAATAGTTCAATTGATATCGCATGTATTCATTGATAACCTGCTCGCTGCAAGACTGGGTAGTATTGTGAGATTGATAAATCAGCATATTTTGCTGCGTGGTTAAGAGAGTGCTAAAATGATCTCATGACTCCCGGGGAAAATCAAGAAATGGCTCTATATATTGACGTAATAACGTTAATTGATTTGAGAATTCTATTCGAAAAGTTATTCGATTGAGATTGCATATTGATTGTTGTTTTCAATGTCTGTAAAAAATACCTGATGTCATCAGATGATATTTCGAGGAAAATATACTGCGCCCCGAACGCAAGAATTTCATGATTACACGAATTCACGTGATAGAAAATAATAGGTTGATTTTTGTCTCTGTTCGCTTTCGGTTTTTTAAAATTTCAATTGGCTGAATAGTTCAATTTAGATCGCATGTATTTATGGATAGCCTGCTCGCTGCAGCACTTGGTAATATTGCGAAATTGAAAAATTAGCATATTTTGCTGTGTGGTTATAAGAGTGCTAAAATGATCTCATGACTCCTGGGAAAAATCAAGGAATGGCTCTATATATTGACATAATAACCTTAATTGATTTGAAAATTCAATTCGAAAAGTTATTCGATTGAGATTGCATTTTGATTGTTGTTTGCAATGTCTGTAAAAAATACCTGATGTCATCAGATGATATTTCGAGGAAAATATACTGCACCCCAATCGCAAAAATTTCATGATTACACGAATTCACGTGAGAGAATATAATAGGTTGATTTCTGTCTCTGTTCGCTTTCGGTTTTTTAAAATTTTAATTGGCTGAACAGTTCAATTTAGATCGCAATTATTCATGAATAACTTTCTCGCTGCAGGACTGAGTAATATTGTAAGATTAAAAAATCAGCATATTTTGCTGCGTGGTTATAGGAGTGCTAAAATGATCTCATGACTCCTGGGAAAAATCAAGGAATGGCTCTATATATAGACCTAATAACGTTAATTGATTCCAAAATTTGATTCGAAAATTTATTCTATTGAGATTGTATTTTGTTTGATGTTTTCAATGTCTGTAAGAAATACCTGATGTCTTCAGATGATATTCCGGGAAAAATATACTGCGCCCCAATCGCAAGAATCTCATGATTACACGAATTCACGTGATAGAATATAAGAGGTTAATTTCTGTCTCTGTTCGCTTTCGGTTTTTGAAAATTTCAATTGGCTAAATAGTTCAATTGAGATCGCATGTATTCATTGATAACCTGCTCGCTGCAGGACTGGGTAATATTGTGAGATTGAAAAATCAGCATATTTTGCTGCGTGGTTATGAGAGTGCTAAAATGATCTCATGACTCCTGGGAAAAATCAAGGAATAGCTCTATATATAGAGACCTAATAACGTTAATTGATTCCAAAATTTAATTGGAAAAGTTATTCTTTGAGATTGCATTTTGATTGTCTTTTTCAATGTCTGTAAGAAATACCTGATGTCTTCAGATGATATTTCGTGAAAAATATACCGCTCCCCAATCGCAAGAATTTCATGATTACACGAATTCACGTGATAGAATATAAGAGGTTGATTTCCGTATCTATTCGCTTTCGGTTATTTAAAATTTTAATTCGCTGAATAGTTAAATTTAGATCGCAAGTATTCATGAATAACCTGCCCGCTACAGAACTTGGTAATATTGCGAAATTGAAAAATCAGCATATTTTGCTGCGTGGTTACAAGAGTGCTGAAACAAATTCATGACTCCTGGGAAAAATCAAGGAGTAGCTCTATACCTTGCCATAATAACGTTAATTGATTTAAAAATTTTATTCGAAAAGTTATTTTATTGAGATTGCATTTTAATTGTTGTTTTCAATGTCTGTAAGAAGTACCTGATGTCTTTAGCGGATATTTTAGGAAAAATATACTGCGCCTCAATCGCAAGAATCTCATGATTACACGAATTCATGTAATAGAATATGAGAGGACGATTTCTGTCTCTGTTCGCTTTCGGTTTTTTAAAATTTCAATTGGCTGAATAGTTCGATTTAGATCGCATGTATTCATGGATAACCTGCTCGCCGCAGGACTCAGTATTATTGTGAGATTGAAAAATCAGCATATTTTGCTGCGTGGTTATGAGAGTGCTAAAATGATCTTATGACTCCTGGGAAAAATCAAGGAATGGCTCTATATATTGACATAATAACCTTAATTGATTCCAAAATTTAATTGGAAAAGTTATTCTATTGAGATTGCATTTTGATTGTCTTTTTCAATGTCTGTAAAAAATACCTGATGTCTTCAGATGATATTTCGTGAAAAATATACTGCGCCCCAATCGCAAGAATCTCATGATTTCACGAATTCACGTGATAGAATATAATAGGTTGATTTCTGTCTCTGTTCGCTTTCGGTTTTTTAAAATTTCAATTGGCTGAATAGTTCAATTTAGATCACATGTATTCATGGATAGCCTGCTCGCTGCAGGACTGGGTAATATTGCGAAATTGAAAAATTAGCATATTTTGCTGCGTGGTTATAAGAGTGCTAAAATGATCCCATGACTCCTGGGAAAAATCAAGGAATGGCTCTATATATTGACATAAAAACCTTAATTGATTTGAAAATTCAATTCGAAAAGTTGTTCGATTGAGATTGCATTTCGATTGTTGTTTTCAATGTCTGTAAAAAATACCTGATGTCATCAGATGATATTTCGGGAAAAATATACTGCGCCTCATTCGCAAGAATCTCATGATTACACGAATTCATGTAATAGAATATGAGAGGTTGATTTCTGTCTCTGTTCGCTTTCGGTTTTTTAAAATTTCAATTGGCTAAATAGTTCAATTGATATCGCATGTATTCATTGATAACCTGCTCGCTGCAAGACTGGGTAATATTGTGAGATTGATAAATCAGCATATTTTGCTGCGTGGTTAAGAGAGTGCTAAAATGATCTCATGACTCCCGGGGAAAATCAAGAAATGGCTCTATATATTGACGTAATAACGTTAATTGATTTGAGAATTCTATTCGAAAAGTTATTCGATTGAGATTGCATATTGATTGTTGTTTTCAATGTCTGTAAAAAATACCTGATGTCATCAGATGATATTTCGAGGAAAATATACTGCGCCCCAATCGCAAGAATTTCATGATTACACGAATTCACGTGATAGAAAATAATAGGTTGATTTTTGTCTCTGTTCGCTTTCGGTTTTTTAAAATTTCAATTGGCTGAATAGTTCAATTTAGATCGCATGTATTTATGGATAGCCTGCTCGCTGCAGCACTTGGTAATATTGCGAAATTGAAAAATTAGCATATTTTGCTGTGTGGTTATAAGAGTGCTAAAATGATCTCATGACTCCTGGGAAAAATCAAGGAATGGCTCTATATATTGACATAATAACCTTAATTGATTTGAAAATTCAATTCGAAAAGTTATTCGATTGAGATTGCATTTTGATTGTTGTTTGCAATGTCTGTAAAAAATACCTGATGTCATCAGATGATATTTCGAGGAAAATATACTGCACCCCAATCGCAAAAATTTCATGATTACACGAATTCACGTGAGAGAATATAATAGGTTGATTTCTGTCTCTGTTCGCTTTCGGTTTTTTAAAATTTTAATTGGCTGAACAGTTCAATTTAGATCGCAATTATTCATGAATAACTTTCTCGCTGCAGGACTGAGTAATATTGTAAGATTAAAAAATCAGCATATTTTGCTGCGTGGTTATAGGAGTGCTAAAATGATCTCATGACTCCTGGGAAAAATCAAGGAATGGCTCTATATATAGACCTAATAACGTTAATTGATTCCAAAATTTGATTCGAAAATTTATTCTATTGAGATTGTATTTTGTTTGATGTTTTCAATGTCTGTAAGAAATACCTGATGTCTTCAGATGATATTCCGGGAAAAATATACTGCGCCCCAATCGCAAGAATCTCATGATTACACGAATTCACGTGATAGAATATAAGAGGTTAATTTCTGTCTCTGTTCGCTTTCGGTTTTTGAAAATTTCAATTGGCTAAATAGTTCAATTGAGATCGCATGTATTCATTGATAACCTGCTCGCTGCAGGACTGGGTAATATTGTGAGATTGAAAAATCAGCATATTTTGCTGCGTGGTTATGAGAGTGCTAAAATGATCTCATGACTCCTGGGAAAAATCAAGGAATAGCTCTATATATAGAGACCTAATAACGTTAATTGATTCCAAAATTTAATTGGAAAAGTTATTCTTTGAGATTGCATTTTGATTGTCTTTTTCAATGTCTGTAAGAAATACCTGATGTCTTCAGATGATATTTCGTGAAAAATATACCGCTCCCCAATCGCAAGAATTTCATGATTACACGAATTCACGTGATAGAATATAAGAGGTTGATTTCCGTATCTATTCGCTTTCGGTTATTTAAAATTTTAATTCGCTGAATAGTTAAATTTAGATCGCAAGTATTCATGAATAACCTGCCCGCTACAGAACTTGGTAATATTGCGAAATTGAAAAATCAGCATATTTTGCTGCGTGGTTACAAGAGTGCTGAAACAAATTCATGACTCCTGGGAAAAATCAAGGAGTAGCTCTATACCTTGCCATAATAACGTTAATTGATTTAAAAATTTTATTCGAAAAGTTATTTTATTGAGATTGCATTTTAATTGTTGTTTTCAATGTCTGTAAGAAGTACCTGATGTCTTTAGCGGATATTTTAGGAAAAATATACTGCGCCTCAATCGCAAGAATCTCATGATTACACGAATTCATGTAATAGAATATGAGAGGACGATTTCTGTCTCTGTTCGCTTTCGGTTTTTTAAAATTTCAATTGGCTGAATAGTTCGATTTAGATCGCATGTATTCATGGATAACCTGCTCGCCGCAGGACTGAGTATTATTGTGAGATTGAAAAATCAGCATATTTTGCTGCGTGGTTATGAGAGTGCTAAAATGATCTTATGACTCCTGGGAAAAATCAAGGAATGGCTCTATATATTGACATAATAACCTTAATTGATTCCAAAATTTAATTGGAAAAGTTATTCTATTGAGATTGCATTTTGATTGTCTTTTTCAATGTCTGTAAAAAATACCTGATGTCTTCAGATGATATTTCGTGAAAAATATACTGCGCCCCAATCGCAAGAATCTCATGATTACACGAATTCACGTGATAGAATATAATAGGTTGATTTCTGTCTCTGTTCGCTTTCGGTTTTTTAAAATTTCAATTGGCTGAATAGTTTAATTTAGATCACATGTATTCATGGATAGCCTGCTCGCTGCAGGACTGGGTAATATTGCGAAATTGAAAAATTAGCATATTTTGCTGCGTGGTTATAAGAGTGCTAAAATGATCCCATGACTCCTGGGAAAAATCAAGGAATGGCTCTATATATTGACATAAAAACCTTAATTGATTTGAAAATTCAATTCGAAAAGTTGTTCGATTGAGATTGCATTTCGATTGTTGTTTTCAATGTCTGTAAAAAATACCTGATGTCATCAGATGATATTTCGGGAAAAATATACTGCGCCTCATTCGCAAGAATCTCATGATTACACGAATTCATGTAATAGAATATGAGAGGTTGATTTCTGTCTCTGTTCGCTTTCGGTTTTTTAAAATTTCAATTGGCTAAATAGTTCAATTGATATCGCATGTATTCATTGATAACCTGCTCGCTGCAAGACTGGGTAATATTGTGAGATTGATAAATCAGCATATTTTGCTGCGTGGTTAAGAGAGTGCTAAAATGATCTCATGACTCCCGGGGAAAATCAAGAAATGGCTCTATATATTGACGTAATAACGTTAATTGATTTGAGAATTCTATTCGAAAAGTTATTCGATTGAGATTGCATATTGATTGTTGTTTTCAATGTCTGTAAAAAATACCTGATGTCATCAGATGATATTTCGAGGAAAATATACTGCGCCCCAATCGCAAGAATTTCATGATTACACGAATTCACGTGATAGAAAATAATAGGTTGATTTTTGTCTCTGTTCGCTTTCGGTTTTTTAAAATTTCAATTGGCTGAATAGTTCAATTTAGATCGCATGTATTTATGGATAGCCTGCTCGCTGCAGCACTTGGTAATATTGCGAAATTGAAAAATTAGCATATTTTGCTGTGTGGTTATAAGAGTGCTAAAATGATCTCATGACTCCTGGGAAAAATCAAGGAATGGCTCTATATATTGACATAATAACCTTAATTGATTTGAAAATTCAATTCGAAAAGTTATTCGATTGAGATTGCATTTTGATTGTTGTTTGCAATGTCTGTAAAAAATACCTGATGTCATCAGATGATATTTCGAGGAAAATATACTGCACCCCAATCGCAAAAATTTCATGATTACACGAATTCACGTGAGAGAATATAATAGGTTGATTTCTGCCTCTGTTCGCTTTCGGTTTTTTAAAATTTTAATTGGCTGAACAGTTCAATTTAGATCGCAATTATTCATGAATAACTTTCTCGCTGCAGGACTGAGTAATATTGTAAGATTAAAAAATCAGCATATTTTGCTGCGTGGTTATAGGAGTGCTAAAATGATCTCATGACTCCTGGGAAAAATCAAGGAATGGCTCTATATATAGACCTAATAACGTTAATTGATTCCAAAATTTGATTCGAAAATTTATTCTATTGAGATTGTATTTTGTTTGATGTTTTCAATGTCTGTAAGAAATACCTGATGTCTTCAGATGATATTCCGGGAAAAATATACTGCGCCCCAATCGCAAGAATCTCATGATTACACGAATTCATGTAATAGAATATGAGAGGTTGATTTCTGTCTCTGTTCGCTTTCGGTTTTTTAAAATTTCAATTGGCTGAATAGTTCAATTTAGATCGCATGTATTCATGGATAACCTGCTCGCTGCAGGACTGGGTAATATTGCGAAATTGAAAAATCAGCATATTTTGCTGCGTGGTTATAGGAGTGCTAAAATGATCTCATGACCCCCGGGAAAAATCAAGGAATGGCACTATATATAGAGACCTAATAACGTTAATTGATTCCAAAATTTAATTCGAAAAGTTATTCTATTGAGATTGCATTTTGATTGTTGTTTTCAATGTCTGTAAAAAATACATGATGTCATCAGATGATATTTCGAGGAAAATATACTGCGCCCGAATCGCAAGAATCTCATGATTACACGAATTCACGTGATAGAATATAAGAGGTTGATTTCCGTATCTATTCGCTTTCGGTTATTTAAAATTTTAATTCGCTGAATAGTTAAATTCAGATCGCAAGTATTCATGGATAACCTGCCCGCTACAGGACTTGGTGATATTGCAAAATTGAAAAAGCATCATATTTTGCTGCGTGGTTATAAGAGTGCTAAAACAAATTCATGACTCTTGGGAAAAATCAAGGATAAGCTCTATACCTTGACATAATAACGTTAATTGATTTGAAAATTTAATTCGAAAAGTTATTTTATTGAGATTGCATTTTGATTGTTGTTTCCAATGTCTGTCAGAAATACCTGATGTCTTCAGATGATATTCCGTGAAAAATATACTGCGCCCCAATCGCAAGAATCTCATGATTACACGAATTCACTTGATAGAATATAATAGGTTGATTTCTGTCTTTGTTCGCTTTCGGTTTTTTAAAATATCAATTGGCTGAATAGTTCAATTTAGATCGCATGTATTCGTAAAAAACTTGCTCGCTGCAGGACTGGGTAATATTGTGAGATTCAAAAATTAGCATATTTTGCTGCGTGGTTATAGAAGTGCTAAAATGATCTCATGACTCCTGGGAAAAATCAAGGAATGGCTCTATATATAGACCTAATAACGTTAATTGATTCCAAAATTTGATTCGAAAAGTTATTCGATTGAGATTCTATTTTGTTTGATGTTTTCAATGTCTGTAAGAAATACCTGATGTCTTCAGATGATATTTCGGGAAAAATATACTGCGCTCCAATCGCAAGAATCTCATGATTACACGAATTCACGTGATAGAATATAATAGGTTGATTTCTGTCTCTGTTCGCTTCCGGTTTTTTAAAATTTCAATTGGCTGAATAGTTCAATTTAGATCACATGTATTCATGGATAGCCTGCTCGCTGCAGGACTGAGTAATATTGTGAGATTGAAAAATCAGCATATTTTTCTTGGTGGTTATAAGAGTGCTGAAACAAATTCATGACTCCTGGGAAAAATCAAGGAGTAGCTCTATACCTTGACATAATAACGTTAATTGATTTGAAAATTCAATACCAAAAGTTATTTTATTGAGATTGCATTTTGATTGTTGTTTCAGTGTCTGTAAGAAATACATGATCTCTTCAGATGATATTTCGTGAAAAATATACTGCGCCCCAATCGCGAGAATCTCATGATTACACGAATTCACGTAATTGAATATAATAGGTTGATTTCTGTCTCTGTTCGCTTCCGGTTTTTTGAAATTTAAATTCGCTGGACAGTTCAATTTAGATCGCATGTCTTCATGAATAACTTGCTCGCAGCAGGACTGAGTAATATTGTGGGATTAAAAAATCAGCATATTTTGCTGCGTGGTTATAGAAGTGCTAAGATGATCTCATGACTCCCGAGGAAAATCAAGGAATGGCTCTATATATTGACGTAATAACGTTAATTGATTTGAAAATTCAATTCGAAAAGTTATTCGATTGAGATTGCATTTTGATTGTTGTTTTCAATGTCTGTAAAAAATACCTGGTGTCATTAGATGATATTTCGAGGAAAATATACTGCGCCCCAATCGCAAGAATTTCATGATTACACGAATTCTTGTGATAGAATATAAGAGGTTGATTTCCGTATCTATTCGCTTTCGGTTATATAAAATTTTAATTCGCTGAATAGTTAAATTTAGATCGCAAGTATTCATGGATAACCTGCCCGCTACAGAACTTAATAATATTGCAAAATTGAAAAATCAGCATATTTTGCTGCGTGGTTACAAGAGTGCTGAAACAAATTCATGACTCCTGGGAAAAATCAAAGAGTAGCTCTATACCTTAACATAATAACGTTAATTGATTTGAAAATTTATTTCGAAAAGTTATTTTATTGAGATTGCATTTTGATTGTTGTTTTCAATGTCTGTATGAAGTACCTGATGTCTTTAGCGGATATTTTGGGAAAAATATACTGCGCCTCAATCGCAAGAATCTCATGATTACACGAATTCATGTAATAGAATATGAGAGGTTGATTTCTGTCTCTGTTCGCTTTCGGTTTTTTAAAATTTCAATTGGCTGCATAGTTCAATTTAGATTGCATGTATTCATGGATAACCTGCTCGCTGCAGGACTGAGTATTATTGTGAGATTAAAAAATCAGCATATTTTGCTGCGTGGTTATGAGAGTGCTAAAATGATGTAATGACTCCAGGGAAAAATCAAGGAATGACTCTATATATAGAGACCTAATAACGTTAATTGATTCCAAAATTTAATTCGAATAGTTATTTTATTGAGATTGCATTTTGATTGTCTTTTTCAATGTCTGTAAGAAATACCTGATGTCTTCAGATGATATTTCGTGAAAAATATACTGCGCCCCAATCGCAAGAATCTCATGATTACACGAATTCACGTGATAGAATATAAGAGGTTTATTACCGTATCTGTTCGCTTTCGGTTATTTAAAATTTCAATTCGCCGAATAGTTAAATTAAAATCGCAAGTATTCATTGATAACCTGCTCGCTGCAGGACTGGGTAATATTGTGAGATTAAAAAATCAGCATATTTTGCTGCGTGGTTATAGATGTGCTAAAATGATCTCATGACTCCCGGGGAAAATCAAGAAATGGCTCTATATATTGACGTAATAACGTTAATTGATTTGAAAATTCTATTCGAAAAGTTATTCGATTGAGATTGCATTTTGATTGTTGTTTTCAATGTCTGTAAAAAATACCTGATGTCATCAGATGATATTTCGAGGAAAATATACTGCGCCCCAATCGCAAGAATTTCATGATTACACGAATTCACGTGATAGAAAATAATAGGTTGATTTCTGTCTCTGTTCGCTTTCGGTTTTTTCAAATTTCAATTGGCTGAATAGTTCAATTTAGATCGCATGTATTTATGGATAGCCTGCTCGCTGCAGCACTGGGTAATATTGCGAAATTGAAAAATTATCATATTTTGCTGTGTGGTTATAAGAGTGCTAAAATGATCTCATGACTCCTGGGAAAAATCAAGGAATGGCTCTATATATTGACATAATAACCTTAATTGATTTGAAAATTCAATTCGAAAAGTTATTCGATTGAGATTGCATTTCGATTGTTGTTTGCAATGTCTGTAAAAAATACCTGATGTCATCAGATGATATTTCGAGGAAAATATACTGCACCCCAATCGCAAGAATTTTATGATTACACGAATTCACGTGATAGAATATAATAGGTTGATATCTGTCTCTGTTCGCTTTCGGTTTTTTAAAATTTCAATTGGCTAAATAGTTCAATTGAGATCGCATGTATTCATTGATAACCTGCTCGCTGCAGGAATGGGTAATATTGTGAGATTGAAAAATCAGCATATTTTGCTGCGTGGTTATGAGAGTGCTAAAATGATCTCATGAATCCTGGGAAAAATCAAGGAATAGCTCTATATATAGAGACCTAATAAAGTTAATTGATTCCAAAATTTAATTGGAAAAGTTATTCTATTGAGATTGCATTTTGATTGTCTTTTTCAATGTCTGTAAGAAATACCTGAGGTCTTCAGATGATATTTCGTGAAAAATATACTGCGCCCCAATCGCAAGAAACTCATGATTACACGAATTCACGTGATAGAATATAATAGGTTGATTTCTGTCTCTGTTCGCTTCCGGTTTTTTAAAATTTAAATTCACTGAACAGTTCAATTTAGATCGCATGTTTTCATGAATAACTTGCTCGCAGCAGGACTGGGTAATATTGTGAGATTAAAAAATCAGCATATTTTGCTGCGTGGTTATAGAAGTGCTAAAATGATCTCATGACTCCCGGGGAAAATCAAGGAATGGCTCTATATATTGACGTAATAACGTTAATTGATTTGAAAATTCAATTCGAAAAGTTATTCGATTTAGATTGCATTTTGATTGTTGTTTTCAATGTCTGTAAAAAATACCTGATGTCATCAGATGATATTTCGAGGAAAATATACTGCGCCCCAATCGCAAGAATTTCATGATTACACGAATTCACGTGATAGAATATAAGAGGTTGATTTCCGTATCTATTCGCTTTCGGTTATTTAAAATTTAAATTCGCTGAATAGTTAAATTTAGATCGCAAGTATTCATGGATAACCTGCCCGCTACAGAACTTGGTAATATTGCAAAATTGAAAAATCAGCATATTTTGCTGCGTGGTTACAAGAGTGCTGAAACAAATTCATGACTCCTGGGAAAAATCAAGGAGTAGCTCTATACCTTGCTATAATAACGTTAATTGATTTAAAAATTTTATTCGAAAAGTTATTTTATTGAGATTGCATTTTAATTGTTGTTTTCAATGTCTGTAAGAAGTACCTGATGTCTTTAGCGGATATTTTAGGAAAAATATACTGCGCCTCAATCGCAAGAATCTCATGATTACACGAATTCATGTAATAGAATATGAGAGGACGATTTCTGTCTCTGTTCGCTTTCGGTTTTTTAAAATTTCAATTGGCTCAATAGTTCAATTGATATCGCATGTATTCATTGATAACCTGCTCGCTGCAAGACTGGGTAATATTGTGAGATTGATAAATCAGCATATTTTGCTGCGTGGTTAAGAGAGTGCTAAAATGATCTCATGACTCCCGGGGAAAATCAAGAAATGGCTCTATATATTGACGTAATAACGTTAATTGATTTGAAAATTCTATTCGAAAAGTTATTCGATTGAGATTGCATTTTGATTGTTGTTTTCAATGTCTGTAAAAAATACCTGATGTCATCAGATGATATTTCGAGGAAAATATACTGCGCCCCAATCGCAAGAATTTCATGATTACACGAATTCACGTGATAGAAAATAATAGGTTGATTTTCGTCTCTGTTCGCTTTCGGTTTTTTAAAATTTCAATTGGCTGAATAGTTCAATTTAGATCGCATGTATTTATGGATAGCCTGCTCGCTGCAGCACTTGGTAATATTGCGAAATTGAAAAATTAGCATATTTTGCTGTGTGGTTATAAGAGTGCTAAAATGATCTCATGACTCCTGGAAAAAATCAAGGAATGGCTCTATATATTGACATAATAACCTTAATTGATTTGAAAATTCAATTCGAAAAGTTATTCGATTGAGATTGCATTTTGATTGTTGTTTGCAATGTCTGTAAAAAATACCTGAAGTCATCAGATGATATTTCGAGGAAAATATACTGCGCCCGAGGCGCAAGAATCTCATGATTACACGAATTCAGGTGATAGAATATAAAAGGTTGATTACCGTATCTGTTCGCTTTCGGTTATTTAAAATTTCAATTCGCCGAATAGTTAAATTTAAATCGCAAATATTCATTGATTACCTGCTCGCTGCAGGACTGGGTAATATTGTGAGATTAAAAAATCAGCATATTTTGCTGCGTGGTTATAGATGTGCTAAAATGATCTCATGACTCCCGGGGAAAATCAAGAAATGGCTCTATATATTGACGTAATAACGTTAATTGATTTGAAAATTCTATTCGAAAAGTTATTCGATTGAGATTGCATTTTGATTGTTGTTTTCAATGTCTGTAAAAAATACCTGATGTCATCAGATGATATTTCGAGGAAAATATACTGCGCCCCAATCGCAAGAATTTCATGATTACACGAATTCACGTGATAGAAAATAATAGGTTGATTTCTGTCTCTGTTCGCTTTCGGTTTTTTAAAATTTCAATTGGCTGAATAGTTCAATTTAGATCGCATGTATTTATGGATAGCCTGCTCGCTGCAGCACTGGGTAATATTGCGAAATTGAAAAATTATCATATTTTGCTGCGTGGTTATGAGAGTGCTAAAATGATCTCATGACTCCTGGGAAAAATCAAGGAATAGCTCTATATATAGAGACCTAATAACGTTAATTGATTCCAAAATTTAATTGGAAAAGTTATTCTTTGAGTTTGCATTTTGATTGTCTTTTTCAATGTCTGTAAGAAATACCTGATGTCTTCAGATGATATTTCGTGAAAAATATACCGCGCCCCAATCGCAAGAAACTCATGATTACACGAATTCACGTGATAGAATATAATAGGTTGATTTCTGTCTCTGTTCGCCTCCGGTTTTTTAAAATTTAAATTCACTGAACAGTTCAATTTAGATCGCATGTCTTCATGAATAACTTGCTCGCAGCAGGACTGGGAAATATTGTGAGATTAAAAAATCAGCATATTTTGCTGCGTGGTTATAGAAGTGCTAAAATGATCTCATGACTCCCGGGGAAAATCAAGGAATGGCTCTATATATTGACGTAATAACGTTAATTGATTTGAAAATTTAATTCGAAAAGTTATTCGATTGAGATTGCATTTTGATTGTTGTTTTCAATGTCTGTAAAAAATACCTGATGTCATCAGATGATATTTCGAGGAAAATATACTGCGCCCTAATCGCAAGAATTTCATGATTACACGAATTCACGTGATAGAATATAAGAGGTTGATTTCCGTATCTATTCGATTTCGGTTATTTGAAATTTTAATTCGCTGAATAGTTAAATTTAGATCGCAAGTATTCATGGATAACCTGCCCGCTACAGAACTTGGTAATATTGCAAAATTGAAAAATCAGCATATTTTGCTGCGTGGTTACAAGAGTGCTGAAACAAATTCATGACTCCTGGGAAAAGTCATGGAGTAGCTCTATACCTTGACATAATAACGTTAATTGATTTAAAAATTTTATTCGAAAAGTTATTTTATTGAGATTGCATTTTAATTGTTGTTTTTAATTTCTGTAAGAAGTACCTGATGTATTTAGCGGATATTTTAGGAAAAATATACTGCGCCTCAATCGCAAGAATCTCATGATTACACGAATTCATGTAATAGAATATGAGAGGTCGATTTCTGTCTCTGTTCGCTTTCGGTTTTTTAAAATTTCAATTGGCTGAATAGTTCGATTTAGATCGCATGTATTCATGGATAACCTGCTCGCTGCAGGACTGAGTAATATTGTGAGATTGAAAAATCAGCATATTTTTCTTGGTGGTTATAAGAGTGCTGAAACAAATTCATGACTCCTGGGAAAAATCAAGGAGTAGCTCTATACCTTGACATTATAACGTTAATTGATTTGAAAATTCAATACCAAAAGTTATTTTATTAAGATTGCATTTTGTTGTTGTTTCAGTGTCTGTAAGAAATACATGATGTCTTCAGATGATATTTCGTGAAAAATATACTGCGCCCCAATCGCGAGAATCTCATGATTACACGAATTCACGTGATAGAATATAAGAGTTTGATTTCTGTCTCTGTTCGATTCCGGTTTTTTAAAATTTAAATTCGCTGAGCAGTTCAATTTAGATCGCATGTCTTCATGAATAACTTGCTCGCAGCAGGACTGAGTAATATTGTGGGAGTAAAAAATCAGCATATTTCGCTAGGTGGTTATAGAAGTGCTAAAATGATCTCATGACTCCCGGGGAAAATCAAGGAATGGCTCTATATATTGACGTAATAACGTTAATTGATTTGAAAATTCAATTCGAAAAGTTATTCGATTAAGATTGCATTTTGATTGTTGTTTTTAATTTCTGTAAAAAATACCTGATGTCATCAGATGATATTTCGAGGAAAATATACTGCGCCCCAATCGCAAGAATTTCATGATTACACGAATTCACGTGATAGAATATAAAAGGTTGATTTCCGTATCTATTCGCTTTCGGTTATTTTAAATTTTAATTCGCTGAATAGTTTAATTCAGATCGCAAGTATTAATGGATAACCTGCCCGCTACAGGACTAGGTAATATTGCAAAATTGAAAAAGCAGCATATTTTGCTGCGTGGTTACCAGAGTGCTGAAACAAATTCATGACTCCTGGGAAAAATCAAGGAGTAGCTCTATACCTTGACATAATAACGATAATTGATTGGAAAATTTATTTCGAAAAGTTATTTTATTGGGATTGCATTTTGATTGTTGTTTTCAATGTCTGTAAGAAGTACCTGATGTCTTTAGCGGATATTTTGGGAAAAATATACTGCGCCTCAATCGCAAGAATCTCATGATTACACGAATTCATGTAATAGAATATGAGATGTTGATTTCTGTCTCTGTTCGCATTCGGTTTTTTAAAATTTCAATTGGCTAAATAGTTCAATTGAGATCGCATGTATTCATTGATAACCTGCTCGCTGCAGGAATGGGTAATATTGTGAGATTGAAAAATCAGCATATTTTGCTGCGTGGTTATGAGAGTGCTAAAATGATCTCATGACTCCTGGGAAAAATCAAGGAATAGCTCTATATATAGAGACCTAATAACGTTAATTGATTCTGAAATTTAATTGGAAAAGTTATTCTATTGAGATTGCATTTTGACTGTCTTTTTTAATGTCTGTAAGAAATACCTGAGGTCTTCAGATGATATTTCGTGAAAAATATACTGCGCCCCAATCGCAAGAAACTCATGATTACACGAATTCACGTGATAGAATATAATAGGTTGATTTCTGTCTCTGTTCGCTTCCGGTTTTTCAAAATCCAAATTCACTGAACAGTTCAATTTAGATCGCATGTCTTCATGAATAACTTGCTCGCAGCAGGACTGGGTAATATTGTGAGATTAAAAAATCAGCATATTTTGCTGCGTGGTTATAGAAGTGCTAAAATGATCTCATGACACCCGGGGAAAATCAAGGAATGGCTCTATATATTGACGTAATAACGTTAATTGATTTGAAAATTCAATTCGAAAAGTTATTCGATTGAGATTGCATTTTGATTGTTGTTTTCAATGTCTGTAAAAAATACCTGATGTCATCAGATGATATTTCGAGGAAAATATACTGCGCCCCAATCGCAAGAATTTCATGATTACACGAATTCACGTGATAGAATATAAGAGGTTGATTTCCGTATCTATTCGCTTTCGGTTATTTAAAATTTTAATTCGCTGAATAGTTAAATTTAGATCGCAAGTATTCATGGATAACCTGCCCGCTACAGAACTTGGTAATATTGCAAAATTTAAAAATCAGCATATTTTGCTGCGTGGTTACAAGAGTGCTGAAACAAATTCATGACTCCTGGGAAAAATCAAGGAGTAGCTCTATACCCTGCCATAATAACGTTAATTGATTTAAAAATTTTATTCGAAAAGTTATTTTATTGAGATGGCATTTTAATTGTTTCTTTCAATGTCTGTAAGAAGTACCTGATGTCTTTAGCGGATATTTTGGGAAAAATATACTGCGCCTCAATCGCAAGAATCTCATGGTTACACGAATTCATGTAATAGAATATGAGAGGACGATTTCTGTCTCTGTTCGCTTTCGGTTTTTTAAAATTTCAATTGGCTGAATAGTTCGATTTAGATCGCATGTATTCATGGATAACCTGCTCGCCGCAGGACTGAGTATTATTGTGAGATTGAAAAATCAGCATATTTTGCTGCGTGGTTATGAGAGTGCTAAAATGATCTTATGACTCCTGGGAAAAATCAAGGAATGGCTCTATATATTGACATAATAACCTTAATTGATTCCAAAATTTAATTGGAAAAGTTATTCTATTGAGATTGCATTTTGATTGTCTTTTTCAATGTCTGTAAAAAATACCTGATGTCTTCAGATGATATTTCGTGAAAAATATACTGCGCCCCAATCGCAAGAATCTCATGATTACACGAATTCACGTGATAGAATATAATAGGTTGATTTCTGTCTCTGTTCGCTTTCGGTTTTTTAAAATTTCAATTGGCTGAATAGTTCAATTTAGATCACATGTATTCATGGATAGCCTGCTCGCTGCAGGACTGGGTAATATCGCGAAATTGAAAAATTAGCATATTTTGCTGCGTGGTTATAAGAGTGCTAAAATGATCCCATGACTCCTGGGAAAAATCAAGGAATGGCTCTATATATTGACATAAAAACCTTAATTGATTTGAAAATTCAATTCGAAAAGTTGTCCGATTGAGATTGCATTTCGATTGTTGTTTTCAATGTCTGTAAAAAATACCTGATGTCATCAGATGATATTTCGGGAAAAATATACTGCGCCTCATTCGCAAGAATCTCATGATTACACGAATTCATGTAATAGAATATGAGAGGTTGATTTCTGTCTCTGTTCGCTTTCGGTTTTTTAAAATTTCAATTGGCTAAATAGTTCAATTGATATCGCATGTATTCATTGATAACCTGCTCGCTGCAAGACTGGGTAATATTGTGAGATTGATAAATCTGCATATTTTGCTGCGTGGTTAAAAGAGTGCTAAAATGATCTCATGACTCCCGGGGAAAATCAAGAAATGGCTCTATATATTGACGTAATAACGTTAATTGATTTGAAAATTCTATTCGGAAAGTTATTCGATTGAGATTGCATTTTGATTGTTGTTTTCAATGTCTGTAAAAAATACCTGATGTCATCAGATGATATTTCGAGGAAAATATACTGCCCCCCAATCGCAAGAATTTCATGATCACACGAATTCACGTGATAGAATATAAAAGGTTGATTTCCGTATCTATTCGCTTTCGGTTATTTAAAATTTCAATTCGCTGAATAGTTAAATTCAGATTGCAAGTATTTATGGATAACCTACCCGCTACAGGACTTGGTAATATTGCAAAATTGAAAAATCAGCATATTTTGCCGCGTGGTGATAAGAGTGCTGAAACAAATTCATGACTCATGGGAAAAATCAAGGAGTAGCTCTATACCTTGACGTAATAACGTTAATTTATTTGAAAATTTAATTCGAAAAGTTATTTTATTGAGATTGCATTTTGATTGTTGTTTTCAATGTCTGTAAGAAATACCTGATGTCTTCAGATGATATTCCGTGAAAAATATACTGCGCCCCAATCGCAAGAATCTCATGATTACACGAATTCACGTGATAGAATATAATAGGTTGATTTCTGTCTTTGTTCGCTTTCGGTTTTTTAAAATTTCAATTAGCTGAACAGTTCAATTTAGATCGCATGTATTCGTAAAAAACTTGCTCGCTGCAGGACTGGGTAATATTGTGAGATTCAAAAATTAGCATATTTTTCTGCGTGGTTATAGGAGTGCTAAAATGATCTCATGACTCCTGGGAAAATTCAAGAAATAGCTCCATATATAGAGACCTAATAACGTTAATTGATTCCAAAATTAAATTGGAAAAGTTATTCTATTGAGATTGCATTTTGATTGTCTTTTTCAATGTCTGTAAGAAATACCTGATGTCTTCAGATGATATTTCGTGAAAAATATACTGCGCCCCAATCGCAAGAAACTCATGATTACACGAATTCACGTAATAGAATATAATAGGTTGATTTCTGTCTCTGTTCGCTTTCAATTTTTTAAAATTTCAATTGGCTGAATAGTTTAATTTAGATCGCAAGTATTCATGGATAACCTGCCCGTTACAGAAATTGGTAATATTGCAAAATTGGAAAATCAGCATATTTTGCTGCGTGGTTACAAGAGTGCTGAAACAAATTCATGACTCCTGGGAAAAATCAAGGTGTTGCTCTATACCTTGACATAATAACGTTAATTGATTTGAAAATTTTATTCGAAAAGTTATTTTATTGAGATTGCATTTTAATTGTTGTTTTTAATGTCTGTAAGAAGTACCTGATGTCTTTATCGGATATTTTAGGAAAAATATACTGCGCCTCAATCGCAAGAATCTCATGATTACACGAATTCATGTAATAGAATATGAGAGGTTGATTTCTGTCTCTGTTCGCTTTCGGTTTTTTAAAATTTCAATTGGCTGCATAGTTCAATTTAGATTGCATGTATTCATGGATAACCTGCTCGCTGCAGGACTGAGTAATATTGTGAGATTGAAAAATCAGCATATTTCGCTGCGTGGTTATGAAAGTGCTAAAATGATCTCATGACTCCTGGGAAAAATCAAGGAATGTCTCTATATATTGACATAATAACCTTAATTGATTCAAAAATTAAATTCGAAAAGTTATTCTATTGAGATTGCATTTTGATTGTCTCTTTCAATGTCTGTAAGAAATACCTGATGTCTTCAGGTGATATTTCGTGAAAAATATACTGCGCCCCAATCGCAAGAATCTCATGATTACACGAATTCACGTGATAGAAAATAATAGGTTGATTTCTGTCTCTGTTCGCTTTCGGTTTTTTAAAATTTCAATTGGCTGAATAGTTCAATTTTGATCGCGTGTATTTATGGATAGCCTGCTCGCTGCAGCACTGGGAAATATTGCGAAATTGAAAAATTAGCATATTTTGCTGTGTGGTTATAAGAGTGCTAAAATGATCTCATGACACCTGGGAAAAATCAAGGAATAGCTCTATATATTGACATAATAACCTTAATTGATTTGAAAATTCAATTCGAAAAGTTATTCGATTGAGATTGCATTTTGATTGTTGTTTGCAATGTCTGTAAAAAATACCTGATGTCATCAGATGATAATTCGAGGAAAATATACTGAACCCCAATCGCAAGAATTTCATGATTACACGAATTCACGTGATAGAATATAATAGGTTGATTTCTGTCTCTGTTCGCTTTCGGTTTTTTAAAATTTCAATTGGCTGAACAGTTCAATTTAGATCGCATGTATTCATGAATAACTTGCTCGCTGCAGGACTAAGTAATATTGTAAGATTAAAAAATCAGCATATTTTGCTGCGTGGTCATAGGAGTGCTAAAATGATCTAATGACTCCTGGGAAAAATCAAGGAATGGCTCTATATATAGACCTAATAACGGTAATTGATTCCAAAATTTGATTCGAAAAGTTATTCGATTGAGATTCTATTTTGTTTGATGTTTTCAATGTCTGTAAGAAATACCTGATGTCTTCAGATGATATTTCGGGAAAAATATACTGCGCTCCAATCGCAAGAATCTCATGATTACACGAATTCACGTGATAGAATATAATAGGTTGATTTCTGTCTCTGTTCGCTTCCGGTTTTTTAAAATTTCAATTGGCTGAATAGTTCAATTTAGATCACATGTATTCATGGATAGCCTGCTCGCTGCAGGACTGAGTAATATTGTGAGATTGAAAAATCAGCATATTTTTCTTGGTGGTTATAAGAGTGCTGAAACAAATTCATGACTCCTGGGAAAAATCAAGGAGTAGCTCTATACCTTGACATAATAACGTTAATTGATTTGAAAATTCAATACCAAAAGTTATTTTATTGAGATTGCATTTTGATTGTTGTTTCAGTGTCTGTAAGAAATACATGATCTCTTCAGATGATATTTCGTAAAAAAAATATACTGCGCCCCAATCGCGAGAATCTTATGATTACACGAATTCACGTGATAGAATGTAATAGGTTGATTTCTGTCTCTGTTCGCTTTCGGTTTTTTAAACTTTCAATTCGCTGAATAGTTGAATTTAGATCGCAAGTTTTCATAGATAACCTGCTCGCTGCAGGACTGGGTAATATTGTGAGATTGAAAAATCAGCATATTTTGCTGCGTGGTTATAAGAGTGCTAAAATGATCTAATGACTCCAAGGAAAAATCAAGGAATGGCTCTATACATAGAGACCTAATAACGTTAATTGATTCCAAAATTTAATTCGAAAAGTTATTTTATTGAGATTGCATTTTGATTGTCTTTTTCAATGTCTGTAAGAAATACCTGATGCCTTCAGATGATATTTCGTGAAAAATATAGTGCGCCCCAATCGCAAGAATCTCATGATTACACGAATTCACATGATAGAATATAAGAGGTTGATTTCCGTATCTGTTCGCTTTCGGTTATTTAAAATTTCAATTCGCTGAATAGTTAAATTCAGATCGCAAGTATTTATGGATAACCTACCCGCTACAGGACTTGGTAATATTGCAAAATTGAAAAATCAGCATATTTTGCCGCGTGGTGATAAGAGTGCTGAAACAAATTCATGACTCCTGGGAAAAATCAAGGAGTAGCTCTATACCTTGACGTAATAACGTTAATTGATTTGAAAATTTAATTTGAAAAGTTATTTTATTGAGATTGCATTTTGATTGTTGTTTTCAATTTCTGTAAGAAGTACCCGATGTTTTTGGCGGATATTTCGGTGAAAATATACTGCGCCTCAATCGCAAGAATCTCATGATTACACGAATTCATGTAATAGAATATGAGAGGTTGATTTCTGTCTCTGTTCGCTTTCGGTTTTTTAAAATTTCAATTGGCTGAATAGTTCAATTTAGATCGCATGTTTTCATGGATAACCTGCTCGCTGCAGGACTGGGTAATATTGCGAAATTGAAAAATCAGCATATTTTGCTGCGTGGTTATAGAAGTGCTAAAATGATCTCATGACTCCCGGGAAAAATCAAGGAATGGCACTATATATAGAGACCTAATCACGTTAATTGATTCCAAAATTTAATTCGAAAAGTTATTCTATTGAGATTGCATTTTGATTGTTGTTTTCAATGTCTGTAAAAAATACATGATGTCATCAGATGATATTTCGAGGAAAATATACTGCGCCCGAATCGCAAGAATCTCATGATTACACGAATTCACGTGATAGAATATAAGAGGTTGATTTCCGTATCTATTCGCTTTCGGTTATTTAAAATTTTAATTCGCTGAATAGTTAAATTCAGATCGCAAGTATTCATGGATAACCTGCCCGCTACAGGACTTGGTGATATTGCAAAATTGAAAAAGCATCATATTTTGCTGCGTGGTTATAAGAGTGCTAAAACAAATTCATGACTCTTGGGAAAAATCAAGGATTAGCTCTATACCTTGACATAATAACGTTAATTGATTTGAAAATTTAATTCGAAAAGTTATTTTATTGAGATTGCATTTTGATTGTTGTTTCCAATGTCTGTCAGAAATACCTGATGTCTTCAGATGATATTCCGTGAAAAATATACTGCGCCCCAATCGCAAGAATCTCATGATTACACGAATTCACTTGATAGAATATAATAGGTTGATTTCTGTCTTTGTTCGCTTTCGGTTTTTTAAAATTTCAATTGGCTGAACAGTTCAATTTAGATCGCATGTATTCGTAAAAAACTTGCTCGCTGCAGGACTGGGTAATATTGTGAGATTCAAAAATTAGCATATTTTGCTGCGTGGTTATAGAAGTGCTAAAATGATCTCATGACTCCTGGGAAAATTCAAGAAATAGCTCTATATATAGAGACCTAATAACGTTAATTGATTCCAAAATAAAATTGGAAAAGTTATTCTATTGAGATTGCATTTTGATTGTTTTTTTCAATGTCTGTAAGAAATACCTGATGTCTTCAGATGATATTTCGTGAAAAATATACTGCGCCCCAATCGCAAGAAACTCATGATTACACGAATTTACGTGATAGAATATAATAGGTTGATTTCTGTCTGTGTTCGCTTTCAATTTTTTAAAATTTCAATTGACTGAATAGTTTAATTTAGATCAGAAGTATTCATGGATAACCTGCCCGTTACAGAACTTGGTAATATTGCAGAATTGGAAAATCAGCATATTTTGCTGCGTGGTTACAAGAGTGCTGAAACAAATTCATGACTCCTGGGAAAAATCAAGGTGTAGCTCTATACCCTGACATAATAACGTTAATTGATTTGAAAATTTTATTCGAAAAGTTATTTTATTGAGATTGCATTTTAATTGGTGTTTTCAATGTCTGTAAGAAGTACCTGATGTCTTTATCGGATATTTTAGGAAAAAAATACTGCGCCTCAATCGCAAGAATCTCATGATTACACGAATTCATGTAATAGAATATGAGAGGTTGATTTCTGTCTCTGTTCGCTTTCGGTTTTTAAAAATTTCAATTGGCTGAACAGTTCAATTTAGATCGCATGTATTCATGAATAACTTGCTCGCTGCAGGACTAAGTAATATAGTAAGATTAAAAAATCAGCATATTTTGCTGCGTGGTTATAGGAGTGCTAAAATGATCTCATGACTCCTGGGAAAAATCAAGGAATGGCTCTATATATAGACCTAATAACGTTAATTGATTCCAAAATTTGATTCGAAAAGTTATTCGATTGAGATTCTATTTTGTTTGATGTTTTCAATGTCTGTAAGAAATACCTGATGTCTTCAGATGATATTTCGGGAAAAATATACTGCGCTCCAATCGCAAGAATCTCATGATTACACGAATGCACGTGATAGAATATAATAGGTTGATTTCTGTCTCTGTTCGCTTCCGGTTTTTTAAAATTTCAATTGGCTGAATAGTTCAATTTAGATCACATGTATTCATGGATAGCCTGCTCGCTGCAGGACTGAGTAATATTGTGAGATTGAAAAATCAGCATATTTTTCTTGGTGGTTATAAGAGTGCTGAAACAAATTCATGACTCCTGGGAAAAATCAAGGAGTAGCTCTATACCTTGACATAATAACGTTAATTGATTTGAAAATTCAATACCAAAAGTTATTTTATTGAGATTGCATTTTGATTGTTGTTTCAGTGTCTGTAAGAAATACATGATCTCTTCAGATGATATTTCGTGAAAAATATACTGCGCCCCAATCGCGAGAATCTCATGATTACACGAATTCACGTAATAGAATATAATAGGTTGATTTCTGTCTCTGTTCGCTTCCGGTTTTTTGAAATTTAAATTCGCTGGACAGTTCAATTTAGATCGCATGTCTTCATGAATAACTTGCTCGCAGCAGGACTGAGTAATATTGTGGGATTAAAAAATCAGCATATTTTGCTGCGTGGTTATAGAAGTGCTAAGATGATCTCATGACTCCCGAGGAAAATCAAGGAATGGCTCTATATATTGACGTAATAACGTTAATTGATTTGAAAATTCAATTCGAAAAGTTATTCGATTGAGATTGCATTTTGATTGTTGTTTTCAATGTCTGTAAAAAATACCTGGTGTCATTAGATGATATTTCGAGGAAAATATACTGCGCCCCAATCGCAAGAATTTCATGATTACACGAATTCTTGTGATAGAATATAAGAGGTTGATTTCCGTATCTATTCGCTTTCGGTTATATAAAATTTTAATTCGCTGAATAGTTAAATTTAGATCGCAAGTATTCATGGATAACCTGCCCGCTACAGAACTTAATAATATTGCAAAATTGAAAAATCAGCATATTTTGCTGCGTGGTTACAAGAGTGCTGAAACAAATTCATGACTCCTGGGAAAAATCAAAGAGTAGCTCTATACCTTAACATAATAACGTTAATTGATTTGAAAATTTATTTCGAAAAGTTATTTTATTGAGATTGCATTTTAATTGTTGTTTTCAATGTCTGTATGAAGTACCTGATGTCTTTAGCGGATATTTTGGGAAAAATATACTGCGCCTCAATCGCAAGAATCTCATGATTACACGAATTCATGTAATAGAATATGAGAGGTTGATTTCTGTCTCTGTTCGCTTTCGGTTTTTTAAAATTTCAATTGGCTGCATAGTTCAATTTAGATTGCATGTATTCATGGATAACCTGCTCGCTGCAGGACTGAGTATTATTGTGAGATTAAAAAATCAGCATATTTTGCTGCGTGGTTATGAGAGTGCTAAAATGATGTAATGACTCCAGGGAAAAATCAAGGAATGACTCTATATATAGAGACCTAATAACGTTAATTGATTCCAAAATTTAATTCGAATAGTTATTTTATTGAGATTGCATTTTGATTGTCTTTTTCAATGTCTGTAAGAAATACCTGATGTCTTCAGATGATATTTCGTGAAAAATATACTGCGCCCCAATCGCAAGAATCTCATGATTACACGAATTCACGTGATAGAATATAATAGGTTGATTTCTGTCTTTGTTCGCTTTCGGTTTTTTAAAATTTCAATTGACTGAATAGTTCAATTTAGATCGCATGTATTCACGGATAGCCTGCTCGCTGCAGAACTCGGTAATATTGCGAAATTGAAAAATCAGCATATTTTGCTGCGTGGTTATAGGAGTGCTAAAATGATCTCATGACTCCCGGGAAAAATCAAGGAATTGCTCTAGATATTGACATAATAACATTCGTTGATTTGAAAATTCATTTCGAAAAGTTATTCGATTGAGATTGCATTTTGATTGTTGTTTTCAATGTCTGTAAAAAATACATGATGTCATCAGATGATATTTCGAGGAAAATATACTGCGCCCGAGGCGCAAGAATCTCATGATTACACGAATTCACGTGATAGAATATAAGAGGTTTATTACCGTATCTGTTCGCTTTCGGTTATTTAAAATTTCAATTCGCCGAATAGTTAAATTAAAATCGCAAGTATTCATTGATAACCTGCTCGCTGCAGGACTGGGTAATATTGTGAGATTAAAAAATCAGCATATTTTGCTGCGTGGTTATAGATGTGCTAAAATGATCTCATGACTCCCGGGGAAAATCAAGAAATGGCTCTATATATTGACGTAATAACGTTAATTGATTTGAAAATTCTATTCGAAAAGTTATTCGATTGAGATTGCATTTTGATTGTTGTTTTCAATGTCTGTAAAAAATACCTGATGTCATCAGATGATATTTCGAGGAAAATATACTGCGCCCCAATCGCAAGAATTTCATGATTACACGAATTCACGTGATAGAAAATAATAGGTTGATTTCTGTCTCTGTTCGCTTTCGGTTTTTTAAAATTTCAATTGGCTGAATAGTTCAATTTAGATCGCATGTATTTATGGATAGCCTGCTCGCTGCAGCACTTGGTAATATTGCGAAATTGAAAAATTATCATATTTTGCTGTGTGGTTATAAGAGTGCTAAAATGATCTCATGACTCCTGGGAAAAATCAAGGAATGGCTCTATATATTGACATAATAACCTTAATTGATTTGAAAATTCAATTCGAAAAGTTATTCGATTGAGATTGCATTTTGATTGTTGTTTGCAATGTCTGTAAAAAATACCTGATGTCATCAGATGATATTTCGAGGAAAATATACTGCACCCCAATCGCAAGAATTTTATGATTACACGAATTCACGTGATAGAATATAATAGGTTGATATCTGTCTCTGTTCGCTTTCGGTTTTTTAAAATTTCAATTGGCTAAATAGTTCAATTGAGATCGCATGTATTCATTGATAACCTGCTCGCTGCAGGAATGGGTAATATTGTGAGATTGAAAAATCAGCATATTTTGCTGCGTGGTTATGAGAGTGCTAAAATGATCTCATGAATCCTGGGAAAAATCAAGGAATAGCTCTATATATAGAGACCTAATAAAGTTAATTGATTCCAAAATTTAATTGGAAAAGTTATTCTATTGAGATTGCATTTTGATTGTCTTTTTCAATGTCTGTAAGAAATACCTGAGGTCTTCAGATGATATTTCGTGAAAAATATACTGCGCCCCAATCGCAAGAAACTCATGATTACACGAATTCACGTGATAGAATATAATAGGTTGATTTCTGTCTCTGTTCGCTTCCGGTTTTTTAAAATTTGAATTCACTGAACAGTTCAATTTAGATCGCATGTTTTCATGAATAACTTGCTCGCAGCAGGACTGGGTAATATTGTGAGATTAAAAAATCAGCATATTTTGCTGCGTGGTTATAGAAGTGCTAAAATGATCTCATGACTCCCGGGGAAAATCAAGGAATGGCTCTATATATTGACGTAATAACGTTAATTGATTTGAAAATTCAATTCGAAAAGTTATTCGATTTAGATTGCATTTTGATTGTTGTTTTCAATGTCTGTAAAAAATACCTGATGTCATCAGATGATATTTCGAGGAAAATATACTGCGCCCCAATCGCAAGAATTTCATGATTACACGAATTCACGTGATAGAATATAAGAGGTTGATTTCCGTATCTATTCGCTTTCGGTTATTTAAAATTTAAATTCGCTGAATAGTTAAATTTAGATCGCAAGTATTCATGGATAACCTGCCCGCTACAGAACTTGGTAATATTGCAAAATTGAAAAATCAGCATATTTTGCTGCGTGGTTACAAGAGTGCTGAAACAAATTCATGACTCCTGGGAAAAATCAAGGAGTAGCTCTATACCTTGCTATAATAACGTTAATTGATTTAAAAATTTTATTCGAAAAGTTATTTTATTGAGATTGCATTTTAATTGTTGTTTTCAATGTCTGTAAGAAGTACCTGATGTCTTTAGCGGATATTTTAGGAAAAATATACTGCGCCTCAATCGCAAGAATCTCATGATTACACGAATTCATGTAATAGAATATGAGAGGACGATTTCTGTCTCTGTTCGCTTTCGGTTTTTTAAAATTTCAATTGGCTCAATAGTTCAATTGATATCGCATGTATTCATTGATAACCTGCTCGCTGCAAGACTGGGTAATATTGTGAGATTGATAAATCAGCATATTTTGCTGCGTGGTTAAGAGAGTGCTAAAATGATCTCATGACTCCCGGGGAAAATCAAGAAATGGCTCTATATATTGACGTAATAACGTTAATTGATTTGAAAATTCTATTCGAAAAGTTATTCGATTGAGATTGCATTTTGATTGTTGTTTTCAATGTCTGTAAAAAATACCTGATGTCATCAGATGATATTTCGAGGAAAATATACTGCGCCCCAATCGCAAGAATTTCATGATTACACGAATTCACGTGATAGAAAATAATAGGTTGATTTTCGTCTCTGTTCGCTTTCGGTTTTTTAAAATTTCAATTGGCTGAATAGTTCAATTTAGATCGCATGTATTTATGGATAGCCTGCTCGCTGCAGCACTTGGTAATATTGCGAAATTGAAAAATTAGCATATTTTGCTGTGTGGTTATAAGAGTGCTAAAATGATCTCATGACTCCTGGGAAAAATCAAGGAATGGCTCTATATATTGACATAATAACCTTAATTGATTTGAAAATTCAATTCGAAAAGTTATTCGATTGAGATTGCATTTTGATTGTTGTTTGCAATGTCTGTAAAAAATACCTGAAGTCATCAGATGATATTTCGAGGAAAATATACTGCGCCCGAGGCGCAAGAATCTCATGATTACACGAATTCAGGTGATAGAATATAAGAGGTTGATTACCGTATCTGTTCGCTTTCGGTTATTTAAAATTTCAATTCGCCGAATAGTTAAATTTAAATCGCAAATATTCATTGATTACCTGCTCGCTGCAGGACTGGGTAATATTGTGAGATTAAAAAATCAGCATATTTTGCTGCGTGGTTATAGATGTGCTAAAATGATCTCATGACTCCCGGGGAAAATCAAGAAATGGCTCTATATATTGACGTAATAACGTTAATTGATTTGAAAATTCTATTCGAAAAGTTATTCGATTGAGATTGCATTTTGATTGTTGTTTTCAATGTCTGTAAAAAATACCTGATGTCATCAGATGATATTTCGAGGAAAATATACTGCGCCCCAATCGCAAGAATTTCATGATTACACGAATTCACGTGATAGAAAATAATAGGTTGATTTCTGTCTCTGTTCGCTTTCGGTTTTTTAAAATTTCAATTGGCTGAATAGTTCAATTTAGATCGCATGTATTTATGGATAGCCTGCTCGCTGCAGCACTGGGTAATATTGCGAAATTGAAAAATTATCATATTTTGCTGTGTGGTTATAAGAGTGCTAAAATGATCTCATGACTCCTGGGAAAAATCAAGGAATGGCTCTATATATTGACATAATAACCTTAATTGATTTGAAAATTCAATTCGAAAAGTTATTCGATTGAGATTGCATTTTGATTGTTGTTTGCAATGTCTGTAAAAAATACCTGATGTCATCAGATGATATTTCGAGGAAAATATACTGCACCCCAATCGCAAAAATTTCATGATTACACGAATTCACGTGAGAGAATATAATAGGTTGATTTCTGTCTCTGTTCGCTTTCGGTTTTTTAAAATTTTAATTGGCTGAACAGTTCAATTTAGATCGCATGTATTCATGGATAACTTGCTCGCTGCAGGACTGAGTAATATTGTAAGATTAAAAAATCAGCATATTTTGCTGCGTGGTTATAGGAGTGCTAAAATGATCTCATGACTCCTGGGAAAAATCAAGGAATGGCTCTATATATAGACCTAATAACGTTAATTGATTCCAAAATTTGATTCGAAAATTTATTCTATTGAGATTGTATTTTGTTTGATGTTTTCAATGTCTGTAAGAAATACCTGATGTCTTCAGATGATATTCCGGGAAAAATATACTGCGCCCCAATCGCAAGAATCTCATGATTACACGAATTCACGTGATAGAATATAAGAGGTTAATTTCTGTCTCTGTTCGCTTTCGGTTTTTGAAAATTTCAATTGGCTAAATAGTTCAATTGAGATCGCATGTATTCATTGATAACCTGCTCGCTGCAGGACTGGGTAATATTGTGAGATTGAAAAATCAGCATATTTTGCTGCGTGGTTATGAGAGTGCTAAAATGATCTCATGACTCCTGGGAAAAATCAAGGAATAGCTCTATATATAGAGACCTAATAACGTTAATTGATTCCAAAATTTAATTGGAAAAGTTATTCTTTGAGATTGCATTTTGATTGTCTTTTTCAATGTCTGTAAGAAATACCTGAGGTCTTCAGATGATATTTCGTGAAAAATATACTGCGCCCCAATCGCAAGAAACTCATGATTACACGAATTCACGTGATAGAATATAAGAGGTTGATTTCCGTATCTATTCGCTTTCGGTTATTTAAAATTTTAATTCGCTGAATAGTTAAATTTAGATCGCAAGTATTCATGGATAACCTGCCCGCTACAGAACTTGGTAATATTGCGAAATTGAAAAATCAGCATATTTTGCTGCGTGGTTACAAGAGTGCTGAAACAAATTCATGACTCCTGGGAAAAATCAAGGAGTAGCTCTATACCTTGCCATAATAACGTTAATTGATTTAAAAATTTTATTCGAAAAGTTATTTTATTGAGATTGCATTTTAATTGTTGTTTTCAATGTCTGTAAGAAGTACCTGATGTCTTTAGCGGATATTTTAGGAAAAATATACTGCGCCTCAATCGCAAGAATCTCATGATTACACGAATTCATGTAATAGAATATGAGAGGACGATTTCTGTCTCTGTTCGCTTTCGGTTTTTTAAAATTTCAATTGGCTGAATAGTTCGATTTAGATCGCATGTATTCATGGATAACCTGCTCGCCGCAGGACTGAGTATTATTGTGAGATTGAAAAATCAGCATATTTTGCTGCGTGGTTATGAGAGTGCTAAAATGATCTCATGACTCCCGGGGAAAATCAAGAAATAGCTCTATATATTGACGTAATAACCTTAATTGATTCCAAAATTTAATTGGAAAAGTTATTCTATTGAGATTGCATTTTGATTGTCTTTTTCAATGTCTGTAAGAAATACCTGATGTCTTCAGATGATATTTCGTGAAAAAAATACTGCGCCCCAATCGCAAGAATCTCATGATTACACGAATTCACGTGATAGAATATAATACATAGGTTGATTTCTGTCTCTGTTCGCTTTCGGTTTTTTAAAATTTCAATTGGCTGAATAGTTCAATTTAGATCACATGTATTCATGGATAGCCTGCTCGCTGCAGGACTGGGTAATATTGCGAAATTGAAAAATTAGCATATTTTGCTGCGTGGTTATAAGAGTGCTAAAATGATCCCATGACTCCTGGGAAAAATCAAGGAATGGCTCTATATATTGACATAAAAACCTTAATTGATTTAAAAATTCAATTCGAAAAGTTGTTCGATTGAGATTGCATTTCGATTGTTGTTTTCAATGTCTGTAAAAAATACCTGATGTCATCAGATGATATTTCGGGAAAAATATACTGCGCCTCATTCGCAAGAATCTCATGATTACACGAATTCATGTAATAGAATATGAGAGGTTGATTTCTGTCTCTGTTCGCTTTCGGTTTTTTAAAATTTCAATTGGCTAAATAGTTCAATTGATATCGCATGTATTCATTGATAACCTGCTCGCTGCAAGACTGGGTAATATTGTGAGATTGATAAATCAGCATATTTTGCTGCGTGGTTAAGAGAGTGCTAAAATGATCTCATGACTCCCGGGGAAAATCAAGAAATAGCTCTATATATTGACGTAATAACGTTAATTGATTTGAGAATTCTATTCGAAAAGTTATTCGATTGAGATTGCATATTGATTGTTGTTTTCAATGTCTGTAAAAAATACCTGATGTCATCAGATGATATTTCGAGGAAAATATACTGCGCCCCAATCGCAAGAATTTCATGATTACACGAATTCACGTGATAGAAAATAATAGGTTGATTTTTGTCTCTGTTCGCTTTCGGTTTTTTAAAATTTCAATTGGCTGAATAGTTCAATTTAGATCGCATGTATTTATGGATAGCCTGCTCGCTGCAGCACTTGGTAATATTGCGAAATTGAAAAATTAGCATATTTTGCTGTGTGGTTATAAGAGTGCTAAAATGATCTCATGACTCCTGGGAAAAATCAAGGAATGGCTCTATATATTGACATAATAACCTTAATTGATTTGAAAATTCAATTCGAAAAGTTATTCGATTGAGATTGCATTTTGATTGTTGTTTGCAATGTCTGTAAAAAATACCTGATGTCATCAGATGATATTTCGAGGAAAATATACTGCACCCCAATCGCAAAAATTTCATGATTACACGAATTCACGTGAGAGAATATAATAGGTTGATTTCTGTCTCTGTTCGCTTTCGGTTTTTTAAAATTTTAATTGGCTGAACAGTTCAATTTAGATCGCATGTATTCATGAATAACTTGCTCGCTGCAGGACTGAGTAATATTGTAAGATTAAAAAATCAGCATATTTTGCTGCGTGGTTATAGGAGTGCTAAAATGATCTCATGACTCCTGGGAAAAATCAAGGAATTGCTCTATATATAGACATAATAACGTTAATTGATTCCAAAATTTGATTCGAAAATTTATTCTATTGAGATTGTATTTTGTTTGATGTTTTCAATGTCTGTAAGAAATACCTGATGTCTTCAGATGATATTCCGGGAAAAATATACTGCGCCCCAATCGCAAGAATCTCATGATTACACGAATTCACGTGATAGAATATAAAAGGTTAATTTCTGTCTCTGTTCGCTTTCGGTTTTTGAAAATTTCAATTGGCTAAATAGTTCAATTGAGATCGCATGTATTCATTGATAACCTGCTCGCTGCAGGACTGGGTAATATTGTGAGATTGAAAAATCAGCATATTTTGCTGCGTGGTTATGAGAGTGCTAAAATGATCTCATGACTCCTGGGAAAAATCAAGGAATAGCTCTATATATAGAGACCTAATAACGTTAATTGATTCCAAAATTTAATTGGAAAAGTTATTCTTTGAGATTGCATTTTGATTGTCTTTTTCAATGTCTGTAAGAAATACCTGATGTCTTCAGATGATATTTCGTGAAAAATATACCGCGCCCCAATCGCAAGAATTTCATGATTACACGAATTCACGTGATAGAATATAAGAGGTTGATTTCCGTATCTATTCGCTTTCGGTTATTTAAAATTTTAATTCGCTGAATAGTTAAATTTAGATCGCAAGTATTCATGGATAACCTGCCCGCTACAGAACTTGGTAATATTGTGAAATTGAAAAATCAGCATATTTGGCTGCGTGGTTACAAGAGTGCTGAAACAAATTCATGACTCCTGGGAAAAATCAAGGAGTAGCTCTATACCTTGCCATAATAACGTTAATTGATTTAAAAATTTTATTCGAAAAGTTATTTTATTGAGATTGCATTTTAATTGTTGTTTTCAATGACTGTAAGAAGTACCTGATGTCTTTAGCGGATATTTTAGGAAAAATATACTGCGCCTCAATCGCAAGAATCTCATGATTACACGAATTCATGTAATAGAATATGAGAGGACGATTTCTGTCTCTGTTCGCTTTCGGTTTTTTAAAATTTCAATTGGCTGAATAGTTCGATTTAGATCGCATGTATTCATGGATAACCTGCTCGCCGCAGGACTGAGTATTATTGTGAGATTGAAAAATCAGCATATTTTGCTGCGTGGTTATGAGAGTGCTAAAATGATCTCATGACTCCCGGGGAAAATCAAGAAATAGCTCTATATATTGACGTAATAACGTTAATTGATTTAAGAATTCTATTCGAAAAGTTATTCGATTGAGATTGCATATTGATTGTTGTTTTCAATGTCTGTAAAAAATACCTGATGTCATCAGATGATATTTCGAGGAAAATATACTGCGCCCCAATCGCAAGAATTTCATGATTACACGAATTCACGTGATAGAAAATAATAGGTTGATTTTTGTCTCTGTTCGCTTTCGGTTTTTTAAAATTTCAATTGGCTGAATAGTTCAATTTAGATCGCATGTATTTATGGATAGCCTGCTCGCTGCAGCACTTGGTAATATTGCGAAATTGAAAAATTAGCATATTTTGCTGTGTGGTTATAAGAGTGCTAAAATGATCTCATGACTCCTGGGAAAAATCAAGGAATGGCTCTATATATTGACATAATAACCTTAATTGATTTGAAAATTCAATTCGAAAAGTTATTCGATTGAGATTGCATTTTGATTGTTGTTTGCAATGTCTGTAAAAAATACCTGATGTCATCAGATGATATTTCGAAGAAAATATACTGCACCCCAATCGCAAAAATTTCATGATTACACGAATTCACGTGAGAGAATATAATAGGTTGATTTCTGTCTCTGTTCGCTTTCGGTTTTTTAAAATTTTAATTGGCTGAACAGTTCAATTTAGATCGCATGTATTCATGAATAACTTGCTCGCTGCAGGACTGAGTAATATTGTAAGATTAAAAAATCAGCATATTTTGCTGCGTGGTTATAGGAGTGCTAAAATGATCTCATGACTCCTGGGAAAAATCAAGGAATGGCTCTATATATAGACCTAATAACGTTAATTGATTCCAAAATTTGATTCGAAAATTTATTCTATTGAGATTGTATTTTGTTTGATGTTTTCAATGTCTGTAAGAAATACCTGATGTCTTCAGATGATATTCCGGGAAAAATATACTGCGCCCCAATCGCAAGAATCTCATGATTACACGAATTCACGTGATAGAATATAAGAGGTTAATTTCTGTCTCTGTTCGCTTTCGGTTTTTGAAAATTTCAATTGGCTAAATAGTTCAATTGAGATCGCATGTATTCATTGATAACCTGCTCGCTGCAGGACTGGGTAATATTGTGAGATTGAAAAATCAGCATATTTTGCTGCGTGGTTATGAGAGTGCTAAAATGATCTCATGACTCCTGGGAAAAATCAAGGAATAGCTCTATATATAGAGACCTAATAACGTTAATTGATTCCAAAATTTAATTGGAAAAGTTATTCTTTGAGATTGCATTTTGATTGTCTTTTTCAATGTCTGTAAGAAATACCTGATGTCGTCAGATGATATTTCGTGAAAAATATACCGCGCCCCAATCGCAAGAAACTCATGACTACACGAATTCACGTGATAGAATATAATAGGTTGATTTCTGTCTCTGTTCGCCTCCGGTTTTTTAAAATTTAAATTCACTGAACAGTTCAATTTAGATCGCATGTCTTCATGAAGAACTTGCTCGCAGCAGGACTGGGGAATATTGTGAGATTAAAAAATCAGCATATTTTGCTGCGTGGTTATAGAAGTGCTAAAATGATCTCATGACTCCCGGGGAAAATCAAGGAATGGCTCTATATATTGACGTAATAACGTTAATTGATTTGAAAATTTAATTCGAAAAGTTATTCTTTGAGATTGCATTTTGATTGTCTTTTTCAATGTCTGTAAGAAATACCTGATGTCTTCAGATGATATTTCGTGAAAAATATACCGCGCCCCAATCGCAAGAATTTCATGATTACACGAATTCACGTGATAGAATATAAGAGGTTGATTTCCGTATCTATTCGCTTTCGGTTATTTACAATTTTAATTCGCTGAATAGTTAAATTTAGATCGCAAGTATTCATGGATAACCTGCCCGCTACAGAACTTGGTAATATTGCGAAATTGAAAAATCAGCATATTTTGCTGCGTGGTTACAAGAGTGCTGAAACAAATTCATGACTCCTGGGAAAAATCAAGGAGTAGCTCTATACCTTGCCATAATAACGTTAATTGATTTAAAAATTTTATTCGAAAAGTTATTTTATTGAGATTGCATTTTAATTGTTGTTTTCAATGTCTGTAAGAAGTACCTGATGTCTTTAGCGGATATTTTAGGAAAAATATACTGCGCCTCAATCGCAAGAATCTCATGGTTACACGAATTCATGTAATAGAATATGAGAGGACGATTTCTGTCTCTGTTCGCTTTCGGTTTTTTAAAATTTCAATTGGCTGAATAGTTCGATTTAGATCGCATGTATTCATGGATAACCTGCTCGCCGCAGGACTGAGTATTATTGTGAGATTGAAAAATCAGCATATTTTGCTGCGTGGTTATGAGAGTGCTAAAATGATCTTATGACTCCTGGGAAAAATCAAGGAATGGCTCTATATATTGACATAATAACCTTAATTGATTCCAAAATTGAATTGGAAAAGTTATTCTATTGAGATTGCATTTTGATTGTCTTTTTCAATGTCTGTAAAAAATACCTGATGTCTTCAGATGATATTTCGTGAAAAATATACTGCGCCCCAATCGCAAGAATCTCATGATTACACGAATTCACGTGATAGAATATAATAGGTTGATTTCTGTCTCTGTTCGCTTTCGGTTTTTTAAAATTTCAATTGGCTGAATAGTTCAATTTAGATCACATGTATTCATGGATAGCCTGCTCGCTGCAGGACTGGGTAATATCGCGAAATTGAAAAATTAGCATATTTTGCTGCGTGGTTATAAGAGTGCTAAAATGATCCCATGACTCCTGGGAAAAATCAAGGAATGGCTCTATATATTGACATAAAAACCTTAATTGATTTGAAAATTCAATTCGAAAAGTTGTTCGATTGAGATTGCATTTCGATTGTTGTTTTCAATGTCTGTAAAAAATACCTGATGTCATCAGATGATATTTCGGGAAAAATATACTGCGCCTCATTCGCAAGAATCTCATGATTACACGAATTCATGTAATAGAATATGAGAGGTTGATTTCTGTCTCTGTTCGCTTTCGGTTTTTTAAAATTTCAATTGGCTAAATAGTTCAATTGATATCGCATGTATTCATTGATAACCTGCTCGCTGCAAGACTGGGTAGTATTGTGAGATTGATAAATCAGCATATTTTGCTGCGTGGTTAAGAGAGTGCTAAAATGATCTCATGACTCCCGGGGAAAATCAAGAAATGGCTCTATATATTGACGTAATAACGTTAATTGATTTGAGAATTCTATTCGAAAAGTTATTCGATTGAGATTGCATATTGATTGTTGTTTTCAATGTCTGTAAAAAATACCTGATGTCATCAGATGATATTTCGAGGAAAATATACTGCGCCCCGAACGCAAGAATTTCATGATTACACGAATTCACGTGATAGAAAATAATAGGTTGATTTTTGTCTCTGTTCGCTTTCGGTTTTTTAAAATTTCAATTGGCTGAATAGTTCAATTTAGATCGCATGTATTTATGGATAGCCTGCTCGCTGCAGCACTTGGTAATATTGCGAAATTGAAAAATTAGCATATTTTGCTGTGTGGTTATAAGAGTGCTAAAATGATCTCATGACTCCTGGGAAAAATCAAGGAATGGCTCTATATATTGACATAATAACCTTAATTGATTTGAAAATTCAATTCGAAAAGTTATTCGATTGAGATTGCATTTTGATTGTTGTTTGCAATGTCTGTAAAAAATACCTGATGTCATCAGATGATATTTCGAGGAAAATATACTGCACCCCAATCGCAAAAATTTCATGATTACACGAATTCACGTGAGAGAATATAATAGGTTGATTTCTGTCTCTGTTCGCTTTCGGTTTTTTAAAATTTTAATTGGCTGAACAGTTCAATTTAGATCGCAATTATTCATGAATAACTTTCTCGCTGCAGGACTGAGTAATATTGTAAGATTAAAAAATCAGCATATTTTGCTGCGTGGTTATAGGAGTGCTAAAATGATCTCATGACTCCTGGGAAAAATCAAGGAATGGCTCTATATATAGACCTAATAACGTTAATTGATTCCAAAATTTGATTCGAAAATTTATTCTATTGAGATTGTATTTTGTTTGATGTTTTCAATGTCTGTAAGAAATACCTGATGTCTTCAGATGATATTCCGGGAAAAATATACTGCGCCCCAATCGCAAGAATCTCATGATTACACGAATTCACGTGATAGAATATAAGAGGTTAATTTCTGTCTCTGTTCGCTTTCGGTTTTTGAAAATTTCAATTGGCTAAATAGTTCAATTGAGATCGCATGTATTCATTGATAACCTGCTCGCTGCAGGACTGGGTAATATTGTGAGATTGAAAAATCAGCATATTTTGCTGCGTGGTTATGAGAGTGCTAAAATGATCTCATGACTCCTGGGAAAAATCAAGGAATAGCTCTATATATAGAGACCTAATAACGTTAATTGATTCCAAAATTTAATTGGAAAAGTTATTCTTTGAGATTGCATTTTGATTGTCTTTTTCAATGTCTGTAAGAAATACCTGATGTCTTCAGATGATATTTCGTGAAAAATATACCGCTCCCCAATCGCAAGAATTTCATGATTACACGAATTCACGTGATAGAATATAAGAGGTTGATTTCCGTATCTATTCGCTTTCGGTTATTTAAAATTTTAATTCGCTGAATAGTTAAATTTAGATCGCAAGTATTCATGAATAACCTGCCCGCTACAGAACTTGGTAATATTGCGAAATTGAAAAATCAGCATATTTTGCTGCGTGGTTACAAGAGTGCTGAAACAAATTCATGACTCCTGGGAAAAATCAAGGAGTAGCTCTATACCTTGCCATAATAACGTTAATTGATTTAAAAATTTTATTCGAAAAGTTATTTTATTGAGATTGCATTTTAATTGTTGTTTTCAATGTCTGTAAGAAGTACCTGATGTCTTTAGCGGATATTTTAGGAAAAATATACTGCGCCTCAATCGCAAGAATCTCATGATTACACGAATTCATGTAATAGAATATGAGAGGACGATTTCTGTCTCTGTTCGCTTTCGGTTTTTTAAAATTTCAATTGGCTGAATAGTTCGATTTAGATCGCATGTATTCATGGATAACCTGCTCGCCGCAGGACTGAGTATTATTGTGAGATTGAAAAATCAGCATATTTTGCTGCGTGGTTATGAGAGTGCTAAAATGATCTTATGACTCCTGGGAAAAATCAAGGAATGGCTCTATATATTGACATAATAACCTTAATTGATTCCAAAATTTAATTGGAAAAGTTATTCTATTGAGATTGCATTTTGATTGTCTTTTTCAATGTCTGTAAAAAATACCTGATGTCTTCAGATGATATTTCGTGAAAAATATACTGCGCCCCAATCGCAAGAATCTCATGATTACACGAATTCACGTGATAGAATATAATAGGTTGATTTCTGTCTCTGTTCGCTTTCGGTTTTTTAAAATTTCAATTGGCTGAATAGTTCAATTTAGATCACATGTATTCATGGATAGCCTGCTCGCTGCAGGACTGGGTAATATTGCGAAATTGAAAAATTAGCATATTTTGCTGCGTGGTTATAAGAGTGCTAAAATGATCCCATGACTCCTGGGAAAAATCAAGGAATGGCTCTATATATTGACATAAAAACCTTAATTGATTTGAAAATTCAATTCGAAAAGTTGTTCGATTGAGATTGCATTTCGATTGTTGTTTTCAATGTCTGTAAAAAATACCTGATGTCATCAGATGATATTTCGGGAAAAATATACTGCGCCTCATTCGCAAGAATCTCATGATTACACGAATTCATGTAATAGAATATGAGAGGTTGATTTCTGTCTCTGTTCGCTTTCGGTTTTTTAAAATTTCAATTGGCTAAATAGTTCAATTGATATCGCATGTATTCATTGATAACCTGCTCGCTGCAAGACTGGGTAATATTGTGAGATTGATAAATCAGCATATTTTGCTGCGTGGTTAAGAGAGTGCTAAAATGATCTCATGACTCCCGGGGAAAATCAAGAAATGGCTCTATATATTGACGTAATAACGTTAATTGATTTGAGAATTCTATTCGAAAAGTTATTCGATTGAGATTGCATATTGATTGTTGTTTTCAATGTCTGTAAAAAATACCTGATGTCATCAGATGATATTTCGAGGAAAATATACTGCGCCCCAATCGCAAGAATTTCATGATTACACGAATTCACGTGATAGAAAATAATAGGTTGATTTTTGTCTCTGTTCGCTTTCGGTTTTTTAAAATTTCAATTGGCTGAATAGTTCAATTTAGATCGCATGTATTTATGGATAGCCTGCTCGCTGCAGCACTTGGTAATATTGCGAAATTGAAAAATTAGCATATTTTGCTGTGTGGTTATAAGAGTGCTAAAATGATCTCATGACTCCTGGGAAAAATCAAGGAATGGCTCTATATATTGACATAATAACCTTAATTGATTTGAAAATTCAATTCGAAAAGTTATTCGATTGAGATTGCATTTTGATTGTTGTTTGCAATGTCTGTAAAAAATACCTGATGTCATCAGATGATATTTCGAGGAAAATATACTGCACCCCAATCGCAAAAATTTCATGATTACACGAATTCACGTGAGAGAATATAATAGGTTGATTTCTGTCTCTGTTCGCTTTCGGTTTTTTAAAATTTTAATTGGCTGAACAGTTCAATTTAGATCGCAATTATTCATGAATAACTTTCTCGCTGCAGGACTGAGTAATATTGTAAGATTAAAAAATCAGCATATTTTGCTGCGTGGTTATAGGAGTGCTAAAATGATCTCATGACTCCTGGGAAAAATCAAGGAATGGCTCTATATATAGACCTAATAACGTTAATTGATTCCAAAATTTGATTCGAAAATTTATTCTATTGAGATTGTATTTTGTTTGATGTTTTCAATGTCTGTAAGAAATACCTGATGTCTTCAGATGATATTCCGGGAAAAATATACTGCGCCCCAATCGCAAGAATCTCATGATTACACGAATTCACGTGATAGAATATAAGAGGTTAATTTCTGTCTCTGTTCGCTTTCGGTTTTTGAAAATTTCAATTGGCTAAATAGTTCAATTGAGATCGCATGTATTCATTGATAACCTGCTCGCTGCAGGACTGGGTAATATTGTGAGATTGAAAAATCAGCATATTTTGCTGCGTGGTTATGAGAGTGCTAAAATGATCTCATGACTCCTGGGAAAAATCAAGGAATAGCTCTATATATAGAGACCTAATAACGTTAATTGATTCCAAAATTTAATTGGAAAAGTTATTCTTTGAGATTGCATTTTGATTGTCTTTTTCAATGTCTGTAAGAAATACCTGATGTCTTCAGATGATATTTCGTGAAAAATATACCGCTCCCCAATCGCAAGAATTTCATGATTACACGAATTCACGTGATAGAATATAAGAGGTTGATTTCCGTATCTATTCGCTTTCGGTTATTTAAAATTTTAATTCGCTGAATAGTTAAATTTAGATCGCAAGTATTCATGAATAACCTGCCCGCTACAGAACTTGGTAATATTGCGAAATTGAAAAATCAGCATATTTTGCTGCGTGGTTACAAGAGTGCTGAAACAAATTCATGACTCCTGGGAAAAATCAAGGAGTAGCTCTATACCTTGCCATAATAACGTTAATTGATTTAAAAATTTTATTCGAAAAGTTATTTTATTGAGATTGCATTTTAATTGTTGTTTTCAATGTCTGTAAGAAGTACCTGATGTCTTTAGCGGATATTTTAGGAAAAATATACTGCGCCTCAATCGCAAGAATCTCATGATTACACGAATTCATGTAATAGAATATGAGAGGACGATTTCTGTCTCTGTTCGCTTTCGGTTTTTTAAAATTTCAATTGGCTGAATAGTTCGATTTAGATCGCATGTATTCATGGATAACCTGCTCGCCGCAGGACTGAGTATTATTGTGAGATTGAAAAATCAGCATATTTTGCTGCGTGGTTATGAGAGTGCTAAAATGATCTTATGACTCCTGGGAAAAATCAAGGAATGGCTCTATATATTGACATAATAACCTTAATTGATTCCAAAATTTAATTGGAAAAGTTATTCTATTGAGATTGCATTTTGATTGTCTTTTTCAATGTCTGTAAAAAATACCTGATGTCTTCAGATGATATTTCGTGAAAAATATACTGCGCCCCAATCGCAAGAATCTCATGATTACACGAATTCACGTGATAGAATATAATAGGTTGATTTCTGTCTCTGTTCGCTTTCGGTTTTTTAAAATTTCAATTGGCTGAATAGTTCAATTTAGATCACATGTATTCATGGATAGCCTGCTCGCTGCAGGACTGGGTAATATCGCGAAATTGAAAAATTAGCATATTTTGCTGCGTGGTTATAAGAGTGCTAAAATGATCCCATGACTCCTGGGAAAAATCAAGGAATGGCTCTATATATTGACATAAAAACCTTAATTGATTTGAAAATTCAATTCGAAAAGTTGTTCGATTGAGATTGCATTTCGATTGTTGTTTTCAATGTCTGTAAAAAATACCTGATGTCATCAGATGATATTTCGGGAAAAATATACTGCGCCTCATTCGCAAGAATCTCATGATTACACGAATTCATGTAATAGAATATGAGAGGTTGATTTCTGTCTCTGTTCGCTTTCGGTTTTTTAAAATTTCAATTGGCTAAATAGTTCAATTGATATCGCATGTATTCATTGATAACCTGCTCGCTGCAAGACTGGGTAATATTGTGAGATTGATAAATCAGCATATTTTGCTGCGTGGTTAAGAGAGTGCTAAAATGATCTCATGACTCCCGGGGAAAATCAAGAAATGGCTCTATATATTGACGTAATAACGTTAATTGATTTGAGAATTCTATTCGAAAAGTTATTCGATTGAGATTGCATATTGATTGTTGTTTTCAATGTCTGTAAAAAATACCTGATGTCATCAGATGATATTTCGAGGAAAATATACTGCGCCCCAATCGCAAGAATTTCATGATTACACGAATTCACGTGATAGAAAATAATAGGTTGATTTTTGTCTCTGTTCGCTTTCGGTTTTTTAAAATTTCAATTGGCTGAATAGTTTAATTTAGATCGCATGTATTTATGGATAGCCTGCTCGCTGCAGCACTTGGTAATATTGCGAAATTGAAAAATTAGCATATTTTGCTGTGTGGTTATAAGAGTGCTAAAATGATCTCATGACTCCTGGGAAAAATCAAGGAATGGCTCTATATATTGACATAATAACCTTAATTGATTTGAAAATTCAATTCGAAAAGTTATTCGATTGAGATTGCATTTTGATTGTTGTTTGCAATGTCTGTAAAAAATACCTGATGTCATCAGATGATATTTCGAGGAAAATATACTGCACCCCAATCGCAAAAATTTCATGATTACACGAATTCACGTGAGAGAATATAATAGGTTGATTTCTGTCTCTGTTCGCTTTCGGTTTTTTAAAATTTTAATTGGCTGAACAGTTCAATTTAGATCGCAATTATTCATGAATAACTTTCTCGCTGCAGGACTGAGTAATATTGTAAGATTAAAAAATCAGCATATTTTGCTGCGTGGTTATAGGAGTGCTAAAATGATCTCATGACTCCTGGGAAAAATCAAGGAATGGCTCTATATATAGACCTAATAACGTTAATTGATTCCAAAATTTGATTCGAAAATTTATTCTATTGAGATTGTATTTTGTTTGATGTTTTCAATGTCTGTAAGAAATACCTGATGTCTTCAGATGATATTCCGGGAAAAATATACTGCGCCCCAATCGCAAGAATCTCATGATTACACGAATTCACGTGATAGAATATAAGAGGTTAATTTCTGTCTCTGTTCGCTTTCGGTTTTTGAAAATTTCAATTGGCTAAATAGTTCAATTGAGATCGCATGTATTCATTGATAACCTGCTCGCTGCAGGACTGGGTAATATTGTGAGATTGAAAAATCAGCATATTTTGCTGCGTGGTTATGAGAGTGCTAAAATGATCTCATGACTCCTGGGAAAAATCAAGGAATAGCTCTATATATAGAGACCTAATAACGTTAATTGATTCCAAAATTTAATTGGAAAAGTTATTCTTTGAGATTGCATTTTGATTGTCTTTTTCAATGTCTGTAAGAAATACCTGATGTCTTCAGATGATATTTCGTGAAAAATATACCGCTCCCCAATCGCAAGAATTTCATGATTACACGAATTCACGTGATAGAATATAAGAGGTTGATTTCCGTATCTATTCGCTTTCGGTTATTTAAAATTTTAATTCGCTGAATAGTTAAATTTAGATCGCAAGTATTCATGAATAACCTGCCCGCTACAGAACTTGGTAATATTGCGAAATTGAAAAATCAGCATATTTTGCTGCGTGGTTACAAGAGTGCTGAAACAAATTCATGACTCCTGGGAAAAATCAAGGAGTAGCTCTATACCTTGCCATAATAACGTTAATTGATTTAAAAATTTTATTCGAAAAGTTATTTTATTGAGATTGCATTTTAATTGTTGTTTTCAATGTCTGTAAGAAGTACCTGATGTCTTTAGCGGATATTTTAGGAAAAATATACTGCGCCTCAATCGCAAGAATCTCATGATTACACGAATTCATGTAATAGAATATGAGAGGACGATTTCTGTCTCTGTTCGCTTTCGGTTTTTTAAAATTTCAATTGGCTGAATAGTTCGATTTAGATCGCATGTATTCATGGATAACCTGCTCGCCGCAGGACTGAGTATTATTGTGAGATTGAAAAATCAGCATATTTTGCTGCGTGGTTATGAGAGTGCTAAAATGATCTTATGACTCCTGGGAAAAATCAAGGAATGGCTCTATATATTGACATAATAACCTTAATTGATTCCAAAATTTAATTGGAAAAGTTATTCTATTGAGATTGCATTTTGATTGTCTTTTTCAATGTCTGTAAAAAATACCTGATGTCTTCAGATGATATTTCGTGAAAAATATACTGCGCCCCAATCGCAAGAATCTCATGATTACACGAATTCACGTGATAGAATATAATAGGTTGATTTCTGTCTCTGTTCGCTTTCGGTTTTTTAAAATTTCAATTGGCTGAATAGTTCAATTTAGATCACATGTATTCATGGATAGCCTGCTCGCTGCAGGACTGGGTAATATTGCGAAATTGAAAAATTAGCATATTTTGCTGCGTGGTTATAAGAGTGCTAAAATGATCCCATGACTCCTGGGAAAAATCAAGGAATGGCTCTATATATTGACATAAAAACCTTAATTGATTTGAAAATTCAATTCGAAAAGTTGTTCGATTGAGATTGCATTTCGATTGTTGTTTTCAATGTCTGTAAAAAATACCTGATGTCATCAGATGATATTTCGAGAAAAATATACTGCGCCTCATTCGCAAGAATCTCATGATTACACGAATTCATGTAATAGAATATGAGAGGTTGATTTCTGTCTCTGTTCGCTTTCGGTTTTTTAAAATTTCAATTGGCTAAATAGTTCAATTGATATCGCATGTATTCATTGATAACCTGCTCGCTGCAAGACTGGGTAATATTGTGAGATTGATAAATCAGCATATTTTGCTGCGTGGTTAAGAGAGTGCTAAAATGATCTCATGACTCCCGGGGAAAATCAAGAAATGGCTCTATATATTGACGTAATAACGTTAATTGATTTGAGAATTCTATTCGAAAAGTTATTCGATTGAGATTGCATATTGATTGTTGTTTTCAATGTCTGTAAAAAATACCTGATGTCATCAGATGATATTTCGAGGAAAATATACTGCGCCCCAATCGCAAGAATTTCATGATTACACGAATTCACGTGATAGAAAATAATAGGTTGATTTTTGTCTCTGTTCGCTTTCGGTTTTTTAAAATTTCAATTGGCTGAATAGTTCAATTTAGATCGCATGTATTTATGGATAGCCTGCTCGCTGCAGCACTTGGTAATATTGCGAAATTGAAAAATTAGCATATTTTGCTGTGTGGTTATAAGAGTGCTAAAATGATCTCATGACTCCTGGGAAAAATCAAGGAATGGCTCTATATATTGACATAATAACCTTAATTGATTTGAAAATTCAATTCGAAAAGTTATTCGATTGAGATTGCATTTTGATTGTTGTTTGCAATGTCTGTAAAAAATACCTGATGTCATCAGATGATATTTCGAGGAAAATATACTGCACCCCAATCGCAAAAATTTCATGATTACACGAATTCACGTGAGAGAATATAATAGGTTGATTTCTGTCTCTGTTCGCTTTCGGTTTTTTAAAATTTTAATTGGCTGAACAGTTCAATTTAGATCGCAATTATTCATGAATAACTTTCTCGCTGCAGGACTGAGTAATATTGTAAGATTAAAAAATCAGCATATTTTGCTGCGTGGTTATAGGAGTGCTAAAATGATCTCATGACTCCTGGGAAAAATCAAGGAATGGCTCTATATATAGACCTAATAACGTTAATTGATTCCAAAATTTGATTCGAAAATTTATTCTATTGAGATTGTATTTTGTTTGATGTTTTCAATGTCTGTAAGAAATACCTGATGTCTTCAGATGATATTCCGGGAAAAATATACTGCGCCCCAATCGCAAGAATCTCATGATTACACGAATTCACGTGATAGAATATAAGAGGTTAATTTCTGTCTCTGTTCGCTTTCGGTTTTTGAAAATTTCAATTGGCTAAATAGTTCAATTGAGATCGCATGTATTCATTGATAACCTGCTCGCTGCAGGACTGGGTAATATTGTGAGATTGAAAAATCAGCATATTTTGCTGCGTGGTTATGAGAGTGCTAAAATGATCTCATGACTCCTGGGAAAAATCAAGGAATAGCTCTATATATAGAGACCTAATAACGTTAATTGATTCCAAAATTTAATTGGAAAAGTTATTCTTTGAGATTGCATTTTGATTGTCTTTTTCAATGTCTGTAAGAAATACCTGATGTCTTCAGATGATATTTCGTGAAAAATATACCGCTCCCCAATCGCAAGAATTTCATGATTACACGAATTCACGTGATAGAATATAAGAGGTTGATTTCCGTATCTATTCGCTTTCGGTTATTTAAAATTTTAATTCGCTGAATAGTTAAATTTAGATCGCAAGTATTCATGAATAACCTGCCCGCTACAGAACTTGGTAATATTGCGAAATTGAAAAATCAGCATATTTTGCTGCGTGGTTACAAGAGTGCTGAAACAAATTCATGACTCCTGGGAAAAATCAAGGAGTAGCTCTATACCTTGCCATAATAACGTTAATTGATTTAAAAATTTTATTCGAAAAGTTATTTTATTGAGATTGCATTTTAATTGTTGTTTTCAATGTCTGTAAGAAGTACCTGATGTCTTTAGCGGATATTTTAGGAAAAATATACTGCGCCTCAATCGCAAGAATCTCATGATTACACGAATTCATGTAATAGAATATGAGAGGACGATTTCTGTCTCTGTTCGCTTTCGGTTTTTTAAAATTTCAATTGGCTGAATAGTTCGATTTAGATCGCATGTATTCATGGATAACCTGCTCGCCGCAGGACTGAGTATTATTGTGAGATTGAAAAATCAGCATATTTTGCTGCGTGGTTATGAGAGTGCTAAAATGATCTTATGACTCCTGGGAAAAATCAAGGAATGGCTCTATATATTGACATAATAACCTTAATTGATTCCAAAATTTAATTGGAAAAGTTATTCTATTGAGATTGCATTTTGATTGTCTTTTTCAATGTCTGTAAAAAATACCTGATGTCTTCAGATGATATTTCGTGAAAAATATACTGCGCCCCAATCGCAAGAATCTCATGATTACACGAATTCACGTGATAGAATATAATAGGTTGATTTCTGTCTCTGTTCGCTTTCGGTTTTTTAAAATTTCAATTGGCTGAATAGTTCAATTTAGATCACATGTATTCATGGATAGCCTGCTCGCTGCAGGACTGGGTAATATTGCGAAATTGAAAAATTAGCATATTTTGCTGCGTGGTTATAAGAGTGCTAAAATGATCCCATGACTCCTGGGAAAAATCAAGGAATGGCTCTATATATTGACATAAAAACCTTAATTGATTTGAAAATTCAATTCGAAAAGTTGTTCGATTGAGATTGCATTTCGATTGTTGTTTTCAATGTCTGTAAAAAATACCTGATGTCATCAGATGATATTTCGGGAAAAATATACTGCGCCTCATTCGCAAGAATCTCATGATTACACGAATTCATGTAATAGAATATGAGAGGTTGATTTCTGTCTCTGTTCGCTTTCGGTTTTTTAAAATTTCAATTGGCTAAATAGTTCAATTGATATCGCATGTATTCATTGATAACCTGCTCGCTGCAAGACTGGGTAATATTGTGAGATTGATAAATCAGCATATTTTGCTGCGTGGTTAAGAGAGTGCTAAAATGATCTCATGACTCCCGGGGAAAATCAAGAAATGGCTCTATATATTGACGTAATAACGTTAATTGATTTGAGAATTCTATTCGAAAAGTTATTCGATTGAGATTGCATATTGATTGTTGTTTTCAATGTCTGTAAAAAATACCTGATGTCATCAGATGATATTTCGAGGAAAATATACTGCGCCCCAATCGCAAGAATTTCATGATTACACGAATTCACGTGATAGAAAATAATAGGTTGATTTTTGTCTCTGTTCGCTTTCGGTTTTTTAAAATTTCAATTGGCTGAATAGTTCAATTTAGATCGCATGTATTTATGGATAGCCTGCTCGCTGCAGCACTTGGTAATATTGCGAAATTGAAAAATTAGCATATTTTGCTGTGTGGTTATAAGAGTGCTAAAATGATCTCATGACTCCTGGGAAAAATCAAGGAATGGCTCTATATATTGACATAATAACCTTAATTGATTTGAAAATTCAATTCGAAAAGTTATTCGATTGAGATTGCATTTTGATTGTTGTTTGCAATGTCTGTAAAAAATACCTGATGTCATCAGATGATATTTCGAGGAAAATATACTGCACCCCAATCGCAAAAATTTCATGATTACACGAATTCACGTGAGAGAATATAATAGGTTGATTTCTGTCTCTGTTCGCTTTCGGTTTTTTAAAATTTTAATTGGCTGAACAGTTCAATTTAGATCGCAATTATTCATGAATAACTTTCTCGCTGCAGGACTGAGTAATATTGTAAGATTAAAAAATCAGCATATTTTGCTGCGTGGTTATAGGAGTGCTAAAATGATCTCATGACTCCTGGGAAAAATCAAGGAATGGCTCTATATATAGACCTAATAACGTTAATTGATTCCAAAATTTGATTCGAAAATTTATTCTATTGAGATTGTATTTTGTTTGATGTTTTCAATGTCTGTAAGAAATACCTGATGTCTTCAGATGATATTCCGGGAAAAATATACTGCGCCCCAATCGCAAGAATCTCATGATTACACGAATTCACGTGATAGAATATAAGAGGTTAATTTCTGTCTCTGTTCGCTTTCGGTTTTTGAAAATTTCAATTGGCTAAATAGTTCAATTGAGATCGCATGTATTCATTGATAACCTGCTCGCTGCAGGACTGGGTAATATTGTGAGATTGAAAAATCAGCATATTTTGCTGCGTGGTTATGAGAGTGCTAAAATGATCTCATGACTCCTGGGAAAAATCAAGGAATAGCTCTATATATAGAGACCTAATAACGTTAATTGATTCCAAAATTTAATTGGAAAAGTTATTCTTTGAGATTGCATTTTGATTGTCTTTTTCAATGTCTGTAAGAAATACCTGATGTCTTCAGATGATATTTCGTGAAAAATATACCGCTCCCCAATCGCAAGAATTTCATGATTACACGAATTCACGTGATAGAATATAAGAGGTTGATTTCCGTATCTATTCGCTTTCGGTTATTTAAAATTTTAATTCGCTGAATAGTTAAATTTAGATCGCAAGTATTCATGAATAACCTGCCCGCTACAGAACTTGGTAATATTGCGAAATTGAAAAATCAGCATATTTTGCTGCGTGGTTACAAGAGTGCTGAAACAAATTCATGACTCCTGGGAAAAATCAAGGAGTAGCTCTATACCTTGCCATAATAACGTTAATTGATTTAAAAATTTTATTCGAAAAGTTATTTTATTGAGATTGCATTTTAATTGTTGTTTTCAATGTCTGTAAGAAGTACCTGATGTCTTTAGCGGATATTTTAGGAAAAATATACTGCGCCTCAATCGCAAGAATCTCATGATTACACGAATTCATGTAATAGAATATGAGAGGACGATTTCTGTCTCTGTTCGCTTTCGGTTTTTTAAAATTTCAATTGGCTGAATAGTTCGATTTAGATCGCATGTATTCATGGATAACCTGCTCGCCGCAGGACTGAGTATTATTGTGAGATTGAAAAATCAGCATATTTTGCTGCGTGGTTATGAGAGTGCTAAAATGATCTTATGACTCCTGGGAAAAATCAAGGAATGGCTCTATATATTGACATAATAACCTTAATTGATTCCAAAATTTAATTGGAAAAGTTATTCTATTGAGATTGCATTTTGATTGTCTTTTTCAATGTCTGTAAAAAATACCTGATGTCTTCAGATGATATTTCGTGAAAAATATACTGCGCCCCAATCGCAAGAATCTCATGATTACACGAATTCACGTGATAGAATATAATAGGTTGATTTCTGTCTCTGTTCGCTTTCGGTTTTTTAAAATTTCAATTGGCTGAATAGTTCAATTTAGATCACATGTATTCATGGATAGCCTGCTCGCTGCAGGACTGGGTAATATTGCGAAATTGAAAAATTAGCATATTTTGCTGCGTGGTTATAAGAGTGCTAAAATGATCCCATGACTCCTGGGAAAAATCAAGGAATGGCTCTATATATTGACATAAAAACCTTAATTGATTTGAAAATTCAATTCGAAAAGTTGTTCGATTGAGATTGCATTTCGATTGTTGTTTTCAATGTCTGTAAAAAATACCTGATGTCATCAGATGATATTTCGGGAAAAATATACTGCGCCTCATTCGCAAGAATCTCATGATTACACGAATTCATGTAATAGAATATGAGAGGTTGATTTCTGTCTCTGTTCGCTTTCGGTTTTTTAAAATTTCAATTGGCTAAATAGTTCAATTGATATCGCATGTATTCATTGATAACCTGCTCGCTGCAAGACTGGGTAATATTGTGAGATTGATAAATCAGCATATTTTGCTGCGTGGTTAAGAGAGTGCTAAAATGATCTCATGACTCCCGGGGAAAATCAAGAAATGGCTCTATATATTGACGTAATAACGTTAATTGATTTGAGAATTCTATTCGAAAAGTTATTCGATTGAGATTGCATATTGATTGTTGTTTTCAATGTCTGTAAAAAATACCTGATGTCATCAGATGATATTTCGAGGAAAATATACTGCGCCCCAATCGCAAGAATTTCATGATTACACGAATTCACGTGATAGAAAATAATAGGTTGATTTTTGTCTCTGTTCGCTTTCGGTTTTTTAAAATTTCAATTGGCTGAATAGTTCAATTTAGATCGCATGTATTTATGGATAGCCTGCTCGCTGCAGCACTTGGTAATATTGCGAAATTGAAAAATTAGCATATTTTGCTGTGTGGTTATAAGAGTGCTAAAATGATCTCATGACTCCTGGGAAAAATCAAGGAATGGCTCTATATATTGACATAATAACCTTAATTGATTTGAAAATTCAATTCGAAAAGTTATTCGATTGAGATTGCATTTTGATTGTTGTTTGCAATGTCTGTAAAAAATACCTGATGTCATCAGATGATATTTCGAGGAAAATATACTGCACCCCAATCGCAAAAATTTCATGATTACACGAATTCACGTGAGAGAATATAATAGGTTGATTTCTGTCTCTGTTCGCTTTCGGTTTTTTAAAATTTTAATTGGCTGAACAGTTCAATTTAGATCGCAATTATTCATGAATAACTTTCTCGCTGCAGGACTGAGTAATATTGTAAGATTAAAAAATCAGCATATTTTGCTGCGTGGTTATAGGAGTGCTAAAATGATCTCATGACTCCTGGGAAAAATCAAGGAATGGCTCTATATATAGACCTAATAACGTTAATTGATTCCAAAATTTGATTCGAAAATTTATTCTATTGAGATTGTATTTTGTTTGATGTTTTCAATGTCTGTAAGAAATACCTGATGTCTTCAGATGATATTCCGGGAAAAATATACTGCGCCCCAATCGCAAGAATCTCATGATTACACGAATTCACGTGATAGAATATAAGAGGTTAATTTCTGTCTCTGTTCGCTTTCGGTTTTTGAAAATTTCAATTGGCTAAATAGTTCAATTGAGATCGCATGTATTCATTGATAACCTGCTCGCTGCAGGACTGGGTAATATTGTGAGATTGAAAAATCAGCATATTTTGCTGCGTGGTTATGAGAGTGCTAAAATGATCTCATGACTCCTGGGAAAAATCAAGGAATAGCTCTATATATAGAGACCTAATAACGTTAATTGATTCCAAAATTTAATTGGAAAAGTTATTCTTTGAGATTGCATTTTGATTGTCTTTTTCAATGTCTGTAAGAAATACCTGATGTCTTCAGATGATATTTCGTGAAAAATATACCGCTCCCCAATCGCAAGAATTTCATGATTACACGAATTCACGTGATAGAATATAAGAGGTTGATTTCCGTATCTATTCGCTTTCGGTTATTTAAAATTTTAATTCGCTGAATAGTTAAATTTAGATCGCAAGTATTCATGAATAACCTGCCCGCTACAGAACTTGGTAATATTGCGAAATTGAAAAATCAGCATATTTTGCTGCGTGGTTACAAGAGTGCTGAAACAAATTCATGACTCCTGGGAAAAATCAAGGAGTAGCTCTATACCTTGCCATAATAACGTTAATTGATTTAAAAATTTTATTCGAAAAGTTATTTTATTGAGATTGCATTTTAATTGTTGTTTTCAATGTCTGTAAGAAGTACCTGATGTCTTTAGCGGATATTTTAGGAAAAATATACTGCGCCTCAATCGCAAGAATCTCATGATTACACGAATTCATGTAATAGAATATGAGAGGACGATTTCTGTCTCTGTTCGCTTTCGGTTTTTTAAAATTTCAATTGGCTGAATAGTTCGATTTAGATCGCATGTATTCATGGATAACCTGCTCGCCGCAGGACTGAGTATTATTGTGAGATTGAAAAATCAGCATATTTTGCTGCGTGGTTATGAGAGTGCTAAAATGATCTTATGACTCCTGGGAAAAATCAAGGAATGGCTCTATATATTGACATAATAACCTTAATTGATTCCAAAATTTAATTGGAAAAGTTATTCTATTGAGATTGCATTTTGATTTTTTTTTTCAATGTCTGTAAAAAATACCTGATGTCTTCAGATGATATTTCGTGAAAAATATACTGCGCCCCAATCGCAAGAATCTCATGATTACACGAATTCACGTGATAGAATATAATAGGTTGATTTCTGTCTCTGTTCGCTTTCGGTTTTTTAAAATTTCAATTGGCTGAATAGTTTAATTTAGATCACATGTATTCATGGATAGCCTGCTCGCTGCAGGACTGGGTAATATTGCGAAATTGAAAAATTAGCATATTTTGCTGCGTGGTTATAAGAGTGCTAAAATGATCCCATGACTCCTGGGAAAAATCAAGGAATGGCTCTATATATTGACATAAAAACCTTAATTGATTTGAAAATTCAATTCGAAAAGTTGTTCGATTGAGATTGCATTTCGATTGTTGTTTTCAATGTCTGTAAAAAATACCTGATGTCATCAGATGATATTTCGGGAAAAATATACTGCGCCTCATTCGCAAGAATCTCATGATTACACGAATTCATGTAATAGAATATGAGAGGTTGATTTCTGTCTCTGTTCGCTTTCGGTTTTTTAAAATTTCAATTGGCTAAATAGTTCAATTGATATCGCATGTATTCATTGATAACCTGCTCGCTGCAAGACTGGGTAATATTGTGAGATTGATAAATCAGCATATTTTGCTGCGTGGTTAAGAGAGTGCTAAAATGATCTCATGACTCCCGGGGAAAATCAAGAAATGGCTCTATATATTGACGTAATAACGTTAATTGATTTGAGAATTCTATTCGAAAAGTTATTCGATTGAGATTGCATATTGATTGTTGTTTTCAATGTCTGTAAAAAATACCTGATGTCATCAGATGATATTTCGAGGAAAATATACTGCGCCCCAATCGCAAGAATTTCATGATTACACGAATTCACGTGATAGAAAATAATAGGTTGATTTTTGTCTCTGTTCGCTTTCGGTTTTTTAAAATTTCAATTGGCTGAATAGTTCAATTTAGATCGCATGTATTTATGGATAGCCTGCTCGCTGCAGCACTTGGTAATATTGCGAAATTGAAAAATTAGCATATTTTGCTGTGTGGTTATAAGAGTGCTAAAATGATCTCATGACTCCTGGGAAAAATCAAGGAATGGCTCTATATATTGACATAATAACCTTAATTGATTTGAAAATTCAATTCGAAAAGTTATTCGATTGAGATTGCATTTTGATTGTTGTTTGCAATGTCTGTAAAAAATACCTGATGTCATCAGATGATATTTCGAGGAAAATATACTGCACCCCAATCGCAAAAATTTCATGATTACACGAATTCACGTGAGAGAATATAATAGGTTGATTTCTGTCTCTGTTCGCTTTCGGTTTTTTAAAATTTTAATTGGCTGAACAGTTCAATTTAGATCGCAATTATTCATGAATAACTTTCTCGCTGCAGGACTGAGTAATATTGTAAGATTAAAAAATCAGCATATTTTGCTGCGTGGTTATAGGAGTGCTAAAATGATCTCATGACTCCTGGGAAAAATCAAGGAATGGCTCTATATATAGACCTAATAACGTTAATTGATTCCAAAATTTGATTCGAAAATTTATTCTATTGAGATTGTATTTTGTTTGATGTTTTCAATGTCTGTAAGAAATACCTGATGTCTTCAGATGATATTCCGGGAAAAATATACTGCGCCCCAATCGCAAGAATCTCATGATTACACGAATTCATGTAATAGAATATGAGAGGTTGATTTCTGTCTCTGTTCGCTTTCGGTTTTTTAAAATTTCAATTGGCTGAATAGTTCAATTTAGATCGCATGTATTCATGGATAACCTGCTCGCTGCAGGACTGGGTAATATTGCGAAATTGAAAAATCAGCATATTTTGCTGCGTGGTTATAGGAGTGCTAAAATGATCTCATGACCCCCGGGAAAAATCAAGGAATGGCACTATATATAGAGACCTAATAACGTTAATTGATTCCAAAATTTAATTCGAAAAGTTATTCTATTGAGATTGCATTTTGATTGTTGTTTTCAATGTCTGTAAAAAATACATGATGTCATCAGATGATATTTCGAGGAAAATATACTGCGCCCGAATCGCAAGAATCTCATGATTACACGAATTCACGTGATAGAATATAAGAGGTTGATTTCCGTATCTATTCGCTTTCGGTTATTTAAAATTTTAATTCGCTGAATAGTTAAATTCAGATCGCAAGTATTCATGGATAACCTGCCCGCTACAGGACTTGGTGATATTGCAAAATTGAAAAAGCATCATATTTTGCTGCGTGGTTATAAGAGTGCTAAAACAAATTCATGACTCTTGGGAAAAATCAAGGATAAGCTCTATACCTTGACATAATAACGTTAATTGATTTGAAAATTTAATTCGAAAAGTTATTTTATTGAGATTGCATTTTGATTGTTGTTTCCAATGTCTGTCAGAAATACCTGATGTCTTCAGATGATATTCCGTGAAAAATATACTGCGCCCCAATCGCAAGAATCTCATGATTACACGAATTCACTTGATAGAATATAATAGGTTGATTTCTGTCTTTGTTCGCTTTCGGTTTTTTAAAATATCAATTGGCTGAATAGTTCAATTTAGATCGCATGTATTCGTAAAAAACTTGCTCGCTGCAGGACTGGGTAATATTGTGAGATTCAAAAATTAGCATATTTTGCTGCGTGGTTATAGAAGTGCTAAAATGATCTCATGACTCCTGGGAAAAATCAAGGAATGGCTCTATATATAGACCTAATAACGTTAATTGATTCCAAAATTTGATTCGAAAAGTTATTCGATTGAGATTCTATTTTGTTTGATGTTTTCAATGTCTGTAAGAAATACCTGATGTCTTCAGATGATATTTCGGGAAAAATATACTGCGCTCCAATCGCAAGAATCTCATGATTACACGAATTCACGTGATAGAATATAATAGGTTGATTTCTGTCTCTGTTCGCTTCCGGTTTTTTAAAATTTCAATTGGCTGAATAGTTCAATTTAGATCACATGTATTCATGGATAGCCTGCTCGCTGCAGGACTGAGTAATATTGTGAGATTGAAAAATCAGCATATTTTTCTTGGTGGTTATAAGAGTGCTGAAACAAATTCATGACTCCTGGGAAAAATCAAGGAGTAGCTCTATACCTTGACATAATAACGTTAATTGATTTGAAAATTCAATACCAAAAGTTATTTTATTGAGATTGCATTTTGATTGTTGTTTCAGTGTCTGTAAGAAATACATGATCTCTTCAGATGATATTTCGTGAAAAATATACTGCGCCCCAATCGCGAGAATCTCATGATTACACGAATTCACGTAATTGAATATAATAGGTTGATTTCTGTCTCTGTTCGCTTCCGGTTTTTTGAAATTTAAATTCGCTGGACAGTTCAATTTAGATCGCATGTCTTCCTGAATAACTTGCTCGCAGCAGGACTGAGTAATATTGTGGGATTAAAAAATCAGCATATTTTGCTGCGTAGTTATAGAAGTGCTAAGATGATCTCATGACTCCCGAGGAAAATCAAGGAATGGCTCTATATATTGACGTAATAACGTTAATTGATTTGAAAATTCAATTCGAAAAGTTATTCGATTGAGATTGCATTTTGATTGTTGTTTTCAATGTCTGTAAAAAATACCTGGTGTCATTAGATGATATTTCGAGGAAAATATACTGCGCCCCAATCGCAAGAATTTCATGATTACACGAATTCTTGTGATAGAATATAAGAGGTTGATTTCCGTATCTATTCGCTTTCGGTTATATAAAATTTTAATTCGCTGAATAGTTAAATTTAGATCGCAAGTATTCATGGATAACCTGCCCGCTACAGAACTTAATAATATTGCAAAATTGAAAAATCAGCATATTTTGCTGCGTGGTTACAAGAGTGCTGAAACAAATTCATGACTCCTGGGAAAAATCAAAGAGTAGCTCTATACCTTAACATAATAACGTTAATTGATTTGAAAATTAATTTCGAAAAGTTATTTTATTGAGATTGCATTTTGATTGTTGTTTTCAATGTCTGTATGAAGTACCTGATGTCTTTAGCGGATATTTTGGGAAAAATATACTGCGCCTCAATCGCAAGAATCTCATGATTACACGAATTCATGTAATAGAATATGAGAGGTTGATTTCTGTCTCTGTTCGCTTTCGGTTTTTTAAAATTTCAATTGGCTGCATAGTTCAATTTAGATTGCATGTATTCATGGATAACCTGCTCGCTGCAGGACTGAGTATTATTGTGAGATTAAAAAATCAGCATATTTTGCTGCGTGGTTATGAGAGTGCTAAAATGATGTAATGACTCCAGGGAAAAATCAAGGAATGACTCTATATATAGAGACCTAATAACGTTAATTGATTCCAAAATTTAATTCGAATAGTTATTTTATTGAGATTGCATTTTGATTGTCTTTTTCAATGTCTGTAAGAAATACCTGATGTCTTCAGATGATATTTCGTGAAAAATATACTGCGCCCCAATCGCAAGAATCTCATGATTACACGAATTCACGTGATAGAATATAAGAGGTTTATTACCGTATCTGTTCGCTTTCGGTTATTTAAAATTTCAATTCGCCGAATAGTTAAATTAAAATCGCAAGTATTCATTGATAACCTGCTCGCTGCAGGACTGGGTAATATTGTGAGATTAAAAAATCAGCATATTTTGCTGCGTGGTTATAGATGTGCTAAAATGATCTCATGACTCCCGGGGAAAATCAAGAAATGGCTCTATATATTGACGTAATAACGTTAATTGATTTGAAAATTCTATTCGAAAAGTTATTCGATTGAGATTGCATTTTGATTGTTGTTTTCAATGTCTGTAAAAAATACCTGATGTCATCAGATGATATTTCGAGGAAAATATACTGCGCCCCAATCGCAAGAATTTCATGATTACACGAATTCACGTGATAGAAAATAATAGGTTGATTTCTGTCTCTGTTCGCTTTCGGTTTTTTCAAATTTCAATTGGCTGAATAGTTCAATTTAGATCGCATGTATTTATGGATAGCCTGCTCGCTGCAGCACTGGGTAATATTGCGAAATTGAAAAATTATCATATTTTGCTGTGTGGTTATAAGAGTGCTAAAATGATCTCATGACTCCTGGGAAAAATCAAGGAATGGCTCTATATATTGACATAATAACCTTAATTGATTTGAAAATTCAATTCGAAAAGTTATTCGATTGAGATTGCATTTCGATTGTTGTTTGCAATGTCTGTAAAAAATACCTGATGTCATCAGATGATATTTCGAGGAAAATATACTGCACCCCAATCGCAAGAATTTTATGATTACACGAATTCACGTGATAGAATATAATAGGTTGATATCTGTCTCTGTTCGCTTTCGGTTTTTTAAAATTTCAATTGGCTAAATAGTTCAATTGAGATCGCATGTATTCATTGATAACCTGCTCGCTGCAGGAATGGGTAATATTGTGAGATTGAAAAATCAGCATATTTTGCTGCGTGGTTATGAGAGTGCTAAAATGATCTCATGAATCCTGGGAAAAATCAAGGAATAGCTTTATATATAGAGACCTAATAAAGTTAATTGATTCCAAAATTTAATTGGAAAAGTTATTCTATTGAGATTGCATTTTGATTGTCTTTTTCAATGTCTGTAAGAAATACCTGAGGTCTTCAGATGATATTTCGTGAAAAATATACTGCGCCCCAATCGCAAGAAACTCATGATTACACGAATTCACGTGATAGAATATAATAGGTTGATTTCTGTCTCTGTTCGCTTCCGGTTTTTTAAAATTTAAATTCACTGAACAGTTCAATTTAGATCGCATGTTTTCATGAATAACTTGCTCGCAGCAGGACTGGGTAATATTGTGAGATTAAAAAATCAGCATATTTTGCTGCGTGGTTATAGAAGTGCTAAAATGATCTCATGACTCCCGGGGAAAATCAAGGAATGGCTCTATATATTGACGTAATAACGTTAATTGATTTGAAAATTCAATTCGAAAAGTTATTCGATTTAGATTGCATTTTGATTGTTGTTTTCAATGTCTGTAAAAAATACCTGATGTCATCAGATGATATTTCGAGGAAAATATACTGCGCCCCAATCGCAAGAATTTCATGATTACACGAATTCACGTGATAGAATATAAGAGGTTGATTTCCGTATCTATTCGCTTTCGGTTATTTAAAATTTAAATTCGCTGAATAGTTAAATTTAGATCGCAAGTATTCATGGATAACCTGCCCGCTACAGAACTTGGTAATATTGCAAAATTGAAAAATCAGCATATTTTGCTGCGTGGTTACAAGAGTGCTGAAACAAATTCATGACTCCTGGGAAAAATCAAGGAGTAGCTCTATACCTTGCTATAATAACGTTAATTGATTTAAAAATTTTATTCGAAAAGTTATTTTATTGAGATTGCATTTTAATTGTTGTTTTCAATGTCTGTAAGAAGTACCTGATGTCTTTAGCGGATATTTTAGGAAAAATATACTGCGCCTCAATCGCAAGAATCTCATGATTACACGAATTCATGTAATAGAATATGAGAGGACGATTTCTGTCTCTGTTCGCTTTCGGTTTTTTAAAATTTCAATTGGCTCAATAGTTCAATTGATATCGCATGTATTCATTGATAACCTGCTCGCTGCAAGACTGGGTAATATTGTGAGATTGATAAATCAGCATATTTTGCTGCGTGGTTAAGAGAGTGCTAAAATGATCTCATGACTCCCGGGGAAAATCAAGAAATGGCTCTATATATTGACGTAATAACGTTAATTGATTTGAAAATTCTATTCGAAAAGTTATTCGATTGAGATTGCATTTTGATTGTTGTTTTCAATGTCTGTAAAAAATACCTGATGTCATCAGATGATATTTCGAGGAAAATATACTGCGCCCCAATCGCAAGAATTTCATGATTACACGAATTCACGTGATAGAAAATAATAGGTTGATTTTCGTCTCTGTTCGCTTTCGGTTTTTTAAAATTTCAATTGGCTGAATAGTTCAATTTAGATCGCATGTATTTATGGATAGCCTGCTCGCTGCAGCACTTGGTAATATTGCGAAATTGAAAAATTAGCATATTTTGCTGTGTGGTTATAAGAGTGCTAAAATGATCTCATGACTCCTGGAAAAAATCAAGGAATGGCTCTATATATTGACATAATAACCTTAATTGATTTGAAAATTCAATTCGAAAAGTTATTCGATTGAGATTGCATTTTGATTGTTGTTTGCAATGTCTGTAAAAAATACCTGAAGTCATCAGATGATATTTCGAGGAAAATATACTGCGCCCGAGGCGCAAGAATCTCATGATTACACGAATTCAGGTGATAGAATATAAAAGGTTGATTACCGTATCTGTTCGCTTTCGGTTATTTAAAATTTCAATTCGCCGAATAGTTAAATTTAAATCGCAAATATTCATTGATTACCTGCTCGCTGCAGGACTGGGTAATATTGTGAGATTAAAAAATCAGCATATTTTGCTGCGTGGTTATAGATGTGCTAAAATGATCTCATGACTCCCGGGGAAAATCAAGAAATGGCTCTATATATTGACGTAATAACGTTAATTGATTTGAAAATTCTATTCGAAAAGTTATTCGATTGAGATTGCATTTTGATTGTTGTTTTCAATGTCTGTAAAAAATACCTGATGTCATCAGATGATATTTCGAGGAAAATATACTGCGCCCCAATCGCAAGAATTTCATGATTACACGAATTCACGTGATAGAAAATAATAGGTTGATTTCTGTCTCTGTTCGCTTTCGGTTTTTTAAAATTTCAATTGGCTGAATAGTTCAATTTAGATCGCATGTATTTATGGATAGCCTGCTCGCTGCAGCACTGGGTAATATTGCGAAATTGAAAAATTATCATATTTTGCTGCGTGGTTATGAGAGTGCTAAAATGATCTCATGACTCCTGGGAAAAATCAAGGAATAGCTCTATATATAGAGACCTAATAACGTTAATTGATTCCAAAATTTAATTGGAAAAGTTATTCTTTGAGTTTGCATTTTGATTGTCTTTTTCAATGTCTGTAAGAAATACCTGATGTCTTCAGATGATATTTCGTGAAAAATATACCGCGCCCCAATCGCAAGAAACTCATGATTACACGAATTCACGTGATAGAATATAATAGGTTGATTTCTGTCTCTGTTCGCCTCCGGTTTTTTAAAATTTAAATTCACTGAACAGTTCAATTTAGATCGCATGTCTTCATGAATAACTTGCTCGCAGCAGGACTGGGAAATATTGTGAGATTAAAAAATCAGCATATTTTGCTGCGTGGTTATAGAAGTGCTAAAATGATCTCATGACTCCCGGGGAAAATCAAGGAATGGCTCTATATATTGACGTAATAACGTTAATTGATTTAAAAATTTAATTCGAAAAGTTATTCGATTGAGATTGCATTTTGATTGTTGTTTTCAATGTCTGTAAAAAATACCTGATGTCATCAGATGATATTTCGAGGAAAATATACTGCGCCCTAATCGCAAGAATTTCATGATTACACGAATTCACGTGATAGAATATAAGAGGTTGATTTCCGTATCTATTCGATTTCGGTTATTTGAAATTTTAATTCGCTGAATAGTTAAATTTAGATCGCAAGTATTCATGGATAACCTGCCCGCTACAGAACTTGGTAATATTGCAAAATTGAAAAATCAGCATATTTTGCTGCGTGGTTACAAGAGTGCTGAAACAAATTCATGACTCCTGGGAAAAGTCATGGAGTAGCTCTATACCTTGACATAATAACGTTAATTGATTTAAAAATTTTATTCGAAAAGTTATTTTATTGAGATTGCATTTTAATTGTTGTTTTTAATTTCTGTAAGAAGTACCTGATGTATTTAGCGGATATTTTAGGAAAAATATACTGCGCCTCAATCGCAAGAATCTCATGATTACACGAATTCATGTAATAGAATATGAGAGGTCGATTTCTGTCTCTGTTCGCTTTCGGTTTTTTAAAATTTCAATTGGCTGAATAGTTCGATTTAGATCGCATGTATTCATGGATAACCTGCTCGCTGCAGGACTGAGTAATATTGTGAGATTGAAAAATCAGCATATTTTTCTTGGTGGTTATAAGAGTGCTGAAACAAATTCATGACTCCTGGGAAAAATCAAGGAGTAGCTCTATACCTTGACATTATAACGTTAATTGATTTGAAAATTCAATACCAAAAGTTATTTTATTAAGATTGCATTTTGTTGTTGTTTCAGTGTCTGTAAGAAATACATGATGTCTTCAGATGATATTTCGTGAAAAATATACTGCGCCCCAATCGCGAGAATCTCATGATTACACGAATTCACGTGATAGAATATAAGAGTTTGATTTCTGTCTCTGTTCGATTCCGGTTTTTTAAAATTTAAATTCGCTGAGCAGTTCAATTTAGATCGCATGTCTTCATGAATAACTTGCTCGCAGCAGGACTGAGTAATATTGTGGGATTAAAAAATCAGCATATTTTGCTAGGTGGTTATAGAAGTGCTAAAATGATCTCATGACTCCCGGGGAAAATCAAGGAATGGCTCTATATATTGACGTAATAACGTTAATTGATTTGAAAATTCAATTCGAAAAGTTATTCGATTAAGATTGCATTTTGATTGTTGTTTTTAATTTCTGTAAAAAATACCTGATGTCATCAGATGATATTTCGAGGAAAATATACTGCGCCCCAATCGCAAGAATTTCATGATTACACGAATTCACGTGATAGAATATAAAAGGTTGATTTCCGTATCTATTCGCTTTCGGTTATTTTAAATTTTAATTCGCTGAATAGTTTAATTCAGATCGCAAGTATTAATGGATAACCTGCCCGCTACAGGACTAGGTAATATTGCAAAATTGAAAAAGCAGCATATTTTGCTGCGTGGTTACCAGAGTGCTGAAACAAATTCATGACTCCTGGGAAAAATCAAGGAGTAGCTCTATACCTTGACATAATAACGATAATTGATTGGAAAATTTATTTCGAAAAGTTATTTTATTGGGATTGCATTTTGATTGTTGTTTTCAATGTCTGTAAGAAGTACCTGATGTCTTTAGCGGATATTTTGGGAAAAATATACTGCGCCTCAATCGCAAGAATCTCATGATTACACGAATTCATGTAATAGAATATGAGATGTTGATTTCTGTCTCTGTTCGCTTTCGGTTTTTTAAAATTTCAATTGGCTAAATAGTTCAATTGAGATCGCATGTATTCATTGATAACCTGCTCGCTGCAGGAATGGGTAATATTGTGAGATTGAAAAATCAGCATATTTTGCTGCGTGGTTATGAGAGTGCTAAAATGATCTCATGACTCCTGGGAAAAATCAAGGAATAGCTCTATATATAGAGACCTAATAACGTTAATTGATTCTGAAATTTAATTGGAAAAGTTATTCTATTGAGATTGCATTTTGACTGTCTTTTTTAATGTCTGTAAGAAATACCTGAGGTCTTCAGATGATATTTCGTGAAAAATATACTGCGCCCCAATCGCAAGAAACTCATGATTACACGAATTCACGTGATAGAATATAATAGGTTGATTTCTGTCTCTGTTCGCTTCCGGTTTTTCAAAATCCAAATTCACTGAACAGTTCAATTTAGATCCCATGTCTTCATGAATAACTTGCTCGCAGCAGGACTGGGTAATATTGTGAGATTAAAAAATCAGCATATTTTGCTGCGTGGTTATAGAAGTGCTAAAATGATCTCATGACACCCGGGGAAAATCAAGGAATGGCTCTATATATTGACGTAATAACGTTAATTGATTTGAAAATTCAATTCGAAAAGTTATTCGATTGAGATTGCATTTTGATTGTTGTTTTCAATGTCTATAAAAAATACCTGATGTCATCAGATGATATTTCGAGGAAAATATACTGCGCCCCAATCGCAAGAATTTCATGATTACACGAATTCACGTGATAGAATATAAGAGGTTGATTTCCGTATCTATTCGCTTTCGGTTATTTAAAATTTTAATTCGCTGAATAGTTAAATTTAGATCGCAAGTATTCATGGATAACCTGCCCGCTACAGAACTTGGTAATATTGCAAAATTTAAAAATCAGCATATTTTGCTGCGTGGTTACAAGAGTGCTGAAACAAATTCATGACTCCTGGGAAAAATCAAGGAGTAGCTCTATACCCTGCCATAATAACGTTAATTGATTTAAAAATTTTATTCGAAAAGTTATTTTATTGAGATGGCATTTTAATTGTTTCTTTCAATGTCTGTAAGAAGTACCTGATGTCTTTAGCGGATATTTTGGGAAAAATATACTGCGCCTCAATCGCAAGAATCTCATGAATACACGAATTGATGTAATAGAATATAAGAGGTTGATTTCTGTCTCTGTTCGCTTTCGGTTCTTTAAAATTTCAATTGGCTGCATAGTTCAATTTAGATTGCATGTATTCATGGATAACCTGCTCGCTGCAGGACTGAGTATTATTGTGAGATTGAAAAATCAGCAAATTTTGCTGCGTGGTTATGAGAGTGCTAAAATGATCTTATGACTCCTGGGAAAAATCAAGGAATGTCTCTATATATTGACATAATAACCTTAATTGATTTGAAAATTCAATTCGAAAAGTTATTCGATTGAGATTGCATTTTGATTGTCTTTTTCAATGTCTGTAAGAAATTTCTGATGTCTTCAGATGATATTTCGTGAAAAATATACTGCGTCCCAATCGCAAGAATCTCATGATTACAAGAATTCACGTGATAGAATATAATAGGTTGATTTCTGCCTCTGTTCGCTTTCGGTTTTTTAAAATTTCAATTCGCTGAACAGTTCAATTTAGATCGCATGTCTTCATGAATTACTTGCTTGCTGCAGGACTGGGTAATATTGTGAGATTAAAAAATCAGCATATTTTGCTGCGTGGTTATAGAAGTGCTAAAATGATCTCATGCCTCCGGGAAAAATCAAGGAATGGCTCTATATATTGACATAATAACGTTAATTGATTTGAATATTCAATTCGAAAAGTTATTCGATTGAGATTGCATTTTGATTGTTGTTTTCAATGTCTGTAAAAAATACCTGATGTCATCAGATGATATTTCGAGAAAAATATACTGCGCCCCAATCGCAAGAATCTCATGATTACACGAATTCACGTGATAGAATATAATAGGTTGATTTCTGTCTGTGTTCGCTTTCGGTTTTTTAAAATTTCAATTGGCTGAATAGTTCAATTTAGATCACATGTATTCATGGATAGCCTGCTCGCTGCAGGACTGGGTAATATTGCAAAATTGAAAAATTAGCATATTTTGCTGCGTGGTTATAAGAGTGCTAAAATGATCCCATGACTCCTGGGAAAAATCAAGGAATGGCTCTATATATTGACATAATAACCTTAATAGATTTGTAAATTCAATTCGAAAAGTTATTCGATTGAGATTGCATTTCGATTGTTGTTTTCAATGTCTGTAAAAAATACCTGATGTCATCAGATGATATTTCTGGAAAAATATACTGCGCCTCAATCGCAAGAATCTCATGATTACACGAATTCACGTGATAGAATATAAGAGATTGATTTCCGTATCTATTCGCTTTCGGTTATTTAAAATTTTAATTCGCTGAATAGTTAAATTTAGATCGCAAGTATTCATGGATAACCTGCCCGCTACAGAACTTGGTAATATTGCAAAATTGAAAAATCAGCATATTTTGCTGCGTGGTTACAAGAGTGCTGAAACAAATTCATGACTCCTGGGAAAAATCAAGGAGTAGCTCTATACCTTGACATAATAACGTTAATTGATTAAAAATTAAATTGGAAAAGTTATTCTATTGAGATTGCATTTTGATTGTCTTTTTCAATGTCTGTAAGAAATACCTGATGTCTTCAGATGATATTTCGTGAAAAATATACTGCGCCCCAATCGCAAGAAACTCATGATTACACGAATTCACGTGATAGAATATAATGAGTTGATTTCTGTCTCTGTTCGCTTTCAATTTTTTAAAATTTCAATTGGCTGAATAGTTTAATTTAGATCGCAAGTATTCATGGATAACCTGCCCGTTACAGAACTTGGTAATATTGCATAATGGGAAATCAGCATATTTTGCTGCGTGGTTACAAGAGTGCTGAAACAAATACATGACTCCTGGGAAAAATCAAGGAGAAGCTCTATACCTTGACATAATAACGTTAATTGATTTGAAAACTTAATTCGAAAAGTAATTTTATTGAGATTGCATTTTAATTGTTGTTTTCAATGTCTGTAAGAAGTACCTGATGTCTTTAGCGGATATTTCGGGAAAAATATACTGCGCCTCAATCGCAAGAATCTCATGATTACACGAATTCATGTAATAGTATGGGAGAGGTTGATTTCTGTCTCTGTTCGCTTTCGGTTTTTTAAAATTTCAATTGGCTGAAAAGTTCAATTTAGATCGCATGTATTCATTGATAACCTGCTCGCTGCAGGACTGGGTAATATTGTGAGATTGAAAAATCAGCATTTTTTGCTGCGTGGATATGAAAGTGCTAAAATGATCTCATGACTCCTGGCAAAAATCAAGGAATGGCTCTATATATTGACATAATAACCTCAATTGATTTGAAAATTCAATTCGAAAAGTTATTCGATTGAAATTGCATTTTGATTGTCTTTTTCAATGTCTGTAAGAAATTCCTGATGTCTCCAGATGATATTTCGTGAAAAATATACTGCGCCCCAATCGCAAGAATCTCATGATTACACGAATTCATGTAATAGAATATGAGAGGTTGATTTCTGTCTCTGTTCGCTTTCGGTTTTTTAAAATTTCAATTGGCGAAATAGTTCATTTGATATCGCATGTATTCATTGATAACCTGCTCGCTGCAGGACTGGGTAATATTGTGAGATTGAAAAATCAGCATATTTTGCTGCGTGGTTATGAGAGTGCTAAAATGATCTCATGACTCCTGGGAAAAATCAAGGAATAGCTCTATATATAGAGACCTAATAACGTTAATTGATTCCAAAATTTAATTCGAAAAGTTATTCTATTGAGATTGCATTTTGATTCTCTTTTTCAATGTCTGTAAGAAATACCTGATGTCTTCAGATGATATTTCGTGAAAAATATACTGCGCCCCAATCGCAAGAATCTCATGATTACACGAATTCACGTGATAGAATATAAGAGGTTGATTTCCGTATCTATTCGCTTTTGGTTATTTAAAATTTTAATTCGCTGAATAGTTAAATTTGGATCGCAAGTATTCATGGTAAACCTGCACGCTACAGAACTTGGTAATATTGCAAAATTGAAAAATCAGCATATTTTGCTGCGTGGTTACAAGAGTGCTGAAACAAATCCATGACTCCTCGGAAAAATTAAAGAGTAGCTCTATACCTTGACATAATAACGTTAATTGATTTGAAAATTTAATTCGAAAAGTTATTTTATTGAGATTGCATATTAATTGTTGTTTTCAATGTCTGTAAAAAGTACCTGATGTCTCTAGCGGATATTTCGGGAAAAATATACTGCGCCTCAATCGCAAGTATCTCATAATTACACGAATTCATGTAATAGAATATGAGAGGTCGATTTCTGTCTCTGTTCGCTTTCGGTTTTTTAAAATTTCAATTGGCTGCATAGTTCAATTTAGATTGCATGTATTTATGGATTACCTGCTCGCTGCAGGAATTAGTAATATTGCGAAAATGAAAAATTAGCATATTTTGCTGCGTGGTTATAAGAGTGCTAAAATGATCCCATGACTCCTGGGAAAAATCAAGGAGTGGCTCTATATATTGACATAATAACCTTAATTGATTTGAAAATTCAATTCGAAAAGTTATTCGATTGAGATTGCATTGTGATTGTTGTTTTCAATGTCTGTGAAAAACACCTGATGTAATCAGATGATATTTCGGGAAAGATATACTGCGCCTCAATCGCAAGAATCTCATGATTACACGAATTCATGTAATATAATATGGGAGGTTGATTTCTGTCTCTGTTCGCTTTCGGTTTTTTAAAATTTCAATTGACTAAATAGTTCAATTGATATCGCATGTATTCATTGATAACCTGCTCGCTGCAGGACTGGGTAAAATTGTGAGATTGAAAAAGTAGCATATTTTGCTGCGTGGTTATGAGAGTGCTAAAATGATCACATGACTCCTGGGAAAAATCAAGGAATAGCTCTATATATTGACATAATAAAGTTAATTGCTTTGAAAATTCAATTCGAAAAGTTATTCGATTGAGATTGCGTTTTGATTGTTGTTTTCAATGTCTGTAAAAAATACGTGACGTCATCAGATGATATTTCGAGGAAAATATACTGCGCCCCAATCGCAAGAATATCATGATTACACGAATTCACGTGATAGAATATAAGAGGTTGATTTCCGTATCTATTGGCTTTCTGTTATTTAAAATTTTAATTCGCTGAATAGTTAAATTTAGATCGCAAGTATTCATGGATATCCTGCCCGCTACAGAACTTGGTAAAATTGCAAAATTGAAAAATCAGCATATTTTGCTCCGTGGTTATGAGAGTGCTAAAATGATCTCATGACTCCTGGGAAAAATCAAGGAATAGCTCTATATATAGAGACCTAATAACGTTAATTAATTCCAAAATTTAATTCGAAAAGTTATTCTATTGAGATTGCATTTTGATTGTCTTTTTCAATGTCTGTAAGAAATACCTGTTGTCTTCAGATGATATTTCGTGAAAAATATACTGCGCCTCAATCGCAAGAATCTCATGATTACACGAATTCACGTGATAGAATTAAATAGGTTGATTTCTGTCTGTGTTCGCTTTCGGTTTTTTAAAATTTCAATTGGCTGAATAGTTCAATTAAGATCGTATGCATTCATGGATAGCCTGCTCGCTGGTGGACTAGGTAATATTGCGAAATTGAAAAATTAGCATATTTTGCTGCGTGGTTATAAGAGTGCTAAAATGATCTTATGACTCCTGGGAAAAATCAAGGAATGGCTCTATATATTAACATAATAACCTTAATTGATTCCAAAATTTAATTCGAAAAGTTATTCTATTGAGATTGCATTTTGATTGTCTTTTTCAATGTCTGTAAGAAATACCTGATGTCTTCAGATGATATTTCGTGAAAAATATACTGCGCCCTAATCGCAAGAATCTCATGATTACACGAATTCTCGTGATAGAATATAAAAGGTTGATTTCTGTCTGTGTTCGCTTTCGGTTTTTTAAAATTTCAATTGGCTGAATAGTTCAATTAAGATCGCATGTATTCATGGATAGCCTGCTCGCTGCAGGACTGGGTTATATTGCGAAATTGAAAAATTAGCATATTTTGCTGCGAGGTTATAGGAGTGCTAAAATGATCCCATGACTCCTTGGAAAAATCAAGGAATGGCTCTATATATTGACATAATAACCTTAATTGATTTGAAAATTCAATTCGAAAAGTTATTCGATTCAGATTGCATTTTGATTGTTGTTTGCAATGTCTTTAAGAAGTACTAGAATTCTTTAGCGGATATTTCGGGAAAAATATACTGCGCCTCAATCGCAAGAATCTCATGATTACACGAATTCATGTAATAGAATATGAGAGGTTGATTTCTGTCTCTGTTCGCTTTCGGTTTTTTAAAATTTCAATTCGCTGAACAGTTCAATTTAGATCGCATGTCTTCATGAATAACTTGCTCGCTGCAGGACTGGGTAATATTGTGAGATTAAAAAATCAGCATATTTTGCTGCGTGGTTATAGAAGTGCTACAATGATCTCATGACTCCCGGGGAAAATCAAGGAATGGCTCTATATATTGACATAATAACGTTTATTGATTTGAAAATTCAATTCGAAAAGTTATTCGATCGAGATTGCATTTTGATTGCTGTTTTCAATGTCTGTAAAAAATACCTGATGTCATCAGGTGATATTTTGAGGAAAATATACTGCGCCCCAATCGCAAGAATTCCATGATTACACGAATTCACGTGATAGAATATAAGAGGTTGATTTCCGTATCTATTCGCTTTTGGTTATTTAAAATTTTAATTCGCTGAATAGTTAAATTTAGATTGCAAGTATTCATGGATAACCTGCCCGCTACAGAACTTGGTAATAATGCAAAATTGAAAAATCAGCATATTTTGCTGCGTGGTTACAAGAGTGCTGAAACAAATGCATGACTCCTGGGAAAAATCAAGGAGAAGCTCTATACCTTGACATAATAACGTTAATTGATTCCAAAATTAAATTGGAAAAGTTATTCTATTGAGATTGCATTTTGATTGTCTTTTTCAATGTCTGTAAGAAATACCTGATGTCTTCAGATGATATTTCGTGAAAAATATACTGCGCCCCAATCGCAAGAAACTCATGATTACACGAATTCACGTGATAGAATATAATAGGTTGATTTCTGTCTCTGTTCACTTTCAATTTTTTAAAATTTCAATTGGCTGAATAGTTTAATTTAGATCGCAAGTATTCATGGATAACCTGCCCGTTACAGAACTTGGTTATATTGCAGAATTGGAAAATCAGCATATTTTGCTGCGTGGTTACAAGAGTGCTGAAACAAATGCATGACTCCTGGGAAAAATCAAGGAGAAGCTCTATACCTTGACATAATAACGTTAATTGATTTGAAAACTTAATTCGAAAAGTTATTTTATTGAGATTGCATTTTAATTGTTGTTTTCAATGTCTGTAAGAAGTACCTGATGTCTTTAGCGGATATTTCGGGGAAAATATACTGCGCCTCAATCGCAAGAATCTCATGATTACACGAATTCATGTAATAGAATAGGAGAGGTTGATTTCTGTCTCTGTTCGCTTTCGGTTTTTTAAAATTTCAATTGGCTGAAAAGTTCAATTTAGATCGCATGTATTCATTGATAACCTGCTCGCTGCAGGACTGGGTAATATTGTGAGATTGAAAAATCAGCATTTTTTGCTGCGTGGTTATGAAAGTGCTAAAATGATCTCATGACTCCTGGCAAAAATCAAGGAATGGCTCTATATATTGACATAATAACCTCAATTGATTTGAAAATTCAATTCGAAAAGTTATTCGATTGAAATTGCATTTTGACTGTCTTTTTCAATGTCTGTAAGAAATTCCTGATGTCTCCAGATGATATTTCGTGAAAAATATACTGCGCCCCAATCGCAAGAATCTCATGATTACACGAATTCATGTAATAGAATATGAGAGGTTGATTTCTGTCTCTGTTCGCTTTCGGTTTTTTAAAATTTCAATTGGCGAAATAGTTCATTTGATATCGCATGTATTCATTGATAACCTGCTCGCTGCAGGACTGGGTAATATTGTGAGATTGAAAAATCAGCATATTTTGCTGCGTGGTTATGAGAGTGCTAAAATGATCTCATGACTCCTGGGAAAAATCAAGGAATAGCTCTATATATAGAGACCTAATAACGTTAATTGATTCCAAAATTTAATTCGAAAAGTTATTCTATTGAGATTGCATTTTGATTCTCTTTTTCAATGTCTGTAAGAAATACCTGATGTCTTCAGATGATATTTCGTGAAAAATATACTGCGCCCCAATCGCAAGAATCTCATGATTACACGAATTCACGTGATAGAATATAATAGGTTGATTTCTGTCTCTGTTCGCTTTCGGTTTTTTAAAATTTCAATTGGCTGAATAGTTCAATTAAGATCGCATGCATTCATGAATAGCCTCCTCGCTGCAGGACTGGGTAATATTGCGAAATTGAAAAATTAGCATATTTTGCTGCGTAGTTATAAGAGTGCTAAAATGATCTTATGAGTCCTGGGAAAAATCAAGGAATGGCTCTATATATTGACATAATAACCTTAATTGATTTGAAAATTCAATTCGAAAAGTTATTCGATTGAGATTGCATTTTGATTGTCTTTTTCAATGTCTGTAAGAAATTCCTGATGTCTTCAGATGATATTTCGTGAAAAATATACTGCGCCCCAATCACAAGAATCTCATGATTACACGAATTCACGTGATAGAATATAATAGGTTGATTTCTGTCTCTGTTCGCTTTCGGTTTTTTAAAATTTCAATTCGCTGAACAGTTCAATTTAGATCGCATGTCTTCATGAATTACTTGCTCGCTGCAGGACTAGGTAATATTATGAGATAAAAAAATCAGCATATTTTGCTGCGTGGTTATAGAAGTGCTAAAATGATCTCATGACTCCTGGGAAAAATCAAGGAATGGCTCTATATATTGACATAATAACGTTAACTGATTTGAATATTCAATTCGAAAAGTTATTCGATTGCGATTGCATTTTGATTGTCTTTTTCAATGTCTGTAAGAAATTGCTGATGTCTTCAGATGATATTTCGTGAAAAATATACTGCGCCCCAATCGCAAGAATCTCATGATTACACGAATTCACGTTATACAATATAATAGGTTGATTTCTGTCTGTGTTCGCTTTCGGTTTTTTAAAATTTCAATTGGCTGAATAGTTCAATTAAGATCGCATGTATTTATGAATAGCCTCCTCGCTGCAGGACTGGGTAATATTGCGGGATTGAAAAATTAGCATATTTTGCTGCGTGGTTATAAGTGTGCTAAAATGATCTTATGAGTCCTGGGAAAAATCAAGGAATGGCTCTATATATTGACATAATAACCTTAATTGATTTGAAAATTCAATTCGAAGAGTTATTCGATTGAGATTGCATAATGATTGTATTTTTCAATGTCTGTAAGAAATACCTGATGTCTTCAGATGATATTATGTTAAAAATATACTGCGCCCCAATCGCAAGAATCTCATGATTACACGAATTCACGTGATAGAATATAATAGGTTGATTTCTGTCTGTGTTCGCTTTCGGTTTTTCAAAATTTCAATTGGCTGAATAGTTCAATTAAGATCGCATGTATTCTTGGATAGCCTGCTCGCTGCAGGACTGGGTAATATTGCGAAATTGAAAAATTAGCATATTTTGCTGCGTGGTTATAAGAGTGCTAAAATGATCCCATGACTCCCGGAGAAAATCAAGGAATGGCTCTATATATTGACATAATAACGTTAATTGATTTGAAAATTCAATTCGAAAAGTTATTCGATTGAGATTGCATTTTGATTGTTGTTTTCAATGTCTGTAAAAAATACCTGATGTCATCAGATGATATTTCGGGAAAAATATACTGCGCCTTAATCGCAAGAATCTCATGATTACACGAATTCATGTGAGAGAATATGAGAGGTTGATTTCTGTCTCTGTTCGCTTTCGGTTTTTAAAAATATCAATTGGCTAAATAGTTCAATTGATATCGCATGTATTCATTGATAACCTGCTCGCTGCAGGACTGGGTAATATTGTGAGATTGAAAAATCAGCATATTATGCTGCGTGGTTATGAGAGTGCTAAAATGATCTCATGACTTCTAGGAAAAATCAAGGAATAGCTCTATATATAGAGACCTAATAACGTTAATTGATTCCAAAATTTATTTCGAAAAGTTATTCTATTGAGATTGCATTTTGATTGTCTTTTTCAATGTCTGTAAGAAATACCTGATGTCTTCAGATGATATTTCGTGAAAAATATACTGCGCCCCAATCGCAAGAATCTCATGATTACACGAATTCACGTGATAGAATATAATAGGTTGATTTCTGTCTGTGTTCGCCTTCGGTATTTTAAAATTTCAATTGGCTGAATAGTTCAATTAAGATCGCATGTATTCATGTATAGCCTGCTCGCTGCAGGACTGTGTAATATTGCGAAATTAAAAAATTAGCATGTTTTGCTGCGTGGTTATAAAAGTGCTAAGATGATCTCATGAATCCTGGGAAAAATCAAGGAATGGCTCTATTTATTGACATAATAACCTTAATTGATTTGAAAATTCAATTCGAAAAGTTATTCGATTGCGATTGCATTTTGATTGTCTTTTTCAATGTCTGTAAGAAATTTCTGATGTCTTCAGATGATATTTCGTGAAAAATATACTGCGCCCCAATCGCAAGAATCTCATGATTACACGAATTCACGTGATAGAATATAATAGGTTGATTTCTGTCTGTGTTCGCTTTTGGTTTTTTAAAATTTCAATTGGCTGAATAGTTCAATTAAGATCGCATGTATTCATGTATAGCCTGCTCGCTGCAGGACTGTGTAATATTGCGAAATTAAAAAATTAGCATATTTTGCTGCGTGGTTATAAGAGTGCTAAAATGATCTTATGAGTCCTGGGAAAAATCAAGGAATGGCTCTATATATTGACATAATAACCTTAATTGATTTAAAAATTCAATTCGAAAAGTTATTCGATTGAGATTGCATTTTGATTGTCTTTTTCAATGTCTGTAAGATATTCCTGATGTCTTCAGATGATATTTCGTGAAAAATATAATGCGCCCCAATCGCAAGAATCTCATGATTGCACGAATTCATGTAATCGAATATGAGAGGTTGATTTCTGTCTCTGTTCGCTTTCGGTTTTTAAAAATATCAATTGGCTAAATAGTTCAATTGATATAGCATGTATTCATTGATAACCTGCTCGCTGCAGGACTGGGTAATATTGTGAGATTGAAAAATCAGCATATTTTGCTGCGTGGTTATGAGAGTGCTAAAATGATCTCATGACTTCTAGGAAAAATCAAGGAATAGCTCTATATATAGAGACCTAATAACGTTAATTGATTCCAAAATTTAATTCGAAAAGTTATTCTATTGAGATTGCATTTTGATTGTCTTTTTCAATGTCTGTAAGAAATACCTGATGTCTTTAGATGATATTTCGTGAAAAATATACTGCGCCCCAATCGCAAGAATCTCATGATTACACGAATTCACGTGATAGAATGTAATAGGATGATTTCTGTCTGTGTTCCCTTTCGTTTTTTTAAAATTTCAATTGGCTGAATAGTTCAATTAAGATCGCATGTATTCATGTATAGCCTGCTCGCTGCAGGACTGTGTAATATTGCGAAATTAAAGAATTAGCGTATTTTGCTGCGTGGTTATAAAAGTGCTAAAATGATTTCATGAATCCTGGGAAAAATCAAGGAATGGCTCTATTTATTGACATAATAACCTTAATTGATTTGAAAATTCAATTCGAAAAGTTATTCGATTGCGATTGCATTTTGATTGTCTTTTTCAATGTCTGTAAGAAATTTCTGATGTCTTCAGATGATATTTAGTGAAAAATATACTGCGCCCCAATCGCAAGAATCTCATGATTACACGAATTCATGTAATAGAATAGGAAAGGTTGATTTCTGTCTCTGTTCGCTTTCGGTTTTTTAAAATTTCAATTGGCTGAATAGTTCAATTAAGATCGCATGTATTCATGGATAGCCTGCTCGCTGCAGGACTGGGTAATATTGCGAAATTAAAAAATTATCATATTTTGCTGCGTGGTTATAAGAGTGCTAAAATGATCTCATGACTCCCGGCAAAAATCAAGGAATGGCTCTATATATTGACATAATAACCTTAATTAATTTGAAAATTCAATTCGAAAAGATATTCGATTGAGATTGCATTTTGATTGTATTTTTCAATGTCTGTAAGAAATTCCTGATGTCTTCGGATGATATTTCGTGAAAAATATACTGCGCCCCAATCGCAAGAATCTCATGACTACACGAATTCACGTGATAGAATATAATAGGTTGATTTCTGTCTGTGTTCGCTTTCGGTTTTTTAAAATTTCAATTGGCTGAATAGTTCAATTAAGATCGCATGTATTCATGTATAGCCTGCTCGCTGCAGGACTGTGTAATATTGCGAAATTAAAGAATTAGCATATTTTGCTGCGTGGTTATATAAGTGCTAAAATGATCTCATGAATCCTGGGAAAAATCAAGGAATGGCTCTATTTATTGACATAATAACCTTAATTGATTTGAAAATTCAATTCGAAAAGTTATTCGATTGCGAATGCATTTTGATTGTCTTTTTCAATGTCTGTAAGAAATTTCTGATGTCTTCAGATGATATTTCGTGAAAAATATACTGCGCCTTAATCGCAAGAATCTCATGATTACACGAATTCATGTGAGAGAATATAAGAGGTTGATTTCTGTCTCTGTTCGCTTTCGGTTTTTAAAAATATCAATTGGCTAAATAGTTCAATTGATATCGCATGTATTCATTGATAACCTGCTCGCTGCAGGACTGGGTAATATTGTGAGATTGAAAAATCAGCATATTATGCTGCGTGGTTATGAGAGTGCTAAAATGATCTCATGACTTCTAGGAAAAATCAAGGAATAGCTCTATATATAGAGACTTAATAACGTTAATTGATTCCAAAATTTAATTCGAAAAGTTATTCTATTGAGATTGCATTTTGATTGTCTTTTTCAATGTCTGTAAGAAATACCTGATGTCTTCAGATGATATTTCGTGAAAAATATACTGCGCCCCAATCGCAAGAATCTCATGATTACACGAATTCACGTGATAGAATATAATAGGTTGATTTCTGTCTGTGTTCGCCTTCGGTATTTTAAAATTTCAATTGGCTGAATAGTTCAATTAAGATCGCATGTATTCATGTATAGCCTGCTCGCTGCAGGACTGTGTAATATTGCGAAATTAAAAAATTAGCATATTTTCCTGCGTGGTTATAAAAGTGCTAAGATGATCTCATGAATCCTGGGAAAAATCAAGGAATGGCTCTATTTCTGGACATAATAACCTTAATTGATTTGAAAATTCAATTCGAAAAGTTATTCGATTGCGATTGGATTTTGATTGTCTTTTTCAATGTCTGTAAGAAATTTCTGATGTCTTCAGATGATATTTCGTGAAAAATATACTGCGCCCCAATCGCAAGAATCTCATGATTACACGAATTCACGTGATAGAATATAATAGGTTGATTTCTGTCTGTGTTCGCTTTTGGTTTTTTAAAATTTCAATTGGCTGAATAGTTCAATTAAGATCGCATGTATTCATGTATAGCCTGCTCGCTGCAGGACTGTGTAATATTGCGAAATTAAAAAATTAGCATATTTTGCTGCGTGGTTATAAGAGTGCTAAAATGATCTTATGAGTCCTGGGAAAAATCAAGGAATGGCTCTATATATTGACATAATATCCTTAATTGATTTGAAAATTCAATTCGAAAAGTTATTCGATTGAGATTGCATTTTGATTGTCTTTTTCAATGTCTGTAAGATATTCCTGATGTCTTCAGATAATATTTCGTGAAAAATATACTGCGCCCCAATCGCAAGAATCTCATGATTGCACGAATTCATGTGAGAGAATATGAGAGGTTGATTTCTGTCTCTGTTCGCTTTCGGTTTTTAAAAATATCAATTGGCTAAATAGTTCAATTGATATCGCATGTATTCATTGATAACCTGCTCGCTGCAGGACTGGGTAATATTGTGAGATTGAAAAATCAGCATATTATGCTGCGTGGTTATGAGAGTGCTAAAATGATCTCATGACTTCTAGGAAAAATCAAGGAATAGCTCTATATATAGAGACCTAATAACGTTAATTGATTCCAAAATTTAATTCGAAAAGTTATTCTATTGAGATTGCATTTTGATTGTCTTTTTCAATGTCTGTAAGAAATACCTGATGTCTTCAGATGATATTTCGTGAAAAATATACTGCGCCCCAATCGCAAGAATCTCATGATTACACGAATTCACGTGATAGAATATAATAGGTTGATTTCTGTCTGTGTTCGCCTTCGGTATTTTAAAATTTCAATTGGCTGAATAGTTCAATTAAGATCGCATGTATTCATGTATAGCCTGCTCGCTGCAGGACTGTGTAATATTGCGAAATTAAAAAATTAGCATATTTTGCTGCGTGGTTATAAAAGTGCTAAGATGATCTCATGAATCCTGGGAAAAATCAAGGAATGGCTCTATTTATTGACATAATAACCTTAATTGATTTGAAAATTCAATTCGAAAAGTTATTCGATTGCGATTGCATTTTGATTGTCTTTTTCAATGTCTGTAAGAAATTTCTGATGTCTTCAGATGATATTTCGTGAAAAATATACTGCGCCCCAATCGCAAGAATCTCATGATTACACGAATTCACGTTATACAATATAATAGGTTGATTTCTGTCTGTGTTCGCTTTCGGTTTTTTAAAATTTCAATTGGCTGAATAGTTCAATTAAGATCGCATGTATTTATGAATAGCCTCCTCGCTGCAGGACTGGGTAATATTGCGGGATTGAAAAATTAGCATATTTTGCTGCGTGGTTATAAGTGTGCTAAAATGATCTTATGAGTCCTGGGAAAAATCAAGGAATGGCTCTATATATTGACATAATAACCTTGATTGATTTGAAAATTCAATTCGAAGAGTTATTCGATTGAGATTGCATAATGATTGTATTTTTCAATGTCTGTAAGAAATACCTGATGTCTTCAGATGATATTATGTTAAAAATATACTGCGCCCCAATCGCAAGAATCTCATGATTACACGAATTCACGTGATAGAATATAATAGGTTGATTTCTGTCTGTGTTCGCTTTCGGTTTTTCAAAATTTCAATTGGCTGAATAGTTCAATTAAGATCGCATGTATTCTTGGATAGCCTGCTCGCTGCAGGACTGGGTAATATTGCGAAATTGAAAAATTAGCATATTTTGCTGCGTGGTTATAAGAGTGCTAAAATGATCCCATGACTCCCGGAGAAAACAAGGAATGGCTCTATATATTGACATAATAACGTTAATTGATTTGAAAATTCAATTCGAAAAGTTATTCGATTGAGATTGCATTTTGATTGTTGTTTTCAATGTCTGTAAAAAATACCTGATGTCATCAGATGATATTTCGGGAAAAATATACTGCGCCTTAATCGCAAGAATCTCATGATTACACGAATTCATGTGAGAGAATATGAGAGGTTGATTTCTGTCTCTGTTCGCTTTCGGTTTTTAAAAATATCAATTGGCTAAATAGTTCAATTGATATCGCATGTATTCATTGATAACCTGCTCGCGGCAGGACTGGGTAATATTGTGAGATTGAAAAATCAGCATATTATGCTGCGTGATTATGAGAGTGCTAAAATGATCTCATGACTTCTAGGAAAAATCAAGGAATAGCTCTATATATAGAGACCTAATAACGTTAATTGATTCAGAAATTTAATTCGAAAAGTTATTCTATTGAGATTGCATTTTGATTGTCTTTTTCAATGTCTGTAAGAAATTTCTGATGTCTTTAGATGATATTTCGTGGAAAATATACTGCGCCCCAATCGCAAGAATCTCATGATTACACGAATTCACGTGATAGAATATAATAGGTTGATTACTGTCTGTGTTCGCTTTTGGTTTTTTAAAATTTCAATTGGCTAAATAGTTCAATTAAGATCGCATGTATTCATGTATAGCCTGCTCGCTGCAGGACTGTGTAATATTGCGAAATTAAAAAATTAGCATATTTTGCTGCGTGGTTATAAGAGTGCTAAAATGATCTTATGAGTCCTGGGAAAAATCAAGGAATGGCTCTATATATTGACATAATAACCTTAATTGATTTGAAAATTCAATTCGAAAAGTTATTCGATTGAGATTGCATTTTGATTGTCTTTTTCAATGTCTGTAAGATATTCCTGATGTCTTCAGATAATATTTCGTGAAAAATATACTGCGCCCCAATCGCAAGAATCTCATGATTGCACGAATTCATGTAATAGAATATGAGAGGTTGATTTCTGTCTCTGTTCGCTTTCGGTTTTTAAAAATATCAATTGGCTAAATAGTTCAATTGATATCGCATGTATTCATTGATAACCTGCTCGCTGCAGGACTGGGTAATATTGTGAGATTGAAAAATCAGCATATTATGCTGCGTGGTTATGAGAGTGCTAAAATGATCTCATGACTTCTAGGAAAAATCAAGGAATAGCTCTATATATAGAGACCTAATAACGTTAATTGATTCCAAAATTTAATTCGAAAATTTATTCTATTGAGATTGCATTTTGATTGTCTTTTTCAATGTCTGTAAGAAATACCTGATGTCTTCAGATGATATTTCGTGAAAAATATACTGCGCCCCAATCGCAAGAATCTCATGATTACACGAATTCACGTGATAGAATATAATAGGTTGATTTCTGTCTGTGTTCGCCTTCGGTATTTTAAAATTTCAATTGGCTGAATAGTTCAATTAAGATCGCATGTATTCATGTATAGCCTGCTCGCTGCAGGACTGTGTAATATTGCGAAATTAAAAAATTAGCATATTTTGCTGCGTGGTTATAAAAGTGCTAAGATGATCTTATGAATCTTGGGAAAAATCAAGGAATGGCTCTATTTATTGACATAATAACCTTAATTGATTTGAAAATTCAATTCGAAAAGTTATTCGATTGCGATTGCATTTTGATTGTCTTTTTCAATGTCTGTAAGAAATTTCTGATGTCTTCAGATGATATTTCGTGAAAAATATACTGCGCCCCAATCGCAAGAATCTCATGATTACACGAATTCACGTGGTAGAATATAATAGGTTGATTTCTGTCTGTGTTCGCTTTTGGTTTTTTAAAATTTCAATTGGCTGAATAGTTCAATTAAGATCGCATGTATTCATGTATAGCCTGCTCGCTGCAGGACTGTGTAATATTGCGAAATTAAAAAATTAGCATATTTTGCTGCGTGGTTATAAGAGTGCTAAAATGATCTTATGAGTCCTGGGAAAAATCAAGGAATGGCTCTATATATTGACATAATAACCTTAATTGATTTGAAAATTCAATTCGAAGAGTTATTCGATTGAGATTGCATATTGATTGTATTTTTCAATGTCTGTAAGAAATACCTGATGTCTTCAGATGATATTTCGTTAAAAATATACTGCGCCCCAATCGCAAGAATCTCATGATTACACGAATTCACGTGATAGAATATAATAGGTTGATTTCTGTCTGTGTTCGCTTTCGGTTTTTCAAAATTTCAATTGGCTGAATAGTTCAATTAAGATCGCATGTATTCTTGGATAGCCTGCTCGCTGCAGGACTGGGTAATATTGCGAAATTGAAAAATTAGCATATTTTGCTGCGTGGTTATAAGAGTGCTAAAATGATCCCATGACTCCTGGGAAAAATCAAGGAATGGCTCTATATATTGACATGATAACCTTAATTGATTTGAAAATTCAATTCGAAAAGTTATTCGATTGAGATTGCATTTTGATTGTTGTCTTCAATGTCTGTAAAAAATACCTGATGTCATCAGATGATATTTCGGAAAAAATATACTGCGCCTCAATCGCAAGAATCTCATGATTACACGAATTCATGTAAGAGAATATGAGAGGTTGATTTTTGTCTCTGTTCGCTTTCGGTTTTTATAAATATCAATTGGCTAAATAGTTCAATTGATATCGCATGTATTCATTGATAACCTGCTCGCTGCAGGACTAGGTAATATTGTGAGATTGAAAAATCAGCATATTTTGCTGCGTGGTTATGAGAGTGCTAAAATGATCTCATGACTTCTAGGAAAAATAAAGGAATAGCTCTATATATAGAGACCTAATAACGTTAATTGATTCCAAAATTTAATTCGAAAAGTTATTTTATTGAGATTGCATTTTGATTGTCTTTTTCAATGTCTGTAAGAAATACCTGATGTCTTCAGATGATATTTCGAGGAAAATATACTGCGCCCCAATCGCAAGAATTTCCTGATTACACGAATTCACGTAATAGAATATAAGAGGTTGATTTCCGTATCTATTCGCTTTCGGTTATTTAAAATTTTAATTCGCTGAATAGTTGAATTTAGATCGCAAGTATTAATGGATAACCTGTCCGCTACAGAACTTGGTAATATTGCAAAATTGAAAAAACAGCATATTTTGCTGCGTGGTTACAAGAGTGCTGAAACAAATTCATGACTCCTGGGAAAAATCAAGGAGTAGCTCTATACCTTGACATAATAACGTTAATTGATTTGAAAATTTAATTCGAAATGTTATTTTATTGAGATTGCATTTTAATTGTTGTTGTCAATGTCTGTAAGAAGTACCTGATGTCTTTAGCAGATATTTCGGGAGAAATATATTGCGCCTCAATCGCAAGAATCGCATGATTACACGAATTCATGTAATAGAATAGGAGAGGTTGATTTCTGTCTCTGTTCGCTTTCGGTTTTTTAAAATTTCAATTGGCTGAATAGTTCAATTTAGATCGCATGTATTCATGGATAACCTGCTCGCTGCAGGACTGGGTAATATTGTGAGATTGAAAAATCAGCATATTTTGCTGCGTGGTTATGAGAGTGCTAAAATGATCTCATGACTCCTGGCAAAAATCAAGGATTGGCTCTATATATTGACATAATAACCTTAATTGATTGGAAAATCAATTCGAAAAGTTATTCGATTAAGATTGCATTTTGATTGTCTTTTTCAATGTCTGTAAGAAATTCCTGATGTCTTCAGATGATATTTCGTGAAAAATAAACTGCGCCTCAATCGCAAGAATCTCATGATTACACGAATTCACGTGATAGAATATAAGAGGTTGATTTCCGTATCTATTCGCTTTCGGTTATTTAAAATTTTAATTCGCTGAATAGTTAAATTTAGATCGCAAGTATTCATGGATAATCTGCCCGCTACAGAACTTGGTAATATTGCAAAATTGAAAAATCAGCATATTTTGCTGCGTGGTTACAAGAGTGCTAAACAAATTCATGACTCCTGGGAAAAATCGAGGGGTAGCTCTATATCTTGACATAATAACGTGAATTAATTTGAAAATTTAATTCGAAAAGTTATTTTATTGAGATTGCATTTTAATTGTTCTTTTCAATGTCTGTAAAAAATACCTGATGTCATCAGATGATATTTCGGGAAAAATATACTGCGCCTCAATCGCAAGACTCTCATGATTACACGAATTCATGTAATAGAATATGAGAGGTTGATTTCTGTCTCTGTTCGCTTTCGGTTTTTTATAATTTCAATTGGCTGAATAGTTCAATTTAGATCGCATGTATTCATGGATAACCTGCTCGCTGCAGGACTGGGTAATATTGTGAGATTGAAAAATCAGCATATTTTGCTGCGTGGTTATGAGAGTGCTAAAATGATCTCATGACTCCTGGCGAAAATCAAGGATTGGCTCTATATATTGACATAATAACCTTAATTGATTGGAAAATTCAATTCGAAAAGTCATTCGATTAAGATTGCATTTTGATTGTCTTTTTCAATGTCTGTAAGAAATTCCTGATGTCTTCAGATGATATTTCGTGAAAAATATACTGCGCCCCAATCGCAAGAATTTCATAATTACACGAATTCACGTGATAGAATATAAGAGGTTGATTTCCGTATCTATTCGCTTTCGGTTATTTAAAATTTTTATTCGCTGAATAGTTAAATTTAGATCGCAAGTATTCATGGATAACCTGCCCGCTACAGAACTTGGTAATATTGCAAAATTGAAAAATCAGCATATTTTGCTGCGTGGTTACAAGAGTGCTGAATCAAATTCATGACTTCTGGGAAAAATCAAGGAGTAGCTCTTTACCTTGACATAATAACGTTAATTGATTTGAAAATTTAATTCGAAAAGTTATTTTATTGAGATTGCATTTTAATTGTTGTTTTCAATGTCTGTAAGAAGTACCTGATGTATTTAGCGGATATTTCGGGAAAAATATACTGCGCCTCAATCGCAAGAATCTAATGATTACACGAATTCATGTAATAGAATAGGAGAGGTTGATTTCTGTCTCTGTTCGCTTTCGGTTTTTTAAAATTTCAATTGGCTGAATAGTTCAATTTAGATCGCATGTATTCATGGATAACCTGCTCGCTGCAGGACTGGGTAATATTGTGAGATTGAAAAATCAGCATATTTTGCTGCGTGGTTATGAGAGTGCTAAAATGATCTCATGACTCCTGGCAAAAATCAAGGATTGGCTCTATATATTGACATAATAACCTTAATTGATTGGAAAATTCAATTCGAAAAGTTATTCGATTAAGATTGCATTTTGATTGTCTTTTTCAATGTCTGTAAGAAATTCCTGATGTCTTCAGATGATATTTCGTGAAAAATACACTGCGCCTCAATCGCAAGAATCTCGTGATTACACGAATTCACGTGATAGAATATAAGAGGTTGATTTCCGTATCTATTCGCTTTCGGTTATTTAAAATTTTAATTCGCTGAATAGTTAAATTTAGATCGCAAGTATTCATGGATAATCTGCCCGCTACAGAACTTGGTAATATTGCAAAATTGAAAAATCAGCATATTTTGCTGCGTGGTTACAAGAGTGCTGAAACAAATTCATGACTCCTGGGAAAAATCGAGGGGTGGCTCTATATCTTGACATAATAACGTTAATTAATTTGAAAATTTAATTCGAAACGTTATTTTATTGAGATTGCATTTCAATTGTTCTTTTCAATGTCTGTAAAAAATACCTGATGTCATCAGATGATATTTCGGGAAAAATATACTGCGCCTCAATCGCAAGAATCTCATGATTACACGAATTCATGTAATAGAATATGAGAGGTTGATTTCTGTCTCTGTTCGCTTTCGGTTTTTTATAATTTCAATTGGCTGAATAGTTCAATTTAGATCGCATGTATTCATGGATAACCTGCTCGCTGCAGGACTGGGTAATATTGTGAGATTGAAAAATCAGCATATTTTGCTGCGTGGTTATGAGAGTGCTAAAATGATCTCATGACTCCTGGCAAAAATCAAGGATTGGCTCTATATATTGACATAATAACCTTAATTGATTGGAAAATTCAATTCGAAAAGTTATTCGATTAAGATTGCATTTTGATTGTCTTTTTCAATGTCTGTAAGAAATTCCTGATGTCTTCAGATGATATTTCGTGAAAAATATACTGCGCCTCAATCGCAAGAATCTCATGATTACACGAATTCACGTGATAGAATATAAGAGGTTGATTTCCGTATCTATTCGCTTTCGGTTATTTAAAATTTTAATTCGCTGAATAGTTAAATTTAGATCGCAAGTATTCATGGATAATCTGCCCGCTACAGAACTTGGTAATATTGCAAAATTGAAAAATCAGCATATTTTGCTGCGTGGTTACAAGAGTGCTGAAACAAATTCATGACTCCTGGGAAAAATCGAGGGGTAGCTCTATATCTTGACATAATAACGTTAATTAATTTGAAAATTTAATTCGAAAAGTTATTTTATTGAGATTGCATTTTAATTGTTCTTTTCAATGTCTGTAAAAAATACCTGATGTCATCAGATGATATTTCGGGAAAAATATACTGCGCCTCAATCGCAAGACTCTCATGATTACACGAATTCATGTAATAGAATATGAGAGGTTGATTTCTGTCTCTGTTCGCTTTCAGTTTTTTATAATTTCAATTGGCTGAATAGTTCAATTTAGATCGCATGTATTCATGGATAACTCGCTCGCTGCAGGACTGGGTAATATTGTGAGATTGAAAAATCAGCATATTTTGCTGCGTGGTTATGAGAGTGCTAAAATGATCTCATGACTCCTGGCAAAAATCAAGGATTGGCTCTATATATTGACATAATAACCTTAATTGATTGGAAAATTCGATTCGAAAAGTTATTCGATTAAGATTGCATTTTGATTGTCTTTTTCAATGTCTGTAAGAAATTCCTGATGTCTTCAGATGATATTTCGTGAAAAATATACTGCGCCCCAATCGCAAGAATTTCATAATTACACGAATTCACGTGATAGAATATAAGAGGTTGATTTCCGTATCTATTCGCTTTCGGTTATTTAAAATTTTTATTCGCTGAATAGTTAAATTTAGATCGCAAGTATTCATGGATAACCTGCCCGCTACAGAACTTGGTAATATTGCAAAATTGAAAAATCAGCATATTTTGCTGCGTGGTTACAAGAGTGCTGAAACAAATTCATGACTTCTGGGAAAAATCAAGGAGTAGCTCTTTACCTTGACATAATAACGTTAATTGATTTGAAAATTTAATTCGAAAAGTTATTTTATTGAGATTGCATTTTAATTGTTGTTTTCAATGTCTGTAAGAAGTACCTGATGTAGTTAGCGGATATTTCGGGAAAAATATACTGCGCCTCAATCGCAAGAATCTCATGATTACACAAATTCATGTAATAGAATAGGAGAGGTTGATTTCTGTCTCTGTTCGCTTTCGGTTTTTTAAAATTTCAATTGGCTGAATAGTTCAATTTAGATCGCATGTATTCATGGATAACCTGCTCGCTGCAGGACTGGGTAATATTGTGAGATTGAAAAATCAGCATATTTTGATGCGTGGTTATGAGAGTGCTAAAATGATCTCATGACTCCTGGCAAAAATCAAGGATTGGCTCTATATATTGACATAATAACCTTAATTGATTGGAAAATTCAATTCGAAAAGTTATTCGATTAAGATTGCATTTTGATTGTCCTTTTCAATGTCTGTAAGAAATTCCTGATGTCTTCAGATGATATTTCGTGAAAAATACACTGCGCCTCAATCGCAAGAATCTCGTGATTACACGAATTCACGTGATAGAATATAAGAGGTTGATTTCCGTATCTATTCGCTTTCGGTTATTTAAAATTTTAATTCGCTGAATAGTTAAATTTAGATCGCAAGAATTCATGGATAATCTGCCCGCTACAGAACTTGGTAATATTGCAAAATTGAAAAATCAGCATATTTTGCTGCGTGGTTACAAGAGTGCTGAAACAAATTCATGACTCCTGGGAAAAATCGAGGGGTAGCTCTATATCTTGACATAATAACGTTAATTAATTTGAAAATTTAATTCGAAAAGTTATTTTATTGAGATTGCATTTTAATTGTTCTTTTCAATGTCTGTAAAAAATACCTGATGTCATCAGATGATATTTCGGGAAAAATATACTGCGCCTCAATCGCAAGACTCTCATGATTACACGAATTCATGTAATAGAATATGAGAGGTTGATTTCTGTCTCTGTTCGCTTTCGGTTTTTTATAATTTCAATTGGCTGAATAGTTCAATTTAGATCGCATGTATTCATGGATAACCTGCTCGCTGCAGGACTGGGTAATATTGTGAGATTGAAAAATCAGCATATTTTGCTGCGTGGTTATGAGAGTGCTAAAATGATCTCATGACTCCTGGCAAAAATCAAGGATTGGCTCTATATATTGACATAATAACCTTAATTGATTGGAAAATTCAATTCGAAAAGTTATTCGATTAAGATTGCATTTTGATTGTCTTTTTCAATGTCTGTAAGAAATTCCTGATGTCTTCAGATGATATTTCGTGAAAAATATACTGCGCCCCAATCGCAAGAATTTCATAATTACACGAATTCACGTGATAGAATATAAGAGGTTGATTTCCGTATCTATTCGCTTTCGGTTATTTAAAATTTTTATTCGCTGAATAGTTAAATTTAGATCGCAAGTATTCATGGATAACCTGCCCGCTACAGAACTTGGTAATATTGCAAAATTGAAAAATCAGCATATTTTGCTGCGTGGTTACAAGAGTGCTGAATCAAATTCATGACTTCTGGGAAAAATTAAGGAGTAGCTCTTTACCTTGACATAATAACGTTAATTGATTTGAAAATTTAATTCGAAAAGTTATTTTATTGAGATTGCATTTTAATTGTTGTTTTCAATGTCTGTAAGAAGTACCTGATGTATTTAGCGGATATTTCGGGAAAAATATACTGCGCCTCAATCGCAAGAATCTCATGATTACACGAATTCATGTAATAGAATAGGAGAGGTTGATTTCTGTCTCTGTTCGCTTTCGGTTTTTTAAAATTTCAATTGGCTGAATAGTTCAATTTAGATCGCATGTATTCATGGATAACCTGCTCGCTGCAGGACTGGGTAATATTGTGAGATTGAAAAATCAGCATATTTTGCTGCGTGGTTATGAGAGTGCTAAAATGATCTCATGACTCCTGGCAAAAATAAAGGATTGGCTCTATATATTGACATAATAACCTTAATTGATTGGAAAATTCAATTCGAAAAGTTATTCGATTAAGATTGCATTTTGATTGTCTTTTTCAATGTCTGTAAAAAATTCCTGATGTCTTCAGATGATATTTCGTGAAAAATACACTGCGCCTCAATCGCAAGAATCTCGTGATTACACGAATTCACGTGATAGAATATAAGAGGTTGATTTCCGTATCTATTCGCTTTCGGTTATTTAAAATTTTAATTCGCTGAATAGTTGAATTTAGATCGCAAGTATTCATGGATAATCTGCCCGCTACAGAACTTGGTAATATTGCAAAATTGAAAAATCAGCATATTTTGCTGCGTGGTTACAAGAGTGCTGAAACAAATTCATGACTCCTGGGAAAAATCGAGGGGTAGCTCTATATCTTGACATAATAACGTTAATTAATTTGAAAATTTAATTCGAAAAGTTATTTTATTGAGATTGCATTTTAATTGTTCTTTTCAATGTCTGTAAAAAATACCTGATGTCATCAGATGATATTTCGGGAAAAATATACTGCGCCTCAATCGCAAGACTCTCATGATTACACGAATTCATGTAATAGAATATGAGAGGTTGATTTCTGTCTCTGTTCGCTTTCAGTTTTTTATAATTTCAATTGGCTGAATAGTTCAATTTAGATCGCATGTATTCATGGATAACCTGCTCGCTGCAGGACTGGGTAATATTGTGAGATTGAAAAATCAGCATATTTTGCTGCGTGGTTATGAGAGTGCTAAAATGATCTCATGACTCCTGGCAAAAATCAAGGATTGGCTCTATATATTGACATAATAACCTTAATTGATTGGAAAATTCAATTCGAAAAGTTATTCGATTAAGATTGCATTTTGATTGTCTTTTTCAATGTCTGTAAGAAATTCCTGATGTCTTCAGATGATATTTCGTGAAAAATATACTGCGCCTCAATCGCAAGAATCTCATGATTACACGAATTCACGTGATAGAATATAAGAGGTTGATTTCCGTATCTATTCGCTTTCGGTTATTTAAAATTTTAATTCGCTGAATAGTTAAATTTAGATCGCAAGTATTCATGGATAATCTGCCCGCTACAGAACTTGGTAATATTGCAAAATTGAAAAATCAGCATATTTTGCTGCGTGGTTACAAGAGTGCTGAAACAAATTCATGACTCCTGGGAAAAATCGAGGGGTAGCTCTATATCTTGACATAATAACGTTAATTAATTTGAAAATTTAATTCGAAAAGTTATTTTATTGAGATTGCATTTTAATTGTTCTTTTCAATGTCTGTAAAAAATACCTGATGTCATCAGATGATATTTCGGGAAAAATATACTGCGCCTCAATCGCAAGACTCTCATGATTACACGAATTCATGTAATAGAATATGAGAGGTTGATTTCTGTCTCTGTTCGCTTTCAGTTTTTTATAATTTCAATTGGCTGAATAGTTCAATTTAGATCGCATGTATTCATGGATAACTCGCTCGCTGCAGGACTGGGTAATATTGTGAGATTGAAAAATCAGCATATTTTGCTGCGTGGTTATGAGAGTGCTAAAATGATCTCATGACTCCTGGCAAAAATCAAGGATTGGCTCTATATATTGACATAATAACCTTAATTGATTGGAAAATTCAATTCGAAAAGTTATTCGATTAAGATTGCATTTTGATTGTCTTTTTCAATGTCTGTAAGAAATTCCTGATGTCTTCAGATGATATTTCGTGAAAAATATACTGCGCCCCAATCGCAAGAATTTCATAATTACACGAATTCACGTGATAGAATATAAGAGGTTGATTTCCGTATCTATTCGCTTTCGGTTATTTAAAATTTTTATTCGCTGAATAGTTAAATTTAGATCGCAAGTATTCATGGATAACCTGCCCGCTACAGAACTTGGTAATATTGCAAAATTGAAAAATCAGCATATTTTGCTGCGTGGTTACAAGAGTGCTGAATCAAATTCATGACTTCTGGGAAAAATCAAGGAGTAGCTCTTTACCTTGACATAATAACGTTAATTGATTTGAAAATTTAATTCGAAAAGTTATTTTATTGAGATTGCATTTTAATTGTTGTTTTCAATGTCTGTAAGAAGTACCTGATGTAGTTAGCGGATATTTCGGGAAAAATATACTGCGCCTCAATCGCAAGAATCTCATGATTACACGAATTCATGTAATAGAATAGGAGAGGTTGATTTCTGTCTCTGTTCGCTTTCGGTTTTTTAAAATTTCAATTGGCTGAATAGTTCAATTTAGATCGCATGTATTCATGGATAACCTGCTCGCTGCAGGACTGGGTAATATTGTGAGATTGAAAAATCAGCATATTTTGATGCGTGGTTATGAGAGTGCTAAAATGATCTCATGACTCCTGGCAAAAATCAAGGATTGGCTCTATATATTGACATAATAACCTTAATTGATTGGAAAATTCAATTCGAAAAGTTATTCGATTAAGATTGCATTTTGATTGTCCTTTTCAATGTCTGTAAGAAATTCCTGAAGTCTTCAGATGATATTTCGTGAAAAATACACTGCGCCTCAATCGCAAGAATCTCGTGATTACACGAATTCACGTGATAGAATATAAGAGGTTGATTTCCGTATCTATTCGCTTTCGGTTATTTAAAATTTTAATTCGCTGAATAGTTAAATTTAGATCGCAAGAATTCATGGATAATCTGCCCGCTACAGAACTTGGTAATATTGCAAAATTGAAAAATCAGCATATTTTGCTGCGTGGTTACAAGAGTGCTGAAACAAATTCATGACTCCTGGGAAAAATCGAGGGGTAGCTCTATATCTTGACATAATAACGTTAATTAATTTGAAAATTTAATTCGAAAAGTTATTTTATTGAGATTGCATTTTAATTGTTCTTTTCAATGTCTGTAAAAAATACCTGATGTCATCAGATGATATTTCGGGAAAAATATACTGCGCCTCAATCGCAAGACTCTCATGATTACACGAATTCATGTAATAGAATATGAGAGGTTGATTTCTGTCTCTGTTCGCTTTCGGTTTTTTATAATTTCAATTGGCTGAATAGTTCAATTTAGATCGCATGTATTCATGGATAACCTGCTCGCTGCAGGACTGGGTAATATTGTGAGATTGAAAAATCAGCATATTTTGCTGCGTGGTTATGAGAGTGCTAAAATGATCTCATGACTCCTGGCAAAAATCAAGGATTGGCTCTATATATTGACATAATAACCTTAATTGATTGGAAAATTCAATTCGAAAAGTTATTCGATTAAGATTGCATTTTGATTGTCTTTTTCAATGTCTGTAAGAAATTCCTGATGTCTTCAGATGATATTTCGTGAAAAATATACTGCGCCCCAATCGCAAGAATTTCATAATTACACGAATTCACGTGATAGAATATAAGAGGTTGATTTCCGTATCTATTCGCTTTCGGTTATTTAAAATTTTTATTCGCTGAATAGTTAAATTTAGATCGCAAGTATTCATGGATAACCTGCCCGCTACAGAACTTGGTAATATTGCAAAATTAAAAAATCAGCATATTTTGCTGCGTGGTTACAAGAGTGCTGAATCAAATTTATGACTTCTGGGAAAAATTAAGGAGTAGCTCTTTACCTTGACATAATAACGTTAATTGATTTGAAAATTTAATTCGAAAAGTTATTTTATTGAGATTGCATTTTAATTGTTGTTTTCAATGTCTGTAAGAAGTACCTGATGTATTTAGCGGATATTTCGGGAAAAATATACTGCGCCTCAATCGCAAGAATCTCATGATTACACGAATTCATGTAATAGAATAGGAGAGGTTGATTTCTGTCTCTGTTCGCTTTCGGTTTTTTAAAATTTCAATTAGCTGAATAGTTCAATTTAGATCGCATGTATTCATGGATAACCTGCTCGCTGCAGGACTGGGTAATATTGTGAGATTGAAAAATCAGCATATTTTGCTGCGTGGTTATGAGAGTGCTAAAATGATCTCATGACTCCTGGCAAAAATCAAGGATTGGCTCTATATATTGACATAATAACCTTAATTGATTGGAAAATTCAATTCGAAAAGTTATTCGATTAAGATTGCATTTTGATTGTCTTTTTCAATGTCTGTAAAAAATTCCTGATGTCTTCAGATGATATTTCGTGAAAAATACACTGCGCCTCAATCGCAAGAATCTCGTGATTACACGAATTCACGTGATAGAATATAAGAGGTTGATTTCCGTATCTATTCGCTTTCGGTTATTTAAAATTTTAATTCGCTGAATAGTTGAATTTAGATCGCAAGTATTCATGGATAATCTGCCCGCTACAGAACTTGGTAATATTGCAAAATTGAAAAATCAGCATATTTTGCTGCGTGGTTACAAGAGTGCTGAAACAAATTCATGACTCCTGGGAAAAATCGAGGGGTAGCTCTATATCTTGACATAATAACGTTAATTAATTTGAAAATTTAATTCGAAAAGTTATTTTATTGAGATTGCATTTTAATTGTTCTTTTCAATGTCTGTAAAAAATACCTGATGTCATCAGATGATATTTCGGGAAAAATATACTGCGCCTCAATCGCAAGAATCTCATGATTACACGAATTCATGTAATAGAATATGAGAGGTTGATTTCTGTCTCTGTTCGCTTTCGGTTTTTTATAATTTCAATTGGCTGAATAGTTCAATTTAGATCGCATGTATTCATGGATAACCTGCTCGCTGCAGGACTGGGTAATATTGTGAGATTGAAAAATCAGCATATTTTGCTGCGTGGTTATGAGAGTGCTAAAATGATCTCATGACTCCTGGCAAAAATCAAGGATTGGCTCTATATATGGACATAATAACCTTAATTGATTGGAAAATTCAATTCGAAAAGTTATTCGATTAAGATTGCATTTTGATTGTCTTTTTCAATGTCTGTAAGAAATTCCTGATGTCTTCAGATGATATTTCGTGAAAAATATACTGCGCCCCAATCGCAAGAATTTCATAATTACACGAATTCACGTGATAGAATATAAGAGGTTGATTTCCGTATCTATTCGCTTTCGGTTATTTAAAATTTTTATTCGCTGAATAGTTAAATTTAGATCGCAAGTATTCATGGATAACCTGCCCGCTACAGAACTTGGTAATATTGCAAAATTGAAAAATCAGCATATTTTGCTGCGTGGTTACAAGAGTGCTGAATCAAATTCATGACTTCTGGGAAAAATCAAGGAGTAGCTCTTTACCTTGACATAATAACGTTAATTGATTTGAGAATTTAATTCGAAAAGTTATTTTATTGAGATTGCATTTTAATTGTTGTTTTCAATGTCTGTAAGAAGTACCTGATATATTTAGCGGATATTTCGGGAAAAATATACTGCGCCTCAATCGCAAGAATCTCATGATTACACGAATTCATGTAATAGAATAGGAGAGGTTGATTTCTGTCTCTGTTCGCTTGCGGTTTTTTAAAATTTCAATTGGCTGAATAGTTCAATTGATATCGCATGTATTCATTGATAACCTGCTCGCTGCAGGACTGGGTAATATTGTGAGACTGAAAAATCAGCATATTTTGCTGCGTGGTTATAAGAGTGCTAAAATGATCCCATGACTCCTGGGAAAAATCAAGGAATGGCTCTATATATTGACATAATAACCTTAATCGATTTGAAAATTCAATTCGAAAAGTTATTCGATTGCGATTGCATTGTGATTGTCTTTTTCAATGTCTGTAAGAAATTTCTGATGTCTTCAGATGATATTTCGTGAAAAATATACTGCGCCCCAATCGCAAGAATCTCATGATTACACGAATTCATGTAATAGAATATGGGAGGTTGATTTCTGTCTCTGTTCGCTTTCGGTTTTTTAAAATTTCAATTGGCTCAATAGTTCAATTGATATCGCATGTATTCATTGATAACCTGCTCGCTGCAGAACTGGGTAATATTGTGAGACTGAAAAATCAGCATATTTTGCTGCGTGGTTATGAGAGTGCTAAAATGATCTCATGACTCCTGGGAAAAATCAAGGAATAGCTCTATATATAGAGACCTAATAACGTTAATTGATTCCAAAATTTAATTCGAAAAGTGATTCTATTGTGATTGCATTTTGATTGTCTTTTTCAATGTCTGTAAGAAATACCTGATGTCTTCAGATGATATTTCGTAAAAAATATACTGCGCCCCAATCGCAAGAATCTCATTATTACACGAATTCACGTGATAGAATATCATAGGTTGCTTTCTGTCTGTGTTCGCTTTCGGTTTTTTTAAATTTCAATTGGCTGAATAGTTCAATTAAGATCGCAAGTATTCATGGATAGCCTGCTCGCTGCAGGACTGGGTAATATTGTGAGATTGAAAAATCAGCATATTTTGCTGCGTGGTTATAGGAGTGCTAAAATGATCTCATGACTCCTGGGAAAAATCAAGGAATGGCTCTATATATTGACATAATAAACTTAATTGATTCCAAAATTTAATTCGAAAAGTTATTCTATTGAGATTGCATTTTGATTGTCTTTTTCAATGTCTGTAAGAAATAACTGATGTCTTCAGATGATATTTCGTGAAAAATATACTGCGCCCCAATCGCAAGAATCTCAGGATTCCACGAATTCATGTAATAGAATATGAGAGGTTGATTTCTGTCTCTGTTCGCTTTCGGTTTTTTAAAATTTCAATTGGCTAAATAGTTCAATTGATATCGCATGTATTCATTGATAACCAGCTCGCTGCAGGACTGGGTAATATTGTGAGACTGAAAAATCAGCATATTTTGCTGCGTGGTTATGAGAGTGCTAAAATGATCTTATGACTCCTAGGAAAAATCAAGGAATAGCTCTATATATATTGACATAATAACCTTAATTGATTTGAAAATTCAATTCGAAAAGTTATTCGATTGCGATTGCATTTTGATTGTCTTTTTCAATGTCTGTAAGAAATTTCTGATGTCTTCAGATGATATTTCGTGAAAAATATACTGCGTTCCAATCGCAAGAATCTCATGAATGCACGAATTCCTGTAATAGAATATAATAGGTTGATTTCTGTCTGTGTTCGCTTTCGGTTTTTTAAAATTTCAATTGGCTGAATAGTTCAATTAAGATCGCATGTATTCATGTATAGCCTGCTCGCTGCAGGACTGTGTAATATTGCGAAATTAAAAAATTAGCATATTTTGCTGCGTGGTTATAAAAGTGCTAAAATGATCTTATGAGTCCTGGGAAAAATCAAGGAATGGCTCTATATATTGACATAATAAACTTAATTGATTTGAAAATTCAATTCGAAGAGTTATTCGATTGAGATTGCATATTGATTGTATTTTTCAATGTCTGTAAGAAATACCTGATGTCTTCAGATGATATTTCGTTAAAAATATACTGCGCCCCAATCGCAAGAATCTCATGATTACACGAATTCACGTGATAGAATATAATAGGTTGATTTCTGTCTGTGTTCGCTTTCGGTTTTTCAAAATTTCAATTGGCTGAATAGTTCAATTAAGATCGCATGTATTCTTGGATAGCCTGCTCGCTGCAGGACTGGGCAATATTGCGAAATTGAAAAATTAGCATATTTTGCTGCGTGGTTATAAGAGTGCTAAAATGATCCCATGACTCCTGGGAAAAATCAAGGAATGGCTCTATATATTGACATGATAACCTTAATTGATTTGAAAATTCAATTCGAAAAGTTATTCGATTGAGATTGCATTTTGATTGTTGTCTTCAATGTCTGTAAAAAATACCTGATGTCATCAGATGATATTTCGGGAAAAATATACTGCGCCTCAATCGCAAGAATCTCATGATTACACGAATTCACGTAAGAGAATATGAGAGGTTGATTTTTGTCTCTGTTCGCTTTCGGTTTTTATACATATCAATTGGCTAAATAGTTCAATTGATATCGCATGTATTCATTGATAACCTGCTCGCTGCAGGACTAGGTAATATTGTGAGATGAAAAATCAGCATATTTTGCTGCGTGGTTATGAGAGTGCTAAAATGATCTCATGACTTCTAGGAAAAATAAAGGAATAGCTCTATATATAGAGACCTAATAACGTTAATTGATTCCAAAATTTAATTCGAAAAGTTATTCTATTGAGATTGCATTTTGATTGTCTTTTTCAATGTCTGCAAGAAATACCTGATGTCTTCAGATGATATTTCGAGGAAAATATACTGCGCCCCAATCGCAAGAATTTCCTGATTACACGAATTAACGTAATAGAATATAAGAGGTTGATTTCCGTATCTATTCGCTTTCGGTTATTTAAAATTTTAATTCGCTGAATAGTTGAATTTAGATCGCAATTATTCATGGATAACCTGCCCGCTACAGAACTTGGTAATATTGCAAAATTGAAAAAACAGCATATTTTGCTGCGTGGTTACAAGAGTGCTGAAACAAATTCATGACTCCTGGGAAAAATCAAGGAGTAGCTCTATACCTTGACATAATAACGTTAATTGATTTGAAAATTTAATTCGAAATGTTATTTTATTGAGATTGCAGTTTAATTGTTGTTGTCAATGTCTGTAAGAAGTACCTGATGTCTTTAGCAGATATTTCGGGAAAAATATACTGCGCCTCAATCGCAAGAATCGCATGATTACACGAATTCATGTAATAGAATAGGAGAGGTTGATTTCTGTCTGTGTTCGCTTTCGGTTTTTCAAAATTTCAATTGGCTGAATAGTTCAATTAAGATCGCATGTATTCTTGGATAGCCTGCTCGCTGCAGGACTGGGTAATATTGCGAAATTGAAAAATTAGCATATTTTGCTGCGTGGTTATAAGAGTGCTAAAATGATCCCATGACTCCTGGGAAAAATCAAGGAATGGCTCTATATATTGACATGATAACCTTAATTGATTTGAAAATTCAATTCGAAAAGTTATTCGATTGAGATTGCATTTTGATTGTTGTCTTCAATGTCTGTAAAAAATACCTGATGTCATCAGATGATATTTCGGGAAAAATATACTGCGCCTCAATCGCAAGAATCTCATGATTACACGAATTCACGTGATAGAATATAAGAGGTTGATTTCCGTATCTATTCGCTTTCGGTTATTTAAAATTTTAATTCGCTGAATAGTTAAATTTAGATCGCAAGTATTCATGGATAATCTGCCCGCTACAGAACTTGGTAATATTGCAAAATTGAAAAATCAGCATATTTTGCTGCGTGGTTACAAGAGTGCTGAAACAAATTCATGACTCCGTGGAAAAATCGAGGGGTAGCTCTATATCTCGACATAATAACGTTAATTAATTTGAAAATTTAATTCGAAAAGTTATTTTATTGAGATTGCTTTTTGACTGTCTTTTTCAATGTCTGTAAGAAATACCTGATGTCTTCAGATGATATTTCGTGAAAAATATACTGCGCCCTAATCGCAAGAATCTCATGATTACACGAATTCACGTGATAGAATATAATAGGTTGATTTGTGTCTGTGTTCGCTTTTGGTTTTTTAAAATTTCAATCGGCTGAATAGTTCAATTAAGATCGCATGTATTCATGGATAGCCTCCTCGCTGCAGGACTAGGTAATATTGCGAAATTGAAAAATTAGCATATTTTGCTTCGTGGTTATGAGAGCTCAAACATGATCTCATGACTCCTGGGAAAAATCAAGAAATAGCTCTATATATTGACATAATAACCTTAATTAATTTGAAAATTCAATTCGAAAAGTTATTCGATTGAGATTGCATAATGATTGTCTTTTTCAATGTCTGTAAGAAATTCCTGATGTCTTCAGATGATATTTCGTGAAAAATATACTGCGCCCCAATCGCAAGAATCTCATGATTACACGAATTAACGTGATAGAATATAATAGGTTGATTTCTGTCTCTGTTCGCTTTCTGTTTTTTAAAATTTCAATTCGCTAAACAGTTCAATTTAGATCGCATGTCTTCATGAATTACTTGCTTGCTGCAGGACACTGTATTATTGTGAAATTAAAAAATCAGCATATTTTGCTGCGTGGATATAGAAGTGCTAAAATGATCTCATGACTCCCGGGGGAAATCAAGGAATGGCTCTATATATTGACATAATAACGTTAATTGATTTTAAAATTCAATTCGAAAAGTTATTCGATTGAGATTGCATTTTGATTGTTGTTTTCAATGTATGTAAAAAACACCTGATGTCATCAGATGATATTTCGAGGAAAATATACTGCGCCCCAATCGCAAGAATTTCATAATTACACGAATTCACGTGATAGAATATAAGAGGTTGATTTCCGTATCTATTCGCTTTCGGTTATTTAAAATTTTAATTCGCTGAATAGTTAAATTTAGATCGCAAGTATTTATAGATAACCTGCCCGCTACAGAACTTGGGAATATTGCAAAATTGAAAAATCAGCATATTTTGCTGCGTGGTTATGAGAGTGCTAAAATGATCTCATGACTTCAAGGAAAAATCAAGGAATAGCTCTATATATAGAGACCTAATAACGTTAATTGATTCCAAAATTAAATTCGAAAAGTTATTCTATTGAGATTGCATTTTGATTGTCTTTTTCAATGTCTGTAAGAAATACCTGATGTCTTCAGATGATATTTCGGGAAAAATATACTGCGTCCCAATCGCAAGAATCTCATGATTACACGAATTCACGTGATAGAATATAATAGGTTGATTTCTGTCTGTGTTCGCTTTCGGTTTTTTAAAATTTCAATTATCTGAATAGTTCAATTAAGATTGCATGAATTCATGGATAGCCTGCTCGCTGCAGGACTGGGTAATATTGCGAAATTAAAAAATTAGCATATTTTGCTGCGTGGTTATAAGAGTGCTAAAATGATCCCATGACTCCTGGGAAAAATCAAGGAATGGCTCTATATATTGACATAAGAACCTTAATTGATTTGAAAATTCAATTCGAAAAGTTATTCGATTGCGATTGCATTGTGATTGTCTTTTTCAACGTCTGTAAGAAATTCCTGATGTCTTCAGATGATATTTCGTGAAAAATATACTGCGCTCCTATCGCAAGAATTTCATGATTACACAAATTCACGTGATAGAATATAATAGGTTGATTTCTGTCTGTGTTCGCTTTCGGTTTTTTAAAATTTCAATTGGCTGAATAGTTCAATTAAGATCGCATGTATTCATGGATAGCCTCCTCGCTGCAGGACTGGGTAATATTGCGAAATTGAAAAATTAGCATATTTTTCTGCGTGGTTATGAGAGTGCTAAAATGATCTCATGAATCCTGGGAAAAATCAAGGAATGGCTCTATTTATTGACATAATAACCTTAATTGCTTTGAAAATTCAATTCGAAAAGTTATTCGATTGAGATTGCATTTTGATTGTCTTTTTCAATGTCTGTAAGAAATTCCCGATGTCTTCAGATGATATTTCGTGAAAAATATACTGCGCCCCAATCGCAAGAATCTCATGATTACACGAATTCATGTAATAGAATATGAGAGGTTGATTTCTGTCTCTGTTCGCTTTCGGTTTTTTAAAATTTCAATTGGCTAAATAGTTCAATTGATATCGCATGTATTCATTGATAACCTGCTCGCTGCAGGACTGGGTAATATTTTGAGACTGAAAAATCAGCATATTTTGCTGCGTGGTTATGAGAGTGCTAAAATGATCTCATGACTCCTGGGAAAAATCAAGGAATAGCTTTATATATAGAGACCTAATAACGTTAATTGATTCCAAAATTTAATTCGAAAAGTTATTCTATTGAGATTGCACTTGGATTGTCTTTTTCAATGTCTGTAAGAAATACCTGATGTCTTCAGATGATATTTCGTGAAAAATATACTGCGCCCCAATCGCAAGAATCTTATTATTACACGAATTCACGTGATAGAATATCATAGGTTGATTTCTGTCTGTGTTCGCTTTCGGTTTTTTAAAATTTCAATTGGCTGAATAGTTCAATTATGATCGCAAGTATTCATGGATAGCCTGCTCGCTGCAGGACTGGGTAATATTGCGAAATTGAAAAATTAGCATATTTTGCTGCGTCGTTATAAGAGTGCTAAAATGATCTTATGACTCCTGGGAAAAATCAAGGAATGGCTCTATATATTGACATAATAACCTGAATTGATTTGAAAATTCAATTCGAAAAGTTATTCGATTGAGATTGCATTTTGATTGTTCTTTTCAATGTCTGTAAAAAATACCTGATGTCATCAGATGATATTTCGGGAAAAATATACTGCGCATCAATCGCAAGAATCTCATGATTACACGAATTCACGTAATAGAATATTGGAGGTTGATTTCTGTCTCTGTTCGCTTTCGGTTTTTTATAATTTCAATTGGCTAAATAGTTCAATTGATATCGCATGTATTCATTGATAACCTGCTCGCTGCAGGACTGGGTAATATTGTGAGATTGAAAAATTAGCATATTTTGCTGCGTGGTTATGAGAGTGCAAACATGATCTCATGACTCCTGGGAAAAATCAAGGAATGGCTCTATATATTGACATAATAACCTTAATTGATTTGAAAATTCAATTCGAAAAGTTATTCGATTGAGATTGCATTATGATTGTCTTTTTCAATGTCTGTAAGAAATTCCTGATGTCTTCAGATGATATTTCGTGAAAAATATACTGCGCCCCAATCGCAAGAATCTCATGATTACACGAATTCAGGTGATAGAATATAAGAGGTTTATTTCTGTCTCTGTTCGCTTTCGGTTTTTTAAAATTTCAATTCGCTGAACGGTTCAATTTAGATCGCATGTCTTCATGAATAACTTGCTCGCTGCAGGACTGGGTAATATTGTGAGATTAAAAAATCAGCATATTTTGCTGCGTGGTTATAGAAGTGCTACAATGATCTCATGACTCCCGGAGAAAATCAAGGAATGGCTCTATATATTGACATAATAACGTTAATTGATTTGAAAATTCAATTCGAAAAGTTATTCGATTGAGATTGCATTTTGATTGTTGTTTTCAATGTCTGTAAAAAATACCTGATGTCATCAGATGATATTTCGAGGAAAATATACTGCGCCCCAATCGCAAGTATTCCATGATTACACGAATTCACGTGATAGAATATGAGAGGTTGATTTCCGTATGTATTCGCTTTCGGTTATTTAAAATTTTAATTCGCTGAATAGTTAAATTTAGATCGCAAGTATTCATGAATAACCTGCCCGCTACAGAACTTGGTAATATTGCAAAATTGAAAAATCAGCATATTTTGCTGCGTGGTTACAAGAGTGCTGAAACAAATTCATGACTCCTGGGAAAAATCAAGGAGTAGCTCTATACCTTGACATAATAACGTTAATTGATTTGAAAATTTAATTCGAAAAGTAATTTATTGAGATTGCATTTTAATTGTTGTTTTCAATGTCTGTAAGAAGTACCTGATGTCTTTAGCGGATATTTCGGGAAAAATATACTGCGCCTCAATCGCAAGAATCTCATGATTACACGAATTCATGTAATAGAATAGGAGAGGTTGATTTCTGTCTCTGTTCGCTTTCGGTTTTTTAAAATTTCAATTGGCTGAAATGTTCAATTTAGATCGCATGTATTCATTGATAACCTGCTCGCTGCAGGACTGGGTAATATTGCGAAATTGAAAAATTAGCATATTTTGCTGCGTGGTTATGAGAGTGCTAAAATGATCTCATGACTCCTGGGAAAAATCAAGGAATAGCTCTATATATAGAGACCTAATAACGTTAATTGATTCCAAAATTTAATTCGAAAAGTTATTCTATTGAGATTGCATTTTGATTGTCTTTTTCAATGTCTGTAAGAAATACCTGATGTCTTCAGATGATATTTCGTGAAAAATATACTGCGCCCCAATCACAAGAATCTCATTATTACACGAATTCACGTGATAGAATATCATAGGTTGATTTCTGTCTGTGTTCGCTTTCGGTTTCTTAAAATTTCAATTGGCTGAATAGTTCAATTAAGATCGCAAGTATTCATGGATAGCCTGCTCGCTGCAGGACTGGGTAATATTGCGAAATTGAAAAATTAGCATATTTTGCTGCGTCGTTATAAGAGTGCTAAAATGATATCATGACTCCTGGGAAAAATCAAGGAATGGCTCTATATATTGACATAATAACCTTAATTGATTTGAAAATTAAATTCGAAAAGTTATTCGATTGAGATTGCATTTTGATTGTCTTTTTCAATGTCTGTAAGAAATTCCTAATGTCTTCAGATGATATTTCGTGAAAAATATACTGCGCCCCAATCGCAAGAATCTCATGATTACACGAATTCATGTAATAGCATATGAGAGGTTGATTTCTGTCTCTGTTCGCTTTCGGTTTTTTAAAATTTCAATTGGCTAAATAGTTCAATTGATATCGCATGTATTCATTGATAACCTGCTCGCTGCAGGACTGGGTAATATTGTGAGACTGAAAAATCAGCATATTTTGCTGCGTGGTTATGAGAGTGCTAAAATGATCTTATGACTCCTGGAAAAAATCAAGGAATAGCTCTATATATAGAGACCTAATAACGTTAATTGATTCCAAAATTTAATTCGAAAAGTTATTCGATTAAGATTGCATTTTGATTGTCTTTTTCAATGTCTGTAAGAAATTCCTGATGTCTTCAGATGATATTTCGTGAAAAATACACTGCGCCTCAATCGCAAGAATCTCGTGATTACACGAATTCACGTGATAGAATATAAGAGGTTGATTTCCGTATCTATTCGCTTTCGGTTATTTAAAATTTTAATTCGCTGAATAGTTAAATTTAGATCGCAAGTATTCATGGATAATCTGCCCGCTACAGAACTTGGTAATATTGCAAAATTGAAAAATCAGCATATTTTGCTGCGTGGTTACAAGAGTGCTGAAACAAATTCATGACTCCTGGGAAAAATCGAGGGGTAGCTCTATATCTTGACATAATAACGTTAATTAATTTGAAAATTTAATTCGAAAAGTTATTTTATTGAGATTGCATTTTAATTGTTCTTTTCAATGTCTGTAAAAAATACCTGATGTCATCAGATGATATTTCGGGAAAAATATACTGCGCCTCAATCGCAAGAATCTCATGATTACACGAATTCATGTAATAGAATATGAGAGGTTGATTTCTGTCTCTGTTCGCTTTCGGTTTTTTATAATTTCAATTGGCTGAATAGTTCAATTTAGATCGCATGTATTCATGGATAACCTGCTCGCTGCAGGACTGGGTAATATTGTGAGATTGAAAAATCAGCATATTTTGCTGCGTGGTTATGAGAGTGCTAAAATGATCTCATGACTCCTGGCAAAAATCAAGGATTGGCTCTATATATTGACATAATAACCTTAATTGATTGGTAAATTCAATTCGAAAAGTTATTCGATTAAGATTGCATTTTGATTGTCTTTTTCAATGTCTGTAAGAAATTCCTGATGTCTTCAGATGATATTTCGTGAAAAATATACTGCGCCCCAATCGCAAGAAACTCATGATTACACGAATTCACGTGATAGAATATAAGAGGTTGATTTCCGTATCTATTCGCTTTCGGTTATTTAAAATTTTTATTCGCTGAATAGTTAAATTTAGATCGCAAGTATTCATGGATAACCTGCCCGCTACAGAATTGGTAATATTGCAAAATTGAAAAATCAGCATATTTTGCTGCGTGGTTACAAGAGTGCTGAATCAAATTCATGACTTCTGGAGAAAATCAAGGAGTAGCTCTTTACCTTGACATAATAACGTTAATTGATTTGAGAATTTAATTCGAAAAGTTATTTTATTGAGATTGCATTTTAATTGTTGTTTTCAATGTCTGTAAGAAGTACCTGATGTATTTAGCGGATATTTCGGTAAAAATATACTGCGCCTCAATCGCAAGAATCTCATGATTACACGAATTCATGTAATAGAATAGGAGAGGTTGATTTCTGTCTCTGTTCGCTTGCGGTTTTTTAAAATTTCAATTGGCAGAATAGTTCAATTAAGATCGCATGTATTCATGGATAGTCTGCTCGCTGCAGGACTGGGTAATATTGCGAAATTAAAAAATTAGCATATTTTGCTGCGTAGTTATAAGAGTGCTAAAATGATCCCATGACTCCTGGGAAAAATCAAGGAATGGCTCTATATATTGACATAATAACCTTAATCGATTTGAAAATTCAATTCGAAAAGTTATTCGATTGCGATTGCATTGTGATTGTCTTTTTCAATGTCTGTAAGAAATTCCTGATGTCTTCAGATGATATTTCGTGAAAAATATACTGCGCCCCTATCGCAAGAATTTCATGATTACACAAATTCACGTGATAGAATATAATAGGTTGATTTCTGTCTGTGTTCGCTTTCGGATTTTCAAAATTTCAATTGGCTGAATAGTTTCATTAAGATCGCATGTATTCATGGATAGCCTCCTCGCTGCAGGACTGGGTAATATTGAGAAATTGAAAAATCAGCATATTTTGCTGCGTGGTTATAGGAGTGCTAAAATGATCTCATGACTCCTGGGAAAAATCAAGGAATGGCTCTATATATTGACATAATAAACTTAATTGATTCCAAAATTTAATTCGAAAAGTTATTCTATTGAGATTGCATTTTGATTGTCTTTTTCAATGTCTGTAAGAAATTCCCGATGTCTTCAGATGATATTTCGTGAAAAATATACTGCGCCCCAATCGCAAGAATCTCATGATTACACGAATTCATGTAATAGAATATGGGAGGTTGATTTCTGTCTCTGTTCGCTTTCGGTTTTTTAAAATTTCAATTGGCTAAATAGTTCAATTGATAGCGCATGTATTCATTGATAACCTGCTCGCTGCAGGACTGGGTAATATTGTGAGACTGAAAAATCAGCATATTTTGCTGCGTGGTTATGAGAGTGCTAAAATGATCTCATGACTCCTGGGAAAAATCAAGGAATAGCTCTATATATAGAGACCTAATAACGTTAATTGATTCCAAAATTTAATTCGAAAAGTTATTCTATTGTGATTGCATTTTGATTGTCTTTTTCAATGTCTGTCAGAAATACCTGATGTCTTCAGATGATATTTCGTAAAAAATATACTGCGCCCCAATCGCAAGAATCTCATTATTACACGAATTCACGTGATAGAATATCATAGGTTGCTTTCTGTCTGTGTTCGCTTTCGGTTTTTTTAAATTTCAATTGGCTGAATAGTTCAATTAAGATCGCAAGTATTCATGGATAGCCTGCTCGCTGCAGGACTGGGTAATATTGTGAGATTGAAAAATCAGCATATTTTGCTGCGTGGTTATAGGAGTGCTAAAATGATCTCATGACTCCTGGGAAAAATCAAGGAATGGCTCTATATATTGACATAATAAACTTAATTGATTCCAAAATTTAATTCGAAAAGTTATTCTATTGAGATTGCATTTTGATTGTCTTTTTCAATGTCTGTAAGAAATAACTGATGTCTTCAGATGATATTTCGTGAAAAATATACTGCGCCCCAATCGCAAGAATCTCATGATTCCACGAATTCATGTAATAGAATATGAGAGGTTGATTTCTGTCTCTGTTCGCTTTCGGTTTTTGAAAATTTCAATTGGCTAAATAGTTCAATTGATATCGCATGTATTCATTGATAACCAGCTCGCTGCAGGACTGGGTAATATTGTGAGACTGAAAAATCAGCATATTTTGCTGCGTGGTTATGAGAGTGCTAAAACGATCTTATGACTCCTAGGAAAAATCAAGGAATAGCTCTATATATAGAGACCTAATAACGTTAATTGATTCCAAAATTTAATTCGAAAAGTTATTCGATTAAGATTGCATTTTGATTGTCTTTTTCAATGTCTGTAAGAAATTCCTGATGTCTTCAGATGATATTTCGTGAAAAATACACTGCGCCTCAATCGCAAGAATCTCGTGATTACACGAATTCACGTGATAGAATATAAGAGGTTGATTTCCGTATCTATTCGCTTTCGGTTATTTAAAATTTTAATTCGCTGAATAGTTAAATTTAGATCGCAAGTATTCATGGATAATCTGCCCGCTACAGAACTTGGTAATATTGCAAAATTGAAAAATCAGCATATTTTGCTGCGTGGTTACAAGAGTGCTGAAACAAATTCATGACTCCTGGGAAAAATCGAGGGGTAGCTCTATATCTTGACATAATAACGTTAATTAATTTGAAAATTGAATTCGAAAAGTTATTTTATTGAGATTGCATTTTAATTGTTCTTTTCAATGTCTGTAAAAAATACCTGATGTCATCAGATGATATTTCGGGAAAAATATACTGCGCCTCAATCGCAAGAATCTCATGATTGCACGAATTCCTGTAATAGAATATAATAGGTTGATTTCTGTCTGTGTTCGCTTTCGGTTTTTTAAAATTTCAATTGGCTGAATAGTTCAATTAAGATCGCATGTATTCATGTATAGCCTGCTCGCTGCAGGACTGTGTAATATTGCGAAATTAAAAAATTAGCATATTTTGCTGCGTGGTCATAAAAGTGCTAAAATGATCTTATGAGTCCTGGGAAAAATCAAAGAATGGCTCTATATATTGACATAATAAACTTAATTGATTTGAAAATTCAATTCGAAAAGTTATTCGATTGAGATTGCATTTTGATTGTTGTCTTCAATGTCTGTAAAAAATACCTGATGTCATCAGATGATATTTCGGGAAAAATATACTGCGCCTCAATCGCAAGAATCTCATGATTACACGAATTCATGTAAGAGAATATGAGAGGTTGATTTTTGTCTCTGTTCGCTTTCGGTTTTTATAAATATCAATTGGCTAAATAGTTCAATTGATATCGCATGTATTCATTGATAACCTGCTCGCTGCAGGACTAGGTAATATTGTGAGATGAAAAATCAGCATATTTTGCTGCGTGGTTATGAGAGTGCTAAAATGATCTCATGACTTCTAGGAAAAATAAAGGAATAGCTCTATATATAAAGACCTAATAACGTTAATTGATTCCAAAATTTAATTCGAAAAGTTATTCTATTGAGATTGCATTTTGATTGTCTTTTTCAATGTCTGTAAGAAATTCCTGATGTCTTCAGATGATATTTCGTGAAAAATACACTGCGCCTCAATCGCAAGAATCTCATGATTACACGAATTCACGTGATAGAATATAAGAGGTTGATTTCCGTATCTATTCGCTTTCGGTTATTTAAAATTTTAATTCGCTGAATAGTTGAATTTAGATCGCAAGTATTCATGGATAATCTGCCCGCTACAGAACTTGGTAATATTGCAAAATTGAAAAATCAGCATATTTTGCTGCGTGGTTACAAGAGTGCTGAAACAAATTCATGACTCCTGGGAAAAATCGAGGGGTAGCTCTATATCTTGACATAATAACGTTAATTAATTTGAAAATTTAATTCGAAAAGTTATTTTATTGAGATTGCATTTTAATTGTTCTTTTCAATGTCTGTAAAAAATACCTGATGTCATCAGATGATATTTCGGGAAAAATATACTGCGCCTCAATCGCAAGACTCTCATGATTACACGAATTCATGTAATAGAATATGAGAGGTTGATTTCTGTCTCTGTTCGCTTTCGGTTTTTTATAATTTCAATTGGCTGAATAGTTCAATTTAGATCGCATGTATTCATGGATAACCTGCTCGCTGCAGGACTGGGTAATATTGTGAGATTGAAAAATCAGCATATTTTGCTGCGTGGTTATGAGAGTGCTAAAATGATCTCATGACTCCTGGCAAAAATCAAGGATTGGCTCTATATATTGACATAATAACCTTAATTGATTGGAAAATTCAATTCGAAAAGTTATTCGATTAAGATTGCATTTTGATTGTCTTTTTCAATGTCTGTAAGAAATTCCTGATGTCTTCAGATGATATTTCGTGAAAAATATACTGCGCCTCAATCGCAAGAATCTCATGATTACACGAATTCACGTGATAGAATATAAGAGGTTGATTTCCGTATCTATTCGCTTTCGGTTATTTAAAATTTTAATTCGCTGAATAGTTAAATTTAGATCGCAAGTATTCATGGATAATCTGCCCGCTACAGAACTTGGTAATATTGCAAAATTGAAAAATCAGCATATTTTGCTGCGTGGTTACAAGAGTGCTGAAACAAATTCATGACTCCTGGGAAAAATCGAGGGGTAGCTCTATATCTTGACATAATAACGTTAATTAATTTGAAAATTTAATTCGAAAAGTTATTTTATTGAGATTGCATTTTAATTGTTCTTTTCAATGTCTGTAAAAAATACCTGATGTCATCAGATGATATTTCGGGAAAAATATACTGCGCCTCAATCGCAAGACTCTCATGATTACACGAATTCATGTAATAGAATATGAGAGGTTGATTTCTGTCTCTGTTCGCTTTCAGTTTTTTATAATTTCAATTGGCTGAATAGTTCAATTTAGATCGCATGTATTCATGGATAACTCGCTCGCTGCAGGACTGGGTAATATTGTGAGATTGAAAAATCAGCATATTTTGCTGCGTGGTTATGAGAGTGCTAAAATGATCTCATGACTCCTGGCAAAAATCAAGGATTGGCTCTATATATTGACATAATAACCTTAATTGATTGGAAAATTCAATTCGAAAAGTTATTCGATTAAGATTGCATTTTGATTGTCTTTTTCAATGTCTGTAAGAAATTCCTGATGTCTTCAGATGATATTTCGTGAAAAATATACTGCGCCCCAATCGCAAGAATTTCATAATTACACGAATTCACGTGATAGAATATAAGAGGTTGATTTCCGTATCTATTCGCTTTCGGTTATTTAAAATTTTTATTCGCTGAATAGTTAAATTTAGATCGCAAGTATTCATGGATAACCTGCCCGCTACAGAACTTGGTAATATTGCAAAATTGAAAAATCAGCATATTTTGCTGCGTGGTTACAAGAGTGCTGAATCAAATTCATGACTTCTGGGAAAAATCAAGGAGTAGCTCTTTACCTTGACATAATAACGTTAATTGATTTGAAAATTTAATTCGAAAAGTTATTTTATTGAGATTGCATTTTAATTGTTGTTTTCAATGTCTGTAAGAAGTACCTGATGTAGTTAGCGGATATTTCGGGAAAAATATACTGCGCCTCAATCGCAAGAATCTCATGATTACACGAATTCATGTAATAGAATAGGAGAGGTTGATTTCTGTCTCTGTTCGCTTTCGGTTTTTTAAAATTTCAATTGGCTGAATAGTTCAATTTAGATCGCATGTATTCATGGATAACCTGCTCGCTGCAGGACTGGGTAATATTGTGAGATTGAAAAATCAGCATATTTTGATGCGTGGTTATGAGAGTGCTAAAATGATCTCATGACTCCTGGCAAAAATCAAGGATTGGCTCTATATATTGACATAATAACCTTAATTGATTGGAAAATTCAATTCGAAAAGTTATTCGATTAAGATTGCATTTTGATTGTCCTTTTCAATGTCTGTAAGAAATTCCTGAAGTCTTCAGATGATATTTCGTGAAAAATACACTGCGCCTCAATCGCAAGAATCTCGTGATTACACGAATTCACGTGATAGAATATAAGAGGTTGATTTCCGTATCTATTCGCTTTCGGTTATTTAAAATTTTAATTCGCTGAATAGTTAAATTTAGATCGCAAGAATTCATGGATAATCTGCCCGCTACAGAACTTGGTAATATTGCAAAATTGAAAAATCAGCATATTTTGCTGCGTGGTTACAAGAGTGCTGAAACAAATTCATGACTCCTGGGAAAAATCGAGGGGTAGCTCTATATCTTGACATAATAACGTTAATTAATTTGAAAATTTAATTCGAAAAGTTATTTTATTGAGATTGCATTTTAATTGTTCTTTTCAATGTCTGTAAAAAATACCTGATGTCATCAGATGATATTTCGGGAAAAATATACTGCGCCTCAATCGCAAGACTCTCATGATTACACGAATTCATGTAATAGAATATGAGAGGTTGATTTCTGTCTCTGTTCGCTTTCGGTTTTTTATAATTTCAATTGGCTGAATAGTTCAATTTAGATCGCATGTATTCATGGATAACCTGCTCGCTGCAGGACTGGGTAATATTGTGAGATTGAAAAATCAGCATATTTTGCTGCGTGGTTATGAGAGTGCTAAAATGATCTCATGACTCCTGGCAAAAATCAAGGATTGGCTCTATATATTGACATAATAACCTTAATTGATTGGAAAATTCAATTCGAAAAGTTATTCGATTAAGATTGCATTTTGATTGTCTTTTTCAATGTCTGTAAGAAATTCCTGATGTCTTCAGATGATATTTCGTGAAAAATATACTGCGCCCCAATCGCAAGAATTTCATAATTACACGAATTCACGTGATAGAATATAAGAGGTTGATTTCCGTATCTATTCGCTTTCGGTTATTTAAAATTTTTATTCGCTGAATAGTTAAATTTAGATCGCAAGTATTCATGGATAACCTGCCCGCTACAGAACTTGGTAATATTGCAAAATTAAAAAATCAGCATATTTTGCTGCGTGGTTACAAGAGTGCTGAATCAAATTTATGACTTCTGGGAAAAATTAAGGAGTAGCTCTTTACCTTGACATAATAACGTTAATTGATTTGAAAATTTAATTCGAAAAGTTATTTTATTGAGATTGCATTTTAATTGTTGTTTTCAATGTCTGTAAGAAGTACCTGATGTATTTAGCGGATATTTCGGGAAAAATATACTGCGCCTCAATCGCAAGAATCTCATGATTACACGAATTCATGTAATAGAATAGGAGAGGTTGATTTCTGTCTCTGTTCGCTTTCGGTTTTTTAAAATTTCAATTAGCTGAATAGTTCAATTTAGATCGCATGTATTCATGGATAACCTGCTCGCTGCAGGACTGGGTAATATTGTGAGATTGAAAAATCAGCATATTTTGCTGCGTGGTTATGAGAGTGCTAAAATGATCTCATGACTCCTGGCAAAAATCAAGGATTGGCTCTATATATTGACATAATAACCTTAATTGATTGGAAAATTCAATTCGAAAAGTTATTCGATTAAGATTGCATTTTGATTGTCTTTTTCAATGTCTGTAAAAAATTCCTGATGTCTTCAGATGATATTTCGTGAAAAATACACTGCGCCTCAATCGCAAGAATCTCGTGATTACACGAATTCACGTGATAGAATATAAGAGGTTGATTTCCGTATCTATTCGCTTTCGGTTATTTAAAATTTTAATTCGCTGAATAGTTGAATTTAGATCGCAAGTATTCATGGATAATCTGCCCGCTACAGAACTTGGTAATATTGCAAAATTGAAAAATCAGCATATTTTGCTGCGTGGTTACAAGAGTGCTGAAACAAATTCATGACTCCTGGGAAAAATCGAGGGGTAGCTCTATATCTTGACATAATAACGTTAATTAATTTGAAAATTTAATTCGAAAAGTTATTTTATTGAGATTGCATTTTAATTGTTCTTTTCAATGTCTGTAAAAAATACCTGATGTCATCAGATGATATTTCGGGAAAAATATACTGCGCCTCAATCGCAAGAATCTCATGATTACACGAATTCATGTAATAGAATATGAGAGGTTGATTTCTGTCTCTGTTCGCTTTCGGTTTTTTATAATTTCAATTGGCTGAATAGTTCAATTTAGATCGCATGTATTCATGGATAACCTGCTCGCTGCAGGACTGGGTAATATTGTGAGATTGAAAAATCAGCATATTTTGCTGCGTGGTTATGAGAGTGCTAAAATGATCTCATGACTCCTGGCAAAAATCAAGGATTGGCTCTATATATTGACATAATAACCTTAATTGATTGGAAAATTCAATTCGAAAAGTTATTCGATTAAGATTGCATTTTGATTGTCTTTTTCAATGTCTGTAAGAAATTCCTGATGTCTTCAGATGATATTTCGTGAAAAATATACTGCGCCCCAATCGCAAGAATTTCATAATTACACGAATTCACGTGATAGAATATAAGAGGTTGATTTCCGTATCTATTCGCTTTCGGTTATTTAAAATTTTTATTCGCTGAATAGTTAAATTTAGATCGCAAGTATTCATGGATAACCTGCCCGCTACAGAACTTGGTAATATTGCAAAATTGAAAAATCAGCATATTTTGCTGCGTGGTTACAAGAGTGCTGAATCAAATTCATGACTTCTGGGAAAAATCAAGGAGTAGCTCTTTACCTTGACATAATAACGTTAATTGATTTGAGAATTTAATTCGAAAAGTTATTTTATTGAGATTGCATTTTAATTGTTGTTTTCAATGTCTGTAAGAAGTACCTGATATATTGAGCGGATATTTCGGGAAAAATATACTGCGCCTCAATCGCAAGAATCTCATGATTACACGAATTCATGTAATAGAATAGGAGAGGTTGATTTCTGTCTCTGTTCGCTTGCGGTTTTTTAAAATTTCAATTGGCTGAATAGTTCAATTGATATCGCATGTATTCATTGATAACCTGCTCGCTGCAGGACTGGGTAATATTGTGAGACTGAAAAATCAGCATATTTTGCTGCGTGGTTATAAGAGTGCTAAAATGATCCCATGACTCCTGGGAAAAATCAAGGAATGGCTCTATATATTGACATAATAACCTTAATCGATTTGAAAATTCAATTCGAAAAGTTATTCGATTGCGATTGCATTGTGATTGTCTTTTTCAATGTCTGTAAGAAATTTCTGATGTCTTCAGATGATATTTCGTGAAAAATATACTGCGCCCCAATCGCAAGAATCTCATGATTACACGAATTCATGTAATAGAATATGGGAGGTTGATTTCTGTCTCTGTTCGCTTTCGGTTTTTTAAAATTTCAATTGGCTCAATAGTTCAATTGATATCGCATGTATTCATTGATAACCTGCTCGCTGCAGAACTGGGTAATATTGTGAGACTGAAAAATCAGCATATTTTGCTGCGTGGTTATGAGAGTGCTAAAATGATCTCATGACTCCTGGGAAAAATCAAGGAATAGCTCTATATATAGAGACCTAATAACGTTAATTGATTCCAAAATTTAATTCGAAAAGTGATTCTATTGTGATTGCATTTTGATTGTCTTTTTCAATGTCTGTAAGAAATACCTGATGTCTTCAGATGATATTTCGTAAAAAATATACTGCGCCCCAATCGCAAGAATCTCATTATTACACGAATTCACGTGATAGAATATCATAGGTTGCTTTCTGTCTGTGTTCGCTTTCGGTTTTTTTAAATTTCAATTGGCTGAATAGTTCAATTAAGATCGCAAGTATTCATGGATAGCCTGCTCGCTGCAGGACTGGGTAATATTGTGAGATTGAAAAATCAGCATATTTTGCTGCGTGGTTATAGGAGTGCTAAAATGATCTCATGACTCCTGGGAAAAATCAAGGAATGGCTCTATATATTGACATAATAAACTTAATTGATTCCAAAATTTAATTCGAAAAGTTATTCTATTGAGATTGCATTTTGATTGTCTTTTTCAATGTCTGTAAGAAATAACTGATGTCTTCAGATGATATTTCGTGAAAAATATACTGCGCCCCAATCGCAAGAATCTCAGGATTCCACGAATTCATGTAATAGAATATGAGAGGTTGATTTCTGTCTCTGTTCGCTTTCGGTTTTTTAAAATTTCAATTGGCTAAATAGTTCAATTGATATCGCATGTATTCATTGATAACCAGCTCGCTGCAGGACTGGGTAATATTGTGAGACTGAAAAATCAGCATATTTTGCTGCGTGGTTATGAGAGTGCTAAAATGATCTTATGACTCCTAGGAAAAATCAAGGAATAGCTCTATATATATTGACATAATAACCTTAATTGATTTGAAAATTCAATTCGAAAAGTTATTCGATTGCGATTGCATTTTGATTGTCTTTTTCAATGTCTGTAAGAAATTTCTGATGTCTTCAGATGATATTTCGTGAAAAATAGACTGCGTTCCAATCGCAAGAATCTCATGAATGCACGAATTCCTGTAATAGAATATAATAGGTTGATTTCTGTCTGTGTTCGCTTTCGGTTTTTTAAAATTTCAATTGGCTGAATAGTTCAATTAAGATCGCATGTATTCATGTATAGCCTGCTCGCTGCAGGACTGTGTAATATTGCGAAATTAAAAAATTAGCATATTTTGCTGCGTGGTTATAAAAGTGCTAAAATGATCTTATGAGTCCTGGGAAAAATCAAGGAATGGCTCTATATATTGACATAATAAACTTAATTGATTTGAAAATTCAATTCGAAGAGTTATTCGATTGAGATTGCATATTGATTGTATTTTTCAATGTCTGTAAGAAATACCTGATGTCTTCAGATGATATTTCGTTAAAAATATACTGCGCCCCAATCGCAAGAATCTCATGATTACACGAATTCACGTGATAGAATATAATAGGTTGATTTCTGTCTGTGTTCGCTTTCGGTTTTTCAAAATTTCAATTGGCTGAATAGTTCAATTAAGATCGCATGTATTCTTGGATAGCCTGCTCGCTGCAGGACTGGGTAATATTGCGAAATTGAAAAATTAGCATATTTTGCTGCGTGGTTATAAGAGTGCTAAAATGATCCCATGACTCCTGGGAAAAATCAAGGAATGGCTCTATATATTGACATGATAACCTTAATTGATTTGAAAATTCAATTCGAAAAGTTATTCGATTGAGATTGCATTTTGATTGTTGTCTTCAATGTCTGTAAAAAATACCTGATGTCATCAGATGATATTTCGGGAAAAATATACTGCGCCTCAATCGCAAGAATCTCATGATTACACGAATTCACGTAAGAGAATATGAGAGGTTGATTTTTGTCTCTGTTCGCTTTCGGTTTTTATACATATCAATTGGCTAAATAGTTCAATTGATATCGCATGTATTCATTGATAACCTGCTCGCTGCAGGACTAGGTAATATTGTGAGATGAAAAATCAGCATATTTTGCTGCGTGGTTATGAGAGTGCTAAAATGATCTCATGACTTCTAGGAAAAATAAAGGAATAGCTCTATATATAGAGACCTAATAACGTTAATTGATTCCAAAATTTAATTCGAAAAGTTATTCTATTGAGATTGCATTTTGATTGTCTTTTTCAATGTCTGCAAGAAATACCTGATGTCTTCAGATGATATTTCGAGGAAAATATACTGCGCCCCAATCGCAAGAATTTCCTGATTACACGAATTAACGTAATAGAATATAAGAGGTTGATTTCCGTATCTATTCGCTTTCGGTTATTTAAAATTTTAATTCGCTGAATAGTTGAATTTAGATCGCAATTATTCATGGATAACCTGCCCGCTACAGAACTTGGTAATATTGCAAAATTGAAAAAACAGCATATTTTGCTGCGTGGTTACAAGAGTGCTGAAACAAATTCATGACTCCTGGGAAAAATCAAGGAGTAGCTCTATACCTTGACATAATAACGTTAATTGATTTGAAAATTTAATTCGAAATGTTATTTTATTGAGATTGCAGTTTAATTGTTGTTGTCAATGTCTGTAAGAAGTACCTGATGTCTTTAGCAGATATTTCGGGAAAAATATACTGCGCCTCAATCGCAAGAATCGCATGATTACACGAATTCATGTAATAGAATAGGAGAGGTTGATTTCTGTCTGTGTTCGCTTTCGGTTTTTCAAAATTTCAATTGGCTGAATAGTTCAATTAAGATCGCATGTATTCTTGGATAGCCTGCTCGCTGCAGGACTGGGTAATATTGCGAAATTGAAAAATTAGCATATTTTGCTGCGTGGTTATAAGAGTGCTAAAATGATCCCATGACTCCTGGGAAAAATCAAGGAATGGCTCTATATATTGACATGATAACCTTAATTGATTTGAAAATTCAATTCGAAAAGTTATTCGATTGAGATTGCATTTTGATTGTTGTCTTCAATGTCTGTAAAAAATACCTGATGTCATCAGATGATATTTCGGGAAAAATATACTGCGCCTCAATCGCAAGAATCTCATGATTACACGAATTCACGTGATAGAATATAAGAGGTTGATTTCCGTATCTATTCGCTTTCGGTTATTTAAAATTTTAATTCGCTGAATAGTTAAATTTAGATCGCAAGTATTCATGGATAATCTGCCCGCTACAGAACTTGGTAATATTGCAAAATTGAAAAATCAGCATATTTTGCTGCGTGGTTACAAGAGTGCTGAAACAAATTCATGACTCCGTGGAAAAATCGAGGGGTAGCTCTATATCTCGACATAATAACGTTAATTAATTTGAAAATTTAATTCGAAAAGTTATTTTATTGAGATTGCTTTTTGACTGTCTTTTTCAATGTCTGTAAGAAATACCTGATGTCTTCAGATGATATTTCGTGAAAAATATACTGCGCCCTAATCGCAAGAATCTCATGATTACACGAATTCACGTGATAGAATATAATAGGTTGATTTGTGTCTGTGTTCGCTTTCGGTTTTTTAAAATTTCAATCGGCTGAATAGTTCAATTAAGATCGCATGTATTCATGGATAGCCTCCTCGCTGCAGGACTAGGTAATATTGCGAAATTGAAAAATTAGCATATTTTGCTTCGTGGTTATGAGAGCTCAAACATGATCTCATGACTCCTGGGAAAAATCAAGAAATGGCTCTATATATTGACATAATAACCTTAATTAATTTGAAAATTCAATTCGAAAAGTTATTCGATTGAGATTGCATAATGATTGTCTTTTTCAATGTCTGTAAGAAATTCCTGATGTCTTCAGATGATATTTCGTGAAAAATATACTGCGCCCCAATCGCAAGAATCTCATGATTACACGAATTAACGTGATAGAATATAATAGGTTGATTTCTGTCTCTGTTCGCTTTCTGTTTTTTAAAATTTCAATTCGCTAAACAGTTCAATTTAGATCGCATGTCTTCATGAATTACTTGCTTGCTGCAGGACACTGTATTATTGTGAAATTAAAAAATCAGCATATTTTGCTGCGTGGATATAGGAGTGCTAAAATGATCTCATGACTCCCGGGGGAAATCAAGGAATGGCTCTATATATTGACATAATAACGTTAATTGATTTTAAAATTCAATTCGAAAAGTTATTCGATTGAGATTGCATTTTGATTGTTGTTTTCAATGTATGTAAAAAACACCTGATGTCATCAGATGATATTTCGAGGAAAATATACTGCGCCCCAATCGCAAGAATTTCATAATTACACGAATTCACGTGATAGAATATAAGAGGTTGATTTCCGTATCTATTCGCTTTCGGTTATTTAAAATTTTAATTCGCTGAATAGTTAAATTTAGATCGCAAGTATTTATAGATAACCTGCCCGCTACAGAACTTGGGAATATTGCAAAATTGAAAAATCAGCATATTTTGCTGCGTGGTTATGAGAGTGCTAAAATGATCTCATGACTTCAAGGAAAAATCAAGGAATAGCTCTATATATAGAGACCTAATAACGTTAATTGATTCCAAAATTAAATTCGAAAAGTTATTCTATTGAGATTGCATTTTGATTGTCTTTTTCAATGTCTGTAAGAAATACCTGATGTCTTCAGATGATATTTCGGGAAAAATATACTGCGTCCCAATCGCAAGAATCTCATGATTACACGAATTCACGTGATAGAATATAATAGGTTGATTTCTGTCTGTGTTCGCTTTCGGTTTTTTAAAATTTCAATTATCTGAATAGTTCAATTAAGATTGCATGAATTCATGGATAGCCTGCTCGCTGCAGGACTGGGTAATATTGCGAAATTAAAAAATTAGCATATTTTGCTGCGTGGTTATAAGAGTGCTAAAATGATCCCATGACTCCTGGGAAAAATCAAGGAATGGCTCTATATATTGACATAAGAACCTTAATTGATTTGAAAATTCAATTCGAAAAGTTATTCGATTGCGATTGCATTGTGATTGTCTTTTTCAACGTCTGTAAGAAATTCCTGATGTCTTCAGATGATATTTCGTGAAAAATATACTGCGCTCCTATCGCAAGAATTTCATGATTACACAAATTCACGTGATAGAATATAATAGGTTGATTTCTGTCTGTGTTCGCTTTCGGTTTTTTAAAATTTCAATTGGCTGAATAGTTCAATTAAGATCGCATGTATTCATGGATAGCCTCCTCGCTGCAGGACTGGGTAATATTGCGAAATTGAAAAATTAGCATATTTTTCTGCGTGGTTATGAGAGTGCTAAAATGATCTCATGAATCCTGGGAAAAATCAAGGAATGGCTCTATTTATTGACATAATAACCTTAATTGCTTTGAAAATTCAATTCGAAAAGTTATTCGATTGAGATTGCATTTTGATTGTCTTTTTCAATGTCTGTAAGAAATTCCCGATGTCTTCAGATGATATTTCGTGTAAAATATACTGCGCCCCAATCGCAAGAATCTCATGATTACACGAATTCATGTAATAGAATATGAGAGGTTGATTTCTGTCTCTGTTCGCTTTCGGTTTTTTAAAATTTCAATTGGCTAAATAGTTCAATTGATATCGCATGTATTCATTGATAACCTGCTCGCTGCAGGACTGGGTAATATTTTGAGACTGAAAAATCAGCATATTTTGCTGCGTGGTTATGAGAGTGCTAAAATGATCTCATGACTCCTGGGAAAAATCAAGGAATAGCTTTATATATAGAGACCTAATAACGTTAATTGATTCCAAAATTTAATTCGAAAAGTTATTCTATTGAGATTGCACTTGGATTGTCTTTTTCAATGTCTGTAAGAAATACCTGATGTCTTCAGATGATATTTCGTGAAAAATATACTGCGCCCCAATCGCAAGAATCTTATTATTACACGAATTCACGTGATAGAATATCATAGGTTGATTTCTGTCTGTGTTCGCTTTCGGTTTTTTAAAATTTCAATTGGCTGAATAGTTCAATTATGATCGCAAGTATTCATGGATAGCCTGCTCGCTGCAGGACTGGGTAATATTGCGAAATTGAAAAATTAGCATATTTTGCTGCGTCGTTATAAGAGTGCTAAAATGATCTTATGACTCCTGGGAAAAATCAAGGAATGGCTCTATATATTGACATAATAACCTGAATTGATTTGAAAATTCAATTCGAAAAGTTATTCGATTGAGATTGCATTTTGATTGTTCTTTTCAATGTCTGTAAAAAATACCTGATGTCATCAGATGATATTTCGGGAAAAATATACTGCGCATCAATCGCAAGAATCTCATGATTACACGAATTCACGTAATAGAATATTGGAGGTTGATTTCTGTCTCTGTTCGCTTTCGGTTTTTTATAATTTCAATTGGCTAAATAGTTCAATTGATATCGCATGTATTCATTGATAACCTGCTCGCTGCAGGACTGGGTAATATTGTGAGATTGAAAAATTAGCATATTTTGCTGCGTGGTTATGAGAGTGCAAACATGATCTCATGACTCCTGGGAAAAATCAAGGAATGGCTCTATATATTGACATAATAACCTTAATTGATTTGAAAATTCAATTCGAAAAGTTATTCGATTGAGATTGCATTATGATTGTCTTTTTCAATGTCTGTAAGAAATTCCTGATGTCTTCAGATGATATTTCGTGAAAAATATACTGCGCCCCAATCGCAAGAATCTCATGATTACACGAATTCAGGTGATAGAATATAAGAGGTTTATTTCTGTCTCTGTTCGCTTTCGGTTTTTTAAAATTTCAATTCGCTGAACGGTTCAATTTAGATCGCATGTCTTCATGAATAACTTGCTCGCTGCAGGACTGGGTAATATTGTGAGATTAAAAAATCAGCATATTTTGCTGCGTGGTTATAGAAGTGCTACAATGATCTCATGACTCCCGGAGAAAATCAAGGAATGGCTCTATATATTGACATAATAACGTTAATTGATTTGAAAATTCAATTCGAAAAGTTATTCGATTGAGATTGCATTTTGATTGTTGTTTTCAATGTCTGTAAAAAATACCTGATGTCATCAGATGATATTTCGAGGAAAATATACTGCGCCCCAATCGCAAGTATTCCATGATTACACGAATTCACGTGATAGAATATGAGAGGTTGATTTCCGTATGTATTCGCTTTCGGTTATTTAAAATTTTAATTCGCTGAATAGTTAAATTTAGATCGCAAGTATTCATGAATAACCTGCCCGCTACAGAACTTGGTAATATTGCAAAATTGAAAAATCAGCATATTTTGCTGCGTGGTTACAAGAGTGCTGAAACAAATTCATGACTCCTGGGAAAAATCAAGGAGTAGCTCTATACCTTGACATAATAACGTTAATTGATTTGAAAATTTAATTCGAAAAGTAATTTATTGAGATTGCATTTTAATTGTTGTTTTCAATGTCTGTAAGAAGTACCTGATGTCTTTAGCGGATATTTCGGGAAAAATATACTGCGCCTCAATCGCAAGAATCTCATGATTACACGAATTCATGTAATAGAATAGGAGAGGTTGATTTCTGTCTCTGTTCGCTTTCGGTTTTTTAAAATTTCAATTGGCTGAAATGTTCAATTTAGATCGCATGTATTCATTGATAACCTGCTCGCTGCAGGACTGGGTAATATTGCGAAATTGAAAAATTAGCATATTTTGCTGCGTGGTTATGAGAGTGCTAAAATGATCTCATGACTCCTGGGAAAAATCAAGGAATAGCTCTATATATAGAGACCTAATAACGTTAATTGATTCCAAAATTTAATTCGAAAAGTTATTCTATTGAGATTGCATTTTGATTGTCTTTTTCAATGTCTGTAAGAAATACCTGATGTCTTCAGATGATATTTCGTGAAAAATATACTGCGCCCCAATCACAAGAATCTCATTATTACACGAATTCACGTGATAGAATATCATAGGTTGATTTCTGTCTGTGTTCGCTTTCGGTTTCTTAAAATTTCAATTGGCTGAATAGTTCAATTAAGATCGCAAGTATTCATGGATAGCCTGCTCGCTGCAGGACTGGGTAATATTGCGAAATTGAAAAATTAGCATATTTTGCTGCGTCGTTATAAGAGTGCTAAAATGATATCATGACTCCTGGGAAAAATCAAGGAATGGCTCTATATATTGACATAATAACCTTAATTGATTTGAAAATTAAATTCGAAAAGTTATTCGATTGAGATTGCATTTTGATTGTCTTTTTCAATGTCTGTAAGAAATTCCTGATGTCTTCAGATGATATTTCGTGAAAAATATACTGCGCCCCAATCGCAAGAATCTCATGATTACACGAATTCATGTAATAGCATATGAGAGGTTGATTTCTGTCTCTGTTCGCTTTCGGTTTTTTAAAATTTCAATTGGCTAAATAGTTCAATTGATATCGCATGTATTCATTGATAACCTGCTCGCTGCAGGACTGGGTAATATTGTGAGACTGAAAAATCAGCATATTTTGCTGCGTGGTTATGAGAGTGCTAAAATGATCTTATGACTCCTGGAAAAAATCAAGGAATAGCTCTATATATAGAGACCTAATAACGTTAATTGATTCCAAAATTTAATTCGAAAAGTTATTCGATTAAGATTGCATTTTGATTGTCTTTTTCAATGTCTGTAAGAAATTCCTGATGTCTTCAGATGATATTTCGTGAAAAATACACTGCGCCTCAATCGCAAGAAACTCATGATTACACGAATTCACGTGATAGAATATAAGAGGTTGATTTCCGTATCTATTCGCTTTCGGTTATTTAAAATTTTAATTCGCTGAATAGTTAAATTTAGATCGCAAGTATTCATGGATAATCTGCCCGCTACAGAACTTGGTAATATTGCAAAATTGAAAAATCAGCATATTTTGCTGCGTGGTTACAAGAGTGCTGAAACAAATTCATGACTCCTGGGAAAAATCGAGGGGTAGCTCTATATCTTGACATAATAACGTTAATTAATTTGAAAATTTAATTCGAAAAGTTATTTTATTGAGATTGCATTTTAATTGTTCTTTTCAATGTCTGTAAAAAATACCTGATGTCATCAGATGATATTTCGGGAAAAATATACTGCGCCTCAATCGCAAGAATCTCATGATTACACGAATTCATGTAATAGAATATGAGAGGTTGATTTCTGTCTCTGTTCGCTTTCGGTTTTTTATAATTTCAATTGGCTGAATAGTTCAATTTAGATCGCATGTATTCATGGATAACCTGCTCGCTGCAGGACTGGGTAATATTGTGAGATTGAAAAATCAGCATATTTTGCTGCGTGGTTATGAGAGTGCTAAAATGATCTCATGACTCCTGGCAAAAATCAAGGATTGGCTCTATATATTGACATAATAACCTTAATTGATTGGTAAATTCAATTCGAAAAGTTATTCGATTAAGATTGCATTTTGATTGTCTTTTTCAATGTCTGTAAGAAATTCCTGATGTCTTCAGATGATATTTCGTGAAAAATATACTGCGCCCCAATCGCAAGAAACTCATGATTACACGAATTCACGTGATAGAATATAAGAGGTTGATTTCCGTATCTATTCGCTTTCGGTTATTTAAAATTTTTATTCGCTGAATAGTTAAATTTAGATCGCAAGTATTCATGGATAACCTGCCCGCTACAGAATTGGTAATATTGCAAAATTGAAAAATCAGCATATTTTGCTGCGTGGTTACAAGAGTGCTGAATCAAATTCATGACTTCTGGAGAAAATCAAGGAGTAGCTCTTTACCTTGACATAATAACGTTAATTGATTTGAGAATTTAATTCGAAAAGTTATTTTATTGAGATTGCATTTTAATTGTTGTTTTCAATGTCTGTAAGAAGTACCTGATGTATTTAGCGGATATTTCGGTAAAAATATACTGCGCCTCAATCGCAAGAATCTCATGATTACACGAATTCATGTAATAGAATAGGAGAGGTTGATTTCTGTCTCTGTTCGCTTGCGGTTTTTTAAAATTTCAATTGGCAGAATAGTTCAATTAAGATCGCATGTATTCATGGATAGTCTGCTCGCTGCAGGACTGGGTAATATTGCGAAATTAAAAAATTAGCATATTTTGCTGCGTAGTTATAAGAGTGCTAAAATGATCCCATGACTCCTGGGAAAAATCAAGGAATGGCTCTATATATTGACATAATAACCTTAATCGATTTGAAAATTCAATTCGAAAAGTTATTCGATTGCGATTGCATTGTGATTGTCTTTTTCAATGTCTGTAAGAAATTCCTGATGTCTTCAGATGATATTTCGTGAAAAATATACTGCGCCCCTATCGCAAGAATTTCATGATTACACAAATTCACGTGATAGAATATAATAGGTTGATTTCTGTCTGTGTTCGCTTTCGGATTTTCAAAATTTCAATTGGCTGAATAGTTTCATTAAGATCGCATGTATTCATGGATAGCCTCCTCGCTGCAGGACTGGGTAATATTGAGAAATTGAAAAATCAGCATATTTTGCTGCGTGGTTATAGGAGTGCTAAAATGATCTCATGACTCCTGGGAAAAATCAAGGAATGGCTCTATATATTGACATAATAAACTTAATTGATTCCAAAATTTAATTCGAAAAGTTATTCTATTGAGATTGCATTTTGATTGTCTTTTTCAATGTCTGTAAGAAATTCCCGATGTCTTCAGATGATATTTCGTGAAAAATATACTGCGCCCCAATCGCAAGAATCTCATGATTACACGAATTCATGTAATAGAATATGGGAGGTTGATTTCTGTCTCTGTTCGCTTTCGGTTTTTTAAAATTTCAATTGGCTAAATAGTTCAATTGATAGCGCATGTATTCATTGATAACCTGCTCGCTGCAGGACTGGGTAATATTGTGAGACTGAAAAATCAGCATATTTTGCTGCGTGGTTATGAGAGTGCTAAAATGATCTCATGACTCCTGGGAAAAATCAAGGAATAGCTCTATATATAGAGACCTAATAACGTTAATTGATTCCAAAATTTAATTCGAAAAGTTATTCTATTGTGATTGCATTTTGATTGTCTTTTTCAATGTCTGTCAGAAATACCTGATGTCTTCAGATGATATTTCGTAAAAAATATACTGCGCCCCAATCGCAAGAATCTCATTATTACACGAATTCACGTGATAGAATATCATAGGTTGCTTTCTGTCTGTGTTCGCTTTCGGTTTTTTTAAATTTCAATTGGCTGAATAGTTCAATTAAGATCGCAAGTATTCATGGATAGCCTGCTCGCTGCAGGACTGGGTAATATTGTGAGATTGAAAAATCAGCATATTTTGCTGCGTGGTTATAGGAGTGCTAAAATGATCTCATGACTCCTGGGAAAAATCAAGGAATGGCTCTATATATTGACATAATAAACTTAATTGATTCCAAAATTTAATTCGAAAAGTTATTCTATTGAGATTGCATTTTGATTGTCTTTTTCAATGTCTGTAAGAAATAACTGATGTCTTCAGATGATATTTCGTGAAAAATATACTGCGCCCCAATCGCAAGAATCTCATGATTCCACGAATTCATGTAATAGAATATGAGAGGTTGATTTCTGTCTCTGTTCGCTTTCGGTTTTTGAAAATTTCAATTGGCTAAATAGTTCAATTGATATCGCATGTATTCATTGATAACCAGCTCGCTGCAGGACTGGGTAATATTGTGAGACTGAAAAATCAGCATATTTTGCTGCGTGGTTATGAGAGTGCTAAAATGATCTTATGACTCCTAGGAAAAATCAAGGAATAGCTCTATATATAGAGACCTAATAACGTTAATTGATTCCAAAATTTAATTCGAAAAGTTATTCGATTAAGATTGCATTTTGATTGTCTTTTTCAATGTCTGTAAGAAATTCCTGATGTCTTCAGATGATATTTCGTGAAAAATACACTGCGCCTCAATCGCAAGAATCTCGTGATTACACGAATTCACGTGATAGAATATAAGAGGTTGATTTCCGTATCTATTCGCTTTCGGTTATTTAAAATTTTAATTCGCTGAATAGTTAAATTTAGATCGCAAGTATTCATGGATAATCTGCCCGCTACAGAACTTGGTAATATTGCAAAATTGAAAAATCAGCATATTTTGCTGCGTGGTTACAAGAGTGCTGAAACAAATTCATGACTCCTGGGAAAAATCGAGGGGTAGCTCTATATCTTGACATAATAACGTTAATTAATTTGAAAATTGAATTCGAAAAGTTATTTTATTGAGATTGCATTTTAATTGTTCTTTTCAATGTCTGTAAAAAATACCTGATGTCATCAGATGATATTTCGGGAAAAATATACTGCGCCTCAATCGCAAGAATCTCATGATTGCACGAATTCCTGTAATAGAATATAATAGGTTGATTTCTGTCAGTGTTCGCTTTCGGTTTTTTAAAATTTCAATTGGCTGAATAGTTCAATTAAGATCGCATGTATTCATGTATAGCCTGCTCGCTGCAGGACTGTGTAATATTGCGAAATTAAAAAATTAGCATATTTTGCTGCGTGGTCATAAAAGTGCTAAAATGATCTTATGAGTCCTGGGAAAAATCAAAGAATGGCTCTATATATTGACATAATAAACTTAATTGATTTGAAAATTCAATTCGAAAAGTTATTCGATTGAGATTGCATTTTGATTGTTGTCTTCAATGTCTGTAAAAAATACCTGATGTCATCAGATGATATTTCGTGAAAAATATACTGCGCCCCAATCGCAAGAATCTCATGATTACACGAATTCACGTGATAGAATATAATAGGTTGATTTGTGTCTGTGTTCGCTTTCGGTTTTTTAAAATTTCAATTGGCTGAATAGTTCAATTAAGATCGCATGTATTCATGGATAGCCTCCTCGCTGCAGGACTGGGTAATATTGCGAAATTGAAAAATTAGCATATTTTGCTGCGTGGTTATGAGAGTGCAAACATGATCTCATGACTCCTGGGAAAAATCAAGAAATGGCTCTATATATTGACATAATAACCTTAATTAATTTGAAAATTCAATTCGAAAAGTTATTCGATTGAGATTGCATTTTGATTGTTGTTTTCAATGTATGTAAAAAATACCTGATGTCATCAGATGATATTTCGAGGAAAATATACTGCGCCCCAATCGCAAGAATTTCATAATTACACGAATTCACGTGATAGAATATAAGAGGTTGATTTCCGTATCTATTCGCTTTCGGTTATTTAAAATTTTAATTCGCTGAATAGTTAAATTTAGATCGCAAGTATTCATAGATAACCTGCCCGCTACAGAACTTGGTAATATTGCAAAATTGAAAAATCAGCATATTTTGCTGCGTGGTTATGAGAGTGCTAAAATGATCTCATGACTTCAAGGAAAAATCAAGGAATAGCTCTATATATAGAGACCTAATAACGTTAATTGATTCCAAAATTAAATTCGAAAAGTTATTCTATTGAGATTGCATTTTGATTGTCTTTTTCAATGTCTGTAAGAAATACCTGATGTCTTCAGATGATATTTCGGGAAAAATATACTGCGTCCCAATCGCAAGAATCTCATGATTACACGAATTCACGTGATAGAATATAATAGGTTGATTTCTGTCTGTGTTCGCTTTCGGTTTTTTAAAATTTCAATTATCTGAATAGTTCAATTAAGATTGCATGAATTCATGGATAGCCTGCTCGCTGCAGGACTGGGTAATATTGCGAAATTAAAAAATTAGCATATTTTGCTGCGTGGTTATAAGAGTGCTAAAATGATCCCATGACTCCTGGGAAAAATCAAGGAATCGCTCTATATATTGACATAATAACCTTAATTGATTTGAAAATTCAATTCGAAAAGTTATTCGATTGCGATTGCATTGTGATTGTCTTTTTCAACGTCTGTAAGAAATTCCTGATGTCTTCAGATGATATTTCGTGAAAAATATACTGCGCTCCTATCGCAAGAATTTCATGATTACACAAATTCACGTGATAGAATATAATAGGTTGATTTCTGTCTGTGTTCGCTTTCGGTTTTTTAAAATTTCAATTGGCTGAATAGTTCAATTAAGATCGCATGTATTCATGGATAGCCTCCTCGCTGCAGGACTGGGTAATATTGCGAAATTGAAAAATTAGCATATTTTTCTGCGTGGTTATGAGAGTGCTAAAATGATCTCATGAATCCTGGGAAAAATCAAGGAATGGCTCTATTTATTGACATAATAACCTTAATTGCTTTGAAAATTCAATTCGAAAAGTTATTCGATTGAGATTGCATTTTGATTGTCTTTTTCAATGTCTGTAAGAAATTCCCGATGTCTTCAGATGATATTTCGTGAAAAATATACTGCGCCCCAATCGCAAGAATCTCATGATTACACGAATTCATGTAATAGAATATGAGAGGTTGATTTCTGTCTCTGTTCGCTTTCGGTTTTTTAAAATTTCAATTGGCTAAATAGTTCAATTGATATCGCATGTATTCATTGATAACCTGCTCGCTGCAGGACTGGGTAATATTGTGAGACTGAAAAATCAGCATATTTTGCTGCGTGGTTATGAGAGTGCTAAAATGATCTCATGACTCCTGGGAAAAATCAAGGAATAGCTTTATATATAGAGACCTAATAACGTTAGTTGATTCCAAAATTTAATTCGAAAAGTTATTCTATTGAGATTGCACTTGGATTGTCTTTTTCAATGTCTGTAAGAAATACCTGATGTCTTCAGATGATATTTCGTGAAAAATATACTGCGCCCCAATCGCAAGAATCTTATTATTACACGAATTCACGTGATAGAATATTATAGGTTGATTTCTGTCTGTGTTCGCTTTCGGTTTTTTAAAATTTCAATTGGCTGAATAGTTCAATTATGATCGCAAGTATTTATGGATAGCCTGCTCGCTGCAGGACTGGGTAATATTGCGAAATTGAAAAATTAGCATATTTTGCTGCGTCGTTATAAGAGTGCTAAAATGATCTTATGACTCCTGGGAAAAATCAAGGAATGGCTCTATATATTGACATAATAACCTGAATTGATTTGAAGATTCAATTCGAAAAGTTATTCGATTGAGATTGCATTTTGATTGTTCTTTTCAATGTCTGTAAAAAATACCTGATGTCATCAGATGATATTTCGGGAAAAATATACTGCGCATCAATCGCAAGAATCTCATGATTACACGAATTGATGTAATAGAATATTAGAACTTGATTTCTGTCTCTGTTCGCTTTCGGTTTTTTATAATTTCAATTGGCTAAATAGTTCAATTGATATCGCATGTATTCATTGATAACCTGCTCGCTGCAGGACTGGGTAATATTGTGAGATTGAAAAATCAGCATATTTTGCTGCGTGGTTATGAGAGTGCTAAAATGATCTCATGACTCCTGGGAAAAATCAAGGAATAGCTCTATATATAGAGACCTAATAACCTTAATTGATTTGAAAATTCAATTCGAAAAGTTATTCGATTGAGATTGCATTTTGATTGTTCTTTTCAATGTCTGTAAAAAATACCTGATGTCATCAGATGATATTTCGGGAAAAATATACTGCGCCTCAATCGCAAGAATCTCATGATTACACGAATTCATGTAATAGAATATTAGAGGTTGATTTCTGTCTCTGTTCGCTTTCGGTTTTTTATAATTTCAATTAGCTAAATAGTTCAATTGATATCGCATGAATTCATGGATAGCCTCCTCGCTGCAGGACTGGGTAATATTGCGAAATTGAAAAATTAGCATATTTTGCTGCGTGGTTATGAGAGTGCAAACATGATCTCATGACTCCTGGGAAAAATCAAGGAATGGCTCTATATATTGACATAATAACCTTAATTGATTTGAAAATTCAATTCGAAAAGTTATTCGATTGAGATTGCATTATGATTGTCTTTTTCAATGTCTGTAAGAAATTCCTGATGTCTTCAGATGATATTTCGTGAAAAATATACTGCGCCCCAATCGCAAGAATCTCATGATTACACGAATTCAGGTGATAGAATATAAGAGGTTTATTTCTGTCTCTGTTCGCTTTCGGTTTTTTAAAATTTCAATTCGCTGAACGGTTCAATTTAGATCGCATGTCTTCATGAATAACTTGCTCGCTGCAGGACTGGGTAATATTGTGAGATTAAAAAATCAGCATATTTTGCTGCGTGGTTATAGAAGTGCTACAATGATCTCATGACTCCCGGAGAAAATCAAGGAATGGCTCTATATATTGACATAATAACGTTAATTGATTTGAAAATTCAATTCGAAAAGTTATTCGATTGAGATTGCATTTTGATTGTTGTTTTCAATGTCTGTAAAAAATACCTGATGTCATCAGATGATATTTCGAGGAAAATATACTGCGCCCCAATCGCAAGTATTCCATGATTACACGAATTCACGTGATAGAATATGAGAGGTTGATTTCCGTATGTATTCGCTTTCGGTTATTTAAAATTTTAATTCGCTGAATAGTTAAATTTAGATCGCAAGTATTCATGAATAACCTGCCCGCTACAGAACTTGGTAATATTGCAAAATTGAAAAATCAGCATATTTTGCTGCGTGGTTACAAAAGTGCTGAAACAAATTCATGACTCCTGGGAAAAATCAAGGAGTAGCTCTATACCTTGACATAATAACGTTAATTGATTTGAAAATTTAATTCGAAAAGTAATTTATTGAGATTGCATTTTAATTGTTGTTTTCAATGTCTGTAAGAAGTACCTGATGTCTTTAGCGGATATTTCGGGAAAAATATACTGCGCCTCAATCGCAAGAATCTCATGATTACACGAATTCATGTAATAGAATAGGAGAGGTTGATTTCTGTCTCTGTTCGCTTTCGGTTTTTTAAAATTTCAATTGGCTGAAATGTTCAATTTAGATCGCATGTATTCATTGATAACCTGCTCGCTGCAGGACTGGGTAATATTGCGAAATTGAAAAATTAGCATATTTTGCTGCGTGGTTATGAGAGTGCTAAAATGATCTCATGACTCCTGGGAAAAATCAAGGAATAGCTCTATATATAGAGACCTAATAACGTTAATTGATTCCAAAATTTAATTCGAAAAGTTATTCTATTGAGATTGCATTTTGATTGTCTTTTTCAATGTCTGTAAGAAATACCTGATGTCTTCAGATGATATTTCGTGAAAAATATACTGCGCCCCAATCACAAGAATCTCATTATTACACGAATTCACGTGATAGAATATCATAGGTTGATTTCTGTCTGTGTTCGCTTTCGGTTTCTTAAAATTTTAATTGGCTGAATAGTTCAATTAAGATCGCAAGTATTCATGGATAGCCTGCTCGCTGCAGGACTGGATAATATTGCGAAATTGAAAAATTAGCATATTTTGCTGCGTCGTTATAAGAGTGCTAAAATGATATCATGACTCCTGGGAAAAATCAAGGAATGGCTCTATATATTGACATAATAACCTTAATTGATTTGAAAATTAAATTCGAAAAGTTATTCGATTGAGATTGCATTTTGATTGTCTTTTTCAATGTCTGTAAGAAATTCCTGATGTCTTCAGATGATATTTCGTGAAAAATATACTGCGCCCCAATCGCAAGAATCTCATGATTACACGAATTCATGTAATAGAATATGAGAGGTTGATTTCTGTCTCTGTTCGCTTTCGGTTTTTTAAAATTTCAATTGGCTAAATAGTTCAATTGATATCGCATGTATTCATTGATAACCTGCTCGCTGCAGGACTGGGTAATATTGTGAGACTGAAAAATCAGCATATTTTGCTGCGTGGTTATGAGAGTGCTAAAATGATCTTATGACTCCTGGAAAAAATCAAGGAATAGCTCTATATATAGAGACCTAATAACGTTAATTGATTCCAAAATTTAATTCGAAAAGTTATTCTATTGAGATTGCATTTTGATTGTCTTTTTCAATGTCTGTAAGAAATACCTGATGTCTTCAGATGATATTTCGTGAAACATATACTGCGTCCCAATCGCAAGAATCTCATGATTACACGAATTCACGTGATAGAATATAATAGGTTGATTTCTGTCTGTGTTCGCTTTCGGTTTTTTAAAATTTCAATTGGCTGAATAGTTCAATTAAGATCGCATGTATTCATGTATAGCCTGCTCCCTGCAGGACTGTGTAATATTGCGAAATTAAAGAATTAGCATATTTTGCTGCGTGGTTATAAGAGTGCTAAAATGAACTCATGAATCCTGGGAAAAATCAAGGGATGGCTCTATTTATTGACATAATAACCTTAATTGATTTGAAAATTCAATTCGAAAAGTTATTCGATTGCGATTGCATTTTGATTGTCTTTTTCAATGTCTGTAAGAAATTCCTGATGTCTTCAGATGATATTTCGTGAAAAATATACTGCGCCCCAATCGCAAGAATCTCATGATTACACGAATTCACGTGATACAATATAATAGGTTGATTTCTGTCTGTGTTCGCTTTCGGTTTTTTAAAATTTCAATTGGCTGAATAGTTCAATTAAGATCGCATGTATTCATGGATAGCCTGCTCGCTGCAGGACTGGGTAATATTGTGAGATTAAAAAATCAGCATATTTTGCTGCGTGGTTATAGAAGTGCTACAATGATCTCATGACTCCCGGAGAAAATCAAGGAATGGCTCTATATATTGACATAATAACGTTAATTGATTTGAAAATTTAATTTGAAAAGTTATTTTATTGAGATTGCATTTTAATTGTTGTTTTCAATGTCTGTAAAAAGTACCTGATGTCTTAAGCGGATATTTCGGGAAAAATATACTGCGCCTCAATCGCAAGAATCTCATGATTACACGAATTCATGTAATAGAATATGAGAGGTTGATTTCTGTCTCTGTTCGCTTTCGGTTTTTTATAATTTCAATTGGCTAAATAGTTCAATTGATATCGCATATATTCATTGATAGCCTGCTCGCTGCAGGACTGGGTAATATTGTGAGATTGAAAAATCAGCATATTTTGCTGCGTGGTTATGAGAGTGCTTAAATGATTTCATGACTCCTGGGAAAAATCAAGGAATAGCTGTATATATAGAGACCTAATAACGTTAATTGATTCCAAAATTTAATTCGAAAAGTTATTCTATTGAGATTGCTTTTTGATTGTCTTTTTCAATGTCTGTAAGAAATACCTGATGTCTTCAGATGATATTTTGTGAAAAATATACTGCGCCCCAATCGCAAGAATCTCATGATTACACGAATTCACGTGATAGAATATGATAGGTTGATTTCTGTCTCTGTTCGCTTTCGGTTTATTAAAATTTCAATTCGCTAAACAGTTCAATTTAGATCGCATGTCTTCATGAATTACTTGCTCGCTGCAGGACACTGTATTATTGTGAAATTAAAAAATCAGCATATTTTGCTGCGTGGATATAGAAGTGCTAAAATGATCTCATGACTCCCGGGGGAAATCAAGGAATGGCTCTATATATTGACATAATAACGTTAATTGATTTGAAAATTCAATTCGAAAAGTTATTCAATTGAGATTGCATTTTGATTGTTGTTTTCAATGTATGTAAAAAATACCTGATGTCATCAGATGATATTTCGAGGAAAATATACTGCGCCCCAATCGCAAGAATTTCATAATTACACGAATTTACGTGATAGAATATAAGAGGTTGATTTCCGTATCTATTCGCTTTCGGTTATTTAAAATTTTAATTCGCTGAATAGTTAAATTTAGATCGCAAGTATTCATAGATAACCTGCCCGCTACAGAACTTGGTAATATTGCAAAATTGAAAAATCAGCATATTTTGCTGCGTGGTTACAAGAGTGCTGAAACAAATTCATGACTTCTGGGAAAAATCAAGGAGTAGCTCTTTACCTTGACATAATAACGTTAATTGATTCGAAAAGTTAATTCGAAAAGTTATTTTATTGAGATTGCATTTGAATTGTTGTTTTCAATGTCTGTAAGAAGTACCTGATGTATTTAGCGGATATTTCGGGAAAAATATACTGCGCCTCAATCGCAAGAATCTCATGATTACACGAATTCATGTAATAGAATAGGAGAGGTTGATTTCTGTCTCTGTTCGCTTTCGGTTTTTTAAAATTTCAATTGGCTAAATAGTTCAATTGATATCGCATGTATTCATTGATAACCTGCTCGCTTCAGGACTGGGTAATATTGTGAGACTGAAAAATCAGCATATTTTGCTGCGTGGTTATGAGAGTGCTAAAATGATCTCATGACTCCTGGGAAAAATCAAGGAATAGCTCTATATATAGAGACCTAATAACGTTAATTGATTCCAAAATTTAATTCGAAAAGTTACTCTATTGAGATTGCACTTGGATTGTCTTTTTCAATGTCTGTAAGAAATACCTGATGTCTTCAGATGATATTTCGTGAAAAATATACTGCGCCCCAATCGCAAGAATCTCATTATTACACGAATTCACGTGATAGAATATCATAGGTTGATTTCTGTCTGTGTTCGCTTTCGGTTTTTTAAAATTTCAATTGGCTGAATAGTTCAATTATGATCGCAAGTATTCATGGATAGCCTGCTCGCTGCAGGACTGGGTAATATTGCGAAATTGAAAAATTAGCATATTTTGCTGCGTCGTTATAAGAGTGCTAAAATGATCTTATGACTCCTGGGAAAAATCAAGGAATGGCTCTATATATTGACATAATAACCTTAATTGATTTGAAAATTCAATTCGAAAAGTTATTCGATTGAGATTGCATTTTGATTGTTCTTTTCAATGTCTGTAAAAAATACCTGATGTCATCAGATGATATTTCGGGAAAAATATACTGCGCCTCAATCGCAAGAATCTCATGATTACACGAATTCATGTAATAGAATATTAGAGGTTGATTTCTGTCTCTGTTCGCTTTCGGTTTTTTATAATTTCAATTGGCTAAATAGTTCAATTGATATCGCATGTATTCATTGATAACCTGCTCGCTGCAGGACTGGGTAATATTGTGAGATTGAAAAATCAGCATATTTTGCTGCGTGGTTATGAGAGTGCTAAAATGATCTCATGACTCCTGGGAAAAATCAAGGAATAGCTCTATATATAGAGACCTAATAACGTTAATTGATTCCAAAATTTAATTCGAAAAGTTATTTTATTGAGATTGCATTTTGATTGTCTTTTTCAATGTCTGTAAGAAATACCTGATGTCTTTAGATGATATTTCGTGAAAAATATACTGCGCCCCAATCGCAAGAATCTCATGATTACACGAATTCACGTGATAGAATATAATAGGTTGATTTGTGTCTGTGTTCGCTTTCGGTTTATTAAAATTTCAATTGGCTGAATAGTTTAATTAAGATCGCATGAATTCATGGATAGCCTCCTCGCTGCAGGACTGGGTAATATTGCGAAATTGAAAAATTAGCATATTTTGCTGCGTGGTTATGAGAGTGCAAACATGATCTCATGACTCCTGGGAAAAATCAAGAAATGGCTCTATATATTGACATAATAACCTTAATTGATTTGAAAATTCAATTCGAAAAGTTATTTGATTGAGATTGCATTATGATTGTCTTTTTCAATGTCTGTAAGAAATTCCTGATGTCTTCAGATGATATTTCGTGAAAAATATACTGCGCCCCAATCGCAAGAATCTCATGATTACACGAATTCAGGTGATAGAATATAAGAGGTTTATTTCTGTCTCTGTTCGCTTTTGGTTTTTTAAAATTTCAATTCGCTGAACGGTTCAATTTAGATCGCATGTCTTCATGAATAACTTGCTCGCTGCAGGACTGGGTAATATTGTGAGATTAAAAAATCAGCATATTTTGCTGCGTGGTTATAGAAGTGCTACAATGATCTCATGACTCCCGGAGAAAATCAAGGAATGGCTCTATATATTGACATAATAACGTTAATTGATTTGAAAATTCAATTCGAAAAGTTATTCGATTGAGATTGCATTTTAATTGTTGTTTTCAATGTCTGTAAAAAATACCTGATGTCATCAGATGATATTTCGAGGAAAATATACTGCGCCCCAATCGCAAGTATTCCATGATTACACAAATTCACGTGATAGAATATAAGAGGTTGATTTCCGTATGTATTCGCTTTCGGTTATTTAAAATTTTAATTCGCTGAATAGTTAAATTTAGATCGCAAGTATTCATGAATAACCTGCCCGCTACAGAACTTGGTAATATTGCAAAATTGAAAAATCAGCATATTTTGCTGCGTGGTTACAAGAGTGCTGAAACAAATTCATGACTCCTGGGAAAAATCAAGGAGTAGCTCTATACCTTGACATAATAACGTTAATTGATTTGAAAATTTAATTCGAAAAGTAATTTATTGAGATTGCATTTTAATTGTTGTTTTCAATGTCTGTAAGAAGTACCTGATGACTTTAGCGGATATTTCGGGAAAAATATACTGCGCCTCAATCGCAAGAATCTCATGATTACACGAATTCATGTAATAGAATAGGAGAGGTTGATTTCTGTCTCTGTTCGCCTTAGGTTTTTTAAAATTTCAATTGGCTGAAATGTTCAATTTAGATCGCATGTATTCATTGATAACCTGCTCGCTGCAGGACTGGGTAATATTGCGTAATTGAAAAATTAGCATATTTTGCTGCGTGGTTATGAGAGTGCTAAAATGATCTCATGACTCCTGGGAAAAATCAAGGAATAGCTCTATATATAGAGACCTAATAACGTTAATTGATTCCAAAATTTAATTCGAAACGTTATTCTATTGAGATTGCATTTTGATTGTCTTTTTCAATGTCTGTAAGAAATACCTGATGTCTTCAGATGATATTTCGTGAAAAATATACTGCGCCCCAATCACAAGAATCTCATTATTACACGAATTCACGTGATAGAATATCATAGGTTGATTTCTGTCTGTGTTCGCTTTCGGTTTCTTAAAATTCCAATTGGCTGAATAGTTCAATTAAGATCGCAAGTATTCATGGATAGCCTGCTCGCTGCAGGACTGGGTAATATTGCGAAATTGAAAAATTAGCATATTTTGCTGCGTCGTTAAAAGAGTGCTAAAATGATATCATGACTCCTGGGAAAAATCAAGGAATGGCTCTATATATTGACATAATAACCTTAATTGATTTGAAAATTATATTCGAAAAGTTATTCGATTGAGATTACATTTTGATTGTCTTTTTCAATGTCTGTAAGAAATTCCTGATGTCTTCAGATGATATTTCGTGAAAAATATACTGCGCCCCAATCGCAAGAATCTCATGATTACACGAATTCATGTAATAGAATATGAGAGGTTGATTTCTGTCTCTGTTCGCTTTCGGTTTTTTAAAATTTCAATTGGCTGAATAGTTCAATTGATATCGCATGTATTCATTGATAACCTGCTCGCTGCAGGACTGGGTAATATTGTGAGACTGAAAAATCAGCATATTTTGCTGCGTGGTTATGAGAGTGCTAAAATGATCTTATGACTCCTGGGAAAAATCAAGGAATAGCTCTATATATAGAGACCAAATAACGTTAATTGATTCCAAAATTTAATTCGAAAAGTTATTCTATTGAGATTGCATTTTGATTGTCTTTTTCAATGTCTGTAAGAAATACCTGATGTCTTCAGATGATATTTCGTGAAAAATATACTGCGCCCCAATCGCAAGAATCTCATGATTACACGAATTCACGTGATAGAATATAATAGGTTGATTTGTGTCTGTGTTCGCTTTCGGTATATTAAAATTTCAATTGGCTGAATAGTTCAATTAAGATCGCATGAATTCATGGATAGCCTCCTCGCTGCAGGACTGGGTGATATTGCGAAATTGAAAAATTAGCATATTTTGCTGCGTGGTTATGAGAGTGCAAACATGATCTCATGACTCCTGGGAAAAATCTAGAAATGGCTCTATATATTGACATAATAACCTTAATTGATTTGAAAATTCAATTCGAAAAGTTATTCGATTGAGATTGCATAATGATTGTCTTTTTCAATGTCTGTAAGAAATTCCTGATGTCTTCAGATGATATTTCGTGAAAAATATACTGCGCCCCAATCGCAAGAATCTCATGATTACACGAATTCACGTGATAGAATATAATAGGTTGATTTCTGTCTCTGTTCGCTTTCGGTTTTTTAAAATTTCAATTCGCTAAACAGTTCAATTTAGATCGCATGTCTTCATGAATTACTTGCTCGCTGCAGGACACTGTATTATTGTGAAATTAAAAAATCAGCACATTTTGCTGCGTGGATATAGAAGTGCTAAAATGATCTCATGACTCCCGGGGGAAATCAAGGAATGGCTCTATATATTGACATAATAACGTTAATTGATTTGAAAATTCAATTCGAAAAGTTATTCAATTGAGATTGCATTTTGATTGTTGTTTTCAATGTATGTAAAAAATACCTGATGTCATCAGATGATATTTCGAGGAAAATATACTGCGCCCCAATCGCAAGAATTTCATAATTACACGAATTCACGTGATAGAATATAAGAGGTTGATTTCCGTATCTATTCGCTTTCGGTGATTTAAAATTTTAATTCGCTGAATAGTTAAATTTAGATCGCAAGTATTCATAGATAACCTGCCCGCTACAGAACTTGGTAATATTGCAAAATTGAAAAATCAGCATATTTTGCTGCGTGGTTACAATAGTGCTGAAACAAATTCATGACTTCTGGGAAAAATCAAGGAGTAGCTCTTTACCTTGACATAATAACGTTAATTGATTTGAAAAGTTAATTCGAAAAGTTATTTTATTGAGATTGCATTTTAATTGTTGTTTTCAATGTCTGTAAGAAGTACCTGATGTATTTAGCGGATATTTCGGGAAAAATATACTGCGCCTCAATCGCAAGAATCTCATGATTACACGAATTCATGTAATAGAATATTAGAGGTTGATTTCTGTCTCTGTTCGCTTTCGGTTTTTTATAATTTCAATTGGCTAAATAGTTCAATTGATATCGCATGTATTCATTGATAACCTGCTCGCTGCAGGACTGGGTAATATTGTGAGATTGAAAAATCAGCATATTTTGCTGCGTGGTTATGAGAGTGCTAAAGTGATCTCATGACTCCTGGGAAAAATCAAGGAATAGCTCTATATATAGAGACCTAATAACGTTAATTGATTCCAAAATTTAATTCGAAAAGTTATTCTATTGAGATTGCATTTTGATTGTCTTTTTCAATGTCTGTAAGAAATACCTGATGTCTTTAGATGATATTTCGTGAAAAATATACTGCGCCCCAATCGCAAGAATCTCATGATTACACGAATTTACGTGATAGAATATAATAGGTTGATTTGTGTCTGTGTTCGCTTTCGGTTTATTAAAATTTCAATTGGCTGAATAGTTTAATTAAGATCGCATGAATTCATGGATAGCCTCCTCGCTGCAGGACTGGGTAATATTGCGAAATTGAAAAATTAGCATATTTTGCTGCGTGGTTATGAGAGTGCAAACATGATCTCATGACTCCTGGGAAAAATCAAGGAATGGCTCTATATATTGACATAATAACCTTAATTGATTTGAAAATTCAATTCGAAAAGTTATTCGATTGAGATTGCATTATGATTGTCTTTTTCAATGTCTGTAAGAAATTCCTGATGTCTTCAGATGATATTTCGTGAAAAATATACTGCGCCCCAATCGCAAGAATCTCATGATTACACGAATTCACGTGATAGAATATAAGAGGTTGATTTCCGTATCTATTCGCTTTCGGTTATTTAAAATTTTAATTCGCTGAATAGTTAAATTTAGATCGCAAGTATTCATGGGTAACCTGCCCGCTACAGAACTTGGTAATATTGCAAAATTGAAAAATCAGCATATTTTGCTGCGTGGTTACAAAAGTGCTGAAACAAATTCATGACTCCTGGGAAAAATCAAGGAGTAGCTCTATACCTTGACATAATAACGTTAATTGATTTGAAAATTTTTTTCGAAAAGTTATTTTATTGAGATTGCATTTTAATTGTTGTTTTCAATGTCTGTAAGAAGTACCTGATGTCTTTAGCGGATATTTCGGGAAAAATATACTGCGCCTCAATCGCAAGAATCTCATGAATACACGAATTCATGTAATTGAATATGAGAGGTTGATTTCTGTCTCTGTTCGCTTTCGGTTTTTTAAAATTTCAATTGGCTAAATAGTTCAATTGATATCGCATGTATTCATTGATAACCTGCTCGCTGCAGGACTGGGTAAAATTGTGAGATTGAAAAATTAGCATATTTTGCTGCGTGGTTATGAGAGTGCTAAAATGATCACATGACTCCTGGGAAAAATCAAGGAATAGCTCTATATATAGAGACCTAATAACGTTAATTGATTCCAAAATTTAATTCGAAAAGTTATTTTATTGAGATTGCATTTTGATTTTCTTTTTCAATGTCTGTAAGAAATTCCTAATGTCTTCAGATGATATTTTGTGAAAAATATACTGCGCCCCAATCGCAAGAATCTCATGATTACGCGAATTCACGTGATAGAATATAATAGGTTGATTTCTGTCTCTGGTCGCTTTCGGTTTTTTAAAATTTCAATTCGCTGAACAGTTCGATTTAGATCGCATGTCTTCATGAATAACTTGCTGGCTGCAGGACTGAATAATATTGTGAGATTAAAATATCAGCATATTTTGCTGCGTGGTTATAGAAGTGCTAAAATGATCTCATGGATCCCAGGGAAAATCAAGGAATAGCTCTATATATTGACATAAAAACGTCAATTGCTTTGAAAATTCAATTCGAAAAGTTATTCGATTGAGATTGCTTTTGATTGTTGTTTTCAATGTCTGTAAAAAATACCTGATGTCATCAGATGATATTTCGAGGAAAATATACTGCGCCCCAATCGCAAGAATTTCATGATTACACGAATTCACGTGATAGAATATAAGAGGTTGATTTCCGTATCTATTCGCATTCGGTTATTTAAAATTTTTATTCGCTGAATAGTTAAATTTGGATCGCAAGTATTTATGGATATCCTGCCCGCTACAGAACTTGGTAATATTGCAAAATTGAAAAATCAGCATATTTTGCTGCGTGGTTACAAGAGTGCTGAAACAAATTCATGACTCCTGGGAAATTAAGGAGTAGCTCTATACCTTGACATAATAACGTTAATTGATTTGAAAATTTAATTCGAAAAGTTATTTTATTGAGATTGCATTTTATTTGTTGTTTTTAATGTCTGTAAGAAGTACATGATGTCTTTAGCAGATATTTTGGGAAAAATATACTGCGCCTCAATCGCAAGAATCTCATGATTACACGAATTCATGTAATAGAATATGAGAGGTTGATCTCTGTCTCTGTTCGCTTTCGGTTTTTTAAAATTTCAATTGGCTGCATAGTTCAATTTAGATTGCATGTATTCATGGATAACCTGCTCGCTGCAGGACTGAGTATTATTGTGAGATTAAAAAATCAGCATATTTTGCTGCGTGGTTATGAGAGTGCTAAAATGATCTTATGACTCCTGGGAAAAATCAAGGAATGGCTCTATATATTGACATAATAACCTTAATTGATTCTAAAATTTAATTCGAAAAGTTATTCTATTGAGATTGCATTTTAATTATCTTTTTCAATGTCTGTAAGAAATACCTGATGTCATCAGATGATATTTCGGGAAAAATATACTGCGCCTCAATCGCAAGAATCTCATGATTACACGAATTCATGTAATAGAATATGAGAGGTTGATTTCCGTCTCTGTTCGCTTTCGGTTTTTTAAAATTTCAATTGGCTAAATAGTTCAATTGATATCGCATGTATTCATTGATAACCCGCTCGCTGCAGAACTAGGTAAAATTGTGAGATTGAAAAAGTAGCATATTTTGCTGCGTGGTTATGAGAGTGCTAAAATGATCACATGACTCCTGGGAAAAATCAAGGAATAGCTCTATATATAGAGACCTAATAACGTTAATTGATTCCAAAATTTAATTCGAAAAGTTATTCTATTAAGATTGCATTTTGATTGTCTTTTTCAATGTCTGTAAGAAATACCTGATGCCTTCAGATGATATTTCGTGAAACATATACTGCGCCCCAATCGCAAGAATCTCATGATTACACGAATTCACGTGATAGAATATAAAAGGTTGATTTCTGTCTGTGTTCGCTTTCGGTTTTTTAAAATTTCAATTGGCTGAATAATTCAATTAAGATCTCATGTATTCATGGATAGCCTGCTCGCTGCAGGACTGGGTAATATTGCGAAATTGAAAAATTAGCATATTTTGCTGCGTGGTTATAAGAGTGCTAAAATGATCCCATGACTCCTGGGAAAAATCAAGGAATGGCTCTATATATTGACATAATAACCTTAATTGATTTGAAAATTCAATTCGAAAAGTTATTCGATTCAGATTGCATTTTGATTGTTGTTTTCAATGTCTTTAAGAAGTACCAGAAGTCTTTAGCGGATATTTCGGGAAAAATATACTGCGCCTCAATCGCAAGAATCTCATGATTACACGAATTCACGTAATAGAATATGAGAGGTTGATTTCTGTCTCTGTTCGCTTTCGGTTTTTAAAAATTTCAATTCGCTGAACAGTTCAATTTAGATCGCATGTCTTCATGAATAACTTGCTCGCTGCAGGACTGGGTAATATTGTGAGATTAAAAGATCAGCATATTTTGCTGCGTGGTTATAGAAGTGCTACAATGATCTCATGACTCCCAGGGAAAATCAAGGAATGGCTCTATATATTGACATAATAACGTTAATTGATTTGAAAATTCAATTCGAAAAGTTATTCGATTGAGATTGCATTTTGATTGTTGTTTTCAATGTCTGTAAAAAATACCTGATGTCATCAGATGATATTTCGAGGAAAAAATACTGCGCCCCAATCGCAAGAATTTCATGATTACACGAATTCACGTGATAGAATATAAGAGGTTGATTTCCGTATCTATTCGCTTTCGGTTATTTAAAATTTTAATTCGCTGAATAGTTTAATTTAGATCGCAAGTATTCATGGATAACCTGCCCGCTACAGGACTGGGTAATATTGTAAGATTAAAAAATCAGCTTTTTTTGCTGCGTGGTTATAGGAGTGCTAAAATGATCTCATGACTCCCGAGGAAAATCAAGGAATAGCTCTATATATTGACATAATAACGTTAATTGATTTGAAAATTTAATTCGAAGAGTTATTCGATTGAGATTGCATTTTGATTGTTGTTTTCAATGTCTGTAAAAAATACCTGATGTCATCAGATGATATTTCGAGGAAAAAATACTGCGCCCCAATCGCAAAAATTTCATGATTACACGAATTCACGTGATAAAATATGAGAGGTTGATTTCCGTATCTTTTCGCTTTCCGTTATTTAAAATATTAATTCGCTAAATAGTTCAATTTAGATCGCAAGTATTCATGGATAACCTGCCCGCTACAAAACTTGGTAATATTGCAAAATTCAAAAATCAGCATATTTTGCTGCGTGGTTACAAGAGTGCTGAACCAAATTCATGACTCCTGGGAAAAATCAAGGAGTAGCTCTATACCTTGACATAATAACGTTAATTGATTTGAAAATTCAATTCGAAAAGTTATTTTATTGAGATTGCATTTTGATTGTTGTTTTCAATGTCTGTAAGAAGTACCTGATGTCTTTAGCGGATATTTCGGGAAAAATATACTGCGCCTCAATCGCAAGAATCTCATGAGTACACGAATTCATGTAATAGAATATGAAAGGTTGATTTCTGTCTCTGTTCGCTTTCGGTTTTTTCAAATTTCAATTCGCTAAACATTTCAATTTAGATCGCATGTATTCATGAATAACTTGCTCGCTGCAGGACTGGGTAATATTGTGAGATTCAAAAATCAGCATATTTTGCTGCGTTGTTATAGGAGTGCTAAAATGATCTTATGACTCCTGGGAAAAATCAAGAAATGGCTCTATATATTGACATAATAACGTTAACTGATTTGAAAATTCAATTTGAAAAACTATTCTATTGAGATTGCATTTTGATTGATGTTTTCAATTTCTGTAAAAAATACCTGATGTCTTCAGATGATATTTCGGGAAAAATATACTGCGCCTCAATCGCAAGAATCTCATGATTACACGAATTCATGTAATAGAATATGAGAGGTTGATTTCTGTCTCTGTTCGCTTTCGGTTTTTTAAAATTTCAATTGGCTAAATAGTTCAATTGAGATCGCATGTATTCATTGATAACCTGCTCGCTGCAGGACTGGGTAAGATTGTGAGATTGAAAAATCAGCAAATTTTGCTGCGTGGTTATGAGAGTGCTAAAATAATCTCATGACTCCTGGGAAAAATCAAGAAATGGCTCTATATATAGAGACATAATAACGTTAATTGATTCCAAAATTTAATTCGAAAAGTTATTCTATTGAGATTGCATTTTGATTGTCTTTTTCAATGTCTGTAAGAAATACCTGATGTTTTCAGATGATATTTCGGAAAAAATATACTGCGCCCCAATCGCTAGAATCTCATGATTACACGAATTCACGTGATAGAATATCATAGGGTGATTTCTGTCTCTGTTCGCTTTCGGTTTTTTAAAATTTCAATTAGCTGAATAGTTCAATTAAGATCGCATGTATATATGGATAGCCTGCTCGCTAAAGGACTAGGTAATATTGCGAAATTGAAAAATTAGCATATTTTGCTGCGTGGTTATAAGAATGCTAAAATGATCTCATGACTCCTGGGAAAAATCAAGGAATGGCTCTATATATTGACATAATAACCTTAATTGATTTGAAAATTCAATTCGAAAAGTTATTCGATTGAGATTGCATTTGGTTGTCTTTTTCAATGTCTGTAAGAAATTCCTGATGTCTTCAGATGATATTTCGTGAAAAATATACTGCGCCTTAATCGCAAGAATCTCATGATTACACGAATTCACGTGATAGAATATAATAGGTTGATTTCTGTCTCTGTTCGCTTTCGGTTTTTCAAAATTTCTATTCGCTAAACAGTTCAATTTAGATCGCATGTCTTCATGAATAACTTGCTCGCTGCAGGACTGGGTAATATTGTGAGATAAATAAATCAGCATATTTTGCCGCGTTGTTATAGAAGTGCTAAAATGATCTCATGACTCCTGGGGAAAATCAAGGAATGGCTCTATATATTGACATAATAACGTTAACTGATTTGAAAATTCAATTTGAAAAACTATTCTATTGAGATTGCATTATGATTGATGTTTTCAATTTCTGTAAGAAATACCTGATGTCTTCAGATGATATTTCGGGGAAAATATACTGCGCCTCAATCGCAAGAATCTCATGATTACACGAATTCATGTAATAGAATATGAGAGGTTGATTTCTGTCTCTGTTCGCTTTCGGTTTTTTAAAATTTCAATTAGCTGAATAGTTCAATTAAGATCGCATGTATATATGGATAGCCTGCTCGCTGCAGGACTAGGTAATATTGCGAAATTGAAAAATTAGCATATTTTGCTGCGTGGTTATAAGACTGCTAAACGATCTCATGACTCCTGGGAAAAATCAAGGAATGGCTCTATATATTGACATTACAACCTAAATTGATTTGAAAATTCAATTCGAAAAGTTATTCGATTGAGATTGCATTTGGTTGTCTTTTTCAATGTCTGTAAGAAATTCCTAATGTCTTCAGATGATATTTCGTGAAAAATATACTGCGCCCCAATCGCAAGAATCTCATGATTACACGAATTTACGTGATAGAATATAATAGGTTGATTTCTGTCTCTGTTCGCTTTCGGTTTTTCAAAATTTCTATTCGCTAAACAGTTCAATTTAGATCGCATGTCTTCATGAATATTTTGCTCGCTGCAGGACTGGGTAATATTGTGAGATAAATAATTCAGCATATTTTGCTGCGTGGTTATAGAAGTGCTAAAATGATCTCATGACTCCTGGGGAAAATTAAGGAATGGCTCTATATATTGACATAATAATGTTAATTGATTTGAAAATTCAATTCGAAAAGTGATTCGATTGAGATTGCATTTTGATTGTTGTTTTCAATGTCTGTAAAAAATACCCGATATCATCAGATGATATTTCGAGGAAAGTATACTGCGCCCTAATCGCAAGAATTTCATGATTACACGAATTCACGTGATAGAATATAAGATGTTGATTTCCGTATCTATTCGCTTTCGGTTATTTAAAATTTTAATTCGCTGAATAGTTAAATTTAGATCGCAAGTATTCATGGATAACCTGCCCGCTACAGGACTTGGTAATATTGCAAAATTGAAAAAGCAGCATATTTTGCTGCGTGGTTACAAGAGTGCTGAAACAAATTCATGATTCCTGGGAAAAATCAAGGAGTAGCTCTATACCTTGACATTATAACGTTAATTGATTTGAAAATTTATTTCGAAAAGTTATATTATTGAGATTGCATTTTGATTGTTGTTTTCAATGTCTGTAAGAAGTACCTGATGTCTTTAGCGGATATTTCGGGAAAAATATACTGCGCCTCAATCGCAAGAAACTCATGATTACACGAATTCATGTAATAGAATATGAGAGGTTGATTTCTGTCTCTGTTCGCTCCCGGTTTTTTAAAATTTCAATTGGCTGAATAGTTCAATTTAGATCGCATGTATTCATGGATAACCTGCTCGCTGCAGGACTGGGTAATATTGTGAGATTGAAAAATCAGCATATTTTGCTGCGTGGTTATGAAAGTTCTAAAATGATCTCATGAATACTGGGAAAAATCAAGGAATGGCTCTATATATAGAGACCTAATAACGTTAATTGATTCCAAAATTAAATTCGAAAAGTTATTCTATTGAGATTGCATTTTCATTGTCTTTTTCAATGTCTGTAAGAAATACCTGATGTCTTCAGATGATATTTCGTGAAAAATATACTGCGCCCCAATCGCAAGAATCTCATGATTACACGAATTCACGTGATAGAATATAATAGGTTGATTTCTGTCTCTGTTCGCTTTCGGTTTTTCGAAATTTCTATTTGCTAAACAGTTCAATTTAGATCGCATGTCTTCATGAATAACTTGCTCGCTGCAGGACTGGGTAATATTGTGAGATAAATAAATCAGCATATTTTGCTGCGTGGTTATAGAAGTGCTAAAATGATCTCATGACTCCTGGGGAAAATTAAGGAATGGCTCTATATATTGACATAATAATGTTAATTGATTTGAAAATTCAATTCGAAAAGTGATTCGATTGAGATTGCATTTTGATTGTTGTTTTCAATGTCTGTAAAAAATACCTGATATCATCAGATGATATTTCGAGGAAAATATACTGCGCCCTCATCGCAAGAATTTCATGATTACACGAATTCAAGTGATAGAATATAAGAGGTTGATTTCCGTATCTATTCGCTTTTGGTTATTTAAAATTTTAATTCGCTGAATTGTTAAATTTAGATCGCAAGTATTCATGGATAACCTGCCCGCTACAGGACTTGGTAATATTGCAAAATTGAAAAAGCAGCATATTTTGCTGCGTGGTTACAAGAGTGCTGAAACAAATTCATGATTCCTGGAAAAAATCAAGGAGTAGCTCTATACCTTGACATAATAACGTTAATTGATTTGGAAATTTAATTCGAAAAGTTATTTTATTGAGATTGCATTTTGATTGTTGTTTTCAATGTCTGTAAGAAGTACCTGATGTCTTTAGCGGATATTTCGGGAAAAATATACTGCGCCTCAATCGCAAGAAACTCATGATTACACGAATTCATGTTATAGAATATGAGAGGTTGATTTCTGTCTCTGTTCGCTTCCGGTTTTTTAAAATTTCAATTGGCTGAATAGTTCAATTTAGATCGCATGTATTCATGGATAACCTGCTCGCTGCAGGACTGGGTAATATTGTGAGATTGAAAAATCAGCATATTTTGCTGCGTGGTTATGAGAGTTCTAAAATGATCTCATGAATCCTGGGAAAAATCAAGGAACGGCTCTATATATAGAGACCTAATAACGTTAATTGATTCCAAAATTAAATTCGAAAAGTTATTCTATTGAGATTGCATTTTCATTGTCTTTTTCAATGTCTGTAAGAAATACCTGATGTCTTCAGATGATATTTCGTGAAAAATATACTGCGCCTTAATCGCAAGAATCTCATGATTACACGAAGTCACGTGATAGAATATAATAGGTTGATTTCTGTCTTTGTTCGCTTTCGGTTTTTTAAAATTTCAATTAACTGACTAGTTCAATTTAGATCGCATGTATCCACGGATAGCCTGCTCGCTGCAGAATTGAGTAATATTGCGAAATTGAAAAATCAGCATTTTTGCTGCGTAGTTATAGGAGTGCTGAAATGATCTCATGACTCCCGGGGAAAATCAAGGAATGGCTCTATATATTGACATGATAAGGTTAATTGATTTGAAAATTCAATTCGAAAAGTTATTCGATTGAGATTCCATTTTGATTGTTGTTTTCAATGTCTGTAAAAAATACCTGATGTCATCAGATGATATTTCGAGGAAAAAATAATGCGCCCCAATCGCAAGAATCTCATGAGTACACGAATTCACGTGATAGAATATGAGAGGTTGATTTCCGTATCTTTTCGCTATCTGTTATTTAAAATATTAATTAGCTGAATAGTTCAATTTAGATCGCATGTATTCATGAATAACTTGCTCGCTGCAGGACTAAGTGAAAGTGTGAGATTCAAAAATCAGCATATTTTGCTGCGTGGTTACGTGAGTGCTGAACCAAATTCATGACTCCTGGGAAAAATCAAGGAGTAGCTCTATACCTTGACATAATAACGTTAATTGATTTGAAAATTTAATTCGAAAAGTTATTTTATTGAGATTGCATTTTGATTGTTGTTTTCAATGTCTGTAAGAAGTACCTGATGTCTTTAGCGGATATTTCGGGAAAAATATACTGCGCCTCAATCACAAGAATCTCATGAGTACAAGAATTCATGTAATAGAATATGAGAGGTTGATTTCTGTCTCTGTTCGCTTTCGGTTTTTTAAAATTCCAATTCGCTGAACAGTTCAATTTAGATCGCATGTATTTATGGATAACCTGTCCGCTACAGGACTTAGTAATATTGCAAAATTGAAATCAGCATATTTTGCTGCGTGGTTATAAGAGTGCTGAAACAAATTCATGACTCCTGGGAAAAATCAAGGAGTAGCTCTATACCTTGACATAATAACGTTAATTGATTTGAAAATTTAAATCAAATAGTTATTTTATAGAGATTGCATTTTGATTGTTGTTTTCAATGTCTGTAAGAAGTACCTGATGTCTTTAGCGGATATTTTGGGAAAAATATACTGCGCCTCAATCTTAAGAATCTCATGATTACACGAATTCATGTAATAGAATATGAGAGGTTGATTTCTGTCTCTGTTCGCTTTCGGTTTTTTAAAATTTCAATAGGCTGAATAGTTCAATTTAGATCGCATGTATTCATGGATAACCTGCTCGCTGCAGGACTGGGTGATATTGTGAGATTAAAAAATAAGCATATTTTGCTGCGTGGTTATAGAAGTGCTGAAATGATCTCATGACCTCTAGGAAAAATCAAGGAGTAGCTCTATACCTTCACATAATAACGTTAATTGATTGGAAAATTTAATTTGAAAAACTATTCTATTGAAATTGCATTTTGATTGATGTTTTTAATGTCTGTAAGAAATACCTGATGTCTTCAGATGATATTTCGGGAAAAATATACTGCGCCCCAATCGCAAGAATCTCATGATTACACGAATTCACGTAATACAATATAATAGGTTGATGTCTGTCTCTGTTCGCTTTCGGTTTTCTAAAATTTCAATTGGCTGAATGGTTCAATTTAGATCGCATGTATTCATGGATAGCCTGCTCGCTGCAGTACTGGATAATATTGCGTAATTGAAAAATAAGTATATTTTGCTGCGTGGTTATAGGAGTGCTAAAATGATCTCATGACTCCCGGGGAAAATCAAGGAATGACTCTATATATTGACATAATTACGTTAATTGATTTAAAAATTCAATTCGAAAAGTTATTTCATTGAGATTGCATTTTGATTGTTGTTTTCAATGTCTGTAGAAAATACCTGATGTCATCAGATGATCTTTCGAGGAAAATATACCGCGCCCCAATCGCAAGAATTTCATGATAACACGAATTCACGTGATAGAATATAAGAGGTTGATTTCCGTATCTATTCGCTTTCGGTTATTAAAAATTTTAATTCGCTGAATAGTTAAATTTAGATCGCAAGTATTTATGGATAACCTGCCCGCTACAGGACTTGGTAATATTGCAAAATTGAAAACTCAGCATATTTTGCTGCGTGGTTACAAAAGTGCTAAAACAAATTCATGACTCCTGGGAAAAATCAAGGAGTAGCTCTATACCTTGACATAATAACGCTAATTGATTTGAAAATTTAATTCGAAAAGTTATTTTATTGAGATTGCATTTTGATTGATGTTTTCAATGTCTGTAAGAAATACCTGATGTCTTCAGATGATATTTCGGAAAAAATATACTGCGCCCTAATCGCAAGAATCTCATGATTACACGAATTCACGTAATAGAATATAATAGGTTGATGTCTTTCTCTGTTCGCTTTCGGTTTTCTAAAATTTTAATTGGCTGAATAGTTCAAATTAGATCGCATGTATTCATGGATAGCCTGCTCGCTGCAGGACTGGGTAATATTGCGAAATTGAAAAATCAGCATATTTTGCTGCGTGGTTATAGGAGTGCTAAAATGATCCCATGACTCCTGGGAAAAATCAAGGAATGGCTCTATATATTGACATAATAACCTAAATTGATTTCAAAATTCAATTCGAAACGTTATTCGATTGAGATTGCTTTTTGATTGTTGTTTTCTATGTCTGTAAGAAGTACCTGATGTCTCTAGCGGATATTTCGGGAAAAATATACTGCGCCTCAATCGCAAGAATCTCATGATTACACGAATTCATGTAATAGAATATGAGAGGTTGATTTCTGTCTCTGTTCGCTTTCGGTTTTTTAAAATTTCAATTGGCCAAACAGTTCAATTTAGATCGCATGTGTTCATGGATAACTTGCTCGCTGCAGGACTGGGTAATATTGTGAGATGAAAAAATCAGCATATTTTGCTGCGTGGTTAGAAGAGTGCTAAAATGATCTCATGACTCCTGGGAAAAATCAAGGAATGGCTCTATATATTGACATAATAACCTTAACTGATTTGAAAATTCAAGTTGAAAAACTATTCCATTGAGATTGCATTTTGATTGATGTTTTCAATGTCTGTAAGAAATACCTGATGTCTTCAGATGATATTTCGTGAAAAATATACTGCGCCCCAATCGCAAGAATCTCATGATTACACGAATTCACGTGATAGAATATAATAGGTTGATGTCTGTCTCTGTACGCTTTCGGTTTTCTAAAATTTCAATTGGCTGAATAGTTCAATTTAGATCGCATGTATTCATGGATAGCCTGCTCGCTGCAGGACTGGGTAATATTGCGAAATTAAAAAATTAGCATATTTTGCTGCGTGGTTATAGGAGTGCTAAAATGATCTCATGACTCCTGGGAAAAATCAAGGAATGGCTTTATATATTGACATAATAACCTTAATTGATTTGAAAATTCAATTCGAAAAGTTATTCGATTGAGATTGCATTTTGATTGTTGTTGTCAATGTCTGTAAAAAATACTTGATGTCATCAGATGATATTTCGAGGAAAATATACTGCGCCCAAATCGCAAGAATTTCATGATAACACGAATTCACGTGATAGAATATAAGAGGTTGATTTCCGTATCTATTCGCTTGTGGTTATTTAAAATTTGAATTCGCTGAATAGTTAAATTTAGATCGCAAGTATTCATGGATAACCTGCCCGCTACAGAACTTGGTAATATTGCAAAATTGAAAAATCAGCATATTTTGCTGCGTGGTTACAAAAGTGCTGAAACAAATTCATGACTCCTGGGAAAAATCAAGGAGTCGCTCTATACTTTGACATAATAACGTTAATTGATTTGAAAATTTAATTCGAAAAGTTATTCTATTGAGATTGCATTTTGATTGATGTTTTCAATGTCTGTAAGAAATACCTGATGTCTTTAGATGATATTTCGGGAAAAATATACTGCGCCCCAATCGCAAGAATCTCATGATTACACGAATTCACGTGATAGAATATAATAGGTTGATTTCTGTCTCTGTTCGCTTTCGGTTTTTTAAAATTTCAATTCGCTGAATAGTTCAATTTAGATCGCATGTCATCATGAATAACTTGCTCGCTGCAGGACTGGGTAATATTGTAAGATTGAAAAATCAGCATATTTCGCTGCGTGGTTATGAGAGTGCTGAAATGATCTCATGACTCCTGGGAAAAATCAAGGAATGGCTCTAAATATAGAGACCTTATAACGTTAATTGATTCCAAAATTTAATTCGAAAAGTTATTCTATTGAGATTGCATTTTGATTGTTGTTTTCAATGTCCGTAAAAAATACTTGATGTCATCAGATGATATTTCGAGGAAAATATACTGCGCCCAAATCGCAAGAATTTCATGATTACACGAATTCACGTGATAGAATATAAGAGGTTGATTTCCGTATCTATTCGCTTGCGGTTATTTAAAATTTGAATTCGCTGAATAGTTAAATTTAGATCGCAAGTATTCATGGATAACCTGCCCGCTACAGGACTTGGTAATATTGAAAATTGAAGAATCAGCATATTTTGCTGCGTGGTTACAAGAGTGCTGAAACAAATTCATGACTTCTGGGAAAAATCAAGGAGTAGCTCTATACCTTGACATAATAACGTTAATTGATTTGCAAATTCAATTCGAAAAGTTATTCGATTGAGATTGCATTTTGATTGTTGTTTTCAATGTCTGTAAAAAATACCTGATGTCATCAGATGATATTTCGAGGAAAATATACTGCGCCCCAATCGCAAGAATTTCATGGTTACACGAATTCATGTAATAGAATATTAGAGGTTGATTTCTGTCTCTCTTCGCTTTCGGTTTTTTAAAATTTCGAATGGCTGAATAGTTCAATTTAGATTGCATGTATTCATGGATAACCTGCTCGCTGCAGGACTGAGTAATATTGAGAGATTGAAAAATCAGCATATTTTGCTGCGTGGTATTGAGAGTGCTAAAATTATCTCATGACTCCTGGGAAAAATCAAGGAATGGCTCTATATATTGACATAATAAACTTAATTGATTCCAAAATTTAATTCGAAAAGTTATTCTATTGAGATTGCATTTTGATTGTCTTTTTCAATGTCTGTAAGAAATACCTGATGTCTTCAGATAATATTTCGTGAAAAATATACTGCGCCCCCACCGCAAGAATCTCATGATTACACGAATTCACGTGATAGAATATAATAGGTTTATTTCTGTCTCTTATCGCTTTCGGTTTTTTAAAATTTCAATTGGCTGAATAGTTCAATTTAGATCGCATATATTCATGAATAACTTGCTCGCTTTAGGACTGGGTATTATTGTGAGATTAAAAAATCAGCATATTTGGTGCGTGGTTATAGGAGTGCGGAAATGATCTCATGACTCCTGGTGAAAATCAAGGAATGGCTCTATATATAGACCTAATAACGTTAATTAATTCCAAAATTAAATTTGAAATGTTATTCTATTGAGATTGCATTTTGATTGATGTTTCCAATGTCTGTAAGAAATACCTGATGTCTTCAGATGATATTTCGGGAAAAATATACTGCGCCCCAATCGCAAGAATCTCATGATTACACGAATTCACGTGATAGAATATAATAGGTTGATGTCTGTCTCTGTTCGCTTTCGGTTTTCTAAAATTTCAATTGGCTGAATAGTTTAATTTGAATCGCATGTATTCATGGATAGCCTGCTCGCTGCAGGACTAAGTAATATTGCGAAATTGAAAAATTAGCATATTTTGCTGCGTGGTTATAGGAGTGCTAAAATTATCTCATGACTCCTGGGAAACATCAAGGAATGGCTCTATATATTGACATAATAACCTTAATTGATTTGAAAATTCAATTCGAAAAGTTACTCGATTGAGATTGCATTTTGATTGTTGTTTTCAATGTCTGTAAGAAGTACCTGATGTCTTTAGTTGATATTTCGGGAAAAATATACTGCGCCTCAATCGCGAGAATCTCATGATTACACGAATTCATGTAATAGAATATGAGAGGTTGATTTCTGTCTCTGTTCGCTTTCGGTTTTTTAAAATTTCAATTGGCTGAATAGTTCAATTTAGATCGCATGTATTTATGGATAACCTGCTCGCTGCAGGACTGGGTAATATTGTGAGATTGAAAAATCAGCATATTTTGCTGCGTGGTTATGAGAGTGCTAAAATGATCTCATGACTTCTGGGAAAAATCAAGGAATAGCTTTATCTATAGAGACCTTATAACGTTAACTGATTCCAAAATTTAATTCGAAAAGTTATTCTATTGAGATTGTATTTTGATTGTCTTTTTCAATGTCTGTAAGAAATACCTGATGCCTTCAGATGATATTTCGTGAAAAATATACTGCGCCCTAATCGCAAGAATCTCATGATTACACGAATTCACGTGATAGAATATAATAGGTTGATTTCTGTCTCTGTTCGCTTTCGGTTTTTTAAAATTTCAATTGGCTGAACAGTTCAATTAAGATCGTATGTATTCATGGATAGCCTGCTCGATGCAGGACTGGGTTACATTGCGGAATTGAAAAATTAGCATATTTTGCTGCGTGGTTATAGGAGTGCTAAAATGATCTCATGACTCCTGGGAAAAATCAAGGAATGGCTCTATATATTGACATAATAACGTTAATTGATTTAAAAATTCAATTAGAAAAGTTATTCGATTGAGATTGCATTTTGATTGTTGTTTTCAATGTCCGTAAAAAATACCTGATGTCATCAGATGATATTTCGAGGAAAATATACTGCACCCCAATCGCAAGAATTCCATGATTACACGAATTCACGTGATAGAATATAAGAGGTTGATTTCCGTATCTATTCGCTTTCGGTTATTTAAAATTTTAATTCGCTGAATAGTTAAATTTAGATCGCAAGTATTTATGGATAACCTTCCCGCTACAGGACTTGGTAATATTGCAAAATTGAAAACTCAGCATATTTTGCTGCGTGGTTACAAGAGTGCTGAAACAAATTCATGACTCCTGGGGAAAATCAAGGAGTAGCTCTATACCTTGACATAATAACGTTAATTGATTTGAAAATTTATTTCGAAAAGTTATTTTATTGAGATTGCATTTTGATTGTTGTTTTCAATGTCTGTAAGAAGTACTTGATGTCTTTAGCGGATATTTCGGGAAAAATATACTGCGCCTCTATCGCAAGAATCTCATGATTACACGAATTCATGTAATAGAATATCAGAGGTTAATTTCTGTCTCTGTTCGCTTTCGGTTTTTAAAAATTTCAATTGGCTGCATAGTTTAATTTGAATCGCATGTATTCATTGATAACGTGCTCGCTGCAGGACTGAGTAATATTGTGAGACTAAAAAATCAGCATATTTTGCTGCGTGGTTATGGGAGTGCTAAAATGATCTCATGACTCCTGGGAAAAATCAAGGAATGGCTCTATATATTGACATAATAACCTTAATTGATTCCAAAATTTAATTCGAAAAGTTATTCTATTGAGATTGCATTTTGATTGTCTTTTTCAATGTTTGTAATAAATACCTGATGTCTTCAGATGATATTTCGTGAAAAATATACTGCGCCCCAATCGCAAGAATCTCATGATTACACGAATTCACGTGATAGAATATAAGAGGTTGATTTCTGTCTCTGTTCGCTTTCGGTTTTTTAAAATTTCAATTGGCTGAATAGTTCAATTTAGATCGCATGTATTCATGGATAGCCTGCTCGCTGCAGGACTGGGTAATATTGCGAAATTGAAAAATTAGCATATTTAGCTGCGTGGTTATGAGAGTGCTAAAATGATCTCATGACTCCTGGGAAAAATCAAGGAATGGCTCTATATATTGACATAATAACCTTAATTGATTCCAAAATTTAATTCGAAAAGTTATTCTATTGAGATTGCATTTTGATTGTTGTTTTCAATGTCTGTAAAAAATACCTGATGTCATCAGATGATATTTCGAGGAAAATATACTGCGTCCCAATCGCAAGAATTTCATGGTTACACGAATTTATGTAATAGAATATTAGAGGTTGATTTCTGTCTCTCTTCGCTTTCGGTTTTTTAAAATTTCAATTGGCTGAATAGTTCAATTTAGATCGCATATATTCATGAATAACTTGCTCGCTGCAGGACTGGGTAATATTGTGAGATTAAAAAATCAGCATATTTTGCTGCGTGGTTATAGGAGTGCGCAAATGATCTCATGACTTCTGGGGAATATCAAGGAATGGTCTATATATAGACCTAATAACGTTAATTGATTCCAAAATTAAATTCGAAATGTTATTCTATTGAGATTGCATTTTGATTGATTATTTCAATGTCTGTAAGAAATACCTGATGTCTACAGATGATATTTCGGGAAAAATATACTGCGCCCCAATCGCAAGAATCTCATGATTACACGAATTCACGTGATAGAATATAATAGGTTGATGTCTGTCTCTGTTCGCTTTCGGTTTTCTAAAATTTCAATTGGCTGAATAGTTTAATTTGGATCGCATGTATTCATGGATAGCCTGCTCGCTGCAGGACTGAGTAATATTGCGAAATTGAAAAATTAGCATATTTTGCTGCGTGGTTATAGGAGTGCTAAAATTATCTCATGACTCCTGGAAAACATCAAGGAATGGCTCTAGATATTGACATAATAACCTTAATTGATTTGAAAATTCAATTCGAAAAGTTACTCGATTGAGATTGCATTTTGATTGTTGTTTTCAATGTCCTTAAGAAGAACCTGATGTCTTTAGTTGATATTTCGGGAAAAATATACTGCGCCTCAATCGCAAGAATCTCATGATTACACGAATTCATGTAATAGAATATGAGAGGTTGATTTCTGTCTCTGTTCGCTTTCGGTTTTTTAAAATTTCAATTGGCTGAATAGTTCAATTTAGATCGCATGTATTCATGGATAACCTGCTCGCTGCAGGACTCGGTAATATTGTGAGATTGAAAAATCAGCATATTTTGCTGCGTGGTTATAGGAGTGCTAAAATGATCTCATGACTCCTGGGAAAAATCAAGGAATGGCTCTATATATTGACATAATAACGTTAACTGATTTGAAAATTCAATTTGAAAAACTATTCTATTGAGATTGCATTTTGATTGATGTTTTCAATTTCTGTAAGAAATACCTGATGTCTTCAGATGAAATTTCGGGAAAAATATACTGCGCCCCAATCGCAAGAATCTCATGATTACACGCATTCACGTGATAGAATATAATAGGTTGATGTCTGTCTCTGTTCGCTTTCGGTTTTCTAAATTTTCAATTGTCTGAACAGTTTAATTTAGATCGCATGTATTCATAGATAGCCTGCTCGCTGCAGGACTGGGTAATATTGCGAAATTGAAAAATAAGCATATTTTCTGCGTGGTTATAAGAGTGCTAAAATGATCTCATGACTCCTGGGAAAAATCAAGGAATGGCTCTATATATTGACATAATAACGTTAATTGATTTAAAAATTCAATTCGAAAAGTTATTCGATTGAGATTGCATTTTGATTGTTGTTTTCAATGTCTGTAAAAAATACCTGATGTCATCAGATGATATTTCGAGGAAAATATACTGCGCCTCAATCGCAAGAAACTCATGATTACACGAATTCATGTAATAGAATATGAGAGGTTGATTTTTGTCTCTGTTCGCTTCCGGTTTTTTAAAATTTCAATTGGCTGAATAGTTCAATTTAGATCGAATGTATTCATGGATAACCTGCTCGCTGCAGGACTGGGTAATATTGTGAGATTGAAAAATCAGCATATTTTGCTGCGTGGTTATGAGAGTTCTAAAATGATCTCATGAATCCTGGGAAAAATCAAGGAATGGCTCTATATATAGAGACCTAATAACGTTAATTGATTCCAAAATTAAATTCGAAAAGTTATTCTATTGAGATTGCATTTTCATTGTCTTTTTCAATGTCTGTAAGAAATACCTGATGTCTTCAGATGATATTTCGGGAAAAATATACTGCGCCCGAATCGCAAGAATCTCATAATTACACGAATTCACGTGATAGAATATAATAGGTTGATTTCTGTCTTTGTTCGCTTTCGGTTTTTTAAAATTTCAATTGGCTGAATAGTTCGATTAAGATCGCATGTATTCATGGATCGCCTGCAGGCTGCAGAACTGGGTAATATTGCGAAATTGAAAAATCAGCATATTTTGCTGCGTAGTTATAGGAGTGCTGAAATGATCTCATGACTCCCGGGGAAAATCAAGGAATGGCTCTATATATTGACATAAGAACGTTAATTGATTTGAAAATTCAATTCGAAAAGGTATTCGATTGAGATTGCATTTTGATTGTTGTTTTCAATGTCTGTAAAAAATACCTGATGTCATCAGATGATATTTCGAGAAAAAAATACTGCGCCCCAATCGCAAGAATTTCATGATTACACGAATTCACGTGATAGAATATAAGAGCTTGATTTCCGTATCTATTCGCTTTCGGTTATTTAAAATTTTAATTCGCTGAATAGTTTAATTTAGATCGCAAGTATTCATGGATAACCTGCCCGCTACAGGACTGGGTAATATTGTGAGATTAAAAAATCAGCATTTTTTGCTGCGTGGTTATAGGAGTGCTAAAATGATCTCATGGCTCCCGGGGAAAATCAAGGAATTGCTCTATATATTGACATAATAACGTTAATTGATTTGAAAATTCAATTTGAAAAACTATTCCATTGAGATTGCATTTTGATTGATGTTTTCAATTTCTGTAAGAAATACCTGATGTCTTCAGATGATATTTCGGGAAAAATATACTGCGCCCGAATCGCAAGAATCTCATAATTACACGAATTCACGTGATAGAATATAATAGGTTGATTTCTGTCTTTGTTCGCTTTCGGTTTTTTAAAATTTCAATTGGCTGAATAGTTCGATTAAGATCGCATGTATTCATGGATAGCCTGCAGGCTGCAGAACTGGGTAATATTGCGAAATTGAAAAATCAGCATATTTTGCTGCGTAGTTATAGGAGTGCTGAAATGATCTCATGACTCCCGGGGAAAATCAAGGAATGGCTCTATATATTGACATAAGAACGTTAATTGATTTGAAAATTCAATTCAAAAAGGTATTCGATTGAGATTGCATTTTGATTGTTGTTTTCAATGTCTGTAAAAAATACCTGATGTCATCAGATGATATTTCGAGAAAAAAATACTGCGCCCCAATCGCAAGAATTTCATGATTACACGAATTCACGTGATAAAATATGAGAGGTTGATTTCCGTACCTTTTCGCTTTCTGTTATTTAGAATATTAATTCGCTGAATAGTTCAATTTAGATCGCAAGTATTCATGGATAACCTGCCCGCTACAGAACTTGGTAATATTGCAAAATTAAAAAATCAGCATATTTTGCTGCGTGGTTACGAGAGTGCTGAACCAAATTCATGACTCCTGGGAAAAATCAAGGAGTAGCTCTATACCTTGACATAATAACGTTAATTGATTTGAAAATTTAATTCGAAAAGTTATTTTATTGAGATTGCATTTTGATTGTTGTTTTCAATGTCTGTAAGAAGTACCTGATGTCTTTAGCGGATATTTCGGGAATAATATACTGCGCCTCAATCGCAAGAATCTCATGAGTACACGAATTCATGTAATAGAATATGAGAGGTTGATTTCTGTCTCTGTTCGCTTTCGGTTTTTTCAAATTTCAATTCGCTGAACATTTCAATTTAGATCGCATGTATTCATGAATTACTTGCTCGCTGCAGGACTGGGTAATATTGTGAGATTCAAAAATCAGCATATTTTGCTGCGTTGTTATGGGAGTGCTAAAATGATCTTATGACTCCTGGGAAAAATCAAGGAATGGCTCTATATATTGACATAATAACGTTAACTGATTTGAAAATTCAATTTGAAAAACTATTCTATTGAGATTGCATTTTGATTGATGTTTTCAATTTCTGTAAAAAATACCTGATGTCTTCAGATGATATTTCGGGAAAAATATACTGCGCCTCAATCGCAAGAATCTCATGATTACACGAATTCATGTAATAGAATATGAGAGGTTGATTTCTGTCTCTGTTCGCTTTCGGTTTTTTAAAATTTCAATTGGCTAAATAGTTCAATTGAGATTGCATGTATTTATTGATAACCTGCTCGCTGCAGGACTGGGTAAGATTGTGAGATTGAAAAATCAGCATATTTTGCTGCGTGGTTATAGAAGTGCTAAAATGATCTCATGACTCCTGGGAAAAATCAAGGAATGGCTCTATATATAGAGACCTAATAACGTTAATTGATTCCAAAATTTAATTCGAAAAGTTATTCTATTGAGATTGCATTTTGATTGTCTTTTTCAATGTCTGTAAGAAATACCTGATGTTTTCAGATGATATTTCGGAAAAAATATACTGCGCCCCAATCGCTAGAATCTCATGATTATACGAATTCACGTGATAGAATATCATAGGGTGATTTCTGTCTCTGTTCGCTTTCGGTTTTTTAAAATTTCAATTCGCCGAACATTTCAATTTAGATCGCATGTATTCATGAATAACTTGCTCGCTGCAGGACTGGGTAATATTGTGAGATTCAAAAATCAGCATATTTTGCTGCGTTGTTATAGGAGTGCTAAAATGATCTCATGACTCCTGGGAAAAATCAAGGAATGGCTCTATATATTGACATAATAAACTTAATTGATTCCAAAATTTAATTCGAAAAGTTATTCTATTGAGATTGCATTTTGATTGTCTTTTTCAATGTCTGTAAGAAATAACTGATGTCTTCAGATGATATTTCGTGAAAAATATACTGCGCCCCAATCGCAAGAATCTCATGATTCCACGAATTTACGTGATAGAATATAATAGCTTGATTTCTGTCTCTGTTCGCTTTCGGTTTATTGAAAAATTTCAATTGGCTGAATAGTTCAATTTAGATCGCATGTATTCATGGATAGCCTGCTCGCTGCAGGACTGGGTAATATTGTAAAATTGAAAAATTAGCATATTTTGCTGGGTGGTTATAAGAGTGCTAAAATGATCTCATGACTCCTGGGAAAAATCAAGGAATCGCTCTATATATTGACATAATAACCTTAATTGATTTGAAAATTCAATTCGAAAAGTTATTCGATTGAGATTGCATTTTGATTGTTGTTGTCAATGTCTGTAAAAAATACTTGATGTCATCAGATGATATTTCGAGGAAAATATACTGCGCCCAAATCGCAAGAATTTCATGATAACACGAATTCACGTGATAGAATATAAGAGGTTGATTTCCGTATCTATTCGCTTGTGGTTATTTAAAATTTAAATTCGCTGAATAGTTAAATTTAGATCGCAAGTATTCATGGATAACCTGCCCGCTACACAACTTGGTAATATTGCAAAATTGAAAAATCAGCATATTTTGCTGCGTGGTTACAAAAGTGCTGAAACAAATTCATGACTCCTGGGAAAAATCAAGGAGTATCTCTATACTTTGACATAATAACGTTAATTGATTTGAAAATTTAATTCGAAAAGTTATTCTATTGAGATTGCATTTTGATTGATGTTTTCAATGTCTGTAAGAAATACCTGATGTCTTCAGATGATATTTCGGGAAAAATATACTGCGCCCCAATCGCAAGAATCTCATGATTACACGAATTCACGTGATAGAATATAATAGGTTGATTTCTGTCTCTGTTCGCTTTCGGTTTTTTAAAATTTCAATTCGCTGAATAGTTCAATTTAGATCGCATGTCATCATGAATAACTTGCTCGCTGCAGGACTGGGTAATATTGTAAGATTAAAAAATCAGCATATTTTGCTGCGTGGTTATAGAAGTGCTAAAATGATCTCATGACTCCCGGGGAAAATCATGGAATGGCTCTATATATTGACATAATAACGTTAATTGATTTAAAAATTCAATTCGAAAAGATATTCGATTGAGATTGCATTTTGATTGTTGTTTTCAATGTCTGTAAATAATACCTGATGTCATCAGATGATATTTCGAGGAAAATATACTGCGCCCCAATCGCAAGAATTTCATGGTTACACGAATTCATGTAATAGAATATTAGAGGTTGATTTCTGTCTCTCTTCGCTTTCGGTTTTTTAAAATTTCGAATGGCTGAATAGTTCAATTTAGATCGCATGTATTCATGGATAACCTGCTCGCTGCAGGACTGAGTAATATTGTGAGATTGAAAAATCAGCATATTTTGCTGCGTGGTATTGAGAGTGCTAAAATTATCTCATGACTCCTGGGAAAAATTAAGGAATGGCTCTATATATTGACATAATAAACTTAATTGATTCCAAAATTTAATTCGAAAAGTTATTCTATTGAGATTGCATTTTGATTGTCTTTTTCAATGTCTGTAAGAAATACCTGATGTCTTCAGATGATATTTCGTGAAAAATATACTGCGCCCCAATCGCAAGAATCTCATGATTACACGAATTCACGTGATAGAATATAATAGGTTTATTTCTGTCTCTTATCGCTTCCGGTTTTTTAAAATTTCAATTGGCTGAATAGTTCAATTTAGATCGCATATATTCATGAATAACTTGCTCGCTTTAGGACTGGGTAATATTGTGAGATTAAAAAATCAGCATATTTGGTGCGTGGTTATAGGAGTGCGGAAATGATCTCATGACTCCTGGGGAAAATCAAGGAATGGCTCTATATATAGACCTAATAACGTTAATTAATTCCAAAATTAAATTTGAAATGTTATTCTATTGAGATTGCATTTTGATTGATGTTTCCAATGTCTGTAAGAAATACCTGATGTCTTCAGATGATATTTCGGGAAAAATATACTGCGCCCCAATCGCAAGAATCTCATGATTACACGAATTCACGTGATAGAATATAATAGGTTGATGTCTGTCTCTGTTCGCTTTCGGTTTTCTAAAATTTCAATTGGCTGAATAGTTTAATTTGGATCGCATGTATTCATGGAGAGCCTGCTCGCTGCAGGACTGAGTAATATTGCGAAATTGAAAAATTAGCATATTTTGCTGCGTGGTTATAGGAGTGCTAAAATTATCTCATGACTCCTGGGAAACATCAAGGAATGGCTCTATATATTGACATAATAACCTTAATTGATTTGAAAATTCAATTCGAAAAGTTACTCGATTGAGATTGCATTTTGATTGTTGTTTTCAATGTCTGTAAGAAGTACCTGATGTCTTTAGTTGATATTTCGGGAAAAATATACTGCGCCTCAATCGCGAGAATCTCATGATTACACGAATTCATGTAATAGAATATGAGAGGTTGATTTCTGTCTCTGTTCGCTTTCGGTTTTTTAAAATTTCAATTGGCTGAATAGTTCAATTTAGATCGCATGTATTTATGGATAACCTGCTCGCTGCAGGACTGGGTAATATTGTCAGATTGAAAAATCAGCATATTTTGCTGCGTGGTTATGAGAGTGCTAAAATGATCTCATGACTTCTGGGAAAAATCAAGGAATAGCTTTATCTATAGAGACCTAATAACGTTAACTGATTCCAAAATTTAATTCGAAAAGTTATTCTATTGAGATTGTATTTTGATTGTCTTTTTCAATGTCTGTAAGAAATACCTGATGCCTTCAGATGATATTTTGTGAAAAATATACTGCGCCCTAATCGCAAGAATCTCATGATTACACGAATTCACGTGATAGAATATAATAGGTTGATTTCTGTCTCTGTTCGCTTTCGGTTTTTTAAAATTTCAATTGGCTGAATAGTTCAATTAAGATCGTATGTATTCATGGATAGCCTGCTCGATGCAGGACTGGGTTATATTGCGGAATTGAAAAATTAGCATATTTTGCTGCGTGGTTATAGGAGTGCTAAAATGATCTCATGACTCCTGGGAAAAATCAAGGAATGGCTCTATATATTGACATAATAACGTTAATTGATTCAAAAATTCAATTCGAAAAGTTATTCGATTGAGATTGCATTTCGATTGTTGTTTTCAATGTCCGTAAAAAATACCTCATGTCATCAGATGATATTTCGAGGAAAATATACTGCGCCCCAATCGCAAGAATTTCATGATTACACGAATTCACGTGATAGAATATAAGAGGTTGATTTCCGTATCTATTCGCTTTCGGTTATTTAAAATTTTAATTCGCTGAATAGTTAAATTTAGATCGCAAGTATTTATGGATAACCTTCCTGCTACAGGACTTGGTAATATTGCAAAATTGAAAACTCAGCATATTTTGCTGCGTGGTTACAAGAGTGCTGAAACAAATTCATGACTCCTGGGGAAAATCAAGGAGTAGCTCTATACCTTGACATAATAACGTTAATTGATTTGAAAATTTATTTCGAAAAGTTATTTTATTGAGATTGCATTTTGATTGTTGTTTTCAATGTCTGTAAGAAGTACTTGATGTCTTTAGCGGATATTTCGGGAAGAATATACTGCGCCTCAATCGCAAGAATCTCATGATTACACGAATTCATGTAATAGAATATGAGAGGTTAATCTGTCTCTGTTCGCTTTCGGTTTTTTAAAATTTCAATTGGCTGCATAGTTTAATTTGAATCGCATGTATTCATGGATAACGTGCTCGCTGCAGGACTGAGTAATTATTGTGAGATTAAAAAATCAGCATATTTTGCTGCGTGGTTATGGGAGTGCTAAAATGATCTCATGACTCCTGGGAAAAATCAAGGAATGGCTCTATATATTGACATAATAACCTTAATTGATTCCAAAATTTAATTCGAAAAGTTATTCTATTGAGATTGCATTTTGATTGTCTTTCTCAATGTTTGTAATAAATACCTGATGTCTTCAGATGATATTTCGTGAAAAATATACTGCGCCCCAATCGCAAGAATCTCATGATTACACGAATTCACGTGATAGAATATAATAGGTTGATTTCTGTCTCTGTTCGCTTTCGGTTTTTTAAAATTTCAATTGGCTGAATAGTTCAATTTAGATCGCATGTATTCATGGATAGCCTGCTCGCTGCAGGACTGGGTAATATTGCGAAATTGAAAAATTAGCATATTTAGCTGCGTGGTTATAGGAGGACTGAAATAAATTCATGACTCCTGGGAAAAAGCAAGGAATGGCTCTACTTATTGACATAATAACGTAAATCGATTTGAAAATTCGATTCGAAAAGTTATTCGATTGATATTGCATTTTGATTGTTGTTTTCAATGTCTGTAAAAAATACCTGATCTCATCAGATGATATTTCGAGGAAAATATACTGCGCCCCAATCGCAAGAATTTCATGGTTACACGAATTTATGTAATAAAATATTAGAGGTTGATTTCTGTCTCTCTTCGCTTTCGGTTTTTTAAAATTTCAATTAGCTGAATAGTTCAATTTAGATCGCATATATTCATAAATAACTTGCTCGCTGCAGGACTGGGTAATATTGTGAGATTAAAAAATCAGCATATTTTGCTGCGTGGTTATAGGAGTGCGCAAATGATCTCATGACTTCTGGGGAATATCAAGGAATGGTCTATATATAGACCTAATAACGTTAATTGATTCCAAAATTAAATTCGAAATGTTATTCTATTGAGATTGCATTTTGATTGATTATTTCAATGTCTGTAAGAAATACCTGATGTCTTCAGATGATATTTCGGGAAAGATACTGCGCCCCAATCGCAAGAATCTCATGATTACACGAATTCACGTGATAGAATATAATAGGTTGATGTCTGTCTCTGTTCGCTTTCGGTTTTCTAAAATTTCAATTGGCTGAATTGTTTAATTTGGATCGCATGTATTCATGGATAGCCTGCTTGCTGCAGGACTGAGTAATATTGCGAAATTGAAAAATTAGCATATTTTGCTGCGTGGTTATAGGAGTGCTAAAATTATCTCATGACTCCTGGAAAACATCAAGGAATGGATCTATATATTGACATAATAACCTTAATTGATTTGAAAATTCAATTCGAAAAGTTACTCGATTGAGACTGCATTTTGATTGTTGTTTTCAATGTCCTTAAGAAGAACCTGATGTCTTTAGTTGATATTTCGGGAAAAATATACTGCGCCTCAATCGCAAGAATCTCATGATTACACGAATTCATGTAATAGAATATGAGAGGTTGATTTCTGTCTCTGTTCGCTTTCGTTTTTTTAAAATTTCAATTGGCTGAATAGTTCAATTTAGATCGAATGTATTCATGGATAACCTGCTCGCTGCAGGACTCGGTAATATTGTGAGATTGAAAAATCAGCATATTTTGCTGCGTGGTTATAGGAGTGCTAAAATGATCTCATGACTCCTGGGAAAAATCAAGGAATGGCTCTATATATTGACATAATAACGTTAACTGATTTGAAAATTCAATTTGAAAAACTATTCTATTGAGATTGCATTTTGATTGATGTTTTCAATTTCTGTAAGAAATACCTGATGTCTTCAGATGAAATTTCGGGAAAAATATACTGCGCCCCAATCGCAAGAATCTCATGATTACACGCATTCACGTGATAGAATATAATAGGTTGATGTCTGTCTCTGTTCGCTTTCGGTTTTCTAAATTTTCAATTGTCTGAACAGTTTAATTTAGATCGCATGTATTCATAGATAGCCTGCTCGCTGCAGGACTGGGTAATATTGCGAAATTGAAAAATAAGCATATTTTCTGCGTGGTTATAAGAGTGCTAAAATGATCTCATGACTCCTGGGAAAAATCAAGGAATGGCTCTATATATTGACATAATAACGTTAATTGATTTGAAAATTCAATTCGAAAAGTTATTCGATTGAGATTGCATTTCGATTGTTGTTTTCAATGTCTGTGAAAAATACCTGATGTCATCAGATGATATTTCGAGGAAAAAATACTGCGCCCCAATCGCAAGAATTTCATGATTACACGAATTCACGTGATAGAATATAAGAGGTTGATTTCCGTATCTATTCGCTTTCGGTTATTTAAAATTTTAATTCGCTGAATAGTTTAATTTAGATCGCAAGTATTCATGGATAACCTGCCCGCTACAGGACTGGGTAATATTGTGAGATTCAAAAATCAGCATTTTTTGCTGCGTGGTTATAGGAGTGCTAAAATGATCTCATGACTCCCGGGGAAAATCAAGGAATTGCTCTATATATTGACATAAAAACGTTAATTGATTTGAAAATTAAATTCGAAGAGTTATTCGATTGAGATTGCATTTTGATTGTTGTTTTCAATGTCTGTAAAAAATACCTGATGTCATCAGATGATATTTCGAGGAAAAAATACTGCGCCCCAATCGCAAGAATTTCATGATTACACGAATTCACGTGATAAAATATGAGAGGTTGATTTCCGTACCTTTTCGCTTTCTGTTATTTAGAATATTAATTCGCTGAATAGTTCAATTTAGATCGCAAGTATTCATGGATAACCTGCCCGCTACAGAACTTGGTAATATTGCAAAATTAAAAAATCAGCATATTTTGCTGCGTGGTTACGAGAGTGCTGAACCAAATTCATGACTCCTGGGAAAAATCAAGGAGTAGCTCTATACCTTTACATAATAACGTTAATTGATTTGAAAATTTAATTCGAAAAGTTATTTTATTGAGATTGCATTTTGATTGTTGTTTTCAATGTCTGTAAGAAGTACCTGATGTCTTTAGCGGATATTTCGGGAAAAATATACTGCGCCTCAATCGCCAGAATCTCATGAGTACACGGATTCATGTAATAGAATATGAGAGGTTGATTTCTGTCTCTGTTCGCTTTCGGTTTTTTCAAATTTCAATTCGCTGAACATTTCAATTTAGATCGCATGTATTCATGAATTACTTGCTCGCTGCAGGACTGGGTAATATTGTGAGATTCAAAAATCAGCATATTTTGCTGCGTTGTTATGGGAGTGCTAAAATGATCTTATGACTCCTGGGAAAAATCAAGGAATGGCTCTATATATTGACATAATAACGTTAACTGATTTAAAAATTCAATTTGAAAAACTATTCTATTGAGATTGCATTTTGATTGATGTTTTCAATTTCTGTAAAAAATACCTGATGTCTTCAGATGATATTTCGGGAAAAATATACTGCGCCTCAATCGCAAGAATCTCATGATTACACGAATTCATGTAATAGAATATGAGAGGTTGATTTCTGTCTCTGTTCGCTTTCGGTTTTTTAAAATTTCAATTGGCTAAATAGTTCAATTGAGATTGCATGTATTCATTGATAACCTGCTCCCTGCAGGACTGAGTAAGATTGTGAGATTGAAAAATCAGCATATTTTGCTGCGTGGTTATAGGAGTGCTAAAATGATCTCATGACTCCTGGGAAAAATCAAGGAATGGCTCTATATATAGAGACCTAATAACGTTAATTGATTCCAAAATTTAATTCGAAAAGTTATTCTATTGAGATTGCATTTTGATTGTCTTTTTCAATGTCTGTAAGAAATACCTGATGTTTTCAGATGATATTTCGGGAAAAATATACTGCGCCTCAATCGCAAGAATCTCATGATTACACGAATTCATGTAATAGAATATGAGAGGTTGATTTCTGTCTCTGTTCGCTTTTGGTTTTTTAAAATTTCAATTAGCTGAATAGTTCAATTAAGATCGCATGTATATATGGATAGCCTGCTCGCTGCAGGACTAAGTAATATTGCGAAATTGAAAAATTAGCATATTTTGCTGCGTGGTTATAAGAATGCTAAAATGATCTCATGACACCTGGGAAAAATCAAGGAATGGCTCTATATATTGACATAATAACCTTAATTGATTTGAAAATTCAATTCGAAAAGTTATTCGATTGAGATTGCATTTGGTTGTCTTTTTCAATGTCTGTAAGAAATTCCTGATGTCTTCAGATGATATTTCGTGAAAAATATACTGCGCTCTAATCGCAAGAATCTCATGATTACACGAATTCACGTGACAGAATATAATAGGTTGATTTCTGTCTCTGTTCGCTTTCGGTTTTTCAAAATTTCTATTCGCTAAACAGTTCAATTTAGATCGCATGTCTTCATGAATAACTTGCTCGCAGCAGGACTGGGTAATATTGTGAGATAAATAAATCAGCATATTTTGCTGCGTGGTTATAGAAGTGCTAAAATGATCTCATGACTCCTGGGGAAAATCAAGGAATGGCTCTATATATTGACATAATAACGTTAACTGATTTGAAAATTCAATTTGAAAAACTATTCTATTGAGATTGCATTATGATTGATGTTTTCAATTTCTGTAAGAAATATCTGATGACTTCAGATGATATTTCGGGAAAAATATACTGCGCCTCAATCGCAAGAATCTCATGATTACACGAATTCATGTAATAGAATATGAGAGGTTAATTTCTGTCTCTGTTCGCTTTCGGTTTTTTAAAATTTCAATTAGCTGAATAGTTCAATTAAGATCGCATGTATATATGGATAGCCTGCTCGCTGCAGGACTAGGTAATATTGCGAAATTGAAAAATTAGCATATTTTGCTGCGTGGTTATAAGACTGCTAAACGATCTCATGACTCCTGGGAAAAATCAAGGAATGGCTCTATATATTGACATAATAACCTTAATTGATTTGAAAATTCAATTCGAAAAGTTATTCGATTGAGATTGCATTTGGTTGTCTTTTACAATGTCTGTAAGAAATTCCTGATGTCTTCAGATCATATTTCGTGAAAAATATACTGCGCCCCAATCGCAAGAATCTCATGATTACACGAATTCACGTGATAGAATATAATAGGTTGATTTCTGTTTCTGTTCGCATTCGGTTTTTCAAAATTTCTATTCGCTAAACAGTTCAATTTAGATCGCATGTCTTCATGAATAACTTGCTCGCTGCAGGACTAGGTAATATTGTGAGATAAATAAATCAGCATATTTTGCTGCGTGGTTATAGAAGTGCTAAAATGATCTCATGACTCCTGGGGAAAATTAAGGAATGGCTCTATATATTGACATAATAATGTTAATTGATTTGAAAATTCAATTCGAAAAGTGATTCGATTGAGATTGCATTTTGAATGTTGTTTTCAATGTCTGTAAAAAATACCTGATATCATCAGATGATATTTCGAGGAAAATATACTGCGCCTCAATCGCAAGAATCTCATGAGTACACGAATTCATGTAATAGAATATGAGAGGTCGATTTCTGTCTCTGTTCGCTTTCGGTTTTTTCAAATTTCAATTCGCTGAACATTTCAATTTAGATCGCATGTATTCATGAATTACTTGCTCGCTGCAGGACTGGGTAATATTGTGAGATTCAAAAATCAGCATATTTTGCTGCGTTGTTATGGGAGTGCTAAAATGATATTATGACTCCTGGGAAAAATCAAGGAATGGCTCTATATATAGACATAATAACGTTAACTGATTTGAAAATTCAATTTGAAAAACTTTTCTATTGAGATTGCATTTTGATTGATGTTTTCAATTTCTGTAAAAAATACCTGATGTCTTCAGATGATATTTCGGGAAAAATATACTGCGCCTCAATCGCAAGAATCTCATGATTACACGAATTCATGTAATAGAATATGAGAGGTTGATTTCTGTCTCTGTTCGCTTTCGGTTTTTTAAAATTTCAATTGGCTAAATAGTTCAATTGAGATTGCATGTATTCATTGATAACCTGCTCGCTGCAGGACTGGGTAAGATTGTGAGATTGAAAAATCAGCATATTTTGCTGCGTGGTTATAGAAGTGCTAAAATGATCTCATGACTCCTGGGAAAAATCAAGGAATGGCTCTATATATAGAGACCTAATAACGTTAATTGATTCCAAAATTTAATTCGAAAAGTTATTCTATTGAGATTGCATTTTGATTGTCTTTTTCAATGCCTGTAAGAAATACCTGATGTTTTCAGATGATATTTCGGAAAAAATATACTGCGCCCCAATCGCTAGAATCTCATGATTACACGAATTCACGTGATAGAATATCATAGGGTGATTTCTGTCTCTGTTCGCTTTCGGTTTTTTAAAATTTCAATTAGCTGAATAGTTCAATTAAGATCGCATGTATATATGGATAGCCTGCTCGCTGCAGGACTAGGTAATATTGCGAAATTGAAAAATTAGCATATTTTGCTGCGTGGTTATAAGAATGCTAAAATGATCTCATGACTTCTGGGAAAAATCAAGGAATGGCTCTATATATTGACATAATAACCTTAATTGATTTGAAAATTCAATTCGAAAAGTTATTCGATTGAGTTTGCATTTGGTTGTCTTTTTCAATGTCTGTAAAAAATTCCTGATGTCTTCAGATGATATTTCGTGAAAAATATACTGCGCTCTAATCGCAAGAATCTCATGATTACACGAATTCACGTGACAGAATATAATAGGTTGATTTCTGTCTCTGTTCGCTTTCGGTTTTTCAAAATTTCTATTCGCTAAACAGTTCAATCGAGATCGCATGTCTTCATGAATAACTTGCTCGCAGCAGGACTGGGTAATATTGTGAGATAAATAAATCAGCATATTTTGCTGCGTGGTTATAGAAGTGCTAAAATGATCTCATGACTCCTGGGGAAAATCAAGGAATGGCTCTATATATTGACATAATAACGTTAACTGATTTGAAAATTCAATTTGAAAAACTATTCTATTGAGTTTGCATTATGATTGATGTTTTCAATTTCTGTAAGAAATACCTGATGTCTTCAGATGATATTTCGGGAAAAATATACTGCGCCTCAATCGCAAGAATCTCATGATTACACGAATTCATGTAATAGAATATGAGAGGTTGATTTCTGTCTCTGTTCGCTTTCGGTTTTTTAAAATTTCAATTAGCTGAATAGTTCAATTAAGATCGCATGTATATATGGATAGCCTGCTCGCTGCAGGACTAGGTAATATTGGGAAATTGAAAAATTAGCATATTTTGCTGCGTGGTTATAAGACTGCTAAACGATCTCATGACTCCTGGGAAAAATCAAGGAATGGCTCTATATATTGACATAATAACCTTAATTGATTTGAAAATTCAATTCGAAAAGTTATTCGATTGAGATTGCATTTGGTTGTCGTTTACAATGTCTGTAAGAAATTCCTGATGTCTTCAGATAATATTTCGTGAAAAATATACTGCGCCCCAATCGCAAGAATCTCATGATTACACGAATTCACGTGATAGAATATAATAGGTTGATTTCTGTCTCTGTTCGCTTTCGGTTTTTCAAAATTTCTATTCGCTAAACAGTTCAATTTAGATCGCATGTCTTCATGAATAACTTGCTCGCTGCAGGACTAGGTAATATTGTGAGATAAATGAATCAGCATATTTTGCTGCGTGGTTATAGAAGTGCTAAAATGATCTCATGACTCCTGGGGAAAATTAAGGTATGGCTCTATATATTGACATAATAATGTTAATTGATTTGAAAATTCAATTCGAAAAGTGATTCGATTGAGATTGCATTTTGATTGTTGTTTTCAATGTCTGTAAAAAATAACTGATATCATCAGATGATATTTCGAGGAAAATATACTGCGCCCTAATCGCAAGAATTTCATGATTACACGAATTCACGTGATAGAATATAAGAGGTTGATTTCCGTATCTATTCGCTTTCGGTTATTTCAAATTTTAATTCGCTGAATTGTTAAATTTAGATCGCAAGTATTCATGGATAACCTGCCCGATACAGGACTAGGTAATATTGCAAAATTGAAAAAGCAGCATATTTTGCTGCGTGGTTACAAGAGTGCTGAAACAAATTCATGATTCCTGGGAAAAATCAAGGAGTAGCTCTATACCTTGACATTATAACGTTAATTGATTTGAAAATTTATTTCGAAAAGTTATTTTATTGAGATTGCATTTTGATTGTTGTTTTCAATGTCTGTAAGAAGTACCTGATGTCTTTAGCGGATATTTCGGGAAAAATATACTGCGCCTCAATCGCAAGAAACTCATGATTACACGAATTCATGTAATAGAATATGAGAGGTTGATTTCTGTCTCTGTTCGCTTCCGGTTTTTTAAAATTTCAATTGGCTGAATAGTTCAATTTAGATCGCATGTATTCATGGATAACCTGCTCGCTGCAGGACTGGGTAATATTGTGAGATTGAAAAATCAGCATATTTTGCTGCGTGGTTATGAGAGTTCTAAAATGATCTCATGAATCCTGGGAAAAATCAAGGAATGGCTCTATATATAGAGACCTAATAACGTTAATTGATTCCAAAATTAAATTCGAAAAGTTATTTTTTGAGATTGCATTTTCATTGTCTTTTTCAATGTCTGTAAGAAATACCTGATGTCTTCAGATGATATTTCGTGAAAAATATACTGCGCCCCAATCGCAAGAATCTCATGATTACACGAATTCACGTGATAGAATATAATAGGTTGATTTCTGTCTCTGTTCGCTTTCGGTATTTCAAAATTTCTATTCGCTTAACAGTTCAATTTAGATCGCATGTCTTCATGAATAACTTGCTCGCTGCAGGACTGGGTGATATTGTGAGATAAATAAATCAGCATATTTTGCTGCGTTGTTATGGGAGTGCTAAAATGATATTATGACTCCTGGGAAAAATCAAGGAATGGCTCTATATATTGACATAATAACGTTAACTGATTTGAAAATTCAATTTGAAAAACTTTTCTATTGAGATTGCATTTTGATTGATGTTTTCAATTTCTGTAAAAAATACCTGATGTCTTCAGATGATATTTCGGGAAAAATATACTGCTCCTCAATCGCAAGAATCTCATGATTACACGAATTCATGTAATAGAATATGAGAGGTTGATTTCTGTCTCTGTTCGCTTCCAGTTTTTTAAAATTTCAATTGGCTGAATAGTTCAATTTAGATCGCATGTATTCATGGATAACCTGCTCGCTGCAGGACTGGGTAATATTGTGAGATTGAAAAATCAGCATATTTTGCTGCGTGGTTATGAGAGTTCTAAAATGATCTCATGAATCCTGGGAAAAATCAAGGAATGGCTCTATATATAGAGACCTAATAACGTTAATTGATTCCAAAATTAAATTCGAAAAGTTATTCTATTGAGATTGCATTTTCATTGTCTTTTTCAATGTCTGTAAGAAATACCTGATGTCTTCAGATGATATAACGTGAAAAATGTACTGCGCCTTAATCGCAAGAATCTCAGGATTACACGAATTCACGTGATAGAATATAATAGGTTGATTTCTGTCTTTGTTCGCTTTGGGTTTTTTAAAATTTCAATTGGCTGACTAGTTCAATTTAGATCGCATGTATCCACGGATAGCCTGCTCGCTGCAGAATTGAGTAATATTGCGAAATTGAAAAATCAGCAAATTTTGCTGCGTAGTTATAGGAGTGCTGAAACGATCTCATGACTCCCGGGGAAAATCAAGGAATGGCTCTATATATTGACATAATAACGTTAATTGATTTGAAAATTCAATTCGAAAAGTTATTCGATTGAGATTGCATTTTGATTGTTGTTTTCAATGTCTGTGAAAAATACCTGATGTCATCAGATGATATTTCGAGGAAAGAATACTGCGCCCCAATCGCAAGAATTTCATGATTACACGAATTCACGTGATAGAATATAAGAGGTTGATTTCCGTATCTATTCGCTTTCGGTTATTTAAAATTTTAATTCGCTGAATAGTTTAATTTAGATCGCAAGTATTCATGGATAACCTGCCCGCTACAGGACTGGGTAATATTGTGAGATTAAAAAATCAGCATTTTTTGCTGCGTGGTTATAGAAGTGCTAAAATGATCTCATGACTCCCGGGGAAAATCAAGGAATTGCTCTATATATTGACATAATAACGTTAATTGATTTGAAAATTTAATTCGAAGAGTTATTCGATTGAGATTGCATTTTGATTGTTGTTTTAAATGTCTGTAAAAAATACCTGATGTCATCAGATGATATTTCGAGGAAAAAATACTGCGCCCCAATCGCAAAAATTTCATGATTACACGAATTGACGTGATAAAGTATGAGAGGTTGATTTCCGTACCTTCTCGCTTTCTGTTATTTAGAATATTAATTCGCTGAATAGTTCAATTGAGATCGCAAGTATTCATGGATAACCTGCCCGCTACAGAACTTGGTAATATTGCAAAATTAAAAAATCAGCATATTTTGCTGCGTGGTTACGAGAGTGCTGAACCAAATTCATGACTCCTGGGAAAAATCAAGGAGTAGCTCTATACCTTGACATAATAACGTTAATTGATTTGAAAATTTAATTCGAAAAGTTATTTTATTGAGATTGCATTTTGATTGTTGTTTTCAATGTCTGTAAGAAGTACCTGATGTCTTTAGCGGATATTTCGGGAAAAATATACTGCGCCTCAATCGCAAGAAACTCATGATTACACGAATTCATGTAATAGAATATGAGAGGTTGATTTCTGTCTCTGTTCGCTTCCGGTTTTTTAAAATTTCAATTGGCTGAATAGTTCAATTTAGATCGCATGTATTCATGGATAACCTGCTCGCTGCAGGACTGGGTAATATTGTGAGATTGAAAAATCAGCATATTTTGCTGCGTGGTTATGAGAGTTCTAAAATGATCTCATGAATCCTGGGAAAAATCAAGGAATGGCTCTATATATAGAGACCTAATAACGTTAATTGATTCCAAAATTAAATTCAAAAAGTTATTCTATTGAGATTGCATTTTCATTGTCTTTTTCAATGTCTGTAAGAAATACCTGATGTCTTCAGATGATATTTCGTGAAAAATATACTGCGCCCCAATCGCAAGAATCTCATGATTACACGAATTCACGTGATAGAATATAATAGGTTGATTTCTGTCTCTGTTCGCTTTCGGTTTTTCAAAATTTCTATTCGCTTAACAGTTCAATTTAGATCGCATGTCTTCATGAATAACTTGCTCGCTGCAGGACTGGGTGATATTGTGAGATAAATAAATCAGCATATTTTGCTGCGTGGTTATAGAAGTGCTAGAATGATCTCATGACTCCTGGGGAAAATTAAGGAATGGCTCTATATATTGACATAATAATGTTAATTGATTTGAAAATTCAATTCGAAAAGTGATTCGATTGAGATTGCATTTTGAATGTTGTTTTCAATGTCTGTAAAAAATACCTGATATCATCAGATGATATTTCGAGGAAAATATACTGCGCCCTAATCGCAAGAATTTCATGATTACACGAATTCACGTGATAGAATATAAGAGGTTGATTTCCGTATCTATTCGCTTTCGGTTATTTAAAATTTTAATTCGCTGAATTGTTAAATTTAGATCGCAAGTATTCATGGATAACCTGCCCGCTACAGGACTTGGTAATATTGCAAAATTGAAAAAGCAGCATATTTTGCTGCGTGGTTACAAGAGTGCTGAAACAAATTCATGATTCCTGGGAAAAATCAAGGAGTAGCTCTATACCTTGACATAATAACGTTAATTGATTTGAAAATTTAATTCGAAAAGTTATTTTATTGAGATTGCATTTTGATTGTTGTTTTCAATGTCTGTAAGAAGTACCTGATGTCTTTAGCGGATATTTCGGGAAAAATATACTGCGCCTCAATCGCAAGAAACTCATGATTACACGAATTCATGTGATAGAATATGAGAGGTTGATTTCTGTCTCTGTTCGCTTCCAGTTTTTTAAAATTTCAATTGGCTGAATAGTTCAATTTAGATCGCATGTATTCATGGATAACCTGCTCGCTGCAGGACTGGGTAATATTGTGAGATTGAAAAATCAGCATATTTTGCTGCGTGGTTATGAGAGTTCTAAAATGATCTCATGAATCCTGGGAAAAATCAAGGAATGGCTCTATATATAGAGACCTAATAACGTTAATTGATTCCAAAATTAAATTCGAAAAGTTATTCTATTGAGATTGCATTTTCATTGTCTTTTTCAATGTCTGTAAGAAATACCTGATGTCTTCAGATGATATAACGTGAAAAATGTACTGCGCCTTAATCGCAAGAATCTCAGGATTACACGAATTCACGTGATAGAATATAATAGGTTGATTTCTGTCTTTGTTCGCTTTGGGTTTTTTAAAATTTCAATTGGCTGACTAGTTCAATTTAGATCGCATGTATCCACGGATAGCCTGCTCACTGCAGAATTGAGTAATATTGCGAAATTGAAAAATCAGCATATTTTGCTGCGTAGTTATAGGAGTGCTGAAATGATCTCATGACTCCCGGGGAAAATCAAGGAATGGCTCTATATATTGACATAATAACGTTAATTGATTTGAAAATTCAATTCGAAAAGTTATTCGATTGAGATTGCATTTTGATTGTTGTTTTCAATGTCTGTGAAAAATACCTGATGTCATCAGATGATATTTCGAGGAAAGAATACTGCGCCCCAATCGCAAGAATTTCATGATTACACGAATTCACGTGATAGAATATAAGAGGTTGATTTCCGTATCTATTCGCTTTCGGTTATTTAAAATTTTAATTCGCTGAATAGTTTAATTTAGTTCGCAAGTATTCATGGATAACCTGCCCGCTACAGGACTGGGTAATATTGTGAGATTAAAAAATCAGCATTTTTTGCTGCGTGGTTATAGAAGTGCTAAAATGATCTCATGACTCCCGGGGAAAATCAAGGAATTGCTCTATATATTGACATAATAACGTTAATTGATTTGAAAATTTAATTCGAAGAGTTATTCGATTGAGATTGCATTTTGATTGTTGTTTTCAATGTCTGTAAAAAATACCTGATGTCATCAGATGATATTTCGAGGAAAAAATACTGCGCCCCAATCGCAAAAATTTCATGATTACACGAATTGACGTGATAAAGTATGAGAGGTTGATTTCCGTACCTTCTCGCTTTCTGTTATTTAGAATATTAATTCGCTGAATAGTTCAATTGAGATCGCAAGTATTCATGGATAACCTGCCCGCTACAGAACTTGGTAATATTGCAAAATTAAAAAATCAGCATATTTTGCTGCGTGGTTACGAGAGTGCTGAACCAAATTCATGACTCCTGGGAAAAATCAAGGAGTAGCTCTATACCTTGACATAATAACGTTAATTGATTTGAAAATTTAATTCGAAAAGTTATTTTATTGAGATTGCATTTTGATTGTTGTTTTCAATGTCTGTAAGAAGTACCTGATGTCTTTAGCGGATATTTCGGGAAAAATATACTGCGCCTCAATCGCAAGAATCTCATGAGTACACGAATTCATGTAATAGAATATGAGAGGTCGATTTCTGTCTCTGTTCGCTTTCGGTTTTTTCAAATTTCAATTCGCTGAACATTTCAATTTAGATCGCATGTATTCATGAATTACTTGCTCGCTGCAGGACTGGGTAATATTGTGAGATTCAAAAATCAGCATATTTTGCTGCGTTGTTATGGGAGTGCTAAAATGATCTTATGACTCCTGGGAAAAATCAAGGAATGGCTCTATATATTGACATAATAACATTAACTGATTTGAAAATTCAATTTGAAAAACTATTCTATTGAGATTGCATTTTGATTGATGTTTTCAATTTCTGTAAAAAATACCTGATGTCTTCAGATGATATTTCGGGAAAAATATACTGCGCCTCAATCGCAAGAATCTCATGATTACACGAATTCATGTAATAGAATATGAGAGGTTGATTTCTGTCTCTGTGCGCTTTCGGTTTTTTAAAATTTCAATTGGCTAAATAGTTCAATTGAGATTGCATGTATTCATTGATAACCTGCTCGCTGCAGGACTGAGTAAGATGGTGAGATTGAAAAATCAGCATATTTTGCTGCGTGGTTATAGAAGTGCTAAAATGATCTCATGACTCCTGGGAAAAATCAAGGAATGGCTCTATATATAGAGACCCAATAACGTTAATTGATTCCGAAATTTAATTCGAAAAGTTATTCTATTGAGATTGCATTTTGATTGTCTTTTTCAATGTCTGTAAGAAATACCTGATGTTTTCAGATGATATTTCGGAAAAAATATACTGCGCCCCAATCGCTAGAATCTCATGATTACACGAATTCACGTCATAGAATATCATAGGGTGGTTTCTGTCTCTGTTCGCTTTCGGTTTTTTAAAATTTCAATTAGCTGAATAGTTCAATTAAGATCGCATGTATATATGGATAGCCTGCTCGCTGCAGGACTAGGTAATATTGCGAAATTAAAAAATTAGCATATTTTGCTGCGTGGTTATAAGAATGCTAAATGATCTCATGACTCCTGGGAAAAATCAAGGAATGGCTCTATATATTGACATAATAACGTTAACTGATTTGAAAATTCAATTTGAAAAACTATTCTATTGAGATTGCATTATGATTGATGTTTTCAATTTCTGTAAGAAATACCTGATGTCTTCAGATGATATTTCGGAAAAAATATACTGCGCCTCAATCGCAAGAATCTCATGATTACACGAATTCACGTGATAGAATATAAGAGGTTGATTTCTGTCTCTGTTCGCTTTCGGTTTTTCAAAATTTCTATTCGCTAAACAGTTCAATTTAGATCGCATGTCTTCATGAATAACTTGCTCGCAGCAGGACTGGGTAATATTGTGAGATAAATAAATCGGCATATTTTGCTGCGTGGTTATAGAAGTGCTAAAATGATCTCATGACTCCTGGGGAAAATCAAGGCATGGCTCTATATATTGACATAATAACGTTAACTGATTTGAAAATTCAATTTGAAAAACTATTCTATTGAGATTGCATTATGATTGATGTTTTCAATTTCTGTAAGAAATACCTGATGTCTTCAGATGATATTTCGGGAAAAATATACTGCGCCTCAATCGCAAGAATCTCATGATTACACGAATTCACGTGATAGAATATAAGAGGTTGATTTCCGTATCTATTCGCTTTCGGTTATTTAAAATTTTAATTCGCTGAATTGTTAAATTTAGATCGCAAGTATTCATGGATAACCTGCCCGCTACAGGACTTGGTAATATTGCAAAATTGAAAAAGCAGCATATTTTGCTGCGTGGTTACAAGAGTGCTGAAACAAATTCATGATTCCTGGGAAAAATCAAGGAGTAGCTCTATACCTTGACATTATAACGTTAACTGATTTGAAAATTTATTTCGAAAAGTTATTTTATTGAGATTGCATTTTGATTGTTGTTTTCAATGTCTGTAAGAAGTACCTGATGTCTTTAGCGGATATTTCGGGAAAAATATACTGCGCCTCAATCGCAAGAAACTCATGATTACACGAATTCATGTAATAGAATATGAGAGGTTGATTTCTGTCTCTGTTCGCTTCCGGTTTTTTAAAATTTCAATTGGCTGAATAGTTCAATTTAGATCGCATGTATTCATGGATAACCTGCTCGCTGCAGGACTGGGTAATATTGTGAGATTGAAAAATCAGCATATATTGCTGCGTGGTTATGAGAGTTCTAAAATGATCTCATGAATCCTGGGAAAAATCAAGGAATGGCTCTATATATAGAGACCTAATAACGTTAATTGATTCCAAAATTAAATTCGAAAAGTTATTCTATTGAGATTGCATTTTCATTGTCTTTTTCAATGTCTGTAAGAAATACCTGATGTCTTCAGATGATATTTCGTGAAAAATATACTGCGCCCCAATCGCAAGAATCTCATGATTACACGAATTCACGTGATAGAATATAATAGGTTGATTTCTGTCTCTGTTCGCTTTCGGTTTTTCAAAATTTCTATTCGCTAAACGGTTCAATTTAGATCGCATGTCTTCATGAATAACTTGCTCGCTGCAGGACTGGGTAATATTGTGAGATAAATAAATCAGCATATTTTGCTGCGTGGTTATAGAAGTGCTAGAATGATCTCATGACTCCTGGGGAAAATTAAGGAATGGCTCTATATATTGACATAATAATGTTAATTGATTTGAAAATTCAATTCGAAAAGTGATTCGATTGAGATTGCATTTTGAATGTTGTTTCCAATGTCTGTAAAAAATACCTGATATCATCAGATGATATTTCGAGGAAGATATACTGCGCCCTAATCACAAGAATTTCATGATTACACGAATTCACGTGATAGAATATAAGAGGTTGATTTCCGTATCTATTCGCTGTCGGTTATTTAAAATTTTAATTCGCTGAATAGTTTAATTTAGATCGCAAGTATTTATGGATAACCTGCCTGCTACAGGACTGAATAATATTGTGAGATTAAAAAATCAGCATTTTTTGCTGCGTGGTTATAGGAGTGCTAAAATGATCTCATGACTCCCGGGGAAAATCAAGGAATTGCTCTATATATTGACATAGTAACGTTAATTGATTTGAAAATTTAATTCGAAGAGTTATTCGATTGAGATTGCATTTTGATTGTTGTTTTCAATGTCTGTAAAAAATACCTGATGTCATCAGATGATATTTCGAGGAAAAAATAATGCGCCCCAATCGCAAGAATTTCATGATTACACGAATTCACGTGATAGAATATGAGAGGTTGATTTCCGTATCTTTTCGCTTTCTGTTATTTAAAATATTAATTCGCTGAATAGTTAAATTTAGATCGCATGTATTCATGAATAACTTGCTCGCTGCAGGACTGGGTGAAAGTGTGAGATTCAAAAATCAGCATATTTTGCTGCGTGGTTACGAGAGTGCTGAACCAAATTCATGACTCCTGGGAAAAATCAAGGAGTAGCTCTATACCTTGACATAATAACGTTAATTGATTTGAAAATTTAATTCGAAAAGTTATTTTATTGAGATTGCATTTTGATTGTTGTTTTCAATGTCTGTAAGAAGTACCTGATGTCTTTAGCGGATATTTCGGGAAAAATATACTGCGCCTCAATCACAAGAATCTCATGAGTACACGAATTCATGTAATAGAATATGAGAGGTTGATTTCTGTCTCTGTTCGCTTTCGGTTTTTGAAAATTTCAATACGCTGAACAGTTCAATTTAGATCGCATGTATTCATGAATAACTTGCTCGCTGCAGGACTGGGTGAAAGTGTGAGATTCAAAAATCAGCATATTTTGCTGCGTTGTTATAGGAGTGCTAAAATGATCTTATGACTCCTGGGAAAAATCAAGGAATGGCTCTATATATTGACATAATAACGTTAACTGATTTGAAAATTCAATTTGAAAAACTATTTTATTGAGATTGCATTATGATTGATGTTTTCGATTTCTGTAAGAAATACCTGATGTCTTCAGATGATATTTCGGGAAAAATATACTGCGCCTCAATCGCAAAAATCTCATGATTACACGAATTCATGTAATAGAATATGAGAGGTTGATTTCTGTCTCTGTTCGCTTTCGGTTTTTTCAAATTTCAATTCGCTGAACAGTTCAATTTAGGTCGCATGTATTCATGAATAACTTGCTCGCTGCAGGACTTGGTAATATTTTGAGATTAAAAAATCAGCATATTTTGCTGCGTGGTTATAGGAGTGCTAAAATGATCTCATGACTCCTGGGAAAAATCAAGGAATGGCTCTATATATAGACCTAATAACGTTAATTGATTCCAAAATTTTATTCGAAAAGTTATTCTATTGAGATTTTATTTTGATTGATGTTTTCAATGTCTGTAAGAAATACCTGATGTCTTCAGATGAAATTTCGGAAAAAATGTACTGCGCCCCAATCGAAAGAATCTCATGATTACACGAATTCACGTGATAGAATATAATAGGTTGATGTCTGTCTCTGTTCGCTTTCGGTTTTCTAAAATTTTAATTGGCTGAATAGTTCAATTTAGATCGCATGTATTCATGGATAGCCTGCTCGCTGCAGGACTGGATAATATTGCGAAATTGAAAAATCAGCATATTTTGCTGCGTGGTTATAGGAGTGCTAAAATGATCCCATGACTCCTGGGAAAAATCAAGGAATGGCTCTATATATTGACATAATAACCTTAATTGATTTCAAAATTCAATTCGAAACGTTATTCGATTGAGATTGCTTTTTGATTGTTGTTTTATATGTCTCTATGAAGTACCTGATGTCTTTAGCGGATATTTCGGGAAAAATATACTGCGCCTTAATCGCAAGAATCTCATGATTACATGAATTCATGTAATAGAATATGAGAGGTTGATTTCTGTCTCTGTTCGCTTTCGGTTTTTTAAAATTTCAATTGGCTAAACAGTTCAATTTAGATCGCATGTATTCATGAATAACTTGCTCGCTGCAGGACTGGGTAATATTGTGAGATCAAAAAATCAGCATATTTTGCTGCGTGGTTAGAAGAGTGCTAAAATGATCTCATGACTCCTGGGAAAAATCAAGGAATGGCTCTATATATTGACATAATAACCTTAACTGATTTGAAAATTCAATTTGAAAAACTATTCCATTGAGATTGCATTTTGATTGATGTTTTCAATGTCTGTAAGAAATACCTGATGTCTTCAGATGATATTTCGTGAAAAATATACTGCGCCCCAATCGCAAGAATCTCATGATTACACGAATTCACGTGATAGAATATAATAGGTTGATGTGTGTCTCTGTTCGCTTTCGGTTTTCTAAAATTTCAATTGGCTGAATAGTTCAATTTAGATCGCATGTATTCGAGGATAGCCTGCTCGCTGCAGGACTGGGTAATATTGCGAAATTGAAAAATTAGCATATTTTGCTGCGTGGTTATAGGAGTGCTAAAATGATCTCATGACTCCTGGGAAAAATCAAGGAATGGCTCTATATATTGAAATAATAACCTTAATTGATTTGAAAATTCAATTTGAAAAACTATTCCATTGAGATTGCATTTTGATTGATGTTTTCAATGTCTGTAAGAAATACCTGATGTCTTCAGATGATGTTTCGGGAAAAATATACGGCGCCCTAATCGCAAGAATCTCATAATTACACGAATTCACGTTATAGAATATAATAGGTTGATTTCCGTATCTATTCGCTTTCGGTTATTTAAAATTTTAATTTGCTGAATAGTTAAATTTAGATCGCAAGTATTCATGGATAACCTGCCCGCTACAGAACTTGGTAATATTGCAAAATTGAAAAATCAGCATATTTTGCTGCGTGGTTACGAGAATGCCAAACCAAATTCATGACTCCTGGGAAAAATCAAGAAGTAGCTCTATACCTTGACATAATAACGTTAATTGATTTAAAAATTTAATTCGTAAAGTTATTGTATTGAGATTGCATTTTGATTGTTGTTTTCAATGTCTGTAAAAAATACCTGATGTCATCAGATGATTTTTCGAGGAAGAAATACTGCGCCCCAATCGCAAGAATCTCATGATTACACGAATTCACGTGATAGAATATAATAGGTTGTTTTCTGTCTTTGTTCGCTTTCGGTTTTTTCAAATTTCAATTCGCTGAACAGTTCAATTTAGGTCGCATGTATTCATGAATAACTTGCTCGCTGCAGGACTTGGTAATATTTTGAGATTAAAAAATCAGCATATTTTGCTGCGTGGTTATAGGAGTGCTAAAATGATCTCATGACTCCTGGGAAAAATCAAGGAATGGCTCTATATATAGACCTAATAACGTTAATTGATTCCAAAATTTTATTCGAAAAGTTATTCTATTGAGATTTTATTTTGATTGATGTTTTCAATGTCTGTAAGAAATACCTGATGTCTTCAGATGAAATTTCGGAAAAAATGTACTGCGCCCCAATCGCAAGAATCTCATGATTACACGAATTCACGTGATAGAATATAATAGGTTGATGTCTGTCTCTGTTCGCTTTCGGTTTTCTAAAATTTTAATTGGCTGAATAGTTCAATTTAGATCGCATGTATTCATGGATAGCCTGCTCGCTGCAGGACTGGGTAATATTGCGAAATTGAAAAATCAGCATATTTTGCTGCGTGGTTATAGGAGTGCTAAAATGATCCCATGACTCCTGGGAAAAATCAAGGAATGGCTCTATATATTGACATAATAACCTTAATTGATTTCAAAATTCAATTCGAAACGTTATTCGATTGAGATTGCTTTTTGATTGTTGTTTTATATGTCTCTATGAAGTACCTGATGTCTTTAGCGGATATTTCGGGAAAAATATACTGCGCCTTAATCGCAAGAATCTCATGATTACATGAATTCATGTAATAGAATATGAGAGGTTGATTTCTGTCTCTGTTCGCTTTCGGTTTTTTAAAATTTCAATTGGCTAAACAGTTCAATTTAGATCGCATGTATTCATGAATAACTTGCTCGCTGCAGGACTGGGTAATATTGCGAAATTGAAAAATTAGCATATTTTGCTGCGTGGTTATAGAAGTGCTAAAATGATCTCATGACTCCTGGGAAAAATCAAGGAATGGCTCTATATATTGAAATAATAACCTTAATTGATTTGAAAATTCAATTTGAAAAACTATTCCATTGAGATTGCATTTTGATTGATGTTTTCAATGTCTGTAAGAAATACCTGATGTCTTCAGATGATGTTTCGGGAAAAATATACGGCGCCCTAATCGCAAGAATCTCATAATTACACGAATTCACGTTATAGAATATAATAGGTTGATTTCCGTATCTATTCGCTTTCGGTTATTTAAAATTTTAATTTGCTGAATAGTTAAATTTAGATCGCAAGTATTCATGGATAACCTGCCCGCTACAGAACTTGGTAATATTGCAAAATTGAAAAATCAGCATATTTTGCTGCGTGGTTACGAGAATGCCGAACCAAATTCATGACTCCTGGGAAAAATCAAGAAGTAGCTCTATACCTTGACATAATAACGTTAATTGATTTAAAAATTTAATTCGTAAAGTTATTTTATTGAGATTGCATTTTGATTGTTGTTTTCAATGTCTGTAAAAAATACCTGATGTCATCAGATGATATTTCGAGGAAGAAATACTGCGCCCCAATCGCAAGAATCTCATGATTACACGAATTCACGTGATAGAATATAATAGGTTGTTTTCTGTCTCTGTTCGCTTTCGGTTTTTTAAAATTTCAATTGGCTAAACAGTTCAATTTAGATCGCATGTATTCATGAATAACTTGCTCGCTGCAGGACTGGGTAATATTGCGAAATTGAAAAATCAGCATATTTTGCTGCGTGGTTATAGGAGTGCTAAAATGATCCCATGACTCCTGGGAAAAATCAAGGAATGGCTCTATATATTGACATAATAACCTTAATTGATTTCAAAATTCAATTCGAAACGTTATTCGATTGAGATTGCTTTTTGATTGTTGTTTTATATGTCTCTATGAAGTACCTGATGTCTTTAGCGGATATTTCGGGAAAAATATACTGCGCCTTAATCGCAAGAATCTCATGATTACATGAATTCATGTAATAGAATATGAGAGGTTGATTTCTGTCTCTGTTCGCTTTCGGTTTTTTAAAATTTCAATTGGCTAAACAGTTCAATTTAGATCGCATGTATTCATGAATAACTTGCTCGCTGCAGGACTGGGTAATATTGCGAAATTGAAAAATTAGCATATTTTGCTGCGTTGTTATAGGAGTGCTAAAATGATCTTATGACTCCTGGGAAAAATCAAGGAATGGCTCTATATATTGACATAATAACGTTAACTGATTTGAAAATTCAATTTGAAAAACTATTCTATTGAGATTGCATTTTGATTGATGTTTTAAATTTCTGTAATAAATATCTGATGTCTTCAGATGATATTTCGGGAAAAATATACTGCGCCCCAATCGCAAGAATCCCATAATTACACGAATTCACGTGATAGAATATAAGAGGTTGATTTCCGTATCTATTCGCTTTCGGTTATTTAAAATTTTGATTCTCTGAATAGTTAAATTTTGATCGCAAGTATTAATGAATAACCTGCCCGCTACAAAACTTGGTAATATTGCGAAATTGAAAAATCAGCATATTTTGCTGCGTGGTTACAAAAGTGCTGAAACAAATTCATGATTCCTGGGAAAAATTAAGGAGTAGCACTATACCTTGACATAATAACGTTCATTGATTTGAAAATTTAATTCGAAAAGTTATTTCATCGAGATTGCATTTTGATTGTTGTTTTCAATGTCTGTAAGACGTACCTGATGTCTTTAGCGGATATTTCGGGAAAAATATACTGCGCCTCAATCGCAAGAATCTCATGATTACCCGAATTCATGTAATAGAATATGAGAGGTGGATTTCTGTCTCTGTTCGCTTTCGGTTTTTTACAATTTCAATTGGCTGATCAGTTCAATTTAGATAGCATGTATTCATGAATAACTTGCTCGCTGCAGGACTAGGTAATATTGTGAGATTAAAAAATCAGCGTATTTTGCTGCGTGGTTATAGGAGTGCTAAAATAATCTCTTGACTCCTGGGAAAAATCAAGGAATGGTTCTATATATAGAGACCTAATAACGTTAATTGATACCAAAATTTAATTCGAAAAGTTATTCTATTCAGATTGCATTTTGATTGTCTTTTTCAATGTCTGTAAGAAATACCTGATGTCTTCAGATGATATTTCGTGAAAAATCTGCTGCGCCCTAATCGCAAGAATCTCATGATTACACGAATTCACGTGATAGAATAGAATAGGTTGATTTCTGTCTCTGTTCGCTTTCGGTTTTTTCAAATTTTAATTGGCTGAATAGCTCAATTTAGATCGCATGAATTCATGGATAGCCTGCTCGCTGCAGGATTGGGTGAAATTGCGAAATTGAAAAATCGCATATTTCGCTGCGTGGTTATAAAAGTGCTAAAATGATCTCATGACTCCTGGGAGAAATCAAGGAATGGCTCTATATATCGACATAATAACCTTAATTGATTTGAAAATTCAATTCGAAAAGTTATTTGATTAAGATTGTAGTTTGATTGTTGTTTTAAATGTCTGTAAAAAATACCTGATGTCTTCAGATGATATTCGGTGAAAAATATACTGCGCCTCAATCGCAAGAATCTCATGATTACACGAATTCACGTGATAGAATATAATAGGTTGATTTCTGAGTCTGTTCGCTTTCGGTTTTTTAAAATTTCAATTGGCCGAACAGTTCAATTTAGATAGCATGTATTCATGAATAACTTGCTCGCTGGAGGACTGGGTAATATTGTGAGATTAAAAAATCAGCATATTTCGCTGCGTGGATATAGAAGTGCTAAAATGATCTCATGACTCCTGGGAAAAATCAAGGAGTAGCTCGATACCTTGACATAATAACGTTAATTGATTTAAAAATTCAATTCGAAAAGTTTTTCGATTGAGATTGCATTTTGATTGTTGTTTTCAATGTCTGTAAAAAATACCTGATGTCATCAGATGATATTTCGAGGAAAATATACTGCGCCCCAATCGCAAGAATTTCATGATTACACGAATTCACGTGATAGAATATAAGAGGTTGATTTTCGTATCTGTTCGCTTTCGGTTATTTAAAATTTTAATTCGCTGAATAGTTAAATTTAGATCGCAAGTATTCATGGATAACCTGCTCGCTACAGGACTTGGTAATATCGCAAAATTGAAAAATTAGCATATTTTGCTGCGTGGTTATAAAAGTGCTGACATAAATTCATGACTTCTGGGAAAAATCAAGGATTAGCTCTATACCTTGACATCATAACGTTAATTAATTAAAAAATTCAATTCGAAAAGTTCTTTTATTGAGATTGAATTTTGATTGTCTTTTTCAATGTGTGTAAGAAATACCTGATGTCTTCAGATGATATTCCGTGAAAAATATACTGCGCCTCAATCGCAAGAATCTCATGATTACCCGAATTCATGTAAGAGAATATGAGAGGTTGATTTCTGTCTCTGTTCGCTTTCGGTTCTTTGAAATTTCAATTGGCTGAACAGTTCAATTAAGATAGCATGTATTCATAAATAACTTGCTCGCTGCAATACTGGGTAATATTGTGAGATTAAAAATCCAGCATATTTTGCTGCGTGGTTATAGGAGTCCAAAAATAATCTCATGACTCCTGGGAAAAATCAAGGAGTAGCTCTATACCTTGACATAATAACGGTAATTGATTTGAAAATCAAATTCGAAAAGTTATTTTATTGAGATTGCATTTTGATTGTTGTTTTCAATTTCTGTAAGAAATACCTGATGTCATCAGATGATATTTCGAGGAAAATATACTGCGCCCGAATCGCAAGAATCTCATGATTACACTAATTCACGTGATAGAATATAATAGGTTGATTTCTGTCTCTGTTCGCTTTGGGTTTTTTAAAATTTCAATTGGCTGAACAGTTCAATTTAGATCGCATGTAATAATGGATAACCTGCCCGCTACAGGACTTGGTAATACTGCAAAATTGGAAAATCAGCATATTTTGCTGCGTGGTTATAGAAGTGCAAAAATGATCTCATGACTCCTGGGAAAAATCAAGGAGTAGCTCTATACCTTGACATAATAACGTTAATTGATTTGAAAATTTAATTCGAAAAATTATTTTATTGAGATTGCATTTTGATTGTTGTTTTCAATGTCTGTAAGAAGAACCTGATGTCTTAAGCGGACATTTCGGGAAAAATATACTGCGCCTCAATCGCAAGAATCTCATGATTACCCGAATTCATGTAATAGAATATGAGAGGTGGATTTCTGCCTCTGTTCGCTTTCGGTTTTTTAAAATTTGAATTAGCTGGAAAGTTCAATTATAATCGCATGTATTCATGGATAGCCTGCTCGCTGCAGGACTGGGTAATATTGCGAAATTGAAAAATCAGCATATTTTGCTGCGTAGTTATAGGAATGCTAAAATGATCTCATGACTCGCGGGGAAAATCAAGGAATGGCTCTATATATTGACATAATAACCTTAATTGATTTAAAAATTCAATTCGAAAAGTTATTCGATTGAGATTGCATTTTGATTGTTGTTTTCAATGTCTGTAAGAAGGACCTGATGTCTTTAGCGGATATTCCAGGAAAAATATACTGCGCCTCAATCGCAAGAATCTCATGATTACACGAATTCATGTAATAGAATATGAGAGGTTGATTTCTGTCTCTGTTCGCTTTCGGTTTTTTCAAATTTCAATTCGCTGAACAGTTCAATTTAGGTCGCATGTATTCATGAATAACTTGCTCGCTGCAGGACTTGGCAATATTTTGAGATTCAAAAATCAGCATATTTTGCTGCGTTGTTATAGGAGTGCTAAAATGATCTTATGACTCCTGGGAAAAATCAAGGAATGGCTCTATATATTGACATAATAACGTTAACTGATTTGAAAATTCAATTTGAGAAACTATTCTATTGAGATTGCATTTTGATTGATGTTTTCAATTTCTGTAAAAAATACCTGATGTCTTCAGATGATATTTCGGGAAAAATATACTGCGCCCCAATCGCAAGAATCCCATAATTTCACGAATTCACGTGATAGAATATAATAGGTTGATTTCTGTCTTTGTTCGCTTTCGGTTTTTTAAAATTTCAATTGGCTGAATAGTTCAATTTAGATCGCATGTATTCCTGGATAGCCTGCTCGCTGCAGAACTAGGTAATATTGCGAAATTGAAAAATCAGCGTATTTTGCTGCGTAGTTATAGGAGTGCTAAAATGATCTCATGACTCCCGGGGAAAATCAAGGAATGGCTCTATATATTGACATAATAACGTTAATTGATTTGAAAATTCAATTCGAAAAGTTATTCGATTGAGATTGCATTTTGATTGTCTTTTTCAATGTCTGTAAGAAATACCTGATGTCATCAGATGATATTTCGAGGAAAATATACTTCGCCCCAATCGCAAGAATTTCATGATTACACAAATTCACGTAATAGAATATAAGAGGTTGATTTCCGTATCTATTCGCTTTCGGTTATTTAAAATTTTGATTCTCTGAATAGTTAAATTTAGATCGCAAGTATTAATGGATAACCTGCCCGCTACAAAACTTGGTAATATTGCGAAATTGAAAAATCAGCATATTTTGCTGCGTGGTTACAAAAGTGCTGAAACAAATTCATGATTCCTGGGAAAAATCAAGGAGTAGCTCTATACCTTGACATAATAACGTTCATTGATTTGAAAATTTAATTCGAAAAGTTATTTAATTGAGATTGCATTTTGATTGTTGTTTTCAATGTCTGTAAGAAGTACCTGATGTCTTTAGCCGATATTTCGGGAAAAATATACTGCGCCTCAATCGCAAGAATCTCATGATTACACGAATTCATGTAAAAGAATATGAGAGGTTGATTTCTGCCTCTGTTCGCTTTCGGTTTTTTAAAATTTCAATTGGCTGAATAGTTCAATTTAGATCGCATGTATTCAAGGATAAGCTGCTCGCTGCAGGACTGGGTAATATTGTGAGATTGAAAAATCAGCATATTTTGCTGCGTGGTTATGGAAGTGCTAAAATGATCTCATGACTCCTGGGAAAAATCAAGGACTGGCTCTTTATATAGAGACCTAATAACGTTAATTGATTCCAAAATTGAATTCGAAAAGTTATTCTATTGAGATTGCATTTTGATTGTCTTTTTCAATGTCTGTAGGAAATACCTGATGTCTTCAGATGATATTTCGTGAAAAATATACTGCGCCCTAATCGCAAGAATCTCATGATTACACGAATTCACGTGATAGAATATAATAGGTTGATTTCTGACTCTGTTCGATTTCGGTTTTTTAAAATTTGAATTAGCTGAATAGTTCAATTAAGATCGCATGTATTCATGGATAGCCTGCTCGCTGCAGGACTGTGTAATATTGCGAAATTGAAAAATTAGCATATTTTGCTGCGTGGTTATAAGACTGCTAAAATGATCTCATGACTCTTGGGAAAAATCAAGGAATGGCTCTATATATTGACATAATAACCTTAATTGATTCAAAAATTCAATTCGAAAAGTTCTTCGATTGAGATTGCAACTTGATTGTCTTTTTCAATGTCCGTTAGAAATACCTGATGTCTTCAGATGATATTTCGTGAACAATATACTGCGCCCCAATCGCAAGAATTTCATGATTACACGAATTCACGTGATAGAATATAAGAGGTTGATTTCCGTATCTATTCGCTTTCGGTTATTTAAAATTTTGATTCTCTGAATAGTTAAATTTAGATCGCAAGTATTAATGAATAACCTGCCCGCTACAAAACTTGGTAATATTGCGAAATTGAAAAATCAGCATATTTTGCTGCGTGGTTACAAAAGTGCTGAAACAAATTCATGATTCCTGGGAAAAATTAAGGAGTAGCACTATACCTTGACATAATAACGTTCATTGATTTGAAAATTTAATTCGAAAAGTTATTTCATCGAGATTGCATTTTGATTGTTGTTTTCAATGTCTGTAAGACGTACCTGATGTCTTTAGCGGATATTTCGGGAAAAATATACTGCGCCTCAATCGCGAGCATCTCATGATTACACTAATTCACGTGATAGAATATAATAGGTTGATTTCTGTCTCTGTTCGCTTTCGGTTTTTTAAAATTTCAATTGGCCGCACAGTTCAATTCAGATCGCATGTATTCATGAATAACCTGCCCGCTACAGGACTTAGTAATATTGCAAAATTAAAGAATCAGCATATTTTGCTGCGTGGTTATAAGAGTGCTGAAACACATTCATGACTCCTGGGAAAAATCAAGGAGTAGCTCTATACCTTGACATAATAACGTAAATTGATCTGAAAATTCAATTCGAAAAGTTCTTTTATTGAGATTGAATTTTGATTGTATTTTTCAATGTCTGTAAGAAATACCTGATGTCTTCAGATGATATTTCGTGAAAAATATACTGCGCCTCAATCGCAAGAATCTCATGATTACCCGAATTCATGTAATAGAATATGAGAGGTTGATTTCTGTCTCTGTTTGCTTTCGGTTCTTTAAAATTTCAATTGGCTGAACAGTTCAATTAAGATAGCATGTATTCATAAATAACTTGCTCGCTGCAATACTGGGTAATATTGTGAGATTAAAAATCCAGCATATTTTGCTGCGTGGTTATAGGAGTCCAAAAATAATCTCATGACTCCTGGGAAAAATCAAGGAGTAGCTCTATACCTTGACATAATAACGGTAATTGATTTGAAAATCAAATTCGAAAAGTTATTTTATTGAGATTGCATTTTGATTGTTGTTTTCAATTTCTGTAAGAAATACCTGATGTCATCAGATGATATTTCGAGAAAAATATACTACGCCCGAATCGCAAGAATCTCATGATTACACTAATTCACGTGATAGAATATAATAGGTTGATTTCTGTCTCTGTTCGCTTTGGGTTTTTTAAAATTTCAATTGGCTGAACAGTTCAATTTAGATCGCATGTAATAATGGATAACCTGCCCGCTACAGGACTTGGTAATACTGCAGAATTGGAAAATCAGCATATTTTGCTGCGTGGTTATAGAAGTGCAAAAATGATCTCATGACTCCTGGGAAAAATCAAGGAGTAGCTCTATACCTTGACATAATAACGTTAATTGATTTGAAAATTTAATTCGAAAAATTATTTTATTGAGATTGCATTTTGATTGTTGTTTTCAATGTCTGTAAGAAGAACCTGATGTCTTAAGCGGACATTTCGGGAAAAATATACTGCGCCTCAATCGCAAGAATCTCATGATTACCCGAATTCATGTAATAGAATATGAGAGGTGGATTTCTGCCTCTGTTCGCTTTCGGTTTTTTAAAATTTGAATTAGCTGGAATGTTCAATTAAAATCGCATGTATTCATGGATAGCCTGCTCGCTGCAGGACTGGGTAATATTGCGAAATTGAAAAATTAGCATATTTTGCTGCGTGGTTATAAGACTGCTAAAATGATCTCATGACTCTTGGGAAAAATCAAGGAATAGCTCTATATATTGACATAATAACCTTAATTGATTTGAAAATTCAATTCGAAAAGTTATTCGATTGAGATTGCAACTTGATTGTCTTTTTCAATGTCCGTTAGAAATACCTGATGTCTTCAGATGATATTTCGTGAACAATATACTGCGCCCCAATCGCAAGAATTTCATGATTACACGGATTCACGTGATAGAATATAAGAGGTTGATTTCCGTATCTATTCGCTTTCGGTTATTTAAAATTTTGATTCTCTGAATAGTTAAATTTAGATCGCAAGTTTTAATGGATAACCTGCCCGCTACAAAACTTGGTAATATTGCGAAATTGAAAAATCAGCATATTTTGCTGCGTGGTTACAAAAGTGCTGAAACAAATTCATGATTCCTGGGAAAAATCAAGGAGTAGCACTATACCTTGACATAATAACGTTCATTGATTTGAAAATTTAATTCGAAAAGTTATTTCATCGAGATTGCATTTTGATTGTTGTTTTCAATGTCTGTAAGAAGTACCTGATGTCTTTAGCGGATATTTCGGAAAAAATATACTGCGCCTCAATCGCAAGAATCTCATGATTACCCGAATTCATGTAATAGAATATGAGAGGTGGATTTCTGTCTCTGTTCGCTTTCGGTTTTTTAAAATTTCAATTGGCTGAACAGTTCAATTTAGATAGCATGTATTCATGAATAACTTGCTCGCTGCAGGACTGGGTAATATTGTGAGATTGAAAAATCAGCATATTTCGCTGCGTGGATATAGAAGTGCTAAAATGATCTCATGACTCCTGGGAAAAATCAAGGAATGGCTCTATATATTGACATAATAACGTTAACTGATTTGAAAATTCAATTTGAAAAACTATTATATTGAGATTGCATTTTGGTTGATGTTTTCAATTTCTGTAAGAATTACCTGATGTCATCAGATGATATTTCGGGAAAAATATACTGCGCCCCAATCGCAAGAATCTCATGATTACACGAATTCACGTGATAGAATATAATAGGTTGATGTCTGTCTCTGTTCGCTTTCGGTATACTAAAATTTTATTTGGCTGCATAGTTTAATTTAGATCGCATGTATTCATAGATTTCCTGCTCGCTGCAGGACTGGGTAAAATTGCGAAATTGAAAAATCAGCATATTTTGCTGCGTGGTTATAGGAGTGCTAAAATGATCTCATGACTCCCGGGAAAAATCAAGGAATGGCTCTATATATAGATATAATAACGTTCATTGATTTGAAAATTCAATTCGAAAAGTTATTCGATTGAGATTGCATTTTGATTGTTGTTTTCAATGTCTGTAAGAAGTACCTGATGTCTTTAGCGGATATTTCGGGAAAAATATACTGCGCCTCAATCGCAAGAATCTCCTGATTACACGAATTCATGTAATAGAATATGAGAGGTTGATTTCTGTCTCTGTTCGCTTTCGGTTTTTCCAAATTTCAATTGGCCGAACAGTTCAATTTAGATAGCATGTATTCATGAATAACTTGCTCGCTGCAGGACTGGGTAATATTGTGAGATTAAAAAATCAGCATATTTCGCTGCGTGGATATAGAAGTGCTAAAATGATCTCATGACTCCTGGGAAAAATCAAGGAATGGCTCTATATATTGACATAATAACGTTAACTGATTTGAAAATTCAATTTGAAAAACTATTATATTGAGATTGCATTTTGGTTGATGTTTTCAATTTCTGTAAGAATTACCTGATGTCATCAGATGATATTTCGGGAAAAATATACTGCGCCCCAATCGCAAGAATCTCATGATTACACGAATTCACGTGATAGAATATAATAGGTTGATGTCTGTCTCTGTTCGCTTTCGGTTCTCTAAAATTTCAATTGGCTGAATAGTTCAATTCAGATCGCATGTATTTATGAATAACCTGCCTGCTACAGGACTTAGTAATATTGCGAAATTGGAATCAGCATATTTTGCTGCGTGGTTATAAGAGTGCTGAAACAAATTCATGACTCCTGGGAAAAATCAAGGAGTAGCTCAATACCTTGACATAATAACGTTAATTGATTTAAAAATTCAATTCGAAAAGTTTTTCGATTGAGATTGCATTTTGATTGTTGTTTTCAATTTTTGTAAAAAATACCTGATGTCATCAGATGATATTTCGAGGAAAATATACTGCGCCCCAATCGCAAGAATTTCATGATTACACGAATTCACGTGATAGAATATAAGAGGTTGATTTTCGTATCTGTTCGCTTTCGGTTATTTAAAATTTTAATTCGCTGAATAGTTAAATTTAGATCGCAAGTATTCATGGATAACCTGCTCGCTACAGGACTTGGTAATATCGCAAAATTGAAATATTAGCATATTTTGCTGCGTGGTTATAAAAGTGCTGACATAAATTCATGACTTCTGGGAAAAATCAAGGATTAGCTCTATACCTTGACATCATAACGTTAATTAATTAAAAAATTAAATTTGAAAAGTTATTTTATTGAGATCGCATCTTGATTGTTGTTTCCAATGTTTGTAAGAAATACCTGATGTCTTTAGCGGATATTTCGGGAAAAATATACTGCGCCTCAATCGCGAGCATCTCATGATTACACTAATTCACGTGATAGAATATAATAGGTTGATTTCTGTCTCTGTTCGCTTTCGGTTTTTTAAAATTTCAATTTGCTGCACAGTTCAATTCAGATCGCATGTATTTATGAATAACCTGCCCGCTACAGGACTTAGTAATATTGCAAAATTAAAAAATCAGCATATTTTGCTGCGTGGTTATAAGAGTGCTGAAACACATTCATGACTCCTGGGAAAAATCAAGGAGTAGCTCTATACCTTGACATAATAACGTAAATTGATCTGAAAATTCAATTCGAAAAGTTCTTTTATTGAGATTGAATGTTGATTGTCTTTTTCAATGTCTGTAAGAAATACCTGATGTCTTCAGATGATATTTCGTGAAAAATATACTGCGCCTCAATCGCAAGAATCTCATGATTACCCGAATTCATGTAATAGAATATGAGAGGTTGATTTCTGTCTCTGTTCGCTTTCGGTTCTTCAAAATTTCAATTGGCTGAACAGTTCAATTAAGATAGCATGTATTCATAAATAACTTGCTCGCTGCAATACTGGGTAATATTGTGAGATTAAAAATCCAGCATATTTTGCTGCGTGGTTATAGGAGTGCAAAAATAATCTCATGACTCCTGGGAAAAATCAAGGAGTAGCTCTATACCTTGACATAATAACGGTAATTGATTTGGAAATCAAATTCGAAAAGTTATTTTATTGAGATTGCATTTTGATTGTTGTTTTCAATTTCTGTAAGAAATACCTGATGTCATCAGATGATATTTCGAGGAAAATATACTGCGCCCGAATCGCAAGAATCTCATGATTACACTAATTCACGTGATAGAATATAATAGGTTGATTTCTGTCTCTGTTCGCTTTGGGTTTTTTAAAATTTCAATTGGCTGAACAGTTCAATTTAGATCGCATGTAATAATGGATAACCTGCCCGCTACAGGACTTGGTAATACTGCAAAATTGGAAAATCAGCATATTTTGCTGCGTGGTTATAGAAGTGCAAAAATGATCTCATGACTCCTGGGAAAAATCAAGGAGTAGCTCTATACCTTGACATAATAACGTTAATTGATTTGAAAATTTAATTCGAAAAATTATTTTATTGAGATTGCATTTTGATTGTTGTTTTCAATGTCTGTAAGAAGAACCTGATGTCTTAAGCGGACATTTCGGGAAAATATACTGCGCCTCAATCGCAAGAATCTCATGATTACCCGAATTCATGTAATAGAATATGAGAGGTGGATTTCTGTCTCTGTTCGCTTTCGATTTCTTAAAATTTCAATTAGCTGAATAGTTCAATTAAGATCGCATGTATATATGGATAGCCTGCTCGCTGCAGGACTAGGTAATATTGCGAAATTGAAAAATTAGCATATTTTGCCGCGTGGGTATAAGACTGCTAAACGATCTCATGACTCCTGGGAAAAATCAAGGAATGGCTCTATATGTTGACATAATAACCTTAATTGATTTGAAAATTCAATTCGAAAAGTTATTCGATTGAGATTGCATTTGGTTGTCTTTTACAATGTCTGTAAGAAATTCCTGATGTCTTCAGATGATATTTCGTGAAAAATATACTGCGCCCCAATCGCAAGAATCTCATGATTACACGAATTCACGTGATAGAATATAATAGGTTGATTTCTGTCTCTGTTCGCTTTCGGTTTTTCAAAATTTCTATTCGCTAAACAGTTCAATTTAGATCGCATGTCTTCATGAATAACTTGCTCGCTGCAGGACTAGGTAATATTGTGAGATAAATAAATCAGCATATTTTGCTGCTTGGTTATAGAAGTGCTAAAATGATCTCATGACTCCTGGGGAAAATTAAGGAATGGCTCTATATATTGACATAATAATGTTAATTGATTTGAAAATTCAATTCGAAAAGTGATTCGATTGAGATTGCATTTTGATTGTTGTTTTCAATGTCTGTAAAAAATAACTGATATCATCAGATGATATTTCGAGGAAAATATACTGCGCCCTAATCGCAAGAATTTCATGATTACACGAATTCACGTGATAGAATATAAGAGGTTGATTTCCGTATCTATTCGCTTTCGGTTATTTAAAATTTTAATTCGCTGAATTGTTAAATTTAGATCGCAAGTATTCATGGATAACCTGCCCGCTACAGGACTTGGTAATATTGCAAAATTGAAAAAGCAGCATATTTTGCTGCGTGGTTACAAGAGTGCTGAAACAAATTCATGATTCCTGGGAAAAATCAAGGAGTAGCTCTATACCTTGACATTATAACGTTAATTGATTTGAAAATTTATTTCGAAAAGTTATTTTATTGAGATTGCATTTTGATTGTTGTTTTCAATGTCTGTAAGAAGTACCTGATGTCTTTAGCGGATATTTCGGGAAAAATATACTGCGCCTCAATCGCAAGAAACTCATGATTACACGAATTCATGTAATAGAATATGAGAGGTTGATTTCTGTCTCTGTTCGCTTCCGGTTTTTTAAAATTTCAATTGGCTGAATAGTTCAATTTAAATCGCATGTATTCATGGATAACCTGCTCGCTGCAGGACTGGGTAATATTGTGAGATTGAAAAATCGGCATATTTTGCTGCGTGGTTATGAGAGTTCTAAAATGATCTCATGAATCCTGGGAAAAATCAAGGAATGGCTCTATATATAGAGACCTAATAACGTTAATTGATTCCAAAATTAAATTCGAAAAGTTATTCTATTGAGATTGCATTTTCATTGTCTTTTTCAATGTCTGTAAGAAATACCTGATGTCTTCAGATGATATTTCGTGAAAAATATACTGCGCCTTAATCGCAAGAATCTCATGATTATACGAATTCACGTGATAGAATATAATAGGTTGATTTCTGTCTTTGTTCGCTTTCGGTTTTTTAAAATTTCAATTGGCTGACTAGTTCAATTTAGATCGCATGTATCCACGGATAGCCTGCTCGCTGCAGAATTGAGTAATATTGCGAAATTGAAAAATCAGCATATTTTGCTGCGTAGTTATAGGAGTGCTGAAATGATCTCATGACTCCCGGGGAAAATCAAGGAATGGCTCTATATATTGACATAATAACGTTAATTGATTTGAAAATTCAAGTCGAAAAGTTATTCGATTGAGATTCTATTTTGATTGTTGTTTTCAATGTCTGTAAAAAATACCTGATGTCATCAGATGATATTTCGAGGAAAAAATACTGCGCCCCAATCGCAAGAATTTCATGATTACACGAATTCACGTGATAGAATATAAGAGGTTGATTTCCGTATCTATTCGCTGTCGGTTATTTAAAATTTCAATTCGCTGAATAGTTTAATTCAGATCGCAAGTATTTATGGGTAACCTGCCCGCTACAGGACTGAATAATATTGTGAGATTAAAAAATCAGCATTTTTTGCTGCGTGGTTATAGGAGTGCTAAAATGATCTCATGACTCCCGGGGAAAATCAAGGAATTGCTCTATATATTGACATAGTAACGTTAATTGATTTGAAAATTTAATTCGAAGAGTTATTCGATTGAGATTGCATTTTGATTGTTGTTTTCAATGTCTGTAAAAAATACCTGATGTCATCAGATGATATTTCGAGGAAAAAATAATGCGCCCCAATCGCAAGAATATCATGATTACACGAATTCACGTGATAGAATATGAGAGGTTGATTTCCGTATCTTTTCGCTTTCTGTTATTTAAAATATTAATTCGCTGAATAGTTAAATTTAGATCGCATGTATTCATGAATAACTTGCTCGCTGCAGGACTGGGTGAAAGTGTGAGATTCAAAAATCAGCATATTTTGCTGCGTGGTTACGAGAGTGCTGAACCAAATTCATGACTCCTGGGAAAAATCAAGGAGTAGCTCTATACCTTGACATAATAACGTTAATTGATTTGAAAATTTAATTCGAAAAGTTATTTTATTGAGATTGCATTTTGATTGTTGTTTTCAATGTCTGTAAGAAGTACCTGATGTCTTTAGCGGATATTTCGAAAAATATACTGCGCCTCAATCACAAGAATCTCATGAGTACACGAATTCATGTAATAGAATATGAGAGGTTGATTTCTGTCTCTGTTCGATTTCGGTTTTTTAAAATTTCAATTCGCTGAACAGTACAATTTAGATCGCATGTATTCATGAATAACTTGCTCGCTGCAGGACTGGGTAAAAGTGTGAGATTGAAAAATCAGCATATTTCGCTGCGTGGTTATGAGAGTGCTGAAATGATCTCATGACTCCTGGGAAAAATCAAGGAATAGCTCTATATATAGAGACCTAATAACGTTAATTGATTCCAAAATTTAATTTGAAAAGTTATTCTATTGAGATTGCATTTTGATTGTCTTTTTCAATGTCTGTAAGAAAAAGCTGATGTTTTCAGATGATATTTCGGAAAAAATATACTGCGCCCCAATCGCTAGAATCTCATGATTACACGAATTCACGTGATAGAATATCATAGGTTGATTTCTGTCTCTGTTCGCTTTCGGTTTTTTAAAATTTCTATTCGCTAAACAGTTCAATTAAGATCGCATGTATATATGGATAGCCTGCTCGCTGCAGGACTAGGTAATATTGCGAAATTGAAAAATTAGCATATTTTGCTGCGTGGTTATAAGACTGCTAAAATGATCTCATGACTCCTTGGAAAAATCAAGGAATGGCTCTATATATTGACATAATCACCTTAATTGATTTGAAAATTCAATTCGAAAAGTTATTCGATTGAGATTGCATTTGGTTGTCTTTTTCAATGTCTGTAAGAAATTCCTGATGTCTTCAGATGATATTTCGTGAAAAATATACTGCGCCCCAATCGCAAAAATCTCATGATTACACGAATTCACGTGATAGAATATAATAGGTTGATTTCTGTCTCTGTTCGCTTTCGGTTTTTCAAAATTTCTATTCGCTAAACAGTTCAATTTAGATCGCATGTCTTTATGAATAACTTGCTCGCTGCAGGACTGGGTAATATTGTGAGATAAATAAATCAGCATATTTTGCTGCGTGGTTATAGAAGTGCTAAAATGATCTCATGACTCCTGGGGAAAATTAAGGAATGGCTCTATATATTGACATAATAATGTTAATTGATTTGATAATTCAATTCGAAAAGTGATTCGATTGAGATTGCATTTTGATTGTTGTTTTCAATGTCTGTAAAAAATACCTGATATCATCAGATGATATTTCGAGGAAAATATACTGCGCCCCAATCGCAAGAATTTCATGATTACACGAATTCACGTGATAGAATATAAGAGGTTGTTTTCTGTATCTATTCGCTTTCGGTTAATTAAAATTTTAATTCGCTGAATTGTTAAATTTAGATCGCAAGTATTCATGGATAACCTGCCTGCTACAGGACTTGGTAATATTGCAAAATTGAAAAAGCAGCATATTTTGCTGCGTGGTTACAAGAGTGCTGAAACAAATTCATGATTCCTGGGAAAAATCAAGGAGTAGCTCTATACCTTGACATAATAACGTTAATTGATTTGAAAATTTAATTCGAAAAGTTATTTTATTGAGATTGCATTTTGATTGTTGTTTTTAATGTCTGTAAGAAGTACCTGATGTCTTTAGCGGATATTTCGGGAAAAATATACTGCGCCTCAATCGCAAGAATCTCATGATTACACGAATTCACGTGATAGAATATAATAGGTTGATGTCTTTCTCTGTTCGCTTTCGGTTTTCTAAAATTTTAATTGGCTGAATAGTTCAATTTAGATCGCATGTATTCATGGATAGCCTGCTCGCTGCAGGACTGGGTAATATTGTGAGATCAAAAAATCAGCATATTTTGCTGCGTGGTAAGAAGAGTGCTAAAATAATCTCATGACTCCTGAGAAAAATCAAGGAATGGCTCTATATATTGACATAATAACCTTGACTGATTTGAAAATTCAATTTGAAAAACTATTCCATTGAGATTGCATTTTGATTGATGTTTTCAATGTCTGTAAGAAATACCTGATGTCTTCAGATGATATTTCGTGAAAAATATACTGCGCCCCAATCGCAAGAATCTCATGATTACACGAATTCACGTGATAGAATATAATAGGTTGATGTCTGTCTCTGTTGGCTTTCGGTTTTCTAAAATTTCAATTGGCTGAATAGTTCAATTTAGATCGCATGTATTCATGGATAGCCTGCTCGCTGCAGGACTGGGTAATATTGCGAAATTGAAAAATTAGCATATTTTGCTGCGTGGTTATAGGAGTGCTAAAATGATCTCATGACTCCCGGGGAAAATCAAGGAATGGCTCTATATATTGACATAATAACGTTATTTGATTTGAAAATTCAATTCGAAAAGTTATTCGATTGAGATTGCATTTTGATTGTTGTTTTCAATGTCTGTAAAAAATACCTGATGTCATCAGATGATATTTCGAGGAAAAAATACTGCGCCCCAATCGCAAGAATTTCATGATTACACGAATTCACGTGATAGAATATAAGAGGTTGATTTCCGTATCTATTCGCTTTCGGTTATTTGAAATTTTAATTCGCTGAATAGTTAAATTTAGATCGCAAGTATTTATGGATAACCTGCCCGCTACAGAACTTGGTAATATTGCAAAATTGAAAAATCAGCATATTTTGCTGCGTGGTTACGAGAATAACGAACCAAATTCATGACTCCTGGGAAAAATCAAGGAGTAGCTCTATACCTTGACATAATAACGTTAATTGATTTGAAAATTTAATTCGAAAAGTTATTTTATTGAGATTGCATTTTGATTGTTGTTTTCAATGTCTGTAAAAAATACCTGATGTCATCAGATGATATTTCGAGGAAAAATAACTGCGCCCCAATCGCAAGAATTTCATGATTACACGAATTCACGTGATAAAATATAAGAGGTTGATTTCCGTATCTATTCGCTTTCGGTTATTTAAAATTTTAATTCGCTGAATAGTTAAATTTGGATCGCAAGTATTTATGGATAACCTGCCCGCTACAGATCTGGGTAATATTGTGAGATTAAAAAATCAGCATTTTTTGCTGCGTGGTTATAGGAGTGCTAAAATGATCTTATGATTCCCGGGGAAAATCAAGGAATTGCTCTATATATTGACATAATAACGTTAATTGATTTGAAAATTCAATTCGAAAAGTTATTCTATTAAGATTGCATTTTGATTGTCTTTTTCAATGTCTGTGAGAAATACCTGATGTCTTCAGATGATATTTCGTGAAAAATATACTGCGCCCCAATCGCAAGAATCTCATGATTACACGAATTCACGTGATAGAATATAATAGGTTGTTTTCTGTCTTTGTTCGCTTTCGGTTTTTTAAAATTTCAATTGGCTGAATAGTTCAATTTAGATCGCATGTATTTATGGATAGCCTGCCCGCTACAAAACTTGGTAATATTGCGAAATTGAAAAATCAGCATATTTTGCTGCGTGGTTACAAAAGTGCTGAAACAAATTCATGATTCCTGGAAAAAATCAAGGAGTAGCTCTATACCTTGACATAATAACGTTCATTGATTTGAAAATTTAATTCGAAAAGTTATTTTATTGAGATTGCATTTTGAATGTTGTTTTCAATGTCTGTAAGAAGTACCTGATGTCTTTAGCGGATATTTCGGGAAAAATATACTGCGCCTCAATCGCAAGAATCTCATGATTACACGAATTCATTAAAAGAATATGATAGGTTGATTTCTGCCTCTGTTCGCTTTCGGTTTTTTAAAATTTCAATTGGCTGAATAGTTCAATTTAGATCGCATGTATTTAAGGATAACCTGCTCGCTGCAGGACTGGGTAATATTGTGAGATTGAAAAATCAGCATATTTTGCTGCGTGGTTATGGAAGTGCTAAAATGATCTCATGACTCCTGGGAAAAATCAAGGAATGGCTCTTTATATAGAGACCTAATAACGTTAATTGATTCCAAAATTGAATTCGAAAAGTTATTCTATTGAGATTGCATTTTGATTGTCTTTTTCAATGTCTGTAGGAAATACCTGATGTCTTCAGATGATATTTCGTGAAAAATATACTGCGCCCTAATCGCAAGAATCTCATGATTACACGAATTCACGTGATAGAATAGAATAGGTTGATTTCTGTCTCTGTTCGCTTTCGGTTTTTTCAAATTTTAATTGGCTGAATAGCTCAATTTAGATCGCATGAATTCATGGATAGCCTGCTCGCTGCAGGACTGGGTGAAATTGCGAAATTGAAAAATCGCATATTTTGCTGCGTGGTTATAAAAGTGCTAAAATGATCTCATGACTCCTGGGAGAAATCAAGGAATGGCTCTATATATCGACATAATAACCTTAATTGATTTGAAAATTCAATTCGAAAAGTTATTTGATTAAGATTGCATTTTGATTGTTGTTTTAAATGTCTGTAAAAAATACCTGATGTCTTTAGATGATATTTCGTGAAAAATATACTGCGCCTCAATCGCAAGAATCTCATGATTACACGAATTCACGTGATAGAATATAATAGGTTGATTTCTGTGTCTGTTCGCTTTCGGTTTTTTAAAATTTCAATTGGCCGAACAGTTCAATTTAGATAGCATGTATTCATGAATAACTTGCTCGCTGCAGGACTGGGTAATATTGTGAGATTAAAAAATCAGCATATTTCGCTGCGTGGATATAGAAGTGCTAAAATGATCTCATGACTCCTGGGAAAAATCAAGGAGTAGCTCGATACCTTGACATAATAACGTTAATTGATTTAAAAATTCAATTCGAAAAGTTTTTCGATTGAGATTGCATTTTGATTGTTGTTTTCAATGTCTGTAAAAAATACCTGATGTCATCAGATGATATTTCGAGGAAAATATACTGCGCCCCAATCGCAAGAATTTCATGATTACACGAATTCACGTGATAGAATATAAGAGGTTGATTTTCGTATCTGTTCGCTTTCGGTTATTTAAAATTTTGATTCGCTGAATAGTTAAATTTAGATCGCAAGTATTCATGGATAACCTGCTCACTACAGGACTTGGTAATATCGCAAAATTGAAAAATTAGCATATTTTGCTGCGTGGTTATAAAAGTGCTGACATAAATTCATGACTTCTGGGAAAAATCAAGGATTAGCTCTATACCTTGACATCATAACGTTAATTAATTAAAAAATTAAATTTGAAAAGTTATTTTATTGAGATTGCATCTTGATTGTTGTTTCCAATGTCTGTAAGAAATACCTGATGTCTTTAGCGGATATTTCGGGAAAAATATACTGCGCCTCAATCGCGAGCATCTCATGATTACACTAATTCACGTGATAGAATATAATAGGTTGATTTCTGTCTCTGTTCGCTTTCGGTTTTTTAAAATTTCAATTGGCTGCACAGTTCAATTCAGATCGCATGTATTTATGAATAACCTGCCCGCTACAGGACTTAGTAATATTGCAAAATTAAAGAATCAGCATATTTTGCTGCGTGGTAATAAGAGTGCTGAAACACATTCATGACTCCTGGGAAGAATCAAGGAGTAGCTCTATACCTGTACATAATAACGTAAATTGATCTGAAAATTCAATTCGAAAAGTTCTTTTATTGAGATTGAATTTTGATTGTCTTTTTCAATGTCTTTAAGAAATACCTGATGTCTTCAGATGATATTTCGTGGAAAATATACTGCGCCTCAATCGCAAGAATCTCATGATTACCCGAATTCATGTAATAGAATGTGAGAGGTTGATTTCTGTCTCTGTTAGCTTTCGGTTCTTTAAAATTTGAATTGGCTGAACAGTTCAATTAAGATAGCATGTATTCATAAATAACTTGCTCGCTGCAATACTGGGTAATATTGTGAGATTAAAAATCCAGCATATTTTGCTGCGTGGTTATAGGAGTCCAAAAATAATCTCATGACTCCTGGGAAAAATCAAGGAGTAGCTCTATACCTTGACATAATAACGGTAATTGATTTGAAAATCAAATTCGAAAAGTTATTTTATTGAGACTGCATTTTAATTGTTGTTTTCAATTTCTGTAAGAAATACCTGATGTCATCAGATGATATTTCGAGGAAAATATACTGCGCCCGAATCGCAAGAATCTCATGATTACACTAATTCACGTGATAGAATATAATAGGTTGATTTCTGTCTCTGTTCGCTTTGGGTTTTTTAAAATTTCGATTGGCTGAACAGTTCAATTTAGATCGCATGTAATAATGGATAGCCTGCCCGCTACAGGACTTGGTAATACTGCAAAATTGGAAAATCAGCATATTTTGCTGCGTGGTTATAGAAGTGCAAAAATGATCTTATGACTCCTGGGAAAAATCAAGGAGTAGCTCTATACCTTGACATAATAACGTTAATTGATTTGAAAATTTAATTCGAAAAATTATTTTATTGAGATTGCATTTTGATTGTTGTTTTCAATGTCTGTAAGAAGAACCTGATGTCTTAAGCGGACATTTCGGGAAAAATATACTGCGCCTCAATCGCAAGAATCTCATGATTACCCGAATTCATGTAATAGAATATGAGAGGTGGATTTCTGTCTCTGTTCGCTTTCGGTTTTTTAAAATTTGAATTAGCTGAATAGTTCAATTAAAATTGCATGTATTCATGGATAGCCTGCTCGCTGCAGGACTGGGTAATATTGCGAAATTGAAAAATTAGCATATTTTGCTGCGTGGTTATAAGACTGCTAAAATGATCTCATGACTCTTGGGAAAAATCAAGGAATAGCTCTATATATTGACATAATAACCTTAATTGATTTGAAAATTCAATTCGAAAAGTTATTCGATTGAGATTGCAACTTGATTGTCTTTTTCAATGTCCGTTAGAAATACCTGATGTCTTTAGATGATATTTCGTGAACAATATACTGCGCCCCAATCGCAAGAATTTCATGATTACACGAATTCACGTGATAGAATATAAGAGGTTGATTTCCGTATCTATTCGCTTTCGGTTATTTAAAATTTTGATTCTCTGAATAGTTAAATTTAGATCGCAAGTATTAATGGATAACCTGCCCGCTACAAAACTTGGTAATATTGCGAAATTGAAAAATCAGCATATTTTGCTGCGTGGTTACAAAAGTGCTGAAACAAATTCATGATTCCTGGGAAAAATCAAGGAGTAGCACTATACCTTGACATAATAACGTTCATTGATTTGAAAATTTAATTCGAAAAGTTATTTCATCGAGATTGCATTTTGATTGTTGTTTTCAATGTCTGTAAGAAGTACCTGATGTCTTTAGCGGATATTTCGGAAAAAATATACTGCGCCTCAATCGCAAGAATCTCATGATTACCCGAATTCATGTAATAGAATATGAGAGGTGGATTTCTGTCTCTGTTCGCTTTCGGTTTTTTAAAATTTCAATTGGCTGAAGAGTTCAATTTAGATAGCATGTATTCATGAATAACTTGCTCGCTGCAGGACTGGGTAATATTGTGAGATTAAAAAATCAGCATATTTCGCTGCGTGGATATAGAAGTGCTAAAATGATCTCATGACTCCTGGGAAAAATCAAGGAATGGCTCTATATATTGACATAATAACGTTAACTGATTTGAAAATTCAATTTGAAAAACTATTATATTGAGATTGCATTTTGATTGATGTTTTCAATGTCTGTAAGAAATACCTGATATCTTCAAATGATATTTTGGGAAAAATATACTGCGCCCCAATCGCAAGAATTTCATGATTACACGAATTCACGTGATAGAATATAATAGGTTGATGTCTGTCTCTGTTCGCTTTCGGTTCTCTAAAATTTCAATTGGCTGAATAGTTCAATTCAGATCGCATGTATTTATGAATAACCTGCCTGCTACAGGACTTAGTAATATTGCGAAATTGGAATCAGCATATTTTGCTGCGTGGTTATAAGAGTGCTGAAACAAATTCATGACTCCTGGGAAAAATCAAGGAGTAGCTCGATACCTTGACATAATAACGTTAATTGATTTAAAAATTCAATTCGAAAAGTTTTTCGATTGAGATTGCATTTTGATTGTTGTTTTCAATGTCTGTAAAAAATACCTGATGTCATCAGATGATATTTCGAGGAAAATATACTGCGCCCCAATCGCAAGAATTTCATGATTACACGAATTCGCGTGATAGAATATAAGAGGTTGATTTTCGTATCTGTTCGCTTTCGGTTATTTAAAATTTTAATTCGCTGAATAGTTAAATTTAGATCGCAAGTATTCATGGATAACCTGCTCGCTACAGGACTTGGTAATATCGCAAAATTGAAAAATTAGCATATTTTGCTGCGTGGATATAAAAGTGCTGACATAAATTCATGACTTCTGGGAAAAATCAAGGATTAGCTCTATACCTTGACATCATAACGTTAATTAATTAAAAAATTAAATTTGAAAAGTTATTTTATTAAGATCGCATCTTGATTGTTGTTTGCAATGTCTGTAAGAAATACCTGATGTCTTTAGCGGATATTTCGGGAAAAATATACTGCGCCTCAATCGCGAGCATCTCATGATTACACTAATTCACGTGATAGAATATAATAGGTTGATTTCTGTCTCTGTTCGCTTTCGGTTTTTTAAAATTTCAATTGGCTGCACAGTTCAATTCAGATCGCATGTATTTATGAATAACCTGCCCGCTACAGGACTTAGTAATATTGCAAAATTAAAAAATCAGCATATTTTGCTGCGTGGTTATAAGAGTGCTGAAACACATTCATGACTCCTGGGAAAAATCAAGGAGTAGCTCTATACCTTGACATAATAACGTAAATTGATCTGAAAATTCAATTCGAAAAGTTCTTTTATTGAGATTGAATTTTGATTGTCTTTTTCAATGTCTGTAAGAAATACCTGATGTCTTCAGATGATATTTCGTGAAAAAGATACTGCGCCTCAATCGCAAGAATCTCATGATTACCCGAATTCATGTAATAGAATATGAGAGGTTGATTTCTGTCTCTGTTCGCTTTCGGTTCTTTAAAATTTCAATTGGCTAAACAGTTCAATCTAGATAGCATGTATTCATGAATAACTTGCTCGCTGCAGAACTGGGTAATATTGCGAAATTGAAAAATTAGCATATTTTGCTGCGTGTTTATAGGAGTGCTAGAATGATCTCATGACTTCCGGAAAAAATCAAGGAATAGCTCTATATATTGACATAATAACGTTAACTGATTTGAAAATTCAATTAGAAAAACTATTCTATTGAGATTGCATTTTGATTGATATTTTCAATGTCTGTAAGAAATACCCGATGTCTTCATATGATATTTCGGGAAAAATATACTGCGCCCCAATCGCAAGAATCTCATGATTACACTAATTCACGTGATAGAATATAATAGGTTGATTTCTGTCTCTGTTCGCTTTCGGTTTTTCAAAATTTCAATTGGCTGAACAGTTCAATTTACATCGCATGTATTCATGGATAACCTGCTCGCTGCAGGACTGGGTAATATTGCGAAATTGAAAAATTAGCATATTTAGCTGCGTGGTTAGGAGAGTGCTAAATTGATCTCATGACTCCTGGGAAAAATCAAGGAATGGCTCTATATATTGACATAATAACCTTAATTGATTTGAAAATTCAATTCGAAAAGTTATTCGATTGAGATTGCATTTAGATTGTTGTTTTCAATGCCTGTGAAAAATACCTGATTTCATCAGATGATATTTCGACGAAAATATACTTCGCCCCAATCGCAAGAATTTCATAATTACACGAATTTACGTGATAGAATATAAGAGGTTGATTTCCGTATCTCTTCGCTTTCGGTTATTTAAAATTTTATTTCGCTGAATAGTTCAATTTAGATCGCGTGTATTCATGGATAGCCTGCTCGCTGCAGAACTGGGTAATATTGCGAAATTGAAAAATCGGCATATTTTGCTGCGTAGTTATAGGAGTGCTGAAATGATCTCATGACTCCCGGGGAAAATCAAGGAATGGCTCTATATATTGACATATTAACGTTAATTGATTTGAAAATTCAATTCGAAAAGTTATTCGATTGAGATTGCATTTTGATTGTTGTTGTCAATGTCTGTAAAAAATACCTGATGTCATCAGATGATATTTCGAGGAAAATATACTGCGCCCCAATCGCAAGAATTTCATGATTACACGAATTCACGTGATAGAATATGAGAGGTTGATTTCCGTATCTTTTCGCTTTCGGTTTTTTAATATTTCAATTCGCTGAACAGTTCAATTTAGATCGCATGTCTTCATGAATAACTTGCTCGCTGCAGGACTGGGTAATATTGTGAGATTAAAAAATCATCATATTTTGCTGCGTGGTTATAGGAGTGCTAAAATGATCTCATGACTCCTGGGAAAAATCAAGGAATGGCTCAATATATTGACATAATAACGTTAACTGACTTGAAAATTAAATTTGAAAAACTATTCTATTAAGATTGCATTTTGATTGATGTTTTCAATTTCTGTAAGAAATACCTGATGTCTTCAGATGATATTTCGGAAAAAATATACTGCGCCCCAATCGCAAGAATCTCATGATTACACGAATTCACGTAATAGAATATAAGAGGTTGATGTCTGTCTCTTTTCGCTTTCGGTTTTCTTAAATTTCAATTGGCTGAATAGTTCAATTTAGATCGCGTGTATTCATGGATAGCCTGCTCGCTGCAGAACTGGGTAATATTGCGAAATTGAAAAATCGGCATATTTTACTGCGTAGTTATAGGAGTGCTGAAATGATCTCATGACTCCCGGGGAAAATCAAAGAATAGCTTTATATAATGACATAATAACGTTAATTGATTTGAAAATTCAATTCGAAAAGTTATGCGATTGAGATTGCATTTTGATTGTTGTTTTCAATGTCTGTAAAAAATACCTGATGTCATCAGATGATATTTCGAGGAAAAAATACTGCGCCCCAATCGCAAGAATTTCATGATTACACGAATTCACGTGATAGAATATAAGAGGTTGATTTCCGTATCTATTCGCTTTCGGTTATTTAAAATTTAAATTCGCTGAATAGTTTAATTCAGATCGCATGTATTCATAAATAGCCTGCCCACTACAGGACTGGGTTATATTGTGAGATTAAAAAATCAGCATTTTTTGCTGCGTGATTATAGGAGTGCTAAAATGATCCCATGACTCCCGGGGAAAATCAAGGAATTGCTCTATATATTGACATAATAACGTTAATTGATTTGAAAATTCAATTCGAAATGTTATTCGATTGAGATTGCATTTTGATTGTTGTTTTCAATGTCTGTAAAAAATACCTGATGTCATCAGATGATATTTCGAGGAAAATATACTGCGCTCCAATCGCAAGAATTTCATGATTACACGAATTCACGTGATAGAATATGAGAGGTTGATTTCCGTATCTTTTCGCTTTCTGTTATTTAAAATATTAATTCGCTGAATAGTTAAATTTAGATTGCAAGTATTAATGGATAACCTGCCCGCTACAGAACTTGGTAATATTGCAAAATTGGAAAATCAGCATATTTTGCTGCGTGGTTACAAGAGTGCTGAAACAATTTCATGACTACTGGGAAAAATCAAGGAGTAGCTCTATACCTTGACATAATAACGGTAATTGATTTGAAAATTTAATTCGAAAAGTTATTTTATTGAGATTGCATTTTAATTGTTGTTTTCAATGTCTGTAAGAAGAACCTGATGTCTTTAGCGGATATTTTGGGAAAAATATACTGCGCCTCAATCGCAAGCATCTCATGATTACACGAATTCATGTAATAGAATATGAGAGGTTGATTTCTGTCTCTGTGCGCTTTCGGTTTTTCAAAATTTCAATTGGCTGCATAGTTCAATTTAGATCGCATGTATTCATGGACAGCCTGCTCGCTGCAGGACTGGGTAATATTGCGAAATTGAAAAATTAGCATATTTAGCTGCGTGGTTATGAGAGTGCTAAATTGATCTCATGACTCCTGGGAAAAATCAAGGAATGGCTCTATATATTGACATAATAACCTTAATTGATTTGAAAATTCAATTCGAAAAGTTATTCGATTGAGATTACATTTTGATTGTTGTTTTGAATGCCTGTGAAAAATACCTGATGTCATCAGATGATATTTCAAAGAAAATATACTGCGCCCCAATCGCAAGAATTTCATGATTACACGAATTCACGTGATAGTATATAATAGGTTGATTTCTGTCTCTGTTCGCTTTCGGTTTCTTAAAATTTCAATTCGCTGAACAGTTCAATTTAGATCGCATGTCTTCATGAATAACTTGCTCGCTGCAGGACTGGGTAATATTGTGAGATTGAAAAATCAGCATATTTTGCTGCGTGGTTATAGGAGTGCTAAAATGATCTCATGACTCCTGAATAAAATCAAGGAATGGCTCAATATATTGACATAATAACGTTAACTGACTTGAAAATTAAATTTGAAAAACTATTCTATTGAGATTGCATTTTGATTGATGTTTTCAATTTCTGTAAGAAATACCTGATGTCTTCAGATGATATTTTGGGAACAATATACTGGGCCTCAATCGCAAAAATCTCATGATTACACGAATTCATGTAATAGAATATGAGAGGTTGATTTCTGTCTCTGTTCGCTTTCGGTTTTTAAAAATTTCAATTGGCTGAATAGTTCAATTTAGATCGCATGTATTCATGGATAACTTGCTCGCTGCAGGACTGGGTAATATTGTGAGATTAAAAAATCAGCATATTTTGCTGCGTGGTTTTAAGAGTGCTAAAATGATCTCATGACTCCTGGGAAAAATCAAGGAATGGCTCTATATATTGACATAATAACCTTAAATGATTTGAAAATTCAATTTGAAAAACTATTCCAATGAGATTGCATTTTGATTGATGTTTTCAATGTCTGTAAGAAATACTTGATGTCTTCAGATAATATTTCGTGAAAAATATACTGCGCCCCAATCGCAAGAATCTCATGATTACACGAATTCACGTGATAGAATATAATAGGTTGATGTCTGTCTCTGTTCGCTTTCGGTTTTCTAAAATTTCAATTAGCTGAATAGTTCAATTTAGATCGCATGTATTCATAGATAGCTTGCTCGCTGCAGGACTGGGTAATATTGCGAAATTGAAAAATTATCATATTTTGCTGCGTGGTTATAGGAGTGCTAAAATGATCTCATGACTCCTGACAAAAATCAAGGAATGGCTCAATATATTGACATAATAACCTTAATTGATTTGAAAATTCAATTTGAAAAGTTATTCGATTGAGATTGCATTTTGATTGTTGTTTTCAATGTCTGTAAGAAGTACCTGATGTCTTTAGAGGATATTTCGGGAAAAATATACTGCGCCTCAATCGCAAGAATCGCATGATTACACGAATTCATGTAATTGAATATGAGAGGTTGATTTCTGTCTCTGTTCGCTTTCGGTTTTTTAAAATTTCAATTGGCTGAATAGTTCAATTTAGATCTCATGTATTCATGGATAACCTGCTCGCTGCAGGACTGGGTAATATTGTGAGATTGAAAAATCAGCATATCTTGCTGCGTGGTTATGAGCGTGCTAAAATGATCTCATGACTCCTGGGAAAAATCAAGGAATGGATCCATATATAGAGACCTAATAACGTTAATTGATTCTAAAATTAAATTCGAAAAGTTATTCTATTGAGATTGCATATTGATTGTCTTTTTCAATGTCTGTAAGAAATACCTGATGTCTTCAGATGATATTTCGTGAAAACTATACTGCGCCCCAATCGCAAGAATCTCATGATTACACGAATTCACGTGATAAAAAATAATAGGTTGATTTCTGTCTCTGTTCGCTGTCGGTTTTTTAAAATTTCAATTGGCTGAATAGTTCAATTTAGATCGCATGTATCCATGGATAGCCTGCTTGCTGCAAGACTGGGTAATATTGCGAACTTAAAAAATTAGCATATTTTGCTGCGTAGTTATAAGAGTGCTAAAATGATCTCATGACTCCTGGGATAAATCAAGGAATGGCTCCATATATTGACATAATAACGTTAACTGATTTGAAAATTAAATTTGAAAAACTAGTCTATTGAGATTGAATTTTGATTGTTGTTTTCAATGTCTGTGAGAAGTACCTGATGTCTTAAGCGGATATTTCGGGAAAAATATACTGCGCCTCAATCGCAAGAATCTCATGATTACACGAATTCATGTAATAACATATGAAAGGTTGATTTCTGTCTCTGTTCGCTTTCGGTTTTTTAAAATTTCAATTGGCTGAATAGTTCAATTTAGATCGCATGTATTCATGGATAGCCTGCTCGCTGCAGAACTGGGTAATATTGCGAAATTGAAAAATCAGCATATTTTGCTGCGTGGTTATGGGAGTGCTAAAATGATTCCATGACTTCTGGGAAAAATCAAGGAATGGCTCAATATATTGACATAATAACCTTAATTGATTTGAAAATTCAATTCGAAAAGTTATTCGATTGAGATTGCTTTTTGATTGTTGTTTTCTATGTCTGTAAGAAGTACCTGATGTCTTTAGCGGATATTCCGGGAAAAATATACTGCGCCTCAATCGCGAGAATCTCATGATTACACTAATTCACGTGATAGAATATAATAGGTCGATTTCTGTCTATGTTCGCTTTCGGTTTTTGAAAATTTCAATTGGCTGAACAGTTCAATTTAGATAGCATGTATTCATGAATAACTTGCTCGCTGCAGGACTGGGTAATATTGTGAGATTAAAAAATCAGCATATTTTGCTGCGTGGTTATAGAAGTGGTAAAATGATCTCATGACTCCTGGGAAAAATCAAGGAATGGCTCTATATCTTGACATAATAACCTTAATTGATATGAAAATTCAATTCGAAAAGTTATTCGATTGAGATTGCTTTTTGATTGTTGTTTTCTATGTCTGTAAGAAGTACCTGATGTCTTTAGCGGATATTCCGGGAAAAATATACTGCGCCTCAATCGCGAGAATCTCATGATTACACTAATTCACGTGATAGAATAAAATAGGTTGATTTCTGTCTCTGTTCGCTTTCGGTTTTTTAAAATTTAAATTGGCTAAATAGTTCAATTTAGATCGCATGCATTCATGGATAGCCTGCTTGCTGCAGGACTAGGTAATATTGCGAACTTAAAAAATTAGCATATTTTGCTGCGTAGTTATAAGAGTGCTAAAATGATCTCATTACTCCTGGGAAAAATCAAGGAATGGCTCCATATATTGACATAATAACGTTAACTGATTTGAAAATTAAATTTGAAAAACTAGTCTATTGAGAAAGCATTTTGATTGATGTTTTCAATTTCTGTAAGAAATACCTGATGTCTTCAGATGATATTTCGGGAAAAATATACTGCGCCCCAATCGCAAGAATCTCATGATTACACGAATTCACGTGATAGAATATAATAGGTTGATGTCTGTCTCTGTTCGCTTTCGGTTTCCTAAAATTTTAATTAGCTGCATAGTTCAATTTAGATCGCATGTATTCATGGATAGCCTGCTCGCTGCAGAACTGGGTAATATTGCGAAATTGAAAAATCAGCATATTTTGCTGCGTGGTTATGGGAGTGCTAAAATGATTCTATGACTTCTGGGAAAAATCAAGGAATGGCTCAATATATTGACATAATAACCTTAATTGATTTGAAAATTCAATTCGAAAAGTTATTCGATTGAGATTGCTTTTTGATTGTTGTTTTCTATGTCTGTAAGAAGTACCTGATGTCTTTAGCGGATATTTCGGGAAAAATATACTGCGCCCCAATCGCAAGAATTTCATGATTACACGAATTCACGTGATAGAATATAATAGGTTGATTTCTGTCTATGTTCGCTTTCGGTTTTTGAAAATTTCAATTGGCTGAACAGTTCAATTTAGATAGCATGTATTCATGAATAACTTGCTCGCTGCAGGACTGGGTAATATTGTGAGATTAAAAAATCATCATATTTTGCTGCGTGGTTATAGGAGTGCTAAAATGATCTCATGACTCCTGGGAAAAATCAAGGATTGGCTCTATATCTTGACATAATAACCTTAATTGATATGAAAATTCAATTCGAAAAGTTATTCGATTGAGATTGCTTTTTGATTGTTGTTTTCTATGTCTGTAAGAAGTACCTGATGTCTTTAGCGGATATTCCGGGAAAAATATACTGCGCCTCAATCGCGAGAATCTCATGATTACACTAATTCACGTGATAGAATATAATAGGTTGATTTCTGTCTCTGTTCGCTTTCGGTTTTTTAAAATTTAAATTGGCTAAATAGTTCAATTTAGATCGCATGCGTTCATGGATAGCCTGCTTGCTGCAGGACTAGGTAATATTGCGAACTTAAAAAATTAGCATATTTTGCTGTGTAGTTATAAGAGTGCTAAAATGATCTCATTACTCCTGGGAAAAATCAAGGAATGGCTCCATATATTGACATAATAACGTTAACTGATTTGAAAATTAAATTTGAAAAACTAGTCTATTGAGATTGCATTTTGATTGATGTTTTCAATTTCTGTAAGAAATACCTGATGTCTTCAGATGATATTTCGGGAAAAATATACTGCGCCCCAATCGCAAGAATCTCATGATTACACGAATTCACGTGATAGAATATGATAGGTTGATGTCTGTCTCTGTTCGCTTTCGGTTTCCTAAAATTTTAATTAGCTGCATAGTTCAATTTAGATCGCATGTATTCATGGATAGCCTGCTCGCTGCAGGACTGGGTAATATTGCGATATTGAAAAATTAGCATATTTTGCTGCGTGGTTATAGGAGTGCTAAAATGATCTCATGACTCCCGGGAAAAATCAAGGAATGGCTCTATATATTGACATAATAACTTTAATTGACTTGAAAATTCAATTTGAAAAACTATTCCATTGAGATTGCATTTTGATTGATGTTTTCAATTTCTGTAAGAAATACCAGATGTCATCAGATGATATTTCGAGGAAAATATACAGCGCCCTAATCGCAAGAATTTCATGATTACACGAATTCACGAGATAGAATATAAGAGGTTGCTTTCCGTATCTATTTGCTTTCGGTTATTTCAAATTTTCATTCGCTGAAAAGTTAAATTTAGATCGCAAGTATTCATGGATAACCTGCTCGCTACAGGACTTGGTAATATAGCAAAATTGAAAAATTAGCATATTTTGCTGCGTGGTTATAAAAGTGCTGACATAAATTCATGACTTTTGGGAAAAATCAAGGATTAGCTCTATACCTTGACATCATAAATTTCTTTAATTAAAAAATTCAATTCGAAAAGTTATTCCATTGAGATTGCATTTTGATTGATGTTTTCAATTTCTGTAAGAAATACCAGATGTCATCAGATGATATTTCGAGGAAAATATACAGCGCCCTAATCGCAAGAATCTCATGATTACACGAATTCACGTGATAGAATATAATAGGTTGATGTCTGTCTCTGTTCGCTTTCGGTTATTTAAAATTTTAATTCGCTGAATAGTTAAATTTAGATCGCAAGTATTTATGGATAACCTACCCGCTACAGGACTGGGTAATATTGTGCGATTAAAAAATCAGCATATTTTGCTACGTGGTTATAGGAGTGCTGAAATGATCTCATGACTCCTGGGAAAAATCAAGGTGTAGCTCTATACCTTGACATAATAACGTTAATTGATTTGAAAATTTAATTCGAGAAGTTATTTTATTGAGATTGCATTTTGATTGTTGTTTTCAATGTCTGTGAGAAGTACCTGATGTCTTTAGCGGATATTTCGGGAAAAATATACTGCGCCTCAATCGCAAGAATCTCATGATTACACGAATTCATGTAATAACATATGAAAGGTTGATTTCTGTCTCTGTTCGCTTTCGGTTTTTTAAAATTTCAATTGGCTGAATAGTTCAATTTAGATCGCATGTATTCATGGATAGCCTGCTCGCTGCAGAACTGGGTAATATTGCGAAATTGAAAAATCAGCATATTTTGCTGCGTGGTTATAGTAGTGCTAAAATGATCCCATGACTCCTGGGAAAAATCAAGGAATGGCTCTATATCTTGACATAATAACCTTAATTGATATGAAAATTCAATTCGAAAAGTTATTCGATTGAGATTGCTTTTTGATTGTTGTTTTCTATGTCTGTAAGGAGTACCTGATGTCTTTAGAAGATATTCCGGGAAAAATATACTGCGCCTCAATCGCAAGAATCTCATGATTACACGAATTCATGTAATAACATATGAGAGGTTGATTTCTGTCTCTGTTCGCTTTCGGTTTTTTAAAATTTCAATTGGCTGAATAGTTCAATTTAGATCGCATGTATTCATGGATAGCCTGCTCGCTGCAGAACTGGGTAATATTGCGAAATTGAAAAATCAGCATATTTTGTTGCGTTGTTATAGGAGTGCTAAAATGATCTCATGACTCCCGGGGAAAATCAAGGAATGGCTCTATATATTGACATTATAACGTTAATTGATTTGAAAATTCAATTCGAAAAGTTATTCGATTATGATTGCATTTTGATTGTTGTTTTCAATGTCTGTAAAATATACCTGATGTCATCAGATGATATTTCGAGGAAAATATACTGCGCCCCAATCGCAAGAATTTCATGATTACACGAATTCACGTGATAGAATATAAGAGGTTGATTTCCGTATCTATTCGCTTTCGGTTATTTAAAATTTTGATTCGCTTAATAGTTAAATTCAGATCGCAAGTATTCATGGATAACCTGCCCGCTACAAAACTTGGTAATATTGCGAAATTGAAAAATCAGCATATTTTGCTGCGTGGTTACAAAAGTGCTGAAACAAACTCATGATTCCTGGGAAAAATCAAGGAGTAGCTCTATACCTTGACACAATAAAGTTAATTGATTCCAAAATTAAATTCGAAAAGTTATTCTATTGAGATTGCATTTTGATTGTTGTTTTCAATGTCTGTAAGAAGTACCCGATGTCTTTAGCGGATATTTCGGGAAAAATATACTGCGCCTCAATCGCAAGAATCTCATGATTACACGGATTCATGTAATAGAATATGAGAGGTTGATTTCTGTCTCTGTTCGCTTTCGGTTTTTTAAAATTTCAATTGGCTAAATAGTTCAATTTAGATCGCATGTATTCATGGATAACCTGCTCGCTGCAGGACTGGGTAATATTGTGAGATTGAAAAATCAGCATATTTTGCTGCGTGGTTATGAGAGTGCTAAAATGATCTGATGACTCCTGGGAAAAATCAAGGAATGGCTCTATATATAGAGACCTAATAACGTTAATTGATTCCAAAATTTAATTCGAAAAGTTATTCTATTGAGATTGCATTTTGATTGTCTTTTTCAATGTCTGTAAGAAATACCTGATGTCTTCAGATGATATTTCGTGAGAAATATACTGCGCCCCAATCGCAAGAATTTCATGATTACACGAATTCGCGTGATAGAATATAATAGGTTGATTTCTGTCTCTGTTCGCTTTCGGTTTTTTAAAATTTCAATTGGCAGAATAGTTCAATTAAGATCGCATGTATTCATGGATAGCCTGCTCGCTGCAGGACTGGGTAATATTGCGAAATTGAAAAATTAGCATATTTTGCTGCGTGGTTATAAGAGTGCTAAAATGATCTCATGACTCCTGGGAAAAATCAAGGAATAGCTCTATATATTGACATAATAACCTTAATTGATTTGAAAATTCAATTCGAAAAGTTATTCGATTGAGATTGCATTTTGATTGTTGTTTTCAATGTCTGTAAAAAATACCTGATGTCATCAGATGATATTTCGAGGAAAATATACTGCGCCCCAATCGCAAGAATTTCATGATTACACGAATTCACGTGATAGAATATAAGAGGTTGATTTCCGTATCTATTCGCTTCCGGTTATTTAAAATTTTAATTCGCTGAATTGTTAAATTTAGATCGCAAGTATTCATGGATACCCTGCTCGCTGCAGGACTGGGTAATATTGCGAAATTGAAAAATTAGCATATTTTGCTGCGTGGTTATGATAGTGCTAAAATGATCTCATGACTCCTGGGAAAAATCAAGGAGTGGCTCTATATATTATCATAATAACCTTAATTGATTTGAAAATTTAATTCGATAAGTTATTTTAATAAGATTGCATTTTAATTGTTGTTTTCAATGTCTGTAAGAAGTACCTGATGTCTTGAGCGGATATTTCGGGAAAAATATACTGCGCCTCAATCGCAAGAATCTCATGATTACACGAATTCATGTAATAGAATATGAGAGGTTGATTTCTGTCTCTGTTCGCTTTCAGTTTTCTAAAATTTCAATTGGCTGAATAGTTCAATTTAGATAGCATGTATTCATGGATAACTTGCTTGCTGCAGGACTGGGTAATATTGTGAGATTAAAAAATCAGCATGTTTTGCTGCGTGGTTATAAGAGTGCTAAAATGATTTCATGACTCCTGGGAAAAATCAAGGAATGGCTCTATATATTGACATAATAACCTTAATTGATTTGAAAATTCAATTTGAAAAACTATTCCATTGAGATTGCATTTTGATTGATGTTTTCAATGTCTGTAAGAAATACCTGATGTCTTCAGATGATATTTCGTGAAAAATATACCGCGCCCCAATCGCAAGAATCTCATGATTACACGAATTCACGTGATAAAATATAATGGGTTGATGTCTGTATCTGTTCGCTTTCGGTTTTCTAAAATTTCAATTGGCTGAATAGTTCAATTGAGATCGCATGTATTCATGGATAGCCTGCTCGCTGCAGAACTGGGTAACATTGCGAATTTGAAAAATCAGCATATTTTGCTGCGTTGTTATAGGAGTGCTAAAATGATCTCATGACTCCCGGGGAAAATCAAAGAATGGCTCTATATATTGACATAATAACGTTAATTGATTTGAAAATTCAATTCGAAAAGTTATTCGATTGTGATTGCATTTTGATTGTTGTTTTCAATGTCTGTAAAAAATACCTGATGTCATCAGATGATATTTCGAGGAAAATATACTGCGCCCCAATCGCAAGAATTTCATGATTACACAAATTCACGTGATAGAATATAATAGGTTGATTTCCGTATCTATTCGCTTTCGGTTATTTAAAATTTAAATTCGCTGAATTGTTGAACTTAGAACGCAAGTATTCATGGATAACCTGCCCGCTACAGGACTTGGTAATATAGCAAAATTGAAAAAGCAGCATATTTTGCTGCGTGGTTACAAGAGTGCTGAAACAAATTCATGTCTCCTGGGAAATATCAAGGAGGAGCTCTATACCTTGACACAATAAAGTTAATTGATTCCAAAATTTAATTCGAAAAGTTATTCTATTGAGATTGCATTTTGATTGTCTTTTTCAATGTCTGTAAGAAATACCTGATGTCTTCAGATGATATTTCGTGAAAAATATACTGCGCCCCAATCGCAAGAATCTCATGATTACACGAATTCACGTGATAGAATATAATCGGTTGATTTCTGTCTCTGTTCGCTTTCGGTTTTTTAAAATTTGAATTAGCTGAATAGTTCAATTATATCGCATGTCTTCATGAATAACTTGCTCGCTGCAGGACTGGGTAATATTGTGTGATTAATAAATCAGCATATTTTGCTGCGTGGTTATAGAAGTGCTAAAATGATCTCATGACTCCCGGGGAAAATCAAGGAATGGCTCTATATATTGACATAATCACGTTAATTGATTTGAAAATTCAATTCGAAAAGTTATTCGATTGTGATAGCATTTTGATTGTTGTTTTCAATGTCTGTAAAAAATACCTGATGTCATCAGATGATATTTCGAGGAAAATATACTGCGCCCCAATCGCAAGAATTTCATGATTACACGAATTCACGTGATAGAATATAAGAGGTTGATTTCCGTATCTATTCGCTTTCGGTTATTTAAAATTTTGATTCGCTGAATTGTTAAATTTAGATCGCAAGTATTCATGGATACCCTGCCCGCTACAGGACTTGGTAATATCGCAAAATTAAAAAAGCAGCATATTTTGCTGCGTGGTTACAATAGTGCTGAAACAAATTCATGACTCCTGGGAAAAATCAAGGAGTAGCTCTATACCTTGACAGAATAACGTTAATTGATTTGAAAATTTAATTCGAAAAGTTATTTCATTGAGATTGGATTTTGATTGTTGTTTTCAATGTCTGTAAGAAGTACCTGATGTCTTTAGCGGATATTTCGGGAAAAATATACTGCGCCTCAATCGCAAGAATCTCATGATTACACGAATTCATGTAATAGAATATGAGAGGTTGATTTCTGTCTCTGTTCGCTTTCGGTTTTTTAAAATTTCAATTGGCTGAATAGTTCAATTGAGATCGCATATATTCATGGACAGCCTGCTCGCTGCAGAACTGGGTAATATTGTGAGATTGAAAAATCAGCATATTTTGCTGCGTGGTTATGAGAGTGCTAAAATGATCTGATGACTCCTGGGAAAAATCAAGGGATAGCTATATATGTAGAGACCTAATAACGTTAATTAATTCCAAAATTTAATTCGAAAAGTTATTCTATTGAGATTGCATTTTGATTGTCATTTTCAATGTCTGTAAGAAATACCTGATGTCTTCAGATGATATTTCGTGAGAAATATACTGCGCCCCAATCGCAAGAATTTCATGATTACACGAATTCGCGTGATAGAATATAATAGGTTGATTTCTGTCTCTGTTCGCTTTCGGTTTTTTAAAATTTCAATTGGCTGAATAGTTGAATTAAGATCGCATGTATTCATGGATAGCCTGCTCGCTGCAGGACTGGGTAATATTGCGAAATTGAAAAATTAGCATATTTTGCTGCGTGGTTATAAGAGTGCTACAATGATCTCATGACTCCAAGGAAAAATCAAGGAATGGCTCTATATATTGACATAAAAACCTTAAATGATTTGAAAATTCAATTCGAAAAGTTATTCGATTGAGATTGCATTTTGATTGTTGTTTTCAATGTCTGTAAAAAATACCTGATGTCATCAGATGATATTTCGAGGAAAATATACTGCGCCCCAATCGCAAGAATTTCATGATTACACGAATTCACGTGATAGAATATAAGAGGTTGATTTCCGTATCTATTCGCTTCCGGTTATTGAAAATTTTAATTCGCTGAATTGTTAAATTTAGATCGCAAGTATTCATGGATACCCTGCCCGCTACAGGACTTGGTAATATTGCAAAATTAAAAAAGCAGCATATTTTGCTGCGTGGTTACAATAGTGCTAAAACAAATTCATGACTCCAGGGAAAAATCAAGGAGTAGCTCTATACCTTGACAGAATAACGTTAATTCATTTGAAAATTTAATTCGAAAAGTTATTTTATTGAGATTGGATTTTGATTGTTGTTTTCAATGTCTGTAAGAAGTACCCGATGTCTTTAGCGGATATTTCGGGAAAAATATACTGCGCCTCAATCGCAAGAATCTCATGATTACACGGATTCATGTAATAGAATATGAGAGGTTGATTTCTGTCTCTGTTCGCTTTCGGTTTTTTAAAATTTCAATTGGCTAAATAGTTCAATTGAGATCGCATGTATTCATGGATAGCCTGCTCGCTGCAGGACTGGGTAATATTTCGAAATTGAAAAATTAGCATATTTTGCTGCGTCGTTATGATAGTGCTAAAATGATCTCATGACTCCTGGGAAAAATCAAGGAATGGCTCTATATATTATCATAATAACCTTAATTGATTTGAAAATTTAATTCGAAAAGTTATTTTAATAAGATTGCATTTTAATTGTTGTTTTCAATGTCTGTAAGAAGTACCTGATGTCTTGAGCGGATATTTCGGGAAAAATATACTGCGCCTCAATCGCAAGAATCTCATGATTACACGAATTCACGTGATAAAATATAATAGGTTGATGTCTGTATCTGTTCGCTTTCGGTTTACTAAAATTTCAATTGGCTGAATAGTTCAATTGAGATCGCATGTATTCATGGATATTCTGCTCGCTGCAGAACTGGGTAATATTGCGAAATTGAAAAATCAGCATATTTTGCTGCGTTGTTATAGGAGTGCTAAAATGATCTCATGACTCCCGGGGAAAATCAAAGAATGGCTCTATATATTGACATAATAACGTTAATTGATTCGAAAATTCAATTCGAAAAGTTATTCGATTGTGATTGCATTTTGATTGTTGTTTTCAATGTCTGTAAAAAATACCTGATGTCATCAGATGATATTTCGAGGAAAATATACTGCGCCCCAATCGCAAGAATTTCATGATTACACGAATTCACGTGATAGAATATAATAGGTTGATTTCCGTATCTATTCGCTTTCGGTTATTTAAAATTTAAATTCGCTGAATTGTTGAATTTACAACGCAAGTATTCATGGATCACCTGCCCGCTACAGGACTTGGTAATATAGCAAAATTGAAAAAGCAGCATATTTTGCTGCGTGGTTACAAGAGTGCTGAAACAAATTCATGTCTCCTGGGAAATATCAAGGAGTAGCTCTATACCTTGACACAATAAAGTTAATTGATTCCAAAATTTGATTCGAAAAGTTATTCTATTGAGATTGCATTTTGATTGTCTTTTTCAATGTCTGTAAGAAATACCTGATGTCTTCAGATGATATTTCGTGAAAAATATACTGCGCCCCAATCGCAAGAATCTCATGATTACACGAATTCACGTGATAGAATATAATAGGTTGATTTCTGTCTTTGTTCGCTTTCGGTTTTTTAAAATTTCAATTGGCTGAATAGTTCAATTTACATCGCATGTATTCCTGGATAGCCTGCTCGCTGCAGAACTGGATAATATTGCGAAATTGAAAAATCAGCATATTTTGCTGCGTAGTTACAGGAGTGCTAAAATGATCTCATGACTCCCGGGGAAAATCAAGGAATAGCTCTATATATTGACATAATAACGTTAATTGATCTAACAATTCATTTCGAAAAGTTATTCGATTGAGATTGCATTTTGAATGTTGTTTTCAATGTCTGTAAAAAATACCTGGTGTCATCAGATGATATTTCGGGAAAAATATACTGCGCCCCAATCGCAAGAATTTCATGATTACACGAATTCACGTGATAGAATATAAGAGGTTGATTTCCGTATCTATTCGCTTTCGGTTATTTAAAATTTAAATTCGCTGAATTGTTGAATTTAGATCGCAAGTATTCATGGATAACCTGCCCGCTACAGGACTTGGTAATATTGCAAAATTGAAAAAGCAGCATATTTTGCTGCGTGGTTACAAGAGTGCTGAAACAAATTCATGTCTCCTGGGAAAAATCAAGGAGTAGGTCTATACCTTGACACAATAAAGTTAATTGATTTGAAAATTTAATTCGAAAAGTTATTTTATTGAGATTGCATTTTGATTGTTGTTTTCAATGTCTGTAACAAGTACCCGATGTCTTTAGCGGATATTTCGGGAAAAATATACTGCGCCTCAATCGCAAGAATCTCATGATTACACGGATTCATGTAATAGAATATGAGAGGTTGATTTCTGTCTCTGTTCGCTTTCGGTTTTTCAAAATTTCAATTGGCTAAATAGTTTAATTTAGATCGCATGTATTCATGGATAACCTGCTCGCTGAAGGACTGGGTAATATTGTGAGATTGAAAAATCACCATCTTTTGCTGCGTGGTTATGAGAGTGCTAAAATGATCTGATGACTACTGGGAAAAATCAAGAAATGACTCTATATATAGAGACCTAATAACGTTAATTGATTCCAAAATTTAATTCGAAAAGTTATTCTATTGAGATTGCATTTTGATTGTCTTTTTCAATGTCTGTAAGAAATACCTGATGTCTTCAGATGATATTTCGTGAGAAATATACTGCGCCCCAATCGCAAGAATTTCATGATTACACGAATACGCGTGATAGAATATAATAGGTTGATTTCTGTCTCTGTTCGCTTTCGGTTTTTTAAAATTTCAATTGGCTGAATAGTTCAATTAAGATCGCATGTATTCATGGATAGCCTGCTCGCTGCAGGACTGGGTAATATTGTGAGATTAATAAATCAGCATATTTTGCTGCGTGGTTATAGAAGTGCTAAAATGATCTCATGACTCCCGGGGAAAATCAAGGAATGGCTCTATATATTGCCATAATTACGTTAATTGATTTGAAAATTCAATTCGAAAAGTTATTCGATTGAGATTGCATTTTGATTGTTGTTTTCAATGTCTGTAAAAAATACCTGATGTCATCAGATGATATTTCGAGGAAAATATACTGCGCCCCAATCGCAAGAATTTCATGATTACACGAATTCACGTGATAGAATATAAGAGGTTGATTTCCGTATCTATTCACTTTCGGTTATTTAAAATTTAAATTCGCTGAATTGTTGAATTTAGATCGCAAGTATTCATGGATAACCTGCCCGCTACAGGACTTGGTAATATTGCAAAATTGGAAAAGCAGCATATTTTGCTGCGTGGTTACAAGAGTGCTGAAACAAATTCATGTCTCCTGGGAAAAATCAAGGAGTAGCTCTATACCTTGACACAATAAAGTTAATTGATTTGAAAATTTAATTCGAAAAGTTATTCTATTGAGATTGCATTTTGATTGTCTTTTTCAATGTCTGTAAGAAATACCTGATGTCTTCAGATGATATTTCGTGAAAAATATACTGCGCCCCAATCGCAAAAATTTCATGATTACACGAATTCACGTGATAGAATATAATAGGTTGATTTCTGTCTCTGTTCGCTTTCGGTTTTTTAAAATTTGAATTAGCTGAATAGTTCAATTTAGATCGCAAGTATTCATGGATACCCTGCCCGATACAGGACTTGGTAATATTGCAAAATTGAAAAAGCAGCATATTTTGCTGCGTGGTTACAAGAGTGCTGAAACAAATTCATGACTCCTGGGAAAAATCAAGAAGTAGCTCTATACCTTGACAGAATAACGTTAATTGATTTGAAAATTTAATTCGAAAAGTTATTTTATTGAGATTGGATTTTGATTAATGTTTTCAATGTCTGTAAGAAGTACCTGATGGCTTTAGCGGATATTTCGGGAAAAGTATACTGCGCCCCAATCGCAAGAAACTCATGATTACACGAATTCATTTAATAGATTATGAGAGGTTGATTTCTATCTCTGTTCGCTTTCGGTTATTAAAAATTTCAATTGGCTGAATAGTTCAATTGAGATCGCATGTATTCATGGATAGCCTGCTCGCTGCAGGACTGGGTAATATTGCGAAATTGAAAAATTAGCATATTTTGCTGCGTGGTTATGATAGTGCTAAAATGATCTCATGACTCCTGGGAAAAATCAAGGAATGGCTCTATATATTATCATAATAACCTTAATTGATTTGAAAATTTAATTCGAAAAGTTATTTTAATAAGATTGCATTTGAATTGTTGTTTTCAATGTCTGTAAGAAGTACCTGATGTCTTCAGCGGATATTTCGGGAAAAATATACTGCGCCTCAATCGCAAGAATCTCATGATTACACGAATTCATGTAATAGAATATGAGAGGTTGATTTCTGTCTCTGTTCGCTTTCGGTTTTTCAAAATTTCAATTGGCTGAATAGTTCAATTTAGATCGCATGTATTCATGTATAACTTGCTTGCTGCAGGACTGGGTAATATTGTGAGATTAAAAAATCAGCATATTTTGCTGCGTGGTTATAAGAGTGCTAAAATGATTTCATGACTCCTGGGAAAAATCAAGGAATGGCTCTATATATTGACATAATAACCTTAATTGATTTGAAAATTCAATTTGAAAAACTATTCCATTGAGATTGCATTTTGATTGATGTTTTCAATGTCTGTAAGAAATACCTGATGTCTTCAGATGATATTTCGTGAAAAATATACTGCGCCCTAATCGCAAGAATCTCATGATTACACGAATTCACATGATAGAATATAATAGGTTGATGTCTGTATCTGTTCGCTTTCGGTTTTCTAAAATTTCAATTGGCTGAATAGTTCAATTTAGATCGCATGTATTCATGGATAGCCTGCTCGCTGCAGGACTGGGTAATATTGCGAAATTGAAAAATTAGCATATTTTGCTGCGTGGTGATAGGATTGCTAAAATAATCTCATGACTCCCGGGGAAAATCAAGGAATGGCTCTATATATTGACATAATAACGTCAATTGATTTGAAAATTCAATTCGACCAGTCATTCGATTGAGATTGCATTTCGATTGTTGTTTTCAATGTCTGTAAAAAATACCTGATGTCATCAGATGATATTTCGAGGAAAATATACTGCGCCCCAATCGCAAGAATTTCATGATTGCACGAGTTCACGTGATAGAATATAAGAGGTTGATTTTCGTATCTATTCGCTTTCGGTTATTAAAAATTTTAATTCGCTGAATAGTTTAATTTAGATCGCAAGTATTCATGGATACCCTGCCCGCTACAGGACTTGGTAATATTGCAAAATTGAAAAAGCAGCATATTTTGCTGCGTGGTTACAAGAGTGCTGAAACAAATTCATGACTCCTGGGAAAAATCAAGGAGTAGCTCTATACCTTGACAGAAGAACGTTAATTGATTTGAAAATTTAATTCGAAAAGTTATTTTATTGAGATTGGATTTTGATTGTTGTTTTCAATGTCTGAAAGAAGTACCTGATGTCTTTAGCGGATATTTCGGGAAAAATATACTGCGCCTCAATCGCAAGAATCTCATGATTACACGAATTCATGTAATAGAATATGAGAGGTTGATTTCTGTCTCTGTTCGCTTTCGGTTTTTAAAAATTTCAATTGGCTAAATAGTTCAATTTAGATCGCATGTATTCATGGATAACCTGCTCGCTGCAGGACTGGGTAATATTGTGAGATTAAAAAATCAGCATCTTTTGCTGCGTGGTTATGAGAGTGCTAAAATGATCTGATGACTCCTGGGAAAAATCAAGGAATGGCTCTATATATAGAGACCTAATAACGTTAATTGATTCCAAAATTTAATTCGAAAAGTTATTCTATTGAGATTGCATTTTGATTGTCTTTTTCAATGTCTGTAAGAAATACCTGATGTCTTCAGATGATATTTCGTGAGAAATATACTGCGCCCCAATCGCAAGAATTTCATGATTACTCGAATTCGCGTGATAGAATATAATAGGTTGATTTCTGTCTCTGTTCGCCTTCGGTTTTTTAAAATTTCAATTGGCTGAATAGTTCAATTAAGATCGCATGTATTCCTGGATAGCCTGCTCGCTGCAGGACTGGGTAATATTGCGAAATTGAAAAATTAGCATATTTTGCTGCGTGGTTATAAGAGTGCTAAAATGATCTCATGACTCCTGGGAAAAATCAAGGAATGGCTCTATATATTGACATAATAACCTTAATTGATTTGAAAATTCAATTCGAAAAGTTATTCGATTGAGATTGCATTTTGATTGTCTTTTTCAATGTCTGTAAGAAATACCTGATGTCATCAGATGATATTTCGAGGAAAATATACTGCGCCCCAATCGCAAGAATTTCATGATTACACGAATTCACGTGATAGAATATAAGAGCTTGAATTCCGTATCTATTCGCCTTCGGTTATTTAAAATTTTGAATCGCTGAATAGTTAAATTTAGATCGCAAGTATTCATGGATAACCTGCCCACTACAAAACTTGGTTATATTGCGAAATTGAAAAATCAGCATATTTTGCTGCGTTGTTACAAAAGTGCTGAAACAAACTCATGATTCCTGGGAAAAATCAAGGAGTAGCTCTATACCTTGACACAATAAAGTTAATTGATTCCAAAATTAAATTCGAAAAGTTATTCTATTGAGATTGCAATTTGATTGTCTTTTTCAATGTCTGTAAGAAATACCTGATGTCTTCAGATGATATTTCGTGAAAAATATACTGCGCCCCAATCGCAAGAATTTCATGATTACACGAATTAACGTGATAGAATATAATAGGTTGATTTCTGTCTCTGTTCGCTTTCGGTTTTTTAAAATTTGAATTAGCTGAATAGTTCAATTTAGATCGCATGTCTTCATGAATAACTTGCTCGCTGCAGGACTGGGTAATATTGTGAGATTAATAAATCAGCATATTTTGCTGCGTGGTTATAGAAGTGCTAAAATGATCACATGACTCCCGGGGAAAATCAAGGAATGGCTCTATATATTGCCATAATTACGTTAATTGATTTGAAAATACAATTCGAAAAGTTATTCGATTGAGATTGCATTTTGATTGTTGTTTTCAATGTCTGTAAAAAATACCTGATGTCATCAGATGATATTTCGAGGAAAATATACTGCGCCCCAATCGCAAGAATTTCATGATTACACGAATTCACGTGATAGAATATAAGAGGTTGATTTCCGTATCTATTCGCTTTCGGTTATTTAAAATTTAAATTCGATGAATTGTTGAATTTAGATCGCAAGTATTCATGGATAACCTGCCCGCTACAGGACTTGGTAATATTGCAAAATTGAAAAAGCAGCATATTTTGCTGCGTGGTTACAAGAGTGCTGAAACAAATTCATGTCTCCTGGGAAAAATCAAGGAGTAGCTCTATACCTTGACACAATAAAGTTAATTGATTTGAAAATTTAATTCGAAAAGTTATTCGATTGAGATTGCATTTTGATTGTTGTTTTCAATGTCTGTAAGAAGTACCTGATGGCTTTAGCGGATATTTCGGGAAAAATATACTGCGCCCCAATCGCAAGAATCTCATGATTACACGAATTCATGTAATAGAATATGAGAGGTTGTTTTCTGTCTCTGTTCGCTTTCGGTTTTTTAAAATTTCAATTGGCTGAATAGTTCAATTTAGATCGCATGTATTCATGGATAACTTGCTTGCTGCAGGACTGGGTAATATTGTGAGATTAAAAAATCAGCATATTTTGCTGCGTGGTTATAAGAGTGCTAAAATGATTTCATGACTCCTGAGAAAAATCAAGGAATGGCTCTATATATTGACATAATAACCTTAATTGATTTGAAAATTCAATTTGAAAAACTATTCCATTGAGATTGCATTTTGATTGATGTTTTCAATGTCTGTAAGATATACCTGATGTCTTTAGATGATATTTCGTGAAAAATATACCGCGCTCCAATCGCAAGAATCTCATGATTACACGAATTCACGTGATAGAATATAATAGGTTGATGTCTGTCTGTGTTCGCTTTCGGTTTTCTAAAATTTCAATTGGCTGAATAGTTCAATTTAGATCGCATGTATTCATGGGTAGCCTGCTCGCTGCAGGACTGCGTAATATTGCGAAATTGGAAAATTAGCATATTTTGCTGCGTGGTTATAGGAGTGCTAAAATAATCTCATGACTCCCGGGGAAAATCAAGGAATGGCTCTATATATTGACATAATAACGTCAATTGATTTGAAAATTCAATTCGACAAGTCATTCGATTGAGATTGCATTTTGATTGTTGTTTTCAATGTCTGTAAAAAATACCTGATGTCATCAGATGATATTTCGAGGAAAATATACTGCGCCCCAATCGCAAGAATTTCATGATTGCACGAATTCACGTGATAGAATATAAGAGGTTGATTTTCGTATCTATTCGCTTTCGGTTATTTGAAATTTTAATTCACTGAATAGTTAAATTTCGATCGCAAGTATCCATGGATATCCTGCCCGCTACAGGACTTGGTAATATCGCAAAATAAAAAACTCAGCATATTTTGCTGCGTGGTTACAAGAGTGCTGATACAAATTCATGACTCCTGGGAATAATCAAGGAGTAGCTCTATACCTCGACATAATAACGTTAATTGATTTGAAAATTTAATTCGAAAAGTTATTTCATTGAGATTGCATTTTGATTGTTGTTTTCAATGTCTGTAAGAAGTACCTGATGTCTTTAGCGGATATTTCGGGAAAAATATACTGCGCCTCAATCGCAAGAATCTCATGATTACACGAATTCATGTAATAGAATATGAGAGGTTTATTTGTGTCTCTGTTAGCTTTCGGTTTTTTAAAATTTCAATTGGCTGAATAGTTCAATTTAGATCGCATGTATTCATGGATAGCCTGCTCGCTGCAAAACTAGGTAATATTGCGAAATTGAAAAATCAGCATATTTTGCTGCGTTGTTATAGGAGTGCTAAAATGATCTCATGACTCCCGGGGAAAATCAAGGAATGGCTCTATATATTGACATAATAACGTTAATTGATTTGAAAATTCAATTCGAAAAGTTATTCGATTGTGATTGCATTTTTATTGTTGTTTTCAATGTCTGTAAGAAATACCTGATGTCTTCAGATGATATTTCGTGAAAAATATACTGCGCCCCAATCGCAAGAATTTCATGATTACACGAATTCGCGTGATAGAATATAATAGGTTGATTTCTGTCTCTGTTCGCTTTCGGTTTTTTAAAATTTCAATTGGCTTAATAGTTCAATTAAGATCGCATGTATTCATGGATAGCCTGCTCGCTGCAAAACTAGGTAATATTGCGAAATTGAAAAATCAGCATATTTTGCTGCGTTGTTATAGGAGTGCTAAAATGATCTCATGACTCCCGGGGAAAATCAAGGAATGGCTCTATATATTGACATAATAACCTTAATTGATTTGAAAATTCAATTCGAAAAGTTATTCGATTGAGATTGCATTTTGATTGTCTTTTTCAATGTCTGTAAGAAATACCTGATGTCATCAGATGATATTTCGAGGAAAATATACTGCGCCCCAATCGCAAGAATTTCATGATTACACGAATTCACGTGATAGAATATAAGAGGTTGATTTCCGTATCTATTCGCTTTCGGTTATTTAAAATTTTGATTCGCTGAATAGTTAAATTTAGATCGCAAGTATTCATGGATAACCTGCCCGCTGCAGGACTGGGTAATATTGTGAGATTAATAAATCAGCATATCTTGCTGCGTGGTTATAGAAGTGCTACAATGATTTCATGACTCCCGGGGAAAATCAAGGAATGGCTCTATATAATGACATAATTACGTTAATTGATTTGAAAATTCAATTCGAAAAGTTATTCGATTGAGATTGCATTTTGATTCTTGTTTTCAATGTCTGTAAGAAATACCTGATGTCATCAGATGATATTTCGAGGAAAATATACTGCGCCCCAATCGCAAGAATTTCATGATTACACGAATTCACGTGATAGAATATAATAGGTTGATTTCTGTCTGTGTTTGCTTTCGGTTTTTAAAATTTGAATTAGCTGAATAGTTCAATTTAGATCGCATGTCTTCATGAATAACTTGCCCGCTGCAGGACTGGGTAATATTGTGAGATTAATAAATCAGCATATCTTGCTGCGTGGTTATAGAAGTGCTACAATGATTTCATGACTCCCGGGGAAAATCAAGGAATGGCTCTATATAATGACATAATTACGTTAATTGATTTGAAAATTCAATTCGAAAAGTTATTCGATTGAGATTGCATTTTGATTCTTGTTTTCAATGTCTGTAAAAAATACCTGATGTCATCAGATGATATTTCGAGGAAAATATACTGCGCCCCAATCGCAAGAATTTCATGATTACACGAATTCACGTGATAGAATATAAGACGTTGATTTCCGTATCTATTCGCTTCCGGTTATTTAAAATTTTAATTCGCTGAATTGTTAAATTTAGATCGCAAGTATTCATGGATACCCTGCCCGCTACAGGACTTGGTAATATTGCAAAATTGAAAAAGCAGCATATTTTGCTGCGTGGTTACAAGAGTGCTGAAACAAATTCATGACTCCTGGGAAAAATCAAGGAGTAGCTCTATACCGTGACAGAAAAACGTTAATTGATTTGAAAATTTAATTCGAAAAGTTATTTTATTGAGATTGGATTTTGATTGTTGTTTTCAATGTCTGTAAGAAGTACCTGATGTCTTTAGCGGACATTTCGGGAAAAATATACTGCGCCTCAATCGCAAGAAACTCATGATTACACGAATTCATGTAATAGAATATGAGAGGTTGATTTCTGTCTCTGTTCGCTTTCGGTTTTTTAAAACTTCAATTGGCTGAATAGTTCAATTGAGATCGCATGTATTCATGGATAGCCTGCTCGCTGCAGGACTGCGTAAGATTGTGAGATTAAAAAATCAGCATATTTTGCTGCGTGGTTATGAGAGTGCTAAAATGATCTCATGACTCCTGGGAAAAATCAAGGAATGGCTCTATATATAGAGACCTAATAACGTTAATTGATTCCAAAATTTAATTCGAAAAGTTATTCTATTGAGATTGCATTTTGATTGTCTTTTTCAATGTCTGTAAGAAATACCTGATGTCTTCAGATGATATTTCAGGAAAAATATACTGCGCCCCAATCGCAAGAATCTCATGATTACACGAATTCACGTGATAGAATATCATAGGTTGATTTCTGTCTCTGTTCGCTTTCGGTTTTTTAAAATTTCAATTAGCTGAATAGTTCAATTAAGATCGAATGTATTCATGGATAGCCTGCTCGCTGCAGGACTAGGTAATATTGCGAAATTGAAAAATTAGCATATTTTGCTGCGTGGTTATAAGACTGCTAAAATGATCTCATGACTCCTGGGAAAAATCAAGGAATGGCTCTATATATTGACATAATAACCTTAATTGATTTGAAAATTCAATTCGAAAAGTTATTCGATTGCGATTGCATTTGGTTGTCTTTTTCAATGTCTGTAAGAAATTCCTGATGTCTTCAGATGATATCTCGTGAAAAATATACTGCGCCCCAATCGCAAGAATCTCATGATTACACGAATTCACGTGATAGAATATAATAGGTTGATTTCTGTCTCTGTTCGCTTTCGGTTTTTCAAAATTTCAATTCGCTAATCAGTTCAATTTAGATCGCATGTCTTTATGAATCACTTGCTCGCTGCAGGACTGGGTAATATTGTGAGATTAATAAATCAGCATATTTTGCTGCGTGGTTATAGAAGTGCTAAAATGATCCCATGACTCCTGGGGAAAATCAAGGAAAGGCTCTATATATTGACATAATAACGTTAATTGATTTAAAAATTCAATTCGAAAAGTTATTCGATTGAGATTGCATTTTGAATGTTGTTTTCAATGTCTGTAAAAAATACCTGATGTCATCAGATGATATTTCGAGGAAAATATACTGCGCTCCAATCGCAAGAATTTCATGATTACACGAATTCACGTGATAGAATATAAGAGGTTGATTTCCGTATCTATTCGCTTTCGGTTATTTAAAATTTTAATTCGCTGAATTGTATAATTTAGATCGCATGTATTCATGGATAACCTGCCCGCTACAGGACTTAGTCATATTGCAAAATTGAAATCAGCATATTTTGCTGCGTGGTTATAAGAGTGCTGAAACATATTTATGACTATTGAGAAAAATCAAGGAGTAGCTCTATACCTTGACATAATAACGTTAATTGATTTGAAAATTTAATTCGAAAAGTTATTTCATTGAGATTGCATTTTGATTGTTGTTTTCAATGTCTGTAAGAAGTACCTGATGTCTTTAGCGAATATTTCGGTAAAAATATACTGCGCCTCAATCGCAAGAATCTCATGATTACACGAATTAATGTAATAGAATATGAGAGGTTGATTTCTGTCTCTGTTCGCTTTCGGTTTTTTAAAATTTCAATAGGCTGAATAGTTCAATTTAGATCGCATGTATTCATAGATAACCTGCTCGCTGCAGGACTGGGTAATATTGTGAGAATAAAAAATCAGCATATTTTGCTGCGTGGTTATAGGAGTGCTGAAATGATCTCATGACTCCTGGGAAAAATCAAGGAGTAGCTCTATACCGTGACATAATAACGTTAATTGATTGGAAATTTAATTTTAAAAACTATTCTATTGAGATTGCATTTTGATTGATGTTTTCAATTTCTGTGAGAAATACCTGAAGTCTTCAGATGATATTTCGGGAAAAATATACTGCGCCCCAATCGCAAGAATCTTATGAATACACGAATTCACGTGAAAGAATATAATAGGTTGATTTCTGTCTCTGTTCGCTTTCGGTTTTTGAAAATTTCAATTGGCTGAAAAGTTCAATTTAGATCTCATGTATTCATGGATTGCCTGCTCGCTGCAGGACTGGGTAATATTGCGAAATTGAAAAATTAGCATATTTTGCTGCGTGGTTATAAGAGTGCTAAAATGATCTCATGACTCCTAGGAAAAATCAAGGAATGGATCTATATATTGACATAATAACCTTAATTGATTTGAAAATTCAATTCGGAAAGTTATTCGATTGAGATTGCATTTTGATTGTTGTTTTCAATGTCTGTAAAAAATACCTGATGTCATCAGATGATATTTCGAGGAAAATATACTGCGCCCCAATCGCAAGAATTTCATGATTACACGAATTCACGTGATATAATATAATAGGTTGATTTCTGTTTCTGTTCGCTTTCGGTTTTTTAAAATTTCAATTGGCTGAAGAGTTCAATTTAGATCGCATGCTTTCATGAATATCTTGCTCGCTGCAGGACTGAGTAATATTGTGAGATTAAAAGATCAGCATATTTGCTGCGTGGTTATAGGAGTGCTAAAATGATCTCATGACTCCTGGGAAAAATCAAGGGATAGCTCTATATATTGACATAATAACCTTAATTGATTCGGAAATTCAATTCGAAAAGTTATTCGACTGAGATTGCATTTTGATTGTTGTTTTCAATGTCTGTAAAAAATACCTGATGTCATCAGATGATATTTCGAGGAAAATATACTGCGCCCCAATCGCAAGAATTTCATTATTACACGAATTCACGTGATAGAATATAAGAGGTTGATTTCCGTATCTGTTCGCTTTCGGTTATTTAAAATTTCAATTCGCTGAATAGTTAAATCTAGATCGCAAGTATTTATGGATAACCTGCTCGCTACAGGACTTAGTAATATTGAAAAATTGAAATCAGCATATTTTGCTGCGTGGTTATAAGAGTGCTGAAACAAATTCATGACTCCTGGGAAAAATCAAGGAGTAGCTCTATACCTTGACATAATAACGTTAATTGATTTGAAAATTTAATTCGACAAGTTATTTAATTGAGATTGCATTTTGATTGTTGTTTTCAATGTCTGTAAGAAGTACCTGATGTCTTTAGCGGATATTTCGGGAAAAATATACTGCGCCTCAATCGCAAGAATCTCATGATTACACGAATTCATGTAATAGTATATGAGAGGTTGATTTCTGTCTCTGTTCGCTTTCGGTTTTTTAAAATTGCAATTGGCTGAATAGTTCAATTTAGATCGCATGTATTCATGGATAACCTGCTTGCTGCAGGACTGGGTAAAATTGTGAGATTAAAAAATCAGCATATTTTGTTGCGTGGTTATGGGAGTGCTAAAATGATCTTATGACTCCTGGGAAAAATCAAGGAATGGCTCTATATATTGACATTATAACCTTAATTGATTTGAAAATTCAATTCGAAAAGTTATTCGATTGAGATTGCATTTTGATTGTTGTTTTCAATGTCTGTAAAAAATACCTGATGTCTTCAGATGATATTTCGTGAAAAATATACTGCGCCCCAATCGCAAGAATATCATGATTACACGAATTCACGTGATAGAATATAATAGGTTGATTTCTGTCTCTGTTCGCTTTCGGTTTTTTAAAATTTCAATTGGCTGAAGAGTTCAATTTAGATCGCATGCTTTCATGAATATCTTGCTCGCTGCAGGACTGAGTAATATTGTGAGATTAAAAGATCAGCATATTTGCTGCGTGGTTATAGGAGTGCTAAAATGATCTCATGACTCCTGGGAAAAATCAAGGGATAGCTCTATATATTGACATAATAACCTTAATTGATTCGGAAATTCAATTCGAAAAGTTATTCGATTGAGATTGCATTTTGATTGTTGTTTTCAATGTCTGTAAAAAATACCTGATGTCATCAGATGATATTTCGAGGAAAATATACTGCGCTCCAATCGCAAGAATTTCATGATTACACGAATTCACGTGATAGAATATAAGAGGTTGATTTCCGTATCTATTCGCTTTCGGTTATTTAAAATTTTAATTCGCTGAATTGTTTAATTTAGATCGCATGTATTCATGGATAACCTGCCCGCTACAGGACTTAGTCATATTGCAAAATTGAAATCAGCATATTTTGCTGCGTGGTTATAAGAGTGCTGAAACATATTTATGACTATTGAGAAAAATCAAGGAGTAGCTCTATACCTTGACATAATAACGTTAATTGATTTGAAAATTTAATTCGAAAAGTTATTTCATTGAGATTGCATTTTGATTGTTGTTTTCAATGTCTGTAAGAAGTACCTGATGTCTTTAGCGAATATTTCGGTAAAAATATACTGCGCCTCAATCGCAAGAATCTCATGATTACACGAATTAATGTAATAGAATATGAGAGGTTGATTTCTGTCTCTGTTCGCTTTCGGTTTTTTAAAATTTCAATAGGCTGAATAGTTCAATTTAGATCGCATGTATTCATAGATAACCTGCTCGCTGCAGGACTGGGTGATATTGTGAGAATAAAAAATCAGCATATTTTGCTGCGTGGTTATAGGAGTGCTGAAATGATCTCATGACTCCTGGGAAAAATCAAGGAGTAGCTCTATACCGTGACATAATAACGTTAATTGATTGGAAATTTAATTTTAAAAACTATTCTATTGAGATTGCATTTTGATTGATGTTTTCAATTTCTGTGAGAAATACCTGAAGTCTTCAGATGATATTTCGGGAAAAATATACTGCGCCCCAATCGCAAGAATCTTATGATTACACGAATTCACGTGAAAGAATATAATAGGTTGATTTCTGTCTCTGTTCGCTTTCGGTTTTTGAAAATTTCAATTGGCTGAAAAGTTCAATTTAGATCTCATGTATTCATGGATTGCCTGCTCGCTGCAGGACTGGGTAATATTGCGAAATTGAAAAATTAGCATATTTTGCTGCGTGGTTATAAGAGTGCTAAAATGATCTCATGACTCCTAGGAAAAATCAAGGAATGGATCTATATATTGACATAATAACCTTAATTGATTTGAAAATTCAATTCGGAAAGTTATTCGATTGAGATTGCATTTTGATTGTTGTTTTCAATGTCTGTAAAAAATACCTGATGTCATCAGATGATATTTCGAGGAAAATATACTGCGCCCCAATCGCAAGAATTTCATGATTACACGAATTCACGTGATATAATATAATAGGTTGATTTCTGTTTCTGTTCGCTTTCGGTTTTTTAAAATTTCAATTGGCTGAAGAGTTCAATTTAGATCGCATGCTTTCATGAATATCTTGCTCGCTGCAGGACTGAGTAATATTGTGAGATTAAAAGATCAGCATATTTGCTGCGTGGTTATAGGAGTGCTAAAATGATCTCATGACTCCTGGGAAAAATCAAGGGATAGCTCTATATATTGACATAATAACCTTAATTGATTCGGAAATTCAATTCGAAAAGTTATTCGACTGAGATTGCATTTTGATTGTTGTTTTCAATGTCTGTAAAAAATACCTGATGTCATCAGATGATATTTCGAGGAAAATATACTGCGCCCCAATCGCAAGAATTTCATTATTACACGAATTCACGTGATAGAATATAAGAGGTTGATTTCCGTATCTGTTCGCTTTCGGTTATTTAAAATTTCAATTCGCTGAATAGTTAAATCTAGATCGCAAGTATTTATGGATAACCTGCTCGCTACAGGACTTAGTAATATTGAAAAATTGAAATCAGCATATTTTGCTGCGTGGTTATAAGAGTGCTGAAACAAATTCATGACTCCTGGGAAAAATCAAGGAGTAGCTCTATACCTTGACATAATAACGTTAATTGATTTGAAAATTCAATTCGAAAAGTTATTCGATTGAGATTGCATTTTGATTGTTGTTTTCAATGTCTGTAAAAAATACCTGATGTCTTCAGATGATATTTCGTGAAAAATATACTGCGCCCCAATCGCAAGAATATCATGATTACACGAATTCACGTGATAGAATATAATAGGTTGATTTCTGTCTCTGTTCGCTTTCGGTTTTTCAAAATTTCAATTGGCTGAACAGTTCAATTTACATCGCATGTATTCATTGATAACCTGCTCGCTGCAGGACTGGGTAATATTGTGAGATTAAAAAATCAGCATATTTTGCTGCGTGGTTATAGGAGTTCTATAATGATCTCATGAATCCTGGGAAAAATCAAGGAATGGCTCTATATATAGAGACCTAATAACGTTAATTGATTCCAAAATTAAATTCGAAAATTTATTCGATTGAGATTGCATTTTCATTATCTTTTCCAATGTCTGTAAGAAATACCTGATGTCTTCAGATGATATTTCGTGAAAAATATACTGCGCCCCAATCGCAAGAATCTTATGATTACACGAACTCACGTGATAGAATATAATAGGTTGATTTCTGTCTTTGTTCGCTTTCGGTTTTTTAAAATTTCAATAGGCTGAATAGTTCAAACACGTCGCATGTATTCATGGATAACCTGCTCGCTGCAGGACTGGGTAATATTGTGAGATTAAAAAATCAGCATATTTTGCTGCGTGGTTATAGGAGTGCTGAAATGATCTCATGACTCCTGGGAAAAATCAAGGAGTAGCTCTATACCTTGACATAATAACGTTAATTGATTGGAAATTGAATTTGAAGAACTATTCTATTGAGATTGCATTTTGATTGATGTTTTCAATTTCTGTGAGAAATACCTGAAGTCTTCAGATGATATTTCGGGAAAAATATACTGCGCCCCAATCGCAAGAATCTCATGATTACACGAATTCACGTAATAGAATATCATAGGTTGATTTCTGTCTCTGTTCGCTTTCGGTTATTTCAAATTTTAATTCGCCGAATAGTTATATTTAGATCGCAAGTATTTATGGATAACCTGCCCGCTACAGGACTTGGTAATATTGCAAAATTGAATAATAAGCATATTTTGCTGCGTGGTTATAATAGTGCTAAAATGATCTCATGACTCTTGGGAAAAATTAAGGAATGGCTCTATATAAAGAGACCGAATAACGTTAATTGATTCCAAAATTTAATTCGAAAAGTTATTCGATTGAGATTGCATTTTGATTGTTGTTTTCAATGTCTGTAAAAAATACCTGATGTCATCAGATGATATTTCGAGGAAAATATACTGCGCCCCAATCGCAAGAATTTCATTATTACGCGAATTCACGTGATAGAATATAAAAGGTTGATTTCTGTCTCTGTTCGCTTTCGGTTTTTTAATATTTCAATTGGCTGAACAGTTCAATTTAGATCGCATGTATTAATGGATAACCTGCCCGCTACAGGACTTGGTAATATTGCAAAATTGGAAAATCAGCATATTTTGCTGCGTGGTTATAAGAGTGCTGAAACAAATTCCTGACTCCTGGGAAAAATCAAGGAGTAGCTCTATACCTTGACATGATAACGTTAATTGATTTGAAAATTTAATTCGAAAAGTTATTCTATTGAGATTGCATTTTGATTGTTGTTTCCAATGTCTGTAAGAAGTACCTGATGTCTTTAGCGGATATTTCGGGAAAAATATACTGCGCCTCATTCGCAAGAATCTCATGATTACACGAATTCATGTAATAGAATATGAGAGGTTGATTTCTGTCTCTGCTCGCTTTCGGTTTTTTAAAATTTCAATTGGCTGAACAGTTCAATTTAGATAGCATGTATTCATGAATAACTTGCTCGCTGCAGGACTCGGTAATATTGTGAGATTGTAAAATCAGCATATTTTGCTGCGTGGTTATAGGAGTGCAAAAATGATCTAATGACTCCTGGGAAAAATCAAGAAATCGCTCTATATATTGACATAATAACGTTAACTGATTTGGAAATTCAATTTGAAAAACTATTCTATTGAGATTGCATTTTAATTGATGTTTTCAATGTCTGTAAGAAATACCTGATGTCTTCAGATGATATTTCGGGAAAAATATACTGCGCCCCAATCGCAAGAATCTCATGATTACACGAATTCATGTAGTAGAATATGAGAGGTTGATTTCTGTCTCTGTTCGCTTTCGGTTTTTTAAAATCTCAATTGGCTGAATAGTTCAATTTAGATCCCATGTATTTACGGATAGCCTGCTCGCTGCAGGACTGGGTAATATTGCGAAATTGAAAAATGAGCATATTATGCTGCGTGGTTATAGGAGTGCTAAAATGATCTCATGACTCCCGGGGAAAATCAAGGAATGGCTCTATGTATTGACATAATAACGTTAATTGATTTGAAAATTCAATTCGAAAAGTTATTCGATTGAGATTGCATTTTGATTGTATTTTTCAATGTCTGTAAAAAATACCTGATGTCATCAGATGATATTTCGTAAAAAATATACTGCGCCCCAATCGCAAGAATCTCATGATTACACGAATTCACGTGATAGAATATAATAGGTTGATTTCTGTCTCTGTTCGCTTTCGGTTTTTTAAAATTTCAATTGGCCGAATAGCTCAATTTAGATCGCATGTATTCATGGATAGCCTGCTCGCTGCAGGACTGGGTAATATTGCGAAATTGAACAATAGCATATTTTGCTGCGTGGTTATAAAAGTGCTAAAATGATCTCATGACTCCTGGGAAAAATCAAGGAATGGCTCTATATATTGACATAATAACGTTCATTAATTTGAAAATTTAATTCGAAAAGTTATCCGATTGAGATTGCATTTTGATTGTTGTTTTCAATGTCTGTAAAAAATACCTGATGTTATCAGATGATATTTCGAGGAAAATATACTGCGCGCCCAATCACAAGAATATCATGATTACACGAATTCACGTGATAGAACATAAGAGGTTGATTTCCGTATGTGTTCGCTTTCGGTTATTTGAAATTCCAATTCGCTAAAATGTTAAATTCAGATCGCAAGTATTTATGGATAACCTGCCCGCTACAGGACTTGGTAATATTGCAAAATTAGAAAATGAGCATATTTTGCTGCGCGGTTATAAAAGTACCAAAATAAATCCATGACTCCTCGAAAATATCAAGGAGTAGCTCTATATATTGACATTATAACGTTAATTGATTCAAGAATTTAATTCGCAAAGTTATTCTATCGAGATTGCATTTTGATTATTGTTTTTAATATCTCTAAAAAATACCTGATGTCTTACATGAAATTGCAGGGAAATCAAACCGCGCCTCAATCGCAAGAATCTAATGATCACTCTTATTTCTTTGATAGACGAGAATATGTTGATTTCTGTATCTGTTCGCTGTCAGTTATACATTATTCGGATTCGCTGAATGAAAAAATTCAGCTTGCAATCATTCGCGAATAACCTGCTTGCTACAGGACTTGGTAAAGTTGCAAAATTGGAAAATAAGTTTTATTTTGCTGCGCGGTTATGAGAGTGCTAAAATAAATTTATGAATGCTGGAAAAAATCAAGGAGTGGCTCTAAATATTGACATTATAACGTTAATTGATTTGAACATTCAATTCGAAAAGTTATTCTCTTGAGATAGCATTTTGATTGTTGTTTTCAATGTCTCAAAAAAATACCTGATGTCTTGAGATGATATTTCAGGGAAATTATGCTGCGCCTCAATCGCAAGAATCTGATGATTACACGAATTTCTTTGATAGATTAGAATAGGTTGATTTCTGTTTATGTGCGCTTTCAGGTATTCATAATCTTAATTCGCTAGAAAAAAATATTTAGATCGCAATCATACGCAAATGATGTGCTTGATACAGGACTAGGTGATATTGCAAAATTGGAAAATGAGCATATTTTGCTGCGCGGTTACAAAAGTTGTGAAATAAATTCAATTCGCAAAGTAATTCTATTGAGATTGCATTTTGATTGTTGTTTTTAATATCTCTAAAAAATATCCGATGTCTTTAGATGAAATTCCAGGGAAATTATACCGTGCCTTAATCGCAAGAATCTAATGATCACTCATTTCTTTGATAGACGAGAATAAGTTGATTTCTGTATCTGTTCGCTTTCAGTTATGCATAATCTTGATTCGCTGGAAAGAAATATTTTGAGCGCAGCTATACGCGGATAATCTGCTTGGTACAGGACTAGGTAATGTTGCAATATTAGGAAATGAGCATATTTTGCTGCTCGGTTATGAAAGTCCTAAAATAAGTTCATGACTCCAGGGAAAAATCAAGGAGTAGCTCTATACCTTGACATAATAACGTTAATTGATTTGAAAATTCGATTCGAAAAGTTATTCGATTGAGATTGCATTTTGATTGTTGTTTTCAATGTCTGTAAAAAATACCTGATGTCATCAGATGATATTTCGGGAAAAATATACTGCGCCCCAATCGTAAGAATTTCATGATTACACGAATTCACGTGATAGAATATAAGAGGTTGATTTCTGTCTCTGTTCGCTTTCGGTTTTTTAAAATTTCAATTCGCTGAACAGTTCAATTGATATCGCATGTATTCATTGATAACCTGCTCGCTGCAGGAATTGGGTAATATTGTGAGATTGAAAAATCAGCATATTTTGCTGCGTGTTTATGAGAGTGCTAAAATGATCTCATGACTCCTGGGAAAAATCAAGGAATAGCTCTATATATAGAGACCTAATAACGTTAATTGATTCCAATATTTAATCCGAAAAGTTATTCTATTGAGATTGCATTTTGATTGTCTTTTTCAATGTCTTTAAGAAATACCTGATTTCTTCAGATGATATTTCGTTAAAAATATACTGCGCCCCAATCGAAAGAATCTCATGATTACACGAATTCACGTGATGGAATATAATAGGTTGATTTCTGTCTCTGTTCGCTTTTGGTTTTTTAAAATTTCAATTCGCTGAACAGTTCAATTTAAATCGCATGTCTTCATTAATTACTTGCTCGCTGCAGGACTGGGTAATATTGTGAGATTGAAAAATCAGCATATTTTGCTGTGTGGTTATGAGAGTGCTAAAATGATCTCATGACTCCTGGCAAAAATCAAGGAATGGCTCTATATATTGACATAATAACCTTAATTGATTTGAAAATTCAATTCGAAAAGTTATTCGATTGAGATTGCATTTTGATTGTCATTTTTAAATGTCTGTAAGAAATTTCTGATGTCTTCAGACGATACTTTGTGAAAAATATACTGCGCCCCAATCGCAAGAATCTCATGATTACACGAATTCACGTGATAGAATATAATAGGTTGATTTCTGTCTCTGTTCGCTTTCGGATTTCTAAAATTTCAATTCGCTGAACAGTTCAATTTAGATCGCATGTCTTTATAAATAACTTGCTCGCTGCAGGACCGGGCAATATTGTGAGGTTAAAAAATCAGCATATTTTGCTGCCTGGTTATAGAAGTGCTAAAATGATCTCATGACTCGTGGGAAAAATCAAGGGATGGCTCTATATATTGACATAATAACGTTAACTGATTTGAAAATTCAATTTGAAAAACTATTCTATTGAGATTGCATTTTGATTGATGTTTTCAATTTCTGTAAAAAATACCTGATGTCTTTAGATGATGTTTCAGAAAAAATATACTGCGCCCCAATCGCAAGAATCTCATGATTACACAAATTCACGTGATAGAATATAATAGGTTGATGTCTGTCTCTGTTCGCTTTCGGTTTTCTAGAATTTCAATTGGCTGAATAGTTCAATTTAGATCGCATGTATTCATGAATAGCCTGCTCGCTGCAGGACTGGGTAATACTGCGAAATTGAAAAATCAGCATATTTTGCTGCGTGGTTATAGGAGTGCTAGAATAATCTCATGACTCCCGGGGTAAATCAAGGAATGGCTCTATATATTGACATAATAACGTTAATTGATTTGAAAATTTAATTCGAAAAGTTATTTTATTGAGATTGCATTTTAATTGTTGTTTTCAATGTCTGTAAGAAGAACCTGATGTCTTTAGCGGATATTTTGGGAAAAATATACTGCGCCTCAATCGCAAGCATCTCATGATTACACGAATTCACGTGATAGAATATAAGAGGTTTATTTCCGTATCTATTCGCTTTCGGTTATTTAAAATTTTAATTCGCTGAATAGTTAAATTTAGATCGCAATTATTCATGGATAACCTGCCCGCTACAGGACTTGGTAATATTGCAAAATTGAAAAATCAGCATATTTTGCTGCGTGGTTACAAGAGTGCTGAAACAAATTCATGACTCCTGGGAAAAATCAAGGAGTAGCTCTATACCTTGACATAATAACGTTCATTGATTTGAAAATTAAATTCGAAAAGTTATTTTATTGAGATTGCATTTTGATTGTTGTTTTTAATGTCTGTAAGAAGTACCATATGTCTTTAGCGGATATTTCGGGAAAAATATACTGCGCCTCAATCGCAAGGATCTCATGATTACACGAATTCATGTAATAGAATATGAGAGGTTGATTTCTGTCTCTGTTCGCTTTCGGTTTTTTAAAATTTAAATTGGCTAAATTGTTCAATTTACATCGCATGTATTCATGGATCACCTGCTCGCTGCAGGACTGGGTAATATTGTGAGATTGAAAAATCAGCATATTTTGCTGCGTGGTTATAGGAGTGCTAAAATGATCTCATGACTCCTGGGGAAAATCAAGGAATGGCTCTATATATAGACCTAATAACGTTAATTGATTCCAAAATTTAATTCGAAATGTTATTCTATTGAGATTGCATTTTGATTGATGTTTTCAATGTCTGTAAGAAATACCTGATGTCTGCATATGATAATTCGGGAAAAATATACTGCGCCTCAATCGCAAGAATTTCATGATTACACGAATTCACGTGATAGAATATAAGAGGTTGATTTCCGTATCTATTCGCTTTCGGTTATTTAAAATTTTCATTCGCTGAATAGTTAAATTTAGATCGCAAGTATTTATAGATAACCTGCCCGCTACAGGACTAAGTAATATTGCGAAATTGAAAAATAAGCATATTTTGCTGCGTGATTATGAGAGTGCTAAAATGATCTCATGACTCCTGGGAAAAATCAAGGAATGGCTCTATATATTGACATAATTACCTTAATTGATTTGAAAATTTAATTCGAAAAGTTATTTTATTGAGATTGCATTTTGATTGTCTTTTTCAATGTCTGTACGAAATACCTGATGTCTTCAGATGATATTTCGGGAAAAATATACTGCGCCCCAATCGCAAGAATCTCATGATTACACGAATTCACGTTATAGAATATAATAGGTTGATGTCTGTCTCTGTTCGCTTTCGATTTTCTAAAATTTCAATTGGCTGAATAGTTCAATTTAGATCGCGTGTATTCATGGATAGCCTGCTCGCTGCAGGACTGGGAAATATTGCGAAATTAAAAAATTAGCATATTTTGCTACGTGGTTATATGAGTGCTAAAATGATCTCATGACTCCTGGGAAAAATCAAGGAATAGCTCTATATATTGACATAATAACCTTAATTGATTTAAAAATTCAATTCGAAAAGTTGTTCGATTGCGATTGCATTTTGATTGTTGTTTTCAATGTCTGTAAAAAATACCTGATGTCATCAGATGATATTTCGAGAAAAATATACTGCGCCCGAATCGCATGAATTTCATGATTACACGAATTCACGTGATAGAATATAAGAGGTTGATTTCCGTATCTATTCGCTTTCGGTTATTTAAAATTTTCATTCGCTGAATAGTTAAATTTAGATCGCAAGTATTTATAGATAACCTGCCCGCTACAGGACTTGGTAATATTGCAAAATTGAAAAATCAGCATATTTTGCTGCGTGGTTACAAGAGTGCTGAAAAAAATTCATGACTCCTGGGAAAAATCAAGGAGTAGCTCTATACCTTGACATAATAACGTTAATTGATTTGAAAATATAATTCGAAAAGTTATTTTATTGAGATTGCATTTGAATTGTTGTTTTCAATGTCTGTAAGAAGTACCTGATGTCTTTAGCGGATATTTCGGCAAAAATATACTGCGCCTCAATCGCAAGAATCTCATGATTTCACGAATTCATGTAATAGAATATGAGAGGTTGATTTCTGTCTCTGTTCGCTTTCGGTTTTTTAAAATTTCAATTGACTAAATAGTTTAATTTAGATCGCATGTATTCATGGATTACCTGCTCGCTGCAGGACTGGGTAATATTGTGAGATTGAAAAATCAGCATATTTTGCTGCGTGGTATTGAGAGTGCTAAAATTATCTCATGACTCCTGGGAAAAAACATGGAATGGCTCTATATATTGACATAATAAACTTAATTGATTCCAAAATTAAATTCGAAAAGTTATTCTATTGAGATTGCATTTTGATTGTCTTTTTCAATGTCTGTAAGAAATACCTGATGTCTTCAGATGATATTTCGTGAAAAATATACTGCGCCCCAATCGCAAGAATCTCATGATTACACGAATTCACGTGATAGAATATAATAGGTTGATGTCTGTCTCTGTTCGCTTTCGGTTTTCTAAAATTTCAATTGGCTGAATAGTTTAATTTGGATCGCATGTATTCATGGATAGCCTGCTCGCTGCAGGACTTAGTAATATTGCGAAATTGAAAAATTAGCATATTTTGCTGCGTGGTTATAGGAGTGCTAAAATTATCTCATGACTCCCGGGAAACATCAAGGAATGGCTCTATATATTGACATAATAACCTCAATTGATTTGAAAATTCAATTCGAAAAGTTACTCGATTGAGATTGCATTTTGATTGTTGTTTTCAATGTCTGTAAGAAGTACCTGATGTCTTTAGTTGATCTTTCGGAAAAAAAATACTGCGCCTCAATCGCAAGAATCTCATGATTACACGAATTCATGTAATAGAATATGAGAGGTTGATTTTTGTCTCTGTTCGCTTTCGGTTTTTTAAAATTTCAATTGGCTGAATAGTTCAATTTAGATCGCATGTATTTATGGATAACCTGCTCGCTGCAGGACTGGGTAATATTGTGAGATTGAAAAATCAGCATATTTTGCTGCGTGGTTATGAGAGTGCTAAAATGATCTCATGACTTCTGGGAAAAATCAAGGAATGGCTCTATATATTGACATAATAACCTTATCTGATTTGAAAATTCAATTCGAAGAGTTATTCGATTGAGATTGCACTTTGATTGTCTTTTTCAATGTCTGTAAGAAATACTTGATGTCTTCAGATGATATTTCGTGGAAAATATACTGCGCCCCAATCGCAAGAATCTCATGATTACACGAATTCACGTGATAGAATATAATAGGTTGATTTCTGTCTCTGTTCGCTTTCGGTTTTTAAAAATTTCAATTCGCTGAACAGTACATTTTAGATCGCATGTCTTCATGAAGAACTTGCTCGCTGCAAGACTGGGTAATATTGTGAGATTAAAAAATCAGCATATTTTGCTGCGTGGTTATAAGACTGCTAAAATGATCTCATGACTCCTGGGAAAAATCAAGGAATGGCTCTATATATTGACATAATAACGTTAATTGATTTTCAAATTCAATTCGAAAAGTTATTCGATTGAGATTGCATTTTGATTGTTGTTTTCAATGTCTGTAAAAAATACCTGATGTCATCAGATGATATTTCGAGGAAAATATAGTGTGCCCCAATCGCAAGAATTTCATGATTACACGAATTCACGTGATAGAATATAAGAGGTTGATTTCCGTATCTATTCGCTTTCGGTTATTTGAAATTTTAATTCGCTGAATAGTTAAATTTAGATCGCAAGTATTTATGGATAACCTTCCCGCTACAGGACTTGGTAATATTGCAAAATTGAAAACTCAGCATATTTTGCTGCGTGGTTACAATAGTGCTGAAACAAATTCATGACTCCTGGGGAAAATCAAGGAGTAGCTCTATACCTTGACGTAATAACGTTAATTGATTTGGAAATTTAATTCGAAAAGTTATTTTATTGAGATTGCTTTTTTATTGTTGTTTTCAATGTCTGTAAGAAGTACCTGATGTCTTTAGCGGATATTTCGGGAAAAATATACTGCGCCTCAATCGCAAGAATCTCATGATTACACGAATTCATGTAATAGAATATGAGAGGTTAATTTCTGTCTCTGTTCGCTTTCGGTTTTTTAAAATTTTAATTGGCTGCATAGTTCAATTTAGATCGCATATATTTATGGATAACGTGCTCGCTGCAGGACTGAGTAATATTGTGGGATTAAAAAATCAGCATATTTTGCTGCGTGGTTATGGGAGTGCTAAAATGATCTCATGACTCCTGGGAAAAATCAAGGAATGGCTCTATATATTGACATAATAACCTTAATTGATTCCAAAATTTAATCCGAAAAGTTATTCTATTGAGATTGCATTTTGATTGTCTTTTTCAATGTCTGTAATAAATACCTGATGTCTTCAGATGATATTTCGTGAAAAATATACTGCGCCTTAATCGCAAGAATCTCATGATTACACGAATTCACGTGATAGAATATAATAGGTTGTTTTCTGTCTCTGTTCGCTTTCTGTTTTTAAAAATTTCAATTTGCTGAATAGTTCAATTTAGATCGCATGTATTCATGGATAGCCTGCTCGCTGCAGGACTGGGTAATATTGCGAAATTGAAAAATTAGCATATTTAGCTGCGTGGTTATGAGAGTGCTAGATTGATCTCATGACTCCTAGGAAATCAAGGAATGGCCCTATATATTGACATAATAACGTTAATTGATTTAAAAATTCAATTCGAAAAGTTATTCGATTGAGATTGCATTTTGATTGTTGTTTTCAATGTCTGTAAAAAATACCTGATGTCATCAGATGATATTTCGAGGAAAATATACTGCGCCCAATTCGCAAGAATTTCATGATTACACGAATTCACGTGATAGAATATAAGAGGTTGATTTCCGTATCTATTCGCTTGCGGTTATTTAAAATTTGAATTCGCTGAATAGTTAAATTTGGATCGCAAGTATTCATGGATAACCTGCCCGCTACAGGACTTGGTAATATTGAAAATTGCAAAATCAGCATATTTTGCTGCGTGGTTACAAGAGTGCTGAAACAAATTCATGACTCCTGGGAAAAATCAAGGAGTAGCTCTATACCTTGACATAATAACGTTAATTGATTTGCAAATTCAATTCGAAAAGTTATTCGATTGAGATTGCATTTTGATTGTTGTTTTCAATGTCTGTAAAAAATACCTGATGTCATCAGATGATATTTCGAGGAAAATATACTGCGCCCCAATCGCAAGAATTTCATGGTTACACGAATTCATGTAATAGAATATTAGAGTTTGATTTCTGTCTCTCTTCGCTTTCGGTTTTTTAAAATTTCAATTGGCTGAATAGTTCAATTTAGATCGCATGTATTCATGGATAACCTGCTCGCTGCAGGACTGAGTAATATTGTGAGATTGAAAAATCAGCATATTTTGCTGCGTGGTATTGAGAGTGCTAAAATTATCTCATGACTCCTGGGAAAAATCAAGGAATGGCTCTATATATTGACATAATAAACTTAATTGATTCCAAAATTTAATTCAAAAAGTTATTCTATTGAGATTGCATTTTGATTGTCTTTTTCAATGTCTGTAAGAAATACCTGATGTCTTCAGATGATATTTCGTGAAAAATATACTGCGCCCCAATCGCAAGAATCTCATGATTACACGAATTCACGTGATAGAATATAATAGGTTGATTTCTGTCTCTGTTCGCTTTCGGTTTTTTAAAATTTCAATTGGCTGAATAGTTCAATTAAGATCGTATGTATTCATGGATAGCCTGCTCGATGCAGGACTAGGTTATATTGCGGAATTGAAAAATTAGCATATTTTGCTGCGTGGTTATAAGAGTGTTAAAATGATTTCATGACTCCTGGGAAAAATCAAGGAATGGCTCTATATATTGACATAATAACCTTATCTGATTTGAAAATTCAATTCGAAGAGTTATTCGATTGAGATTGCATTTTGATTGTCTTTTTCAATGTCTGTAAGAAATACTTGATGTCTTCAGATGATATTTCGTGGAAAATATACTGCGCCCCAATCGCAAGAATCTCATGATTACTCGAATTCACGTGATAGAATATAATAGGTTGATTTCTGTCTCTGTTCGCTTTCGGTTTTTAAAAATTTCAATTCGCTGAACAGTTCATTTTAGATCGCATGTCTTCATGAAGAACTTGCTCGCTGCAGGACTGGGTGATATTGTGAGATTAACAAATCAGCATATTTTGCTGCGTGGTTATAGGAGTGCGAAAATGATCTCATGACTCCTGGGGAAAATCAAGGAATGGCTCTATATATAGACCTAATAACGTTAATTGATTCCAAAATTGAATTCGAAATGTTATTCTATTGGGATTGCATTTTGATTGATGTTTTCAATGTCTGTAAGGAATACCTGATGTCTTCAGATGATATTTCGAGGAAAATATACTGCGCCCCAATCGCAAGAACTTCATGATTACACGAATTCACGTGATAGAATATAAGAGGTTGATTTCCGTATCTATTCGCTTTCGGTTATTTAAAATTTTAATTCGCTGAATAGTTAAATTTAGATCGCAAGTATTTATGGATAACCTTCCCGCTACAGGACTTGGTAATATTGCAAAATTGAAAACTCAGCATATTTTGCTGCGTGGTTACAAGAGTGCTGAAACAAATTCATGACTCCTGGGGAAAATCAAGGAGTAGCTCTAAACCTTGACATAATAACGTTAATTGATTTGAAAATTTAATTCGAAAAGTTATTTTATTGAGATTGCATTTTGATTGTCTTTTTCAATGTCTGTAATAAATACCTAATGTCTTCAGATGATATTTCGTGAAAAATATATTGCGCCCCAATCGCAAGAATCTCATGATTACACGAATTCACGTGATAGAATATAATAGGTTGATTTCTGTCTCTGTTCGCTTTCGGTTTTTTAAAATTTCAATTGGCTGAATAGTTCAATTTAGATCGCATGTATTCATGGATAGCCTGCTCGCTGCAGGACTGGGTAATATTGCGAAATTGAAAAATTAGCATATTTAGCTGCGTGGTTATGAGAGTGCTAAATTGATCTCATGACTCCTGGGAAAATCAAGGAATGTCTCTATATATTGACATAATAACGTTAATTGATTTGAAAATTCAATTCGAAAAGTTATTCGATTGAGATTGCATTTTGATTGTTGTTTTCAATGTGTGTAAAAAATACCTGATGTCTTCAGATGATATTTCGTGAAAAATATACTGCGCCCCAATCGCAAGAATCTTATGATTACACGAATTCACGTGAAAGAATATAATAGGTTGATTTCTGTCTCTGTTCGCTTTCGGCTTTTTAAAATTTCAATTGGCTGAATAGTTCAATTTAGATCGCATATATTCATGAATAACTTGCTCGCTGCAGGACTGGGTAATATTGTGAGATTAACAAATCAGCATATTTTGCTGCGTGGTTATAGGAGTGCGAAAATGATCTCATGACTCCTGGGGAAAATCAAGGAAAGGCTCTATATATAGACCTAATAACGTTAATTGATTCCAAAATTAAATTCGAAATGTTATTCTATTGAGATTGCATTTTGATTGATGTTTTCAATGTCTGTAAGGAATACCTGATGTCTTCAGATGATATTTCGGGAAAAATATACTGCGCCTCAATCGCATGAATCTCATGATTACACGAATTCACGTGATAGAATATAATAGGTTGATGTCTGTCTCTGTTCGCTTTCGGTTTTCTAAAATTTCAATTGGCTGAATAGTTTAATTTGGATCGCATGTATTCATGGATAGCCTGCTCGCTGCAGGACTGAGTAATATTGCGAAATTGAAAAATTAGCATATTTTGCTGCGTGGTTATAGGAGTGCCAAAATTATCTCATGACTCCCGGGAAACATCAAGGAATGGCTCTGTATATTGACATAATAAACTCAATTGATTCCAAAATTTAATTCGAAAAGTTATTCTATTGAGATTGCATTTCGATTGTCTTTTTCAATGTCTGTAAGAAATACCTGATGTCTTCAGATGATATTTCGTGAAAAATATACTGCGCCCCAATCGCAAGAATCTCATGATTACACGAATTCATGTAATAGAATATGAGAGGTTGATTTCTGTCTCTGTTCGCTTTCGGTTTTTTAAAATTTCAATTGGCTAAATAGTTCAATTGATATCGCATGTATTCATGGATAACCTGCTCGCTGCAGGACTGGATAATATTGTGAGATTGAAAAATCAGCATATTTTGCTGCGTGGTTACGAGAGTGCTAAAATGATCTCATGACTTCTGGGAAAAATCAAGGAATGGCTCTATATATTGACATAATAACCTTATCTGATTTGAAAATTTAATTCGAAGAGTTATTCGATTGAGATTGCATTTTGATTGTCTTTTTCAATGTCTGTAAGAAATACATGATGTCTTCAGATGATATTTCGTGGAAAATATACTTCGACCCAATCGCGAAAATCTCATGATTACACGAATTCACGTGATAGAATATAATAGGTTGATTTCTGTCTCTGTTCGCTTTCGGTTTTTAAAAATTTCAATTCGCTGAACAGTTCATTTTAGATCGCATGTCTTCATGAAGAACTTGCTCGCTGCAGGACTGGGTAATATTGTGAGATTGAAAAATCAGCATATTTTGCTGCGTGGTTATAGGAGTGCTAAAATGATCTCATGACTCCTGGGAAAAATCAAGGAATGGCTCTATATATTGACATAATAACGTTAACTGATTTGAAAATTCAATTTGAAAAACTATTCTATTGAGATTGCATTTTGATTGATGTTTTCAATTTCTGTAAGAAATACCTGATGTCTTCAGATGATATTTCGGGAAAAATATACTGCGCCCCAATCGCAAGAATCTCATGATTACACGAATTCACGTAATAGAATGTAATAGGTTGATGTCTGTCTCTGTTCGCTTTCGGTTTTCTAAAATTTCAATTGGCTGAATAGTTTAATTTAGATCGCATGTATTCATGGATAGCCTGCTCGCTGCAGGACTGGGTAATATTGCAAAATTGAAATATAAGCATATTTTCTGCGTGGTTACAAGAGTGCTGAATCAAATTCGTGACTCCTGGGAAAAATCAAGGAGTAGCTCTATACCTTGACATAATAACGTTAATTGATTTGCAAATTCAATTCGAAAAGTTATTCGATTGAGATTGCATTTTGATTGTTGTTTTCAATGTCTGTAAAAAATACCTGATGTCATCAGATGATATTTCGAGGAAAATATACTGCGCCCCAATCGCAAGAATTTCATGGTTACACGAATTCATGTAATAGAATATTAGAGGTTGATTTCTGTCTCTCTTCGCTTTCGGTTTTTTAAAATTTCAATTGGCTGAATAGTTCAATTTAGATCGCATGTATTCATGGTTAGCCTGCTCGCTGCAGGACTGAGTAATATTGTGAGATTGAAAAATCAGCATATTTTGCTGCGTGGTTATAGGAGTGCGAAAATGATCTCATGACTTCTGGGGAAAATCAAGGAATGGCTCTATATATAGACCTAATAACGTTAATTGATTCCAAAATTGAATTTGAAATGTTATTCTATTGAGATTGCATTTTGATTGATGTTTCCAATGTCTGTAAGAAATACCTGATGTCTTCAGATGATATTTCGTGAAAAATATACTGCGCCCCAATCGCAAGAATCTCATGATTACACGAATTCACGTGATAGAATATAATAGGTTGATTTCTGTCTCTTATCGCTTTCGGTTTTTTAAAATTTCAATTGGCTGAATAGTTCAATTTAGATCGCATATATTCATGAATAACTTGCCCGCTGCAGGACTGGGTAATATTGTGAGATTAAAAAATCAGCATATTTTGCTGCGTGGTTATAGGAGTGCGAAAATGATCTCATGACTCCCGGGGAAAATCAAGGAATGGCTCTATATATAGACCTAATGACGTTAATTGATTCCAAAATTAAATTCGAAATGTTATACTATTGAGATTGCATTTTGATTGATGTTTTCAATGTCTGTAAGAAATACCTGATGTCTTCAGATGATATTTCGGGAAAAATATACTGCGCCCTAATCGCAAGAATCTCATGATTACACGAATTCACGTGATAGAATATAATAGGTTGATGTCTGTCTCTGTTCGCTTTCGGTTTTCTAAAATTTCAATTGGCTGAATAGTTTAATTTGGATCGCATGTATTCATGGATAGCCTGCTCGCTGCAGGACTGAGTAATATTGCGAAATTGAAAAATTAGCATATTTTGCTGCGTGGTTATAGGAGTGCTAAAATTATCTCATGACTCCTGGGAAACATCAAGGAATGGCTCTATATATTGACATAATAACCTTAATTGATTTGAAAATTCAATTCGAAAAGTTACTCGATTGAGAGTGCATTTTGATTGTTGTTTTCAATGTCTGTAAGAAGTACCTGATGTCTTTAGTTGATATTTCGGGAAAAATATACTGCGCCTCAATCGCAAGAATCTCATGATTACACGAAATCATGTAATAGAATATGAGAGGTTGATTTCTGTCTCTGTTCGCTTTCGGTTTTTTAAAATTTCAATTGGCTGAATAGTTCAATTTAGATCGCATGTATTTATGGATAACCTGCTCGCTGCAGGACTGGGTAATATTGTGAGATTGAAAAATCAGCATATTTTGCTGCGTGGTTATGAGAGTGCTAAAATGATCTCATGACTTCTGGGAAAAATCAAGGAATAGCTCTATATATAGAGACCTAATAACGTTAACTGATTCCAAAATTTAATTCGAAAAGTTATTCTATTGAGATTGTATTTTGATTGTCTTTTTCAATGTCTGTAAGAAATACCTGATGCCTTCAGATGATATTTCGAGGAAAATATACTGCGCCCTAATCGCAAGAACTTCATGATTACACGAATTCACGTGATAGAATATAAGAGGTTGATTTCCGTATCTATTCGCTTTCGGTTATTTAAAATTTTAATTCGCTGAATAGTTAAATTTAGATCGCAAGTATTTATGGATAACCTTCCCGCTACAGGACTTAGTAATATTGCAAAATTGAAAACTCAGCATATTTTGCTGCGTGGTTACAAGAGTGCTGAAACAAATTCATGACTCCTGGGGAAAATCAAGGAGTAGCTCTAAACCTTGACATAAAAACGTTAATTGATTTGAAAATTTAATTCGAAAAGTTATTTTATTGAGATTGCATTTTGATTGTCTTTTTCAATGTCTGAAATAAATACCTGATGTCTTCAGATGATATTTCGTGAAAAATATATCGCGCCCCAATCGCAAGAATCTCATGATTACACGAATTCACGTGATAGAATATAATAGGTTGATTTCTGTCTCTGTTCGCTTTCGGTTTTTTAAAATTTTAATTGGCTGAATAGTTCAATTTAGATCGCATGTATTCATGGATAGCCTGCTCGCTGCAGGACTGGGTAATATTGCGAAATTGAAAAATTAGCATATTTAGCTGCGTGGTTATGAGAGTGCTAAATTGATCTCATGACTCCTGGGAAAATCAAGGAATGTCTCTATATATTGACATAATAACGTTAATTGATTTGAAAATTCAATTCGAAAAGTTATTCTATTGAGATTGCATTTTGATTGTCTTTTTCAATGTCTGTAAGAAATACCTGATGTCTTCAGATGATATTTCGTGAAAAATATACTGCGCCCCAATCGCAAGAATCTCATGATTACACGAATTCACGTGATAGAATATAATAGGTTGATTTCTGTCTCTTATCGCTTTCGGTTTTTTAAAATTTCAATTGGCTGAATAGTTCAATTTAGATCGCATATATTCATGAATAACTTGCTCGCTGCAGGACTAGGTAATATTGTGAGATTAAAAAATCAGCATATTTTGCTGCGTGGTTATAGGAGTGCGAAAATGATCTCATGACTTCTGGAGAAAATCAAGGAATGGCTCTATATATGGACCTAATAACGTTAATTGATTCCAAAATTAAATTTGAAATGTTATTCTATTGAGATTGCATTTTGATTGTCTTTTTCAATGTCTGTAAGAAATACCTGATGTCTTCAGATAATATTTCGTGAAAAATATACTGCGCCCCAATCGCAAGAATCTCATGATTACACGAATTCACGTGATAGAATATAATAGGTTGATTTCTGTCTCTTATCGCTTTCGGTTTTTTAAAATTTCAATTGGCTGAATAGTTCAATTTAGATCGCATATATTCATGAATAACTTGCCCGCTGCAGGACTGGGTAATATTGTGAGATTAAAAAATCAGCATATTTTGCTGCGTGGTTATAGGAGTGCGAAAATGATCTCATGACTCCTGGGGAAAATCAAGGAATGGCTCTATATATAGACCTAATGACGTTAATTGATTCCAAAATTAAATTCGAAATGTTATTCTATTGAGATTGCATTTTGATTGATGTTTTCAATGTCTGTAAGAAATACCTGATGTCTTCAGATGATATTTCGGGAAAAATATACTGCGCCCTAATCGCAAGAATCTCATGATTACACGAATTCACGTGATAGAATATAATAGGTTGATGTCTGTCTCTGTTCGCTTTCGGTTTTCTAAAATTTCAATTGGCTGAATAGTTTAATTTGGATCGCATGTATTCATGGATAGCCTGCTCGCTGCAGGACTGAGTAATATTGCGAAATTGAAAAATTAGCATATTTTGCTGCGTGGTTATAGGAGTGCTAAAATTATCTCATGACTCCTGGGAAACATCAAGGAATGGCTCTATATATTGACATAATAACCTTAATTGATTTGAAAATTCAATTCGAAAAGTTACTCGATTGAGAGTGCATTTTGATTGTTGTTTTCAATGTCTGTAAGAAGTACCTGATGTCTTTAGTTGATATTTCGGGAAAAATATACTGCGCCTCAATCGCAAGAATCTCATGATTACACGAAATCATGTAATAGAATATGAGAGGTTGATTTCTGTCTCTGTTCGCTTTCGGTTTTTTAAAATTTCAATTGGCTGAATAGTTCAATTTAGATCGCATGTATTTATGGATAACCTGCTCACTGCAGGACTGGGTAATATTGTGAGATTGAAAAATCAGCATATTTTGCTGCGTGGTTATGAGAGTGCTAAAATGATCTCATGACTTCTGGGAAAAATCAAGGAATAGCTCTATATATAGAGACCTAATAACGTTAACTGATTCCAAAATTTAATTCGAAAAGTTATTCTATTGAGATTGTATTTTGATTGTCTTTTTCAATGTCTGTAAGAAATACCTGATGCCTTCAGATGATATTTCGAGGAAAATATACTGCGCCTTAATCGCAAGAACTTCATGATTACACGAATTCACGTGATAGAATATAAGAGGTTGATTTCCGTATCTATTCGCTTTCGGTTATTTAAAATTTTAATTCGCTGAATAGTTAAATTTAGATCGCAAGTATTTATGGATAACCTTCCCGCTACAGGACTTAGTAATATTGCAAAATTGAAAACTCAGCATATTTTGCTGCGTGGTTACAAGAGTGCTGAAACAAATTCATGACTCCTGGGGAAAATCAAGGAGTAGCTCTAAACCTTGACATAAAAACGTTAATTGATTTGAAAATTTAATTCGAAAAGTTATTTTATTGAGATTGCATTTTGATTGTCTTTTTCAATGTCTGAAATAAATACCTGATGTCTTCAGATGATATTTCGTGAAAAATATATCGCGCCCCAATCGCAAGAATCTCATGATTACACGAATTCACGTGATAGAATATAATAGGTTGATTTCTGTCTCTGTTCGCTTTCGGTTTTTTAAAATTTTAATTGGCTGAATAGTTCAATTTAGATCGCATGTATTCATGGATAGCCTGCTCGCTGCAGGACTGGGTAATATTGCGAAATTGAAAAATTAGCATATTTAGCTGCGTGGTTATGAGAGTGCTAAATTGATCTCATGACTCCTGGGAAAATCAAGGAATGTCTCTATATATTGACATAATAACGTTAATTGATTTGAAAATTCAATTCGAAAAGTTATTCTATTGAGATTGCATTTTGATTGTCTTTTTCAATGTCTGTAAGAAATACCTGATGTCTTCAGATGATATTTCGTGAAAAATATACTGCGCCCCAATCGCAAGAATCTCATGATTACACGAATTCACGTGATAGAATATAATAGGTTGATTTCTGTCTCTTATCGCTTTCGGTTTTTTAAAATTTCAATTGGCTGAATAGTTCAATTTAGATCGCATATATTCATGAATAACTTGCTCGCTGCAGGACTAGGTAATATTGTGAGATTAAAAAATCAGCATATTTTGCTGCGTGGTTATAGGAGTGCGAAAATGATCTCATGACTTCTGGAGAAAATCAAGGAATGGCTCTATATATGGACCTAATAACGTTAATTGATTCCAAAATTAAATTTGAAATGTTATTCTATTGAGATTGCATTTTGATTGTCTTTTTCAATGTCTGTAAGAAATACCTGATGTCTTCAGATAATATTTCGTGAAAAATATACTGCGCCCCAATCGCAAGAATCTCATGATTACACGAATTCACGTGATAGAATATAATAGGTTGATTTCTGTCTCTTATCGCTTTCGGTTTTTTAAAATTTCAATTGGCTGAATAGTTCAATTTAGATCGCATATATTCATGAATAACTTGCCCGCTGCAGGACTGGGTAATATTGTGAGATTAAAAAATCAGCATATTTTGCTGCGTGGTTATAGGAGTGCGAAAATGATCTCATGACTCCTGGGGAAAATCAAGGAATGGCTCTATATATAGACCTAATGACGTTAATTGATTCCAAAATTAAATTCGAAATGTTATTCTATTGAGATTGCATTTTGATTGATGTTTTCAATGTCTGTAAGAAATACCTGATGTCTTCAGATGATATTTCGGGAAAAATATACTGCGCCCTAATCGCAAGAATCTCATGATTACACGAATTCACGTGATAGAATATAATAGGTTGATGTCTGTCTCTGTTCGCTTTCGGTTTTCTAAAATTTCAATTGGCTGAATAGTTTAATTTGGATCGCATGTATTCATGGATAGCCTGCTCGCTGCAGGACTGAGTAATATTGCGAAATTGAAAAATTAGCATATTTTGCTGCGTGGTTATAGGAGTGCTAAAATTATCTCATGACTCCTGGGAAACATCAAGGAATGGCTCTATATATTGACATAATAACCTTAATTGATTTGAAAATTCAATTCGAAAAGTTACTCGATTGAGAGTGCATTTTGATTGTTGTTTTCAATGTCTGTAAGAAGTACCTGATGTCTTTAGTTGATATTTCGGGAAAAATATACTGCGCCTCAATCGCAAGAATCTCATGATTACACGAAATCATGTAATAGAATATGAGAGGTTGATTTCTGTCTCTGTTCGCTTTCGGTTTTTTAAAATTTCAATTGGCTGAATAGTTCAATTTAGATCGCATGTATTTATGGATAACCTGCTCACTGCAGGACTGGGTAATATTGTGAGATTGAAAAATCAGCATATTTTGCTGCGTGGTTATGAGAGTGCTAAAATGATCTCATGACTTCTGGGAAAAATCAAAGAATAGCTCTATATATAGAGACCTAATAACGTTAACTGATTCCAAAATTTAATTCGAAAAGTTATTCTATTGAGATTGTATTTTGATTGTCTTTTTCAATGTCTGTAAGAAATACCTGATGCCTTCAGATGATATTTCGAGGAAAATATACTGCGCCTTAATCGCAAGAACTTCATGATTACACGAATTCACGTGATAGAATATAAGAGGTTGATTTCCGTATCTATTCGCTTTCGGTTATTTAAAATTTTAATTCGCTGAATAGTTAAATTTAGATCGCAAGTATTTATGGATAACCTTCCCGCTACAGGACTTAGTAATATTGCAAAATTGAAAACTCAGCATATTTTGCTGCGTGGTTACAAGAGTGCTGAAACAAATTCATGACTCCTGGGGAAAATCAAGGAGTAGCTCTAAACCTTGACATAAAAACGTTAATTGATTTGAAAATTTAATTCGAAAAGTTATTTTATTGAGATTGCATTTTGATTGTCTTTTTCAATGTCTGAAATAAATACCTGATGTCTTCAGATGATATTTCGTGAAAAATATATCGCGCCCCAATCGCAAGAATCTCATGATTACACGAATTCACGTGATAGAATATAATAGGTTGATTTCTGTCTCTGTTCCCTTTCGGTTTTTTAAAATTTTAATTGGCTGAATAGTTCAATTTAGATCGCATGTATTCATGGATAGCCTGCTCGCTGCAGGACTGGGTAATATTGCGAAATTGAAAAATTAGCATATTTAGCTGCGTGGTTATGAGAGTGCTAAATTGATCTCATGACTCCTGGGGAAATCAAGGAATGTCTCTATATATTGACATAATAACGTTAATTGATTTGAAAATTCAATTCGAAAAGTTATTCTATTGAGATTGCATTTTGATTGTCTTTTTCAATGTCTGTAAGAAATACCTGATGTCTTCAGATGATATTTCGTGAAAAATATACTGCGCCCCAATCGCAAGAATCTCATGATTACACGAATTCACGTGATAGAATATAATAGGTTGATTTCTGTCTCTTATCGCTTTCGGTTTTTTAAAATTTCAATTGGCTGAATAGTTCAATTTAGATCGCATATATTCATGAATAACTTGCTCGCTGCAGGACTAGGTAATATTGTGAGATTAAAAAATCAGCATATTTTGCTGCGTGGTTATAGGAGTGCGAAAATGATCTCATGACTTCTGGAGAAAATCAAGGAATGGCTCTATATATGGACCTAATAACGTTAATTGATTCCAAAATTAAATTTGAAATGTTATTCTATTGAGATTGCATTTTGATTGTCTTTTTCAATGTCTGTAAGAAATACCTGATGTCTTCAGATGATATTTCGTGAAAAATATACTGCGCCCCAATCGCAAGAATCTCATGATTACACGAATTCACGTGATAGAATATAATAGGTTGATTTCTGTCTCTTATCGCTTTCGGTTTTTTAAAATTTCAATTGGCTGAATAGTTCAATTTAGATCGCATATATTCATGAATAACTTGCCCGCTGCAGGACTGGGTAATATTGTGAGATTAAAAAATCAGCATATTTTGCTGCGTGGTTATAGGAGTGCGAAAATGATCTCATGACTCCTGGGGAAAATCAAGGAATGGCTCTATATATAGACCTAATGACGTTAATTGATTCCAAAATTAAATTCGAAATGTTATTCTATTGAGATTGCATTTTGATTGATGTTTTCAATGTCTGTAAGATATACCTGATGTCTTCAGATGATATTTCGGGAAAAATATACTGCGCCCTAATCGCAAGAATCTCATGATTACACGAATTCACGTGATAGAATATAATAGGTTGATGTCTGTCTCTGTTCGCTTTCGGTTTTCTAAAATTTCAATTGGCTGGATAGTTTAATTTGGATCGCATGTATTCATGGATAGCCTGCTCGCTGCAGGACTGAGTAATATTGCGAAATTGAAAAATTAGCATATTTTGTTGCGTGGTTATAGGAGTGCTAAAATTATCTCATGACTCCTGGGAAACATCAAGGAATGGCTCTATATATTGACATAATAACCTTAATTGATTTGAAAATTCAATTCGAAAAGTTACTCGATTGAGATTGCATTTTGATTGTTGTTTTCAATGTCTGTAAGAAGTACCTGATGTCTTTAGTTGATATTTCGGGAAAAATATACTGCGCCTCAATCGCAAGAATCTCATGATTACACGAATTCATGTAATAGAATATGAGAGGTTGATTTCTGTCTCTGTTCGCTTTCGGTTTTTTAAAATTTTAATTGGCTGAATAGTTCAATTTAGATCGCATGTATTTATGGATAACCTGCTCGCTGCAGGACTGGGTAATATTGTGAGATTGAAAAATTAGCATATTTTGCTGCGTGGTTATGAGAGTGCTAAAATGATCTCATGACTTCTGGGAAAAATCAAGGAATAGCTCTATATATAGAGACCTAATAACGTTAACTGATTCCAAAATTTAATTCGAAAAGTTATTCTATTGAGATTGTATTTTGATTGTCTTTTTCAATGTCTGTAAGAAATACCTGATGCCTTCAGATGATATTTCGAGGAAAATATACTGCGCCCTAATCGCAAGAACTTCATGATTACACGACTTCACGTGATAGAATATAAGAGGTTGATTTCCGTATCTATTCGCTTTCGGTTATTTAAAATTTTAATTCGCTGAATAGTTAAATTTAGATCGCAAGTATTTATGGATAACCTTCCCGCTACAGGACTTGGTAATATTGCAAAATTGAAAACTCAGCATATTTTGCTGCGTGGTTACAAGAGTGCTGAAACAAATTCATGACTCCTGGGGAAAATCAAGGAGTAGCTCTAAACCTTGACATAATAACGTTAATTGATTTGAAAATTTAATTCGAAAAGTTATTTTATTGAGATTGCATTTTGATTGTCTTTTTCAATGTCTGAAATAAATACCTGATTTCTTCAGATGATATTTCGTGAAAAATATATCGCGCCCCAATCGCAAGAATCTCATGATTACACGAATTCACGTGATAGAATATAATAGGTTGATTTCTGTCTCTGTTCGCTTTCGGTTTTTTAAAATTTTAATTGGCTGAATAGTTCAATTTAGATCGCATGTATTCATGGATAGCCTGCTCGCTGCAGGACTGGGTAATATTGCGAAATTAAAAAATTAGCATATTCAGCTGCGTGGTTATGAGAGTGCTAAATTGATCTCATGACTCCTGGGAAAATCAAGGAATGTCTCTATATATTGACATAATAACGTTAATTGATTTGAAAATTCAATTCGAAAAGTTATTCGATTGAGATTGCATTTTGATTGTTGTTTTCAATGTCTGTAAAAAATACCTGATGTCTTCAGATGATATTTCGTGAAAAATATACTGCGCCCCAATCGCAAGAATCTCATGATTACACGAATTCACGTGATAGAATATAATAGGTTGATTTCTGTCTCTGTTCGCTTTCGGCTTTTTAAAATTTTAATTGGCTGAATAGTTCAATTTAGATCGCATATATTCATGAATAACTTGCTCGCTGCAGGACTGGGTAATATTGTGAGATTAACAAATCAGCATATTTTGCTGCGTGGTTATAGGAGTGCGAAAATGATCTCATGACTCCTGGGGAAAATCAAGGAATAGCTCTATATATAGACCTAATAACGTTAATTGATTCCAAAATTAAATTCGAAATGTTATTCTATTGAGATTGCATTTTGATTGATGTTTTCAATGTCTGTAAGGAATACCTGATGTCTTCAGATGATATTTCGGGAAAAATATACTGCGCCCCAATCGCAAGAATCTCATGATTACACGAATTCACGTGATAGAATATAATAGGTTGATGTCTGTCTCTGTTCGCTTTCGGTTTTCTAAAATTTCAATTGGCTGAATAGTTTAATTTGGATCGCATGTATTCATGGATAGCCTGCTCGCTGCAGGACTGAGTAATATTGCGAAATTGAAAAATTAGCATATTTTGCTGCGTGGTTATAGGAGTGCTAAAATTATCTCATTACTCCTGGGAAACATCAAGGAATGGCTCTATATATTGACATAATAACCTTATCTGATTTGAAAATTCAATTCGAAGAGTTATTCGATTGAGATTGCATTTTGATTGATGTTTTCAATTTCTGTAAGAAATACCTGATGTCTTCAGATGATATTTCGGGAAAAATATACTGCGCCCCAATAGCAAGAATCTCATGATTACACGAATTCACGTGATAGAATATAATAGGTTGATTTCTGTCTCTGTTCGCTTTCGGTTTTCTAAAATTTCAATTGGCTGAATAGTTTAATTTAGATCGCATGTATTCATGGATAGCCTGCTCGCTGCAGGACTGGGTAATATTGCGAAATTGAAAAATAAGCATATTTTCTGCGTGGTTACAAGAGTGCTGAATCAAATTCGTGACTCCTGGGAAAAATCAAGGAGTAGCTCTATACCTTGACATAATAACGTTAATTGATTTGAAAATTCAATTCGAAAAGTTATTCGATTGAGATTGCATTTTGATTGTTGTTTTCAATGTCTGTAAAAAATACCTGATGTCATCAGATGATATTTTGGGAAAAATATACTGCGCCCCAATCGCAAGAATCTCATGATTACACGAATTCACGTGATAGAATAAAAAAGGTTGATTTTCGTATCTATTCACTTTCGGTTATTTAAAATTTTAATTTGCTGAATAGTTAAATTTAGATCGCAAGTATTTATGGATAACCTGCCCGCTACAGGACTTGGTAACATTGCAAAATTGGAAAATCAGCATATTTTGCTTCGTGGTTATAGGAGTGCTAAAATGATCTCATGACTCCCGGGGAAAATCAAGGAATAGCTCTATACCTTGACATAATAACGTTAATTGATTTGAAAATTTAATTCGAAAAGTTATTTTATTGAGATTGCATTTTGATTGTCTTTTTCAATGTCTGTAAGAAATACCTGATGTCTTCAGATGATATTTCGGGAAAAATATACTGCGCCTCAATCGCAAGAATCTCATGATTACACGAATTCATGTAATAGAATATAATAGGTTGATTTCAGTCTCTGTTCGCTTTCTGTTTTTTCAAATTTTAATTGGCTAAATAGTTCAATTTAGATCGCATGTATTCATGTATAACCTGCTCGCTGCAGGACTGGGTAATATTGTGAGATTGATAAATCAGCATATTTTGCTGCGTGGTTATAGGAGTGCTAAAATGATCTCATGAATCCTGGGAAAAATCAAGGAATGGCTCTTTATATGGACATAATAACGTTAACTGATTTGAAAATTCAATTTGAAATACTATTCTATTGAGATTGCATTTTGATTGATGTTTTCAATGTCTGTAAGAAATACCTGATGTCTTCAGATGATATCTCGGGAAAAATATACTGCGCCCCTATCGCAAGAATCTCATGATTACACGAATTCACGTGATAGAATATAATAGGTTGATTTCTGTCTCTGTTTGCTTTAGGTTTTTTAAAATTTCAATTCGCTGAATAGTTCAATTTAGATCGCATGTATTCATGGATAACCTGCTCGCTGCAGGACTGAGTAATATTGTAAGATTGAAAAATCAGCATATTTTGCTGCGTGGTATTGAGAGGGTTAAAATTATCTCATGACTCCTGGGAAAAATCAAGGAATGGCTCTATATATTGACATAATCAACTTAATTGATTCCAAAATTTAATTCGAAAAGTTATTCTATTGAGATTGCATTTTGATTGTCTTTTTCAATGTCTGTAAGAAATACCTGATGTCTTCAGATGATATTTCGTGAAAAATATACTGCGCCCCAATCGCAAGAATCTCATGATTACACGAATTCACGTGATAGAATATAATAGGTTGATTTCTGTCTCTTATCGCTTTCGGTTTTTTAAAATTTCAATTGACTGAATAGTTCAATTTAGATCGCATATATTCATGAATAACTTGCTCGCTGCAGGACTAGGTAATATTGTGAGATTAAAAAATCAGCATATTTTGCTGCGTGGTTATAGGAGTGCGAAAATGATCTCATGACTCCTGGGGAAAATCAAGGAATGGCTCTATATATAGACCTAATAACGTTAATTGATTCCAAAATTAAATTTGAAATGTTATTCTATTGAGATTGCATTTTGATTGATGTTTCCAATGTCTGTAAGAAATACCTGATGTCTTCAGATGATATTTCGGGAAAAATATACTGCGCCCCAATCGCAAGAATCTCATGATTACACGAATTCACGTGATAGAATATAATAGGTTGATGTCTATCTCTGTTCGCTTTCGGTTTTCTAAAATTTCAATTGGCTGAATAGTTTAATTTGGATCGCATGTATTCATGGATAGCCTGCTCGCTGCAGGACTGAGTAATATTGCGAAATTGAAAAATTAGCATATTTTGCTGCGTGGTTATAGGAGTGCTAAAATTATCTCATGACTCCTGGGAAACATCAAGGAATGGCTCTATATATTCACATAATAACCTTAATTGATTTGAAAATTCAATTCGAAAAGTTACTCGATTGAGATTGCATTTTGATTGTTGTTTTCAATGTCTGTAAGAAGTACCTGATGTCTTTAGTTGATATTTTGGGAAAAATATACTGCGCCTCAATCGCAAGAATCTCATGATTACACGAATTCACGTGATAGAATATAATAGGTTGATTTCTGTCTCTGTTCGCTTTCGGCTTTTTAAAATTTCAATTGGCTGAATAGTTCAATTTCGATCGCATATATTCATGAATAACTTGCTCGCTGCAGGACTGGGTAATATTGTGAGATTAACAAATCAGCATATTTTGCTGCGTGGTTATAGGAGTGCGAAAATGATCTCATGACTCCTGGGGAAAATCAAGGAATGGCTCTATATATAGACCTTATAACGTTAATTGATTCCAAAATTAAATTCGAAATGTTATTCTATTGAGATTGCATTTTGATTGATGTTTTCAATGTCTGTAAGGAATACCTGATGTCTTCAGATAATATTTCGGGAAAAATATACTGCGCCCCAATCGCAAGAATCTCATGATTACACGAATTCACGTGATAGAATATAATAGGTTGATGTCTGTCTCTGTTCGCTTTCGGTTTTCTAAAATTTCAATTGGCTGAATAGTTTAATTTGGATCGCATGTATTCATGGATAGCCTGCTCGCTGCAGGACTGAGTAATATTGCGAAATTGAAAAATTAGCATATTTTGCTGCGTGGTTATAGGAGTGCTAAAATTATCTCATGACTCCTGGGAAACATCAAGGAATGGCTCTATATATTGACATAATAAACTCAATTGATTCCAAAATTTAATTCGAAAAGTTATTCTATTGAGATTGCATTTCGATTGTCTTTTTCAATGTCTGTAAGAAATACCTGGTGTCTTCAGATGATATTTCGTGAAAAATATACTGCGCCCCAATCGCAAGAATCTCATGATTACACGAATTCATGTAATAGAATATGAGAGGTTGATTTCTGTCTCTGTTCGCTTTCGGTTTTTTAAAATTTCAATTGGCTAAATAGTTCAATTGATATCGCATGTATTCATAGATAACCTGCTCGCTGCAGGACTGGATAATATTGTGAGATTGAAAAATCAGCATATTTTGCTGCGTGGTTACGAGAGTGCTAAAATGATCTCATGACTTCTGGGAAAAATCAAGGAATGGCTCTATATATTGACATAATAACCTTATCTGATTTGAAAATTCAATTCGAAGAGTTATTCGATTGAGATTGCATTTTGATTGTCTTTTTCAATGTCTGTAAGAAATACTTGATGTCTTCAGATGATATTTCGTGGAAAATATACTTCGACCCAATCGCAAGAATCTCATGATTACACGAATTCACGTGATAGAATATAATAGGTTGATTTCTGTCTCTGTTCGCTTTCGGTTTTTAAAAATTTCAATTCGCTGAACAGTTCATTTTAGATCGCATGTCTTCATGAAGAACTTGCTCGCTGCAGGACTGGGTAATATTGTGAGATTAAAAAATCGGCATATTTTGCTGCGTGGTTATAGGAGTGCTAAAATGATCTCATGACTCCTGGGAAAAATCAAGGAATGGCTCTATATATTGACATAATAACGTTAACTGATTTGAAAATTCAATTTGAAAAACTATTCTATTGAGATTGCATTTTGATTGATGTTTTCAATTTCTGTAAGAAATACCTGATGTCTTCAGATGATATTTCGGGAAAAATATACTGCGCCCCAATCGCAAGAATCTCATGATTACACGAATTCACGTGATAGAATATAATAGGTTGATTTCTGTCTCTGTTCGCTTTCGGTTTTTTAAAATTTCAATTCGCTGAATAGTTCAATTTAGATCGCATGTCATCATGAATAACTTGCTGGCTGCAGGACTGGGTAATATTGTAAGATTAAAAAATCAGCATATTTTGCTGCGTGGTTATGAGAGTGCTAAAATGATCTCATGACTCCTGGGAAAAATCAAGGAATGGCTCTATATATTGACATAATAACCTTCATTGATTTAAAAATTCAATTTGAAAAACTATTCTATCGAGATTGCATTTTGATTGATGTTTTCAATTTCTGTTAGAAATACCTGATGTCTTCAGATGATATTTTGGGAAACATATACTGAGCCCCAATCGCAAGAATCTCATGATTACACGAATTCACGTGATAGAATATAAGAGGTTGATTTCCGTATCTATTCACTTTCGGTTATTTAAAATTTGAATTTGCTGAATAGTTAAATTTAGATCGCAAGTATTTATGGATAACCTGCCCGCTACAGGACTTGGTAATATTGCAAAATTGAAAAATCAGCATATTTTGCTTCGTGGTTATAGGAGTGCTAAAATGATCTCATGACTCCCGGGGAAAATCAAGGAATGGCTCTATATATTGACATAATAACGTTAACTGATTTGAAAATTCAATTTGAAAAACTATTCTATTGAGATTTCATTTTGATTAATGTTTTCAATTTCTGTAAGAAATACCTGATGTCTTCAGATGATATTTCGGGAAAAATATACTGCGCCCCAATCGCAAGAATCTCATGATTACACGAATTCACGTGATAGAATATAATAGGTTGATGTCTGTCTCTGTTCGCTTTCGGTTTTCTAAAATTTCAATTGGCTGAATAGTTCAATTTAGATCGCATGTCTTCATGGATAGCCTGCTCGCTGCAGGACTTGGTAATATTGCAAAATTAAAAAAGCAGCATATTTTGCTGCGTGGTTACAAGAGTGCTGAAACGAATTCATGATTCCTGGGAAAAATCAAGGATTAGCTCTATACCTTGACATAATAAAGTTAATTGATTTGAAAATTTAATTCGAAAAGTTATTTTATTGAGATTGCATTTTGATTGTTGTTTTCAATGTCTGTAAGAAGTACCTGATGTCTTTAGCGGATATTTCGGGAAAAATATACTGCGCCTCAATCGCAAGAAACTCATGAGTACACGAATTCATGTAATAGAATATGAGAGGTTGATTTCTGTCTCTGTTCGCTTTCGGTTTTTTCAAATTTCAACTCGCTGAACATTTCAATTTATATCGCATGTATTCATGGATAACTTGCTGGCTGCAGGACTGGGTAATATTGTGAGATTCAAAAATCAGCATATTTTGCTGCGTTGTTATAGGAGTGCTAAAATGATCTTATGACTCCTGGGAAAAATCAAGGAATAGCTCTATATATTGACATAATAACGTTAACTGATTTGAAAATTCAATTTGAAAAACTATTCTATTGAGATTGCATTTTGATTGATGTTTTCAATTTCTGTAAAAAATACCTGATGTCTTCAGATGATATTTCGGGAAAAATATACTGCGCCCGAATCGCAAGAATCTCATAATTACACGAATTCACGTGATAGAATATAATAGGTTGATTTCTGTCTTTGTTCGCTTTCGGTTTTTTAAAATTTCAATTGGCTGAATAGTTCAATTAAGATCGCATGTATTCATGGATAGCCTGCTCGCCGCAGAACTGGGTAATATTGCGAAATTGAAAAATCAGCATATTTTGCTGCGTAGTTATAGGAGTGCTGAAATGATCTCATGACTCTCGGGGAAAATCAAGGAATGGCTCTATATATTGACATAAGAACGTTAATTGATTCGAAAATTCAATTCGAAAAGGTATTCGATTGAGATTGCATTTTGATTGTTGTTTTCAATGTCTGTAAAAAATACCTGATGTCATCAGATGATATTTCGAGAAAAAAATACTGCGCCCCAATCGCAAGAATTTCATGATTACACGAATTCACGTGAGAGAATATTAGAGGTTGATTTCCGTATCTATTATCTTTCGGTTATTTAAAATTTTAATTCGCTGAATAGTTTAATTTAGATCGCAAGTATTCATGGATAACCTGCCCGCTACAGGACTGGGTAATATTGTGAGATTAAAAAATCAGCATTTCTTGCTGCGTGGTTATAGGAGTGCTAAAATGATCTCATGGCTCCCGGGGAAAATCAAGGAATTGCTCTATATATTGACATAATAACGTTAATTGATTTGAAAATTCAATTTGAAAAACTATTCTATTGAGATTGCATTTTGATTGATGTTTTCAATTTCTGTAAGAAATACCTGATGTCTTCAGATGATATTTCGGGAAAAATATACTGCGCCCGAATCGCAAGAATCTCATAATTACACGAATTCACGTGATAGAATATAATAGGTTGATTTCTGTCTTTGTTCGCTTTCGGTTTTTTAAAATTTCAATTGGCTGAATAGTTCGATTAAGATCGCATGTATTCATGGATAGCCTGCTCGCTGCAGAACTGGGTAATATTGCGAAATTGAAAAATCAGCATATTTTGCTGCGTAGTTATAGGAGTGCTGAAATGATCTCATGACTCCCGGGGAAAATCAAGGAATGGCTCTATATATTGACATAATAACGTTAATTGATTTGAAAATTCAATTCGAAAAGTTATTCGATTGAGATTGCATTTTGATTGTTGTTTTCAATGTCTGTGAAAAATACCTGATGTCATCAGATGATATTTCAAGGAAAAAATACTGCGCCCCAATCGCAAGAATTTCATGATAACACGAATTCACGTGATAGAATATAAGAGGTTGATTTCCGTATCTATTCGCTTTCGGTTATTTAAAATTTTAATTCGCTGAATAGTTTAATTTAGATCGCAAGTATTCATGGATAACCTGCCCGCTACAGGACTGGGTAATATTGTGAGATTCAAAAATCAGCATTTTTAGCTGCGTGGTTATAGGAGTGCTAAAATGATCTCATGACTCCCGGGGAAAATCAAGGAATTGCTCTATATATTGACATAATAACGTTAATTGATTTGAAAATTTAATTCGAAGAGTTATTCGATTGAGATTGCATTTTGATTGTTGTTTTCAATGTCTGTAAAAAATACCTGATGTCATCAGATGATATTTCGAGGAAAAAATACTGCGCCCCAATCGCAAGAATTTCATGATTACACGAATTCACGTGATAAAATATGAGAGGTTGATTTCCGTACCTTTTCGCTTTCTTTTATTTAGAATATTAATTCGCTGAATAGTTCAATTTAGATCGCAAGTATTCATGGATAACCTGCCCGCTACAGAACTTGGTAATATTGCAAAATTAAAAAATCAGCATATTTTGCTGCGTGGTTACGAGAGTGCTGAACCAAATTCATGACTCCTGGGAAAAATCAAGGAGTAGCTCTATACCTTGACATAATAACGTTAATTGATTTGAAAATTTAATTCGAAAAGTTATTTTATTGAGATTGCATTTTGATTGTTGTTTTCAATGTCTGTAAGAAGTACCTGATGTCTTTAGCGGATATTTCGGGAAAAATATACTGCGCCTCAATCGCAAGAATCTCATGAGTACACGAATTCATGTAATAGAATATGAGAGGTTGATTTCTGTCTCTGTTCGCTTTCGGTTTTTTCAAATTTCAATTCGCTGAACATTTCAATTTAGATCGCATGTATTCATGAATTACTTGCTCGCTGCAGGACTGGGTAATATTGTGAGATTCAAAAATCAGCATATTTTGCTGCGTTGCTATAGGAGTGCTAAAATGATCTTATGACTCCTGGGAAAAATCAAGGAATGGCTCTATATATTGACATAATAACGTTAACTGATTTGAAAATTCAATTTGAAAAACTATTCTATTGAGATTGCATTTTGATTGATGTTTTCAATTTCTGTAAAAAATACCTGATGTCTTCAGATAATATTTCGGGAAAAATATACTGCGCCTCAATCGCAAGAATCTCATGATTACACGAATTCATGTAATAGAATATGAGAGGTTGATTTCTGTCTCTGTTCGCTTTCGGTTTTTTAAAATTTCAATTAGCTGAATAGTTCAATTAAGATCGCATGTATATATGGATAGCCTGCTCGCTGCAGGACTAGGTAATATTGCGAAATTGAAAAATTAGCATATTTTGCTGCGTGGTTATAAGACTGCTAAACGATCTCATGACTCCTGGGAAAAATCAAGGAATGGCTCTATATATTGACATAATAACCTTAATTGATTTGAAAATTCAATTCGAAAAGTGATTCGATTGAGATTGCATTTTGAATGTTGTTTTCAATGTCTGTAAAAAATACCTGATATCATCAGATGATATTTCGAGGAAAATATACTGCGCCCTAATCGCAAGAATTTCATGATTACACGAATTCACGTGATAGAATATAAGAGGTTGATTTCCGTATCTATTCGCTTTCGGTTATTTAAAATTTTAATTCGCTGACTTGTTAAATTTAGATCGCAAGTATTCATGGATAACCTGCCCGCTACAGGACTTGGTAATATTGCAAAATTGAAAGAGCAGCATATTTTGCTGCGTGGTTACAAGAGTGCTGAAACGAATTCATGATTCCTGGGAAAAATCAAGGATTAGCTCTATACCTTGACATAATAAAGTTAATTGATTTGAAAATTTAATTCGAAAAGTTATTTTATTGAGATTGCATTTTGATTGTTGTTTTCAATGTCTGTAAGAAGTACCTGATGTCTTTAGCGGATATTTCGGGAAAAATATACTGCGCCTCAATCGCAAGAAACTCATGATTACACGAATTCATGTAATAGAATATGAGAGGTTGATTTCTGTCTCTGTTCGCTTCCGGTTTTTTAAAATTTCAATTGGCTGAATAGTTCAATTTAGATCGCATGTATTCATGGATAACCTGCTCGCTGCAGGACTGGGTAATATTGTAAGATTGAAAAATCAGCATATTTTGCTGCGTGGTTATGAGAGTTCTAAAATGATCTCATGAATCTTGGGAAAAATCAAGGAATGGCTCTATATATAGAGACCTAATAACGTTAATTGATTCCAAAATTAAATTCGAAAAGTTATTCTATTGAGATTGCATTTTCATTGTCTTTTTCAATGTCTGTAAGAAATACCTGATGTCTTCAGATGATATTTCGTGAAAAATATACTGCGCCTTTATCGCAAGAATCTCATGATTTCATGAATTCACGTGATAGAATATAATAGGTTGATTTCTGTCTTTGTTCGCTTTCGGTTTTTTAAAATTTCAATTGGCTGACTAGTTCAATTTAGATCGCATGTATCCACGGATAGCCTGCTCGCTGCAGAATTGAGTAATATTGCGAAATTGAAAAATCAGCATATTTTGCTGCGTAGTTATAGGAGTGCTGAAATGATCTCATGACTCCCGGGGAAAATCAAGGAATGGCTCTATATATTGACATAATAACGTTAATTGATTTGAAAATTCAATTCGAAAAGTTATTCGATTAAGATTCCATTTTGATTGTTGTTTTCAATGTCTGTAAAAAATACCTGATGTCATCAGATGATATTTCGAGGAAAAAATACTGCGCCCCAATCGCAAGAATTTCATGATTACATGAATTCACGTGATAGAATATAAGAGGTTGATTTCCGTATCTATTCGCTGTCGGTTATTTAAAATTTTAATTCGCTGAATAGTTTAATTTAGATCGCAAGTATTTATGGATAACCTGCCCGCTACAGGACTGGATAATATTGTGAGATTAAAAAATCAGCATTTTTTGCTGCGTGGTTATAGGAGTGCTAAAATGATCTCATGACTCCCGGGGAAAATCAAGGAATTGCTCTATATATTGACATTGTAACGTTAATTGATTTGAAAATTTAATTCGAAGAGTTATTCGATTGAGATTGCATTTTGATCGTTGTTTTCAATGTCTGTAAAAAATACCTGATGTCATCAGATGATATTTCGAGAAAAAAAAAAGCGCCCCAATCGCAAGAATTTCATGATTACACGAATTCACGTGATAGAATATGAGAGGTTGATTTCCGTATCTTTTCGCTTTCTGTTATTTAAAATATTAATTCGCTGAATAGTTAAATTTAGATCGCATGTATTCATGAATAACTTGCTCGCTGCAGGACTGGGTAAAAGTGTGAGATTGAAAAATCAGCATATTTTGCTGCGTGGTTATGAGAGTGCTAAAATGATCTCATGACTCCTGGGAAAAATCAAGGAATGGCTCTATATATAGAGACCTAATAACGTTAATTGATTCCAAAATTTAATTCGAAAAGTTATTCTATTGAGATTGCATTTTGATTGTCTTTTGAAATGTCTGTAAGAAATACCTGATGTTTTCAGATGATATTTCGGAAAAAATATACTCCGCCCCAATCGCTAGAATTTCATGATTACACGAATTCACGTGATAGAATATCATAGGTTGATTTCTGTCTCTGTTCGCTTTCGGTTTTTTAAAATTTCAATTAGCTGAATAGTTCAATAAGGATCGCATGTATATATGGATAGCCTGCTCGCTGCAGGACTAGGTAATATTGCGAAATTGAAAAATTAGCATATTTTGCTGCGTGGTTATAAGACTGCTAAAATGATCTCATGACTCCTGGGAAAAATCAAGGAATGGCTCTATATATTGACATAATAACCTTAATTGATTTGAAAATTCAATTCGAAAAGTTATTCGATTGAGATTGCATTTGGTTGTCTTTTTCAATGTCTGTAAGAAATTCCTGATGTCTTCAGATGATATTTCGTGAAAAATATACTGCGCCCTAATCGCAAGAATCTCATGATTACACGAATTCACGTGATAGAATATAATAGGTTGATTTCTGTCTCTGTTCGCTTTCGGTTTTTCAAAATTTCTATTCGCTAAACAGTTCAATGTAGATCGCATGTCTTCATGAATAACTTGCTCGCTGCAGGACTGGGTAATATTGTGAGATAAATAAATCAGCATATTTTGCTGCGTGGTTATAGAAGTGCTAAAATGATCTCATGACTCCTGGGGAAAATCAAGGAATGGCTCTATATATTGACATAATAACGTTAACTGATTTGAAAATTCAATTTGAAAAACTATTCTATTGAGATTGCATTATGATTGATGTTTTCAATTTCTGTAAGAAATACCTGATGTCTTCAGATGATATTTCGGGAAAAATATACTGCGCCTCAATCGCAAGAATCTCATGATTACACGAATTCATGTAATAGAATATGAGAGGTTGATTTCTGTCTCTGTTCGCTTTCGGTTTTTTAAAATTTCAATTGGCTAAATAGTTCAATTGAGATCGTATGTATTCATTGATAACCTGCTCGCTGCAGGACTGGGTAAGATTGTGAGATTGAAAAATCAGCATATTTTGCTGCGTGGTTATGAAAGTGCTAAAATGATCTTATGACTCCTGGGAAAAATCAAGGAATGGCTCTATATATAGAGACCTGATAACGTTAATTGATTCCAAAATTTAATTCGAAAAGTTATTCTATCGAGATTACATTTTGATTGTCTTTCTCAATGTCTGTAAGAAATACCTGATGTTTTCAGATGATATTTCGGAAAAAATATACTGCGCCCCAATCGCTAGAATCTCATGATTACACGAATTCACGTGATAGAATATCATAGGTTCATTTCTGTCTCTGTTCGCTTTCGGTTTTTTAAAATTTCTATTCGCTAAACAGTTCAATGTAGATCGCATGTCTTCATGAATAACTTGCTCGCTGCAGGACTGGGTAATATTGTGAGATAAATAAATCAGCATATTTTGCTGCGTGGTTATAGAAGTGCTAAAATGATCTCATGACTCCTGGGGAAAATCAAGGAATGGCTCTATATATTGACATAATAACGTTAACTGATTTGAAAATTCAATTTGAAAAACTATTCTATTGAGATTGCATTATGATTGATGTTTTCAATTTCTGTAAGAAATACCTGATGTCTTCAGATGATATGTAATGAAAAATATACTGCGCCCCAATCGCTAGAATCTCATGATGACACGAATTCACGTGATAGAATATCATAGGTTGATTTCTGTCTCTGTTCGCTTTCGGTTTTTTAAAATTTTAATTAGCTGAATAGTTCAATTAAGATCGCATGTATATATGGATAGCCTGCTCGCTGCAGGACTAGGTAATATTGCGAAATTGAAAAATTAGCATATTTTGCTGCGTGGTTATAAGACTGCTAAAATGATCTCATGACTCCTTGGAAAAATCAAGGAATGGCTCTATATATTGACATAATCACTTTAATTGATTTGAAAATTGAATTCGAAAAGTTATTCGATTGAGATTGCATTTGGTTGTCTTTTTCAATGTCTGTAAGAAATTCCTGATGTCTTCAGATGATATTTCGTGAAAAATATACTGCGCCCCAATCGCAAAAATCTCATGATTACACGAATTCACGTGATAGAATATAATAGGTTGATTTCTGTCTCTGTTCGCTTTCGGTCTTTTAAAATTTCAATTAGCTGAATAGTTAAATTTAGATCGCAAGTTTTCATGGATAACCTGCTCGCTGCAGGACTGGGTAAGATTGTGAGATTGAAAAATCAGCATATTTTGCTGCGTCGTTATGAGAGTGCTAAAATGATCTTATGACTCCTGGGAAAAATAAAGGAATGGCTCTATATATAGAGACCTAATAACGTTAATTGATTCCAAAATTTAATTCGAAAAGTTATTCTATTGAGATTGCATTTTGATTGTCTTTCTCAATGTCTGTAAGAAATACCTGATGTTTTCAGATGATATTTCGGAAAAAATATACTGCGCCCCAATCGCTAGAATCTCATGATTACACGAATTCACGTGATAGAATATCATAGGTTGATTTCTGTCTCTGTTCGCTTTCGGTTTTTTAAAATTTTAATTAGCTGAATAGTTCAATTAAGATCGCATGTATATATGGATAGCCTGCTCGCTGCAGGACTAGGTAATATTGCGAAATTGAAAAATTAGCATATTTTGCTGCGTGGTTATAAGACTGCTAAAATGATCTCATGACTCCTTGGAAAAATCAAGGAATGGCTCTATATATTGACATAATCACTTTAATTGATTTGAAAATTCAATTCGAAAAGTTATTCGATTGAGATTGCATTTGGTTGTCTTTTTCAATGTCTGTAAGAAATTCCTGATGTCTTCAGATGATATTTCGTGAAAAATATACTGCGCCCCAATTGCAAAAATCTCATGATTACACGAATTCACGTGATAGAATATAATAGGTTGATTTCTGTCTCTGTTCGCTTTCGGTTTTTTAAAATTTCAATTGGCCAAACAGTTCAATTTAGATCGCATGTATTCAAGGTTAACCTGCTCGCTGCAGGACTGGGTAATATTGTGAGATTGAAAAATCAGCATATTTTGCTGCGTGGTTATAGGAGTGCGAAAATGATCTCATAACTCCTGGGGAAAATCAAGGAATGGCTCTATATAAAGACCTAATAACGTTAATTGATTCCAAAATTAAATTCGAAATGTTATTCTATTGAGATTGCATTTTGATTGATGTTTTCAATGTCTGAAAGAAATACCTGATGTCTGCAGATGATATTTCGGGAAAAATATACTGCGCCCCAATCGCAAGAATCTCATGATTACACGAATTCACGTGATAGAATATAATAGGTTGATGTCTGTCTCTGTTCGCTTTCGGTTTTCTAAAATTTCAATTGGCTGAATAGTTTAATTTGGATCGCATGTATTCATGGATAGCCTGCTCGCTGCAGGACTGAGTAATATTGCGAAATTGAAAAATTAGCATATTTTGCTGTGTGGTTATAGGAGTGCTAAAATTATCTCATGGCTCCTGGGAAACATCAAGGAATGGCTCTATATATTGACATAATAAACTTAATTGATTCCAAAATTTAATTCGAAAAGTTATTCTATTGAGATTGCATGTTGATTGTCTTTTTCAATGTCTGTAAGAAATACCTGATGTCTTCAGATGATATTTCGTGAAAAATATACTGGGCCCCAATCGCAAGAATCTCATGATTACACGAATTCATGTAATAGAATATGAGAGGTTGATTTCTGTCTCTGTTCGCTTTCGGTTTTTTAAAATTTCAATTGGCTAAATAGTTCAATTGATATCGCATGTATTCATGGATAACCTGCTCGCTGCAGGACTGGATAATATTGTGAGATTGAAAAATCAGCATATTTTGCTGCGTGGTTACGAGAGTGCTAAAATGATCTCATGACTCCTGGGAAAAATCAAGGAATGGCTCTATATATTGACATAATAACCTTATCTGATTTGAAAATTCAATTCGAAGAGTTATTCGATTGAGATTGCATTTTGATTGTCTTTTTCAATGTCTGTAAGAAATACTTGATGTCTTCAGATGATATTTCGTGGAAAATATACTTCGACCCAATCGCACGAATCTCATGATTACACGAATTCACGTGATAGAATATAATAGGTTGATTTCTGTCTCTGTTCGCTTTCGGTTTTTAAAAATTTCAATTCGCTGAACAGTTCATTTTAGATCGCATGTCTTCATGAAGAACTTGCTCGCTGCAGGACTGGGTAATATTGTGAGATTAAAAAATCAGCATATTTTGCTGCGTGGTTATAGAAGTGCTAAAATGATCTCATGACTCCTGGGAAAAATCAAGGAATGGCTCTATATATTGACATAATGACGTTAACTGATTTGAAAATTCAATTTGAAAAACTATTCTATTGAGATTGCATTTTGATTGATGTTTTCAATTTCTGTAAGAAATACCTGATGTCTTCAGATGATATTTCGGGAAAAATATACTGCGCCCAATCGCAAGAATCTCATGATTACACGAATTCAAGTGATAGAATATAATAGGTTGATGTCTGTCTCTGTTCGCTTTCGGTTTTCTAAAATTTCAATTGGCTGAATAGTTTAATTTAGATCGCATGTATTCATGGATAGCCTGCTCGCTGCAGGACTGGGTAATATTGCGAAATTGAAAAATAAGCATATTTTCTGCGTGGTTATAGGAGTGCTGAAATAATCTCATGACTCCCGGGGAAAATCAAGGAATGGCTCTATATATTGACATAATAACGTTAATTGATTTAAAAATTCAATTCGAAAAGTAATTCGATTGAGATTGCATTTTGATTGTTGTTTTTAATGTCTGTAAAAAATACCTGATGTCATCACATGATATTTCGAGGAAAATATACTGCGCCTCAATCGCAAGAATTTCATGATTAAACGAATTCACGTGATAGAATATAAGAGGTTCATTTCCGTATCTATTCGCTTTCGGTTATTTACAATTTTAATTCGCTTAATAGTTAAATTTAGATCGCAAGTATTTATGGATAACCTGCCCGCTACAGGACTTGGTAATATTGCAAAATTGAAAAATCAGCATATTTTGCTGCGTGGTTACAAGAGTGCTGAATCAAATTCGTGACTCCTGGGAAAAATCAAGGAGTAGCTCTATACCTTGACATAATAACGTTAATTGATTTGAAAATTCAATTCGAAAAGTTATTCCATTGAGATTGCATTTTGATTGTTGTTTTCAATGTCTGTAAAAAATACCTGATGTCATCAGATGATATTTCGAGCAAAATATAATGCGCCCCAATCGCAAGAATTTCATGATTCCACGAATTCATGTGATAGAATATGAGAGGTTGATTTCTGTCTCTGTTCGCTTTCGGTTTTTTAAAATTTCAATTGGCTAATTTGTTCAATTTAGATCGCATGTATTCATGGATCACCTGCTCGCTGCAGGACTGGGTAATATTGTGAGATTGAAAAATCAGCATATTTTGCTGCGTGGTTATAGGAGTGCTAAAATGATCTCATGACTCCTGGGGAAAATCAAGGAATGGCTCTATATATAGACCTAATAACGTTAATTGATTCCAAAATTTAATTCGAAATGTTATTCTATTGAGATTGCATTTTGATTGATGTGTTTAATGTCTGTAAGGAATACCTGCTGTCTTCAGATGATATTTCGGGAAAAATATACTGCGCCGAAATCGCAAGAATCTCATGATTACACGAATTCACGTGATAGAATATAATAGGTTGATTTCTGTCTCTGTTCGCTTTCGGTTTTCTAAAATTTCAATTCGCTGAACAGTTCAATTTAGATCACATGTATTCATGGATAGCCTGCTCGCTGCAGGACTGGGTAATATTGCGAAATTGAAAAATTAGCATATTTTGCTGCGTGGTTATAAGAGTGCTAAAATGATCTCATGACTCCTGGGAAAAATCAAGGAATGGCTCTATATATTGACATAATAACGTTAACTGATTTGTAAATTCAATTTGAAAAACTATTCTATTGAGATTGCATTTTGATTGATGTTTTCAATTGCTATAAGAAATACCTGACGTCTTCAGATGATATTTCGGGAAAAATATACGGCGCCCCAATCGCATGAATCTCATGATTACACGAATTCACGTGATAGAATATAATAGGTTGATGTCTGTCTCTGTTCGCTTTCGATTTTCTAAAATTTCAATTGGCTGAATAGTTTTATTTAGATCGCATGTATTCATGGATAGCCTGCTTGCTGCAGGACTGGGTAATATTGCGAAGTTGAAAAATAAGCATATTTTGCTGCGTGGTTATAAGAGTGCTAAAATGAGCTCATGACTCCCGGGGAAAAGTAAGGAATAGCTCTATATATTGACATAATAACGTTAATTGATCTAACAATTTATTTCGAAAAGTTATTCGATTGAGATTGCATTTTGATTGTTGTTTTCAATGTCTGTAAAAAATACCTGATGTCTTCAGATGATATATCGGGAAAAATATACTGCGCCTCAATCGCAAGAATCTCATGATTACACGAATTCATGTAATAGAATATAATAGGTTGATTTCAGTCTCTGTTCGTTTTCTGTTTTTTCAAATTTTAATTGGCTAAATAGTTCAATTTAGATCGCATGTATTCATGTATAACCTGCTCGCTGCAGGACTGGGTAATATTGTGAGATTGAAAAATCAGCATATTTTGCTGCGTGGTTATAGGAGTGCTAAAATGATCTCATGAGTCCTAGGAAAAATCAAGGAATGGCTCTATATATTGACATAATAAACTTAATTGATTCCAAAATTTAATTCGAAAAGTTATTCTATTGAGATTGCATTTTGATTGTCTTTTTCAATGTCTGTAAGAAATAACTGATGTCTTCAGATGATATTTCGTGAAAAGTATACTGCGCCCCAATCGCAAGAATCTCATGATTCCACGAATTTACGTGATAGAATATAATAGCTTGATTTCTGTCTCTGTTCGCTTTCGGTTTATTAAAATTTCAATTGGCTGAATAGTTCAATTTAGATCGCATGTATTCATGGATAGACTGCTCGCTGCAGGACTGGGTATTATTGTAAAATTGAAAAATTAGCATATTTTGCTGGCTGGTTATAAGAGTGCTAAAATGATCTCATGACTCCTGGGAGAAATCAAGGAATCGCTCTATATATTGACATAATAACCTTAATTGATTTGAAAATTCAATTCGAAAAGTTATTCGATTGAGATTGCATTTTGATTGTTGTTGTCAATGTCTGTAAAAAATACTTGATGTCATCAGATGATATTTCGAGGAAAATATACTGCGCCCAAATCGCAAGAATTTCATGATAACACGAATTTACGTGATAGAATATAAGAGGTTGATATCCGGATCTATTCGCTTGCGGTTATTTAAAATTTGAATTCGCTGAATAGTTAAATTTAGATCGCAAGTATTCATGGATAACCTGCCCGCCACAGAACTTGGTAATATTGCAAAATTGAAAAATCAGCATATTTTGCTGCGTGGTTACAAAAGTGCTGAAACAAATTCATGACTCCTGGGAAAAATCAAGGAGTAGCTCTATACTTTGACATAATAACGTTAATTGATTTGAAAATTTAATTCGAAAAGTTATTTTATTGAGATTGCATTTTAATTGTTGTTTTCAATGTCTGTAAGAAGTACCTGATGTCTTTAGCGGATATTTCGGCTAAAATATACTGCGCCTCAATCGCAAGAATCTCATGATTACACGAATTCATGTAAAAGAATATGAGAGGTTGTTTCCTGTCTCTGTTCGCTTTCGGTTTTTTAAAATTTCAATTAGCTAAATAGTTTCATTTAGATCGCATGTATTCATGGATTACCTGCTCGCTGCAGGACTGGGTAATATTGTGAGATTGAAAAATCAGCATATTTTGCTGCGTGGTTATAGGAGTGCTAAAATGATCTCATGAATCCTGGGAAAAATCAAGGAATGGCTCTATATATTGACATAATAACGTTAACTGATTTGAAAATTCAATTTGAAATACTATTCTATTGAGATTGCATTTTGATTGATGTTTTCAATGTCTGTAAGAAATACTTGATGTCTTCAGATGATATTTCGGGAAAAATATACTGCGCCCGAATCGCAAGAATCTCATGATTACACGAATTCACGTGATAGAATATAAGAGGTTGATTTCCGTATCTATTCGCTTGCGGTTATTTAAAATTTGAATTCGCTGAATAGTTAAATTTAGATCGCAAGTATTCATGGATAACCTGCCCGCTACAGGACTTGGTAATATTGAAAATTGAAAATTCAGCATATTTTGCTGCGTGGTTACAAGAGTGCTGAAACAAATTCATGACTTCTGGGAAAAATCAAGGAGTAGCTCTATACCTTGACATAATAACGTTAATTGATTTGCAAATTCAATTCGAAAAGTTATTCGATTGAGATTGCATTTTGATTGTTGTTTTCAATGTCTGTAAAAAATACCTAATGTCATCAGATGATATTTCGAGGAAAATATACTGCGCCCCAATCGCAAGAATTTCATGGTTACACGAATTCATGTAATAGAATATTAGAGGTTGATTTCTGTCTCTCTTCGCTTTCGGTTTTTTAAAATTTCGAATGGCTGAAAAGTTCAATTTAGATCGCATGTATTCATGGATAACCTGCTCGCTGCAGGACTAAGTAATATTGTGAGATTGAAAAATCAGCATATTTTGCTGCGTGGTATTGAGAGTGCTAAAATTATCTCATGACTCCTGGGAAAAATCAAGGAATTGCTCTATATATTGACATAATAAACTTAATTGATTCCAAAATTTAATTCGAAAAGTTATTCTATTGAGATTGCATTTTGATTGTCTTTTTCAATGTCTGTAATAAATACCTGATGTCTTCAGATGATATTTCGTGAAAAATATACTGCGCCCCAATCGCAAGAATCTCATGATTACACGAATTCACGTGATAGAATATAATAGGTTGATTTCTGTCTCTTATCGCTTTCGGTTTTTTAAAATTTCAATTGGCTGAATAGTTCAATTTAGATCGCATATATTCATGAATAACTTGCTCGCTGCAGGACTAGGTAATATTGTGAGATTAAAAAATCAGCATATTTTGCTGCGTGGTTATAGGAGTGCGAAAATGATTTCTTGACTCCTGGGGAAAATCAAGGAATGGCTCTATATATTGACATAATAACCTTAATTGATTTGAAAATTCAATTCGAAAAGTTACTCGATTGAGATTGCATTTTGATTGTTGTTTTCAATGTCTGTAAGAAGTACCTGATGTCTTTAGTTGATATTTCGGGAAAAATATACTGCGCCTCAATCGCAAGAATCTCATGATTACACGAATTCATGTAATAGAATATGAGAGATTGATTTCTGTCTCTGTTCGCTTTCGGTTTTTTAAAATTTTAATTGGCTGAATAGTTCAATTTAGATCGCATGTATTTATGGATAACCTGCTCGCTGCAGGACTGGGTAATATTGGGAGATTGAAAAATCAGCATATTTTGCTGCGTGGTTATGAGAGTGCTAAAATGATCTCATGACTTCTGGGAAAAATCAAGGAATAGCTCTATATATAGAGACCTAATAACGTTAACTGATTCCAAAAATTAATTCGAAATGTTATTCTATTGAGATTGCATTTTGATTGATGTTTCCAATGTCTGTAAGAAATACCTGATGTCTTCAGATGATATTTCGTGAAAAATATACTGCGCCCTAATCGCAAGAATCTCATGATTACACGAATTCACGTGATAGAATATAATAGGTTGATTTCTGTCTCTGTTCGCTTTCGGTTTTTTAAAATTTCAATTGGCTGAATAGTTCAATTAAGATCGTATGTATTCATGGATAGCCTGCTCGATGCAGGACTGGGTTATATTGCGGAATTGAAAAATTAGCATATTTTGCTGCGTGGTTATAGGAGTGCTAAAATGATCTCATGACTCCTGGGAAAAATCAAGGAATGGCTCTATACCTTGACATAATAACGTTAATTGATTTGAAAATTTATTTCGAAAAGTTATTTTATTGAGATTGCATTTTGATTGTTGTTTTCAATGTCTGTAAGAAGTACTTGATGTCTTTAGCGGATATTTCGGGAAAAATATACTGCACCTCAATTGCAAGAATCTCATGATTACACGAATTCATGTAATAGAATATGAGAGGTTAATTTCTGTCTCTGTTCGCTTTCGGTTTTTTAAAATTTCAATTGGCTGCATAGTTTAATTTAGATCGCATGTATTCATGGATAACGTGCTCGCTGCAGGACTGAGTAATATTGAGAGATTAAAAAATCAGCATATTTTGCTGCGTGGTTATGGGAGTGCTAAAATGATCTCATGACTCCTGGGAAAAATCAAGGAATGGCTCTATATATTGACATAATAACCTTAATTGATTCCAAAATTTAATTCGAAAAGTTATTCTATTGAGATTGTATTTTGATTGTCTTTTTCAATGTTTGTAATAAATACCTGATGTCTTCAGATGATATTTCGTGAAAAATATACTGCGCCCCAATCGCAAGAATCTCATGATTACACGAATTCACGTGATAGAATATAATAGGTTGATTTCTGTCTCTGTTCGTTTTCGGTTTTCTAAAATTTCAATTAGCTGAATAGTTTAATTTAGATCGCATGTATTCATGGATAGCCTGCTCGCTGCAGGACTGGGTAATATTGCGAAATTGAAAAATAAGCATATTTTCTGCGTGGTTATAGGAGTGCTGAAATAATCTCATGACTCCCGGGGAAAATCAAGGAATGGCTCTATATATTGACATAATAACGTTAATTGATTTAAAAATTCAATTCGAAAAGTAATTCGATTGAGATTGCATTTTGATTGTTGTTTTCAATGTCTGTAAAAAATACCTGATGTCATCAGATGATATTTCGAGGAAAATATACTGCGCCTCAATCGCAAGAATTTCATGATTACACGAATTCACGTGATAGAATATAAGAGGTTCATTTCCGTATCTATTCGCTTTCGGTTATTTACAATTTTAATTCGCTGCATAGTCTAATTTAGATCGCATGTATTCATGGATAGCCTGCTCGCTGCAGGACTGAGTAATATTGCGAAATTGAAAAATTAGCATATTTTGCTGCGTGGTTATAGGAGTGCTAAAATTATCTCATGACTCCTGGGAAACATCAAGGAATGGCTCTATATATTGACATAATAACCTTAATTGATTTCAAAATTCAATTCGAAAAGTTACTCGATTGAGATTGCATTTTGATTGTTGTTTTCAATGTCTGTAAGAAGTACCTGATGTCTTTAGTTGATATTCCGGGAAAAATATACTGCGCCCCAATCGCAAGAATCTCATGATTACACGAATTCATGTAATAGAATATGAGAGGTTGATTTCTGTCTCTGTTCGCTTTCGGTTTTTTAAAATTTCAATTCGCTGAACAGTTCAATTTAGATCGCATGTCTTCATGAATAACTTGCTCACTGCAGGACTGGGTAATATTGTGAGATTAAAAAATCAGCATATTTTGCTGCGTGGTTATAGGAGTGCTAAAATGATCTCATGACTCCTGGGAAAAATCAAGGAATGGCTCTATATATTGACATAATAACGTTAACTGATTTGAAAATTCAATTTGAAAAACTATTCTATTGAGATTGCATTTTGATTGATGTTTTCAATTTCTGTAAGAAATACCTGATGTCTTCAGATGATATTTCGGGAAAAATATACTGCGCCGCAATCGCAAGAATCTCATGATTACACGAATTCACGTGATAGAATATAATAGGTTAATGTCTGTCTCTGTTCGTTTTCGGTTTTCTAAAATTTCAATTGGCTGAATAGTTAAATGTAGATCGCAAGTATTTATGGATAACCTGCCCGCTACAGGACTTGGTAATATTGCAAAATTGAAAAATCAGCATATTTTGCTGCGTGGCTACAAGAGTGCTGAATCAAATTCGTGACTCCTGGGAAAAATCAAGGAGTAGCTCTATACCTTGACATAATAACGTTAATTGATTTGAAAATTCAATTCGAAAAGTTATTCGATTGAGATTGCATTTTGATTGTTGTTTTCAATGTCTGTAAAAAATACCTGATGTCATCAGATGATATTTCGAGGAAAATATACTGCGCCTCAATCGCAAGAATTTCATGATTACACGAATTCACGTGATAGAATATAAGAGGTTCATTTCCGTATCTATTCGCTTTCGGTTATTTACAATTTTAATTCGCTGAATAGTTAAATGTAGATCGCAAGTATTTATGGATAACCTGCCCGCTACAGGACTTGGTAATATTGCAAAATTGAAAAATCAGCATATTTTGCTGCGTGGCTACAAGAGTGCTGAATCAAATTCGTGACTCCTGGGAAAAATCAAGGAGTAGCTCTATACCTTGACATAATAACGTTAATTGATTTGAAAATTCAATTCGAAAAGTTATTCGATTGAGATTGCATTTTGATTGTTGTTTTCAATGTCTGTAAAAAATACCTGATGTCATCAGATGATACTTCGAGCAAAATATAATGCGCCCCAATCGCAAGAATCTCATGATTACACGAATTCACGTGATAGAATATAATAGGTTGATTTCTGTCTCTGTTCGCTTTCGGTTTTTCAAAATTTCTATTCGCTAAACAGTTCAATGTAGATCGCATGTCTTCATGAATAACTTGCTCGCTGCAGGACTGGGTAATATTGTGAGATAAATAAATCAGCATATTTTGCTGCGTGGTTATAGAAGTGCTAAAATGATCTCATGACTCCTGGGGAAAATCAAGGAATGGCTCTATATATTGACATAATAACGTTAACTGATTTGAAAATTCAATTTGAAAAACTATTCTATTGAGATTGCATTATGATTGATGTTTTCAATTTCTGTAAGAAATACCTGATGTCTTCAGATGATATTTCGGGAAAAATATACTGCGCCTCAATCGCAAGAATCTCATGATTACACGAATTCATGTAATAGAATATGAGAGGTTGATTTCTGTCTCTGTTCGCTTTCGGTTTTTTAAAATTTCAATTGGCTAAATAGTTCAATTGAGATCGTATGTATTCATTGATAACCTGCTCGCTGCAGGACTGGGTAAGATTGTGAGATTGAAAAATCAGCATATTTTGCTGCGTGGTTATGAAAGTGCTAAAATGATCTTATGACTCCTGGGAAAAATCAAGGAATGGCTCTATATATAGAGACCTGATAACGTTAATTGATTCCAAAATTTAATTCGAAAAGTTATTCTATCGAGATTACATTTTGATTGTCTTTCTCAATGTCTGTAAGAAATACCTGATGTTTTCAGATGATATTTCGGAAAAAATATACTGCGCCCCAATCGCTAGAATCTCATGATTACACGAATTCACGTGATAGAATATCATAGGTTGATTTCTGTCTCTGTTCGCTTTCGGTTTTTTAAAATTTCTATTCGCTAAACAGTTCAATGTAGATCGCATGTCTTCATGAATAACTTGCTCGCTGCAGGACTGGGTAATATTGTGAGATAAATAAATCAGCATATTTTGCTGCGTGGTTATAGAAGTGCTAAAATGATCTCATGACTCCTGGGGAAAATCAAGGAATGGCTCTATATATTGACATAATAACGTTAACTGATTTGAAAATTCAATTTGAAAAACTATTCTATTGAGATTGCATTATGATTGATGTTTTCAATTTCTGTAAGAAATACCTGATGTCTTCAGATGATATTTAATGAAAAATATACTGCGCCTCAATCGCAAGAATCTCATGATTACACGAATTCATGTAATAGAATATGAGAGGTTGATTTCTGTCTCTGTTCGCTTTCGGTTTTTTAAAATTTCAATTGGCTAAATAGTTCAATTGAGATCGTATGTATTCATTGATAACCTGCTCGCTGCAGGACTGGGTAAGATTGTGAGATTGAAAAATCAGCATATTTTGCTGCGTGGTTATGAGAGTGCTAAAATGATCTTATGACTCCTGGGAAAAATCAAGGAATGGCTCTATATATAGAGACCTAATAACGTTAATTGATTCCAAAATTTAATTCGAAAAGTTATTCTATTGAGATTGCATTTTGATTGTCTTTCTCAATGTCTGTAAGAAATACCTGATGTTTTCAGATGATATTTCGGAAAAAATATACTGCGCCCCAATCGCTAGAATCTCATGATGACACGAATTCACGTGATAGAATATCATAGGTTGATTTCTGTCTCTGTTCGCTTTCGGTTTTTTAAAATTTTAATTAGCTGAATAGTTCAATTAAGATCGCATGTATATATGGATAGCCTGCTCGCTGCAGGACTAGGTAATATTGCGAAATTGAAAAATTAGCATATTTTGCTGCGTGGTTATAAGACTGCTAAAATGATCTCATGACTCCTTGGAAAAATCAAGGAATGGCTCTATATATTGACATAATCACTTTAATTGATTTGAAAATTGAATTCGAAAAGTTATTCGATTGAGATTGCATTTGGTTGTCTTTTTCAATGTCTGTAAGAAATTCCTGATGTCTTCAGATGATATTTCGTGAAAAATATACTGCGCCCCAATCGCAAAAATCTCATGATTACACGAATTCACGTGATAGAATATAATAGGTTGATTTCTGTCTCTGTTCGCTTTCGGTCTTTTAAAATTTCAATTAGCTGAATAGTTAAATTTAGATCGCAAGTTTTCATGGATAACCTGCTCGCTGCAGGACTGGGTAAGATTGTGAGATTGAAAAATCAGCATATTTTGCTGCGTCGTTATGAGAGTGCTAAAATGATCTTATGACTCCTGGGAAAAATAAAGGAATGGCTCTATATATAGAGACCTAATAACGTTAATTGATTCCAAAATTTAATTCGAAAAGTTATTCTATTGAGATTGCATTTTGATTGTCTTTCTCAATGTCTGTAAGAAATACCTGATGTTTTCAGATGATATTTCGGAAAAAATATACTGCGCCCCAATCGCTAGAATCTCATGATTACACGAATTCACGTGATAGAATATCATAGGTTGATTTCTGTCTCTGTTCGCTTTCGGTTTTTTAAAATTTTAATTAGCTGAATAGTTCAATTAAGATCGCATGTATATATGGATAGCCTGCTCGCTGCAGGACTAGGTAATATTGCGAAATTGAAAAATTAGCATATTTTGCTGCGTGGTTATAAGACTGCTAAAATGATCTCATGACTCCTTGGAAAAATCAAGGAATGGCTCTATATATTGACATAATCACTTTAATTGATTTGAAAATTCAATTCGAAAAGTTATTCGATTGAGATTGCATTTGGTTGTCTTTTTCAATGTCTGTAAGAAATTCCTGATGTCTTCAGATGATATTTCGTGAAAAATATACTGCGCCCCAATCGCAAAAATCTCATGATTACACGAATTCACGTGATAGAATATAATAGGTTGATTTCTGTCTCTGTTCGCTTTCGGTTTTTTAAAATTTCAATTGGCCAAACAGTTCAATTTAGATCGCATGTATTCAAGGTTAACCTGCTCGCTGCAGGACTGGGTAATATTGTGAGATTGAAAAATCAGCATATTTTGCTGCGTGGTTATAGGAGTGCGAAAATGATCTCATAACTCCTGGGGAAAATCAAGGAATGGCTCTATATAAAGACCTAATAACGTTAATTGATTCCAAAATTAAATTCGAAATGTTATTCTATTGAGATTGCATTTTGATTGATGTTTTCAATGTCTGAAAGAAATACCTGATGTCTGCAGATGATATTTCGGGAAAAATATACTGCGCCCCAATCGCAAGAATCTCATGATTACACGAATTCACGTGATAGAATATAATAGGTTGATGTCTGTCTCTGTTCGCTTTCGGTTTTCTAAAATTTCAATTGGCTGAATAGTTTAATTTGGATCGCATGTATTCATGGATAGCCTGCTCGCTGCAGGACTGAGTAATATTGCGAAATTGAAAAATTAGCATATTTTGCTGTGTGGTTATAGGAGTGCTAAAATTATCTCATGACTCCTGGGAAACATCAAGGAATGGCTCTATATATTGACATAATAAACTTAATTGATTCCAAAATTTAATTCGAAAAGTTATTCTATTGAGATTGCATGTTGATTGTCTTTTTCAATGTCTGTAAGAAATACCTGATGTCTTCAGATGATATTTCGTGAAAAATATACTGGGCCCCAATCGCAAGAATCTCATGATTACACGAATTCATGTAATAGAATATGAGAGGTTGATTTCTGTCTCTGTTCGCTTTCGGTTTTTTAAAATTTCAATTGGCTAAATAGTTCAATTGATATCGCATGTATTCATGGATAACCTGCTCGCTGCAGGACTGGATAATATTGTGAGATTGAAAAATCAGCATATTTTGCTGCGTGGTTACGAGAGTGCTAAAATGATCTCATGACTCCTGGGAAAAATCAAGGAATGGCTCTATATATTGACATAATAACCTTATCTGATTTGAAAATTCAATTCGAAGAGTTATTCGATTGAGATTGCATTTTGATTGTCTTTTTCAATGTCTGTAAGAAATACTTGATGTCTTCAGATGATATTTCGTGGAAAATATACTTCGACCCAATCGCACGAATCTCATGATTACACGAATTCACGTGATAGAATATAATAGGTTGATTTCTGTCTCTGTTCGCTTTCGGTTTTTAAAAATTTCAATTCGCTGAACAGTTCATTTTAGATCGCATGTCTTCATGAAGAACTTGCTCGCTGCAGGACTGGGTAATATTGTGAGATTAAAAAATCAGCATATTTTGCTGCGTGGTTATAGAAGTGCTAAAATGATCTCATGACTCCTGGGAAAAATCAAGGAATGGCTCTATATATTGACATAATGACGTTAACTGATTTGAAAATTCAATTTGAAAAACTATTCTATTGAGATTGCATTTTGATTGATGTTTTCAATTTCTGTAAGAAATACCTGATGTCTTCAGATGATATTTCGGGAAAAATATACTGCGCCCAATCGCAAGAATCTCATGATTACACGAATTCAAGTGATAGAATATAATAGGTTGATGTCTGTCTCTGTTCGCTTTCGGTTTTCTAAAATTTCAATTGGCTGAATAGTTTAATTTAGATCGCATGTATTCATGGATAGCCTGCTCGCTGCAGGACTGGGTAATATTGCGAAATTGAAAAATAAGCATATTTTCTGCGTGGTTATAGGAGTGCTGAAATAATCTCATGACTCCCGGGGAAAATCAAGGAATGGCTCTATATATTGACATAATAACGTTAATTGATTTAAAAATTCAATTCGAAAAGTAATTCGATTGAGATTGCATTTTGATTGTTGTTTTTAATGTCTGTAAAAAATACCTGATGTCATCACATGATATTTCGAGGAAAATATACTGCGCCTCAATCGCAAGAATTTCATGATTACACGAATTCACGTGATAGAATATAAGAGGTTCATTTCCGTATCTATTCGCTTTCGGTTATTTACAATTTTAATTCGCTTAATAGTTAAATTTAGATCGCAAGTATTTATGGATAACCTGCCCGCTACAGGACTTGGTAATATTGCAAAATTGAAAAATCAGCATATTTTGCTGCGTGGTTACAAGAGTGCTGAATCAAATTCGTGACTCCTGGGAAAAATCAAGGAGTAGCTCTATACCTTGACATAATAACGTTAATTGATTTGAAAATTCAATTCGAAAAGTTATTCCATTGAGATTGCATTTTGATTGTTGTTTTCAATGTCTGTAAAAAATACCTGATGTCATCAGATGATATTTCGAGCAAAATATAATGCGCCCCAATCGCAAGAATTTCATGATTCCACGAATTCATGTGATAGAATATGAGAGGTTGATTTCTGTCTCTGTTCGCTTTCGGTTTTTTAAAATTTCAATTGGCTAATTTGTTCAATTTAGATCACATGTATTCATGGATCACCTGCTCGCTGCAGGACTGGGTAATATTGTGAGATTGAAAAATCAGCATATTTTGCTGCGTGGTTATAGGAGTGCTAAAATGATCTCATGACTCCTGGGGAAAATCAAGGAATGGCTCTATATATAGACCTAATAACGTTAATTGATTCCAAAATTTAATTCGAAATGTTATTCTATTGAGATTGCATTTTGATTGATGTGTTTAATGTCTGTAAGGAATACCTGCTGTCTTCAGATGATATTTCGGGAAAAATATACTGCGCCGAAATCGCAAGAATCTCATGATTACACGAATTCACGTGATAGAATATAATAGGTTGATTTCTGTCTCTGTTCGCTTTCGGTTTTCTAAAATTTCAATTCGCTGAACAGTTCAATTTAGATCACATGTATTCATGGATAGCCTGCTCGCTGCAGGACTGGGTAATATTGCGAAATTGAAAAATTAGCATATTTTGCTGCGTGGTTATAAGAGTGCTAAAATGATCTCATGACTCCTGGGAAAAATCAAGGAATGGCTCTATATATTGACATAATAACGTTAACTGATTTGTAAATTCAATTTGAAAAACTATTCTATTGAGATTGCATTTTGATTGATGTTTTCAATTGCTATAAGAAATACCTGACGTCTTCAGATGATATTTCGGGAAAAATATACGGCGCCCCAATCGCATGAATCTCATGATTACACGAATTCACGTGATAGAATATAATAGGTTGATGTCTGTCTCTGTTCGCTTTCGATTTTCTAAAATTTCAATTGGCTGAATAGTTTTATTTAGATCGCATGTATTCATGGATAGCCTGCTTGCTGCAGGACTGGGTAATATTGCGAAGTTGAAAAATAAGCATATTTTGCTGCGTGGTTATAAGAGTGCTAAAATGAGCTCATGACTCCCGGGGAAAAGTAAGGAATAGCTCTATATATTGACATAATAACGTTAATTGATCTAACAATTTATTTCGAAAAGTTATTCGATTGAGATTGCATTTTGATTGTTGTTTTCAATGTCTGTAAAAAATACCTGATGTCTTCAGATGATATATCGGGAAAAATATACTGCGCCTCAATCGCAAGAATCTCATGATTACACGAATTCATGTAATAGAATATAATAGGTTGATTTCAGTCTCTGTTCGTTTTCTGTTTTTTCAAATTTTAATTGGCTAAATAGTTCAATTTAGATCGCATGTATTCATGTATAACCTGCTCGCTGCAGGACTGGGTAATATTGTGAGATTGAAAAATCAGCATATTTTGCTGCGTGGTTATAGGAGTGCTAAAATGATCTCATGAGTCCTAGGAAAAATCAAGGAATGGCTCTATATATTGACATAATAAACTTAATTGATTCCAAAATTTAATTCGAAAAGTTATTCTATTGAGATTGCATTTTGATTGTCTTTTTCAATGTCTGTAAGAAATAACTGATGTCTTCAGATGATATTTCGTGAAAAGTATACTGCGCCCCAATCGCAAGAATCTCATGATTCCACGAATTTACGTGATAGAATATAATAGCTTGATTTCTGTCTCTGTTCGCTTTCGGTTTATTAAAATTTCAATTGGCTGAATAGTTCAATTTAGATCGCATGTATTCATGGATAGACTGCTCGCTGCAGGACTGGGTATTATTGTAAAATTGAAAAATTAGCATATTTTGCTGGCTGGTTATAAGAGTGCTAAAATGATCTCATGACTCCTGGGAGAAATCAAGGAATCGCTCTATATATTGACATAATAACCTTAATTGATTTGAAAATTCAATTCGAAAAGTTATTCGATTGAGATTGCATTTTGATTGTTGTTGTCAATGTCTGTAAAAAATACTTGATGTCATCAGATGATATTTCGAGGAAAATATACTGCGCCCAAATCGCAAGAATTTCATGATAACACGAATTTACGTGATAGAATATAAGAGGTTGATATCCGGATCTATTCGCTTGCGGTTATTTAAAATTTGAATTCGCTGAATAGTTAAATTTAGATCGCAAGTATTCATGGATAACCTGCCCGCCACAGAACTTGGTAATATTGCAAAATTGAAAAATCAGCATATTTTGCTGCGTGGTTACAAAAGTGCTGAAACAAATTCATGACTCCTGGGAAAAATCAAGGAGTAGCTCTATACTTTGACATAATAACGTTAATTGATTTGAAAATTTAATTCGAAAAGTTATTTTATTGAGATTGCATTTTAATTGTTGTTTTCAATGTCTGTAAGAAGTACCTGATGTCTTTAGCGGATATTTCGGCTAAAATATACTGCGCCTCAATCGCAAGAATCTCATGATTACACGAATTCATGTAAAAGAATATGAGAGGTTGTTTCCTGTCTCTGTTCGCTTTCGGTTTTTTAAAATTTCAATTAGCTAAATAGTTTCATTTAGATCGCATGTATTCATGGATTACCTGCTCGCTGCAGGACTGGGTAATATTGTGAGATTGAAAAATCAGCATATTTTGCTGCGTGGTTATAGGAGTGCTAAAATGATCTCATGAATCCTGGGAAAAATCAAGGAATGGCTCTATATATTGACATAATAACGTTAACTGATTTGAAAATTCAATTTGAAATACTATTCTATTGAGATTGCATTTTGATTGATGTTTTCAATGTCTGTAAGAAATACTTGATGTCTTCAGATGATATTTCGGGAAAAATATACTGCGCCCGAATCGCAAGAATCTCATGATTACACGAATTCACGTGATAGAATATAAGAGGTTGATTTCCGTATCTATTCGCTTGCGGTTATTTAAAATTTGAATTCGCTGAATAGTTAAATTTAGATCGCAAGTATTCATGGATAACCTGCCCGCTACAGGACTTGGTAATATTGAAAATTGAAAAATCAGCATATTTTGCTGCGTGGTTACAAGAGTGCTGAAACAAATTCATGACTTCTGGGAAAAATCAAGGAGTAGCTCTATACCTTGACATAATAACGTTAATTGATTTGCAAATTCAATTCGAAAAGTTATTCGATTGAGATTGCATTTTGATTGTTGTTTTCAATGTCTGTAAAAAATACCTAATGTCATCAGATGATATTTCGAGGAAAATATACTGCGCCCCAATCGCAAGAATTTCATGGTTACACGAATTCATGTAATAGAATATTAGAGGTTGATTTCTGTCTCTCTTCGCTTTCGGTTTTTTAAAATTTCGAATGGCTGAAAAGTTCAATTTAGATCGCATGTATTCATGGATAACCTGCTCGCTGCAGGACTAAGTAATATTGTGAGATTGAAAAATCAGCATATTTTGCTGCGTGGTATTGAGAGTGCTAAAATTATCTCATGACTCCTGGGAAAAATCAAGGAATTGCTCTATATATTGACATAATAAACTTAATTGATTCCAAAATTTAATTCGAAAAGTTATTCTATTGAGATTGCATTTTGATTGTCTTTTTCAATGTCTGTAATAAATACCTGATGTCTTCAGATGATATTTCGTGAAAAATATACTGCGCCCCAATCGCAAGAATCTCATGATTACACGAATTCACGTGATAGAATATAATAGGTTGATTTCTGTCTCTTATCGCTTTCGGTTTTTTAAAATTTCAATTGGCTGAATAGTTCAATTTAGATCGCATATATTCATGAATAACTTGCTCGCTGCAGGACTAGGTAATATTGTGAGATTAAAAAATCAGCATATTTTGCTGCGTGGTTATAGGAGTGCGAAAATGATTTCTTGACTCCTGGGGAAAATCAAGGAATGGCTCTATATATAGACCTAATAACGTTAATCGATTCCAAAATTAAATTTGAAATGTTATTCTATTGAGATTGCATTTTGATTGATGTTTCCAATGTCTGTAAGAAATACCTGATGTCTTCAGATGATATTTCGGGAAAAATATACTGCGCCCCAATCGCAAGAATCTCATGATTACACGAATTCACGTGATACATTATAATAGGTTGATGTCTGTCTCTGTTCGCTTTCGGTTTTCTAAAATTTCAATTGGCTGAATAGTTTAATTTGGATCGCATGTATTCATGGATAGCCTGCTCGCTGCAGGACTGAGTAATATTGCGAAATTGAAAAATTAGCATATTTTGCTGCGTGGTTATAGGAGTGCTAAAATTATCTCATGACTCCTGGGAAACATCAAGGAATGGCTCTATATATTGACATAATAACCTTAATTGATTTGAAAATTCAATTCGAAAAGTTACTCGATTGAGATTGCATTTTGATTGTTGTTTTCAATGTCTGTAAGAAGTACCTGATGTCTTTAGTTGATATTTCGGGAAAAATATACTGCGCCTCAATCGCAAGAATCTCATGATTACACGAATTCATGTAATAGAATATGAGAGATTGATTTCTGTCTCTGTTCGCTTTCGGTTTTTTAAAATTTTAATTGGCTGAATAGTTCAATTTAGATCGCATGTATTTATGGATAACCTGCTCGCTGCAGGACTGGGTAATATTGGGAGATTGAAAAATCAGCATATTTTGCTGCGTGGTTATGAGAGTGCTAAAATGATCTCATGACTTCTGGGAAAAATCAAGGAATAGCTCTATATATAGAGACCTAATAACGTTAACTGATTCCAAAAATTAATTCGAAATGTTATTCTATTGAGATTGCATTTTGATTGATGTTTCCAATGTCTGTAAGAAATACCTGATGTCTTCAGATGATATTTCGTGAAAAATATACTGCGCCCTAATCGCAAGAATCTCATGATTACACGAATTCACGTGATAGAATATAATAGGTTGATTTCTGTCTCTGTTCGCTTTCGGTTTTTTAAAATTTCAATTGGCTGAATAGTTCAATTAAGATCGTATGTATTCATGGATAGCCTGCTCGATGCAGGACTGGGTTATATTGCGGAATTGAAAAATTAGCATATTTTGCTGCGTGGTTATAGGAGTGCTAAAATGATCTCATGACTCCTGGGAAAAATCAAGGAATGGCTCTATACCTTGACATAATAACGTTAATTGATTTGAAAATTTATTTCGAAAAGTTATTTTATTGAGATTGCATTTTGATTGTTGTTTTCAATGTCTGTAAGAAGTACTTGATGTCTTTAGCGGATATTTCGGGAAAAATATACTGCACCTCAATTGCAAGAATCTCATGATTACACGAATTCATGTAATAGAATATGAGAGGTTAATTTCTGTCTCTGTTCGCTTTCGGTTTTTTAAAATTTCAATTGGCTGCATAGTTTAATTTAGATCGCATGTATTCATGGATAACGTGCTCGCTGCAGGACTGAGTAATATTGAGAGATTAAAAAATCAGCATATTTTGCTGCGTGGTTATGGGAGTGCTAAAATGATCTCATGACTCCTGGGAAAAATCAAGGAATGGCTCTATATATTGACATAATAACCTTAATTGATTCCAAAATTTAATTCGAAAAGTTATTCTATTGAGATTGTATTTTGATTGTCTTTTTCAATGTTTGTAATAAATACCTGATGTCTTCAGATGATATTTCGTGAAAAATATACTGCGCCCCAATCGCAAGAATCTCATGATTACACGAATTCACGTGATAGAATATAATAGGTTGATTTCTGTCTCTGTTCGTTTTCGGTTTTCTAAAATTTCAATTAGCTGAATAGTTTAATTTAGATCGCATGTATTCATGGATAGCCTGCTCGCTGCAGGACTGGGTAATATTGCGAAATTGAAAAATAAGCATATTTTCTGCGTGGTTATAGGAGTGCTGAAATAATCTCATGACTCCCGGGGAAAATCAAGGAATGGCTCTATATATTGACATAATAACGTTAATTGATTTAAAAATTCAATTCGAAAAGTAATTCGATTGAGATTGCATTTTGATTGTTGTTTTCAATGTCTGTAAAAAATACCTGATGTCATCAGATGATATTTCGAGGAAAATATACTGCGCCTCAATCGCAAGAATTTCATGATTACACGAATTCACGTGATAGAATATAAGAGGTTCATTTCCGTATCTATTCGCTTTCGGTTATTTACAATTTTAATTCGCTGCATAGTTTAATTTAGATCGCATGTATTCATGGATAGCCTGCTCGCTGCAGGACTGAGTAATATTGCGAAATTGAAAAATTAGCATATTTTGCTGCGTGGTTATAGGAGTGCTAAAATTATCTCATGACTCCTGGGAAACATCAAGGAATGGCTCTATATATTGACATAATAACCTTAATTGATTTCAAAATTCAATTCGAAAAGTTACTCGATTGAGATTGCATTTTGATTGTTGTTTTCAATGTCTGTAAGAAGTACCTGATGTCTTTAGTTGATATTCCGGGAAAAATATACTGCGCCCCAATCGCAAGAATCTCATGATTACACGAATTCATGTAATAGAATATGAGAGGTTGATTTCTGTCTCTGTTCGCTTTCGGTTTTTTAAAATTTCAATTCGCTGAACAGTTCAATTTAGATCGCATGTCTTCATGAATAACTTGCTCACTGCAGGACTGGGTAATATTGTGAGATTAAAAAATCAGCATATTTTGCTGCGTGGTTATAGGAGTGCTAAAATGATCTCATGACTCCTGGGAAAAATCAAGGAATGGCTCTATATATTGACATAATAACGTTAACTGATTTGAAAATTCAATTTGAAAAACTATTCTATTGAGATTGCATTTTGATTGATGTTTTCAATTTCTGTAAGAAATACCTGATGTCTTCAGATGATATTTCGGGAAAAATATACTGCGCCGCAATCGCAAGAATCTCATGATTACACGAATTCACGTGATAGAATATAATAGGTTAATGTCTGTCTCTGTTCGTTTTCGGTTTTCTAAAATTTCAATTGGCTGAATAGTTAAATGTAGATCGCAAGTATTTATGGATAACCTGCCCGCTACAGGACTTGGTAATATTGCAAAATTGAAAAATCAGCATATTTTGCTGCGTGGCTACAAGAGTGCTGAATCAAATTCGTGACTCCTGGGAAAAATCAAGGAGTAGCTCTATACCTTGACATAATAACGTTAATTGATTTGAAAATTCAATTCGAAAAGTTATTCGATTGAGATTGCATTTTGATTGTTGTTTTCAATGTCTGTAAAAAATACCTGATGTCATCAGATGATATTTCGAGGAAAATATACTGCGCCTCAATCGCAAGAATTTCATGATTACACGAATTCACGTGATAGAATATAAGAGGTTCATTTCCGTATCTATTCGCTTTCGGTTATTTACAATTTTAATTCGCTGAATAGTTAAATGTAGATCGCAAGTATTTATGGATAACCTGCCCGCTACAGGACTTGGTAATATTGCAAAATTGAAAAATCAGCATATTTTGCTGCGTGGCTACAAGAGTGCTGAATCAAATTCGTGACTCCTGGGAAAAATCAAGGAGTAGCTCTATACCTTGACATAATAACGTTAATTGATTTGAAAATTCAATTCGAAAAGTTATTCGATTGAGATTGCATTTTGATTGTTGTTTTCAATGTCTGTAAAAAATACCTGATGTCATCAGATGATACTTCGAGCAAAATATAATGCGCCCCAATCGCAAGAATTTCATGATTCCACGAATTCATGTAATAGAATATGAGAGGTTGATTTCTGTCTCTGTTCGCTTTCGGTTTTTTAAAATTTCAATTGGCTAATTTATTCAATTTAGATCGCATGTATTCATGGATCACCTGCTCGCTGCAGGACTGGGTAATATTGTGAGATTGAAAAATCAGCATATTTTGCTGCGTGGTTATATGAGTGCTAAAATGATACCATGACTCCTGGGGAAAATCAAGGAATGGCTCTATATATTGACATAATAAACTTAATTGATTCCAAAATTTAATTCGAAAAGTTATTCTATTGAGATTGCATTTTGATTGTCTTTTTCAATGTCTGTAAGAAATACCTGATGTCTTCAGATGATATTTCGTGAAAAATATACTGGGCCCCAATCGCAAGAATCTCATGATTACACGAATTCATGTAATAGAATATGAAAGGTTGATTTCTGTCTCTGTTCGCTTTCGGTTTTTTAAAATTTCAATTGGCTAAATAGTTCAATTGATATCGCATGTATTCATGGATAACCTGCTCGCTGCAGGACTGGATAATATTGTGAGATTGAAAAATCAGCATATTTTGCTGCGTGGTTACGAGAGTGCTAAAATGATCTCATGACTCCTGGGAAAAATCAAGGAATGGCTCTATATATTGACATAATAACCTTATCTGATTTGAAAATTCAATTCGAAGAGTTATTCGATTGAGATTGCATTTTGATTGTCTTTTTCAATGTCTGTAAGAAATACTTGACGTCTTCAGATGATATTTCGTGGAAAATATACTTCGACCCAATCGCAAGAATCTCATGATTACACGAATTCACGTGATAGAATATAATAGGTTGATTTCTGTCTCTGTTCGCTTTCGGTTTTTAAAAATTTCAATTCGCTGAACAGTTCATTTTAGATCGCATGTCTTCATGAAGAACTTGCTCGCTGCAGGACTGGGTAATATTGTGAGATTAAAAAATCAGCATATTTTGCTGCGTGGTTATAGAAGTGCTAAAATGATCTCATGACTCCTGGGAAAAATCAAGGAATGGCTCTATATATTGACATAATGACGTTAACTGATTTGAAAATTCAATTTGAAAAAATATTCTATTGAGATTGCATTTTGATTGATGTTTTCAATTTCTGTAAGAAATACCTGATGTCTTCAGATGATATTTCGGGAAAAATATACTGCGCCCCAATCGCAAGAATCTCATGATTACACGAATTCAAGTGATAGAATATAATAGGTTGATGTCTGTCTCTGTTCGCTTTCGGTTTTCTAAAATTTCAATTGGCTGAATAGTTTAATTTAGATCGCATGTATTCATGGATAGCCTGCTCGCTGCAGGACTGGGTAATATTGCGAAATTGAAAAATAAGCATATTTTCTGCGTGGTTATAGGAGTGCTGAAATAATCTCATGACTCCCGGGGAAAATCAAGGAATGGCTCTATATATTGACATAATAACGTTAATTGATTTAAAAATTCAATTCGAAAAGTAATTCGATTGAGATTGCATTTTGATTGTTGTTTTTAATGTCTGTAAAAAATACCTGATGTCATCAGATGATATTTCGAGGAAAATATACTGCGCCTCAATCGCAAGAATTTCATGATTACACGAATTCACGTGATAGAATATAAGAGGTTCATTTCCGTATCTATTCGCTTTCGGTTATTTACAATTTTAATTCGCTTAATAGTTAAATTTAGATCGCAAGTATTTATGGATAACCTGCCCGCTACAGGACTTGGTAATATTGCAAAATTGAAAAATCAGCATATTTTGCTGCGTGGTTACAAGAGTGCTGAATCAAATTCGTGACTCCTGGGAAAAATCAAGGAGTAGCTCTATACCTTGACATAATAACGTTAATTGATTTGAAAATTCAATTCGAAAAGTTATTCCATTGAGATTGCATTTTGATTGTTGTTTTCAATGTCTGTAAAAAATACCTGATGTCATCAGATGATATTTCGAGCAAAATATAATGCGCCCCAATCGCAAGAATTTCATGATTCCACGAATTCATGTGATAGAATATGAGAGGTTGATTTCTGTCTCTGTTCGCTTTCGGTTTTTTAAAATTTCAATTGGCTAATTTGTTCAATTTAGATCGCATGTATTCATGGATCACCTGCTCGCTGCAGGACTGGGTAATATTGTGAGATTGAAAAATCAGCATATTTTGCTGCGTGGTTATAGGAGTGCTAAAATGATCTCATGACTCCTGGGGAAAATCAAGGAATGGCTCTATATATAGACCTAATAACGTTAATTGATTCCAAAATTTAATTCGAAATGTTATTCTATTGAGATTGCATTTTGATTGATGTGTTTAATGTCTGTAAGGAATACCTGATGTCTTCAGATGATATTTCGGGAAAAATATACTGCGCCAAAATCGCAAGAATCTCATGATTACACGAATTCACGTGATAGAATATAATAGGTTGATTTCTGTCTCTGTTCGCTTTCGGTTTTCTAAAATTTCAATTCGCTGAACAGTTCAATTTAGATCACATGTATTCATGGATAGCCTGCTCGCTGCAGGACTGGGTAACATTGCGAAATTGAAAAATTAGCATATTTTGCTGCGTGGTTATAAGAGTGCTAAAATGATCTCATGACTCCTGGGAAAAATCAAGGAATGGCTCTATATATTGACATAATAACGTTAACTGATTTGTAAATTCAATTTGAAAAACTATTCTATTGAGATTGCATTTTGATTGATGTTTTCAATTGCTATAAGAAATACCTGACGTCTTCAGATGATATTTCGGGAAAAATATACGGCGCCCCAATCGCATGAATCTCATGATTACACGAATTCACGTGATAGAATATAATAGGTTGATGTCTGTCTCTGTTCGCTTTCGATTTTCTAAAATTTCAATTGGCTGAATAGTTTTATTTAGATCGCATGTATTCATGGATAGCCTGCTTGCTGCAGGACTGGGTAATATTGCGAAGTTGAAAAATAAGCATATTTTGCTGCGTGGTTATAAGAGTGCTAAAATGAGCTCATGACTCCCGGGGAACAGTAAGGAATAGCTCTATATATTGACATAATAACGTTAATTGATCTAACAATTTATTTCGAAAAGTTATTCGATTGAGATTGCATTTTGATTGTTGTTTTCAATGTCTGTAAAAAATACCTGATGTCATCAGATGATATTTTGGGAAAAATATACTGCGCCCCAATCGCAAGAATCTCATAATTACACGAATTTACGTAATAGAATAAAAAAGGTTGATTTTCGTATCTATTCACTTTCGGTTATTTAAAATTTTAATTTGCTGAATAGTTAAATTTAGATCGCAAGTATTTATGGATAACCTGCCCGCTACAGGACTTGGTAATATTGCAAAATTAAAAAATCAGCATATTTTGCTTCGTGGTTATAGGAGTGCTAAAATGATCTCATGACTCCCAGGGAAAATCAAGGAATAGCTCTATACCTTGACATAATAACGTTAATTGATTTGAAAATTTAAATCGAAAAGTTATTTTATTGAGATTGCATTTTGATTGTCTTTTTCAATGTCTGTAAGAAATACCTGATGTCTTCAGATGATATATCGGGAAAAATATACTGCGCCTCAATCGCAAGAATCTCATGATTACACGAATTCATGTAATAGAATATAATAGGTTGATTTCAGTCTCTGTTCGTTTTCTGTTTTTTCAAATTTTATTTGGCTAAATAGTTCAATTTAGATCGCATGTATTCATGTATAACCTGCTCGCTGCAGGACTGGGTAATATTGTGAGATTGAAAAATCAGCATATTTTGCTGCGTGGTTATAGGAGTGCTAAAATGATCTCATGAGTCCTAGGAAAAATCAAGGAATGGCTCTATATATTGACATAATAAACTTAATTGATTCCAAAATTTAATTCGAAAAGTTATTCTATTGAGATTGCATTTTGATTGTCTTTTTCAATGTCTGTAAGAAATAACTGATGTCTTCAGATGATATTTCGTGAAAAGTATACTGCGCCCCAATCGCAAGAATCTCATGATTCCACGAATTTACGTGATAGAATATAATAGCTTGATTTCTGTCTCTGTTCGCTTTCGGTTTATTAAAATTTCAATTGGCTGAATAGTTCAATTTAGATCGCATGTATTCATGGATAGACTGCTCGCTGCAGGACTGGGTATTATTGTAAAATTGAAAAATTAGCATATTTTGCTGGCTGGTTATAAGAGTGCTAAAATGATCTCATGACTCCTGGGAAAAATCAAGGAATCGCTCTATATATTGACATAATAACCTTAATTGATTTGAAAATTCAATTCGAAAAGTTATTCGATTGAGATTGCATTTTGATTGTTGTTGTCAATGTCTGTAAAAAATACTTGATGTCATCAGATGATATTTCGAGGAAAATATACTGCGCCCAAATCGAAAGAATTTCATGATAACACGAATTTACGTGATAGAATATAAGAGGTTGATTTCCGGATCTATTCGCTTGCGGTTATTTAAAATTTGAATTCGCTGAATAGTTAAATTTAGATCGCAAGTATTCATGGATAACCTGCCCGCTACAGAACTTGGTAATATTGCAAAATTGAAAAATCAGCATATTTTGCTGCGTGGTTACAAAAGTGCTGAAACAAATTCATGACTCCTGGGAAAAATCAAGGAGTAGCTCTATACTTTGACATAATAACGTTAATAGATTTGAAAATTTAATTCGAAAAGTTATTTTATTGAGATTGCATTTTAATTGTTGTTTTCAATGTCTGTAAGAAGTACCTGATGTCTTTAGCGGATATTTCGGCTGAAATATACTGCGCCTCAATCGCAAGAATCTCATGATTACACGAATTCATGTAAAAGAATATGAGAGGTTGTTTCCTGTCTCTGTTCGCTTTCGGTTTTTAAAAATTTCAATTAGCTAAATAGTTTCATTTAGATCGCATGTATTCATGGATTACCTGCTCGCTGCAGGACTGGGTAATATTGTGAGATTGAAAAATCAGCATATTTTGCTGCGTGGTTATAGGAGTGCTAAAATGATCTCATGAATCCTGGGAAAAATCAAGGAATGGCTCTATATATTGACATAATAACGTTAACTGATTTGAAAATTCAATTTGAAATACTATTCTATTGAGATTGCATTTTGATTGATGTTTTCAATGTCTGTAAGAAATACTTGATGTCTTCAGATGATATTTCGGGAAAAATATACTGCGCCCGAATCGCAAGAATCTCATGATTACACGAATTCACGTGATAGAATATAAGAGGTTGATTTCCGTATCTATTCGCTTGCGGTTATTTAAAATTTGAATTCGCTGAATAGTTAAATTTAGATCGCAAGTATTCATGGATAACCTGCCCGCTACAGGACTTGGTAATATTGAAAATTGAAAAATCAGCATATTTTGCTGCGTGGTTACAAGAGTGCTGAAACAAATTCATGACTTCTGGGAAAAATCAAGGAGTAGCTCTATACCTTGACATAATAACGTTAATTGATTTGCAAATTCAATTCGAAAAGTTATTCGATTGAGATTGCATTTTGATTGTTGTTTTCAATGTCTGTAAAAAATACCTAATGTCATCAGATGATATTTCGAGGAAAATATACTGCGCCCCAATCGCAAGAATTTCATGGTTACACGAATTCATGTAATAGAATATTAGAGGTTGATTTCTGTCTCTCTTCGCTTTCGGTTTTTTAAAATTTCGAATGGCTGAAAAGTTCAATTTAGATCGCATGTATTCATGGATAACCTGCTCGCTGCAGGACTGAGTAATATTGTGAGATTGAAAAATCAGCATATTTTGCTGCGTGGTATTGAGAGTGCTAAAATTATCTCATGACTCCTGGGAAAAATCAAGGAATGGCTCTATATATTGACATAATAAACTTAATTGATTCCAAAATTTAATTCGAAAAGTTATTCTATTGAGATTGCATTTTGATTGTCTTTTTCAATGTCTGTTATAAATACCTGATGTCTTCAGATGATATTTCGTGAAAAATATACTGCGCCCCAATCGCAAGAATCTCATGATTACACGAATTCACGTGATAGAATATAATAGGTTGATTTCTGTCTCTTATCGCTTTCGGTTTTTTAAAATTTCAATTGGCTGAATAGTTCAATTTAGATCGCATATATTCATGAATAACTTGCTCGCTGCAGGACTAGGTAATATTGTGAGATTAAAAAATCAGCATATTTTGCTGCGTGGTTATAGGAGTGCGAAAATGATTTCTTGACTCCTGGGGAAAATCAAGGAATGGCTCTATATATAGACCTAATAACGTTAATCGATTCCAAAATTAAATTTGAAATGTTATTCTATTGAGATTGCATTTTGATTGATGTTTCCAATGTCTGTAAGAAATACCTGATGTCTTCAGATGATATTTCGGGAAAAATATACTGCGCCCCAATCGCAAGAATCTCATGATTACACGAATTCACGTGATACATTATAATAGGTTGATGTCTGTCTCTGTTCGCTTTCGGTTTTCTAAAATTTCAATTGGCTGAATAGTTTAATTTGGATCGCATGTATTCATGGATAGCCTGCTCGCTGCAGGACTGAGTAATATTGCGAAATTGAAAAATTAGCATATTTTGCTGCGTGGTTATAGGAGTGCTAAAATTATCTCATGACTCCTGGGAAACATCAAGGAATGGCTCTATATATTGACATAATAACCTTAATTGATTTGAAAATTCAATTCGAAAAGTTACTCGATTGAGATTGCATTTTGATTGTTGTTTTCAATGTCTGTAAGAAGTACCTGATGTCTTCAGTTGATATTTCGGGAAAAATATACTGCGCCTCAATCGCAAGAATCTCATGATTACACGAATTCATGTAATAGAATATGAGAGGTTGATTTCTGTCTCTGTTCGCTTTCGGTTTTTTAAAATTTCAATTGGCTGAATAGTTCAATTTAGATCGCATGTATTTATGGATAACCTGCTCGCTGCAGGACTGGGTAATATTGGGAGATTGAAAAATCAGCATATTTTGCTGCGTGGTTATGAGAGTGCTAAAATGATCTCATGACTTCTGGGAAAAATCAAGGAATAGCTCTATATATAGAGACCTAATAACGTTAACTGATTCCAAAAATTAATTCGAAATGTTATTCTATTGAGATTGCATTTTGATTGATGTTTCCAATGTCTGTAAGAAATACCTGATGTCTTCAGATGATATTTCGTGAAAAATATACTGCGCCCTAATCGCAAGAATCTCATGATTACACGAATTCACGTGATAGAATATAATAGGTTGATTTCTGTCTCTGTTCGCTTTCGGTTTTTTAAAATTTCAATTGGCTGAATAGTTCAATTAAGATCGTATGTATTCATGGATAGCCTGCTCGATGCAGGACTGGGTTATATTGCGGAATTGAAAAATTAGCATATTTTGCTGCGTGGTTATAGGAGTGCTAAAATGATCTCATGACTCCTGGGAAAAATCAAGGAATGGCTCTATATATTGACATAATAACGTTAATTGATTTAAAAATTCAATTCGAAAAGTTATTCGATTGAGATTGCATTTTGATTGTTGTTTTCAATGTCCGTAAAAAATACCTGATGTCATCAGATGATATTTCGAGGAAAATATACTGCGCCCCAATCGCAAGAATTTCATGATTACACGAATTCACGTGATAGAATATAAATGGTTGATTTCCGTATCTATTCGCTTTCGGTTATTTAAAATTTTAATTCGCTGAATAGTTAAATTTAGATCGCAAGTATTTATGGATAACCTTCCCGCTACAGGACTTTGTAATATTGCAAAATTGAAAACTCAGCATATTTTGCTGCGTGGTTACAAGAGTGCTGAAACAAATTCATGACTCCTGGGGAAAATCAAGGAGTAGCTCTATACCTTGACATAATAACGTTAATTGATTTGAAAATTTATTTCGAAAAGTTATTTTATTGAGATTGCATTTTGATTGTTGTTTTCAATGTCTGTAAGAAGTACTTGATGTCTTTAGCGGATATTTCGGGAAAAATATACTGCGCCTCAATTGCAAGAATCTCATGATTACACGAATTCATGTAATAGAATATGAGAGGTTAATTTCTGTCTCTGTTCGCTTTCGGTTTTTTAAAATTTCAATTGGCTGCATAGTTTAATTTAGATCGCATGTATTCATGGATAACGTGCTCGCTGCAGGACTGAGTAATATTGTGAGATTAAAAAATCAGCATATTTTGCTGCGTGGTTATGGGAGTGCTAAAATGATCTCATGACTCCTGGGAAAAATCAAGGAATGGCTCTATATATTGACATAATAACCTTAATTGATTCCAAAATTTAATTCGAAAAGTTATTCTATTGAGATTGCATTTTGATTGTCTTTTTCAATGTCTGTAAAAAATACCTGATGTCATCAGATGATATTTCGAGGAAAATATACTGCGCCTCAATCGCAAGAATTTCATGATTACACGAATTCACGTGATAGAATATAAGAGGTTCATTTCCGTATCTATTCGCTTTCGGTTATTTACAATTTTAATTCGCTGCATAGTTTAATTTAGATCGCATGTATTCATGGATAGCCTGCTCGCTGCAGGACTGAGTAATATTGCGAAATTGAAAAATTAGCATATTTTGCTGCGTGGTTATAGGAGTGCTAAAATTATCTCATGACTCCTGGGAAACATCAAGGAATGGCTCTATATATTGACATAATAACCTTAATTGATTTCAAAATTCAATTCGAAAAGTTACTCGATTGAGATTGCATTTTGATTGTTGTTTTCAATGTCTGTAAGAAGTACCTGATGTCTTTAGTTGATATTCCGGGAAAAATATACTGCGCCTCAATCGCAAGAATCTCATGATTACACGAATTCATGTAATAGAATATGAGAGGTTGATTTCTGTCTCTGTTCGCTTTCGGTTTTTTAAAATTTCAATTCGCTGAACAGTTCAATTTAGATCGCATGTCTTCATGAATAACTTGCTCACTGCAGGACTGGGTAATATTGTGAGATTAGAAAATCAGCATATTTTGCTGCGTGGTTATAGGAGTGCTAAAATGATCTCATGACTCCTGGGAAAAATCAAGGAATGGCTCTATATATTGACATAATAACGTTAACTGATTTGAAAATTCAATTTGAAAAACTATTCTATTGAGATTGCATTTTGATTGATGTTTTCAATTTCTGTAAGAAATACCTGATGTCTTCAGATGATATTTCGGGAAAAATATACTGCGCCCCAATCGCAAGAATCTCATGATTACACGAATTCACGTGATAGAATATAATAGGTTAATGTCTGTCTCTGTTCGTTTTCGGTTTTCTAAAATTTCAATTGGCTGAATAGTTTAATTTAGATCGCATGTATTCATGGATAGCCTGCTTGCTGCAGGACTGGGTAATATTGCGAAATTGAAAAATAAGCATATTTTCTGCGTGGTTATAGGAGTGCTGAAATAATCTCATGACTCCCGGGGAAAATCAAGGAATGGCTCTATATATTGACATAATAACGTTAATTGATTTAAAAATTCAATTCGAAAAGTAATTCGATTGAGATTGCATTTTGATTGTTGTTTTTAATGTCTGTAAAAAATACCTGATGTCATCAGATGATATTTCGAGGAAAATATACTGCGCCTCAATCGCAAGAATTTCATGATTACACGAATTCACGTGATAGAATATAAGAGGTTCATTTCCGTATCTATTCGCTTTCGGTTATTTACAATTTTAATTCGCTGAATAGTTAAATGTAGATCGCAAGTATTTATGGATAACCTGCCCGCTACAGGACTTGGTAATATTGCAAAATTGAAAAATCAGCATATTTTGCTGCGTGGCTACAAGAGTGCTGAATCAAATTCGTGACTCCTGGGAAAAATCAAGGAGTAGCTCTATACCTTGACATAATAACGTTATTTGATTTGAAAATTCAATTCGAAAAGTTATTCGATTGAGATTGCATTTTGATTGTTGTTTTCAATGTCTGTAAAAAATACCTGATGTCATCAGATGATACTTCGAGCAAAATATAATGCGCCCCAATCGCAAGAATTTCATGATTCCACGAATTCATGTAATAGAATATGAGAGGTTGATTTCTGTCTCTGTTCGCTTTCGGTTTTTTAAAATTTCAATTGGCTAATTTATTCAATTTAGATCGCATGTATTCATGGATCACCTGCTCGCTGCAGGACTGGGTAATATTGTGAGATTGAAAAATCAGCATATTTTGCTGCGTGGTTATATGAGTGCTAAAATGATACCATGACTCCTGGGGAAAATCAAGGAATGGCTCTATATATAGACCTAATAACCTTAATTGATCTGAAAATTCAATTCGAAAAGTTATTCGATTGAGATTGCATTTTGATTGTCTTTTTCAATGTCTATAAGAAATACCTGACGTCTTCAGATGATATTTCGGGAAAAATATACGGCGCCTCAATCGCATGAATCTCATGATTACACGAATTCACGTGATAGAATATAATAGGTTGATGTCTGTCTCTGTTCGCTTACGATTTTCTAAAATTTCAATTGGCTGAATAGTTTAATTTAGATCGCATGTATTCATGGATAGCCTGCTTGCTGCAGTACTGGGTAATATTGCGAAGTTGAAAAATAAGCATATTTTGCTGCGTGGTTATAGGAGTGCTAAAATGAGCTCATGACTCCCGGGGAAAATCAAGGAATAGCTCTATATATTGACATAATAACGTTAATTGATCTAACAATTTATTTCGAAAAGTTATTCGATTGAGATTGCATTTTGATTGTTGTTTTCAATGTCTGTAAAAATTACCTGATGTCATCAGATGATATTTTGGGAAAAGTATACTGCGCCTCAATCGCAAGAATCTCATGATTACACGAATTCACGTGATAGAATAAAAAAGGTTGATTTTCGTATCTATTCACTTTCGGTTATTTAAAATTTTAATTTGCTGAATAGTTAAATTTAGATCGCAAGGATTTATGGATAACCTGCCCGCTACAGGACTTGGTAATATTGCAAAATTAAAAAATCAGCATATTTTGCTTCGTGGTTATAGGAGTGCTAAAATGATCTCATGACTCCCGGGGAAAATCAAGGAATAGCTCTATACCTTGACATAATAACGTTAATTGATTTGAAAATTTAAATCGAAAAGTTATTTTCTTGAGATTGCATTTTGATTGTCTTTTTCAATGTCTGTAAGAAATACCTGATGTCTTCAGATGATATATCGGGACAAATATACTGCGCCTCAATCGCAAGAATCTCATGATTACACGAATTCATGTAATAGAATATAATAGGTTGATTTCAGTCTCTGTTCGCTTTCTGTTTTTTCAAATTTTAATTGGCTAAATAGTTCAATTTAGATCGCATGTATTCATGTATAACCTGCTCGCTGCAGGACTGGGTAATATTGTGAGATTGAAAAATCAGCATATTTTGCTGCGTGGTTATAGGAGTGCTAAAATGATCTCATGACTCCTGGGAAAAATCAAGGAATGGCTCTATATATTGACATAATAAACTTAATTGATTCCAAAATTTAATTCGAAAAGTTATTCTATTGAGATTGCATTTTGATTGTCTTTTTCAATGTCTGTAAGAAATAACTGATGTCTTCAGATGATATTTCGTGAAAAATATACTGCGCCCCAATCGCAAGAATCTCATGATTCCACGAATTTACGTGATCGAATATAATAGCTTGATTTCTGTCTCTGTTCGCTTTCGGTTTATTAAAATTTCAATTGGCTGAATAGTTCAATTCAGATCGCATGTATTCATGGATAGCCTGCTCGCTGCAGGACTGGGTAATATTGTAAAATTGAAAAATTAGCATATTTTGCTGGGTGGTTATAAGAGTGCTAAAATGATCTCATGACTCCTGGGAAAAATCAAGGAATCGCTCTATATATTGACATAATAACCTTAATTGATTTGAAAATTCAATTCGAAAAGTTATTCGATTGAGATTGCATTTTGATTGTTGTTGTCTATGTCTGTAAGAAGTACCTGATGTCTTTGATTGATATTTCGGGAAAAATATACTGCGCCTCAATCGCAAGAATCTCATGATTACACGAATTCATGTAATAGAATATGAGAGGTTGATTTCTGTCTCTGTTCGCTTTCGGTTTTTTAAAATTTCAATTGGCTGAATAGTTCAATTTAGATCGCATGTATCTATGGATTACCTGCTCGCTGCAGGACTGGGTAATATTGTGAGATTGAAAAATCAGCATATTTTGCTGCGTGGTTATAGGAGTGCTAAAATGATCTCATGAATCCTGGGAAAAATCAAGGAATGGCTCTATATATTGACATAATAACGTTAACTGATTTGAAAATTCAATTTGAAAAACTATTCTATTGAGATTGCATTTTGATTTATGTTTTCAATTTCTGTAAGAAATACCTGATGTCTTCAGATGATATTTCGGGAAAAATATACTGCGCCCGAATCGCAAGAATCTCATAATTACACGAATTAACGTGATAGAATATAATCGGTTGATTTCTGTCTTTGTTCGCTTTCGGTTTTTTAAAATTTCAATTGGCTGAATAGTTCGATTAAGATCGCATGTATTCATGGATCGCCTGCTCGCTGCAGAACTGGGTAATATTGCGAAATTGAAAAATCAGCATATTTTGCTGCGTAGTTATAGGAGTGCTGAAATGATCTCATGACTCCCGGGGAAAATCAAGGAATGGCTCTATATATTGACATAATAACGTTAATTGATTTGAAAATTCAATTCGAAAAGTTATTCGATTGAGATTGCATTCTGATTGTTGTTTTCAATGTCTGTAAAAAATACCTGATGTCATCAGATGATATTTCGAGGGAAAAATACTGCGCCCCAATCGCAAGAATTTCATGATTACACGAATTCACGTGATAGAATATAAGAGGTTGATTTCCGTATCTATTCGCTTTCGGTTATTTAAAATTTTAATTCGCTGAATAGTTAAATTTAGATCGCAAGTATTCATGGATAACCTGCCCGCTACAGAACTTGGTAATATTGCAAAATTAAAAAATCAGCATATTTTGCTGCGTGGTTACGAGAGTGCTGAACCAAATTCATGACTCCTGGGAAAAATCAAGGAGTAGCTCTATACCTCGACATAATAACGTTAATTGATTTGAAAATTTAATTCGAGAGGTTATTTTATTGAGATTGCATTTAGATTGTTGTTTTCAATGTCTGTAAGAAGTACCTGATGTCTTTAGCGGAAATTTCGGGAAAAATATACTGCGCCTCAATCGCAAGAATCTCATGAGTACACGAATTCATGTAATAGAATATGAGAGGTTGATTTCTGTCTCTGTTCGCTTTCGGTTTTTTCAAATTTTAATTCGCTGAACATTTCAATTTATATCGCATGTATTCATGAATAACTTGCTCGCTGCAGGACTGGGTAATATTGTGAGATTCAAAAATCAGCATATTTTGCTGCGTTGTTATAGGAGTGCTAAAATGATCTTATGACTCCTGGGAAAAATCAAGGAATAGCTCTATATATTGACATAATAACGTTAACTGATTTGAAAATTCAATTTGAAAAACTATTCTATTGAGATTGCATTTTGATTGATGTTTCCAATTTCTGTAAAAAATACCTGATGTCTTCAGATGATATTTCGGGAAAAATATACTGCGCCCGAATCGCAAGAATCTCATAATTACACGAATTCACGTGATAGAATATAATAGGTTGATTTCTGTCTTTGTTCGCTTTCGGTTTTTTAAAATTTCAATTGGCTGAATAGTTCAATTAAGATCGCATGTATTCATGGATAGCCTGCTCGCCGCAGAACTGGGTAATATTGGGAAATTGAAAAATCAGCATATTTTGCTGCGTAGTTATAGGAGTGCTGAAATGATCTCATGACTCCCGGGGAAAATCAAGGAATGGCTCTATATATTGACATAAGAACGTTAATTGATTCGAAAATTCAATTCGAAAAGGTATTCGATTGAGATTGCATTTTGATTGTTGTTTTCAATGTCTGTAAAAAATACCTGATGTCATCAGATGATATTTCGAGGAAAAAATACTGCGCCCCAATCGCAAGAATTTCATGATTACACGAATTCACGTGATAGAATATAAGAGGTTGATTTCCGTATCTATTCGCTTGCGGTTATTTAAAATTTGAATTCGCTGAATAGTTAAATTTAGATCGCAAGTATTCATGGATAACCTGCCCGCTACAGGACTTGGTAATATTGAAAATTGAAAAATCAGCATATTTTGCTGCGTGGTTACAAGAGTGCTGAAACAAATTCATGATTCCTGGGAAAAATCAAGGAGTAGCTCTATACCTTGACATAATAACGTTAATTGATTTGAAAATTTAATTCGAAAAGTTATTTTATTGAGATTGCATTTTGATTGTTGTTTTCAATGTCTGTAAGAAGTACCTGATGTCTTTAGCGGATATTTTGGGAAAAATATACTGCGCCTCAATCGCAAGAAACTCATGATTACACGAATTTATGTAATAGAATATGAGAGGTTGATTTCTGTCTCTGTTCGCTTCCGGTTTTTTAAAATTTCAATTGGCTGAATAGTTCAATTTAGATCGCATGTATTCATGGATAACCTGCTCGCTGCAGGACTGGGTAATATTGTGAGATTGAAAAATCAGCATATTTTGCTGCGTGGTTATGAGAGTTCTAAAATGATCTCATGAATCCTGGGAAAAATCAAGGAATGGCTCTATATATAGAGCCCTAATAACGTTAATTGATTCCAAAATTAAATTCGAAAAGTTATTCTATTGAGATTGCATTTTCATTGTCTTTTTCAATGTCTGTAAGAAATACCTGATGTCTTCAGATGATATTTCGTGAAAAATATACTGCGCCTTAATCGCAAGAATCTCATGATTACACGAATTCACGTGATAGAATATAATAGGTTGATTTCTGTCTTTGTTCGCTTTCGGTTTTTTAAAATTTCAATTGGCTGACTAGTTCAATTTAGATCGCATGTATCCACGGATAGCCTGCTCGCTGCAGAATTGAGTAATATTGCGAAATTGAAAAATCAGCATATTTTGCTGCGTAGTTATAGGAGTGCTGAAATGATCTCATGACTTCCGGGGAAAATCAAGGAATAGCTCTATATATTGACATAATAACGTTAATTGATTTGAAAATTCAATTCGAAAAGTTATTCGATTGAGATTCCATTTTGATTGTTGTTTTCAATGTCTGTAAAAAATACCTGATGTCATCAGATGATATTTCGAGGAAAAAATACTGCGCCCCAATCGCAAGAATTTCATGATTACACGAATTCACGTGATAGAATATAAGAGGTTGATTTCCGTATCTATTCGCTGTCGGTTATTTAAAATTTTAATTCGCTGAATAGTTTAATTTAGATCGCAAGTATTTATGAATAACCTGCCCGCTACAGGACTGGATAATATTGTGAGATTAAAAAATCAGCATTTTTTGCTGCGTGGTTATAGGAGTGCTAAAATGATCTCATGACTCCCGGGGAAAATCAAGGAATTGCTCTATATATAGAGACCTAATAACGTTAATTGATTCCAAAATTTAATTCGAAAAGTTATTCTATTGAGATTGCATTTTGATTGATGTTTCCAATGTCTGTAAGAAATACCTGATGTCTTCAGATGATATTTCGGGAAAAATATACTGCGCCCCAATCGCAAGAATCTCATGATTACACGAATTCACGTGATACATTATAATAGGTTGATGTCTGTCTCTGTTCGCTTTCGGTTTTCTAAAATTTCAATTGGCTGAATAGTTTAATTTGGATCGCATGTATTCATGGATCGCCTGCTCGCTGCAGAACTGGGTAATATTGCGAAATTGAAAAATCAGCATATTTTGCTGCGTAGTTATAGGAGTGCTGAAATGATCTCATGACTCCCGGGGAAAATCAAGGAATGGCTCTATATATTGACATAATAACGTTAATTGATTTGAAAATTCAATTCGAAAAGTTATTCGATTGAGATTGCATTCTGATTGTTGTTTTCAATGTCTGTAAAAAATACCTGATGTCATCAGATGATATTTCGAGGGAAAAATACTGCGCCCCAATCGCAAGAATTTCATGATTACACGAATTCACGTGATAGAATATAAGAGGTTGATTTCCGTATCTATTCGCTTTCGGTTATTTAAAATTTTAATTCGCTGAATAGTTAAATTTAGATCGCAAGTATTCATGGATAACCTGCCCGCTACAGAACTTGGTAATATTGCAAAATTAAAAAATCAGCATATTTTGCTGCGTGGTTACGAGAGTGCTGAACCAAATTCATGACTCCTGGGAAAAATCAAGGAGTAGCTCTATACCTCGACATAATAACGTTAATTGATTTGAAAATTTAATTCGAGAGGTTATTTTATTGAGATTGCATTTTGATTGTTGTTTTCAATGTCTGTAAGAAGTACCTGATGTCTTTAGCGGAAATTTCGGGAAAAATATACTGCGCCTCAATCGCAAGAATCTCATGAGTACACGAATTCATGTAATAGAATATGAGAGGTTGATTTCTGTCTCTGTTCGCTTTCGGTTTTTTCAAATTTCAATTCGCTGAACATTTCAATTTATATCGCATGTATTCATGAATAACTTGCTCGCTGCAGGACTGGGTAATATTGTGAGATTCAAAAATCAGCATATTTTGCTGCGTTGTTATAGGAGTGCTAAAATGATCTTATGACTCCTGGGAAAAATCAAGGAATAGCTCTATATATTGACATAATAACGTTAACTGATTTGAAAATTCAATTTGAAAAACTATTCTATTGAGATTGCATTTTGATTGATGTTTCCAATTTCTGTAAAAAATACCTGATGTCTTCAGATGATATTTCGGGAAAAATATACTGCGCCCGAATCGCAAGAATCTCATAATTACACGAATTCACGTGATAGAATATAATAGGTTGATTTCTGTCTTTGTTCGCTTTCGGTTTTTTAAAATTTCAATTGGCTGAATAGTTCAATTAAGATCGCATGTATTCATGGATAGCCTGCTCGCCGCAGAACTGGGTAATATTGGGAAATTGAAAAATCAGCATATTTTGCTGCGTAGTTATAGGAGTGCTGAAATGATCTCATGACTCCCGGGGAAAATCAAGGAATGGCTCTATATATTGACATAAGAACGTTAATTGATTCGAAAATTCAATTCGAAAAGGTATTCGATTGAGATTGCATTTTGATTGTTGTTTTCAATGTCTGTAAAAAATACCTGATGTCATCAGATGATATTTCGAGGAAAAAATACTGCGCCCCAATCGCAAGAATTTCATGATTACACGAATTCACGTGATAGAATATAAGAGGTTGATTTCCGTATCTATTCGCTTGCAGTTATTTAAAATTTGAATTCGCTGAATAGTTAAATTTAGATCGCAAGTATTCATGGATAACCTGCCCGCTACAGGACTTGGTAATATTGAAAATTGAAAAATCAGCATATTTTGCTGCGTGGTTACAAGAGTGCTGAAACAAATTCATGATTCCTGGGAAAAATCAAGGAGTAGCTCTATACCTTGACATAATAACGTTAATTGATTTGAAAATTTAATTCGAAAAGTTATTTTATTGAGATTGCATTTTGATTGTTGTTTTCAATGTCTGTAAGAAGTACCTGATGTCTTTAGCGGATATTTCGGGAAAAATATACTGCGCCTCAATCGCAAGAAACTCATGATTACACGAATTTATGTAATAGAATATGAGAGGTTGATTTCTGTCTCTGTTCGCTTCCGGTTTTTTAAAATTTCAATTGGCTGAATAGTTCAATTTAGATCGCATGTATTCATGGATAACCTGCTCGCTGCAGGACTGGGTAATATTGTGAGATTGAAAAATCAGCATATTTTGCTGCGTGGTTATGAGAGTTCTAAAATGATCTCATGAATCCTGGGAAAAATCAAGGAATGGCTCTATATATAGAGCCCTAATAACGTTAATTGATTCCAAAATTAAATTCGAAAAGTTATTCTATTGAGATTGCATTTTCATTGTCTTTTTCAATGTCTGTAAGAAATACCTGATGTCTTCAGATGATATTTCGTGAAAAATATACTGCGCCTTAATCGCAAGAATCTCATGATTACACGAATTCACGTGATAGAATATAATAGGTTGATTTCTGTCTTTGTTCGCTTTCGGTTTTTTAAAATTTCAATTGGCTGACTAGTTCAATTTAGATCGCATGTATCCACGGATAGCCTGCTCGCTGCAGAATTGAGTAATATTGCGAAATTGAAAAATCAGCATATTTTGCTGCGTAGTTATAGGAGTGCTGAAATGATCTCATGACTTCCGGGGAAAATCAAGGAATAGCTCTATATATTGACATAATAACGTTAATTGATTTGAAAATTCAATTCGAAAAGTTATTCGATTGAGATTCCATTTTGATTGTTGTTTTCAATGTCTGTAAAAAATACCTGATGTAATCAGATGATATTTCGAGGAAAAAATACTGCGCCCCAATCGCAAGAATTTCATGATTACACGAATTCACGTGATAGAATATAAGAGGTTGATTTCCGTATCTATTCGCTGTCGGTTATTTAAAATTTTAATTCGCTGAATAGTTTAATTTAGATCGCAAGTATTTATGAATAACCTGCCCGCTACAGGACTGGATAATATTGTGAGATTAAAAAATCAGCATTTTTTGCTGCGTGGTTATAGGAGTGCTAAAATGATCTCATGACTCCCGGGGAAAATCAAGGAATTGCTCTATATATAGAGACCTAATAACGTTAATTGATTCCAAAATTTAATTCGAAAAGTTATTCTATTAAGATTGCATTTTGATTGATGTTTCCAATGTCTGTAAGAAATACCTGATGTCTTCAGATGATATTTCGGGAAAAATATACTGCGCCCCAATCGCAAGAATCTCATGATTACACGAATTCACGTGATACATTATAATAGGTTGATGTCTGTCTCTGTTCGCTTTCGGTTTTCTAAAATTTCAATTGGCTGCATAGTTTAATTTGGATCGCATGTATTCATGGATAGCCTGCTCGCTGCAGGACTGAGTAATATTGCGAAATTGAAAAATTAGCATATTTTGCTGCGTGGTTATAGGAGTGCTAAAATTTTCTCATGACTCCTGGGAAACATCAAGGAATGGCTCTATATATTGACATAATAACCTTAATTGATTTGAAGATTCAATACGAAAAGTCACTCGATTGAGATTGCATTTTGATTGTTGTTTTCAATGTCTGTAAGAAGTACCTGATGTCTTTAGTTGATATTTCGGGAAAAATATACTGCGCCTCAATCGCAAGAATCTCATGATTACACGAATTCATGTAATAGAATATGAGAGGTTGATTTCTGTCTCTGTTCGCTTTCGGTTTTTTAAAATTTCAATTGGCTGAATAGTTCAATTTAGATCGCATGTATTTATGGATAACCTGCTCGCTGCAGGACTGGGTAATATTGTGAGATTGAAAAATCAGCATATTTTGCTGCGTGGTTATGAGAGTGCTAAAATGATCTCATGACTTCTGGGAAAAATCAAGGAATAGCTCTATATATAGAGACCTAATAACGTTAACTGATTCCAAAATTTAATTCGAAATGTTATTCTATTGAGATTGCATTTTGATTGATGTTTCCAATGTCTGTAAGAAATACCTGATGTCTTCAGATGATATTTCGTGAAAAATATACTGCGCCCTAATCGCAAGAATCTCATGATTACACGAATTCACGTGATAGAATATAATAGGTTGATTTCTGTCTCTGTTCGCTTTCGGTTTTTTAAAATTTCAATTGGCTGAATAGTTCAATTAAGATCGTATGTATTCATGGATAGCCTGCTCGATGCAGGACTGGGTTATATTGCGGAATTGAAAAATTAGCATATTTTGCTGCGTGGTTATAGGAGTGCTAAAATGATCTCATGACTCCTGGGAAAAATCAAGGAATGGCTCTATATATTGACATAATAACGTTAATTGATTTAAAAATTCAATTCGAAAAGTTATTCGATTGAGATTGCATTTTGATTGTTGTTTTCAATGTCCGTAAAAAATACCTGATGTCATCAGATGATATTTCGAGGAAAATATACTGCGCCCCAATCGCAAGAATTTCATGATTACACGAATTCACGTGATAGAATATAAGAGGTTGATTTCCGTATCTATTCGCTTTCGGTTATTTTAAATTTTAATTCGCTGAATAGTTAAATTTAGATCGCAAGTATTTATGGATAACCTTCCCGCTACAGGACTTGGTAATATTGCAAAATTGAAAACTCAGCATATTTTGCTGCGTGGTTACAAGAGTGCTGAAACAAATTCATGACTCCTGGGGAAAATCAAGGAGTAGCTCTATACCTTGACATAATAACGTTAATTGATTTGAAAATTTATTTCGAAAAGTTATTTTATTGAGATTGCATTTTGATTGTTGTTTTCAATGTCTGTAAGAAGTACTTGATGTCTTTAGCGGATATTTCGGGAAAAATATACTGCGCCTCAATCGCAAGAATCTCATGATTACACGAATTCATGTAATAGAATATGAGAGGTTAATTTCTGTCTCTGTTCGCCTTCGGTCTTTTAAAATTTCAATTGGCTGCATAGTTTAATTTAGATCGCATGTATTCATGGATAACGTGCTCGCTGCAGGACTGAGTAATATTGTGAGATTAAAAAATCAGCATATTTTGCTGCGTGGTTATGGGAGTGCTAAAATGATCTCATGACTCCTGGGAAAAATCAAGGAATGGCTCTATATATTGACATAATAACCTTAATTGATTCCAAAATTTAATTCGAAAAGTTATTCTATTGAGATTGCATTTTGATTGTCTTTTTCAATGTTTGTAATAAATACCTGATGTCTTCAGATGATATTTCGTGAAAAATATACTGCGCCCCAATCGCAAGAATCTCATGATTACACGAATTCACGTGATAGAATATAATAGGTTGATTTCTGTCTCTGTTCGCTTTCGGTTTTTTAAAATTTCAATTGGCTGAATAGTTCAATTTAGATCGCATGTATTCATGGATAGCCTGCTCGCTGCAGGACTGGGTAATATTGCGAAATTGAAAAATAAGCATATTTTCTGCGTGGTTATAGGAGTGCTGAAATAATCTCATGACTCCCGGGGAAAATCAAGGAATGGCTCTATATATTGACATAATAACGTTAATTGATTTAAAAATTCAATTCGAAAAGTAATTCGATTGAGATTGCATTTTGATTGTTGTTTTTAATGTCTGTAAAAAATACCTGATGTCATCAGATGATATTTCGAGGAAAATATACTGCGCCTCAATCGCAAGAATTTCATGATTACACGAATTCACGTGATAGAATATAAGAGGTTCATTTCCGTATCTATTCGCTTTCGGTTATTTACAATTCTAATTCGCTGAATAGTTAAATGTAGATCGCAAGTATTTATGGATAACCTGCCCGCTACAGGACTTGGTAATATTGCAAAATTGAAAAATCAGCATATTTTGCTGCGTGGCTACAAGAGTGCTGAATCAAATTCGTGACTCCTGGGAAAAATCAAGGAGTAGCTCTATACCTTGACATAATAACGTTATTTGATTTGAAAATTCAATTCGAAAAGTTATTCGATTGAGATTGCATTTTGATTGTTGTTTTCAATGTCTGTAAAAAATACCTGATGTCATCAGATGATACTTCGAGCAAAATATAATGCGCCCCAATCGCAAGAATTTCATGATTCCACGAATTCATGTAATAGAATATGAGAGGTTGATTTCTGTCTCTGTTCGCTTTCGGTTTTTTAAAATTTCAATTGGCTAATTTATTCAATTTAGATCGCATGTATTCATGGATCACCTGCTCGCTGCAGGACTGGGTAATATTGTGAGATTGAAAAATCAGCATATTTTGCTGCGTGGTTATATGAGTGCTAAAATGATACCATGACTCCTGGGGAAAATCAAGGAATGGCTCTATATATAGACCTAATAACCTTAATTGATCTGAAAATTCAATTCGAAAAGTTATTCGATTGAGATTGCATTTTGATTGTCTTTTTCAATGTCTATAAGAAATACCTGACGTCTTCAGATGATATTTCGGGAAAAATATACGGCGCCCCAATCGCATGAATCTCATGATTACACGAATTCACGTGATAGAATATAATAGGTTGATGTCTGTCTCTGTTCGCTTACGATTTTCTAAAATTTCAATTGGCTGAATAGTTTAATTTAGATCGCATGTATTCATGGATAGCCTGCTTGCTGCAGTACTGGGTAATATTGCGAAGTTGAAAAATAAGCATATTTTGCTGCGTGGTTATAGGAGTGCTAAAATGAGCTCATGACTCCCGGGGAAAATCAAGGAATAGCTCTATATATTGACATAATAACGTTAATTGATCTAACAATTTATTTCGAAAAGTTATTCGATTGAGATTGCATTTTGATTGTTGTTTTCAATGTCTGTAAAAATTACCTGATGTCATCAGATGATATTTTGGGAAAAGTATACTGCGCCTCAATCGCAAGAATCTCATGATTACACGAATTCACGTGATAGAATAAAAAAGGTTGATTTTCGTATCTATTCACTTTCGGTTATTTAAAATTTTAATTTGCTGAATAGTTAAATTTAGATCGCAAGGATTTATGGATAACCTGCCCGCTACAGGACTTGGTAATATTGCAAAATTAAAAAATCAGCATATTTTGCTTCGTGGTTATAGGAGTGCTAAAATGATCTCATGACTCCCGGGGAAAATCAAGGAATAGCTCTATACCTTGACATAATAACGTTAATTGATTTGAAAATTTAAATCGAAAAGTTATTTTCTTGAGATTGCATTTTGATTGTCTTTTTCAATGTCTGTAAGAAATACCTGATGTCTTCAGATGATATATCGGGACAAATATACTGCGCCTCAATCGCAAGAATCTCATGATTACACGAATTCATGTAATAGAATATAATAGGTTGATTTCAGTCTCTGTTCGCTTTCTGTTTTTTCAAATTTTAATTGGCTAAATAGTTCAATTTAGATCGCATGTATTCATGTATAACCTGCTCGCTGCAGGACTGGGTAATATTGTGAGATTGAAAAATCAGCATATTTTGCTGCGTGGTTATAGGAGTGCTAAAATGATCTCATGACTCCTGGGAAAAATCAAGGAATGGCTCTATATATTGACATAATAAACTTAATTGATTCCAAAATTTAATTCGAAAAGTTATTCTATTGAGATTGCATTTTGATTGTCTTTTTCAATGTCTGTAAGAAATAACTGATGTCTTCAGATGATATTTCGTGAAAAATATACTGCGCCCCAATCGCAAGAATCTCATGATTCCACGAATTTACGTGATCGAATATAATAGCTTGATTTCTGTCTCTGTTCGCTTTCGGTTTATTAAAATTTCAATTGGCTGAATAGTTCAATTCAGATCGCATGTATTCATGGATAGCCTGCTCGCTGCAGGACTGGGTAATATTGTAAAATTGAAAAATTAGCATATTTTTCTGGGTGGTTATAAGAGTGCTAAAATGATCTCATGACTCCTGGGAAAAATCAAGGAATCGCTCTATATATTGACATAATAACCTTAATTGATTTGAAAATTCAATTCGAAAAGTTATTCGATTGAGATTGCATTTTGATTGTTGTTGTCTATGTCTGTAAGAAGTACCTGATGTCTTTGATTGATATTTCGGGAAAAATATACTGCGCCTCAATCGCAAGAATCTCATGATTACACGAATTCATGTAATAGAATATGAGAGGTTGATTTCTGTCTCTGTTCGCTTTCGGTTTTTTAAAATTTCAATTGGCTGAATAGTTCAATTTAGATCGCATGTATCTATGGATTACCTGCTCGCTGCAGGACTGGGTAATATTGTGAGATTGAAAAATCAGCATATTTTGCTGCGTGGTTATAGGAGTGCTAAAATGATCTCATGAATCCTGGGAAAAATCAAGGAATGGCTCTATATATTGACATAATAACGTTAACTGATTTGAAAATTCAATTTGAAAAACTATTCTATTGAGATTGCATTTTGATTTATGTTTTCAATTTCTGTAAGAAATACCTGATGTCTTCAGATGATATTTCGGGAAAAATATACTGCGCCCGAATCGCAAGAATCTCATAATTACACGAATTAACGTGATAGAATATAATCGGTTGATTTCTGTCTTTGTTCGCTTTCGGTTTTTTAAAATTTCAATTGGCTGAATAGTTCGATTAAGATCGCATGTATTCATGGATCGCCTGCTCGCTGCAGAACTGGGTAATATTGCGAAATTGAAAAATCAGCATATTTTGCTGCGTAGTTATAGGAGTGCTGAAATGATCTCATGACTCCCGGGGAAAATCAAGGAATGGCTCTATATATTGACATAATAACGTTAATTGATTTGAAAATTCAATTCGAAAAGTTATTCGATTGAGATTGCATTCTGATTGTTGTTTTCAATGTCTGTAAAAAATACCTGATGTCATCAGATGATATTTCGAGGGAAAAATACTGCGCCCCAATCGCAAGAATTTCATGATTACACGAATTCACGTGATAGAATATAAGAGGTTGATTTCCGTATCTATTCGCTTTCGGTTATTTAAAATTTTAATTCGCTGAATAGTTAAATTTAGATCGCAAGTATTCATGGATAACCTGCCCGCTACAGAACTTGGTAATATTGCAAAATTAAAAAATCAGCATATTTTGCTGCGTGGTTACGAGAGTGCTGAACCAAATTCATGAATCCTGGGAAAAATCAAGGAGTAGCTCTATACCTCGACATAATAACGTTAATTGATTTGAAAATTTAATTCGAGAGGTTATTTTATTGAGATTGCATTTAGATTGTTGTTTTCAATGTCTGTAAGAAGTACCTGATGTCTTTAGCGGAAATTTCGGGAAAAATATACTGCGCCTCAATCGCAAGAATCTCATGAGTACACGAATTCATGTAATAGAATATGAGAGGTTGATTACTGTCTCTGTTCGCTTTCGGTTTTTTCAAATTTCAATTCGCTGAACATTTCAATTTATATCGCATGTATTCATGAATAACTTGCTCGCTGCAGGACTGGGTAATATTGTGAGATTCAAAAATCAGCATATTTTGCTGCGTTGTTATAGGAGTGCTAAAATGATCTTATGACTCCTGGGAAAAATCAAGGAATAGCTCTATATATTGACATAATAACGTTAACTGATTTGAAAATTCAATTTGAAAAACTATTCTATTGAGATTGCATTTTGATTGATGTTTCCAATTTCTGTAAAAAATACCTGATGTCTTCAGATGATATTTCGGGAAAAATATACTGCGCCCGAATCGCAAGAATCTCATAATTACACGAATTCACGTGATAGAATATAATAGGTTGATTTCTGTCTTTGTTCGCTTTCGGTTTTTTAAAATTTCAATTGGCTGAATAGTTCAATTAAGATCGCATGTATTCATGGATAGCCTGCTCGCCGCAGAACTGGGTAATATTGGGAAATTGAAAAATCAGCATATTTTGCTGCGTAGTTATAGGAGTGCTGAAATGATCTCATGACTCCCGGGGAAAATCAAGGAATGGCTCTATATATTGACATAAGAACGTTAATTGATTCGAAAATTCAATTCGAAAAGGTATTCGATTGAGATTGCATTTTGATTGTTGTTTTCAATGTCTGTAAAAAATACCTGATGTCATCAGATGATATTTCGAGGAAAAAATACTGCGCCCCAATCGCAAGAATTTCATGATTACACGAATTCACGTGATAGAATATAAGAGGTTGATTTCCGTATCTATTCGCTTGCGGTTATTTAAAATTTGAATTCGCTGAATAGTTAAATTTAGATCGCAAGTATTCATGGATAACCTGCCCGCTACAGGACTTGGTAATATTGAAAATTGAAAAATCAGCATATTTTGCTGCGTGGTTACAAGAGTGCTGAAACAAATTCATGATTCCTGGGAAAAATCAAGGAGTAGCTCTATACCTTGACATAATAACGTTAATTGATTTGAAAATTTAATTCGAAAAGTTATTTTATTGAGATTGCATTTTGATTGTTGTTTTCAATGTCTGTAAGAAGTACCTGATGTCTTTAGCGGATATTTCGGGAAAAATATACTGCGCCTCAATCGCAAGAAACTCATGATTACACGAATTTATGTAATAGAATATGAGAGGTTGATTTCTGTCTCTGTTCGCTTCCGGTTTTTTAAAATTTCAATTGGCTGAATAGTTCAATTTAGATCGCATGTATTCATGGATAACCTGCTCGCTGCAGGACTGGGTAATATTGTGAGATTGAAAAATCAGCATATTTTGCTGCGTGGTTATGAAAGTTCTAAAATGATCTCATGAATCCTGGGAAAAATCAAGGAATGGCTCTATATATAGAGCCCTAATAACGTTAATTGATTCCAAAATTAAATTCGAAAAGTTATTCTATTGAGATTGCATTTTCATTGTCTTTTTCAATGTCTGTAAGAAATACCTGATGTCTTCAGATGATATTTCGTGAAAAATATACTGCGCCTTAATCGCAAGAATCTCATGATTACACGAATTCACGTGATAGAATATAATAGGTTGATTTCTGTCTTTGTTCGCTTTCGGTTTTTTAAAATTTCAATTGGCTGACTAGTTCAATTTAGATCGCATGTATCCACGGATAGCCTGCTCGCTGCAGAATTGAGTAATATTGCGAAATTGAAAAATCAGCATATTTTGCTGCGTAGTTATAGGAGTGCTGAAATGATCTCATGACTTCCGGGGAAAATCAAGGAATAGCTCTATATATTGACATAATAACGTTAATTGATTTGAAAATTCAATTCGAAAAGTTATTCGATTGAGATTCCATTTTGATTGTTGTTTTCAATGTCTGTAAAAAATACCTGATGTAATCAGATGATATTTCGAGGAAAAAATACTGCGCCCCAATCGCAAGAATTTCATGATTACACGAATTCACGTGATAGAATATAAGAGGTTGATTTCCGTATCTATTCGCTGTCGGTTATTTAAAATTTCAATTGGCTGAATAGTTCAATTTAGATCGCATGTATTTATGGATAACCTGCTCGCTGCAGGACTGGGTAATATTGTGAGATTGAAAAATCAGCATATTTTGCTGCGTGGTTATGAGAGTGCTAAAATGATCTCATGACTTCTGGGAAAAATCAAGGAATAGCTCTATATATAGAGACCTAATAACGTTAACTGATTCCAAAATTTAATTCGAAATGTTATTCTATTGAGATTGCATTTTGATTGATGTTTCCAATGTCTGTAAGAAATACCTGATGTCTTCAGATGATATTTCGTGAAAAATATACTGCGCCCTAATCGCAAGAATCTCATGATTACACGAATTCACGTGATAGAATATAATAGGTTGATTTCTGTCTCTGTTCGCTTTCGGTTTTTTAAAATTTCAATTGGCTGAATAGTTCAATTAAGATCGTATGTATTCATGGATAGCCTGCTCGATGCAGGACTGGGTTATATTGCGGAATTGAAAAATTAGCATATTTTGCTGCGTGGTTATAGGAGTGCTAAAATGATCTCATGACTCCTGGGAAAAATCAAGGAATGGCTCTATATATTGACATAATAACGTTAATTGATTTAAAAATTCAATTCGAAAAGTTATTCGATTGAGATTGCATTTTGATTGTTGTTTTCAATGTCCGTAAAAAATACCTGATGTCATCAGATGATATTTCGAGGAAAATATACTGCGCCCCAATCGCAAGAATTTCATGATTACACGAATTCACGTGATAGAATATAAGAGGTTGATTTCCGTATCTATTCGCTTTCGGTTATTTTAAATTTTAATTCGCTGAATAGTTAAATTTAGATCGCAAGTATTTATGGATAACCTTCCCGCTACAGGACTTGGTAATATTGCAAAATTGAAAACTCAGCATATTTTGCTGCGTGGTTACAAGAGTGCTGAAACAAATTCATGACTCCTGGGGAAAATCAAGGAGTAGCTCTATACCTTGACATAATAACGTTAATTGATTTGAAAATTTATTTCGAAAAGTTATTTTATTGAGATTGCATTTTGATTGTTGTTTTCAATGTCTGTAAGAAGTACTTGATGTCTTTAGCGGATATTTCGGGAAAAATATACTGCGCCTCAATCGCAAGAATCTCATGATTACACGAATTCATGTAATAGAATATGAGAGGTTAATTTCTGTCTCTGTTCGCTTTCGGTCTTTTAAAATTTCAATTGGCTGCATAGTTTAATTTAGATCGCATGTATTCATGGATAACGTGCTCGCTGCAGGACTGAGTAATATTGTGAGATTAAAAAATCAGCATATTTTGCTGCGTGGTTATGGGAGTGCTAAAATGATCTCATGACTCCTGGGAAAAATCAAGGAATGGCTCTATATATTGACATAATAACCTTAATTGATTCCAAAATTTAATTCGAAAAGTTATTCTATTGAGATTGCATTTTGATTGTCTTTTTCAATGTTTGTAATAAATACCTGATGTCTTCAGATGATATTTCGTGAAAAATATACTGCGCCCCAATCGCAAGAATCTCATGATTACACGAATTCACGTGATAGAATATAATAGGTTGATTTCTGTCTCTGTTCGCTTTCGGTTTTTTAAAATTTCAATTGGCTGAATAGTTCAATTTAGATCGCATGTATTCATGGATAGCCTGCTCGCTGCAGGACTGGGTAATATTGCGAAATTGAAAAATTAGCATATTTAGCTGCGTGGTTATGAGAGTGCTAAATTGATCTCATGACTCCTGGGAAAGTCAAGGAATGTCTCTATATATTGATATAATAACGTTAATTGATTTGAAAATTCAATTCGAAAAGTTATTCGATTGAGATTGCATTTTGATTGTTGTTTTCAATGTCTGTAAAAAATACCTGATGTCATCAGATGATATTTCGAGGAAAATATACTGCGCCCCAATCGCAAGAATTTCATGGTTACACGAATTTATGTAATAGAATATTAGAGGTTGATTTCTGTCTCTCTTCGCTTTCGGTTTTTTAAAATTTCAATTGGCTGAATAGTTTAATTTAGATCGCATATATTCATGAATAACTTGCTCGCTGCAGGACTGGGTAATATTGTGAGATTAAAAAATCAGCATATTTTGCTGCGTGGTTATAGGAGTGCTAAAATGATCTCATGACTCCTGGGAAAAATCAAGGAATAGCTCTATATATTGACATAATAACGTTAACTGATTTGAAAATTCAATTTGAAAAACTATTCTATTGAGATTGCATTTTGATTGATGTTTTCAATGTCTGTAAGAAATACCTGATGTCTTCAGATGATATTTCGGGAAAAATATACTGCGCCCCGATCGCAAGAATCTCATGATTACACGAATTCACGTGATAGAATATAATAGGTTGATGTCTGTTTCTGTTCGCTTTCGGTTTTCTAAAATTTCAATTTGCTGAATAGTTTAATTTGGATCGCATGTATTAATGGATAGCCTGCTCGCTGCAGAACTGAGTAATATTGCGAAATTGAAAAATTAGCATATTTTGCTGCGTGGTTATAGGAGTGCTAAAATTATCTCATGACTCCTGGAAAACATCAAGGAATGGCTCTATATATTGACATAATAACCTTAATTGATTTGAAAATTCAATTCGAAAAGTTACTCGATTGAGATTGCATTTTGATTGTTGTTTTCAATGACCTTAAGAAGAACCTGATGTCTTTAGTTGATATTTCGGGAAAAATATACTGCGCCTCAATCGCAAGAATCTCATGATTACACGAATTCATGTAATAGAATATGAGAGGTTGATTTCTGTCTCTGTTCGCTTTCGGTTTTTTAAAATTTCAATTGGCTGAATAGTTCAATTTAGATCGCATGTATTCATGGATAACCTGCTCGCTGCAGGACTCGGTAATATTGTGAGATTGAAAAATCAGCATATTTTGCTGCGTGGTTATAGGAGTGCTAAAATGATCTCATGACTCCTGGGAAAAATCAAGGAATGGCTCTATATATTGACATAATAACGTTAACTGATTTGAAAATTCAATTTAAAAAACTATTCTATTGAGATTGCATTTTGATTGATGTTTTCAATTTCTGTAAGAAATACCTGATGTCTTCAGATGAAATTTCGGGAAAAATATACTGCGCCCCAATCGCAAGAATCTCATGATTACACGAATTCACGTGATAGAATATAATAGGTTGATGTCTGTCTCTGTTCGCTTTCGGTTTTCTAAATTTTCAATTGTCTGAACAGTTTAATTTAGATCGCATGTATTCATAGATAGCCTGCTCGCTGCAGGACTGGGTAATATTGCGAAATTGAAAAAGAAGCATATTTTCTGCGTGGTTATAAGAGTGCTAAAATGATCTCATGACTCCTGGGAAAAATCAAGGAATGGCTCTATATATTGACATAATAACCTTAATTGATTTGAAAATTTAATTCGAAAAGTTATTCGATTGAGATTGCATTTTGATTGTCTTTTTCAATGTCTGTAAGAAATACCTGATGTCTTCAGATGATATTTCGTGAAAAATATACTGCGCCCCAATCGCAAGAATCTCATGATTACACGAATTCACGTGATAGAATATAATAGGTTGATTTCTGTCTCTGTTCGCTTTCGGTTTTCTAGAATTTCAATTCGCTGAACAGTTCAATTTAGATCGCATGTCTTCATGAATAACTTGCTCGCTGCAGGACTGGGTAATATTGTGAGAGTAAAAAATCAGCATATTTTGCTGCGTGGTTATAGGAGTGCTAAAATGATCTCATGACTCCTGGAAAAAATCAAGGAATGGCTCTATATATTGGCATAATAACGTTAACTGATTTGAAAATTCAATTTGAAAAACTATTAAATTGAGTTTGATTTTGATTGATGTTTTCAATTTCTGTAAGAAATACCTGATGTCTTCAGATGATATTTCGGGAAAAATATACTGCGCCCCAATCGCAAGAATCTCATGATTACACGAATTCACGTGATAGAATATAAGAGGTTGATTTCCGTATCTATTCGCTTTCGGTTATTTAAAATTTAATTCGCTGAATAGTTAAATTTAGATTGCAAGTATTTATGGATTACCTGCCCGCTACAGGACTTGGTAATATTTGAAAATTGACAAATCAGCATATTTTGCTGCGTGGTTACAAGAGTGCTGAAACAAATTCATGACTCCTGGGAAAAATCAAGGACTAGCTCTATACCTTGACATAATAACGTTCATTGATTTGAAAATTCAATTCGAAAAGTTATTTTATTGAGATTGCATTTTGATTGTTGTTTTCAATGTCTGTAAGAAGTACCTGATGTCTTTAGCGGATATTTCGGGAAAAACATACTGCGCCTCAATCGCAAGAAACTCATGATTACACGAATTCATGTAATAGAATATGAGAGGTTGATTTTTGTCTCTGTTCGCTTCCGGTTTTTTAAAATTTCAATTGGCTGAATAGTTCAATTTAGATCGCATGTATTCATGGATAACCTGCTCGCTGCAGGACTGGGTAATATTGTGAGATTGAAAAATCAGCATATTTTGCTGCGTGGTTATGAGAGTTCTAAAATGATCTCATGAATCCTGGGAAAAATCAAGGAATGGCTCTATATATAGAGACCTAATAACGTTAATTGATTCCAAAATTAAATTCGAAAAGTTATTCTATTGAGATTGCATTTTCATTGTCTTTTTCAATGTCTGTAAGAAATACCTGATGTCTTCAGATGATATTTCGTGAAAAATATACTGCGCCTTAATCGCAAGAATCTCATGATTACATGAATTCACGTGATAGAATATAATAGGTTGATTTCTGTCTTTGTTCGCTTTCGGTTTTTAAAAATTTCAATTGGCTGGATAGTTCAATTTAGATCTCATGTATTCATGGATGACCTGCTTGCTGCAGGACTGGGCAATATTGTGAGATTGAAAAATCAGCATATCTTGCTGCGAGGTTATGAGAGTGCTAAAACGATCTCATGACTCCTGGGAAAAATCAAGGAATGGCTCTATATATAGAGACCTAATAACGTTAATTGATTCCAAAATTTAATTCGAAAAGTTATTCTATTGAGATTGCATATTGATTGTCTTTTTCAATGTCTGTAAGAATTACCTGATGTCTTCAGATGATATTTCGTGAAAAATATACTGCGCCCCAATCGCAAGAATCTCATGATTACACGAATTCACGTGATAAAATATAATAGGTTGATTTCTGTCTCTGTTCGCTGTCGGTTTTTTAAAATTTCAAATGGCTGAATAGTTCAATTTAGATCGCATGTATCCATGGATAGCCTGCTCGCTGCAAGACTGGGTAATATTGCGAAATTGAAAAATTAGCATATTTTGCTGCGTAGTCATGAGAGTGCTAAAATGATCTCATGACTCCTGGGAACAATCAAGGATTGGCTCTATATATTGACATAATAACCTTAATTGATTTGAAAATTCAATTCGAAAAGTTATTCGATTGAGATTGCTTTTTGATTGTTGTTTTCTATGTCTGTAAGTAGTACCTGATGTCTTTAGCGGATATTTCGGGAAAAATATACTGCGCCTCAATCGCAAGAATCTCATGATTACACGAATTCATGTAATAACATATGAGAGGTTGATTTCTGTCTCTGTTCGCTTTCGGTTTTTTCAAATTTCAATTCGCTGAACATTTCAATTTAGATCGCATGTATTCATGAATAACTTGCTCGCTGCAGGACTGGGTAATATTGTGAGATTCAAAAATCAGCATATTTTGCTGCGTTGTTATAGGAGTACTAAAATGATCTTATGACTCCTGGGAAAAATCAAGGAATGGCTCTAAATATTGACATAATAACGTTAACTGATTTGAAAATTCAATTTGAAAAACTATTCTATTGAGATTGCATTTTGATTTATGTTTTCAATTTCTGTAAGAAATACCTGATGTCTTCAGATGATATTTCGGGAAAAATATACTGCGCCCGAATCGCAAGAATCTCATAATTACACGAATTAACGTGATAGAATATAATCGGTTGATTTCTGTCTTTGTTCGCTTTCGGTTTTTTAAAATTTCAATTGGCTGAATAGTTCGATTAAGATCGCATGTATTCATGGATCACCTGCTCGCTGCAGAACTGGGTAATATTGCGAAATTGAAAAATCAGCATATTTTGCTGCGTAGTTATAGGAGTGCTGAAATGATCTCATGACTCCCGGGGAAAATCAAGGAATGGCTCTATATATTGACATAATAACGTTAATTGATTTGAAAATTCAATTCGAAAAGTTATTCGATTGAGATTGCATTCTGATTGTTGTTTTCAATGTCTGTAAAAAATACCTGATGTCATCAGATGGTATTTCGAGGGAAAAATACTGCGCCCCAATCGCAAGAATTTCATGATTACACGAATTCACGTGATAGAATATAAGAGGTTGATTTCCGTATCTATTCGCTTTCGGTTATTTAAAATTTTAATTCGCTGAATAGTTAAATTTAGATCGCAAGTATTCATGGATAACCTGCCCGCTACAGAACTTGGTAATATTGCAAAATTAAAAAATCAGCATATTTTGCTGCGTGGTTACGAGAGTGCTGAACCAAATTCATGACTCCTGGGAAAAATCAAGGAGTAGCTCTATACCTCGACATAATAACGTTAATTGATTTGAAAATTTAATTCGAGAGGTTATTTTATTGAGATTGCATTTTGATTGTTGTTTTCAATGTCTGTAAGAAGTACCTGATGTCTTTAGCGGAAATTTCGGGAAAAATATACTGCGCCTCAATCGCAAGAATCTCATGAGTACACGAATTCATGTAATAGAATATGAGAGGTTGATTTCTGTCTCTGTTCGCTTTCGGTTTTTTCAAATTTCAATTCGCTGAACATTTCAATTTATATCGCATGTATTCATGAATAACTTGCTCGCTGCAGGACTGGGTAATATTGTGAGATTCAAAAATCAGCATATTTTGCTGCGTTGTTATAGGAGTGCTAAAATGATCTTATGACTCCTGGGAAAAATCAAGGAATAGCTCTATATATTGACATAATAACGTTAACTGATTTGAAAATTCAATTTGAAAAACTATTCTATTGAGATTGCATTTTGATTGATGTTTCCAATTTCTGTAAAAAATACCTGATGTCTTCAGATGATATTTCGGGAAAAATATACTGCGCCCGAATCGCAAGAATCTCATAATTACACGAATTCACGTGATAGAATATAATAGGTTGATTTCTGTCTTTGTTCGCTTTCGGTTTTTTAAAATTTCAATTGGCTGAATAGTTCAATTAAGATCGCATGTATTCATGGATAGCCTGCTCGCCGCAGAACTGGGTAATATTGGGAAATTGAAAAATCAGCATATTTTGCTGCGTAGTTATAGGAGTGCTGAAATGATCTCATGACTCCCGGGGAAAATCAAGGAATGGCTCTATATATTGACATAAGAACGTTAATTGATTCGAAAATTCAATTCGAAAAGGTATTCGATTGAGATTGCATTTTGATTGTTGTTTTCAATGTCTGTAAAAAATACCTGATGTCATCAGATGATATTTCGAGGAAAAAATACTGCGCCCCAATCGCAAGAATTTCATGATTACACGAATTCACGTGATAGAATATAAGAGGTTGATTTCCGTATCTATTATCTTTCGGTTATTTAAAATTTTAATTCGCTGAATAGTTTAATTTAGATCGCAAGTATTCATGGATAACATGCCCGCTACAGGACTGGGTAATATTGTGAGATTAAAAAATCAGCATTTTTTGCTGCGTGGTTATAGGAGTGCTAAAATGATCTCATGGCTCCCGGGGAAAATCAAGGAATTGCTCTATATATTGACATAATAACGTTAATTGATTTGAAAATTCAATTTGAAAAACTATTCTATTGAGATTGCATTTTGATTGATGTTTTCAATTTCTGTAAGAAATACCTGATGTCTTCAGATGATATTTCGGGAAAAATATACTGCGCCCGAATCGCAAGAATCTCATACTTACACGAATTCACGTGATAGAATATAATAGGTTGATTTCTGTCTTTGTTCGCTTTCGGTTTTTTAAAATTTCAATTGGCTGAATAGTTCGATTAAGATCGCATGTATTCATGGATAGCCTGCTCGCTGCAGAACTGGGTAATATTGCGAAATTGAAAAATCAGCATATTTTGCTGCGTAGTTATAGGAGTGCTGAAATGATCTCATGACTCCCGGGGAAAATCAAGGAATGGCTCTATATATTGACATAATAACGTTAATTGATTTGAAAATTCAATTCGAAAAGTTATTCGATTGAGATTGCATTTTGATTGTTGTTTTCAATGTCTGTGAAAAATACCTGATGTCATCAGATGATATTTCAAGGAAAAAATACTGCGCCCCAATCGCAAGAATTTCATGATAACACGAATTCACGTGATAGAATATAAGAGGTTGATTTCCGTATCTATTCGCTTTCGGTTATTTAAAATTTTAATTCGCTGAATAGTTTAATTTAGATCGCAAGTATTCATAGATAACCTGCCCGCTACAGGACTGGGTAATATTGTGAGATTCAAAAATCAGCATTTTTAGCTGCGTGGTTATAGGAGTGCTAAAATTTTCTCATGACTCCCGGGGAAAATCAAGGAATTGCTCTATATATTGACATAATAACGTTAATTGATTTGAAAATTTAATTCGAAGAGTTATTCGATTGAGATTGCATTTTGATTGTTGTTTTCAATGTCTGTAAAAAATACCTGATGTCATCAGATGATATTTCGAGGAAAAAATACTGCGCCCCAATCGCAAGAATTTCATGATTACACGAATTCACGTGATAAAATATGAGAGGTCGATTTCCGAACCTTTTCGCTTTCTGTTATTTAAAATATTAATTCGCTGAATAGTTCAATTTAGATCGCAAGTATTCATGGATAACCTGCCCGCTACAGAACTTGGTAATATTGCAAAATTAAAAAATCAGCATATTTTGCTGCGTGGTTACGAGAGTGCTGAACCAAATTCATGACTCCTGGGAAAAATCAAGGAGTAGCTCTATACCTTGACATAATAACGTTAATTGATTTGAAAATTTAAATCGAAAAGTTATTTTCTTGAGATTGCATTTTGATTGTCTTTTTCAATGTCTGTAAGAAATACCTGATGTCTTCAGATGATATATCGGGACAAATATACTGCGCCTCAATCGCAAGAATCTCATGATTACACGAATTCATGTAATAGAATATAATAGGTTGATTTCAGTCTCTGTTCGCTTTCTGTTTTTTCAAATTTTAATTGGCTAAATAGTTCAATTTAGATCGCATGTATTCATGTATAACCTGCTCGCTGCAGGACTGGGTAATATTGTGAGATTGAAAAATCAGCATATTTTGCTGCGTGGTTATAGGAGTGCTAAAATGATCTCATGACTCCTGGGAAAAATCAAGGAATGGCTCTATATATTGACATAATAAACTTAATTGATTCCAAAATTTAATTCGAAAAGTTATTCTATTGAGATTGCATTTTGATTGTCTTTTTCAATGTCTGTAAGAAATAACTGATGTCTTCAGATGATATTTCGTGAAAAATATACTGCGCCCCAATCGCAAGAATCTCATGATTCCACGAATTTACGTGATCGAATATAATAGCTTGATTTCTGTCTCTGTTCGCTTTCGGTTTATTAAAATTTCAATTGGCTGAATAGTTCAATTCAGATCGCATGTATTCATGGATAGCCTGCTCGCTGCAGGACTGGGTAATATTGTAAAATTGAAAAATTAGCATATTTTGCTGGGTGGTTATAAGAGTGCTAAAATGATCTCATGACTCCTGGGAAAAATCAAGGAATCGCTCTATATATTGACATAATAACCTTAATTGATTTGAAAATTCAATTCGAAAAGTTATTCGATTGAGATTGCATTTTGATTGTTGTTGTCTATGTCTGTAAGAAGTACCTGATGTCTTTGATTGATATTTCGGGAAAAATATACTGCGCCTCAATCGCAAGAATCTCATGATTACACGAATTCATGTAATAGAATATGAGAGGTTGATTTCTGTCTCTGTTCGCTTTCGGTTTTTTAAAATTTCAATTGGCTGAATAGTTCAATTTAGATCGCATGTATCTATGGATTACCTGCTCGCTGCAGGACTGGGTAATATTGTGAGATTGAAAAATCAGCATATTTTGCTGCGTGGTTATAGGAGTGCTAAAATGATCTCATGAATCCTGGGAAAAATCAAGGAATGGCTCTATATATTGACATAATAACGTTAACTGATTTGAAAATTCAATTTGAAAAACTATTCTATTGAGATTGCATTTTGATTTATGTTTTCAATTTCTGTAAGAAATACCTGATGTCTTCAGATGATATTTCGGGAAAAATATACTGCGCCCGAATCGCAAGAATCTCATAATTACACGAATTAACGTGATAGAATATAATCGGTTGATTTCTGTCTTTGTTCGCTTTCGGTTTTTTAAAATTTCAATTGGCTGAATAGTTCGATTAAGATCGCATGTATTCATGGATCGCCTGCTCGCTGCAGAACTGGGTAATATTGCGAAATTGAAAAATCAGCATATTTTGCTGCGTAGTTATAGGAGTGCTGAAATGATCTCATGACTCCCGGGGAAAATCAAGGAATGGCTCTATATATTGACATAATAACGTTAATTGATTTGAAAATTCAATTCGAAAAGTTATTCGATTGAGATTGCATTCTGATTGTTGTTTTCAATGTCTGTAAAAAATACCTGATGTCATCAGATGATATTTCGAGGGAAAAATACTGCGCCCCAATCGCAAGAATTTCATGATTACACGAATTCACGTGATAGAATATAAGAGGTTGATTTCCGTATCTATTCGCTTTCGGTTATTTAAAATTTTAATTCGCTGAATAGTTAAATTTAGATCGCAAGTATTCATGGATAACCTGCCCGCTACAGAACTTGGTAATATTGCAAAATTAAAAAATCAGCATATTTTGCTGCGTGGTTACGAGAGTGCTGAACCAAATTCATGACTCCTGGGAAAAATCAAGGAGTAGCTCTATACCTCGACATAATAACGTTAATTGATTTGAAAATTTAATTCGAGAGGTTATTTTATTGAGATTGCATTTAGATTGTTGTTTTCAATGTCTGTAAGAAGTACCTGATGTCTTTAGCGGAAATTTCGGGAAAAATATACTGCGCCTCAATCGCAAGAATCTCATGAGTACACGAATTCATGTAATAGAATATGAGAGGTTGATTTCTGTCTCTGTTCGCTTCCGGTTTTTTAAAATTTCAATTCGCTGAACATTTCAATTTAGATCGCATGTATTCATGGATAACCTGCTCGCTGCAGAACTGGGTAATATTGCGAAATTGAAAAATCAGCATATTTTGCTGCGTAGTTATAGGAGTGCTGAAATGATCTCATGACTCCCGGGGAAAATCAAGGAATGGCTCTATATATAGAGCCCTAATAACGTTAATTGATTCCAAAATTAAATTCGAAAAGTTATTCTATTGAGATTGCATTTTCATTGTCTTTTTCAATGTCTGTAAGAAATACCTGATGTCTTCAGATGATATTTCGTGAAAAATATACTGCGCCTTAATCGCAAGAATCTCATGATTACACGAATTCACGTGATAGAATATAATAGGTTGATTTCTGTCTTTGTTCGCTTTCGGTTTTTTAAAATTTCAATTGGCTGACTAGTTCAATTTAGATCGCATGTATCCACGGATAGCCTGCTCGCTGCAGAATTGAGTAATATTGCGAAATTGAAAAATCAGCATATTTTGCTGCGTAGTTATAGGAGTGCTGAAATGATCTCATGACTTCCGGGGAAAATCAAGGAATAGCTCTATATATTGACATAATAACGTTAATTGATTTGAAAATTCAATTCGAAAAGTTATTCGATTGAGATTCCATTTTGATTGTTGTTTTCAATGTCTGTAAAAAATACCTGATGTAATCAGATGATATTTCGAGGAAAAAATACTGCGCCCCAATCGCAAGAATTTCATGATTACACGAATTCACGTGATAGAATATAAGAGGTTGATTTCCGTATCTATTCGCTGTCGGTTATTTAAAATTTTAATTCGCTGAATAGTTTAATTTAGATCGCAAGTATTTATGAATAACCTGCCCGCTACAGGACTGGATAATATTGTGAGATTAAAAAATCAGCATTTTTTGCTGCGTGGTTATAGGAGTGCTAAAATGATCTCATGACTCCCGGGGAAAATCAAGGAATTGCTCTATATATAGAGACCTAATAACGTTAATTGATTCCAAAATTTAATTCGAAAAGTTATTCTATTAAGATTGCATTTTGATTGATGTTTCCAATGTCTGTAAGAAATACCTGATGTCTTCAGATGATATTTCGGGAAAAATATACTGCGCCCCAATCGCAAGAATCTCATGATTACACGAATTCACGTGATACATTATAATAGGTTGATGTCTGTCTCTGTTCGCTTTCGGTTTTCTAAAATTTCAATTGGCTGAATAGTTTAATTTGGATCGCATGTATTCATGGATAGCCTGCTCGCTGCAGGACTGAGTAATATTGCGAAATTGAAAAATTAGCATATTTTGCTGCGTGGTTATAGGAGTGCTAAAATTTTCTCATGACTCCTGGGAAACATCAAGGAATGGCTCTATATATTGACATAATAACCTTAATTGATTTGAAGATTCAATACGAAAAGTCACTCGATTGAGATTGCATTTTGATTGTTGTTTTCAATGTCTGTAAGAAGTACCTGATGTCTTTAGTTGATATTTCGGGAAAAATATACTGCGCCTCAATCGCAAGAATCTCATGATTACACGAATTCATGTAATAGAATATGAGAGGTTGATTTCTGTCTCTGTTCGCTTTCGGTTTTTTAAAATTTCAATTGGCTGAATAGTTCAATTTAGATCGCATGTATTTATGGATAACCTGCTCGCTGCAGGACTGGGTAATATTGTGAGATTGAAAAATCAGCATATTTTGCTGCGTGGTTATGAGAGTGCTAAAATGATCTCATGACTTCTGGGAAAAATCAAGGAATAGCTCTATATATAGAGACCTAATAACGTTAACTGATTCCAAAATTTAATTCGAAATGTTATTCTATTGAGATTGCATTTTGATTGATGTTTCCAATGTCTGTAAGAAATACCTGATGTCTTCAGATGATATTTCGTGAAAAATATACTGCGCCCTAATCGCAAGAATCTCATGATTACACGAATTCACGTGATAGAATATAATAGGTTGATTTCTGTCTCTGTTCGCTTTCGGTTTTTTAAAATTTCAATTGGCTGAATAGTTCAATTAAGATCGTATGTATTCATGGATAGCCTGCTCGATGCAGGACTGGGTTATATTGCGGAATTGAAAAATTAGCATATTTTGCTGCGTGGTTATAGGAGTGCTAAAATGATCTCATGACTCCTGGGAAAAATCAAGGAATGGCTCTATATATTGACATAATAGCGTTAATTGATTTAAAAATTCAATTCGAAAAGTTATTCGATTGAGATTGCATTTTGATTGTTGTTTTCAATGTCCGTAAAAAATACCTGATGTCATCAGATGATATTTCGAGGAAAATATACTGCGCCCCAATCGCAAGAATTTCATGATTACACGAATTCACGTGATAGAATATAAGAGGTTGATTTCCGTATCTATTCGCTTTCGGTTATTTTAAATTTTAATTCGCTGAATAGTTAAATTTAGATCGCAAGTATTTATGGATAACCTTCCCGCTACAGGACTTGGTAATATTGCAAAATTGAAAACTCAGCATATTTTGCTGCGTGGTTACAAGAGTGCTGAAACAAATTCATGACTCCTGGGGAAAATCAAGGAGTAGCTCTATACCTTGACATAATAACGTTAATTGATTTGAAAATTTATTTCGAAAAGTTATTTTATTGAGATTGCATTTTGATTGTTGTTTTCAATGTCTGTAAGAAGTACTTGATGTCTTTAGCGGATATTTCGGGAAAAATATACTGCGCCTCAATCGCAAGAATCTCATGATTACACGAATTCATGTAATAGAATATGAGAGGTTAATTTCTGTCTCTGTTCGCTTTCGGTCTTTTAAAATTTCAATTGGCTGCATAGTTTAATTTAGATCGCATGTATTCATGGATAACGTGCTCGCTGCAGGACTGAGTAATATTGTGAGATTAAAAAATCAGCATATTTTGCTGCGTGGTTATGGGAGTGCTAAAATGATCTCATGACTCCTGGGAAAAATCAAGGAATGGCTCTATATATTGACATAATAACCTTAATTGATTCCAAAATTTAATTCGAAAAGTTATTCTATTGAGATTGCATTTTGATTGTCTTTTTCAATGTTTGTAATAAATACCTGATGTCTTCAGATGATATTTCGTGAAAAATATACTGCGCCCCAATCGCAAGAATCTCATGATTACACGAATTCACGTGATAGAATATAATAGGTTGATTTCTGTCTCTGTTCGCTTTCGGTTTTTTAAAATTTCAATTGGCTGAATAGTTCAATTTAGAACGCATGTATTCATGGATAGCCTGCTCGCTGCAGGACTGGGTAATATTGCGAAATTGAAAAATTAGCATATTTAGCTGCGTGGTTATGAGAGTGCTAAATTGATCTCATGACTCCTGGGAAAGTCAAGGAATGTCTCTATATATTGATATAATAACGTTAATTGATTTGAAAATTCAATTCGAAAAGTTATTCGATTGAGATTGCATTTTGATTGTTGTTTTCAATGTCTGTAAAAAATACCTGATGTCATCAGATGATATTTCGAGGAAAATATACTGCGCCCCAATCGCAAGAATTTCATGGTTACACGAATTTATGTAATAGAATATTAGAGGTTGATTTCTGTCTCTCTTCGCTTTCGGTTTTTTAAAATTTCAATTGGCTGAATAGTTTAATTTAGATCGCATATATTCATGAATAACTTGCTCGCTGCAGGACTGGGTAATATTGTGAGATTAAAAAATCAGCATATTTTGCTGCGTGGTTATAGGAGTGCTAAAATGATCTCATGACTCCTGGGAAAAATCAAGGAATAGCTCTATATATTGACATAATAACGTTAACTGATTTGAAAATTCAATTTGAAAAACTATTCTATTGAGATTGCATTTTGATTGATGTTTTCAATGTCTGTAAGAAATACCTGATGTCTTCAGATGATATTTCGGGAAAAATATACTGCGCCCCGATCGCAAGAATCTCATGATTACACGAATTCACGTGATAGAATATAATAGGTTGATGTCTGTTTCTGTTCGCTTTCGGTTTTCTAAAATTTCAATTTGCTGAATAGTTTAATTTGGATCGCATGTATTAATGGATAGCCTGCTCGCTGCAGAACTGAGTAATATTGCGAAATTGAAAAATTAGCATATTTTGCTGCGTGGTTATAGGAGTGCTAAAATTATCTCATGACTCCTGGAAAACATCAAGGAATGGCTCTATATATTGACATAATAACCTTAATTGATTTGAAAATTCAATTCGAAAAGTTACTCGATTGAGATTGCATTTTGATTGTTGTTTTCAATGACCTTAAGAAGAACCTGATGTCTTTAGTTGATATTTCGGGAAAAATATACTGCGCCTCAATCGCAAGAATCTCATGATTACACGAATTCATGTAATAGAATATGAGAGGTTGATTTCTGTCTCTGTTCGCTTTCGGTTTTTTAAAATTTCAATTGGCTGAATAGTTCAATTTAGATCGCATGTATTTATGGATAACCTGCTCGCTGCAGGACTCGGTAATATTGTGAGATTGAAAAATCAGCATATTTTGCTGCGTGGTTATAGGAGTGCTAAAATGATCTCATGACTCCTGGGAAAAATCAAGGAATGGCTCTATATATTGACATAATAACGTTAACTGATTTGAAAATTCAATTTAAAAAACTATTCTATTGAGATTGCATTTTGATTGATGTTTTCAATTTCTGTAAGAAATACCTGATGTCTTCAGATGAAATTTCGGGAAAAATATACTGCGCCCCAATCGCAAGAATCTCATGATTACACGAATTCACGTGATAGAATATAATAGGTTGATGTCTGTCTCTGTTCGCTTTCGGTTTTCTAAATTTTCAATTGTCTGAACAGTTTAATTTAGATCGCATGTATTCATAGATAGCCTGCTCGCTGCAGGACTGGGTAATATTGCGAAATTGAAAAAGAAGCATATTTTCTGCGTGGTTATAAGAGTGCTAAAATGATCTCATGACTCCTGGGAAAAATCAAGGAATGGCTCTATATATTGACATAATAACCTTAATTGATTTGAAAATTTAATTCGAAAAGTTATTCGATTGAGATTGCATTTTGATTGTCTTTTTCAATGTCTGTAAGAAATACCTGATGTCTTCAGATGATATTTCGTGAAAAATATACTGCGCCCCAATCGCAAGAATCTCATGATTACACGAATTCACGTGATAGAATATAATAGGTTGATTTCTGTCTCTGTTCGCTTTCGGTTTTCTAGAATTTCAATTCGCTGAACAGTTCAATTTAGATCGCATGTCTTCATGAATAACTTGCTCGCTGCAGGACTGGGTAATATTGTGAGAGTAAAAAATCAGCATATTTTGCTGCGTGGTTATAGGAGTGCTAAAATGATCTCATGACTCCTGGAAAAAATCAAGGAATGGCTCTATATATTGGCATAATAACGTTAACTGATTTGAAAATTCAATTTGAAAAACTATTAAATTGAGTTTGATTTTGATTGATGTTTTCAATTTCTGTAAGAAATACCTGATGTCTTCAGATGATATTTCGGGAAAAATATACTGCGCCCCAATCGCAAGAATCTCATGATTACACGAATTCACGTGATAGAATATAAGAGGTTGATTTCCGTATCTATTCGGTTTCGGTTATTTAAAATTTAATTCGCTGAATAGTTAAATTTAGATTGCAAGTATTTATGGATTACCTGCCCGCTACAGGACTTGGTAATATTTGAAAATTGACAAATCAGCATATTTTGCTGCGTGGTTACAAGAGTGCTGAAACAAATTCATGACTCCTGGGAAAAATCAAGGACTAGCTCTATACCTTGACATAATAACGTTCATTGATTTGAAAATTCAATTCGAAAAGTTATTTTATTGAGATTGCATTTTGATTGTTGTTTTCAATGTCTGTAAGAAGTACCTGATGTCTTTAGCGGATATTTCGGGAAAAACATACTGCGCCTCAATCGCAAGAAACTCATGATTACACGAATTCATGTAATAGAATATGAGAGGTTGATTTTTGTCTCTGTTCGCTTCCGGTTTTTTAAAATTTCAATTGGCTGAATAGTTCAATTTAGATCGCATGTATTCATGGATAACCTGCTCGCTGCAGGACTGGGTAATATTGTGAGATTGAAAAATCAGCATATTTTGCTGCGTGGTTATGAGAGTTCTAAAATGATCTCATGAATCCTGGGAAAAATCAAGGAATGGCTCTATATATAGAGACCTAATAACGTTAATTGATTCCAAAATTAAATTCGAAAAGTTATTCTATTGAGATTGCATTTTCATTGTCTTTTTCAATGTCTGTAAGAAATACCTGATGTCTTCAGATGATATTTCGTGAAAAATATACTGCGCCTTAATCGCAAGAATCTCATGATTACATGAATTCACGTGATAGAATATAATAGGTTGATTTCTGTCTTTGTTCGCTTTCGGTTTTTAAAAATTTCAATTGGCTGGATAGTTCAATTTAGATCTCATGTATTCATGGATGACCTGCTTGCTGCAGGACTGGGCAATATTGTGAGATTGAAAAATCAGCATATCTTGCTGCGAGGTTATGAGAGTGCTAAAACGATCTCATGACTCCTGGGAAAAATCAAGGAATGGCTCTATATATAGAGACCTAATAACGTTAATTGATTCCAAAATTTAATTCGAAAAGTTATTCTATTGAGATTGCATATTGATTGTCTTTTTCAATGTCTGTAAGAATTACCTGATGTCTTCAGATGATATTTCGTGAAAAATATACTGCGCCCCAATCGCAAGAATCTCATGATTACACGAATTCACGTGATAAAATATAATAGGTTGATTTCTGTCTCTGTTCGCTGTCGGTTTTTTAAAATTTCAATTGGCTGAATAGTTCAATTTAGATCGCATGTATCCATGGATAGCCTGCTCGCTGCAAGACTGGGTAATATTGCGAAATTGAAAAATTAGCATATTTTGCTGCGTAGTCATGAGAGTGCTAAAATGATCTCATGACTCCTGGGAACAATCAAGGATTGGCTCTATATATTGACATAATAACCTTAATTGATTTGAAAATTCAATTCGAAAAGTTATTCGATTGAGATTGCTTTTTGATTGTTGTTTTCTATGTCTGTAAGTAGTACCTGATGTCTTTAGCGGATATTTCGGGAAAAATATACTGCGCCTCAATCGCAAGAATCTCATGATTACACGAATTCATGTAATAACATATGAGAGGTTGATTTCTGTCTCTGTTCGCTTTCGGTTTTTTCAAATTTCAATTCGCTGAACATTTCAATTTAGATCGCATGTATTCATGAATAACTTGCTCGCTGCAGGACTGGGTAATATTGTGAGATTCAAAAATCAGCATATTTTGCTGCGTTGTTATAGGAGTACTAAAATGATCTTATGACTCCTGGGAAAAATCAAGGAATGGCTCTAAATATTGACATAATAACGTTAACTGATTTGAAAATTCAATTTGAAAAACTATTCTATTGAGATTGCATTTTGATTTATGTTTTCAATTTCTGTAAGAAATACCTGATGTCTTCAGATGATATTTCGGGAAAAATATACTGCGCCCGAATCGCAAGAATCTCATAATTACACGAATTAACGTGATAGAATATAATCGGTTGATTTCTGTCTTTGTTCGCTTTCGGTTTTTTAAAATTTCAATTGGCTGAATAGTTCGATTAAGATCGCATGTATTCATGGATCACCTGCTCGCTGCAGAACTGGGTAATATTGCGAAATTGAAAAATCAGCATATTTTGCTGCGTAGTTATAGGAGTGCTGAAATGATCTCATGACTCCCGGGGAAAATCAAGGAATGGCTCTATATATTGACATAATAACGTTAATTGATTTGAAAATTCAATTCGAAAAGTTATTCGATTGAGATTGCATTCTGATTGTTGTTTTCAATGTCTGTAAAAAATACCTGATGTCATCAGATGATATTTCGAGGGAAAAATACTGCGCCCCAATCGCAAGAATTTCATGATTACACGAATTCACGTGATAGAATATAAGAGGTTGATTTCCGTATCTATTCGCTTTCGGTTATTTAAAATTTTAATTCGCTGAATAGTTAAATTTAGATCGCAAGTATTCATGGATAACCTGCCCGCTACAGAACTTGGTAATATTGCAAAATTAAAAAATCAGCATATTTTGCTGCGTGGTTACGAGAGTGCTGAACCAAATTCATGACTCCTGGGAAAAATCAAGGAGTAGCTCTATACCTCGACATAATAACGTTAATTGATTTGAAAATTCAATTCGAGAGGTTATTTTATTGAGATTGCATTTTGATTGTTGTTTTCAATGTCTGTAAGAAGTACCTGATGTCTTTAGCGGAAATTTCGGGAAAAATATACTGCGCCTCAATCGCAAGAATCTCATGAGTACACGAATTCATGTAATAGAATATGAGAGGTTGATTTCTGTCTCTGTTCGCTTTCGGTTTTTTCAAATTTCAATTCGCTGAACATTTCAATTTATATCGCATGTATTCATGAATAACTTGCTCGCTGCAGGACTGGGTAATATTGTGAGATTCAAAAATCAGCATATTTTGCTGCGTTGTTATAGGAGTGCTAAAATGATCTTATGACTCCTGGGAAAAATCAAGGAATAGCTCTATATATTGACATAATAACGTTAACTGATTTGAAAATTCAATTTGAAAAACTATTCTATTGAGATTGCATTTTGATTGATGTTTCCAATTTCTGTAAAAAATACCTGATGTCTTCAGATGATATTTCGGGAAAAATATACTGCGCCCGAATCGCAAGAATCTCATAATTACACGAATTCACGTGATAGAATATAATAGGTTGATTTCTGTCTTTGTTCGCTTTCGGTTTTTTAAAATTTCAATTAGCTGAATAGTTCAATTAAGATCGCATGTATTCATGGATAGCCTGCTCGCCGCAGAACTGGGTAATATTGGGAAATTGAAAAATCAGCATATTTTGCTGCGTAGTTATAGGAGTGCTGAAATGATCTCATGACTCCCGGGGAAAATCAAGGAATGGCTCTATATATTGACATAAGAACGTTAATTGATTCGAAAATTCAATTCGAAAAGGTATTCGATTGAGATTGCATTTTGATTGTTGTTTTCAATGTCTGTAAAAAATACCTGATGTCATCAGATGATATTTCGAGGAAAAAATACTGCGCCCCAATCGCAAGAATTTCATGATTACACGAATTCACGTGATAGAATATAAGAGGTTGATTTCCGTATCTATTATCTTTCGGTTATTTAAAATTTTAATTCGCTGAATAGTTTAATTTAGATCGCAAGTATTCATGGATAACATGCCCGCTACAGGACTGGGTAATATTGTGAGATTAAAAAATCAGCATTTTTTGCTGCGTGGTTATAGGAGTGCTAAAATGATCTCATGGCTCCCGGGGAAAATCAAGGAATTGCTCTATATATTGACATAATAACGTTAATTGATTTGAAAATTCAATTTGAAAAACTATTCTATTGAGATTGCATTTTGATTGATGTTTTCAATTTCTGTAAGAAATACCTAATGTCTTCAGATGATATTTCGGGAAAAATATACTGCGCCCGAATCGCAAGAATCTCATAATTACACGAATTCACGTGATAGAATATAATAGGTTGATTTCTGTCTTTGTTCGCTTTCGGTTTTTTAAAATTTCAATTGGCTGAATAGTTCGATTAAGATCGCATGTATTCATGGATAGCCTGCTCGCTGCAGAACTGGGTAATATTGCGAAATTGAAAAATCAGCATATTTTGCTGCGTAGTTATAGGAGTGCTGAAATGATCTCATGACTCCCGGGGAAAATCAAGGAATGGCTCTATATATTGACATAATAACGTTAATTGATTTGAAAATTCAATTCGAAAAGTTATTCGATTGAGATTGCATTTTGATTGTTGTTTTCAATGTCTGTGAAAAATACCTGATGTCATCAGATGATATTTCAAGGAAAAAATACTGCGCCCCAATCGCAAGAATTTCATGATAACACGAATTCACGTGATAGAATATAAGAGGTTGATTTCCGTATCTATTCGCTTTCGGTTATTTAAAATTTTAATTCGCTGAATAGTTTAATTTAGATCGCAAGTATTCATAGATAACCTGCCCGCTACAGGACTGGGTAATATTGTGAGATTCAAAAATCAGCATTTTTAGCTGCGTGGTTATAGGAGTGCTAAAATGATCTCATGACTCCCGGGGAAAATCAAGGAATTGCTCTATATATTGACATAATAACGTTAATTGATTTGAAAATTTAATTCGAAGAGTTATTCGATTGAGATTGCATTTTGATTGTTGTTTTCAATGTCTGTAAAAAATACCTGATGTCATCAGATGATATTTCGAGGAAAAAATACTGCGCCCCAATCGCAAGAATTTCATGATTACACGAATTCACGTGATAAAATATGAGAGGTCGATTTCCGTACCTTTTCGCTTTCTGTTATTTAGAATATTAATTCGCTGAATAGTTCAATTTAGATCGCAAGTATTCATGGATAACCTGCCCGCTACAGAACTTGGTAATATTGCAAAATTAAAAAATCAGCATATTTTGCTGCGTGGTTACGAGAGTGCTGAACCAAATTCATGACTCCTGGGAAAAATCAAGGAGTAGCTCTATACCTTGACATAATAACGTTAATTGATTTGAAAATTTAATTCGAAAAGTTATTTTATTGAGATTGCATTTTGATTGTTGTTTTCAATGTCTGTAAGAAGTACCTGATGTCTTTAGCGGATATTTCGGGAAAAATATACTGCGCCTCAATCGCAAGAATCTCATGAGTACACGAATTCATGTAATAGAATATGAGAGGTTGATTTCTGTCTCTGTTCGCTTTCGGTTTTTTCAAATTTCAATTCGCTGAACATTTCAATTTAGATCGCATGTATTCATGAATTACTTGCTCGCTGCAGGACTGGGTAATATTGTGAGATTCAAAAATCAGCATATTTTGCTGCGTTGCTATAGGAGTGCTAAAATGATCTTATGACTCCTGGGAAAAATCAAGGAATGGCTCTATATATTGACATAATAACGTTAACTGATTTGAAAATTCAATTTGAAAAACTATTCTATTGAGATTGCATTTTGATTGATGTTTTCAATTTCTGTAAAAAATACCTGATGTCTTCAGATGATATTTCGGGAAAAATATACTGCGCCTCAATCGCAAGAATCTCATGATTACACGAATTCATGTAATAGAATATGAGAGGTTGATTTCTGTCTCTGTTCGCTTTCGGTTTTTTAAAATTTCAATTGGCTAAATAGTTCAATTTAGATCGCATGTATTCATGAATTACTTGCTCGCTGCAGGACTGGGTAATATTGTGAGATTCAAAAATCAGCATATTTTGCTGCGTTGCTATAGGAGTGCTAAAATGATCTTATGACTCCTGGGAAAAATCAAGGAATGGCTCTATATATTGACATAATAACGTTAACTGATTTGAAAATTCAATTTGAAAAACTATTCTATTGAGATTGCATTATGATTGATGTTTTCAATTTCTGTAAGAAATACCTGATGTCTTCAGATGATATTTCGGGAAAAATATACTGCGCCTCAATCGCAAGAATCTCATGATTACACGAATTCATGTAATAGAATATGAGAGGTTGATTTCTGTCTCTGTTCGCTTTCGGTTTTTTAAAATTTCAATTAGCTGAATAGTTCAATTAAGATCGCATGTATATATGGATAGCCTGCTCGCTGCAGGACTAGGTAATATTGCGAAATTGAAAAATTAGCATATTTTGCTGCGTGGTTATAAGACTGCTAAACGATCTCATGACTCCTGGGAAAAATCAAGGAATGGCTCTATATATTGACATAATAACCTTAATTGATTTGAAAATTCAATTCGAAAAGTTATTCGATTGAGATTGCATTTTGATTGTTGTTTACAATGTCTGTAAAAAATACCTGATATCATCAGATGATATTTCGAGGAAAATATACTGCGCCCTAATCGCAAGAATTTCATGATTACACGAATTCACGTGATAGAATATAAGAGGTTGATTTCCGTATCTATTCGCTTTCGGTTATTTAAAATTTTAATTCGCTGAATTGTTAAATTAAGATCGCAAGTATTCATGGATAACTTGCCCGCTACAGGACTTGGTAATATTGCAAAATTGAAAAAGCAGCATATTTTGCTGCGTGGTTACAAGAGTGCTGAAACAAATTCATGATTCCTGGGAAAAATCAAAGAGTAGCTCTATACCTTGACATTATAACGTTAATTTATTTGAAAATTTATTTCGAAAAGTTATTTTATTGAGATTGCATTTTGATTGTTGTTTACAATGTCTGTAAGAAGTACCTGATGTCTTTAGCGGATATTTCGGGAAAAATATACTGCGCCTCAATCGCAAGAAACTCATGATTACACGAATTCATGTAATAGAATATGAGAGGTTGATTTCTGTCTCTGTTCGCTTCCGGTTTTTTAAAATTTCAATTGGCTGAATAGTTCAATTTAGATCGCATGTATTCATGGATAACCTGCTCGCTGCAGGACTGGGTAATATTGTGAGATTGAAAAATCAGCATATTTTGCTGCGTGGTTATGAGAGTTCTAAAATGATCTCATGAATCCTGGGAAAAATCAAGGAATAGCTCTATATATAGAGACCTAATAACGTTAATTGATTCCAAAATTAAATTCGAAAAGTTATTCTATTGAGATTGCATTTTCATTGTCTTTTTCAATTTCTGTAAGAAATACCTGATGTCTTCAGATGATATTTCGTGAAAAATATACTGCGCCCCAATCGCAAGAATCTCATGATTACACGAATTCACGTGATAGATAATAATAGGTTGATTTCTGTCTCTGTTCGCTTTCGGTTTTTCAAAATTTCTATTCGCTAAACAGTTCAATTTAGATCGCATGTCTTCATGAATAACTTGCTCGCTGCAGGACTGGGTAATATTGTGAGATAAATAAATCAGCATATTTTGCTGCGTGGTTATAGAAGTGCTGGAATGATCTCATGACTCCTGGGGAAAATTAAGGAATGGCTCTATATATTGACATAATAATGTTAATTGATTTGAAAATTCAATTCGAAAAGTGATTCGATTGAGATTGCATTTTGAATGTTGTTTTCAATGTCTGTAAAAAATACCTGATATCATCAGATGATATTTCGAGGAAAATATACTGCGCCCTAATCGCAAGAATTTCATGATTACACGAATTCACGTGATAGAATATAAGAGGTTGATTTCCGTATCTATTCGCTTTCGGTTATTTAAAATTTTAATTCGCTGACTTGTTAAATTTAGATCGCAAGTATTCATGGATAACCTGCCCGCTACAGGACTTGGTAATATTGCAAAATTGAAAGAGCAGCATATTTTGCTGCGTGGTTACAAGAGTGCTGAAACGAATTCATGATTCCTGGGAAAAATCAAGGATTAGCTCTATACCTTGACATAATAAAGTTAATTGATTTGAAAATTTAATTCGAAAAGTTATTTTATTGAGATTGCATTTTCATTGTCTTTTTCAATGTCTGTAAGAAATACCTGATGTCTTCAGATGATATTTCGTGAAAAATATACTGCGCCTTAATCGCAAGAATCTCATGATTACACGAATTCACGTGATAGAATATAATAGGTTGATTTCTGTCTTTGTTCGCTTTCGGTTTTTTAAAATTTCAATTGGCTGACTAGTTCAATTTAGATCGCATGTATCCACGGATAGCCTGCTCGCTGCAGAATTGAGTAATATTGCGAAATAGAAAAATCAGCATATTTTGCTGCGTAGTTATAGGAGTGCTGAAATGATCTCATGACTCCCGGGGAAAATCAAGGAATGGCTCTATATATTGACATAATAACGTTAATTGATTTGAAAATTTAATTCGAAAAGTTATTCGATTGAGATTCCATTTTGATTGTTGTTTTCAATGTCTGTAAAAAATACCTGATGTCATCAGATGATATTTCGAGGAAAAAATACTGCGCCCCAATCGCAAGAATTTCATGATTACACGAATTCACGTGATAGAATATAAGAGGTTGATTTCCGTATCTATTCGCTGTCGGTTATTTAAAATTTAAATTCGCTGAATAGTTTAATTTAGATCGCAAGTATTTATGGATAACCTGCCCGCTACAGGACTGGATAATATTGTGAGATTAAAAAATCAGCATTTTTTGCTGCGTGGTTATAGGAGTGCTAAAATGATCTCATGACTCCCGGGGAAAATCAAGGAATTGCTCTATATATTGACATTGTAACGTTAATTGATTTGAAAATTTAATTCGAAGAGTTATTCGATTGAGATTGCATTTTGATCGTTGTTTTCAATGTCTGTAAAAAATACCTGATGTCATCAGATGATATTTCGAGGAAAAAAAAATGCGCCCCAATCGCAAGAATTTCATGATTACACGAATTCACGTGATAGAATATGAGAGGTTGATTTCCGTATCTTTTCGCTTTCTGTTATTTAAAATATTAATTCGCTGAATAGTTAAATTTAGATCGCATGTATTCATGAATAACTTGCTCGCTGCAGGACTGGGTAAAAGTGTGAGATTGAAAAATCAGCATATTTTGCTGCGTGGTTATGAGAGTGCTAAAATGATCTCATGACTCCTGGGAAAAATCAAGGAATGGCTCTATATATAGAGACCTAATAACGTTAATTGATTCCAAAATTTAATTCGAAAAGTTATTCTATTGAGATTGCATTTTGATTGTCTTTTTCAATGTCTGTAAGAAATACCTGATGTTTTCAGATGATATTTCGGAAAAAATATACTCTGCCCCAATCGCTAGAATTTCATGATTACACGAATTCACGTGATAGAATATCATAGGTTGATTTCTGTCTCTGTTCGCTTTCGGTTTTTTAAAATTTCAATTAGCTGAATAGTTCAATTAAGATCGCATGTATATATGGATAGCCTGCTCGCTGCAGGACTAGGTAATATTGCGAAATTGAAAAATTAGCATATTTTGCTGCGTGGTTATAAGACTGCTAAAATGATCTCATGACTCCTGGGAAAAATCAAGGAATGGCTCTATATATTGACATAATAACCTTAATTGATTTGAAAATTCAATTCGAAAAGTTATTCGATTGAGATTGCATTTCGTTGTCTTTTTCAATGTCTGAAAGAAATTCCTGATGTCTTCAGATGATATTTCGTGAAAAATATACTGCGCCCTAATCGCAAGAATCTCATGATTACACGAATTCACGTGATAGAATATAATAGGTTGATTTCTGTCTCTGTTCGCTTTCGGTTTTTCAAAATTTCTATTCGCTAAACAGTTCAATGTAGATCGCATGTCTTCATGAATAACTTGCTCGCTGCAGGACTGGGTAATATTGTGAGATAAATAAATCAGCATATTTTGCTGCGTGGTTATAGAAGTGCTAAAATGATCTCATGACTCCTGGGGAAAATCAAGGAATGGCTCTATATATTGACATAATAACGTTAACTGATTTGAAAATTCAATTTGAAAAACTATTCTATTGAGATTGCATTATGATTGATGTTTTCAATTTCTGTAAGAAATACCTGATGTCTTCAGATGATATTTCGGGAAAAATATACTGCGCCTCAATCGCAAGAATCTCATGATTACACGAATTCATGTAATAGAATATGAGAGGTTGATTTCTGTCTCTGTTCGCTTTCGGTTTTTTAAAATTTCAATTGGCTAAATAGTTCAATTGAGATCGTATGTATTCATTGATAACCTGCTCGCTGCAGGACTGGGTAATATTGTGAGATTGAAAAATCAGCATATTTTGCTGCGTGGTTATGAGAGTGCTAAAATGATCTCATGACTTCTGGGAAAAATCAAGGAATAGCTCTATATATTGACATAATAACGTTAACTGATTTGAAAATTCAATTTGAAAAACTATTCTATTGAGATTGCATTTTCATTGATGTTTTCAATTTCTGTAAGAAATACCTGATGTCTTCAGATGATATTTCGTGAAAAATATACTGCGCCACAATCGCAAAAATCTCATGATTACACGAATTCACGTGATAGAATATAATAGGTTGATTTCTGTCTCTGTTCGCTTTCGGTCTTTTAAAATTTCAATTAGCTGAATAGTTGAATTTAGATCGCAAGTTTTCATGGATAACCTGCTCGCTGCAGGACTGGGTAAGATTGTGAGATTGAAAAATCAGCATATTTTGCTGCGTCGTTATGAGAGTGCTAAAATGATCTTATGACTCCTGGGAAAAATCAAGGAATGGCTCTATATATAGAGACCTAATAACGTTAATTGATTCCAAAATTAAATTCGAAAAGTTATTCTATTGAGATTGCATTTTGATTGTCTTTCTCAATGTCTGTAAGAAATACCTGATGTTTTCAGATAATATTTCGGAAAAAATATACTGCGCCCCAATCGCTAGAATCTCATGATTACACGAATTCACGTGATAGAATATCATAGGATGATTTCTGTCTCTGTTCGCTTTCGGTTTTTTAAAATTTTAATTAGCTGAATAGTTCAATTAAGATCGCATGTATATATGGATAGCCTGCTCGCTGCAGGACTAGGTAATATTGCGAAATTGAAAAATTAGCGTATTTTGCTGCGTGGTTATAAGACTGCTAAAATGATCTCATGACTCCTGGGAAACATCAAGGAATGGCTCTATATATTGACATAATAAACTTAATTGATTCCAAAATTTAATTCGAAAAGTTATTCTATTGAGATTGCATTTTGATTGTCTTTTTCAATGTCTGTAAGAAATACCTGATGTCTTCAGATGATATTTCGTGAAAATTATACTGGGCCCCAATCGCAAGAATCTCATGATTACACGAATTCATGTAATAGAATATGAGAGGTTGATTTCTGTTCTTGTTCGCTTTCGGTTTTTTAAAATTTCAATTGGCTAAATAGTTCAATTGATATCGCATGTATTCATGGATAACCTGCTCGCTGCAGGACTGGATAATATTGTGAGATTGAAAAATCAGCATATTTTGCTGCGTGGTTACGAGAGTGCTAAAATGATCTCATGACTTCTGGGAAAAATCAAGGAATGGCTCTATATATTGACATAATAACCTTATCTGATTTGAAAATTCAATTCGAAGAGTTATTCGATTGAGATTGCATTTTGATTGTCTTTTTCAATGTCTGTAAGAATTACTTGATGTCTTCAGATGATATTTCGTGGAAAATATACTTCAACCCAATCGCAAGAATCTCATGATTACACGAATTCACGTGATAGAATATAATAGGTTGATTTCTGTCTCTGTTCGCTTTCGGTTTTTAAAAATTTCAATTCGCTGAACAGTTCATTTTAGATCGCATGTCTTCATGAAGAACTTGCTCGCTGCAGGACTGGGTAATATTGTGAGATTAAAAAATCAGCATATTTTGCTGCGTGGTTATAGAAGTGCTAAAATGATCTCATGACTCCTGGGAAAAATCAAGGAATTGCTCTATATATTGACATAATAACGTTAACTGATTTGAAAATTCAATTTGAAAAACTATTCTATTGAGATTGCATTTTGATTGATGTTTTCAATTTCTGTAAGAAATACCTGATGTCTTCAGATGATATTTCGGGAAAAATATACTGCGCCCTAATCGCAAGAATCTCATGATTACACGAATTCAAGTGATAGAATATAATAGGTTGATGTCTGTCTCTGTTCGCTTTCGGTTTTCTAAAATTTCAATTGGCTGAATAGTTTAATTTAGATCGCATGTATTTATGGATAGCCTGCTCGCTGCAGGACTGGGTAATATTGCGAAATTGAAAAATAAGCATATTTTCTGCGTGGTTATAGGAGTGCTGAAATAATCCCATGACTCCCGGGGAAAATCAAGGAATGGCTCTATATATTGACATAATAACGTTAATTGATTTAAAAATTCAATTCGAAAAGTAATTCGATTGAGATTGCATTTTGATTGTTGTTTTCAATGTCTGTAAAAAATACCTGATGTCATCAGATGATATTTCGAGGAAAATATACTGCGCCTCAATCGCAAGAATTTCATGATTACACGAATTCACGTGATAGAATATAAGAGGTTCATTTCCGTATCTATTCGCTTTCGGTTATTTACAATTTTAATTCGCTTAATAGTTAAATTTAGATCGCAAGTATTTATGGATAACCTGCCCGCTACAGGACTTGGTAATATTGCAAAATTGAAAAATCAGCATATTTTGCTGCGTGGTTACAAGAGTGCTGAATCAAATTCGTGACTCCTGGGAAAAATCAAGGAGTAGCTCTATACCTTGACATAATAACGTTAATTGATTTGAAAATTCAATTCGAAAAGTTAATCTATTGAGATTGCATTTTGATTGTTGTTTTCAATGTCTGTAAAAAATACCTGATGTCATCAGATGATATTTCGAGCAAAATATAATGCGCCTCAATCGCAAGAATTTCATGATTCCACGAATTCATGTGATAGAATATGAGAGGTTGATTTCTGTCTCTGTTCGCTTTCGGTTTTTTAAAATTTCAATTGGCTAATTTGTTCAATTTAGATCGCATGTATTCATGGATCACCTGCTCGCTGCAGGACTGGGTAATATTGTGAGATTGAAAAATCAGCATATTTTGCTGCGTGGTTATAGGAGTGCTAAAATGATCTCATGACTCCTGGGGAAAATCAAGGAATGGCTCTATATATAGACCTAATAACGTTAATTGATTCCAAAATTTAATTCGAAATGTTATTCTATTGAGATTGCATTTTGATTGTCTTTTTCAATGTCTGTAAGAAATACCTGATGTCTTCAGATGATATTTCGTGAAAAATATACTGCGGCCCAATCGCAAGAATCTCATGATTACACGAATTCACGTGATAGAATATAATAGGTTGATTTCTGTCTCTGTTCGCTTTCGGTTTTCTTAAATTTCAATTCGGTGAACAGTTCAATTTAGATCACATGTATTCATGGATAGCCTGCTCGCTGCAGGACTGGGTAATATTGCGAAATTGGAAAATTAGCATATTTTGCTGCGTGGTTATAAGAGTGCTAAAATGATCTCATGACTCCTGGGAAAAATCAAGGAATGGCTCTATATATTGGCATAATAACGTTAACTGATTTGTAAATTCAATTTGAAAAACTATTCTATTGAGATTGCATTTTGATTGATGTTTTCAATTTCTATAAGAAATACCTGACGTCTTCAGATGATATTTTGGGAAAAATATACGGCGCCCCAATCGCATGAATCTCATGATTACACGAATTCACGTGATAGAATAAAAAAGGTTGATTTTCGTATCTATTCACTTTCGGTTATTTAAAATTTTAATTTGCTGAATAGTTAAATTTAGATCGCAAGTATTTATGGATAACCTGCCCGCTACAGGACTTGGTAATATTGCAAAATTAAAAAATCAGCATATTTTGCTTCGTGGTTATAGGAGTGCTAAAATGATCTCATGACTCCCGGGGAAAATCAAGGAATAGCTCTATACCTTGACATAATAACGTTAATTGATTTGAAAATTTAATTCGAAAAGTTATTTTATTGAGATTGCATTTTGATTGTCTTTTTCAATGTCTGTAAGAAATACCTGATGTCTTCAGATGATATTTCGGGAAAAATATACTGCGCCTCAATCGCAAGAATCTCATGATTACACGAATTCATGTAATAGAATATAATAGGTTGATTTCAGTCTCTGTTCGCTTTCTGTTTTTTCAAATTTTAATTGGCTAAATAGTTCAATTTAGATCGCATGTATTCATGTATAACCTGCTCGCTGCAGGTCTGGGTAATATTGTGAGATTGAAAAATCAGCATATTTTGCTGCGTGGTTATAGGAGTGCTAAAATGATCTCATGACTCCTGGGAAAAATCAAGGAATGGCTCTATATATTGACATAATAAACTTAATTGATTCCAAAATTTAATTCGAAAAGTTATTCTATTGAGATTGCATTTTGATTGTCTTTTTCAATGTCTGTAAGAAATAACTGATGTCTTCAGATGATATTTCGTGAAAAATATACTGCGCCCCAATCGCAAGAATCTCATGATTACACGAATTCACGTGATAGAATATAATAGGTTGATTTCCGTCTCTGTTCGCTTTCGGTTTTTTAAAATTTCAATTCGCTGAATAGTTCAATTTAGATCGCATGTCATCATGAATAACTTGCTCGCTGCAGGACTGGGTAATATTGTAAGATTAAAAAATCAGCATATTTTGCTGCGTGGTTATAGGAGTGCTAAAATGATCTCATGACTCCCGGGGAAAATCAAGGGATGGCTCTATATATTGACATAATAACGTTAATTGATTTAAAAATTCAATTCGAAGAGTTATTCGATTGAGATTGCATTTTGATTGTCTTTTTCAATGTCTGTAAGAAATACTTGATGTCTTCAGATGATATTTCGTGGAAAATATACTTCGACCCAATCGCAAGAATCTCATGATTACACGAATTCACGTGATAGAATATAATAGGTTGATTTCTGTCTCTGTTTGCTTTCGGTTTTTAAAAATTTCAATTCGCTGAACAGTTCATTTTAGATCGCATGTCTTCATGAAGAACTTGCTCGCTGCAGGACTGGGTAATATTGTGAGATTAAAAAATCAGCATATTTTGCTGCGTGGTTATAGGAGTGCTAAAATGATCTCATGACTCCTGGGAAAAATCAAGGAATGGCTCTATATATTGACATAATAACGTTAACTGATTTGAAAATTCAATTTGAAAAACTATTCTATTGAGATTGCATTTTGATTGATGTTTTCAATTTCTGTAAGAAATACCTGATGTCTTCAGATGATATTTCGGGAAAAATATACTGCGCCCCAATCGCAAGAATCTCATGATTACACGAATTCAAGTGATAGAATATAATAGGTTGATGTCTGTCTCTGTTCGCTTTCGGTTTTCTAAAATTTCAATTGGCTGAATAGTTTAATTTAGATCGCATGTATTCATGGATAGCCTGCTCGCGGCAGGACTGGGTAATATTGCGAAATTGAAAAATTAGCATATTTTGCTACGTGGTTATAAGAGTGCTAAAATGATCTCATGACTCCTGGGAAAAATCAAGGAATGGCTCTATATATTGACATAATAACCTTAATTGATTTGAAAATTCAATTCGAAAAGTTATTCGATTGAGATTGCATTTTGATTGTCTTTTTCAATGTCTGTAAGAAATACCTGATGTCTTCAGATGATATTTCGTGAAAAATATACTGCGGCCCAATCGCAAGAATCTCATGATTACACGAATTCACGTGATAGAATATAATAGGTTGATTTCTGTCTCTGTTCGCTTTCGGTTTTCTAAAATTTCAATTCGGTGAACAGTTCAATTTAGATCACATGTATTCATGGATAGCCTGCTCGCTGCAGGACTGGGTAATATTGCGAAATTGGAAAATTAGCATATTTTGCTGCGTGGTTATAAGAGTGCTAAAATGATCTCATGACTCCTGGGAAAAATCAAGGAATGGCTCTATATATTGGCATAATAACGTTAACTGATTTGTAAATTCAATTTGAAAAACTATTCTATTGAGATTGCATTTTGATTGATGTTTTCAATTTCTATAAGAAATACCTGACGTCTTCAGATGATATTTTGGGAAAAATATACGGCGCCCCAATCGCATGAATCTCATGATTACACGAATTCACGTGATAGAATAAAAAAGGTTGATTTTCGTATCTATTCACTTTCGGTTATTTAAAATTTTAATTTGCTGAATAGTTAAATTTAGATCGCAAGTATTTATGGATAACCTGCCCGCTACAGGACTTGGTAATATTGCAAAATTAAAAAATCAGCATATTTTGCTTCGTGGTTATAGGAGTGCTAAAATGATCTCATGACTCCCGGGGAAAATCAAGGAATAGCTCTATACCTTGACATAATAACGTTAATTGATTTGAAAATTTAATTCGAAAAGTTATTTTATTGAGATTGCATTTTGATTGTGTTTTTCAATGTCTGTAAGAAATACCTGATGTCTTCAGATGATATTTCGGGAAAAATATACTGCGCCTCAATCGCAAGAATCTCATGATTACACGAATTCATGTAATAGAATATAATAGGTTGATTTCAGTCTCTGTTCGCTTTCTGTTTTTCCAAATTTTAATTGGCTAAATAGTTCAATTTAGATCGCATGTATTCATGTATAACCTGCTCGCTGCAGGTCTGGGTAATATTGTGAGATTGAAAAATCAGCATATTTTGCTGCGTGGTTATAGTAGTGCTAAAATGATCTCATGACTCCTGGGAAAAATCAAGGAATGGCTCTATATATTGACATAATTAACTTAATTGATTCCAAAATTTAATTCGAAAAGTTATTCTATTGAGATTGCATTTTGATTGTCTTTTTCAATGTCTGTAAGAAATAACTGATGTCTTCAGATGATATTTCGTGAAAAATATACTGCGCCCCAATCGCAAGAATCTCATGATTCCACGAATTTACGTGATAGAATATAATAGCTTGATTTCTGTCTCTGTTCGCTTTCGGTTTATTAAAATTTCAATTGGCTGAATAGTTCAATTTAGATCGCATGTATTCATGGATAGCCTGCTCGCTGCAGGACTGGTTAATATTGTGAAATTGAAAAATTAGCATATTTTGCTGGGTGGTTATAAGAGTGCTAAAATGATCTCATGACTCCTGGGAAAAATCAAGGAATCGCTCTATATATTGACATAATAACCTTAATTGATTTGAAAATTAAATTCGAAAAGTTATTCGATTGAGATTGCATTTTGATTGTTGTTGTCAATGTCTGTAAAAAATACTTGATGTCATCAGATGATATTTCGAGGAAAATATACTGCGCCCAAATCGCAAGAATTTCATGATAACACGAATTCACGTGATAGAATATAAGAGGTTGATTTCCGTATCTATTCGCTTGCGGTTATTAAAAATTTAAATTCGCTGAATAGTTAAATTTAGATCGCAAGTATTCATGGATAACCTGCCCGCTACAGGACTTAGTAATATTGAAAAATTGAAAAATCAGCATATTTTGCTGCGTGGTTACAAAAGTGCTGAAACAAATTCATGACTCCTGGGAAAAATCAAGGAGTAGCTCTATACTTTGACATAATAACGTTAATTGATTTGAAAATTTAATTCGAAAAGTTATTTTATTGAGATTGCATTTTAATTTTTGTTTTCAATGTCTGTAAGAAGTACCAGATGTCTTTAGCGGATATTTCGGCTAAAATATACTGCGCCTCAATCGCAAGAATCTCATGATTACACGAATTCATGTAATAGAATATGAGAGGTTAATTCCTGTCTCTGTTCGCTTTCGGTTTTTTAAAATTTCAATTAGCTAAATAGTTTCATTTAGATCGCATGTATTCATGGATTACCTGCTCGCTGCAGGACTGGGTAATATTGTGAGATTGAAAAATCAGCATATTTTGCTGCGTGGTTATAGGAGTGCTAAAATGATCTCATGAATCCTGGGAAAAATCAAGGAATGGCTCTATATATTGACATAATAACGTTAACTGATTTGAAAATTCAATTTGAAATACTATTCTATTGAGATTGCATTTTGATTGATGTTTTCAATGTCTGTAAGAAATACCTGATGTCTTCAGATGATATTTCGGAAAAAATATACTGCGCCCCAATCGCAAGAATCTCATGATTACACGAATTCACGTGATAGAATATAATAGGTTGATTTCTGTCTCTGTTCGCTTTCGGTTTTTTAAAATTTCAATTCGCTGAATAGTTCAATTTAGATCGCATGTCATCATGAATAACTTGCTCGCTGCAGGACTGGGTAATATTGTAAGATTAAAAAATCAGCATATTTTGCTGCGTGGTTATAGGAGTGCTAAAATGATCTCATGACTCCCGGGGAAAATCAAGGGATGGCTCTATATATTGACATAATAACGTTAATTGATTTAAAAATTCAATTCGAAAAGATATTCGATTGAGATTGCATTTTGATTGTTGTTTTCAATGTCCGTAAACAATACTTTATGTCATGAGATGATATTTCGAGGAAAATATACTGCGCCTAAATCGCAAGAATTTCATGATTACCCTAATTCACGTGATAGAATATAATAGCTTTATTCCTGTCTCTGTTCGCTTTCGGTTTATTAAAATTTCAATTGGCTGAATAGTTTAATTTAGATCGCATGTATTCATGGATAGCCTGCTCGCTGCAGGACTGGTTAATATTGTAAAATTGAAAAATTAGCATATTTTGCTGGGTGGTTATAAGAGTGCTAAAATGATCTCATGACTCCTGGGAAAAATCAAGGAATCGCTCTATATATTGACATAATAACCTTAATTGATTTAAAAATTAAATTCGAAAAGTTATTCGATTGAGATTGCATTTTGATTGTTGTTTTCAATGTCTGTAAGAAATACCTGATGTCTTCAGATGATATTTCGGGAAAAATATACTGCGCCCCAATCGCAAGAATCTCATGATTACACGAATTCACGTGATAGAATATAATAGGTTGATTTCTGTCTCTGTTCGCTTTCGGTTTTTTAAAATTTCGAATGGCTGAATAGTTCAATTTAGATCGCATGTGTTCATGGATAACCTGCTCGCTGCAGGACTGAGTAATATTGTGAGATTGAAAAATCAGCATATTTTGCTGCGTGGTATTGAGAGTGCTAAAATTATCTCATGACTCCTGGGAAAAAGCAAGGAATGGCTCTATATATTGACATAATAAACTTAATTGATTCCAAAATTTATTTCGAAAAAGTATTCTATTGAGATTGCATTTTGATTGTCTTTTTCAATGTCTGTAAGAAATACCTGATGTCTTCAGATGATATTTCGTGAAAAATATACTGAGCCCCAATCGCAAGAATCTCATGATTACACGAATTCACGTGATAGAATATAATAGGTTGATTTCTGTCTCTTATCGCTTTCGGTTTTTTAAAATTTCAATTGGCTGAATAGTTCAATTTAGATCGCATATATTCATTAATAACTTGCTCGCTGCAGGACTGAGTAATATTATGAGATTAAAAAATCAGCATATTTTGCTGCGTGGTTATAGGAGTGCGAAAATGATCTCATGACTCCTGGGGAAAATCAAGGAATGGCTCTATATATAGACCTAATAACGTTAATTGATTCCAATATAAATTTGAAATGTTATTCTATTGAGATTACATTTTGATTGATGTTTCCAATGTCTGTAAGAAATACCTGATGTCTTCAGATGATATTTCGGGAAAAATATCCTGCGCCCCAATCGCAAGAATCTCATGATTACACGAATTCACGTGATAGAATATAATGGGTTGATGTCTGTCTCTGTTCGCTTTCGGTTTTCTAAAATTTCAATTGGCTGAATAGTTTAATTTGGATCGCATGTATTCATGGATAGCCTGCTCGCTGCAGGACTGAGTAATATTGCGAAATTGAAAAATTAGCATATTTTGCTGCGTGGTTATAGGAGTGCTAAAATTATCTCATGACTCCTGGGAAACATCAAGGAATGGCTCTATATATTGACATAATAACCTTAATTGATTTGAAAATTCAATTCGAAAAGTTACTCGATTGAGATTGCATTTTGATTGTTGTTTTCAATGTCTGTAAGAAGTACCTGATGTCTTTAGTTGATATTTCGGGAAAACTATACTGCGCCTCAATCGCAAGAATCTCATGATTACACGAATTCATGTAATAGAATATGAGAGGTTGATTTCTGTCTCTGTTCGCTTTCGGTTTTTTAAAATTTCAATTGGCTGAATAGTTCAATTTAGATCGCATGTATTTATGGATAACCTGCTCGCTGCAGGACTGGGTTATATTGTGAGATTGAAAAATCAGCATATTTTGCTGCGTGGTTATGAGAGTGCTAAAATGATCTCATGACTTCTGGGAAAAATCAAGGAATAGCTCTATATATAGAGACCTAATAACGTTAACTGATTCCAAAATTTAATTCGAAAAGTTATTCTATTGAGATTGTATTTTGATTGTCTTTTTCAATGTCTGTAAGAAATACCTGATGCCTTCAGATGATATTTCGTGAAAAATATACTGCGCCCTAATCGCAAGAATCTCATGATTACACGAATTCACGTGATAAAATATTATACGTTGATTTCTGTCTCTGTTCGCTTTCGGTTTTTTAAAATTTCAATTGGCTGAATAGTTCAATTAAGATCGTATGTATTCATGGATAGCCTGCTCGATGCAGGACTGAGTTATATTGCGGAATTGAAAAATTAGCATATTTTGCTGCGTGGTTATAAGAGTGTTAAAATGATTTCATGACTCCTGGGAAAAATCAAGGAATGGCTCTATATATTGACATAATAACCTTATCTGATTTGAAAATTCAATTCGAAGAGTTATTCGATTGAGATTGCATTTTGATTGTCTTTTTCAATGTCTGTAAGAAATACCTGATGTCTTCAGATGATATTTCGTGAAAAATATACTGGGCCCCAATTGCAAGAATCTCATGATTACACGAATTCATGTAATAGAATATGAGAGGTTGATTTCTGTCTCTGTTCGCTTTCGGTTTTTTAAAATTTCAATTGGCTAAATAGTTCAATTGATATCGCATGTATTCATGGATAACCTGCTCGCTGCAGGACTGGATAATATTGTGAGATTGAAAAATCAGCATATTTTGCTGCGTGGTTACGAGAGTGCTAAAATGATCTCATGACTTCTGGGAAAAATCAAGGAATGACTCTATATATTGACATAATAACCTTATCTGATTTGAAAATTCAATTCGAAGAGTTATTCGATTGAGATTGCATTTTGATTGTCTTTTTCAATGTCTGTAAGAAATACTTGATGTCTTCAGATGATATTTCGTGGAAAATATACTTCGACCCAATCGCAAGAATCTCATGATTACACGAATTCACGTGATAGAATATAATAGGTTGATTTCTGTCTCTGTTCGCTTTCGGTTTTTAAAAATTTCAATTCGCTGAACAGTTCATTTTAGATCGCATGTCTTCATGAAGAACTTGCTCGCTGCAGGACTGGGTAATATTGTGAGATTAAAAAATCAGCATATTTTGCTGCGTGGTTATAGGAGTGCTAAAATGACCTTATGACTCCTGGGAAAAATCAAGGAATGGCTCTATATATTGACATAATAACGTTAACTGATTTGAAAATTCAATTTGAAAAACTATTCTATTGAGATTGCATTTTCATTGATGTTTTCAATTTCTGTAAGAAATACCTGATGTCGTCAGATGATATTTCGGGAAAAATATACTGCGCCCCAATCGCAAGAATCTCATGATTACACGAATTCACGTGATAGAATATAATAGGTTGATGTCTGTCTCTGTTCGCTTTCGGTTTTCTAAAATTTCAATTGGCTGAATAGTTTAATTTAGATCGCATGTATTCATGGATAGCCCGCTCGCTGCAGGACTGGGTAATATTGCGAAATTGAAAAATAAGCATATTTTCTGCGTGGTTATAGGAGTGCTGAAATAATCTCATGACTCCCGGGGAAAATCAAGGAATGGCTCTATATATTGACATAATAACGTTAATTGATTTAAAAATTCAATTCGAAAAGTAATTCGATTGAGATTGCATTTTGATTGTTGTTTTCAATGTCTGTAAAAAATACCTGATGTCATCAGATGATATTTCGAGGAAAATATACTGCGCCTCAATCGCAAGAATTTCATGATTACACGAATTCACGTGATAGAATATAAGAGGTTTATTTCCGTATTTTTTCGCTTTCGGTTATTTACAATTTTAATTCGCTCAATAGTTAAATTTAGATCGCAAGTATTTATGGATAACCTGCCCGCTAAAGGACTTGGTAATATTGCAAAATTGAAAAATCAGGATATTTTGCTGCGTGGTTACAAGAGTGCTGAATCAAATTCGTGACTCCTGGGAAAAATCAAGGAGTAGCTCTATACCTTGACATAATAACGTTAATTGATTTGAAAATTCAATTCGAAAAGTTATTCCATTGAGATTGCATTTTGATTGTTGTTTTCGATGTCTGTAAAAAATACCTGATGTCATCAGATGATATTTCGAGGAAAATATACTGCGCCCAAATCGCAAGAATTTCATGATAACACGAATTCACGTGATAGAATATAAGAGGTTGATTTCCGTATCTATTCGCTTGCGGTTATTTAAAATTTGAATTCGCTGGATAGTTAAATTTAGATCGCAAGTATTCATGGATAACCTGCCCGCTGCAGGACTTGGTAATATTGCAAAATTGAAAAATCAGCATATTTTGCTGCGTGGTTACAAAAGTGCTGAAACAAATTCATGACTCCGGGGAAAAATCAAGGAGTAGCTCTATACTTTGACATAATAACGTTAATTGATTTGAAAATTTAATTCGAAAAGTTATTTTATTGAGATTGCATTTTAATTTTTGTTTTCAATGTCTGTAAGAAGTACCAGATGTCTTTAGCGGATATTTCGGCTAAAATATACTGCGCCTCAATCGCAAGAATCTCATGATTACACGAATTCATGTAATAGAATATGAGAGGTTAATTCCTGTCTCTGTTCGCTTTCGGTTTTTTAAAATTTCAATTAGCTAAATAGTTTCATTTAGATCGCATGTATTCATGGATTACCTGCTCGCTGCAGGACTGGGTAATATTGTGAGATTGAAAAATCAGCATATTTTGCTGCGTGGTTATAGGAGTGCTAAAATGATCTCATGAATCCTGGGAAAAATCAAGGAATGGCTCTATATATTGACATAATAACGTTAACTGATTTGAAAATTCAATTTGAAATACTATTCTATTGAGATTGCATTTTGATTGATGTTTTCAATGTCTGTAAGAAATACCTGATGTCTTCAGATGATATTTCGGAAAAAATATACTGCGCCCCAATCGCAAGAATCTCATGATTACACGAATTCACGTGATAGAATATAATAGGTTGATTTCTGTCTCTGTTCGCTTTCGGTTTTTTAAAATTTCAATTCGCTGAATAGTTCAATTTAGATCGCATGTCATCATGAATAACTTGCTCGCTGCAGGACTGGGTAATATTGTAAGATTAAAAAATCAGCATATTTTGCTGCGTGGTTATAGGAGTGCTAAAATGATCTCATGACTCCCGGGGAAAATCAAGGGATGGCTCTATATATTGACATAATAACGTTAATTGATTTAAAAATTCAATTCGAAAAGATATTCGATTGAGATTGCATTTTGATTGTTGTTTTCAATGTCCGTAAACAATACTTTATGTCATGAGATGATATTTCGAGGAAAATATACTGCGCCTAAATCGCAAGAATTTCATGATTACCCTAATTCACGTGATAGAATATAATAGCTTTATTCCTGTCTCTGTTCGCTTTCGGTTTATTAAAATTTCAATTGGCTGAATAGTTTAATTTAGATCGCATGTATTCATGGATAGCCTGCTCGCTGCAGGACTGGTTAATATTGTAAAATTGAAAAATTAGCATATTTTGCTGGGTGGTTATAAGAGTGCTAAAATGATCTCATGACTCCTGGGAAAAATCAAGGAATCGCTCTATATATTGACATAATAACCTTAATTGATTTAAAAATTAAATTCGAAAAGTTATTCGATTGAGATTGCATTTTGATTGTTGTTTTCAATGTCTGTAAGAAATACCTGATGTCTTCAGATGATATTTCGGGAAAAATATACTGCGCCCCAATCGCAAGAATCTCATGATTACACGAATTCACGTGATAGAATATAATAGGTTGATTTCTGTCTCTGTTCGCTTTCGGTTTTTTAAAATTTCAATTCGCTGAATAGTTCAATTTAGATCGCATGTCATCATGAATAACTTGCTCGCTGCAGGACTGGGTAATATTGTAAGATTAAAAAATCAGCATATTTTGCTGCGTGGTTATAGGAGTGCTAAAATGATCTCATGACTCCCGGGGAAAATCAAGGGATGGCTCTATATATTGACATAATAACGTTAATTGATTTAAAAATTCAATTCGAAAAGTTATTCGATTGAGATTGCATTTTGATTGTTGTTTTCAATGTCTGTAAAAAATACCTGATGTCATCAGATGATATTTCGAGGAAAATATACTGCGCCCCAATCGCAAGAATTTCATGGTTACACGAATTCATGTAATAGAATATTAGAGGTTGATTTCTGTCTCTCTTCGCTTTCGGTTTTTTAAAATTTCGAATGGCTGAATAGTTCAATTTAGATCGCATGTGTTCATGGATAACCTGCTCGCTGCAGGACTGAGTAATATTGTGAGATTGAAAAATCAGCATATTTTGCTGCGTGGTATTGAGAGTGCTAAAATTATCTCATGACTCCTGGGAAAAAGCAAGGAATGGCTCTATATATTGACATAATAAACTTAATTGATTCCAAAATTTATTTCGAAAAGTTATTCTATTGAGATTGCATTTTGATTGTCTTTTTCAATGTCTGTAAGAAATACCTGATGTCTTCAGATGATATTTCGTGAAAAATATACTGAGCCCCAATCGCAAGAATCTCATGATTACACGAATTCACGTGATAGAATATAATAGGTTGATTTCTGTCTCTTATCGCTTTCGGTTTTTTAAAATTTCAATTGGCTGAATAGTTCAATTTAGATCGCATATATTCATTAATAACTTGCTCGCTGCAGGACTGAGTAATATTATGAGATTAAAAAATCAGCATATTTTGCTGCGTGGTTATAGGAGTGCGAAAATGATCTCATGACTCCTGGGGAAAATCAAGGAATGGCTCTATATATAGACCTAATAACGTTAATTGATTCCAATATAAATTTGAAATGTTATTCTATTGAGATTACATTTTGATTGATGTTTCCAATGTCTGTAAGAAATACCTGATGTCTTCAGATGATATTTCGGGAAAAATATCCTGCGCCCCAATCGCAAGAATCTCATGATTACACGAATTCACGTGATAGAATATAATGGGTTGATGTCTGTCTCTGTTCGCTTTCGGTTTTCTAAAATTTCAATTGGCTGAATAGTTTAATTTGGATCGCATGTATTCATGGATAGCCTGCTCGCTGCAGGACTGGGTAATATTGCGAAATTGAAAAATAAGCATATTTTCTGCGTGGTTATAGGAGTGCTGAAATAATCTCATGACTCCCGGGGAAAATCAAGGAATGGCTCTATATATTGACATAATAACGTTAATTGATTTAAAAATTCAATTCGAAAAGTAATTCGATTGAGATTGCATTTTGATTGTTGTTTTCAATGTCTGTAAAAAATACCTGATGTCATCAGATGATATTTCGAGGAAAATATACTGCGCCTCAATCGCAAGAATTTCATGATTACACGAATTCACGTGATAGAATATAAGAGGTTCATTTCCGTATCTATTCGCTTTCGGTTATTTACAATTTTAATTCGCTTAATAGTTAAATTTAGATCGCAAGTATTTATGGATAACCTGCCCGCTAAAGGACTTGGTAATATTGCAAAATTGAAAAATCAGGATATTTTGCTGCGTGGTTACAAGAGTGCTGAATCAAATTCGTGACTCCTGGGAAAAATCAAGGAGTAGCTCTATACCTTGACATAATAACGTTAATTGATTTGAAAATTCAATTCGAAAAGTTATTCCATTGAGATTGCATTCTGATTGTTGTTTTCAATGTCTGTAAAAAATACCTGATGTCATCAGATGATATTTCGAGGAAAATATACTGCGCCCAAATCGCAAGAATTTCATGATAACACGAATTCACGTGATAGAATATAAGAGGTTGATTTCCGTATCTATTCGCTTGCGGTTATTTAAAATTTGAATTCGCTGAATAGTTAAATTTAGATCGCAAGTATTCATGGATAACCTGCCCGCTACAGGACTTGGTAATATTGCAAAATTGAAAAATCAGCATATTTTGCTGCGTGGTTACAAAAGTGCTGAAACAAATTCATGACTCCTGGGAAAAATCAAGGAGTAGCTCTATACTTTGACATAATAACGTTAATTGATTTGAAAATTTAATTCGAAAAGTTATTTTATTGAGATTGCATTTTAATTTTTGTTTTCAATGTCTGTAAGAAGTACCTGATGTCTTTAGCGGATATTTCGGCTAAAATATACTGCGCCTCAATCGCAAGAATCTCATGATTACACGAATTCATGTAATAGAATATGAGAGGTTGATTCCTGTCTCTGTTCGCTTTCGGTGTTTTAAAATTTCAATTAGCTAAATAGTTTCATTTAGATCGCATGTATTCATGGATTACCTGCTCGCTGCAGGACTGGGTAATATTGTGAGATTGAAAAATCAGCATATTTTGCTGCGTGGTTATAGGAGTGCTAAAATGATCTCATGAATCCTGGGAAAAATCAAGGTATGGCTCTATATATTGACATAATAACGTTAACTGATTTGAAAATTCAATTTGAAATACTATTCGATTGAGATTGCATTTTGATTGTCTTTTTCAATGTCTGTAAGAAATACCTGATGTCTTCAGATGATATTTCGTGAAAAATATACTGCGCCCCAATCGCAAGAATCTCATGATTACACGAATTCACGTGATAGAATATAATAGGTTGATTTCTGTCTCTGTTCGCTTTCGGTTTTCTAAAATTTCAATTCGCTGAACAGTTCAATTTAGATCACATGTATTCATGGATAGCCTGCTCGCTGCGGGACTGGGTAATATTGCGAAATTGAAAAATTAGCATATTTTGCTGCGTGGCTATAAGAGTGCTAAAATGATCTCATGACTCCTGGGAAAAATCAAGGAATGGCTCTATATATTGGCATAATAACGTTAACTGATTTGTAAATTCAATTTGAAAAACTATTCTATTGAGATTGCATTTTGATTGATGTTTTCAATTTCTATAAGAAATACCTGACGTCTTCAGATGATATTTCGGGAAAAATATACGGCGCCCCAATCGCATGAATCTCATGATTACACGAATTCACGTGATAGAATAAAAAAGGTTGATTTTCGTATCTATTCACTTTCGGTTATTGAAAATTTTAATTTGCTGAATAGTTAAATGTAGATCGCAAGTATTTATGGATAACCTGCCCGCTACAGGACTTGGTAATATTGCAAAATTAAAAAATCAGCATATTTTGCTTCGTGGTTATAGGAGTGCTAAAATGATCTCATGACTCCCGGGGAAAATCAAGGAATAGCTCTATACCTTGACATAATAACGTTAATTGATTTGAAAATTTAATTCGAAAAGTTATTTTATTGAGATTGCATTTTGATTGTCTTTTTCAATGTCTGTAAGAAATACCTGATGTCTTCAGATGATATTTCGGGAAAAATATACTGCGCCTCAATCGCAAGAATCTCATGATTACACGAATTCATGTAATAGAATATAATAGGTTGATTTCAGTCTCTGTTCGCTTTCTGTTTTTTCAAATTTTAATTGGCTAAATAGTTCAATTTAGATCGCATGTATTCATGTATAACCTGTTTGCTGCAGGTCTGGGTAATATTGTGAGATTGAAAAATCAGCATATTTTGCTGCGTGGTTATAGAAGTGCTAAAATGATCTCATGACTCCTGGGAAAAATCAAGGAATGGCTCTATATATTGACATAATAAACTTAATTGATTCCAAAATTTAATTCGAAAAGTTATTCTATTGAGATTGCATTTTGATTGTCTTTTTCAATGTCTGTAAGAAATAACTGATGTCTTCAGATGATATTTCGTGAAAAATATACTGCGCCCCAATCGCAAGAATCTCATGATTCCACGAATTTACGTGATAGAATATAATAGCTTGATTTCTGTCTCTGTTCGCTTTCGGTTTATTAAAATTTCAATTGGCTGAATAGTTCAATTTAGATCGCATGTATTCATGGATAGCCTGCTCGCTGCAGGACTGGTTAATATTGTAAAATTGAAAAATTAGCATATTTTGCTGGGTGGTTATAAGAGTGCTAAAATGATCTCATGACTCCTGGGAAAAATCAAGGAATCGCTCTATATATTGACATAATAACCTTAATTGATTTGAAAATTAAATTCGAAAAGTTATTCGATTGAGATTGCATTTTGATTGTTGTTGTCAATGTCTGTAAAAAATACTTGATGTCATCAGATGATATTTCGAGGAAAATATACTGCGCCCAAATCGCAAGAATTTCATGATAACACGAATTCACGTAATAGAATATAAGAGGTTGATTTCCGTTCTATTCGCTTGCGGTTATTTAAAATTTGAATTCGCTGAATAGTTAAATTTAGATCGCAAGTATTCATGGATAACCTGCCCGCTACAGGACTTAGTAATATTGCAAAATTGAAAAATCAGCATATTTTGCTGCGTGGTTACAAAAGTGCTGAAACAAATTCATGACTCCTGGGAAAAATCAAGGAGTAGCTCTATACTTTGACATAATAACGTTAATTGATTTGAAAATTTAATTCGAAAAGTTATTTTATTGAGATTGCATTTTAATTTTTGTTTTCAATGTCTGTAAGAAGTACCTGATGTCTTTAGCGGATATTTCGGCTAAAATATACTGCGCCTCAATCGCAAGAATCTCATGATTACACGAATTCATGTAATAGAATATGAGAGGTTGATTCCTGTCTCTGTTCGCTTTCGGTTTTTTAAAATTTCAATTAGCTAAATAGTTTCATTTAGATCGCATGTATTCATGGATAACCTGCTCGCTGCAGGACTGGGTAATATTGTGAGATTGAAAAATCAGCATATTTTGCTGCGTGGTTATAGGAGTGCTAAAATGATCTCATGAATCCTGGGAAAAATCAAGGTATGGCTCTATATATTGACATAATAACGTTAACTGATTTGAAAATTCAATTTGAAATACTATTCTATTGAGATTGCATTTTGATTGATGTTTTCAATGTCTGTAAGAAATACCTGATGTCTTCAGATGATATTTTGGGAAAAATATACTGCGCCCCAATCGCAAGAATCTCATGATTACACGAATTCACGTGATAGAATATAATAAGTTGATTTCTGTCTCTGTTCGCTTTCGGTTTTTTAAAATTTCAATTCGCTGAATAGTTCAATTTAGATCGCATGTCATCATGAATAACTTGCTCGCTGCAGGACTGGGTAATATTGTAAGATTAAAAAATCAGCATATTTTGCTGCGTGGTTATAGGAGTGCTAAAATGATCTCATGACTCCCGGGGAAAATCAAGGGATGGCTCTATATATTGACATAATAACGTTAATTGATTTAAAAATTCAATTCGAAAAGATATTCGATTGAGATTGCATTTTGATTGTTGTTTTCAATGTCCGTAAACAATACTTGATGTCATGAGATGATATTCCGAGGGAAATATACTGCGCCCAAATCGCAAGAATTTCATGATTACACGAATTCACGTAATAGAATATAATAGCTTTATTTCTGTCTCTGTTCGCTTTCGGTTTATTAAAATTTCAATTGGCTGAATAGTTCAATTAAGATCGCATGTATTCATGGATAGCCTGCTCGCTGCAGGACTGGTTAATATTGTAAAATTGAAAAATTAGCATATTTTGCTGGGTGGTTATAAGAGTGCTAAAATGATCTCATGACTCCTGGGAAAAATCAAGGAATCGCTCTATATATTGACATAATAACCTTAATTGATTTAAAAATTAAATTCGAAAAGTTATTCGATTGAGATTGCATTTTGATTGTTGTTGTCAATGTCTGTAAAAAATACTTGATGTCATCAGATGATATTTCGAGGAAAATATACTGCGCCCAAATCGCAAGAATTTCATGATAACACGAATTCACAAGATAGAATATAAGAGGTTGATTTCCGTATCTATTCGCTTGCGGTTATTTAAAATTTGAATTCGCTGAATAGTTAAATTTAGATCGCAAGTATTCATGGATAACCTGCCCGCTACAGGACTTGGTAATATTGCAAAATTGAAAAATCAGCATATTTTGCTGCGTGGTAACAAGAGTGCTGAAACAAATTCTTGACTCCTGGGAAAAATCAAGGAGTAGCTCTATACCTTGACATAATAACGTTAATTGATTTGCAAATTCAATTCGAAAAGTTATTCGATTGAGATTGCATTTTGATTGTTGTTTTCAATGTCTGTTAAAAATACCTGATGTCATCCGATGATATTTCGAGGAAAATATACTGCGCCCCAATCGCAAGAATTTCATGGTTACACGAATTCATGTAATAGAATATTAGAGGTTGATTTCTGTCTCTCTTCGCTTTCGGTTTTTTAAAATTTCGAATGGCTGAATAGTTCAATTTAGATCGCATGTATTCATGGATAACCTGCTCGCTGCAGGACTGAGTAATATTGTGAGATTGAAAAATCAGCATATTTTGCTGCGTGGTATTGAGAGTGCTAAAATTATCTCATGACTCCTGGGAAAAAGCAAGGAATGGCTCTATATATTGACATAATAAACTTAATTGATTCCAAAATTTAATTTAAAAAGTTATTCTATTGAGATTGCATTTTGATTGTCTTTTTCAATGTCTGTAAGAAATACCTGATGTCTTCAGATGATATTTCGTGAAAAATATACTGCGCCCCAATCGCAAGAATCTCATGATTACACGAATTCACGTGATAGAATATAATAGGTTGATTTCTGTCTCTTATCGCTTTCGGTTTTTTAAAATTTCAATTGGCTGAATAGTTCAATTCAGATCGCATATATTCATGAATAACTTGCTCGCTGCAGGACTAGGTAATATTATGAGATTAAAAAATCAGCATATTTTGCTGCGTGGTTATAGGAGTGCGAAAATGATCTCATGACTCCTGGGGAAAATCAAGGAATGGCTCTATATATAGACCTAATAACGTTAATTGATTCCAAAATAAATTTGAAATGTTATTCTATTGAGATTACATTTTGATTGATGTTTCCAATGTCTGTAAGAAATACCTGATGTCTTCAGATGATATTTCGGGAAAAATATCCTGCGCCCCAATCGCAAGAATCTCATGATTACACGAATTCACGTGATAGAATATAATAGGTTGATGTCTGTCTCTGTTCGCTTTCGGTTTTCTAAAATTTCAATTGGCTGAATAGTTTAATTTGGATCGCATGTATTCATGGATAGCCTGCTCGCTGCAGGACTGAGTAATATTGCAAAATTGAAAAATTAGCATATTTTGCTGCGTGGTTATAGAAGTGCTAAAATTATCTCATGACTCCTGGGAAACATCAAGGAATGGCTCTATATATTGACATAATAACCTTAATTGATTTGAAAATTTAATTCGAAAAGTTACTCGATTGAGATTGCATTTTGATTGTTGTTTTCAATGTCTGTAAGATGTACCTGATGTCTTTAGTTGATATTTTGGGAAAACTATACTGCGCCTCAATCGCAAGAATCTCATGATTACACGAATTCATGTAATAGAATATGAGAGGTTGATTTCTGTCTCTGTTCGCTTTCGGTTTTTTAAAATTTCAATTCGCTGAACATTTCAATTTAGATCGCATGTATTCATGAATAACTTGCTCGCTGCAGGACTGGGTAATATTGTGAGATTCAAAAATCAGCATATTTTGCTGCGTTGTTATAGGAGTACTAAAATGATCTTATGACTCCTGGGAAAAATCAAGGAATGGCTCTATATATTGACATAATAACGTTAACTGATTTGAAAATTCAATTTGAAAAACTATTCTATTGAGATTGCATTTTGATTTATGTTTTCAATTTCTGTAAGAAATACCTGATGTCTTCAGATGATATTTCGGAAAAAATATACTGCGCCCGAATCGCAAGAATCTCATAATCACACGAATTCACGTGATAGAATATAATAGGTTGATTTCTGTCTTTGTTCGCTTTCGGTTTTTTAAAATTTCAATTGGCTGACTAGTTCGATTAAGATCGCATGTATTCATGGATCGCCTGCTCGCCGCAGAACTGGGTAATATTGCGAAATTGAAAAATCAGCATATTTTGCTGCGTAGTTATAGGAGTGCTGAAATGATCTCATGACTCCCGGGGAAAATCAAGGAATGGCTCTATATATTGACATAATAACGTTAATTGATTTGAAAATTCAATTCGAAAAGTTATTCGATTGAGATTGCATTTTGATTGTTGTTTTCAATGTCTGTAAAAAATACCTGATGTCATCAGATGATATTTCGAGGGAAAAATACTGCGCCCCAATCGCAAGTATTTCATGATTACACGAATTCACGTGATAGAATATAAGAGGTTGATTTCCGTATCTATTCGCTTTCGGTTATTTAAAATTTTAATTCGCTGAATAGTTAAATTTAGATTGCAAGTATTCATGGATAACCTGCCCGCTACAGAACTTGGTAATATTGCAAAATTAAAAAATCAGCATATTTTGCTGCGTGGTTACGAGAGTGCTGAACCAAATTCATGACTCCTGGGAAAAATCAAGGAGTAGCTCTATACCTTGACATAATAACGTTAATTGATTTGAAAATTTAATTCGAGAGGTTATTTTATTGAGATTGCATTTAATTGTTGTTTTCAATGTCTGTAAGAAGTACCTGATGTCTTTAGCGGATATTTCGGGAAAAATATACTGCGCCTCAATCGCAAGAATCTCATGAGTACACGAATTTATGTAATAGAATATGAGAGGTTGATTTCTGTCTCTGTTCGCTTTCGGTTTTTTCAAATTTCAATTCGCTGAACATTTCAATTTATATCGCATGTATTCATGAATAACTTGCTCGCTGCAGGACTAGGTAATATTGTGAGATTCAAAAATCAGCATATTTTGCTGCGTTGTTATAGGAGTGCTAAAATGATCTCACGACTCCTGGGAAAAATCAAGGAATAGCTCTATATATTGACATAATAACGTTAACTGATTTGAAAATTCAATTTGAAAAACTATTCTATTGAGATTGCATTTTGATTGATGTTTTCAATTTCTGTAAAAAATACCTGATGTCTTCAGATGATATTTCGGGAAAAATATACTGCGCCCGAATCGCAAGAATCTCATAATTACACGAATTCACGTGATAGAATATAATAGGTTGATTTCTGTCTTTGTTCGCTTTCGGTTTTTTAAAATTTCAATTGGCTGAATAGTTTAATTAAGATCGCATGTATTCATGGATAGCCTGCTCGCCGCAGAACTGGGTAATATTGCGAAATTGAAAAATCAGCATATTTTGCTGCGTAGTTATAGGAGTGCTGAAATGATCTCATGACTCCCGGGGAAAATCAAGGAATGGCTCTATATATTGACATAAGAACGTTAATTGATTCGAAAATTCAATTCGAAAAGGTATTTGATTGAGATTGCATTTTGATTGTTGTTTTCAATGTCTGTAAAAAATACCTGATGTCATCAGATGATATTTCGAGGAAAAAATACTGCGCGCCAATCGCAAGAATTTCATGATTACACGAATTCACGTGATAAAATATAAGAGGTTGATTTCCGTATCTATTATCTTTCGGTTATTTAAAATTTTAATTCGCTGAATAGTTTAATTTAGATCGCAAGTATTCATTGATAACCTGCCCGCTACAGGACTGGGTAATATTGTGAGATTAAAAAATCAGCATTTTTTGCTGCGTGGTTATAGAAGTGCTAAAATGATCTCATGGCTCCCGAGGAAAATCAAGGAATTGCTCTATATATTGACGTAATAACGTTAATTGATTTGAAAATTCAATTTGAAAAACTATTCTATTGAGATTGCATTTTGATTGATGTTAACAATTTCTGTAAGAAATACCTGATGTCTTCAGATGATATTTCGGGAAAAATATACTGCGCCCAAATCGCAAGAATCTCATAATTACACGAATCCACGTGATAGAATATAATAGGTTGATTTCTGTCTTTGTTCGCTTTCGGTTTTTTAAAATTTTAATTGGCTGAATAGTTCGATTAAGATCGCATGTATTCATGGATAGCCTGCTCGCTGCAGAACTGGGTAATATTGCGAAATTGAAAAATCAGCATATTTTGCTGCGTAGTTAAAGGAGTGCTGAAATGATCTCATGACTCCCGGGGAAAATCAAGGAATGGCTCTATATATTGACATAAGAACGTTAATTGATTTGAAAATTCAATTCGAAAAGTTAATCGATTGAGATTGCATTTTGATTGTTGTTTTCAATGTCTGTAAAAAATACCTGATGTCATCAGATGATATTTCGAGGAAAAAATACTGCGCCCCAATCGCAAGAATTTCATGATTACACGAATTCACGTGATAGAATATAAGAGGTTGATTTCCGTATCTATTATCTTTCGGTTATTTAAAATTTTAATTCGCAGAATAGTTTAATTTAGATCGCAAGTATTCATGGATAACCTGCCCGCTACAGGACTGGGTAATATTGTGAGATTAAAAAATCAGCATTTTTTGCTGCGTGGTTATAGGAGTGCTAAAATGATCTCATGGCTCCCGAGGAAAATCAAGGAATTGCTCTATATATTGACATAATAACGTTAATTGATTTGAAAATTCAATTTGAAAAACTATTCTATTGAGATTGCATTTTGATTGATGTTATCAATTTCTGTAAGAAATACCTGATGTCTTCAGATGATATTTCGGGAAAAATATACTGCGCCTGAATCGCAAGAATCTCATAATTACACGAATTCACGTGATAGAATATAATAGGTTGATTTCTGTCTTTGTTCGCTTTCGGTTTTTTAAAATTTCAATTGGCTGAATAGTTCGATTAAGATCGCATGTATTCATGGATAGCCTGCTCGCTGCAGAACTGGGTAATATTGCGAAATTGAAAAATCAGCATATTTTGCTGCGTAGTTATAGGAGTGCTGAAATGATCTCATGACTCCCGGGGAAAATCAAGGAATGGCTCTATATATTGACATAATAACGTTAATTGATTTGAAAATTCAATTCGAAAAGTTATTCGATTGAGATTGCATTTTGATTGTTGTTTTCAATGTCTGTGAAAAATACCTGATGTCATCAGATGATATTTCGAGGAAAAAATACTGCGCCCCAATCGCAAGAATTTCATGATAACACGAATTCACGTGATAGAATATAAGAGGTTGATTTCCGTATCTATTCGCTTTCGGTTATTTAAAATTTTAATTCGCTGAATAGTTTAATTTAGATCGCAAGTATTCATGGATAACCTGCCTGCTACAGGACTGGGTAATATTGTGAGATTAAAAAATCAGCATTTTTTGCTGCGTGGTTATAGGAGTGCTAAAATGATCTCATGACTCCCGGGGAAAATCAAGGAATTGCTCTATATATTGACATAATAACGTTAATTGATTTGAAAATTTAATTCGAAGAGTTATTCGATTGAGATTGCATTTTGATTGTTGTTTTCAATGTCTGTAAAAAATACCTGATGTCATCAGATGATATTTCGAGGAAAAAATACTGCGCCCCAATCGCAAGAATTTCATGATTACACGAATTCACGTGATAAAATATGAGAGGTCGATTTCCGTACCTTTTCGCTTTCTGTTATTTAGAATATTAATTCGCTGAATAGTTCAATTTAGATCGCAAGTATTCATGGATAACCTGCCCGCTACAGAACTTGGTAATATTGCAAAATTAAAAAATCAGCATATTTTGCTGCGTGGTTACGAGAGTGCTGACCCAAATTCATGACTCCTGGGAAAAATCAAGGAGTAGCTCTATACCTTGACATAATAACGTTAATTGATTTGAAAATTTAATTCGAAAAGTTATTTTATTGAGATTGCATTTTGATTGTTGTTTTCAATGTCTGTAAGAAGTACCTGATGTCTTTAGCGGATATTTCGGGAAAAATATACTGCGCCTCAATCGCAAGAATCTCATGAGTACACGAATTCATGTAATAGAGGATGAGAGATTGATTTCTGTCTCTGTTCGCTTTCGGTTTTTTCAAATTTCAATTCGCTGAACATTTCAATTTAGATCGCATGTATTCATGAATTACTTGCTCGCTGCAGGACTGAGTAATATTGTGAGATTCAAAAATCAGCATATTTTGCTGCGATGTTATAGGAGTGCTAAAATGATCTTATGACTCCTGGGAAAAATCAAGGAATGGCTCTATATATTGACATAATAACGTTAACTGATTTGAAAATTCAATTTGAAAAACTATTCTATTGAGATTGCATTTTGATTGATGTTTTCAATTTCTGTAAAAAATACCTGATGTCTTCAGATGATATTTCGGGAAAAATATACTGCGCCTCAATCGCAAGAATCTCATGATTACACGAATTCATGTAATAGAATATGAGAGGTTGATTTCTGTCTCTGTTCGCTTTCGGTTTTTTAAAATTTCAATTGGCTAAATAGTTCAATTGAGATTGCATGTATTCATTGACAACCTGCTCGCTGCAGGACTGGGTAAGATCGTGAGATTGAAAAATCAGCATATTTTGCTGCGTGGTTATAGAAGTGCTAAAATGATCTCATGACTCCTGGGAAAAATCAAGGAATGGCTCTATATATAGAGACCTAATAACGTTAATTGATTCCAAAATTTAATTCGAAAAGTTATTCTATTGAGATTGCATTCTGATTGTCTTTTTCAATGTCTGTAAGAAATACCTGATGTTTTCAGATGATATTTCGGAAGAAATATACTGCGCCCCAATCGCTAGAATCTCATGATTACACGAATTCACGTGATAGAATATCATAGGGTGATTTCTGTCTCTGTTCGCTTTCGGTTTTTTAAAATTTCAATTAGCTGAATAGTTCAATTAAGATCGCATGTATATATGGATAGCCTGCTCGCTGCAGGACAAGGTAATATTGCGAAATTGAAAAATTAGCATATTTTGCTGCGTGGTTATAAGAATGCTAAAATGATCTCATGACTCCTGGGAAAAATCAAGGAATGGCTCTATATATTGACATAATAACCTTAATTGATTTGAAAATTCAATTCGAAAAGTTATTCGATTGAGATTGCATTTGGTTGTCTTTTTCAATGTCTGTAAGAAATTCCTGATGTCTTCAGATGATATTTCGTGAAAAATATACTGCGCTCTAATCGCAAGAATCTCATGATTACACGAATTCACGTGACAGAATATAATAGGTTGATTTCTGTCTCTGTTCGCTTTCGGTTTTTCAAAATTTCTATTCGCTAAACAGTTCAATTTAGATCGCATGTCTTTATGAATAACTTGCTCGCAGCAGGACTGGGTGATATTGTGAGATAAATAAATCAGCATATTTTGCTGCGTGGTTATAAAAGTGCTAAAATGATCTCATGACTCCTGGGGAAAACTAGGAATGGCTCTATATATTGACATAATAACGTTAACTGATTTGAAAATTCAATTTGAAAAACTATTCTATTGAGATTGCATTATGATTGATGTTTTCAATTTCTGTAAGAAATACCTGATGTCTTCAGATGATATTTCGGGAAAAATATACTGCGCCTCAATCGCAAGAATCTCATGATTACACGAATTCATGTAATAGAATATGAGAGGTTGATTTCTGTCTCTGTTCGCTTTCGGTTTTTTAAAATTTCAATTAGCTGAATAGTTCAATTAAGATCGCATGTATATATGGATAGCCTGCTCGCTGCAGGACTAGGTAATATTGCGAAATTGAAAAATTAGCATATTTTGCTGCGTGGTTATAAGACTGCTAAACGATCTCATGACTCCTGGGAAAAATCAAGGAATGGCTCTATATGTTGACATAATAACCTTAATTGATTTGAAAATTCAATTCAAAAAGTTATTCGATTGAGATTGCATTTGGTTGTCTTTTTCAATGTCTGTAAGAAATTCCTGATGTCTTTAGATGATATTTCGTGAAAAATATACTGCGCCCCAATCGCAAGAATCTCATGATTATACGAATTCACGTGATAGAATATAATAGGTTGATTTCTGTCTCTGTTCGCTTTCGGTTTTTCAAAATTTCTATTCGCTAAACAGTTCAATTTAGATCGCATGTCTTCATGAATAACTTGCTCGCTGCAGGACTAGGTAATATTGTGAGATAAATAAATCAGCATATTTTGCTGCGTGGTTATAGAAGTGCTAAAATGATCTCATGACTCCTGGGGAAAATTAAGGAATGGCGCTATATATTGACATAATAATGTTAATTGATTTGAAAATTCAATTCGAAAAGTGATTCGATTGAGATTGCATTTTGATTGTTGTTTTCAATGTCTGTAAAAAATACCTGATATCATCAGATGATATTTCGAGGAAAATATACTGCGCCCTAATCGCAAGAATTTCATGATTACACGAATTCACGTGATAGAATATAAGAGGTTGATTTCCGTATTTATTCGCTTTCGGTTATTTAAAATTTTAATTCGCTGAATTGTTAAATTAAGATCGCAAGTATTCATGGATAACCTGCCCGCTACAGGACTTGGTAATATTGCAAAATTGAAAAAGCAGCATATTTTGCTGCGTGGTTACGAGAGTGCTGAAACAAATTCATGATTCCTGGGAAAAATCAAGGAGTAGCTCTATACCTTGACATTATAACGTTAATTTATTTGAAAATTTATTTCGAAAAATTATTTTATTGAGATTGCATTTTGATTGTTGTTTTCAATGTCTGTAAGAAGTACCTGATGTCTTTAGCGGATATTTCGGGAAAAATATACTGCGCCTCAATCGCAAGAAACTCATGATTACACGAATTCATGTAATAGAATATGAGAGGTTGATTTCTGTCTCTGTTCGCTTCCGGTTTTTTAAAATTTCAATTGGCTGAATAGTTCAATTTAGATCGCATGTATTTATGGATAACCTGCTCGCTGCAGGACTGGGTAATATTGTGAGATTGAAAAATCAGCATATTTTGCTGCGTGGTTATGAAAGTTCTAAAATGATCTCATGAATCCTGGGAAAAATCAAGGAATGGCTCTATATATAGAGACCTAATAACGTTAATTGATTCCAAAATTAAATTCGAAAAGTTATTCTATTGAGATTGCATTTTCATTGTCTTTTTCAATGTCTGTAAGAAATACCTGATGTCTTCAGATGATATTTCGTGAAAAATATACTGCGCCCCAATCGCAAGAATCTCATGATTACACGAATTCACGTGATAGAATATAATAGGTTGATTTCTGTCTCTGTTCGCTTTCGGTTTTTTAAAATTTCTATTCGCTAAACAGTTCAATTTAGATCGCATGTCTTTATGAATAACTTGCTCGCAGCAGGACTGGGTAATATTGTGAGATAAATAAATCAGCATATTTTGCTGCGTGGTTATAAAAGTGCTAAAATGATCTCATGACTCCTGGGGAAAACTAGGAATGGCTCTATATATTGACATAATAACGTTAACTGATTTGAAAATTCAATTTGATAAACTATTCTATTGAGATTGCATTATGATTGATGTTTTCAATTTCTGTAAGAAATACCTGATGTCTTCAGATGATATTTCGGGAAAAATATACTGCGCCTCAATCGCAAGAATCTCATGATTACACGAATTCATGTAAGAGAATATGAGAGGTTGATTTCTGTCTCTGTTCGCTTTCGGTTTTTTAAAATTTCAATTAGCTGAATAGTTCAATTAAGATCGCATGTATATATGGATAGCCTGCTCGCTGCAGGACTAGGTAATATTGCGAAATTGAAAAATTAGCATATTTTGCTGCGTGGTTATAAGACTGCTAAACGATCTCATGACTCCTGGGAAAAATCAAGGAATGGCTCTATATGTTGACATAATAACCTTAATTGATTTGAAAATTCAATTCAAAAAGTTATTCGATTGAGATTGCATTTGGTTGTCTTTTTCAATGTCTGTAAGAAATTCCTGATGTCTTCAGATGATATTTCGTGAAAAATATACTGCGCCCCAATCGCAAGAATCTCATGATTATACGAATTCACGTGATAGAATATAATAGGTTGATTTCTGTCTCTGTTCGCTTTCGGTTTTTCAAAATTTCTATTCGCTAAACAGTTCAATTTAGATCGCATGTCTTCATGAATAACTTGCTCGCTGCAGGACTAGGTAATATTGTGAGATAAATAAATCAGCATATTTTGCTGCGTGGTTATAGAAGTGCTAAAATGATCTCATGACTCCTGGGAAAAATCAAGGAATCGCTCTATATATTGACATAATAATGTTAATTGATTTGAAAATTCAATTCGAAAAGTGATTCGATTGAGATTGCATTTTGATTGTTGTTTTCAATGTCTGTAAAAAATACCTGATATCATCAGATGATATTTCGAGGAAAATATACTGCGCCCTAATCGCAAGAATTTCATGATTACACGAATTCACGTGATAGAATATAAAAGGTTGATTTCCGTATCTATTCGCTTTCGGTTATTTAAAATTTTAATTCGCTGAATTGTTAAATTAAGATCGCAAGTATTCATGGATAACCTGCCCGCTACAGGACTTGGTAATATTGCAAAATTGAAAAAGCAGCATATTTTGCTGCGTGGTTACAAGAGTGCTGAAACAAATTCATGATTCCTGGGAAAAATCAAGGAGTAGCTCTATACCTTGACATTATAACGTTAATTTATTTGAAAATTTATTTCGAAAAATTATTTTATTGAGATTGCATTTTGATTGTTGTTTTCAATGTCTGTAAGAAGTACCTGATGTCTTTAGCGGATATTTCGGGAAAAATATACTGCGCCTCAATCGCAAGAAACTCATGATTACACGAATTCATGTAATAGAATATGAGAGGTTGATTTCTGTCTCTGTTCGCTTCCGGTTTTTTAAAATTTCAATTGGCTGAATAGTTCAATTTAGATCGCATGTATTTATGGATAACCTGCTCGCTGCAGGACTGGGTAATATTGTGAGATTGAAAAATCAGCATATTTTGCTGCGTGGTTATGAAAGTTCTAAAATGATCTCATGAATCCTGGGAAAAATCAAGGAATGGCTCTATATATAGAGACCTAATAACGTTAATTGATTCCAAAATTAAATTCGAAAAGTTATTCTATTGAGATTGCATTTTCATTGTCTTTTTCAATGTCTGTAAGAAATACCTGATGTCTTCAGATGATATTTCGTGAAAAATATACTGCGCCCCAATCGCAAGAATCTCATGATTACACGAATTCACGTGATAGAATATAATAGGTTGATTTCTGTCTCTGTTCGCTTTCGGTTTTTCAAAATTTCTATTCGCTAAACAGTTCAATTTAGATCGCATGTCTTCATGAATAACTTGCTCGCTGCAGGACTGGGTAATATTGTGAGATAAATAAATCAGCATATTTTGCTGCGTGGTTATAGAAGTGCTAGAATGATCTCATGACTCCTGGGGAAAATTAAGGAATGGCTCTATATATTGACATAATAATGTTAATTGATTTGAAAATTCAATTCGAAAAGTGATTCGATTGAGATTGCATTTTGAATGTTGTTTTCAATGTCTGTAAAAAATACCTGATATCATCAGATGATATTTCGAGGAAAATATACTGCGCCCTAATCGCAAGAATTTCATGATTACACGAATTCACGTGATAGAATATAAGAGGTTGATTTCCGTATCTATTCGCTTTCGGTTATTTAAAATTTAAATTCGCTGAATTGTTAAATTAAGATCGCAAGTATTCATGGATAACCTGCCCGCTACAGGACTTGGTAATATTGCAAAATTGAAAAAGCAGCATATTTTGCTGCGTGGTTACAAGAGTGCTGAAACAAATTCATGATTCCTGGGAAAAATCAAGGAGTAGCTCTATACCTTGACATTATAACGTTAATTTATTTGAAAATTTATTTCGAAAAGTTATTTTATTGAGATTGCATTTTGATTGTTGTTTTCAATGTCTGTAAGAAGTACCTGATGTCTTTAGCGGATATTTCGGGAAAAATATACTGCGCCTCAATCGCAAGAAACTCATGATTACACGAATTCATGTAATAGAATATGAGAGGTTGATTTCTGTCTCTGTTCGCTTCCGGTTTTTTAAAATTTCAATTGGCTGAATAGTTCAATTTAGATCGCATGTATTTATGGATAACCTGCTCGCTGCAGGACTGGGTAATATTGTGAGATTGAAAAATCAGCATATTTTGCTGCGTGGTTATGAAAGTTCTAAAATGATCTCATGAATCCTGGGAAAAATCAAGGAATGGCTCTATATATAGAGACCTAATAACGTTAATTGATTCCAAAATTAAATTCGAAAAGTTATTCTATTGAGATTGCATTTTCATTGTCTTTTTCAATGTCTGTAAGAAATACCTGATGTCTTCAGATGATATTTCGTGAAAAATATACTGCGCCCCAATCGCAAGAATCTCATGATTACACGAATTCACGTGATAGAATATAATAGGTTGATTTCTGTCTCTGTTCGCTTTCGGTTTTTCAAAATTTCTATTCGCTAAACAGTTCAATTTAGATCGCATGTCTTCATGAATAACTTGCTCGCTGCAGGACTGGGTAATATTGTGAGAAAAATAAATCAGCATATTTTGCTGCGTGGTTATAGAAGTGCTAGAATGATCTCATGACTCCTGGGGAAAATTAAGGAATGGCTCTATATATTGACATAATAATGTTAATTGATTTGAAAATTCAATTCGAAAAGTGATTCGATTGAGATTGCATTTTGAATGTTGTTTTCAATGTCTGTAAAAAATACCTGATATCATCAGATGATATTTCGAGGAAAATATACTGCGCCCTAATCGCAAGAATTTCATGATTACACGAATTCACGTGATAGAATATAAGAGGTTGATTTCCGTATCTATTCGCTTTCGGTTATTTAAAATTTAAATTCGCTGAATTGTTAAATTAAGATCGCAAGTATTCATGGATAACCTGCCCGCTACAGGACTTGGTAATATTGCAAAATTGAAAAAGCAGCATATTTTGCTGCGTGGTTACAAGAGTGCTGAAACAAATTCATGATTCCTGGGAAAAATCAAGGAGTAGCTCTATACCTTGACATTATAACGTTAATTTATTTGAAAATTTATTTCGAAAAGTTATTTTATTGAGATTGCATTTTGATTGTTGTTTTCAATGTCTGTAAGAAGTACCTGATGTCTTTAGCGGATATTTCGGGAAAAATATACTGCGCCTCAATCGCAAGAAACTCATGATTACACGAATTCATGTAATAGAATATGAGAGGTTGATTTCTGTCTCTGTTCGCTTCCGGTTTTTTAAAATTTCAATTGGCTGAATAGTTCAATTTAGATCGCATGTATTTATGGATAACCTGCTCGCTGCAGGACTGGGTAATATTGTGAGATTGAAAAATCAGCATATTTTGCTGCGTGGTTATGAAAGTTCTAAAATGATCTCATGAATCCTGGGAAAAATCAAGGAATGGCTCTATATATAGAGACCTAATAACGTTAATTGATTCCAAAATTAAATTCGAAAAGTTATTCTATTGAGATTGCATTTTCATTGTCTTTTTCAATGTCTGTAAGAAATACCTGATGTCTTCAGATGATATTTCGTGAAAAATATACTGCGCCCCAATCGCAAGAATCTCATGATTACACGAATTCACGTGATAGAATATAATAGGTTGATTTCTGTCTCTGTTCGCTTTCGGTTTTTCAAAATTTCTATTCGCTAAACAGTTCAATTTAGATCGCATGTCTTCATGAATAACTTGCTCGCTGCAGGACTGGGTAATATTGTGAGATAAATAAATCAGCATATTTTGCTGCGTGGTTATAGAAGTGCTAGAATGATCTCATGACTCCTGGGGAAAATTAAGGAATGGCTCTATATATTGACATAATAATGTTAATTGATTTGAAAATTCAATCCGAAAAGTGATTCGATTGAGATTGCATTTTGAATGTTGTTTTCAATGTCTGTAAAAAATACCTGATATCATCAGATGATATTTCGAGGAAAATATACTGCGCCCTAATCGCAAGAATTTCATGATTACACGAATTCACGTGATAGAATATAAGAGGTTGATTTCCGTATCTATTCGCTTTCGGTTATTTAAAATTTAAATTCGCTGAATTGTTAAATTAAGATCGCAAGTATTCATGGATAACCTGCCCGCTACAGGACTTGGTAATATTGCAAAATTGAAAAAGCAGCATATTTTGCTGCGTGGTTACAAGAGTGCTGAAACAAATTCATGATTCCTGGGAAAAATCAAGGAGTAGCTCTATACCTTGACATTATAACGTTAATTTATTTGAAAATTTATTTCGAAAAGTTATTTTATTGAGATTGCATTTTGATTGTTGTTTTCAATGTCTGTAAGAAGTACCTGATGTCTTTAGCGGATATTTCGGGAAAAATATACTGCGCCTCAATCGCAAGAAACTCATGATTACACGAATTCATGTAATAGAATATGAGAGGTTGATTTCTGTCTCTGTTCGCTTCCGGTTTTTTAAAATTTCAATTGGCTGAATAGTTCAATTTAGATCGCATGTATTTATGGATAACCTGCTCGCTGCAGGACTGGGTAATATTGTGAGATTGAAAAATCAGCATATTTTGCTGCGTGGTTATGAAAGTTCTAAAATGATCTCATGAATCCTGGGAAAAATCAAGGAATGGCTCTATATATAGAGACCTAATAACGTTAATTGATTCCAAAATTAAATTCGAAAAGTTATTCTATTGAGATTGCATTTTCATTGTCTTTTTCAATGTCTGTAAGAAATACCTGATGTCTTCAGATGATATTTCGTGAAAAATATACTGCGCCCCAATCGCAAGAATCTCATGATTACACGAATTCACGTGATAGAATAAAATAGGTTGATTTCTGTCTCTGTTCGCTTTCGGTTTTTCAAAATTTCTATTCGCTAAACAGTTCAATTTAGATCGCATGTCTTCATGAATAACTTGCTCGCTGCAGGACTGGGTAATATTGTGAGATAAATAAATCAGCATATTTTGCTGCGTGGTTATAGAAGTGCTAGAATGATCTCATGACTCCTGGGGAAAATTAAGGAATGGCTCTATATATTGACATAATAATGTTAATTGATTTGAAAATTCAATTCGAAAAGTGATTCGATTGAGATTGCATTTTGAATGTTGTTTTCAATGTCTGTAAAAAATACCTGATATCATCAGATGATATTCCGAGGAAAATATACTGCGCCCTAATCGCAAGAATTTCATGATTACACGAATTCACGTGATAGAATATAAGAGGTTGATTTCCGTATCTATTCGCTTTCGGTTATTTAAAATTTAAATTCGCTGAATTGTTAAATTAAGATCGCAAGTATTCATGGATAACCTGCCCGCTACAGGACTTGGTAATATTGCAAAATTGAAAAAGCAGCATATTTTGCTGCGTGGTTACAAGAGTGCTGAAACAAATTCATGATTCCTGGGAAAAATCAAGGAGTAGCTCTATACCTTGACATTATAACGTTAATTTATTTGAAAATTTATTTCGAAAAGTTATTTTATTGAGATTGCATTTTGATTGTTGTTTTCAATGTCTGTAAGAAGTACCTGATGTCTTTAGCGGATATTTCGGGAAAAATATACTGCGCCTCAATCGCAAGAAACTCATGATTACACGAATTCATGTAATAGAATATGAGAGGTTGATTTCTGTCTCTGTTCGCTTCCGGTTTTTTAAAATTTCAATTGGCTGAATAGTTCAATTTAGATCGCATGTATTTATGGATAACCTGCTCGCTGCAGGACTGGGTAATATTGTGAGATTGAAAAATCAGCATATTTTGCTGCGTGGTTATGAAAGTTCTAAAATGATCTCATGAATCCTGGGAAAAATCAAGGAATGGCTCTATATATAGAGACCTAATAACGTTAATTGATTCCAAAATTAAATTCGAAAAGTTATTCTATTGAGATTGCATTTTCATTGTCTTTTTCAATGTCTGTAAGAAATACCTGATGTCTTCAGATGATATTTCGTGAAAAATATACTGCGCCCCAATCGCAAGAATCTCATGATTACACGAATTCACGTGATAGAATATAATAGGTTGATTTCTGTCTCTGTTCGCTTTCGGTTTTTCAAAATTACTATTCGCTAAACAGTTCAATTTAGATCGCATGTCTTCATGAATAACTTGCTCGCTGCAGGACTGGGTAATATTGTGAGATAAAAAAATCAGCATATTTTGCTGCGTGGTTATAGAAGTGCTAGAATGATCTCATGACTCCTGGGGAAAATTAAGGAATGGCTCTATATATTGACATAATAATGTTAATTGATTTGAAAATTCAATTCGAAAAGTGATTCGATTGAGATTGCATTTTGAGTGTTGCTTTCAATGTCTGTAAAAAATACCTGATATCATCAGATGATATTTCGAGGAAAATATACTGCGCCCTAATCGCAAGAATTTCATGATTACACGAATTCACGTGATAGAATATAAGAGGTTGATTTCCGTATCTATTCGCTTTCGGTTATTTAAAATTTTAATTCGCTGAATTGTTAAATTTAGATCGCAAGTATTCATGGATAACCTGCCCGCTACAGGACTTGGTAATATTGCAAAATTGAAAAAGCAGCATATTTTGCTGCGTGGTTACAAGAGTGCTGAAACAAATTCATGATTCCTGGGAAAAATCAAGGATTAGCTCTATACCTTGACATAATAAAGTTAATTGATTTGAAAATTTAATTCGAAAAGTTATTTTATTGAGATTGCATTTTGATTGTTGTTTTCAATGTCTGTAAGAAGTACCTGATGTCTTTAGCGGATGTTTCGGGAAAAATATACTGCGCCTCAATCGCAAGAAACTCATGATTACACGAATTCATGTAATAGAATATGAGAGGTTGATTTCTGTCTCTGTTCGCTTCCGGTTTTTTAAAATTTCAATTGGCTGAATAGTTCAATTTAGATCGCATGTATTCATGGATAACCTGCTCGCTGCAGGACTGGGTAATATCGTGAGATTGAAAAATCAGCATATTTTGCTGCGTGGTTATGAGAGTTCTAAAATGATCCCATGAATCCTGGGAAAAATCAAGGAATGGCTCTATATATAGAGACCTAATAACGTTAATTGATTCCAAAATTAAATTCGAAAAGTTATTCTATTGAGATTGCATTTTCATTGTCTTTTTCAATGTCTGTAAGAAATACCTGATGTCTTCAGATGATATTTCGTGAAAAATATACTGCGCCTTAATCGCAAGAATCTCATGATTACACGAATTCACGTGATAGAATATAATAGGTTGATTTCTGTCTTTGTTCGCTTTCTGTTTTTTAAAATTTCAATTGGCTGACTAGTTCAATTTAGATCGCATGTATCCACGGATAGCCTGCTCGCTGCAGAATTGAGTAATATTGCGAAATTGAAAAATCAGCATATTTTGCTGCGTAGTTATAGGAGTGCTGAAATGATCTCATGACTCCCGGGGAAAATCAAGGAATAGCTCTATATATTGACATAATAACGTTAATTGATTTGAAAATTCAATTCGAAAAGTTATTCGATTGAGATTCCATTTTGATTGTTGTTTTCAATGTCTGTAAAAAATACCTGATGTCATCAGATGATATTTCGAGGAAAAAATACTGCGCCCCAATCGCAAGAATTTCATGATTACACGAATTCACGTGATAGAATATAAGAGGTTGATTTCCGTATCTATTCGCTGTCGGTTACTTAAAATATTAATTCGCTGAATAGTTTAATTTAGATCGCAAGTATTTATGGATAACCTGCCCGCTACAGGACTGGATAATATTGTGAGATTAAAAAATCAGCATTTTTTGCTGCGTGGTTATAGGAGTGCTAAAATGATCTCATGACTCCCGGGGAAAATCAAGGAATTGCTCTATATATTGACATTGTAACGTTAATTGATTTGAAAATTTAATTCGAAGAGTTATTCGATTGAGATTGCATTTTGATCGTTGTTTTCGTTGTCTGTAAAAAATACCTGATGTCATCAGATGATATTTCGAGGAAAAAATAATGCGCCCCAATCGCAAGAATTTCATGATTACACGAATTCACGTGATAGAATATGAGAGGTTGATTTCCGTATCTTTTCGCTTTCTGTTATTTAAAATATTAATTCGCTGAATAGTTAAATTTAGATCGCATGTATTCATGAATAACTTGCTCGCTGCAGGACTGGGTAAAAGTGTGAGATTGAAAAATCAGCATATTTTGCTGCGTGGTTATGAGAGTGCTAAAATGATCTCATGACTCCTGGGAAAAATCAAGGAATGGCTCTATATATAGAGACCTAATAACGTTAATTGATTCCAAAATTTAATTCAAAAAGTTATTCTATTGAGATTGCATTTTGATTGTCTTTTTCAATGTCTGTAAGAAATACCTGATGTTTTCAGATGATATTTCGGAAAAAATATTCTCCGCCCCAATCGCTAGAATTTCATGATTACACGAATTCACGTGATAGAATATCATAGGTTGATTTCTGTCTCTGTTCGCTTTCGGTTTTTTAAAATTTCAATTAGCTGAATCGTTCAATTAAGATCGCATGTATATATGGATAGCCTGCTCGCTGCAGGACTAGGTAATATTGCGAAATTGAAAAATTAGCATATTTTGCTGCGTGGTTATAAGACTGCTAAAATGATCTCATGACTCCTGGGAAAAATCAAGGAATGGCTCTATATATTGACATAATAACCTTAATTGATTTGAAAATTCAATTCGAAAAGTTATTCGATTGAGATTGCATTTGGTTGTCTTTTTCAATGTCTGTAAGAAATTCCTGATGTCTTCAGATGATATTTCGTGAAAAATATACTGCGCCCCAATCGCAAGAATCTCATGATTACACGAATTCACGCGATAGAATATAATAGGTTGATTTCTGTCTCTGTTCGCTTTCGGTTTTTCAAAATTTCTATTCGCTAAACAGTTCAATGTAGATCGCATGTCTTCATGAATAACTTGCTCGCTGCAGGACAGGGTAATATTGTGAAATAAATAAATCAGCATATTTTGCTGCGTGGTTATAGAAGTGCTAAAATGATCTCATGACTCCTGGGGAAAATCAAGGAATGGCTCTATATATTGACATAATAACGTTAACTGATTTGAAAATTCAATTTAAAAAACTATTCTATTGAGATTGCATTATGATTGATGTTTTCAATTTCTGTAAGAAACACCTGATGTCTTCAGATGATATTTCGGGAAAAATATACTGCGCCTCAATCGCAAGAATCTCATGATTACACGAATTCATGTAATAGAATATGAGAGGTTAATTTCTGTCTCTGTTCGCTTTCGGTTTTTTAAAATTTCAATTGGCTAAATAGTTCAATTGAGATCGTATGTATTCATTGATAACCTGCTCGCTGCAGGACTGGGTAAGATTGTGAGATTGAAAAATCAGCATATTTTGCTGCGTGGTTATGAAAAGCTAAAATGATCTTATGACTCCTGGGAAAAATCAAGGAATGGCTCTATATATAGAGACCTAATAACGTTAATTGATTCCAAAATTTAATTCGAAAAGTTATTCTATCGAGATTGCATTTTGATTGTCTTTCTCAATGTCTGTAAGAAATACCTGATGTTTTCAGATGATATTTCGGGAAAAATATACTGCGCCCCAATCGCTAGAATCTCATGATTACACGAATTCACGTGATAGAATATCATAGGTTGATTTCTGTCTCTGTTCGCTTTCGGTTTTTCAAAATTTCTATTCGCTAAACAGTTCAATGTAGATCGCATGTCTTCATGAATAACTTGCTCGCTGCAGGACTGGGTAATATTGTGAGATAAATAAATCAGCATATTTTGCTGCTTGGTTATAGAAGTGCTAAAATGATCTCATGACTCCTGGGGAAAATCAAGGAATGGCTCTATATATTGACATAATAACGTTAACTGATTTGAAAATTCAATTTGAAAAACTATTCTATTGAGATTGCATTATGATTGATGTTTTCAATTTCTGTAAGAAATACCTGATGTCTTCAGATGATATTTCGGGAAAAATATACTGCGCCTCAATCGCAAGAATCTCATGATTACACGAATTCATGTAATAGAATATGAGAGGTTGATTTCTGTCTCTGTTCGCTTTCGGTTTTTTAAAAGTTCAATTGGCTAAATAGTTCAATTGAGATCGTATGTATTCATTGATAACCTGCTCGCTGCAGGACTGGGTAAGATTGTGAGATTGAAAAATCAGCATATTTTGCTGCGTGGTTATGAGAGTGCTAAAATGATCTTATGACTCCTGGGAAAAATCAAGGAATGGCTCTATATATAGAGACCTAATAACGTTAATTGATTCCAAAATTTAATTCGAAAAGTTATTCTATTGAGATTGCATTTTGATTGTCTTTCTCAATGTCTGTAAGAAATACCTGATGTTTTCAGATGATATTTCGGAAAAAATATACTGCGCCCGAATCGCAAGAATCTCATAATTACACGAATTCACGTGATAGAATATAATAGGTTGATTTCTGTCTTTGTTCGCTTTCGGTTTTTTAAAATTTTAATTGGCTGAATAGTTCGATTAAGATCGCATGTATTCATGGATAGCCTGCTCGCTGCAGAACTGGGTAATATTGCGAAATTGAAAAATTAGCATATTTTGCTGCGTGGTTAAAGGAGTGCTGAAATGATCTCATGACTCCCGGGGAAAATCAAGGAATGGCTCTATATATAGAGACCTAATAACGTTAATTGATTCCAAAATTAAATTCGAAAAGTTATTCTATTGAGATTGCATTTTCATTGTCTTTTTCAATGTCTGTAAGAAATACCTGATGTCTTCAGATGATATTTCGTGAAAAATATACTGCGCCTTAATCGCAAGAATCTCATGATTACACGAATTCACGTGATAGAATATAATAGGTTGATTTCTGTCTTTGTTCGCTTTCTGTTTTTTAAAATTTCAATTGGCTGACTAGTTCAATTTAGATCGCATGTATCCACGGATAGCCTGCTCGCTGCAGAATTGAGTAATATTGCGAAATTGAAAAATCAGCATATTTTGCTGCGTAGTTATAGGAGTGCTGAAATGATCTCATGACTCCCGGGGAAAATCAAGGAATAGCTCTATATATTGACATAATAACGTTAATTGATTTGAAAATTCAATTCGAAAAGTTATTCGATTGAGATTCCATTTTGATTGTTGTTTTCAATGTCTGTAAAAAATACCTGATGTCATCAGATGATATTTCGAGGAAAAAATACTGCGCCCCAATCGCAAGAATTTCATGATTACACGAATTCACGTGATAGAATATAAGAGGTTGATTTCCGTATCTATTCGCTGTCGGTTACTTAAAATATTAATTCGCTGAATAGTTTAATTTAGATCGCAAGTATTTATGGATAACCTGCCCGCTACAGGACTGGGTAATATTGTGAGATTAAAAAATCAGCATTTTTTGCTGCGTGGTTATAGGAGTGCTAAAATGATCTCATGACTCCCGGGGAAAATCAAGGAATTGCTCTATATATTGACATTGTAACGTTAATTGATTTGAAAATTTAATTCGAAGAGTTATTCGATTGAGATTGCATTTTGATCGTTGTTTTCGTTGTCTGTAAAAAATACCTGATGTCATCAGATGATATTTCGAGGAAAAAATAATGCGCCCCAATCGCAAGAATTTCATGATTACACGAATTCACGTGATAGAATATGAGAGGTTGATTTCCGTATCTTTTCGCTTTCTGTTATTTAAAATATTAATTCGCTGAATAGTTAAATTTAGATCGCATGTATTCATGAATAACTTGCTCGCTGCAGGACTGGGTAAAAGTGTGAGATTGAAAAATCAGCATATTTTGCTGCGTGGTTATGAGAGTGCTAAAATGATCTCATGACTCCTGGGAAAAATCAAGGAATGGCTCTATATATAGAGACCTAATAACGTTAATTGATTCCAAAATTTAATTCAAAAAGTTATTCTATTGAGATTGCATTTTGATTGTCTTTTTCAATGTCTGTAAGAAATACCTGATGTTTTCAGATGATATTTCGGAAAAAATATTCTCCGCCCCAATCGCTAGAATTTCATGATTACACGAATTCACGTGATAGAATATCATAGGTTGATTTCTGTCTCTGTTCGCTTTCGGTTTTTTAAAATTTCAATTAGCTGAATAGTTCAATTAAGATCGCATGTATATATGGATAGCCTGCTCGCTGCAGGACTAGGTAATATTGCGAAATTGAAAAATTAGCATATTTTGCTGCGTGGTTATAAGACTGCTAAAATGATCTCATGACTCCTGGGAAAAATCAAGGAATGGCTCTATATATTGACATAATAACCTTAATTGATTTGAAAATTCAATTCGAAAAGTTATTCGATTGAGATTGCATTTGGTTGTCTTTTTCAATGTCTGTAAGAAATTCCTGATGTCTTCAGATGATATTTCGTGAAAAATATACTGCGCCCCAATCGCAAGAATCTCATGATTACACGAATTCACGCGATAGAATATAATAGGTTGATTTCTGTCTCTGTTCGCTTTCGGATTTTCAAAATTTCTATTCGCTAAACAGTTCAATGTAGATCGCATGTCTTCATGAATAACTTGCTCGCTGCAGGACTGGGTAATATTGTGAGATAAATAAATCAGCATATTTTGCTGCGTGGTTATAGAAGTGCTAAAATGATCTCATGACTCCTGGGGAAAATCAAGGAATGGCTCTATATATTGACATAATAACGTTAACTGATTTGAAAATTCAATTTAAAAAACTATTCTATTGAGATTGCATTATGATTGATGTTTTCAATTTCTGTAAGAAACACCTGATGTCTTCAGATGATATTTCGGGAAAAATATACTGCGCCTCAATCGCAAGAATCTCATGATTACACGAATTCATGTAATAGAATATGAGAGGTTGATTTCTGTCTCTGTTCGCTTTCGGTTTTTTAAAATTTCAATTGGCTAAATAGTTCAATTGAGATCGTATGTATTCATTGATAACCTGCTCGCTGCAGGACTGGGTAAGATTGTGAGATTGAAAAATCAGCATATTTTGCTGCGTGGTTATGAAAAGCTAAAATGATCTTATGACTCCTGGGAAAAATCAAGGAATGGCTCTATATATAGAGACCTAATAACGTTAATTGATTCCAAAATTTAATTCGAAAAGTTATTCTATCGAGATTGCATTTTGATTGTCTTTCTCAATGTCTGTAAGAAATACCTGATGTTTTCAGATGATATTTCGGGAAAAATATACTGCGCCCCAATCGCTAGAATCTCATGATTACACGAATTCACGTGATAGAATATCATAGGTTGATTTCTGTCTCTGTTCGCTTTCGGTTTTTCAAAATTTCTATTCGCTAAACAGTTCAATGTAGATCGCATGTCTTCATGAATAACTTGCTCGCTGCAGGACTGGGTAATATTGTGAGATAAATAAATCAGCATATTTTGCTGCTTGGTTATAGAAGTGCTAAAATGATCTCATGACTCCTGGGGAAAATCAAGGAATGGCTCTATATATTGACATAATAACGTTAACTGATTTGAAAATTCAATTTGAAAAACTATTCTATTGAGATTGCATTATGATTGATGTTTTCAATTTCTGTAAGAAATACCTGATGTCTTCAGATGATATTTCGGGAAAAATATACTGCGCCTCAATCGCAAGAATCTCATGATTACACGAATTCATGTAATAGAATATGAGAGGTTGATTTCTGTCTCTGTTCGCTTTCGGTTTTTTAAAAGTTCAATTGGCTAAATAGTTCAATTGAGATCGTATGTATTCATTGATAACCTGCTCGCTGCAGGACTGGGTAAGATTGTGAGATTGAAAAATCAGCATATTTTGCTGCGTGGTTATGAGAGTGCTAAAATGATCTTATGACTCCTGGGAAAAATCAAGGAATGGCTCTATATATAGAGACCTAATAACGTTAATTGATTCCAAAATTTAATTCGAAAAGTTATTCTATTGAGATTGCATTTTGATTGTCTTTCTCAATGTCTGTAAGAAATACCTGATGTTTTCAGATGATATTTCGGAAAAAATATACTGCGCCCCAATCGCTAGAATCTCATGATTACACGAATTCACGTGATAGAATATCATAGGTTGATTTCTGTCTCTGTTCGCTTTCGGTTTTTTAAAATTTTAATTAGCTGAATAGTTCAATTAAGATCGCATGTATATATGGATAGCCTGCTCGCTGCAGGACTAGGTAATATTGCGAAATTGAAAAATTAGCATATTTTGCTGCGTGGTTATAGGAGTGCTAAAATGATCCCATGACTCCTGGGAAAAATGAAGGAATGGCTCTATATATTGACAGAATAACCTTAATTGATTTCAAAATTCAATTCGAAACGTTATTCGATTGAGATTGCTTTTTGATTGTTGTTTTCTATGTCTGTAAGAAAAACCTGATGTCTTTAGCGGATATTTCGGGAAAAATATACTGCGCCTCAATCGCAAGAATCTCATGATTACACGAATTCATGTAATAGAATATGAGAGGTTGATTTCTGTCTCTGTTCGCTTTCGGTTTTTTAAAATTTCAATTGGCCAAACAGTTCAATTTAGATCGCATGTATTCATGAATAACTTGCTCGCTGCAGGACTGGGTAATATTGTGAGATCAAAAAATCAGCATATTTTGCTGCGTGGTTAGAAGAGTGCTAAAATGATCTCATGACTCCTGAGAAAAATCAAGGAATGGCTCTATATATTGACATAATAACCTTAACTGATTTGAAAATTCAATTTGAAAAACTATTCCATTGAGATTGCATTTTGATTGATGTTTTCAATGTCTGTAAGAAATACCTGATGACTTCAGATGATATTTCGTGAAAAATATACTGCGCCCCAATCGCAAGAATCTCATGATTACACGAATTCACGTGATAGAATATAATAGGTTGATGTCTGTCTCTGTTCGCTTTCGGTTTTCTAAAATTTCAATTGGCTGAATAGTTCAATTTAGATCGCATGTATTCATAGATAGACTGCTCGCTGCAGGACTGGGCAATATTGCGAAATTGAAAAATTAGCATATTTTGCTGCGTGGTTATAGGAGTGCTAAAATGATCTCATGACTCCCGGGGAAAATCAAGGAATGGCTCTATATATTGACATAATAACGTTAATTGATTTGAAAATTCAATTCGAAAAGTTATTCGATTGAGATTGCATTTTGATTGTTGTTTTCAATGTCTGTAAAAAATACCTGATGTCATCAGATGATATTTCGAGGAAAAAATACTGCGCCCCAATCGCAAGAATTTCATGATTACACGAATTCACGTGATAGAATATAAGAGGTTGATTTGCGTATCTATTCGCTTTCGGTTATTTAAAATTTTAATTCGCTGAATAGTTAAATTTAGATCGCAAGTATTCATGGATAACCTGCCCGCTACAGAACTTGGTAATATTGAAAAATTGAAAAATCAGCATATTTTGCTGCGTGGTTACGAGAATGCCGAACCAAATTCATGACTCCTGGGAAAAATCAAGGAGTAGCTCTATACCTTGACATAATAACGTTAATTGATTTGAAAATTTAATTCGAAAAGTTATTTTATTGAGATTGCATTTTGTTTGTTGTTTTCAATGTCTGTAAAAAATACCTGATGTCATCAGATGATATTTCGAGGAAAAATAACTGCGCCCAAATCGCAAGAATTTCATGATTACACGAATTCACGTGATAAAATATAAGAGGTTGATTTCCGTATCTATTCGCTTTCGGTTATTTAAAATTTGAATTCGCTGAATAGTTGAATTTGGATCGCAAGTATTTATGGATAACCTGCCCGCTACAGATCTGGGTAATATTGTGAGATTAAATAATCAGCATTTTTTGCTGCGTGGTTATAGGAGTGCTAAAATGATCTTATGACTCCCGGGGAAAATCAAGGAATTGCTCTATATATTGACATAATAACGTTAATTGATTTGAAAATTCAATTCGAAAAGTAATTCTATTGAGATTGCATTTTGATTGTCTTTTTCAATGTCTGTGAGAAATACCTGATATCTTCAGATGATATTTCGTGAAAAATATACTGCGCCCCAATCGCAAGAATCTCATGATTACACGAATTCACGTGATAGAATATAATAGGTTGTTTTCTGTCTTTGTTCGCTTTCGGTTATTGAAAATTTCAATAGGCTAAATAGTTCAATTAAGATCGCATGTATTTATGAATAGCCTGCTCGCTGCAGAACTGGGTAATATTGCAAAATTGAAAAATCAGCATATTTTGCTGCGTAGTTATAGGAGTGCTAAAATGATCTCATGACTCCCGGGGAAAATCAAGGAATGGCTCTATATATTGACATAATAACCTTAATTGCTTTGAAAATTCAATTCGAAAAGTTATTCGATTGAGATTGCATTTTGATTGTTGTTTTTAATGTCTGTAAGAAGTACCTGATGTCTTTAGCGGATATTTCAGGAAAAATATACTGCGCCTCAATCGCAAGAATCTCATGATTACACGAATTCATGTTATAGAATATGAGAGGTTGATTTCTGTCTCTGTTCGATTTCGGTTTTTTAAAATTTCAATTCGCTGAACAGTTCAATTTAGATCGCATGTATTCATAAATAACTTGCTCGCTGCAGGACTGGGTAATATTGTGAGATTCAAAAATCAGCATATTTTGCTGCGTTGTTATAGGAGTGCTAAAATGATCTTATGACTCCTGGGAAAAATCAAGGAATGGCTCTATATATTGACATAATAACGTTAACTGATTTGAAAATTCAATTTGAAAAACTATTCTATTGAGATTGCATTTTGATTGATGTTTTCAATTTCTGTAAGAAATACTTGATGTCTTCAGATGATATTTCGGGAAAAATATTCTGCGTCCCAATCGCAAGAATCTCATAATTACACGAATTCACGTGATAGAATATAATAGGTTGATTTCTGTCTTTGTTCGCTTTCGGTTTTTGAAAATTTCAATTGGCTAAATAGTTCAATTTAGATCGCATGTATTCCTGGATAGGCTGCTCGCTGCAGAACTAGGTAATATTGCGAAATTGAAAAATCAGCATATTTTGCTGCGTAGTTATAGAAGTGCTAAAATGATCTCATGACTCCCGGGGAAAATCAAGGAATGGCTCTATATATTGACATAAGAACCTTAATTGATTTGAAAATTCAATTCGAAAAGTTAATCGATTGAGATTGCATTTTGATTGTCTTTTTCAATGTCTGTAAGAAATACCTGATGTCATCAGATGATATTTCGAGGAAAATATACTGCGCCCCAATCGCAAGAATTTCATGATTACACGAATTCACGTGATAGAATATGAGAGGTTGATTTCCGTATCTATTCGCTTTCGGTTATTTAAAATTTTGATTCTTAGAATAGTTAAATTTAGATCGCAAGTATTCATGAATAACCTGCCCGCTACAAAACTTGGTAATATTGCGAAATTGAAAAATCAGCATATATTGCTGCGTGGTTACAAAAGTGCTGAAATAAATTCATGATTCCTGGGAAAAATCAAGGAGTAGCTCTATACCTTGACATAATAACGTTCATTGATTTGAAAATTTAATTCGAAAAGTTATTTTATTGAGATTGCATTTTGATTGTTGTTTTCAATGTCTGTAAGAAGTACCTGATGTCTTTAGCGTATATTTCAGGAAAAATATACTGCGCCTCAATCGCAAGAATCTCATGATTACACGAATTCATGTAATATAATATGAGAGGTTGATTGCTGCCTCTGTTCGCTTTCGGTTTTTTAAAATTTCAATTGGCTGAATAGTTCAATTTAGATCGCATGTATTCAAGGTTAACCTGCTCGCTGCAGGACTGGGTAATATTGTGAGATTGAAAAATCAGCATATTTTGCTGCGTGGTTATAGGAGTGCGAAAATGATCTCATGACTCCTGGGGAAAATCAAGGAATGGCTCTATATATAGACCTAATAACGTTAATTGATTCCAAAATTAAATTCGAAATGTTATTCTATTGAGATTGCATTTTGATTGATGTTTTCAATGTCTGTAAGAAATACCTGATGTCTGCAGATGATATTTCAGGAAAAATATACTGGGCCCCAATCGCAAGAATCTCATGATTACACGAATTCATGTAATAGAATATGAGAGGTTGATTTCTGTCTCTGTTCGCTTTCGGTTTTTTAAAATTTCAATTGGCTGAATAGTTTAATTTGGATCGCATGTATTCATGGATAGCCTGCTCGCTGCAGGACTGAGTAATATTGCGAAATTGAAAAATTAGCATATTTTGCTGTGTGGTCATGGGAGTGCTAAAATTATCTCATGACTCCTGGGAAACATCAAGGAATGGCTCTATATATTGACATAATAAACTTAATTGATTCCAAAATTTAATTCGAAAAGTTATTCTATTGAGATTGCATTTTGATTGTCTTTTTCAATGTCTGTAAGAAATACCTGATGTCTTCAGATGATATTTCGTGAAAAATATACTGGGCCCCAATCGCAAGAATCTCATGATTACACGAATTCATGTAATAGAATATGAGAGGTTGATTTCTGTCTCTGTTCGCTTTCGGTTTTTTAAAATTTCAATTGGCTAAATAGTTCAATTGATATCGCATGTATTCATGGATAACCTGCTCGCTGCAGGACTGGATAATATTGTGAGATTGAAAAATCAGCATATTTTGCTGCGTGGTTACGAGAGTGCTAAAATGATCTCATGACTTCTGGGAAAAATCAAGGAATGGCTCTATATATTGACATAATAACCTTATCTGATTTGAAAATTCAATTCGAAGAGTTATTCGATTGAGATTGCATTTTGATTGTCTTTTTCAATGTCTGTAAGAAATACTTGATGTCTTCAGATGATATTTCGTGGAAAATATACTTCGACCCAATCGCAAGAATCTCATGATTACACGAATTCACGTGATAGAATATAATAGTTTGATTTCTGTCTCTGTTCGCTTTCGGTTTTTAAAAATTTCAATTCGCTGAACAGTTCATTTTAGATCGCATGTCTTCATGAAGAACTTGCTCGCTGCAGGACTGGGTAATATTGTGAGATTAAAAAATCAGCATATTTTGCTGCGTGGTTATAGGAGTGCTAAAATGATCTCATGACTCCTGGGAAAAATCAAGGAATGGCTCTATATATTGACATAATAACGTTAACTGATTTGAAAATTCAATTTGAAAAACTATTCTATTGAGATTGCATTTTCATTGATGTTTTCAATTTCTGTAAGAAATACCTGATGTCTTCAGATGATATTTCGGGAAAAAAATACTGCGCCCCAATCGCAAGAATCTCATGATTACACGAATTCATGTAATAGAATATGAGAGGTTGATTTCTGTCTCTGTTCGCTTTCGGTTTTTTAAAATTTCAATTGGCTAAATAGTTCAATTGATATCGCATGTATTCATGGATATCCTGCTCGCTGCAGGACTGGATAATATTGTGAGATTGAAAAATCAGCATATTTTGCTGCGTGGTTACGAGAGTGCTAAAATGATCTCATGACTTCTGGGAAAAATCAAGGAATGGCTCTATATATTGACATAATAACCTTATCTGATTTGAAAATTCAATTCGAAGAGTTATTCGATTGAGATTGCATTTTGATTGTCTTTTTCAATGTCTGTAAGAAATACTTGATGTCTTCAGATGATATTTCGTGGAAAATATACTTCGACCCAATCGCAAGAATCTCATGATTACACGAATTCACGTGATAGAATATAATAGGTTGATTTCTGTCTCTGTTCGCTTTCGGTTTTGAAAAATTTCAATTCGCTGAACAGTTCATTTTAGATCGCATGTCTTCATGAAGAACTTGCTCGCTGCAGGACTGGATAATATTGTGAGATTGAAAAATCAGCATATTTTGCTGCGTGGTTACGAGAGTGCTAAAATAATCTCATGACTCCCGGGGAAAATCAAGGAATGGCTCTATATATTGACATAATAACGTTAATTGATTTAAAAATTCAATTCGAAAAGTAATTCGATTGAGATTGCATTTTGATTGTTGTTTTCAATGTCTGTAAAAAATACCTGATGTCATCAGATGATATTTCGAGGAAAATATACTGCGCCTCAATCGCAAGAATTTCATGAATACACGAATTCACGTGATAGAATATAAGAGGTTCATTTCCGTATCTATTCGCTTTCGGTTATTTACAATTTTAATTCGCTTAATAGTTAAATTTAGATCGCAAGTATTTATGGATAACCTGCCCGCTAAAGGACTTGGTAATATTGCAAAATTGAAAAATCAGGATATTTTGCTGCGTGGTTACAAGAGTGCTGAATCAAATTCGTGACTCCTGGGAAAAATCAAGGAGTAGCTCTATACCTTGACATAATAACGTTAATTGATTTGAAAATTCAATTCGAAAAGTTATTCCATTGAGATTGCATTTTGATTGTTGTTTTCAATGTCTGTAAAAAATACCTGATGTCATCAGATGATATTTCGAGGAAAATATACTGCGCCCAAATCGCAAGAATTTCATGATAACACGAATTCACGTGATAGAATATAAGAGGTTGATTTCCGTATCTATTCGCTTGCGGTTATTTAAAATTTGAATTCGCTGAATAGTTAAATTTAGATCGCAAGTATTCATGGATAACCTGCCCGCTACAGGACTTGGTAATATTGCAAAATTGAAAAATCAGCATATTTTGCTGCGTGGTTACAAAAGTGCTGAAACAAATTCATGAATCCTGGGAAAAATCAAGGAGTAGCTCTATAATTTGACATAATAACGTTAATTGATTTGAAAATTTAATTCGAAAAGTTATTTTATTGAGATTGCATTTTAATTTTTGTTTTCAATGTCTGTAAGAAGTACCTGATGTCTTTAGCGGATATTTCGGCTAAAATATACTGCGCCTCAATCGCAAGAATCTCATGATTACACGAATTCATGTAATAGAATATGAGAGGTTGATTCCTGTCTCTGTTCGCTTTCGGTGTTTTAAATTTCAATAAGCTTAATAGTTTCATTTAGATCGCATGTATTCATGGATTACCTGCTCGCTGCAGGACTGGGTAATATTGTGAGATTGAAAAATCAGCATATTTTGCTGCGTGGTTATAGGAGTGCTAAAATGATCTCATGAATCCTGGGAAAAATCAAGGTATGGCTCTATATATTGACATAATAACGTTAACTGATTTGAAAATTCAATTTGAAATACTATTCGATTGAGATTGCATTTTGATTGTCTTTTTCAATGTCTGTAAGAAATACCTGATGTCTTCAGATGATATTTCGTGAAAAATATACTGCGCCCCAATCGCAAGAATCTCATGATTACACGAATTCATGTAATATAATATGAGAGGTTGATTGCTGCCTCTGTTCGCTTTCGGTTTTTTAAAATTTCAATTGGCTGAATAGTTCAATTTAGATCGCATGTATTCAAGGTTAACCTGCTCGCTGCAGGACTGGGTAATATTGTGAGATTGAAAAATCAGCATATTTTGCTGCGTGGTTATAGGAGTGCGAAAATGATCTCATGACTCCTGGGGAAAATCAAGGAATGGCTCTATATATAGACCTAATAACGTTAATTGATTCCAAAATTAAATTCGAAATGTTATTCTATTGAGATTGCATTTTGATTGATGTTTTCAATGTCTGTAAGAAATACCTGATGTCTGCAGATGATATTTCAGGAAAAATATACTGGGCCCCAATCGCAAGAATCTCATGATTACACGAATTCATGTAATAGAATATGAGAGGTTGATTTCTGTCTCTGTTCGCTTTCGGTTTTTTAAAATTTCAATTGGCTGAATAGTTTAATTTGGATCGCATGTATTCATGGATAGCCTGCTCGCTGCAGGACTGAGTAATATTGCGAAATTGAAAAATTAGCATATTTTGCTGTGTGGTCATGGGAGTGCTAAAATTATCTCATGACTCCTGGGAAACATCAAGGAATGGCTCTATATATTGACATAATAAACTTAATTGATTCCAAAATTTAATTCGAAAAGTTATTCTATTGAGATTGCATTTTGATTGTCTTTTTCAATGTCTGTAAGAAATACCTGATGTCTTCAGATGATATTTCGTGAAAAATATACTGGGCCCCAATCGCAAGAATCTCATGATTACACGAATTCATGTAATAGAATATGAGAGGTTGATTTCTGTCTCTGTTCGCTTTCGGTTTTTTAAAATTTCAATTGGCTAAATAGTTCAATTGATATCGCATGTATTCATGGATAACCTGCTCGCTGCAGGACTGGATAATATTGTGAGATTGAAAAATCAGCATATTTTGCTGCGTGGTTACGAGAGTGCTAAAATGATCTCATGACTTCTGGGAAAAATCAAGGAATGGCTCTATATATTGACATAATAACCTTATCTGATTTGAAAATTCAATTCGAAGAGTTATTCGATTGAGATTGCATTTTGATTGTCTTTTTCAATGTCTGTAAGAAATACTTGATGTCTTCAGATGATATTTCGTGGAAAATATACTTCGACCCAATCGCAAGAATCTCATGATTACACGAATTCACGTGATAGAATATAATAGTTTGATTTCTGTCTCTGTTCGCTTTCGGTTTTTAAAAATTTCAATTCGCTGAACAGTTCATTTTAGATCGCATGTCTTCATGAAGAACTTGCTCGCTGCAGGACTGGGTAATATTGTGAGATTAAAAAATCAGCATATTTTGCTGCGTGGTTATAGGAGTGCTAAAATGATCTCATGACTCCTGGGAAAAATCAAGGAATGGCTCTATATATTGACATAATAACGTTAACTGATTTGAAAATTCAATTTGAAAAACTATTCTATTGAGATTGCATTTTCATTGATGTTTTCAATTTCTGTAAGAAATACCTGATGTCTTCAGATGATATTTCGGGAAAAAAATACTGCGCCCCAATCGCAAGAATCTCATGATTACACGAATTCATGTAATAGAATATGAGAGGTTGATTTCTGTCTCTGTTCGCTTTCGGTTTTTTAAAATTTCAATTGGCTAAATAGTTCAATTGATATCGCATGTATTCATGGATATCCTGCTCGCTGCAGGACTGGATAATATTGTGAGATTGAAAAATCAGCATATTTTGCTGCGTGGTTACGAGAGTGCTAAAATGATCTCATGACTTCTGGGAAAAATCAAGGAATGGCTCTATATATTGACATAATAACCTTATCTGATTTGAAAATTCAATTCGAAGAGTTATTCGATTGAGATTGCATTTTGATTGTCTTTTTCAATGTCTGTAAGAAATACTTGATGTCTTCAGATGATATTTCGTGGAAAATATACTTCGACCCAATCGCAAGAATCTCATGATTACACGAATTCACGTGATAGAATATAATAGGTTGATTTCTGTCTCTGTTCGCTTTCGGTTTTGAAAAATTTCAATTCGCTGAACAGTTCATTTTAGATCGCATGTCTTCATGAAGAACTTGCTCGCTGCAGGACTGGATAATATTGTGAGATTGAAAAATCAGCATATTTTGCTGCGTGGTTACGAGAGTGCTAAAATAATCTCATGACTCCCGGGGAAAATCAAGGAATGGCTCTATATATTGACATAATAACGTTAATTGATTTAAAAATTCAATTCGAAAAGTAATTCGATTGAGATTGCATTTTGATTGTTGTTTTCAATGTCTGTAAAAAATACCTGATGTCATCAGATGATATTTCGAGGAAAATATACTGCGCCTCAATCGCAAGAATTTCATGATTACACGAATTCACGTGATAGAATATAAGAGGTTCATTTCCGTATCTATTCGCTTTCGGTTATTTACAATTTTAATTCGCTTAATAGTTAAATTTAGATCGCAAGTATTTATGGATGACCTGCCCGCTAAAGGACTTGGTAATATTGCAAAATTGAAAAATCAGGATATTTTGCTGCGTGGTTACAAGAGTGCTGAATCAAATTCGTGACTCCTGGGAAAAATCAAGGAGTAGCTCTATACCTTGACATAATAACGTTAATTGATTTGAAAATTCAATTCGAAAAGTTATTCCATTGAGATTGCATTTTGATTGTTGTTTTCAATGTCTGTAAAAAATACCTGATGTCATCAGATGATATTTCGAGGAAAATATACTGCGCCCAAATCGCAAGAATTTCATGATAACACGAATTCACGTGATAGAATATAAGAGGTTGATTTCCGTATCTATTCGCTTGCGGTTATTTAAAATTTGAATTCGCTGAATAGTTAAATTTAGATCGCAAGTATTCATGGATAACCTGCCCGCTACAGGACTTGGTAATATTGCAAAATTGAAAAATCAGCATATTTTGCTGCGTGGTTACAAAAGTGCTGAAACAAATTCATGAATCCTGGGAAAAATCAAGGAGTAGCTCTATAATTTGACATAATAACGTTAATTGATTTGAAAATTTAATTCGAAAAGTTATTTTATTGAGATTGCATTTTAATTTTTGTTTTCAATGTCTGTAAGAAGTACCTGATGTCTTTAGCGGATATTTCGGCTAAAATATACTGCGCCTCAATCGCAAGAATCTCATGATTACACGAATTCATGTAATAGAATATGAGAGGTTGATTCCTGTCTCTGTTCGCTTTCGGTGTTTTAAATTTCAATAAGCTTAATAGTTTCATTTAGATCGCATGTATTCATGGATTACCTGCTCGCTGCAGGACTGGGTAATATTGTGAGATTGAAAAATCAGCATATTTTGCTGCGTGGTTATAGGAGTGCTAAAATGATCTCATGAATCCTGGGAAAAATCAAGGTATGGCTCTATATATTGACATAATAACGTTAACTGATTTGAAAATTCAATTTGAAATACTATTCGATTGAGATTGCATTTTGATTGTCTTTTTCAATGTCTGTAAGAAATACCTGATGTCTTCAGATGATATTTCGTGAAAAATATACTGCGCCCCAATCGCAAGAATCTCATGATTACACGAATTCACGTGATAGAATATAATAGGTTGATTTCTGTCTCTGTTCGCTTTCGGTTTTCTAAAATTTCAATTCGCTGAACAGTTCAATTTAGATCACATGTATTCATGGATAGCCTGCTCGCTACAGGACTTGGTAATATTGCAAAATTAAAAAATCAGCATATTTTGCTTCGTGGTTATAGGAGTGCTAAAATGATCTAATGACTCCCGGGGAAAATCAAGGAATAGCTCTATACCTTGACATAATAACGTTAATTGATTTGAAAATTTAATTCGAAAAGTTATTTTATTGAGATTGCATTTTGATTGTCTTTTTCAATGTCTGTAAGAAATACCTGATGTCTTCAGATGATATTTCGGGAAAAATATACTGCGCCTCAATCGCAAGAATCTCATGATTACACGAATTCATGTAATAGAATATAATAGGTTGATTTCAGTCTCTGTTCGCTTTCTGTTTTTTCAAATTTTAATTGGCTAAATAGTTTAATTTAGATCGCATGTATTCATGTATAACCTGCTCGCTGCAGGACTGGTTAATATTGTAAAATTGAAAAATTAGCATATTTTGCTGGGTGGTTATAAGAGTGCTAAAATGATCTCATGACTCCTGGGAAAAATCAAGGAATCGCTCTATATATTGACATAATAACCTTAATTGATTTAAAAATTAAATTCGAAAAGTTATTCGATTGAGATTGCATTTTGATTGTTGTTGTCAATGTCTGTAAAAAATACTTGATGTCATCAGATTATATTTCGAGGAAAATATACTGCGCCCAAATCGCAAGAATTTCATGATAACACGAATTCACAAGATAGAATATAAGAGGTTGATTTCCGTATCTATTCGCTTGCGGTTATTTAAAATTTGAATTCGCTGAATAGTAAAATTTAGATCGCAAGTATTCATGGATAACCTGCCCGCTACAGGACTTGGTAATATTGCAAAATTGAAAAATCAGCATATTTTGCTGCGTGGTAACAAGAGTGCTGAAACAAATTCATGAATCCTGGGAAAAATCAAGGAGTAGCTCTATACCTTGACATAATAACGTTAATTGATTTGCAAATTCAATTCGAAAAGTTATTCGATTGAGATTGCATTTTGATTGTTGTATTCAATGTCTGTAAAAAATACCTGATGTCATCAGATGATATTTCGAAGAAAATATACTGCGCCCCAATCGCAAGAATTTCATGGTTACACGAATTCATGTAATAGAATATTAGAGGTTGATTTCTGTCTCTCTTCGCTTTCGGTTTTTTAAAATTTCGAATGGCTGAATAGTTCAATTTAGATCGCATGTATTCATGGATAGCCTGCTCGCTGCAGGACTGGTTAATATTGTGAAATTGAAAAATTAGCATATTTTGCTGGGTGGTTATAAGAGTGCTAAAATGATCTCATGACTCCTGGGAAAAATCAAGGAATGGCTCTATATATTGACATAATAAACTTAATTGATTCCAAAATTTAATTCGAAAAGTTATTCTATTAAGATTGCATTTTGATTGTCTTTTTCAATGTCTGTAAGAAATACCTGATGTCTTCAGATGATATTTCGTGAAAAATATACTGCGCCCCAATCGCAAGAATCTAATGATTACACAAATTCACGTGATAGAATATAATAGGTTGATTTCTGTCTTTGTTCGCTTTCGGTTTTTTAAAATTTCAATTGGCTGAATAATTCAATTTAGATCTCATGTATTCATGGATGACCTGCTTGCTGCAGGACTGGGCAATATTGTGAGATTGAAAAATCAGCATATCTTGCTGCGAGGTTATGAGAGTGCTAAAATGATCTCATGACTCCTGGGAAAAATCAAGGAATGGCTCTATATATAGAGACCTAATAACGTTAATTGATTCCAAAATTTAATTCGAAAAGTTATTCTATTGAGATTGCATATTGATTGTCTTTTTCAATGTCTGTAAGAAATACCTGATGTCTTCAGATGATATTTCGTGAAAAATATACTGCGCCCCAATCGCAAGAATCTCATGATTACACGAATTCACGTGATAAAATATAATAGGTTGATTTCTGTCTCTGTTCGCTGTCGGTTTTTTAAAATTTCAATTGGCTGAATAGTTCAATTTAGATCGCATGTATCCATGGATAGCCTGCTCGCTGCAAGACTGGGTAATATTGCGAAATTGAAAAATTAGCATATTTTGCTGCGTAGTCATAAGAGTGCTAAAATGATCTCATGACTCCTGGGAACAATCAAGGATTGGCTCTATATATTGACATAATAACCTTAATTGATTTTAAAATTCAATTCAAAAAGTTATTCGATTGAGATTGTTTTTTGATTGTTGTTTTCTATGTCTGTAAGTAGTACCTGATGTCTTTAGCGGATATTTCGGGAAAAATATACTGCGCCTCAATCGCAAGAATCTCATGATTACACGAATTCACGTGATAAAATATAATAGGTTGATTTCTGTCTCTGTTCGCTTTCGGTTTTTTCAAATTTCAATTCGCTGAACATTTCAATTTAGATCGCATGTATTCATGAATAACTTGCTCGCTGCAGGACTGGGTAATATTGTGAGATTCAAAAATCAGCATATTTCGCTGCGTTGTTATAGGAGTACTAAAATGATCTTATGACTCCTGGGAAAAATCAAGGAATGGCTCTATATATTGACATAATAACGTTAACTGATTTGAAAATTCAATTTGAAAAACTATTCTATTGAGATTGCATTTTGATTTATGTTTTCAATTTCTGTAAGAAATACCTGATGTCTTCAGATGATATTTCGGGAAAAATATACTGCGCCCGAATCGCAAGAATCTCATAATTACACGAATTCACGTGATAGAATATAATAGGTTGATTTCTGTCTTTGTTCGCTTTCGGTTTTTTAAAATTTCAATTGGCTGAATAGTTCGATTAAGATCGCATGTATTCATGGATCGCCTGCTCGCCGCAGAACTGGGTAATATTGCGAAATTGAAAAATCAGCATATTTTGCTGCGTAGTTATAGGAGTGCTGAAATGATCTCATGACTCCCGGGGAAAATCAAGGAATGGATCTATATATTGACATAATAACGTTAATTTATTTGAAAATTCAATTCGAAAAGTTATTCGATCGAGATTGCATTTTGATTGTTGTTTTCAATGTCTGTAAAAAATACTTGATGTCATCAGATGATATTTCGAGGGAAAAATACTGCGCCCCAATCGCAAGAATTTCATGATTACACGAATTCACGTGATAGAATATAAGAGGTCGATTTCCGTATCTATTCGCTTTCGGTTATTTAAAATTTTAATTCGCTGAATAGTTAAATTTAGATCGCAAGTATTCATGGATAACCTGCCCGCTACAGAACTTGGTAATATTGCAAAATTAAAAAATCAGCATATTTTGCTGCGTGGTTACGAGAGTGCTGAACCAAATTCATGACTCCTGGGAAAAATCAAGGAGTAGCTCTATACCTTGACATAATAACGTTAATTGATTTGAAAATTTAATTCGAGAGGTTATTTTATTGAGATTGCATTTTGATTGTTGTTTTCAATGTCTGTAAGAAGTACCTGATGTCTTTAGCGGATATTTCGGGAAAAATATACTGCGCCTCAATCGCAAGAATCTCATGAGTACACGAATTCATGTAATAGAATATGAGAGGTTGATTTCTGTCTCTGTTCGCTTTCGGTTTTTTCAAATTTCAATTCGCTGAACATTTCAATTTATATCGCATGTATTCATGAATAACTTGCTCGCTGCAGGACTGGGTAATATTGTGAGATTCAAAAATCAGCATATTTTGCTGCGTTGTTATAGGAGTGCTAAAATGATCTTATGACTTCTGGGAAAAATTAAGGAATAGCTCTATATATTGACATAATAACGTTAACTGATTTGAAAATTCAATTTGAAAAACTATTCTATTGAGATTGCATTTTGATTGATGTTTTCAATTTCTGTAAAAAATACCTGATGTCTTCAGATGATATTTCGGGAAAAATATACTGCGCCCGAATCGCAAGAATCTCATAATTACACGAATTCACGTGATAGAATATAATAGGTTGATTTCTGTCTTTGTTCGCTTTCGGTTTTTTAAAATTTCAATTAGCTGAATAGTTCAATTAAGATCGCATGTATTCATGGATAGCCTGCTCGCCGCAGAACTGGGTAATATTGCGAAATTGAAAAATCAGCATATTTTGCTGCGTAGTTATAGGAGTGCTGAAATGATCTCATGACTCCCGGGGAAAATCAAGGAATGGCTCTATATATTGACATAAGAACGTTAATTGATTCGAAAATTCAATTCGAAAAGGTATTTGATTGAGATTGCATTTTGATTGTTGTTTTCAATGTCTGTAAAAAATACCTGATGTCATCAGATGATATTTCGAGGAAAAAATACTGCGCCCCAATCGCAAGAATTTCATGATTACACGAATTCACGTGATAGAATATAAGAGGTTGATTTCCGTATCTATTATCTTTCGGTTATTTAAAATTTTAATTCGCTGAATAGTTTAATTTAGATCGCAAGTATTCATGGATAACCTGCCCGCTACAGGACTGGGTAATATTGTAAGATTAAAAAATCAGCATTTTTTGCTGCGTGGTTATAGGAGTGCTAAAATGATCTCATGGCTCCCGAGGAAAATCAAGGAATTGCTCTATATATTGACATAATAACGTTAATTGATTTGAAAATTCAATTTGAAAAACTATTCTATTGAGATTGCATTTTGATTGATGTTATCAATTTCTGTAAGAAATACCTGATGTCTTCAGATGATATTTCGGGAAAAATATACTGCGCCCGCATCGCAAGAATCTCATAATTACACGAATTCACGTGATAGAATATAATAGGTTGATTTCTGTCTTTGTTCGCTTTCGGTTTTTTAAAATTTCAATTGGCTGAATAGTTCGATTAAGATCGCATGTATTCATGGATAGCCTGCTCGCTGCAGAACTGGGTAATATTGCGAAATTGAAAAATCAGCATATTTTGCTGCGTAGTTATAGGAGTGCTGAAATGATCTCATGACTCCCGGGGAAAATCAAGGAATGGCTCTATATATTGACATAATAACGTTAATTGATTTGAAAATTCAATTCGAAAAGTTATTCGATTGAGATTGCATTTTGATTGTTGTTTTCAATGTCTGTGAAAAATACCTGATGTCATCAGATGATATTTCGAGGAAAAAATACTGCGCCCCAATCGCAAGAATTTCATGATAACACGAATTCACGTGATAGAATATAAGAGGTTGATTTCCGTATCTATTCGCTTTCGGTTATTTAAAATTTTAATTCGCTGAATAGTTTAATTTAGATCGCAAGTATTCATGGATAACCTGCCTGCTACAGGACTGGGTAATATTGTGAAATTAAAAAATCAGCATTTTTTGCTGCGTGGTTATAGGAGTGCTAAAATGATCTCATGACTCCCGGGGAAAATCAAGGAATTGCTCTATATATTGACATAATAACGTTAATTGATTTGAAAATTTAATTCGAAGAGTTATTCGATTGAGATTGCATTTTGATTGTTGTTTTCAATGTCTGTAAAAAATACCTGATGTCATCAGATGATATTTCGAGGAAAAAATACTGCGCCCCAATCGCAAGAATTTCATGATTACACGAATTCACGTGATAAAATATGAGAGGTTGATTTCCGTACCTTTTCGCTTTCTGTTATGTAGAATATTAATTCGCTAAATAGTGCAATTTAGATCGCAAGTATTCATGGATAACCTGCCCGCTACAGAACTTGGTAATATTGCAAAATTAAAAAATCAGCATATTTTGCTGCGTGGTTACGAAAGTGCTGAACCAAATTCATGACTCCTGGGAAAAATCAAGGAGTAGCTCTATACCTTAACATAATAACGTTAATTGATTTGAAAATTTAATTCGAAAAGTTATTTTATTGAGATTGCATTTTGATTGTTGTTTTCAATGTCTGTAAGAAGTACCTGATGTCTTTAGCGGATATTTCGGGAAAAATATACTGCGCCTCAATCGCAAGAATCTCATGAGTACACGAATTCATGTAATAGAATATGAGAGGTTGATTTTTGTCTCTGTTCGCTTTCGGTTTTTTCAAATTTCAATTCGCTGAACATTTCAATTTAGATCGCATGTATTCATGAATTACTTGCTCGCTGCAGGACTGGGTAATATTGTGAGATTCAAAAATCAGCATATTTTGCTGCGTTGTTATAGGAGTGCTAAAATGATCTTATGACTCCTGGGAAAAATCAAGGAATGGCTCTATATATTGACATAATAACGTTAACTGATTTGAAAATTCAATTTGAAAAACTATTCTATTGAGATTGCATTTTGATTGATGTTTTCAATTTCTGTAAAAAATACCTGATGTCTTCAGATGATATTTCGGGAAAAATATACTGCGCCTCAAACGCAAGAATCTCATGATTACACGAATTCATGTAATAGAATATGAGAGGTTGATTTCTGTCTCTGTTCGCTTTCGGTTTTTTAAAATTTCAATTGGCTAAATAGTTCAATTGAGATTGCATGTATTCATTGATAACCTGCTCGCTGCAGGGCTGGGTAAGATTGTGAGATTGAAAAATCAGCATATTTTGCTGCGTGGTTATAGAAGTGCTAAAATGATCTCATGACTCCTGGGAAAAATCAAGGAATGGCTCTATATATAGAGACCTAATAACGTTAATTGATTCCAAAATTTAATTCGAAAAGTTATTCTATTGAGATTGCATTCTGATTGTCTTTTTCAATGTCTGTAAGAAATACCTGATGTTTTCAGATGATATTTCGGAAAAAATATACTGCGCCCCAATCGCTAGAATCTCATGATTACACGAATTCACGTGATAGAATATCATAGGGTGATTTCTGTCTCTGTTCGCTTTCGGTTTTTTAAAATTTCAATTAGCTGAATAGTTCAATTAAGATCGCATGTATATATGGATAGCCTGCTCGCTGCAGGACTAGGTAATATTGCGAAATTGAAAAATTAGCATATTTTGCTGCGTGGTTATAAAAATGCTAAAATGATCTCATGACTCCTGGGAAAAATCAAGGAATGGCTCTATATATTGACATAATAACCTTAATTGATTTGAAAATTCAATTCGAAAAGTTATTCGATTGAGATTGCATTTGGTTGTCTTTTTCAATGTCTGTAAGAAATTCCTGATGTCTTCAGATGATATTTCGTGAAAAATATACTGCGCCCCAATCGCAAGAATCTCATGATTATACGAATTCACGTGATAGAATATAATAGGTTGATTTCTGTCTCTGTTCGCTTTCGGTTTTTCAAAATTTCTATTCGCTAGACAGTTCAATTTAGATCGCATGTCTTCATGAATAACTTGCTCGCTGCAGGACTAGGTAATATTGTGAGATAAATAAATCAGCATATTTTGCTGCGTGGTTATAGAAGTGCTAAAATGATCTCATGACTCCTGGGGAAAATTAAGGAATGGCTCTATATATTGACATAATAATGTTAATTGATTTGAAAATTCAATTCGAAAAGTGATTCGATTGAGATTGCATTTTGATTGTTGTTTTCAATGTCTGTAAAAAATACCTGATATCATCAGATGATATTTCGAGGAAAATATACTGCGCCCTAATCGCAAGAATTTCATGATTACACGAATTCACGTGATAGAATATAAGAGGTTGATTTCCGTATCTATTCGCTTTCGGTTATTTAAAATTTTAATTCGCTGAATTGTTAAATTAAGATCGCAAGTATTCATGGATAACCTGCCCGCTACAGGACTTGGTAATATTGCAAAATTGAAAAAGCAGAATATTTTGCTGCGTGGTTACAAGAGTGCTGAAACAAATTCATGATTCCTGGGAAAAATCAGGGAGTAGCTCTATACCTTGACATTATAACGTTAATTTATTTGAAAATTTATTTCGAAAAGTTATTTTATTGAGATTGCATTTTGATTGTTGTTTTCAATGTCTGTAAGAAGTACCTGATGTCTTTAGCGGATATTTCGGGAAAAATATACTGCGCCTCAATCGCAAGAAACTCATGATTACACGAATTCATGTAATAGAATATGAGAGGTTGATTTCTGTCTCTGTTCGCTTCCGGTTTTTTAAAATTTCAATTGGCTGAATAGTTCAATTTAGATCGCATGTATTTATGGATAACCTGCTCGCTGCAGGACTGGGTAATATTGTGAGATTGAAAAATCAGCATATTATACTGCGTGGTTATGAAAGTTCTAAAATGATCTCATGAATCCTGGGAAAAATCAAGGAATGGCTCTATATATAGAGACCTAATAACCTTAATTGATTCCAAAATTAAATTCGAAATGTTATTCTATTGAGATTGCATTTTCATTGTCTTTTTCAATGTCTGTAAGAAATACCTGATGTCTTCAGATGATATTTCGTGAAAAATATACTGCGCCCCAATCGCAAGAATCTCATGATTACACGAATTCACGTGATAGAATATAATAGGTTGATTTCTGTCTCTGTTCGCTTTCGGTTTTTCAAAATTTCTATTCGCTAAACAGTTCAATTTAGATCGCATGTCTTCATGAATAACTTGCTCGCTGCAGGACTAGGTAATATTGTGAGATAAATAAATCAGCATATTTTGCTGCGTGGTTATAGAAGTGCTAGAATGATCTCATGACTCCTGGGGAAAATTAAGAAATGGCTCTATATATTGACATAATAATGTTAATTGATTTGAAAATTCAATTCGAAAAGTGATTCGATTGAGATTGCATTTTGAATGTTGTTTTCAATGTCTGTAAAAAATACCTGATATCATCAGATGATATTTCGAGGAAAATATACTGCGCCCTAATCGCAAGAATTTCATGATTACACGAATTCACGTGATAGAATATAAGAGGTTGATTTCCGTATCTATTCGCTTTCGATTATTTAAAATTTTAATTCGCTGAATTGTTAAATTTAGATCGCAAGTATTCATGGATAACCTGCCCGCTACAGGACTTGGTAATATTGCAAAATTGAAAAAGCAGCATATTTTGCTGCGTGGTTACAAGAGTGCTGAAACAAATTCATGATTCCTGGGAAAAATCAAGGATTAGCTCTATACCTTGACATAATAAAGTTAATTGATTTGAAAATTTAATTCGAAAAGTTATTTTATTGAGATTGCATTTTGATTGTTGTTTTCAATGTCTGTAAGAAGTACCTGATGTCTTTAGCGGATATTTCAGGAAAAATATACTGCGCCTCAATCGCAAGAAACTCATGATTACACGAATTCATGTAATAGAATATGAGAGGTTGATTTCTGTCTCTGTTCGCTTCCGGTTTTTTAAAATTTCAATTGGCTGAATAGTTCAATTTAGATCGCATGTATTCATAGATAACCTGCTCGCTGCAGGACTGGGTAATATCGTGAGATTGAAAAATCAGCATATTTTGCTGCGTGGTTATGAGAGTTCTAAAATGATCTCATGAATCCTGGGAAAAATCAAGGAATGGCTCTATATATTGACATAATAACGTTAATTGATTTGAAAATTCAATTCGAAAAGTTATTCGATTGAGATTCCATTTTGATTGTTGTTTTCAATGTCTGTAAAAAATACCTGATGTCATCAGATGATATTTCGAGGAAAAAATACTGCGCCCCAATCGCAAGAATTTCATGATTACACGAATTCACGTGATAGAATATAAGAGGTTGATTTCCGTATCTATTCGCTGTCGGTTACTTAAAATTTTAATTCGCTGAATATTTTAATTTAGATCGCAAGTATTTATGGATAACCTGCCCGCTACAGGACTGGATAATATTGTGAGATTAAAAAATCAGCATTTTTTGCTGCGTGGTTATAGGAGTGCTAAAATGATCTCATGACTCCCGGGGAAAATCAAGGAATTGCTCTATATATTGACATTGTAACGTTAATTGATTTGAAAATTTAATTCGAAGAGTTATTCGATTGAGATTGCATTTTGATCGTTGTTTTCAATGTCTGTAAAAAATACCTGATGTCATCAGATGATATTTTGAGGAAAAAATAATGCGCCCCAATCGCAAGAATTTCATGATTACACGAATTCACATGATAGAATATGAGAGGTTGATTTCCGTATCTTTTCGCTTTCTGTCATTTAAAATATTAATTCGCTGAATAATTAAATTTAGATCGCATGTATTCATGAATAACTTGCTCGCTGCAGGACTGGGTAAAAGTGTGAGATTGAAAAATCAGCATATTTTGCTGCGTGGTTATGAGAGTGCTAAAATGATCTCATGACTCCTGGGAAAAATCAAGGAATGGCTCTATATATAGAGACCTAATAACGTTAATTGATTCCAAAATTTAATTCGAAAAGTTATTCTATTGAGATTGCATTTTGATTGTCTTTTTCAATGTCTGTAAGAAATACCTGATGTTTTCAGATGATATTTCGGAAAAAATATACTCCGCCCCAATCGCTAGAATTTCATGATTACACGAATTCACGTGATAGAATATCATAGGTTGATTTCTGTCTCTGTTCGCTTTCGGTTTTTTAAAATTTCAATTAGCTGAATAGTTCAATTAAGATCGCATGTATATATGGATAGCCTGCTCGCTGCAGGACTAGGTAATATTGCGAAATTGAAAAATTAGCATATTTTGCTGCGTGGTTATAAGAATGCTAAAATGATCTCATGACTCCTGGGAAAAATCAAGGAATGGCTCTATATATTGACATAATAACCTTAATTGATTTGAAAATTCAATTCGAAAAGTTATTCGATTGAGATTGCATTTGGTTGTCTTTTTCAATGTCTGTAAGAAATTCCTGATGTCTTCAGATGATATTTCGTGAAAAATATACTGCGCCCCAATCGCAAGAATCTCATGATTATACGAATTCACGTGATAGAATATAATAGGTTGATTTCTGTCTCTGTTCGCTTTCGGTTTTTCAAAATTTCTATTCGCTAAACAGTTCAATTTAGATCGCATGTCTTCATGAATAACTTGCTCGCTGCAGGACTAGGTAATATTGTGAGATAAATAAATCAGCATATTTTGCTGCGTGGTTATAGAAGTGCTAAAATGATCTCATGACTCCTGGGGAAAATTAAGGAATGGCTCTATATATTGACATAATAATGTTAATTGATTTGAAAATTCAATTCGAAAAGTGATTCGATTGAGATTGCATTTTGAATGTTGTTTTCAATGTCTGTAAAAAATACCTGATATCATCAGATGATATTTCGAGGAAAATATACTGCGCCCTAATCGCAAGAATTTCATGATTACACGAATTCACGTGATAGAATATAAGAGGTTGATTTCCGTATCTATTCGCTTTCGGTTATTTAAAATTTTAATTCGCTGAATTGTTAAATTAAGATCGCAAGTATTCATGGATAACCTGCCCGCTACAGGACTTGGTAATATTGCAAAATTGAAAAAGCAGCATATTTTGCTGCGTGGTTACAAGAGTGCTGAAACAAATTCATGATTCCTGGGAAAAATCAAGGAGTAGCTCTGTACCTTGACATTATAACGTTAATTTATTTGAAAATTTATTTCGAAAAGTTATTTTATTGAGATTGCATTTTGATTGTTGTTTTCAATGTCTGTAAGAAGTACCTGATGTCTTTAGCGGATATTTCGGGAAAAATATACTGCGCCTCAATCGCAAGAAACTCATGATTACACGAATTCATGTAATAGAATATGAGAGGTTGATTTCTGTCTCTGTTCGCTTCCGGTTTTTTAAAATTTCAATTGGCTGAATAGTTCAATTTAGATCGCATGTATTTATGGATAACCTGCTCGCTGCAGGACTGGGTAATATTGTGAGATTGAAAAATCAGCATATTTTGCTGCGTGGTTATGAAAGTTCTAAAATGATCTCATGAATCCTGGGAAAAATCAAGGAATGGCTCTATATATAGAGACCTAATAACGTTAATTGATTCCAAAATTAAATTCGAAAAGTTATTCTATTGAGATTGCATTTTCATTGTCTTTTTCAATGTCTGTAAGAAATACCTGATGTCTTCAGATGATATTTCGTGAAACATATACTGCGCCCCAATCGCAAGAATCTTATGATGACACGAATTCACGTGATAGAATATAATAGGTTGATTTCTGTCTCTGTTCGCTTTCGGTTTTTCAAAATTTCTATTCGCTAAACAGTTCAATTTAGATCGCATGTCTTCATGAATAACTTGCTCGCTGCAGGACTGGGTAATATTGTGAGATAAATAAATCAGCATATTTTGCTGCGTGGTTATAGAAGTGCTAGAATGATTTCATGACTCCTGGGGAAAATTAAGGAATGGCTCTATATATTGACATAATAATGTTAATTGATTTGAAAATTCAATTCGAAATGTGATTCGATTGAGATTGCATTTTGAATGTTGTTTTCAATGTCTGTAAAAAATACCTGATATCATCAGATGATATTTCGAGGAAAATATACTGCGCCCTAATCGCAAGAATTTCATGATTACACGAATCCACGTGATAGAATATAAGAGGTTGATTTCCGTATCTATTCGCTTTCGGTTATTTAAAATTTTAATTCGCTGAATTGTTAAATTTAGATCGCAAGTATTCATGGATAACCTGCCCGCTACAGGACTTGGTAATATTGCAAAATTGAAAAAGCAGCATATTTTGCTGCGTGGTTACAAGAGTGCTGAAACAAATTCATGATTCCTGGGAAAAATCAAGGATTAGCTCTATACCTTGACATAATAAAGTTAATTGATTTGAAAATTTAATTCGAAAAGTTATTTTATTGAGATTGCATTTTGATTGTTGTTTTCAATGTCTGTAAGAAGTACCTGATGTCTTTAGCGGATATTTCGGGAAAAATATACTGCGCCTCAATCGCAAGAAACTCATGATTACACGAATTCATGTAATAGAATATGAGAGGTTGATTTCTGTCTCTGTTCGCTTCCGGTTTTTTAAAATTTCAATTGGCTGAATAGTTCAATTTAGATCGCATGTATTCATGGATAACCTGCTCGCTGCAGGACTGGGTAATATCGTGAGATTGAAAAATCATCATATTTTGCTGCGTGGTTATGAGAGTTCTAAAATGATCTCATGAATCCTGGGAAAAATCAAGGAATGGCTCTATATATAGAGACCTAATAACGTTAATTGATTCCAAATTTAAATTCGAAAAGTTATTCTATTGAGATTGCATTTTCATTGTCTTTTTCAATGTCTGTAAGAAATACCTGATGTCTTCAGATGATATTTCGTGAAAAATATACTGCGCCTTAATCGCAAGAATCTCATGATTACACGAATTCACGTGATAGAATATAATAGGTTGATTTCTGTCTTTGTTCTCTTTCGGTTTTTTAAAATTTCAATTGGCTGACTAGTTCAATTTAGATCGCATGTATCCACGGATAGCCTGCTCGCTGCAGAATGGAGTAATATTGCGAAATTGTAAAATCAGCATATTTTGCTGCGTAGTTATAGGAGTGCTGAAATGATCTCATGACTCCCGGGGAAAATCAAGGAATGGCTCTATATATTGACATAATAACGTTAATTGATTTGAAAATTCAATTCGAAAAGTTATTCGATTGAGATTCCATTTTGATTGTTGTTTTCAATGTCTGTAAAAAATACCTGATGTCATCAGATGATATTTCGAGGAAAAAATACTGCGCCCCAATCGCAAGAATTTCATGATTACACGAATTCACGTGATAGAATATAAGAGGTTGATTTCCGTATCTATTCGCTGTCGGTTACTTAAAATTTTAATTCGCTGAATAGTTTAATTTAGATCGCAAGTATTTATGGATAACCTGCCCGCTACAGGACTGGATAATATTGTGAGATTAAAAAATCAGCATTTTTTGCTGCGTGGTTATAGGAGTGCTAAAATGATCTCATGACTCCCGGGGAAAATCAAGGAATTGCTCTATATATTGACATTGTAACGTTAATTGATTTGAAAATTTAATTCGAAGAGTCATTCGATTGAGATTGCATTTTGATCGTTGTTTTCAATGTCTGTAAAAAATACTTGATGTCATCAGATGATATTTCGAGGAAAAAATAATGCGCCCCAATCGCAAGAATTTCATGATTACACGAATTCACGTGATAGAATATGAGAGGTTGATTTCCGTATCTTTTCGCTTTCTGTTATTTAAAATATTAATTCGCTGAATAGTTAAATTTAGATCGCATGTATTCATGAATAACTTGCTCGCTGCAGGACTGGGTAAAAGTGTGAGATTGAAAAATCAGCATATTTTGCTGCGTGGTTATGAGAGTGCTAAAATGATCTCATGACTCCTGGGAAAAATCAAGGAATGGCTCTATATATAGAGACCTAATAACGTTAATTGATTCCAAAATTTAATTCGAAAAGTTATTCTATTGAGATTGCATTTTGATTGTCTTTTTCAATGTCTGTAAGAAATACCTGATGTTTTCAGATGATATTTCGGAAAAAATATACTCCGCCCCAATCGCTAGAATTTCATGATTACACGAATTCACGTGATAGAATATCATAGGTTGATTTCTGTCTCTGTTCGCTTTCGGTTTTTTAAAATTTCAATTAGCTGAATAGTTCAATTAAGATCGCATGTATATATGGATAGCCTGCTCGCTGCAGGACTAGGTAATATTGCGAAATTGAAAAATTAGCATATTTTGCTGCGTGGTTATAAGACTGCTAAAATGATCTCATGACTCCTGGGAAAAATCAAGGAATGGCTCTATATATTGACATAATAACCTTAATTGATTTGAAAATTCAATTCGAAAAGTTATTCGATTGAGATTGCATTTGGTTGTCTTTTTCAATGTCTGTAAGAAATTCCTGATGTCTTCAGATGATATTTCGTGAAAAATATACTGCGCCCCAATCGCAAGAATCTCATGATTACACGAATTCACGTGATAGAATATAATAGGTTGATTTCTGTCTCTGTTCGCTTTCGGTTTTTCAAAATTTCTATTCGCTAAACAGTTCAATGTAGATCGCATGTCTTCATGAATAACTTGCTCGCTGCAGGACTGGGTAATATTGTGAGATAAATAAATCAGCATATTTTGCTGCGTGGTTATAGAAGTGCTAAAATGATCTCATGACTCCTGGGGAAAATCAAGGAATGGCTCTATATATTGACATAATAACGTTAACTGATTTGAAAATTCAATTTGAAAAACTATTCTATTGAGATTGCATTATGATTAATGTTTTCAATTTCTGTAAGAAATACCTGATGTCTTCAGATGATATTTCGGGAAAAATATACTGCGCCTCAATCGCAAGAATCTCATGATTACACGAATTCATGTAATAGAATATGAGAGGTTGATTTCTGTCTCTGTTCGCTTTCGGTTTTTTAAAATTTCAATTGGCTAAATAGTTCAATTGAGATCGTATGTATTCATTGATAACCTGCTCGCTGCAGGACTGGGTAAGATTGTGAGATTGAAAAATCAGCATATTTTGCTGCGTGGTTATGAAAAGCTAAAATGATCTTATGACTCCTGGGAAAAATCAAGAAATGGCTCTATATATAGAGACCTAATAACGTTAATTGATTCCAAAATTTAATTCGAAAAGTTATTCTATCGAGATTGCATTTTGATTGTCTTTCTCAATGTCTGTAAGAAATACCTGATGTTTTCAGATGATATTTCGGAAAAAATATACTGCGCCCCAATCGCTAGAATCTCATGATTACCCGAATTCACGTGATAGAATATCATAGGTTGATTTCTGTCTCTGTTCGCTTTCGGTTTTTCAAAATTTCTATTCGCTAAACAGTTCAATGTAGATCGCATGTCTTCATGAATAACTTGCTCGCTGCAGGACTGGGTAATATTGTGAGATAAATAAATCAGCATATTTTGCTGCGTGGTTATAGAAGTGCTAAAATGATCTCATGACTCCTGGGGAAAATCAAGGAATGGCTCTATATATTGACATAATAACGTTAACTGATTTAAAAATTCAATTTGAAAAACTATTCTATTGAGATTGCATTATGATTGATGTTTTCAATTTCTGTAAGAAATACCTGATGTCTTCAGATGATATTTCGGGAAAAATATACTGCGCCTCAATCGCAAGAATCTCATGATTACACGAATTCATGTAATAGAATATGAGAGGTTGATTTCTGTCTCTGTTCGCTTTCGGTTTTTTAAAATTTCAATTGGCTAAATAGTTCAATTGAGATCGTATGTATTCATTGATAACCTGCTCGCTGCAGGACTGGGTAAGATTGTGAGATTGAAAAATCAGCATATTTTGCTGCGTGGTTATGAGAGTGCTAAAATGATCTTCTGACTCCTGGGAAAAATCAAGGAATGGCTCTATATATGGAGACCTAATAACGTTAATTGATTCCAAAATTTAATTCGAAAAGTTATTCTATTGAGATTGCATTTTGATTGTCTTTCTCAATGTCTGTAAGAAATACCTGATGTTTTCAGATGATATTTCGGAAAAAATATACTGCGCCCCAATCGCTAGAATCTCATGATTACACGAATTCACGTGATAGAATATCATAGGTTGATTTCTGTCTCTGTTCGCTTTCGGTTTTTTAAAATTTTAATTAGCTGAATAGTTCAATTAAGATCGCATGTATATATGGATAGCCTGCTCGCTGCAGGACTAGGTAATATTGCGAAATTGAAAAATTAGCATATTTTGCTGCGTAGTTATAAGACTGCTAAAATGATCTCATGACTCCTTGGAAAAATCAAGGAATGGCTCTATATATTGACATAATCACTTTAATTGATTTGATAATTCAATTCGAAAAGTGATTCGATTGAGATTGCATTTTGATTGTTGTTTTCAATGTCTGTAAAAAATACCTGATATCATCAGATGATATTTCGAGGAAAATATACTGCGCCCCAATCGCAAGAATTTCATGATTACACGAATTCACGTGATAGAATATAAGAGGTTGTTTTCTGTATCTATTCGCTTTCGGTTAATTAAAATTTTAATTCGCTGAATTGTTAAATTTAGATCGCAAGTATTCATGGATAACCTGCCCGCTACAGGACTTGGTAATATTGCAAAATTGAAAAAGCAGCATATTTTGCTGCGTGGTTACAAGAGTGCTGAAACAAATTCATGATTCCTGGGAAAAATCAAGGAGTAGCTCTATACCTTGACATAATAACGTTAATTGATTTGAAAATTGAATTCGAAAAGTTATTTTATTGAGATTGCATTTTGATTGTTGTTTTTAATGTCTGTAAGAAGTACCTGATGTCTTTAGCGGATATTTCGGGAAAAATATACTGCGCCTCAATCGCAAGAATCTCATGATTACACGAATTCACGTGATAGAATATAATAGGTTGATGTCTTTCTCTGTTCGCTTTCGGTTTTCTAAAATTTTAATTGGCTGAATAGTTCAATTTAGATCGCATGTATTCATGGATAGCCTGCTCGCTGCAGGACTGGGTAATATTGCGAAATTGAAAAATCAGCATATTTTACTGCGTGGTTATAGGAGTGCTAAAATGATCCCATGACTCCTGGGAAAAATCAAGGAATGGCTCTATATATTGACAGAATAACCTTAATTGATTTCAAAATTCAATTCGAAACGTTATTCGATTGAGATTGCTTTTTGATTGTTGTTTTCTATGTCTGTAAGAAAAACCTGATGTCTTTAGCGGATATTTCGGGAAAAATATACTGCGCCTCAATCGCAAGAATCTCATGATTACACGAATTCATGTAATAGAATATGAGAGGTTGATTTCTGTCTCTGTTCGCTTTCGGTTTTTTAAAATTTCAATTGGCCAAACAGTTCAATTTAGATCGCATGTATTCATGAATAACTTGCTCGCTGCAGGACTGGGTAATATTGTGAGATCAAAAAATCAGCATATTTTGCTGCGTGGTTAGAAGAGTGCTAAAATGATCTCATGACTCCTGAGAAAAATCAAGGAATGGCTCTATATATTGACATAATAACCTTAACTGATTTGAAAATTCAATTTAAAAAACTATTCCATTGAGATTGCATTTTGATTGATGTTTTCAATGTCTGTAAGAAATACCTGATGTCTTCAGATGATATTTCGTGAAAAATATTCTGCGCCCCAATCGCAAGAATCTCATGATTACACGAATTCACGTGATAGAATATAATAGGTTGATGTCTGTCTCTGTTCGCTTTCGGTTTTCTAAAATTTCAATTGGCTGAATAGTTCAATTTAGATCGCATGTATTCATAGATAGCCTGCTCGCTGCAGGACTGGGTAATATTGCGAAATTGAAAAATTAGCATATTTTGCTGCGTGGTTATAGGTGTGCTAAAATGATCTCATGACTCCCGGGGAAAATCAAGGAATGGCTCTATATATTGACATAATAACGTTAATTGATTTGAAAATTCAATTCGAAAAGTTATTCGATTGAGATTGCATTTTGATTGTTGTTTTCAATGTCTGTAAAAAATACCTGATGTCATCAGATGATATTTCGAGGAAAAAATACTGCGCCCCAATCGCAAGAATTTCATGATTACACGAATTCACGTGATAGAATATAAGAGGTTGATTTGCGTATCTATTCGCTTTCGGTTATTTAAAATTTTAATTCGCTGAATAGTTAAATTTAGATCGCAAGTATTCATGGATAACCTGCCCGCTACAGAACTTGGTAATATTGAAAAATTGAAAAATCAGCATATTTTGCTGCGTGGTTACGAGAATGCCGAACCAAATTCATGACTCCTGGGAAAAATCAAGGAGTAGCTCTATACCATGACATAATAACGTTAATTGATTTGAAAATTTAATTCGAAAAGTTATTTTATTGAGATTGCATTTTGATTGTTGTTTTCAATGTCTGTAAAAAATACCTGATGTCATCAGATGATATTTCGAGGAAAAATAACTGCGCCCCAATCGCAAGAATTTCATGATTACACGAATTCACGTGATAAAATATAAGAGGTTGATTTCCGTATCTATTCGCTTTCGGTTATTTAAAATTTGAATTCGCTGAATAGTTAAATTTGGATCGCAAGTATTTATGGATAACCTGCCCGCTACAAAACTTGGTAATATTGCGAAATTGAAAAATCAGCATATTTTGCTGCGTGGTTACAAAAGTGCTGAATTAATTCATGATTCCTGGGAAAAATCAAGGAGTAGCTCTATACCTTGACATAATAACGTTCATTGATTTGAAAATTTAATTCGAAAAGTTATTTTATTGAGATTGCATTTTGATTGTTGTTTTCAATGTCTGTAAGAAGTACCTGATGTCTTTAGCGGATATTTCAGGAAAAATATACTGCGCCTCAATCGCAAGAATCTCATGATTACACGAATTCATGTAATATAATATGAGAGGTTGATTTCTGCCTCTGTTCGCTTTCGGTTTTTTAAAATTTCAATTGGCTGAATAGTTCAATTTAGATCGCATGTATTCATAGATAGCCTGCTCGCTGCAGGACTGGGTAATATTGCGAAATTGAAAAATTAGCATATTTTGCTGCGTGGTTATAGGAGTGCTAAAATGATCTCATGACTCCCGGGGAAAATCAAGGAATGGCTCTATATATTGACATAATAACGTTAATTGATTTGAAAATTCAATTCGAAAAGTTATTCGATTGAGATTGCATTTTGATTGTTGTTTTCAATGTCTGTAAAAAATACCTGATGTCATCAGATGATATTTCGAGGAAAAAATACTGCGCCCCAATCGCAAGAATTTCATGATTACACGAATTCACGTGATAGAATATAAGAGGTTGATTTGCGTATCTATTCGCTTTCGGTTATTTAAAATTTCAATTCGCTGAACAGTTCATTTTAGATCGCATGTCTTCATGAAGAACTTGCTCGCTGCAGGACTGGGTAATATTGTGAGATTAAAAAATCAGCATATTTTGCTGCGTGGTTATAGGAGTGCTAAAATGATCTCATGACTCCTGGGAAAAATCAAGGAATAGCTCTATATATTGACATAATAACGTTAACTGATTTGAAAATTCAATTTGAAAAACTATTCTATTGAGATTGCATTTTGATTGATGTTTTCAATTTCTGTAAGAAATACCTGATGTCTTCAGATGATATTTCGGGAAAAATATACTGCGCCCCAATCGCAAGAATCTCATGATTACACGAATTCACGTGATAGAATATAATAGGATGATGTCTGTCTCTGTTCACTTTCGGTTTTCTAAAATTTCAATTGGCTGAATAGTTTAATTTAGATCGCATGTATTCATGGATAGCCTGCTCGCTGCAGGACTGGGTAATATTGCGAAATTGAAAAATAAGCATATTTTCTGCGTGGTTATAGGAGTGCTGAAATAATCTCATGACTCCCGGGGAAAATCAAGGAATGGCTCTATATATTGACATAATAACGTTAATTGATTTAAAAATTCAATTCGAAAAGTAATTAGATTGAGATTGCATTTTGATTGTTGTTTTCAATGTCTGTAAAAAATACCTGATGTCATCAGATGATATTTCGAGGAAAATATACTGCGCCTCAATCGCAAGAATTTCATGATAACACGAATTCACGTGATAGAATATAAAAGGTTCATTTCCGTATCTATTCGCTTTCGGTTATTTACAATTTTAATTCGCTTAATAGTTAAATTTAGATCGCAAGTATTTATGGATAACCTGCCCGTTACAGGACTTGGTAATATTGCAAAATTGAAAAATCAGCATATTTTGCTGCGTGGTTACAAGAGTGCTGAATCAAATTCGTGACTCCTGGGAAAAATCAAGGAGTAGCTCTATACCTTGACATAATAACGTTAATTGATTTGAAAATTCAATTCGAAAAGTTATTCCATTGAGATTGCATTTTGATTGTTGTTTTTAATGTCTGTAAAAAATACCTGATGTTATCAGATGATATTTCGAGCAAAATGTAATGCGCCCCAATCGCAAGAATTTCATGATTCCACGAATTCATGTGATAGAATATGAGAGGTTGATTTCTGTCTCTGTTCGCTTTCGGTTTTTTAAAATTTCAATTGGCTAATTTGTTCAATTTAGATCGCATGTATTCATGGATCACCTGCTCGCTGCAGGACTGGGTAATATTGTGAGATTGGAAAATCAGCATATTTTGCTGCGTGGTTATAGGAGTGCTAAAATGATCTCATGACTCCTGGGGAAAATCAAGGAATGGCTCTATATATAGACCTAATAACGTTAATTGATTCCAAAATTTAATTCGAAATGTTATTCTTTTGAGATTGCATTTTGATTGATGTGTTTAATGTCTGTAAGGAATACCTGATGTCTTCAGATGATATTTCGGGAAAAATATACTGCGCCCAAATCGCAAGAATCTCATGATTACACGAATTCACGTGATAGAATATAATAGGTTGATTTCAGTCTCTGTTCGCTTTCTGTTTTTTCAAATTTTAATTGGCTAAATAGTTCAATTTAGATCGCATGTATTCATGTATAACCTGCTCGCTGCAGGTCTGAGTAATATTGTGGGATTGAAAAATCAGCATATTTTGCTGCGTGGTTATAGGAGTGCTAAAATGATCTCATGACTCCTGGGAAAAATCAAGGAATGGCTCTATATATTGACATAATAAATTTAATTGATTCCAAAATTTAATTCGAAAAGTTATTCTATTGAGATTGCATTTTGATTGTCTTTTTCAATGTCTGTAAGAAATAACTGATGTCTTCAGATGATATTTCGTGAAAAATATACTGCGCCCCAATCGCAAGAATCTCATGATTCCACGAATTTACGTGATAGAATATAATATCTTGATTTCTGTCTCTGTTCGCTTTCGGTTTATTAAAATTTCAATTGGCTGAATAGTTCAATTTAGATCGCATGTATTCATGGATAGCCTGCTCGCTGCAGGACTGGTTAATATTGTGAAATTGAAAAATTAGCATATTTTGCTGAGTGGTTATAAGAGTGCTAAAATGATCTCATGACTCCTGGGAAAAATCAAGGAATCCCTCTATATATTGACATAATAACCTTAATTGATTTGAAAATAAAATTCGAAAAGTTATTCGATTGAGATTGCATTTTGATTGTTTTTGTCAATGTCTGTAAAAAATACTTGATGTCATCAGATGATATTTCGAGGAAAATATACTGCGCCCAAATCGCAAGAATTTCATGATAACACGAATTCACGTGATAGAATATAAGAGGTTGATTTCCGTATCTATTCGCTTGCGGTTATTTAAAATTTGAATTCGCTGAATAGTTAAATTTAGATCGCAAGTATTCATGGATAACCTGCCCGCTACAGGACTTAGTAATATTGCAAAATTGAAAAATCAGCATATTTTGCTGCGTGGTTACAAAAGTGCTGAAACAAATTCATGACTCCTGGGAAAAATCAAGGAGTAGATGTATACTTTGACATAATAACGTTAATTGATTTGAAAATTTAATTCGAAAAGTTATTTTATTGAGATTGCATTTTAAATTTTGTTTTCAATGTCTGTAAGAAGTACCTGATGTCTTTAGCGGATATTTCGGCTAAAATATACTGCGCCTCAATCGCAAGAATCTCATGATTACACGAATTCATGTAATAGAATATGAGAGGTTGATTCCTGTCTCTGTTCGCTTTCGGTTTTTTAGAATTTCAATTAGCTAAATAGTTTTATTTAGATCGCATGTATTCATGGATTACCTGCTCGCTGCAGGACTGGGTAATATTGTGAGATTGAAAAATCAGCATATTTTGCTGCGTGGTTATAGGAGTGCTAAAATGATCTCATGAATCCTGGGAAAAATCAAGGAATGGCTCTATATATTGACATAATAACGTTAACTGATTTGAAAATTCAATTTGAAATACTATTCTATTGAGATTGCATTTTGATTGATGTTTTCAATGTCTGTAAGAAATACCTGATGTCTTCAGATGATATTTCGGGAAAAATATACTGCGCCCCAATCGCAAGAATCTCATGATTACACGAATTCACGTGATAGAATATAATAGGTTGATTTCTGTCTCTGTTCGCTTTCGGTTTTTTAAAATTTCAATTCGCTGAATAGTTCAATTTAGATCGCATGTCATCATGAATAACTTGCTCGCTGCAGGACTGGGTAATATTGTAAGATTAAAAAATCAGCATATTTTGCTGCGTGGTTATAGGAGTGCTAAAATGATCTCATGACTCCCGGGGAAAATCAAGGGATGGCTCTATATATTGACATAATAACGTTAATTGATTTAAAAATTCAATTCGAAAAGATATTCGATTGAGATTGCATTTTGATTGTTGTTTTCAATGTCCGTAAACAATACTTGATGTCATGAGATGATATTTCGAGGAAAATATACTGCGCCCAAATCGCAAGAATTTCATGATTACACGAATTCACGTGATAGAATATAATAGCTTTATTTCTGTCTCTGTTCGCTTTCGGTTTATTAAAATTTCAATTGGCTGAATAGTTCAATTTAGATCGCATGTATTCATGGATAGCCTGCTCGCTGCAGGACTGGTTAATATTGTAAAATTGAAAAATTAGCATATTTTGCTGGGTGGTTATAAGAGTGCTAAAATGATCTCATGACTCCTGAGAAAAATCAAGGAATCGCTCTATATATTGACATAATAACCTTAATTGATTTAAAAATTAAATTCGAAAAGTTATTCGATTGAGATTGCATTTTGATTGTTGTTGTCAATGTCTGTAAAAAATACTTGATGTCATCAGATGATATTTCGAGGAAAATATACTGCGCCCAAATCGCAAGAATTTCATGATAACACGAATTCACAAGATAGAATATAAGAGGTTGATTTCCGTATCTATTCGCTTGCGGTTATTTAAAATTTGAATTCGCTGAATAGTTAAATTTAGATCGCAAGTATTCATGGATAACCTGCCCGCTACAGGACTTGGTAATATTGCAAAATTGAAAAATCAGCATATTTTGCTGCGTAGTAACAAGAGTGCTGAAACAAATTCATGACTCCTGGGAAAAATCAAGGAGTAGCTCTATACCTTGACATCATAACGTTAATTGATTTGCAAATTCAATTCGAAAAGTTATTCGATTGAGATTGCATTTTGATTGTTGTTTTCAATGTCTGTAAAAAATACCTGATGTCATCAGATGATATTTCGAGGAAAATATACTGCGCCCCAATCGCAAGAATTTCATGGTTTCACGAATTCATGTAATGGAATATTAGAGGTTGATTTCTGTCTCTCTTCGCTTTCGGTTTTTTAAAATTTCGAATGGCTGAATAGTTCAATTTAGATCGCATGTATTCATGGATAACCTGCTCGCTGCAGGACTGAGTAATATTGTGAGATTGAAAAATCAGCAGATTTTGCTGCGTGGTATTGAGAGTGCAAAAATTATCTCATGACTCCTGGGCAAAAGCAAGGAATGGCTCTATATATTGACATAATAAACTTAATTGATTCCAAAATTTAATTCGAAAAGTTATTCTATTGAGATTGCATTTTGATTGTCTTTTTCAATGTCTGTAAGAAATACCTGATGTCTTCAGATGATATTTCGTGAAAAATATACTGCGCCCCAATCGCAAGAATCTCATGATTACACGAATTCACGTGATAGAATATAATAGGTTGATTTCTGTCTCTTATCACTTTCGGTTTTTTAAAATTTCAATTGGCTGAATAGTTCAATTTAGATCGCATATATTCATGAATAACTTGCTCGCTGCAGGACTGGGTAATATTATGAGATTAAAAAATCAGCATATTTTGCTGCGTGGTTATAGGAGTGCGAAAATGATCTCATGACTCCTGGGGAAAATCAAGGAATGGCTCTATATATAGACCTAATAACGTTAATTGATTCCAAAATAAATTTGAAATGTTATTCTATTGAGATTGCATTTTGATTGATGTTTCCAATGTCTGTAAGAAATACCTGATGTCTTCAGATGATATTTCGGGAAAAATATCCTGCGCCCCAATCGCAAGAATCTCATGATTACACGAATTCACGTGATAGAATATAATAGGTTGATGTCTGTCTCTGTTCGCTTTCGGTTTTCTAAAATTTCAATTGGCTGAATAGTTTAATTTGGATCGCATGTATTCATGGATAGCCTGCTCGCTGCAGGACTGAGTAATATTGCGAAATTGAAAAATTAGCATATTTTGCTGCGTGGTTATAGGAGTGCTAAAATTATCTCATGACTCCTGGGAAACATCAAGGAATGGCTCTATATATTGACATAATAACCTTAATTGATTTGAAAATTCAATTCGAAAAGTTATTCGATTGAGATTGCATTTGGTTGTCTTTTTCAATGTCTGTAAGAAATTCCTGATGTCTTCAGATGATATTTCGTGAAAAATATACTGCGCCCCAATCGCAAGAATCTCATGATTATACGAATTCACGTGATAGAATATAATAGGTTGATTTCTGTCTCTGTTCGCTTTCGGTTTTTCAAAATTTCTATTCGCTAAACAGTTCAATTTAGATCGCATGTCTTCATGAATAACTTGCTCGCTGCAGGACTAGGTAATATTGTGAGATAAATAAATCAGCATATTTTGCTGCGTGGTTATAGAAGTGCTAAAATGATCTCATGACTCCTGGGGAAAATTAAGGAATGGCTCTATATATTGACATAATAATGTTAATTGATTTGAAAATTCAATTCGAAAAGTGATTCGATTGAGATTGCATTTTGAATGTTGTTTTCAATGTCTGTAAAAAATACCTGATATCATCAGATGATATTTCGAGGAAAATATACTGCGCCCTAATCGCAAGAATTTCATGATTACACGAATTCACGTGATAGAATATAAGAGGTTGATTTCCGTATCTATTCGCTTTCGGTTATTTAAAATTTTAATTCGCTGAATTGTTAAATTAAGATCGCAAGTATTCATGGATAACCTGCCCGCTACAGGACTTGGTAATATTGCAAAATTGAAAAAGCAGCATATTTTGCTGCGTGGTTACAAGAGTGCTGAAACAAATTCATGATTCCTGGGAAAAATCAAGGAGTAGCTCTATACCTTGACATTATAACGTTAATTTATTTGAAAATTTATTTCGAAAAGTTATTTTATTGAGATTGCATTTTGATTGTTGTTTTCAATGTCTGTAAGAAGTACCTGATGTCTTTAGCGGATATTTCGGGAAAAATATACTGCGCCTCAATCGCAAGAAACTCATGATTACACGAATTCATGTAATAGAATATGAGAGGTTGATTTCTGTCTCTGTTCGCTTCCGGTTTTTTAAAATTTCAATTGGCTGAATAGTTCAATTTAGATCGCATGTATTTATGGATAACCTGCTCGCTGCAGGACTGGGTAATATTGTGAGATTGAAAAATCAGCATATTTTGCTGCGTGGTTATGAAAGTTCTAAAATGATCTCATGAATCCTGGGAAAAATCAAGGAATGGCTCTATATATAGAGACCTAATAACGTTAATTGATTCCAAAATTAAATTCGAAAAGTTATTCTATTGAGATTGCATTTTCATTGTCTTTTTCAATGTCTGTAAGAAATACCTGATGTCTTCAGATGATATTTCGTGAAACATATACTGCGCCCCAATCGCAAGAATCTTATGATTACACGAATTCACGTGATAGAATATAATAGGTTGATTTCTGTCTCTGTTCGCTTTCGGTTTTTCAAAATTTCTATTCGCTAAACAGTTCAATTTAGATCGCATGTCTTCATGAATAACTTGCTCGCTGCAGGACTGGGTAATATTGTGAGATAAATAAATCAGCATATTTTGCTGCGTGGTTATAGAAGTGCTAGAATGATTTCATGACTCCTGGGGAAAATTAAGGAATGGCTCTATATATTGACATAATAATGTTAATTGATTTGAAAATTCAATTCGAAAAGTGATTCGATTGAGATTGCATTTTGAATGTTGTTTTCAATGTCTGTAAAAAATACCTGATATCATCAGATGATATTTCGAGGAAAATATACTGCGCCCTAATCGCAAGAATTTCATGATTACACGAATTCACGTGATAGAATATAAGAGGTTGATTTCCGTATCTATTCGCTTTCGGTTATTTAAAATTTTAATTCGCTGAATTGTTAAATTTAGATCGCAAGTATTCATGGATAACCTGCCCGCTACAGGACTTGGTAATATTGCAAAATTGAAAAAGCAGCATATTTTGCTGCGTGGTTACAAGAGTGCTGAAACAAATTCATGATTCCTGGGAAAAATCAAGGATTAGCTCTATACCTTGACATAATAAAGTTAATTGATTTGAAAATTTAATTCGAAAAGTTATTTTATTGAGATTGCATTTTGATTGTTGTTTTCAATGTCTGTAAGAAGTACCTGATGTCTTTAGCGGATATTTCGGGAAAAATATACTGCGCCTCAATCGCAAGAAACTCATGATTACACGAATTCATGTAATAGAATATGAGATTTTGATTTCTGTCTCTGTTCGCTTCCGGTTTTTTAAAATTTCAATTGGCTGAATAGTTCAATTTAGATCGCATGTATTCATGGATAACCTGCTCGCTGCAGGACTGGGTAATATCGTGAGATTGAAAAATCATCATATTTTGCTGCGTGGATATGAGAGTTCTAAAATGATCTCATGAATCCTGGGAAAAATCAAGGAATGGCTCTATATATAGAGACCTAATAACGTTAATTGATTCCAAATTTAAATTCGAAAAGTTATTCTATTGAGATTGCATTTTCATTGTCTTTTTCAATGTCTGTAAGAAATACCTGATGTCTTCAGATGATATTTCGTGAAAAATATACTGCGCCTTAATCGCAAGAATCTCATGATTACACGAATTCACGTGATAGAATATAATAGGTTGATTTCTGTCTTTGTTCTCTTTCGGTTTTTTAAAATTTCAATTGGCTGACTAGTTCAATTTAGATCGCATGTATCCACGGATAGCCTGCTCGCTGCAGAATGGAGTAATATTGCGAAATTGAAAAATCAGCATATTTTGCTGCGTAGTTATAGGAGTGCTGAAATGATCTCATGACTCCCGGGGAAAATCAAGGAATGGCTCTATATATTGACATAATAACGTTAATTGATTTGAAAATTCAATTCGAAAAGTTATTCGATTGAGATTCCATTTTGATTGTTGTTTTCAATGTCTGTAAAAAATACCTGATGTCATCAGATGATATTTCGAGGAAAAAATACTGCGCCCCAATCGCAAGAATTTCATGATTACACGAATTCACGTGATAGAATATAAGAGGTTGATTTCCGTATCTATTCGCTGTCGGTTACTTAAAATTTTAATTCGCTGAATAGTTTAATTTAGATCGCAAGTATTTATGGATAACCTGCCCGCTACAGGACTGGATAATATTGTGAGATTAAAAAATCAGCATTTTTTGCTGCGTGGTTATAGGAGTGCTAAAATGATCTCATGACTCCCGGGGAAAATCAAGGAATTGCTCTATATTTTGACATTGTAACGTTAATTGATTTGAAAATTTAATTCGAAGAGTCATTCGATTGAGATTGCATTTTGATCGTTGTTTTCAATGTCTGTAAAAAATACCTGATGTCATCAGATGATATTTCGAGGAAAAAATAATGCGCCCCAATCGCAAGAATTTCATGATTACACGAATTCACGTGATAGAATATGAGAGGTTGATTTCCGTATCTTTTCGCTTTCTGTTATTTAAAATATTAATTCGCTGAATAGTTAAATTTAGATCGCATGTATTCATGAATAACTTGCTCGCTGCAGGACTGGGTAAAAGTGTGAGATTGAAAAATCAGCATATTTTGCTGCGTGGTTATGAGAGTGCTAAAATGATCTCATGACTCCTGGGAAAAATCAAGGAATGGCTCTATATATAGAGACCTAATAACGTTAATTGATTCCAAAATTTAATTCGAAAAGTTATTCTATTGAGATTGCAATTTGATTGTCTTTTTCAATGTCTGTAAGAAATACCTGATGTATTCAGATGATATTTCGGAAAAAATATACTCCGCCCCAATCGCTAGAATTTCATGATTACACGAATTCACGTGATAGAATATCATAGGTTGATTTCTGTCTCTGTTCGCTTTCGGTTTTTTAAAATTTCAATTAGCTGAATAGTTCAATTAAGATCGCATGTATATATGGATAGCCTGCTCGCTGCAGGACTAGGTAATATTGCGAAATTGAAAAATTAGCATATTTTGCTGCGTGGTTATAAGACTGCTAAAATGATCTCATGACTCCTGGGAAAAATCAAGGAATGGCTCTATATATTGACATAATAACCTTAATTGATTTGAAAATTCAATTCGAAAAGTTATTCGATTAAGATTGCATTTGGTTGTCTTTTTCAATGTCTGTAAGAAATTCCTGATGTCTTCAGATGATATTTCGTGAAAAATATACTGCGCCCCAATCGCAAGAATCTCATGATTACACGAATTCACGTGATAGAATATAATAGGTTGATTTCTGTCTCTGTTCGCTTTCGGTTTTTCAAAATTTCTATTCGCTAAACAGTTCAATGTAGATCGCATGTCTTCATGAATAACTTGCTCGCTGCAGGACTGGGTAATATTGTGAGATAAATAAATCAGCATATTTTGCTGCGTGGTTATAGAAGTGCTAAAATGATCTCATGACTCCTGGGGAAAATCAAGGAATGGCTCTATATATTGACATAATAACGTTAACTGATTTGAAAATTCAATTTGAAAAACTATTCTATTGAGATTGCATTATGATTAATGTTTTCAATTTCTGTAAGAAATACCTGATGTCTTCAGATGATATTTCGGGAAAAATATACTGCGCCTCAATCGCAAGAATCTCATGATTACACGAATTCATGTAATAGAATATGAGAGGTTGATTTCTGTCTCTGTTCGCTTTCGGTTTTTTAAAATTTCAATTGGCTAAATAGTTCAATTGAGATCGTATGTATTCATTGATAACCTGCTCGCTGCAGGACTGGGTAAGATTGTGAGATTGAAAAATCAGCATATTTTGCTGCGTGGTTATGAAAAGCTAAAATGATCTTATGACTCCTGGGAAAAATCAAGAAATGGCTCTATATATAGAGACCTAATAACGTTAATTGATTCCAAAATTTAATTCGAAAAGTTATTCTATCGAGATTGCATTTTGATTGTCTTTCTCAATGTCTGTAAGACATACCTGATGTTTTCAGATGATATTTCGGAAAAAATATACTGCGCCCCAATCGCTAGAATCTCATGATTACCCGAATTCACGTGATAGAATATCATAGGTTGATTTCTGTCTCTGTTCGCTTTCGGTTTTTCAAAATTTCTATTCGCTAAACAGTTCAATGTAGATCGCATGTCTTCATGAATAACTTGCTCGCTGCAGGACTGGGTAATATTGTGAGATAAATAAATCAGCATATTTTGCTGCGTGGTTATAGAAGTGCTAAAATGATCTCATGACTCCTGGGGAAAATCAAGGAATGGCTCTATATATTGACATAATAACGTTAACTGATTTAAAAATTCAATTTGAAAAACTATTCTATTGAGATTGCATTATGATTGATGTTTTCAATTTCTGTAAGAAATACCTGATGTCTTCAGATGATATTTCGGGAAAAATATACTGCGCCTCAATAGCAAGAATCTCATGATTACACGAATTCACGTGATAGAATATAATAGGTTGATGTCTGTCTCTGTTCGCTTTCGGTTTTCTAAAATTTCAATTGGCTAATTTGTTCAATTTAGATCGCATGTATTCATGGATCACCTGCTCGCTGCAGGACTGGGTGATATTGTGAGATTGGAAAATCAGCATATTTTGCTGCGTGGTTATAGGAGTGCTAAAATGATCTCATGACTCCTGGGGAAAATCAAGGAATGGCTCTATATATAGACCTAATAACGTTAATTGATTCCAAAATTTAATTCGAAATGTTATTCTTTTGAGATTGCATTTTGATTGATGTGTTTAATGTCTGTAAGGAATACCTGATGTCTTCAGATGATATTTCGGGAAAAATATACTGCGCCCAAATCGCAAGAATCTCATGATTACACGAATTCACGTGATAGAATATAATAGGTTGATTTCAGTCTCTGTTCGCTTTCTGTTTTTTCAAATTTTAATTGGCTAAATAGTTCAATTTAGATCGCATGTATTCATGTATAACCTGCTCGCTGCAGGTCTGGGTAATATTGTGAGATTGAAAAATCAGCATATTTTGCTGCGTGGTTATAGGAGTGCTAAAATGATCTCATGACTCCTGGGAAAAATCAAGGAATGGCTCTATATATTGACATAATAAATTTAATTGATTCCAAAATTTAATTCGAAAAGTTATTCTATTGAGATTGCATTTTGATTGTCTTTTTCAATGTCTGTAAGAAATAACTGATGTCTTCAGATGATATTTCGTGAAAAATATACTGCGCCCCAATCGCAAGAATCTCATGATTCCACGAATTTACGTGATAGAATATAATATCTTGATTTCTGTCTCTGTTCGCTTTCGGTTTATTAAAATTTCAATTGGCTGAATAGTTCAATTTAGATCGCATGTATTCATGGATAGCCTGCTCGCTGCAGGACTGGTTAATATTGTGAAATTGAAAAATTAGCATATTTTGCTGAGTGGTTATAAGAGTGCTAAAATGATCTCATGACTCCTGGGAAAAATCAAGGAATCCCTCTATATATTGACATAATAACCTTAATTGATTTGAAAATTAAATTCGAAAAGTTATTCGATTGAGATTGCATTTTGATTGTTTTTGTCAATGTCTGTAAAAAATACTTGATGTCATCAGATGATATTTCGAGGAAAATATACTGCGCCCAAATCGCAAGAATTTCATGATAACACGAATTCACGTGATAGAATATAAGAGGTTGATTTCCGTATCTATTCGCTTGCGGTTATTTAAAATTTGAATTCGCTGAATAGTTAAATTTAGATCGCAAGTATTCATGGATAACCTGCCCGCTACAGGACTTAGTAATATTGCAAAATTGAAAAATCAGCATATTTTGCTGCGTGGTTACAAAAGTGCTGAAACAAATTCATGACTCCTGGGAAAAATCAAGGAGTAGCTGTATACTTTGACATAATAACGTTAATTGATTTGAAAATTTAATTCGAAAAGTTATTTTATTGAGATTGCATTTTAAATTTTGTTTTCAATGTCTGTAAGAAGTACCTGATGTGTTTAGCGGATATTTCGGCTAAAATATACTGCGCCTCAATCGCAAGAATCTCATGATTACACGAATTCATGTAATAGAATATGAGAGGTTGATTCCTGTCTCTGTTCGCTTTCGGTTTTTTAGAATTTCAATTAGCTAAATAGTTTTATTTAGATCGCATGTATTCATGGATTACCTGCTCGCTGCAGGACTGGGTAATATTGTGAGATTGAAAAATCAGCATATTTTGCTGCGTGGTTATAGGAGTGCTAAAATGATCTCATGAATCCTGGGAAAAATCAAGGAATGGCTCTATATATTGACATAATAACGTTAACTGATTTGAAAATTCAATTTGAAATACTATTCTATTGAGATTGCATTTTGATTGATGTTTTCAATGTCTGTAAGAAATACCTGATGTCTTCAGATGATATTTCGGGAAAAATATACTGCGCCCCAATCGCAAGAATCTCATGATTACACGAATTCACGTGATAGAATATAATAGGTTGATTTCTGTCTCTGTTCGCTTTCGGTTTTTTAAAATTTCAATTCGCTGAATAGTTCAATTTAGATCGCATGTCATCATGAATAACTTGCTCGCTGCAGGACTGGGTAATATTGTAAGATTAAAAAATCAGCATATTTTGCTGCGTGGTTATAGGAGTGCTAAAATGATCTCATGACTCCCGGGGAAAATCAAGGGATGGCTCTATATATTGACATAATAACGTTAATTGATTTAAAAATTCAATTCGAAAAGATATTCGATTGAGATTGCATTTTGATTGTTGTTTTCAATGTCCGTAAACAATACTTGATGTCATGAGATGATATTTCGAGGAAAATATACTGCGCCCAAATCGCAAGAATTTCATGATTACACGAATTCACGTGATAGAATATAATAGCTTTATTTCTGTCTCTGTTCGCTTTCGGTTTATTAAAATTTCAATTGGCTGAATAGTTCAATTTAGATCGCATGTATTCATGGATAGCCTGCTCGCTGCAGGACTGGTTAATATTGTAAAATTGAAAAATTAGCATATTTTGCTGGGTGGTTATAAGAGTGCTAAAATGATCTCATGACTCCTGAGAAAAATCAAGGAATCGCTCTATATATTGACATAATAACCTTAATTGATTTAAAAATTAAATTCGAAAAGTTATTCGATTGAGATTGCATTTTGATTGTTGTTGTCAATGTCTGTAAAAAATACTTGATGTCATCAGATGATATTTCGAGGAAAATATACTGCGCCCAAATCGCAAGAATTTCATGATAACACGAATTCACAAGATAGAATATAAGAGGTTGATTTCCGTATCTATTCGCTTGCGGTTATTTAAAATTTGAATTCGCTGAATAGTTAAATTTAGATCGCAAGTATTCATGGATAACCTGCCCGCTACAGGACTTGGTAATATTGCAAAATTGAAAAATCAGCATATTTTGCTGCGTAGTAACAAGAGTGCTGAAACAAATTCATGACTCCTGGGAAAAATCAAGGAGTAGCTCTATACCTTGACATCATAACGTTAATTGATTTGCAAATTCAATTCGAAAAGTTATTCGATTGAGATTGCATTTTGATTGTTGTTTTCAATGTCTGTAAAAAATACCTGATGTCATCAGATGATATTTCGAGGAAAATATACTGCGCCCCAATCGCAAGAATTTCATGGTTTCACGAATTCATGTAATGGAATATTCGAGGTTGATTTCTGTCTCTCTTCGCTTTCGGTTTTTTAAAATTTCGAATGGCTGAATAGTTCAATTTAGATCGCATGTATTCATGGATAACCTGCTCGCTGCAGGACTGAGTAATATTGTGAGATTGAAAAATCTGCAGATTTTGCTGCGTGGTATTGAGAGTGCAAAAATTATCTCATGACTCCTGGGCAAAAGCAAGGAATGGCTCTATATATTGACATAATAAACTTAATTGATTCCAAAATTTAATTCGAAAAGTTATTCTATTGAGATTGCATTTTGATTGTCTTTTTCAATGTCTGTAAGAAATACCTGATGTCTTCAGATGATATTTCGTGAAAAATATACTGCGCCCCAATCGCAAGAATCTCATGATTACACGAATTCACGTGATAGAATATAATAGGTTGATTTCTGTCTCTTATCACTTTCGGTTTTTTAAAATTTCAATTGGCTGAATAGTTCAATTTAGATCGCATATATTCATGAATAACTTGCTCGCTGCAGGACTGGGTAATATTATGAGATTAAAAAATCAGCATATTTTGCTGCGTGGTTATAGGAGTGCGAAAATGATCTCATGACTCCTGGGGAAAATCAAGGAATGGCTCTATATATAGACCTAATAACGTTAATTGATTCCAAAATAAATTTGGAATGTTATTCTATTGAGATTGCATTTTGATTGATGTTTCCAATGTCTGTAAGAAATACCTGATGTCTTCAGATGATATTTCGGGAAAAATATCCTGCGCCCCAATCGCAAGAATCTCATGATTACACGAATTCACGTGATAGAATATAATAGGTTGATGTCTGTCTCTGTTCGCTTTCGGTTTTCTAAAATTTCAATTGGCTGAATAGTTTAATTTGGATCGCATGTATTCATGGATAGCCTGCTCGCTGCAGGACTGAGTAATATTGCGAAATTGAAAAATTAGCATATTTTGCTGCGTGGTTATAGGAGTGCTAAAATTATCTCATGACTCCTGGGAAACATCAAGGAATGGCTCTATATATTGACATAATAACCTTAATTGATTTGAAAATTCAATTCGAAAAGTTATTCGATTGAGATTGCATTTGGTTGTCTTTTTCAATGTCTGTAAGAAATTCCTGATGTCTTCAGATGATATTTCGTGAAAAATATACTGCGCCCCAATCGCAAGAATCTCATGATTATACGAATTCACGTGATAGAATATAATAGGTTGATTTCTGTCTCTGTTCGCTTTCGGTTTTTCAAAATTTCTATTCGCTAAACAGTTCAATTTAGATCGCATGTCTTCATGAATAACTTGCTCGCTGCAGGACTAGGTAATATTGTGAGATAAATAAATCAGCATATTTTGCTGCGTGGTTATAGAAGTGCTAAAATGATCTCATGACTCCTGGGGAAAATTAAGGAATGGCTCTATATATTGACATAATAATGTTAATTGATTTGAAAATTCAATTCGAAAAGTGATTCGATTGAGATTGCATTTTGAATGTTGTTTTCAATGTCTGTAAAAAATACCTGATATCATCAGATGATATTTCGAGGAAAATATACTGCGCCCTAATCGCAAGAATTTCATGATTACACGAATTCACGTGATAGAATATAAGAGGTTGATTTCCGTATCTATTCGCTTTCGGTTATTTAAAATTTTAATTCGCTGAATTGTTAAATTTAGATCGCAAGTATTCATGGATAACCTGCCCGCTACAGGACTTGGTAATATTGCAAAATTGAAAAAGCAGCATATTTTGCTGCGTGGTTACAAGAGTGCTGAAACAAATTCATGATTCCTGGGAAAAATCAAGGATTAGCTCTATACCTTGACATAATAAAGTTAATTGATTTGAAAATTTAATTCGAAAAGTTATTTTATTGAGATTGCATTTTGATTGTTGTTTTCAATGTCTGTAAGAAGTACCTGATGTCTTTAGCGGATATTTCGGGAAAAATATACTGCGCCTCAATCGCAAGAAACTCATGATTACACGAATTCATGTAATAGAATATGAGATTTTGATTTCTGTCTCTGTTCGCTTCCGGTTTTTTAAAATTTCAATTGGCTGAATAGTTCAATTTAGATCGCATGTATTCATGGATAACCTGCTCGCTGCAGGACTGGGTAATATCGTGAGATTGAAAAATCATCATATTTTGCTGCGTGGTTATGAGAGTTCTAAAATGATCTCATGAATCCTGGGAAAAATCAAGGAATGGCTCTATATATAGAGACCTAATAACGTTAATTGATTCCAAATTTAAATTCGAAAAGTTATTCTATTGAGATTGCATTTTCATTGTCTTTTTCAATGTCTGTAAGAAATACCTGATGTCTTCAGATGATATTTCGTGAAAAATATACTGCGCCTTAATCGCAAGAATCTCATGATTACACGAATTCACGTGATAGAATATAATAGGTTGATTTCTGTCTTTGTTCTCTTTCGGTTTTTTAAAATTTCAATTGGCTGACTAGTTCAATTTAGATCGCATGTATTCACGGATAGCCTGCTCGCTGCAGAATGGAGTAATATTGCGAAATTGAAAAATCAGCATATTTTGCTGCGTAGTTATAGGAGTGCTGAAATGATCTCATGACTCCCGGGGAAAATCAAGGAATGGCTCTATATATTGACATAATAACGTTAATTGATTTGAAAATTCAATTCGAAAAGTTATTCGATTGAGATTCCATTTTGATTGTTGTTTTCAATGTCTGTAAAAAATACCTGATGTCATCAGATGATATTTCGAGGAAAAAATACTGCGCCCCAATCGCAAGAATTTCATGATTACACGAATTCACGTGATAGAATATAAGAGGTTGATTTCCGTATCTATTCGCTGTCGGTTACTTAAAATTTTAATTCGCTGAATAGTTTAATTTAGATCGCAAGTATTTATGGATAACCTGCCCGCTACAGGACTGGATAATATTGTGAGATTAAAAAATCAGCATTTTTTGCTGCGTGGTTATAGGAGTGCTAAAATGATCTCATGACTCCCGGGGAAAATCAAGGAATTGCTCTATATATTGACATTGTAACGTTAATTGATTTGAAAATTTAATTCGAAGAGTCATTCGATTGAGATTGCATTTTGATCGTTGTTTTCAATGTCTGTAAAAAATACCTGATGTCATCAGATGATATTTCGAGGAAAAAATAATGCGCCCCAATCGCAAGAATTTCATGATTACACGAATTCACGTGATAGAATATGAGAGGTTGATTTCCGTATCTTTTCGCTTTCTGTTATTTAAAATATTAATTCGCTGAATAGTTAAATTTAGATCGCATGTATTCATGAATAACTTGCTCGCTGCAGGACTGGGTAAAAGTGTGAGATTGAAAAATCAGCATATTTTGCTGCGTGGTTATGAGAGTGCTAAAATGATCTCATGACTCCTGGGAAAAATCAAGGAATGGCTCTATATATAGAGACCTAATAACGTTAATTGATTCCAAAATTTAATTCGAAAAGTTATTCTATTGAGATTGCATTTTGATTGTCTTTTTCAATGTCTGTAAGAAATACCTGATGTTTTCAGATGATATTTCGGAAAAAATATACTCCGCCCCAATCGCTAGAATTTCATGATTACACGAATTCACGTGATAGAATATCATAGGTTGATTTCTGTCTCTGTTCGCTTTCGGTTTTTTAAAATTTCAATTAGCTGAATAGTTCAATTAAGATCGCATGTATATATGGATAGCCTGCTCGCTGCAGGACTAGGTAATATTGCGAAATTGAAAAATTAGCATATTTTGCTGCGTGGTTATAAGACTGCTAAAATGATCTCATGACTCCTGGGAAAAATCAAGGAATGGCTCTATATATTGACATAATAACCTTAATTGATTTGAAAATTCAATTCGAAAAGTTATTCGATTGAGATTGCATTTGGTTGTCTTTTTCAATGTCTGTAAGAAATTCCTGATGTCTTCAGATGATATTTCGTGAAAAATATACTGCGCCCCAATCGCAAGAATCTCATGATTACACGAATTCACGTGATAGAATATAATAGGTTGATTTCTGTCTCTGTTCGCTTTCGGTTTTTCAAAATTTCTATTCGCTAAACAGTTCAATGTAGATCGCATGTCTTCATGAATAACTTGCTCGCTGCTGGACTGGGTAATATTGTGAGATAAATAAATCAGCATATTTTGCTGCGTGGTTATAGAAGTGCTAAAATGATCTCATGACTCCTGGGGAAAATCAAGGAATGGCTCTATATATTGACATAATAACGTTAACTGATTTGAAAATTCAATTTGAAAAACTATTCTATTGAGATTGCATTATGATTAATGTTTTCAATTTCTGTAAGAAATACCTGATGTCTTCAGATGATATTTCGGGAAAAATATACTGCGCCTCAATCGCAAGAATCTCATGATTACACGAATTCATGTAATAGAATATGAGAGGTTGATTTCTGTCTCTGTTCGCTTTCGGTTTTTTAAAATTTCAATTGGCTAAATAGTTCAACTGAGATCGTATGTATTCATTGATAACCTGCTCGCTGCAGGACTGGGTAAGATTGTGAGATTGAAAAATCAGCATATTTTGCTGCGTGGTTATGAAAAGCTAAAATGATCTTATGACTCCTGGGAAAAATCAAGAAATGGCTCTATATATAGAGACCTAATAACGTTAATTGATTCCAAAATTTAATTCGAAAAGTTATTCTATCGAGATTGCATTTTGATTGTCTTTCTCAATGTCTGTAAGACATACCTGATGTTTTCAGATGATATTTCGGAAAAAATATACTGCGCCCCAATCGCTAGAATCTCATGATTACCCGAATTCACGTGATAGAATATCATAGGTTGATTTCTGTCTCTGTTCGCTTTCGGTTTTTCAAAATTTCTATTCGCTAAACAGTTCAATGTAGATCGCATGTCTTCATGAATAACTTGCTCGCTGCAGGACTGGGTAATATTGTGAGATAAATAAATCAGCATATTTTGCTGCGTGGTTATAGAAGTGCTAAAATGATCTCATGACTCCTGGGGAAAATCAAGGAATGGCTCTATATATTGACATAATAACGTTAACTGATTTAAAAATTCAATTTGAAAAACTATTCTATTGAGATTGCATTATGATTGATGTTTTCAATTTCTGTAAGAAATACCTGATGTCTTCAGATGATATTTCGGGAAAAATATACTGCGCCTCAATCGCAAGAATCTCATGATTACACGAATTCATGTAATAGAATATGAGAGGTTGATTTCTGTCTCTGTTCGCTTTCGGTTTTTTAAAATTTCAATAGGCTAAATAGTTCAATTGAGATCGTATGTATTCATTGATAACCTGCTCGCTGCAGGACTGGGTAAGATTGTGAGATTGAAAAATCAGCATATTTTGCTGCGTGGTTATGAGAGTGCTAAAATGATCTTCTGACTCCTGGGAAAAATCAAGGAATGGCTCTATATATGGAGACCTAATAACGTTTATTGATTCCAAAATTTAATTCGAAAAGTTATTCTATTGAGATTGCATTTTGATTGTCTTTCTCAATGTCTGTAAGAAATACCTGATGTTTTCAGATGATATTTCGGAAAAAATATACTGCGCCCCAATCGCTAGAATCTCATGATTACACGAATTCACGTGATAGAATATCATAGGTTGATTTCTGTCTCTGTTCGCTTTCGGTTTTTTAAAATTTTAATTAGCTGAATAGTTCAATTAAGATCGCATGTATATATGGATAGCCTGCTCGCTGCAGGACTAGGTAATATTGCGAAATTGAAAAATTAGCATATTTTGCTGCGTAGTTATAAGACTGCTAAAATGATCTCATGACTCCTTGGAAAAATCAAGGAATGGCTCTATATATTGACATAATCACTTTAATTGATTTGATAATTCAATTCGAAAAGTGATTCGATTGAGATTGCATTTTGATTGTTGTTTTCAATGTCTGTAAAAAATACCTGATATCATCAGATGATATTTCGAGGAAAATATACTGCGCCCCAATCGCAAGAATTTCATGATTACACGAATTCACGTGATAGAATATAAGAGGTTGTTTTCTGTATCTATTCGCTTTCGGTTAATTAAAATTTTAATTCGCTGAATTGTTAAATTTAGATCGCAAGTATTCATGGATAACCTGCCCGCTACAGGACTTGGTAATATTGCAAAATTGAAAAAGCAGCATATTTTGCTGCGTGGTTACAAGAGTGCGGAAACAAATTCATGATTCCTGGGAAAAATCAAGGAGTAGCTCTATACCTTGACATAATAACGTTAATTGATTTGAAAATTGAATTCGAAAAGTTATTTTATTGAGATTGCATTTTGATTGTTGTTTTTAATGTCTGTAAGAAGTACCTGATGTCTTTAGCGGATATTTCGGGAAAAATATACTGCGCCTCAATCGCAAGAATCTCATGATTACACGAATTCACGTGATAGAATATAATAGGTTGATGTCTTTCTCTGTTCGCTTTCGGTTTTCTAAAATTTTAATTGGCTGAATAGTTCAATTTAGATCGCATGTATTCATGGAAAGCCTGCTCGCTGCAGGACTGGGTAATATTGCGAAATTGAAAAATCAGCATATTTTGCTGCGTGGTTATAGGAGTGCTAAAATGATCCCATGACTCCTGGGAAAAATCAAGGAATGGCTCTATATATTGACAGAATAACCTTAATTGATTTCAAAATTCAATTCGAAACGTTATTCGATTGAGATTGCTTTTTGATTGTTGTTTTCTATGTCTGTAAGAAAAACCTGATGTCTTTAGCGGATATTTCGGGAAAAATATACTGCGCCTCAATCGCAAGAATCTCATGATTACACGAATTCATGTAATAGAATATGAGAGGTTGATTTCTGTCTCTGTTCGCTTTCGGTTTTTTAAAATTTCAATTGGCCAAACAGTTCAATTTAGATCGCATGTATTCATGAATAACTTGCTCGCTGCAGGACTGGGTAATATTGTGAGATCAAAAAATCAGCATATTTTGCTGCGTGGTTAGAAGAGTGCTAAAATGATCTCATGACTCCTGAGAAAAATCAAGGAATGGCTCTATATATTGACATAATAACCTTAACTGATTTGAAAATTCAATTTAAAAAACTATTCCATTGAGATTGCATTTTGATTGATGTTTTCAATGTTTGTAAGAAATACCTGATGTCTTCAGATGATATTTCGTGAAAAATATTCTGCGCCCCAATCGCAAGAATCTCATGATTACACGAATTCACGTGATAGAATATAATAGGTTGATGTCTGTCTCTGTTCGCTTTCGGTTTTCTAAAATTTCAATTGGCTGAATAGTTCAATTTAGATCGCATGTATTCATAGATAGCCTGCTCGCTGCAGGACTGGGTAATATTGCGAAATTGAAAAATTAGCATATTTTGCTGCGTGGTTATAGGAGTGCTAAAATGATCTCATGACTCCCGGGGAAAATCAAGGAATGGCTCTATATATTGACATAATAACGTTAATTGATTTGAAAATTCAATTCGAAAAGTTATTCGATTGAGATTGCATTTTGATTGTTGTTTTCAATGTCTGTAAAAAATACCTGATGTCATCAGATGATATTTCGAGGAAAAAATACTGCGCCCCAATCGCAAGAATTTCATGATTACACGAATTCACGTGATAGAATATAAGAGGTTGATTTGCGTATCTATTCGCTTTCGGTTATTTAAAATTTTAATTCGCTGAATAGTTAAATTTAGATCGCAAGTATTCATGGATAACCTGCCCGCTACAGAACTTGGTAATATTGAAAAATTGAAAAATCAGCATATTTTGCTGCGTGGTTACGAGAATGCCGAACCAAATTCATGACTCCTGGGAAAAATCAAGGAGTAGCTCTATACCATGACATAATAACGTTAATTGATTTGAAAATTTAATTCGAAAAGTTATTTTATTGAGATTGCATTTTGATTGTTGTTTCCAATGTCTGTAAAAAATACCTGATGTCATCAGATGATATTTCGAGGAAAAATAACTGCGCCCCAATCGCAAGAATTTCATGATTACACGAATTCACGTGATAAAATATAAGAGGTTGATTTCCGTATCTATTCGCTTTCGGTTATTTAAAATTTGAATTCGCTGAATAGTTAAATTCGGATCGCAAGTATTTATGGATAACCTGCCCGCTACAAAACTTGGTAATATTGCGAAATTGAAAAATCAGCATATTTTGCTGCGTGGTTACAAAAGTGCTGAATTAATTCATGATTCCTGGGAAAAATCAAGGAGTAGCTCTATACCTTGACATAATAACGTTCATTGATTTGAAAATTTAATTCGAAAAGTTATTTTATTGAGATTGCATTTTGATTGTTGTTTTCAATGTCTGTAAGAAGTACCTGATGTCTTTAGCGGATATTTCAGGAAAAATATACTGCGCCTCAATCGCAAGAATCTCATGATTACACGAATTCATGTAATATAATATGAGAGGTTGATTTCTGCCTCTGTTCGCTTTCGGTTTTTTAAAATTTCAATTGGCTGAATAGTTCAATTTAGATCGCATGTATTCATAGATAGCCTGCTCGCTGCAGGACTGGGTAATATTGCGAAATTGAAAAATTAGCATATTTTGCTGCGTGGTTATAGGAGTGCTAAAATGATCTCATGACTCCCGGGGAAAATCAAGGAATGGCTCTATATATTGACATAATAACGTTAATTGATTTGAAAATTCAATTCGAAAAGTTATTCGATTGAGATTGCATTTTGATTGTTGTTTTCAATGTCTGTAAAAAATACCTGATGTCATCAGATGATATTTCGAGGAAAAAATACTGCGCCCCAATCGCAAGAATTTCATGATTACACGAATTCACGTGATAGAATATAAGAGGTTGATTTGCGTATCTATTCGCTTTCGGTTATTTAAAATTTCAATTCGCTGAACAGTTCATTTTAGATCGCATGTCTTCATGAAGAACTTGCTCGCTGCAGGACTGAGTAATATTGTGAGATTAAAAAATCAGCATATTTTGCTGCGTGGTTATAGGAGTGCTAAAATGATCTCATGACTCCTGGGAAAAATCAAGGAATAGCTCTATATATTGACATAATAACGTTAACTGATTTGAAAATTCAATTTGAAAAACTATTCTATTGAGATTGCATTTTGATTGATGTTTTCAATTTCTGTAAGAAATACCTGATGTCTTCAGATGATATTTCGGGAAAAATATACTGCGCCCCAATCGCAAGAATCTCATGATTACACGAATTCACGTGATAGAATATAATAGGATGATGTCTGTCTCTGTTCGCTTTCGGTTTTCTAAAATTTCAATTGGCTGAATAGTTTAATTTAGATCGCATGTATTCATGGATAGCCTGCTCGCTGCAGGACTGGGTAATATTGCGAAATTGAAAAATAAGCATATTTTCTGCGTGGTTATAGGAGTGCTGAAATAATCTCATGACTCCCGGGGAAAATCAAGGAATGGCTCTATATATTGACATAATAACGTTAATTGATTTAAAAATTCAATTCGAAAAGTAATTAGATTGAGATTGCATTTTGATTGTTGTTTTCAATGTCTGTAAAAAATACCTGATGTCATCAGATGATATTTCGAGGAAAATATACTGCGCCTCAATCGCAAGAGTTTCATGATTACACGAATTCACGTGATAGAATATAAGAGGTTCATTTCCGTATCTATTCGCTTTCGGTTATTTACAATTTAAATTCGCTTAATAGTTAAATTTAGATCGCAAGTATTTATGGATAACCTGCCCGTTACAGGACTTGGTAATATTGCAAAATTGAAAAATCAGCATATTTTGCTGCGTGGTTACAAGAGTGCTGAATCAAATTCGTGACTCCTGGGAAAAATCAAGGAGTAGCTCTATACCTTGACATAATAACGTTAATTGATTTGAAAATTCAATTCGAAAAGTTATTCCATTGAGATTGCATTTTGATTGTTGTTTTTAATGTCTGTAAAAAATACCTGATGTTATCAGATGATATTTCGAGCAAAATGTAATGCGCCCCAATCGCAAGAATTTCATGATTCCACGAATTCATGTGATAGAATATGAGAGGTTGATTTCTGTCTCTGTTCGCTTTCGGTTTTTTAAAATTTCAATTGGCTAATTTGTTCAATTTAGATCGCATGTATTCATGGATCACCTGCTCGCTGCAGGACTGGGTAATATTGTGAGATTGGAAAATCAGCATATTTTGCTGCGTGGTTATAGGAGTGCTAAAATGATCTCATGACTCCTGGGGAAAATCAAGGAATGGCTCTATATATAGACCTAATAACGTTAATTGATTCCAAAATTTAATTCGAAATGTTATTCTTTTGAGATTGCATTTTGATTGATGTGTTTAATGTCTGTAAGGAATACCTGATGTCTTCAGATGATATTTCGGGAAAAATATACTGCGCCCAAATCGCAAGAATCTCATGATTACACGAATTCACGTGATAGAATATAATAGGTTGATTTCAGTCTCTGTTCGCTTTCTGTTTTTTCAAATTTTAATTGGCTAAATAGTTCAATTTGGATCGCATGTATTCATGTATAACCTGCTCGCTGCAGGTCTGGGTAATATTGTGAGATTGAAAAATCAGCATATTTTGCTGCGTGGTTATAGGAGTGCTAAAATGATCTCATGACTCCTGGGAAAAATCAAGGAATGGCTCTATATATTGACATAATAAATTTAATTGATTCCAAAATTTAATTCGAAAAGTTATTCTATTGAGATTGCATTTTGATTGTCTTTTTCAATGTCTGTAAGAAATAACTGATGTCTTCAGATGATATTTCGTGAAAAATATACTGCGCCCCAATCGCAAGAATCTCATGATTCCACGAATTTACGTGATAGAATATAATATCTTGATTTCTGTCTCTGTTCGCTTTCGGTTTATTAAAATTTCAATTGGCTGAATAGTTCAATTTAGATCGCATGTATTCATGGATAGCCTGCTCGCTGCAGGACTGGTTAATATTGTGAAATTGAAAAATTAGCATATTTTGCTGAGTGGTTATAAGAGTGCTAAAATGATCTCATGACTCCTGGGAAAAATCAAGGAATCCCTCTATATATTGACATAATAACCTTAATTGATTTGAAAATTAAATTCGAAAAGTTATTCGATTGAGATTGCATTTTGATTGTTTTTGTCAATGTCTGTAAAAAATACTTGATGTCATCAGATGATATTTCGAGGAAAATATACTGCGCCCAAATCGCAAGAATTTCATGATAACACGAATTCACGTGATAGAATATAAGAGGTTGATTTCCGTATCTATTCGCTTGCGGTTATTTAAAATTTGAATTCGCTGAATAGTTAAATTTAGATCGCAAGTATTCATGGATAACCTGCCCGCTACAGGACTTAGTAATATTGCAAAATTGAAAAATCAGCATATTTTGCTGCGTGGTTACAAAAGTGCTGAAACAAATTCATGACTCCTGGGAAAAATCAAGGAGTAGCTCTATACTTTGACATAATAACGTTAATTGATTTGAAAATTTAATTCGAAAAGTTATTTTATTGAGATTGCATTTTAAATTTTGTTTTCAATGTCTGTAAGAAGTACCTGATGTCTTTAGCGGATATTTCGGCTAAAATATACTGCGCCTCAATCGCAAGAATCTCATGATTACACGAATTCATGTAATAGAATATGAGAGGTTGATTCCTGTCTCTGTTCGCTTTCGGTTTTTTAAAATTTCAATTAGCTAAATAGTTTTATTTAGATCGCATGTATTCATGGATTACCTGCTCGCTGCAGGACTGGGTAATATTGTGAGATTGAAAAATCAGCATATTTTGCTGCGTGGTTATAGGAGTGCTAAAATGATCTCATGAATCCTGGGAAAAATCAAGGAATGGCTCTATATATTGACATAATAACGTTAACTGATTTGAAAATTCAATTTGAAATACTATTCTATTGAGATTGCATTTTGATTGATGTTTTCAATGTCTGTAAGAAATACCTGATGTCTTCAGATGATATTTCGGGAAAAATATACTGCGCCCCAATCGCAAGAATCTCATGATTACACGAATTCACGTGATAGAATATAATAGGTTGATTTCTGTCTCTGTTCGCTTTCGGTTTTTTAAAATTTCAATTCGCTGAATAGTTCAATTTAGATCGCATGTCATCATGAATAACTTGCTCGCTGCAGGACTGGGTAATATTGTAAGATTAAAAAATCAGCATATTTTGCTGCGTGGTTATAGGAGTGCTAAAATGATCTCATGACTCCCGGGGAAAATCAAGGGATGGCTCTATATATTGACATAATAACGTTAATTGATTTAAAAATTCAATTCAAAAAGATATTCGATTGAGATTGCATTTTGATTGTTGTTTTCAATGTCCGTAAACAATACTTGATGTCATGAGATGATATTTCGAGGAAAATATACTGCGCCCAAATCGCAAGAATTTCATGATTACACGAATTCACGTGATAGAATATAATAGCTTTATTTCTGTCTCTGTTCGCTTTCGGTTTATTAAAATTTCAATTGGCTGAATAGTTCAATTTAGATCGCATGTATTCATGGATAGCCTGCTCGCTGCAGGACTGGTTAATATTGTAAAATTGAAAAATTAGCATATTTTGCTGGGTGGTTATAAGAGTGCTAAAATGATCTCATGACTCCTGAGAAAAATCAAGGAATCGCTCTATATATTGACATAATAACCTTAATTGATTTAAAAATTAAATTCGAAAAGTTATTCGATTGAGATTGCATTTTGATTGTTGTTGTCAATGTCTGTAAAAAATACTTGATGTCATCAGATGATATTTCGAGGAAAATATACTGCGCCCAAATCGCAAGAATTTCATGATAACACGAATTCACAAGATAGAATATAAGAGGTTGATTTCCGTATCTATTCGCTTGCGGTTATTTAAAATTTGAATTCGCTGAATAGTTAAATTTAGATCGCAAGTATTCATGGATAACCTGCCCGCTACAGGACTTGGTAATATTGCAAAATTGAAAAATCAGCATATTTTGCTGCGTAGTAACAAGAGTGCTGAAACAAATTCATGACTCCTGGGAAAAATCAAGGAGTAGCTCTATACCTTGACATCATAACGTTAATTGATTTGCAAATTCAATTCGAAAAGTTATTCTATTGAGATTGCATTTTGATTGTTGTTTTCAATGTCTGTAAAAAATACCTGATGTCATCAGATGATATTTCGAGGAAAATATACTGCGCCCCAATCGCAAGAATTTCATGGTTTCACGAATTCATGTAATGGAATATTAGAGGTTGATTTCTGTCTCTCTTCGCTTTCGGTTTTTTAAAATTTCGAATGGCTGAATAGTTCAATTTAGATCGCATGTATTCATGGATAACCTGCTCGCTGCAGGACTGAGTAATATTGTGAGATTGAAAAATCAGCAGATTTTGCTGCGTGGTATTGAGAGTGCAAAAATTATCTCATGACTCCTGGGCAAAAGCAAGGAATGGCTCTATATATTGACATAATAAACTTAATTGATTCCAAAATTTAATTCGAAAAGTTATTCTATTGAGATTGCATTTTGATTGTCTTTTTCAATGTCTGTAAGAAATACCTGATGTCTTCAGATGATATTTCGTGAAAAATATACTGCGCCCCAATCGCAAGATCGCAAGAATCTCATGATTACACGAATTCACGTGATAGAATATAATAGGTTGATTTCTGTCTCTTATCACTTTCGGTTTTTTGAAATTTCAATTGGCTGAATAGTTCAATTTAGATCGCATATATTCATGAATAACTTGCTCGCTGCAGGACTGGGTAATATTATGAGATTAAAAAATCAGCATATTTTGCTGCGTGGTTATAGGAGTGCGAAAATGATCTCATGACTCCTGGGGAAAATCAAGGAATGGCTCTATATATAGACCTAATAACGTTAATTGATTCCAAAATAAATTTGAAATGTTATTCTATTGAGATTGCATTTTGATTGATGTTTCCAATGTCTGTAAGAAATACCTGATGTCTTCAGATGATATTTCGGGAAAAATATCCTGCGCCCCAATCGCAAGAATCTCATGATTACACGAATTCACGTGATAGAATATAATAGGTTGATGTCTGTCTCTGTTCGCTTTCGGTTTTCTAAAATTTCAATTGGCTGAATAGTTTAATTTGGATCGCATGTATTCATGGATAGCCTGCTCGCTGCAGGACTGAGTAATATTGCGAAATTGAAAAATTAGCATATTTTGCTGCGTGGTTATAGGAGTGCTAAAATTATCTCATGACTCCTGGGAAACATCAAGGAATGGCTCTATATATTGACATAATAACCTTAATTGATTTGAAAATTCAATTCGAAAAGTTACTCGATTGAGATTGCATTTTGATTGTTGTTTTCAATGTCTGTAAGAAGTACCTGATGTCTTTAGTTGATATTTCGGGAAAACTATACTGCGCCTCAATCGCAAGAATCTCATGATTACACGAATTCATGTAATAGAATATGAGAGGTTGATTTCTGTCTCTGTTCGCTTTCGGTTTTTTAAAATTTCAATTGGCTGATAGTTCAATTTAGATCGCATGTATTTATGGATAACCTGCTCGCTGCAGGACTGGGTAATATTGTGAGATTGAAAAATCAGCATATTTTGCTGCGTGGTTATGAGAGTGCTAAAATGATCTCATGACTTCTGGGAAAAATCAAGGAATAGCTCTATATATTGACATAATAACGTTAACTGATTTGAAAATTCAATTTGAAAAACTATTCTATTGAGATTGCATTTTCATTGATGTTTTCAATTTCTGTAAGAAATACCTGATGTCTTCAGATGATATTTCGGGAAAAATATACTGCGCCCCAATCGCAAGAATCTCATGATTACACGAATTCACGTGAAAGAATATAATAGGTTGATGTCTGTCTCTGTTCGCTTTCGGTTTTCTAAAATTTCAATTGGCTGAATAGTTTAATTTAGATCGCATGTATTCATGGATAGCCTGCTCGCTGCAGGACTGGGTAATATTGCGAAATTGAAAAATAAGCATATTTTCAGCGTGGTTATAGGAGTGCTGAAATAATCTCATGACTCCCGGGGAAAATCAAGGAATGGCTCTATATATTGACATAATAACGTTAATTGATTTAAAAATTCAATTCGAAAAGTAATTCGATTGAGATTGCATTTTGATTGTTGTTTTCAATGTCTGTAAAAAATACCTGATGTCATCAGATGATATTTCGAGGAAAATATACTGCGCCTCAATCGCAAGAATTTCATGATTACACGAATTCACGTGATAGAATATAAGAGGTTCATTTCCGTATCTATTCGCTTTCGGTTATTTACAATTTTAATTCGCTTAATAGTTAAATTTAGATCGCAAGTATTTATGGATAACCTGCCCGCTACAGGACTTGGTAATATTGCAAAATTGAAAAATCAGCATATATTGCTGCGTGGTTACAAGAGTGCTGAATCAAATTCGTCACTCCTGGGAAAAATCAAGGAGTAGCTCTATACCTTGACATAATAACGTTAATTGATTTGAAAATTCAATTCGAAAAGTTATTCCATTGAGATTGCATTTTGATTGTTGTTTTCAATGTCTGTAAAAAATACCTGATGTCATCAGATGATATTTCGAGCAAAATATAATGCGCCCCAATCGCAAGAATTTCATGATTGCACGAATTCATGTAATAGAATATGAGAGGTTGATTTCTGTCTCTGTTCGCTTTCGGTTTTTTAAAATTTCAATTGGCTAATTTGTTCAATTTAGATCGCATGTATTCATGGATCACCTGCTCGCTGCAGGACTGAATAATATTGTGAGATTGAAAAATCAGCATATTTTGCTGCGTGGTTATAGGAGTGCTAAAATGATCTCATGACTCCTGGGGAAAATCAAGGAATGGCTCTATATATAGACCTAATAACGTTAATTGATTCCAAAATTTAATTCGAAATGTTATTCTATTGTGATTGCATTTTGATTGATGTGTTAAATGTCTGTAAGGAATACCTGATGTCTTCAGATGATATTTCGGGAAAAATATACTGCGCCCAAATCGCAAGAATCTCATGATTACACGAATTCACGTGATAGAATATAATAGGTTGATTTCTGTCTCTTATCACTTTCGGTTTTTTAAAATTTCAATTGGCTGAATAGTTCAATTTAGATCGCATATATTCATGAATAACTTGCTCGCTGCAGGACTGGGTAATATTATGAGATTAAAAAATCAGCATATTTTGCTGCGTGGTTATAGGAGTGCGAAAATGATCTCATGACTCCTGGGGAAAATCAAGGAATGGCTCTATATATAGACCTAATAACGTTAATTGATTCCAAAATAAATTTGAAATGTTATTCTATTGAGATTGCATTTTGATTGATGTTTCCAATGTCTGTAAGAAATACCTGATGTCTTCAGATGATATTTCGGGAAAAATATCCTGCGCCCCAATCGCAAGAATCTCATGATTACACGAATTCACGTGATAGAATATAATAGGTTGATGTCTGTCTCTGTTCGCTTTCGGTTTTCTAAAATTTCAATTGGCTGAATAGTTTAATTTGGATCGCATGTATTCATGGATAGCCTGCTCGCTGCAGGACTGAGTAATATTGCGAAATTGAAAAATTAGCATATTTTGCTGCGTGGTTATAGGAGTGCTAAAATTATCTCATGACTCCTGGGAAACATCAAGGAATGGCTCTATATATTGACATAATAACCTTAATTGATTTGAAAATTCAATTCGAAAAGTTACTCGATTGAGATTGCATTTTGATTGTTGTTTTCAATGTCTGTAAGAAGTACCTGATGTCTTTAGTTGATATTTCGGGAAAACTATACTGCGCCTCAATCGCAAGAATCTCATGATTACACGAATTCATGTAATAGAATATGAGAGGTTGATTTCTGTCTCTGTTCGCTTTCGGTTTTTTAAAATTTCAATTGGCTGAATAGTTCAATTTAGATCGCATGTATTTATGGATAACCTGCTCGCTGCAGGACTGGGTAATATTGTGAGATTGAAAAATCAGCATATTTTGCTGCGTGGTTATGAGAGTGCTAAAATGATCTCATGACTTCTGGGAAAAATCAAGGAATAGCTCTATATATAGAGACCTAATAACGTTAACTGATTCCAAAATTTAATTCGAAAAGTTATTCTATTGAGATTGTATTTTGATTGTCTTTTTCAATGTCTGTAAGAAATACCTGATGCCTTCAGATGATATTTCGTGAAAAATATACTGCGCCCTAATCGCAAGAATCTCATGATTACACGAATTCACGTGATAAAATATTATACGTTGATTTCTGTCTCTGTTCGCTTTCGGTTTTTTAAAATTTCAATTGGCTGAATAGTTCAATTAAGATCGTATGTATTCATGGATAGCCTGCTCGATGCAGGACTGGGTTATATTGCGGAATTGAAAAATTAGCATATTTTGCTGCGTGGTTATAAGAGTGTTAAAATGATTTCATGACTCCTGGGAAAAATCAAGGAATTGCTCTATATATTGACATAATAACCTTATCTGATTTGAAAATTCAATTCGAAGAGTTATTCGATTGAGATTGCATTTTGATTGTCTTTTTCAATGTCTGTAAGAAATACCTGATGTCTTCAGATGATATTTCGTGAAAAATATACTGGGCCCCAATCGCAAGAATCTCATGATTACACGAATTCATGTAATAGAATATGAGAGGTTGATTTCTGTCTCTGTTCGCTTTCGGTTTTTAAGAATTTCAATCGGCTAAATAGTTCAATTCATATCGCATATATTCATGGATAACCTGCTCGCTGCAGGACTGGATAATATTGTGAGATTGAAAAATCAGCATATTTTGCTGCGTGGTTACGAGAGTGCTAAAATGATCTCATGACTTCTGGGAAAAATCAAGGAATGGCTCTATATATTGACATAATAACCTTATCTGATTTGAAAATTCAATTCGAAGAGTTATTCGATTGAGATTGCATTTTGATCGTCTTTTTCAATGTCTGTAAGAAATACTTGATGTCTTCAGATGATATTTCGTGGAAAATATACTTCGACCCAATCGCAAGAATCTCATGATTACACGAATTCACGTGATAGAATATAATAGGTTGATTTCTGTCTCTGTTCGCTTTCGGTTTTTAAAAATTTCAATTCGCTGAACGGTTCATTTTAGATCGCATGTCTTCATGAAGAACTTGCTCGCTGCAGGACTGGGTAATATTGTGAGATTAAAAAATCAGCATATTTTGCTGCGTGGTTATAGGAATGCTAAAATGATCTCATGACTCCTGGGAAAAATCAAGGAATGGCTCTATATATTGACATAATAACGTTAACTGATTTGAAAATTCAATTTGAAAAACTATTCTATTGAGATTGCATTTTCATTGATGTTTTCAATTTCTGTAAGAAATACCTGATGTCTTCAGATGATATTTCGGGAAAAATATACTGCGCCCCAATCGCAAGAATCTCATGATTACACGAATTCATGTAATAGAATATGAGAGGTTGATTTCTGTCTCTGTTCGCTTTCGGTTTTTTAAAATTTCAATTGGCTGAATAGTTCAATTTAGATCGCATGTATTTATGGATAACCTGCTCGCTGCAGGACTGGGTAATATTGTGAGATTGAAAAATCAGCATATTTTGCTGCGTGGTTATGAGAGTGCTAAAATGATCTCATGACTTCTGGGAAAAATCAAGGAATAGCTCTATATATTGACATAATAACGTTAACTGATTTGAAAATTCAATTTGAAAAACTATTCTATTGAGATTGCATTTTCATTGATGTTTTCAATTTCTGTAAGAAATACCTGATGTCTTCAGATGATATTTCGGGAAAAATATACTGCGCCCCAATCGCAAGAATCTCATGCTTACACGAATTCACGTGAAAGAATATAATAGGTTGATGTCTGTCTCTGTTCGCTTTCGGTTTTCTAAAATTTCAATTGGCTGAATAGTTTAATTTAGATCGCATGTATTCATGGATAGCCTGCTCGCTGCAGGACTGGGTAATATTGCGAAATTGAAAAATAAGCATATTTTCAGCGTGGTTATAGGAGTGCTGAAATAATCTCATGACTCCCGGGGAAAATCAAGGAATGGCTCTATATATTGACATAATAACGTTAATTGATTTAAAAATTCAATTCGAAAAGTAATTCGATTGAGATTGCATTTTGATTGTTGTTTTCAATGTCTGTAAAAAATACCTGATGTCATCAGATGATATTTCGAGGAAAATATACTGCGCCTCAATCGCAAGAATTTCATGATTACACGAATTCACGTGATAGAATATAAGAGGTTCATTTCCGTATCTATTCGCTTTCGGTTATTTACAATTTTAATTCGCTTAATAGTTAAATTTAGATCGCAAGTATTTATGGATAACCTGCCCGCTACAGGACTTGGTAATATTGCAAAATTGAAAAATCAGCATATATTGCTGCGTGGTTACAAGAGTGCTGAATCAAATTCGTCACTCCTGGGAAAAATCAAGGAGTAGCTCTATACCTTGACATAATAACGTTAATTGATTTGAAAATTCAATTCGAAAAGTTATTCCATTGAGATTGCATTTTGATTGTTGTTTTCAATGTCTGTAAAAAATACCTGATGTCATCAGATGATATTTCGAGCAAAATATAATGCGCCCCAATCGCAAGAATTTCATGATTGCACGAATTCATGTAATAGAATATGAGAGGTTGATTTCTGTCTCTGTTCGCTTTCGGTTTTTTAAAATTTCAATTGGCTAATTTGTTCAATTTAGATCGCATGTATTCATGGATCACCTGCTCGCTGCAGGACTGAATAATATTGTGAGATTGAAAAATCAGCATATTTTGCTGCGTGGTTATAGGAGTGCTAAAATGATCTCATGACTCCTGGGGAAAATCAAGGAATGGCTCTATATATAGACCTAATAACGTTAATTGATTCCAAAATTTAATTCGAAATGTTATTCTATTGTGATTGCATTTTGATTGATGTGTTAAATGTCTGTAAGGAATACCTGATGTCTTCAGATGATATTTCGGGAAAAATATACTGCGCCCAAATCGCAAGAATCTCATGATTACACGAATTCACGTGATAGAATATAATAGGTTGATTTCTGTCTCTTATCACTTTCGGTTTTTTAAAATTTCAATTGGCTGAATAGTTCAATTTAGATCGCATATATTCATGAATAACTTGCTCGCTGCAGGACTGGGTAATATTATGAGATTAAAAAATCAGCATATTTTGCTGCGTGGTTATAGGAGTGCGAAAATGATCTCATGACTCCTGGGGAAAATCAAGGAATGGCTCTATATATAGACCTAATAACGTTAATTGATTCCAAAATAAATTTGAAATGTTATTCTATTGAGATTGCATTTTGATTGATGTTTCCAATGTCTGTAAGAAATACCTGATGTCTTCAGATGATATTTCGGGAAAAATATCCTGCGCCCCAATCGCAAGAATCTCATGATTACACGAATTCACGTGATAGAATATAATAGGTTGATGTCTGTCTCTGTTCGCTTTCGGTTTTCTAAAATTTCAATTGGCTGAATAGTTTAATTTGGATCGCATGTATTCATGGATAGCCTGCTCGCTGCAGGACTGAGTAATATTGCGAAATTGAAAAATTAGCATATTTTGCTGCGTGGTTATAGGAGTGCTAAAATTATCTCATGACTCCTGGGAAACATCAAGGAATGGCTCTATATATTGACATAATAACCTTAATTGATTTGAAAATTCAATTCGAAAAGTTACTCGATTGAGATTGCATTTTGATTGTTGTTTTCAATGTCTGTAAGAAGTACCTGATAACTTTAGTTGATATTTCGGGAAAACTATACTGCGCCTCAATCGCAAGAATCTCATGATTACACGAATTCATGTAATAGAATATGAGAGGTTGATTTCTGTCTCTGTTCGCTTTCGGTTTTTTAAAATTTCAATTGGCTGAATAGTTCAATTTAGATCACATGTATTTATGGATAACCTGCTCGCTGCAGGACTGGGTAATATTGTGAGATTGAAAAATCAGCATATTTTGCTGCGTGGTTATGAGAGTGCTAAAATGATCTCATGACTTCTGGGAAAAATCAAGGAATAGCTCTATATATTGACATAATAACGTTAACTGATTTGAAAATTCAATTTGAAAAACTATTCTATTGAGATTGCATTTTCATTGATGTTTTCAATTTCTGTAAGAAATACCTGATGTCTTCAGATGATATTTCGGGAAAAATATACTGCGCCCCAATCGCAAGAATCTCATGATTACACGAATTCACGTGAAAGAATATAATAGGTTGATGTCTGTCTCTGTTCGCTTTCGGTTTTCTAAAATTTCAATTGGCTGAATAGTTTAATTTAGATCGCATGTATTCATGGATAGCCTGCTCGCTGCAGGACTGGGTAATATTGCGAAATTGAAAAATAAGCATATTTTCAGCGTGGTTATAGGAGTGCTGAAATAATCTCATGACTCCCGGGGAAAATCAAGGAATGGCTCTATATATTGACATAATAACGTTAATTGATTTAAAAATTCAATTCGAAAAGTAATTCGATTGAGATTGCATTTTGATTGTTGTTTTCAATGTCTGTAAAAAATACCTGATGTCATCAGATGATATTTCGAGGAAAATGTACTGCGCCTCAATCGCAAGAATTTCATGATTACACGAATTCACGTGATAGAATATAAGAGGTTCATTTCCGTATCTATTCGCTTTCGGTTATTTACAATTTTAATTCGCTTAATAGTTAAATTCAGATCGCAAGTATTTATGGATAACCTGCCCGCTACAGGACTTGGTAATATTGCAAAATTGAAAAATCAGCATATATTGCTGCGTGGTTACAAGAGTGCTGAATCAAATTCGTCACTCCTGGGAAAAATCAAGGAGTAGCTCTATACCTTGACATAATAACGTTAATTGATTTGAAAATTCAATTCGAAAAGTTATTCCATTGAGATTGCATTTTGATTGTTGTTTTCAATGTCTGTAAAAAATACCTGATGTCATCAGATGATATTTCGAGCAAAATATAATGCGCCCCAATCGCAAGAATTTCATGATTGCACGAATTCATGTAATAGAATATGAGAGGTTGATTTCTGTCTCTGTTCGCTTTCGGTTTTTTAAAATTTCAATTGGCTAATTTGTTCAATTTAGATCGCATGTATTCATGGATCACCTGCTCGCTGCAGGACTGAATAATATTGTGAGATTGAAAAATCAGCATATTTTGCTGCGTGGTTATAGGAGTGCTAAAATGATCTCATGACTCCTGGGGAAAATCAAGGAATGGCTCTATATATAGACCTAATAACGTTAATTGATTCCAAAATTTAATTCGAAATGTTATTCTATTGTGATTGCATTTTGATTGATGTGTTAAATGTCTGTAAGGAATACCTGATGTCTTCAGATGATATTTCGGGAAAAATATACTGCGCCCAAATCGCAAGAATCTCATGATTACACGAATTCACGTGATAGAATATAATAGGTTGATTTCTGTCTCTTATCACTTTCGGTTTTTTAAAATTTCAATTGGCTGAATAGTTCAATTTAGATCGCATATATTCATGAATAACTTGCTCGCTGCAGGACTGGGTAATATTATGAGATTAAAAAATCAGCATATTTTGCTGCGTGGTTATAGGAGTGCGAAAATGATCTCATGACTCCTGGGGAAAATCAAGGAATGGCTCTATATATAGACCTAATAACGTTAATTGATTCCAAAATAAATTTGAAATGTTATTCTATTGAGATTGCATTTTGATTGATGTTTCCAATGTCTGTAAGAAATACCTGATGTCTTCAGATGATATTTCGGGAAAAATATCCTGCGCCCCAATCGCAAGAATCTCATGATTACACGAATTCACGTGATAGAATATAATAGGTTGATGTCTGTCTCTGTTCGCTTTCGGTTTTCTAAAATTTCAATTGGCTGAATAGTTTAATTTGGATCGCATGTATTTATGGATAGCCTGCTCGCTGCAGGACTGAGTAATATTGCGAAATTGAAAAATTAGCATATTTTGCTGCGTGGTTATAGGAGTGCTAAAATTATCTCATGACTCCTGGGAAACATCAAGGAATGGCTCTATATATTGACATAATAACCTTAATTGATTTGAAAATTCAATTCGAAAAGTTACTCGATTGAGATTGCATTTTGATTGTTGTTTTCAATGTCTGTAAGAAGTACCTGATGTCTTTAGTTGATATTTCGGGAAAACTATACTGCGCCTCAATCGCAAGAATCTCATGATTACACGAATTCATGTAATAGAATATGAGAGGTTGATTTCTGTCTCTGTTCGCTTTCGGTTTTTTAAAATTTCAATTGGCTGAATAGTTCAATTTAGATCGCATGTATTTATGGATAACCTGCTCGCTGCAGGACTGGGTAATATTGTGAGATTGAAAAATCAGCATATTTTGCTGCGTGGTTATGAGAGTGCTAAAATGATCTCATGACTTCTGGGAAAAATCAAGGAATAGCTCTATATATAGAGACCTAATAACGTTAACTGATTCCAAAATTTAATTCGAAAAGTTATTCTATTGAGATTGTATTTTGATTGTCTTTTTCAATGTCTGTAAGAAATACCTGATGCCTTCAGATGATATTTCGTGAAAAATATACTGCGCCCTAATCGCAAGAATCTCATGATTACACGAATTCACGTGATAAAATATTATACGTTGATTTCTGTCTCTGTTCGCTTTCGGTTTTTTAAAATTTCAATTGGCTGAATAGTTCAATTAAGATCGTATGTATTCATGGATAGCCTGCTCGATGCAGGACTGGGTTATATTGCGGAATTGAAAAATTAGCATATTTTGCTGCGTGGTTATAAGAGTGTTAAAATGATTTCATGACTCCTGGGAAAAATCAAGGAATTGCTCTATATATTGACATAATAACCTTATCTGATTTGAAAATTCAATTCGAAGAGTTATTCGATTGAGATTGCATTTTGATTGTCTTTTTCAATGTCTGTAAGAAATACCTGATGTCTTCAGATGATATTTCGTGAAAAATATACTGGGCCCCAATCGCAAGAATCTCATGATTACACGAATTCATGTAATAGAATATGAGAGGTTGATTTCTGTCTCTGTTCGCTTTCGGTTTTTAAGAATTTCAATCGGCTAAATAGTTCAATTCATATCGCATATATTCATGGATAACCTGCTCGCTGCAGGACTGGATAATATTGTGAGATTGAAAAATCAGCATATTTTGCTGCGTGGTTACGAGAGTGCTAAAATGATCTCATGACTTCTGGGAAAAATCAAGGAATGGCTCTATATATTGACATAATAACCTTATCTGATTTGAAAATTCAATTCGAAGAGTTATTCGATTGAGATTGCATTTTGATCGTCTTTTTCAATGTCTGTAAGAAATACTTGATGTCTTCAGATGATATTTCGTGGAAAATATACTTCGACCCAATCGCAAGAATCTCATGATTACACGAATTCACGTGATAGAATATAATAGGTTGATTTCTGTCTCTGTTCGCTTTCGGTTTTTAAAAATTTCAATTCGCTGAACGGTTCATTTTAGATCGCATGTCTTCATGAAGAACTTGCTCGCTGCAGGACTGGGTAATATTGTGAGATTAAAAAATCAGCATATTTTGCTGCGTGGTTATAGGAATGCTAAAATGATCTCATGACTCCTGGGAAAAATCAAGGAATGGCTCTATATATTGACATAATAACGTTAACTGATTTGAAAATTCAATTTGAAAAACTATTCTATTGAGATTGCATTTTCATTGATGTTTTCAATTTCTGTAAGAAATACCTGATGTCTTCAGATGATATTTCGGGAAAAATATACTGCGCCCCAATCGCAAGAATCTCATGATTACACGAATTCACGTGATAGAATATAATAGGTTGATGTCTGTCTCTGTTCGCTTTCGGTTTTCTAAAATTTCAATTGTCTGAATAGTTTAATTTAGATCGCATGTATTCATGGATAGCCTGCTCGCTGCAGGACTGGGTAATATTGCGAAATTGAAAAATAAGCATATTTTCTGCGTGGTTATAGGAGTGCTGAAATAATCTCATGACTCCCGGGGAAAATCAAGGAATGGCTCTATATATTGACATAATAACGTTAATTGATTTAAAAATTCAATTCGAAAAGTAATTCGATTGAGATTGCATTTTGATTGTTGTTTTCAATGTCTGTAAAAAATACCTGATGTCATCAGATGATATTTCGAGGAAAATATACTGCGCCTCAATCGCAAGAATTTCATGATTACACGAATTCACGTGATAGAATATAAGAGGTTCATTTCCGTATCTATTCGCTTTCGGTTATTTACAATTTTAATTCGCTTAATAGTTAAATTTAGATCGCAAGTATTTATGGATAACCTGCCCGTTACAGGACTTGGTAATATTGCAAAATTGAAAAATCAGCATATTTTGCTGCGTGGTTACAAGAGTGCTGAATCAAATTCGTGACTCCTGGGAAAAATCAAGGAGTAGCTCTATACCTTGACATAATAACGTTAATTGATTTGAAAATTCAATTCGAAAAGTTATTCCATTGAGATTGCATTTTGATTGTTGTTTTTAATGTCTGTAAAAAATACCTGATGTCATCAGATGATATTTCGAGCAAAATGTAATGCGCCCCAATCGCAAGAATTTCATGATTCCACGAATTCATGTGATAGAATATGAGAGGTTGATTTCTGTCTCTGTTCGCTTTCGGTTTTTTAAAATTTCAATTGGCTAATTTGTTCAATTTAGATCGCATGTATTCATGGATCACCTGCTCGCTGCAGGACTGGGTAATATTGTGAGATTGGAAAATCAGCATATTTTGCTGCGTGGTTATAGGGGTGCTAAAATGATCTCATGACTCCTGGGGAAAATCAAGGAATGGCTCTATATATAGACCTAATAACGTTAATTGATTCCAAAATTTAATTCGAAATGTTATTCTTTTGAGATTGCATTTTGATTGATGTGTTTAATGTCTGTAAGGAATACCTGATGTCTTCAGATGATATTTCGGGAAAAATATACTGCGCCCAAATCGCAAGAATCTCATGATTACACGAATTCACGTGATAGAATATAATAGGTTGATTTCAGTCTCTGTTCGCTTTCTGTTTTTTCAAATTTTAATTGGCTAAATAGTTCAATTTAGATCGCATGTATTCATGTATAACCTGCTCGCTGCAGGTCTGGGTAATATTGTGAGATTAAAAAATCAGCATATTTTGCTGCGTGGTTATAGGAGTGCTAAAATGATCTCATGACTCCTGGGAAAAATCAAGGAATGGCTCTATATATTGACATAATAAATTTAATTGATTCCAAAATTTAATTCGAAAAGTTATTCTATTGAGATTGCATTTTGATTGTCTTTTTCAATGTCTGTAAGAAATAACTGATGTCTTCAGATGATATTTCGTGAAAAATATACTGCGCCCCAATCGCAAGAATCTCATGATTCCACGAATTTACGTGATAGAATATAATATCTTGATTTCTGTCTCTGTTCGCTTTCGGTTTATTAAAATTTCAATTGGCTGAATAGTTCAATTTAGATCGCATGTATTCATGGATAGCCTGCTCGCTGCAGGACTGGTTAATATTGTGAAATTGAAAAATTAGCATATTTTGCTGGGTGGTTATAAGAGTGCTAAAATGATCTCATGACTCCTGGGAAAAATCAAGGAATCCCTCTATATATTGACATAATAACCTTAATTGATTTGAAAATTAAATTCGAAAAGTTATTCGATTGAGATTGCATTTTGATTGTTGTTGTCAATGTCTGTAAAAAATACTTGATGTCATCAGATGATATTTCGAGGAAAATATACTGCGCCCAAATCGCAAGAATTTCATGATAACACGAATTCACGTGATAGAATATAAGAGGTTGATTTCCGTATCTATTCGCTTGCGGTTATTTAAAATTTGAATTCGCTGAATAGTTAAATTTAGATCGCAAGTATTCATGGATAACCTGCCCGCTACAGGACTTAGTAATATTGCAAAATTGAAAAATCAGCATATTTTGCTGCGTGGTTACAAAAGTGCTGAAACAAATTCATGACTCCTGGGAAAAATCAAGGAGTAGCTCTATACTTTGACATAATAACGTTAATTGATTTGAAAATTTAATTCGAAAAGTTATTTTATTGAGATTGCATTTTAAATTTTGTTTTCAATGTCTGTAAGAAGTACCTGATGTCTTTAGCGGATATTTCGGCTAAAATATACTGCGCCTCAATCGCAAGAATCTCATGATTACACGAATTCATGTAATAGAATATGAGAGGTTGATTCCTGTCTCTGTTCGCTTTCGGTTTTTTAAAATTTCAATTAGCTAAATAGTTTTATTTAGATCGCATGTATTCATGGATTACCTGCTCGCTGCAGGACTGGGTAATATTGTGAGATTGAAAAATCAGCATATTTTGCTGCGTGGTTATAGGAGTGCTAAAATGATCTCATGAATCCTGGGAAAAATCAAGGAATGGCTCTATATATTGACATAATAACGTTAACTGATTTGAAAATTCAATTTGAAATACTATTCTATTGAGATTGCATTTTGATTGATGTTTTCAATGTCTGTAAGAAATACCTGATGTCTTCAGATGATATTTCGGGAAAAATATACTGCGCCCCAATCGCAAGAATCTCATGATTACACGAATTCACGTGATAGAATATAATAGGTTGATTTCTGTCTCTGTTCGCTTTCGGTTTTTTAAAATTTCAATTCGCTGAATAGTTCAATTTAGATCGCATGTCATCATGAATAACTTGCTCGCTGCAGGACTGGGTAATATTGTAAGATTAAAAAATCAGCATATTTTGCTGCGTGGTTATAGGAGTGCTAAAATGATCTCATGACTCCCGGGAAAAATCAAGGGATGGCTCTATATATTGACATAATAACGTTAATTGATTTAAAAATTCAATTCGAAAAGATATTCGATTGAGATTGCATTTTGATTGTTGTTTTCAATGTCCGTAAACAATACTTGATGTCATGAGATGATATTTCGAGGAAAATATACTGCGCCCAAATCGCAAGAATTTCATGATTACACGAATTCACGTGATAGAATATAATAGCTTTATTTCTGTCTCTGTTCGCTTTCGGTTTATTAAAATTTCAATTGGCTGAATAGTTCAATTTAGATCGCATGTATTCATGGATAGCCTGCTCGCTGCAGGACTGGTTAATATTGTAAAATTGAAAAATTAGCATATTTTGCTGGGTGGTTATAAGAGTGCTAAAATGATCTCATGACTCCTGAGAAAAATCAAGGAATCGCTCTATATATTGACATAATAACCTTAATTGATTTAAAAATTAAATTCGAAAAGTTATTCGATTGAGATTGCATTTTGATTGTTGTTGTCAATGTCTGTAAAAAATACTTGATGTCATCAGATGATATTTCGAGGAAAATATACTGCGCCCAAATCGCAAGAATTTCATGATAACACGAATTCACAAGATAGAATATAAGAGGTTGATTTCCGTATCTATTCGCTTGCGGTTATTTAAAATTTGAATTCGCTGAATAGTTAAATTTAGATCGCAAGTATTCATGGATAACCTGCCCGCTACAGGACTTGGTAATATTGCAAAATTGAAAAATCAGCATATTTTGCTGCGTAGTAACAAGAGTGCTGAAACAAATTCATGACTCCTGGGTAAAATCAAGGAGTAGCTCTATACCTTGACATAATAACGTTAATTGATTTGCAAATTCAATTCGAAAAGTTATTCGATTGAGATTGCATTTTGATTGTTGTTTTCAATGTCTGTAAAAAATACCTGATGTCATCAGATGATATTTCGAGGAGAATATACTGCGCCCCAATCGCAAGAATTTCATGGTTTCACGAATTCATGTAATGGAATATTAGAGGTTGATTTCTGTCTCTCTTCGCTTTCGGTTTTTTAAAATTTCGAATGGCTGAATAGTTCAATTTAGATCGCATGTATTCATGGACAACCTGCTCGCTGCAGGACTGAGTAATATTGTGAGATTGAAAAATCAGCAGATTTTGCTGCGTGGTATTGAAAGTGCTAAAATTATCTCATGACTCCTGGGCAAAAGCAAGGAATGGCTCTATATATTGACATAATAAACTTAATTGATTCCAAAATTTAATTCGAAAAGTTATTCTATTGAGATTGCATTTTGATTGTCTTTTTCAATGTCTGTAAGAAACACCTGATGTCTTCAGATGATATTTCGTGAAAAATATACTGCGCCCCAATCGCAAGAATCTCATGATTACACGAATTCACGTGATAGAATATAATAGGTTGATTTCTGTCTCTTATCACTTTCGGTTTTTTAAAATTTCAATTGGCTGAATAGTTCAATTTAGATCGCATATATTCATGAATAACTTGCTCGCTGCAGGACTGGGTAATATTATGAGATTAAAAAATCAGCATATTTTGCTGCGTGGTTATAGGAGTGCGAAAATGATCTCATGACTCCTGGGGAAAATCAAGGAATGGCTCTATATATAGACCTAATAACGTTAATTGATTCCAAAATAAATTTGAAATGTTATTCTATTGAGATTGCATTTTGATTGATGTTTCCAATGTCTGTAAGAAATACCTGATGTCTTCAGATGATATTTCGGGAAAAATATCCTGCGCCCCAATCGCAAGAATCTCATGATTACACGAATTCACGTGATAGAATATAATAGGTTGATGTCTGTCTCTGTTCGCTTTCGGTTTTCTAAAATTTCAATTGGCTGAATAGTTTAATTTGGATCGCATGTATTCATGGATAGCCTGCTCGCTGCAGGACTGAGTAATATTGCGAAATTGAAAAATTAGCATATTTTGCTGCGTGGTTATAGGAGTGCTAAAATTATCTCATGACTCCTGGGAAACATCAAGGAATGGCTCTATATATTGACATAATAACCTTAATTGATTTGAAAATTCAATTCGAAAAGTTACTCGATTGAGATTGCATTTTGATTGTTGTTTTCAATGTCTGTAAGAAGTACCTGATGTCTTTAGTTGATATTTCGGGAAAACTATACTGCGCCTCAATCGCAAGAATCTCATGATTACACGAATTCATGTAATAGAATATGAGAGGTTGATTTCTGTCTCTGTTCGCTTTCGGTTTTTTAAAATTTCAATTGGCTGAATAGTTCAATTTAGATCGCATGTATTTATGGATAACCTGCTCGCTGCAGGACTGGGTAATATTGTGAGATTGAAAAATCAGCATATTTTGCTGCGTGGTTATGAGAGTGCTAAAATGATCTCATGACTTCTGGGAAAAATCAAGGAATAGCTCTATATATAGAGACCTAATAACGTTAACTGATTCCAAAATTTAATTCGAAAAGTTAATCTATTGAGATTGTATTTTGATTGTCTTTTTCAATGTCTGTAAGAAATACCTGATGCCTTCAGATGATATTTCGTGAAAAATATACTGCGCCCTAATCGCAAGAATCTCATGATTACACGAATTCACGTGATAAAATATTATACGTTGATTTCTGTCTCTGTTCGCTTTCGGTTTTTTAAAATTTCAATTGGCTGAATAGTTCAATTAAGATCGTATGTATTCATGGATAGCCTGCTCGATGCAGGACTGGGTTATATTGCGGAATTGAAAAATTAGCATATTTTGCTGCGTGGTTATAAGAGTGTTAAAATGATTTCATGACTCCTGGGAAAAATCAAGGAATTGCTCTATATATTGACATAATAACCTTATCTGATTTGAAAATTCAATTCGAAGAGTTATTCGATTGAGATTGCATTTTGATTGTCTTTTTCAATGTCTGTAAGAAATACCTGATGTCTTCAGATGATATTTCGTGAAAAATATACTGGGCCCCAATCGCAAGAATCTCATGATTACACGAATTCATGTAATAGAATATGAGAGGTTGATTTCTGTCTCTGTTCGCTTTCGGTTTTTTAAAATTTCAATTGGCTGAATAGTTCAATTTAGATCGCATGTATTTATGGATAACCTGCTCGCTGCAGGACTGGATAATATTGTGAGATTGAAAAATCAGCATATTTTGCTGCGTGGTTACGAGAGTGCTAAAATGATCTCATGACTTCTGGGAAAAATCAAGGAATGGCTCTATATATTGACATAATAACCTTATCTGATTTGAAAATTCAATTCGAAGAGTTATTCGATTGAGATTGCATTTTGATCGTCTTTTTCAATGTCTGTAAGAAATACTTGATGTCTTCAGATGATATTTCGTGGAAAATATACTTCGACCCAATCGCAAGAATCTCATGATTACACGAATTCACGTGATAGAATATAATAGGTTGATTTCTGTCTCTGTTCGCTTTCGGTTTTTAAAAATTTCAATTCGCTGAACAGTTCATTTTAGATCGCATGTCTTCATGAAGAACTTGCTCTCTGCAGGACTGGGTAATATTGTGAGATTAAAAAATCAGCATATTTTGCTGCGTGGTTATAGGAATGCTAAAATGATCTCATGACTCCTGGGAAAAATCAAGGAATGGCTCTATATATTGACATAATAACGTTAACTGATTTGAAAATTCAATTTGAAAAACTATTCTATTGAGATTGCATTTTCATTGATGTTTTCAATTTCTGTAAGAAATACCTGATGTCTTCAGATGATATTTCGGGAAAAATATACTGCGCCCCAATCGCAAGAATCTCATGATTACACGAATTCACGTGATAGAATATAATAGGTTGATGTCTGTCTCTGTTCGCTTTCGGTTTTCTAAAATTTCAATTGGCTGAATAGTTTAATTTAGATCGCATGTATTCATGGATAGCCTGCTCGCTGCAGGACTGGGTAATATTGCGAAATTGAACAATAAGCATATTTTCTGCGTGGTTATAGGAGTGCTGAAATAATCTCATGACTCCCGGGGAAAATCAAGGAATGGCTCTATATATTGACATAATAACGTTAATTGATTTAAAAATTCAATTCGAAAAGTAATTCGATTGAGATTGCATTTTGATTGTTGTTTTCAATGTCTGTAAAAAATACCTGATGTCATCAGATGATATTTCGAGGAAAATATACTGCGCCTCAATCGCAAGAATTTCATGATTACACGAATTCAAGTGATAGAATATAAGAGGTTCATTTCCGTATCTATTCGCTTTCGGTTATTTACAATTTTAATTCGCTTAATAGTTAAATTTAGATCGCAAGTATTTATGGATAACCTGCCCGCTACAGGACTTGGTAATATTGCAAAATTGAAAAATCAGCATATATTGCTGCGTGGTTACAAGAGTGCTGAATCAAATTCGTCACTCCTGGGAAAAATCAAGGAGTAGCTCTATACCTTGACATAATAACGTTAATTGATTTGAAAATTCAATTCGAAAAGTTATTCCATTGAGATTGCATTTTGATTGTTGTTTTCAATGTCTGTAAAAAATACCTGATGTCATCAGATGATATTTCGAGCAAAATATAATGCGCCCCAATCGCAAGAATTTCATGATTGCACGAATTCATGTAATAGAATATGAGAGGTTGATTTCTGTCTCTGTTCGCTTTCGGTTTTTTAAAATTTCAATTGGCTAATTTGTTCAATTTAGATCGCATGTATTCATGGATCACCTGCTCGCTGCAGGACTGAATAATATTGTGAGATTGAAAAATCAGCATATTTTGCTGCGTGGTTATAGGAGTGCTAAAATGATCTCATGACTCCTGGGGAAAATCAAGGAATGGCTCTATATATAGACCTAATAACGTTAATTGATTCCAAAATTTAATTCGAAATGTTATTCTATTGTGATTGCATTTTGATTGATGTGTTCAATGTCTGTAAGGAATACCTGATGTCTTCAGATGATATTTCGGGAAAAATATACTGCGCCCAAATCGCAAGAATCTCATGATTACACGAATTCACGTGATAGAATATAATAGGTTGATTTCTGTCTCTGTTCACTTTCGGTTTTTTTAAAATTTCAATTGGCTGAATAGTTCATTTATGATCGCATGTATTCATGGATAGCCTGCTCGCTGCAGGACTGGGTAATATTGCGAAATTGAAAAATTGACATATTTTGCTACGTGGTTATAAGAGTGCTAAAATGATCTCATGACTCCTGGGAAAAATCAAGGAATGGCTCCATATATTGACATAATAACCTTAATTGACTTGAAAATTCAATTCGAAAAGTTATTCGATTGAGATTGCATTTTGATTGTCTTTTTCAATGTCTGTAAGAAATACCTGATGTCTTCAGATGATATTTCGTGAAAAATATACTGCGCCCCAATCGCAAGAATCTCATGATTACACGAATTCACGTGATAGAATATAATAGGTTGATTTCTGTCTCTTATCACTTTCGGTTTTTTAAAATTTCAATTGGCTGAATAGTTCAATTTAGATCGCATATATTCATGAATAACTTGCTCGCTGCAGGACTGGGTAATATTATGAGATTAAAAAATCAGCATATTTTGCTGCGTGGTTATAGGAGTGCGAAAATGATCTCATGACTCCTGGGGAAAATCAAGGAATGGCTCTATATATAGACCTAATAACGTTAATTGATTCCAAAATAAATTTGAAATGTTATTTTATTGAGATTGCATTTTGATTGATGTTTCCAATGTCTGTAAGAAATACCTGATGTCTTCAGGTGATATTTCAGGAAAAATATCCTGCGCCCCAAACGCAAGAATCTCATGATTACACGAATTCACGTGATAGAATATAATAGGTTGATTTCTGTCTCTGTTCGCTTTCGGTTTTTTTAAAATTTCAATTGGCTGAATAGTTCATTTATGATCGCATGTATTCATGATTAGCCTGCTCGCTGCAGGACTGAGTAATATTGCGAAATTGAAAAATTAGCATATTTTGCTGCGTGGTTATAGGAGTGCTAAAATTATCTCATGACTCCTGGGAAACATCAAGGAATGGCTCTATATATTGACATAATAACCTTAATTGATTTGAAAATTCAATTCGAAAAGTTATTTTATTGAGATTGCATTTTGATTGTTGTTTCAGTGTCTGTAAGAAATACATGATCTCTTCAGATGATATTTCGTGAAAAATATACTGCGCCCCAATCGCGAGAATCTCATGATTACACGAATTCACGTGATAGAATATAATAGGTTGATTTCCGTCTCTGTTCGCTTCCGGTTTTTTAAAATTTCAATTGGCTGAATAGTTCAATTTAGATCGCATGTATTCATGAATAACTTGCTCGCTGCAGGACTGAGTAATATTGTAAGATTAAAAAATCACCATATTTTGCTGCATTGTTATAGGAGTGCTAAAATGATCTCATGTCTCCTGGGAAAAATCAAGGAATGGCTCTATATATAGACCTAATATCGTTAATTGATTCCAAAATTTGATTCGAAAATTTATTCTATTGACATTGCATTTTGTTTGATGTTTTCAATGTCTGTAAGAAATACCTGATGTCTTCAGATGATATTTCGGGAAAAATATACTGCGCCCCAATCGCAAGAATCTCATGATTACACGAATTCACGTGATAGAATATGAGAGGTTAATTTCTGTCTCTGTTCGCTTTCGGTTTTTTAAAATTTCAATTGGCTAAATAGTTCAATTGAGATCGCATGTATTCATTGATAACCTGCTCGCTGCAGGAATGGGTAATATTGTGAGATTGAAAAATCAGCATATTTTGCTGCGTGGTTATGAGAGTGCTAAAATGATCTCATGAATCCTGGGAAAAATCAAGGAATATCTCTATATATAGAGACCTAATAAAGTCAATTGATTCCAAAATTTAATTGGAAAAGTTATTCTATTGAGATTGCATTTTGATTGTCTTTTTCAATGTCTGTAAGAAATACCTGAGGTCTTCAGATGATATTTCGTGAAAAATATACTGCGCCCCAATCGCAAGAAACTCATGATTACATGAATTCACGTGATAGAATATAATAGGTTGATTTCTGTCTCTGTTCGCTTCCGCTTTTTAAAATTTAAATTCACTGAACAGTTCAATTTAGATCGCATGTTTTCATGAATAACTTGCTCGCAGCAGGACTGGGTAATATTGTGAGATTAAAAAATCAGCGTATTTTGCTGCGTGGTTATAGAAGTGCTAAAATGATCTCATGACTCCCGGGGAAAATCAAGGAATGGCTCTATATATTGACGTAATAACGTTAATTGATTTGAAAATTCAATTCGAAAAGTTATTCGATTGAGATTGCATTTTGATTGTTGTTTTCAATGTCTGTAAAAAATACCTGATGTCATCAGATGATATTTCGAGGAAAATATACTGCGCCCCAATCGCAAGAATTTCATGATTACACGAATTCACGTGATAGAATATAAGAGGTTGATTTCCGTATCTATTCGCTTTCGGTTATTTAAAATTTTAATTCGCTGAATAGTTAAATTTAGATCGCAAGTATTCATGGATAACCTGCCCGCTACAGAACTTGGTAATATTGCAAAATTGAAAAATCAGCATATTTTGCTGCGTGGTTACAAGAGTGCTGAAACAAATTCATGACACCTGGGAAAAATCAAGGAGTAGCTCTATACCTTGCCATAATAACGTTAATTGATTTAAAAATTTTATTCGAAAAGTTATTTTATTGAGATTCCATTTTAATTGTTGTTTTCAATGTCTGTAAGAAGTACCTGATGTCTTTAGCGGATATTTTAGGAAAAATATACTGCGCCTCAATCGCAAGAATCTCATGATTACACGAATTCATGTAATAGAATATGAGAGGACGATTTCTGTCTCTGTTCGCTTTCGGTTTTTTAAAATTTCAATTCGCTGAATAGTTCGATTTAGATCGCATGTATTCATGGATAACCTGCTCGCCGCAGGACTGAGTATTATTGTGAGATTGAAAGATCAGCATATTTTGCTGTGTGGTTATGAGAGTGCTAAAATGATCTTATGACTCCTGGGAAAAATCAAGGAATGGCTCTATATATTGACATAATAACCTTAATTGATTCCAAAATTTAATTGGAAAAGTTATTCTATTGAGATTGCATTTTGATTGTCTTTTTCAATGTCTGTAAGAAATACCTGATGTCTTCAGATGATATTTCGTGAAAAATATACTGCGCCCCAATCGCAAGAATCTCATGATTACACGAATTCACGTGATAGAATATAATAGGTTGATTTCTGTCTCTGTTCGCTTTCGGTTTTTTTAAATTTTAATTGGCTGAACAGTTCAATTTAGATCACATGTATTCTCGGATAGCCTGCTCGCTGCAGGACTGGGTAATATTGCGAAATTGAAAAATTAGCATATTTTGCTGCGTGGTTATAAGAGTGCTAAAATGATCCCATGACTCCTGGGAAAAATCAAGGAATGGCTCTATATATTGACATAAAAACCTTAATTGATTTGAAAATTCAATTCGAAAAGTTGTCCGATTGAGATTGCATTTCGATTGTTGTTTTCAATGTCTGTAAAAAATACCTGATGTCATCAGATGATATTTCGGGAAAAATATACTACGCCTCATTCGCAAGAATCTCATGATTACACGAATTCATGTAGTAGAATATGAGAGGTTGATTTCTGTCTCTGTTCGCTTTCGGTTTTTTAAAATTTCAATTGGCTAAATAGTTCAATTGATATCGCATGTATTCATTGATAACCTGCTCGCTGCAAGACTGGGTAATATTGTGAGATTGATAAATCTGCATATTTTGCTGCGTGGTTAAGAGAGTGCTAAAATGATCTCATGACTCCCGGGGAAAATCAAGAAATGGCTCTATATATTGACGTAATAACGTTAATTGATTTGAAAATTCTATTCGGAAAGTTATTCGATTGAGATTGCATTTTGATTGTTGTTTTCAATGTCTGTAAAAAATACCTGATGTCATCAGATGATATTTCGAGGAAAATATACTGCCCCCCAATCGCAAGAATTTCATGATCACACGAATTCACGTGATAGAATATAAAAGGTTGATTTCCGTATCTATTCGCTTTCGGTTATTTAAAATTTCAATTCGCTGAATAGTTAAATTCAGATTGCAAGTATTTATGGATAACCTACCCGCTACAGGACTTGGTAATATTGCAAAATTGAAAAATCAGCATATTTTGCCGCGTGGTGATAAGAGTGCTGAAACAAATTCATGACTCATGGGAAAAATCAAGGAGTAGCTCTATACCTTGACGTAATAACGTTAATTTATTTGAAAATTTAATTCGAAAAGTTATTTTATTGAGATTGCATTTTGATTGTTGTTTTCAATGTCTGTAAGAAATACCTGATGTCTTCAGATGATATTCCGTGAAAAATATACTGCGCCCCAATCGCAAGAATCTCATGATTACACGAATTCACGTGATAGAATATAATAGGTTGATTTCTGTCTTTGTTCGCTTTCGGTTTTTTAAAATTTCAATTAGCTGAACAGTTCAATTTAGATCGCATGTATTCGTAAAAAACTTGCTCGCTGCAGGACTGGGTAATATTGTGAGATTCAAAAATTAGCATATTTTTCTGCGTGGTTATAGGAGTGCTAAAATGATCTCATGACTCCTGGGAAAATTCAAGAAATAGCTCCATATATAGAGACCTAATAACGTTAATTGATTCCAAAATTAAATTGGAAAAGTTATTCTATTGAGATTGCATTTTGATTGTCTTTTTCAATGTCTGTAAGAAATACCTGATGTCTTCAGATGATATTTCGTGAAAAATATACTGCGCCCCAATCGCAAGAAACTCATGATTACACGAATTCACGTAATAGAATATAATAGGTTGATTTCTGTCTCTGTTCGCTTTCAATTTTTGAAAATTTCAATTGGCTGAATAGTTTAATTTAGATCGCAAGTATTCATGGATAACCTGCCCGTTACAGAAATTGGTAATATTGCAAAATTGGAAAATCAGCATATTTTGCTGCGTGGTTACAAGAGTGCTGAAACAAATTCATGACTCCTGGGAAAAATCAAGGTGTTGCTCTATACCTTGACATAATAACGTTAATTGATTTGAAAATTTTATTCGAAAAGTTATTTTATTGAGATTGCATTTTAATTGTTGTTTTTAATGTCTGTAAGAAGTACCTGATGTCTTTATCGGATATTTTAGGAAAAATATACTGCGCCTCAATCGCAAGAATCTCATGATTACACGAATTCATGTAATAGAATATGAGAGGTTGATTTCTGTCTCTGTTCGCTTTCGGTTTTTTAAAATTTCAATTGGCTGCATAGTTCAATTTAGATTGCATGTATTCATGGATAACCTGCTCGCTGCAGGACTGAGTAATATTGTGAGATTGAAAAATCAGCATATTTCGCTGCGTGGTTATGAAAGTGCTAAAATGATCTCATGACTCCTGGGAAAAATCAAGGAATGGCTCTATATATTGACATAATAACCTTAATTGATTCAAAAATTAAATTCGAAAAGTTATTCTATTGAGATTGCATTTTGATTGTCTCTTTCAATGTCTGTAAGAAATACCTGATGTCTTCAGATGATATTTCGTGAAAAATATACTGCGCCCCAATCGCAAGAATCTCATGATTACACGAATTCACGTGATAGAAAATAATAGGTTGATTTCTGTCTCTGTTCGCTTTCGGTTTTTTAAAATTTCAATTGGCTGAATAGTTCAATTTTGATCGCGTGTATTTATGGATAGCCTGCTCGCTGCAGCACTGGGAAATATTGCGAAATTGAAAAATTAGCATATTTTGCTGTGTGGTTATAAAAGTGCTAAAATGATCTCATGACACCTGGGAAAAATCAAGGAATAGCTCTATATATTGACATAATAACCTTAATTGATTTGAAAATTCAATTCGAAAAGTTATTCGATTGAGATTGCATTTTGATTGTTGTTTGCAATGTCTGTAAAAAATACCTGATGTCATCAGATGATAATTCGAGGAAAATATACTGAACCCCAATCGCAAGAATTTCATGATTACACGAATTCACGTGATAGAATATAATAGGTTGATTTCTGTCTCTGTTCGCTTTCGGTTTTTTAAAATTTCAATTGGCTGAACAGTTCAATTTAGATCGCATGTATTCATGAATAACTTGCTCGCTGCAGGACTAAGTAATATTGTAAGATTAAAAAATCAGCATATTTTGCTGCGTGGTCATAGGAGTGCTAAAATGATCTAATGACTCCTGGGAAAAATCAAGGAATGGCTCTATATATAGACCTAATAACGGTAATTGATTCCAAAATTTGATTCGAAAAGTTATTCGATTGAGATTCTATTTTGTTTGATGTTTTCAATGTCTGTAAGAAATACCTGATGTCTTCAGATGATATTTCGGGAAAAATATACTGCGCTCCCATCGCAAGAATCTCATGATTACACGAATTCACGTGATAGAATATAATAGGTTGATTTCTGTCTCTGTTCGCTTCCGGTTTTTTAAAATTTCAATTGGCTGAATAGTTCAATTTAGATCACATGTATTCATGGATAGCCTGCTCGCTGCAGGACTGAGTAATATTGTGAGATTGAAAAATCAGCATATTTTTCTTGGTGGTTATAAGAGTGCTGAAACAAATTCATGACTCCTAAGAAAAATCAAGGAGTAGCTCTATACCTTGACATAATAACGTTAATTGATTTGAAAATTCAATACCAAAAGTTATTTTATTGAGATTGCATTTTGATTGTTGTTTCAGTGTCTGTAAGAAATACATGATCTCTTCAGATGATATTTCGTAAAAAAAATATACTGCGCCCCAATCGCGAGAATCTTATGATTACACGAATTCACGTGATAGAATGTAATAGGTTGATTTCTGTCTCTGTTCGCTTTCGGTTTTTTAAACTTTCAATTCGCTGAATAGTTGAATTTAGATCGCAAGTTTTCATAGATAACCTGCTCGCTGCAGGACTGGGTAATATTGTGAGATTGAAAAATCAGCATATTTTGCTGCGTGGTTATAAGAGTGCTAAAATGATCTAATGACTCCAAGGAAAAATCAAGGAATGGCTCTATACATAGAGACCTAATAACGTTAATTGATTCCAAAATTTAATTCGAAAAGTTATTTTATTGAGATTGCATTTTGATTGTCTTTTTCAGTGTCTGTAAGAAATACCTGATGCCTTCAGATGATATTTCGTGAAAAATATACTGCGCCCCAATCGCAAGAATCTCATGATTACACGAATTCACATGATAGAATATAAGAGGTTGATTTCCGTATCTGTTCGCTTTCGGTTATTTAAAATTTCAATTCGCTGAATAGTTAAATTCAGATCGCAAGTATTTATGGATAACCTACCCGCTACAGGACTTGGTAATATTGCAAAATTGAAAAATCAGCATATTTTGCCGCGTGGTGATAAGAGTGCTGAAACAAATTCATGACTCCTGGGAAAAATCAAGGAGTAGCTCTATACCTTGACGTAATAACGTTAATTGATTTGAAAATTTAATTCGAAAAGTTATTTTATTGAGATTGCATTTTGATTGTTGTTTTCAATTTCTGTAAGAAGTACCCGATGTTTTTGGCGGATATTTCGGTGAAAATATACTGCGCCTCAATCGCAAGAATCTCATGATTACACGAATTCATGTAATAGAATATGAGAGGTTGATTTCTGTCTCTGTTCGCTTTCGGTTTTTTAAAATTTCAATTGGCTGAATAGTTCAATTTAGATCGCATGTTTTCATGGATAACCTGCTCGCTGCAGGACTGGGTAATATTGCGAAATTGAAAAATCAGCATATTTTGCTGCGTGGTTATAGAAGTGCTAAAATGATCTCATGACTCCCGGGAAAAATCAAGGAATAGCACTATATATAGAGACCTAATAACGTTAATTGATTCCAAAATTTAATTCGAAAAGTTATTCTATTGAGATTGCATTTTGATTGTTGTTTTCAATGTCTGTAAAAAATACATGATGTCATCAGATGATATTTCGAGGAAAATATACTGCGCCCGAATCGCAAGAATCTCATGATTACACGAATTCACGTGATAGAATATAAGAGGTTGATTTCCGTATCTGTTCGCTTTCGGTTATTTAAAATTTCAATTCGCTGAATAGTTAAATATAGATCGCAAGTATTTATGGATAATCTACCCGCTACAGGACTTGGTAATATTGCAAAATTGAAAAATTAGCATATTTTGCTGCGTGGTTATAAGAGTGCTTAAATGATCTCATGACTCCTGGGAAAAATCAAGGAATGGCTCTATACCTTGACATAATAACGTTAATTGATTTGAAAATTTAATTCGGAAAGTTATTTTATTGAGATTGCATTTTGATTGTTGTTTCCAATGTCTGTAAGAAATACCTGATGTCTTAAGTGGATATTTCGGGAAAAATATACTGCGCCTCAATCGCAAGAATCTCATGATTACACGAATTCATGTAATAGAATATGAGAGGTTGATTTCTGTCTCTGTTCGCTTTCGGTTTTTTAAAATTTCAATTGGCTGAATAGTTCAATTTAGATCGCATGTATTCATGGATAACCTGCTCGCTGCAGGACTGGGTAATATTGCGAAATTGAAAAATCAGCATATTTTGCTGCGTGGTTATAGGAGTGCTAAAATGATCTCATGACCCCCGGGAAAAATCAAGGAATGGCACTATATATAGAGACCTAATAACGTTAATTGATTCCAAAATTTAATTCGAAAAGTTATTCTATTGAGATTGCATTTTGATTGTTGTTTTCAATGTCTGTAAAAAATACATGATGTCATCAGATGATATTTCGAGGAAAATATACTGCGCCCGAATCGCAAGAATCTCATGATTACACGAATTCACGTGATAGAATATAAGAGGTTGATTTCCGTATCTATTCGCTTTCGGTTATTTAAAATTTTAATTCGCTGAATAGTTAAATTCAGATCGCAAGTATTCATGGATAACCTGCCCGCTACAGGACTTGGTGATATTGCAAAATTGAAAAAGCAGCATATTTTGCTCCGTGGTTACAAGAGTGCTGAAACAAATTCATGATTCCTGGGAAAAATCAAGGAGTAGCTCTATACCTTGACATAATAACGTTAATTGATTTGAAAATTTAATTTGAAAAGTTATTTTATTGAGATTGCATTTTGATTGTTGTTTTCAATGTCTGTAAGAAGTACCTGATGTCTTTAGCGGATATTTCGGGAAAAATATACTGCGCCTCAATCGCAAGAATTTCATGATTACACGAATTCACGTGATAGAATATAAGAGGTTCATTTCCGTATCTATTCGCTTTCGGTTATTTACAATTTTAATTCGCTTAATAGTTAAATTTAGATCGCAAGTATTTATGGATAACCTGCCCGCTACAGGACTTGGTAATATTGCAAAATTGAAAAATCAGCATATATTGCTGCGTGGTTACAAGAGTGCTGAATCAAATTCGTCACTCCTGGGAAAAATCAAGGAGTAGCTCTATACCTTGACATAATAACGTTAATTGATTTGAAAATTCAATTCGAAAAGTTATTCCATTGAGATTGCATTTTGATTGTTGTTTTCAATGTCTGTAAAAAATACCTGATGTCATCAGATGATATTTCGAGCAAAATATAATGCGCCCCAATCGCAAGAATTTCATGATTGCACGAATTCATGTAATAGAATATGAGAGGTTGATTTCTGTCTCTGTTCGCTTTCGGTTTTTTAAAATTTCAATTGGCTAATTTGTTCAATTTAGATCGCATGTATTCATGGATCACCTGCTCGCTGCAGGACTGAATAATATTGTGAGATTGAAAAATCAGCATATTTTGCTGCGTGGTTATAGGAGTGCTAAAATGATCTCATGACTCCTGGGGAAAATCAAGGAATGGCTCTATATATAGACCTAATAACGTTAATTGATTCCAAAATTTAATTCGAAATGTTATTCTATTGTGATTGCATTTTGATTGATGTGTTCAATGTCTGTAAGGAATACCTGATGTCTTCAGATGATATTTCGGGAAAAATATACTGCGCCCAAATCGCAAGAATCTCATGATTACACGAATTCACGTGATAGAATATAATAGGTTGATTTCTGTCTCTGTTCACTTTCGGTTTTTTTAAAATTTCAATTGGCTGAATAGTTCATTTATGATCGCATGTATTCATGGATAGCCTGCTCGCTGCAGGACTGGGTAATATTGCGAAATTGAAAAATTGACATATTTTGCTACGTGGTTATAAGAGTGCTAAAATGATCTCATGACTCCTGGGAAAAATCAAGGAATGGCTCCATATATTGACATAATAACCTTAATTGACTTGAAAATTCAATTCGAAAAGTTATTCGATTGAGATTGCATTTTGATTGTCTTTTTCAATGTCTGTAAGAAATACCTGATGTCTTCAGATGATATTTCGTGAAAAATATACTGCGCCCCAATCGCAAGAATCTCATGATTACACGAATTCACGTGATAGAATATAATAGGTTGATTTCTGTCTCTTATCACTTTCGGTTTTTTAAAATTTCAATTGGCTGAATAGTTCAATTTAGATCGCATATATTCATGAATAACTTGCTCGCTGCAGGACTGGGTAATATTATGAGATTAAAAAATCAGCATATTTTGCTGCGTGGTTATAGGAGTGCGAAAATGATCTCATGACTCCTGGGGAAAATCAAGGAATGGCTCTATATATAGACCTAATAACGTTAATTGATTCCAAAATAAATTTGAAATGTTATTCTATTGAGATTGCATTTTGATTGATGTTTCCAATGTCTGTAAGAAATACCTGATGTCTTCAGGTGATATTTCAGGAAAAATATCCTGCGCCCCAATCGCAAGAATCTCATGATTACACGAATTCACGTGATAGAATATAATAGGTTGATTTCTGTCTCTGTTCGCTTTCGGTTTTTTTAAAATTTCAATTGGCTGAATAGTTCATTTATGATCGCATGTATTCATGATTAGCCTGCTCGCTGCAGGACTGAGTAATATTGCGAAATTGAAAAATTAGCATATTTTGCTGCGTGGTTATAGGAGTGCTAAAATTATCTCATGACTCCTGGGAAACATCAAGGAATGGCTCTATATATTGACATAATAACCTTAATTGATTTGAAAATTCAATTCGAAAAGTTACTCGATTGAGATTGCATTTTGATTGTTGTTTTCAATGTCTGTAAGAAGTACCTGATGTCTTTAGTTGATATTTCGGGAAAACTATACTGCGCCTCAATCGCAAGAATCTCATGATTACACGAATTCATGTAATAGAATATGAGAGGTTGATTTCTGTCTCTGTTCGCTTTCGGTTTTTTAAAATTTCAATTGGCTGAATAGTTCAATTTAGATCGCATGTATTTATGGATAACCTGCTCACTGCAGGACTGGGTAATATTGTGAGATTGAAAAATCAGCATATTTTGCTGCGTGGTTATGAGAGTGCTAAAATGATCTCATGACTTCTGGGAAAAATCAAGGAATAGCTCTATATATAGAGACCTAATAACGTTAACTGATTCCAAAATTTAATTCGAAAAGTTATTCTATTGAGATTGTATTTTGATTGTCTTTTTCAATGTCTGTAAGAAATACCTGATGCCTTCAGATGATATTTCGTGAAAAATATACTGCGCCCTAATCGCAAGAATCTCATGATTACACGAATTCACGTGATAAAATATTATACGTTGATTTCTGTCTCTGTTCGCTTTCGGTTTTTTAAAATTTCAATTGGCTGAATAGTTCAATTAAGATCGTATGTATTCATGGATAGCCTGCTCGATGCAGGACTGGGTTATATTGCGGAATTGAAAAATTAGCATATTTTGCTGCGTGGTTATAAGAGTGTTAAAATGATTTCATGACTCCTGGGAAAAATCAAGGAATTGCTCTATATATTGACATAATAACCTTATCTGATTTGAAAATTCAATTCGAAGAGTTATTCGATTGAGATTGCATTTTGATTGTCTTTTTCAATGTCTGTAAGAAATACCTGATGTCTTCAGATGATATTTCGTGAAAAATATACTGGGCCCCAATCGCAAGAATCTCATGATTACACGAATTCATGTAATAGAATATGAGAGGTTGATTTCTGTCTCTGTTCGCTTTCGGTTTTTAAGAATTTCAATCGGCTAAATAGTTCAATTCATATCGCATATATTCATGGATAACCTGCTCGCTGCAGGACTGGATAATATTGTGAGATTGAAAAATCAGCATATTTTGCTGCGTGGTTACGAGAGTGCTAAAATGATCTCATGACTTCTGGGAAAAATCAAGGAATGGCTCTATATATTGACATAATAACCTTATCTGATTTGAAAATTCAATTCGAAGAGTTATTCGATTGAGATTGCATTTTGATCGTCTTTTTCAATGTCTGTAAGAAATACTTGATGTCTTCAGATGATATTTCGTGGAAAATATACTTCGACCCAATCGCAAGAATCTCATGATTACACGAATTCACGTGATAGAATATAATAGGTTGATTTCTGTCTCTGTTCGCTTTCGGTTTTTAAAAATTTCAATTCGCTGAACGGTTCATTTTAGATCGCATGTCTTCATGAAGAACTTGCTCGCTGCAGGACTGGGTAATATTGTGAGATTAAAAAATCAGCATATTTTGCTGCGTGGTTATAGGAATGCTAAAATGATCTCATGACTCCTGGGAAAAATCAAGGAATGGCTCTATATATTGACATAATAACGTTAACTGATTTGAAAATTCAATTTGAAAAACTATTCTATTGAGATTGCATTTTCATTGATGTTTTCAATTTCTGTAAGAAATACCTGATGTCTTCAGATGATATTTCGGGAAAAATATACTGCGCCCCAATCGCAAGAATCTCATGATTACACGAATTCACGTGATAGAATATAATAGGTTGATGTCTGTCTCTGTTCGCTTTCGGTTTTCTAAAATTTCAATTAGCTGAATAGTTTAATTTAGATCGCATGTATTCATGGATAGCCTGCTCGCTGCAGGACTGGGTAATATTGCGAAATTGAAAAATAAGCATATTTTCTGCGTGGTTATAGGAGTGCTGAAATAATCTCATGACTCCCGGGGAAAATCAAGGAATGGCTCTATATATTGACATAATAACGTTAATTGATTTAAAAATTCAATTCGAAAAGTAATTCGATTGAGATTGCATTTTGATTGTTGTTTTCAATGTCTGTAAAAAATACCTGATGTCATCAGATGATATTTCGAGGAAAATATACTGCGCCTCAATCGCAAGAATTTCATGATTACACGAATTCACGTGATAGAATATAAGAGGTTCATTTCCGTATCTATTCGCTTTCGGTTATTTACAATTTTAATTCGCTTAATAGTTAAATTTAGATCGCAAGTATTTATGGATAACCTGCCCGCTACAGGACTTGGTAATATTGCAAAATTGAAAAAAAATATATTGCTGCGTGGTTACAAGAGTGCTGAATCAAATTCGTCACTCCTGGGAAAAATCAAGGAGTAGCTCTATACCTTGACATAATAACGTTAATTGATTTGAAAATTCAATTCGAAAAGTTATTCCATTGAGATTGCATTTTGATTGTTGTTTTCAATGTCTGTAAAAAATACCTGATGTCATCAGATGATATTTCGAGCAAAATATAATGCGCCCCAATCGCAAGAATTTCATGATTGCACGAATTCATGTAATAGAATATGAGAGGTTGATTTCTGTCTCTGTTCGCTTTCGGTTTTTTAAAATTTCAATTGGCTAATTTGTTCAATTTAGATCGCATGTATTCATGGATCACCTGCTCGCTGCAGGACTGGGTAATATTGTGAGATTGAAAAATCAGCATATTTTGCTGCGTGGTTATAGGAGTGCTAAAATGATCTCATGACTCCTGGGGAAAATCAAGGAATGGCTCTATATATAGACCTAATAACGTTAATTGATTCCAAAATTTAATTCGAAATGTTATTCTATTGTGATTGCATTTTGATTGATGTGTTCAATGTCTGTAAGGAATACCTGATGTCTTCAGATGATATTTCGGGAAAAATATACTGCGCCCAAATCGCAAGAATCTCATGATTACACGAATTCACGTGATAGAATATAATAGGTTGATTTCTGTCTCTGTTCGCTTTCGGTTTTTTCAAAATTTCAATTGGCTGAATAGTTCATTTATGATCGCATGTATTCATGGATAGCCTGCTCGCTGCAGGACTGGGTAATATTGCGAAATTGAAAAATTGACATATTTTGCTACGTGGTTATAAGAGTGCTAAAATGATCTCATGACTCCTGGGAAAAATCAAGGAATGGCTCCATATATTGACATAATAACCTTAATTGATTTGAAAATTCAATTCGAAAAGTTATTCGATTGAGATTGCATTTTGATTGTCTTTTTCAATGTCTGTAAGAAATACCTGATGTCTTCAGATGATATTTCGTGAAAAATATACTGCGCCCCAATCGCAAGAATCTCATGATTACACGATTTCACGTGATAGAATATAATAGGCTGATTTCTGTCTCTGTTCGCTTTCGGTTTTCTAAAATTTCAATTCGCTGAACAGTTCAATTTAGATCACATGTATTCCTGGATAGCCTGCTCGCTGCAGGACTGGGTAATATTGCGAAATTGAAAAATTAGCATATTTTGCTGCGTGGTTATAAGAGTGCTAAAATGATCTCATGACTCCTGGGAAAAATCAAGGAATGGCTCTATATATTGGCATAATAACGTTAACTGATTTGTAAATTCAATTTGAAAAACTATTCTATTGAGATTGCATTTTGATTGATGTTTTCAATTTCTATAAGAAATACCTGACGTCTTCAGATGATATTTCGGGAAAAATATACGGCGCCCCAATCGCATGAATCTCATGATTACACGAATTCACGTGATAGAATAAAAAAGGTTGATTTTCGTATCTATTCACTTTCGGTTATTTAAAATTTTAATTTGCTGAATAGTTAAATTTAGATCGCAAGTATTTATGGATAACCTGCCCGCTACAGGACTTGGTAATATTGCAAAATTAAAAAATCAGCATATTTTGCTTCGTGGATATAGGAGTGCTAAAATGATCTCATGACTCCCGGGGAAAATCAAGGAATAGCTCTATACCTTGACATAATAACGTTAATTGATTTGAAAATTTAATTCGAAAAGTTATTTTATTGAGATTGCATTTTGATTGTCTTTTTCAATGTCTGTAAGAAATACCTGATGTCTTCAGATGATATTTCGGGAAAAATATACTGCGCCTCAATCGCAAGAATCTCATGATTACACGAATTCATGTAATAGAATATAATAGGTTGATTTCAGTCTCTGTTCGCTTTCTGTTTTTTCAAATGTTAATTGGCTAGATAGTTCAATTTAGATCGCATGTATTCATGTATAACCTGCTCGCTGCAGGTCTGAGTAATATTGTGAGATTGAAAAATCAGCATATTTTGCTGCGTGGTTATAGGAGTGCTAAAATGATCTCATGACTCCTGGGAAAAATCAAGGAATGGCTCTATATATTGACATAATAAACTTAATTGATTCCAAAATTTAATTCGAAAAGTTATTCTATTGAGATTGCATTTTGATTGTTGTTGTCAATGTCTGTAAAAAATACTTGATGTCATCAGATGATATTTCGAGGAAAATATACTGCGCCCAAATCGCAAGAATTTCATGATTACACGAATTCACGTGATAGAATATAATAGCTTTATTTCTGTCTCTGTTCGCTTTCGGTTTATGAAAATTTCAATTGGCTGAATAGTTCAATTAAGATCGCATGTATTCATGGATAGCCTGCTCGCTGCAGGACTGGTTAATATTGTAAAATTGAAAAATTAGCATATTTTGCTGGGTGGTTATAAGAGTGCTAAAATGATCTCATGACTCCTGGGAAAAATCAAGGAATCGCTCTATATATTGACATAATAACCTTAATTGATTTAAAAATTAAATTCGATAAGTTATTCGATTGAGATTGCATTTTGATTGTTGTTGTCCATGTCTGTAAAAAATACTTGATGTCATCAGATGATATTTCGAGGAAAATATACTGCGCCCAAATCGCAAGAATTTCATGATAACACGAATTCACAAGATAGAATATAAGAGGTTAATTTACGTATCTATTCGCTTGCGGTTATTTAAAATTTGAATTCGCTGAATAGTTAAATTTAGATCGCAAGTATTCATGGATAACCTGCCCGCTACAGGACTTGGTAATATTGCAAAATTGAAAAATCAGCATATTTTGCTGCGTGGTAACAAGAGTGCTGAAACAAATTCATGACTCGTGGGAAAAATCAAGGAGTAGCTCTATACCTTGACATAATAACGTTAATTGATTTGCAAATTCAATTCGAAAAGTTATTCGATTGAGATTGCATTTTGATTGTTGTTTTCAATGTCTGTAAAAAATACCTGATGTCATCAGATGATATTTCGAGGAAAATATACTGCGCCCCAATCGCAAGAATTTCATGGTTACACGAATTCATGTAATAGAATATTAGAGGTTGATTTCTGTCTCTCTTCGCTTTCGGTTCTTTAAAATTTCGAATGGCTGAATAGATCAATTTAGATCGCATATATTCATGAATAACTTGCTCGCTGCAGGACTGGGTAATATTGTGAGATTAAAAAATCAGCATATTTTGCTGCGTGGTTATAGGAGTGCGAAAATGATCTCATGACTCCTGGGGAAAATCAAGGAATGGCTCTATATATAGACCTAATAACGTTAATTGATTCCAAAATAAATTTGAAATGTTATTCTATTGAGATTGCATTTTGATTGATGTTTCCAATGTCTGTCAGAAATACCTGATATCTTTAGTTGATATTTCGGGAAAACTATACTGCGCCTCAATCGCAAGAATCTCATGATTACACGAATTCATGTAATAGAATATGAGAGGTTGATTTCTGTCTATGTTCGCTTTCGGTTTTTTAAAATTTCAATTGGCTGAATAGTTCAATTTGGATCGCATGTATTTATGGATAACCTGCTCGCTGCAGGACTGGGTAATATTGTGAGATTGAAAAATCAGCATATTTTGCTGCGTGGTATTGAGAGTGCTAAAATTATCTCATGACTCCTGGGAAAAATCAAGGAATGGCTCTATATATTGACATAATAAACTTAATTGATTCCAAAATTTAATTCGAAAAGTTATTCTATTGAGATTGCATTTTGATTGTCTTTTTCAATGTCTGTAAGAAATACCTGATGTCTTCAGATGATATTTCGTGGAAAATATACTGCGCCCCAATCGCAAGAATCTCATGATTACACGAATTCACGTGATAGAATATAATAGGTTGATTTCTGTCTCTTATCGCTTTCGGTTTTTTGAAATTTCAATTGGCTGAATAGTTCAATTTAGATCGCATATATTCATGAATAACTTGCTCGCTGCAGGACTGGGTAATATTGTGAAATTAAAAAATCAGCATATTTTGCTGCGTGGTTATAGGAGTGCGAAAATGATCTCATGACTCCTGGGGAAAATCAAGGAATGGCTCTATATATAGACCTAATAACGTTAATTGATTCCAAAATAAATTTGAAATGTTATTCTATTGAGATTGCATTTTGATTGATGTTTCCAATGTCTGTAAGAAATACCTGATGTCTTCAGATGATATTTCGGGAAAAATATACTGCGCCCTAATCGCAAGAATCTCATGATTACACGAATTCACGTGATAGAATATAATAGGTTGATGTCTGTCTCTGTTCGCTTTCGGTTTTCTAAAATTTCAATTGGCTGAATAGTTTAATTTGGATCGCATGTATTCATGGATAGCCTGCTCGCTGCAGGACTGAGTAATATTGCGAAATTGAAAAATTAGCATATTTTGCTGCGTGGTTATAGGAGTGCTAAAATTATCTCTTGACTCCTGGGAAACATCAAGGAATGGCTCTATATATTGACATAATAACCTTAATTGATTTGAAAATTAAATTCGAAAAGTTACTCGATTGAGATTGCATTTTGATTGTTGTTTTCAATGTCTGTAAGAAGTACCTGATGTCTTTAGTTGATATTTCGGGAAAACTATACTGCGCCTCAATCGCAAGAATCTCATGATTACACGAATTCATGTAATAGAATATGAGAGGTTGATTTCTGTCTCTGTTCGCTTTCGGTTTTTTAAAATTTCAATTGGCTGAATAGTTCGATTTAGATCGCATGTATTTATGGATAACCTGCTCGCTGCAGGACTGGGTAATATTGTGAGATTGAAAAATCAGCATATTTTGCTGCGTGGTTATGAGAGTGCTAAATTGATCTCATGACTTCTGGGAAAAATCAAGGAATAGCTCTATATATAGAGACCTAATAACGTTAACTGATTCCAAAATTTAATTCGAAAAGTTATTCTATTGAGATTGTATTTTGATTGTCTTTTTCAATGTCTGTAAGAAATACCTGATGCCTTCAGATGATATTTCGTGAAGAATATACTGCGCCCTAATCGCAAGAATCTCATGATGACACGAATTCACGTGATAAAATATTATACGTTGATTTCTGTCTCTGTTCGCTTTCGGTTTTTTTAAATTTCAATTGGCTGAATAGTTTAACTAAGATCGTATGTATTCATGGATAGCCTGCTCGATGCAGGACTGAGTTATATTGCGGAATTGAAAAATTAGCATATGTTGCTGCGTGGTTATAAGAGTGTTAAAATGATTTCATGACTCCTGGGAAAAATCAAGGAATGGCTCTATATATTGACATAATAACCTTATCTGATTTGAAAATTCAATTCGAAGAGTTATTCGATTGAGATTGCATTTTGATTGTTGTTTTCAATGTCTGTAAAAAATACCTGATGTCATCAGATGATATTTCGAGGAAAATATACTGCGCCCCAATCGCAAGAATTTCATGGTTACACGAATTTATGTAATAGAATATTAGAGGTTGATTTCTGTCTCTCTTCGCTTTCGGTTTTTTAAAATTTCAATTGGCTGCAGAGTTCAATTTAGATCGCATATATTCATGAATAACTTGCTCGCTGCAGGACTGGGTAATATTGTGAGATTAAAAAATCAGCATATTTTGCTGCGTGGTTATAGGAGTGCGCAAATGATCTCATGACTCCTGGGGAAAATCAAGGAATGGTCTATATATAGACCTAATAACGTTAATTGATTCCAAAATTAAATTCGAAATGTTATTCTATTGAGATTGCATTTTGATTGATTATTTCAATGTCTGTAAGAAATACCTGATGTCTTCAGATGATATTTCGGGAAAAATATACTGCGCCCCAATCGCAAGAATCTCATGATTACACGAATTCATGTAATAGAATATGAGAGGTTGATTTCTGTCTCTGTTCGCTTTCGGGTTTTTAAAATTTCAATTGGCTGAATAGTTTAATTTAGATCGCATGTATTCATGGATAACCTGCTCGCTGCAGGACTCGGTAATATTGTGAGATTAAAAAATCAGCATATTTTGCTGCGTGGTTATAGGAGTGCTAAAATGATCTCATGACTCCTGGGAAAAATCAAGGAATGGCTCTATATATTGACATAATAACGTTAACTGATTTGAAAATTCAATTTGAAAAACCATTCTATTGAGATTGCATTTTGATTGATGTTTTCAATTTCTCTAAGAAATACCTGATGTCTTCAGATGAAATTTCGGGAAAAATATACTGCGCCCCAATCGCAAGAATCTCATGATTACACGAATTCACGTGATAGAATATAATAGGTTGATGTCTGTCTCTGTTCGCTTTCGGTTTTCTAAAATTTCAATTGTCTGAATAGTAAAATTTAGATCGCATGTATTCATAGATAGCCTGCTCGCTGCAGGACTGGGTAATATTGCGAAATTGAAAAATAAGCATATTTTCTGCGTGGTTATAAGAGTGCTAAAATGATCTCATGACTCCTGGAAAAAATCAAGAAATGGCTCTATATATTGACATAATAACGTTAATTGATTTAAAAATTCAATTCGAAAAATTATTCGATTGAGATTGCATTTTGATTGTTGTTTTCAATGTCTGTAAAAAATACCTGATGTCATCAGATGATATTTCGAGGAAAATATACTGCGCCCCAATCGCTAGAATTTCATGATTACACGAATTCACGTGATAGAATATAAGAGGTTGATTTCCGTATCTATTCGCTTTCGGTTATTTAAAATTTAATTCGCTGAATAGTTAAATTTAGATTGCAAGTATTTATGGATTACCTGCCCGCTACAGGACTTGGTAATATTGCAAAATTGACAAAGCAGCATATTTTGCTGCGTGGTTACAAGAGTGCTGAAACAAATTCATGACTCCTGGGAAAAATCAAGGACTAGCTCTATACGTTGACATAATAACGTTCATTGATTTGAAAATTCAATTCGAAAAGTTATTTTATTGAGATTGCATTTTGATTGTTGTTTTCAATGTCTGTAAGAAGTACCTGATGTCTTTAGCGGATATTTCGGGAAAAATATACTGCGCCTCAATCGCAAAAAACTCATGGTTACACGAATTCATGTATTAGAATATGAGAGGTTGATTTCTGTCTCTGTTCGCTTCCGGTTTTTTAAAATTTCAATTGGCTGAATAGTTCAATTTAGATCGCATGTATTCATGGATAACCTGCTCGCTGCAGGACTGGGTAATATTGTGAGATTGAAAAATCAGCATATTTTGCTGCGTGGTTATGAGAGTTCTAAAATGATCTCATGAATCCTGGGAAAAATCAAGGAATAGCTCTATATATAGAGACCTAATAACGTTAATTGATTCCAAAATTAAATTCGAAAAGTTATTCTATTGAGATTGCATTTTCATTGTCTTTTTCAATTTCTGTAAGAAATACCTGATGTCTTCAGATGATATTTCGTGAAAAATTTACTGCGCCTTAATCGCAAGAATCTCATGATTACACGAATTCACGTGATAGAATATAATAGGTTAATTTCTGTCTTTGTTCGCTTTCGGTTTTTTAAAATTTCAATTGGCTGAATAGTTCAATTTAGATCTCATGTATTCATGGATAACCTGCTCGCTGCAGGACTGGGCAATATTGTGAGATTGAAAAATCAGCATATCTTGCTGCGAGGTTATGAGAGTGCTAAAATGATCTCATGACTCCTGGAAAAAATCAAGGAATGGCTCTATATATAGAGACCTAATAACGTTAATTGATTCCAAAATTTAATTCGAAAAGTTATTCTATTGAGATTGCATATTGATTGTCTTTTTCAATGTCTGTAAGAAATACCTGATGTCTTCAGATGATATTTCGTGAAAAATATACTGCGCCCCAATCGCAAGAATCTCATGATTACACGAATTCACGTGATAAAATATAATAGGTTGATTTCTGTCTCTGTTCGCTGTCGTATTTTTAAAATTTCAATTGGCTGAATAGTTCAATTTAGATCGCATGTATCCATGGATAGCCTGCTCGCTGCAAGACTGGGTAATATTGCGAAATTGAAAAATTAGCATATTTTGCTGCGTAGTCATAAGAGTGCTGAAATGATCTCATGACTCCTGGGAACAATCAAGGATTGGCTCTATATATTGACATAATAACCTTAATTGATTTGAAAATTCAATTCGAAAAGTTATTCGATTGAGATTGCTTTTTGATTGTTGTTTTCTATGTCTGTAAGTAGTACCTGATGTCTTTAGCGGATATTTCGGGAAAAATATACTGCGCCTCAATCGCAAGAATCTCATGATTACACAAATTCATGTAATAACATATGAGAGGATGATTTCTGTCTCTGTTCGCTTTCGGTTTTTTCAAATTTCAATTCGCTGAACATTTCAATTTAGATCGCATGTATTCATATATAACTTGCTCGCTGCAGGACTGGGTAATATTGTGAGATTTAAAAATCAGCATATTTTGCTGCGTTGTTATAAGAGTACTAAAATGATCTTATGACTCCTGGGAAAAATCAAGGAATGGCTCTATATATTGACATAATAACGTTAACTTATTTGAAAATTCAATTTGAAAAACTATTCTATTGAGATTGCATTTTGATTTATGTTTTCAATTTCTGTAAGAAATACCTGATGTCTTCAGATGATATTTCGGGAAAAATATACTGCGCCCGAATAGCAAGAATCTCATAACTACACGAATTCACGTGATAGAATATAATAGGTTGATTTCTGTCTTTGTTCGCTTTCGGTTTTTTAAAATTTCAATTGGCTGAATAGTTCGATTAAGATCGCATGTATTCATGGATAGCCTGCTCGCTGCAGAACTGGGTAATATTGCGAAATTGAAAAATCAGCATATTTTGCTGCGTAGTTATAGGAGTTCTGAAATGATCTCATGACTCCCGGGGAAAATCAAGGAATGGCTCTATATATTGACATAATAACGTTAATTGATTTGAAAATTCAATTCGAAAAGTTATTCGATTGAGATTGCATTTTGATTGTTGTTTTCAATGTCTGTAAAAAATACCTGATGTCATCAGATGATATTTCGAGGGAAAAATACTGCGCCCCAATCGCAAGAATTTCATGATTACACGAATTCACGTGATAGAATATAAGAGGTTGATTTCCGTATCTATTCGCTTTCAGTTATTTAAAATTTTAATTCGCTGAATAGTTTTATTTAGATCGCAAGTATTCATGGATAACCTGCCCGCTACAGGACTGGGTAATATTGTGAAATAAAAAATCAGCATTTTTTGCTCCGTGGTTATAGGAGTGCTAAAATGATCTCATGACTCCCGGGGAAAATCAAGGAATTGCTCTATATATTGACATAATAACGTTAATTGATTTGAAAATTTAATTCGAAGAGTGATTCGATTGAGATTGCATTTTGATCGTTGTTTTCAATGTCTGTAAAAAATACCTGATGTCATCAGATGATATTTCGAGGAAAAAATACTGCGCCCCAATCGCAAGAATTTCATGATTACACGAATTCACGTGATAAAATATGAGAGGTTGATTTCCGTATCTTTTCGCTTTCTGTTATTTAAAATATTAATTCGCTGAATAGTTAAATTTAGATCGCCAGTATTCATGGATAACCTGCCCGCTACAGAACTTGGTAATATTGCAAAATTAAAAAATCAGCATATTTTGCTGCGTGGTTACGAGAGTGCTGAACCAAATTCATGACTCCTGGGAAAAATCAAGGAGAAGCTCTATACCTTGACATAATAACGTTAATTGATTTGAAAATTTAATTCGAAAAGTTATTTTATTGAGATTGCATTTTGATTGTTGTTTTCAATGTCTGTAAGAAGTACCTGATGTCTTTAGCGGATATTTCGGGAAAAATATACTGCGCCTCAATAGCAAGAATCTCATGAGTACACGAATTCATGTAATAGAATATGAGAGGTTGATTTCTGTCTCTGTTCGCTTTCGGTTTTTTCAAATTTCAATTCGCTGAACATTTCAATTTAGATCGCATGTATTCATGAATAACTTGCTCGCTGCAGGACTGGGTAATATTGTTAGATTCAAAAATCAGCATATTTTGCTGCGTTGTTATAGGAGTTCTAAAATGATCTTATGACTCCTGGGAAAAATCAAGGAATAGCTCTATATATTGACATAATAACGTTAACTGATTTGAAAATTCAATTTGAAAAACTATTCTATTGAGATTGCATTTTGATTGTTGTTTTTAATTTCTGTAAAAAATACCTGATGTCTTCAGATGATATTTCGGGAAAAATATACTGCGCCCGAATCGCAAGAATCTCATAATTACACGAAATCACGTGATAGAATATAATAGGTTGATTTCTGTCTTTGTTCGCTTTCGGTTTTTTAAAATTTCAATTGGCTGAATAGTTCAATTAAGATCGCATGTATTCATGGATAGCCTGCTCGCCGCAGAACTGGGTAATATTGCGAAATTGAAAAATCAGCATATTTTGCTGCGTAGTTATAGGAGTGCTGAAATGATCTCATGACTCCCGGGGAAAATCAAGGAATGGCTCTATATATTGACATAAGAACGTTAATTGATTTGAAAATTCAATTCGAAAAGTTATTCGATTGAGATTGCATTTTGATTGTTGTTTTCAATGTCTGTAAAAAATACCTGATATCATCAGATGATATTTCGAGGAAAAAATACTGCGCCCCAATCGCAAGAATTTCATGATTACACGAATTTACGTGATAGAATATTAGAGGTTGATTTCCGTATCTATTCTCTTTCGGTTATTTAAAATTTTAATTCGCTGAATAGTTTAATTTAGATCGCAAGTATTCATGGATAACCTGCCCGCTACAGGACTGGGTAATATTGTGAGATTAAAAAATCAGCATTTTTTGCTGCGTGGTTATTGGAGTGCTAAAATGATCTCATGGCTCCCGGGGAAAATCAAGGAATTGCTCTATATATTGACATAATAACGTTAATTGATTTGAAAATTCAATTCGAAAAGTTATTCGATTGAGATTGCATTTTGATTGTTGTTTTCAATGTCTGTAAAAAATACCTGATGTCATCAGATGATATTTCGAGGAAAAAATACTGCGCCCCAACCGCAAGAATTTCATGATTACACGAATTCACGTGATAAAATATGAGAGGTTGATTTCCGTACCTTTTCGCTTTCTGTTATTTAAAATATTAATTCGCTGAATAGTTCAATTTAGATCGCAAGTATTCATGGATAACCTGCCCGCTACAGAACTTGTTAATATTGAAAAATTAAAAAATCAGCATATTTTGCTGCGTGGTTACGAGAGTTCTGAACCAAATTCATGACTCCTGGGAAAAATCAAGGAGTAGCTCTATACCTTGACATAATAACGTTTATTGATTTGAAAATTTAATTCGAAAAGTTATTTTATTGAGATTGCATTTTGATTGTTGTTTTCAATGTCTGTAAGAAGTACCTGACGTCTTTAGCGGATATTTCGGGAAAAATATACTGCGCCTCAATCGCAAGAATCTCATGAGTACACGAATTCATGTAATAGAATATGAGAGGTTGATTTCTGTCTTCTTTCGCTTTCGGTTTTTTCAAATTTCAATTCGCTGAACATTTCAATTTAGATCGCATGTATTCATGAATAACTTGCTCGCTGCAGGACTGGGTAATATTGTGAGATTCAAAAATCAGCATATTTTGCTGCGTTGTTATAGGAGTGCTAAAATGATCTTATGACTCCTGGGAAAAATCAAGGAATGGCTCTATATATTGACATAATAACGTTAACTGATTTGAAAATTCAATTTGAAAAACTATTCTATTGAGATTGCATTTTGATTGATGTTTTCAATTTCTGTAAAAAATACCTGATGTCTTCAGATGATATTTCGGGAAAAATATACTGCGCCTCAATCGCAAGAATCTCATGATTACACGAATTCATGTAATAGAATATGAGAGGTTGATTTCTGTCTCTGTTCGCTTTCGGTTTTTTAAAATTTCAATTGGCTAAATAGTTCAATTGAGATCGCATGTATTCATTGATAACCTGCTCGCTGCAGGACTGGGTAAGATTGTGAGATTGAAAAATCAGCATATTTTGCTGCGTGGTTATAAAAGTGCTAAAATGATCTCATGACTCCTGGGAAAAATCAAGGAATGGCTCTATATATAGAGACCTAATAACGTTAATTGATTCCAAAATTTAATTCGAAAAGTTATTCTATTGAGATTGCATTTTGATTGTCTTTTTCAATGTCTGTAAGAAATACCTGATGTTTTCATATGATATTTCGGAAAAAATATACTGCGCCCTAATCGCTAGAATCTCATGATTACACGAATTCACGTGAGAGAATATCATAGGGTGATTTCTGTCTCAGTTCGCTTTCGGTTTTTTAAAATTTCAATTAGCTGAATAGTTCAATTAAGATCGCATGTATATATGGATAGCCTGCTCGCTGCAGGACTAGGTAATATTGCGAAATTGAAAAATTAGCATATTTTGCTGCGTGGTTACAAGAATGCTAAAATGATCTCATGACTCCTGGGAAAAATCAAGGAATAGCTCTATATATTGACATAATAACCTTAATTGATTTGAAAATTCAATTCGAAAAGTTATTCGATTGAGATTGCATTTGGTTGTCTTTTTCAATGTCTGTAAGAAATTCCTGATGTCTTCAGATGATATTTCGTGAAAAATATACTGCGCCCTAATCGCAAGAATCTCATGATTACACGAATTCACGTGATAGAATATAATAGGTTGATTTCTGTCTCTGTTCGCTTTCGGTTTTTCAAAATTTCTATTCGCTAAACAGTTCAATTTAGATCGCATGTCTTCATGAATAACTTGCTCGCTGCAGGACTGGGTAATATTGTGAGATGAATAAATCAGCATATTTTGCTGCGTGGTTATAGAAGTGCTAAAATGATCTCATGACTCCTGGGAAAAATCAAGGAATGGCTCTATATATTGACATAATAAAGTTAACTGATTTGAAAATTCAATTTGAAAAACTATTCTATTAAGATTGCATTATGATTGATGTTTTCAATTTCTGTAAGAAATACCTGATGTCTTCAGATGATATTTCGGGAAAAATATACTGCGCCTCAATCGCAAGAATCTCATGATTACACGAATTCATGTAATAGAATATGAGAGGTTGATTTCTGTCTCTGTTCGCTTTCGTTTTTTTAAAATTTCAATTAGCTGAATAGTTCAATTAAGATCGCATGTATATATGGATAGCCTGCTCGCTGCAGGACTAGGTAATATTGCGAAATTGAAAAATTAGCATATTTTGCTGCGTGGTTATAAGACTGCGAAACGATCTCATGACTCCTGGGAAAAATCAAGGAATGGCTCTATATATTGACATAATAACCTTAATTGATTTGAAAATTCAATTCGAAAAGTTATTCGATTGAGATTGCATTTGGTTGTCTTTTTCAATGTCTGTAAGAAATTCCTGATGTCTTCAGATGATATTTCGTGAAAAATATACTGCGCCTCAATCGCAAGAAACTAATGATTACACGAATTCATGTAATAGAATATGAGAGGTTGATTTCTGTCTCTGTTCGCTTCCGGTTTTTTAAAATTTCAATTGGCTGAATAGTTCAATTTAGATCGCATGTATTCATGGATAACCTGCTCGCTGCAGGACTGGGTAATATTGTGAGATTGAAAAAACAGCATATTTTGCTGCTTGGTTATGAGAGTTTTAAAATGATCTCATGAATCCTGGGAAAAATCAAGGAATGGCTCTATATATAGAGACCGAATAACGTTAATTAATTCCAAAATTAAATTCGAAAAGTTATTCTATTGAGATTGCATTTTCATTGTCTTTTTCAATGTTTGTAAGAAATACCTGATGTCTTCAGATGATATTTCGTGAAAAATATACTGCGCCCGAATCGCAAGAATCTCATGATTACACGAATTCACGTGATAGAATATAATAGGTTGATTTCTGTCTCTGTTCGCTTTCGGTTTTTCAAAATTTCTATTCGCTAAACAGTTCAATTTAGATCGCATGTCTTCATGAATAACTTGCTCGCTGCAGGACTGGGTAATATTGTGAGATAAATAAATCAGCATATTTTGCTGCGTGGTTATAGAAGTGCTAAAATGATCTCATGACTCCTGGGGAAAATTAAGGAATGGCTCGATATATTGACATAATAATGTTAATTGATTTGAAAATTCAATTCGAAAAGTGATTCGATTGAGATTGCATTTTGATTGTTGTTTTCAATGTCTGTAAAAAATACCTGATATCATCAGATGATATTTCGAGGAAATAATACTGCGCCCTAATCGCAAGAATTTCATGATTACACGAATTCACGTGATAGAATATAAGAGGTTGATTTCCGTATCTATTCGCTTTCGGTTATTTAAAATTTTAATTCGCTGAATTGTTAAATTTAGATCGCAAGTATTCATGGATAACCTGCCCGCTACAGGACTTGGTAATATTGCAAAATTGAAAAAGCAGCATATTTTGCTCCGTGGTTACAAGAGTGCTGAAACAAATTCATGATTCCTGGGAAAAATCAAGGAGTAGCTCTATACCTTGACATAATAACGTTAATTGATTTGAAAATTTAATTCGAAAAGTTATTTTATTGAGATTGCATTTTGATTGTTGTTTTCAATGTCTGTAAGAAGTACCTGATGTCTTTAGCGGATATTTCGGGAAAAATATACTGCGCCTCAATCGCAAGAAACTCATGATTACACAAATTTATGTAATAGAATATGAGAGGTTGATTTCTGTCTCTGTTCGCTTCCGGTTTTTTAAAATTTCAATTGGCTGAATAGTTCAATTTAGATCGCATGTATTCATGGATAACCTGCTCGCTGCAGGACTGGGTAATATTGTGAGATTGAAAAATCAGCATATTTTGCTGCGTGGTTATAAGAGTTCTAAAATGATCTCATGAATTTTGGGAAAAATCAAGGAATGGCTCTATATATAGAGCCCTAATAACGTTAATTGATTCCAAAATTAAATTCGAAAAGTTAATCTATTGGGATTGCATTTTCATTGTCTTTTTCAATGTCTGTAAGAAATACCTGATGTCTTCAGATGATATTTCGTGAAAAATATACTGCGCCTTAATCGCAAGAATCTCATGATTACACGAATTCAAGTGATAGAATATAATAGGTTGATTTCTGTCTTTGTTCGCTTTCGGTTTTTTAAAATTTCAATTGGCTGACTAGTTCAATTTAGATCGCATGTATCCACGGATAGCCTGCTCGCTGCAGAATTGAGTAATATTGCGAAATTGAAAAATCAGCATATTTTGCTGCGTAGTTATAGGAGTGCTGAAATGATCTCATGACTCCCGGGGAAAATCAAGGAATGGCTCTATATATTGACATAATAACGTTAATTGATTTGAAAATTCAATTCGAAAAGTTATTCGATTGAGATTCCATTTTGATTGTTGTTTTCAATGTCTGTAAAAAATACCTGATGTCATCAGATGATATTTCGAGGAAAAAATACTGCGCCCCAATCGCAAGAATTTCATGATTACACGAATTCACGTGATAGAATATAAGAGGTTGATTTCCGTATCCATTCGCTGTCGGTTATTTAAAATTTTAATTCGCTGAATAGTTTAATTTAGATCGCAAGTATTTATGAATAACCTGCCCGCTACAGGACTGGATAATATTGTGAGATTAAAAAATCAGCATTTTTTGCTGCGTGGTTATAGGAGTGCTAAAATGATCTCATGACTCCCGGGGAAAATCAAGGAATTGCTCTATATATAGAGACCTAATAACGTTAATTGATTCCAAAATTTAATTCGAAAAGTTATTCTATTGAGATTGCATTTTGATTGATGTTTTCAATTTTTGTAAGAAATACCTGATGTCTTCAGATGATATTTCGGAAAAAATATACTGCGCCTCAATCGCAAAAATCTCATGATTACAAGAATTCATGTAATAGAATATGAGAGGTTGATTTCTGTCTCTGTTCGCTTTCGGTTTTTTAAAATTTCAATTGGCTAAATAGTTCAATTGAGATCGCATGTATTCATTGATAACCTGCTCGCTGCAGGACTGGGTAAGATTGTGAGATTGAAAAATCAGCATATTTTGCTGCGTGGTTATGAGAGTGCTAAAATGATCTTATGACTCCTGGGAAAAATCAAGGAATGGCTCTATATATAGAGACCTAATAACGTTAATTGATTCCAAAATTTAATTCGAAAAGTTATTCTATTGAGATTGCATTTTGATTGTCTTTTTCAATGTCTTTAAAAAATACCTGATATCATCAGATGATATTTCGAGGAAAATATACTGCGCCCTAATCGCAAGAATTTCATGATTACACGAATTCACGTGATAGAATATAAGAGGTTGATTTCCGTATCTATTCGCTTTCGGTTATTTAAAATTTTAATTCGCTGAATTGTTAAATTTAGATCGCAAGTATTCATGGATAACCTGCCCGCTACAGGACTTGCTAATATTGCAAAATTGAAAAAGCAGCATATTTTGCTGCGTGGTTACAAGAGTGCTGAAACAAATTCATGATTCCTGGGGAAAATCAAGGAGTAGCTCTATACCTTGACATTATAACGTTAATTGATTTATAATTTATTTCGAAAAGTTATTTTATTGAGATTGCATTTTGATTGTTGTTTTTAATGTCTGTAAGAAGTACCTGATGTCTTTAGCGGATATTTCGGGAAAAATATACTGCGCCTCAATCGCAAGAAACTAATGATTACACGAATTCATGTAATAGAATATGAGAGGTTGATTTCTGTCTCTGTTCGCTTCCGGTTTTTTAAAATTTCAATTGGCTGAATAGTTCAATTTAGATCGCATGTATTCATGGATAACCTGCTCGCTGCAGGACTGGGTAATATTGTGAGATTGAAAAAACAGCATATTTTGCTGCTTGGTTATGAGAGTTTTAAAATGATCTCATGAATCCTGGGAAAAATCAAGGAATGGCTCTATATATAGAGACCGAATAACGTTAATTAATTCCAAAATTAAATTCGAAAAGTTATTCTATTGAGATTGCATTTTCATTGTCTTTTTCAATGTTTGTAAGAAATACCTGATGTCTTCAGATGATATTTCGTGAAAAATATACTGCGCCCGAATCGCAAGAATCTCATGATTACACGAATTCACGTGATAGAATATAATAGGTTGATTTCTGTCTCTGTTCGCTTTCGGTTTTTCAAAATTTCTATTCGCTAAACAGTTCAATTTAGATCGCATGTCTTCATGAATAACTTGCTCGCTGCAGGACTGGGTAATATTGTGATATAAATAAATCAGCATATTTTGCTGCGTGGTTATAGAAGTGCTAAAATGATCTCATGACTCCTGGGGAAAATTAAGGAATGGCTCGATATATTGACATAATAATGTTAATTGATTTGAAAATTCAATTCGAAAAGTGATTCGATTGAGATTGCATTTTGATTGTTGTTTTCAATGTCTGTAAAAAATACCTGATATCATCAGATGATATTTCGAGGAAATAATACTGCGCCCTAATCGCAAGAATTTCATGATTACACGAATTCACGTGATAGAATATAAGAGGTTGATTTCCGTATCTATTCGCTTTCGGTTATTTAAAATTTTAATTCGCTGAATTGTTAAATTTAGATCGCAAGTATTCATGGATAACCTGCCCGCTACAGGACTTGGTAATATTGCAAAATTGAAAAAGCAGCATATTTTGCTCCGTGGTTACAAGAGTGCTGAAACAAATTCATGATTCCTGGGAAAAATCAAGGAGTAGCTCTATACCTTGACATAATAACGTTAATTGATTTGAAAATTTAATTCGAAAAGTTATTTTATTGAGATTGCATTTTGATTGTTGTTTTCAATGTCTGTAAGAAGTACCTGATGTCTTTAGCGGATATTTCGGGAAAAATATACTGCGCCTCAATCGCAAGAAACTCATGATTACACAAATTTATGTAATAGAATATGAGAGGTTGATTTCTGTCTCTGTTCGCTTCCGGTTTTTTAAAATTCCAATTGGCTGAATAGTTCAATTTAGATCGCATGTATTCATGGATAACCTGCTCGCTGCAGGACTGGGTAATATTGTGAGATTGAAAAATCAGCATATTTTGCTGCGTGGTTATAAGAGTTCTAAAATGATCTCATGAATTTTGGGAAAAATCAAGGAATGGCTCTATATATAGAGCCCTAATAACGTTAATTGATTCCAAAATTAAATTCGAAAAGTTATTCTATTGGGATTGCATTTTCATTGTCTTTTTCAATGTCTGTAAGAAATACCTGATGTCTTCAGATGATATTTCGTGAAAAATATACTGCGCCTTAATCGCAAGAATCTCATGATTACACGAATTCAAGTGATAGAATATAATAGGTTGATTTCTGTCTTTGTTCGCTTTCGGTTTTTTAAAATTTCAATTGGCTGACTAGTTCAATTTAGATCGCATGTATCCACGGATAGCCTGCTCGCTGCAGAATTGAGTAATATTGCGAAATTGAAAAATCAGCATATTTTGCTGCGTAGTTATAGGAGTGCTGAAATGATCTCATGACTCCCGGGGAAAATCAAGGAATGGCTCTATATATTGACATAATAACGTTAATTGATTTGAAAATTCAATTCGAAAAGTTATTCGATTGAGATTCCATTTTGATTGTTGTTTTCAATGTCTGTAAAAAATACCTGATGTCATCAGATGATATTTCGAGGAAAAAATACTGCGCCCTAATCGCAAGAATTTCATGATTACACGAATTCACGTGATAGAATATAAGAGGTTGATTTCCGTTTCCATTCGCTGTCGGTTATTTAAAATTTTAATTCGCTGAATAGTTTAATTTAGATCGCAAGTATTTATGAATAACCTGCCCGCTACAGGACTGGAGAATATTGTGAGATTAAAAAATCAGCATTTTTTGCTGCGTGGTTATAGGAGTGCTAAAATGATCTCATGACTCCCGGGGAAAATCAAGGAATTGCTCTATATATAGAGACCTAATAACGTTAATTGATTCCAAAATTTAATTCGAAAAGTTATTATATTGAGATTGCATTTTGATTGATGTTTTCAATTTCTGTAAGAAATACCTGATGGCTTCAGATGATATTTCGGAAAAAATATACTGCGCCTCAATCCCAAAAATCTCATGATTACACGAATTCATGTACTAGAATATGAGAGGTTGATTTCTGTCTCTGTTCGCTTTCGGTTTTTTAAAATTTCAATTGGCTAAATAGTTCAATTGAGATCGCATGTATTCATTGATAACCTGCTCGCTGCAGGACTGGGTAAGATTGTGAGATTGAAAAATCAGCATATTTTGCTGCGTGGTTATGAGAGTGCTAAAATGATCTTATGACTCCTGGGAAAAATCAAGGAATGGCTCTTTATATAGAGACCTAATAACGTTAATTGATTCCAAAATTTAATTCGAAAAGTTATTCTATTGAGATTGCATTTTGATTGTCTTTTTCAATGTCTGTAAGAAATACCTGATGTTTTCAGATGATATTTCGGAAAAAATATACTGCGCCCCAATCGCTAGAATCTCATGATTACACGAATTCACGTGATAGAATATCATAGGTTGATTTCTGTCTCTGTTCGCTTTCGGTTTTTTGAAATTTTAATTAGCTGAATAGTTCAATTAAGATCGCATGTATATATGGATAGCCTGCTCGCTGCAGGACTAGGTAATATTGCGAAATTGAAAAATTAGCATATTTTGCTGCGTGGTTATAAGACTGCTAAAATGATCTCATGACTCCTGGGAAAAATCAAGGAATGGCTCTATATATTGACATAATTACCTTAATTGATTTGAAATTTCAATTCGAAAAGTTATTCGATTGAGATTGCATTTGGTTGTCTTTTTCAATGTCTGTAAGAAATTCCTGATATCATCAGATGATATTTCGAGGAAAATATACAGCGCCCCAATCGCAAGAATTTCATGATTACACGAATTCACGTGATAGAATATAAGAAGTTGATTTCCGTATCTATTCGCTATCGGTTAATTAAAATTTTAATTCGCTGAATTGTTAAATTTAGATCGCAAGTATTCATGGATAACCTGCCCGCTACAGGACTTGGTAATATTGCAAAATTTAAAAAGCAGCATATTTTGCTGCGTGGTTACAAGAGTGCTGAAACAAATTCATGATTCCTGGGAAAAATCAAGGAGTAGCTCTATACCTTGACATAATAACGTTAATTGATTTGAAAATTTAATACGAAAAGTTATTTTATTGAGATTGCATTTTGATTGTTGTTTTCAATGTCTGTAAGAAGTACCTGATGTCTTTAGCGGATATTTCGGGAAAAATATACTGCGCCTCAATCGCAAGAAACTCATGATTACACGAATTCATGTTATAGAATATGAGAGGTTGATTTCTGTCTCTGTTCGCTTCCGGTTTTTTAAAATTTCAATTGGCTGAATAGTTCAATTTAGATCGCATGTATTCATGGATAACCTGCTCGCTGCAGGACTGGGTAATATTGTGAGATTGAAAAATCAGCATATTTTGCTGCGTGGTTATGAGAGTTCTAAAATGATCTCATGAATCCTGGGAAAAATCAAGGAATGGCTCTATATATAAAGACCTAATAACGTTAATTGATTCCAAAATTAAATTCGAAAAATTATTCTATTGAGATTGCATTTTCATTGTCTTTTTCAATGTTTGTAAGAAATACCTGATGTCTTCAGATGATTTTTCGTGAAAAATATACTGCGCCTTAATCGCAAGAATCTCATGATTACACGAATTCACGTGATAGAATATAATAGGTTGATTTCTGTCTTTGTTCGCTTTCGGTTTTTTAAAATTTCAATTGGCTGACTAGTTCAATTTAGATCGCATGTATTCATGGATAGCCTGCTCGCTGCAGGACTGGGTAATATTGCGAAATTGAAAAATCAGAATATTTTGCTGCGTGGTTATAGAAGTGCTAAATGATCCCATGACTCCTGGGAAAAATCAAGGAATGGCTCTATATATTGACATAATAACCTTAATTGATTTCAAAATTCAATTCGAAACGTTATTCGATTGAGATTGCTTTTTGATTGTTGTTTTCTATGTCTGTAAGAAGTACCTGATGTCTTTATCGGATATTTCGGGAAAAATATACTGCGCCTCAATCGCAAGAATCTCATGATTGCACGAATTCATGTAATAGAATATGAGAGGTTGATTTCTGTCTCTGTTCGCTTTCGGTTTTTTAAAATTTCAATTGGCCAAACAGTTCAATTCAGATCGCATGTATTCATGAATAACTTGCTCGCTGCAGGACTGGGTAATATTGTGAGATCAAAAAATCAGCATATTTTGCTGCGTGGTTAGAAGAGTGCTAAAATGATCTCATGACTCCTGGGAAAAATCAAGGAATGGCTCTATATATTGACATAATAACCTTAACTGATTTGAAAATTCAATTTGAAAAACTATTCCATTGAGATTGCATTTTGATTGATGTTTTCAATGTCTGTAAGAAATACCTGATGTCTTCAGATGATATTTCGTGAAAAATATACTGCGCCCCAATCGCAAGAATCTCATGATTACACGAATTCACGTGATAGAATATAATAGGTTGATGTCTGTCTCTGTTCGCTTTCGGTTTTCTAAAATTTCAATTGGCTGAATAGTTCAATTTAGATCGCATGTATTTATGGATAGCCTGCCCGCTGCAGGACTGGGTAATATTGCGAAATTGAAAAATTAGCATATTTTGCTGCGTGGTTATAGGAGTGCTAAAATGATCTCATTACTCCTGAAAAAAATCAAGGAATGGCTCTATATATTGAAATAATAACCTTAATTGATTTGAAAATTCAATTTGAAAAACTATTCCATTGAGATTGCATTCTGATTGCTGTTTTCAATGTCTGTAAGAAATACCTGATGTCTTCAGATGATATTTCGGGAAAAATATACTGCGCCCTAATCGCAAGAAATTCATGATTACACGAATTCACGTGATAGAATATAATAGGTTGATTTCTGTCTTTGTTCGCTTTCGGTTTTTTAAAATTTCAATTGGCTGAATAGTTCAATTAAGATCGCATGTATTCATGGATAGCCTGCTCGCTGCAGAACTGGGTAATATTGCGAAATTGAAAAATCAGCATATTTTGCTGCGTAGTTATAGGAGTGCTGAAATGATCTCATGACTCCCGGGGAAAATCAAGGAATGGCTCTATATATTGACATAATAACGTTAATTGATTTGAAAATTCAATTCGAAAAGTTATTCTATTGAGATTGCATTTTGATTGTCTTTTTCAATGTCTGTGAGAAATACCTGATGTCTTCAGATGATATTTCGTGAAAAATATACTGCGCCCCAATCGCAAGAATCTCATGATTACACGAATTCACGTGATAGAATATAATAGGTTGTTTTCTGTCTTTGTTCGCTTTCGGTTATTTAAAATTTCAATAGGCTGAATAGTTCAATTTAGATCGCATGTATTAATGGATAGCCTGCTCGCTGCAGAACTGGGTAATATTGCGAAATTGAAAAATCAGCATATTTTGCTGCGTAGTCATAGGAGTGCTAAAATGATCTCATGACTCCCGGGGAAAATCAAGGAATGGCTCTATATATTGACATAATAACCTTAATTGATTTGAAAATTCAATTCGAAAAGTTATTCGATTGAGATTGCATTTTGATTGTTGTTTTCAATGTCTGTAAGAAGTACCTGATGTCTTTAGCGGATATTTCAGGAAAAATACACTGCGCCTCAATCGCAAGAATCTCATGATTACACGAATTCATGTTATAGAATATGAGAGGTTGATGTCTGTCTCTGTTCGCTTTCGGTTTTCTAAAATTTCAATTGGCTGAAAAGTTCAATTTAGATCGCATGTATTTATGGATAGCCTGCTCGCTGCAGGACTGGGTAATATTGCGAAATTGAAAAATTAGCATATTTTGCTCCGTGGTTACAAGAGTGCTGAAACAAATTCATGATTCCTGGGAAAAATCAAGGAGTAGCTCTATACCTTGACATAATAACGTGAATTGATTTGAAAATTTAATTCGAAAAGTTATTTTATTGAGATTGCATTTTGATTGTTGTTTTCAATGTCTGTAAGAAGTACCTGATGACTTTAGCGGATATTTCGGGAAAAATATACTGCGCCTCAATCGCAAGAAACTCATGATTACACGAATTTATGTAATAGAATATGAGAGGTTGATTTCTGTCTCTGTTCGCTTCCGGTTTTTTAAAATTTCAATTGGCTGAATAGTTCAATTTAGATCGCATGTATTCATGGATAACCTGCTCGCTGCAGGACTGGGTAATATTGTGAGATTGAAAAATCAGCATATTTTGCTGCGTGGTTATGAGAGTTCTAAAATGATCTCATGAATCCTGGGAAAAATCAAGGAATGGCTCTATATATAGAGCCCTAATAACGTAAATTGATTCCAAAATTAAATTCGAAAAGTTATTCTATTGGGATTGCATTTTCATTGTCTTTTTCATTGTCTGTAAGAAATACCTGATGTCTTCAGATGATATTTCGTGAAAAATATACTGCGCCTTAATCGCAAGAATCTCATGATTACACGAATTCAAGTGATAGAATATAATAGGTTGATTTCTGTCTTTGTTCACTTTCGGTTTTTTAAAATTTCAATTGGCTGACTAGTTCAATTTAGATCGCATGTATCCACGGATAGCCTGCTCGCTGCAGAATTGAGTAATATTGCGAAATTGAAAAATCAGCATATTTTGCTGCGTAGTTATAGGAGTGCTGAAATGATCTCATGACTCCCGGGGAAAATCAAGGAATGGCTCTATATATTGACATAATAACGTTAATTGATTTGAAAATTCAATTCGAAAAGTTATTCGATTGAGATTCCATTTTGATTGTTGTTTTCAATGTCTGTAAAAAATACCTGATGTCATCAGATGATATTTCGAGGAAAAAATACTGCGCCCCAATCGCAAGAATTTCATGATTACACGAATTCACGTGATAGAATATAAGAGGTTGATTTCCGTATCTATTCGCTGTCGGTTATTTGAAATTTTAATTCGCTGAATAGTTTAATTTAGATCGCAAGTATTTATGAATAACCTGCCCGCTACAGGACTGGATAATATTGTGAGATTAAAAAATCAGCATTTTTTGCTGCGTGGTTATAGGAGTGCTAAAATGATCTCATGACTCCCGGGGAAAATCAAGGAATTGCTCTATATATAGAGACCTAATAACGTTAATTGATTCCAAAATTTAATTCGAAAAGTTATTCTATTGAGATTGCATTTTGATTGATGTTTTCAATTTCTGTAAGAAATACCTGATGTCTTCAGATGATATTTCGGAAAAAATATACTGCGCCTCAATCGCAAGAATCTCATGATTACACGAATTCATGTAATAGAATATGAGAGGTTGATTTCTGTCTCTGTTCGCTTTCGGTTTTTTAAAATTTCAATTGGCTAAATAGTTCAATTGAGATCGCATGTATTCATTGATAACCTGCTCGCTGCAGGACTGGGTAAGATTGTGAGATTGAAAAATCAGCATATTTTGCTGCGTGGTCATGAGAGTGCTAAAATGATCTTATGACTCCTGGGAAAAATCAAGGAATGGCTCTATATATAGAGACCTAATAACGTTAATTGATTCCAAAATTTAATTCGAAAAGTTATTCTATTGAGATTGCATTTTGATTGTCTTTTTCAATGTCTGTAAGAAATACCTGATGTTTTCAGATGATATTTCGGAAAAAATATACTGCGCCCCAATCGCTAGAATCTCATGATTACACGAATTCTTGTGATAGAATATCATATGTTGATTTCTGTCTCTGTTCGCTTTCGGTTTTTTGAAATTTTAATTAGCTGAATAGTTCAATTAAGATCGCATGTATATATGGATAGCCTGCTCGCTGCAGGACTAAGTAATATTGCGAAATTGAAAAATTAGCATATTTTGCTGCGTGGTTATAAGACTGCTAAAATGATCTCATGACTCCTGGGAAAAATCAAGGAATGGCTCTATATATTGACATAATTACCTTAATTGATTTGAAAATTCAATTCGAAAAGTTATTCGATTGAGATTGCATTTGGTTGTCTTTTTCAATGTCTGTAAGAAATTCCTGATATCATCAGATGATATTTCGAGGAAAATATACAGCGCCCCAATCGCAAGAATTTCATGATTACACGAATTCACGTGATAGAATATAAGAGGTTGATTTCCGTATCTATTCGCTATCGGTTAATTAAAATTTTAATTCGCTGAATTGTTAAATTTAGATCGCAAGTATTCATGGATAACCTGCCCGCTACAGGACTTGGTAATATTGCAAAATTTAAAAAGCAGCATATTTTGCTGCGTGGTTACAAGAGTGCTGAAACAAATTCATGATTCCTGGGAAAAATCAAGGAGTAGCTCTATACCTTGACATAATAACGTTAATTGATTTGAAAATTTAATACGAAAAGTTATTTTATTGAGATTGCATTTTGATTGTTGTTTTCAATGTCTGTAAGAAGTACCTGATGTCTTTAGCGGATATTTCGGGAAAAATATACTGCGCCTCAATCGCAAGAAACTCATGATTACACGAATTCATGTAATAGAATATGAGAGGTTGATTTCTGTCTCTGTTCGCTTCCGGTTTTTTAAAATTTCAATTGGCTGAATAGTTCAATTTAGATCGCATGTATTCATGGATAACCTGCTCGCTGCAGGACTGGGTAATATTGTGAGATTGAAAAATCAGCATATTTTGCTGCGTGGTTATGAGAGTTCTAAAATGATCTCATGAATCCTGGGAAAAATCAAGGAATGGCTCTATATATAAAGACCTAATAACGTTAATTGATTCCAAAATTAAATTCGAAAAATTATTCTATTGAGAATGCATTTTCATTGTCTTTTTCAATGTTTGTAAGAAATACCTGATGTCTTCAGATGATTTTTCGTGAAAAATATACTGCGCCTTAATCGCAAGAATCTCATGATTACACGAATTCACGTGATAGAATATAATAGGTTGATTTCTGTCTTTGTTCGCTTTCGGTTTTTTAAAATTTCAATTGGCTGACTAGTTCAATTTAGATCGCATGTATTCATGGATAGCCTGCTCGCTGCAGGACTGGGTAATATTGCGAAATTGAAAAATCAGAATATTTTGCTGCGTGGTTATAGGAGTGCTAAATGATCCCATGACTCCTGGGAAAAATCAAGGAATGGCTCTATATATTGACATAATAACCTTAATTGATTTCAAAATTCAATTCGAAACGTTATTCGATTGAGATTGCTTTTTGATTGTTGTTTTCTATGTCTGTAAGAAGTACCTGATGTCTTTATCGGATATTTCGGGAAAAATATACTGCGCCTCAATCGCAAGAATCTCATGATTGCACGAATTCATGTAATAGAATATGAGAGGTTGATTTCTGTCTCTGTTCGCTTTCGGTTTTTTAAAATTTCAATTGGCCAAACAGTTCAATTCAGATCGCATGTATTCATGAATAACTTGCTCGCTGCAGGACTGGGTAATATTGTGAGATCAAAAAATCAGCATATTTTGCTGCGTGGTTAGAAGAGTGCTAAAATGATCTCATGACTCCTGGGAAAAATCAAGGAATGGCTCTATATATTGACATAATAACCTTAACTGATTTGAAAATTCAATTTGAAAAACTATTCCATTGAGATTGCATTTTGATTGATGTTTTCAATGTCTGTAAGAAATACCTGATGTCTTCAGATGATATTTCGTGAAAAATATACTGCGCCCCAATCGCAAGAATCTCATGATTACACGAATTCACGTGATAGAATATAATAGGTTGATGTCTGTCTCTGTTCGCTTTCGGTTTTCTAAAATTTCAATTGGCTCAATAGTTCAATTAAGATCGCATGTATTCATGGATAGCCTGCTCGCTGCAGGACTAGGTAATATTGCGAAATTGAAAAATCAGCATATTTTGCTGCGTAGTTATAGGAGTGCTGAAATGATCTCATGACTCCTGGGGAAAATAAGGAATGGCTCTATATATTGACATAATAATGTTAATTGATTTGAAAATTCAATTCGAAACGTGATTCGATTGAGATTGCATTTTGATTGTTGTTTTCAATGTCTGTAAAAAATACCTGATATCATCAGATGATATTTCGAGGAAAATATACTGCGCCCCAATCGCAAGAATCTCATGATTACACGAATTCACGTGTTAGATAATAATAGATTGATTTCTGTCTCTGTTCGCTTTCGGTTTTTCAAAATTTCTATTCGCTAAACAGTTCAATTTAGATCGCATGTCTTCATGAATAACTTGCTCGCTGCAGGACTGGGTAATATTGTGAGATAAATAAATCAGCATATTTTGCTGCGTGGTTATAGAAGTGCTAAAATGATCTCATGACTCCTGGGGAAAATAAGGAATGGCTCTATATATTGACATAATAATGTTAATTGATTTGAAAATTCAATTCGAAACGTGATTCGATTGAGATTGCATTTTGATTGTTGTTTTCAATGTCTGTAAAAAATACCTGATATCATCAGATGATATCTCGAGGAAAATATACTGCGCCCTAATCGCAAGAATTTCATGATTACACGAATTCACGTGATAGAATATAAGAGGTTGATTTCCGTATCTATTCGCTTTCGGTTATTTAAAATTTTAATTCGCTGAATTGTTAAATTTAGATCGCAAGTATTCATGGATAACCTGCCCGCTACAGGACTTGCTAATATTGCAAAATTGAAAAAGCAGCATATTTTGCTGCGTGGTTACAAGAGTGCTGAAACAAATTCATGATTCCTGGGAAAAATCAAGGAGTAGCTCTATACCTTGACATTATAACGTTAATTGATTTGAAAATTTATTTCGAAAAGTTATTTTATTGAGATTGCATTTTGATTGTTGTTTTTAATGTCTGTAAGAAGTACCTGATGTCTTTAGCGGATATTTTGGGAAAAATATACTGTGCCTCAATCGCAAGAAACTAATGATTACACGAATTCATGTAATAGAATATGAGAGGTTGATTTCTGTCTCTGTTCGCTTCCGGTTTTTTAAAATTTCAATTGGCTGAATAGGTCAATTTAGATCGCATGTATTCATGGATAACCTGCTCGCTGCAGGACTGGGTAATATTGTGAGATTGAAAAATTAGCATATTTTGCTGCTTGGTTATGAGAGTTTTAAAATGATCTCATGAATCCTGGGAAAAATCAAGGAATGGCTCTATATATAGAGACCTAATAACGTTAATTAATTCCAAAATTAAATTCGAAAAGTTATTCTATTGAGATTGCATTTTCATTGTCTTTTTCAATGTCTGTAAGAAATACTTGATGTCTTCAGATGATATTTCGTGAAAAATATACTGCGCCCGAATCGCAAGAATCTCATGATTACACGAATTCACGTGATAGAATATAATAGGTTGATTTCTGTCTCTGTTCGCTTTCGGTTTTTCAAAATTCCTATTCGCTAAACAGTTCAATTTAGATCGCATGTCTTCATGAACAACTTGCTCGCTGCAGGACTGGGTAATATTGTGAGATAAATAAATCAGCATATTTTGCTGCGTGGTTATAGAAGTGCTAAAATGATCTCATGACTCCTGGGGAAAATTAAGGAATGGCTCGATATATTGACATAATAATGTTAATTGATTTGAAAATTCAATTCGAAAAGTGATTCGATTGAGATTGCATTTTGATTGTTGTTTTCAATGTCTGTAAGAAGTACCTGATGTCTTTAGCGGATATTTCGGGAAAAATATACTGCGCCTCAATCGCAAGAAACTCATGATTACACGAATTCATGTTATAGAATATGAGAGGTTGATTTCTGTCTCTGTTCGCTTCCGGTTTTTTAAAATTTCAATTGGCTGAATAGTTCAATTTAGATCGCATGTATTCATGGATAACCTGCTCGCTGCAGGACTGGGTAATATTGTGAGATTGAAAAATCAGCATATTTTGCTGCGTGGTTATGAGAGTTCTAAAATGATCTCATGAATCCTGGGAAAAATCAAGGAATGGCTCTATATATAAAGACCTAATAACGTTAATTGATTCCAAAATTAAATTCGAAAAATTATTCTATTGAGATTGCATTTTCATTGTCTTTTTCAATGTTTGTAAGAAATACCTGATGTCTTCAGATGATTTTTCGTGAAAAATATACTGCGCCTTAATCGCAAAAATCTCATGATTACACGAATTCACGTGATAGAATATAATAGGTTGATTTCTGTCTTTGTTCGCTTTCGGTTGTTTAAAATTTCAATTGGCTGACTAGTTCAATTTAGATCGCATGTATTCATGGATAGCCTGCTCGCTGCAGGACTGGGTAATATTGCGAAATTGAAAAATCAGAATATTTTGCTGCGTGGTTATAGGAGTGCTAAATGATCCCATGACTCCTGGGAAAAATCAAGGAATGGCTCTATATATTGACATAATAACCTTAATTGATTTCAAAATTCAATTCGAAACGTTATTCGATTGAGATTGCTTTTTGATTGTTGTTTTCTATGTCTGTAAGAAGTACCTGATATCTTTATCGGATATTTCAGGAAAAATATACTGCGCCTCAATCGCAAGAATCTCATGATTGCACGAATTCATGTAATAGAATATGAAAGGTTGATTTCTGTCTCTGTTCGCTTTCGGTTTTTTAAAATTTCAATTGGCCAAACAGTTCGATTCAGATCGCATGTATTCATGAATAACTTGCTCGCTGCAGGACTGGGTAATATTGTGAGATCAAAAAATCAGCATATTTTGCTGCGTGGTTAGAAGAGTGCTAAAATGATCTCATGACTCCTGGGAAAAATCAAGGAATGGCTCTATATATTGACATAATAACCTTAACTGATTTGAAAATTCAATTTGAAAAACTATTCCATTGAGATTGCATTTTGATTGATGTTTTCAATGTCTGTAAGAAATACCTGATGTCTTCAGATGATATTTCGTGAAAAATATACTGCGCCCCAATCGCAAGAATCTCATGATTACACGAATTCACGTGATAGAATATAATAGGTTGATGTCTGTCTCTGTTCGCTTTCGGTTTTCTAAAATTTCAATTGGCTGAATAGTTCAATTTAGATCGCATGTATTTATGGATAGCCTGCTTGCTGCAGGACTGGGTAATATTGCGAAATTGAAAAATTAGCATATTCTGCTGCGTGGTTATAGGAGTGCTAAAATGATCTCATGACTCCTGGGAAAAATCAAGGAATGGCTCTATATATTGAAATAATAACCTTAATTGATTTGAAAATTCAATTTGAAAAACTATTCCATTGAGATTGCATTTTGATTGATGTTTTCAATGTCTGTAAGAAATACCTGATGTCTTCAGATGATATTTCGGGAAAAATATACTGCGCCCTAATCGCAAGAAATTCATGATTACACGAATTCACGTGATAGAATATAATAGGTTGATTTCTGTCTTTGTTCGCTTTCGGTTTTTTAAAATTTCAATTGGCTGAATAGTTCAATTAAGATCGCATGTATTCATGGATAGCCTGCTCGCTGCAGAACTGGGTAATATTGCGAAATTGAAAAATCAGCATATTTTGCTGCGTAGTTATAGGAGTGCTGAAATGATCTCATGACTCCCGGGGAAAATCAAGGAATGGCTCTATATATTGACATAATAACGTTAATTGATTTGAAAATTCAATTCGAAAAGTAATTCTATTGAGATTGCATTTTGATTGTCTTTTTCAATGTCTGTGAGAAATACCTGATGTCTTCAGATGATATTTCGTGAAAAATATACTGCGCCCCAATCGCAAGAATCTCATGATTACACGAATTCACGTGATAGAATATAATAGGTTGTTTTCTGTCTTTGTTCGCTTTCGGTTATTTAAAATTTCAATAGGCTGAATAGTTCAATTTAGATCGCATGTATTAATGGATAGCCTGCTCACTGCAGAACTGGGTAATATTGCGAAATTGAAAAATCAGCATATTTTGCTGCGTAGTCATAGGAGTGCTAAAATGATCTCATGACTCCCGGGGAAAATCAAGGAATGGCTCTATATATTGACATAATAACCTTAATTGATTTGAAAATTCAATTCGAAAAGTTATTCGATTGAGATTGCATTTTGATTGTTGTTTTCAATGTCTGTAAGAAGTACCTGATGTCTTTAGCGGATATTTCAGGAAAAATATACTGCGCCTCAATCGCAAGAATCTCATCATTACACGAATTCATGTTATAGAATATGAGAGGTTGATGTCTGTCTCTGTTCGCTTTCGGTTTTCTAAAATTTCAATTGGCTGAAAAGTTCAATTTAGATCGCATGTATTTATGGATAGCCTGCTCGCTGCAGGACTGGGTAATATTGCGAAATTGAAAAATTAGCATATTTTGCTCCGTGGTTACAAGAGTGCTGAAACAAATTCATGATTCCTGGGAAAAATCAAGGAGTAGCTCTATACCTTGACATAATAACGTTAATTGATTTGAAAATTTAATTCGAAAAGTTATTTTATTGAGATTGCATTTTGATTGTTGTTTTCAATGTCTGTAAGAAGTACCTGATGTCTTTAGCGGATATTTCGGGAAAAATATACTGCGTCTCAATCGCAAGAAACTCATGATTACACGAATTTATGTAATAGAATATGAGAGGTTGATTTCTGTCTCTGTTCGCTTCCGGTTTTTTAAAATTTCAATTGGCTGAATAGTTCAATTTAGATCGCATGTATTCATGGATAACCTGCTCGCTGCAGGACTGGGTAATATTGTGAGATTGAAAAATCAGCATATTTTGCTGCGTGGTTATGAGAGTTCTAAAATGATCTCATGAATCCTGGGAAAAATCAAGGAATGGCTCTATATATAGAGCCCTAATAACGTTAATTGATTCCAAAATTAAATTCGAAAAGTTATTCTATTGGGATTGCATTTTCATTGTCTTTTTCAATGTCTGTAAGAAATACCTGATGTCTTCAGATGATATTTCGTGAAAAATATACTGCGCCTTAATCGCAAGAATCTCATGATTACACGAATTCAAGTGATAGAATATAATAGGTTGATTTCTGTCTTTGTTCGCTTTCGGTTTTTTAAAATTTCAATTGGCTGACTAGTTCAATTTAGATCGCATGTATCCACGGATAGCCTGCTCGCTGCAGAATTGAGTAATATTGCGAAATTGAAAAATCAGCATATTTTGCTGCGTAGTTATAGGAGTGCTGAAATGATCTCATGACTCCCGGGGAAAATCAAGGAATGGCTCTATATATTGACATAATAACGTTAATTGATTTGAAAATTCAATTCGAAAAGTTATTCGATTGAGATTCCATTTTGATTGTTGTTTTCAATGTCTGTAAAAAATACCTGATGTCATCAGATGATATTTCGAGGAAAAAATACTGCGCCCCAATCGCAAGAATTTCATGATTACACGAATTCACGTGATAGAATATAAGAGGTTGATTTCCGTATCTATTCGCTGTCGGTTATTTAAAATTTTAATTCGCTGAATAGTTTAATTTAGATCGCAAGTATTTATGAATAACCTGCCCGCTACAGGACTGGATAATATTGTGAGATTAAAAAATCAGCATTTTTTGCTGCGTGGTTATAGGAGTGCTAAAATGATCTCATGACTCCCGGGGAAAATCAAGGAATTGCTCTATATATAGAGACCTTATAACGTTAATTGATTCCAAAATTTAATTCGAAAAGTTATTCTATTGAGATTGCATTTTGATTGATGTTTTCAATTTCTGTAAGAAATACCTGATGTCTTCAGATGATATTTCGGAAAAAATATACTGCGCCTCAATCGCAAGAATCTCATGATTACACGAATTCATGTAATAGAATATGAGAGGTTGATTTCTGTCTCTGTTCGCTTTCGGTTTTTTAAAATTTCAATTGGCTAAATAGTTCAATTGAGATCGCATGTATTCATTGATAACCTGCTCGCTGCAGGACTGGGTAAGATTGTGAGATTGAAAAATCAGCATATTTTGCTGCGTGGTTATGAGAGTGCTAAAATGATCTTATGACTCCTGGGAAAAATCAAGGAATGGCTCTATATATAGAGACCTAATAACGTTAATTGATTCCAAAATTTAATTCGAAAAGTTATTCTATTGAGATTGCATTTTGATTGTCTTTTTCAATGTCTGTAAGAAATACCTGATGTTTTCAGATGATATTTCGGAAAAAATATACTGCGCCCCAATCGCTAGAATCTCATGATTACACGAATTCACGTGATAGAATATCATAGGTTGATTTCTGTCTCTGTTCGCTTTCGGTTTTTTGAAACTTTAATTAGCTGAATAGTTCAATTAAGATCGCATGTATATATGGATAGCCTGCTCGCTGCAGGACTAGGTAATATTGCGAAATTGAAAAATTAGCATATTTTGCTGCGTGGTTATAAGACTGCTAAAATGATCTCATGACTCCTGGGAAAAATCAAGGAATGGCTCTATATATTGACATAATTACCTTAATTGATTTGAAAATTCAATTCGAAAAGTTATTCGATTGAGATTGCATTTGGTTGTCTTTTTCAATGTCTGTAAGAAATTCCTGATATCATCAGATGATATTTCGAGGAAAATATACAGCGCCCCAATCGCAAGAATTTCATGATTACACGAATTCACGTGATAGAATATAAGAGGTTGATTTCCGTATCTAGTCGCTATCGGTTAATTAAAATTTTCATTCGCTGAATTGTTAAATTTAGATCGCAAGTATTCATGGATAACCTGCCCGCTACAGGACTTGGTAATATTGCAAAATTGAAAAAGCAGCATATTTTGCTGCGTGGTTACAAGAGTGCTGAAACAAATTCATGATTCCTGGGAAAAATCAAGGAGTAGCTCTATACCTTGACATAATAACGTTAATTGATTCCAAAATTAAATTCGAAAAATTATTCTATTGAGATTGCATTTTCATTGTCTTTTTCAATGTTTGTAAGAAATACCTGATGTCTTCAGATGATTTTTCGTGAAAAATATACTGCGCCTTAATCGCAAGAATCTCATGATTACACGAATTCACGTGATAGAATATAATAGGTTGATTTCTGTCTTTGTTCGCTTTCGGTTTTTTAAAATTTCAATTGGCTGACTAGTTCAATTTAGATCGCATGTATCATGGATAGCCTGCTCGCTGCAGGACTGGGTAATATTGCGAAATTGAAAAATCAGAATATTTTGCTGCGTGGTTATAGGAGTGCTAAATGATCCCATGACTCCTGGGAAAAATCAAGGAATGGCTCTATATATTGACATAATAACCTTAATTGATTTCAAAATTCAATTCGAAACGTTATTCGATTGAGATTGCTTTTTCATTGTTGTTTTCTATGTCTGTAAGAAGTACCTGATGTCTTTATCGGATATTTCGGGAAAAATATACTGCGCCTCAATCGCAAGAATCTCATGATTGCACGAATTCATGTAATAGAATATGAGAGGTTGATTTCTGTCTCTGTTCGCTTTCGGTTTTTTAAAATTTCAATTGGCCAAACAGTTCAATTCAGATCGCATGTATTCATGAATAACTTGCTCGCTGCAGGACTGGGTAATATTGTGAGATCAAAAAATCAGCATATTTTGCTGCGTGGTTAGAAGAGTGCTAAAATGATCTCATGACTCCTGGAAAAAATCAAGGAATGGCTCTATATATTGACATAATAACCTTAACTGATTTGAAAATTCAATTTGAAAAACTATTCCATTGAGATTGCATTTTGATTGATGTTTTCAATGTCTGTAAGAAATACCTGATGTCTTCAGATGATATTTCGTGAAAAATATACTGCGCCCCAATCGCAAGAATCTCATGATTACACGAATTCACGTGATAGAATATAATAGGTTGATGTCTGTCTCTGTTCGCTTTCGGTTTTCTAAAATTTCAATTGGCTGAATAGTTCAATTAAGATCGCATGTATTCATGGATAGCCTGCTCGCTGCAGGACTAGGTAATATTGCGAAATTGAAAAATCAGCATATTTTGCTGCGTAGTTATAGGAGTGCTGAAATGATCTCATGACTCCTGGGGAAAATAAGGAATGGCTCTATATATTGACATAATAATGTTAATTGATTTGAAAATTCAATTCGAAACGTGATTCGATTGAGATTGCATTTTGATTGTTGTTTTCAATGTCTGTAAAAAATACCTGATATCATCAGATGATATTTCGAGGAAAATATACTGCGCCCCAATCGCAAGAATCTCATGATTACACGAATTCACGTGATAGATAATAATAGATTGATTTCTGTCTCTGTTCGCTTTCGGTTTTTCAAAATTTCTATTCGCTAAACAGTTCAATTTAGATCGCATGTCTTCATGAATAACTTGCTCGCTGCAGGACTGGGTAATATTGTGAGATAAATAAATCAGCATATTTTGCTGCGTGGTTATAGAAGTGCTAAAATGATCTCATGACTCCTGGGGAAAATAAGGAATGGCTCTATATATTGACATAATAATGTTAATTGATTTGAAAATTCAATTCGAAACGTGATTCGATTGAGATTGCATTTTGATTGTTGTTTTCAATGTCTGTAAAAAATACCTGATATCATCAGATGATATTTCGAGGAAAATATACTGCGCCCTAATCGCAAGAATTTCATGATTACACGAATTCACGTGATAGAATATAAGAGGTTGATTTCCGTATCTATTCGCTTTCGGTTATTTAAAATTTTAATTCGCTGAATTGTTAAATTTAGATCGCAAGTATTCATGGATAACCTGCCCGCTACAGGACTTGCTAATATTGCAAAATTGAAAAAACAGCATATTTTGCTGCGTGGTTACAAGAGTGCTGAAACAAATTCATGATTCCTGGGGAAAATCAAGGAGTAGCTCTATACCTTGACATTATAACGTTAATTGATTTGAAAATTTATTTCGAAAAGTTATTTTATTGAGATTGCATTTTGATTGTTGTTTTTAATGTCTGTAAGAAGTACCTGATGTCTTTAGCGGATATTTCGGGAAAAATATACTGCGCCTCAATCGCAAGAAACTAATGATTACACGAATTCATGTAATAGAATATGAGAGGTTGATTTCTGTCTCTGTTCGCTTCCGGTTTTTTAAAATTTCAATTGGCTGAATAGTTCAATTTAGATCGCATGTATTCATGGATAACCTGCTCGCTGCAGGACTGGGGAATATTGTGAGATTGAAAAATCAGCATATTTTGCTGCTTGGTTATGAGAGTTTTAAAATGATCTCATGAATCCTGGGAAAAATCAAGGAATGGCTCTATATATAGAGACCTAATAACGTTAATTAATTCCAAAATTAAATTCGAAAAGTTATTCTATTGAGATTGCATTTTCATTGTCTTTTTCAATGTCTGTAAGAAATAACTGATGTCTTCAGATGATATTTCGTGAAAAATATACTGCGCCCGAATCGCAAGAATCTCATGATTACACGAATTCACGTGATAGAATATAATAGGTTGATTTCTGTCTCTGTTCGCTTTCGGTTTTTCAAAATTTCTATTCGCTAAACAGTTCAATTTAGATCGCATGTCTTCATGAATAACTTGCTCGCTGCAGGACTGGGTAATATTGTGAGATAAATAAATCAGCATATTTTGCTGCGTGGTTATAGAAGTGCTAAAATGATCTCATGACTCCTGGGGAAAATTAAGGAATGGCTCGATATATTGACATAATAATGTTAATTGATTTGAAAATTCAATTCGAAAAGTGATTCGATTGAGATTGCATTTTGATTGTTGTTTTCAATGTCTGTAAAAAATACCTGATATCATCAGATGATATTCGAGGAAATAATACTGCGCCCTAATCGCAAGAATTTCATGATTACACGAATTCACGTAATAGAATATAAGAGGTTGATTTCCGTATCTATTCGCTTTCGGTTATTTAAAATTTTAATTCGCTGAATTGTTAAATTTAGATCGCAAGTATTCATGGATAACCTGCCCGCTACAAGACTTGGTAATATTGCAAAATTGAAAAAGCAGCATATTTTGCTCCGTGGTTACAAGAGTGCTGAAACAAATTCATGATTCCTGGGAAAAATCAAGGAGTAGCTCTATACCTTGACATAATAACGTTAATTGATTTGAAAATTTAATTCGAAAAGTTATTTTATTGAGATTGCATTTTGATTGTTGTTTTCAATGTCTGTAAGAAGTACCTGATGTCTTTAGCGGATATTTCGGGAAAAATATACTGCGCCTCAATCGCAAGAAACTCATGATTACACGAATTTATGTAATAGAATATGAGAGGTTGATTTCTGTCTCTGTTCGCTTCCGGTTTTTTAAAATTTCAATTGGCTGAATAGTTCAATTTAGATCGCATGTATTCATGGATAACCTGCTCGCTGCAGGACTGGGTAATATTGTGAGATTGAAAAATCAGCATATTTTGCTGCGTGGTTATGAGAGTTCTAAAATGATCTCATGAATCCTGGGAAAAATCAAGGAATAGCTCTATATATAGAGCCCTAATAACGTTAATTGATTCCAAAATTAAATTCGAAAAGTTATTCTATTGGGATTGCATTTTCATTGTCTTTTTCAATGTCTGTAAGAAATACCTGATGTCTTCAGATGATATTTCGTGAAAAATATACTGCGCCTTAATCGCAAGAATCTCATGATTACACGAATTCAAGTGATAGAATATAATAGGTTGATTTCTGTCTTTGTTCGCTTTCGGTTTTTTAAAATTTCAATTGGCTGACTAGTTCAATTTAGATCGCATGTATCCACGGATAGCCTGCTCGCTGCAGAATTGAGTAATATTGCGAAATTGAAAAATCAGCATATTTTGCTGCGTAGTTATAGGAGTGCTGAAATGATCTCATGACTCCCGGGGAAAATCAAGGAATGGCTCTATATATTGACATAATAACGTTAATTGATTTGAAAATTCAATTCGAAAAGTTATTCGATTGAGATTCCATTTTGATTGTTGTTTTCAATGTCTGTAAAAAATACCTGATGTCATCAGATGATATTTCGAGGAACAAATACTGCGCCCCAATCGCAAGAATTTCATGATTACACGAATTCACGTGATAGAATATAAGAGGTTGATTTCCGTATCTATTCGCTGTCGGTTATTTAAAATTTTAATTCGCTGAATAGTTTAATTTAGATCGCAAGTATTTATGAATAACCTGCCCGCTACAGGACTGGATAATATTGTGAGATTAAAAAATCAGCATTTTTTGCTGCGTGGTTATAGGAGTGCTAAAATGATCTCATGACTCCCGGGGAAAATCAAGGAATTGCTCTATATATAGAGACCTAATAACGTTAATTGATTCCAAAATTTAATTCGAAAAGTTATTCTATTGAGATTGCATTTTGATTGATGTTTTCAATTTCTGTAAGAAATACCTGATGTCTTCAGATGATATTTCGGAAAAAATATACTGCGCCTCAATCGCAAGAATCTCATGATTACACGAATTCATGTAATAGAATATGAGAGGTTGATTTCTGTCTCTGTTCGCTTTCGGTTTTTTAAAATTTCAATTGGCTAAATAGTTCAATTGAGATCGCATGTATTCATTGATAACCTGCTCGCTGCAGGACTGGGTAAGATTGTGAGATTGAAAAATCAGCATATTTTGCTGCGTGGTTATGAGAGTGCTAAAATGATCTTATGACTCCTGGGAAAAATCAAGGAATGGCTCTATATATAGAGACCTAATAACGTTAATTGATTCCAAAATTTAATTCGAAAAGTTATTCTATTGAGATTGCATTTTGATTGTCTTTTTCAATGTCTGTAAGAAATACCTGATGTTTTCAGATGATATTTCGGAAAAAATATACTGCGCCCCAATCGCTAGAATCTCATGATTACACGAATTCACGTGATAGAATATCATAGGTTGATTTCTGTCTCTGTTCGCTTTCGGTTTTTTGAAATTTTAATTAGCTGAATAGTTCAATTAAGATCGCATGTATATATGGATAGCCTGCTCGCTGCAGGACTAGGTAATATTGCGAAATTGAAAAATTAGCATATTTTGCTGCGTGGTTATAAGACTGCTAAAATGATCTCATGACTCCTGGGAAAAATCAAGGAATGGCTCTATATATTGACATAATAACCTTAACTGATTTGAAAATTCAATTTGAAAAACTATTCCATTGAGATTGCATTTTGATTGATGTTTCCAATGTCTGTAAGAAATACCTGATGTCTTCAGATGATATTTCGTGAAAAATATACTGCGCCCCAATCGCAAGAATCTCATGATTACACGAATTCACGTGATAGAATATAATAGGTTGATGTCTGTCTCTGTTCGCTTTCGGTTTTCTAAAATTTCAATTGGCTGAATAGTTCAATTTAGATCGCATGTATTTATGGATAGCCTGCTCGCTGCAGGACTGGGTAATATTGCGAAATTGAAAAATTAGCATATTTTGCTGCGTGGTTATAGGAGTGCTAAAATGATCTCATGACTCCTGGGAAAAATCAAGGAATGGCTCTATATATTGAAATAATAACCTTAATTGTTTTGAAAATTCAATTTGAAAAACTATTCCATTGAGATTGCATTTTGATTGATGTTTTCAATGTCTGTAAGAAATATTTGATGTCTTCAGATGATATTTCGGGAAAAATATACTGCGCCCTAATCGCAAGAAATTCATGATTACACGAATTCACGTGATAGAATATAATAGGTTGATTTCTGTCTTTGTTCGCTTTCGGTTTTTTAAAATTTCAATTGGCTGAATAGTTCAATTAAGATCGCATGTATTCATGGATAGCCTGCTCGCTGCAGAACTGGGTAATATTGCGAAATTGAAAAATCAGCATATTTTGCTGCGTAGTTATAGGAGTGCTGAAATGATCTCATGACTCCCGGGGAAAATCAAGGAATGGCTCTATATATTGACATAATAACGTTAATTGATTTGAAAATTCAATTCGAAAAGTTATTCTATTGAGATTGCATTTTGATTGTCTTTTTCAATGTCTGTGAGAAATACCTGATGTCTTCAGATGATATTTCGTGAAAAATATACTGCGCCCCAATCGCAAGAATCTCATGATTACACGAATTCACGTGATAGAATATAATAGGTTGTTTTCTGTCTTTGTTCGCTTTCGGTTATTTAAAATTTCAATAGGCTGAATAGTTCAATTTAGATCGCATGTATTAATGGATAGCCTGCTCGCTGCAGAACTGGGTAATATTGCGAAATTGAAAAATCAGCATATTTTGCTGCGTAGTCATAGGAGTGCTAAAATGATCTCATGACTCCCGGGGAAAATCAAGGAATGGCTCTATATATTGACATAATAACCTTAATTGATTTGAAAATTCAATTCGAAAAGTTATTCGATTGAGATTGCATTTTGATTGTTGTTTTCAATGTCTGTAAGAAGTACGTGATGTCTTTAGCGGATATTTCAGGAAAAATATACTGCGCCTCAATCGCAAGAATCTCATGATTACACGAATTCATGTTATAGAATATGAGAGGTTGATTTCTGTCTCTGTTCGATTTCGGTTTTTTAAAATTTCAATTCGCTGAACAGTTCAATTTAGATCGCATGTATTCATGAATAACTTGCTCGCTGCAGGACTGGGTAATATTGTGAGATTCGAAAATCAGCATATTTTGCTGCGTTGTTATAGGAGTGCTAAAATGATCTTATGACTCCTGGGAAAAATCAAGGAATGGCTCTATATATTGACATAATAACGTTAACTGATTTGAAAATTCAATTTGAAAAACTATTCTATTGAGATTGCATTTTGATTGATGTTTTCAATTTCTGTAAGAAATACCTGATGTCTTCAGATGATATTTCGGGAAAAATATACTGCGCCCCAATCGCAAGAATCTCATAATCACACGAATTCACGTAATAGAATATAATAGGTTGATTTCTGTCTTTGTTCGCTTTCGGTTTTTTAAAATTTCAATTGGCTAAATAGTTCAATTTAGATCGCATGTATTCCTGGATAGCCTGCTCGCTGCAGAACTAGGTAATATTGCGAAATTGAAAAATCAGCATATTTTGCTGCGTAGTTATAGGAGTGCTAAAATGATCTCATGACTCCCGGGGAAAATCAAGGAATGGCTCTATATATTGACATAATAACGTTAATTGATTTGAAAATTCAATTCGAAAAGTTATTCGATTGAGATTGCATTTTGATTGTTGTTTTCAATGTCTGTAAAAAATACCTGATGTCATCAGATGATATTTCGAGGAAATTATACTGCGCCCCAATCGCAAGAATTTCATGATTACACGAATTCACGTGATAGAATATAAGAGGTTGATTTCCGTATCTATTCGCTTTCGGTTATTTTATATTGAAATTCGCTGAATTGTTGAATTTGGATCGCAAGTATTCATGGACAACCTGCCCGCTACAGGTCTTGGTAATATTGCAAAATTGAAAAAGCAGCATATTTTGCTGCGTGGTTACAAGAGTGCTGAAACAAATTTATGTCTCCTGGGAAAAATCAAGGAGTAGCTCTATACCTTGGCACAATAAAGTTCATTGATTTGAAAATTTAATTCGAAAAGTTATTTTATTGAGATTGCATTCTGATTGTTGTTTTCAATGTCTGTAAGAAGTACCTGATGTCTTTAGCGGATATTTCGGGAAAAATATACTGCGCCTCAATCGCAAGAATCTCATGATTACACGGATTCATGTAATAGAATATGTGAGGTTAAATTCTGTCTCTGTTCGCTTTCGGTTTTTTAAAATTTCAATTCGCTGAACCCTTCAATTTAGATCGCATGTCTTCCTGAATCACTTGCTCGCTGCAGGACTAAATAATATTGTGAGATTAAAAAAGCAGCATTTTTTGCTGCGTGGTTATAGGAGTGCTAAAATGATCTCATGACTCCCGGGTAATCAAGGAATGGCTCTATATATTGACATAAGAACCTTAATTGAGTTGAAAATTAATTCGAAAAGTGAATCCATTGAGATTGCATTTTGATTGTCTTTTTCAATGTCTGTAAAAAAAACCTGATGTCATCAGATGATATTTCGAGGAAAATATACTGCGCCCCAATCGCAAGAATTACATGATTACACGAATTCACGTGATAGAATATAAGAGGTTGATTTCCGTATCTATTCGCTTTCGGTTATTTAAAATTTTAATTCGCTGAATTGTTAGATTTAGATCGCAAGTATTCATAGATAACCTGCCCGCTACAGGACTTGGTAATATTGCAAAATTGAAAAAGCAGCATATTTTGCTCCGTGGTTACAAGAGTGCTGAAACAAATTCATGATTCCTGGGAAAAATCAAGGAGTAGCTCTATACCTTGACATAATAACGTTAATTGATTTGAAAATTTAATTCGAAAAGTTATTTTATTGAGATTGCATTTTGATTGTTGTTTTCAATGTCTGTAAGAAGTACCTGATGTCTTTAGCGGATATTTCGGGAAAAATATACTGCGCCTTAATCGCAAGAAACTCATGATTACACGAATTTATGTAATAAAATATGAGAGGTTGATTTCTGTCTCTGTTCGCTTCCGGTTTTTTAAAATTTCAATTGGCTGACTAGTTCAATTTAGATCGCATGTATCCACGGATAGCCTGCTCGCTGCAGAATTGAGTAATATTGCGAAATTGAAAAATCAGCATATTTTGCTGCGTAGTTATAGGAGTGCTGAAATGATCTCATGACTCCCGGGGAAAATCAAGGAATGGCTCTATATATTGACATAATAACGTTAATTGATTTGAAAATTCAATTCGAAAAGTTATTCGATTGAGATTCCATTTTGATTGTTGTTTTCAATGTCTGTAAAAAATACCTGATGTCATCAGATGATATTTCGAGGAAAAAATACTGCGCCCCAATCGCAAGAATTTCATGATTACACGAATTCACGTGATAGAATATAAGAGGTTGATTTCCGTATCTATTCGCTGTCGGTTATTTAAAATTTTAATTCGCTGAATAGTTTAATTTAGATCGCAAGTATTTATGAATAACCTGCCCGCTACAGGACTGGATAAGATTGTGAGATTAAAAAATCAGCATTTTTTGCTGCGTGGTTATAGGAGTGCTAAAATGATCTCATGACTCCCGGGGAAAATCAAGGAATTGCTCTATATATAGAGACCTAATAACGTTAATTGATTCCAAAATTTAATTCGAAAAGTTATTCTATTGAGATTGCATTTTGATTGATGTTTTCAATTTCTGTAAGAAATACCTGATGTCTTCAGATTATATTTCGGAAAAAATATACTGCGCCTCAATCGCAAGAATCTCATGATTACACGAATTCATGTAATAGAATATGAGAGGTTGATTTCTGTCTCTGTTCGCTTTCGGTTTTTTTAAATTTCAATTGGCTAAATAGTTCAATTGAGATCGCATGTATTCATTGATAACCTGCTCGCTGCAGGACTAGGTAATATTGCGAAATTGAAAAATTAGCATATTTTGCTGCGTGGTTATAAGACTGCTAAAATGATCTCATGACTCCTGGGAAAAATCAAGGAATGGCTCTATATATTGACATAATTACCTTAATTGATTTGAAAATTCAATTCGAAAAGTTATTCGATTGAGATTGCATTTGGTTGTCTTTTTCAATGTCTGTAAGAAATTCCTGATATCATCAGATGATATTTCGAGGAAAATATACAGCGCCCCAATCGCAAGAATTTCATGATTACTCGAATTCACGTGATAGAATATAAGAGGTTGATTTCCGTATCTATTCGCTATCGGTTAATTAAAATTTTAATTCGCTGAATTGTTAAATTTAGATCGCAAGTATTCATGGATAACCTGCCCGCTACAGGACTTGGTAATATTGCAAAATTTAGAAAGCAGCATATTTTGCTGCGTGGTTACAAGAGTGCTGAAACAAATTCATGATTCCTGGGAAAAATCAAGGAGTAGCTCTATACCTTGACATAATAACGTTAATTGATTTGAAAATTTAATACGAAAAGTTATTTTATTGAGATTGCATTTTGATTGTTGTTTTCAATGTCTGTAAGAAGTACCTGATGTCTTTAGCGGATATTTCGGGAAAAATATACTGCGCCTCAATCGCAAGAAACTCATGATTACACGAATTCATGTAATAGAATATGAGAGGTTGATTTCTGTCTCTGTTCGCTTCCGGTTTTTTAAAATTTCAATTGACTGAATAGTTCAATTTAGATCGCATGTATTCATGGATAACCTGCTCGCTGCAGGACTGGGTAATATTGTGAGATTGAAAAATCAGCATATTTTGCTGCGTGGTTATGAGAGTTCTAAAATGATCTCATGAATCCTGGGAAAAATCAAGGAATGGCTCTATATATAAAGACCTAATAACGTTAATTGATTCCAAAATTAAATTCGAAAAATTATTCTATTGAGATTGCATTTTCATTGTCTTTTTCAATGTTTGTAAGAAATACCTGATGTCTTCAGATGATTTTTCGTGAAAAATATACTGCGCCTAAATCGCAAGAATCTCATGATTACACGAATTCACGTGACAGAATATAATAGGTTGATTTCTGTCTTTGTTCGCTTTCGGTTTTTTAAAATTTCAATTGGCTGACTAGTTCAATTTAGATCGCATGTATCCACGGATAGCCTGCTCGATGCAGAATTGGGTAATATTGCGAAATTGAAAAATCAGCATATTTTGCTGCGTGCATATAGAAGTGCTAGAATGATCTCATGACTCCCGGGAAAAATCAAGGAATAGCTCTAGATATTGACATAATAACGTTCATTGATTTGAAAATTTAAATCAAATAGTTATTTTATTGAGATTGCATTTTGATTGTTGTTTTCAATGTCTGTAAGAAGTACCTGATGTCTTTAGCGGATATTTCGGGAAAAATATACTGCGCCTCAATCGCAAGAATCTCATGATTACACAAATTCATGTAATAGAATATGAGAGGTTGATTTCTGCCTCTGTTCGCTTTCGGTTTTTTAAAATTTCAATAGGCAGAATAGTTCAATTTAGATCGCATGTATTCATGGATAGCCTGCTCGCTGCAGTACTGGGTAATATTGCGAAATTGAAAAATAAGTATATTTTGCTGCGTGGTTATAGGAGTGCTAAAATGATCTCATGACTCCCGGGAAAAATCAAGGAATGACTCTATATATTGACATAATAACGTTAATTGATTTAAAAATTCAATTCGAAAAGTTATTTCATTGAGAGTGCATTTTGATTGTTGTTTTCAATGTCTGTAGAAAATACCTGATGTCATCAGATGATCTTTCGAGGAAAATAGACCGCGCCCCAATCGCAAGAATTTCATGATAACACGAATTCACGTGATAGAATATAAGAGGTTGATTTCCGTATATATTCGCTTTCGGTTATTAAAAATTTTAATTCGCTGAATAGTTAAATTTAGATCGCAAGTATTTATGGATAACCTGCACGCTACAGGACTTGGTAATATTGCAAAATTGAAAACTCAGCATATTTTGCTGCGTGGTTACAAAAGTGCTGAAACAAATTCATGACTCCTGGGAAAAATCAAGGAGTAGCTCTATACCTTGACATAATAACGCTAATTGATTTGAAAATTTAATTCGAAAAGTTATTTTATTGAGATTGCATTTTGATTGATGTTTTCAATGTCTGTAAGAAATACCTGATGTCTTCAGATGATATTTCGTGAAAAATATACTGCGCCCCAATCGCAAGAATCTCATGATTACACGAATTCACGTGATAGAATATAATAGGTTGATGTCTGTCTCTGTTCGCTTTCGGTTTTCTAAAATTTCAATTGGCTGAATAGTTCAATTTAGATCGCATGTATTTATGGATAGCCTGCTCGCTGCAGGACTGGGTAATATTGCGAAATTGAAAAATTAGCATATTTTGCTGCGTGGTTATAGGAGTGCTAAAATGATCTCATGACTCCTGGGAAAAATCAAGGAATGGCTCTATATATTGAAATAATAACCTTAATTGATTTGAAAATTCAATTTGAAAAACTATTCCATTGAGATTGCATTTTGACTGATGTTTTCAATGTCTGTAAGAAATACCTGATGTCTTCAGATGATATTTCGGGAAAAATATACTGCGCCCTAATCGCAAGAAATTCATGATTACACGAATTCACGTGATAGAATATAATAGGTTGATTTCTGTCTTTGTTCGCTTTCGGTTTTTTAAAATTTCAATTGGCTAAATAGTTCAATTAAGATCGCATGTATTCATGGATAGCCTGCTCGCTGCGGAACTGGGTAATATTGCGAAATTGAAAAATCGGCATATTTTGCTGCCTAGTTATAGGAGTGCTGAAATGATCTCATGACTCCCGGGGAAAATCAAGGAATGGCTCTATATATTGACATAATAACGTTAATTGATTTAAAAATTCAATTCGAAAAGTTATTCGATTGAGATTGCATTTTGATTGTTGTTTTCAATGTCTGTAAAAAATACCTGATGTCATCAGATGATATTTCGAGGAAAAAATACTGCGCCCCAATCGCAAGAATTTCATGATTACACGAATTCACGTGATAGAATATAAGAGGTTGATTTCCGTATCTATTCGCTTTCGGTTATTTTTAATTGAAATTCGCTGAATTGTTGAATTTGGATCGCAAGTATTCATGGACAGCCTGCCCGCTACAGGTCTTGGTAATATTGCAAAATTGAAAAAGCAGCATATTTTGCTGCGTGGTTACAAGAGTGCTGAAACAAATTTATGTCTCCTGGGAAAAATCAAGGAGTAGCTCTATACCTTGGCACAATAAAGTTAATTGATTTGAAAATTTAATTCGAAAAGTTATTTTATTGAGATTGCATTCTGATTGTTGTTTTCAATGTCTGTAAGAAGTACCTGATGTCTTTAGCGGATATTTCGGGAAAAATATACTGCGCCTCAATCGCAAGAATCTCATGATTACACGGATTCATGTAATAGAATATGTGAGGTTAAATTCTGTCTCTGTTCGCTTTAGGTTTTTTTAAATTTCAATTCGCTGAACCCTTCAATTTAGATCGCATGTCTTCCTGAATCACTTGCTCGCTGCAGGACTAAATAATATTGTGAGATTAAAAAAGCAGCATTTTTTGCTGCGTGGTTATAGGAGTGCTAAAATGATCTCATGACTCCCGGGTAATCAAGGAATGGCTCTATATATTGACATAAGAACCTTAATTGAGTTGAAAATTAATTCGAAAAGTGAATCCATTGAGATTGCATTTTGATTGTCTTTTTCAATGTCTGTAAAAAAAACCTGATGTCATCAGATGATATTTCGAGGAAAATATACTGCGCCCCAATCGCAAGAATTACATGATTACACGAATTCACGTGATAGAATATAAGAGGTTGATTTCCGTATCTATTCGCTTTCGGTTATTTAAAATTTTGATTCTCTGAATAGTTAAATTTAGATCGCAAGTATTCATGGATAACCTGCCCGCTACAAAACTTGGTAATATTGCGAAATTGAAAAATCAGCATATTTTGCTGCGTGGTTACAAAAGTGCTGAAACAAATTCATGATTCCTGGGAAAAATCAAGGAGTAGCTCTATACCTTGACATAATAACGTTCATTGATTTGAAAATTTAATTCGAAAAGTTATTTTATTGAGATTGCATTTTGATTGTTGTTTTTAATGTCTGTAAGAAGTACCTGATGTCTTTAGCGGATATTTCGGGAAAAATATACTGCGCCTCAATCGCAAGAATCTCATGATTACGCGAATTCATGTAATAGAATATGAGAGGTTGATTTCTGCCTCTGTTCGCTTTCGGTTTTTTAAAATTTCAATTGGCTGAATAGTTCAATTTAGATCGCATGTATTCAAGGTTAACCTGCTCGCTGCAGGACTGGGTAATATTGTGAGATTGAAAAATCAGCATATTTTGCTGCGTGGTCATGAGAGTGCTAAAATGATCTCATGACTCCTGGAAAAAATCAAGGAATGGCTCTTTATATAGAGACCTAATAACGTTAATTGATTCCAAAATTAAATTCGAAAAGTTATTCTATTGAGATTGCATTCTGATTGTCTTTTTCAATGTCTGTAGGAAATACCTGATGTCTTCAGATGATATTTCGTGGAAAATATACTGCGATCTAATCGCAAGAATCTCATGATTACACGAATTCACGTGATAGAATATAATAGGTTGATTTCTGTCTCTGTTCGCTTTCGGTTTTTTAAAATTTGAATTAGCTGAATAGTTCAATTAAGATCGCATGTATTCATGGATAGCCTGCTCGCTGCAGGACTGGGTAATATTGCGAAATTGAAAAATTAGCATATTTTGCTGCGTGGTTATAAGACTGCTAAAATGATCTCATGACTCCTGGGAAAAATCAAGGAATGGCCCTATATATTGACATAATAACCTTAATTGATTTGAAAATTCGATTCGAAAAGTTATTCGATTGAGATTGCAACTTGATTGTCTTTTTCAATGTCTGTTAGAAATACCTGATGTCTTCAGATGATATTTCGTGAACAATATACTGCGCCCCAATCGCAAGAATCTCATGATTACACGAATTCACGTAATAGAATATAATAGGTTGATTTCTGTCTCTGTTCGATTTCGGTTTTTTAAAATTTCAATTCGCTGAACCCTTCAATTTAGATCGCATGTCTTCATGAATAACTTGCTCGCTGCAGGACTAAATAATTTTGTGAGATTAAAAAATCAGCATTTTTTGCTGCGTGGTTATAGGAGTGCTAAAATGATCTCATGACTCCCTGGGAAAATCAAGGAATGACTCTATATATTGACATAATAACCTTAATTGATTTGAAAATTCAATTCGAAAAGTTATTCGATTGAGATTGCATTTTGATTGTCTTTTTCAATGTCTGTAAGAAATACCCGAAGTCATCAGATGATATTTCGGGAAAAATATACTGCGCCCCAATCGCGAGAATCTCATGATTACACGAATTCACGTAATACAATATAATAGGTTGATGTCTGTCTCTGTTCGCTTTCGGTTTTCTAAAATTTCAATTGGCTGAATGGTTCAATTTAGATCGCATGTATTCATGGATAGCCTGCTCGCTGCAGTACTGGGTAATATTGCGAAATTGAAAAATAAGTATATTTTGCTGCGTGGTTATAGGAGTGCTAAAATGATCTCATGACTCCCGGGAAAAATCAAGGAATGACTCTATATATTGACATAATAACGTTAATTGATTTAAAAATTCAATTCGAAAAGTTATTTCATTGAGAGTGCATTTTGATTGTTGTTTTCAATGTCTGTAGAAAATACCTGATGTCATCAGATGATCTTTCGAGGAAAATAGACCGCGCCCCAATCGCAAGAATTTCATGATAACACGAATTCACGTGATAGAATATAAGAGGTTGATTTCCGTATATATTCGCTTTCGGTTATTAAAAATTTTAATTCGCTGAATAGTTAAATTTAGATCGCAAGTATTTATGGATAACCTGCACGCTACAGGACTTGGTAATATTGCAAAATTGAAAACTCAGCATATTTTGCTGCGTGGTTACAAAAGTGCTGAAACAAATTCATGACTCCTGGGAAAAATCAAGGAGTAGCTCTATACCTTGACATAATAACGCTAATTGATTTGAAAATTTAATTCGAAAAGTTATTTTATTGAGATTGCATTTTGATTGATGTTTTCAATGTCTGTAAGAAATACCTGATGTCTTCAGATGATATTTCGGAAAAAATATACTGCGCCCCAATCGCAAGAATCTCATGATTACACGAATTCACGTGATAGAATATAATAGGTTGATGTCTTTCTCTGTTCGCTTTCGGTTTTCTAAAATTTTAATTGGCTGAATAGTTCAATTTAGATCGCATGTATTCATGGATAGCCTGCTCGCTGCAGGACTGGGTAATATTGCGAAATTGAAAAATCAGAATATTTTGCTGCGTGGTTATAGGAGTGCTAAATGATCCCATGACTCCTGGGAAAAATCAAGGAATGGCTCTATATATTGACAAAATAACCTTAATTGATTTCAAAATTCAATTCGAAACGTTATTCGATTGAGATTGCTTTTTGATTGTTGTTTTCTATGTCTGTGAGAAGTACGTAATGTCTTTATCGGATATTTCGGGAAAAATATACTGCGCCTCAATCGCAAGAATCTCATGATTGCACGAATTCATGTAATAGAATATGAGAGGTTGATTTCTGTCTCTGTTCGCTTTCGGTTTTTTAAAATTTCAATTGGCCAAACAGTTCAATTCAGATCGCATGTATTCATGAATAAATTGCTCGCTGCAGGACTGGGTAATATTGTGAGATCAAAAAATCAGCATATTTTGCTGCGTGGTTAGAAGAGTGCTAAAATGATCTCATGACTCCTGGGAAAAATCAAGGAATGGCTCTATATATTGACATAATAACCTTAACTGATTTGAAAATTCAATTTGAAAAACTATTCCATTGAGATTGCATTTTGATTGATGTTTTCAATGTCTGTAAGAAATACCTGATGTCTTCAGATGATATTTCGTGAAAAATATACTGCGCCCCAATCGCAAGAATCTCATGATTACACGAATTTACGTGATAGAATATAATAGGTTGATGTCTGTCTCTGTTCGCTTTCGGTTTTCTAAAATTTTAATTGGCTGAATAGTTCAATTTAGATCGCATGTATTTATGGATAGCCTGCTCGCTGCAGGACTGGGTAATATTGCGAAATTGAAAAATTAGCATATTTTGCTGCGTGGTTATAGAAGTGCTAAAATGATCTCATGACTCCTGGGAAAAATCAAGGAATGGCTCTATATATTGAAATAATAACCTTAATTGATTTGAAAATTCAATTTGAAAAACTATTCCATTGAGATTGCATTTTGATTGATGTTTTCAATGTCTGTAAGAAATACCTGATGTCTTCAGATGATATTTCGGGAAAAATATACTGCGCCCTAATCGCAAGAAATTCATGATTACACGAATTCACGTGATAGAATATAATAGGTTGATTTCTGTCTTTGTTCGCTTTCGGTTTTTTAAAATTTCAATTGGATAAATCGTTCAATTAAGATCGCATGTATTCATGGATAGCCTGCTCGCTGCGGAACTGGGTAATATTGCGAAATTGAAAAATCAGCATATTTTGCTGTTTAGTTATAGGAGTGCTGAAATGATCTCATGACTCCCGGGAAAAATCAAGGAATGGCTCTATATATTGACATAATAACGTTAATTGATTTGAAAATTCAATTCGAAAAGTTATTCGATTGAGATTGCATTTTGATTGTTGTTTTCAATGTCTGTAAAAAATACCTGATGTCATCAGATGATATTTCGAGGAAATTATACTGCGCCCCAATCGCAAGAATTTCATGATTACACGAATTCACGTGATAGAATATAAGAGGTTGATTTCCGTATCTATTCGCTTTCGGTTATTTTAAATTGAAATTCGCTGAATTGTTGAATTTGGATCGCAAGTATTCATGGACAGCCTGCCCGCTACAGGTCTTGGTAATATTGCAAAATTGAAAAAGCAGCATATTTTGCTGCGTGGTTACAAGAGTGCTGAAACAAATTTATGTCTCCTGGGAAAAATCAAGGAGTAGCTCTATACCTTGGCACAATAAAGTTAATTGATTTGAAAATTTAATTCGAAAAGTTATTTTATTGAGATTGCATTCTGATTGTTGTTTTCAATGTCTGTAAGAAGTACCTGATGTCTTTAGCGGATATTTCGGGAAAAATATACTGCGCCTCAATCGCAAGAATCTCATGATTACACGGATTCATGTAATAGAATATGTGAGGTTAAATTCTGTCTCTGTTCGCTTTAGGTTTTTTTAAATTTCAATTCGCTGAACCCTTCAATTTAGATCGCATGTCTTCCTGAATCACTTGCTCGCTGCAGGACTAAATAATATTGTGAGATTAAAAAAGCAGCATTTTTCGCTGCGTGGTTATAGGAGTGCTAAAATGATCTCATGACTCCCGGGTAATCAAGGAATGGCTCTATATATTGACATAAGAACCTTAATTGAGTTGAAAATTAATTCGAAAAGTGAATCCATTGAGATTGCATTTTGATTGTCTTTTTCAATGTCTGTAAAAAAAACCTGATGTCATCAGATGATATTTCGAGGAAAATATACTGCGCCCCAATCGCAAGAATTACATGATTACACGAATTCACGTGATAGAATATAAGAGGTTGATTTCCGTATCTATTCGCTTTCGGTTATTTAAAATTTTGATTCTCTGAATAGTTAAATTTAGATCGCAAGTATTCATGGATAACCTGCCCGCTACAAAACTTGGTAATATTGCGAAATTGAAAAATCAGCATATTTTGCTGCGTGGTTACAAAAGTGCTGAAACAAATTCATGATTCCTGGGAAAAATCAAGGAGAAGCTCTATACCTTGACATAATAACGTTCATTGATTTGAAAATTTAATTCGAAAAGTTATTTTATTGAGATTTCATTTTGATTGTTGTTTTTAATGTCTGTAAGAAGTACCTGATGTCTTTAGCGGATATTTCGGGAAAAATATACTGCGCCTCAATCGCAAGAATCTCATGATTACGCGAATTCATGTAATAGAATATGAGAGGTTGATTTCTGCCTCTGTTCGCTTTCGGTTTTTTAAAATTTCAATTGGCTGAATAGTTCAATTTAGATCGCATGTATTCAAGGTTAACCTGCTCGCTGCAGGACTGGGTAATATTGTGAGATTGAAAAATCAGCATATTTTGCTGCGTGGTCATGAGAGTGCTAAAATGATCTCATGACTCCTGGAAAAAATCAAGGAATGGCTCTTTATATAGAGACCTAATAACGTTAATTGATTCCAAAATTAAATTCGAAAAGTTATTCTATTGAGATTGCATTCTGATTGTCTTTTTCAATGTCTGTAGGAAATACCTGATGTCTTCAGATGATATTTCGTGGAAAATATACTGCGATCTAATCGCAAGAATCTCATGATTACACGAATTCACGTGATAGAATATAATAGGTTGATTTCTGTCTCTGTTCGCTTTCGGTTTTTTAAAATTTGAATTAGCTGAATAGTTCAATTAAGATCGCATGTATTCATGGATAGCCTGCTCGCTGCAGGACTGGGTAATATTGCGAAATTGAAAAATTAGCATATTTTGCTGCGTGGTTATAAGACTGCTAAAATGATCTCATGACTCCTGGGAAAAATCAAGGAATGGCCCTATATATTGACATAATAACCTTAATTGATTTGAAAATTCGATTCGAAAAGTTATTCGATTGAGATTGCTACTTGATTGTCTTTTTCAATGTCTGTTAGAAATACCTGATGTCTTCAGATGATATTTCGTGAACAATATACTGCGCCCCAATCGCAAGAATCTCATGATTACACGAATTCACGTGATAGAATATAATAGGTTGATGTCTTTCTCTGTTCGCTTTCGGTTTTCTAAAATTTTAATTGGCTGAATTGTTCAATTTAGATCGCATGTATTCATGGATAGCCTGCTCGCTGCAGGACTGGGTAATATTGCGAAATTGAAAAATCAGAATATTTTGCTGCGTGGTTAAAGGAGTGCTAAAATGATCCCATGACTCCTGGGAAAAATCAAGGAATGGCTCTATATATTGACATAATAACCTTAATTGATTTCAAAATTCAATTCGAAACGTTATTCGATTGAGATTGCTTTTTGATTGTTGTTTTCTATGTCTGTAAGAAGTACCTGATGTCTTTATCGGATATTTCGGGAAAAATATACTGCGCCTCAATCGCAAGAATCTCATGATTACACGAATTCATGTAATAGAATATGAGAGGTTGATTTCTGTCTCTGTTCGCTTTCGGTTTTTTAAAATTTCAATTGGCCAAACAGTTCAATTCAGATCGCATGTATTCATGAATAACTTGCTCGCTGCAGGACTGAGTAATATTGTGAAATCAAAAAATCAGCATAATTTGCTGCGTGGTTAGAAGAGTGCTAAAATGATCTCATGACTCCTGGGAAAAATCAAGGAATGGCTCTATATATTGACATAATAACCTTAACTGATTTGAAAATTCAATTTGAAAAACTATTCCATTGAGATTGCATTTTGATTGATGTTTTCAATGTCTGTAAGAAATACCTGATGTCTTCAGATGATATTTCGTGAAAAATATACTGCGCCCCAATCGCAAGAATCTCATGATTACACGAATTCACGTGATAGAATATAATAGGTTGATTTCTGTCTTTGTTCGCTTTCGGTTTTTTAAAATTTCAATTGGCTGAATAGTTCAATTAAGATCGCATGTATTCATGGATAGCCTGCTCGCTGCAGAACTGGGTAATATTGCGAAATTGAAAAATCAGCATATTTTGCTGCGTAGTTATAGGAGTGCTGAAATGATCTCGTGACTCCCGGGGAAAATCAAGGAATGGCTCTATATATTGACATAATAACGTTAATTGATTTGAAAATTCAATTCGAAAAGTTATTCGATTGAGATTGCATTTTGATTGTTGTTTTCAATGTCTGTAAAAAATACCTGATGTCATCAGATGATATTTCGAGGAAAAAATACTGCGCCCCAATCGCAAGAATTTCATGATTACACGAATTCACGTGATAGAATATAAGAGGTTGATTTCCGTATCTATTCGCTTTCGGTTATTTAAAATTTTAATTCGCTGAATAGTTAAATTTAGATCGTAAGTATTAATGGATAACCTGCCCGCTACAGAACTTGGTAATATTGCAAAATTGAAAAATCAGCATATTTTGCTGCGTGGTTACGAGAATGCTGAACCAAATTCATGACTCCTGGGAAAAATCAAGGAGTAGCTCTATACCTTGACATAATAACGTTAATTGATTTGAAAATTTAATTCGAAAAATTATTTTATTGAGATTGCATTTTGATTGTTGTTTTCAATGTCTGTAAAAAATACCTGATGTCATCAGATGATATTTCGAGGAAAAAATACTGCGCCCCAATCGCAAGAATTTCATGATTACACGAATTCACGTGATAAAATATAAGAGGTTGATTTCCGTATCTATTCGCTTTCGGTTATTTAAAATTTTAATTCGCTGAATAGTTAAATTTGGATCGCAAGTATTTATGGATAACCTGCCCGCTACAGGTCTGAGTAATATTGTGAGATTAAAAAATCAGCATTTTTTGCTGCGTGGTTATAGGAGTGCTAAAATGATCTTATGACTCCCGGGGAAAATCAAGGAATTGCTCTATATATTGACATAATAACGTTAATTGATTTGGAAATTCAATTCGAAAAGTTATTCTATTGAGATTGCATTTTGATTGTCTTTTTCAATGTCTGTGAGAAATACCTGATGTCTTCAGATGATATTTCGTGAAAAATATACTGCGCCCCAATCGCAAGAATCTCATGATTACACGAATTCACGTGATAGAATATAATAGGTTGTTTTCTGTCTTTGTTCGCTTTCGGTTATTTAAAATTTCAATAGGCTGAATAGTTCAATTTAGATCGCATGTATTAATGGATAGCCTGCTCGCTGCAGAACTGAGTAATATTGCGAAATTGAAAAATCAGCATATTTTGCTGCGTAGTCATAGGAGTGCTAAAATGATCTCATGACTCCCGGGGAAAATCAAGGAATGGCTCTATATATTGACATAATAACCTTAATTGACTTGAAAATTCAATTCGAAAAGTTATTCGATTGAGATTGCATTTTGATTGTTGTTTTCAATGTCTGTAAGAAGTACCTGATGTCTTTAGCGGATATTTCAGGAAAAATATACTGCGCCTCAATCGCAAGAATCTCATGATTACACGAATTCATGTTATAGAATATGAGAGGTTGATTTCTGTCTCTGTTCGATTTCGGTTTTTTAAAATTTCAATTCGCTGAATAGTTAAATTTGGATCGCATGTATTCATGAATAACTTGCTCGCTGCAGGACTGGGTAATATTGTGAGATTCGAAAATCAGCATATTTTGCTGCGTAGTTATAGGAGTGCTAAAATGATCTCATGACTCCCGGGGAAAATCAAGGAATGGCTCTATATATTGACATAATAACGTTAATTGATTTGAAAATTCAATTCGAAAAGTTATTCGATTGAGATTGCATTTTGATTGTTGTTTTCAATGTCTGTAAAAAATACCTGATGTCATCAGATGATATTTCGAGGAAATTATACTGCGCCCCAATCGCAAGAATTTCATGATTACACGAATTCACGTGATAGAATATAAGAGGTTGATTTCCGTATCTATTCGCTTTCGGTTATTTTAAATTGAAATTCGCTGAATTGTTGAATTTGGATCGCAAGTATTCATGGACAACCTGCCCGCTACAGGTCTTGGTAATATTGCAAAATTGAAAAAGCAGCATATTTTGCTGCGTGGTTACAAGAGTGCTGAAACAAATTTATGTCTCCTGGGAAAAATCAAGGAGTAGCTCTATACCTTGGCACAATAAAGTTAATTGATTTGAAAATTTAATTCGAAAAGTTATTTTATTGAGATTGCATTCTGATTGTTGTTTCCAATGTCTGTAAGAAGTACCTGATGTCTTTAGCGGATATTTCGGGAAAAATATACTGCGCCTCAATCGCAAGAATCTCATGATTACACGGATTCATGTAATAGAATATGTGAGGTTAAATTCTGTCTCTGTTCGCTTTCGGTTTTTAAAAATTTCACTTCGCTGAACCCTTCAATTTAGATCGCATGTCTTCCTGAATCACTTGCTCGCTGCAGGACTAAATAATATTGTGAGATTAAAAAAGCAGCATTTTTTGCTGCGTGGTTATAGGAGTGCTAAAATGATCTCATGACTCCCGGGTAATCAAGGAATGGCTCTATATATTGACATAAGAACCTTAATTGAGTTGAAAATTAATTCGAAAAGTTAATCCATTGAGATTGCATTTTGATTGTCTTTTTCAATGTCTGTAAAAAAAACCTGATGTCATCAGATGATATTTCGAGGAAAATATACTGCGCCCCAATCGCAAGAATTACATGATTACACGAATTCACGTGATAGAATATAAGAGGTTGATTTCCGTATCTATTCGCTTTCGGTTATTTAAAATTTTGATTCTCTGAATAGTTAAATTTAGATCGCAAGTATTCATGGATAACCTGCCCGCTACAAAACTTGGTAATATTGCGAAATTGAAAAATCAGCATATTTTGCTGCGTGGTTACAAAAGTGCTGAAACAAATTCATGATTCCTGGGAAAAATCAAGGAGTAGCTCTATACCTTGACATAATAACGTTCATTGATTTGAAAATTTAATTCGAAGAGTTATTCTATTGAGATTGCATTCTGATTGTCTTTTTCAATGTCTGTAGGAAATACCTGATGTCTTCAGATGATATTTCGTGAAAAATATACTGCGCCCTAATCGCAAAAATCTCATGATTACACGAATTCACGTGATAGAATATAATAGGTTGATTTCTGTCTCTGTTCGCTTTCGGTTTTTTAAAATTTGAATTAGCTGAATAGTTCAATTAAGATCGCGTGTATTCATGGATAGCCTGCTCGCTGCAGGACTGTGTAATATTGCGAAATTGAAAAATTAGCATATTTTGCTGCGTGGTTATAAGACTGCTAAAATGATCTCATGACTCCTGGGAAAAATCAAGGAATGGCCCTATATATTGACATAATAACCTTAATTGATTTGAAAATTCGATTCGAAAAGTTATTCGATTGAGATTGCAACTTGATTGTCTTTTTCAATGTCTGTTAGAAATACCTGATGTCTTCAGATGATATTTCGTGAACAATATACTGCGCCCCAATCGCAAGAATCTCATGATTACACGAATTCACGTAATAGAATATAATAGGTTGATTTCTGTCTCTGTCCGATTTCGGTTTTTTAAAATTTCAATTCGCTGAACCCTTCAATTTAGATCGCATGTCTTCATGAATAACTTGCTCGCTGCAGGACTAAATAATTTTGTGAGATCAAAAAATCAGCATTTTTTGCTGCGTGGTTATAGGAGTGCTAAAATGATCTCATGACTCCCGGGGAAAATCAAGGAATGACTCTATATATTGACATAATAACCTTAATTGATTTGAAAATTTAATTCGAAAAGTTATTCGATTGAGATTGCATTTTGATTGTCTTTTTCAATGTCTGTAAGAAATACCCGATGTCATCAGATGATATTTCGTGAAAAATATACTGCGCCCCAATCGCAAGAATCTCATGATTACACGAATTCACGTGATAGAATATAATAGGTTGATTTCTGTCTCCTTTCGCTTTCGGTTTTTCAAAATTTCAAATCGCTAAACAGTTCAATTTAGATCGCATGTCTTCATGAATAACTTGCTCGCTGCAGGACTGGGTAATATTGTGAGATTATTAAATGAGCATATTTTGCTGCGTGGTTATAGAAGTGCTAAAATGATCTCATGACTCCTGGGGAAAATTAAGGAATTGCTCTATATATTGACATAATAACGTTAATTGATTTGAAAATTCAATTCGAAAAGTTATTCGATTGAGATTGCATTTTGATTGTTGTTTTCAATGTCTGTAAAAAATACCTGATGTCATCAGAAGATATTTCGAGAAAAATATACTGCGCCCCAATCGCAAGAATTTCATGATTACACGAATTCACGTGATAGAATATAAGAGGTTGATTTCCGTATCTATTCGCTTTCGGTTATTTAAAATTTTAATTCGCTGAATTGTTAAATTTAGATCCCAAGTATTCATGGATAACCTGCCCGCTACAGGACTTGGTAATATTGCAAAATTGAAAAAGCAGCATATTTTGCTGCGTGGTTACAAGAGTGCTGAAACAAATTCATGATTCCTGGGAAAAATCAAGGAGAAGCTCTATACCTTGACATAATAACGTTAATTGATTTGAAAATTTAATTCGAAAAGTTATTTTATTGAGATTGCATTTTGATTGTTGTTTTCAATGTCTGTAAGAAGTACCTGATGTCTTTAGCGGATATTTTGGGAAAAATATACTGCGCCCCAATCGTAAGAATCTTATGATTACACGAATTCATGTATTAGAATATGAGAGGTTGATTTCTGTCTCTGTTCGCTTTCGGTTTTTTAAAATTTCAATTCGCTAAACAGTTCAATTTAGATCGCATGTATTCATTAATAACTTGCTCGCTGCAGGACTGGGTAATATTGTGAGCTTAAAAAATCAGCATATTTTTCTGCGTGGTAATGAGAGTGCTAAAATTATCTCATGACTCCTGGGAAATATCAAGGAATGGCTCTATATATAGACCTAATAACGTTAATTGATTCCAAAATTTAATTCGAAATGTTATTCAATTGAGATTTTATTTTGATTGATGTTTTCAATGTCTGTAAGAAATACCTGATGTCTTCAGATGATATTTCGGAAAAAATATACTGCGCCCCAATCGCAAGAATCTCATGATTACACGAATTCACGTGATAGAATATAATAGGTTGATGTCTGTCTCTGTTCGCTTCCGGTTTTCTAAAATTTCAATTGATTGAATAGTTCAATTTAGATCGCATGTATTCATGGATAGCCTGCTCGCTGCAGGACTTGGTAATATTGCAAAATTTAAAAAGCAGCATATTTTGCTGCGTGGTTACAAGAGTGCTAAAACAAATTCATGACTTCTGGGAAAAATCAAGGAGAAGCTCTATACCTTGACAGAATAACGTTAATTGATTTGAAAATTTTATTCGAAAAGTTATTTTATTGAGATTGCATTTTGATTGTTGTTTTTAATGTCTGTAAGAAGTACCTGATGTCTTTAGCGGATATTTCGGGAAAAATATACTGCGCCCCAATCGCAAGAATCTCATGATTACACGAATTCACGTGATAGAATATAATAGGTTGATTTCTGTCTCTGTTCGCTTTCGGTTTTTTAAAATTTCAATTGGCCAAACAGTTCAATTCAGATCGAATGTATTCAAGAATAACTTGCTCGCTGCAGGACTGGGTAATATTGTGAAATCAAAAAATCAGCATATTTTGCTGCGTGGTTAGAAGAGTGCTAAAATGATCTCATGACTCCTGGGAAAAATCAAGGAATGGCTCTATATATTGACATAATAACTTTAACTGATTTGAAAATTCAATTTGAAAAACTATTCCATTGAGATTGCATTTTGATTGATGTTTTCAATGTCTGTAAGAAATACCTGATGTCTTCAGATGATATTTCGTGAAAAATATACTGCGCCCCAATCGCAAGAATCTCATGATTACACGAATACACGTGATACAATATAATAGGTTGATGTCTGTCTCTGTTCGCTTTCGGTTTTCTAAAATTTCAATTGGCTGAATAGTTCAATTTAGATCGCATGTATTTATGGATAGCCTGCTCGCTGCAGGACTGGGTAATATTGCGAAATTGAAAAATTAGCATATTTTGCTGCGTGGTTAAAGGAGTGCTAAAATGATCTCATGACTCCTGGGAAAAATCAAGGAATGGCTCTATATATTGAAATAATAACCTTAATTGATTTGAAAATTCAATTTGAAAAACTATTCCATTGAGATTGCATTTTGATTGATGTTTTCAATGTCTGTAAGAAATACCTGATGTCTTCAGATGATATTTCGGGAAAAATATACTGCGCCCTAATCGCAAGAAATTCATGATTACACGAATTCACGTGATAGAATATAATAGGTTGATTTCTGTCTTTGTTCGCTTTCGGTTTTTTAAAATTTCAATTGGCTGAATAGTTCAATTAAGATCGCATGTATTCATGGATAGCCTGCTCGCTGCAGAACTGGGTAATATTGCGAAATTGAAAAATCAGCATATTTTGCTGCGTAGTTATAGGAGTGCTGAAATGATCTCATGACTCCCGGGGAAAATCAAGGAATGGCTCTATATATTGACATAATAACGTTAATTGATTTGAAAATTCAATTCGAAAAGTTATTCGATTGAGATTGCATTTTGATTGTTGTTTTCAATGTCTGTAAAAAATACCTGATGTCATCGGATGATATTTCGAGGAAAAAATACTGCGCCCCAATCGCAAGAATTTCATGATTACACGAATTCACGTGATAGAATATAAGAGGTTGATTTCCGTATCTATTCGCTTTCGGTTATTTAAAATTTTAATTCGCTGAATAGTTAAATTTAGATCGTAAGTATTAATGGATAACCTGCCCGCTACAGAACTTGGTAATATTGCAAAATTGAAAAATCAGCATATTTTGCTGCGTGGTTACGAGAATGCCGAACCAAATTCATGACTCCTGGGAAAAATCAAGGAGTAGCTCTATACCTTGACATAATAACGTTAATTGATTTGACAATTTAATTCGAAAAATTATTTTATTGAGATTGCATTTTGATTGTTGTTTTCAATGTCTGTAAAAAATACCTGATGTCATCAGATGATATTTCGAGGAAAAAATACTGCGCCCCAATCGCAAGAATTTCATGATTACACGAATTCACGTGATAAAATATAAGAGGTTGATTTCCGTATCTATTCGCTTTCGGTTATTTAAAATTTTAATTCGCTGAATAGTTAAATTTGGATCGCAAGTATTTATGGATAACCTGCCCGCTACAGGTCTGGGTAATATTGTGAGATTAAAAAATCAGCATTTTTTGCTGCGTGGTTATAGGAGTGCTAAAATGATCTTATGACTCCCGGGGAAAATCAAGGAATTGCTCTATATATTGACATAATAACGTTAATTGATTTGGAAATTCAATTCGAAAAGTTATTCTATTGAGATTGCATTTTGATTGTCTTTTTCAATGTCTGTGAGAAATACCTGATGTCTTCAGATGATATTTCGTGAAAAATATACTGCGCCCCAATCGCAAGAATCTCATGATTACACGAATTCACGTGATAGAATATAATAGGTTGTTTTCTGTCTTTGTTCGCTTTCGGTTATTTAAAATTTCAATAGGCTGAATAGTTCAATTTAGATCGCATGTATTAATGGATAGCCTGCTCGCTGCAGAACTGGGTAATATTGCGAAATTGAAAAATCAGCATATTTTGCTGCGTAGTCATAGGAGTGCTAAAATGATCTCATGACTCCCGGGGAAAATCAAGGAATGGCTCTATATATTGACATAATAACCTTAATTGATTTGAAAATTCAATTCGAAAAGTTATTCGATTGAGATTGCATTTTGATTGTTGTTTTCAATGTCTGTAAGAAGTACCTGATGTCTTTAGCGGATATTTCAGGAAAAATATACTGCGCCTCAATCGCAAGAATCTCATGATTACACGAATTCATGTTATAGAATATGAGAGGTTGGTTTCTGTCTCTGTTCGATTTCGGTTTTTTAAAATTTCAATTCGCTGAACAGTTCAATTTAGATCGCATGTATTCATGAATAACTTGCTCGCTGCAGGACTGGGTAATATTGTGAGATTCGAAAATCAGCATATTTTGCTGCGTTGTTATAGGAGTGCTAAAATGATCTTATGACTCCTGGGAAAAATCAAGGAATGGCTCTATATATTGACATAATAACGTTAACTGATTTGAAAATTCAATTTGAAAAACTATTCTATTGAGATTGCATTTTGATTGATGTTTTCAATTTCTGTAAGAAATACCTGATGTCTTCAGATGATATTTCGGGAAAAATATACTGCGCCCCAATCGCAAGAAACTCATAATTACACGAATTCACGTAATAGAATATAATAGGTTGATTTCTGTCTTTGTTCGCTTTCGGTTTTTTAAAATTTCAATTGGCTAAATAGTTCAATTTAGATCGCATGTATTCCTGGATAGCCTGCTCGCTGCAGAACTAGGTAATATTGCGAAATTGAAAAATCAGCATATTTTGCTGCGTAGTTATAGGAGTGCTAAAATGATCTCATGACTCCCGGGGAAAATCAAGGAATGGCTCTATATATTGACATAATAACGTTAATTGATTTGAAAATTCAATTCGAAAAGTTATTCGATTGAGATTGCATTTTGATTGTTGTTTTCAATGTCTGTAAAAAATACCTGATGTCATCAGATGATATTTCGAGGAAATTATACTGCGCCCCAATCGCAAGAATTTCATGATTACACGAATTCACGTGATAGAATATAAGAGGTTGATTTCCGTATCTATTCGCTTTCGGTTATTTTAAATTGAAATTCGCTGAATTGTTGAATTTGGATCGCAAGTATTCATGGACAACCTGCCCGCTACAGGTCTTGGTAATATTGCAAAATTGAAAAAGCAGCATATTTTGCTGCGTGGTTACAAGAGTGCTGAAACAAATTTATGTCTCCTGGGAAAAATCAAGGAGTAGCTCTATACCTTGGCACAATAAAGTTAATTGATTTGAAAATTTAATTCGAAAAGTTATTTTATTGAGATTGCATTCTGATTGTTGTTTCCAATGTCTGTAAAAAGTACCTGATGTCTTTAGCGGATATTTCGGGAAAAATATACTGCGCCTCAATCGCAAGAATCTCATGATTACACGGATTCATGTAATAGAATATGTGAGGTTAAATTCTGTCTCTGTTCGCTTTCGGTTTTTAAAAATTTCACTTCGCTGAACCCTTCAATTTAGATCGCATGTCTTCCTGAATCACTTGCTCGCTGCAGGACTAAATAATATTGTGAGATTAAAAAAGCAGCATTTTTTGCTGCGTGGTTATAGGAGTGCTAAAATGATCTCATGACTCCCGGGTAATCAAGGAATGGCTCTATATATTGACATAAGAACCTTAATTGAGTTGAAAATTAATTCGAAAAGTTAATCCATTGAGATTGCATTTTGATTGTCTTTTTCAATGTCTGTAAAAAAAACCTGATGTCATCAGATGATATTTCGAGGAAAATATACTGCGCCCCAATCGCAAGAATTACATGATTACACGAATTCACGTGATAGAATATAAGAGGTTGATTTCCGTATCTATTCGCTTTCGGTTATTTAAAATTTTGATTCTCTGAATAGTTAAATTTAGATCGCAAGTATTCATGGATAACCTGCCCGCTACAAAACTTGGTAATATTGCGAAATTGAAAAATCAGCATATTTTGCTGCGTGGTTACAAAAGTGCTGAAACAAATTCATGATTCCTGGGAAAAATCAAGGAGTAGCTCTATACCTTGACATAATAACGTTCATTGATTTGAAAATTTAATTCGAAGAGTTATTCTATTGAGATTGCATTCTGATTGTCTTTTTCAATGTCTGTAGGAAATACCTGATGTCTTCAGATGATATTTCGTGAAAAATATACTGCGCCCTAATCGCAAAAATCTCATGATTACACGAATTCACGTGATAGAATATAATAGGTTGATTTCTGTCTCTGTTCGCTTTCGGTTTTTTAAAATTTGAATTAGCTGAATAGTTCAATTAAGATCGCGTGTATTCATGGATAGCCTGCTCGCTGCAGGACTGGGTAATATTGCGAAATTGAAAAATTAGCATATTTTGCTGCGTGGTTATAAGACTGCTAAAATGATCTCATGACTCCTGGGAAAAATCAAGGAATGGCCCTATATATTGACATAATAACCTTAATTGATTTGAAAATTCGATTCGAAAAGTTATTCGATTGAGATTGCAACTTGATTGTCTTTTTCAATGTCTGTTAGAAATACCTGATGTCTTCAGATGATATTTCGTGAACAATATACTGCGCCCCAATCGCAAGAATCTCATGATTACACGAATTCACGTAATAGAATATAATAGGTTGATTTCTGTCTCTGTCCGATTTCGGTTTTTTAAAATTTCAATTCGCTGAACCCTTCAATTTAGATCGCATGTCTTCATGAATAACTTGCTCGCTGCAGGACTAAATAATTTTGTGAGATCAAAAAATCAGCATTTTTTGCTGCGTGGTTATAGGAGTGCTAAAATGATCTCATGACTCCCGGGGAAAATCAAGGAATGACTCTATATATTGACATAATAACCTTAATTGATTTGAAAATTCAATTCGAAAAGTTATTCGATTGAGATTGCATTTTGATTGTCTTTTTCAATGTCTGTAAGAAATACCCGATGTCATCAGATGATATTTCGTGAAAAATATACTGCGCCCCAATCGCAAGAATCTCATGATTACACGAATTCACGTGATAGAATATAATAGGTTGATTTCTGTCTCCTTTCGCTTTCGGTTTTTCAAAATTTCAAATCGCTAAACAGTTCAATTTAGATCGCATGTCTTCATGAATAACTTGCTCGCTGCAGGACTGGGTAATATTGTGAGATTATTAAATGAGCATATTTTGCTGCGTGGTTATAGAAGTGCTAAAATGATCTCATACTCCTGGGGAAAATTAAGGAATTGCTCTATATATTGACATAATAACGTTAATTGATTTGAAAATTCAATTCGAAAAGTTATTCGATTGAGATTGCATTTTGATTGTTGTTTTCAATGTCTGTAAAAAATACCTGATGTCATCAGAAGATATTTCGAGAAAAATATACTGCGCCCCAATCGCAAGAATTTCATGATTACACGAATTCACGTGATAGAATATAAGAGGTTGATTTCCGTATCTATTCGCTTTCGGTTATTTAAAATTTTAATTCGCTGAATTGTTAAATTTAGATCCCAAGTATTCATGGATAACCTGCCCGCTACAGGACTTGGTAATATTGCAAAATTGAAAAAGCAGCATATTTTGCTGCGTGGTTACAAGAGTGCTGAAACAAATTCATGATTCCTGGGAAAAATCAAGGAGAAGCTCTATACCTTGACATAATAACGTTAATTGATTTGAAAATTTAATTCGAAAAGTTATTTTATTGAGATTGCATTTTCATTGTTGTTTTCAATGTCTGTAAGAAGTACCTGATGTCTTTAGCGGATATTTTGGGAAAAATATACTGCGCCCCAATCGTAAGAATCTTATGATTACACGAATTCATGTATTAGAATATGAGAGGTTGATTTCTGTCTCTGTTCGCTTTCGGTTTTTTAAAATTTCAATTCGCTAAACAGTTCAATTTAGATCGCATGTATTGATTAATAACTTGCTCGCTGCAGGACTGGGTAATATTGTGAGCTTAAAAAATCAGCATATTTTTCTGCGTGGTAATGAGAGTGCTAAAATTATCTCATGACTCCTGGGAAATATCAAGGAATTGCTCTATATATAGACCTAATAACGTTAATTGATTCCAAAATTTAATTCGAAATGTTATTCAATTGAGATTTTATTTTGATTGATGTTTTCAATGTCTGTAAGAAATACCTGATGTCTTCAGATGATATTTCGGAAAAAATATACTGCGCCCCAATCGCAAGAATCTCATGATTACACGAATTCACGTGATAGAATATAATAGGTTGATGTCTGTCTCTGTTCGCTTCCGGTTTTCTAAAATTTCAATTGATTGAATAGTTCAATTTAGATCGCATGTATTCATGGATAGCCTGCTCGCTGCAGGACTTGGTAATATTGCAAAATTGAAAAAGCAGCATATTTTGCTGCGTGGTTACAAGAGTGCTAAAACAAATTCATGACTTCTGGGAAAAATCAAGGAGAAGCTCTATACCTTGACAGAATAACGTTAATTGATTTGAAAATTTTATTCGAAAAGTTATTTTATTGAGATTGCATTTTGATTGTTGTTTTTAATGTCTGTAAGAAGTACCTGATGTCTTTAGCGGATATTTCGGGAAAAATATACTGCGCCCCAATCGCAAGAATCTCATGATTACACGAATTCACGTGATAGAATATAATAGGTTGATTTCTGTCTCTGTTCGCTTTCGGTTTTTTAAAATTTCAATTCGCTGAACAGTTCAATTTAGATCGCATGTCTTCATGAATAACTTGCTCGCTGCCAGACTGGGTAATATTGTGAGATTACAAAATCAGCATATTTTGCTGCGTGGTTATATGAGTGCTAAAATGATCTCATGACTCCTAGGAAATATCAAGGAATGGCTCTATATATTATCATTATAACCTTAATTGATTTGAAAATTAAATTTGAAAAATTATTCCACTGAGATTGCATTTTGATTGATGTTTTCAATGTCTGTAAGAAATACGTGATGTCTTCAGATGATATTTCGTGAAAAATATACTGCGCCCCAATCGCAGTAATCTCATGATTACACGAATTCACGTGATAGAATATAATAGGTTGATGACTGTCTCCGTTCGCTTTCGTTTTTCTGAAATTTCAATTGGCTGAATAGTTCAATTTAGATCGCATGTTTTCATGATTAGCCTGCTCGCTGCAGGACTGGGTAATATTGCAAAATTGAAAAATTAGCATATTTTGCTGCGTGGTTATAGGAGTGCTAAAATAATCTCATGACTCCTGGGAAAAATCGAGGAATGGCTCTACATATTGACATAATAACGTTAATTGATTTAAAAATTCAATTCGAAAAGTTATTCGATTGAGATTGCATTTGATTGTTGTTTTTAATGTCTGTAAAAAATACCTGATGTCATCAGATGATATTTCGAGGAAAATATACTGCGCCCCAATCGCAAGAATTTCATGATTGCACGAATTCACGTGATAGATTATAAGAGGTTGATTTCCGTATCTATTCGCTTTCGGTTATTTAAAATTTTAATTCGCTGAATAGTTAAATTTAGATCGGAAGTATTCATGGATAACCTGCCCGCTACAGGACTTGGTGATATTGCAAAATGAAAGACTAAGCATATTTTGCTGCGTGGTTACAAGAGTGCTGATACAAATTCATGACTCCTGGGAAAAATCAAGGAGTAGCTCTATACCTCGACATAATAACGTTAATTGATTTGAAAATTTAATTCGAAAAGTTATTTTATTGAGATTGCATTTTGATTGTTGTTTTCAATGTCTGTAAGAAGTACCTGATGTCTTTAGCGGATATTTCGAGAAAAATATACTGCGCCTCAATCGCAAGAATCTCATGATTACACGAATTCATGTAATAGAATATGAGAGGTTGATTTCTGTCTCTGTTCGCTTTCGGTTTTTAAAAATTTCAATTGGCTGAATAGTTCAATTTAGATCTCATGTATTCATGGATAACCTGCTCGCTGCAAGACTGGGTAATATTGCGAAATTGAAAAATTAGCATATTTTGCTGCGTAGTCATAAGAGTGCTAAAATGATCTCATGACTCCTGGGAACAATCAAGGAATAGCTCTATATATTGACATAATAACCTTAATTGATTTGAAAATTTAATTCGAAGAGTTATTCGATTAAGATTGCATTTTGATTGTTGTTTTCAATGTCTGTAAAAAATACCTGATGTCATCAGATGATATTTCGAGGAAAATATACTGCGCCCCAATCGCAAGAATTTCATGATTACACGAATTCACGTGATAGAATATAATAGGTTGATTTCTGTCTATGTTCGCTTTCGGTTTTTGAAAATTTCAATTGGCTGAACAGTTCAATTTAGATAGCATGTATTTATGAATAACTTGCTCGCTGCAGGACTGGGTAATATTGTGAGATTAAAAAATCAGCATATTTTGCTGCGTGGTTATAGGAGTGCTAAAATGATCTCATGACTCTTGGGAAAAATCAAGGAATAGCTCTATACATAGACCTAATAACGTTAATTGATTCCGAGATTTAATTCGAAAAGTTATTCTATTGAGATTTTATTTTGATTGATGTTTTCAATGTCTGTAAGAAATACCTGATGTCTTCAGCTGATATTTCGGAAAAAATATACTGCGCCCCAATCGCAAGAATCTCATAAGTACACGAATTCGCGTGATAGAATATAATAGGTTGATGTCTGTCTCTGTTCGCTTTCGGTTTTCTAAAATTTCAATTGGTTGGATAGTTCAATTTAGATCGCATGTATTCATGGATAGCCTGCTCGCTGCAGGACTGAGTAATATTGCGAAATTGAAAAATCAGCATATTTTGCTGCGTGGTTATGGGAGTGCTAAAATGATCCCATGACTTCTGGGAAAAATCAAGGAATGGCTCTATATATTGACATAATAACCTTAATTGATTTGAAAATTCAATTCAAAAAGTTATTCGAATGAGATTGCTTTTTGATTGTTGTTTTCTATGTCTGTAAGAAGTACCTGATGTCTTTAGCGGATATTTCGGAAAAAATATACTGCGCCCCAATCGCAAGAATTTCATGATTACACGAATTCACGTGATAGAATATTATAGGTTGATTTCTGTCTATGTTCGCTTTCGGTTTTTGAAAATTTCAATTGGCTGAACAGTTCAATTTAGATAGCATGTATTCATGAATAACTTGCTCGCTGCAGGACTGGGTAATATTGTGAGATTAAAAAATCAGCATATTTTGCTGCGTGGTTATAGGAGTGCAAAAATGATCTCATGACTCCTGAGAAAAATCAAGGAATGGCTCTATATATAGACCTAATAACGTTAATTGATTCCAAAATTTAATTCTAAAAGTTATTCTTTTGAGATTTTATTTTGATTGATGTTTTCAATGTCTGTAAGAAATACCTGATGTCTTCAGATGATATTTCGGAAAAAATATACTGCGCCCCAATCGCAAGAATCTCATAATTACACGAATTCGCGTGATAGAATATAATAGCGTTGATTTCTGTCTCTGTTCGCTTTCGGTTTTTTAAAATTTCAATTCGCTGAACATTTCAATTCAGATTGCATGTATTCATGAATAACTTGCTCGCTGCAGGACTGGGTAATATTGTGAGATTCAAAAATCAGCATATTTTGCTGCGTTGTTATAGGAGTGCTACAATGATCTAATGACTCCTGGGAAAAATCAAGGAATGGCTCTATATATTGACATAATAACGTTAACTGATTTGAAAATTCAATTTGAAAAACTATTCTATTGAGATTGCATTTTGATTGATGTTTTCAATTTCTGTAAGAAATACCTGATGTCTTCAGATGATATTTCGGGAAAAATATACTGCGCCCTAATCGCAAGAATCTCATAATTACACGAATTCACGTGATAGAATATAATAGGTTGATTTCTGTCTTTGTTCGCTTTCGGTTTTTGAAAATTTCAATTGGCTGAACAGTTCAATTTAGATAGCATGTATTCATGAATAACTTGCTCGCTGCAGGACTGGGTAATACTGTGAGATTAAAAAATCAGCATATTTTGCTGCGTGGTTATAGGAGTGCAAAAATGATCTCATGACTCCTGAGAAAAATCAAGGAATGGCTCTATATATAGACCTAATAACGTTAATTGATTCCAAAATTTAATTCGAAAAGTTATTCTATTGAGATTTTATTTTGATTGATGTTTTCAATGTCTGTAAGAAATACCTGATGTCTTCAGATGATATTTCGGAAAAAATATACTGCGCCCCAATCGCAAAAATCTCATAATTACACGAATTCGCGTGATAGAGTATAAGAGGTTGATTTCTGTCTCTGTTCGCTTTCGGTTTTTTAAAATTTCAATTCGCTGAACATTTCAATTCAGATCGCATGTATTCATGAATAACTTGCTCGCTGCAGGACTGGGTAATATTGTAAGATTCTAAAATCAGCATATTTTGCTGCGTAGTTATAGGAGTGCTGAAATGATCTCATGACTCCCGGGGAAAATCAAGGAATGGCTCTATATATTGACATAATAACGTTAATCGATTTGAAAATTCAATTCGAAAAGTTATGGGATTGAGATTGCGTTTTGATTGTTGTTTTCAATGTCTGTAAAAAATACCTGATGTCATCAGATGATATTTCGAGGAAAAAATATTGCGCCCCAATCGCAAGAATTTCATGATTACACGAATTCACGTGATAGAATATAAGAGGTTGATTTCCGTATCTATTCGCTTTCTGTTATTTAAAATATTAATTCGCTGAATAGTTAAATTTAGATCGCAAGTATTCATGGATAACCTGCCCGCTACAGAACTTGGTAATATTGCAAAATTGAAAAATCAGCATATTTTGCTGCGTGGTTACAAGAGTGCTGAAACAATTTCATGACTCCTGGGAAAAATCAAGGAGTAGCTCTATACCTTGACATAATAACGGTAATTGATTGGAATATTTAATTCGAAAAGTTATTTTATTGAGATTGCATTTTGATTGATGTTTTCAATGTCTGTAAGAAATACCTGATGTCTTCAGATGATATTTCGTGAAAAATATACTGCGCCCCAATCGCAAGAATCTCATGATTACACGAATTCATGTAATAGAATATGAGAGGTTGATTTCTGTCTCTGTTCGCTTTCGGTTTTTAAAAATTTCAATTGGCTGAACAGTTCAATTCAGATAGCATGTATTCATGAATAACTTGCTCGCTGCAGGACTGGGTAATATTGTGAGATTCAAAAATCAGCATATTTTGCTGCGTGGTTATAGGGGTGCTAAAATGATCTCATGACTCCTGGGAAAAATCAAGGAATGGTTCTATATATAGACCTAATAACGTTAATTGATTCCAAAATTTAATTCGAAAAGTTATTCTATTGAGATTTTTTTTTGATTGATGTTTTCAATGTCTGTAAGAAATACTTGATGTCTTCAGATAATATTTCGGAAAAAATATACTGCGCCCCAATCGCAAGAATCTCATAAGTACACGAATTCGCGTGATAGAATATAATAGGTTGATGTCTGTCTCTGTTCGCTTTCGGTTTTCTAAAATTTCAATTGGTTAGATAGTTCAATTTAGATCGCATGTATTCATGGATAGCCTGCTTGCTGCAGGACTGAGTAATATTGCGAAATTGAAAAATTAGCATATTTTGCTGCGTGGTTATGGGAGTGCTAAAATGATCCCATGACTTCTGGGAAAAATCAAGGAATGGCTCTATATATTGACATAATAACCTTAATTGATTTGAAAATTCAATTCGAAAAGTTATTTGATTGAGATTGCTTTTTGATTGTTGTTTTCTATGTCTGTAAGAAGTACCTGATGTCTTTAGCGGATATTTTGGGAAAAATATACTGCGCCCCAATCGCAAGAATTTCATGATTACACGAATTCACGTGATAGAATATAATAGGTTGACTTCTGTCTCTGTTCTCTGTCGGTTTTTTAAAATTTCAATTGGCTGAATAGTTTAATTTAGATCGCATGTATCTATGGATAGCCTGCTCGCTGCAAGACTGGGTAATATTGCGGAATTGAAAAATAAGCATATTTTGCTGCGTGGTTATGGGAGTGCTAAAATGATCTCATGACTCCTGTGAACAATCAAGGAATAGCTCTATATATTGACATAATAACCTTAATTGATTTGAAAATTTAATTCGAAGAGTTATTCGATTAAGATTGCATTTTGATTGTTGTTTTCAATGTCTATAAAAAATACCTGATGTCATCAGATGATATTTCGAGGAAAATATACTGCGCCCCAATCGCAAGAATTTCATGATTACACGAATTCACGTGATAGAATATAATAGGTTGATTTCTGTCTATGTTCGCTTTCGGTTTTTAAAAATTTCAATTGGCTGAACAGTTCAATTCAGATAGCATGTATTCATGAATAACTTGCTCGCTGCAGGACTGGGTAATATTGTGAGATTCAAAAATCAGCATATTTTGCTGCGTTGTTATAGGAGTGCTACAATGATCTAATGACTCCTGGGAAAAATCAAGGAATGGCTCTATATATTGACATAATAACGTTAACTGATTTGAAAATTCAATTTGAAAAACTATTCTATTGAGATTGCATTTTGATTGATGTTTTCAATTTCTGTAAGAAATACCTGATGTCTTCAGATGATATTTCGGGAAAAATATACTGCGCCCTAATCGCAAGAATCTCATAATTACACGAATTCACGTGATAGAATATAATAGGTTGATTTCTGTCTTTGTTCGCTTTCGGTTTTTGAAAATTTCAATTGGCTGAACAGTTCAATTTAGATAGCATGTATTCATGAATAACTTGCTCGCTGCAGGACTGGGTAATATTGTGAGATTAAAAAATCAGTATATTTTGCTGCGTGGTTATAGGAGTGCAAAAATGATCTCATGACTCCTGAGAAAAATCAAGGAATGGCTCTATATATAGACCTAATAAAGTTAATTGATTCCAAAATTTAATTCGAAAAGTTATTCTATTGAGATTTTATTTTGATTGATGTTTTCAATGTCTGTAAGAAATACCTGATGTCTTCAGATGATATTTCGGAAAAAATATACTGCGCCCCAATCGCAAGAATCTCATAATTACACGAATTCGCGTGATAGAATATAATAGGTTGATTTCTGTCTCTGTTCGCTTTCGGTTTTTTAAAATTTCGAATCGCTGAACATTTCAATTCAGATCGCATGTATTCATGAATAACTTGCTCGCTGCAGGACTGGGTAATATTGTGAGATTCAAAAATCAGCATATTTCGCTGCGTTGTTATAGGAGTGCTAAAATGATCTTATGACTCCTGGGAAAAATCAAGGAATGGCTCTATATATTGACATAATAACGTTAACTGATTTGAAAATTCAATTTGAAAAACTATTCTATTGAGATTGCATTTTGATTGATGTTTTCAATTTCTGTAAGAAATACCTGATGTCTTCAGATGATATTTCGGGAAAAATATACTGCGCCCTAATCGCAAGAATCTCATAATTACACGAATTCACGTGATAGAATAAAATAGGTTGATTCCTGTCTTTGTTCGCTTTCGGTTTTTTAAAATTTCAATTGGCTGAATAGTTCAATTAAGATTGCATGTATTCATGGATAGCCTGCTCGCTTCAGAACTGGGTAATATTGCGAAATTGAAAAATCGGCATATTTTGCTGCGTAGTTATAGGAGTGCTGAAATGATCTCATGACTCCCGGGGAAAATCAAGGAATGGCTCTATATATTGACATAATAACGTCAATCGATTTGAAAATTGAATTCGAAAAGTTATGGGATTGAGATTGCGTTTTGATTGTTGTTTTCAATGTCTGTAAAAAATACCTGATGTCATCAGATGATATTTCGAGGAAAAAATACTGCGCCCCAATCGCAAGAATTTCATGATTACACGAATTCGCGTGATAGAATATAAGAGGTTGATTTCCGTATCTATTCGCTTTCGGTTATTTAAAATTTTAATTCGCTGAATAGTTCAATTTAGATCGCAAGTATTCATGGATAACCTGCCCGCTACAGAACTTGGTAATATTGCAAAATTGAAAAATCAGCATATTTTGCTGCGTGGTTACAAGAGTGCTGAAACAATTTCATGACTCCTGGGAAAAATCAAGGAGTAGCTCTATACCTTGACATAATAACGGTAATTGATTTGAATATTTAATTCGAAAAGTTATTTTATTGAGATTGCATTTTGATTGATGTTTTCAATGTCTGTAAGAAATACCTGATGTCTTCAGATGATATTTCGTGAAAAATATACTGCGCCCCGATCGCAAGAATCTCATGATTACACGAATTCACGTGATAGAATATAATAGGTTGATGTCTGTCTCTGTTCGCTTTCGGTTTTCTAAAATTTCAATTGGCTGAATAGTTCAATTTAGATCGCATGTATTCATGGATAGCCTGCTCGCTGCAGAACCGGGTAATATTGCGAAATTGAAAAATTAGCATATTTTGCTGCGTGGTTATAGGAGTGCTAAAATGATCTCATGACCCCCGGGAAAAATCAAGGAATGGCTCTATATATTGTCATAATAACGTTAATTGATTTAAAAATTCAATTCGAAAAGTTATTCGATTAAGATTGCATTTTGATTGTTGTTTTCAATGTCTGTAAAAAATACCTGATGTCATCAGATGATATTTCGAGGAAAATATACTGCGCCCCAATCGCAAGAATTTCATGATTGCACGAATTCACGTGATAGAATATAAGAGGTTGATTTCCGTATCTATTCGCTTTCGGTTATTTAAAATTTTAATTCGCTGAATACTTAAATTTAGATCGCAAGTATTCATGGATAACCTGCCCGCTACAGGGCTTGGTAATATTGCAAAATTAAAAACTCAGCATATTTTGCTGCGTGGTTACAAGAGGGCTGATACAAATTTATGACTCCTGGGAAAAATCAAGGAGTATCTCTATACCTCGACATAATAACGTTAATTGATTTGAAAATTTAATTCGAAAAGTTATTTTATTGAGATTGCATTTTGATTGTTGTTTTCAATGTCTGTAAGAAGTACCTGATGTCTTTAGCGGATATTTCAAGAAAAATATACTGCGCCTCAATCGCAAGAATCTCATGATTACACGAATTCATGTAATAGAATATGAGAGGTTGATTTCTGTCTCTGTTCGCTTTCGGTTTTTTAAAATTTCAATTGGCTGAATAGTTCAATTTAGATCTCATGTATTCATGAATAACCTGCTCGCTGCAGGACTGGGTAATATTGTGAGATTGAAAAATCAGCATATCTTGCTGCGTGGTTATGAGAGTGCTGAAATGATCTCATGACTCCTGGGAAAAATCAAGGAATGGCTCTATATATAGAGACCTAATAACGTTAATTGATTCCAAAATTTAATTCGAAAAGTTATTCCATTGAGATTGCATATTGATTGTCTTTTTCAATGTCTGTAAGAAATACCTGATGTCTTCAGATGATATTTCGTGAAAAATATACTGCGCCCCAATCGCAAGAATCTCATGATTACACGAATTCACGTGATAAAATATAATAGGTTGATTTCTGTCTCTGTTCGCTGTCGGTTTTTTAAAATTTCAATTGGCTGAATAGTTCAATTTAGATCGCATGTATCCATGGATAGCCTGCTCGCTGCAGGACTGGGTAATATTGCGGAATTGAAAAATTAGCATATTTTGCTGCGTAGTCATAAATGTGCTAAAATGATCTCATGACTCCTGGGAACAATCAAGGAATAGCTCTATATATTGACATAATAACCTTAATTGATTTGAAAATTTAATTCGAAGAGTTATTCGATTAAGATTGCATTTTGATTGTTGTTTTCAATGTCTGTAAAAAATACCTGATGTCATCAGATGATATTTCGAGGAAAACATACTGCGCCCCAATCGCAAGAATCTCATGATTACACGAATTCACGTGATGGAATATAATAGGTTGATGTCTGTCTCTGTTCGCTTCCGGTTTTCAAAAATTCCTATTGGTTGAATAGTTCAATTTAGATCGCATGTATTCATGGATAGCCTGCTTGCTGCAGGACTGAGTAATATTGCGAAATTGAAAAATCAGCATATTTTGCTGCGTGGTTATAGGAGTGCTAAAATGATCCCATGACTCCTGGGAAAAATCAAGGAATGGCTCTATATATTAACATAATAACCTTAATTGATTTGAAAATTCAATTCGAAAAGTTATTCGATTGATATTGCTTCTTGATTGTTGTTTTCTATGTCTGTAAGAAGTACCTGATGTCTTTAGCGGATATGTCGGGAAAAATATATTGCGCCTCAATCGCAAGAATCTCATGATTACACGAATTCATGTAATAACATATGAGAGGTTGATTTCTGTCTCTGTTCGCTCTCGGTTCTTTAAAATTTCAATTCGCTGAACATTTCAATTTAGATCGCATGTATTCATGAATAACTTGCTCGCTGCAGGACTGGGTAATATTTTGAGATTCAAAAATCAGCATATTTTACTGCGTTGTTATAGGAGTGCTAAAATGATCTTATGACTCCTGGAAAAAATCAAGGAATGGCTCTATATATTGACATAATAACGTTAACTGATTTGAAAATTCAATTTGAAAAACTATTCTATAGAGATTGCATTTTGATTGATGTTTTCAATGTCTGTAAAAAATACCTGATGTCATCAGATGATATTTCGAGGAAAATATACTGCGCCCCAATCGCAAGAATTTCATGATTGCACGAATTCACGTGATAGAATATAAGAGGTTGATTTCCGTATCTATTCGCTTTCGGTTATTTAAAATTTTAATTCGCTGAATACTTAAATTTAGATCGCAAGTATTCATGGATAACCTGCCCGCTACAGGGCTTGGTAATATTGCAAAATTAAAAACTCAGCATATTTTGCTGCGTGGTTACAAGAGGGCTGATACAAATTTATGACTCCTGGGAAAAATCAAGGAGTAGCTCTATACCTCGACATAATAACGTTAATTGATTTGAAAATTTAATTCGAAAAGTTATTTTATTGAGATTGCATTTTGATTGTTGTTTTCAATGTCTGTAAGAAGTACCTGATGTCTTTAGCGGATATTTCAAGAAAAATATACTGCGCCTCAATCGCAAGAATCTCATGATTACACGAATTCATGTAATAGAATATGAGAGGTTGATTTCTGTCTCTGTTCGCTTTCGGTTTTTTAAAATTTCAATTGGCTGAATAGTTCAATTTAGATCTCATGTATTCATGAATAACCTGCTCGCTGCAGGACTGGGTAATATTGTGAGATTGAAAAATCAGCATATCTTGCTGCGTGGTTATGAGAGTGCTGAAATGATCTCATGACTCCTGGGAAAAATCAAGGAATGGCTCTATATATAGAGACCTAATAACGTTAATTGATTCCAAAATTTAATTCGAAAAGTTATTCCATTGAGATTGCATATTGATTGTCTTTTTCAATGTCTGTAAGAAATACCTGATGTCTTCAGATGATATTTCGTGAAAAATATACTGCGCCACAATCGCAAGAATCTCATGATTACACGAATTCACGTGATAAAATATAATAGGTTGATTTCTGTCTCTGTTCGCTGTCGGTTTTTTAAAATTTCAATTGGCTGAATAGTTCAATTTAGATCGCATGTATCCATGGATAGCCTGCTCGCTGCAGGACTGGGTAATATTGCGGAATTGAAAAATTAGCATATTTTGCTGCGTAGTCATAAATGTGCTAAAATGATCTCATGACTCCTGGGAACAATCAAGGAATAGCTCTATATATTGACATAATAACCTTAATTGATTTGAAAATTTAATTCGAAGAGTTATTCGATTAAGATTGCATTTTGATTGTTGTTTTCAATGTCTGTAAAAAATACCTGATGTCATCAGATGATATTTCGAGGAAAACATACTGCGCCCCAATCGCAAGAATCTCATGATTACACGAATTCACGTGATGGAATATAATAGGTTGATGTCTGTCTCTGTTCGCTTCCGGTTTTCAAAAATTCCTATTGGTTGGATAGTTCAATTTAGATCGCATGTATTCATGGATAGCCTGCTTGCTGCAGGACTGAGTAATATTGCGAAATTGAAAAATCAGCATATTTTGCTGCGTGGTTATGGGAGTGCTAAAATGATCCCATGACTTCTGGGAAAAATCAAGGAATGGCTCTATATATTGACATAATAACCTTAATTGATTTGAAAATTCAATTCGAAAAGTTATTTGATTGAGATTGCTTTTTGATTGTTGTTTTCTATGTCTGTAAGAAGTACCTGATGTCTTTAGCGGATATTTCGGGAAAAATATACTGCGCCCCAATCGCAAGAATTTCATGATTACACGAATTCACGTGATAGAATATAATAGGTTGATTTCTGTCTATGTTCGCTTTCGGTTTTTGAAAATTTCAATTGGCTGAACAGTTCAATTTAGATAGCATGTATTCATGAATAACTTGCTCGCTGCAGGACTGGGTAATATTGTGAGATTAAAAAATCAGTATATTTTGCTGCGTGGTTATAGGAGTGCAAAAATGATCTCATGACTCCTGAGAAAAATCAAGGAATGGCTCTATATATAGACCTAATAAAGTTAATTGATTCCAAAATTTAATTCGAAAAGTTATTCTATTGAGATTTTATTTTGATTGATGTTTTCAATGTCTGTAAGAAATACCTGATGTCTTCAGATGATATTTCGGAAAAAATATACTGCGCCCCAATCGCAAGAATCTCATAATTACACGAATTCGCGTGATAGAATATAATAGGTTGATTTCTGTCTCTGTTCGCTTTCGGTTTTTTAAAATTTCGAATCGCTGAACATTTCAATTCAGATCGCATGTATTCATGAATAACTTGCTCGCTGCAGGACTGGGTAATATTGTGAGATTCAAAAATCAGCATATTTCGCTGCGTTGTTATAGGAGTGCTAAAATGATCTTATGACTCCTGGGAAAAATCAAGGAATGGCTCTATATATTGACATAATAACGTTAACTGATTTGAAAATTCAATTTGAAAAACTATTCTATTGAGATTGCATTTTGATTGATGTTTTCAATTTCTGTAAGAAATACCTGATGTCTTCAGATGATATTTCGGGAAAAATATACTGCGCCCTAATCGCAAGAATCTCATAATTACACGAATTCACGTGATAGAATAAAATAGGTTGATTCCTGTCTTTGTTCGCTTTCGGTTTTTTAAAATTTCAATTGGCTGAATAGTTCAATTAAGATTGCATGTATTCATGGATAGCCTGCTCGCTTCAGAACTGGGTAATATTGCGAAATTGAAAAATCGGCATATTTTGCTGCGTAGTTATAGGAGTGCTGAAATGATCTCATGACTCCCGGGGAAAATCAAGGAATGGCTCTATATATTGACATAATAACGTCAATCGATTTGAAAATTGAATTCGAAAAGTTATGGGATTGAGATTGCGTTTTGATTGTTGTTTTCAATGTCTGTAAAAAATACCTGATGTCATCAGATGATATTTCGAGGAAAAAATACTGCGCCCCAATCGCAAGAATTTCATGATTACACGAATTCGCGTGATAGAATATAAGAGGTTGATTTCCGTATCTATTCGCTTTCGGTTATTTAAAATTTTAATTCGCTGAATAGTTCAATTTAGATCGCAAGTATTCATGGATAACCTGCCCGCTACAGAACTTGGTAATATTGCAAAATTGAAAAATCAGCATATTTTGCTGCGTGGTTACAAGAGTGCTGAAACAATTTCATGACTCCTGGGAAAAATCAAGGAGTAGCTCTATACCTTGACATAATAACGGTAATTGATTTGAATATTTAATTCGAAAAGTTATTTTATTGAGATTGCATTTTGATTGATGTTTTCAATGTCTGTAAGAAATACCTGATGTCTTCAGATGATATTTCGTGAAAAATATACTGCGCCCCGATCGCAAGAATCTCATGATTACACGAATTCACGTGATAGAATATAATAGGTTGATGTCTGTCTCTGTTCGCTTTCGGTTTTCTAAAATTTCAATTGGCTGAATAGTTCAATTTAGATCGCATGTATTCATGGATAGCCTGCTCGCTGCAGAACCGGGTAATATTGCGAAATTGAAAAATTAGCATATTTTGCTGCGTGGTTATAGGAGTGCTAAAATGATCTCATGACCCCCGGGAAAAATCAAGGAATGGCTCTATATATTGTCATAATAACGTTAATTGATTTAAAAATTCAATTCGAAAAGTTATTCGATTAAGATTGCATTTTGATTGTTGTTTTCAATGTCTGTAAAAAATACCCGATGTCATCAGATGATATTTCGAGGAAAATATACTGCGCCCCAATCGCAAGAATTTCATGATTGCACGAATTCACGTGATAGAATATAAGAGGTTGATTTCCGTATCTATTCGCTTTCGGTTATTTAAAATTTTAATTCGCTGAATACTTAAATTTAGATCGCAAGTATTCATGGATAACCTGCCCGCTACAGGGCTTGGTAATATTGCAAAATTAAAAACTCAGCATATTTTGCTGCGTGGTTACAAGAGGGCTGATACAAATTTATGACTCCTGGGAAAAATCAAGGAGTAGCTCTATACCTCGACATAATAACGTTAATTGATTTGAAAATTTAATTCGAAAAGTTATTTTATTGAGATTGCATTTTGATTGTTGTTTTCAATGTCTGTAAGAAGTACCTGATGTCTTTAGCGGATATTTCAAGAAAAATATACTGCGCCTCAATCGCAAGAATCTCATGATTACACGAATTCATGTAATAGAATATGAGAGGTTGATTTCTGTCTCTGTTCGCTTTCGGTTTTTTAAAATTTCAATTGGCTGAATAGTTCAATTTAGATCTCATGTATTCATGAATAACCTGCTCGCTGCAGGACTGGGTAATATTGTGAGATTGAAAAATCAGCATATCTTGCTGCGTGGTTATGAGAGTGCTGAAATGATCTCATGACTCCTGGGAAAAATCAAGGAATGGCTCTATATATAGAGACCTAATAACGTTAATTGATTCCAAAATTTAATTCGAAAAGTTATTCCATTGAGATTGCATATTGATTGTCTTTTTCAATGTCTGTAAGAAATACCTGATGTCTTCAGATGATATTTCGTGAAAAATATACTGCGCCCCAATCGCAAGAATCTCATGATTACACGAATTCACGTGATAAAATATAATAGGTTGATTTCTGTCTCTGTTCGCTGTCGGTTTTTTAAAATTTCAATTGGCTGAATAGTTCAATTTAGATCGCATGTATCCATGGATAGCCTGCTCGCTGCAGGACTGGGTAATATTGCGGAATTGAAAAATTAGCATATTTTGCTGCGTAGTCATAAATGTGCTAAAATGATCTCATGACTCCTGGGAACAATCAAGGAATAGCTCTATATATTGACATAATAACCTTAATTGATTTGAAAATTTAATTCGAAGAGTTATTCGATTAAGATTGCATTTTGATTGTTGTTTTCAATGTCTGTAAAAAATACCTGATGTCATCAGATGATATTTCGAGGAAAACATACTGCGCCCCAATCGCAAGAATCTCATGATTACACGAATTCACGTGATGGAATATAATAGGTTGATGTCTGTCTCTGTTCGCTTCCGGTTTTCAAAAATTCCTATTGGTTGAATAGTTCAATTTAGATCGCATGTATTCATGGATAGCCTGCTTGCTGCAGGACTGAGTAATATTGCGAAATTGAAAAATCAGCATATTTTGCTGCGTGGTTATAGGAGTGCTAAAATGATCCCATGACTCCTGGGAAAAATCAAGGAATGGCTCTATATATTAACATAATAACCTTAATTGATTTGAAAATTCAATTCGAAAAGTTATTCGATTGATATTGCTTCTTGATTGTTGTTTTCTATGTCTGTAAGAAGTACCTGATGTCTTTAGCGGATATGTCGGGAAAAATATATTGCGCCTCAATCGCAAGAATCTCATGATTACACGAATTCATGTAATAACATATGAGAGGTTGATTTCTGTCTCTGTTCGCTCTCGGTTCTTTAAAATTTCAATTCGCTGAACATTTCAATTTAGATCGCATGTATTCATGAATAACTTGCTCGCTGCAGGACTGGGTAATATTTTGAGATTCAAAAATCAGCATATTTTACTGCGTTGTTATAGGAGTGCTAAAATGATCTTATGACTCCTGGAAAAAATCAAGGAATGGCTCTATATATTGACATAATAACGTTAACTGATTTGAAAATTCAATTTGAAAAACTATTCTATAGACATTGCATTTTGATTGATGTTTTCAATGTCTGTAAAAAATACCTGATGTCATCAGATGATATTTCGAGGAAAATATACTGCGCCCCAATCGCAAGAATTTCATGATTGCACGAATTCACGTGATAGAATATAAGAGGTTGATTTCCGTATCTATTCGCTTTCGGTTATTTAAAATTTTAATTCGCTGAATACTTAAATTTAGATCGCAAGTATTCATGGATAACCTGCCCGCTACAGGGCTTGGTAATATTGCAAAATTAAAAACTCAGCATATTTTGCTGCGTGGTTACAAGAGGGCTGATACAAATTTATGACTCCTGGGAAAAATCAAGGAGTAGCTCTATACCTCGACATAATAACGTTAATTGATTTGAAAATTTAATTCGAAAAGTTATTTTATTGAGATTGCATTTTGATTGTTGTTTTCAATGTCTGTAAGAAGTACCTGATGTCTTTAGCGGATATTTCAAGAAAAATATACTGCGCCTCAATCGCAAGAATCTCATGATTACACGAATTCATGTAATAGAATATGAGAGGTTGATTTCTGTCTCTGTTCGCTTTCGGTTTTTTAAAATTTCAATTGGCTGAATAGTTCAATTTAGATCTCATGTATTCATGAATAACCTGCTCGCTGCAGGACTGGGTAATATTGTGAGATTGAAAAATCAGCATATCTTGCTGCGTGGTTATGAGAGTGCTGAAATGATCTCATGACTCCTGGGAAAAATCAAGGAATGGCTCTATATATAGAGACCTAATAACGTTAATTGATTCCAAAATTTAATTCGAAAAGTTATTCCATTGAGATTGCATATTGATTGTCTTTTTCAATGTCTGTAAGAAATACCTGATGTCTTCAGATGATATTTCGTGAAAAATATACTGCGCCACAATCGCAAGAATCTCATGATTACACGAATTCACGTGATAAAATATAATAGGTTGATTTCTGTCTCTGTTCGCTGTCGGTTTTTTAAAATTTCAATTGGCTGAATAGTTCAATTTAGATCGCATGTATCCATGGATAGCCTGCTCGCTGCAGGACTGGGTAATATTGCGGAATTGAAAAATTAGCATATTTTGCTGCGTAGTCATAAATGTGCTAAAATGATCTCATGACTCCTGGGAACAATCAAGGAATAGCTCTATATATTGACATAATAACCTTAATTGATTTGAAAATTTAATTCGAAGAGTTATTCGATTAAGATTGCATTTTGATTGTTGTTTTCAATGTCTGTAAAAAATACCTGATGTCATCAGATGATATTTCGAGGAAAACATACTGCGCCCCAATCGCAAGAATCTCATGATTACACGAATTCACGTGATGGAATATAATAGGTTGATGTCTGTCTCTGTTCGCTTCCGGTTTTCAAAAATTCCTATTGGTTGGATAGTTCAATTTAGATCGCATGTATTCATGGATAGCCTGCTTGCTGCAGGACTGAGTAATATTGCGAAATTGAAAAATCAGCATATTTTGCTGCGTGGTTATGGGAGTGCTAAAATGATCCCATGACTTCTGGGAAAAATCAAGGAATGGCTCTATATATTGACATAATAACCTTAATTGATTTGAAAATTCAATTCGAAAAGTTATTTGATTGAGATTGCTTTTTGATTGTTGTTTTCTATGTCTGTAAGAAGTACCTGATGTCTTTAGCGGATATTTCGGGAAAAATATACTGCGCCCCAATCGCAAGAATTTCATGATTACACGAATTCACGTGATAGAATATAATAGGTTGATTTCTGTCTATGTTCGCTTTCGGTTTTTGAAAATTTCAATTGGCTGAACAGTTCAATTTAGATAGCATGTATTCATGAATAACTTGCTCGCTGCAGGACTGGGTAATATTGTGAGATTAAAAAATCAGTATATTTTGCTGCGTGGTTATAGGAGTGCAAAAATGATCTCATGACTCCTGAGAAAAATCAAGGAATGGCTCTATATATAGACCTAATAAAGTTAATTGATTCCAAAATTTAATTCGAAAAGTTATTCTATTGAGATTTTATTTTGATTGATGTTTTCAATGTCTGTAAGAAATACCTGATGTCTTCAGATGATATTTCGGAAAAAATATACTGCGCCCCAATCGCAAGAATCTCATAATTACACGAATTCGCGTGATAGAATATAATAGGTTGATTTCTGTCTCTGTTCGCTTTCGGTTTTTTAAAATTTCGAATCGCTGAACATTTCAATTCAGATCGCATGTATTCATGAATAACTTGCTCGCTGCAGGACTGGGTAATATTGTGAGATTCAAAAATCAGCATATTTCGCTGCGTTGTTATAGGAGTGCTAAAATGATCTTATGACTCCTGGGAAAAATCAAGGAATGGCTCTATATATTGACATAATAACGTTAACTGATTTGAAAATTCAATTTGAAAAACTATTCTATTGAGATTGCATTTTGATTGATGTTTTCAATTTCTGTAAGAAATACCTGATGTCTTCAGATGATATTTCGGGAAAAATATACTGCGCCCTAATCGCAAGAATCTCATAATTACACGAATTCACGTGATAGAATAAAATAGGTTGATTCCTGTCTTTGTTCGCTTTCGGTTTTTTAAAATTTCAATTGGCTGAATAGTTCAATTAAGATTGCATGTATTCATGGATAGCCTGCTCGCTTCAGAACTGGGTAATATTGCGAAATTGAAAAATCGGCATATTTTGCTGCGTAGTTATAGGAGTGCTGAAATGATCTCATGACTCCCGGGGAAAATCAAGGAATGGCTCTATATATTGACATAATAACGTCAATCGATTTGAAAATTGAATTCGAAAAGTTATGGGATTGAGATTGCGTTTTGATTGTTGTTTTCAATGTCTGTAAAAAATACCTGATGTCATCAGATGATATTTCGAGGAAAAAATACTGCGCCCCAATCGCAAGAATTTCATGATTACACGAATTCGCGTGATAGAATATAAGAGGTTGATTTCCGTATCTATTCGCTTTCGGTTATTTAAAATTTTAATTCGCTGAATAGTTCAATTTAGATCGCAAGTATTCATGGATAACCTGCCCGCTACAGAACTTGGTAATATTGCAAAATTGAAAAATCAGCATATTTTGCTGCGTGGTTACAAGAGTGCTGAAACAATTTCATGACTCCTGGGAAAAATCAAGGAGTAGCTCTATACCTTGACATAATAACGGTAATTGATTTGAATATTTAATTCGAAAAGTTATTTTATTGAGATTGCATTTTGATTGATGTTTTCAATGTCTGTAAGAAATACCTGATGTCTTCAGATGATATTTCGTGAAAAATATACTGCGCCCCGATCGCAAGAATCTCATGATTACACGAATTCACGTGATAGAATATAATAGGTTGATGTCTGTCTCTGTTCGCTTTCGGTTTTCTAAAATTTCAATTGGCTGAATAGTTCAATTTAGATCGCATGTATTCATGGATAGCCTGCTCGCTGCAGAACCGGGTAATATTGCGAAATTGAAAAATTAGCATATTTTGCTGCGTGGTTATAGGAGTGCTAAAATGATCTCATGACCCCCGGGAAAAATCAAGGAATGGCTCTATATATTGTCATAATAACGTTAATTGATTCAAAAATTCAATTCGAAAAGTTATTCGATTAAGATTGCATTTTGATTGTTGTTTTCAATGTCTGTAAAAAATACCTGATGTCATCAGATGATATTTCGAGGAAAATATACTGCGCCCCAATCGCAAGAATTTCATGATTGCACGAATTCACGTGATAGAATATAAGAGGTTGATTTCCGTATCTATTCGCTTTCGGTTATTTAAAATTTTAATTCGCTGAATACTTAAATTTAGATCGCAAGTATTCATGGATAACCTGCCCGCTACAGGGCTTGGTAATATTGCAAAATTAAAAACTCAGCATATTTTGCTGCGTGGTTACAAGAGGGCTGATACAAATTTATGACTCCTGGGAAAAATCAACGAGTAGCTCTATACCTCGACATAATAACGTTAATTGATTTGAAAATTTAATTCGAAAAGTTATTTTATTGAGATTGCATTTTGATTGTTGTTTTCAATGTCTGTAAGAAGTACCTGATGTCTTTAGCGGATATTTCAAGAAAAATATACTGCGCCTCAATCGCAAGAATCTCATGATTACACGAATTCATGTAATAGAATATGAGAGGTTGATTTCTGTCTCTGTTCGCTTTCGGTTTTTTAAAATTTCAATTGGCTGAATAGTTCAATTTAGATCTCATGTATTCATGAATAACCTGCTCGCTGCAGGACTGGGTAATATTGTGAGATTGAAAAATCAGCATATCTTGCTGCGTGGTTATGAGAGTGCTGAAATGATCTCATGACTCCTGGGAAAAATCAAGGAATGGCTCTATATATAGAGACCTAATAACGTTAATTGATTCCAAAATTTAATTCGAAAAGTTATTCCATTGAGATTGCATATTGATTGTCTTTTTCAATGTCTGTAAGAAATACCTGATGTCTTCAGATGATATTTCGTGAAAAATATACTGCGCCCCAATCGCAAGAATCTCATGATTACACGAATTCACGTGATAAAATATAATAGGTTGATTTCTGTCTCTGTTCGCTGTCGGTTTTTTAAAATTTCAATTGGCTGAATAGTTCAATTTAGATCGCATGTATCCATGGATAGCCTGCTCGCTGCAGGACTGGGTAATATTGCGGAATTGAAAAATTAGCATATTTTGCTGCGTAGTCATAAATGTGCTAAAATGATCTCATGACTCCTGGGAACAATCAAGGAATAGCTCTATATATTGACATAATAACCTTAATTGATTTGAAAATTTAATTCGAAGAGTTATTCGATTAAGATTGCATTTTGATTGTTGTTTTCAATGTCTGTAAAAAATACCTGATGTCATCAGATGATATTTCGAGGAAAACATACTGCGCCCCAATCGCAAGAATCTCATGATTACACGAATTCACGTGATGGAATATAATAGGTTGATGTCTGTCTCTGTTCGCTTCCGGTTTTCAAAAATTCCTATTGGTTGAATAGTTCAATTTAGATCGCATGTATTCATGGATAGCCTGCTCGCTGCAGGACTGGGTAATATTGCGAAATTGAAAAATCAGCATATTTTGCTGCGTGGTTATAGGAGTGCTAAAATGATCCCATGACTCCTGGGAAAAATCAAGGAATGGCTCTATATATTAACATAATAACCTTAATTGATTTGAAAATTCAATTCGAAAAGTTATTCGATTGATATTGCTTCTTGATTGTTGTTTTCTATGTCTGTAAGAAGTACCTGATGTCTTTAGCGGATATGTCGGGAAAAATATATTGCGCCTCAATCGCAAGAATCTCATGATTACACGAATTCATGTAATAACATATGAGAGGTTGATTTCTGTCTCTGTTCGCTCTCGGTTCTTTAAAATTTCAATTCGCTGAACATTTCAATTTAGATCGCATGTATTCATGAATAACTTGCTCGCTGCAGGACTGGGTAATATTTTGAGATTCAAAAATCAGCATATTTTACTGCGTTGTTATAGGAGTGCTAAAATGATCTTATGACTCCTGGAAAAAATCAAGGAATGGCTCTATATATTGACATAATAACGTTAACTGATTTGAAAATTCAATTTGAAAAACTATTCTATAGAGATTGCATTTTGATTGATGTTTTCAATGTCTGTAAAAAATACCTGATGTCATCAGATGATATTTCGAGGAAAATATACTGCGCCCCAATCGCAAGAATTTCATGATTGCACGAATTCACGTGATAGAATATAAGAGGTTGATTTCCGTATCTATTCGCTTTCGGTTATTTAAAATTTTAATTCGCTGAATACTTAAATTTAGATCGCAAGTATTCATGGATAACCTGCCCGCTACAGGGCTTGGTAATATTGCAAAATTAAAAACTCAGCATATTTTGCTGCGTGGTTACAAGAGGGCTGATACAAATTTATGACTCCTGGGAAAAATCAAGGAGTAGCTCTATACCTCGACATAATAACGTTAATTGATTTGAAAATTTAATTCGAAAAGTTATTTTATTGAGATTGCATTTTGATTGTTGTTTTCAATGTCTGTAAGAAGTACCTGATGTCTTTAGCGGATATTTCAAGAAAAATATACTGCGCCTCAATCGCAAGAATCTCATGATTACACGAATTCATGTAATAGAATATGAGAGGTTGATTTCTGTCTCTGTTCGCTTTCGGTTTTTTAAAATTTCAATTGGCTGAATAGTTCAATTTAGATCTCATGTATTCATGAATAACCTGCTCGCTGCAGGACTGGGTAATATTGTGAGATTGAAAAATCAGCATATCTTGCTGCGTGGTTATGAGAGTGCTGAAATGATCTCATGACTCCTGGGAAAAATCAAGGAATGGCTCTATATATAGAGACCTAATAACGTTAATTGATTCCAAAATTTAATTCGAAAAGTTATTCCATTGAGATTGCATATTGATTGTCTTTTTCAATGTCTGTAAGAAATACCTGATGTCTTCAGATGATATTTCGTGTAAAATATACTGCGCCCCAATCGCAAGAATCTCATGATTACACGAATTCACGTGATAAAATATAATAGGTTGATTTCTGTCTCTGTTCGCTGTCGGTTTTTTAAAATTTCAATTGGCTGAATAGTTCAATTTAGATCGCATGTATCCATGGATAGCCTGCTCGCTGCAGGACTGGGTAATATTGCGGAATTGAAAAATTAGCATATTTTGCTGCGTAGTCATAAATGTGCTAAAATGATCTCATGACTCCTGGGAACAATCAAGGAATAGCTCTATATATTGACATAATAACCTTAATTGATTTGAAAATTTAATTCGAAGAGTTATTCGATTAAGATTGCATTTTGATTGTTGTTTTCAATGTCTGTGAAAAATACCTGATGTCATCAGATGATATTTCGAGGAAAACATACTGCGCCCCAATCGCAAGAATCTCATGATTACACGAATTCACGTGATGGAATATAATAGGTTGATGTCTGTCTCTGTTCGCTTCCGGTTTTCAAAAATTCCTATTGGTTGAATAGTTCAATTTAGATCGCATGTATTCATGGATAGCCTGCTCGCTGCAGGACTGGGTAATATTGCGAAATTGAAAAATCAGCATATTTTGCTGCGTGGTTATAGGAGTGCTAAAATGATCCCATGACTCCTGGGAAAAATCAAGGAATGGCTCTATATATTAACATAATAACCTTAATTGATTTGAAAATTCAATTCGAAAAGTTATTCGATTGATATTGCTTTTTGATTGTTGTTTTCTATGTCTGTAAGAAGTACCTGATGTCTTTAGCGGATATGTCGGGAAAAATATATTGCGCCTCAATCGCAAGAATCTCATGATTACACGAATTCATGTAATAACATATGAGAGGTTGATTTCTGTCTCTGTTCGCTCTCGGTTCTTTAAAATTTCAATTCGCTGAACATTTCAATTTAGATCGCATGTATTCATGAATAACTTGCTCGCTGCAGGACTGGGTAATATTTTGAGATTCAAAAATCAGCATATTTTACTGCGTTGTTATAGGAGTGCTAAAATGATCTTATGACTCCTGGAAAAAATCAAGGAATGGCTCTATATATTGACATAATAACGTTAACTGATTTGAAAATTCAATTTGAAAAACTATTCTATAGAGATTGCATTTTGATTGATGTTTTCAATGTCTGTAAAAAATACCTGATGTCATCAGATGATATTTCGAGGAAAAAATACTGCGCCCCAATCGCAAAAATTTCATGATTACACGAATTTACGTGATAGAATATAAAAGGTTGATTTCCGTATCTATTCGGTTTCGGTTATTTAAAATTTAAATTCGCTGAATAGTTAATTTAGATCGCAAGTATTCATGGATAACCTGCCCGCTACAGGACTTGGTAATATTGAAAATTGAAAAATCAGCATATTTTGCTGCGTGGTTACAAGAGTGCTGAAACAAATTCATGACTCCTGGGAAAAATCAAGGAGTAGCTCTATACCTTGACATAATAACGTTAATTGATTTGCAAATTCAATTCGAAAAGTTATTCGATTGAGATTGCATTTTGATTGTTGTTTTCAATGTCTGTAAAAAATACCTGATGTCATCAGATGATATTTCGAGGAAAATATACTGCGCCCCGATCGCAAGAATTTCATGATTACACGAATTCACCTGATAGAATATGAGAGGTTGATTTCCGTATCTTTTCGCTTTCTGTTATTCAAAATATTAATTCGCTGAATAGTTAAATTTAGATCGCAAGAATTTATGGATAACCTGCCCGCTACAGAACTTGGTAATATTTCAAAATTGAAAAATCAGCATATTTTGCTGCGTGGTTACGAGAGTGCTGAACTCAATTCATGACTCCTGGGAAAACTCAAGGAGTAGCTCTATACCTTGACATAATAACGTTAATTGATTTGAAAATTTAATTCGAAAAGTTATTTTATTGAGATTGCATTTTGATTGTTGTTTTCAATGTCTGTAAGAAGTACCTGATGTCTTTAGCGGATATTTCGGGAAAAATATACTGCGCCTCAATCGCAAGAATCTCATGAGTACACGAATTCATGTAATAAAATATGAGAGGGTGATTTCTGTCTCTGTTCGCTTTCGGATTTTTAAAAATTCAATTCGCTGAACAGTTCAATTTAGATCGCATGTATTCATGAATAACTTGCTCGCTGCAGGACTGGGTAATAGTGTGAGATTCAAAAATCAGCATATTTTGCTGCGTTGTTATAGGAGTGCTAAAATGATCTCATGACTCCTGGGAACAATCATGGAATAGCTCTATATATTGACATTATAACCTTAATTGATTCCAAAATTTAATTCGAAAAGTTATTCTTTTGAGATTTTATTTTGATTGATGTTTTCAATGTCTGTAAGAAATACCTGATGTCTTCAGATGATATTTCGTGAAAAATATACTGCGCCCCAATGTCAAGAATCTCATGATTACACGAATTCACGTGATAGAATATAATAGGTTGATGTCTGTCTCTGTTCGCTTTCGGTTTCCTAAAATTTCAATTGGCTGAATAGTTCAATTTCCATCGCATGTATTCATGGTTAGCCTGCTCGCTGCAGGACTGGGTAATATTGCGAAATTGAAAAATAAGCATATTTTGCTGCGTGGTTATAGAAGTGCTAAAGAATCTCATGACGCCCGGGGAAAATCAAGGAATGGCTCTATATATTGACATGATAACGTTAATTGATTAAAAAATTTAATTCGAAAAGTTATTCGATTGAGATTGATTTTGATTGTTGTTTTCAATGTCTGTAAAAAATACCTGATGTCATCAGATGATATTTCGAGGAATATATACTGCGCCCCAATCGCAAGAATTTCATGATTGCACGAATTCACGCGATAGAATATAAGAGGTTGATTTCCGTATCTATTCGCTTTCGGTTATTTAAAATTTTAAATCGCTGAATAGTTTAATTTAGATCGCAAGTATTCATGGATATCCTGCCCGCTACAGGACTTGGTAATATTGCAAAATTAAAAACTCAGCATATTTTGCTGCGTGGTTACAAGAGTGCTGGTACAAATTCATGACTCCTGGGAAAAATTAAGAAGTAGCTCTATACCTCGACATAATAACGTTAATTGATTTGAAAATTTAATTCGAAAAGTTATTTTATTGAGATTGCATTTTGATTGTTGTTTTCAATGTCTGTAAGAAGTACCTGATGTCTTTAGCGGATATTTCGGGAAAAATATACTGCGCCTCAATCGCAAGAATCTCATCAGTACACGAATTCATGTAATAGAATATGAGAGGTTGATTTCTGTCTCTGTTCGTTTTCGGTATTTTAAAATTTCAATTGGCTGAATAGTTCAGTTTAGATCTCGTGTATTCATGGATAACCTGCTCGCTGCAGGACTGGGTAATATTGTGAGATTGAAAAATCAGCATATCTTGCTGCGAGGTTATGAGAGTGCTAAAATGATCTCATGACTCCTGGGAAAAATCAAGGAATAGCTCTATATATAGAGACCTAATAACGTTAATTGATTCCAAAATTTAATTCGAAAAGTTATTCTATTGAGATTGCATATTGATTGTCTTTTTCAATGTCTGTAAGAAATACCTGATGTCTTCAGATGATATTTCGGGAAAAATATACTGCGCCCCAATCGCTAGAATCTCATGATTACACGAATTCACGTGATAGAATATCATAGGTTGATTTCTGTCTTTGTTCGCTTTCGGTTTTTTAAAATTTCAATAAGCTGAATAGTTCAATTTAGATCGCATGTATCCATGGATAGCCTGCTCGCTGCAAGACTGGGTAATATTGCGAAATTGAAAAATTAGCATATTTTGCTGCGTAGTCATAAGAGTGCTAAATCGATCTCATGACTCCTGGGAACAATCAAAGAATAGCTCTATATATTGACATTATAACCTTAATTGATTTGAAAATTTAATTCGAAGAGTTATTCGATTGAGATTGCATTTTGATTGTTGTTTTCAATATCTGTAAAAAATACCTGATGTCTTTAGCGGATATTTAGGGAACAATACACTGCGCCTTAATCGCAAGAATCTCATGATTACACGAATTCATGTAATAGAATATGAGAGGTTGATTTCTGTCTCTGTTCGCTTTCGGTTTTTAAAAATTTCAATTGGCTGAATAGTTCAATTTAGATCGCATGTATTCATGGATAACTTGCTCGCTTCAGGACTGGGTAATATTGTGAGATTAAAAAATCAGCATATTTTGCTGCGTGGTTATAAGAGTGCTAAAATGATCTCATGACTCCTAGGAAAAATCAAGGAATAGCTCTATATATTGACATAATAACCTTAAATGATTTGAAAATTCAATTTGAAAAAATATTCCATTGAGATTGCATTTTGATTGATGTTTTCAATGTCTGTAAGAAATACCTGATGTCTTCAGATGATATTTCGTGAAAAATATACTGCGCCCCAATCGCAAGAATCTTATGATTACACGAATTCACGTGATAGAATATAATAGGTTGATGTCTGTCTCTGTTCGCTTTCGGTTTTCTAAAATTTCAATTGGCTAAATAGTTCAATTTAAATCGCATGTATTCATGGATAGCCTGCTCGCTGCAGGACTGGGTAATATTGCGAAATTGAAAAATTAGCATATTTTGCTGCGTGGTTATAGGAGTGCTAAAATAATCTCATGACGCCCGGGGAAAATCAAGGAATGGCTCTATATATTGACATAATAACGTTAATTGATTAAAAAATTCAATTCAAAAAGTTATTCGATTGAGATTGCATTTTGATTGTTGTATTCAATGTCTGTAAAAAATACCTGATGTCTTTAGCGCATATTTTGGGAAAAATATACTGCACCTCAATCGCAAGCATCTCATGTATACACGAATTCACGTGATAGAATATAACAGGTTGATTTCTGTCTTTGTTCGCTTTCGGTTTTTTAAAATTTCAATTCGCTGAACAGTTCAATTTAGATCGCATGTCTTCATGAATAACTTGCTCGCTGCAAGACTGGGTAATATTGTGAGATTAAAAAATCAGCATTTTTTGCTGCGAGGTTATAGAAGTGCTAAAATGATCTCATGACTCCTGGGAAAAATCAAGGAATGGCTCTATGAATTATCATAATAACCTTACCTGATTTGAAAATTTAATTCGAAAAGTTATTTTATTAAGATTGCATTTTGATTGTTGTTTTCAATGTCTGTAAGAAGTACCTGATGTCTTTAGCGGATATTTAGGGAACAATATACTGCGCCTCAATCGCAAGAATCTCATGATTACACGAATTCATGTAATAGAATATGAGAGGTTGATTTCTGTTTCTGTTCGCTTTCGGTTTTTAAAAATATCAATTGGCTGAATAGTTCAATTTAGATCGCAAGTATGCATGGATAACCTGCCCGCTACAGAACTTGGTAATATTGCAAAATTGAAAAAGCAGCATATTTTGCTGCGTGGTTACCAAAGTGCTGAAACAAATTCATAACTCCTGGGAGAAATCAAGAAGTAGCTCTATACCTTGACACAATAACGTTAATTGATTTGAAAATTTAATTCGAAAAGTTATTTTATTGAGATTGCATTTTGATCGTTGTTTTCAATGTCTGTAAGAAGTACCTGATGTCTTTAGCGGATATTTCGGGAAAAATATACTGCGCCTCAATCGCAAGAATCTCATGATTACACGAATACATGTAACAGCATATGAGAGGTTGAATTCTGTCTCTGTTCGCTTTCGGTTTTTTAAAATTTCAATTGGCTAAATAGTTCAATTAAGATCGCATGTATTCATTGATAACCTGCTCGCTGCAGGACTGTGTAAGATTGTGAGATTGAAAAATCAGCATATGTTGCTGCGTGGTTATGAGAGTGCTAAAATGATCTCATGACTCCTGGGAAAAATCAAGGAATGGCTCTATATATAGAGACTTAATAACGTTAATTGATTCCAAAATTTAATTCGAAAAGTTATTCTATTGAGATTGCATTTTGATTGTCTTTTTCAATGTCTGTAAGAAATACCTGATGTCATCAGATGATATTTCGAGGAAAATATACTGCGCTCCAATCGCAAGAATTTCATGATTACACGAATTCACGTGATAGAATATAATAGGTTGATTTCTGTCTATGTTCGCTTTCGGTTTTTTAAAATTTCAATTGGCTGAACAGTTCAATTTAGATCGCATGTATTCATGAATAACTTGCTCGCTGCAGGACTGGGTAATATTGTGAGATTAAAAAATCAGCCTATTTTCCTGCGTGGTTATGAGAGTGCTAAAATGATCTCATGACTCCTGGGAAAAATCAAGGAATAGCTCTATATATAGAGACTTAATAACGTTAATTGATTCCAAAATTTAATTCGAAAAGTTATTCTATTGAGATTGCATTTTGATTGTCTTTTTCAATGTCTGTAAGAAATACCTGATGTCTTCAGATGATATTTCGGGAAAAATATACTGCGCCCCAATCGCTAGAATCTCATGATTACACGAATTCACGTGATAGAATATCATAGGTTGATTTTTGTCTCTGTTCGCTTTCGGTTTTTTAAAATTTCAATTAGCTGAATAGTTCAATTTAGATCGCATGTATCCATGGATAGCCTGCTCGCTGCAAGACTGGGTAATATTGCGAAATTGAAAAATTAGCATATTTTGCTGCGTAGTCATAAAAGTGCTAAAATGATCTCATGACTCCTGGGAACAATCAAGGAATAGCTCTATATATTGACATAATAACCTTAATTGATTTGAAAATTTAATTCGAAGTGTTATTCGATTGAGATCGCATTTTGATTGTTGTTTTCAATGTCTGCAAAAAATACCTGATGTCTTTGGCGGATATTTAGGGAACAATATACTGCGCCTCAATCGCATGAATCTCATGATTACACGAATTCATGTAATAGAATATGAGAGGTTGATTTCTGTCTCTGTTCGCTTACGGTTTTTAAAAATTTCAATTGGCTGAATAGTTCAATTTAGATCGCATGTATTCATGGATAACTTGCTCGCTGCAGGACTGGGTAATATTGTGAGATTAAAAAATCAGCATATTTTGCTGCGTGGTTATAAGAGTGCTAAAATGATCTCATGACTCCTGGGAAAAATCAAGGAATGGCTCTATATATTGACATAATAACCTTAAATGATTTGAAAATTCAATTTGAAAAACTATTCCATTGAGATTGCATTTTGATTGATGTTTTCAATGTCTGTAAGAAATACCTGATGTCTTCAGATGATATTTCGTGAAAAATATACTGCGCCCCAATCGCAAGAATCTCATGATTACACGAATTCGCGTGATAGAATATAATAGGTTGATGTCTGTCTCTGTTCGCTTTCGGTTTTCTAAAATTTCAATTGGCTAAATAGTTCAATTTAGATCGCTTGTATTCATGGTTAGCCTGCTCGCTGCAGGACTGGGTAATATTGCGAAATTGAAAAATTAGCATATTTTGCTGCGTACTTATAGGAGTGCTAAAATAATCTCATGACGCCCGGGGAAAATCAAGGAATGGCTCTATATCTTGACATAATAAGGTTAATTGATTAAAAAATTCAATTCGAAAAGTTATTCGATTGAGATTGCATTTTGATTGTTGTTTTCAATGTCTGTAAAAAATACCTGATGTCATCAGATGATATTTCGACGAATATATACTGCGCCCCAATCGCAAGAATTTCATGATTGCACGAATTCACGTGATAGAATATAAGAGGTTGATTTCCGTATCTATTCGCTTTCGGTTATTTAAAATTTTAATTCGCTGAATAGTTAAATTTAGATCGCAAGAATTCATGGATAATCTGCCCGCTACAGGACTTAGTAATATTGGAAAATAAAAAACTCAGCATATTTTGCTGCGTGGTTACAAGAGTGCTGGTACAAATTCATGACTCCTGGGAAAAATCAAGGAGTAGCTCTATACCTCGACATAATAACGTTAATTAATTTGAAAATTTAATTCGAAAAGTTATTTTATTGAGATTGCATTTTGATTGTTGTTTTCAATGTCTGTTAGAAGTACCTGATGTCTTTAGCGGATATTTCGGGAAAAATATACTGCGCCTCAATCGCAAGAATCTCATGATTACACGAATTCATGTAATAACATATGAGAGGTTGATTTCTGTCTCTGTTCGCTTTCGGTTTTTTCAAATTTCAATTGGCTGAATAGTTTAATTTAGATCTCATGTATTCATGGATAACTTGCTCGCTGCAGGACTGAGTAATATTGTGAGATTGAAAAATCAGCATATCTGGCTGCGAGGTTATGAGAGTGCTGAAATGATCTCATGACTCCTGGGAAAAATCAAGGAATGGCTCTATATATAGAGACCTAATAACGTTAATTGATTCCAAAATTTAATTCGAAAAGTTATTCTATTGAGATTGCATATTGATTGTCTTTTTCAATATCTGTAAGAAATACCTGATGTCTTCAGATGATATTTCGGGAAAAATATACTGCGCCCCAATCGCTAGAATCTCATGATTACACGAATTCACGTGATAGAATATCATAGGTTGATTTCTGTCTCTGTTCGCTTTCGGTTTTTTAAAATTTCAATTAGCTGAATAGTTCAATTTAGATCGCATGTATTCATGGATAGCCTGCTCGCTGCAAGACTGGGTAATATTGCGAAATTGAAAAATTAGCATATTTTGCTGCGTAGTCATAAAAGTGATAAAATGATCTCATGACTCCTGGGAACAATCAAGGAATAGCTCTATATATTGACATTATAACATTAATTGATTTGAAAATTCAATTTGAAAAACTATTCCATTGAGATTGCATTTTGTTTGATGTTATCAATGTCTGTAAGAAATACCTGATGTCTTCAGATGATATTTCGTGAAAAATATACTGCGCCCCAATCGCAAGAATCTCATGATGACACGAATTCACGTGATAGAATATAAAAGGTTGATGTCTGTCTCTGTTCGCTTTCGGTTTTCTAAAATTTCAATTGGCTGAATAGTTCAATTTAGATCGCATGTATTCATGGTTAGCCTGCTCGCTGCAGGACTGGGTAATATTGTGAGATTGAAAAATCAGCATATCTTGCTGCGAGGTTATGAGAGTGCTAAAATGATCTCATGACTCCTGGGAAAAATCAAGGAATGGCTCTATATATAGAGACCTAATAACGTTAATTGATTCCAAAATTTAATTCGAAAAGTTATTCTATTGAGATTGCATATTGATTGTCTTTTTCAATATCTGTAAGAAATACCTGATGTCTTCAGATGATATTTCGGGAAAAATATACTGCGCCCTAATCGCAAGAATCTCATAATTACACGAATTCACGTGATAGAATATAATAGGTTGATTTCTGTCTTTGTTCGCTTTCGGTTTTTTAAAATTTCAATCGGCTGAATAGTTCAATTAAGATCGCATGTATTCATGGATAGCCTGCTCGCTGCAGAACTGGGTAATATTGCGAAATTGAGAAATCGGCATATTTTGCTGCGTAGTTATAAGAGTGCTGAAATGATCTCATGACTCCCAGGGAAAATCAAGGAATAGCTCTATATATTGACATAATAACATTAATTGATTTGAAAATTCAATTCGAAAAGTTATGCGATTGAGATTGCATTTTGATTGTTGTTTTCAATGTCTGTAAAAAATACCTGATGTCATCAGATGATATTTAGAGGAAAAAATACTGCGCTCCAATCGCAAGAATTTCATGATTACACGAATTCACGTGATAGAATATAAGAGGTTGATTTCCGTATCTATTCGCTTTCGGTTATTGAAAATTTTGATTCGCTGAATAGTTCAATTTAGATCGCAAGTATTCATGGATAACCTGCCCGCTACAGGACTGGGTAATATTGTGAGATTAAAAAATCAGCATTTTTTGCTGCGTGGTTATAGGAGTGCTAAAATGATCTGATGACTCCCGGGGAAAATCAAGGAATTGCTCTATATATTGACATAATAACGTTAATTGATTTGAAAATTCAATTCGAAAAGTTATTCGATTGAGATTGCATTTTGATTGTTGTTTTCAATGTCTGTAAAAAATACCTGATGTCATCAAATGATATTTCGAGGAAAATCCTGCGCCCCAATCGCAAGAATTTCATGATTACACCAATTCACGTGATAGAATATGAGAGGTTGATTTCCGTATCTTTTCGCTTTCTGTTATTTAAAAGATTAATTCGCTGAATAGTTAAATTTAGATCGCAAGTATTCATGGATAACCTGCCCGCTACAGAACTTGGTAATATTGCAGAATTGAAAAAGCAGCATACTTTGCTGCGTGGTTACCAAAGTGCTGAAACAAATTCATGACTCCTGGGAGAAATCAAGGAGTAGCTCTATACCTTGACACAATAACGTTGATTGATTTGAAAATTTAATTCGAAAAGTTATTTTATTGAGATTGCATTTTGATCGTTGTTTTCAATGTCTGTAAGAAGTACCTGATGTCTTTAGCCGATATTTCGGGAAAAATATACTGCGCCTCAATCGCAAGAATCTCATGATTACACGAATTCATGTAACAGCATATGAGAGGTTGATTTCTGTCTCTGTTCGCTTCCGGTTTTTTAAAATTTCAATTGGCTGAATAGTTCAATTTAGATCGCATGTATTCATGGATAACCTGCTCGCTGCAGGACTGGGTAATATTGTGAGATTGAAAAATCAGCATATTTTGCTGCGTGGTTATGAGAGTTCTAAAATGATCTCATGAATCCTGGGAAAAATCAAGGAATGGCTCTATATATAGAGACCTAATAACGTTAATTGATTCCAAAATTAAATTCGAAAAGTTATTCTATTGAGATTGCATTTTCCTTGTCTTTTTCAATGTCTGTAAGAAATACCTTATGTCTTCAGATGATATTTCGTGAAAAATATACTGCGCCTTAATCGCAAGAATCTCATGATTACACGAATTAACGTGATAGAATATAATAGGTTGATTTCTGTCTCTGTTCGCTTTCCGTTTTTTAAAATTTCTATTGGCTGACTAGTTCAATTTAGATCGCATGTATCCACGGATAGCCGGCTCGCTGCAGAATTGAGTAATATTGCGAAATTGAAAAATCAGCATATTTTGCTGCGTAGTTATAGGAGTGCTGAAATGATCTCATGACTCACGGGGAAAATCAAGGAATGGCTGTATATATTGACATAATAACGTTAATTGATTTGAAAATTCAATTCGAAAAGTTATTCGATTGAGATTGCATTTTGATTGTTGTTTTCAATGTCTGTAAAAAATACCTGATGTCATCAGATGATATTTCGAGGAAAAAATACTGCGCCCCAATCGCAAGAATTTCATGATTACACGAATTCACGTGATAGAATATAAGAGGTTGATTTCCGTATCTATTCGCTGTCGGTTATTTAAAATTTTAATTGGCTGAATAGTTTAATTTAGATCGCAAGTATTCATGGATAACCTGCCCGCTACAGGACTGGATAATATTGTGAGATTAAAAAATCAGCATTTTTTGCTGCGTGGTTATAGGAGTGCTAAAATGATCTCATGACTCCCGGGGAAAATCAAGAAATTGCTCTATATATTGACATAATAACGTTAATTGATTTGAAAATTTAATTCGAAGAGTTATTCGATTGAGATTGCATTTTGTTTGTTGTTTTCAATGTCTGTAAAAAGTACCTGATGTCATCAGATGATATTTCGAGAAAAAAATACTGCGCCCCAATCGCAAGAATTTCATGATTACACGAATTCACGTGATAGAATATGAGAGGTTGATTTCCGTATCTTTTCGCTTTCTGTTATTTAAAATATTAATTCGCTGAATAGTTAAATTTAGATCGCATGTATTCATGATTAACTTGCTCGCTGCAGGACTGGGTAAAAGTGTGAGATTCAAAAATCAGCAAATTTTGCTGCGTGGTTACGAGAGTGCTGAACCAAATTCATGACTCCTGGGAAAAATCAAGGAGTAGCTCTATACCTTGACATAATAACGTTAATTGATTTGAAAATTTAATTCGAAAAGTTATTTTATTGAGATTGCATTTTGATTGATGTTTTCGATTTCTGTAAGAAATACCTGATGTCTTCAGATGATATTTCGGGAAAAATATACTGCGCCCCAATCGCTAGAATCTCATGATTACACGAATTCACGTGATAGAATATCATAGGTTGATTTCTGTCTCTGTTCGCTTTCGGTTTTTTAAAATTTCAATTAGCTGAATAGTTCAATTAAGATCGCATGTATATATGGATAGCCTGCTCGCTGCAGGACTATGTAATATTGCGAAATTGAAAAATTAGCATATTTTGCTGCGTGGTTATAAGACTGCTAAAATGATCTCATGACTCCTGGGAAAAATCAAGGAATGGCTCTATATATTGACATAATAACCTTAATTGATTTGAAAATTCAATTCCAAAAGTTATTCGATTGAGATTGCATTTGGTTGTCTTTTTCAATGTCTGTAAGAAATTCCTGATGTCTTCAGATGATATTTCGTGAAAAATATACTGCGCCCTAATCGCAAGAATCTCATGATTACACGAATTCACGTGATAGAATATAATAGGTTATTTTCTGTCTTTGTTCGCTTTCGGTTATTTAAAATTTCAATTGGCTGAATAGTTCAATTTAGATCGCATGTATTTATGGATAGCCTGCTCGCTGCAGAACTGGGTAATATTGCGAAATTGAAAAATCAGCATATTTTGCTGCGTAGTTATAGGAGTGCTCAAATGATCTCATGACTCCCGGGGAAAATCAAGGAATTGCTCTATATATTGACATAATAACCTTAATTGATTTGAAAATTTAATTCGAAAAGTTATTTTATTGAGATTGCATTTTGATTGTTGTTTTCAATGTCTGTACGAAGTACCTGATGTCTTTAGCGGATATTCCGGGAAAAATATACTGCGCCTCAATCGCAAGAATCTCATGATTACACGAATTCATGTAAAAGAATATGAGAGGTTGATTTCTGCCTCTGTTCGTTTTCGGTTTTTAAAAATTTCAATTGGCTGAATAGTTCAATTTAGATCGCATGTATTCAAGGATAACCTGCTCGCTGCAGGACTGGGTAATATTGTGAGATTGAAAAATCAGCATATTTTGCTGCGTGGTTATAAGACTGCTAAACGATCTCATGACTCCTGGGAAAAATCAAGGAATGGCTCTATATATTGACATAATAACCTTAATTGATTTGAAAATTCAATTCGAAAAGTTATTCGATTGAGATTGCATTTGGTTGTCTTTTTCAATGTCTGTAAGAAATTCCTGATGTCTTCAGATGATATTTCGTGAAAAATATACTGCGCCCCAATCGCAGGAATCTCATGATTACACGAATTCACGTGATAGAATATAATAGGTTGATTTCTGTCTCTGTTCGCTTTCGGTTTTTCAAAATTTCTATTCGCTAAACAGTTCAATTTAGATCGCATGTCTTCATGAATAACTTGCTCGCTGCAGGAATGGGTAATATTGTGAGATAAATAAATCAGCATATTTTGCTGCGTGGTTATAGAAGTGCTAAAATGATCTCATGACTCCTGAGGAAAATTAAGGAATGGCTCTATATATTGACATAATAATGTTAATTGATTTGGAAATTCAATTCGAAAAGTGATTCGATTGAGATTGCAGTTTGATTGTTGTTTACAATGTCTGTAAAAAATACCTGATATCATCAGATGATATTTCGAGGAAAATATAGTGCGCCCTAATCGCAAGAATTTCATGATTACACGAATTCACGTGATAGAATATAAGAGGTTGATTTCCGTATCTATTCGCTTTCGGTTATTTAAAATTTTAATTCGCTGAATTGTTAAATTTAGATCGCAAGTATTCATGGATAACCTGCCCGCTACAGGACTTGGTAATATTGCAAAATTGAAAAAGCAGCATATTTTGCTGCGTGGTTACAAGAGTGCTGAAACAAATTCATGATTCCTGGGAAAAATCAAGGAGTAGCTCTATACCTTGACATAATAACGTTAATTGATTTGAAAATTTAATTCGGAAAGTTATTTTATTGAGATTGCATTTTGATTGTTGTTTTCAATGTCTGTAAGAAGTACCTGATGTCTTTAGCGGATATTTCGGGGAAAATATACTGCGCCTCAATCGCAAGAAACTCATGATTACACGAATTCATTTAATAGAATATGAGAGGTTGATTTCTGTCTCTGTTCGCTTCCGGTTTTTTCAAATTTCAATTGGCTGAATAGTTCAATTTAGATCGCATGTATTCATGGATAACCTGCTCGCTGCAGGACTGAGTAATATTGTGAGATTGAAAAATCAGCATATTTTGCTGCGTGGTTATGAGAGTTCTAAAATGATCTCATGAATCCTGGGAAAAATCAAGGAATGGCTCTATATATAGAGACCTAATAACGTTAATTGATTCCAAAATTAAATTCGAAAAGTTATTCTATTGAGATTGCATTTTCCTTGTCTTTTTCAATGTCTGTAAGAAATACCTTATGTCTTCAGATGATATTTCGTGAAAAATATACTGCGCCTTAATCGCAAGAATCTCATGATTACACGAATTCACGTGATAGAATATAATAGGTTGATTTCTGTCTCTGTTCGCTTTCGGTTTTTTAAAATTTCAATTGGCTGACTAGTTCAATTTAGATCGCATGTATCCACGGATAGCCTGCTCGCTGCAGAATTGAGTGATATTGCGAAATTGAAAAATCAGCATATTTTGCTGCGTAGTTATAGGAGTGCTGAAATGATCTCATGACTCACGGGGAAAATCAAGGAATGGCTGTATATATTGACATAATAACGTTAATTGATTTGAAAATTCAATTCGAAAAGTTATTCGATTGAGATTGCATTTTGATTGTTGTTTTCAATGTCTGTAAAAAATACCTGATGTCATCAGATGATATTTCGAGGAAAAAATACTGCGCCCCAATCGCAAGAATTTCATGATTACACGAATTCACGTGATAGAATATAAGAGGTTGATTTCCGTATCTATTCGCTGTCGGTTATTTAAAATTTTAATTGGCTGAATAGTTTAATTTAGATCGCAAGTATTCATGGATAACCTGCCCGCTACAGGACTGGATAATATTGTGAGATTAAAAAATCAGCATTTTTTGCTGCGTGGTTATAGGAGTGCTAAAATGATCTCATGACTCCCGGGGAAAATCAAGAAATTGCTCTATATATTGACATAATAACGTTAATTGATTTGAAAATTTAATTCGAAGAGTTATTCGATTGAGATTGCATTTTGTTTGTTGTTTTCAATGTCTGTGCAAAGTACCTGATGTCATCAGATGATATTTCGAGAAAAAAATACTGCGCCCCAATCGCAAGAATTTCATGATTACACGAATTCACGTGATAGAATATGAGAGGTTGATTTCCGTATCTTTTCGCTTTCTGTTATTTAAAATATTAATTCGCTGAATAGTTAAATTTAGATCGCATGTATTCATGATTAACTTGCTCGCTGCAGGACTGGGTAAAAGTGTGAGATTCAAAAATCAGCAAATTTTTCTGCGTGGTTACGAGAGTGCTGAACCAAATTCATGACTCCTAGGTAAAATCAAGGAGTAGCTCTATACCTTGACATAATAACGTTAATTGATTTGAAAATTTAATTCGAAAAGTTATTTTATTGAGATTGCATTTTGATTGTTGTTTTCAATGTCTGTAAGAAGTACCTGATGTCTTTAGCGGATATTTCGGGAAAAATATACTGCGCCTCAATCGCAAGAATCTCATGAGTACACGAATTCATGTAATAGAATATGAGAGGTTGATTTCTGTCTCTGTTCGCTTTCGGTTTTTTAAAATTTCAATACGCTGAACAGTTCAATTTAGATCGCATGTATTCATGAATAACTTGCTCGCTGCAGGACTGGGTAAAAGTGTGAGATTCAAAAATCAGCATATTTTGCTGCGTTGTTATAGGAGTGCTAAAATGATCTTATGACTCCTGGGAAAAATCAAGGAATGGCTCTATATATTGACATAATAACGTTAACTGATTTGAAAATTCAATTTGAAAAACTATTTTATTGAGATTGCATTATGATTGATGTTTTCGATTTCTGTAAGAAATACCTGATGTCTTCAGATGATATTTCGGGAAAAATATACTGCGCCTCAATCGCAAGAATCTCATGATTACACGAATTCATGTAATAGAATATGAGAGGTTGATTTCTGTCTCTGTTCGCTTTCGGTTTTTTCAAATTTCAATCGGCTAAACAGTTCAATTTAGATCGCATGTATTCATGAATAACTTGCTCGCTGCAGGACTGGGTAATATTGTGAGATCAAAAAATCAGCATATTTTGCTGCGTGGTTAGAAGAGTGCTAAACTGATCTCATGACTCCTGGGAAAAATCAAGGAATGGCTCTATAAATTGACATAATAACGTTAACTGATTTGAAAATTTAATTTGAAAAGTGATTCGATTGAGATTGCAGTTTGATTGTTGTTTTCAATGTCTGTAAAAAATACCTGATATCAGATGATATTTCGTGGAAAATATACTGCGCCCTAATCGCAAGAATTTCATGATTACACGAATTCACGTGATAGAATATAAGAGGTTGATTTCCGTATCTATTCGCTTTCGGTTATTTAAAATTTTAATTCGCTGAATTGTTAAATTTAGATCGCAAGTATTCATGGATAACCTGCCCGCTACAGGACTTGGTAATATTGCAAAATTGAAAAAGCAGCATATTTTGCTGCGTGGTTACAAGAGTGCTGAAACAAATTCATGACTCCTGGGAAAAATCAAGGAGTAGCTCTATACCTCGACATAATAACGTTAATTGATTTGAAAATTTAATTCGAAAAGTTATTTTATTGAGATTGCATTTTGATTGTTGTTTTCAATGTCTGTAAGAAGTACCTGATGTCTTTAGCGGATATTTCGGGAAAAATATACTGCGCCTCAATCGCAAGAATCTCATGATTACACGAATTCATGTAATAGAATATGAGAGGTTGATTTCTGTCTCTGTTCGCTTTCGGTTTTTTAAAATTTCAATTGGCTGAATAGTTTAATTTAGATCTCATGTATTCATGGATAACTTGCTCGCTGCAGGACTGGGTAATATTGTGAGATTGAAAAATCAGCATATCTGGCTGCGAGGTTATGAAAGTGCTGAAATGATCTCATGACTCCTGGGAAAAATCAAGGAATTACTCTATATATAGAGACCTAATAACGTTAATTGATTCCAAAATTTAATTCGAAAAGTTATTCTATTGAGATTGCATATTGATTGTCTTTTTCAATGTCTGTAAGAAATACCTGATGTCTTCAGATGATATTTCGGGAAAAATATACTGCGCCCCAATCGCTAGAATCTCATGATTACACGAATTCACGTGATAGAATATCATAGGTTGATTTCTGTCTCTGTTCGCTTTCGGTTTTTTAAAATTTCAATTAGCTGAGTAGTTCAATTTAGATCGCATGTATTCATGGATAGCCTGCTCGCTGCAAGACTGGGTAATATTGCGAAATTGAAAAATTAGCATATTTTGCTGCGTAGTCATAAAAGTGCTAAAATGATCTCATGACTCCTGGGAACAATCAAGGAATAGCTCTATATATTGACATTATAACCTTAATTGATTTGAAAATTCAATTTGAAAAACTATTCCATTGAGATTGCATTTTGTTTGATGTTATCAATGTCTGTAAGAAATACCTGATGTCTTCAGATGATATTTCGTGAAAAATATACTGCGCCCTGATCGCAAGAATCTCATGATGACACGAATTCACGTGATAGAATATAATAGGTTGATGTCTGTCTCTGTTCGCTTTCGGTTTTCTAAAATTTCAATTGGCTGAATAGTTCAATTTAGATCGCATGTATTCATGGTTAGCCTGCTCGCTGCAGGACTGGGTAATATTGTGAGATTGAAAAATCAACATATCTTGCTGCGAGGTTATGAGAGTGCTAAAATGATCTCATGACTCCTGGGAAAAATCAAGGAATGGCTCTATATATAGAGACCTAATAACGTTAATTGATTCCAAAATTTAATTCGAAAAGTTATTCTATTGAGATTGCATATTGATTGTCTTTTTCAAAGTCTGTAAGAAATACATATCATCTGATGTCTTCAGATGATTTTTCGGGAAAAATATACTGCGCCCTAATCGCAAGAATCTCATAATTACACGAATTCACGTGATAGAATATAATAGGTTGATTTCTGTCTTTGTTCGCTTTCGGTTTTCTAAAATTTCAATTGGCTGAATAGTTCAATTAAGATCGCATGTATTCATGGATAGCCTGCTCGCTGCAGAACTGGGTAATATTGCGAAATTGAAAAATCGGCATATTTTGCTGCGTAGTTATAAGAGTGCTGAAATGATCTCATGACTCCCAGGGAAAATCAAGGAATTGCTCTATATATTGACATAATAACATTAATTGATTTGAAAATTCAATTCGAAAAGTTATGCGATTGCGATTGCATTTTGATTGTTGTTTTCAATGTCTGTAAAAAATACCTGATATCATCAGATGATATTTCGAGGAAAAAATACTGCGCTCCAATCGCAAGAATTTCATGATTACACGAATTCACGTGATAGAATATAAGAGGTTGATTTCCGTATCTATTCGCTTTCAGTTATTGAAAATTTTGATTCGCTGAATAGTTCAATTTAGATCGCAAGTATTCATGGATAACCTGCCCGCTACAGGACTGGGTAATATTGTGAGATTAAAAAATCAGCATTTTTTGCTGCGTGGTTATAGGAGTGCTAAAATGATCTGATGACTCCCGGGGAAAATCAAGGAATTGCTCTATATATTGACATAATAACGTTAATTGATTTGAAAATTCAATTCGAAAAGTTATTCGATTGAGATTGCATTTTGATTGTTGTTTTCAATGTCTGTAAAAAATACCTGATGTCATCAAATGATACTTCGAGGAAAATACTGCGCCCCAATCGCAAGAATTTCATGATTACACGAATTCACGTGATAGAATATGAGAGGTTGATTTCCGTATCTTTTCGCTTTCTGTTATTTAAAAGATTAATTCGCTGAATAGTTAAATTTAGATCGCAAGTATTCATGGATAACCTGCCCGCTACAGAACTTGGTAATATTGCAAAATTGAAAAAGCAGCATACTTTGCTGCGTGGTTACCAAAGTGCTGAAACAAATTCATGACTCCTGGGAGAAATCAAGGAGTAGCTCTATACCTTGACACAATAACGTTAATTGATTTGTAAATTTAATTCGAAAAGTTATTTTATTGAGATTGCATTTTGATCGTTGTTTTCAATGTCTGTAAGAAGTACCTGATGTCTTTAGCGGATATTTCGGGAAAAATATACTGCGCCTCAATCGCAAGAATCTCATGATTACACGAATTCATGTAACAGCATATGAGAGGTTGATTTCTGTCTCTGTTCGCTTCCGGTTTTTTGAAATTTTAATTGGCTGAATAGTTTAATTTAGATCGCATGTATTCATGGATAACCTGCTCGCTGCAGGACTGGGTAATATTGTGAGATTGAAAAATCAGCATATTTTGCTGCGTGGTTATGAGAGTTCTAAAATGATCTCATGAATCCTAAGAAAAATCAAGGAATGGCTCTATATATAGAGACCTAATAACGTTAATTGATTCCAAAATTAAATTCGAAAAGTTCTTCGATTGAGATTGCATTTTTATTTTTGTTTTCAATATCTGTAAAAAATACCTGATGTCATCAGATGATATTTCGAGGAAAAAATACTGCGCCCCAATCGCAAGAATTTCATGATTACACGAATTCACGTGATAGAATATAAGACGTTGATTTCCGTATCTATTCGCTGTCGGTTATTTAAAATTTTAATTCGCTGAATAGATTAATTTAGAACGCAAGTATTTATGGATAACCTGCCCGCTACAGGACTGGATAATATTGTGAGATTGAAAAATCAGCATTTTTTGCTGCGTGGTTATAGGAGTTCTAAAATGATCTCATGACTCCCGGGGAAAATCAAGGAATTGCTCTATATATTGACATAATAACGTTAATTGGTTTGAAAATTTAATTCGAAGAGTTATTTTATTGAGATTGCATTTTGATTGTAGTTTTCAATGTCTGTAAGAAGTACCTGATGTCTTTAGCGGATATTTCGGGAAAAATATACTGCGCCTCAATCGCAAGAATCTCATGAGTACACGAATTCATGTAATAGAATATGAGAGGTTGATTTCTGTCTCTGTTCGCTTTCGGTTTTTTAAAATTTCAATTCGCTGAACAGTTCAATTTAGATCGCATGTATTCATGAATAACTTGCTCGCTGCAAGACTGGGTAAAAGTGTGAGATTCAAAAATCAGCATATTTTGCTGCGTTGTTATAGGAGTGCTAAAATGATCTTATGACTCCTGGGAAAAATCAAGGAATGGCTCTATATATTGACATAATAACGTTAACTGATTTGAAAATTCAATTTGAAAAACTATTCTATTGAGATTGCATTATGATTGATGTTTTCGATTTCTGTAAGAAATACCTGATGTCTTCAGATGATATTTCGGGAAAAATATACTGCGCCTCAATCGCAAGAATCTCATGATTACACGAATTCATGTAATAGAATATGAGAGGTTGATTTCTGTCTCTGTTCGCTTTCGGTTTTTTAAAATTTCAATTAGCTGAAAAGTTCAATTAAGATCGCATGTATATATGGATAGCCTGCTCGCTGCAGGACAAGGTAATATTGCGAAATTGAAAAATTAGCATATTTTGCTGCGTGGTTATAAGACTGCTAAACGATCTCATGACTCCTGGGAAAAATCAAGGAATGGCTCTATATATTGACATAATAACCTTAATTGATTTGAAAATTCAATTCGAAAAGTTATTCGATTGAGATTGCATTTGGTTGTCTTTTTCAATGTCTGTAAGAAATTCCTGATGTCTTCAGATGATATTTCGTGAAAAATATACTGCGCCCCAATCGCAAGAATCTCATGATTACACGAATTCACGTGATAGAATATAATAGATTGATTTCTGTCTCTGTTCGCTTTCGGTTTTTCAAAATTTCTATTCGCTAAACTGTTCAATTTAGATCGCATGTCTTCATGAATAACTTGCTCGCTGCAGGACTGGGTAATATTGTGAGATAAATAAATCAACATATTTTGCTGCGTGGTTATAGAAGTGCTAACATGATCTCATGACTCCTGGGGAAAATTAAGGAATGGCTCTATATATTGACATAATAATGTTAATTGATTTGGAAATTCAATTCGAAAAGTGATTCGATTGAGATTGCAGTTTGATTGTTGTTTTCAATGTCTGTAAAAAATACCTGATATCATCAGATGATATTTCGAGGAAAATATACTGCGCCCTAATCGCAAGAATTTCATGATTACACGAATTCACGTGATAGAATATAAGAGGTTGATTTCCGTATCTATTCGCTTTCGGTTATTTAAAATTTTAATTCGCTGAATTGTTAAATTTAGATTGCAAGTATTCATGGATAACCTGCCCGCCACAGGACTTGGTAATATTGCAAAATTGAAAAAGCAGCATATTTTGCTGCGTGGTTACAAAAGTGCTGAAACAAATTCATGATTCCTGGGAAAAATCAAGGAGTAGCTCTATACCTTGACATAATAACGTTAATTGATTTGAAAATTTAATTCGAAAAGTTATTTTATTGAGATTGCATTTTGATTGTTGTTTTCAATGTCTGTAAGAAGTACCTGATGTCTTTAGCGGATATTTCGGGAAAAATATACTGCGACTCAATCGCAAGAAACTCATGATTACACGAATTAATTTAATAGAATATGAGAGGTTGATTTCTGTCTCTGTTCGCTTCCGGTTTTTTCAAATTTCAATTGGCTGAATAGTTCAATTTAGATCGCATGTATTCATGATTAACTTGCTCGCTGCAGGACTGGGTAAAAGTGTGCGATTCAAAAATCAGCAAATTTTGCTGCGTTATTACGAGAGTGCTGAACCAAATTCATGATTCCTGGGAAAAATCAAGGAGTAGCTCTATACCTTGACATAATAACGTTAATTGATTTGAAAATTTAATTCGAAAAGTTATTTTATTGAGACTGCATTTTGATTGTTGTTTTCAATGTCTGTAAGAAGTACCTGATGTCTTTAGCGGATATTTCGGGAAAAATATACTGCGCCTCAATCGCAAGAATCTCATGAGTACACGAATTCATGTAATAGAATATGAGAGGTTGATTTCTGTCTCTGTTCGCTTTCGGTTTTTTAAAATTTCAATACGCTGAACAGTTCAATTTAGATCGCATGTATTCATGAATAACTTGCTCGCTGCAGGACTGGGTAAAAGTGTGAGATTCAAAAATCAGCATATTTTGCTGCGTTGTTAGAGGAGTGCTAAAATGATCTTATGACTCCTGGGAAAAATCAAGGAATGGCTCTATATATTGACATAATAACGTTAACTCATTTGAAAATTCAATTTAAAAAACTATTTTATTGAGATTGCATTATGATTGATGTTTTCGATTTCTGTAAGAAATACCTGATGTCTTCAGATGATATTTCGGGAAAAATATACTGCGCCTCAATCGCAAGAATCTCATGATTACACGAATTCATGTAATAGAATATGAGAGGTTGATTTCTGTCTCTGTTCGCTTTCGGTTTTTTCAAATTTCAATCGGCTAAATAGTTCAATTGAGATCGCATGTATTCATTGATAACCTGCTCGCTGCAGGACTGGGTAAGATTGTGAGATTGAAAAATCAGCATATTTTGCTGCGTGGTTATGAGAGTGCTAAAATGATCTCATGACTCCTGGGAAAAATCAAGGAATGGCTCTATATATAGAGACCTAATAACGTTAATTGATTCCAAAATTTAATTTGAAAAGTTATTCTATTGAGATTGCATTTTGATTGTCTTTTTCAATGTCTGTAAGAAATACCTGATGTTTTCAGATGATATTTCGGAAAAAATATACTGCGCCCTAATCGCTAGAATCTCATGATTACACGAATTCACGTGATAGAATATCATAGGTTGATTTCTGTCTCCGTTCGCTTTCGGTTTTTTAAAATTTCAATTAGCTGTATAGTTCAATTAAGATCGCATGTACATATGGATAGCCTGCTCGCTGCAGGACTAGGTAATATTGCGAAATTGAAAAATTAGCATATTTTGCTGCGTGGTTATAAGACTGCTAAAATGATCTCATGACTCCTGGGAAAAATCAAGGAATGGCTCTATATATTGACATAATAACCTTAATTGATTTGAAAATTCAATTCGAAAAGTTATTCGATTGAGATTGCATTTGGTTGTCTTTTTCAATGTCTGTAAGAAATTCCTGATGTCTTCAGATGATATTTCTTAAAAAATATACTGCGCCCTAATCGCAAGAATCTCATGATTACACGAATTCACGTGATAGAATATAATAGGTTGATTTCTGTCCCTGTTCGCTTTCGGTTTTTTAAAATTTCAATTGGCTAAACAGTTCAATTTAGATCGCATGTATTCATGAATAACTTGCTCGCTGCAGGACTGGGTAAGATTGTGAGATCAAAAAATCAGCATATTTTGCTGCGTGGTTAGAAGAGTGCTAAAATGATCTCATGACTCCTGGGAAAAATCAAGGAATGGCTCTATATATTGACATAATAACCTTAACTGATTTGAAAATTCAATTTGAAAAACTATTCCATTGAGATTGCATTTTGATTGATGTTTTCAATGTCTGTAAGAAATACCCGATGTCTTCAGATGATATTTCGTGAAAAATATACTGCGCCCCAATCGCAAGAATCTCATGATTACACGAATTCACGTGATAGAATATAATAGGTTGATGTCTGTCTCTGTTCGCTTTCGGTTTTCTAAAATTTCAATTGGCTGAATAGTTCAATTGAGATCGCATGTATTCATGGATAGCCTGCTCGCTGCAGGACTGGGTAATATTGCGAAATTGAAAAATTAGCATATTTTGCTGCGTGGTTATAGGAGTGCTAAAATGATCTCATGACTCCTAGGAAAAATCAAGGAATGGCTCTATATATTGAAATAATAACCTTAATTGATTTGAAAATTCAATTTGAAAAACTATTCCATTGAGATTGCATTTTGATTGATGTTTTCAATGTCTGTAAGAAATACCTTATGTCTTCAGATGATGTTTCGGGAAAAATATACTGCGCCCTAATCGCAAGAATCTCATAATTACACGAATTCACGTGATAGAATATAAGAGGTTGATTTCCGTATCTATTCGCTTTCGGTTCTTTAAAATTTTAATTCGCTGAATAGTTAAATTTAGATCGCAAGTATTTATGGATAACCTGCCCGCTACAGGTCTGGGTAATATTGTGAGATTAAAAAATCAGCATTTTTTGCCGCGTGGTTATAGGAGTGCTAAAATGATCTCATGACTCCCGGGGAAAATCAAGGAATTGCTCTATATATTGACATAATAACGTTAATTGATTTGAAAATTCAATTCGAAAAGTTATTCTATTAAGATTGCATTTTGATTGTCTTTTTCAATGTCTGTGAGAAATACCTGATGTCTTCAGATGATATTTCGTGAAAAATATACTGCGCCCCGATCGCAAGAATCTCATGATTACACGAATTCACGTGATAGAATATAATAGGTTGTTTTCTGTCTTTGTTCGCTTTCGGTTTTTTAAAATTTCAATTGGCTGACTAGTTCAATTTAGATCGCATGTATTTATGGATAGCCTGCTCGCTGCAGAACTGGGTAATATTGCGAAATTGAAAAATCAGCATATTTTGCTGCGTAGTTATAGGAGTGCTAAAATGATCTCATGACTCGCGGGGAAAATCAAGGAATGGCTCTATATATTGACATAATAACCTTAATTGATTTGAAAATTCAATTCGAAAAGTTATTCGATTGAGATTGCATTTTGATTGTTGTTTTCAATGTCTGTAAGAAGTACCTGATGTCTTTAGCGGATATTTCAGGAAAAATATACTGCGCCTCAATCGCAAGAATCTCATGATTACACGAATTCATGTAATAGAATATGAGATGTTGATTTCTGTCTCTGTTCGCTTTCGGTTTTTTAAAATTTCAATTGGCTAAACAGTTCAATTTAGATCGCATGTATTCATGAATAACTTGCTCGCTGCAGGACTTGGTAATATTTTGAGATTCAAAAATCAGCATATTTTGCTGCGTTGTTATAGGAGTGCTAAAATGATCTTATGACTCCTGGGAAAAATCAAGGAATGGCTCTATATATTGACATAATAACATTAACTGATTTGAAAATTCAATTTGAAAAACTATTCTATTGAGATTGCATTTTGATTGATGTTTTCAATTTCTGTAAGAAATACCTGATGTCTTCAGATGATATTTCGGGAAAAATATACTGCGCCCCAATCGCAAGAATCTCATAATTACACGAATTCACGTGATAGAATATAATAGGTTGATTTCTGTCTTTGTTCGCTTTCGGTTTTTTAAAATTTCAATTGGCTAAATAGTTCAATTTAGATCGCATGTATTCCTGGATAGCCTGCTCGCTGCAGATCTAGGTAATATTGCGAAATTGAAAAATCAGCGTATTTTGCTGCGTGGTTACAAAAGTGCTGAAACAAATTCATGATTCCTGGGAAAAATCAAGGAGTAGCTCTATACCTTGACATAATAACGTTCATTGATTTGAAAATTTGATTTGAAAAGTTATTTTATTGAGATTGCATTTTGATTGTCGTTTTCAATGTCTGTAAGAAGTACCTGATGTCTTTAGCGGATATTTCGGGAAAAATATACTGCGCCTCAATCGCAAGAATCTCATGATTACACGAATTCATGTAAAAGAATATGAGAGGTTGATTTCTGCCTCTGTTCGCTTTCGGTTTTTTAAAATTTCAATTGGCTGAATAGTTCAATTTAGATCGCATGTATTCAAGAATAACCTGCTCGCTGCAGGACTGGGTAGTATTGTGAGATTGAAAAATCAGCATATTTTGCTGCGTGGTTATGAGAGTGCTAAAATGATCTCATGACTCCTGGGAAAAATCATGGAATGGCTCTTCATATAGAGACTTAATAACGTTAATTGATTCCAAAATTGAATTCGAAAAGTTATTCTATTGAGATTGCATTTTGATTGTCTTTTTCAATGTCTGAAGGAAATTCCTGATGTCTTCAGATGATATTTCGTGAAAAATATACTGCGCCCTAATCGCAAGAATCTCATGATTACACGAATTCACGTGATAGAATATAATAGGTTGTTTTCTGTCTTTGTTCGCTTTCGGTTATTTAAAATTTCAATTGGCTGAATAGTTCAATTTAGATCGCATGTATTTATGGATAGCCTGCTCGCTGCAGAACTGGGTAATATTGCGAAATTGAAAAATCAGCATATTTTGCTGCGTAGTTATAGGAGTGCTCAAATGATCTCATGACTCCCGGGGAAAATCAAGGAATGGCTCTATATATTGACATAATAACCTTAATTGATTTGAAAATTCAATTCGAAAAGTTATTCGATTAAGATTGCATTTTGATTGTTGTTTTCAATGTCTGTAAAAAATACATGATTCCATCAGATGATATTTCGAGGAAAATATACTGCGCCCGAATCGCACGAATCTCATGATTACACGAATTCGCGTGATAGAATATAAGACGTTGATTTCCGTATCTGTTCGCTTTCGGTTCTTTAAAATTTCAATTCGCTGAATAGTTAAATTTAGATCGCAAGTATTAATGGATAACCTGCCCGCTACAGGACTTAGTAATATTGCAAAATTGAAATCAGCATATTTTGCTGCGTGGTTATAAGAGTGCTGAAACAAATTCATGACTCCTGGGAAAAATCAAGGAGTAGCTCTATACCTTGACATAATAACGTTAATTGATTTGAAAATTTAAATCAAATAGTTATTTTATTGAGATTGCATTTTGATTGTTGTTTTCAATGTCTGTAAGAAGTACCTGATGTCTATAGCGGATATGTCGGGAAAAATATACCTCGCCTCCATCGCAAGAATCTCATGATTACACGAATTCATGTAATAGAATATGAGAGGTTGATTTCTGTCTCTGTTCGCTTTCGGTTTTTTCAAATTTCAATCGGCTAAATAGTTCAATTGAGATCGCATGTATTCATTGATAACCTGCTCGCTGCAGGACTGGGTAAGATTGTGAGATTGAAAAATCAGCATATTTTGCTGCGTGGTTATGAAAGTTCTAAAATGATCTCATGACTCCTGGGAAAAATCAAGGAATGGCTCTATATATAGAGACCTAATAACGTTAATTGATTCCAAAATTTAATTCGAAAAGTTATTCTATTGAGATTGCATTTTGATTGTCTTTTTCAATGTCTGTAAGAAATACCTGATGTTTTCAGATGATATTTCGGAAAAAATATACTGCGCCTCAATCGCTAGAATCTCATGATTACACGAATTCACGTGATAGAATGTCATAGGTTAATTTCTGTCTCTGTTCGCTTTCGGTTTTTTAAAATTTCAATTAGCTGAATAGTTCAATTAAGATCGCATGTATATATGGATAGCCTGCTCGCTGCAGGACTAGGTAATATTGCGAAATTGAAAAATTAGCATATTTTGCTGCGTGGTTATGAAAGTTCTAAAATGATCTCATGACTCCTGGGAAAAATCAAGGAATGGCTCTATATATAGAGAACTAATAACGTTAATTGATTCCAAAATTTAATTCGAAAAGTTATTCGATTGAGATTGTATTTGGTTGTCTTTTTCAATGTCTGTAAGAAATTCCTGATGTCTTCAGATGATATTTCGTGAAAAATATACTGCGCCCTAATCGCAAGAATCTCATGATTACACGAATTCACGTGATAGAATATAATAGGTTGTTTTCTGTCTTTGTTCGCTTTCGGTTATTTAAAATTTCAATTGGCTGAATAGTTCAATTTAGATCGCATGTATTTATGGATAGCCTGCTCGCTGCAGAACTGGGTAATATTGCGAAATTGAAAAATCAGCATATTTTGCTGCGTAGTTATAGGAGTGCTCAAATGATCTCATGACTCCCGGGGAAAATCAAGGAATGGCTCTATATATTGACATAATAACCTTAATTGATTTGAAAATTCAATTCGAAAAGTTATTTTATTGAGATTGCATTTTGATTGTTGTTTTCAATGTCTGTACGAAGTACCTGATGTCTTTAGCGGATATTCCGGGAAAAATATACTGCGCCTCAATCGCAAGAATCTCATGATTACACGAATTCGCGTGATAGAATATAAGAGGTTGATTTCCGTATCCGTTCGCTTTCGGTTCTTTAAAATTTCAATTCGCTGAATAGTTAAATTTAGATCGCAAGTATTAATGGATAACCTGCCCGCTACAGGACTTAGTAATATTGCAAAATTGAAATCAGCATATTTTGCTGCGTGGTTATAAGAGTGCTGAAACAAATTCATGACTCCTGGGAAAAATCAAGGAATGGCTCTATACCTCGACATAATAACGTTAATTGATTTGAAAATTTAATTCGAAAAGTCATTTTATTGAGATTGCATTTTGATTGTTGTTTTCATTGTCTGTAAGAAGTACCTGATGTCTTTAGCGGATATTTCGGGAAAAATATACTGCGCCTCAATCGCAAGAATCTCATGATTACACGAATTCATGTAATAGAATATGAGAGGTTGATTTCTGTCTCTGTTCGCTTTCGGTTTTTTAAAATTTCAATTGGCTGAATAGTTTACTTTAGATCTCATGTATTCATGGATAACTTGCTCGCTGCAGGACTGGGTAATATTGTGAGATTGAAAAATCAGCATATCTGGCTGCGAGGTTATGAAAGTGCTGGAATGATCTCATGACTCCTGGGAAAAATCAAGGAATTACTCTATATATAGAGACCTAATAACGTTAATTGATTCCAAAATTTAATTCGAAAAGTTATTCTATTGAGATTGCATATTGATTGTCTTTTTCAATGTCTGTAAGAAATACCTGATGTCTTCAGATGATATTTCGGGAAAAATATACTGCGCCCCAATCGCTAGAATCTCATGATTACACGTATTCACGTGATAGAATATCATAGGTTGATTTCTGTCTCTGTTCGCTTTCGGTTTTTTAAAATTTCAATTAGCTGAATAGTTCAATTTAGATCGCATGTATTCATGGATAGCCTGCTCGCTGCAAGACTGGGAAATATTGCGAAATTGAAAAATTAGCATATTTTGCTGCGTAGTCATAAAAGTGCTAAAATGATCTCATGACTCCTGGGAAAAATCAAGGAATGGCTCTATATATAGAGACCTAATAACGTTAATTGATTCCAAAATTTAATTCGAAAAGTTATTCTATTGAGATTGCATATTGATTGTCTTTTTCAATGTCTGTAAGAAATACGTATCATCTGATGTCTTCAGATGATTTTTCGGGAAAAATATACTGCGCCCTAATCGCAAGAATCTCATAATTACACGAATTCACGTGATAGAATATAATAGGTTGATTTCTGTCTTTGTTCGCTTTCGGTTTTTTAAAATTTCAATTGGCTGAATAGTTCAATTAAGATCGCATGTATTCATGGATAGCCTGCTCGCTGCAGAACTGGGTAATATTGCAAAATTGAAAAATCGGCATATTTTGCTGCGTAGTTATAAGAGTGCTGAAATGATCTCATGACTCCCAGGGAAAATCAAGGAATTGCTCTATATATTGACATAATAACATTAATTGATTTGAAAATTCAATTCGAAAAGTTATGCGATTGCGATTGCATTTTGATTGTTGTTTTCAATGTCTGTAAAAAATACCTGATATCATCAGATGATATTTCGAGGAAAAAATACTGCGCTCCAATTGCAAGAATTTCATGATTACACGAATTCACGTGATAGAATATAAGAGGTTGATTTCCGTATCTATTCGCTTTCGGTTATTGAAAATTTTGATTCGCTGAATAGTTCAATTTAGATCGCAAGTATTCATGGATAACCTGCCCGCTACAGGACTGGGTAATATTGTGAGATTAAAAAATCAGCATTTTTTGCTGCGTGGTTATAGGAGTGCTAAAATGATCTGATGACTCCCGGGGAAAATCAAGGAATTGCTCTATATATTGACATAATAACGTTAATTGATTTGAAAATTCAATTCGAAAAGTTATTCGATTGAGATTGCATTATGATTGTTGTTTTCAATGTCTGTAAAAAATACCTGATGTCATCAAATGATATTTCGAGGAAAATACTGCGCCCCAATCGCAAGAATTTCATGATTACACGAATTCACGTGATAGAATATGAGAGGTTGATTTCCGTATCTTTTCGCTTTCTGTTATTTAAAAGATTAATTCGCTGAATAGTTAAATTTAGATCGCAAGTATTCATGGATAACCTGCCCCCTACAGAACTTGGTAATATTGCAAAATTGAAAAAGCAGCATACTTTGCTGCGTGGTTACCAAAGTGCTGAAACAAATTCATGACTCCTGGGAGAAATCAAGGAGTAGCTCTATACCTTGACACAATAACGTTAATTGATTTGTAAATTTAATTCGAAAAGTTATTTTATTGAGATTGCATTTTGATCGTTGTTTTCAATGTCTGTAAGAAGTACCTGATGTCTTTAGCGGATATTTCGGGAAAAATATACTGCGCCTCAATCGCAAGAATCTCATGATTACACGAATTCATGTAACAGCATATGAGAGGTTGATTTCTGTCTCTGTTCGCTTCCGGTTTTTTGAAATTTTAATTGGCTGAATAGTTTAATTTAGATCGCATGTATTCATGGATAACCTGCTCGCTGCAGGACTGGGTAATATTGTGAGATTGAAAAAGCAGCATATTTTGCTGCGTGGTTATGAGAGTTCTAAAATGATCTCATGAATCCTAAGAAAAATCAAGGAATGGCTCTATATATAGAGACCTAATAACGTTAATTGATTCCAAAATTAAATTCGAAAAGTTCTTCGATTGAGATTGCATTTTTATTTTTGTTTTCAATATCTGTAAAAAATACCTGATGTCATCAGATGATATTTCGAGGAAAAAATACTGCGCCCCAATCGCAAGAATTTCATGATTACACGAATTCACGTGATAGAATATAAGACGTTGATTTCCGTATCTATTCGCTTTCGGTTATTTCAAATTTTAATTCGCTGAATTGTTAAATTTAGATCGCAAGTATTCATGGATAACCTGCCCGCTACAGGACTTAGTAATATTGCAAAATAGAAAAAGCAGCATATTTTGCTGCGTGGTTACAAGAGTGCTGAAACAAATTCATGATTCCTGGGGAAAATCAAGGAGTAGCTCTATACCCTGACATAATAACGTTAATTGATTTGAAAATTCAATTCGAAAAGTTATTTTATTAAGATTGCATTTTGATTGTTGTTTTCAATGTCTGTAAGAAGTACCTGATGTCTTTAGCGGATATTTCGGGAAAAATATACTGCGCCTCAATCGCAAGAAACTCATGATTACACGAATTCATGTAATAGAATATGAGAGGTTGATTTCTGTCTCTGTTCGCTTCCGGTTTTTTAAAATTTCAATTGGCTGAATAGTTCAATTTAGATCGCATGTATTCATGGATAACCTGCTCGCTGCAGGACTGGGTAATATTGTAAGATTAAAAAATCAGCATATTTTGCTGCGTGGTTATGAGAGTTCTAAAATGATCTCATGAATCCTGGGAAAAATCAAGGAATAGCTCTATACATAGAGACCTAATAACGTTAATTGATTCCAAAATTAAATTCGAAAAGTTATTCGATAGAGATTGCATTTTCATTTTTGTTTTCAATATCTGTAAAAAAAACCTGATGTCATCAGATGATATTTCGAGGAAAAAATACTGCGCCCCAATCGCAAGAATTTCATGATTACACGAATTCACGTGATAGAATATAAGACGTTGATTTCCATATCTATTCGCTGTCGGTTATTTAAAATTTTAATTCGCTGAATAGTTTAATTAAGAACGCAAGTATTTATGGATAACCTGCCCGCTACGGGACTAGATAATATTGTGAGATTAAAAAATCAGCATTTTTTGCTGCGTGGTTATAGGAGTTCTAAAATGATCTCATGACTCCCGGGGAAAATCAAGGAATTGCTCTATATCTTGACATAATAACGTTAATTGATTTGAAAATTTAATTCGAAGAGTTATTTTATTGAGATTGCATTTTGATTGTAGTTTTCAATGTCTGTAAGAAGTACCTGATGTCTTTAGCGGATATTTCGGGAAAAATATACTGCGCCTCAATCGCAAGAATCTCATGAGTACACGAATTCATGTAATAGAATATGAGAGGTTGATTTCTGTCTCTGTTCGCTTTCGGTTTTTTAAAATTTCAATTCGCTGAACAGTTCAATTTAGATCGCATGTATTCATGAATAACTTGCTCGCTGCAAGACTGGGTAAAAGTGTGAGATTCAAAAATCAGCATATTTTGCTGCGTTGTTATAGGAGTGCTAAAATGATCTTATGACTCCTGGGAAAAATCAAGGAATGGCTCTATATATTGACATAATAACGTTAACTGATTTGAAAATTCAATTTGAAAAACTATTCTATTGAGATTGCATTATGATTGATGTTTTCGATTTCTGTAAGAAATACCTGATGTCTTCAGATGATATTTCGGGAAAAATATACTGCGCCTCAATCGCAAGAATCTCATGATTACACGAATTCATGTAATAGAATATGAGAGGTTGATTTCTGTCTCTGTTCGCTTTCGGTTTTTTAAAATTTCAATTAGCTGAAAAGTTCAATTAAGATCGCATGTATATATGGATAGCCTGCTCGCTGCAGGACAAGGTAATATTGCGAAATTGAAAAATTAGCATATTTTGCTGCGTGGTTATAAGACTGCTAAACGATCTCATGACTCCTGGGAAAAATCAAGGAATGGCTCTATATATTGACATAATAACCTTAATTGATTTGAAAATTCAATTCGAAAAGTTATTCGATTGAGATTGCATTTGGTTGTCTTTTTCAATGTCTGTAAGAAATTCCTGATGTCTTCAGATGATATTTCGTGAAAAATATACTGCGCCCCAATCGCAAGAATCTCATGATTACACGAATTCACGTGATAGAATATAATAGGTTGATTTCTGTCTCTGTTCGCTTTCGGTTTTTCAAAATTTCTATTCGCTAAACTGTTCAATTTAGATCGCATGTCTTCATGAATAACTTGCTCGCTGCAGGACTGGGTAATATTGTGAGATAAATAAATCAGCATATTTTGCTGCGTGGTTATAGAAGTGCTAAAATGATCTCATGACTCCTGGGGAAAATTAAGGAATGGCTCTATATATTGACATAATAATGTTAATTGATTTGGAAATTCAATTCGAAAAGTGATTCGATTGAGATTGCAGTTTGATTGTTGTTTTCAATGTCTGTAAAAAATACCTGATATCATCAGATGATATTTCGAGGAAAATATACTGCGCCCTAATCGCAAGAATTTCATGATTACACGAATTCACGTGATAGAATATAAGAGGTTGATTTCCGTATCTATTCGCTTTCGGTTCTTTAAAATTTTAATTCGCTGAATAGTTAAATTTAGATCGCAAGTACTTATGGATAACCTGCCCGCTACAGGTCTGGGTAATATTGTGAGATTAAAAAATCAGCATTTTTTGCCGCGTGGTTATAGGAGTGCTGAAATGATCTCATGACTCCCGGGGAAAATCAAGGAATTGCTCTATATATTGACATAATAACGTTAATTGATTTGAAAATTCAATTCGAAAAGTTATTCTATTAAGATTGCATTTTGATTGTCTTTTTCAATGTCTGTGAGAAATACCTGATGTCTTCAGATAATATTTCGTGGAAAATATACTGCGCCCCAATCGCAAGAATCTCATGATTACACGAATTCACGTGATAGAATATAATAGGTTGTTTTCTGTCTTTGTTCGCTTTCGGTTTTTTAAAATTTCAATTGGCTGACTAGTTCAATTTAGATCGCATGTATTTATGGATAGCCTGCTCGCTGCAGAACTGGGTAATATTGCGAAATTGAAAAATCAGCATATTTTGCTGCGTAGTTATAGGAGTGCTAAAATGATCTCATGACTCGCGGGGAAAATCAAGGAATGGCTCTATATATTGACATAATAACCTTAATTGATTTGAAAATTCAATTCGAAAAGTTATTCGATTGAGATTGCATTTTGATTGTTGTTTTTAATGTCTGTAAGAAGTACCTGATGTCTTTAGCGGATATTTCAGGAAAAATATACTGCGCCTCAATCGCAAGAATCTCATGATTACACGAATTCATGTAATAGAATATGAGAGGTTGATTTCTGTCTCTGTTCGCTTTCGGTTTTTTCAAATTTCAATTCGCTGAACAGTTCAATTTAGGTCGCATGTATTCATGAATAACTTGCTCGCTGCAGGACTTGTTAATATTTTGAGATTCAAAAATCAGCATATTTTGCTGCGTTGTTATAGGAGTGCTAAAATGATCTTATGACTCCTGGGAAAAATCAAGGAATGGCTCTATATATTGACATAATAACGTTAACTGATTTGAAAATTCAATTTGAAAAACTATTCTATTGAGATTGCATTTTGATTGATGTTTTCAATTTCTGTAAGAAATACCTGATGTCTTCAGATGATATTTCGGGAAAAATATACTGCGCCCCAATCGCAAGAATCTCATAATTACACGAATTCACGTGATAGAATATAATAGGTTGATTTCTGTCTTTGTTCGCTTTCGGTTTTTTAAAATTTCAATTGGCTAAATAGTTCAATTTAGATCGCATGTATTCCTGGATAGCCTGCTCGCTGCAGAACTAGGTAATATTGCGAAATTGAAAAATCAGCGTATTTTGCTGCGTAGTTATAGGAGTGCTAAAATGATCTCATGACTCCCGGGGAAAATCAAGGAATGGCTCTATATATTGACATAATAACGTTAATTGATTTGAAAATTCAATTCGAAAAGTTATTCGATTGAGATTGCATTTTGATTGTCTTTTTCAATGTCTGTAAGAAATACCTGATGTCATAAGATGATATTTCGAGGAAAATATATTGCGCCCCAATCGCAAGAATTTCATGATTACACGAATTCACGTGATAGAATATTAGAGGTTGATTTCCGTATCCATTCGCTTTCGGTTATTTAAAATTTTGATTCTCTGAATAGTTAAATTTAGATCGCAAGTATTAATGGATAACCTGCCCGCTACAAAACTTGGTCATATTGCGAAATTGAAAAATCAGCATATTTTGCTGCGTGGTTACAAAAGTGCTGAAACAAATTCATGATTCCTGGGAAAAATCAAGGAGTAGTTCTATACCTTGACATAATAACGTTCATTGATTTGAAAATTTGATTCGAAAAGTTATTTTATTGAGATTGCATTTTGATTGTTGTTTTCAATGTCTGTAAGAAGTACCTGATGTCTTTAGCGGATATTTCGGGAAAAATATACTGCGCCTCAATCGCAAGAATCTCATGATTACACGAATTCATGTAAAAGAATATGAGAGGTTGATTTCTGCCTCTGTTCGCTTTCGGTTTTTTAAAATTTCAATTGGCTGAATAGTTCAATTTAGATCGCATGTATTCAAGAATAACCTGCTCGCTGCAGGACTGGGTAGTATTGTGAGATGGAAAAATCAGCATATTTTGCTGCGTGGTTATGAGAGTGCTGAAATGATCTCATGACTCCTGGGAAAAATCAAGGAATGGCTCTTTATATAGAGACTTAATAACGTTAATTGATTCCAAAATTGAATTCGAAAAGTTATTCCATTGAGATTGCATTTTGATTGTCTTTTTCAATGTCTGTAGGAAATACCTGATGTCTTCAGATGATATTTCGTGAAAAATATACTGCGCCCTAATCGCAAGAATCTCATGATTACACGAATTCACGTGATAGAATATAATAGGTTGATTTCTGTCTCTGTTCGCTTTCGGTTTTTTAAAATTTGAATTAGCTGAATAGTTCAATTAAGATCGCATGTATTCATGGATAGCCTGCTCGCTGCAGGACTGGGTAATATTGCGAAATTGAAAAATTAGCATATTTTGCTGCGTGGTTATAAGACTGCTAAAATGATCTCATGACTCTTGGGAAAAATCAAGGAATGGCTCTATATATTGACATAATAACCTTAATTGATTTGAAAATTCAATTCGAAAAAGTATTCGATTGAGATTGCAACTTGATTGTCTTTTTCAATGTCCGTTAGAAATACCTGATGTCTTCAGATGATATTTCGTGAACAATATACTGCGCCCCAATCGCAAGAATTTCATGATTACACGAATTCACGTGATAGAATATAAGAGGTTGATTTTTGTATCTATTCGCTTTCGGTTATTTAAAATTTTGATTCTCTGAATAGTTAAATTTAGATCGCAAGTATTAATGGATAACCTGCCCGCTACAAAACTTGGTAATATTGCGAAATTGAAAAATCAGCATATTTTGCTGCGTGGTTACAAAAGTGCTGAAACAAATTCATGATTCCTGGGAAAAATCAAGGAGTAGCACTATACCTTGACATAATAACGTTCATTGATTTGAAAATTTAATTCGAAAAGTTATTTCATCGAGATTGCATTTTGATTGTTGTTTTCAATGTCTGTAAGAAGTACCTGATGTCTTTAGCGGATATTTCGGAAAAAATATACTGCGCCTCAATCGCAAGAATCTCATGATTACCCGAATTCATGTAATAGAATATGAGAGGTGGATTTCTGTCTCTGTTCGCTTTCGGTTTTTTAAAATTTCAATTGGCTGAACAGTTCAATTTAGATAGCATGTATTCATGAATAACTTGCTCGCTGCAGGACTGAGTAATATTGTGATATTTAAAAATCAGCATATTTCGCTGCGTGGATATAGAAGTGCTAAAATGATCTCATGACTCCTGGGAAAAATCAAGGAATGGCTCTATATATTGACATAATAACGTTAACTGATTTGAAAATTCAATTTGAAAAACTATTATATTGAGATTGCATTTTGGTTGATGTTTTCAATTTCTGTAAGAATTACCTGATGTCATCAGATGATATTTCGGGAAAAATATACTGCGCCCCAATCGCAAGAATCTCATGATTACACGAATTCACGTGATAGAATATAATAGGTTGATGTCTGTCTCTGTTCGCTTTCGGTATACTAAAATTTGAATTGGCTGCATAGTTTAATTTAGATCGCATGTATTCATAGATTTCCTGCTCGCTGCAGGACTGGGTAATATTGCGAAATTGAAAAATCAGCATATTTTGCTGCGTGGTTATAGGAGTGCTAAAATGATCTCATGACTCCAGGGAAAAATCAAGGAATGGCTCTATATATTGATATAATAACGTTCATTGATTTGAAAATTCAATTCGAAAAGTTATTCGATTGAGATTGCATTTTGATTGTTGTTTTCAATGTCTGTAAGAAGTACCTGATGTCTTTAGCAGATATTTCGGGAAAAATATACTACGCCTCAATCGCAAGAATCTCATGATAACACGAATTCATGTAATAGAATATGAGAGGTTGATTTCTGTCTCTGTTCGCTTTCGGTTTTTTAAAATTTCAATTGGCCGAACAGTTCAATTTAGATAGCATGTATTCATGAATAACTTGCTCGCTGCAGGACTGGGTAATATTGTGAGATTAAAAAATCAGCATATTTCGCTGCGTGGATATAGAAGTGCTAAAATGATCTCATGACTCCTGGGAAAAATCAAGGAATGGCTCTATATATTGACATAATAACGTTAACTGATTTGAAAATTCAATTTGAAAAACTATTATATTGAGATTGCATTTTGATTGATGTTTTCAATGTCTGTAAGAAATACCTGATATCTTCAAATGATATTTTGGGAAAAATATACTGCGCCCCAATCGCAAGAATCTCATGATTACACGAATTCACGTGATAGAATATAATAGGTTGATGTCTGTCTCTGTTCGCTTTCGGTTTTCTAAAATTACAATTGGCTGAATAGTTCAATTCAGATCGCATGTATTAATGAATAACCTGCCTGCTACAGGACTTAGTAATATTGCGAAATTGAAATCAGCATATTTTGCTGCGTGGTTATAAGAGTGCTGAAACAAATTCATGACTCCTGGGAAAAATCAAGGAGTAGCTCGATACCTTGACATAATAACGTTAATTGATTTAAAAATTCAATTCGAAAAGTTTTTCGATTGAGATTGCATTTTGATTGTTGTTTTCAATGCTGTAAAAAATACCTGATGTCATCAGATGATATTTCGAGGAAAATATACTGCGCCCCAATCGCAAGAATTTCATGATTACACAAATTCACGTGATAAAATATAAGAGGTTGATTTTCGTATCTGTTCGCTTTCGGTTATTTAAAATTTTAATTCGCTGTATAGTTAAATTTAGATCGCAAGTATTCATGGATAACCTGCTCGCTACAGGACTTGGTAGTATCACAAAATTGAAAAATTAGCATATTTTGCTGCGTGGTTATAAAAGTGCTGACATAAATTCATGAATTCTGGGAAAAATCAAGGATTAGCTCTATACCTTGACATCATAACGTTAATTCATTAAAAAATTAAATTTGAAAAGTTATTTTATTGAGATTGCATCTTGATTGTTGTTTCCAATGTCTGTAAGAAATACCTGATGTCTTTAGCGGATATTTCGGGAAAAATATACTGCGCCTCAATCGCGAGCATCTCATGATTACACTAATTCACGTGATAGAATATAATAGGTTGATTTCTGTCTCTGTTCGCTTTCGGTTTTTTAAAATTTCAATTGGCTGAATAGTTTACTTTAGATCTCATGTATTCATGGATAACTTGCTCGCTGCAGGACTGGGTAATATTGTGAGATTGAAAAATCAGCATATCTGGCTGCGAGGTTATGAAAGTGCTGGAATGATCTCATGACTCCTGGGAAAAATCAAGGAATTACTCTATATATAGAGACCTAATAACGTTAATTGATTCCAAAATTTAATTCGAAAAGTTATTCTATTGAGATTGCATATTGATTGTCTTTTTCAATGTCTGTAAGAAATACGTATCATCTGATGTCTTCAGATGATTTTTCGGGAAAAATATACTGCGCCCTAATCGCAAGAATCTCATAATTACACGAATTCACGTGATAGAATATAATAGGTTGATTTCTGTCTTTGTTCGCTTTCGGTTTTTTAAAATTTCAATTGGCTGAATAGTTCAATTAAGATCGCATGTATTCATGGATAGCCTGCTCGCTGCAGAACTGGGTAATATTGCAAAATTGAAAAATCGGCATATTTTGCTGCGTAGTTATAAGAGTGCTGAAATGATCTCATGACTCCCAGGGAAAATCAAGGAATTGCTCTATATATTGACATAATAACATTAATTGATTTGAAAATTCAATTCGAAAAGTTATGCGATTGCGATTGCATTTTGATTGTTGTTTTCAATGTCTGTAAAAAATACCTGATATCATCAGATGATATTTCGAGGAAAAAATACTGCGCTCCAATTGCAAGAATTTCATGATTACACGAATTCACGTGATAGAATATAAGAGGTTGATTTCCGTATCTATTCGCTTTCGGTTATTGAAAATTTTGATTCGCTGAATAGTTCAATTTAGATCGCAAGTATTCATGGATAACCTGCCCGCTACAGGACTGGGTAATATTGTGAGATTAAAAAATCAGCATTTTTTGCTGCGTGGTTATAGGAGTGCTAAAATGATCTGATGACTCCCGGGGAAAATCAAGGAATTGCTCTATATATTGACATAATAACGTTAATTGATTTGAAAATTCAATTCGAAAAGTTATTCGATTGAGATTGCATTATGATTGTTGTTTTCAATGTCTGTAAAAAATACCTGATGTCATCAAATGATATTTCGAGGAAAATACTGCGCCCCAATCGCAAGAATTTCATGATTACACGAATTCACGTGATAGAATATGAGAGGTTGATTTCCGTATCTTTTCGCTTTCTGTTATTTAAAAGATTAATTCGCTGAATAGTTAAATTTAGATCGCAAGTATTCATGGATAACCTGCCCCCTACAGAACTTGGTAATATTGCAAAATTGAAAAAGCAGCATACTTTGCTGCGTGGTTACCAAAGTGCTGAAACAAATTCATGACTCCTGGGAGAAATCAAGGAGTAGCTCTATACCTTGACACAATAACGTTAATTGATTTGTAAATTTAATTCGAAAAGTTATTTTATTGAGATTGCATTTTGATCGTTGTTTTCAATGTCTGTAAGAAGTACCTGATGTCTTTAGCGGATATTTCGGGAAAAATATACTGCGCCTCAATCGCAAGAATCTCATGATTACACGAATTCATGTAACAGCATATGAGAGGTTGATTTCTGTCTCTGTTCGCTTCCGGTTTTTTGAAATTTTAATTGGCTGAATAGTTTAATTTAGATCGCATGTATTCATGGATAACCTGCTCGCTGCAGGACTGGGTAATATTGTGAGATTGAAAAAGCAGCATATTTTGCTGCGTGGTTATGAGAGTTCTAAAATGATCTCATGAATCCTAAGAAAAATCAAGGAATGGCTCTATATATAGAGACCTAATAACGTTAATTGATTCCAAAATTAAATTCGAAAAGTTCTTCGATTGAGATTGCATTTTTATTTTTGTTTTCAATATCTGTAAAAAATACCTGATGTCATCAGATGATATTTCGAGGAAAAAATACTGCGCCCCAATCGCAAGAATTTCATGATTACACGAATTCACGTGATAGAATATAAGACGTTGATTTCCGTATCTATTCGCTTTCGGTTATTTCAAATTTTAATTCGCTGAATTGTTAAATTTAGATCGCAAGTATTCATGGATAACCTGCCCGCTACAGGACTTAGTAATATTGCAAAATAGAAAAAGCAGCATATTTTGCTGCGTGGTTACAAGAGTGCTGAAACAAATTCATGATTCCTGGGGAAAATCAAGGAGTAGCTCTATACCCTGACATAATAACGTTAATTGATTTGAAAATTCAATTCGAAAAGTTATTTTATTAAGATTGCATTTTGATTGTTGTTTTCAATGTCTGTAAGAAGTACCTGATGTCTTTAGCGGATATTTCGGGAAAAATATACTGCGCCTCAATCGCAAGAAACTCATGATTACACGAATTCATGTAATAGAATATGAGAGGTTGATTTCTGTCTCTGTTCGCTTCCGGTTTTTTAAAATTTCAATTGGCTGAATAGTTCAATTTAGATCGCATGTATTCATGGATAACCTGCTCGCTGCAGGACTGGGTAATATTGTAAGATTAAAAAATCAGCATATTTTGCTGCGTGGTTATGAGAGTTCTAAAATGATCTCATGAATCCTGGGAAAAATCAAGGAATAGCTCTATACATAGAGACCTAATAACGTTAATTGATTCCAAAATTAAATTCGAAAAGTTATTCGATAGCGATTGCATTTTCATTTTTGTTTTCAATATCTGTAAAAAAAACCTGATGTCATCAGATGATATTTCGAGGAAAAAATACTGCGCCCCAATCGCAAGAATTTCATGATTACACGAATTCACGTGATAGAATATAAGACGTTGATTTCCATATCTATTCGCTGTCGGTTATTTAAAATTTTAATTCGCTGAATAGTTTAATTAAGAACGCAAGTATTTATGGATAACCTGCCCGCTACGGGACTAGATAATATTGTGAGATTAAAAAATCAGCATTTTTTGCTGCGTGGTTATAGGAGTTCTAAAATGATCTCATGACTCCCGGGGAAAATCAAGGAATTGCTCTATATCTTGACATAATAACGTTAATTGATTTGAAAATTTAATTCGAAGAGTTATTTTATTGAGATTGCATTTTGATTGTAGTTTTCAATGTCTGTAAGAAGTACCTGATGTCTTTAGCGGATATTTCGGGAAAAATATACTGCGCCTCAATCGCAAGAATCTCATGAGTACACGAATTCATGTAATAGAATATGAGAGGTTGATTTCTGTCTCTGTTCGCTTTCGGTTTTTTAAAATTTCAATTCGCTGAACAGTTCAATTTAGATCGCATGTATTCATGAATAACTTGCTCGCTGCAAGACTGGGTAAAAGTGTGAGATTCAAAAATCAGCATATTTTGCTGCGTTGTTATAGGAGTGCTAAAATGATCTTATGACTCCTGGGAAAAATCAAGGAATGGCTCTATATATTGACATAATAACGTTAACTGATTTGAAAATTCAATTTGAAAAACTATTCTATTGAGATTGCATTATGATTGATGTTTTCGATTTCTGTAAGAAATACCTGATGTCTTCAGATGATATTTCGGGAAAAATATACTGCGCCTCAATCGCAAGAATCTCATGATTACACGAATTCATGTAATAGAATATGAGAGGTTGATTTCTGTCTCTGTTCGCTTTCGGTTTTTTAAAATTTCAATTAGCTGAAAAGTTCAATTAAGATCGCATGTATATATGGATAGCCTGCTCGCTGCAGGACAAGGTAATATTGCGAAATTGAAAAATTAGCATATTTTGCTGCGTGGTTATAAGACTGCTAAACGATCTCATGACTCCTGGGAAAAATCAAGGAATGGCTCTATATATTGACATAATAACCTTAATTGATTTGAAAATTCAATTCGAAAAGTTATTCGATTGAGATTGCATTTGGTTGTCTTTTTCAATGTCTGTAAGAAATTCCTGATGTCTTCAGATGATATTTCGTGAAAAATATACTGCGCCCCAATCGCAAGAATCTCATGATTACACGAATTCACGTGATAGAATATAATAGGTTGATTTCTGTCTCTGTTCGCTTTCGGTTTTTCAAAATTTCTATTCGCTAAACTGTTCAATTTAGATCGCATGTCTTCATGAATAACTTGCTCGCTGCAGGACTGGGTAATATTGTGAGATAAATAAATCAGCATATTTTGCTGCGTGGTTATAGAAGTGCTAAAATGATCTCATGACTCCTGGGGAAAATTAAGGAATGGCTCTATATATTGACATAATAATGTTAATTGATTTGGAAATTCAATTCGAAAAGTGATTCGATTGAGATTGCAGTTTGATTGTTGTTTTCAATGTCTGTAAAAAATACCTGATATCATCAGATGATATTTCGAGGAAAATATACTGCGCCCTAATCGCAAGAATTTCATGATTACACGAATTCACGTGATAGAATATAAGAGGTTGATTTCCGTATCTATTCGCTTTCGGTTCTTTAAAATTTTAATTCGCTGAATAGTTAAATTTAGATCGCAAGTATTTATGGATAACCTGCCCGCTACAGGTCTGGGTAATATTGTGAGATTAAAAAATCAGCATTTTTTGCCGCGTGGTTATAGGAGTGCTGAAATGATCTCATGACTCCCGGGGAAAATCAAGGAATTGCTCTATATATTGACATAATAACGTTAATTGATTTGAAAATTCAATTCGAAAAGTTATTCTATTAAGATTGCATTTTGATTGTCTTTTTCAATGTCTGTGAGAAATACCTGATGTCTTCAGATAATATTTCGTGGAAAATATACTGCGCCCCAATCGCAAGAATCTCATGATTACACGAATTCACGTGATAGAATATAATAGGTTGTTTTCTGTCTTTGTTCGCTTTCGGTTTTTTAAAATTTCAATTGGCTGACTAGTTCAATTTAGATCGCATGTATTTATGGATAGCCTGCTCGCTGCAGAACTGGGTAATATTGCGAAATTGAAAAATCAGCATATTTTGCTGCGTAGTTATAGGAGTGCTAAAATGATCTCATGACTCGCGGGGAAAATCAAGGAATGGCTCTATATATTGACATAATAACCTTAATTGATTTGAAAATTCAATTCGAAAAGTTATTCGATTGAGATTGCATTTTGATTGTTGTTTTTAATGTCTGTAAGAAGTACCTGATGTCTTTAGCGGATATTTCAGGAAAAATATACTGCGCCTCAATCGCAAGAATCTCATGATTACACGAATTCATGTAATAGAATATGAGAGGTTGATTTCTGTCTCTGTTCGCTTTCGGTTTTTTCAAATTTCAATTCGCTGAACAGTTCAATTTAGGTCGCATGTATTCATGAATAACTTGCTCGCTGCAGGACTTGTTAATATTTTGAGATTCAAAAATCAGCATATTTTGCTGCGTTGTTATAGGAGTGCTAAAATGATCTTATGACTCCTGGGAAAAATCAAGGAATGGCTCTATATATTGACATAATAACGTTAACTGATTTGAAAATTCAATTTGAAAAACTATTCTATTGAGATTGCATTTTGATTGATGTTTTCAATTTCTGTAAGAAATACCTGATGTCTTCAGATGATATTTCGGGAAAAATATACTGCGCCCCAATCGCAAGAATCTCATAATTACACGAATTCACGTGATAGAATATAATAGGTTGATTTCTGTCTTTGTTCGCTTTCGGTTTTTTAAAATTTCAATTGGCTAAATAGTTCAATTTAGATCGCATGTATTCCTGGATAGCCTGCTCGCTGCAGAACTAGGTAATATTGCGAAATTGAAAAATCAGCGTATTTTGCTGCGTAGTTATAGGAGTGCTAAAATGATCTCATGACTCCCGGGGAAAATCAAGGAATGGCTCTATATATTGACATAATAACGTTAATTGATTTGAAAATTCAATTCGAAAAGTTATTCGATTGAGATTGCATTTTGATTGTCTTTTTCAATGTCTGTAAGAAATACCTGATGTCATAAGATGATATTTCGAGGAAAATATACTGCGCCCCAATCGCAAGAATTTCATGATTACACGAATTCACGTGATAGAATATTAGAGGTTGATTTCCGTATCCATTCGCTTTCGGTTATTTAAAATTTTGATTCTCTGAATAGTTAAATTTAGATCGCAAGTATTAATGGATAACCTGCCCGCTACAAAACTTGGTCATATTGCGAAATTGAAAAATCAGCATATTTTGCTGCGTGGTTACAAAAGTGCTGAAACAAATTCATGATTCCTGGGAAAAATCAAGGAGTAGTTCTATACCTTGACATAATAACGTTCATTGATTTGAAAATTTGATTCGAAAAGTTATTTTATTGAGATTGCATTTTGATTGTTGTTTTCAATGTCTGTAAGAAGTACCTGATGTCTTTAGCGGATATTTCGGGAAAAATATACTGCGCCTCAATCGCAAGAATCTCATGATTACACGAATTCATGTAATAGAATATGAGAGGTTGATTTCTGTCTCTGTTCGCTTTCGGTTTTTTAAAATTTCAATTGGCTGACTAGTTCAATTTAGATCGCATGTATCCACGGATAGCCTGCTCGATGCAGAATTGGGTAATATTGCGAAATTGAAAAATCAGCATATTTTGCTGCGTGCATATAGAAGTGCTAGAATGATCTCATGACTCCCGGGAAAAATCAAGGAATAGCTCTAGATATTGACATAATAACGTTCATTGATTTGAAAATTTAAATCAAATAGTTATTTTATTGAGATTGCATTTTGATTGTTGTTTTCAATGTCTGTAAGAAGTACCTGATGTCTTTAGCGGATATTTCGGGAAAAATATACCGCGCCTCAATCGCAAGAATCTCATGATTACACAAATTCATGTAATAGAATATGAGAGGTTGATTTCTGTCTCTGTTCGCTTTCGGTTTTTTAAAATTTCAATTGGCCAAACAGTTCAATTCAGATCGCATGTATTCATGAATAACTTGCTCGCTGCAGGACTGGGTAATATTGTGAGATCAAAAAATCAGCATATTTTGCTGCGTGGTTAGAAGAGTGCTAAAATGATCTCATGACTCCTGGGAAAAATCAAGGAATGGCTCTATATATTGACATAATAACCTTAACTGATTTGAAAATTCAATTTGAAAAACTATTCCATTGAGATTGCATTTTGATTGATGTTTTCGATGTCTGTAAGAAATACCTGATGTCTTCAGATGATATTTCACGAAAAATATACTGCGCCCCAATCGCAAGAATCTCATGATTACACGAATTCACGTGATAGAATATAATAGGTTGATGTCTGTCTCTGTTCGCTTTCGGTTTTCTAAAATTTCAATTGGCTGAATAGTTCAATTTAGATCGCATGTATTTATGGATAGCCTGCTCGCTGCAGGACTGGGTAATATTGCGAAATTGAAAAATTAGCATATTTTGCTGCGTGGTTATAGAAGTGCTAAAATGATCTCATGACTCCTGGGAAAAATCAAGGAATGGCTCTATATATTGAAATAATAACCTTAATTGATTTGAAAATTCAATTTGAAAAACTATTCCATTGAGATTGCATTTTGATTGATGTTTTCAATGTCTGTAAGAAATACCTGATGTCTTCAGATGATATTTCGGGAAAAATATACTGCGCCCTAATCGCAAGAAATTCATGATTACACGAATTCACGTGATAGAATATAATAGGTTGATTTCTGTCTTTGTTCGCTTTCGGTTTTTTAAAATTTCAATTGGCTGAATAGTTCAATTTAGATCGCATGTATTCAAGGTTAACCTGCTCGCTGCAGGACTGGGTAATATTGTGAGATTGAAAAATCAGCATATTTTGCTGCGTGGTCATGAGAGTGCTAAAATGATCTCATGACTCCTGGAAAAAATCCAGGAATGGCTCTTTATATAGAGACCTAATAACGTTAATTGATTCCAAAATTAAATTCGAAAAGTTATTCTATTGAGATTGCATTCTGATTGTCTTTTTCAATGTCTGTAGGAAATACCTGATGTCTTCAGATGATATTTCGTGGAAAATATACTGCGATCTAATCGCAAGAATCTCATGATTACACGAATTCACGTGATAGAATATAATAGGTTGATTTCTGTCTCTGTTCGCTTTCGGTTTTTTAAAATTTGAATTAGCTGAATAGTTCAATTAAGATCGCATGTATTCATGGATAGCCTGCTCGCTGCAGGACTGGGTAATATTGCGAAATTGAAAAATTAGCATATTTTGCTGCGTGGTTATAAGACTGCTAAAATGATCTCATGACTCCTGGGAAAAATCAAGGAATGGCCCTATATATTGACATAATAACCTTAATTGATTTGAAAATTCGATTCGAAAAGTTATTCGATTGAGATTGCATCTTGATTGTCTTTTTCAATGTCTGTTAGAAATACCTGATGTCTTCAGATGATATTTCGTGAACAATATACTGCGCCCCAATCGCAAGAATCTCATGATTACACGAATTCACGTAATAGAATATAATAGGTTGATTTCTGTCTCTGTTCGATTTCGGTTTTTTAAAATTTCAATTCGCTGAACCCTTCAATTTAGATCGCATGTCTTCATGAATAACTTGCTCGCTGCAGGACTAAATAATTTTGTGAGATTAAAAAATCAGCATTTTTTGCTGCGTGGTTATAGGAGTGCTAAAATGATCTCATGACTCCCTGGGAAAATCAAGGAATGACTCTATATATTGACATAATAACCTTAATTGATTTGAAAATTCAATTCGAAAAGTTATTCGATTGAGATTGCATTTTGATTGTCTTTTTCAATGTCTGTAAGAAATACCCGAAGTCATCAGATGATATTTCGGGAAAAATATACTGCGCCCCAATCGCGAGAATCTCATGATTACACGAATTCACGTAATACAATATAATAGGTTGATGTCTGTCTCTGTTCGCTTTCGGTTTTCTAAAATTTCAATTGGCTGAATGGTTCAATTTAGATCGCATGTATTCATGGATAGCCTGCTCGCTGCAGTACTGGGTAATATTGCGAAATTGAAAAATAAGTATATTTTGCTGCGTGGTTATAGGAGTGCTAAAATGATCTCATGACTCCCGGGAAAAATCAAGGAATGACTCTATACATTGACATAATAACGTTAATTGATTTAAAAATTCAATTCGAAAAGTTATTTCATTGAGAGTGCATTTTGATTGTTGTTTTCAATGTCTGTAGAAAATACCTGATGTCATCAGATGATCTTTCGAGGAAAATAGACCGCGCCCTAATCGCAAGAATTTCATGATAACACGAATTCACGTGATAGAATATAAGAGGTTGATTTCCGTATATATTCGCTTTCGGTTATTAAAAATTTTAATTCGCTGAATAGTTAAATTTAGATCGCAAGTATTTATGGATAACCTGCACGCTACAGGACTTGGAAATATTGCAAAATTGAAAACTCAGCATATTTTGCTGCGTGGTTACAAAAGTGCTGAAACAAATTCATGACTCCTGGGAAAAATCAAGGAGTAGCTCTATACCTTGACATAATAACGCTAATTGATTTGAAAATTTAATTCGAAAAGTTATTTTATTGAGATTGCATTTTGATTGATGTTTTCAATGTCTGTAAGAAATACCTGATGTCTTCAGATGATATTTCGGAAAAAATATACTGCGCCCCAATCGCAAGAATCTCATGATTACACGAATTCACGTGATAGAATATAATAGGTTGATGTCTTTCTCTGTTCGCTTTCGGTTTTCTAAAATTTTAATTGGCTGAATAGTTCAATTTAGATCGCATGTATTCATGGATAGCCTGCTCGCTGCAGGACTGGGTAATATTGCGAAATTGAAAAATCAGAATATTTTGCTGCGTGGTTATAGGAGTGCTAAATGATCCCATGACTCCTGGGAAAAATCAAGGAATGGCTCTATATATTGACAAAATAACCTTAATTGATTTCAAAATTCAATTCGAAACGTTATTCGATTGAGATTGCTTTTTGATTGTTGTTTTCTATGTCTGTGAGAAGTACCTGATGTCTTTATCGGATATTTCGGGAAAAATATACTGCGCCTCAATCGCAAGAATCTCATGATTGCACGAATTCATGTAATAGAATATGAGAGGTTGATTTCTGTCTCTGTTCGCTTTCGGTTTTTTAAAATTTCAATTGGCCAAACAGTTCAATTCAGATCGCATGTATTCATGAATAAATTGCTCGCTGCAGGACTGGGTAATATTGTGAGATCAAAAAATCAGCATATTTTGCTGCGTGGTTAGAAGAGTGCTAAAATGATCTCATGACTCCTGGGAAAAATCAAGGAATGGCTCTATATATTGACATAATAACCTTAATTGATTTGAAAATTCAATTTGAAAAACTATTCCATTGAGATTGCATTTTGATTGATGTTTTCAATGACTGTAAGAAATACCTGATGTCTTCAGATGATATTTCGGGAAAAATATACTGCGCCCTAATCGCAAGAAATTCATGATTACACGAATTCACGTGATAGAATATAATAGGTTGATTTCTGTCTTTGTTCGCTTTCGGTTTTTTTAAATTTCAATTGGCTAAATAGTTCAATTAAGATCGCATGTATTCATGGATAGCCTGCTCGCTGCGGAACTGGGTAATATTGCGAAATTGAAAAATCAGCATATTTTGCTGCCTAGTTATAGGAGTGCTGAAATGATCTCATGACTCCCGGGGAAAATCAAGGAATGGCTCTATATATTGACATAATAACGTTAATTGATTTGAAAATTAAATTCGAAAAGTTATTCGATTGAGATTGCATTTTGATTGTTGTTTTCAATGTCTGTAAAAAATACCTGATGTCATCAGATGATATTTCGAGGAAATTATACTGCGCCCCAATCGCAAGAATTTCATGATTACACGAATTCACGTGATAGAATATAAGAGGTTGATTTCCGTATCTATTCGCTTTCGGTTATTTTAAATTGAAATTCGCTGAATTGTTGAATTTGGATCGCAAGTATTCATGGACAACCTGCCCGCTACAGGTCTTGGTAATATTGCAAAATTGAAAAAGCAGCATATTTTGCTGCGTGGTTACAAGAGTGCTGAAACAAATTTATGTCTCCTGGGAAAAATCAAGGAGTAGCTCTATACCTTGGCACAATAAAGTTAATTGATTTGAAAATTTAATTCGAAAAGTTATTTTATTGAGCTTGCATTCTGATTGTTGTTTTCAATGTCTGTAAGAAGTACCTGATGTCTTTAGCGGATATTTCGGGAAAAATATACTGCGCCTCAATCGCAAGAATCTCATGATTACACGGATTCATGTAATAGAATATGTGAGGTTAAATTCTGTCTCTGTTCGCTTTAGGTTTTTTTAAATTTCAATTCGCTGAACCCTTCAATTTAGATCGCATGTCTTCCTGAATCACTTGCTCGCTGCAGGACTAAATAATATTGTGAGATTAAAAAAGCAGCATTTTTTGCTGCGTGGTTATAGGAGTGCTAAAATGATCTCATGACTCCCGGGTAATCAAGGAATGGCTCTATATATTGACATAAGAACCTTAATTGAGTTGAAAATTAATTCGAAAAGTGAATCCATTGAGATTGCATTTTGATTGTCTTTTTCAATGTCTGTAAAAAAAACCTGATGTCATCAGATGACATTTCGAGGAAAATATACTGCGCCCCAATCGCAAGAATTACATGATTACACGAATTCACGTGATAGAATATAAGAGGTTGATTTCCGTATCTATTCGCTTTCGGTTATTTAAAATTTTGATTCTCTGAATAGTTAAATTTAGATCGCAAGTATTCATGGATAACCTGCCCGCTACAAAACTTGGTAATATTGCGAAATTGAAAAATCAGCATATTTTGCTGCGTGGTTACAAAAGTGCTGAAACAAATTCATGATTCCTGGGAAAAATCAAGGAGTAGCTCTATACCTTGACATAATAACGTTCATTGATTTGAAAATTTAATTCGAAAAGTTATTTTATTGAGATTGCATTTTGATTGTTGTTTTTAATGTCTGTAAGAAGTACCTGATGTCTTTAGCGGATATTTCGGGAAAAATATACTGCGCCTCAATCGCAAGAATCTCATGATTACGCGAATTCATGTAATAGAATATGAGAGGTTGATTTCTGCCTCTGTTCACTTTCGGTTTTTTAAAATTTCAATTGGCTGAATAGTTCAATTTAGATCGCATGTATTCAAGGTTAACCTGCTCGCTGCAGGACTGGGTAATATTGTGAGATTGAAAAATCAGCATATTTTGCTGCGTCGTCATGAGAGTGCTAAAATGATCTCATGACTCCTGGAAAAAATCAAGGAATGGCTCTTTATATAGAGACCTAATAACGTTAATTGATTCCAAAATTAAATTCGAAAAGTTATTCTATTGAGATTGCATTCTGATTGTCTTTTTCAATGTCTGTAGGAAATACCTGATGTCTTCAGATGATATTTCGTGGAAAATATACTGCGATCTAATCGCAAGAATCTCATGATTACACGAATTCACGTGATAGAATATAATAGGTTGATTTCTGTCTCTGTTCGCTTTCGGTTTTTTAAAATTTGAATTAGCTGAATAGTTCAATTAAGATCGCATGTATTCATGGATAGCCTGCTCGCTGCAGGACTGGGTAATATTGCGAAATTGAAAAATTAGCATATTTTGCTGCGTGGTTATAAGACTGCTAAAATGATCTCATGACTCCTGGGAAAAATCAAGGAATGGCCCTATATATTGACATAATAACCTTAATTGATTTGAACATTCGATTCGAAAAGTTATTCGATTGAGATTGCAACTTGATTGTCTTTTTCAATGTCTGTTAGAAATACCTGATGTCTTCAGATGATATTTCGTGAACAATATACTGCGCCCCAATCGCAAGAATCTCATGATTACACGAATTCACGTGATAGAATATAATAGGTTGATTTCTGTCTCTGTTCGCTTTCGGTTTTTTAAAATTTGAATTAGCTGAATAGTTCAATTAAGATCGCATGTATTCATGGATAGCCTGCTCGCTGCAGGACTGGGTAATATTGCGAAATTGAAAAATTAGCATATTTTGCTGCGTGGTTATAAGACTGCTAAAATGATCTCATGACTCCTGGGAAAAATCAAGGAATGGCCCTATATATTGACATAATAACCTTAATTGATTTCAAAATTCAATTCGAAACGTTATTCGATTGAGATTGCTTTTTGATTGTTGTTTTCTATGTCTGTAGAAAATACCTGATGTCATCAGATGATCTTTCGAGGAAAATAGACCGCGCCCCAATCGCAAGAATTTTATGATAACACGAATTCACGTGATAGAATATAAGAGGTTGATTTCCGTATATATTCGCTTTCGGTTATTAAAAATTTTAATTCGCTGAATAGTTAAATTTAGATCGCAAGTATTTATGGATAACCTGCCCGCTACAGGACTTGGTAATATTGCAAAATTGAAAACTCAGAATATTTTGCTGCGTGGTTACAAAAGTGCTGAAACAAATTCATGACTCCTGGGAAAAATCAAGGAGTAGCTCTATACCTTGACATAATAACGCTAATTGATTTGAAAATTTAATTCGAAAAGTTATTTTATTGAGATTGCATTTTGATTGATGTTTTCAATGTCTGTAAGAAATACCTGATGTCTTCAGATGATATTTCGGAAAAAATATACTGCGCCCCAATCGCTAGAATCTCATGATTACACGAATTCACGTGATAGAATATAATAGGTTGATGTCTTTCTCTGTTCGCTTTCGGTTTTCTAAAATTTTAATTGGCTGAATAGTTCAATTTAGATCGCATGTATTCATGGATAGCCTGCTCGCTGCAGGACTGGGTAATATTGCGAAATTGAAAAATCAGAATATTTTGCTGCGTGGTTAAAGGAGTGCTAAAATGATCCCATGACTCCTGGGAAAAATCAAGGAATGGCTCTATATATTGACATAATAACCTTAATTGATTTCAAAATTCAATTCGAAACGTTATTCGATTGAGATTGCTTTTTGATTGTTGTTTTCTATGTCTGTAAGAAGTACCTGATGTCTTTATCGGATATTTCGGGAAAAATATACTGCGCCTCAATCGCAAGAATCTCATGATTACACGAATTCATGTAATAGAATATGAGAGGTTGATTTCTGTCTCTGTTCGTTTTCGGTTTTTTAAAATTTCAATTGGCCAAACAGTTCAATTCAGATCGCATGTATTCATGAATAACTTGCTCGCTGCAGGACTGGGTAATATTGTGAAATCAAAAAATCAGCATATTTTGCTGCGTGGTTAGAAGAGTGCTAAAATGATCTCATGACTCCTGGGAAAAATCAAGGAATGGCTCTATATATTGACATAATAACCTTAATTGATTTGAAAATTCAATTCGAAAAGTTATTCGATTGAGATTGCATTTTGATTGTCTTTTTCAATGTCTGTAAGAAATACCCGAAGTCATCAGATGATATTTCGGGAAAAATATACTGCGCCCCAATCGCGAGAATCTCATGATTACACGAATTCACGTAATACAATATAATAGGTTGATGTCTGTCTCTGTTCGCTTTCGGTTTTCTAAAATTTTAATTGGCTGAATGGTTCAATTTAGATCGCATGTATTCATGGATAGCCTGCTCGCTGCAGAACTGGGTAATATTGCGAAATTGAAAAATCAGCATATTTTGCTGCGTAGTTATAGGAGTGCTGAAATGATCTCGTGACTCCCGGGGAAAATCAAGGAATGGCTCTATATATTGACATAATAACGTTAATTGATTTGAAAATTCAATTCGAAAAGTTATTCGATTGAGATTGCATTTTGATTGTTGTTTTCAATGTCTGTAAAAAATACCTGATGTCATCAGATGATATTTCGAGGAGAAAATACTGCGCCCCAATCGCAAGAATTTCATGATTACACGAATTCACGTGATAGAATATAAGAGGTTGATTTCCGTATCTATTCGCTTTCGGTTATTTAAAATTTTAATTCGCTGAATAGTTAAATTTAGATCGTAAGTATTAATGGATAACCTGCCCGCTACAGAACTTGGTAATATTGCAAAATTGAAAAATCAGCATATTTTGCTGCGTGGTTACGAGAATGCCGAACCAAATTCATGACTCCTGGGAAAAATCAAGGAGTAGCTCTATACCTTGACATAATAACGTTAATTGATTTGAATATTTAATTCGAAAAATTATTTTATTGAGATTGCATTTTGATTGTTGTTTTCAATGTCTGTAAAAAATACCTGATGTCATCGGATGATATTTCGAGAAAAAAATACTGCGCCCCAATCGCAAGAATTTCATGATTACACGAATTCACGTGATAAAATATAAGAGGTTGATTTCCGTATCTATTCGCTTTCGGTTATTTAAAATTTTAATTCGCTGAATAGTTAAATTTGGATCGCAAGTATTTATGGATAACCTGCCCGCTACAGGTCTGAGTAATATTGTGAGATTAAAAAATCAGCATTTTTTGCTGCGTGGTTATAGGAGTGCTAAAATGATCTTATGACTCCCGGGGAAAATCAAGGAATTGCTCTATATATTGACATAATAACGTTAATTGATTTGGAAATTCAATTCGAAAAGTTATTCTATTGAGATTGCATTTTGATTGTCTTTTTCAATGTCTGTGAGAAATACCTGATGTCTTCAGATGATATTTCGTGAAAAATATACTGCGCCCCAATCGCAAGAATCTCATGATTACACGAATTCACGTGATAGAATATAATAGGTTGTTTTCTGTCTTTGTTCGCTTTCGGTTATTTAAAATTTCAATAGGCTGAATAGTTCAATTTAGATCGCATGTATTAATGGATAGCCTGCTCGCTGCAGAACTGGGTAATATTGCGAAATTAAAAAATCAGCATATTTTGCTGCGTAGTCATAGGAGTGTTAAAATGATCTCATGACTCCCGGGGAAAATCAAGGAATGGCTCTATATATTGACATAATAACCTTAATTGATTTGAAAATTCAATTCGAAAAGTTATTCGATTGAGATTGCATTTTGATTGTTGTTTTCAATGTCTGTAAGAAGTACCTGATGTCTTTAGCGGATATTTCAGGAAAAATATACTGCGCCTCAATCGCAAGAATCTCATGATTACACGAATTCATGTTATAGAATATGAGAGGTTGATTTCTGTCTCTGTTCGATTTCGGTTTTTTAAAATTTCAATTCGCTGAACAGTTCAATTTGGATCGCATGTATTCATGAATAACTTGCTCGCTGCAGGACTGGGTAATATTGTGAGATTCGAAAATCAGCATATTTTGCTGCGTTGTTATAGGAGTGCTAAAATGATCTTATGACTCCTGGGAAAAATCAAGGAATGGCTCTATATATTGACATAATAACGTTAACTGATTTGAAAATTCAATTTGAAAAACTATTCTATTGAGATTGCATTTTGATTGATGTTTTCAATTTCTGTAAGAAATACCTGATGTCTTCAGATGATATTTCGGGAAAAATATACTGCGCCCCAATCGCAAGAATCTCATAATTACACGAATTCACGTAATAGAATATAATAGGTTGATTTCTGTCTTTGTTCGCTTTCGGTTTTTTAAAATTTCAATTGGCTAAATAGTTCAATTTAGATCGCATGTATTCCTGGATAGCCTGCTCGCTGCAGAACTAGGTAATATTGCGAAATTGAAAAATCAGCATATTTTGCTGCGTAGTTGTAGGAGTGCTAAAATGATCTCATGACTCCCGGGGAAAATCAAGGAATGGCTCTATATATTGACATAATAACGTTAATTGATTTGAAAATTCAATTCGAAAAGTTATTCGATTGAGATTGCATTTTGATTGTTGTTTTCAATGTCTGTAAAAAATACCTGATGTCATCAGATGATATTTCGAGGAAATTATACTGCGCCCCAATCGCAAGAATTTCATGATTACACGAATTCACGTGATAGAATATAAGAGGTTGATTTCCGTATCTATTCGCTTTCGGTTATTTTAAATTGAAATTCGCTGAATTGTTGAATTTGGATCGCAAGTATTCATGGACAACCTGCCCGCTACAGGTCTTAGTAATATTGCAAAATTGAAAAAGCAGCATATTTTGCTGCGTGGTTACAAGAGTGCTGAAACAAATTTATGTCTCCTGGGAAAAATCAAGGAGTAGCTCTATACCTTGGCACAATAAAGTTAATTGATTTGAAAATTTAATTCGAAAAGTTATTTTATTGAGATTGCATTCTGATTGTTGTTTCCAATGTCTGTAAGAAGTACCTGATGTCTTTAGCGGATATTTCGGGAAAAATATACTGCGCCTCAATCGCAAGAATCTCATGATTACACGGATTCATGTAATAGAATATGTGAGGTTAAATTCTGTCTCTGTTCGCTTTCGGTTTTTAAAAATTTCACTTCGCTGAACCCTTCAATTTAGATCGCATGTCTTCCTGAATCACTTGCTCGCTGCAGGACTAAATAATATTGTGAGATTAAAAAAGCAGCATTTTTTGCTGCGTGGTTATAGGAGTGCTAAAATGATCTCATGACTCCCGGGTAATCAAGGAATGGCTCTATATATTGACATAAGAACCTTAATTGAGTTGAAAATTAATTCGAAAAGTTAATCCATTGAGATTGCATTTTGATTGTCTTTTTCAATGTCTGTAAAAAAAACCTGATGTCATCAGATGATATTTCGAGGAAAATATACTGCGCCCCAATCGCAAGAATTACATGATTACACGAATTCACGTGATAGAATATAAGAGGTTGATTTCCGTATCTATTCGCTTTCGGTTATTTAAAATTTTGATTCTCTGAATAGTTAAATTTAGATCGCAAGTATTCATGGATAACCTGCCCGCTACAAAACTTGGTAATATTGCGAAATTGAAAAATCAGCATATTTTGCTGCGTGGTTACAAAAGTGCTGAAACAAATTCATGATTCCTGGGAAAAATCAAGGAGTAGCTCTATACCTTGACATAATAACGTTCATTGATTTGAAAATTTAATTCGAAGAGTTATTCTATTGAGATTGCATTCTGATTGTCTTTTTCAATGTCTGTAGGAAATACCTGATGTCTTCAGATGATATTTCGTGAAAAATATACTGCGCCCTAATCGCAAAAATCTCATGATTACACGAATTCACGTGATAGAATATAATAGGTTGATTTCTGTCTCTGTTCGCTTTCGGTTTTTTAAAATTTGAATTAGCTGAATAGTTCAATTAAGATCGCGTGTATTCATGGATAGCCTGCTCGCTGCAGGACTGGGTAATATTGCGAAATTGAAAAATTAGCATATTTTGCTGCGTGGTTATAAGACTGCTAAAATGATCTCATGACTCCTGGGAAAAATCAAGGAATGGCCCTATATATTGACATAATAACCTTAATTGATTTGAAAATTCGATTCGAAAAGTTATTCGATTGAGATTGCAACTTGATTGTCTTTTTCAATGTCTGTTAGAAATACCTGATGTCTTCAGATGATATTTCGTGAACAATATACTGCGCCCCAATCGCAAGAATCTCATGATTACACGAATTCACGTAATAGAATATAATAGGTTGATTTCTGTCTCTGTCCGATTTCGGTTTTTTAAAATTTCAATTCGCTGAACCCTTCAATTTAGATCGCATGTCTTCATGAATAACTTGCTCGCTGCAGGACTAAATAATTTTGTGAGATCAAAAAATCAGCATTTTTTGCTGCGTGGTTATAGGAGTGCTAAAATGATCTCATGACTCTCGGGGAAAATCAAGGAATGACTCTATATATTGACATAATAACCTTAATTGATTTGAAAATTCAATTCGAAAAGTTATTCGATTGAGATTGCATTTTGATTGTCTTTTTCAATGTCTGTAAGAAATACCCGATGTCATCAGATGATATTTCGTGAAAAATATACTGCGCCCCAATCGCAAGAATCTCATGATTACACGAATTCACGTGATAGAATATAATAGGTTGATTTCTGTCTCCTTTCGCTTTCGGTTTTTCAAAATTTCAAATCGCTAAACAGTTCAATTTAGATCGCATGTCTTCATGAATAACTTGCTCGCTGCAGGACTGGGTAATATTGTGAGATTATTAAATGAGCATATTTTGCTGCGTGGTTATAGAAGTGCTAAAATGATCTCATGACTCCTGGGGAAAATTAAGGAATTGCTCTATATATTGACATAATAACGTTAATTGATTTGAAAATTCAATTCGAAAAGTTATTCGATTGAGATTGCATTTTGATTGTTGTTTTCAATGTCTGTAAAAAATACCTGATGTCATCAGAAGATATTTCGAGAAAAATATACTGCGCCCCAATCGCAAGAATTTCATGATTACACGAATTCACGTGATAGAATATAAGAGGTTGATTTCCGTATCTATTCGCTTTCGGTTATTTAAAATTTTAATTCGCTGAATTGTTAAATTTAGATCCCAAGTATTCATGGATAACCTGCCCGCTACAGGACTTGGTAATATTGCAAAATTGAAAAAGCAGCATATTTTGCTGCGTGGTTACAAGAGTGCTGAAACAAATTCATGATTCCTGGGAAAAATCAAGGAGAAGCTCTATACCTTGACATAATAACGTTAATTGATTTGAAAATTTAATTCGAAAAGTTATTTTATTGAGATTGCATTTTGATTGTTGTTTTCAATGTCTGTAAGAAGTACCTGATGTCTTTAGCGGATATTTTGGGAAAAATATACTGCGCCCCAATCGTAAGAATCTTATGATTACACGAATTCATGTATTAGAATATGAGAGGTTGATTTCTGTCTCTGTTCGCTTTCGGTTTTTTAAAATTTCAATTCGCTAAACAGTTCAATTTAGATCGCATGTATTCATTAATAACTTGCTCGCTGCAGGACTGGGTAATATTGTGAGCTTAAAAAATCAGCATATTTTTCTGCGTGGTAATGAGAGTGCTAAAATTATCTCATGACTCCTGGGAAATATCAAGGAATGGCTCTATATATAGACCTAATAACGTTAATTGATTCCAAAATTTAATTCGAAATGTTATTCAATTGAGATTTTATTTTGATTGATGTTTTCAATGTCTGCAAGGAATACCTGATGTCTTCAGATGATATTTCGGAAAAAATATACTGCGCCCCAATCGCAAGAATCTCATGATTACACGAATTCACGTGATAGAATATAATAGGTTGATGTCTGTCTCTGTTCGCTTCCGGTTTTCTAAAATTTCAATTGATTGAATAGTTCAATTTAGATCGCATGTATTCATGGATAGCCTGCTCGCTGCAGGACTTGGTAATATTGCAAAATTGAAAAAGCAGCATATTTTGCTGCGTGGTTACAAGAGTGCTAAAACAAATTCATGACTTCTGGGAAAAATCAAGGAGAAGCTCTATACCTTGACAGAATAACGTTAATTGATTTGAAAATTTTATTCGAAAAGTTATTTTATTGAGATTGCATTTTGATTGTTGTTTTTAATGTCTGTAAGAAGTACCTGATGTCTTTAGCGGATATTTCGGGAAAAATATACTGCGCCCCAATCGCAAGAATCTCATGATTACACGAATTCACGTGATAGAATATAATAGGTTGATTTCTGTCTCTGTTCGCTTTCGGTTTTTTAAAATTTCAATTGGCCAAACAGTTCAATTCAGATCGCATGTATTCATGAATAACTTGCTCGCTGCAGGACTGGGTAATATTGTGAAATCAAACAATCAGCATATTTTGCTGCGTGGTTAGAAGAGTGCTAAAATGATCTCATGACTCCTGGGAAAAATCAAGGAATGGCTCTATATATTGACATAATAACCTTAACTGATTTGAAAATTCAATTTGAAAAACTATTCCATTGAGATTGCATTTTGATTGATGTTTTCAATGTCTGTAAGAAATACCTGATGTCTTCAGATGATATTTCGTGAAAAATATACTGCGCCCCAATCGCAAGAATCTCATGATTACACGAATACACGTGATAGAATATAATAGGTTGATGTCTGTCTCTGTTCGCTTTCGGTTTTCTAAAATTTCAATTGGCTGAATAGTTCAATTTAGATCGCATGTATTTATGGATAGCCTGCTCGCTGCAGGACTGGGTAATATTGCGAAATTGAAAAATTAGCATATTTTGCTGCGTGGTTATAGGAGTGCTAAAATGATCTCATGACTCCTGGGAAAAATCAAGGAATGGCTCTATATATTGAAATAATAACCTTAATTGATTTGAAAATTCAATTTGAAAAACTATTCCATTGAGATTGCATTTTGATTGATGTTTTCAATGTCTGTAAGAAATACCTGATGTCTTCAGATGATATTTCGGGAAAAATATACTGCGCCCTAATCGCAAGAAATTCATGATTACACGAATTCACGTGATAGAATATAATAGGTTGATTTCTGTCTTTGTTCGCTTTCGGTTTTTTAAAATTTCAATTGGCTGAATAGTTCAATTAAGATCGCATGTATTCATGGATAGCCTGCTCGCTGCAGAACTGGGTAATATTGCGAAATTGAAAAATCAGCATATTTTGCTGCGTAGTTATAGGAGTGCTGAAATGATCTCATGACTCCCGGGGAAAATCAAGGAATGGCTCTATATATTGACATAATAACGTTAATTGATTTGAAAATTCAATTCGAAAAGTTATTCGATTGAGATTGCATTTTGATTGTTGTTTTCAATGTCTGTAAAAAATACCTGATGTCATCAGATGATATTTCGAGGAAAAAATACTGCGCCCCAATCGCAAGAATTTCATGATTACACGAATTCACGTGATAGAATATAAGAGGTTGATTTCCGTATCTATTCGCTTTCGGTTATTTAAAATTTTAATTCGCTGAATAGTTAAATTTAGATCGTAAGTATTAATGGATAACCTGCCCGCTACAGAACTTGGTAATATTGCAAAATTGAAAAATCAGCATATTTTGCTGCGTGGTTACGAGAATGCCGAACCAAATTCATGACTCCTGGGAAAAATCAAGGAGTAGCTCTATACCTTGACATAATAACGTTAATTGATTTGAAAATTTAATTCGAAAAATTATTTTATTGAGATTGCATTTTGATTGTTGTTTTCAATGTCTGTAAAAAATACCTGATGTCATCAGATGATATTTCGAGGAAAAAATACTGCGCCCCAATCGCAAGAATTTCATGATTACACGAATTCACGTGATAAAATATAAGAGGTTGATTTCCGTATCTATTCGCTTTCAGTTATTTAAAATTTTAATTCGCTGAATAGTTAAATTTGGATCGCAAGTATTTATGGATAACCTGCCCGCTACAGGTCTGGGTAATATTGTGAGATTAAAAAATCAGCATTTTTTGCTGCGTGGTTATAGGAGTGCTAAAATGATCTTATGACTCCCGGGGAAAATCAAGGAATTGCTCTATATATTGACATAATAACGTTAATTGATTTGGAAATTCAATTCGAAAAGTTATTCTATTGAGATTGCATTTTGATTGTCTTTTTCAATGTCTGTGAGAAATACCTGATGTCTTCAGATGATATTTCGTGAAAAATATACTGCGCCCCAATCGCAAGAATCTCATGATTACACGAATTCACGTGATAGAATATAATAGGTTGTTTTCTGTCTTTGTTCGCTTTCGGTTATTTAAAATTTCAATAGGCTGAATAGTTCAATTTAGATCGCATGTATTAATGGATAGCCTGCTCGCTGCAGAACTGGGTAATATTGCGAAATTGAAAAATCAGCATATTTTGCTGCGTAGTCATAGGAGTGCTAAAATGATCTCATGACTCCCGGGGAAAATCAAGGAATGGCTCTATATATTGACATAATAACCTTAATTGATTTGAAAATTCAATTCGAAAAGTTATTCGATTGAGATTGCATTTTGATTGTTGTTTTCAATGTCTGTATGAAGTACCTGATGTCTTTAGCGGATATTTCAGGAAAAATATACTGCGCCTCAATCGCAAGAATCTCATGATTACACGAATTCATGTTATAGAATATGAGAGGTTGATTTCTGTCTCTGTTCGATTTCGGTTTTTTAAAATTTCAATTCGCTGAACAGTTCAATTTAGATCGCATGTATTCATGAATAACTTGCTCGCTGCAGGACTGGGTAATATTGTGAGATTCGAAAATCAGCATATTTTGCTGCGTTGTTATAGGAGTGCTAAAATGATCTTATGACTCCTGGGAAAAATCAAGGAATGGCTCTATATATTGACATAATAACGTTAACTGATTTGAAAATTCAATTTGAAAAACTATTCTCTTGAGATTGCATTTTGATTGATGTTTTCAATTTCTGTAAGAAATACCTGATGTCTTCAGATGATATTTCGGGAAAAATATACTGCGCCCCAATCGCAAGAATCTCATAATTACACGAATTCACGTAATAGAATATAATAGGTTGATTTCTGTCTTTGTTCGCTTTCGGTTTTTTAAAATTTCAATTGGCTAAATAGTTCAATTTAGATCGCATGTATTCCTGGATAGCCTGCTCGCTGCAGAACTAGGTAATATTGCGAAATTGAAAAATCAGCATATTTTGCTGCGTAGTTATAGGAGTGCTAAAATGATCTCATGACTCCCGGGGAAAATCAAGGAATGGCTCTATATATTGACATAATAACGTTAATTGATTTGAAAATTCAATTCGAAAAGTTATTCGATTGAGATTGCATTTTGATTGTTGTTTTCAATGTCTGTAAAAAATACCTGATGTCATCAGATGATATTTCGAGGAAATTATATCGCGCCCCAATCGCAAGAATTTCATGATTACACGAATTCACGTGATAGAATATAAGAGGTTGATTTCCGTATCTATTCGCTTTCGGTTATTTTAAATTGAAATTCGCTGAATTGTTGAATTTGGATCGCAAGTATTCATGGACAACCTGCCCGCTACAGGTCTTGGTAATATTGCAAAATTGAAAAAGCAGCATATTTTGCTGCGTGGTTACAAGAGTGCTGAAACAAATTTATGTCTCCTGGGAAAAATCAAGGAGTAGCTCTATACCTTGGCACAATAAAGTTAATTGAATTGAAAATTTAATTCGAAAAGTTATTTTATTGAGATTGCATTCTGATTGTTGTTTCCAATGTCTGTAAGAAGTACCTGATGTCTTTAGCGGATATTTCGGGAAAAATATACTGCGCCTCAATCGCAAGAATCTCATGATTACACGGATTCATGTAATAGAATATGTGAGGTTAAATTCTGTCTCTGTTCGCTTTCGGTTTTTAAAAATTTCACTTCGCTGAACCCTTCAATTTAGATCGCATGTCTTCCTGAATCACTTGCTCGCTGCAGGACTAAATAATATTGTGAGATTAAAAAAGCAGCATTTTTTGCTGCGTGGTTATAGGAGTGCTAAAATGATCTCATGACTCCCGGGTAATCAAGGAATGGCTCTATATATTGACATAAGAACCTTAATTGAGTTGAAAATTAATTCGAAAAGTTAATCCATTGAGATTGCATTTTGATTGTCTTTTTCAATGTCTGTAAAAAAAACCTGATGTCATCAGATGATATTTCGAGGAAAATATACTGCGCCCCAATCGCAAGAATTACATGATTACACGAATTCACGTGATAGAATATAAGAGGTTGATTTCCGTATCTATTCGCTTTCGGTTATTTAAAATTTTGATTCTCTGAATAGTTAAATTTAGATCGCAAGTATTCATGGATAACCTGCCCGCTACAAAACTTGGTAATATTGCGAAATTGAAAAATCAGCATATTTTGCTGCGTGGTTACAAAAGTGCTGAAACAAATTCATGATTCCTGGGAAAAATCAAGGAGTAGCTCTATACCTTGACATAATAACGTTCATTGATTTGAAAATTTAATTCGAAGAGTTATTCTATTGAGATTGCATTCTGATTGTCTTTTTCAATGTCTGTAGGAAATACCTGATGTCTTCAGATGATATTTCGTGAAAAATATACTGCGCCCTAATCGCAAAAATCTCATGATTACACGAATTCACGTGATAGAATATAATAGGTTGATTTCTGTCTCTGTTCGCTTTCGGTTTTTTAAAATTTGAATTAGCTGAATAGTTCAATTAAGATCGCGTGTATTCATGGATAGCCTGCTCGCTGCAGGACTGGGTAATATTGCGAAATTGAAAAATTAGCATATTTTGCTGCGTGGTTATAAGACTGCTAAAATGATCTCATGACTCCTGGGAAAAATCAAGGAATGGCCCTATATATTGACATAATAACCTTAATTGATTTGAAAATTCGATTCGAAAAGTTATTCGATTGAGATTGCAACTTGATTGTCTTTTTCAATGTCTGTTAGAAATACCTGATGTCTTCAGATGATATTTCGTGAACAATATACTGCGCCCCAATCGCAAGAATCTCATGATTACACGAATTCACGTAATAGAATATAATAGGTTGATTTCTGTCTCTGTCCGATTTCGGTTTTTTAAAATTTCAATTCGCTGAACCCTTCAATTTAGATCGCATGTCTTCATGAATAACTTGCTCGCTGCAGGACTAAATAATTTTGTGAGATCAAAAAATCAGCATTTTTTGCTGCGTGGTTATAGGAGTGCTAAAATGATCTCATGACTCCCGGGGAAAATCAAGGAATGACTCTATATATTGACATAATAACCTTAATTGATTTGAAAATTCAATTCGAAAAGTTATTCGATTGAGATTGCATTTTGATTGTCTTTTTCAATGTCTGTAAGAAATACCCGATGTCATCAGATGATATTTCGTGAAAAATATACTGCGCCCCAATCGCAAGAATCTCATGATTACACGAATTCACGTGATAGAATATAATAGGTTGATTTCTGTCTCCTTTCGCTTTCGGTTTTTCAAAATTTCAAATCGCTAAACAGTTCAATTTAGATCGCATGTCTTCATGAATAACTTGCTCGCTGCAGGACTGGGTAATATTGTGAGATTATTAAATGAGCATATTTTGCTGCGTGGTTATAGAAGTGCTAAAATGATCTCATGACTCCTGGGGAAAATTAAGGAATTGCTCTATATATTGACATAATAACGTTAATTGATTTGAAAATTCAATTCGAAAAGTTATTCGATTGAGATTGCATTTTGATTGTTGTTTTCAATGTCTGTAAAAAATACCTGATGTCATCAGAAGATATTTCGAGAAAAATATACTGCGCCCCAATCGCAAGAATTTCATGATTACACGAATTCACGTGATAGAATATAAGAGGTTGATTTCCGTATCTATTCGCTTTCGGTTATTTAAAATTTTAATTCGCTGAATTGTTAAATTTAGATCCCAAGTATTCATGGATAACCTGCCCGCTACAGGACTTGGTAATATTGCAAAATTGAAAAAGCAGCATATTTTGCTGCGTGGTTACAAGAGTGCTGAAACAAATTCATGATTCCTGGGAAAAATCAAGGAGAAGCTCTATACCTTGACATAATAACGTTAATTGATTTGAAAATTTAATTCGAAAAGTTATTTTATTGAGATTGCATTTTGATTGTTGTTTTCAATGTCTGTAAGAAGTACCTGATGTCTTTAGCGGATATTTTGGGAAAAATATACTGCGCCCCAATCGTAAGAATCTTATGATTACACGAATTCATGTATTAGAATATGAGAGGTTGATTTCTGTCTCTGTTCGCTTTCGGTTTTTTAAAATTTCAATTCGCTAAACAGTTCAATTTAGATCGCATGTATTCATTAATAACTTGCTCGCTGCAGGACTGGGTAATATTGTGAGCTTAAAAAATCAGCATATTTTTCTGCGTGGTAATGAGAGTGCTAAAATTATCTCATGACTCCTGGGAAATATCAAGGAATGGCTCTATATATAGACCTAATAACGTTAATTGATTCCAAAATTTAATTCGAAATGTTATTCAATTGAGATTTTATTTTGATTGATGTTTTCAATGTCTGTAAGAAATACCTGATGTCTTCAGATGATATTTCGGAAAAAATATACTGCGCCCCAATCGCAAGAATCTCATGATTACACGAATTCACGTGATAGAATATAATAGGTTGATGTCTGTCTCTGTTCGCTTCCGGTTTTCTAAAATTTCAATTGATTGAATAGTTCAATTTAGTTCGCATGTATTCATGGATAGCCTGCTCGCTGCAGGACTTGGTAATATTGCAAAATTGAAATAGCAGCATATTTTGCTGCGTGGTTACAAGAGTGCTAAAACAAATTCATGACTTCTGGGAAAAATCAAGGAGAAGCTCTATACCTTGACAGAATAACGTTAATTGATTTGAAAATTTTATTCGAAAAGTTATTTTATTGAGATTGCATTTTGATTGTTGTTTTTAATGTCTGTAAGAAGTACCTGATGTCTTTAGCGGATATTTCGGGAAAAATATACTGCGCCCCAATCGCAAGAATCTCATGATTACACGAATTCACGTGATAGAATATAATAGGTTGATTTCTGTCTCTGTTCGCTTTCGGTTTTTTAAAATTTCAATTCGCTGAACAGTTCAATTTAGATCGCATGTCTTCATGAATAACTTGCTCGCTGCCGGACTGGGTAATATTGTGAGATTACAAAATCAGCATATTTTGCTGCGTGGTTATATGAGTGCTAAAATGATCTCATGACTCCTAGGAAATATCAAGGAATGGCTCTATATATTATCATTATAACCTTAATTGATTTGAAAATTAAATTTGAAAAATTATTCCACTGAGATTGCATTTTGATTGATGTTTTCAATGTCTGTAAGAAATACGTGATGTCTTCAGATGATATTTCGTGAAAAATATACTGCGCCCCAATCGCAGTAATCTCATGATTACACGAATTCACGTGATAGAATATAATAGGTTGATGACTGTCTCCGTTCGCTTTCGGTTTTCTGAAATTTCAATTGGCTGAATAGTTCAATTTAGATCGCATGTTTTCATGATTAGCCTGCTCGCTGCAGGACTGGGTAATATTGCAAAATTGAAAAATTAGCATATTTTGCTGCGTGGTTATAGGAGTGCTAAAATAATCTCATGACTCCTGGGAAAAATCGAGGAATGGCTCTACATATTGACATAATAACGTTAATTGATTTAAAAATTCAATTCGAAAAGTTATTCGATTGAGATTGCATTTGATTGTTCTTTTTAATGTCTGTAAAAAATACCTGATGTCATCAGATGATATTTCGAGGAAAATATACTGCGCCCCAATCGCAAGAATTTCATGATTGCACGAATTCACGTGATAGATTATAAGAGGTTGATTTCCGTATCTATTCGCTTTCGGTTATTTAAAATTTTAATTCGCTGAATAGTTAAATTTAGATCGGAAGTATTCATGGATAACCTGCCCGCTACAGGACTTGGTGATATTGCAAAATGAAAAACTCAGCATATTTTGCTGCGTGGTTACAAGAGTGCTGATACAAATTCATGACTCCTGGGAAAAATCAAGGAGTAGCTCTATACCTCGACATAATAACGTTAATTGATTTGAAAATTTAATTCGAAAAGTTATTTTATTGAGATTGCATTTTGATTGTTGTTTTCAATGTCTGTAAGAAGTACCTGATGTCTTTAGCGGATATTTCGAGAAAAATATACTGCGCCTCAATCGCAAGAATCTCATGATTACACGAATTCATGTAATAGAATATGAGAGGTTGATTTCTGTCTCTGTTCGCTTTCGGTTTTTAAAAATTTCAATTGGCTGAATAGTTCAATTTAGATCTCATGTATTCATGGATAACCTGCTCGCTGCAGGACTGGGTAATATTGTGACATTGAAAAATCAGCATATCTTGCTGCGTGGTTATGAGAGTGCTAAAATGATCTCATGACTCCTGGGAAAAATCAAAGAATGGCTCTATATATAGAGACCTAATAACGTTAATTGATTCCAAAATTTAATTCGAAAAGTTATTCTATTGAGATTGCATATTGATTGTCTTTTTCAATGTCTGTAAGAAATACCTGATGTCTTCAGATGATTTTTCGTGAAAAATATACTGCGCCCCGATCGCAAGAATCTCATGATTACACGAATTCACGTGATAAAATATAATAGGTTGATTTCTGTCTCTGTTCGCTGTCGGTTTATTAAAATTTCAATTGGCTGAATAGTTCAATTTAGATCGCATGTATCCATGGATAGCCTGCACGCTGCAAGACTGGGTAATATTGCGAAATTGAAAAATTAGCATATTTTGCTGCGTAGTCATAAGAGTGCTAAAATGATCTCATGACTCCTGGGAACAATCAAGGAATAGCTCTATATATTGACATAATAACCTTAATTGATTTGAAAATTTAATTCGAAGAGTTATTCGATTAAGATTGCATTTTGATTGTTGTTTTCAATGTCTGTAAAAAATACCTGATGTCATCAGATAATATTTCGAGGAAAATATACTGCGCCCCAATCGCAAGAATTTCATGATTACACGAATTCACGTGATAGAATATAATAGGTTGATTTCTGTCTATGTTCGCTTTCGGTTTTTGAAAATTTCAATTGGCTGAACAGTTCAATTTAGATAGCATGTATTTATGAATAACTTGCTCGCTGCAGGACTGGGTAATATTGTGAGATTAAAAAATCAGCATATTTTGCTGCGTGGTTATAGGAGTGCTAAAATGATCTCATGACTCTTGGGAAAAATCAAGGAATGGCTCTATACATAGACCTAATAACGTTAATTGATTCCGAGATTTAATTCGAAAAGTTATTCTATTGAGATTTTATTTTGATTGATGTTTTCAATGTCTGTAAGAAATACCTGATGTCTTCAGCTGATATTTCGGAAAAAATATACTGCGCCCCAATCGCAAGAATCTCATAAGTACACGAATTCGCGTGATAGAATATAATAGGTTGATGTCTGTCTCTGTTCGCTTTCGGTTTTCTAAAATTTCAATTGGTTGGATAGTTCAATTTAGATCGCATGTATTCATGGATAGCCTGCTCGCTGCAGGACTGAGTAATATTGCGAAATTGAAAAATCAGCATATTTTGCTGCGTGGTTATGGGAGTGCTAAAATGATCCCATGACTTCTGGGAAAAATCAAGGAATGGCTCTATATATTGACATAATAACCTTAATTGATTTGAAAATTCAATTAAAAAGGTATTCGAATGAGATTGCTTTTTGATTGTTGTTTTCTATGTCTGTAAGAAGTACCTGATGTCTTTAGCGGATATTTCGGAAAAAATATACTGCGCCCCAATCGCAAGAATTTCATGATTACACGAATTCACGTGATAGAATATTATAGGTTGATTTCTGTCTATGTTCGCTTTCGGTTTTTGAAAATTTCAATTGGCTGAACAGTTCAATTTAGATAGCATGTATTCATGAATAACTTGCTCGCTGCAGGACTGGGTAATATTGTGAGATTAAAAAATCAGCATATTTTGCTGCGTGGTTATAGGAGTGCAAAAATGATCTCATGACTCCTGAGAAAAATCAAGGAATGGCTCTATATATAGACCTAATAACGTTAATTGATTCCAAAATTTAATTCGAAAAGTTATTCTATTGAGATTTTATTTTGATTGATGTTTTCAATGTCTGTAAGAAATACCTGATGTCTTCAGATGATATTTCGGAAAAAATATACTGCGCCCCAATCGCAAGAATCTCATAATTACACGAATTCGCGTGATAGAATATAATAGCGTTGATTTCTGTCTCTGTTCGCTTTCGGTTTTTTAAAATTTCAATTCGCTGAACATTTCAATTCAGATTGCATGTATTCATGAATAACTTGCTCGATGCAGGACTGGGTAATATTGTGAGATTCAAAAATCAGCATATTTTGCTGCGTTGTTATAGGAGTGCTAAAATGATCTAATGACTCCTGGGAAAAATCAAGGAATGGCTCTATATATTGACATAATAACGTTAACTGATTTGAAAATTCAATTTGAAAAACTATTCTATTGAGATTGCATTTTGATTGATGTTTTCAATTTCTGTAAGAAATACCTGATGTCTTCAGATGATATTTCGGGAAAAATATACTGCGCCCTAATCGCAAGAATCTCATAATTACACGAATTCACGTGATAGAATATAATAGGTTGATTTCTGTCTTTGTTCGCTTTCGGTTTTTGAAAATTTCAATTGGCTGAACAGTTCAATTTAGATAGCATGTATTCATGAATAACTTGCTCGCTGCAGGACTGGGTAATACTGTGAGATTAAAAAATCAGCATATTTTGCTGCGTGGTTATAGGAGTGCAAAAATGATCTCATGACTCCTGAGAAAAATCAAGGAATGGCTCTATATATAGACATAATAACGTTAATTGATTCCAAAATTTAATTCGAAAAGTTATTCTATTGAGATTTTATTTTGATTGATGTTTTCAATGTCTGTAAGAAATACCTGATGTCTTCAGATGATATTTCGGAAAAAATATACTGCGCCCCAATCGCAAAAATCTCATAATTACACGAATTCGCGTGATAGAGTATAAGAGGTTGATTTCTGTCTCTGTTCGCTTTCGGTTATTTAAAATTTCAATTCGCTGAACATTTCAATTCAGATCGCATGTATTCATGAATAACTTGCTCGCTGCAGGACTGGGTAATATTGTGAGATTCAAAAATCAGCATATTTTGCTGCGTAGTTATAGGAGTGCTGAAATGATCTCATGACTCCCGGGGAAAATCAAGGAATGGCTCTATATATTGACATAATAACGTTAATCGATTTGAAAATTCAATTCGAAAAGTTATGGGATTGAGATTGCGTTTTGATTGTTGTTTTCAATGTCTGTAAAAAATACCTGATGTCATCAGATGATATTTCGAGGAAAAAATATTGCGCCCCATTCGCAAGAATTTCATGATTACACGAATTCACGTGATAGAATATAAGAGGTTGATTTCCGTATCTATTCGCTTTCGGTTATTTAAAATTTTAATTCGCTGAATAGTTTGATTTAGATCGCAAGTTTTCATGGATAACCTGCCCGCTACAGTACTGGGTAATATTGTAAGATTAAAAAATCAGCATTTTTTGCTGCGTGGTTATAGGAGTGCTGAAATGATCTCATGACTCCCGGGGAAAATCAATGAATTGCTCTATATATTGACATAATAACGTTAATTGATTTGAAAATTCAATTCGAAAAGTTATTCGATTGAGATTGCCTTTTGATTGTTGTTTTCAATGTCTGTAAAAAATACCTGATGTCATCAGATGATATTTCGAGGAAAATATACTGCGCCCCAATCGCAAGAATTTCATGATTACACGAATTCACGTGATAGAATATGAGAGGTTGATTTCCGTATCTTTTCGCTTTCTGTTATTTAAAATATTAATTCGCTGAATAGTTAAATTTAGATCGCAAGTATTCATGGATAACCTGCCCGCTACAGAACTTGGTAATATTGCAAAATTGAAAAATCAGCATATTTTGCTGCGTGGTTACAAGAGTGCTGAAACAATTTCATGACTCCTGGGAAAAATCAAGGAGTAGCTCTATACCTTGACATAATAACGGTAATTGATTGGAATATTTAATTCGAAAAGTTATTTTATTGAGATTGCATTTTGATTGATGTTTTCAATGTCTGTAAGAAATACCTGATGTCTTCAGATGATATTTCGTGAAAAATATACTGCGCCCCAATCGCAAGAATCTCATGATTACACGAATTCATGTAATAGAATATGAGAGGTTGATTTCTGTCTCTGTTCGCTTTCGGTTTTTAAAAATTTCAATTGGCTGAACAGTTCAATTCAGATAGCATGTATTCATGAATAACTTGCTCGCTGCAGGACTGGGTAATATTGTGAGATTCAAAAATCAGCATATTTTGCTGCGTGGTTATAGGAGTGCTAAAATGATCTCATGACTCCTGGGAAAAATCAAGGAATGGTTCTATATATAGACCTAATAACGTTAATTGATTCCAAAATTTAATTCAAAAAGTTATTCTATTGAGATTTTATTTTGATTGATGTTTTCAATGTCTGTAAGAAATACTTGATGTCTTCAGATAATATTTCGGAAAAAATATACTGCGCCCCAATCGCAAGAATCTCATAAGTACACGAATTCGCGTGATAGAATATAATAGGTTGATGTCTGTCTCTGTTCGCTTTCGGTTTTCTAAAATTTCAATTGGTTGGATAGTTCAATTTAGATCGCATGTATTCATGGATAGCCTGCTTGCTGCAGGACTGAGTAATATTGCGAAATTGAAAAATTAGCATATTTTGCTGCGTGGTTATGGGAGTGCTAAAATGATCCCATGACTTCTGGGAAAAATCAAGGAATGGCTCTATATATTGACATAATAACCTTAATTGATTTGAAAATTCAATTCGAAAAGTTATTTGATTGAGATTGCTTTTTGATTGTTGTTTTCTATGTCTGTAAGAAGTACCTGATGTCTTTAGCGGATATTTTGGGAAAAATATACTGCGCCCCAATCGCAAGAATTTCATGATTACACGAATTCACGTGATAGAATATAATAGGTTGACTTCTGTCTCTGTTCTCTGTCGGTTTTTTAAAATTTCAATTGGCTGAATAGTTTAATTTAGATCGCATGTATCTATGGATAGCCTGCTCGCTGCAAGACTGGGTAATATTGCGGAATTGAAAAATTAGCATATTTTGCTGCGTGGTTATGGGAGTGCTAAAATGATCTCATGACTCCTGTGAACAATCAAGGAATAGCTCTATATATTGACATAATAACCTTAATTGATTTGAAAATTTAATTCGAAGAGTTATTCGATTAAGATTGCATTTTGATTGTTGTTTTCAATGTCTATAAAAAATACCTGATGTCATCAGATGATATTTCGAGGAAAATATACTGCGCCCCAATCGCAAGAATTTCATGATTACACGAATTCACGTGATAGAATATAATAGGTTGATTTCTGTCTATGTTCGCTTTCGGTTTTTAAAAATTCCAATTGGCTGAACAGTTCAATTCAGATAGCATGTATTCATGTATAACTTGCTCGCTGCAGGACTGGGTAATATTGTGAGATTCAAAAATCAGCATATTTTGCTGCGTGGTTATAGGAGTGCTAAAATGATCTCATGACTCCTGGGAAAAATCAAGGAATGGTTCTATATATAGACCTAATAACGTTAATTGATTCCAAAATTTAATTCGAAAAGTTATTCTATTGAGATTTTATTTTGATTGATGTTTTCAATGTCTGTAAGAAATACTTGATGTCTTCAGTAATATTTCGGAAAAAATATACTGCGCCCCAATCGCAAGAATCTCATAAGTACACGAATTCGCGTGATAGAATATAATAGGTTGATGTCTGTCTCTGTTCGCTTTCGGTTTTCTAAAATTTCAATTGGTTGGATAGTTCAATTTAGATCGCATGTATTCATGGATAGCCTGCTTGCTGCAGGACTGAGTAATATTGCGAAATTGAAAAATCAGCATATTTTGCTGCGTGGTTATGGGAGTGCTAAAATGATCCCATGACTTCTGGGAAAAATCAAGGAATGGCTCTATATATTGACATAGTAACCTTAATTGATTTGAAAATTCAATTCGAAAAGTTATTTGATTGAGATTGCTTTTTGATTGTTGTTTTCTATGTCTGTAAGAAGTACCTGATGTCTTTAGCGGATATTTCGGGAAAAATATACTGCGCCCCAATCGCAAGAATTTCATGATTACACGAATTCACGTGATAGAATATAATAGGTTGATTTCTGTCTATGTTCGCTTTCGGTTTTTGAAAATTTCAATTGGCTGAACAGTTCAATTTAGATAGCATGTATTCATGAATAACTTGCTCGCTGCAGGACTGGGTAATATTGTGAGATTAAAAAATCAGTATATTTTGCTGCGTGGTTATAGGAGTGCAAAAATGATCTCATGACTCCTGAGAAAAATCAAGGAATGGCTCTATATATAGACCTAATAAAGTTAATTGATTCCAAAATTTAATTCGAAAAGTTATTCTATTGAGATTTTATTTTGATTGATGTTTTCAATGTCTGGAAGAAATACCTGATGTCTTCAGATGATATTTCGGAAAAAATATACTGCGCCCCAATCGCAAGAATCTCATAATTACACGAATTCGCGTGATAGAATATAATAGGTTGATTTCTGTCTCTGTTCGCTTTCGGTTTTTTAAAATTTCGAATCGCTGAACATTTCAATTCAGATCGCATGTATTCATGAATAACTTGCTCGCTGCAGGACTGGGTAATATTGTGAGATTCAAAAATCAGCATATTTCGCTGCGTTGTTATAGGAGTGCTAAAATGATCTTATGACTCCTGGGAAAAATCAAGGAATGGCTCTATATATTGACATAATAACGTTAACTGATTTGAAAATTCAATTTGAAAAACTATTCTATTGAGATTGCATTTTGATTGATGTTTTCAATTTCTGTAAGAAATACCTGATGTCTTCAGATGATATTTCGGGAAAAATATACTGCGCCCTAATCGCAAGAATCTCATAATTACACGAATTCACGTGATAGAATAAAATAGGTTGATTCCTGTCTTTGTTCGCTTTCGGTTTTTTAAAATTTCAATTGGCTGAATAGTTCAATTAAGATTGCATGTATTCATGGATAGCCTGCTCGCTTCAGAACTGGGTAATATTGCGAAATTGAAAAATCGGCATATTTTGCTGCGTAGTTATAGGAGTGCTGAAATGATCTCATGACTCCCGGGGAAAATCAAGGAATGGCTCTATATATTGACATAATAACGTCAATCGATTTGAAAATTGAATTCGAAAAGTTATGGGATTGAGATTGCGTTTTGATTGTTGTTTTTAATGTCTGTAAAAAATACCTGATGTCATTAGATGATATTTCGAGGAAAAAATACTGCGCCCCAATCGCAAGAATTTCATGATTACACGAATTCGCGTGATAGAATATAAGAGGTTGATTTCCGTATCTATTCGCTTTCGGTTATTTAAAATTTTAATTCGCTGAATAGTTAAATTTAGATCGCAAGTATTCATGGATAACCTGCCCGCTACAGAACTTGGTAATATTGCAAAATTGAAAAATCAGCATATTTTGCTGCGTGGTTACAAGAGTGCTGAAACAATTTCATGACTCCTGGGAAAAATCAAGGAGTAGCTCTATACCTTGACATAATAACGGTAATTGATTTGAATATTTAATTCGAAAAGTTATTTTATTGAGATTGCATTTTGATTGATGTTTTCAATGTCTGTAAGAAATACCTGATGTCTTCAGATGATATTTCGTGAAAAATATACTGCGCCCCGATCGCAAGAATCTCATGATTACACGAATTCACGTGATAGAATATAATAGGTTGATGTCTGTCTCTGTTCGCTTTCGGTTTTCTAAAATTTCAATTGGCTGAATAGTTCAATTTAGATCGCATGTATTCATGGATAGCCTGCTCGCTGCAGAACCGGGTAATATTGCGAAATTGAAAAATTAGCATATTTTGCTGCGTGGTTATAGGAGTGCTAAAATGATCTCATGACCCCCGGGAAAAATCAAGGAATAGCTCTATATATTGTCATAATAACGTTAATTGATTTAAAAATTCAATTCGAAAAGTTATTCGATTAAGATTGCATTTTGATTGTTGTTTTCAATGTCTGTAAAAAATACCTGATGTCATCAGATGATATTTCGAGGAAAATATACTGCGCCCCAATCGCAAGAATTTCATGATTGCACAAATTCACGTGATAGAATATAAGAGGTTGATTTCCGTATCTATTCGCTTTCGGTTATTTAAAATTTTAATTCGCTGAATACTTAAATTTAGATCGCAAGTATTCATGGATAACCTGCCCGCTACAGGGCTTGGTAATATTGCAAAATTAAAAACTCAGCATATTTTGCTGCGTGGTTACAAGAGGGCTGATACAAATTTATGACTCCTGGGAAAAATCAAGGAGTAGCTCTATACCTCGACATAATAACGTTAATTGATTTGAAAATTTAATTCGAAAAGTTATTTTATTGAGATTGCATTTTGATTGTTGTTTTCAATGTCTGTAAGAAGTACCTGATGTCTTTAGCGGATATTTCAAGAAAAATATACTGCGCCTCAATCGCAAGAATCTCATGATTACACGAATTCATGTAATAGAATATGAGAGGTTGATTTCTGTCTCTGTTCGCTTTCGGTTTTTTAAAATTTCAATTGGCTGAATAGTTCAATTTAGATCTCATGTATTCATGAATAACCTGCTCGCTGCAGGACTGGGTAATATTGTGAGATTGAAAAATCAGCATATCTTGCTGCGTGGTTATGAGAGTGCTGAAATGATCTCATGACTCCTGGGAAAAATCAAGGAATGGCTCTATATATAGAGACCTAATAACGTTAATTGATTCCAAAATTTAATTCGAAAAGTTATTCCATTGAGATTGCATATTGATTGTCTTTTTCAATGTCTGTAAGAAATACCTGATGTCTTCAGATGATATTTCGTGAAAAATATACTGCGCCCCAATCGCAAGAATCTCATGATTACACGAATTCACGTGATAAAATATAATAGGTTGATTTCTGTCTCTGTTCGCTGTCGGTTTTTTAAAATTTCAATTGGCTGAATAGTTCAATTTAGATCGCATGTATCCATGGATAGCCTGCTCGCTGCAGGACTGGGTAATATTGCGGAATTGAAAAATTAGCATATTTTGCTGCGTAGTCATAAATGTGCTAAAATGATCTCATGACTCCTGGGAACAATCAAGGAATAGCTCTATATATTGACATAATAACCTTAATTGATTTGAAAATTTAATTCGAAGAGTTATTCGATTAAGATTGCATTTTGATTGTTGTTTTCAATGTCTGTAAAAAATACCTGATGTCATCAGATGATATTTCGAGGAAAACATACTGCGCCCCAATCGCAAGAATCTCATGATTACACGAATTCACGTAATGGAATATAATAGGTTGATGTCTGTCTCTGTTCGCTTCCGGTTTTCAAAAATTCCTATTGGTTGAATAGTTCAATTTAGATCGCATGTATTCATGGATAGCCTGCTCGCTGCAGGACTGGGTAATATTGCGAAATTGAAAAATCAGCATATTTTGCTGCGTGGTTATAGGAGTGCTAAAATGATCCCATGACTCCTGGGAAAAATCAAGGAATGGCTCTATATATTAACATAATAACCTTAATTGATTTGAAAATTCAATTCGAAAAGTTATTCGATTGATATTGCTTTTTGATTGTTGTTTTCTATGTCTGTAAGAAGTACCTGATGTCTTTAGCGGATATGTCGGGAAAAATATATTGCGCCTCAATCGCAAGAATCTCATGATTACACGAATTCATGTAATAACATATGAGAGGTTGATTTCTGTCTCTGTTCGCTCTCGGTTCTTTAAAATTTCAATTCGCTGAACATTTCAATTTAGATCGCATGTATTCATGAATAACTTGCTCGCTGCAGGACTGGGTAATATTTTGAGATTCAAAAATCAGCATATTTTACTGCGTTGTTATAGGAGTGCTAAAATGATCTTATGACTCCTGGAAAAAATCAAGGAATGGCTCTATATATTGACATAATAACGTTAACTGATTTGAAAATTCAATTTGAAAAACTATTCTATAGAGATTGCATTTTGATTGATGTTTTCAATGTCTGTAAAAAATACCTGATGTCATCAGATGATATTTCGAGGAAAAAATACTGCGCCCCAATCGCAAAAATTTCATGATTACACGAATTTACGTGATAGAATATAAAAGGTTGATTTCCGTATCTATTCGGTTTCGGTTATTTAAAATTTAAATTCGCTGAATAGTTAATTTAGATCGCAAGTATTCATGGATAACCTGCCCGCTACAGGACTTGGTAATATTGAAAATTGAAAAATCAGCATATTTTGCTGCGTGGTTACAAGAGTGCTGAAACAAATTCATGACTCCTGGGAAAAATCAAGGAGTAGCTCTATACCTTGACATAATAACGTTAATTGATTTGCAAATTCAATTCGAAAAGTTATTCGATTGAGATTGCATTTTGATTGTTGTTTTCAATGTCTGTAAAAAATACCTGATGTCATCAGATGATATTTCGAGGAAAATATACTGCGCCCCGATCGCAAGAATTTCATGATTACACGAATTCACCTGATAGAATATGAGAGGTTGATTTCCGTATCTTTTCGCTTTCTGTTATTCAAAATATTAATTCGCTGAATAGTTAAATTTAGATCGCAAGAATTTATGGATAACCTGCCCGCTACAGAACTTGGTAATATTTCAAAATTGAAAAATCAGCATATTTTGCTGCGTGGTTACGAGAGTGCTGAACTCAATTCATGACTCCTGGGAAAAATCAAGGAGTAGCTCTATACCTTGACATAATAACGTTAATTGATTTGAAAATTTAATTCGAAAAGTTATTTTATTGAGATTGCATTTTGATTGTTGTTTTCAATGTCTGTAAGAAGTACCTGATGTCTTTAGCGGATATTTCGGAAAAAATATACTGCGCCCCAATCGCAAGAATCTCATAATTACACGAATTCGCGTGATAGAATATAATAGCGTTGATTTCTGTCTCTGTTCGCTTTCGGTTTTTTAAAATTTCAATTCGCTGAACATTTCAATTCAGATTGCATGTATTCATGAATAACTTGCTCGATGCAGGACTGGGTAATATTGTGAGATTCAAAAATCAGCATATTTTGCTGCGTTGTTATAGGAGTGCTAAAATGATCTAATGACTCCTGGGAAAAATCAAGGAATGGCTCTATATATTGACATAATAACGTTAACTGATTTGAAAATTCAATTTGAAAAACTATTCTATTGAGATTGCATTTTGATTGATGTTTTCAATTTCTGTAAGAAATACCTGATGTCTTCAGATGATATTTCGGGAAAAATATACTGCGCCCTAATCGCAAGAATCTCATAATTACACGAATTCACGTGATAGAATATAATAGGTTGATTTCTGTCTTTGTTCGCTTTCGGTTTTTGAAAATTTCAATTGGCTGAACAGTTCAATTTAGATAGCATGTATTCATGAATAACTTGCTCGCTGCAGGACTGGGTAATACTGTGAGATTAAAAAATCAGCATATTTTGCTGCGTGGTTATAGGAGTGCAAAAATGATCTCATGACTCCTGAGAAAAATCAAGGAATGGCTCTATATATAGACATAATAACGTTAATTGATTCCAAAATTTAATTCGAAAAGTTATTCTATTGAGATTTTATTTTGATTGATGTTTTCAATGTCTGTAAGAAATACCTGATGTCTTCAGATGATATTTCGGAAAAAATATACTGCGCCCCAATCGCAAAAATCTCATAATTACACGAATTCGCGTGATAGAGTATAAGAGGTTGATTTCTGTCTCTGTTCGCTTTCGGTTTTTTAAAATTTCAATTCGCTGAACATTTCAATTCAGATCGCATGTATTCATGAATAACTTGCTCGCTGCAGGACTGGGTAATATTGTGAGATTCAAAAATCAGCATATTTTGCTGCGTAGTTATAGGAGTGCTGAAATGATCTCATGACTCCCGGGGAAAATCAAGGAATGGCTCTATATATTGACATAATAACGTTAATCGATTTGAAAATTCAATTCGAAAAGTTATGGGATTGAGATTGCGTTTTGATTGTTGTTTTCAATGTCTGTAAAAAATACCTGATGTCATCAGATGATATTTCGAGGAAAAAATATTGCGCCCCATTCGCAAGAATTTCATGATTACACGAATTCACGTGATAGAATATAAGAGGTTGATTTCCGTATCTATTCGCTTTCGGTTATTTAAAATTTTAATTCGCTGAATAGTTTGATTTAGATCGCAAGTTTTCATGGATAACCTGCCCGCTACAGTACTGGGTAATATTGTAAGATTAAAAAATCAGCATTTTTTGCTGCGTGGTTATAGGAGTGCTGAAATGATCTCATGACTCCCGGGGAAAATCAATGAATTGCTCTATATATTGACATAATAACGTTAATTGATTTGAAAATTCAATTCGAAAAGTTATTCGATTGAGATTGCATTTTGATTGTTGTTTTCAATGTCTGTAAAAAATACCTGATGTCATCAGATGATATTTCGAGGAAAATATACTGCGCCCCAATCGCAAGAATTTCATGATTACACGAATTCACGTGATAGAATATGAGAGGTTGATTTCCGTATCTTTTCGCTTTCTGTTATTTAAAATATTAATTCGCTGAATAGTTAAATTTAGATCGCAAGTATTCATGGATAACCTGCCCGCTACAGAACTTGGTAATATTGCAAAATTGAAAAATCAGCATATTTTGCTGCGTGGTTACAAGAGTGCTGAAACAATTTCATGACTCCTGGGAAAAATCAAGGAGTAGCTCTATACCTTGACATAATAACGGTAATTGATTGGAATATTTAATTCGAAAAGTTATTTTATTGAGATTGCATTTTGATTGATGTTTTCAATGTCTGTAAGAAATACCTGATGTCTTCAGATGATATTTCGTGAAAAATATACTGCGCCCCAATCGCAAGAATCTCATGATTACACGAATTCATGTAATAGAATATGAGAGGTTGATTTCTGTCTCTGTTCGCTTTCGGTTTTTAAAAATTTCAATTGGCTGAACAGTTCAATTCAGATAGCATGTATTCATGAATAACTTGCTCGCTGCAGGACTGGGTAATAATGTGAGATTCAAAAATCAGCATATTTTGCTGCGTGGTTATAGGAGTGCTAAAATGATCTCATGACTCCTGGGAAAAATCAAGGAATGGTTCTATATATAGACCTAATAACGTTAATTGATTCCAAAATTTAATTCAAAAAGTTATTCTATTGAGATTTTATTTTGATTGATGTTTTCAATGTCTGTAAGAAATACTTGATGTCTTCAGATAATATTTCGGAAAAAATATACTGCGCCCCAATCGCAAGAATCTCATAAGTACACGAATTCGCGTGATAGAATATAATAGGTTGATGTCTGTCTCTGTTCGCTTTCGGTTTTCTAAAATTTCAATTGGTTGGATAGTTCAATATAGATCGCATGTATTCATGGATAGCCTGCTTGCTGCAGGACTGAGTAATATTGCGAAATTGAAAAATTAGCATATTTTGCTGCGTGGTTATGGGAGTGCTAAAATGATCCCATGACTTCTGGGAAAAATCAAGGAATGGCTCTATATATTGACATAATAACCTTAATTGATTTGAAAATTCAATTCGAAAAGTTATTTGATTGAGATTGCTTTTTGATTGTTGTTTTCTATGTCTGTAAGAAGTACCTGATGTCTTTAGCGGATATTTTGGGAAAAATATACTGCGCCCCAATCGCAAGAATTTCATGATTACACGAATTCACGTGATAGAATATAATAGGTTGACTTCTGTCTCTGTTCTCTGTCGGTTTTTTAAAATTTCAATTGGCTGAATAGTTTAATTTAGATCGCATGTATCTATGGATAGCCTGCTCGCTGCAAGACTGGGTAATATTGCGGAATTGAAAAATTAGCATATTTTGCTGCGTGGTTATGGGAGTGCTAAAATGATCTCATGACTCCTGTGAACAATCAAGGAATAGCTCTATATATTGACATAATAACCTTAATTGATTTGAAAATTTAATTCGAAGAGTTATTCGATTAAGATTGCATTTTGATTGTTGTTTTCAATGTCTATAAAAAATACCTGATGTCATCAGATGATATTTCGAGGAAAATATACTGCGCCCCAATCGCAAGAATTTCATGATTACACGAATTCACGTGATAGAATATAATAGGTTGATTTCTGTCTATGTTCGCTTTCGGTTTTTAAAAATTTCAATTGGCTGAACAGTTCAATTCAGATAGCATGTATTCATGAATAACTTGCTCGCTGCAGGACTGGGTAATATTGTGAGATTCAAAAATCAGCATATTTTGCTGCGTGGTTATAGGAGTGCTAAAATGATCTCATGACTCCTGGGAAAAATCAAGGAATGGTTCTATATATAGACCTAATAACGTTAATTGATTCCAAAATTTAATTCGAAAAGTTATTCTATTGAGATTTTATTTTGATTGATGTTTTCAATGTCTGTAAGAAATACTTGATGTCTTCAGATAATATTTCGGAAAAAATATACTGCGCCCCAATCGCAAGAATCTCATAAGTACACGAATTCGCGTGATAGAATATAATAGGTTGATGTCTGTCTCTGTTCGCTTTCGGTTTTCTAAAATTTCAATTGGTTGGATAGTTCAATTTAGATCGCATGTATTCATGGATAGCCTGCTTGCTGCAGGACTGAGTAATATTGCGAAATTGAAAAATCAGCATATTTTGCTGCGTGGTTATGGGAGTGCTAAAATGATCCCATGACTTCTGGGAAAAATCAAGGAATGGCTCTATATATTGACATAGTAACCTTAATTGATTTGAAAATTCAATTCGAAAAGTTATTTGATTGAGATTGCTTTTTGATTGTTGTTTTCTATGTCTGTAAGAAGTACCTGATGTCTTTAGCGGATATTTCGGGAAAAATATACTGCGCCCCAATCGCAAGAATTTCATGATTACACGAATTCACGTGATAGAATATAATAGGTTGATTTCTGTCTATGTTCGCTTTCGGTTTTTGAAAATTTCAATTGGCTGAACAGTTCAATTTAGATAGCATGTATTCATGAATAACTTGCTCGCTGCAGGACTGGGTAATATTGTGAGATTAAAAAATCAGTATATTTTGCTGCGTGGTTATAGGAGTGCAAAAATGATCTCATGACTCCTGAGAAAAATCAAGGAATGGCTCTATATATAGACCTAATAAAGTTAATTGATTCCAAAATTTAATTCGAAAAGTTATTCTATTGAGATTTTATTTTGATTGATGTTTTCAATGTCTGGAAGAAATACCTGATGTCTTCAGATGATATTTCGGAAAAAATATACTGCGCCCCAATCGCAAGAATCTCATAATTACACGAATTCGCGTGATAGAATATAATAGGTTGATTTCTGTCTCTGTTCGCTTTCGGTTTTTTAAAATTTCGAATCGCTGAACATTTCAATTCAGATCGCATGTATTCATGAATAACTTGCTCGCTGCAGGACTGGGTAATATTGTGAGATTCAAAAATCAGCATATTTCGCTGCGTTGTTATAGGAGTGCTAAAATGATCTTATGACTCCTGGGAAAAATCAAGGAATGGCTCTATATATTGACATAATAACGTTAACTGATTTGAAAATTCAATTTGAAAAACTATTCTATTGAGATTGCATTTTGATTGATGTTTTCAATTTCTGTAAGAAATACCTGATGTCTTCAGATGATATTTCGGGAAAAATATACTGCGCCCTAATCGCAAGAATCTCATAATTACACGAATTCACGTGATAGAATAAAATAGGTTGATTCCTGTCTTTGTTCGCTTTCGGTTTTTTAAAATTTCAATTGGCTGAATAGTTCAATTAAGATTGCATGTATTCATGGATAGCCTGCTCGCTTCAGAACTGGGTAATATTGCGAAATTGAAAAATCGGCATATTTTGCTGCGTAGTTATAGGAGTGCTGAAATGATCTCATGACTCCCGGGGAAAATCAAGGAATGGCTCTATATATTGACATAATAACGTCAATCGATTTGAAAATTGAATTCGAAAAGTTATGGGATTGAGATTGCGTTTTGATTGTTGTTTTTAATGTCTGTAAAAAATACCTGATGTCATTAGATGATATTTCGAGGAAAAAATACTGCGCCCCAATCGCAAGAATTTCATGATTACACGAATTCGCGTGATAGAATATAAGAGGTTGATTTCCGTATCTATTCGCTTTCGGTTATTTAAAATTTTAATTCGCTGAATAGTTAAATTTAGATCGCAAGTATTCATGGATAACCTGCCCGCTACAGAACTTGGTAATATTGCAAAATTGAAAAATCAGCATATTTTGCTGCGTGGTTACAAGAGTGCTGAAACAATTTCATGACTCCTGGGAAAAATCAAGGAGTAGCTCTATACCTTGACATAATAACGGTAATTGATTTGAATATTTAATTCGAAAAGTTATTTTATTGAGATTGCATTTTGATTGATGTTTTCAATGTCTGTAAGAAATACCTGATGTCTTCAGATGATATTTCGTGAAAAATATACTGCGCCCTGATCGCAAGAATCTCATGATTACACGAATTCACGTGATAGAATATAATAGGTTGATGTCTGTCTCTGTTCGCTTTCGGTTTTCTAAAATTTCAATTAGCTGAATAGTTCAATTTAGATCGCATGTATTCATGGATAGCCTGCTCGCTGCAGAACCGGGTAATATTGCGAAATTGAAAAATTAGCATATTTTGCTGCGTGGTTATAGGAGTGCTAAAATGATCTCATGACCCCCGGGAAAAATCAAGGAATGGCTCTATATATTGTCATAATAACGTTAATTGATTTAAAAATTCAATTCGAAAAGTTATTCGATTAAGATTGCATTTTGATTGTTGTTTTCAATGTCTGTAAAAAATACCTGATGTCATCAGATGATATTTCGAGGAAAATATACTGCGCCCCAATCGCAAGAATTTCATGATTGCACAAATTCACGTGATAGAATATAAGAGGTTGATTTCCGTATCTATTCGCTTTCGGTTATTTAAAATTTTAATTCGCTGAATACTTAAATTTAGATCGCAAGTATTCATGGATAACCTGCCCGCTACAGGGCTTGGTAATATTGCAAAATTAAAAACTCAGCATATTTTGCTGCGTGGTTACAAGAGGGCTGATACAAATTTATGACTCCTGGGAAAAATCAAGGAGTAGCTCTATACCTCGACATAATAACGTTAATTGATTTGAAAATTTAATTCGAAAAGTTATTTTATTGAGATTGCATTTTGATTGTTGTTTTCAATGTCTGTAAGAAGTACCTGATGTCTTTAGCGGATATTTCAAGAAAAATATACTGCGCCTCAATCGCAAGAATCTCATGATTACACGAATTCATGTAATAGAATATGAGAGGTTGATTTCTGTCTCTGTTCGCTTTCGGTTTTTTAAAATTTCAATTGGCTGAATAGTTCAATTTAGATCTCATGTATTCATGAATAACCTGCTCGCTGCAGGACTGGGTAATATTGTGAGATTGAAAAATCAGCATATCTTGCTGCGTGGTTATGAGAGTGCTGAAATGATCTCATGACTCCTGGGAAAAATCAAGGAATGGCTCTATATATAGAGACCTAATAACGTTAATTGATTCCAAAATTTAATTCGAAAAGTTATTCCATTGAGATTGCATATTGATTGTCTTTTTCAATGTCTGTAAGAAATACCTGATGTCTTCAGATGATATTTCGTGAAAAATATACTGCGCCCCAATCGCAAGAATCTCATGATTACACGAATTCACGTGATAAAATATAATAGGTTGATTTCTGTCTCTGTTCGCTGTCGGTTTTTTAAAATTTCAATTGGCTGAATAGTTCAATTTAGATCGCATGTATCCATGGATAGCCTGCTCGCTGCAGGACTGGGTAATATTGCGGAATTGAAAAATTAGCATATTTTGCTGCGTAGTCATAAATGTGCTAAAATGATCTCATGACTCCTGGGAACAATCAAGGAATAGCTCTATATATTGACATAATAACCTTAATTGATTTGAAAATTTAATTCGAAGAGTTATTCGATTAAGATTGCATTTTGATTGTTGTTTTCAATGTCTGTAAAAAATACCTGATGTCATCAGATGATATTTCGAGGAAAACATACTGCGCCCCAATCGCAAGAATCTCATGATTACACGAATTCACGTGATGGAATATAATAGGTTGACGTCTGTCTCTGTTCGCTTCCGGTTTTCAAAAATTCCTATTGGTTGAATAGTTCAATTTAGATCGCATGTATTCATGGATAGCCTGCTCGCTGCAGGACTGGGTAATATTGCGAAATTGAAAAATCAGCATATTTTGCTGCGTGGTTATAGGAGTGCTAAAATGATCCCATGACTCCTGGGAAAAATCAAGGAATGGCTCTATATATTAACATAATAACCTTAATTGATTTGAAAATTCAATTCGAAAAGTTATTCGATTGATATTGCTTTTTGATTGTTGTTTTCTATGTCTGTAAGAAGTACCTGATGTCTTTAGCGGATATGTCGGGAAAAATATATTGCGCCTCAATCGCAAGAATCTCATGATTACACGAATTCATGTAATAACATATGAGAGGTTGATTTCTGTCTCTGTTCGCTCTCGGTTCTTTAAAATTTCAATTCGCTGAACATTTCAATTTAGATCGCATGTATTCATGAATAACTTGCTCGCTGCAGGACTGGGTAATATTTTGAGATTCAAAAATCAGCATATTTTACTGCGTTGTTATAGGAGTGCTAAAATGATCTTATGACTCCTGGAAAAAATCAAGGAATGGCTCTATATATTGACATAATAACGTTAACTGATTTGAAAATTCAATTTGAAAAACTATTCTATAGAGATTGCATTTTGATTGATGTTTTCAATGTCTGTAAAAAATACCTGATGTCATCAGATGATATTTCGAGGAAAAAATACTGCGCCCCAATCGCAAAAATTTCATGATTACACGAATTTACGTGATAGAATATAAAAGGTTGATTTCCGTATCTATTCGGTTTCGGTTATTTAAAATTTAAATTCGCTGAATAGTTAGTTTAGATCGCAAGTATTCATGGATAACCTGCCCGCTACAGGACTTGGTAATATTGAAAATTGAAAAATCAGCATATTTTGCTGCGTGGTTACAAGAGTGCTGAAACAAATTCATGACTCCTGGGAAAAATCAAGGAGTAGCTCTATACCTTGACATAATAACGTTAATTGATTTGCAAATTCAATTCGAAAAGTTATTCGATTGAGATTGCATTTTGATTGTTTTTTTCAATGTCTGTAAAAAATACCTGATGTCATCAGATGATATTTCGAGGAAAATATACTGCGCCCCGATCGCAAGAATTTCATGATTACACGAATTCACCTGATAGAATATGAGAGGTTGATTTCCGTATCTTTTCGCTTTCTGTTATTTAAAAAGTTTAATTCGCTGAATAGTTAAATTTAGATCGCAAGAATTTATGGATAACCTGCCCGCTACAGAACTTGGTAATATTTCAAAATTGAAAAATCAGCATATTTTGCTGCGTGGTTACGAGAGTGCTGAACTCAATTCATGACTCCTGGGAAAAATCAAGGAGTAGCTCTATACCTTGACATAATAACGTTAATTGATTTGAAAATTTAATTCGAAAAGTTATTTTATTGAGATTGCATTTTGATTGTTGTTTTCAATGTCTGTAAGAAGTACCTGATGTCTTTAGCGGATATTTCGGGAAAAATATACTGCGCCTCAATCGCAAGAATCTCATGAGTACACGAATTCATGTAATAAAATATGAGAGGGTGATTTCTGTCTCTGTTCGCTTTCGGATTTTTAAAAATTCAATTCGCTGAACAGTTCAATTTAGATCGCATGTATTCATGAATAACTTGCTCGCTGCAGGACTGGGTAATAGTGTGAGATTCAAAAATCAGCATATTTTGCTGCGTTGTTATAGGAGTGCTAAAATGATCTCATGACTCCTGGGAACAATCAAGGAATAGCTCTATATATTGACATTATAACCTTAATTGATTCCAAAATTTAATTCGAAAAGTTATTCTTTTGAGATTTTATTTTGATTGATGTTTTCAATGTCTGTAAGAAATACCTGATGTCTTCAGATGATATTTCGTGAAAAATATACTGCGCCCCAATGTCAAGAATCTCATGATTACACGAATTCACGTGATAGAATATAATAGGTTGATGTCTGTCTCTGTTCGCTTTCGGTTTCCTAAAATTTCAATTGGCTGAATAGTTCAATTTCCATCGCATGTATTCATGGTTAGCCTGCTCGCTGCAGGACTGGGTAATATTGCGAAATTGAAAAATAAGCATATTTTGCTGCGTGGTTATAGAAGTGCTAAAGAATCTCATGACGCCCGGGGAAAATCAAGGAATGGCTCTAAATATTGACATGATAACGTTAATTGATTAAAAATTTAATTCGAAAAGTTATTCGATTGAGATTGATTTTGATTGTTGTTTTCAATGTCTGTAAAAAATACCTGATGTCATCAGATGATATTTCGAGGAATATATACTGCGCCCCAATCGCAAGAATTTCATGATTGCACGAATTCACGTGATAGAATATAAGAGGTTGATTTCCGTATCTATTCGCTTTCGGTTATTTTAAATTTTAAATCGCTGAATAGTTTAATTTAGATCGCAAGTATTCATGGATATCCTGCCCGCTACAGGACTTGGTAATATTGCAAAATTAAAAACTCAGCATATTTTGCTGCGTGGTTACAAGAGTGCTGGTACAAATTCATGACTCCTGGGAAAAATTAAGAAGTAGCTCTATACCTCGACATAATAACGTTAATTGATTTGAAAATTTAATTCGAAAAGTTATTTTATTGAGATTGCATTTTGATTGTTGTTTTCAATGTCTGTAAGAAGTACCTGATGTCTTTAGCGGATATTTCGGGAAAAATATACTGCGCCTCAATCGGAAGAATCTCATCAGTACACGAATTCATGTAATAGAATATGAGAGGTTGATTTCTGTCTCTGTTCGTTTTCGGTATTTTAAAATTTCAATTGGCTGAATAGTTCAGTTTAGATCTCGTGTATTCATGGATAACCTGCTCGCTGCAGGACTGGGTAATATTGTGAGATTGAAAAATCAGCATATCTTGCTGCGAGGTTATGAGAGTGCTAAAATGATCTCATGACTCCTGGGAAAAATCAAGGAATAGCTCTATATATAGAGACCTAATAACGTTAATTGATTCCAAAATTTAATTCGAAAAGTTATTCTATTGAGATTGCATATTGATTGTCTTTTTCAATGTCTGTAAGAAATACCTGATGTGTTCAGATGATATTTCGGGAAAAATATACTGCGCCCCAATCGCTAGAATCTCATGATTACACGAATTCACGTGATAGAATATCATAGGTTGATTTCTGTCTTTGTTCGCTTTCGGTTTTTTAAAATTTCAATAAGCTGAATAGTTCAATTTAGATCGCATGTATCCATGGATAGCCTGCTCGCTGCAAGACTGGGTAATATTGCGAAATTGAAAAATTAGCATATTTTGCTGCGTAGTCATAAGAGTGCTAAATCGATCTCATGACTCCTAGGAACAATCACAGAATAGCTCTATATATTGACATTATAACCTTAATTGATTTGAAAATTTAATTCGAAGAGTTATTCGATTGAGATTGCATTTTGATTGTTGTTTTCAATATCTGTAAAAAATACCTGATGTCTTTAGCGGATATTTAGGGAACAATACACTGCGCCTTAATCGCAAGAATCTCATGATTACACGAATTCATGTAATAGAATATGAGAGGTTGATTTCTGTCTCTGTTCGCTTTCGGTTTTTTAAAATTTCAATTGGCTGAATAGTTCAATTTAGATCGCATGTATTCATGGATAACTTGCTCGCTTCAGGACTGGGTAATATTGTGAGATTAAAAAATCAGCATATTTTGCTGCGTGGTTATAAGAGTGCTAAAATGATCTCATGACTCCTAGGAAAAATCAAGGAATAGCTCTATATATTGACATAATAACCTTAAATGATTTGAAAATTCAATTTGAAAAAATATTCCATTGAGATTGCATTTTGATTGATGTTTTCAATGTCTGTAAGAAATACCTGATGTCTTCAGATGATATTTCGTGAAAAATATACTGCGCCCCAATCGCAAGAATCTTATGATTACACGAATTCACGTGATAGAATATAATAGGTTGATGTCTGTCTCTGTTCGCTTTCGGTTTTCTAAAATTTCAATTGGCTGAATAGTTCAATTTAAATCGCATGTATTCATGGTTAGCCTGCTCGCTGCAGGACTGGGTAATATTGCGAAATTGAAAAATTAGCATATTTTGCTGCGTGGTTATAGGAGTGCTAAAATAATCTCATGACGCCCGGGGAAAATCAAGGAATGGCTCTATATATTGACATAATAACGTTAATTGATTAAAAAATTCAATTCGAAAAGTTATTCGATTGAGATTGCATTTTGATTGTTGTATTCAATGTATGTAAAAAATACCTGATGTCTTTAGCGCATATTTGGGGAAAAATATACTGCGCCTCAATCGCAAGCATCTCATGATTACACGAATTCACGTGATAGAATATAACAGGTTGATTTCTGTCTTTGTTCGCTTTCGGTTTTTTAAAATTTCAATTCGCTGAACAGTTCAATTTAGATCGCATGTCTTCATGAATAACTTGCTCGCTGCAAGACTGGGTAATATTGTGAGATTAAAAAATCAGCATTTTTTGCTGCGTGGTTATAGGAGTGCTAAAATGATCTCATGACTCCTGGGAAAAATCAAGGAATGGCTCTATATATTATCATAATAACCTTACCTGATTTGAAAATTTAATTCGAAAAGTTATTTTATTAAGATTGCATTTTGATTGTTGTTTTCAATGTCTGTAAGAAGTACCTGATGTCTTTAGCGGATATTTAGGGAACAATATACTGCGCCTCAATCGCAAGAATCTCATGATTACACGAATTCATGTAATAGAATATGAGAGGTTGATTTCTGTTTCTGTTCGCTTTCGGTTTTTAAAAATATCAATTGGCTGAATAGTTCAATTTAGATCGCAAGAATGCATGGATAACCTGCCCGCTACAGAACTTGGTAATATTGCAAAATTGAAAAAGCAGCATATTTTGCTGCGTGGTTACCAAAGTGCTGAAACAAATTCATAACTCCTGGGAGAAATCAAGAAGTAGCTCTATACCTTGACACAATAACGTTAATTGATTTGAAAATTTAATTCGAAAAGTTATTTTATTGAGATTGCATTTTGATCGTTGTTTTCAATGTCTGTAAGAAGTACCTGATGTCTTTAGCGGATATTTCGGGAAAAATATACTGCGCCTCAATCGCAAGAATCTCATGATTACACGAATACATGTAACAGCATATGAGAGGTTGAATTCTGTCTCTGTTCGCTTTCGGTTTTTTAAAATTTCAATTGGCTAAATAGTTCAATTGAGATCGCATGTATTCATTGATAACCTGCTCGCTGCAGGACTGTGTAAGATTGTGAGATTGAAAAATCAGCATATGTTGCTGCGTGGTTATGAGAGTGCTAAAATGATCTCATGACTCCTGGGAAAAATCAAGGAATGGCTCTATATATAGAGACTTAATAACGTTAATTGATTCCAAAATTTAATTCGAAAAGTTATTCTATTGAGATTGCATTTTGATTGTCTTTTTAAATGTCTGTAAGAAATACCTGATGTCATCAGATGATATTTCGAGGAAAATCTACTGCGCTCCAATCGCAAGAATTTCATGATTACACGAATTCACGTGATAGAATATAATAGGTTGATTTCTGTCTATGTTCGCTTTCGGTTTTTTAAAATTTCAATTGGCTGAACAGTTCAATTTAGATCGCATGTATTCATGAATAACTTGCTCGCTGCAGGACTGGGTAATATTGTGAGATTAAAAAATCAGCCTATTTTCCTGCGTGGTTATGAGAGTGCTAAAATGATCTCATGACTCCTGGGAAAAATCAAGGAATAGCTCTATATATAGAGACTTAATAACGTTAATTGATTCCAAAATTTAATTCGAAAAGTTATTCTATTGAGATTGCATTTTGATTGTCTTTTTCAATGTCTGTAAGAAATACCTGATGTCTTCAGATGATATTTCGGGAAAAATATACTGCGCCCCAATCGCTAGAATCTCATGATTACACGAATTCACGTGATAGAATATCATAGGTTGATTTTTGTCTCTGTTCGCTTTCGGTTTTTTAAAATTTCAATTAGCTGAATAGTTCAATTTAGATCGCATGTATCCATGGATAGCCTGCTCGCTGCAAGACTGGGTAATATTGCGAAATTGAAAAATTAGCATATTTTGCTGCGAAGTCATAAAAGTGCTAAAATGATCTCATGACTCCTGGGAACAATCAAGGAATAGCTCTATATATTGACATAATAACCTTAATTGATTTGAAAATTTAATTCGAAGTGTTATTCGATTGAGATCGCATTTTGATTGTTGTTTTCAATGTCTGTAAAAAATACCTGATGTCTTTGGCGGATATTTAGGGAACAATATACTGCGCCTCAATCGCAAGAATCTCATGATTTCACGAATTCATGTAATAGAATATGAGAGGTTGATTTCTGTCTCTGTTCGCTTACGGTTTTTAAAAATTTCAATTTGCTGAATAGTTCAATTTAGATCGCATGTATTCATGGATAACTTGCTCGCTGCAGGACTGGGTAATATTGTGAGATTAAAAAATCAGCATATGTTGCTGCGTGGTTATAAGAGTGCTAAAATGATCTCATGACTCCTGGGAAAAATCAAGGAATGGCTCTATATATTGACATAATAACGTTAACTGATTTGAAAATTCAATTTGAAAAACTATTCTATAGAGATTGCATTTTGATTGATGTTTTCAATGTCTGTAAAAAATACCTGATGTCATCAGATGATATTTCGAGGAAAAAATACTGCGCCCCAATCGCAAGAATTTCATGATTACACGAATTTACGTGATAGAATATAAAAGGTTGATTTCCGTATCTATTCGGTTTCGGTTATTTAAAATTTAAATTCGCTGAATAGTTTCATTTAGAACGCAAGTATTCATGGATAACATGCCCGCTACAGGACTGGGTAATATTGTGAGATAAAAAAATCAGCATTTTTTGCTGCGTGGTTATAGGAGTGCTAAAATGATCTCATGACTCCCGGGGAAAATCAAGGAATTGCTCTATATATTGACATAATAACGTTAATTGATTTGAAAATTTAATTCGAAAAGTTATTCGATTGAGATTGCTTTTTGATTGTTGTTTTCAATGTCTGTAAAAAATACCTGATGTCATCAGATGATATTTCGAGGAAAATATACTGCGCCCCGATCGCAAGAATTTCATGATTACACGAATTCACGTGATAGAATATGAGAGGTTGATTTCCGTATCTTTTCGCTTTCTGTTATTCAAAATATTAATTCGCTGAATAGTTAAATTTAGATCGCAAGTATTCATGGATAACCTGCCCACTACAGAACTTGGTAATATTGCAAAATTGAAAAATCAGCATATTTTGCTGCGTGGTTACGAGAGTGCTGAACCAAATTCATGACTCCTGGGAAAAATCAAGGAGTAGCTCTATACCTTGACATAATAACGTTAATTGATTTGAAAATTTAATTCGAAAAGTTATTTTATTGAGATTGCATTTTGATTGTTGTTTTCAATGTCTGTAAGAAGTACCTGATGTCTTTAGCGGATATTTCGGGAAAAATATACTGCGCCTCAATCGCAAGAATCTCATGAGTACACGAATTCATGTAATAAAATATGAGAGGTTGATTTCTGTCTCTGTTCGCTTCCGGATTTTTCAAATTTCAATTGGCTGAATAGTTCAATTTAGATCGCATGTATTCATGAATAACTTGCTCGCTGCAGGACTGGGTAATAGTGTGAGATTCAAAAATCAGCATATTTTGCTGCGTTGTTATAGGAGTGCTAAAATGATCTTATGACTCCTGGGAAAAATCAAGGAATGGCTCTATATATTGACATCATAACGTTAACTGATTTGAAAATTCAATTTGAAAAACTATTCTATTGAGATTGCATTATGATTGATGTTTTCAATTTCTGTAAGAAATACCTGATGTCTTCAGATGATATTTCGGGAAAAATATACTGCGCCTCAATCGCAAGAATCTCATGATTACACAAATTCATGTAATAGAATATAAGAGGTTGATTTCTGTCTCTGTTCGCTTTCGGTTTTTTAAAATTTCAATTGGCTGAATAGTTCAATTTAGATCTCATGTATTCATGGATAACCTGCTCGCTGCAGGACTGGGTAATATTGTGAGATTGAAAAATCAGCATATTTTGCTGCGTAGTTATGAGAGTGCTAAAATGATCTCATGACTCCTGGGAAAAATCAAGGAATGGCTCTATATATAGAGACCTAATAACGTTAATTGATTTGAAAATTTAATTCGAAGAGTTATTCGATTGAGATTGCATTTTGCTTGTTGTTTTCAATGTCTGTAAAAAATACCTGATGTCATCAGATGAAATTTCGAGGAAAATATGCTGCGCCCCAATCGCAAGAATTTCATGATTACACGAATTCACGTGATAGAATATAATAGGTCGATTTCCGTATCTATTCGCTTTCGGTTATTTAAAATTTAAATTCGCTGAATTGTTGAATTTAGATCGCAAGTATTCATGGATAACCTGCCCGCTACAGGACTTGGTAATATTGCAAAATTGAAAAAGCAGCATATTATGCTGCGTGGTTACAAGAGTGCTGAAACAAATTCATGTCTCCTGGGAAAAATCAAGGAGTAGCTCTATACCTTGACACAATAAAGTTAATTGATTCCAAAATTTAATTCGAAAAGTTATTCTATTGAGATTGCATTTTGATTGTCTTTTTCAATGTCTGTAAGAAATACCTGATGTCTTCAGATGATATTTCGTGAAAAATATACTGCGCTCCAATCGCAAGAATCTCATGATTACACGAATTCACGTGATAGAATATAATAGGTTGATTTCTGTCTTTGTTCGCTTTCGTTTTTTTTTAATTTTATTTGGCTGAATAGTTCAATTAAGATCGCATGTATTCATGGATAACCTGCCCGCTACAGGACTTAGTAATATTGCAAAATTGAAAAAGCAGCATATTTTGCTGCGTGGTTACCAGAGTGCTGAAACAAATTCATGACTCCTGGGAGAAATCAAGGAGTAGCTCTATACCTTGACACAATAACGTTAATTGATTTGAAAATTTAATTCGAAAAGTTATTTTATTGAGATTCCATTTTGATCGTTGTTTTCAATGTCTGTAAGAAGTACCTGATGTCTTTAGCGGATATTTCGGGAAAAATATACTGCGCCTCAATCGCAAGAATCTCATGATTACACGAATTCATGTAATAGAATATGAGAGGTTGATTTCTGTCTCTGTTCGCTTTCGGTTTTTCAAAATTTCAATTGGCTAAATAGTTCAATTCAGATCGCACGTATTCATTGATAACCTGCTCGCTGCAGGACTGGGTAAGATTGTGAGATTGAAAAATCAGCATATTTTGCCGCGTGGTTATGAGAGTGCTAAAATGATCTCATGACTCCTGGGAAAAATCAAGTAATGGCTCTATATATAGAGACTTAATAACGTTAATTGATTTCAAAATTTAATTCGAAAAGTTATTCTGTTGAGATTGCATTTTGATTGTCTTTTTCAATGTCTGTAAGAAATACCTGATGTCTTCAAATGATATTTCGGGAAAATTATACTGCGCCCCAATCGCTAGAATCTCATGATTACACGAATTCACGTGATAGAATATCATAGGTTGATTTCTGTCTCTGTTCGCTTTCGGTTTATTAAAATTTCAATTAGCTGAATAGTTCAATTTAGATCGCATGTATCCGTGGATAGCCTGCTCGCTGCAAGACTGGGTAATATTGCGAAATTGAAAAATTAGCATATTTTGCTGCGTAGTCATAAGAGTGCTAAAATGATCTCATGACTCCTGGGAACAATCAAGGAATAGCTCTATATATTGACATTATAACCTTAATTGATTCCAAAATTTAATTCGAAAAGTTATTCTTTTGAGATTTTATTTTGATTGATGTTTTCAATGTCTGTAAGAAATACCTGATGTCTTCAGATGATATTTCGTGAAAAATATACTGCGCCCCAATGTCAAGAATCTCATGATTACACGAATTCACGTGATAGAATATAAAAGGTTGATGTCTGTCTCTGTTCGCTTTCGGTTTTCTAAAATTTCAATTGGCTGAATAGTTCAATTTCCATCGCATGTATTCATGGTTAGCCTGCTCGCTGCAGGACTGGGTAATATTGCGAAATTGAAAAATTAGCATATTTTGCTGCGTGGTTATAGAAGTGCTAAAATAATCTCATGACGCCCGGGGAAAATCAAGGAATGGCTCTATATATTGACATGATAACGTTAATTGATTAAAAAATTTAATTCGAAAAGTTATTCGATTGAGATTGCATTTTGATTGTTGTTTTCAATGTCTGTAAAAAATACCTGATGTCATCAGATGATATTTCGAGGAATATATACTGCGCCCCAATCGCAAGAATTTCATGATTGCACGAATTCACGTGATAGAATATAAGAGGTTGATCTCCGTATCTATTCGCTTTCGGTTATTTAAAATTTTAAATCGCTGAATAGTTTAATTTAGATCGCAAGTATTCATGGATATCCTGCCCGCTACAGGACTTGGTAATATTGCAAAATTAAAAACTCAGCATATTTTGCTGCGTGGTTACAAGAGTGCTGGTACAAATTCATGACTCCTGGGAAAAATTAAGAAGTAGCTCTATACCTCGACATAATAACGTTAATTGATTTGAAAATTTAATTCGAAAAGTTATTTTATTGAGATTGCATTTTGATTGTTGTTTTCAATGTCTGTAAGAAGTACCTGATGTCTTTAGCGGATATTTCGGGAAAAATATACTGCGCCTCAATCGCAAGAATCTCATGAGTACACGAATTCATGTAATAGAATATGAGAGGTTGATTTCTGTCTCTGTTCGCTTTCGGTATTTTAAAATTTCAATTGGCTGAATAGTTCAGTTTAGATCTCATGTATTCATGGATAACCTGCTCGCTGCAGGACTGGGTAATATTGTGAGATTGAAAAATCAGCATATCTTGCTGCGAGGTTATGAGAGTGCTAAAATGATCTCATGACTCCTGGGAAAAATCAAGGAATAGCTCTATATATAGAGACCTAATAACGTTAATTGATTCCAAAATTGAATTCGAAAAGTTATTCTATTGAGATTGCATATTGATTGTCTTTTTCAATGTCTGTAAGATATACCTGATGTCTTCAGATGATATTTCGGGAAAAATATACTGCGCCCCAATCGCTAGTATCTCATGATTACACGAATTCACGTGATAGAATATCATAGGTTGATTTCTGTCTTTGTTCGCTTTCGGTTTTTTAAAATTTCAATAAGCTGAATAGTTCAATTTAGATCGCATGTATCCATGGATAGCCTGCTCGCTGCAAGACTGGGTAATATTGCGTAATTGAAAAATTAGCATATTTTGCTGCGTAGTCATAAGAGTGCTAATCGATCTCATGACTCCTGGGAACAATCAAAGAATAGCTCTATATATTGACATTATAACCTTAATTGATTTGAAAATTTAATTCGAAGAGTTATTCGATTGAGATTGCATTTTGATTGTTGTTTTCAATATCTGTAAAAAATACCTGATGTCTTTAGCGGATATTTAGGGAACAATACACTGCGCCTTAATCGCAAGAATCTCATGATTACACGAATTCATGTAATAGAATATGAGAGGTTGATTTCTGTCTCTGTTCGCTTTCGGTTTTTAAAAATTTCAATTGGCTGAATAGTTCAATTTAGATCGCATGTATTCATGGATAACTTGCTCGCTTCAGGACTGGGTAATATTGTGAGATTAAAAAATCAGCATATTTTGCTGCGTGGTTATAAGAGTGCTAAAATGATCTCATGACTCCTGGGAAAAATCAAGGAATAGCTCTATATATCGACATAATAACCTTAAATGATTTGAAAATTCAATTTGAAAAAATATTCCATTGAGATTGCATTTTGATTGATGTTTTCAATGTCTGTAAGAAATACCTGATGTCTTCAGATGATATTTCGTGAAAAATATACTGCGCCCCAATCGCAAGAATCTTATGATTACACGAATTCACGTGATAGAATATAATAGGTTGATGTCTGTCTCTGTTCGCTTTCGGTTTTCTAAAATTTCAATTGGCTGAATAGTTCAATTTAAATCGCATGAATTCATGGATAGCCTGCTCGCTGCAGGACTGGGTAATATTGCGAAATTGAAAAATTAGCATATTTTGCTGCGTGGTTATAGGAGTGCTAAAATAATCTCATGACGCCCGGGGAAAATCAAGGAATGGCTCTATATATTGACATAATAACGTTAATTGATTAAAAATTCAATTCGAAAAGTTATTCGATTGAGATTGCATTTTGATTGTTGTATTCAATGTCTGTAAAAAATACCTGATGTCTTTAGCGGATATTTTGGGAAAAATATACTGCGCCTCAATCGCAAGCATCTCATGATTACACGAATTCACGTGATAGAATATAACAGGTTGATTTCTGTCTTTGTTCGCTTTCGGTTTTTTAAAATTTCAATTCGCTGAACAGTTCAATTTAGATCGCATGTCTTCATGAATAACTTGCTCGCTGCAAGACTGGGTAATATTGTGAGATTAAAAAATCAGCATTTTTCGCTGCGTGGTTATAGGAGTGCTAAAATGATCTCATGACTCCTGGGAAAAATCAAGGAATGGCTCTATATATTATCATAATAACCTTACCTGATTTGAAAATTTAATTCGAAAAGTGATTTTATTAAGATTGCATTTTGATTGTTGTTTTCAATGTCTGTAAGAAGTACCTGATGTCTTTAGCGGATATTTAGGGAACAATATACTGCGCCTCAATCGCAAGAATCTCATGATTACACGAATTCATGTAATAAAATATGAGAGGTTGATTTCTGTCTCTGTTCGCTTTCGGTTTTTAAAAATATCAATTGGCTGAATAGTTCAATTTAGATCGCAAGTATGCATGGATAACCTGCCCGCTACAGAACTTGGTAATATTGCAAAATTGAAAAAGCAGCATATTTTGCTGCGTGGTTACCAAAGTGCTGAAACAAATTCATAACTCCTGGGAGAAATCAAGGAGTAGCTCTATACCTTGACACAATAACGTTAATTGATTTGAAAATTTAATTCGAAAAGTTATTTTATTGAGATTGCATTTTGATCGTTGTTTTCAATGTCTGTAAGAAGTACCTGATGTCTTTAGCGGATATTTCGGGAAAAATATACTGCGCCTCAATCGCAAGAATCTCATGATTACACGAATTCATGTAACAGCATATGAGAGGTTGAATTCTGTCTCTGTTCGCTTTCGGTTTTTTAAAATTTCAATTGGCTAAATAGTTCAATTGAGATCGCATGTATTCATTGATAACCTGCTCGCTGCAGGACTGGGTAAGATTGTGAGATTGAAAAATCAGCATATGTTGCTGCGTGGTTAGGAGAGTGCTAAAATGATCTCATGACTCCTGGGAAAAATCAAGGAATGGCTCTATATATAGAGACTTAATAACGTTAATTGATTCCAAAATTTAATTCGAAAAGTTATTCTATTGAGATTGCATTTTGATTGTCTTTTCCAATGTCTGTAAGAAATACCTGATGTCATCAGATGATATTTCGAGGAAAATATACTGCGCTCCAATCGCAAGAATTTCATGATTACACGAATTCACGTGATAGAATATAATAGGTTGATTTCTGTCTCTGTTCGCTTTCGGTTTTTAAAAATTTCAATTGGCTGAATAGTTCAATTTAGATCGCATGTATTCATGGATAACTTGCTCGCTTCAGGACTGGGTAATATTGCGAAATTGAAAAATAAGCATATTTTCTGCGTGGTTATAGGAGTGCTGAAATAATCTCATGACTCCCGGGGAAAATCAAGGAATGGCTCTATATATTGACTTAATAACGTTAATTGATTTAAAAATTCAGTTCGAAAAGTTATTCGATTGAGATTGCATTTTGATTGTTGTTTTCAATGTCTATAAAAAATACCTGATGTCATCAGATGATATTTCGAGGAAAATATACTGCGCCCCAATCGCAAGAATTTCATGATTACACGAATTCATGTGATAGAATATAAGAGGTTGATTTCCGTATCTATTCGCTTTCGGTTATTTAAAATTTTAAATCGCTGAATAGTCAAATTTGGAGCGCAAGTATTCATGGATAACCTGCCCGCTACAGAACTTGGTAATATTGCAAAATTGAAAAATCAGCATATTTTGCTGCTTGGTTAGAAGAGTGCTAGAACAAATTCATGACTCCTGGGAAAAATCAAGGAGTAGCTCTATACCTTGACATAATAACGTTAATTGATTTGAAACTTTAATTCGAAAAGTTATTCTATTGAGATTGCATTTTGATTGATGTTTTCAATGTCTGTAAGAAATACCTGATGTCTTCAGATGATATTTCGGGAAAAATATACGGCGCCCCAATCGCAAGAATCTCATAATTACACGAATTCACGTGATAGAATATAATAGGTTGATGTCTGTCTCTGTTCGCTTTCGGTTTTCTAAAATTTCAATTGGCTGAACAGTTCAATTTAGATCGCATGTCTTCATGAATAACTTGCTCGCTGCAGGACTGGGTAATATTGTTAGATTAAAAAATCAGCATATTTTGCTGCGTGGTTAAAGGAGTGCTAAAATGATCTCATGACTCCCGGGGAAAATCAAGGAATGTCTCTATATATTGACATAATAACCTAAATTGATTTGAAAATTCGATTCGAAAAGTTATTCGATTGAGATTCCATTTTGATTGTTGTTTTCAATGTCTGTCAAAAATACCTGATGTTATCAGATGTTATTTCGAGGAAAATATACTGCGCCCTAATCGCAAGAATTTCATGATTACACGAATTCACGTGATAGAATATAATAGGTTGATTTCTGTCTCTGTTCGCTATCGGTTTTTTAAAATTTCAATTGACTGAATAGTTCAATTTAGATCGCATGTATTCATGAATAGCCTGCTCGCTGCAGGACTGGGTAATATTGCGAAATTGAAAATTTAGCATATTTTGCTGCGTGGTTATGAAAGTGCTAAAATGATCTCATGACTCCTGGGAAAAATCAAGGAATGGCTCTATATATTGACAGAATAACCTTAATTGATTTGAAAATTTAATTCGAAAAGTTAGTTTATTGAGATTGCATTTTGATTGTCTTTTTCAATGTCTGTAAGAAATACCTCATGTCTTCAGATTATATTTTCTGAAAAATATACTGCGCCCCAATCGCAAGAATCTCATGATTACACGAATTCACGTGATAGAATATAATAGGTTGATTTCTGTCTCTGTTCGCTTTCGGTTTTCTAGAATTTCAATTCGCTGAACAGTTCAATTTAGATCGCATGTCTTCATGAATAACTTGTTCGCTGCAGGACTGGGTAATATTGTGAGATTGAAAAATCAGCATATCTTGCTGCGTGGTTATGAGAGTGCTAAAATGATCTCATGACTCCTGGGAAAAATCAAGGAATGGCTCTATATATTGACATAATAACGTTAACTGATTTGAAAATTCAATTTGAAAAACTATTTTATTGAGTTTGCATTTTGATTGATGTTCTCAATTTCTGTAAGAAATACCTGATGTCTTCAGAAGATATTTCGGAAAAAATATACTGCGCCCCAATCGCAAGAATCTCATGATTACACGAATTCACGTGATAGAATATAATAGGTTGATGTCTGTCTCTGTTCGCTTTCGGTTTTCTAAAATTTCAATTGGCTGAATAATTTATTTAGATCGCATGTATTCATGGATAACCTGCTCGCTGCAGGACTGGGTAATATTGCGAAATTGAAAAATAAGCATATTTTCTGCGTGGTTATAGGAGTGCTGAAATAATCTCATGACTCCTGGGGAAAATCAAGGAATGGCTCTATATATTGACATAATAACGTTAATTGATTTAAAAATTCAATTCGAAAAGTTATTCGATTGAGATTGCATTTTGATTGTTGTTTTCAATGTCTGTAAAAAATACCTGATGTCATCAGATGATATTTCGAGGAAAATATACTGCGCCCCAATCGCAATAATTTCATGATTACACGAATTCACGTGATAGAATATAAGAGGTTGATTTCCGTATCTATTCGCTTTCGGTTATTCAAAATTTTAATTCGCTAAATAGTTAAATTTAGATCGCAAGTATTTATGGATAACCTTCTCGCTACAGGACTTGGTAATATTGCAAAATTGAAAACTCAGCATATTTTGCTGCGTGGTTACAAGAGTGCTGAAACAAATTCATGACTCCTGGGAAAAATCAAGGAGAAGCTCTATACCTTGACATAAAAACGTTAATTGATTTGAAAATTTAATTCGAAAAGTTATTTTATTGAGATTGCATTTTAATTGTTGTTTTCAATGTCTGGAAGAAGAACCTGATGTCTTAAGCGGATATTTCGGGAAAAATATACTGCGCCTCAATCGCAAGAATCTCATGATTACACGAATTCATGTAATAGAATATGAGAGGTTAAATTCTGTCTCTGTTCGCTTTCGGTTTTTTAAAATTTCAATTGGCTGCATAGTTTAATTTAGATCGCATGTATTCATGGATAACGTGCTCGCTGCAGGACTGAGTAATATTGTGAGATTAAAAAATCAGCATTTTTTGCTGCGTGGTTATGGGAGTGCTGATATGATCTCATGACTCCTGGAAAAAATCAAGGAATGGCTCTATATATTGACATAATAACCTTATCTGATTTAAAAATTCAATTCGAAGAGTTATTCGATTCAGATTGCATTTTGATTGTCTTTTTCAATGTCTGTAAGAAATACTTGATGTCTTCAGATGATATTTCGTGGAAAATATACTGCGCCCCAATCGCAAGAATCTCATGATTACACGAATTCACGTGATAGAATATAATAGGTTGATTTCTGTCTCTGTTCGCTTTCGGTTTTTTAAAATTTCAATTGGCTGAATAGTTCAATTTAGATCGCATGTATTCATGGATAGCCTGCTCGCTGCAGGACTGGATAATATTGCGAAATTGAAAAATTAGCATATTTAGCTGCGTGGTTATGAGAGTGCTAAAATGATCTCATGACTCCTGGGAAAAATCAAGGAATGGCTCTATATATTGACAGAATAACCTTAATTGATTTGAAAATTTAATTCGAAAAGTTATTTTATTGAGATTGCATTTTGATTGTCTTTTTCAATGTCTGTAAGAAATACCTCATGTCTTCAGATTATATATTCTGAAAAATATACTGCGCTATAATCGCAAGAATCTCATGATTACACGAATTCACGTGATAGAATATAAAAGGTTGATTTCTGTCTCTGTTCGCTTTCGGTTTTTTTAAAATTTCAATTAGCTGAATAGTTCAATTAAGATCGCATGTGTTCATGGATAGCCTGCTCACTGCAGGACTGGGTAATATTGCGAAATTGAAAAATTAGCATATTTTGCTGCGTGGTTTTAAGAGTGCTAAAATGATCTCATGACTCCTGGGAAAAATCGAGGAATGGCTCTATATATTGACATAATAACCCTAATTGATTTGAAAATTCAATTCGAAAAGTTATTCGATTGAGATTGCATTTTGATTGTCTTTTTCAATGTCTGTAAGAAATACCTGATGTCTTCAGATGATATTTCGGGAAAAATATACTGCGCCCTGATCGCAAGAATCTCATGATTACACGAATTCACGTGATAGAATATAATAGGTTGATTTCTGTCTCTGTTCGCTTTCGGTTTTCTAGAATTTCAATTCGCTGAACAGTTCAATTTAGATCGCATGTCTTCATGAATAACTTGCTCGCTGCAGGACTGGGTAATATTGTGAGATTAAAAAATCAGCATATTTTGCTGCGTGGTTATGGGAGTGCTAAAATGATCTCATGACTCCTGGAAAAAATCAAGGAACGGCTCTATATATTGACATAATAACGTTAATTGATTTGAAAATTCAATTTGAAAAACTATTTTATTGAGTTTGTATTTTGATTGATGTTTTCAATTTCTGTAAGAAATACCTGATGTCTTCAGATGATATTTCGGGAAAAATATACTGCGCCCCAATCGCAAGAATCTCATGATTACACGAATTTACGTGATAGAATATAATATGTTGATGTCTGTCTCTGTTCGCTTTCGGTTTTCTAGAATTTCAATTCGCTGAACAGTTCAATTTAGATCGCATGTCTTCATGAATAACTTGCTCGCTGCAGGACTGGGTAATATTGCGAAATTGAGACATAAGCATATTTTCTGCGTAGTTATAGAAGTGCTAAAATGATCTCATGACTCCTGGGAAAAATCAAGGAATGGCTCTATATATTGACATAATAACCTTATCTGATTTGAAAATTCAATTCGAAGAGTTATTTGATTGAGATTGCATTTTGATTGTCTTTTTCAATGTCTGTAAGAAATACTTAATGTCTTCAGATGATATTTCGAGCAAAATATACTGCGCTCCAATCGCAAGAATCTCATGATTACACGAATTCACGTGATAGAATATAATAGGTTGATTTCTGTCTCTGTTCGCTTTCGGTTTTCTAAAATTTCAATTGGCTGAATAGTTCAATTTGGATCACATGTATTTATGAATAACCTGCTCGCTGCTGGACTGAGTAATATTGTGAGATTGAAAAATCAGCATATATTGCTGCGTGGTTATGAGAGTGCTAAAATGATCTCATGACTCCCGGGGAAAATCAAGGAATGGCTCTATATATTTATATAATAACGTTAATTGATTTAAAAATTTAATTCGAAAAGTTATTCGATTGAGATTGCATTTTGATTGTTGTTTTCAATGTCTGTAAAAAATACCTGATGTCATCAGATGATATTTCAAGGAAAATATAATGCGCCCCAATCGCAAGAATTTCATGATTACACGAATTCACGTGATAGAATATAAGAGGTTGATTTTCGTATCTATTCTCTTTCGGTTATTTAAAATTTTAATTCGCTGAATAGTTAAATATAGATCGCAAGTATTTATGGATAACCTTCTCGCTACAGGACTTGGTAATATTGCAAAATTGAAAACTCAGCATATTTTGCTGCGTGGTTACAAGAGTGCTGAAACAAATTCATGACTCCTGGGAAAAATCGAGGAATGGCTCTATATATTGACATAATAACCTTAATTGATTTGAAAATTCAATTCGAAAAGTTATTCGATTGAGATTGCATTTTGATTGTCTTTTTCAATGTCTGTAAGAAATACCTGATGTCTTCAGATGATATTTCGGGAAAAATATACTGCGCCCTAATCGCAAGAATCTCATGATTACACGAATTCACGTGATAGAATATAATAGGTTGATTTCTGTCTCTGTTCGCTTTCGGTTTTCTAGAATTTCAATTCGCTGAACAGTTCAATTTAGATCGCATGTCTTCATGAATAACTTGCTCGCTGCAGGACTGGGTAATATTGTGAGATTAAAAAATCAGCATATTTTGCTGCGTGGTTATGGGAGTGCTAAAATGATCTCATGACTCCTGGAAAAAATCAAGGAACGGCTCTATATATTGACATAATAACGTTAATTGATTTGAAAATTCAATTTGAAAAACTATTTTATTGAGTTTGCATTTTGATTGATGTTCTCAATTTCTGTAAGAAATACCTGATGTCTTCAGAAGATATTTCGGAAAAAATATACTGCGCCCCAATCGCAAGAATCTCATGATTACACGAATTCACGTGATAGAATATAATAGGTTGATGTCTGTCTCTGTTCGCTTTCGGTTTTCTAAAATTTCAATTGGCTGAATAATTTATTTAGATCGCATGTATTCATGGATAACCTGTTCGCTGCAGGACTGGGTAATATTGCGAAATTGAAAAATAAGCATATTTTCTGCGTGGTTATAGGAGTGCTGAAATAATCTCATGACTCCTGGGGAAAATCAAGGAATGGCTCTATATATTGACATAATAACGTTAATTGATTCAAAAATTCAATTCGAAAAGTTATTCGATTGAGATTGCATTTTGATTGTTGTTTTCAATGTCTGTAAAAAATACCTGATGTCATCAGATGATATTTCAAGGAAAATATACTGCGCCCCAATCGCAAGAATTTCATGATTACACGAATTCACGTGATAGAATATAAGAGGTTGATTTTCGTATCTATTCTCTTTCGGTTATTTAAAATTTTAATTCGCTGAATAGTTAAATATAGATCGCAAGTATTTATGGATAACCTGCACGCTACAGGACTTGGTAATATTGCAAAATTGAAAAATCAGCATATTTTGCTGCGTGGTTATGAGAGTGCTAAATTGATCTCATGACTCCTGGGGAAAATCAAGGAATTGCTTTATATATTGACATAATAACCTTAATTGATTCAAAAATTCAATTCGGAAAGTTATTCGATTAAGATTGCATTTTTATTGTTGTTTTTAATGTCTGTAAAAAATACCTGATGTCATCAGATGATATTTCGAGGAAAATATACTGCGCCCTAATCGCAAGAATTTCATGATTACACGAATTCATGTGATAGAATATAATAGGTTGATTTCTGTCTCTGTTCGCTTTCAGTTTTTGAAAATTTTAATTGGCTGAATGGTTCAATTTAGATCGCATGTATTAATGGATAGCCTGCTCGCTGCAGGACTGGGTAAAATTGCGAAGTTGAAAAATTAGCATATTTTGCTGCGTGGTTACAAGAGTGCTGAAACAAATTCATGACTCCTGGGAAAAATCAAGAAGTAGCTCTATACCTTAAAGTAATAATGTTGATTGATTTAAAAATTTAATTTGAAAAGTTATTTTATTGAGATTGCATTTTAATTGTTGTTTTCAATGTCTGTAAGAAGTACCTGATGTCTTTCGCGGATATTTCGGGAAAAATATACTGCGCCCCAATCGCAAGAATCTCATGATTACACGAATCCACGTGATAGAATATAATAGGTTGATTTCTGTCTCTGTTCGCTTTCGGTTTCTTAAAATTTCAATTCGCTGAACAGTTCAATTTAGATCGCATGTCTTCATGAATAACTTGCTCGCTGCAGGACTGGGTATCATTGTGAGATTAAAAAATCAGCATATTTTGCTGTGTGGTTATAGGAGTGCTAAAATGATCTCATGACTCCTGGGAAAAATTAAGGAATGGCTCAATATATTGACATAATAACCTTATCTGATTTAAAAATTCAATTCGAAGAGTTATTCGATTGAGATTGCATTTTGATTGTCTTTTTCAATGTCTGTAAGAAATACTTGATGTCTTAAGATGATATTTCGTGGAAAATATACTGCGTCCCAATCGCAAGAATCTCATGACTACACGAATTCACGTGATAGAATATAAAAGGTTGATTTTCGTATCTATTCGCTTTCGGTTATTTAAAATTTTAATTCGCTGAATAGTTAAATTTAGATCGCAAGTATTTATGGATAACCTGCACGCTACAGGACTTGGTAATATTGCAAAATTGAAAAATCAGCATATTTTGCTGCGTGGTTATGAGAGTGCTAAATCGATCTCATGACTCCTGGGGAAAATCAAGGAATTGCTCTATATATTGACATAATAACGTTAATTGATTTAAAAATTCAATTCGAAAAGTTATTCGATTGAGATTGCATTTTGATTGTTGTTTTCAATGTCTGTAAAAAATACCTGATGTCATCAGATGATATTTCGAGGAAAATATACTGCGCCCTAATCGCAAGAATTTCATGATTACACGAATTCACGTGATAGAATATAAGAGGTTGATTTCCGTATCTATTCGCTTTCGGTTATTCAAAATTTTAATTCGCTGAATAGAAAAATTTAGATCGCAAGTATTTATGGATAACCTTCTCGCTACAGGACTTGGTAATATTGCAAAATTGAAAACTCAGCATATTTTGCTGCGTGGTTACAAGAGTGCTGAAACAAATTCATGACTCCTGGGAAAAATAGAGGAATGGCTCTATATATTGACATAATAACCTTAATTGATTTGAAAATTCAATTCGAAAAGTTATTCGATTGAGATTGCATTTTGATTGTCTTTTTCAATGTCTGTAAGAAATACCTGATGTCTTCAGATGATATTTCGGGAAAAATATACTGCGCCCTAATCGCAAGAATCTCATGATTACACGAATTCACGTGATAAAATATAATAGGTTGATTTCTGTCTCTGTTTGCTTTCGGTTTTCTAGAATTTCAATTCGCTGAACAGTTCAATTTAGATCGCATGTCTTCATGAATAACTTGCTCGCTGCAGGACTGGGTAATATTGTGAGATTAAAAAATCAGCATATTTTGCTGCGTGGTTATGGGAGTGCTAAAATGATCTCATGACTCCTGGAAAAAATCAAGGAACGGCTCTATATATTGACATAATAACGTTAATTGATTTGAAAATTCAATTTGAAAAACTATTTTATTGAGTTTGCATTTTGATTGATGTTCTCAATTTCTGTAAGAAATACCTGATGTCTTCAGAAGATATTTCGGAAAAAATATACTGCGCCCCAATCGCAAGAATCTCATGATTACACGAATTCACGTGATAGAATATAATAGGTTGATGTCTGTCTCTGTTCGCTTTCGGTTTTCTAAAATTTCAATTGGCTGAATAATTTATTTAGATCGCATGTATTCATGGATAACCTGTTTGCTGCAGGACTGGGTAATATTGCGAAATTGAAAAATAAGCATATTTTCTGCGTGGTTATAGGAGTGCTGAAATAATCTCATGACTCCTGGGGAAAATCAAGGAATGGCTCTATATATTGACATAATAACGTTAATTGATTTAAAAATTCAATTCGAAAAGTTATTCGATTGAGATTGCATTTTGATTGTTGTTTTCAATGTCTGTAAAAAATACCTGATGTCATCAGATGATATTTCGAGGAAAATATACTGCGCCCTAATCGCAATAATTTCATGATTACACGAATTCACGTGATAGAATATAAGAGGTTGATTTCCGTATCTATTCGCTTTCGGTTATTCAAAATTTTAATTCGCTAAATAGTTAAATTTAGATCGCAAGTATTTATGGATAACCTTCTCGCTACAGGACTTGGTAATATTGCAAAATTGAAAACTCAGCATATTTTGCTGCGTGGTTACAAGAGTGCTGAAACAAATTCATGACTCCTGGGAAAAATCAAGGAGAAGCTCTATACCTTGACATAAAAACGTTAATTGATTTGAAAATTTAATTCGAAAAGTTATTTTATTGAGATTGCATTTTAATTGTTGTTTTCAATGTCTGTGAGAAGAACCTGATGTCTTAAGCGGATATTTCGGGAAAAATATACTGCGCCTCAATCGCAAGAATCTCATGATTACACGAATTCATGTAATAGAATATTAGAGGTTAATTTCTGTCTCTGTTCGCTTTCGGTTTTTTAAAATTTCAATTGGCTGCATAGTTTAATTTAGATCGCATGTATTCATGGATAACGTGCTCGCTGCAGGACTGAGTAATATTGTGAGATTAAAAAATCAGCATTTTTTGCTGCGTGGTTATGGGAGTGCTGATATGATCTCATGACTCCTGGAAAAAATCAAGGAATGGCTCTATATATTGACATAATAACCTTATCTGATTTAAAAATTCAATTCGAAGAGTTATTCGATTCAGATTGCATTTTGATTGTCTTTTTCAATGTCTGTAAGAAATACTTGATGTCTTCAGATGATATTTCGTGGAAAATATACTGCGCCCCAATCGCAAGAATCTCATGATTACACGAATTCACGTGATAGAATATAATAGGTTGATTTCTGTCTCTGTTCGCTTTCGGTTTTTTAAAATTTCAATTGGCTGAATAGTTCAATTTAGATCGCATGTATTCATGGATAGCCTGCTCGCTGCAGGACTGGATAATATTGCGAAATTGAAAAATTAGCATATTTAGCTGCGTGGTTATGAGAGTGCTAAAATGATCTCATGACTCCTGGGAAAAATCAAGGAATGGCTCTATATATTGACAGAATAACCTTAATTGATTTGAAAATTTAATTCGAAAAGTTCTTTTATTGAGATTGCATTTTGATTGTCTTTTTCAATGTCTGTAAGAAATACCTGATGTCTTCAGATGATATTTCGGGAAAAATATACTGCGCCCTAATCGCAAGAATCTCATGATTACACGAATTCACGTGATAGAATATAATAGGTTGATTTCTGTCTCTGTTCGCTTTCGGTTTTCTAGAATTTCAATTCGCTGAACAGTTCAATTTAGATCGCATGTCCTCATGAATAACTTGCTCGCTGCAGGACTGGGTAATATTGTGAGATTAAAAAATCAGCATATTTTGCTGCGTGGTTATGGGAGTGCTAAAATGATCTCATGACTCCTGGAAAAAATCAAGAAACGGCTCTATATATTGACATAATAACGTTAATTGATTTGAAAATTCAATTTGAAAAACTATTTTATTGAGTTTGCATTTTGATTGATGTTTTCAATTTCTGTAAGAAATACCTGATGTCTTCAGATGATATTTCGGGAAAAATATACTGCGCCCCAATCGCAAGAATCTCATGATTACACGAATTTACGTGATGGAATATAATAGGTTGATGTCTGTCTCTGTTCGCTTTCGGTTTTCTAGAATTTCAATTCGCTGAACAGTTCAATTTAGATCGCATGTCTTTATGAATAACTTGCTCGCTGCAGGACTGGGTAATATTGCGATATTGAGACATAAGCATATTTTCTGCGTAGTTATAGCAGTGCTAAAATGATCTCATGACTCCTGGGAAAAATCAAGGAATGGCTCTATATATTGACATAATAACCTTATCTGATTTGAAAATTCAATTCGAAGAGTTATTCGATTGAGATTGCATTTTGATTGTCTTTTTCAATATCTGTAAGAAATACTTGATGTCTTCAGATGATATTTCGAGCAAAATATACTGCGCTCCAATCGCAAGAATCTCATGATTACACGAATTCACGTGATAGAATATAATAGGTTGATTTCTGTCTCTGTTCGCTTTCGGTTTTCTAAAATTTCAATTGGCTGAATAGTTCAATTTAGATCACATGTATTTATGAATAACCTGCTCGCTGCAGGACTGAGTAATATTGTGAGATTGAAAAATCAGCATATATTGCTGCGTGGTTATGAGAGTGCTAAAATGATCATATGACTCCCGGGGAAAATCAAGGAATGGCTCTATATATTTACATAATAACGTTAATTGATTTAAAAATTTAATTCGAAAAGTTATTCGATTGAGATTGCATTTGGTTGTTGTTTTCAATGTCCGTAAAAAATACCTGATGTCATCAGATGATATTTCAAGGAAAATATACTGCGCCCCAATCGCAAGAATTTCATGATTACACGAATTCACGTGATAGAATATAAGAGGTTGATTTTCGTTACTATTCGCTTTCGGTTATTTAAAATTTTAATTCGCTGAATAGTTAAATTTAGATCGCAAGTATTTATGGATAACCTGCACGCTACAGGACTTGGTAATATTGCAAAATTGAAAAATCAGCATATTTTGCTGCGTGGTTATGAGAGTGCTAAATTGATCTCATGACTCCTGGGGAAAATCAAGGAATTGCTTTATATATTGACATAATAACCTTAATTGATTCGAAAATTCAATTCGGAAAGTTATTCGATTAAGATTGCATTTTGATTGTTGTTTTTAATGTCTGTAAAAAATACCTGATGTCATCAGATGATATTTCGAGGAAAATATACTGCGCCCTAATCGCAAGAATTTCATGATTACACGAATTCATGTGATAGAATATAATAGGTTGATTTCTGTCTCTGTTCGCTTTCAGTTTTTGAAAATTTTAATTGGCTGAATGGTTCAATTTAGATCGCATGTATTAATGGATAGCCTGCTCGCTGCAGGACTGGGTAAAATTGCGAAATTGAAAAATTAGCATATTTTGCTGCGTGGTTACAAGAGTGCTGAAACAAATTCATGACTCCTGGGAAAAATCAAGAAGTAGCTCTATACCTTAAAATAATAATGTTGATTGATTTAAAAATTTAATTTGAAAAGTTATTTTATTGAGATTGCATTTTAATTGTTGTTTTCAATGTCTGTAAGAAGTACCTGATGTCTTTAGCGGATATTTTGGGAAAAATATACTGCGCCTCAATCGCAAGAATCTTATGATTACACGAATTCATGTAATAGAATATGAGAGGTTGATTTCTGTCTCTGTTCGCTTTCGGTTTTATAAAATTTCAATTGGCTGCATAGTTCAATTTAGATCGCATGTATTCATGGATAACCTGCTCGCTGCAGGACTGAGTAATATTGTGAGATTGAAAAATCAGCATATTTTGCTGCGTGGTTATGAAAGTGCTAAAATAATCTCATGACTCCTGGGAAAAATCAAGGAATGGCTCTATGTATTGACATAATAACCTTAATTAATTCCAAAATTTAATTTGAAAAGTTATTCTATTGAGATTGCATTCTGATTGTCTTTTTCAATGTCTGTAAGAAATACCTGATGTCTTCAGATGATATTTCGGGAAAAATATACTGCGCCCTAATCGCAAAAATTTCATGATTACACGAATTCACGTGATAGAATATAATAGGTTGATTTCTGTCTCTGTTCGCTTTCGGTTTATGAAAATTTAAATTGGCTGAATAGTTCAATTTAGATCGCATGTATTCATGCATAGCCTGCTCGCAGCAGGACTGGGTAATATTGCGAAATTGAAAAATTAGCATATTTAGCTGCGTGGTTATGAGAGTGCTAAATTGATCTCATGACTCCTGGGAAAAATCAAGGAATGGCTCTATGTATTGACATAATAACCTTAATTGATTTGAAAATTCAATTCGAAAAGTTATTCGATTGAGATTGCATTTTGATTGTTGTTTTCAATGTCTGTAAAAAATACCTGATGTCATCAGATGATATTTCGAGGAAAGTATACTGCGCCCTAATCGCAAGAATTTCATGATTACACGAATTCACGTGAGAGAATATAATAGGTTGATTTCTGTCTCTGTTCGCTTTCGGTTTTTTTAAAATTTCAATTAGCTGAATAGTTTAATTAAGATCGCATGTATTCATGGATAGCCTGCTTGCTGCAGGACTGGGTAATATTGCGAAATTGAAAAATTAGCATATTTTGCTGCGACGTTATAAGAGTGCTAAAATGATCTCATGACTCCTGGGAAAAATCAAGGAATGGCTCTATATATTGACATAATAACCTTAATTGATTTGAAAATTCAATTCGAGAAGTTATTCGATTGAGATTGCATTTTGATTGTCTTTTTCAATGTCTGTAAGAAATACCTGATGTCTTCAGATGATATTTCGTGAAAAATATACTGCGCCCCAATGTCAACAATCTCATGATTACACGAATTCACGTGATAGAATATATTAGGTTGATGTCTGTCTCTGTTCGCTTTCGGTTTACTAAAATTTCAATTGGCTGAATAGTTCAATTTACATCGCATGTATTCATGGTTAGCCTGCTCGCTGCAGGACTGGGTAATATTGCGAAATTGAAAAATTAGCATATTTTGCTGCGTGGTTATAGAAGTGCTAAAATAATCTCATGACGCCCGGGGAAAATCAAGGAATGGCTCTATATATTGACATAATAACGTTAATTGATTAAAAAATTTAATTCGAAAAGTTATTCGATTGAGATTGCATTTTGATTGTTGTTTTCAATGTCTGTAAAAAATACCTGATGTCATCAGATGATATTTCGAGGAATATATACTGCTCCCCAATCGCAAGAATTTCATGATTGCACGAATTCACGTGATAGAATATGAGAGGTTGATTCAGTATCTTTTCGCTTTCTGTTATTTAAAATATTAATTCGCTGAATAGTTAAATTTAGATCGCATGTATTCTAGAATAACTTGCTCGCTGCAGGACTGGGTAAAAGTGTGAGATTCGAAAATCAGCATATTTTCCTGCGTGGTTACGAGAGTGCTGAACCAAATTCATGACTCCTGGGAAAAATCAAGGAGTAGCTCTGTACCTTGACATAATAACGTTAATTGATTTGAAAATTTAATTCGAAAAGTTATTTTATTGAGATTGCATTTTGATTGTTGTTTTCAATGTCTGTAAGAAGTACCTGATGTCTTTAGCGAATATTTCGGGAAAAATATACTGCGCCTCAATCGCAAGAATCTCATGAGTACACGAATTCATGTAATAGAATATGGAAGGTTGATTTCTGTCTCTGTTCGCTTTCGGTTTTTTAAAATTTCAATTCGCTGAACAGTTCAATTTAGATCGCATGTATTCATGAATAACTTGCTCGCTGCAGGACTGGGTAAAAGTGTGAGATTCAAAAATCAGCATATTTTGCTGCGTTGTTATAGGAGTGCTAAAATGATCTTATGACTCCTGGGAAAAATCAAGGAATGGCTCTATATATTGACATAATAACGTTAACTGATTTGAAAATTCAATTTGAAAAACTATTCTATTGAGATTGCATTATGATTGATGTTTTCGATTTCTGTAAGAAATACCTGATGTCTTCAGATGATATTTCGGGAAAAATATACTGCGCCTCAATCGCAAGAATCTCATGATTACACGAATTCATGTAATAGAATATGAGAGGTTGATTTCTGTCTCTGTTCGCTTTCCGTTTTTTAAAATTTCAATTGGCTAAATAGTTCAATTGAGATCGCATGTATTCATTGATAACCTGCTCGCTGCAGGACTGGGTAAGATTGTGAGATTGAAAAATCAGTGTATTTTGCTGCGTGGTTATGAGAGTGCTAAAATGATCTCATGACTCCTGGGAAAAATCAAGGAATGGCTTTATATATAGAGACCTAATAACGTTAATTGATTCCAAAATTTAATTCGAAAAGTTATTCTATTGAGATTGCATTTTGATTGTCTTTTTCAATGTCTGTAAGAAATACCTGATGTTTTCAGATGATATTTCGGAAAAAATATACTGCGCCCCAATCGCTAGAATCTCATGATTACACGAATTCACGTGATAGAATATCATAGGTTGATTTCTGTCTCTGTTCGCTTTCGGTTTTTTAAAATTTCAATTAGCTGAATAGTTCAATTAAGATCGCATGTATATATGGATAGCCTGCTCGCTGCAGGACTAGGTAATATTGCGAAATTAAAAAATCAGCATATTTTGCTGCGTGGTTATAGAAGTGCTAAAATGATCTCATGACTCCCGGGAAAAATCAAGGAATGGCTCTAGATATTGACATAATAACGTTCATTGATTTGAAAATTCATTTTGAAAAGTTATTCGATTGAGATTGCATTTTGATTGTTGTTTTCAATGTCTGTAAAAAATACATGATGTCATCAGATGATATTTCGAGGAAAATATACTGCGCCCGAATCGCAAGAATCTCATGATTAAACGAATTCGTGTGATAGAATATAAGAGGTTGATTTCCGTATCTGTTCGCTTTCGGTTATTTAAAATTTCAATTCGCTGAATAGTTAAATTTAGATCGCAAGTATTAATGGATAACCTGCCCGCTACAGGACTTAGTAATATTGCAAAATTGAAATCAGCATATTTTGCTGCGTGGTTATAAGAGTGCTGAAACAAATTCATGACTCCTGGGAAAAATCAAGGAGTAGCTCTATACCTTGACATAATAACGTTAATTGATTTGAAAATTTAAATCAAATAGTTATTTTATTGAGATTGCATTTTGATTGTTGTTTTCAATGTCTGTAAGAAATACCTGATGTCTTCTGATGATATTTCATGAAAAATATACTGCGCCCCAATCGCAAGAATCTCATGATTACACGAATTCACGTGATAGAATATGATAGGTTGATGTCTGTCTCTGTTCGCTTTCGGTTTTCTAAAATTTCAATTAGCTGAATAGTTCAATTTAGATCGCATGTATTCATGGATAGCCTGCTCGCTGCAGGACTGGGTAATATTGTGGGATTAAAAAATCAGCATATTTTGCTGCGTGGTTATAGGAGTGCTGAAATGATCTCATAACTCCTAGGAAAAATCAAGGAGTAGCTCTATACCTTCACATCATAACGTTAATTGATTGGAAAATTTAATTTGAAAAACTATTCTATTGAGATTGCATATTGATTGATGTTTTTAATGTCTGTAAGAAATACCTGATGTCTTCAGATGATATTTCGTGAAAAATATACTGCGCCTTAATCGCAAGAATCTCATGATTACACGAATTCACGTGATAGAATATAATAGGTTGATTTCTGTCTTTGTTCGCTTTCGGTTTTTTCAGATATCAATTGGCTGAATGGTTCAATTTAGATCGCATGTATTCATGGATAGCCTGCTCGCTGCAGGACTGGATAATATTGCGAAATTGAAAAATAAGTATATTTTGCTCCGTGGTTATAGGAGTGCTAAAATGATCTCATGACTCCCGGGGAAGATCAAGGAATGGCTCTATATATTGACATAATAACGTTAATTGATTTAAAAATTCAATTCGAAAAGTAATTTCATTGAGATTGCATTTTGATTGTTGTTTTCAATGTCTGTAGAAAATACCTGATATCATCAGATGATCTTTCAAGGAAAATATACCGCGCCCCAATCGCAAGAATTTCATGATTAAACGAATTCGCGTGATAGAATATAAGAGGTTGATTTCCGTATCTGTTCGCTTTCGGTTATTTAAAATTTCAATTCGCTGAATAGTTAAATTTAGATCGCAAGTATTAATGGATAACCTGCCCGCTACAGGACTTAGTAATATTGCAAAATTGAAATCAGCATATTTTGCTGCGTGGTTATAAGAGTGCTGAAACAAATTCATGACTCCTGGGAAAAATCAAGGAGTAGCTCTATACCTTGACATAATAACGTTAATTGATTTGAAAATTTAAATCAAATAGTTATTTTATTGAGATTGCATTTTGATTGTTGTTTTCAATGTCTGTAAGAAATACCTGATGTCTTCAGATGATATTTCATGAAAAATATACTGCGCCCCAATCGCAAGAATCTCATGATTACACGAATTCACGTGATAGAATATGATAGGTTGATGTCTGTCTCTGTTCGCTTTCGGTTTTCTAAAATTTCAATTAGCTGAATAGTTCAATTTAGATCGCATGTATTCATGGATAGCCTGCTCGCTGCAGGACTGGGTAATATTGTGGGATTAAAAAATCAGCATATTTTGCTGCGTGGTTATAGAAGTGCTTAAATGATCTCATGACTCCTGGGAAAAATCAAGGAATGGCTCTATATATAGACCTAATAACGTTAATTGATTCCAAAATTTAATTCGAAAAGTTATTCTCTTGAGATTTTATTTTGATTGATGTTTTCAATGTCTGTAAGAAATACCTGATGTCTTCAGATGATATTTCGGAAAAAATATACTGCGCCCCAATCGCAAGAATCTCATGATTACACGAATTCACGTGATAGAATATAATAGGTTGATGTCTGTCTCTGTTCGCTTTCGGTTTTTTAAAATTTCAATTGGCTGAATAGTTCAATTTAGATCGCATGTCTTCATGGATAGCCTGCCCGCTGCAGGACTGGGTAATATTGCGAAATTGAAAAATTAGCATATTTAGCTGCGCTGTTATGAGAGTGCTAAATTGATCTCATGACTCCTGGGAAAATCAAGGAACGTCTCTATATATTGACATAATAACCTTAATTGATTTGAAAATTCGATTCGAAAAGTTATTCGATTGAGATTGCATTTTGATTGTTGTTTTCAATGTCTGTCAAAAATACCTGATGTTATCAGATGTTATTTCGAGGAAAATATACTGCGCCCTAATCGCAAGAATTTCATGATTACACGAATTCACGTGATAGAATATAATAGGTTGATTTCTGTCTCTGTTCACTTTCGGTTTTTTAAAATTTCAATTGACTGAATAGTTCAATTTAGATCGCATGTATTCATGGATAGCCTGCTCGCTGCAGGACTGGGTAATATTGCGAAATTGAAAAATTAGCATATTTTCCTGCGTGGTTATGAGAGTGCTAAAATGATCTCATGACTCCTGGGAAAAATCAAGGAATGGCTCTATATATAGACAGAATAACCTTAATTGATTTGAAAATTTAATTCGAAAAGTTATTTTATTTAGATTGCATTTTGATTGTCTTTTTCAATGTCTGTAAGAAATACCTCATGTCTTCAGATTATATTTTCTGAAAAATATACTGCGCCCAATCGCAAGAATCTCATGATTACACGAATTCACGTGATAGAATATAATAGGTTGATTTCTGTCTCTGTTCGCTTTCGGTTTTTTTTAAATTTCAATTGGCTGAATAGTTCAATTAAGATCGCATGTATTCATGGATAGCCTGCTCGCTGCCGGACTGGGTAATATTGCGAAATTGAAAAATTAGCATATTTTGCTGCGTGGTTATAAGAGTGCTAAAATGATCTCATGACTCCTGGGAAAAATCAAGGAATGGCTCTATATATTGACATAATAACCTTAATTGATTTGAAAATTCAATTCGAAAAGTTATTCGATTGAGATTGCATTTTGATTGTCTTTTTCAATGTCTGTAAGAAATACCTGATGTCTTCAGATGATATTTTGTGAAAAATATACTGCGCCCCAATCGCAAGAATCTCATGATTACACGAATTCACGTGATAGAATATAATAGGTTGATTTCTGTCTCTTTCCGCTTTCGGTTTTCTAGAATTTCAATTCGCTGAACAGTTCAATTGAGATCGCATGTCTTCATTAATAACTTGCTCGCTGCAGGACTGGGTAATATTGTGAGATTAAAAAATCAGCATATTTTGCTGCGTGGTTATAGGAGTGCTAAAATGATCTCATGACTCCTGGAAAAAATCAAGGAATGGCTCTATATATTGACATAATAACGTTAACTGATTTGAAAATTCAATTTGAAAAACTATTCTATTGAGTTTGCATTTTGATTGATGTTTTCAATTTCTGTAAGAAATACCTGATGTCTTCAGATGATATTTCGGGAAAAATATACTGCGCCCCAATCGCAAGAATCTCATGATTACACGAATTCACGTTATAGAATATAATAGGTTGATGTCTGTCTCTGTTCGCTTTCGGTTTTCAAAAAATTCCTATTGGCTGAATAGTTTAATTTAGATCGCATGTATTCATGGATAACCTGCTCGCTGCAGGACAGGGTAATATTGCGAAATTGAAAAATAAGCATATTTTCTGCGTGGTTATAGGAGTGCTGAAATAATCTCATGACTCCCGGGGAAAATCAAGGAATGGCTCTATATATTGACATAATAACGTTAATTGATTTAAAAATTCAATTCGAAAAGTTATTCGATTGAGATTACATTTTGATTGTTGTTTTCAATGTCTGTAAAAAATACCTGATGTCATCGGATGATATTTCGAGGAAAATATACTGCGCCCTAATCGCAAGAATTTCATGATTACACGAATTCACGTGATAGAATATAATAGGTTGATGTCTGTCTCTGTTCGCTTTCGGTTTTCTAAAATTTCTATTGGCTGAATAGTTCAATTTAGATCGCATGTATTCATAAAGAGCCTGCTCGCTGCAGGACTGGGTAATATTGCGGAATTGAAAAATTAGCATATATTGCTGCGTGGTTATAGGAAAGCTAAAATGATTTCATGACTCCCGGGGAAAATACAGGAATGGCTCTATATATTGACATAATAACGTTAATTGATTTAAAAATTCAATTCAAAAAGTTATTCGATTGAGATTGCATTTTGATTGTTGTTTTCAATGTGTGTAAAAAATACCTGATATCATCAGATGATATTTTGAGGAAAATATACTGCTCCCTAATCGCAAGAATTTCATGATTACACGAATTCACGTGATAGAATATAAGAGGTTGATTTTCGTATCTATTCGCTTTCGGTTATTTAAAATTTCAATTCGCTGAATAGTTCAATTAAGATCGCATGTATTCATGGATAGCCTGCTTGCTGCAGGACTGGTTAATATTGCGAAATTGAAAAATTAGCATATTTTGCTGCGTGGTTATAAGAGTGCTAAAATGATCTCATGACTCCTAGAAAAAATCAAGGAATGGCTCTATATATTGACATAATAACCTCAATTGATTTGAAAATTCAATTCGAAAAGTTATTCGATTGAGATTGCATTTTGATTGTCTTTTTCAATGTCTGTAAGAAATACCTGATGTCTTCAGATGATATTTCGTGAAAAATATACTGCGCCCCCATCGCAAGAATTTCATGATTACACGAATTCACGTGATAGAATATAATAGGTTGATTTCTGTCTCTGTTCGCTTTCGGTTTATGAAAATTTTAATTGGCTAAATAGTTCAATTTAGATCGCATGTATTCATGGATAACCTGCTCGCTGCAGGACTGAGTAATATTGTGAGATTGCAAAATCAGCATATTTTGCTGCGTGGTATTGAGAGTGCTAAAATGATCTCATGACTCCTGGGAAAAATCAAGGAATGGCTCTATATATAGAGACCTAATAACGTTAATTGATTCCAAAATTAAATTCGAAAAGTTATTTTATTGAGATTGCATTTTGATTGTCTTTTTCAATGTCTGTAATAAATACCTGATGTCTTCAGATGATATTTCGTGAAAAATATACTGCGCCCCAATCGCAAGAATCTCATGATTACACGAATTCACGTGATAGAATATAATAGGTTGATTTCTGTCTCTGTTCGCTTTCGATTTTTTAAAATTTCAATTGGCTGAATAGTTCAATTTAGATCGCATGTATTCATGAATAGCCTGCTCGCTGCAGGACTGGGTAATATTGCGAAATTGAAAAATTAGCATATTTAGCTGCGTGGTTATGAGAGTGCTAAATTGATCTCATGAATCCTGGGAAAATCAAGGAATGTCTCTACATACTGACATAATAACCTTTATTGATTTGAAAATTCGATTCGAAAAAATATTCGATTGAGATTGCATTTTGATTGTTGTTTTCAATGTCTGTCAAAAATACCTGATGTTATCAGATGTTATTTCGAAGAAAATATACTGCGCCCTAATCGCAAGAATTTCATGATTACACGAATTCACGTGATAGAATATAAAAGGTTGATTTCTGTCTCTGTTCGCTTTCGGTTTTTTAAAATTTCAATTGACTGAATAGTTCAATTTAGATCGCATGTATTCATGGATAGCCTGCTCGCTGCAGGACTGGGTAATATTGCGAAATTGAAAAATTAGCATATTTTGCTGCGTGGTTATGAAAGTGCTAAAATGATCTCATGAGTCCTGGGAAAAATCAAGGAATGGCTCTATATATTGACAGAATAACTTTAATTGATTTGAAAATTTAATTCGAAAAGTTAGTTTATTGAGATTGCATTTTGATTGTCTTTTTCAATGTCTGTAAGAAATACCTCATGTCTTCAGATTATATTTTCTGAAAAATATACTGCGCCCCAATCGCAAGAATCTCATTATTACACGAATTCACGTGATAGAATATAATAGGTTGATTTCTGCGTCTGTTCGCTTTCGGTTTTCTAGAATTTCAATTCGCTGAACAGTTCAATTTAGATCGCATGTCTTCATGAATAACTTGCTCGCTGCAGGACTGGGTAATATTGTGAGATTAAAAAATCAGCATATTTTGCTGCGTGGTTATAGGAGTGCTAAAATGATCTCATGACTCCTGGAAAAAATCAAGGAATGGCTGTATATATTGACATAATAACATTAACTGATTTGAAAATTCAATTTGAAAAACTATTCTATTGAGTTTGCATTTTGATTGATGTTTTCAATTTCTGTAAGAAATACCTGATGTCTTCAGATGATATTTCGGGAAAAATATACTGCGCCCCAATCGCAAGAATCTCATGATTACACGAATTCACGTTATAGAATATAATTGGTTGATGTCTGTCTCTGTTCGCTTTCGTATTTCTAAAATTTCAATTGGCTGAATAGTTTAATTTAGATCGCATGTATTCATGGATAACCTGCTCGCTGCAGGACTGGGTAATATTGCGAAATTGAAAAATAAGCATATTTTCTGCGTGGTTATAGGAGTGCTGAAATAATCTCATGACTCCCGGGGAAAATCAAGGAATGGCTCTATATATTGACTTAATAACGTTAATTGATTTAAAAATTCAGTTTGAAAAGTTATTCGATTGAGATTGCATTTTGATTGTTGTTTTCAATGTCTGTAAAAAATACCTGATGTCATCAGATGATATTTCGAGGAAAATATACTGCGCCCCAATCGCAAGAATTTCATGATTACACGAATTCATGTGATAGAATATAAGAGGTTGATTTCCGTATCTATTCGCTTTCGGTTATTTAAAATTTTAAATCGCTGAATAGTTAAATTTGGAGCGCAAGTATTCATGGATAACCTGCCCGCTACAGAACTTGGTAATATTGCAAAATTGAAAAATCAGCATATTTTGCTGCTTGGTTAGAAGAGTGCTAGAACAAATTCATGACTCCTGGGAAAAATCAAGGAGTAGCTCTATACCTTGACATAATAACGTTAATTGATTTGAAACTTTAATTCGAAAAGTTATTCTATTGAGATTGCATTTTGATTGATGTTTTCAATGTCTGTAAGAAATACCTGATGTCTTCAGATGATATTTCGGGAAAAATATACCGCGCCCCAATCGCAAGAATCTCATAATTACACGAATTCACGTGATAGAATATAATAGGTTGATGTCTGTCTCTGTTCGCTTTCGGTTTTCTAAAATTTCAATTGGCTGAACAGTTCAATTTAGATCGCATGTCTTCATGAATAACTTGCTCGCTGCAGGACTGGGTAATATTGTTAGATTAAAAAATCAGCATATTTTGCTGCGTGGTTAAAGGAGTGCTAAAATGATCACATGACTCCCGGGGAAAATCAAGGAATGTCTCTATATATTGACATAATAACCTAAATTGATTTGAAAATTCGATTCGAAAAGTTATTCGATTGAGATTCCATTTTGATTGTTGTTTTCAATGTCTGTCAAAAATACCTGATGTTATCAGATGTTATTTCGAGGAAAATATACTGCGCCCTAATCGCAAGAATTTCATGATTACACGAATTCACGTGATAGAATATAATAGGTTGATTTCTGTCTCTGTTCGCTTTCGGTTTTTTAAAATTTCAATTGACTGAATAGTTCAATTTAGATCGCATGTATTCATGAATAGCCTGCTCGCTGCAGGACTGGGTAATATTGCGAAATTGAAAAATTAGCATATTTTGCTGCGTGGTTATGAAAGTGCTAAAATGATCTCATGACTCCTGGGAAAAATCAAGGAATGGCTCTATATATTGACAGAATAACCTTAATTGATTTGAAAATTTAATTCGAAAAGTTAGTTTATTGAGATTGCATTTTGATTGTCTTTTTCAATGTCTGTAAGAAATACCTCATGTCTTCAGATTATATTTTCTGAAAAATATACTGCGCCCCAATCGCAAGAATCTCATGATTACACGAATTCACGTGATAGAATATAATAGGTTGATTTCTGTCTCTGTTCGCTTTCGGTTTTCTAGAATTTCAATTCGCTGAACAGTTCAATTTAGATCGCATGTCTTCATGAATAACTTGCTCGCTGCAGGACTGGGTAATATTGTGAGATTGAAAAATCAGCATATCTTGCTGCGTGGTTATGAGAGTGCTAAAATGATCTCATGACTCCTGGGAAAAATCAAGGAATGGCTCTATATATTGACATAATAACGTTAACTGATTTGAAAATTCAATTTGAAAAACTATTTTATTGAGTTTGCATTTTGATTGATGTTCTCAATTTCTGTAAGAAATACCTGATGTCTTCAGAAGATATTTCGGAAAAAATATACTGCGCCCCAATCGCAAGAATCTCATGATTACACGAATTCACGTGATAGAATATAATAGGTTGATGTCTGTCTCTGTTCGCTTTCGGTTTTCTAAAATTTCAATTGGCTGAATAATTTATTTAGATCGCATGTATTCATGGATAACCTGCTCGCTGCAGGACTGGGTAATATTGCGAAATTGAAAAATAAGCATATTTCCTGCGTGGTTATAGGAGTGCTGAAATAATCTCATGACTCCTGGGGAAAATGAAGGAATGGCTCTATATATTGACATAATAACATTAATTGATTTAAAAATTCAATTCGAAAAGTTATTCGATTGAGATTGCATTTTGATTGTTGTTTTCAATGTCTGTAAAAAATACCTGATGTCATCAGATGATATTTCGAGGAAAATATACTGCGCCCCAATCGCTATAATTTCATGATTACACGAATTCACGTGATAGAATATAAGAGGTTGATTTCCGTATCTATTCGCTTTCGGTTATTCAAAATTTTAATTCGCTAAATAGTTAAATTTAGATCGCAAGTATTTATGGATAACCTTCTCGCTACAGGACTTGGTAATATTGCAAAATTGAAAACTCAGCATATTTTGCTGCGTGGTTACAAGAGTGCTGAAACAAATTCATGACTCCTGGGAAAAATCAAGGAGAAGCTCTATACCTTGACATAAAAACGTTAATTGATTTGAAAATTTAAGTCGAAAAGTTATTTTATTGAGATTGCATTTTAATTGTTGTTTTCAATGTCTGTAAGAAGAACCTGATGTCTTAAGCGGATATTTCGGGAAAAATATACTGCGCCTCAATCGCAAGAATCTCATGATTACACGAATTCATGTAATAAAATATGAGAGGTTAATTTCTGTCTCTGTTCGCTTTCGGTTTTTTAAAATTTCAATTGGCTGCATAGTTTAATTTAGATCGCATGTATTCATGGATAACGTGCTCGCTGCAGGACTGAGTAATATTGTGAGATTAAAAAATCAGCATTTTTTGCTGCGTGGTTATGGGAGTGCTGATATGATCTCATGACTCCTGGAAAAAATCAAGGAATGGCTCTATATATTGACATAATAACCTTATCTGATTTAAAAATTCAATTCGAAGAGTTATTCGATTGAGATTGCATTTTGATTGTTGTTTTCAATGTCTGTAAAAAATACCTGATGTCATCAGATGATATTTCAAGGAAAATATACTGCGCCCCAATCGCAAGAATTTCATGATTACACGAATTCACGTGATAGAATATAAGAGGTTGATTTTCGTATCTATTCTCTTTCGGTTATTTAAAATTTTAATTCGCTGAATAGTTAAATATAGATCGCAAGTATTTATGGATAACCTGCACGCTACAGGACTTGGTAATATTGCAAAATTGAAAAATCAGCATATTTTGCTGCGTGGTTATGAGAGTGCTAAATTGATCTCATGACTCCTGGGGAAAATCAAGGAATTGCTTTATATATTGACATAATAACCTTAATTGATTCGAAAATTCAATTCGGAAAGTTATTCGATTAAGATTGCATTTTGATTGTCTTTTTCAATGTCTGTAAGAAATACCTGATGTCTTCAGATGATATTTCGGGAAAAATATACTGCGCCCTGATCGCAAGAATCTCATGATTACACGAATTCACGTGATAGAATATAATAGGTTGATTTCTGTCTCTGTTCGCTTTCGGTTTTCTAGAATTTCAATTCGCTGAACAGTTCAATTTAGATCGCATGTCTTCATGAATAACTTGCTCGCTGCAGGACTGGGTAATATTGTGAGATTAAAAAATCAGCATATTTTGCTGCGTGGTTATGGGAGTGCTAAAATGATCTCATGACTCCTGGAAAAAATCAAGGAACGGCTCTATATATTGACATAATAACGTTAATTGATTTGAAAATTCAATTTGAAAAACTATTTTATTGAGTTTGCATTTTGATTGATGTTTTCAATTTCTGTAAGAAATACCTGATGTCTTCAGATGATATTTCGGGAAAAATATACTGCGCCCCAATCGCAAGAATCTCATGATTACACGAATTTACGTGATAGAATATAATATGTTGATGTCTGTCTTTGTTCGCTTTCGGTTTTCTAGAATTTCAATTCGCTGAACAGTTCAATTTAGATCGCATGTCTTTATGAATAACTTGCTCGCTGCAGGACTGGGTAATATTGTGAAATTGAAAAATAAGCATATTTTCTGCGTGGTTATAGAAGTGCTAAAATGATCTCATGACTCCTGGGAAAAATCAAGGAATGGCTCTATATATTGACATAATAACCTTATCTGATTTGAAAATTCAATTCGAAGAGTTATTTGATTGAGATTGCATTTTGATTGTCTTTTTCAATGTCTGTAAGAAATACTTAATGTCTTCAGATGATATTTCGAGCAAAATATACTGCGCTCCAATCGCAAGAATCTCATGATTACACGAATTCACGTGATAGAATATAATAGGTTGATTTCTGTCTCTGTTCGCTTTCGGTTTTCTAAAATTTCAATTGGCTGAATAGTTCAATTTGGATCACATGTATTTATGAATAACCTGCTCGCTGCTGGACTGAGTAATATTGTGAGATTGAAAAATCAGCATATATTGCTGCGTGGTTATGAGAGTGCTAAAATGATCTCATGACTCCCGGGGAAAATCAAGGAATGGCTCTATATATTTACATAATAACGTTAATTGATTTAAAAATTTAATTCGAAAAGTTATTCGATTGAGATTGCATTTTGATTGTTGTTTTCAATGTCTGTAAAAAATACCTGATGTCATCAGATGATATTTCAAGGAAAATATACTGCGCCCCAATCGCAAGAATTTCATGATTACACGAATTCACGTGATAGAATAAAAGAGGTTGATTTTCGTATCTATTCTCTTTCGGTTATTTAAAATTTTAATTCGCTGAATAGTTAAATATAGATCGCAAGTATTTATGGATAACCTGCACGCTACAGGACTTGGTAATATTGCAAAATTGAAAAATCAGCATATTTTGCTGCGTGGTTATGAGAGTGCTAAATTGATCTCATGACTCCTGGGGAAAATCAAGGAATTGCTTTATATATTGACATAATAACCTTAATTGATTCGAAAATTCAATTCGGAAAGTTATTCGATTAAGATTGCATTTTGATTGTTGTTTTTAATGTCTGTAAAAAATACCTGATGTCATCAGATGATATTTCGAGGAAAATATACTGCGCCCTAATCGCAAGAATTTCATGATTACACGAATTCATGTGATAGAATATAATAGGTTGATTTCTGTCTCTGTTCGCTTTCAGTTTTTGAAAATTTTAATTGGCTGAATGGTTCAATTTAGATCGCATGTATTAATGGATAGCCTGCTCGCTGCAGGACTGGGTAAAATTGCGGAGTTGAAAAATTAGCATATTTTGCTGCGTGGTTACAAAAGTGCTGAAACAAATTCATGACTCCTGGGAAAAATCAAGAAGTAGCTCTATACCTTAAAGTAATAATGTTGATTGATTTAAAAATTTAATTTGAAAAGTTATTTTATTGAGATTGCATTTTAATTGTTGTTTTCAATGTCTGTAAGAAGTACCTGATGTCTTTCGCGGATATTTCGGGAAAAATATACTGCGCCCCAATCGCAAGAATCTCATGATTACACGAATTCACGTGATAGAATATAATAGGTTGATTTCTGTCTCTGTTCGCTTTCGGTTTCTTAAAATTTCAATTCGCTGAACAGTTCAATTTAGATCGCATGTCTTCATGAATAACTTGCTCGCTGCAGGACTGGGTATCATTGTGAGATTAAAAAATCAGCATATTTTGCTGTGTGGTTATAGGAGTGCTAAAATGATCTCATGACTCCTGGGAAAAATTAAGGAATGGCTCAATATATTGACATAATAACCTTATCTGATTTAAAAATTCAATTCGAAGAGTTATTCGATTGAGATTGCATTTTGATTGTCTTTTTCAATGTCTGTAAGAAATACTTGATGTCTTAAGATGATATTTCGTGGAAAATATACTGCGTCCCAATCGCAAGAATCTCATGACTACACGAATTCACGTGATAGAATATAAAAGGTTGATTTTCGTATCTATTCGCTTTCGGTTATTTAAAATTTTAATTCGCTGAATAGTTAAATTTAGATCGCAAGTATTTATGGATAACCTGCACGCTACAGGACTTGGTAATATTGCAAAATTGAAAAATCAGCATATTTTGCTGCGTGGTTATGAGAGTGCTAAATTGATCTCATGACTCCTGGGGAAAATCAAGGAATGGCTCTATATTCACAGACCTAATAACGTTAATTGATTCCAAAATTTAATTCGAAAAGTTATTCTATTCAGATTGCATTTTGATTGTCTTTTGCAATGTCTGTAAGAAATACCTGATGTCTTCAGATGATATTTCGAGGAAAATATACTGCGCCCGAATCGTAAGAATCTCATGATTACACTAATTCACGTGATAGAATATGATAGGTTGATTTCTGTCTCTGTTCGCTTTCGGTTTTTTAAAATTTCAATTAGTTGAACAGTTCAATTTAGATCGCGTGTATTAATGGATAACCTGCCCGCTACAGGACTTGGTAATATTGCAAAATTGGAAAATCAGCATATTTTGCTGCGTGGTTATAATAGTGCTGAACCAAATTCATGACTCCTGGGAAAAGTCAAGGAGTAGCTCCATACCTTGACATAATAACGTTAATTGATTTGAAAATTTAATTCGAAAAGTTATTTTATTAAGATTGCATTTTGATTGTTGTTTTCAATGTCTGTAAGAAGAACCTGATGTCTTTAGCGGATATTTCGTAAAAATATACTGTGCCTCAATCGCAAGAATCTCATGATTACACGGAATTCATGTAATAGAATATGAGAGGTTGATTTCTGTCTCTGTTCGCTTTCGGTTTTTTAAAATTTCAATTTGCTGAACAGTTTAATTTAGATCGCATGTATTCATGAATAACTTGCTCGCTGCAGTACTGGGTAATATTGTAAGATTGAAAAATCAGCATATTTTGCTGCGTGGTTATAGAAGTGCTGAAATGATCTCATGACTCTTGGGAAAAATCAAGGAATGGCTCTATATATTGACATAATAACGTTAACTGATTCGAAGATTCAATTTGAAAAACTATTCTATTGAGATTGCATTTTGATTGTTGTTTTCAATGTCTGTAAAAAATACCTGATGTCTTCAGATGATATTTAGGGAAAAATATACTGCGCCCCAATCGCAAGAATCTCATGATTACACGAATTCACGTGATAGAATATAAGAGGTTGATTTCTGTCTCTGTTCGCTTTCGGTTTGTTAAAATTTCAATTAGCTGAATAGTTCAATTTGGATCGCATGTTTTCATGAATAACTTGCTCGTTGCAGGATTGAGTAATATCGTTAGATTGAAAAATCAGCATATTTTGCTGCGAGGTTATGAGAGTGCTAAAATGATCTCATGACTCCTGGGAAAAATCAAGGAATGGCTCTATATTCACAGACCTAATAACGTTAATTGATTCCAAAATTTAATTCGAAAAGTTATTCTATTCAGATTGCATTTTGATTGTCTTTTGCAATGTCTGTAAGAAATACCTGATGTCTTCAGATGATATTTCGTGAAAAAAATACTGCGCCCCAATCGCAAGAATCTCATGATTACACGAATTTACGTGATAGAATATAATAGGTTGATTTCTGTCTCTGTTCGCTTTCGGTTTTTTAAAATTTTAATTGGCTGAATAGCTCAATGTAGATCGCATGTATTCATGGATAGCCTGCTCGCTGCAGGACTGGGTAATATTGCGAAATTGAAAAATAGCATATTTTGCTGCGTGTTATAAAAGTGCTAAAATGATCTCATGACTCCTAGGAGAAATCAAGGAATAGCTCTATATATTGACATAATAACCTTAATTGATTTGAAAATTCAATTCGAAAAGTTATTCGATTAAGATTGCATTTCTATTGTTGTTTTCAATGTCTGTAAAAAATACCTGATGTCTTCAGATGATATTTCGTGGAAAATATACTGCGCCTCAATCGCAAGAATCTCATGATTTCACGAATTCACGTGATAGAATATAATAGGTTGATTTCTGTCTCTGTTCGCTTTCGGTTTTTTAAAATTTCAATTGGCTGCACAGTTCAATTCAGATCGCATATATTCATGAATAACCTGCCCGCTACAGGACTTGGTAAAATTGCAAAATTGGAAAATCAGCATATTTTGCTGCGTGGTTATAAGAGTGCTGAACCAAATTCATCACTCCTGGGAAACGTCAAGGAGTAGCTCTATACCTTGACATAATAAAGTTAATTGATTTGAAAATTTAATTCGAAAAGTTATTCTATTGAGATTGCATTTTGATTGTCTTTTTCAATGTCTGTAAGAAATACCTGATGTCATCAGATGATATTTCGAGGAAAATATACTGCGCCCGAATCGCAAGAATCTCATGATTACACTAATTCACGTGATAGAATATAATAGGTTGATTTCTGTCTCTGTTCGCGTTCGGTTTTTTAAAATTTCAATTTGCTGAACAGTTCAATTTAGATCGCATGTATTAATGGATAACCTGCCCGCTACAGGACTTGGTAAAATTGCAAAATTGGAAAATCAGCATATTTTGCTGCGTGGTTATAAGAGTGCTGAACCAAATTCATGACTCCTGGGAAAAGTCAAGGAGTAGCTCTATACCTTGACATAAAAACGTTAATTGATTTGAAAATTTGATTCGAAAAGTTATTTTATTGAGATTGCATTTTGATTGTTGTTTTCAATGTCTGTAAGAAGTACCTGATGTCTTTAGCGGATATTTCGGAAAAATATACTGTGCCTCAATCGCAAGAATCTCATGATTACACGAATTCATGTAATAGAATATGAGAGGTTGATTTCTGTCTCTGTTCGCTTTCGGTTTTTTAAAATTTCAATTGGCTGCACAGTTTTATTTAGATCGCATGTATTTATGAATAATCTGCCCGCAACAGGACTTAGTAATATTGCAAAATTGAAATCAGCATATTTTGCTGCGTGGTTATAAGAGTGCTGAAACATATTTATGACTCCTGGGAAAAATCAAGGAGTAGCTCTATACCTTGACATAAAAACGTTAATTGATTTGAAAATTTAATTCGAAAAGTTACTTTATTGAGATTGCATTTTGATTGTTGTTTTCAATGTCTGTAAGAAGTACCTGATGTCTTTAGCGGATATTTCGGAAAAATATACTGTGCCTCAATCGCAAGAATCTCATGATTACACGAATTCATGTAATAGAATATGAGAGGTTGATTTCTGTCTCTGTTCGCTTTCGGTTTTTTAAAATTTCAATTGGCTGCACAGTTCAATTCAGATCGCATATATTCATGAATAACCTGCCCGCTACAGGACTTAGTAATATTGCAAAATTGAAATCAGCATATTTTGCTGCGTGGTTATAAGAGTGCTGAAACAAATTCATGACTCCTGGGAAAAATCAAGGAGTAGCTCTAAACCTTGACATAATAACGTTAATTGATTTGAAAATTTAATTCGAAAAGTTATTTTATTGAGATTGCATTTTGATTGTTGTTTTTAATGTCTGTAAGAAGTACCTGATGTCTTTAGCGGATATTTCGGAAAAATATACTGTGCCTCAATCGCAAGAATCTCATGATGACACGAATTCATGTAATTGAATATGAAAGGTTGATTTCTGTCTCTGTTCGCTTTCGGTTTTTTAAAATTTCAATTGGCTGCACAGTTTAATTTAGATCGCATGTATTAATAGATAACCTGCCCGCTACAGGACTTGGTAAAATTGCAAAATTGGAAAATCAGCATATTTTGCTGCGTGGTTATAAGAGTGCTGAACCAAATTCATCACTCCTGGGAAACGTCAAGGAGTAGCTCTATACCTTGACATAATAAAGTTAATTGATTTGAAAATTTAATTCGAAAAGTTATTCTATTGAGATTGCATTTTGATTGTCTTTTTCAATGTCTGTAAGAAATACCTGATGTCATCAGATGATATTTCGAGGAAAATATACTGCGCCCGAATCGCAAGAATCTCATGATTACACTAATTCACGTGATAGAATATAATAGGTTGATTTCTGTCTCTGTTCGCGTTCGGTTTTTTAAAATTTCAATTTGCTGAACAGTTCAATTTAGATCGCATGTATTAATGGATAACCTGCCCGCTACAGGACTTGGTAAAATTGCAAAATTGGAAAATCAGCATATTTTGCTGCGTGGTTATAAGAGTGCTGAACCAAATTCATGACTCCTGGGAAAAGTCAAGGAGTAGCTCTATACCTTGACATAAAAACGTTAATTGATTTGAAAATTTAATTCGAAAAGTTATTTTATTGAGATTGCATTTTGATTGTTGTTTTCAATGTCTGTAAGAAGTACCTGATGTCTTTAGCGGATATTTCGGAAAAATATACTGTGCCTCAATCGCAAGAATCTCATGATTACACGAATTCATGTAATAGAATATGAGAGGTTGATTTCTGTCTCTGTTCGCTTTCGGTTTTTTAAAATTTCAATTGGCTGCACAGTTTTATTTAGATCGCATGTATTTATGAATAATCTGCCCGCAACAGGACTTAGTAATATTGCAAAATTGAAATCAGCATATTTTGCTGCGTGGTTATAAGAGTGCTGAAACATATTTATGACTCCTGGGAAAAATCAAGGAGTAGCTCTATACCTTGACATAAAAACGTTAATTGATTTGAAAATTTAATTCGAAAAGTTACTTTATTGAGATTGCATTTTGATTGTTGTTTTCAATGTCTGTAAGAAGTACCTGTTGTCTTTAGCGGATATTTTGGGAAAAATATACTGCGCCTCAATCGCAAGAATCTCATGATTACACGAATTCATGTAATAGAATATGAGAGGTTGATTTCTGTCTCTGTTCGCTTTCGGTTTTTAAAAATTTCAATTCGCTAAACAGTTCAATTTAAATCGCATGTATTCATTAATAACTTGCTCGCTGCAGGACTGGGTAATATTGTGAGCTTAAAAAATCAGCATATTTTGCTGCGTGGTTATAGGAGTGCTAAAATGATCTCATGACTCCTGGGAAAAATCAAGGAATGGCTCTATATATTGACATAATAACGTTAACTGATTTGAAAATTTATTTTTAAAAACTATTCTATTGAGATTGCATTTTGATTGAAGTTTTCAATTTCTGTAAGAAATACCTGATGTCTTCAGATGATATTTCGGGAAAAATATACTGCGCCTCAATCGCAAGAATCTCATGATTACACGAATTCATGTAATAGAATATGAGAGGTTGATTTCTGTCTCTGTTCGCTTTCGGTTTTTTAAAATTTCAATTGGCTAAATAGTTCAATTGAGATCGCACGTATTCATTGATAACCTGCTCGCTGCAGGACTGGGTAAGATTGTGAGATTGAAAAATCAGCATATTTTGCTGCGTGGTAATGAGTGTGCTAAAATTATCTCATGACTCCTGGGAACAATCAAGGAATAGCTCTATATATTGACATTATAACCTTAATTGATTTGAAAATTTAATTCGAAGAGTTATTCGATTGAGATTGCATTTTGATTGTTGTTTTCAATGTCTGTAAAAAATACCTGATGTCATCAGATGATATTTCGAGGAAAATATAATGCGCTCCAATCGCAAGAATTTCATGATTACACGAAGTCACGCGATAGAATATAATAGGTTGATTTCTGTCTATGTTCGCTTTCGGTTTTTTAAATTTCAATTGGCTGAACAGTTCAATTTAGATCGCATGTATTCATGAATAACTTGCTCGCTGCAGGACTGGGTAATATTGTGAGATTAAAAAATCAGCATATTTTGCTGCGTGGTTGTAGGAGTGCTAACATGATCTCATGACTCCTGGGGAAAATCAAGGAATGGCTCTATATATAGACCTAATAACGTTAATTGATTCCAAAATTTAATTCGAAAAGTTATTCTATTGAGATTTTATTTTGATTGATGTTTTCAATGTCTGTAAGAAATACCTGATGTCTTCAGATGATATTTCGGAAAAAATATACTGCGCCCCAATCGCAAGAATCTCATGATTACACGAATTCACGTGATAGAATATAATAGGTTGATGTCTGTCTCTGTTCGCTTCCGGATTTCTAAAATTTCAATTGGTTGAATAGTTCAATTTAGATCGCATGTATTCATGGATAGCCTGCTCGCTGCAGGACTTGGTAATATTGCAAAATTGAAATAGCAGCATATTTTGCTGCGTGGTTACAAGAGTGCTGAAACAAATTCATGACTCCTGGGAAAAATCAAGGAGTTGCTCTATACCTTGACATAATAACGTTAATTGATTTGAAAGTTTAATTCGAAAAGTTATTTTATTGAGATTGCATTTTGATTGTTGTTTTCAATGTCTGTAAGAAGTACCTGATGTCTTAAGCGGATATGTCGGGAAAAATATACTGAGCCCCAATCGCAAGAATCTCATGATTACACGAATTCCCGTGATAGAATATAATAGGTTGATTTCTGTCTCTGTTCGCTTTCGGTTTTTTAAAATTTCAATTCGCTGAACAGTTCAATTTAGATCGCATGTCTTCATGAATAACTTGCTCGCTGCAGGACTTGGTAAAATTGCAAAATTGGAAAATCAGCATATTTTGCTGCGTGGTTATAAGAGTGCTGAACCAAATTCATGACTCCTGGGAAAAGTCAAGGAGTAGCTCTATACCTTGACATAAAAACGTTAATTGATTTGAAAATTTAATTCGAAAAGTTATTTTATTGAGATTGCATTTTGATTGTTGTTTTCAATGTCTGTAAGAAGTACCTGATGTCTTTAGCGGATATTTCGGAAAAATATACTGTGCCTCAATCGCAAGAATCTCATGATTACACGAATTCATGTAATAGAATATGAGAGGTTGATTTCTGTCTCTGTTCGCTTTCGGTTTTTTAAAATTTCAATTGGCTGCACAGTTTTATTTAGATCGCATGTATTTATGAATAATCTGCCCGCAACAGGACTTAGTAATATTGCAAAATTGAAATCAGCATATTTTGCTGCGTGGTTATAAGAGTGCTGAAACATATTTATGACTCCTGGGAAAAATCAAGGAGTAGCTCTATACCTTGACATAAAAACGTTAATTGATTTGAAAATTTAATTCGAAAAGTTACTTTATTGAGATTGCATTTTGATTGTTGTTTTCAATGTCTGTAAGAAGTACCTGATGTCTTTAGCGGATATTTTGGGAAAAATATACTGCGCCTCAATCGCAAGAATCTCATGATTACACGAATTCATGTAATAGAATATGAGAGGTTGATTTCTGTCTCTGTTCGCTTTCGGTTTTTAAAAATTTCAATTCGCTAAACAGTTCAATTTAAATCGCATGTATTCATTAATAACTTGCTCGCTGCAGGACTGGGTAATATTGTGAGCTTAAAAAATCAGCATATTTTGCTGCGTGGTTATAGGAGTGCTAAAATGATCTCATGACTCCTGGGAAAAATCAAGGAATGGCTCTATATATTGACATAATAACGTTAACTGATTTGAAAATTTATTTTTAAAAACTATTCTATTGAGATTGCATTTTGATTGAAGTTTTCAATTTCTGTAAGAAATACCTGATGTCTTCAGATGATATTTCGGGAAAAATATACTGCGCCTCAATCGCAAGAATCTCATGATTACACGAATTCATGTAATAGAATATGAGAGGTTGATTTCTGTCTCTGTTCGCTTTCGGTTTTTTAAAATTTCAATTGGCTAAATAGTTCAATTGAGATCGCACGTATTCATTGATAACCTGCTCGCTGCAGGACTGGGTAAGATTGTGAGATTGAAAAATCAGCATATTTTGCTGCGTGGTAATGAGTGTGCTGAAATTATCTCATGACTCCTGGGAACAATCAAGGAATAGCTCTATATATTGACATTATAACCTTAATTGATTTGAAAATTTAATTCAAAGAGTTATTCGATTGAGACTGCATTTTGATTGTTGTTTTCAATGTCTGTAAAAAATACCTGATGTCATCAGATGATATTTCGAGGAAAATATAATGCGCTCCAATCGCAAGAATTTCATGATTACACGAAGTCACGCGATAGAATATAATAGGTTGATTTCTGTCTATGTTCGCTTTCGGTTTTTTAAATTTCAATTGGCTGAACAGTTCAATTTAGATCGCATGTATTCATGAATAACTTGCTCGCTGCAGGACTGGGTAATATTGTGAGATTAAAAAATCAGCATATTTTGCTGCGTGGTTGTAGGAGTGCTAACATGATCTCATGACTCCTGGGGAAAATCAAGGAATGGCTCTATATATAGACCTAATAACGTTAATTGATTCCAAAATTTAATTCGAAAAGTTATTCTATTGAGATTTTATTTTGATTGATGTTTTCAATGTCTGTAAGAAATACCTGATGTCTTCAGATGATATTTCGGAAAAAATATACTGCGCCCCAATCGCAAGAATCTCATGATTACACGAATTCACGTAATAGAATATAATAGGTTGATGTCTGTCTCTGTTCGCTTCCGGATTTCTAAAATTTCAATTGGTTGAATAGTTCAATTTAGATCGCATGTATTCATGGATAGCCTGCTCGCTGCAGGACTTGGTAATATTGCAAAATTGAAATAGCAGCATATTTTGCTGCGTGGTTACAAGAGTGCTGAAACAAATTCATGACTCCTGGGAAAAATCAAGGAGTTGCTCTATACCTTGACATAATAACGTTAATTGATTTGAAAATTTAATTCGAAAAGTTATTTTATTGAGATTGCATTTTGATTGTTGTTTTCAATGTCTGTAAGAAGTACCTGATGTCTTAAGCGGATATTTCGGGAAAAATATACTGAGCCCCAATCGCAAGAATCTCATGATTACACGAATTCACGTGATAGAATATAATAGGTTGATTTCTGTCTCTGTTCGCTTTCGGTTTTTTAAAATTTCAATTCGCTGAACAGTTCAATTTAGATCGCATGTCTTCATGAATAACTTGCTCGCTGCAGGACTTGGTAAAATTGCAAAATTGGAAAATCAGCATATTTTGCTGCGTGGTTATAAGAGTGCTGAACCAAATTCATGACTCCTGGGAAAAGTCAAGGAGTAGCTCTATACCTTGACATAAAAACGTTAATTGATTTGAAAATTTAATTCGAAAAGTTATTTTATTGAGATTGCATTTTGATTGTTGTTTTCAATGTCTGTAAGAAGTACCTGATGTCTTTAGCGGATATTTCGGAAAAATATACTGTGCCTCAATCGCAAGAATCTCATGATTACACGAATTCATGTAATAGAATATGAGAGGTTGATTTCTGTCTCTGTTCGCTTTCGGTTTTTTAAAATTTCAATTGGCTGCACAGTTTTATTTAGATCGCATGTATTTATGAATAATCTGCCCGCAACAGGACTTAGTAATATTGCAAAATTGAAATCAGCATATTTTGCTGCGTGGTTATAAGAGTGCTGAAACATATTTATGACTCCTGGGAAAAATCAAGGAGTAGCTCTATACCTTGACATAAAAACGTTAATTGATTTGAAAATTTAATTCGAAAAGTTACTTTATTGAGATTGCAATTTTAATTGTTGTTTTCAATGTCTGTAAGAAGTACCTGATGTCTTTAGCGGATATTTTGGGAAAAATATACTGCGCCTCAATCGCAAGAATCTCATGATTACACGAATTCATGTAATAGAATATGAGAGGTTGATTTCTGTCTCTGTTCGCTTTCGGTTTTTTAAAATTTCAATTCGCTAAACAGTTCAATTTAAATCGCATGTATTCATTAATAACTTGCTCGCTGCAGGACTGGGTAATATTGTGAGCTTAAAAAATCAGCATATTTTGCTGCGTGGTTATAGGAGTGCTAAAATGATCTCATGACTCCTGGGAAAAATCAAGGAATGGCTCTATATATTGACATAATAACGTTAACTGATTTGAAAATTTATTTTAAAAAACTATTCTATTGAGATTGCATTTTGATTGAAGTTTTCCATTTCTGTAAGAAATACCTGATGTCTTCAGATGATATTTCGGGAAAAATATACTGCGCCTCAATCGCAAGAATCTCATGATTACACGAATTCATGTAATAGAATATGAGAGGTTGATTTCTGTCTCTGTTCGCTTTCGGTTTTTTAAAATTTCAATTGGCTAAATAGTTCAATTGAGATCGCACGTATTCATTGATAACCTGCTCGCTGCAGGACTGGGTAAGATTGTGAGATTGAAAAATCAGCATATTTTGCTGCGTGGTAATGAGTGTGCTAAAATTATCTCATGACTCCTGGGAACAATCAAGGAATAGCTCTTTATATTGACATTATAACCTTAATTGATTTGAAAATTTAATTCGAAGAGTTATTCGATTGAGATTGCATTTTGATTGTTGTTTTCAATGTCTGTAAAAAATACCTGATGTCATCAGATGATATTTCGAGAAAAATATAATGCGCTCCAATCGCAAGAATTTCATGATTACACGAAGTCACGCGATAGAATATAATAGGTTGATTTCTGTCTATGTTCGCATTCGGTTTTTTAAATTTCAATTGGCTGAACAGTTCAATTTAGATCGCATGTATCCATGAATAACTTGCTCGCTGCAGGACTGGGTAATATTGTGAGATTAAAAAAGCAGCATATTTTGCTGCGTGGTTGTAGGAGTGCTAACATGATCTCATGACTCCTGGGGAAAATCAAGGAATGGCTCTATATATAGACCTAATAACGTTAATTGATTCCAAAATTTAATTCGAAAAGTTATTCTATTGAGATTTTATTTTGATTGATGTTTTCAATGTCTGTAAGAAATACCTGATGTCTTCAGATGATATTTCGGAAAAAATATACTGCGCCCCAATCGCAAGAATCTCATGATTACACGAATTCACGTGATAGAATATAATAGGTTGATGTCTGTCTCTGTTCGCTTCCGGATTTCTAAAATTTCAATTGGTTGAATAGTTCAATTTAGATCGCATGTATTCATGGATAGCCTGCTCGCTGCAGGACTTGGTAATATTGCAAAATTGAAATAGCAGCATATTTTGCTGCGTGGTTACAAGAGTGCTGAAACAAATTCATGACTCCTGGGAAAAATCAAGGAGTTGCTCTATACCTTGACATAATAACGTTAATTGATTTGAAAATTTAATTCGAAAAGTTATTTTATTGAGATTGCATTTTGATTGTTGTTTTCAATGTCTGTAAGAAGTACCTGATGTCTTAAGCGGATATTTCGGGAAAAATATACTGAGCCCCAATCGCAAGAATCTCATGATTACACGAATTCACGTGATAGAATATAATAGGTTGATTTCTGTCTCTGTTCGCTTTCGGTTTTTTAAAATTTCAATTCGCTGAACAGTTCAATTTAGATCGCATGTCTTCATGAATAACTTGCTCGCTGCAGGACTGGGTAATATTGTGAGATTAAAAAATCAGCATATTTTGCTGCGTGGTTATAGGAGTGCTAAAATGATCTCATGACTCCTGGGAAAAATCAAGGAATGGCTCTATATATTGACATAATAACCTTAAATGATTTGAAAATTCAATTTGAAAAACTATTCCATTGAGATTGCATTTTGATTGATGTTTTCAATTTCTGTAAGAAATACCTGATGTCTTCAGATGATATTTCGTGAAAAATATACTGCGCCCCAATCGCAAGAATCTCATGATTACACGAATTCACGTGATAGAATATGATAGGTTGATGTCTGTCTCTGTTCGCTTTCGGTTTTCTAAAATTTCAATTGGCTGAATAGTTCAATTTAGATCGGATGTATTCATAGATAGCCTGCTCGCTGCAGGACTGGGTAATATTGCGAAATTGAAAAATTAGCATATTTTGCTGCGTGGTTATAGGAGTGCTAACATGATCTCATCACTCCTGGGAAAAATCAAGGAATGGCTCAATATATTGACATAATAACCTTAATTGATTTGAAAATTCAATTTGAAAAACTATTCCATTGAGATTGCATTTTGATTGATGTTTTCAATGTCTGTAAGAAGTACCTGATGTCTTTAGCGGATATTTCGGGAAAAATATACTGCGCCTCAATCGCAAGAATCTCATGATTACACGAATTCATGTAATAGAATATGAGAGGTTGATTTTCGTATCTATTCGCTTTCGGTTATTTAAAATTTTAATTCGCTGAATAGTTAAATTTAGATCGCAAGTATTTATGGATAACCTGCACGCTACAGGACTTGGTAATATTGCAAAATTGAAAAATCAGCATATTTTGCTGCGTGGTTGTAGGAGTGCTAAAATGATCTCATGACTCCTGGGAAAAAACAAGGAGTAGCTCTATACCTTGACATAATAACGTTAATTGATTTGAAAATTTAGTTCGAAAAGTTATTTTATTGAGATTGCATTTTGATTGTTGTTTTCCATGTCTGTAAGAAGTACCTGATGTCTTTAGCGGATATTTCGGGAAAAATATACTGCGCCCCAATCGCAAGAATCTCATGATTACACGAATTCACGTGATAGAATATAATAGGTTTATTTCTGTCTCTGTTCGCTTTCGGTTTTTTAAAATTTCAATTCGCTGAACAGTTCAATTTAGATCGCATGTCTTCATGAATAACTCGCTCGCTGCAGGACTGGGTAATATTGTGAGATTAAATAATCAGCATATTTTGCTGCGTGGTTATAGGAGTGCTAAAATGATCTCATGACTCCTGGGAAAAATCAAGGAATGGCTCAATATATTGACATAATAACGTTAACTGACTTGAAAATTTAATTTAAAAAACTATTCTATTGAGATTGCATTTTGATTGATGTTTTCAAATTCTGTAAGAAATACCTGATGTCTTCAGATGATATTTCGGGAAAAATATACTGCGCCCCAATCGCAAGAATCTCATGATTACACGAATTCACGTAATAGAATATAAGAGGTTGATGTCTGTCTCTTTTCGCTTTCGGTTTTCTAAAATTTCAATTGGCTGAATAGTTCAATTTAGATCGCATGTATTCATGGATAGCCTGCTCACTGAAGGATTGAGTAATATTGCGAAATTGAAAAATTAGCATATATTGCTGCTTGGTTATAGGAGTGCTAAAATGATCTCATGACTCCCGGGGAAAATCAAGGAATGGCTCCATATATTGACATAATAACGTTAATTGATTTAAAAATTCAATTCGACAAGTTATTCGATTGAGATGGCATTTTGATTGTTGTTTTCAATGTCTGTAAAAAATACCTGATGTCATCGGATGATATTTCGAGGAAAATGTACTGCGCCCCAATCGCAAGAATTTCATGATTACACGAATTCACGTGATAGTATATAAGAGGTTGATTTCCGTATCTATTCGCTTTCGGTTATTTAAAATTTTAATTCGCTGAATAGTTAAATTTAGATCGCAAGTATTATCGATAACCTGCCCGCTACAGAACTTGGTAATATTGCAAAATTGAAAAATCAGCATATTTTGCTGCGTGGTTACAAGAGTGCTGAAACAATTTCATGAATCCTGGGAAAAATCAAGGAGTAGCTCTATACCTTGACATAATAACGGTAATTGATTTGAAAATTGAATTCGAAAAGTTATTTTATTGAGATTGCATTTTAATTGTTGTTTTCAATGTCTGTAAGAAGAACCTGATGTCTTTAGCGGATATTTTGGAAAAATATACTGCGCCTCAATCGCAAGCATCTCATGATTACACGAATTCACGTGATAGAATATAATAGGTTGATTTCTGTCTCTGTTCGCTTTCGGTTTTTTAAAATTTCAATTCGCTGAACAGTTCAATTTAGATCGCATGTCTTCATGAATAACTTGCTCGCTGCAGGACTGGGTAATATTGTGAGATTAAAAAATCAGCATGTTTTGCTGCGTGGTTATAGGAGTGCTAAAATGATCTCATGACTCCTGGGAAAAATCAAGGAATGACTCTATATATTGATATAATAACCTTAAATGATTTGAAAATTCAATTTGAAAAACTATTCCATTGAGATTGCATTTTGATTGATGTTTTCAATGTCTGTAAGAAATACCTGATGTCTTCAGATGATATTTCGTGAAAAATATACTGCGCCCCAATCGCAAGAATCTCATGATTACACGAATTCACGTGATAGAATATAATAGGTTGATGTCTGTCTCTGTTCGCTTTCGGTTTTCTAAAATTTCAATTGGCTGAATAGTTCAATTTAGATCGCATGTATTCATGGATAGCCTGCTCGCTGCAGGACTGGGTAATATTGCGAAATTGAAAAATTAGCATATTTTGCTGCGTGGTTATAGGAGTGCTAAAATGATCTCATCACTCCTGGGAAAAATCAAGGAATGGCTCAATATATTGACATAATAACCTTAATTGATTTGAAAATTCAATTTGAAAAACTATTCCATTGAGATTGCATTTTGATTGATGTTTTCAATGTCTGTAAGAAATACCTGATGTCTTCAGATGATATTTCGTGAAAAATATACTGCGCCCCAATCGCAAGAATTTCATGATTGCACGAATTCACGTGATAGAATATAAGAGGTTGATTTCCGTATCTATTCGCTTTCGGTTATTTAAAATTTTAATTCGCTGAATAGTTAAATTTAGATCGCAAGTATTCATGGATAACCTGCCCGCTACAGGACTTGGTAATATTGCAAAATTAAAAACTCAGCATATTTTGCTGCGTGGTTACAAGAGTGCTGGTACAAATTCATGACTCCTGGGAAAAATCAAGGAGTAGCTCTATACCTCGACATAATAACGTTAATTGATTTGAAAATTTCATTCGAAAAGTTATTTTATTGAGATTGCATTTTGATTGTTGTTTTCAATGTCTGTAAGAAGTACCTGATGTCTTTAGCGGATATTTCGGGAAAAATATACTGCGCCTCAATCGCAAGAATCTCTTGATTACACGAATTCATGTAATAGAATATGAGAGGTTGATTTCTGTCTCTGTTCGCTTTCGGTTTTTGAAAATTTCAATTGGCTGAATAGATCAATTTAGATCTCATGTATTCATGGATAACCTGCTCGCTGCAGGACTGGGTAATATTGTGAGATTGAAAAATCAGCATATCTTGCTGCGAGGTTATGAGAGTGCTAAAATGATCTCATGACTCCTGGGAAAAATCAAGGAATGGCTCTATATATAGAGACCTAATAACGTTAATTGATTCCAAAATTTAATTCGAAAAGTTATTCTATTGAGATTGCATATTGATTGTCTTTTTCAATGTCTGTAAGAAATACCTGATGTCTTCAGATGATATTTCGTGAAAAATATACTGCGCCCCAATCGCAAGAATCTCATGATTACACGAAGTCACGTTATAAAATATAATAGGTTGATTTCTGTCTCTGTTCCCTGTCGGTTTTCTAAAATTTCAATTGGCTGAATAGTTCAATTTAGATCGGATGTATTCATGGATAGCCTGCTTACTGCAGGACTGAGTAATATTGCGAAATTGAAAAATTAGCATATATTGCTGCGTGGTTATAGGAGTGCTAAAATGATCTCATGACTCCCGGGAAAAATCAAGGAATGGCTCTATATATTGACATAATAACGTTAATTGATTTAAAAATTCAATTCGAAAAGTTATTCGATTGAGATGGCATTTTGATTGTTGTTTTCAATGTCTGTAAAAAATACCTGATGTCATCGGATAATATTTCGAGGAAAATGTACTGCGCCCCAATCGCAAGAATTTCATGATTACACGAATTCACGTGATAGAATATAAGAGGTTGATTTCCGTATCTATTCGCTTTCGGTTATTTAAAATTTTAATTCGCTGAATAGTTAAATTTAGATCGCAAGTATTATGGATAACCTGCCCGCTACAGAACTTGGTAATATTGCAAAATTGAAAAATCAGCATATTTTGCTGCGTGGTTACAAGAGTGCTGAAACAATTTCATGAATCCTGGGAAAAATCAAGGAGTAGCTCTATACCTTGACATAATAACGGTAATTGATTTGAAAATTTTATTCGAAAAGTTATTTTATTGAGATTGCATTTTAATTGTTGTTTTCAATGTCTGTAAGAAGAACCTGATGTCTTTCGCGGATATTTTGGGAAAAATATACTGCGCCTCAATCGCAAGCATCTCATGATTACACGAATTCACGTGATAGAATATAATAGGTTGATTTCTGTCTCTGTTCGCTTTCGGTTTTTTAAAATTTCAATTGGCTGAACAGTTCAATTTAGATCGCATGTATTCATGAATAACTTGCTCGCTGCAGGACTGGGTAATATTGTGAGATTAAAAAATCAGCATATTTTGCTGCGTGGTTGTAGGAGTGCTAAAATGATCTCATGACTCCTGGGAAAAATCAAGGAGTAGCTCTATACCTTGACATAATAACGTTAATTGATTTGAAAATTTAATTCGAAAAGTTATTTTATTGAGATTGCATTTTGATTGTTGTTTTCCATGTCTGTAGGAAGTACCAGATGTCTTTAGCGGATATTTCGGGAAAAAAATACTGCGCCCTAATCGCAAGAATCTCATGATTACACGAATTCACGTGATAGAATATAATAGGTTGATTTCTGTCTCTGTTCGCTTTCGGTTTTTTAAAATTTCAATTCGCTGAACAGTTCAATTTAGATCGCATGTCTTCATGAATAACTTGCTCGCTGCAGGACTGGGTAATATTGTGAGATTAAATAATCAGCATATTTTGCTGCGTGGTTATAGGACTGCTAAAATGATCTCATGACTCCTGGGAAAAATCAAGGAATGGCTCAATATATTGACATAATAACGTTAACTGACTTGAAAATTTAATTTGAAAAACTATTCTATTGAGATTGCATTTTGATTGATGTTTTCAAATTCTGTAAGAAATACCTGATGTCTTCAGATGATATTTCGGGAAAAATATACGGCGCCCCAATCGCAAGAATCTCATGATTACACGAATTCACGTAATAGAATATAAGAGGTTGAAGTCTGTCTCTTTTCGCTTTCGGTTTTCTAAAATTTCAATTGGCTGAATAGTTCAATTTAGATCGCATGTATTCATGGATAGCCTGCTCACTGCAGGACTGAGTAATATTGCGAAATTGAAAAATTAGCATATATTGCTGCGTGGTTATAGGAGTGCTAAAATGATCTCATGACTCCCGGGGAAAATCAAGGAATGGCTCTATATATTGACATAATAACGTTAATTGATTTAGAAATTCAATTCGAAAAGTTATTCGATTGAGATGGCATTTTGATTGTTGTTTTCAATGTCTGTAAAAAATACCTGATGTCATCGGATGATATTTCGAGGAAAATGTACTGCGCCCCAATCGCAAGAATTTCATGATTAAACGAATTCACGTGATAGAATATAAGAGGTTGATGTCCGTATCTATTCGCTTACGGTTATTTAAAATTTTAATTCGCTGAATAGTTAAATTTAGATCGCAAGTATTATGGATAACCTGCCCGCTACATAACTTGGTAATATTGCGAAATTGAAAAATCAGCATATTTTGCTGCGTGTTTACAAGACTGCTGAAACAATTTCATGAATCCTGGGAAAAATCAAGGAGTAGCTCTATACCTTGACATAATAACGGTAATTGATTTGAAAATTTAATTCGAAAAGTTATTTTATTGAGATTGCATTTTAATTGTTGTTTTCAATGTCTGTAAGAAGAACCTGATGTCTTTAGCGGATATTTTGGGAAAAATATACTGCGCCTCAATCGCAAGAATCTCATGATTACACGAATTCATGTAATAGAATATGAGAGGTTGATTTCTGTCTCTGTTCGCTTTCGGTTTTTTAAAATTTCAATTGGCTAAATAGTTCAATTGAGATCGCACGTATTCATTGATAACCTGCTCGCTGCAGGACTGGGTAAGATTGTGAGATTGAAAAATCAGCATATTTTGCTGCGTGGTAATGAGTGTGCTAAAATTATCTCATGACTCCTGGGAACAATCAAGGAATAGCTCTATATATTGACATTATAACCTTAATTGATTTGAAAATTTAATTCGAAGAGTTATTCGATTGAGATTGCATTTTGATTGATGTTTTCAATGTCTGTAAAAAATACCTGATGTCATCAGATGATATTTCGAGGAAAATATAATGCGCTCCAATCGCAAGAATTTCATGATTACACGAAGTCACGCGATAGAATATAATAGGTTGATTTCTGTCTATGTTCGCTTTCGGTTTTTTAAATTTCAATTGGCTGAACAGTTTAATTTAGATCGCATGTATTCATGAATAACTTGCTCGCTGCAGGACTGGGTAATATTGTGAGATTAAAAAATCAGCATATTTTGCTGCGTGGTTGTAGGAGTGCTAACATGATCTCATGACTCCTGGGGAAAATCAAGGAATGGCTCTATATATAGACCTAATAACGTTAATTGATTCCAAAATTTAATTCGAAAAGTTATTCTATTGAGATTTTATTTTGATTGATGTTTTCAATGTCTGTAAGAAATACCTGATGTCTTCAGATGATATTTCGGAAAAAATATACTGCGCCCCAATCGCAAGAATCTCATGATTACACGAATTCACGTGATAGAATATAATAGGTTGATGTCTGTCTCTGTTCGCTTCCGGATTTCTAAAATTTCAATTGGTTGAATAGTTCAATTAAGATCGCATGTATTCATGGATAGCCTGCTTGCTGCAGGACTGGTTAATATTGCGAAATTGAAAAATTAGCATATTTTGCTGCGTGGTTATAAGAGTGCTAAAATGATCTCATGACTCCTAGAAAAAATCAAGGAATGGCTCTATATATTGACATAATAACCTCAATTGATTTGAAAATTCAATTCGAAAAGTTATTCGATTGAGATTGCATTTTGATTGTCTTTTTCAATGTCTGTAAGAAATACCTGATGTCTTCAGATGATATTTCGTGAAAAATATACTGCGCCCCCATCGCAAGAATTTCATGATTACACGAATTCACGTGATAGAATATAATAGGTTGATTTCTGTCTCTGTTCGCTTTCGGTTTATGAAAATTTTAATTGGCTGAATAGTTCAATTTAGATCGCATGTATTCATGGATAACCTGCTCGCTGCAGGACTGAGTAATATTGTGAGATTGCAAAATCAGCATATTTTGCTGCGTGGTATTGAGAGTGCTAAAATGATCTCATGACTCCTGGGAAAAATCAAGGAATGGCTCTATATATAGAGACCTAATAACGTTAATTGATTCCAAAATTAAATTCGAAAAGTTATTTTATTGAGATTGCATTTTGATTGTCTTTTTCAATGTCTGTAATAAATACCTGATGTCTTTAGATGATATTTCGTGAAAAATATACTGCGCCCCAATCGCAAGAATCTCATGATTACACGAATTCACGTGATAGAATATAATAGGTTGATTTCTGTCTCTGTTCGCTTTCGGTTTTTTAAAATTTCAATTGACTGAATAGTTCAATTTAGATCGCATGTATTCATGAATAGCCTGCTCGCTGCAGGACTGGGTAATATTGCGAAATTGAAAAATTAGCATATTTTGCTGCGTGGTTATGAAAGTGCTAAAATGATCTCATGACTCCTGGGAAAAATCAAGGAATGGCTCTATATATTGACAGAATAACCTTAATTGATTTGGAAATTTAATTCGAAAAGTTAGTTTATTGAGATTGCATATTGATTGTCTTTTTCAATGTCTGTAAGAAATACCTGATGTCTTCAGATTATATTTTCTGAAAAATATACTGCGCCCCAATCGCAAGAATCTCATGATTACACGAATTCACGTGATAGAATATAATAGGTTAATTTCTGTCTCTGTTCGCTTTCGGTTTTCTAGAATTTCAATTCGCTGAACAGTTCAATTTAGATCGCATGTCTTCATGAATAACTTGCTCGCTGCAGGACTGGGTAATATTGTGAGATTAAAAAATCAGCATATTTTGCTGCGTGGTTATAGGAGTGCTAAAATGATCTCATGACTCCTGGAAAAAATCAAGGAATGGCTCTATATATTGACATAATAACGTTAACTGATTTGAAAATTCAATTTGAAAAACTATTCTATTGAGTTTGCATTTTGATTGATGTTTTCAATTTCTGTAAGAAATACCTGATGTCTTCAGAAGATATTTCGGGAAAAATATACTGCGCCCCAATCGCAAGAATCTCATGATTACACGAATTCACGTGATAGAATATAATAGGTTGATGTCTGTCTCTGTTCGCTTTCGGTTTTCTAGAATTTCAATTCGCTGAACAGTTCAATTTAGATCGCATGTCTTTATGAATAACTTGCTCGCTGCAGGACTGGGTAATATTGCGAAATTGAGACATAAGCATATTTTCTGCGTAGTTATAGAAGTGCTAAAATGATCTCATGACTCCTGGGAAAAATCAAGGAATGGCTCTATATATTGACATAATAACGTTAATTGATTTGAAAATTCAATTCGAAGAGTTATTCGATTGAGATTGCATTTTGATTGTTGTTTTCAATGTCTGTAAAAAATACCTGATGTCATCAGATGATATTTCAAGGAAAATATACTGCGCCCCAATCGCAAGAATTTCATGATTACACGAATTCACGTGATAGAATATAAGAGGTTGATTTTCGTATCTATTCGCTTTCGGTTATTTAAAATTTTAATTCGCTGAATAGTTAAATTTAGATCGCAAGTATTTATGGATAACCTGCACGCTACAGGACTTGGTAATATTGCAAAATTGAAAAATCAGCATATTTTGCTGCGTGGTTATGAGAGTGCTAAATTGATCTCATGACTCCTGGGGAAAATCAAGGAATTGCTTTATATATTGACATAATAACCTTAATTAATTCGAAAATTCAATTCGGAAAGTTATTCGATTAAGATTGCATTTTGATTGTTGTTTTCAATGTCTGTAAAAAATACCTGATGTCATCAGATGATATTTCAAGGAAAATATACTGCGCCCCAATCGCAAGAATTTCATGATTACACGAATTCACGTGATAGAATATAAGAGGTTGATTTCTGTCTCTGTTCGCTTTCGGTTTTTTTAAAATTTCAATTGGCTGAATAGTTCAATTAAGATCGCATGTGTTCATGGATAGCCTGCTCACTGCAGGACTGAGTAATATTGCGAAATTGAAAAATTAGCATATTTTGCTGCGTGGTTTTAAGAGTGCTAAAATGATCTCATGACTCCTGGGAAAAATCGAGGAATGGCTCTATATATTGACATAATAACCTTAATTGATTTGAAAATTCAATTCGAAAAGTTATTCGATTGAGATTGCATTTTGATAGTCTTTTTCAATGTCTGTAAGAAATACCTGATGTCTTCAGATGATATTTCGGGAAAAATATACTGCGCCCTAATCGCAAGAATCTCATGATTACCCGAATTCACGTGATAGAATATAATAGGTTGATTTCTGTCTCTGTTCGCTTTCGGTTTTTTTAAAATTTCAATTGGCTGAATAGTTCAATTAAGATCGCATGTGTTCATGGATAGCCTGCTCACTGCAGGACTGGGTAATATTGCGAAATTGAAAAATTAGCATATTTTGCTGCGTGGTTTTAAGAGTGCTAAAATGATCTCATGACTCCTGGGAAAAATCGAGGAATGGCTCTATATATTGACATAATAACCTTAATTGATTTGAAAATTCAATTCGAAAAGTTATTCGATTGAGATTGCATTTTGATAGTCTTTTTCAATGTCTGTAAGAAATACCTGATGTCTTCAGATGATATTTCGGGAAAAATATACTGCGCCCTAATCGCAAGAATCTCATGATTACACGAATTCACGTGATAGAATATAATAGGTTGATTTCTGTCTCTGTTCGCTTTCGGTTTTCTAGAATTTCAATTCGCTGAACAGTCCAATTTAGATCGCATGTCTTCATGAATAACTTGCTCGCTGCAGGACTGGGTAATATTGTGAGATTAGAAAATCAGCATATTTTGCTGCGTGGTTATGGGAGTGCTAAAATGATCTCATGACTCCTGGAAAAAATCAGGGAACGACTCTATATATTGACATAATAACGTTAATTGATTTGAAAATTCAATTTGAAAAACTATTTTATTGAGTTTGCATTTTGATTGATGTTTTCAATTTCTGTAAGAAATACCTGATGTCTTCAGATGATATTTCGGGAAAAATATACTGCGCCCCAATCGCAAGAATCTCATGATTACACGAATTTACGTGATAGAATATAATAGGTTGATGTCTGTCTCTGTTCGCTTTCGGTTTTCTAGAATTTCAATTCGCTGAACAGTTCAATTTAGATCGCATGTCTTTATGAATAACTTGCTCGCTGCAGGACTGGGTAATATTGCGAAATTGAGACATAAGCATATTTTCTGCGTAGTTATAGAAGTGCTAAAATGATCTCATGACTCCTGGGAAAAATCAAGGAATGGCTCTATATATTGACATAATAACGTTAATTGATTTGAAAATTCAATTCGAAGAGTTATTCGATTGAGATTGCATTTTGATTGTTGTTTTCAATGTCTGTAAAAAATACCTGATGTCATCAGATGATATTTCAAGGAAAATATACTGCGCCCCAATCGCAAGAATTTCATGTTTACACGAATTCACGTGATAGAAAATAAGAGGTTGATTTTCGTATCTATTCGCTTTCGGTTATTTAAAATTTTAATTCGCTGAATAGTTAAATTTAGATCGCAAGTATTTATGGATAACCTGCACGCTACAGGACTTGGTAATATTGCAAAATTGAAAAATCAGCATATTTTGCTGCGTGGTTATGAGAGTGCTAAATTGATCTCATGACTCCTGGGGAAAATCAAGGAATTGCTTTATATATTGACATAATAACCTTAATTAATTCGAAAATTCAATTCGGAAAGTTATTCGATTAAGATTGCATTTTGATTGTTGTTTTCAATGTCTGTAAAAAATACCTGATGTCATCAGATGATATTTCGAGGAAAATATACTGCGCCCCAATCGCAAGAATTTCATGATTACACGAATTCACGTGATAGAATATAAGAGGTTGATTTCTGTATCTATTCGCTTTCGGTTATTCAAAATTCTAATTCGCTGAATAGTCAAATTTAGATCGCAAGTATTTATGGCTAACCTTCTCGCTACAGGACTTGGTAATATTGCAAAATTGAAAACTCAGCATATTTTGCTGCGTGGTTACAAGAGTGCTGAAACAAATTCATGACTCCTGGGAAAAATCAAGGAGAAGCTCTATACCTTGACATAAAAACGTTAATTGATTTGAAAATTTAATTCGAAAAGTTATTTTATTGAGATTGCATTTTAATTGTTGTTTTCAATGTCTGTAAGGAGAACCTGATGTCTTGAGCGGATATTTCGGGAAAAATATACTGCGCCTCAATCGCAAGAATCTCATGATTACACGAATTCATGTAATAGAATATGAGAGGTTGATTTCTGTCTCTGTTCGCTTTCGGGTTTTTAAAATTTCAATTGGCTGAAAAGCTCAATTTAGATAGCATGTACTCATGAATAACGTGCTCGCTGCAGGACTTAGTAATATTGTGAGATTAAAAAATCAGCATATTTTGCTGCGTGGTTATGAGAGTGCTGAAATGATCTCATGACTCCTGGAAAAAATCAAGGAATGGCTCTATATATTGACATAATAACCTTATCTGATTTAAAAATTCAATTCGAAGAGTTATTCGATTGAGATTGCATTTTGATTGTCTTTTTCAATGTCTGTAAGAAATACTTGATGTCTTCAGATGATATTTCGTGGAAAATATACTGCGCCCCAATCGCAAGAATCTCATGATTACACGAATTCACGTGATAGAATATAATAGGTTGATTTCTGTCTCTGTTCGCTTTCGGTTTTTTAAAATTTCAATTGGCTGAATAGTTCAATTTAGATCGCATGTATTCATGGATAGCCTGCTCGCTGCAGGACTGGATAATATTGCGAAATTAAAAAATTAGCATATTTAGCTGCGTGGTTATGAGAGTGCTAAATTGATCTCATGACTCCTGGGAAAGTCAAGGAATGTCTCTATATATTGACATAATAACCTTAATTGATTTGAAAATTCGATTCGAAAAGTTATTCGATTGAGATTGCATTTTGATTGTTGTTTTCAATGTCTGTCAAAAATACCTGATGTTATCAGATGTTATTTCGAGGAAAATATACTGCGCCCTAATCGCAAGAATTTCATGATTACACGAATTCACGTGATAGAATATAATAGGTTGATTTCTGTCTCTGTTCGCTTTCGGTTTTTTAAAATTTCAATTGACTGAATGGTTCAATTTAGATCGCATGTATTCATGGATAGCCTGCTCGCTGCAGGACTGGGTAATATTGCGAAATTGAAAAATTAGCATATTTTGCGGCGTGGTTATGAGAGTGCTAAAATGATCTCATGACTCCTGGGAAAAATCAAGGAATGGCTCTATATATTGACAGAATAACCTTAATTGATTTGAAAATTTAATTCGAAAAGTTATTTTATTGAGATTGCATTTTGATTGTCTTTTTCAATGTCTGTAAGAAATACCTCATGTCTTCAGATTATATATTCTGAAAAATATACTGCGCTATAATCGCAAGAATCTCATGATTACACGAATTCACGTGATAGAATATAATAGGTTGATTTCTGTCTCTGTTCGCTTTCGGTTTTTTTAAAATTTCAATTGGCTGAATAGTTCAATTAAGATCGCATGTGTTCATGGATAGCCTGCTCACTGCAGGACTGGGTAATATTGCGAAATTGAAAAATTAGCATATTTTGCTGCGTGGTTTTAAGAGTGCTAAAATGATCTCATGACTCCTGGGAAAAATCGAGGAATGGCTCTATATATTGACATAATAACCTTAATTGATTTGAAAATTCGATTCGAAAAGTTATTCGATTGAGATTGCATTTTGATTGTTGTTTTCAATGTCTGTCAAAAATTCCTGATGTTATCAGATGTTATTTCGAGGAAAATATACTGCGCCCTATTCGCAAGAATTTCATGATTACACGAATTCACGTGATAGAATATAATAGGTTGATTTCTGTCTCTGTTCGCTTTCGGTTTTTTAAAATTTCAATTGACTGAATGGTTTAATTTAGATCGCATGTATTCATGGATAGCCTGCTCGATGCAGGACTGGGTAATATTGCGAAATTGAAAAATTAGCATATTTTGCGGCGTGGTTATGAGAGTGCTAAAATGATCTCATGACTCCTGGGAAAAATCAAGGAATGGCTCTATATATTGACAGAATAACCTTAATTGATTTGAAAATTTAATTCGAAAAGTTATTTTATTGAGATTGCATTTTGATTGTCTTTTTCAATGTCTGTAAGAAATACCTGATGTCTTCAGATGATATTTCGGGAAAAATATACTGCGCCCTAATCGCAAGAATCTCATGATTACACGAATTCACGTGATAGAATATAATAGGTTGATTTCTGTCTCTGTTCGCTTTCGGTTTTCTAGAATTTCAATTCGCTGAACAGTTCAATTTAGATCGCATGTCTTCATGAATAACTTGCTCGCAGCAGGACTGGGTAATATTGTGAGATTGAAAAATCAGCATATTTTGCTGCATGGTTATGGGAGTGCTAAAATGATCTCATGACTCCTGGAAAAAATCAAGGAACGGCTCTATATATTGACATAATAACGATAATTGATTTGAAAATTCAATTTGAAAAACTATTTTATTGAGTTTGCATTTTGATTGATGTTTTCAATTTCTGTAAGAAATACCTGATGTCTTCAGATGATATTTCGGGAAAAATATACTGCGCCCCAATAGCAAGAATCTCATGATTACACGAATTTACGTGATAGAATATAATAGGTTGATTTCTGTCTCTGTTCGCTTTCGGTTTTCTAGAATTTCAATTCGCTGAACAGTTCAATTTAGATCGCATGTCTTCATGAATAACTTGCTCGCAGCAGGACTGGGTAATATTGTGAGATTAAAAAATCAGCATATTTTGCTGCGTGGTTATGGGAGTGCTAAAATGATCTCATGACTCCTGGAAAAAATCAAGCAACGGCTCTATATATTGACATAATAACGTTAATTGATTTGAAAATTCAATTTGAAAAACTATTTTATTGAGTTTGCATTTTGATTGATGTTTTCAATTTCTGTAAGAAATACCTGATGTCTTCAGATGATATTTCGGGAAAAATATACTGCGCCCCAATCGCAAGAATCTCATGATTACACGAATTTACGTGATAGAATATAATAGGTTGATGTCTGTCTCTGTTCGCTTTCGGTTTTCTAGAATTTCAATTCGCTGAACAGTTCAATTTAGATCGCATGTCTTTATGAATAACTTGCTCGCTGCAGGACTGGGTAATATTGCGAAATTGAGACATAAGCATATTTTCTGCGTAGTTATAGAAGTGCTAAAATGATCTCATGACTCCTGGGAAAAATCAAGGAATGGCTCTATATATTGACATAATAACGTTAATTGATTTGAAAATTCAATTCGAAGAGTTATTCGATTGAGATTGCATTTTGATTGTTGTTTTCAATGTCTGTAAAAAATACCTGATGTCATCAGATGATATTTCAAGGAAAATATACTGCGCCCCAATCGCAAGAATTTCATGATTACACGAATTCACGTGATAGAATATAAGAGGTTGATTTTCGTATCTATTCGCTTTCGGTTATTTAAAATTTTAATTCGCTGAATAGTTAAATTTAGATCGCAAGTATTTATGGATAACCTGCACGCTACAGGACTTGGTGATATTGCAAAATTGAAAAATCAGCATATTTTGCTGCGTGGTTATGAGAGTGCTAAATTGATCTCATGACTCCTGGGGAAAATCAAGGAATTGCTTTATATATTGACATAATAACCTTAATTAATTCGAAAATTCAATTCGGAAAGTTATTCGATTAAGATTGCATTTTGATTGTTGTTTTCAATGTCTGTAAAAAATACCTGATGTCATCAGATGATATTTCGAGGAAAATATACTGCGCCCCAATCGCAAGAATTTCATGATTACACGAATTCACGTGATAGAATATAAGAGGTTGATTTCTGTATCTATTCGCTTTCGGTTATTCAAAATTCTAATTCGCTGAATAGTTAAATTTAGATCGCAAGTATTTATGGCTAACCTTCTCGCTACAGGACTTGGTAATATTGCAAAATTGAAAACTCAGCATATTTTGCTGCGTGGTTACAAGAGTGCTGAAACAAATTCATGACTCCTGGGAAAAATCAAGGAGAAGCTCTATACCTTGACATAAAAACGTTAATTGATTTGAAAATTTAATTCGAAAAGTTATTTTATTGAGATTGCATTTTAATTGTTGTTTTCAATGTCTGTAAGGAGAACCTGATGTCTTGAGCGGATATTTCGGGAAAAATATACTGCGCCTCAATCGCAAGAATCTCATGATTACACGAATTCATGTAATAGAATATGAGAGGTTAATTTCTGTCTCTGTTCGCTTTCGGTTTTTTAAAATTTCAATTGGCTGCATAGTTTAATTTAGATCGCATGTATTCATGGATAACGTGCTCGCTGCAGGACTTAGTAATATTGTGAGATTAAAAAATCAGCATATTTTGCTGCGTGGTTATGAGAGTGCTGAAATGATCTCATGACTCCTGGAAAAAATCAAGGAATGGCTCTATATATTGACATAATAACCTTATCTGATTTAAAAATTCAATTCGAAGAGTTATTCGATTGAGATTGCATTTTGATTGTCTTTTTCAATGTCTGTAAGAAATACTTGATGTCTTCAGATGATATTTCGTGGAAAATATACTGCGCCCCAATCGCAAGAATCTCATGATTACACGAATTCACGTGATAGAATATAATAGGTTGATTTCTGTCTCTGTTCGCTTTCGGTTTTTTAAAATTTCAATTGGCTGAATAGTTCAATTTAGATCGCATGTATTCATGGATAGCCTGCTCGCTGCAGGACTGGATAATATTGCGAAATTGAAAAATTAGCATATTTAGCTGCGTGGTTATGAGAGTGCTAAATTGATCTCATGACTCCTGGGAAAATCAAGGAATGTCTCTATATATTGACATAATAACCTTAATTGATTTGAAAATTCGATTCGAAAAGTTATTCGATTGAGATTGCATTTTGATTGTTGTTTTCAATGTCTGTCAAAAATACCTGATGTTATCAGATGTTATTTCGAGGAAAATATACTGCGCCCTAATCGCAAGAATTTCATGATTACACGAATTCACGTGATAGAATATAATAGGTTGATTTCTGTCTCTGTTCGCTTTCGGTTTTTTAAAATTTCAATTACCTGAATGGTTCAATTTAGATCGCATGTATTCATGGATAGCCTGCTCGCTGCAGGACTGGGTAATATTGCGAAATTGAAAAATTAGCATATTTTGCGGCGTGGTTATGAGAGTGCTAAAATGATCTCATGACTCCTGGGAAAAATCAAGGAATGGCTCTATATATTGACAGAATAACCTTAATTGATTTGAAAATTTAATTCGAAAAGTTATTTTATTGAGATTGCATTTTGATTGTCTTTTTCAATGTCTGTAAGAAATACCTCATGTCTTCAGATTATATATTCTGAAAAATATACTGCGCTATAATCGCAAGAATCTCATGATTACACGAATTCACGTGATAGAATATAATAGGTTGATTTCTGTCTCTGTTCGCTTTCGGTTTTTTTAAAATTTCAATTGGCTGAATAGTTCAATTAAGATCGCATGTGTTCATGGATAGCCTGCTCACTGCAGGACTGGGTAATATTGCGAAATTGAAAAATTAGCATATTTTGCTGCGTGGTTTTAAGAGTGCTAAAATGATCTCATGACTCCTGGGAAAAATCGAGGAATGGCTCTATATATTGACATAATAACCTTAATTGATTTGAAAATTCGATTCGAAAAGTTATTCGATTGAGATTGCATTTTGATTGTTGTTTTCAATGTCTGTCAAAAATTCCTGATGTTATCAGATGTTATTTCGAGGAAAATATACTGCGCCCTATTCGCAAGAATTTCATGATTACACGAATTCACGTGATAGAATATAATAGGTTGATTTCTGTCTCTGTTCGCTTTCGGTTTTTTAAAATTTCAATTGACTGAATGGTTTAATTTAGATCGCATGTATTCATGGATAGCCTGCTCGATGCAGGACTGGGTAATATTGCGAAATTGAAAAATTAGCATATTTTGCGGCACGGTTATGAGAGTGCTAAAATGATCTCATGACTCCTGGGAAAAATCAAGGAATGGCTCTATATATTGACAGAATAACCTTAATTGATTTGAAAATTTAATTCGAAAAGTTATTTTATTGAGATTGCATTTTGATTGTCTTTTTCAATGTCTGTAAGAAATACCTGATGTCTTCAGATGATATTTCGGGAAAAATATACTGCGCCCTAATCGCAAGAATCTCATGATTACACGAATTCACGTGATAGAATATAATAGGTTGATTTCTGTCTCTGTTCGCTTTCGGTTTTCTAGAATTTCAATTCGCTGAACAGTTCAATTTAGATCGCATGTCTTCATGAATAACTTGCTCGCAGCAGGACTGGGTAATATTGTGAGATTGAAAAATCAGCATATTTTGCTGCATGGTTATGGGAGTGCTAAAATGATCTCATGACTCCTGGAAAAAATCAAGGAACGGCTCTATATATTGACATAATAACGTTAATTGATTTGAAAATTCAATTTGAAAAACTATTTTATTGAGTTTGCATTTTGATTGATGTTTTCAATTTCTGTAAGAAATACCTGATGTCTTCAGATGATATTTCGGGAAAAATATACTGCGCCCCAATAGCAAGAATCTCATGATTACACGAATTTACATGATAGAATATAATAGGTTGATTTCTGTCTCTGTTCGCTTTCGGTTTTCTAGAATTTCAATTCGCTGAACAGTTCAATTTAGATCGCATGTCTTCATGAATAACTTGCTCGCAGCAGGACTGGGTAATATTGTGAGATTAAAAAATCAGCATATTTTGCTGCGTGGTTATGGGAGTGCTAAAATGATCTCATGACTCCTGGAAAAAATCAAGCAACGGCTCTATATATTGACATAATAACGTTAATTGATTTGAAAATTCAATTTGAAAAACTATTTTATTGAGTTTGCATTTTGATTGATGTTTTCAATTTCTGTAAGAAATACCTGATGTCTTCAGATGATATTTCGGGAAAAATATACTGCGCCCCAATCGCAAGAATCTCATGATTACACGAATTTACGTGATAGAATATAATAGGTTGATGTCTGTCTCTGTTCGCTTTCGGTTTTCTAGAATTCCAATTCGCTGAACAGTTCAATTTAGATCGCATGTCTTTATGAATAACTTGCTCGCTGCAGGACTGGGTAATATTGCGAAATTGAGACATAAGCATATTTGCTGCGTAGTTATAGAAGTGCTAAAATGATCTCATGACTCCTGGGAAAAATCAAGGAATGGCTCTATATATTGACATAATAACCTTATCTGATTTGAAAATTCAATTCGAAGAGTTATTCGATTGAGATTGCATTTTGATTGTCTTTTTCAATGTCTGTAAGAAATACTTGATGTCTTCAGATGATATTTCAAGCAAAATATACTGCGCTCCAATCGCAAGAATCTCATGATTACACGAATTCACGTGATAGAATATAATAGGTTGATTTCTGTCTCTGTTCGCTTTCGGTTTTCTAAAATTTCAATTGGCTGAATAGTTCAATTTGGATCACATGTATTTATGAATAACCTGCTCGCTGCAGGACTGAGTAATATTGTGAGATTGAAAAATCAGCATATATTGCTGCGTGGTTATGAGAGTGCTAAAATGATCTCATGACTCCCGGGGAAAATCAAGGAATGGCTCTATATATTTACATAATAACGTTAATTGATTTAAAAATTTAATTCGAAAAGTTATTCGATTGAGATTGCATTTTGATTGTTGTTTTCAATGTCTGTAAAAAATACCTGATGTCATCAGATGATATTTCAAGGAAAATATACTGCGCCCCAATCGCAAGAATTTCATGATTACACGAATTCACGTGATAGAATATAAGAGGTTGATTTTCGTATCTATTCGCTTTCGGTTATTTAAAATTTTAATTCGCTGAATAATTAAATTTAGATCGCAAGTATTTATGGATAACCTGCACGCTACAGGACTTGGTAATATTGCAAAATTGAAAAATCAGCATATTTTGCTGCGTGGTTATGAGAGTGCTAAATTGATCTCATGACTCCTGGGGAAAATCAAGGAATTGCTTTATATATTGACATAATAACCTTAATTGATTCGAAAATTCAATTCGGAAAGTTATTCGATTAAGATTTCATTTTGATTGTTGTTTTTAATGTCTGTAAAAAATACCTGATGTCATCAGATGATATTTCGAGGAAAATATACTGCGCCCTAATCGCAAGAATTTCATGATTACACGAATTCATGTGATAGAATATAATAGGTTGATTTCTGTCTCTGTTCGCTTTCAGTTTTTGAAAATTTTAATTGGCTGAATGGTTCAATTTAGATCGCATGTATTAATGGATAGCCTGCTCGCTGCAGGACTGGGTAAAATTGCGAAATTGAAAAATTAGCATATTTTGCTGCGTGGTTACAAGAGTGCTGAAACAAATTCATGACTCCCGGGAAAAATCAAGAAGAAGCTCTATACCTTAAAATAATAATGTTGATTGATTTAAAAATTTAATTTGAAAAGTTATTTTATTGAGATTGCATTTTAATTGTTGTTTTCAATGTCTGTAAGAAGTACCTGATGTCTTTAGCGGATATTTTGGGAAAAATATACTGCGCCTCAATCGCAAGAATCTTATGATTACACGAATTCATGTAATAGAATATGAGAGGTTGATTTCTGTCTCTGTTCGCTTTCGGTTTTATAAAATTTCAATTGGCTGCATAGTTCAATTTAGATCGCATGTATTCATGGATAACCTGCTCGCTGCAGGACTGAGTAATATTGTGAGATTGAAAAATCAGCATATTTTGCTGCGTGGTTATGAAAGTGCTAAAATAATCTCATGACTCCTGGGAAAAATCAAGGAATGGCTCTATGTATTGACATAATAACCTTAATTAATTCCAAAATTTAATTTGAAAAGTTATTCTATTGAGATTGCATTCTGATTGTCTTTTTCAATGTCTGTAAGAAATACCTGATGTCTTCAGATGATATTTCGGGAAAAATATACTGCGCCCTAATCGCAAGAATTTCATGATTACACGAATTCACGTGATAGAATATAATTGGTTGATTTCTGTCTCTGTTCGCTTTCGGTTTATGAAAATTTAAATTGGCTGAATAGTTCAATTTAGATCACATGTATTCATGCATAGCCTGCTCGCAGCAGGACTGGGTAATATTGCGAAATTGAAAAATTAGCATATTTAGCTGCGTGGTTATGAGAGTGCTAAATTGATCTCATGACTCCTGGGAAAAATCAAGGAATGGCTCTATGTATTGACATAATAACCCTAATTGATTTGAAAATTCAATTCGAAAAGTTATTCGATTGAGATTGCATTTTGATTGTTGTTTTCAATGTCTGTAAAAAATACCTGATGTCATCAGATGATATTTCGAGGAAAGTATACTGCGCCCTAATCGCAAGAATTTCATGATTACACGAATTCACGTGAGAAAATATAATAGGTTGATTTCTGTCTCTGTTCGCTTTCGGTTTTTTTAAAATTTCAATTAGCTGAATAGTTTAATTAAGATCGCATGTATTCATGGATAGCCTGCTTGCTGCAGGACTGGGTAATATTGCGAAATTGAAAAATTAGCATATTTTGCTGCGAGGTTATAAGAGTGCTAAAATGATCTCATGACTCCTGGGAAAAATCAAGGAATGGCTCTATATATTGACATAATAACCTTAATTGATTTGAAAATTCAATTCGAGAAGTTATTCGATTGAGATTGCATTTTGATTGTCTTTTTCAATGTCTGTAAGAAATACCTGATGTCTTCAGATGATATTTCGTGAAAAATATACTGCGCCCCCATCGCAAGAATCTCATGATTACACGAATTCACGTGATAGAATATAATAGGTTGATGTCTGTCTCCGTTCGCTTTCGGTTTTCTAAAATTTCAATTAGCTGAATGGTTCAATTTAGATTGCATGTATTCATGGATAGCCTGCTCGCTGCAGGACTGGGTAAGATTGCGAAATTGAAGAATTAGCATATTTTGCTTCGTGGTTACAAGAGTGCTGAAACAAATTCATGAATCCTGGGAAAAATCAAGAAGTAGCTCTATACCTTGACATAATAATGTTCATTGATTTGAAAATTTAATTCAAAAAATTATTTTATTGAGATTGCATTTTAATTGTTGTTTTCAATGTCTGTAAGAAGTACCTAATGTCTTTAGCGGATATTTTGGGAAAAACATACTGCGCCTCAATCGCAAGAATCTCATGATTACACGAATTCATGTAGTAGAATATGAGAGGTTGATTTCTGTCTCTGTTCGCTTTCGGTTTTTTAAAATTTCAATTGGCTGCATAGTTCAATTTAGATCGCATGTATTCATGGATAACCTGCTCGCTGCAGGACTGAGTAATATTGTGAGATTGAAAAATCTGCATATTTTGCTGCGTGGTTATGAAAGTGCTAAAATGATCTTATGACTCCTGGGAAAAATCAAGGAATAAATCTATATATTGACATAATAACCTTAATTAATTCCAAAATTTAATTCGAAAAGTTATTCTATTGAGATTGCATTCTGATTGTCTTTTTCAATGTCTGTAAGAAATACCTGATGTCTTTAGCGGATATTTTGGGAAAAATATACTGCGCCTCAATCGCAAGAATCTCATGATTACATGAATTCATGTAATAGAACATGAGAGGTTGTTTTCTGTCTCTGTTCGCTTTCGGTTTTTTAAAATTTCAATTGGCTGCATAGTTCAATTTAGATCGCATGTATTCATGAATAACCTGCTCGCTGCAGGACTGAGTAATATAGTGAGATTGAAAAATCAGCATATTTTGCTGCGTGGTTATGAGAGTGCTAAAATGATCTCATGACTCCCGGGGAAAATCAAGGAATAGCTCTATATATTGACATAATAACGTTAATTGATTTAAAAATTTAATTCGAAAAGTTATTCGATTGAGATTGCATTTCGATTGTTGTTTTCAATGTCTGTAAAAAATACCTGATGTCTTTAGCGGATATTTCGTGAAAAATATACTGCGCCTCAATCGCGAGAATCTCATGATTACACGAATTCACGTGATAGAATATAAAAGGTTGATTTCCGTATCTATTCGCTTTCGGTTGTTTAAAATTTTAATTCGCTGAATAGTTAAATTTAGATCGCAAGTATTTATGGATAACCTGCACGCTACAGGACTTGGTAATATTGCAAAATTGAAAAATCAGCATATTTTGCTGCGTGGTTATGAGAGTGCTAAATTGATCTCATGACTCCTGGGAAAAATCAAGGAATGGCTTTATATATTGACATAATAACCTTAATTGATTCGAAAATTCAATTCGGAAAGTTATTCGATTGAGATTGCATTTTGATTGTTGTTTTCAATGTCTGTAAAAAATACCTGATGTCATCAGATGATATTTCGAGGAAAATACACTGCGCCCTAATCGCAAGAATTTCATGATTACACGAATTCATGTGATAGAATATAATAGGTTGATTTCTGTCTCTGTTCGCTTTCGGTTTTTGAAAATTTTAATTGGCTGAATAGTTCAATTTAGATCGCATGTATTAATGGATAGCCTGCTCGCTGCAGGACTGGGTAAAATTGCGAAATTGAAAAATTAGCATATTTTGTTGCGTGGTTACAAGAGTGCTGAAACAAATTCATGACTACTGGGAAAAATCAAGAAGTAGCTCTATATCTTAAAATAATAATGTTGATTGATTTAAAAATTTAATTTGAAAAGTTATTTTATTGAGATTGCATTTTAATTGTTGTTTTTAATGTCTGTAAGAAGTACCTGATGTCTTTAACGGATATTTTGGGAAAAATATACTGCGCCTCAATCGCAAGAATCTTATGATTACACGAATTCATGTAATAGAATATGAGAGGTTGATTTCTGTCTCTGTTCGCTTTCGGTTTTATAAAATTTCAATTGGCTGCATAGTTCAATTTAGATCGCATGTATTCATGGATAACCTGCTCGCTGCAGGACTGAGTTATATTGTGAGATCGAAAAATCAGCATATTTTGCTGCGTGGCTATGATAGTGCTTAAATGATGTCATGACTCCTGAGAAAAATCAAGGAATGGCTCTATATATTGACATAATAACCTTAATTGGTTTGAAAATTCAATTCGAAAAGTTATTCGATTGAGATTGCATTTTGATTGTCTTTTCCAATGTCTGTAAGAAATACCTGATGTCTTTAGATGATATTTCGGGAAAAATTTACTGCGCCCCAATCGCAAGAATCTCATGATTACACGAATTCACGTGATAGAATATAATAGGTTGATGTCTGTCTCTGTTCGCTTTCGGTTTTCTAAAATTTCAATTGGCTGAATAGTTCAATTTGGATCGCATGTATTCATGGATAGCCTGCTCGCTGCAGGACTGGGTAATATTGCGAAATTGTAAAATTAGCATATTTTGCTGCGTGACTATAGGAGTGCTAAAATGATCTCATGACTCCCGGGGAAAATCAAGGAATGGCTCTATATATTGACATAATAACGTTAATTGATTTAAAAATTTAATTCGAAAAGTTATTCGATTGAGATTGCATTTTGATTGTTGTTTTCAATGTCTGTAAAAAATACCTGATGTCATCAGATGATATTTCAAGGAAAATATACTGCGCCCCAATCGCAAGAATTTCATGATTACACGAATTCACGTGATAGAATATAAGAGGTTGATTTCCGTATCTATTCGCTTTCGGTTATTTAAAATTTTAATTCGCTGAATAGTTAAATTTGGATCGCAAGTATTTATGGATAACCTGCCCGCTACAGGACTTGGTGATATTGCAAAATTGAAAAATCAGCATATTTTGCTGCGTGGTTACAAAAGTGCTGAAACAAATTCATGACTCCTGGGAAAAATCAAGAAGTAGCTCTATACCTTGACATAATAATGTTAATTGATTTGAAAATTTAATTCGAAAAGTTATTTTATTGAGATTGCATTTTAATTGTTGTTTTCAATGTCTGTAAGAAGTACCTGATGTCTTTAGCGGATATTTTGGGAAAAATATACTCCGCCTAAATCGCAAGAATCTCATGATTACACGAATTCATGTAATAGAATATGAGAGGTTGATTTCTGTCTCTGTTCGCTTTCGGTTTTTAAAATTTCAATTGGCTGAATAGTTCAATTTAGATCGCATGTATTCATGGATAGCCTGCTCGCTGCAGGACTTGGTAATATTGCGAAATTGAAAAATTAGCATATTTAGCTGCGTGGATATGGGAGTGCTCAATTGATCTCATGACTCCTGGGAAAAATCAAGGAATGGCTTTATATATTGACATAAAAACCTTAATTGATTTGAAAATTCAATTCGGAAAGTTATTCGATTGAGATTGCATTTTGATTGTTGTTTTCAATGTCTGTAAAAAATACCTGATGTCATCAGATGATATTTTGAGGAAAATATACTGCGCCCTAATCGCAAGAATTTCATGATTACACGAATTCACGTGATAGAATATAATAGGTTGATTTCCGTCTCTGCTCGCTTTCGGTTTTTGAAAATTTTAATTGGCTGAATAGTTCAATTTAGATCGCATGTATTAATGGATAGCCTGCTCGCTGCAGGACTGGGTAATATTGCGAAATTGAAAAATTAGCATATTTTGCTGCTTGGTTATGAGATTGCTAAAATGATCTCATGACTCCTGGGAAAAATCAAGGAATGGCTCTATATATTGACATAATAACCGTAATTGATTTGAAAATTTAATTCGAAAAGTTATTTTATTAAGATTGCATTTTGATTGTCTATTTCAATGTCTGTAAGAAATACCTGATGTCTTCAGATGATATTTTCTGAAAAATATACTGCGCCCCAATCGCAAGAATCTCATGATTACACGAATTCACGTGATAGAATATAATAGGTTGATGTCTGTCTCTGTTCGCTTTCGGTTTTCTAAAATTTCTATTGGCTGAATAGTTCAATTGAGATCGCATGTATTCATAAAGAGCCTGCTCGCTGCAGGACTGGGTAATATTGCGGAATTGAGAAATTAGCATATATTGCTGCGTGGTTATAGGAAAGCTAAAATGATTTCATGACTCCCGGGGAAAATACAGGAATTGCTCTATATATTGACATAATAACGTTAATTGATTTAAAAATTCAATTCGAAAAGTTATTCGATTGAGATTGCATTTTGATTGTTGTTTTCAATGTGTGTAAAAAATACCTGATATCATCAGATGATATTTCGGGGAAAATATACTGCGCCCTAATCGCAAGAATTTCATGATTACACGAATTCACGTGATAGAATATAAGAGGTTGATTTCCGTATCTACTCGCTTTCGGTTATTTAAAATTTCAATTCGCTGAATAGTTCAATTAAGATCGCATGTATTCATGGATAGCCTGCTTGCTGCAGGACTGGGTAATATTGCGAAATTGAAAAATTAGCATATTTTGCTGCGTGGTTATAAGAGTGCTAAAATAATCTCATGACTCCTAGGAAAAATCAAGGAATGGCTCTATATATTGACATAATAACCTTAATTGGTTTGAAAATTCAATTCGAAAAGTTATTCGATTGAGATTGCATTTTGATTGTCTTTTCCAATGTCTGTAAGAAATACCTGATGTCTTTAGATGATATTTCGGGAAAAATTTACTGCGCCCCAATCGCAAGAATCTTATGATTACACGAATTCACGTGATAGAATATAATAGGTTGATGTCTGTCTCTGTTCGCTTTCGGTTTTCTAAAATTTCAATTGGCTGAATAGTTCAATTTGGATCGCATGTATTCATGGATAGCCTGCTCGCTGCAGGACTGGGTAATATTGCGAAATTGTAAAATTAGCATATTTTGCTGCGTGACTATAGGAGTGCTAAAATGATCTCATGACTCTCGGGGAAAATCAAGGAATGGCTCTATATATTGACATAATAACGTTAATTGATTTAAAAATTTAATTCGAAAAGTTATTCGATTGAGATTGCATTTTGATTGTTGTTTTCAATGTCTGTAAAAAATACCTGATGTCATCAGATGATATTTCAAGGAAAATATACTGCGCCCCAATCGCAAGAATTTCATGATTACACGAATTCACGTGATAGAATATAAGAGGTTGATTTCCGTATCTATTCGCTTTCGGTTATTTAAAATTTTAATTCGCTGAATAGTTAAATTTGGATCGCAAGTATTTATGGATAACCTGCCCGCTACAGGACTTGGTGATATTGCAAAATTGAAAAATCAGCATATTTTGCTGCGTGGTTACAAAAGTGCTGAAACAAATTCATGACTCCTGGGAAAAATCAAGAAGTAGCTCTATACCTTGACATAATAATGTTAATTGATTTGAAAATTTAATTCGAAAAGTTATTTTATTGAGATTGCATTTTAATTGTTGTTTTCAATGTCTGTAAGAAGTACCTGATGTCTTTAGCGGATATTTTGGGAAAAATATACTGCGCCTAAATCGCAAGAATCTCATGATTACACGAATTCATGTAATAGAATATGAGAGGTTGATTTCTGTCTCTGTTCGCTTTCGGTTTTTAAAATTTCAATTGGCTGAATAGTTCAATTTAGATCGCATGTATTCATAAAGAGCCTGCTCGCTGCAGGACTGGGTAATATTGCGGAATTGAAAAATTAGCATATTTTGCTGCTTGGTTATGAGAGTGCTAAAATGATCTCATGACTCCTGGGAAAAATCAAGGAATGGCTCTATATATTGACATAATAACCGTAATTGATTTGAAAATTTAATTCGAAAAGTTATTTTATTAAGATTGCATTTTGATTGTCTATTTCAATGTCTGTAAGAAATACCTGATGTCTTCAGATGATATTTTGTGAAAAATATACTGCGCCCCAATCGCAAGAATCTCATGATTACACGAATTCACGTGATAGAATATAATAGGTTGATGTCTGTCTCTGTTCGCTTTCGGTTTTCTAAAATTTCTATTGGCTGAATAGTTCAATTGAGATCGCATGTATTCATAAAGAGCCTGCTCGCTGCAGGACTGGGTAATATTGCGGAATTGAAAAATTAGCATATATTGCTGCGTGGTTATAGGAAAGCTAAAATGATTTCATGACTCCCGGGGAAAATACAGGAATTGCTCTATATATTGACATTATAACGTTAATTGATTTAAAAATTCAATTCGAAAAGTTATTCGATTGAGATTGCATTTTGATTGTTGTTTTCAATGTGTGTAAAAAATACCTGATATCATCAAATGATATTTCGGGGAAAATATACTGCGCCCTAATCGCAAGAATTTCATGACTACACGAATTCACGTGATAGAATATAAGAGGTTGATTTCCGTATCTACTCGCTTTCGGTTATTTAAAATTTCAATTCGCTGAATAGTTCAATTAAGATCGCATGTATTCATGGATAGCCTGCTTGCTGCAGGACTGGGTAATATTGCGAAATTGAAAAATTAGCATATTTTGCTGCGTGGTTATAAGAGTGCTAAAATGATCTCATGACTCCTAGGAAAAATCAAGGAATGGCTCTATATATTGACATAATAACCTCAATTGATTTGAAAATTCAATTCGAAAAGTTATTCGATTGAGATTGCATTTTGATTGTCTTTTTCAATGTCTGTAAGAAATACCTGATGTCTTCAGATGATATTTCGTGAAAAATATACTGCGCCCCCATCGCAAGAATTTCATGATTACACGAATTCACGTGATAGAATATAATATGTTGATTTCTTTCTCTGTTCGCTTTCGGTTTATGAAAATTTTAATTGGCTGAAAAGTTCAATTCAGATCGCATGTATTCATGGATAACCTGCTCGCTGCAGGACTGAGTAATATTGTGAGATTGAAAAATCAGCATATTTTGCTGCGTGGTATTGAGAGTGCTAAAATGATCTCATGACTCCTGGGAAAAATCAAGGAATGGCTCTATATATAGAGACCTAATAACGTTAATTGATTCCAAAATTAAATTCGAAAAGTTATTTTATTGAGATTGCATTTTGATTGTCTTTTTCAATGTCTGTAATAAATACCTGATGTCTTCAGATGATATTTCGTGAAAAATATACTGCGCCCCAATCGCAAGAATCTCATGATTACACGAATTCACGTGATAGAATATAATAGGTTGATTTCTGTCTCTGTTCGCTTTCGGTTTTTTAAAATTTCAATTGGCTGAATAGTTCAATTTAGATCACATGTATTCATGGAAAGCCTGCTCGCTGCAGGACTGGGTAATATTGCGAAATTGAAAAATTAGCATATTTTTCTGCGTGGTTATGAGAGTGCTAAAATGATCTCATGACTCCTGGGAAAAATCAAGGAATGGCTCTATATATTGACATAATAACCTTAATTGATTTGAAAATTCAATTCGAAAAGTTATTCGATTGAGATTGCATTTTGATTGTCTTTTTCAATGTCTGTAAGAAATACCTGATGTCATCAGATGATATTTCGAGGAAAATATACTGCGCCCTAATCGCAAGAATTTCATGATTACACGAATTCATGTGATAGAATATAATAGGTTGATTTCAGTCTCTGTTCGCTTTCGGTTTTCTAAAATTTCAATTGGCTGAATAGTTCAATTTGGATCGCATGTCTTCATGAATAACTTGCTCGCTGCAGGACTGGGTAATATTGCGAAATTGAGAAATAAGCATATTTTCTGCGTAGTTGTAGAAGTGCTAAAATGATCTCATGACTCCCGGGGAAAATCAAGGAATAGCTCTATATATTGACATAATAACGTTAATTGATTTAAAAATTTAATTCGAAAAGTTATTCGATTGAGATTGCATTTCGATTGTTGTTTTCAATGTCTGTAAAAAATACCTGATGTCTTTAGCGGATATTTCGTGAAAAATATACTGCGCCTCAATCGCGAGAATCTCATGATTACACGAATTCACGTGATAGAATATAAGAGGTTGATTTCCGTATCTATTCGCTTTCGGTTATTTAAAATTTTAATTCGCTGAATAGTTAAATTTAGATCGCAAGTATTTATGGATAACCTGCACGCTACAGGACTTGGTAATATTGCAAAATTGAAATATCAGCATATTTTGCTGCGTGGTTATGAGAGTGCTAAATTGATCTCATTACTCCTGGGAAAAATCAAGGAATGGCTTTATATGTTGACATAATAACCTTAATTGATTCGAAAATTCAATTCGGAAAGTTATTCGATTGAGATTGCATTTTGATTGTTGTTTTCAATGTCTGTAAAAAATACCTGATGTCATCAGATGATATTTCGAAGAAAATATACTGCGCCCTAATCGCAAGAATTTCATGATTACACGAATTCATGTGATAGAATATAATAGGTTGATTTCTGTCTCTGTTCGCTTTCGGTTTTTGAAAATTTTAATTGGCTGAATAGTTCAATTTAGATCGCATGTATTAATGGATAGCCTGCTCGCTGCAGGACTGAGTAAAATTGCGAAATTGAAAAATTAGCATATTTTGCTGCGTGGTTACAAGAGTGCTGAAACAAATTCATGACTACTGGGAAAAATCAAGAAGTAGCTCTATACCTTAAAATAATAATGTTGATTGATTTAAAAATTTAATTTGAAAAGTTATTTTATTGAGATTGCATTTTAATTGTTGTTTTCAATGTCTGTAAGAAGTACCTGATGTCTTTAACGGATATTTTGGGAAAAATATACTGCGCTTCAATCGCAAGAATCTTATGATTACACGAATTCATGTAATAGAATATGAGAGGTTGATTTCTGTCTCTGTTCGCTTTCGGTTTTATAAAATTTCAATTGGCTGCATAGTTCAATTTGGATCGCATGTATTCATGGATAACTTGCTCGCTGCAGGACTGAGTTATATTGTGAGATTGAAAAATCAGCATATTTTGCTGCGTGGCTATGAGAGTGCTAAAATGATGTCATGACTCCTGGGAAAAATCAAGGAATGGCTCTATATATTGACATAATAACCTTAATTGGTTTGAAAATTCAATTCGAAAAGTTATTCGATTGAGATTGCATTTTGATTGTCTTTTCCAATGTCTGTAAGAAATACCTGATGTCTTCAGATGATATTTCGTGAAAAATATATTGCGCCACAATCGCGAGAATCTCATGATTACACGAATTCACGTGATAGAATATAATAGGTTGATTTCTGTCTCTGTTCGCTTTTGGTTTCCTAAAATTTCAATTCGCTGAACAGTTCAATTTAGATCGCATGTCTTCATGAATAACTTGCTCGCTGCAGGACTGGGTAATATTGTGAGATTAAAAAATCAGCATATTTTGCTGCGTGGTTATAGGAGTGCTAAAATGATCTCATGACTCCTGGGAAAAATCAAGGAATGGCTCTATACCTTGACATAATAACGTTAATTGATTTGAAAATTCAATTTGAAAAACTATTTTATTGAGATTGCATTTTGATTGTTGTTTTCCATGTCTGTAGGAAGTACCTGATGTCTTTAGCGGATATTTCGGGAAAAATATACTGCGCCCCAATCGCAAGAATCTCATGATTACACGAATTCACGTGATAGAATATAATAGGTTGATTTCTGTCTCTGTTCGCTTTCGGTTTTTTAAAATTTCAATTCGCTGAACAGTTCAATTTAGATCGCATGTCTTCATGAATAACTTGCTCGCTGCAGGACTGGGTAATATTGTGAGATTAAATAATCAGCATATTTTGCTGCGTGGTTATAGGAGTGCTAAAATGATCTCATGACTCCTGGGAACAATCAAGGAATAGCTCAATATATTGACATAATAACGTTAACTGACTTGAAAATTTAATTTGAAAAACTATTCTATTGAGATTGCATTTTGATTGATGTTTTCAAATTCTGTAAGAAATACCTGATGTCTTCAGATGATATTTCGGGAAAAATATACTGCGCCCCAATCGCAAGAATCTCATGATTACACGAATTCACGTAATAGAATATAAGAGGTTGATGTCTGTCTCTTTTCGCTTTCGGTTTTCTAAAATTTCAATTGGCTGAATAGTTCAATTTAGATCGCATGTATTCATGGATAGCCTGCTCACTGCAGGACTGAGTAATATTGCGAAATTGAAAAATTAGCATATATTGCTGCGTGGTTATAGAAGTGCTAAAATGATCTCATGACTCCCGGGGAAAATCAAGGAATGGCTCTATATATTGACATAATAACGTTAATTGATTAAAAAATTCAATTCGAAAAGTTATTCGATTGAGATGGAATTTTGATTGTTGTTTTCAATGTCTGTAAAAAATACCTGATGTCATAAGATGATATTTCGAGGAAAATGTACTGCGCCCCAATCGCAAGAATTTCATGATTACACGAATTCACGTGATAGAATATAAGAGGTTGATTTTCGTAACTATTCGCTTTCGGTTTTTTAAAATTTCAATTGGCTGAACAGTTCAATTTAGATCGCATGTATTCATGAATAACTTGCTCGCTGCAGGACTGGGTAATATTGTGAGATTAAAAAATCAGCATATTTTGCTGCGTGGTTGTAGGAGTGCTAAAATGATCTCATGACTCCTGGGAAAAATCAAGGAGTAGCTCTATACCTTGACATAATAACGTTAATTGATTTGAAAATTTAATTCGAAAAGTTATTTTATTGAGATTGCATTTTGATTGTTGTTTTCCATGTCTGTAGGAAGTACCTGATGTCTTTAGCGGATATTTCGGGAAAAATATACTGCGCCCCAATCGCAAGAATCTCATGATTACACGAATTCACGTGATAGAATATAATAGGTTGATTTCTGTCTCTGTTCGCTTTCGGTTTTTTAAAATTTCAATTCGCTGAACAGTTCAATTTAGATCGCATGTCTTCATGAATAACTTGCTCGCTGCAGGACTGGGTAATATTGTGAGATTTAATAATCAGCATATTTTGCTGCGTGGTTATAGGAGCGCTAAAATGATCTCATGACTCCCGGGGAAAATCAAGGAATGGCTCTATATATTGACATAATAACGTTAATTGATTTAAAAATTCAATTCGAAAAGTTATTCGATTGAGATGGCATTTTGATTGTTGTTTTCAATGTCTGTAAAAAATACCTGATGTCATCGGATGATATTTCGAGGAAAATGTACTGCGCCCCAATCGCAAGAATTTCATGATTACACGAATTCACGTGATAGAATATAAGAGGTTGATTTCCGTATCTATTCGCTTTCGGTTATTTAAAATTTTAATTCGCTGAATAGTTAAATTTAGATCGCAAGTATTATAGATAACCTGCCCGCTACAGAACTTGGTAATATTGCAAAATTGAAAAATCAGCATATTTTGCTGCGTGGTTACAAGAGTGCTGAAACAATTTCATGAATCCTGGGAAAAATCAAGGAGTAGCTCTATACCTTGACATAATAACGGTAATTGATTTGAAAATTTAATTCGAAAAGTTATTTTATTGAGATTGCATTTTAATTGTTGTTTTCAATGTCTGTAAGAAGAACCTGATGTCTTTAGCGGATATTTTGGGAAAAATATACTGCGCCTCAATCGCAAGCATCTCATGATTACACGAATTCACGTGATAGAATATAATAGGTTGATTTCTGTCTCTGTTCGCTTTCGGTTTTTTAAAATTTCAATTCGCTGAACAGTTCAATTTAGATCGCATGTCTTCATGAATAACTTGCTCGCTGCAGGACTGGGTAATATTGTGAGATTAAAAAATCAGCATGTTTTGCTGCGTGGTTATAGGAGTGCTAAAATGATCTCATGACTCCTGGGAAAAATCAAGGAATGGCTCTATATATTATCATAATAACCTTAATTGATTTGAAAATTTAATTCGAAAAGTTATTTTATTAAGATTGCATTTCGATTGTTGTTTTCAATGTCTGTAAGAAGTACCTGATGTCTTTAGCGGATATTTAGGGAACAATATACTGCGCCTCAATTGCAAGAATCTCATGACTACACGAATTCATGTAATAGAATATGAGATGTTGATTTCTGTCTCTGTTCGCTTTCGGTTTTTAAAAATTTCAATTGGCTGAATAGTTCAATTTAGATCGCATGTATTCATGGATAACTTGCTCGCTGCAGGACTGGGTAATATTGTGAGATTAAAAAATCAGCATATTTTGCTGCGTGGTTATGAAAGTGCTAAAATGATCTCATGACTCCTGGGAAAAATCAAGGAATGGCTCTATATATTGATATAATAACCTTAAATGATTTGAAAATTCAATTTGAAAAACTATTCCATTGAGATTGCATTTTGATTGATGTTTTCAATGTCTGTAAGAAATACCTGATGTCTTCAGATGATATTTCGTGAAAAATATACTGCGCCCCAATCGCAAGAATCTCATGATTACACGAATTCACGTGATAGAATATAATAGGTTGATGTCTGTCTCTGTTCGCTTTCGGTTTTCTAAAATTTCAATTGGCTGAATAGTTCAATTTAGATCGCATGTATTCATGGATAGCCTGCTCGCTGCAGGACTGGGTAATATTGCAAAATTAAAAAATTAGCATATTTTGCTGCGTGGTTATAGGAGTGCTAAAATGATCTCATCACTCCTGGGAAAAATCAAGGAATGGCTCAATATATTGACATAATAACCTTAATTGATTTGAAAATTCAATTTGAAAAACTATTCCATTGAGATTGCATTTTGATTGATGTTTTCAATGTCTGTAAGAAATACCTGATGTCTTCAGATGATATTTCGTGAAAAATATACTGCGCCCCAATGTCAACAATCTCATGATTACACGAATTCACGTGATAGAATATAATAGGTTGATGTCTGTCTCTGTTCGCTTTCGGTTTACTAAAATTTCAATTGGCTGAATAGTTCAATTTAGATCTCATGTATTCATGGATAACCTGCTCGCTGCAGGACTGGGTAATATTGTGAGATTGAAAAATCAGCATATCTTGCTGCGAGGTTATGAGAGTGCTAAAATGATCTCATGACTCCTGGGAAAAATCAAGGAATGGCTCTATATATAGAGACCTAATAACGTTAATTGATTCCAAAATTTAATTCGAAAAGTTATTCTATTGAGATTGCATATTGATTGTCTTTTTCAATGTCTGTAAGAAATACCTGATGTCTTCAGATGATATTTCGTGAAAAATATACTGCGCCCCAATCGCAAGAATCTCATGATTACACAAAGTCACGTTATAAAATATAATAGGTTGATTTCTGTCTCTGTTCCCTGTCGGTTTTCTAAAATTTCAATTGGCTGAATAGTTCAATTTAGATCGCATGTATTCATGGATAGCCTGCTCACTGCAGGACTGAGTAATATTGCGAAATTGAAAAATTAGCATATATTGCTGCGTGGTTATAGGAGTGCTAAAATGATCTCATGACTCCCGGGGAAAATCAAGGAATGGCTCTATATATTGACATAATAACGTTAATTGATTTAAAAATTCAATTCGAAAAGTTATTCGATTGAGATGGCATTTTGATTGTTGTTTTCAATGTCTGTAAAAAATACCTGATGTCATCGGATGATATTTCGAGGAAAATGTACTGCGCCCCAATCGCAAGAATTTCATGATTACACGAATTCACGTGATAGAATATAAGAGGTTGATTTCCGTATCTATTCGCTTTCGGTTATTTAAAATTTTAATTCGCTGAATAGTTAAATTTAGATCGCAAGTATTATGGATAACCTGCCCGCTACAGAACTTGGTAATATTGCAAAATTGAAAAATCAGCATATTTTGCTGCGTGGTTACAAGACTGCTGAAACAATTTCATGAATCCTGGGAAAAATCAAGGAGTAGCTCTATACCTTGACATAATAACGGTAATTGATTTGAAAATTTAATTCGAAAAGTTATTTTATTGAGATTGCATTTTAATTGTTGTTTTCAATGTCAGTAAGAAGAACCTGATGTCTTTAGCGGATATTTTGGGAAAAATATACTGCGCCTCAATCGCAAGCATCTCATGATTACACGAATTCACGTGATAGAATATAATAGGTTGATTTCTGTCTCTGTTCGCTTTCGGTTTTTTAAAATTTCAATTGGCTGAACAGTTCAATTTAGATCGCATGTCTTCATGAATAACTTGCTCGCTGCAGGACTGGGTAATATTGTGAGATTAAAAAATCAGCATGTTTTGCTGCGTGGTTATAGGAGTGCTAAAATGATCTCATGACTCCTGGGAAAAATCAAGGAATGGCTCTATATATTATCATAATAACCTTAATTGATTTAAAAATTTAATTCGAAAAGTTATTTTATTAAGATTGCATTTCGATTGTTGTTTTCAATGTCTGTAAGAAGTACCTGATGTCTTTAGCGGATATTTAGGGAACAATATACTGCGCCTCAATCGCAAGAATCTCATGATTACACGAATTCATGTAATAGAATATGAGATGTTGATTTCTGTCTCTGTTCGCTTTCGGTTTTTAAAAATTTCAATTGGCTGAATAGTTCAATTTAGATCGCATGTACTCATGGATAACTTGCTCGCTGCAGGACTGGGTAATATTGTGAGATTAAAAAATCAGCATATTTTGCTGCGTGGTTATAAGAGTGCTAAAATGATCTCATGACTCCTGGGAAAAATCAAGGAATGGCTCTATATAATGATATAATAACCTTAAATGATTTGAAAATTTAATTTGAAAAACTATTCCATTGAGATTGCATTTTGATTGATGTTTTCAATGTCTGTAAGAAATACCTGATGTCTTCAGATGATATTTCGTGAAAAATATACTGCGCCCCAATCGCAAGAATCTCATGATTACACGAATTCACGTCATAGAATATAATAGGTTGATGTCTGTCTCTGTTCGCTTTCGGTTTTCTAAAATTTCAATTGGCTGAATAGTTCAATTTAGATCGCATGTATTCATGGATAGCCTGCTCGCTGCAGGACTGGGTAATATTGCGACATTGAAAAATTAGCATATTTTGCTGCGTGGTTATAGGAGTGCTAAAATGATCTCATCACTCCTGGGAAAAATCAAGGAATGGCTCAATATATTGACATAATAACCTTAATTGATTTGAAAATTCAATTTGAAAAACTATTCCATTGAGATTGCATTTTGATTGATGTTTTCAATGTCTGTAAGAAATACCTGATGTCTTCAGATGATATTTCGTGAAAAATATACTGCGCCCCAATGTCAACAATCTCATGATTACACGAATTCACGTGATAGAATATAATAGGTTGATGTCTGTTTCTGTTCGCTTTCGTTTTTCTAAAATTTCAATTGGCTGAATAGTTCAATTTACATCGCATGTATTCATGGTTAGCCTGCTCGCTGCAGGACTGAGTAATATTTCGAAATTGGAAAATTAGCATATTTTGCTGCGTAGTTATAGAAGTGCTAAAATAATCTCATGACGCCCGGGGAAAATCAAGGAATGGCTCTATATATTGACATAATAACGTTAATTGATTAAAAATTTTAATTCGAAAAGTTATTCGATTGAGATTGCATTTTGATTGTTGTTTTCAATGTCTGTAAAAAATACCTGATGTCATCAGATGATATTTCGAGGAATATATACTGCGCCCCAATCGCAAGAATTTCATGATTGCACGAATTCACGTGATAGAATATAAGAGGTTGATTTCCGTATCTATTCGCTTTCGGTTATTTAAAATTTTAATTCGCTGAATAGTTAAATTTAGATCGCAAGTATTATGGATAACCTGCCCGCTACAGAACTTGGTAATATTGCAAAATTGAAAAATCAGCATATTTTGCTGCGTGGTTACAAGACTGCTGAAACAATTTTATGAATCCTGGGAAAAATCAAGGAGTAGCTCTATACCTCGACATAATAACGTTAATTGATTTGAAAATTTAATTCGAAAAGTTATTTTATTGAGATTGCATTTTAATTGTTGTTTTCAATGTCTGTAAGAAGAACCTGATGTCTTTAGCGGATATTTTGGGAAAAATATACTGCGCCTCAATCGCAAGCATCTCATGATTACACGAATTCACGTGATAGAATATAATAGGTTGATTTCTGTCTCTGTTCGCTTTCGGTTTTTTAAAATTTCAATTCGCTGAACAGTTCAATTTAGATCGCATGTCTTCATGAATAACTTGCTCGCTGCAGGACTGGGTAATATTGTGAGATTAAAAAATCAGCATGTTTTGCTGCGTGGTTATAGGAGTGCTAAAATGATCTCATGACTCCTGGGAAAAATCAAGGAATGGCTCTATATATTATCATAATAACCTTAATTGATTTAAAAATTTAATTCGAAAAGTTATTTTATTAAGATTGCATTTCGATTGTTGTTTTCAATGTACGTAAGAAGTACCTGATGTCTTTAGCGGATATTTAGGGAACAATATACTGCGCCTCAATCGCAAGAATCTCATGATTACACGAATTCATGTAATAGAATATGAGATGTTGATTTCTGTCTCTGTTCGCTTTCGGTTTTTAAAAATTTCAATTGGCTGAATAGTTCAATTTAGATCGCATGTACTCATGGATAACTTGCTCGCTGCAGGACTGGGTAATATTGTGAGATTAAAAAATCAGCATATTTTGCTGCGTGGTTATAAGAGTGCTAAAATAATCTCATGACGCCCGGGGAAAATCAAGGAATGGCTCTATATATTGACATAATAACGTTAATTGATTAAAAAATTTAATTCGAAAAGTTATTCGATTGAGATTGCATTTTGATTGTTGTTTTCAATGTCTGTAAAAAATACCTGATGTCATCAGATGATACTTCGAGGAATATATACTGCTCCCCAATCGCAAGAATTTCATGATTGCACGAATTCACGTGATAGAATATGAGAGGTTGATTCAGTATCTTTTCGCTTTCTGTTATTTAAAATATTAATTCGCTGAATAGTTAAATTTAGATCGCATGTATTCTAGAATAACTTGCTCGCTGCAGGACTGGGTAAAAGTGTGAGATTCGAAAATCAGCATATTTTCCTGCGTGGTTACGAGAGTGCTGAACCAAATTCATGACTCCTGGGAAAAATCAAGGAGTAGCTCTGTACCTTGACATAATAACGTTAATTGATTTGAAAATTTAATTCGAAAAGTTATTTTATTGAGATTGCATTTTGATTGTTGTTTTCAATGTCTGTAAGAAGTACCTGATGTCTTTAGCGAATATTTCGGGAAAAATATACTGCGCCTCAATCGCAAGAATCTCATGAGTACACGAATTCATGTAATAGAATATGGAAGGTTGATTTCTGTCTCTGTTCGCTTTCGGTTTTTTAAAATTCCAATTCGCTGAACAGTTCAATTTAGATCGCATGTATTCATGAATAACTTGCTCGCTGCAGGACTGGGTAAAAGTGTGAGATTCAAAAATCAGCATATTTTGCTGCGTTGTTATAGGAGTGCTAAAATGATCTTATGACTCCTGGGAAAAATCAAGGAATGGCTCTATATATTGACATAATAACGTTAACTGATTTGAAAATTCAATTTGAAAAACTATTCTATTGAGATTGCATTATGATTGATGTTTTCGATTTCTGTAAGAAATACCTGATGTCTTCAGATGATATTTCGGGAAAAATATACTGCGCCTCAATCGCAAGAATCTCATGATTACACGAATTCATGTAATAGAATATGAGAGGTTGATTTCTGTCTCTGTTCGCTTTCCGTTTTTTAAAATTTCAATTGGCTTAATAGTTCAATTGAGATCGCATGTATTCATTGATAACCTGCTCGCTGCAGGACTGGGTAAGATTGTGAGATTGAAAAATCAGCGTATTTTGCTGCGTGGTTATGAGAGTGCTAAAATGATCTCATGACTCCTGGGAAAAATCAAGGAATGGCTTTATATATAGAGACCTAATAACGTTAATTGATTCCAAAATTTAATTCGAAAAGTTATTCTATTGAGATTGCATTTTGATTGTCTTTTTCAATGTCTGTAAGAAATACCTGATGTTTTCAGATGATATTTCGGAAAAAATATACTGCGCCCCAATCGCTAGAATCTCATGATTACACGAATTCACGTGATAGAATATCATAGGTTGATTTCTGTCTCTGTTCGCTTTCGGTTTTTTAAAATTTCAATTAGCTGAATAGTTCAATTTAGATCGCATGTATTCATGAATAACTTGCTCGCTGCAGGACTGGGTAATATTGTGAGATTAAAAAATCAGCATATTTTGCTGCGTGGTTGTAGGAGTGCTAAAATGATCTCATGACTCCTGGGAAAAATCAAGGAGTAGCTCTATACCTTGACATAATAACGTTAATTGATTTGAAAATTTAATTCGAAAAGTTATTTTATTGAGATTGCATTTTGATTGTTGTTTTCCATGTCTGTAGGAAGTACCTGATGTCTTTAGCGGATATTTCGGGAAAAATATACTGCGCCCCAATCGCAAGAATCTCATGATTACACGAATTCACGTGATAGAATATAATAGGTTGATTTCTGTCTCTGTTCGCTTTCGGTTTTTTAAAATTTTAATTCGCTGAACAGTTCAATTTAGATCGCATGTCTTCATGAATAACTTGCTCGCTGCAGGACTGGGTAATATTGTGAGATTTAATAATCAGCATATTTTGCTGCGTGGTTATAGGAGTGCTAAAATGATCTCATGACTCCTGGGAAAAATCAAGGAATGGCTCAATATATTGACATAATAACGTTAACTGACTTGAAAATTTAATTTGAAAAACTATTCTATTAAGATTGCATTTTGATTGATGTTTTCAAATTCTGTAAGAAATACCTGATGTCTTCAGATGATATTTCGGGAAAAATATACTGCGCCCCAATCGCAAGAATCTCATGATTACACGAATTCACGTAATAGAATATAAGAGGTTGATGTCTGTCTCTTTTCGCTTTCGGTTTTCTAAAATTTCAATTGGCTGAATAGTTTAATTTAGATCGCATGTATTCATGGATAGCCTGCTCACTGCAGGACTGAGTAATATTGCGAAATTGAAAAATTAGCATATATTACTGCGTGGTTATAGGAGTGCTAAAATGATCTCATGACTCCCGGGGAAAATCAAGGAATGGCTCTATATATTGACATAATAACGTTAATTGATTTAAAAATTCAATTCGAAAAGTTATTCGATTGAGATGGCATTTTGATTGTTGTTTTCAATGTCTGTAAAAAATACCTGATGTCATCGGATGATATTTCGAGGAAAATGTACTGCGCCCCAATCGCAAGAATTTCATTATTACACGAATTCACGTGATAGAATATAAGAGGTTGATTTCCGTATCTATTCGCTTTCGGTTATTTAAAATTTTAATTCGCTGAATAGTTAAATTTAGATCGCAAGTATTATGGATAACCTGCCCGCTACAGAACTTGGTAATATTGCAAAATTGAAAAATCAGCATATTTTGCTGCGTGGTTACAAGACTGCTGAAACAATTTCATGAATCCTGGGAAAAATCAAGGAGTAGCTCTATACCTCGACATAATAACGTTAATTGATTTGAAAATTTAATTCGAAAAGTTATTTTATTGAGATTGCATTTTAATTGTTGTTTTCAATGTCTGTAAGAAGATTCTGATGTCTTTAGCGGATATTTTGGGAAAAATATACTGCGCCTCAATCGCAAGCATCTCATGATTACACGAATTCACGTGATAGAATATAATAGGTTGATTTCTGTCTCTGTTCGCTTTCGGTTTTTTAAAATTTCAATTCGCTGAACAGTTCAATTTAGATCGCAAGTCTTCATGAATAACTTGCTCGCTGCAGGACTGGGTAATATTGTGAGATTAAAAAATCAGCATGTTTTGCTGCGTGGTTATAGGAGTGCTAAAATGATCTCATGACTCCTGGGAAAAATCAAGGAATGGCTCTATATATTATCATAATAACCTTAATTGATTTAAAAATTTAATTCGAAAAGTTATTTTATTAAGATTGCATTTCGATTGTTGTTTTCAATGTACTCAAGAAGTACCTGATGTCTTTAGCGGATATTTAGGGAACAATATACTGCGCCTCAATCGCAAGAATCTCATGATTACACGAATTCATGTAATAGAATATGAGATGTTGATTTCTGTCTCTGTTCGCTTTCGGTTTTTAAAAATTTCAATTGGCTGAATAGTTCAATTTAGATCGCATGTACTCATGGATAACTTGCTCGCTGCAGGACTGGGTAATATTGTGAGATTAAAAAATCAGCATATTTTGCTGCGTGGTTATAAGAGTGCTAAAATGATCTCATGACTCCTGGGAAAAATCAAGGAATAGCTCTATATAATGATATAATAACCTTAAATGATTTGAAAATTCAATTTGAAAAACTATTCCATTGAGATTGCATTTTGATTGATGTTTTCAATGTCTGTAAGAAATACCTGATGTCTTCAGATGATATTTCGTGAAAAATATACTGCGCCCCAATCGCAAGAATCTCATGATTACACGAATTCACGTGATAGAATATAATAGGTTGATGTCTGTCTCTGTTCGCTTTCGGTTTTCTAAAATTTCAATTGGCTGAATAGTTCAATTTAGATCGCATGTATTCATGGATAGCCTGCTCGCTGCAGGACTGGGTAATATTGCGACATTGAAAAATTAGCATATTTTGCTACGTGGTTATAGGAGTGCTAAAATGATCTCATCACTCCTGGGAAAAATCAAGGAATGGCTCAATATATTGACATAATAACTTTAATTGATTTGAAAATTCAATTTGAAAAACTATTCCATTGAGATTGCATTTTGATTGATGTTTTCAATGTCTGTAAGAAATACCTGATGTCTTCAGATGATATTTCGTGAAAAATATACTGCGCCCCAATCGCAAGAATCTCATGATTACACGAATTCACGTGATAGAATATAATAGGTTGATGTCTGTCTCTGTTCGCTTTCGGTTATCTAAAATTACAATTGGCTGAATAGTTCAATTTACATCGCATGTATTCATGGTGAGCCTGCTCGCTGCAGGACTGAGTAATATTTCGAAATTGGAAAATTAGCATATTTTGCTGCGTGGTTATAGAAGTGCTAAAATAATCTCATGACGCCCGGGGAAAATCAAGGAATGGCTCTATATATTGACATAATAACGTTAATTGATTAAAAAATTTAATTCGAAAAGTTATTCGATTGAGATTGCATTTTGATTGTTGTTTTCAATGTCTGTAAAAAATACCTGATGTCATCAGATGATATTTCGAGGAATATATACTGCGCCCCAACCGCAAGAATTTCATGATTGCACGAATTCACGTGATAGAATATAAGAGGTTGATTTCCGTATCTATTCGCTTTCGGTTATTTAAAATTTTAATTCGCTGAATTGTTAAATTTAGATCGCAAGTATTCATGGATAACCTTCCCGCTACAGGACTTGGTAATATTGCAAAATTAAAAACTCAGCATATTTTGCTGCGTGGTTACAAGAGTGCTGGTACAAATTCATGACTCCTGGGAAAAATCAAGGAGTAGCTCTATACCTCGACATAATAACGTTAATTGATTTGAAAATTTCATTCGAAAAGTTATTTTATTGAGATTGCATTTTGATTGTTGTTTTTAAATGTCTGTCAGAAGTACCTGATGTCTTTAGCGGATATTTCGGGAAAAATATACTGCGCCTCAATCGCAAGAATCTCATGATTACACGAATTCATGTAATAGAATATGAGAGGTTGATTTCTGTCTCTGTTCGCTTTCGGTTTTTAAAAATTTCAATTGGCTGAATAGTTCAATTTAGATCTCATGTATTCATGGATAACCTGCTCGCTGCAGGACTGGGTAATATTGTGAGATTGAAAAATCAGCATATCTTGCTGCGAGGTTATGAGAGTGCTAAAATGATCTCATGACTCCTGGGAAAAATCAAGGAATGGCTCTATATATAGAGACCTAATAACGTTAATTGATTCCAAAATTTAAATCGAAAAGTTATTCTATTGAGATTGCATATTGATTGTCTTTTTCAATGTCTGTAAGAAATACCTGATGTCTTCAGATGATATTTCGTGAAAAATATGCTGCGCCCCAATCGAAAGAATCTCATGATTACACGAAGTCACGTTATAAAATATAATAGGTTGATTTCTGTCTCTGTTCCCTGTCGGTTTTCTAAAATTTCAATTGGCTGAATAGTTCAATTTAGATCGCATGTATTCATGGATAGCCTGCTCACTGCAGGACTGAGTAATATTGCGAAATTGAAAAATTAGCATATATTGCTGCGTTGTTATAGAAGTGCTAAAATGATCTCATGACTCCCGGGGAAAATCAAGGAATAGCTCTATATATTGACATAATAACGTTAATTGATTTAAAAATTCAATTCGAAAAGTTATTCGATTGAGATGGCATTTTGATTGTTGTTTTCAATGTCTGTAAAAAATACCTGATGTCATCGGATGATATTTCGAGGAAAATGTACTGCGCCCCAATCGCAAGAATTTCATGATTACACGAATTCACGTGATAGAATATAAGAGGTTGATTTCCGTGTCTATTCGCTTTCGGTTATTTAAAATTTTAATTCGCTGAATAGTTAAATTTAGATCGTAAGTATTATGGATAACCTGCCCGCTACAGAACTTGGTAATATTGCAAAATTGAAAAATCAGCATATTTTGCTGCGTGGTTACAAGAGTGCTGAAACAATTTCATGAATCCTGGGAAAAATCAACGAGTAGCTCTATACCTTGACATAATAACGGTAATTGATTTAAAAATTTAATTCGAAAAGTTATTTTATTGAGATTGCATTTTAATCGTTGTTTTAAATGTCTGTAAGAAGAACCTGATGTCTTTAGCGGATATTTTGGGAAAAATATACTGCGCCTCAATCGCAAGCATCTCATGATTACACGAATTCATGTAATAGAATATGAGAGGTTGATTTCTGTCTCTGTTCGCTTTCGGTTTTTAAAAATTTCAATTGGCTGAATAGTTCAATTTAGATCTCATGTATTCATGGATAACCTGCTCGCTGCAGGACTGGGTAATATTGTGAGATTGAAAAATCAGCATATCTTGCTGCGAGGTTATGAGAGTGCTAAAATGATCTCATGACTCCTGGGAAAAATCAAGGAATGGCTCTATATATAGAGACCTAATAACGTTAATTGATTCCAAAATTTAAATCGAAAAGTTATTCCATTGAGATTGCATATTGATTGTCTTTTTCAATGTCTGTAAGAAATACCTGATGTCTTCAGATGATATTTCGTGAAAAATATGCTGCGCCCCAATCGAAAGAATCTCATGATTACACGAATTCACGTGATAGAATATAATAGGTTGATTTCTGTCTCTGTTCGCTTTCGGTTTTTTAAAATTTCAATTCGCTGAACAGTTCAATTTAGATTGCATGTCTTCATGAATAACTTGCTCGCTGCAGGACTGGGTAATATTGTGAGATTAAAAAATCAGTATATTTTGCTGCGTGGTTATAGGAGTGCTAAAATGATCTCATGACTCCTGGGAAAAATCAAGGAATGGCTCTATATATTATCATAATAACCTTAATTGATTTGAAAATTTAATTCGAAAAGTTATTTTATTAAGATTGCATTTTGATTGTTGTTTTTAATGTCTGTAAGAAGTACCTGATGTCTTTAGCGGATATTTAGGGAACAATATACTGCGCCTCAATCGCAAGAATCTCATAATTACACGAATTCATGTAATAGAATATGAGATGTTGATGTCTGTCTCTGTTCGCTTTCGGGTTTCTAAAATTTCAATTGGCTGAATAGTTCAATTTAGATCGCATGTATTCATGGATAGCCTGCTCGCTGCAGGACTGGGTAATATTGCGACATTGAAAAATTAGCATATTTTGCTGCGTGGTTATAGGAGTGCTAAAATGATCTCATCACTCCTGGGAAAAATCAAGGAATGGCTCAATATATTGACATAATAACCTTAATTGATTTGAAAATTCAATTTGAAAAACTATTCCATTGAGATTGCATTTTGATTGATGTTTTCAATGTCTGTAAGAAATACCTGATGTCTTCAGATGATATTTCGTGAAAAATATACTGCGCCCCAATGTCAACAATCTCATGATTACACGAATTCACGTGATAGAATATAATAGGTTGATGTCTGTCTCTGTTTGCTTTCGGTTTACTAAAATTTCAATTGGCTGAATAGTTCAATTTACATCGCATGTATTCATGGTTAGCCTGCTCGCTGCAGGACTGGGTAATATTGCGAAATTAAAAAATTAGCATATTTTGCTGCGTGGTTATAGAAGTGCTAAAATAATCTCATGACGCCCGGGGAAAATCAAGGAATGGCTCTATATATTGACATAATAACGTTAATTGATTAAAAAATTTAATTCGAAAAGTTATTCGATTGAGATTGCATTTTGATTGTTGTTTTCAATGTCTGTAAAAAATACCTGATGTCATCAGATGATACTTCGAGGAATATATACTGCTCCCCAATCGCAAGAATTTCATGATTGCACGAATTCACGTGATAGAATATGAGAGGTTGATTCAGTATCTTTTCGCTTTCTGTTATTTAAAATATTAATTCGCTGAATAGTTAAATTTAGATCGCATGTATTCTAGAATAACTTGCTCGCTGCAGGACTGGGTAAAAGTGTGAGATTCGAAAATCAGCATATTTTCCTGCGTGGTTACGAGAGTGCTGAACCAAATTCATGACTCCTGGGAAAAATCAAGGAGTAGCTCTGTACCTTGACATAATAACGTTAATTGATTTGAAAATTTAATTCGAAAAGTTATTTTATTGAGATTGCATTTTGATTGTTGTTTTCAATGTCTGTAAGAAGTACCTGATGTCTTTAGCGAATATTTCGGGAAAAATATACTGCGCCTCAATCGCAAGAATCTCATGAGTACACGAATTCATGTAATAGAATATGGAAGGTTGATTTCTGTCTCTGTTCGCTTTCGGTTTTTTAAAATTCCAATTCGCTGAACAGTTCAATTTAGATCGCATGTATTCATGAATAACTTGCTCGCTGCAGGACTGGGTAAAAGTGTGAGATTCAAAAATCAGCATATTTTGCTGCGTTGTTATAGGAGTGCTAAAATGATCTTATGACTCCTGGGAAAAATCAAGGAATGGCTCTATATATTGACATAATAACGTTAACTGATTTGAAAATTCAATTTGAAAAACTATTCTATTGAGATTGCATTATGATTGATGTTTTCGATTTCTGTAAGAAATACCTGATGTCTTCAGATGATATTTCGGGAAAAATATACTGCGCCTCAATCGCAAGAATCTCATGATTACACGAATTCATGTAATAGAATATGAGAGGTTGATTTCTGTCTCTGTTCGCTTTCCGTTTTTTAAAATTTCAATTGGCTTAATAGTTCAATTGAGATCGCATGTATTCATTGATAACCTGCTCGCTGCAGGACTGGGTAAGATTGTGAGATTGAAAAATCAGCGTATTTTGCTGCGTGGTTATGAGAGTGCTAAAATGATCTCATGACTCCTGGGAAAAATCAAGGAATGGCTTTATATATAGAGACCTAATAACGTTAATTGATTCCAAAATTTAATTCGAAAAGTTATTCTATTGAGATTGCATTTTGATTGTCTTTTTCAATGTCTGTAAGAAATACCTGATGTTTTCAGATGATATTTCGGAAAAAATATACTGCGCCCCAATCGCTAGAATCTCATGATTACACGAATTCACGTGATAGAATATCATAGGTTGATTTCTGTCTCTGTTCGCTTTCGGTTTTTTAAAATTTCAATTAGCTGAATAGTTCAATTAAGATCGCATGTATATATGGATAGCCTGCTCGCTGCAGGACTAGGTAATATTGCGAAATTGAAAAATTAGCATATTTTGCTGCGTGGTTATAAGACTGCTAAAATGATCTCATGACTACTGGGAAAAATCAAGGAATGGCTCTATATATTGACATAATAACCTTAATTGATTTGAAAATTCAATTCGAAAAGTTATTCGATTAAGATTGCATTTGGTTGTCTTTTCCAATGTCTGTAAGAAATTCCTGATGTCTTCAGATGATATTTCGTGAAAAATATACTGCGCCCTAATCGCAAGAATCTCATGATTACACGAATTCACGTGATAGAATATAATAGGTTGATTTCCGTATCTGTTCGCTTTCGGTTATTTAAAATTTCAATTCGCTGAATAGTTAAATTTAGATCGCAAGTATTAATGGATAACCTGCCCGCTACAGGACTTAGTAATATTGCAAAATTGAAATCAGCATATTTTGCTGCGTGGTTATAAGAGTGCTGAAACAAATTCATGACTCCTGGGAAAAATCAAGGAGTAGCTCTATACCTTGACATAATAACGTTAATTGATTTGAAAATTTAAATCAAATAGTTATTTTATTGAGATTGCATTTTGATGGTTGTTGTTTTCAATGTCTGTAAGAAGTACCTGATGTCTTTAGCAGATATTTCGGGAAAAATATACTGCGCCTCAATCGCAAGAATCTCATGATTACACGAATTCATGTAATAGAATATGAGAGGTTGATTTCTGTCTCTGTTCGCTTTCGGTTTTTTAAAATTTCAATAGGCTGAATAGTTCAATTTAAATCGCATGTATTCATGGATAACCTGCTCGCTGCAGGACTGGGTAATATTGTGAGATTGAAAAATCAGCATATTTTGCTGCGTGGTTATGAGAGTTCTAAAATGATCTCATGAATCCTGGGAAAAATCAAGGAATGGCTCTATATATAGAGACCTAATAACGTTAATTGATTCCAAAATTAAATTCGAAAAGTTATTCTATTGAGATTGCATTTTCATTGTCTTTTTCAATGTCTGTAAGAAATACCTGATGTCTTCAGATGATTTTTCGTGAAAAATATACTGCGCCTTAATCGCAAGAATCTCATGATTACACGAATTCACGTGATAGAATATAATAGGTTGATTGCTGTCTTTGTTCGCTTTCGGTTTTTTCAGATTTCAATTGGCTGACTAGTTCAATTTAGATCGCATGTATCCACGGATAGCCTGCTCGCTGCAGAATTGGGTAATATTGCGAAATTAAAAAATCAGCATATTTTGCTGCGTGGTTATAGAAGTGCTAAAATGATCTCATGACTCCCGGGAAAAATCAAGGAATGGCTCTAGATATTGACATAATAACGTTCATTGATTTGAAAATTCATTTTGAAAAGTTATTCGATTGAGATTGCATTTTGATTGTTGTTTTCAATGTCTGTAAAAAATACATGATGTCATCAGATGATATTTCGAGGAAAATATACTGCGCCCGAATCGCAAGAATCTCATGATTAAACGAATTCGCGTGATAGAATATAAGAGGTTGATTTCCGTATCTGTTCGCTTTCGGTTATTTAAAATTTCAATTCGCTGAATAGTTAAATTTAGATCGCAAGTATTAATGGATAACCTGCCCGCTACAGGACTTAGTAATATTGCAAAATTGAAATCAGCATATTTTGCTGCGTGGTTATAAGAGTGCTGAAACAAATTCATGACTCCTGGGAAAAATCAAGGAGTAGCTCTATACCTTGACATAATAACGTTAATTGATTTGAAAATTTAAATCAAATAGTTATTTTATTGAGATTGCATTTTGATTGTTGTTTTCAATGTCTGTAAGAAATACCTGATGTCTTCAGATGATATTTCATGAAAAATATACTGCGCCCCAATCGCATGAATCTCATGATTACACGAATTCACGTGATAGAATATGATAGGTTGATGTCTGTCTCTGTTCGCTTTCGGTTTTCTAAAATTTCAATTAGCTGAATAGTTCAATTTAGATCGCATGTATTCATGGATAGCCTGCTCGCTGCAGGACTGGGTAATATTGTGGGATTAAAAAATCAGCATATTTTGCTGCGTGGTTATAGGAGTGCTGAAATGATCTCATAACTTCTAGGAAAAATCAAGGAGTAGATCTATACCTTCACATCATAACGTTAATTGATTGGAAAATTTAATTTGAAAAACTATTCTATTGAGATTGCATTTTGATTGATGTTTTCAATGTCTGTAAGAAATACCTGATGTCTTCAGATGATATTTCGTGAAAAATATACTGCGCCTTAATCGCAAGAATCTCATGATTACACGAATTCACGTGATAGAATATAATAGGTTGATTTCTGTCTTTGTTCGCTTTCGGTTTTTTCAGATTTCAATTGGCTGAATGGTTCAATTTAGATCGCATGTATTCATGGATAGCCTGCTCGCTGCAGGACTGGGTAATATTGCGAAATTGAAAAATAAGTATATTTTGCTCCGTGGTTATAGGAGTGCTAAAATGATCTCATGACTCCCGGGGAAGATCAAGGAATGGCTCTATATATTGACATAATAACGTTAATTGATTTAAAAATTCAATTCGAAAAGTTATTTCATTGAGATTGCATTTTGATTGTTGTTTTCAATGTCTGTAGAAAATACCTGATATCATCAGATGATCTTTCAAGGAAAATATACCGCGCCCCAATCGCAAGAATTTCATGATTAAACGAATTCGCGTGATAGAATATAAGAGGTTGATTTCCGTATCTGTTCGCTTTCGGTTATTTAAAATTTCAATTCGCTGAATAGTTAAATTTAGATCGCAAGTATTAATGGATAACCTGCCCGCTACAGGACTTAGTAATATTGCAAAATTGAAATCAGCATATTTTGCTGCGTGGTTATAAGAGTGCTGAAACAAATTCATGACTCCTGGGAAAAATCAAGGAGTAGCTCTATACCTTGACATAATAACGTTAATTGATTTGAAAATTTAAATCAAATAGTTATTTTATTGAGATTGCATTTTGATTGTTGTTTTCAATGTCTGTAAGAAATACCTGATGTCTTCAGATGATATTTCATGAAAAATATACTGCGCCCCAATCGCAAGAATCTCATGATTACACGAATTCACGTGATAGAATATGATAGGTTGATGTCTGTCTCTGTTAACTTTCGGTTTTCTAAAATTTCAATTAGCTGAATAGTTCAATTTAGATCGCATGTATTCATGGATAGCCTGCTCGCTGCAGGACTGGGTAATATTGTGGGATTAAAAAATCAGCATATTTTGCTGCGTGGTTATAGAAGTGCTAAAATGATCTCATGACTCCTGGGAAAAATCGAGGAATGGCTCTATATATAGACCTAATAACGTTAATTGATTCCAAAATTTAATTCGAAAAGTTATTCTCTTGAGATTTTATTTTGATTGATGTTTTCAATGTCTGTAAGAAATACCTGATGTCTTCAGATGATATTTCGGAAAAAATATACTGCGCCCCAATCGCAAGAATCTCATGATTACACGAATTCACGTGATAGAATATAATAGGTTGATGTCTGTCTCTGTTCGCTTTCGGTTTTTTAAAATTTCAATTGGCTGAATAGTTCAATTTAGATCGCATGTCTTCATGGATAGCCTGCCCGCTGCAGGACTGGGTAATATTGCGAAATTGGAAAATTAGCATATTTAGCTGCGCTGTTATGAGAGTGCTAAATTGATCTCATGACTCCTGGGAAAATCAAGGAACGTCTCTATATATTGACATAATAACCTTAATTGATTTGAAAATTCGATTCGAAAAGTTATTCGATTGAGATTGCATTTTGATTGTTGATTTCAATGTCTGTCAAAAATACCTGATGTTATCAGATGTTATTTCGAGGAAAATATACTGCGCCCTAATCGCAAGAATTTCATGATTACACGAATTTACGTGATAGAATATAATAGGTTGATTTCTGTCTCTGTTCACTTTCGGTTTTTTAAAATTTCAATTGACTGAATAGTTCAATTTAGATCGCATGTATTCATGGATAGCCTGCTCGCAGCAGGACTGAGTAATATTGCGAAATTGAAAAATTAGCATATTTTGCTGCGTGGTTATGAGAGTGCTAAAATGATCTCATGACTCCTGGGAAAAATCAAGGAATGGCTCTATATATAGACAGAATAACCTTAATTGATTTGAAAATTTAATTCGAAAAGTTATTTCATTTAGATTGCATTTTGATTGTCTTTTTCAATGTCTGTAAGAAATACCTCATGTCTTCAGATTATATTTTCTGAAAAATATACTGCGCCCAATCGCAAGAATCTCATGATTACACGAATTCACGTGATAGAATATAATAGGTTGATTTCTGTCTCTGTTCGCTTTCGGTTTTTTCAAAATTTCAATTGGCTGAATAGTTCAATTAAGATCGCATGTATTCATGGATAGCCTGCTCGCTGCAGGACTGGGTAATATTGCGAAATTGAAAAATTAGCATATTTTGCTGCGTGGTTATAAGAGTGCTAAAATGATCTCATGACTCCTGGGAAAAATCAAGGAATGGCTCTATATATAGACCTAATAACGTTAATTGATTCCAAAATTTAATTCGAAAAGTTATTCTCTTGAGATTTTATTTTGATTGATGTTTTCAATGTCTGTAAGAAATACCTGATGTCTTCAGATGATATTTCGGAAAAAATATACTGCGCCCCAATCGCAAGAATCTCATGATTACACGAATTCACGTGATAGAATATAATAGGTTGATGTCTGTCTCTGTTCGCTTTCGGTTTTTTAAAATTTCAATTGGCTGAATAGTTCAATTTAGATCGCATGTCTTCATGGATAGCCTGCCCGCTGCAGGACTGGGTAATATTGCGAAATTGGAAAATTAGCATATTTAGCTGCGCTGTTATGAGAGTGCTAAATTGATCTCATGACTCCTGGGAAAATCAAGGAACGTCTCTATATATTGACATAATAACCTTAATTGATTTGAAAATTCGATTCGAAAAGTTATTCGATTGAGATTGCATTTTGATTGTTGATTTTAATGTCTGTCAAAAATACCTGATGTTATCAGATGTTATTTCGAGGAAAATATACTGCGCCCTAATCGCAAGAATTTCATGATTACACGAATTTACGTGATAGAATATAATAGGTTGATTTCTTTCTCTGTTCACTTTCGGTTTTTTAAAATTTCAATTGACTGAATAGTTCAATTTAGATCGCATGTATTCATGGATAGCCTGCTCGCTGCAGGACTGGGTAATATTGCGAAATTGAAAAATTAGCATATTTTGCTGCGTGGTTATGAGAGTGCTAAAATGATCTCATGACTCCTGGGAAAAATCAAGGAATGGCTCTATATATAGACAGAATAACCTTAATTGATTTGAAAATTTAATTCGAAAAGTTATTTTATTTAGATTGCATTTTGATTGTCTTTTTCAATGTCTGTAAGAAATACCTCATGTCTTCAGATTATATTTTCTGAAAAATATACTGCGCCCAATCGCAAGAATCTCATGATTACACGAATTCACGTGATAGAATATAATAGGTTGATGTCTGTCTCTGTTCGCTTTCGGTTTTCTAAAATTTCTATTGGCTGAATAGTTCAATTTAGATCGCATGTATTCATAAAGAGCCTGCTCGCTGCAGGACTGGGTAATATTGCGGAATTGAAAAATTAGCATATATTGCTGCGTGGTTATAGGAAAGCTAAAATGATTTCATGACTCCCGGGGAAAATACAGGAATGGCTCTATATATTGACATAATAACGTTAATTGATTTAAAAATTCAATTCAAAAAGTTATTCGATTGAGATTGCATTTTGATTGTTGTTTTCAATGTGTGTAAAAAATACCTGATATCATCAGATGATATTTCGAGGAAAATATACTGCTCCCTAATCGCAAGAATTTCATGATTACACGAATTCACGTGATAGAATATAAGAGGTTGATTTTCGTATCTATTCGCTTTCGGTTATTTAAAATTTCAATTCGCTGAATAGTTCAATTAAGATCGCATGTATTCATGGATAGCCTGCTTGCTGCAGGACTGGTTAATATTGCGAAATTGAAAAATTAGCATATTTTGCTGCGTGGTTATAAGAGTGCTAAAATGATCTCATGACTCCTAGAAAAAATCAAGGAATGGCTCTATATATTGACATAATAACCTCAATTGATTTGAAAATTCAATTCGAAAAGTTATTCGATTGAGATTGCATTTTGATTGTCTTTTTCAATGTCTGTAAGAAATACCTGATGTCTTCAGATGATATTTCGTGAAAAATATACTGCGCCCCCATCGCAAGAATTTCATGATTACACGAATTCACGTGATAGAATATAATAGGTTGATTTCTGTCTCTGTTCGCTTTCGGTTTATGAAAATTTTAATTGGCTAAATAGTTCAATTAAGATCGCATGTATTCATGGATAGCCTGCTCGCTGCAGGACTGGGTAATATTGCGAAATTGAAAAATTAGCATATTTTGCTGCGTGGTTATAAGAGTGCTAAAATGATCTCATGACTCCTGGGAAAAATCAAGGAATGGCTCTATATATAGACCTAATAACGTTAATTGATTCCAAAATTTAATTCGAAAAGTTATTCTCTTGAGATTTTATTTTGATTGATGTTTTCAATGTCTGTAAGAAATACCTGATGTCTTCAGATGATATTTCGGAAAAAATATACTGCGCCCCAATCGCAAGAATCTCATGATTACACGAATTCACGTGATAGAATATAATAGGTTGATTTCTGTCTCTGTTCGCTTTCGGTTTATGAAAATTTTAATTGGCTAAATAGTTCAATTTAGATCGCATGTATTCATGGATAGCCTGCTCGCTGCAGGACTGGGTAATATTGTGAGATTGCAAAATCAGCATATTTTGCTGCGTGGTTATGAAAGTGCTAAAATGATCTCATGAGTCCTGGGAAAAATCAAGGAATGGCTCTATATATTGACAGAATAACTTTAATTGATTTGAAAATTTAATTCGAAAAGTTAGTTTATTGAGATTGCATTTTGATTGTATTTTTCAATGTCTGTAAGAAATACCTCATGTCTTCAGATTATATTTTCTGAAAAATATACTGCGCCCCAATCGCAAGAATCTCATTATTACACGAATTCACGTGATAGAATATAATAGGTTGATTTCTGCGTCTGTTCGTTTCGGTTTTCTAGAATTTCAATTCGCTGAACAGTTCAATTTAGATCGCATGTCTTCATGAATAACTTGCTCGCTGCAGGACTGGGTAATATTGTGAGATTAAAAAATCAGCATATTTTGCTGCGTGGTTATAGGAGTGCTAAAATGATCTCATGACTCCTGGAAAAAATCAAGGAATGGCTGTATATATTGACATAATAACATTAACTGATTTGAAAATTCAATTTGAAAAACTATTCTATTGAGATTGCATTTTGATTGTTGTTTTCAATGTCTGTAAAAAATACCTGATGTCATCAGATGATATTTCGAGGAATATATACTGCGCCCCAATCTCAAGAATTTCATGATTGCACGAATTCACGTGATAGAATATAAGAGGTTGATTTCCGTATCTATTCGCTTTCGGTTATTTTAAATTTTAATTCGCTGAATAGTTAAATTTAGATCGCAAGTATTCATGGATAACCTGCCCGCTACAGGACTTGGTAATATTGCAAAATTAAAAACTCAGCATATTTTGCTGCGTGGTTACAAGAGTGCTAGAACAAATTCATGACTCCTGGGAAAAATCAAGGAGTAGCTCTATACCTTGACATAATAACGTTAATTGATTTAAAACTTTAATTCGAAAAGTTATTCTATTGAGATTGCATTTTGATTGATGTTTTCAATGTCTGTAAGAAATACCTGATGTCTTCAGATGATATTTCGGGAAAAATATACCGCGCCCCAATCGCAAGAATCTCATAATTACACGAATTCACGTGATAGAATATAATAGGTTGATGTCTGTCTCTGTTCGCTTTCGGTTTTCTAAAATTTCAATTGGCTGAACAGTTCAATTTAGATCGCATGTCTTCATGAATAACTAGCTCGCTGCAGGACTGGGTAATATTGTTAGATTAAAAAATCAGCATATTTTGCTGCGTGGTTAAAGGAGTGCTAAAATGATCTCATGACTCCCGGGGAAAATCAAGGAATGTCTCTATATATTGACATAATAACCTAAATTGATTTGAAAATTCGATTCGAAAAGTTATTCGATTGAGATTCCATTTTGATTGTTGTTTTCAATGTCTGTCAAAAATACCTGATGTTATCAGATGTTATTTCGAGGAAAATATACTGCGCCCTAATCGCAAGAATTTCATGATTACACGAATTCACGTGATAGAATATAAGAGGTTGATTTCCGTATCTATTCGCTTTCGGTTATTTAAAATTTTAATTCGCTGAATAGTTAAATTTAGATCGCAAGTATTATGGATAACCTGCCCGCTACAGAACTTGGTAATATTGCAAAATTGAAAAATCAGCATATTTTGCTGCGTGGTTACAAGAGTGCTGAAACAATTTCATGAATCCTGGGAAAAATCAAGGAGTAGCTCTATACCTTGACATAATAACGGTAATTGATTTGAAAATTTAATTCGAAAAGTTATTTTATTGAGATTGCATTTTAATTGTTGTTTTCAATGTCTGTAAGAAGAACCTGATGTCTTTAGCGGATATTTTGGGAAAAATATACTGCGCCTCAATCGCAAGCATCTCATGATTACACGAATTCACGTGATAGAATATAATAGGTTGATTTCTGTCTCTGTTCGCTTTCGGTTTTTTAAAATTTCAATTGGCTGAACAGTTCAATTTAGATCGCATGTATTCATGAATAACTTGCTCGCTGCAGGACTGGGTAATATTGTGAGATTAAAAAATCAGCATATTTTGCTGCGTGGTTGTAGGAGTGCTAAAATGATCTCATGACTCCTGGGAAAAATCAAGGAGTAGCTCTATACCTTGACATAATCACGTTAATTGATTTGAAAATTTAATTCGAAAAGTTATTTTATTGAGATTGCATTTTGATTGTTGTTTTCCATGTCTGTAGGAAGTACCTGATGTCTTTAGCGGATATTTCGGGAAAAATATACTGCGCCCCAATCGCAAGAATCTCATGATTACACGAATTCACGTGATAGAATATAATAGGTTGATTTCTGTCTCTGTTCGCTTTCGGTTTTTTAAAATTTCAATTTGCTGAACAGTTCAATTTAGATCGCATGTCTTCATGAATAACTTGCTCGCTGCAGGACTGGGTAATATTGTGAGATTAAATAATCAGCATATTTTGCTGCGTGGTTATAGGAGTGCTAAAATGATCTCATGACTCCTGGGAAAAATCAAGGAATGGCTCAATATATTGACATAATAACGTTAACTGACTTGAAAATTTAATTTGAAAAACTATTCTATTGAGATTGCATTTTGATTGATGTTTTCAAATTCTGTAAGAAATACCTGATGTCATCGGATGATATTTCGAGGAAAATGTACTGCGCCCCAATCGCAAGAATTTCATGATTACACGAATTCACGTGATAGAATATAAGAGGTTGATTTCCGTATCTATTCGCTTTCGGTTATTTAAAATTTTAATTCGCTGAATAGTTAAATTTAGATCGCAAGTATTATGGATAACCTGCCCGCTACAGAACTTGGTAATATTGCAAAATTGAAAAATCAGCATATTTTGCTGCGTGGTTACAAGACTGCTGAAACAATTTCATGAATCCTGGGAAAAATCAAGGAGTAGCTCTATACCTTGACATAATAACGGTAATTGATTTGAAAATTTAATTCGAAAAGTTATTTTATTGAGATTGCATTTTAATTGTTGTTTTCAATGTCTGTAAGAAGAACCTGATGTCTTTAGCGGATATTTTGGGAAAAATATACTGCGCCTCAATCGCAAGCATCTCATGATTACACGAATTCACGTGATAGAATATAATAGGTTGATTTCTGTCTCTGTTCGCTTTCGGTTTTTTAAAATTTCAATTGGCTGAACAGTTCAATTTAGATCGCATGTCTTCATGAATAACTTGCTCGCTGCAGGACTGGGTAATATTGTGAGATTAAAAAATCAGCATGTTTTGCTGCGTGGTTATAGGAGTGCTAAAATGATCTCATGACTCCTGGGAAAAATCAAGGATAGGCTCTATATATTATCATAATAACCTTAATTGATTTAAAAATTTAATTCGAAAAGTTATTTTATTAAGATTGCATTTCGATTGTTGTTTTCAATGTCTGTAAGAAGTACCTGATGTCTTTAGCGGATATTTAGGGAACAATATACTGCGCCTCAATCGCAAGAATCTCATGATTACACGAATTCATGTAATAGAATATGAGATGTTGATTTCTGTCTCTGTTCGCTTTCGGTTTTTAAAAATTTCAATTGGCTGAATAGTTCAATTTAGATCGCATGTACTCATGGATAACTTGCTCGCTGCAGGACTGGGTAATATTGTGAGATTAAAAAATCAGCATATTTTGCTGCGTGGTTATAAGAGTGCTAAAATGATCTCATGACTCCTGGGAAAAATCAAGGAATGGCTCTATATAATGATATAATAACCTTAAATGATTTGAAAATTCAATTTGAAAAACTATTCCATTGAGATTGCATTTTGATTGATGTTTTCAATGTCTGTAAGAAATACCTGATGTCTTCAGATGATATTTCGTGAAAAATATACTGCGCCCCAATCGCAAGAATCTCATGATTACACGAATTCACGTGATAGAATATAATAGGTTGATGTCTGTCTCTGTTCGCTTTCGGTTTTCTAAAATTTCAATTGGCTGAATAGTTCAATTTACATCGCATGTATTCATGGTTAGCCTGCTCGCTGCAGGACTGAGTAATATTTCGAAATTGGAAAATTAGCATATTTTGCTGCGTGGTTATAGAAGTGCTAAAATAATCTCATGACGCCCGGGGAAAATCAAGGAATGGCTCTATATATTGACATAATAACGTTAATTGATTAAAAATTTTAATTCGAAAAGTTATTCGATTGAGATTGCATTTTGATTGTTGTTTTCAATGTCTGTAAAAAATACCTGATGTCATCAGATGATATTTCGAGGAATATATACTGCGCCCCAATCTCAAGAATTTCATGATTGCACGAATTCACGTGATAGAATATAAGAGGTTGATTTCCGTATCTATTCGCTTTCGGTTATTTTAAATTTTAATTCGCTGAATAGTTAAATTTAGATCGCAAGTATTCATGGATAACCTGCCCGCTACAGGACTTGGTAATATTGCAAAATTAAAAACTCAGCATATTTTGCTGCGTGGTTACAAGAGTGCTGGTACAAATTCATGACTCCTGGGAAAAATCAAGGAGTAGCTCTATACCTCGACATAATAACGTTAATTGATTTGAAAATTTCATTCGAAAAGTTATTTTATTGAGATTGCATTTTGATTGTTGTTTTCAATGTCTGTAAGAAGTACCTGATGTCTTTAGCGGATATTTCGGGAAAAATATACTGCGCCTCAATCGCAAGAATCTCATGATTACACAAATTCATGTAATAGAATATGAGAGGTTGATTTCTGTCTCTGTTCGCTTTCGGTTTTCAAAAATTTCAATTGGCTGAATAGTTCAATTTAGATCTCATGTATTCATGGATAACCTGCTCGCTGCAGGACTGGGTAATATTGTGAGATTGAAAAATCAGCATATCTTGCTGCGAGGTTATGAGAGTGCTAAAATGATCTCATGACTCCTGGGAAAAATCAAGGAATGGGTCTATATATAGAGACCTAATAACGTTAATTGATTCCAAAATTTAATTCGAAAAGTTATTCTATTGAGATTGCATATTGATTGTCTTTTTCAATGTCTGTAAGACATACCTGATGTCTTCAGATGATATTTCGTGAAAAATATACTGCGCCCCAATCGCAAGAATCTCATGATTACACGAAGTCACGTTATAAAATATAATAGGTTGATTTCTGTCTCTGTTCCCTGTCGGTTTTCTAAAATTTCAATTGGCTGAATAGTTCAATTTAGATCGCATGTATTCATGGATAGCCTGCTCACTGCAGGACTGAGTAATATTGCGAAATTGAAAAATTAGCATATATCGCTGCGTGGTTATAGGAGTGCTAAAATGATCTCATGACTCCCGGGGAAAATCAAGGAATGGCTCTATATATTGACATAATAACGTTAATTGATTTAAAAATTCAATTCGAAAAGTTATTCGATTGAGATGGCATTTTGATTGTTGTTTTCAATGTCTGTAAAAAATACCTGATGTCATCGGATGATATTTCAAGGAAAATATACTGCGCCCCAATCGCAAGAATTTCATGATTACACGAATTCACGTGATAAAATATAAGAGGTTGATTACCGTATCTATTCGCTTTCGGTTATTTAAAATTTTAATTCGCTGAATAGTTAAATTTAGATCGCAAGTATTATGGATAACCTGCCCGCTACAGAACTTGGTAATATTGCAAAATTGAAAAATCAGCATATTTTGCTGCGTGGTTACAAGAGTGCTGAAACAATTTCATGAATCCTAGGAAAAAACAAGGAGTAGCTCTATACCTTGACATAATAACGGTAATTGATTTGAAAATTTAATTCGAAAAGTTATTTTATTGAGATTGCATTTTAATTGTTGTTTTCAATGTCTGTAAGAAGAACCTGATGTCTTTAGCGGATATTTTGGGAAAAATATACTGCGCCTCAATCGCAAGCATCTCATGATTACACGAATCCACGTGATAGAATATAATAGGTTGATTTCTGTCTCTGTTCGCTTTCGGTTTTTTAAAATTTCAATTGGCTGAACAGTACAATTTAGATCGCATGTATTCATGAATAACTTGCTCGCTGCAGGACTGGGTAATATTGTGAGATTAAAAAATCAGCATATTTTGCTGCGTGGTTGTAGGAGTGCTAAAATGATCTCATGACTCCTGGGAAAAATCGAGGAGTAGCTCTATACCTTGACATAATAACGTTAATTGATTTGAAAATTTAATTCGAAAAGTTATTTTATTGAGATTGCATTTTGATTGTTGTTTTCCATGTCTGTAGGAAGTACCTGATGTCTTTAGCGGATATTTCGGGAAAAATATACTGCGCCCCAATCGCAAGAATCTCATGATTACACAAATTCACGTGATAGAATATAATAGGTTGATTTCTGTCTCTGTTCGCTTTCGGTTTTTTCAAATTTCAATTTGCTGAACAGTTCAATTTAGATCGCAAGTATTCATGGATAACCTGCCCGCTACAGGACTTGGTAATATTGCAAAATTAAAAACTCAGCATATTTTGCTGCGTGGTTACAAGAGTGCTGGTACAAATTCATGACTCCTGGGAAAAATCAAGGAGTAGCTCTATACCTCGACATAATAACGTTAATTGATTTGAAAATTTCATTCGAAAAGTTATTTTATTGAGATTGCATTTTGATTGTTGTTTTCAATTTCTGTAAGAAGTACCTGATGTCTTTAGCGGATATTTCGGGAAAAATATACTGCGCCTCAATCGCAAGAATCTCATGATTACACGAATTCATGTAATAGAATATGAGAGGTTGATTTCTGTCTCTGTTCGCTTTCGGTTTTCAAAAATTTCAATTGGCTGAATAGTTCAATTTAGATCTCATGTATTCATGGATAACCTGCTCGCTGCAGGACTGGGTAATATTGTGAGATTGAAAAATCAGCATATCTTGCTGCGAGGTTATGAGAGTGCTAAAATGATCTCATGACTCCTGGGAAAAATCAAGGAATGGCTCTATATATAAAGACCTAATAACGTTAATTGATTCCAAAATTTAATTCGAAAAGTTATTCTATTGAGATTGCATATTGATTGTCTTTTTCAATGTCTGTAAGAAATACCTGATGTCTTCAGATGATATTTCGTAAAAAATATACTGCGCCCCAATCGCAAGAATCTCATGATTACACGAAGTCACGTTATAAAATATAATAGGTTGATTTCTGTCTCTGTTCCCTGTCGGTTTTCTAAAATTTCAATTGGCTGAATAGTTCAATTTAGATCGCATGTATTCATGGATAGCCTGCTCACTGCAGGACTGAGTCATATTGCGAAATTGAAAAATTAGCATATATTGCTGCGTGGTTATAGGAGTGCTAAAATGATCTCATGACTCCCGGGGAAAATCAAGGAATGGCTCTATATATTGACATAATAACGTTAATTGATTTAAAAATTCAATTCGAAAAGTTATTCGATTGAGATGGCATTTTGATTGTTGTTTTCAATGTCTGTAAAAAATACCTGATGTCATCGGATGATATTTCAAGGAAAATGTACTGCGCCCCAATCGCAAGAATTTCATGATTACACGAATTCACGTGATAAAATATAAGAGGTTGATTTCCGTATCTATTCGCTTTCGGTTATTTAAAATTTTAATTCGCTGAATAGTTAAATTTAGATCGCAAGTATTATGGATAACCTGCCCGCTACAGAACTTGGTAATATTGCAAAATTGAAAAATCAGCATATTTTCCTGCGTGGTTACAAGAGTGCTGAAACAATTTCATGAATCCTAGGAAAAAACAAGGAGTAGCTCTATACCTTGACATAATAACGGTAATTGGTTTGAAAATTTAATTCGAAAAGTTATTTTATTGAGATTGCATTTTAATTGTTGTTTTCAATGTCTGTAAGAAGAACCTGATGTCTTTAGCGGATATTTTGGGAAAAATATACTGCGCCTCAATCGCAAGCATCTCATGATTACTCGAATCCACGTGATAGAATATAATAGGTTGATTTCTGTCTCTGTTCGCTTTCGGTTTTTTAAAATTTCAATTGGCTGAACAGTACAATTTAGATCGCATGTATTCATGAATAACTTGCTCGCTGCAGGACTGGGTAATATTGTGAGATTAAAAAATCAGCATATTTTGCTGCGTGGTTGTAGGAGTGCTAAAATGATCTCATGACTCCTGGGAAAAATCAAGGAGTAGCTCTATACCTTGACATAATAACGTTAATTGATTTGAAAATTTAATTCGAAAAGTTATTTTATTGAGATTGCATTTTGATTGTTGTTTTCCATGTCTGTAGGAAGTACCTGATGTCTTTAGCGGATATTTCGGGAAAAATATACTGCGCCCCAATCGCAAGAATCTCATGATTACACGAATTCACGTGATAGAATATAATAGGTTGATTTCTGTCTCTGTTCGCTTTCGGTTTTTTAAAATTTCAATTCGCTGAACAGTTCAATTTAGATCGCATGTCTTCATGAATAACTTGCTCGCTGCAGGACTGGGTAATATTGTGAGATTAAATAATCAGCATATTTTGCTGCGTGGTTATAGGAGTGCTAAAATGATCTCATGACTCCTGGGAAAAACCAAGGAATGGCTCAATATATTGACATAATAACGTTAACTGACTTGAAAATTTAATTTGAAAAACTATTCTATTGAGATTGCATTTTGATTGATGTTTTCAAATTCTGTAAGAAATACCTGATGTCTTCAGATGATATTTCGGGAAAAATATACTGCGCCCCAATCGCAAGAATCTCATGATTACACGAATTCACGTAATAGAATATAAGAGGTTGTTGTCTGTCTCTTTTCGCTTTCGGTTTTCTAAAATTTCAATTGGCTGAATAGTTCAATCTAGATCGCATGTATTCATGGATAGCCTGCTCACTGCAGGACTGAGTAGTATTGCGAAATTGAAAAATTAGCATATATTGCTGCGTGGTTATAGGAGTGCTAAAATGATCTCATGACTCCCGGGGAAAATCAAGGAATGGCTCTATATATTGACATAATAACGTTAATTGATTTTAAAATTCAATTCGAAAAGTTATTCGATTGAGATGGCATTTTGATTGTTGTTTTCAATGTCTGTAAAAAATACCTGATGTCATCGGATGATATTTCGAGGAAAATGTACTGCGCCCCAATCGCAAGAATTTCATGATTACACGAATTCACGTGATAGAATATAAGAGGTTGATTTCCGTATCTATTCGCTTTCGGTTATTTAAAATTTTAATTCGCTGAATAGTTAAATTTAGATCGCAAGTATTATGGATAACCTGCCCGCTACAGAACTTGGTAATATTGCAAAATTGAAAAATCAGCATATTTTGCTGCGTGGTTACAAGACTGCTGAAACAATTTCATGAATCCTGGGAAAAATCAAGGAGTAGCTCTATACCTTGACATAATAACGGTAATTGATTTGAAAATTTAATTCGAAAAGTTATTTTATTGAGATTGCATTTTAATTGTTGTTTTCAATGTCTGTAAGAAGAACCTGATGTCTTTAGCGGATATTTTGGGAAAAATATACTGCGCCTCAATCGCAAGCATCTCATGATTACACGAATTCACGTGATAGAATATAATAGGTTGATTTCTGTCTCTGTTCGCTTTCGGTTTTTTAAAATTTCAATTGGCTGAACAGTTCAATTTAGATCGCATGTCTTCATGAATAACTTGCTCGCTGCAGGACTGGGTAATATTGTGAGATTAAAAAATCAGCATGTTTTGCTGCGTGGTTATAGGAGTGCTAAAATGATCTCATGACTCCTGGGAAAAATCAAGGATAGGCTCTATATATTATCATAATAACCTTAATTGATTTAAAAATTTAATTCGAAAAGTTATTTTATTAAGATTGCATTTTGATTGTTGTTTTTAATGTCTGTAAGAAGTACCTGATGTCTTTAGCGGATATTTAGGGAACAATATACTGCGCCTCAATCGCAAGAATCTCATAATTACACGAATTCATGTAATAGAATATGAGATGTTGATGTCTGTCTCTGTTCGCTTTCGGTTTTCTAAAATTTCAATTGGCTGAATAGTTCAATTTAGATCGCATGTATTCATGGATAGCCTGCTCGCTGCAGGACTGGGTAATATTGCGACATTGAAAAATTAGCATATTTTGCTGCGTGGTTATAGGAGTGCTAAAATGATCTCATCACTCCTGGGAAAAATCAAGGAATGGCTCAATATATTGACATAATAACCTTAATTGATTTGAAAATTCAATTTGAAAAACTATTCCATTGAGATTGCATTTTGATTGATGTTTTCAATGTCTGTAAGAAATACCTGATGTCTTCAGATGATATTTCGTGAAAAATATACTGCGCCCCAATGTCAACAATCTCATGATTACACGAATTCACGTGATAGAATATAATAGGTTGATGTCTGTCTCTGTTCGCTTTCGGTTTACTAAAATTTCAATTGGCTGAATAGTTCAATTTACATCGCATGTATTCATGGTTAGCCTGCTCGCTGCAGGACTGGGTAATATTGCGAAATTGAAAAATTAGCATATTTTGCTGCGTGGTTATAGAAGTGCTAAAATAATCTCATGACGCCCGGGGAAAATCAAGGAATGGCTCTATATATTGACATAATAACGTTAATTGATTAAAAAATTAAATTCGAAAAGTTATTCGATTGAGATTGCATTTTGATTGTTGTTTTCAATGTCTGTAAAAAATACCTGATGTCATCAGATGATATTTCGAGGAATATATACTGCTCCTTAATCGCAAGAATTTCATGATTGCACGAATTCACGTGATAGAATATGAGAGGTTGATTCAGTATCTTTTCGCTTTCTGTTATTTAAAATATTAATTCGCTGAATAGTTAAATTTAGATCGCATGTATTCTAGAATAACTTGCTCGCTGCAGGACTGGGTAAAAGTGTGAGATTCGAAAATCAGCATATTTTCCTGCGTGGTTACGAGAGTGCTGAACCAAATTCATGACTCCTGGGAAAAATCAAGGAGTAGCTCTGTACCTTGACATAATAACGTTGATTGATTTGAAAATTTAATTCGAAAAGTTATTTTATTGAGATTGCATTTTGATTGTTGTTTTCAATGTCTGTAAGAAGTACCTGATGTCTTTAGCGAATATTTCGGGAAAAATATACTGCGCCTCAATCGCAAGAATCTCATGAGTACACGAATTCATGTAATAGAATATGGAAGGTTGATTTCTGTCTCTGTTCGCTTTCGGTTTTTTAAAATTTCAATTCGCTGAACAGTTCAATTTAGATCGCATGTATTCATGAATAACTTGCTCGCTGCAGGACTGGGTAATATTGTGAGATTAAATAATCAGCATATTTTGCTGCGTGGTTATAGGAGTGCTAAAATGATCTCATGACTCCTGGGAAAAATCAAGGAATGGCTCAATATATTGACATAATAACGTTAACTGACTTGAAAATTTAATTTGAAAAACTATTCTATTGAGATTGCATTTTGATTGATGTTTTCAAATTCTGTAAGAAATACCTGATGTCTTCAGATGATATTTCGGGAAAAATATACTGCGCCCCAATCGCAAGAATCTCATGATTACACGAATTCACGTAATAGAATATAAGAGGTTGATGTCTGTCTCTTTTCGCTTTCGGTTTTCTAAAATTTCAATTGGCTGAATAGTTCAATCTAGATCGCATGTATTCATGGATAGCCTGCTCACTGCAGGACTGAGTAGTATTGCGAAATTGAAAAATTAGCATATATTGCTGCGTGGTTATAGGAGTGCTAAAATGATCTCATGACTCCCGGGGAAAATCAAGGAATGGCTCTATATATTGACATAATAACGTTAATTGATTTAAAAATTCAATTCGAAAAGTTATTCGATTGAGATGGCATTTTGATTGTTGTTTTCAATGTCTGTAAAAAATACCTGATGTCATCGGATGATATTTCGAGGAAAATGTACTGCGCCCCAATCGCAAGAATTTCATGATTACACGAATTCACGTGATAGAATATAAGAGGTTGATTTCCGTATCTATTCGCTTTCGGTTATTTAAAATTTTAATTCGCTGAATAGTTAAATTTAGATCGCAAGTATTATGGATAACCTGCCCGCTACAGAACTTGGTAATATTGCAAAATTGAAAAATCAGCATATTTTGCTGCGTGGTTACAAGACTGCTGAAACAATTTCATGAATCCTGGGAAAAATCAAGAAGTAGCTCTATACCTTGACATAATAACGGTAATTGATTTGAAAATTTAATTCGAAAAGTTATTTTATTGAGATTGCATTTTAATTGTTGTTTTCAATGTCTGTAAGAAGAACCTGATGTCTTTAGCGGATATTTTGGGAAAAATATACTGCGCCTCAATCGCAAGCATCTCATGATTACACGAATTCACGTGATAGAATATAATAGGTTGATTTCTGTCTCTGTTCGCTTTCGGTTTTTTAAAATTTCAATTGGCTGAACAGTTCAATTTAGATCGCATGTCTTCATGAATAACTTGCTCGCTGCAGGACTGGGTAATATTGTGAGATTAAAAAATCAGCATGTTTTGCTGCGTGGTTATAGGAGTGCTAAAATGATCTCATGACTCCTGGGAAAAATCAAGGATAGGCTCTATATATTATCATAATAACCTTAATTGATTTAAAAATTTAATTCGAAAAGTTATTTTATTAAGATTGCATTTTGATTGTTGTTTTTAATGTCTGTAAGAAGTACCTGATGTCTTTAGCGGATATTTAGGGAACAATATACTGCGCCTCAATCGCAAGAATCTCATAATTACACGAATTCATGTAATAGAATATGAGATGTTGATGTCTGTCTCTGTTCGCTTTCGGTTTTCTAAAATTTCAATTGGCTGAATAGTTCAATTTAGATCGCATGTATTCATGGATAGCCTGCTCGCTGCAGGACTGGGTAATATTGCGACATTGAAAAATTAGCATATTTTGCTGCGTGGTTATAGGAGTGCTAAAATGATCTCATCACTCCTGGGAAAAATCAAGGAATGGCTCAATATATTGACATAATAACCTTAATTGATTTGAAAATTCAATTTGAAAAACTATTCCATTGAGATTGCATTTTGATTGATGTTTTCAATGTCTGTAAGAAATACCTGATGTCTTCAGATGATATTTCGTGAAAAATATACTGCGCCCCAATGTCAACAATCTCATGATTGCACGAATTCACGTGATAGAATATGAGAGGTTGATTCAGTATCTTTTCGCTTTCTGTTATTTAAAATATTAATTCGCTGAATAGTTAAATTTAGATCGCATGTATTCTAGAATAACTTGCTCGCTGCAGGACTGGGTAAAAGTGTGAGATTCGAAAATCAGCATATTTTCCTGCGTGGTTACGAGAGTGCTGAACCAAATTCATGACTCCTGGGAAAAATCAAGGAGTAGCTCTGTACCTTGACATAATAACGTTGATTGATTTGAAAATTTAATTCGAAAAGTTATTTTATTGAGATTGCATTTTGATTGTTGTTTTCAATGTCTGTAAGAAGTACCTGATGTCTTTAGCGAATATTTCGGGAAAAATATACTGCGCCTCAATCGCAAGAATCTCATGAGTACACGAATTCATGTAATAGAATATGGAAGGTTGATTTCTGTCTCTGTTCGCTTTCGGTTTTTTAAAATTTCAATTCGCTGAACAGTTCAATTTAGATCGCATGTATTCATGAATAACTTGCTCGCTGCAGGACTGGGTAAAAGTGTGAGATTCAAAAATCAGCATATTTTGCTGCGTTGTTATAGGAGTGCTAAAATGATCTTATGACTCCTCGGAAAAATCAAGGAATGGCTCTATATATTGACATAATAACGTTAACTGATTTGAAAATTCAATTTGAAAAACTATTCTATTGAGATTGCATTATGATTGATGTTTTCGATTTCTGTAAGAAATACCTGATGTCTTCAGATGATATTTCGGGAAAAATATACTGCGCCTCAATCGCAAGAATCTCATGATTACACGAATTCATGTAATAGAATATGAGAGGTTGATTTCTGTCTCTGTTCGCTTTACGTTTTTTAAAATTTCAATTGGCTAAATAGTTCAATTGAGATCGCATGTATTCATTGATAACCTGCTCGCTGCAGGACTGGGTAAGATTGTGAGATTGAAAAATCAGTGTATTTTGCTGCGTGGTTATGAGAGTGCTAAAATGATCTCATGACTCCTGGGAAAAATCATGGAATGGCTTTATATATAGAGACCTAATAACGTTAATTGATTCCAAAATTTAATTCGAAAAGTTATTCTATTGAGATTGCATTTTGATTGTCTTTTTCAATGTCTGTAAGAAATACCTGATGTTTTCAGATGATATTTCGGAAAAAATATACTGCGCCCCAATCGCTAGAATCTCATGATTACACGAATTCACGTGATAGAATATCATAGGTTGATTTCTGTCTCTGTTCGCTTTCGGTTTTTTAAAATTTCAATTAGCTGAATAGTTCAATTAAGATCGCATGTATATATGGATAGCCTGCTCGCTGCAGGACTAGGTAATATTGCGAAATTGAAAAATTAGCATATTTTGCTGCGTGGTTATAAGACTGCTAAAATGATCTCATGACTACTGGGAAAAATCAAGGAATGGCTCTATATATTGACATAATAACCTTAATTGATTTGAAAATTCAATTCGAAAAGTTATTCGATTAAGATTGCATTTGGTTGTCTTTTCCAATGTCTGTAAGAAATTCCTGATGTCTTCAGATGATATTTCGTGAAAAATATACTGCGCCCTAATCGCAAGAATCTCATGATTACACGAATTCACGTGATAGAATATAATAGGTTGATTTCCGTATCTGTTCGCTTTCGGTTATTTAAAATTTCAATTCGCTGAATAGTTAAATTTAGATCGCAAGTATTAATGGATAACCTGCCCGCTACAGGACTTAGTAATATTGCAAAATTGAAATCAGCATATTTTGCTGCGTGGTTATAAGAGTGCTGAAACAAATTCATGACTCCTGGGAAAAATCAAGGAGTAGCTCTATACCTTGACATAATAACATTAATTGATTTGAAAATTTAAATCAAATAGTTATTTTATTGAGATTGCATTTTGATTGTTGTTTTCAATGTCTGTAAGAAGTACCTGATGTCTTTAGCAGATATTTCGGGAAAAATATACTGCGCCTCAATCGCAAGAATCTCATGATTACACGAATTCATGTAATAGAATATGAGAGGTTGATTTCTGTCTCTGTTCGCTTTCGGTTTTTTAAAATTTCAATTGGCTGAATAGTTCAATTTAGATCGCATGTATTCATGGATAGCCTGCTCGCTGCAGGACTGGGTAATATTGCGACATTGAAAAATTAGCATATTTTGCTGCGTGGTTATAGGAGTGCTAAAATGATCTCATCACTCCTGGGAAAAATCAAGGAATGGCTCAATATATTGACATAATAACCTTAATTGATTTGAAAATTCAATTTGAAAAACTATTCCATTGAGATTGCATTTTGATTGATGTTTTCAATGTCTGTAAGAAATACCTGATGTCTTCAGATGATATTTCGTGAAAAATATACTGCGCCCCAATGTCAACAATCTCATGATTGCACGAATTCACGTGATAGAATATGAGAGGTTGATTCAGTATCTTTTCGCTTTCTGTTATTTAAAATATTAATTCGCTGAATAGTTAAATTTAGATCGCATGTATTCTAGAATAACTTGCTCGCTGCAGGACTGGGTAAAAGTGTGAGATTCGAAAATCAGCATATTTTCCTGCGTGGTTACGAGAGTGCTGAACCAAATTCATGACTCCTGGGAAAAATCAAGGAGTAGCTCTGTACCTTGACATAATAACGTTGATTGATTTGAAAATTTAATTCGAAAAGTTATTTTATTGAGATTGCATTTTGATTGTTGTTTTCAATGTCTGTAAAAAATACATGATGTCATCAGATGATATTTCGAGGAAAATATACTGCGCCCGAATCGCAAGAATCTCATGATTAAACGAATTCGCGTGATAGAATATAAGAGGTTGATTTCCGTATCTGTTCGCTTTCGGTTATTTAAAATTTCAATTCGCTGAATAGTTAAATTTAGATCGCAAGTATTAATGGATAACCTGCCCGCTACAGGACTTAGTAATATTGCAAAATTGAAATCAGCATATTTTGCTGCGTGGTTATAAGAGTGCTGAAACAAATTCATGACTCCTGGGAAAAACCAAGGAGTAGCTCTATACCTTGACATAATAACGTTAATTGATTTGAAAATTTAAATCAAATAGTTATTTTATTGAGATTGCATTTTGATTGTTGTTTTCAATGTCTGTAAGAAATACCTGATGTCTTCTGATGATATTTCGTGAAAAATATACTGCGCCCCAATCGCAAGAATCTCATGATTACACGAATTCACGTGATAGAATATGATAGGTTGATGTCTGTCTCTGTTCGCTTTCGGTTTTCTAAAATTTCAATTAGCTGAATAGTTCAATTTAGATCGCATGTATTCATGGATAGCCTGCTCGCTGCAGGACTGGGTAATATTGTGGGATTAAAAAATCAGCATATTTTGCTGCGTGGTTATAGGAGTGCTGAAATGATCTCATAACTCCTAGGAAAAATCAAGGAGTAGCTCTATACCTTCACATCATAACGTTAATTGATTGGAAAATTTAATTTGAAAAACTATTCTATTGAGATTGCATTTTGATTGATGTTTTTAATGTCTGTAAGAAATACCTGATGTCTTCAGATGATATTTCGTGAAAAATATACTGCGCCTTAATCGCAAGAATCTCATGATTACACTAATTCACGTGATAGAATATAATAGGTTGATTTCTGTCTTTGTTCGCTTTCGGTTTTTTCAGATATCAATTGGCTGAATGGTTCAATTTAGATCGCATGTATTCATGGATAGCCTGCTCGCTGCAGGACTGGGTAATATTGCGAAATTGAAAAATAAGTATATTTTGCTCCGTGGTTATAGGAGTGCTAAAATGATCTCATGACTCCCGGGGAAGATCAAGGAATGGCTCTATATATTGACATAATAACGTTAATTGATTTAAAAATTCAATTCGAAAAGTAATTTCATTGAGATTGCATTTTGATTGTTGTTTTCAATGTCTGTAGAAAATACCTGATATCATCAGATGATCTTTCAAGGAAAATATACCGCGCCCCAATCGCAAGAATTTCATGATTAAACGAATTCGCGTGATAGAATATAAGAGGTTGATTTCCGTATTTGTTCGCTTTCGGTTATTTAAAATTTCAATTCGCTGAATAGTTAAATTTAGATCGCAAGTATTAATGGATAACCTGCCCGCTACAGGACTTAGTAATATTGCAAAATTGAAATCAGCATATTTTGCTGCGTGGTTATAAGAGTGCTGAAACAAATTCATGACTCCTGGGAAAAATCAAGGAGTAGCTCTATACCTTGACATAATAACGTTAATTGATTTGAAAATTTAAATCAAATAGTTATTTTATTGAGATTGCATTTTGATTGTTGTTTTCAATGTCTGTAAGAAATACCTGATGTCTTCAGATGATATTTCATGAAAAATATACTGCGCCCCAATCGCAAGAATCTCATGATTACACGAATTCACGTGATAGAATATGATAGGTTGATGTCTGTCTCTGTTCGCTTTCGGTTTTCTAAAATTTCAATTAGCTGAATAGTTCAATTTAGATCGCATGTATTCATGGATAGCCTGCTCGCTGCAGGACTGGGTAATATTGTGGGATTAAAAAATCAGCATATTTTGCTGCGTGGTTATAGAAGTGCTTAAATGATCTCATGACTCCTGGGAAAAATCAAGGAATGGCTCTATATATAGACCTAATAACGTTAATTGATTCCAAAATTTAATTCGAAAAGTTATTCTCTTGAGATTTTATTTTGATTGATGTTTTCAATGTCTGTAAGAAATACCTGATGTCTTCAGATGATATTTCGGAAAAAATATACTGCGCCCCAATCGCAAGAATCTCATGATTACACGAATTCACGTGATAGAATATAATAGGTTGATGTCTGTCTCTGTTCGCTTTCGGTTTTTTAAAATTTCAATTGGCTGAATAGTTCAATTTAGATCGCATGTCTTCATGGATAGCCTGCCCGCTGCAGGACTGGGTAATATTGCGAAATTGAAAAATTAGCATATTTAGCTGCGCTGTTATGAGAGTGCTAAATTGATCTCATGACTCCTGGGAAAATCAAGGAACGTCTCTATATATTGACATAATAACCTTAATTGATTTGAAAATTCGATTCGAAAAGTTATTCGATTGAGATTGCATTTTGATTGTTGTTTTCAATGTCTGTCAAAAATACCTGATGTTATCAGATGTTATTTCGAGGAAAATATACTGCGCCCTAATCGCAAGAATTTCATGATTACACGAATTCACGTGATAGAATATAATAGGTTGATTTCTGTCTCTGTTCACTTTCGGTTTTTTAAAATTTCAATTGACTGAATAGTTCAATTTAGATCGCATGTATTCATGGATAGCCTGCTCGCTGCAGGACTGGGTAATATTGCGAAATTGAAAAATTAGCATATTTTGCTGCGTGGTTATGAGAGTGCTAAAATGATCTCATGACTCCTGGGAAAAATCAAGGAATGGCTCTATATATAGACAGAATAACCTTAATTGATTTGAAAATTTAATTCGAAAAGTTATTTTATTTAGATTGCATTTTGATTGTCTTTTTCAATGTCTGTAAGAAATACCTCATGTCTTCAGATTATATTTTCTGAAAAATATACTGCGCCCAATCGCAAGAATCTCATGATTACACGAATTCACGTGATAGAATATAATAGGTTGATTTCTGTCTCTGTTCGCTTTCGGTTTTTTTTAAATTTTAATTGGCTGAATAGTTCAATTAAGATCGCATGTATTCATGGATAGCCTGCTCGCTGCAGGACTGGGTAATATTGCGAAATTGAAAAATTAGCATATTTTGCTGCGTGGTTATGAGAGTGCTAAAATGATCTCATGACTCCTGGGAAAAATCAAGGAATGGCTCTATATATAGACAGAATAACCTTAATTGATTTGAAAATTCAATTCGAAAAGTTATTCGATTGAGATTGCATTTTGATTGTCTTTTTCAATGTCTGTAAGAAATACCTGATGTCTTCAGATGATATTTCGTGAAAAATATACTGCGCCCCAATCGCAAGAATCTCATGATTACACGAATTCACGTGATAGAATATAATAGGTTGATTTCTGTCTCTTTCCGCTTTCGGTTTTCTAGAATTTCAATTCGCTGAACAGTTCAATTGAGATCGCATGTCTTCATTAATAACTTGCTCGCTGCAGGACTGGGTAATATTGTGAGATTAAAAAATCAGCATATTTTGCTGCGTGGTTATAGGAGTGCTAAAATGATCTCATGACTCCTGGAAAAAATCAAGGAATGGCTCTATATATTGACATAATAACGTTAACTGATTTGAAAATTCAATTTGAAAAACTATTCTATTGAGTTTGCATTTTGATTGATGTTTTCAATTTCTGTAAGAAATACCTGATGTCTTCAGATGATATTTCGGGAAAAATATACTGCGCCCCAATCGCAAGAATCTCATGATTACACGAATTCACGTGATAGAATATAATAGGTTGATGTCTGTCTCTGTTCGCTTTCGGTTTTCAAAAAATTCCTATTGGCTGAATAGTTTAATTTAGATCGCATGTATTCATGGATAACCTGCTCGCTGCAGGACTGGGTAATATTGCGAAATTGAAAAATAAGCATATTTTCTGCGTGGTTATAGGAGTGCTGAAATAATCTCATGACTCCCGGGGAAAATCAAGGAATGGCTCTATATATTGACATAATAACGTTAATTGATTTAAAAATTCAATTCGAAAAGTTATTCGATTGAGATTACATTTTGATTGTTGTTTTCAATGTCTGTAAAAAATACCTGATGTCATCGGATGATATTTCGAGGAAAATATACTGCGCCCTAATCGCAAGAATTTCATGATTACACGAATTCACGTGATAGAATATAATAGGTTGATGTCTGTCTCTGTTCGCTTTCGGTTTTCTAAAATTTCTATTGGCTGAATAGTTCAATTTAGATCGCATGTATTCATAAAGAGCCTGCTCGCTGCAGGACTGGGTAATATTGCGGAATTGAAAAATTAGCATATATTGCTGCGTGGTTATAGGAAAGCTAAAATGATTTCATGACTCCCGGGGAAAATACAGGAATGGCTCTATATATTGACATAATAACGTTAATTGATTTAAAAATTCAATTCAAAAAGTTATTCGATTGAGATTGCATTTTGATTGTTGTTTTCAATGTGTGTAAAAAATACCTGATATCATCAGATGATATTTCGAGGAAAATATACTGCTCCCTAATCGCAAGAATTTCATGATTACACGAATTCACGTGATAGAATATAAGAGGTTGATTTTCGTATCTATTCGCTTTCGGTTATTTAAAATTTCAATTCGCTGAATAGTTCAATTAAGATCGCATGTATTCATGGATAGCCTGCTTGCTGCAGGACTGGTTAATATTGCGAAATTGAAAAATTAGCATATTTTGCTGCGTGGTTATAAGAGTGCTAAAATGATCTCATGACTAATAGAAAAAATCAAGGAATGGCTCTATATATTGACATAATAACCTCAATTGATTTGAAAATTCAATTCGAAAAGTTATTCGATTGAGATTGCATTTTGATTGTCTTTTTCAATGTCTGTAAGAAATACCTGATGTCTTCAGATGATATTTCGTGTAAAATATACTGCGCCCCCATCGCAAGAATTTCATGATTACACGAATTCACGTGATAGAATATAATAGGTTGATTTCTGTCTCTGTTCGCTTTCGGTTTATGAAAATTTTAATTGGCTAAATAGTTCAATTTAGATCGCATGTATTCATGGATAACCTGCTCGCTGCAGGACTGAGTAATATTGTGAGATTGCAAAATCAGCATATTTTGCTGCGTGGTATTGAGAGTGCTAAAATGATCTCATGACTCCTGGGAAAAATCAAGGAATGGCTCTATATATAGAGACCTAATAACGTTAATTGATTCCAAAATTAAATTCGAAAAGTTATTTTATTGAGATTGCATTTTGATTGTCTTTTTCAATGTCTGTAATAAATACCTGATGTCTTCAGATGATATTTCGTGAAAAATATACTGCGCCCCAATCGCAAGAATCTCATGATTACACGAATTCACGTGATAGAATATAATAGGTTGATTTCTGTCTCTGTTCGCTTTCGATTTTTTAAAATTTCAATTGGCTGAATAGTTCAATTTAGATCGCATGTATTCATGAATAGCCTGCTCGCTGCAGGACTGGGTAATATTGCGAAATTGAAAAATTAGCATATTTAGCTGCGTGGTTATGAGAGTGCTAAATTGATCTCATGAATCCTGGGAAAATCAAGGAATGTCTCTACATATTGACATAATAACCTTTATTGATTTGAAAATTCGATTCGAAAAAATATTCGATTGAGATTGCATTTTGATTGTTGTTTTCAATGTCTGTCAAAAATACCTGATGTTATCAGATGTTATTTCGAAGAAAATATACTGCGCCCTAATCGCAAGAATTTCATGATTACACGAATTCACGTGATAGAATATAATAGGTTGATTTCTGTCTCTGTTCGCTTTCGGTTTTTTAAAATTTCAATTGACTGAATAGTTCAATTTAGATCGCATGTATTCATGGATAGCCTGCTCGCTGCAGGACTGGGTAATATTGCGAAATTGAAAAATTAGCATATTTTGCTGCGTGGTTATGAAAGTGCTAAAATGATCTCATGAGTCCTGGGAAAAATCAAGGAATGGCTCTATATATTGACAGAATAACTTTAATTGATTTGAAAATTTAATTCGAAAAGTTAGTTTATTGAGATTGCATTTTGATTGTCTTTTTCAATGTCTGTAAGAAATACCTCATGTCTTCAGATTATATTTTCTGAAAAATATACTGCGCCCCAATCGCAAGAATCTCATTATTACACGAATTCACGTGATAGAATATAATAGGTTGATTTCTGCGTCTGTTCGCTTTCGGTTTTCTAGAATTTCAATTCGCTGAACAGTTCAATTTAGATCGCATGTCTTCATGAATAACTTGCTCGCTGCAGGACTGGGTAATATTGTGAGATTAAAAAATCAGCATATTTTGCTGCGTGGTTATAGGAGTGCTAAAATGATCTCATGACTCCTGGAAAAAATCAAGGAATGGCTGTATATATTGACATAATAACATTAACTGATTTGAAAATTCAATTTGAAAAACTATTCTATTGAGTTTGCATTTTGATTGATGTTTTCAATTTCTGTAAGAAATACCTGATGTCTTCAGATGATATTTCGGGAAAAATATACTGCGCCCCAATCGCAAGAATCTCATGATTACACGAATTCACGTGATAGAATATAATTGGTTGATGTCTGTCTCTGTTCGCTTTCGTATTTCTAAAATTTCAATTGGCTGAATAGTTTAATTTAGATCGCATGTATTCATGGATAACCTGCTCGCTGCAGGACTGGGTAATATTGCGAAATTGAAAAATAAGCATATTTTCTGCGTGGTTATAGGAGTGCTGAAATAATCTCATGACTCCCGGGGAAAATCAAGGAATGGCTCTATATATTGACTTAATAACGTTAATTGATTTAAAAATTCAGTTCGAAAAGTTATTCGATTGAGATTGCATTTTGATTGTTGTTTTCAATGTCTGTAAAAAATACCTGATGTCATCAGATGATATTTCGAGGAAAATATACTGCGCCCCAATCGCAAGAATTTCATGATTACACGAATTCATGTGATAGAATATAAGAGGTTGATTTCCGTATCTATTCGCTTTCGGTTATTTAAAATTTTAAATCGCTGAATAGTCAAATTTGGAGCGCAAGTATTCATGGATAACCTGCCCGCTACAGAACTTGGTAATATTGCAAAATTGAAAAATCAGCATATTTTGCTGCTTGGTTAGAAGAGTGCTAGAACAAATTCATGACTCCTGGGAAAAATCAAGGAGTAGCTCTATACCTTGACATAATAACGTTAATTGATTTGAAACTTTAATTCGAAAAGTTATTCTATTGAGATTGCATTTTGATTGATGTTTTCAATGTCTGTAAGAAATACCTGATGTCTTCAGATGATATTTCGGGAAAAATATACGGCGCCCCAATCGCAAGAATCTCATAATTACACGAATTCACGTGATAGAATATAATAGGTTGATGTCTGTCTCTGTTCGCTTTCGGTTTTCTAAAATTTCAATTGGCTGAACAGTTCAATTTAGATCGCATGTCTTCATGAATAACTTGCTCGCTGCAGGACTGGGTAATATTGTTAGATTAAAAAATCAGCATATTTTGCTGCGTGGTTAAAGGAGTGCTAAAATGATCTCATGACTCCCGGGGAAAATCAAGGAATGTCTCTATATATTGACATAATAACCTAAATTGATTTGAAAATTCGATTCGAAAAGTTATTCGATTGAGATTCCATTTTGATTGTTGTTTTCAATGTCTGTCAAAAATACCTGATGTTATCAGATGTTATTTCGAGGAAAATATACTGCGCCCTAATCGCAAGAATTTCATGATTACACGAATTCACGTGATAGAATATAATAGGTTGATTTCTGTCTCTGTTCGCTTTCGGTTTTTTAAAATTTCAATTGACTGAATAGTTCAATTTAGATCGCATGTATTCATGAATAGCCTGCTCGCTGCAGGACTGGGTAATATTGCGAAATTGAAAATTTAGCATATTTTGCTGCGTGGTTATGAAAGTGCTAAAATGATCTCATGACTCCTGGGAAAAATCAAGGAATGGCTCTATATATTGACAGAATAACCTTAATTGATTTGAAAATTTAATTCGAAAAGTTAGTTTATTGAGATTGCATTTTGATTGTCTTTTTCAATGTCTGTAAGAAATACCTCATGTCTTCAGATTATATTTTCTGAAAAATATACTGCGCCCCAATCGCAAGAATCTCATGATTACACGAATTCACGTGATAGAATATAATAGGTTGATTTCTGTCTCTGTTCGCTTTCGGTTTTCTAGAATTTCAATTCGCTGAACAGTTCAATTTAGATCGCATGTCTTCATGAATAACTTGCTCGCTGCAGGACTGGGTAATATTGTGAGATTGAAAAATCAGCATATCTTGCTGCGTGGTTATGAGAGTGCTAAAATGATCTCATGACTCCTGGGAAAAATCAAGGAATGGCTCTATATATTGACATAATAACGTTAACTGATTTGAAAATTCAATTTGAAAAACTATTTTATTGAGTTTGCATTTTGATTGATGTTCTCAATTTCTGTAAGAAATACCTGATGTCTTCAGAAGATATTTCGGAAAAAATATACTGCGCCCCAATCGCAAGAATCTCATGATTACACGAATTCACGTGATAGAATATAATAGGTTGATGTCTGTCTCTGTTCGCTTTCGGTTTTCTAAAATTTCAATTGGCTGAATAATTTATTTAGATCGCATGTATTCATGGATAACCTGCTCGCTGCAGGACTGGGTAATATTGCGAAATTGAAAAATAAGCATATTTTCTGCGTGGTTATAGGAGTGCTGAAATAATCTCATGACTCCTGGGGAAAATCAAGGAATGGCTCTATATATTGACATAATAACGTTAATTGATTTAAAAATTCAATTCGAAAAGTTATTCGATTGAGATTGCATTTTGATTGTTGTTTTCAATGTCTGTAAAAAATACCTGATGTCATCAGATGATATTTCGAGGAAAATATACTGCGCCCCAATCGCAATAATTTCATGATTACACGAATTCACGTGATAGAATATAAGAGGTTGATTTCCGTATCTATTCGCTTTCGGTTATTCAAAATTTTAATTCGCTAAATAGTTAAATTTAGATCGCAAGTATTTATGGATAACCTTCTCGCTACAGGACTTGGTAATATTGCAAAATTGAAAACTCAGCATATTTTGCTGCGTGGTTACAAGAGTGCTGAAACAAATTCATGACTCCTGGGAAAAATCAAGGAGAAGCTCTATACCTTGACATAAAAACGTTAATTGATTTGAAAATTTAATTCGAAAAGTTATTTTATTGAGATTGCATTTTAATTGTTGTTTTCAATGTCTGGAAGAAGAACCTGATGTCTTAAGCGGATATTTCGGGAAAAATATACTGCGCCTCAATCGCAAGAATCTCATGATTACACGAATTCATGTAATAGAATATGAGAGGTTAAATTCTGTCTCTGTTCGCTTTCGGTTTTTTAAAATTTCAATTGGCTGCATAGTTTAATTTAGATCGCATGTATTCATGGATAACGTGCTCGCTGCAGGACTGAGTAATATTGTGAGATTAAAAAATCAGCATTTTTTGCTGCGTGGTTATGGGAGTGCTGATATGATCTCATGACTCCTGGAAAAAATCAAGGAATGGCTCTATATATTGACATAATAACCTTATCTGATTTAAAAATTCAATTCGAAGAGTTATTCGATTCAGATTGCATTTTGATTGTCTTTTTCAATGTCTGTAAGAAATACTTGATGTCTTCAGATGATATTTCGTGGAAAATATACTGCGCCCCAATCGCAAGAATCTCATGATTACACGAATTCACGTGATAGAATATAATAGGTTGATTTCTGTCTCTGTTCGCTTTCGGTTTTTTAAAATTTCAATTGGCTGAATAGTTCAATTTAGATCGCATGTATTCATGGATAGCCTGCTCGCTGCAGGACTGGATAATATTGCGAAATTGAAAAATTAGCATATTTAGCTGCGTGGTTATGAGAGTGCTAAAATGATCTCATGACTCCTGGGAAAAATCAAGGAATGGCTCTATATATTGACAGAATAACCTTAATTGATTTGAAAATTTAATTCGAAAAGTTATTTTATTGAGATTGCATTTTGATTGTCTTTTTCAATGTCTGTAAGAAATACCTCATGTCTTCAGATTATATATTCTGAAAAATATACTGCGCTATAATCGCAAGAATCTCATGATTACACGAATTCACGTGATAGAATATAAAAGGTTGATTTCTGTCTCTGTTCGCTTTCGGTTTTTTTAAAATTTCAATTAGCTGAATAGTTCAATTAAGATCGCATGTGTTCATGGATAGCCTGCTCACTGCAGGACTGGGTAATATTGCGAAATTGAAAAATTAGCATATTTTGCTGCGTGGTTTTAAGAGTGCTAAAATGATCTCATGACTCCTGGGAAAAATCGAGGAATGGCTCTATATATTGACATAATAACCCTAATTGATTTGAAAATTCAATTCGAAAAGTTATTCGATTGAGATTGCATTTTGATTGTCTTTTTCAATGTCTGTAAGAAATACCTGATGTCTTCAGATGATATTTCGGGAAAAATATACTGCGCCCTGATCGCAAGAATCTCATGATTACACGAATTCACGTGATAGAATATAATAGGTTGATTTCTGCCTCTGTTCGCTTTCGGTTTTCTAGAATTTCAATTCGCTGAACAGTTCAATTTAGATCGCATGTCTTCATGAATAACTTGCTCGCTGCAGGACTGGGTAATATTGTGAGATTAAAAAATCAGCATATTTTGCTGCGTGGTTATGGGAGTGCTAAAATGATCTCATGACTCCTGGAAAAAATCAAGGAACGGCTCTATATATTGACATAATAACGTTAATTGATTTGAAAATTCAATTTGAAAAACTATTTTATTGAGTTTGTATTTTGATTGATGTTTTCAATTTCTGTAAGAAATACCTGATGTCTTCAGATGATATTTCGGGAAAAATATACTGCGCCCCAATCGCAAGAATCTCATGATTACACGAATTTACGTGATAGAATATAATATGTTGATGTCTGTCTCTGTTCGCTTTCGGTTTTCTAGAATTTCAATTCGCTGAACAGTTCAATTTAGATCGCATGTCTTCATGAATAACTTGCTCGCTGCAGGACTGGGTAATATTGCGAAATTGAGACATAAGCATATTTTCTGCGTAGTTATAGAAGTGCTAAAATGATCTCATGACTCCTGGGAAAAATCAAGGAATGGCTCTATATATTGACATAATAACCTTATCTGATTTGAAAATTCAATTCGAAGAGTTATTTGATTGAGATTGCATTTTGATTGTCTTTTTCAATGTCTGTAAGAAATACTTAATGTCTTCAGATGATATTTCGAGCAAAATATACTGCGCTCCAATCGCAAGAATCTCATGATTACACGAATTCACGTGATAGAATATAATAGGTTGATTTCTGTCTCTGTTCGCTTTCGGTTTTCTAAAATTTCAATTGGCTGAATAGTTCAATTTGGATCACATGTATTTATGAATAACCTGCTCGCTGCTGGACTGAGTAATATTGTGAGATTGAAAAATCAGCATATATTGCTGCGTGGTTATGAGAGTGCTAAAATGATCTCATGACTCCCGGGGAAAATCAAGGAATGGCTCTATATATTTATATAATAACGTTAATTGATTTAAAAATTTAATTCGAAAAGTTATTCGATTGAGATTGCATTTTGATTGTTGTTTTCAATGTCTGTAAAAAATACCTGATGTCATCAGATGATATTTCAAGGAAAATATAATGCGCCCCAATCGCAAGAATTTCATGATTACACGAATTCACGTGATAGAATATAAGAGGTTGATTTTCGTATCTATTCTCTTTCGGTTATTTAAAATTTTAATTCGCTGAATAGTTAAATATAGATCGCAAGTATTTATGGATAACCTTCTCGCTACAGGACTTGGTAATATTGCAAAATTGAAAACTCAGCATATTTTGCTGCGTGGTTACAAGAGTGCTGAAACAAATTCATGACTCCTGGGAAAAATCGAGGAATGGCTCTATATATTGACATAATAACCTTAATTGATTTGAAAATTCAATTCGAAAAGTTATTCGATTGAGATTGCATTTTGATTGTCTTTTTCAATGTCTGTAAGAAATACCTGATGTCTTCAGATGATATTTCGGGAAAAATATACTGCGCCCTAATCGCAAGAATCTCATGATTACACGAATTCACGTGATAGAATATAATAGGTTGATTTCTGTCTCTGTTCGCTTTCGGTTTTCTAGAATTTCAATTCGCTGAACAGTTCAATTTAGATCGCATGTCTTCATGAATAACTTGCTCGCTGCAGGACTGGGTAATATTGTGAGATTAAAAAATCAGCATATTTTGCTGCGTGGTTATGGGAGTGCTAAAATGATCTCATGACTCCTGGAAAAAATCAAGGAACGGCTCTATATATTGACATAATAACGTTAATTGATTTGAAAATTCAATTTGAAAAACTATTTTATTGAGTTTGCATTTCGATTGATGTTCTCAATTTCTGTAAGAAATACCTGATGTCTTCAGAAGATATTTCGGAAAAAATATACTGCGCCCCAATCGCAAGAATCTCATGATTACACGAATTCACGTGATAGAATATAATAGGTTGATGTCTGTCTCTGTTCGCTTTCGGTTTTCTAAAATTTCAATTGGCTGAATAATTTATTTAGATCGCATGTATTCATGGATAACCTGTTCGCTGCAGGACTGGGTAATATTGCGAAATTGAAAAATAAGCATATTTTCTGCGTGGTTATAGGAGTGCTGAAATAATCTCATGACTCCTGGGGAAAATCAAGGAATGGCTCTATATATTGACATAATAACGTTAATTGATTCAAAAATTCAATTCGAAAAGTTATTCGATTGAGATTGCATTTTGATTGTTGTTTTCAATGTCTGTAAGAAATACCTGATGTCTTCAGATGATATTTCGTGAAAAATATACTGCGCCACAATCGCGAGAATCTCATGATTACACGAATTCACGTGATAGAATATAATAGGTTGATTTCTGTCTCTGTTCGCTTATGGTTTCCTAAAATTTCAATTCGCTGAACAGTTCAATTTAGATCGCATGTCTTCATGAATCACTTGCTCGCTGCAGGACTGGGTAATATTGTGAGATTAAAAAATCAGCATATTTTGCTGCGTGGTTATAGGAGTGCTAAAATGATCTCATGACTCCTGGGAAAAATCAAGGAATGGCTCTATATATTGACATAATAACGTTAACTGATTTGAAAATTCAATTTGAAAAACTATTCTATTGAGATTGCATTTTGATTGATGTTATCAATTTCTGTAAGAAATACCTGATGTCTTTAGATGATATTTCGGGAAAAATTTACTGCGCCCCAATCGCAAGAATCTCATGATTACACGAATTCACGTGATAGAATATAATAGGTTGATGTCTGTCTCTGTTCGCTTTCGGTTTTCTAAAATTTCAATTGGCTGAATAGTTCAATTTGGATCGCATGTATTCATGGATAGCCTGCTCGCTGCAGGACTGGGTAATATTGCGAAATTGAAAAATTAGCATATTTTGCTGCGTGACTATAGGAGTGCTAAAATGATCTCATGACTCCCGGGGAAAATCAAGGAATGGCTCTATATATTGACATAATAACGTTAATTGATTTAAAAATTTAATTCGAAAAGTTATTCGATTGAGATTGCATTTCGATTGTTGTTTTCAATGTCTGTAAAAAATACCTGATGTCATCAGATGATATTTCAAGGAAAATATACTGCGCCCCAATCGCAAGAATTTCATGATTAAACGAATTCGCGTGATAGAATATAAGAGGTTGATTTCCGTATCTGTTCGCTTTCGGTTATTTAAAATTTCAATTCGCTGAATAGTTAAATTTAGATCGCAAGTATTAATGGATAACCTGCCCGCTACAGGACTTAGTAATATTGCAAAATTGAAAAATCAGCATATTTTGCTGCGTGGTTACAAAAGTGCTGAAACAAATTCATGACTCCTGGGAAAAATCAAGGAGTAGCTCTATACCTTGACATAATAACGTTAATTGATTTGAAAATTCAATTCGAAAAGTTATTCGATTGAGATTGCATTTTGAGTGTTGTTTTCAATGTCTGTAAAAAATACCTGATGTCATCAGATGATATTTTGAGAAAAATATACTGCTCACCAATCGCAAGAATTTCATGATTACACGAATTCACGTGATAGAATATAAGAGTTTTATTTCCGTATCTATTCGCTTTCGGTTATTTAAAATTTTAAATCGCTGAATAGTTAAATCTGGAGCGCAAGTATTCATGGATAACCTGCCCGCTACAGAACTTGGTAATATTGCAAAATTGAAAAATCAGCATATTTTGCTGCGTGGTTACAAAAGTGCTGAAACAAATTCATGACTCCTGGGAAAAATCAAGAAGTAGCTCTATACCTTAAAATAATAATGTTGAGTGATTTAAAAATTTAATTTGAAAAGTTATTTTATTGAGATTGCATTTTAATTGTTGTTTTCAATGTCTGTAAGAAGTACCTGATGTCTTTAGCGGATATTTTGGGAAAAATATACTGCGCCTAAATCGCAAGAATCTCATGATTACACGAATTCATGTAATAGAATATGAGAGGTTGATTTCTGTCTCTGTTCGCTTTCGGTTTTTTAAAATTTCAATTGGCTGAATAGTTCAATTTAGATCGCATGTATTCATGGATAGCCTGCTCGCTGCAGGACTGGGTAATATTGCGAAATTGAAAAATTAGCATATTTTGCTGCGTGGTTATAAAAGTGCTAAAATGATCTCATGACTTCTAGGAAAAATCGAGGAATAGCTCTATATATTGACATAATAACCTCAATTGATTTGAAAATTCAATTCGAAAAGTTATTCGATTGAGATTGCATTTTGATTGTCTTTTTCAATGTCTGTAAGAAATACCTGATGTCTTCAGATGATTTTTCGTGAAAAATATACTGCGCCCCCATCGCAAGAATTTCATGATTACACGAATTTACGTGATAGAATATAATAGGTTGATTTCTGTCTCTGTTCGCTTTCGGTTTATGAAAATTTTAATTGGCTGAAAAGGTCAATTCAGATCGCATGTATTCATGGATAACCTGCTCGCTGCAGGACTGAGTAATATTGTGAGATTGCAAAATCAGCATATTTTGCTGCGTGGTATTGAGAGTGCTAAAATGATCTCATGACTCCTGGGAAAAATCAAGGAATGGCTCTATATATAGAGACCTAATAACGTTAATTGATTCCAAAATTAAATTCGAAAAGTTATTTTATTGAGATTGCATTTTGATTGTCTTTTTTAATGTCTGTAATAAATACCTGATGTCTTCAGATGATATTTCGTGAAAAATATACTGCGCCCCAATCGCAAGAATCTCATGATTACACGAATTCACGTGATAGAATATAATAGGTTGATTTCTGTCTCTGTTCGCTTTCGGTTTTTTAAAATTTCAATTGGCTGAATAGTTCAATTTAGATCGCATGTATTCATGGAAAGCCTGCTCGCTGCAGGACTGGGTAATATTGCGAAATTGAAAAATTAGCATATTTTTCTGCGTGGTTATGAGAGTGCTAAAATGATCTCATGACTCCTGGGAAAAATCAAGGAATGGCTTTATATATTGACATAATAACCTTAATTGATTCGAAAATTCAATTCGGAAAGTTATTCGATTGAGATTGCATTGTGATTGTTGTTTTCAATGTCTGTAAAAAATACCTGATGTCATCAGATGATATTTCGAGGAAAATATACTGCGCCCTAATCGCAAGAATTTCATGATTACACGAATTCATGTGATAGAATATAATAGGTTGATTTCAGTCTCTGTTCGCTTTCGGTTTTCTAAAATTTCAATTGGCTGAATAGTTCAATTTGGATCGCATGTCTTCATGAATAACTTGCTCGCTGCAGGACTGGGTAATATTGCGAAATTGAGAAATAAGCATATTTTCTGCGTAGTTGTAGAAGTGCTAAAATGATCTCATGACTCCCGGGGAAAATCAAGGAATAGCTCTATATATTGACATAATAACGTTAATTGATTTAAAAATTTAATTCGAAAAGTTATTCGATTGAGATTGCATTTCGATTGTTGTTTTCAATGCCTGTAAAAAATACCTGATGTCTTTAGCGGATATTTCGTGAAAAATATACTGCGCCTCAATCGCGAGAATCTCATGATTACACGAATTCACGTGATAGAATATAAGAGGTTGATTTCCGTATCTATTCGCTTTCGGTTATTTAAAATTTTAATTCGCTGAATAGTTAAATTTAGATCGCAAGTATTTATGGATAACCTGCACGCTACAGGACTTGGTAATATTGCAAGATTGAAACATCAGCATATTTTGCTGCGTGGTTATGAGAGTGCTAAATTGATCTCATGACTCCTGGGAAAAATCAAGGAATGGCTTTATATATTGACATAATAACCTTAATTGATTCGAAAATTCAATTCGGAAAGTTATTCGATTGAGATTGCATTTTGATTGTTGTTTTCAATGTCTGTAAAAAATACCTGATGTCATCAGATGATATTTCGAGGAAAATATACTGCGCCCTAATCGCAAGAATTTCATGATTACACGAATTCATGTGATAGAATATAATAGGTTGATTTCTGTCTCTGTTCGCTTTCGGTGTTTGAAAATTTTAATTGGCTGAATAGTTCAATTTAGATCGCATGTATTAATGGATAGCCTGCTCGCTGCAGGACTGGGTAAAATTGCGAAATTGAAAAATTAGCATATTTTGCTGCGTGGTTACAAGAGTGCTGAAACAAATTCATGACTACTGGGAAAAATCAAGAAGTCGCTCTATACCTTAAAATAATAATGTTGATTGATTTAAAAATTTAATTTGAAAAGTTATTTTATTGAGATTGCATTTTAATTGTTGTTTTCAATGTCTGTAAGAAGTACCTGATGTCTTTAACGGATATTTTGGGAAAAATATACTGCGCCTCAATCGCAAGAATCTTACGATTACACGAATTCATGTAATAGAATATGAGAGGTTGATTTCTGTCTCTGTTCGCTTTCGGTTTTATAAAATTTCAATTGGCTGCATAGTTCAATTTAGATCGCATGTATTCATGGATAACCTGCTCGCTGCAGGACTGAGTTATATTGTGAGATTGAAAAATCAGCATATTTTGCTGCGTGGCTATGAGAGTACTAAAATGATGTCATGACTCCTGGGAAAAATCAAGGAATGGCTCTATATATTGACATAATAACCTTAATTGGTTTGAAAATTCAATTCGAAAAGTTATTCGATTGAGATTGCATTTTGATTGTCTTTTCCAATGTCTGTAAGAAATACCTGATGTCTTCAGATGATATTTCGTGAAAAATATACTGCGCCACAATCGCGAGAATCTCATGATTACACGAATTCACGTGATAAAATATAATAGGTTGATTTCTGTCTCTGTTCGCTTTCGGTTTCCTAAAATTTCAATTCGCTGAACAGTTCAATTTAGATCGCATGTCTTCATGAATAACTTGCTCGCTGCAGGACAGGGTAATATTGTTAGATTAAAAAATCAGCATATTTTGCTGCGTGGTTATAGGAGTGCTAAAATGATCTCATGACTCCTGGGAAAAATCAAGGAATGGCTCTATATATTGACATAATAAAGTTAACTGATTTGAAAAATCAATTTGAAAAACTATTCTATTGAGATTGCATTTTGATTGATGTTATCAATTTCTGTAAGAAATACCTGATGTCTTTGAATGATATTTCGGGAAAAATTTACTGCGCCCCAATCGCAAGAATCTCATGATTACACGAATTCACGTGATAGAATATAATAGGTTGATGTCTGTCTCTGTTCGCTTTCGGTTTTCTAAAATTTCAATTGGCTGAATAGTTCAATTTGGATCGCATGTATTCATGGATAGCCTGCTCGCTGCAGGACTGGGTAATATTGCGAAATTGAAAAATTAGCATATTTTGCTGCGTGACTATAGGAGTGCTAAAATGATCTCATGACTCCCGGGGAAAATCAAGGAATGGCTTTATATATTGACATAATAACGTTAATTGATTTAAAAATTTAATTCGAAAAGTTATTCGATTGAGATTGCATTTCGATTGTTGTTTTCAATGTCTGTGAAAAATACCTGATGTCATCAGATGATATTTCAAGGAAAATATACTGCGCCTCAATCGCAAGAATTTCATGATTACACGAATTCACGTGATAGAATATAAGAGGTTGATTTCCGTATCTATTCGCTTTCGGTTATTTAAAATTTTAATTCGCTGAATAGTTAAATTTAGATCGCAAGTATTTATGGATAACCTGCCCGCTACAGGACTTGGTAATATTGCAAAATTGAAAAATCAGCATATTTTGCTGCGTGGTTACAAAAGTGCTGAAACAAATTCATGACTCCTGGGAAAAATCAAGGAGTAGCTCTATACCTTGACATAATAACGTTAATTGATTTGAAAATTCAATTCGAAAAGTTATTCGATTGAGATTGCATTTTGAGTGTTGTTTTCAATGTCTGTAAAAAATACCTGATGTCATCAGATGATATTTTGAGGAAAATATACTGCTCACCAATCGCAAGAATTTCATGATTACACGAATTCACGTGATAGAATATAAGAGTTTTATTTCCGTATCTATTCGCTTTCGGTTATTTAAAATTCTAAATCGCTGAATAGTTAAATTTGGAGCGCAAGTATTCATGGATAACCTGCCCGCTACAGAACTTAGTAATATTGCAAAATTGAAAAATCAGCATATTTTGCTGCGTGGTTACAAAAGTGCTGAAACAAATTCATGACTCCTGGGAAAAATCAAGAAGTAGCTCTATACCTTGACACAATAATGTTAATTGATTTGAAAATTTAATTCGAAAAGTTATTTTATTGAGATTGCATTTTAATTGTTGTTTTCAATGTCTGTAAGAAGTACCTGATGTCTTTAGCGGATATTTTGGGAAAAATATACTGCGCCTAGATCGCAATAATCTCATGATTACACGAATTCATGTAATAGAATATGAGAGGTTGATTTCTGTCTCTGTTCGCTTTCGGTTTTTTAAAATTTCAATTGGCTGAATAGTTCAATTTAGATCGCATGTATTCATGGATAGCCTGCTCGCTGCAGGACTGGGTAATATTGCGAAATTGAAAAATTAGCATATTTAGCTGCGTGGTTATGGGAGTGCTAAATTGATCTCATGACTCCTGGGAAAAATCAAGGAATGGCTTTATATATTGACATAAAAACCTTAATTGATTTGAAAATTCAATTCGGAAAGTTATTCGATTGAGATTGCATTTTGACTGTTGTTTTTAATGTCTGTAAAAAATACCTGATGTCATCAGATGATATTTTGAGGAAAATATACTGCGCCCTAATCGCAAGAATTTCATGATTACACGAATTCACGTGATAGAATATAATAGGTTGATTTCCGTCTCTGTTCGCTTTCGGTTTTTGAAAATTTTAATTGGCTGAATAGTTCAATTTAGATCGCATGTATTAATGGATAGCCTGCTCGCTGCAGGACTGGGTAATATTGCGAAATTGAAAAATTAGCATATTTTGCTGCTTGATTATGAGAGTGCTAAAATGATCTCATGACTCCTGGGAAAAATCAAGGAATGGCTCTATATATTGACATAATAACCGTAATTGATTTGAAAATTTAATTCGAAAAGTTATTTTATTAAGATTGCATTTTGATTGTCTATTTCAATGTCTGTAAGAAATACCTGATGTCTTCAGATGATATTTTGTGAAAAATATACTGCGCCCCAATCGCAAGAATCTCATGATTACACGAATTCACGTGATAGAATATAATAGGTTGATGTCTGTCTCTGTTCGCTTTCGGTTTTCTAAAATTTCTATTGGCTGAATAGTTCAATTTAGATCGCATGTATTTATAAAGAGCCTGCTCGCTGCAGGACTGGGTAATATTGCGGAATTGAAAAATTAGCATATATTGCTGCGTGGTTATAGGAAAGCTAAAATGATTTCATGACTCCCGGGGAAAATACAGGAATTGCTCTATATATTGACATAATAACGTTAATTGATTTAAAAATTCAATTCGAAAAGTTATTCGATTGAGATTGCATTTTGATTGTTGTTTTCAATGTGTGTAAAAAATACTTGATATCATCAGATGATATTTCGAGGAAAATATACTGCGCCCTAATCGCAAGAATTTCATGATTACACGAATTCACGTGATAGAATATAAAAGGTTGATTTCCGTATCTACTCGCTTTCGGTTATTTAAAATTTCAATTCGCTGAATAGTTCAATTAAGATCGCATGTATTCATGGATAGCCTGCTTGCTGCAGGACTGGGTAATATTGCGAAATTGAAAAATTAGCATATTTTGCTGCGTGGTTATAAGTGTGCTAAAATGATCTCATGACTCCTAGGAAAAATCAAGGAATGGCTCTATATATTGACATAATAACCTCAATTGATTTGAAAATTCAATTCGAAAAGTTATTCGATTGAGATTGCATTTTGATTGTCTTTTTCAATGTCTGTAAGAAATACCTGATGTCTTCAGATGATATTTCGTGGAAAATATACTGCGCCCCCATCGCAAGAATTTCATGATTACACGAATTCACGTGATAGAATATAATAGGTTGATTTCTGTCTCTGTTCGCTTTCGGTTTATGAAAATTTTAATTGGCTGAAAAATTCAATTCAGATCGCATGTATTCATGGATAACCTGCTCGCTGCAGGACTGGGTAATATTGCGAAATTGAAAAATTAGCATATTTAGCTGCGTGGTTATGAGAGTGCTAAATTGATCTCATGACTCCTGGGAAAATCAAGGAATGTCTCTATATATTGACATAATAACCTTAATTGATTTGAAAATTCGATTCGAAAAGTTATTCGATTGAGATTGCATTTTGATTGTTGTTTTCAATGTCTGTCAAAAATACCTAATGTTATCAGATGTTATTTCGAGGAAAATATACTGCGCCATTATCGCAAGAATTTCATGATTACACGAATTTACGTGATAGAATATAATAGGTTGATTTCTGTCTCTGTTCGCATTCGGTTTTTTAAAATTTCTATTGACTGAATAGTTCAATTTAGATCGCATGTATTCATGGATAGCCTGCTCGCTGCAGGACTGGGTAATATTGCGAAATTGAAAAATTAGCATATTTTGCTGCGTGGTTATGAGAGTGTTAAAATGATCTCATGACTCCTAGGAAAAATCAAGGAATGGCTCTATATATTGACAGAATAACCTTAATTGATTTGAAAATTTAATTCGAAAAGTTATTTTATTGAGATTGCATTTTGATTGTCTTTTTCAATGTCTGTAAGAAATACCTCATGTCTTCAGATTATATTTTCTGAAAAATATACTGCGCCCCAATCGCAATAATCTCATGATTACACGAATTTACGTGATAGAATATAATAGGTTGATTTCTGTCTCTGTTCGCTTTCGGTTTTTTAAAATTTCTATTGACTGAATAGTTCAATTTAGATCGCATGTATTCATGGATAGCCTGCTCGCTGCAGGACTGGGTAATATTGCGAAATTGAAAAATTAGCATATTTTGCTGCGTGGTTATGAAAGTGCCAAAATGATCTCATGACTCCTGGGAAAAATCAAGGAATGGCTCTATATATTGACATAATAACGTTAACTGATTTGAAAATTCAATTTGAAAAACTATTTTATTGAGTTTGCATTTTGATTGATGTTTTCAATTTCTGTAAGAAATACCTGATGTCTTCAGATGATATTTCGGGAAAAATATACTGCGCCCCAATCGCAAGAATCTCATGATTACACGAATTCACGTGATAGAATATAATAGGTTGATGTCTGTCTCTGTTCGCTTTCGGTTTTCTAAAATTTCAATTGGCTGAATAGTTTAATTTAGATCGCATGTATTCATGGATAACCTGCTCGCTGCAGGACTGGGTAATATTGCGAAATTGAAAAATAAGCATATTTTTTGCGTGGTTATAGGAGTGCTGAAATAATCTCATGACTCCCGGGGAAAATCAAGGAATGGTTCTATATATTGACATAATAACGTTAATTGATTTAAAAATTCAATTCGAAAAGTTATTCGATTGAGATTGCATTTTGATTGTTGTTTTCAATGTCTGTAAAAAATACCTGATGTCATCAGATGATATTTCGAGGAAAATATACTGCGCCCCAATCGCAAGAATTTCATGATTACACGAATTCACGTGATAGAATATAAGAGGTTGATTTCCGTTTCTATTCGCTTTCGGTTATTTAAAATTTTAAATCGCTGAATAGTTAAATTTGGAGCGCAAGTATTCATGGATAACCTGCCCGCTACAGAACTTGGTAATATTGCAAAATTGAAAAATCAGCATATTTTGCTGCGTGGTTACAAGAGTGCTGGAACAAATTCATGACTCCTGGGAAAAATCAAGGAGTAGCTCTATACCTTGACATAATAACGTTAATTGATTTGAAACTTTAATTCGAAAAGTTATTCTATTGAGATTGCATTTTGATTGATGTTTTCAATGTCTGTAAGAAATACCTGATGTCTTCAGATGATATTTCGGGAAAAATATACCGCGCCCCAATCGCAAGAATCTCATAATTACACGAATTCACGTGATAGAATATAAGAGGTTGATGTCTGTCTCTGTTCGCTTTCGGTTTTCTAAAATTTCAATTGGCTGAACAGTTCAATTTAGATCGCATGTCTTCACGAATAACTTGCTCGCTGCAGGACTAGGTAATATTGTTAGATTAAAAAATCAGCATATTTTGCTGCGTGGTTAAAGGAGTGCTAAAATGATCTCATGACTCCCGGGGAAAATCAAGGAATGGCTCTATATATTGACATAATAACGTTAATTGATTTGAAAATTCAATTCGAAAAGTTATTCGATTGAGATTGCATTTTGAGTGTTGTTTTCAATGTCTGTAAAAAATACCTGATGTCATCAGATGATATTTCGAGGAAAATATACTGCGCCCCAATCGCAAAAATTTCATGATTACACGAATTCACGTGATAGAATATAAGAGGTTGATTTCCGTATCTATTCGCTTTCGGTTATTTAAAATTTTAATTCGCTGAATAGTTAAATTTAGATCGCAAGTATTTATGGATAACCTTCCCGCTACAGGACTTGGTAATATTGCAAAATTGAAAACTCAGCATATTTTGCTGCGTGGGTACAAGAGTGCTGAAACAAATTCATGACTCCTGGGAAAAATCAAGGAGTAGCTCTATACCTTGACATAAAAACGTTAATTGATTTGAAAATTTATTTCGAAAAGTTATTTTATTGAGATTGCATTTTAATTGTTGTTTTCAATGTCTGTAAGAAGAACCTGATGTCTTTAGCGGATATTTCGGGAAAAATATACTGCGCCTCAATCGCAAGAATCTCATGATTACACGAATTCATGTAATAGAATATGAGAGGTTAATTTCTGTCTCTGTTCGCTTTCGGTTTTTTAAAATTTCAATTGGCTGCATAGTTTAATTTAGATCGCATGTATTCATGGATAACGTGCTCGCTGCAGGACTGAGTAATATTGTGAGATTAAAAAATCAGCATATTTTGCTGCGTGGTTATGGGAGTGCTAAAATGATCTCATGACTCCTGGGAAAAATCAAGGAATGGCTCTATATATTGACATAATAACCTTAATTGATTTGAAAATTCAATTCGAAAAGTTATTCGATTGAGATTGCATTTTGATTGTCTTTTTCAATGTCTGTAAGAAATACCTGATGTCTTCAGATGATATTTCGGGAAAAATATACTGCGCCACAATCGCAAGAATCTCATGATTACACGAATTCACGTGATAGAATATAATAGGTTGATGTCTGTCTCTGTTCGCTTTCGGTTTTCTAAAATTCCAATTGGCTGAATAGTTTAATTTAGATCGCATGTATTCATGGATAACCTGCTCGCTGCAAGACTGGGTAATATTGCGAAATTGAAAAATAAGCATATTTTCTGCGTGGTTATAGAAGTGCTAAAATGATCTCATGCCCCTGCGAAAAATCAAGGAATGGCTCTATATATTGACATAAACACCTTATCTGATTTGAAAATTCAATTCGAAGAGTTATTCGATTGAGATTGCATTTTGATTGTCTTTTTCAATGTCTGTAAGAAATACTTGATGTCTTCAGATGATATTTCGAGCAAAATATACTGCGCCCCAATCGCAAGAATCTCATGATTACACGAATTCACGTGATAGAATATAATAGGTTGATTTCTGTCTCTGTTCGCTTTCGGTTTCCTAAAATTTCAATTGGCTGAATAGTTCAATTTGGATCACATGTATTTATGTATAACCTGCTCGCTGCAGGACTGAGTAATATTGTGAGATTGAAAAATCAGCATATTTTGCTGCGTGGTTATGAGAGTGCTAAAATGATCTCATGACTCCCGGGGAAAATCAAGGAATGGCTCTATATATTGACATAATAACGTTAATTGATTTAAAAATTTAATTCGAAAAGTTATTCGATTGAGATTGCATTTTGATTGTTGTTTTCAATGTCTGTAAAAAATACCTGATGTCATTAAATGATATTTCAAGGAAAATATACTGCGCCCCAATCGCAAGAATTTCATGATTACACGAATTCACGTGATAGAATATAAGAGGTTGATTTTCGTATCTATTCGCTTTCGGTTATTTAAAATTTTAATTCGCTGAATAGTTAAATTTAGATCGCAAGTATTTATGGATAACCTGCACGCTACAGGACTTGGTAATATTGCAAAATTGAAAAATCAGCATATTTTGCTGCGTGGTTATGAGAGTGCTTAATTGATCTTATGACTCCTGGGAAAAATCAAGGAATTGCTTTATATATTGACATAATAACCTTAATTGATTCGAAAATTCAATTCGGAATGTTATTCGATTGAAATTGCATTTTGATTGTTGTTTTTAATGTCTGTAAAAAATACCTGATGTCATCAGATGATATTTCGAGGAAAATATACTGCGCCCTAATCGCAAGAATTTCATAATTACACGAATTCATGTGATAGATTATAATAGGTTGATTTCTGTCTCTGTTCGCATTCGGTTTTTGAAAATTTTAATTGGCTGAATAGTTCAATTTAGATCGCATGTATTAATGGATAGCCTGCTCGCTGCAGGACTGGGTAGAATTGCGAAATTGAAAAATTAGCATATTTTGCTGCGTGGTTACAAGAGTGCTGAAACAAATTCATGACTCCTGGGAAAAATCAAGAAGTAGCTTTATACCATAAAATAATAATGTTGATTGATTTAAAAATTTAATTTGAAAAGTTATTTTATTGAGATTGCATTTTAATTGTTGTTTTCAATGTCTGTGAGAAGTACCTGATGTCTTTAGCGGATATTTTGGGAAAAATATACTGCGCCTCAATCGCAAGAATCTTATGATTACACGAATTCATGTAATAGAATATGAGAGGTTGATTTCTGTCTCTGTTCGCTTTCGGTTTTATAAAATTTCAATTGACTGCATAGTTCAATTCAGATCGCATGTATTCATGGATAACCTGCTCGCTGCAGGACTGAGTAATATTGTGAGATTGAAAAATCAGCATATTTTGCTGCGTGGTTATGAAAGTGCTAAAATAATCTTATGACTCCTGGGAAAAATCAAGGAATGGCTCTATGTATTGACGTAATAACCTTAATTAATTCCAAAATTTAATTTGAAAAGTTATTCTATTGAGATTGCATTCTGATTGTCTTTTTCAATGTCTGTAAGAAATACCTGATGTCTTCAGATGATATTTCGGGAAAAATATACTGCGCCCTAATCGCAAGAATTTCATGATTACACGAATTCACGTGATAGAATATAATAGGTTGATTTCTGTCTCTGTTCGCTTTCGGTTTATGAAAATTTTAATTGGCTGAATAGTTCAATTTAGATCGCATGTATTCATGCATAGCCTGCTCGCAGCAGGACTGGGTAATATTGCGAAAATGAAAAATTAGCATATTTAGCTGCGTGGTTATGAGAGTGCTAAATTGATCTCATGACTCCTGGGAAAAATCAAACAATGGCTCTATATATTGACATAATAACCTCAATTGATTTGAAAATTCAATTCGAAAAGTTATTCGATTGAGATTGCATTTTGATTGTTGTTTTCAATGTCTGTAAAAAATACCTGATTTCATCAGATGATATTTCGAGGAAAATATACTGCGCCCTAATCGCAAGAATTTCATGATTACACGAATTCACGTGATGGAATATAATAGGTTGATTTCTGTCTCTGTTCGCTTTCAGTTTTTTTAAAATTTCAATTAGCTGAATAGTTCAATTAAGATCGCATGTATTCATGGATAGCCTGCTTGCTGCAGGACTGGGTAATATTGCGAAATTGAAAAATTAGCATATTTTGCTGCGAGGTTATAAGAGTGCTAAAATGATCTCATGACTCCTGAGAAAAATCAAGAAATGGCTCTATATATTGACATAATAACCTCAATTGATTTGAAAATTCAATTCGAAAAGTTATTCGATTGAGATTGCATTTTGATTGTCTTTTTCAATGTCTGTAAGAAATACCTGATGTCTTCAGATGATATTTCGTGAACAATATACTGCACCCCCATCGCAAGAATCTCATGATTACACGAATTCACGTGATAGAATATAATAGGTTGATGTCTGTCTCTGTTCGCTTTCGGTTTTCTAAAATTTCAATTAGCTGAATAGTTCAATTTAGATTGCATGTATTCATAGATAGCCTGCTCGCTGCAGGACTGGGTAATATTGCGAAATTGAAGAATTAGCATATTTTGCTTCGTGGTTACAAGAGTGCTGAAACAAATTCATGAATCCTGGGAAAAATCAAGAAGTAGCTCTATACCTTGACATAATAATGTTCATTGATTTGAAAATTTAATTCGAAAAGTTATTTTATTGAGATTGCATTTTAATTGTTGTTTTCAATGTCTGTAAGAAGAACCTGATGTCTATAGCGGATATTTTGGGAAAAATATACTGCGCCTCAATCGCAAGAATCTCATGATTACACGAATTCATGTAATAGAATATGAGAGGTTAATTTCTGTCTCTGTTCGCTTTCGGTTTTTTAAAATTTCAATTGGCTGCATAGTTCAATTTAGATCGCATGTATTCATGGATAACCTGCTCGCTGCAGGACTGAGTAATATTGTGAGATTAAAAAATCAGCATATTTTGCTGCGTGGTTATGGGAGTGCTAAAATGATCTCATGACTCCTGGGAAAAATCAAGGAATGGCTCTATATATTGACATAATAACCTTAATTGATTTGAAAATTCAATTCGAAAAGTTATTCGATTGAGATTGCATTTTGATTGTCTTTTTCAATGTCTGTAAGAAATACCTGATGTCTTCAGATGATATTTCGGGAAAAATATACTGCGCCCCAATCGCAAGAATCTCATGATTAAACGAATTCACGTGATAGAATATAATAGGTTGATGTCTGTCTCTGTTCGCTTTCGGTTTTCTAAAATTTCAATTGGCTGAACAGTTCAATTTAGATCGCATGTCTTCATGAATAACTTGCTCGCTGCAGGACTAGGTAATATTGTTAGATTAAAAAATCAGCATATTTTGCTGCGTGGTTAAAGGAGTGCTAAAATGATCTCATGACTCCCGGGGAAAATCAAGGAATGGCTCTATATATTGACATAATAACGTTAATTGATTTGAAAATTCAATTCGAAAAGTTATTCGATTGAAATTGCATTTTGAGTGTTGTTTTCAATGTCTGTAAAAAATACCTGATGTCATCAGATGATCTTTCGAGGAAAATATACTGCGCCCCAATCGCAAAAATTTCATGATTACACGAATTCACGTGATAGAATATAAGAGGTTGATTTCCGTATCTATTCGCTTTCGGTTATTTAAAATTTTAATTCGCTGAATAGTTAAATTTAGATCGCAAGTATTCATGGATAACCTTCCCGCTACAGGACTTGGTAATATTGCAAAATTGAAAACTCAGCATATTTTGCTGCGTGGTTACAAGAGTGCTGAAACAAATTCATGACTCCTGGGAAAAATCAAGGAGTAGCTCTATACCTTGACATAAAAACGTTAATTGATTTGAAAATTTATTTCGAAAAGTTATTTTATTGAGATTGCATTTTAATTGTTGTTTTCAATGTCTGTAAGAAGAACCTGATGTCTTTAGCGGATATTTCGGGAAAAATATACTGCGCCTCAATCGCAAGAATCTCATGATTACACGAATTCATGTAATAGAATATGAGAGGTTAATTTCTGTCTCTGTTCGCTTTCGGTTTTTTAAAATTTCATTGGCTGCATAGTTTAATTTAGATCGCATGTATTCATGGATAACGTGCTCGCTGCAGGACTGAGTAATATTGTGAGATTAAAAAATCAGCATATTTTGCTGCGTGGTTATGGGAGTGCTAAAATGATCTCATGACTCCTGGGAAAAATCAAGGAATGGCTCTATATATTGACATAATAACCTTAATTGATTTGAAAATTCAATTCGAAAAGTTATTCGATTGAGATTGCATTTTGATTGTCTTTTTCAATGTCTGTAAGAAATACCTGATGTCTTCAGATGATATTTCGGGAAAAATATACTGCGCCACAATCGCAAGAATCTCATGATTACACGAATTCACGTGATAGAATATAATAGGTTGATGTCTGTCTCTGTTCGCTTTCGGTTTTCTAAAATTCCAATTGGCTGAATAGTTTAATTTAGATCGCATGTATTCATGGATAACCTGCTCGCTGCAAGACTGGGTAATATTGCGAAATTGAAAAATAAGCATATTTTCTGCGTGGTTATAGAAGTGCTAAAATGATCTCATGCCCCTGCGAAAAATCAAGGAATGGCTCTATATATTGACATAAACACCTTATCTGATTTGAAAATTCAATTCGAAGAGTTATTCGATTGAGATTGCATTTTGATTGTCTTTTTCAATGTCTGTAAGAAATACTTGATGTCTTCAGATGATATTTCGAGCAAAATATACTGCGCCCCAATCGCAAGAATCTCATGATTACACGAATTCACGTGATAGAATATAATAGGTTGATTTCTGTCTCTGTTCGCTTTCGGTTTCCTAAAATTTCAATTGGCTGAATAGTTCAATTTGGATCACATGTATTTATGAATAACCTGCTCGCTGCAGGACTGAGTAATATTGTGAGATTGAAAAATCAGCATATTTTGCTGCGTGGTTATGAGAGTGCTAAAATGATCTCTTGACTCCCGGGGAAAATCAAGGAATGGCTCTATATATTGACATAATAACGTTAATTGATTTAAAAATTTAATTCGAAAAGTTATTCGATTGAGATTGCATTTTGATTGTTGTTTTCAACGCTGTAAAAAATACCTGATGTCATTAAATGATATTTCAAGGAAAATATACTGCGCCCCAATCGCAAGAATTTCATGATTACACGAATTCACGTGATAGAATATAAGAGGTTGATTTTCGTATCTATTCGCTTTCGGTTATTTAAAATTTTAATTCGCTGAATAGTTAAATTTAGATCGCAAGTATTCATGGATAACCTGCACGCTACAGGACTTGGTAATATTGCAAAATTGAAAAATCAGCATATTTTGCTGCGTGGTTATGAGAGTGCTTAATTGATCTTATGACTCCTGGGAAAAATCAAGGAATTGCTTTATATATTGACATAATAACCTTAATTGATTCGAAAATTCAATTCGGAATGTTATTCGATTGAGATTGCATTTTGATTGTTGTTTTTAATGTCTGTAAAAAATACCTGATGTCATCAGATGATATTTCGAGGAAAATATACTGCGCCCTAATCGCAAGAATTTCATTATTACACGAATTCATGTGATAGATTATAATAGGTTGATTTCTGTCTCTGTTCGCATTCGGTTTTTGAAAATTTTAATTGGCTGAATAGTTCAATTTAGATCGCATGTATTAATGGATAGCCTGCTCGCTGCAGGACTGGGTAGAATTGCGAAATTGAAAAATTAGCATATTTTGCTGCGTGGTTACAAGAGTGCTGAAACAAATTCATGACTCCTGGGAAAAATCAAGAAGTAGCTTTATACCATAAAATAATAATGTTGATTGATTTAAAAATTTAATTTGAAAAGTTATTTTATTGAGATTGCATTTTAATTGTTGTTTTCAATGTCTGTGAGAAGTACCTGATGTCTTTAGCGGATATTTTGGGAAAAATATACTGCGCCTCAATCGCAAGAATCTTATGATTACACGAATTCATGTAATAGAATATGAGAGGTTGATTTCTGTCTCTGTTCGCTTTCGGTTTTATAAAATTTCAATTGACTGCATAGTTCAATTCAGATCGCATGTATTCATGGATAACCTGCTCGCTGCAGGACTGAGTAATATTGTGAGATTGAAAAATCAGCATATTTTGCTGCGTGGTTATGAAAGTGTTAAAATAATCTTATGACTCCTGGGAAAAATCAAGGAATGGCTCTATGTATTGACATAATAACCTTAATTAATTCCAAAATTTAATTTGAAAAGTTATTCTATTGAGATTGCATTCTGATTGTCTTTTTCAATGTCTGTAAGAAATACCTGATGTCTTCAGATGATATTTCGGGAAAAATATACTGCGCCCTAATCGCAAGAATTTCATGATTACACGAATTCACGTGATAGAATATAATAGGTTGATTTCTGTCTCTGTTCGCTTTCGGTTTATGAAAATTTTAATTGGCTGAATAGTTCAATTAAGATCGCATGTATTCATGCATAGACTGCTCGCAGCAGGACTGGGTAATATTGCGAAAATGAAAAATTAGCATATTTAGCTGCGTGGTTATGAGAGTGCTAAATTGATCTCATGACTCCTGGGAAAAATCAAGGAATGGCTCTATATATTGACATAATAACGTTAACTGATTTAAAAATTCAATTTGAAAAACTATTCTATTGAGATTGCATTATGATTGATGTTTTCAATTTCTGTAAGATATACCTGATGTCTTCAGATGATATTTCGGGAAAAATATACTGCGCCTCAATCGGAAGAATCTCATGATTACACGAATTCATGTAATAGAATATGAGAGGTTGATTTCTGTCTCTGTTCGCTTTCGGTTTTTTGAAATTTCAATTGGCTAAATAGTTCAATTGAGATCGCATGTATTTATTGATAACCTGCTCGCTGCAGGACTGGGTAAGATTGTGAGATTGAAAAATCAGCATATTTTGCTGCGTGGTTATGAGAGTGTTAAAATGATCTCATGACTCCTGGGAAAAATCAAGGAATGGCTCTATATATAGAGACCTAATAACGTTAATTGATTCCAAAATTTAATTCGAAAAGTTATTCTATTGAGATTGCATTTTGATTGTCTTTTTAAATGTCTGTAAGAAATACCTGATGTTTTCAGATGATATTTCGGAAAAAATATACCGCGCCCCAATCGCTAGAATCTCATGATTACACGAATTCACGTGATAGAATATCATAGGTTGATTTCTGTCTCTGTTCGCTTTCGGTTTTTCAAAATTTCTATTCGCTAAACAGTTCAATTTAGATCGCATGTCTTCATGAATAACTTGCTCGCTGCAGGACTGGGTAATATTGTGAGATAAATAAATCAGCATATTTTGCTGCGTGGTTATAGAAGTGCTAAAATGATCTCATGACTCCTGGGGAAAATCAAGGAATCGCTCTATATATTGACATAATAACGTTAACTGATTTGAAAATTCAATTTGAAAAACTATTCTATTGAGATTGCATTATGATTGATGTTTTCAATTTCTGTAAGAAATACCTGATGTCTTCAGATGATATTTCGGGAAAAATATACTGCGCCTCAATCGCAAGAATCTCATGATTACACGATTCATGTAATAGAATATGAGAGGTTGATTTCTGTCTCTCTTCGCTTTCGGTTTTTTAAAATTTCAATTGGCTAAATAGTTCAATTGAGATCGCATGTATTCATTGATAACCTGCTCGCTGCAGGACTGGGTAAGATTGTGAGATTGAAAAATCAGCATATTTTGCTGCGTGGTTATGAGAGTGCTAAAATGATCTCATGACTTCTGGGAAAAATCAAGGAATGGCTCTATATATAGAGACCTAATAACGTTAATTGATTCCAAAATTTAATTCGAAAAGTTATTCTATTGAGATTGCATTTTGATTGTCTTTTTCAATGTCTGTAAGAAATACCTGATGTTTTCAGATGATATTTCGGAAAAAATATACTGCGCCCCAATCGCTAGAATCTCATGATTACACGAATTCACGTGATAGAATATCATAGGTTGATTTCCGTCTCTGTTCGCTTTCGGTTTTTTAAAATTTTAATTAGCTGAATAGTTCAATTAAGATCGCATGTATATATGGATAGCCTGCTCGCTGCAGGACTAGGTAATATTGCGAAATTGAAAAATTAGCATATTTTGCTGCGTGGTTATAAGACTGCTAAAATGATCTCATGACTCCTGAGAAAAATCAAGGAATGGCTCTATATATTGACATAATCACCTTAATTGATTTGAAAATTCAATTCGAAAAGTTATTCGATTGAGATTGCATTTGGTTGTCTTTTTCAATGTCTGTAAGAAATTCCTGATGTCTTCAGATGATATTTCGTGAAAAATATACTGCGCCCCAATCGCAAGAATTTCATGATTACACGAATTCACGTGATAGAATATAAGAGGTTGATTTCCGTATCTATTCGCTTTCGGTTAATTAAAATTTTAATTCGCTAAATTGTTAAATTTAGATCGCAAGTATTCATGGATAACTTGCCCGCTACAGGACTTGGTAATATTGCAAAATTGAAAAAGCAGCATATTTTACTGCGTGGTAACAAGAGTGCTGAAACAAATTCATGATTCCTGGGAAAAATCAAGGAGTAGCTCTATACCTTGACATAATAACGTTAATTGATTTGAAAATTTAATTCGAAAAGTTATTTCATTGAGATTGCATTTTGATTGTTGTTTTCAATGTCTGTAAGAAGTACCTGATGTCTTTAGCGGATATTTCGGGAAAAATATACTGCGCCTCAATCGCAAGAAACTCATGATTACACGAATTCATGTAATAGAATATGAGAGGTTGATTTCTGTCTCTGTTCGCTTCCGGTTTTTTAAAATTTCAATTGGCTGAATAGTTCAATTTAGAACGCATGTATTCATGGATAACCTGCTCGCTGCAGGACTGGGTAATATTGTGAGATTGAAAAATCAGCATATTTTGCTGCGTGGTTATGAGAGTTCTAAAATGATCCCATGAATCCTGGGAAAAATCAAGGAATGGCACTATATATAGAGACCTAATAACGTTAATTGATTCTAAAATTAAATTCGAAAAGTTATTCTATTGAGATTGCATTTTCATTGTCTTTTTCAATGTCTGTAAGAAATACCTGATGTCTTCAGATGATTTTTCGTGAAAAATATACTGCGCCTTAATCGCAAGAATCTCATGATTACACGGATTCATGTAATAGAATATGGGAGGTTAAATTCTGTCTCTGTTCGCTTTCGGTTTTTTAAAATTTCAATTCGCTGAACACTTCAATTGAGATCGCATGTCTTCCTGAATAACTTGCTCGCTGCAGGACTAAATAATATTGTGAGATTAAAAAAGCAGCATTTTTTGCTGCGTGGTTATAGAAGTGCTAAAATGATCTCATGACTCCCGGGGAAAATCAAGGAATGGCTCTATATATTGACATAAGAACCTTAATTGATTTGAAAATTCAATTCGAAAAGTTAATCGATTGAGATTGCATTTTGATTGTCTTTTTCAATGTCTGTAAGAAATACCTGATGTCATCAGATGATATTTCGAGGAAAATATACTGCGCCCCAATCGCAAGAATTTCATGATTACACGAATTCACGTGATAGAATATAAGAGGTTGATTTCCGTATCTATTCGCTTTCGGTTATTTAAAATTTTGATTCTCTGAATAGTTAAATTTAGATCGCAAGTATTCATGGATATCCTGCCCGCTACAAAACTTGGTAATATTGCGAAATTGAAAAATCAGCATATTTCGCTGCGTGGTTACAAAAGTGCTGAAACAAATTCATGATTCCTGGAAAAAATCAAGGAGTAGCTCTATACCTTGACATAATAACGTTAATTGATTCCAAAATTAAATTCGAAAAGTTATTCTATTGAGATTGCATTTTGATTGTCTTTTTCAATGTCTGTAGGAAATACCTGATGTCTTCAGATGATATTTCGTGAAAAATATACTGCGCCCTAATCGCAAGAATCTCATGATTACACGAATTCACGTGATAGAATATAATAGGTTGATTTCTGTCTCTGTCGCTTTCGGTTTTTTAAAATTTGAATTAGCTGAATAGTTCAATTAAGATCGCATGTATTCATGGATAGCCTGCTCGCTGCAGGACTGGGTAATATTGCGAAATTGAAAAATTAGCATATTTTGCTGCGTGGTTATAAGACTGCTAAAATGATCTCATGACTCCTGGGAAAAATCAAGAAATGGCTCTATATCTTGACATAATAACCTTAATTGATTTGAAAATTCATTTCGAAAAGTTATTCGATTGAGATTGCAACTTGATTGTCTTTTTCAATGTCTGTTAGAAATACCTGATGTCTTCAGATGATATTTCGTGAACAATATACTGCGCCCCAATCGCAAGAATCTCATGATTACACGAATTCACGTAATAGAATAAAATAGGTTGATTTCTGTCTCTGTTCGCTTTCGGTTTTTCAAAATTTCAATTCGCTGAACCCTTCAATTTAGATCGCATGTCTTCATGAATAACTTGCTCGCTGCAGGACTAAATAATATTGTGAGACTAAAAAATCAGCATTTTTTGCTGCGTGGTTATAGGAGTGCTAAAATGATCTCATGACTCCCGGGTAAAATTAAGGAATGGCTCTATACCTTGACATAATAACGTTAATTGATTTGAAAATTCAATTCGAAAAGTTAATCGATTGAGATTGCATTTTGATTGTCTTTTTCAATGTCTGTAAGAAATACCTGATGTCATCAGATGATATTTCGAGGAAAATATACTGCGCCTCAATCGCAAGAATTTCATGATTACACGAATTCACGTGATAGAATATTAGAGGTTGATTTCCGTATCTATTCGCTCTCGGTTATTTAAAATTTTGATTCTCTGAATAGTTAAATTTAGATCGCAAGTATTCATGGATATCCTGCCCGCTACAAAACTTGGTAATATTGCGAAATTGAAAAATCAGCATATTTTGCTGCGTGGTTACAAAAGTGCTGAAACAAATTCATGATTCCTGGAAAAAATCAAGGAGTAGCTCTATACCTTGACATAATAACGTTAATTGATTTGAGAATTTAATTCGAAAAGTTATTCGATTGAGATTGCATTTTGATTGTTGTTTTCAATGTCTGTAAAAAATACCTGATGTCATCAGATGATATTTCGAGGAAAATATACTGCGCCCCAATCGCAAGAATTTCATGATTACACGAATTCACGTGATAGAATATAAGAGGTTGATTTCCGTATCTATTCGCTTTCGGTTATTTAAAATTTTAATTCGCTGAATTGTTAAATTTAGATCGCAAGTATTCATGGATAACCTGCCCGCTACAGGACTTGGTAATATTGCAAAATTGAAAAAGCAGCATATTTTGCTGCGTGGTTACAAGAGTGCTGAAACAAATTCATGATTCCTGGGAAAAATCAAGGAGTAGCTCTATACCTTGACATAATAACGTTAATTGATTTGAAAATTTAATTCGAAAAGTTATTTTATTGAGATTGCATTTTGATTGTTGTTTTCAATGTCTGTAAGAAGTACCTGATGTCTTTAGCGGATATTTTGGGAAAAATATACTGCGCCTCAATCGCAAGAATCTCATGATTACACGAATTCACGTGATAGAATATAATAGGTTGATAACTGTCTCTGTTCGCTTTCGGTTTTCTAAAATTTTAATTAGCTGCATAGTTCAATTTAGATCGCATGTATTCATGGATAGCCTGCTCGCTGCAGGACTGGGTAATATTGCGAAATTGAAAAATTAGCATATTTTGCTGCGTGGTTATAGGAGTGCTAAAATGATCTCATGACTTCCGGGAAAAATCAAGGAATGGCTCTATATATTGACATAATAACTTTAATTGACTTGAAAATTCAATTTGAAAAACTATTCCATTGAGATTGCATTTTGATTGATGTTTTCAATTTCTGTAAGAAATACCTGATGTCATCAGATGATATTTCGAGGAAAATATACTGCGCCCTAATCGCAAGAATTTCATGATTACACGAATTCACGTGATAGAATATAATAGGTTGATTTCTGTCTCTGTTCGCTTTCGGTTTTTTAAAATTTCAATTGGATGCACAGTTCAATTCAGATCGCATGTATTTATGAATAACCTGCCTGCTACAGGACTTAGTAATATTGCAAAATTAAAATCAGCATATTTTGCTGCGTGGTTATAAGAGTGCTGAAACAAGTTTATGACTCCTGGGAAAAATCAAGGAGTAGCTCGATACCTTGACATAATAACGTTAATTGATTTGAAAATTCAATTCGAAAAGTTATTCGATTGAGATTGCATTTTGATTGTTGTTTTTAATGTCTGTAAAAAATACCTGATGTTATCAGATGATATTTCAAGAAAAATATACTGCGCCCTAATCGCAAGAATTTCATGATTACACGAATTCACGTGATAGAATATAAGAGGTTGCTTTCCGTATCTATTCGCTTTCGGTTATTTCAAATTTTATTTCGCTGAAAAGTTAAAATTAGATCGCAAGCATTCATGGATAACCTGCTCGCTACAGGACTTGGTAATATCGCAAAATTGAAAAATTAGCATATTTTGCTGCGTGGTTATAAAAGTGCTGACATAATTTCATGACTTCTGGGAAAAATCAAGGAGTAGCTCTATACCTTGACATAATAACGTTAACTGATTTGAAAATTAAATTTGAAAGACTAGTCTATTGAGATTGCATTTTGATTTTTGTTTTCAATGTCTGTAAGAAGTACCTGATGTCTTTAGCGGATATTTTGGGAAAAATATACTGCGCCTCAATCGCAAGAATCTCATGATTACACGAATTCACGTGATAGAATATAATAGGTTGATGTCTGTCTCTGTTCGCTTTCGGTTTTCTAAAATTTCAATTCGCTAAACAGTTCAATTTAGATCGCATGTATTCATAGAGAGCCCGCTCGCTGCAGGACTAGGTAATATTGCGAAATTGAAAAATTAGCATATTTTGCTGCGTGGTTATAGGAGTGCTAAAATGTTCTCATGACTCCTGGGAAAAATCAAGGAATGGCTGTATATATTGACATAATAACCTTAATTGATTTGAAAATTCAATTCGAAAAGTTATTCGATTGAGATTGCATTTTGATTGTTGTTTTAAATGTCTGTAAGAAGTATCTGATGTCTTTAGCGGATATTTCGGGAAAAATATACTGCGTTCTAATCGCAAGAATCTCATGATTACACGAATTCACGTGATAGAATATAATAGGTTGATGTCTGTCTCTGTTCGCTTTCGGTTTTTTAAAATTTCAATTCGCTAAACAGTTCAATTTAGATCGCATGTATTCATGAATAACTTGCTCGCTGCCGGACTGGGTTATATTGTGAGATTAAAAAATCAGCATATTTTGCTGCGTGGTTGTAGGAGTGCTAAAATGATCTCATGACTCCTGGGAAAAATCAAGGAATGGCTCTATATATAGACCTAATAACGTTAATTGATTCCAAAATTTAATTCGAAAAGTTATTCTTTTGAGATTTTATTTTGATTGATGTTTTCAATGTCTGTAAGAAATACCTGATGTCTTCAAATGATATTTCGTGAAAAATATACTGCGCCCCAATCGCAAGAATCTCATGATTACACGAATTCACGTGATAGAATATAATAGGTTGATTTCTGTCTCTGTTCGCTTTCGGTTTTTAAGATTTTCAATTGGCTGAATAGTTCAATTTAGATCGCATGTATTCATGGATTACTTGCTCGCTGCAGGACTGGGTAATATTGTGAGATTAAAAAATCAGCGTATTTTGCTGCGTGGTTATAAGAGTGCTAAAATGATCTCATGACTCCTGGGAAAAATCAAGGAATGGCTCTATATATTGACATAATAACATTAAATGATTTGAAAATTCAATTTGAAAAACTATTCCATTGAGATTGCATTTTGATTGATGTTTTCAATGTCTGTAAAAAATACCTGATGTCATCAGATGATATTTCGAGGAAAATATAATGCGCTCCAATCGCAAGAATTTCATGATTACACGAAGTCACGTGATAGAATATAATAGGTTGATTTCTGTCTATGTTCGCTTTCGGTTTTTTGAATTTCAATTGGCTGAACAGTTCAATTTAGATCGCATGTATTCATGAATAACTTGCTCGCTGCCGGACTGGGTTATATTGTGAGATTAAAAAATCAGCATATTTTGCTGCTCGGTTGTAGGAGTGCTAAAATGATCTCATGACTCCTGGGAAAAATCAAGGAATGGCTCTATATATAGACCTAATAACGTTAATTGATTCCAAAATTTAATTCGAAAAGTTATTCTTTTGAGATTTTATTTTGATTGATGTTTTCAATGTCTGTAAGAAATACCTGATGTCTTTAAATGATATTTCGGAAAAAATATACTGCGCCCCAATCGCAAGAATCTCATGATTACACGAATTCACGTGATAGAATATAATAGGTTGATGTCTGTCTCTGTTCGCTTCCGGTTTTCTAAAATTTCAATTGGTTGAATAGTTCAATTTAGATTGCATGTATTCATGGATAGCCTGCTCGCTGCAGGACTTGGTAATATTGCAAAATTGAAAAAGCAGCATATTTTGCTGCGTGGTTACAAGAGTGCTGAAACAAATTCATGACTCCTGGGAAAAATCAAGGAGTAGCTCTATACCTTGACATAATACCGTTAATTGATTTGAAAATTTAATTCGAAAAGTTATTTTATTGAGATTGCATTTTGATTGTTGTTTTCAATGTCTGTAAGAAGTACCTGATGTCTTTAGCGGATATTTCGGGAAAAATATACTGCGCCCCAATCGCAAGAATCTCATGATTACACGAATTCATGTAATAGAATATGAGAGGTTGATTTCTGTCTCTGTTCGCTTTCGGTTTTTTAAAATTTCAATTAGCTGAATTGTTCAATTAAGATCGCATGTATATATGGATAGCCTGCTCGCTGCAGAATTGAGTAATATTGCGAAATTGAAAAATCAGCATATTTTGCTGCGTAGTTATAGGAGTGCTGAAATGATCTCATGACTGCCGGGGAAAATCAAGGAATGGCTCTATATATTGACATAATAACGTTAATTGATTTGAAAATTCGATTCGAAAAGTTATTCGATTGAGATTGCATTTTGATTGTTGTTTTCAATGTCTGTAAAAAATACCTGATGTCATCAGATGATATTTCGAGGAAAAAATACTGCGCCCCAATCGCAAGAATTTCATGATTACACGAATTCACGTGATAGAATATGAGAGGTTGATTTCCGTATCTTTTCGCTTTCTGTTATTTGAAATATTAATTCGCTTAATAGTTAAATTTAGATCGCATGTATTCATGAATAACTTGCTCGCTGCAGGACTGTGTAAAAGTGTGAGATTCAAACATCAGCATATTTTGCTGCGTGGTTACGAGAGTGCTGAACCAAATTCATGACTCCTGGGAAAAATCAAGGAGTAGCTCTATACCTTGACATAATAACGTTAATTGATTTGAAAATTTAATTCGAAAAGTTATTTTATTGAGATTGCATTTTGATTGTTGTTTTCAATGTCTGTAAGAAGTACCTGATGTCTTTAGCGGATATTTCGGGAAAAATATACTGCGCCTCAATCGCAAGAATCTCATGATTACACGAATTCATGTAATAGAATATGAGAGGTTGATTTCTGTCTCTGTTCGCTTTCGGTTTTTTAAAATTTCAATTGGCTAAATAGTTCAATTGAGATCGCATGTATTCATTGATAACCTGCTCGCTGCAGGACTGGGTAAGATTAAGAGATTGAAAAATCAGCATATTTTGCTGCGTGGTTATGAGAGTGCTAAAATGATCTCATGACTCCTGGGAAAAATCAAGGAATGGCTCTATATATAGAGACCTTATAACGTTAATTGATTCCAAAATTTAATTCGAAAAGTTATTCTATTGAGATTGCATTTTGATTGTCTTTTTCAATGTCTGTAAGAAATACCTGATGTTTTCAGATGATATTTCGGAAAAAATATACTGCGCCCCAATCGCTAGAATCTCATGATTACACGAATTCACGTGATAGGATATCATAGGTTGATTTCTGTCTCTGTTCGCTTTCTTTTTTTTAAAATTTTAATTAGCTGAATAGTTCAATTAAGATCGCATGTATATATGGATAGCCTGCTCGCTGCAGGACTAGGTAATATTGCGAAGTTGAAAAATTAGCATATTTTGCTGCGTGGTTATAAGACTGCTAAAATGATCTCATGACTCCTGGGAAAAATCAAGGAATGGCTCTATATATTGACATAATAACCTTAATTGATTTGAAAATTCAATTCGAAAAGTTATTCGATTGAGATTGCATTTGGTTGTCTTTTTCAATGTCTGTAAGAAATTCCTGATGTCTTCAGATGATATTTCGTGAAAAATATACTGCGCCCTAATCGCAAGAATCTCATGATTACACGAATTCACGTGATAGAATAGAATAGGTTGATTTCTGTCTCTGTTCGCTTTCGGTTTTTCAAAATTTCTATTCGCTAAACAGTTCAATTTAGATCGCATGTCTTCATGAATAACTTGCTCGCTGCAAGACAGGGTAATATTGTGAGATAAATAAATGAGCATATTTTGCTGCGTGGTTATAGAAGTGCTAAAATGATCTCATGACTCCTGGGGAAAATCAAGGAATGGCTCTATATATTGACATAATAACGTTAACTGATTTGAAAATTCAATTTGAAAAACTATTCTATTGAGATTGCATCATAATTAATGTTTTCAATTTCTGTAAGAAATACCTGATGTCTTCAGATGATATTTCGGGAAAAATATACTGCGCCTCAATCGCAAGAATCTCATGATTACACGAATTCATGTAATAGAATATGAGAGGTTGATTTCTGTCTCTGTTCGCTTTCGGTTTTTTAAAATTTCAATTGGCTAAATAGTTCAATTGGGATCGCATGTATTCATTGATAACCTGCTCGCTGCAGGACTGGGTAAGATTGTGAGATTGAAAAATCAGCATATTTTGCTGCGTGGTTATGAGAGTGCTAAAATGATCTCATGACTCCTGGGAAAAATCAAGGAATGGCTCTATATATAGAGACCTAATAACGTTAATCGATTCCAAAATTTAATTCGAAAAGTTATTCTATTGAGATTGCATTTTGATTGTCTTTTTCAATGTCTGTAAGAAATACCTGATGTTTTCAGATGATATTTCGGGAAAAATATACTGCGCCCCAATCGCTAGAATCTCATGATTACACGAATTCACGTGATAGAATATCATAGGTTGATTTCTGTCTCTGTTCGCTTTCGGTTTTTTAAAATTTTAATTAGCTGAATAGTTCAATTAAGATCGCATGTATATATGGATAGCCTGCTCGCTGCAGGACTAGGTAATATTGCGAAATTGAAAAATTAGCATATTTTGCTGCGTGGTTATAAGACTGCTAAAATGATCTCATGACTCCTGGGAAAAATCAAGGAATGGCTCTATATATTGACATAATAACCTTAATTGATTTAAAAATTCAATTCGAAAAGTTATTCGATTGAGATTGCATTTGGTTGTCTTTTTCAATGTCTGTAAGAAATTCCTGATGTCTTCAGATGATATTTCGTGAAAAATATACTGCGCCCCAATCGCAAAAATCTCATGATTACACGAATTCACGTGATAAAATATAATAGGTTGATTTCTGTCTCTGTTCACTTTCGGTTTTTTAAAATTTCAATTGGCTGAATAGTTCAATTTAGATCGCATGTATTCAAGGACAACCTGCTCGCTGCAGGACTGGGTAATATTGTGAGATTGAAAAATCAGCATATTTTGCTGCGTGGTTATGAGAGTGCAAAAATGATCTCATGACTTCTGGGGAAAATTAAGGAATGACTCTATATATTGACATAATAATGTTAATTGATTTGAAAATTCAATTCGAAAAGTGATTCGATTGAGATTGCATTTTGATTGTTGTTTTCAATGTCTGTAAAAAATACCTGATATCATCAGATGATATTTCGAGGAAAATATACTGCGCCCCAATCGCAAGAATTTCATGATTACACGAATTCACGTGATAGAATATAAGAGGTTGATTTCCGTATCTATTCGCTTTCGGTTAATTAAAATTTTAATTCGCTGAATTGTTAAATTTAGATCGCAAGTATTCATGGATAACCTGCCCGCTACAGGACTTGGTAATATTGCAAAATTGAAAACCAGCATATTTTGCTGCGTGGTTACAAGAGTGCTGAAACAAATTCATGATTCCTGGGAAAAATCAAAGAGTAGCTCTATACCTTGACATAATAACGTTAATTGATTTGAAAATTTAATTCGAAAAGTTATTTTATTGAGATTGCATTTTGATTGTTGTTTTCAATGTCTGTAAGAAGTACCTGATGTCTTTAGCGGATATTTCGGGAAAAATATACTGCGCCTCAATCGCAAGAAACTCATGATTACACGAATTCATGTAATAGAATATGAGAGGTTGATTTCTGTCTCTGTTCGATTCCGGTTTTTTAAAATTTCAATTGGCTGAATAGTTCAATTTAGATCGCATGTATTCATGGATAACCTGCTCGCTGCAGGACTGGGTAATATTGTGAGATTGAAAAATCAGCATATTTTGCTGCGTGGCTATGAGAGTTCTAAAATGATCTCATGAATCCTGGGAAAAATCAAGGAATGGCTCTATATATGGAGACCTAATAACGTTAATTGATTCCAAAATTAAATTCGAAAAGTTATTCTATTGGAATTGCATTTTCATTGTCTTTTTCAATGTCTGTAAGAAATACCTGATGTCTTCAGATGATTTTTCGTGAAAAATATACTGCGCCTTAATCGCAAGAATCTCATGATTACACGAATTCACGTGATAGAATATAATAGGTTGATTTCTGTCTTTGTTCGCTTTCGGTTTTTTAAAATTTCAATTGGCTGACTAGTTCAATTTAGATCGCATGTATCCACGGATAGCCTGCTCGCTGCAGAATTGGGTAATATTACGAAATTGAAAAATCAGCATATTTTGCTGCGTGGTTATAGAAGTGCGAAAATGATCTCATGACTCCCGGGAAAAATCAAGGAATGGCTCCATATATTGACATAATAACGTTCATTGATTTGAAAATTCATTTTGAAAAGTTATTCGATTGAGATTGCATTTTGATTGTTGTTTTCAATGACTGTAAAACATACATGATGTCATCAGATGATATTTCGAGGAAAATATACTGCGCCCGAATCGCAAGAATCTCATGATTACACGAATTCGCGTGATAGAATATAAGAGGTTGATTTCCGTATCTGTTCGCTTTCGGTTATTTAAAATTTCAATTCGCTGAATACTTAAATTTAGATCGCAAGTATTTATTAACACCTGCCCGCTACAGGACTTAGTAATATTGCAAAATTGAAATCAGCATATTTTGCTGCGTGGTTATAAGAGTGCTGAAACAAATTCATGACTCCTGGGAAAAATCAAGGAGTAGCTCTATACCTTGACATAATAACGTTAATTGATTTGAAAATTTAAATCAAATAGTTATTTTATTGAGATTGCATTTTGATTGTCGTTTTCAATGTCTGTAAGAAGTACCTGATGTCTTTAGCGGATATTTCGGGAAAAATATACTGCGCCTCAATCGCAAGAATTTCATGATTACACGAATTCATGTAATAGAATATGAGAGGTTGATTTCTGTCTCTGTTCGCTTTCGGTTTTTTAAAATTTCAATAGGCTGAATAGTTCAATTTAGATCGCATGTATTCATGGATAACCTGCTCGCTGCAGGACTGGGTGATATTGTGAGATTAAAAATCAGCATATTTTGCTGCGTGGTTATAGGAGTGCTGAAATGATCTCATGACTCCTAGGAAAAATCAAGGAGTAGCTCTATACCTTCACATAATAACGTTAATTGATTGGAAAATTTAATTTGAAAAACTATTCTATTGAGATTGCATTTTGATTAATGTTTTCAATGTCTGTAAAAAATACCTGATGTCTTCAGATGATATTTCGGGAAAAATATACTGCGCCCCAATCGCAAGAATCTCATGATTACACGAATTCACGTAATACAATATAATAGGTTGATGTCTGTCTCTGTTCGCTTTCGGTTTTCTAAAATTTCAATTGGCTGAATGGTTTAATTAAGATCGCATGTATTCATGGATAGCCTGCTCGCTGCAGGTCTGGGTAATATTGCGAAATTGAAAAATAAGTATATTTTGCTCCGTGGTTATAGGAGTGCTAAAATGATCTCATGACTCCAGGGGAAAATCAAGGAATGGCTCTATATATTGACATAATAACGTTAATTGATTTAAGAATTCAATTCGAAAAGTTATTCCATTGAGATTGCATTTTGATTGTTGTTTTCAATGTCTGTAGAAAATACCTGATGTCATCAGATGATCTTTCGAGGAAAATATACCGCGCCCCAATCGCAAGAATTTCATGATAACACGAATTCACGTGATAGAATATAAGAGGTTGATTTCCGTATCTATTCGCTTTCGGTTATTAAAAATTTTAATTCGCTGAATAGTTAAATTTAGATTGCAAGTATTTATGGATAACCTGCCCGCTACAGGACTTGGTAATATTGCAAAATTGGAAACTCAGCATATTTTGCTGCGTAGTTACAAAAGTGCTGAAACAAATTCATGACTCCTGGGAAAAATCAAGGAGTAGCTCTATACCTTGACATAATAACGCTAATTGATTTGAAAATTTAATTCGAGAAGTTATTTTATTGAGATTGCATTTTGATTAATGTTTTCAATGTCTGTAAGAAATACCTGATGTCTTCGGATGATATTTCGTGAAAAATATACTGCGCCCCAATCGCAAGAATCTCATGATTACACGAATTCACGTGATAGAATATGATAGGTTGATGTCTGTCTCTGTTCGCTTTCGGTTTTCTAAAATTTCAATTGGCTGAATAGTTCAATTTAGATCGCATGTATTCATGGATAGCCTGCTCGCTGCAGGACTGGGTATTATTGTGAGATTAAAAAATCAGCATATTTTGCTGCGTGGTTATAGGAGTGCTAAAATGATCTCATGACTACTGGGAAATATCAAGGAATGGCTCTATATATAGACCTCATAACGTTAATTGATTCCAAAATTTAATTCGAAAAGTTATTCTATTGAGATTTTATTTTGTTTGATGTTTTCAATGTCTGTAAGAAATACCTGATGTCTTCAGATGATATTTCGTGAAAAATATACTGCACCCCCATCGAAAGAATTTCATGATTACACGAATTCACGTGATAGAATATGATAGGTTGATGTCTGTCTCTGTTCGCTTTCGGTTTTCTAAAATTTCAATTGGCTAAATAGTTCAATTGAGATCGCATGTATGCATTGATAACCTGCTCGCTGCAGGACTGGGTAATATTGTGAGATAAATAAATCAGCATATTTTGCTGCGTGGTTATAGGAGTGCTAAAATGATTTCATGACTCCTGGGGAAAATTAAGGAATGGCTCTATATATAGACCTAATAACGTTAATTGATTCCAAAATTTAATTCGAAAAGTTATTCTATTGAGATTTTATTTTGATTGATGTTTTCAATGTCTGTAAGAAATACCTGATGTCTTCAGATGATATTTCGTGAAAAATATACTGCACCCCAATCGCTAGAATCTCATGTTTACACGAATTCACGTGATAGAATATCATAGGTTGATTTCTGTCTCTGTTCGCTTTCGGTTTTTCAAAAATTCAATTAGCTGAATAGTTCAATTTAGATCGCATGTATCCATGGATAGCCTGCTCGCTGCAAGTCTGGGTAATATTGCGAAATTGAAAAATTAGCATATTTTGCTGCGTAGTCATAAGAGTGCTAAAATGATCTCATGACTCCTGGGAACAATCAAGGAATAGCTCTATATATTGACATTATAACCTTAATTGATTTGAAAATTTTATTCGAAGTGTTATTCGATTGAGATTGCATTTTGATTGTTGTTTTCAATGTCTGTAAAAAATACCTGATGTCATCAGATGATATTTCGAGGAAAATATACTGCGCTCCAATCGCAAGAATTTCATGATTACACGAAGTCACGTGATAGAATATAAGAGGTTGATTTCTGTCTCTGTTCGCTTTCGGTTTTTTAAAATTTCAATTGGCTGAACAGTTCAATTTAGATCGCATGTATTCATGAATAACTTGCTCGCTGCAGGACTGGGTAATATTGTGAGATAAATAAATCAGCATATTTTGCTGCGTGGTTATAGGAGTGCTAAAATGATCTCATGAATCCTGGGAAAAATCAAGGAATGGCTCTATATATAGACCTAATAACGTTAATTGATTCAAAAATTTAATTCGAAAAGTTATTCTTTTGAGATTTTATTTTGATTGATGTTTTCAATGTCTGTAAGAAATACCTGATGTCTTCAGATGATATTTCGGAAAAAATATACTGCGCCCCAATCGCAAGAATCTCATGATTACACGAATTCACGTGATAGAATATAATAGGTTGATTTCTGTCTCTGTTCGCTTTCGGTTTTTTAAAATTTCAATTCGCTGAACAGTTCAATTCAGATCGCATGTATTCATGAATAACTTGCTCGCTGCAAGACTGGGTAATATTGTGAGACCAAAAAATCAGCATATTTTGCTGCGTGGTTAGAAGAGTGCTAAAATGATCTCATGAATCCTGAGAAAAATCAAGGAATGGCTCTATATATTAAAATAATAACCTTAATTGATTTGAAAATTCAATTTGAAAAACTATTCCATTGAGATTGCATTTTGATTGATGTTTTCAATGTCTGTAAGAAATACCTGATGTCTTCAGATGATATTTCCGGAAAAATATACTGCGCCCTAATCGCAAGAATCTCATAATTACACGAATTCACCTGATAGAATATATTAGGTTGATTTCTGTCTTTGTTCGCTTTCGGTTTTTTAAAATTTCAATTGGCTGAATAGTTCAATTAAGATCGCATGTATTCATGGATAGCCTGCTCGCTGCAGAACTGGGTAATATTGCGAAATTGAAAAATCAGCATATTTTAGTGCGTAGTTATAGAAGTGCTGAAATGATCTCATGACTCCCGGGGAAAATCAAGGAATGGCTCTATATATTGACATAATAACGTTAATTGATTTGAAAATTCAATTCGAAAAGTTATTCGATTGAGATTGCATTTTGATTGTTGTTTTCAATGTCTGTAAAAAATACCTGATGTCATCAGATGATATTTCGAGAAAAAAATACCGCGCCCCAATCGCAAGAATTTCATGATTACACGAATTCACGTGATAGAATATACGAGGTTGATTTCCGTATCTATTCGCTTTCGGTTATTTAAAATTTTAATTCGCTGAATAGTTAAATTTAGATCGCAAGTATTATAGATAACCTGCCCGCTACAGAACTTGGTAATATTGCAAAATTGAAAAATCAGCATATTTTGCTGCGTGGTTACAAGAGTGCTGAAACAATTTCATGAATCCTGGGAAAAATCAAGGAGTAGCTCTATACCTTGACATACTAACGGTAATTGATTTGAAAATTTAATTCGAAAAGTTATTTTATTGAGATTGCATTTTAATTGTTGTTTTCAATGTCTGTAAGAAGAACCTGATGTCTTTAGCGGATATTTTGGGAAAAATATACTGCGCTTCAATCGCAAGCATCTCATGATTACACGAATTCATGTAATAGAATATGAGAGGTTGAGTTCTGTCTCTGTTCGCTTTCGGTTTTTTAAAATTTCAATTAGCTGAATAGTTCAATTAAGATCGCATGTATATATGGATAGCCTGGTCGCTGCAGGACTAGGTAATATTGCGAAATTAAAAAATTAGCATATTTTGCTGCGTGGTTATAAGACTGCTAAACGATCTCATGACTCCTGGGAAAAATCAAGGAATGGCTCTATATATTGACATAATAACCTTAATTGATTTGAAAATTTAATTCGAAAAGTTATTCGATTGAGATTGCATTTGGTTGTCTTTTTCAATGTCTGTAAGAAATTCCTGATGTCTTCAGATGATATTTCGTGAAAAATATACTGCGCCCCAATCGCAAGAATCTCATGATTACACGAATTCACTTGATAGAATATAATAGATTGATTTCTGTCTCTGTTCGCTTTCGGTTTTTCAAAATTTCTATTCGCTGAACAGTTCAATTTAGATCGCATGTCTTTATGAATAACTTGCTCGCTGCAGGACTGGGTAATATTGTGAGATAAATAAATGAGCATATTTTGCTGCGTGGTTATAGAAGTGCTAAAATGATCTCATGACTCCTGGGGAAAATCAAGGAATGGCTCTATATATTGACATAATAACGTTAACTGATTTGAAAATTCAATTTGAAAAACTATTCTATTGAGATTGCATTATAATTGATGTTTTCAATTTCTGTAAGAAATACCTGATGTCTTTAGCGGATATTTCGGGATAAATATACTGCGCCTCAATCGCAAGAATCTCATGATTACCCTTATTCGAGTGATAGAAATTAATAGGTTGATTTCTGTCTCTGTTCGCTTTCGGTTTTCTAAAATTTCAATTGGCTGAATAGTTTAATTTAGATCGCATGTATTCATGAATAGCCTGCACGCTGCAGAACTGGGTAATATTGCGAAATTGAAAAATCAGCTTATTTTGCTGCGTGGTTATAGGAGTGCTAAAATGATCTCATGACTCCCGGGAAAATCAAGGAATGGCTCTATATATTGACATAATAACGTTCATTGATTTGAAAATTTATTTCGAAAAGTTATTCGATTGAGATTGCATTTTGATTGTTGTATTCAATATCTGTAAAAAATACATGATGTCATCAGATGATATTTCAAGGAAATCATACTGCGCCCGAATCGCAAGAAACTCATGATGACACGAATTCACGTGATAGAATATAAGAGGTTGATTTCCGTATCTTTTCGCTTTCGGTTATTTAAAATTTCAATTCGCTGAATAGTTGAATTTAGATCGCAAGTATTTATGGATAACCTGCCCGCTACAGGACTTAGTAATATTGCCAAATTGAAATCAGCATATTTTGCTGCGTGGTTATAAGAGTGCTGAAACAAATTCATGACTCCTGGGAAAAATCAAGGAGTAGCTCTATACCTTGACATAATAACGTTAATTGATTTGAAAATTTAATTCGAAAAGTTATTTTATCGAGTATGCATTTTGATTGTTGTTTTCAATGTCTGTAAGAAGTACCTGATGTCTTTAGCGGATATTTCGGGAAAAATATACTGCGCCTCAATCGCAAGAATCTCATGATTACACGAATTCATGTAATAGAATATGAGAGGTTGATTTCTGTCTCTGTTCGCTTTCGGTTTTTTAAAATTTTAATTGGCTGAATAGTTCAATATAGATCGCATGTATTCATGGATAATTTGCTCGCTGCAGGACTGGGTAATATTGTGATATTAAAAAATCAGCATATTTTGCTGCGTGGTTATAGGAGTGCTGAAATGATCTCATGACTCCTGGGAAAAATCAAGGAATAGCTCTATATATTGACATAATAACGTTAACTGATTTAAAAATTCAATTTGAAAAACTATTCTATTGAGATTGCATTTTGATTGTTGTTTTCAATGTCTGTAAAAAATACCTGATGTCATCAGATGATATTTCGAGGAAAATATACTGCGCCCCAATCGCAAGAATTTCATGATTACACGAATTCACGTGATAGAATATAATAGGTTGATTTCTGTCTCTGTTCGCTTTCGGTTCTTTAAAATTTCAATTGGCTGAATAGTTCAATTAAGATCGCATGTATTTATGGATAGCCTTCTCGCTGCAGGACTGGGTAATATAGCGAAATTGAAAAATTAGCATATTTTGCTGCCTGGTTATAGGAGTGCTAACATGATCTCATGATTCCCGGGGAAAATCAAGGAATGGCTCTATATATTGACATAATAACGTTAATTGATTTGAAACTTCAATTCGAAAAGTTATTCGATTGAGAATTCATTTTGATTGTTGTTTTCAATGTCTGTAAAAAATACCTGATGTCATCCGATGATATTTGGAGGAAAATATACTGCGCCCCAATCGCAAGAATTTCATGATTACACGAATTCATGTAATAGAATATAATAGGTTGATTTCTGTCTATGTTCGCTTTCGGTTTTTTAAAATTTCAATTGGCTGAACAGTTCAATTTAGATCGCATGTATTCATGAATAACTTGCTCGCTGCAGGACTGGGTAATATTTAGAGATTAAAAAATCAGCATATTTTGCTGCGTGGTTGTAGGAGTGCTAAAATGATCTCATGACTCCTGGGAAAAATCAAGGAATGGCTCTATATATAGACCTAATAACGTTAATTGATTCCAAAATTTAATTCGAAAGGTTATTCTATTGAGATTTTATTTCGATTGATTTTTTCAATGTCTGTAAGAAATACCTGATGTCTTCAGATGATATTTTGGAAAAAATATACTGCGCCCCAATCGCAAGAATCTCATGATTACACGAATTCACGTGATAGAATAAAATAGGTTGATGTCTGTCTCTGTTTGCTTCCGGTTTTCAAAAATTCCAATTGGTTGAATAGTTCAATTTAGATCGCATGTATTCATGGATAGCCTGCTCGCTGCAGGACTGGGTAATATTGCGAAATTGAAAAATCAGCATATTTTGCTGCGTGGTTATAGAAGTGCTAAAATGATCCCATGACTCCTGGGAAAAATCAAGGAATAGCTCTATATATTGACATAATAACCTTAATTGATTTGAAAATTCAATTCGAAAAGTTATTCGATAGATATTGCTTTTTGATTGTTGTTTTCTATGTCTGAAAGAAGTACCTGATGTCTTTAGCGGATATTTCGGGAAACATATACTGCGCCTCAATCGCAAGAATCTCATGATTACACGAATTCATGTAATAACATATGAGAGGTTGATTTCTGTCTCTGTTCGCTTTCGGTTTTTTGAAATTTCAATTCGCTGAACATTTCAATTTAGATCGCATGTATTCATGAATAACTCACTCGCTGCAGGACTGGGTAATATTTTGAGATTCAAAAATCAGCATATTTTACTGCGTTGTTATAGGAGTGCTAAAATGATCTTATGACTCCTGGGAAAAATCAAGGAATGGCTCTATATATTGACATAATAACGTTAACTGATTTGAAAATTCAATTTGAAAAACTATTCTATAGAGATTGCATTTCGATTGATGTTTTCAATTTCTGTAAGAAATACCTGATGTCTTCAGATGATATTTCGGGAAAAATATACTGCGCCCCAATCGCAAGAATCTCATAATTACACGAATTCACGTGATAGAATATAATAGGTTGATTTCTGTCTTTGTTCGCTTTCGGTTTTTGAAAATTCAAATTGGCTGAATAGTTCAATTAAGATCGCATGTATTCATGGATAGCCTGCTCGCTGCAGAACTGGGTAATATTGCGAAATTGAAAAATCAGCATATTTTGCTGCGTAGTTATAGGAGTGCTGAAATGATCTCATGACTCTCGGGGAAAATCAAGGAATGGCTCTATATATTGACATAATAACGTTAATTGATTTTAAAATTCAATTCGAAAAGTTATTCGATTGAGATTGCATTTTGATTGTTGTTTGCAATGTCTGTAAAAAATACCTGATGTCATCAGATGATATTTCGAGGAAACTATACTGCGCCCCAATCGCAAGAATTTCATTGTTACACGAATTCACGTGATAGAATATGAGAGGTTAATTTCCGTATCTTTTCGCTTTCTGTTATTTAAAATATTAATTCGCTGAATAGTTAAATTTAGATCGCAAGTATTCATGGATAACCTGCCCGCTACAGAACTTGGTAATATTGCAAAATTGAAAAATCAGCATATTTTGCTGCGTGGTTACGAGAGTGCTGAACCAAATTTATGACTCCTGGGAAAAATCAAGAAGTAGCTCTATACCTTGACATATTAACGTTAATTGATTTGAAAATTTAATTCGAAAAGTTATTTTATTGAGATTGAATTTTGATTGTTGTTTTCAATGTCTGTAAGAAGTACCTGATGTCTTTAGCGGATATTTCGGGAAAAATATACTGCGCCTCAATCGCAAGAATCTCATGAGTACACAAATTCATGTTATAGAATATGAGAGGTTGATTTCTGTCTCTGTTCGCTTTCGGTTTTTTAAAAATTCAATTCGCTGAACAGTTCAATTTAGATCGCATGTATTCATGAATAACTTGCTCGCTGAAGGACTGGGTAATAGTGTGAGATTCAAAAATCAGCATATTTTGCTGCGTTGTTATAGGAGTGCTAAAATGATCTTATGACTCCTGGGAAAAATCAAGGAATGGCTCTATATATTGACATAATAACGTTAACTGATTTGAAAATTCAATTTGAAAAACTATTCTATTGAGATTGCATTATGATTGATGTTTTCAATTTCTGTAAGAAATACCTGATGTCTTCAGATGATATTTCGGGAAAAATATACTGCGCCTCAATCGCAAGAATCTCATGATTACACGAATTCATGTAATAGAATATGAGAGGTTGATTTCTGTCTCTGTTCGCTTTCGGTTTTTTAAAATTTCAATTGGCTAAATAGTTCAATTGAGATTGCATGTATTCATTGATAACCTGCTCGCTGCAGGACTGGGTACGATTGTGAGATTGAAAAATCAGCATATTTTGCTGCGTGGTTATGAGAGTGCTAAAATGATATCATGACTCCTGGGAAAAATCAAGGAATGGCTCTATATATAGAGACCTAATAACGTTAATTGATTCCAAAATTTAATTCGAATAGTTATTCTATTGAGATTGCATTTTGATTGTCTTTTTCAATGTCTGTAAGAAATACCTGATGTCTTCAAATGATATTTCGGGAAAAATATACTGCGCCCCAATCGCTAGAATCTCATGTTTACACGAATTCACGTGATAGAATATCATAGGTTGATTTCTGTCTCTGTTCGCTTTCTTTTTTTTAAAATTTTAATTAGCTGAATAGTTCAATTAAGATCGCATGTATATATGGATAGCCTGCTCGCTGCAGGACTAGGTAATATTGCGAAGTTGAAAAATTAGCATATTTTGCTGCGTGGTTATAAGACTGCTAAAATGATCTCATGACTCCTGGGAAAAATCAAGGAATGGCTCTATATATTGACATAATAACCTTAATTGATTTAAAAATTCAATTCGAAAAGTTATTCGATTGAGATTGCATTTGGTTGTCTTTTTCAATGTCTGTAAGAAATTCCTGATGTCTTCAGATGATATTTCGTGAAAAATATACTGCGCCTCAATCGCAAGAATCTCATGATTACACGAATTCACGTGATAGAATATAATAGGTTGATTTCTGTCTCTGTTCGCTTTCGGTTTTTCAAAATTTCTATTCGCTAAACAGTTCAATTTGGATCGCATGTCTTCATGAATAACTTGCTCGCTGCAGGACTGGGTTATATTGTGAGATAAATAAATCAGCATATTTTGCTGCGTGGTTATAGAAGTGCTAAAATGATTTCATGACTCCTGAAGAAAATTAAGGAATGGCTCTATACCTTGACATAATAACGTTAATTGATTTGAAAATTTAATTCGAAAAGTTATTTTATTGAGATTGCATTTGGATTGTTGTTTTCAATGTCTGTAAGAAGTACCTGATGTCTTTAGCGGATATTTCGGGAAAAATATACAGCGCCTCAATCGCAAGAAACTCATGATTATCCGAATTCATGTAATAGAATATGAAAGGTTGATTTCTGTCTCTGTTCGCTTCCGGTTTTTTAAAATTTCAATTGGCTGAATAGTTCAATTTAGATCGCATGTATTCATGGATAACCTGCTCGCTGCAGGACTGGGTAATATTGTGAGATTGAAAAATCAGCATATTTTGCTGCGTGGTTATGAGAGTTCTAAAATGATCTCATGAATCCTGGGAAATATCAAGGAATGGCTCTATATATAGAGACCTAATAACGTTAATTGATTCCAAAATTAAATTCGAAAAGTTATTCTATTGAGATTGCATTTTCATTGTCTTTTTCAATGTCTGTAAGAAATACCTGATGTCTTCAGATGATATTTCGTGAAAAATATATTGCGCCTTAATCGCAAGAATCTCATGATTACACGAATTCACGTGATAGAATATAATAGGTTGATTTCTGTCTTTGTTCGCTTTCGGTTTTTTAAAATTTCAATTGGCTGACTAGTTCAATTTAGATCGCATGTATCCACGGATAGCCTGCTCGCTGCAGAATTGAGTTATATTGCCAAATTGAAAAATCAGCATATTTTGCTGCGTAGTTATAGGAGTGCTGAAATGATCTCATGACTGCCGGGGAAAATCAAGGAATGGCTCTATATATTGACATAATAACGTTAATTGATTTGAAAATTCAATTCGAAAAGTTATTCGATTGAGATTGCATTTTGATTGTTGTTTTCAATGTCTGTAAAAAATACCTGATGTCATCAGATGATATTTCGAGGAAAAAATACTGCGCCCCAATCGCAAGAATTTCATGATTACACGAATTCACGTGATAGAATATGAGAGGTTGATTTCCGTATCTATTCGCTGTCGGTTATTTAAAATTTTAATTCGCTGAATAGTTTAATTTAGATCGCAAGTATTCATGGATAACCTGCCCACTACAGGACTGGATAATATTGTGAGATTCGAAAATCAGCATTTTTTGCTGCGTGGTTATAGGAGTGCTAAAATGATCTCATGACTCCCGGGGAAAATCAAGGAATTGCTCTATATATTGACATAATAACGTTAATTGATTTGAAAATTTAATTCGAAGAGTTATTCGATTGAGATTGCATTTTGATTGTTGTTTTCAATGTCTGTAAAAAATACCTGATGTCATCAGATGATATTTCGAGGAAAAAATACTGCGCCCCAATCGCAAGAATTTCATGATTACACGAATTCACGTGATAGAATATGAGAGGTTGATTTCCGTATCTTTTCGCTTTCTGTTATTTAAAATATTAATTCGCTTAATAGTTAAATTTAGATCGCATGTATTCATGAATAACTTGCTCGCTGCAGGACTGGGTAATATTTAGAGATTAAAAAATCAGCATATTTTGCTGCGTGGTTATAGAAGTGCTAAAATGATCTCATGACTCCCGGGAAAAATCAAGGAATGGCTCTAGATATTGACATAATAACGTTCATTAATTTGAAAATTCATTTTGAAAAGTTATTCGATTGAGATTGCATTTTGATTGTTGTTTTCAATGTCTGTAGAAAATACCTGATGTCATCAGATGATCTTTCGAGGAAAATATACCGCGCCCCAATCGCAAGAATTTGATGATAACACGAATTCACGTGATAGAATATAAGAGGTTGATTTCCGTATCTGTTCGCTTTCGGTTATTTAAAATTTCAATTCTTTGAATACTTAAATTTAGATCGCAAGTATTTATTAACACCTGCCCGCTACAGGACTTAGTAATATTGCAAAATTGAAATCAGCATATTTTGCTGCGTGGTTATAAGAGTGCTGAAACAAATTCATGACTCCTGGGAAAAATCAAGGAGTAGCTCTATACCTTGACATAATAACGTTAATTGATTTGAAAATTTAAATCAAATAGTTATTTTATTCAGATTGCATTTTGATTGTTGTTTTCAATGTCTGTAAGAAGTACCTGATGTCTTTAGCGGATATTTCGGGAAAAATATACTGCGCCTCAATCGCAAGAATCTCATGATTACACGAATTCATGTAATAGAATATGAGAGGTTGATTTCTGTCTCTGTTCGCTTTCGGTTTTTTAAAATTTCAATAGGCTGAATAGTTCAATTTAGATCGCATGTATTTATGGATAACCTGCTCGCTGCAGGACTGGGTGATATTGTGAGATTAAAAATCAGCATATTTTGCTGCGTGGTTATAGGAGTGCTGAAATGATCTCATGACTCCTAGGAAAAATCAAGGAGTAGCTCTATACCTTCACATAATAACGTTAATTGATTGGAAAATTTAATTTGAAAAACTATTCTATTGAGATTGCATTTTGATTAATGTTTTCAATGTCTGTAAGAAATACCTGATGTCTTCAGATGATATTTCGGGAAAAATATACTGCGCCCCAATCGCAAGAATCTCATGATTACACGAATTCACGTAATACAATATAATAGGTTGATGTCTGTCTCTGTTCGCTTTCGGTTTTCTAAAATTTCAATTGGCTGAATGGTTTAATTTAGATCGCATGTATTCATGGATAGCCTGCTCGCTGCAGGACTGGGTAATATTGCGAAATTGAAAAATAAGTATATTTTGCTCCGTGGTTATAGGAGTGCTAAAATGATCTCATGACTCCTGGGGAAAATCAAGGAATGGCTCTATATATTGACATAATAACGTTAATTGATTTAAAAATTCAATTCGAAAAGTTATTCGATTGAGATTGCATTTGGTTGTCTTTTTCAATGTCTGTAAGAAATTCCTGATGTGTTCAGATGATATTTCGTGAAAAATATACTGCGCCCCAATCGCAAAAATCTCATGATTACACGAATTCACGTGATAGAATATAATAGGTTGATTTCTGTCTCTGTTCACTTTCGGTTTTTTAAAATTTCAATTGGCTGAATAGTTCAATTTAGATCGCATGTATTCAAGGATAACCTGCTCGCTGCAGGACTGGGTAATATTGTGAGATTGAAAAATCAGCATATTTTGCTGCGTGGTTATGAGAGTGCTAAAATGATCTCATGACTTCTGGGGAAAATTAAGGAATGGCTCTATATATTGACATAATAATGTTAATTGATTTGAAAATTCAATTCGAAAAGTGATTCGATTGAGATTGCATTTTGATTGTTGTTTTCAATGTCTGTAAGAAGTACCTGATGTCTTTAGCGGATATTTTGGGAAAAATATACTGCGCCTCAATCGCAAGAATCTCATGATTACACGAATTCATGTAATAGAATATGAGAGGTTGATTTCTGTCTCTGTTCGCTTTCGGTTTTTTAAAATTTCAATTGGCTGCATAGTTCAATTTAGATCGCATGTCTTCATGAATAACTTGCTCGCTGCAGGACTGGGTAATATTGTGAGATAAATAAATGAGCATATTTTGCTGCGTGGTTATAGAAGTGCTAAAATGATCTCATGACTCCTGGGGAAAATTAAGGAATGGCTCTATATATTGACATAATAACGTTAACTGATTTGAAAATTCAATTTGAAAAACTATTCTATTGAGATTGCATTATAATTGATGTTTTCAATTTCTGTAAGAAATACCTGATGTCTTTAGCGGATATTTCGGGATAAATATACTGCGCCTCAATCGCAAGAATCTCATGATTACACGAATTCATGTAATAGAATATGAGAGGTTGATTTCTGTCCTTGTTCGCTTTCGGTTTTTTAAAATTTCAATTCGCTGAACAGTTCAATTTAGATCGCATGTATTCATGAATAACTTGCTCGCTGCAGGACTGGGTAATATTGTGAGAACAAAAAATCAGCATATTTTGCTGCGTGGTTATAGGAGTGCTAAAATAATCTTATGACTCCTGGGAAAAATCAAGGAACAGCTCTATATATTGAAATAATAACGTTAACTGATTTGAAAATTCAATTTGAAAAACTATTCTATTGAGATTGCATTTTGATTGATGTTTTCAATGTCTGTAAGAAATACCTGATGTCTTCTGATGATATTTCGAGGAAATCATACTGCGCCCGAATCGCAAGAAACTCATGATGACACGAATTCACGTGATAGAATATAAGAGGTTGATTTCCGTATCTTTTCGCTTTCGGTTATTTAAAATTTCAATTCGCTGAATAGTTGAATTTAGATCGCAAGTATTTATGGATAACCTGCCCGCTACAGGACTTAGTAATATTGCCAAATTGAAATCAGCATATTTTGCTGCGTGGTTATAAGAGTGCTGAAACAAATTCATGACTCCTGGGAAAAATCAAGGAGTAGCTCTATACCTTGACATAATAACGTTAATTGATTTGAAAATTTAATTCGAAAAGTTATTTTATTGAGTATGCATTTTGATTGTTGTTTTCAATGTCTGTAAGAAGTACCTGATGTCTTTAGCGGATATTTCGGGAAAAATATACTGCGCCTCAATCGCAAGTATCTCATGATTACACGAATTCATGTAATAGAATATGAGAGGTTGATTTCTGTCTCTGTTCGCTTTCGGTTTTGTAAAATTTTAATTGGCTGAATAGTTCAATATAGATCGCATGTATTCATGGATAATTTGCTCGCTGCAGGACTGGGTAATATTGTGATATTAAAAAATCAGCATATTTTGCTGCGTGGTTATAGGAGTGCTGAAATGATCTCATGACTCCTGGGAAAAATCAAGGAATAGCTCTATATATTGACATAATAACGTTAACTGATTTGAAAATTCAATTTGAAAAACTATTCTATTGAGATTGCATTTTGATTGTTGTTTTCAATGTCTGTAAAAAATACCTGATGTCATCAGATGATATTTCGAGGAAAATATACTGCGCCCCAATCGCAAGAATTTCATGATTACACGAATTCACGTGATAGAATATAATAGGTTGATTTCTGTCTCTGTTCGCTTTCGGTTCTTTAAAATTTCAATTGGCTGAATAGTTCAATTAAGATCGCATGTATTTATGGATAGCCTTCTCGCTGCAGGACTGGGTAATATAGCGAAATTGAAAAATTAGCATATTTTGCTGCCTGGTTATAGGAGTGCTAACATGATCTCATGACTCCCGGGGAAAATCAAGGAATGGCTCTATATATTGACATAATAACGTTAATTGATTTGAAACTTCAATTCGAAAAGTTATTCGATTGAGATTGCATTTTGATTGTTGTTTTCAATGTCTGTAAAAAATACCTGATGTCATCCGATGATATTTGGAGGAAAATATACTGCGCCCTAATCGCAAGAATTTCATGATTACACGAATTCATGTAATAGAATATAATAGGTTGATTTCTGTCTATGTTCGCTTTCGGTTTTTTAAAATTTCAATTGGCTGAACAGTTCAATTTAGATCGCATGTATTCATGAATAACTTGCTCGCTGCAGGACTGGGTAATATTTAGAGATTAAAAAATCAGCATATTTTGCTGCGTGGTTGTAGGAGTAATAAAATGATCTCATGACTCCTGGGAAAAATCAAGGAATGGCTCTATATATAGACCTAATAACGTTAATTGATTCCAAAATTTAATTCGAAAGGTTATTCTATTGAGATTTTATTTTGATTGATTTTTTCAATGTCTGTAAGAAATACCTGATGTCTTCAGATGATATTTTGGAAAAAATATACTGCGCCCCAATCGCAAGAATCTCATGATTACACGAATTCACGTGATAGAATATAATAGGTTGATGTCTGTCTCTGTTTGCTTCCGGTTTTCAAAAATTCCAATTGGTTGAATAGTTCAATTTAGATCGCATGTATCCATGGATAGCCTGCTCGCTGCAAGACTGGGTAATATTGCGGAATTAAAAAATTAGCATATTTTGCTGCGTAGTCATAAGAGTGCTAAAATGATCTCATGACTCCTAGGAACAATCAAGGAATAGCTCTATATATTGACATAATAACCTTAATTGATTTGAAAATTTAATTCGAAGAGTTATTCGATTAAGATTGCATTTTGATCGTTGTTTTCAATGTCTGTAAAAAATACCTGATGTCATCAGATGATATTTCGAGGAAAATATACTGCGCCCCAATCGCAAGAATTTCATGATTACACGAATTCATGTAATAGAATATAATAGGTTGATTTCTGTCTATGTTCGCTTTCGGTTATTTAAAATTTCAATTGGCTGAACAGTTCAATTTAGATCGCATGTATTCATGAATAACTTGCTCGCTGCAGGACTGGGTAATATTTAGAGATTAAAAAATCAGCATATTTTGCTGCGTGGTTGTAGGAGTGCTAAAATGATCTCATGACTCCTGGGAAAAATCAAGGAATGGCTATATATATAGACCTAATAACGTTAATTGATTCCAAAATTTAATTCGAAAGGTTATTCTATTGAGATTTTATTTTGATTGATTTTTTCAATGTCTGTAAGAAATACCTGATGTCTTCAGATGATATTTTGGAAAAAATATACTGCGCCCCAATCGCAAGAATCTCATGATTACACGAATTCACGTGATAGAATAAAATAGGTTGATATCTGTCTCTGTTTGCTTCCGGTTTTCAAAAATTCCAATTGGTTGAATAGTTCAATTTAGATCGCATGTATTCATGGATAGCCTGCTCGCTGCAGGACTGGGTAATATTGCGAAATTGAAAAATCAGCATATTTTGCTGCGTGGTTATAGAAGTGCTAAGATGATCCCATGACTCCTGGGAAAAATCAAGGAATAGCTCTATATATTGACATAATAACCTTAATTGATTTGAAAATTCAATTCGAAAAGTTATTCGATAGATATTGCTTTTTGATTGTTGTTTTCTATGTCTGTAAAAAGTACCTGATGTCTTTAGCGGATATTTCGGGAAAAATATACTGCGCCTCAATCGCAAGAATCTCATGATTACACGAATTCATGTAATAACATATGAGAGGTTGATTTCTGTCTCTGTTCGCTTTCGGTTTTTTGAAATTTCAATTCGCTGAACATTTCAATTTAGATCGCATGTATTCATGAATAACTTGCTCGCTGCAGGACTGGGTAATATTTTGAGATTCAAAAATCAGCATATTTTACTGCGTTGTTATAGGAGTGCTAAAATGATCTTATGACTCCTGGGAAAAATCAAGGAATGGCTCTATATATTGACATAATAACGTTAACTGATTTGAAAATTCAATTTGAAAAACTATTCTATCGGGATTGCATTTCGATTGATGTTTTCAATTTCTGTAAGAAATACCTGATGTCTTCAGATGATATTTCGGGAAAAATATACTGCGCCCCAATCGCAAGAATCTCATAATTACACGAATTCACGTGATAGAATATAATAGGTTGATATCTGTCTTTGTTCGCTTTCGGTTTTTGAAAATTCAAATTGGCTGAATAGTTCAATTAAGATCGCATGTATTCATGGATAGCCTGCTCGCTGCAGAACTGGGTAATATTGCGAAATTGAAAAATCAGCATATTTTGCTGCGTAGTTATAGGAGTGCGGAAATGATCTCATGACTCTCGGGGAAAATCAAGGAATGGCTCTATATATTGACATAATAACGTTAATTGATTTTAAAATTCAATTCGAAAAGTTATTCGATTGAGATTGCATTTTGATTGTTGTTTCCAATGTCTGTAAAAAATACCTGATGTCATCAGATGATATTTCGAGGAAAATATACTGCGCCCCAATCGCAAGAATTTCATTGTTACACGAATTCACGTGATAGAATATGAGAGGTTGATTTCCGTATCTTTTCGCTTTCTGTTATTTAAAATATTAATTCGCTGTATAGTTAAATTTAGATCGCAAGTATTCATGGATAACCTGCCCGCTACAGAACTTGGTAATATTGCAAAATTTAAAAATCAGCATATTTTGCTGCGTGGTTACGAGAGTGCTGAACCAAATTTATGACTCCTGGGAAAAATCAAGAAGTAGCTCTATACCTTGACATAATAACGTTAATTGATTTGAAAATTTAATTCGAAAAGTTATTTTATTGAGATTGAATTTTGATTGTTGTTTTCAATGTCTGTAAGAAGTACCTGATGTCTTTAGCGGATATTTCGGGAAAAATATACTGCGCCTCAATCGCAAGAATCTCATGAGTACACGAATTCATGTTATAGAATATGAGAGGTTGATTTCTGTCTCTGTTCGCTTTCGGTTTTTTAAAAATTCAATTCGCTGAACAGTTCAATTTAGATCGCATGTATTCATGAATAACTTGCTCGCTGAAGGACTGGGTAATAGTGTGAGATTCAAAAATCAGCATATTTTGCTGCGTTGTTATAGGAGTGCTAAAATGATCTTATGACTCCTGGGAAAAATCAAGGAATGGCTCTATATATTGACATAATAACGTTAACTGATTTGAAAATTCAATTTGAAAAACTATTCTATTGAGATTGCATTATGATTGATGTTTTCAATTTCTGTAAGAAATACCTGATGTCTTCAGATGATATTTCGGGAAAAATATACTGCGCCTCAATCGCAAGAATCTCATGATTACACGAATTCATGTAATAGAATATGAGAGGTTGATTTCTGTCTCTGTTCGCTTTCGGTTTTTTAAAATTTCAATTGGCTAAATAGTTCAATTGAGATTGCATGTATTCATTGATAACCTGCTCGCTGCAGGAATGGGTACGATTGTGAGATTGAAAAATCAGCATATTTTGCTGCGTGGTTATGAGAGTGCTAAAATGATCTCATGACTCCTGGGAAAAATCAAGGAATGGCTCTATATATAGAGACCTAATAACGTTAATTGATTCCAAAATTTAATTCGAAAAGTTATTCTATTGAGATTGCATTTTGATTGTCTTTTTCAATGTCTGTAAGAAATACCTGATGTCTTCAAATGATATTTCGGGAAAAATATACTGCGCCCCAATCGCTAGAATCTCATATTTACACGAATTCACGTGATAGAATATAATAGGTTGATTTCTGTCTCTGTTCGCTTTCGGTTCTTTAAAATTTCAATTGGCTGAATAGTTCAATTAAGATCGCATGTATTTATGGATAGCCTTCTCGCTGCAGGACTGGGTAATATAGCGAAATTGAAAAATTAGCATATTTTGCTGCCTGGTTATAGGAGTGCTAACATGATCTCATGACTCCCGGGGAAAATCAAGGAATGGCTCTATATATTGACATAATAACGTTAATTGATTTGAAACTTCAATTCGAAAAGTTATTCGATTGAGATTGCATTTTGATTGTTGTTTTCAATGTCTGTAAAAAATACCTGATGTCATCCGATGATATTTGGAGGAAAATATACTGCGCCCTAATCGCAAGAATTTCATGATTACACGAATTCATGTAATAGAATATAATAGGTTGATTTCTGTCTATGTTCGCTTTCGGTTTTTTAAAATTTCAATTGGCTGAACAGTTCAATTTAGATCGCATGTATTCATGAATAACTTGCTCGCTGCAGGACTGGGTAATATTTAGAGATTAAAAAATCAGCATATTTTGCTGCGTGGTTGTAGGAGTAATAAAATGATCTCATGACTCCTGGGAAAAATCAAGGAATGGCTCTATATATAGACCTAATAACGTTAATTGATTCCAAAATTTAATTCGAAAGGTTATTCTATTGAGATTTTATTTTGATTGATTTTTTCAATGTCTGTAAGAAATACCTGATGTCTTCAGATGATATTTTGGAAAAAATATACTGCGCCCCAATCGCAAGAATCTCATGATTACACGAATTCACGTGATAGAATATAATAGGTTGATGTCTGTCTCTGTTTGCTTCCGGTTTTCAAAAATTCCAATTGGTTGAATAGTTCAATTTAGATCGCATGTATCCATGGATAGCCTGCTCGCTGCAAGACTGGGTAATATTGCGGAATTAAAAAATTAGCATATTTTGCTGCGTAGTCATAAGAGTGCTAAAATGATCTCATGACTCCTAGGAACAATCAAGGAATAGCTCTATATATTGACATAATAACCTTAATTGATTTGAAAATTTAATTCGAAGAGTTATTCGATTAAGATTGCATTTTGATCGTTGTTTTCAATGTCTGTAAAAAATACCTGATGTCATCAGATGATATTTCGAGGAAAATATACTGCGCCCCAATCGCAAGAATTTCATGATTACACGAATTCATGTAATAGAATATAATAGGTTGATTTCTGTCTATGTTCGCTTTCGGTTATTTAAAATTTCAATTGGCTGAACAGTTCAATTTAGATCGCATGTATTCATGAATAACTTGCTCGCTGCAGGACTGGGTAATATTTAGAGATTAAAAAATCAGCATATTTTGCTGCGTGGTTGTAGGAGTGCTAAAATGATCTCATGACTCCTGGGAAAAATCAAGGAATGGCTATATATATAGACCTAATAACGTTAATTGATTCCAAAATTTAATTCGAAAGGTTATTCTATTGAGATTTTATTTTGATTGATTTTTTCAATGTCTGTAAGAAATACCTGATGTCTTCAGATGATATTTTGGAAAAAATATACTGCGCCCCAATCGCAAGAATCTCATGATTACACGAATTCACGTGATAGAATAAAATAGGTTGATATCTGTCTCTGTTTGCTTCCGGTTTTCAAAAATTCCAATTGGTTGAATAGTTCAATTTAGATCGCATGTATTCATGGATAGCCTGCTCGCTGCAGGACTGGGTAATATTGCGAAATTGAAAAATCAGCATATTTTGCTGCGTGGTTATAGAAGTGCTAAGATGATCCCATGACTCCTGGGAAAAATCAAGGAATAGCTCTATATATTGACATAATAACCTTAATTGATTTGAAAATTCAATTCGAAAAGTTATTCGATAGATATTGCTTTTTGATTGTTGTTTTCTATGTCTGTAAAAAGTACCTGATGTCTTTAGCGGATATTTCGGGAAAAATATACTGCGCCTCAATCGCAAGAATCTCATGATTACACGAATTCATGTAATAACATATGAGAGGTTGATTTCTGTCTCTGTTCGCTTTCGGTTTTTTGAAATTTCAATTCGCTGAACATTTCAATTTAGATCGCATGTATTCATGAATAACTTGCTCGCTGCAGGACTGGGTAATATTTTGAGATTCAAAAATCAGCATATTTTACTGCGTTGTTATAGGAGTGCTAAAATGATCTTATGACTCCTGGGAAAAATCAAGGAATGGCTCTATATATTGACATAATAACGTTAACTGATTTGAAAATTCAATTTGAAAAACTATTCTATAGAGATTGCATTTCGATTGATGTTTTCAATTTCTGTAAGAAATACCTGATGTCTTCAGATGATATTTCGGGAAAAATATACTGCGCCCCAATCGCAAGAATCTCATAATTACACGAATTCACGTGATAGAATATAATAGGTTGATATCTGTCTTTGTTCGCTTTCGGTTTTTGAAAATTCAAATTGGCTGAATAGTTCAATTAAGATCGCATGTATTCATGGATAGCCTGCTCGCTGCAGAACTGGGTAATATTGCGAAATTGAAAAATCAGCATATTTTGCTGCGTAGTTATAGGAGTGCGGAAATGATCTCATGACTCTCGGGGAAAATCAAGGAATGGCTCTATATATTGACATAATAACGTTAATTGATTTTAAAATTCAATTCGAAAAGTTATTCGATTGAGATTGCATTTTGATTGTTGTTTCCAATGTCTGTAAAAAATACCTGATGTCATCAGATGATATTTCGAGGAAAATATACTGCGCCCCAATCGCAAGAATTTCATTGTTACACGAATTCACGTGATAGAATATGAGAGGTTGATTTCCGTATCTTTTCGCTTTCTGTTATTTAAAATATTAATTCGCTGTATAGTTAAATTTAGATCGCAAGTATTCATGGATAACCTGCCCGCTACAGAACTTGGTAATATTGCAAAATTGAAAAATCAGCATATTTTGCTGCGTGGTTACGAGAGTGCTGAACCAAATTTATGACTCCTGGGAAAAATCAAGAAGTAGCTCTATACCTTGACATAATAACGTTAATTGATTTGAAAATTTAATTCGAAAAGTTATTTTATTGAGATTGAATTTTGATTGTTGTTTTCAATGTCTGTAAGAAGTACCTGATGTCTTTAGCGGATATTTCGGGAAAAATATACTGCGCCTCAATCGCAAGAATCTCATGAGTACACGAATTCATGTTATAGAATATGAGAGGTTGATTTCTGTCTCTGTTCGCTTTCGGTTTTTTAAAAATTCAATTCGCTGAACAGTTCAATTTAGATCGCATGTATTCATGAATAACTTGCTCGCTGAAGGACTGGGTAATAGTGTGAGATTCAAAAATCAGCATATTTTGCTGCGTTGTTATAGGAGTGCTAAAATGATCTTATGACTCCTGGGAAAAATCAAGGAATGGCTCTATATATTGACATAATAACGTTAACTGATTTGAAAATTCAATTTGAAAAACTATTCTATTGAGATTGCATTATGATTGATGTTTTCAATTTCTGTAAGAAATACCTGATGTCTTCAGATGATATTTCGGGAAAAATATACTGCGCCTCAATCGCAAGAATCTCATGATTACACGAATTCATGTAATAGAATATGAGAGGTTGATTTCTGTCTCTGTTCGCTTTCGGTTTTTTAAAATTTCAATTGGCTAAATAGTTCAATTGAGATTGCATGTATTCATTGATAACCTGCTCGCTGCAGGACTGGGTACGATTGTGAGATTGAAAAATCAGCATATTTTGCTGCGTGGTTATGAGAGTGCTAAAATGATCTCATGACTCCTGGGAAAAATCAAGGAATGGCTCTATATATAGAGACCTAATAACGTTAATTGATTCCAAAATTTAATTCGAAAAGTTATTCTATTGAGATTGCATTTTGATTGTCTTTTTCAATGTCTGTAAGAAATACCTGATGTCTTCAAATGATATTTCGGGAAAAATATACTGCGCCCCAATCGCTAGAATCTCATATTTACACGAATTCACGTGATAGAATATCATAGGTTGATTTCTGTCTCTGTTCGCTTTCGGTTTTTTAAAATTTCAATTAGCTGAATAGTTCAATTTAGATCGCATGTATCCATGGATAGCCTGCTCGCTGCAAGACTGGGTAATATTGCGAAATTGAAAAATTAGCATATTTTGCTGCGTAGTCATAAGAGTGCTAAAATGATCTCATGACTCCTGGGAACAATCAAGGAATAGCTCTATATATTGACATTATAACCTTAATTGATTTAAAAATTTAATGCGAAGAGTTATTCGATTGAGATTGCATTTTGATTGTTGTTTTCAATGTCTGTAAAAAATACCTGATGTCATCAGACGATATTTCGAGGAAAATATACTGCGCTCCAATCGCAAGAATTTCATGATTACACGAAGTCACGTGATAGAATATAAGAGGTTGATTTCTGTCTCTGTTCGCTTTCGGTTTTTTAAAATTTCAATTGGCTGAACAGTTCAATTTAGATTGCATGTTTTCATGAATAACTTGCTCGCTGCAGGACTGGGTAATATTGTGAGATTAAAAAATCAGCATATTTTGCTGCTCGGTTGTAGGAGTGCTAAAATGATCTCATGACTCCTGGGAAAAATCAAGGAATGGCTCTATATATAGACCTAATAACGTTAATTGATTCCAAAATTTAATTCGAAAAGTTATTCTTTTGAGATTTTATTTTGATTGATGTTTTCAATGTCTGTAAGAAATACCTGACGTCTTCAAATGATATTTCGGAAAAAATATACTGCGCCCCAATCGCAAGAATCTCATGATTACACGAATTCACGTGATAGAATATAATAGGTTGATGTCTGTCTCTGTTCGCTTCCGGTTTTCTAAAATTTCAATTAGTTGAATAGTTCAATTTAGATCGCATGTATTCATGGATAGCCTGCTCGCTGCAGGACTTGGTAATATTGCAAAATTGAAAAAGCAGCATATTTTGCTGCGTGGTTACAAAAGTGCTGAAACAAATTCATGACTCCTGGGAAAAATCAAGGAGTAGCTCTATACCTTGACATAATAACGTTAATTGATTTGAAAATTTAATTCGAAAAGTTATTTTATTGAGATTGCATTTTGATTGTTGTTTTCAATGTCTGTAAGAAGTACCTGATGTCTTAAGCGGATATTTCGGGAAAAATATACTGCGCCCCAATCGCAAGAATCTCATGATTACACGAATTCACGTGATAGAATATAATAGGTTGATTTCTGTCTCTGTTCGCTTTCGGTTTTTTAAAATTTCAATTCGCTGAACAGTTCAATTTAGATCGCATGTCTTCATGAATAACTTGCTCGCTGCAGGACTGGGTAATATTGTGAGATTAAAAAATCAGCATATTTAGCTGCGTGGTTATAGGAGTGCTAAAATGATCTCATGACTCCTGGGAAAAATCAAGGAATGGCTCAATATATTGACATAATAACGTTAACTGTCTTGAAAATTTAATTTGAAAAACTATTCTATTGAGATTGCATTTTGATTGATGTTTTCAATTTCTGTAAGAAATACCTGATGTCTTCAGATGATATTTCGGGAAAAATATACTGCGCCCCAATCGCAAGAATCTCATGATTACACGAATTCACGTAATACAATATAAGAGGTTGATGTCGGTCTCTTTTCGCTTTCGGTTTTCTAAAATTTCAATTGGCTGAATAGTTCAATTTAGATCGCATGTATTCATGGATAGCCTGCTCACTGCAGGACTGAGTAATATTGCGAAATTGAAAAATTAGCATATATTGCTGCGTGGTTATAAGAGTGCTAAAATGATGTCATGACTCCCGGGGAAAATCACGGAATGGCTCTATATATTGACATAATAACGTTAATTGATAAAAAAATTCAATCCGAAAAGTTATTCGATTGAGATTGCATTTTGATTGTTGTTTTTAATGTCTGTAAAAAATACCTGATGTCAGCGGATGATATTTCGAGGAAAATGTACTGCGCCATAATCGCAAGAATTTCATGATTACACGAATTCACGTGATAGAATATAAGAGGTTGATTTCCGTATCTATTCGCTTTCGGTTATTTTAAATTTTAATTCGCTGAATAGTTAAATTTAGATCGCAAGTATTATGGATAACCTGCCCGCTACAGAACTTGGTAATATTGCAAAATTGAAAAATCAACATATTTTGCTGCGTGGTTACAAGAGTGCTGAAACGATTTCATGAATCCTGGGAAAAATCAAGGAGTAGCTCTATACCTTGACATAATAACGGTAATTGATTTGAAAATTGAATTCGAAAAGTTATTTTATTGAGATTGCATTTTAATTGTTGTTTTCAATGTCTGTAAGAAGAACCTGATGTCTTTAGCAGATATTTTGGGAAAAATATACTGCGCTTCAATCGCAAGCATCTCATGATTACACGAATTCATGTAATAGAATATGAGAGGTTGATTTCTGTCTCTGTTCGCTTTCGGTTTTTTAAAATTTCAATTAGCTGAATTATTAAATTAAGATCGCATGTATATATGGATAGCCTGGTCGCTGCAGGACTAGGTAATATTGCGAAATTAAAAAATTAGCATATTTTGCTGCGTGGTTATAAGACTGCTAAACGATCTCATGACTCCTGGGAAAAATCAAGGAATGGCTCTATATATTGACATAATAACCTTAATTGATTTGAAAATTCAATTCGAAAAGTTATTCGATTGAGATTGCATTCGGTTGTCTTTTTCAATGTCTGTAAGAAATTCCTGATGTCTTCAGATGATATTTCGTGAAAAATATACTGCGCCCCAATCGCAAGAATCTCATGATTACACGAATTCACGTGATAGAATATAATAGGTTGATTTCTGTCTCTGTTCGCTTTCGGTTTTTCAAAATTTCTATTCGCTAAACAGTTCAATTTGGATCGCATGTCTTCATGAATAACTTGCTCGCTGCAGGACTGGGTAATATTGTGAGATAAATAAATCAGCATATTTTGCTGCGTGGTTATAGAAGTACTAAAATGATTTCATGACTCCTGAAGAAAATTAAGGAATGGCTCTATACCTTGACATAATAACGTTAATTGATTTGAAAATTTAATTCGAAAAGTTATTTTATTGAGATTGCATTTGGATTGTTGTTTTCAATGTCTGTAAGAAGTACCTGATGTCTTTAGCGGATATTTCGGGAAAAATATACTGCGCCTCAATCGCAAGAAACTCATGATTATCCGAATTCATGTAATAGAATATGATAGGTTGATTTCTGTCTCTGTTCGCTTCCGGTTTTTTAAAATTTCAATTGGCTAAATAGTTCAATTTAGATCGCATGTATTCATGGATAACCTGCTCGCTGCAGGACTGGGTAATATTGTAAGATTGAAAAATCAGCATATTTTGCTGCTTGGTTATGAGAGTTCTAAAATGATCTCATGAATCCTGGGAAAAATCAAGGAATGGCTCTATATATAGAGACCTAATAACGTTAATTGATTCCAAAATTAAATTCGAAAAGTTATTCTATTGAGATTGCATTTTCATTGTCTTTTTCAATGTCTGTAAGAAATACCTGATGTCTTCAGATGATATTTCGTGAAAAAAATACTGCGCCTTAATCGCAAGAATCTCATGATTACACGAATTCACGTGATAGAATATAATAGGTTGATTTCTGTCTTTGTTCGCTTTCGGTTTTTTAAAATTTCAATTGGCTGACTAGTTAAATTTAGATCGCATGTATCCACGGATAGCCTGCTCGCTGCAGAATTGAGTTATATTGCGAAATTGAAAAATCAGCATATTTTGCTGCGTAGTTATAGGAGTGCTGAAATGATCTCATGACTGCCGGGGAAAATCAAGGAATGGCTCTATATATTGACATAATAACGTTAATTGATTTGAAAATTCAATTCGAAAAGTTATTCGATTTAGATTGCATTTTGATTGTTGTACTCAATGTCTGTAAAAAATACCTGATGTCATCAGATGATATTTCGAGGAAAAAATACTGCGCCCCAATCGCAAGAATTTCATGATTACACGAATTCACGTGATAGAATATGAGAGGTTGATTTCCGTATCTATTCGCTGTCGGTTATTTAAAATTTTAATTCGCTGAATAGTTTAATTTAGATCGCAAGTATTCATGGATAACCTGCCCGCTACAGGACTGGATAATATTGTGAGATTCAAAAATCAGCATTTTTTGCTGCGTGGTTATAGGAGTGCTAAAATGATCTCATGACTCCCGGGGAAAATCAAGGAATTGCTCTATATATTGACATAATAACGTTAATTGATTTGAAAATTTAATTCGAAGAGTTATTCGATTTAGATTGCATTTTGATTGTTGTACTCAATGTCTGTAAAAAATACCTGATGTCATCAGATGATATTTCGAGGAAAAAATACTGCGCCCCAATCGCAAGAATTTCATGATTACACGAATTCACGTGATAGAATATGAGAGGTTGATTTCCGTATCTTTTCGCTTTCTGTTATTTAAAATATTAATTCGCTTAATAGTTAAATTTAGATCGCATGTATTCATGAATAACTTGCTCGCTGCAGGACTGTGTAAAAGTGTGAGATTCAAAAATCAGCATATTTTGCTGCGTGGTTACGAGAGTGCTGAACCAAATTCATGACTCCTGGGAAAAATCAAGGAGTAGCTCTATACCTTGACATAATAACGTTAATTGATTTGAAAATTTAATTCGAAAAGTTATTTTATTGAGATTGCATTTTGATTGTTGTTTTCAATGTCTGTAAGAAGTACCTGATGTCTTTAGCGGATATTTCGGGAAAAATATACTGCGCCTCAATCGCAAGAATCTCATGAGTACACGAATTCATGTAATAGAATATGAGAGGTTGATTTCTGTCTCTGTTCGCTTTCGGTTTTTTAAAATTTCAATTCGCTGAACAGTTCAATTTAGATCGCATGTATTCATTGATAACCTGCTCGCTGCAGGACTGGGTACGATTGTGAGATTGAAAAATCAGCATATTTTGCTGCGTGGTTATGAGAGTGCTAAAATGATCTCATGACTCCTGGGAAAAATCAAGGAATGGCTCTATATATAGAGACCTAATAACGTTAATTGATTCCAAAATTTAATTCGAAAAGTTATTCTATTGAGATTGCATTTTGATTGTCTTTTTCAATGTCTGTAAGAAATACCTGATGTCTTCAAATGATATTTCGGGAAAAATATACTGCGCCCCAATCGCTAGAATCTCATATTTACACGAATTCACGTGATAGAATATAATAGGTTGATTTCTGTCTCTGTTCGCTTTCGGTTCTTTAAAATTTCAATTGGCTGAATAGTTCAATTAAGATCGCATGTATTTATGGATAGCCTTCTCGCTGCAGGACTGGGTAATATAGCGAAATTGAAAAATTAGCATATTTTGCTGCCTGGTTATAGGAGTGCTAACATGATCTCATGACTCCCGGGGAAAATCAAGGAATGGCTCTATATATTGACATAATAACGTTAATTGATTTGAAACTTCAATTCGAAAAGTTATTCGATTGAGATTGCATTTTGATTGTTGTTTTCAATGTCTGTAAAAAATACCTGATGTCATCCGATGATATTTGGAGGAAAATATACTGCGCCCTAATCGCAAGAATTTCATGATTACACGAATTCATGTAATAGAATATAATAGGTTGATTTCTGTCTATGTTCGCTTTCGGTTTTTTAAAATTTCAATTGGCTGAACAGTTCAATTTAGATCGCATGTATTCATGAATAACTTGCTCGCTGCAGGACTGGGTAATATTTAGAGATTAAAAAATCAGCATATTTTGCTGCGTGGTTGTAGGAGTAATAAAATGATCTCATGACTCCTGGGAAAAATCAAGGAATGGCTCTATATATAGACCTAATAACGTTAATTGATTCCAAAATTTAATTCGAAAGGTTATTCTATTGAGATTTTATTTTGATTGATTTTTTCAATGTCTGTAAGAAATACCTGATGTCTTCAGATGATATTTTGGAAAAAATATACTGCGCCCCAATCGCAAGAATCTCATGATTACACGAATTCACGTGATAGAATATAATAGGTTGATGTCTGTCTCTGTTTGCTTCCGGTTTTCAAAAATTCCAATTGGTTGAATAGTTCAATTTAGATCGCATGTATCCATGGATAGCCTGCTCGCTGCAAGACTGGGTAATATTGCGGAATTAAAAAATTAGCATATTTTGCTGCGTAGTCATAAGAGTGCTAAAATGATCTCATGACTCCTAGGAACAATCAAGGAATAGCTCTATATATTGACATAATAACCTTAATTGATTTGAAAATTTAATTCGAAGAGTTATTCGATTAAGATTGCATTTTGATCGTTGTTTTCAATGTCTGTAAAAAATACCTGATGTCATCAGATGATATTTCGAGGAAAATATACTGCGCCCCAATCGCAAGAATTTCATGATTACACGAATTCATGTAATAGAATATAATAGGTTGATTTCTGTCTATGTTCGCTTTCGGTTATTTAAAATTTCAATTGGCTGAACAGTTCAATTTAGATCGCATGTATTCATGAATAACTTGCTCGCTGCAGGACTGGGTAATATTTAGAGATTAAAAAATCAGCATATTTTGCTGCGTGGTTGTAGGAGTGCTAAAATGATCTCATGACTCCTGGGAAAAATCAAGGAATGGCTATATATATAGACCTAATAACGTTAATTGATTCCAAAATTTAATTCGAAAGGTTATTCTATTGAGATTTTATTTTGATTGATTTTTTCAATGTCTGTAAGAAATACCTGATGTCTTCAGATGATATTTTGGAAAAAATATACTGCGCCCCAATCGCAAGAATCTCATGATTACACGAATTCACGTGATAGAATAAAATAGGTTGATATCTGTCTCTGTTTGCTTCCGGTTTTCAAAAATTCCAATTGGTTGAATAGTTCAATTTAGATCGCATGTATTCATGGATAGCCTGCTCGCTGCAGGACTGGGTAATATTGCGAAATTGAAAAATCAGCATATTTTGCTGCGTGGTTATAGAAGTGCTAAGATGATCCCATGACTCCTGGGAAAAATCAAGGAATAGCTCTATATATTGACATAATAACCTTAATTGATTTGAAAATTCAATTCGAAAAGTTATTCGATAGATATTGCTTTTTGATTGTTGTTTTCTATGTCTGTAAAAAGTACCTGATGTCTTTAGCGGATATTTCGGGAAAAATATACTGCGCCTCAATCGCAAGAATCTCATGATTACACGAATTCATGTAATAACATATGAGAGGTTGATTTCTGTCTCTGTTCGCTTTCGGTTTTTTGAAATTTCAATTCGCTGAACATTTCAATTTAGATCGCATGTATTCATGAATAACTTGCTCGCTGCAGGACTGGGTAATATTTTGAGATTCAAAAATCAGCATATTTTACTGCGTTGTTATAGGAGTGCTAAAATGATCTTATGACTCCTGGGAAAAATCAAGGAATGGCTCTATATATTGACATAATAACGTTAACTGATTTGAAAATTCAATTTGAAAAACTATTCTATAGAGATTGCATTTCGATTGATGTTTTCAATTTCTGTAAGAAATACCTGATGTCTTCAGATGATATTTCGGGAAAAATATACTGCGCCCCAATCGCAAGAATCTCATAATTACACGAATTCACGTGATAGAATATAATAGGTTGATATCTGTCTTTGTTCGCTTTCGGTTTTTGAAAATTCAAATTGGCTGAATAGTTCAATTAAGATCGCATGTATTCATGGATAGCCTGCTCGCTGCAGAACTGGGTAATATTGCGAAATTGAAAAATCAGCATATTTTGCTGCGTAGTTATAGGAGTGCGGAAATGATCTCATGACTCTCGGGGAAAATCAAGGAATGGCTCTATATATTGACATAATAACGTTAATTGATTTTAAAATTCAATTCGAAAAGTTATTCGATTGAGATTGCATTTTGATTGTTGTTTCCAATGTCTGTAAAAAATACCTGATGTCATCAGATGATATTTCGAGGAAAATATACTGCGCCCCAATCGCAAGAATTTCATTGTTACACGAATTCACGTGATAGAATATGAGAGGTTGATTTCCGTATCTTTTCGCTTTCTGTTATTTAAAATATTAATTCGCTGTATAGTTAAATTTAGATCGCAAGTATTCATGGATAACCTGCCCGCTACAGAACTTGGTAATATTGCAAAATTGAAAAATCAGCATATTTTGCTGCGTGGTTACGAGAGTGCTGAACCAAATTTATGACTCCTGGGAAAAATCAAGAAGTAGCTCTATACCTTGACATAATAACGTTAATTGATTTGAAAATTTAATTCGAAAAGTTATTTTATTGAGATTGAATTTTGATTGTTGTTTTCAATGTCTGTAAGAAGTACCTGATGTCTTTAGCGGATATTTCGGGAAAAATATACTGCGCCTCAATCGCAAGAATCTCATGAGTACACGAATTCATGTTATAGAATATGAGAGGTTGATTTCTGTCTCTGTTCGCTTTCGGTTTTTTAAAAATTCAATTCGCTGAACAGTTCAATTTAGATCGCATGTATTCATGAATAACTTGCTCGCTGAAGGACTGGGTAATAGTGTGAGATTCAAAAATCAGCATATTTTGCTGCGTTGTTATAGGAGTGCTAAAATGATCTTATGACTCCTGGGAAAAATCAAGGAATGGCTCTATATATTGACATAATAACGTTAACTGATTTGAAAATTCAATTTGAAAAACTATTCTATTGAGATTGCATTATGATTGATGTTTTCAATTTCTGTAAGAAATACCTGATGTCTTCAGATGATATTTCGGGAAAAATATACTGCGCCTCAATCGCAAGAATCTCATGATTACACGAATTCATGTAATAGAATATGAGAGGTTGATTTCTGTCTCTGTTCGCTTTCGGTTTTTTAAAATTTCAATTGGCTAAATAGTTCAATTGAGATTGCATGTATTCATTGATAACCTGCTCGCTGCAGGACTGGGTACGATTGTGAGATTGAAAAATCAGCATATTTTGCTGCGTGGTTATGAGAGTGCTAAAATGATCTCATGACTCCTGGGAAAAATCAAGGAATGGCTCTATATATAGAGACCTAATAACGTTAATTGATTCCAAAATTTAATTCGAAAAGTTATTCTATTGAGATTGCATTTTGATTGTCTTTTTCAATGTCTGTAAGAAATACCTGATGTCTTCAAATGATATTTCGGGAAAAATATACTGCGCCCCAATCGCTAGAATCTCATATTTACACGAATTCACGTGATAGAATATCATAGGTTGATTTCTGTCTCTGTTCGCTTTCGGTTTTTTAAAATTTCAATTAGCTGAATAGTTCAATTTAGATCGCATGTATCCATGGATAGCCTGCTCGCTGCAAGACTGGGTAATATTGCGAAATTGAAAAATTAGCATATTTTGCTGCGTAGTCATAAGAGTGCTAAAATGATCTCATGACTCCTGGGAACAATCAAGGAATAGCTCTATATATTGACATTATAACCTTAATTGATTTAAAAATTTAATGCGAAGAGTTATTCGATTGAGATTGCATTTTGATTGTTGTTTTCAATGTCTGTAAAAAATACCTGATGTCATCAGACGATATTTCGAGGAAAATATACTGCGCTCCAATCGCAAGAATTTCATGATTACACGAAGTCACGTGATAGAATATAAGAGGTTGATTTCTGTCTCTGTTCGCTTTCGGTTTTTTAAAATTTCAATTGGCTGAACAGTTCAATTTAGATTGCATGTTTTCATGAATAACTTGCTCGCTGCAGGACTGGGTAATATTGTGAGATTAAAAAATCAGCATATTTTGCTGCTCGGTTGTAGGAGTGCTAAAATGATCTCATGACTCCTGGGAAAAATCAAGGAATGGCTCTATATATAGACCTAATAACGTTAATTGATTCCAAAATTTAATTCGAAAAGTTATTCTTTTGAGATTTTATTTTGATTGATGTTTTCAATGTCTGTAAGAAATACCTGACGTCTTCAAATGATATTTCGGAAAAAATATACTGCGCCCCAATCGCAAGAATCTCATGATTACACGAATTCACGTGATAGAATATAATAGGTTGATGTCTGTCTCTGTTCGCTTCCGGTTTTCTAAAATTTCAATTAGTTGAATAGTTCAATTTAGATCGCATGTATTCATGGATAGCCTGCTCGCTGCAGGACTTGGTAATATTGCAAAATTGAAAAAGCAGCATATTTTGCTGCGTGGTTACAAAAGTGCTGAAACAAATTCATGACTCCTGGGAAAAATCAAGGAGTAGCTCTATACCTTGACATAATAACGTTAATTGATTTGAAAATTTAATTCGAAAAGTTATTTTATTGAGATTGCATTTTGATTGTTGTTTTCAATGTCTGTAAGAAGTACCTGATGTCTTAAGCGGATATTTCGGGAAAAATATACTGCGCCCCAATCGCAAGAATCTCATGATTACACGAATTCACGTGATAGAATATAATAGGTTGATTTCTGTCTCTGTTCGCTTTCGGTTTTTTAAAATTTCAATTCGCTGAACAGTTCAATTTAGATCGCATGTCTTCATGAATAACTTGCTCGCTGCAGGACTGGGTAATATTGTGAGATTAAAAAATCAGCATATTTAGCTGCGTGGTTATAGGAGTGCTAAAATGATCTCATGACTCCTGGGAAAAATCAAGGAATGGCTCAATATATTGACATAATAACGTTAACTGTCTTGAAAATTTAATTTGAAAAACTATTCTATTGAGATTGCATTTTGATTGATGTTTTCAATTTCTGTAAGAAATACCTGATGTCTTCAGATGATATTTCGGGAAAAATATACTGCGCCCCAATCGCAAGAATCTCATGATTACACGAATTCACGTAATACAATATAAGAGGTTGATGTCTGTCTCTTTTCGCTTTCGGTTTTCTAAAATTTCAATTGGCTGAATAGTTCAATTTAGATCGCATGTATTCATGGATAGCCTGCTCACTGCAGGACTGAGTAATATTGCGAAATTGAAAAATTAGCATATATTGCTGCGTGGTTATAAGAGTGCTAAAATGATGTCATGACTCCCGGGGAAAATCACGGAATGGCTCTATATATTGACATAATAACGTTAATTGATAAAAAAATTCAATCCGAAAAGTTATTCGATTGAGATTGCATTTTGATTGTTGTTTTTAATGTCTGTAAAAAATACCTGATGTCAGCGGATGATATTTCGAGGAAAATGTACTGCGCCATAATCGCAAGAATTTCATGATTACACGAATTCACGTGATAGAATATAAGAGGTTGATTTCCGTATCTATTCGCTTTCGGTTATTTTAAATTTTAATTCGCTGAATAGTTAAATTTAGATCGCAAGTATTATGGATAACCTGCCCGCTACAGAACTTGGTAATATTGCAAAATTGAAAAATCAACATATTTTGCTGCGTGGTTACAAGAGTGCTGAAACGATTTCATGAATCCTGGGAAAAATCAAGGAGTAGCTCTATACCTTGACATAATAACGGTAATTGATTTGAAAATTGAATTCGAAAAGTTATTTTATTGAGATTGCATTTTAATTGTTGTTTTCAATGTCTGTAAGAAGAACCTGATGTCTTTAGCAGATATTTTGGGAAAAATATACTGCGCTTCAATCGCAAGCATCTCATGATTACACGAATTCATGTAATAGAATATGAGAGGTTGATTTCTGTCTCTGTTCGCTTTCGGTTTTTTAAAATTTCAATTAGCTGAATTATTAAATTAAGATCGCATGTATATATGGATAGCCTGGTCGCTGCAGGACTAGGTAATATTGCGAAATTAAAAAATTAGCATATTTTGCTGCGTGGTTATAAGACTGCTAAACGATCTCATGACTCCTGGGAAAAATCAAGGAATGGCTCTATATATTGACATAATAACCTTAATTGATTTGAAAATTCAATTCGAAAAGTTATTCGATTGAGATTGCATTCGGTTGTCTTTTTCAATGTCTGTAAGAAATTCCTGATGTCTTCAGATGATATTTCGTGAAAAATATACTGCGCCCCAATCGCAAGAATCTCATGATTACACGAATTCACGTGATAGAATATAATAGGTTGATTTCTGTCTCTGTTCGCTTTCGGTTTTTCAAAATTTCTATTCGCTAAACAGTTCAATTTGGATCGCATGTCTTCATGAATAACTTGCTCGCTGCAGGACTGGGTAATATTGTGAGATAAATAAATCAGCATATTTTGCTGCGTGGTTATAGAAGTGCTAAAATGATTTCATGACTCCTGAAGAAAATTAAGGAATGGCTCTATACCTTGACATAATAACGTTAATTGATTTGAAAATTTAATTCGAAAAGTTATTTTATTGAGATTGCATTTGGATTGTTGTTTTCAATGTCTGTAAGAAGTACCTGATGTCTTTAGCGGATATTTCGGGAAAAATATACTGCGCCTCAATCGCAAGAAACTCATGATTATCCGAATTCATGTAATAGAATATGATAGGTTGATTTCTGTCTCTGTTCGCTTCCGGTTTTTTAAAATTTCAATTGGCTAAATAGTTCAATTTAGATCGCATGTATTCATGGATAACCTGCTCGCTGCAGGACTGGGTAATATTGTAAGATTGAAAAATCAGCATATTTTGCTGCTTGGTTATGAGAGTTCTAAAATGATCTCATGAATCCTGGGAAAAATCAAGGAATGGCTCTATATATAGAGACCTAATAACGTTAATTGATTCCAAAATTAAATTCGAAAAGTTATTCTATTGAGATTGCATTTTCATTGTCTTTTTCAATGTCTGTAAGAAATACCTGATGTCTTCAGATGATATTTCGTGAAAAAAATACTGCGCCTTAATCGCAAGAATCTCATGATTACACGAATTCACGTGATAGAATATAATAGGTTGATTTCTGTCTTTGTTCGCTTTCGGTTTTTTAAAATTTCAATTGGCTGACTAGTTAAATTTAGATCGCATGTATCCACGGATAGCCTGCTCGCTGCAGAATTGAGTTATATTGCGAAATTGAAAAATCAGCATATTTTGCTGCGTAGTTATAGGAGTGCTGAAATGATCTCATGACTGCCGGGGAAAATCAAGGAATGGCTCTATATATTGACATAATAACGTTAATTGATTTGAAAATTCAATTCGAAAAGTTATTCGATTTAGATTGCATTTTGATTGTTGTACTCAATGTCTGTAAAAAATACCTGATGTCATCAGATGATATTTCGAGGAAAAAATACTGCGCCCCAATCGCAAGAATTTCATGATTACACGAATTCACGTGATAGAATATGAGAGGTTGATTTCCGTATCTATTCGCTGTCGGTTATTTAAAATTTTAATTCGCTGAATAGTTTAATTTAGATCGCAAGTATTCATGGATAACCTGCCCGCTACAGGACTGGATAATATTGTGAGATTCAAAAATCAGCATTTTTTGCTGCGTGGTTATAGGAGTGCTAAAATGATCTCATGACTCCCGGGGAAAATCAAGGAATTGCTCTATATATTGACATAATAACGTTAATTGATTTGAAAATTTAATTCGAAGAGTTATTCGATTTATATTGCATTTTGATTGTTGTACTCAATGTCTGTAAAAAATACCTGATGTCATCAGATGATATTTCGAGGAAAAAATACTGCGCCCCAATCGCAAGAATTTCATGATTACACGAATTCACGTGATAGAATATGAGAGGTTGATTTCCGTATCTTTTCGCTTTCTGTTATTTAAAATATTAATTCGCTTAATAGTTAAATTTAGATCGCATGTATTCATGAATAACTTGCTCGCTGCAGGACTGTGTAAAAGTGTGAGATTCAAAAATCAGCATATTTTGCTGCGTGGTTACGAGAGTGCTGAACCAAATTCATGACTCCTGGGAAAAATCAAGGAGTAGCTCTATACCTTGACATAATAACGTTAATTGATTTGAAAATTTAATTCGAAAAGTTATTTTATTGAGATTGCATTTTGATTGTTGTTTTCAATGTCTGTAAGAAGTACCTGATGTCTTTAGCGGATATTTCGGGAAAAATATACTGCGCCTCAATCGCAAGAATCTCATGAGTACACGAATTCATGTAATAGAATATGAGAGGTTGATTTCTGTCTCTGTTCGCTTTCGGTTTTTTAAAATTTCAATTCGCTGAACAGTTCAATTTAGATCGCATGTATTCATGAATAACTTGCTCGCTGCAGGACTGGGTAAAAGTGTGAGATTCAAAAATCAGCATATTTTGCTGCGTTGTTATAGGAGTGCTAAAATGATCTTATGACTCCTGGGAAAAATCAAGGAATGGCTCTATATATTGACATAATAACGTTAACTGATTTGAAAATTCAATTTTAAAAACTATTCTATTGAGATTGCATTATGATTGATGTTTTCGATTTCTGTAAGAAATACCTGATGTCTTCAGATGATATTTCGGAAAAAATATACTGCGCCTCAATCGCAAGAATCTCATGATTACACGAATTCATGTAATAGAATATGAGAGGTTGATTTCTGTCTCTGTTCGCTTTCGGTTTTTTAAAATTTCAATTGGCTAAATAGTTCAATTGAGATCGCATGTATTCATTGATAACCTGCTCGCTGCAGGACTGGGTAAGATTAAGAGATTGAAAAATCAGCATATTTTGCTGCGTGGTTATGAGAGTGCTAAAATGATCTCATGACTCCTGGGAAAAATCAAGGAATGGCTCTATATATAGAGACCTAATAACGTTAATTGATTCCAAAATTTAATTCGAAAAGTTATTCTATTGAGATTGCATTTTGATTGTCTTTTTCAATGTCTGTAAGAAATACCTGATGTTTTCAGATGATATTTCGGAAAAAATATACTGCGCCCCAATCGCTAGAATCTCATGATTACACGAATTCACGTGATAGAATAACATAGGTTGATTTCTGTCTCTGTTCGCTTTCTTTTTTTTAAAATTTTAATTAGCTGAATAGTTCAATTAAGATCGCATGTATATATGGATAGCCTGCTCGCTGCAGGACTAGGTAATATTGCGAAGTTGAAAAATTAGCATATTTTGCTGCGTGGTTATAAGACTGCTAAAATGATCTCATGACTCCTGGGAAAAATCAAGGAATGGCTCTATATATTGACATAATAACCTTAATTGATTTGAAAATTCAATTCGAAAAGTTATTCGATTGAGATTGCATTTGGTTGTCTTTTTCAATGTCTGTAAGAAATTCCTGATGTCTTCAGATGATATTTCGTGAAAAATATACTGCGCCCTAATCGCAAGAATCTCATGATTACACGAATTCGCGTGATAGAATATAAGAGGTTGATTTCCGTATCTGTTCGCTTTCGGTTATTTAAAATTTCAATTCGCTGAATACTTAAATTTAGATCGCAAGTATTTATTAACACCTGCCCGCTACAGGACTTAGTAATATTGCAAAATTGAAATCAGCATATTTTGCTGCGTGGTTATAAGAGTGCTGAAACAAATTCATGACTTCTGGGAAAAATCAAGGAGTAGCTCTATACCTTGACATAATAACGTTAATTGATTTGAAAATTTAAATCAAATAGTTATTTTATTGAGATTACATTTTGATTGTCGTTTTCAATGTCTGTAAGAAGTACCTGATGTCTTTAGCGGATATTTCGGGAAAAATATACTGCGCCTCAATCGCAAGAATTTCATGATTACACGAATTCATGTGATAGAATATGAGAGATTGATTTCTGTCTCTGTTCGCTTTCGGTTTTTTAAAATTTCAATAGGCTAAATAGTTCAATTTAGATCGCATGTATTCATGGATAACCTGCTCGCTGCAGGACTGGGTGATATTGTGAGATTAAAAATCAGCATATTTTGCTGCGTGGTTATAGGAGTGCTGAAATGATCTCATGACTCCTAGGAAAAATCAAGGAGTAGCTCTATACCTTCACATAATAACGTTAATTGATTGGAAAATTTAATTTGAAAAACTATTCTATTGAGATTGCATTTTGATTAATGTTTTCAATGTCTGTAAACAATACCTGATGTCTTCAGATGATATTTCGGGAAAAATATACTGCGCCCCAATCGCAAGAATTTCATGATTACACGAATTCACGAAATACAATATAATAGGTTGATGTCTGTCTCTGTTCGCTTTCGGTTTTCTAAAATTTCAATTGGCTGAATGGTTTAATTCAGATCGCATGTATTCATGGATAGCCTGCTCGCTGCAGGACTGGGTAATATTGCGAAATTGAAAAATAAGTATATTTTGCTCCGTGGTTATAGGAGTGCTAAAATGATCTCATGACTCCAGGGGAAAATCAAGGAATGGCTCTATATATTGACATAATAACGTTAATTGATTTAAGAATTCAATTCGAAAAGTTATTCCATTGAGATTGCATTTTGATTGTTGTTTTCAATGTCTGTAGAAAATACCTGATGTCATCAGATGATCTTTCGAGGAAAATATACCGCGCCCCAATCGCAAGAATTTCATGATAACACGAATTCACGTGATAGAATATAAGAGGTTGATTTCCGTATCTATTCGCTTTCGGTTATTAAAAATTTTAATTCGCTGAATAGTTAAATTTAGATTGCACGTATTTATGGATAACCTGCCCGCTACAGGACTTAGTAATATTGCAAAATTGAAAACTCAGCATATATTGCTGCGTGGTTACAAAAGTGCTGAAACAAATTCATGACTCCTGGGAAAAATCAAGGAGTAGCTCTATACCTTGACATAATAACGCTAATTGATTTGAAAATTTAATTCGAAAAGTTATTTTATTGAGATTGCATTTTGATTAATGTTTTCAATGTCTGTAAGAAATACCTGATGTCTTCAGATGATATTTCGTGAAAAATATACTGCGCCCCAATCGCAAGAATCTCATGATTACACGAATTCACGTGATAGAATATGATAGGTTGATGTCTGTCTCTGTTCGCTTTCGGTTTTCTAAAATTTCAATTGGCTGAATAGTTTAATTTAGATCGCATGTATTCATGGATAGCCTGCTCGCTGCAGTACTGGGTATTATTGTGAGATTAAAAAATCAGCATATTTTGCTGCGTGGTTATAGGAGTGCTAAAATGATCTCATGACTACTGGGAAAAATCAAGGAATGGCTCTATATATAGACCTCATAACGTTAATTGATTCCAAAATTTAATTCGAAAAGTTATTCTATTGAGATTTTATTTTGATTGATGTTTTCAATGTCTGTAAGAAATACCTGATGTCTTCAGATGATATTTCGTGAAAAATATACTGCACCCCATCGAAAGAATCTCATGATTACACGAATTCACGTGATAGAATATGATAGGTTGATGTCTGTCTCTGTTCGCTTTCGGTTTTCTAAAATTTCAATTGGCTAAATAGTTCAATTGAGATCGCATGTATGCATTGATAACCTGCTCGCTGCAGGACTGGGTAATATTGTGAGATAAATAAATCAGCATATTTTGCTGCGTGGTTATAGAAGTGCTAAAATGATTTCATGACTCCTGGGGAAAATTAAGGAATGGCTCTATATATAGACCTAATAACGTTAATTGATTCCAAAATTTCATTCGAAAAGTTATTCTATTGAGATTTTATTTTGATTGATGTTTTCAATGTCTGTAAGAAATACCTGATGTCTTCAGATGATATTTCGTGAAAAATATACTGCACCCCAATCGCTAGAATCTCATGTTTACACGAATTCACGTGATAGAATATCATAGGTTGATTTCTGTCTCTGTTCGCTTTCGGTTTTTTAAAATTTCAATTAGCTGAATAGTTAAATTTAGATCGCATGTATCCATGGATAGCCTGCTCGCTGCAAGTCTGGGTAATATTGCGAAATTGAAAAATTAGCATATTTTGCTGCGTAGTCATAAGAGTGCTAAAATGATCTCATGACTCCTGGGAACAATCAAGGAATAGCTCTATATATTGACATTATAACCTTAATTGATTTGAAAATTTAATTCGAAGTGTTATTCGATTGAGATTGCATTTTGATTGTTGTTTTCAATGTCTGTAAAAAATACCTGATGTCATCAGATGATATTTCGAGGAAAATATACTGCGCTCCAATCGCAAGAATTTCATGATTACACGAAGTCACGTGATAGAATATAAGAGGTTGATTTCTGTCTCTGTTCGCTTTCGGTTTTTTAAAATTTCAATTCGCTGAACAGTTCAATTTAGATCGCATGTATTCATGAATAACTTGCTCGCTGCAGGACTGGGTAAAAGTGTGAGATTCAAAAATCAGCATATTTTGCTGCGTTGTTATAGGAGTGCTAAAATGATCTTATGACTCCTGGGAAAAATCAAGGAATGGCTCTATATATTGACATAATAACGTTAACTGATTTGAAAATTCAATTTTAAAAACTATTCTATTGAGATTGCATTATGATTGATGTTTTCGATTTCTGTAAGAAATACCTGATGTCTTCAGATGATATTTCGGAAAAAATATACTGCGCCTCAATCGCAAGAATCTCATGATTACCCGAATTCATGTAATAGAATATGAGAGGTGGATTTCTGTCTCTGTTCGCTTTCGGTTTTTCCAAATTTCAATTGGCTGAACAGTTCAATTTAGATAGCATGTATTCATGAGTAACTTGCTAACTGCAGGACTAGGTAATATTGTGAGATTAAAAAATCAGCGTATTTTGCTGCGTGGTTATAGGAGTGCTAAAATGATCTCATGACTCCTGGGAAAAATCAAGGAATGGTTCTATATATAGAGACCTAATAACGTTAATTGATACCAAAATTTAATTCGAAAAGTTATTCTATTCAGATTGCATTTTGATTGTCTTTTTCAATGTCTGTAAGAAATACCTGATGTATTCAGATGATATTTCGTGAAAAATATACTGCGCCCCAATCGCAAGAATTTCATGATTACACGAATTCACGTGATAGAATATAAGAGGTTGATTTCCGTATCTGTTCGCTTCCGGTTATTTAAAATTTTAAGTTGCTGAATAGTTAAATTTAGATCGCAAGTATTTATGGATAACCTACCCGCTACAGGACTTGGTAATATTGCAAAATTGGAAAATGAGCATATTTCGCTGCGTGGTTACAAGAGTGCTGAAACAAATTCTTGACTCCTGGGAAAAATCAAGGAGGAGCTCTATACCTCGACATAATAACGTTAATTGATGTGAAAATTTAATTCGAAAAGTTATTTTATTGAGATTGCATTTTGATTGTTGTTTTCAATGTCTGTAAGAAGTATCTGATGTCTTTAGCGGATATTTCGGGAAAAATATACTGCGCCTCAATCGCAAAAATCTCATGATTACACGGATTCATGTAATAGAATATGAGAGGTTGATTTCTGTCTCTGTTCGCTTTCGGTTTTTTAAAATTTCAATTGGCTGAACAGTTCAATTTAGATCGCATGTATTCATGAATAACTTGCTCGCTGCAGGACTGGCTAATATTGTTAGATGAAAAAATCAGCATATTTTGCTGCGTGGTTATAGAAGTGCTGAAATGATCTCATGACTCCTGGAAAAAATCAAGGAATGGCTCTATATATTGACATAATAACGTTAACTAATTTGAAAATTCAATTTGAAAAACTATTCGATTGAGATTGCATTTTGATTGATGTTTTCAATTTCTGTAAGAAATACCTGATGGCTTCAGATGATATTTCGTGAAAAATATACTGCGCCCAAATCGCAAGAATCTCATGATTACACGAATTCACGTGATAGAATATAATAGGTTGATTTCTGTCTCTGTTCGCTTTCGGTTTTTTAAAATTTCAATTGGTTGAATAGCTCAATTTAGATCGCATGTATTCATGGATAGCCTGCTCGCTGCAGGATTGGGTAATATTGCGAAATTGAAAAATAGCATATTTTGCTGCGTGGTTATAAAAGTGCTGAAACAAATTCATGACTCCTGGGAAAAATCAAGGAGTAGCTCTATACCTTGACATAATAACGTTAATTGATTTGAAAATTTGATTCGAAAAATTATTTTATTGAGATTGCATTTTGATTGTTGTTTTCAATGTCTGTAAGAAGAACCTGATATCTTAAGCGGACATTTCGGGAAAAATATACTGCGCCTCAATCGCAAGAATCTCATGATTACACGAATTCATGTAATAGAATATGAGAGGTTGATTTCTGTCTCTGTTCGCTTTCGCTTTTTTAAAATTTCAATTGGCTGAACAGTTCAATTTAGATAGCATGTATTCATGAATAACTTGCTCGCTGCAGGACTGGGTAATATTGCGAAATTGAAAAATTAGCATATTTTGCTGTGTGGTTATAAGAGTGCTAAAATAATCTCATGACTCCCGGGGAAAATCAAGGAATAGCTCTATATATTAACATAATAACGTTAATTGATTTAAAAATTCAATTCGAAAAGTTATTCGATTGAGATTGCATTTTGATTGTTGTTTTCAATGTCTGTAAGAAGTACCTGATGTCTTTAGCGGATATCTCGGGAAAAATATACTGCGCCCCAATCGCAAGAATCTCATGATTACACGAATTCATGTAATAGAATAAGAGAGGTTGATTTCTGTCTCTGTTCGCTTTCGGTTATTTAAAATTTCAATTGGCTGAACAGTTCAATTTAGATCGCATGTATTAATGAATAACCTGCTCGCTACAGGACTTGGTAATATTGCAAAATTAGTAAATCAGCATATTTTGCTGCGTGGTTATAAGAGTGCTGAAACAAATTCATGACTCCTGGGAAAAATCAAGGAGTAGCTCTATACCTTGACATGATAACGTTAATTGATTTGAAAATTTAATTCGAAAAGTTGTTTTATTAAGATTGCATTTTGATTGTTCTTTTCAATGTCTGTAAGAAGTACCTGATGTCTTTAGCGGATATTTCGGGAAAAATATACTGCGCCTCAATCGCAAGAATCTCATGATTACCCGAATTCATGTAATAGAATATGAGAGGTTGATTTCTGACGCTGTTCGCTTTCGGTTTTTTAAAATTTCAATTGGCTGAACAGTTCAATTTAGATAGCATATATTCATGAATAACTTGCTCGCTGCAGGACTGGGTAATATTGTGAGATTAAAAAATCAGCATATTTTGCTACGTGGTTATGGGAGTGCAAAAATGATCTCATGACTCCTGGGAAAAATCAAGGAATTGCTCTATATATTGACATAATAAAGTTAACTGATTTGAAAATTCAATTTCAAACCTATTCTATTGAGATTGCATTTTGATTGATGTTTTCAATGTCTCTAAGAAATTCCTGATGTCGTCAGATGATATTTAGGGAAAAATATACTGCGCCCCAATCGCAAGAATCTCATGATTACACGAATTCATGTGATAAAATATAATAGGTTGATGTCTGTCTCTGTTCGCTTTCGGTTTTCTAAAATTTTAATTGGCTGCATAGTTCAATTTAGATCGCATGTATTCATGGATAGCCTGCTCGCTGCAGGACTGGGTAATATTGCGAAATTGAAAAATTAGCATATTTTGCTGCGTGGTTATAGTAGTGCTAAAATGATCTCATGACTCCCGGGAAAAATCAAGGAATGGCTCTATATATTGACATAATAACGTTCATTGATTTGAAAATTCAATTCGAAAAGTTATTCGATTGAGATTGCATTTTGATTGTTGTTTTCAATGTCTGTGCGAAGTACCTGATGTCTTTAGCGGGTATTTCGGGAAAAATATACTGCGCCTCTATCGCAAGAATCTCATGATTACACGAATTCATGTAATAGAATATGAGAGGTTGATTTCTGTCTCTGTTCGCTTTCGATTTATTAAAATTTCAATTGGCTGAACAGTTCAATTTAGATCGCATGTATTCATGAAGAACTTGCTCGCTGCAGGACTGGGTAATATTGTAAGATTAGAAAATCAGCATAGTTTGCTGCGTGGTTATAGAAGTGCTGAAATGATCTCATGACTCCTGGAAAAAATCAAGGAATGGCTCTATATATTGACATAATAACCTTAATTGATTTGAAAATTCAATTCGAAAAGTTATTCGATTAAGATTGCATTTTGATTGTTGTTTTCAATGTCTGTAAGAAATACCTGATCTCTTTAGCAGATATTCCGGGAAAAATATACTGCGCCTCAATCGCAAGAATCTCAAGATTACACGAATTCATGTAATAGAATATGAGAGGTTGATTTCTGTCTCCGTTCGCTTTCGATTTTTTTTAAATTTCAATTGGCTTAACAGTTCAATTTAGATAGCATGTATTCATGAATAACTTGCTCGCTGCAGGACTGGGTAATATTGCGAAATTGAAAAATTAGCATATTTTGCTGTGTGGTTATAAGAGTGCTAAAATGATCTCATGACTCCCGGGGAAATCAAGGAATGGCTCTATACATTGACATAATAACGTTAATTGATTTAAAAATTCAATTCGAAAAGTTATTCGATTGAGATTGCATTTTAATTGTTGTTTTCAATGTCTGTAAAAAGTACCTGATGTCTTTAGCGGATATCTCGGGAAAAATTTACTGCGCCCCAATCGCAAGAATCTCATGATTACACGAATTCATGTAATAGAATAAGAGAGGTTGATTTCTGTCTCTGTTTGCTTTCGGTTATTAAAAATTTCAATTTGCTGAATAGTTAAATTTAGATCGCATGAACTCATGAATAACCTGCTCGCTACAGGACTTGGTAATATCGCAAAATTGAAAAATTAGCATATTTATCTGCGTGGTTATAAGAGTGCTGACATAAATTCATGACTTTCAGGAAAAATCAAGGAATAGCTCTATACCTTGACATCATAACGTTAATTAATTTAAAAATTCAATTCGAAAAGTTATTTTATTGAGATTGCATTTTGATTGTTCTTTTTAATGTCTGTAAGAAATACCTGATGTCTTTAGCCGATATTTCGGGAAAAACATACTGCGACTCAATCGCAAGAATCTCATGATTACACTAATTCACGTGACATAATATGAGAGGTTGCTTTCCGTATCTATTTGCTTTCGGTTATTTCAAATTTTGATTCGCTGAAAAGTTAAATTTAGATCGCAAGTATTCATGAATAACCTGCTCGCTACAGGACTTGGTAATATCGCAAAATTGAAAAATTAGCATATTTTGCTGCGTGGTTATAAAAGTGCTGACATAAATTCATGACTTCTGGGAAAAATCAAGGATTAGCTCTATACCTTGACATCATAAAGTTAATTAATTAAAAAATTCAATTCGAAAAGTTATTTTATTGAGATTGCATTTTGATTGTTGTTTCCAATGTCTCTAAGAAATACCTGATGTCTTAAGCGGATATTTCGGGAAAAATATACTGCGCCTGAATCGCAAGCATCTCATGATTACACTAATTCTCGTGATAGAATATAATAGGTTGATTTCTGTCTCTGTTCGCTTTTGGTTTTTTAAAATTTCAATTGGCTGCACAGTTCAATTCAGATCGCATGTATTTATGAATAACCTGCACGCTATTGGACTTGGTAATATTGCAAAATTAAAAAATCAGCATATTTTGCTGCGTGGTTATAAGAGTGCTGAAACACGTTCATGACTCCTGGGAAAAATCAAGGAGTAGCTCTATACCTTGACATAATAACGTTAATTGATTTGAAAATTTAATTCGAACAGTTATTCTATTGAGATTGAATTTTGATTGTCTTTTTCAATGTCTGTAAGAAATACCTGATGTCTTCAGATGATATTTGATGAAAAATATACTGCGCCCCAATCGCAAGAATCTCATGATTACACGAATTCACGTGATAGAATATAATAGGTTGACTTCTGTCTCTGTTCGCTTTCGGTTTTTTAAAATTTCAATTGGCTGAATAGTTAAATTAAATCGCATGTATTCATGGATAGCCTGCTCGCTGCAGGACTAGGTAATATTGCGAAATTGAAAAATTAGCATATTTTGCTGCGTGGTTATAAAAGTGCTAAAATTATCTCATGACTTCTGAAGAAATCAAGGAATGGCTCTATATATTGACATAATAACCTGTATTGATTTGAAAATTCAATTCGAAAAGTTATTCGACTGAGATTGCATTTTGATTGTCGTTTTCAATGTCTGTAAAAAATACCTGATGTCATCAGATGATATTTCGAGGAAAATATACTGCGCCCGAATCGCAAGAATCTCATGATTACACTAATTCACGTGATAAAATATAATAGGTTGATTTCTGTCTCTGTTCGCTTTCGGTTTTTTAAATCTTCAATTGGCTGAACAGTTCAATTTAGATCGCATGTAATAATGGATAACCTGCCCGCTACAGGACTTGGTAATACTGCAAAATTGGAAAATCAGCATATTTTGCTGCGTTATTATAGAAGTGCAAAAATGATCTCATGACTCCTGGGAAAAATCAAGGAGTAGCTCTATACCTTGACATAATAACGTTAATTGATTTGAAAATTTGATTCGAAAAATTATTTTATTGAGATTGCATTTTGATTGTTGTTTTCAATGTCTGTAAGAAGAACCTGATATCTTAAGCGGATATTTCGGGAAAAATATACTGCGCCTCAATCGCAGGAATCTCATGATTACCCGAATTCATGTACTAGAATATGAGAGGTTTATTTCTGTCTCTGTTCGCTTTCGGTTCTTAAAAATTTCAATTGCCTGAACAGATCAATTTATATAGCATGTATTCATAAATCACTTGCTCGCTGCAGGACTGGGTAATATTGTGAGATTAAAAAATCAGCATATTTTGCTGCGTGGTTATAGGAGTGCAAAAATGATGTCATGACTCCTGGGATAAATCAAGGAATAGCTCTTTATATTGACATAATAACGTTAAGTGATTTGAAAATTCAATTTGAAAAACTATTCTATTGAGATTGCATTTTGATTGATGTTTTCAATTTCTGTAAAAAATACCTGATGTCATCAGATGATATTTCGAGGAAAATATACTGCGCCCGAATCGCAAGAATCTCATGATTACACTAATTCACGTGATAGAATATAATAAGTTGATTTCTGTCTCTGTTCGCTTTCGGTTTTTTAAATCTTCAATTGGCTGAACAGTTCAATTTAGATCGCATGTAATAATGGATAACCTGCCCGCTACAGGACTTGGTAATACTGCAAAATTGGAAAATCAGCATATTTTGCTGCGTTATTATAGAAGTGCAAAAATGATCTCATGACTCCTGGGAAAAATCAAGGAGTAGCTCTATACCTTGACATAATAACGTTAATTGATTTGAAAATTTGATTCGACAAATTATTTTATTGAGATTGCATTTTGATTGTTGTTTTCAATGTCTGTAAGAAGTACCTGATGTCTTAAGCGGACATTTCGGGAAAAATATACTGCGCCTCAATCGCAAGAATCTCATGATTACACGAATTCATGTAATAGAATATGAGAGGTTGATTTCTGTCTCTGTTCGCTTTCGCTTTTTTAAAATTTCAATTGGCTGAACAGTTCAATTTAGATAGCATGTATTCATGAATAACTTGCTCGCTGCAGGACTGTGTAATATTGCGAAATTGAAAAATTAGCATATTTTGCTGTGTGGTTATAAGAGTGCTAAAATAATCTCATGACTCCCGGGGAAAATCAAGGAATAGCTCTATATATTAACATAATAACGTTAATTGATTTAAAAATTCAATTCGAAAAGTTATTCGATTGAGATTGCATTTTGATTGTTGTTTTCAATGTCTGTAAGAAGTACCTGATGTCTTTAGCGGATATCTCGGGAAAAATATACTGCGCCCCAATCGCAAGAATCTCATGATTACACGAATTCATGTAATAGAATAAGAGAGGTTGATTTCTGTCTCTGTTCGCTTTCGGTTATTAAAAATTTCAATTTGCTGAATAGTTAAATTTAGATCGCATGAACTCATGAATAACCTGCTCGCTACAGGACTTGGTAATATCGCAAAATTGAAAAATTAGCATATTTTTCTGCGTGGTTATAAAAGTGCTGACATAAATTCATGACTTTTAGGAAAAATCAAGGAATAGCTCTATACCTTGACATCATAACGTTAATTAATTTAAAAATTCAATTCGAAAAGTTATTTTATTGAGATTGCATTTTGATTGTTCTTTTCAATGTCTGTAAGAAATACCTGATGTCTTTAGCCGATATTTCGGGAAAAATATACTGCGCCTCAATCGCAAGAATCTCATGTGTACACTAATTCACGTGATAGAATATAATAGGTTGATTTCTGTCTCTGTTCGCTTTCGGTTTTTTGAAATTTCAATCGGCTGAATAGTTCAATTTAGATCGCATGTATTCATATATAGCCTGCTCGCTGCAGGACTGGGTAATATTGCGAACTTGAAAAATTAGCATATTTTGCTGCGTGGTTATAAGAGTGCTAGAATGATCTCATGACTCCCGGGGAAAATCAAGGAATGGCTCTATATATTGACATAATAACGTTAATTGATTTAAAAATTCAATTCGAAAAGTTATTCGATTGAGATTGCATTTTGATTGTTGTTTTCAATGTCTGTAAGAAGTACCTGATGTCTTTAGCGAATATTTCGTGAAAAATATACTGCGCCTCAATCGCAAAAATCTCATGATTACACGAATTCATGTAATAGAATATGAGAGGTTGATTTCTGTCTCTGTTCGCTTTCGGTTTATTAAAATTTCAATTGGCTGAACAGTTCAATTTAGATAGCATGTATTCATGAATAACTTGCTCGCTGCAGGACTGGGTAATATTGTGAGATTAAAAAATCAGCATATTTTGCTGCGTGGTTATAGGAGTGCAAAAATGATCTCATGACTCCTGGGAAAAATCAAGGAATGGCTCTATATATTGACATAATAAAGTTAACTGATTTGAAAATTCAATTTGAAATACTATTCTATTGAGATTGCATTTTGATTGATGTTTTCAATTTCTGTAAGAAATACCTGATGTCTTCAGATGATATTTCGGGGAAAATATACTGCGCCCCAATCGCAATAATCTCATGATCACACGAATTCACGTGATAGCATATAATAGGTTGATGTCTGTCTCTGTTCGCTTTCGGTTTTTTAAATTTTAATTGGCTGCATAGTTCAATTTAGATCGCATGTATTCATATATAGCCTGCTCGCTGCAGGACTGGGTAATATTGTGAGATTAAAAAATCAGCATATTTTGCTGCGTGGTTATAGAAGTGCTAAAATGATCTCATGACTCCCGGGAAAAATCAAGAAATGGCTCTATATCTTGACATAATAACGTTCATTGATTTGAAAATTCAATTCCAAAAGTTATTCGATTGAGATTGCATTTTGATTGTTGTTTCAATATCTGTAAAAAATACCTGATGTCATCAGATGATATTTCGAGGAAAATATACTGCGCCCGAATCGCAAGAATCTCATGATTACACCAATTAACGTATTAAGATATAATAGGTTGATTTCTGTCTCTGTTCGCTTTCGGTTTTTTAAAATTTCAATTGGCTGAACAGTTCAATTTAGATCGCATGTATTAATGAATAACCTGCTCGCTACAGGACTTGGTAATATTGCAAAATTAGTAAATCAGAATATTTTGCTGCGTGGTTATTAGAGTGCTGAAACAAATTCATGACTCCTGGGAAAAATCAAGGAGTAGCTCTATACCTTGACATGATAACGTTAATTGATTTGAAAATTTAATTCGAAAAGTTGTTTTATTGAGATTGCATTTTGATTGTTCTTTTCAATGTCTGTAAAAAGTACCTGATGTCTTTAGCGGATATTTCGGGAAAAATATACTGCGCCTCAATCGCAAGAATCTCATGATTACCCGAATTCATGTAATAGAATATGAGAGGTTGATTTCTGTCTCTGTTCGCTTTCGGTTTTTTAAAATTTCAATTGGCTGAACAGTTCAATTTAGATAGCATGTATTCATGAATAACTTGCTCGCTGCAGGACTGGGTAATATTGTGAGATTAAAAAATCAGCATATTTTGCTGCGTGGTTATAGGAGTGCAAAAATGATCTCATGACTCCTGGGAAAAATCAAGGAATTGCTCTATATATTGACATAATAATGTTAACTGATTTGAAAATTCAATTTGAAAAACTATTCTATTGAGATTGCATTTTGATTGATGTTTTCAATGTCTCTAAGAAATTCCTGATGTCGTCAGATGATATTTAGGGAAAAATATACTGCGCCCCAATCGCAAGAATCTCATGATTACACGAATTCACGTGATTAAATATAATAGGTTGATGTCTGTCTCTGTTCGCTTTCGGTTTTCTAAAATTTTAATTGGCTGCATAGTTCAATTTAGATCGCATGTATTCATGGATAGCCTGCTCGCTGCAGGACTGGGTAATATTGCGAAATTGAAAAATTAGCATATTTGGCTGCGTGGTTATAGTAGTGCTAAAATGATCTCATGACTCCCGGGAAAAATCAAGGAATGGCTCTATATATTGACATAATAACGTTCATTGATTTGAAAATTCAATTCGAAAAGTTATTCGATTGAGATTGCATTTCGATTGTTGTTTTCAATGTCTGTAAGAAGTACCTGATGTCTTTAGCGGGTATTTCGGGAAAAATATACTGCGCCTCAATCGCAAGAATCTCATGATTACACGAATTCATGTAATAGAATATGAGAGGTTGATTTCTGTCTCTGTTCGCTTTCGATTTATTAAAATTTCAATTGGCTGAACAGTTCAATTTAGATCGCATGTATTCATGAAGAACTTGCTCGCTGCAGGACTGGGTAATATTGTAAGATTACAAAATCTGCATAGTTTGCTGCGTGGTTATAGAAGTGCTGAAATGATCTCATGACTCCTGGAAAAAATCAAGGAATGGCTCTATATATTGACATAAAAACGTTAACTGATTTGAAAATTCAATTTGAAAAACTATTCTATTGAGATTGCATTTTGATTGATGTTTTCAATGACTCTAAGAAATTCCTGATGTCGTCAGATGATATTTAGGGAAAAATATACTGCGCCCCAATCGCAAGAATCTCATGATTACACGAATTCACGTGATAGAATATAAGAGGTTGATTTCTGTCTCTGTTCGCTTTCGGTTTTTTAAAATTTCAATTGGCTGGATAGTTCAATTTGGTTCGCATGTTTTCATGAATAACTTGCTCGTTGCAGGACTGAGTAATATTGTTAGATTGAAAAATCAGCATATTTTGCTGCGTGGTTATGAGAGTGCTAAAATGATCTCATGACTCCTGGGAAAAATCAAGGAATGGCTCTATATATTGACATAATAACCTTAATTGATTTGAAAATTCAATTCGAAAAGTTATTCGATTAAGATTGCATTTTGATTGTTGTTTTCAATGTCTGTAAGAAATACCTGATGTCTTTAGCAGATATTCCGGGAAAAATATACTGCGCCCCAATCGCAAGAATCTCATGATTACACGAATTCATGTAATAGAATAAGAGAGGTTGATTTCTGTCTCTGTTTGCTTTCGGTTATTAAAAATTTCAATTTGCTGAATAGTTAAATTTAGATCGCATGAACTCATGAATAACCTGCTCGCTACAGGACTTGGTAATATCGCAAAATTGAAAAATTAGCATATTTATCTGCGTGGTTATAAGAGTGCTGACATAAATTCATGACTTTCAGGAAAAATCAAGGAATAGCTCTATACCTTGACATCATAACGTTAATTAATTTAAAAATTCAATTCGAAAAGTTATTTTATTGAGATTGCATTTTGATTGTTCTTTTTAATGTCTGTAAGAAATACCTGACGTCTTTAGCCGATATTTCGGGAAAAATATACTGCGACTCAATCGCAAGAATCTCATGATTACACTAATTCATGTGATAGAATATGAGAGGTTGCTTTCCGTATCTATTCGCTTTCGGTTATTTCAAATTTTAATTCGCTGAAAAGTTAAATTTAGATCGCAAGTATTCATGGATAACCTGCTCGCTACAGGACTTGGTAAGATCGCAAAATTGAAAAATTAGCATATTTTGCTGCGTGGTTATAAAAGTGCTGACATAAATTCATGACTTCTGGGAAAAATCAAGGAGTAGCTCTATACCTTGACATAATAACGTTAATTGATTTGAAAATTTCATTCGAAAAGTTATTCTATTGAGATTGAATTTTGATAGTCTTTTTCAATGTCTGTGAGAAATACCTGATGTCTTCAGATGATATTTCGTGAAAAATATACTGCGCCCCAATCGCAAGAATCTCATGATTACACGAATTTACGTGATAGAATATAATAGGTTGTTTTCTGTCTTTGTTCGCTTTCGGTTTTTTAAAATTTCAATTGGCTGAATAGTTCAATTTAGATCGCATGTATTTATGGATAGCCTGCTCGCTGCAGAACTGGGTAATATTGCGAAATTGAAAAATCAGCATATTTTGCTGCGTAGTTATAGGAGTGCTAAAATGATCTCATGACTCCCGGGGAAAATCAAGGAATGGCTCTATATATTGACATAATAACCTTAATTGATTTGAAAATTCAATTCGAAAAGTTATTCGATTGAGATTGCATTTTGATTGTTGTTTTCAATGTCTGTAAGAAGTACCTGATGTCTTTAGCGGATATTTCAGGAAAAATATACTGCGCCTCAATCGTAAGAATCTCATGATTACACGAATTCATGTAATAGAATATGAGAGGTTGATTTCTGTCTCTGTTCGCTTTCGGTTTTTTAAAATTTCAATTCGCTGAACAGTTCAATTTAGATCGCATGTATTCATGAATAACTTGCTCGCTGCAGGACTGGGTAATATTGTGAGATTAAAAATCAGCATATTTTGCTGCGTTGTTATAGGAGTGCTAGAATGATCTTATGACTCCTGGGAAAAATCAAGGAATGGCTCTATATATTGACATAATAACGATAACTGATTTGAAAATTCAATTTAAAAAACTATTCTATTGAGATTGCATTTTGATTAATGTTTTCAATTTCTGTAAGAAATACCTGATGTCTTCAGATGATATTTCGGGAAAAATATACTGCGCCCCAATCGCAAGAATCTCATAATTACACGAATTCACGTGATAGAATATAATAGGTTGATTTCTGTCTTTGTTCGCTTTCGGTTTTTTAAAATTTCAATTGGCTAAATAGTTCAATTTAGATCGCATGTATTCCTGGATAGCCTGCTCGCTGCAGAACTAGGTAATATTGCGAAATTGAAAAATCAGCATATTTTGCTGCGTGGTTATAGAAGTGCTAAAATGATCTCATGACTCCCGGGGAAAATCAAGGAATGGCTCTATATATTGACATAATAACGTTAATTGATTTGAAAATTCAATTCGAAAAGTTATTCGATTGAGATTGCATTTTGATTGTCTTTTTCAATGTCTGTAAGAAATACCTGATGTCATCAGATGATATTTCGAGGAAAATATACTGCGCCCCAATCGCAAGAATTTCATGATTACACGAATTCACGTGATAGAATATAAGAGGTTGATTTCCGTATCTATTCGCTTTCGGTTATTTCAAATTTTAATTCTCTGAATAGTTAAATTTAGATCGCAAGTATTAATGGATAACCTGCCTGCTACAAAACTTGGTAATATTGCGAAATTGAAAAATCAGCATATTTTGCTGCGTGGTTACAAAAGTGCTGAAACAAATTCATGATTCCTGGGAAAAATCAAGAAGTAGCTCTATACCTTGACATAATAACGTTCATTGATTTGAAAATTTAATTCGAAAAGTTATTTTTTTGAGATTGCATTTTGATTGTTGTTTTCAATGTCTGTAAGAAGTACCTGATGTCTTTAGCGGATATTTCGGGAAAAATATACTGCGCCTCAATCGCAAGAATCTCATGATTACACGAATTCATGTAAAAGAATATGAGAGGTTGATTTCTGCCTCGGTTCGCTTTCGGTTTTTAAAAATTTCAATTTGCTGAATAGTTCAATTTAGATCGCATGTATTCATGGATAACCTGCTCGCTGCAGGACTGGGTAATATTGTGAGATTGAAAAATCAGCTTATTTTGCTGCGTGGTTATGAGAGTGCTAAAATGATCTCATGACTCCTGGGAAAAATCAAGGAATGGCTCTTTATATAGAGACCTAATAGCGTTAATTGATTCCAAAATTAAATTCGAAAAGTTATTCTATTGAGATTGCATTTTCATTGTCTTTTTCAATGTCTGTAAGAAATTCCTGATGTCTTCAGATGATTTTTCGTGAAAAATATACTGCGCCTTAATCGCAAGAATCTCATGATTACACGAATTCTCGTGATAGAATATAATAGGTTAATTTTGTCTTTGTTCGCTTTCGGTTTTTTAAAATTTCAATTGGCTGACTAGTTCAATTTAGATCGCATGTATCCACGGATAGCCTGCTCGCTGCAGAATTGGGTAATATTGCGAAATTGAAAAATCAGCATATTTTGCTGCGTGGTTATAGAAGTGCTAAAATGATCTCATGACTCCCGGGAAAAATCAAGGAATGACTCTAGATATTGACATAATAACGTTCATTGATTTGAAAATTCATTTTGAAAAGTTATTCGATTGAGATTGCATTTTGATTGTTGTTTTCAATGTCTGTGAAAAATACATGATGTCATCAGATGATATTTCGAGGGAAATATACTGCGCCCGAATCGCAAGAATCTCATGATTACACGAATTCGCGTGATAGAATATAAGAGGTTGATTTCCGTATCTGTTCGCTTTCGGTTATTTAAAATTTCAATTCGCTGAATAGTTAAATTTAGATCGCAAGTATTTATGGATAACCTGCCCGCTACAGGACTTAGTAATATTGCAAAATTGAAATCAGCATATTTTGCTGCGTGGTTATAAGAGTGCTGAAACAAATTCATGACTCCTGGGAAAAATCAAGGAGTAGCTCTATACCTTGACATAATAACGCTAATTGATTTGAAAATTCAATTCGAAAAGTTATTTTATTGAGATTGCATTTTGATTGATGTTTTCAATGTCTGTAAGAAATACCTGATGTCATCAGATGATATTTCGAGGAAAAAATACTGCGCCCCAATCGCAAGAATTTCATGATTACACGAATTCACGTGATAGAATATAAGAGGTTGATTTCCGTATCTATTCGCTTTCGCTTATTTAAAATTTTAATTCGCTGAATAGTTAAATTTAGATCGCAAGTATTCATGGATAACCTGCCCGCTACAGAACTTGGTAATATTGCAAAATTGAAAAATCAGCATATTTTGCTGCGTGGTTACGAGAATGCCGAACCAAATTCATGACTCCTGGGAAAAATCAAGGAGTAGCTCTATACCTTGACATAATAACGTTAATTGATTTGAAAATTTAATTCGAAAAGTTATTTTATTGAGATTGCATTTTGATTGTTGTTTTCAATGTCTGTAAAAAATACCTGATGTCATCAGATGATATTTCGAGGAAAAAATACTGCGCCCCAATCGCAAGAATTTCATGATTACACGAATTCACGTGATAAAATATAAGAGGTTGATTTCCGTATCTATTCGCTTTCGGTTATTTAAAATTTTAATTCGCTGAATAGTTAAATTTGGATCGCAAGTATTTATGGATAACCTGCGCGCTACAGGACTTAGTAATATTGCAAAATTGAAATCAGCATATTTTGCTGCGTGGCTATAAGAGTGCTGAAACAAATTCATGACTCCTGGGAAAAATCAAGGAGTAGCTCTATACCTTGACATAATAACGTTAATTGATTTGAAAATTTAATTCGAAAAGTTATTTTATTGAGTATGCATTTTGATTGTTGTTTTCAATGTCTGTAAGAAGTACCTGATGTCTTTAGCGGATATTTCGGGAAAAATATACTGCGCCTCAATCGCAAGAATCTCATGATTACACGAATTCATGTAATAGAATATGAGAGGTTGATTTCTGTCTCTGTTCGCTTTCGGTTTTTTAAAATTTTAATTGGCTGAATAGTTCAATATAGATCGCATGTATTCATGGATAACCTGCTCGCTGCAGGACTGGGTAATATTGTGATATTAAAAAATCAGCATATTTTGCTGCGTGGTTATAGGAGTGCTAAAATGATCTCATGACTCCCGGGGAAAATCAAGGAATGCCTCTTAATATTGACATAATAACTTTAATTGACTTGAAAATTCAATTTGAAAAACTATTCTATTGTGATTGCATTTTGATTGATGTTTTCAATTTCTGTAAGAAATACCTGATGTCATCAGACGATATTTCGAGGAAAATATACTGCGCCCTAATCGCAAGAATTTCATGATTACACGAATTCACGTGATAGAATATAATAGGTTGATTTCTGTCTTTGTTCGCTTTCGGTTTTTTAAAATTTCGATTGGATGCACAGTTCAATTCAGATCGCATGTATTTATGAATAACCTGCCTGCTACAGGACTTGGTAATATTGCAAAATTAAAATCAGCATATTTTGCTGCGTAGTTATAAGAGTGCTGAAACAAATTCATGACTCCTGGGAAAAATCAAGAAGTAGCTCGATACCTTGACATAATAACGTTAATTGATTTGAAAATTCAATTCGAAAAGTTATTCGATTGAGATTGCATTTTGATTGTTGTTTTTAATGTCTGTAAAAAATACCTGATGTCATCAGATGATATTTCAAGAAAAATATACTGCGCCCTAATCGCAAGAATTTCATGATTACACGAATTCACGTGATAGAATATAAGAGGTTGCTTTCCGTATCTATTCGCTTTCGGTTATTTCAAATTTTAATTCGCTGAATAGTTAAATTCAGATCGCAAGTATTAATGGATAACCTGCTCGCTACAGGACTTGGTAAGATCGCAAAATTGAAAAATTAGCATATTTTGCTGCGTGGTTATAAAAGTGCTGACATAAATTCATGACTTCTGGGAAAAATCAAGGAGTAGCTCTATACATTGACATAATAACGTTAATTGATTTGAAAATTTCATTCGAAAAGTTATTCTATTGAGATTGAATTTTGATTGTCTTTTTGAATGTCTGTAAGAAATACCTGATGTCTTCAGATGATATTTCGTGAAAAATATACTGCGCCACAATTGCAAGAATCTCATGATTACATGAATTCACGTGATAGAATATAATAGGTTGATTTCTTTCTCTGTTCGCTTTCGGTTTTTTAAAAATTCAATTGGCTGCACAGTTCAATTCAGATCGCATATATTTATGAATAACCTGCCCGCTACAGGACTTGGTAATATTGCAAAATTGAAATCAGCATATTTCGCTGCGTGGTTATAAGAGTGCTGAAACAAATTCATGACTCCTGGGGAAAATCAAGGAGTAGCTCTATACCTTGAGATAATAACGTTAATTGATTTGAAAATTTAATTCGAAAAGTTATTTTATTGAGATTGCATTTTGATTGTTGTTTTCAATATCTGTAAGAAGTACCTGATGACTTCAGATGATATTTCGCGAAAAATATACTGCGCCCCAATCGCAAGAATCTCATGATTCCACGAATTCACGTGATAGAATATAATAGGTTGATGTCTGTCTCTGTTCGCTTTCGGTTATTAAAAATTCCAATTCGCTGAATAGTTAAATTTAGATCGCAAGTATTCATGGATAACCTGCTCGCTACAGGACTTGGTAAAATCGCAAAATTGAAAAATTAGCATATTTTGCTGCGTGGTTATAAAAGTGCTGACATAAATTCATGACTTCTGGGAAAAATCAAGGATTAGCACTATACCTTGACATCATAACGTTAATTAATTAAAAAATTCAATTCGAAAAGTTATTATATTGAGATTGCATTTTGATTGTTGTTTTCAATGTCTGTAAGAAGAACCTGATATCTTAAGCGGACATTTCGGGAAAAATATACTGCGCCTCAATCGCAAGAATCTCATGATTACACGAATTCATGTAATAGAATATAAGAGGTTGATTTCTGTCTCTGTTCGCTTTCGCTTTTTTAAAATTTCAATTGGCTGAACAGTTCAATTTAGATAGCATGTATTCATGAATAACTTGCTCGCTGCAGGACTGGGTAATATTGCGAAATTGAAAAATTAGCATATTTTGCTGTGTGGTTATAAGAGTGCTAAAATAATCTCATGACTCCCGGGGAAAATCAAGGAATAGCTCTATATATTAACATAATAACGTTAATTGATTTAAAAATTCAATTCGAAAAGTTATTCGATTGAGATTGCATTTTGATTGTTGTTTTCAATGTCTGTAAGAAGTACCTGATGTCTTTAGCAGATATCTCGGGAAAAATATACTGCGCCCCAATCGCAAGAATCTCATGATTACACGAATTCATGTAATAGAATAAGAGAGGTTGATTTCTGTCTCTGTTCGCTTTCGGTTATTAAAAATTTCAATTTGCTGAATAGTTAAATTTAGATCGCATGAACTCATGAATAACCTGCTCGCTACAGGACTTGGTAATATCGCAAAATTGAAAAATTAGCATATTTTTCTGCGTGGTTATAAGAGTGCTGACATTAATTCATGACTTTTAGGAAAAATCAAGGAATAGCTCTATACCTTGACATCATAACGTTAATTAATTTAAAAATTCAATTCGAAAAGTTATTTTATTGAGATTGCATTTTGATTGTTCTTTTCAATGTCTGTAAGAAATACCTGATGTCTTTAGCCGATATTTCGGGAAAAATATACTGCGCCTCAATCGCAAGAATCTCATGTGTACACTAATTCACGTGATAGAATATAATAGGTTAATTTCTGTCTCTGTTCGCTTTCGGTTTTTTGAAATTTCAATCGGCTGAATAGTTCAATTTAGATCGCATGTATTCATGGATAGCCTGCTCGCTGCAGGACTGGATAATATTGCGAACTTGAAAAATTAGCATATTTTGCTGCGTGGTTATAAGAGTGCTAAAATGATCTCATGACTCCCGGGGAAAATCAAGGAATGGCTCTATATATTGACATAATAACGTTAATTGATTTAAAAATTCAATTCGAAAAGTTATTCGATTGAGATTGCATTTTGATTGTTGTTTTCAATGTCTGTAAGAAGTACCTGATGTCTTTAGCGGATATTTCGGGAAAAATATACTGCGCCTCAATCGCAAGAATCTCATGATTACACGAATTCATGTAATAGAATATGAGAGGTTGATTTCTGTCTCTGTTCGCTTTCGGTTTATTAAAATTTCAATTGGCTGAACAGTTCAATTTAGATAGCATGTATTCATGAATAACTTGCTCGCTGCAGGACTGGGAAATATTGTGAGATTAAAAAATCAGCATATTTTGCTGCGTGGTTATAGGAGTGCAAAAATGATCTCATGACTCCTGGGAAAAATCAAGGAATGGCTCTATATATTGACATAATAACGTTAACTGATTTGAAAATTCAATTTGAAATACTATTCTATTGAGATTGCATTTTGATTGATGTTTTCAATTTCTGTAAGTAATACCAGATGTCTTCAGATGATATTTCGGGGAAAATATACTGCGCCCCAATCGCAATAATCTCATGATTACACGAATTTACGTGATAGCATATAATAGGTTGATGTCTGTCTCTGTTCGCTTTCGGTTTTTTAAATTTTATTTGGCTGCATAGTTCAATTTAGATCGCATGTATTCATATATAGCCTGCTCGCTGCAGGACTGGGTAATATTGTGAGATTAAAAAATCAGCATATTTTGCTGCGTGGTTATAGAAGTGCTAAAATGATCTCATGACTCCCGGGAAAAATCAAGAAATGGCTCTATATCTTGACATAAAAACGTTCATTGATTTGAAAATTCAATTCCAAAAGTTATTCGATTGAGATTGCATTTTGATTGTTGTTTCAATGTCTGTAAAAAATACCTGATGTCATCAGATGATATTTCGAGGAAAATATACTGCGCCCGAATCGCAAGAATCTCATGATTACACCAATTAACGTATTAAGATATAATAGGTTGATTTCTGTCTCTGTTCGCTTTCGGTTTTTTAAAATTTCAATTGGCTGAACAGTTCAATTTAGATCGCATGTATTAATGAATAACCTGCTCGCTACAGGACTTGGTAATATTGCAAAATTAGTAAATCAGCATATTTTGCTGCGTGGTTATAAGAGTGCTGAAACAAATTCATGACTCCTGGGAAAAATCAAGGAGTAGCTCTATACCTTGACATGATAACGTTAATTGATTTGAAAATTTAATTCGAAAAGTTGTTTTATTGAGATTGCATTTTGATTGTTCTTTTCAATGTCTGTAAGAAGTACCTGATGTCTTTAGCGGATATTTCGGGAAAAATATACTGCGCCTAAATCGCAAGAATCTCATGATTACCCGAATTCATGTAATAGAATATGAGAGGTTGATTTCTGTCTCTGTTCGCTTTCGGTTTTTTAAAATTTCAATTGGCTGAACAGTTCAATTTAGATAGCATGTATTCATGAATAACTTGCTCGCTGCAGGACTGGGTAATATTGTGAGATTAAAAAATCAGCATGTTTTGCTGCGTGGTTATAGGAGTGCAAAAATGATCTCATGACTCCTGGGAAAAATCAAGGAATTGCTCTATATATTGACATAATGAAGTTAACTGATTTGAAAATTCAATTTGAAAAACTATTCTATTGAGATTGCATTTTGATTGATGTTTTCAATGTCTCTAAGAAATTCCTGATGTCGTCAGATGATATTTAGGGAAAAATATACTGCGCCCCAATCGCAAGAATCTCATGATTACACGAATTCACGTGATTAAATATAATAGGTTGATGTCTGTCTCTGTTCGCTTTCGGTTTTCTAAAATTTTAATTGGCTGCATAGTTCAATTTAGATCGCATGTATTCATGGATAGCCTGCTCGCTGCAGGACTGGGTAATATTGCGAAATTGAAAAATTAGCATATTTGGCTGCGTGGTTATAGTAGTGCTAAAATGATCTCATGACTCCCGGGAAAAATCAAGGAATGGCTCTATATATTGACATAATAACGTTCATTGATTTGAAAATTCAATTCGAAAAGTTATTCGATTGAGATTGCATTTTGATTGTTGTTTTCAATGTCTGTAAGAAGTACCTGATGTCTTTAGCGGGTATTTCGGGAAAAATATACTGCGCCTCAATCGCAAGAATCTCATGATTACACGAATTCATGTAATAGAATATGAGAGGTTGATTTCTGTCTCTGTTCGCTTTCGATTTATTAAAATTTCAATTGGCTGAACAGTTCAATTTAGATCGCATGTATTCATGAAGAACTTGCTCGCTGCAGGACTGGGTAATATTGTAAGATTAGAAAATCAGCATAGTTTGCTGCGTGGTTATAGAAGTGCTGAAATGATCTCATGACTCCTGGAAAAAATCAAGGAATGGCTCTATATATTGACATAAAAACGTTAACTGATTTGAAAATTCAATTTGAAAAACTATTCTATTGAGATTGCATTTTGATTGATGTTTTCAATGTCTCTAAGAAATTCCTGATGTCGTCAGATGATATTTAGGGAAAAATATACTGCGCCCCAATCGCAAGAATCTCATGATTACACTAATTCACGTGATAGAATATAATAGGTTGATTTCTGTCTCTGTTCGCTTTTGGTTTTTTAAAATTTCAATTAGCTGCACAGTTCAATTCAGATCGCATGTATTTATGAATAACCTGCACGCTACAGGACTTGGTAATATTGCAAAATTAAAAAATCAGCATATTTTGCTGCGTGGTTATAAGAGTGCTGAAACACGTTCATGACTCCTGGGAAAAATCAAGGAGTAGCTCTATACCTTGACATAATAACGTTAATTGATTTGAAAATTTAATTCGAACAGTTATTCTATTGAGATTGAATTTTGATTGTCTTTTTCAATGTCTGTTAGAAATACCTGATGTCTTCAGATGATATTTCGTGAAAAATATACTGCGCCCCAATCGCAAGAATCTCATGATTACACGAATTCACGTGATAGAATATAATAGGATGACTTCTGTCTCTGTTCGCTTTCGGTTTTTTAAAATTTCAATTGGCTGAATAGTTAAATTTAGATCGCATGTATTCATGGATAGCCTGCTCGCTGCAGGACTAGGTAATATTGCGAAATTGAAAAATTAGCATATTTTGCTGCGTGGTTATAAAAGTGCATAAATTATCTCATGACTTCTGAAGAAATCAAGGAATGGCTCTATATATTGACATAATAACCTGTATTGATTTGAAAATTCAATTCGAAAAGTTATTCGACTGAGATTGCATTTTGATTGTCGTTTTCAATGTCTGTAAAAAATACCCGATGTCATCAGATGATATTTCGAGGAAAATATACTGCGCCCCAATCGCAAGAATTTCATGATTACACGAATTCACGTGATAGAATATAAGAGGTTGATTTCTGTCTCTGTTCGCTTTCGGTTATTAAAAATTTCAATTCGCTGAATAGTTAAATTTAGATCGCAAGTATTCATGGATAACCTGCTCGCTACAGGACTTGGTAATATCGCAAAATTGAACAATTAGCATATTTTGCTGCGTGGTTACAAAAGTGCTGAAACAAATTCATGATTCCTGGGAAAAATCAAGGAGTAGCTCTATACCTTGACATAATAACGTTCATTGATTTGAAAATTTAATTTGAAAAGTTATTTTTTTGAGATTGCGTTTTGATTGTTGTTTTCAATGTCTGTAAGAAGTACCTGATGTCTTTAGCGGATATTTCGGGAAAAATATACTGCGCCTCAATCGCAAGAATCTCATGAGTACACGAATTCATGTAATAGAATATGAGAGGTTGATTTCTGTCTCTGTTCGCTTTCGGTTTTTTAAAAATTCAATTCGCTGAACAGTTCAATTTAGATCGCATGTATTAATGGATAACCTGCTCGCTACAGGACTTGGTAATATTGCAAAATTAGTAAATCAGCATATTTTGCTGCGTGGTTATAGGAGTGCAAAAATGATCTCATGACTCCTGGGAAAAATCAAGGAATTGCTCTATATATTGACATAATAAAGTTAACTGATTTGAAAATTCAATTTGAAAAACTATTCTATTGAGATTGTATTTTGATTGATGTTTTCAATGTCTCTAAGAAATTCCTGATGTCGTCAGATGATATTTAGGGAAAAATATACTGCGCCCCAATCGCAAGAATCTCATGATTACACGAATTCACGTGATAAAATATAATAGGTTGATGTCTGTCTCTGTTCGCTTTCGGTTTTCTAAAATTTTAATTGGCTGCATAGTTTAATTTAGATCGCATGTATTCATGGATAGCCTGCTCGCTGCAGGACTGGGTAATATTGCGAAATTGAAAAATTAGCATATTTTGCTGCGTGGTTATAGTAGTGCTAAAATGATCTCATGACTCCCGGAAAAAATCAAGGAATGACTCTATATATTGACATAATAACGTTCATTGAGTTGAAAATTCAATTCGAAAAGTTATTCGATTGAGATTGCATTTTGATTGGTGTTTTCAATGTCTGTAAGAAGTACCTGATGTCTTTAGCGGGTATTTCGGGAAAAATATACTGCGCCTCAATCGCAAGAATCTCATGATTACACGAATTCATGTGATAGAATATGAGAGGTTGATTTCTGTCTCTGTTCGCTTTCGATTTATTAAAATTTCAATTATCTGAACAGTTCAATTTAGATCGCATGTATTCATGAAGAATTTGCTCGCTGCAGGACTGGGTAATATTGTAAGATTAGAAAATCAGCATATTTTGCTGCGTGGTTATAAAAGTGCTGAAATGATCTCATGACTCCTGGGAAAAATCAAGGAATAGCTCTATATATTGACATAAAAACGTTAACTGATTTGAAAATTCAATTTGAAAAACTATTCTATTGAGATTGCATTTTGATTGATGTTTTCAATGTCTCTAAGAAATTCCTGATGTCGTCAGATGATATTTAGGGAAAAATATACTGCGCCCCAATCGCAAGAATCTCATGATTACACGAATTCACGTGATAGAATATAAGAGGTTGATTTCTGTCTCTGTTCGCTTTCGGTTTTTTAAAATTTCAATTGGCTGGATAGTTCAATTTGGTTCGCATGTTTTCATGAATAACTTGCTCGTTGCAGGACTGAGTAATATTGTTAGATTGAAAAATCAGCATATTTTGCTGCGTGGTTATGAGAGTGCTAAAATGATCTCATGACTCCTGGGAAAAATCAAGGAATAGCTCTATATATTGACATAATAACCTCAATTGATTTGAAAATTCAATTCGAAAAGTTATTCGATTAAGATTGCATTTTGATTGTTGTTTTTAATGTCTGTAAGAAATACCTGATGTCTTTAGCAAATATTCCGGGAAAAATATACTGCGCCTCAATCGCAAGAATCTCAAGATTACACGAATTCATGTAATAGAATATTAGAGGTTGATTTCTGTCTCTGTTCGCTTTCGATTTTTTAAAATTTCAATTGGCTTAACAGTTCAATTTAGATAGCATGTATTCATGAATAACTTGCTCGCTGCAGGACTGGGGAATATTGCTAAATTGAAAAATTAGCATATTTTGCTGTGTGGTTATAAGAGTGCTAAAATGATCTCATGACTCCCGGGGAAATCAAGGAATGGCTCTATACATTGACATAATAACGTTAATTGATTTAAAAATTCAATTCGAGAAGTTATTCGATTGACATTGCATTTTGATTGTTGTTTTCAATGTCTGTAAGAAGTACCTGATGTCTTTAGCGGATATCTCGGGAAAAATATACTGCGCCCCAATGGCAAGAATCTCATGATTACACGAATTCATGTAATAGAATGAGAGAGGTTGATTTCTGTCTCTGTTTGCTTTCGGTTATTAAAAATTTCAATTTGCTGAATAGTTAAATTTAGATCGCATGAACTCATGAATAACCTGCTCGCTACAGGACTTGGTAATATCGCAAAATTGAAAAATTAGCATATTTATCTGCGTGGTTATAAGAGTGCTGACATAAATTCATGACTTTCAGGAAAAATCAAGGAATAGCTCTATACCTTGACATCATAACGTTAATTAATTTAAAAATTCAATTCGAAAAGTTATTTTATTGAGATTGCATTTTGATTGTTCTTTTTAATGTCTGTAAGAAATACCTGATGTCTTTAGCCGATATTTCGGGAAAAATATACTGCGCCTCAATTGCAAGAATCTCATGATTACACTAATTCCCGTGATAGAATATGATAGGTTGATGTCTGTCTCTGTTCGCTTTCGGTTTTCTAAAATTTTAATTGGCTGCATAGTTTAATTTAGATCGCATGTATTCATGGATAGCCTGCTCGCTGCAGGACTGGGTAATATTGCGATATTGAAAAATTAGCATATTTTGCTGCGTGGTTATAGTAGTGCTAAAATGATCTCACGACTCCCGGGAAAAATCAAGGAATGGCTCTATATATTGACATAATAACATTCATTGATTTGAAAATTCAATTCGAAAAGTTATTCGATTGAGATTGCATTTTGATTGTTGTTTTCAATGTCTGTAAGAAGTACCTGATGTCTTTAGCGGATATTTCGGGAAAAATATACTGCGCCTCAATCGCAAGAATCTCATGAGTACACGAATTCATGTAATAGAATATGAGAGGTTGATTTCTGTCTCTGTTCAATTTCGGTTTTTTAAAAATTCAATTCGCTGAACAGTTCAATTTAGATCGCATGTATTCATGAATAACTTGCTCGCTGCAGGACTGGGTAATAGTGTAAGATTTAAAAATCAGCATATTTTGCTGCGTTGTTATAGGAGTGCTAAAATGATCTTATGACTCCTGGGAAAAATCAAGGAATGGCTATATATATTGACATAATAACGTTAACTGATTTGAAAATTCAATTTGAAAAACTATTCTATTGAGATTGCATTATGATTGATGTTTTCAATTTCTGTAAGAAATAGCTGATGTCTTCAGATGATATTTCGGGAAAAATATACTGCGCCTCAATCGCAAGAATCTCATGATTACACGAATTCATGTTATAGAATATGAGAGGTTGATTTCTGTCTCTGTTCGCTTTTGGTTTTTTGAAATTTCAATTGGCTGAACAGTTCAATTTAGATCGCATGTATTCATGAAGAACTTGCTCGCTGCAGGACTGGGTAATATTGTGAGATTAAAAAATCAGCATATTTTGCTACGTGGTTATAGGAGTGCTGAAATGATCTCATGACTCCTGGGAAAAATCAAGGAATGGCTCTATATATTGACATAATAACGTTAACTGATTTGAAAATTCAATTTGAAAAACTATTCTATTGAGATTGCATTTTGATTGATGTTTTCAATTTCTGTGAGAAATACCTGAAGTCTTCAGATGATATTTTGGGAAAAATATAATGCGCCCCAATCGCAAGAATCTCATGATTACACGAATTCACGTGATAGAATATAATAGGTTGATGTCTGTCTCTGTTCGCTTTCGGTTTTCTAAAATTTTAATTGGCTGCATAGTTCAATTTAGATCGCACGTATTAAAGGATAGCCTGCTCGCTGCAGGACTAAGAAATATTGCGAAATTGAAAAGTTAGCATATTTTGCTGCGTGGTTATAGGAGTGCTAAAATGATCTCATGACTCCCGGGAAAAATCAAGGAATGGCTCTATATATTGACATAATAAAGTTAACTGATTTGAAAATTCAATTTGAAAAACTATTCTATTGAGATCTCATTTTGATTGTCTTTTTCAATGTCTGTAAGAAATACCTGATGTCTTCAGATTATATTTCGGAAAAAATATACTGCGCCCTAATCGCAAGAATCTCATGATTACACGAATTCTCGTGATAGAATATAATAGGTTGATTTCTGTCTCTGTTCGCTTTCGGTTTTTTAAAATTTCAATTGGCTGCACAGTTCAATTCAGATCGCATATATTTATGACTAACCTGCCCGCTACAGGACTTAGTATTATTGCAAAATTGAGATCAGCATATTTTGCTGGGTAGTTATAAGACTGCTGAAACAAATTCATGACTCCTGGGAAAAATCAAGGAGTAGCTCTATACCTTGACATAATAACGTTAATTGATTTGAAAATTTAATTCGAAAAGTTATTTTATTGAGATTGCATTTTGATTGTTGTTTTCAATGTCTGTAAGAAGAACCTGATGTCTTTAGCGGACATTTCGGGAAAAATATACTGCGCCTCAATCGCAAGAATCTCATGATTACACGAATTCATGTAATAGAATATGAGAGGTTGATTTCTGTCTCTGTTCGCTTTCGGTTTTTTAAAATTTCAATTGGCTGAACAGTTCAATTTAGATAGCATGTATTCATGAATAACTTGCTCGCTGCAGGACTGGGTAATATTGTGAGATTAAAAAATCAGCATATTTTGCTGCGTGGTTATAGGAGTGCTAAAATGATCTCATGACTTCTGGAAAAAATCAAGGAATGGCTCTATATATTGACATAATAACGTTAACTGATTTTTAAATTCAATTAGAGAAACTATTCTATTGAGATTGCATTTTGATTGATGTTTTCAATGTCTGTAAGAAATACCTGATGTCTTCATATGATATTTCGGGAAAAATATACTGCGCCCCAATCGCAAGAATCTCATGATTACACGAATTCACGTGATAGAATATAATAGGTTGATTTCTGTCTCTGTTCGCTTTCGGTTTTTTGAAAATTTCAATTGTCTGAATAGTTAAATTTAGATCGCATGTATTCATAGATAGCCTGCTCGCTGCAGGACTAGGTAATATTGCGAAATTGAAAAATTAGCATATTTTGCCTCGTGGTTATAAAAGTGCTAAAATGATCTCATGACTTCTGAAGAAATCAAGGAATGGCTCTATATATTGACATAATAACGTTCATTGATTTGAAAATTCAATACGAAAAGTTATTCGATTGAGATTGCATTTTGATTGTTGTTTCAATGTCTGTAAAAAATACCTGATGTCATCAGATGATATTTCGAGGAAAATATACTGCGCCCGAATCGCAAGAATCTCAAGATTACACGAATTCATGTAATAGAATATGAGAGGTTGATATCTGTCTCTGTTCGCTTTCGGTTTTTTAAAATTTCAATTGGCTGAACAGTTTAATTTAGATCGCATGTATAAATGGATAACCTGCCCGCTACAGGACTGGGTAATATTGTGAGATTAATAAATCAGCATATTTTGCTGCGTGGTTATAGGAGTGCTAAAATGATCTCATGACTTCCGGGAAAAATCAAGGAATGGCTCTATATATTGACATAATAACGTTCATTGATTTGAAAATTCAATTCGAAAAGTTATTCGATTGAGATTGCATTTTGATTGTTGTTTCAATGTCTGTAACAAATACTTGATGTCATCAGATGATATTTCGAGGAAAATATACTGCGCCCGAATCGCAAGAATCTCATGATTACACTAATTTACGTGATAGAATATAAAAGGTTGATGTCTGTCTCTGTTCGCTTCCGGTTTTTTAAATTTTTATTGGCTGCATAGTTCAATTAAATCGCATGTATTCATATATAGCCTGCTCGCTGCAGGACTGGGTAATGTTGTGAGATTAAAAAATCAGCATATTTTGCTTTGTGGTTATGAGAGTGCTAAAATGATCTCATGACTTCCGGGAAAAATCAAGGAATTGCTTCATATATTGACATAATAACGTTCATTGATTTAAAAATTCAATTCGAAAAGTTATTCGATTGAGATTGCATTTTGATTGTTGTTTCAATGTCTGTAAAAAATACCTGATGTCATCAGATGATATTTCGAGGAAAATATACTGCGCCCCAATCGCAAGAATTTCATGATTACACGAATTCACGTGATAGAATATAAGATGTTGATTTCCGTATCTGTTCGCTTTCGGTTATTTAAAATGTTAATTCGCTGAATAGTTAAATTTAGATCGCAAGTATTTATGGATAACCTACCCGCTACAGGACTTGGTAATATTGCGAAATTGGAAAATCATCATATTTCGCTGCGTGATTACAAGAATGCTGAAACAAATTCATGACTCCTGGGAGAAATCAAGGAGTAGCTCTATACCTTGACATAATAACGTTAATTGATTTGAAAATTTAATTCGAAAAGTTATTTTATTGAGATTGCATTATGATTGTTGTTTTCAATGTCTGTAAGAAGTACCTGATGTCTTTAGCGGATATTTCGGGAAAAATATACTGCGCCTCAATCGCAAGAATCTCATGAGTACACGAATTCATGTAATAGAATATGAGAGGTTGATTTCTGTCTCTGTTCGCTTTCGGTTTTTTAAAAATTCGATTGGCTTAACAGTTCAATTTAGATAGCATGTATTCATGAATAACTTGCTCGCTGCAGGACTGGGGAATATTGCTAAATTGAAAAATGAGCATATTTTGCTGTGTGGTTATAAGAGTGCTAAAATGATCTCATGACTCCCGGGGAAATCAAGGAATGGCTCTATACATTGACATAATAACGTTAATTGATTTAAAAATTCAATTCGAGAAGTTATTCGATTGAGATTGCATTTTGATTGTTGTTTTCAATGTCTGTAAGAAGTACCTGATGTCTTTAGCGGATATCTCGGGAAAAATATACTGCGCCCCAATGGCAAGAATCTCATGATTACACGAATTCATGTAATAGAATGAGAGAGGTTGATTTCTGTCTCTGTTTGCTTTCGGTTATTAAAAATTTCAATTTGCTGAATAGTTAAATTTAGATCGCATGAACTCATGAATAACCTGCTCGCTACAGGACTTGGTAATATCGCAAAATTGAAAAATTAGCATATTTATCTGCGTGGTTATAAGAGTGCTGACATAAATTCATGACTTTCAGGAAAAATCAAGGAATAGCTCTATACCTTGACATCATAACGTTAATTAATTTAAAAATTCAATTCGAAAAGTTATTTTATTGAGATTGCATTTTGATTGTTCTTTTTAATGTCTGTAAGAAATACCTGATGTCTTTAGCCGATATTTCGGGAAAAATATACTGCGCCTCAATTGCAAGAATCTCATGATTACACTAATTCCCGTGATAGAATATGATAGGTTGATGTCTGTCTCTGTTCGCTTTCGGTTTTCTAAAATTTTAATTGGCTGCATAGTTTAATTTAGATCGCATGTATTCATGGATAGCCTGCTCGCTGCAGGACTGGGTAATATTGCGAAATTGAAAAATTAGCATATTTTGCTGCGTGGTTATAGTAGTGCTAAAATGATCTCATGACTCCCGGGAAAAATCAAGGAATGGCTCTATATATTGACATAATAACGTTCATTGATTTGAAAATTCAATTCGAAAAGTTATTCGATTGAGATTGCATTTTGATTGTTGTTTTCAATGTCTGTAAGAAGTACCTGATGTCTTTAGCGGATATTTCGGGAAAAATATACTGCGCCTCAATCGCAAGAATCTCATGAGTACACGAATTCATGTAATAGAATATGAGAGGTTGATTTCTGTCTCTGTTCACTTTCGGTTTTTTAAAAATTCAATTCGCTGAACAGTTCAATTTAGATCGCATGTATTCATGAATAACTTGCTCGCTGCAGGACTGGGTAATAGTGTAAGATTCAAAAATCAGCATATTTTGCTGCGTTGTTATAGGAGTGCTAAAATGATCTTATGACTCCTGGGAAAAATCAAGGAATGGCTATATATATTGACATAATAACGTTAACTGATTTGAAAATTCAATTTGAAAAACTATTCTATTGAGATTGCATTATGATTGATGTTTTCAATTTCTGTAAGAAATAGCTGATGTCTTCAGATGATATTTCGGGAAAAATATACTGCGCCTCAATCGCAAGAATCTTATGATTACACGAATTCATGTTATAGAATATGAGAGGTTGATTTCTGTCTCTGTTCGCTTTTGGTTTTTTGAAATTTCAATTGGCTGAACAGTTCAATTTAGATCGCATGTATTCATGAAGAACTTGCTCGCTGCAGGACTGGGTAATATTGTGAGATTAAAAAATCAGCATATTTTGCTACGTGGTTATAGGAGTGCTGAAATGATCTCATGACTCCTGGGAAAAATCAAGGAATGGCTCTATATATTGACATAATAACGTTAACTGATTTGAAAATTCAATTTGAAAAACTATTCTATTGAGATTGCATTTTGATTGATGTTTTCAATTTCTGTGAGAAATACCTGAAGTCTTCAGATGATATTTTGGGAAAAATATAATGCGCCCCAATCGCAAGAATCTCATGATTACACGAATTCACGTGATAGAATATAATAGGTTGATGTCTGTCTCTGTTCGCTTTCGGTTTTCTAAAATTTTAATTGGCTGCATAGTTCAATTTAGATCGCACGTATTAATGGATAGCCTGCTCGCTGCAGGACTAAGAAATATTGCGAAATTGAAAAGTTAGCATATTTTGCTGCGTGGTTATAGGAGTGCTAAAATGATCTCATGACTCCCGGGAAAAATCAAGGAATGGCTCTATATATTGACATAATAAAGTCAACTGATTTGAAAATTCAATTTGAAAAACTATTCTATTGAGATCTCATTTTGATTGTCTTTTTCAATGTCTGTAAGAAATACCTGATGTCTTCAGATTATATTTCGGAAAAAATATACTGCGCCCTAATCGCAAGAATCTCATGATTACACGAATTCTCGTGATAGAATATAATAGGTTGATTTCTGTCTCTGTTCGCTTTCGGTTTTTTAAAATTTCAATTGGCTGCACAGTTCAATTCAGATCGCATATATTTATGACTAACCTGCCCGCTACAGGACTTAGTATTATTGCAAAATTGAGATCAGCATATTTTGCTGGGTAGTTATAAGACTGCTGAAACAAATTCATGACTCCTGGGAAAAATCAAGGAGTAGCTCTATACCTTGACATAATAACGTTAATTGATTTGAAAATTTAATTCGAAAAGTTATTTTATTGAGATTGCATTTTGATTGTTGTTTTCAATGTCTGTAAGAAGAACCTGATGTCTTTAGCGGACATTTCGGGAAAAATATACTGCGCCTCAATCGCAAGAATCTCATGATTACACGAATTCATGTAATAGAATATGAGAGGTTGATTTCTGTCTCTGTTCGCTTTCGGTTTTTTAAAATTTCAATTGGCTGAACAGTTCAATTAAGATAGCATGTATTCATGAATAACTTGCTCGCTGCAGGACTGGGTAATATTGTGAGATTAAAAAATCAGCATATTTTGCTGCGTGGTTATAGGAGTGCTAAAATGATCTCATGACTTCTGGAAAAAATCAAGGAATGGCTCTATATATTGACATAATAACGTTAACTGATTTTTAAATTCAATTAGAGAAACTATTCTATTGAGATTGCATTTTGATTGATGTTTTCAATGTCTGTAAGAAATACCTGATGTCTTCATATGATATTTCGGGAAAAATATACTGCGCCCCAATCGCAAGAATCTCATGATTACACGAATTCACGTGATAGAATATAATAGGTTGATTTCTGTCTCTGTTCGCTTTCGGTTTTTTGAAAATTTCAATTGTCTGAATAGTTAAATTTAGATCGCATGTATTCATAGATAGCCTGCTCGCTGCAGGACTAGGTAATATTGCGAAATTGAAAAATTAGCATATTTTGCCTCGTGGTTATAAAAGTGCTAAAATGATCTCATGACTTCTGAAGAAATCAAGGAATGGCTCTATATATTGACATAATAACGTTCATTGATTTGAAAATTCAATACGAAAAGTTATTCGATTGAGATTGCATTTTGATTGTTGTTTCAATGTCTGTAAAAAATACCTGATGTCATCAGATGATATTTCGAGGAAAATATACTGCGCCCGAATCGCAAGAATCTCAAGATTACACGAATTCATGTAATAGAATATGAGAGGTTGATATCTGTCTCTGTTCGCTTTCGGTTTTTTAAAATTTCAATTGGCTGAACAGTTTAATTTAGATCGCATGTATAAATGGATAACCTGCCCGCTACAGGACTGGGTAATATTGTGAGATTAATAAATCAGCATATTTTGCTGCGTGGTTATAGGAGTGCTAAAATGATCTCATGACTTCCGGGAAAAATCAAGGAATGGCTCTATATATTGACATAATAACGTTCATTGATTTGAAAATTCAATTCGAAAAGTTATTCGATTGAGATTGCATTTTGATTGTTGTTTCAATGTCTGTAACAAATACTTGATGTCATCAGATGATATTTCGAGGAAAATATACTGCGCCCGAATCGCAAGAATCTCATGATTACACTAATTCACGTGATAGAATATAAAAGGTTGATGTCTGTCTCTGTTCGCTTCCGGTTTTTTAAATTTTAATTGGCTGCATAGTTCAATTAAATCGCATGTATTCATATATAGCCTGCTCGCTGCAGGACTGGGTAATGTTGTGAGATTAAAGAATCAGCATATTTTGCTGCGTGGTTATGAGAGTGCTAAAATGATCTCATGACTTCCGGGAAAAATCAAGGAATTGCTTCATATATTGACATAATAACGTTCATTGATTTAAAAATTCAATTCGAAAAGTTATTCGATTGAGATTGCATTTTGATTGTTGTTTCAATGTCTGTAAAAAATACCTGATGTCATCAGATGATATTTCGAGGAAAATATACTGCGCCCCAATCGCAAGAATTTCATGATTACACGAATTCACGTGATAGAATATAAGATGTTGATTTCCGTATCTGTTCGCTTTCGGTTATTTAAAATGTTAATTCGCTGAATAGTTAAATTTAGATCGCAAGTATTTATGGATAACCTACCCGCTACAGGACTTGGTAATATTGCAAAATTGGAAAATCATCATATTTCGCTGCGTGATTACAAGAATGCTGAAACAAATTCATGACTCCTGGGAGAAATCAAGGAGTAGCTCTATACCTTGACATAATAACGTTAATTGATTTGAAAATTTAATTCGAAAAGTTATTTTATTGAGATTGCATTTTGATTGTTGTTTTCAATGTCTGTAAGAAGTACCTGATGTCTTTAGCGGATATTTCGGGAAAAATATACTGCGCCTCAATCGCAAGAATCTCATGAGTACACGAATTCATGTAATAGAATATGAGAGGTTGATTTCTGTCTCTGTTCGCTTTCGGTTTTTTAAAAATTCAATTCGCTGAACAGTTCAATTTAGATCGCATGTATTCATGAATAACTTGCTCGCTGCAGGACTGGGTAATAGTGTGAGATTCAAAAATCAGCATATTTTGCTGCGTTGTTATAGGAGTGCTAAAATGATCTTATGACTCCTGGGAAAATTCAAGGAATGGCTATATATATTGACATAATAACGTTAACTGATTTGAAAATTCAATTTGAAAAACTATTCTATTGAGATTGCATTATGATTGATGTTTTCAATTTCTGTAAGAAATACCTGATGTCTTCAGATGATATTTCGGGAAAAATATACTGCGCCTGAATCGCAAGAATCTCATTATTACACGAATTCATGTTATAGAATATGAGAGGTTGATTTCTGTCTCTGTTCGCTTTTGGTTTTTTGAAATTTCAATTGGCTGAACAGTTCAATTTAGATCGCATGTATTCATGAAGAACTTGCTCGCTGCAGGACTGGGTAATATTGTGAGATTAAAAAATCAGCATATTTTGCTACGTGGTTATAGGAGTGCTGAAATGATCTCATGACTCCTGGGAAAAATCAAGGAATGGCTCTATATATTGACATAATAACGTTAACTGATTTGAAAATTCAATTTGAAAAACTATTCTATTGAGATTGCATTTTGATTGATGTTTTCAATTTCTGTGAGAAATACCTGAAGTCTTCAGATGATATTTTGGGAAAAATATAATGCGCCCCAATCGCAAGAATCTCATGATTACACGAATTCACGTGATAGAATATAATAGGTTGATGTCTGTCTCTGTTCGCTTTCGGTTTTCTAAAATTTTAATTGGCTGCATAGTTCAATTTAGATCGCACGTATTAATGGATAGCCTGCTCGCTGCAGGACTAAGAAATATTGCGAAATTGATAAGTTAGCATATTTTGCTGCGTGGTTATAGGAGTGCTAAAATGATCTCATGACTCCCGGGAAAAATCAAGGAATGGCTCTATATATTGACATAATAAAGTTAACTGATTTGAAAATTCAATTTGAAAAACTATTCTATTGAGATCTCATTTTGATTGTCTTTTTCAATGTCTGTAAGAAATACCTGATGTCTTCAGATTATATTTCGGCAAAAATATACTGCGCCCTAATCGCAAGAATCTCATGATTACACGAATTCTCGTGATAGAATATAATAGGTTGATTTCTGTCTCTGTTCGCTTTCGGTTTTTTAAAATTTCAATTGGCTGCACAGTTCAATTCAGATCGCATATATTTATGACTAACCTGCCCGCTACAGGACTTAGTAATATTGCAAAATTGAGATCAGCATATTTTGCTGGGTGGTTATAAGACTGCTGAAACAAATTCATGACTCCTGGGAAAAATCAAGGAGTAGCTCTATACCTTGACACAATAACGTTAATTGATTTGAAAATTTAATTCGAAAAGTTATTTTATTGAGATTGCATTTTGATTGTTGTTTTCAATGTCTGTAAGAAGAACGTGATGTCTTTAGCGGACATTTCGGGAAAAATATACTGCGCCTCAATCGCAAGAATCTCATGATTACACGAATTCATGTAATAGAATATGAGAGGTTGATTTCTGTCTCTGTTCGCTTCCGGTTTTTTAAAATTTCAATTGGCTGAACAGTTCAATTTAGATAGCATGTATTCATGAATAACTTGCTCGCTGCAGGACTGGGTAATATTGTGAGATTAAAAAATCAGCATATTTTGCTGCGTGGTTATAGGAGTGCTAAAATGATCTCATGACTTCTGGAAAAAATCAAGGAATGGCTCTATATATTGACATAATAACGTTAACTGATTTGAAAATTCAATTAGAGAAACTATTCTATTGAGATTGCATTTTGATTGATGTTTTCAATGTCTGTAAGAAATACCTGATGTCTTCATATGATATTTCGGGAAAAATATACTGCGCCCCAATCGCAAGAATCTCATGTTTACACGAATTCACGTGATAGAATATAATAGGTTGACTTCTGTCTCTGTTCGCTTTCGGTTTTTTAAAATTTCAATAGGCTGAATAGTTAAATTTAGATCGCATGTATTCATGGATAGCCTGCTCGCTGCAGGACTAGGTAATATTGCGAAATTGAAAAATTAGCATATTTTGCTGCGTGGTTATAAAAGTGCTAAAATTATCTCATGACTTCTGAAGAAATCAAGGAATGGCTCTATATATTGACATAATAACCTGTATTGATTTGAAAATTCAATTCGAAAAGTTATTCGACTGAGATTGCATTTTGATTGTCGTTTTCAATGTCTGTAAAAAATACCTGATGTCATCAGATGATATTCCGAGGAAAATATACTGCGCCCCAATCGCAAGAATTTCATGATTACACGAATTCACGTGATAGAATATAAGAGGTTGATTTCTGTCTCTGTTCGCTTTTGGTTATTAAAAATTTCAATTCGCTGAATAGTTAAATTTAGATCGCAAGTATTCATGGATAACCTGCTCGCTACAGGACTTGGTAATATCGCAAAATTGAAAAATTAGCATATTTTGCTGCGTGGTTATAAAAGTGCTGACATAAATTCATGACTTCTGGGAAAAATCAAGGATTAGCTCTATACCTTGACATCATAACGTTAATTAATTAAAAAATTCATTTCGAAAAGTTATTTTATTGAGATTGCATTTTGATTGTTGTTTCCAATGTCTGTAAGTAATACCTGATGTCTTCATATGATATTTCGGGAAAAATATACTGCGCCCCAATCGCAAGAATCTCATGATTACACGAATTCACGTGATAGAATATAATAGGTTGATGTCTGTCTCTGTTCGCTTTCGGTTTTCTAAAATTTTAATTGGCTGCATAGTTCAATTTAGATCGCATGTATTAATGGATAGCCTGCTCGCTGCAGGACTAAGAAATATTGCGAAATCGAAAAGTTAGCATATTTTGCTGCGTGGTTATAGGAGTGCTAAAATGATCTCATGACTCCCGGGAAAAATCGAGGAATGGCTCTATATATTGACAAAATAAAGTTAACTGATTTGAAAATTCAATTTGAAAAACTATTCTATTGAGATCTCATTTTGATTGTCTTTTTCAATGTCTGTAAGAAATACCTGATGTCTTCAGATTATATTTCGGGAAAAATATACTGCGCCCCAATCGCAAGAATCTCATGATTACACGAATTCTCGTGATAGAATATAATAGGTTGATTTCTGTCTCTGTTCGCTTTCGGTTTTTTAAAATTTCAATTGTCTGAGTAGTTAAATTTAGATCGCATGTATAAATGGATAACCTGCCCGCTACAGGACTGGGTAATATTGTGAGATTAAAAAATCAGCATATTTTGCTGCGTGGTTATAGGAGTGCTAAAATAATCTCATGACTTCCGGGAAAAATCAAGGAATGGCTCTATATATTGACATAATAACGTTCATTGATTTGAAAATTCAATTCGAAAAGTTATTCGATTGAGATTGCATTTTGATTGTTGTTTCAATGTCTGTAAAAAATACTTGATGTCATCAGATGATATTTCGAGGAAAATATACTGCGCCCGAATCGCAAGAATCTCATGAGTACACTAATTCACGTGATAGAATATAATAGGTTGATGTCTGTCTCTGTTCTCTTCCGGTTTTTTAAATTTTAATTGGCTGCATAGTTCAATTTAGATCGCATGTATTCATATATAGCCGGCTCGCTGCAGGACTGGGTAATATTGTGAGATTAAAAAATCAGCATATTTTGCTGCATGGTTATAAGAGTGCTGAACCGAATTCATGACTCCTGGGAAAAGTCAAGGAGTAGCTCTATACCTTGACATAATAACGTTAATTGATTTGAAAATGTCATTCGAAAAGTTATTTTATTAAGATTGCATTTTGATTGTTGTTTTCAATGTCTGTAAGAAGTATCTGATGTCTTTAGCGGATATTTCGTGAAAAATATACTGCGCCTCAATCGCAAGAATCTCATGATTACACGGATTCATGTAATAGAATATGAGAGGTTGATTTCTGTCTCTGTTCGCTTTCGGTTTTTTAAAATTTCAATTGGCTGAACAGTTCAATTTAGATCGCATGTATTCATGAATAACTTGCTCGCTGCAGGACTGGCTTATATTGTGAGATTAAAAAATCAGCATATGTTGCTGCGCGGTATAGAAGTGCTGAAATGATCTCATGACTCCTGGGAAAAATCAAGGAATGGCTCTATATATACAGACCTAATAACGTTAATTAATTCCAAAATTTAATTCGAAAAGTTATTCTATTCAGATTGCATTTTGATTGTCTTTTTCAATGTCTGTAAGAAATACCTGATGTCTTCAGATGATATTTCGTGAAAAAAATACTGCGCCCCAATCGCAAGAATCTCATGATTACACGAATTCACGTGATAGAATATAATAGGTTGATTTCTGTCTCTGTTCGCTTTCGGTTTTTTAAAATTCCAATTGGATGAACAGTTCAATTCGGATCGCATGTATTTATGAATAACCTGCCTGCTACAGGACTTAGTGATATTGCAAAATTGAAATCAGCATATTTTGCTGCGTGGTTATAAGAGTGCTGAAACAAGTTCATGACTCCTGGGAAAAATCAAGGAGTAGCTCGATACCTTGACATAATAACGTTAATTGATTTGAAAATTCAATTCGAAAAGTTATTCGATTGAGATTGCATTTTGATTGTTGTTTTTAATGTCTGTAAAAAATACCTGATGTCATCAGACGATATTTCAAGAAAAATATACTGCGCCCTAGTCGCAAGAATTTCATGATTACACGAATTCACGTGATAGAATATAAGAGGTTGCTTTCCGTATCTATTCGCTTTCGGTTATTTCAAATTTTAATTCGCTGAAAAGTTAAAATTAGATCGCAAGTATTCATGGATAACCTGATCGCAACAGGACTTGGTAATATCGCAAAATTGAAAAATTAGCATATTTTGCTGCGTGGTTATAAAAGTGCTGACATAAATTCATGACTTCTAGGAAAAATCAAGGAGTAGCTCTATACCTTGACATAATAACGTTAACTGATTTGAAAATTAAATTTGAAAAACTAGTCTATTGAGATTGCATTTTGATTTTTCTTTTCAATGTCTGTAAGAAGTACCCGATGTCTTTAGCGGATATTTTGGGAAAAATATACTGCGCCTCAATCGCAAGAATCTCATGATTACACGAATTCACGTGAAAGAATATAATAGGTTGATGTCTGTCTCTGTTCGCTATCGGTTTTCTAAAATTTCAATTCGCTAAACAGTTCAATTTAGATCGCATGTATTCATAGATAGCCTGCTCGCTGCAGGACTAGGTAATATTGCGAAATTGAAAAATGAGCATATTTTGCTGCGTGGTTATAGGAGTGCTAAAATGATCTCATGACTCCTGGGAAAAATCAAGGGATGGCTGTATATATTGACATAATAACCTTAATTGATTTGAAAATTCAATTCGAAAAGTTATTCGATTGAGATTGCATTTTGATTGAAGTTTTCAATTTCTGTAAGAAATACCTGATGTCTTCAGATGATATTTCGGGAAAAATATACTGCGCCTCAATCGCAAGAATCTCATGATTACACGAATTCATGTAATAGAATATGAGAGGTTGATTTCTGTCTCTGTTCGTTTTCGGTTTTTTAAAATTTCAATTGGCTAAATAGTTAAATTGAGATCGCACGTATTCATTGATAACCTGCTCGCTGCAGGACTGGGTAAGATTGTGAGATTGAAAAATCAGCATATTTTGCTGCGTGGTAATGAGTGTGCTAAAATTATCTCATGACTCCTGGGAACAATCAAGGAATAGCTCTATATATTGACATTATAACCTTAATTGATTTGAAAATTTAATTCGAAGAGTTATTCGATTGAGATTGCATTTTGATTGTTGTTTTCAATGTCTGTATAAAATACCTGATGTCATAAGATGATATTTCGAGGAAAATATAATGCGCTCCAATCGCAAGAATTTCATGATTACACGAAGTCACGTGATATAATATAATAGGTTGATTTCTGTCTATGTTCGCTTTCGGTTTTTTAAATTTCAATTGGCTGAACAGTTTAATTTAGATCGCATGTATTCATGAATAACTTGCTCGCTGCAGGACTGGGTAATATTGTGAGATTAAAAAATCAGCATATTTTGCTGCGTGGTTGTAGGAGTGCTAAAATGATCTCATGACTCCTGGGAAAAATCAAGGAATGGCTCTATATATAGACCTAATAACGTTAATTGATTCCAAAATTTAATTCGAAAAGTTATTCTATTGAGATTTTATTTTGATTGATGTTTTCAATGTCTGTAAGAAATACCTGATGTCTTCAGATGATATTTCGGAAAAAATATACTGCGCCCCAATCGCAAGAATCTCATGATTACACGAATTCACGTGATAGAATATAATAGGTTAATGTCTGTCTCTGTTCGCTTCCGGTTTTCTAAAATTTCAATTGGTTGAATAGCTCAATTTAGATCGCATGTATTCATGGATAGCCTGCTGGCTGCAGGACTTGGTAATATTGCAAAATTGAAAAAGCAGCATATTTTGCTGCGTGGTTACAATAGTGCTAAAACAAATTCATGACTCCTGGGAAAAATCAAGAAGTAGCTCTATACCTTGACATAATAACGTTCATTGATTTGAAAATTTAATTCGAAAAATTATTTAATTAAGATTGTATTTTGATTGTTGTTTTCAATGTCTGTAAGAAGTACCTGATGTCTTTAGCGGATATTTCGGGAAAAATATACTGCGCCCCAATCGCAAGAATCTCATGATTACACGAATTCACGTAATAGAATATAATAGGTTGATTTCTGTCTCTGTTCGCTTTCGGTTTTTTAAAATTTCAATTCGCTGAACAGTTCAATTTAGATCGCATGTCTTCATGAATAACTTGCTCGCTGCAGGACTGGGTAATATTGTGAGATTAAAAAATCAGCATATTTTGTTGCGTGGTTATAGGAGTGCTAAAATGATCTCATGACTCCTGGGAAAAATCAAGGAATAGCTCTATATATTGACATAATAACGTTAACTGATTTGAAAATTTAATTTGAAAAACTATTCTATTGAGATTGCATTTTGATTGAAGTTTTCAATTTCTGTAAGAAATACCTGATGTCTTCATATGATATTTCGGGAAAAATATACTGCGCCCCAATCGCAAGAATCTCATGATTACACGAATTCACGTGATAGAATATAATAGGTTGATTTCTGTCTCTGTTCGCTTTCGGTTTTTTAAAATTTCAATTGTCTGAATAGTTAAATTTAGATCGCATGTATAAATGGATAACCTGCCCGCTACAGGACTGGGTAATATTGTGAGATTGAAAAATTAGCATATTTTGCTGCGTGGTTATAAAAGTGCTAAAATGATCTCATGACTTCTGAAGAAATCAAGGAATGGCTCTATATATTGACATAATAACGTTCATTGATTTGAAAATTCAATACGAAAAGTTATTCGATTGAGATTGCATTTTGATTGTTGTTTCAATGTCTGTAAAAAATACCTGATGTCATCAGATGATATTTCGAGGAAAATATACTGCGCCCGAATCGCAAGAATCTCAAGATTACACGAATTCATGTAATAGAATATGAGAGGTTGATATCTGTCTCTGTTCGCTTTCGGTTTTTTAAAATTTCAATTGGCTGAACAGTTCAATTTAGATCGCATGTATAAATGGATAACCTGCCCGCTACAGGACTGGGTAATATTGTGAGATTAAAAAATCAGCATATTTTGCTGCGTGGTTATAGGAGTGCTAAAATGATCTCATGACTTCCGGGAAAAATCAAGGAATGGCTCTATATATTGACATAATAACGTTCATTGATTTGAAAATTCAATTGGAAAAGTTATTCGATTGAGATTGCATTTTGATTGTTGTTTCAATGTCTGTAAAAAATACTTGATGTCATCAGATGATATTTCGAGGAAAATATACTGCGCCCGAATCGCAAGAATCTCATGATTACACTAATTCACGTGATAGAATATAAAAGGTTGATGTCTGTCTCTGTTCGCTTCCGGTTTTTCAAATTTTAATTGGCCGCATAGTTCAATTTAGATCGCATGTATTCATATATAGCCTGCTCGCTGCAGGACTGGGTAATGTTGTGAGATTAAAAAATCAGCATATTTTGCTGCGTGGTTATGGGAGTGCTTAAATGATCTCATGACTTCCGGGAAAAATCAAGGAATTGCTTCATATATTGACATAATAACGTTCATTGATTCAAAAATTCAATTCGAAATGTTATTCGATTGAGATTGCATTTTGATTGTTGTTTCAATGTCTGTAAAAAATACCTGATGTCATCAGATGATATTTCGAGGAAAATATACTGCGCCCGAATCGCAAGAATCTCATGATTACACGAATTCACGTGATAGAATATAATAGGTTGATTTCTGTCTCTGTTCGCTTTCGGTTTTTCAAAATTTCAATTGGCTGAACAGTTCAATTTAGATCGCATGTATTAATGGATAACCTGCCCGCTACAGGACTGGGTAATATTGTGAGATTAAAAAATCAGCATAATTTGCTGCGTGATTATAGGAGTGCTTAAATGATCTCATGACTTCCGGGAAAAATCAAGGAATTGCTCTATATATTGACATAATAACGTTCATTGATTTGAAAATTCAATTCGAAAAGTTATTCGATTGAGATTGCATTTTGATTGTTGTTTCAATGTCTGTAAAAAATACTTGATGTCATCAGATGATATTTCGAGGAAAATATACTGCGCCCGAATCGCAAGAATCTCATGATTACACTAATTCACGTGCTGGAATATAATAGGTTGATGTCTGTCTCTGTTCGCTTCCGGTTTTTTTAATTTTAATTGGCTGCATAGTTCAATTTAGATCGCATGTATTCATATATAGCCTGCTCGCTGCAGGACTGGGTAATATTGTGAGATTAAAAAATCAGCATATTTTGCTGCATGGTTATAAGAGTGCTGAACTGAATTCATGACTCCTGGGAAAAGTCAAGGAGTAGCTCTATACCTTGACATAATAACGTTAATTGATTTGAAAATTTAATTCGAAAAGTTATTTTATTGAGATTGCATTTTGATTGTTGTTTTCAATGTCTGTAAGAAGTATCTGATGTCTTTAGCGGATATTTCGTGAAAAATATACTGCGCCTCAATCGCAAGAATCTCATGATTACACGGATTCATGTAATAGAATATGAGAGGTTGATTTCTGTCTCTGTTCGCTTTCGGTTTTTTTAAATTTCAATTGGCTGAACAGTTCAATTTAGATCGCATGTATTCATGAATAACTTGCTCGCTGCAGGACTGGCTAATATTGTGAGATTAAAAAATCAGCATATTTTGCTGCGTGGTTATAGAAGTGCTGAAATGATCTCATGACTCCTGGGAAAAATCAAGGAATGGCTCTATATATACAGACCTAATAACGTTAATTGGTTCCAAAATTTAATTCGGAAAGTTATTCTATTGAGATTTTATTTTGATTAATGTTTTCAATGTCTGTAAGAAATACCTGATGTCTTCAGATGATATTTCGGAAAAAATATACTGCGCCCCAATCGCAAGAATCTCATGATTACACGAATTCACGTGATAGAATATAATAGGTTGATGTCTGTCTCTGTTCGCTTCCGGTTTTCTAAAATTTTAATTGGTTGAATAGTTCAATTTAGATCGCATGTATTCATAGATAGCCTGCTCGCTGCAGGACTTGGTAATATTGCAAAATTGAAAAAGCAGCATATTTTGCTGCGTGGTTACAATAGTGCTGAAACAAATTCATGACTCCTGGGAAAAATCAAGGAGTAGCTCTATACCTTGACATAATAACGTTAATTGATTTAAAAATTTAATTCGTAAAGTTATTTTATTGAGATTCCATTTTGATTGTTGTTTTCAATGTCTGTAAGAAGTACCTGATGTCTTTAGCGGATATTTCGGGAAAAATATAATGCGCCCCAATCGCAAGAATCTCATGATTACACGAATTCACGTGATAGAATATAATAGGTTGATTTCTGTCTCTGTTCGCTTTCGGTTTTTTAAACTTTCAATTCGCTGAACAGTTCAATTTAGATCGCATGTCTTCATGAATAACTTGCTCGCTGCAGGACTGGGTAATATTGTGAGATAAAAAAATCAGCATATTTTGCTGCGTGGTTATAGGAGTGCTAAAATGATCTCATGACTCCTGGGAAAAATCAAGGAATGGCTCTATATATTGACATAATAACCTTAATTGATTTGAAAATTTAATTTGAAAAACTATTCCATTGAGATTGCATTTTGATTGATGTTTTCAATGTCTGTAAGAAATACCTGATGTCTTCAGATGATATTTCGTGAAAAATATACTGCGCCCCAATCGCAAGAATCTCATGATTACACGAATTCACGTGATAGAATATAATAGGTTGATGTCTGTCTCTTTTCGCTTTCGGTTTTCTAAAATTTCAATTGGCTGAATAGTTCAATTTAGATCGCATGTATTCATGGTTAGCCTGCTCGCTGCTGGACTGGGTAATATTGCGAAATTGAAAAATTAGCATATTTTCCTGCGTGGTTATAGTAGTGCTAAAATGATCTCATGACTCCTGGGAAAAATCAAGGAATGGCTCTATATATTGACATAATAACCTTAATTGATTTGAAAATTCAATTCGAAAAGTTATTTTATTGAGATTGCATTTTGATTGTTGTTTTCAATGTCTGTAAGAAGTACCTGATGTCTTTAGCGGATATTTCGGGAAAAATATACTGCGCCTCAATCGCAAGAATCTCATGATTACACGAATTCATGTAATAGAATATGAGAGGTTGATTTCTGTCTCTGTTCGCTTTCGGTTTTCTAAAATTCCAATTGGCTGAATAGTTCAATTTAGATCTCATGTATTCATGGATAACCTGCTCGCTGCAGGACTGGGTAATATTGTGAGATTGAAAAATCAGCATATCTTGCTGCGTGGTTATGAGAGTGCTAAAATGATCTCATGACTCCTGGGAACCACCAAGGAATAGCTCTATATATTATCATTATAACCTTCATTGATTTGAAAATTTAATTCGAAAAGTTATTTTATTAAGATTGCATTTTGATTGTTGTTTTCAATGTCTGTAAGAAGTACCTGATGTCTTTAGCGGATATTTAGGGAACAATATACGGCGCCTCAATTGCAAGAATCTCATGATTACACGAATTCATGTAATAGAATATGAGAGGTTGATTTCTGTCTCTGTTCGCTTTCGGTTTTTTAAAATTTCAATTGGCTAAATAGTTCAATTGAGATCGCACGTATTCATTGATAACCTGCTCGCTGCAGGACTGGGTAAGATTGTGAGATTGAAAATCAGCATATTTTGCTGCGTGGTAATGAGTGTGCTAAAATTATCTCATGACTCCTGGGAACAATCAAGGAATAGCTCTATATATTGACATTATAACCTTAATTGATTTGAAAATTTAATTCGAAGAGTTATTCGATTGAGATTGCATTTTGATTGTTGTTTTCAATGTCTGTAAGAAATACCTGATGTCTTCAGATGATATTTCGGAAAAAATATACTGCGCCCCAATCGCAAGAATCTCATGATTACACGAATTCACGTGATAGAATATAATAGGTTGATGTCTGTCTCTGTTCGCTTCAGGTTTTCTAAAATTTCAATTGGTTGAATAGTTCAATTTAGATCGCATGTATTCATGGATAACTTGCTCGCTGCAGGACTGGGTAATATTGTGAGATTAAAAAATCAGCATATTTTGTTGCGTGGTTATAGGAGTGCCAAAATGATCTCATGACTCCCGGGAAAAATCAAGGAATAGCTCTATATATTGACATAATAACGTTAACTGATTTGAAAATTTAATTTGAAAAACTATTCTATTGAGATTGCATTTTGATTGAAGTTTTCAATTTCTGTAAGAAATACCTGATGTCTTCATATGATATTTCGGGAAAAATATACTGCGCCCTAATCGCAAGAATCTCATGATTACGAGAATTCACGTGATAGAATATAATAGGTTGATTTCTGTCTCTGTTCGCTTTCGGTTTTTTAAAATTTCAATTGTCTGAATAGTTAAATTTAGATCGCATGTATTCATAGATAGCCATCTCGCTGCAGGACTAGGTAATATTGCGAAATTGAAAAATTAGCATATTTTGCTGCGTGGTTATAAAAGTGCTAAAATGATCTCATGACTTCTGAAGAAATCAAGGAATGGCTCTATATATTGACATAATAACGTTCATTGATTTGAAAATTCAATACGAAAAGTTATTCGATTGAGATTGCATTTTGATTGTTGTTTCAATGTCTGTAAAAAATACTTGATGTCATGAGATGATATTTCGAGGAAAATATACTGCGCCCGAATCGCAAGAATCTCAAGATTACACGAATTCATGTAATAGAATATGAGAGGTTGATATCTGTCTCTGTTCGCTTTCGGTTTTTTAAAATTTCAATTGGCTGAACAGTTCAATTTAGATCGCATGTATAAATGGATAACCTGCCCGCTACAGGACTGGGTAATATTGTGAGATTAAAAAATCAGCATATTTTGCTGCGTGGTTATAGGAGTGCTAAAATGATCTCATGACTTCCGGGAAAAAACAAAGGAATGGCTCTATATATTGACATAATAACGTTCATTGATTTGAAAATTCAATTCGAAAAGTTATTCGATTGAGATTGCATTTTGATTGTTGTTTCAATGTCTGTAAAAAATACCTGATGTCATCATATGATATTTCGAGGAAAATATACTGCGCCCGAATCGCAAGAATCTCATGATTACACTAATTCACGTGATAGAATATGAGAGGTTGATTTCTGTCTCTGTTCGCTTTCGGTTTTTTAAAATTTCAATTGGCTGAATAGTTCAATTTAGATCGCATGTATTAATGGATAACCTGCCCGCTACAGGACTTGGTAATATTGCAAAATTGAAAAATCAGCATATTTTGCTGCGTGGTTATAAGAGTGCTGAACCAAATTCATGACTCCTGGGAAAAGTCAAGGAGTAGCTCTATACTTTGACATAATAACGTTAATTGATTTGAAAATTTAATTCGAAAAGTTATTTTATTGAGATTGCATTTTGATTGTTGTTTTCAATGTGTGTAAGAAGTACCTGATGTCTTTAGCGGATATTTCGGAAAAATATACTGTGCCTCAATCGCAAGAATCTCATGATTACACGAATTCATGTAATAGAATATGAGAGGTTGATTTCTGTCTCTGTTCGCTTTCGGTTTTTTAAAATTTCAATTGGCTGAAAAGCTCAATTTAGATAGCATGTACTCATGAATAACTTGCTCGCTGCAGGACTGGGTAATATTGTGAGATTTTAAAATCAGCATATTTTGCTGCGTGGTTATAGGAGTGCAAAAATGATCTCATGACTCCTGGGAAAAATCAAGGAATGGCTCTATATATTGACATAATAACGTTCATTGATTTGAAAATTCAATTCGAAAAGTTATTCGATTGAGATTGCATTTTGATTGTTGTTTCAATGTCTGTAAAAAATACCTGATGTCATCATATGATATTTCGAGGAAAATATACTGCGCCCGAATCGCAAGAATCTCATGATTACACTAATTCACGTGATAGAATATGAGAGGTTGATTTCTGTCTCTGTTCGCTTTCGGTTTTTTAAAATTTCAATTGGCTGAATAGTTCAATTTAGATCGCATGTATTCATGGATAACTTGCTCGCTGCAGGACTGGGTAATATTGTGAGATTAAAAAATCAGCATATTTTGCTGCGTGGTTATAAGAGTGCTAAAATGATCTCATGACTCCTGGGAAAAATCAAGGAATGGCTCTATATATTGACATAATAACCTTAAATGATTTGAAAATTCAATTTGAAAAACTATTCCAATGAGATTGCATTTTGATTGATGTTTTCAATGTCTGTAAGAAATACTTGATGTCTTCAGATGATATTTCGTGAAAAATATACTGCGCCCCAATCGCAAGAATCTCATGATTACACGAATTCACGTGATAGAATATAATAGGTTGATGTCTCTCTCTGTTCGCTATCGGTTTTCTAAAATTTCAATTCGCTAAACAGTTCAATTTAGATCGCATGTATTCATAGATAGCCTGCTCGCTGCAGGACTAGGTAATATTGCGAAATTGAAAAATTAGCATATTTTGCTGCGTGGTTATAGGAGTGCTAAAATGATCTCATGACTCCTGGGAAAAATCAAGGGATGGCTGTATATATTGACATAATAACCTTAATTGATTTGAAAATTCAATTCGAAAAGTTATTCGATTGAGATTGCATTTTGATTGTTGTTTTCAATGTCTGTAAGAAGTATCTGATGTCTTTCGCGGATATTTCGGGAAAAATATACTGCGCCTCAATCGCAGGAATCTCATGATTACACGAATTCATGTAATAGAATATGAGAGGTTGATTTCTGTCTCTGTTCGCTTTCGGTTTTTTAAAATTTCAATTGGCTAAATAGTTCAATTGAGATCGCACGTATTCATTGATAACCTGCTCGCTGCAGGACTAGGTAAGATTGTGAGATTGAAAAATCAGCATATTTTGCTGCGTGGTAATGAGTGTGCTAAAATTATCTCATGACTCCTGGGAACAATCAAGGAATAGCTCTATATATTGACATTATAACCTTAATTGATTTGAAAATTTAATTCGAAGAGTTATTCGATTGAGATTGCATTTTGATTGTTGTTTTCAATGTCTGTAAAAAATACCTGATGTCATCAGATGATATTTCGAGGAAAATATAATGCGCTCCAATCGCAAGAATTTCATGACTACACGAAGTCACGTGATATAATATAATAGGTTGATTTCTGTCTATGTTCGCTTTCGGTTTTTTAAATTTCAATTGGCTGAACAGTTTAATATAGATCGCATGTATTCATGAATAACTTGCTCGCTGCAGGACTGGGTAATATTGTGAGATTAAAAAATCAGCATATTTTGCTGCGTGGTTGTAGGAGTGCTAAAATGATCTCATGACTCCTGGGAAAAATCAAGGAATGGCTCTATATATAGACCTTATAACGTTAATTGATTCCAAAATTTAATTCGGAAAGTTATTCTATTGAGATTTTATTTTGATTGATGTTTTCAATGTCTGTAAGAAATACCTGATGTCTTCAGATGATATTTCGGAAAAAATATACTGCGCCCCAATCGCAAGAATCTCATGATTACACGAATTCACGTGATAGAATATAATAGGTTGATGTCTGTCTCTGTTCGCTTCCGGTTTTCTAAAATTTCAATTGGTTGAATAGTTCAATTTAGATCGCATGTATTCATAGATAGCCTGCTCGCTGCAGGACTTGGTAATATTGCAAAATTGAAAAAGCAGCATATTTTGCTGCGTGGTTACAATAGTGCTGAAACAAATTCATGACTCCTGGGAAAAATCAAGGAGTAGCTCTATACCTTGACATAATAACGTTAATTGATTTGAAAATTTAATTCGAAAAGTTATTTTATTGAGATTGCATTTTGATTGTTGTTTTCAATGTCTGTAAGAAGTACCTGATGTCTTTAGCGGATATTTCGGGAACAATATACTGCGCCCCAATCGCAAGAATCTCATGATTACACGAATTCACGTGATAGAATATAATAGGTTGATTTTTGTCTCTGTTCGCTTTCGGTTTTTTAAAATTTCAATTCGCTGAACAGTTCAATTTAGATCGCATGTCTTCATGAATAACTTGCTCGCTGCAGGACTGGGTAATATTGTGAGATTAAAAAATCAGCATATTTTGCTGCGTGGTTATAGAAGTGCTAAAATGATCTCATGACTCCTGGGAAAAATCAAGGAATGGCTCTATATATTGTCATAATAACCTTAATTGATTTGAAAATTTAATTTGAAAAACTATTCCATTGAGATTGCATTTTGATTGATGTTTTCAATGTCTGTAAGAAATACCTGATGTCTTCAGATGATATTTCGTGAAAAATATACTGCGCCCCAATCGCAAGAATCTCATGATTACACGAATTCACGTGATAGAATATAATAGGTTGATGTCTGTCTCTGTTCGCTTTCGGTTTTCTAAAATTTCAATTGGCTAAATAGTTCAATTTAGATCGCATGTATTAATGGTTAGCCTGCTCGCTGCAGGACTGGGTAATATTGCGAAATTGAAAAATTAGCATATTTTGCTGCGTGGTTATAGTAGTGCTAAAATGATCTCGTGACTCCCGGGAAAAATCAAGGAATGGCTCTATATATTGACATAATAACGTTCATTGATTTGAAAATTCAATTCGAAAAGTTATTCGATTGAGATTGCATTTTGATTGTTGTTTCCCATGTCTGTAAGAAGTACCTGATGTCTTTAGCGGATATTTCGGGAAAAATATACTGCGCCTCAATCGCAAGAATCTCATGATTACACGAATTCATGTAATAGAATATGAGAGGTTGATTTCTGTCTCTGTTCGCCTTCGGTTTTTTAAAATTTCAATTGGCTGAACAGTTCAATTTAGATCGCATGTATTCATGAAGAACTTGCTCGCTGCAGGACTGGGTAATATTGTTAGATTAGAAAATCAGCATATTTTGCTGCGTGGTTATAGAAGTGCTGAAATGATCTCATGACTCCTGGGAAAAATCAAGGAATGGCTCTATATATTGACATCAAAACGTTAACTGATTTGAAAATTCAATTTGAAAAACTATTCTATTGAGATTGCATTTCGATTGATGTTTTCAATGTCTCTAAGAAATTCCTGATGTCGTGAGATGATATTTAGGGAAAAATATACTGCGCCCCAATCGCAAGAATCTCATGATTACACGAATTCATGTGATAGAATATAAGAGGTTGATTTCTGTCTCTGTTCGCTTTCGGTTTTTTAAAATTTCAATTGGCTGGATAGTTCAATTTGGTTCGCATGTTTTCATGAATAACTTGCTCGTTGCAGGACTGAGTAATATTGTTAGATTAAAAAATCAGCATATTTTGCTGCGTGGTTATGAGAGTGCTAAAATGATCTCATGACTCCTGGGAAAAATCAAGGAATGGCTCTATATATTGACATAATAACCTTAATTGATTTGAAAATTTAATTCGAAAAGTTATTTTATTGAGATTGCATTTTGATTGTTGTTTTCAATGTCTGTAAGAAGTACCTGATGTCTTTAGCGGATATTTCGGGAAAAATATACTGCGCCTCAATCGCAAGAATCTCATGATTACACGAATTCATGTAATAGAATATGAGAGGTTGATTTCTGTCTCTGTTCGCTTTCGGTTTTTTAAAATTTCAATTGGCTGAATAGTTTAATTTAGATCTCATGTATTCATGGATAACCTGCTCGCTGCAGGACTGGGTAATATTGTGAGATTGAAAAATCAGCATATCTTGCTGCGTGGTTATGAGAGTGCTAAAATGATCTCATGACTCCTGGGAACAATCAAGGAATAGCTCTATATATTATCATTATAACCTTAATTGATTTGAAAATTTGATTCGAAAAGTTATTTTATTAACATTGCATTTTGATTGTTGTTTTCAATGTCTGTAAGAAGTACCTGATGTCTTTAGCGGATATTTAGGGAACAATATACGGCGCCTCAATCGCAAGAATCTCATGATTACACGAATTCATGTAATAGAATATGAGAGGTTGATTTCTGTCTCTGTTCGCTTTCGGTTTTTTAAAATTTCAATTGGCTAAATAGTTCAATTGAGATCGCACGTATTCATTGATAACCTGCTCGCTGCAGGACTGGGTAAGATTGTGAGATTGAAAAATCAGCATATTTTGCTGCGTGGTAATGAGTGTGCTAAAATTATCTCATGACTCCTGGGAACAATCAAGGAATAGCTCTATATATTGACATTATAACCTTAATTGATTTGAAAATTTAATTCGAAGAGTTATTCGATTGAGATTGCATTTTGATTGTTGTTTTCAATGTCTGTAAATAATACCTGATGTCATCAGATGATATTTCGAGGAAAATATAATGCGCTCCAATCGCAAGAATTTCATAATTAAACGGAGTCACGTGATATAATATAATAGGTTGATTTCTGTCTATGTTCGCTTTCGGTTTTTTAAATTTCAATTGGCTGAACAGTTTAATTTAGATCGCATGTATTCATGAATAACTTGCTCGCTGCAGGACTGGGTAATATTGTGAGATTAAAAAATCAGCATATTTTGCTGCGTGGTTGTAGGAGTGCTAAAATGATCTCATGACTCCTGGGAAAATTCAAGGAATGGCTCTATGTATAGACCTAATAACGTTAATTGATTCCAAAATTTAATTCGAAAAGTTATTCTATTGAGATTTTATTTTGATTGATGTTTTCAATGTCTGTAAGAAATACCTGATGTCTTCAGATGATATTTCGGAAAAAATATACTGCGCCCCAATCGCAAGAATCTCATGATTACACGAATTCATGTAATAGAATAAGAGAGGTTGATTTCTGTCTCTGTTTGCTTTCGGTTATTAAAAATTTCAATTTGCTGAATAGTTAAATGTAGATCGCATGAACTCATGAATAACCTGCTCGCTACAGGACTTGGTTATATCGCAAAATTGAAAAATTAGCATATTTATCTGCGTGGTTATAAGAGTGCTGACATAAATTCATGACTTTCAGGAAAAATCAAGGAATAGCTCTATACCTTGACATCATAACGTTAAATAATTTAAAAATTCAATTCGAAAAGTTATTTTATTGAGATTGCATTTTGATTGTTCTTTTTAATGTCTGTAAGAAATACCTGATGTCTTTAGCCGATATTTCGGGAAAAATATACTGCGCCTCAATCGCAAGAATCTCATGATTACACTAATTCCCGTGATAGAATATGATAGGTTGATGTCTGTCTCTGTTCGCTTTCGGTTTTCTAAAATTTTAATTAGCTGCATAGTTCAATTTAGATCGCATGTATTCATGGATAGCCTGCTCGCTGCAGGACTGGGTAATATTGCGAAATTGAAAAATTAGCATATTTTGCTGCGTGGTTATAGGAGTGCTAAAATGATCTCATGACTCCCGAGAAAAATCAAGGAATGGCTCTATATATTGTCATAATAACGTTAATTGATGTGAAAATTCAATTCGAAAAGTTATTCGATTGAGATTGCATTTTGATTGTTGTTTTTAATGTCTGTAAAAAATACCTGATGTCATCAGATGATATTTTTCTAGGAAAATATACTGCGCCCTAATCGCAAGAATTTCATGATTACACGAATTCACGTGATAAAATATAAGAGGTTGCTTTCCGTATCTATTTGCTTTCGGTTATTTCAAATTTTAATTCGCTGAAAAGTTAAATTTAGATCGCAAGTATTCATGGATAACCTGCTCGCTACAGGACTTGGTAATATCGCAAAATTGAAAAATTAGCATATTTTGCTGCGTGGTTATAAAAGTGCTGACATAAATTCATGACTTCTGGGAAAAATCAAGGATTAGCTCTATACCTTGACATCATAAAGTTAATTAATTAAAAAATTCAATTCGAAAAGTTATTTTATTGAGATTGCATTTTGATTGTTGTTTCCAATGTCTCTAAGAAATACCTGATGTCTTAAGCGGATATTTCGCGAAAAATATACTGCGCCTGAATCGCAAGCATCTCATGATTACACTAATTCACGTGATAGAATATAATAGGTTGATTTCTGTCTCTGTTCGCTTTTGGATTTTTAAAATTTCAATTGGCTGCACAGTTCAATTCAGATCGCATGTATTTATGAATAACCTGCACGCTACAGGACTTGGTAATATTGCAAAATTAAAAAATCAGCATATTTTGCTGCGTGGTTATAAGAGTGCTGAAACACGTTCATGACTCCTGGGAAAAATCAAGGAGTAGCTCTATACCTTGACATAATAACGTTAATTGATTTGAAAATTTAATTCGAACAGTTATTCTATTGAGATTGAATTTTGATTGTCTTTTTCAATGTCTGTAAGAAATACCTGATGTCTTCAGATGATATTTCGTGAAAAATACCAGGTGTACTTCTAAGTAATTTCCGGTTTTTTCAATGGATGGCGTTCTGTTTTGTACCGCTGTTAGTAACAGATACCATATGTCATTTTGTTCAGTCATATCGAGTGCTTGAACTGCGTTGACATTTTCTCGAAAAAATCTTCCAGTAAGTTTTTATTGCGCTGCAAAAATGTCGAATTTTGTACCGAATTTTGAGCATATGCGCCATGCATTGCTTTTCATGTTCAATCAGGGGAATAAAGTGTCCGAGAGCCACTGTGCGCTTGTGGAAGTTTATGGTGATCGTGCATTAACACTTCGAACATGTGAAACGTGGTTTCGACAGTTCAAAAATGGAGATTTCGACCTGAACGACGCCGCACGCTCCGGCAAGCGAAAATCGATCGATGACGCCGAATTGCAAGCATTATTAGATGAAGACAACACGCAAACGCAACGACAGCTTGCAGATGCGTTGGGAGTTCAACAGCAAGCAATTTCCAAACGTCTGCGAGCCATGGGAAAAATTCAGAAACGTGGAAAGAGGGTGCCCCATGAACTGACCGAGAGACAAATGGAGAATCGAAAAGTGACCTGTGAAATGCTGCTTCAACGATACAAAGGAAAGTCTTTCCTGCATCGTATTGTTACTGGTGATGAAAAGTGGATTTTCCTGGAGAACCCTAAGCGCAACAAATCGTGGGTGAGTCCAAGTGAAGCATCGACATCGACGGCACGGCCAAATCGTTACGGTCGGAAGGTCATGCTGTGTGTGTGGTGGGACCAGTCCGGTGTTATATACTTTGAACTGCTGAAACCTGGTGAAACTGTGAATGCCGTTCGCTACAAACAGCAAATGAAAGATTTGAGCCGAGCCATTGTGGAAAACCGACCAGAATATCAACAACGACAGAAGAAGGTGATTTTGCTCCACGACAATGCGCCGTCGCGTAAGTCGAAAGTCGTTCGTGACACGCTGGAAAGGCTCAAGTGGGAAGTGCTTGATCATGCGGCTTACTCACCAGACCTGGCGCCATCCGACTACCACCTCTTTGCCTCGTTGGGCCATGCCCTTTCTGAGCAGCACTTCGACTCGTACGAAAATGTACGAAGATGGCTCACCGAGTGGTTCACCTCCAGAGGCAATGATTTTTACTGGCGTGGTATCCACAATTTACCAGAAAGGTGGGAAAAATGTGTAGAAAGCGATGGAAAATACTTTGAATAAAATAAAGGTTACGATTTTTTCGGAATTATGTGTTTTATTTGCAAAAAAACCGGAAATTAATTAGGAGTACACCTGGTATACTGCGCCCCAATCGCAAGAATCTCATGATTACACGAATTCACGTGATAGAATATAATAGGTTGACTTCTGTCTCTGTTCGCTTTCGGTTTTTTAAAATTTCAATTGGCTGAATAGTTAAATTTAGATCGCATGTATTCATCGATAGCCTGCTCGCTGCAGGACTAGGTAATATTGCGAAATTGAAAAATTAGCATATTTTGCTGCGTGGTTATAAAAGTGCTAAAATTATCTCATGACTTCTGAAGAAATCAAGGAATGGCTCTATATATTGACGTAATAACCTGTATTGATTTGAAAATTCAATTCGAAAAGTTATTCGACTGAGATTGCATTTTGATTGTCGTTTTCAATGTCTGTAAAAAATACCTGATGTCATCAGATGATATTTCGAGGAAAATATACTGCGCCCCAATCGCAAGAATTTCATGATTACACGAATTCACGTGATAGAATATAAGAGGTTGATTTCTGTCTCTGTTCGCTTTCGGTTATTAAAAATTTCAATTGGCTGAATAGTTCAATTTAGATCGCATGTATTCATGGTTAGCCTGCTCGCTGCAGGACTGGGTAATATTGCGAAATTGAAAAATTAGCATATTTTGCTGCGTGGTTATAGTAGTGCTAAAATGATCTCATGACTCCCGGGAAAAATCAAGGAATGGCTCTATATATTGACATAATAACGTTCATTGATTTGAAAATTCAATTCGAAAAGTTATTCGATTGAGATTGCATTTTGATTGTTGTTTTCAATGTCTGTAAGAAGTACCTGATGTCTTTAGCGGGTATTTCGGGAAAAATATACTGCGCCTCAATCGCAAGAATCTCATGATTACACGAATTCATGTAATAGAATATGAGAGGTTGATTTCTGTCTCTGTTCGCTTTCGATTTATTAAAATTTCAATTGGCTGAACAGTTCAATTTAGATCGCATGTATTCATGAAGAACTTGCTCGCTGCAGGACTGGGTAATATTGTAAGATTAGAAAATCAGCATATTTTGCTGCGTGGTTATAGAAGTGCTGAAATGATCTCATGACTCCTGGGAAAAATCAAGGAATGGCTCTATATATTGACGTAAAAACGTTAACTGATTTGAAAATTCAATTTGAAAAACTATTCTATTGAGATTGCATTTTGATTGATGTTTTCAATGTCTCTAAGAAATTCCTGATGTCGTCAGATGATATTTAGGGAAAAATATACTGCGCCCCAATCGCAAGAATCTCATGATTACACGAATTCACGTGATAGAATATAAGAGGTTGATTTCTGTCTCTGTTCGCTTTCGGTTTTTTAAAATTTCAATTGGCTGGATAGTTCAATTTGGTTCGCATGTTTTCATGAATAACTTGCTCGTTGCAGGACTGAGTAATATTGTTAGATTGAAAAATCAGCATATTTTGCTGCGTGGTTATGAGAGTGCTAAAATGATCTCATGACTCCTGGGAAAAATCAAGGAATGGCTCTATATATTGACATAATAACCTTAATTGATTTGAAAATTCAATTCGAAAAGTTATTCGATTAAGATTGCATTTTGATTGTTGTTTTCAATGTCTGTAATAAATACCTGATGTCTTTAGCAGATATTCCGGGAAAAATATACTGCGCCTCAATCGCAAGAATCTCAAGATTACACGAATTCATGTAATAGAATATGAGAGGTTGATTTCTGTCTCTGTTCGCTTTCAATTTTTTCAAATTCCAATTGGCTTAACAGTTCAATTTAGATAGCATGTATTCATCAATAACTTGCTCGCTGCAGGACTGGGTAATATTGCGAAATTGAAAAATTAGCATATTTTGCTGTGTGGTTATAAGAGTGCTAAAATGATCTCATGACTCCCGGGGAAATCAAGGAATGGCTCTATACATTGACATAATAACGTTAATTGATTTAAAAATTCAATTCGAAAAGTTATTCGATTGAGATTGCCTTTTGATTGTTGTTTTCAATGTCTGTAAGAAGTACCTGATGTCTTTAGCGGATATCTCGGTAAAAATATACTGCGCCCCAATCGCAAGAATCTCATGATTACACGAATTCATGTAATAGAATAAGAGAGGTTGATTTCTGTCTCTGTTTGCTTTCGGTTATTAAAAATTTCAATTTGCTGAATAGTTAAATTTAGATCGCATGAACTCATGAATAACCTGCTCGCTACAGGACTTGGTAATATCGCAAAATTGAAAAATTAGCATATTTATCTGCGTGGTTATAAGAGTGCTGACATAAATTCATGACTTTCAGGAAAAATCAAGGAATAGCTCTATACCTTGACATCATAACGTTAATTAATTTAAAAATTCAATTCGAAAAGTTATTTTATTGAGATTGCATTTTGATTGTTCTTTTTAATGTCTGTAAGAAATACCTGATGTCTTTAGCCGATATTTCGGGAAAAATATACTGCGCCTCAATCGCAAGAATCTCATGATTACACTAATTCCCGTGATAGAATATGATAGGTTGATGTCTGTCTCTGTTCGCTTTCGGTTTTCTAAAATTTTAATTAGCTGCATAGTTCAATTTAGATCGCATGTATTCATGGATAGCCTGCTCGCTGCAGGACTGGGTAATATTGCGAAATTGAAAAATTAGCATATTTTGCTGCGTGGTTATAGGAGTGCTAAAATGATCTCATGACTCCCGAGAAAAATCAAGGAATGGCTCTATATATTGTCATAATAACGTTAATTGATGTGAAAATTCAATTCGAAAAGTTATTCGATTGAGATTGCATTTTGATTGTTGTTTTTAATGTCTGTAAAAAATACCTGATGTCATCAGATGATATTTTTCTAGGAAAATATACTGCGCCCTAATCGCAAGAATTTCATGATTACACGAATTCACGTGATAAAATATAAGAGGTTGCTTTCCGTATCTATTTGCTTTCGGTTATTTCAAATTTTAATTCGCTGAAAAGTTAAATTTAGATCGCAAGTATTCATGGATAACCTGCTCGCTACAGGACTTGGTAATATCGCAAAATTGAAAAATTAGCATATTTTGCTGCGTGGTTATAAAAGTGCTGACATAAATTCATGACTTCTGGGAAAAATCAAGGATTAGCTCTATACCTTGACATCATAAAGATAATTAATTAAAAAATTCAATTCGAAAAGTTATTTTATTGAGATTGCATTTTGATTGTTGTTTCCAATGTCTCTAAGAAATACCTGATGTCTTAAGCGGATATTTCGCGAAAAATATACTGCGCCTGAATCGCAAGCATCTCATGATTACACTAATTCACGTGATAGAATATAATAGGTTGATTTCTGTCTCTGTTCGCTTTTGGATTTTTAAAATTTCAATTGGCTGCACAGTTCAATTCAGATCGCATGTATTTATGAATAACCTGCACGCTACAGGACTTGGTAATATTGCAAAATTAAAAAATCAGCATATTTTGCTGCGTGGTTATAAGAGTGCTGAAACACGTTCATGACTCCTGGGAAAAATCAAGGAGTAGCTCTATACCTTGACATAATAACGTTAATTGATTTGAAAATTTAATTCGAACAGTTATTCTATTGAGATTGAATTTTGATTGTCTTTTTCAATGTCTGTAAGAAATACCTGATGTCTTCAGATGATATTTCGTGAAAAATACCAGGTGTACTTCTAAGTAATTTCCGGTTTTTTCAATGGATGGCGTTCTGTTTTGTACCGCTGTTAGTAACAGATACCATATGTCATTTTGTTCAGTCATATCGAGTGCTTGAACTGCGTTGACATTTTCTCGAAAAAATCTTCCAGTAAGTTTTTATTGCGCTGCAAAAATGTCGAATTTTGTACCGAATTTTGAGCATATGCGCCATGCATTGCTTTTCATGTTCAATCAGGGGAATAAAGTGTCCGAGAGCCACTGTGCGCTTGTGGAAGTTTATGGTGATCGTGCATTAACACTTCGAACATGTGAAACGTGGTTTCGACAGTTCAAAAATGGAGATTTCGACCTGAACGACGCCGCACGCTCCGGCAAGCGAAAATCGATCGATGACGCCGAATTGCAAGCATTATTAGATGAAGACAACACGCAAACGCAACGACAGCTTGCAGATGCGTTGGGAGTTCAACAGCAAGCAATTTCCAAACGTCTGCGAGCCATGGGAAAAATTCAGAAACGTGGAAAGAGGGTGCCCCATGAACTGACCGAGAGACAAATGGAGAATCGAAAAGTGACCTGTGAAATGCTGCTTCAACGATACAAAGGAAAGTCTTTCCTGCATCGTATTGTTACTGGTGATGAAAAGTGGATTTTCCTGGAGAACCCTAAGCGCAACAAATCGTGGGTGAGTCCAGGTGAAGCATCGACATCGACGGCACGGCCAAATCGTTACGGTCGGAAGGTCATGCTGTGTGTGTGGTGGGACCAGTCCGTTGTTATATACTTTGAACTGCTGAAACCTGGTGAAACTGTGAATGCCGTTCGCTACAAACAGCAAATGAAAGATTTGAGCCGAGCCATTGTGGAAAACTGACCAGAATATCAACAACGACAGAAGAAGGTGATTTTGCTCCACGACAATGCGCCGTCGCGTAAGTCGAAAGTCGTTCGTGACACGCTGGAAAGGCTCAAGTGGGAAGTGCTTGATCATGCGGCTTACTCACCAGACCTGGCGCCATCCGACTACCACCTCTTTGCCTCGTTGGGCCATGCCCTTTCTGAGCAGCACTTCGACTCGTACGAAAATGTACGAAGATGGCTCACCGAGTGGTTCACCTCCAGAGGCAATGATTTTTACTGGCGTGGTATCCACAATTTACCAGAAAGGTGGGAAAAATGTGTAGAAAGCGATGGAAAATACTTTGAATAAAATAAAGGTTACGATTTTTTCGGAATTATGTGTTTTATTTGCAAAAAAACCGGAAATTAATTAGGAGTACACCTGGTATACTGCGCCCCAATCGCAAGAATCTCATGATTACACGAATTCACGTGATAGAATATAATAGGTTGACTTCTGTCTCTGTTCGCTTTCGGTTTTTTGAAATTTCAATTGGCTGAATAGTTAAATTTAGATCGCATGTATTCATCGATAGCCTGCTCGCTGCAGGACTAGGTAATATTGCGAAATTGAAAAATTAGCATATTTTGCTGCGTGGTTATAAAAGTGCTAAAATTATCTCATGACTTCTGAAGAAATCAAGGAATGGCTCTATATATTGACGTAATAACCTGTATTGATTTGAAAATTCAATTCGAAAAGTTATTCGACTGAGATTGCATTTTGATTGTCGTTTTCAATGTCTGTAAAAAATACCTGATGTCATCAGATGATATTTCGAGGAAAATATACTGCGCCCCAATCGCAAGAATTTCATGATTACACGAATTCACGTGATAGAATATAAGAGGTTGATTTCTGTCTCTGTTCGCTTTCGGTTATTAAAAATTTCAATTCGCTGAATAGTTAAATTTAGATCGCAAGTATTCATGGATAACCTGCTCGCTACAGGACTTGGTAATATCGCAAAATTGAAAAATTAGCATATTTTGCTGCGTGGTTATAAAAGTGCTGACATAAATTCATGACTTCTGGGAAAAATCAAGGATTAGCTCTATACCTTGACATCATAACGTTAATTAATTAAAAAATTCAATTCGAAAAGTTATTTTATTGAGATTGCATTTTGATTGTTGTTTCCAATGTCTGTAAGAAATACCTGATGTCTTCATACGATATTTCGGGAAAAATATACTGCGCCCCAATCGCAAGAATCTCATGATTACACGAATTCACGTGATAGAATATAAGAGGTTGATTTCTGTCTCTGTTCGCTTTCGGTTTTTTAAAATTTCAATTTGCTGAATAGTTCAATTCAGATCGCATGTATTCATGGATAGCCTGCTCGCTGCAGGACTAGGTAATATTGCGAAATTGGAAAATTAGCATATTTTGCTGCGTAGTTATAAAAGTGCTAAAATGATCTCATGACTTCTGAAGAAATCAAGAAATGGCTCTATATATTGACATAATAATCTTAATTGATTTGAAAATTCAATTCAAAAAGTTATTCGACTGAGATTGCATTTTGATTGTCGTTTTCAATGTCTGTAAAAAATACCTGATGTCATCAGATGATATTTCGAGGAAAATATACTGCGCCCCAATCGCAAGAATTTCACGATTACACGAATTCACGTGATAGAATATAAGATGTTGATTTCCGTATCTGTTCGCTTTCGGTTATTTAAAATGTTAATTCGCTGAATAGTTAAATTTAGATCGCAAGTATTTATGGATAACCTACCCGCTACAGGACTTGGTAATATTGCAAAATTGGAAAATCATCATATTTCGCTGCGTGATTACAAGAATGCTGAAACAAATTCATGACTCCTGGGAAAAATCAAGGAGTAGCTCTATACCTTGACATAATAACGTTAATTGATTTGAAAATTTAATTCGAAAAGTTATTTTATTGAGATTGCATTTTGATTGTTGTTTTCAATGTCTGTAAGAAGTACCTGATGTCTTAAGCGGATATTTCGGGAAAAATATACTGCGCCTCAATCGCAAGAATCTCATGATTACACGAATTCATGTAATAGAATATGAGAGGTTGATTTCTGTCTCTGTTCGCTTTTGGTTTTTTGAAATTTCAATTGGCTGAACAGTTCAATTTAGATCGCATGTATTCATGAAGAACTTGCTCGCTGCAGGACTGGGTAATATTGTGAGATTAAAAAATCAGCATATTTTGCTACGTGGTTATAGGAGTGCTGAAATGATCTCATGACTCCTGGGAAAAATCAAGGAATGGCTCTATATATTGACATAATAACGTTAACTGATTTGAAAATTCAATTTGAAAAACTATTCTATTGAGATTGCATTTTGATTGATGTTTTCAATTTCTGTGAAAAATACCTGAAGTCTTCAGATGATATTTCGGGAAAAATATAATGCGCCCCAATCGCAAGAATCTCATGATTACACGAATTCACGTGATAGAATATAATAGGTTGATGTCTGTCTCTGTTCGCTTTCGGTTTTCTAAAATTTTAATTGGCTGCATAGTTCAATTTAGATCGCATGTATTAATGGATAGCCTGCTCGCTGCAGGACTAAGAAATATTGCGAAATTGAAAAGTTAGCATATTTTGCTGCGTGGTTATAGGAGTGCTAAAATGATCTCATGACTCCCGGGAAAAATCAAGGAATGGCTCTATATATTGTCATAATAACGTTAATTGGTGTGAAAATTCAATTAGAAAAGTTATTCGATTGAGATTGCATTTTGATTGTTGTTTTTAATGTCTGTAAAAAATACCTGATGTCATCAGATGATATTTCGAGGAAAATATACTGCGCCCTAATCGCAAGAATTTCATGATTACACGAATTCACGTGATAAAATATATGAGGTTGCTTTCCGTATCTATTTGCTTTCGGTTATTTCAAATTTTAATTCGCTGAAAAGTTAAATTTAGATCGCAAGTATTCATGGATAACCTGCTCGCTACAGGACTTCGTAATATCACAAAATTGAAAAATTAGCATATTTTGCTGCGTGGTTATAAAAGTGCTGACATAAATTCATGACTTCTGGGAAAAATCAAGGTTTAGCTCTATACCTTGACATTATAAAGTTAATTAATTAAAAAATTCAATTCGAAAAGTTATTTTATTGAGATTGCATTTTGATTGTTGTTTCCAATGTCTCTAAGAAATACCTGATGTCTTAAGCGGATATTTCGCGAAAAATATACTGCGCCTGAATCGCAAGCATCTCATGATTACACTAATTCACGTGATAGAATATAATAGGTTGATTTCTGTCTCTGTTCGCTTTTGGATTTTTAAAATTTCAATTGGCTGCACAGTTCAATTCAGATCGCATGTATTTATGAATAACCTGCACGCTACAGGACTTGGTAATATTGCAAAATTAAAAAATCAGCATATTTTGCTGCGTGGTTATAAGAGTGCTGAAACACGTTCATGACTCCTGGGAAAAATCAAGGAGTAGCTCTATACCTTGACATAATAACGTTAATTGATTTGAAAATTTAATTCGAACAGTTATTCTATTGAGATTGAATTTTGATTGTCTTTTTCAATGTCTGTAAGAAATACCTGATGTCTTCAGATGATATTTCGTGAAAAATACCAGGTGTACTTCTAAGTAATTTCCGGTTTTTTCAATGGATGGCGTTCTGTTTTGTACCGCTGTTAGTAACAGATACCATATGTCATTTTGTTCAGTCATATCGAGTGCTTGAACTGCGTTGACATTTTCTCGAAAAAATCTTCCAGTAAGTTTTTATTGCGCTGCAAAAATGTCGAATTTTGTACCGAATTTTGAGCATATGCGCCATGCATTGCTTTTCATGTTCAATCAGGGGAATAAAGTGTCCGAGAGCCACTGTGCGCTTGTGGAAGTTTATGGTGATCGTGCATTAACACTTCGAACATGTGAAACGTGGTTTCGACAGTTCAAAAATGGAGATTTCGACCTGAACGACGCCGCACGCTCCGGCAAGCGAAAATCGATCGATGACGCCGAATTGCAAGCATTATTAGATGAAGACAACACGCAAACGCAACGACAGCTTGCAGATGCGTTGGGAGTTCAACAGCAAGCAATTTCCAAACGTCTGCGAGCCATGGGAAAAATTCAGAAACGTGGAAAGAGGGTGCCCCATGAACTGACCGAGAGACAAATGGAGAATCGAAAAGTGACCTGTGAAATGCTGCTTCAACGATACAAAGGAAAGTCTTTCCTGCATCGTATTGTTACTGGTGATGAAAAGTGGATTTTCCTGGAGAACCCTAAGCGCAACAAATCGTGGGTGAGTCCAGGTGAAGCATCGACATCGACGGCACGGCCAAATCGTTACGGTCGGAAGGTCATGCTGTGTGTGTGGTGGGACCAGTCCGTTGTTATATACTTTGAACTGCTGAAACCTGGTGAAACTGTGAATGCCGTTCGCTACAAACAGCAAATGAAAGATTTGAGCCGAGCCATTGTGGAAAACCGACCAGAATATCAACAACGACAGAAGAAGGTGATTTTGCTCCACGACAATGCGCCGTCGCGTAAGTCGAAAGTCGTTCGTGACACGCTGGAAAGGCTCAAGTGGGAAGTGCTTGATCATGCGGCTTACTCACCAGACCTGGCGCCATCCGACTACCACCTCTTTGCCTCGTTGGGCCATGCCCTTTCTGAGCAGCACTTCGACTCGTACGAAAATGTACGAAGATGGCTCACCGAGTGGTTCACCTCCAGAGGCAATGATTTTTACTGGCGTGGTATCCACAATTTACCAGAAAGGTGGGAAAAATGTGTAGAAAGCGATGGAAAATACTTTGAATAAAATAAAGGTTACGATTTTTTCGGAATTATGTGTTTTATTTGCAAAAAAACCGGAAATTAATTAGGAGTACACCTGGTATACTGCGCCCCAATCGCAAGAATCTCATGATTACACGAATTCACGTGATAGAATATAATAGGTTGACTTCTGTCTCTGTTCGCTTTCGGTTTTTTGAAATTTCAATTGGCTGAATAGTTAAATTTAGATCGCATGTATTCATCGATAGCCTGCTCGCTGCAGGACTAGGTAATATTGCGAAATTGAAAAATTAGCATATTTTGCTGCGTGGTTATAAAAGTGCTAAAATTATCTCATGACTTCTGAAGAAATCAAGGAATGGCTCTATATATTGACGTAATAACCTGTATTGATTTGAAAATTCAATTCGAAAAGTTATTCGACTGAGATTGCATTTTGATTGTCGTTTTCAATGTCTGTAAAAAATACCTGATGTCATCAGATGATATTTCGAGGAAAATATACTGCGCCCCAATCGCAAGAATTTCATGATTACACGAATTCACGTGATAGAATATAAGAGGTTGATTTCTGTCTCTGTTCGCTTTCGGTTATTAAAAATTTCAATTCGCTGAATAGTTAAATTTAGATCGCAAGTATTCATGGATAACCTGCTCGCTACAGGACTTGGTAATATCGCAAAATTGAAAAATTAGCATATTTTGCTGCGTGGTTATAAAAGTGCTGACATAAATTCATGACTTCTGGGAAAAATCAAGGATTAGCTCTATACCTTGACATCATAACGTTAATTAATTAAAAAATTCAATTCGAAAAGTTATTTTATTGAGATTGCATTTTGATTGTTGTTTCCAATGTCTGTAAGAAATACCTGATGTCTTCATACGATATTTCGGGAAAAATATACTGCGCCCCAATCGCAAGAATCTCATGATTACACGAATTCACGTGATAGAATATAAGAGGTTGATTTCTGTCTCTGTTCGCTTTCGGTTTTTTAAAATTTCAATTTGCTGAATAGTTCAATTCAGATCGCATGTATTCATGGATAGCCTGCTCGCTGCAGGACTAGGTAATATTGCGAAATTGGAAAATTAGCATATTTTGCTGCGTAGTTATAAAAGTGCTAAAATGATCTCATGACTTCTGAAGAAATCAAGAAATGGCTCTATATATTGACATAATAATCTTAATTGATTTGAAAATTCAATTCAAAAAGTTATTCGACTGAGATTGCATTTTGATTGTCGTTTTCAATGTCTGTAAAAAATACCTGATGTCATCAGATGATATTTCGAGGAAAATATACTGCGCCCCAATCGCAAGAATTTCACGATTACACGAATTCACGTGATAGAATATAAGATGTTGATTTCCGTATCTGTTCGCTTTCGGTTATTTAAAATGTTAATTCGCTGAATAGTTAAATTTAGATCGCAAGTATTTATGGATAACCTACCCGCTACAGGACTTGGTAATATTGCAAAATTGGAAAATCATCATATTTCGCTGCGTGATTACAAGAATGCTGAAACAAATTCATGACTCCTGGGAAAAATCAAGGAGTAGCTCTATACCTTGACATAATAACGTTAATTGATTTGAAAATTTAATTCGAAAAGTTATTTTATTGAGATTGCATTTTGATTGTTGTTTTCAATGTCTGTAAGAAGTACCTGATGTCTTAAGCGGATATTTCGGGAAAAATATACTGCGCCTCAATCGCAAGAATCTCATGATTACACGAATTCATGTAATAGAATATGAGAGGTTGATTTCTGTCTCTGTTCGCTTTTGGTTTTTTGAAATTTCAATTGGCTGAACAGTTCAATTTAGATCGCATGTATTCATGAAGAACTTGCTCGCTGCAGGACTGGGTAATATTGTGAGATTAAAAAATCAGCATATTTTGCTACGTGGTTATAGGAGTGCTGAAATGATCTCATGACTCCTGGGAAAAATCAAGGAATGGCTCTATATATTGACATAATAACGTTAACTGATTTGAAAATTCAATTTGAAAAACTATTCTATTGAGATTGCATTTTGATTGATGTTTTCAATTTCTGTGAAAAATACCTGAAGTCTTCAGATGATATTTCGGGAAAAATATAATGCGCCCCAATCGCAAGAATCTCATGATTACACGAATTCACGTGATAGAATATAATAGGTTGATGTCTGTCTCTGTTCGCTTTCGGTTTTCTAAAATTTTAATTGGCTGCATAGTTCAATTTAGATCGCATGTATTAATGGATAGCCTGCTCGCTGCAGGACTAAGAAATATTGCGAAATTGAAAAGTTAGCATATTTTGCTGCGTGGTTATAGGAGTGCTAAAATGATCTCATGACTCCCGGGAAAAATCAAGGAATGGCTCTATATATTGTCATAATAACGTTAATTGGTGTGAAAATTCAATTAGAAAAGTTATTCGATTGAGATTGCATTTTGATTGTTGTTTTTAATGTCTGTAAAAAATACCTGATGTCATCAGATGATATTTCGAGGAAAATATACTGCGCCCTAATCGCAAGAATTTCATGATTACACGAATTCACGTGATAAAATATATGAGGTTGCTTTCCGTATCTATTTGCTTTCGGTTATTTCAAATTTTAATTCGCTGAAAAGTTAAATTTAGATCGCAAGTATTCATGGATAACCTGCTCGCTACAGGACTTGGTAATATCACAAAATTGAAAAATTAGCATATTTTGCTGCGTGGTTATAAAAGTGCTGACATAAATTCATGACTTCTGGGAAAAATCAAGGTTTAGCTCTATACCTTGACATCATAAAGTTAATTAATTAAAAAATTCAATTCGAAAAGTTATTTTATTGAGATTGCATTTTGATTGTTGTTTCCAATGTCTCTAAGAAATACCTGATGTCTTAAGCGGATATTTCGCGAAAAATATACTGCGCCTGAATCGCAAGCATCTCATGATTACACTAATTCACGTGATAGAATATAATAGGTTGATTTCTGTCTCTGTTCGCTTTTGGATTTTTAAAATTTCAATTGGCTGCACAGTTCAATTCAGATCGCATGTATTTATGAATAACCTGCACGCTACAGGACTTGGTAATATTGCAAAATTAAAAAATCAGCATATTTTGCTGCGTGGTTATAAGAGTGCTGAAACACGTTCATGACTCCTGGGAAAAATCAAGGAGTAGCTCTATACCTTGACATAATAACGTTAATTGATTTGAAAATTTAATTCGAACAGTTATTCTATTGAGATTGAATTTTGATTGTCTTTTTCAATGTCTGTAAGAAATACCTGATGTCTTCAGATGATATTTCGTGAAAAATACCAGGTGTACTTCTAAGTAATTTCCGGTTTTTTCAATGGATGGCGTTCTGTTTTGTACCGCTGTTAGTAACAGATACCATATGTCATTTTGTTCAGTCATATCGAGTGCTTGAACTGCGTTGACATTTTCTCGAAAAAATCTTCCAGTAAGTTTTTATTGCGCTGCAAAAATGTCGAATTTTGTACCGAATTTTGAGCATATGCGCCATGCATTGCTTTTCATGTTCAATCAGGGGAATAAAGTGTCCGAGAGCCACTGTGCGCTTGTGGAAGTTTATGGTGATCGTGCATTAACACTTCGAACATGTGAAACGTGGTTTCGACAGTTCAAAAATGGAGATTTCGACCTGAACGACGCCGCACGCTCCGGCAAGCGAAAATCGATCGATGACGCCGAATTGCAAGCATTATTAGATGAAGACAACACGCAAACGCAACGACAGCTTGCAGATGCGTTGGGAGTTCAACAGCAAGCAATTTCCAAACGTCTGCGAGCCATGGGAAAAATTCAGAAACGTGGAAAGAGGGTGCCCCATGAACTGACCGAGAGACAAATGGAGAATCGAAAAGTGACCTGTGAAATGCTGCTTCAACGATACAAAGGAAAGTCTTTCCTGCATCGTATTGTTACTGGTAATCTCATGATTACACGAGTAATCATGAGATTACTCGTGTAATCTCATGATTACACGAATTCATGTAATAGAATATGAGAGGTTGATTTCTGTCTCTGTTCGCTTTTGGTTTTTTGAAATTTCAATTGGCTGAACAGTTCAATTTAGATCGCATGTATTCATGAAGAACTTGCTCGCTGCAGGACTGGGTAATATTGTGAGATTAAAAAATCAGCATATTTTGCTACGTGGTTATAGGAGTGCTGAAATGATCTCATGACTCCTGGGAAAAATCAAGGAATGGCTCTATATATTGACATAATAACGTTAACTGATTTGAAAATTCAATTTGAAAAACTATTCTATTGAGATTGCATTTTGATTGATGTTTTCAATTTCTGTGAAAAATACCTGAAGTCTTCAGATGATATTTCGGGAAAAATATAATGCGCCCCAATCGCAAGAATCTCATGATTACACGAATTCACGTGATAGAATATAATAGGTTGATGTCTGTCTCTGTTCGCTTTCGGTTTTCTAAAATTTTAATTGGCTGCATAGTTCAATTTAGATCGCATGTATTAATGGATAGCCTGCTCGCTGCAGGACTAAGAAATATTGCGAAATTGAAAAGTTAGCATATTTTGCTGCGTGGTTATAGGAGTGCTAAAATGATCTCATGACTCCCGGGAAAAATCAAGGAATGGCTCTATATATTGACATAATAAAGTTAACTGATTTGAAAATTCAATTTGAAAAACTATTCTATTGAGATTGCATTTTGATTGATGTTTTCAATGTCTGTAAGAAATACCTGATGTCTTCATATGATATTTCGGGAAAAATATACTGCGCCCCAATCGCAAGAATCTCATGATTACACGAATTCACGTGATAGAATATAATAGGTTGATTTCTGTCTCTGTTCGCTTTCGGTTTTTTAAAATTTCAATTGTCTGAATAGTTAAATTTAGATCGCATGTATTCATAGATAGCCTGCTCGCTGCAGGACTAGGTAATATTGCGAAATTGAAAAATTAGCATATTTTGCTGCGTGGTTATAAAAGTGCTAAAATGATCTCATGACTTCTGAAGAAATCAAGGAATGGCTCTATATATTGACATAATAACGTTCATTGATTTGAAAATTCAATACGAAAAGTTATTCGATTGAGATTGCATTTTGATTGTTGTTTCAATGTCTGTAAAAAAAACTTGATGTCATCAGATGATATTTCGAGGAAAATATACTGCGCCCGAATCGCAAGAATCTCATGATTACACTAATTCACGTGATAGAATATAAAAGGTTGATGTCTGTCTCTGTTCGCTTCCGGTTTTTTAAATTTTAATTGGCTGCATAGTTCAATTTAGATCGCATGTATTCATATATAGCCTGCTCGCTGCAGGACTGGGTAATGTTGTGAGATTAAAAAATCAGCATATTTTGCTGCGTGGTTATGGGAGTGCTTAAATGATCTCATGACTTCCGGGAAAAATCAAGGAATTGCTTCATATATTGACATAATAACGTTCATTGATTTAAAAATTCAATTAGAAAAGTTATTCGATTGAGATTGCATTTTGATTGTTGTTTCAATGTCTGTAAAAAATACCTGATGTCATCAGATGATATTTCGAGGAAAATATACTGCGCCCGAATCGCAAGAATCTCATGATTACACTAATTCACGTGATAGAATATAATAGGTTGATTTCTGTCTCTGTTCGCTTTCGGTTTTTTAAAATATTAATTCGCTGAACAGTTCAATTTAGATCGCATGTATTAATGGATAACCTGCCCGCTACAGGACTTGGTAATATTGCAAAATTGAAAAATCAGCATATTTTGCTGCGTGGTTATAAGAGTGCTGAACCATATTCATGACTCCTGGGAAAAGTCAAGGAGTAGCTCTATACCTTGACATAATAACGTTAATTGATTTAAAAATTTAATTCGAAAAGTTATTTTATTGAGATTGCATTTTGATTGTTGTTTTCAATGTGTGTAAGAAGTACCTGATGTCTTTAGCGGATATTTCGGAAAAATATACTGTGCCTCAATCGCAACAATCTCATGATTACACGAATTCATGTAATAGAATATGAGAGGTTGATTTCTGTCTCTGTTCGCTTTCGGTTTTTTAAAATTTCAATTGGCTGAAAAGCTCAATTTAGATAGCATGTACTCATGAATAACTTGCTCGCTGCAGGACTGGGTAATATTGTGAGATTTTAAAATCAGCATATTTTGCTGCGTGGTTATAGGAGTGCAAAAATGATCTCATGACTCCTGGGAAAAATCAAGGAATGGCTCTATATATTGACATAATAACGTTCATTGATTTGAAAATTCAATTCGAAAAGTTATTCGATTGAGATTGCATTTTGATTGTTGTTTCAATGTCTGTAAAAAATACCTGATGTCATCATATGATATTTCGAGGAAAATATACTGCGCCCGAATCGCAAGAATCTCATGATTACACTAATTCACGTGATAGAATATAATAGGTTGATTTCTGTCTCTGTTCGCTTTCGGTTTTTTAAAATTTCAATTGGCTGAACAGTTCAATTTAGATCGCATGTATTAATGGATAACCTGCCCGCTACAGGACTGGGTAATATTGTGAGATTAAAAAATCAGCATATTTTGCTGCGTGGTTATAGGAGTGCTAAAATGATCTCATGACTTCCGGGAAAAATCAAGGAATGGCTCTATATATTGACATAATAACGTTCATTGATTTGAAAATTCAATTCAAAAAGTTATTCGATTGAGATCGCATTTTGATTGTTGTTTCAATGTCTGTAAAAAATACCTGATGTCATCAGATGATATTTCGAGGAAAATATACTGCGCCCGAATCGCAAGAATCTCATGATTACACTAATTCACGTGATAGAATATAATAGGTTGATTTCTGTCTCTGTTCGCTTTCGGTTTTTTAAAATATTAATTCGCTGAACAGTTCAATTTAGATCGCATGTATTAATGGATAACCTGCCCGCTACAGGACTTGGTAATATTGCAAAATTGAAAAATCAGCATATCTTGCTGCGTGGTTATAAGAGTGCTGAACCAAATTCATGACTCCTGGGAAAAGTCAAGGAGTAGCTCTATACCTTGACATAATAACGTTAATTGATTTGAAAATTTAATTCGAAAAGTTATTTTATTGAGATTGCATTTTGATTGTTGTTTTCAATGAGTGTAAGAAGTACCTGATGTCTTTAGCGGATATTTCGGAAAAATATACTGTGCCTCAATCGCAAGAATCTCATGATTACACGAATTCATGTAATAGAATATGAGAGGTTGATTTCTGTCTCTGTTCACTTTCGGTTTTTTAAAATTTCAATTGGCTGAAAAGCTCAATTTAGATAGCATGTACTCATGAATAACTTGCTCGCTGCAGGACTGGGTAATATTGTGAGATTTTAAAATCAGCATATTTTGCTGCGTGGTTATAGGAGTGCAAAAATGATCTCATGACTCCTGGGAAAAATCAAGGAATGGCTCTATATATTGACATAATAACGTTCATTGATTTGAAAATTCAATTCGAAAAGTTATTCGATTGAGATTGCATTTTGATTGTTGTTTCAATGTCTGTAAAAAATACCTGATGTCATCATATGATATTTCGAGAAAAATATACTGCGCCCGAATCGCAAGAATCTCATGATTACACTAATTCACGTGATAGAATATAATAGGTTGATTTCTGTCTCTGTTCGCTTTCGGTTTTTTAAAATTTCAATTGGCTGAACAGTTCAATTAAGATCGCATGTATTAATGGATAACCTGCCCGCTACAGGACTGGGTAATATTGTGAGATTAAAAAATCAGCATATTTTGCTGCGTGGTTATAGGAGTGCTAAAATGATCTCATGACTTCCGGGAAAAATCAAGGAATGGCTCTATATATTGACATAATAACGTTCATTGATTTGAAAATTCAATTCAAAAAGTTATTCGATTGAGATCGCATTTTGATTGTTGTTTCAATGTCTGTAAAAAATACCTGATGTCATCAGATGATATTTCGAGGAAAATATACTGCGCCCGAATCGCAAGAATCTCATGATTACACTAATTCACGTGATAGAATATAATAGGTTGATTTCTGTCTCTGTTCGCTTTCGGTTTTTTAAAATATTAATTCGCTGAACAGTTCAATTTAGATCGCATGTATTAATGGATAACCTGCCCGCTACAGGACTTGGTAATATTGCAAAATTGAAAAATCAGCATATCTTGCTGCGTGATTATAAGAGTGCTGAACCAAATTCATGACTCCTGGGAAAAGTCAAGGAGTAGCTCTATACCTTGACATAATAACGTTAATTGATTTGAAAATTTAATTCGAAAAGTTATTTTATTGAGATTGCATTTTGATTGTTGTTTTCAATGTGTGTAAGAAGTACCTGATGACTTTAGCGGATATTTCGGAAAAATATACTGTGCCTCAATCGCAAGAATCTCATGATTACACGAATTCATGTAATAGAATATGAGAGGTTGATTTCTGTCTCTGTTCGCTTTCGGTTTTTTAAAATTTCAATTGGCTGAAAAGCTCAATTTAGATAGCATGTACTCATGAATAACTTGCTCGCTGCAGGACAGGGTAATATTGTGAGATTTTAAAATCAGCATATTTTGCTGCGTGGTTATAGGAGTGCAAAAATGATCTCATGACTCCTGGGAAAAATCAAGGAATGGCTCTATATATTGACATAATAACGTTCATTGATTTGAAAATTCAATTCGAAAAGTTATTCGATTGAGATTGCATTTTGATTGTTGTTTCAATGTCTGTAAAAAATACCTGATGTCATCATATGATATTTCGAGGAAAATATACTGCGCCCGAATCGCAAGAATCTCATGATTACACTAATTCACGTGATAGAATATAATAGGTTGATTTCTGTCTCTGTTCGCTTTCGGTTTTTTAAAATTTCAATTGGCTGAACAGTTCAATTTAGATCGCATGTATTAATGGATAACCTGCCCGCTACAGGACTGGGTAATATTGTGAGATTAAAAAATCAGCATATTTTGCTGCGTGGTTATAGGAGTGCTAAAATGATCTCATGACTTCCGGGAAAAATCAAGGAATGGCTCTATATATTGACATAATAACGTTCATTGATTTGAAAATTCAATTCGAAAAGTTATTCGATTGAGATTGCATTTTGATGTTGTTTCAATGTCTGTAAAAAATACTTGATGTCATCAGATGATATTTCGAGGAAAATATACTGCGCCCGAATCGCAAGAATCTCATGAGTACACTAATTCACGTGATAGAATATAAAAGGTTGATGTCTGTCTCTGTTCTCTTCCGGTTTTTTAAATTTTAATTGGCTGCATAGTTCAATTTAGATCGCATGTATTCATATATAGCCTGCTCGCTGCAGGACTGGGTAATATTGTGAGATTAAAAAATCAGCATATTTTCTGCATGGTTATAAGAGTGCTGAACCGAATTCATGACTCCTGGGAAAAGTCAAAGAGTAGCTCTATACCTTGACATAATAACGTTAATTGAATTGAAAATTTCATTCGAAAAGTTATTTTATTGAGATTGCATTTTGATTGTTGTTTTCAATGTCTGTAAGAAGTATCTGATGTCTTTGGCGGATATTTCGTGAAAAATATACTGCGCCTCAATCGCAAGAATCTCATGATTACACGGATTCATGTAATAGAATATGAGAGGTTGATTTCCGTCTCTGTTCGCTTTCGGTTTTTTAAAATTTCAATTGGCTGAACAGTTCACTTTAGATCGCATGTATTCATGAATAACTTGCTCGCTGCACGACTGGCTAATATTGTGAGATTAAAAAATCAGCATATTTTGCTGCGTGGTTATAGAAGTGCTGAAATGATCTCATGACTCCTGGGAAAAATCAAGGAATGGCTCTATATATACAGACCTAATAACGTTAATTGGTTCCAAAATTTAATTCGAAAAGTTATTCTATTCAGATTGCATTTTGATTGTCTTTTTCAATGTCTGTAAGAAATACCTGATGTCTTCAGATGATATTTCGTGAAAAAAATACTGCGCCCCAATCGCAAGAATCTCATGATTACACGAATTCACGTGATAGAATATAATAGGTTGATTTCTGTCTCTGTTCGCTTTCGGTTTTCTAAAATTTCAATTGGATGCACAGTTCAATTCAGATCGCATGTATTTATGAATAACCTGCCTGCTACAGGACTTGGTGATATTGCAAAATTGAAATCAGCATATTTTGCTGCGTGGTTATAAGAGTGCTGAAACAAGTTCATGACTCCTGGGAAAAATCAAGGAGTAGCTCGATACCTTGACATAATAACGTTAATTGATTTGAAAATTCAATTCGAAAAGTTATTCGATTGAGATTGCATTTTGATTGTTGTTTTTAATGTCTGTAAAAAATACCTGATGTCATCAGATGATATTTCAAGAAAAATATACTGCGCCCTAATCGCAAGAATTTCATGATTACACGAATTCACGTGATAGAATATAAGAGGTTGCTTTCCGTATCTATTCGCTTTCGGTTATTTCAAATTTTAATTCGCTGAAAAGTTAAAATTAGATCGCAAGTATTCATGGATAACCTGATCGCTACAGGACTTGGTAATATCGCAAAATTGAAAAATTAGCATATTTTGCTGCGTGGTTATAAAAGTGCTGACATAAATTCATGACTTCTGGGAAAAATCAAGGAGTAGCTCTATACCTTGACATAATAACGTTAACTGATTTGAAAATTAAATTTGAAAAACTAGTCTATTGAGATTGCATTTTGATTTTAGTTTTCAATGTCTGTAAGAAGTACCCGATGTCTTTAGCGGATATTTTGGGAAAAATATACTGCGCCTCAATCGCAAGAATCTCATGATTACACGAATTCACGTGATAGAATATAATAGGTTGATGTCTGTCTCTGTTCGCTATCGGTTTTCTAAAATTTCAATTCGCTAAACAGTTCAATTTAGATCGCATGTATTCATAGATAGCCTGCTCGCTGCAGGACTAGGTAATATTGCGAAATTGAAAAATGAGCATATTTTGCTGCGTGGTTATAGGAGTGCTAAAATGATCTCATGACTCCTGGGAAAAATCAAGGGATGGCTGTATATATTGACATAATAACCTTAATTGATTTGAAAATTCAATTCGAAAAGTTATTCGATTGAGATTGCATTTTGATTGTTGTTTTCAATGTCTGTAAGAAGTATCTGATGTCTTTCGCGGATATTTCGGGAATAATATACTGCGCCCCAATCGCAAGAATCTCATGATTACACGAATTCACGTGATAGAATATAATAGGTTGATGTCTGTCTCTGTTCGCTTCCGGTTTTCTAAAATTTCAATTGGTTGAATAGTTCAATTTAGATCGCATGTATTCATGGATAGCCTGCTCGCTGCAGGACTTGGTAATATTGCAAAATTGAAAAAGCAGCATATTTTGCTGCTTGGTTACAATAGTGCTGAAACAAATTCATGACTCCTGGGAAAAATCAAGGAGTAGCTCTATACCTTGACATAATAACGTTAATTGATTTGAAAATTTAATTCGAAAAGTTATTTTATTGAGATTGCATTTTGATTGTTGTTTTCAATGTCTGTAAGAAGTACCTGATGTCTTTAGCGGATATTTCGGGAAAAATATACTGCGCCCCAATCGCAAGAATCACATGATTACACGAATTCACGTGATAGAATAAAATAGGTTGATTTCTGTCTCTGTTCGCTTTCGGTTATTTAAAATTTCAATTGGCTAAACAGTTCAATTTAGATCGCATGTATTAATGGATAACCTGCCCGCTACAGGACTTGGTAATATTGCAAAATTGAAAAATCAGCATATTTTGCTGCGTGGTTATAAGAGTGCTGAACCAAATTCATGACTCCTGGGAAAAGTCAAGGAGTAGCTCTATACCTTGACATAATAACGTTAATTGATTTGAAAATTCAATTCGAAAATTTATTCGATTGAGATTGCATTTTGATTGTTGTTTTTAATGTCTGTAAAAAATACCTGATGTCATCAGATGGTATTTCAAGAAAAATATACTGCGCCCTAATCGCAAGAATTTCATGATTACACGAATTCACGTGATAGAATATAAGAGATTGCTTTCCGTATCTATTCGCTTTCGGTTTTTTAAAATTTCAATTGGCTGAAAAGCTCAATTTAGATAGCATGTACTCGTGAATAACTTGCTCGCTGCAGGACTGGGTAATATTGTGAGATTTTAAAATCAGCATATTTTGCTGCGTGGTTATAGGAGTGCAAAAATGATCTCATGACTCCTGGGAAAAATCAAGGAATGGCTCTATATATTGACATAATAACGTTTATTGATTTGAAAATTCAATTCGAAAAGTTATTCGATTGAGATTGCATTTTGATTGTTGTTTCAATGTCTGTAAAAAATACCTGATGTCATCATATGATATTTCGAGGAAAATATACTGCGCCCGAATCGCAAGAATCTCATGATTACACTAATTCACGTGATAGAATATAATAGGTTGATTTCTGTCTCTGTTCGCTTTCGGTTTTTGAAAATTTCACTTGGCTGAACAGTTCAATTTGGATCGCATGTATTAATGGATAACCTGCCCGCTGCAGGACTGGGTAATATTGCGAAATTGAAAAATTAGCATATTTTGCTGCGTGGTTATACGAGTGCTAAAATAATCTCATGACTCCTGGGAAAAATCAAGGAATGGCTCTATATATTGACATAATAACGTTAATTGATTTAAAAATTCAATTCGAAAAGTTATTCGATTGAGATTGCATTTTCATTGTTGTTTTCAATGTCTGTAAGAAATACCTGATGTCATCAGATGATATTTCGAGGAAAATATACTGCGCCCCAATCGCAAGAATTTCATGATTGCACGAATTCACGTGATAGAATATAAGAGGTTGATTTCCGTATCTATTCGCTTTCGGTTATTTAAAATTTTAATTCGCTGAATAGTTAAATTTAGATCGCATGTATTAATGGATAACCTGCCCGCTACAGGACTTGGTAATATTGCAAAATTGAAAAATCAGCATATTTTGCTGCGTGGTTATAAGAGTGCTGAACCAAATTCATGACTCCTGGGAAAAGTCAAGGAGTAGCTCTATACCTTGACATAATAACGTTAATTGATTTGAAAATTCAATTCGAAAATTTATTCGATTGAGATTGCATTTTGATTGTTGTTTTTAATGTCTGTAAAAAATACCTGATGTCATCAGATGGTATTTCAAGAAAAATATACTGCGCCCTAATCGCAAGAATTTCATGATTACACGAATTCACGTGATAGAATATAAGAGATTGCTTTCCGTATCTATTCGCTTTCGGTTTTTTAAAATTTCAATTGGCTGAAAAGCTCAATTTAGATAGCATGTACTCGTGAATAACTTGCTCGCTGCAGGACTGGGTAATATTGTGAGATTTTAAAATCAGCATATTTTGCTGCGTGGTTATAGGAGTGCAAAAATGATCTCATGACTCCTGGGAAAAATCAAGGAATGGCTCTATATATTGACATAATAACGTTTATTGATTTGAAAATTCAATTCGAAAATTTATTCGATTGAGATTGCATTTTGATTGTTGTTTTTAATGTCTGTAAAAAATACCTGATGTCATCAGATGGTATTTCAAGAAAAATATACTGCGCCCTAATCGCAAGAATTTCATGATTACACGAATTCACGTGATAGAATATAAGAGATTGCTTTCCGTATCTATTCGCTTTCGGTTTTTTAAAATTTCAATTGGCTGAAAAGCTCAATTTAGATAGCATGTACTCGTGAATAACTTGCTCGCTGCAGGACTGGGTAATATTGTGAGATTTTAAAATCAGCATATTTTGCTGCGTGGTTATAGGAGTGCAAAAATGATCTCATGACTCCTGGGAAAAATCAAGGAATGGCTCTATATATTGACATAATAACGTTTATTGATTTGAAAATTCAATTCGAAAAGTTATTCGATTGAGATTGCATTTTGATTGTTGTTTCAATGTCTGTAAAAAATACCTGATGTCATCATATGATATTTCGAGGAAAATATACTGCGCCCGAATCGCAAGAATCTCATGATTACACTAATTCACGTGATAGAATATAATAGGTTGATTTCTGTCTCTGTTCGCTTTCGGTTTTTGAAAATTTCACTTGGCTGAACAGTTCAATTTGGATCGCATGTATTAATGGATAACCTGCCCGCTACAGGACTGGGTAATATTGTGAGATTAAAAAATCAGCATATTTTGCTGCGTGGTTATAGGAGTGCTAAAATGATCTCATGACTTCTGGGAAAAATCAAGGAATGGCTCTATATATTGACATAATAACGTTCATTGATTTGAAAATTCAATTCGAAAAGTTATTCGATTGAGATTGCATTTTGATTGTTGTTTCAATGTCTGTAAAAAATACTTGATGTCATCAGATGATATTTCGAGAAAAATATACTGCGCCCGAATCGCAAGAATCTCATGATTACACGAATTCACGTGATAGAATATAATAGGTTGATGTCTGTCTCTGTTCGCTTTCGGTTTTCTAAAATTTCAATTGGCTGAATAGTTCAATTTAGATCGCATGTATTCATGGTTAGCCTGCTCGCTGCAGGACTGGGTAATATTGCGAAATTGAAAAATTAGCATATTTTGCTGCGTGGTTATACGAGTGCTAAAATAATCTCATGACTCCTGGGAAAAATCAAGGAATGGCTCTATATATTGACATAATAACGTTAATTGATTTAAAAATTCAATTCGAAAAGTTATTCGATTGAGATTGCATTTTCATTGTTGTTTTCAATGTCTGTAAGAAATACCTGATGTCATCAGATGATATTTCGAGGAAAATATACTGCGCCCCAATCGCAAGAATTTCATGATTGCACGAATTCACGTGATAGAATATAAGAGGTTGATTTCCGTATCTATTCGCTTTCGGTTATTTAAAATTTTAATTCGCTGAATAGTTAAATTTAGATCGCATGTATTAATGGATAACCTGCCCGCTACAGGACTTGGTAATATTGCAAAATTGAAAAATCAGCATATTTTGCTGCGTGGTTATAAGAGTGCTGAACCAAATTCATGACTCCTGGGAAAAGTCAAGGAGTAGCTCTATACCTTGACATAATAACGTTAATTGATTTGAAAATTCAATTCGAAAATTTATTCGATTGAGATTGCATTTTGATTGTTGTTTTTAATGTCTGTAAAAAATACCTGATGTCATCAGATGGTATTTCAAGAAAAATATACTGCGCCCTAATCGCAAGAATTTCATGATTACACGAATTCACGTGATAGAATATAAGAGATTGCTTTCCGTATCTATTCGCTTTCGGTTTTTTAAAATTTCAATTGGCTGAAAAGCTCAATTTAGATAGCATGTACTCGTGAATAACTTGCTCGCTGCAGGACTGGGTAATATTGTGAGATTTTAAAATCAGCATATTTTGCTGCGTGGTTATAGGAGTGCAAAAATGATCTCATGACTCCTGGGAAAAATCAAGGAATGGCTCTATATATTGACATAATAACGTTTATTGATTTGAAAATTCAATTCGAAAAGTTATTCGATTGAGATTGCATTTTGATTGTTGTTTCAATGTCTGTAAAAAATATCTGATGTCATCATATGATATTTCGAGGAAAATATAATGCGCTCCAATCGCAAGAATTTCATGATTACACGAAGTCACGTGATATAATATAATAGGTTGATTTCTGTCTATGTTCGCTTTCGGTTTTTTAAATTTCAATTGGCTGAACAGTTTAATTTAGATCGCATGTATTCATGAATAACTTGCTCAATGCAGGACTGGGTAATATTGTGAGATCAAAAAATCAGCATATTTTGCTGCGTGGTTGTAGGAGTGCTAAAATGATCTCATGACTCCTGGGAAAAATCAAGGAATGGCTCTATATATAGACCTAATAACGTTAATTGATTCCAAAATTTAATTCGAAAAGTTATTCTATTGAGATTTTATTTTGATTGATGTTTTCAATGTCTGTAAGAAATACCTGATGTCTTCAGATCATATTTCGGAAAAAATATACTGCGCCCCAATCGCAAGAATCTCATGATTACACGAATTCACGTGATAGAATATAATAGGTTGATGTCTGTCTCTGTTCGCTTCCGGTTTTCTAAAATTTCAATTGGTTGAATAGTTCAATTTAGATCGCATGTATTCATGGATAGCCTGCTCGCTGCAGGACTTGGTAATATTGCAAAATTGAAAAAGCAGCATATTTTGCTGCGTGGTTACAATAGTGCTGAAACAAATTCATGACTCCTGGGAAAAATCAAGGAGTAGCTCTATACCTTGACATAATAACGTTAATTGATTTGAAAATTTAATTCGAAAAGTTATTTTATTGAGATTGCATTTTGATTGTTGTTTTCAATGTCTGTAAGAAGTACCTGATGTCTTTAGCGGATATTTCGGGAAAAATATACTGCGCCCCAATCGCAAGAATCTCATGATTACACGAATTCACGTGATAGAATAAAATAGGTTGATTTCTGTCTCTGTTCGCTTTCGGTTATTTAAAATTTCAATTGGCTAAACAGTTCAATTTAGATCGCATGTATTAATGGATAACCTGCCCGCTACAGGACTTGGTAATATTGCAAAATTGAAAAATCAGCATATTTTGCTGCGTGGTTATAAGAGTGCTGAACCAAATTCATGACTCCTGGGAAAAGTCAAGGAGTAGCTCTATACCTTGACATAATAACGTTAATTGATTTGAAAATTCAATTCGAAAATTTATTCGATTGAGATTGCATTTTGATTGTTGTTTTTAATGTCTGTAAAAAATACCTGATGTCATCAGATGGTATTTCAAGAAAAATATACTGCGCCCTAATCGCAAGAATTTCATGATTACACGAATTCACGTGACAGAATATAAGAGATTGCTTTCCGTATCTATTCGCTTTCGGTTTTTTAAAATTTCAATTGGCTGAAAAGCTCAATTTAGATAGCATGTACTCGTGAATAACTTGCTCGCTGCAGGACTGGGTAATATTGTGAGATTTTAAAATCAGCATATTTTGCTGCGTGGTTATAGGAGTGCAAAAATGATCTCATGACTCCTGGGAAAAATCAAGGAATGGCTCTATATATTGACATAATAACGTTTATTGATTTGAAAATTCAATTCGAAAAGTTATTCGATTGAGATTGCATTTTGATTGTTGTTTCATTGTCTGTAAAAAATACCTGATGTCATCATATGATATTTCGAGGAAAATATACTGCGCCCGAATCGCAAGAATCTCATGATTACACTAATTCACGTGATAGAATATAATAGGTTGATTTCTGTCTCTGTTCGCTTTCGGTTTTTGAAAATTTCAATTGGCTGAACAGTTCAATTTAGATCGCATGTATTAATGGATAACCTGCCCGCTACAGGACTGAGTAATATTGTGAGATTAAAAAATCAGCATATTTTGCTGCGTGGTTATAGGAGTGCTAAAATGATCTCATGACTTCTGGGAAAAATCAAGGAATGGCTCTATATATTGACATAATAACGTTCATTGATTTGAAAATTCAATTCGAAAAGTTATTCGATTGAGATTGCATTTTGATTGTTGTTTCAATGTCTGTAAAAAATACTTGATGTCATCAGATGATATTTCGAGGAAAATATACTGCGCCCGAATCGCAAGAATCTCATGATTACACGAATTCACGTGATAGAATATAATAGGTTGATGTCTGTCTCTGTTCGCTTTCGGTTTTCTAAAATTTCAATTGGCTGAATAGTTCAATTTAGATCGCATGTATTCATGGTTAGCCTGCTCGCTGCAGGACTGGGTAATATTGCGAAATTGAAAAATTAGCATATTTTGCTGCGTGGTTATACGAGTGCTAAAATAATCTCATGACTCCTGGGAAAAATCAAGGAATGGCTCTATATATTGACATAATAACGTTAATTGATTTAAAAATTCAATTCGAAAAGTTATTCGATTGAGATTGCATTTTCATTGTTGTTTTCAATGTCTGTAAGAAATACCTGATGTCATCAGATGATATTTCGAGGAAAATATACTGCGCCCCAATCGCAAGAATTTCATGATTGCACGAATTCACGTGATAGAATATAAGAGGTTGATTTCCGTATCTATTCGCTTTCGGTCATTTAAAATTTTAATTCGCTGAATAGTTAAATTTAGATCGCAAGTATTCATGGATAACCTGCCCGCTACAGGACTTGGTAATATTGCAAAATGAAAAACTCAGCATATTTTGCTGCGTGGTTACAAGAGTGCTGATACAAATTCATGACTCCTGGGAAAAATCAAGGAGTAGCTCTATACCGCGACATAATAACGTTAATTGATGTGAAAATTTAATTCGAAAAGTTATTTTATTGAGATTGCATTTTGATTGTTGTTTTCAATGTCTGTAAGAAGTACCTGATGTCTTTAGCGGATATTTCGGGAAAAATATACTGCGCCTCAATCGCAAGAATCTCATGATTACACGAATTCATGTAATAGAATATGAGAGGTTGATTTCTGTCTCTGTTCGCTTTCGGTTTTTTAAAATTTCAATTAGCTGAATAGTTCAATTTAGATCTCATGTATTCATGGATAACCTGCTCGCTGCAGGACTGGGTAATATTGTGAGATTGAAAAATCAGCATATCTTGCTGCGTGGTTATGAGAGTGCTAAAATTATCTCATGACTCCTGGGAACAATCAAGGAATAGCTTTATATATTGACATTATAACCTTAATTGATTTGAAAATTTAATTCGAAAGTTATTCGATTGAGATTGCATTTTGATTTCATGTTTTCAATGTCTGTAAAAAATACCTGATGTCATCAGATGATATTTCGAGGAAAATATAATGCGCTCCAATCGCAAGAATTTCATGATTACACGAAGTCACGTGATATAATATAATAGGTTGATTTCTGTCTATGTTCGCTTTCGGTTTTTTAAATTTCAATTGGCTGAACAGTTTAATTTAGATCGCATGTATTCATGAATAACTTGCTCAATGCAGGACTGGGTAATATTGTGAGATCAAAAAATCAGCATATTTTGCTGCGTGGTTGTAGGAGTGCTAAAATGATCTCATGACTCCTGGGAAAAATCAAGGAATGGCTCTATATATAGACCTAATAACGTTAATTGATTCCAAAATTTAATTCGAAAAGTTATTCTATTGAGATTTTATTTTGATTGATGTTTACAATGTCTGTAAGAAATACCTGATGTCTTCAGATGATATTTCGGAGAAAATATACTGCGCCCCAATCGCAAGAATCTCATGATTACACGAATTCACGTGATAGAATATAATAGGTTGATGTCTGTCTCTGTTCGCTTCCGGTTTTCTAAAATTTCAATTGGTTGAATAGTTCAATTTAGATCGCATGTATTCATGGATAGCCTGCTCGCTGCAGGACTTGGTAATATTGCAAAATTGAAAAAGCAGCATATTTTGCTGCGTGATTACAATAGTGCTGAAACGAATTCATGACTCCTGGGAAAAATCAAGGAGTAGCTCTATACCTTGACATAATAACGTTAATTGATTTGAAAATTTAATTCGAAAAGTTATTTTATTGAGATTGCATTTTGATTGTTGTTTTCAATGTCTGTAAGAAGTACCTGATGTCTTTAGCGGATATTTCGGGAAAAATATACTGCGCCCCAATCGCAAGAATCTCATGATTACACGAATTCACGTGATAGAATATAATAGGTTGATTTCTGTCTATGTTCGCTTTCGGTTTTTTAAAATTTCAATTCGCTGAACAGTTCAATTTAGATCGCATGTCTTCATGAATAACTTGCTCGCTGCAGGACTGGGTAATATTGTGAGATTAAAAAATCAGCATATTTTGCTGCGTGGTTATAGGAGTGCTAAAATGATCTCATGACTCCTGGGAAAAATCAAGGAATGGCTCTATATATTGACATAATAACCTTAATTGATTTGAAAATTTAATTTGAAAAACTATTCCATTGAGATTGCATTTTGATTGATGTTTTCAATGTCTGTAAGAAATACCTGATGTCTTCAGATGATATTTCGTGAAAAATATACTGCGCCCCAATCGCAAGAATCTCATGATTACACGAATTCACGTGATAGAATATAATAGGTTGATGTCTGTCTCTGTTCGCTTTCGGTTTTCTAAAATTTCAATTGGCTGAATAGTTCAATTTAGATCGCATGTATTCATGGTTAGCCTGCTCGCTGCAGGACTGGGTAAAATTGCGAAATTGAAAAATTAGCATATTTTGCTGCGTGGTTATACGAGTGCTAAAATAATCTCATGACTCCTGGGAAAAATCAAGGAATGGCTCTATATATTGACATAATAACGTTAATTGATTTAAAAATTCAATTCGAAAAGTTATTCGATTGAGATTGCATTTTGATTGTTGTTTTCAATGTCTGTAAGAAATACCTGATGTCATCAGATGATATTTCGAGGAAAATATACTGCGCCCCAATCGCAAGAATTTCATGATTGCACGAATTCACGTGATAGAATATAAGAGGTTGATTTCCGTATCTATTCGCTTTCGGTTATTTAAAATTTTAATTCGCTGAATAGTTAAATTTAGATCGCAAGTATTCATGGATAACCTGCCCGCTACAGGACTTGGTAATATTGCAAAATGAAAAACTCAGCATATTTTGCTGCGTTGTTACAAGAGTGCTGATACAAATTCATGATTCCTGGGAAAAATCAAGGAGTAGCTCTATACCTCGACATAATAACGTTAATTGATTTGAAAATTTAATTCGAAAAGTTATTCGATTGAGATTGCTTTTTAATTGTTGTTTTCTATGTCTGTAAAAGTACCTGATGTCTTTAGCGGATATTTCGGGAAAAATATACTGCGCCTCAATCGCAAGAATTTCATGATTACACGAATTCACGTGATAGAATATAATAGGTTGATTTCTGTCTCTGTTCGCTTTCGGTTTTTCAAAATTTCTATTCGCTAAACAGTTCAATTTAGATCGCATGTCTTCATGAATAACTTGCTCGCTGCAGGACTGGGTAATATTGTGAGATAAATAAATCAGCATATTTTGCTGCGTGGTTATAGAAGTGCTAAAATGATCTCATGACTCCTGGGGAAAATCAAGGAATGGCTCTATATATTGACATAATAACGTTAACTGATTTGAAAATTCAATTTGAAAAACTATTATATTGAGATTGCATTATGATTGATGTTTTCAATTTCTGTAAGAAATACCTGATGTCTTCAGATGATATTTCGGGAAAAATATACTGCGCCTCAATCGCAAGAATCTCATGATTACACGATTCATGTAATAGAATATGAGAGGTTGATTTCTGTCTCTCTTCGCTTTCGGTTTTTTAAAATTTCAATTGGCTAAATAGTTCAATTGAGATCGCATGTATTCATTGATTACCTGCTCGCTGCAGGACTGGGTAAGATTGTGAGATTGAAAAATCAGCATATTTTGCTGCGTGGTTATGAGAGTGCTAAAATGATCTCATGACTCCTGGGAAAAATCAAGGAATGGCTCTATATATAGAGACCTAATAACGTTAATTGATTCCAAAATTTAATTCGAAAAGTTATTCTATTGAGATTGCATTTTGATTGTCTTTTTCAATGTCTGTAAGAAATACCTGATGTTTTCAGATGATATTTCGGAAAAAATATACTGCGCCCCAATCGCAAGAATTTCATGATTACACGAATTCACGTGATAGAATATCATAGGTTGATTTCTGTCTCTGTTCGCTTTCGGTTTTTTAAAATTTTAATTAGCTGAATTGTTAAATTTAGATCGCAAGTATTCATGGATAACTTGCCCGCTACAGGACTTGGTAATATTGCAAAATTAAAAAGGCAGCATATTTTACTGCGTGGTAACAAGCGTGCTGAAACAAATTCATGATTCCTGGGAAAAATCAAGAAGTAGCTCTATACCTTGACATAATAACGTTAATTGATTTGAAAATTTAATTCGAAAAGTTATTTTATTGAGATTGCATTTTGATTGTTGTTTTCAATGTCTGTAAGAAGTACCTGATGTCTTTAGCGGATATTTCGGGAAAAATATACTGCGCCTCAATCGCAAGGAACTCATGATTACACGAATTCATGTAATAGAATATGAGAGGTTGATTTCTGTCTCTGTTCGCTTCCGGTTTTTTAAAATTTCAATTGGCTGAATAGTTCAATTTAGATCGCATGTATTCATGGATAACCTGTTCGCTGCAGGACTGGGTAATATTGTGAGATTGAAAAATCAGCATATTTTGCTGCGTGGTTATGAGAGTTCTAAAATGATCTCATGAATCCTGAGAAAAATCAAGGAATGGCACTATATATATGTAGAGACCTAATAACGTTAATTGATTCCAAAATTAAATTCGAAAAGTTATTCTATTGAGATTGCATTTTCATTGTCTTTTTCAATGTCTGTAAGAAATACCTGATGTCTTCAGATGATTTTTCGTGAAAAATATACTGCGCCTTAATCGCAAGAATCTCATGATTACACGGATTCATGTAATAGAATATGGGAGGTTAAATTCTGTCTCTGTTCGCTTTCGGTTTTTTAAAATTTCAATTCGCTGAACCCTTCAATTGAGATCGCATGTCTTCCTGAACAACTTGCTCGCTGCAGGACAAAATAATATTGTGAGATTAAAAAAGCAGCATTTTTTGCTGCGTGGTTATAGGAGTGCTAAAATGATCTCATGACTCCCGGGGAAAATCAAGGAATGGCTCTATATATTGACATAAGAACCTTAATTGATTTGAAAATTCAATTCGAAAAGTTAATCGATTGAGATTGCATTTTGATTGTCTTTTTCAATGTCTGTAAGAAATACCTGATGTCATCAGATGATATTTCGAGGAAAATATACTGCGCCCCAATCGCAAGAATTTCATGATTACACGAATTCACGTGATAGAATATAAGAGGTTGATTACCGTATCTATTCGCTTTCGGTTATTTAAAATTTTGATTCTCTGAATAGTTAAATTTAGATCGCAAGTATTCATGGATATCCTGCCCGCTACAGTACTTGGTAATATTGCGAAATTGAAAAATCAGCATATTTTGCTGCGTGGTTACAAAAGTGCTGAAACAAATTCATGATTCCTGGAAGAAATCAAGGAGTAGCTCTATACCTTGACATAATAACGTTCATTGATTTGAAAATTTAATTCGAAAAGTTATTTTATTTAGATTGCATTTTTATTGTTGTTTTCAATGTCTGTAAGAAGTACCTGATGTCTTTAGCGGATATTTCGGGAAAAATATACTGCGCCTCAATCGCAAGAATCTCATGATTACACGAATTCATGTAATAGAATATGAGAGGTTGATTTCTGCCTCTGTTCGCTTTCGGTTTTTTAAAATTTCAATTGGCTGAATAGTTCAATTTAGATCGCATGTATTCAAGGATAACCTGCTCGCTGCAGGACTGGGTAATATTGTGAGATTGAAAAATCAGCATATTTTGCTGCGTGGTTATGAGAGTGCTAAAATGATCTCATGACTCCTGGGAAATATCAAGGAATGGCTCTTTATATAGAGACCTAATAACGTTAATTGATTCCAAAATTAAATTCGAAAAGTTATTCTATTGAGATTGCATTTTGATAGTCTTTTTCAATGTCTGTAGGAAATACCTGATGTCTTCAGATGATATTTCGTGAAAAATATACTGCGCCCTAATCGCAAGAATCTCATGATTACACGAATTCACGTGATAGAATATAATAGGTTGATTTCTGTCTCTGTTCGCTTTCGGTTTTTTAAAATTTGAATTAGCTGAATAGTTCAATTAAGATCGCATGTATTCATGGATAGCCTGCTCGCTGCAGGACTGGGTAATATTGCGAAATTGAAAAATTAGCATATTTTGCTGCGTGGTTATAAGACTGCTAAAATGATCTCATGACTCCTGGGAAAAATCAAGGAATGGCTCTATATATTGACATAATAACCTTAATTGATTTGAAAATTTAATTCGAAAAGTTATTCGATTGAGATTGCAACTTGATTGTCTTTTTCAATGTCTGTTAGAAATACCTGATGTCTTCAGATGATATTTCGTGAACAATATACTGCGCCCCAATCGCAAGAATCTCATGATTACACGAATTCACGTAATAGAATAAAATAGGTTGATTTCTGTCTCTGTTCGCTTTCGGTTTTTCAAAATTTCAATTCGCTGAACCCTTCAATTTAGATCGCATGTCTTCATGGATAGCCTGCTCGCTGCAGGACTAAATAATATTGTGAGATTAAAAAATCAGCATATTTTGCTGCGTGGTTATAGGAGTGCTAAAATGATCTCATGACTCCTGGGAAAAATCAAGGAATGGCTCTATATATTGACATAATAACCTTAATTGATTTGAAAATTTAATTTGAAAAACTATTCCATTGAGATTGCATTTTGATTGATGTTTTCAATGTCTGTAAGAAATACCTGATGTCTTCAGATGATATTTCGTGAAAAATATACTGCGCCCCAATCAAAAGAATCTCATGATTACACGAATTCACGTGATAGAATATAATAGGTTGATGTCTGTCTCTGTTCGCTTTCGGTTTTCTAAAATTTCAATTGGCTGAATAGTTCAATTTAGATCGCATGTATTCATGGTTAGCCTGCTCGCTGCAGGACTGGGTAAAATTGCGAAATTGAAAAATTAGCATATTTTGCTGCGTGGTTATACGAGTGCTAAAATAATCTCATGACTCCTGGGAAAAATCAAGGAATGGCTCTATATATTGACATAATAACGTTAATTGATTTAAAAATTCAATTCGAAAAGTTATTCGATTGAGATTGCATTTTGATTGTTGTTTTCAATGTCTGTAAGAAATACCTGATGTCATCAGATGATATTTCGAGGAAAATATACTGCGCCCCAATCGCAAGAATTTCATGATTGCACGAATTCACGTGATAGAATATAAGAGGTTGATTTCCGTATCTATTCGCTTTCGGTTATTTAAAATTTTAATTCGCTGAATAGTTAAATTTAGATCGCAAGTATTCATGGATAACCTGCCCGCTACAGGACTTGGTAATATTGCAAAATGAAAAACTCAGCATATTTTGCTGCGTTGTTACAAGAGTGCTGATACAAATTCATGATTCCTGGGAAAAATCAAGGAGTAGCTCTATACCTCGACATAATAACGTTAATTGATTTGAAAATTTAATTCGAAAAGTTATTCGATTGAGATTGCTTTTTAATTGTTGTTTTCTATGTCTGTAAAAGTACCTGATGTCTTTAGCGGATATTTCGGGAAAAATATACTGCGCCTCAATCGCAAGAATTTCATGATTACACGAATTCACGTGATAGAATATAATAGGTTGATTTCTGTCTCTGTTCGCTTTCGGTTTTTCAAAATTTCTATTCGCTAAACAGTTCAATTTAGATCGCATGTCTTCATGAATAACTTGCTCGCTGCAGGACTGGGTAATATTGTGAGATAAATAAATCAGCATATTTTGCTGCGTGGTTATAGAAGTGCTAAAATGATCTCATGACTCCTGGGGAAAATCAAGGAATGGCTCTATATATTGACATAATAACGTTAACTGATTTGAAAATTCAATTTGAAAAACTATTATATTGAGATTGCATTATGATTGATGTTTTCAATTTCTGTAAGAAATACCTGATGTCTTCAGATGATATTTCGGGAAAAATATACTGCGCCTCAATCGCAAGAATCTCATGATTACACGATTCATGTAATAGAATATGAGAGGTTGATTTCTGTCTCTCTTCGCTTTCGGTTTTTTAAAATTTCAATTGGCTAAATAGTTCAATTGAGATCGCATGTATTCATTGATTACCTGCTCGCTGCAGGACTGGGTAAGATTGTGAGATTGAAAAATCAGCATATTTTGCTGCGTGGTTATGAGAGTGCTAAAATGATCTCATGACTCCTGGGAAAAATCAAGGAATGGCTCTATATATAGAGACCTAATAACGTTAATTGATTCCAAAATTTAATTCGAAAAGTTATTCTATTGAGATTGCATTTTGATTGTCTTTTTCAATGTCTGTAAGAAATACCTGATGTTTTCAGATGATATTTCGGAAAAAATATACTGCGCCCCAATCGCAAGAATTTCATGATTACACGAATTCACGTGATAGAATATCATAGGTTGATTTCTGTCTCTGTTCGCTTTCGGTTTTTTAAAATTTTAATTAGCTGAATTGTTAAATTTAGATCGCAAGTATTCATGGATAACTTGCCCGCTACAGGACTTGGTAATATTGCAAAATTAAAAAGGCAGCATATTTTACTGCGTGGTAACAAGCGTGCTGAAACAAATTCATGATTCCTGGGAAAAATCAAGAAGTAGCTCTATACCTTGACATAATAACGTTAATTGATTTGAAAATTTAATTCGAAAAGTTATTTTATTGAGATTGCATTTTGATTGTTGTTTTCAATGTCTGTAAGAAGTACCTGATGTCTTTAGCGGATATTTCGGGAAAAATATACTGCGCCTCAATCGCAAGGAACTCATGATTACACGAATTCATGTAATAGAATATGAGAGGTTGATTTCTGTCTCTGTTCGCTTCCGGTTTTTTAAAATTTCAATTGGCTGAATAGTTCAATTTAGATCGCATGTATTCATGGATAACCTGTTCGCTGCAGGACTGGGTAATATTGTGAGATTGAAAAATCAGCATATTTTGCTGCGTGGTTATGAGAGTTCTAAAATGATCTCATGAATCCTGAGAAAAATCAAGGAATGGCACTATATATATGTAGAGACCTAATAACGTTAATTGATTCCAAAATTAAATTCGAAAAGTTATTCTATTGAGATTGCATTTTCATTGTCTTTTTCAATGTCTGTAAGAAATACCTGATGTCTTCAGATGATTTTTCGTGAAAAATATACTGCGCCTTAATCGCAAGAATCTCATGATTACACGGATTCACGTGATAGAATATCATAGGTTGATTTCTGTCTCTGTTCGCTTTCGGTTTTTTAAAATTTTAATTAGCTGAATTGTTAAATTTAGATCGCAAGTATTCATGGATAACCTGCCCGCTACAGGACTTGGTAATATTGTAAAATTGGAAAATCAGCATATTTTGCTGCGTGGTTATAAGAGTGCTGAACCAAATTCATGACTCCTGGGAAAAGTCAAGGAGTAGCTCTATACCTTGACATAATAACGTTAATTGATTTGAAAATTTAATTCGAAAAGTTATTTTATTGAGATTGCATTTTGATTGTTGTTTTCAATGTCTGTAAGAAGTACCTGATATCTTTAGCGGATATTTCGGAAAAATATACTGTGCCTCAATCGCAAGAATCTCATGATTACACGAATTCATGTAATAGAATATGAGAGGTTGATTTACGTCTCTGTTCGCTTTCGGTTTTTTAAAATTTCAATTGGCTGAAAAGCTCAATTTAGATAGCATGTACTCATGAATAACTTGCTCGCTGCAGGACTGGGTAATATTGTGAGATTTATGAAGCAGAATATTTTGCTGCGTGGTTATATGAGTGCAAAAATGATCTCATGACTCCTGGGAAAAATCAAGGAATGGCTCTATATATTGACATAATAACGTTAACTGATTTGAAAATTCAATTCGAAAAGTTATTCGATTGAGATTGCATTTTGATTGTTGTTTCAATGTCTGTAAAAAATACCTGATGTCATCAGATGATATTTCGAGGAAAATATACTGCGCCCGAATCACAAGAATCTCATGATAACACTAATTCACGTGATAGAATATAATAGGTTGATTTCTGTCTCTGTTCGCTTTCGGTTTTTTAAAATTTCAATTGGCTGAACAGTTCAATTTAGATCGCATGTATTAATGGATAACCTGCCCGCTACAGGACTGGGTAATATTGTAAGATTAAAAAATCAGCATATTTTGCTGCGTGGTTATAGGAGTGCTAAAATGATCTCATGACTTCCGGGAAAAATCAAGGAATGGCTCTATATATTGACATAATAACGTTCATTGATTTGAAAATTCAATTCGAAAAGTTATTCGATTGAGATTGCATTTTGATTGTTGTTTCAATGTCTGTAAAAAATACTTGATGTCATCAGATGATATTTCGAGGAAAATATACTGCGCCCGAATCGCAAGAATCTCATGATTACACTAATTCACGTGATAGAATATAAAAGGTTGATGTCTGTCTCTGTTCGCTTCCGGTTTTTTAAATTTTAATTGGCTGCATAGATCAATTGAGATCGCATGTATTCATATATAGCCTGCTCGCTGCAGGACTGGGTAATATTGTGAGATTAAAAAATCAGCATATTTTGCTGCGTGGTTATGGGAGTGCTTAAATGATCTCATGACTTCCGGGAAAAATCAAGGAATTGCTTCATATATTGACATAATAACGTTTATTGATTTAAAAATTCAATTCGAAAAGTTATTCGATTGAGATTGCATTTTGATTGTTGTTTCAATGTCTGTAAAAAATACCTGATGTCATCAGATGATATTTCGAGGAAAATATACTGCGCCCGAATCGCAAGAATCTCATGATTACACTAATTCACGTGATGGAATATAATAGGTTGATTTCTGTCCCTGTTCGCTTTCGGTTTTTAAAAAATTTCAATTGGCTGAACAGTTTAATTTAGATCGCATGTATTAATTGATAACCTGCCCGCTACAGGACTTGGTAATATTGTAAAATTGGAAAATCAGCATATTTTGCTGCGTGGTTATAAGAGTGCTGAACCAAATTCATGACTCCTGGGAAAAGTCAAGGAGTAGCTCTATACCTTGACATAATAACGTTAATTGATTTGAAAATTTAATTCGAAAAGTTATTTAATTGAGATTGCATTTTGATTGTTGTTTTCAATGTCTGTAAGAAGTACCTGATGTCTTTAGCGGATATTTCGGAAAAATATACTGTGCCTCAATCGCAAGAATCTCATGATTACACGAATTCATGTAATAGAATATGAGAGGTTGATTTCTGTCTCTGTTCGCTTTCGGTTTTTTAAAATTTCAATTGGCTGAAAAGCTCAATTTAGATAGGATGTACTTATGAATAACTTGCTCGCTGCAGGACTGGGTAATATTGTAAGATTTAAAAATCAGCATATTTTGCTGCGTGGTTATAGGAGTGCAAAAATGATCTTGTGACTCCTGGGAAAAATCAAGGAATGGCTCTATATATTGACATAATAACGTTCATTGATTTGAAAAATCAATTCGAAAAGTTATTCGATTGAGATTGCATTTTGATTGTTGTTTCAATGTCTGTAAAAAATACCTGATGTCATCGGATGATATTTCGAGGAAAATATACTGCGCCCGAATCGCAAGAATCTCATGATTACACTAATTCACGTGATAGAATATAGTAGGTTGATTTCTATCTCTGTTCGCTTTCGGTTTTTTAAAATTTCAATCGGCTGAACAGTTCAATTTAGATCGCATGTATTAATGGATAACCTGCCCGCTACAGGACTTGGTAATATTGCAAAAGTGGAAAATCAGCATATTTTGCTGCGTGGTTATAAGCGTGCTGAACCAAATTCATGACTCCTGGAAAAAGTCAAGGAGTAGCTCTATACCTTGACATAATAACGTTAATTGATTTGAAAATTTTATTCGAAAAGTTATTTTATTGAGATTGCATTTTGATTGTTGTTTTCAATGTCTGTAAGAAGTACCTGATGTCTTTAGCGGATATTTCGGAAAAATATACTGTGCTTCAATAGCAAGAATCTCATGATTACACGAATTCATGTAATAGAATATGAGAGGTTGATTTCTGTCTCTGTTCGCTTTCGGTTTTTTAAAACTTCAATTGGCTGAAAAGCTCAATTTAGATAGCATGTACTCATGAATAACTTGCTCGCTGCAGGACTGGGTAATATTGTGAGATTTATAAATCAGAATATTTTGCTGCGTGGTTATAGGAGTGCAAAAATGATCTTATGACTCCTGGGAAAAATCAAGGAATGGCTCTATATATTGACATAATAACGTTAACTGATTTGAAAATTCAATTTGAAAAACTATTCTATTGAGATTGCATTATGATTGATGTTTTCAATTTCTGTAAGATATACCTGATGTCTTCAGATGATATTTCGGGAAAAATATACTGCGCCTCAATCGCAAAAATCTCATGATTACACGAATTCATGTAATAGAATATGAGAGGTTGATTTCTGTCTCTGTTCGCTTTCGGTTTTTTAAAATTTCAATTGGCTAAATAGTTCAATTGAGATCGCATGTATTCATTGATAACCTGCTCGCTGCAGGACTGGGTAAGATTCTGAGATTGAAAAATCAGCATATTTTGCTGCGTGGTTATGAGAGTGTTAAAATGATCTCATGACTCCTGGGAAAAATCAAGGAATAGCTCTATATATAGAGACCTAATATCGTTAATTGATTCCAAAATTTAATTCGAAAAGTTATTCTATTGAGATTGCATTTTGAGTGTCTTTTTAAATGTCTGTAAGAAATACCTGATGTTTTCAGATGATATTTCGGAAAAAATATACCGCGCCCCAATCGCTAGAATCTCATGATTACACGAATTCACGTGATAGAATATCATAGGTTGATTTCTGTCTCTGTTCGCTTTCGGTTTTTTAAAATTTCAATTAGCTGAATAGTTCAATTAAGATCGCATGTATATATGGATAGCCTGCCCGCTGCAGGACTAGGTAATATTGCGAAATTGAAAAATTAGCATATTTTGCTGCGTGGTTATAAGACTGCTAAAATGATCTCATGACTCCTGGGAAAAATCAAGGAATGGCTCTATATATTGACATAATAACCTTAATTGATTTGAAAATTCAATTCGAAAAGTTATTCGATTGAGATTGCATTTGGTTGTCTTTTTCAATGTCTGTAATAAATTCCTGATGTCTTCAGATGATATTTCGTGAAAAATATACTGCGCCCTAATCGCAAGAATCTCATGATTACACGAATTCACGTGATAGAATATAATAGGTTGATTTCTGTCTCTGTTCGCTTTCGGTTTTTCAAAATTTCTATTCGCTAAACAGTTCAATTTAGATCGCATGTCTTCATGAATAACTTGCTCGCTGCAGGACTGGGTAATATTGTGAGATAAATAAATCAGCATATTTTGCTGCGTTGTTTTAGGAGTGCTAAAATGATCTTATGACTCCTGGGAAAAATCAAGGAATGGCTCTATATATTGACATAATAACGTTAACTGATTTGAAAATTCAATTTGAAAAACTATTCTATTGAGATTGCATTATGATTGATGTTTTCAATTTCTGTAAGATATACCTGATGTCTTCAGATGATATTTCGGGAAAAATATACTGCGCCTCAATCGCAAGAATCTCATGATTACACGAATTCATGTAATAGAATATGAGAGGTTGATTTCTGTCTCTGTTCGCTTTCGGTTTTTTAAAATTTCAATTGGCTAAATAGTTCAATTGAGATCGCATGTATTCATTGATAACCTGCTCGCTGCAGGACTGGGTAAGATTGTGAGATTGAAAAATCAGCATATTTTGCTGCGTGGTTATGAGAGTGTTAAAATGATCTCATGACTCCTGGGAAAAATCAAGGAATAGCTCTATATATAGAGACCTAATATCGTTAATTGATTCCAAAATTTAATTCGAAAAGTTATTCTATTGAGATTGCATTTTGATTGTCTTTTTCAATGTCTGTAAGAAATACCTGATGTTTTCAGATGATATTTCGGAAAAAATATACCGCGCCCCAATCGCTAGAATCTCATGATTACACGAATTCACGTGATAGAATATCATAGGTTGATTTCTGTCTCTGTTCGCTTTCGGTTTTTTAAAATTTCAATTAGCTGAATAGTTCAATTAAGCTCGCATGTATATATGGATAGCCTGCCCGCTGCAGGACTAGGTAATATTGCGAAATTGAAAAATTAGCATATTTTGCTGCGTGGTTATAAGACTGCTAAAATGATCTCATGACTCCTGGGAAAAATCAAGGAATGGCTCTATATATTGACATAATAACCTTAATTGATTTGAAAATTCAATTCGAAAAGTTATTCGATTGAGATTGCATTTGGTTGTCTTTTTCAATGTCTGTAATAAATTCCTGATGTCTTCAGATGATATTTCGTGAAAAATATACTGCGCCCTAATCGCAAGAATCTCATGATTACACGAATTCACGTGATAGAATATAATAGGTTGATTTCTGTCTCTGTTCGCTTTCGGTTTTTCAAAATTTCTATTCGCTAAACAGTTCAATTTAGATCGCATGTCTTCATGAATAACTTGCTCGCTGCAGGACTGGGTAATATTGTGAGATAAATAAATCAGCATATTTTGCTGCGTGGTTATAGAAGTGCTAAAATGATCTCATGACTCCTGGGGAAAATCAAGGAATGGCTCTATATATTGACATAATAACGTTAACTGATTTGAAAATTCAATTTGAAAAACTATTATATTGAGATTGCATTATGATTGATGTTTTCAATTTCTGTAAGAAATACCTGATGTCTTCAGATGATATTTCGGGAAAAATATACTGCGCCTCAATCGCAAGAATCTCATGATTACACGATTCATGTAATAGAATATGAGAGGTTGATTTCTGTCTCTCTTCGCTTTCGGTTTTTTAAAATTTCAATTGGCTAAATAGTTCAATTGAGATCGCATGTATTCATTGATAACCTGCTCGCTGCAGGACTGGGTAAGATTGTGAGATTGAAAAATCAGCATATTTTGCTGCGTGGTTATGAGAGTGCTAAAATGATCTCATGACTCCTGGGAAAAATCAAGGAATGGCTCTATATATAGAGACCTAATAACGTTAATTGATTCCAAAATTTAATTCGAAAAGTTATTCTATTGAGATTGCATTTTGATTGTCTTTTTCAATGTCTGTAAGAAATACCTGATGTTTTCAGATGATATTTCGGAAAAAATATACTGCGCCCCAATCGCAAGAATTTCATGATTACACGAATTCACGTGATAGAATATCATAGGTTGATTTCTGTCTCTGTTCGCTTTCGGTTTTTTAAAATTTTAATTAGCTGAATTGTTAAATTTAGATCGCAAGTATTCATGGATAACTTGCCCGCTACAGGACTTGGTAATATTGCAAAATTAAAAAGGCAGCATATTTTACTGCGTGGTAACAAGCGTGCTGAAACAAATTCATGATTCCTGGGAAAAATCAAGAAGTAGCTCTATACCTTGACATAATAACGTTAATTGATTTGAAAATTTAATTCGAAAAGTTATTTTATTGAGATTGCATTTTGATTGTTGTTTTCAATGTCTGTAAGAAGTACCTGATGTCTTTAGCGGATATTTCGGGAAAAATATACTGCGCCTCAATCGCAAGGAACTCATGATTACACGAATTCATGTAATAGAATATGAGAGGTTGATTTCTGTCTCTGTTCGCTTCCGGTTTTTTAAAATTTCAATTGGCTGAATAGTTCAATTTAGATCGCATGTATTCATGGATAACCTGCTCGCTGCAGGACTGGGTAATATTGTGAGATTGAAAAATCAGCATATTTTGCTGCGTGGTTATGAGAGTTCTAAAATGATCTCATGAATCCTGAGAAAAATCAAGGAATGGCACTATATATATGTAGAGACCTAATAACGTTAATTGATTCCAAAATTAAATTCGAAAAGTTATTCTATTGAGATTGCATTTTCATTGTCTTTTTCAATGTCTGTAAGAAATACCTGATGTCTTCAGATGATTTTTCGTGAAAAATATACTGCGCCTTAATCGCAAGAATCTCATGATTACACGGATTCATGTAATAGAATATGGGAGGTTAAATTCTGTCTCTGTTCGCTTTCGGTTTTTTAAAATTTCAATTCGCTGAACCCTTCAATTGAGATCGCATGTCTTCCTGAATAACTTGCTCGCTGCAGGACAAAATAATATTGTGAGATTAAAAAAGCAGCATTTTTTGCTGCGTGGTTATAGGAGTGCTAAAATGATCTCATGACTCCCGGGGAAAATCAAGGAATGGCTCTATATATTGACATAAGAACCTTAATTGATTTGAAAATTCAATTCGAAAAGTTAATCGATTGAGATTGCATTTTGATTGTCTTTTTCAATGTCTGTAAGAAATACCTGATGTCATCAGATGATATTTCGAGGAAAATATACTGCGCCCCAATCGCAAGAATTTCATGATTACACGAATTCACGTGATAGAATATAACAGGTTAATTTCCGTTTCTATTCGCTTTCGGTTATTTAAAATTTTGATTCTCTGAATAGTTAAATTTAGATCGCAAGTATTCATGGATATCCTGCCCGCTACAAAACTTGGTAATATTGCGAAATTGAAAAATCAGCATATTTTGCTGCGTGGTTACAAAAGTGCTGAAACAAATTCATGATTCCTGGAAGAAATCAAGGAGTAGCTCTATACCTTGACATAATAACGTTCATTGATTTGAAAATTTAATTCGAAAAGTTATTTTATTGAGATTGCATTTTTATTGTTGTTTTCAATGTCTGTAAGAAGTACCTGATGTCTTTAGCGGATATTTCGGGAAAAATATACTGCGCCTCAATCGCAAGAATCTCATGATTACACGAATTCATGTAATAGAATATGAGAGGTTGATTTCTGCCTCTGTTCGCTTTCGGTTTTTTAAAATTTCAATTGGCTGAATAGTTCAATTTAGATCGCATGTATTCAAGGATAACCTGCTCGCTGCAGGACTGGGTAATATTGTGAGATTGAAAAATCAGCATATTTTGCTGCGTGGTTATGAGAGTGCTAAAATGATCTCATGACTCCTGGGAAATATCAAGGAATGGCTCTTTATATAGAGACCTAATAACGTTAATTGATTCCAAAATTAAATTCGAAAAGTTATTCTATTGAGATTGCATTTTGATTGTCTTTTTCAATGTCTGTAGGAAATACCTGATGTCTTCAGATGATATTTCGTGAAAAATATACTGCGCCCTAATCGCAAGAATCTCATGATTACACGAATTCACGTGATAGAATATAATAGGTTGATTTCTGTCTCTGTTCGCTTTCGGTTTTTTAAAATTTGAATTAGCTGAATAGTTCAATTAAGATCGCATGTATTCATGGATAGCCTGCTCGCTGCAGGACTGGGTAATATTGCGAAATTGAAAAATTAGCATATTTTGCTGCGTGGTTATAAGACTGCTAAAATGATCTCATGACTCCTGGGAAAAATCAAGGAATGGCTCTATATATTGACATAATAACCTTAATTGATTTGAAAATTTAATTCGAAAAGTTATTCGATTGAGATTGCAACTTGATTGTCTTTTTCAATGTCTGTTAGAAATACCTGATGTCTTCAGATGATATTTCGTGAACAATATACTGCGCCCCGATCGCAAGAATCTCATGATTACACGAATTCACGTAATAGAATAAAATAGGTTGATTTCTGTCTCTGTTCGCTTTCGGTTTTTCAAAATTTCAATTCGCTGAACCCTTCAATTTAGATCGCATGTCTTTATGGATAGCCTGCTCGCTGCAGGACTAAATAATATTGTGAGATTAAAAAATCAGCATTTTTTGCTGCGTGGTTATAGGAGTGCTAAAATGATCTCATGACTCCCGGGGAAAATTAAGGAATGGCTCTATACCTTGACATAATAACGTTAATTGATTTGAAAATTCAATTCGAAAAGTTAATCGATTGAGATTGCATTTTGATTGTCCTTTTCAATGTCTGTAAGAAATACCTGATGTCATCAAATGATATTTCGAGGAAAATATACTGCGCCCCAATCGCAAGAATTTCATGATTACACGAATTTACGTGATAGAATATAAGAGGTTGATTTCCGTATCTATTCGCTTTCGGTTATTTAAAATTTTGATTCTCTGAATAGTTAAATTAAGATCGCAAGTATTCATGGATATCCTGCCCGCTACAAAACTTGGTAATATTGCGAAATTGAAAAATCAGCATATTTTGCTGCGTGGTTACAAAAGTGCTGAAACAAATTCATGATTCCTGGAAAAAATCAAGGAGTAGCTCTATACCTTGACATAATAACGTTAATTGATTTAAAAATTTAATTCGAAAAGTTATTCGATTGAGATTGCATTTTGATTGTTGTTTTCAATGTCTGTAAAAAATACCTGATGTCATCAGATGATATTTCGAGGAAAATATACTGCGCCCCAATCGCAAGAATTTCATGATTACACGAATTCACGTGATAGAATATAAGAGGTTGATTTCCGTATCTATTCGCTTTCGGTTATTTAAAATTTTAATTCGCTGAATTGTTAAATTTAGATCGCAAGTATTCATGGATAACCTGCCCGCTACAGGACTTGGTAATATTGCAAAATTGAAAAAGCAGCATATTTTGCTGCGTGGTTACAAGAGTGCTGAAACAAATTCATGATTCCTGGGAAAAATCAAGGAGTAGCTCTATACCTTGACATAATAACGTTAATTGATTTGAAAATTTAATTCGAAAAGTTATTTTATTGAGATTGCATTTTGATTGTTGTTTTCAATGTCTGTAAGAAGTACCTGATGTCTTTAGCGGATATTTTGGGAAAAATATACTGCGCCTCAATCGCAAGAATCTCATGATTACACGAATTCACGTGATAGAATATAATAGGTTGATGTCTGTCTATGTTCGCTTTCGGTTTTTTAAATTTCAATTGGCTGAACAGTTCAATTTAGATCGCATGTATTCATGAATAACTTGCTCGCTGCCGGACTGAGTTATATTGTGAGATTAAAAAATCAGCATATTTTGCTGCGTGGTTGTAGGAGTGCTAAAATGATCTCATGACTCCTGGGAAAAATCAAGGAATGGCTCTATATATAGACCTAATAACGTTAATTGATTCCAAAATTTAATTCGAAAAGTTATTCTATTGAGATTTTATTTTGATTGATGTTTTCAATGTCGGTAAGTAATACCTGATGTCTTCAGATGATATTTCGGAAAAAATATACTGCGCCCTAATCGCAAGAATCTCATGATACACGAATTCACGTGATAGAATATAATAGGTTGATGTCTGTCTCTGTTCGCTTCCGGTTTTCTAAAATTTCAATTGGTTGAATAGTTCAATTTAGATCGCATGTATTCATGGATAGCCTGCTCGCTGCAGGACTTGGTAATATTGCAAAATTGAAAAAGCAGCATATTTTGCTGCGTGGTTACAAGAGTGCTGAAACGAATTCATGACTCCTGGGAAAAATCAAGGAGTAGCTCTATACCTTGACATAATAACGTTAATTGATTTGAAAATTTAATTCGAAAAACTATTCCATTGAGATTGCATTTTGATTGATGTTTTCAATGTCTGTAAAAAATACCTGATGTCATCAGATGATATTTCGTGAAAAATATACTGCGCCTAAATCGCAAGAATCTCATAATTACACGAATTCACGTGATAGAATATAATAGGTTGATTTCTGTCTCTGTTCGCTTTCGGTTTTTAAGATTTTCAATTGGCTGAATAGTTCAATTCAGATCGCATGTATTCATGGATTACTTGCTCGCTGCAGGACTGGGTAATATTGTGAGATTAAAAAATCAGCGTATTTTGCTGCGTGGTTATAAGAGTGCTAAAATGATCTCATGACTCCTGGGAAAAATCAAGGAATGGCTCTATATATTGACATAATAACGTTAATTGATTTAAAAATTCAATTCGAAAAGTAATTCGATTGAGATTGCATTTTGATTGTTGTTTTCAATGTCTGGAAAAAATACCTGATGTCATCAGATGATATTTCGAGGAAAATATACTGCGCCCCAATCGCAAGAATTTCATGATTGCACGAATTTACGTGATAGAATATAAGAGGTTGATTTCCGTATCTATTCGCTTTCGGTTATTTAAAATTTTAATTCGCTGAATAGTTAAATTTAGATCGCAAGTATTCATAGATAACCTGCCCGCTACAGGACTTAGTAATATTGCAAAATGAAAAACTCAGCATATTTTGCTGCGTGGTTACAAGAGTGCTGATACAAATTCATGACTCCTGGGAAAAATCAAGGAGTAGCTCTATACCTCGACATAATAACGTTATTTGATTTGAAAATTTAATTCGAAAAGTTATTTTATTGAGATTGCATTTTTATTGTTGTTTTCAATGTCTGTAAGAAGTACCTGATGTCTTTAGCGGATATTTCGGGAAAAATATACTGCGCCTCAATCGCAAGAATCTCATGATTACACGAATTCATGTAATAGAATAAGAGAGGTTGATTTCTGTCTCTGTTCGCTTTCGGTTTTTTAAAATTTCAATTGGCTGAATAGTTCAATTTGGATCTCATGTATCCATAGATAGCCTGCTCGCTGCAGGACTGGGTAATATTGTGAGATTGAAAAATCAGCATTTTTTGCTGGGTGGTTATAGGAGTGCTAAAATGATCTCATGACACCCGGGGAAAATCAAGGAATTGCTCTATATATTGTCATAATAACGTTAATTGATTTGAAAATTTAATTCGAAGAGTTATTCGATTGAGATTGCATTTTGATTGTTGTTTTTAATGTCTGTCAAAAATACCTGATGTCATCAGATGATATTTCGAGGAAAAAATACTGCGCCCCAATCGCAAGAATTTCATGATTACACGAATTCACGTGATAGAATATGAGAGGTTGATTTCTGTATCTTTTCGCTTTCTGTTATTTAAAATATTAATTCGCTGAATAGTTAAATTTAAATCGCATGTATTCATGAATAACTTGCTCGCTGCAGGACTAGGTAAAAGTGTGAGATTCAAAAATCAGCATATTTTGCTGCGTGGTTACGAGAGTGCTGAACCAAATTCATGACTCCTGGGAAAAATCAAGGAGTAGCTCTATACCTTGACATAATAACGTTAATTGATTTGAAAATTTAATTCGAAAAGTTATTTTATTGAGATTGCATTTTGATTGTTGTTTTCAATGTCTGTAAGAAGTACCTGATGTCTTTAGCGGATATTTCGGGAAAAATAAACTGCGCCTCAATCGCAAGAATCTCATGAGTACACGAATTCATGTAATAGAATATGAGAGGTTGATTTCTGTCTCTGTTCGCTTTCGGTTTTTTAAAATTTCAATTCGCTGAACAGTTCAATTTAGATCGCATGTCTTCATGAATAACTTGCTCGCTGCAGGACTGGGTAATATTGTGAGATAAATAAATCAGCATATTTTGCTGCGTGGTTATAGAAGTGCTAAAATGATCTCATGACTCCTGGGGAAAATCAAGGAATGGCTTTATATATTGACATAATAACGTTAACTGATTTGAAAATTCAATTTGAAAAACTATTCTATTGAGATTGCATTATGATTGATGTTTTCAATTTCTGTAAGAAATACCTGATGTCTTCAGATGATATTTCGGGAAAAATATACTGCGCCTCAATCGCAAGAATCTCATGATTACACGAATTCATGTAATAGAATATGAGAGGTTGATTTCTGCCTCTGTTCGCTTTCGGTTTTTTAAAATTTCAATTGGCTGAATAGTTCAATTTAGATCGCATGTATTTAAGGATAACCTGCTCGCTGCAGGACTGGGTAATATTGTGAGATTGAAAAATCAGCATATTTTGCTGCGTGGTTATGAAAGTGCTAAAATGATCTCATGACTCCTGGGAAAAATCAAGGAATGGCTCTATATATTGACATAATAACCTTAATTGATTTGAAAATTCAATTTGAAAAGTTATTCGATTGAGATTGCAACTTGATTGTCTTTTTCAATGTCTGTTAGAAATACCTGATGTCTTCAGATGATATTTCGTGAAAAATATACTGTGCCCCAATCGCAAGAATCTCATGATTACACGAATTCACGTAATAGAATAAAATAGGTTGATTTCTGTCTCTGTTCGCTTTCGGTTATTCAAAATTTCAATTCGCTGAACCCTTCAATTTAGATCGCATGTCTTCATGAATAACTTGCTCGCTGCAGGACTAAATAATATTGTGAGATTAAAAAATCAGCATTTTTTGCTGCGTGGTTATAGGAGTGCTAAAATGATCTCATGACTCCCGGGGAAAATTAAGGAATGGCTCTATACCTTGACATAATAACGTTAATTGATTTGAAAATTCAATTCGAAAAGTTAATCGATTGAGATTGCATTTTGATTGTCTTTTTCAATGTCTGTAAGAAATACCTGATGTCATCAGATGATATTTCGAGGAAAATATACTGCGCCCCAATCGCAAGAATTTCATGATTACACGAATTCACGTGATAGAATATAAGAGGTTGATTTCCGTATCTATTCGCTTTCGGTTATTTAAAATTTTGATTCTCTGAATAGTTAAATTTAGATCGCAAGTATTCATGGATATCCTGCCCGCTACAAAACTTGGTAATATTGCGAAATTGAAAAATCAGCATATTTTGCTGCGTGGTTACAAGAGTGCTGAAACAAATTCATGATTCCTGGGAAAAATCAAAGAGTAGCTCTATACCTTGACATAATAACGTTAATTGATTTGGAAATTTAATTCGAAAAGTTATTTTATTGAGATTGCATTTTGATTGTTGTTTTCAATGTCTGTAAGAAGTACCTGATGTCTTTAGCGGATATTTGGGGAAAAATATACTGCGCCTCAATCGCAAGAATCTCATGATTACACGAATTCACGTGATAGAATATAATAGGTTGATGTCTGTCTCTGTTCGCTTTCGGTTTTCTAAAATTTTAATTAGCTGTATAGTTCAATTTAGATCGCATGTATTCATGGATAGCCTGCTCGCTGCAGGACTGGGTAATATTGCGAAATTGAAAAATTAGCATATTTTGCTGCGTGGTTATAGGAGTGCTAAAATGATCTCATGACTTCCGGGAAAAATCAAGGAATGTCTCTATATATTGACATAATAACTTTAATTGACTTGAAAATTCAATTTGAAAAACTATTCCATTGAGATTGCATTTTGATTGATGTTTTCAATTTCTGTAAAAAATACCTGATGTCATCAGATGATATTTCGAGGAAAATATAATGCGCTCCAATCGCAAGAATTTCATGATTACACGAAGTCACGTGATATAATATAATAGGTTGATTTCTGTCTATGTTCGCTTTCGGTTTTTTAAATTTCAATTGGCTGAACAGTTCAATTTAGATCGCATGTATTCATGAATAACTTGCTCGCTGCCGGACTGGGTTATATTGTGAGATTAAAAAATCAGCATATTTTGCTGCGTGGTTGTAGGAGTGCTAAAATGATCTCATGACTCCTGGGAAAAATCAAGGAATGGCTCTAGATCTATACCTAATAACGTTAATTGATTCCAAAATTTAATTCGAAAAGTTATTCTATTGAGATTTTATTTTGATTGATGTTTTCAATGTCTGTAAGTAATACCTGATGTCTTCAGATGATATTTCGGAAAAAAAATACTGCGCCCTAATCGCAAGAATCTCATGATTACACGAATTCACGTGATAGAATATAATAGGTTGATGTCTGTCTCTGTTCGCTTCCGGTTTACTAAAATTTCAATTGGTTGAATAGTTCAATTTAGATCGCATTTATTCATGGATAGCCTGCTCGCTGCAGGACTGAGTAATATTGCGAAATTGAAAAATCAGCATATTTTGCTGCTTGGTTATGGGAGTGCTAAAATGATCCCATGATTTCTGGGAAAAATCAAGGAATGGCTCTATATATTGACATAATAACCTTAATTGATTTGAAAATTTAATTCGAAAAGTTATTCGATTGAGATTGCATTTTGATTGTCTTTTTCAATGTCTGTAAGAAATACCTGATGTCTTCAGATGATATTTCGTGAAAAATATACTGCGCCCCAATCGCAAGAATCTCATGATTACACGAATTCACGTGATAGAATATAATAGGTTGATTTCTGTCTCTGTTCGCTTTCGGTTTTTAAGATTTTCAATTGGCTGAATAGTTCAATTTAGATCGCATGTATTCATGGATTACTTGCTCGCTGCAGGACTGGGTAATATTGTGAGATTAAAAAATCAGCGTATTTTGCTGCGTGGTTATAAGAGTTCTAAAATGATCTCATGACTCCTGGGAAAAATCAAGGAATGGCTCTATATATTGACATAATAACCTTAAATGATTTGAAAATTCAATTTGAAAAACTATTCCATTGAGATTGCATTTTGATTGATGTTTTCAATGTCTGTAAGAAATACCTGATGTCTTCAGATGATATTTCGTGTAAAATATACTGCGCCCCAATCGCAAGAATCTCATGATTACACGAATTCACGTGATAGAATATAATAGGTTGATGTCTGTCTCTGTTCGCTTTCGGTTTTCTAAAATTTCAATTGGCTGAATAGTTCAATTTAGATCGCATGTATTCATGGATAGCCTGCTCGCTGCAGGACTGTGTAATATTGCGAAATTGAAAAATTAGCATATTTTGCTGCGTGGTTATAGGAGTGCTAAAATGATCTCATGACTCCTGGGAAAAATCAAGGAATGGCTCTATATATTGACATAATAACCTTAATTGATTTGAAAATTTAATTTGAAAAACTATTCCATTGAGATTGCATTTTGATTGATGTTTTCAATGTCTGTCAGAAATACCTGATGTCTTCAGATGATATTTCGTGAAAAATATACTGCGCCCCAATCGCAAGAATCTCATGATTACACGAATTCACGTGATAGAATATAATAAGTTGATGTCTGTCTCTGTTCGCTTTCGGTTTTCGAAAATTTCAATTGGCTGAATAGTTCAATTTAGATCGCATGTATTCATGGTTAGCCTGCTCGCTGCAGGACTGGGTAATATTGCGAAATTGAAAAATTAGCATATTTTGCTGCGTGGTTATAGGTGTGCTAAAATAATCTCATGACTCCTGGGAAAAATCAAGGAATGGCTCTATATATTGACATAATAACGTTAATTGATTTAAAAATTCAATTCGAAAAGTTATTCGATTGAGATTGCATTTTGATTGTTGTTTTCAATGTCTGTAAAAAATACCTGATGTCTTTAGATGATATTTCGGGAAAAATATACTGCGCCTCAATCGCAAGAATCTCATGATTGCACGAATTCACGTGATAGAATATAAGAGGTTGATTTCCGTATCTATTCGCTTTCGGTTATTTAAAATTTTAATTCGCTGAATAGTTAAATTTAGATCGCAAGTATTCATAGATAACCTGCCCGCTACAGGACTTAGTAATATTGCAAAATGAAAAACTCAGCATATTTTGCTGCGTGGTTACAAGAGTCCTGATACAAATTCATGACTCCTGGGAAAAATCAAGGAGTAGCTCTATACCTCGACATAATAACGTTAATTGATTTGAAAATTTAATTCGAAAAGTTATTTTATTGAGATTGCATTTTTATTGTTGTTTTCAATGTCTGTAAGAAGTACCTGATGTCTTTAGCGGATATTTCGGGAAAAATATACTGCGCCTCAATCGCAAGAATCTCATGATTACACGAATTCATGTAATAGAATATGAGAGGTTGATTTCTGTCTCTGTTCGCTTTCGGTTTTTTAAAATTTCAATTGGCTGAATAGTTCAATTTGGATCTCATGTATTCATGGATAACCTGCTCGCTGCAGGACTGGGTAATATTGTGAGATTGAAAAATCAGCATATCTTGCTGCGTGGTTATGAGAGTGCTCAAATGATCTCATGACTCCTGGGAAAAATCAAGGAATGGCTCTATATATAGAGACCTAATAACGTTAATTGATTCTAAAATTTAATTCGAAAAGTTATTCTATTGAGATTGCATATTGATTGTCTTTTTCAATGTCTGTAAGAAATACCTGATGTCTTCAGATGATATTTCGTGAAAAATATACTGCGCCCCAATCGCAAGAATCTCATGATTACACGAATTCACGTGATAAAATATAATAGGTTGATTTCTGTCTCTGTTCGCTGTCGGTTTTTTAAAATTTCAATTTGCTGAATAGTTCAATTTAGATCGCATGTATTCATGGATAGCCTGCTCGCTGCAGGACCGAGTAATATTGCGAAATTGAAAAATTAGCATATTTTGCTGCGTGGTTACAAGAGTGCTGAAACAATTTCATGACTCCTGGGAACAATCAAGGAGTAGGTCTATACCTTGACATAATAACGGTAATTAATTTGAATATTTAATTCGAAAAGTCATTTTATTGAGATTGCATTTTAATTGTTGTTTTCAATGTCTGTAAGAAGAACCTGATGTCTTTAGCGGATATTTTGGGAAAAATATACTGCGCCCCAATCGCAAGAATCTCATGATTACACGAATTCATGTAATAGAATATGAGAGGTTGATTTCTGTCTCTGTTCGCTTTCGGTTTTTAAAAATTTCAATTGGCTGAATAGTTCAATTTAGATCGCATGTATTCATGGATAACTTGCTCGCTGCAGGACTGGGTAATATTGTGAGATTAAAAAATCAGCATATTTTGCTGCGTGGTTATAAGAGTGCTAAAATGATCTCATGACTCCTGGGAAAAATCAAGGAATGGCTCTATATATTTACATAATAACCTTAAATGATTTGAAAATTCAATTTGAAAAACTATTCCAATGAGATTGCATTTTGATTGTTGTTTTCAATGTCTGTAAGAAGTGCCTGATGTCTTCAGATGATATTTCGTGAAAAATATACTGCGCCCCAATCGCAAGAATCTCATGATTACACGAATTCACGTGATAGAATATAATAGGTTGATGTCTGTCTCTGTTCGCTTTCGGTTTTCTAAAATTTCAATTGGCTGAATAGTTCAATTTAGATCGCATGTATTCATGGATAGCCTGCTCGCTGCAGGACCGGGTAATATTGCGAAATTGAAAAATTAGCATATTTTGCTGCGTGGTTATAGGAGTGATAAAATGATCTCATGACTCCTGGGAAAAATCAAGGAATGGCTCTATATATTGACATAATAACGTTGATTCATTTAAAAATTCAATTCGAAAAGTTATTTGATTAAGATTGCATTTTGATTGTTGTTTTCAATGTCTGTAAAAAATACCTGATGTCATCAGATGATATTCCGAGGAAAATATACTGCGCCCCAATCGCAAGAATTTCATGATTGCACGAATTCACGTGATAGAATATGAGAGGTTGATTTCCGTATCTATTCGCTTTCGGTTATTTAAAATTTTACTTCGCTGAATAGTTAAATTTAGATCGCAAGTATTCATGGATAACCTGCCCGCTACAGGACTTGGTAATATTGCGAAAATGAAAAATTAGCATATTTTGCTGCGTGGTTATGATAGTGCTAAAATGATCTCATGACTCCTGGGAAAAATCAAGGAATGGCTCTATATATTATCATAATAACCTTAATTGATTTGAAAATTTAATTCGAAAAGTTATTTTATTAAGATTGCATTTTGATTGTTGTTTTCAATGTCTGTAAGAAGTACCTGATGTCTTTAGCGGATATTTCGGGAAAAATATACTGCGCCTCAATCGCAAGAATTTCATGATTACACGATTTCATGTAATGGAATATGAGAGGTTGATTTCTGTCTCTGTTCGCTTTCGGTTTTTTAAAATTTCAATTGGCTGAATAGTTCAATTTAGATCTCATGTATTCATGGATAACCTGCTCGCTGCAGGACTGGGTAATATTGTGAGATTGAAAAATCAGCATATCTTGCTGCGTGGTTATGAGAGTGCTGAAATGATCTCATGACTCCTGGGAAAAATCAAGGAATGGCTCTATATATAGAGACCTAATAACGTTAATTGATTCAAATATTTAATTCGAAAATTTATTCGATTGAGATTGCATTTTGATATATGTTTTCAATGTCTGTAAAAAATACCTGATGTCATCAGATGATATTTCGAGGAAAAAATACTGCGCCCCAATCGCAAGAATTTCATGATTACACGAATTCACGTGATAGAATATAAGAGGTTGATTTCCGTATCTATTCGCCGTCGGTCATTTAAAATTTTAATTCGCTGACTAGTTTAATTTAGATCGCAAGTATTCATGGATAACCTGCCCGCTACAGGACTGGATAATATTGTGAGATTCAAAAATCAGCATTTTTTGCTGCGTGGTTATAGGAGTGCTAAAATGATCTCATGACTCCCGGGGAAAATCAAAGAATTGCTCTATATATTGACATAATAACGTTAATTGATTTGAAAATTTAATTCGAAGAGTTATTCGATTGAGATTGCATTTTGATTGTTGTTTTTAATGTCTGTCAAAAATACCTGATGTCATTAGATGATATTTCGAGGAAAAAATACTGCGCCCCAATCGCAAGAATTTCATGATTACACGAATTCACGTGATAGAATATGAGAGGTTGATTTCTGTATCTTTTCGCTTTCTGTTATTTAAAATATTAATTCGCTGAATAGTTAAATTTAAATCGCATGTATTCATGAATAACTTGCTCGCTGCAGGACTAGGTAAAAGTGTGAGATTCAAAAATCAGCATATTTTGCTGCGTGGTTACGAGAGTGCTGAACCAAATTCATGACTCCTGGGAAAAATCAAGGAGTAGCTCTATACCTTGACATAATAACGTTAATTGATTTGAAAATTTAATTCGAAAACTTATTTTATTGAGATTGCATTTTGATTGTTGTTTTCAATGTCTGTAAGAAGTACCTGATGTCTTTAGCGGATATTTCGGGAAAAATATACTGCGCCTTAATCGCAAGAATCTCATGAGTACACGAATTCATGTAACAGAATATGAGAGGTTGATTTCTGTCTCTGTTCGCTTTCGGTTTTTTAAAATTTCAATTGGCTAAATAGTTCAATTGAGATCGCATGTATTTATTGATAACCTGCTCGCTGCAGGACTGGGTAAGATTGTGAGATTGAAAAATCAGCATATTTTGCTGCGTGGTTATGAGAGTGTTAAAATGATCTCATGACTCCTGGGAAAAATCAAGGAATGGCTCTATATATAAAGACCTAATAACGTTAATTGATTCCAAAATTTAATTCGAAAAGTTATTCTATTGAGATTGCATTTTGATTGTCTTTTTCAATGTCTGTAAGAAATACCTGATGTCTTCAGATGATATTTCGTGAAAAATATACTGCGCTCCAATCGCAAGAATCTCATGATTACACGAATTCACGTGATAAAATATAATAGGTTGATTTCTGTCTCTGTTCGCTGTCGGTTTTTAAAAATTTCAATTGGCTGAATAGTTCAATTTAGATCGCATGTATCCATGGATAGCCTGCTCGCTGCAAGACTGGGTAATATTGCGAAATTGAAAAATTAGCATATTTTGCTGCGTAGTCATAAGAGTGCTAAAATGATCTCATGACTCCTGGGAACAATCAAGGAATAGCTCTATATATTGACATAATAACCTTAATTGATTTGAAAATTTAATTCGAAGAGTTATTCGATTAAGATTGCATTTTGATTGTTGTTTTCAATGTCTGTAAAAAATACCTGATGTCATCAGATGATATTTTGAGGAAAATATACTGCGCCCCAATCGCAAGAATTTCATGATTACACGAATTCACGTGATAGAATATAATAGGTTGATTTCTGTCTATGTTCGCTTTCGGTTTTTGAAAATTTCAATTGGCTGAACAGTTCAATTTAGATAGCATGTATTCATGAATAACTTGCTCGCTGCAGGACTGGGTAATATTGTGAGATTAAAAAATCAGCATATTTTGCTGCGTGGTTATAGGAGTGCTAAAATGATCTCATGACTCCTGGGAAAAATCAAGGAATGGCTCTATATATTGACATAATAACCTTAATTGATTTGAAAATTCAATTCGAAAAGTTATTTTATTGAGATTTTATTTTGATTGATATTTTCAATGTCTGTAAGAAATACCTGATGTCTTCAGATGATATTTCGAAAAAAATATACTGCGCCCCAATCGCAAGAATCTCATAATTACACGAATTCGCGTGATAGAATATAAGAGGTTGATGTCTGTCTCTGTTCGCTTTCGGTTTTCTAAAATTTCAATTGGTTGGATAGTTCAATTTAGATCGCATGTATTCATGGATAGCCTGCTCGCTGCAGGACTGAGTAATATTGCGAAATTGAAAAATCAGCATATTTTGCTGCTTGGTTATGGGAGTGCTAAAATGATCCCATGATTTCTGGGAAAAATCAAGGAATGGCTCTATATATTGACATAATAACCTTAATTGATTTGAAAATTCAATTCGAAAAGTTATTCGATTGAGATTGCTTTTTGATTGTTTTTTTCTATGTCTGTAAGAAGTACCTGATGTCTTTAGCGGATATTTCGGGAAAAATATACTGCGCCCCAATCGCAAGAATTTCATGATTACACGAATTCACGTGATAGAATATAATAGGTTGATTTCTGTCTATGTTCGCTTTCGGTTTTCTAAAATTTCAATTTGCTGAATAGTTCAATTTAGATCGCATGTATTCATGGATAGCCTGCTCGCTGCAGGACCGAGTAATATTGCGAAATTGAAAAATTAGCATATTTTGCTGCGTGGTTACAAGAGTGCTGAAACAATTTCATGACTCCTGGGAAAAATCAAGGAGTAGGTCTATACCTTGACATAATAACGGTAATTGATTTGAATATTTAATTCGAAAAGTTATTTTATTGAGATTGCATTTTAATTGTTGTTTTCAATGTCTGTAAGAAGAACCTGATGTCTGTAGCGGATATTTTGGGAAAAATATTATGCGCCTCAATCGCAAGAATCTCATGATTACACGAATTCATGTAATAGAATATGAGAGGTTGATTTCTGTCTCTGTTCGCTTTCGGTTTTTTGAAATTTCAATTGGCTGAACAGTTCAATTTAGATAGCATGTATTCATGAATAACTTGCTCGCTGCAGGACTGGGTAATATTGCGAAATTGAAAAATTAGCATATTTTGCTGCGTGGTTATAGGAGTGCTAAAATGATCTCATGACTTCCGGAGAAAATCAAGGAATGGCTCTATATATTGACATGATAACGTTAACTGATTTGAAAATTCAATTAGAAAAACTATTGTATTGAGATTGCATTTTGATTGATGTTTTCAATGTCTGTAAGAAATACCTGATGTCTTCATATGATATTTCGGAAAAAAATATACTGCGCCCCAATCGCAAGAATCTCATGATTACACTAATTCACGTGATAGAATATAAAAGGTTGATGTCTGTCTCTGTTCGCTTCCGGTTTTTTAAATTTTAATTGGCTGCATAGTTCAATTTAGATCGCATGTATTCATATATAGCCTGCTCGCTGCAGGACTTGGTAATATTGTGAGATTAAAAAATCAGCATATTTTGCTGCGTGGTTATGGGAGTGCTTAAATGATCTCATGACTTCCGGGAAAAATCAAGGAATTGCTTCATATATTGACATAATAACGTTCATTGATTTAAAAATTCAATTCGAAAAGTTATTCGATTGAGATTGCATTTTGATTGTTGTTTCAATGTCTGTAAAAAATACCTGATGTCATCAGATGATATTTCGAGGAAAATATACTGCGCCCGAATCGCAAATATCTCATGATTACACTAATTCACGTGATGGAATATAATAGGTTGATTTCTGTCTCTGTTCGCTTTCGGTTTTTAAAAAATTTCAATTGGCTGAACAGTTCAATTTAGATCGCATGTATTAATGGATAACCTGCCCGCTACAGGACTTGGTAATATTGTAAAATTGGAAAATCAGCATATTTTGCTGCGTGGTTATAAGAGTGCTGAACCAAATTCATGACTCCTGGGAAAAGTCAAGGAGTAGCTCTATACCTTGACATAATAACGTTAATTGATTTGAAAATTTAATTCGAAAAGTTATTTTATTGAGATTGCATTTTGATTGTTGTTTTCAATGTCTGTAAGAAGTACCTGATATCTTTAGCGGATATTTCGGAAAAATATACTGTGCCTCAATCGCAAGAATCTCATGATTACACGAATTCATGTAATAGAATATGAGAGGTTGATTTACGTCTCTGTTCGCTTTCGGTTTTTTAAAATTTCAATTGGCTGAAAAGCTCAATTTAGATAGCATGTACTCATGAATAACTTGCTCGCTGCAGGACTGGGTAATATTGTGAGATTTATGAAGCAGAATATTTTGCTGCGTGGTTATATGAGTGCAAAAATGATCTCATGACTCCTGGGAAAAATCAAGGAATGGCTCTATATATTGACATAATAACGTTAACTGATTTGAAAATTCAATTCGAAAAGTTATTCGATTGAGATTGCATTTTGATTGTTGTTTCAATGTCTGTAAAAAATACCTGATGTCATCAGATGATATTTCGAGGAAAATATACTGCGCCCGAATCACAAGAATCTCATGATAACACTAATTCACGTGATAGAATATAATAGGTTGATTTCTGTCTCTGTTCGCTTTCGGTTTTTTAAAATTTCAATTGGCTGAACAGTTCAATTTAGATCGCATGTATTAATGGATAACCTGCCCGCTACAGGACTGGGTAATATTGTAAGATTAAAAAATCAGCATATTTTGCTGCGTGGTTATAGGAGTGCTAAAATGATCTCATGACTTCCGGGAAAAATCAAGGAATGGCTCTATATATTGACATAATAACGTTCATTGATTTGAAAATTCAATTCGAAAAGTTATTCGATTGAGATTGCATTTTGATTGTTGTTTCAATGTCTGTAAAAAATACTTGATGTCATCAGATGATATTTCGAGGAAAATATACTGCGCCCGAATCGCAAGAATCTCATGATTACACTAATTCACGTGATAGAATATAAAAGGTTGATGTCTGTCTCTGTTCGCTTCCGGTTTTTTAAATTTTAATTGGCTGCATAGATCAATTGAGATCGCATGTATTCATATATAGCCTGCTCGCTGCAGGACTGGGTAATATTGTGAGATTAAAAAATCAGCATATTTTGCTGCGTGGTTATGGGAGTGCTTAAATGATCTCATGACTTCCGGGAAAAATCAAGGAATTGCTTCATATATTGACATAATAACGTTTATTGATTTAAAAATTCAATTCGAAAAGTTATTCGATTGAGATTGCATTTTGATTGTTGTTTCAATGTCTGTAAAAAATACCTGATGTCATCAGATGATATTTCGAGGAAAATATACTGCGCCCGAATCGCAAGAATCTCATGATTACACTAATTCACGTGATGGAATATAATAGGTTGATTTCTGTCCCTGTTCGCTTTCGGTTTTTAAAAAATTTCAATTGGCTGAACAGTTTAATTTAGATCGCATGTATTAATTGATAACCTGCCCGCTACAGGACTTGGTAATATTGTAAAATTGGAAAATCAGCATATTTTGCTGCGTGGTTATAAGAGTGCTGAACCAAATTCATGACTCCTGGGAAAAGTCAAGGAGTAGCTCTATACCTTGACATAATAACGTTAATTGATTTGAAAATTTAATTCGAAAAGTTATTTAATTGAGATTGCATTTTGATTGTTGTTTTCAATGTCTGTAAGAAGTACCTGATGTCTTTAGCGGATATTTCGGAAAAAAATACTGTGCCTCAATCGCAAGAATCTCATGATTACACGAATTCATGTAATAGAATATGAGAGGTTGATTTCTGTCTCTGTTCGCTTTCGGTTTTTTAAAATTTCAATTGGCTGAAAAGCTCAATTTAGATAGGATGTACTTATGAATAACTTGCTCGCTGCAGGACTGGGTAATATTGTAAGATTTAAAAATCAGCATATTTTGCTGCGTGGTTATAGGAGTGCAAAAATGATCTTGTGACTCCTGGGAAAAATCAAGGAATGGCTCTATATATTGACATAATAACGTTCATTGATTTGAAAAATCAATTCGAAAAGTTATTCGATTGAGATTGCATTTTGATTGTTGTTTCAATGTCTGTAAAAAATACCTGATGTCATCAGATGATATTTCGAGGAAAATATACTGCGCCCGAATCGCAAGAATCTCATGATTACACTAATTCACGTGATAGAATATAGTAGGTTGATTTCTATCTCTGTTCGCTTTCGGTTTTTTAAAATTTCAATCGGCTGAACAGTTCAATTTAGATCGCATGTATTAATGGATAACCTGCCCGCTACAGGACTTGGTAATATTGCAAAAGTGGAAAATCAGCATATTTTGCTGCGTGGTTATAAGCGTGCTGAACCAAATTCATGACTCCTGGAAAAAGTCAAGGAGTAGCTCTATACCTTGACATAATAACGTTAATTGATTTGAAAATTTTATTCGAAAAGTTATTTTATTGAGATTGCATTTTGATTGTTGTTTTCAATGTCTGTAAGAAGTACCTGATGTCTTTAGCGGATATTTCGGAAAAATATACTGTGCTTCAATAGCAAGAATCTCATGATTACACGAATTCATGTAATAGAATATGAGAGGTTGATTTCTGTCTCTGTTCGCTTTCGGTTTTTTAAAACTTCAATTGGCTGAAAAGCTCAATTTAGATAGCATGTACTCATGAATAACTTGCTCGCTGCAGGACTGGGTAATATTGTGAGATTTATAAATCAGAATATTTTGCTGCGTGGTTATAGGAGTGCAAAAATGATCTCATGACTCCTGGGAAAAATCAAGGAATGGCTCTATATATTGACATAATAACGTTAACTGATTTGAAAATTCAATTCGAAAAGTTATTCGATTGAGATTGCATTTTGATTGTTGTTTCAATGTCTGTAAAAAAAACCTGATGTCATCAGATGATATTTCGAGGAAAATATACTGCGCCCGAATCGCAAGAATCTCATGATTACACTAATTCACGTGATAGAATATCATAGGTTGATTTCTGTCTCTGTTCGCTTTCGATTTTTTAAAATTTCAATTCGCTGAACAGTTCAATTTAGATCGCACGTATTCATAAATAACTTGCACGCTGCAGGACTGGGTAAAAGTGTGAGATTCAAAAATCAGCATATTTTGCTGCGTTGTTATAGGAGTGCTAAAATGATCTTATGACTCCTGGGAAAAATCAAGGAATGGCTCTATATATTGACATAATAACGTTAACTGATTTGAAAATTCAATTTGAAAAACTATTCTATTGAGATTGCATTATGATTGATGTTTTCAATTTCTGTAAGATATACCTGATGTCTTCAGATGATATTTCGGGAAAAATATACTGCGCCTCAATCGCAAAAATCTCATGATTACACGAATTCATGTAATAGAATATGAGAGGTTGATTTCTGTCTCTGTTCGCTTTCGGTTTTTTAAAATTTCAATTGGCTAAATAGTTCAATTGAGATCGCATGTATTCATTGATAACCTGCTCGCTGCAGGACTGGGTAAGATTCTGAGATTGAAAAATCAGCATATTTTGCTGCGTGGTTATGAGAGTGTTAAAATGATCTCATGACTCCTGGGAAAAATCAAGGAATAGCTCTATATATAGAGACCTAATATCGTTAATTGATTCCAAAATTTAATTCGAAAAGTTATTCTATTGAGATTGCATTTTGAGTGTCTTTTTAAATGTCTGTAAGAAATACCTGATGTTTTCAGATGATATTTCGGAAAAAATATACCGCGCCCCAATCGCTAGAATCTCATGATTACACGAATTCACGTGATAGAATATCATAGGTTGATTTCTGTCTCTGTTCGCTTTCGGTTTTTTAAAATTTCAATTAGCTGAATAGTTCAATTAAGATCGCATGTATATATGGATAGCCTGCCCGCTGCAGGACTAGGTAATATTGCGAAATTGAAAAATTAGCATATTTTGCTGCGTGGTTATAAGACTGCTAAAATGATCTCATGACTCCTGGGAAAAATCAAGGAATGGCTCTATATATTGACATAATAACCTTAATTGATTTGAAAATTCAATTCGAAAAGTTATTCGATTGAGATTGCATTTGGTTGTCTTTTTCAATGTCTGTAATAAATTCCTGATGTCTTCAGATGATATTTCGTGAAAAATATACTGCGCCCTAATCGCAAGAATCTCATGATTACACGAATTCACGTGATAGAATATAATAGGTTGATTTCTGTCTCTGTTCGCTTTCGGTTTTTCAAAATTTCTATTCGCTAAACAGTTCAATTTAGATCGCATGTCTTCATGAATAACTTGCTCGCTGCAGGACTGGGTAATATTGTGAGATAAATAAATCAGCATATTTTGCTGCGTTGTTTTAGGAGTGCTAAAATGATCTTATGACTCCTGGGAAAAATCAAGGAATGGCTCTATATATTGACATAATAACGTTAACTGATTTGAAAATTCAATTTGAAAAACTATTCTATTGAGATTGCATTATGATTGATGTTTTCAATTTCTGTAAGATATACCTGATGTCTTCAGATGATATTTCGGGAAAAATATACTGCGCCTCAATCGCAAGAATCTCATGATTACACGAATTCATGTAATAGAATATGAGAGGTTGATTTCTGTCTCTGTTCGCTTTCGGTTTTTTAAAATTTCAATTGGCTAAATAGTTCAATTGAGATCGCATGTATTCATTGATAACCTGCTCGCTGCAGGACTGGGTAAGATTGTGAGATTGAAAAATCAGCATATTTTGCTGCGTGGTTATGAGAGTGTTAAAATGATCTCATGACTCCTGGGAAAAATCAAGGAATAGCTCTATATATAGAGACCTAATATCGTTAATTGATTCCAAAATTTAATTCGAAAAGTTATTCTATTGAGATTGCATTTTGATTGTCTTTTTCAATGTCTGTAAGAAATACCTGATGTTTTCAGATGATATTTCGGAAAAAATATACCGCGCCCCAATCGCTAGAATCTCATGATTACACGAATTCACGTGATAGAATATCATAGGTTGATTTCTGTCTCTGTTCGCTTTCGGTTTTTTAAAATTTCAATTAGCTGAATAGTTCAATTAAGCTCGCATGTATATATGGATAGCCTGCCCGCTGCAGGACTAGGTAATATTGCGAAATTGAAAAATTAGCATATTTTGCTGCGTGGTTATAAGACTGCTAAAATGATCTCATGACTCCTGGGAAAAATCAAGGAATGGCTCTATATATTGACATAATAACCTTAATTGATTTGAAAATTCAATTCGAAAAGTTATTCGATTGAGATTGCATTTGGTTGTCTTTTTCAATGTCTGTAATAAATTCCTGATGTCTTCAGATGATATTTCGTGAAAAATATACTGCGCCCTAATCGCAAGAATCTCATGATTACACGAATTCACGTGATAGAATATAATAGGTTGATTTCTGTCTCTGTTCGCTTTCGGTTTTTCAAAATTTCTATTCGCTAAACAGTTCAATTTAGATCGCATGTCTTCATGAATAACTTGCTCGCTGCAGGACTGGGTAATATTGTGAGATAAATAAATCAGCATATTTTGCTGCGTGGTTATAGAAGTGCTAAAATGATCTCATGACTCCTGGGGAAAATCAAGGAATGGCTCTATATATTGACATAATAACGTTAACTGATTTGAAAATTCAATTTGAAAAACTATTATATTGAGATTGCATTATGATTGATGTTTTCAATTTCTGTAAGAAATACCTGATGTCTTCAGATGATATTTCGGGAAAAATATACTGCGCCTCAATCGCAAGAATCTCATGATTACACGATTCATGTAATAGAATATGAGAGGTTGATTTCTGTCTCTCTTCGCTTTCGGTTTTTTAAAATTTCAATTGGCTAAATAGTTCAATTGAGATCGCATGTATTCATTGATAACCTGCTCGCTGCAGGACTGGGTAAGATTGTGAGATTGAAAAATCAGCATATTTTGCTGCGTGGTTATGAGAGTGCTAAAATGATCTCATGACTCCTGGGAAAAATCAAGGAATGGCTCTATATATAGAGACCTAATAACGTTAATTGATTCCAAAATTTAATTCGAAAAGTTATTCTATTGAGATTGCATTTTGATTGTCTTTTTCAATGTCTGTAAGAAATACCTGATGTTTTCAGATGATATTTCGGAAAAAATATACTGCGCCCCAATCGCAAGAATTTCATGATTACACGAATTCACGTGATAGAATATCATAGGTTGATTTCTGTCTCTGTTCGCTTTCGGTTTTTTAAAATTTTAATTAGCTGAATTGTTAAATTTAGATCGCAAGTATTCATGGATAACTTGCCCGCTACAGGACTTGGTAATATTGCAAAATTAAAAAGGCAGCATATTTTACTGCGTGGTAACAAGCGTGCTGAAACAAATTCATGATTCCTGGGAAAAATCAAGAAGTAGCTCTATACCTTGACATAATAACGTTAATTGATTTGAAAATTTAATTCGAAAAGTTATTTTATTGAGATTGCATTTTGATTGTTGTTTTCAATGTCTGTAAGAAGTACCTGATGTCTTTAGCGGATATTTCGGGAAAAATATACTGCGCCTCAATCGCAAGGAACTCATGATTACACGAATTCATGTAATAGAATATGAGAGGTTGATTTCTGTCTCTGTTCGCTTCCGGTTTTTTAAAATTTCAATTGGCTGAATAGTTCAATTTAGATCGCATGTATTCATGGATAACCTGCTCGCTGCAGGACTGGGTAATATTGTGAGATTGAAAAATCAGCATATTTTGCTGCGTGGTTATGAGAGTTCTAAAATGATCTCATGAATCCTGAGAAAAATCAAGAAATGGCACTATATATATGTAGAGACCTAATAACGTTAATTGATTCCAAAATTAAATTCGAAAAGTTATTCTATTGAGATTGCATTTTCATTGTCTTTTTCAATGTCTGTAAGAAATACCTGATGTCTTCAGATGATTTTTCGTGAAAAATATACTGCGCCTTAATCGCAAGAATCTCATGATTACACGGATTCATGTAATAGAATATGGGAGGTTAAATTCTGTCTCTGTTCGCTTTCGGTTTTTTAAAATTTCAATTCGCTGAACCCTTCAATTGAGATCGCATGTCTTCCTGAATAACTTGCTCGCTGCAGGACAAAATAATATTGTGAGATTAAAAAAGCAGCATTTTTTGCTGCGTGGTTATAGGAGTGCTAAAATGATCTCATGACTCCCGGGGAAAATCAAGGAATGGCTCTATATATTGACATAAGAACCTTAATTGATTTGAAAATTCAATTCGAAAAGTTAATCGATTGAGATTGCATTTTGATTGTCTTTTTCAATGTCTGTAAGAAATACCTGATGTCATCAGATGATATTTCGAGGAAAATATACTGCGCCCCAATCGCAAGAATTTCATGATTACACGAATTCACGTGATAGAATATAACAGGTTAATTTCCGTTTCTATTCGCTTTCGGTTATTTAAAATTTTGATTCTCTGAATAGTTAAATTTAGATCGCAAGTATTCATGGATATCCTGCCCGCTACAAAACTTGGTAATATTGCGAAATTGAAAAATCAGCATATTTTGCTGCGTGGTTACAAAAGTGCTGAAACAAATTCATGATTCCTGGAAGAAATCAAGGAGTAGCTCTATACCTTGACATAATAACGTTCATTGATTTGAAAATTTAATTCGAAAAGTTATTTTATTGAGATTGCATTTTTATTGTTGTTTTCAATGTCTGTAAGAAGTACCTGATGTCTTTAGCGGATATTTCGGGAAAAATATACTGCGCCTCAATCGCAAGAATCTCATGATTACACGAATTCATGTAATAGAATATGAGAGGTTGATTTCTGCCTCTGTTCGCTTTCGGTTTTTTAAAATTTCAATTGGCTGAATAGTTCAATTTAGATCGCATGTATTCAAGGATAACCTGCTCGCTGCAGGACTGGGTAATATTGTGAGATTGAAAAATCAGCATATTTTGCTGCGTGGTTATGAGAGTGCTAAAATGATCTCATGACTCCTGGGAAATATCAAGGAATGGCTCTTTATATAGAGACCTAATAACGTTAATTGATTCCAAAATTAAATTCGAAAAGTTATTCTATTGAGATTGCATTTTGATTGTCTTTTTCAATGTCTGTAGGAAATACCTGATGTCTTCAGATGATATTTCGTGAAAAATATACTGCGCCCTAATCGCAAGAATCTCATGATTACACGAATTCACGTGATAGAATATAATAGGTTGATTTCTGTCTCTGTTCGCTTTCGGTTTTTTAAAATTTGAATTAGCTGAATAGTTCAATTAAGATCGCATGTATTCATGGATAGCCTGCTCGCTGCAGGACTGGGTAATATTGCGAAATTGAAAAATTAGCATATTTTGCTGCGTGGTTATAAGACTGCTAAAATGATCTCATGACTCCTGGGAAAAATCAAGGAATGGCTCTATATATTGACATAATAACCTTAATTGATTTGAAAATTTAATTCGAAAAGTTATTCGATTGAGATTGCAACTTGATTGTCTTTTTCAATGTCTGTTAGAAATACCTGATGTCTTCAGATGATATTTCGTGAACAATATACTGCGCCCCGATCGCAAGAATCTCATGATTACACGAATTCACGTAATAGAATAAAATAGGTTGATTTCTGTCTCTGTTCGCTTTCGGTTTTTCAAAATTTCAATTCGCTGAACCCTTCAATTTAGATCGCATGTCTTCATGGATAGCCTGCTCGCTGCAGGACTAAATAATATTGTGAGATTAAAAAATCAGCATTTTTTGCTGCGTGGTTATAGGAGTGCTAAAATGATCTCATGACTCCCGGGGAAAATTAAGGAATGGCTCTATACCTTGACATAATAACGTTAATTGATTTGAAAATTCAATTCGAAAAGTTAATCGATTGAGATTGCATTTTGATTGTCCTTTTCAATGTCTGTAAGAAATACCTGATGTCATCAAATGATATTTCGAGGAAAATATACTGCGCCCCAATCGCAAGAATTTCATGATTACACGAATTTACGTGATAGAATATAAGAGGTTGATTTCCGTATCTATTCGCTTTCGGTTATTTAAAATTTTGATTCTCTGAATAGTTAAATTAAGATCGCAAGTATTCATGGATATCCTGCCCGCTACAAAACTTGGTAATATTGCGAAATTGAAAAATCAGCATATTTTGCTGCGTGGTTACAAAAGTGCTGAAACAAATTCATGATTCCTGGAAAAAATCAAGGAGTAGCTCTATACCTTGACATAATAACGTTAATTGATTTAAAAATTTAATTCGAAAAGTTATTCGATTGAGATTGCATTTTGATTGTTGTTTTCAATGTCTGTAAAAAATACCTGATGTCATCAGATGATATTTCGAGGAAAATATACTGCGCCCCAATCGCAAGAATTTCATGATTACACGAATTCACGTGATAGAATATAAGAGGTTGATTTCCGTATCTATTCGCTTTCGGTTATTTAAAATTTTAATTCGCTGAATTGTTAAATTTAGATCGCAAGTATTCATGGATAACCTGCCCGCTACAGGACTTGGTAATATTGCAAAATTGAAAAAGCAGCATATTTTGCTGCGTGGTTACAAGAGTGCTGAAACAAATTCATGATTCCTGGGAAAAATCAAGGAGTAGCTCTATACCTTGACATAATAACGTTAATTGATTTGAAAATTTAATTCGAAAAGTTATTTTATTGAGATTGCATTTTGATTGTTGTTTTCAATGTCTGTAAGAAGTACCTGATGTCTTTAGCGGATATTTTGGGAAAAATATACTGCGCCTCAATCGCAAGAATCTCATGATTACACGAATTCACGTGATAGAATATAATAGGTTGATGTCTGTCTATGTTCGCTTTCGGTTTTTTAAATTTCAATTGGCTGAACAGTTCAATTTAGATCGCATGTATTCATGAATAACTTGCTCGCTGCCGGACTGAGTTATATTGTGAGATTAAAAAATCAGCATATTTTGCTGCGTGGTTGTAGGAGTGCTAAAATGATCTCATGACTCCTGGGAAAAATCAAGGAATGGCTCTATATATAGACCTAATAACGTTAATTGATTCCAAAATTTAATTCGAAAAGTTATTCTATTGAGATTTTATTTTGATTGATGTTTTCAATGTCGGTAAGTAATACCTGATGTCTTCAGATGATATTTCGGAAAAAATATACTGCGCCCTAATCGCAAGAATCTCATGATACACGAATTCACGTGATAGAATATAATAGGTTGATGTCTGTCTCTGTTCGCTTCCGGTTTTCTAAAATTTCAATTGGTTGAATAGTTCAATTTAGATCGCATGTATTCATGGATAGCCTGCTCGCTGCAGGACTTGGTAATATTGCAAAATTGAAAAAGCAGCATATTTTGCTGCGTGGTTACAAGAGTGCTGAAACGAATTCATGACTCCTGGGAAAAATCAAGGAGTAGCTCTATACCTTGACATAATAACGTTAATTGATTTGAAAATTTAATTCGAAAAACTATTCCATTGAGATTGCATTTTGATTGATGTTTTCAATGTCTGTAAAAAATACCTGATGTCATCAGATGATATTTCGTGAAAAATATACTGCGCCTAAATCGCAAGAATCTCATAATTACACGAATTCACGTGATAGAATATAATAGGTTGATTTCTGTCTCTGTTCGCTTTCGGTTTTTAAGATTTTCAATTGGCTGAATAGTTCAATTCAGATCGCATGTATTCATGGATTACTTGCTCGCTGCAGGACTGGGTAATATTGTGAGATTAAAAAATCAGCGTATTTTGCTGCGTGGTTATAAGAGTGCTAAAATGATCTCATGACTCCTGGGAAAAATCAAGGAATGGCTCTATATATTGACATAATAACCTTAAATGATTTGAAAATTCAATTTGAAAAACTATTCCATTGAGATTGCATTTTGATTGATGTTTTCAATGTCTGTAAGAAATACCTGATGTCTTCAGATGATATTTCGTGGAAAATATACTGCGCCCCAATCGCAAGAATCTCATGATTACACGAATTCACGTGATAGAATATAATAGGTTGATGTCTGTCTCTGTTCGCTTTCGGTTTTCTAAAATTTCAATTGGCTGAATAGTTCAATTTAGATCGCATGTATTCATGGATAGGCTGCTCGCTGCAGGACTGTGTAATATTGCAAAATTGAAAAATTAGCATATTTTGCTGCGTGGTTATAGGAGTGCTAAAATGATCTCATGACTCCTGGGAAAAATCAAGGAATGGCTCTATATATTGACATAATAACGTTAATTGATTTAAAAATTCAATTCGAAAAGTAATTCGATTGAGATTGCATTTTGATTGTTGTTTTCAATGTCTGGAAAAAATACCTGATGTCATCAGATGATATTTCGAGGAAAATATACTGCGCCCCAATCGCAAGAATTTCATGATTGCACGAATTTACGTGATAGAATATAAGAGGTTGATTTCCGTATCTATTCGCTTTCGGTTATTTAAAATTTTAATTCGCTGAATAGTTAAATTTAGATCGCAAGTATTCATAGATAACCTGCCCGCTACAGGACTTAGTAATATTGCAAAATGAAAAACTCAGCATATTTTGCTGCGTGGTTACAAGAGTGCTGATACAAATTCATGACTCCTGGGAAAAATCAAGGAGTAGCTCTATACCTCGACATAATAACGTTATTTGATTTGAAAATTTAATTCGAAAAGTTATTTTATTGAGATTGCATTTTTATTGTTGTTTTCAATGTCTGTAAGAAGTACCTGATGTCTTTAGCGGATATTTCGGGAAAAATATACTGCGCCTCAATCGCAAGAATCTCATGATTACACGAATTCATGTAATAGAATAAGAGAGGTTGATTTCTGTCTCTGTTCGCTTTCGGTTTTTTAAAATTTCAATTGGCTGAATAGTTCAATTTGGATCTCATGTATCCATAGATAGCCTGCTCGCTGCAGGACTGGGTAATATTGTGAGATTGAAAAATCAGCATTTTTTGCTGGGTGGTTATAGGAGTGCTAAAATGATCTCATGACACCCGGGGAAAATCAAGGAATTGCTCTATATATTGTCATAATAACGTTAATTGATTTGAAAATTTAATTCGAAGAGTTATTCGATTGAGATTGCATTTTGATTGTTGTTTTTAATGTCTGTCAAAAATACCTGATGTCATCAGATGATATTTCGAGGAAAAAATACTGCGCCCCAATCGCAAGAATTTCATGATTACACGAATTCACGTGATAGAATATGAGAGGTTGATTTCTGTATCTTTTCGCTTTCTGTTATTTAAAATATTAATTCGCTGAATAGTTAAATTTAAATCGCATGTATTCATGAATAACTTGCTCGCTGCAGGACTAGGTAAAAGTGTGAGATTCAAAAATCAGCATATTTTGCTGCGTGGTTACGAGAGTGCTGAACCAAATTCATGACTCCTGGGAAAAATCAAGGAGTAGCTCTATACCTTGACATAATAACGTTAATTGATTTGAAAATTTTATTCGAAAAGTTATTTTATTGAGATTGCATTTTGATTGTTGTTTTCAATGTCTGTAAGAAGTACCTGATGTCTTTAGCGGATATTTCGGGAAAAATAAACTGCGCCTCAATCGCAAGAATCTCATGAGTACACGAATTCATGTAATAGAATATGAGAGGTTGATTTCTGTCTCTGTTCGCTTTCGGTTTTTTAAAATTTCAATTCGCTGAACAGTTCAATTTAGATCGCATGTCTTCATGAATAACTTGCTCGCTGCAGGACTGGGTAATATTGTGAGATAAATAAATCAGCATATTTTGCTGCGTGGTTATAGAAGTGCTAAAATGATCTCATGACTCCTGGGGAAAATCAAGGAATGGCTTTATATATTGACATAATAACGTTAACTGATTTGAAAATTCAATTTGAAAAACTATTCTATTGAGATTGCATTATGATTGATGTTTTCAATTTCTGTAAGAAATACCTGATGTCTTCAGATGATATTTCGGGAAAAATATACTGCGCCTCAATCGCAAGAATCTCATGATTACACGAATTCATGTAATAGAATATGAGAGGTTGATTTCTGCCTCTGTTCGCTTTCGGTTTTTTAAAATTTCAATTGGCTGAATAGTTCAATTTAGATCGCATGTATTTAAGGATAACCTGCTCGCTGCAGGACTGGGTAATATTGTGAGATTGAAAAATCAGCATATTTTGCTGCGTGGTTATGAAAGTGCTAAAATGATCTCATGACTCCTGGGAAAAATCAAGGAATGGCTCTATATATTGACATAATAACCTTAATTGATTTGAAAATTCAATTTGAAAAGTTATTCGATTGAGATTGCAACTTGATTGTCTTTTTCAATGTCTGTTAGAAATACCTGATGTCTTCAGATGATATTTCGTGAAAAATATACTGTGCCCCAATCGCAAGAATCTCATGATTACACGAATTCACGTAATAGAATAAAATAGGTTGATTTCTGTCTCTGTTCGCTTTCGGTTATTCAAAATTTCAATTCGCTGAACCCTTCAATTTAGATCGCATGTCTTCATGAATAACTTGCTCGCTGCAGGACTAAATAATATTGTGAGATTAAAAAATCAGCATTTTTTGCTGCGTGGTTATAGGAGTGCTAAAATGATCTCATGACTCCCGGGGAAAATTAAGGAATGGCTCTATACCTTGACATAATAACGTTAATTGATTTGAAAATTCAATTCGAAAAGTTAATCGATTGAGATTGCATTTTGATTGTCTTTTTCAATGTCTGTAAGAAATACCTGATGTCATCAGATGATATTTCGAGGAAAATATACTGCGCCCCAATCGCAAGAATTTCATGATTACACGAATTCACGTGATAGAATATAAGAGGTTGATTTCCGTATCTATTCGCTTTCGGTTATTTAAAATTTTGATTCTCTGAATAGTTAAATTTAGATCGCAAGTATTCATGGATATCCTGCCCGCTACAAAACTTGGTAATATTGCGAAATTGAAAAATCAGCATATTTTGCTGCGTGGTTACAAGAGTGCTGAAACAAATTCATGATTCCTGGGAAAAATCAAAGAGTAGCTCTATACCTTGACATAATAACGTTAATTGATTTGGAAATTTAATTCGAAAAGTTATTTTATTGAGATTGCATTTTGATTGTTGTTTTCAATGTCTGTAAGAAGTACCTGATGTCTTTAGCGGATATTTGGGGAAAAATATACTGCGCCTCAATCGCAAGAATCTCATGATTACACGAATTCACGTGATAGAATATAATAGGTTGATGTCTGTCTCTGTTCGCTTTCGGTTTTCTAAAATTTTAATTAGCTGTATAGTTCAATTTAGATCGCATGTATTCATGGATAGCCTGCTCGCTGCAGGACTGGGTAATATTGCGAAATTGAAAAATTAGCATATTTTGCTGCGTGGTTATAGGAGTGCTAAAATGATCTCATGACTTCCGGGAAAAATCAAGGAATGTCTCTATATATTGACATAATAACTTTAATTGACTTGAAAATTCAATTTGAAAAACTATTCCATTGAGATTGCATTTTGATTGATGTTTTCAATTTCTGTAAAAAATACCTGATGTCATCAGATGATATTTCGAGGAAAATATAATGCGCTCCAATCGCAAGAATTTCATGATTACACGAAGTCACGTGATATAATATAATAGGTTGATTTCTGTCTATGTTCGCTTTCGGTTTTTTAAATTTCAATTGGCTGAACAGTTCAATTTAGATCGCATGTATTCATGAATAACTTGCTCGCTGCCGGACTGGGTTATATTGTGAGATTAAAAAATCAGCATATTTTGCTGCGTGGTTGTAGGAGTGCTAAAATGATCTCATGACTCCTGGGAAAAATCAAGGAATGGCTCTATATCTATACCTAATAACGTTAATTGATTCCAAAATTTAATTCGAAAAGTTATTCTATTGAGATTTTATTTTGATTGATGTTTTCAATGTCTGTAAGTAATACCTGATGTCTTCAGATGATATTTCGGAAAAAAAATACTGCGCCCTAATCGCAAGAATCTCATGATTACACGAATTCACGTGATAGAATATAATAGGTTGATGTCTGTCTCTGTTCGCTTCCGGTTTACTAAAATTTCAATTGGTTGAATAGTTCAATTTAGATCGCATTTATTCATGGATAGCCTGCTCGCTGCAGGACTGAGTAATATTGCGAAATTGAAAAATCAGCATATTTTGCTGCTTGGTTATGGGAGTGCTAAAATGATCCCATGATTTCTGGGAAAAATCAAGGAATGGCTCTATATATTGACATAATAACCTTAATTGATTTGAAAATTTAATTCGAAAAGTTATTCGATTGAGATTGCATTTTGATTGTCTTTTTCAATGTCTGTAAGAAATACCTGATGTCTTCAGATGATATTTCGTGAAAAATATACTGCGCCCCAATCGCAAGAATCTCATGATTACACGAATTCACGTGATAGAATATAATAGGTTGATTTCTGTCTCTGTTCGCTTTCGGTTTTTAAGATTTTCAATTGGCTGAATAGTTCAATTTAGATCGCATGTATTCATGGATTACTTGCTCGCTGCAGGACTGGGTAATATTGTGAGATTAAAAAATCAGCGTATTTTGCTGCGTGGTTATAAGAGTTCTAAAATGATCTCATGACTCCTGGGAAAAATCAAGGAATGGCTCTATATATTGACATAATAACCTTAAATGATTTGAAAATTCAATTTGAAAAACTATTCCATTGAGATTGCATTTTGATTGATGTTTTCAATGTCTGTAAGAAATACCTGATGTCTTCAGATGATATTTCGTGTAAAATATACTGCGCCCCAATCGCAAGAATCTCATGATTACACGAATTCACGTGATAGAATATAATAGGTTGATGTCTGTCTCTGTTCGCTTTCGGTTTTCTAAAATTTCAATTGGCTGAATAGTTCAATTTAGATCGCATGTATTCATGGATAGCCTGCTCGCTGCAGGACTGTGTAATATTGCGAAATTGAAAAATTAGCATATTTTGCTGCGTGGTTATAGGAGTGCTAAAATGATCTCATGACTCCTGGGAAAAATCAAGGAATGGCTCTATATATTGACATAATAACCTTAATTGATTTGAAAATTTAATTTGAAAAACTATTCCATTGAGATTGCATTTTGATTGATGTTTTCAATGTCTGTCAGAAATACCTGATGTCTTCAGATGATATTTCGTGAAAAATATACTGCGCCCCAATCGCAAGAATCTCATGATTACACGAATTCACGTGATAGAATATAATAAGTTGATGTCTGTCTCTGTTCGCTTTCGGTTTTCGAAAATTTCAATTGGCTGAATAGTTCAATTTAGATCGCATGTATTCATGGTTAGCCTGCTCGCTGCAGGACTGGGTAATATTGCGAAATTGAAAAATTAGCATATTTTGCTGCGTGGTTATAGGTGTGCTAAAATAATCTCATGACTCCTGGGAAAAATCAAGGAATGGCTCTATATATTGACATAATAACGTTAATTGATTTAAAAATTCAATTCGAAAAGTTATTCGATTGAGATTGCATTTTGATTGTTGTTTTCAATGTCTGTAAAAAATACCTGATGTCTTTAGATGATATTTCGGGAAAAATATACTGCGCCTCAATCGCAAGAATCTCATGATTGCACGAATTCACGTGATAGAATATAAGAGGTTGATTTCCGTATCTATTCGCTTTCGGTTATTTAAAATTTTAATTCGCTGAATAGTTAAATTTAGATCGCAAGTATTCATAGATAACCTGCCCGCTACAGGACTTAGTAATATTGCAAAATGAAAAACTCAGCATATTTTGCTGCGTGGTTACAAGAGTCCTGATACAAATTCATGACTCCTGGGAAAAATCAAGGAGTAGCTCTATACCTCGACATAATAACGTTAATTGATTTGAAAATTTAATTCGAAAAGTTATTTTATTGAGATTGCATTTTTATTGTTGTTTTCAATGTCTGTAAGAAGTACCTGATGTCTTTAGCGGATATTTCGGGAAAAATATACTGCGCCTCAATCGCAAGAATCTCATGATTACACGAATTCATGTAATAGAATATGAGAGGTTGATTTCTGTCTCTGTTCGCTTTCGGTTTTTTAAAATTTCAATTGGCTGAATAGTTCAATTTGGATCTCATGTATTCATGGATAACCTGCTCGCTGCAGGACTGGGTAATATTGTGAGATTGAAAAATCAGCATATCTTGCTGCGTGGTTATGAGAGTGCTCAAATGATCTCATGACTCCTGGGAAAAATCAAGGAATGGCTCTATATATAGAGACCTAATAACGTTAATTGATTCTAAAATTTAATTCGAAAAGTTATTCTATTGAGATTGCATATTGATTGTCTTTTTCAATGTCTGTAAGAAATACCTGATGTCTTCAGATGATATTTCGTGAAAAATATACTGCGCCCCAATCGCAAGAATCTCATGATTACACGAATTCACGTGATAAAATATAATAGGTTGATTTCTGTCTCTGTTCGCTGTCGGTTTTTTAAAATTTCAATTTGCTGAATAGTTCAATTTAGATCGCATGTATTCATGGATAGCCTGCTCGCTGCAGGACCGAGTAATATTGCGAAATTGAAAAATTAGCATATTTTGCTGCGTGGTTACAAGAGTGCTGAAACAATTTCATGACTCCTGGGAACAATCAAGGAGTAGGTCTATACCTTGACATAATAACGGTAATTAATTTGAATATTTAATTCGAAAAGTCATTTTATTGAGATTGCATTTTAATTGTTGTTTTCAATGTCTGTAAGAAGAACCTGATGTCTTTAGCGGATATTTTGGGAAAAATATACTGCGCCTCAATCGCAAGAATCTCATGATTACACGAATTCATGTAATAGAATATGAGAGGTTGATTTCTGTCTCTGTTCGCTTTCGGTTTTTAAAAATTTCAATTGGCTGAATAGTTCAATTTAGATCGCATGTATTCATGGATAACTTGCTCGCTGCAGGACTGGGTAATATTGTGAGATTAAAAAATCAGCATATTTTGCTGCGTGGTTATAAGAGTGCTAAAATGATCTCATGACTCCTGGGAAAAATCAAGGAATGGCTCTATATATTTACATAATAACCTTAAATGATTTGAAAATTCAATTTGAAAAACTATTCCAATGAGATTGCATTTTGATTGTTGTTTTCAATGTCTGTAAGAAGTGCCTGATGTCTTCAGATGATATTTCGTGAAAAATATACTGCGCCCCAATCGCAAGAATCTCATGATTACACGAATTCACGTGATAGAATATAATAGGTTGATGTCTGTCTCTGTTCGCTTTCGGTTTTCTAAAATTTCAATTGGCTGAATAGTTCAATTTAGATCGCATGTATTCATGGATAGCCTGCTCGCTGCAGGACCGGGTAATATTGCGAAATTGAAAAATTAGCATATTTTGCTGCGTGGTTATAGGAGTGATAAAATGATCTCATGACTCCTGGGAAAAATCAAGGAATGGCTCTATATATTGACATAATAACGTTGATTCATTTAAAAATTCAATTCGAAAAGTTATTTGATTAAGATTGCATTTTGATTGTTGTTTTCAATGTCTGTAAAAAATACCTGATGTCATCAGATGATATTCCGAGGAAAATATACTGCGCCCCAATCGCAAGAATTTCATGATTGCACGAATTCACGTGATAGAATATGAGAGGTTGATTTCCGTATCTATTCGCTTTCGGTTATTTAAAATTTTACTTCGCTGAATAGTTAAATTTAGATCGCAAGTATTCATGGATAACCTGCCCGCTACAGGACTTGGTAATATTGCGAAAATGAAAAATTAGCATATTTTGCTGCGTGGTTATGATAGTGCTAAAATGATCTCATGACTCCTGGGAAAAATCAAGGAATGGCTCTATATATTATCATAATAACCTTAATTGATTTGAAAATTTAATTCGAAAAGTTATTTTATTAAGATTGCATTTTGATTGTTGTTTTCAATGTCTGTAAGAAGTACCTGATGTCTTTAGCGGATATTTCGGGAAAAATATACTGCGCCTCAATCGCAAGAATTTCATGATTACACGATTTCATGTAATGGAATATGAGAGGTTGATTTCTGTCTCTGTTCGCTTTCGGTTTTTTAAAATTTCAATTGGCTGAATAGTTCAATTTAGATCTCATGTATTCATGGATAACCTGCTCGCTGCAGGACTGGGTAATATTGTGAGATTGAAAAATCAGCATATCTTGCTGCGTGGTTATGAGAGTGCTGAAATGATCTCATGACTCCTGGGAAAAATCAAGGAATGGCTCTATATATAGAGACCTAATAACGTTAATTGATTCAAATATTTAATTCGAAAATTTATTCGATTGAGATTGCATTTTGATATATGTTTTCAATGTCTGTAAAAAATACCTGATGTCATCAGATGATATTTCGAGGAAAAAATACTGCGCCCCAATCGCAAGAATTTCATGATTACACGAATTCACGTGATAGAATATAAGAGGTTGATTTCCGTATCTATTCGCCGTCGGTCATTTAAAATTTTAATTCGCTGACTAGTTTAATTTAGATCGCAAGTATTCATGGATAACCTGCCCTCTACAGGACTGGATAATATTGTGAGATTCAAAAATCAGCATTTTTTGCTGCGTGGTTATAGGAGTGCTAAAATGATCTCATGACTCCCGGGGAAAATCAAAGAATTGCTCTATATATTGACATAATAACGTTAATTGATTTGAAAATTTAATTCGAAGAGTTATTCGATTGAGATTGCATTTTGATTGTTGTTTTTAATGTCTGTCAAAAATACCTGATGTCATTAGATGATATTTCGAGGAAAAAATACTGCGCCCCAATCGCAAGAATTTCATGATTACACGAATTCACGTGATAGAATATGAGAGGTTGATTTCTGTATCTTTTCGCTTTCTGTTATTTAAAATATTAATTCGCTGAATAGTTAAATTTAAATCGCATGTATTCATGAATAACTTGCTCGCTGCAGGACTAGGTAAAAGTGTGAGATTCAAAAATCAGCATATTTTGCTGCGTAGTTACGAGAGTGCTGAACCAAATTCATGACTCCTGGGAAAAATCAAGGAGTAGCTCTATACCTTGACATAATAACGTTAATTGATTTGAAAATTTAATTCGAAAACTTATTTTATTGAGATTGCATTTTGATTGTTGTTTTCAATGTCTGTAAGAAGTACCTGATGTCTTTAGCGGATATTTCGGGAAAAATATACTGCGCCTTAATCGCAAGAATCTCATGAGTACACGAATTCATGTAACAGAATATGAGAGGTTGATTTCTGTCTCTGTTCGCTTTCGGTTTTTTAAAATTTCAATTGGCTAAATAGTTCAATTGAGATCGCATGTATTTATTGATAACCTGCTCGCTGCAGGACTGGGTAAGATTGTGAGATTGAAAAATCAGCATATTTTGCTGCGTGGTTATGAGAGTGTTAAAATGATCTCATGACTCCTGGGAAAAATCAAGGAATGGCTCTATATATAAAGACCTAATAACGTTAATTGATTCCAAAATTTAATTCGAAAAGTTATTCTATTGAGATTGCATTTTGATTGTCTTTTTCAATGTCTGTAAGAAATACCTGATGTTTTCAGATGATATTTCGGAAAAAATATACCGCGCCCCAATCGCTAGAATCTCATGATTACACGAATTCACGTGATAGAATATCATAGGTTGATTTCTGTCTCTGTTCGCTTTCGGTTTTTTAAAATTTCAATTAGCTGAATAGTTCAATTAAGATCGCATGTATATATGGATAGCCTGCTCGCTGCAGGACTAGGTAATATTGCGAAATTGAAAAATTAGCATATTTTGCTGCGTGGTTATAAGACTGCTAAAATGATCTCATGACTCCTGGGAAAAATCAAGGAATGGCTCTATATATTGACATAATAACCTTAATTGATTTGAAAATTCAATTCGAAAAGTTATTCGATTGAGATTGCATTTGGTTGTCTTTTTCAATGTCTGTAAGAAATTCCTGATGTCTTCAGATGATATTTCGTGAAAAATATACTGCGCCCTAATCGCAAGAATCTCATGATTACACGAATTCACGTGATAGAATATAATAGGTTGATTTCTGTCTCTGTTCGCTTTCGGTTTTTCAAAATTTCTATTCGCTAAACAGTTCAATTTAGATCGCATGTCTTCATGAATAACTTGCTCGCTGCAGGACTGGGTAATATTGTGAGATAAATAAATCAGCATATTTTGCTGCGTGGTTATAGAAGTGCTAAAATGATCTCATGACTCCTGGGGAAAATCAAGGAATGGCTCTATATATTGACATAATAACGTTAACTGATTTGAAAATTCAATTTGAAAAACTATTCTATTGAGATTGCATTATGATTGATGTTTTCAATTTCTGTAAGAAATACCTGATGTCTTCAGATGATATTTCGGGAAAAATATACTGCGCCTCAATCGCAAGAATCTCATGATTACACGATTCATGTAATAGAATATGAGAGGTTGATTTCTGTCTCTCTTCGCTTTCGGTTTTTTAAAATTTCAATTGGCTAAATAGTTCAATTGAGATCGCATGTATTCATTGATAACCTGCTCGCTGCAGGACTGGGTAAGATTGTGAGATTGAAAAATCAGCATATTTTGCTGCGTGGTTATGAGAGTGCTAAAATGATCTCATGACTCCTGGGAAAAATCAAGGAATGGCTCTATATATAGAGACCTAATAACGTTAATTGATTCCAAAATTTAATTCGAAAAGTTATTCTATTGAGATTGCATTTTGATTGTCTTTTTCAATGTCTGTAAGAAATACCTGATGTTTTCAGATGATATTTCGAAAAAAATATACTGCGCCCCAATCGCTAGAATCTCATGATTACACGAATTCACGTGATAGAATATCATAGGTTGATTTCCGTCTCTGTTCGCTTTCGGTTTTTTAAAATTTTGATTAGCTGAATAGTTCAATTTGGATCGCATGTATATATGGATAGCCTGCTCGCTGCAGGACTAGGTAATATTGCGAAATTGAAAAATTAGCATATTTTGCTGCGTGGTAACAAGAGTGCTGAAACAAATTCATGATTTCTGGGAAAAATCAAGGAGTAGCTCTATACCTTGACATAATAACGTTAATTGATTTGAAAATTTAATTCGAAATGTTATTTTATTGAGATTGCATTTTGATTGTTGTTTTCAATGTCTGTAAGAAGTACCTGATGTCTTTAGCGGATATTTCGGGAAAAATATACTGCGCCTCAATCGCAAGAAACTCATGATTACACGAATTCATGTAATAGAATATGAGAGGTTGTTTTCTGTCTCTGTTCGCTTCCGGTTTTTTAAAATTTCAATTGGCTGAATAGTTCAATTTAGATCGCATGTATTCATGGATAACCTGCTCGCTGCAGGACTGGGTAATATTGTGAGATTGAAAAATCAGCATATTTTGCTGCGTGGTTATGAGAGTTCTAAAATGATCCCATGAATCCTGGGAAAAATCAAGGAATGGCACTATATATAGAGACCTAATAACGTTAATTGATTCCAAAATTAAATTCGAAAAGTTATTCTATTGAGATTGCATTTTCATTGTCTTTTTCAATGTCTGTAAGAAATACCTGATGTCTTCAGATGATTTTTCGTGAAAAATATACTGCGCCTTAATCGCAAGAATCTTATGATTACACGGATTCATGTAATAGAATATGGGAGGTTAAATTCTGTCTCTGTTCGCTTTCGGTTTTTTAAAATTTCAATTCGCTGAACACTTCAATTGAGATCGCATGTCTTCCTGAATAACTTGCTCGCTGCAGGACTAAATAATATTGTGAGATTAAAAAAGCAGCATTTTTTGCTGCGTGGTTATAGGAGTGCTAAAATGATCTCATGACTCCCGGGGAAAATCAAGGAATGGCTCTATATATTGACATAAGAACCTTAATTGATTTGAAAATTCAATTCGAAAAGTTAATCGATTGAGATTGCATTTTGATTGTCTTTTTCATTGTCTGTAAGAAATACCTGATGTCATCAGATGATATTTCGAGGAAAATATACTGCGCCCCAATCGCAAGAATTTCATGATTACACGAATTCACGTGATAGAATATAAGAGGTTGATTTCCGTATCAATTCGCTTTCGGTTATTTAAAATTTTGATTCTCTGAATAGTTAAATTTAGATCGCGAGTATTCATGGATATCCTGCCCGCTACAAAACTTGGTAATATTGCGAAATTGAAAAATCAGCATATTTTGCTGCGTGGTTACAAAAGTGCTGAAACAAATTCGTGATTCCTGGAAAAAATCAAGGAGTAGCTCTATACCTTGACATAATAACGTTTATTGATTTGAAAATTAAATTCGAAAAGTTATTTTATTGAGATTGCATTTTGATTGTTGTTTTCAATGTCTGTAAGAAGTACCTGATGTCTTTAGCGGATATTTCGGGAAAAATATACTGCGCCTCAATCGCAAGAATCTCATGATTACACGAATTCATGTAATAGAATATGAGAGGTTGATTTCTGCCTCTGTTCGCTTTCGGTTTTTTAAAATTTCAATTGGCTGAATAGTTCAATTTAGATCGCATGTATTCAAGGATAACCTGCTCGCTGCAGGACTGGGTAATATTGTGAGATTGAAAAATCAGCATATTTTGCTGCGTGGTTATGAGAGTGCTAAAATGATCTCATGACTCCTGGGAAAAATCAAGGAATGGCTCTTTATATAGAGACCTAATAACGTTAATTGATTCCAAAATTAAATTCGAAAAGTTATTCTATTGAGATTGCATTTTGATTGTCTTTTTCAATGTCTGTAGGAAATACCTGATGTCTTCAGATGATATTTCGTGAAAAATATACTGCGCCCTAATCGCAAGAATCTCATGATTACACGAATTCACGTGATAGAATATAATAGGTTGATTTCTGTCTCTGTTCGCTTTCGGTTTTTTAAAATTTGAATTAGCTGAATAGTTCAATTAAGATCGCATGTATTCATGGATAGCCTGCTCGCTGCAGGACTGGGTAATATTGCGAAATTGAAAAATTAGCATATTTTGCTGCGTGGTTATAAGACTGCTAAAATGATCTCATGACTCCTGGGAAAAATCAAGAAATGGCTCTATATATTGACATAATAACCTTAATTGATTTGAAAATTCATTTCGAAAAGTTATTCGATTGAGATTGCAACTTGATTGTCTTTTTCAATGTCTGTTAGAAATACCTGATGTCTTCAGATGATATTTCGTGAACAATATACTGCGCCCCAATCGCAAGAATCTCATGATTACACGATTTCACGTAATAGAATAAAATAGGTTGATTTCTGTCTCTGTTCGCTTTCGGTTTTTCAAAATTTCAATTCGCTGAACCCTTCAATTTAGATCGCATGTCTTCATGAATAACTTGCTCGCTGCAGGACTAAATAATATTGTGAGATTAAAAAATCAGCATTTTTTGCTGCGTGGTTATAGGAGTGCTAAAATGATCTCATGACTCTTGGGGAAAATTAAGGAATGGCTCTATACCTTGACATAATAACGTTAATTGATATCAAAATTCAATTCGAAAAGTTAATCGATTGAGATTGCATTTTGATTGTCTTTTTCAATGTCTGTAAGAAATACCTGATGTCATCAGATGATATTTCGAGGAAAATATACTGCGCCCCAATCGCAAGAATTTCATGATTACACGAATTCACGTGATAGAATATTAGAGGTTGATTTCCGTATCTATTCGCTCTCGGTTATTTAAAATTTTGATTCTCTGAATAGTTAAATTTAGATCGCAAGTATTCATGGATATCCTGCCCGCTACAAAGCTTGGTAATATTGCGAAATTGAAAAATCAGCATATTTTGCTGCGTGGTTACAAAAGTGCTGAAACAAATTCATGATTCCTGGAAAAAATCAAGGAGTAGCTCTATACCTTGACATAATAACGTTAATTGATTTGAGAATTTAATTCGAAAAGTTATTCGATTGAGATTGCATTTTGATTGTTGTTTTCAATGTCTGTAAAAAATACCTGATGTCATCAGATGATATTTCGAGGAAAATATACTGCGCCCCAATCGCAAGAATTTCATGATTACACGAATTCACGTGATAGAATATAAGAGGTTGATTTCCGTATCTATTCGCTTTCGGTCTTTTTAAATTTTAATTCGCTGAATTGTTAAATTTAGATCGCAAGTATTCATGGATAACCTGCCCGCTACAGGACTTGGTAATATTGCAAAATTGAAAAAGCAGCATATTTTGCTGCGTGGTTACAAGAGTGCTGAAACAAATTCATGATTCCTGGGAAAAATCAAGGAGTAGCTCTATACCTTGACATGATAACGTTAATTGATTTGAAAATTTAATTCGAAAAGTTATTTTATTGAGATTGCATTTTGATTGTTGTTTTCAATGTCTGTAAGAAGTACCTGATGTCTTTAGCGGATATTTTGGGAAAAATATACTGCGCCTCAATCGCAAGAATCTCATGATTACACGAATTCACGTGATAGAATATAATAGGTTGATAACTGTCTCTGTTCGCTTTCGGTTTTCTAAAATTTTAATTAGCTGCATAGTTCAATTTAGATCGCATGTATTCATGGATAGCCTGCTCGCTGCAGGACTGGGTAATATTGCGAAATTGAAAAATTAGCATATTTTGCTGCGTGGTTATAGAAGTGCTAAAATGATCTCATGACTTCCGGGAAAAATCAAGGAATGGCTCTATATATTGACATAATAACTTTAATTGACTTGAAAATTCAATTTGAAAAACTATTCCATTGAGATTGCATTTTGATTGATGTTTTCAATTTCTGTAAGAAATACCTGATGTCATCAGATGATATTTCGAGGAAAATATACTGCGCCCTAATCGCAAGAATTTCTTGATTACACGAATTCACGTGATAGAATATAATAGGTTGATTTCTGTCTCTGTTCGCTTTCGGTTTTCAAAAATTTCAATGGGATGCACAGTTCAATTCAGATCGCATGTATTTATGAATAACCTGCCTGCTACAGGACTTAGTAATATTGCAAAATTGAAATCAGCATATTTTGCTGCGTGGTTATAAGAGTGCTGAAACAAGTTCATGACTCCTGGGAAAAATCAAGGAGTAGCTCGATACCTTGACATAATAACGTTAACTGATTTGAAAATTAAATTTGAAAAACTAGTCTATTGAGATTGCATTTTGATTTTTGTTTTCAATGTCTGTAAGAAGTACCTGATGTCTTTAGCGGATATTTTGGGAAAAATATACTGCGCCTCAATCGCAAGAAGCTCATGATTACACGAATTCACGTGATAGAATATAATAGGTTGATGTCTGTCTCTGTTCGCTTTCGGTTTTCTAAAATTTCAATTCGCTAAACAGTTCAATTTAGATCGTATGTATTCATAGAGAGCCCGCTCGCTGCAGGACTAGGTAATATTGCGAAATTGAAAAATTAGCATATTTTGCTGCGTGGTTATAGGAGTGCTAAAATGATCTCATGACTCCTGGGAAAAATCAAGGAATGGCTGTATATATTGACAGAATAACCTTAATTGATTTGAAAATTCAATTCGAAAAGTTATTCGATTGAGATTGCATTTTGATTGTTGTTTTAAATGTCTGTAAGAAGTATCTGATGTCTTTAGCGGATATTTCGGGAAAAATATACTGCGTTCTAATCGCAAGAATCTCATGATTACACGAATTCACGTGATAGAATATAATAGGTTGATGTCTGTCTCTGTTCGCTTTCGGTTTTTTAAAATTTCAATTCGCTAAACAGTTCAATTTAGATCGCATGTATTCATGAATAACTTGCTCGCTGCCGGACTGGGTTATATTGTGAGATTAAAAAATCAGCATATTTTGCTGCGTGGTTGTAGGAGTGCTAAAATGATCTCATGACTCCCGGGAAAAATCAAGGAATGGCTCTATATATAGAGACTTAATAACGTTAATTGATTCCAAAATTTAATTCGAAAAGTTATTCTATTGAGATTGCATTTCGATTGTCTTTTTCAATGTCCGTAAGAAATACCTGATGTCTTCAAATGATATTTCGTGGAAAAATATACTGCGCCCCAATCGCTAGAATCTCATGATTACACGAATTCACGTGATAGAATATCATAGGTTGATATCTGTCTCTGTTCGCTTTCGGTTTTTTAAAATTTTAATTAGCTGAATAGTTCAATTTAGATCGCATGTATCCATGAATAGCCTGCTCGCTGCAAGACTGGGTAATATTGCGAAATTGAAAAATTAGCATATTTTGCTGCGTAGTCATAAGAGTGCTAAAATGATCTCATGACTCCTGGGAACAATCAAGGAATAGCTCTATATATTGACATTATAACCTTAATTGATTTGAAAATTTAATTCGAAGAGTTATTCGATTAAGATTGCATTTTTATTGTTGTTTTCAATGTCTGTAAAAAATACCTGATGTCATCAGATGATATTTCGAGGAAAATATAATGCGCTCCAATCGCAAGAATTTCATGATTACACGAAGTCACGTGATAGAATATAATAGGTTGATTTCTGTCTATGTTCGCTTTCGGTTTTTTAAATTTCAATTGGCTGAACAGTTCAATTTAGATCGCATGTATTCATGAATAACTTGCTCGCTGCCGGACTGGGTTATATTGTGAGATTAAAAAATCAGCATATTTTGCTGCGTGGTTGTAGGAGTGCTAAAATGATCTCATGACTCCTGGGAAAAATCAAGGAATGGCTCTATATATAGACCTACTAACGTTAATTGATTCCAAAATTTAATTCGAAAAGTTATTCTATTGAGATTTTATTTTGATTGATGTTTTCAATGTCTGTAAGAAATACCTGATGTCTTCAGATGATATTTCGGAATAAATATACTGCGCCCTAATCGCAAGAATCTCATGATTACACGAATTCACGTGATAGAATATAATAGGTTGATGTCTGTCTCTGTTCGCTTCCGGTTTTCTAAAATTTCAATTGGTTGAATAGTTCAATTTAGATCGCATGTATTCATGGATAGCCTGCTCGCTGCAGGACTTGGTAATATTGCAAAATTGAAAAAGCAGCATATTTTGCTGCGTGGTCACAAGAGTGCTGAAACGAATTCATGACTCCTGGGAAAAATCAAGGAGTAGCTCTATATCTTGACATAATAACGTTAATTGATTTGAAAATTTATTTCGAAAAACTATTCCATTGAGATTGCATTTTGATTGATGTTTTCAATGTCTGTAAGAAATACCTGATGTCTTCAGATGATATTTCGTGAAAAATATACTGCGCCCCAATCGCAAGAATCTCATGATTACACGAATTCACGTGATAGAATATAATAGGTTGATTTCTGTCTCTGTTCGCTTTCGGTTTTTAAGATTTTCAATTGGCTGAATAGTTCAATTTAGATCGCATGTATTCATGGATTACTTGCTCGCTGCAGGACTGGGTAATATTGTGAGATTAAAAAATCAGCGTATTTTGCTGCGTGGTTATAAGAGTGCTAAAATGATCTCATGACTCCTGGGAAAAATCAAGGAATGTCTCTATATATTGACATAATAACCTTAATTGATTTAAAAATTCAATTCGAAAAGTTATTCGATTGAGATTGCATTTTGATTGTCTTTTTCAATGTCTGTAAGAAATACCTGATGTCTTCAGATGATATTTCGTGAAAAATATACTGCGCCCCAATCGCAAGAATCTCATGATTACACGAATTCACGTGATAGAATATAATAGGTTGATGTCTGTCTCTGTTCGCTTTCGGTTTTCTAAAATTTCAATTGGCTGAATAGTTCAATTTAGATCGCATGTATTCATGGATAGCCTGCTCGCTGCAGGACTGTGTAATATTGCGAAATTGAAAAATTAGCATATTTTGCTGCGTGGTTATAGGAGTGCTAAAATGATCTCATGACTCCTGGGAAAAATCAAGGAATGGCTCTATATATTGACATAATAACCTTAATTGATTTGAAAATTTAATTTGAAAAACTATTCCATTGAGATTGCATTTTGATTGATGTTTTCAATGTCTGTAAAAAATACCTGATGTCTTCAGATGATATTTCGTGAAAAATATACTGCGCCCCAATCGCAAGAATCTCATGATTACACGAATTCACGTGATAGAATATAAGAAGTTGATGTCTGTCTCTGTTCGCTTTCGGTTTTCTAAAATTTCAATTGGCTGAATAGTTCAATTTAGATCGCATGTATTCATGGTTAGCCTGCTCGCTGCAGGACTGGGTAATATTGCAAAATGAAAAACTCAGCATATTTTGCTGCGTGGTTACAAGAGTGCTGATACAAATTCATGACTCATGGGAAAAATCAAGGAGTAGCTCTATACCTCGACATAATAACGTTAATTGATTTGAAAATTTAATTCGAAAAGTTATTTTATTGAGATTGCATTTTTATTGTTGTTTTCAATGTCTGTAAGAAGTACCTGATGTCTTTAGCGGATATTTCGGGAAAAATATACTGCGCCTCAATCGCAAGAATCTCATGATTACACGAATTCATGTAATAGAATATGAGAGGTTGATTTCTGTCTCTGTTCGCTTTCGGTTTTTTAAAATTTCAATTGGCTGAATAGTTCAATTTGGATCTCATGTATTCATGGATAACCTGCTCGCTGCAGGACTGGGTAATATTGTGAGATTGAAAAATCAGCATATCTTGCTGCGTGGTTATGAGAGTGCTCAAATGATCTCATGACTCCTGGGAAAAATCAAGGAATGGCTCTATATATAGAGACCTAATAACGTTAATTGATTCTAAAATTTAATTCGAAAAGTTATTCTATTGAGATTGCATATTGATTGTCTTTTTCAATGTCTGTAAGAAATACCTGATGTCTTCAGATGATATTTCGTGAAAAATATACTGCGCCCCAATCGCAAGAATCTCATGATTACACGAATTCACGTGATAAAATATAATAGGTTGATTTCTGTCTCTGTTCGCTGTCGGTTTTTTAAAATTTCAATTGGCTGAATAGTTCAATTTAGATCGCATGTATCCATGGGAGCCTGCTCGCTGCAAGACTGGGTAATATTGCGAAATTGAAAAATTAGCATATTTTGCTGCGTAGTCATAAGAGTGCTAAAATGATCTCATGACTCCTGGGAACAATCAAGGAATAGCTCTATATATTGACATAACAACCTTAATTGATTTGAAAATTTAATTCGAAGAGTTATTCGATTAAGATTGCATTTTGATTGTTGTTTTCAATGTCTGTAAAAAATACCTGATGTCATCAGATGATATTTTGAGGAAAATATACTGCGCCCCAATCGCAAGAATTTCATGATTACACGAATTCACGTGATAGAATATAATAGGTTGATTTCTGTCTATGTTCGCTTTCGGTTTTTGAAAATTTCAATTGGCTGAACAGTTCAATTTAGATAGCATGTATTCATGAATAACTTGCTCGCTGCAGGACTGGGTAATATTGTGAGATTAAAAAATCAGCATATTTTGCTGCGTGGTTATAGGAGTGCTAAAATGATCTCATGACTCCTGGGAAAAATCAAGGAATAGCTCTATATATAGACCTAATAACGTTAATTGATTCCAAAATTTAATTCGAAAAGTTATTTTATTGAGATTTTATTTTGATTGATATTTTCAATGTCTGTAAGAAATACCTGATGTCTTCAGATGATATTTCGGAAAAAATATACTGCGCCCCAATCGCAAGAATCTCATACTTACACGAATTCGCGTGATAGAATATAAGAGGTTGATGTCTGTCTCTGTTCGCTTTCGGTTTTCTAAAATTTCAATTGGTTGGATAGTTCAATTTAGATCGCATGTATTCATAGATAGCCTGCTCGCTGCAGGAATGAGTAATATTGCGAAATTGAAAAACCAGCATATTTTGCTGCTTGGTTATGGGAGTGCTAAAATGATCCCATGATTTCTGGGAAAAATCAAGGAATGGCTCTATATATTGACATAATAACCTTAATTGATTTGAAAATTCAATTCGAAAAGTTATTCGATTGAGATTGCTTTTTGATTGTTTTTTTCTATGTCTGTAAGAAGTACCTGATGTCTTTAGCGGATATTTCGGGAAAAATATACTGCGCCCCAATCGCAAGTATTTCATGATTACACGAATTTACGTGATAGAATATAATAGGTTGATTTCTGTCTATGTTCGCTTTCGGTTTTCTAAAATTTCAATTTGCTGAATAGTTCAATTTAGATCGCATGTATTCATGGATAGCCTGCTCGCTGCAGGCCCGGGTGATATTGCGAAATTGAAAAATTAGCATATTTTGCTGCGTGGTTACAAGAGTGCTGAAACAATTTTATGACTCCTGGGAAAAATCAAGGAGTAGGTCTATACCTTGACATAATAACGGTAATTGATTTGAATATTTAATTCGAAAAGTTATTTTATTGAGATTGCATTTAAATTGTTGTTTTCAATGTCTGTAAGAAGAACCTGATGTCTTTAGCGGATATTTTGGGAAAAATATACTGCGCCTCAATCGCAAGAATCTCATGATTACACGAATTCATGTAATAGAATATGAGAGGTTGATTTCTGTCTCTGTTCGCTTTCGGTTTTTAAAAATTTCAATTGGCTGAATAGTTTAATTTAGATCGCATGTATTCATGGATAACTTGCTCGCTGCAGGACTGGGTAATATTGTGAGATTAAAAAATCAGCATATTATGCTGCGTGGTTATAAGAGTGCTAAAATGATCTCATGACTCCTGGGAAAAATCAAGGAATGGCTCTATATATTGACATAATAACCTTAAATGATTTGAAAATTCAATTTGAAAAACTATTCCGATGAGATTGCATTTTGATTGATGTTTTCAATGTCTGTAAGAAATACCTGATGTCTTCAGATGATATTTCGAAAAAAATATACTGCGCCCCAATCGCAAGAATTTCATGATTACACGAATTCACGTGATAGAATATAATAGGTTGATTTTTGTCTCTGTTCGCTTTCGGTTTTTTCAAATTTTAATTGGCTGAATAGTTCAATTGAGATCGCATGTATTCATGGATAGCCTGCTCGCTGCAGGACTGGGTAATGTTGCGAAAATGAAAAATTAGCATATTTTGCTGCGTGGTTATGATAGTGCTAAAATGATCTCATGACTCCTGGGAAAAATCAAGGAATGGCTCTATATATTATCATAATAACCTTAATTGATTTGAAAATTTAATTCGAAAAGTTATTTTATTGAGATTGCATTTTGATTGTTGTTTTCAATGTCTGTAAGAAGTACCTGATGTCTTTAGCGGATATTTAGGGAACAATATACTGCGCCTCAATCGCAAGAATTTCATGATTACACGAATTCATGTAATAGAATATGAGAGGTTGATTTCTGTCTCTGTTCGCTTTCGGTTTTTAAAAATTTCAATTGGCTGAATAGTTCAATTTAGATCGCATGTATTCATGGATAACTTGCTCGCTGCAGGACTGGGTAATATTGTGAGATTAAAAAATCAGCATATTTTGCTGCGTGGTTATAAGAGTGCTAAAATGATCTCATGACTCCTGGGAAAAATCAAGGAATGGCTCTATATATTGACATAATAACCTTGAATGATTTGAAAATTCAATTTGAAAAACTATTCCAATGAGATTGCATTTTGATTGATGTTTTCAATGTCTGTAAGAAATACCTGATGTCTTCAGATGATATTTCGTGGAAAATATACTGCGCCCCAATCGCAAGAATCTCATGATTACACGAATTCACGTAATAGAATATAATAGGTTGATGTCTGTCTCTGTTCGCTTTCGGTTTTCTAAAATTTCAATTGGCTGAATAGTTCAATTTAGATCGCATGTATTCATGGATAGCCTGCTCGCTGCAGGACCGGGTAATATTGCGAAATTGAAAAATTAGCATATTTTGCTGCGTGGTTACAGGAGTGATAAAATGATCTCATGACTCCTGGGAAAAATCAAGGAATGGCTCTATATATTGACATAATAACGTTAATTGATTTAAAAATTCAATTCGAAAAGTTATTTGATTAAGATTGCATTTTGATTGTTGTTTTCAATGTCTGTAAAAAATACCTGATGTCATCAGACGATATTTCGAGGAAAATATACTGCGCTCCAATCGCAAGAATTTCATGATTACACGAAGTCACGTGATAGAATATAAGAGGTTGATTTCTGTCTCTGTTCGCTTTCGGTTTTTTAAAATTTCAATTGGCTGAACAGTTCAATTTAGATCGCATGTATTCATGAATAACTTGCTCGCTGCAGGACTGGGTAATATTGTGAGATTAAAAAATCAGCATATTTTGCTGCTCGGTTGTAGGCGTGCTAAAATGATCTCATGACTCCTGGGAAAAATCAAGGAATGGCTCTATATATAGACCTAATAACGTTAATTGATTCCAAAATTTAATTCGAAAAGTTATTCTTTTGAGATTTTATTTTGATTGATGTTTTCAATGTCTGTAAGAAATACCTGATGTCTTCAAATGATATTTCGGAAAAAATATACTGCGCCCCAATCGCAAGAATCTCATGATTACACGAATTCACGTGATAGAATATAATAGGTTGATGTCTGTCTCTGTTCGCTTCCGGTTTTCTAAAATTTCAATTGGTTGAATAGTTCAATTTAAATCGCATGTATTCATGGATAGCCTGCTCGCTGCAGGACTTAGTAATATTGCAAAATTGAAAAAGCAGCATATTTTGCTGCGTGGTTACAAGAGTGCTGAAACAAATTCATGACTCCTGGGAAAAATCAAGGAGTAGCTCTATACCTTGACATAATAACGTTAATTGATTTGAAAATTTAATTCGAAAAGTTATTTTATTGAGATTGCATTTTGATTGTTGTTTTCAATGTCTGTAAGAAGTACCTGATGTCTTTAGCGGATATTTCGGGAAAAATATACTGCGCCCCAATCGCAAGAATCTCATGATTACAAGAATTCACGTGATAGAATATAATAGGTTGATTTCTGTCTCTGTTCGCTTTCGGTTTTTTAAAATTTCAATTCGCTGAACAGTTCAATTCAGATCGCATGTATTCATGAATAACTTGCTCGCTGCAAGACTGGGTAATATTGTGAGACCAAAAAATCAGCATATTTTGCTGCGTGGTTAGAAGAGTGCTAAAATGATCTCATGAATCCTGAGAAAAATCAAGGAATGGCTCTATATATTAAAATAATAACCTTAATTGATTTGAAAATTCAATTTGAAAAACTATTCCATTGAGATTGCATTTTGATTGATGTTTTCAATGTCTGTAAGAAATACCTGATGTCATCAGATGATATTTCGAGAAAAAAATACCGCGCCCCAATCGCAAGAATTTCATGATTACACGAATTCACGTGATAGAATATACGAGGTTGATTTCCGTATCTATTCGCTTTCGGTTATTTAAAATTTTAATTCGCTGAATAGTTAAATTTAGATCGCAAGTATTATGGATAACCTGCCCGCTACAGAACTTGGTAATATTGCAAAATTGAAAAATCAGCATATTTTGCTGCGTGGTTACAAGAGTGCTGAAACAATTTCATGAATCCTGGGAAAAATCAAGGAGTAGCTCTATACCTTGACATAATAACGTTCATTGATTTGAAAATTCAATTCGAAAAGTTATTCGATTGAGATTGCATTCTGATTGTTGTTTTCAATGTCTGTAAGAAGAACCTGATGTCTTTAGCGGATATTTTGGGAAAAATATACTGCGCTTCAATCGCAAGCATCTCATGATTGCACGAATTCATGTAATAGAATATGAGAGGTTGATTTCTGTCTCTGTTCGCTTTCGGTTTTTTAAAATTTCAATTAGCTGAATAGTTCAATTAAGATCGCATGTATATATGGATAGCCTGGTCGCTGCAGGACTAGGTAATATTGCGAAATTGAAAAATTAGCATATTTTGCTGCGTGGTTATAAGACTGCTAAACGATCTCATGACTCCTGGGAAAAATCAAGGAATGGCTCTATATATTGACATAATAACCTTAATTGATTTGAAAATTCAATTCGAAAAGTTATTCGATTGAGATTGCATTTGGTTGTCTTTTTCAATGTCTGTAAGAAATTCCTGATGTCTTCAGATGATATTTCGTGAAAAATATACTGCGCCCCAATCGCAAGAATCTCATGATTACACGAATTCACGTGATAGAATATAATAGGTTGATTTCTGTCTCTGTTCGCTTTCGGTTTTTCAAAATTTCTATTCGCTAAACAGTTCAATTTGGATCGCATGTCTTCATGAATAACTTGCTCGCTGCAGGACTGGGTAATATTGTGAGATAAATAAATCAGCATATTTTGCTGCGTGGTTATAGAAGTGCTAAAATGATTTCATTACTCCTGGGGAAAATTAAGGAATGGCTCTATACCTTGACATAATAACGTTAATTGATTTGAAAATTTAATTCGAAAAGTTATTTTATTGAGATTGCATTTGGATTGTTGTTTTCAATGTCTGGAAGAAGTACCTAATGTCTTTAGCGGATATTTCGGGAAAAATATACTGCGCCTCAATCGCAAGAAACTCATGATTATCCGAATTCATGTAATAGAATATAATAGGTTGATTTCTGTCTTTGTTCGCTTTCGGTTTTTTAAAATTTCAATTGGCTGACTAGTTCAATTTAGATCGCATGTATCCACGGATAGCCTGCTCGCTGCAGAATTGAGTAATATTGCGAAATTGAAAAATCAGCATATTTTGCTGCGTAGTTATAGAAGTGCTGAAATGATCTCATGACTGCCGGGGAAAATCAAGGAATGGCTCTATATATTGACATAATAACGTTAATTGATTTGAAAATTCAATTCGAAAAGTTATTCGATTGAGATTGCATTTTGATTGTTGTTTTCAATGTCTGTAAAAAATACCTGATGTCATCAGATGATATTTCGAGGAAAAAATACTGCGCCCCAATCGCAAGAATTTCATGATTACACGAATTCACGTGATAGAATATAAGAGGTTGATTTCCGTATCTATTCGCTGTCGGTTATTTAAAATTTTAATTCGCTGAATAGTTTAATTTAAATCGCAAGTATTCATGGATAACCTGCCCGCTACAGGACTGGATAATATTGTGAGATTCAAAAATCAGCATTTTTTGCTGCGTGGTTATAGGAGTGCTAAAATGATCTCATGACTCCCGGGGAAAATCAAGGAATTGCTCTATATATTGACATAATAACGTTAATTGATTTGAAAATTTAATTCGAAGAGTTATTCGATTGAGATTGCATTTTAATTGTTGTTTTCAATGTCTGTAAAAAATACCTGATGTCATCAGATGATATTTCGAGGAAAAAATACTGCGCCCCAATCGCAAGAATTTCATGATTACACGAATTCACGTGATAGAATATGAGAGGTTGATTTCCGTATCTTTTCGCTTTCTGTTATTTAAAATATCAATTCGCTTAATAGTTAAATTTAGATCGCATGTATTCATGAATAACTTGCTTGCTGCAGGACTGGGTAAAAGTGTGAGATTCAAAAATCAGCATATTTTGCTGCGTGGTTACGAGAGTGCTGAACCAAATTCATGACTCCTGGGAAAAATCAAGGAGTAGCTCTATACCTTGACATAATAACGTTAATTGATTTGAAAATTTAATTCGAAAAGTTATTTTATTGAGATTGCATTTTGATTGTTGTTTTCAATGTCTGTAAGAAGTACCTGATGTCTTTAGCGGATATTTCGGAAAAAATATACTGCGCCTCAATCGCAAGAATCTCATGAGTACACGAATTCATGTAATAGAATATGAGAGGTTGATTTCTGTCTCTGTTCGCTTTCGGTTTTTTAAAATTTCAATTCGCTGAACAGTTCAATTTAGATCGCATGTATTCATGAATAACTTGCTCGCTGCTGGACTGGGTAAAAGTGTGAGATTCAAAAATCAGCATATTTTGCTGCGTTGTTATAGGAGTGCTAAAATGATCTTATGACTCCTGGGAAAAATCAAGGAATGGCTCTATATATTGACATAATAACGTTAACTGATTTGAAAATTCAATTTTAAAAACTATTCTATTGAGATTGCATTATGATTGATGTTTTCGATTTCTGTAAGAAATACCTGATGTCTTCAGATGATATTTCGGAAAAAATATACTGCGCCTCAATCGCAAGAATCTCATGATTACACGAATTCATGTAATAGAATATGAGAGGTTGATTTCTGTCTCTGTTCGCTTTCGGTTTTTTAAAATTTTAATTGGCTAAATAGTTCAATTGAGATCAAATGTATTCATTGATAACCTGCTCGCTGCAGGACTGGGTGAGATTGTGAGATTGAAAAATCAGCATATTTTGCTGCGTGGTTATGAGAGTGCTAAAATGATCTCATGACTCCTGGGAAAAATCAAGGAATGGCTCTATATATAGAGACCTATAAACGTTAATTGATTCCAAAATTTAATTCGAAAAGTTATTCTATTGAGATTGCATTTTGATTGTCCTTTTCAATGTCTGTAAGAAATACCTGATGTTTTCAGATGATATTTCGGAAAAAATATACTGCGCCCCAATCGCTAGAATCTCATGATTACACGAATTCACGTGATAGAATATCAGAGGTTGCTTTCTGTCTCTGTTCGCTTTCTTTTTTTTAAAATTTTAATTAGCTGAATAGTTCAATTAAGATCGCATGTATATATGGATAGCCTGCTCGCTGCAGGACTAGGTAATATTGCGAAGTTGAAAAATTAGCATATTTTGCTGCGTGGTTATAAGACTGCTAAAATGATCTCATGACTCCTGGGAAAAATCAAGGAATGGCTCTATATATTGACATAATAACCTTAATTGATTTGAAAATTCAATTCGAAAAGTTATTCGATTGAGATTGCATTTGGTTGTCTTTTTCAATGTCTGTAAGAAATTCCTGATGTCTTCAGATGATATTTCGTGAAAAATATACTGCGCCCTAATCGCAAGAATCTCATGATTACACGAATTCACGTAATAGAATATAATAGGTTGATTTCTGTCTCTGTTCGCTTTCGGTTTTTCAAAATTTCTATTCGCTTAACAGTTCAATTTAGATCGCATGTATTCATGAATAACTTGCTCGCTGCAGGACTGGGTAATATTGTGAGATAAATGAATGAGCATATTTTGCTGCGTGGTTATAGAAGTGCTAAAATGATCTCATGACTCCTGGGGAAAATCAAGGAATGGCTCTATATATTGACATAATAACGTTAACTGATTTGAAAATTCAATTTGAAAAACTATTCTATTGAGATTGCATTATAATTAATGTTTTCAATTTCTGTAAGAAATACCTGATGTCTTCAGATGATATTTCGGGAAAAATATACTGCGCCTCAATCGCAAGAATCTCATGATTACACGAATTCATGTAATAGAATATGAGAGGTTGATTTCTGTCTCTGTTCGCTTTCGGTTTTTTAAAATTTCAATTGGCTAAATAGTTCAATTGGGATCGCATGTATTCATTGATAACCTGCTCGCTGCAGGACTGGGTAAGATTGTGAGATTGAAAAATCAGCATATTTTGCTGCGTGGTTATGAGAGTGCTAAAATGATCTCATGACTCCTGGGAAAATTCAAGGAATGGCTCTATATATAGAGACCTAATAACGTTAATCGATTCCAAAATTTAATTCGAAAAGTTATTCTATTGAGATTGCATTTTGATTGTCTTTTTCAATGTCTGTAAGAAATACCTGATGTTTTCAGATGATATTTCGGAAAAAATATACTGCGCCCCAATCGCTAGAATCTCATGATTACACGAATTCACGTGATAGAATATCATAGGTTGATTTCTGTCTCTGTTCGCTTTCGGTTTTTTAAAATTTCAATTCGCTGAATAGTTCAATTAAGATCGCATGTATATATGGATAGCCTGCTCGCTGCAGGACTAGGTAATATTGCGAAATTGAAAAATTAGCATATTTTGCTGCGTGGTTATAAGACTGCTAAAATGATCTCATGACTCCTGGGAAAAATCAAGGAATGGCTCTATATATTGCCATAATAACCTTAATTGATTTAAAAATTCAATTCGAAAAGTTATTCGATTGAGATTGCATTTGGTTGTCTTTTTCAATGTCTGTAAGAAATTCCTGATGTCTTCAGATGATATTTCGTGAAAAATATACTGCGCCCCAATCGCAAAAATCTCATGATTACACGAATTCACGTGATAGAATATAATAGGTTGATTTCTGTCTCTGTTCACTTTCGGTTTTTTAAAATTTCAATTGGCTGAATAGTTCAATTTAGATCGCATGTATTCAAGGATAACCTGCTCGCTGCAGGACTGGGTAATATTGTGAGATTGAAAAATCAGCATATTTTGCTGCGTGGTTATGAGAGTTCTAAAATGATCTCATGAATCCTGGGAAAAATCAAGGAATGGCTCTATATATAGAGACCTTATAACGTTAATTGATTCCAAAATTAAATTCGAAAAGTTATTCTATTGGAATTGCATTTTCATTGTCTTTTTCAATGTCTGTAAGAAATACCTGATGTCTTCAGATGATTTTTCGTGAAAAATATACTGCGCCTTAATCGCAAGAATCTCATGATTACACGAATTCACGTGATAGAATATAATAGGTTGATTTCTGTCTTTGTTCGCTTTCGGTTTTTTAAAATTTCAATTGGCTGACTAGTTCAATTTAGATCGCATGTATCCACGGATAGCCTGCTCGCTGCAGAATTGGGTAATATTACGAAATTGAAAAATCAGCATATTTTGCTGCGTGGTTATAGAAGTGCTAAAATGATCTCATGACTCCCGGGAAAAATCAAGGAATGGCTCTAGATATTGACATAATAACGTTCATTAATTTGAAAATTCATTTTGAAAAGTTATTCGATTGAGATTGCATTTTGATTGTTGTTTTCAATGTCTGTAGAAAATACCTGATGTCATCAGATGATCTTTCGAGGAAAATATACCGCGCCCCAATCGCAAGAATTTGATGATAACACGAATTCACGTGATAGAATATAAGAGGTTGATTTCCGTATCTGTTCGCTTTCGGTTATTTAAAATTTCAATTCGTTGAATACTTAAATTTAGATCGCAAGTATTTTTTAACACCTGCCCGCTACAGGACTTAGTAATATTGCAAAATTGAAATCAGCATATTTTGCTGCGTGGTTATAAGAGTGCTGAAACAAATTCATGACTCCTGGGAAAAATCAAGGAGTAGCTCTATACCTTGACATAATAACGTTAATTGATTTGAAAATTTAAATCAAATAGTTATTTTATTCAGATTGCATTTTGATTGTTGTTTTCAATGTCTGTAAGAAGTACCTGATGTCTGTAGCGGATATTTCGGGAAAAATATACTGCGCCTCAATCGCAAGAATGTCATGATTACACGAATTCATGTAATAGAATATGAGAGGTTGATTTCTGTCTCTGTTCGCTTTCGGTTTTTTAAAATTTCAATAGGCTGAATAGTTCAATTTAGATCGCATGTATTCATGGATAACCTGCTCGCTGCAGGACTGGGTGATATTGTGAGATTAAAAATCAGCATATTTTGCTGCGTGGTTATAGAAGTGCTGAAATGATCTCATGACTCCTAGGAAAAATCAAGGAGTAGCTCTATACCTTCACATAATAACGTTAATTGATTGGAAAATTTAATTTGAAAAACTATTCTATTGAGATTGCATTTTGATTAATGTTTTCAATGTCTGTAAGAAATACCTGATGTCTTCAGATGATATTTCGGGAAAAATATACTGCGCCCCAATCGCAAGAATCTCATGATTACACGAATTCACGTAATACAATATAATAGGTTGATGTCTGTCTCTGTTCGCTTTCGGTTTTCTAAAATTTCAATTGGCTGAATGGTTTAATTTAGATCGCATGTATTCATGGATAGCCTGCTCGCTGCAGGACTGGGTAATATTGCGAAATTGAAAAATAAGTATATTTTGCTCCGTGGTTATAGGAGTGCTAAAATGATCTCATGACTCCTGGGGAAAATCAAGGAATGGCTCTATATATTGATATAATAACGTTAATTGATTTAAAAATTCAATTCGAAAAGTTATTCGATTGAGATTGCATTTGGTTGTCTTTTTCAATGTCTGTAAGAAATTCCTGATGTGTTCAGATGATATTTCGTGAAAAATATACTGCGCCCCAATCGCAAAAATCTCATGATTACACGAATTCACGTGATAGAATATAATAGGTTGATTTCTGTCTCTGTTCACTTTCGGTTTTTTAAAATTTCAATTGGCTGAATAGTTCAATTTAGATCGCATGTATTGAAGGATAACCTGCTCGCTGCAGGACTGGGTAATATTGTGAGATTGAAAAATCAGCATATTTTGCTGCGTGGTTATGAGAGTGCTAAAATGATCTCATGACTCCTGGGAAAAATCAAGAAATGGCTCTATATATTGACATAATAACCTTTATTGATTTGAAAATTCAATTCGAAAAGTTATTCGATTGAGATTGCATTTTGATTGTCTTTTTCAATGTCTGTAAGAAATACCTGATGTCTTTAGCGGATATTTCGGGATAAATATACTGCGCCTCAATCGCAAGAATCTCATGATTACACGAATTCATGTAATAGAATATGAGAGGTTGATTTCTGTCCTTGTTCGCTTTCGGTTTTTTAAAATTTCAATTCGCTGAACAGTTCAATTTAGATCGCATGTCTTCATCAATAACTTGCTCGCTGCAGGACTGGGTAATATTGTGAGATAAATAAATGAGCATATTTTGCTGCGTGGTTATAGAAGTGCTAAAATGATCTCATGACTCCTGGGGAAAATCAAGGAATGGCTCTATATATTGACATAATAACGTTAACTGATTTGAAAATTCAATTTGAAAAACTATTCTATTGAGATTGCATTATAATTGATGTTTTCAATTTCTGTAAGAAATACCTGATGTCTTCAGATAATATTTCGGGAAAAATATACTGCGCCTCAATCGCAAGAATCTCATGATTACACGAATTCATGTAATAGAATATAAGAGGTTGATTTCTGTCTCTGTTCGCTTTCGGTTTTTTAAAATTTCAATTGGCTAAATAATTGAATTGAGATCGCATGTATTCATTGATAACCTGCTCGCTGCAGGACTGAGTAAGATTGTGAGATTGAAAAATCAGCATATTTTGCTGCGTGGTTATGAGAGTGCTAAAATGATCTCATGACTCTTGGGAAAAATCAAGGAATGGCTCTATATATTGACATAATAACCTTAATTGATTTGAAAATTCAATTCGAAAAGTTATTCGATTGAGATTGCATTTTGATTGTTGTTTTCAATGTCTGTAGATAATACCTGATGTCATCAGATGATATTTCGAGGAAAATATACTGCTCCCCAATCGCAAGAATTTCATGATTACACGAATTCACGTGATAGAATATAAGAAGTTGATTTCCGTATCCATTCGCTGTCGGTTATTAAAAATTTTAATTCGCTGAATAGTTAAATTTGGATCGCGAGTATTCATGGATAACTTGCCCGCTACAGAACTTAGTAATATTGCAAAATTGAAAAATCAGCATATTTTGCTGCGTGGTTACAAGAGTGCTGAAACATATTCATGACTCCTGGGAAAAATCAAGAAGTAGCTCTATACCTTGACATAATAATGTTAATTGATTTGAAAATTTAATTCGAAAAGTTATTTTATTGAGATTGCATTTTAATTGTTGTTTTCAATGTCTGTAAGAAGTACCTGATTTCTTTAGTGGATATTTTGGGAAAAATATACTGCGCCTCAATCGCAAGAATCTCATGATTACACGAATTCATGTAATAGAATATGAGAGGTTGATTTCTGTCTCTGTTCGCTTTCGGTTTTTGAATATTTCAATCGGCTGCATAGTTCAATTTAGATCGCATTTATTCATGGATAGCCTGCTCGCTGCGGGACTGGGTAATATTGCGAAATCGAAAAATGAGCATATTTAGCTGCGTGGTTATGAGAGTGCTAAATTGATCTTATGACTCCTGGGAAAAATCAAGGAATGGCTCTATATATTGACATAATAACCTTAATTGATTTGAAAATTCAATTCGAAAAGTTATTCGATTGAGATTGCATTTTGATTGTTGTTTTCAATGTCTGTAAAAAATACCTGATGTCATCAGATGATATTTCGAAAAAAATGTACTGCGCCCTAATCGCAAGAATTTCATGATTACACGAATTCACGTGATAGAATATGAGAGGTTGATTTCCGTCTCTGTTCGCTTTCGGTTTTTTAAAATTTCAATTAGCTGAATAGTTCAATTTAGGTCGCATGTATTCATGGATAGCCTGCTCGCTGCAGGACTGGGTAATATTGCGAAATTGAAAAATTAGAATATTTTGCTGCGTGGTTATGAGAGTGCTAAAATGATCTCATGACTCCTGGGAAAAATCAAGAAATGGCTCTATATATTGACATAATAACCTTTATTGATTTGAAAATTCAATTCGAAAAGTTATTCGATTGAGATTGCATTTTGATTGTCTTTTTCAATGTCTGTAAGAAATACCTGATGTCTTTAGCGGATATTTCGGGATAAATATACTGCGCCTCAATCGCAAGAATCTCATGATTACACGAATTCATGTAATAGAATATGAGAGGTTGATTTCTGTCCTTGTTCGCTTTCGGTTTTTTAAAATTTCAATTCGCTGAACAGTTCAATTTAGATCGCATGTATTCATGAATAACTTGCTCGCTGCAGGACTGGGTAATATTGTGAGATCGAAAAATCAGCATATTTTGCTGCGTGGTTATAGGAGTGCTAAAATAATCTTATGACTCCTGGGAAAAATCAAGGAATGGCTCTATATATTGAAATAATAACGTTAACTGATTTGAAAATTCAATTTGAAAAACTATTCTATTGAGATTGCATTTTGATTGATGTTTTCAATGTCTGTAAGAAATACCTGATGTCTTCTGATGATATTTCGGGAAAAATATACTGCGCCTCAATCGCAAGAATCTCATGATTACACGAATTCATGTAATAGAATATAAGAGGTTGATTTCTGTCTCTGTTCGCTTTCGGTTTTTTAAAATTTCAATTGGCTAAATAGTTGAATTGAGATCGCATGTATTCATTGATAACCTGCTCGCTGCAGGACTGAGTAAGATTGTGAGATTGAAAAATCAGCATATTTTGCTGCGTGGTTATGAGAGTGCTAAAATGATCTCATGACTCTTGGGAAAAATCAAGGAATGGCTCTATATATTGACATAATAACCTTAATTGATTTGAAAATTCAATTCGAAAAGTTATTCGATTGAGATTGCATTTTGATTGTTGTTTTCAATGTCTGTAGATAATACCTGATGTCATCAGATGATATTTCGAGGAAAATATACTGCTCCCCAATCGCAAGAATTTCATGATTACACGAATTCACGTGATAGAATATAAGAAGTTGATTTCCGTATCCATTCGCTGTCGGTTATTAAAAATTTTAATTCGCTGAATAGTTAAATTTGGATCGCGAGTATTCATGGATAACTTGCCCGCTACAGAACTTAGTAATATTGCAAAATTGAAAAATCAGCATATTTTGCTGCGTGGTTACAAGAGTGCTGAAACATATTCATGACTCCTGGGAAAAATCAAGAAGTAGCTCTATACCTTGACATAATAATGTTAATTGATTTGAAAATTTAATTCGAAAAGTTATTTTATTGAGATTGCATTTTAATTGTTGTTTTCAATGTCTGTAAGAAGTACCTGATTTCTTTAGTGGATATTTTGGGAAAAATATACTGCGCCTCAATCGCAAGAATCTCATGATTACACGAATTCATGTAATAGAATATGAGAGGTTGATTTCTGTCTCTGTTCGCTTTCGGTTTTTGAATATTTCAATCGGCTGCATAGTTCAATTTAGATCGCATTTATTCATGGATAGCCTGCTCGCTGCGGGACTGGGTAATATTGCGAAATCGAAAAATGAGCATATTTAGCTGCGTGGTTATGAGAGTGCTAAATTGATCTTATGACTCCTGGGAAAAATCAAGGAATGGCTCTATATATTGACATAATAACCTTAATTGATTTGAAAATTCAATTCGAAAAGTTATTCGATTGAGATTGCATTTTGATTGTTGTTTTCAATGTCTGTAAAAAATACCTGATGTCATCAGATGATATTTCGAAAAAAATGTACTGCGCCCTAATCGCAAGAATTTCATGATTACACGAATTCACGTGATAGAATATGAGAGGTTGATTTCTGTCTCTGTTCGCTTTCGGTTTTTTAAAATTTCAATTAGCTGAATAGTTCAATTTAGGTCGCATGTATTCATGGATAGCCTGCTCGCTGCAGGACTGGGTAATATTGCGAAATTGAAAAATTAGAATATTTTGCTGCGTGGTTATGAGAGTGCTAAAATGATCTCATGACTCCTGGGAAAAATCAAGAAATGGCTCTATATATTGACATAATAACCTTTATTGATTTGAAAATTCAATTCGAAAAGTTATTCGATTGAGATTGCATTTTGATTGTCTTTTTCAATGTCTGTAAGAAATACCTGATGTCTTCAGCGGATATTTCGGGATAAATATACTGCGCCTCAATCGCAAGAATCTCATGATTACACGAATTCATGTAATAGAATATGAGAGGTTGATTTCTGTCCTTGTTCGCTTTCGGTTTTTTAAAATTTCAATTCGCTGAACAGTTCAATTTAGATCGCATGTATTCATGAATAACTTGCTCGCTGCAGGACTGGGTAATATTGTGAGATCGAAAAATCAGCATATTTTGCTGCGTGGTTATAGGAGTGCTAAAATAATCTTATGACTCCTGGGAAAAATCAAGGAATGGCTCTATATATTGAAATAATAACGTTAACTGATTTGAAAATTCAATTTGAAAAACTATTCTATTGAGATTGCATTTTGATTGATGTTTTCAATGTCTGTAAAAAATACCTGATGTCATCCGATGATATTTGGAGGAAAATATACTGCGCCCTAATCGCAAGAATTTCATGATTACACGAATTCATGTAATAGAATATAATAGGTTGATTTCTGTCTATGTTCGCTTTCGGTTTTTAAGATTTTCAATTGGCTGAACAGTTCAATTTAGATCGCATGTATTCATGAATAACTTGCTCGCTGCAGGACTGGGTAATATTTAGAGATTAAAATATCAGCATATTTTGCTGCGTGGTTGTAGGAGTAATAAAATGATCTCATGACTCCTGGGAAAAATCAAGGAATGGCTCTATATATAGACCTAATAACGTTAATTGATTCCAAAATTTAATTCGAAAGGTTATTCTATTGAGATTTTATTTTGATTGATTTTTTCAATGTCTGTAAGAAATACCTGATGTCTTCAGATGATATTTTGGAAAAAATATACTGCGCCCCAATCGCAAGAATCTCATGATTACACGAATTCACGTGATAGAATATAATAGGTTGATGTCTGTCTCTGTTTGCTTCCGGTTTTCAAAAATTCCAATTGGTTGAATAGTTCAATTTAGATCGCATGTATCCATGGATAGCCTGCTCGCTGCAAGACTGGGTAATATTGCGGAATTGAAAAATAAGCATATTTTGCTGCGTAGTCATAAGAGTGCTAAAATGATCTCATGACTCCTAGGAACAATCAAGGAATAGCTCTATATATTGACATAATAACCTTAATTGATTTGAAAATTTAATTCGAAGAGTTATTCGATTAAGATTGCATTTTGATTGTTGTTTTCAATGTCTGTAAAAAATACCTGATGTCATCAGATGATATTTCGAGGAAAATATACTGCGCCCCAATCGCAAGAATTTCATGATTACACGAATTCATGTAATAGAATATAATAGGTTGATTTCTGTCTCTGTTCGCTTTCGGTTTTTTAAAATTTCAATTGGCTGAACAGTTCAATTTAGATCGCATGTATTCATGAATAACTTGCTCGCTGCAGGACTGGGTAATATTTAGAGATTAAAAAATCAGCATATTTTGCTGCGTGGTTGTAGGAGTGCTAAAATGATCTCATGACTCCTGGGAAAAATCAAGGAATGGCTCTATATATAGACCTAATAACGTTAATTGATTCCAAAATTCAATTCGAAAGGTTATTCTATTGAGATTTTATTTTGATTGATTTTTTCAATGTCTGTAAGAAATACCTGATGTCTTCAGATGATATTTTGGAAAAAATATACTGCGCCCCAATCGCAAGAATCTCATGATTACACGAATTCACGTGATAGAATATAATAGGTTGATGTCTGTCTCTGTTTGCTTCCGGTTTTCAAAAATTCCAATTGGTTGAATAGTTCAATTTAGATCGCATGTATTCATGGATAGCCTGCTCGCTGCAGGACTGGGTAATATTGCGAAATTGGAAAATCAGCATATTTTGCTGCGTGGTTATAGAAGTGCTAAAATGATCCCATGACTCCTGGGAAAAATCAAGGAATAGCTCTATATATTGACATAATAACCTTAATTGATTTGAAAATTCAATTCGAAAAGTTATTCGATAGATATTGCTTTTTGATTGTTGTTTTCTATGTCTGTAAGAAGTACCTGATGTCTTTAGCGGATATTTCGGGAAAAATATACTGCGCCTCAATCGCACGAATCTCATGATTACACGAATTCATGTAATAACATATGAGAGGTTGATTTCTGTCTCTGTTCGCTTTCGGTTTTTTGAAATTTCAATTCGCTGAACATTTCAATTTAGATCGCATGTATTCATGAATAACTTGCTCGCTGCAGGACTGGGTAATATTTTGAGATTCAAAAATCAGCATATTTTACTGCGTTGTTATAGGAGTGCTAAAATGATCTTATGACTCCTGGGAAAAATCAAGGAATGGCTCTATATATTGACATAATAACGTTAACTGATTTGAAAATTCAATTTGAAAAACTATTCTATAGAGATTGCATTTCGATTGATGTTTTCAATTTCTGTAAGAAATACCTGATGTCTTCAGATGATATTTCGGGAAAAATATACTGCGCCCCAATCGCAAGAATCTCATAATTACACGAATTCACGTGATAGAATATAATAGGTTGATTTCTGTCTTTGTTCGCTTTCGGTTTTTGAAAATTCAAATTGGCTGAATAGTTCAATTAAGATCGCATGTATTCATGGATAGCCTGCTCGCTGCAGAACTGGGTAATATTGCGAAATTGAAAAATCAGCATATTTTACTGCGTAGTTATAGGAGTGCTGAAATGATCTCATGACTCCCGGGGAAAATCAAGGAATGGCTCTATATATTGACATAATAACGTTAATTGATTTTAAAATTCAATTCGAAAAGTTATTCGATTGAGATTGCATTTTGATTGTTGTTTCCAATGTCTGTAAAAAATACCTGATGTCATCAGATAATATTTCGAGGAAAATATACTGCGCCCCAATCGCAAGAATTTCATTGTTACACGAATTCACGTGATAGAATATGAGAGGTTGATTTCCGTATCTTTTCGCTTTCGGTTATTTAAAATATTAATTCGCTGAATAGTTAAATTTAGATCGCAAGTATTCATGGATAACCTGCCCGCTACAGAACTTGGTAATATTGCAAAATTGAAAAATCAGCATATTTTGCTGCGTGGTTACGAGAGTGCTGAACCAAATTTATGACTCCTGGGAAAAATCAAGATGTAGCTCTATACCTTGACATAATAACGTTAATTGATTTGAAAATTTAATTCGAAAAGTTATTTTATTGAGATTGAATTTTGATTGTTGTTTTCAATGTCTGTAAGAAGTACCTGATGTCTTTAGCGGATATTTCGGGAAAAATATACTGCGCCTCAATCGCAAGAATCTCATGAGTACACGAATTCATGTTATAGAATATGAGAGGTTGATTTCTGTCTCTGTTCGCTTTCGGTTTTTTAAAAATTCAATTCGCTGGACAGTTCAATTTAGATCGCATGTATTCATGAATAACTTGCTCGCTGAAGGACTGGGTAATAGTGTGAGATTCAAAAATCAGCATATTTTGCTGCGTTGTTATAGGAGTGCTAAAATGATCTTATGACTCCTGGGAAAAATCAAGGAATGGCTCTATATATAGAGACCTAATAACGTTAATTGATTCCAAAATTTAATTCGAAAAGTTATTCTATTGAGATTGCATTTTGATTGTCTTTTTCAATGTCTGTAAGAAATACCTGATGTCTTCAAATGATATTTCGGGAAAAATATACTGCGCCCCAATCGCTAGAATCTCATGTTTACACGAATTCACGTGATAGAATATCATAGGTTGATTTCTGTCTCTGTTCGCTTTCGGTTTTTTAAAATTTCAATTAGCTGAATAGTTCAATTTAGATCGCATGTATCCATGGATAGCCTGCTCGCTGCAAGACTGGGTAATATTGCGAAATTGAAAAATTAGCATATTTTGCTGCGTAGTCATAAGAGTGCTAAAATGATCTCATGACTCCTGGGAACAATCAAGGAATAGCTCTATATATTGACATTATAACCTTAATTGATTTAAAAATTTAATGCGAAGAGTTATTCGATTGAGATTGCATTTTGATTGTTGTTTTCAATGTCTGTAAAAAATACCTGATGTCATCAGACGATATTTCGAGGAAAATATACTGCGCTCCAATCGCAAGAATTTCATGATTACACGAAGTCACGTGATAGAATATAAGAGGTTGATTTCTGTCTCTGTTCGCTTTCGGTTTTTTAAAATTTCAATTGGCTGAACAGTTCAATTTAGATCGCATGTATTCATGAATAACTTGCTCGCTGCAGGACTGGGTAATATTGTGAGATTGAAAAAGCAGCATATTTTGCTGCGTGGTTACAAGAGTGCTGAAACAAATTCATGACTCCTGGGAAAAATCAAGGAGTAGCTCTATACTTTGACATAATAACGTTAATTGATTTGAAAATTTAATTCGAAAAGTTATTTTATTGAGATTGCATTTTGATTGTTGTTTTCAATGTCTGTAAGAAGTACCTGATGTCTTTAGCGGATATTTCGGGAAAAATATACTGCGCCCCAATCGCAAGAATCTCATGATTACACGAATTCACGTGATAGAATATAATAGGTTGATTTCTGTCTCTGTTCGCTTTCGGTTTTTTAAAATTTCAATTCGCTGAACAGTTCAATTTAGATCGCATGTCTTCATGAATAACTTGCTCGCTGCAGGACTGGGTAATTTTGTGAGATTAAAAAATTAGCATATTCAGCTGCGTGGTTATAGGAGTGCTAAAATGATCTCATGACTCCTGGGAAAAATCAAGGAATGGCTCAATATATTGACATAATAACGTTAACTGTCTTGAAAATTTAATTTGAAAAACTATTCTATTGAGATTGCATTTTGATTGATGTTTTCAATTTCTGTAAGAAATACCTGATGTCTTCAGATGATATTTCGGGAAAAATATACAGCGCCCCAATCGCAAGAATCTCATGATTACACGAATTCACGTAATACAATATAAGAGGTTGATGTCTGTCTCTTTTCGCTTTCGGTTTTCTAAAATTTCAATTGGCTGAATAGTTCAATTTAGATCGCATGTATTCATGGATAGCCTGCTCACTGCAGGACTGAGTAATATTGCGAAATTGAAAAATTAGCATATATTGCTGCGTGGTTATAGGAGTGCTAAAATGATCTAATGACTCCCGGGGAAAATCAAGGAATGGCTCTATATATTGACATAATAACGTTAATTGATATAAAAATTCAATTCGAAAAGTTATTCGATAGATATTGCTTTTTGATTGTTGTTTTCTATGTCTGTAAGAAGTACCTGATGTCTTTAGCGGATATTTCGGGAAAAATATACTGCGCCTCAATCGCACGAATCTCATGATTACACGAATTCATGTAATAACATATGAGAGGTTGATTTCTGTCTCTGTTCGCTTTCGGTTTTTTAAAATTTCAATTCGCTGAACATTTCAATTTAGATCGCATGTATTCATGAATAACTTGCTCGCTGCAGGACTGGGTAATATTTTGAGATTCAAAAATCAGCATATTTTACTGCGTTGTTATAGGAGTGCTAAAATGATCTTATGACTCCTGGGAAAAATCAAGGAATGGCTCTATATATTGACATAATAACGTTAACTGATTTGAAAATTCAATTTGAAAAACTATTCTATAGAGATTGCATTTCGATTGATGTTTTCAATTTCTGTAAGAAATACCTGATGTCTTCAGATGATATTTCGGGAAAAATATACTGCGCCCCAATCGCAAGAATCTCATAATTACACGAATTCACGTGATAGAATATAATAGGTTGATTTCTGTCTTTGTTCGCTTTCGGTTTTTGAAAATTCAAATTGGCTGAATAGTTCAATTAAGATCGCATGTATTCATGGATAGCCTGCTCGCTGCAGAACTGGGTAATATTGCGAAATTGAAAAATCAGCATATTTTACTGCGTAGTTATAGGAGTGCTGAAATGATCTCATGATTCCCGGGGAAAATCAAGGAATGGCTCTATATATTGACATAATAACGTTAATTGATTTTAAAATTCAATTCGAAAAGTTATTCGATTGAGATTGCATTTTGATTGTTGTTTCCAATGTCTGTAAAAAATACCTGATGTCATCAGATAATATTTCGAGGAAAATATACTGCGCCCCAATCGCAAGAATTTCATTGTTACACGAATTCACGTGATAGAATATGAGAGGTTGATTTCCGTATCTTTTCGCTTTCTGTTATTTAAAATATTAATTCGCTGAATAGTTAAATTTAGATCGCAAGTATTCATGGATAACCTGCCCGCTACAGAACTTGGTAATATTGCAAAATTGAAAAATCAGCATATTTTGCTGCGTGGTTACGAGAGTGCTGAACCAAATTTATGACTCCTGGGAAAAATCAAGATGTAGCTCTATACCTTGACATAATAACGTTAATTGATTTGAAAATTTAATTCGAAAAGTTATTTTATTGAGATTGAATTTTGATTGTTGTTTTCAATGTCTGTAAGAAGTACCTGATGTCTTTAGCGGATATTTCGGGAAAAATATACTGCGCCTCAATCGCAAGAATCTCATGAGTACACGAATTCATGTTATAGAATATGAGAGGTTGATTTCTGTCTCTGTTCGCTTTCGGTTTTTTAAAAATTCAATTCGCTGGACAGTTCAATTTAGATCGCATGTATTCATGAATAACTTGCTCGCTGAAGGACTGGGTAATAGTGTGAGATTCAAAAATCAGCATATTTTGCTGCGTTGTTATAGGAGTGCTAAAATGATCTTATGACTCCTGGGAAAAATCAAGGAATGGCTCTATATATAGAGACCTAATAACGTTAATTGATTCCAAAATTTAATTCGAAAAGTTATTCTATTGAGATTGCATTTTGATTGTCTTTTTCAATGTCTGTAAGAAATACCTGATGTCTTCAAATGATATTTCGGGAAAAATATACTGCGCCCCAATCGCTAGAATCTCATGTTTACACGAATTCACGTGATAGAATATCATAGGTTGATTTCTGTCTCTGTTCGCTTTCGGTTTTTTAAAATTTCAATTAGCTGAATAGTTCAATTTAGATCGCATGTATCCATGGATAGCCTGCTCGCTGCGGGACTGGGTAATATTGCGAAATCGAAAAATGAGCATATTTAGCTGCGTGGTTATGAGAGTGCTAAATTGATCTTATGACTCCTGGGAAAAATCAAGGAATGGCTCTATATATTGACATAATAACCTTAATTGATTTGAAAATTCAATTCGAAAAGTTATTCGATTGAGATTGCATTTTGATTGTTGTTTTCAATGTCTGTAAAAAATACCTGATGTCATCAGATGATATTTCGAAAAAAATGTACTGCGCCCTAATCGCAAGAATTTCATGATTACACGAATTCACGTGATAGAATATGAGAGGTTGATTTCCGTCTCTGTTCGCTTTCGGTTTTTTAAAATTTCAATTAGCTGAATAGTTCAATTTAGGTCGCATGTATTCATGGATAGCCTGCTCGCTGCAGGACTGGGTAATATTGCGAAATTGAAAAATTAGAATATTTTGCTGCGTGGTTATGAGAGTGCTAAAATGATCTCATGACTCCTGGGAAAAATCAAGAAATGGCTCTATATATTGACATAATAACCTTTATTGATTTGAAAATTCAATTCGAAAAGTTATTCGATTGAGATTGCATTTTGATTGTCTTTTTCAATGTCTGTAAGAAATACCTGATGTCTTTAGCGGATATTTCGGGATAAATATACTGCGCCTCAATCGCAAGAATCTCATGATTACACGAATTCATGTAATAGAATATGAGAGGTTGATTTCTGTCCTTGTTCGCTTTCGGTTTTTTAAAATTTCAATTCGCTGAACAGTTCAATTTAGATCGCATGTATTCATGAATAACTTGCTCGCTGCAGGACTGGGTAATATTGTGAGATCGAAAAATCAGCATATTTTGCTGCGTGGTTATAGGAGTGCTAAAATAATCTTATGACTCCTGGGAAAAATCAAGGAATGGCTCTATATATTGAAATAATAACGTTAACTGATTTGAAAATTCAATTTGAAAAACTATTCTATTGAGATTGCATTTTGATTGATGTTTTCAATGTCTGTAAGAAATACCTGATGTCTTCTGATGATATTTCGGGAAAAATATACTGCGCCTCAATCGCAAGAATCTCATGATTACACGAATTCATGTAATAGAATATAAGAGGTTGATTTCTGTCTCTGTTCGCTTTCGGTTTTTTAAAATTTCAATTGGCTAAATAGTTGAATTGAGATCGCATGTATTCATTGATAACCTGCTCGCTGCAGGACTGAGTAAGATTGTGAGATTGAAAAATCAGCATATTTTGCTGCGTGGTTATGAGAGTGCTAAAATGATCTCATGACTCTTGGGAAAAATCAAGGAATGGCTCTATATATTGACATAATAACCTTAATTGATTTGAAAATTCAATTCGAAAAGTTATTCGATTGAGATTGCATTTTGATTGTTGTTTTCAATGTCTGTAGATAATACCTGATGTCATCAGATGATATTTCGAGGAAAATATACTGCTCCCCAATCGCAAGAATTTCATGATTACACGAATTCACGTGATAGAATATAAGAAGTTGATTTCCGTATCCATTCGCTGTCGGTTATTAAAAATTTTAATTCGCTGAATAGTTAAATTTGGATCGCGAGTATTCATGGATAACTTGCCCGCTACAGAACTTAGTAATATTGCAAAATTGAAAAATCAGCATATTTTGCTGCGTGGTTACAAGAGTGCTGAAACATATTCATGACTCCTGGGAAAAATCAAGAAGTAGCTCTATACCTTGACATAATAATGTTAATTGATTTGAAAATTTAATTCGAAAAGTTATTTTATTGAGATTGCATTTTAATTGTTGTTTTCAATGTCTGTAAGAAGTACCTGATTTCTTTAGTGGATATTTTGGGAAAAATATACTGCGCCTCAATCGCAAGAATCTCATGATTACACGAATTCATGTAATAGAATATGAGAGGTTGATTTCTGTCTCTGTTCGCTTTCGGTTTTTGAATATTTCAATCGGCTGCATAGTTCAATTTAGATCGCATTTATTCATGGATAGCCTGCTCGCTGCGGGACTGGGTAATATTGCGAAATCGAAAAATGAGCATATTTAGCTGCGTGGTTATGAGAGTGCTAAATTGATCTTATGACTCCTGGGAAAAATCAAGGAATGGCTCTATATATTGACATAATAACCTTAATTGATTTGAAAATTCAATTCGAAAAGTTATTCGATTGAGATTGCATTTTGATTGTTGTTTTCAATGTCTGTAAAAAATACCTGATGTCATCAGATGATATTTCGAAAAAAATGTACTGCGCCCTAATCGCAAGAATTTCATGATTACACGAATTCACGTGATAGAATATGAGAGGTTGATTTCTGTCTCTGTTCGCTTTCGGTTTTTTAAAATTTCAATTAGCTGAATAGTTCAATTTAGGTCGCATGTATTCATGGATAGCCTGCTCGCTGCAGGACTGGGTAATATTGCGAAATTGAAAAATTAGAATATTTTGCTGCGTGGTTATGAGAGTGCTAAAATGATCTCATGACTCCTGGGAAAAATCAAGAAATGGCTCTATATATTGACATAATAACCTTTATTGATTTGAAAATTCAATTCGAAAAGTTATTCGATTGAGATTGCATTTTGATTGTCTTTTTCAATGTCTGTAAGAAATACCTGATGTCTTCAGCGGATATTTCGGGATAAATATACTGCGCCTCAATCGCAAGAATCTCATGATTACACGAATTCATGTAATAGAATATGAGAGGTTGATTTCTGTCCTTGTTCGCTTTCGGTTTTTTAAAATTTCAATTCGCTGAACAGTTCAATTTAGATCGCATGTATTCATGAATAACTTGCTCGCTGCAGGACTGGGTAATATTGTGAGATCGAAAAATCAGCATATTTTGCTGCGTGGTTATAGGAGTGCTAAAATAATCTTATGACTCCTGGGAAAAATCAAGGAATGGCTCTATATATTGAAATAATAACGTTAACTGATTTGAAAATTCAATTTGAAAAACTATTCTATTGAGATTGCATTTTGATTGATGTTTTCAATGTCTGTAAAAAATACCTGATGTCATCCGATGATATTTGGAGGAAAATATACTGCGCCCTAATCGCAAGAATTTCATGATTACACGAATTCATGTAATAGAATATAATAGGTTGATTTCTGTCTATGTTCGCTTTCGGTTTTTAAGATTTTCAATTGGCTGAACAGTTCAATTTAGATCGCATGTATTCATGAATAACTTGCTCGCTGCAGGACTGGGTAATATTTAGAGATTAAAATATCAGCATATTTTGCTGCGTGGTTGTAGGAGTAATAAAATGATCTCATGACTCCTGGGAAAAATCAAGGAATGGCTCTATATATAGACCTAATAACGTTAATTGATTCCAAAATTTAATTCGAAAGGTTATTCTATTGAGATTTTATTTTGATTGATTTTTTCAATGTCTGTAAGAAATACCTGATGTCTTCAGATGATATTTTGGAAAAAATATACTGCGCCCCAATCGCAAGAATCTCATGATTACACGAATTCACGTGATAGAATATAATAGGTTGATGTCTGTCTCTGTTTGCTTCCGGTTTTCAAAAATTCCAATTGGTTGAATAGTTCAATTTAGATCGCATGTATCCATGGATAGCCTGCTCGCTGCAAGACTGGGTAATATTGCGGAATTGAAAAATAAGCATATTTTGCTGCGTAGTCATAAGAGTGCTAAAATGATCTCATGACTCCTAGGAACAATCAAGGAATAGCTCTATATATTGACATAATAACCTTAATTGATTTGAAAATTTAATTCGAAGAGTTATTCGATTAAGATTGCATTTTGATTGTTGTTTTCAATGTCTGTAAAAAATACCTGATGTCATCAGATGATATTTCGAGGAAAATATACTGCGCCCCAATCGCAAGAATTTCATGATTACACGAATTCATGTAATAGAATATAATAGGTTGATTTCTGTCTCTGTTCGCTTTCGGTTTTTTAAAATTTCAATTGGCTGAACAGTTCAATTTAGATCGCATGTATTCATGAATAACTTGCTCGCTGCAGGACTGGGTAATATTTAGAGATTAAAAAATCAGCATATTTTGCTGCGTGGTTGTAGGAGTGCTAAAATGATCTCATGACTCCTGGGAAAAATCAAGGAATGGCTCTATATATAGACCTAATAACGTTAATTGATTCCAAAATTCAATTCGAAAGGTTATTCTATTGAGATTTTATTTTGATTGATTTTTTCAATGTCTGTAAGAAATACCTGATGTCTTCAGATGATATTTTGGAAAAAATATACTGCGCCCCAATCGCAAGAATCTCATGATTACACGAATTCACGTGATAGAATATAATAGGTTGATGTCTGTCTCTGTTTGCTTCCGGTTTTCAAAAATTCCAATTGGTTGAATAGTTCAATTTAGATCGCATGTATTCATGGATAGCCTGCTCGCTGCAGGACTGGGTAATATTGCGAAATTGGAAAATCAGCATATTTTGCTGCGTGGTTATAGAAGTGCTAAAATGATCCCATGACTCCTGGGAAAAATCAAGGAATAGCTCTATATATTGACATAATAACCTTAATTGATTTGAAAATTCAATTCGAAAAGTTATTCGATAGATATTGCTTTTTGATTGTTGTTTTCTATGTCTGTAAGAAGTACCTGATGTCTTTAGCGGATATTTCGGGAAAAATATACTGCGCCTCAATCGCACGAATCTCATGATTACACGAATTCATGTAATAACATATGAGAGGTTGATTTCTGTCTCTGTTCGCTTTCGGTTTTTTGAAATTTCAATTCGCTGAACATTTCAATTTAGATCGCATGTATTCATGAATAACTTGCTCGCTGCAGGACTGGGTAATATTTTGAGATTCAAAAATCAGCATATTTTACTGCGTTGTTATAGGAGTGCTAAAATGATCTTATGACTCCTGGGAAAAATCAAGGAATGGCTCTATATATTGACATAATAACGTTAACTGATTTGAAAATTCAATTTGAAAAACTATTCTATAGAGATTGCATTTCGATTGATGTTTTCAATTTCTGTAAGAAATACCTGATGTCTTCAGATGATATTTCGGGAAAAATATACTGCGCCCCAATCGCAAGAATCTCATAATTACACGAATTCACGTGATAGAATATAATAGGTTGATTTCTGTCTTTGTTCGCTTTCGGTTTTTGAAAATTCAAATTGGCTGAATAGTTCAATTAAGATCGCATGTATTCATGGATAGCCTGCTCGCTGCAGAACTGGGTAATATTGCGAAATTGAAAAATCAGCATATTTTACTGCGTAGTTATAGGAGTGCTGAAATGATCTCATGACTCCCGGGGAAAATCAAGGAATGGCTCTATATATTGACATAATAACGTTAATTGATTTTAAAATTCAATTCGAAAAGTTATTCGATTGAGATTGCATTTTGATTGTTGTTTCCAATGTCTGTAAAAAATACCTGATGTCATCAGATAATATTTCGAGGAAAATATACTGCGCCCCAATCGCAAGAATTTCATTGTTACACGAATTCACGTGATAGAATATGAGAGGTTGATTTCCGTATCTTTTCGCTTTCGGTTATTTAAAATATTAATTCGCTGAATAGTTAAATTTAGATCGCAAGTATTCATGGATAACCTGCCCGCTACAGAACTTGGTAATATTGCAAAATTGAAAAATCAGCATATTTTGCTGCGTGGTTACGAGAGTGCTGAACCAAATTTATGACTCCTGGGAAAAATCAAGATGTAGCTCTATACCTTGACATAATAACGTTAATTGATTTGAAAATTTAATTCGAAAAGTTATTTTATTGAGATTGAATTTTGATTGTTGTTTTCAATGTCTGTAAGAAGTACCTGATGTCTTTAGCGGATATTTCGGGAAAAATATACTGCGCCTCAATCGCAAGAATCTCATGAGTACACGAATTCATGTTATAGAATATGAGAGGTTGATTTCTGTCTCTGTTCGCTTTCGGTTTTTTAAAAATTCAATTCGCTGGACAGTTCAATTTAGATCGCATGTATTCATGAATAACTTGCTCGCTGAAGGACTGGGTAATAGTGTGAGATTCAAAAATCAGCATATTTTGCTGCGTTGTTATAGGAGTGCTAAAATGATCTTATGACTCCTGGGAAAAATCAAGGAATGGCTCTATATATAGAGACCTAATAACGTTAATTGATTCCAAAATTTAATTCGAAAAGTTATTCTATTGAGATTGCATTTTGATTGTCTTTTTCAATGTCTGTAAGAAATACCTGATGTCTTCAAATGATATTTCGGGAAAAATATACTGCGCCCCAATCGCTAGAATCTCATGTTTACACGAATTCACGTGATAGAATATCATAGGTTGATTTCTGTCTCTGTTCGCTTTCGGTTTTTTAAAATTTCAATTAGCTGAATAGTTCAATTTAGATCGCATGTATCCATGGATAGCCTGCTCGCTGCAAGACTGGGTAATATTGCGAAATTGAAAAATTAGCATATTTTGCTGCGTAGTCATAAGAGTGCTAAAATGATCTCATGACTCCTGGGAACAATCAAGGAATAGCTCTATATATTGACATTATAACCTTAATTGATTTAAAAATTTAATGCGAAGAGTTATTCGATTGAGATTGCATTTTGATTGTTGTTTTCAATGTCTGTAAAAAATACCTGATGTCATCAGACGATATTTCGAGGAAAATATACTGCGCTCCAATCGCAAGAATTTCATGATTACACGAAGTCACGTGATAGAATATAAGAGGTTGATTTCTGTCTCTGTTCGCTTTCGGTTTTTTAAAATTTCAATTGGCTGAACAGTTCAATTTAGATCGCATGTATTCATGAATAACTTGCTCGCTGCAGGACTGGGTAATATTGTGAGATTGAAAAAGCAGCATATTTTGCTGCGTGGTTACAAGAGTGCTGAAACAAATTCATGACTCCTGGGAAAAATCAAGGAGTAGCTCTATACTTTGACATAATAACGTTAATTGATTTGAAAATTTAATTCGAAAAGTTATTTTATTGAGATTGCATTTTGATTGTTGTTTTCAATGTCTGTAAGAAGTACCTGATGTCTTTAGCGGATATTTCGGGAAAAATATACTGCGCCCCAATCGCAAGAATCTCATGATTACACGAATTCACGTGATAGAATATAATAGGTTGATTTCTGTCTCTGTTCGCTTTCGGTTTTTTAAAATTTCAATTCGCTGAACAGTTCAATTTAGATCGCATGTCTTCATGAATAACTTGCTCGCTGCAGGACTGGGTAATTTTGTGAGATTAAAAAATTAGCATATTCAGCTGCGTGGTTATAGGAGTGCTAAAATGATCTCATGACTCCTGGGAAAAATCAAGGAATGGCTCAATATATTGACATAATAACGTTAACTGTCTTGAAAATTTAATTTGAAAAACTATTCTATTGAGATTGCATTTTGATTGATGTTTTCAATTTCTGTAAGAAATACCTGATGTCTTCAGATGATATTTCGGGAAAAATATACAGCGCCCCAATCGCAAGAATCTCATGATTACACGAATTCACGTAATACAATATAAGAGGTTGATGTCTGTCTCTTTTCGCTTTCGGTTTTCTAAAATTTCAATTGGCTGAATAGTTCAATTTAGATCGCATGTATTCATGGATAGCCTGCTCACTGCAGGACTGAGTAATATTGCGAAATTGAAAAATTAGCATATATTGCTGCGTGGTTATAGGAGTGCTAAAATGATCTAATGACTCCCGGGGAAAATCAAGGAATGGCTCTATATATTGACATAATAACGTTAATTGATATAAAAATTCAATTCGAAAAGTTATTCGATAGATATTGCTTTTTGATTGTTGTTTTCTATGTCTGTAAGAAGTACCTGATGTCTTTAGCGGATATTTCGGGAAAAATATACTGCGCCTCAATCGCACGAATCTCATGATTACACGAATTCATGTAATAACATATGAGAGGTTGATTTCTGTCTCTGTTCGCTTTCGGTTTTTTAAAATTTCAATTCGCTGAACATTTCAATTTAGATCGCATGTATTCATGAATAACTTGCTCGCTGCAGGACTGGGTAATATTTTGAGATTCAAAAATCAGCATATTTTACTGCGTTGTTATAGGAGTGCTAAAATGATCTTATGACTCCTGGGAAAAATCAAGGAATGGCTCTATATATTGACATAATAACGTTAACTGATTTGAAAATTCAATTTGAAAAACTATTCTATAGAGATTGCATTTCGATTGATGTTTTCAATTTCTGTAAGAAATACCTGATGTCTTCAGATGATATTTCGGGAAAAATATACTGCGCCCCAATCGCAAGAATCTCATAATTACACGAATTCACGTGATAGAATATAATAGGTTGATTTCTGTCTTTGTTCGCTTTCGGTTTTTGAAAATTCAAATTGGCTGAATAGTTCAATTAAGATCGCATGTATTCATGGATAGCCTGCTCGCTGCAGAACTGGGTAATATTGCGAAATTGAAAAATCAGCATATTTTACTGCGTAGTTATAGGAGTGCTGAAATGATCTCATGATTCCCGGGGAAAATCAAGGAATGGCTCTATATATTGACATAATAACGTTAATTGATTTTAAAATTCAATTCGAAAAGTTATTCGATTGAGATTGCATTTTGATTGTTGTTTCCAATGTCTGTAAAAAATACCTGATGTCATCAGATAATATTTCGAGGAAAATATACTGCGCCCCAATCGCAAGAATTTCATTGTTACACGAATTCACGTGATAGAATATGAGAGGTTGATTTCCGTATCTTTTCGCTTTCTGTTATTTAAAATATTAATTCGCTGAATAGTTAAATTTAGATCGCAAGTATTCATGGATAACCTGCCCGCTACAGAACTTGGTAATATTGCAAAATTGAAAAATCAGCATATTTTGCTGCGTGGTTACGAGAGTGCTGAACCAAATTTATGACTCCTGGGAAAAATCAAGATGTAGCTCTATACCTTGACATAATAACGTTAATTGATTTGAAAATTTAATTCGAAAAGTTATTTTATTGAGATTGAATTTTGATTGTTGTTTTCAATGTCTGTAAGAAGTACCTGATGTCTTTAGCGGATATTTCGGGAAAAATATACTGCGCCTCAATCGCAAGAATCTCATGAGTACACGAATTCATGTTATAGAATATGAGAGGTTGATTTCTGTCTCTGTTCGCTTTCGGTTTTTTAAAAATTCAATTCGCTGGACAGTTCAATTTAGATCGCATGTATTCATGAATAACTTGCTCGCTGAAGGACTGGGTAATAGTGTGAGATTCAAAAATCAGCATATTTTGCTGCGTTGTTATAGGAGTGCTAAAATGATCTTATGACTCCTGGGAAAAATCAAGGAATGGCTCTATATATAGAGACCTAATAACGTTAATTGATTCCAAAATTTAATTCGAAAAGTTATTCTATTGAGATTGCATTTTGATTGTCTTTTTCAATGTCTGTAAGAAATACCTGATGTCTTCAAATGATATTTCGGGAAAAATATACTGCGCCCCAATCGCTAGAATCTCATGTTTACACGAATTCACGTGATAGAATATCATAGGTTGATTTCTGTCTCTGTTCGCTTTCGGTTTTTTAAAATTTCAATTAGCTGAATAGTTCAATTTAGATCGCATGTATCCATGGATAGCCTGCTCGCTGCAAGACTGGGTAATATTGCGAAATTAAAAAATTAGCATATTTTGCTGCGTAGTCATAAGAGTGCTAAAATGATCTCATGACTCCTGGGAACAATCAAGGAATAGCTCTATATATTGACATTATAACCTTAATTGATTTAAAAATTTAATGCGAAGAGTTATTCGATTGAGATTGCATTTTGATTGTTGTTTTCAATGTCTGTAAAAAATACCTGATGTCATCAGACGATATTTCGAGGAAAATATACTGCGCTCCAATCGCAAGAATTTCATGATTACACGAAGTCACGTGATAGAATATAAGAGGTTGATTTCTGTCTCTGTTCGCTTTCGGTTTTTTAAAATTTCAATTGGCTGAACAGTTCAATTTAGATCGCATGTATTCATGAATAACTTGCTCGCTGCAGGACTGGGTAATATTGTGAGATTGAAAAAGCAGCATATTTTGCTGCGTGGTTACAAGAGTGCTGAAACAAATTCATGACTCCTGGGAAAAATCAAGGAGTAGCTCTATACCTTGACATAATAACGTTAATTGATTTGAAAATTTAATTCGAAAAGTTATTTTATTGAGATTGCATTTTGATTGTTGTTTTCAATGTCTGTAAGAAGTACCTGATGTCTTTAGCGGATATTTCGGGAAAAATATACTGCGCCCCAATCGCAAGAATCTCATGATTACACGAATTCACGTGATAGAATATAATAGGTTGATTTCTGTCTCTGTTCGCTTTCGGTTTTTTAAAATTTCAATTCGCTGAACAGTTCAATTTAGATCGCATGTCTTCATGAATAACTTGCTCGCTGCAGGACTGGGTAATATTGTGAGATTAAAAAATCAGCATATTTAGCTGCGTGGTTATAGGAGTGCTAAAATGATCTCATGACTCCTGGGAAAAATCAAGGAATGGCTCAATATATTGACATAATAACGTTAACTGTCTTGAAAATTTAATTTGAAAAACTATTCTATTGAGATTGCATTTTGATTGATGTTTTCAATTTCTGTAAGAAATACCTGATGTCTTCAGATGATATTTCGGGAAAAATATACTGCGCCCCAATCGCAAGAATCTCATGATTACACGAATTCACGTAATACAATATAAGAGGTTGATGTCTGTCTCTTTTCGCTTTCGGTTTTCTAAAATTTCAATTGGCTGAATAGTTCAATTTAGATCGCATGTATTCATGGATAGCCTGCTCACTGCAGGACTGAGTAATATTGCGAAATTGAAAAATTAGCATATATTGCTGCGTGGTTATAGGAGTGCTAAAATGATCTAATGACTCCCGGGGAAAATCAAGGAATGGCTCTATATATTGACATAATAACGTTAATTGATATAAAAATTCAATTCGAAAAGTTATTCGATTGAGATTGCATTTTGATTGTTGTTTTCAATGTCTGTAAAAAATACCTGATGTCAGCGGATGATATTTCGAGGAAAATGTACTGCGCCATAATCGCAAGAATTTCATGATTACACGAATTCACGTGATAGAATATAAGAGGTTGATTTCCGTATCTATTCGCTTTCGGTTATTTTAAATTTTAATTCGCTGAATAGTTAAATTTAGATCGCAAGTATTATGGATAACCTGCCCGCTACAGAACTTGGTAATATTGCAAAATTGAAAAATCAACATATTTTGCTGCGTGGTTACAAGAGTGCTGAAACAATTTCATGAATCCTGGGAAAAATCAAGGAGTAGCTCTATACCTTGACATAATAACGGTAATTGTTTTGAAAATTTAATTCGAAAAGTTATTTTATTGAGATTGCATTTTAATTGTTGTTTTCAATGTCTGTAAGAAGAACCTGATGTCTTTAGCGGATATTTTGGGAAAAATATACTGCGCTTCAATCGCAAGCATCTCATGATTACACGAATTCATGTAATAGAATATGAGAGGTTGATTTCTGTCTCTGTTCGCTTTCGGTTTTTTAAAATTTCAATTAGCTGAATTGTTCAATTAAGATCGCATGTATATATGGATAGCCTGGTCGCTGCAGGACTAGGTAATATTGCGAAATTAAAAAATTAGCATATTTTGCTGCGTGGTTATAAGACTGTTAAACGATCTCATGACTCCTGGGAAAAATCAAGGAATGGCTCTATATATTGACATAATAACCTTAATTGATTTGAAAATTCAATTCGAAAAGTTATTCGATTGAGATTGCATTCGGTTGTCTTTTTCAATTTCTGTAAGAAATTCCTGATGTCTTCAGATGATATTTCGTGAAAAATATACTGCGCCCCAATCGCAAGAATCTCATGATTACACGAATTCACGTGATAGAATATGATAGGTTGATTTCTGTCTCTGTTCGCTTTCGGTTTTTCAAAATTTCTATTCGCTAAACAGTTCAATTTGGATCGCATGTCTTCATGAATAACTTGCTCGCTGCAGGACTGGGTAATATTGTGAAATAAATAAATCAGCATATTTTGCTGCGTGGTTATAGAAGTACTAAAATGATTTCATGACTCCTGAAGAAAATTAAGGAATGGCTCTATACCTTGACATAATAACGTTAATTGATTTGAAAATTTAATTCGAAAAGTTATTTTATTGAGATTGCATTTGGATTGTTGTTTTCAATGTCTGTAAGAAGTACCTGATGTCTTTAGCGGATATTTCGGGAAAAATATACTGCGCCTCAATCGCAAGAAACTCATGATTATCCGAATTCATGTAATAGAATATGATAGGTTGATTTCTGTCTCTGTTCGCTTCCGGTTTTTTAAAATTTCAATTGGCTGAATTGTTCAATTTAGATCGCATGTATTCATGGATAACCTGCTGGCTGCAGGACTGGGTAATATTGTGAGATTGAAAAATCAGCATATTTTGCTGCGTGGTTATGAGAGTTCTAAAATGATCTCATGAATCCTGGGAAAAATCAAGGAATGGCTCTATGTATAGAGATCTAATAACGTTAATTGATTCCAAAATTAAATTCGAAAAGTTATTCTATTGAGATTGCATTTTCTATGTCTTTTTCAATGTCTGTAAGAAATACCTGATGTCTTCAGATGATATTTTGGAAAAAATATACTGCGCCCCAATCGCAAGAATCTCATGATTACACGAATTCACGTGATAGAATATAATAGGTTGATGTCTGTCTCTGTTTGCTTCCGGTTTTCAAAAATTCCAATTGGTTGAATAGTTCAATTTAGATCGCATGTATCCACGGATAGCCTGCTCGCTGCAGAATTGAGTAATATTGCGAAATTGAAAAATCAGCATATTTTGCTGCGTAGTTATAGAAGTGCTGAAATGATCTCATGACTGCCGGGGAAAATCAAGGAATGGCTCTATATATTGACATAATAACGTTAATTGATTTGAAAATTCAATTCGAAAAGTTATTCGATTGAGATTGCATTTTGATTGTTGTTTTCAATGTCTGTAAAAAATACCTGATGTCATCAGATGATATTTCGAGGAAAAAATACTGCGCCCTAATCGCAAGAATTTCATGATTACACGAATTCACGTGATAGAATATAAGAGGTTGATTTCCGTATCTATTCGCTGTCGGTTATTTAAAATTTTAATTCGCTGAATAGTTTAATTTAGATCGCAAGTATTCATGGATAACCTGCCCGCTACAGGACTGGATAATATTGTGAGATTCAAAAATCAGCATTTTTTGCTGCGTGGTTATAGGAGTGCTAAAATGATCTCATGACTCCCGGGGAAAATCAAAGAATTGCTCTATATATTGACATAATAACGTTGATTGATTTGAAAATTTAATTCGAAGAGTTATTCGATTGAGATTGCATTTTAATTGTTGTTTTCAATGTCTGTAAAAAATACCTGATGTCATCAGATGATATTTCGAGGAAAAAATACTGCGCCCCAATCGCAAGAATTTCATGATTACACGAATTCACGTGATAGAATATGAGAGGTTGATTTCCGTATCTTTTCGCTTTCTGTTATTTAAAATATCAATTCGCTTAATAGTTAACTTTAGATCGCATGTATTCATGAATAACTTGCTCGCTGCAGGACTGGGTAAAAGTGTGAGATTCAAAAATCAGCATATTTTGCTGCGTGGTTACGAGAGTGCTGAACCAAATTCATGACTCCTGGGAAAAATCAAGGAGTAGCTCTATACCTTGACATAATAACGTTAATTGATTTGAAAATTTAATTCGAAAAGTTATTTTATTGAGATTGCATTTTGATTGTTGTTTTCAATGTCTGTAAGAAGTACCTGATGTCTTTAGCGGATATTTCGGGAAAAATATACTGCGCCTCAATCGCAAGAATCTCATGAGTACACGAATTCATGTAATAGAATATGAGAGGTTGATTTCTGTCTCTGTTCGCTTTCGGTTTTTTAAAATTTCAATTCGCTGAACAGTTCAATTGAGATCGCATGTATTCATTGATTACCTGCTCGCTGCAGGACTGGGTGAGATTGTGAGATTGAAAAATCAGCATATTTTGCTGCGTGGTTATGAGAGTGCTAAAATGATCTCATGACTCCTGGGAAAAATCAAGGAATGGCTCTATATATAGAGACCTTTAAACGTTAATTGATTCCAAAATTTAATTCGAAAAGTTATTCTATTGAGATTGCATTTTGATTGTCCTTTTCAATGTCTGTAAGAAATACCTGATGTTTTCAGATGATATTTCGGAAAAAATATACTGCGCCCCAATCGCTAGAATCTCATGATTACACGAATTCACGTGATAGAATATCAGAGGTTGCTTTCTGTCTCTGTTCGCTTTCTTTTTTTTTAAATTTTAATTAGCTGAATAGTTCAATTAAGATCGCATGTATATATGGATAGCCTGCTCGCTGCAGGACTAGGTAATATTGCGAAGTTGAAAAATTAGCATATTTTGCTGCGTGGTTATAAGACTGCTAAAATGATCTCATGACTCCTGGGAAAAATCAAGGAATGGCTCTATATATTGACATAATAACCTTAATTGATTTGAAAATTCAATTCGAAAAGTTATTCGATTGAGATTGCATTTGGTTGTCTTTTTCAATGTCTGTAAGAAATTCCTGATGTCTTCAGATGATATTTCGTGAAAAATATACTGCGCCCTAATCGCAAGAATCTCATGATTACACGAATTCACGTAATAGAATATAATAGGTTGATTTCTGTCTCTGTTCGCTTTCGGTTTTTCAAAATTTCTATTCGCTAAACAGTTCAATTTAGATCGCATGTATTCATGAATAACTTGCTCGCTGCAGGACTGGGTAATATTGTGAGATAAATGAATGAGCATATTTTGCTGCGTGGTTATAGAAGTGCTAAAATGATCTCATGACTCCTGGGGAAAATCAAGGAATGGCTCTATATATTGACATAATAACGTTAACTGATTTGAAAATTCAATTTGAAAAACTATTCTATTGAGATTGCATTATAATTAATGTTTTCAATTTCTGTAAGAAATACCTGATGTCTTCAGATGATATTTCGGGAAAAATATACTGCGCCTCAATCGCAAGAATCTCATGATTACACGAATTCATGTAATAGAATATGAGAGGTTGATTTCTGTCTCTGTTCGCTTTCGGTTTTTTAAAATTTCAATTGGCTAAATAGTTCAATTGGGATCGCATGTATTCATTGATAACCTGCTCGCTGCAGGACTGGGTAAGATTGTGAGATTGAAAAATCAGCATATTTTGCTGCGTGGTTATGAGAGTGCTAAAATGATCTCATGACTCCTGGGAAAAATCAAGGACTGGCTCTATATATAGAGACCTAATAACGTTAATCGATTCCAAAATTTAATTCGAAAAGTTATTCTATTGAGATTGCATTTTGATTGTCTTTTTCAATGTCTGTAAGAAATACCTGATGTTTTCAGATGATATTTCGGAAAAAATTTACTGCGCCCCAATCGCTAGAATCTCATGATTACACGAATTCACGTGATAGAATATCATAGGTTGATTTCTGTCTCTGTTCGCTTTCGGTTTTTTAAAATTTCAATTCGCTGAATAGTTCAATTAAGATCGCATGTATATATGGATAGCCTGCTCGCTGCAGGACTAGGTAATATTGCGAAATTGAAAAATTTGCATATTTTGCTGCGTGGTTATAAGACTGCTAAAATGATCTCATGACTCCTGGGAAAAATCAAGGAATGGCTCTATATATTGCCATAATAACCTTAATTGATTTAAAAATTCAATTCGAAAAGTTATTCGATTGAGATTGCATTTAGTTGTCTTTTTCAATGTCTGTAAGAAATTCCTGATGTCTTCAGATGATATTTCGTGAAAAATATACTGCGCCCCAATCGCAAAAATCTCATGATTACACGAATTCACGTGATAGAATATAATAGGTTGATTTCTGTCTCTGTTCACTTTCGGTTTTTTAAAATTTCAATTGGCTGAATAGTTCAATTTAGATCGCATGTATTCAAGGATAACCTGCTCGCTGCAGGACTGGGTAATATTGTGAGATTGAAAAATCAGCATATTTTGCTGCGTGGTTATGAGAGTTCTAAAATGATCTCATGAATCCTGGGAAAAATCAAGGAATGGCTCTATATATAGAGACCTAATAACGTTAATTGATTCCAAAATTAAATTCGAAAAGTTATTCTATTGGAATTGCATTTTCATTGTCTTTTTCAATGTCTGTAGAAAATACCTGATGTCATCAGATGATCTTTCGAGGAAAATATACCGCGCCCCAATCGCAAGAATTTGATGATAACACGAATTCACGTGATAGAATATAAGAGGTTGATTTCCGTATCTGTTCGCTTTCGGTTATTTAAAATTTCAATTCGTTGAATACTTAAATTTAGATCGCAAGTATTTATTAACACCTGCCCGCTACAGGACTTAGTAATATTGCAAAATTGAAATCAGCATATTTTGCTGCGTGGTTATAAGAGTGCTGAAACAAATTCATGACTCCTGGGAAAAATCAAGGAGTAGCTCTATACCTTGACATAATAACGTTAATTGATTTGAAAATTTAAATCAAATAGTTATTTTATTCAGATTGCATTTTGATTGTTGTTTTCAATGTCTGTAAGAAGTACCTGATGTCTTTAGCGGATATTTCGGGAAAAATATACTGCGCCTCAATCGCAAGAATCTCATGATTACACGAATTCATGTAATAGAATATGAGAGGTTGATTTCTGTCTCTGTTCGCTTTCGGTTTTTTAAAATTTCAATAGGCTGAATAGTTCAATTTAGATCGCATGTATTCATGGATAACCTGCTCGCTGCAGGACTGGGTGATATTGTGAGATTAAAAATCAGCATATTTTGCTGCGTGGTTATAGGAGTGCTGAAATGATCTCATGACTCCTAGGAAAAATCAAGGAGTAGCTCTATACCTTCACATAATAACGTTAATTGATTGGAAAATTTAATTTGAAAAACTATTCTATTGAGATTGCATTTTGATTAATGTTTTCAATGTCTGTAAGAAATACCTGATGTCTTCAGATGATATTTCGGGAAAAATATACTGCGCCCCAATCGCAAGAATCTCATGATTACACGAATTCACGTAATACAATATAATAGGTTGATGTCTGTCTCTGTTCGCTTTCGGTTTTCTAAAATTTCAATTGGCTGAATGGTTTAATTTAGATCGCATGTATTCATGGATAGCCTGCTCGCTGCAGGACTGGGTAATATTGCGAAATTGAAAAATAAGTATATTTTGCTCCGTGGTTATAGGAGTGCTAAAATGATCTCATGACTCCTGGGGAAAATCAAGGAATGGCTCTATATATTGATATAATAACGTTAATTGATTTAAAAATTCAATTCGAAAAGTTATTCGATTGAGATTGCATTTGGTTGTCTTTTTCAATGTCTGTAAGAAATTCCTGATGTGTTCAGATGATATTTCGTGAAAAATATACTGCGCCCCAATCGCAAAAATCTCATGATTACACGAATTCACGTGATAGAATATAATAGGTTGATTTCTGTCTCTGTTCACTTTCTGTTTTTTAAAATTTCAATTGGCTGAATAGTTCAATTTAGATCGCATGTATTCAAGGATAACCTGCTCGCTGCAGGACTGGGTAATATTGTGAGATTGAAAAATCAGCATATTTTGCTGCGTGGTTATGAGAGTGCTAAAATGATCTCATGACTTCTGGGGAAAATTAAGGAATGGCTCTATATATTGACATAATAATGTTAATTGATTTGAAAATTCAATTCGAAAAGTGATTCGATTGAGATTGCATTTTGATTGTTGTTTTCAATGTCTGTAAGAAGTACCTGATGTCTTTAGCGGATATTTTGGAAAAAATATACTGCGCCTCAATCGCAAGAATCTCATGATTACACGAATTCATGTAATAGAATATGAGAGGTTGATTTCTGTCTCTGTTCGCTTTCGGTTTTTTAAAATTTCAATTGGCTGCATAGTTCAATTTAGATCGCATGTATTCATGGATAGCCTGCTCGCTGCAGGACTGGGTAATATTGTGAGATTAAAAAATCAGCATATTATGCTGCGTGGTTATAAGACTACTAAAATGATCTCATGACTCCTGGGAAAAATCAAGGAATGGCTCTATATATTGACATAATAACCTTAATTGATTTGAAAATTTAATTCGAAAAGTTATTCGATTGAGATTGCATTTGGTTGTCTTTTTGAATGTCTGTAAGAAATTCCTGATGTCTTCAGATGATATTTCGTGAAAAATATACTGCGCCCTAATCGCAAGAATCTCATGATTACACGAATTCACGTGATAGAATATAATAGGTTGATTTCTGTCTCTGTTCGCTTTCGGTTTTTCAAAATTTCTATTCGCTAAACAGTTCAATTTAGATCGCATGTCTTCATCAATAACTTGCTCGCTGCAGGACTGGGTAATATTGTGAGATAAATAAATGAGCATATTTTGCTGCGTGGTTATAGAAGTGCTAAAATGATCTCATGACTCCTGGGGAAAATCAAGGAATGGCTTTATATATTGACATAATAACGTTAACTGATTTGAAAATTCAATTTGAAAAACTCTTCTATTGAGATTGCATTATAATTGATGTTTTCAATTTCTGTAAGAAATACCTGATGTCTTCAGATAATATTTCGGGAAAAATATACTGCGCCTCAATCGCAAGAATCTCATGATTACACGAATTCATGTAATAGAATATGAGAGGTTGATTTCTGTCTCTGTTCGCTTTCGGTTTTTTAAAATTTCAATTGGCTAAATAGTTCAATTGAGATCGCATGTATTCATTGATAACCTGCTCGCTGCAGGACTGGGTAAGATTGTGAGATTGAAAAATCAGCATATTTTGCTGCGTGGTTATGAGAGTGCTAAAATGATCTCATGACTCCTGGGAAAAATCAAGGAATGGCTCTATATATAGAGACCTAATAACGTTAATTGATTCCAAAATTTAATTCGAAAAGTTATTTTATTGAGATTGCATTTTGATTGTCTTTTTCAATGTCTGTAAGAAATACCTGATGTTTTCAGATGATATTTCGGAAAAAATATACTGCGCCCCAATCGCTAGAATCTCATGATTACACGAATTCACGTGATAGAATATCATAGGTTGATTTCTGTCTCTGTTCGCTTTCGGTTTTTTAAAATTTTAATTAGCTGAATAGTTCAATTAAGATCGCATGTATATATGGATAGCCTGCTCGCTGCAGGACTAGGTAATATTGCGAAATTGAAAAATTAGCATATTTTGCTGCGTGGTTATAAGACTGCTAAAATGATCTCATGACTCCTGGGAAAAATCAAGGAATGGCTCTATATATTGACATAATAACCTTAATTGATTTGAAAATTCAATTCGAAAAGTTATTCGATTGAGATTGCATTTTGATTGTTGTTTTCAATGTCTGTAGATAATACCTGATGTCATCAGATGATATTTCGAGGAAAATATACTGCTCCCCAATCGCAAGAATTTCATGATTACACGAATTCACGTGATAGAATATAAGAGGTTGATTTCCGTATCTATTCGCTCTCGGTTATTAAAAATTTTAATTCGCTGAATAGTTAAATTTGGATCGCGAGTATTCATGGATAACTTGCCCGCTACAGAACTTAGTAATATTGCAAAATTGAAAAATCAGCATATTTTGCTGCGTGGTTACAAGAGTGCTGAAACATTTTCATGACTCCTGGGAAAAATCAAGAAGTAGCTCTATACCTTGACATAATAATGTTAATTGATTTGAAAATTTAATTCGAAAAGTTATTTTATTGAGATTGCATTTTAATTGTTGTTTTCAATGTCTGTAAGAAGTACCTGATTTCTTTAGCGGATATTTTGGGAAAAATATACTGCGCCTCAATCGCAAGAATCTCATGATTACACGAATTCATGTAATAGAATATGAGAGGTTGATTTCTGTCTCTGTTCGCTTTCGGTTTTTTAATATTTCAATCGGCTGCATAGTTCAATTTAGATCGCATTTATTCATGGATAGCCTGCTCGCTGCAGGACTGGGTAATATTGCGAAATCGAAAAATGAGCATATTTAGCTGCGTGGTTATGAGAGTGCTAAATTGATCTTATGACTCCTGGGAAAAATCAAGGAATGGCTCTATATATTGACATAATAACCTTAATTGATTTGAAAATTCAATTCGAAAAGTTATTCGATTGAGATTGCATTTTGATTGTTGTTTTCAATGTCTGTAAAAAATACCTGATGTCATCAGATGATATTTCGAAAAAAATGTACTGCGCCCTAATCGCAAGAATTTCATGATTACACGAATTCACGTGATAGAATATAATAGGTTGATTTCTGTCTCTGTTCGCTTTCGGTTTTTTAAAATTTCAATTAGCTGAATAGTTCAATTTAGGTCGCATGTATTCATGGATAGCCTGCTCGCTGCAGGACTGGGTAATATTGCGAAATTGAAAAATTAGCATATTTTGCTGCGTGGTTATGAGAGTGCTAAAATGATCTCATGACTCCTGGGAAAAATCAAGAAATGGCTCTATATATTGACATAATAACCTTTATTGATTTGAAAATTCAATTCGAAAAGTTATTCGATTGAGATTGCATTTTGATTGTCTTTTTCAATGTCTGTAAGAAATACCTGATGTTTTTAGCGGATATTTCGGGATAAATATACTGCGCCTCAATCGCAAGAATCTCATGATTACACGAATTCATGTAATAGAATATGAGAGGTTGATTTCTGTCCTTGTTCGCTTTCGGTTTTTTAAAATTTCAATTCGCTGAACAGTTCAATTTAGATCGCATGTATTCATGAATAACTTGCTCGCTGCAGGACTGGGTAATATTGTGAGATCAAAAAATCAGCATATTTTGCTGCGTGGTTATAGGAGTGCTAAAATAATGTTATGACTCCTGGGAAAAATCAAGGAATGGCTCTATATATTGAAATAATAACGTTAACTGATTTGAAAATTCAATTTGAAAAACTATTCTATTGAGATTGCATTTTGATTGATGTTTTCAATGTCTGTAAGAAATACCTGATGTCTTCTGATGATATTTCGGGAAAAATATACTGCGCCCCAATCGCAAGAATCTCATGATTACCCTTATTCGAGTGATAGAAATTAATAGGTTGATTTCTGTCTCTGTTCGCTTTCGGTTTTCTAAAATTTCAGTTGGCTGAATAGTTTAATTTAGATCGCATGTATTCATGAATAGCCTGCACGCTGCAGAACTGGGTAATATTGCGAAATTGAAAAATCAGCTTATTTTGCTGCGTGGTTATAGGAGTGCTAAAATGATCTCATGACTCCCGGGAAAATCAAGGAATGGCTCTATATATTGACATAATAACGTTCATTGATTTGAAAATTTATTTCGAAAAGTTATTCGATTGAGATTGCATTTTGATTGTTGTATTCAATATCTGTAAAAAATACATGATGTCATCAGATGATATTTCGAGGAAATCATACTGCGCCCGAATCGCAAGAAACTCATGATGACACGAATTCACGTGATAGAATATAAGAGGTTGATTTCCGTATCTTTTTGCTTTCGGTTATTTAAAATTTCAATTCGCTGAATAGTTGAATTTAGATCGCAAGTATTTATGGATAACCTGCCCGCTACAGGACTTAGTAATATTGCCAAATTGAAATCAGCATATTTTGCTGCGTGGTTATAAGAGTGCTGAAACAAATTCATGACTCCTGGGAAAAATCAAGGAGTAGCTCTATACCTTGACATAATAACGTTAATTGATTTGAAAATTTAATTCGAAAAGTTATTTTATTGAGTATGCATTTTGATTGTTGTTTTCAATGTCTGTAAGAAGTACCTGATGTCTTTAGCGGATATTTCGGGAAAAATATACTGCGCCTCAATCGCAAGAATCTCATGATTACACGAATTCATGTAATAGAATATGAGAGGTTGATTTCTGTCTCTGTTCGCTTTCGGTTTTTTAGAATTTTAATTGGCTGAATAGTTCAATATAGATCGCATGTATTCATGGATAATTTACTCGCTGCAGGACTGGGTAATATTGTGCTATTAAAAAATCAGCATATTTTGCTGCGTGGTTATAGGAGTGCTGAAAAGATCTCATGACTCCTGGGAAAAATCAAGGAATGGCTCTATATATTGACATAATAACGTTAACTGATTTGAAAATTCAATTTGAAAAACTATTCTATTGAGATTGCATTTTGATTGTTGTTTTCAATGTCTGTAAAAAATACCTGATGTCATCAGATGATATTTCGAGGAAAATATACTGCGCCCCAATCGCAAGAATTTCATGATTACACGAATTCACGTGATAGAATATAATAGGTTGATTTCTGTCTCTGTTCGCTTTCGGTTCTTTAAAATTTCAATTGGCTGAATAGTTCAATTAAGATCGCATGTATTTATGGATAGCCTTCTCGCTGCAGGACTGGGTAATATAGCGAAATTGAAAAATTAGCATATTTTGCTGCCTGGTTATAGGAGTGCTAACATGATCTCATAACTCCCGGGGAAAATCAAGGAATGGCTCTATATATTGACATAATAACGTTAATTGATTTGAAACTTCAATTCGAAAAGTTATTCGATTGAGATTGCATTTTGATTGTTGTTTTCAATGTCTGTAAAAAATACCTGATGTCATCCGATGATATTTGGAGGAAAATATACTGCGCCCTAATCGCAAGAATTTCATGATTACACGAATTCATGTAATAGAATATAATAGGTTGATTTCTGTCTATGTTCGCTTTCGGTTTTTAAGATTTTCAATTGGCTGAACAGTTCAATTTAGATCGCATGTATTCATGAATAACTTGCTCGCTGCAGGACTGGGTAATATTTAGAGATTAAAATATCAGCATATTTTGCTGCGTGGTTGTAGGAGTAATAAAATGATCTCATGACTCCTGGGAAAAATCAAGGAATGGCTCTATATATAGACCTAATAACGTTAATTGATTCCAAAATTTAATTCGAAAGGTTATTCTATTGAGATTTTATTTTGATTGATTTTTTCAATGTCTGTAAGAAATACCTGATGTCTTCAGATGATATTTTGGAAAAAATATACTGCGCCCCAATCGCAAGAATCTCATGATTACACGAATTCACGTGATAGAATATAATAGGTTGATGTCTGTCTCTGTTTGCTTCCGGTTTTCAAAAATTCCAATTGGTTGAATAGTTCAATTTAGATCGCATGTATCCATGGATAGCCTGCTCGCTGCAAGACTGGGTAATATTGCGGAATTGAAAAATTAGCATATTTTGCTGCGTAGTCATAAGAGTGCTAAAATGATCTCATGACTCCTAGGAACAATCAAGGAATAGCTCTATATATTGACATAATAACCTTAATTGATTTGAAAATTTAATTCGAAGAGTTATTCGATTAAGATTGCATTTTGATTGTTGTTTTCAATGTCTGTAAAAAATACCTGATGTCATCAGATGATATTTCGAGGAAAATATACTGCGCCCCAATCGCAAGAATTTCATGATTACACGAATTCATGTAATAGAATATAATAGGTTGATTTCTGTCTCTGTTCGCTTTCGGTTTTTTAAAATTTCAATTGGCTGAACAGTTCAATTTAGATCGCATGTATTCATGAATAACTTGCTCGCTGCAGGACTGGGTAATATTTAGAGATTAAAAAATCAGCATATTTTGCTGCGTGGTTGTAGGAGTGCTAAAATGATCTCATGACTCCTGGGAAAAATCAAGGAATGGCTCTATATATAGACCTAATAACGTTAATTGATTCCAAAATTCAATTCGAAAGGTTATTCTATTGAGATTTTATTTTGATTGATTTTTTCAATGTCTGTAAGAAATACCTGATGTCTTCAGATGATATTTTGGAAAAAATATACTGCGCCCCAATCGCAAGAATCTCATGATTACACGAATTCACGTGATAGAATATAATAGGTTGATGTCTGTCTCTGTTTGCTTCCGGTTTTCAAAAATTCCAATTGGTTGAATAGTTCAATTTAGATCGCATGTATTCATGGATAGCCTGCTCGCTGCAGGACTGGGTAATATTGCGAAATTGGAAAATCAGCATATTTTGCTGCGTGGTTATAGAAGTGCTAAAATGATCCCATGACTCCTGGGAAAAATCAAGGAATAGCTCTATATATTGACATAATAACCTTAATTGATTTGAAAATTCAATTCGAAAAGTTATTCGATAGATATTGCTTTTTGATTGTTGTTTTCTATGTCTGTAAGAAGTACCTGATGTCTTTAGCGGATATTTCGGGAAAAATATACTGCGCCTCAATCGCACGAATCTCATGATTACACGAATTCATGTAATAACATATGAGAGGTTGATTTCTGTCTCTGTTCGCTTTCGGTTTTTTGAAATTTCAATTCGCTGAACATTTCAATTTAGATCGCATGTATTCATGAATAACTTGCTCGCTGCAGGACTGGGTAATATTTTGAGATTCAAAAATCAGCATATTTTACTGCGTTGTTATAGGAGTGCTAAAATGATCTTATGACTCCTGGGAAAAATCAAGGAATGGCTCTATATATTGACATAATAACGTTAACTGATTTGAAAATTCAATTTGAAAAACTATTCTATAGAGATTGCATTTCGATTGATGTTTTCAATTTCTGTAAGAAATACCTGATGTCTTCAGATGATATTTCGGGAAAAATATACTGCGCCCCAATCGCAAGAATCTCATAATTACACGAATTCACGTGATAGAATATAATAGGTTGATTTCTGTCTTTGTTCGCTTTCGGTTTTTGAAAATTCAAATTGGCTGAATAGTTCAATTAAGATCGCATGTATTCATGGATAGCCTGCTCGCTGCAGAACTGGGTAATATTGCGAAATTGAAAAATCAGCATATTTTACTGCGTAGTTATAGGAGTGCTGAAATGATCTCATGACTCCCGGGGAAAATCAAGGAATGGCTCTATATATTGACATAATAACGTTAATTGATTTTAAAATTCAATTCGAAAAGTTATTCGATTGAGATTGCATTTTGATTGTTGTTTCCAATGTCTGTAAAAAATACCTGATGTCATCAGATAATATTTCGAGGAAAATATACTGCGCCCCAATCGCAAGAATTTCATTGTTACACGAATTCACGTGATAGAATATGAGAGGTTGATTTCCGTATCTTTTCGCTTTCGGTTATTTAAAATATTAATTCGCTGAATAGTTAAATTTAGATCGCAAGTATTCATGGATAACCTGCCCGCTACAGAACTTGGTAATATTGCAAAATTGAAAAATCAGCATATTTTGCTGCGTGGTTACGAGAGTGCTGAACCAAATTTATGACTCCTGGGAAAAATCAAGATGTAGCTCTATACCTTGACATAATAACGTTAATTGATTTGAAAATTTAATTCGAAAAGTTATTTTATTGAGATTGAATTTTGATTGTTGTTTTCAATGTCTGTAAGAAGTACCTGATGTCTTTAGCGGATATTTCGGGAAAAATATACTGCGCCTCAATCGCAAGAATCTCATGAGTACACGAATTCATGTTATAGAATATGAGAGGTTGATTTCTGTCTCTGTTCGCTTTCGGTTTTTTAAAAATTCAATTCGCTGGACAGTTCAATTTAGATCGCATGTATTCATGAATAACTTGCTCGCTGAAGGACTGGGTAATAGTGTGAGATTCAAAAATCAGCATATTTTGCTGCGTTGTTATAGGAGTGCTAAAATGATCTTATGACTCCTGGGAAAAATCAAGGAATGGCTCTATATATAGAGACCTAATAACGTTAATTGATTCCAAAATTTAATTCGAAAAGTTATTCTATTGAGATTGCATTTTGATTGTCTTTTTCAATGTCTGTAAGAAATACCTGATGTCTTCAAATGATATTTCGGGAAAAATATACTGCGCCCCAATCGCTAGAATCTCATGTTTACACGAATTCACGTGATAGAATATCATAGGTTGATTTCTGTCTCTGTTCGCTTTCGGTTTTTTAAAATTTCAATTAGCTGAATAGTTCAATTTAGATCGCATGTATCCATGGATAGCCTGCTCGCTGCAAGACTGGGTAATATTGCGAAATTGAAAAATTAGCATATTTTGCTGCGTAGTCATAAGAGTGCTAAAATGATCTCATGACTCCTGGGAACAATCAAGGAATAGCTCTATATATTGACATTATAACCTTAATTGATTTAAAAATTTAATGCGAAGAGTTATTCGATTGAGATTGCATTTTGATTGTTGTTTTCAATGTCTGTAAAAAATACCTGATGTCATCAGACGATATTTCGAGGAAAATATACTGCGCTCCAATCGCAAGAATTTCATGATTACACGAAGTCACGTGATAGAATATAAGAGGTTGATTTCTGTCTCTGTTCGCTTTCGGTTTTTTAAAATTTCAATTGGCTGAACAGTTCAATTTAGATCGCATGTATTCATGAATAACTTGCTCGCTGCAGGACTGGGTAATATTGTGAGATTGAAAAAGCAGCATATTTTGCTGCGTGGTTACAAGAGTGCTGAAACAAATTCATGACTCCTGGGAAAAATCAAGGAGTAGCTCTATACTTTGACATAATAACGTTAATTGATTTGAAAATTTAATTCGAAAAGTTATTTTATTGAGATTGCATTTTGATTGTTGTTTTCAATGTCTGTAAGAAGTACCTGATGTCTTTAGCGGATATTTCGGGAAAAATATACTGCGCCCCAATCGCAAGAATCTCATGATTACACGAATTCACGTGATAGAATATAATAGGTTGATTTCTGTCTCTGTTCGCTTTCGGTTTTTTAAAATTTCAATTCGCTGAACAGTTCAATTTAGATCGCATGTCTTCATGAATAACTTGCTCGCTGCAGGACTGGGTAATTTTGTGAGATTAAAAAATTAGCATATTCAGCTGCGTGGTTATAGGAGTGCTAAAATGATCTCATGACTCCTGGGAAAAATCAAGGAATGGCTCAATATATTGACATAATAACGTTAACTGTCTTGAAAATTTAATTTGAAAAACTATTCTATTGAGATTGCATTTTGATTGATGTTTTCAATTTCTGTAAGAAATACCTGATGTCTTCAGATGATATTTCGGGAAAAATATACAGCGCCCCAATCGCAAGAATCTCATGATTACACGAATTCACGTAATACAATATAAGAGGTTGATGTCTGTCTCTTTTCGCTTTCGGTTTTCTAAAATTTCAATTGGCTGAATAGTTCAATTTAGATCGCATGTATTCATGGATAGCCTGCTCACTGCAGGACTGAGTAATATTGCGAAATTGAAAAATTAGCATATATTGCTGCGTGGTTATAGGAGTGCTAAAATGATCTAATGACTCCCGGGGAAAATCAAGGAATGGCTCTATATATTGACATAATAACGTTAATTGATATAAAAATTCAATTCGAAAAGTTATTCGATAGATATTGCTTTTTGATTGTTGTTTTCTATGTCTGTAAGAAGTACCTGATGTCTTTAGCGGATATTTCGGGAAAAATATACTGCGCCTCAATCGCACGAATCTCATGATTACACGAATTCATGTAATAACATATGAGAGGTTGATTTCTGTCTCTGTTCGCTTTCGGTTTTTTAAAATTTCAATTCGCTGAACATTTCAATTTAGATCGCATGTATTCATGAATAACTTGCTCGCTGCAGGACTGGGTAATATTTTGAGATTCAAAAATCAGCATATTTTACTGCGTTGTTATAGGAGTGCTAAAATGATCTTATGACTCCTGGGAAAAATCAAGGAATGGCTCTATATATTGACATAATAACGTTAACTGATTTGAAAATTCAATTTGAAAAACTATTCTATAGAGATTGCATTTCGATTGATGTTTTCAATTTCTGTAAGAAATACCTGATGTCTTCAGATGATATTTCGGGAAAAATATACTGCGCCCCAATCGCAAGAATCTCATAATTACACGAATTCACGTGATAGAATATAATAGGTTGATTTCTGTCTTTGTTCGCTTTCGGTTTTTGAAAATTCAAATTGGCTGAATAGTTCAATTAAGATCGCATGTATTCATGGATAGCCTGCTCGCTGCAGAACTGGGTAATATTGCGAAATTGAAAAATCAGCATATTTTACTGCGTAGTTATAGGAGTGCTGAAATGATCTCATGATTCCCGGGGAAAATCAAGGAATGGCTCTATATATTGACATAATAACGTTAATTGATTTTAAAATTCAATTCGAAAAGTTATTCGATTGAGATTGCATTTTGATTGTTGTTTCCAATGTCTGTAAAAAATACCTGATGTCATCAGATAATATTTCGAGGAAAATATACTGCGCCCCAATCGCAAGAATTTCATTGTTACACGAATTCACGTGATAGAATATGAGAGGTTGATTTCCGTATCTTTTCGCTTTCTGTTATTTAAAATATTAATTCGCTGAATAGTTAAATTTAGATCGCAAGTATTCATGGATAACCTGCCCGCTACAGAACTTGGTAATATTGCAAAATTGAAAAATCAGCATATTTTGCTGCGTGGTTACGAGAGTGCTGAACCAAATTTATGACTCCTGGGAAAAATCAAGATGTAGCTCTATACCTTGACATAATAACGTTAATTGATTTGAAAATTTAATTCGAAAAGTTATTTTATTGAGATTGAATTTTGATTGTTGTTTTCAATGTCTGTAAGAAGTACCTGATGTCTTTAGCGGATATTTCGGGAAAAATATACTGCGCCTCAATCGCAAGAATCTCATGAGTACACGAATTCATGTTATAGAATATGAGAGGTTGATTTCTGTCTCTGTTCGCTTTCGGTTTTTTAAAAATTCAATTCGCTGGACAGTTCAATTTAGATCGCATGTATTCATGAATAACTTGCTCGCTGAAGGACTGGGTAATAGTGTGAGATTCAAAAATCAGCATATTTTGCTGCGTTGTTATAGGAGTGCTAAAATGATCTTATGACTCCTGGGAAAAATCAAGGAATGGCTCTATATATAGAGACCTAATAACGTTAATTGATTCCAAAATTTAATTCGAAAAGTTATTCTATTGAGATTGCATTTTGATTGTCTTTTTCAATGTCTGTAAGAAATACCTGATGTCTTCAAATGATATTTCGGGAAAAATATACTGCGCCCCAATCGCTAGAATCTCATGTTTACACGAATTCACGTGATAGAATATCATAGGTTGATTTCTGTCTCTGTTCGCTTTCGGTTTTTTAAAATTTCAATTAGCTGAATAGTTCAATTTAGATCGCATGTATCCATGGATAGCCTGCTCGCTGCAAGACTGGGTAATATTGCGAAATTGAAAAATTAGCATATTTTGCTGCGTAGTCATAAGAGTGCTAAAATGATCTCATGACTCCTGGGAACAATCAAGGAATAGCTCTATATATTGACATTATAACCTTAATTGATTTAAAAATTTAATGCGAAGAGTTATTCGATTGAGATTGCATTTTGATTGTTGTTTTCAATGTCTGTAAAAAATACCTGATGTCATCAGACGATATTTCGAGGAAAATATACTGCGCTCCAATCGCAAGAATTTCATGATTACACGAAGTCACGTGATAGAATATAAGAGGTTGATTTCTGTCTCTGTTCGCTTTCGGTTTTTTAAAATTTCAATTGGCTGAACAGTTCAATTTAGATCGCATGTATTCATGAATAACTTGCTCGCTGCAGGACTGGGTAATATTGTGAGATTGAAAAAGCAGCATATTTTGCTGCGTGGTTACAAGAGTGCTGAAACAAATTCATGACTCCTGGGAAAAATCAAGGAGTAGCTCTATACCTTGACATAATAACGTTAATTGATTTGAAAATTTAATTCGAAAAGTTATTTTATTGAGATTGCATTTTGATTGTTGTTTTCAATGTCTGTAAGAAGTACCTGATGTCTTTAGCGGATATTTCGGGAAAAATATACTGCGCCCCAATCGCAAGAATCTCATGATTACACGAATTCACGTGATAGAATATAATAGGTTGATTTCTGTCTCTGTTCGCTTTCGGTTTTTTAAAATTTCAATTCGCTGAACAGTTCAATTTAGATCGCATGTCTTCATGAATAACTTGCTCGCTGCAGGACTGGGTAATATTGTGAGATTAAAAAATCAGCATATTTAGCTGCGTGGTTATAGGAGTGCTAAAATGATCTCATGACTCCTGGGAAAAATCAAGGAATGGCTCAATATATTGACATAATAACGTTAACTGTCTTGAAAATTTAATTTGAAAAACTATTCTATTGAGATTGCATTTTGATTGATGTTTTCAATTTCTGTAAGAAATACCTGATGTCTTCAGATGATATTTCGGGAAAAATATACTGCGCCCCAATCGCAAGAATCTCATGATTACACGAATTCACGTAATACAATATAAGAGGTTGATGTCTGTCTCTTTTCGCTTTCGGTTTTCTAAAATTTCAATTGGCTGAATAGTTCAATTTAGATCGCATGTATTCATGGATAGCCTGCTCACTGCAGGACTGAGTAATATTGCGAAATTGAAAAATTAGCATATATTGCTGCGTGGTTATAGGAGTGCTAAAATGATCTAATGACTCCCGGGGAAAATCAAGGAATGGCTCTATATATTGACATAATAACGTTAATTGATATAAAAATTCAATTCGAAAAGTTATTCGATTGAGATTGCATTTTGATTGTTGTTTTCAATGTCTGTAAAAAATACCTGATGTCAGCGGATGATATTTCAAGGAAAATGTACTGCGCCATAATCGCAAGAATTTCATGATTACACGAATTCACGTGATAGAATATAAGAGGTTGATTTCCGTATCTATTCGCTTTCGGTTATTTTAAATTTTAATTCGCTGAATAGTTAAATTTAGATCGCAAGTATTATGGATAACCTGCCCGCTACAGAACTTGGTAATATTGCAAAATTGAAAAATCAACATATTTTGCTGCGTGGTTACAAGAGTGCTGAAACAATTTCATGAATCCTGGGAAAAATCAAGGAGTAGCTCTATACCTTGACATAATAACGGTAATTGTTTTGAAAATTTAATTCGAAAAGTTATTTTATTGAGATTGCATTTTAATTGTTGTTTTCAATGTCTGTAAGAAGAACCTGATGTCTTTAGCGGATATTTTGGGAAAAATATACTGCGCTTCAATCGCAAGCATCTCATGATTACACGAATTCATGTAATAGAATATGAGAGGTTGATTTCTGTCTCTGTTCGCTTTCGGTTTTTTAAAATTTCAATTAGCTGAATTGTTCAATTAAGATCGCATGTATATATGGATAGCCTGGTCGCTGCAGGACTAGGTAATATTGCGAAATTAAAAAATTAGCATATTTTGCTGCGTGGTTATAAGACTGTTAAACGATCTCATGACTCCTGGGAAAAATCAAGGAATGGCTCTATATATTGACATAATAACCTTAATTGATTTGAAAATTCAATTCGAAAAGTTATTCGATTGAGATTGCATTCGGTTGTCTTTTTCAATTTCTGTAAGAAATTCCTGATGTCTTCAGATGATATTTCGTGAAAAATATACTGCGCCCCAATCGCAAGAATCTCATGATTACACGAATTCACGTGATAGAATATGATAGGTTGATTTCTGTCTCTGTTCGCTTTCGGTTTTTCAAAATTTCTATTCGCTAAACAGTTCAATTTGGATCGCATGTCTTCATGAATAACTTGCTCGCTGCAGGACTGGGTAATATTGTGAAATAAATAAATCAGCATATTTTGCTGCGTGGTTATAGAAGTACTAAAATGATTTCATGACTCCTGAAGAAAATTAAGGAATGGCTCTATACCTTGACATAATAACGTTAATTGATTTGAAAATTTAATTCGAAAAGTTATTTTATTGAGATTGCATTTGGATTGTTGTTTTCAATGTCTGTAAGAAGTACCTGATGTCTTTAGCGGATATTTCGGGAAAAATATACTGCGCCTCAATCGCAAGAAACTCATGATTATCCGAATTCATGTAATAGAATATGATAGGTTGATTTCTGTCTCTGTTCGCTTCCGGTTTTTTAAAATTTCAATTGGCTGAATTGTTCAATTTAGATCGCATGTATTCATGGATAACCTGCTGGCTGCAGGACTGGGTAATATTGTGAGATTGAAAAATCAGCATATTTTGCTGCGTGGTTATGAGAGTTCTAAAATGATCTCATGAATCCTGGGAAAAATCAAGGAATGGCTCTATGTATAGAGATCTAATAACGTTAATTGATTCCAAAATTAAATTCGAAAAGTTATTCTATTGAGATTGCATTTTCTATGTCTTTTTCAATGTCTGTAAGAAATACCTGATGTCTTCAGATGATATTTTGGAAAAAATATACTGCGCCCCAATCGCAAGAATCTCATGATTACACGAATTCACGTGATAGAATATAATAGGTTGATGTCTGTCTCTGTTTGCTTCCGGTTTTCAAAAATTCCAATTGGTTGAATAGTTCAATTTAGATCGCATGTATCCACGGATAGCCTGCTCGCTGCAGAATTGAGTAATATTGCGAAATTGAAAAATCAGCATATTTTGCTGCGTAGTTATAGAAGTGCTGAAATGATCTCATGACTGCCGGGGAAAATCAAGGAATGGCTCTATATATTGACATAATAACGTTAATTGATTTGAAAATTCAATTCGAAAAGTTATTCGATTGAGATTGCATTTTGATTGTTGTTTTCAATGTCTGTAAAAAATACCTGATGTCATCAGATGATATTTCGAGGAAAAAATACTGCGCCCTAATCGCAAGAATTTCATGATTACACGAATTCACGTGATAGAATATAAGAGGTTGATTTCCGTATCTATTCGCTGTCGGTTATTTAAAATTTTAATTCGCTGAATAGTTTAATTTAGATCGCAAGTATTCATGGATAACCTGCCCGCTACAGGACTGGATAATATTGTGAGATTCAAAAATCAGCATTTTTTGCTGCGTGGTTATAGGAGTGCTAAAATGATCTCATGACTCCCGGGGAAAATCAAAGAATTGCTCTATATATTGACATAATAACGTTGATTGATTTGAAAATTTAATTCGAAGAGTTATTCGATTGAGATTGCATTTTAATTGTTGTTTTCAATGTCTGTAAAAAATACCTGATGTCATCAGATGATATTTCGAGGAAAAAATACTGCGCCCCAATCGCAAGAATTTCATGATTACACGAATTCACGTGATAGAATATGAGAGGTTGATTTCCGTATCTTTTCGCTTTCTGTTATTTAAAATATCAATTCGCTTAATAGTTAACTTTAGATCGCATGTATTCATGAATAACTTGCTCGCTGCAGGACTGGGTAAAAGTGTGAGATTCAAAAATCAGCATATTTTGCTGCGTGGTTACGAGAGTGCTGAACCAAATTCATGACTCCTGGGAAAAATCAAGGAGTAGCTCTATACCTTGACATAATAACGTTAATTGATTTGAAAATTTAATTCGAAAAGTTATTTTATTGAGATTGCATTTTGATTGTTGTTTTCAATGTCTGTAAGAAGTACCTGATGTCTTTAGCGGATATTTCGGGAAAAATATACTGCGCCTCAATCGCAAGAATCTCATGAGTACACGAATTCATGTAATAGAATATGAGAGGTTGATTTCTGTCTCTGTTCGCTTTCGGTTTTTTAAAATTTCAATTCGCTGAACAGTTCAATTGAGATCGCATGTATTCATTGATTACCTGCTCGCTGCAGGACTGGGTGAGATTGTGAGATTGAAAAATCAGCATATTTTGCTGCGTGGTTATGAGAGTGCTAAAATGATCTCATGACTCCTGGGAAAAATCAAGGAATGGTTCTATATATAGAGACCTATAAACGTTAATTGATTCCAAAATTTAATTCGAAAAGTTATTCTATTGAGATTGCATTTTGATTGTCCTTTTCAATGTCTGTAAGAAATACCTGATGTTTTCAGATGATATTTCGGAAAAAATATACTGCGCCCCAATCGCTAGAATCTCATGATTACACGAATTCACGTGATAGAATATCAGAGGTTGCTTTCTGTCTCTGTTCGCTTTCTTTTTTTTTAAATTTTAATTAGCTGAATAGTTCAATTAAGATCGCATGTATATATGGATAGCCTGCTCGCTGCAGGACTAGGTAATATTGCGAAGTTGAAAAATTAGCATATTTTGCTGCGTGGTTATAAGACTGCTAAAATGATCTCATGACTCCTGGGAAAAATCAAGGAATGGCTCTATATATTGACATAATAACCTTAATTGATTTGAAAATTCAATTCGAAAAGTTATTCGATTGAGATTGCATTTGGTTGTCTTTTTCAATGTCTGTAAGAAATTCCTGATGTCTTCAGATGATATTTCGTGAAAAATATACTGCGCCCTAATCGCAAGAATCTCATGATTACACGAATTCACGTAATAGAATATAATAGGTTGATTTCTGTCTCTGTTCGCTTTCGGTTTTTCAAAATTTCTATTCGCTAAACAGTTCAATTTAGATCGCATGTATTCATGAATAACTTGCTCGCTGCAGGACTGGGTAATATTGTGAGATAAATGAATGAGCATATTTTGCTGCGTGGTTATAGAAGTGCTAAAATGATCTCATGACTCCTGGGGAAAATCAAGGAATGGCTCTATATATTGACATAATAACGTTAACTGATTTGAAAATTCAATTTGAAAAACTATTCTATTGAGATTGCATTATAATTAATGTTTTCAATTTCTGTAAGAAATACCTGATGTCTTCAGATGATATTTCGGGAAAAATATACTGCGCCTCAATCGCAAGAATCTCATGATTACACGAATTCATGTAATAGAATATGAGAGGTTGATTTCTGTCTCTGTTCGCTTTCGGTTTTTTAAAATTTCAATTGGCTAAATAGTTCAATTGGGATCGCATGTATTCATTGATAACCTGCTCGCTGCAGGACTGGGTAAGATTGTGAGATTGAAAAATCAGCATATTTTGCTGCGTGGTTATGAGAGTGCTAAAATGATCTCATGACTCCTGGGAAAAATCAAGGACTGGCTCTATATATAGAGACCTAATAACGTTAATCGATTCCAAAATTTAATTCGAAAAGTTATTCTATTGAGATTGCATTTTGATTGTCTTTTTCAATGTCTGTAAGAAATACCTGATGTTTTCAGATGATATTTCGGAAAAAATTTACTGCGCCCCAATCGCTAGAATCTCATGATTACACGAATTCACGTGATAGAATATCATAGGTTGATTTCTGTCTCTGTTCGCTTTCGGTTTTTTAAAATTTCAATTCGCTGAATAGTTCAATTAAGATCGCATGTATATATGGATAGCCTGCTCGCTGCAGGACTAGGTAATATTGCGAAATTGAAAAATTTGCATATTTTGCTGCGTGGTTATAAGACTGCTAAAATGATCTCATGACTCCTGGGAAAAATCAAGGAATGGCTCTATATATTGCCATAATAACCTTAATTGATTTAAAAATTCAATTCGAAAAGTTATTCGATTGAGATTGCATTTAGTTGTCTTTTTCAATGTCTGTAAGAAATTCCTGATGTCTTCAGATGATATTTCGTGAAAAATATACTGCGCCCCAATCGCAAAAATCTCATGATTACACGAATTCACGTGATAGAATATAATAGGTTGATTTCTGTCTCTGTTCACTTTCGGTTTTTTAAAATTTCAATTGGCTGAATAGTTCAATTTAGATCGCATGTATTCAAGGATAACCTGCTCGCTGCAGGACTGGGTAATATTGTGAGATTGAAAAATCAGCATATTTTGCTGCGTGGTTATGAGAGTTCTAAAATGATCTCATGAATCCTGGGAAAAATCAAGGAATGGCTCTATATATAGAGACCTAATAACGTTAATTGATTCCAAAATTAAATTCGAAAAGTTATTCTATTGGAATTGCATTTTCATTGTCTTTTTCAATGTCTGTAGAAAATACCTGATGTCATCAGATGATCTTTCGAGGAAAATATACCGCGCCCCAATCGCAAGAATTTGATGATAACACGAATTCACGTGATAGAATATAAGAGGTTGATTTCCGTATCTGTTCGCTTTCGGTTATTTAAAATTTCAATTCGTTGAATACTTAAATTTAGATCGCAAGTATTTATTAACACCTGCCCGCTACAGGACTTAGTAATATTGCAAAATTGAAATCAGCATATTTTGCTGCGTGGTTATAAGAGTGCTGAAACAAATTCATGACTCCTGGGAAAAATCAAGGAGTAGCTCTATACCTTGACATAATAACGTTAATTGATTTGAAAATTTAAATCAAATAGTTATTTTATTCAGATTGCATTTTGATTGTTGTTTTCAATGTCTGTAAGAAGTACCTGATGTCTTTAGCGGATATTTCGGGAAAAATATACTGCGCCTCAATCGCAAGAATCTCATGATTACACGAATTCATGTAATAGAATATGAGAGGTTGATTTCTGTCTCTGTTCGCTTTCGGTTTTTTAAAATTTCAATAGGCTGAATAGTTCAATTTAGATCGCATGTATTCATGGATAACCTGCTCGCTGCAGGACTGGGTGATATTGTGAGATTAAAAATCAGCATATTTTGCTGCGTGGTTATAGGAGTGCTGAAATGATCTCATGACTCCTAGGAAAAATCAAGGAGTAGCTCTATACCTTCACATAATAACGTTAATTGATTGGAAAATTTAATTTGAAAAACTATTCTATTGAGATTGCATTTTGATTAATGTTTTCAATGTCTGTAAGAAATACCTGATGTCTTCAGATGATATTTCGGGAAAAATATACTGCGCCCCAATCGCAAGAATCTCATGATTACACGAATTCACGTAATACAATATAATAGGTTGATGTCTGTCTCTGTTCGCTTTCGGTTTTCTAAAATTTCAATTGGCTGAATGGTTTAATTTAGATCGCATGTATTCATGGATAGCCTGCTCGCTGCAGGACTGGGTAATATTGCGAAATTGAAAAATAAGTATATTTTGCTCCGTGGTTATAGGAGTGCTAAAATGATCTCATGACTCCTGGGGAAAATCAAGGAATGGCTCTATATATTGATATAATAACGTTAATTGATTTAAAAATTCAATTCGAAAAGTTATTCGATTGAGATTGCATTTGGTTGTCTTTTTCAATGTCTGTAAGAAATTCCTGATGTGTTCAGATGATATTTCGTGAAAAATATACTGCGCCCCAATCGCAAAAATCTCATGATTACACGAATTCACGTGATAGAATATAATAGGTTGATTTCTGTCTCTGTTCACTTTCTGTTTTTTAAAATTTCAATTGGCTGAATAGTTCAATTTAGATCGCATGTATTCAAGGATAACCTGCTCGCTGCAGGACTGGGTAATATTGTGAGATTGAAAAATCAGCATATTTTGCTGCGTGGTTATGAGAGTGCTAAAATGATCTCATGACTTCTGGGGAAAATTAAGGAATGGCTCTATATATTGACATAATAATGTTAATTGATTTGAAAATTCAATTCGAAAAGTGATTCGATTGAGATTGCATTTTGATTGTTGTTTTCAATGTCTGTAAGAAGTACCTGATGTCTTTAGCGGATATTTTGGAAAAAATATACTGCGCCTCAATCGCAAGAATCTCATGATTACACGAATTCATGTAATAGAATATGAGAGGTTGATTTCTGTCTCTGTTCGCTTTCGGTTTTTTAAAATTTCAATTGGCTGCATAGTTCAATTTAGATCGCATGTATTCATGGATAGCCTGCTCGCTGCAGGACTGGGTAATATTGTGAGATTAAAAAATCAGCATATTATGCTGCGTGGTTATAAGACTACTAAAATGATCTCATGACTCCTGGGAAAAATCAAGGAATGGCTCTATATATTGACATAATAACCTTAATTGATTTGAAAATTTAATTCGAAAAGTTATTCGATTGAGATTGCATTTGGTTGTCTTTTTGAATGTCTGTAAGAAATTCCTGATGTCTTCAGATGATATTTCGTGAAAAATATACTGCGCCCTAATCGCAAGAATCTCATGATTACACGAATTCACGTGATAGAATATAATAGGTTGATTTCTGTCTCTGTTCGCTTTCGGTTTTTCAAAATTTCTATTCGCTAAACAGTTCAATTTAGATCGCATGTCTTCATCAATAACTTGCTCGCTGCAGGACTGGGTAATATTGTGAGATAAATAAATGAGCATATTTTGCTGCGTGGTTATAGAAGTGCTAAAATGATCTCATGACTCCTGGGGAAAATCAAGGAATGGCTTTATATATTGACATAATAACGTTAACTGATTTGAAAATTCAATTTGAAAAACTCTTCTATTGAGATTGCATTATAATTGATGTTTTCAATTTCTGTAAGAAATACCTGATGTCTTCAGATAATATTTCGGGAAAAATATACTGCGCCTCAATCGCAAGAATCTCATGATTACACGAATTCATGTAATAGAATATGAGAGGTTGATTTCTGTCTCTGTTCGCTTTCGGTTTTTTAAAATTTCAATTGGCTAAATAGTTCAATTGAGATCGCATGTATTCATTGATAACCTGCTCGCTGCAGGACTGGGTAAGATTGTGAGATTGAAAAATCAGCATATTTTGCTGCGTGGTTATGAGAGTGCTAAAATGATCTCATGACTCCTGGGAAAAATCAAGGAATGGCTCTATATATAGAGACCTAATAACGTTAATTGATTCCAAAATTTAATTCGAAAAGTTATTTTATTGAGATTGCATTTTGATTGTCTTTTTCAATGTCTGTAAGAAATACCTGATGTTTTCAGATGATATTTCGGAAAAAATATACTGCGCCCCAATCGCTAGAATCTCATGATTACACGAATTCACGTGATAGAATATCATAGGTTGATTTCTGTCTCTGTTCGCTTTCGGTTTTTTAAAATTTTAATTAGCTGAATAGTTCAATTAAGATCGCATGTATATATGGATAGCCTGCTCGCTGCAGGACTAGGTAATATTGCGAAATTGAAAAATTAGCATATTTTGCTGCGTGGTTATAAGACTGCTAAAATGATCTCATGACTCCTGGGAAAAATCAAGGAATGGCTCTATATATTGACATAATAACCTTAATTGATTTGAAAATTCAATTCGAAAAGTTATTCGATTGAGATTGCATTTTGATTGTTGTTTTCAATGTCTGTAGATAATACCTTATGTCATCAGATGATATTTCGAGGAAAATATACTGCTCCCCAATCGCAAGAATTTCATGATTACACGAATTCACGTGATAGAATATAAGAGGTTGATTTCCGTATCTATTCGCTCTCGGTTATTAAAAATTTTAATTCGCTGAATAGTTAAATTTGGATCGCGAGTATTCATGGATAACTTGCCCGCTACAGAACTTAGTAATATTGCAAAATTGAAAAATCAGCATATTTTGCTGCGTGGTTACAAGAGTGCTGAAACATTTTCATGACTCCTGGGAAAAATCAAGAAGTAGCTCTATACCTTGACATAATAATGTTAATTGATTTGAAAATTTAATTCGAAAAGTTATTTTATTGAGATTGCATTTTAATTGTTGTTTTCAATGTCTGTAAGAAGTACCTGATTTCTTTAGCGGATATTTTGGGAAAAATATACTGCGCCTCAATCGCAAGAATCTCATGATTACACGAATTCATGTAATAGAATATGAGAGGTTGATTTCTGTCTCTGTTCGCTTTCGGTTTTTTAATATTTCAATCGGCTGCATAGTTCAATTTAGATCGCATTTATTCATGGATAGCCTGCTCGCTGCAGGACTGGGTAATATTGCGAAATCGAAAAATGAGCATATTTAGCTGCGTGGTTATGAGAGTGCTAAATTGATCTTATGACTCCTGGGGAAAATCAAGGAATGGCTCTATATATTGACATAATAACCTTAATTGATTTGAAAATTCAATTCGAAAAGTTATTCGATTGAGATTGCATTTTGATTGTTGTTTTCAATGTCTGTAAAAAATACCTGATGTCATCAGATGATATTTCGAAAAAAATGTACTGCGCCCTAATCGCAAGAATTTCATGATTACACGAATTCACGTGATAGAATATAATAGGTTGATTTCTGTCTCTGTTCGCTTTCGGTTTTTTAAAATTTCAATTAGCTGAATAGTTCAATTTAGGTCGCATGTATTCATGGATAGCCTGCTCGCTGCAGGACTGGGTAATATTGCGAAATTGAAAAATTAGCATATTTTGCTGCGTGGTTATGAGAGTGCTAAAATGATCTCATGACTCCTGGGAAAAATCAAGAAATGGCTCTATATATTGACATAATAACCTTTATTGATTTGAAAATTCAATTCGAAAAGTTATTCGATTGAGATTGCATTTTGATTGTCTTTTTCAATGTCTTTAAGAAATACCTGATGTTTTTAGCGGATATTTCGGGATAAATATACTGCGCCTCAATCGCAAGAATCTCATGATTACACGAATTCATGTAATAGAATATGAGAGGTTGATTTCTGTCCTTGTTCGCTTTCGGTTTTTTAAAATTTCAATTCGCTGAACAGTTCAATTTAGATCGCATGTATTCATGAATAACTTGCTCGCTGCAGGACTGGGTAATATTGTGAGATCAAAAAATCAGCATATTTTGCTGCGTGGTTATAGGAGTGCTAAAATAATGTTATGACTCCTGGGAAAAATCAAGGAATGGCTCTATATATTGAAATAATAACGTTAACTGATTTGAAAATTCAATTTGAAAAACTATTCTATTGAGATTGCATTTTGATTGATGTTTTCAATGTCTGTAAGAAATACCTGATGTCTTCTGATGATATTTCGGGAAAAATATACTGCGCCCCAATCGCAAGAATCTCATGATTACCCTTATTCGAGTGATAGAAATTAATAGGTTGATTTCTGTCTCTGTTCGCTTTCGGTTTTCTAAAATTTCAGTTGGCTGAATAGTTTAATTTAGATCGCATGTATTCATGAATAGCCTGCACGCTGCAGAACTGGGTAATATTGCGAAATTGAAAAATCAGCTTATTTTGCTGCGTGGTTATAGGAGTGCTAAAATGATCTCATGACTCCCGGGAAAATCAAGGAATGGCTCTATATATTGACATAATAACGTTCATTGATTTGAAAATTTATTTCGAAAAGTTATTCGATTGAGATTGCATTTTGATTGTTGTATTCAATATCTGTAAAAAATACATGATGTCATCAGATGATATTTCGAGGAAATCATACTGCGCCCGAATCGCAAGAAACTCATGATGACACGAATTCACGTGATAGAATATAAGAGGTTGATTTCCGTATCTTTTTGCTTTCGGTTATTTAAAATTTCAATTCGCTGAATAGTTGAATTTAGATCGCAAGTATTTATGGATAACCTGCCCGCTACAGGACTTAGTAATATTGCCAAATTGAAATCAGCATATTTTGCTGCGTGGTTATAAGAGTGCTGAAACAAATTCATGACTCCTGGGAAAAATCAAGGAGTAGCTCTATACCTTGACATAATAACGTTAATTGATTTGAAAATTTAATTCGAAAAGTTATTTTATTGAGTATGCATTTTGATTGTTGTTTTCAATGTCTGTAAGAAGTACCTGATGTCTTTAGCGGATATTTCGGGAAAAATATACTGCGCCTCAATCGCAAGAATCTCATGATTACACGAATTCATGTAATAGAATATGAGAGGTTGATTTCTGTCTCTGTTCGCTTTCGGTTTTTTAGAATTTTAATTGGCTGAATAGTTCAATATAGATCGCATGTATTCATGGATAATTTACTCGCTGCAGGACTGGGTAATATTGTGCTATTAAAAAATCAGCATATTTTGCTGCGTGGTTATAGGAGTGCTGAAAAGATCTCATGACTCCTGGGAAAAATCAAGGAATGGCTCTATATATTGACATAATAACGTTAACTGATTTGAAAATTCAATTTGAAAAACTATTCTATTGAGATTGCATTTTGATTGTTGTTTTCAATGTCTGTAAAAAATACCTGATGTCATCAGATGATATTTCGAGGAAAATATACTGCGCCCCAATCGCAAGAATTTCATGATTACACGAATTCACGTGATAGAATATAATAGGTTGATTTCTGTCTCTGTTCGCTTTCGGTTCTTTAAAATTTCAATTGGCTGAATAGTTCAATTAAGATCGCATGTATTTATGGATAGCCTTCTCGCTGCAGGACTGGGTAATATAGCGAAATTGAAAAATTAGCATATTTTGCTGCCTGGTTATAGGAGTGCTAACATGATCTCATAACTCCCGGGGAAAATCAAGGAATGGCTCTATATATTGACATAATAACGTTAATTGATTTGAAACTTCAATTCGAAAAGTTATTCGATTGAGATTGCATTTTGATTGTTGTTTTCAATGTCTGTAAAAAATACCTGATGTCATCCGATGATATTTGGAGGAAAATATACTGCGCCCTAATCGCAAGAATTTCATGATTACACGAATTCATGTAATAGAATATAATAGGTTGATTTCTGTCTATGTTCGCTTTCGGTTTTTAAGATTTTCAATTGGCTGAACAGTTCAATTTAGATCGCATGTATTCATGAATAACTTGCTCGCTGCAGGACTGGGTAATATTTAGAGATTAAAATATCAGCATATTTTGCTGCGTGGTTGTAGGAGTAATAAAATGATCTCATGACTCCTGGGAAAAATCAAGGAATGGCTCTATATATAGACCTAATAACGTTAATTGATTCCAAAATTTAATTCGAAAGGTTATTCTATTGAGATTTTATTTTGATTGATTTTTTCAATGTCTGTAAGAAATACCTGATGTCTTCAGATGATATTTTGGAAAAAATATACTGCGCCCCAATCGCAAGAATCTCATGATTACACGAATTCACGTGATAGAATATAATAGGTTGATGTCTGTCTCTGTTTGCTTCCGGTTTTCAAAAATTCCAATTGGTTGAATAGTTCAATTTAGATCGCATGTATCCATGGATAGCCTGCTCGCTGCAAGACTGGGTAATATTGCGGAATTGAAAAATTAGCATATTTTGCTGCGTAGTCATAAGAGTGCTAAAATGATCTCATGACTCCTAGGAACAATCAAGGAATAGCTCTATATATTGACATAATAACCTTAATTGATTTGAAAATTTAATTCGAAGAGTTATTCGATTAAGATTGCATTTTGATTGTTGTTTTCAATGTCTGTAAAAAATACCTGATGTCATCAGATGATATTTCGAGGAAAATATACTGCGCCCCAATCGCAAGAATTTCATGATTACACGAATTCATGTAATAGAATATAATAGGTTGATTTCTGTCTATGTTCGCTTTCGGTTTTTTAAAATTTCAATTGGCTGAACAGTTCAATTTAGATCGCATGTATTCATGAATAACTTGCTCGCTGCAGGACTGGGTAATATTTAGAGATTAAAAAATCAGCATATTTTGCTGCGTGGTTGTAGGAGTGCTAAAATGATCTCATGACTCCTGGGAAAAATCAAGGAATGGCTCTATATATAGACCTAATAACGTTAATTGATTCCAAAATTTAATTCGAAAGGTTATTCTATTGAGATTTTATTTTGATTGATTTTTTCAATGTCTGTAAGAAATACCTGATGTCCTCAGATGATATTTTGGAAAAAATATACTGCGCCCCAATCGCAAGAATCTCATGATTACACGAATTCACGAGATAGAATATAATAGGTTGATGTCTGTCTCTCTTTGCTTCCGGTTTTCAAAAATTCCAATTGGTTGAATAGTTCAATTGAGATCGCATGTATTCATGGATAGCCTGCTCGCTGCAGGACTGGGTAATATTGCGAAATTGAAAAATCAGCATATTTTGCTGCGTGGTTATAGAAGTGCTAAAATGATCCCATGACTCCTGGGAAAAATCAAGGAATAGCTCTATATATTGACATAATAACGTTAACTGATTTGAAAATTCAATTTGAAAAACTATTCTATAGAGATTGCATTTCGATTGATGTTTTCAATTTCTGTAAGAAATACCTGATGTCTTCAGATGATATTTCGGGAAAAATATACTGCGCCCCAATCGCAAGAATCTCATAATTACACGTATTCACGTGATAGAATATAATAGGTTGATTTCTGTCTTTGTTCGCTTTCGGTTTTTGAAAATTCAAATTGGCTGAATAGTTCAATTAAGATCGCATGTATTCATGGATAGCCTGCTCGCTGCAGAACTGGGTAATATTGCGAAATTGAAAAATCAGCATATTTTGCTGCGTAGTTATAGGAGTGCTGAAATGATCTCATGACTCCCGGGGAAAATCAAGGAATGGCTCTATATATTAACATAATAACGTTAATTGATTTTAAAATTCAATTCGAAAAGTTATTCGATTGAGATTGCATTTCGATTGATGTTTTCAATTTCTGTAAGAAATACCTGATGTCTTCAGATGATATTTCGGGAAAAATATACTGCGCCCCAATCGCAAGAATCTCATAATTACACGAATTCACGTGATAGAATATAATAGGTTGATTTCTGTCTTTGTTCGCTTTCGGTTTTTGAAAATTCAAATTGGCTGAATAGTTCAATTAAGATCGCATGTATTCATGGATAGCCTGCTCGCTGCAGAACTGGGTAATATTGCGAAATTGAAAAATCAGCATATTTTACTGCGTAGTTACGAGAGTGCTGAACCAAATTTATGACTCCTGGGAAAAATCAAGAAGTAGCTCTATACCTTGACATAATAACGTTAATTGATTTGAAAATTTAATTCGAAAAGTTATTTTATTGAGATTGAATTTTGATTGTTGTTTTCAATGTCTGTAAGAAGTACCTGATGTCTTTAGCGGATATTTCGGGAAAAATATACTGCGCCTCAATCGCAAGAATCTCATGAGTACACGAATTCATGTTATAGAATATGAGAGGTTGATTTCTGTCTCTGTTCGCTTTCGGTTTTTTAAAAATTCAATTCGCTGAACAGTTCAATTTAGATCGCATGTATTCATGAATAACTTGCTCGCTGAAGGACTGGGTAATAGTGTGAGATTCAAAAATCAGCATATTTTGCTGCGTTGTTATAGGAGTGCTAAAATGATCTTATGACTCCTGGGAAAAATCAAGGAATGGCTCTATATATTGACATAATAACGTTAACTGATTTGAAAATTCAATTTGAAAAACAATTCTATTGAGATTGCATTATGATTGATGCTTTCAATTTCTGTAAGAAATACCTGATGTCTTCAGATGATATTTCGGGAAAAATATACTGCGCCTCAATCGCAAGAATCTCATGATTACACGAATTCATGTAATAGAATATGAGAGGTTGATTTCTGTCTCTGTTCGCTTTCGGTTTTTTAAAATTTCAATTGGCTAAATAGTTCAATTGAGATTGCATGTATTCATTGATAACCTGCTCGCTGCAGGACTGGGTACGATTGTGAGATTGAAAAATCAGCATATTTTGCTGCGTGGTTATGAGAGTGCTAAAATGATCTCATGACTCCTGGGAAAAATCAAGGAATGGCTCTATATATAGAGACCTAATAACGTTAATTGATTCCAAAATTTAATTCGAAAAGTTATTCTATTGAGATTGCATTTTGATTGTCTTTTTCAATGTCTGTAAGAAATACCTGATGTCTTCAAATGATATTTCGGGAAAAATATACTGCGCCCCAATCGCTAGAATCTCATGTTTACACGAATTCACGTGATAGAATATCATAGGTTGATTTCTGTCTCTGTTCGCTTTCGGTTTTTTAAAATTTCAATTAGCTGAATAGTTCAATTTAGATCGCATGTATCCATGGATAGCCTGCTCGCTGCAAGACTGGGTAATATTGCGAAATTGAAAAATTAGCATATTTTGCTGCGTAGTCATAAGAGTGCTAAAATGATCTCATGACTCCTGGGAACAATCAAGGAATAGCTCTATATATTGACATTATAACCTTAATTGATTTAAAAATTTAATGCGAAGAGTTATTCGATTGAGATTGCATTTTGATTGTTGTTTTCAATGTCTGTAAAAAATACCTGATGTCATCAGACGATATTTCGAGGAAAATATACTGCGCTCCAATCGCAAGAATTTCATGATTACACGAAGTCACGTGATAGAATATAAGAGGTTGATTTCTGTCTCTGTTCGCTTTCGGTTTTTTAAAATTTCAATTGGCTGAACAGTTCAATTTAGATCGCATGTATTCATGAATAACTTGCTCGCTGCAGGACTGGGTAATATTGTGAGATTGAAAAAGCAGCATATTTTGCTGCGTGGTTACAAGAGTGCTGAAACAAATTCATGACTCCTGGGAAAAATCAAGGAGTAGCTCTATACCTTGACATAATAACGTTAATTGATTTGAAAATTTAATTCGAAAAGTTATTTTATTGAGATTGCATTTTGATTGTTGTTTTCAATGTCTGTAAGAAGTACCTGATGTCTTTAGCGGATATTTCGGGAAAAATATACTGCGCCCCAATCGCAAGAATCTCATGATTACACGAATTCACGTGATAGAATATAATAGGTTGATGTCTGTCTCTGTTTGCTTCCGGTTTTCAAAAATTCCAATTGGTTGAATAGTTCAATTTAGATCGCATGTATCCACGGATAGCCTGCTTGCTGCAGAATTGAGTAATATTGCGAAATTGAAAAATCAGCATATTTTGCTGCGTAGTTATAGAAGTGCTGAAATGATCTCATGACTGCCGGGGAAAATCAAGGAATGGCTCTATATATTGACATAATAACGTTAATTGATTTGAAAATTCAATTCGAAAAGTTATTCGATGGAGATTGCATTTTGATTGTTGTTTTCAATGTCTGTAAAAAATACCTGATGTCATCAGATGATATTTCGAGGAAAAAATACTGCGCCCCAATCGCAAGAATTTCATGATTACACGAATTCACGTGATAGAATATAAGAGGTTGATTTCCGTATCTATTCGCTGTCGGTTATTTAAAATTTTAATTCGCTGAATAGTTTAATTTAGATCGCAAGTATTCATGGATAACCTGCCCGCTACAGGACTGGATAATATTGTGAGATTCAAAAATCAGCATTTTTTGCTGCGTGGTTATAGGAGTGCTAAAATGATCTCATGACTCCCGGGGAAAATCAAGGAATTGCTCTATATATTGACATAATAACGTTGATTGATTTGAAAATTTAATTCGAAGAGTTATTCGATTGAGATTGCATTTTAATTGTTGTTTTCAATGTCTGTAAAAAATACCTGATGTCATCAGATGATATTTCGAGGAAAAAATACTGCGCCCCAATCGCAAGAATTTCATGATTACACGAATTCACGTGATAGAATATGAGAGGTTGATTTCCGTATCTTTTCTCTTTCTGTTATTTAAAATATCAATTCGCTTAATAGTTAACTCTAGATCGCATGTATTCATGAATAACTTGCTCGCTGCAGGACTGGGTAAAAGTGTGAGATTCAAAAATCAGCATATTTTGCTGCGTGGTTACGAGAGTGCTGAACCAAATTCATGACTCCTGGGAAAAATCAAGGAGTAGCTCTATACCTTGACATAATAACGTTAATTGATTTGAAAATTTAATTCGAAAAGTTATTTTATTGAGATTGCATTTTGATTGTTGTTTTCAATGTCTGTAAGAAGTACCTGATGTCTTTAGCGGATATTTCGGGAAAAATATACTGCGCCTCAATCGCAAGAATCTCATGAGTACACGAATTCATGTAATAGAATATGAGAGGTTGATTTCTGTCTCTGTTCGCTTTCGGTTTTTTAAAATTTCAATTCGCTGAACAGTTCAATTTAGATCGCATGTATTCATGAATAACTTGCTCGCTGCTGGACTGGGTAAAAGTGTGAGATTCAAAAATCAGCATATTTTGCTGCGTTGTTATAGGAGTGCTAAAATGATCTTATGACTCCTGGGAAAAATCAAGGAATGGCTCTATATATTGACATAATAACGTTAACTGATTTGAAAATTCAATTTTAAAAACTATTCTATTGAGATTGCATTATGATTGATGTTTTCGATTTCTGTAAGAAATACCTGATGTCTTCAGATGATATTTCGGAAAAAATATACTGCGCCTCAATCGCAAGAATCTCATGATTACACGAATTCATGTAATAGAATATGAGAGGTTGATTTCTGTCTCTGTTCGCTTTCGGTTTTTTAAAATTTCAATTGGCTAAATAGTTCAATTGAGATCGCATGTATTCATTGATTACCTGCTCGCTGCAGGACTGGGTGAGATTGTGAGATTGAAAAATCAGCATATTTTGCTGCGTGGTTATGAGAGTGCTAAAATGATCTCATGACTCCTGGGAAAAATCAAGGAATGGCTCTATATATAGAGACCTATAAACGTTAATTGATTCCAAAATTTAATTCGAAAAGTTATTCTATTGAGATTGCATTTTGATTGTCCTTTTCAATGTCTGTAAGAAATACCTGATGTTTTCAGATGATATTTCGGAAAAAATATACTGCGCCCCAATCGCTAGAATCTCATGATTACACGAATTCACGTGATAGAATATCAGAGGTTGCTTTCTGTCTCTGTTCGCTTTCTTTTTTTTAAAATTTTAATTAGCTGAATAGTTCAATTAAGATCGCATGTATATATGGATAGCCTGCTCGCTGCAGGACTAGGTAATATTGCGAAGTTGAAAAATTAGCATATTTTGCTGCGTGGTTATAAGACTGCTAAAATGATCTCATGACTCCTGGGAAAAATCAAGGAATGGCTCTATATATTGACATAATAACCTTAATTGATTTGAAAATTCAATTCGAAAAGTTATTCGATTGAGATTGCATTTAGTTGTCTTTTTCAATGTCTGTAAGAAATTCCTGATGTCTTCAGATGATATTTCGTGAAAAATATACTGCGCCCTAATCGCAAGAATCTCATGATTACACGAATTCACGTAATAGAATATAATAGGTTGATTTCTGTCTCTGTTCGCTTTCGGTTTTTCAAAATTTCTATTCGCTAAACAGTTAAATTTAGATCGCATGTATTCATTAATAACTTGCTCGCTGCAGGACTGGGTAATATTGTGAGATAAATGAATGAGCATATTTTGCTGCGTGGTTATAGAAGTGCTAAAATGATCTCATGACTCCTGGGGAAAATCAAGGAATGGCTCTATATATTGACATAATAACGTTAACTGATTTGAAAATTCAATTTGAAAAACTATTCTATTGAGATTGCATTATAATTAATGTTTTCAATTTCTGTAAGAAATACCTGATGTCTTCAGATGATATTTCGGGAAAAATATACTGCGCCTCAATCGCAAGAATCTCATGATTACACGAATTCATGTAATAGAATATGAGAGGTTGATTTCTGTCTCTGTTCGCTTTCGGTTTTTTAAAATTTCAATTCGCTGAATAGTTCAATTAAGATCGCATGTATATATGGATAGCCTGCTCGCTGCAGGACTAGGTAATATTGCGAAATTGAAAAATTTGCATATTTTGCTGCGTGGTTATAAGACTGCTAAAATGATCTCATGACTCCTGGGAAAAATCAAGGAATGGCTCTATATATTGCCATAATAACCTTAATTGATTTAAAAATTCAATTCGAAAAGTTATTCGATTGAGATTGCATTTAGTTGTCTTTTTCAATGTCTGTAAGAAATTCCTGATGTCTTCAGATGATATTTCGTGAAAAATATACTGCGCCCCAATCGCAAAAATCTCATGAGTACACGAATTCACGTGATAGAATATAATAGGTTGATTTCTGTCTCTGTTCACTTTCGGTTTTTTAAAATTTCAATTGGCTGAATAGTTCAATTTAGATCGCATGTATTCAAGGATAACCTGCTCGCTGCAGGACTGGGTAATATTGTGAGATTGAAAAATCAGCATATTTTGCTGCGTGGTTATGAGAGTTCTAAAATGATCTCATGAATCCTGGGAAAAATCAAGGAATGGCTCTATATATAGAGACCTAATAACGTTAATTGATTCCAAAATTAAATTCGAAAAGTTATTCTATTGGAATTGCATTTTCATTGTCTTTTTCAATGTCTGTAGAAAATACCTGATGTCATCAGATGATCTTTCGAGGAAAATATACCGCGCCCCAATCGCAAGAATTTGATGATAACACGAATTCACGTGATAGAATATAAGAGGTTGATTTCCGTATCTGTTCGCTTTCGGTTATTTAAAATTTCAATTCGTTGAATACTTAAATTTAGATCGCAAGTATTTATTAACACCTGCCCGCTACAGGACTTAGTAATATTGCAAAATTGAAATCAGCATATTTTGCTGCGTGGTTATAAGAGTGCTGAAACAAATTCATGACTCCTGGGAAAAATCAAGGAGTAGCTCTATACCTTCACATAATAACGTTAATTGATTGGAAAATTTAATTTGAAAAACTATTCTATTGAGATTGCATTTTGATTAATGTTTTCAATGTCTGTAAGAAATACCTGATGTCTTCAGATGATATTTCGGGAAAAATATACTGCGCCCCAATCGCAAGAATCTCATGATTACACGAATTCACGTAATACAATATAATAGGTTGATGTCTGTCTCTGTTCGCTTTCGGTTTTCTAAAATTTCAATTGGCTGAATGGTTTAATTTAGATCGCATGTATTCATGGATAGCCTGCTCGCAGCAGGACTGGGTAATATTGCGAAATTGAAAAATAAGTATATTTTGCTCCGTGGTTATAGGAGTGCTAAAATGATCTCATGACTCCTGGGGAAAATCAAGGAATGGCTCTATATATTGATATAATAACGTTAATTGATTTAAAAATTCAATTCGAAAAGTTATTCGATTGAGATTGCATTTGGTTGTCTTTTTCAATGTCTGTAAGAAATTCCTGATGTGTTCAGATGATATTTCGTGAAAAATATACTGCGCCCCAATCGCAAAAATCTCATGATTACACGAATTCACGTGATAGAATATAATAGGTTGATTTCTGTCTCTGTTCACTTTCTGTTTTTTAAAATTTCAATTGGCTGAACAGTTCAATTTAGATCGCATGTATTCAAGGATAACCTGCTCGCTGCAGGACTGGGTAATATTGTGAGATTGAAAAATCAGCATATTTTGCTGCGTGGTTATGAGAGTGCTAAAATGATCTCATGACTTCTGGGGAAAATTAAGGAATGGCTCTATATATTGACATAATAATGTTAATTGATTTGAAAATTCAATTCGAAAAGTGATTCGATTGAGATTGCATTTTGATTGTTGTTTTCAATGTCTGTAAGAAGTACCTGATGTCTTTAGCGGATATTTTGGAAAAAATATACTGCGCCTCAATCGCAAGAATCTCATGATTACACGAATTCATGTAATAGAATATGAGAGGTTGATTTCTGTCTCTGTTCGCTTTCGGTTTTTTAAAATTTCAATTGGCTGCATAGTTCAATTTAGATCGCATGTATTCATGGATAGCCTGCTCGCTGCAGGACTAGGTAATATTGCGGAATTGAAAAATTAGCATATTTTGCTGCGTGGTTAGAAGACTGCTAAAATGATCTCATGACTCCTGGGAAAAATCAAGGAATGGCTCTATATATTGACATAATAACCTTAATTGATTTGAAAATTTAATTCGAAAAGTTATTCGATTGAGATTGCATTTGGTTGTCTTTTTCAATGTCTGTAAGAAATTCCTGATGTCTTCAGATGATATTTCGTGAAAAATATACTGCGCCCTAATCGCAAGAATCTCATGATTACACGAATTCACGTGATAGAATATAATAGGTTGATTTCTGTCTCTGTTCGCTTTCGGTTTTTCAAAATTTCTATTCGCTAAACAGTTCAATTTAGATCGCATGTCTTCATCAATAACTTGCTCGCTGCAGGACTGGGTAATATTGTGAGATAAATAAATGAGCATATTTTGCTGCGTGGTTATAGAAGTGCTAAAATGATCTCATGACTCCTGGGGAAAATCAAGGAATGGCTCTATATATTGACATAATAACGTTAACTCATTTGAAAATTCAATTTGAAAAACTCTTCTATTGAGATTGCATTATAATTGATGTTTTCAATTTCTGTAAGAAATACCTGATGTCTTCAGATAATATTTCGGGAAAAATATACTGCGCCTCAATCGCAAGAATCTCATGATTACACGAATTCATGTAATAGAATATGAGAGGTTGATTTCTGTCTCTGTTCGCTTTCGGTTTTTTAAAATTATAATTAGCTGAATAGTTCAATTAAGATCGCATGTATATATGGATAGCCTGCTCGCTGCAGGACTAGGTAATATTGCGAAATTGAAAAATTAGCATATTTTGCTGCGTGGTTATAAGACTGCTAAAATGATCTCATGACTCCTGGGAAAAATCAAGGAATGGCTCTATATATTGACATAATAACCTTAATTGATTTGAAAATTCAATTCGAAAAGTTATTCGATTGAGATTGCATTTTGATTGTTGTTTTCAATGTCTGTAGATAATACCTGATGTCATCAGATGATATTTCGAGGAAAATATACTGCTCCCCAATCGCAAGAATTTCATGATTACACGAATTCACGTGATAGAATATAAGAGGTTGATTTCCGTATCTATTCGCTTTCGGTTATTAAAAATTTTAATTCGCTGAATAGTTAAATTTGGATCGCGAGTATTCATGGATAACTTGCCCGCTACAGAACTTAGTAATATTGCAAAATTGAAAAATCAGCATATTTTGCTGCGTGGTTACAAGAGTGCTGAAACATATTCATGACTCCTGGGAAAAATCAAGAAGTAGCTCTATACCTTGACATAATAATGTTAATTGATTTGAAAATTTAATTCGAAAAGTTATTTTATTGAGATTGCATTTTAATTGTTGTTTTCAATGTCTGTAAGAAGTACCTGATTTCTTTAGCGGATATTTTGGGAAAAATATACTGCGCCTCAATCGCAAGAATCTCATGATTACACGAATTCATGTAATAGAATATGAGAGGTTGATTTCTGTCTCTGTTCGCTTTCGGTTTTTTAATATTTCAATCGGCTGCATAGTTCAATTTAGATCGCATTTATTCATGGATAGCCTGCTCGCTGCAGGACTGGGTAATATTGCGAAATCGAAAAATGAGCATATTTAGCTCCGTGGTTATGAGAGTGCTAAATTGATCTTATGACTCCTGGGGAAAATTAAGGAATGGCTCTATATATTGACATAATAATGTTAATTGATTTGAAAATTCAATTCGAAAAGTGATTCGATTGAGATTGCATTTTGATTGTTGTTTTCAATGTCTGTAAGAAGTACCTGATGTCTTTAGCGGATATTTTGGAAAAAATATACTGCGCCTCAATCGCAAGAATCTCATGATTACACGAATTCATGTAATAGAATATGAGAGGTTGATTTCTGTCTCTGTTCGCTTTCGGTTTTTTAAAATTTCAATTGGCTGCATAGTTCAATTTAGATCGCATGTATTCATGGATAGCCTGCTCGCTGCAGGACTAGGTAATATTGCGGAATTGAAAAATTAGCATATTTTGCTGCGTGGTTATAAGACTGCTAAAATGATCTCATGACTCCTGGGAAAAATCAAGGAATGGCTCTATATATTGACATAATAACCTTAATTGATTTGAAAATTCAATTCGAAAAGTTATTCGATTGAGATTGCATTTTGATTGTTGTTTTCAATGTCTGTAAAAAATACCTGATGTCATCAGATGATATTTCGAAAAAAATGTACTGCGCCCTAATCGCAAGAATTTCATGATTACACGAATTCACGTGATAGAATATAATAGGTTGATTTCTGTCTCTGTTCGCTTTCGGTTTTTTAAAATTTCAATTAGCTGAATAGTTCAATTTAGGTCGCATGTATTCATGGATAGCCTGCTCGCTGCAGGACTGGGTAATATTGCGAAATTGAAAAATTAGCATATTTTGCTGCGTGGTTATGAGAGTGCTAAAATGATCTCATGACTCCTGGGAAAAATCAAGAAATGGCTCTATATATTGACATAATAACCTTTATTGATTTGAAAATTCAATTCGAAAAGTTATTCGATTGAGATTGCATTTTGATTGCCTTTTTCAATGTCTGTAAGAAATACCTGATGTTTTTAGCGGATATTTCGGGATAAATATACTGCGCCTCAATCGCAAGAATCTCATGATTACACGAAATCAACCTCTTATATTCTCTCACATGAATTCGTGTAATCATGAGATTCTTGCGATTGAGGCGCAGTATATTTATCCCGAAATATCCGCTAAAAACATCAGGTATTTCTTACAGACATTGAAAAAGGCAATCAAAATGCAATCTCAATCGAATAACTTTTCGAATTGAATTTTCAAATCAATAAAGGTTATTATGTCAATATATAGAGCCATTTCTTGATTTTTCCCAGGAGTCATGAGATCATTTTAGCACTCTCATAACCACGCAGCAAAATATGCTAATTTTTCAATTTCGCAATATTACCCAGTCTTGCAGCGAGCAGGCTATCCATGGATACATGCGATCTAAATTGAACTATTCAGCTAATTGAAATTTTAAAAAACCGAAAGCGAACAGAGACAGAAATCAACCTATTATATTCTATCACGTGAATTCGTGTAATCATGAAATTCTTGCGATTAGGGCGCAGTACATTTTTTTCGAAATATCATCTGATGACATCAGGTATTTTTTACAGACATTGAAAACAACAATCAAAATGCAATCTCAATCGAATAACTTTTCGAATTGAATTTTCAAATCAATTAAGGTTATTATGTCAATATATAGAGCCATTCCTTGATTTTTCCCAGGAGTCATGAGATCATTTTAGCAGTCTTATAACCACGCAGCAAAATATGCTAATTTTTCAATTCCGCAATATTACCTAGTCCTGCAGCGAGCAGGCTATCCATGAATACATGCGATCTAAATTGAACTATGCAGCCAATTGAAATTTTAAAAAACCGAAAGCGAACAGAGACAGAAATCAACCTCTCATATTCTATTACATGAATTCGTGTAATCATGAGATTCTTGCGATTGAGGCGCAGTATATTTTTTCCAAAATATCCGCTAAAGACATCAGGTACTTCTTACAGACATTGAAAACAACAATCAAAATGCAATCTCAATCGAATCACTTTTCGAATTGAATTTTCAAATCAATTAACATTATTATGTCAATATATAGAGCCATTCCTTAATTTTCCCCAGGAGTCATAAGATCAATTTAGCACTCTCATAACCACGGAGCTAAATATGCTCATTTTTCGATTTCGCAATATTACCCAGTCCTGCAGCGAGCAGGCTATCCATGAATAAATGCGATCTAAATTGAACTATGCAGCCGATTGAAATATTAAAAAACCGAAAGCGAACAGAGACAGAAATCAACCTCTCATATTCTATTACATGAATTCGTGTAATCATGAGATTCTTGCGATTGAGGCGCAGTATATTTTTCCCAAAATATCCGCTAAAGAAATCAGGTACTTCTTACAGACATTGAAAACAACAATTAAAATGCAATCTCAATAAAATAACTTTTCGAATTAAATTTTCAAATCAATTAACATTATTATGTCAAGGTATAGAGCTACTTCTTGATTTTTCCCAGGAGTCATGAATATGTTTCAGCACTCTTGTAACCACGCAGCAAAATATGCTGATTTTTCAATTTTGCAATATTACTAAGTTCTGTAGCGGGCAAGTTATCCATGAATACTCGCGATCCAAATTTAACTATTCAGCGAATTAAAATTTTTAATAACCGAAAGCGAATAGATACGGAAATCAACCTCTTATATTCTATCACGTGAATTCGTGTAATCATGAAATTCTTGCGATTGGGGAGCAGTATATTTTCCTCGAAATATCATCTGATGACATCAGGTATTATCTACAGACATTGAAAACAACAATCAAAATGCAATCTCAATCGAATAACTTTTCGAATTGAATTTTCAAATCAATTAAGGTTATTATGTCAATATATAGAGCCATTCCTTGATTTTTCCCAGGAGTCATGAGATCATTTTAGCAGTCTTATAACCACGCAGCAAAATATGCTAATTTTTCAATTTCGCAATATTACCTAGTCCTGCAGCGAGCAGGCTATCCATATATACATGCGATCTTAATTGAACTATTCAGCTAATTATAATTTTAAAAAACCGAAAGCGAACAGAGACAGAAATCAACCTCTCATATTCTATTACATGAATTCGTGTAATCATGAGATTCTTGCGATTGAGGCGCAGTATATTTTTCCCGAAATATTATCTGAAGACATCAGGTATTTCTTACAGAAATTGAAAACATCAATTATAATGCAATCTCAATAGAAGAGTTTTTCAAATTGAATTTTCAAATGAGTTAACGTTATTATGTCAATATATAGAGCCATTCCTTGATTTTCCCCAGGAGTCATGAGATCATTTTAGCACTTCTATAACCACGCAGCAAAATATGCTCATTTATTTATCTCACAATATTACCCAGTCCTGCAGCGAGCAAGTTATTGATGAAGACATGCGATCTAAATTGAACTGTTTAGCGAATAGAAATTTTGAAAAACCGAAAGCGAACAGAGACAGAAATCAACCTATTATATTCTATCACGTGAATTCGTGTAATCATGAGATTCTTGCGATTAGGGCGCAGTATATTTTTCACGAAATATCATCTGAAGACATCAGGAATTTCTTACAGACATTGAAAAAGACAACCAAATGCAATCTCAATCGAATAACTTTTCGAATTAAATTTTCAAATCAATTAAGGTTATTATGTCAATATATAGAGCCATTCCTTGATTTTTCCCAGGAGTCATGAGATCATTTTAGCAGTCTTCTAACCACGCAGCAAAATATGCTAATTTTTCAATTCCGCAATATTACCTAGTCCTGCAGCGAGCAGGCTATCCATGAATACATGCGATCTAAATTGAACTATGCAGCCAATTGAAATTTTAAAAAACCGAAAGCGAACAGAGACAGAAATCAACCTCTCATATTCTATTACATGAATTCGTGTAATCATGAGATTCTTGCGATTGAGGCGCAGTATATTTTTTCCAAAATATCCGCTAAAGACATCAGGTACTTCTTACAGACATTGAAAACAACAATCAAAATGCAATCTCAATCGAATCACTTTTCGAATTGAATTTTCAAATCAATTAACATTATTATGTCAATATATAGAGCCATTCCTTAATTTTCCCCAGGAGTCATAAGATCAATTTAGCACTCTCATAACCACGGAGCTAAATATGCTCATTTTTCGATTTCGCAATATTACCCAGTCCTGCAGCGAGCAGGCTATCCATGAATAAATGCGATCTAAATTGAACTATGCAGCCGATTGAAATATTAAAAAACCGAAAGCGAACAGAGACAGAAATCAACCTCTCATATTCTATTACATGAATTCGTGTAATCATGAGATTCTTGCGATTGAGGCGCAGTATATTTTTCCCAAAATATCATCTGAACACATCAGGAATTTCTTACAGACATTGAAAAAGACAACCAAATGCAATCTCAATCGAATAACTTTTCGAATTGAATTTTTAAATCAATTAACGTTATTATATCAATATATAGAGCCATTCCTTGATTTTCCCCAGGAGTCATGAGATCATTTTAGCACTCCTATAACCACGGAGCAAAATATACTTATTTTTCAATTTCGCAATATTACCCAGTCCTGCTGCGAGCAGGCTATCCATGAATACATGCGATCTAAATTAAACCATTCAGCCAATTGAAATTTTAGAAAACCGAAAGCGAACAGAGACAGACATCAACCTATTATATTGTATTACGTGAATTCGTGTAATCATGAGATTCTTGCGATTGGGGCGCAGTATATTTTTCCCGAAATATCATCTGAAGACATCAGGTATTTCTTACAGACATTGAAAACATTAATCAAAATGCAATCTCAATAGAATAGTTTTTCAAATTAAATTTTCCAATCAATTAACGTTATTATGTGAAGGTATAGAGCTACTCCTTGATTTTTCCCAGGAGTCATGAATTTGTTTCAGCACTCTTATAACCACGCAGCAAAATATGCTGATTTCAATTTTGCAATATTACTAAGTCCTGTAGCGGGCAGGTGTTAATAAATACTTGCGATCTAAATTTAAGTATTCAACGAATTGAAATTTTAAATAACCGAAAGCGAACAGATACGGAAATCAACCTCTTATATTCTATCACGTGAATTCGTGTTATCATCAAATTCTTGCGATTGGGGCGCGGTATATTTTCCTCGAAAGATCATCTGATGACATCAGGTATTTTCTACAGACATTGAAAAAGACAATGAAAATGCAATTCCAATAGAATAACTTTTCGAATTTAATTTTGGAATCAATTAACGTTATTAGGTCTCTATATATAGAGCCATTCCTTGATTTTTCCCAGGATTCATGAGATCATTTTAGAACTCTCATAACCACGCAGCAAAATATGCTGATTTTTCAATCTCACAATATTACCCAGTCCTGCAGCGAGCAGGTTATCCTTGAATACATGCGATCTAAATTGAACTATTCAGCCAATTGAAATTTTAAAAAACCGAAAGTGAACAGAGACAGAAATCAACCTATTATATTCTATCACGTGAATTCGTGTACTCATGAGATTTTTGCGATTGGGGCGCAGTATATTTTTCACGAAATATCATCTGAAGACATCAGGAATTTCTTACAGACATTGAAAAAGACAACTAAATGCAATCTCAATCGAATAACTTTTCGAATTGAATTTTTAAATCAATTAAGGTTATTATGGCAATATATAGAGCCATTCCTTGATTTTTCCCAGGAGTCATGAGATCATTTTAGCAGTCTTATAACCACGCAGCAAAATATGCAAATTTTTCAATTTCGCAATATTACCTAGTCCTGCAGCGAGCAGGCTATCCATATATACATGCGATCTTAATTGAACTATTCAGCGAATTGAAATTTTAAAAAACCGAAAGCGAACAGAGACAGAAATCAACCTCTCATATTCTATTACATGAATTCGTGTAATCATGAGATTCTTGCGATTGAGGCGCAGTATATTTTTCCCGAAATATCATCTGAAGACATCAGGTATTTCTTACAGAAATTGAAAACATTAATTATAATGCAATCTCAATAGAATAGTTTTTCAAATTGAATTTTCAAATCAGTTAACGTTATTATGTCAATATATAGAGCCATTCCTTGATTTTCCCCAGGAGTCATGAGATCATTTTAGCACTTCTATAACCACGCAGCAAAATATGCTCATTCATTTATCTCACAATATTACCCAGTCCTGCAGCGAGCAAGTTATTAATGAATACATGCGATCTAAATTTAACTGTTTAGCGAATAGAAATTTTGAAAAACCGAAAGCGAACAGAGACAGAAATCAACCTATTATATTCTATTACGTGAATTCGTGTAATCATGAGATTCTTGCGATTAGGGCGCAGTATATTTTTCACGAAATATCATCTGAAGACATCAGGAATTTCTTACAGACATTGAAAAAGACAACTAAATGCAATCTCAATCGAATAACTTTTCGAATTGAATTTTCAAATCAATTAAGGTTATTATGTCAATATATAGAGCCATTCCTTGATTTTTCCCAGGAGTCATGAGATCATTTTAGCAGTCTTATAACCACGCAGCAAAATATGCTAATTTTTCAACTTCGCAATATTACCTAGTCCTGCAGCGAGCAGGCTATCCATATATACATGCGATCTTAATTGAACTATTCAGCTAATTAAAATTTTAAAAAAAAGAAAGCGAACAGAGACAGAAAGCAACCTCTGATATTCTATCACGTGAATTCGTGTAATCATGAGATTCTAGCGATTGGGGCGCAGTATATTTTTTCCGAAATATCATCTGAAAACATCAGGTATTTCTTACAGACATTGAAAAGGACAATCAAAATGCAATCTCAATAGAATAACTTTTCGAATTAAATTTTGGAATCAATTAACGTTTATAGGTCTCTATATATAGAGCCATTCCTTGATTTTTCCCAGGAGTCATGAGATCATTTTAGCACTCTCATAACCACGCAGCAAAATATGCTGATTTTTCAATCTCACAATCTCACCCAGTCCTGCAGCGAGCAGGTAATCAATGAATACATGCGATCTCAATTGAACTATTTAGCCAATTGAAATTTTAAAAAACCGAAAGCGAACAGAGACAGAAATCAACCTCTCATATTCTATTACATGAATTCGTGTAATCATGAGATTCTTGCGATTGAGGCGCAGTATATTTTTTCCGAAATATCATCTGAAGACATCAGGTATTTCTTACAGAAATCGAAAACATCAATCATAATGCAATCTCAATAGAATAGTTTTTAAAATTGAATTTTCAAATCAGTTAACGTTATTATGTCAATATATAGAGCCATTCCTTGATTTTTCCCAGGAGTCATAAGATCATTTTAGCACTCCTATAACAACGCAGCAAAATATGCTGATTTTTGAATCTCACACTTTTACCCAGTCCAGCAGCGAGCAAGTTATTCATGAATACATGCGATCTAAATTGAACTGTTCAGCGAATTGAAATTTTAAAAAACCGAAAGCGAACAGAGACAGAAATCAACCTCTCATATTCTATTACATGAATTCGTGTACTCATGAGATTCTTGCGATTGAGGCGCAGTATATTTTTCCCGAAATATCCGCTAAAGACATCAGGTACTTCTTACAGACATTGAAAACAACAATCAAAATGCAATCTCAATAAAATAACTTTTCGAATTAAATTTTCAAATCAATTAACGTTATTATGTCAAGGTATAGAGCTACTCCTTGATTTTTCCCAGGAGTCATGAATTTGGTTCAGCACTCTCGTAACCACGCAGCAAAATATGCTGATTTTTGAATCTCACACTTTTACCCAGTCCTGCAGCGAGCAAGTTATTCATGAATACATGCGATCTAGAGTTAACTATTAAGCGAATTGATATTTTAAATAACAGAAAGAGAAAAGATACGGAAATCAACCTCTCATATTCTATCACGTGAATTCGTGTAATCATGAAATTCTTGCGATTGGGGCGCAGTATTTTTTCCTCGAAATATCATCTGATGACATCAGGTATTTTTTACAGACATTGAAAACAACAATTAAAATGCAATCTCAATCGAATAACTCTTCGAATTAAATTTTCAAATCAATCAACGTTATTATGTCAATATATAGAGCAATTCCTTGATTTTCCCCGGGAGTCATGAGATCATTTTAGCACTCCTATAACCACGCAGCAAAAAATGCTGATTTTTGAATCTCACAATATTATCCAGTCCTGTAGCGGGCAGGTTATCCATGAATACTTGCGATCTAAATTAAACTATTCAGCGAATTAAAATTTTAAATAACCGACAGCGAATAGATACGGAAATCAACCTCTTATATTCTATCACGTGAATTCGTGTAATCATGAAATTCTTGCGATTGGGGCGCAGTATTTTTTCCTCGAAATATCATCTGATGACATCAGGTATTTTTTACAGACATTGAAAACAACAATCAAAATGCAATCTCAATCGAATAACTTTTCGAATTGAATTTTCAAATCAATTAACGTTATTATGTCAATATATAGAGCCATTCCTTGATTTTCCCCGGCAGTCATGAGATCATTTCAGCACTTCTATAACTACGCAGCAAAATATGCTGATTTTTCAATTTCGCAATATTACTCAATTCTGCAGCAAGCAGGCTATCCGTGGATACATGCGATCTAAATTGAACTATTCAACCAATTGGAATTTTTGAAAACCGGAAGCAAACAGAGACAGACATCAACCTATTATATTCTATCACGTGAATTCGTGTAATCATGAGATTCTTGCGATTGGGGCGCAGTATATTTTTCCCGAAATATCCGCTAAAGACATCAGGTACTTCTTACAGACATTGAAAACAACAATCAAAATGCAATCTCAATAAAATAACTTTTCGAATTAAATTTTCAAATCAATTAACGTTATTATGTCAAGGTATAGAGCTACTCCTTGATTTTTCCCAGGAGTCATGAATTTGTTTCAGCACTCTTGTAACCACGCAGCAAAATATGCTGCTTTTTCAATCTCACAATATTACCCAGTCCTGCAGCGAGCAAGTTATTCATGAATACATGCGATCTAAATTGAACTGTTCAGCCAATTGAAATTTTAAAAAACCGAAAGCGAACAGAGACAGAAATCAACCTCTTATATTCTATCACGTGACTTCGTGTAATCATGAAATTCTTGCGATTGGAGCGCAGTATATTTTCCTCGAAATATCGTCTGATGACATCAGGTATTTTTTACAGACATTGAAAACAACAATCAAAATGCAATCTCAATCGGTCGCATGTATTCATGGATAGCCTGCTCGCTGCAAGACTGGGTAATATTGCGAAATTGAAAAATTAGCATATTTTGCTGCGTAGTCATAAGAGTGCTAAAATGATCTCATGACTCCTGGGAACAATCAAGGAATAGCTCTATATATTGACATTATAACCTTAATTGATTTAAAAATTTAATGCGAAGAGTTATTCGATTGAGATTGCATTTTGATTGTTGTTTTCAATGTCTGTAAAAAATACCTGATGTCATCAGACGATATTTCGAGGAAAATATACTGCGCTCCAATCGCAAGAATTTCATGATTACACGAAGTCACGTGATAGAATATAAGAGGTTGATTTCTGTCCTTGTTCGCTTTCGGTTTTTTAAAATTTCAATTCGCTGAACAGTTCAATTTAGATCGCATGTATTCATGAATAACTTGCTCGCTGCAGGACTGGGTAATATTGTGAGATCAAAAAATCAGCATATTTTGCTGCGTGGTTATAGGAGTGCTGAAATAATGTTATGACTCCTGGGAAAAATCAAGGAATGGCTCTATATATTGAAATAATAACGTTAACTGATTTGAAAATTCAATTTGAAAAACTATTCTATTGAGATTGCATTTTGATTGATGTTTTCAATGTCTGTAAGAAATACCTGATGTCTTCTGATGATATTTCGGGAAAAATATACTGCGCCCCAATCGCAAGAATCTCATGATTACCCTTATTCGAGTGATAGAAATTAATAGGTTGATTTCTGTCTCTGTTCGCTTTCGGTTTTCTAAAATTTCAGTTGGCTGAATAGTTTAATTTAGATCGCATGTATTCATGAATAGCCTGCACGCTGCAGAACTGGGTAATATTGCGAAATTGAAAAATCAGCTTATTTTGCTGCGTGGTTATAGGAGTGCTAAAATGATCTCATGACTCCCGGGAAAATCAAGGAATGGCTCTATATATTGACATAATAACGTTCATTGATTTGAAAATTTATTTCGAAAAGTTATTCGATTGAGATTGCATTTTGATTGTTGTATTCAATATCTGTAAAAAATACATGATGTCATCAGATGATATTTCGAGGAAATCATACTGCGCCCGAATCGCAAGAAACTCATGATGACACGAATTCACGTGATAGAATATAAGAGGTTGATTTCCGTATCTTTTTGCTTTCGGTTATTTAAAATTTCAATTCGCTGAATAGTTGAATTTAGATCGCAAGTATTTATGGATAACCTGCCCGCTACAGGACTTAGTAATATTGCCAAATTGAAATCAGCATATTTTGCTGCGTGGTTATAAGAGTGCTGAAACAAATTCATGACTCCTGGGAAAAATCAAGGAGTAGCTCTATACCTGGACATAATAACGTTAATTGATTTGAAAATTTAATTCGAAAAGTTATTTTATTGAGTATGCATTTTGATTGTTGTTTTCAATGTCTGTAAGAAGTACCTGATGTCTTTAGCGGATATTTCGGGAAAAATATACTGCGCCTCAATCGCAAGAATCTCATGATTACACGAATTCATGTAATAGAATATGAGAGGTTGATTTCTGTCTCTGTTCGCTTTCGGTTTTTTAGAATTTTAATTGGCTGAATAGTTCAATATAGATCGCATGTATTCATGGATAATTTGCTCGCTGCAGGACTGGGTAATATTGTGATATTAAAAAATCAGCATATTTTGCTGCGTGGTTATAGGAGTGCTGAAATGATCTCATGACTCCTGGGAAAAATCAAGGAATGGCTCTATATATTGACATAATAACGTTAACTGATTTGAAAATTCAATTTGAAAAACTATTCTATTGAGATTGCATTTTGATTGTTGTTTTCAATGTCTGTAAAAAATACCTGATGTCATCAGATGATATTTCGAGGAAAATATACTGCGCCCCAATCGCAAGAATTTCATGATTACACGAATTCACGTGATAGAATATAATAGGTTGATTTCTGTCTCTGTTCGCTTTCGGTTCTTTAAAATTTCAATTGGCTGAATAGTTCAATTAAGATCGCATGTATTTATGGATAGCCTTCTCGCTGCAGGACTGGGTAATATAGCGAAATTGAAAAATTAGCATATTTTGCTGCCTGGTTATAGGGGTGCTAACATGATCTCATGACTCCCGGGGAAAATCAAGGAATGGCTCTATATATTGACATAATAACGTTAATTGATTTGAAACTTCAATTCGAAAAGTTATTCGATTGAGATTGCACTTTGATTGTTGTTTTCAATGTCTGTAAAAAATACCTGATGTCATCCGATGATATTTGGAGGAAAATATACTGCGCCCTAATCGCAAGAATTTCATGATTACACGAATTCATGTAATAGAATATAATAGGTTGATTTCTGTCTATGTTCGCTTTCGGTTTTTAAGATTTTCAATTGGCTGAACAGTTCAATTTAGATCGCATGTATTGATGAATAACTTGCTCGCTGCAGGACTGGGTAATATTTAGAGATTAAAATATCAGCATATTTTGCTGCGTGGTTGTAGGAGTAATAAAATGATCTCATGACTCCTGGGAAAAATCAAGGAATGGCTCTATATATAGACCTAATAACGTTAATTGATTCCAAAATTTAATTCGAAAGGTTATTCTATTGAGATTTTATTTTGATTGATTTTTTCAATGTCTGTAAGAAATACCTGATGTCTTCAGATGATATTTTGAAAAAAATATACTGCGCCCCAATCGCAAGAATCTCATGATTACACGAATTCACGTGATAGAATATAATAGGTTGATGTCTGTCTCTGTTTGCTTCCGGTTTTCAAAAATTCCAATTGGTTGAATAGTTCAATTTAGATCGCATGTATCCATGGATAGCCTGCTCGCTGCAAGACTGGGTAATATTGCGGAATTGAAAAATTAGCATATTTTGCTGCGTAGTCATAAGAGTGCTAAAATGATCTCATGACTCCTAGGAACAATCAAGGAATAGCTCTATATATTGACATAATAACCTTAATTGATTTGAAAATTTAATTCGAAGAGTTATTCGATTAAGATTGCATTTTGATTGTTGTTTTCAATGTCTGTAAAAAATACCTGATGTCATCAGATGATATTTCGAGGAAAATATACTGCGCCCCAATCGCAAGAATTTCATGATTACACGAATTCATGTAATAGAATATAATAGGTTGATTTCTGTCTATGTTCGCTTTCGGTTTTTTAAAATTTCAATTGGCTGAACAGTTCAATTTAGATCGCATGTATTCATGAATAACTTGCTCGCTGCAGGACTGGGTAATATTTAGAGATTAAAAAATCAGCATATTTTGCTGCGTGGTTGTAGGAGTGCTAAAATGATTTCATGACTCCTGGGAAAAATCAAGGAATGGCTCTATATATAGACCTAATAACGTTAATTGATTCCAAAATTTAATTCGAAAGGTTATTCTATTGAGATTTTATTTTGATTGATTTTTTCAATGTCTGTAAGAAATACCTGATGTCTTCAGATGATATTTTGGAAAAAATATACTGCGCCCCAATCGCAAGAATCTCATGATTACACGAATTCACGTGATAGAATATAATAGGTTGATGTCTGTCTCTGTTTGCTTCCGGTTTTCAAAAATTCCAATTGGTTGAATAGTTCAATTGAGATCGCATGTATTCATGGATAGCCTGCTCGCTGCAGGACTGGGTTATATTGCGAAATTGAAAAATCAGCATATTTTGCTGCGTGGTTATAGAAGTGCTAAAATGATCCCATGACTCCTGGGAAAAATCAAGGAATAGCTCTATATATTGACATAATAACGTTAACTGATTTGAAAATTCAATTTGAAAAACTATTCTATAGAGATTGCATTTCGATTGATGTTTTCAATTTCTGTAAGAAATACCTGATGTCTTCAGATGATATTTCGGGAAAAATATACTGCGCCCCAATCGCAAGAATCTCATAATTACACGTATTCACGTGATAGAATATAATAGGTTGATTTCTGTCTTTGTTCGCTTTCGGTTTTTGAAAATTCAAATTGGCTGAATAGTTCAATTAAGATCGCATGTATTCATGGATAGCCTGCTCGCTGCAGAACTGGGTAATATTGCGAAATTGAAAAATCAGCATATTTTGCTGCGTAGTTATAGGAGTGCTGAAATGATCTCATGACTCCCGGGGAAAATCAAGGAATGGCTCTATATATTGACATAATAACGTTAATTGATTTTAAAATTCAATTCGAAAAGTTATTCGATTGAGATTGCATTTTGATTGTTGTTTCCAATGTCTGTAAAAAATACCTGATGTCATCAGATAATATTTCGAGGAAAATATACTGCGCCCCAATCGCAAGAATTTCATTGTTACACGAATTCACGTGATAGAATATGAGAGGTTGATTTCCGTATCTTTTCGCTTTCTGTTATTTAAAATATTAATTCGCTGAATAGTTAAATTTAGATCGCAAGTATTCATGGATAACCTGCCCGCTACAGAACTTGGTAATATTGCAAAATTGAAAAATCAGCATATTTTGCTGCGTGGTTACGAGAGTGCTGAACCAAATTTATGACTCCTGGGAAAAATCAAGAAGTAGCTCTATACCTTGACATAATAACGTTAATTGATTTGAAAATTTAATTCGAAAAGTTATTTTATTGAGATTGAATTTTGATTGTTGTTTTCAATGTCTGTAAGAAGTACCTGATGTCTTTAGCGGATATTTCGGGAAAAATATACTGCGCCTCAATCGCAAGAATCTCATGAGTACACGAATTCATGTTATAGAATATGAGAGGTTGATTTCTGTCTCTGTTCGCTTTCGGTTTTTTAAAAATTCAATTCGCTGAACAGTTCAATTTAGATCGCATGTATTCATGAATAACTTGCTCGCTGAAGGACTGGGTAATAGTGTGAGATTCAAAAATCAGCATATTTTGCTGCGTTGTTATAGGAGTGCTAAAATGATCTTATGACTCCTGGGAAAAATCAAGGAATGGCTCTATATATTGACATAATAACGTTAACTGATTTGAAAATTCAATTTGAAAAACTATTCTATTGAGATTGCATTATGATTGATGCTTTCAATTTCTGTAAGAAATACCTGATGTCTTCAGATGATATTTCGGGAAAAATATACTGCGCCTCAATCGCAAGAATCTCATGATTACACGAATTCATGTAATAGAATATGAGAGGTTGATTTCTGTCTCTGTTCGCTTTCGGTTTTTTAAAATTTCAATTGGCTAAATAGTTCAATTGAGATTGCATGTATTCATTGATAACCTGCTCGCTGCAGGACTGGGTACGATTGTGAGATTGAAAAATCAGCATATTTTGCTGCGTGGTTATGAGAGTGCTAAAATGATCTCATGACTCCTGGGAAAAATCAAGGAATGGCTCTATATATAGAGACCTAATAACGTTAATTGATTCCAAAATTTAATTCGAAAAGTTATTCTATTGAGATTGCATTTTGATTGTCTTTTTCAATGTCTGTAAGAAATACCTGATGTCTTCAAATGATATTTCGGGAAAAATATACTGCGCCCCAATCGCTAGAATCTCATGTTTACACGAATTCACGTGATAGAATATCATAGGTTGATTTCTGTCTCTGTTCGCTTTCGGTTTTTTAAAATTTCAATTAGCTGAATAGTTCAATTTAGATCGCATGTATCCATGGATAGCCTGCTCGCTGCAAGACTGGGTAATATTGCGAAATTGAAAAATTAGCATATTTTGCTGCGTAGTCATAAGAGTGCTAAAATGATCTCATGACTCCTGGGAACAATCAAGGAATAGCTCTATATATTGACATTATAACCTTAATTGATTTAAAAATTTAATGCGAAGAGTTATTCGATTGAGATTGCATTTTGATTGTTGTTTTCAATGTCTGTAAAAAATACCTGATGTCATCAGACGATATTTCGAGGAAAATATACTGCGCTCCAATCGCAAGAATTTCATGATTACACGAAGTCACGTGATAGAATATAAGAGGTTGATTTCTGTCTCTGTTCGCTTTCGGTTTTTTAAAATTTCAATTGGCTGAACAGTTCAATTTAGATCGCATGTATTCATGAATAACTTGCTCGCTGCAGGACTGGGTAATATTGTGAGATTGAAAAAGCAGCATATTTTGCTGCGTGGTTACAAGAGTGCTGAAACAAATTCATGACTCCTGGGTAAAATCAAGGAGTAGCTCTATACCTTGACATAATAACGTTAATTGATTTGAAAATTTAATTCGAAAAGTTATTTTATTGAGATTGCATTTTGATTGTTGTTTTCAATGTCTGTAAGAAGTACCTGATGTCTTTAGCGGATATTTCGGGAAAAATATACTGCGCCCCAATCGCAAGAATCTCATGATTACACGAATTCACGTGATAGAATATAATAGGTTGATTTCTGTCTCTGTTCGCTTTCGGTTTTTTAAAATTTCAATTCGCTGAACAGTTCAATTTAGATCGCATGTCTTCATGAATAACTTGCTCGCTGCAGGACTGGGTAATATTGTGAGATTAAAAAATCAGCATATTTAGCTGCGTGGTTATAGGAGTGCTAAAATGATCTCATGACTCCTGGGAAAAATCAAGGAATGGCTCAATATATTGACATAATAACGTTAACTGTCTTGAAAATTTAATTTGAAAAACTATTCTATTGAGATTGCATTTTGATTGATGTTTTCAATTTCTGTAAGAAATACCTGATGTCTTCAGATGATATTTCGGGAAAAATATACTGCGCCCCATTCGCAAGAATCTCATGATTACACGAATTCACGTAATACAATATAAGAGGTTGATGTCTGTCTCTTTTCGCTTTCGGTTTTCTAAAATTTCAATTGGCTGAATAGTTCAATTTAGATCGCATGTATTCATGGATAGCCTGCTCACTGCAGGACTGAGTAATATTGCGAAATTGAAAAATTAGCATATATTGCTGCGTGGTTATAGGAGTGCTAAAATGATCTCATGACTCCCGGGGAAAATCAAGGAATGGCTCTATATATCGACATAATAACGTTAATTGATATAAAAATTCAATTCGAAAAGTTATTCGATTGAGATTGCATTTTGATTGTTGTTTTCAATGTCTGTAAAAAATACCTGATGTCAGCGGATGATATTTCGAGGAAAATGTACTGCGCCATAATCGCAAGAATTTCATGATTACACGAATTCACGTGATGGAATATAAGAGGTTGATTTCCGTATCTATTCGCTTTCGGTTATTTTAAATTTTAATTCGCTGAATAGTTAAATTTAGATCGCAAGTATTATGGATAACCTGCCCGCTACAGAACTTGGTAATATTGCAAAATTGAAAAATCAACATATTTTGCTGCGTGGTTACAAGAGTGCTGAAACAATTTCATGAATCCTGGGAAAAATCAAGGAGTAGCTCTATACCTTGACATAATAACGGTAATTGATTTGAAAATTTAATTCGAAAAGTTATTTTATTGAGATTGCATTTTAATTGTTGTTTTCAATGTCTGTAAGAAGAACCTGATGTCTTTAGCGGATATTTTGGGAAAAATATACTGCGCTTCAATCGCAAGCATCTCATGATTACACGAATTCATGTAATAGAATATGAGAGGTTGATTTCTGTCTCTGTTCGCTTTCGGTTTTTTAAAATTTCAATTAGCTGAATTGTTCAATTAAGATCGCATGTATATATGGATAGCCTGGTCGCTGCAGGACTAGGTAATATTGCGAAATTAAAAAATTAGCATATTTTGCTGCGTGGTTATAAGACTGCTAAACGATCTCATGACTCCTGGGAAAAATCAAGGAATGGCTCTATATATTGACATAATAACCTTAATTGATTTGAAAATTCAATTCGAAAAGTTATTCGATTGAGATTGCATTCGGTTGTCTTTTTCAATGTCTGTAAGAAATTCCTGATGTCTTCAGATGATATTTCGTGAAAAATATACTGCGCCCCAATCGCAAGAATCTCATGATTACACGAATTCACGTGATAGAATATAATAGGTTGATTTCTGTCTCTGTTCGCTTTCGGTTTTTCAAAATTTCTATTCGCTAAACAGTTCAATTTGGATCGCATGTCTTCATGAATAACTTATTCGCTGCAGGACTGGGTAATATTGTGAGACAAATAAATCAGCATATTTTGCTGCGTGGTTATAGAAGTGCTAAAATGATTTCATGACTCCTGAAGAAAATTAAGGAATGGCTCTATACCTTGACATAATAACGTTAATTGATTTGAAAATTTAATTCGAAAAGTTATTTTATTGAGATTGCATTTGGATTGTTGTTTTCAATGTCTGTAAGAAGTACCTGATGTCTTTAGCGGATATTTCGGGAAAAATATACTGCGCCTCAATCGCAAGAAACTCATGATTATCCGAATTCATGTAATAGAATATGATAGGTTGATTTCTGTCTCTGTTCGCTTCCGGTTTTTTAAAATTTCAATTGGCTGAATAGTTCAATTTAGATCGCTTGTATTCATGGATAACCTGCTCGCTTCAGGACTGGGTAATATTGTGAGATTGAAAAATCAGCATATTTTGCTGCGTGGTTATGAGAGTTCTAAAATGATCTCATGAATCCTGGGAAAAATCAAGGAATGGCTCTATATATAGAGACCTAAGAACGTTAATTGATTCCAAAATTAAATTCGAAAAGTTATTCTATTGAGATTGCATTTTCATTGTCTTTTTCAATGTCTGTAAGAAATACCTGATGTCTTCAGATGATATTTCGTGAAAAATATACTGCGCCTTAATCGCAAGAATCTCATGATTACACGAATTCACGTGATAGAATATAATAGGTTGATTTCTGTCTTTGTTCGCTTTCGGTTTTTCAAAATTTCAATTGGCTGACTAGTTCAATTTAGATCGCATGTATCCACGGATAGCCAGCTCGCTGCAGAATTGAGTAATATTGCGAAATTGAAAAATCAGCATATTTTGCTGCGTAGTTATAAGAGTGCTGAAATGATCTCATGACTGCCGGGGAAAATCAAGGAATGGCTCTATATATTGACATAATAACGTTAATTGATTTGAAAATTTAATTCGAAAAGTTATTTTATTGAGATTGCATTTTGATTGTTGTTTTCAATGTCTGTAAGAAGTACCTGATGTCTTTAGCGGATATTTCGGGAAAAATATACTGCGCCTCAATCGCAAGAATCTCATGAGTACACGAATTCATGTAATAGAATATGAGAGGTTGATTTCTGTCTCTGTTCGCTTTCGGTTTTTTAAAATTTCAATTCGCTGAACAGTTCAATTTAGATCGCATGTATTCATGAATAACTTGCTCGCTGCAGGACTGGGTAAAAGTGTGAGATTCAAAAATCAGCATATTTTGCTGCGTTGTTATAGGAGTGCTAAAATGATCTTATGACTCCTGGGAAAAATCAAGGAATGGCTCTATATATTGACATAATAACGTTAACTGATTTGAAAATTCAACTTTAAAAACTATTCTATTGAGATTGCATTATTATTGATGTTTTCGATTTCTGTAAGAAATACCTGATGTCTTCAGATGATATTTCGGAAAAAATATACTGCGCCTCAATCGCAAGAATCTCATGATTACACGAATTCATGTAATAGAATATGAGAGGTTGATTTCTGTCTCTGTTCGCTTTCGGTTTTTTAAAATTTCAATTGGCTAAATAGTTCAATTGGGATCGCATGTATTTATTGATAACCTGCTCGCTGCAGGACTGGGTAAGATTGTGAGATTGAAAAATCAGCATATTTTGCTGCGTGGTTATGAGAGTGCTAAAATGATCTCATGACTCCTGGGAAAAATCAAGGAATGGCTCTATATATAGAGACCTAATAACGTTAATCGATTCCAAAATTTAATTCGAAAAGTTATTCTATTGAGATTGCATTTTGATTGTCTTTTTCAATGTCTGTAAGAAATACCTGATGTTTTCAGATGATATTTCGGAAAAAATATACTGCGCCCCAATCGCTGGAATCTCATGATTACACGAATTCACGTGATAGAATATCATAGGTTGATTTCTGTCTCTGTTCGCTTTCGGTTTTTTAAAATTTTAATTAGCTGAATAGTTCAATTAAGATCGCATGTATATATGGATAGCCTGCTCGCTGCCGGACTAGGTAATATTGCGAAATTGAAAAATTAGCATATTTTGCTGCGTGGTTATAAGACTGCTAAAATGATCTCATGACTCCTGGGAAAAATCAAGGAATGGCTCTATATATTGACATAATAACCTTAATTGATTTAAAAATTCAATTCGAAAAGTTATTCGATTGAGATTGCATTTGGTTGTCTTTTTCAATGTCTGTAAGAAATTCCTGATGTCTTCAGATGATATTTCGTGAAAAATATACTGCGCCCCAATCGCAAAAATCTCATGATTACACGAATTCACGTGATAGAATATAATAGGTTGATTTCTGTCTCTGTTCACTTTCGGTTTTTTAAAATTTCAATTGGCTAAATAGTTCAATTTAGATCGCATGTATTCAAGGATAACCTGCTCGCTGCAGGACTGGGTAATATTGTGAGATTGAAAAATCAGCATATTTTGCTGCGTGGTTATGAGAGTGCTAAAATGATCTCATGACTTCTGGGGAAAATTAAGGAATGACTCTATATATTGACATAATAATGTTAATTGATTTGAAAATTCAATTCGAAAAGTGATTCGATTGAGATTGCATTTTGATTGTTGTTTTCAATGTCTGTAAAAAATACCTGATATCATCAGATGATATTTCGAGAAAAATATACTGCGCCCCAATCGCAAGAATTTCATGATTACACGAATTCACGTGATAGAATATAAGAGGTTGATTTCCGTATCTATTCGCTTCCGGTTAATTAAAATTTTAATTCGCTGAATTGTTAAATTTAAATCGCAAGTATTCATGGATAACCTGCCCGCTACAGGACTTGGTAATATTGCAAAATTGAAAAAGCAGCATATTTTGCTGCGTGGTTACAAGAGTGCTGAAACAAATTCATGATTCCTGGGAAAAATCAAAGAGTAGCTCTATACCTTGACATAATAACGTTAATTGATTTGAAAATTTAATTCGAAAAGTTATTTTATTGAGATTGCATTTTGATTGTTGTTTTCAATGTCTGTAAGAAGTACCTGATGTCTTTAGCGGATATTTCGGGAAAAATATACTGCGCCTCAATCGCAAGAAACTCATGATAACACGAATTCATGTAATAGAATATGAGAGGTTGATTTCTGTCTCTGTTCGCTTCCGGTTTTTTAAAATTTCAATTGGCTGAATAGTTCAATTTAGATCGCATGTATTCATGAATAACCTGCTCGCTGCAGGACTGGGTAATATTGTGAGATTGAAAAATCAGCATATTTTGCTGCGTGGTTATGAGAGTTCTAAAATGATCTCATGAATCCTGGGAAAAATCAAGGAATGGCTCTATATATAGAGACCTAATAACGTTAATTGATTCCAAAATTAAATTCGAAAAGTTATTCTATTGGAATTGCATTTTCATTGTCTTTTTCAATGTCTGTAAGAAATACCTGATGTCTTCAGATGATTTTTCGTGAAAAATATACTGCGCCTTAATCGCAAGAATCTCATGATTACACGAATTCACGTGATAGAATATAATAGGTTGATTTCTGTCTTTGTTCGCTTTCGGTTTTTTAAAATTTCAATTGGCTGACTAGTTCAATTTAGATCGCATGTATCCACGGATAGCCTGCTCGCTGCAGAATTGGGTAATATTACGAAATTGAAAAATCAGCATATTTTGCTGCGTGGTTATAGAAGTGCGAAAATGATCTCATGACTCCCGGGAAAAATCAAGGAATGGCTCTATATATAGACATAATAACGTTCATTGATTTGAAAATTCATTTTGAAAAGTTATTCGATTGAGATTGCATTTTGATTGTTGTTTTCAATGACTGTAAAAAATACATGATGTCATCAGATGATATTTCGAGGAAAATATACTGCGCCCGAATCGCAAGAATCCCATGATTACACGAATTCGCGTGATAGAATATAAGAGGTTGATTTCCGTATCTGTTCGCTTTCGGTTATTTAAAATTTCAATTCGCTGAATACTTAACTTTAGATCGCAAGTATTTATTAACACCTGCCCGCTACAGGACTTAGTAATATTGCAAAATTGAAATCAGCATATTTTGCTGCGTGGTTATAAGAGTGCTGAAACAAATTCATGACTCCTGGGAAAAATCAAGGAGTAGCTCTATACCTTGACATAATAACGTTAATTGATTTGAAAATTTAAATCAAATAGTTATTTTATTGAGATTGCATTTTGATTGTCGTTTTCAATGTCTGTAAGAAGTACCTGATGTCTTTAGCGGATATTTCGGGAAAAATATACTGCGCCTCAATCGCAAGAATTCCATGATTACACGAATTCATTTAATAGAATATGAGAGGTTGATTTCTGTCTCTGTTCGCTTTCGGTTTTTTAAAATTTCAATAGGCTGAATAGTTCAATTTAGATCGCATGTATTCATGGATAACCTGCTCGCTGCAGGACTGGGTGATATTGTGAGATTAAAAATCAGCATATTTTGCTGCGTGGTTATAGGAGTGCTGAAATGATCTCATGACTCCTAGGAAAAATCAAGGAGTAGCTCTATACCTTCACATAATAACGTTAATTGATTGGAAAATTTAATTTGAAAAACTATTCTATTGAGATTGCATTTTGATTAATGTTTTCAATGTCTGTAAAAAATACCTGATGTCTTCAGATGATATTTCGGGAAAAATATACTGCGCCCCAATCGCAAGAATCTCATGATTACACGAATTCACGAAATACAATATAATAGGTTGATGTCTGTCTCTGTTCGCTTTCGGTTTTCTAAAATTTCAATTGGCTGAATGGTTTAATTCAGATCGCATGTATGAATGGATAGCCTGCTCGCTGCAGGACTGGGTAATATTGCGAAATTGAAAAATAAGTATATTTTGCTCCGTGGTTATAGGAGTGCTAAAATGATCTCATGACTCCAGGGGAAAATCAAGGAATGGCTCTATATATTGACATAATAACGTTAATTGATTTTAGAATTCAATTCGAAAAGTTATTCCATTGAGATTGCATTTTGATTGTTGTTTTCAATGTCTGTAGAAAATACCTGATGTCATCAGATGATCTTTCGAGGAAAATATACCGCGCCCAAATCGCAAGAATTTCATGATAACACGAATTCACGTGATAGAATATAAGAGGTTGATTTCCGTATCTATTCGCTTTCGGTTATTAAAAATTTTAATTCGCTGAATAGTTAAATTTAGATTGCACGTATTTATGGATAACCTGCCCGCTACAGGACTTGGTAATATTGCAAAATTGAAAACTCAGCATATTTTGCTGCGTGGTTACAAAAGTGCTGAAACAAATTCATGACTTCTGGGAAAAATCAAGGAGTAGCTCTATACCTTGACATAATAACGCTAATTGATTTGAAAATTTAATTCGAAAAGTTATTTTATTGAGATTGCATTTTGATTAATGTTTTCAATGTCTGTAAGAAATACCTGATGTCTTCAGATGATATTTCGTGAAAAATATACTGCGCCCCAATCGCAAGAATCTCATGATTACACGAATTCACGTGATAGAATATGATAGGTTGATGTCTGTCTCTGTTCGCTTTCGGTTTTCTAAAATTTCAATTGGCTGAATAGTTTAATTTAGATCGCATGTATTCATGGATAGCCTGCTCGCTGCAGGACTGGGTATTATTGTGAGATTAAAAAATCAGCATATTTTGCTGCGTGGTTATAGGAGTGCTAAAATGATCTCATGACTACTGGGAAAAATCAAGGAATGGCTCTATATATAGACCTCATAACGTTAATTGATTCCAAAATTTAATTCGAAAAGTTATTCTATTGAGATTTTATTTTGATTGATGTTTTCAATGTCTGTAAGAAATACCTGATGTCTTCAGATGATATTTCGTGAAAAATATACTGCACCCCCATCGAAAGAATCTCATGATTACACGAATTCACGTGATAGAATATGATAGGTTGATGTCTGTCTCTGTTCGCTTTCGGTTTTCTAAAATTTCAATTGGCTAAATAGTTCAATTGAGATCGCATGTATGCATTGATAACCTGCTCGCTGCAGGACTTAGTAATATTGCAAAATTGAAAAAGCAGCATATTTTGCTGCGTGGTTACAAGAGTGCTGAAACAAATTCATGACTCCTGGGAAAAATCAAGGAGTAGCTCTATACCTTGACATAATAACGTTAATTGATTTGAAAATTAAATTCGAAAAGTTATTTTATTGAGATTGCATTTTGATTGTTGTTTTCAATGTCTGTAAGAAGTACCTGATGTCTTTAGCGGATATTTCGGGAAAAATATACTGCGCCCCAATCGCAAGAATCTCATGATTACACGAATTCACGTGATAGAATATAATAGGTTGATTTCTGTCTCTGTTCGCTTTCGGTTTTTTAAAATTTCAATTCGCTGAACAGTTCAATTCAGATCGCATGTAATCATGAATAACTTGCTCGCTGCAGGACTGGGTAATATTGTGAGACCAAAAAATCAGCATATTTTGCTGCGTGGTTAGAAGAGTGCTAAAATGATCTCATGAATCCTGAGAAAAATCAAGGAATGGCTCTATATATTAAAATAATAACCTTCATTGATTTGAAAATTCAATTTGAAACACTGTTCCATTGAGATTGCATTTTGATTGATGTTTTCAATGTCTGTAAGAAATACCTGATGTCTTCAGATGATATTTCCGGAAAAATATACTGCGCCCTAATCGCAAGAATCTCATAATTACACGAATTCACCTGATAGAATATATTAGGTTGATTTCTGTCTTTGTTCGCTTTCGGTTTTTTAAAATTTCAATTGGCTGAATAGTTCAATTAAGATCGCATGTATTCATGGATAGCCTGCTCGCTGCAGAACTGGGTAATATTGCGAAATTGAAAAATCAGCATATTTTAGTGCGTAGTTATATGAGTGCTGAAATGATCTCATGACTCCCGGGGAAAATCAAGGAATGGCTCTATATATTGACATAATAACGTTAATTGATTTGAAAATTCAATTCGAAAAGTTATTCGATTGAGATTGCATTTTGATTGTTGTATTTAATGTCTGTAAAAAATACCTGATGTCATCAGATGATATTTCGAGAAAAAAATACCGCGCCCCAATCGCAAGAATTTCATGATTACACGAATTCACGTGATAGAATATACGAGGTTGATTTCCGTATCTATTCGCTTTCGGTTATTTAAAATTTTAATTCGCTGAATAGTTAAATTTAGATCGCAAGTATTATGGATAACCTGCCCGCTACAGAACTTGGTAATATTGCAAAATTGAAAAATCAGCATATTTTGCTGCTTGGTTACAAGAGTGCTGAAACAATTTCATGAATCCTGGGAAAAATCAAGGAGTAGCTCTATACCTTGACATACTAACGGTAATTGATTTGAAAATTTAATTCGAAAAGTTATTTTATTGAGATTGCATTTTAATTGTTGTTTTCAATGTCTGTAAGAAGAACCTGATGTCTTTAGCGGATATTTTGGGAAAAATATACTGCGCTTCAATCGCAAGCATCTCATGATTACACGAATTCATGTACAAGAATATGAGAGGTTGATTTCTGTCGCTGTTCGCTTTCGGTTTTTTAAAATTTCAATTAGCTGAATAGTTCAATTAAGATCGCATGTATATATGGATAGCCTGGTCGCTGCAGGACTAGGTAATATTGCGAAATTGAAAAATCAGCATATTTTGCTGCGTGGTTATAAGACTGCTAAACGATCTCATGACTCCTGGGAAAAATCAAGGAATGGCTCTATATATTGACATAATAACCTTAATTGATTTGAAAATTCAATTCGAAAAGTTATTCGATTGAGATTGCATTTGGTTGTCTTTTTCAATGTCTGTAAGAAATTCCTGATGTCTTCAGATGATATTTCCGGAAAAATATACTGCGCCCTAATCGCAAGAATCTCATAATTACACGAATTCACCTGATAGAATATATTAGGTTGATTTCTGTCTTTGTTCGCTTTCGGTTTTTTAAAATTTCAATTGGCTGAATAGTTCAATTAAGATCGCATGTATTCATGGATAGCCTGCTCGCTGCAGAACTGGGTAATATTGCGAAATTGAAAAATCAGCATATTTTGCTGCGTGGTTATAAGACTGCTAAACGATCTCATGACTCCTGGGAAAAATCAAGGAATGGCTCTATATATTGACATAATAACCTTAATTGATTTGAAAATTCAATTCGAAAAGTTATTCGATTGAGATTGCATTTGGTTGTCTTTTTCAATGTCTGTAAGAAATTCCTGATGTCTTCAGATGATATTTCGTGAAAAATATACTTTGCCCCAATCGCAAGAATCTCATGATTACACGAATTCACGTGATAGAATATAATAGGTTGATTTCTGTCTCTGTTCGCTTTCGGTTTTTCAAAATTTCTATTCGCTAAACAGTTCAATTTGGATCGCATGTCTTCATGAATAACTTGCTCGCTGCAGGACTGGGTAATATTGTGAGATAAATAAATCAGCATATTTTGCTGCGTGGTTATAGAAGTGCTAAAATGATTTCATGACTCCTGGGGAAAATTAAGGAATGGCTCTATACCTTGACATAATAACGTTAATTGATTTGAAAATTTAATTCGAAAAGTTATTTTATTGAGATTGCATTTGGATTGTTGTTTTCAATGTCTGTAAGAAGTACCTAATGTCTTTAGCGGATATTTCGGGAAAAATATACTGCGCCTCAATCGCAAGAAACTCATGATTATCCGAATTCATGTAATAGAATATGATAGGTTGATTTCTGTCTCTGTTCGCTTCCGGTTTTTTAAAATTTTAATTGGCTGAATAGTTCAATTTAGATCGCATGTATTCATGGATAACCTGCTCGCTGCAGGACTGGGTAATATTGTGAGATTGAAAAATCAGCATATTTTGCTGCGTGGTTATGAGAGTTCTAAAATGATCTCATGAATCCTGGGAAAAATCAAGGAATGGCTCTATGTATAGAGACCTAATAACGTTAATTGATTCCAAAATTAAATTCGAAAAGTTATTCTATTGAGATTGCATTTTCTATGTCTTTTTCAATGTCTGTAAGAAATACATGATGTCTTCAGATGATATTTCGTGAAAAATATACTGCGCCTTAATCGCAAGAATCTCATGATTACACGAATTCACGTGATAGAATATAATAGGTTGATTTCTTTCTTTGTTCGCTTTCGGTTTTTTAAAATTTCAATTCGCTGACTAGTTCAATTTAGATCGCATGTATCCACGGATAGCCTGCTCGCTGCAGGACTGGGTATTATTGTGAGATTAAAAAATCAGCATATTTTGCTGCGTGGTTATAGGAGTGCTAAAATGATCTCATGACTACTGGGAAAAATCAAGGAATGGCTCTATATATAGACCTCATAACGTTAATTGATTCCAAAATTTAATTCGAAAAGTTATTCTATTGAGATTTTATTTTGATTGATGTTTTCAATGTCTGTAAGAAATACCTGATGTCTTCAGATGATATTTCGTGAAAAATATACTGCACCCCCATCGAAAGAATCTCATGATTACACGAATTCACGTGATAGAATATGATAGGTTGATGTCTGTCTCTGTTCGCTTTCGGTTTTCTAAAATTTCAATTGGCTATATAGTTCAATTGAGATCGCATGTATGCATTGATAACCTGCTCGCTGCAGGACTGGGTAATATTGTGAGATCAATAAATCAGCATATTTTGCTGCGTGGTTATAGAAGTGCTAAAATGATTTCATGACTCCTGGGGAAAATTAAGGAATAGCTCTATATATAGACCTAATAACGTTAATTGATTCCAAAATTTCATTCGAAAAGTTATTCTATTGAGATTTTATTTTGATTGATGTTTTCAATGTCTGTAAGAAATACCTGATGTCTTCAGATGATATTTCGTGAAAAATATACTGCACCCCAATCGCTAGAATCTCATGTTTACACGAATTCACGTGATAGAATATCATAGGTTGATTTCTGTCTCTGTTCGCTTTCGGTTTTTTAAAATTTCAATTAGCTGAATAGTTCAATTTAGATCGCATGTATCCATGGATAGCCTGCTCGCTGCAAGTCTGGGTAATATTGCGAAATTGAAAAATTAGCATATTTTGCTGCGTAGTCATAAAAGTGCTAAAATGATCTCATGACTCCTGGGAACAATCAAGGAATAGCTCTATATATTGACATTATAACCTTAATTGATTTGAAAATTTAATTCGAAGTGTTATTCGATTGAGATTGCATTTTGATTGTTGTTTTCAATGTCTGTAAAAAATACCTGATGTCATCAGATGATATTTCGAGGAAAATATACTGCGCTCCAATCGCAAGAATTTCATGATTACACGAAGTCACGTGATAGAATATAAGAGGTTGATTTCAGTCTCTGTTCGCTTTCGGTTTTTTAAAATTTCAATTGGCTGAACAGTTCAATTTAGATCGCATGTATTCATGAATAACTTGCTCGCTGCAGGACTGGGTAATATTGTGAGATTAAAAAATCAGCATATTTTGCTGCTCGGTTGTAGGCGTGCTAAAATGATCTCATGAATCCTGGGAAAAATCAAGGAATGGCTCTATATATAGACCTAATAACGTTAATTGATTCCAAAATTTAATTCGAAAAGTTATTCTTTTGAGATTTTATTTTGATTGATGTTTTCAATGTCTGTAAGAAATACCTTATGTCTTCAGATGATATTTCGGAAAAAATATACTGCGCTCCAATCGCAAGAATCTCATGATTACACGAATTCACGTGATAGAATATAATAGGTTGATGTCTGTCTCTGTTCGCTTCCGGTTTTCTAAAATTTCAATTGGTTGAATAGTTCAATTTAGATCGCATGTATTCATGGATAGCCTGCTCGCTGCAGGACTTAGTAATATTGCAAAATTGAGAAAGCAGCATATTTTGCTGCGTGGTTACAAGAGTGCTGAAACAAATTCATGACTCCTGGGAAAAATCAAGGAGTAGCTCTATACCTTGACATAATAACGTTAATTGATTTGAAAATTAAATTCGAAAAGTTATTTTATTGAGATTGCATTTTGATTGTTGTTTTCAATGTCTGTAAGAAGTACCTGATGTCTCCAGCGGATATTTCGGGAAAAATATACTGCGCCCCAATCGCAAGAATCTCATGATTACACGAATTCACGTGATAGAATATAATAGGTTGATTTCTGTCTCTGTTCGCTTTCGGTTTTTTAAAATTTCAATTGGCTGAACAGTTCAATTCAGATCGCATGTATTCATGAATAACTTGCTCGCTGCAGGACTGGGTAATATTGTGAGATTAAAAAATCAGCATATTTTGCTGCTCGGTTGTAGGAGTGCTAAAATGATCTCATGAATCCTGGGAAAAATCAAGGAATGGCTCTATATATAGACCTAATAACGTTAATTGATTCCAAAATTTAATTCGAAAAGATATTCTTTTGAGATTTTATTTTGATTGATGTTTTCAATGTCTGTAAGAAATACCTTATGTCTTCAGATGATATTTCGGAAAAAATATACTGCGCCCCAATCGCAAGAATCTCATGATTACACGAATTCACGTGATAGAATATAATAGGTTGATGTCTGTCTCTGTTCGCTTCCGGTTTTCTAAAATTTCAATTGGTTGAATAGTTCAATTTAGATCGCATGTATTCATGGATAGCCTGCTCGCTGCAGGACTTAGTAATATTGCAAAATTGAAAAAGCAGCATATTTTGCTGCGTGGTTACAAGAGTGCTGAAACAAATTCATGACTCCTGGGAAAAATCAAGGAGTAGCTCTGTACCTTGACATAATAACGTTAATTGATTTGAAAATTAAATTCGAAAAGTTATTTTATTGAGATTGCATTTTGATTGTTGTTTTCAATGTCTGTAAGAAGTACCTGATGTCTTTAGCGGATATTTCGGGAAAAATATACTGCGCCCCAATCGCAAGAATCTCATGATTACACGAATTCACGTGATAGAATATAATAGGTTGATTTCTGTCTCTGTTCGCTTTCGGTTTTTTAAAATTTCAATTCGCTGAACAGTTCAATTCAGATCGCATGTATTCATGAATAACTTGCTCGCTGCAGGACTGGGTAATATTGTGAGACCAAAAAATCAGCATATTTTGCTGCGTGGTTAGAAGAGTGCTAAAATGATCTCATGAATCCTGAGAAAAATCAAGGAATGGCTCTATATATTAAAATAATAACCTTCATTGATTTGAAAATTCAATTTGAAAAACTGTTCCATTGAGATTGCATTTTGATTGATGTTTTCAATGTCTGTAAGAAATACCTGATGTCTTCAGATGATATTTCCGGAAAAATATACTGCGCCCTAATCGCAAGAATCTCATAATTACACGAATTCACCTGATAGAATATATTAGGTTGATTTCTGTCTTTGTTCGCTTTCGGTTTTTTAAAATTTCAATTGGCTGAATAGTTCAATTAAGATCGCATGTATTCATGGATAGCCTGCTCGCTGCAGAACTGGGTAATATTGCGAAATTGAAAAATCAGCATATTTTAGTGCGTAGTTATAGGAGTGCTGAAATGATCTCATGACTCCCGGGGAAAATCAAGGAATGGCTCTATATATTGACATAATAACGTTAATTGATTTGAAAATTCAATTCGAAAAGTTATTCGATTGAGATTGCATTTTGATTGTTGTTTTTAATGTCTGTAAAAAATACCTGATGTCATCAGATGATATTTCGAGAAAAAAATACCGCGCCCCAATCGCAAGAATTTCATGATTACACGAATTCACGTGATAGAATATACGAGGTTGATTTCCGTATCTATTCGCTTTCGGTTATTTAAAATTTTAATTCGCTGAATAGTTAAATTTAGATCGCAAGTATTATGGATAACCTGCCCGCTACAGAACTTGGTAATATTGCAAAATTGAAAAATCAGCATATTTTGCTGCTTGGTTACAAGAGTGCTGAAACAATTTCATGAATCCTGGGAAAAATCAAGGAGTAGCTCTATACCTTGACATACTAACGGTAATTGATTTGAAAATTTAATTCGAAAAGTTATTTTATTGAGATTGCATTTTAATTGTTGTTTTCAATGTCTGTAAGAAGAACCTGATGTCTTTAGCGGATATTTTGGGAAAAATATACTGCGCTTCAATCGCAAGCATCTCATGATTACACGAATTCATGTACAAGAATATGAGAGGTTGATTTCTGTCGCTGTTCGCTTTCGGTTTTTTAAAATTTCAATTAGCTGAATAGTTCAATTAAGATCGCATGTATATATGGATAGCCTGGTCGCTGCAGGACTAGGTAATATTGCGAAATTGAAAAATCAGCATATTTTGCTGCGTGGTTATAAGACTGCTAAACGATCTCATGACTCCTGGGAAAAATCAAGGAATGGCTCTATATATTGACATAATAACCTTAATTGATTTGAAAATTCAATTCGAAAAGTTATTCGATTGAGATTGCATTTGGTTGTCTTTTTCAATGTCTGTAAGAAATTCCTGATGTCTTCAGATGATATTTCCGGAAAAATATACTGCGCCCTAATCGCAAGAATCTCATAATTACACGAATTCACCTGATAGAATATATTAGGTTGATTTCTGTCTTTGTTCGCTTTCGGTTTTTTAAAATTTCAATTGGCTGAATAGTTCAATTTAGATCGCATGTATTCATGGATAGCCTGCTCGCTGCAGAACTGGGTAATATTGCGAAATTGAAAAATCAGCATATTTTGCTGCGTGGTTATAAGACTGCTAAACGATCTCATGACTCCTGGGAAAAATCAAGGAATGGCTCTATATATTGACATAATAACCTTAATTGATTTGAAAATTCAATTCGAAAAGTTATTCGATTGAGATTGCATTTGGTTGTCTTTTTCAATGTCTGTAAGAAATTCCTGATGTCTTCAGATGATATTTCGTGAAAAATATACTTTGCCCCAATCGCAAGAATCTCATGATTACACGAATTCACGTGATAGAATATAATAGGTTGATTTCTGTCTCTGTTCGCTTTCGGTTTTTCAAAATTTCTATTCGCTAAACAGTTCAATTTGGATCGCATGTCTTCATGAATAACTTGCTCGCTGCAGGACTGGGTAATATTGTGAGATAAATAAATCAGCATATTTTGCTGCGTGGTTATAGAAGTGCTAAAATGATTTCATGACTCCTGGGGAAAATTAAGGAATGGCTCTATACCTTGACATAATAACGTTAATTGATTTGAAAATTTAATTCGAAAAGTTATTTTATTGAGATTGCATTTGGATTGTTGTTTTCAATGTCTGTAAGAAGTACCTAATGTCTTTAGCGGATATTTCGGGAAAAATATACTGCGCCTCAATCGCAAGAAACTCATGATTATCCGAATTCATGTAATAGAATATGATAGGTTGATTTCTGTCTCTGTTCGCTTCCGGTTTTTTAAAATTTTAATTGGCTGAATAGTTCAATTTAGATCGCATGTATTCATGGATAACCTGCTCGCTGCAGGACTGGGTAATATTGTGAGATTGAAAAATCAGCATATTTTGCTGCGTGGTTATGAGAGTTCTAAAATGATCTCATGAATCCTGGGAAAAATCAAGGAATGGCTCTATGTATAGAGACTAAATAACGTTAATTGATTCCAAAATTAAATTCGAAAAGTTATTCTATTGAGATTGCATTTTCTATGTCTTTTTCAATGTCTGTAAGAAATACATGATGTCTTCAGATGATATTTCGTGAAAAATATACTGCGCCTTAATCGCAAGAATCTCATGATTACACGAATTCACGTGATAGAATATAATAGGTTGATTTCTTTCTTTGTTCGCTTTCGGTTTTTTCAAATTTCAATTCGCTGACTAGTTCAATTTAGATCGCATGTATCCACGGATAGCCTGCTCGCTGCAGAATTGAGTAATATTGCGAAATTGAAAAATCAGCATATTTTGCTGCGTAGTTATAGAAGTGCTGAAATGATCTCATGACTGCCGGGGAAAATCAAGGAATGGCTCTATATATTGACATAATAACGTTAATTGATTTGAAAATTCAATTCGAAAAGTTATTCGATTGAGATTGCATTTTGATTGTTGTTTTCAATGTCTGTAAAAAATACCTGATGTCATCAGATGATATTTCGAGGAAAAAATACTGCGCCCCAATCGCAAGAATTTCATGATTACACGAATTCACGTGATAGAATATAAGAGGTTGATTTCCGTATCTATTCGCTGTCGGTTATTTAAAATTTTAATTCGCTGAATAGTTTAATTTAGATCGCAAGTATTCATGGATAACCTGCCCGCTACAGGACTGGATAATATTGTGAGATTCAAAAATCAGCATTTTTTGCTGCGTGGTTATAGGAGTGCTAAAATGATCTCATGACTCCCGGGGAAAAATTAAGGAATTGCTCTATATATTGACATAATAACGTTAATTGATTTGAAAATTTAATTCGAAGAGTTATTCGATTGAGATTGCATTTTAATTGTTGTTTTCAATGTCTGTAAAAAATACCTGATGTCATCAGATGATATTTCGAGGAAAAAATACTGCGCCCCAATCGCAAGAATTTCATGATTACACGAATTCACGTGATAGAATATAAGAGGTTGATTTCCGTATCATTTCGCTTTCTGTTATTTAAAATATCAATTCGCTTAATAGTTAAATTTAGATCGCATGTATTCATGAATAACTTGCTCGCTGCAGGACTGGGTAAAAGTGTGAAATTCAAAAATCAGCATATTTTGCTGCGTGGTTACGAGAGTGCTGAACCAAATTCATGACTCCTGGGAAAAATCAAGGAGTAGCTCTATACCTTGACAGAATAACGTTAATTGATTTAAAAATTTAATTCGAAAAGTTATTTTATTGAGATTGCATTTTGATTGTTGTTTTCAATGTCTGTAAGAAGTACCTGATGTCTTTAGCGGATATTTCGGGAAAAATATACTGCGCCTCAATCGCAAGAATCTCATGAGTACACGAATTCATGTAATAGAATATGAGAGGTTGATTTCTGTCTCTGTTCGCTTTCGGTTTTTTAAAATTTCAATTCGCTGAACAGTTCAATTGAGATCGCATGTATTCATTGATAACCTGCTCGCTGCAGGACTGGGTGAGATTGTGAGATTGAAAAATCAGCATATTTTGCTGCGTGGTTATGAGAGTGCTAAAATGATCTCATGACTCCTGGGAAAAATCAAGGAATTGCTCTATATATAGAGACCTATAAACGTTAATTGATTCCAAAATTTAATTCGAAAAGTTATTCTATTGAGATTGCATTTTGATTGTCGTTTTCAATGTCTGTAAGAAATACCTGATGTTTTCAGATGATATTTCGGAAAAAATATACTGCGCCCCAATCGCTAGAATCTCATGATTACACGAATTCACGTGATAGAATATCAGAGGTTGCTTTGTGTCTCTGTTCGCTTTCTTTTTTTTAAAATTTTAATTAGCTGAATAGTTCAATTAAGATCGCATGTATATATGGATAGCCTGCTCGCTGCAGGACTAGGTAATATTGCGAAGTTGAAAAATTAGCATATTTTGCTGCGTGGTTATAAGACTGCTAAAATGATCTCATGACTCCTGGGAAAAATCAAGGAATGGCTCTATATATTGACATAATAACCTTAATTGATTTAAAAATTCAATTCGAAAAGTTATTCGATTGAGATTGCATTTGGTTGTCTTTTTCAATGTCTGTAAGAAATTCCTGATGTCTTCAGATGATATTTCGTGAAAAATATACTGCGCCCTAATCGCAAGAATCTCATGATTACACGAATTCACGTGATAGAATATAATAGGTTGATTTCTGTCTCTGTTCGCTTTCGGTTTTTCAAAATTTCTATTCGCTAAACAGTTCAATTTAGATCGCATGTATTCATGAATAACTTGCTCGCTGCAGGACTGGGTAATATTGTGAGATAAATGAATGAGCATATTTTGCTGCGTGGTTATAGAAGTGCTAAAATGATCTCATGACTCCTGGGGAAAATCAAGGAATGGCTCTATATATTGACATAATAACGTTAACTGATTTGAAAATTCAATTTGAAAAACTATTCTATTGAGATTGCATTATAATTAATGTTTTCAATTTCTGTAAGAAATACCTGATGTCTTCAGATGATATTTCGGGAAAAATATACTGCGCCTCAATCGCAAGAATCTCATGATTACACGAATTCATGTAATAGAATATGAGAGGTTGATTTCTGTCTCTGTTCGCTTTCGGTTTTTTAAAATTTCAATTGGCTAAATAGTTCAATTGAGATCGCATGTATGCATTGATAACCTGCTCGCTGCAGGACTTAGTAATATTGCAAAATTGAAAAAGCAGCATATTTTGCTGCGTGGTTACAAGAGTGCTGAAACAAATTCATGACTCCTGGGAAAAATCAAGGAGTAGCTCTATACCTTGACATAATAACGTTAATTGATTTGAAAATTAAATTCGAAAAGTTATTTTATTGAGATTGCATTTTGATTGTTGTTTTCAATGTCTGTAAGAAGTACCTGATGTCTTTAGCGGATATTTCGGGAAAAATATACTGCGCCCCAATCGCAAGAATCTCATGATTACACGAATTCACGTGATAGAATATAATAGGTTGATTTCTGTCTCTGTTCGCTTTCGGTTTTTTAAAATTTCAATTCGCTGAACAGTTCAATTCAGATCGCATGTAATCATGAATAACTTGCTCGCTGCAGGACTGGGTAATATTGTGAGACCAAAAAATCAGCATATTTTGCTGCGTGGTTAGAAGAGTGCTAAAATGATCTCATGAATCCTGAGAAAAATCAAGGAATGGCTCTATATATTAAAATAATAACCTTCATTGATTTGAAAATTCAATTTGAAACACTGTTCCATTGAGATTGCATTTTGATTGATGTTTTCAATGTCTGTAAGAAATACCTGATGTCTTCAGATGATATTTCCGGAAAAATATACTGCGCCCTAATCGCAAGAATCTCATAATTACACGAATTCACCTGATAGAATATATTAGGTTGATTTCTGTCTTTGTTCGCTTTCGGTTTTTTAAAATTTCAATTGGCTGAATAGTTCAATTAAGATCGCATGTATTCATGGATAGCCTGCTCGCTGCAGAACTGGGTAATATTGCGAAATTGAAAAATCAGCATATTTTAGTGCGTAGTTATATGAGTGCTGAAATGATCTCATGACTCCCGGGGAAAATCAAGGAATGGCTCTATATATTGACATAATAACGTTAATTGATTTGAAAATTCAATTCGAAAAGTTATTCGATTGAGATTGCATTTTGATTGTTGTATTTAATGTCTGTAAAAAATACCTGATGTCATCAGATGATATTTCGAGAAAAAAATACCGCGCCCCAATCGCAAGAATTTCATGATTACACGAATTCACGTGATAGAATATACGAGGTTGATTTCCGTATCTATTCGCTTTCGGTTATTTAAAATTTTAATTCGCTGAATAGTTAAATTTAGATCGCAAGTATTATGGATAACCTGCCCGCTACAGAACTTGGTAATATTGCAAAATTGAAAAATCAGCATATTTTGCTGCTTGGTTACAAGAGTGCTGAAACAATTTCATGAATCCTGGGAAAAATCAAGGAGTAGCTCTATACCTTGACATACTAACGGTAATTGATTTGAAAATTTAATTCGAAAAGTTATTTTATTGAGATTGCATTTTAATTGTTGTTTTCAATGTCTGTAAGAAGAACCTGATGTCTTTAGCGGATATTTTGGGAAAAATATACTGCGCTTCAATCGCAAGCATCTCATGATTACACGAATTCATGTACAAGAATATGAGAGGTTGATTTCTGTCGCTGTTCGCTTTCGGTTTTTTAAAATTTCAATTAGCTGAATAGTTCAATTAAGATCGCATGTATATATGGATAGCCTGGTCGCTGCAGGACTAGGTAATATTGCGAAATTGAAAAATCAGCATATTTTGCTGCGTGGTTATAAGACTGCTAAACGATCTCATGACTCCTGGGAAAAATCAAGGAATGGCTCTATATATTGACATAATAACCTTAATTGATTTGAAAATTCAATTCGAAAAGTTATTCGATTGAGATTGCATTTGGTTGTCTTTTTCAATGTCTGTAAGAAATTCCTGATGTCTTCAGATGATATTTCCGGAAAAATATACTGCGCCCTAATCGCAAGAATCTCATAATTACACGAATTCACCTGATAGAATATATTAGGTTGATTTCTGTCTTTGTTCGCTTTCGGTTTTTTAAAATTTCAATTGGCTGAATAGTTCAATTTAGATCGCATGTATTCATGGATAGCCTGCTCGCTGCAGAACTGGGTAATATTGCGAAATTGAAAAATCAGCATATTTTGCTGCGTGGTTATAAGACTGCTAAACGATCTCATGACTCCTGGGAAAAATCAAGGAATGGCTCTATATATTGACATAATAACCTTAATTGATTTGAAAATTCAATTCGAAAAGTTATTCGATTGAGATTGCATTTGGTTGTCTTTTTCAATGTCTGTAAGAAATTCCTGATGTCTTCAGATGATATTTCGTGAAAAATATACTTTGCCCCAATCGCAAGAATCTCATGATTACACGAATTCACGTGATAGAATATAATAGGTTGATTTCTGTCTCTGTTCGCTTTCGGTTTTTCAAAATTTCTATTCGCTAAACAGTTCAATTTGGATCGCATGTCTTCATGAATAACTTGCTCGCTGCAGGACTGGGTAATATTGTGAGATAAATAAATCAGCATATTTTGCTGCGTGGTTATAGAAGTGCTAAAATGATTTCATGACTCCTGGGGAAAATTAAGGAATGGCTCTATACCTTGACATAATAACGTTAATTGATTTGAAAATTTAATTCGAAAAGTTATTTTATTGAGATTGCATTTGGATTGTTGTTTTCAATGTCTGTAAGAAGTACCTAATGTCTTTAGCGGATATTTCGGGAAAAATATACTGCGCCTCAATCGCAAGAAACTCATGATTATCCGAATTCATGTAATAGAATATGATAGGTTGATTTCTGTCTCTGTTCGCTTCCGGTTTTTTAAAATTTTAATTGGCTGAATAGTTCAATTTAGATCGCATGTATTCATGGATAACCTGCTCGCTGCAGGACTGGGTAATATTGTGAGATTGAAAAATCAGCATATTTTGCTGCGTGGTTATGAGAGTTCTAAAATGATCTCATGAATCCTGGGAAAAATCAAGGAATGGCTCTATGTATAGAGACTAAATAACGTTAATTGATTCCAAAATTAAATTCGAAAAGTTATTCTATTGAGATTGCATTTTCTATGTCTTTTTCAATGTCTGTAAGAAATACATGATGTCTTCAGATGATATTTCGTGAAAAATATACTGCGCCTTAATCGCAAGAATCTCATGATTACACGAATTCACGTGATAGAATATAATAGGTTGATTTCTTTCTTTGTTCGCTTTCGGTTTTTTCAAATTTCAATTCGCTGACTAGTTCAATTTAGATCGCATGTATCCACGGATAGCCTGCTCGCTGCAGAATTGAGTAATATTGCGAAATTGAAAAATCAGCATATTTTGCTGCGTAGTTATAGAAGTGCTGAAATGATCTCATGACTGCCGGGGAAAATCAAGGAATGGCTCTATATATTGACATAATAACGTTAATTGATTTGAAAATTCAATTCGAAAAGTTATTCGATTGAGATTGCATTTTGATTGTTGTTTTCAATGTCTGTAAAAAATACCTGATGTCATCAGATGATATTTCGAGGAAAAAATACTGCGCCCCAATCGCAAGAATTTCATGATTACACGAATTCACGTGATAGAATATAAGAGGTTGATTTCCGTATCTATTCGCTGTCGGTTATTTAAAATTTTAATTCGCTGAATAGTTTAATTTAGATCGCAAGTATTCATGGATAACCTGCCCGCTACAGGACTGGATAATATTGTGAGATTCAAAAATCAGCATTTTTTGCTGCGTGGTTATAGGAGTGCTAAAATGATCTCATGACTCCCGGGGAAAAATTAAGGAATTGCTCTATATATTGACATAATAACGTTAATTGATTTGAAAATTTAATTCGAAGAGTTATTCGATTGAGATTGCATTTTAATTGTTGTTTTCAATGTCTGTAAAAAATACCTGATGTCATCAGATGATATTTCGAGGAAAAAATACTGCGCCCCAATCGCAAGAATTTCATGATTACACGAATTCACGTGATAGAATATAAGAGGTTGATTTCCGTATCATTTCGCTTTCTGTTATTTAAAATATCAATTCGCTTAATAGTTAAATTTAGATCGCATGTATTCATGAATAACTTGCTCGCTGCAGGACTGGGTAAAAGTGTGAAATTCAAAAATCAGCATATTTTGCTGCGTGGTTACGAGAGTGCTGAACCAAATTCATGACTCCTGGGAAAAATCAAGGAGTAGCTCTATACCTTGACAGAATAACGTTAATTGATTTAAAAATTTAATTCGAAAAGTTATTTTATTGAGATTGCATTTTGATTGTTGTTTTCAATGTCTGTAAGAAGTACCTGATGTCTTTAGCGGATATTTCGGGAAAAATATACTGCGCCTCAATCGCAAGAATCTCATGAGTACACGAATTCATGTAATAGAATATGAGAGGTTGATTTCTGTCTCTGTTCGCTTTCGGTTTTTTAAAATTTCAATTCGCTGAACAGTTCAATTGAGATCGCATGTATTCATTGATAACCTGCTCGCTGCAGGACTGGGTGAGATTGTGAGATTGAAAAATCAGCATATTTTGCTGCGTGGTTATGAGAGTGCTAAAATGATCTCATGACTCCTGGGAAAAATCAAGGAATTGCTCTATATATAGAGACCTATAAACGTTAATTGATTCCAAAATTTAATTCGAAAAGTTATTCTATTGAGATTGCATTTTGATTGTCGTTTTCAATGTCTGTAAGAAATACCTGATGTTTTCAGATGATATTTCGGAAAAAATATACTGCGCCCCAATCGCTAGAATCTCATGATTACACGAATTCACGTGATAGAATATCAGAGGTTGCTTTGTGTCTCTGTTCGCTTTCTTTTTTTTAAAATTTTAATTAGCTGAATAGTTCAATTAAGATCGCATGTATATATGGATAGCCTGCTCGCTGCAGGACTAGGTAATATTGCGAAGTTGAAAAATTAGCATATTTTGCTGCGTGGTTATAAGACTGCTAAAATGATCTCATGACTCCTGGGAAAAATCAAGGAATGGCTCTATATATTGACATAATAACCTTAATTGATTTAAAAATTCAATTCGAAAAGTTATTCGATTGAGATTGCATTTGGTTGTCTTTTTCAATGTCTGTAAGAAATTCCTGATGTCTTCAGATGATATTTCGTGAAAAATATACTGCGCCCTAATCGCAAGAATCTCATGATTACACGAATTCACGTGATAGAATATAATAGGTTGATTTCTGTCTCTGTTCGCTTTCGGTTTTTCAAAATTTCTATTCGCTAAACAGTTCAATTTAGATCGCATGTATTCATGAATAACTTGCTCGCTGCAGGACTGGGTAATATTGTGAGATAAATGAATGAGCATATTTTGCTGCGTGGTTATAGAAGTGCTAAAATGATCTCATGACTCCTGGGGAAAATCAAGGAATGGCTCTATATATTGACATAATAACGTTAACTGATTTGAAAATTCAATTTGAAAAACTATTCTATTGAGATTGCATTATAATTAATGTTTTCAATTTCTGTAAGAAATACCTGATGTCTTCAGATGATATTTCGGGAAAAATATACTGCGCCTCAATCGCAAGAATCTCATGATTACACGAATTCATGTAATAGAATATGAGAGGTTGATTTCTGTCTCTGTTCGCTTTCGGTTTTTTAAAATTTCAATTGGCTAAATAGTTCAATTGAGATCGCATGTATGCATTGATAACCTGCTCGCTGCAGGACTTAGTAATATTGCAAAATTGAAAAAGCAGCATATTTTGCTGCGTGGTTACAAGAGTGCTGAAACAAATTCATGACTCCTGGGAAAAATCAAGGAGTAGCTCTATACCTTGACATAATAACGTTAATTGATTTGAAAATTAAATTCGAAAAGTTATTTTATTGAGATTGCATTTTGATTGTTGTTTTCAATGTCTGTAAGAAGTACCTGATGTCTTTAGCGGATATTTCGGGAAAAATATACTGCGCCCCAATCGCAAGAATCTCATGATTACACGAATTCACGTGATAGAATATAATAGGTTGATTTCTGTCTCTGTTCGCTTTCGGTTTTTTAAAATTTCAATTCGCTGAACAGTTCAATTCAGATCGCATGTAATCATGAATAACTTGCTCGCTGCAGGACTGGGTAATATTGTGAGACCAAAAAATCAGCATATTTTGCTGCGTGGTTAGAAGAGTGCTAAAATGATCTCATGAATCCTGAGAAAAATCAAGGAATGGCTCTATATATTAAAATAATAACCTTCATTGATTTGAAAATTCAATTTGAAACACTGTTCCATTGAGATTGCATTTTGATTGATGTTTTCAATGTCTGTAAGAAATACCTGATGTCTTCAGATGATATTTCCGGAAAAATATACTGCGCCCTAATCGCAAGAATCTCATAATTACACGAATTCACCTGATAGAATATATTAGGTTGATTTCTGTCTTTGTTCGCTTTCGGTTTTTTAAAATTTCAATTGGCTGAATAGTTCAATTAAGATCGCATGTATTCATGGATAGCCTGCTCGCTGCAGAACTGGGTAATATTGCGAAATTGAAAAATCAGCATATTTTAGTGCGTAGTTATATGAGTGCTGAAATGATCTCATGACTCCCGGGGAAAATCAAGGAATGGCTCTATATATTGACATAATAACGTTAATTGATTTGAAAATTCAATTCGAAAAGTTATTCGATTGAGATTGCATTTTGATTGTTGTATTTAATGTCTGTAAAAAATACCTGATGTCATCAGATGATATTTCGAGAAAAAAATACCGCGCCCCAATCGCAAGAATTTCATGATTACACGAATTCACGTGATAGAATATACGAGGTTGATTTCCGTATCTATTCGCTTTCGGTTATTTAAAATTTTAATTCGCTGAATAGTTAAATTTAGATCGCAAGTATTATGGATAACCTGCCCGCTACAGAACTTGGTAATATTGCAAAATTGAAAAATCAGCATATTTTGCTGCTTGGTTACAAGAGTGCTGAAACAATTTCATGAATCCTGGGAAAAATCAAGGAGTAGCTCTATACCTTGACATACTAACGGTAATTGATTTGAAAATTTAATTCGAAAAGTTATTTTATTGAGATTGCATTTTAATTGTTGTTTTCAATGTCTGTAAGAAGAACCTGATGTCTTTAGCGGATATTTTGGGAAAAATATACTGCGCTTCAATCGCAAGCATCTCATGATTACACGAATTCATGTACAAGAATATGAGAGGTTGATTTCTGTCGCTGTTCGCTTTCGGTTTTTTAAAATTTCAATTAGCTGAATAGTTCAATTAAGATCGCATGTATATATGGATAGCCTGGTCGCTGCAGGACTAGGTAATATTGCGAAATTGAAAAATCAGCATATTTTGCTGCGTGGTTATAAGACTGCTAAACGATCTCATGACTCCTGGGAAAAATCAAGGAATGGCTCTATATATTGACATAATAACCTTAATTGATTTGAAAATTCAATTCGAAAAGTTATTCGATTGAGATTGCATTTGGTTGTCTTTTTCAATGTCTGTAAGAAATTCCTGATGTCTTCAGATGATATTTCCGGAAAAATATACTGCGCCCTAATCGCAAGAATCTCATAATTACACGAATTCACCTGATAGAATATATTAGGTTGATTTCTGTCTTTGTTCGCTTTCGGTTTTTTAAAATTTCAATTGGCTGAATAGTTCAATTAAGATCGCATGTATTCATGGATAGCCTGCTCGCTGCAGAACTGGGTAATATTGCGAAATTGAAAAATCAGCATATTTTGCTGCGTGGTTATAAGACTGCTAAACGATCTCATGACTCCTGGGAAAAATCAAGGAATGGCTCTATATATTGACATAATAACCTTAATTGATTTGAAAATTCAATTCGAAAAGTTATTCGATTGAGATTGCATTTGGTTGTCTTTTTCAATGTCTGTAAGAAATTCCTGATGTCTTCAGATGATATTTCGTGAAAAATATACTTTGCCCCAATCGCAAGAATCTCATGATTACACGAATTCACGTGATAGAATATAATAGGTTGATTTCTGTCTCTGTTCGCTTTCGGTTTTTCAAAATTTCTATTCGCTAAACAGTTCAATTTGGATCGCATGTCTTCATGAATAACTTGCTCGCTGCAGGACTGGGTAATATTGTGAGATAAATAAATCAGCATATTTTGCTGCGTGGTTATAGAAGTGCTAAAATGATTTCATGACTCCTGGGGAAAATTAAGGAATGGCTCTATACCTTGACATAATAACGTTAATTGATTTGAAAATTTAATTCGAAAAGTTATTTTATTGAGATTGCATTTGGATTGTTGTTTTCAATGTCTGTAAGAAGTACCTAATGTCTTTAGCGGATATTTCGGGAAAAATATACTGCGCCTCAATCGCAAGAAACTCATGATTATCCGAATTCATGTAATAGAATATGATAGGTTGATTTCTGTCTCTGTTCGCTTCCGGTTTTTTAAAATTTTAATTGGCTGAATAGTTCAATTTAGATCGCATGTATTCATGGATAACCTGCTCGCTGCAGGACTGGGTAATATTGTGAGATTGAAAAATCAGCATATTTTGCTGCGTGGTTATGAGAGTTCTAAAATGATCTCATGAATCCTGGGAAAAATCAAGGAATGGCTCTATGTATAGAGACCTAATAACGTTAATTGATTCCAAAATTAAATTCGAAAAGTTATTCTATTGAGATTGCATTTTCTATGTCTTTTTCAATGTCTGTAAGAAATACATGATGTCTTCAGATGATATTTCGTGAAAAATATACTGCGCCTTAATCGCAAGAATCTCATGATTACACGAATTCACGTGATAGAATATAATAGGTTGATTTCTTTCTTTGTTCGCTTTCGGTTTTTTAAAATTTCAATTCGCTGACTAGTTCAATTTAGATCGCATGTATCCACGGATAGCCTGCTCGCTGCAGGACTGGGTATTATTGTGAGATTAAAAAATCAGCATATTTTGCTGCGTGGTTATAGGAGTGCTAAAATGATCTCATGACTACTGGGAAAAATCAAGGAATGGCTCTATATATAGACCTCATAACGTTAATTGATTCCAAAATTTAATTCGAAAAGTTATTCTATTGAGATTTTATTTTGATTGATGTTTTCAATGTCTGTAAGAAATACCTGATGTCTTCAGATGATATTTCGTGAAAAATATACTGCACCCCCATCGAAAGAATCTCATGATTACACGAATTCACGTGATAGAATATGATAGGTTGATGTCTGTCTCTGTTCGCTTTCGGTTTTCTAAAATTTCAATTGGCTATATAGTTCAATTGAGATCGCATGTATGCATTGATAACCTGCTCGCTGCAGGACTGGGTAATATTGTGAGATCAATAAATCAGCATATTTTGCTGCGTGGTTATAGAAGTGCTAAAATGATTTCATGACTCCTGGGGAAAATTAAGGAATAGCTCTATATATAGACCTAATAACGTTAATTGATTCCAAAATTTCATTCGAAAAGTTATTCTATTGAGATTTTATTTTGATTGATGTTTTCAATGTCTGTAAGAAATACCTGATGTCTTCAGATGATATTTCGTGAAAAATATACTGCACCCCAATCGCTAGAATCTCATGTTTACACGAATTCACGTGATAGAATATCATAGGTTGATTTCTGTCTCTGTTCGCTTTCGGTTTTTTAAAATTTCAATTAGCTGAATAGTTCAATTTAGATCGCATGTATCCATGGATAGCCTGCTCGCTGCAAGTCTGGGTAATATTGCGAAATTGAAAAATTAGCATATTTTGCTGCGTAGTCATAAAAGTGCTAAAATGATCTCATGACTCCTGGGAACAATCAAGGAATAGCTCTATATATTGACATTATAACCTTAATTGATTTGAAAATTTAATTCGAAGTGTTATTCGATTGAGATTGCATTTTGATTGTTGTTTTCAATGTCTGTAAAAAATACCTGATGTCATCAGATGATATTTCGAGGAAAATATACTGCGCTCCAATCGCAAGAATTTCATGATTACACGAAGTCACGTGATAGAATATAAGAGGTTGATTTCAGTCTCTGTTCGCTTTCGGTTTTTTAAAATTTCAATTGGCTGAACAGTTCAATTTAGATCGCATGTATTCATGAATAACTTGCTCGCTGCAGGACTGGGTAATATTGTGAGATTAAAAAATCAGCATATTTTGCTGCTCGGTTGTAGGCGTGCTAAAATGATCTCATGAATCCTGGGAAAAATCAAGGAATGGCTCTATATATAGACCTAATAACGTTAATTGATTCCAAAATTTAATTCGAAAAGTTATTCTTTTGAGATTTTATTTTGATTGATGTTTTCAATGTCTGTAAGAAATACCTTATGTCTTCAGATGATATTTCGGAAAAAATATACTGCGCTCCAATCGCAAGAATCTCATGATTACACGAATTCACGTGATAGAATATAATAGGTTGATGTCTGTCTCTGTTCGCTTCCGGTTTTCTAAAATTTCAATTGGTTGAATAGTTCAATTTAGATCGCATGTATTCATGGATAGCCTGCTCGCTGCAGGACTTAGTAATATTGCAAAATTGAGAAAGCAGCATATTTTGCTGCGTGGTTACAAGAGTGCTGAAACAAATTCATGACTCCTGGGAAAAATCAAGGAGTAGCTCTATACCTTGACATAATAACGTTAATTGATTTGAAAATTAAATTCGAAAAGTTATTTTATTGAGATTGCATTTTGATTGTTGTTTTCAATGTCTGTAAGAAGTACCTGATGTCTCCAGCGGATATTTCGGGAAAAATATACTGCGCCCCAATCGCAAGAATCTCATGATTACACGAATTCACGTGATAGAATATAATAGGTTGATTTCTGTCTCTGTTCGCTTTCGGTTTTTTAAAATTTCAATTGGCTGAACAGTTCAATTCAGATCGCATGTATTCATGAATAACTTGCTCGCTGCAGGACTGGGTAATATTGTGAGATTAAAAAATCAGCATATTTTGCTGCTCGGTTGTAGGAGTGCTAAAATGATCTCATGAATCCTGGGAAAAATCAAGGAATGGCTCTATATATAGACCTAATAACGTTAATTGATTCCAAAATTTAATTCGAAAAGATATTCTTTTGAGATTTTATTTTGATTGATGTTTTCAATGTCTGTAAGAAATACCTTATGTCTTCAGATGATATTTCGGAAAAAATATACTGCGCCCCAATCGCAAGAATCTCATGATTACACGAATTCACGTGATAGAATATAATAGGTTGATGTCTGTCTCTGTTCGCTTCCGGTTTTCTAAAATTTCAATTGGTTGAATAGTTCAATTTAGATCGCATGTATTCATGGATAGCCTGCTCGCTGCAGGACTTAGTAATATTGCAAAATTGAAAAAGCAGCATATTTTGCTGCGTGGTTACAAGAGTGCTGAAACAAATTCATGACTCCTGGGAAAAATCAAGGAGTAGCTCTATACCTTGACATAATAACGTTAATTGATTTGAAAATTAAATTCGAAAAGTTATTTTATTGAGATTGCATTTTGATTGTTGTTTTCAATGTCTGTAAGAAGTACCTGATGTCTTTAGCGGATATTTCGGGAAAAATATACTGCGCCCCAATCGCAAGAATCTCATGATTACACGAATTCACGTGATAGAATATAATAGGTTGATTTCTGTCTCTGTTCGCTTTCGGTTTTTTAAAATTTCAATTCGCTGAACAGTTCAATTCAGATCGCATGTATTCATGAATAACTTGCTCGCTGCAGGACTGGGTAATATTGTGAGACCAAAAAATCAGCATATTTTGCTGCGTGGTTAGAAGAGTGCTAAAATGATCTCATGAATCCTGAGAAAAATCAAGGAATGGCTCTATATATTAAAATAATAACCTTCATTGATTTGAAAATTCAATTTGAAAAACTGTTCCATTGAGATTGCATTTTGATTGATGTTTTCAATGTCTGTAAGAAATACCTGATGTCTTCAGATGATATTTCCGGAAAAATATACTGCGCCCTAATCGCAAGAATCTCATAATTACACGAATTCACCTGATAGAATATATTAGGTTGATTTCTGTCTTTGTTCGCTTTCGGTTTTTTAAAATTTCAATTGGCTGAATAGTTCAATTAAGATCGCATGTATTCATGGATAGCCTGCTCGCTGCAGAACTGGGTAATATTGCGAAATTGAAAAATCAGCATATTTTAGTGCGTAGTTATAGGAGTGCTGAAATGATCTCATGACTCCCGGGGAAAATCAAGGAATGGCTCTATATATTGACATAATAACGTTAATTGATTTGAAAATTCAATTCGAAAAGTTATTCGATTGAGATTGCATTTTGATTGTTGTTTTTAATGTCTGTAAAAAATACCTGATGTCATCAGATGATATTTCGAGAAAAAAATACCGCGCCCCAATCGCAAGAATTTCATGATTACACGAATTCACGTGATAGAATATACGAGGTTGATTTCCGTATCTATTCGCTTTCGGTTATTTAAAATTTTAATTCGCTGAATAGTTAAATTTAGATCGCAAGTATTATGGATAACCTGCCCGCTACAGAACTTGGTAATATTGCAAAATTGAAAAATCAGCATATTTTGCTGCTTGGTTACAAGAGTGCTGAAACAATTTCATGAATCCTGGGAAAAATCAAGGAGTAGCTCTATACCTTGACATACTAACGGTAATTGATTTGAAAATTTAATTCGAAAAGTTATTTTATTGAGATTGCATTTTAATTGTTGTTTTCAATGTCTGTAAGAAGAACCTGATGTCTTTAGCGGATATTTTGGGAAAAATATACTGCGCTTCAATCGCAAGCATCTCATGATTACACGAATTCATGTACAAGAATATGAGAGGTTGATTTCTGTCGCTGTTCGCTTTCGGTTTTTTAAAATTTCAATTAGCTGAATAGTTCAATTAAGATCGCATGTATATATGGATAGCCTGGTCGCTGCAGGACTAGGTAATATTGCGAAATTGAAAAATCAGCATATTTTGCTGCGTGGTTATAAGACTGCTAAACGATCTCATGACTCCTGGGAAAAATCAAGGAATGGCTCTATATATTGACATAATAACCTTAATTGATTTGAAAATTCAATTCGAAAAGTTATTCGATTGAGATTGCATTTGGTTGTCTTTTTCAATGTCTGTAAGAAATTCCTGATGTCTTCAGATGATATTTCCGGAAAAATATACTGCGCCCTAATCGCAAGAATCTCATAATTACACGAATTCACCTGATAGAATATATTAGGTTGATTTCTGTCTTTGTTCGCTTTCGGTTTTTTAAAATTTCAATTGGCTGAATAGTTCAATTTAGATCGCATGTATTCATGGATAGCCTGCTCGCTGCAGAACTGGGTAATATTGCGAAATTGAAAAATCAGCATATTTTGCTGCGTGGTTATAAGACTGCTAAACGATCTCATGACTCCTGGGAAAAATCAAGGAATGGCTCTATATATTGACATAATAACCTTAATTGATTTGAAAATTCAATTCGAAAAGTTATTCGATTGAGATTGCATTTGGTTGTCTTTTTCAATGTCTGTAAGAAATTCCTGATGTCTTCAGATGATATTTCGTGAAAAATATACTTTGCCCCAATCGCAAGAATCTCATGATTACACGAATTCACGTGATAGAATATAATAGGTTGATTTCTGTCTCTGTTCGCTTTCGGTTTTTCAAAATTTCTATTCGCTAAACAGTTCAATTTGGATCGCATGTCTTCATGAATAACTTGCTCGCTGCAGGACTGGGTAATATTGTGAGATAAATAAATCAGCATATTTTGCTGCGTGGTTATAGAAGTGCTAAAATGATTTCATGACTCCTGGGGAAAATTAAGGAATGGCTCTATACCTTGACATAATAACGTTAATTGATTTGAAAATTTAATTCGAAAAGTTATTTTATTGAGATTGCATTTGGATTGTTGTTTTCAATGTCTGTAAGAAGTACCTAATGTCTTTAGCGGATATTTCGGGAAAAATATACTGCGCCTCAATCGCAAGAAACTCATGATTATCCGAATTCATGTAATAGAATATGATAGGTTGATTTCTGTCTCTGTTCGCTTCCGGTTTTTTAAAATTTTAATTGGCTGAATAGTTCAATTTAGATCGCATGTATTCATGGATAACCTGCTCGCTGCAGGACTGGGTAATATTGTGAGATTGAAAAATCAGCATATTTTGCTGCGTGGTTATGAGAGTTCTAAAATGATCTCATGAATCCTGGGAAAAATCAAGGAATGGCTCTATGTATAGAGACTAAATAACGTTAATTGATTCCAAAATTAAATTCGAAAAGTTATTCTATTGAGATTGCATTTTCTATGTCTTTTTCAATGTCTGTAAGAAATACATGATGTCTTCAGATGATATTTCGTGAAAAATATACTGCGCCTTAATCGCAAGAATCTCATGATTACACGAATTCACGTGATAGAATATAATAGGTTGATTTCTTTCTTTGTTCGCTTTCGGTTTTTTCAAATTTCAATTCGCTGACTAGTTCAATTTAGATCGCATGTATCCACGGATAGCCTGCTCGCTGCAGAATTGAGTAATATTGCGAAATTGAAAAATCAGCATATTTTGCTGCGTAGTTATAGAAGTGCTGAAATGATCTCATGACTGCCGGGGAAAATCAAGGAATGGCTCTATATATTGACATAATAACGTTAATTGATTTGAAAATTCAATTCGAAAAGTTATTCGATTGAGATTGCATTTTGATTGTTGTTTTCAATGTCTGTAAAAAATACCTGATGTCATCAGATGATATTTCGAGGAAAAAATACTGCGCCCCAATCGCAAGAATTTCATGATTACACGAATTCACGTGATAGAATATAAGAGGTTGATTTCCGTATCTATTCGCTGTCGGTTATTTAAAATTTTAATTCGCTGAATAGTTTAATTTAGATCGCAAGTATTCATGGATAACCTGCCCGCTACAGGACTGGATAATATTGTGAGATTCAAAAATCAGCATTTTTTGCTGCGTGGTTATAGGAGTGCTAAAATGATCTCATGACTCCCGGGGAAAAATTAAGGAATTGCTCTATATATTGACATAATAACGTTAATTGATTTGAAAATTTAATTCGAAGAGTTATTCGATTGAGATTGCATTTTAATTGTTGTTTTCAATGTCTGTAAAAAATACCTGATGTCATCAGATGATATTTCGAGGAAAAAATACTGCGCCCCAATCGCAAGAATTTCATGATTACACGAATTCACGTGATAGAATATAAGAGGTTGATTTCCGTATCATTTCGCTTTCTGTTATTTAAAATATCAATTCGCTTAATAGTTAAATTTAGATCGCATGTATTCATGAATAACTTGCTCGCTGCAGGACTGGGTAAAAGTGTGAAATTCAAAAATCAGCATATTTTGCTGCGTGGTTACGAGAGTGCTGAACCAAATTCATGACTCCTGGGAAAAATCAAGGAGTAGCTCTATACCTTGACAGAATAACGTTAATTGATTTAAAAATTTAATTCGAAAAGTTATTTTATTGAGATTGCATTTTGATTGTTGTTTTCAATGTCTGTAAGAAGTACCTGATGTCTTTAGCGGATATTTCGGGAAAAATATACTGCGCCTCAATCGCAAGAATCTCATGAGTACACGAATTCATGTAATAGAATATGAGAGGTTGATTTCTGTCTCTGTTCGCTTTCGGTTTTTTAAAATTTCAATTCGCTGAACAGTTCAATTGAGATCGCATGTATTCATTGATAACCTGCTCGCTGCAGGACTGGGTGAGATTGTGAGATTGAAAAATCAGCATATTTTGCTGCGTGGTTATGAGAGTGCTAAAATGATCTCATGACTCCTGGGAAAAATCAAGGAATTGCTCTATATATAGAGACCTATAAACGTTAATTGATTCCAAAATTTAATTCGAAAAGTTATTCTATTGAGATTGCATTTTGATTGTCGTTTTCAATGTCTGTAAGAAATACCTGATGTTTTCAGATGATATTTCGGAAAAAATATACTGCGCCCCAATCGCTAGAATCTCATGATTACACGAATTCACGTGATAGAATATCAGAGGTTGCTTTGTGTCTCTGTTCGCTTTCTTTTTTTTAAAATTTTAATTAGCTGAATAGTTCAATTAAGATCGCATGTATATATGGATAGCCTGCTCGCTGCAGGACTAGGTAATATTGCGAAGTTGAAAAATTAGCATATTTTGCTGCGTGGTTATAAGACTGCTAAAATGATCTCATGACTCCTGGGAAAAATCAAGGAATGGCTCTATATATTGACATAATAACCTTAATTGATTTAAAAATTCAATTCGAAAAGTTATTCGATTGAGATTGCATTTGGTTGTCTTTTTCAATGTCTGTAAGAAATTCCTGATGTCTTCAGATGATATTTCGTGAAAAATATACTGCGCCCTAATCGCAAGAATCTCATGATTACACGAATTCACGTGATAGAATATAATAGGTTGATTTCTGTCTCTGTTCGCTTTCGGTTTTTCAAAATTTCTATTCGCTAAACAGTTCAATTTAGATCGCATGTATTCATGAATAACTTGCTCGCTGCAGGACTGGGTAATATTGTGAGATAAATGAATGAGCATATTTTGCTGCGTGGTTATAGAAGTGCTAAAATGATCTCATGACTCCTGGGGAAAATCAAGGAATGGCTCTATATATTGACATAATAACGTTAACTGATTTGAAAATTCAATTTGAAAAACTATTCTATTGAGATTGCATTATAATTAATGTTTTCAATTTCTGTAAGAAATACCTGATGTCTTCAGATGATATTTCGGGAAAAATATACTGCGCCTCAATCGCAAGAATCTCATGATTACACGAATTCATGTAATAGAATATGAGAGGTTGATTTCTGTCTCTGTTCGCTTTCGGTTTTTTAAAATTTCAATTGGCTAAATAGTTCAATTGGGATCGCATGTATTCATTGATAACCTGCTCGCTCCAGGACTAGGTAAGATTGTGAGATTGAAAAATCAGCATATTTTGCTGCGTGGTTATGAGAGTGCTAAAATGATCTCATGACTCCTGGGAAAAATCAAGGAATGGCTCTATATATAGAGACCTAATAACGTTAATCGATTCCAAAATTGAATTCGAAAAGTTATTCTATTGAGATTGCATTTTGATTGTCTTTTTCAATGTCTGTAAGAAATACCTGATGTTTTCAGATGATATTTCGGAAAAAATATACTGCGCCCCAATCGCTAGAATCTCATGATTACACGAATTCACGTGATAGAATATCATAGGTTGATTTCTGTCTCTGTTCGCTTTCGGTTTTTTAAAATTTTAATTAGCTGAATAGTTCAATTAAGATCGCATGTATATATGGATAGCCTGCTCGCTGCAGGACTAGGTAATATTGCGAAATTGAAAAATTAGCATATTTTGCTGCGTGGTTATAAGACTGCTAAAATGATCTCATGACTCCTGGGAAAAATCAAGGAATAGCTCTATATATTGACATAATAACCTTAATTGATTTAAAAATTCAATTCGAAAAGTTATTCGATTGAGATTGCATTTGGTTGTCTTTTTCAATGTCTGTAAGAAATTCCTGATGTCTTCAGATGATATTTCGTGAAAAATATACTGCGCCCTAATCGCAAGAATCTCATGATTACACGAATTCACGTGATAGAATATAATAGGTTGATTTCTGTCTCTGTTCGCTTTCGGTTTTTCAAAATTTCTATTCGCTAAACAGTTCAATTTAGATCGCATGTATTCATGAATAACTTGCTCGCTGCAGGACTGGGTAATATTGTGAGATAAATGAATGAGCATATTTTGCTGCGTGGTTATAGAAGTGCTAAAATGATCTCATGACTCCTGGGGAAAATCAAGGTATGGCTCTATATATTGACATAATAACGTTAACTGATTTGAAAATTCAATTTGAAAAACTATTCTATTGAGATTGCATTATAATTAATGTTTTCAATTTCTGTAAGAAATACCTGATGTCTTCAGATGATATTTCGGGAAAAATATACTGCGCCTCAATCGCAAGAATCTCATGATTACACGAATTCATGTAATAGAATATGAGAGGTTGATTTCTGTCTCTGTTCGCTTTCGGTTTTTTAAAATTTCAATTGGCTAAATAGTTCAATTGGGATCGCATGTATTCATTGATAACCTGCTCGCTCCAGGACTGGGTAAGATTGTGAGATTGAAAAATCAGCATATTTTGCTGCGTGGTTATGAGAGTTCTAAAATGATCTCATGAATCCTGGGAAAAATCAAGGAATGGCTCTATATATAGAGACCTAATAACGTTAATTGATTCCAAAATTAAATTCGAAAAGTTATTCTATTGGAATTGCATTTTCATTGTCTTTTTCAATGTCTGTAAGAAATACCTGATGTCTTCAGATGATTTTTCGTGAAAAATATACTGCGCCTTAATCGCAAGAATCTCATGATTACACGAATTCACGTGATAGAATATAATAGGTTGATTTCTGTCTTTGTTCGCTTTTGGTTTTTTAAAATTTCGATTGGCTGACTAGTTCAATTTAGATCGCATGTATCCACGGATAGCCTGCTCGCTGCAGAATTGGGTAATATTACGAAATTGAAAAATCAGCATATTTTGCTGCGTGGTTATAGAAGTGCTAAAATGATCTCATGACTCCCGGGAAAAATCAAGGAATGGCTCTAGATATTGACATAATAACGTTCATTAATTTGAAAATTCATTTTGAAAAGTTATTCGATTGAGATTGCATTTTGATTGTTGTTTTCAATGTCTGTAGAAAATACCTGATGTCATCAGATGATCTTTCGAGGAAAATATACCGCGCCCCAATCGCAAGAATTTGATGATAACACGAATTCACGTGATAGAATATAAGAGGTTGATTTCCGTATCTGTTCGCTTTCGGTTATTTAAAATTTCAATTCGTTGAATACTTAAATTTAGATCGCAAGTATTTATTAACACCTGCCCGCTACAGGACTTAGTAATATTGCAAAATTGAAATCAGCATATTTTGCTGCGTGGTTATAAGAGTGCTGAAACAAATTCATGACTCCTGGGAAAAATCAAGGAGTAGCTCTATACCTTGACATAATAACGTTAATTGATTTGAAAATTTAAATCAAATAGTTATTCGATTGAGATTGCATTTTGATTGTCTTTTTCAATGTCTGTCAGAAATACCTGATGTCTTTAGCGGATATTTCGGGATAAATATACTGCGCCTCAATCGCAAGAATCTCATGATTACACGAATTCATGTAATAGAATATGAGAGGTTGATTTCTGTCCTTGTTCGCCTTCGGTTTTTTAAAATTTCAATTCGCTGAACAGTTCAATTTAGATCGCATGTGTTCATGAATAACTTGCTCGCTGCAGGACTGGGTAATATTGTGAGATTAAAAAATCAGCATATTTTGCTGCGTGGTTATAGGAGTGCTAAAATAATCTTATGACTCCTGGGAAAAATCAAGGAATGGCTCTATATATTGAAATAATAACGTTAACTGATTTGAAAATTCAATTTGAAAAACTATTCTATTGAGATTGCATTTTGATTAATGTTTTCAATGTCTGTAAGAAATACCTGATGTCTTCTGATGATATTTCGGGAAAAATATACTGCGCCCCAATCGCAAGAATCTCATGATTACCCTTATTCGAGTGATAGAAATTAATAGGTTGATTTCTGTCTCTGTTCGCTTTCGGTTTTCTAAAATTTCAATTGGCTGAATAGTTTAATTTAGATCGCATGTATTCATGAATAGCCTGCACGCTGCAGAACTGGGTAATATTGCGAAATTGAAAAATCAGCTTATTTCGCTGCGTGGTTATAGGAGTGCTAAAATGATCTCATGACTCCCGGGAAAATCAAGGAATGGCTCTATATATTGACATAATAACGTTCATTGATTTGAAAATTTATTTCGAAAAGTTATTCGATTGAGATTGCATTTTGATTGTTGTATTCAATATCTGTAAAAAATACATGATGTCATCAGATGATATTTCGAGGAAATCATACTGCGCCCGAATCGCGAGAAACTCATGATGACACGAATTCACGTGATAGAATATAAGAGGTTGATTTCCGTATCTTTTCGCTTTCGGTTATTAAAAATTTCAATTCGCTGAATAGTTGAATTTAGATCGCAAGTATTTATGGATAACCTGCCCGCTACAGGACTTAGTAATATTGCCAAATTGAAATCAGCATATTTTGCTGCGTGGTTATAAGAGTGCTGAAACAAATTCATGACTCCTGGGAAAAATCAAGGAGTAGCTCTATACCTTGACATAATAACGTTAATTGATTTGAAAATTGAATTCGAAAAGTTATTTTATTGAGTATGCATTTTGATTGTTGTTTTCAATGTCTGTAAGAAGTACCTGATGTCTTTGGCGGATATTTCGGGAAAAATATACTGCGCCTCAATCGCAAGAATCTCATGTTTACACGAATTCATGTAATAGAATATGAGAGGTTGATGTCTGTCTCTTATCGCTTTCGGTTTTCTAAAATTTCAATTGGCTGAATAGTTCAATTTAGATCGCATGTATTCATGGATAGCCTGCTCACTGCAGGACTGAGTAATATTGCGAAATTGAAAAATTAGCATATATTGCTGCGTGGTTATAGGAGTGCTAAAATGATCTCATGACTCCCGGGGAAAATCAAGGAATGGCTCTATATATTGACATAATAACGTTAATTGATATAAAAATTCAATTCGAAAAGTTATTCGATTGAGATTGCATTTTGATTGTTGTTTTCAATGTCTGTAAAAAATACCTGATGTCAGCGGATGATATTTCGAGGAAAATGTACTGCGCCATAATCGCAAGAATTTCATGATTACACGAATTCACGTAATAGAATATAAGAGGTTGATTTCCGTATCTATTCGCTTTCGGTTATTTTAAATTTTAATTCGCTGAATAGTTAAATTTAGATCGCAAGTATTATGGATAACCTGCCCGCTACAGAACTTGGTAATATTGCAAAATTGAAAAATCAACATATTTTGCTGCGTGGTTACAAGAGTGCTGAAACAATTTCATGAATCCTGGGAAAAATCAAGGAGTAGCTCTATACCTTGACATAATAACGGTAATTGATTTGAAAATTTAATTCGAAAAGTTATTTTATTGAGATTGCATTTTAATTGTTGTTTTCAATGTCTGTAAGAAGAACCTGATGTCTTTAGCGGATATTTTGGGAAAAATATACTGCGCTTCAATCGCAAGCATCTCATGATTACACGAATTCATGTAATAGAATATGAGAGGTTGATTTCTGTCTCTGTTCGCTTTCGGTTTTTTAAAATTTCAATTAGCTGAATTGTTCAATTAAGATCGCATGTATATATGGATAGCCTGGTCGCTGCAGGACTAGGTAATATTGCGAAATTAAAAAATTAGCATATTTTGCTGCGTGGTTATAAGACTGCTAAACGATCTCATGACTCCTGGGAAAAATCAAGGAATGGCTCTATATATTGACATAATAACCTTAATTGATTTGAAAATTCAATTCGAAAAGTTATTCGATTGAGATTGCATTCGGTTGTCTTTTTCAATGTCTGTAAGAAATTCCTGATGTCTTCAGATGATATTTCGTGAAAAATATACTGCGCCCCAATCGCAAGAATCTCATGATTACACGAATTCACGTGATAGAATATAATAGGTTGATTTCTGTCTCTGTTCGCTTTCGGTTTTTCTAAATTTCTATTCGCTAAACAGTTCAATTTGGATCGCATGTCTTCATGAATAACTTGCTCGCTGCAGGACTAAGTAATATTGTGAGATAAATAAATCAGCATATTTTGCTGCGTGGTTATAGAAGTGCTAAAATGATTTCATGACTCCTGAAGAAAATTAAGGAATGGCTCTATACCTTGACATAATAACGTTAATTGATTTGAAAATTTAATTCGAAAAGTTATTTCATTGAGATTGCATTTGGATTGTTGTTTTCAATGTCTGTAAGAAGTACCTGATGTCTTTAGCGGATATTTCGGGAAAAATATACTGCGCCTCAATCGCAAGAAACTCATGATTATCCGAATTCATGTAATAGAATATGATAGGTTGATTTCTGTCTCTGTTCGCTTCCGGTTTTTTAAAATTTCAATTGGCTGAATAGTTCAATTTAGATCGCATGTATTCATGGATAACCTGCTCGCTGCAGGACTGGGTAATATTGTGAGATTGAAAAATCAGCATATTTTGCTGCGTGGTTATGAGAGTTCTAAAATGATCTCATGAATCCTGGGAAAAATCAAGGAATTGCTCTATATATAGAGACCTAATAACGTTAATTGATTCCAAAATTAAATTCGAAAAGTTATTCTATTGAGATTGCATTTTCATTGTCTTTTTCAATGTCTGTAAGAAATACCTGATGTCTTCAGATGATATTTCGTGAAAAATATACTGCGCCTTAATCGCAAGAATCTTATAATTACACGAATTCACGTGATAGAATATAATAGGTTGATTTCTGTCTTTGTTCGCTTTCGGTTTTTTAAAATTTCAATTGGCTGACTAGTTCAATTTAGATCGCATGTATCCACGGATAGCCTGCTCGCTGCAGAATTGAGTAATATTGCGAAATTGAAAAATCAGCATATTTTGCTGCGTAGTTATAGGAGTGCTGAAATGATCTCATGACTGCCGGGGAAAATCAAGGAATGGCTCTATATATTGACATAATAACGTTAATTGATTTGAAAATTCAATTCGAAAAGTTATTCGATTGAGATTGCATTTTGATTGTTGTTTTCAATGTCTGTAAAAAATACCTGATGTCATCAGATGATATTTCGAGGAAAAAATACTGCGCCCCAATCGCAAGAATTTCATGATTACACGAATTCACGTGATAGAATATGAGAGGTTGATTTCCGTATCTATTCGCTGTTGGTTATTTAAAATTTTAATTCGCTGAATAGTTTAATTTAGATCGCAAGTATTCATGGATAACCTGCCCGCTACAGGACTGGATAATATTGTGAGATTCAAAAATCAGCATTTTTTGCTGCGTGGTTATAGGAGTGCTAAAATGATCTCATGACTCCCGGGGAAAATCAAGGAATTGCTCTATATATTGACATAATAACGTTAATTGATTTGAAAATTTAATTCGAAGAGTTATTCGATTGAGATTGCATTTTGATTGTTGTTTTCAATGTCTGTAAAAAATACCTGATGTCATCAGATGATATTTCGAGGAAAAAATACTGCGCCCCAATCGCAAGAATTTCATGATTACACGAATTCACGTGATAGAATATGAGAGGTTGATTTTCGTATCTTTTCGCTTTCTGTTATTTAAAATATTAATTCGCTTAATAGTTAAATTTAGATCGCATGTATTCATGAATAACTTGCTCGCTGCAGGACTGTGTAAAAGTGTGAGATTCAAAAATCAGCATATTTTGCTGCGTGGTTACGAGAGTGCTGAACCAAATTCATGACTCCTGGGAAAAATCAAGGAGTAGCTCTATACCGTGACATAATAACGTTAATTGATTTGAAAATTTAATTCGAAAAGTTATTTTATTGAGATTGCATTTTGATTGTTGTTTTCAATGTCTGTAAGAAGTACCTGATGTCTTTAGCGGATATTTCGGGAAAAATATACTGCGCCTCAATCGCAAGAATCTCATGAGTACACGAATTCATGTAATAGAATATGAGAGGTTGATTTCTGTCTCTGTTCGCTTTCGGCTTTTTAAAATTTCAATTCGCTGAACAGTTCAATTTAGATCGCATGTATTCATGAATAACTTGCTCGCTGCAGGACTGGGTAATATTGTGAGATTGAAAAATCAGCATATTTTGCTGCGTGGTTATGAGAGTTCTAAAATGATCTCATGAATCCTGGGAAAAATCAAGGAATGGCTCTATATATAGAGACCTAATAACGTTAATTGATTCCAAAATTAAATTCGAAAAGTTATTCTATTGGAATTGCATTTTCATTGTCTTTTTCAATGTCTGTAAGAAATACCTGATGTCTTCAGATGATTTTTCGTGAAAAATATACTGCGCCTTAATCGCAAGAATCTCATGATTACACGAATTCACGTGATAGAATATAATAGGTTGATTTCTGTCTTTGTTCGCTTTCGGTTTTTTAAAATTTCAATTGGCTGACTAGTTCAATTTAGATCGCATGTATTCAAGGATAACCTGCTCGCTGCAGGACTGGGTAATATTGTGAGATTGAAAAATCAGCATATTTTGCTGCGTGGTTATAGAAGTGCGAAAATGATCTCATGACTCCCGGGAAAAATCAAGGAATGGCTCTATATATTGACATAATAACGTTCATTGATTTGAAAATTCATTTTGAAAAGTTATTCGATTGAGATTGCATTTTGATTGTTGTTTTCAATGACAGCAAAAAATACATGATGTCATCAGATGATATTTCGAGGAAAATATACTGCGCCCGAATCGCAAGAATCTCATGATTACACGAATTCGCGTGATAGAATATAAGAGGTTGATTTCCGTATCTGTTCGCTTTCGGTTATTTAAAATTTCAATTCGCTGAATACTTCAATTTAGATCGCAAATATTTATTAACACCTGCCCGCTACAGGACTTAGTAATATTGCAAAATTGAAATCAGCATATTTTGCTGCGTGGTTATAAGAGTGCTGAAACAAATTCATGACTCCTGGGAAAAATCAAGGAGTAGCTCTATACCTTGACATAATAACGTTAATTGATTTGAAAATTTAAATCAAATAGTTATTTTATTGAGATTGCATTTTGATTGTCGTTTTCAATGTCTGTAAGAAGTACCTGATGTCTTTAGCGGATATTTCGGGAAAAATATACTGCGCCTCAATCGCAAGAATTTCATGATTACACGAATTCATGTAATAGAATATAAGAGGTTGATTTCTGTCTCTGTTCGCTTTCGGTTTTTTAAAATTTCAATAGGCTGAATAGTTCAATTTAGATCGCATGTATTCATGGATACCCTGCTCGCTGCAGGACTGGGTGATATTGTGAGATTAAAAATCAGCATATTTTGCTGCGTGGTTATAGGAGTGCTGAAATGATCTCATGACTCCTAGGAAAAATCAAGGAGTAGCTCTATACCTTCACATAATAACGTTAATTGATTGGAAAATTTAATTTGAAAAACTATTCTATTGAGATTGCATTTTGATTAATGTTTTCAATGTCTGTAAAAAATACCTGATGTCTTCAGATGATATTTCGGGAAAAATATACTGCGCCCCAATCGCAAGAATCTCATGATTACACGAATTCACGAAATACAATATAATAGGTTGATGTCTGTCTCTGTTCGCTTTCGGTTTTCTAAAATTTCAATTGGCTGAATGGTTTAATTCAGATCGCATGTATTCATGGATAGCCTGCTCGCTGCAGGACTGGGTAATATTGCGAAATTGAAAAATAAGTATATTTTGCTCCGTGGTTATAGGAGTGCTAAAATGATCTCATGACTCCAGGGGAAAATCAAGGAATGGCTCTATATATTGACATAATAACGTTAATTGATTTAAGAATTCGATTCGAAAAGTTATTCCATTGAGATTGCATTTTGATTGTTGTTTTCAATGTCTGTAGAAAATACCTGATGTCATCAGATGATCTTTCGAGGAAAATATACCGCGCCCTAATCGCAAGAATTTCATGATAACACGAATTCACGTGATAGAATATAAGAGGTTGATTTCCGTATCTATTCGCTTTCGGTTATTAAAAATTTTAATTCGCTGAATAGTTAAATTTAGATTGCACGTATTTATGGATAACCTGCCCGCGACAGGACTTGGTAATATTGCAAAATTGAAAACTCAGCATATTTTGCTGCGTGGTTACAAAAGTGCTGAAACAAATTCATGACTCCTGGGAAAAATCAAGGAGTAGCTCTATACCTTGACATAATAACGCTAATTGATTTGAAAATTTAATTCGAAAAGTTATTTTATTGAGATTGCATTTTGATTAATGTTTTCAATGTCTGTAAGAAATACCTGATGTCTTCAGATGTTATTTCGTGAAAAATATACTGCGCCCCAATCGCAAGAATCTCATGATTACACAAATTCACGTGATAGAATATGATAGGTTGATGTCTGTCTCTGTTCGCTTTCGGTTTTCTAAAATTTCAATTGGCTGAATAGTTTAATTTAGATCGCATGTATTCATGGATAGCCTGCTCGCTGCAGGACTGGGTATTATTGTGAGATTAAAAAATAAGCATATTTTGCTGCGTGGTTATAGGAGTGCTAAAATGATCTCATGACTACTGGGAAAAATCAAGGAATGGCTCTATATATAGACCTCATAACGTTAATTGATTTGAAAATTTAATTCGAAGAGTTATTCGATTGAGATTGCATTTTAATTGTTGTTTTCAATGTCTGTAAAAAATACCTGATGTCATCAGATGATATTTCGAGGAAAAAATACTGCGCCCCAATCGCAAGAATTTCATGATTACACGAATTCACGTGATAGAATATGAGAGGTTGATTTCCGTATCTTTTCGCTTTCTGTTATTTAAAATATCAATTCGCTTAATAGTTAAATTTAGATCGCATGTATTCATGAATAACTTGCTCGCTGCAGGACTGGGTAAAAGTGTGAGATTCAAAAATCAGCATATTTTGCTGCGTGGTTACGAGAGTGCTGAACCAAATTCATGACTCCTGGGAAAAATCAAGGAGTAGCTCTATACCTTGACAGAATAACGTTAATTGATTTGAAAATTTTAATTCGAAAAGTTATTTTATTGAGATTGCATTTTGATTGTTGTTTTCAATGTCTGTAAGAAGTACCTGATGTCTTTAGCGGATATTTCGGGAAAAATATACTGCGCCTCAATCGCAAGAATCTCATGAGTACACGAATTCATGTAATAGAATATGAGAGGTTGATTTCTGTCTCTGTTCGCTTTCGGTTTTTTAAAATTTCAATTCGCTGAACAGTTCAATTGAGATCGCATGTATTCATTGATAACCTGCTCGCTGCAGGACTGGGTGAGATTGTGAGATTAAAAAATCAGCATATTTTGCTGCGTGGTTATGAGAGTGCTAAAATGATCTCATGACTCCTGGGAAAAATCAAGGAATGGCTTTATATATAGAGACCTATAAACGTTAATTGATTCCAAAATTTAATTCGAAAAGTTATTCTATTGAGATTGCATTTTGATTGTCCTTTTCAATGTCTGTAAGAAATACCTGATGTTTTCAGATGATATTTCGGAAAAAATATACTGCGCCCCAATCGCTAGAATCTCATGATTACACGAATTCACGTGATAGAATATCAGAGGTTGCTTTCTGTCTCTGTTCGCTTTCTTTTTTTTAAAATTTTAATTAGCTGAATAGTTCAATTAGGATCGCATGTATATATGGATAGCCTGCTCGCTGCAGGACTAGGTAATATTGCGAAGTTGAAAAATTAGCATATTTTGCTGCGTGGTTATAAGACTGCTAAAATGATCTCATGACTCCTGGGAAAAATCAAGGAATGGCTCTATATATTGACATAATAACCTTAATTGATTTGAAAATTCAATTCGAAAAGTTATTCGATTGAGATTGCATTTGGTTGTCTTTTTCAATGTCTGTAAGAAATTCCTGATGTCTTCAGATGATATTTCGTGAAAAATATACTGCGCCCTAATCGCAAGAATCTCATGATTACACGAATTCACGTGATAGAATATAATAGGTTGATTTCTGTCTCTGTTCGCTTTCGGTTTTTCAAAATTTCTATTCGCTAAGCAGTTCAATTTAGATCGCATGTATTCATGAATAACTTAATCGCTGCAGGACTGGGTAATATTGTGAGATAAATGAATGAGCATATTTTGCTGCGTGGTTATAGAAGTGCTAAAATGATCTCATGACTCCTGGGGAAAATCAAGGAATGGCTCTATATATTGACATAATAACGTTAACTGATTTGAAAATTCAATTTGAAAAACTATTCTATTGAGATTGCATTTTGATTAATGTTTTCAATGTCTGTAAGAAATACCTGATGTCTTCAGATGATATTTCGGGAAAAATATACTGAGCCTCAATCGCAAGAATCTCATGATTACACGAATTCATGTAATAGAATATGAGAGGTTGATTTCTGTCTCTGTTCGCTTTCGGTTTTTTAAAATTTCAATTGGCTAAATAGTTCAATTGGGATCGCATGTATTCATCGATAACCTGCTCGCTGCAGGACTGGGTAAGATTGTGAGATTGAAAAATCAGCATATTTTGCTGCGTGGTTATGAGAGTGCTAAAATGATCTCATGACTCCTGGGAAAAATCAAGGAATGGCTCTATATATTGAGACCTAATAACGTTAATCGATTCCAAAATTTAATTCGAAAAGATATTCTATTGAGATTGCATTTTGATTGTGTTTTTCAATGTCTGTAAGAAATACCTGATGTTTTCAGATGATATTTCGGAAAAAATATACTGCGCCCCAATCGCTAGAATCTCATGATTACACGAATTCACGTGATAGAATATCATAGGTTGATTTCTGTCTCTGTTCGCTTTCGGTTTTTTAAAATTTTAATTAGCTGAATAGTTCAATTAAGATCGCATGTATATATGGATAGCCTGCTCGCTGCAGGACTAGGTAATATTGCGAAATTGAAAAATTAGCATATTTTGCTGTGTTGTTATAAGACTGCTAAAATGATCTCATGACTCCTGGGAAAAATCAAGGAATGGCTCTATATATTGACATAATAACCTTAATTGATTTAAAAATTCAATTCGAAAAGTTATTCGATTGAGATTGCATTTGGTTGTCTTTTTCAATGTCTGTAAGAAATTCCTGATGTCTTCAGATGATATTTTGTGAAAAATATACTGCGCCCCAATCGCAAAAATCTCATGATTACACGAATTCACGTGATAGAATATAATAGGTTGATTTCTGTCTCTGTTCACTTTTGGTTTTTTAAAATTTCAATAGGCTGAATAGTTCAATTTAGATCGCATGTATTCATGGATAACCTGCTCGCTGCAGGACTGGGTGATATTGTGAGATTCAAAATCAGCATATTTTGCTGCGTGGTTATAGGAGTGCTGAAATGATCTCATGACTCCTAGGAAAAATCAAGGAGTAGCTCTATACCTTCACATAATAACGTTAATTGATTGGAAAATTTAATTTGAAAAACTATTCTATTGAGATTGCATTTTGATTAATGTTTTCAATGTCTGTAAGAAATACCTGATGTCTTCAGATGATATTTCGGGAAAAATATACTGCGCCCCAATCGCAAGAATCTCATGATTACACGAATTCTCGTAATACAATATAATAGGTTGATGTCTGTCTCTGTTCGCTTTCGGTTTTCTAAAATTTCAATTGGCTGAATGGTTTAATTTAGATCGCATGTATTCATGGATAGCCTGCTCGCTGCAGGACTGGGTAATATTGCGAAATTGAAAAATAAGTATATTTTGCTCCGTGGTTATAGGAGTGCTAAAATGATCTCATGACTCCTGGGGAAAATCAAGGAATGGCTCTATATATTGACATAATAACGTTAATTGATTCAAAAATTCAATTCGAAAAGTTATTCGATTGAGATTGCATTTGGTTGTCTTTTTCAATGTCTGTATGAAATTCCTGATGTGTTCAGATGATATTTCGTGAAAAATATACTGCGCCCCAATCACAAAAATCTCATGATTACACGAATTCACGTGATAGAATATTAAAGGTTGATTTCTGTCTCTGGTCACTTTCGGTTTTTTAAAATTTCAATTGGCTGAATAGTTCAATTTAGATCGCATGTATTCAAGGATAACCTGCTCGCTGCAGGACTGGGTAATATTGTGAGATTGAAAAATCAGCATATTTTGCTGCGTGGTTATGAGAGTGCTAAAATGATCTCATGACTTCTGGGGAAAATTAAGGAATGGCTCTATATATTGACATAATAATGTTAATTGATTTGAAAATTCAATTCGAAAAGTGATTCGATTGAGATTGCATTTTGATTGTTGTCTTCAATGTCTTTAAGAAGTACCTGATGTCTTTAGCGGATATTTTGGGAAAAATATACTGCGCCTCAATCGCAAGAATCTCATGATTACACGAATTCATGTAATAGAATATGAGAGGTTGATTTCTGTCTCTGTTCGCTTTCGGTTATTTAAAATTTCAATTGGCTGCATAGTTCAATTTAGATCGCATGTATTCATGGATAGCCTGCTCGCTGCAGGACTAGGTAATATTGCGAAATTGAAAAATTAGCATATTTTGCTGCGTTGTTATAAGACTGCTAAAATGATCTCATGACTCCTGGGAAAAATCAAGGAATGGCTCTATATATTGACATAATAACCTTAATTGATTTGAAAATTCAATTCGAAAAGTTATTCGATTGAGATTGCATTTGGTTGTCTTTTTCAATGTCTGTAAGAAATTCCTGATGTCTTCAGATGATATTTCGTGAAAAATATACTGCGCCCTAATCGCAAGAATCTCATGATTACACGAATTCACGTGATAGAATATAATAGGTTGATTTCTGTCTCTGTTCGCTTTCGGTTTTTCAAAATTTCTATTCGCTAAACAGTTCAATTTAGATCGCATGTCTTCATGAATAACTTGCTCGCTGCAGGACTGGGTAATATTGTGAGATAAATAAATGAGCATATTTTGCTGCGTGGTTATAGAAGTGCTAAAATGATCTCATGACTCCTGGGGAAAATCAAGGAATGGCTCTATATATTGACATAATAACGTTAACTGATTTGAAAATTCAATTTGAAAAACTATTCTATTGAGATTGCATTATAATTGATGTTTTCAATTTCTGTAAGAAATACCTGATGTCTTCAGATAATATTTCGGGAAAAATATACTGCGCCTCAATCGCAAGAATCTCATGATTACACGAATTCATGTAATAGAATATGAGAGGTTGATTTCTGTCTCTGTTCGCTTTCGGTTTTTTAAAATTTCAATTGGCTAAATAGTTCAATTGAGATCGCATGTATTCATTGATAACCTGCTCGCTGCAGGACTGGGTAAGATTGTGAGATTGAAAAATCAGCATATTTTGCTGCGTGGTTATGAGAGTGCTAAAATGATCTCATGACTCCTGGGAAAAATCAAGGAATGGCTCTATATATAGAGACCTAATAACGTTAATTGATTCCAAAATTTAATTCGAAAGGTTATTTTATTGAGATTGCATTTTGATTGTCTTTTTCAATGTCTGTAAGAAATACCTGATGTTTTCAGATGATATTTCGGAAAAAATATACTGCGCTTCAATCGCTAGAATCTCATGATTACACGAATTCACGTGATAGAATATCATAGGTTGATTTCTGTCTCTGTTCGCTTTAGGTTTTTTAAAATTTTAATTAGCTGAATAGATCAATTAAGATCGCATGTATATATGGATAGCCTGCTCGCTGCAGGACTAGGTAATATTGCGAAATTGAAAAATTAGCATATTTTGCTGCGTGGTTATAAGACTGCTAAAATGATCTCATGACTCCTGGGAAAAATCAAGGAATGGCTCTATATATTGACATAGTAACCTTAATTGATTTGAAAATTCAATTCGAAAAGTTATTCGATTGAGATTGCATTTTGATTGTTGTTTTCAATGTCTGTAGATAATACCTGATGTCATCAGATGATATTTCGAGGAAAATATACTGCTCCCCAATCGCAAGAATTTCATGATTACACGAATTCACGTGATAGAATATAAGAGGTTGATTTCCGTATCTATTCGCTTTCGGTTATTTAAAATTTTAATTCGCTGAATAGTTAAATTTGGATCGCGAGTATTCATGGATAACTTGCCCGCTACAGAACTTAGTAATATTGCAAAATTGAAAAATCAGCATATTTTGCTGCGTGGTTACAAGAGTGCTGAAACATATTCATGACTCCTGGGAAAAATCAAGAAGTAGCTCTATACCTTGACATAATAATGTTAATAGATTTGAAAATTTAATTCGAAAAGTTATTTTATTGAGATTGCATTTTAATTGTTGTTTTCAATGTCTGTAAGAAGTACCTGATTTCTTTAGCGGATATTTTGGGAAAAATATACTGCGCCTCAATCGCAAGAATCTCATGATTACACGAATTCATGTAATAGAATATGAGAGGTTGATTTCTGTCTCTGTTCGCTTTCGGTTTTTTAATATTTCAATCGGCTGCATAGTTCAATTTAGATCGCATTTATTCATGGATAGCCTGCTCGCTGCAGGACTGGGTAATATTGCGAAATCGAAAAATGAGCATATTTAGCTGCGTGGTTATGAGAGTGCTAAATTGATCTTATGACTCCTGGGAAAAATCAAGGAATGGCTCTATATATTGACATAATAACCTTAATTGATTTGAAAATTCAATTCGAAAAGTTATTCGATTGAGATTGCATTTTGATTGTCTTTTTCAATGTCTGTAAGAAATACCTGATGTCTTTAGCGGATATTTCGGGATAAATATACTGCGCCTCAATCGCAAGAATCTCATGATTACACGAATTCATGTAATAGAATATGAGAGGTCGATTTCTGTCCTTGTTCGCTTTCGGTTTTTTAAAATTTCAATTCGCTGAACAGTTCAATTTAGATCGCATGTATTCATGAATAACTTGCTCGCTGCAGGACTGGGTAATATTGTGAGATCAAAAAATCAGCATATTTTGCTGCGTGGTTATAGGAGTGCTAAAATAATCTTATGACTCCTGGGAAAAATCAAGGAATGGCTCTATATATTGAAATAATAACGTTAACTGATTTGAAAATTCAATTTGAAAAACTATTCTATTGAGATTGCATTTTGATTGATGTTTTCAATGTCTGTAAGAAATACCTGATGTCTTCAGATGATATTTCGGGAAAAATATACTGCGCCCCAATCGCAAGAATCTCATGATTACCCTTATTCGAGTGATAGAAATTAATAGGTTGATTTCTGTCTCTGTTCGCTTTCGGTTTTCTAAAATTTCAATTGGCTGAATAGTTTAATTTAGATCGCATGTATTCATGAATAGCCTGCTCGCTGCAGAACTGGGTAATATTGCGAAATTGAAAAATCAGCTTATTTTGCTGCGTGGTTATATGAGTGCTAAAATAATCTCATGACTCCCGGGAAAATCAAGGAATAGCTCTATATATTGACAAAATAACGTTCATTGAATTGAAAATTCATTTCGAAAAGTTATTCGATTGAGATTGCATTTTGATTGTTGTATTCAATATCTGTAAATAATACATGATGTCATCAGATGATATTTCGAGGAAAACATACTGCGCCCGAATCGCAAGAAACTCATGATGACACGAATTCACGTGATAGAATATAAGAGGTTGATTTCCGTATCTTTTCGCTTTCGGTTATTTAAAATTTCAATTCGCTGAATAGTTAAATTTAGATCGCAAGTATTTATGGATAACCTGCCCGCTACAGGACTTAGTAATATTGCAAAATTGAAATCAGCATATTTTGCTGCGTGGTTATAAGAGTGCTGAAACAAATTCATGACTCCTGGGAAAAATCAAGGAGTAGCTCTATACCTTGACATAATAACGTTAATTGATTTGAAAATTTAATTCGAAAAGTTATTTTATTGAGTATGCATTTTGATTGTTGTTTTCAATGTCTGTAAGAAGTACCTGATGTCTTTAGCGGATATTTCGGGAAAAATATACTGCGCCTCAATCGCAAGAATCTCATGATTACACGAATTCATGTAATAGAATATGAGAGGTTGATTTCTGTCTCTGTTCGCTTTCGGTTTTTTAAAATTTTAATTGGCTGAATAGTTCAATATAGATCGCATGTATTCATGGATAACCTGCTCGCTGCAGGACTGGGTAATATTGTGAAATTAAAAAATCAGCATATTTTGCTGCGTGGTTATAGGAGTGCTGAAATGATCTCATGACTCCTGGGAAAAATCAAGGAATGGCTCTATATATTGACATAATAACGTTAACTGATTTGAAAATTCAATTTGAAAAACTATTCTATTAAGATTGCATTTTGATTGTTGTTTTCAATGTCTGTAAAAAATACCTGATTTCATCAGATGATATTTCGAGGAAAATATACTGCGCCCCAATCGCAAGAATTTCATGATTACACGAATTCACGTGATAGAATATAATAGGTTGATTTCTGTCTCTGTTCGCTTTCGGTTTTTTGAAATTTCAATTGGCTGAATAGTTCAATTAAGATCGCATGTATTTATGGATAGCCTTCTCGCTGCAGGACTGGGTATTATTGTGAGATTAAAAAATCAGCATATATTGCTGCGTGGTTATAGGAGTGCTAAAATGATCTCATGACTCCTGGGAAAAATCAAGGAATGGCTCTATATATAGACCTAATAACGTTAATTGATTCCAAAATTTAATTCGAAAAGTTATTCTATTGAGATTTTATTTTGATTGATGTTTTCAATGTCTGTAAGAAATACCTGATGTCTTCAGATGATATTTCGGAAAAAATATACTGCGCCCCAATCGCAAGAATCTCATGATTACACGAATTCACGTGATAGAATATAATAGCTTGATGTCTGTCTCTGTTCGCTTTCGGTTTTCTAAAATTTTAATTGGCTGAATAGTACAATTTAGATCGCATGTATTCATGGATAGCCTGCTCGCTGCAGGACTGGGTAATATTGCGAAATTGAAAAATCAGCATATTTTGCTGCGTGGTTATAGGAGTGCTAAAATGTTCCCATGACTCCTGGGAAAAATCAAGGAATGGCTCTATATATTGACATAATAACCTTAATTGATTTCAAAATTCAATTCGAAACGTTATTCGATTGAGATTGCTTTTTGATTGTTGTTTTCTATGTCTGTAAGAAGTACCTGATGTCTTTGGCGGATATTTCGGGAAAAATATACTGCGCCTCAATTGCAAGAATCTCATGATTACACGAATTCATGTAATAGAATATGAGAGGTTGATTTCTGTCTCTGTTCGCTTTCGTTTTTTTAAAATTTCAATTCGCTGAACAGTTCAATTTAGATCGCATGTATTCATGAATAACTTGCTCGCTGCAGGACTGGGTAATATTGTGAGATTAAAAATCAGCATATTTTGCTGCGTTGTTATAGGAGTGCTAGAATGATCTTATGACTCCTAGGGAAAATCAAGGAATGCCTCTATATATTGACATAATAACTTTAATTGACTTGAAAATTCAATTTGAAAAACTATTCTATTGTGATTGCATTTTGATTGATGTTTTCAATTTCTGTAAGAAATACCTGATGTCATCAGACGATATTTTGAGGAAAATATACTGCGCCCTAATCGCAAGAATTTCATGATTACACGAATTCACGTGATAGAATATAATAGGTTGATTTCTGTCTTTGTTCGCTTTCGGTTTTTTAAAATTTCAATTGGATGCACAGTTCAATTCAGATCGCATGTATTTATGAATAACCTGCCTGCTACAGGACTTAGTAATATTGCAAAATTAAAATCAGCATATTTTGCTGCGTAGTCATAAGAGTGCTGAAACAAATTCATGACTCCTGGGAAAAATCAAGAAGTAGCTCGATACCTTGACATAATAACGTTATTTGATTTGAAAATTCAATTCGAAAAGTTATTCGATTGAGATTGCATTTTGATTGTTGTTTTTAATGTCTGTAAAAAATACCTGATGTCATCAGACGATATTTCGAGGAAAATATACTGCGCCCTAATCGCAAGAATTTCATGATTACACGAATTCACGTGATAGAATATAAAAGGTTGCTTTCCGTATCTATTCGCTTTCGGTTATTTCAAATTTTAATTCGCTGAATAGTTAAATTTAGATCGCAAGTATTAATGGATAACCTGCTCGCTACAGGACTTGGTAAGATCGCAAAATTGAAAAATTAGCATATTTTGCTGCGTGGTTATAAAAGTGCTGACATAAATTCATGACTTCTGGGAAAAATCAAGGAGTAGCTCTATACCTTGACATAATAACGTTAATTGATTTGAAAATTTCATTCGAAAAGTTATTCTATTGAGATTGAATTTTGATTGTCTTTTTGAATGTCTGTAAGAAATACCTGATGTCTTCAGATGATATTTCGTGAAAAATATACTGCGCCACAATTGCAAGAATCTCATGATTACATGAATTCACGTGTTAGAATATAATAGGTTGATTTCTTTCTCTGTTCGCTTTCGGTTTTTTAAAAATTCAATTGGCTGCACAGTTCAATTCAGATCGCATATATTCATGAATAACCTGCCCGCTACAGGACTTAGTAATATTGCAAAATTGAAATCAGCATATTTCGCTGCGTGGTTATAAGAGTGCTGAAACAAATTCATGACTCCTGGGGAAAATCAAGGAGTAGCTCTATACCTTGAGATAATAACGTTAATAGATTTGAAAATTTAATTCGAAAAGTTATTTTATTGAGATTGCATTTTGATTGTTGTTTTCAATATCTGTAAGAAGTACCTGATGACTTCAGATGATATTTCGGGAAAAATATACTGCGCCTCAATCGCAAGAATCTCATGATTACACGAATTCATGTAATAGAATATAAGAGGTTGATTTCTGTCTCTGTTCGCCTTCGGTTTTTTGGAATTTTAATTGGCTGAACAGTTCAATTTAGATCGCATGTATTCATGAAGAACTTGCTCGCTGCAGGACTGGGTAATATTGTGAGATAAAAAAATCAGCATATTTTGCTACGTGGTTATAGGAGTGCTGAAATGATCTCATGACTCCTGGGAAAAATCAAGGAATGGCTCTATATATTGACATAATAACGTTAACTGATTTGAAAATTCAATTTGAAAAACTATTCTATTGAGATTGCATTTTGATGGATGTTTTCAATTTCTGTAAGAAATACCTTATGTCTTCAGATGATATTTCGCGAAAAATATACTGCGCCCCAATCGCAAGAATCTCATGATTACACGAATTCACGTGATAGAATATAATAGGTTGATGTCTGTCTCTGTTCGCTTTCGGTTATTAAAAATTTCAATTCGCTGAATAGTCAAATTTAGATCGCAAGTATTCATGGATAACCTGCTCGCTACAGGACTTGGTAAAATCGCAAAATTGAAAAATTAGCATATTTTGCTGCGTGGTTATAAAAGTGCTGACATAAATTCATGACTTCTGGGAAAAATCAAGGATTAGCACTATACCTTGACATCATAACGTTAATTAATTAAAAAATTCAATTCGAAAAGTTATTATATTGAGATTGCATCTTGATTGTTGTTTCCAATGTCTGTAAGAAATACCTGATGTCTTAAGCGGATATTTCGGGAAAAATATACTGCGCCTCAATCGCAAGAATCTCATGATTACACAAATTAACGTGATAGAATATAATAGGTTGATTTCTGTCTCTGTTCGCTTTCGGTTTTTTGAAATTTCAATTGGCTGCACAGTTCAGTTCAGATCGCATGTACTTATGAATAACCTGCCTGCTACAGGACTTAGTAATATTGCAAAATTAAAAAATCAGCATATTTTGCTGCGTGGTTATAAGAGTGCTGAAACACATTCATGACTCCTGGGGAAAATCAAGGAGTAGCTCTATACCTTGACATAGTAACGTTCATTGATTTGAAAATTTGATTCGAAAAGTTATTCTATTGAGATTGAATTTTGATTGTCTTTTTCAATGTCTGTAAGAAATACCTGATGTCTTCAGATGATATTTCGTGAAAAATATACTGCGCCTCAATCGCAAGAATCTCATGATTACCCGAATTCATGTAATAGAATATGAGAGGTTGATTCCTGTCTCTGTTCGCTTTCGGTTCTTTAAAATTTCAATTGGCTGAACAGTTCAATTTAGAAAGCATGTATTCATAAATAACTTGCTCGCTGCAGGACTGGGTAATATTATGAGATTAAAAAATCAGCATATCTTGCTGCGTGGTTATAAGAGTGCTGAAACAAATTCAGGACTCCTGGGAAAAATCAAGGAGTAGCTCTATACTTTGACATAATAACGTTAATTGATTTGAAAATTTAATTCGAAAAGTTATTTCATCGAGATTGCATTTTGATTGTTGTTTTCAATGTCTGTAAGAAGTACCTTATGTCTTTAGCGGATATTTCGGGAAAAATATACTGCGCCTCAATCGCAAGAATCTCATGATTACCCGAATTCATGTAATAGAATATGTGAGGTGGATTTCTGTCTCTGTTCGCTTTCGGTTTTTCCAAATTTTAATTGGCTGAACAGTTCAATTTAGATAGCATGTATTCATGAGTAACTTGCTAACTGCAGGACTAGGTAATATTGTGAGATTAAAAAATCAGCGTATTTTGCTGCGTGGTTATAGGAGTGCTAAAATGATCTCATGACTCCTGGGAAAAATCAAGGAATGGTTCTATATATAGAGACCTAATAACGTTAATTGATACCAAAATTTAATTCGAAAAGTTATTCTATTCAGATTGCATTTTGATTGTCTTTTTCAATGTCTGTAAGAAATACCTGATGTATTCAGATGATATTTCGTGAAAAATATACTGCGCCCCAATCGCAAGAATTTCATGATTACACGAATTCACGTGATAGAATATAAGAGGTTGATTTCCGTATCTGTTCGCTTCCGGTTATTTAAAATTTTAAGTTGCTGAATAGTTAAATTTAGATCGCAAGTATTTATGGATAACCTACCCGCTACAGGACTTGGTTATATTGCAAAATTGGAAAATGAGCATATTTCGCTGCGTGGTTACAAGAGTGCTGAAACAAATTCTTGACTCCTGGGAAAAATCAAGAAGGAGCTCTATACCTCGACATAATAACGTTAATTGATGTGAAAATTTAATTCGAAAAGTTATTTTATTGAGATTGCATTTTGATTGTTGTTTTCAATGTCTGTAAGAAGTATCTGATGTCTTTAGCGGATATTTCGGGAAAAATATACTGCGCATCAATCGCAAGAATCTCATGATTACACGGATTCATGTAATAGAATATAAGAGGTTGATTTCTGTCTCTGTTCGCTTTCTGTTTTTTTGAATTTTCAATTGGCTGAACAGTTCAATTTAGATCGCATGTATTCATGAATAACTTGCTCGCTGCAGGACTGGCTAATATTGTTAGATAAAAATATCAGCATATTTTGCTGCGTGGTTATAGAAGTGCTGAAATGATCTCATGACTCCTGGAAAAAATCAAGGAATGGCTCTATATATTGACATAATAACGTTAACTGATTTGAAAATTCAATTTGAGAAAATATTCGATTGAGATTGCATTTTGATTGATGTTTTCAATTTCTGTAAGAAATACCTGATGTTTTCAGATGATATTTCGGGAAAAATATACTGCGCCCCAATCGCAAGAATCTCATGATTACACGAATTCACGTAATAGAATATAATAGGTTGATGTCTGTCTCTGTTCGCTTTCGGTTTTCTAAAATTTTAATATGCTGCATAGTTCAATTTAGATCGCATGCATTCATGGATAGCCTGCTCGCTGCAGGACTGGGTAATATTGCAAAATTGAAAAATTAGCGTATTTTGCTGCGTGGTTATAGGAGTGCTAAAATGATCTCATGACTCCCGGGAAAAATCTAGGGATAGCTCTATATATTGACATAATAACTTTAATTGATTTGAAAATTCAATTCGAAAAGTTATTCGATTAAGATTGCATTTTGATTGTTGTTTTCAATGTCTGTAAAAAATACCTGATGTCTTCAGATGATATTTCGTGAAAAATATACTGCGCCCAAATCGCAAGAATCTCATGATTACACGAATTCACGTGATAGAATATAATAGGTTGATTTCTGTCTCTGTTCGCTTTCGGTTTTTTAAAATTTCAATTGGTTGAATAGCTCAATTTAGATCGCATGTATTCATGGATAGCCTGCTCGCTGCAGGATTGGGTAATATTGCGAAATTGAAAAATAGCATATTTTGCCGCGTGGTTATAAAAGTGCTGAAACAAATTCATGACTCCTGGGAAAAATCAAGGAGTAGCTCGATACCTTGACATAATAAAGTTAATTGATTTGAAAATTCAATTCGAAAAGTTATTCGATTGAGATTGCATTGTGATTGTTGTTTTCAATGTCTGTAAGAAGTACCTGATGTCTTTAGCGGATATCTCGGGAAAAATATACTGCGCCCTAATCGCAAGAATCTCATGATTCCACGAATTCATGTGATAGAATATAATAGGTTGATTTCTGTCTCTGTTCTCTTTCGGTTATTAAAAATTCCAATTCGCTGAATAGTTAAATTTAGATCGCAAGTATTCATGGATAACCTGCTCGCTACAGGACTTGGTAATATCGCAAAATTGTAAAATTAGCATATTTTGCTGCTTGGTTATAAAAGTGCTGACATATATTCATGACTTCTGGGAAAAATCAAGGATTAGCTCTATACCTTGACATCATAACGTTGATTAATTAAAAAATTAAATTCGAAAAGTTATTTTATTGAGATTGCATCTTGATTGTTGTTTCCAATGTCTGTAAGAAATACCTGATGTCTTTAGCGGATATTTCGGGAAAAATATACTGCGCCTCAATCGCAAGCATCTCATGATTACACTAATTCACGTGATAGAATATAATAGGTTGATTTCTGTCTCTGTTCGCTTTCGGTTTTTTAAAATTTCAATTGGCTGCACAGTTCAATTCAGATCGCATGTATTTATGAATAACCTGCCCCCTATAGGACTTAGTAATATTGCAAAATTAAAAAATCAGCATATTTTGCTGCGTGGTTATAAGTGTGCTGAAACACATTCATGACTCCTGGGAAAAATCAAGGAGTAGCTCTATACCTTGACATAATAACGTAAATTGATTTGAAAATTCAATTCGAAAAGTTATTTTATTGAGATTGAATTTTGATTGTCTTTTTCAATGTCTGTAAGAAATACCTGATGTCTTCAGATGATATTTCGTGAAAAATATACTGCGCCTCAATCGCAAGAATCTCATGATTACCCGAATTCATGTAATAGAATATGAGAGGTTGATTCCTGTCTCTGTTCGCTTTCGGTTCTTTAAAATTTCAATTGGCTGAACAGTTCAATTTAGAAAGCATGTATTCATAAATAACTTGCTCGCTGCAGGACTGGGTAATATTGTGAGATTAAAAAATCAGCATATTTTGCTGCGTGGTTATAAGAGTGCTGAAACAAATTCATGACTCCTGGGAAAAATAAAGGAGTAGCTCTATACTTTGACATAATAACGTTAATTGATTTGAAAATTTAATTCGAAAAGTTATTTCATCGAGATTGCATTTTGATTGTTGTTTAGAATGTCTGTAAGAAGTACCTGATGTCTTTAGCGGATATTTCGGGAAAAATATACTGCGCCTCAATCGCAAGAATCTCATGATTACCCGAATTCATGTAATAGAATATGAGAGGTGGATTTCTGTCTCTGTTCGCTTTCGGTTTTTCCAAATTTTAATTGGCTGAACAGTTCAATTTAGATAGCATGTATTCATGAGTAACTTGCTAACTGCAGGACTAGGTAATATTGTGAGATTAAAAAATCAGCGTATTTTGCTGCGTGGTTATAGGAGTGCTAAAATGATCTCATGACTCCTGGGAAAAATCAAGGAATGGTTCTATATATAGAGACCTAATAACGTTAATTGATACCAAAATTTAATTCGAAAAGTTATTCTATTCAGATTGCATTTTGATTGTCTTTTTCAATGTCTGTAAGAAATACCTGATGTATTCAGATGATATTTCGTGAAAAATATACTGCGCCCCAATCGCAAGAATTTCATGATTACACGAATTCACGTGATAGAATATAAGAGGTTGATTTCCGTATCTGTTCGCTTCCGGTTATTTAAAATTTTAAGTTGCTGAATAGTTAAATTTAGATCGCAAGTATTTATGGATAACCTACCCGCTACAGGACTTGGTAATATTGCAAAATTGGAAAATGAGCATATTTCGCTGCGTGGTTACAAGAGTGCTGAAACAAATTCTTGACTCCTGGGAAAAATCAAGGAGGAGCTCTATACCTCGACGTAATAACGTTAATTGATGTGAAAATTTAATTCGAAAAGTTATTTTATTGAGATTGCATTTTGATTGTTGTTTTCAATGTCTGTAAGAAGTATCTGATGTCTTTAGCGGATATTTCGGGAAAAATATACTGCGCCTCAATCGCAAGAATCTCATGATTACACGGATTCATGTAATAGAATATGAGAGGTTGATTTCTGTCTCTGTTCGCTTTCGGTTTTTTAAAATTTCAATTGGCTGAACAGTTCAATTTAGATCGCATGTATTCATGAATAACTTGCTCGCTGCAGGACTGGCTAATATTGTTAGATAAAAATATCAGCATATTTTTCTGCGTGGTTATAGAAGTGCTGAAATGATCTCATGACTCCTGGAAAAAATCAAGGAATGGCTCTATATATTGACATAATAACGTTAACTGATGTGAAAATTCAATTTGAGAAAATATTCGATTGAGATTGCATTTTGATTGATGTTTTCAATTTCTGTAAGAAATACCTGATGTTTTCAGATGATATTTCGGGAAAAATATACTGCGCCCCAATCGCAAGAATCTCATGATTACACGAATTCACGTAATAGAATATAATAGGTTGATGTCTGTCTCTGTTCGCTTTCGGTTTTCTAAAATTTTAATATGCTGCATAGTTCAATTTAGATCGCATGCATTCATGGATAGCCTGCTCGCTGCAGGACTGGGTAATATTGCAAAATTGAAAAATTAGCGTATTTTGCTGCGTAGTTATAGGAGTGCTAAAATGATCTCATGACTCCCGGGAAAAATCTAGGGATAGCTCTATATATTGACATAATAACTTTAATTGATTTGAAAATTCAATTCGAAAAGTTATTCGATTAAGATTGCATTTTGATTGTTGTTTTCAATGTCTGTAAAAAATACCTGATGTCTTCAGATGATATTTCGTGAAAAATATACTGCGCCCAAATCGCAAGAATCTCATGATTACACGAATTCACGTGATAGAATAGAATAGGTTGATTTCTGTCTCTGTTCGCTTTCGTTTTTTTTAAATTTCAATTGGTTGAATAGCTCAATTTAGATCGCATGTATTCATGGATAGCCTGCTCGCTGCAGGATTGGGTAATATTGCGAAATTGAAAAATAGCATATATTGCTGCGTGGTTATAAAAGTGCTGAAACAAATTCATGACTCCTGGGAAAAATCAAGGAGTAGCTCGATACCTTGACATAATAAAGTTAATTGATTTGAAAATTCAATTCGAAAAGTTATTCGATTGAGATTGCATTGTGATTGTTGTTTTCAATGTCTGTAAGAAGTACCTGATGTCTTTAGCGGATATCTCGGGAAAAATATACTGCGCCCCAATCGCAAGAATCTCATGATTCCACGAATTCATGTGATAGAATATAATAGGTTGATTTCTGTCTCTGTTCGCTTTCGGTTATTAAAAATTCCAATTCTCTGAATAGTTAAATTTAGATCGCAAGTATTCATGGATAACCTGCTCGCTACAGGACTTGGTAATATCGCAAAATTGAAAAATTAGCATATTTTGCTGCTTGGTTATAAAAGTGCTGACATATATTCATGACTTCTGGGAAAAATCAAGGATTAGCTCTATACCTTGACATCATAACGTTGATTAATTAAAAAATTAAATTCTAAAAGTTATTTTATTGAGATTGCATCTTGATTGTTGTTTCCAATGTCTGTAAGAAATACCTGATGTCTTTAGCGGATATTTCGGGAAAAATATACTGCGCCTCAATCGCAAGCATCTCATGATCACACTAATTCACGTGATAGAATATAATAGGTTGATTTCTGTCTCTGTTCGCTTTCGGTTTTTTAAAATTTCAATTGGCTGCACAGTTCAATTCAGATCGCATGTATTTATGAATAACCTGCCCGCTATAGGACTTAGTAATATTGCAAAATTAAAAAATCAGCATATTTTGCTGCGTGGTTATAAGTGTGCTGAAACACATTCATGACTCCTGGGAAAAATCAAGGAGTAGCTCTATACCTTGACATAATAACGTAAATTGATTTGAAAATTCAATTCGAAAAGTTATTTTATTGAGATTGAATTTTGATTGTCTTTTTCAATGTCTGTAAGAAATACCTGATGTCTTCAGATGATATTTCGTGAAAAATATACTGCGCCTCAATCGCAAGAATCTCATGATTACACGAATTCATCTAATAGAATATGAGAGGTTGATTTCTGTCTCTGTTCGCTTTCGGTTCTTTAAAATTTCAATTGGCTGAACAGTTCAATTAAGATAGCATGTATTCATAAATAACTTGCTCGCTGCAGGACTGGGTAATATTGTGAGATTAAAAAATCAGCATATTTTGCTGCGTGGTTATAGGAGTGCAAAAATAATCTCATGACTCCTGGGAAAAATCGAGGAGTAGCTCTATACCTTGACATAATAACGTTAATTAATTTGAAAATCAAGTTCGAAAAGTTATTTTATTGAGATTGCATTTTGATTGTTGTTTTCAATGTCTGTAAGAAGTACCTGATGTCTTTAGCGGATATTTCGGGAAAAATATACTGCGCCTCAATCGCAGGAATCTCATGATTACCCGAATTCATGTACTAGAATATGAGAGGTTTATTTCTGTCTCTGTTCGCTTTCGGTTCTTTAAAATTTCAATTGCCTGAACAGATCAATTTATATAGCATGTATTCATAAATCACTTGCTCGCTGCAGGACTGGGTAATATTGTGAGATTAAAAAATCAGCATATTTTGCTGCGTGGTTATAGGAGTGCAAAAATGATGTCATGACTCCTGGGAAAAATCAAGGAATGGCTCTTTATATTGACATAATAACGTTAAGTGATTTGAAAATTCAATTTGAAAAACTATTCTATTGAGATTGCATTTTGATTGATGTTTTCAATTTCTGTAAGAAATACCTGATGTCATCAGATGATATTTCGAGGAAAATATACTGCGCCTGAATCGCAAGAATCTCATGATTACACTAATTCACGTGATAGAATATGATAGGTTGATTTCTGTCTCTGTTCGCTTTCGGTTTTTTAAATCTTCAATTAGCTGAACAGTTCAATTTAGATCGCATGTAATAATGGATAACCTGCCCGCTACTGGACTTGGTAATACTGCAAAATTGGAAAATCAGCATATTTTGCTGCGTTATTATAGAAGTGCAAAAATGATCTCATGACTCCTGGGAAAAATCAAGAAGTAGCTCTATACCTTGACATAATAACGTTAATTGATTTGAAAATTTGATTCGAAAAGTTATTTTTTTGAGATTGCATTTTGATTGTTGTTTTCAATGTCTGTAAGAAGTACCTGATGTCTTTAGCGGATATTTCGGGAAAAATATACTGCGCCTCAATCGCAAGAATCTCATGATTACACGAATTCATGTAAAAGAAATTGAGAGGTTGATTTCTGCCTCGGTTCGCTTTCGGTTTTTAAAAATTTCAATTAGCTGAATAGTTCAATTTAGATCGCATGTATTCAAGGATAACCTGCTCGCTGCAGGACTGGGTAATATTGTGAGATTGAAAAATCAGCTTATTTTGCTGCGTGGTTATGAGAGTGCTAAAATGATCTCATGACTCCTGGGAAAAATCAAGGAATGGCTCTTTATATAGAGACCTAATAGCGTTAATTGATTCCAAAATTAAATTCGAAAAGTTATTCTATTGAGATTGCATTTTCATTGTCTTTTTCAATGTCTGTAAGAAATTCCTGATGTCTTCACATGATTTTTCGTAAAAAATATACTGCGCCTTAATCGCAAGAATCTCATGATTACACGAATTCTCGTGATAGAATATAATAGGTTAATTTTGTCTTTGTTCGCTTTCGGTTTTTTAAAATTTCAATTGGCTGACTAGTTCAATTTAGATCGCATGTATCCACGGATAGCCTGCTCGCTGCAGAATTGGGTAATATTGCGAAATTGAAAAATCAGCATATTTTGCTGCGTGGTTATAGAAGTGCTAAAATGATCTCATGACTCCCGGGAAAAATCAAGGAATGACTCTAGATATTGACATAATAACGTTCATTGATTTGAAAATTCATTTTGAAAAGTTATTCGATTGAGATTGCATTTTGATTGTTGTTTTCAATGTCTGTAAAAAATACATGATGTCATCAGATGATATTTCGAGGAAAATATACTGCGCCCGAATCGCAAGAATCTCATGATTACACGAATTCGCGTGATAGAATATAAGAGGTTGATTTCCGTATCTGTTCGCTTTCGGTTATTTAAAATTTCAATTCGCTGAATAGTTAAATTTAGATCGCAAGTATTTATGGATAACCTGCCCGCTACAGGACTTAGTAATATTGCAAAATTGAAATCAGCATATTTTGCTGCGTGGTTATAAGAGTGCTGAAACAAATTCATGACTCCTAGGAAAAATCAAGGAGTAGCTCTATACCTTGACATAATAACGTTAATTAATTTGAAAATTTAAATCAAATAGTTATTTTATTGAGATTGCATTTTGATTGTTGTTTTCAATGTCTGTTAGAAGTACCTGATGTCTTTAGCGGATATTTCGGGAAAAATATACTGCGCCTCAATCGCAAGAATCTAATGATTACACGAATTCATGTAATAGAATATGAGAGGTTGATTTCTGTCTCCGTTCGCTTTCGGTTTTTTAAAATTTCAATAGGCTGAATAGTTCAATTTAGATCGCATGTATTCATGGATAACCTGCTCGCTGCAGAACTGGGTGATATTGTGAGATTAAAAAATCAGCATATTTTGCTGCGTGGTTATAGGAGTGCTGAAATGATCTCATGACTCCTAGGAAAAATCAAGGAGTAGCACTATACCTTCACATAATAACGTTAATTGATTGGAAAATTTAATTTGAAAAACTATTCTATTGAGATTGCATTTCGATTGATGTTTTCAATGTCTGTAAGAAATACCTGATGTCTTCAGATGATATTTCGGGAAAAATATACTGCGCCCCAATCGCAAGAATCTCATGATTACACGAATTCACGTAATACAATATAATAGGTTGATGTCTGTCTCTGTTCGCATTCGGTTTTCTAAAATTTCAATTGGCTGAATGGTTCAATTTAGATCGCATGTATTCATGGATAGCCTGCTCGCTGCAGGACTGGTTAATATTGCGAAATTGAAAAATAAGTATATTTTGCTCCGTGGTTATAGGAGTGCTAAAATGATCTCGTGACTCCCGGGGAAAATCAAGGAATGGCTCTATATATTGACATAATAACGTTAATTGATTTAAAAATTAAATTCGAAAAGTTATTTCATTGAGATTGCATTTTGATTGTTGTTTTTAATGTCTGTATAAAATACCTGATGTCATCAGATGATCTTTCGAGGAAAATATACCGCGCCCGAATCGCAAGAATTTCATGATAACACGAATTCACGTGATAGAATATAAGAGGTTGATTTCCGTATCTATTCGCTTTCGGTTATTGAAAATTTTAATTCGCTGAATAGTTAAATTTAGATCGCAAGTATTTATGGATAACCTGCCCGCTACAGGACTTAGTAATATTGCAAAATTGAAATCAGCATATTTTGCTGCGTGGCTATAAGAGTGCTGAAACAATTTCATGACTCCTGGGAAAAATCAAGGAGTAGCTCTATACCTTGACATAATAACGTTAATTGATTTGAAAATTTAATTCGAAAAGTTATTTTATTGAGTATGCATTTCGATTGTTGTTTTCAATGTCTGTAAGAAGTACCTGATGTCTTTAGCGGATATTTCGGGAAAAATATACTGCGCCTCAATCGCAAGAATTTCATGATTACACGAATTCATGTAATAGAATATGAGAGGTTGATTTCTGTCTCTGTTCGCTTTCGGTTTTTTAAAATTTTAATTGGCTGAATAGTTCAATATAGATCGCATGTATTCATGGATAACCTGCTCGCTGCAGCACTGGGTAATATTGTGATATTAAAAAATCAGCATATTTTGCTGCGTGGTTATAGGAGTGCTAAAATGATCTCATGACTCCCGGGGAAAATCAAGGAATGCCTCTATATATTGACATAATAACTTTAATTGACTTGAAAATTCAATTTGAAAAACTATTCTATTGTGATTGCATTTTGATTGATGTTTTCAATTTCTGTAAGAAATACCTGATGTCATCAGACGATATTTCGAGGAAAATATACTGCGCCCTAATCGCAAGAATTTCATGATTACACGAATTCACGTGATAGAATATAATAGGTTGATTTCTGTCTTTGTTCGCTTTCGGTTTTTTAAAATTTCAATTGGATGCACAGTTCAATTCAGATCGCATGTATTTATGAATAACCTGCCTGCTACAGGACTTAGTAATATTGCAAAATTAAAATCAGCATATTTTGCTGCGTAGTTATAAGAGTGCTGAAACAAATTCATGACTCCTGGGAAAAATCAAGAAGTAGCTCGATACCTTGACATAATAACGTTAATTGATTTGAAAATTCAATTCGAAAAGTTATTCGATTGAGATTGCATTTTGATTGTTGTTTTTAATGTCTGTAAAAAATACCTGATGTCATCAGACGATATTTCGAGGAAAATATACTGCGCCCTAATCGCAAGAATTTCATGATTACACGAATTCACGTGATAGAATATAAGAGGTTGCTTTCCGTATCTATTCGCTTTCGGTTATTTCAAATTTTAATTCGCTGAATAGTTAAATTTAGATCGCAAGTATTAATGGATAACCTGCTCGCTACAGGACTTGGTAAGATCGCAAAATTGAAAAATTAGCATATTTTGCTGCGTGATTATAAAACTGCTGACATAAATTCATGACTTCTGGGAAAAATCAAGGAGTAGCTCTATACCTTGACATAATAACGTTAATTGATTTGAAAATTTCATTCGAAAAGTTATTCTATTGAGATTGAATTTTGATTGTCTTTTTGAATGTCTGTAAGAAATACCTGATGTCTTCAGATGATATTTCGTGAAAAATATACTGCGCCACAATTGCAAGAATCTCATGATTACATGAATTCACGTGTTAGAATATAATAGGTTGATTTCTTTCTCTGTTCGCTTTCGGTTTTTTAAAAATTCAATTGGCTGCACAGTTCAATTCAGATCGCATATATTTATGAATAACCTGCCCGCTACAGGACTTAGTAATATTGCAAAATTGAAATCAATATATTTCGCTGCGTGGTTATAAGAGTGCTGAAACAAATTCATGACTCCTGGGGAAAATCAAGGAGTAGCTCTATACCTTGAGATAATAACGTTAATTGATTTGAAAATTTAATTCGAAAACTTATTTTATTGAGATTGCATTTTGATTGTTGTTTTCAATATCTGTAAGAAGTACCTGATGACTTCAGATGATATTTCGGGAAAAATATACTGCGCCTCAATCGCAAGAATCCCATGATTACACGAAGTCATGTAATAGAATATAAGAGGTTGATTTCTGTCTCTGTTCGCCTTCGGTTTTTTGGAATTTTAATTGGCTGAACAGTTCAATTTAGATCGCATGTATTCATGAAGAACTTGCTCGCTGCAGGACTGGGTAATATTGTGAGATAAAAAAATCAGCATATTTTGCTACGTGGTTATAGGAGTGCTGAAATGATCTCATGACTCCTGGGAAAAATCAAGGAATGGCTCTATATATTGACATAATAACGTTAACTGATTTGAAAATTCAATTTGAAAAACTATTCTATTGAGATTGCATTTTGATGGATGTTTTCAATTTCTGTAAGAAATACCTTATGTCTTCAGATGATATTTCGCGAAAAATATACTGCGCCCCAATCGCAAGAATCTCATGATTACACGAATTCACGTGATAGAATATAATAGGTTGATGTCTGTCTCTGTTCGCTTTCGGTTATTAAAAATTTCAATTCGCTGAATAGTCAAATTTAGATCGCAAGTATTCATGGATAACCTGCTCGCTACAGGACTTGGTAAAATCGCAAAATTGAAAAATTAGCATATTTTGCTGCGTGGTTATAAAAGTGCTGACATAAATTCATGACTTCTGGGAAAAATCAAGGATTAGCACTATACCTTGACATCATAACGTTAATTAATTAAAAAATTCAATTCGAAAAGTTATTATATTGAGATTGCATCTTGATTGTTGTTTCCAATGTCTGTAAGAAATACCTGATGTCTTTAGCGGATATTTCGGGAAAAATATACTGCGCCTCAATCGCAAGAATCTCATGATTACACAAATTCACGTGATAGAATATAATAGGTTGATTTCTGTCTCTGTTCGCTTTCGGTTTTTTAAAATTTCAATTCGCTGAACAGTTCAATTTAGATCGCATGTCTTCATGAATAACTTGCTCGCTGCAGGACTTAGTAATATTGCAAAATTAAAAAATCAGCATATTTTGCTGCGTGGTTATAAGAGTGCTGAAACACATTCATGACTCCTGGGGAAAATCAAGGAGTAGCTCTATACCTTGACATAGTAACGTTCATTGATTTGAAAATTTGATTCGAAAAGTTATTCTATTGAGATTGAATTTTGATTGTCTTTTTCAATGTCTGTAAGAAATACCTGATGTCTTCAGATGATATTTCGTGAAAAATATACTGCGCCTCAATCGCAAGAATCTCATGATTACCCGAATTCATGTAATAGAATATGAGAGGTTGATTCCTGTCTCTGTTCGCTTTCGGTTCTTTAAAATTTTAATTGGCTGAACAGTTCAATTTAGAAAGCATGTATTCATAAATAACTTGCTCGCTGCAGGACTGGGTAATATTGTGAGATTAAAAAATCAGCATATTTTGCTGCGTGGTTATAAGAGTGCTGAAACAAATTCACGACTCCTGGGAAAAATCAAGGAGTAGCTCTATACTTTGACATAATAACGTTAATTGATTTGAAAATTTAATTCGAAAAGTTATTTCATCGAGATTGCATTTTGATTGTTGTTTTCAATGTCTGTAAGAAGTACCTGATGTCTTTAGCGGATATTTCGGGAAAAATATACTGCGCCTCAATCGCAAGAATCTCATGATTACCCGAATTCATGTAATAGAATATGAGAGGTGGATTTCTGTCTCTGTTCGCTTTCGGTTTTTCCAAATTTTAATTGGCTGAACAGTTCAATTTAGATAGCATGTATTCATGAGTAACTTGCTAACTGCAGGACTAGGTAATATTGTGAGATTAAAAAATCAGCGTATTTTGCTGCGTGGTTATAGGAGTGCTAAAATGATCTCATGACTCCTGGGAAAAATCAAGGAATGGTTCTATATATAGAGACCTAATAACGTTAATTGATACCAAAATTTAATTCGAAAAGTTATTCTATTCAGATTGCATTTTGATTGTCTTTTTCAATGTCTGTAAGAAATACCTGATGTATTCAGATGATATTTCGTGAAAAATATACTGCGCCCCAATCGCAAGCATTTCATGATTACACGAATTCACGTGATAGAATATAAGAGGTTGATTTCCGTATCTGTTCGCTTCCGGTTATTTAAAATTTTAAGTTGCTGAATAGTTAAATTTAGATCGCAAGTATTTATAGATAACCTACCCGCTACAGGACTTGGTAATATTGCAAAATTGGAAAATGAGCATATTTCGCTGCGTGGTTACAAGAGTGCTGAAACAAATTCTTGACTCCTGGGAAAAATCAAGGAGGAGCTCTATACCTCGACATAATAACGTTCATTGATGTGAAAATTTAATTCGAAAAGTTATTTTATTGAGATTGCATTTTGATTGTTGTTTTCAATGTCTGTAAGAAGTATCTGATGTCTTTAGCGGATATTTCGGGAAAAATATACTGCGCCTCAATCGCAAGAATCTCATGATTACACGGATTCATGTAATAGAATATGAGAGGTTGATTTCTGTCTCTGTTCGCTTTCGGTTTTTTAAAATTTCAATTGGCTGAACAGTTTAATTTAGATCGCATGTATTCATGAATAACTTGCTCGCTGCAGGACTGGCTAATATTGTTAGATAAAAATATCAGCATATTTTGCTGCGTGGTTATAGAAGTGCTGAAATGATCTCATGACTCCTGGAAAAAATCAAGGAATGGCTCTATATATTGACATAATAACGTTAACTGATTTGAAAATTCAATTTGAAAAACTATTCGATTAAGATTGCATTTTGATTGTTGTTTTCAATGTCTGTAAAAAATACCTGATGTCTTCAGATGATATTTCGTGAAAAATATACTGCGCCCAAATCGCAAGAATCTCATGATTACACGAATTCACGTGATAGAATATAATAGGTTGATTTCTGTCTCTGTTCGCTTTCGGTTTTTTAAAATTTCAATCGGTTGAATAGCTCAATTTAGATCGCATGTATTCATGGATAGCCTGCTCGATGCAGGATTGGGTAATATTGCGAAATTGAAAAATAGCATATTTTGCTGCGTGGTTATAAAAGTGCTGAAACAAATTCATGACTCCTGGGAAAAATCAAGGAGTAGCTCGATACCTTGACATAATAAAGTTAATTGATTTGAAAATTCAATTCGAAAAGTTATTCGATTGAGATTGCATTGTGATTGTTGTTTTCAATGTCTGTAAGAAGTACCTGATGTCTTTAGCGGATATCTCGGGAAAAATATACTGCGCCCCAATCGCAAGAATCTCATGATTCCACGAATTCATGTAATAGAATATGAGAGGTTGATTTCTGTCTCTGTTCGCTTTCGGTTATTAAAAATTCCAATTCGCTGAATAGTTAAATTTAGATCGCAAGTATTCATGGATAACCTGCTCGCTACAGGACTTGGTAATATCGCAAAATTGAAAAATTAGCATATTTTGCTGCTTGGTTATAAAAGTGCTGACATATATTCATGACTTCTGGGAAAAATCAAGGATAAGCTCTATACCTTGACATCATAACGTTGATTAATTAAAAAATTAAATTCGAAAAGTTATTTTATTGAGATTGCATCTTGATTGTTGTTTCCAATGTCTGTAAGAAATACCTGATGTCTTTAGCGGATATTTCGGGAAAAATATACTGCGCCTCAATCGCAAGCATCTCATGATTACACTAATTCACGTGATAGAATATAATAGGTTGATTTCTGTCTCTGTTCGCTTTCGGTTTTTTAAAATTTCAATTGGCTGCACAGTTCAATTCAGATCGCATGTATTTATGAATAACCTGCCCGCTATAGGACTTAGTAATATTGCAAAATTAAAAAATCAGCATATTTTGCTGCGTGGTTATAAGTGTGCTGAAACACATTCATGACTCCTGGGAAAAATCAAGGAGTAGCTCTATACCTTGACATAATAACGTAAATTGATTTGAAAATTCAATTCGAAAAGTTATTTTATTGAGATTGAATTTTGATTGTCTTTTTCAATGTCTGTCAGAAATACCTGATGTCTTCAGATGATATTTCGTGAAAAATATACTGCGCCTCTATCGCAAGAATCTCATGATTACACGAATTCATCTAATAGAATATGAGAGGTTGATTTCTGTCTCTGTTCGCTTTCGGTTCTTTAAAATTTCAATTGGCTGAACAGTTCAATTAAGATAGCATGTATTCATAAATAACTTGCTCGCTGCAGGACTGGGTAATATTGTGAGATTAAAAAATCAGCATATTTTGCTGCGTGGTTATAGGAGTGCAAAAATAATCTCATGACTCCTGGGAAAAATCAAGGAGTAGCTCTATACCTTGAAATAATAACGTTAATTAATTTGAAAATCAAGTTCGAAAAGTTATTTTATTGAGATTGCATTTTGATTGTTGTTTTCAATGTCTGTAAGAAGTACCTGATGTCTTTAGCGGATATTTCGGGAAAAATATACTGCGCCTCAATCGCAGGAATCTCATGATTACCCGAATTCATGTACTAGAATATGAGAGGTTTATTTCTGTCTCTGTTCGCTTTCGGTTCTTTAAAATTTCAATTGCCTGAACAGATCAATTTATATAGCATGTATTCATAAATCACTTGCTCGCTGCAGGACTGGGTAATATTGTGAGATTAAAAAATCAGCATATTTTGCTGCGTGGTTATAGGAGTGCAAAAATGATGTCATGACTCCTGGGATAAATCAAGGAATGGCTCTTTATATTGACATAATAACGTTAAGTGATTTGAAAATTCAATTTGAAAAACTATTCTATTGAGATTGCATTTTGATTGATGTTTTCAATTTCTGTAAGAAATACCTGATGTCATCAGATGATATTTCGAGGAAAATATACTGCGCCCGAATCGCAAGAATCTCATGATTACACTAATTCACGTGATAGAATATGATAGGTTGATTTCTGTCTCTGTTCGCTTTCGGTTTTTTAAATCTTCAATTAGCTGAACAGTTCAATTTAGATCGCATGTAATAATGGATAACCTGCCCGCTACAGGACTTGGTAATACTGCAAAATTGGAAAATCAGCATATTTTGCTGCGTTATTATAGAAGTGCAAAAATGATCTCATGACTCCTGGGAAAAATCAAGGAGTAGCTCTATACCTTGACTTAATAACGTTAATTGATTTGAAAATTTGATTCGAAAAATTATTTTATTGAGATTGCATTTTGATTGTTATTTTCAATGTCTGTAAGAAGAACCTGATGTCTTTAGCGGATATCTCGGGAAAAATATACTGCGCCCCAATCGCAAGAATCTCATGATTACACGAATTCATGTAATAGAATAAGAGAGGTTGATTTCTGTCTCTGTTCGCTTTCGGTTATTAAAAATTTCAATTTGCTGAATAGTTAAATTTAGATCGCATGAACTCATGAATAACCTGCTCGCTACAGGACTTGGTAATATCGCAAAATTGAAAAATTAGCATATTTTTCTGCGTGGTTATAAGAGTGCTGACATAAATTCATGACTTTTAGGAAAAATCAAGGAATGGCTCTATACCTTGACATCATAACGTTAATTAATTTAAAAATTCAATTCGAAAAGTTATTTTATTGAGATTGCATTTTGATTGTTCTTTTCAATGTCTGTAAGAAATACCTGATGTCTTTAGCCGATATTTCGGGAAAAATATACTGCGCCTCAATCGCAAGAATCTCATGTGTACACTAATTCACGTGATAGAATATAATAGGTTGATTTCTGTCTCTGTTCGCTTTCGGTTTTTTGAAATTTCAATCGGCTGAATAGTTCAATTTAGATCGCATGTATTCATGGATAGCCTGCTCGCTGCAGGACTGGATAATATTGCGAACATGGAAAATTAGCATATTTTGCTGCGTGGTTATAAGAGTGCTAAAATGATCTCATGACTCCCGGGGAAAATCAAGGAATGGCTCTATATATTGACATAATAACGTTAATTGATTTAAAAATTCAATTCGAAAAGTTATTCGATGGAGATTGCATTTTGATTGTTGTTTTCAATGTCTGTAAGAAGTACCTGATGTCTTTAGCGGATATTTCGGGAAAAATATACTGCGCCTCAATCGCAAGAATCTCATGATTACACGAATTCATGTAATAGAATATGAGAGGTTGATTTCTGTCTCTGTTCGCTTTCGATTTATTAAAATTTCAATTGGCTGAACAGTTCAATTTAGATAGCATGTATTCATGAATAACTTGCTCGCTGCAGGACTGGGTAATATTGTGAGATTAAAAAATCAGCATATTTTGCTGCGTGGTTATAGAAGTGCGAAAATGATCTCATGACTCCTGGAAAAAATCAAGGAATGGCTCTATATATTGACATAATAACGTTAACTGATTTGAAAATTCAATTTGAAATACTATTCTATTGAGATTGCATTTTGATTGATGTTTTTAATTTCTGTAAGAAATACCTGATGTCTTCAGATGATATTTCGGGGATAATATACTGCGCCCCAATCGCAATAATCTCATGATTACACGAATTCACGTGATAGCATATAATAGGTTGATGTCTGTCTCTGTTCGCTTTCGGTTTTTTAAATTTTAATTGGCTGCATAGTTCAATTTAGATCGCATGTATTCATATATAGCCTGCTCGCTGCAGGACTGGGTAATATTGTGAGATTAAAAAATCAGCATATTTTGCTGCGTGGTTATAGAAGTGCTAAAATGATCTCATGACTCCCGGGAAAAATCAAGAAATGGCTCTATATCTTGACATAATAACGTTCATTGATTTGAAAATTCAATTCCAAAAGTTATTCGATTGAGATTGCATTTTGATTGTTGTTTCAATGTCTGTAAAAAATACCTGATGTCATCAGATGATATTTCGAGGAAAATATACTGCGCCCGAATCGCAAGAATCTCATGATTACACCAATTAACGTATTAAGATATAATAGGTTGATTTCTGTCTCTGTTCGCTTTCGGTTTTTTAAAATTTCAATTGGCTGAACAGTTCAATTTAGATCGCATGTATTAATGAATAACCTGCTCGCTACGGGACTTGGTAATATTGCAAAATTAGTAAATCAGCATATTTTGCTGCGTGGTTATAAGAGTGCTGAAACAAATTCATGACTCCTGGGAAAAATCAAGGAGTAGCTCTATACCTTGACATGATAACGTTAATTGATTTGAAAATTTAATTCGAAAAGTTGTTTTATTGAGATTGCATTTTGATTGTTCTTTTCAATGTCTGTAAGAAGTACCTGATGTCTTTAGCGGATATTTCGGGAAAAATATACTGCGCCTCAATCGCAAGAATCTCATGATTACCCGAATTCATGTAATAGAATATGAGAGGTTGATTTCTGTCTCTGTTCGCTTTCGGTTTTTTAAAATTTCAATTGGCTGAACAGTTCAATTTAGATAGCATGTATTCATGAATAACTTGCTCGCTGCAGGACTGGGTAATATTGTGAGATTAAAAAATCAGCATATTTTGCTGCGTGGTTATAGGAGTGCAAAAATGATCTCATGACTCCTGGGAAAAATCAAGGAATTGCTCTATATATTGACATAATAAAGTTAACTGATTTGAAAATTCAATTTGAAAAACTATTCTATTGAGATTGCATTTTGATTGATGTTTTCAATGTCTCTAAGAAATTCCTGATGTCGCCAGAAGATATTTAGGGAAAAATATACTGCGCCCCAATCGCAAGAATCTCATGATTACACGAATTCACGTGATTTAATATAATAGGTTGATGTCTGTCTCTGTTCGCTTTCGGTTTTCTAAAATTTGAATTGGCTGCATAGTTCAATTTAGATCGCATGTATTCATGGATAGCCTGCTCGCTGCAGGACTGGGTAATATTGCGAAATTGAAAAATTAGCATATTTGGCTGCGTGGTTATAGTAGTGCTAAAATGATCTCATGACTCCCGGGAAAAATCAAGGAATGGCTCTATATATTGACATAATAACGTTCATTGATTTGAAAATTCAATTCGAAAAGTTATTCGATTGAGATTGCATTTTGATTGTTGTTTTCAATGTCTGTAAGAAGTACCTGATGTCTTTAGCGGGTATTTCGGGAAAAATATACTGCGCCTCAATCGCAAGAATCTCATGATTACACGAATTCATGTAATAGAATATGAGAGGTTGATTTCTGTCTCTGTTCGCTTTCGATTTATTAAAATTTCAATTGGCTAAACAGTTCAATTTAGATCGCATGTATTCATGAAGAACTTGCTCGCTGCAGGACTGGGTAATATTGTAAGATTAGAAAATCAGCATAGTTTGCTGCGTGGTTATAGAAGTGCTGAAATGATCTCATGACTCCTGGAAAAAATCAAGGAATGGCTCTATATATTGACATAAAAACGTTAACTGATTTGAAAATTCAATTTGAAAAACTATTCTATTGAGATTGCATTTTGATTGATGTTTTCAATGTCTCTAAGAAATTCCTGATGTCGTCAGATCATATTTAGGGAAAAATATACTGCGCCCCAATCGCAAGAATCTCATGATTACACGAATTCACGTGATAGAATATAAGAGGTTGATTTCTGTCTCTGTTCGCTTTCGGTTTTTTAAAATTTCAATTGGCTGGATAGTTCAATTTGGTTCGCATGTTTTCATGAATAACTTGCTCGTTGCAGGACTGAGTAATATTGTTAGATTGAAAAATCAGCATATTTTGCTGCGTGGTTATGAGAGTGCTCAAATGATCTCATGACTCCTGGGAGAAATCAAGGAATGGCTCTATATATTGACATAATAACCTTAATTGATTTGAAAATTCAATTCAAAAAGTTATTCGATTAAGATTGCATTTTGATTGTTGTTTTCAATGTCTGTAAGAAATACCTGATGTCTTTAGCAGATATTCCGGGAAAAATATACTGCGCCTCAATCGCAAGAATCTCAAGATTACACGAATTCATGTAATAGAATATGAGAGGTTGATTTCTGTCTCTGTTTGCTTTCGGTTATTAAAAATTTCAATTTGCTGAATAGTTAAATTTAGATCGCATGAACTCATGAATAACCTGCTCGCTACAGGACTTGGTAATATCGCAAAATTGAAAAATTAGCATATTTATCTGCATGGTTATAAGAGTGCTGACATAAATTCATGACTTTCAGGAAAAATCAAGGAATAGCTCTATACCTTGACATCATAACGTTAATTAATTTAAAAATTCAATTCGAAAAGTTATTTTATTGAGATTGCATTTTGATTGTTCTTTTTAATGTCTGTAAGAAATACCTGACGTCTTTAGCCGATATTTCGGGAAAAATATACTGCGACTCAATCGCAAGAATCTCATGATTACACTAATTCACGTGATAGAATATGAGAGGTTGCTTTCCGTATCTATTTGCTTTCGGTTATTTCAAATTTTAATTCGCTGAAAAGTTAAATTTAGATCGCAAGTATTCATGGATAACCTGCTCGCTACAGGACTTGGTAATATCGCAAAATTGAAAAATTAGCATATTTTGCTGCGTGGTTATAAAAGTGCTGACATAAATTCATGACTTCTGGGAAAAATCAAGGATTAGCTCTATACCTTGACATCATAAAGTTAATTAATTAAAAAATTCAATTCGAAAAGTTATTTTATTGAGATTGCATTTTGATTGTTGTTTCCAATGTCTCTAAGAAATACCCGATGTCTTAAGCGGATATTTCGGGAAAAATATACTGCGCCTGAATCGCAAGCATCTCATGATTACACTAATTCACGTGATAGAATATAATTGGTTGACTTCTGTCTCTGTTCGCTTTCGGTTTTTTAAAATTTCAATTGGCTGAAAAGTTAAATTTAGATCGCATGTATTCATGGATAGCCTGCTCGCTGCAGAACTGGGTAATATTGCGAAATTGAAAAATCAGCATATTTTGCTGCGTAGTTATAGGAGTGCTAAAATGATCTCATGACTCCCGGGGAAAATCAAGGAATGGCTCTATATATTGACATAATAACCTTAATTGATTTGAAAATTCAATTCGAAAAGTTATTCGATTGAGATTGCATTTTGATTGTTGTTTTCAATGTCTGTAAGAAGTACCTGATGTCTTTAGCGGATATTTCAGGAAAGATATACTGCGCCTCAATCGCAAGAATCTCATGATTACACGAATTCATGTAATAGAATATGAGAGGTTGATTTCTGTCTCTGTTCGCTTTCAATTTTTTAAAATTTCAATTCGCTGAACAGTTCAATTTAGATCGCATGTATTCATGAATAACTTGCTCGCTGCAGGACTGGGTAATATTGTGAGATTAAAAATCAGCATATTTTGCTGCGTTGTTATAGGAGTGCTAGAATGATCTTATGACTCCTGGGAAAAATCAAGGAATGGCTCTATATATTGACATAATAACGATAACTGATTTGAAAATTCAATTTGAAAAACTATTCTATTGAGATTGCATTTTGATTAATGTTTTCAATTTCTGTAAGAAATACCTGATGTCTTCAGATGATATTTCGGGAAAAATATACTGCGCCCCAATCGCAAGAATCTCATAATTACACGAATTCACGTAATAGAATATAATAGGTTGATTTCTGTCTTTGTTCGCTTTCGGTTTTTTAAAATTTCAATTGGCTAAATAGTTTAATTTAGATCGCATGTATTCCTAGATAGCCTGCTCGCTGCAGAACTAGGTAATATTGCGAAATTGAAAAATCAGCATATTTTGCTGCGTAGTTATAGGAGTGCTAAAATGATCTCATGACTCCCGGGGAAAATCAAGGAATGGCTCTATATATTGACATAATAACGTTAATTGATTTGAAAATTCAATTCGAAAAGTTATTCGATTGAGATTGCATTTTGATTGTCTTTTTCAATGTCTGTAAGAAATACCTGATGTCATCAGATGATATTTCGAGGAAAATATACTGCGCCCCAATCGCAAGAATTTCATGATTACACGAATTCACGTGATAGAATATAAGAGCTTGATTTCCGTATCTATTCGCTTTCGGTTATTTAAAATTTTGATTCTCTGAATAGTTAAATTTAGATCGCAAGTATTAATGGATAACCTGCCTGCTACAAAACTTGGTAATATTGCGAAATTGAAAAATCAGCATATTTTGCTGCGTGGTTATGAGAGTGCTAAAATGATCTCATGACTCCTGGGAAAAATCAAGGAATGGCTCTTTATATAGAGACCTAATAGCGTTAATTGATTCCAAAATTAATTTCGAAAAGTTATTCTATTGAGATTGCATTTTCATTGTCTTTTTCAATGTCTGTAAGAAATTCCTGATGTCTTCAGATGATTTTTCGTGAAAAATATACTGCGCCTTAATCGCAAGAATCTCATGATTACACGAATTCTCGTGATAGAATATAATAGGTTAATTTTGTCTTTGTTCGCTTTCGGTTTTTTAAAATTTCAATTGGCTGACTAGTTCAATTTAGATCGCATGTATCCACGGATAGCCTGCTCGCTGCAGAATTGGGTAATATTGCGAAATTGAAAAATCAGCATATTTTGCTGCGTGGTTATAGAAGTGCTAAAATGATCTCATGACTCCCGGGAAAAATCAAGGAATGACTCTAGATATTGACATAATAACGTTCATTGATTTGAAAATTCATTTTGAAAAGTTATTCGATTGAGATTGCATTTTGATTGTTGTTTTCAATGTCTGTGAAAAATACATGATGTCATCAGATGATATTTCGAGGAAAATATACTGCGCCCGAATCGCAAGAATCTCATGATTACACGAATTCGCGTGATAGAATATAAGAGGTTGATTTCCGTATCTGTTCGCTTTCGGTTATTTAAAATTTCAATTCGCTGAATAGTTAAATTTAGATCGCAAGTATTTATGGATAACCTGCCCGCTACAGGACTTAGTAATATTGCAAAATTGAAATCAGCATATTTTGCTGCGTGGTTATAAGAGTGCTGAAACAAATTCATGACTCCTAGGAAAAATCAAGGAGTAGCTCTATACCTTGACATAATAACGTTAATTAATTTGAAAATTTAAATCAAATAGTTATTTTATTGAGATTGCATTTTGATTGTTGTTTTCAATGTCTGTTAGAAGTACCTGATGTCTTTAGCGGATATTTCGGGAAAAATATACTGCGCCTCAATCGCAAGAATCTAATGATTACACGAATTCATGTAATAGAATATGAGAGGTTGATTTCTGTCTCTGTTCGCTTTCGGTTTTTTAAAATTTCAATAGGCTGAATAGTTCAATTTAGATCGCATGTATTCATGGATAACCTGCTCGCTGCAGGACTGGGTGATATTGTGAGATTAAAAAATCAGCATATTTTGCTGCGTGGTTATAGGAGTGCTGAAATGATCTCATGACTCCTAGGAAAAATCAAGGAGTAGCTCTATACCTTCACATAATAACGTTAATTGATTGGAAAATTTAATTTGAAAAACTATTCTATTGAGATTGCATTTTGATTGATGTTTTCAATGTCTGTAAGAAATACCTGATGTCTTCAGATGATATTTCGGGAAAAATATACTGCGCCCCAATCGCAAGAATCTCATGATTACACGAATTCACGTAATACAATATAATAGGTTGATGTCTGTCTCTGTTCGCATTCGGTTTTCTAAAATTTCAATTGGCTGAATAGTTCAATTTAGATCGCATGTATTCATGGATAGCCTGCTCGCTGCAGGACTGGTTAATATTGCGAAATTGAAAAATAAGTATATTTTGCTCCGTGGTTATAGGAGTGCTAAAATGATCTCGTGACTCCCGGGGAAAATCAAGGAATGGCTCTATATATTGACATAATAACGTTAATTGATTTAAAAATTAAATTCGGAAAGTTATTTCATTGAGATTGCATTTTGATTGTTGTTTTCAATGTCTGTAGAAAATACCTGATGTCATCAGATGATCTTTCGAGGAAAATATACCGCGCCCGAATCGCAAGAATTTCATGATTACACGAATTCACGTGATAGAATATAAGAGGTTGATTTCCGTATCTATTCGCTTTCGGTTATTTAAAATTTTTATTCGCTGAATAATTAAATTTAGATCGCAAGTATTCATGGATAACCTGCCCGCTACAGAACTTGGTAATATTGCAAAATTGAAAAATCAGCATATTTTGCTGCGTGGTTACGAGAATGCCGAACCAAATTCATGACTCCTGGGAAAAATCAAGGAGTAGCTCTATACCTTGACATAATAACGTTAATTGATTTGAAAATTTAATTCGAAAAGTTATTTTATTGAGATTGCATTTTGATTGTTGTTTTCAATGTCTGTAAAAAATACCTGATGTCATCAGATGATATTTCGAGGAAAAAATACTGCGCCCCAATCGCAAGAATTTCATGATTACACGAATTCACGTGATAAAATATAAGAGGTTGATTTCCGTATCTATTCGCTTTCGGTTATTTAAAATTTTAATTCGCTGAATAGTTAAATTTAGATCGCAAGTATTTATGGATAACCTGCCCGCTACAGGACTTAGTAATATTGCAAAATTGAAATCAGCATATTTTGCTGCGTGGCTATAAGAGTGCTGAAACAAATTCATGACTCCTGGGAAAAATCAAGGAGTAGCTCTATACCTTGACATAATAACGTTAATTGATTTGAAAATTTAATTCGAAAAGTTATTTTATTGAGTATGCATTTTGATTGTTGTTTTCAATGTCTGTAAGAAGTACCTGATGTCTTTAGCGGATATTTCGGGAAAAATATACTGCGCCTCAATCGCAAGAATCTCATGATTACACGAATTCATGTAATAGAATATGAGAGGTTGATTTCTGTCTCTGTTCGCTTTCGGTTTTTTAAAATTTTAATTAGCTGAATAGTTCAATATAGATCGCATGTATTCGTGGATAACCTGCTCGCTGCAGGACTGGGTAATATTGTGATATTAAAAAATCAGCATATTTTGCTGCGTGGTTATAGGAGTGCTAAAATGATCTCATGACTCCCGGGGAAAATCAAGGAATGCCTCTATATATTGACATAATAACTTTAATTGACTTGAAAATTCAATTTGAAAAACTATTCTATTGTGATTGCATTTTGATTGATGTTTTCAATTTCTGTAAGAAATACCTGATGTCATCAGACGATATTTCGAGGAATATATACTGCGCCCTAATCGCAAGAATTTCATGATTACACGAATTCACGTGATAGAATATAATAGGTTGATTTCTGTCTTTGTTCGCTTTCGGTTTTTTAAAATTTCAATTGGATGCACAGTTCAATTCAGATCGCATGTATTTATGAATAACCTGCCTGCTACAGGACTTAGTAATATTGCAAAATTAAAATCAGCATATTTTGCTGCGTAGTTATAAGAGTGCTGAAACAAATTCATGACTCCTGGGAAAAATCAAGAAGTAGCTCGATACCTTGACATAATAACGTTAATTGATTTGAAAATTCAATTCGAAAAGTTATTCGATTGAGATTGCATTTTGATTGTTGTTTTTAATGTCTGTAAAAAATACCTGATGTCATCAGACGATATTTCGAGGAAAATATACTGCGCCGTAATCGCAAGAATTTCATGATTTCACGAATTCACGTGATAGAATATAAGAGGTTGCTTTCCGTATCTATTCGCTTTCGGTTATTTCAAATTTTAATTCGCTGAATAGTTAAATTTAGATCGCAAGTATTAATGGATAACCTGCTCGCTACAGGACTTGGTAAGATCGCAAAATTGAAAAATTAGCATATTTTGCTGCGTGGTTATAAGAGTGCTGACATAAATTCATGACTTCTGGGAAAAATCAAGGAGTAGCTCTATACCTTGACATAATAACGTTAATTGATTTGAAAATTTCATTCGAAAAGTTATTCTATTGAGATTGAATTTTGATTGTCTTTTTGAATGTCTGTAAGAAATACCTGATGTCTTCATATGATATTTCGTGAAAAATATACTGCGCCACAATTGCAAGAATCTCATGATTACATGAATTCACGTGTTAGAATATAATAGGTTGATTTCTTTCTCTGTTCGCTTTCGGTTTTTTAAAAATTCAATTGGCTGCACAGTTCAATTCAGATCGCATATATTAATGAATAACCTGCCCGCTACAGGACTTAGTAATATTGCAAAATTGAAATCAATATATTTCGCTGCGTGGTTATAAGAGTGCTGAAACAAATTCATGACTCCTGGGGAAAATCAAGGAGTAGCTCTATACCTTGAGATAATAACGTTAATTGGTTTGAAAATTTAATTCGAAAAGTTATTTTATTGAGATTGCATTTTGATTGTTGTTTTCAATATCTGTAAGAAGTACCTGATGACTTCAGATGATATTTCGGGAAAAATATACTGCGCCTCAATCGCAAAAATCTCATGATTACACGAATTCATGTAATAGAATATAAGAGGTTGATTTCTGTCTCTGTTCGCCTTCGGTTTTTTGGAATTTTAATTGGCTGAACAGTTCAATTTAGATCGCATGTATTCATGAAGAACTTGCTCGCTGCAGGACTGGGTAATATTGTGAGATAAAAAAATCAGCATATTTTGCTACGTGGTTATAGGAGTGCTGAAATGATCTCATGACTCCTGGGAAAAATCAAGGAATGGCTCTATATATTGACATAATAACGTTAACTGATTTGAAAATTCAATTTGAAAAACTATTCTATTGAGATTGCATTTTGATGGATGTTTTCAATTTCTGTAAGAAATACCTTATGTCTTCAGATGATATTTCGCGAAAAATATACTGCGCCCCAATCGCAAGAATCTCATGATTACACGAATTCACGTGATAGAATATAATAGGTTGATGTCTGTCTCTGTTCGCTTTCGGTTATTAAAAATTTCAATTCGCTGAATAGTCAAATTTAGATCGCAAGTATTCATGGATAACCTGCTCGCTACAGGACTTGGTAAAATCGCAAAATTGAAAAATTAGCATATTTTGCTGCGTGGTTATAAAAGTGCTGACATAAATTCATGACTTCTGGGAAAAATCAAGGATTAGCACTATACCTTGACATCATAACGTTAATTAATTAAAAAATTCAATTCGAAAAGTTATTATATTGAGATTGCATCTTGATTGTTGTTTCCAATGTCTGTAAGAAATACCTGATGTCTTTAGCGGATATTTCGGGAAAAATATACTGCGCCTCAATCGCAAGAATCTCACGATTACACAAATTCACGTGATAGAATATAATAGGTTGATTTCTGTCTCTGTTCGCTTTCGGTTTTTTAAAATTTCAATTGGCTGCACAGTTCAATTCAGATCGCATGTACTTATGAATAACCTGCCTGCTACAGGACTTGGTAATATTGCAAAATTAAAAAATCAGCATATTTTGCTGCGTGGTTATAAGAGTGCTGAAACACATTCATGACCCCTGGGGAAAATTAAGGAGTAGCTCTATACCTTGACATAGTAACGTTCATTGATTTGAAAATTTGATTCGAAAAGTTATTCTATTGAGATTGAATTTTGATTGTCTTTTTCAATGTCTGTAAGAAATACCTGATGTCTTCAGATGATATTTCGTGAAAAATATACTGCGCCTCAATCGCAAGAATCTCATGATTACCCGAATTCATGTAATAGAATATGAGAGGTTGATTCCTGTCTCTGTTCGCTTTCGGTTCTTTAAAATTTCAATTGGCTGAACAGTTCAATTTAGAAAGCATGTATTCATAAATAACTTGCTCGCTGCAGGACTGGGTAATATTGTGAGATTAAAAAATCAGCATATTTTGCTGCGTGGTTATAAGAGTGCTGAAACAAATTCACGACTCCTGGGAAAAATCAAGGAGTAGCTCTATACTTTGACATAATAACGTTAATTGATTTGGAAATTTAATTCGAAAAGTTATTTCATGGAGATTGCATTTTGATTGTTGTTTTCAATGTCTGTAAGAAGTACCTGATGTCTTTAGCGGATATTTCGGGAAAAATATACTGCGCCTCAATCGCAAGAATCTCATGATTACCCGAATTCATGTAATAGAATATGAGAGGTGGATTTTTGTCTCTGTTCGCTTTCGGTTTTTCCAAATTTTAATTGGCTGAACAGTTCAATTTAGATAGCATGTATTCATGAGTAACTTGCTAACTGCAGGACTAGGTAATATTGTGAGATTAAAAAATCAGCGTATTTTGCTGCGTGGTTATAGGAGTGCTAAAATGATCTCATGACTCCTGGGAAAAATCAAGGAATGGTTCTATATATAGAGACCTAATAACGTTAATTGATACCAAAATTTAATTCGAAAAGTTATTCTATTCAGATTGCATTTTGATTGTCTTTTTCAATGTCTGTAAGAAATACCTGATGTATTCAGATGATATTTCGTGAAAAATATACTGCGCCCCAATCGCAAGAATTTCATGATTACACGAATTCACGTGATAGAATATAAGAGGTTGATTTCCGTATCTGTTCGCTTCCGGTTATTTAAAATTTTAAGTTGCTGAATAGTTAAATTTAGATCGCAAGTATTTATGGATAACCTACCCGCTACAGGACTTGGTAATATTGCAAAATTGGAAAATGAGCATATTTCGCTGCGTGGTTACAAGAGTGCTGAAACAAATTCTTGACTCCTGGGAAAAATCAAGGAGGAGCTCTATACCTCGACATAATAACGTTAATTGATGTGAAAATTTAATTCGAAAAGTTATTTTATTGAGATTGCATTTTGATTGTTGTTTTCAATGTCTGTAAGAAGTATCTGATGTCTTTAGCGGATATTTCGGAAAAAAAATAAACTGCGCCTCAATCGCAAGAATCTCATGATTACACGGATTCATGTAATATAATATGAGAGGTTGATTTCTGTCTCTGTTCGCTTTCGGTTTTTTAAAATTTCAATTGGCTGAACAGTTCAATTTAGATCGCATGTATTCATGAATAACTTGCTCGCTGCAGGACTGGCTAATATTGTTAGATAAAAAAATTAGCATATTTTGCTGCGTGGTTATAGAAGTGCTGAAATGATCTCATGACTCCTGGAAAAAATCAAGGAATGGCTCTATATATAGACATAATAACGTTAACTGATTTGAAAATTCAATTTGAAAAACTATTCGATTGAGATTGCATTTTGATTGATGTTTTCAATTTCTGTAAGAAATACCTGATGTTTTCAGATGATATTTCGGGAAAAATATACTGCGCCCCAATCGCAAGAATCTCATGATTACACGAATCCACGTAATAGAATATAATAGGTTGATGTCTGTCTCTGTTCGCTTTCGGTTTTCTAAAATTTTAATATGCTGCATAGTTCAATTTAGATCGCATGCATTCATGGATAGCCTGCTCGCTGCAGGACAGGGTAATATTGCAAAATTGAAAAATTAGCGTATTTTGCTGCGTGGTTATAGGAGTGCTAAAATGATCTCATGACTCCCGGGAAAAATCTAGGGATAGCTCTATATATTGACATAATAACTTTAATTGATTTGAAAATTCAATTCGAAAAGTTATTCGATTAAGATTGCATTTTGATTGTTGTTTTCAATGTCTGTAAAAAATACCTGATGTCTTCAGATGATATTTCGTGAAAAATATACTGCGCCCAAATCGCAAGAATCTCATGATTACACGAATTCACGTGATAGAATATAATAGGTTGATTTCTGTCTCTGTTCGCTTTCGGTTTTTTAAAATTTCAATTGGTTGAATAGCTCAATTTAGATTGCATGTATTCATGGATAGCCTGCTCGCTGCAGGATTGGGTAATATTGCGAAATTGAAAAATAGCATATTTTGCTGCGTGGTTATAAAAGTGCTGAAACAAATTCATGACTCCTGGGAAAAATCAAGGAGTAGCTCGATACCTTGACATAATAAAGTTAATTGATTTGAAAATTCAATTCGAAAAGTTATTCGATTGAGATTGCATTGTGATTGTTGTTTTCAATGTCTGTAAGAAGTACCTGATGTCTTTAGCGGATATCTCGGGAAAAATATACTGCGCCCCAATCGCAAGAATCTCTTGATTCCACGAATTCATGTAATAGAATATGAGAGGTTGATTTCTGTCTCTGTTCGCTTTCGGTTATTAAAAATTCCAATTCGCTGAATAGTTAAATTTAGATCGCAAGTATTCATGGATAACCTGCTCGCTACAGGACTTGGTAATATCGCAAAATTGAAAAATTAGCATATTTTGCTGCTTGGTTATAAAAGTGCTGACATATATTCATGACTTCTGGGAAAAATCAAGGATTAGCTCTATACCTTGACATCATAACGTTGATTAATTAAAAAATTAAATTCGAAAAGTTATTTTATTGAGATTGCATCTTGATTGTTGTTTCCAATGTCTGTAAGAAATACCTGATGTCTTTAGCGGATATTTCGGGAAAAATATACTGCGCCTCAATCGCAAGCATCTCATGATTACACTAATTCACGTGATAGAATATAATAGGTTGATTTCTGTCTCTGTTCGCTTTCGGTTTTTTAAAATTTCAATTAGCTGCACAGTTCAATTCAGATCGCATGTATTTATGAATAACCTGCCCGCTATAGGACTTAGTAATATTGCAAAAGTAAAAAATCAGCATATTTTGCTGCGTGGTTATAAGTGTGCTGAAACACATTCATGACTCCTGGGAAAAATCAAGGAGTAGCTCTATACCTTGACATAATAACGTAAATTGATTTGAAAATTCAATTCGAAAAGTTATTTTATTGAGATTGAATTTTGATTGTCTTTTTCAATGTCTGTAAGAAATACCTGATGTCTTCAGATGATATTTCGTGAAAAATATACTGCGCCTCAATCGCAAGAATCTCATGATTACACAAATTCATCTAATAGAATATGAGAGGTTGATTTCTGTCTCTGTTCGCTTTCGGTTCTTTAAAATTTCAATTGGCTGAACAGTTCAATTAAGATAGCATGTATTCATAAATAACTTGCTCGCTGCAGGACTGGGTAATATTGTGAGATTAAAAAATCAGCATATTTTGCTGCGTGGTTATAGGAGTGCAAAAATAATCTCATGACTCCTGGGAAAAATCAAGGAGTAGCTCTATACCTTGACATAATAACGTTAATTAATTTGAAAATCAAGTTCGAAAAGTTATTTTATTGAGATTGCATTTTGATTGTTGTTTTCAATGTCTGTAAGAAGTACCTGATGTCTTTAGCGGATATTTCGGGAAAAATATACTGCGCCTCAATCGCAGGAATCTCATGATTACCCGAATTCATGTACTAGAATATGAGAGGTTTATTTCTGTCTCTGTTCGCTTTCGGTTCTTTAAAATTTCAATTGCCTGAACAGATCAATTTATATAGCATGTATTCATAAATCACTTGCTCGCTGCAGGACTGGGTAATATTGTGAGATTAAAAAATCAGCATATTTTGCTGCGTGGTTATAGGAGTGCAAAAATGATGTCATGACTCCTGGGATAAATCAAGGAATGGCTCTTTATATTGACATAATAACGTTAAGTGATTTGAAAATTCAATTTGAAAAACTATTCTATTGAGATTGCATTTTGATTGATGTTTTCAATTTCTGTAAGAAATACCTGATGTCATCAGATGATATTTCGAGGAAGATATACTGCGCCCGAATCGCAAGAATCTCATGATTACACTAATTCACGTGACAGAATATAATAGGGTGATTTCTGTCTCTGTTCGCTTTCGGTTTTTTAAATCTTCAATTGGCTGAACAGTTCAATTTAGATCGCATGTAATAATGGATAACCTGCCCGCTACAGGACTTGGTAATACTGCAAAATTGGAAAATCAGCATATTTTGCTGCGTTATTATAGAAGTGCAAAAATGATCTCATGACTCCTGGGAAAAATCAAGGAGTAGCTCTATACCTTGACATAATAACGTTAAATGATTTGAAAATTTGATTCGAAAAATTATTTTATTGAGATTGCATTTTGATTGTTGTTTTCAATGTCTGTAAGAAGAACCTGATATCTTAAGCGGACATTTCGGGAAAAATATACTGCGCCTCAATCGCAAGAATCTCATGATTACACGAATTCATGTAATAGAATATGAGAGGTTGATTTCTGTCTCTGTTCGCTTCCGCTTTTTTAAAATTTCAATTGGCTGAACAGTTCAATTTAGATAGCATGTATTCATGAATAACTTGCTCGCTGCAGGACTGGGTAATATTGCGAAATTGAAAAATTAGCATATTTTGCTGTGTGGTTATAAGAGTGCTAAAATAATCTCATGACTCCCGGGGAAAATCAAGGAATAGCTCTATATATTAACATAATAACGTTAATTGATTTAAAAATTCAATTCGAAAAGTTATTCGATTGAGATTGCATTTTGATTGTTGTTTTCAATGTCTGTAAGAAGTACCTGATGTCTTTAGCGGATATCTCGGGAAAAATATACTGCGCCCCAATCGCAAGAATCTCATGATTACACGAATTCATGTAATAGAATAAGAGAGGTTGATTTCTGTCTCTGTTCGCTTTCGGTTAATAAAAATTTCAATTTGCTGAATAGTTAAATTTAGATCGCATGAACTCATGAATAACCTGCTCGCTACAGGACTTGGTAATATCGCAAAATTGAAAAATTAGCATATTTTTCTGCGTGGTTATAAGAGTGCTGACATAAATTCATGACTTTTAGGAAAAATCAAGGAATAGCTCTATACCTTGACATCATAACGTTAATTAATTTAAAAATTCAATTCGAAAAGTTATTTTATTGAGATTGCATTTTGATTGTTCTTTTCAATGTCTGTAAGAAATACCTGATGTCTTCAGATGATATTTCGGGGAAAATATACTGCGCCCCAATCGCAATAATCTCATGATTACACGAATTCACGTGATAGCATATAATAGGTTGATGTCTGTCTCTGTTCGCTTTCGGTTTTTTAAATTTTAATTGGCTGCATAGTTCAATTTAGATCGCATGTATTCATATATAGCCTGCTCGCTGCAGGACTGGGTAATATTGTGAGATTAAAAAATCAGGATATTTTGCTGCGTGGTTATAGAAGTGCTAAAATGATCTCATGACTCCCGGGAAAAATCAAGAAATGGCTCTATATCTTGACATAATAACGTTCATTGATTTGAAAATTCAATTCCAAAAGTTATTCGATTGAGATTGCATTTTGATTGTTGTTTCAATGTCTGTAAAAAATACATGATGTCATCAGATGATATTTCGAGGAAAATATACTGCGCCCGAATCGCAAGAATCTCATGATTACACCAATTAACGTATTAAGATATAATAGGTTGATTTCTGTCTCTGTTCGCTTTCGGTTTTTTAAAATTTCAATTGGCTGAACAGTTCAATTTAGATCGCATGTATTAATGAATAACCTGCTCGCTACGGGACTTGGTAATATTGCAAAATTAGTAAATCAGCATATTTTGCTGCGTGGTTATAAGAGTGCTGAAACAAATTCATGACTCCTGGGAAAAATCAAGGAGTAGCTCTATACCTTGACATGATAACGTTAATTGATTTGAAAATTTAATTCGAAAAGTTGTTTTATTGAGATTGCATTTTGATTGTTCTTTTCAATGTCTGTAAGAAGTACCTGATGTCTTTAGCGGATATTTCGGGAAAAATATACTGCGCCTCAATCGCAAGAATCTCATGATTACCCGAATTCATGTAATAGAATATGAGAGGTTGATTTCTGTCTCTGTTCGCTTTCGGTTTTTTAAAATTTCAATTGGCTGAACAGTTCAATTTAGATAGCATGTATTCATGAATAACTTGCTCGCTGCAGGACTGGGTAATATTGTGAGATTAAAAAATCAGCATATTTTGCTGCGTGGTTATAGGAGTGCAAAAATGATCTCATGACTCCTGGGAAAAATCAAGGAATTGCTCTATATATTGACATAATAAAGTTAACTGATTTGAAAATTCAATTTGAAAAACTATTCTATTGAGATTTCATTTTGATTGATGTTTTCAATGTCTCTAAGAAATTCCTGATGTCGTCAGATGATATTTAGGGAAAAATATACTGCGCCCCAATCGCAAGAATCTCATGATTACACGAATTCACGTGATAAAATATAATAGGTTGATGTCTGTCTCTGTTTGCTTTCGGTTTTCTAAAATTTTGATTGGCTGCATAGTTCAATTTAGATCGCATGTATTCATGGATAGCCTGCTCGCTGCAGGACTGGGTAATATTGCGAAATTGAAAAATTAGCATATTTTGCTGCGTGGTTATAGTAGTGCTAAAATGATCTCATGACTCCCGGGAAAAATCAAGGAATGGCTCTATATATTGACATAATAACGTTCATTGATTTGAAAATTCAATTCGAAAAGTTATTCGATTAAGATTGCATTTTGATTGTTGTTTTCAATGTCTGTAAGAAATACCTGATGTCTTTAGCAGATATTCCGGGAAAAATATACTGCGCCTCAATCGCAAGAATCTCAAGATTACACGAATTCATGTAATAGAATATGAGAGGTTGATTTCTGTCTCCGTTCGCTTTCGATTTTTTAAAATTTCAATTGGCTTAACAGTTCAATTTAGATAGCATGTATTCATGAATAACTTGCTCGCTGCAGGACTGGGTAATATTGCGAAATTGAAAAATTAGCATATTTTGCTGTGTGGTTATAAGAGTGCTAAAATGATCTCATGACTCCCGGGGAAATCAAGGAATAGCTCTATACATTGACATAATAACGTTAATTGATTTAAAAATTCAATTCGAAAAGTTATTCGATTGAGATTGCATTTTAATTGTTGTTTTCAATGTCTCTAAGAAATACCTGATGTCTTAAGCGGATATTTCGGGAAAAATATACTGCGCCTGAATCGCAAGCATCTCATGATTACACTAATTCACGTGATAGAATATAATAAGTTGATTTCTGTCTCTGTTCGCTTTTGGTTTTTTAAAATTTCAATTGGCTGCACAGTTCAATTCAGATCGCATGTATTTATAAATAACCTGCACGCTACAGGACTTGGTAATATTGCAAAATTAAAAAATCAGCATATTTTGCTGCGTGGTTATAAGAGTGCTGAAACACGTTCATGACTCCTGGGAAAAATCAAGGAGTAGCTCTATACCTTGACATAATAACGTTAATTGATTTGAAAATTTAATTCGAACAGTTATTCTATTGAGATTGAATTTTGATTGTCTTTTTCAATGTCTGTAAGAAATACCTGATGTCTTCAGATGATATTTGATGAAAAATATACTGCGCCCCAATCGCAAGAATCTCATGATTACACGAATTCACGTGATAGAATATAATAGGTTGACTTCTGTCTCTGTTCGCTTTCGGTTTTTTTAAATTTCAATTGGCTGAATAGTTAAATTTAGATCGCATGTATTCATGGATAGCCTGCTCGCTGCAGGACTAGGTAATATTGCGAAATTGAAAAATTAGCATATTTTGCTGCGTGGTTATAAAAGTGCTAAAATTATCTCATGACTTCTGAAGAAATCAAGGAATGGCTCTATATATTGACATAATAACCTGTATTGATTTGAAAATTCAATTCGAAAAGTTATTCGACTGAGATTGCATTTTGATTGTCGTTTTCAATGTCTGTAAAAAATACCTGATGTCATCAGATGATATTTCGAGGAAAATATACTGCGCCCGAATCGCAAGAATCTCATGATTACACTAATTCACGTGATAGAATATAATAGGTTGATTTCTGTCTCTGTTCGCTTTCGGTTTTTTAAATCTTCAATTGGCTGAACAGTTCAATTTAGATCGCATGTAATAATGGATAACCTGCCCGCTACAGGACTTGGTAATACTGCAAAATTGGAAAATCAGCATATTTTGCTGCGTTATTATAGAAGTGCAAAAATGATCTCATGACTCCTGGGAAAAATCAAGGAGTAGCTCTATACCTTGACATAATAACGTTAATTGATTTGAAAATTTGATTCGAAAAATTATTTTATTGAGATTGCATTTTGATTGTTGTTTTCAATGTCTGTAAGAAGAACCTGATATCTTAAGCGGATATTTCGGGAAAAATATACTGCGCCTCAATCGCAGGAATCTCATGATTACCCGAATTCATGTACTAGAATATGAAAAGTTTATTTCTGTCTCTGTTCGCTTTCGGTTCTTAAAAATTTCAATTGCCTGAACAGATCAATTTATATAGCATGTATTCATAAATCACTTGCTCGCTGCAGGACTGGGTAATATTGTGAGATTAAAAAATCAGCATATTTTGCTGCGTGGTTATAGGAGTGCAAAAATGATGTCATGACTCCTGGGATAAATCAAGGAATGGCTCTTTATATTGACATAATAACGTTAAGTGATTTGAAAATTCAATTTGAAAAACTATTCTATTGAGATTGCATTTTGATTGATGTTTTCAATTTCTGTAAAAAATACCTGATGTCATCAGATGATATTTCGAGGAAAATATACTGCGCCCGAATCGCAAGAATCTCATGATTACACTAATTCACGTGATAGAATATAATAAGTTGATTTCTGTCTCTGTTCGCTTTCGGTTTTTTAAATCTTCAATTGGCTGAACAGTTCAATTTAGATCGCATGTAATAATGGATAACCTGCCCGCTACAGGACTTGGTAATACTGCAAAATTGGAAAATCAGCATATTTTGCTGCGTTATTATAAAAGTGCAAAAATGATCTCATGACTCCTGGGAAAAATCAAGGAGTAGCTCTATACCTTGACATAATAACGTTAATTGATTTGAAAATTTGATTCGAAAAATTATTTTATTGAGATTGCATTTTGATTGTTGTTTTCAATGTCTGTAAGAAGAACCTGATATCTTAAGCGGACATTTCGGGAAAAATATACTGCGCCTCAATCGCAAGAATCTCATGATTACACGAATTCATGTAATAGAATATGAGAGGTTGATTTCTGTCTCTGTTCGCTTTCGCTTTTTTAAAATTTCAATTGGCTGAACAGTTCAATTTAGATAGCATGTATTCATGAATAACTTGCTCGCTGCAGGACTGGGTATTATTGCGAAATTGAAAAATTAGCATATTTTGCTGTGTGGTTATAAGAGTGCTAAAATAATCTCATAACTCCCGGGGAAAATCAAGGAATAGCTCTATATATTAACATAATAACGTTAATTGATTTCAAAATTCAATTCGAAAAGTTATTCGATTGAGATTGCATTTTGATTGTTGTTTTCAATGTCTGTAATAAGTACCTGATGTCTTTAGCGGATATCTCGGGAAAAATATACTGCGCCCCAATCGCAAGAATCTCATGATTACACGAATTCATGTAATAGAATAAGAGAGGTTGATTTCTGTCTCTGTTCGCTTTCGGTTATTAAAAATTTCAATTTGCTGAATAGTTAAATTTAGATCGCATGAACTCATGAATAGCCTGCTCGCTACAGTACTTGGTAATATCGCAAAATTGAAAAATTAGCATATTTTTCTGCGTGGTTATAAGAGTGCTGACATAAATTCATGACTTTTAGGAAAAATCAAGGAATAGCTCTATACCTTGACATCATAACGTTGATTAATTTAAAAATTCAATTCGAAAAGTTATTTTATTGAGATTGCACTTTGATTGTTCTTTCCAATGTCTGTAAGAAATACCTGATGTCTTTAGCCGATATTTCGGGAAAAATATACTGCGCCTCAATCGCAAGAATCTCATGTGTACACTCATTCACGTGATAGAATATAATAGGTTGATTTCTGTCTCTGTTCGCTTTCGGTTTTTTGAAATTTCAATCGGCTGAATAGTTCAATTTAGATCGCATGTATTCATGGATAGCCTGCTCGCTGCAGGACTGGATAATATTGCGAACTTGAAAAATTAGCATATTTTGCTGCGTGGTTATAAGAGTGCTAAAATGATCTCATGACTCCCGGGGTAAATCAAGGAATGGCTCTATATATTGACATAATAACGTTAATTGATTTAAAAATTCAATTCGAAAAGTTATTCGATTGAGATTGCATTTTGATTGTTGTTTTCAATGTCTGTAAGAAGTACCTGATGTCTTTAGCGGATATTTCGGGAAAAATATACTGCGCCTCAATCGCAAGAATCTCATGATTACACGAATTCATGTAATAGAATATGAGAGGTCGATTTCTGTCTCTGTGCTTTCGGTTTATTAAAATTTCAATTGGCTGAACAGTTCAATTTAGATAGCATGTATTCATGAATAACTTGCTCGCTGCGGGACTGGGTAATATTGTGAGATTAAAAAATCAGCATATTTTGCTGCGTGGTTATAGGAGTGCAAAAATGATCTCATGACTCGTGGGAAAAATCAAGGAATGGCTCTATATATTGACATAATAACGTTAACTGATTTGAAAATTCAATTTGAAATACTATTCTATTGAGATTGCATTTTGATTGATGTTTTCAATTTCTGTAAGAAATACCTGATGTCTTTAGATGATATTTCGGGGAAAATATACTGCGCCCCAATCGCAATAATCTCATGATTACACGAATTCACGTGATAGCATATAATAGGTTGATGTCGGTCTCTGTTCGCTTTCGGTTTTTTAAATTTTAATTGGCTGCATAGTTCAATTTAGATCGCATGTATTCATATATAGCCTGCTCGCTGCAGGACTGGGTAATATTGTGAGATTAAAAAATCAGCATATTTTGCTGCGTGGTTATAGGAGTGCTAAAATGATCTCATGACTCCCGGGAAAAATCAAGAAATGGCTCTATATCTTGACATAATAACGTTCATTGATTTGAAAATTCAATTCCAAAAGTTATTCGATTGAGATTGCATTTTGATTGTTGTTTCAATGTCTGTAAAAAATACCTGATGTCATCAGATGATATTTCGAGGAAAATATACTGCGCCCGAATCGCAAGAATCTCATGATTACACCAATTAACGTATTAAGATATAATAGGTTGATTTCTGTCTCTGTTCGCTTTCGGTTTTTTAAAATTTCAATTGGCTGAACAGTTCAATTTAGATCGCATGTATTAATGAATAACCTGCTCGCTACAGGACTGGGTAATATTGCGAAATTGAAAAATTAGCATATTTTGCTGTGTGGTTATAAGAGTGCTAAAATGATCTCATGACTCCCGGGGAAATCAAGGAATAGCTCTATACATTGACATAATAACGTTAATTGATTTAAAAATTCAATTCGAAAAGTTATTCGATTGAGATTGCATTTTAATTGTTGTTTTCAATGTCTGTAAGAAGTACCTGATGTCTTTAGCGGATATCTCGGGAAAAATATACTGCGCCCCAATCGCAAGAATCTCATGATTACACGAATTCATGTAATAGAATAAGAGAGGTTGATTTCTGTCTCTGTTTGCTTTCGGTTATTAAAAATTTCAATTTGCTGAATAGTTAAATTTAGATCGCATGAACTCATGAATAACCTGCTCGCTACAGGACTTGGTAATATCGCAAAATTGAAAAATTAGCATATTTATCTGCGTGGTTATAAGAGTGCTGACATAAATTCATGACTTTCAGGAAAAATCAAGGAATAGCTCTATACCTTGACATCATAACGTTAATTAATTTAAAAATTCAATTCGAAAAGTTATTTTATTGAGATTGCATTTTGATTGTTCTTTTTAATGTCTGTAAGAAATACCTGACGTCTTTAGCCGATATTACGGGAAAAATATACTGCGACTCAATCGCAAGAATCTCATGATTACACTAATTCACGTGATAGAATATGAGAGGTTGCTTTCCGTATCTATTTGCTTTCGGTTATTTCAAATTTTAATTTGCTGAAAAGTTAAATTTAGATCGCAAGTATTCATGGATAACCTGCTCGCTACAGGACTTGGTAATATCGCAAAATTGAAAAATTAGCATATTTTGCTGCGTGGTTATAAAAGTGCTGACATAAATTCATGACTTCTGGGAAAAATCAAGGATTAGCTCTATACCTTGACATCATAAAGTTAATTAATCAAAAAATTCAATTCGAAAAGTTATTTTATTGAGATTGCATTTTGATTGTTGTTTCCAATGTCTCTAAGAAATACCCGATGTCTTAAGCGGATATTTCGGGAAAAATATACTGCGCCTGAATCGCAAGCATCTCATGATTACACTAATTCACGTGATAGAATATAATAGGTTGATTTCTGTCTCTGTTCGCTTTTGGTTTTTTAAAATTTCAATTGGCTGCACAGTTCAATTCAGATCGCATGTATTTATGAATAACCTGCACGCTACAGGACTTGGTAATATTGCAAAATTAAAAAATCAGCATATTTTGCTGCGTGGTTATAAGAGTGCTGAAACACGTTCAAGACTCCTGGGAAAAATCAAGGAGTAGCTCTATACCTTGACATAATAACGTTAATTGATTTGAAAATTTAATTCGAACAGTTATTCTATTGAGATTGAATTTTGATTGTCTTTTTCAATGTCTGTTAGAAATACCTGATGTCTTCAGATGGTATTTCGTGAAAAATATACTGCGCCCAAATCGCAAGAATCTCATGATTACACGAATTCACGTGATAGAATATAATAGGTTGACTTCTGTCTCTGTTCGCTTTCGGTTTTTTAAAATTTCAATTGGCTGAATAGTTAAATTTAGATCGCATGTATTAATGGATAGCCTGCTCGCTGCAGGACTAGGTAATATTGCGAAATTGAAAAATTAGCATATTTTGCTGCGTGGTTATAAAAGTGCTAAAATTATCTCATGACTTCTGAAGAAATCAAGGAATGGCTCTATATATTGACATAATAACCTGTATTGATTTGAAAATTCAATTCGAAAAGTTATTCGACTGAGATTGCATTTTAATTGTCGTTTTCAATGTCTGTAAAAAATACCCGATGTCATCAGATGATATTTCGAGGAAAATATACTGCGCCCCAATCGCAAGAATTTCATGATTACACGAATTCACGTGATAGAATATAAGAGGTTGATTTCTGTCTCTGTTCGCTTTCGGTTATTAAAAATTTCAATTCGCTGAATAGTTAAATTTAGATCGCAAGTATTCATGGATAACCTGCTCGCTACAGGACTTGGTAATATCGCAAAATTGAACAATTAGCATATTTTGCTGCGCGGTTATAAAAGTGCTGACATAAATTCATGACTTCTGGGAAAAATCAAGAATTAGCTCTATACCTTGACATCATAACGTTAATTAATTAAAAAATTCAATTCGAAAAGTTATTTTATTGAGATTGCATTTTGATTGTTGTTTCCAATGTCTGTAAGAAATACCTGATGTCTTCATATGATATTTCGGGAAAAATATACTACGCCCCAATCGCAAGAATCTCATGATTACACGAATTCACGTGATAGAATATAAGAGGTTGATTTCTGTCTCTGTTCGCTTTCGGTTTTTTGAAATTTCAATTGGCTGAATAGTTCAATTCAGATCGCATGTATTCATGGATAGCCTGCTCGCTGCAGGACTAGGTAATATTGCGAAATTGGAAAATTAGCATATTTTGCTGCGTGGTTATAAAAGTGCTAAAATGATCTCATGACTTCTGAAGAAATCAAGGAATGGCTCTATATATTGACATAATAATCTTAATTGATTTGAAAATTCAATTCGAAAAGTTATTCGACTGAGATTGCATTTTGATTGTCGTTTTCAATGTCTGTAAAAAATACCTGATGTCATCAGATGATATTTCGAGGAAAATATACTGCGCCCCAATCGCAAGAATTTCATGATTACACGAATTCACGTGATAGAATATAAGATGTTGATTTCCGTATCTGTTCGCTTTCGGTTATTTAAAATGTTAATTCGCTGAATAGTTAAATTTAGATCGCAAGTATTTATGGACAACCTACCCGCTACAGGACTAGGTAATATTGCAAAATTGGAAAATCATCATATTTCGCTGCGTGATTACAAGAATGCTGAAACAAATTCATGACTCCTGGGAAAAATCAAGGAGTAGCTCTATACCTTGACATAATAACGTAAATTGATTTGAAAATTTAATTCGAAAAGTTATTTTATTGAGATTGCATTTTGATTGTTGTTTTCAATGTCTGTAAGAAGTACCTGATGTCTTTAGCGGATATTTCGGGAAAAATATACTGCGCCTCAATCGCAAGAATCTCATGAGTACACGAATTCATGTAATAGAATATGAGAGGTTGATTTCTGTCTCTGTTCGCTTTCGGTTTTTTAAAAATTCAATTCGCTGAACAGTTCAATTTAGATCGCATGTATTAATGGATAACCTGCTCGCTACAGGACTTGGTAATATTGCAAAATTAGTAAATCAGCATATTTTGCTGCGTGGTTATAGGAGTGCAAAAATGATCTCATGACTCCTGGGAAAAATCAAGGAATTGCTCTATATATTGACATAATAAAGTTAACTGATTTGAAAATTCAATTTGAAAAACTATTCTATTGAGATTGTATTTTGATTGATGTTTTCAATGTCTCTAAGAAATTCCTGATGTCGTCAGATGATATTTAGGGAAAAATATACTGCGCCCCAATCGCAAGAATCTCATGATTACACGAATTCACGTGATAAAATATAATAGGTTGATGTCTGTCTCTGTTCGCTTTCGGTTTTCTAAAATTTTAATTGGCTGCATAGTTTAATTTAGATCGCATGTATTCATGGATAGCCTGCTCGCTGCAGGACTGGGTAATATTGCGAAATTGAAAAATTAGCATATTTTGCTGCGTGGTTATAGTAGTGCTAAAATGATCTCATGACTCCCGGGAAAAATCAAGGAATGGCTCTATATATTGACATAATAACGTTCATTGATTTGAAAATTCAATTCGAAAAGTTATTCGATTGAGATTGCATTTTGATTGGTGTTTTCAATGTCTGTAAGAAGTACCTGATGTCTTTAGTGGGTATTTCGGGAAAAATATACTGCGCCTCAATCGCAAGAATCTCATGATTACACGAATTTATGTAATAGAATATGAGAGGTTGATTTCTGTCTCTGTTCGCTTTCGATTTATTAAAATTTCAATTGGCGGAACAGTTCAATTTAGATCGCATGTATTCATGAAGAACTTGCTCGCTGCAGGACTGGGTAATATTGTAAGATCAGAAAATCAGCATATTTTGCTGCGTGGTTATAAAAGTGCTGAAATGATCTCATGACTCCTGGGAAAAATCAAGGAATGGCTCTATATATTGACATAAAAACGTTAACTGATTTGAAAATTCAATTTGAAAAACTATTCTATTGAGATTGCATTTTGATTGATGTTTTCAATGTCTCTAAGAAATTCCTGATGTCGTCAGATGATATTTAGGGAAAAATATACTGCGCCCCAATCGCAAGAATCTCATGATTACACGAATTCACGTGATAGAATATAAGAGGTTGATTTCTGTCTCTGTTCGCTTTCGGTTTTTTAAAATTTCAATTGGCTGGATAGTTCAATTGGGTTCGCATGTTTTCATGAATAACTTGCTCGTTGCAGGACTGAGTAATATTGTTAGATTGAAAAATCAGCATATTTTGCTGCGTGGTTATGAGAGTGCTAAAATGATCTCATGACTCCTGGGAAAAATCAAGGAATGGCTCTATATATTGACATAATAACCTCAATTGATTTGAAAATTCAATTCGAAAAGTTATTCGATTAAGATTGCATTTTGATTGTTGTTTTCAATGTCTGTAAGAAATACCTGATGTCTTTAGCAGATATTCCGGGAAAAATATACTGCGCCTCAATCGCAAGAATCTCAAGATTACACGAATTCATGTAATAGAATATGAGAGGTTGATTTCTGTCTCTGTTCGCTTTCGATTTTTTAAAATTTCAATTGGCTTAACAGTTCAATTTAGATAGCATGTATTCATGAATAACTTGCTCGCTGCAGGACTGGGGAATATTGCGAAATTGAAAAATTAGCATATTTTGCTGTGTGGTTATAAGAGTGCTAAAATGATCTCATGACTCCCGGGGAAATCAAGGAATGGCTCTATACATTGACATAATAACGTTAATTGATTTAAAAATTCAATTCGAGAAGTTATTCGATTAAGATTGCATTTTGATTGTTGTTTTCAATGTCTGTAAAAAGTACCTGATGTCTTTAGCGGATATCTCGGGAAAAATATACTGCGCCCCAATGGCAAGAATCTCATGATTACACGAATTCATGTAATAGAATAAGAGAGGTTGATTTCTGTCTCTGTTTGCTTTCGGTTATTAAAAATTTCAATTTGCTAAATAGTTAAATTTAGATCGCATGAACTCATGAATAACCTGCTCGCTACAGGACTTGGTAATATCGCAAAATTGAAAAATTAGCATATTTATCTGCGTGGTTATAAGAGTGCTGACATAAATTCATGACTTTCAGGAAAAATCAAGGAATAGCTCTATACCTTGACATCATAACGTTAATTAATTTGAAAATTCAATTCGAAAAGTTATTTTATTGAGATTGCATTTTGATTGTTCTTTTTAATGTCTGTAAGAAATACCTGATGTCTTTAGCCGATATTTCGGGAAAAATATACTGCGCCTTAATCGCAAGAATCTCATGATTACACTAATTCCCGTGATAGAATATGATAGGTTGATGTCTGTCTCTGTTCGCTTTCGGTTTTCTAAAATTTTAATTAGCTGCATAGTTCAATTTAGATCGCATGTATTCATGGATAGCCTGCTAGCTGCAGGACTGGGTAATATTGCGAAATTGAAAAATTAGCATATTTTGCTGCGTGGTTATAGGAGTGCTAAAATGATCTCATGACTCCCGGGAAAAATCAAGAAATGGCTCTATATCTTGACATAATAACGTTCATTGATTTGAAAATTCAATTCCAAAAGTTATTCGATTGAGATTGCATTTTGATTGTTGTTTTTAATGTCTGTAAAAAATACCTGATGTCATCAGATGATATTTCGAGGAAAATATACTGCGCCCTAATCGCAAGAATTTCATGATTACACGAATTCGCGTGATAGAATATAAGAGGTTGCTTTCCGTATCTATTTGCTTTCGGTTATTTCAAATTTTAATTCGCTTAAAAGTTAAATTTAGATCGCAAGTATTCATGGATAACCTGCTCGCTACAGGACTTGGTAATATCGCAAAATTGAAAAATTAGCATATTTTGCTGCGTGGTTATAAAAGTGCTGACATAAATTCATGACTTCTGGGAAAAATCAAGGATTAGCTCTATACCTTGACATCATAAAGTTAATAAATTAAAAAATTCAATTCGAAAAGTTATTTTATTGAGATTGCATTTTGATTGTTGTTTCCAATGTCTCTAAGAAATACCTGATGTATTAAGCGGATATTTCGGGAAAAATATACTGCGCCTGAATCGCAAGCATCTCATGATTACACTAATTCACGTGATAGAATATAATAGGTTGATTTCTGTCTCTGTTCGCTTTTGGTTTTTTAAAATTTCAATTGGCTGCACAGTTCAATTCAGATCGCATGTATTTATGAATAACCTGCACGCTACAGGACTTGGTAATATTGCAAAATTAAAAAATCAGCATATTTTGCTGCGTGGTTATAAGAGTGCTGAAACACGTTCATGACTCCTGGGAAAAATCAAGGAGTAGCTCTATACCTTGACATAATAACGTTAATTGATTTGAAAATTTAATTCGAACAGTTATTCTATTGAGATTGAATTTTGATTGTCTTTTTCAATGTCTGTAAGAAATACCTGATGTCTTCAGATGATATTTCGTGAAAAATATACTGCGCCCCAATCGCAAGAATCTCATGTTTACACGAATTCACGTGATAGAATATAATAGGTTGACTTCTGTCTCTGTTCGCTTTCGGTTTTTTAAAATTTTAATAGGCTGAATAGTTAGATTTAGATCGCATGTATTCATGGATAGCCTGCTCGCTGCAGGACTAGGTAATATTGCGAAATTGAAAAATTAGCATATTTTGCTGCGTGGTTATAAAAGTGCTAAAATTATCTCATGACTTCTGAAGAAATCAAGGAATGGCTCTATATATTGACATAATAACCTGTGTTGATTTGAAAATTCAATTCGAAAAGTTATTCGACTGAGATTGCATTTTGATTGTCGTTTTCAATGTCTGTAAAAAATACCTGATGTCGTCAGATGATATTCCGAGGAAAATATACTGCGCCCCAATCGCAAGAATTTCATGATTACACGAATTCACGTGATAGAATATAAGAGGTTGATTTCTGTCTCTGTTCGCTTTTGGTTATTAAAAATTTCAATTCGCTGAATAGTTAAATTTAGATCGCAAGTATTCATGGATAACCTGCTCGCTACAGGACTTGGTAATATCGCAAAATTGAAAAATTAGCATATTTTGCTGCGTGGTTATAAAAGTGCTGACATAAATTCATGACTTCTGGGAAAAATCAAGGATTAGCTCTATACCTTGACATCATAACGTTAATTAATTAAAAAATTCGATTCGAAAAGTTATTTCATTGAGATTGCATTTTGATTGTTGTTTCCAATGTCTGTAAGAAATACCTGATGTCTCCATATGATATTTCGGGAAAAATATACTGCGCCCCAATCGCAAGAATCTCATGATTACACGAATTCACGTGATAGAATATAAGAGGTTGATTTCTGTCTCTGTTCGCTTTCGGTTTTTTAAAATTTCAATTGGCTGAATAGTTCAATTCAGATCGCATGTATTCATGGATAGCCTGCTCGCTGCAGGACTAGGTAATATTGCGAAATTGGAAAATTAGCATATTTTGCTGCGTGGTTATAAAAGTGCTAAAATGATCTCATGACTTCTGAAGAAATCAAGGAATGGCTCTATATATTGACATAATAATCTTAATTGATTTGAAAATTCAATTCGAAAAGTTATTCGACTGAGATTGCATTTTGATTGTCGTTTTCAATGTCTGTAAAAAATACCTGATGTCATCAGATGATATTTCGAGGAAAATATACTGCGCCCCAATCGCAAGAATTTCATGATTACACGAATTCACGTGATAGAATATAAGATGTTGATTTCCGTATCTGTTCGCTTTCGGTTATTTAAAATGTTAATTCGCTGAATAGTTAAATTCAGATCGCAAGTATTTATGGATAACCTACCCGCTACAGGACTTGGTAATATTGCAAAATTGGAAAATCATCATATTTCGCTGCGTGATTACAAGAATGCTGAAACAAATTCATGACTCCTGGGAAAAATCAAGGAGTAGCTCTATACCTTGACATAATAACGTTAATTGATTTGAAAATTTGATTCGAAAAGTTATTTCATTGAGATTGCATTTTGATTGTTGTTTTCAATGTCTGTAAGAAGTACCTGATGTCTTTAGCGGATATTTCGGGAAAAATATACTGCGCCTCAAGCGCAAGAATCTCATGAGTACACGAATTCATGTAATAGAATATGAGAGGTTGATTTCTGTCTCTGTCCGCTTTCGGTTTTTTAAAAATTCAATTCGCTGAACAGTTCAATTTAGATCGCATGTATTCATGAATAACTTGCTCGCTGCAGGACTGGGTAATAGTGTGAGATTCAAAAATCAGCATATTTTGCTGCGTTGTTATAGGAGTGCTAAAATGATCTTATGACTCCTGGGAAAAATCAAGGAATGGCTATATATATTGACATAATAACGTTAACTGATTTGAAAATTCAATTTGAAAAACTATTCTATTGGGATTGCATTATGATTGATGTTTTCAATTTCTGTAAGAAATAGCTGATGTCTTCAGATGATATATCGGGAAAAATATACTGCGCCTCAATCGCAAGAATCTCATGATTACACGAATTCATGTTATAGAATATGAGAGGTTGATTTCTGTCTCTGTTCGCTTTTGGTTTTTTGAAATTTCAATTGGCTGAACAGTTCAATTTAGATCGCATGTATTCATGAAGAACTTGCTCGCTGCAGGACTGGGTAATATTGTGAGATTAAAAAATCAGCATATTTTGCTACGTGGTTATAGGAGTGCTGAAATGATCTCATGACTCCTGGGAAAAATCAAGGAATGGCTCTATATATTGACATAATAACGTTAACTGATTTGAAAATTCAATTTGAAAAACTATTCTATTGAGATTGCATTTTGATTGATGTTTTCAATTTCTGTGAGAAATACCTGAAGTCTTCAGATGATATTTTGGGAAAAATATAATGCGCCCCAATCGCAAGAATCTCATGATTACACGAATTCACGTGATAGAATATAATAGGTTGATGTCTGTCTCTGTTCGCTTTCGGTTTTCTAAAATTTTAATTGGCTGCATAGTTCAATTTAGATCGCACGTATTAATGGATAGCCTGCTCGCTGCAGGACTAAGAAATATTGCGAAATTGAAAAGTTAGCATATTTTGCTGCGTGGTTATAGGAGTGCTAAAATGATCTCATGACTCCCGGGAAAAATCAAGGAATGGCTCTATATATTGACATAATAAAGTTAACTGATTTGAAAATTCAATTTGAAAAACTATTCTATTGAGATCTCATTTTGATTGTCTTTTTCAATGTCTGTAAGAAATACCTGACGTCTTCAGATTATATTTCGGAAAAAATATACTGCGCCCTAATCGCAAGAATCTCATGATTACACGAATTCTCGTGATAGAATATAATAGGTTGATTTCTGTCTCTGTTCGATTTCGGTTTTTTAAAATTTCAATTGGCTGCACAGTTCAATTCAGATCGCATATATTTATGACTAACCTGCCCGCTACAGGACTTAGTAATATTGCAAAATTGAGATCAGCATATTTTGCTGGGTGGTTATAAGACTGCTGAAACAAATTCATGACTCCTGGGAAAAATCAAGGAGTAGCTCTATACCTTGACATAATAACGTTAATTGATTTGAAAATTTAATTCGAAAAGTTATTTTATTGAGATTGCATTTTGATTGTTCTTTTCAATGTCTGTAAGAAGAACCTGATGTCTTTAGCGGACATTTCGGGAAAAATATACTGCGCCTCAATCGCAAGAATCTCATGATTACACGAATTCATGTAATAGAATATGAGAGGTTGATTTCTGTCTCTGTTCGCTTTCGGTTTTTCAAAATTTCAATTGGCTGAACAGTTCAATTTAGATAGCATGTATTCATGAATAACTTGCTCGCTGCAGGACTGGGTAATATTGTGAGATTAAAAAATCAGCATATTTTGCTGCGTGGTTATAGGAGTGCTAAAATGATCTCATGACTACTGGAAAAAATCAAGGAATGGCTCTATATATTGACATAATAACGTTAACTGATTTGAAAATTCAATTAGAGAAACTATTCTATTGAGATTGCATTTTGATTGATGTTTTCAATGTCTGTAAGAAATACCTGATGTCTTCATATGATATTTCGGGAAAAATATACTGCGCCCCAATCGCAAGAATCTCATGATTACACGAATTCACGTGATAGAATATAATAGGTTGATTTCTGTCTCTGTTCGCTTTCGGTTTTTTGAAAATTTCAATTGTCTGAATAGTTATATTTAGATCGCATGTATTCATAGATAGCCTGCTCGCTGCAGGACTAGGTAATATTGCGAAATTGAAAAATTAGCATATTTTGCCTCGTGGTTATAAAAGTGCTAAAATGATCTCATGACTTCTGAAGAAATCAAGGAATGGCTCTATATATTGACATAATAACGTTCATTGATTTGAAAATTCAATACGAAAAGTTATTCGATTGAGATTGCATTTTGATTGTTGTTTCAATGTCTGTAAAAAATACCTGATGTCATCAGATGATATTTCGAGGAAAATATACTGCGCCCGAATCGCAAGAATCTCAAGATTACACGAATTCATGTAATAGAATATGAGAGGTTGATATCTGTCTCTTTTCGCTTTCGGTTTTTTAAAATTTCAATTGGCTGAACAGTTCAATTTAGATCGCATGTATAAATGGATAACCTGCCCGCTACAGGACTGGGTAATATTGTGAGATTAATAAATCAGCATATTTTGCTGCGTGGTTATAGGAGTGCTAAAATGATCTCATGACTTCCGGGAAAAATCAAGGAATGGCTCTATATATTGACATAATAACGTTCATTGATTTGAAAATTCAATTCGAAAAGTTATTAGATTGAGATTGCATTTTGATTGTTGTTTCAATGTCTGTAAAAAATACTTGATGTCATCAGATGATATTTCGAGGAAAATATACTGCGCCCGAATCGCAAGAATCTCATGATTACACTAATTCACGTGATAGAATATAAAAGGTTGATGTCTGTCTCTGTTCGCTTCCGGTTTTTTAAATTTTAATTGGCTGCATAGTTCAATTAAATCGCATGTATTCATATATAGCCTGCTCGCTGCAGGACTGGGTAATTTTGTGAGATTAAAAAATCAGCATATTTTGCTGCGTGGTTATGAGAGTGCTAAAATGATCTCATGACTTCCGGGAAAAATCAAGGAATTGCTTCATATATTGACATAATAACGTTCATTGATTTAAAAATTCAATTCGAAAAGTAATTCGATTGAGATTGCATTTTGATTGTTGTTTCAATGTCTGTAAAAAATACCTGATGTCATCAGATGATATTTCGAGGAAAATATACTGCGCCCGAATCGCAAGAATCTCATGATTACACTAATTCACGTGATAGAATATAATAGGTTGATTTCTGTCTCTGTTCGCTTTCGGTTTTTTAAAATTTCAATTGGCTGAACAGTTCAATTTAGATCGCATGTATTAATGGATAACCTGCCCGCTACAGGACTTGGTAATATTGCAAAATTGAAAAATCAGCATATTTTGCTGCGTGGTTATAAAAGTGCTGAACCAAATTCATGACTCCTGGGAAAAGTCAAGGAGTAGCTCTATACCTTGACATAATAACGTTAATTGATTTGAAAATTTAATTCGAAAAGTTATTTTATTGAGATTGCATTTTGATTGTTGTTTTCAATGTGTGTAAGAAGTACCTGAAGTCTTTAGCGGATATTTCGGAAAAATATACTGTGCCTCAATCGCAAGAATCTCATGATTACACGAATTCATGTAATAGAATATGAGAGGTTGATTTCTGTCTCTGTTCGCTTTCGGTTTTTTAAAATTTCAATTGGCTGAAAAGCTCAATTTAGATAGCATGTACTCATGAATAACTTGCTCGCTGCAGGACTGGGTAATATTGTGAGATTTTAAAATCAGCATATTTTGCTGCGTGGTTATAGGAGTGCAAAAATGATCTCATGACTCCTGGGAAAAATCAAGGAATGGCTCTATATATTGACATAATAACGTTCATTGATTTGAAAATTCAATTCGAAAAGTTATTCGATTGAGATTGCATTTTGATTGTTGTTTCAATGTCTGTAAAAAATACCTGATGTCATCATATGATATTTCGAGGAAAATATACTGCGCCCGAATCGCAAGAATCTCATGATTACACTCATTCACGTGATAGAATATAATAGGTTGATTTCTGTCTCTGTTCGCTTTCGGTTTTTTAAAATTTCAATTGGCTGAACAGTTCAATTTAGATCGCATGTATTAATGGATAACCTGCCCGCTACAGGACTGGGTAATATTGTGAGATTAAAAAATCAGCATATTTTGCTGCGTGGTTATAGGAGTGCTAAAATGATCTCATGACTTCCGGGAAAAATCAAGGAATTGCTCTATATATTGACATAATAACGTTCATTGATTTGAAAATTCAATTCGAAAAGTTATTCGATTGAGATCGCATTTTGCTTGTTGTTTCAATGTCTGTAAAAAATATTTGATGTCATCAGATGATATTTCGAGGAAAATATACTGCGCCCGAATCGCAAGAATCTCATGATTACACTAATTCACGTGCTGGAATATAAAAGGTTGATGTCTGTCTCTGTTCGCTTCCGGTTTTTTTAATTTTAATTGGCTGCATAGTTCAATTTTGATCGCATGTATTCATATATAGCCTGCTCGCTGCAGGACTGGGTAATATTGTGAGATTAAAAAATCAGCATATTTTGCTGCATGGTTATAAGAGTGCTGAACCGAATTCTTGACTCCTGGGAAAAGTCAAGGAGTAGCTCTATACCTTGACATAATAACGTTAATTGATTAGAAAATTTAATTCGAAAAGTTATTTTATTGAGATTGCATTTTGATTGTTGTTTTCAATGTCTGTAAGAAGTACCTGATGTCTTTAGCAGATATTTCGGGAAAAATATACTGCGCCTCAATCGCAAGAATTTCATGAGTACACGAATTCATGTAATAGAATATGAGGGGTTGATTTCTGACTCTGTTCGCTTTCGGTTTTCTAAAAATTCAATTCGCTGAACAGTTCAATTTAGATCGCATGAATTCATGAATAACTTGCTCGCTGCAGGACTGGGTAATAGTGTGAGATTCAAAAATCAGCATATTTTGCTGCGTTGTTATAGGAGTGCTAAAATGATCTTATGACTCCTGGGAAAAATCAAGGAATGGCTCTATATATTGACATAATAACGTTAACTGATTTGAAAATTCAATTTGAAAAACTATTCTATTGGGATTGCATTATGATTGATGTTTTCAATTTCTGTAAGAAATACCTGATGTCTTCAGATGATATTTCGGGAAAAATATACTGCGCCTCAATCGCAAGAATCTCATGATTACACGAATTCATGTAATAGAATATGAGAGGTTGATTTCTGTCTCTGTTCGCTTTTGGTTTTTTGAAATTTCAATTGGCTGAACAGTTCAATTTAGATCGCATGTATTCATGAAGAACTTGCTCGCTGCAGGACTGGGTAATATTGTGAGATTAAAAAATCAGCATATTTTGCTACGTGGTTATAGGAGTGCTGAAATGATCTCATGACTCCTGGGAAAAATCAAGGAATGGCTCTATATATTGACATAATAACGTTAACTGATTTGAAAATTCAATTTGAAAAACTATTCTATTGAGATTGCATTTTGATTGATGTTTTCAATTTCTGTGAGAAATACCTGAAGTCTTCAGATGATATTTTGGGAAAAATATAATGCGCCCCAATCGCAAGAATCTCATGATTACACGAATTCACGTGATAGAATATAATAGGTTGATGTCTGTCTCTGTTCGCTTTCGGTTTTCTAAAATTTCAATTGGCTGCATAGTTCAATTTAGATCGCATGTATTAATGGATAGCCTGCTCGCTGCAGGACTAAGAAATATTGCGAAATCGAAAAGTTAGCATATTTTGCTGCGTGGTTATAGGAGTGCTAAAATGATCTCATGACTCCCGGGAAAAATCAAGGAATGGCTCTATATATTGACATAATAAAGTTAACTGATTTGAAAATTCAATTTGAAAAATTATTCTATTGAGATCTCATTTTGATTGTCTTTTTCAATGTCTGTAAGAAATACCTGATGTCTTCAGATTATATTTCGGGAAAAATATACTGCGCCCCAATCGCAAGAATCTCATGATTACACGAATTCTCGTGATAGAATATAATAGGTTGATGTCTGTCTCTGTTCGCTTTCGGTTTTCTAAAATTTTAATTAGCTGCATAGTTCAATTTAGATCGCATGTATTAATGGATAGCCTGCTCGCTGCAGGACTAAGAAATATTGCGAAATCGAAAAGTTAGCATATTTTGCTGCGTGGTTATAGCAGTGCTAAAATGATCTCATGACTTCCGGAAAAAATCAAGGAATGGCTCTATATATTGACATAATAACGTTAACTGATTTGAAAATTCAATTAGAGAAACTATTCTATTGAGATTGCATTTTGATTGATGTTTTCAATTTCTGTGAGAAATACCTGAAGTCTTCGTATGATATTTCGGGAAAAATATACTGCGCCCCAATCGCAAGAATCTCATGATTACACGAATTCACGTGATAGAATATAATAGGTTGATTTCTGTCTCTGTTCGCTTTCGGTTTTTTAAAATTTCAATTGTCTGAATAGTTAAATTTAGATCGCATGTATAAATGGATAACCTGCCCGCTACAGGACTGGGTAATATTGTGAGATTAAAAAATCAGCATATTTTGCTGCGTGGTTATAGGAGTGCTAAAATGATCTCATGACTTCCGGGAAAAATCAAGGAATGGCTCTATATATTGACATAATAACGTTCATTGATTTGAAAATTCAATTCGAAAAGTTATTCGATTGAGATTGCATTTTGATTGTTGTTTCAATGTCTGTAAAAAATACTTGATGTCATCAGATGATATTTCGAGGAAAATATACTGCGCCCGAATCGCAAGAATCTCATGAGTACACTAATTCACGTGATAGAATATAATAGGTTGATGTCTGTCTCTGTTCTCTTCCGGTTTTTTAAATTTTAATTGGCTGCATAGTTCAATTTAGATCGCATGTATTCATATATAGCCTGCTCGCTGCAGGACTGGGTAATATTGTGAGATTAAAAAATCAGCATATTTTGCTGCATGGTTATAAGAGTGCTGAACCGAATTCATGACTCCTGGGAAAAGTCAAGGAGTAGCTCTATACCTTGACATAATAACGTTAATTGATTTGAAAATGTCATTCGAAAAGTTATTTTACTGAGATTGCATTTTGATTGTTGTTTTCAATGTCTGTAAGAAGTATCTGATGTCTTTAGCGGATATTTCGTGAAAAATATACTGCGCCTCAATCGCAAGAATCTCATGATTACACAGATTCATGTAATAGAATATGAGAGGTTGATTTCTGTCTCTGTTCGCTTTCGGTTTTTTAAAATTTCAATTGGCTGAACAGTTCAATTTAGATCGCATGTATTCATGAATAACTTGCTCGCTGCAGGACTGGCTTATATTGTGAGATTAAAAAATCAGCATATGTTGCTGCGCGGTATAGAAGTGCTGAAATGATCTCATGACTCCTGGGAAAAATCAAGGAATGGCTCTATATATACAGACCTAATAACGTTAATTAATTCCAAAATTTAATTCGAAAAGTTATTCTATTCAGATTGCATTTTGATTGTCTTTTTCAATGTCTGTAAGAAATACCTGATGTCTTCAGATGATATTTCGTGAAAAAAATACTGCGCCCCAATCGCAAGAATCTCATGATTACACGAATTCACGTGATAGAATATAATAGGTTGATTTCTGTCTCTGTTCGCTTTCGGTTTTTTAAAATTTCAATTAGATGAACAGTTCAATTCAGATCGCATGTATTTATGAATAACCTGCCTGCTACAGGACTTAGTGATATTGCAAAATTGAAATCAGCATATTTTGCTGCGTGGTTATAAGAGTGCTGAAACAAGTTCATGACTCCTGGGAAAAATCAAGGAGTAGCTCGATACCTTGACATAATAACGTTAATTGATTTGAAAATTCAATTCGAAAAGTTATTCGATTGAGATTGCATTTTGATTGTTGTTTTTAATGTCTGTAAAAAATACCTGATGTCATCAGATGATATTTCAAGAAAAATATACTGCGCCCTAGTCGCAAGAATTTCATGATTACACGAATTCACGTGATAGAATATAAGAGGTTGCTTTCCGTATCTATTCGCTTTCGGTTATTTCAAATTTTAATTCGCTGAAAAGTTAAAATTAGATCGCAAGTATTCATGGATAACCTAATCGCTACAGGACTTGGTAATATCGCAAAATTGAAAAATTAGCATATTTTGCTGCGTGGTTATAAAAGTGCTGACATAAATTCATGACTTCTGGGAAAAATCAAGGAGTAGCTCTATACCTTGACATAATAACGTTAACTGATTTGAAAATTAAATTTGAAAAACTAGTCTATTGAGATTGCATTTTGATTTTTCTTTTCAATGTCTGTAAGAAGTACCCGATGTCTTTAGCGGATATTTTGGGAAAAATATACTGCGCCTCAATCGCAAGAATCTCATGATTACACGAATTCACGTGATAGAATATAATAGGTTGATGTCTGTCTCTGTTCGCTATCGGTTTTCTAAAATTTCAATTCGCTAAACAGTTCAATTTAGATCGCATGTATTCATAGATAGCCTGCTCGCTGCAGGACTAGGTAATATTGCGAAATTGAAAAATGAGCATATTTTGCTGCGTGGTTATAGGAGTGCTAAAATGATCTCATGACTCCTGGGAAAAATCAAGGGATGGCTGTATATATTGACATAATAACCTTAATTGATTTGAAAATTCAATTCGAAAAGTTATTCGATTGAGATTGCATTTTGATTGTTGTTTTCAATGTCTGTAAGAAGTATCTGATGTCTTTCGCGGATATTTCGGGAAAAATATACTGCGCCTCAATCGCAAGAATCTCATGATTACACGAATTTATGTAATAGAATACGAAAGGTTGATTTCTGTCTCTGTTCGCTATCGGTTTTCTAAAATTTCAATTCGCTAAACAGTTCAATTTAGATCGCATGTATTCATAGATAGCCTGCTCGCTGCAGGACTAGGTAATATTGTGAGATTAAAAAATCAGCATATTTTGTTGCGTGGTTATAGGAGTGCTAAAATGATCTCATGACTCCCGGGAAAAATCAAGGAATAGCTCTATATATTGACATAATAACGTTAACTGATTTGAAAATTTAATTTGAAAAACTATTCTATTGAGATTGCATTTTGATTGAAGTTTTCAATTTCTGTAAGAAATACCTGATGTCTTCAGATGATATTTCGGGAAAAATATACTGCGCCTCAATCGCAAGAATCTCATGATTACACGAATTCATGTAATAGAATATGAGAGGTTGATTTCTGTCTCTGTTCGCTTTCGTTTTTTTAAAATTTCAATTGGCTAAATAGTTCAATTGAGATCGCACGTATTCATTGATAACCTGCTCGCTGCAGGACTGGGTAAGATTGTGAGATTGAAAAATCAGCATATTTTGCTGCGTGGTAATGAGTGTGCTAAAATTATCTCATGACTCCTGGGAACAATCAAGGAATAGCTCTATATATTGACATTATAACCTTAATTGATTTGAAAATTTAATTCGAAAAGTTATTCGATTGAGATTGCATTTTGATTGTTGTTTCAATGTCTGTAAAAAATACTTGATGTCATCAGATGATATTTCGAGGAAAATATAATGCGCTCCAATCGCAAGAACTTCATGATTACACGAAGTCACGTGATATAATATAATAGGTTGATTTCTGTCTATGTTCGCTTTCGGTTTTTCAAATTTCAATTGGCTGCACAGTTTAATTTAGATCGCATGTATTCATGAATAACTTGCTCGCTGCAGGACTGGGTAATATTGTGAGATTAAAAAATCAGCATATTTTGCTGCGTGGTTATAGGAGTGCTAAAATGATCTCATGACTTCCGGGAAAAATCGAGGAATGGCTCTATATATAGACCTAATAACGTTAATTGATTCCAAAATTTAATTCGAAAAGATATTCTATTGAGATTTTATTTTGATTGATGTTTTCAATGTCTGTAAGAAATACCTGATGTCTTCAGATGATATTTCGGAAAAAATATACTGCGCCCCAATCGCAAGAATCTCATGATTACACGAATTCACGTGATAGAATATAATAGGTTAATGTCTGTCTCTGTTCGCTTCCGGTTTTCTAAAATTTCAATTGGTTGAATAGCTCAATTTAGATCGCATGTATTCATGGATAGCCTGCTCGCTGCAGGACTTGGTAATATTGCAAAATTGAAAAAGCAGCATATTTTGCTGCGTGGTTACAATAGTGCTAGAACAAATTCATGACTCCTGGGAAAAATCAAGGAGTAGCTCTATACCTTGACATAATAACGTTAATTGATTTGAAAATTTAATTCGAAAAGTTATTTTATTGAGATTGTATTTTGATTGTTGTTTTCAATGTCTGTAAGAAGTACCTAATGTCTTTAGCTGATATTTCGGGAAAAATATACTGCGCCCCAATCGCAAGAATCTCATGATTACACGAATTCACGTAATAGAATATAATAGGTTGATTTCTGTCTCTGTTCGCTTTCGGTTTTTTAAAATTTCAATTCGCTGAACAGTTCAATTTAGATCGCATGTCTTCATGAATAACTTGCTCGCTGCAGGACTGGGTAATATTGTGAGATTAAAAAATCAGCATATTTTGTTGCGTGGTTATAGGAGTGCTAAAATGATCTCATGACTTCCGGGAAAAATCAAGGAATAGCTCTATATATTGACATAATAACGTTAACTGATTTGAAAATTTAATTTGAAAAACTATTCTATTGAGATTGCATTTTGATTGAAGTTTTCAATTTCTGTAAGAAATACCTGATGTCTTCATATGATATTTCGGGAAAAATATACTGCGCCCCAATCGCAAGAATCTCATGATTACACGAATTCACGTGATAGAATATAATAGGTTGATTTCTGTCTCTGTTCGCTTTCGGTTTTTGAAAATTTCAATTGTCTGAATAGTTAAATTTAGATCGCATGTATTCATAGATAGCCATCTCGCTGCAGGACTAGGTAATATTGCGAAATTGTAAAATTAGCATATTTTGCTGCGTGGTTATAAAAGTGCTAAAATGATCTCATGACTTCTGAAGAAATCAAGGAATGGCTCTATATATTGACATAATAACGTTCATTGATTTGAAAATTCAATTCGAAAAGTTATTCGATTGAGATTGCATTTTGATTGTTGTTTCAATGTCTGTAAAAAATACTTGATGTCATCAGATGATATTTCGAGGAAAATATACTGCGCCCGAATCGCAAGAATCTCATGAGTACACTAATTCACGTGATAGAATATAATAGGTTGATGTCTGTCTCTGTTCTCTTCCGGTTTTTTAAATTTTAATTGGCTGCATAGTTCAATTTAGATCGCATGTATTCATATATAGCCTGCTCGCTGCAGGACTGGGTAATATTGTGAGATTAAAAAATCAGCATATTTTGCTGCATGGTTATAAGAGTGCTGAACCGAATTCATGACTCCTGGGAAAAGTCAAGGAGTAGCTCTATACCTTGACATAATAACGTTAATTGATTTGAAAATGTCATTCGAAAAGTTATTTTACTGAGATTGCATTTTGATTGTTGTTTTCAATGTCTGTAAGAAGTATCTGATGTCTTTAGCGGATATTTCGTGAAAAATATACTGCGCCTCAATCGCAAGAATCTCATGATTACACAGATTCATGTAATAGAATATGAGAGGTTGATTTCTGTCTCTGTTCGCTTTCGGTTTTTTAAAATTTCAATTGGCTGAACAGTTCAATTTAGATCGCATGTATTCATGAATAACTTGCTCGCTGCAGGACTGGCTTATATTGTGAGATTAAAAAATCAGCATATGTTGCTGCGCGGTATAGAAGTGCTGAAATGATCTCATGACTCCTGGGAAAAATCAAGGAATGGCTCTATATATACAGACCTAATAACGTTAATTAATTCCAAAATTTAATTCGAAAAGTTATTCTATTCAGATTGCATTTTGATTGTCTTTTTCAATGTCTGTAAGAAATACCTGATGTCTTCAGATGATATTTCGTGAAAAAAATACTGCGCCCCAATCGCAAGAATCTCATGATTACACGAATTCACGTGATAGAATATAATAGGTTGATTTCTGTCTCTGTTCGCTTTCGGTTTTTTAAAATTTCAATTAGATGAACAGTTCAATTCAGATCGCATGTATTTATGAATAACCTGCCTGCTACAGGACTTAGTGATATTGCAAAATTGAAATCAGCATATTTTGCTGCGTGGTTATAAGAGTGCTGAAACAAGTTCATGACTCCTGGGAAAAATCAAGGAGTAGCTCGATACCTTGACATAATAACGTTAATTGATTTGAAAATTCAATTCGAAAAGTTATTCGATTGAGATTGCATTTTGATTGTTGTTTTTAATGTCTGTAAAAAATACCTGATGTCATCAGATGATATTTCAAGAAAAATATACTGCGCCCTAGTCGCAAGAATTTCATGATTACACGAATTCACGTGATAGAATATAAGAGGTTGCTTTCCGTATCTATTCGCTTTCGGTTATTTCAAATTTTAATTCGCTGAAAAGTTAAAATTAGATCGCAAGTATTCATGGATAACCTAATCGCTACAGGACTTGGTAATATCGCAAAATTGAAAAATTAGCATATTTTGCTGCGTGGTTATAAAAGTGCTGACATAAATTCATGACTTCTGGGAAAAATCAAGGAGTAGCTCTATACCTTGACATAATAACGTTAACTGATTTGAAAATTAAATTTGAAAAACTAGTCTATTGAGATTGCATTTTGATTTTTCTTTTCAATGTCTGTAAGAAGTACCCGATGTCTTTAGCGGATATTTTGGGAAAAATATACTGCGCCTCAATCGCAAGAATCTCATGATTACACGAATTCACGTGATAGAATATAATAGGTTGATGTCTGTCTCTGTTCGCTATCGGTTTTCTAAAATTTCAATTCGCTAAACAGTTCAATTTAGATCGCATGTATTCATAGATAGCCTGCTCGCTGCAGGACTAGGTAATATTGCGAAATTGAAAAATGAGCATATTTTGCTGCGTGGTTATAGGAGTGCTAAAATGATCTCATGACTCCTGGGAAAAATCAAGGGATGGCTGTATATATTGACATAATAACCTTAATTGATTTGAAAATTCAATTCGAAAAGTTATTCGATTGAGATTGCATTTTGATTGTTGTTTTCAATGTCTGTAAGAAGTATCTGATGTCTTTCGCGGATATTTCGGGAAAAATATACTGCGCCTCAATCGCAAGAATCTCATGATTACACGAATTTATGTAATAGAATACGAAAGGTTGATTTCTGTCTCTGTTCGCTATCGGTTTTCTAAAATTTCAATTCGCTAAACAGTTCAATTTAGATCGCATGTATTCATAGATAGCCTGCTCGCTGCAGGACTAGGTAATATTGTGAGATTAAAAAATCAGCATATTTTGTTGCGTGGTTATAGGAGTGCTAAAATGATCTCATGACTCCCGGGAAAAATCAAGGAATAGCTCTATATATTGACATAATAACGTTAACTGATTTGAAAATTTAATTTGAAAAACTATTCTATTGAGATTGCATTTTGATTGAAGTTTTCAATTTCTGTAAGAAATACCTGATGTCTTCAGATGATATTTCGGGAAAAATATACTGCGCCTCAATCGCAAGAATCTCATGATTACACGAATTCATGTAATAGAATATGAGAGGTTGATTTCTGTCTCTGTTCGCTTTCGTTTTTTTAAAATTTCAATTGGCTAAATAGTTCAATTGAGATCGCACGTATTCATTGATAACCTGCTCGCTGCAGGACTGGGTAAGATTGTGAGATTGAAAAATCAGCATATTTTGCTGCGTGGTAATGAGTGTGCTAAAATTATCTCATGACTCCTGGGAACAATCAAGGAATAGCTCTATATATTGACATTATAACCTTAATTGATTTGAAAATTTAATTCGAAGAGTTATTCGATTGAGATTGCATTTTGATTGTTGTTTTCAATGTCTGTATAAAATACCTGATGTCATAAGATGATATTTCGAGGAAAATATAATGCGCTCCAATCGCAAGAACTTCATGATTACACGAAGTCACGTGATATAATATAATAGGTTGATTTCTGTCTATGTTCGCTTTCGGTTTTTCAAATTTCAATTGGCTGCACAGTTTAATTTAGATCGCATGTATTCATGAATAACTTGCTCGCTGCAGGACTGGGTAATATTGTGAGATTAAAAAATCAGCATATTTTGCTGCGTGGTTATAGGAGTGCTAAAATGATCTCATGACTTCCGGGAAAAATCGAGGAATGGCTCTATATATAGACCTAATAACGTTAATTGATTCCAAAATTTAATTCGAAAAGATATTCTATTGAGATTTTATTTTGATTGATGTTTTCAATGTCTGTAAGAAATACCTGATGTCTTCAGATGATATTTCGGAAAAAATATACTGCGCCCCAATCGCAAGAATCTCATGATTACACGAATTCACGTGATAGAATATAATAGGTTAATGTCTGTCTCTGTTCGCTTCCGGTTTTCTAAAATTTCAATTGGTTGAATAGCTCAATTTAGATCGCATGTATTCATGGATAGCCTGCTCGCTGCAGGACTTGGTAATATTGCAAAATTGAAAAAGCAGCATATTTTGCTGCGTGGTTACAATAGTGCTAGAACAAATTCATGACTCCTGGGAAAAATCAAGGAGTAGCTCTATACCTTGACATAATAACGTTAATTGATTTGAAAATTTAATTCGAAAAGTTATTTTATTGAGATTGTATTTTGATTGTTGTTTTCAATGTCTGTAAGAAGTACCTAATGTCTTTAGCTGATATTTCGGGAAAAATATACTGCGCCCCAATCGCAAGAATCTCATGATTACACGAATTCACGTAATAGAATATAATAGGTTGATTTCTGTCTCTGTTCGCTTTCGGTTTTTTAAAATTTCAATTCGCTGAACAGTTCAATTTAGATCGCATGTCTTCATGAATAACTTGCTCGCTGCAGGACTGGGTAATATTGTGAGATTAAAAAATCAGCATATTTTGTTGCGTGGTTATAGGAGTGCTAAAATGATCTCATGACTTCCGGGAAAAATCAAGGAATAGCTCTATATATTGACATAATAACGTTAACTGATTTGAAAATTTAATTTGAAAAACTATTCTATTGAGATTGCATTTTGATTGAAGTTTTCAATTTCTGTAAGAAATACCTGATGTCTTCATATGATATTTCGGGAAAAATATACTGCGCCCCAATCGCAAGAATCTCATGATTACACGAATTCACGTGATAGAATATAATAGGTTGATTTCTGTCTCTGTTCGCTTTCGGTTTTTGAAAATTTCAATTGTCTGAATAGTTAAATTTAGATCGCATGTATTCATAGATAGCCATCTCGCTGCAGGACTAGGTAATATTGCGAAATTGTAAAATTAGCATATTTTGCTGCGTGGTTATAAAAGTGCTAAAATGATCTCATGACTTCTGAAGAAATCAAGGAATGGCTCTATATATTGACATAATAACGTTTATTGATTTGAAAATTCAATACGAAAAGTTATTCGATTGAGATTGCATTTTGATTGTTGTTTCAATGTCTGTAAAAAATACCTGATGTCATCAGATGATATTTCGAGGAAAATATACTGCGCCCGAATCGCAAGAATCTCAAGATTACACGAATTCATGTAATAGAATATGAGAGGTTGATATCTGTCTCTGTTCGCTTTCGGTTTTTTAAATTTCAATTGGCTGAACAGTTCAATTTAGATCGCATGTATAAATGGATAACCTGCCCGCTACAGGACTGGGTAATATTGTGAGATTAAAAAATCAGCATATTTTGCTGCGTGGTTATAGGAGTGCTAAAATGATCTCATGACTTCCGGGAAAAATCGAGGAATGGCTCTATATATTGACATAATAACGTTCATTGATTTGAAAATTCAATTCGAAAAGTTATTCGATTGAGATTGCATTTTGATTGTTGTTTCAATGTCTGTAAAAAATACTTTATGTCATCAGATGATATTTCGAGGAAAATATACTGCGCCCGAATCGCAAGAATCTCATGATTACACTTATTCACGTGATAGAATATAAAAGGTTGATGTCTGTCTCTGTTCGCTTCCGGTTTTTTAAATTTTAATTGGCTGCATAGTTCAATTTAGATCGCATGTATTCATATATAGCCTGCTCGCTGCAGGACTGGGTAATGTTGTGAGATTCAAAAATCTGCATATTTTGCTGCGTGGTTATGGGAGTGCTTAAATGATCTCATGACTTCCGGGAAAAATCAAGGAATTGCTTCATATATTGACATAATAACGTTCATTGATTCAAAAATTCAATTCGAAAAGTTATTCGATTGAGATTGCATTTTGATTGTTGTTTCAATGTCTGTAAAAAATACCTGATGTCATCAGATGATATTTCGAGGAAAATATACTGCGCCCGAATCGCAAGAATCTCATGATTACACTAATTCACGTGATAGAATATAAGAGGTTGATTTCTGTCTCTGTTCGCTTTCGGTTTTTTAAAATTTCAATTGGCTGAACAGTTCAATTTAGATCGCATTTAATTATGGATAACCTGCCCGCTTCAGGACTTGGTAATATTGCAAAATTGAAAAATCAGCATATTTTGCTGCGTGGTTATAAGAGTGCTGAACCAAATTCATGACTCCTGGGAAAAGTCAAGCAGTAGCTCTATACCTTGACATAATAACGTTAATTGATTTGAAAATTTAATTCGAAAAGTTATTTTATTGAGATTGCATTTTGATTGTTGTTTTCAATGTGTGTAAGAAGTACCTTATGTCTTTAGCGGATATTTCGGAAAAACATACTCTGCCTCAATCGCAAGAATCTCATGATTACACGAACTCATGTAATAGAATATGAGAGGTTGATTTCTGTCTCTGTTCGCTTTCGGTTTTTTAAAATTTCAATTGGCTGAAAAGCTCAATTTAGATAGCATGTACTCATGAATAACTTGCTCGCTGCAGGACTGGGTAATATTGTGAGATTTTAAAATCAGCATATTTTGCTGCGTGGTTATAGGAGTGCAAAAATGATCTCACGACTCCTGGGAAAAATCAAGGAATGGCTCTATATATTGACATAATAACGTTCATTGATTTGAAAATTCAATTCGAAAAGTTATTCGATTGAGATTGCATTTTGATTGTTGTTTCAATGTCTGTAAAAAATACCTGATGTCATCATATGATATTTCGAGGAAAATATACTGCGCCCGAATCGCAAGAATCTCATAATTACACTAATTCACGTGATAGAATATAATAGGTTGATTTCTGTCTCTGTTCGCTTTCGGTTTTTCAAAATTTCAATTGGCTGAACAGTTCAATTTAGATCGCATGTATTATTGGATAACCTGCCCGCTACAGGACTGGGTAATATTGTGAGATTAAAAAATCAGCATAATTTGCTGCGTGGTTATAGGAGTGCTAAAATGATCTCATGACATCCGGGAAAAATCAAGGAATTGCTCTATATATTGACATAATAACGTTCATTGATTTGAAAATTCAATTCGAAAAGTTATTCGATTGAGATTGCATTTTGATTGTTGTTTCAATGTCTGTAAAAAATACTTGATGTCATCAGATGATATTTCGAGGAAAATATACTGCGCCCGAATCGCAAGAATCTCATGATTACACTAATTCACGTGCTGGAATAAAAAAGGTTGATGTCTGTCTCTGTTCGCTTCCGGTTTTTTTAATTTTAATTGGCTGCATAGTTCAATTTAGATCGCATGTATTCATATATAGCCTGCTCGCTGCAGGACTGGGTAATATTGTGAGATTAAAAAATCAGCATATTTTGCTGCATAGTTATAAGAGTGCTGAACTGAATTCATGACTCCTGGGAAAAGTCAAGGAGTAGCTCTATACCTTGACATAATAACGTTAATTAATTTAAAAATTTAATTCGAAAAGTTATTTTATTGAGATTGCATTTTGATTGTTGTTTTCAATGTCTGTAAGAAGTATCTGATGTCTTTAGCGGATATTTCGTGAAAAATATACTGCGCCTCAATCGCAAGAATCTCATGATTACACGGATTCATGTAATAGAATATGAGAGGTTGATTTCTGTCTCTGTTCGCTTTCGGTTTTTTTAAATTTCAATTGGCTGAACAGTTCAATTTAGATCGCATGTATTCATGAATAACTTGCTCGCTGCAGGACTGGCTAATATTGTGAGATTAAAAAATCAGCATATTTTGCTGCGTGGTTATAGAAGTGCTGAAATGATCTCATGACTCCTGGGAAAAATCAAGGAATGGCTCTATATATACAGACCTAATAACGTTAATTGGTTCCAAAATTTAATTCGAAAAGTTATTCTATTCAGATTGCATTTTGATTGTCTTTTTAAATGTCTGTAAGAAATACCTGATGTCTTCAGATGATATTTCGTGAAAAAAATACTGCGCCCCAATCGCAAGAAACTCATGATTACACGAATTCACGTGATAGAATATAATAGGTTGATTTCTGTCTCTGTTCGCTTCCGGTTTTTTAAAATTTCAATTATGTGCACAGTTCAATTCAGATCGCATGTATTTATGAATAACCTGCCTGCTACAGGACTTAGTGATATTGCAAAATTGAAATCAGCATATTTTGCTGCGTGGTTATAAGAGTGCTGAAACAAGTTCATGACTCCTGGGAAAAATCAAGGAGTAGCTCGATACCTTGACATAATAACGTTAATTGATTTGAAAATTCAATTCGAAAAGTTATTCGATTGAGATTGCATTTTGATTGTTGTTTTTAATGTCTGTAAAAAATACCTGATGTCATCAGATGATATTTCAAGAAAAATATACTGCGCCCTATTCGCAAGAATTTCATGATTACACGAATTCACGTGATAGAATATAAGAGGTTGCTTTCCGTATCTATTCGCTTTCGGTTATTTCAAATTTTAATTCGCTGAAAAGTTAAAATTAGATCGCAAGTATTCATGGATAACCTGATCGCTTCAGGACTTGGTAATATCGCAAAATTGAAAAATTAGCATATTTTGCTGCGTGGTTATAAAAGTGCTGACATGAATTCATGACTTCTGGGAAAAATCAAGGAGTAGCTCTATACCTTGACATAATAACGTTAACTGATTTGAAAATTAAATTTGAAAAACTAGTCTATTGAGATTGCTTTTTGATTTTTGTTTTCAATGTCTGTAAGAAGTACCCGATGTCTTTAGCGGATATTTTGGGAAAAATATACTGCGCCTCAATCGCAAGAATCTCATGATTACACGAATTCACGTGATAGAATATAATAGGTTGATGTCTCTCTCTGGTCGCTATCGGTTTTCTAAAATTTCAATTCGCTAAACAGTTCAATTTGGATCGCATGTATTCATAGATAGCCTGCTCGCTGCAGGACTAGGTAATATTGCGAAATTGAAAAATTAGCATATTTTGCTGCGTGGTTATAGGAGTGCTAAAATGATCTCATGACTCCTGGGAAAAATCAAGGGATGGCCCTATATATTGACATTATAACCTTAATTGATTTGAAAATTTAATTCGAAGAGTTATTCGATTGAGATTGCATTTTGATTGTTGTTTTCAATGTCTGTAAAAAATACCTGATGTCATCAGATGATATTTCGAGGAAAATATAATGCGCTCCAATCGCAAGAATTTCATGATTACACGAAGTCACGTGATATAATATAATAGGTTGATTTCTGTCTATGTTCGCTTTCGGTTTTTTAAATTTCAATTGGCTGAACAGTTTAATATAGATCGCATGTATTTATGAATAACTTGCTCGCTGCAGGACTGGGTAATATTGTGAGATTAAAAAATCAGCATATTTTGCTGCGTGGTTGTAGGAGTGCTAAAATGATCTCATGACTCCTGGGAAAAATCAAGGAATGGCTCTATATATAGACCTAATAACGTTAATTGATTCCAAAATTTAATTCGAAAAGTTATTCTATTGAGATTTTATTTTGATTGATGTTTTCAATGTCTGTAAGAAATACCTGATGTCTTCAGATGATATTTCGGAAAAAATATACTGCGCCCCAATCGCAAGAATCTCATGATTACACGAATTCACGTGATAGAATATAATAGGTTAATGTCTGTCTCTGTTCGCTTCCGGTTTTCTAAAATTTCAATTGGTTGAATAGCTCAATTTAGATCGCATGTATTCATGGATAGCCTGCTCGCTGCAGGACTTGGTAATATTGCAAAATTGAAAAAGCAGCATATTTTGCTGCGTGGTTACAATAGTGCTAGAACAAATTCATGACTCCTGGGAAAAATCAAGGAGTAGCTCTATACCTTGACATAATAACGTTAATTGATTTGAAAATTTAATTCGAAAAGTTATTTTATTGAGATTGTATTTTGATTGTTGTTTTCAATGTCTGTAAGAAGTACCTGATGTCTTTAGCTGATATTTCGGGAAAAATATACTGCGCCCCAATCGCAAGAATCTCATGATTACACGAATTCACGTAATAGAATATAATAGGTTGATTTCTGTCTCTGTTCGCTTTCGGTTTTTTAAAATTTCAATTCGCTGAACAGTTCAATTTAGATCGCATGTCTTCATGAATCACTTGCTCGCTGCAGGACTGGGTAATATTGTGAGATTAAAAAATCAGCATATTTTGTTGCGTGGATATAGGAGTGCTAAAATGATCTCATGACTTCCGGGAAAAATCAAGGAATAGCTCTATATATTGACATAATAACGTTAACTGATTTGAAAATTTAATTTGAAAAACTATTCTATTGAGATTGCATTTTGATTGAAGTTTTCAATTTCTGTAAGAAATACCTGATGTCTTCATATGATATTTCGGGAAAAATATACTGCGCCCCAATCGCAAGAATCTCATGATTACACGAATTCACGTGATAGAATATAATAGGTTGATTTCTGTCTCTGTTCGCTTTCGGTTTTTGAAAATTCCAATTGTCTGAATAGTTAAATTTAGATCGCATGTATTCATAGATAGCCATCTCGCTGCAGGACTAGGTAATATTGCGAAATTGTAAAATTAGCATATTTTGCTGCGTGGTTATAAAAGTGCTAAAATGATCTCATGACTTCTGAAGAAATCAAGGAATGGCTCTATATATTGACATAATAACGTCTATTGATTTGAAAATTCAATACGAAAAGTTATTCGATTGAGATTGCATTTTGATTGTTGTTTCAATGTCTGTAAAAAATACCTGATGTCATCAGATGATATTTCGAGGAAAATATACTGCGCCCGAATCGCAAGAATCTCAAGATTACACGAATTCATGTAATAGAATATGAGAGGTTGATATCTGTCTCTGTTCGCTTTCGGTTTTTTAAAATTTCAATTGGCTGAACAGTTCAATTTAGATCGCATGTATAAATGGATAACCTGCCCGCTACAGGACTGGGTAATATTGTGAGATTAAAAAATCAGCATATTTTGCTGCGTGGTTATAGGAGTGCTAAAATGATCTCATGACTTCCGGGAAAAATCGAGGAATGGCTCTATATATTGACATAATAACGTTCATTGATTTGAAAATTCAATTCGAAAAGTTATTCGATTGAGATTGCATTTTGATTGTTGTTTCAATGTCTGTAAAAAATACTTTATGTCATCAGATGATATTTCGAGGAAAATATACTGCGCCCGAATCGCAAGAATCTCATGATTACACTTATTCACGTGATAGAATATAAAAGGTTGATGTCTGTCTCTGTTCGCTTCCGGTTTTTTAAATTTTAATTGGCTGCATAGTTCAATTTAGATCGCATGTATTCATATATAGCCTGCTCGCTGCAGGACTGGGTTATGTTGTGAGATTCAAAAATCAGCATATTTTGCTGCGTGGTTATGGGAGTGCTTAAATGATCTCATGACTTCCGGGAAAAATCAAGGAATTGCTTCATATATTGACATAATAACGTTCATTGATTCAAAAATTCAATTCGAAAAGTTATTCGATTGAGATTGCATTTTGATTGTTGTTTCAATGTCTGTAAAAAATACCTGATGTCATCAGATGATATTTCGAGGAAAATATACTGCGCCCGAATCGCAAGAATCTCATGATTACACTAATTCACGTGATAGAATATAATAGGTTGATTTCTGTCTCTGTTCGCTTTCGGTTTTTTAAAATTTCAATTGGCTGAACAGTTCAATTTAGATCGCATGTAATTATGGATAACCTGCCCGCTACAGGACTTGGTAATATTGCAAAATTGAAAAATCAGCATATTTTGCTGCGTGGTTATAAGAGTGCTGAACCAAATTTATGACTCCTGGGAAAAGTCAAGCAGTAGCTCTATACCTTGACATAATAACGTAAATTGATTTGAAAATTTAATTCGAAAAGTTATTTTATTGAGATTGCATTTTGATTGTTATTTTCAATGTGTGTAAGAAGTACCTTATGTCTTTAGCGGATATTTCGGAAAAACATACTCTGCCTCAATCGCAAGAATCTCATGATTACACGTACTCATGTAATAGAATATGAGAGGTTGATTTCTGTCTCTGTTCGCTTTCGGTTTTTTAAAATTTCAATTGGCTGAAAAGCTCAATTTAGATAGCATGTACTCATGAATAACTTGCTCGCTGCAGGACTGGGTAATATTGTGAGATTTTAAAATCAGCATATTTTGCTGCGTGGTTATAGGAGTGCAAAAATGATCTCATGACTCCTGGGAAAAATCAAGGAATGGCTCTATATATTGACATAATAACGTTCATTGATTTGAAAATTCAATTCGAAAAGTTATTCGATTGAGATTGCATTTTGATTGTTGTTTCAATGTCTGTAAAAAATACCTGATGTCATCATATGATATTTCGAGGAAAATATACTGCGCCCGAATCGCAAGAATCTCATAATTACACTAATTCACGTGATAGAATATAATAGGTTGATTTCTGTCTCTGTTCGCTTTCGGTTTTTCAAAATTTCAATTGGCTGAACAGTTCAATTTAGATCGCATGTATTATTGGATAACCTGCCCGCTACAGGACTGGGTAATATTGTGAGATTAAAAAATCAGCATAATTTGCTGCGTGGTTATAGGAGTGCTAAAATGATCTCATGACATCCGGGAAAAATCAAGGAATTGCTCTATATATTGACATAATAACGTTCATTGATTTGAAAATTCAATTCGAAAAGTTATTCGATTGAGATTGCATTTTGATTGTTGTTTCAATGTCTGTAAAAAATACTTGATGTCATCAGATGATATTTCGAGGAAAATATACTGCGCCCGAATCGCAAGAATCTCATGATTACACTAATTCACGTGCTGGAATATAAAAGGTTGATGTCTGTCTCTGTTCGCTTCCGGTTTTTTTAATTTTATTCGACTGCATAGTTCAATTTAGATCGCATGTATTCATATATAGCCTGCTCGCTGCAGGACTGGGTAATATTGTGAGATTAAAAAATCAGCATATTTTGCTGCATAGTTATAAGAGTGCTGAACTGAATTCATGACTCCTGGGAAAAGTCAAGGAGTAGCTCTATACCTTGACATAATAACATTAATTAATTTAAAAATTTAATTCGAAAAGTTATTTTATTGAGATTGCATTTTGATTGTCTTTTTAAATGTCTGTAAGAAATACCTGATGTCTTCAGATGATATTTCGTGAAAAAAATACTGCGCCCCAATCGCAAGAAACTCATGATTACACGAATTCACGTGATAGAATATAATAGGTTGATTTCTGTCTCTGTTCGCTTCCGGTTTTTTAAAATTTCAATTATGTGCACAGTTCAATTCAGATCGCATGTATTTATGAATAACCTGCCTGCTACAGGACTTAGTGATATTGCAAAATTGAAATCAGCATATTTTGCTGCGTGGTTATAAGAGTGCTGAAACAAGTTCATGACTCCTGGGAAAAATCAAGGAGTAGCTCGATACCTTGACATAATAACGTTAATTGATTTGAAAATTCAATTCGAAAAGTTATTCGATTGAGATTGCATTTTGATTGTTGTTTTTAATGTCTGTAAAAAATACCTGATGTCATCAGATGATATTTCAAGAAAAATATACTGCGCCCTAATCGCAAGAATTTCATGATTACACGAATTCACGTGATAGAATATAAGAGGTTGCTTTCCGTATCTATTCGCTTTCGGTTATTTCAAATTTTAATTCGCTGAAAAGTTAAAATTAGATCGCAAGTATTCATGGATAACCTGATCGCTTCAGGACTTGGTAATATCGCAAAATTGAAAAATTAGCATATTTTGCTGCGTGGTTATAAAAGTGCTGACATGAATTCATGACTTCTGGGAAAAATCAAGGAGTAGCTCTATACCTTGACATAATAACGTTAACTGATTTGAAAATTAAATTTGAAAAACTAGTCTATTGAGATTGCTTTTTGATTTTTGTTTTCAATGTCTGTAAGAAGTACCCGATGTCTTTAGCGGATATTTTGGGAAAAATATACTGCGCCTCAATCGCAAGAATCTCATGATTACACGAATTCACGTGATAGAATATAATAGGTTGATGTCTCTCTCTGGTCGCTATCGGTTTTCTAAAATTTCAATTCGCTAAACAGTTCAATTTAGATCGCATGTATTCATAGATAGCCTGCTCGCTGCAGGACTAGGTAATATTGCGAAATTGAAAAATTAGCATATTTTGCTGCGTGGTTATAGGAGTGCTAAAATGATCTCATGACTCCTGGGAAAAATCAAGGGATGGCCCTATATATTGACATTATAACCTTAATTGATTTGAAAATTTAATTCGAAGAGTTATTCGATTGAGATTGCATTTTGATTGTTGTTTTCAATGTCTGTAAAAAATACCTGATGTCATCAGATGATATTTCGAGAAAAATATAATGCGCTCCAATCGCAAGAATTTCATGATTACACGAAGTCACGTGATATAATATAATAGGTTGATTTCTGTCTATGTTCGCTTTCGGTTTTTTAAATTTCAATTGGCTGAACAGTTTAATATAGATCGCATGTATTTATGAATAACTTGCTCGCTGCAGGACTGGGTAATATTGTGAGATTAAAAAATCAGCATATTTTGCTGCGTGGTTGTAGGAGTGCTAAAATGATCTCATGACTCCTGGGAAAAATCAAGGAATGGCTCTATATATAGACCTTATAACGTTAATTGATTCCAAAATTTAATTCGGAAAGTTATTCTATTGAGATTTTATTTTGATTAATGTTTTCAATGTCTGAAAGAAATACCTGATGTCTTTAGCGGATATTTCGGGAAGAATATAATGCGCCCCAATCGCAAGAATCTCATGATTACACGAATTCACGTGATAGAATATAATAGGTTGATTTCTGTCTCTGTTCGCTTTCGGTTTTTTAAAATTTCAATTCGCTGAACAGTTCAATTTAGATCGCATGTCTCCATGAATAACTTGCTCGCTGCAGGACTGGGTAATATTGTGAGATAAAAAAATCAGCATATTTTGCTGCGTGGTTATAGGAGTGCTAAAATGATCTCATGACTCCTGGGAAAAATCAAGGAATGGCTCTATATATTGACATAATAACCTTAATTGATTTGAAAATTTAATTTGAAAAACTATTCCATTGAGATTGCATTTTGATTGATGTTTTCAATGTCTGTAAGAAATACCTGATGTCTTCAGATGATATTTCGTGAAAAATATACTGCGCCCCAATCGCAAGAATCTCATGATTACACGAATTCACGTGATAGAATATAATAGGTTGATGTCTGCCTCTTTTCGCTTTCGGTTTTCTAAAATTTCAATTGGCTGAATAGTTCAATTTAGATCGCATGTATTCATGGTTAGCCTGCTCGCTGCAGGACTGGGTAATATTGCGAAATTGAAAAATTAGCATATTTTCCTGCGTGGTTATAGAAGTGCTGACATGAATTCATGACTTCTGGGAAAAATCAAGGAGTAGCTCTATACCTTGACATAATAACGTTAACTGATTTGAAAATTAAATTTGAAAAACTAGTCTATTGAGATTGCTTTTTGATTTTTGTTTTCAATGTCTGTAAGAAGTACCCGATGTCTTTAGCGGATATTTTGGGAAAAATATACTGCGCCTCAATCGCAAGAATCTCATGATTACACGAATTCACGTGATAGAATATAATAGGTTGATGTCTCTCTCTGGTCGCTATCGGTTTTCTAAAATTTCAATTCGCTAAACAGTTCAATTTAGATCGCATGTATTCATAGATAGCCTGCTCGCTGCAGGACTAGGTAATATTGCGAAATTGAAAAATTAGCATATTTTGCTGCGTGGTTATAGGAGTGCTAAAATGATCTCATGACTCCTGGGAAAAATCAAGGGATGGCCCTATATATTGACATTATAACCTTAATTGATTTGAAAATTTAATTCGAAGAGTTATTCGATTGAGATTGCATTTTGATTGTTGTTTTCAATGTCTGTAAAAAATACCTGATGTCATCAGATGATATTTCGAGGAAAATATAATGCGCTCCAATCGCAAGAATTTCATGATTACACGAAGTCACGTGATATAATATAATAGGTTGATTTCTGTCTATGTTCGCTTTCGGTTTTTTAAATTTCAATTGGCTGAACAGTTTAATATAGATCGCATGTATTTATGAATAACTTGCTCGCTGCAGGACTGGGTAATATTGTGAGATTAAAAAATCAGCATATTTTGCTGCGTGGTTGTAGGAGTGCTAAAATGATCTCATGACTCCTGGGAAAAATCAAGGAATGGCTCTATATATAGACCTTATAACGTTAATTGATTCCAAAATTTAATTCGGAAAGTTATTCTATTGAGATTTTATTTTGATTAATGTTTTCAATGTCTGAAAGAAATACCTGATGTCTTTAGCGGATATTTCGGGAAGAATATAATGCGCCCCAATCGCAAGAATCTCATGATTACACGAATTCACGTGATAGAATATAATAGGTTGATTTCTGTCTCTGTTCGCTTTCGGTTTTTTAAAATTTCAATTCGCTGAACAGTTCAATTTAGATCGCATGTCTTCATGAATAACTTGCTCGCTGCAGGACTGGGTAATATTGTGAGATAAAAAAACAGCATATTTTGCTGCGTGGTTATAGGAGTGCTAAAATGATCTCATGACTCCTGGGAAAAATCAAGGAATGGCTCTATATATTGACATAATAACCTTAATTGATTTGAAAATTTAATTTGAAAAACTATTCCATTGAGATTGCATTTTGATTGATGTTTTCAATGTCTGTAAGAAATACCTGATGTCTTCAGATGATATTTCGTGAGAAATATACTGCGCCCCAATCGCAAGAATCTCATGATTACACGAATTCACGTGATAGAATATAATAGGTTGATGTCTGCCTCTTTTCGCTTTCGGTTTTCTAAAATTTCAATTGGCTGAATAGTTCAATTTAGATCGCATGTATTCATGGTTAGCCTGCTCGCTGCAGGACTGGGTAATATTGCGAAATTGAAAAATTAGCATATTTTCCTGCGTGGTTATAAAAGTGCTAAAATGATCTCATGACTTCTGAAGAAATCAAGGAATGGCTCTATATATTGACATAATAACGTTCATTGATTTGAAAATTCAATACGAAAAGTTATTCGATTGAGATTGCATTTTGATTGTTGTTTCAATGTCTGTAAAAAATAACGGATGTCATCAGATGATATTTCGAGGAAAATATACTGCGCCCGAATCGCAAGAATCTCAAGATTACACGAATTCATGTAATAGAATATGAGAGGTTGATATCTGTCTCTGTTCGCTTTCGGTTTTTTAAAATTTCAATTGGCTGAACAGTTCAATTTAGATCGCATGTATAAATGGATAACCTGCCCGCTACAGGACTGGGTAATATTGTGAGATTAAAAAATCAGCATATTTTGCTGCGTGGTTATAGGAGTGCTGAAATGATCTCATGACTCCTGGGAAAAATCAAGGAATGGCTCTATATATTGACATCAAAACGTTAACTGATTTGAAAATTCAATTTGAAAAACTATTCTATTGAGATTGCATTTCGATTGATGTTTTCAATGTCTCTAAGAAATTCCTGATGTCGTGAGATGATATTTAGGGAAAAATATACTGCGCCCCAATCGCAAGAATCTCATGATTACACGAATTCATGTAATAGAATATGAGAGGTTGATTTCTGTCTCTGTTCGCTTTCGGTTTTTTAAAATTTCAATTTGCTGAATAGTTTAATTTAGATCTCATGTATTCATGGATAACCTGCTCGCTGCAGGACTGGGTAATATTGTGAGATTGAAAAATCAGCATATCTTGCTGCGTGGTTATGAGAGTGCTAAAATGATCTCATGACTCCTGGGAACAATCAAGGAATAGCTCTATATATTATCATTATAACCTTAATTGATTTGAAAATTTGATTCGAAAAGTTATTTTATTAAGATTGCATTTTGATTGTTGTTTTCAAAGTCTGTAAGAAGTACCTGATGTCTTTAGCGGATATTTAGGGAACAATATACGGCGCCTCAATCGCAAGAATCTCATGATTACACGAATTCATGTAATAGAATATGAGAGGTTGATTTCTGTCTCTGTTCGCTTTCGCTTTTTTAAAATTTCAATCGGCTAAATAGTTCAATTGAGATCGCACGTATTCATTGATAAACTGCTCGCTGCAGGACTGGGTAAGATTGTGAGATTGAAAAATCAGCATATTTTGCTGCGTGGTAATGAGTGTGCTAAAATTATCTCATGACTCCTGGGAACAATCAAGGAATAGCTCTATATATTGACATTATAACCTTAATTGATTTGAAAATTTAATTCGAAGAGTTATTCGATTGAGATTGCATTTTGATTGTTGTTTTCAATGTCTGTAAAAAATACCTGATGTCATCAGATGATATTTCGAGGAAAATATAATGCGCTCCAATCGCAAGAATTTCATGATTACACGGAGTCACGTGATATAATATAATAGGTTGATTTCTGTCTATGTTCGCTTTCGGTTTTTTAAATTTCAATTGGCTGAACAGTTTAATTTAGATCGCATGTATTCATGAATAACTTGCTCGCAGCAGGACTGGGTAATATTGTGAGATTAAAAAATCAGCATATTTTGCTGCGTGGTTGTAGGAGTGCTAAAATGATCTCATGACTCCTGGGAAAATTCAAGGAATGGCTCTATGTATAGACCTAATAACGTTAATTGATTCCAAAATTTAATTCGAAAAGTTATTCTATTGAGATTTCATTTTGATTGATGTTTTCAATGTCTGTAAGAAATACCTGATGTCTTCAGATGATATTTTGGAAAAAATATACTGCGCCCCAATCGCAAGAATCTCATGATTACACGAATTCACGTGATAGAATATAATAGGTTGATGTCTGTCTCTGTTCGCTTCCGGTTTTCTAAAATTTCAATTGGTTGGATAGTTCAATTTAGATCGCATGTATTCATGGATAGCCTGCTCGCTCCAGGACTTGGTAATATTGCAAAATTGAAAAAGCAGCATATTTTGCTGCGTGGTTACAATAGTGCTGAAACAAATTCATGACTACTGGGAAAAATCAAGGAGTAGCTCTATACCTTGACATAATAACGTTGATTCATTTAAAAATTAATTCGAAAAGTTAATTTATCGAGATTGCATTTTGATTGTTGTTTTCAATGTCTGTAAGAAGTACCTGATGTCTTTAGCGGATATTTCGGGAAAAATATACTGCGCCCCAATCGCAAGAATCTCATGATTACACGAATTCACGTGATAGAATATAATAGGTTGATTTCTGTCTCTGTTCGCTTTCGGTTTTTTAAAATTTCAATTGGCTGAACAGTTCAATTTAGATCGCATGTATTCATAGATAGCCTGCTCGCTGCAGGACTAGGTAATATTGCGAAATTGAAAAATTAGCATATTTTCCTGCGTGGTTATAAAAGTGCTAAAATGATCTCATGACTTCTGAAGAAATCAAGGAATGGCTCTATATATTGACATAATAACGTTCATTGATTTGAAAATTCAATACGAAAAGTTATTCGATTGAGATTGCATTTTGATTGTTGTTTCAATGTCTGTAAAAAATAACGGATGTCATCAGATGATATTTCGAGGAAAATATACTGCGCCCGAATCGCAAGAATCTCAAGATTACACGAATTCATGTAATAGAATATGAGAGGTTGATATCTGTCTCTGTTCGCTTTCGGTTTTTTAAAATTTCAATTGGCTGAACAGTTCAATTTAGATCGCATGTATAAATGGATAACCTGCCCGCTACAGGACTGGGTAATATTGTGAGATTAAAAAATCAGCATATTTTGCTGCGTGGTTATAGGAGTGCTAAAATGATCTCATGACTTCCGGGAAAAATCAAGGAATGGCTCTATATATTGACATAATAACGTTCATTGATTTGAAAATTCAATTCGAAAAGTTATTCGATTGAGATTGCATTTTGATTGTTGTTTCAATGTCTGTAAAAAATACTTGATGTCATCAGATGATATTTCGAGGAAAATATACTGCGCCCGAATCGCAAGAATCTCATGATTACACTAATTCACGTGATAGAATATAAAAGGTTGATGTCTGTCTCTGTTCGCTTCCGGTTTTTTAAATTTTAATTGGCTGCATAGTTCAATTTAGATCGCATGTATTCATATATAGCCTGCTCGCTGCAGGACTGGATAATGTTGTGAGATTAAAAAATCAGCATATTTTGCTGCGTGGTTATGGGAGTGCTAAAATGATCTCATGACTTCCGGGAAAAATCAAGGAATTGCTTCATATATTGACATAATAACGTTCATTGATTTAAAAATTCAATTCGAAAAGTTATTTTATTGAGATTGCATTTTGATTGTTGTTTTCAATGTCTGTAAGAAGTATCTGATGTCTTTAGCGGATATTTCGTGAAAAATATACTGCGCCCGAATCGCAAGAATCTCATGATTACACTAATTCACGTGATAGAATATAATAGGTTGATTTCTGTCTCTGTTCGCTTTCGGTTTTTTAAAATTTCAATTGGCTGAACAGTTCAATTTAGATCGCATGTATTAATGGATAACCTGCCCGCCACAGGACTGGGTAATATTGTGAGATTAAAAAATCAGCATATTTTGCTGCATGGTTATAAGAGTGCTGAACCGAATTCATGACTCCTGGGAAAAGTCAAGGAGTAGCTCTATACCTTGACATAATAACGTTAATTGATTTGAAAATTTAATCCGAAAAGTTATTTTATTGAGATTGCATTTTGATTGTTGTTTTCAATGTCTGTAAGAAGTATCTGATGTCTTTAGCGGATATTTCCTGAAAAATATACTGCGCCTCAATCGCAAGAATCTCATGATTACACGGATCCATGTAATAGAATATGAGAGGTTGATTTCTGTCTCTGTTCGCTTTCGGTTTTTTAAAATTTCAATTGGCTGAACAGTTCAATTTAGATCGCATGTATTCATGAATAACTTGCTCGCTGCAGGACTGGCTAATATTGTGAGATTAAAAAATCAGCATATTTTGCTGCGTGGTTATAGAAGTGCTGAAATGCTCTCATGACTCCTGGGAAAAATCAAGGAATGGCTCTATATATACAGATCTAATAACGTTAATTGGTTCCAAAATATAATTCGAAAAGTTATTCTATTCAGATTGCATTTTGATTGTCTTTTTCAATGTCTGTAAGAAATACCTGATGTCTTTAGATGATATTTCGTGAAAAAAATACTGCGCCTCAATCGCAAGAATCTCATGATTACACGAATTCACGTGATAGAATATAATAGGTTGATTTCTGTCTCTGTTCGCTTTCGGTTTTTTAAAATTTCAATTGGATGCACAGTTCAATTCAGATCGCATGTATTTATGAATAACCTGCCTGCTACAGGACTTAGTGATATTGCAAAATTGAAATCAGCATATTTTGCTGCGTGGTTATAAGAGTGCTGAAACAAGTTCATGACTCCTGGGAAAAATCAAGGAGTAGCTCGATACCTTGACATAATAATGTTAATTGATTTAAAAATTCAATTCGAAAAGTTATTCGATTGAGATTGCATTTTGATTGTTGTTTTTAATGTCTGGAAAAAATACCTGATGTCATCAGATGATATTTCAAGAAATATATACTGCGCCCTAATCGCAAGAATTTCATGATTACACGAATTCACGTGATAGAATATAAGAGGTTGCTTTCCGTATCTATTCGCTTTCGGTTATTTCGAATTTTAATTCGCTGAAAAGTTAAAATTAGATCGCAAGTATTCATGGATAACCTGATCGCTACAGGACTTGGTAATACCGCAAAATTGAAAAATTTGCATATTTTGCTGCGTGGTTATAAAAGTGCTGACATAAATTCATGACTTCTGGTAAAAATCAAGGAGTAGCTCTATACCTTGACATAATAACGTTAACTGATTTGAAAATTAAATTTGAAAAACTAGTCTATTGAGATTGCATTTTGATTTTTGTTTTCAATGTCTGTAAGACGTACCCGATGTCTTTAGCGGATATTTTGGGAAAAATATACTGCGCCTCAATCGCAAGAATCTCATGATTACACGAATTCACGTGATAGAATATAATAGGTTGATGTCTGTCTCTGTTCGCTATCGGTTTTCTAAAATTTCAATTCGCTAAACAGTTCAATTTAGATCGCATGTATTCATAGATAGCCTGCTCGCTGCAGGACTAGGTAATATTGCGAAATTAAAAAATTAGCATATTTTGCTGCGTGGTTATAGGAGTGCTAAAATGATCTCATGACTCCTGGGAAAAATCAAGGGATGGCTGTATATATTGACATAATAACCTTAATTGATTTGAAAATTCAATTCGAAAAGTTATTCGATTGAGATTGCATTTTGATTGTTGTTTTCAATGTCTGTAAGAAGTATCTGATGTCTTTCGCGGATATTTCAAGAAAAATATACTGCGCCTCAATCGCAGAAATCTCATGATTACACGAATTTATGTAATAGAATACGAGAGGTTGATTTCTGTCTCTGTTCGCTTTTGGTTTTTTAAAATTTCAATTCGCTGAACAGTTCAATTTAGATCGCATGTCTTCATGAATAACTTGCTCGCTGCAGGACTGGGTAATATTGTGAGATTAAAAAATCAGCATATTTTGCTGCGTGGTTATAAGAGTGCTAAAATGATCTCATGACTCCTGGGAAAAATCAAGGAATGGCTCTATATATTGACATAATAACGTTCATTGATTTGAAAATTCAATTCGAAAAGTTATTCGATTGAGATTGCATTTTGATTGTTGTTTTCAATGTCTGTAAGAAGTACCTGATGTCTTTAGCGGGTATTTCGGGAAAAATATACTGCGCCTCAATCGCAAGAATCTCATGATTACACGAATTCATGTAATAGAATATGAGAGGTTGATTTCTGTCTCTGTTCGCTTTCGATTTATTAAAATTTCAATTTGCTGAACAGTTCAATTTAGATCGCATGTATTCATGAAGAACTTGCTCGCTGCAGGACTGCGTAATATTGTAAGATTAGAAAATCAGCATATTTTGCTGCGTGGTTATAGAAGTGCTGAAATGATCTCATGACTCCTGGGAAAAATCAAGGAATGGCTCTATATATTGACATAAAAACGTTAACTGATTTGAAAATTTAATTTGAAAAACTATTCTATTGAGATTGCATTTTGATTGATGTTTTCAATGTCTCTAAGAAATTCCTGATGTCGTCAGATGATATTTAGGGAAAAATATACTGCGCCCCAATCGCAAGAATATCATGATTACACGAATTCACGTGATAGAATATAAGAGGTTGATTTCTGTCTCTGTTCGCTTTCGGTTTTTTAAAATTTCAATTGGCTGGATAGTTCAATTTGGTTCGCATGTTTTCATGAATAACTTGCTCGTTGCAGGACTGAGTAATATTGTTAGATTGAAAAATCAGCTTATTTTGCTGCGTGGTTATGAGAGTGCTAAAATGATCTCATGACTCCTGGGAAAAATCAAGGAATGGCTCTATATATTGACATAATAACCTTAATTGATTTGAAAATTCAATTCGAAAAGTTATTCGATTAAGATTGCATTTTGATTGCTGTTTTCAATGTCTGTAAGAAATACCTGATGTCTTTGGCACATACTCCGGGAAAAATATACTGCGCCTCAATCGCAAGAATCTCAAGATTACACGAATTCATGTAATAGAATATGAGAGGTTGATTTCTGTCTCTGTTCGCTTTCAATTCTTTCAAATTCCAATTGGCTTAACAGTTCAATTTAAATAGCATGTATTCATGAATAACTTGCTCGCTGCAGGAGTGGGTAATATTGCGAAATTGAAAAATTAGCATATTTTGCTGTGTGGTTATAAGAGTGCTAAAATGATCTCATGACTCCCGGGGAAATCAAGGAATGGCTCTATACATTGACATAATAACGTTAATTGATTTAAAAATTCAATTCGAAAAGTTATTCGATTGAGATTGCCTTTTGATTGTTGTTTTCAATGTCTGTAAGAAGTACCTGATGTCTTTAGCGGATATCTCGGTAAAAATATACTGCGCCCCAATCGCAAGAATCTCATGATTACACGAATTCATGTAATAGAATAAGAGAGGTTGATTTCTGTCTCTGTTTGCTTTCGGTTATTAAAAATTTCAATTTGCTGAATAGTTAAATTTAGATCGCATGAACTCATGAATAACCTGCTCGCTACAGGACTTGGTAATATCGCAAAATTGAAAAATTAGCATATTTATCTGCGTGGTTATAAGAGTGCTGACATAAATTCATGACTTTCAGGAAAAATCAAGGAATAGCTCTATACCTTGACATCATAACGTTAATTAATTGAAAAATTCAATTCGAAAAGTTATTTTATTGAGATTGCATTTTGATTGTTCTTTTTAATGTCTGTAAGAAATACCTGATGTCTTTAGCCGATATTTCGGGAAAAATATACTGCGCCTCAATCGCAAGAATCTCATGATTACACTAATTCCCGTGATAGAATATGATAGGTTGATGTCTGTCTCTGTTCGCTTTCGGTTTTCTAAAATTTTAATTAGCTGCGTAGTTCAATTTAGATCGCATGTATTCATGGATAGCCTGCTCGCTGCAGGACTGGGTAATATTGCGAAATTGAAAAATTAGCATATTTTGCTGCGTGGTTATAGGAGTGCTAAAATGATCTCATGACTCCCGGGAAAAATCAAGGAATGGCTCTATATATTGTCATAATAACGTTAATTGGTGTGAAAATTCAATTCGAAAAGTTATTCGATTGAGATTGCATTTTGATTGTTGTTTTTAATGTCTGTAAAAAATACCTGATGTCATCAGATGATATTTCGAGGAAAATATACTGCGCCCTAATCGCAAGAATTTCATGATTACACGAATTCACGTGATAAAATATAAGAGGTTGCTTTCCGTATCTATTTGCTTTCGGTTATTTCAAATTTTAATTCGCTGAAAAGTTAAATTTAGATCGCAAGTATTCATGGATAACCTGCTCGCTACAGGACTTGGTAATATCGCAAAATTGAAAAATTAGCATATTTTGCTGCGTGGTTATAAAAGTGCTGACATAAATTCATGACTTCTGGGAAAAATCAAGGATTAGCTCTATACCTTGACATCATAAAGTTAATTAATTAAAAAATTCAATTCGAAAAGTTATTTTATTGAGATTGCATTTTGATTGTTGTTTCCAATGTCTCTAAGAAATACCTGATGTCTTAAGCGGATATTTCGCGAAAAATATACTGCGCCTGAATCGCAAGCATCTCATGATTACACTAATTCACGTGATAGAATATAATAGGTTGATTTCTGTCTCTGTTCGCTTTTGGATTTTTAAAATTTCAATTGGCTGCACAGTTCAATTCAGATCGCATGTATTTATGAATAACCTGCACGCTACAGGACTTGGTAATATTGCAAAATTAAAAAATCAGCATATTTTGCTGCGTGGTTATAAGAGTGCTGAAACACGTTCATGACTCCTGGGAAAAATCAAGGAGTAGCTCTATACCTTGACATAATAACGTTAATTGATTTGAAAATTTAATTCGAACAGTTATTCTATTGAGATTGAATTTTGATTGTCTTTTTCAATGTCTGTAAGAAATACCTGATGTCTTCAGATGATATTTCGTGAAAAATACCAGGTGTACTTCTAAGTAATTTCCGGTTTTTTCAATGGATGGCGTTCTGTTTTGTACCGCTGTTAGTAACAGATACCATATGTCATTTTGTTCAGTCATATCGAGTGCTTGAACTGCGTTGACATTTTCTCGAAAAAATCTTCCAGTAAGTTTTTATTGCGCTGCAAAAATGTCGAATTTTGTACCGAATTTTGAGCATATGCGCCATGCATTGCTTTTCATGTTCAATCAGGGGAATAAAGTGTCCGAGAGCCACTGTGCGCTTGTGGAAGTTTATGGTGATCGTGCATTAACACTTCGAACATGTGAAACGTGGTTTCGACAGTTCAAAAATGGAGATTTCGACCTGAACGACGCCGCACGCTCCGGCAAGCGAAAATCGATCGATGACGCCGAATTGCAAGCATTATTAGATGAAGACAACACGCAAACGCAACGACAGCTTGCAGATGCGTTGGGAGTTCAACAGCAAGCAATTTCCAAACGTCTGCGAGCCATGGGAAAAATTCAGAAACGTGGAAAGAGGGTGCCCCATGAACTGACCGAGAGACAAATGGAGAATCGAAAAGTGACCTGTGAAATGCTGCTTCAACGATACAAAGGAAAGTCTTTCCTGCATCGTATTGTTACTGGTGATGAAAAGTGGATTTTCCTGGAGAACCCTAAGCGCAACAAATCGTGGGTGAGTCCAGGTGAAGCATCGACATCGACGGCACGGCCAAATCGTTACGGTCGGAAGGTCATGCTGTGTGTGTGGCGGGACCAGTCCGGTGTTATATACTTTGAACTGCTGAAACCTGGTGAAACTGTGAATGCCGTTCGCTACAAACAGCAAATGAAAGATTTGAGCCGAGCCATTGTGGAAAACCGACCAGAATATCAACAACGACAGAAGAAGGTGATTTTGCTCCACGACAATGCGCCGTCGCGTAAGTCGAAAGTCGTTCGTGACACGCTGGAAAGGCTCAAGTGGGAAGTGCTTGATCATGCGGCTTACTCACCAGACCTGGCGCCATCCGACTACCACCTCTTTGCCTCGTTGGGCCATGCCCTTTCTGAGCAGCACTTCGACTCGTACGAAAATGTACGAAGATGGCTCACCGAGTGGTTCACCTCCAGAGGCAATGATTTTTACTGGCGTGGTATCCACAATTTACCAGAAAGGTGGGAAAAATGTGTAGAAAGCGATGGAAAATACTTTGAATAAAATAAAGGTTACGATTTTTTCGGAATTATGTGTTTTATTTGCAAAAAAACCGGAAATTAATTAGGAGTACACCTGGTATACTGCGCCCCAATCGCAAGAATCTCATGATTACACGAATTCACGTGATAGAATATAATAGGTTGACTTCTGTCTCTGTTCGCTTTCGGTTTTTTAAAATTTCAATTGGCTGAATAGTTAAATTTAAATCGCATGTATTCATCGATAGCCTGCTCGCTGCAGGACTAGGTAATATTGCGAAATTGAAAAATTAGCATATTTTGCTGCGTGGTTATAAAAGTGCTAAAATTATCTCATGACTTCTGAAGAAATCAAGGAATGGCTCTATATATTGACGTAATAACCTGTATTGATTTGAAAATTCAATTCGAAAAGTTATTCGACTGAGATTGCATTTTGATTGTCGTTTTCAATGTCTGTAAAAAATACCTGATGTCATCAGATGATATTTCGAGGAAAATATACTGCGCCCCAATCGCAAGAATTTCATGATTACACGAATTCACGTGATAGAATATAAGAGGTTGATTTCTGTCTCTGTTCGCTTTCGGTTATTAAAAATTTCAATTCGCTGAATAGTTAAATTTAGATCGCAAGTATTCATGGATAACCTGCTCGCTACAGGACTTGGTAATATCGCAAAATTGAAAAATTAGCATATTTTGCTGCGTGGTTATAAAAGTGCTGACATAAATTCATGACTTCTAGGAAAAATCAAGGATTAGCTCTATACCTTGACATCATAACGTTAATTAATTAAAAAATTCAATTCGAAAAGTTATTTTATTGAGATTGCATTTTGATTGTTGTTTCCAATGTCTGTAAGAAATACCTGATGTCTTCATACGATATTTCGGGAAAAATATACTGCGCCCCAATCGCAAGAATCTCATGATTACACGAATTCACGTTATAGAATATAAGAGGTTGATTTCTGTCTCTGTTCGCTTTCGGTTTTTTAAAATTTCAATTTGCTGAATAGTTCAATTCAGATCGCATGTATTCATGGATAGCCTGCTCGCTGCAGGACTAGGTAATATTGCGAAATTGGAAAATTAGCATATTTTGCTGCGTAGTTATAAAAGTGCTAAAATGATCTCATGACTTCTGAAGAAATCAAGAAATGGCTCTATATATTGACATAATAAGCTTAATTGATTTGAAAATTCAATTCAAAAAGTTATTCGACTGAGATTGCATTTTGATTGTCGTTTTCAATGTCTGTAAAAAATACCTGATGTCATCAGATGATATTTCGAGGAAAATATACTGCGCCCCAATCGCAAGAATTTCATGATTACACGAATTCACGTGATAGAATATAAGATGTTGATTTCCGTATCTGTTCGCTTTCGGTTATTTAAAATGTTAATTCGCTGAATAGTTAAATTTAGATCGCAAGTATTTATGGATAACCTACCCGCTACAGGACTTGGTAATATTGCAAAATTGGAAAATCATCATATTTCGCTGCGTGATTACAAGAATGCTGAAACAAATTCATGACTCCTGGGAAAAATCAAGGAGTAGCTCTATACCTTGACATAATAACGTTAATTGATTTGAAAATTTAATTCGAAAAGTTATTTTATTGAGATTGCATTTTGATTGTTGTTTTCAATGTCTGTAAGAAGTACCTGATGTCTTTAGCGGATATTTCGGGAAAAATATACTGCGCCTCAATCGCAAGAATCTCATGATTACACGAATTCATGTAATAGAATATGAGAGGTTGATTTCTGTCTCTGTTCGCTTTTGGTTTTTTGAAATTTCAATTGGCTGAACAGTTCAATTTAGATCGCATGTATTCATGAAGAACTTGCTCGCTGCAGGACTGGGTAATATTGTGAGATTAAAAAATCAGCATATTTTGCTACGTGGTTATAGGAGTGCTGAAATGATCTCATGACTCCTGGGAACAATCAAGGAATAGCTCTCTATATTATCATTATAACCTTAATTGATTTGAAAATTTAATTCGAAAAGTTATTTTATTAAGATTGCATTTTGATTGTTGTTTTCAATGTCTGTAAGAAGTACCTGATGTCTTTAGCGGATATTTAGGGAACAATATACGGCGCCTCAATCGCAAGAATCTCATGATTACACGAATTCATGTAATAGAATATGAGAGGTTGATTTCTGTCTCTGTTCGCTTTCGGTTTTTTAAAATTTCAATTGGCTAAATGGTTCAATTGAGATCGCACGTATTCATTGATAACCTGCTCGCTGCAAGACTGGGTAAGATTGTGAGATTGAAAAATCAGCATATTTTGCTGCGTGGTAATGAGTGTGCTAAAATTATCTCATGAATCCTGGGAACAATCAAGGAATAGCTCTCTATATTATCATTATAACCTTAATTGATTTGAAAATTTAATTCGAAAAGTTATTTTATTAAGATTGCATTTTGATTGTTGTTTTCAATGTCTGTAAGAAGTACCTGATGTCTTTAGCGGATATTTAGGGAACAATATACGGCGCCTCAATCGCAAGAATCTCATGATTACACGAATTCATGTAATAGAATATGAGAGGTTGATTTCTGTCTCTGTTCGCTTTTGGTTTTTTGAAATTTCAATTGGCTGAACAGTTCAATTTAGATCGCATGTATTCATGAAGAACTTGCTCGCTGCAGGACTGGGTAATATTGTGAGATTAAAAAATCAGCATATTTTGCTACGTGGTTATAGGAGTGCTGAAATGATCTCATGACTCCTGGGAAAAATCAAGGAATGGCTCTATATATTGACATAATAACGTTAACTGATTTGAAAATTCAATTTGAAAAACTATTCTATTGAGATTGCATTTTGATTGATGTTTTCAATTTCTGTGCAAAATACCTGAAGTCTTCAGATGATATTTCGGGAAAAATATAATGCGCCCCAATCGCAAGAATCTCATGATTACACGAATTCACGTGATAGAATATAATAGGTTGATGTCTGTCTCTGTTCGCTTTCGGTTTTCTAAAATTTTAATTGGCTGCATAGTTCAATTTAGATCGCATGTATTAATGGATAGCCTGCTCGCTGCAGGACTAAGAAATATTGCGAAAATGAAAAGTTAGCATATTTTGCTGCGTGGTTATAGGAGTGCTAAAATGATCTCATGACTCCCGGGAAAAATCAAGGAATGGCTCTATATATTGTCATAATAACGTTAATTGGTGTGAAAATTCAATTCGAAAAGTTATTCGATTAAGATTGCATTTTGATTGTTGTTTTTAATGTCTGTAAAAAATACCTGATGTCATCAGATGATATTTCGAGGAAAATATACTGCGCCCTAATCGCAAGAATTTCATGATTACACGAATTCACGTGATAAAATATAAGAGGTTGCTTTCCGTATCTATTTGCTTTCGGTTATTTCAAATTTTAATTCGCTGAAAAGTTAAAATTAGATCGCAAGTATTCATGGATAACCTGCTCGCTACAGGACTTGGTAATATCGCAAAATTGAAAAATTAGCATATTTTGCTGCGTGGTTATAAAAGTGCTGACATAAATTCATGACTTCTGGGAAAAATCAAGGATTAGCTCTATACCTTGACATCATAAAGTTAATTAATTAAAAAATTCAATTCGAAAAGTTATTTTATTGAGATTGCATTTTGATTGTTGTTTCCAATGTCTCTAAGAAATACCTGATGTCTTAAGCGGATATTTCGCGAAAAATATACTGCGCCTGAATCGCAAGCATCTCATGATTACACTAATTCACGTGATAGAATATAATAGGTTGATTTCTGTCTCTGTTCGCTTTTGGATTTTTAAAATTTCAATTGGCTGAACAGTTCAATTTAGATAGCATGTATTCATGAATAACTTGCTCGCTGCAGGACTGGGTAATATTGTGAGATTAAAAAATCAGCATATTTTGCTGCGTAGTTATAGGAGTGCTAAAATGATCTCATGACTCCTAAGAAAAATCAAGGAATAGCTCTATATATAGACCTAATAACGTTAATTGATTCCAAAATTTAATTCGAAAAGTTATTCTATTGAGATTTTATTTTGATTGATGTTTTCAATGTCTGTAAGAAATACCTGATGTCTTCAGATGACATTTCGGAAAAAATATACTGCGCCCCAATCGCAAGAATCTCATAATTACACGAATTCACGTGATAGAATATAATAGGTTGATTTCTGTCTCTGTTCGCTTTCGGTTTTTTGAAATTTCAATTCGCTGAACATTTCAATTCAGATCGCATGTATTTATGAATAACTTGCTCGCTGCAGGACTGGGTAATATTGTGAGATTCAAAAATCAGCATATTTTGCTGCGTTGTTATAGGAGTGCTAAAATGATCTTATGACTCCCGGGGAAAATCAAGGAATAGCTCTATATATTGACATAATAACGTTAATTGATTTGAAAATTCAATTCGAAAAGTTATTCGATTGAGATTGCATTTTGATTGTCTTTTTCAATGTCTGTAAGAAATACCTGATGTCATCAGATGATATTTCGAGGAAAATATACTGCGCCCCAATCGCAAAAATCTCATGATTACACGAATTCACGTGATAGAATATAATAGGTTGATTTCTGTCTATGTTCGCTTTCGGTTTATCAAAATTTCAATTCGCTGAACAGTTCAATTTAGATCGCATGTCTTCATGAATAACTTGCTCGCTGCAGGACTGGGTAATATTGTGAGATTAAAAACTCAGCATATCTTGCTGCGTGGTTATGAGAGTGCTAAAATGATCTCATGACTCCTGGGAACAATCAAGGAATAGCTCTCTATATTATCATTATAACCTTAATTGATTTGAAAATTTAATTCGAAAAGTTATTTTATTAAGATTGCATTTTGATTGTTGTTTTCAATGTCTGTAAGAAGTACCTGATGTCTTTAGCGGATATTTAGGGAACAATATACGGCGCCTCAATCGCAAGAATCTCATGATTACACGAATTCATGTAATAGAATATGAGAGGTTGATTTCTGTCTCTGTTCGCTTTCGGTTTTTTAAAATTTCAATTGGCTAAATGGTTCAATTGAGATCGCACGTATTCATTGATAACCTGCTCGCTGCAGGACTGGGTAAGATTGTGAGATTGAAAAATCAGCATATTTTGCTGCGTGGTAATGAGTGTGCTAAAATTATCTCATGACTCCTGGGAACAATCAAGGAATAGCTCTATATATTGACATTATAACCTTAATTGATTTGAAAATTTAATTCGAAAGTTATTCGATTGAGATTGCATTTTGATTGTTGTTTTCAATGTCTGTAAAAAATACCTGATGTCATCAGATGATATTTCGAGGAAAATATAATGCGCTCCAATCGCAAGAATTTCATGATTACACGAAGTCACGTGATATAATATAATAGGTTGATTTCTGTCTATGTTCGCTTTCGGTTTTTTAAATTTCAATTGGCTGAACAGTTTAATTTAGATCGCATGTATTCATGAATAACTTGCTCGCTGCAGGACTGGGTCATATTGTGAGATTAAAAAATCAGCATATTTTGCTGCGTGGTTGTAGGAGTGCTAAAATGATCTCATGACTCCTGGGAAAAATCAAGGAATGGCTCTATATATAGACCTAATAACGTTAATTGATTCCAAAATTTAATTCGAAAAGTTATTCTATTGAGATTTTATTTTGATTGATGTTTTCAATGTCTGTAAGAAATACCTGATGTCTTCAGATGATATTTCGGAAAAAATATACTGCGCCCCAATCGCAAGAATCTCATGATTACACGAATTCACGTGATAGAATATAATAGGTTAATGTCTGTCTCTGTTCGCTTCCGGTTTTCTAAAATTTCAATTGGTTGAATAGCTCAATTTAGATCGCATGTATTCATGGATAGCCTGCTCGCTGCAGGACTTGGTAATATTGCAAAATTGAAAAAGCAGCATATTTTGCTGCGTGGTTACAATAGTGCTAGAACAAATTCATGACTCCTGGGAAAAATCAAGGAGTAGCTCTATACCTTGACATAATAACGTTAATTGATTTGAAAATTTAATTCGAAAAGTTATTTTATTGAGATTGTATTTTGATTGTTGTTTTCAATGTCTGTAAGAAGTACCTGATGTCTTTAGCTGATATTTCGGGAAAAATATACTGCGCCCCAATCGCAAGAATCTCATGATTACACGAATTCACGTAATAGAATATAATAGGTTGATTTCTGTCTCTGTTCGCTTTCGGTTTTTTAAAATTTCAATTCGCTGAACAGTTCAATTTAGATCGCATGTCTTCATGAATAACTTGCTCGCTGCAGGACTGGGTAATATTGTGAGATTAAAAAATCAGCATATTTTGTTGCGTGGTTATAGGAGTGCTAAAATGATCTCATGACTTCCGGGAAAAATCAAGGAATAGCTCTATATATTGACATAATAACGTTAACTGATTTGAAAATTTAATTTGAAAAACTATTCTATTGAGATTGCATTTTGATTGAAGTTTTCAATTTCTGTAAGAAATACCTGATGTCTTCATATGATATTTCGGGAAAAATATACTGCGCCCCAATCGCAAGAATCTCATGATTACACGAATTCACGTGATAGAATATAATAGGTTGATTTCTGTCTCTGTTCGCTTTCGGTTTTTGAAAATTTCAATTGTCTGAATAGTTAAATTTAGATCGCATGTATTCATAGATAGCCATCTCGCTGCAGGACTAGGTAATATTGCGAAATTGTAAAATTAGCATATTTTGCTGCGTGGTTATAAAAGTGCTAAAATGATCTCATGACTTCTGAAGAAATCAAGGAATGGCTCTATATATTGACATAATAACGTCTATTGATTTGAAAATTCAATACGAAAAGTTATTCGATTGAGATTGCATTTTGATTGTTGTTTCAATGTCTGTAAAAAATACCTGATGTCATCAGATGATATTTCGAGGAAAATATACTGCGCCCGAATCGCAAGAATCTCAAGATTACACGAATTCATGTAATAGAATATGAGAGGTTGATATCTGTCTCTGTTCGCTTTCGGTTTTTTAAAATTTCAATTGGCTGAACAGTTCAATTTAGATCGCATGTATAAATGGATAACCTGCCCACTACAGGACTGGGTAATATTGTGAGATTAAAAAATCAGCATATTTTGCTGCGTGGTTATAGGAGTGCTAAAATGATCTCATGACTTCCGGGAAAAATCGAGGAATTGCTCTATATATTGACATAATAACGTTCATTGATTTGAAAATTCAATTCGAAAAGTTATTCGATTGAGATTGCATTTTGATTGTTGTTTCAATGTCTGTAAAAAAAACTTTATGTCATCAGATGATATTTCGAGGAAAATATACTGCGCCCGAATCGCAAGAATCTCATGATTACACTTATTCACGTGATAGAATATAAAAGGTTGATGTCTGTCTCTGTTCGCTTCCGGTTTTTTAAATTTTAATTGGCTGCATAGTTCAATTTAGATCGCATGTATTCATATATAGCCTGCTCGCTGCAGGACTGGGTAATGTTGTGAGATTCAAAAATCAGCATATTTTGCTGCGTGGTTATGGGAGTGCTTAAATGATCTCATGACTTCCGGGAAAAATCAAGGAATTGCTTCATATATTGACATAATAACGTTCATTGATTCAAAAATTCAATTCGAAAAGTTATTCGATTGAGATTGCATTTTGATTGTTGTTTCAATGTCTGTAAAAAATACCTGATGTCATCAGATGATATTTCGAGGAAAATATACTGCGCCCGAATCGCAAGAATCTCATGATTACACTAATTCACGTGATAGAATATAATAGGTTGATTTCTGTCTCTGTTCGCTTTCGGTTTTTTAAAATTTCAATTGGCTGAACAGTTCAATTTAGATCGCATGTAATTATGGATAACCTGCCCGCTACAGGACTTGGTAATATTGCAAAATTGAAAAATCAGCATATTTTGCTGCGTGGTTATAAGAGTGCTGAACCAAATTTATGACTCCTGGGAAAAGTCAAGCAGTAGCTCTATACCTTGACATAATAACGTTAATTGATTTGAAAATTTAATTCGAAAAGTTATTTTATTGAGATTGCATTTTGATTGTTGTTTTCAATGTGTGTAAGAAGTACCTTATGTCTTTAGCGGATATTTCGGAAAAACATACTCTGCCTCAATCGCAAGAATCTCATGATTACACGAACTCATGTAATAGAATATGAGAGGTTGATTTCTGTCTCTGTTCGCTTTCGGTTTTTTAAAATTTCAATTGGCTGAAAAGCTCAATTTAGATAGCATGTACTCATGAATAACTTGCTCGCTGCAGGACTGGGTAATATTGTGAGATTTTAAAATCAGCATATTTTGCTGCGTGGTTATAGGAGTGCAAAAATGATCTCATGACTCCTGGGAAAAATCAAGGAATGGCTCTATATATTGACATAATAACGTCTATTGATTTGAAAATTCAATACGAAAAGTTATTCGATTGAGATTGCATTTTGATTGTTGTTTCAATGTCTGTAAAAAATACCTGATGTCATCAGATGATATTTCGAGGAAAATATACTGCGCCCGAATCGCAAGAATCTCAAGATTACACGAATTCATGTAATAGAATATGAGAGGTTGATATCTGTCTCTGTTCGCTTTCGGTTTTTTAAAATTTCAATTGGCTGAACAGTTCAATTTAGATCGCATGTATAAATGGATAACCTGCCCGCTACAGGACTGGGTAATATTGTGAGATTAAAAAATCAGCATATTTTGCTGCGTGGTTATAGGAGTGCTAAAATGATCTCATGACTTCCGGGAAAAATCGAGGAATTGCTCTATATATTGACATAATAACGTTCATTGATTTGAAAATTCAATTCGAAAAGTTATTCGATTGAGATTGCATTTTGATTGTTGTTTCAATGTCTGTAAAAAAAACTTTATGTCATCAGATGATATTTCGAGGAAAATATACTGCGCCCGAATCGCAAGAATCTCATGATTACACTTATTCACGTGATAGAATATAAAAGGTTGATGTCTGTCTCTGTTCGCTTCCGGTTTTTTAAATTTTAATTGGCTGCATAGTTCAATTTAGATCGCATGTATTCATATATAGCCTGCTCGCTGCAGGACTGGGTAATGTTGTGAGATTCAAAAATCAGCATATTTTGCTGCGTGGTTATGGGAGTGCTTAAATGATCTCATGACTTCCGGGAAAAATCAAGGAATTGCTTCATATATTGACATAATAACGTTCATTGATTCAAAAATTCAATTCGAAAAGTTATTCGATTGAGATTGCATTTTGATTGTTGTTTCAATGTCTGTAAAAAATACCTGATGTCATCAGATGATATTTCGAGGAAAATATACTGCGCCCGAATCGCAAGAATCTCATGATTACACTAATTCACGTGATAGAATATAATAGGTTGATTTCTGTCTCTGTTCGCTTTCGGTTTTTTAAAATTTCAATTGGCTGAACAGTTCAATTTAGATCGCATGTAATTATGGATAACCTGCCCGCTACAGGACTTGGTAATATTGCAAAATTGAAAAATCAGCATATTTTGCTGCGTGGTTATAAGAGTGCTGAACCAAATTTATGACTCCTGGGAAAAGTCAAGCAGTAGCTCTATACCTTGACATAATAACGTTAATTGATTTGAAAATTTAATTCGAAAAGTTATTTTATTGAGATTGCATTTTGATTGTTGTTTTCAATGTGTGTAAGATGTACCTTATGTCTTTAGCGGATATTTCGGAAAAACATACTCTGCCTCAATCGCAAGAATCTCATGATTACACGAACTCATGTAATAGAATATGAGAGGTTGATTTCTGTCTCTGTTCGCTTTCGGTTTTTTAAAATTTCAATTGGCTGAAAAGCTCAATTTAGATAGCATGTACTCATGAATAACTTGCTCGCTGCAGGACTGGGTAATATTGTGAGATTTTAAAATCAGCATATTTTGCTGCGTGGTTATAGGAGTGCAAAAATGATCTCATGACTCCTGGGAAAAATCAAGGAATAGCTCTATATATTGACATAATAACGTTCATTGATTTGAAAATTCAATTCGAAAAGTTATTCGATTGAGATTGCATTTTGATTGTTGTTTCAATGTCTGTAAAAAATACCTGATGTCATCATATGATATTTCGAGGAAAATATACTGCGCCCGAATCGCAAGAATCTCATAATTACACTAATTCACGTGATAGAATATAATAGGTTGATTTCTGTCTCTGTTCGCTTTCGGTTTTTCAAAATTTCAATTGGCTGAACAGTTCAATTTAGATCGCATGTATTATTGGATAACCTGCCCGCTACAGGACTGGGTAATATTGTGAGATTAAAAAATCAGCATAATTTGCTGCGTGGTTATAGGAGTGCTAAAATGATCTCATGACATCCGGGAAAAATCAAGGAATTGCTCTATATATTGACATAATAACGTTCATTGATTTGAAAATTCAATTCGAAAAGTTATTCGATTGAGATTGCATTTTGATTGTTGTTTCAATGTCTGTAAAAAATACTTGATGTCATCAGATGATATTTCGAGGAAAATATACTGCGCCCGAATCGCAAGAATCTCATGATTACACTAATTCACGTGCTGGAATATAAAAGGTTGATGTCTGTCTCTGTTCGCTTCCGGTTTTTTTAATTTTAATTGACTGCATAGTTCAATTTAGATCGCATGTATTCATATATAGCCTGCTCGCTGCAGGACTGGGTAATATTGTGAGATTAAAAAATCAGCATATTTTGCTGCATAGTTATAAGAGTGCTGAACTGAATTCATGACTCCTGGGAAAAGTCAAGGAGTAGCTCTATACCTTGACATAATAACGTTAATTAATTTAAAAATTTAATTCGAAAAGTTATTTTATTGAGATTGCATTTTGATTGTTGTTTTCAATGTCTGTAAGAAGTATCTGATGTCTTTAGCGGATATTTCGTGAAAAATATACTGCGCCTCAATCGCAAGAATCTCATGATTACACGGATTCATGTAATAGAATATGAGAGGTTGATTTCTGTCTCTGTTCGCTTTCGGTTTTTTTAAATTTCAATTGGCTGAACAGTTCAATTTAGATCGCATGTATTCATGAATAACTTGCTCGCTGCAGGACTGGCTAATATTGTGAGATTAAAAAATCAGCATATTTTGCTGCGTGGTTATAGAAGTGCTGAAATGATCTCATGACTCCTGGGAAAAATCAAGGAATGGCTCTATATATACAGACCTAATAACGTTAATTGGTTCCAAAATTTAATTCGAAAAGTTATTCTATTCAGATTGCATTTTGATTGTCTTTTTAAATGTCTGTAAGAAATACCTGATGTCTTCAGATGATATTTCGTGAAAAAAATACTGCGCCCCAATCGCAAGAAACTCATGATTACACGAATTCACGTGATAGAATATAATAGGTTGATTTCTGTCTCTGTTCGCTTCCGGTTTTTTAAAATTTCAATTATGTGCACAGTTCAATTCAGATCGCATGTATTTATGAATAACCTGCCTGCTACAGGACTTAGTGATATTGCAAAATTGAAATCAGCATATTTTGCTGCGTGGTTATAAGAGTGCTGAAACAAGTTCATGACTCCTGGGAAAAATCAAGGAGTAGCTCGATACCTTGACATAATAACGTTAATTGATTTGAAAATTCAATTCGAAAAGTTATTCGATTGAGATTGCATTTTGATTGTTGTTTTTAATGTCTGTAAAAAATACCTGATGTCATCAGATGATATTTCAAGAAAAATATACTGCGCCCTAATCGCAAGAATTTCATGATTACACGAATTCACGTGATAGAATATAAGAGGTTGCTTTCCGTATCTATTCGCTTTCGGTTATTTCAAATTTTAATTCGCTGAAAAGTTAAAATTAGATCGCAAGTATTCATGGATAACCTGATCGCTTCAGGACTTGGTAATATCGCAAAATTGAAAAATTAGCATATTTTGCTGCGTGGTTATAAAAGTGCTGACATGAATTCATGACTTCTGGGAAAAATCAAGGAGTAGCTCTATACCTTGACATAATAACGTTAACTGATTTGAAAATTAAATTTGAAAAACTAGTCTATTGAGATTGCTTTTTGATTTTTGTTTTCAATGTCTGTAAGAAGTACCCGATGTCTTTAGCGGATATTTTGGGAAAAATATACTGCGCCTCAATCGCAAGAATCTCATGATTACACGAATTCACGTGATAGAATATAATAGGTTGATGTCTCTCTCTGGTCGCTATCGGTTTTCTAAAATTTCAATTCGCTAAACAGTTCAATTTAGATCGCATGTATTCATAGATAGCCTGCTCGCTGCAGGACTAGGTAATATTGCGAAATTGAAAAATTAGCATATTTTGCTGCGTGGTTATAGGAGTGCTAAAATGATCTCATGACTCCTGGGAAAAATCAAGGGATGGCCCTATATATTGAAATTATAACCTTAATTGATTTGAAAATTTAATTCGAAGAGTTATTCGATTGAGATTGCATTTTGATTGTTGTTTTCAATGTCTGTAAAAAATACCTGATGTCATCAGATGATATTTCGAGGAAAATATAATGCGCTCCAATCGCAAGAATTTCATGATTACACGAAGTCACGTGATATAATATAATAGGTTGATTTCTGTCTATGTTCGCTTTCGGTTTTTTAAATTTCAATTGGCTGAACAGTTTAATATAGATCGCATGTATTTATGAATAACTTGCTCGCTGCAGGACTGGGTAATATTGTGAGATTAAAAAATCAGCATATTTTGCTGCGTGGTTGTAGGAGTGCTAAAATGATCTCATGACTCCTGGGAAAAATCAAGGAATGGCTCTATATATAGACCTTATAACGTTAATTGATTCCAAAATTTAATTCGGAAAGTTATTCTATTGAGATTTTATTTTGATTAATGTTTTCAATGTCTGAAAGAAATACCTGATGTCTTTAGCGGATATTTCGGGAAGAATATAATGCGCCCCAATCGCAAGAATCTCATGATTACACGAATTCACGTGATAGAATATAATAGGTTGATTTCTGTCTCTGTTCGCTTTCGGTTTTTTAAAATTTCAATTCGCTGAACAGTTCAATTTAGATCGCATGTCTTCATGAATAACTTGCTCGCTGCAGGACTGGGTAATATTGTGAGATAAAAAAATCAGCATATTTTGCTGCGTGGTTATAGGAGTGCTAAAATGATCTCATGACTCCTGGGAAAAATCAAGGAATGGCTCTATATATTGACATAATAACCTTAATTGATTTGAAAATTTAATTTGAAAAACTATTCCATTGAGATTGCATTTTGATTGATGTTTTCAATGTCTGTAAGAAATACCTGATGTCTTCAGATGATATTTCGTGAAAAATATACTGCGCCCCAATCGCAAGAATCTCATGATTACACGAATTCACGTGATAGAATATAATAGGTTGATGTCCGCCTCTTTTCGCTTTCGGTTTTCTAAAATTTCAATTGGCTGAATAATTCAATTTAGATCGCATGTATTCATGGTTAGCCTGCTCGCTGCAGGACTGGGTAATATTGCGAAATTGAAAAATTAGCATATTTTCCTGCGTGGTTATAAAAGTGCTAAAATGATCTCATGACTTCTGAAGAAATCAAGGAATGGCTCTATATATTGACATAATAACGTTCATTGATTTGAAAATTCAATACGAAAAGTTATTCGATTGAGATTGCATTTTGATTGTTGTTTCAATGTCTGTAAAAAATAACGGATGTCATCAGATGATATTTCGAGGCAAATATACTGCGCCCGAATCGCAAGAATCTCAAGATTACACGAATTCATGTAATAGAATATGAGAGGTTGATATCTGTCTCTGTTCGCTTTCGGTTTTTTAAAATTTCAATTGGCTGAACAGTTCAATTTAGATCGCATGTATAAATGGATAACCTGCCCGCTACAGGACTGGGTAATATTGTGAGATTAAAAAATCAGCATATTTTGCTGCGTGGTTATAGGAGTGCTGAAATGATCTCATGACTCCTGGGAAAAATCAAGGAATGGCTCTATATATTGACATCAAAACGTTAACTGATTTGAAAATTCAATTTGAAAAACTATTCTATTGAGATTGCATTTCGATTGATGTTTTCAATGTCTCTAAGAAATTCCTGATGTCGTGAGATGATATTTAGGGAAAAATATACTGCGCCCCAATCGCAAGAATCTCATGATTACACGAATTCATGTAATAGAATATGAGAGGTTGATTTCTGTCTCTGTTCGCTTTCGGTTTTTTAAAATTTCAATTTGCTGAATAGTTTAATTTAGATCTCATGTATTCATGGATAACCTGCTCGCTGCAGGACTGGGTAATATTGTGAGATTGAAAAATCAGCATATCTTGCTGCGTGGTTATGAGAGTGCTAAAATGATCTCATGACTCCTGGGAACAATCAAGGAATAGCTCTATATATTATCATTATAACCTTAATTGATTTGAAAATTTGATTCGAAAAGTTATTTTATTAAGATTGCATTTTGATTGTTGTTTTCAAAGTCTGTAAGAAGTACCTGATGTCTTTAGCGGATATTTAGGGAACAATATACGGCGCCTCAATCGCAAGAATCTCATGATTACACGAATTCATGTAATAGAATATGAGAGGTTGATTTCTGTCTCTGTTCGCTTTCGCTTTTTTAAAATTTCAATCGGCTAAATAGTTCAATTGAGATCGCACGTATTCATTGATAAACTGCTCGCTGCAGGACTGGGTAAGATTGTGAGATTGAAAAATCAGCATATTTTGCTGCGTGGTAATGAGTGTGCTAAAATTATCTCATGACTCCTGGGAACAATCAAGGAATAGCTCTATATATTGACATTATAACCTTAATTGATTTGAAAATTTAATTCGAAGAGTTATTCGATTGAGATTGCATTTTGATTGTTGTTTTCAATGTCTGTAAAAAATACCTGATGTCATCAGATGATATTTCGAGGAAAATATAATGCGCTCCAATCGCAAGAATTTCATGATTACACGGAGTCACGTGATATAATATAATAGGTTGATTTCTGTCTATGTTCGCTTTCGGTTTTTTAAATTTCAATTGGCTGAACAGTTTAATTTAGATCGCATGTATTCATGAATAACTTGCTCGCTGCAGGACTGGGTAATATTGTGAGATTAAAAAATCAGCATATTTTGCTGCGTGGTTGTAGGAGTGCTAAAATGATCTCATGACTCCTGGGAAAATTCAAGGAATGGCTCTATGTATAGACCTAATAACGTTAATTGATTCCAAAATTTAATTCGAAAAGTTATTCTATTGAGATTTCATTTTGATTGATGTTTTCAATGTCTGTAAGAAATACCTGATGTCTTCAGATGATATTTTGGAAAAAATATACTGCGCCCCAATCGCAAGAATCTCATGATTACACGAATTCACGTGATAGAATATAATAGGTTGATGTCTGTCTCTGTTCGCTTCCGGTTTTCTAAAATTTCAATTGGTTGGATAGTTCAATTTAGATCGCATGTATTCATGGATAGCCTGCTCGCTGCAGGACTTGGTAATATTGCAAAATTGAAAAAGCAGCATATTTTGCTGCGTGGTTACAATAGTGCTGAAACAAATTCATGACTACTGGGAAAAATCAAGGAGTAGCTCTATACCTTGACATAATAACGTTGATTCATTTAAAAATTAATTCGAAAAGTTAATTTATCGAGATTGCATTTTGATTGTTGTTTTCAATGTCTGTAAGAAGTACCTGATGTCTTTAGCGGATATTTCGGGAAAAATATACTGCGCCCCAATCGCAAGAATCTCATGATTACACGAATTCACGTGATAGAATATAATAGGTTGATTTCTGTCTCTGTTCGCTTTCGGTTTTTTAAAATTTCAATTGGCTGAACAGTTCAATTTAGATCGCATGTATTCATAGATAGCCTGCTCGCTGCAGGACTAGGTAATATTGCGAAATTGAAAAATTAGCATATTTTCCTGCGTGGTTATAAAAGTGCTAAAATGATCTCATGACTTCTGAAGAAATCAAGGAATGGCTCTATATATTGACATAATAACGTTCATTGATTTGAAAATTCAATACGAAAAGTTATTCGATTGAGATTGCATTTTGATTGTTGTTTCAATGTCTGTAAAAAATAACGGATGTCATCAGATGATATTTCGAGGAAAATATACTGCGCCCGAATCGCAAGAATCTCATGATTACACGAATTCACGTGATAGAATATAATAGGTAGATTTCTGTCTCTGTTCGCTTTCGGTTTTTTAAAATTTCAATTGGCTGAACAGTTCAATTTAGATCGCATGTATTCATAGATAGCCTGCTCGCTGCAGGACTAGGTAATATTGCGAAATTGAAAAATTAGCATATTTTCCTGCGTGGTTATAAAAGTGCTAAAATGATCTCATGACTTCTGAAGAAATCAAGGAATGGCTCTATATATTGACATAATAACGTTCATTGATTTGAAAATTCAATACGAAAAGTTATTCGATTGAGATTGCATTTTGATTGTTGTTTCAATGTCTGTAAAAAATAACGGATGTCATCAGATGATATTTCGAGGAAAATATACTGCGCCCGAATCGCAAGAATCTCAAGATTACACGAATTCATGTAATAGAATATGAGAGGTTGATATCTGTCTCTGTTCGCTTTCGGTTTTTTAAAATTTCAATTGGCTGAACAGTTCAATTTAGATCGCATGTATAAATGGATAACCTGCCCGCTACAGGACTGGGTAATATTGTGAGATTAAAAAATCAGCATATTTTGCTGCGTGGTTATAGGAGTGCTAAAATGATCTCATGACTTCCGGGAAAAATCAAGGAATGGCTCTATATATTGACATAATAACGTTCATTGATTTGAAAATTCAATTCGAAAAGTTATTCGATTGAGATTGCATTTTGATTGTTGTTTCAATGTCTGTAAAAAATACTTGATGTCATCAGATGATATTTCGAGGAAAATATACTGCGCCCGAATCGCAAGAATCTCATGATTACACTAATTCACGTGATAGAATATAAAAGGTTGATGTCTGTCTCTGTTCGCTTCCGGTTTTTTAAATTTTAATTGGCTGCATAGTTCAATTTAGATCGCATGTATTCATATATAGCCTGCTCGCTGCAGGACTGGATAATGTTGTGAGATTAAAAAATCAGCATATTTTGCTGCGTGGTTATGGGAGTGCTAAAATGATCTCATGACTTCCGGGAAAAATCAAGGAATTGCTTCATATATTGACATAATAACGTTCATTGATTTAAAAATTCAATTCGAAAAGTTATTTTATTGAGATTGCATTTTGATTGTTGTTTTCAATGTCTGTAAGAAGTATCTGATGTCTTTAGCGGATATTTCGTGAAAAATATACTGCGCCCGAATCGCAAGAATCTCATGATTACACTAATTCACGTGATAGAATATAATAGGTTGATTTCTGTCTCTGTTCGCTTTCGGTTTTTTAAAATTTCAATTGGCTGAACAGTTCAATTTAGATCGCATGTATTAATGGATAACCTGCCCGCCACAGGACTGGGTAATATTGTGAGATTAAAAAATCAGCATATTTTGCTGCGTAGTTATAGGAGTGCTAAAATGATCTCATGACTTCCGGGAAAAATCAAGGAATTGCTCTATATATTGACATAATAACGTTCATTGATTTGAAAATTCAATTCGAAAAGTTATTCGATTGAGATTGCATTTTGATTGTTGTTTCAATGTCTGTAAAAAATACTTGATGTCATCAGATGATATTTCGAGGAAAATATACTGCGCCTGAATCGCAAGAATCTCATGATTACACTAATTCACGTGCTGGAATATAAAAGGTTGATGTCTGTCTCTGTTCGCTTCCGGTTTTTTAAATTTTAATTGGCTGCATAGTTCAATTTAGATCGCATGCATTCATATATAGCCTGCTCGCTGCAGGACTGGGTAATATTGTGAGATTGAAAAATCAGAATATTTTGCTGCATGGTTATAAGAGTGCTGAACCGAATTCATGACTCCTGGGAAAAGTCAAGGAGTAGCTCTATACCTTGACATAATAACGTTAATTGATTTGAAAATTTAATTCGAAAAGTTATTTTATTGAGATTGCATTTTGATTGTTGTTTTCAATGTCTGTAAGAAGTATCTGATGTCTTTAGCGGATATTTCCTGAAAAATATACTGCGCCTCAATCGCAAGAATCTCATGATTACACGGATCCATGTAATAGAATATGAGAGGTTGATTTCTGTCTCTGTTCGCTTTCGGTTTTTTAAAATTTCAATTGGCTGAACAGTTCAATTTAGATCGCATGTATTCATGAATAACTTGCTCGCTGCAGGACTGGCTAATATTGTGAGATTAAAAAATCAGCATATTTTGCTGCGTGGTTATAGAAGTGCTGAAATGCTCTCATGACTCCTGGGAAAAATCAAGGAATGGCTCTATATATACAGATCTAATAACGTTAATTGGTTCCAAAATATAATTCGAAAAGTTATTCTATTCAGATTGCATTTTGATTGTCTTTTTCAATGTCTGTAAGAAATACCTGATGTCTTCAGATGATATTTCGTGAAAAAAATACTGCGCCTCAATCGCAAGAATCTCATGATTACACGAATTCACGTGATAGAATATAATAGGTTGATTTCTGTCTCTGTTCGCTTTCGGTTTTTTAAAATTTCAATTGGATGCACAGTTCAATTCAGATCGCATGTATTTATGAATAACCTGCCTGCTACAGGACTTAGTGATATTGCAAAATTGAAATCAGCATATTTTGCTGCGTGGTTATAAGAGTGCTGAAACAAGTTCATGACTCCTGGGAAAAATCAAGGAGTAGCTCGATACCTTGACATAATAATGTTAATTGATTTAAAAATTCAATTCGAAAAGTTATTCGATTGAGATTGCATTTTGATTGTTGTTTTTAATGTCTGGAAAAAATACCTGATGTCATCAGATGATATTTCAAGAAAAATATACTGCGCCCTAATCGCAAGAATTTCATGATTACACGAATTCACGTGATAGAATATAAGAGGTTGCTTTCCGTATCTATTCGCTTTCGGTTATTTCGAATTTTAATTCGCTGAAAAGTTAAAATTAGATCGCAAGTATTCATGGATAACCTGATCGCTACAGGACTTGGTAATACCGCAAAATTGAAAAATTTGCATATTTTGCTGCGTGGTTATAAAAGTGCTGACATAAATTCATGACTTCTGGGAAAAATCAAGGAGTAGCTCTATACCTTGACATAATAACGTTAACTGATTTGAAAATTAAATTTGAAAAACTAGTCTATTGAGATTGCATTTTGATTTTTGTTTTCAATGTCTGTAAGACGTACCCGATGTCTTTAGCGGATATTTTGGGAAAAATATACTGCGCCTCAATCGCAAGAATCTCATGATTACACGAATTCACGTGATAGAATATAATAGGTTGATGTCTGTCTCTGTTCGCTATCGGTTTTCTAAAATGTCAATTCGCTAAACTGTTCAATTTAGATCGCATGTATTCATAGATAGCCTGCTCGCTGCAGGACTAGGTAATATTGCGAAATTAAAAAATTAGCATATTTTGCTGCGTGGTTATAGGAGTGCTAAAATGATCTCATGACTCCTGGGAAAAATCAAGGGATGGCTGTATATATTGACATAATAACCTTAATTGATTTGAAAATTCAATTCGAAAAGTTATTCGATTGAGATTGCATTTTGATTGTTGTTTTCAATGTCTGTAAGAAGTATCTGATGTCTTTCGCGGATATTTCAAGAAAAATATACTGCGCCTCAATCGCAGAAATCTCATGATTACACGAATTTATGTAATAGAATACGAGAGGTTGATTTCTGTCTCTGTTCGCTTTTGGTTTTTTAAAATTTCAATTCGCTGAACAGTTCAATTTAGATCGCATGTCTTCATGAATAACTTGCTCGCTGCAGGACTGGGTAATATTGTGAGATTAAAAAATCAGCATATTTTGCTGCGTGGTTATAAGAGTGCTAAAATGATCTCATGACTCCTGGGAAAAATCAAGGAATGGCTCTATATATTGACATAATAACGTTCATTGATTTGAAAATTCAATTCGAAAAGTTATTCGATTGAGATTGCATTTTGATTGTTGTTTTCAATGTCTGTAAGAAGTACCTGATGTCTTTAGCGGGTATTTCGGGAAAAATATACTGCGCCTCAATCGCAAGAATCTCATGATTACACGAATTCATGTAATAGAATATGAGAGGTTGATTTCTGTCTCTGTTCGCTTTCGATTTATTAAAATTTCAATTTGCTGAACAGTTCAATTTAGATCGCATGTATTCATGAAGAACTTGCTCGCTGCAGGACTGCGTAATATTGTAAGATTAGAAAATCAGCATATTTTGCTGCGTGGTTATAGAAGTGCTGAAATGATCTCATGACTCCTGGGAAAAATCAAGGAATGGCTCTATATATTGACATAAAAACGTTAACTGATTTGAAAATTTAATTTGAAAAACTATTCTATTGAGATTGCATTTTGATTGATGTTTTCAATGTCTCTAAGAAATTCCTGATGTCGTCAGATGATATTTAGGGAAAAATATACTGCGCCCCAATCGCAAGAATCTCATGATTACACGAATTCACGTGATAGAATATAAGAGGTTGATTTCTGTCTCTGTTCGCTTTCGGTTTTTTAAAATTTCAATTGGCTGGATAGTTCAATTTGGTTCGCATGTTTTCATGAATAACTTGCTCGTTGCAGGACTGAGTAATATTGTTAGATTGAAAAATCAGCTTATTTTGCTGCGTGGTTATGAGAGTGCTAAAATGATCTCATGACTCCTGGGAAAAATCAAGGAATGGCTCTATATATTGACATAATAACCTTAATTGATTTGAAAATTCAATTCGAAAAGTTATTCGATTAAGATTGCATTTTGATTGCTGTTTTCAATGTCTGTAAGAAATACCTGATGTCTTTGGCACATACTCCGGGAAAAATATACTGCGCCTCAATCGCAAGAATCTCAAGATTACACGAATTCATGTAATAGAATATGAGAGGTTGATTTCTGTCTCTGTTCGCTTTCAATTTTTTCAAATTCCAATTGGCTTAACAGTTCAATTTAAATAGCATGTATTCATGAATAACTTGCTCGCTGCAGGACTGGGTAATATTGCGAAATTGAAAAATTAGCATATTTTGCTGTGTGGTTATAAGAGTGCTAAAATGATCTCATGACTCCCGGGGAAATCAAGGAATGGCTCTATACATTGACATAATAACGTTAATTGATTTAAAAATTCAATTCGAAAAGTTATTCGATTGAGATTGCCTTTTGATTGTTGTTTTCAATGTCTGTAAGAAGTACCTGATGTCTTTAGCGGATATCTCGGTAAAAATATACTGCGCCCCAATCGCAAGAATCTCATGATTACACGAATTCATGTAATAGAATAAGAGAGGTTGATTTCTGTCTCTGTTTGCTTTCGGTTATTAAAAATTTCAATTTGCTGAATAGTTAAATTTAGATCGCATGAACTCATGAATAACCTGCTCGCTACAGGACTTGGTAATATCGCAAAATTGAAAAATTAGCATATTTATCTGCGTGGTTATAAGAGTGCTGACATAAATTCATGACTTTCAGGAAAAATCAAGGAATAGCTCTATACCTTGACATCATAACGTTAATTAATTGAAAAATTCAATTCGAAAAGTTATTTTATTGAGATTGCATTTTGATTGTTCTTTTTAATGTCTGTAAGAAATACCTGATGTCTTTAGCCGATATTTCGGGAAAAATATACTGCGCCTCAATCGCAAGAATCTCATGATTACACTAATTCCCGTGATAGAATATGATAGGTTGATGTCTGTCTCTGTTCGCTTTCGGTTTTCTAAAATTTTAATTAGCTGCGTAGTTCAATTTAGATCGCATGTATTCATGGATAGCCTGCTCGCTGCAGGACTGGGTAATATTGCGAAATTGAAAAATTAGCATATTTTGCTGCGTGGTTATAGGAGTGCTAAAATGATCTCATGACTCCCGGGAAAAATCAAGGAATGGCTCTATATATTGTCATAATAACGTTAATTGGTGTGAAAATTCAATTCGAAAAGTTATTCGATTGAGATTGCATTTTGATTGTTGTTTTTAATGTCTGTAAAAAATACCTGTTGTCATCTAATGATATTTCGAGGAAAATATACTGCGCCCTAATCGCAAGAATTTCATGATTACACGAATTCACGTGATAAAATATAAGAGGTTGCTTTCCGTATCTATTTGCTTTCGGTTATTTCAAATTTTAATTCGCTGAAAAGTTAAATTTAGATCGCAAGTATTCATGGATAACCTGCTCGCTACAGGACTTGGTAATATCGCAAAATTGAAAAATTAGCATATTTTGCTGCGTGGTTATAAAAGTGCTGACATAAATTCATGACTTCTGGGAAAAATCAAGGATTAGCTCTATACCTTGACATCATAAAGTTAATTAATTAAAAAATTCAATTCGAAAAGTTATTTTATTGAGATTGCATTTTGATTGTTGTTTCCAATGTCTCTAAGAAATACCTGATGTCTTAAGCGGATATTTCGCGAAAAATATACTGCGCCTGAATCGCAAGCATCTCATGATTACACTAATTCACGTGATAGAATATAATAGGTTGATTTCTGTCTCTGTTCGCTTTTGGATTTTTAAAATTTCAATTGGCTGCACAGTTCAATTCAGATCGCATGTATTTATGAATAACCTGCACGCTACAGGACTTGGTAATATTGCAAAATTAAAAAATCAGCATATTTTGCTGCGTGGTTATAAGAGTGCTGAAACACGTTCATGACTCCTGGGAAAAATCAAGGAGTAGCTCTATACCTTGACATAATAACGTTAATTGATTTGAAAATTTAATTCGAACAGTTATTCTATTGAGATTGAATTTTGATTGTCTTTTTCAATGTCTGTAAGAAATACCTGATGTCTTCAGATGATATTTCGTGAAAAATACCAGGTGTACTTCTAAGTAATTTCCGGTTTTTTCAATGGATGGCGTTCTGTTTTGTACCGCTGTTAGTAACAGATACCATATGTCATTTTGTTCAGTCATATCGAGTGCTTGAACTGCGTTGACATTTTCTCGAAAAAATCTTCCAGTAAGTTTTTATTGCGCTGCAAAAATGTCGAATTTTGTACCGAATTTTGAGCATATGCGCCATGCATTGCTTTTCATGTTCAATCAGGGGAATAAAGTGTCCGAGAGCCACTGTGCGCTTGTGGAAGTTTATGGTGATCGTGCATTAACACTTCGAACATGTGAAACGTGGTTTCGACAGTTCAAAAATGGAGATTTCGACCTGAACGACGCCGCACGCTCCGGCAAGCGAAAATCGATCGATGACGCCGAATTGCAAGCATTATTAGATGAAGACAACACGCAAACGCAACGACAGCTTGCAGATGCGTTGGGAGTTCAACAGCAAGCAATTTCCAAACGTCTGCGAGCCATGGGAAAAATTCAGAAACGTGGAAAGAGGGTGCCCCATGAACTGACCGAGAGACAAATGGAGAATCGAAAAGTGACCTGTGAAATGCTGCTTCAACGATACAAAGGAAAGTCTTTCCTGCATCGTATTGTTACTGGTGATGAAAAGTGGATTTTCCTGGAGAACCCTAAGCGCAACAAATCGTGGGTGAGTCCAGGTGAAGCATCGACATCGACGGCACGGCCAAATCGTTACGGTCGGAAGGTCATGCTGTGTGTGTGGCGGGACCAGTCCGGTGTTATATACTTTGAACTGCTGAAACCTGGTGAAACTGTGAATGCCGTTCGCTACAAACAGCAAATGAAAGATTTGAGCCGAGCCATTGTGGAAAACCGACCAGAATATCAACAACGACAGAAGAAGGTGATTTTGCTCCACGACAATGCGCCGTCGCGTAAGTCGAAAGTCGTTCGTGACACGCTGGAAAGGCTCAAGTGGGAAGTGCTTGATCATGCGGCTTACTCACCAGACCTGGCGCCATCCGACTACCACCTCTTTGCCTCGTTGGGCCATGCCCTTTCTGAGCAGCACTTCGACTCGTACGAAAATGTACGAAGATGGCTCACCGAGTGGTTCACCTCCAGAGGCAATGATTTTTACTGGCGTGGTATCCACAATTTACCAGAAAGGTGGGAAAAATGTGTAGAAAGCGATGGAAAATACTTTGAATAAAATAAAGGTTACGATTTTTTCGGAATTATGTGTTTTATTTGCAAAAAAACCGGAAATTAATTAGGAGTACACCTGGTATACTGCGCCCCAATCGCAAGAATCTCATGATTACACGAATTCACGTGATAGAATATAATAGGTTGACTTCTGTCTCTGTTCGCTTTCGGTTTTTTAAAATTTCAATTGGCTGAATAGTTAAATTTAGATCGCATGTATTCATCGATAGCCTGCTCGCTGCAGGACTAGGTAATATTGCGAAATTGAAAAATTAGCATATTTTGCTGCGTGGTTATAAAAGTGCTAAAATTATCTCATGACTTCTGAAGAAATCAAGGAATGGCTCTATATATTGACGTAATAACCTGTATTGATTTGAAAATTCAATTCGAAAAGTTATTCGACTGAGATTGCATTTTGATTGTCGTTTTCAATGTCTGTAAAAAATACCTGATGTCATCAGATGATATTTCGAGGAAAATATACTGCGCCCCAATCGCAAGAATTTCATGATTACACGAATTCACGTGATAGAATATAAGAGGTTGATTTCTGTCTCTGTTCGCTTTCGGTTATTAAAAATTTCAATTCGCTGAATAGTTAAATTTAGATCGCAAGTATTCATGGATAACCTGCTCGCTACAGGACTTGGTAATATCGCAAAATTGAAAAATTAGCATATTTTGCTGCGTGGTTATAAAAGTGCTGACATAAATTCATGACTTCTGGGAAAAATCAAGGATTAGCTCTATACCTTGACATCATAACGTTAATTAATTAAAAAATTCAATTCGAAAAGTTATTTTATTGAGATTGCATTTTGATTGTTGTTTCCAATGTCTGTAAGAAATACCTGATGTCTTCATACGATATTTCGGGAAAAATATACTGCGCCCCAATCGCAAGAATCTCATGATTACACGAATTCATGTAATAGAATATGAGAGGTTGATTTCTGTCTCTGTTCGCTTTTGGTTTTTTGAAATTTCAATTGGCTGAACAGTTCAATTTAGATCGCATGTATTCATGAAGAACTTGCTCGCTGCAGGACTGGGTAATATTGTGAGATTAAAAAATCAGCATATTTTGCTACGTGGTTATAGGAGTGCTGAAATGATCTCATGACTCCTGGGAACAATCAAGGAATAGCTCTCTATATTATCATTATAACCTTAATTGATTTGAAAATTTAATTCGAAAAGTTATTTTATTAAGATTGCATTTTGATTGTTGTTTTCAATGTCTGTAAGAAGTACCTGATGTCTTTAGCGGATATTTAGGGAACAATATACGGCGCCTCAATCGCAAGAATCTCATGATTACACGAATTCATGTAATAGAATATGAGAGGTTGATTTCTGTCTCTGTTCGCTTTCGGTTTTTTAAAATTTCAATTGGCTAAATGGTTCAATTGAGATCGCACGTATTCATTGATAACCTGCTCGCTGCAGGACTGGGTAAGATTGTGAGATTGAAAAATCAGCATATTTTGCTGCGTGGTAATGAGTGTGCTAAAATTATCTCATGACTCCTGGGAACAATCAAGGAATAGCTCTCTATATTATCATTATAACCTTAATTGATTTGAAAATTTAATTCGAAAAGTTATTTTATTAAGATTGCATTTTGATTGTTGTTTTCAATGTCTGTAAGAAGTACCTGATGTCTTTAGCGGATATTTCGGGAAAAATATACTGCGCCTCAATCGCAAGAATCTCATGATTACACGAATTCATGTAATAGAATATGAGAGGTTGATTTCTGTCTCTGTTCGCTTTTGGTTTTTTGAAATTTCAATTGGCTGAACAGTTCAATTTAGATCGCATGTATTCATGAAGAACTTGCTCGCTGCAGGACTGGGTAATATTGTGAGATTAAAAAATCAGCATATTTTGCTACGTGGTTATAGGAGTGCTGAAATGATCTCATGACTCCTGGGAAAAATCAAGGAATGGCTCTATATATTGACATAATAACGTTAACTGATTTGAAAATTCAATTTGAAAAACTATTCTATTGAGATTGCATTTTGATTGATGTTTTCAATTTCTGTGCAAAATACCTGAAGTCTTCAGATGATATTTCGGGAAAAATATAATGCGCCCCAATCGCAAGAATCTCATGATTACACGAATTCACGTGATAGAATATAATAGGTTGATGTCTGTCTCTGTTCGCTTTCGGTTTTCTAAAATTTTAATTGGCTGCATAGTTCAATTTAGATCGCATGTATTAATGGATAGCCTGCTCGCTGCAGGACTAAGAAATATTGCGAAAATGAAAAGTTAGCATATTTTGCTGCGTGGTTATAGGAGTGCTAAAATGATCTCATGACTCCCGGGAAAAATCAAGGAATGGCTCTATATATTGTCATAATAACGTTAATTGGTGTGAAAATTCAATTCGAAAAGTTATTCGATTAAGATTGCATTTTGATTGTTGTTTTTAATGTCTGTAAAAAATACCTGATGTCATCAGATGATATTTCGAGGAAAATATACTGCGCCCTAATCGCAAGAATTTCATGATTACACGAATTCACGTGATAAAATATAAGAGGTTGCTTTCCGTATCTATTTGCTTTCGGTTATTTCAAATTTTAATTCGCTGAAAAGTTAAATTTAGATCGCAAGTATTCATGGATAACCTGCTCGCTACAGGACTTGGTAATATCGCAAAATTGAAAAATTAGCATATTTTGCTGCGTGGTTATAAAAGTGCTGACATAAATTCATGACTTCTGGGAAAAATCAAGGATTAGCTCTATACCTTGACATCATAAAGTTAATTAATTAAAAAATTCAATTCGAAAAGTTATTTTATTGAGATTGCATTTTGATTGTTGTTTCCAATGTCTCTAAGAAATACCTGATGTCTTAAGCGGATATTTCGCGAAAAATATACTGCGCCTGAATCGCAAGCATCTCATGATTACACTAATTCACGTGATAGAATATAATAGGTTGATTTCTGTCTCTGTTCGCTTTTGGATTTTTAAAATTTCAATTGGCTGAACAGTTCAATTTAGATAGCATGTATTCATGAATAACTTGCTCGCTGCAGGACTGGGTAATATTGTGAGATTAAAAAATCAGCATATTTTGCTGCGTAGTTATAGGAGTGCTAAAATGATCTCATGACTCCTAAGAAAAATCAAGGAATAGCTCTATATATAGACCTAATAACGTTAATTGATTCCAAAATTTAATTCGAAAAGTTATTCTATTGAGATTTTATTTTGATTGATGTTTTCAATGTCTGTAAGAAATACCTGATGTCTTCAGATGACATTTCGGAAAAAATATACTGCGCCCCAATCGCAAGAATCTCATAATTACACGAATTCACGTGATAGAATATAATAGGTTGATTTCTGTCTCTGTTCGCTTTCGGTTTTTTGAAATTTCAATTCGCTGAACATTTCAATTCAGATCGCATGTATTTATGAATAACTTGCTCGCTGCAGGACTGGGTAATATTGTGAGATTCAAAAATCAGCATATTTTGCTGCGTTGTTATAGGAGTGCTAAAATGATCTTATGACTCCTGGGAAAAATCAAGGAATGGCTCTATATATTGACATAATAACGTTAACTGATTTGAAAATTCAATTTGAAAAACTAATCTATTGAGATTGCATTTTGATTGATGTTTTCAATTTCTGTAAAAAATACCTGATGTCTTCAGATGATATTTCGAGAAAAATATACTGCGCCCTAATCGCAAGCATCTCATAATTACACGAATTCACGTGATAAAATATAATAGGTTGATTTCTGTCTCTGTTCGCTTTCGGTTTTTTAAAATTTCAATTGGCTGAATAGTTCAATTTAGATCTCATGTATTCCTGGATAGCCTGCTCGCTGCAGAACTAGGTAATATTGCGAAATTGAAAAATCAGCATATTTTGCTGCGTAGTTATAGGAGTGCTAAAATGATCTCATGACTCCCGGGGAAAATCAAGGAATAGCTCTATATATTGACATAATAACGTTAATTGATTTGAAAATTCAATTCGAAAAGTTATTCGATTGAGATTGCATTTTGATTGTCTTTTTCAATGTCTGTAAGAAATACCTGATGTCATCAGATGATATTTCGAGGAAAATATACTGCGCCCCAATCGCAAGAATTTCATGATTACACGAATTCACGTGATAGAATATAATGGGTTGATTTCTGTCTCTGTTCGCTTTCGGTTTTTTAAAATTTCAATTGGATGCACAGTTCAATTCAGATCGCATGTATTTATGAATAACCTGCCTGCTACAGGACTTAGTGATATTGCAAAATTGAAATCAGCATATTTTGCTGCGTGGTTATAAGAGTGCTAAAACAAGTTCATGACTCCTGGGAAAAATCAAGGAGTAGCTCGATACCTTGACATAATAACGTTAATTGATTTGAAAATTCAATTCGAAAAGTTATTCGATTGAGATTGCCTTTTGATTGTTGTTTTTAATGTCTGTAAAAAATACCTGATGTCATCAGATGATATTTCAAGAAAAATATACTGCGCCCTAATCGCAAGAATTTTATGATTACACGAATTCACGTGATAGAATATAAGAAGTTGCTTTCCGTATCTATTCGCTTTCGGTTATTTCAAATTTTAATTCGCTGAAAAGTTAAAATTAGATCGCAAGTATTCATGGATAACCTGATCGCTACAGGACTTGGTAATATCGCAAAATTGGAAAATTAGCATATTTTGCTGCGTGGTTATAAAAGTGCTGACATAAATTCATGACTTCTGGGAAAAATCAAGGAGTAGCTCTATACCTTGACATAATAACGTTAACTGATTTGAAAATTAAATTTGAAAAACTAGTCTATTGAGATTGCATTTTGATTTTTGTTTTCAATGTCTGTAAGAAGTACCCGATGTCTTTAGCGGATATTTTGGGAAAAATATACTGCGCCTCAATGCAGGAATCTCATGATTACACGAATTTATGTAATAGAATACGAGAGGTTGATTTCTGTCTCTGTTCGCTTTCGGTTTTTTAAAATTTCAATTCGCTAAACAGTTCAATTTAGATCGCATGTATTCATGAATAACTTGCTCGCTGCAAGACTGGGTAATATTGTGAGATTAAAAAATCAGCATATTTTGTTGCGTGGTTATAGGAGTGCTAAAATGATCTCATGACTCCCGGGAAAAATCAAGGAATAGCTCTATATATTGACATAATAACGTTAACTGATTTGAAAATTTAATTTGAAAAACTATTCTATTGAGATTGCATTTTGATTGAAGTTTTCAATTTCTGTAAGAAATACCTGATGTCTTCAGATGATATTTCGGAAAAAATATACTGCGCCTCAATCGCAAGAATCTCATGATTACACGAATTCATGTAATAGAATATGAGAGGTTGATTTCTGTCTCTGTTCGCTTTCGGTTTTTTAAAATTTCAATTGGCTAAATAGTTCAATTGAGATCGCACGTATTCATTGATAACCTGCTCGCTGCAGGACTGGGTAAGATTGTGAGATTGAAAAATCAGCATATTTTGCTGCGTGGTAATGAGTGTGCTAAAATTATCTCATGACTCCTGGGAACAATCAAGGAATAGCTCTATATATTGACATTATAACCTTAATTGATTTGAAAATTTAATTCGAAGAGTTATTCGATTGAGATTGCATTTTGATTGTTGTTTTCAATGTCTGTAAAAAATACCTGATGTCATCAGATGATATTTCGAGGAAAATATAATGCGCTCCAATCGCAAGAATTTCATGATTACACGAAGTCACGTGATATAATATAATAGGTTGATTTCTGTCTATGTTGGCTTTCGGTTTTTTTCAATTTCAATTGGCTGAACAGTTTAATTTAGATCGCATGTATTCATGAATAACTTGCTCGCTACAGGACTGGGTAATATTGTGAGATTAAAAAATCAGCATATTTTGCGGCGTGGTTGTAGGAGTGCTAAAATGATCTCATGACTCCTGGGAAAAATCAAGGAATGGCTCTATATATAGACCTAATAACGTTAATTGATTCCAAAATTTAATTCGGAAAGTTATTCTATTGAGATTTTATTTTGATTGATGTTTTCAATGTCTGTAAGAAATACCTGATGTCTTCAGATGATATTTCGGAAAAAATATACTGCGCCCCAATCGCAAGAATCTCATGATTACACGAATTCACGTGATAGAATATAATAGGTTGATGTCTGTCTCTGTTCGCTTCCGGTTTTCTAAAATTTCAATTGGTTGAATAGTTCAATTTAGATCGCATGTATTCATGGATAGCCTGCTCGCTGCAGGACTTGGTAATATTGCAAAATTGAAAAAGCAGCATATTTTGCTGCGTGGTTACAATAGTGCTGAAACGAATTCATGACTCCTGGGAAAAATCAAGGAGTAGCTCTATACCTTGACATAATAACGTTAATTGATTTGAAAATTTAATTCGAAAAGTTATTTTATTGAGATTGCATTTTGATTGTTGTTTTCAATGTCTGTAAGAAGTACCTGATGTCTTTAGCGGATATTTCGGGAAAAATATACTGCGCCCCAATCGCAAGAATCTCATGATTACACGAATTCACGTGATAGAATATAATAGGTTGATTTCTGTCTATGTTCGCTTTCGGTTTTTCAAAATTTCAATTCGCTGAACAGTTCAATTTAGATCGCATGTCTTCATGAATAACTTGCTCGCTGCAGGACTGGGTAATATTGTGAGATTAAAAAATCAGCATATTTTGCTGCGTGGTTATAGGAGTGCTAAAATGATCTCATGACTCCTGGGAAAAATCAAGGAATGGCTCTATATATTGACATAATAACCTTAATTGATTTGAAAATTTAATTTGAAAAACTATTCCATTGAGATTGCATTTTGATTGATGTTTTCAATGTCTGTAAGAAATACCTGATGTCTTCAGATGATATTTCGTGAAAAATATACTGCGCCCCAATCGCAAGAATCTCATGATTACACGAATTCACGTGATAGAATATAATAGGTTGATGTCTGTCTCTGTTCGCTTTCGGTTTTCTAAAATTTCAATTGGCTGAATAGTTCAATTTAGATCGCATGTATTCATGGTTAGCCTGCTCGCTGCAGGACTGGGTAATATTGCGAAATTGAAAAATTAGCATATTTTGCTGCGTGGTTATACGAGTGCTAAAATAATCTCATGACTCCTGGGAAAAATCAAGGAATGGCTCTATATATTGACATAATAACGTTAATTGATTTAAAAATTCAATTCGAAAAGTTATTCGATTGAGATTGCATTTTGATTGTTGTTTTCAATGTCTGTAAGAAATACCTGATGTCATCAGATGATATTACGAGGAAAATATACTGCGCCCCAATCGCAAGAATTTCATGATTGCACGAATTCACGTGATAGAATATAAGAGGTTGATTTCCGTATCTATTCGCTTTCGGTTATTTCAAATTTTAATTCGCTGAAAAGTTAAAATTAGATCGCAAGTATTCATGGATAACCTGATCGCTACAGGACTTGGTAATATCGCAAAATTGAAAAATTAGCATATTTTGCTGCGTGGTTATAAAAGTGCTGACATAAATTCATGACTCCTGGGAAAAATCAAGGAGTAGCTCTATACCTTGACATAATAACGTTAATTGATTTGAAAATTTAATTCGAAAAGTTATTTTATTGAGATTGCATTTTGATTGTTGTTTTCAATGTCTGTAAGAAGTACCTGATGTCTTTAGCGGATATTTCGGGAAAAATATACTGCGCCCCAATCGCAAGAATCTCATGATTACACGAATTCACGTGATAGAATATAATAGGTTGATTTCTGTCTATGTTCGCTTTCGGTTTATCAAAATTTCAATTCGCTGAACAGTTCAATTTAGATCGCATGTCTTCATGAATAACTTGCTCGCTGCAGGACTGGGTAATATTGTGAGATTAAAAACTCAGCATATCTTGCTGCGTGGTTATGAGAGTGCTAAAATGATCTCATGACTCCTGGGAACAATCAAGGAATAGCTCTCTATATTATCATTATAACCTTAATTGATTTGAAAATTTAATTCGAAAAGTTATTTTATTAAGATTGCATTTTGATTGTTGTTTTCAATGTCTGTAAGAAGTACCTGATGTCTTTAGCGGATATTTAGGGAACAATATACGGCGCCTCAATCGCAAGAATCTCATGATTACACGAATTCATGTAATAGAATATGAGAGGTTGATTTCTGTCTCTGTTCGCTTTCGGTTTTTTAAAATTTCAATTGGCTAAATGGTTCAATTGAGATCGCACGTATTCATTGATAACCTGCTCGCTGCAGGACTGGGTAAGATTGTGAGATTGAAAAATCAGCATATTTTGCTGCGTGGTAATGAGTGTGCTAAAATTATTACATGACTCCTGGGAACAATCAAGGAATAGCTCTATATATTGACATTATAACCTTAATTGATTTGAAAATTTAATTCGAAAGTTATTCGATTGAGATTGCATTTTGATTGTTGTTTTCAATGTCTGTAAAAAATACCTGATGTCATCAGATGATATTTCGAGGAAAATATAATGCGCTCCAATCGCAAGAATTTCATGATTACACGAAGTCACGTGATATAATATAATAGGTTGATTTCTGTCTATGTTCGCTTTCGGTTTTTTAAATTTCAATTGGCTGAACAGTTTAATTTAGATCGCATGTATTCATGAATAACTTGCTCGCTGCAGGACTGGGTCATATTGTGAGATTAAAAAATCTGCATATTTTGCTGCGTGGTTGTAGGAGTGCTAAAATGATCTCATGACTCCTGGGAAAAATCAAGGAATAGCTCTATATATTGACATTATAACCTTAATTGATTTGAAAATTTAATTCGAAAGTTATTCGATTGAGATTGCATTTTGATTGTTGTTTTCAATGTCTGTAAGAAATACCTGATGTCTTCAGATGATATTTCGGAAAAAATATACTGCGCCCCAATCGCAAGAATCTCATGATTACACGAATTCACGTGATAGAATATAATAGGTTGATGTCTGTCTCTGTTCGCTTCCGGTTTTCTAAAATTTCAATTGGTTGAATAGTTCAATTTAGATCGCATGTATTCATGGATAGCCTGCTCGCTGCAGGACTTGGTAATATTGCAAAATTGAAAAAGCAGCATATTTTGCTGCGTGGTTACAATAGTGCTGAAACAAATTCATGACTCCTGGGAAAAATCAAGGAGTAGCTCTATACCTTGACATAATAACGTTAATTGATTTGAAAATTTAATTCGAAATGTTATTTTATTGAGATTGCATTTTGATTGTTGTTTTCAATGTCTGTAAGAAGTACCTGATGTCTTTAGCGGATATTTCGGGAAAAATATACTGCGCCCCAATCGCAAGAATCTCATGATTACACGAATTCACGTGATAGAATATAATAGGTTGATTTCTGTCTCTGTTCGCTTTCGGTTTTTTAAAATTTCAATTCGCTGAACAGTTTAATTTAGATCGCATGTCTTCATGAATAACTTGCTCGCTGCAGGACTGGGTAATATTGTGAGATTAAAAAATCAGCAGATTTTGCTGCGTGGTTATAGGAGTGCTAAAATGATCTCATGACTCCTGGGAAATATCAAGGAATGGCTCTATATATTATCATTATAACCTTAATTGATTTGAAAATTTAATTCGAAAAGTTATTTTATTAAGATTGCATTTTGATTGTTGTTTTCAATGTCTGTAAGAAGTACCTGATGTCTTTAGCGGATATTTAGGGAACAATATACGGCGCCTCAATCGCAAGAATCTCATGATTACACGAATTTATGTAATAGAATATGAGAGGTTGAATTCTGTCTCTGTTCGCTTTCGGTTTTGAAGAATTTCAATTGGCTGAATAGTTCAATTTAGATCGCATGTATTCATGGATCACTTGCTCGCTGCAGGACTGGGTAATATTGTGAGATTAAAAAATCAGCATGTTTTGCTGCGTGGTTATAAGAGTGCTAAAATGATCTCATGACTCCTGGGAAAAATCAAGGAATGGCTCTATATATTGACATAATAACCTTAATTGATTTGAAAATTTAATTTGAAAAACTATTCCATTGAGATTGCATTTTGATTGTCTTTTTCAATGTCTCTAAGAAATACCTGATGTCTTTAGATGATATTTCGTGAAAAATATACTGCGCCCCAATCGCAAGAATCTCATGATTACACGAATTCACGTGATAGAATATAATAGGTTGATGTCTGTCTCTGTTCGCTTTCGGTTTTCTAAAATATCAATTGACTGAATAGTTCAATTTAGATCGCATGTATTCATGGTTAGCCTGCTCGCTGCAGGACTGGGTAATATTGCGAAATTGAAAAACTAGCATATTTTGCTGCGTGGTTATAGGAGTGCTAAAATAATCTCATGACTCCTGGGAAAAATCAAGGAATGGCTCTATATATTGACATAATAACGTTAATTGATTCAAAAATTCAATTCGAAATGTTATTCGATTGAGATTGCATTTTGATTGTTGTTTTCAATGTCTGTAAGAAATACCTGATGTCATCAGATGATATTTCGAGGAAAATATACTGCGCCTCAATCGCAAGAATTTCATGATTGCACGAATTCACGTGATAGAATATAAGAAGTTGATTTCCGTATCTATTCGCTTTCGGTTATTTAAAATTTGAATTCGCTGAATAGTTAAATTTAGATCGCAAGTATTCATGGATAACCTGCCCGCTACTGGACTTGGTAATATTGCAAAATGAAAAACTCAGCATATTTTGCTGCGTGGTTACAAGAGTGCTGATACAAATTCATGACTCCTGGGAAAAATCAAGGAGTAGCTCTATACCTCGACATAATAACGTTAATTGATTTGAAAATTTAATTCGAAAAGTTATTCGATTGAGATTGCTTTTTGATTGTTGTTTTCTATGTCTGTAAAAGTACCTGATGTCTTTAGCGGATATTTCGGGAAAAATATACTGCGCCCCAATCGCAAGAATTTCATGATTACACGAATTCACGTGATAGAATATAATAGGTTGATTTCTGTCTATGTTCGCTTTCGGTTTTTGAAAATTTCAATTTGCTGAACAGTTCAATTTAGATAGCATGTATTCATGAATAACTTGCTCGCTGCAGGACTGGGTAATATTGTGAGATTAAAAAATCAGCATATTTTGCTGCGTAGTTATAGGAGTGCTAAAATGATCTCATGACTCCTAAGAAAAATCAAGGAATGGCTCTATATATAGACCTAATACCGTTAATTGATTCCAAAATTTAATTCGAAAAGTTATTCTATTGAGATTTTATTTTGATTGATGTTTTCAATGTCTGTAAGAAATACCTGATGTCTTCAGATGATATTTCGGAAGAAATATACTGCGCCCCAATCGCAAGAATCTCATAATTACACCAATTCGCGTGATAGAATGTAATAGGTTGATTTCTGTCTCTGTTCGCTTTCGGTTTTTTAAAATTTCAATTCGCTGAACTTTTTTATTCAGATCGCATGTATTTATGAATAACTTGCTCGCTGCAGGACTGGGTAATATTGTGAGATTCAAAAATCAGCATATTTTGCTGCGTTGTTATAGGAGTGCTAAAATGATCTTATGACTCCTGGGAAAAATCAAGGAATGGCTCTATATATTGACATAATAACGTTAACTGATTTGAAAATTCAATTTGAAAAACTATTCTATTGAGATTGCGTTTTGATTGTTGTTTTCAATGTCTGTCAAAAATACCTGATGTCATCAGATGATATTTTGAGGAAAAAATACTGCGCCCCAATCGCAAGAATTTCATGATTGCACGAATTCACGTGATAGAATATAAGAGGTTGATTTTCGTCTCTGTTCGCTGTCGGTTTTTTAAAATTTCAATTGGCTGAATAGTTCAATTTAGATCGCATGTATCCATGGATAGCCTGCTCGCTGCAAGACTGGGTAATATTGCGGAATTGAAAAATTAGCATATTTTGCTGCGTAGTCATAAGAGTGCTAAAATGATCTCATGACTCCTGGGGAAAATCAAGGAATGGCTCTATATATTGACATAATAACCTTAATTGATTTGAAAATTTAATTCGAAGAGTTATTCGATTAAGATTGCATTTTGATTGTTGTTTTCAATGTCTGTAAAAAATACCTGATGTCATCAGATGATATTTCGAGGAAAATATACTGCGCCCCAATCGCAAGAATTTCATGATTACACGAATTCACGTGATAGAATATAAGAGGTTGATTTTCGTATCTATTCGCTTTCGGTTATTTAAAATTTTGATTCTCTGAATAGTTAAATTTAGATCGCAAGTATTCATGGATAACCTGCCCGCTACAAAACTTGGTAATATTGCGAAATTGAAAAATCAGCATATTTTTCTGCGTGGTTACAAAAGTGCTGAAACAAATTCATGATTCCTGGGAAAAATCAAGGAGTAGCTCTATACCTTGACATAATAACGTTCATTGATTTGAAAATTTAATTCGAAAAGTTATTTTATTGAGATTGCATTTTGATTGTTGTTTTCAATGTCTGTAAGAAGTACCTGATGTCTTTAGCGGATATTTCGGGAAAAATATACTGCGCCTCAATCGCAAGAATCTCATGATTACACGAATTCATGTAATAGAATATGAGAGGTTGATTTCTGTCTCTGTTCGCTTTCGGTTTTTTAAAATTTCAATTGGCTGAATAGTTCAATTTAGATCGCATGTATTCAAAGATAACCTGCTCGCTGCAGGACTGGGTAATATTGTGAGATTGAAAAATCAGCATATTTTGCTGCGTGGTTATGAGAGTGCTAAAATGATCTCATGACTCCTGGGAAAAATCAAGGAATGGCTCTTTATATAGAGACCTAATAACGTTAATTGATTCCAAAATTAAATTCGAAAAGTTATTCTATTGAGATTGCATTTTGATTGTCTTTTTCAATGTCTGTAGGAAATACCTGATGTCTTCAGATGATATTTCGTAAAAAATATACTGCGCCCTAATCGCAAGAATCTCATGATTACACGAATTCACGTGATAGAATATAATAGGATGATTTCTGTCTCTGTTCGCTTTCGGTTTTTTAAAATTTGAATTAGCTGAATAGTTCAATTAAGATCGCATGTATTCATGGATAGCCTGCTCGCTGCAGGACTGGGTAATATTGCGAAATTGAAAAATTAGCATATTTTGCTGCGTGGTTATAAGACTGCTAAAATGATCTCATGACTCCTGGGAAAAATCAAGGAATGGCTCTATATATTGACATAATAATTTAATTGATTTGAAAATTCAATTCGAAAAGTTATTCGATTGAGATTGCAACTTGATTGTCTTTTTCAATGTCTGTTAGAAATACCTGATGTCTTCAGATGATATTTCGTGAACAATATACTGCGCCCATATCGCAAGAATCTCATGATTACACGAATTCACGTAATAGAATAAAATAGGTTGATTTCTGTCTCTGTTCGCTTTCGGTTTTTTAAAATTTCAATTCGCTGAACCCTTCAATTTAGATCGCATGTCTTCATGAATAACTTGCTCGCTGCAGGACTAAATAATATTGTGAGATTAAAAAATCAGCATTTTTTGCTGCGTAGTTATAGAAGTGCTAAAATGATCTCATGACTCCCGGGGAAAATCAAGGAATGGCTCTATATATTGACATAATAACGTTCATTGATTTGAAAATTCAATTCGAAAAGTTATTCGATTGAGATTGCATTTTGATTGTTGTTTCAATGTCTGTAAAAAATACCTGATGTCATCAGATGATATTTCGTGAAAAATATACTGCGCCCCAATCGCAAGAATCTCATGATTACACGAATTCACGTGACAGAATATAATAGGTTGATTTCTGTCTCCTTTCGCTTTCGGTTTTTCAAAATTTCATTCCGCTAAACAGTTCAATTTAGATCGCATGTCTTCATGAATAACTTGCTCGCTGCAGGACTAGGTAATATTGTGAGATTATTTAATCAGCATATTTTGCTGCGTGGTTATAGAAGTGCTAAAATGATCTCATGACTCCTGGGGAAAATCAAGGAATTGCTCTATATATTGACATAATAACGTTAATTAATTTGAAAATTTAATTCGAAAAGTTATTCGATTGAGATTGCATTTTGATTGTTGTTTTCAATGTCTGTAAAAAATACCTGATGTCATCAGATGATATTTCGAGGAAAATATACTGCGCCCCAATCGCAAGAATTTCATAATTACACGAATTCACGTGATAGAATATAAGAGGTTGATTTCCGTATCTATTCGCTTTCGGTTATTTAAAATTTTAATTCGCTGAATTGTTAAATTTAGATCGCAAGTATTCATGGATAACCTGCCCGCTACAGGACTTGGTAATATTGCAAAATTGAAAAAGCAGCATATTTTGCTGCGTGGTTACAAGAGTGCTGAAACAAATTCATGATTCCTGGGAAAAATCAAGGAGTAGCTCTATACCTTGACTTAATAACGTTAATTGATTTGAAAATTTAATTCGAAAAGCTATTTTATTGAGATTGCATTTTGATTGTTGTTTTTAATGTTTGTAAGAAGTACCTGATGTCTTTAGCGGATATTTTGGGAAAAATATACTGCGCCTCAATCGCAAGAATCTCATGAATACACGAATTCACGTGATAGAATATAATAGGTTGATGTCTGTCTCTGTTCGCTTTCGGTTTTCTAAAATTTTAATTAGCTGCATAGTTCAATTTAGATCGCATGTATTCATGGATAGCCTGCTCGCTGCAGGACTGGGTAATATTGCGAAATTGCAAAATTAGCATATTTTGCTGCGTGGTTATAGGAGTGCTAAAATGATCTCATGACTTCCGGGAAAAATCAAGGAATGGCTCTATATATTGACATAATAACTTTAATTGACTTGAAAATTCAATTTGAAAAACTATTCCATTGAGATTGCATTTTGATTGATGTTTTCAATTTCTGTAAGAAATACCTGATGTCATCAGATGATATTTCGAGGAAAATATACTGCGCCTCAATCGCAAGAATTTCATGATTGCACGAATTCACGTGATAGAATATAAGAGGTTGATTTCCGTATCTATTCGCTTTCGGTTATTTAAAATTTTAATTCGCTGAATAGTTAAATTTAGATCGCAAGTATTCATGGATAACCTGCCCGCTACAGGATTTGGTAATATTGCAAAATGAAAAACTAAGCATATTTTGCTGCGTGGTTACAAGAGTGCTGATACAAATTCATGACTCCTGGAAAAAATCAAGGAGTAGCTCTATACCTCGACATAATAACGTTAATTGATTTGAAAATTTAATTCGAAAAGTTATTCGATTGAGATCGCTTTTTGATTGTTGTTTTCTATGTCTGTAAAAGTACCTGATGTCTTTAGCGGATATTTCGGGAAAAATATACTGCGCCCCAATCGCAAGAATTTCATGATTACACGAATTCACGTGATAGAATATAATAGGTTTATTTCTGTCTATGTTCGCTTTCGGTTTTTGAAAATTTCAATTTGCTGAACAGTTCAATTTAGATAGCATGTATTTATGAATAACTTGCTCGCTGCAGGACTGGGTAATATTGTGAGATTAAAAAATCAGCATATTTTGCTGCGTAGTTATAGGAGTGCTAAAATGATCTCATGACTCCTAAGAAAAATCAAGGAATGGCTCTATATATAGACCTAATAACGTTAATTGATTCCAAAATTTAATTCGAAAAGTTATTCTATTGAGATTTTATTTTGATTGATGTTTTCAATGTCTGTAAGAAATACCTGATGTCTTCAGATGATATTTCGGAAAAAATATACTGCGCCCCAATCGCAAGAATCTCATAATTACACGAATTCGCGTGATAGAATATAATAGGTTGATTTCTGTCTCTGTTCGCTTTCGGTTTTTTAAAATTTCAATTCGCTGAACATTTCAATTCAGATCGCATGTATTTATGAATAACTTGCTCGCTGCAGGACTGGGTAATATTGTGAGATTCAAAAATCAGCATATTTTGCTGCGTTTTTATAGGAGTGCTAAAATGATCTTATGACTCCTGGGAAAAATCAAGGAATGGCTCTATATATTGACATAATAACGTTAACTGATTTGAAAATTCAATTTGAAAAACTATTCTATTGAGATTGCATTTTGATTGATGTTTTCAATTTCTGTAAAAAATACCTGATGTCTTCAGATGATATTTCGAGAAAAATATACTGCGCCCTAATCGCAAGCATCTCATAATTACACGAATTCACGTGATAGAATATAATAGGTTGATTTCTGTCTTTGTTCGCTTTCGGTTTTTTGAAATTTCAATTGGCTGAATAGTTTAATTAAGATCGCATGTATTCATGGATAGCCCGCTCGCTGCAGAACTGGGTAATATTGCGAAATTGAAAAATCGGCATATTGTGCTGCGTAGTTATAGGAGTGCTGAAATGATCTCATGACTCCCGGGGAAAATCAAGGAATGGCTCTATATATTGACATAATAACGTTAATCGATTTGAAAATTCAATTCGAAAAGTTATGGGATTGAGATTGCGTTTTGATTGTTGTTTTCAATGTCTGTCAAAAATACCTGATGTCATCAGATGATATTTCGAGGAAAAAATACTGCGCCCCAATCGCAAGAATTTCATGATTGCACGAATTCACGTGATAGAATATAAGAGGTTGATTTCCGTCTCTGTTCGCTGTCGGTTTTTTAAAATTTCAATTGGCTGAATAGTTCAATTTAGATCGCATGTATCCATGGATAGCCTGCTCGCTGCAAGACTGGGTAATATTGCGGAATTGAAAAATTAGCATATTTTGCTGCGTAGTCATAAGAGTGCTAAAATGATCTCATGACTCCTGGGGAAAATCAAGGAATGGCTCTATATATTGACATAATAACCTTAATTGATTTGAAAATTTAATTCGAAGAGTTATTCGATTAAGATTGCATTTTGATTGTTGTTTTCAATGTCTGTAAGAAATACCTGATGTCATCAGATGATATTTCGAGGAAAATATACTGCGCCTCAATCGCAAGAATTTCATGATTGCACGAATTCACGTGATAGAATATAAGAGGTTGATTTCCGTATCTATTCGCTTTCGGTTATTTAAAATTTTAATTCGCTGAATAGTTAAATTTAGATCGCAAGTATTCATGGATAACCTGCCCGCTACAGGACTTGGTAATATTGCAAAATGAAAAACTCAGCATATTTTGCTGCGTGGTTACAAGAGTGCTGATACAAATTCATGACTCCTGGGAAAAATCAAGGAGTAGCTCTATACCTCGACATAATAACGTTAATTGATTTGAAAATTTAATTCGAAAAGTTATTCGATTGAGATTGCTTTTTGATTGTTGTTTTCTATGTCTGTAAAAGTACCTGATGTCTTTAGCGGATATTTCGGGAAAAATATACTGCGCCCCAATCGCAAGAATTTCATGATTACACGAATTCACGTGATAGAATATAATAGGTTGATTTCTGTCTATGTTCGCTTTCGGTTTTTGAAAATTTCAATTTGCTGAACAGTTCAATTTAGATAGCATGTATTCATGAATAACTTGCTCGCTGCAGGACTGGGTAATATTGTGAGATTAAAAAATCAGCATATTTTGCTGCGTAGTTATAGTAGTGCTAAAATGATCTCATGACTCCTAAGAAAAATCAAGGAATGGCTCTATATATAGACCTAATAACGTTAATTGATTCCAAAATTTAATTCGAAAAGTTATTCTATTGAGATTTTATTTTGATTGATGTTTTCAATGTCTGTAAGAAATACCTGATGTCTTCAGATGATATTTCGGAAAAAATTTACTGCGCCCCAATCGCAAGAATCTCATAATTACACGAATTCGCGTGATAGAATATAATAGGTTGATTTCTGTCTCTGTTCGCTTTCGGTTTTTTAAAATTTCAATTCGCTGAACATTTCAATTCAGATCGCATGTATTTATGAATAACTTGCTCGCTGCAGGACTGGGTAATATTGTGAGATTCAAAAATCAGCATATTTTGCTGCGTTGTTATAGGAGTGCTAAAATGATCTTATGACTCCTGGGAAAAATCAAGGAATGGCTCTATATATTGACATAATAACGTTAACTGATTTGAAAATTCAATTTGAAAAACTATTCTATTGAGATTGCATTTTGATTGATGTTTTCAATTTCTGTAAAAAATACCTGATGTCTTCAGATGATATTTCGAGAAAAATATACTGCGCCCTAATCGCAAGCATCTCATAATTACACGAATTCACGTGATAGAATATAATAGGTTGATTTCTGTCTTTGTTCGCTTTCGGTTTTTTAAAATTTCAATTGGCTGAATAGTTTAATTAAGATCGCATGTATTCATGGATAGCCCGCTCGCTGCAGAACTGGGTAATATTGCGAAATTGAAAAATCGGCATATTTTGCTGCGTAGTTATAGGAGTGCTGAAATGATCTCATGACTCCCGGAGAAAATCAAGGAATGGCTCTATATATTGACATAATAACGTTAATCGATTTGAAAATTCAATTCGAAAAGTTATGGGATTGAGATTGCGTTTTGATTGTTGTTTTCAATGTCTGTCAAAAATACCTGATGTCATCAGATGATATTTCGAGGAAAAAATACTGCGCCCCAATCGCAAGAATTTCATGATTGCACGAATTCACGTGATAGAATATAAGAGGTTGATTTCCGTCTCTGTTCGCTGTCGGTTTTTTAAAATTTCAATTGGCTGAATAGTTCAATTTAGATCGCATGTATCCATGGATAGCCTGCTCGCTGCAAGACTGGGTAATATTGCGGAATTGAAAAATTAGCATATTTTGCTGCGTAGTCATAAGAGTGCTAAAATGATCTCATGACTCCTGGGGAAAATCAAGGAATGGCTCTATATATTGACATAATAACCTTAATTGATTTGAAAATTTAATTCGAAGAGTTATTCGATTAAGATTGCATTTTGATTGTTGTTTTCAATGTCTGTAAAAAATACCTGATGTCATCAGATGATATTTCGAGGAAAATATACTGCGCCCCAATCGCAAGAATTTCATGATTACACGAATTCACGTGATAGAATATAAGAGGTTGATTTCCGTATCTATTCGCTTTCGGTTATTTAAAATTTTGATTCTCTGAATAGTTCAATTTAGATCGCAAGTATTCATGGATAACCTGCCCGCTACAAAACTTGGTAATATTGCGAAATTAAAAATTCAGCATATTTTGCTGCGTGGTTACAAAAGTGCTGGAACAAATTCATGATTCCTGGGAAAAATCAAGGAGTAGCTCTATACCTTGACATAATAACGTTCATTGATTTGAAAATTTAATTCGAAAAGTTATTTTATTGAGATTGCATTTTGATTGTTGTGTTCAATGTCTGTAAGAAGTACCTGATGTCTTTAGCGGATATTTCGGGAAAAATATACTGCGCCTCAATCGCAAGAATCTCATGATTACACGAATTCATGTAATAGAATATGAGAGGTTGATTTCTGTCTCTGTTCGCTTTCGGTTTTTTAAAATTTCAATTGGCTGAATAGTTCAATTTAGATCGCATGTATTCAAGGATAACCTGCTCGCTGCAGGACTGGGTAATATTGTGAGATTGAAAAATCAGCATATTTTGCTGCGTGGTTATGAGAGTGCTAAAATGATCTCATGACTCCTGGGAAAAATCAAGGAATGGCTCTTTATATAGAGACCTCATAACGTTAATTGATTCCAAAATTAAATTCGAAAAGTTATTCTATTGAGATTGCATTTTGATTGTCTTTTTCAATGTCTGTAGGAAATACCTGATGTCTTCAGATGATATTTCGTAAAAAATATACTGCGCCCTAATCGCAAGAATCTCATGATTACACGAATTCACGTGATAGAATATAATAGGTTGATTTCTGTCTCTGTTCGCTTTCGGTTTTTTAAAATTTGAATTAGCTGAATAGTTCAATTAAGATCGCATGTATTCATGGATATCCTGCTCGCTGCAGGACTGGGTAATATTGCGAAATTGAAAAATTAGCATATTTTGCTGCGTGGTTATAAGACTGCTAAAATGATCTCATGACTCCTGGGAAAAATCAAGGAATGGCTCTATATATTGACATAATAATCTTAATTGATTTGAAAATTCAATTCGAAAAGTTATTTGATTGAGATTGCAACTTGATTGTCTTTTTCAATGTCTGTTAGAAATACCTGATGTCTTCAGATGATATTTCGTGAACAATATACTGCGCCCCAATCGCAAGAATCTCATGATTACACGAATTCACGTAATAGAATAAAATAGGTTGATTTCTGTCTCTGTTCGCTTTCGGTTTTTTAAAATTTCAATTCGCTGAACCCTTCAATTTAGATCGCATGTCTTCATGAATAACTTGCTCGCTGCAGGACTAAATAATATTGTCAGATTAAAAAATCAGCATTTTTTGCTGCGTAGTTATAGGAGTGCTAAAATGATCTCATGACTCCCGGGGAAAATCAAGGAATGGCTCTATATATTGACATAATAACCTTAATTGATTTGAAAATTCAATTCGAAAAGTTATTCTATTGAGATTGCATTTTGATTGTCTTTTTCAATGTCTGTAAGAAATACCTGATGTCATCAGATGATATTTCGTGAAAAATATACTGCGCCCCAATCGCAAGAATCTCATGATTACACGAATTCACGTGACAGAATATAATAGGTTGATTTCTGTCTCCTTTCGCTTTCGGTTTTTCAAAATTTCAATTCGCTAAACAGTTCAATTTAGATCGCATGTCTTCATGAATAACTTGCTCGCTGCAGGACTAGGTAATATTGTGAGATTATTTAATCAGCATATTTTGCTGCGTGGTTATAGAAGTGCTAAAATGATCTCATGACTCCTGGGGAAAATCAAGGAATTGCTCTATATATTGACATAATAACGTTAATTGATTTAAAAATTTAATTCGAAAAGTTATTCGATTGAGATTGCATTTTGATTGTTGTTTTCAATGTCTGTAAAAAATACCTGATGTCATCAGATGATATTTCGAGGAAAATAAACTGCGCCTCAATCGCAAGAATCTCATGATTACACGAATTCACGTGATAGAATATAATAGGTTGATGTCTGTCTCTGTTCGCTTTCGGTTTTCTAAAATTTTAATTAGCTGCATAGTTCAATTTAGATCGCATGTATTCATGGATAGCCTGCTCGCTGCAGGACTGGGTAATATTGCGAAATTGAAAAATTAGCATATTTTGCTGCGTGGTTATAGGAGTGCTAAAATGATCTCATGACTTCCGGGAAAAATCAAGGAATAGCTCTATATATTGACATAATAACTTTAATTGACTTGAAAATTCAATTTGAAAAACTATTCCATTGAGATTGCATTTTGATTGATGTTTTCAATTTCTGTAAGAAATACCTGATGTCATCAGATGATATTTCGAGGAAAATATACTGCGCCCTAATCGCAAGAATTTCATGATTACACGAATTCACGTGATAGAATATAATAGGTTGATTTCTGTCTCTGTTCGCTTTCGGTTTTTTAAAATTTTAATTGGATGCACAGTTCAATTCAGATCGCATGTATTTATGAATAACCTGCCTGCTACGGGACTTAGTAATATTGCAAAATTAAAATCAGCATATTTTGCTGCGTGGTTATAAGAGTGCTGAAACAAGTTCATGACTCCTGGGAAAAATCAAGGAGTAGCTCGATACCTTGACATAATAACGTTAATTGATTTGAAAATTCAATTCGAAAAGTTATTCGATTGAGATTGCATTTTGATTGTTGTTTTTAATGTCTGTAAAAAATACCTGATGTCATCAGGTGATATTTCAAGAAAAATATACTGCGCCCTAATCGCAAGAATTTCATGATTACACGAATTCACGTGATAGAATATAAGAGGTTGCTTTCCGTATCTATTCGCTTTCGGTTATTTCAAATTTTATTTCGCTGAAAAGTTAAAATTAGATCGCAAGTATTCATGGATAACCTGCTCGCTACAGGACTTGGTAATATCGCAAAATTGAAAAATTAGCATATTTTGCTGCGTGGTTATAAAAGTGCTGACATAAATTCATGACTTCTGGGAAAAATCAAGGAGTAGCTCTATACCTTGACATAATAACGTTCACTGATTTGAAAATTAAATTTGAAAAACTAGCCTATTGAGATTGCATTTTGATTTTTGTTTTCAATGTCTGTAAGAAGTACCTGATGTCTTTAGCGGATATTTTGGGATAAATATACTGCGCCTCAATCGCAAGAATCTCATGATTACACGAATTCACGTGATAGAATATAATAGGTTGATGTCTGTCTCTGTTCGCTTTCGGTTTTCTAAAATTTCAATTCGCTAAACAGTTCAATTTAGATCGCATGTATTCATAGAGAGCCCGCTCGCTGCAGGACGAGGTAATATTGCGAATTTGAAAAATTAGCATATTTTGCTGCGTGGTTATAGGAGTGCTAAAATGATCTCATGACTCCTGGGAAAAATCAAGGAATGGCTGTATATATTGACATAATAACCTTAATTGATTTGAAAATTCAATTCGAAAAGTTATTCGATTGAGATTGCATTTTGATTGTTGTTTTAAATGTCTGTAAGAAGTATCTGATGTCTTAAGCGGATATTTCGGGAAAAATATACTGCGTTCTAATCGCAAGAATCTCATGATTACACGAATTCACGTGATAGAATATAATAGGTTGATGTCTGTCTCTGTTCGCTTTCGGTTTTTTAAAATTTCAATTCGCTAAACAGTTCAATTTAGATCGCATGTATTCATGAATAACTTGCTCGCTGCAAGACTGGGTAATATTGTGAGATTATAAAATCTGCATATTTTGTTGCGTGGTTATAGAAGTGCTAAAATGATCTCATGACTCCCGGGAAAAATCAAGGAATGGCTCTATATATAGAGACTTACTAACGTTAATTGATTCCAAAATTTCATTCGAAAAGTTATTCTATTGAGATTGCATTTTGATTGTCTTTTTCAATGTCTGTAAGAAATACCTGATGTCTTCAAATGATATTTCGTGGAAAAATATACTGCGCCCTAATCGCTAGAATCTCATGATTACACGAATTCACGTGATAGAATATCATAGGTTGATATCTGTCTCTGTTCGCTTTCGGTTTTTTAAAATTTTAATTAGCTGAATAGTTCAATTTAGATCGCATGTATCCATGAATAGCCTGCTCGCTGCAAGACTGGGTAATATTGCGAAATTGAAAAATTAGCATATTTTGCTGCGTAGTCATAAGAGTGCTAAAATGATCTCATGACTCCTGGGAACAATCAAGGAATAGCTCTATATATTGACATGATAACCTTAATTGATTTGAAAATTTAATTCGAAGAGTTATTCGATTGAGATTGCATTTTTATTGTTGTTTTCAATGTCTGTAAAAAATACCTGATGTCATCAGATGATATTTCGAGGAAAATATAATGCGCTCCAATCGCAAGAATTTCATGATTACACGAAGTCACGTGATAGAATATAATAGGTTGATTTCTGTCTATGTTCGCTTTCGGTTTTTTAAATTTCAATTGGCTGAACAGTTCAATTTAGATCGCACGTATTCATGAATAACTTGCTCGCTGCCGGACTGGGTTATATTGTAAGATTAAAAAATCAGCATATTTTGCTGCGTGGTTGTAGGAGTGCTAAAATGATCTCATGACTCCTGGGAAAAATCAAGAAATGGCTCTATATATAGACCTAATAACGTTAATTGATTCCAAAATTTAATTCGAAAAGTTATTCTATTGAGATTTTATTTTGATTGATGTTTTCAATGTCTGTAAGAAATACCTGATGTCTTCAGATGATATTTCGGAAAAAATATACTGCGCCCCAATCGCAAGAATCTCATGATTACACGAATTCACGTGATAGAATATAATAGGTTGATGTCTGTCTCTGTTCGCTTCCGGTTTTCTAAAATTTCAATTGGTTGAATAGTTCAATTTAGATCGCATGTATTTATGAATAGCCTGCTCGCTGCAGGACTCGGTAATATTGCAAAATTGAAAAAGCAGCATATTTTGCTGCGTGGTTACAAGAGTGCTGAAACGAATTCATGACTCCTGGGAAAAATCAAGGAGTAGCTCTATACCTTCACATAATAACGTTAATTGATTTGAAAATTAAATTCGAAAAACTATTCCATTGAGATTGCATTTTGATTGATGTTTTCAATGTCTGTAAGAAATACCTGATGTCTTCAGATGATATTTCGTGAAAAATATACTGCGCCCCAATCGCAAGAATCTCATGATTACACGAATTCACGTGATAGAATATAATAGGTTGATTTCTGTCTCTGTTCGCTTTCGGTTTTTAAGAATTTCAATTGGCTGAATAGTTCAATTTGGATCGCATGTATTCATGGATTACATGCTCGCTGCAGGACTGGGTAATATTGTGAGATTAAAAAATCAGCATATTTTGCTGCGTGGTTATAGGAGTGCTAAAATGATCTCATGACTCCTGGGAAAAATCAAGGAATGGCTCTATATATTGACATTATAACCTTAAATGATTTGAAAATTCAATTTGAAAAACCATTCCATTGAGATTGCATTTTGATTGATGTTTTCAATGTCTGTAAGAAATACCTGATGTCTTCAGATGATATTTCGTAAAAAATATACTGCGCCCCAATCGCAAGTATCTCATGATTACACGAATTCACGTGATACAATATAATAGGTTGATGTCTGTCTCTGTTCGCTTTCGGTTTTCTAAAATTTCAATTGGCTGAATAGTTCAATTTAGATCGCATGTATTCATGGATAGCCTGCTCGCTGCAGGACTGTGTAATATTGCGAAATCGAAAAATTAGCATATTTTGCTGCGTGGTTATAGGAGTGCTAAAATGATCTCATGACTCCTGGGGAAAATCAAGGAATGGCTCTATATATTGACATAATAACCTTAATTGATTTGAAAATTTAATTTGAAAAACTATTCCATTGAGATTGCATTTTGATTGATGTTTTCAATGTCTGTAAGAAATACCTAATGTCTTCAGATGATATTTCGTGAAAAATATACTGCGCCCCAATCGCAAGAATCTCATGATTACACGAATTCACGTGATAGAATATAATAAGTTGATGTCTGTCTCTGTTCGCTTTCGGTTTTCTAAAATTTCAATTTGCTGAATAGTTCAATTTAGATCGCATGTATTCATGGTTAGCCTGCTCGCTGCAGGACTGGGTAATATTGCGAAATTGAAAAATTAGCATATTTTGCTGCGTGGTTATAGGTGTGCTAAAATAATCTCATGACTCCTGGGAAAAATCAAGGAATGGCTCTATATATTGACATAATATCGTTAATTGATTTAAAAATTCAATTCGAAAAGTTATTCGATTGAGATTGCATTTTGATTGTTGTTTTCAATGTCTGTAAAAAATACCTGATGTCATCAGATGATATTTCGAGGAAAATATACTGCGCCTCAATCGCAAGAATTTCATGATTGCACGAATTCACGTGATAGAATATAAGAGGTTGATTTCCGTATCTATTCGCTTTCGGTTATTAAAAATTTTAATTCGCTGAATAGTTAAATTTAGATCGCAAGTATTCATGGATAACCTGCCCGCTACAGGACTTAGTAATATTGCAAAATGAAAAACTCAGCATATTTTGCTGCGTGGTTACAAGAGTGCTGATACAAATTCATGACTCCTGGGAAAAATCAAGGAGTAGCTCTATACCTCGACATAATAACGTTAATTGATTTGAAAATTTAATTCGAAAAGTTATTTTATTGAGATTGCATTTTTATTGTTGTTTTCAATGTCTGTAAGAAGTACCTGATGTCTTTAGCGGATATTTCGGGAAAAATATACTGCGCCTCAATCGCAAGAATCTCATGATTACACGAATTCATGTAATAGAATATGAGAGGTTGATTTCTGTCTCTGTTCGCTTTCGGTTTTTTAAAATTTCAATTGGCTGAATAGTTCAATTTGGATCTCATGTATTCATGGATAACCTGCTCGCTGCAGGACTGGGTAATATTGTGAGATTGAAAAATCAGCATATCTTGCTGCGTGGTTATGAGAGTGCTCAAATGATCTCATGACTCCTGGGAAAAATCAAGGAATGGCTCTATATATAGAGACCTAATAACGTTAATTGATTCTAAAATTTAATTCGAAAAGTTATTCTATTGAGATTGCATATTGATTGTCTTTTTCAATGTCTGTAAGAAAGACCTGATGTCTTCAGATGATATTTCGTGAAAAATATACTGCGCCCCAATCGCAAGAATCTCATGATTACACGAATTCACGTGATAAAATATAATAGGTTGATTTCTGTCTATGTTCGCTTTCGGTTTTTGAAAATTTCAATTGGCTGAACAGTTCAATTTAGATAGCATGTATTCATGAATAACTTGCTCGCTGCAGGACTGGGTAATATTGTGAGATTAAAAAATCAGCATATTTTGCTGCGTGGTTATAGGAGTGCTAAAATGATCTCATTACTCCTGGGAAAAATCAAGGAATAGCTCTATATATAGACCTAATAACGTTAATTGATTCCAAAATTTAATTCGAAAAGTTATTTTATTGAGATTTTATTTTGATTGATATTTTAATGTCTGTAAGAAATACCTGATGTCTTCAGATGATATTTCGGAAAAAATATACTGCGCCCCAATCGCAAGAATCTCATAATTACACGAATTCGCGTGATAGAATATAAGAGGTTGATGTCTGTCTCTGTTCGCTTTCGGTTTTCTGAAATTTCAATTGGTTGGATAGTTCAATTTAGATCGCATGTATTCATGGATAGCCTGCTCGCTGCAGGACTGAGTAATATTGCGAAATTGAAAAATCAGCATATTTTGCTGCGTGGTTATGGGAGTGCTAAAATGATCCCATGATTTCTGGGAAAAATCAAGATATGGCTCTATATATTGACATAATAACCTTAATTGATTTGAAAATTCAATTCGAAAAGTTATTCGATTGAGATTGCTTTTTGATTGTTTTTTTCTATGTCTGTAAGAAGTACCTGATGTCTTTAGCGGATATTTCGGGAAAAATATACTGCGCCCCAATCGCAAGAATTTCATGATTACACGAATTCACGTGATAGAATATAATAGGTTGATTTCTGTCTATGTTCGCTTTCGGTTTTCTAAAATTTCAATTTGCTGAATAGTTCAATTTAGATCGCATGTATTCATGGATAGCCTGCTCGCTGCAGGACCGGGTAATATTGCGAAATTGAAAAATTAGCATATTTTGCTGCGTGGTTACAAGAGTGCTGAAACAATTTCATGACTCCTGGGAAAAATCAAGGAGTAGCTCTATACCTTGACATAATAACGGTAATTGATTTGAATATTTAATTCGAAAAGTTATTTTATTGAGATTGCATTTTAATTGTTGTTTTCAATGTCTGTAAGAAGAACCTGATGTCTTTAGCGGATATTTTGGGAAAAATATACTGCGCCTCAATCGCAAGAATCTCATGATTACACGAATTCATGTAATAGAATATGAGAGGTTGATTTCTGTCTCTGTTCGCTTTCGGTTTTTAAAAATTTCAATTGGCTGAATAGTTCAATTTAAATCGCATGTATTCATGGATAACTTGCTCGCTGCAGGACTGGGTAATATTGTGAGATTAAAAAATCAGCATATTTTGCTGCGTGGTTATAAGAGTGCTAAAATGATTTCATGACTCCTGGGAAAAATCAAGGAATGGCTCTATATATTGACATAATAACCTTAAATGATTTGAAAATTCAATTTGAAAAACTATTCCAATGAGATTGCATTTTGATTGATGTTTTCAATGTCTGTAAGAAATACCTGATGTCTTCAGATGATATTTCGAAGAAAATATACTGCGCCCCAATCGCAAGAATTTCATGATTACACGAATTCACGTGATAGAATATAATAGGTTGATTTTTGTCTCTGTTCGCTTTCGGTTTTTTAAAATTTCAATTGGCTGAATAGTTCAATTGAGATCGCATGTATTCATGGATAGCCTGCTCGCTGCAGGACTGGGTAATATTGCGAAAATGAAAAATTAGCATATTTTGCTGCGTGGTTATGATAGTGCTAAAATGATCTCATGACTCCTGGGAAAAATCAAGGAATGGCTCTATTTATTATCATAATAACCTTAATTGATTTGAAAATTTAATTCGAAAAGTTATTTTATTAAGATTGCATTTTGATTGTTGTTTTCAATGTCTGTAAGAAGTACCTGATGTCTTCAGCGGATATTTAGGGAACAATATACTGCGCCTCAATCGCAAGAATCTCATGATTACAAGAATTCATGTAATAGAATATGAGAGGTTGATTTCTGTCTCTGTTCGCTTTCGGTTTTTAAAAATTTCAATTGGCTGAATAGTTCAATTTAGATCGCATGTATTCATGGATAACTTGCTCGCTGCAGGACTGGGTAATATTGTGAGATTAAAAAATCAGCATATTTTGCTGCGTGGTTATAAGAGTGCTAAAATGATCTCATGACTCCTGGGAAAAATCAAGGAATGGCTCTATATATTGACATAATAACCTTAAATGATTTGAAAATTCAATTTGAAAAACTATTCCAATGAGATTGCATTTTGATTGATGTTTTCAATGTCTGTAAGAAGTACCTGATGTCTTCAAATGATATTTCGTGAAAAATATACTGCGCCCCAATCGCAAGAATCTCATGATTACACGAATTCACGTGATAGAATATAATAGGTTGATGTCTGTCTCTGTTCGCTTTCGGTTTTCTAAAATTTCAATTGGCTGAATAGTTCAATTTAGATCGCATGTATTCATGGATAGCCTGCTCGCTGCAGGACCGGGTAATATTGCGAAATTGAAAAATTAGCATATTTTGCTGCGTGGTTATAGAAGTGATAAAATGATCTCATGACTCCTGGGAAAAATCAAGGAATGGCTCTATATATAGACATAATAACGTTAATTGATTTAAAAATTCAATTCGAAAAGTTATTTGATTAAGATTGCATTTTGATTGTTGTTTTCAATGTCTGTAAAAAATACCTGATGTCATCAGATGATATTTCGAGGAAAATATACTGCGCCCCAATCGCAAGAATTTCATGATTGCACGAATTCACGTGATAGAATATGAGAGGTTGATTTCCGTATCTATTCGCTTTCGGTTATTTGAAATTTTTATTCGCTGAATAGTTAAATTTAGATCGCAAGTATTCATGGATAACCTGCCCGCTACAGGACTTGGTAATATTGCAAAATTAAAAACTCAGCATATTTTGCTGCGTGGTTACAAGAGTGCTGATACAAATTTATGACTCCTGGGAAAAATCAAGGAATGGCTCTATATATAAAGACCTAACAACGTTAATTGATTCCAAAATTTAATTCGAAAATTTATTCCATTGAGATTGCATATTGATGGTCTTTTTCAATGTCTGTAAGAAATACCTGATGTCTTCAGATGATATTCCGTGAAAAATATACTGCGCCTCAATCGCAAGAATCTCATGATTACACGAATTCATGTGATAAAATATAATAGGTTGATTTCTGTCTCTGTTCGCTGTCGGTTTTTTAAAATTTCAATTGGCTGAATAGTTCAATTTAGATCGCATGTATCCATGGATAGCCTGCTCGCTGCAAGACTGGGTAATATTGCGGAATTGAAAAATTAGCATATTTTGCTGCGTAGTCATAAGAGTGCTAAAATGATCTCATTACTCCTGGGAACAATAAAGGAATAGCTCTATATATTGACATAATAACCTTAATTGATTTGAAAATTTAATTCGAAGAGTTATTCGATTAAGATTGCATTTTGATTGTTGTTTTCAATGTCTGTAAAAAATACCTGATGTCATCAGATGATGTTTCGAGGAAAATATACTGCGCCCCAATCGCAAGAATTTCATGATTACATGAATTCATGTAATAGAATATAACAGGTTGATTTCTGTCTATGTTCGCTTTCGGTTTTTTAAAATTTCAATTGGCTGAACAGTTCAATTTAGATCGCATGTATTCATGAATAACTTGCTCGCTGCAGGACTGGGTAATATTTAGAGATTAAAAAATCAGCATATTTTGCTGCGTGGTTGTAGGAGTGCTAAAATGATCTCATGACTCCTGGGAAAAATCAAGGAATGGCTCTATATATAGACCTAATAACGTTAATTGATTCCAAAATTTAATTCGAAAAGTTATTCTATTGAGATTTTATTTTGATTGATGTTTTCAATGTCTGTAAGAAATACCTGATGTCTTCAGATGATATTTTGGAAAAAATATACTGCGCCCCAATCGCAAGAATCTCATGATTACACGAATTCACGTGATAGAATATAATAGGTTGATGTCTGTCTCTGTTTGCTTCTGGTTTTCAAAAATTCCAATTGGTTGAATAGTTCAATTTAGATCGCATGTATTCATGGATAGCCTGCTCGCTGCAGGACTGGGTAATATTGCGAAATTGAAAAATCAGCATATTTTGCTGCGTAGTTATAGAAGTGCTAAAATGATCCCATGACTTCTGGGAAAAATCAAGGAATGGCTCTATATATTGACATAATAACCTTAATTGATTTGAAAATTCAATTCAAAAAGTTATTCGATTGGTATTGCTTTTTGATTGTTGTTTTCTATATCTGTAAGAAGTACCTGATGTCTTTAGCGGATATTTCGGGAAAAATATACTGCGCCTCAATCGCAAGAATCTCATGATTACACGAATTCATGTAATAACATATGAGAGGTTGATTTCTGTCTCTGTTCGCTTTCGGTTTTTTGAAATTTCAATTCGCTGAACATTTCAATTTAGATCGCATGTATTCATGAATAACTTGCTCGCTGCAGGACTGGGTAATATTTTGAGATTCAAAAATCAGCATATTTTACTGCGTTGTTATAGGAGTGCTAAAATGATCTTATGACTCCTGGGAAAAATCAAGGAATGGCTCTATATATTGACATAATAACGTTAACTGACTTGAAAATTCAATTTGAAAAACTATTCTATAGAGATTGCATTTCGATTGATGTTTTCAATTTCTGTAAGAAATACCTGATGTCTTCAGATGATATTTCGGGAAAAATATACTGCGCCCCGATCGCAAGAATCTCATAATTACACGAATTCACGTGATAGAATATAATAGGTTGATTTCTGTCTTTGTTCGCTTTCGGTTTTTGAAAATTTCAATTGGCTGAATAGTTCAATTAAGATCGCATGTATTCATGGATAGCCTGCTCTCTGCAGAACTGGGTAATATTGCGAAATTGAAAAATCAGCATATTTTGCTGCGTAGTTATAGGAGTGCTGAAATGATCTCATGACTCCCGGGGAAAATCAAGGAATGGCTCTATATATTGACATAATAACGTTAATTGATTTGAAAATTCAATTCGAAAAGTTATTCGATTGAGATTGCATTTTGATTGTTGTTTCCAATGTCTGTAAAAAATAACTGATGTCATCAGATGATATTTCGAGGAAAAAATACTGCGCCCCAATCGCAAGACCTTCATGATTACACGAATTTACGTGATAGAATATAAGAGGTTGATTTCCGTATCTATTCGCTTTCGGTTATTTAAAATTTGAATTCCCTGAATAGTTTAATTTAGATCGCAAGTATTCATGGATAACCTGCCCGCTACAGGACTGGGTAATATTGTGAGATTAAAAAATCAGCATTTTTCGCTGCGTGGTTATAGGAGTGCTAAAATGATCTCATGACTCTCGGGGAAAATCAAGGAATTGCTCTATATATTGACATAATAACGTTAATTGATTTGAAAATTCAATTCGAAAAGTTATTCGATTGAGATTGCTTTTTGATTGTTGTTTTCAATGTCTGTAAAAAATACCTGATGTCATCAGATGATATTTCGAGGAAAATATACTGCGCCCCAATCGCAAGAATTTCATTGTTACACGAATTCACGTGATAGAATATGAGAGGTTAATTTCCGTATCTTTTCGCTTTCTGTTATTTAAAATATTTATTCGCTGAATAGTTAAATTTAGATCGCAAGTATTCATGGACAACCTGCCCGCTACAGAACTTGGTAATATTGCAAAATTGAAAAATCAGCATATTTTGCTGCGTGGTTACGAGAGTGCTGAACCAAATTTATGACTCCTGGGAAAAATCAAGGAGTAGCTCTATACCTTGACATAATAACGTTAACTGATTTGAAAATTCAATTTGAAAAACTATTCTATTGAGATTGCATTATGATTGATGTTTTCAATTTCTGTAAGAAATACCTGATGTCTTCAGATGATATTTCGGGAAAAATATACTGCGCCTCAATCGCAAGAATCTCATGATTACACGAATTCATGTAATAGAATATGAGAGGTTGATTTCTGTCTCTGTTCGCTTTCGGTTTTTTAAAATTTCAATTGGCTAAATAGTTCAATTGAGATTGCATGTATTCATTGATAACCTGCTCGCTGCAGGACTGGGTACGATTGTGAGATTGAAAAGTCAGCATATTTTGCTGCGTGGTTATGAGAGTGCTAAAATGATCTCATGACTCCTGGGAAAAATCAAGGAATGGCTCTATATATAGAGACCTAATAACGTTAATTGATTCCAAAATTTAATTCGAAAAGTTATTCTATTGAGATTGCATTTTGATTGTCTTTTTCAATGTCTGTAAGAAATACCTGATGTCTTCAAATGATATTTCGGGAAAAATATACTGCGCCCCAATCGCTAGAATCTCATGTTTACACGAATTTACGTGATAGAATATCATAGGTTGAATTCTGTCTCTGTTCGCTTTCGGTTTTTTAAAATTTCAATTAGCTGAATAGTTCAATTTAGATCGCATGTATCCATGGATAGCCTGCTCGCTGCAAGACTGGGTAATATTGCAAAATTGAAAAAGCAGCATATTTTGCTGCGTGGTTACAAGAGTGCTGAAACAAATTCATGACTCCTGGGAAAAATCAAGGAGTAGCTCGATACCTTGACATAATAACGTTAATTGATTTGAAAATTCAATTCGAAAAGTTATTCGATTGAGATTGCATTTTGATTGTTGTTTTTAATGTCTGTAAAAAATACCTGATGTCATCAGGTGATATTTCAAGAAAAATATACTGCGCCCTAATCGCAAGAATTTCATGATTACACGAATTCACGTGATAGAATATAAGAGGTTGCTTTCCGTATCTATTCGCTTTCGGTTATTTCAAATTTTATTTCGCTGAAAAGTTAAAATTAGATCGCAAGTATTCATGGATAACCTGCTCGCTACAGGACTTGGTAATATCGCAAAATTGAAAAATTAGCATATTTTGCTGCGTGGTTATAAAAGTGCTGACATAAATTCATGACTTCTGGGAAAAATCAAGGAGTAGCTCTATACCTTGACATAATAACGTTAACTGATTTGAAAATTAAATTTGAAAAACTAGCCTATTGAGATTGCATTTTGATTTTTGTTTTCAATGTCTGTAAGAAGTACCTGATGTCTTTAGCGGATATTTTGGGATAAATATACTGCGCCTCAATCGCAAGAATCTCATGATTACACGAATTCACGTGATAGAATATAATAGGTTGATGTCTGTCTCTGTTCGCTTTCGGTTTTCTAAAATTTTAATTCGCTAAACAGTTCAATTTAGATCGCATGTATTCATAGAGAGCCCGCTCGCTGCAGGACGAGGTAATATTGCGAATTTGAAAAATTAGCATATTTTGCTGCGTGGTTATAGGAGTGCTAAAATGATCTCATGACTCCTGGGAAAAATCAAGGAATGGCTGTATATATTGACATAATAACCTTAATTGATTTGAAAATTCAATTCGAAAAGTTATTCGATTGAGATTGCATTTTGATTGTTGTTTTAAATGTCTGTAAGAAGTATCTGATGTCTTAAGCGGATATTTCGGGAAAAATATACTGCGTTCTAATCGCAAGAATCTCATGATTACACGAATTCACGTGATAGAATATAATAGGTTGATGTCTGTCTCTGTTCGCTTTCGGTTTTTTAAAATTTCAATTCGCTAAACAGTTCAATTTAGATCGCATGTATTCATGAATAACTTGCTCGCTGCAAGACTGGGTAATATTGTGAGATTATAAAATCTGCATATTTTGTTGCGTGGTTATAGAAGTGCTAAAATGATCTCATGACTCCCGGGAAAAATCAAGGAATGGCTCTATATATAGAGACTTAATAACGTTAATTGATTCCAAAATTTCATTCGAAAAGTTATTCTATTGAGATTGCATTTTGATTGTCTTTTTCAATGTCTGTAAGAAATACCTGATGTCTTCAAATGATATTTCGTGGAAAAATATACTGCGCCCCAATCGCTAGAATCTCATGATTACACGAATTCACGTGATAGAATATCATAGGTTGATATCTGTCTCTGTTCGCTTTCGGTTTTTTAAAATTTTAATTAGCTGAATAGTTCAATTTAGATCGCATGTATCCATGAATAGCCTGCTCGCTGCAAGACTGGGTAATATTGCGAAATTGAAAAATTAGCATATTTTGCTGCGTAGTCATAAGAGTGCTAAAATGATCTCATGACTCCTGGGAACAATCAAGGAATAGCTCTATATATTGACATTATAACCTTAATTGATTTGAAAATTTAATTCGAAGAGTTATTCGATTGAGATTGCATTTTTATTGTTGTTTTCAATGTCTGTAAAAAATACCTGATGTCATCAGATGATATTTCGAGGAAAATATAATGCGCTCCAATCGCAAGAATTTCATGATTACACGAAGTCACGTGATAGAATATAATAGGTTGATTTCTGTCTATGTTCGCTTTCGGTTTTTTAAATTTCAATTGGCTGAACAGTTCAATTTAGATCGCACGTATTCATGAATAACTTGCTCGCTGCCGGACTGGGTTATATTGTAAGATTAAAAAATCAGCATATTTTGCTGCGTGGTTGTAGGAGTGCTAAAATGATCTCATGACTCCTGGGAAAAATCAAGAAATGGCTCTATATATAGACCTAATAACGTTAATTGATTCCAAAATTTAATTCGAAAAGTTATTCTATTGAGATTTTATTTTGATTGATGTTTTCAATGTCTGTAAGAAATACCTGATGTCTTCAGATGATATTTCGGAAAAAATATACTGCGCCCCAATCGCAAAAATCTCATGATTACACGAATTCACGTGATAGAATATAATAGGTTGATGTCTGTCTCTGTTCGCTTCCGGTTTTCTAAAATTTCAATTGGTTGAATAGTTCAATTTAGATCGCATGTATTCATGAATAGCCTGCTCGCTGCAGGACTCGGTAATATTGCAAAATTGAAAAAGCAGCATATTTTGCTGCGTGGTTACAAGAGTGCTGAAACGAATTCATGACTCCTGGGAAAAATCAAGGAGTAGCTCTATACCTTCACATAATAACGTTAATTGATTTGAAAATTAAATTCGAAAAACTATTCCATTGAGATTGCATTTTGATTGATGTTTTCAATGTCTGTAAGAAATACCTGATGTCTTTAGATGATATTTCGTGAAAAATATACTGCGCCCCAATCGCAAGAATCTCATGATTACACGAATTCACGTGATAGAATATAATAGGTTGATTTCTGTCTCTGTTCGCTTTCGGTTTTTAAGAATTTCAATTGGCTGAATAGTTCAATTTGGATCGCATGTATTCATGGATTACTTGCTCGCTGCAGGACTGGGTAATATTGTGAGATTAAAAAATCAGCATATTTTGCTGCGTGGTTATAGGAGTGCTAAAATGATCTCATGACTCCTGGGAAAAATCAAGGAATGGCTCTATATATTGACATTATAACCTTAAATGATTTGAAAATTCAATTTGAAAAACCATTCCATTGAGATTGCATTTTGATTGATGTTTTCAATGTCTGTAAGAAATACCTGATGTCTTCAGATGATATTTCGTAAAAAATATACTGCGCCCCAATCGCAAGTATCTCATGATTACACGAATTCACGTGATAGAATATAATAGGTTGATGTCTGTCTCTGTTCGCTTTCGGTTTTCTAAAATTTCAATTGGCTGAATAGTTCAATTTAGATCGCATGTATTCATGGATAGCCTGCTCGCTGCAGGACTGTGTAATATTGCGAAATCGAAAAATTAGCATATTTTGCTGCGTGGTTATAGGAGTGCTAAAATGATCTCATGACTCCTGGGGAAAATCAAGGAATGGCTCTATATATTGACATAATAACCTTAATTGATTTGAAAATTTTATTTGAAAAACTATTCCATTGAGATTGCATTTTGATTGATGTTTTCAATGTCTGTAAGAAATACCTGATGTCTTCAAATGATATTTCGTGAAAAATATACTGCGCCCCAATCGCAAGAATCTCATGATTACACGAATTCACGTGATAGAATATAATAAGTTGATGTCTGTCTCTGTTCGCTTTCGGTTTTCTAAAATTTCAATTTGCTGAATAGTTCAATTTAGATCGCATGTATTCATGGTTAGCCTGCTCGCTGCAGGACTGGGTAATATTGCGAAATTGAAAAATTAGCATATTTTGCTGCGTGGTTATAGGTGTGCTAAAATAATCTCATGACTCCTGGGAAAAATCAAGGAATGGCTCTATATATTGACATAATATCGTTAATTGATTTAAAAATTCAATTCGAAAAGTTATTCGATTGAGATTGCATTTTGATTGTTGTTTTCAATGTCTGTAAAAAATACCTGATGTCATCAGATGATATTTCGAGGAAAATATACTGCGCCTCAATCGCAAGAATTTCATGATTGCACGAATTCACGTGATAGAATATAAGAGGTTGATTTCCGTATCTATTCGCTTTCGGTTATTAAAAATTTTAATTCGCTGAATAGTTAAATTTAGATCGCAAGTATTCATGGATAACCTGCCCGCTACAGGACTTAGTAATATTGCAAAATGAAAAACTCAGCATATTTTGCTGCGTGGTTACAAGAGTGCTGATACAAATTCATGACTCCTGGGAAAAATCAAGGAGTAGCTCTATACCTCGACATAATAACGTTAATTGATTTGAAAATTTAATTCGAAAAGTTATTTTATTGAGATTGCATTTTTATTGTTGTTTTCAATGTCTGTAAGAAGTACCTGATGTCTTTAGCGGATATTTCGGGAAAAATATACTGCGCCTCAATCGCAAGAATCTCATGATTACACGAATTCATGTAATAGAATATGAGAGGTTGATTTCTGTCTCTGTTCGCTTTCGGTTTTTTAAAATTTCAATTGGCTGAATAGTTCAATTTGGATCTCATGTATTCATGGATAACCTGCTCGCTGCAGGACTGGGTAATATTGTGAGATTGAAAAATCAGCATATCTTGCTGCGTGGTTATGAGAGTGCTCAAATGATCTCATGACTCCTGGGAAAAATCAAGGAATGGCTCTATATATAGAGACCTAATAACGTTAATTGATTCTAAAATTTAATTCGAAAAGTTATTCTATTGAGATTGCATATTGATTGTCTTTTTCAATGTCTGTAAGAAATACCTGATGTCTTCAGATGATATTTCGTGAAAAATATACTGCGCCCCAATCGCAAGAATCTCATGATTACACGAATTCACGTGATAAAATATAATAGGTTGATTTCTGTCTCTGTTCGCTGTCGGTTTTTTAAAATTTCAATTGGCTGAATAGTTCAATTTAGATCGCATGTATCCATGGATAGCCTGCTCGCTGCAAGACTGGGTAATATTGCGAAATTGAAAAATTAGCATATTTTGCTGCGTAGTCATAAAAGTGCTAAAATGATCTCAATACTCCTGGGAACAATCAAGGAATAGCTCTATATATTGACATAATAACCTTAATTGATTTGAAAATTTAATTCGAAGAGTTATTCTATTGAGATTGCATATTGATTGTCTTTTTCAATGTCTGTAAGAAATACCTGATGTCTTCAGATGATATTTCGTGAAAAATATACTGCGCCCCAATCGCAAGAATCTCATGATTACACGAATTCACGTGATAAAATATAATAGGTTGATTTCTGTCTATGTTCGCTTTCGGTTTTTGAAAATTTCAATTGGCTGAACAGTTCAATTTAGATAGCATGTATTCATGAATAACTTGCTCGCTGCAGGACTGGGTAATATTGTGAGATTAAAAAATCAGCATATTTTGCTGCGTGGTTATAGGAGTGCTAAAATGATCTCATTACTCCTGGGAAAAATCAAGGAATAGCTCTATATATAGACCTAATAACGTTAATTGATTCCAAAATTTAATTCGAAAAGTTTTTTCATTGAGATTTTATTTTGATTGATATTTTAATGTCTGTAAGAAATACCTGATGTCTTCAGATGATATTTCGGAAAAAATATACTGCGCCCCAATCGCAAGAATCTCATAATTACACGAATTCGCGTGATAGAATATAAGAGGTTGATGTCTGTCTCTGTTCGCTTTCGGTTTTCTGAAATTTCAATTGGTTGGATAGTTCAATTTAGATCGCATGTATTCATGGATAGCCTGCTCGCTGCAGGACTGAGTAATATTGCAAAATTGAAAAATCAGCATATTTTGCTGCGTGGTTATGGGAGTGCTAAAATGATCCCATGATTTCTGGGAAAAATCAAGGAATGGCTCTATATATTGACATAATAACCTTAATTGATTTGAAAATTCAATTCGAAAAGTTATTCGATTGAGATTGCTTTTTGATTGTTTTTTTCTATGTCTGTAAGAAGTACCTGATGTCTTTAGCGGATATTTCGGGAAAAATATACTGCGCCCCAATCGCAAGAATTTCATGATTACACGAATTCACGTGATAGAATATAATAGGTTGATTTCTGTCTATGTTCGCTTTCGGTTTTCTAAAATTTCAATTTGCTGAATAGTTCAATTTAGATCGCATGTATTCATGGATAGCCTGCTCGCTGCAGGACCGGGTAATATTGCGAAATTGAAAAATTAGCATATTTTGCTGCGAGGTTACAAGAGTGCTGAAACAATTTCATGACTCCTGGGAAAAATCAAGGAGTAGCTCTATACCTTGACATAATAACGGTAATTGATTTGAATATTTAATTCGAAAAGTTATTTTATTGAGATTGCATTTTAATTGTTGTTTTCAATGTCTGTAAGAAGAACCTGATGTCTTTAGCGGATATTTTGGGAAAAATATACTGCGCCTCAATCGCAAGAATCTCATGATTACACGAATTCATGTAATAGAATATGAGAGGTTGATTTCTGTCTCTGTTCGCTTTCGGTTCTTAAAAATTTCAATTGGCTGAATAGTTCAATTTAAATCGCATGTATTCATGGATAACTTGCTCGCTGCAGGACTGGGTAATATTGTGAGATTAAAAAATCAGCATATTTTGCTGCGTGGTTATAAGAGTGCTAAAATGATCTCATGACTCCTGGGAAAAATCAAGGAATGGCTCTATATATTGACATAATAACCTTAAATGATTTGAAAATTCAATTTGAAAAACTATTCCAATGAGATTGCATTTTGATTGATGTTTTCAATGTCTGTAAGAAATACCTGATGTCTTCAGATGATATTTCGAAGAAAATATACTGCGCCCCAATCGCAAGAATTTCATGATTACACGAATTCACGAGATAGAATATAATAGGTTGATTTTTGTCTCTGTTCGCTTTCGGTTTTTTAAAATTTCAATTGGCTGAATAGTTCAATTGAGATCGCATGTATTCATGGATAGCCTGCTCGCTGCAGGACTGGGTAATATTGCGAAAATGAAAAATTAGCATATTTTGCTGCGTGGTTATGATAGTGCTAAAATGATCTCATGACTCCTGGGAAAAATCAAGGAATGGCTCTATTTATTATCATAATAACCTTAATTGATTTGAAAATTTAATTCGAAAAGTTATTTTATTAAGATTGCATTTTGATTGTTGTTTTCAATGTCTGTAAGAAGTACCTGATGTCTTCAGCGGATATTTAGGGAACAATATACTGCGCCTCAATCGCAAGAATCTCATGATTACAAGAATTCATGTAATAGAATATGAGAGGTTGATTTCTGTCTCTGTTCGCTTTCGGTTTTTAAAAATTTCAATTGGCTGAATAGTTCAATTTAGATCGCATGTATTCATGGATGACTTGCTCGCTGCAGGACTGGGTAATATTGTGAGATTAAAAAATCAGCATATTTTGCTGCGTGGTTATAAGAGTGCTAAAATGATCTCATGACTCCTGGGAAAAATCAAGGAATGGCTCTATATATTGACATAATAACCTTAAATGATTTGAAAATTCAATTTGAAAAACTATTCCAATGAGATTTCATTTTGATTGATGTTTTCAATGTCTGTAAGAAGTACCTGATGTCTTCAAATGATATTTCGTGAAAAATATACTGCGCCCCAATCGCAAGAATCTCATGATTACACGAATTCACGTGATAGAATATAATAAGTTGATGTCTGTCTCTGTTCGCTTTCGGTTTTCTAAAATTTCAATTGGCTGAATAGTTCAATTTAGATCGCATGTATTCATGGATAGCCTGCTCGCTGCAGGACCGGGTAATATTGCGAAATTGAAAAATTAGCATATTTTGCTGCGTGGTTATAGAAGTGATAAAATGATCTCATGACTCCTGGGAAAAATCAAGGAATGGCTCTATATATAGACATAATAACGTTAATTGATTTAAAAATTCAATTCGAAAAGTTATTTGATTAAGATTGCATTTTGATTGTTGTTTTCAATGTCTGTAAAAAATACCTGATGTCATCAGATGATATTTCGAGGAAAATATACTGCGCCCCAATCGCAAGAATTTCATGATTGCACGAATTCACGTGATAGAATATGAGAGGTTGATTTCCGTATCTATTCGCTTTCGGTTATTTGAAATTTTTATTCGCTGAATAGTTAAATTTAGATCGCAAGTATTCATGGATAACCTGCCCGCTACAGGACTTGGTAATATTGCAAAATTAAAAACTCAGCATATTTTGCTGCGTGGTTACAAGAGTGCTGATACAAATTTATGACTCCTGGGAAAAATCAAGGAATGGCTCTATATATAAAGACCTAACAACGTTAATTGATTCCAAAATTTAATTCGAAAATTTATTCCATTGAGATTGCATATTGATGGTCTTTTTCAATGTCTGTAAGAAATACCTGATGTCTTCAGATGATATTCCGTGAAAAATATACTGCGCCTCAATCGCAAGAATCTCATGATTACACGAATTCATGTGATAAAATATAATAGGTTGATTTCTGTCTCTGTTCGCTGTCGGTTTTTTAAAATTTCAATTGGCTGAATAGTTCAATTTAGATCGCATGTATCCATGGATAGCCTGCTCGCTGCAAGACTGGGTAATATTGCGGAATTGAAAAATTAGCATATTTTGCTGCGTAGTCATAAGAGTGCTAAAATGATCTCATTACTCCTGGGAACAATAAAGGAATAGCTCTATATATTGACATAATAACCTTAATTGATTTGAAAATTTAATTCGAAGAGTTATTCGATTAAGATTGCATTTTGATTGTTGTTTTCAATGTCTGTAAAAAATACCTGATGTCATCAGATGATGTTTCGAGGAAAATATACTGCGCCCCAATCGCAAGAATTTCATGATTACATGAATTCATGTAATAGAATAAAACAGGTTGATTTCTGTCTATGTTCGCTTTCGGTTTTTTAAAATTTCAATTGGCTGAACAGTTCAATTTAGATCGCATGTATTCATGAATAACTTGCTCGCTGCAGGACTGGGTAATATTTAGAGATTAAAAAATCAGCATATTTTGCTGCGTGGTTGTAGGAGTGCTAAAATGATCTCATGACTCCTGGGAAAAATCAAGGAATGGCTCTATATATAGACCTAATAACGTTAATTGATTCCAAAATTTAATTCGAAAAGTTATTCTATTGAGATTTTATTTTGATTGATGTTTTCAATGTCTGTAAGAAATACCTGATGTCTTCAGATGATATTTTGGAAAAAATATACTGCGCCCCAATCGCAAGAATCTCATGATTACACGAATTCACGTGATAGAATATAATAGGTTGATGTCTGTCTCTGTTTGCTTCTGGTTTTCAAAAATTCCAATTGGTTGAATAGTTCAATTTAGATCGCATGTATTCATGGATGGCCTGCTCGCTGCAGGACTGGGTAATATTGCGAAATTGAAAAATCAGCATATTTTGCTGCGTGGTTATAGAAGTGCTAAAATGATCCCATGACTTCTGGGAAAAATCAAGGAATGGCTCTATATATTGACATAATAACCTTAATTGATTTGAAAATTCAATTCAAAAAGTTATTCGATTGGTATTGCTTTTTGATTGTTGTTTTCTATATCTGTAAGAAGTACCTGATGTCTTTAGCGGATATTTCGGGAAAAATATACTGCGCCTCAATCGCAAGAATCTCATGATTACACGAATTCATGTAATAACATATGAGAGGTTGATTTCTGTCTCTGTTCGCTTTCGGTTTTTTGAAATTTCAATTCGCTGAACATTTCAATTTAGATCGCATGTATTCATGAATAACTTGCTCGCTGCAGGACTGGGTAATATTTTGAGATTCAAAAATCAGCATATTTTACTGCGTTGTTATAGGAGTGCTAAAATGATCTTATGACTCCTGGGAAAAATCAAGGAATGGCTCTATATATTGACATAATAACGTTAACTGACTTGAAAATTCAATTTGAAAAACTATTCTATAGAGATTGCATTTCGATTGATGTTTTCAATTTCTGTAAGAAATACCTGATGTCTTCAGATGATATTTCGATAAAAAATATACTGCGCCCCGATCGCAAGAATCTCATAATTACACGAATTCACGTGATAGAATATAATAGGTTGATTTCTGTCTTTGTTCGCTTTCGGTTTTTGAAAATTTCAATTGGCTGAATAGTTCAATTAAGATCGCATGTATTCATGGATAGCCTGCCCTCTGCAGAACTGGGTAATATTGCGAAATTGAAAAATCAGCATATTTTGCTGCGTAGTTATAGGAGTGCTGAAATGATCTCATGACTCCCGGGGAAAATCAAGGAATGGCTCTATATATTGACATAATAACGTTAATTGATTTGAAAATTCAATTCGAAAAGTTATTCGATTGAGATTGCATTTTGATTGTTGTTTCCAATGTCTGTAAAAAATAACTGATGTCATCAGATGATATTTCGAGGAAAAAATACTGCGCCCCAATCGCAAGACCTTCATGATTACACGAATTTACGTGATAGAATATAAGAGGTTGATTTCCGTATCTATTCGCTTTCGGTTATTTAAAATTTGAATTCCCTGAATAGTTTAATTTAGATCGCAAGTATTCATGGATAACCTGCCCGCTACAGGACTGGGTAATATTGTGAGATTAAAAAATCAGCATTTTTCGCTGCGTGGTTATAGGAGTGCTAAAATGATCTCATGACTCTCGGGGAAAATCAAGGAATTGCTCTATATATTGACATAATAACGTTAATTGATTTGAAAATTCAATTCGAAAAGTTATTCGATTGAGATTGCTTTCTGATTGTTGTTTTCAATGTCTGTAAAAAATACCTGATGTCATCAGATGATATTTCGAGGAAAATATACTGCGCCCCAATCGCAAGAATTTCATTGTTACACGAATTCACGTGATAGAATATGAGAGGTTAATTTCCGTATCTTTTCGCTTTCTGTTATTTAAAATATTAATTCGCTGAATAGTTAAATTTAGATCGCAAGTATTCATGGACAACCTGCCCGCTACAGAACTTGGTAATATTGCAAAATTGAAAAATCAGCATATTTTGCTGCGTGGTTACGAGAGTGCTGAACCAAATTTATGACTCCTGGGAAAAATCAAGGAGTAGCTCTATACCTTGACATAATAACGTTAACTGATTTGAAAATTCAATTTGAAAAACTATTCTATTGAGATTGCATTATGATTGATGTTTTCAATTTCTGTAAGAAATACCTGATGTCTTCAGATGATATTTCGGGAAAAATATACTGCGCCTCAATCGCAAGAATCTCATGATTACACGAATTCCTGTAATAGAATATGAGAGGTTGATTTCTGTCTCTGTTCGCTTTCGGTTTTTTAAAATTTCAATTGGCTAAATAGTTCAATTGAGATTGCATGTATTCATTGATAACCTGCTCGCTGCAGGACTGGGTACGATTGTGAGATTGAAAAGTCAGCATATTTTGCTGCGTGGTTATGAGAGTGCTAAAATGATCTCATGACTCCTGGGAAAAATCAAGGAATGGCTCTATATATAGAGACCTAATAACGTTAATTGATTCCAAAATTTAATTCGAAAAGTTATTCTATTGAGATTGCATTTTGATTGTCTTTTTCAATGTCTGTAAGAAATACCTGATGTCTTCAAATGATATTTCGGGAAAAATATACTGCGCCCTAATCGCTAGAATCTCATGTTTACACGAATTCACGTGATAGAATATCATAGGTTGAATTCTGTCTCTGTTCGCTTTCGGTTTTTTAAAATTTCAATTAGCTGAATAGTTCAATTTAGATCGCATGTATCCATGGATAGCCTGCTCGCTGCAAGACTGGGTAATATTGCAAAATTGAAAAAGCAGCATATTTTGCTGCGTGGTTACAAGAGTGCTGAAACAAATTCATGACTCCTGGGAAAAATCAAGGAGTAGCTCGATACCTTGACATAATAACGTTAATTGATTTGAAAATTCAATTCGAAAAGTTATTCGATTGAGATTGCATTTTGATTGTTGTTTTTAATGTCTGTAAAAAATACCTGATGTCATCAGGTGATATTTCAAGAAAAATATACTGCGCCCTAATCGCAAGAATTTCATGATTACACGAATTCACGTGATAGAATATAAGAGGTTGCTTTCCGTATCTATTCGCTTTCGGTTATTTCAAATTTTATTTCGCTGAAAAGTTAAAATTAGATCGCAAGTATTCATGGATAACCTGCTCGCTACAGGACTTGGTAATATCGCAAAATTGAAAAATTAGCATATTTTGCTGCGTGGTTATAAAAGTGCTGACATAAATTCATGACTTCTGGGAAAAATCAAGGAGTAGCTCTATACCTTGACATAATAACGTTAACTGATTTGAAAATTAAATTTGAAAAACTAGCCTATTGAGATTGCATTTTGATTTTTGTTTTCAATGTCTGTAAGAAGTACCTGATGTCTTTAGCGGATATTTTGGGATAAATATACTGCGCCTCAATCGCAAGAATCTCATGATTACACGAATTCACGTGATAGAATATAATAGGTTGATGTCTGTCTCTGTTCGCTTTCGGTTTTCTAAAATTTTAATTCGCTAAACAGTTCAATTTAGATCGCATGTATTCATAGAGAGCCCGCTCGCTGCAGGACGAGGTAATATTGCGAATTTGAAAAATTAGCATATTTTGCTGCGTGGTTATAGGAGTGCTAAAATGATCTCATGACTCCTGGGAAAAATCAAGGAATGGCTGTATATATTGACATAATAACCTTAATTGATTTGAAAATTCAATTCGAAAAGTTATTCGATTGAGATTGCATTTTGATTGTTGTTTTAAATGTCTGTAAGAAGTATCTGATGTCTTAAGCGGATATTTCGGGAAAAATATACTGCGTTCTAATCGCAAGAATCTCATGATTACACGAATTCACGTGATAGAATATAATAGGTTGATGTCTGTCTCTGTTCGCTTTCGGTTTTTTAAAATTTCAATTCGCTAAACAGTTCAATTTAGATCGCATGTATTCATGAATAACTTGCTCGCTGCAAGACTGGGTAATATTGTGAGATTATAAAATCTGCATATTTTGTTGCGTGGTTATAGAAGTGCTAAAATGATCTCATGACTCCCGGGAAAAATCAAGGAATGGCTCTATATATAGAGACTTAATAACGTTAATTGATTCCAAAATTTCATTCGAAAAGTTATTCTATTGAGATTGCATTTCGATTGTCTTTTTCAATGTCTGTAAGAAATACCTGATGTCTTCAAATGATATTTCGTGGAAAAATATACTGCGCCCCAATCGCTAGAATCTCATGATTACACGAATTCACGTGATAGAATATCATAGGTTGATATCTGTCTCTGTTCGCTTTCGGTTTTTTAAAATTTTAATTAGCTGAATAGTTCAATTTAGATCGCATGTATCCATGAATAGCCTGCTCGCTGCAAGACTGGGTAATATTGCGAAATAGAAAAATTAGCATATTTTGCTGCGTAGTCATAAGAGTGCTAAAATGATCTCATGACTCCTGGGAACAATCAAGGAATAGCTCTATATATTGACATTATAACCTTAATTGATTTGAAAATTTAATTCGAAGTGTTATTCGATTGAGATTGCATTTTTATTGTTGTTTTCAATGTCTGTAAAAAATACCTGATGTCATCAGATGATATTTCGAGGAAAATATAATGCGCTCCAATCGCAAGAATTTCATGATTACACGAAGTCACGTGATAGAATATAATAGGTTGATTTCTGTCTATGTTCGCTTTCGGTTTTTTAAATTTCAATTGGCTGAACAGTTCAATTTAGATCGCACGTATTCATGAATAACTTGCTCGCTGCCGGACTGGGTTATATTGTAAGATTAAAAAATCAGCATATTTTGCTGCGTGGTTGTAGAAGTGCTAAAATGATCTCATGACTCCTGGGAAAAATCAAGAAATGGCTCTATATATAGACCTAATAACGTTAATTGATTCCAAAATTTAATTCGAAAAGTTATTCTATTGAGATTTTATTTTGATTGATGTTTTCAATGTCTGTAAGAAATACCTGATGTCTTCAGATGATATTTCGGAAAAAATATACTGCGCCCCAATCGCAAGAATCTCATGATTACACGAATTCACGTGATAGAATATAATAGGTTGATGTCTGTCTCTGTTCGCTTCCGGTTTTCTAAAATTTCAATTGGTTGAATAGTTCAATTTAGATCGCATGTATTCATGAATAGCCTGCTCGCTGCAGGACTCGGTAATATTGCAAAATTGAAAAAGCAGCATATTTTGCTGCGTGGTTACAAGAGTGCTGAAACGAATTCATGACTCCTGGGAAAAATCAAGGAGTAGCTCTATACCTTCACATAATAACGTTAATTGATTTGAAAATTAAATTCGAAAAACTATTCCATTGAGATTGCATTTTGATTGATGTTTTCAATGTCTGTAAGAAATACCTGATGTCTTTAGATGATATTTCGTGAAAAATATACTGCGCCCCAATCGCAAGAATCTCATGATTACACGAATTCACGTGATAGAATATAATAGGTTGATTTCTGTCTCTGTTCGCTTTCGGTTTTTAAGAATTTCAATTGGCTGAATAGTTCAATTTGGATCGCATGTATTCATGGATTACTTGCTCGCTGCAGGACTGGGTAATATTGTGAGATTAAAAAATCAGCATATTTTGCTGCGTGGTTATAGGAGTGCTAAAATGATCTCATGACTCCTGGGAAAAATCAAGGAATGGCTCTATATATTGACATTATAACCTTAAATGATTTGAAAATTCAATTTGAAAAACCATTCCATTGAGATTGCATTTTGATTGATGTTTTCAATGTCTGTAAGAAATACCTGATGTCTTCAGATGATATTTCGTATAAAATATACTGCGCCCCAATCGCAAGTATCTCATGATTACACGAATTCACGTGATAGAATATAATAGGTTGATGTCTGTCTCTGTTCGCTTTCGGTTTTCTAAAATTTCAATTGGCTGAATAGTTCAATTTAGATCGCATGTATTCATGGATAGCCTGCTCGCTGCAGGACTGTGTAATATTGCGAAATCGAAAAATTAGCATATTTTGCTGCGTGATTATAGGAGTGCTAAAATGATCTCATGACTCCTGGGGAAAATCAAGGAATGGCTCTATATATTGACATAATAACCTTAATTGATTTGAAAATTTTATTTGAAAAACTATTCCATTGAGATTGCATTTTGATTGATGTTTTCAATGTCTGTAAGAAATACCTGATGTCTTCAGATGATATTTCGTGAAAAATATACTGCGCCCCAATCGCAAGAATCTCATGATTACACGAATTCACGTGATAGAATATAATAAGTTGATGTCTGTCTCTGTTCGCTTTCGGTTTTCTAAAATTTCAATTTGCTGAATAGTTCAATTTAGATCGCATGTATTCATGGTTAGCCTGCTCGCTGCAGGACTGGGTAATATTGCGAAATTGAAAAATTAGCATATTTTGCTGCGTGGTTATAGGTGTGCTAAAATAATCTCATGACTCCTGGGAAAAATCAAGGAATGGCTCTATATATTGACATAATATCGTTAATTGATTTAAAAATTCAATTCGAAAAGTTATTCGATTGAGATTGCATTTTGATTGTTGTTTTCAATGTCTGTAAAAAATACCTGATGTCATCAGATGATATTTCGAGGAAAATATACTGCGCCTCAATCGCAAGAATTTCATGATTGCACGAATTCACGTGATAGAATATAAGAGGTTGATTTCCGTATCTATTCGCTTTCGGTTATTAAAAATTTTAATTCGCTGAATAGTTAAATTTAGATCGCAAGTATTCATGGATAACCTGCCCGCTACAGGACTTAGTAATATTGCAAAATGAAAAACTCAGCATATTTTGCTGCGTGGTTACAAGAGTGCTGATACAAATTCATGACTCCTGGGAAAAATCAAGGAGTAGCTCTATACCTCGACATAATAACTTAATTGATTTGAAAATTTAATTCGAAAAGTTATTTTATTGAGATTGCATTTTTATTGTTGTTTTCAATGTCTGTAAGAAGTACCTGATGTCTTTAGCGGATATTTCGGGAAAAATATACTGCGCCTCAATCGCAAGAATCTCATGATTACACGAATTCATGTAATAGAATATGAGAGGTTGATTTCTGTCTCTGTTCGCTTTCGGTTTTTTAAAATTTCAATTGGCTGAATAGTTCAATTTGGATCTCATGTATTCATGGATAACCTGCTCGCTGCAGGACTGGGTAATATTGTGAGATTGAAAAATCAGCATATCTTGCTGCGTGGTTATGAGAGTGCTCAAATGATCTCATGACTCCTGGGAAAAATCAAGGAATGGCTCTATATATAGAGACCTAATAACGTTAATTGATTCTAAAATTTAATTCGAAAAGTTATTCTATTGAGATTGCATATTGATTGTCTTTTTCAATGTCTGTAAGAAATACCTGATGTCTTCAGATGATATTTCGTGAAAAATATACTGCGCCCCAATCGCAAGAATCTCATGATTACACGAATTCACGTGATAAAATATAATAGGTTGATTTCTGTCTCTGTTCGCTGTCGGTTTTTTAAAATTTCAATTGGCTGAATAGTTCAATTTAGATCGCATGTATCCATGGATAGCCTGCTCGCTGCAAGACTGGGTAATATTGCGAAATTGAAAAATTAGCATATTTCGCTGCGTAGTCATAAAAGTGCTAAAATGATCTCAATACTCCTGGGAACAATCAAGGAATAGCTCTATATATTGACATAATAACCTTAATTGATTTGAAAATTTAATTCGAAGAGTTATTCTATTGAGATTGCATATTGATTGTCTTTTTCAATGTCTGTAAGAAATACCTGATGTCTTCAGATGATATTTCGTGAAAAATATACTGCGCCCCAATCGCAAGAATCTCATGATTACACGAATTCACGTGATAGAATATAATAGGTTGATTTCTGTCTCTGTTCGCTTTCGGTTTTTAAGAATTTCAATTGGCTGAATAGTTCAATTTGGATCGCATGTATTCATGGATTACTTGCTCGCTGCAGGACTGGGTAATATTGTGAGATTAAAAAATCAGCATATTTTGCTGCGTGGTTATAGGAGTGCTAAAATGATCTCATGACTCCTGGGAAAAATCAAGGAATGGCTCTATATATTGACATTATAACCTTAAATGATTTGAAAATTCAATTTGAAAAACCATTCCATTGAGATTGCATTTTGATTGATGTTTTCAATGTCTGTAAGAAATACCTGATGTCTTCAGATGATATTTCGTAAAAAATATACTGCGCCCCAATCGCAAGTATCTCATGATTACACGAATTCACGTGATAGAATATAATAGGTTGATGTCTGTCTCTGTTCGCTTTCGGTTTTCTAAAATTTCAATTGGCTGAATAGTTCAATTTAGATCGCATGTATTCATGGATAGCCTGCTCGCTGCAGGACTGTGTAATATTGCGAAATCGAAAAATTAGCATATTTTGCTGCGTGGTTATAGGAGTGCTAAAATGATCTCATGACTCCTGGGGAAAATCAAGGAATGGCTCTATATATTGACATAATAACCTTAATTGATTTGAAAATTTTATTTGAAAAACTATTCCATTGAGATTGCATTTTGATTGATGTTTTCAATGTCTGTAAGAAATACCTGATGTCTTCAGATGATATTTCGTGAAAAATATACTGCGCCCCAATCGCAAGAATCTCATGATTACACGAATTCACGTGATAGAATATAATAAGTTGATGTCTGTCTCTGTTCGCTTTCGGTTTTCTAAAATTTCAATTTGCTGAATAGTTCAATTTAGATCGCATGTATTCATGGTTAGCCTGCTCGCTGCAGGACTGGGTAATATTGCGAAATTGAAAAATTAGCATATTTTGCTGCGTGGTTATAGGTGTGCTAAAATAATCTCATGACTCCTGGGAAAAATCAAGGAATGGCTCTATATATTGACATAATATCGTTAATTGATTTAAAAATTCAATTCGAAAAGTTATTCGATTGAGATTGCATTTTGATTGTTGTTTTCAATGTCTGTAAAAAATACCTGATGTCATCAGATGATATTTCGAGGAAAATATACTGCGCCTCAATCGCAAGAATTTCATGATTGCACGAATTCACGTGATAGAATATAAGAGGTTGATTTCCGTATCTATTCGCTTTCGGTTATTAAAAATTTTAATTCGCTGAATAGTTAAATTTAGATCGCAAGTATTCATAGATAACCTGCCCGCTACAGGACTTAGTAATATTGCAAAATGAAAAACTCAGCATATTTTGCTGCGTGGTTACAAGAGTGCTGATACAAATTCATGACTCCTGGGAAAAATCAAGGAGTAGCTCTATACCTCGACATAATAACGTTAATTGATTTGAAAATTTAATTCGAAAAGTTATTTTATTGAGATTGCATTTTTATTGTTGTTTTCAATGTCTGTAAGAAGTACCTGATGTCTTTAGCGGATATTTCGGGAAAAATATACTGCGCCTCAATCGCAAGAATCTCATGATTACACGAATTCATGTAATAGAATATGAGAGGTTGATTTCTGTCTCTGTTCGCTTTCGGTTTTTTAAAATTTCAATTGGCTGAATAGTTCAATTTGGATCTCATGTATTCATGGATAACCTGCTCGCTGCAGGACTGGGTAATATTGTGAGATTGAAAAATCAGCATATCTTGCTGCGTGGTTATGAGAGTGCTCAAATGATCTCATGACTCCTGGGAAAAATCAAGGAATGGCTCTATATATAGAGACCTAATAACGTTAATTGATTCTAAAATTTAATTCGAAAAGTTATTCTATTGAGATTGCATATTGATTGTCTTTTTCAATGTCTGTAAGAAATACCTGATGTCTTCAGATGATATTTCGTGAAAAATATACTGCGCCCCAATCGCAAGAATCTCATGATTACACGAATTCACGTGATAAAACATAATAGGTTGATTTCTGTCTCTGTTCGCTGTCGGTTTTTTAAAATTTCAATTGGCTGAATAGTTCAATTTAGATCGCATGTATCCATGGATAGCCTGCTCGCTGCAAGACTGGGTAATATTGCGAAATTGAAAAATTAGCATATTTTGCTGCGTAGTCATAAAAGTGCTAAAATGATCTCAATACTCCTGGGAACAATCAAGGAATAGCTCTATATATTGACATAATAACCTTAATTGATTTGAAAATTTAATTCGAAGAGTTATTCTATTGAGATTGCATATTGATTGTCTTTTTCAATGTCTGTAAGAAATACCTGATGTCTTCAGATGATATTTCGTGAAAAATATACTGCGCCCCAATCGCAAGAATCTCATGATTACACGAATTCACGTGATAAAATATAATAGGTTGATTTCTGTCTATGTTCGCTTTCGGTTTTTGAAAATTTCAATTGGCTGAACAGTTCAATTTAGATAGCATGTATTCATGAATAACTTGCTCGCTGCAGGACTGGGTAATATTGTGAGATTAAAAAATCAGCATATTTTGCTGCGTGGTTATAGGAGTGCTAAAATGATCTCATTACTCCTGGGAAAAATCAAGGAATAGCTCTATATATAGACCTAATAACGTTAATTGATTCCAAAATTTAATTCGAAAAGTTATTTTATTGAGATTTTATTTTGATTGATATTTTAATGTCTGTAAGAAATACCTGATGTCTTCAGATGATATTTCGGAAAAAATATACTGCGCCCCAATCGCAAGAATCTCATAATTACACGAATTCGCGTGATAGAATATAAGAGGTTGATGTCTGTCTCTGTTCGCTTTCGGTTTTCTGAAATTTCAATTGGTTGGATAGTTCAATTTAGATCGCATGTATTCATGGATAGCCTGCTCGCTGCAGGACTGAGTAATATTGCGAAATTGAAAAATCAGCATATTTTGCTGCGTGGTTATGGGAGTGCTAAAATGATCCCATGATTTCTGGGAAAAATCAAGGAATGGCTCTATATATTGACATAATAACCTTAATTGATTTGAAAATTCAATTCGAAAAGTTATTCGATTGAGATTGCTTTTTGATTGTTTTTTTCTATGTCTGTAAGAAGTACCTGATGTCTTTAGCGGATATTTCGGGAAAAATATACTGCGCCCCAATCGCAAGAATTTCATGATTACACGAATTCACGTGATAGAATATAATAGGTTGATTTCTGTCTATGTTCGCTTTCGGTTTTCTAAAATTTCAATTTGCTGAATAGTTCAATTTAGATCGCATGTATTCATGGATAGCCTGCTCGCTGCAGGACCGGGTAATATTGCGAAATTGAAAAATTAGCATATTTTGCTGTGTGGTTACAAGAGTGCTGAAACAATTTCATGACTCCTGGGAAAAATCAAGGAGTAGCTCTATACCTTGACATAATAACGGTAATTGATTTGAATATTTAATTCGAAAAGTTATTTTATTGAGATTGCATTTTAATTGTTGTTTTCAATGTCTGTAAGAAGAACCTGATGTCTTTAGCGGATATTTTGGGAAAAATATACTGCGCCTCAATCGCAAGAATCTCATGATTACACGAATTCATGTAATAGAATATGAGAGGTTGATTTCTGTCTCTGTTCGCTTTCGGTTTTTAAAAATTTCAATTGGCTGAATAGTTCAATTTAAATCGCATGTATTCATGGATAACTTGCTCGCTGCAGGACTGGGTCATATTGTGAGATTAAAAAATCAGCATATTTTGCTGCGTGGTTATAAGAGTGCTAAAATGATCTCATGACTCCTGGGAAAAATCAAGGAATGGCTCTATATATTGACATAATAACCTTAAATGATTTGAAAATTCAATTTGAAAAACTATTCCAATGAGATTGCATTTTGATTGATGTTTTCAATGTCTGTAAGAAATACCTGATGTCTTCAGATGATATTTCGAAGAAAATATACTGCGCCCCAATCGCAAGAATTTCATGATTACACGAATTCACGTGATAGAATATAATAGGTTGATTTTTGTCTCTGTTCGCTTTCGGTTTTTTAAAATTTCAATTGGCTGAATAGCTCAATTGAGATCGCATGTATTCATGGATAGCCTGCTCGCTGCAGGACTGGGTAATATTGCGAAAATGAAAAATTAGCATATTTTGCTGCGTGGTTATGATAGTGCTAAAATGATCTCATGACTCCTGGGAAAAATCAAGGAATGGCTCTATTTATTATCATAATAACCTTAATTGATTTGAAAATTTAATTCGAAAAGTTATTTTATTAAGATTGCATTTTGATTGTTGTTTTCAATGTCTGTAAGAAGTACCTGATGTCTTCAGCGGATATTTAGGGAACAATATACTGCGCCTCAATCGCAAGAATCTCATGATTACAAGAATTCATGTAATAGAATATGAGAGGTTGATTTCTGTCTCTGTTCGCTTTCGGTTTTTAAAAATTTCAATTGGCTGAATAGTTCAATTTAGATCGCATGTATTCATGGATAACTTGCTCGCTGCAGGACTGGGTAATATTGTGAGATTAAAAAATCAGCATATTTTCCTGCGTGGTTATAAGAGTGCTAAAATGATCTCATGACTCCTGGGAAAAATCAAGGAATGGCTCTATATATTGACATAATAACCTTAAATGATTTGAAAATTCAATTTGAAAAACTATTCCAATGAGATTGCATTTTGATTGATGTTTTCAATGTCTGTAAGAAGTACCTGATGTCTTCAAATGATATTTCGTGAAAAATATACTGCGCCCCAATCGCAAGAATCTCATGATTACACGAATTCACGTGATAGAATATAATAGGTTGATGTCTGTCTCTGTTCGCTTTCGGTTTTCTAAAATTTCAATTGGCTGAATAGTTCAATTTAGATCGCATGTATTCATGGATAGCCTGCTCGCTGCAGGACCGGGTAATATTGCGAAATTGAAAAATTAGCATATTTTGCTGCGTGGTTATAGAAGTGATAAAATGATCTCATGACTCCTGGGAAAAATCAAGGAATGGCTCTATATATAGACATAATAACGTTAATTGATTTAAAATTTCAATTCGAAAAGTTATTTGATTAAGATTGCATTTTGATTGTTGTTTTCAATGTCTGTAAAAAATACCTGATGTCATCAGATGATATTTCGAGGAAAATATACTGCGCCCCAATCGCAAGAATTTCATGATTCCACGAATTCACGTGATAGAATATGAGAGGTTGATTTCCGTATCTATTCGCTTTCGGTTATTTGAAATTTTAATTCGCTGAATAGTTAAATTTAGATCGCAAGTATTCATGGATAACCTGCCCGCTACAGGACTTGGTAATATTGCAAAATTAAAAACTCAGCATATTTTGCTGCGTGGTTACAAGAGTGCTGATACAAATTTATGACTCCTGGGAAAAATCAAGGAATGGCTCTATATATAAAGACCTAACAACGTTAATTGATTCCAAAATTTAATTCGAAAATTTATTCCATTGAGATTGCATATTGATGGTCTTTTTCAATGTCTGTAAAAAATACCTGATGTCATCAGATGATGTTTCGAGGAAAATATACTGCGCCCCAATCGCAAGAATTTCATGATTACACGAATTCATGTAATAGAATATAACAGGTTGATTTCTGTCTATGTTCGCTTTCGGTTTTTTAAAATTTCAATTGGCTGAACAGTTCAATTTAGATCGCATGTATTCATGAATAACTTGCTCGCTGCAGGACTGGGTAATATTTAGAGATTAAAAAATCAGCATATTTTGCTGCGTGGTTGTAGGAGTGCTAAAATGATCTCATGACTCCTGGGAAAAATCAAGGAATGGCTCTATATATAGACCTAATAACGTTAATTGATTCCAAAATTTAATTCGAAAAGTTATTCTATTGAGATTTTATTTTGATTGATGTTTTCAATGTCTGTAAGAAATACCTGATGTCTTCAGATGATATTTTGGAAAAAATATACTGCGCCCCAATCGCAAGAATCTCATGATTACACGAATTCACGTGATAGAATATAATAGGTTGATGTCTGTCTCTGTTTGCTTCTGGTTTTCAAAAATTGCAATTGGTTGAATAGTTCAATTTAGATCGCATGTATTCATGGATAGCCTGCTCGCTGCAGGACTGGGTAATATTGCGAAATTGAAAAATCAGCATATTTTGCTGCGTGGTTATAGAAGTGCTAAAATGATCCCATGACTTCTGGGAAAAATCAAGGAATGGCTCTATATATTGACATAATAACCTTAATTGATTTGAAAATTCAATTCAAAAAGTTATTCGATTGGTATTGCTTTTTGATTGTTGTTTTCTATGTCTGTAAGAAGTACCTGATGTCTTTAGCGGATATTTCGGGAAAAATATACTGCGCCTCAATCGCAAGAATCTCATGATTACACGAATTCATGTAATAACATATGAGAGGTTGATTTCTGTCTCTGTTCGCTTTCGGTTTTTTGAAATTTCAATTCGCTGAACATTTCAATTTAGATCGCATGTATTCATGAATAACTTGCTCGCTGCAGGACTGGGTAATATTTTGAGATTCAAAAATCAGCATATTTTACTGCGTTGTTATAGGAGTGCTAAAATGATCTTATGACTCCTGGGAAAAATCAAGGAATGGCTCTATATATTGACATAATAACGTTAACTGACTTGAAAATTCAATTTGAAAAACTATTCTATAGAGATTGCATTTCGATTGATGTTTTCAATTTCTGTAAGAAATACCTGATGTCTTCAGATGATATTTCGGGAAAAATATACTGCGCCCCGATCGCAAGAATCTCATAATTACACGAATTCACGTGATAGAATATAATAGGTTGATTTCTGTCTTTGTTCGCTTTCGGTTTTTGAAAATTTCAATTAGCTGAATAGTTCAATTAAGATCGCATGTATTCATGGATAGCCTGCTCTCTGCAGAACTGGGTAATATTGCGAAATTGAAAAATCAGCATATTTTGCTGCGTAGTTATAGGAGTGCTGAAATGATCTCATGACTCCCGGGGAAAATCAAGGAATGGCTCTATATATTGACATAATAACGTTAATTGATTTGAAAATTCAATTCGAAAAGTTATTCGATTGAGATTGCATTTTGATTGTTGTTTCCAATGTCTGTAAAAAATAACTGATGTTATCAGATGATATTTCGAGGAAAAAATACTGCGCCCCAATCGCAAGAATTTCATGATTACACGAATTTACGTGATAGAATATAAGAGGTTGATTTCCGTATCTATTCGCTTTCGGTTATTTAAAATTTGAATTCCCTGAATAGTTTAATTTAGATCGCAAGTATTCATGGATAACCTGCCCGCTACAGGACTGGGTAATATTGTGAGATTAAAAAATCAGCATTTTTCGCTGCGTGGTTATAGGAGTGCTAAAATGATCTCATGACTCTCGGGGAAAATCAAGGAATTGCTCTATATATTGACATAATAACGTTAATTGATTTGAAAATTCAATTCGAAAAGTTATTCGATTGAGATTGCTTTTTGATTGTTGTTTTCAATGTCTGTAAAAAATACCTGATGTCATCAGATGATATTTCGAGGAAAATATACTGCGCCCCAATCGCAAGAATTTCATTGTTACACGAATTCACGTGATAGAATATGAGAGGTTAATTTCCGTATCTTTTCGCTTTCTGTTATTTAAAATATTAATTCGCTGAATAGTTAAATTTAGATCGCAAGTATTCATGGACAACCTGCCCGCTACAGAACTTGGTAATATTGCAAAATTGAAAAATCAGCATATTTTGCTGCGTGGTTACGAGAGTGCTGAACCAAATTTATGACTCCTGGGAAAAATCAAGGAGTAGCTCTATACCTTGACATAATAACGTTAACTGATTTGAAAATTCAATTTGAAAAACTATTCTATAGAGATTGCATTATGATTGATGTTTTCAATTTCTGTAAGAAATACCTGATGTCTTCAGATGATATTTCGGGAAAAATATACTGCGCCTCAATCGCAAGAATCTCATGATTACACGAATTCATGTAATAGAATATGAGAGGTTGATTTCTGTCTCTGTTCGCTTTCGGTTTTTTAAAATTACAATTGGCTAAATAGTTCAATTGAGATTGCATGTATTCATTGATAACCTGCTCGCTGCAGGACTGGGTACGATTGTGAGATTGAAAAGTCAGCATATTTTGCTGCGTGGTTATGAGAGTGCTAAAATGATCTCATGACTCCTGGGAAAAATCAAGGAATGGCTCTATATATAGAGACCTAATAACGTTAATTGATTCCAAAATTTAATTCGAAAAGTTATTCTATTGAGATTGCATTTTGATTGTCTTTTTCAATGTCTGTAAGAAATACCTGATGTCTTCAAATGATATTTCGGGAAAAATATACTGCGCCCCAATCGCTAGAATCTCATGTTTACACGAATTCACGTGATAGAATATCATAGGTTGAATTCTGTCTCTGTTCGCTTTCGGTTTTTTAAAATTTCAATTAGCTGAATAGTTCAATTTAGATCGCATGTATCCATGGATAGCCTGCTCGCTGCAAGACTGGGTAATATTGCGAAATTGAAAAATTAGCATATTTTGCTGCGTAGTCATAAGAGTGCTAACATGATCTCATGACTCCTGAGAACAATCAAGGAATAGCTCTATATATTGACATTATAACCTTAATTGATTTGAAAATTTCATTCGAAGAGTTATTCGATTGAGATTGCATTTTGATTGTTGTTTTCAATGTCTGTAAAAAATACCTGATGTCATCAGATGATATTTCGAGGAAAATATACTGCGCTCCAATCGCAAGAATTTCATGATTACACGAAGTCACGTGATAGAATATAAGAGGTTGATTTCTGTCTCTGTTCGCTTTCGGTTTTTTAAAATTTCAATTGGCTGAACAGTTCAATTTAGATCGCATGTATTCATGAATAACTTGCTCGCTGCAGGACTGGGTAATATTGTGAGATTAAAAAATCAGCATATTTTGCTGCTCGGTTGTAGGAGTGCTAAAATGATCTCATGACTCCTGGGAAAAATCAAGGAATGGCTCTATATATAGACCTAATAACGTTAATTGATTCCAAAATTTAATTCGAAAAGTTATTCTTTTGAGATTTTATTTTGATTGATGTTTTCAATGTCTGTAAGAAATACCTGATGTCTTTAGCGGACATTTCGGGAAAAATATACTGCGCCTCAATCGCAAGAATCTCATGATTACACGAATTCATGTAATAGAATATGAGAGGTTGATTTCTGTCTCTGTTCGCTTTCGGTTTTTTAAAATTTCAATTGGCTGAACAGTTCAATTTAGATAGCATGTATTCATGAATAACTTGCTCACTGCAGGACTGGGTAATATTGTGAGATTAAAAAATCAGCATATTTTGCTGCGTGGTTAGAGGAGTGCTAAAATGATCTCATGACTTCCGGAAAAAATCAAGGAATGGCTCTATATATTGACATAATAACGTTAACTGATTTGAAAATTCAATTCGAAAAGTTATTCGATTGAGATTGCATTTTGATTGTTGTTTTTAATGTCTGTTAAAAAATACCTGATGTCATCAGATGATATTTCAAGAAAAATATACTGCGCCCTAATCGCAAGAATTTCATGATTACACGAATTCACGTGATAGAATATAAGAGGTTGATTTCTGTCTCTGTTAGCTTTCGGTTTTTTAAAATTTCAATTGGCTGGATAGTTCAATTTGGTTCGCATGTTTTCATGAATAACTTGCTCGTTGCAGGACTGAGTAATATTGTTAGATTGAAAAATCAGCATATTTTGCTGCGTGGTTATGAGAGTGCTAAAATGATCTCATGACTCCTGGGAAAAGTCAAGGAATGGCTCTATATATTGACATAATAACCTTAATTGATTTGAAAATTCCATTCGAAAAGTTATTTTATTGAGATTGCATTTTGATTGTTGTTTTCAATGTCTGTAAGAAGTACCTGATGTCTTTAGCGGATATTTGGGGAACAACATACGGCGCCTCAATCGCAAGAATCTCATGATTACACGAATTCATGTTATAGAATATGAGAGGTTGATTTCTGTCTCTGTTCGCTTTCGGTTTTTTAAAATTTCAATTGGCTAAATAGTTCAATTGAGATCGCACGTATTCATTGATAACCTGCTCGCTGCAGGACTGGGTAAGATTGTGAGATTGAAAAATCAGCATATTTTGCTGCGTGGTAATGAGTGTGCTAAAATTATCTCATGACTTCTGGGAACAATCAAGGAATAGCTCTTTATATTGACATTATAATCTTAATTGATTTGAAAATTTAATTCGAAGAGTTATTCGATTGAGATTGCATTTTGATTGTTGTTTTCAATGTCTGTAAAAAATACCTGATGTCATCAGATGATATTTCGAGGAAAATATAATGCGCTCCAATCGCAAGATTTTCATGATTACACGAAGTCACGTGATATATTATAATAGGTTGATTTCTGTCTATGTTCGCTTTCGGTTTTTTAAATTTCAATTGGCTGAACAGTTTAATTTAGATCGCATGTATTCATGAATAACTTGCTCGCTGCAGGACTGGGTAATATTGTGAGATTAAAAAATCAGCATATTTTGCTGCGTGGTTGTAGGAGTGCTAAAATGATCTCATGACTCCTGGGAAAAATCAAGGAATGGCTCTATATATAGACCTAATAACGTTAATTGATTCCAAAATTTAATTCGAAAAGTTATTCTATTGAGATTTTATTTTGATTGATGTTTTCAATGTCTGTAAGAAATACCTGATGTCATCAGATGATATTTCAAGAAAAATATACTGCGCCCTAATCGCAAGAATTTCATGATTACACGAATTCACGTGATAGAATATAAGAGGTTGCTTTCCGTATCTATTCGCTTTCGGTTATTTCAAATTTTAATTCGCTGAAAAGTTAAAATTAGATCGCAAGTATTCATGGGTAACCTGATCGCTACAGGACTTGGTAATATCGCAAAATTGAAAAATTAGCATATTTTGCTGCGTGGTTATAAAAGTGCTGACATAAATTCATGACTTCTGGGAAAAATCAAGGAGTAGCTCTATACCTTGACATAATAACGTTAACTGATTTGAAAATTAAATTTGAAAAACTAGTCTATTGAGATTGCATTTTGATTGTTGTTTTCAATGTCTGTAAGAAGTACCTGATGTCTTCAGATGATATTTCGTGAAAAATATACTGCGCCCCAATCGCAAGAATCTCATGATTACACGAATTCACGTGATAGAATATAATAGGTTGATGTCTGTCTCTGTTCGCTTTCGGTTTTCTAAAATTTCAATTGGCTGAGTAGTTCAATTTAGATCGCATGTATTCATGGTTAGCCTGCTCGCTGCAGGACTGGGTAATATTGCGAAATTGAAAAATTAGCATATTTTGCTGCGTGGTTATAGTAGTGCTAAAATGATCTCATGACTCCCGGGAAAAATCAAGGAATGGCTCTATATATTGACATAATAACGTTCATTGATTTGAAAATTCAATTCGAAAAGTTATTCGATTGAGATTGCATTTTGATTGTTGTTTTCAATGTCTGTAAGAAGTACCTGATGTCTTTAGCGGGTATTTCGGGAAAAATATACTGCGCCTCAATCGCAAGAATCTCATGATTACACGAATTCATGTAATAGAATATGAGAGGTTGATTTCTGTCTCTGTTCGCTTTCGATTTATTAAAATTTCAATTGGCTGAACAGTTCAATTTAGATCGCATGTATTCATGAAGAACTTGCTCGCTGCAGGACTGGGTAATATTGTAAGATTAGAAAATCAGCATCTTTTGCTGCGTGGTTATAGAAGTGCTGAAATGATCTCATGACTCCTGGGAAAAATCAAGGAATGGCTCTATATATTGACATAAAAACGTTAACTGATTTGAAAATTCAATTTGAAAAACTATTCTATTGAGATTGCATTTTGATTGATGTTTTCAATGTCTCTAAGAAATTCTTGATGTCGTCAGATGATATTTAGGGAAAAATATACTGCGCCTTAATCGCAAGAATCTCATGATTACACGAATTCACGTGATAGAATATAAGAGGTTGATTTCTGTCTCTGTTAGCTTTCGGTTTTTTAAAATTTCAATTGGCTGGATAGTTCAATTTGGTTCGCATGTTTTCATGAATAACTTGCTCGTTGCAGGACTGAGTAATATTGTTAGATTGAAAAATCAGCATATTTTGCTGCGTGGTTATGAGAGTGCTAAAATGATCTCATGACTCCTGGGAAAAGTCAAGGAATGGCTCTATATATTGACATAATAACCTTAATTGATTTGAAAATTCCATTCGAAAAGTTATTTTATTGAGATTGCATTTTGATTGTTGTTTTCAATGTCTGTAAGAAGTACCTGATGTCTTTAGCGGATATTTGGGGAACAACATACGGCGCCTCAATCGCAAGAATCTCATGATTACACGAATTCATGTTATAGAATATGAGAGGTTGATTTCTGTCTCTGTTCGCTTTCGGTTTTTTAAAATTTCAATTGGCTAAATAGTTCAATTGAGATCGCACGTATTCATTGATAACCTGCTCGCTGCAGGACTGGGTAAGATTGTGAGATTGAAAAATCAGCATATTTTGCTGCGTGGTAATGAGTGTGCTAAAATTATCTCATGACTTCTGGGAACAATCAAGGAATAGCTCTTTATATTGACATTATAATCTTAATTGATTTGAAAATTTAATTCGAAGAGTTATTCGATTGAGATTGCATTTTGATTGTTGTTTTCAATGTCTGTAAAAAATACCTGATGTCATCAGATGATATTTCGAGGAAAATATAATGCGCTCCAATCGCAAGATTTTCATGATTACACGAAGTCACGTGATATATTATAATAGGTTGATTTCTGTCTATGTTCGCTTTCGGTTTTTTAAATTTCAATTGGCTGAACAGTTTAATTTAGATCGCATGTATTCATGAATAACTTGCTCGCTGCAGGACTGGGTAATATTGTGAGATTAAAAAATCAGCATATTTTGCTGCGTGGTTGTAGGAGTGCTAAAATGATCTCATGACTCCTGGGAAAAATCAAGGAATGGCTCTATATATAGACCTAATAACGTTAATTGATTCCAAAATTTAATTCGAAAAGTTATTCTATTGAGATTTTATTTTGATTGATGTTTTCAATGTCTGTAAGAAATACCTGATGTCATCAGATGATATTTCAAGAAAAATATACTGCGCCCTAATCGCAAGAATTTCATGATTACACGAATTCACGTGATAGAATATAAGAGGTTGCTTTCCGTATCTATTCGCTTTCGGTTATTTCAAATTTTAATTCGCTGAAAAGTTAAAATTAGATCGCAAGTATTCATGGGTAACCTGATCGCTACAGGACTTGGTAATATCGCAAAATTGAAAAATTAGCATATTTTGCTGCGTGGTTATAAAAGTGCTGACATAAATTCATGACTTCTGGGAAAAATCAAGGAGTAGCTCTATACCTTGACATAATAACGTTAACTGATTTGAAAATTCAATTCGAAAAGTTATTCGACTGAGATTGCATTTTGATTGTCGTTTTCAATGCCTGTAAAAAATACCTGATGTCATCAGATGATATTTCGAGGAAAATATACTGCGCCCCAATCGCAAGAATTTCATGATTACACGAATTCACGTGATAGAATATAATAGGTTGATGTCTGTCTCTGTTCGCTTTCGGTTTTCTAAAATTTCAATTGGCTGAGTAGTTCAATTTAGATCGCATGTATTCATGGTTAGCCTGCTCGCTGCAGGACTGGGTAATATTGCGAAATTGAAAAATGAGCATATTTTGCTGCGTGGTTATAGTAGTGCTAAAATGATCTCATGACTCCCGGGAAAAATCAAGGAATGGCTCTATATATTGACATAATAACGTTCATTGATTTGGAAATTCAATTCGAAAAGTTATTCGATTGAGATTGCATTTTGATTGTTGTTTTCAATGTCTGTAAGAAGTACCTGATGTCTTTAGCGGGTATTTCGGGAAAAATATACTGCGCCTCAATCGCAAGAATCTCATGATTACACGAATTCATGTAATAGAATATGAGAGGTTGATTTCTGTCTCTGTTCGCTTTCGATTTATTAAAATTTCAATTGGCTGAACAGTTCAATTTAGATCGCATGTATTCATGAAGAACTTGCTCGCTGCAGGACTGGGTAATATTGTAAGATAAGAAAATCAGCATCTTTTGCTGCGTGGTTATAGAAGTGCTGAAATGATCTCATGACTCCTGGGAAAAATCAAGGAATGGATCTATATATTGACATAAAAACGTTAACTGATTTGAAAATTCAATTTGAAAAACTATTCTATTGAGATTGCATTTTGATTGATGTTTTCAATGTCTCTAAGAAATTCCTGATGTCGTCAGATGATATTTAGGGAAAAATATACTGCGCCTTAATCGCAAGAATCTCATGATTACACGAATTCACGTGATAGAATATAAGAGGTTGATTTCTGTCTCTGTTAGCTTTCGGTTTTTTAAAATTTCAATTGGCTGGATAGTTCAATTTGGTTCGCATGTTTTCATGAATAACTTGCTCGTTGCAGGACTGAGTAATATTGTTAGATTGAAAAATCAGCATATTTTGCTGCGTGGTTATGAGAGTGCTAAAATGATCTCATGACTCCTGGGAAAAATCAAGGAATGGCTCTATATATTGACATAATAACCTTAATTGATTTGAAAATTCCATTCGAAAAGTTATTTTATTGAGATTGCATTTTGATTGTTGTTTTCAATGTCTGTAAGAAGTACCTGATGTCTTTAGCGGATATTTTGCGAAAAATATACTGCGCCTCAATCGCAAGAATCTCATGATTACACGAATTCATGTAATAGAATATGAGAGGTTGATTTCTGTCTCTGTTCGCTTTCGGTTTTTTAAAATTTCAATTGGCTGAATAGTTCAATTTAGATCTCATGTATTCATGGATAACCTGCTCGCTGCAGGACTGGGTAATATTGTGAGATTGAAAAATCAGCATATCTTGCTGCGTGGTTATGAGAGTGCTAAAATGATCTCATGACTTCTGGGAACAATCAAGGAATAGCTCTTTATATTGACATTATAATCTTAATTGATTTGAAAATTTAATTCGAAGAGTTATTCGATTGAGATTGCATTTTGATTGTTGTTTTCAATGTCTGTAAAAAATACCTGATGTCATCAGATGATATTTCGAGGAAAATATAATGCGCTCCAATCGCAAGATTTTCATGATTACACGAAGTCACGTGATATATTATAATAGGTTGATTTCTGTCTATGTTCGCTTTCGGTTTTTTAAATTTCAATTGGCTGAACAGTTTAATTTAGATCGCATGTATTCATGAATAACTTGCTCGCTGCAGGACTGGGTAATATTGTGAGATTAAAAAATCAGCATATTTTGCTGCGTGGTTGTAGGAGTGCTAAAATGATCTCATGACTCCTGGGAAAAATCAAGGAATGGCTCTATATATAGACCTAATAACGTTAATTGATTCCAAAATTTAATTCGAAAAGTTATTCTATTGAGATTTTATTTTGATTGATGTTTTCAATGTCTGTAAGAAATACCTGATGTCTTCAGATGATATTTCGGAAAAAATATACTGCGCCCCAATCGCAAGAATCTCATGATTACACGAATTCACGTGATAGAATATAATAGGTTGATGTCTGTCTCTGTTCGCTTCCGGTTTTCTAAAATTTCAATTGGTTGAATAGTTCAATTTAGATCGCATGTATTCATGGATAGCCTGCTCGCTGCAGGACTTAGTAATATTGCAAAATTGAAAAAGCAGCATATTTTGCTGCGTGGTTACAATAGTGCTGAAACAAATTCATGACTCCTGGGAAAAATCAAGGAGTAGCTCTATACCTTGACATAATAACGTTAATTGATTTGAAAATTTAATTCGAAAAGTTAATTTATCGAGATTGCATTTTGATTGTTGTTTTCAATGTCTGTAAGAAGTACCTGATGTCTTTAGCGGATATTTAGGGAACAATATACGGCGCCTCAATCGCAAGAATCTCATGATTACACGAATTCATGTAATAGAATATGAGAGGTTGATTTCTGTCTCTGTTCGCTTTCCGTTTTCAAGAATTTCAATTGGCTGAATAGTTCAATTTAGATCGCATGTATTCATGGATCACTTGCTCGCTGCAGGACTGGGTAATATTGTGAGATTAAAAAATCAGCATGTTTTGCTGCGTGGTTATAAGAGTGCTAAAATGATCTCATGACTCCTGGGAAAAATCAAGGAATGGCTCTATATATTGACATAATAACGTTAACTGATTTGAAAATTCAATTGGAGAAACTATTCTATTGAGATTGCATTTTGATTGATGTTTTCAATGTCTGTAAGAAATACCTGATGTCTTCATATGATATTTCGGGAAAAATATACTGCGCCCCAATCGCAAGAATCTCATGATTACACGAATTCACGTGATAGAATATAATAGGTTGACTTCTGTCTCTGTTCGCTTTCGGTTTTTTAAAATTTCAATTGGCTGAATAGTTAAATTTAGATCGCATGTATTCATGGATAGCCTGCTCGCTGCAGGACTAGGTAATATTGCGAAATTGAAAAATTAGCATATTTTGCTGCGTGGTTATAAGAGTGCTAAAATTATCTCATGACTTCTGAAGAAATCAAGGAATGGCTCTATATATTGACATAATAATCTTAATTGATTTGAAAATTCAATTCGAAAAGTTATTCGACTGAGATTGCATTTTGATTGTCGTTTTCAATGCCTGTAAAAAATACCCGATGTCATCAGATGATATTTCGAGGAAAATATACTGCGCCCCAATAGCAAGAATTTCATGATTACACGAATTCACGTGATAGAATATAAGATGTTGATTTCCGTATCTGTTCGCTTTCGGTTATTTAAAATGTTAATTCGCTGAATAGTTAAATTTAGATCGCAAATATTCATGGATAACCTGCTCGCTACAGGACTTGGTAATATCGCAAAATTGAAAAATTAGCATATTTTGCTGCGTGGTTATAAAAGTGCTGACATAAATTCATGACTTCTGGGAAAAATCAAGGATTAGCTCTATACCTTGACATCATAACGTTAATTAATTAAAAAATTCAATTCGAAAAGTTATTTTATTGAGATTGCATTTTGATTGTTGTTTCCAATGTCTGTAAGAAATACCTGATGTCTTCATATGATATTTCGGGAAAAATATACTGCGCCCCAATCGCAAGAATCTCATGATTACACGAATTCACGTGATAGAATATAAGAGGTTAATTTCTGTCTCTGTTCGCTTTCGGTTTTTTAAAATTTCAATTGGCTGAATAGTTCAATTCAGATCGCATGTATTCATGGATAGCCTGCTCGCTGCAGGACAAGGTAATATTGCGAAATTGGAAAATTAGCATATTTTGCTGCGTGGTTATAAAAGTGCTAAAATGATCTCATGACTTCTGAAGAAATCACGGAATGGCTCTATATATTGACATAATAATCTTAATTGATTTGAAAATTCAATTCGAAAAGTTATTCGACTGAGATTGCATTTTGATTGTCGTTTTCAATGCCTGTGAAAAATACCTGATGTCATCAGATGATATTTCGAGGAAAATATACTGCGCCCCAATCGCAAGAATTTCATGATTACACGAATTTACGTGATAGAATATAAGAGGTTGATTTCCGTATCTATTTGCTTTCGGTTATTTAAAATTTGAATTCCCTGAATAGTTTAATTTAGATCGCAAGTATTCATGGATAACCTGCTCGCTGCAGGACTGGGTAATATTTTGAGATTCAAAAATCAGCATATTTTACTGCGTTGTTATAGGAGTGCTAAAATGATCTTATGACTCCTGGGAAAAATCAAGAAATGGCTCTATATATTGACATAATAACGTTAACTGACTTGAAAATTCAATTTGAAAAACTATTCTATAGAGATTGCATTTCGATTGATGTTTTCAATTTCTGTAAGAAATACCTGATGTCTTCAGATGATATTTCGGGAAAAATATACTGCGCCCCGATCGCAAGAATCTCATAATTACACGAATTCACGTGATAGAATATAATAGGTTGATTTCTGTCTTTGTTCGCTTTCGGTTTTTGAAAATTTCAATTGGCTGAATAGTTCAATTAAGATCGCATGTATTCATGGATAGCCTGCTCGCTGCAGAACTGGGTAATATTGCGAAATTGAAAAATCAGCATATTTTGCTGCGTAGTTATAGGAGTGCTGAAATGATCTCATGACTCCCGGGGAAAATCAAGGAATGGCTCTATATATTGACATAATAACGTTAATTGATTTGAAAATTCAATTCGAAAAGTTATTCGTTTGAGATTGCATTTTGATTGTTGTTTCCAATGTCTGTAAAAAATAACTGATGTCATCAGATGATATTTCGAGGAAAAAATACTGCGCCCCAATCGCAAGAATTTCATGATTACACGAATTTACGTGATAGAATATAAGAGGTTGATTTCCGTATCTATTCGCTTTCGGTTATTTAAAATTTGAATTCCCTGAATAGTTTAATTTAGATCGCAAGTATTCATGGATAACCTGCCCGCTACAGGACTGGGTAATATTGTGAGATTAAAAAATCAGCATTTTTCGCTGCGTGGTTATAGGAGTGCTAAAATGATCTCATGACTCTCGGGGAAAATCAAGGAATTGCTCTATATATTGACATAATAACGTTAATTGATTTGAAAATTCAATTCGAAAAGTTATTCGATTGAGATTGCTTTTTGATTGTTGTTTTCAATGTCTGTAAAAAATACCTGATGTCATCAGATGATATTTCGAGGAAAATATACTGCGCCCCAATCGCAAGAATTTCATTGTTACACGAATTCACGTGATAGAATATGAGAGGTTAATTTCCGTATCTTTTCGCTTTCTGTTATTTAAAATATTAATTCGCTGAATAGTTAAATTTAGATCGCAAGTATTCATGGATAACCTGCCCGCTACAGAACTTGGTAATATTGCAAAATTGAAAAATCAGCATATTTTGCTGCGTGGTTACGAGAGTGCTGAACCAAATTTATGACTCCTGGGAAAAATCAAGGAGTAGCTCTATACCTTGACATAATAACGTTAACTGATTTGAAAATTCAATTTGAAAAACTATTCTATTGAGATTGCATTATGATTGATGTTTTCAATTTCTGTAAGAAATACCTGATGTCTTCAGATGATATTTCGGGAAAAATATACTGCGCCTCAATCGCAAGAATCTCATGATTACACGATTTCATGTAATAGAATATGAGAGGTTGATTTCTGTCTCTGTTCGCTTTCGGTTTTTTAAAATTTCAATTGGCTAAATAGTTCAATTGAGATTGCATGTATTCATTGATAACCTGCTCGCTGCAGGACTGGGTACGATTGTGAGATTGAAAAGTCAGCATATTTTGCTGCGTGGTTATGAGAGTGCTAAAATGATCTCATGACTCCTGGGAAAAATCAAGGAATGGCTCTATATATAGAGACCTAATAACGTTAATTGATTCCAAAATTTAATTCGAAAAGTTATTCTATTGAGATTGCATTTTGATTGTCTTTTTCAATGTCTGTAAGAAATACCTGATGTCTTCAAATGATATTTCGGGAAAAATATACTGCGCCCCAATCGCTAGAATCTCATGTTTACACGAATTCACGTGATAGAATATCATAGGTTGAATTCTGTCTCTGTTCGCTTTCGGTTTTTTAAAATTTCAATTAGCTGAATAGTTCAATTTAGATCGCATGTATCCATGGATAGCCTGCTCGCTGCAAGACTGGGTAATATTGCGAAATTGAAAAATTAGCATATTTTGCTGCGTAGTCATAAGAGTGCTAAAATGATCTCATGACTCCTGAGAACAATCAAGGAATAGCTCTATATATTGACATTATAACCTTAATTGATTTGAAAATTTCATTCGAAGAGTTATTCGATTGAGATTGCATTTTGATTGTTGTTTTCAATGTCTGTAAAAAATACCTGATGTCATCAGATGATATTTCGAGGAAAATATACTGCGCTCCAATCGCAAGAATTTCATGATTACACGAAGTCACGTGATAGAATATAAGAGGTTGATTTCTGTCTCTGTTCGCTTTCGGTTTTTTAAAATTTCAATTAGCTGAACAGTTCAATTTAGATCGCATGTATTCATGAATAACTTGCTCGCTGCAGGACTGGGTAATATTGTGAGATTAAAAAATCAGCATATTTTGCTGCTCGGTTGTAGGAGTGCTAAAATGATCTCATGACTCCTGGGAAAAATCAAGGAATGGCTCTATATATAGACCTAATAACGTTAATTGATTCCAAAATTTAATTCGAAAAGTTATTCTTTTGAGATTTTATTTTGATTGATGTTTTCAATGTCTGTAAGAAATACCTGATGTCTTCAGATGATATTTCTGAAAAAATATACTGCGCCCCAATCGCAAGAATCTCATGATTACACGAATTCACGTGATAGAATATAAGAGATTGATGTCTGTCTCTGTTCGCTTCCGGTTTTCTAAAATTTCAATTGGTTAAACAGTTCAATTTAGATCGCATGTATTCATGGATAGCCTGCTCGCTGCAGGACTTGGTAATATTGCAAAATTGAAAAAGCAGCATATTTTGCTGCGTGGTTACAAGAGTGCTGAAACAAATTCATGACTCCTGGGAAAAATCAAGGAGTAGCTCTATACCTTGACATAATAACGTCAATTGATTTGAAAATTTAATTCGAAAAGTTATTTTATTGAGATTGCATTTTGATTGTTGTTTTCAATGTCTGTAAGAAGAACCTGATGTCTTTAGCGGACATTTCGGGAAAAATATACTGCGCCTCAATCGCAAGAATCTCATGATTACACGAATTCATGTAATAGAATATGAGAGGTTGATTTCTGTCTCTGTTCGCTTTCGGTTTTTTAAAATTTCAATTGGCTGAACAGTTCAATTTAGATAGCATGTATTCATGAATAACTTGCTCACTGCAGGACTGGGTAATATTGTGAGATTAAAAAATCAGCATATTTTGCTGCGTGGTTAGAGGAGTGCTAAAATGATCTCATGACTTCCGGAAAAAATCAAGGAATGGCTCTATATATTGACATAATAACGTTAACTGATTTGAAAATTCAATTCGAAAAGTTATTCGATTGAGATTGCATTTTGATTGTTGTTTTTAATGTCTGTAAAAAATACCTGATGTCATCAGATGATATTTCAAGAAAAATATACTGCGCCCTAATCGCAAGAATTTCATGATTACACGAATTCACGTGATAGAATATAAGAGGTTGCTTTCCGTATCTATTCGCTTTCGGTTATTTCAAATTTTAATTCGCTGAAAAGTTAAAATTAGATCGCAAGTATTCATGGGTAACCTGATCGCTACCGGACTTGGTAATATCGCAAAATTGAAAAATTAGCATATTTTGCTGCGTGGTTATAAAAGTGCTGACATAAATTCATGACTTCTGGGAAAAATCAAGGAGTAGCTCTATACCTTGACATAATAACGTTAACTGATTTGAAAATTAAATTTGAAAAACTAGTCTATTGAGATTGCATTTTGATTGTTGTTTTCAATGTCTGTAAGAAGTACCTGATGTCTTCAGATGATATTTCGTGAAAAATATACTGCGCCCCAATCGCAAGAATCTCATGATTACACGAATTCACGTGATAGAATATAATAGGTTGATGTCTGTCTCTGTTCGCTTTCGGTTTTCTAAAATTTCAATTGGCTGAGTAGTTCAATTTAGATCGCATGTATTCATGGTTAGCCTGCTCGCTGCAGGACTGGGTAATATTGCGAAATTGAAAAATGAGCATATTTTGCTGCGTGGTTATAGTAGTGCTAAAATGATCTCATGACTCCCGGGAAAAATCAAGGAATGTCTCTATATATTGACATAATAACGTTCATTGATTTGAAAATTCAATTCGAAAAGTTATTCGATTGAGATTGCATTTTGATTGTTGTTTTCAATGTCTGTAAGAAGTACCTGATGTCTTTAGCGGGTATTTCGGGAAAAATATACTGCGCCTCAATCGCAAGAATCTCATGATTACACGAATTCATGTAATAGAATATGAGAGGTTGATTTCTGTCTCTGTTCGCTTTCGATTTATTAAAATTTCAATTGGCTGAACAGTTCAATTTAGATCGCATGTATTCATGAAGAACTTGCTCGCTGCAGGACTGGGTAATATTGTAAGATTAGAAAATCAGCATCTTTTGCTGCGTGGTTATAGAAGTGCTGAAATGATCTCATGACTCCTGGGAAAAATCAAGGAATGGATCTATATATTGACATAAAAACGTTAACTGATTTGAAAATTCAATTTGAAAAACTATTCTATTGAGATTGCATTTTGATTGATGTTTTCAATGTCTCTAAGAAATTCCTGATGTCGTCAGATGATATTTAGGGAAAAATATACTGCGCCTTAATCGCAAGAATCTCATGATTACACGAATTCACGTGATAGAATATAAGAGGTTGATTTCTGTCTCTGTTAGCTTTCGGTTTTTTAAAATTTCAATTGGCTGGATAGTTCAATTTGGTTCGCATGTTTTCATGAATAACTTGCTCGTTGCAGGACTGAGTAATATTGTTAGATTGAAAAATCAGCATATTTTGCTGCGTGGTTATGAGAGTGCTAAAATGATCTCATGACTCCTGGGAAAAATCAAGGAATGGCTCTATATATTGACATAATAACCTTAATTGATTTGAAAATTCCATTCGAAAAGTTATTTTATTGAGATTGCATTTTGATTGTTGTTTTCAATGTCTGTAAGAAGTACCTGATGTCTTTAGCGGATATTTTGCGAAAAATATACTGCGCCTCAATCGCAAGAATCTCATGATTACACGAATTCATGTAATAGAATATGAGAGGTTGATTTCTGTCTCTGTTCGCTTTCGGTTTTTTAAAATTTCAATTGGCTGAATAGTTCAATTTAGATCTCATGTATTCATGGATAACCTGCTCGCTGCAGGACTGGGTAATATTGTGAGATTGAAAAATCAGCATATCTTGCTGCGTGGTTATGAGAGTGCTAAAATGATCTCATGACTCCTGGGAACAATCAAGGAATAGCTCTATATATTATCATTATAACCTTAATTGATTTGAAAATTTGATTCGAAAAGTTATTTTATTAAGATTGCATTTTGATTGTTGTTTTCAATGTCTGTAAGAAGTACCTGATGTCTTTAGCGGATATTTGGGGAACAACATACGGCGCCTTAATCGCAAGAATCTCATGATTACACGAATTCATGTAATAGAATATGAGAGGTTGATTTCTGTCTCTGTTCGCTTTCGGTTTTTTAAAATTTCAATTGGCTAAATAGTTCAATTGAGATCGCACGTATTCATTGATAACCTGCTCGCTGCAGGACTGGGTAAGATTGTGAGATTGAAAAATCAGCATATTTTGCTGCGTGGTAATGAGTGTGCTAAAATTATCTCATGACTCCTGGGAACAATCAAGGAATAGCTCTATATATTGACATTATAACCTTAATTGATTTGAAAATTTAATTCGAAAAGTTATTCTATTGAGATTGCATTTTGATTGTCTTTTTCAATGTCTGTAAGAAATACCTGATGTCATCAGATGATATTTCGAGGAAAATATACTGCGCCCGAATCGCAAGAATCTCATGATTACACTAATTCACGTGATAGAATATTATAGGTTGATTTCTGTCTCTGTTCGCTTTCGGTTTTTTAAATTTCAATTGGCTGAACAGTTCAATTTAGATCGCATGTAGTAATGGATAACCAGCCCGCTACAGGACTTGGTAAAATTGCAAAATTGGAAAATCAGCATATTTTGCTGCGTGGTTATAAGAGTGCTGAACCAAATTCATGACTCCTGGGAAAAGTCAAGGAGTAGCTCTATACCTTGACATAAAAACGTTAATTGATTTGAAAATTTAATTCGAAAAGTTATTTTATTGAGATTGCATTTTGATTGTTGTTTTCAATGTCTGTAAGAAGTACCTGATGTCTTTGGCGGATATTTCGGAAAAATATACTGTGCCTCAATCGCAAGAATGTCATGATTACACGAATTCATGTAATAGAATATGAGAGGTTGCTTTTTGTCTCTGTTCGCTTTCGGTTTGTTAAAATTTCAATTGGCTGCACAGTTTAATTTAGATCGCATGTATTTATGAATAATCTGCCCGCAACAGGACTTAGTAATATTGCAAAATTGAAATCAGCATATTTTGCTGCGTGGTTATAAGAGTGCTGAAACAAATTCATGACTCCTGGGAAAAATCAAGGAGTAGCTCTATACCTTGACATAATAACGTTAATTGATTTGAAAATTTAATTCGAAAAGTTACTTTATTGAGATTGCATTTTGATTGTTGTTTTCAATGGCTGTAAGAAGTACCTTATGTCTTTAGCGGATATTTTGGGAAAAATATACTGCGCCTCAATCGCAAGGATCTCATGATTACACGAATTCACGTGATAGAATATAATAGGTTGATGTCTGTCTCTGTTCGCTTTCGGTTTTCTAAAATTTTAATTAGCTGCATAGTTCAATTTAGATCGCATGTATTCATGGATAGCCTGCTCGCTGCAGGACTGGGTAATATTGCGAAATTGAAAAATTAGCATATTTTGCTGCGTGGTTATAGGAGTGCTAAAATGATCTCATGACTCCCGGGAAAAATCAAGGAATTACTCTATATATTGACATAATAACTTTAATTGACTTGAAAATTCAATTTGAAAAACTATTACATTGAGATTGCATTTTGATTGATGTTTTCAATTTCTGTAAGAAATACCTGATGTCATCAGATGATATTTCGAGGAAAATATACTGCGCCCTAATCGCAATAATTTCATGATTACACGAATTCACGTGATAGAATATAATAGGTTAATTTCTGTCTCTGTTCGCTTTCGGTTTTTTAAAATTTCAATTGGATGCACAGTTCAATTCAGATCGCATGTATTTATGAATAACCTGCCTGCTACAGGACTTAGTAATATTGCAAAATTGAAATCAGCATATTTTGCTGCGTGGTTATAAGAGTGCTGAAACAAGTTCATGACTCCTGGGAAAAATCAAGGAGTAGCTCTATACCTTGACATAATAACGTTAACTGATTTGAAAATTAAATTTGAAAAACTAGTCTATTGAGATTGCATTTTGATTTTTGTTTTCAATGTCTGTAAGAAGTACCTGATGTCTTTAGCGGATATCTTGGGAAAAATATACTGCGCCTCAATCGCAAGAATCTCATGATTACACGAATTCACGTGATAGAATATAATAGGTTGATGTCTGTCTCTGTTCGCTATCGGTTTTCTAAAATTTCAATTCGCTAAACAGTTCAATTTAGATCGCATGTATTCATAGATAGCCTGCTCGCTGCAGGACTAGGTAATATTGCGAAATTGAAAAATTAGCATATTTTGCTGCGTGGTTATAGGAGTGCTAAAATGATCTCATGACTCCTGGGAAAAATCAAGGAATGGCTGTATATATTGACATAATAACCTTAATTGATTTGGAAATTCAATTCGAAAAGTTATTCGATTGAGATTGCATTTTGATTGTTGTTTTCAATGTCTGTAAGAAGTATCTGATGTCTTTAGCGGATATTTCGGGAAAAATATACTGCGCCTCAATCGCAAAAATCTCATGATTACACGAATTTATGTAATAGAATACGAGAGGTTGATTTCTGTCTCTGTTCGCTCTCGGTTTTTTTAAATTTCAATTCGCTAAACAGTTCAATTTAGATCGCATGTATTCATGAATAACTTGCTCGCTGCAAGACTGGGTAATATTGTGAGATTAAAAAATCAGCATATTTTGCTGCGTGGTTGTAGGAGTGCTAAAATGATCTCATGACTCCCGGGAAAAATCAAGGAATAGCTCTATACATTGACATAATAACGTTAACTGATTTGAAAATTTTATTTGAAAAACTATTCTATTGAGATTGCATTTTGATTGAAGTTTTCAATTTCTGTAAGAAATACCTGATGTCTTCAGATGATATTTCGTGAAAAAAATACTGCGCCCCAATCGCAAGAATCTCATGATTACACGAATTCACGTGATAGAATATAATAGGTTGATTTCTGTCTCCGTTCGCTTTCGGTTTTTTAAAATTTCAATTGGCTGAATAGCTCAATTTAGATCGCATGTATTCATGGATAGCCTGCTCGCTGCAGGACTGGGTAATATTGCGAAATTGAAAAATAGCATATTTTATTGCGTGGTTATAAAAGTGCTAAAATGATCTCATGACTCCTAGGAGAAATCAAGGAATGGCTCTATATATCGACATAATAACCTTAATTGATTCGAAAATTCAATTCGAATAGTTATTCGATTAGTATTGCATTTTGATTGTTGTTTTAAATGTCTGTAAAAAATACCTGATGTCATCAGATGATATTTCGAGGAAAATATACTGCGCCCCAATCGCAAGAATTTCATGATTACACGAATTCGCGTAGTAGAATATAAGAGGTTGATTTCCGTATCTATTCGCTTTCGGTTATTTAAAATTTTAATTCGCTGAATAGTTAAATTAAGATCGCAAGTATTTATGGATAACCTGCCAGATACAGAACTTGGTAATATTGTAAAATTGAAAGATCAGCATATTTTGCTGCGTGGTTACAGGGGTTCTGAAACAAATTCATGACTCCTGGGAAAAATCAAGGAGTAGCTCTATACCTTGACATAATAACGTTAATTGATTTGAAAATTTAATTCGAAAAGTTATTCGATTGAGATTGCATTTTAATTGTTGTTTTCAATGTCTGTAAGAAGTACCTGATGTCTTTAGCGGATATTTCGGGAAAAATATACTGCGCCTCAATCGCAAAAATCTCATGATTACACGAATTCACGTGATAGAATATAATAGGTTGATTTCTGTCTCTGTTCGCTTTCGGTTTTTTAAAATTTCAATTGGCTGCACAGTTCAATTCAGATCGCATGTACTTATGAATAGCCTGCCCGCTACAGGACTTAGTTATATTGCAAAATTAAAAAATCAGCATATTTTGCTGCGTGGTTATAAGAGTGCTGAAACACATTCATGACTCCTGGGAAAAATCAAGGAGTAGCTCTATACCTTGACATAGTAACGTTCATTGATTTGAAAATTTGTTTCGAAAAGTTATTATATTGAAATTGAATTTTGATTGTCTTTTTCAATGTCTGTAAGATTTACCTGATGTCTTCAGATGATATTCCGTGAAAAATATACTGCGCCTCAATCGCAAGAATCTCATGATTACCCGAATTCATGTAATAGAATATGAGAGGTTGATTCCTGTCTCTGTTCGCTTTCGGTTCTTTAAAATTTCAATTGGCTGAATAGTTCAATTTAGATAGCATGTATTCATAAATAACTTGCTCGCTGCAGGACTGGGTAATGTGAGATTAAAAAATCAGCATATTTTGCTGCGTGGTTATAAGAGTGCTGAAACAAATTCACGACTCCTGGGAAAAATCAAGGAGTAGCTCTATACCTTGACATAATAACGTTAATTGATTGGAAAATTTAATTCGAAAAGTTATTTCATCGAGATTGCATTTTGATTGTTGTTTTCAATGTCTGTAAGAAGTACCTGATGTCTTTAGCGGATATTTCGGGAAAAATATACTGCGCCTCAATCGCAAGAATCTCATGATTACCCGAATTCATGTAATAGAATATGAGAGGTGGATTTCTGTCTCTGTTCGCTTTCGGTTTTTTAAAATTTCAATTGGCTGCACAGTTTAATTTAGATCGCATGTATTAATAGATAACCTGCCCGCTACAGGACTTGGTAAAATTGCAAAATTGGAAAATCAGCATATTTTGCTGCGTGGTTATAAGAGTGCTGAACCAAATTCATCACTCCCGGGAAAAGTCAAGGAGTAGCTCTATACCTTGACATAATAACGTTAATTGATTTGAAAATTTAATTCGAAAAGTTATTCTATTGAGATTGCATTTTGATTGTCTTTTTCAATGTCTGTAAGAAATACCTGATGTCATCAGATGATATTTCGAGGAAAATATACTGCGCCCGAATCGCAAGAATCTCATGATTACACTAATTCACGTGATAGAATATTATAGGTTGATTTCTGTCTCTGTTCGCTTTCGGTTTTTTATAATTTCAATTGGCTGAACAGTTCAATTTAGATCGCATGTATTAATGGATAACCAGCCCGCTACAGGACTTGGTAAAATTGCAAAATTGGAAAATCAGCATATTTTGCTGCGTGGTTATAAGAGTGCTGAACCAAATTCATGACTCCTGGGAAAAGTCAAGGAGTAGCTCTATACCTTGACATAAAAACGTTAATTGATTTGAAAATTTAATTCGAAAAGTTATTTTATTGAGATTGCATTTTGATTGTTGTTTTCAATGTCTGTAAGAAGTACCTGATGTCTTTAGCGGATATTTCGGAAAAATATACTGTGCCTCAATCGCAAGAATCTCATGATTACACGAATTCACGTGATAGAATATAATAGGTTGATGTCTGTCTCTGTTCGCTTTCGGTTTTCTAAAATTTTAATTAGCTGCATAGTTCAATTTAGATCGCATGTATTCATGGATAGCCTGCTCGCTGCAGGACTGGGTAATATTGCGAAATTGAAAAATTAGCATATTTTGCTGCGTGGTTATAGGAGTGCTAAAATGATCTCATGACTCCCGGGAAAAATCAAGGAATGGCTCTATATATTGACATAATAACTTTAATTGACTTGAAAATTCAATTTGAAAAACTATTACATTGAGATTGTATTTTGATTGATGTTTTCAATTTCTGTAAGAAATACCTGATGTCATCAGATGATATTTCCAGGAAAATATACTGCGCCCTAATCGCAAGAATTTCATGATTACACGAATTCACGTGATAGAATATAATAGGTTGATTTCTGTCTCTGTTCGCTTTCGGTTTTTTAAAATTACAATTGGATGCACAGTTCAATTCAGATCGCATGTATTTATGAATAACCTGCCTGCTACAGGACTTAGTAATATTGCAAAATTGAAATCAGCATATTTTGCTGCGTGGTTATAAGAGTGCTGAAACAAGTTCACGACTCCTGGGAAAAATCAAGGAGTAGCTCGATACCTTGACATAATAACGTTAATTGATTTGAAAATTCAATTCGAAGAGTTATTTTATTGAGATTGCATTTTGATTGTTGTTTTCAATGTCTGTAAGAAGTACCTGATGTCTTTAGCCGATATTTCGGAAAAAAATACTGTGCCTCAATCGCAAGAATCTCATGATTACACGAATTCATGTAATAGAATATGAGAGGTTGATTTCTGTCTCTGTTCGCTTTCGGTTTTTTAAAATTTCAATTGGCTGCACAGTTTAATTTAGATCGCATGTATTAATAGATAACCTGCCCGCTACAGGACTTGGTAAAATTGCAAAATTGGAAAATCAGCATATTTTGCTGCGTGGTTATAAGAGTGCTGAACCAAATTCATCACTCCTGGGAAAAGTCAAGGAGTAGCTCTATACCTTGACATAATAACGTTAATTGATTTGAAAATTTAATTCGAAAAGTTATTCTATTGAGATTGCATTTTGATTGTCTTTTCCAATGTCTGTAAGAAATACCTGATGTCATCAGATGATATTTCGAGGAAAATATACTGCGCCCGAATCGCAAGAATCTCATGATTACACTAATTCACGTGATAGAATATTATAGGTTGATTTCTGTCTCTGTTCGCTTTCGGTTTTTTAAAATTTCAATTGGCTGAACAGTTCAATTTAGATCGCATGTATTAATGGATAACCAGCCCGCTACAGGACTTGGTAAAATTGCAAAATTGGAAAATGAGCATATTTTGCTGCGTGGTTATAAGAGTGCTGAACCAAATGCATGACTCCTGGGAAAAGTCAAGGAGTAGCTCTATACCTTGACATAAAAACGTTATTTGATTTGAAAATTTAATTCGAAAAGTTATTTTATTGAGATTGCATTTTGATTGTTGTTTTCAATGTCTGTAAGAAGAACCTGATGTCTTTAGCGGATATTTCGGAAAAATATACTGTCTCAATCGCAAGAATCTCATGATTACACGAATTCATGTAATAGAATATGAGAGGTTGATTTCTGTCTCTGTTCGCTTTCGGTTTTTTAAAATTTCAATTGGCTGCACAGTTTAATTTAAATCGCATGTATTTATGAATAATCTGCCCGCAACAGGACTTAGTAATATTGCAAAATTGAAATCAGCATATTTTGCTGCGTGGTTATAAGAGTGCTGACATAAATTCATGACTTCTGGGAAAAATCAAGGAGTAGCTCTATACCTTGACATAATAACGTTAACTGATTTGAAAATTAAATTTGAAAAACTAGTCTATTGAGATTGCATTTTGATTTTTGTTTTCAATGTCTGTAAGAAGTACCTGATGTCCTTAGCGGATATTTTGGGAAAAATATACTGCGCCTCAATCGCAAGAATCTCATGATTACACGAATTCACGTGATAGAATATAATAGGTTGATTTCTGTCTCTGTTCGCTTTCGGTTTTACAAAATTTCAATTCGCTGAACAGTTCAATTTAGATCGCATGTCTTCATGAATAACTTGCTCGGTGCAAGACTGGGTAATATTGTGAGATTAAAAAATCAGCATATTTTGCTGCGTGGTTATAGAAGTGCTAAAATGATCTCATGACTCCTGGGAAAAATCAAGGAATGGCTCTATATATTGACATAATAACCTTAAATGATTTGAAAATTCAATTTGAAAAACTATTCCATTGAGATTGCATTTCGATTAATGTTTTCAATGTCTGTAAGAAATACCTGATGTCTTCAGATGATATTTCGTGAAAAATATACTGCGCCCCAATCGCAAGAATCTCATGATTACACGAATTCACGTGATAGAATAGAATAGGTTGATGTCTGTCTCTGTTCGCTTTCGGTTTTCTAAAATTTCAATTGGCTGAATAGTTCAATTTAGATCGCATGTATTCATGGATAGCCTGCTCGCTGCAGGACTGGGTAATATTGCGAAATTGAAAAATTAGCATATTTTGCTGCGTGGTTATAGGAGTGCTAAAGTGATCTCATGACTCCTGGGAAAAATCAAGGAATGGCTCTATATATTGACATAATAACCTTAATTGATTTGAAAATTTAATTTGAAAAACTATTCCATTGAGATTGCATTTTGATTAATGTTTTCAATGTCTGTAAGAAATACCTGATGTCTTCAGATGATATTTCGTGAAAAATGTACTGCGCCCCAATCGCAAGAATCTCATGATTACACGAATTCACGTGATAGAATATAATAGGTTGATGTCTGTCTCTGTTCGCTTTCGGTTTTCTAAAATTTCAATTGGCTGAATAGTTCAATTTAGATCGCATGTATTCATGGATAGCCTGCTCGCTGCAGGACTGAGTAATATTGCGAAATTGAAAAATCAGCATATTTTGCTGCGTAGTTATGGGAGTGCTAAAATGATCCCATGACTTCTGGGAAAAATCAAGGAATGGCTCTATATATTGACATAATAACCTTAATTGATTTGAAAATTCAATTCGAAAAGTTATTCGATTTAGATTGCTTTTTGATTGTTGTTTTCTATGTCTGTAAAAGTACCTGATGTCTTTAGCGGATATTTCGGGAAAAATATACTGCGCCCCAATCGCAAGAATTTCATGATTACACGAATTCACGTGATAGAATAATATAGGTTGATTTCTGTCTATGTTCGCTTTCGGTTTTTGAAAATTTCAATTGGCTGAACAGTTCAATTTAGATAGCATGTATTCATGAATAACTTGCTCGCTGCAGGACTGGGTAACATTGTGAGATTAAAAAATCAGCATATTTTGCTGCGTAGTTATAGGAGTGCTAAAATGATCTCATGACTCCTGAGAAAAATCAAGGAATGGCTCTATATATAGACCTTATAACGTTAATTGATTCCAAAATTTAATTCGAAAAGTTATTCTATTGAGATTTTATTTTGATTGATGTTTTCAATGTCTGTAAGAAATACCTGATGTCTTCAGATGATATTTCGGAAAAAATATACTGCGCCCCAATCGCAAGAATCTCATAAGTACACGAATTCGCGTGATAGAATATAATAGGTTGATTTCTGTCTCTGTTCGCTTTCGGTTTTTTAAAATTTCAATTCGCTGAACATTTCAATTCAGATTGCATGTATTCATGAATGACTTGCTCGCTGCAGGACTGGGTAATATTGTGAGATTCAAAAATCAGCATATTTTGCTGCGTTGTTATAGGAGTGATAAAATGATTTAATGACTGTTGGGAAAAATCAAGGAATGGCTCTATATATTGACATAATAACGTTAACTGATTTGAAAATTCAATTTGAAAAACTATTCTATTAAGATTGCATTTTGATTGATGATTTCAATTTCTGTAAGAAATACCTGATGCCTTCAGATGATGTTTCGGGAAAAATATACTGCGCCCTAATCGCAAGAATCTCATAATTACACGAATTCACGTGATAGAATATAATAGGTTGATTTTTGTCTTTGTTCGCTTTCGGTTTTTTAAAATTTCAATTGGCTGAATAGTTCAATTAAGATCGCATGTGTTCATGGATAGCCCGCTCGCTGCAGAACTGGGTAATATTGCGAAATTGAAGAATCGGCATATTTTGCTGCGTAGTTATAGGAGTGCTGAAATGATCTCATGACTCTCGGGGAAAATCAAGGAATGGCTCTATATATTGACATAATAACGTTAATCGATTTAAAAATTCAATTCGAAAAGTTATGGGATTGAGATTGCGTTTTGATTGTTGTTTTCAATGTCTGTAAAAAATACCTGATGTCATCAGATGATATTTCGAGGAAAAAATACTGCGCCCCAATCGCAAGAATTTCATGATTACACAAATTCACGTGATAGAATATAAGAGGTTGATTTCCGTATCTATTCGCTTTCGGTTATTTAAAATATTAATTCGCTGAATAGTTTAATTTAGATCGCAAGTATTTATAGATAATCTGCCCGCTACAGGACTAGGTAATATTGTGAGATTAAAAAATCAGCATTTTTTGCTGCGTGGTTATAGGAGTGCTAAAATGATCTCATGACTCCCGGGGAAAATCAAGGAATTGCTCTATATATTGACATAATAAAGTTAATTGATTTGAAAATTCAATTCGAAAAGTTATTCGATTGAGATTGCATTTTGATTGTTGTTTACAATGTCTGTAAAAAATACCTGATGTCATCAGATGATATTTCGAGGAAAATATACTGCGCCCCAATCGCAAGAATTTCATGATTACACGAATTCACGTGATAGAATACGAGAGGTTGATTTCCGTATCTTTTCGCTTTCTGTTATTTAAAATATTAATTCGCTGAATAGTTAAATTTAGATCGCAAGTATTCATGGATAACCTGCCCGCTACAGAAATTGGTAATATTGCAAAATTGAAAAATCAGCATATTTTGCTGCGTGGTTACAAGAGGGCTGAAACAATTTCATGACTCCTGGGAAAAATCAAGGAGTAGCTCTATACCTTGACATAATAACGGTAATTGATTTGAATATTTAATTCGAAAAGCTATTTTATTGAGATTGCATTTTAATTGTTGTTTTCAATGTCTGTAAGAAGAACCTGATGTCTTTAGCGGATATTTTGGGAAAAATATACTGCGCCTCAATCGCAAGCATCTCATGATTACACGAACTCATGTGATAGAATATGAGAGGTTGATTTCTGTCTCTGTTCGCTTTTGGTTTTTTAAAATTTCAATTGGCTGCATAGTTCAATTTAGATCGCATGTATTCATGGATAGCCTGCTCGCTGCAGGACTGGGTAATATTGCGAAATTGAAAAATTAGCATATTTAGCTGCGTGGTTATGAGAGTGCTAAATTGATCTCATGACTCCTGGGAAAAATCAAGGAATGGCTCTATATATTGACATAATAACCTTAATTGATTTGAAAATTCAATTCGAAAAGTTATTCGATTGAGATTACATTTTGACTGTTGTTTTCAATGCCTGTGAAAAATACCTGATGTCATCAGATGATATTTCGAAGAAAATATACTGCGCCCCAATCGCAAGAATTTCATGATTACACGAATTCACGTGATAGAATATAATAGGTTGATTTCTGTCTCTGTTCGCTTTCGGTTTTTTAAAATTTCAATTGGCTGAATAGTTTAATTGCGATCGCATGTATTCATGGATAGCCTGCTCGCTGCAGGACTGGGTAATATTGCGAAAATGAAAAATTAGCATATTTTGCAGCGTGGTTATGATAGTGCTAAAATGATCTCATGACTCCTAAGAAAAATCAAGGAATGGCTCCTTATATTATCATAATAACCTTAATTGATTTGAAAATTTAATTAGAAAAGTTATTTTATTAAGATTGCATTTTGATTGTTGCTTTCAATGTCTGTAAGAAGTACCTGATGTCTTTAGCGGATATTTAGGGAACAATATACTGCGCCTCAATCGCAAGAATCTCATGATTACACGAATTCATGTAATAGAATATGAGAGGTTGATTTCTGTCTCTGTTCGCTTTCGGTTTTTAAAAATTTCAATTGGCTGAATAGTTCAATTTAGATCGCATGTATTCATGGATAACTTGCTCGCTGCAGGACTGGGTAATATTGTGAGATTAAAAAATCAGCATATTTTGCTGCGTGGTTATAAGAGTGCTAAAATGATCTCATGACTCCTGGGAAAAATTAAGGAATGGCTCTATATATTGACATAATAACCTTAAATGATTTGAAAATTCAATTTGAAAAACTATTCCAATGAGATTGCATTTTGATTGATGTTTTCAATGTCTGTAAGAAATACCTGATGTCTTCAGATGATATTTCGTGAAAAATATACTGCGCCTCAATCGCAAGAATCTCATGATTACACGAATTCACGTGATAGAATATAATAGGTTGATGTCTGTCTCTGTTCGCTTTCGGTTTTCTAAAATTTCAATTGGCTGAACAGTTCAATTTAGATCGCATGTATTCATGGATAGCCTGCTCGCTGCAGGACCGGGTAATATTGCAAAATTGAAAAATTAGCATATTTTGCTGCGTGGTTATAGGAGTGCTAAAATGATCTCATGAGTCCTGGGAAAAATCAAGGAATGGCTCTATATATTGACATAATAACGTTAATTGATTTAAAAATTCAATTCGAAAAGTTATTCGATTAAGATTGCATTTTGATTGTTGTTTTCAATGTCTGTAAAAAATACCTGATGTCATCAGATGATATTTCGAGGAAAATATACTGCGCCCCAATCGCAAGAATTTCATGATCGCACGAATTCACGTGATAGAATATAAGAGGTTGATTTCCGTATCTATTCGCTTTCGGTTATTTAAAATTTTAATTCGCTGAATAGTTAAATTTAGATCGCAAGTATTCATGGATAACCTGCTCGCTACAGGACTTGGTAATATTGCAAAATTAAAAACTCAGCATATTTTGCTGCGTGGTTACAAGAGTGCTGATACAAATTTATGACTCCTGGGAAAAATCAAGGAGTAGCTCTATACCTCGACATAATAACGTTAATTGATTTGAAAATTTAATTCGAAAAGTTATTTTATTGAGATTGCATTTTGATTGTTGTTTTCAATGTCTGTAAGAAGTACCTGATGTCTTTAGCAGATATTTCGGGAAAAATATACTGCGCCTCAATCGCAAGAATTTCATGATTACACGAATTCATGTAACAGAATATGAGAGGTTGATTTCTGTCTCTGTTCGCTTTCGGTTTTTTAAAATTTCAATTGGCTGAATAGTTCAATTTAGATCTCATGTATTCATGGATAACCTGCTCGCTGCAGGACTGGGTAATATTGTGAGATTGAAAAATCAGCATATCTTGCTGCGTGGTTATGAGAGTGCGGAAATGATCTCATGACTCCTGGGAAAAATCAAGGAATGACTCTATATATCGAGACCTAATAACGTTAATTGATTCCAAAATTTAATTCGAAAAGTTATTCTATTGAGATTGCATATTGATTGTCTTTTTCAATGTCTGTAAGAAATACCTGATGTCTTCAGATGATATTTCGTGAAAAATATACTGCGCCCCAATCGCAAGAATCTCTTGATTACACGAATTCACGTGATAAAATATAATAGGTTGATTTCTGTCTCTGTTCGCTGTCGGTTTTTTAAAATTTCAATTGGCTGAATAGTTCAATTTAGATCGCATGTATCCATGGATAGCCTGCTCGCTGCAAGACTGGGTAATATCGCGGAATTGAAAAATTAGCATATTTTGCTGCGTAGTCATGAGAGTGCTAAAATGATCTCATGACTCCTGGGAACAATCAAGGAATAGCTCTATATATTGACATAATAACCTTAATTGATTTGAAAATTTAATTCGAAGAGTTATTCGATTAAGATTGCATTTTGATTGTTGTTTTCAATGTCTGTAAAAAATACCTGATGTCATCAGATGATATTTCGAGGAAAATATACTGCGCCCCAATCGCAAGAATTTCATGATTACACGATTTAACGTGATAGAATATAATAGGTTGATTTCTGTCTATGTTCGCTTTCGGTTTTTAAAAAATTTCAATTCGCTGAACAGTTCAATTTAGATCGCATGTATTCATGAATAACTTGCTCGCTGCAGGACTGGGTAATATTTAGATATTAAAAAATCAGCATATTTTGCTGCGTGGTTGTATGAGTGCTAAAATGATCTCATGACTCCTGGGAAAAATCAAGGAATGGCTCTATATATAGACCTAATAACGTTAATTGATTCCAAAATTTAATTCGAAAAGTTATTCTATTGAGATTTTATTTTGATTGATGTTTTCAATGTCTGTAAGAAATACCTGATGTCTTCAGATGATATTTTGGAAAAAATATACTGCGCCCCAATCGCAAGAATCTCATGATTACACGAATTCACGTGATAGAATATAATAGGTTGATGTCTGTCTCTGTTCGCTTCCGGTTTTCAAAAATTCCAATTGGTTGAATAGTTCAATTTAGATCGCATGTATTCATGGATAGCCTGCTCGCTGCAGGACTGGGTAATATTGCGAAATTGAAAAATCAGCATATTTTGCTGCGTGGTTATAGGAGTGCTAAAATGATCCCATGACTCCTGGGAAAAATCAAGGAATGGCTCTATATATTGACATAATAACCTTAATTGATTTGAAAATTCAATTCGAAAAGTTATTCGATTGATATTGCTTTTTGATTGTTGTTTTCTATGTCTGTAAGAAGTACCTGATGTCTTTAGCGGATATTTCGGGAAAAATATACTGCGTCTTAATCGCAAGAATCTCATGATTACACGAATTCATGTAATAACATATAAGAGGTTGATTTCTGTCTCTGTTCGCTTTCGGTTTTTTAAAATTTCAATTCGCTGAACATTTCAATTTGGAACGCATGTATTCATGAATAACTTGCTCGCTGCAGGACTGGGTAATATTGTGAGATTCAAAAATCAGCATATTTTACTGCGTTGTTATAGGAGTGCTAAAATGATCTTATGACTCCTGGGAAAAATCAAGGAATGGCTCTATATATTGACATAATAACGTTAACTGATTTGAAAATTCAATTTGAAATACTATTCTATAGAGATTGCATTTTGATTGATGTTTTCAATTTCTGTAAGAAATACCTGATGTCTTCAGATGATATTTCGGGAAAAATATACTGCGCCCCAATAGCAAGGATCTCATAATTACACGAATTCACGTGATAGAATATAATAGGTTGATTTCTGTCTTTGTTCGCTTTCGGTTTTTGAAAATTTCAATTGGCTGAATAGTTCAATTAAGATCGCATGTATTCATGGATAGCCTGCTCGCTGCAGGACTGGGTAATATTGCGAAATTGAAAAATTAGCATATTTTGCTGCGAGGTTATAGGAGTGCTAAAATGATCCCATGACTCCTGGGAAAAATCAAGGAATGGCTCTATATATTGACATAATAACCTTAATTGATTTGAAAATTCAATTCGAAAAGTTATTCGATTCAGATTGCATTTTGATTGTTGTTTTCAATGTCTTTAAGAATGTACCTGAAGTCTTTAGCGGATATTTCGGGAAAAATATACTGCGCCCCAATCGCAAGAATCTCATGATTACACGAATTCACGTGATAGAATATAAAAGGTTGATTTCTGTCTCTGTTCGCTTTCGGTTATTTAAAATTTCAATTGGCTAACTAGTTCAATTGAGATTGCATGTATTCATTGATAACCTGCTCGCTGCAGGACTGGGTAAGATTGTGAGATTGAAAAATCAGTATATTTTGCTGCGTGGTTATGAGAGTGCTAAAATGATCTCATGACTCCTGGGAAAAATCAAGGAATGGCTCTATATATAGAGACCTAATAACGTTAATTGATTCCAAAATTTAATTCGAAAAGTTATTCTATTGAGATTGCATTTTGATTGTCTTTTTCAATGTCTGTAAGAAATACCTGATGTTTTCAGATGATATTTCGGGAAAAATATACTGCGCCCCAATCGCAAGAATCTCATGATTACACGAATTCACGTGATAGAATATAATTGGTTGATTTCTGTCTCTGTTCGCTTTCGGTTTTTTAAAATTTCAATTCGCTGAACAGTTCAATTTAGATCGCATGTATTCATGGATAGCCTGCTCGCTGCAGGACTGGGTAATATTGCGAAATTGAAAAATCAGCATATTTTGCTGCGTGGTTATAGGAGTGCTAAAATGATCCCATGACTCCTGGGAAAAATCAAGGAATGGCTCTATATATTGACATAATAACCTTAATTGATTTGAAAATTCAATTCGAAAAGTTATTCGATTGAGATTACATTTTGACTGTTGTTTTCAATGCCTGTGAAAAATACCTGATGTCATCAGATGATATTTCGAAGAAAATATACTGCGCCCCAATCGCAAGAATTTCATGATTACACGAATTCACGTGATAGAATATAATAGGTTGATTTCTGTCTCTGTTCGCTTTCGGTTTTTTAAAATTTCAATTGGCTGAATAGTTTAATTGCGATCGCATGTATTCATGGATAGCCTGCTCGCTGCAGGACTGGGTAATATTGCGAAAATGAAAAATTAGCATATTTTGCAGCGTGGTTATGATAGTGCTAAAATGATCTCATGACTCCCGGGGAAAATCAAGGAATGGCTCTATATATTGACATAATAACGTTAATCGATTTAAAAATTCAATTCGAAAAGTTATGGGATTGAGATTGCGTTTTGATTGTTGTTTTCAATGTCTGTAAAAAATACCTGATGTCATCAGATGATATTTCGAGGAAAAAATACTGCGCCCCAATCGCAAGAATTTCATGATTACACAAATTCACGTGATAGAATATAAGAGGTTGATTTCCGTATCTATTCGCTTTCGGTTATTTAAAATATTAATTCGCTGAATAGTTTAATTTAGATCGCAAGTATTTATAGATAATCTGCCCGCTACAGGACTAGGTAATATTGTGAGATTAAAAAATCAGCATTTTTTGCTGCGTGGTTATAGGAGTGCTAAAATGATCTCATGACTCCCGGGGAAAATCAAGGAATTGCTCTATATATTGACATAATAAAGTTAATTGATTTGAAAATTCAATTCGAAAAGTTATTCGATTGAGATTGCATTTTGATTGTTGTTTACAATGTCTGTAAAAAATACCTGATGTCATCAGATGATATTTCGAGGAAAATATACTGCGCCCCAATCGCAAGAATTTCATGATTACACGAATTCACGTGATAGAATACGAGAGGTTGATTTCCGTATCTTTTCGCTTTCTGTTATTTAAAATATTAATTCGCTGAATAGTTAAATTTAGATCGCAAGTATTCATGGATAACCTGCCCGCTACAGAAATTGGTAATATTGCAAAATTGAAAAATCAGCATATTTTGCTGCGTGGTTACAAGAGGGCTGAAACAATTTCATGACTCCTGGGAAAAATCAAGGAGTAGCTCTATACCTTGACATAATAACGGTAATTGATTTGAATATTTAATTCGAAAAGCTATTTTATTGAGATTGCATTTTAATTGTTGTTTTCAATGTCTGTAAGAAGAACCTGATGTCTTTAGCGGATATTTTGGGAAAAATATACTGCGCCTCAATCGCAAGCATCTCATGATTACACGAACTCATGTGATAGAATATGAGAGGTTGATTTCTGTCTCTGTTCGCTTTTGGTTTTTTAAAATTTCAATTGGCTGCATAGTTCAATTTAGATCGCATGTATTCATGGATAGCCTGCTCGCTGCAGGACTGGGTAATATTGCGAAATTGAAAAATTAGCATATTTAGCTGCGTGGTTATGAGAGTGCTAAATTGATCTCATGACTCCTGGGAAAAATCAAGGAATGGCTCTATATATTGACATAATAACCTTAATTGATTTGAAAATTCAATTCGAAAAGTTATTCGATTGAGATTACATTTTGACTGTTGTTTTCAATGCCTGTGAAAAATACCTGATGTCATCAGATGATATTTCGAAGAAAATATACTGCGCCCCAATCGCAAGAATTTCATGATTACACGAATTCACGTGATAGAATATAATAGGTTGATTTCTGTCTCTCTTCGCTTTCGGTTTTTTAAAATTTCAATTGGCTGAATAGTTTAATTGCGATCGCATGTATTCATGGATAGCCTGCTCGCTGCAGGACTGGGTAATATTGCGAAAATGAAAAATTAGCATATTTTGCAGCGTGGTTATGATAGTGCTAAAATGATCTCATGACTCCTAAGAAAAATCAAGGAATGGCTCCTTATATTATCATAATAACCTTAATTGATTTGAAAATTTAATTAGAAAAGTTATTTTATTAAGATTGCATTTTGATTGTTGCTTTCAATGTCTGTAAGAAGTACCTGATGTCTTTAGCGGATATTTAGGGAACAATATACTGCGCCTCAATCGCAAGAATCTCATGATTACACGAATTCATGTAATAGAATATGAGAGGTTGATTTCTGTCTCTGTTCGCTTTCGGTTTTTAAAAATTTCAATTGGCTGAATAGTTCAATTTAGATCGCATGTATTCATGGATAACTTGCTCGCTGCAGGACTGGGTAATATTGTGAGATTAAAAAATCAGCATATTTTGCTGCGTGGTTATAAGAGTGCTAAAATGATCTCATGACTCCTGGGAAAAATTAAGGAATGGCTCTATATATTGACATAATAACCTTAAATGATTTGAAAATTCAATTTGAAAAACTATTCCAATGAGATTGCATTTTGATTGATGTTTTCAATGTCTGTAAGAAATACCTGATGTCTTCAGATGATATTTCGTGAAAAATATACTGCGCCTCAATCGCAAGAATCTCATGATTACACGAATTCACGTGATAGAATATAATAGGTTGATGTCTGTCTCTGTTCGCTTTCGGTTTTCTAAAATTTCAATTGGCTGAACAGTTCAATTTAGATCGCATGTATTCATGGATAGCCTGCTCGCTGCAGGACCGGGTAATATTGCAAAATTGAAAAATTAGCATATTTTGCTGCGTGGTTATAGGAGTGCTAAAATGATCTCATGAGTCCTGGGAAAAATCAAGGAATGGCTCTATATATTGACATAATAACGTTAATTGATTTAAAAATTCAATTCGAAAAGTTATTCGATTAAGATTGCATTTTGATTGTTGTTTTCAATGTCTGTAAAAAATACCTGATGTCATCAGATGATATTTCGAGGAAAATATACTGCGCCCCAATCGCAAGAATTTCATGATCGCACGAATTCACGTGATAGAATATAAGAGGTTGATTTCCGTATCTATTCGCTTTCGGTTATTTAAAATTTTAATTCGCTGAATAGTTAAATTTAGATCGCAAGTATTCATGGATAACCTGCTCGCTACAGGACTTGGTAATATTGCAAAATTAAAAACTCAGCATATTTTGCTGCGTGGTTACAAGAGTGCTGATACAAATTTATGACTCCTGGGAAAAATCAAGGAGTAGCTCTATACCTCGACATAATAACGTTAATTGATTTGAAAATTTAATTCGAAAAGTTATTTTATTGAGATTGCATTTTGATTGTTGTTTTCAATGTCTGTAAGAAGTACCTGATGTCTTTAGCAGATATTTCGGGAAAAATATACTGCGCCTCAATCGCAAGAATTTCATGATTACACGAATTCATGTAATAGAATATGAGAGGTTGATTTCTGTCTCTGTTCGCTTTCGGTTTTTTAAAATTTCAATTGGCTGAATAGTTCAATTTAGATCTCATGTATTCATGGATAACCTGCTCGCTGCAGGACTGGGTAATATTGTGAGATTGAAAAATCAGCATATCTTGCTGCGTGGTTATGAGAGTGCGGAAATGATCTCATGACTCCTGGGAAAAATCAAGGAATGACTCTATATATCGAGACCTAATAACGTTAATTGATTCCAAAATTTAATTCGAAAAGTTATTCTATTGAGATTGCATATTGATTGTCTTTTTCAATGTCTGTAAGAAATACCTGATGTCTTCAGATGATATTTCGTGAAAAATATACTGCGCCCCAATCGCAAGAATCTCTTGATTACACGAATTCACGTGATAAAATATAATAGGTTGATTTCTGTCTCTGTTCGCTGTCGGTTTTTTAAAATTTCAATTGGCTGAATAGTTCAATTTAGATCGCATGTATCCATGGATAGCCTGCTCGCTGCAAGACTGGGTAATATCGCGGAATTGAAAAATTAGCATATTTTGCTGCGTAGTCATGAGAGTGCTAAAATGATCTCATGACTCCTGGGAACAATCAAGGAATAGCTCTATATATTGACATAATAACCTTAATTGATTTGAAAATTTAATTCGAAGAGTTATTCGATTAAGATTGCATTTTGATTGTTGTTTTCAATGTCTGTAAAAAATACCTGATGTCATCAGATGATATTTCGAGGAAAATATACTGCGCCCCAATCGCAAGAATTTCATGATTACACGATTTAACGTGATAGAATATAATAGGTTGATTTCTGTCTATGTTCGCTTTCGGTTTTTAAAAAATTTCAATTCGCTGAACAGTTCAATTTAGATCGCATGTATTCATGAATAACTTGCTCGCTGCAGGACTGGGTAATATTTAGATATTAAAAAATCAGCATATTTTGCTGCGTGGTTGTATGAGTGCTAAAATGATCTCATGACTCCTGGGAAAAATCAAGGAATGGCTCTATATATAGACCTAATAACGTTAATTGATTCCAAAATTTAATTCGAAAAGTTATTCTATTGAGATTTTATTTTGATTGATGTTTTCAATGTCTGTAAGAAATACCTGATGTCTTCAGATGATATTTTGGAAAAAATATACTGCGCCCCAATCGCAAGAATCTCATGATTACACGAATTCACGTGATAGAATATAATAGGTTGATGTCTGTCTCTGTTCGCTTCCGGTTTTCAAAAATTCCAATTGGTTGAATAGTTCAATTTAGATCGCATGTATTCATGGATAGCCTGCTCGCTGCAGGACTGGGTAATATTGCGAAATTGAAAAATCAGCATATTTTGCTGCGTGGTTATAGGAGTGCTAAAATGATCCCATGACTCCTGGGAAAAATCAAGGAATGGCTCTATATATTGACATAATAACCTTAATTGATTTGAAAATTCAATTCGAAAAGTTATTCGATTGATATTGCTTTTTGATTGTTGTTTTCTATGTCTGTAAGAAGTACCTGATGTCTTTAGCGGATATTTCGGGAAAAATATACTGCGTCTTAATCGCAAGAATCTCATGATTACACGAATTCATGTAATAACATATAAGAGGTTGATTTCTGTCTCTGTTCGCTTTCGGTTTTTTAAAATTTCAATTCGCTGAACATTTCAATTTGGATCGCATGTATTCATGAATAACTTGCTCGCTGCAGGACTGGGTAATATTGTGAGATTCAAAAATCAGCATATTTTACTGCGTTGTTATAGGAGTGCTAAAATGATCTTATGACTCCTGGGAAAAATCAAGGAATGGCTCTATATATTGACATAATAACGTTAACTGATTTGAAAATTCAATTTGAAATACTATTCTATAGAGATTGCATTTTGATTGATGTTTTCAATTTCTGTAAGAAATACCTGATGTCTTCAGATGATATTTCGGGAAAAATATACTGCGCCCCAATAGCAAGGATCTCATAATTACACGAATTCACGTGATAGAATATAATAGGTTGATTTCTGTCTTTGTTCGCTTTCGGTTTTTGAAAATTTCAATTGGCTGAATAGTTCAATTAAGATCGCATGTATTCATGGATAGCCTGCTCGCTGCAGGACTGGGTAATATTGCGAAATTGAAAAATTAGCATATTTTGCTGCGAGGTTATAGGAGTGCTAAAATGATCCCATGACTCCTGGGAAAAATCAAGGAATGGCTCTATATATTGACATAATAACCTTAATTGATTTGAAAATTCAATTCGAAAAGTTATTCGATTCAGATTGCATTTTGATTGTTGTTTTCAATGTCTTTAAGAATGTACCTGAAGTCTTTAGCGGATATTTCGGGAAAAATATACTGCGCCCCAATCGCAAGAATCTCATGATTACACGAATTCACGTGATAGAATATAAAAGGTTGATTTCTGTCTCTGTTCGCTTTCGGTTATTTAAAATTTCAATTGGCTAACTAGTTCAATTGAGATTGCATGTATTCATTGATAACCTGCTCGCTGCAGGACTGGGTAAGATTGTGAGATTGAAAAATCAGTATATTTTGCTGCGTGGTTATGAGAGTGCTAAAATGATCTCATGACTCCTGGGAAAAATCAAGGAATGGCTCTATATATAGAGACCTAATAACGTTAATTGATTCCAAAATTTAATTCGAAAAGTTATTCTATTGAGATTGCATTTTGATTGTCTTTTTCAATGTCTGTAAGAAATACCTGATGTTTTCAGATGATATTTCGGGAAAAATATACTGCGCACCAATCGCAAGAATCTCATGATTACACGAATTCACGTGATAGAATATAATTGGTTGATTTCTGTCTCTGTTCGCTTTCGGTTTTTTAAAATTTCAATTCGCTGAACAGTTCAATTTAGATCGCATGTATTCATGGATAGCCTGCTCGCTGCAGGACTGGGTAATATTGCGAAATTGAAAAATCAGCATATTTTGCTGCGTGGTTATAGGAGTGCTAAAATGATCCCATGACTCCTGGGAAAAATCAAGGAATGGCTCTATATATTGACATAATAACCTTAATTGATTTGAAAATTCAATTCGAAAAGTTATTCGATTGAGATTACATTTTGACTGTTGTTTTCAATGCCTGTGAAAAATACCTGATGTCATCAGATGATATTTCGAAGAAAATATACTGCGCCCCAATCGCAAGAATTTCATGATTACACGAATTCACGTGATAGAATATAATAGGTTGATTTCTGTCTCTGTTCGCTTTCGGTTTTTTAAAATTTCAATTGGCTGAATAGTTTAATTGCGATCGCATGTATTCATGGATAGCCTGCTCGCTGCAGGACTGGGTAATATTGCGAAAATGAAAAATTAGCATATTTTGCAGCGTGGTTATGATAGTGCTAAAATGATCTCATGACTCCTAAGAAAAATCAAGGAATGGCTCCTTATATTATCATAATAAACTTAATTGATTTGAAAATTTAATTTGAAAAGTTATTTTATTAAGATTGCATTTTGATTGTTGTTTTCAATGTCTGTAAGAAGTACCTGATGTCTTTAGCGGATATTTAGGGAACAATATACTGCGCCTCAATCGCAAGAATCTCATGATTACACGAATTCATGTAATAGAATATGAGAGGTTGATTTCTGTCTCTGTTCGCTTTCGGTTTTTAAAAATTTCAATTGGCTGAATAGTTCAATTTAGATCGCATGTATTCATGGATAACTTGCTCGCTGCAGGACTAGGTAATATTGTGAGATTAAAAAATCAGCATATTTTGCTGCGTGGTTATAAGAGTGCTAAAATGATCTCATGACTCCTGGGAAAAATTAAGGAATGGCTCTATATATTGACATAATAACCTTAAATGATTTGAAAATTCAATTTGAAAAACTATTCCAATGAGATTGCATTTTGATTGATGTTTTCAATGTCTGTAAGAAATACCTGATGTCTTCAGATGATATTTCGTGAAAAATATACTGCGCCTCAATCGCAAGAATCTCATGATTACACGAATTCACGTGATAGAATATAATAGGTTGATGTCTGTCTCTGTTCGCTTTCGGTTTTCTAAAATTTCAATTGGCTGAACAGTTCAATTTAGATCGCATGTATTCATGGATAGCCTGCTCGCTGCAGGACCGGGTAATATTGCAAAATTGAAAAATTAGCATATTTTGCTGCGTGGTTATAGGAGTGCTAAAATGATCTCATGAGTCCTGGGAAAAATCAAGGAATGGCTCTATATATTGACATAATAACGTTAATTGATTTAAAAATTCAATTCGAAAAGTTATTCGATTAAGATTGCATTTTGATTGTTGTTTTCAATGTCTGTAAAAAATACCTGATGTCATCAGATGATATTTCGAGGAAAATATACTGCGCCCCAATCGCAAGAATTTCATGATCGCACGAATTCACGTGATAGAATATAAGAGGTTGATTTCCGTATCTATTCGCTTTCGGTTATTTAAAATTTTAATTCGCTGAATAGTTAAATTTAGATCGCAAGTATTCATGGATAACCTGCTCGCTACAGGACTTGGTAATATTGCAAAATTAAAAACTCAGCATATTTTGCTGCGTGGTTACAAGAGTGCTGATACAAATTTATGACTCCTGGGAAAAATCAAGGAGTAGCTCTATACCTCGACATAATAACGTTAATTGATTTGAAAATTTAATTCGAAAAGTTATTTTATTGAGATTGCATTTTGATTGTTGTTTTCAATGTCTGTAAGAAGTACCTGATGTCTTTAGCAGATATTTCGGGAAAAATATACTGCGCCTCAATCGCAAGAATTTCATGATTACACGAATTCATGTAATAGAATATGAGAGGTTGATTTCTGTCTCTGTTCGCTTTCGGTTTTTTAAAATTTCAATTGGCTGAATAGTTCAATTTAGATCTCATGTATTCATGGATAACCTGCTCGCTGCAGGACTGGGTAATATTGTGAGATTGAAAAATCAGCATATCTTGCTGCGTGGTTATGAGAGTGCGGAAATGATCTCATGACTCCTGGGAAAAATCAAGGAATGACTCTATATATCGAGACCTAATAACGTTAATTGATTCCAAAATTTAATTCGAAAAGTTATTCTATTGAGATTGCATATTGATTGTCTTTTTCAATGTCTGTAAGAAATACCTGATGTCTTCAGATGATATTTCGTGAAAAATATACTGCGCCCCAATCGCAAGAATCTCTTGATTACACGAATTCACGTGATAAAATATAATAGGTTGATTTCTGTCTCTGTTCGCTGTCGGTTTTTTAAAATTTCAATTGGCTGAATAGTTCAATTTAGATCGCATGTATCCATGGATAGCCTGCTCGCTGCAAGACTGGGTAATATCGCGGAATTGAAAAATTAGCATATTTTGCTGCGTAGTCATGAGAGTGCTAAAATGATCTCATGACTCCTGGGAACAATCAAGGAATAGCTCTATATATTGACATAATAACCTTAATTGATTTGAAAATTTAATTCGAAGAGTTATTCGATTAAGATTGCATTTTGATTGTTGTTTTCAATGTCTGTAAAAAATACCTGATGTCATCAGATGATATTTCGAGGAAAATATACTGCGCCCCAATCGCAAGAATTTCATGATTACACGATTTAACGTGATAGAATATAATAGGTTGATTTCTGTCTATGTTCGCTTTCGGTTTTTAAAAAATTTCAATTCGCTGAACAGTTCAATTTAGATCGCATGTATTCATGAATAACTTGCTCGCTGCAGGACTGGGTAATATTTAGATATTAAAAAATCAGCATATTTTGCTGCGTGGTTGTATGAGTGCTAAAATGATCTCATGACTCCTGGGAAAAATCAAGGAATGGCTCTATATATAGACCTAATAACGTTAATTGATTCCAAAATTTAATTCGAAAAGTTATTCTATTGAGATTTTATTTTGATTGATGTTTTCAATGTCTGTAAGAAATACCTGATGTCTTCAGATGATATTTTGGAAAAAATATACTGCGCCCCAATCGCAAGAATCTCATGATTACACGAATTCACGTGATAGAATATAATAGGTTGATGTCTGTCTCTGTTCGCTTCCGGTTTTCAAAAATTCCAATTGGTTGAATAGTTCAATTTAGATCGCATGTATTCATGGATAGCCTGCTCGCTGCAGGACTGGGTAATATTGCGAAATTGAAAAATCAGCATATTTTGCTGCGTGGTTATAGGAGTGCTAAAATGATCCCATGACTCCTGGGAAAAATCAAGGAATGGCTCTATATATTGACATAATAACCTTAATTGATTTGAAAATTCAATTCGAAAAGTTATTCGATTGATATTGCTTTTTGATTGTTGTTTTCTATGTCTGTAAGAAGTACCTGATGTCTTTAGCGGATATTTCGGGAAAAATATACTGCGTCTTAATCGCAAGAATCTCATGATTACACGAATTCATGTAATAACATATAAGAGGTTGATTTCTGTCTCTGTTCGCTTTCGGTTTTTTAAAATTTCAATTCGCTGAACATTTCAATTTGGATCGCATGTATTCATGAATAACTTGCTCGCTGCAGGACTGGGTAATATTGTGAGATTCAAAAATCAGCATATTTTACTGCGTTGTTATAGGAGTGCTAAAATGATCTTATGACTCCTGGGAAAAATCAAGGAATGGCTCTATATATTGACATAATAACGTTAACTGATTTGAAAATTCAATTTGAAATACTATTCTATAGAGATTGCATTTTGATTGATGTTTTCAATTTCTGTAAGAAATACCTGATGTCTTCAGATGATATTTCGGGAAAAATATACTGCGCCCCAATAGCAAGGATCTCATAATTACACGAATTCACGTGATAGAATATAATAGGTTGATTTCTGTCTTTGTTCGCTTTCGGTTTTTGAAAATTTCAATTGGCTGAATAGTTCAATTAAGATCGCATGTATTCATGGATAGCCTGCTCGCTGCAGGACTGGGTAATATTGCGAAATTGAAAAATTAGCATATTTTGCTGCGAGGTTATAGGAGTGCTAAAATGATCCCATGACTCCTGGGAAAAATCAAGGAATGGCTCTATATATTGACATAATAACCTTAATTGATTTGAAAATTCAATTCGAAAAGTTATTCGATTCAGATTGCATTTTGATTGTTGTTTTCAATGTCTTTAAGAATGTACCTGAAGTCTTTAGCGGATATTTCGGGAAAAATATACTGCGCCCCAATCGCAAGAATCTCATGATTACACGAATTCACGTGATAGAATATAAAAGGTTGATTTCTGTCTCTGTTCGCTTTCGGTTATTTAAAATTTCAATTGGCTAACTAGTTCAATTGAGATTGCATGTATTCATTGATAACCTGCTCGCTGCAGGACTGGGTAAGATTGTGAGATTGAAAAATCAGTATATTTTGCTGCGTGGTTATGAGAGTGCTAAAATGATCTCATGACTCCTGGGAAAAATCAAGGAATGGCTCTATATATAGAGACCTAATAACGTTAATTGATTCCAAAATTTAATTCGAAAAGTTATTCTATTGAGATTGCATTTTGATTGTCTTTTTCAATGTCTGTAAGAAATACCTGATGTTTTCAGATGATATTTCGGGAAAAATATACTGCGCCCCAATCGCAAGAATCTCATGATTACACGAATTCACGTGATAGAATATAATTGGTTGATTTCTGTCTCTGTTCGCTTTCGGTTTTTTAAAATTTCAATTCGCTGAACAGTTCAATTTAGATCGCATGTATTCATGGATAGCCTGCTCGCTGCAGGACTGGGTAATATTGCGAAATTGAAAAATCAGCATATTTTGCTGCGTGGTTATAGGAGTGCTAAAATGATCCCATGACTCCTGGGAAAAATCAAGGAATGGCTCTATATATTGACATAATAACCTTAATTGATTTGAAAATTCAATTCGAAAAGTTATTCGATTGAGATTACATTTTGACTGTTGTTTTCAATGCCTGTGAAAAATACCTGATGTCATCAGATGATATTTCGAAGAAAATATACTGCGCCCCAATCGCAAGAATTTCATGATTACACGAATTCACGTGATAGAATATAATAGGTTGATTTCTGTCTCTGTTCGCTTTCGGTTTTTTAAAATTTCAATTGGCTGAATAGTTTAATTGCGATCGCATGTATTCATGGATAGCCTGCTCGCTGCAGGACTGGGTAATATTGCGAAAATGAAAAATTAGCATATTTTGCAGCGTGGTTATGATAGTGCTAAAATGATCTCATGACTCCCGGGGAAAATCAAGGAATGGCTCTATATATTGACATAATAACGTTAATCGATTTAAAAATTCAATTCGAAAAGTTATGGGATTGAGATTGCGTTTTGATTGTTGTTTTCAATGTCTGTAAAAAATACCTGATGTCATCAGATGATATTTCGAGGAAAAAATACTGCGCCCCAATCGCAAGAATTTCATGATTACACAAATTCACGTGATAGAATATAAGAGGTTGATTTCCGTATCTATTCGCTTTCGGTTATTTAAAATATTAATTCGCTGAATAGTTTAATTTAGATCGCAAGTATTTATAGATAATCTGCCCGCTACAGGACTAGGTAATATTGTGAGATTAAAAAATCAGCATTTTTTGCTGCGTGGTTATAGGAGTGCTAAAATGATCTCATGACTCCCGGGGAAAATCAAGGAATTGCTCTATATATTGACATAATAAAGTTAATTGATTTGAAAATTCAATTCGAAAAGTTATTCGATTGAGATTGCATTTTGATTGTTGTTTACAATGTCTGTAAAAAATACCTGATGTCATCAGATGATATTTCGAGGAAAATATACTGCGCCCCAATCGCAAGAATTTCATGATTACACGAATTCACGTGATAGAATACGAGAGGTTGATTTCCGTATCTTTTCGCTTTCTGTTATTTAAAATATTAATTCGCTGAATAGTTAAATTTAGATCGCAAGTATTCATGGATAACCTGCCCGCTACAGAAATTGGTAATATTGCAAAATTGAAAAATCAGCATATTTTGCTGCGTGGTTACAAGAGGGCTGAAACAATTTCATGACTCCTGGGAAAAATCAAGGAGTAGCTCTATACCTTGACATAATAACGGTAATTGATTTGAATATTTAATTCGAAAAGCTATTTTATTGAGATTGCATTTTAATTGTTGTTTTCAATGTCTGTAAGAAGAACCTGATGTCTTTAGCGGATATTTTGGGAAAAATATACTGCGCCTCAATCGCAAGCATCTCATGATTACACGAACTCATGTGATAGAATATGAGAGGTTGATTTCTGTCTCTGTTCGCTTTTGGTTTTTTAAAATTTCAATTGGCTGCATAGTTCAATTTAGATCGCATGTATTCATGGATAGCCTGCTCGCTGCAGGACTGGGTAATATTGCGAAATTGAAAAATTAGCATATTTAGCTGCGTGGTTATGAGAGTGCTAAATTGATCTCATGACTCCTGGGAAAAATCAAGGAATGGCTCTATATATTGACATAATAACCTTAATTGATTTGAAAATTCAATTCGAAAAGTTATTCGATTGAGATTACATTTTGACTGTTGTTTTCAATGCCTGTGAAAAATACCTGATGTCATCAGATGATATTTCGAAGAAAATATACTGCGCCCCAATCGCAAGAATTTCATGATTACACGAATTCACGTGATAGAATATAATAGGTTGATTTCTGTCTCTGTTCGCTTTCGGTTTTTTAAAATTTCAATTGGCTGAATAGTTTAATTGCGATCGCATGTATTCATGGATAGCCTGCTCGCTGCAGGACTGGGTAATATTGCGAAAATGAAAAATTAGCATATTTTGCAGCGTGGTTATGATAGTGCTAAAATGATCTCATGACTCCTAAGAAAAATCAAGGAATGGCTCCTTATATTATCATAATAACCTTAATTGATTTGAAAATTTAATTAGAAAAGTTATTTTATTAAGATTGCATTTTGATTGTTGCTTTCAATGTCTGTAAGAAGTACCTGATGTCTTTAGCGGATATTTAGGGAACAATATACTGCGCCTCAATCGCAAGAATCTCATGATTACACGAATTCATGTAATAGAATATGAGAGGTTGATTTCTGTCTCTGTTCGCTTTCGGTTTTTAAAAATTTCAATTGGCTGAATAGTTCAATTTAGATCGCATGTATTCATGGATAACTTGCTCGCTGCAGGACTGGGTAATATTGTGAGATTAAAAAATCAGCATATTTTGCTGCGTGGTTATAAGAGTGCTAAAATGATCTCATGACTCCTGGGAAAAATTAAGGAATGGCTCTATATATTGACATAATAACCTTAAATGATTTGAAAATTCAATTTGAAAAACTATTCCAATGAGATTGCATTTTGATTGATGTTTTCAATGTCTGTAAGAAATACCTGATGTCTTCAGATGATATTTCGTGAAAAATATACTGCGCCTCAATCGCAAGAATCTCATGATTACACGAATTCACGTGATAGAATATAATAGGTTGATGTCTGTCTCTGTTCGCTTTCGGTTTTCTAAAATTTCAATTGGCTGAACAGTTCAATTTAGATCGCATGTATTCATGGATAGCCTGCTCGCTGCAGGACCGGGTAATATTGCAAAATTGAAAAATTAGCATATTTTGCTGCGTGGTTATAGGAGTGCTAAAATGATCTCATGAGTCCTGGGAAAAATCAAGGAATGGCTCTATATATTGACATAATAACGTTAATTGATTTAAAAATTCAATTCGAAAAGTTATTCGATTAAGATTGCATTTTGATTGTTGTTTTCAATGTCTGTAAAAAATACCTGATGTCATCAGATGATATTTCGAGGAAAATATACTGCGCCCCAATCGCAAGAATTTCATGATCGCACGAATTCACGTGATAGAATATAAGAGGTTGATTTCCGTATCTATTCGCTTTCGGTTATTTAAAATTTTAATTCGCTGAATAGTTAAATTTAGATCGCAAGTATTCATGGATAACCTGCTCGCTACAGGACTTGGTAATATTGCAAAATTAAAAACTCAGCATATTTTGCTGCGTGGTTACAAGAGTGCTGATACAAATTTATGACTCCTGGGAAAAATCAAGGAGTAGCTCTATACCTCGACATAATAACGTTAATTGATTTGAAAATTTAATTCGAAAAGTTATTTTATTGAGATTGCATTTTGATTGTTGTTTTCAATGTCTGTAAGAAGTACCTGATGTCTTTAGCAGATATTTCGGGAAAAATATACTGCGCCTCAATCGCAAGAATTTCATGATTACACGAATTCATGTAATAGAATATGAGAGGTTGATTTCTGTCTCTGTTCGCTTTCGGTTTTTTAAAATTTCAATTGGCTGAATAGTTCAATTTAGATCTCATGTATTCATGGATAACCTGCTCGCTGCAGGACTGGGTAATATTGTGAGATTGAAAAATCAGCATATCTTGCTGCGTGGTTATGAGAGTGCGGAAATGATCTCATGACTCCTGGGAAAAATCAAGGAATGACTCTATATATCGAGACCTAATAACGTTAATTGATTCCAAAATTTAATTCGAAAAGTTATTCTATTGAGATTGCATATTGATTGTCTTTTTCAATGTCTGTAAGAAATACCTGATGTCTTCAGATGATATTTCGTGAAAAATATACTGCGCCCCAATCGCAAGAATCTCTTGATTACACGAATTCACGTGATAAAATATAATAGGTTGATTTCTGTCTCTGTTCGCTGTCGGTTTTTTTAAATTTCAATTGGCTGAATAGTTCAATTTAGATCGCATGTATCCATGGATAGCCTGCTCGCTGCAAGACTGGGTAATATCGCGGAATTGAAAAATTAGCATATTTTGCTGCGTAGTCATGAGAGTGCTAAAATGATCTCATGACTCCTGGGAACAATCAAGGAATAGCTCTATATATTGACATAATAACCTTAATTGATTTGAAAATTTAATTCGAAGAGTTATTCGATTAAGATTGCATTTTGATTGTTGTTTTCAATGTCTGTAAAAAATACCTGATGTCATCAGATGATATTTCGAGGAAAATATACTGCGCCCCAATCGCAAGAATTTCATGATTACACGATTTAACGTGATAGAATATAATAGGTTGATTTCTGTCTATGTTCGCTTTCGGTTTTTAAAAAATTTCAATTCGCTGAACAGTTCAATTTAGATCGCATGTATTCATGAATAACTTGCTCGCTGCAGGACTGGGTAATATTTAGATATTAAAAAATCAGCATATTTTGCTGCGTGGTTGTATGAGTGCTAAAATGATCTCATGACTCCTGGGAAAAATCAAGGAATGGCTCTATATATAGACCTAATAACGTTAATTGATTCCAAAATTTAATTCGAAAAGTTATTCTATTGAGATTTTATTTTGATTGATGTTTTCAATGTCTGTAAGAAATACCTGATGTCTTCAGATGATATTTTGGAAAAAATATACTGCGCCCCAATCGCAAGAATCTCATGATTACACGAATTCACGTGATAGAATATAATAGGTTGATGTCTGTCTCTGTTCGCTTCCGGTTTTCAAAAATTCCAATTGGTTGAATAGTTCAATTTAGATCGCATGTATTCATGGATAGCCTGCTCGCTGCAGGACTGGGTAATATTGCGAAATTGAAAAATCAGCATATTTTGCTGCGTGGTTATAGGAGTGCTAAAATGATCCCATGACTCCTGGGAAAAATCAAGGAATGGCTCTATATATTAACATAATAACCTTAATTGATTTGAAAATTCAATTCGAAAAGTTATTCGATTGATATTGCTTTTTGATTGTTGTTTTCTATGTCTGTAAGAAGTACCTGATGTCTTTAGCGGATATTTCGGGAAAAATATACTGCGTCTTAATCGCAAGAATCTCATGATTACACGAATTCATGTAATAACATATAAGAGGTTGATTTCTGTCTCTGTTCGCTTTCGGTTTTTTAAAATTTCAATTCGCTGAACATTTCAATTTGGATCGCATGTATTCATGAATAACTTGCTCGCTGCAGGACTGGGTAATATTGTGAGATTCAAAAATCAGCATATTTTACTGCGTTGTTATAGGAGTGCTAAAATGATCTTATGACTCCTGGGAAAAATCAAGGAATGGCTCTATATATTGACATAATAACGTTAACTGATTTGAAAATTCAATTTGAAATACTATTCTATAGAGATTGCATTTTGATTGATGTTTTCAATTTCTGTAAGAAATACCTGATGTCTTCAGATGATATTTCGGGAAAAATATACTGCGCCCCAATAGCAAGGATCTCATAATTACACGAATTCACGTGATAGAATATAATAGGTTGATTTCTGTCTTTGTTCGCTTTCGGTTTTTGAAAATTTCAATTGGCTGAATAGTTCAATTAAGATCGCATGTATTCATGGATAGCCTGCTCGCTGCAGGACTGGGTAATATTGCGAAATTGAAAAATTAGCATATTTTGCTGCGAGGTTATAGGAGTGCTAAAATGATCCCATGACTCCTGGGAAAAATCAAGGAATGGCTCTATATATTGACATAATAACCTTAATTGATTTGAAAATTCAATTCGAAAAGTTATTCGATTCAGATTGCATTTTGATTGTTGTTTTCAATGTCTTTAAGAATGTACCTGAAGTCTTTAGCGGATATTTCGGGAAAAATATACTGCGCCCCAATCGCAAGAATCTCATGATTACACGAATTCACGTGATAGAATATAAAAGGTTGATTTCTGTCTCTGTTCGCTTTCGGTTATTTAAAATTTCAATTGGCTAACTAGTTCAATTGAGATTGCATGTATTCATTGATAACCTGCTCGCTGCAGGACTGGGTAAGATTGTGAGATTGAAAAATCAGTATATTTTGCTGCGTGGTTATGAGAGTGCTAAAATGATCTCATGACTCCTGGGAAAAATCAAGGAATGGCTCTATATATAGAGACCTAATAACGTTAATTGATTCCAAAATTTAATTCGAAAAGTTATTCTATTGAGATTGCATTTTGATTGTCTTTTTCAATGTCTGTAAGAAATACCTGATGTTTTCAGATGATATTTCGGGAAAAATATACTGCGCCCCAATCGCAAGAATCTCATGATTACACGAATTCACGTGATAGAATATAATTGGTTGATTTCTGTCTCTGTTCGCTTTCGGTTTTTTAAAATTTCAATTCGCTGAACAGTTCAATTTAGATCGCATGTATTCATGGATAGCCTGCTCGCTGCAGGACTGGGTAATATTGCGAAATTGAAAAATCAGCATATTTTGCTGCGTGGTTATAGGAGTGCTAAAATGATCCCATGACTCCTGGGAAAAATCAAGGAATGGCTCTATATATTGACATAATAACCTTAATTGATTTGAAAATTCAATTCGAAAAGTTATTCGATTGAGATTACATTTTGACTGTTGTTTTCAATGCCTGTGAAAAATACCTGATGTCATCAGATGATATTTCGAAGAAAATATACTGCGCCCCAATCGCAAGAATTTCATGATTACACGAATTCACGTGATAGAATATAATAGGTTGATTTCTGTCTCTGTTCGCTTTCGGTTTTTTAAAATTTCAATTGGCTGAATAGTTTAATTGCGATCGCATGTATTCATGGATAGCCTGCTCGCTGCAGGACTGGGTAATATTGCGAAAATGAAAAATTAGCATATTTTGCAGCGTGGTTATGATAGTGCTAAAATGATCTCATGACTCCTAAGAAAAATCAAGGAATGGCTCCTTATATTATCATAATAAACTTAATTGATTTGAAAATTTAATTTGAAAAGTTATTTTATTAAGATTGCATTTTGATTGTTGTTTTCAATGTCTGTAAGAAGTACCTGATGTCTTTAGCGGATATTTAGGGAACAATATACTGCGCCTCAATCGCAAGAATCTCATGATTACACGAATTCATGTAATAGAATATGAGAGGTTGATTTCTGTCTCTGTTCGCTTTCGGTTTTTAAAAATTTCAATTGGCTGAATAGTTCAATTTAGATCGCATGTATTCATGGATAACTTGCTCGCTGCAGGACTAGGTAATATTGTGAGATTAAAAAATCAGCATATTTTGCTGCGTGGTTATAAGAGTGCTAAAATGATCTCATGACTCCTGGGAAAAATTAAGGAATGGCTCTATATATTGACATAATAACCTTAAATGATTTGAAAATTCAATTTGAAAAACTATTCCAATGAGATTGCATTTTGATTGATGTTTTCAATGTCTGTAAGAAATACCTGATGTCTTCAGATGATATTTCGGGAAAAATATACTGCGCCCCAATCGCAAGAATCTCATGATTACACGAATTCATGTAATAGTATAAGAGAGGTTGATTTCTGTCTCTGTTCGCTTTCGGTTTTTTTAAATTTCAATTGGCTGCATAGTTCAATTTAGATCGCATGTATTAATGGATAGCCTGCTCGCTGCAGGACTAGGTAATATTGCGAAATCGAAAAATTAACATATTTAGCTGCGTGGTTATAAGAGTGCTAAATTGATCTCATGACGCCTGGGAAAAATCAAGGAATGGCTCTATATATTGACATAATAACCTTAATAGTTTTGAAAATTCAATTCAAAAAGTTATTCGATTGAGATTGCATTTTGATTGTTGTTTTCAATGTCTGTAAGAAGTACGTGATGTCTTTAGCGGATATTTCGGGAAAAATATACTGCGCCTCAATCGCAAGAATTTCATGATTACACGAATTCATGTAATAGAATATGAGAGGTTGATATCTGTCTCTGTTCGCTTTCGGTTTTTTAAAATTTCAATTGGCTGAATAGTTTAATTTAGATCGCATGTATTCATGGATAACCTGCTCGTCGCAGGACTGGGTAATATTGTGATATTAAAAAATCAGCATATTTTGCTGCGTGGTTATAGAAGTGCTAAAATGATCTCATGAGTCCTGGGAAAAATCAAGGAATGGCTCTATATATTGACATAATAACGTTAATTGATTCCAAAATTTAATTCGAAAAGTTATTCTATTGAGATTGCATTTTGATTGTCTTTTTCAATGTCTGTAAGAAATACCTGATGTTTTCAGATGATATTTCGGGAAAAATATACTGCGCCCCAATCGCAAGAATCTCATGATTACACGAATTCACGTGATAGAATATAATTGGTTGATTTCTGTCTCTGTTCGCTTTCGGTTTTTTAAAATTTCAATTCGCTGAACAGTTCAATTTAGATCGCATGTCTTCATGAATAACTTGCTCGCTGCAGGACTGGGTAATATTGTGAGATTAAAAAATCAGCATATTTTGCTGCGTGGTTATAGGAGTGCTAAAATGATCTCATGACTCCTGGGAAAAATCAAGGAATGGCTCAATATATTGACATAATAACGTTAACTGACTTGAAAATTTAATTTGAAAAACTATTCTATTAAGATTGCATTTTGATTGATGTTTTCAATTTCTGTAAGAAATACCTGATGTCTTCAGATGATATTTCGGGAAAAATATACTGCGCCCCAATCGCAAGAATCTCATGATTACACGAATTCACGTGATAGAATATAATAGGTTGATTTCTGTCTTTGTTCGCTTTCGTTTTTTTAAAATATTAATTGGCTGAATAGTTCAATTTAGATCGCATGTATTCATGGATAACCTGCCCGCTACAGGACTTGGTAATATTGCAAAATTTAAAAAGCAGCATATTTTGCTGCGTGGTTACCAGAGTGCTGAAACAAATTCATGACTCCTGGGGGAAATCAAGGAGTAGCTCTATACCTTGACACAATAACGTTAATTGATTTGAAAATTTAATTTGAAAAACTATTCTATTGAGATTGCATTTTGATTAATGTTTTCAAATTCTGTAAGAAATACCCGATGTCTTCAGATGATATTTCGGGAAAAATATACTGCGCCCGAATCGCAAGAATCTCATGATTACACGAATTCACGTAATAGAATATAAGAGGTTGATGTCTGTCTCTTTTCGCTTCCGGTTTTCTAAAATTTCAATTGGCTGAATAGTTTAATTTAGATCGCATGTATTCATGGATAGCCTGCTCACTGCAGGACTGAGTAATATTGCGAAATTGAAAAATTAGCATATATTGCTGCGTGGTTATAGGAGTGCTAAAATGATCTCATGACTCCCGGGGAAAATCAAGGAATGGCTCTATATATTGACATAATAACGTGAATTGATTTAAAAATTCAATTCGAAAAGTTATTCGATTTAGATTGCATTTTGATTGTTGTTTTCAATGTCTGTAAAAAATACCTGATGTCATCGGATGATATTTCGAGGAAAATGTACTGCGCCCCAATCGCAAGAATTTCAAAATTACACGAATTCACGTGATAGAATATAAGAGGTTGATTTCCGTATCTATTCGCTTTCGGTTATTTAAAATTTTAATTCGCTGAATAGTTTAATTTAGATCGCAAGTATTCATGGATAACCTGCCCGCTACAGGACTGGGTAATATTGTGAGATTGAAAAATCAGCATTTTTTGCTGCGTGGTTATAGGAGTGCTAAAATGATCTCATGACTCCCGGGGAAAATCAAGGAATGGCTCTATATATTGACATAATAACGTGAATTGATTTAAAAATTCAATTCGAAAAGTTATTTGATTGAGATTGCATTTTGATTGTTGTTTTCAATGTCTGTAAAAAATACCTGATGTCATCAGATGATATTTCGAGGAAAATATACTGCGCCCCAATCGCAAGAATTTCATGATTACACGAATTCACGTGATAGAATATGAGAGGTTGATTTCCGTATCTTTTCGCTTTCTGTTATTTAAATATTTATTCGCTGAATAGTTAAATTTAGATCGCAAGTATTCATGGATAACCTGCCCGCTACAGAACTTGGTAATATTGCAAAATTGAAAAATCAGCATATTTTGCTGCGTGGTTACGAGAGTGCTGAACCAAGTTCATGACTCCTGGGAAAAATCAAGAAGTAGCTCTATACCTTGACATAATAACGTTGATTGATTTGAAAATTTAATTCGAAAAGTTATTTTATTGAGATTGCATTTGGATTGTTGTTTTCAATGTCTGTAAGGAGTACCTGATGTCTTTAGCGGATATTTCGGGAAAAATATACTGCGCCTCAATCGCAAGAATCTCATGAGTACACGAATTCATGTAATAGAATATAAGAGGTTGATTTCTGTCTCTGTTCGCTTTCGGTTTTTAAAAATTCAATTCGCTGAACAGTTTTATTTAGATCGCATGTATTCATGAATAACTTGCTCGCTGCAGGACTAGGTAATAGTGTGAGATTCAAAAATCAGCATATTTTTCTGCGTTGTTATAGGAGTGCTAAAATGATCTTATGACTCCTGGGAAAAATCAAGGAATAGCTCTATATATTGACATAATACCGTTAACTGATTTGAAAATTCAATTTGAAAAACTATCCTATTGAGATTGCATTATGATTGATGTTTTCAATTTCTGTAAGAAATACCTGATGTCTTCAGATGATATTTCGGGAAAAATATACTGCGCCTCAATCGCAAGAATCTCATGATAACACGAATTCATGTAATAGAATATGAGAGGTTGATTTCTGTCTCTGTTCGCTTTCGGTTTTTTAAAATTTCAATCGGCTAAATAGTTCAATTGAGATTGCATGTATTCATTGATAACCTGCTCGCTGCAGGACTGGGTAAGATTGAGAGATTGAAAAATCAGCATATTTTGCTGCGTGGTTATGAAAGTGCTAAAATGATCTCATGACTCCTGGGAAAAATCAAGGAATGGCTCTATATATAGAGACCTAATAACGCTCATTGATTCCGAAATTTAATTCGAAAAGTTATTCTATTAAGATTGCATTTTGATTGATGTTTTTAATTTCTGTAAGAAATACCTGATGTCTTCAGATGATATTTCGGGAAAAATATACTGCGCCCCAATCGCAAGAATCTCATGATGACACGAATTCACGTGATAGAATATAATTGGTTGATTTCTGTCTCTGTTCGCTTTCGGTTTTTTAAAATTTCAATTAGCTGAATAGTTCAATTTGGATCGCATGTATCCATGGATAGCCTGCTCGCTGCAAGACTGGGTAATATTGCGAAATTGAAAAATTAGCATATTTTGCTGCGTAGTCATAAGAGTGCTAAAATGATCTCATGACTCCTGGGAACAATCAAGGAATAGCTCTATATATTGACATTATAACCTTAATTGATTTGAAAATTTAATTCGAAGAGTTATTCGATTGAGATTGCATTTTGATTGTTGTTTTCAATGTCTTTAAAAAATACCTGATGTCATCAGATGATATTTCGAGGAAAATATACTGCGCCCCAATCGCAAGAATTTCATGATTACACGATTTAACGTGATAGAATATAATAGGTTGATTTCTGTCTATGTTCGCTTTCGGTTGTTAAAAAATTTCAATTGGCTGAACAGTTCAATTTAGATCGCATGTATTCATGAATAACTTGCTCGCTGCAGGACTGGGTAATATTTAGAGATTAAAAAATCAGCATATTTTGCTGCGTGGTTGTATGAGTGCTAAAATGATCTCATGACTCCTGGGAAAAATCAAGGAATGGCTCAATATATTGACATAATAACGTTAACTGACTTGAAAATTTAATTTGAAAAACTATTCTATTGAGATTGCATTTTGATTAATGTTTTCAAATTCTGTAAGAAATACCTGATGTCTTCAGATGATATTTCGGGAAAAATATACTGCGCCCGAATCGCAAGAATCTCATGATTACACGAATTCACGTAATAGAATATAAGAGGTTGATGTCTGTCTCTTTTCGCTTCTGGTTTTCTAAAATTTCAATTGGCTGAATAGTTTAATTTAGATCGCATGTATTCATGGATAGCCTGCTCACTGCAGGACTCAGTAATATTGCGAAATTGAAAAATTAGCATATATTGCTGCGTGGTTATAGGAGTGCTAAAATGATCTCATGACTCCCGGGGAAAATCAAGGAATGGCTCTATATATTGACATAATAACGTGAATTGATTTAAAAATTCAATTCGAAAAGTTATTCGATTGAGATTGCATTTTGATTGTTGTTTTCAATGTCTGTAAAAAATACCTGATGTCATCGGATGATATTTCGAGGAAAATGTACTGCGCCCCAATCGCAAGAATTTCATGATTACACGAATTCACGTGATAGAATATGAGAGGTTGATTTCCGTATCTTTTCGCTTTCTGTTATTTAAATATTTATTCGCTGAATAGTTAAATTTAGATCGCAAGTATTCATGGATAACCTGCCCGCTACAGAACTTGGTAATATTGCAAAATTGAAAAATCAGCATATTTTGCTGCGTGGTTACGAGAGTGCTGAACCAAGTTCATGACTCCTGGGAAAAATCAAGAAGTAGCTCTATACCTTGACATAATAACGTTGATTGATTTGAAAATTTAATTCGAAAAGTTATTTTATTGAGATTGCATTTGGATTGTTGTTTTCAATGTCTGTAAGAAGTACCTGATGTCTTTAGCGGATATTTCGGGAAAAATATACTGCGCCTCAATCGCAAGAATCTCATGAGTACACGAATTCATGTAATAGAATATGAGAGGTTGATTTCTGTCTCTGTTCGCTTTCGGTTTTTAAAAATTCAATTCGCTGAACAGTTTAATTTAGATCGCATGTATTCATGAATAACTTGCTCGCTGCAGGACTAGGTAATAGTGTGAGATTCAAAAATCAGCATATTTTGCTGCGTTGTTATAGGAGTGCTAAAATGATCTTATGACTCCTGGGAAAAATCAAGGAATGGCTCTATATATTGACATAATAACGTTAACTGATTTGAAAATTCAATTTGAAAAACTATTCTATTGAGATTGCATTATGATTGATGTTTTCAATTTCTGTAAGAAATACCTGATGTCTTCAGATGATATTTCGGGAAAAATATACTGCGCCTCAATCGCAAGAATCTCATGATTACACGAATTCATGTAATAGAATATGAGAGGTTGATTTCTGTCTCTGTTCGCTTTCGGTTTTTTAAAATTTCAATTGGCTAAATAGTTCAATTGAGATTGCATGTATTCATTGATAACCTGCTCGCTGCAGGACTGGGTAAGATTGTGAGATTGAAAAATCAGCATATTTTGCTGCGTGGTTATGAGAGTGCTAAAATGATCTCATGACTCCTGGGAAAAATCAAGGAATGGCTCTATATATAGAGACCTAATAACGCTAATTGATTCCAAAATTTAATTCGAAAAGTTATTCTATTGAGATTGCATTTTGATTGTCTTTTTCAATGTCTGTAAGAAATACCTGATGTTTTCAGATGATATTTCGGGAAAAATATACTGCGCTCCAATCGCAAGAATCTCATGATTACACGAATTCACGTGATAGAATATAATTGGTTGATTTCTGTCTCTGTTCGCTTTCGGTTTTTTAAAATTTCAATTCGCTGAACAGTTCAATTTAGATCGCATGTCTCCATGAATAACTTGCTCGCTGCAGGACTGGGTAATATTGTGAGATTAAAAAATCAGCATATTTTGCTGCGTGGTTATAGGAGTGCTAAAATGATCTCATGACTCCTGGGAAAAATCACGGAATGGCTAAATATATAGACATAATAACGTTAACTGACTTGAAAATTTAATTTGAAAAACTATTCTATTAAGATTGCATTTTGATTGATGTTTTCAATTTCTGTAAGAAATACCTGATGTCTTCAGATGATATTTCGGGAAAAATATACTGCGCCCCAATCGCAAGAATCTCATGATTACACGAATTCACGTGATAGAATATAATTGGTTGATTTCTGTCTCTGTTCGCTTTCGGTTTTTTAAAATTTCAATTAGCTGAATAGTTCAATTTGGATCGCATGTATCCATGGATAGCCTGCTCGCTGCAAGACTGGGTAATATTGCGAAATTGAAAAATTAGCATATTTTGCTGCGTAGTCATAAGAGTGCTAAAATGATCTCATGACTCCTGGGAACAATCAAGGAATAGCTCTATATATTGACATTATAATCTTAATTGATTTGAAAATTTAATTCGAAGAGTTATTCGATTGAGATTGCATTTTGATTGTTGTTTTCAATGTCTGTAAAAAATACCTGATGTCATCAGATGATATTTCGAGGAAAATATACTGCGCCCCAATCGCAAGAATTTCATGATTACACGATTTAACGTAATAGAATACAATAGGTTGATTTCTGTCTATGTTCGCTTTCGGTTTTTAAAAAATTTCAATTGGCTGAGCAGTTCAATTTAGATCGCATGTATTCATGAATAACTTGCTCGCTGCAGGACTGGATAATATTTAGAGATTAAAAAATCAGCATATTTTGCTGCGTGGTTGTATGAGTGCTAAAATGATCTCATGACTCCTGGGAAAAATCAAGGAATGGCTCTATATATAGACCTAATAACGTTAATTGATTCCAAAATTTAATTCGAAAAGTTATTCTATTGAGATTTTATTTTGATTGATGTTTTCAATCTCTGTAAGAAATACCTGATGTCTTCAGATGATATTTTGGAAAAAATATACTGCGCCCCAATCGCAAGAATCTCATGATTACACGAATTCATGTAATAGAATATGAGAGGTTGATTTCTATCTCTGTTCGCTTTCGGTTATTAAAAATTTCAATTGGCTAAATAGTTCAATTGAGATCGCATGTATTCATGAATAGCCTGCTCGCTGCAGGACTGGGTAATATTGCGAAATTGAAAAATAAGCATATTTTGCTGCGTGGTTATGATAGTGCTAAAATGATCTCATGACTCCTGGGAAAAATCAAGGAATGGCTCTATATATTATCATAATAACCTTAATTGATTTGAAAATTTAATTCGAAAAGTTATTTTAATAAGATTGCATTTTAATTGTTGTTTTCAATGTCTGTAAGAAGTTTCTGATGTCTGTAGCGGATATTTCGGGAAAAATATACTGCGCCTCAATCGCAAGAATCTCATGATTACACGAATTCATGTAATAGAATATGAGAGGTTGATTTCTGTCTCTGTTCGCTTTCGGTTTTTTAAAATTTCAATTGGCTGAATAGTTCAATTTAGATCGCATGTATTCATGGATAACTTGCTTGCTGCAGGACTGGGTAATATTGTGAGATTAAAAAATCAGCATATTTTGCTGCGTGGTTATAAAAGTGCTAAAATGATTTCATGACTCCTGGGAAAAATCAAGGAATGGCTCTATATATTGACATAATAACCTTAATTGATTTGAAAATTCAATTCGAAAAGTTATTCCATTGAGATTGCATTTTGATTGTCTTTTTCAATGTCTGTAAGAAATACCTGATGTCTTCAGATGATATTTCGTGAAAAATATACCGCGCCCCAATCGCAAGAATCTCATGATTACACGAATTCACGTGATAGAATATAATAGGTTGATGTCTGTCTCTGTTCGCTTTCGGTTTTTTAAAATTTCAATTGGCTGAATAGTTTAATTGCGATCGCATGTATTCATGGATAGCCTGCTCGCTGCAGGACTGGGTAATATTGCGAAAATGAAAAATTAGCATATTTTGCAGCGTGGTTATGATAGTGCTAAAATGATCTCATGACTCCTAAGAAAAATCAAGGAATGGCTCCTTATATTATCATAATAAACTTAATTGATTTGAAAATTTAATTTGAAAAGTTATTTTATTAAGATTGCATTTTGATTGTTGTTTTCAATGTCTGTAAGAAGTACCTGATGTCTTTAGCGGATATTTAGGGAACAATATACTGCGCCTCAATCGCAAGAATCTCATGATTACACGAATTCATGTAATAGAATATGAGAGGTTGATTTCTGTCTCTGTTCGCTTTCGGTTTTTAAAAATTTCAATTGGCTGAATAGTTCAATTTAGATCGCATGTATTCATGGATAACTTGCTCGCTGCAGGACTGGGTAATATTGTGAGATTAAAAAATCAGCATATTTTGCTGCGTGGTTATAAGAGTGCTAAAATGATCTCATGACTCCTGGGAAAAATTAAGGAATGGCTCTATATATTGACATAATAACCTTAAATGATTTGAAAATTCAATTTGAAAAACTATTCCAATGAGATTGCATTTTGATTGATGTTTTCAATGTCTGTAAGAAATACCTGATGTCTTCAGATGATATTTCGGGAAAAATATACTGCGCCCCAATCGCAAGAATCTCATGATTACACGAATTCATGTAATAGTATAAGAGAGGTTGATTTCTGTCTCTGTTCGCTTTCGGTTTTTTTAAATTTCAATTGGCTGCATAGTTCAATTTAGATCGCATGTATTAATGGATAGCCTGCTCGCTGCAGGACTAGGTAATATTGCGAAATCGAAAAATTAACATATTTAGCTGCGTGGTTATAAGAGTGCTAAATTGATCTCATGACGCCTGGGAAAAATCAAGGAATGGCTCTATATATTGACATAATAACCTTAATAGTTTTGAAAATTCAATTCAAAAAGTTATTCGATTGAGATTGCATTTTGATTGTTGTTTTCAATGTCTGTAAGAAGTACGTGATGTCTTTAGCGGATATTTCGGGAAAAATATACTGCGCCTCAATCGCAAGAATTTCATGATTACACGAATTCATGTAATAGAATATGAGAGGTTGATATCTGTCTCTGTACGCTTTCGGTTTTTTAAAATTTCAATTGGCTGAATAGTTTAATTTAGATCGCATGTCTTCATGAATAACTTGCTCGCTGCAGGACTGGGTAATATTGTGAGATTAAAAAATCAGCATATTTTGCTGCGTGGTTATAGGAGTGCTAAAATGATCTCATGACTCCTGGGAAAAATCAAGGAATGGCTCAATATATTGACATAATAACGTTAACTGACTTGAAAATTTAATTTGAAAAACTATTCTATTAAGATTGCATTTTGATTGATGTTTTCAATTTCTGTAAGAAATACCTGATGTCTTCAGATGATATTTCGGGAAAAATATACTGCGCCCCAATCGCAAGAATCTCATGATTACACGAATTCACGTGATAGAATATAATAGGTTGATTTCTGTCTTTGTTCGCTTTCGTTTTTTTAAAATTTTAATTGGCTGAATAGTTCAATTTAGATCGCATGTATTCATGGATAACCTGCCCGCTACAGGACTTGGTAATATTGCAAAATTTAAAAAGCAGCATATTTTGCTGCGTGGTTACCAGAGTGCTGAAACAAATTCATGACTCCTGGGGGAAATCAAGGAGTAGCTCTATACCTTGACACAATAACGTTAATTGATTTGAAAATTTAATTTGAAAAACTATTCTATTGAGATTGCATTTTGATTAATGTTTTCAAATTCTGTAAGAAATACCCGATGTCTTCAGATGATATTTCGGGAAAAATATACTGCGCCCGAATCGCAAGAATCTCATGATTACACGAATTCACGTAATAGAATATAAGAGGTTGATGTCTGTCTCTTTTCGCTTCCGGTTTTCTAAAATTTCAATTTGCTGAATAGTTTAATTTAGATCGCATGTATTCATGGATAGCCTGCTCACTGCAGGACTGAGTAATATTGCGAAATTGAAAAATTAGCATATATTGCTGCGTGGTTATAGGAGTGCTAAAATGATCTCATGACTCCCGGGGAAAATCAAGGAATGGCTCTATATATTGACATAATAACGTGAATTGATTTAAAAATTCAATTCGAAAAGTTATTCGATTTAGATTGCATTTTGATTGTTGTTTTCAATGTCTGTAAAAAATACCTGATGTCATCGGATGATATTTCGAGGAAAATGTACTGCGCCCCAATCGCAAGAATTTCAAAATTACACGAATTCACGTGATAGAATATAAGAGGTTGATTTCCGTATCTATTCGCTTTCGGTTATTTAAAATTTTAATTCGCTGAATAGTTTAATTTAGATCGCCAGTATTCATGGATAACCTGCCCGCTACAGGACTGGGTAATATTGTGAGATTGAAAAATCAGCATTTTTTGCTGCGTGGTTATAGGAGTGCTAAAATGATCTCATGACTCCCGGGGAAAATCAAGGAATGGCTCTATATATTGACATAATAACGTGAATTGATTTAAAAATTCAATTCGAAAAGTTATTTGATTGAGATTGCATTTTGATTGTTGTTTTCAATGTCTGTAAAAAATACCTGATGTCATCAGATGATATTTCGAGGAAAATATACTGCGCCCCAATCGCAAGAATTTCATGATTACACGAATTCACGTGATAGAATATGAGAGGTTGATTTCCGTATCTTTTCGCTTTCTGTTATTTAAATATTTATTCGCTGAATAGTTAAATTTAGATCGCAAGTATTCATGGATAACCTGCCCGCTACTGAACTTGGTAATATTGCAAAATTGAAAAATCAGCATATTTTGCTGCGTGGTTACGAGAGTGCTGAACCAAGTTCATGACTCCTGGGAAAAATCAAGGAGTAGCTCTATACCTTGACATAATAACGTTGATTGATTTGAAAATTTAATTCGAAAAGTTATTTTATTGAGATTGCATTTGGATTGTTGTTTTCAATGTCTGTAAGGAGTACCTGATGTCTTTAGCGGATATTTCGGGAAAAATATACTGCGCCTCAATCGCAAGAATCTCATGAGTACACGAATTCATGTAATAGAATATAAGAGGTCGATTTCTGTCTCTGTTCGCTTTCGGTTTTTAAAAATTCAATTCGCTGAACAGTTTTATTTAGATCGCATGTATTCATGAATAACTTGCTCGCTGCAGGACTAGGTAATAGTGTGAGATTCAAAAATCAGCATATTTTGCTGCGTTGTTATAGGAGTGCTAAAATGATCTTATGACTCCTGGGAAAAATCAAGGAATAGCTCTATATATTGACATAATACCGTTAACTGATTTGAAAATTCAATTTGAAAAACTATCCTATTGAGATTGCATTATGATTGATGTTTTCAATTTCTGTAAGAAATACCTGATGTCTTCAGATGATATTTCGGGAAAAATATACTGCGCCTCAATCGCAAGAATCTCATGATAACACGAATTCATGTAATAGAATATGAGAGGTTGATTTCTGTCTCTGTTCGCTTTTGGTTTTTTAAAATTTCAATCGGCTAAATAGTTCAATTGAGATTGCATGTATTCATTGATAACCTGCTCGCTGCAGGACTGGGTAAGATTGAGAGATTGAAAAATCAGCATATTTTGCTGCGTGGTTATGAAAGTGCTAAAATGATCTCATGACTCCTGGGAAAAATCAAGGAATGGCTCTATATATAGAGACCTAATAACGCTCATTGATTCCGAAATTTAATTCGAAAAGTTATTCTATTAAGATTGCATTTTGATTGATGTTTTTAATTTCTGTAAGAAATACCTGATGTCTTCAGATGATATTTCGGGAAAAATATACTGCGCCCCAATCGCAAGAATCTCATGATTACACGAATTCACGTGATAGAATATAATTGGTTGATTTCTGTCTCTGTTCGCTTTCGGTTTTTTAAAATTTCAATTAGCTGAATAGTTCAATTTGGATCGCATGTATCCATGGATAGCCTGCTCGCTGCAAGACTGGGTAATATTGCGAAATTGAAAAATTAGCATATTTTGCTGCGTAGTCATAAGAGTGCTAAAATGATCTCATGACTCCTGGGAACAATCAAGGAATAGCTCTATATATTGACATTATAACCTTAATTGATTTGAAAATTTAATTCGAAGAGTTATTCGATTGAGATTGCATTTTGATTGTTGTTTTCAATGTCTGTAAAAAATACCTGATGTCATCAGATGATATTTCGAGGAAAATATACTGCGCCCCAATCGCAAGAATTTCATGATTACACGATTTAACGTGATAGAATATAATAGGTTGATTTCTGTCTATGTTCGCTTTCGGTTGTTAAAAAATTTCAATTGGCTGAACAGTTCAATTTAGATCGCATGTATTCATGAATAACTTGCTCGCTGCAGGACTGGGTAATATTTAGAGATTAAAAAATCAGCATATTTTGCTGCGTGGTTGTATGAGTGCTAAAATGATCTCATGACTCCTGGGAAAAATCAAGGAATGGCTCAATATATTGACATAATAACGTTAACTGACTTGAAAATTTAATTTGAAAAACTATTCTATTGAGATTGCATTTTGATTAATGTTTTCAAATTCTGTAAGAAATACCTGATGTCTTCAGATGATATTTCGGGAAAAATATACTGCGCCCGAATCGCAAGAATCTCATGATTACACGAATTCACGTAATAGAATATAAGAGGTTGATGTCTGTCTCTTTTCGCTTCTGGTTTTCTAAAATTTCAATTGGCTGAATAGTTTAATTTAGATCGCATGTATTCATGGATAGCCTGCTCACTGCAGGACTCAGTAATATTGCGAAATTGAAAAATTAGCATATATTGCTGCGTGGTTATAGGAGTGCTAAAATGATCTCATGACTCCCGGGGAAAATCAAGGAATGGCTCTATATATTGACATAATAACGTGAATTGATTTAAAAATTCAATTCGAAAAGTTATTCGATTGAGATTGCATTTTGATTGTTGTTTTCAATGTCTGTAAAAAATACCTGATGTCATCGGATGATATTTCGAGGAAAATGTACTGCGCCCCAATCGCAAGAATTTCATGATTACACGAATTCACGTGATAGAATATGAGAGGTTGATTTCCGTATCTTTTCGCTTTCTGTTATTTAAATATTTATTCGCTGAATAGTTAAATTTAGATCGCAAGTATTCATGGATAACCTGCCCGCTACAGAACTTGGTCATATTGCAAAATTGAAAAATCAGCATATTTTGCTGCGTGGTTACGAGAGTGCTGAACCAAGTTCATGACTCCTGGGAAAAATCAAGAAGTAGCTCTATACCTTGACATAATAACGTTGATTGATTTGAAAATTTAATTCGAAAAGTTATTTTATTGAGATTGCATTTGGATTGTTGTTTTCAATGTCTGTAAAAAATACCTGATGTCATCAGATGATATTTCGAGGAAAAAATACTGCGCCCCAATCGCAAGAATTTCATGATTACACGATTTAACGTGATAGAATATAATAGGTTGATTTCTGTCTATGTTCGCTTTCGGTTGTTAAAAAATTTCAATTGGCTGAACAGTTCAATTTAGATCGCATGTATTCATGAATAACTTGCTCGCTGCAGGACTGGGTAATATTTAGAGATTAAAAAATCAGCATATTTTGCTGCGTGGTTGTATGAGTGCTAAAATGATCTCATGACTCCTGGGAAAAATCAAGGAATGGCTCAATATATTGACATAATAACGTTAACTGACTTGAAAATTTAATTTGAAAAACTATTCTATTGATATTGCATTTTGATTGATGTTTTCAATTTCTGTAAGAAATACTTGATGTCTTCAGATGATATTTCGGGAAAAATATACTGCGCCCCAATAGCAAGGATCTCATAATTACACGAATTCACGTGATAGAATATAATAGGTTGATTTCTGTCTTTGTTCGCTTTCGGTTTTTGAAAATTTCAATTGGCTGAATAGTTCAATTAAGATCGCATGTATTCATGGATAGCCTGCTCGCTGCAGAACTGGGTAATATTGCGAAATTGAAAAATCAGCATATTTTGCTGCGTAGTTATAGGAGTGCTGAAATGATCTCATGACTCCCGGGGAAAATCAAGGAATGGCTCTATATATTGACATAATAACGTTAATTGATTTGAAAATTCAATTCGAAAAGTTATTCGATTGAGATTGCATTTTGATTGTTGTTGTCAATGTCTGTAAAAAATACCTGATGTCATCAGATGATATTTCGAGGAAAAAATACTGCGCCCCAATCGCAAGAATTTCATGATTACACGAATTTACGTGATAGAATATAAGAGGTTGATTTCCGTATCTATTCGCTTTCGGTTATTTTAAATTTTAATTCGCTGAATAGTTTAATTTAGATCGCAAGTATTCATGGATAACCTGCCCGCTACAGGACTGGGTAATATTGTGAGATTGAAAAATCAGCATTTTTTGCTGCGTGGTTATAGGAGTGCTAAAATGATCTCATGACTCCCGGGGAAAATCAAGGAATTGCTCTATATATTGACATAATAACGTTAATTGATTTGAAAATTCAATTCGAAAAGTTATTCGATTGAGATTGCTTTTTGATTGTTGTTTTCAATGTCTGTAAAAAATACCTGATGTCATCAGATGATATTTCGAGGAAAATATACTGCGCCCCAATCGCAAGAATTTAATGATTACACGAATTCACGTGATAGAATATGAGAGGTTGATTTCCGTATCTTTTCGCTTTCTGTTATTTAAATATTAATTCGCTGAATAGTTAAATTTAGATCGCAAGTATTCATGGATAACCTGCCTGCTACAGAACTTGGTAATATTGCAAAATTGAAAAATCAGCATATTTTGCTGCGTGGTTACGAGAGTGCTGAACCAAGTTCATGACTCCTGGGAAAAATCAAGGAGTAGCTCTATACCTTGACATAATAACGTTAATTGATTTGAAAATTTAATTCGAAAAGTTATTTTATTGAGATTGCATTTGGATTGTTGTTTTCAATGTCTGTAAGAAGTACCTGATGTCTTTAGCAGATATTTCGGGAAAAATATACTGCGCCTCAATCGCAAGAATCTCATGAGTACACGAATTCATGTAATAGAATATGAGACGTTGATTTCTGTCTCTGTTCGCTTTCGGTTTTTAAAAATTCAATTCGCTGAACAGTTTAATTTAGATCGCATGTATTCATGAATAACTTGCTCGCTGCAGGACTAGGTAATAGTGTGAGATTCAAAAATCAGCATATTTTGCTGCGTTGTTATAGGAGTGCTAAAATGATCTTATGACTCCTGGGAAAAATCAAGGAATGGCTCTATATATTGACATAATAACGTTAACTGATTTGAGAATTCAATTTGAAAAACTATTCTATTGAGATTGCATTATGATTGATGTTTTCAATTTCTGTAAGAAATACCTGATGTCTTCAGATGATATTTCGGGAAAAATATACTGCGCCTCAATCGCAAGAATCTCATGATTACACGAATTCATGTAATAGAATATGAGAGGTTGATTTCTGTCTCTGTTCGCTAACGGTTATTTAAAATTTCAATTGGCTAAATAGTTCAATTGAGATTGCATGTATTCATTCATAACCTGCTCCCTGCAGGACTGGGTAAGATTGTGAGATTGAAAAATCAGCATATTTTGCTGCGTGGTTATGAGAGTGCTAAAATGATCTCATGACTCCTGGGAAAAATCAAGGAATAGCTCTATATATAGAGACCTAATAACGTTAATTGATTCCAAAATTTAATTCGAAAAGTTATTCTATTGAGATTGCATTTTGATTGTCTTTTTCAATGTCTGTAAGAAATACCTGATGTTTTCAGATGATATTTCGGGAAAAATATACTGCGCCCCAATCGCAAGAATCTCATGATTACACGAATTCACGTGATAGAATATAATTGGTTGATTTCTGTCTCTGTTCGCTTTCGGTTTTTTAAAATTTTAATTAGCTGAATAGTTCAATTTAGATCGCATGTATTCATGGATAACCTGCCCGCTACAGGACTTGGTAATATTGCAAAATTTAAAAAGCAGCATATTTTGCTGCGTGGTTACCAGAGTGCTGAAACAAATTCATGACTCCTGGGAGAAATCAAGGAGTAGCTCTATACCTTGACACAATAACGTTAATTGATTTGAAAATTGAATTCGAAAAGTTATTTTATTGAGATTGCATTTTGATCGTTGTTTTCAATGTCTGTAAGAAGTACCTGATGTCTTTAGCGGATATTGCGGAAAAAATATACTGCGCCTCAATCGCAAGAATCTCATGATTACACGATTTCATGTAATAGAATATGAGAGGTTGATTTCTGTCTCTGTTCGCTTTCGGTTTTTTAAAATTTCAATTGGCTGAATAGTTCAATTGAGATCGCACGTATTCATTGATAACCTGCTCGCTGCAGGACTGGGTAAGATTGTGAGATTGAAAAATCAGCATATTTTGCTGCGTGGTTATGAGAGTGCTTAAATGATCTCATGACTCCTGGGAAAAATCAAGGAATAGCTCTATATATAGAGACTTAATAACGTTAATTGATTCCAAAATTTAATTCGAAAAGTTATTCTATTGAGATTGCATTTTGATTGTCTTTTTAAATGTCTGTAAGAAATACCTGATGTCTTCAAATGATATTTCGGGAAAAATATACTGCGCCCCAATCGCTAGAATCTCATGATTACACGAATTCACGTGATAGAATATCATAGGTTGATTTCTGTCTCTGTTCGCTTTCGGTTTTTTAAAATTTCAATTAGCTGAATAGTTCAATTTGGATCGCATGTATCCATGGATAGCCTGCTCGCTGCAAGACTAGGTAATATTGCGAAATTGAAAAATTAGCATATTTTGCTGCGTAGTCATAAGAGTGCTAAAATGATCTCTTGACTCCTGGGAACAATCAAGGAATAGCTCTATATATTGACATTATAACCTTAATTGATTTGAAAATTTAATTCGAAGAGTTATTCGATTGAGATTGCATTTTGATTGTTGTTTTCAATGTCTGTAAAAAATACCTGATGTCATCAGATGATATTTCGAGGAAAATATACTGCGCTCCAATCGCAAGAATTTCATGATTACACGAAGTCACGTGATAGAATATAAGAGGTTGATTTCTGTCTCTGTTCGCTTTCGGTTTTTTAAAATTTCAATTGGCTGAACAGTTCAATTCAGATCGCATGTATTCATGAATAACTTGCTCGCTGCAGGACTGGGTAATATTGTGAGATTAAAAAATCAGCATATTTTGCTGCGTGGTTGTAGGAGTGCTAAAATGATCTCATGACTCCTGGGAAAAATCAAGGAGTAGCTCTATACCTTGACATAATATCGTTAATTGATTTGAAAATTTAATTCGAAAAGTTATTTTATTGAGATTGCATTTTGATTGTTGTTTTCCATGTCTGTAAGAAGTACCTGATGTCTTTAGCGGATATTTCGGGAAAAATATACTGCGCCCCAATCGCAAGAATCTCATGATTACACGAATTCACGTGATAGAATATAAAAGGTTGATTTCTGTCTCTGTTCGCTTTCGGTTTTTTAAAATTTCAATTCGCTGAACAGTTCAATTTAGATCGCATGTCTTCATGAATAACTTGCTCGCTGCAGGACTGGGTAATATTGTGAGATTAAATAATCAGCATACTTTGCTGCGTGGTTATAGGAGTGCTTAAATGATCTCATGACTCCTGGGAAAAATCAAGGAATGGCTCAATATATTGACATAATAACGTTAACTGACTTGAAAATTTAATTTGAAAAATTATTCTATTGAGATTGGATTTTGATTAATGTTTTCAAATTCTGTAAGAAATACCTGATGTCTTCAGATGATATTTCGGGAAAAATATACTGCGCCCGAATCGCAAGAATCTCATGATTACACGAATTCACGTAATAGAATATAAGAGGTTGATGTCTGTCTTTTTTCGCTTCCGGTTTTCTAAAATTTCAATTAGCTGAATAGTTTAATTTAGATCGCATGTATTCATGGATAGCCTGCTCACTGCAGGACTGAGTAATATTGCGAAATTGAAAAATTAGCATATATTGCTGCGTGGTTATAGGAGTGCTAAAATGATCTCATGACTCCCGGGGAAAATCAAGGAATGGCTCTATATATTGACATAATAACGTGAATTGATTTGAAAATTTAATTCGAAAAGTTATTTTATTGAGATTGCATTTGGATTGTTGTTTTCAATGTCTGTAAGAAGTACCTGATGTCTTTAGCAGATATTTCGGGAAAAATATACTGCGCCTCAATCGCAAGAATCTCATGAGTACACGAATTCATGTAATAGAATATGAGACGTTGATTTCTGTCTCTGTTCGCTTTCGGTTTTTAAAAATTCAATTCGCTGAACAGTTTAATTTAGATCGCATGTATTCATGAATAACTTGCTCGCTGCAGGACTAGGTAATAGTGTGAGATTCAAAAATCAGCATATTTTGCTGCGTTGTTATAGGAGTGCTAAAATGATCTTATGACTCCTGGGAAAAATCAAGGAATGGCTCTATATATTGACATAATAACGTTAACTGATTTGAGAATTCAATTTGAAAAACTATTCTATTGAGATTGCATTATGATTGATGTTTTCAATTTCTGTAAGAAATACCTGATGTCTTCAGATGATATTTCGGGAAAAATATACTGCGCCTCAATCGCAAGAATCTCATGATTACACGAATTCATGTAATAGAATATGAGAGGTTGATTTCTGTCTCTGTTCGCTAACGGTTATTTAAAATTTCAATTGGCTAAATAGTTCAATTGAGATTGCATGTATTCATTCATAACCTGCTCCCTGCAGGACTGGGTAAGATTGTGAGATTGAAAAATCAGCATATTTTGCTGCGTGGTTATGAGAGTGCTAAAATGATCTCATGACTCCTGGGAAAAATCAAGGAATAGCTCTATATATAGAGACCTAATAACGTTAATTGATTCCAAAATTTAATTCGAAAAGTTATTCTATTGAGATTGCATTTTGATTGTCTTTTTCAATGTCTGTAAGAAATACCTGATGTTTTCAGATGATATTTCGGGAAAAATATACTGCGCCCCAATCGCAAGAATCTCATGATTACACGAATTCACGTGATAGAATATAATTGGTTGATTTCTGTCTCTGTTCGCTTTCGGTTTTTTAAAATTTTAATTAGCTGAATAGTTCAATTTAGATCGCATGTATTCATGGATAACCTGCCCGCTACAGGACTTGGTAATATTGCAAAATTTAAAAAGCAGCATATTTTGCTGCGTGGTTACCAGAGTGCTGAAACAAATTCATGACTCCTGGGAGAAATCAAGGAGTAGCTCTATACCTTGACACAATAACGTTAATTGATTTGAAAATTGAATTCGAAAAGTTATTTTATTGAGATTGCATTTTGATCGTTGTTTTCAATGTCTGTAAGAAGTACCTGATGTCTTTAGCGGATATTGCGGAAAAAATATACTGCGCCTCAATCGCAAGAATCTCATGATTACACGATTTCATGTAATAGAATATGAGAGGTTGATTTCTGTCTCTGTTCGCTTTCGGTTTTTTAAAATTTCAATTGGCTAAATAGTTCAATTGAGATCGCACGTATTCATTGATAACCTGCTCGCTGCAGGACTGGGTAAGATTGTGAGATTGAAAAATCAGCATATTTTGCTGCGTGGTTATGAGAGTGCTTAAATGATCTCATGACTCCTGGGAAAAATCAAGGAATAGCTCTATATATAGAGACTTAATAACGTTAATTGATTCCAAAATTTAATTCGAAAAGTTATTCTATTGAGATTGCATTTTGATTGTCTTTTTAAATGTCTGTAAGAAATACCTGATGTCTTCAAATGATATTTCGGGAAAAATATACTGCGCCCCAATCGCTAGAATCTCATGATTACACGAATTCACGTGATAGAATATCATAGGTTGATTTCTGTCTCTGTTCGCTTTCGGTTTTTTAAAATTTCAATTAGCTGAATAGTTCAATTTGGATCGCATGTATCCATGGATAGCCTGCTCGCTGCAAGACTAGGTAATATTGCGAAATTGAAAAATTAGCATATTTTGCTGCGTAGTCATAAGAGTGCTAAAATGATCTCTTGACTCCTGGGAACAATCAAGGAATAGCTCTATATATTGACATTATAACCTTAATTGATTTGAAAATTTAATTCGAAGAGTTATTCGATTGAGATTGCATTTTGATTGTTGTTTTCAATGTCTGTAAAAAATACCTGATGTCATCAGATGATATTTCGAGGAAAATATACTGCGCTCCAATCGCAAGAATTTCATGATTACACGAAGTCACGTGATAGAATATAAGAGGTTGATTTCTGTCTCTGTTCGCTTTCGGTTTTTTAAAATTTCAATTGGCTGAACAGTTCAATTTAGATCGCATGTATTCATGAATAACTTGCTCGCTGCAGGACTGGGTAATATTGTGAGATTAAAAAATCAGCATATTTTGCTGCGTGGTTGTAGGAGTGCTAAAATGATCTCATGACTCCTGGGAAAAATCAAGGAGTAGCTCTATACCTTGACATAATATCGTTAATTGATTTGAAAATTTAATTCGAAAAGTTATTTTATTGAGATTGCATTTTGATTGTTGTTTTCCATGTCTGTAAGAAGTACCTGATGTCTTTAGCGGATATTTCGGGAAAAATATACTGCGCCCCAATCGCAAGAATCTCATGATTACACGAATTCACGTGATAGAATATAAAAGGTTGATTTCTGTCTCTGTTCGCTTTCGGTTTTTTAAAATTTCAATTCGCTGAACAGTTCAATTTAGATCGCATGTCTTCATGAATAACTTGCTCGCTGCAGGACTGGGTAATATTGTGAGATTAAATAATCAGCATACTTTGCTGCGTGGTTATAGGAGTGCTTAAATGATCTCATGACTCCTGGGAAAAATCAAGGAATGGCTCAATATATTGACATAATAACGTTAACTGACTTGAAAATTTAATTTGAAAAATTATTCTATTGAGATTGGATTTTGATTAATGTTTTCAAATTCTGTAAGAAATACCTGATGTCTTCAGATGATATTTCGGGAAAAATATACTGCGCCCGAATCGCAAGAATCTCATGATTACACGAATTCACGTAATAGAATATAAGAGGTTGATGTCTGTCTTTTTTCGCTTCCGGTTTTCTAAAATTTCAATTAGCTGAATAGTTTAATTTAGATCGCATGTATTCATGGATAGCCTGCTCACTGCAGGACTGAGTAATATTGCGAAATTGAAAAATTAGCATATATTGCTGCGTGGTTATAGGAGTGCTAAAATGATCTCATGACTCCCGGGGAAAATCAAGGAATGGCTCTATATATTGACATAATAACGTGAATTGATTTAAAAATTCAATTCGAAAAGTTATTCGATTGAGATTGCATTTTGATTGTTGTTTTCAATGTCTGTAAAAAATACCTGATGTCATCGGATGATATTTCGAGGAAAATGTACTGCGCCCCAATCGCAAGAATTTCATGATTACACGAATTCACGTGATAGAATATAAGAGGTTGATTTCCGTATCTATTCGCTTTCGGTTATTTAAAATTTTAATTCGCTGAATAGTTTAATTTAGATCGCAAGTATTCATGGATAACCTGCCCGCTACAGGACTGGGTAATATTGTGAGATTGAAAAATCAGCATTTTTTGCTGCGTGGTTATAGGAGTGCTAAAATGATCTCATGACTCCCGGGGAAAATCAAGGAATTGCTCTATATATTGACATAATAACGTTAATTGATTTGAAAATTCAATTCGAAAAGTTATTCGATTGAGATTGCATTTTGATTGTTGTTTTCAATGTCTGTAAAAAATACCTGATGTCATCAGATGATATTCCGAGGAAAATATACTGCGCCCCAATCGCAAGAATTTCATGATTACACGAATTCACGTGATAGAATATGAGAGGTTGATTTCCGTATCTTTTCGCTTTCTGTTATTTAAATATTTATTCGCTGAATAGTTAAATTTAGATCGCAAGTATTCATGGATAACCTGCCCGCTACAGAACTTGGTAATATTGCAAAATTGAAAAATCAGCATATTTTGCTGCGTGGTTACGAGAGTGCTGAACCAAGTTCATGACTCCTGGGAAAAATCAAGGAGTAGCTCTATACCTTGACATAATAACGTTGATTGATTTGAAAATTTAATTCGAAAAGTTATTTTATTGAGATTGCATTTGGATTGTTGTTTTCAATGTCTGTAAGAAGTACCTGATGTCTTTAGCGGATATTTCGGGAAAAATATACTGCGCCTCAATCGCAAGAATCTCATGAGTACACGAATTCATGTAATAGAATATGAGAGGTTGATTTCTGTCTCTGTTCGCTTTCGGTTTTTAAAAATTCAATTCGCTGAACAGTTTAATTTAGATCGCATGTATTCATGAATAACTTGCTCGCTGCAGGACTAGGTAATAGTGTGAGATTCAAAAATCAGCATATTTTGCTGCGTTGTTATAGGAGTGCTAAAATGATCTCATGACTCCTGGGGAAAATCAAGGAATGGCTCTATATATTGACATAATAACGTTAATTGATTTGAAAATTCAATTCGAAAAGTTATTCGATTAAGATTGCATTTTGATTGTTGTTTTCAATGTCTGTAAAAAATACCTGATGTCATCAGATGATATTTCGAGGAAAAAATACTGCGCCCCAATCGCAAGAATTTCATGATAACACGAATTCACGTGATAGAATATAAAAGGTTGATTTCCGTATCTATTCGCTTTCGGTTAGTTAAAATTTTAATTCGCTGAATAGTTAAATTTAGATCGCAAGTATTCATGGATAACCTGCCCGCTACAGAACTTGGTAATATTGCAAAATTGAAAAATCAGCATATTTTGCTGCGTGGTTACGACAATGCCGAACCAAATTCATGACTCCTGGGAAAAATCAAGGAGTAGCTCTATACCTTGACATAATAACGTTAATTGATTTGAACATTTAATTCGAAAAGTTATTTTATTGAGATTGCATTTTGATTGTTGTTTTCAATGTCTGTAAAAAATACCTGATGTCATCAGATGATATTTCGAGGAAAAAATACTGCGCCCCAATCGCAAGAATTTCATGATTACACGAATTCACGTGATAAAATATAAGAGGTTGATTTCCGTATCTATTCGCTTTCGGTTATTTAAAATTTTAATTCGCTGAATAGTTAAATTTAGATCGCAAGTATTTATGGATAACCTGCCCGCTACAGGTCTGGGTAATATTGTGAGCTTAAAAAATCAGCATTTTTTGCTGCGTGGTTATAGGAGTGCTGAAATGATCTCATGACTCCCGGGGAAAGTCAAGGAATTGCTCTATATATTTACATAATAACGTTAATTGATTTGAAAATTCAATTCAAAAAGTTATTCTATTGAGATTGCATTTTGATTGTCTTTTTCCATGTCTGTGAGAAATACCTGATGTCTTCAGATGATATTTCGTGAAAAATATACTGCGCCCCAATCGCAAGAATCTCATGATTACACGAATTCACGTGATAGAATATAATAGGTTGTTTTCTGTCTTTGTTCGCTTTCGGTTTTTTAAAATTTCAATTGGCTGAATAGTTCAATTTAGAACGCATGTATTTATGGATAGCCTGCTCGCTGCAGAACTGGGTAATATTGCGAAATTAAAAAATCAGCATATTTTGCTGCGTAGTTATAGGAGTGCTAAAATGATCTCATGACTCCCGGGGAAAATCAAGGAATGGCTCTATATATTGACATAAAAACCTTAATTGATTTGAAAATTCAATTCGAAAAGTTATTCGATTGAGATTGCATTTCGATTGTTGTTTTCAATGTCTGTAAGAAGTACCTGATGTCTTTAGCGGATATTTCAGAAAAAATATACTGCGCCTCAATCGCAAGAATTTCATGATTACACGAATTCATGTAATAGAATATGAGAGGTTGATTTCTGTCTCTGTTCGCTTTCGGTTTTCTAAAATTTCAATTCGCTGAACAGTTCAATTTAGATCGCATGTATTCATGAATAACTTGCTCGCTGCAGGACTGGGTAATATTGTGAGATTCAAAAATCAGCATATTTTGCTGCGTTGTTATAGGAGTGCTAAAATGATCTTATGACTCCTGGGAAAAATCAAGGAATGGCTCTATATATTGACATAATAACGTGAACTGATTTGAAAATTCAATTTGAAAAACTATTCTATTGATATTGCATTTTGATTGTTGTTTTCAATGTCTGTAAGAAGTACCTGATGTCTTTAGCGGATATTTCGGGAAAAATATACTGCGCCTCAATCGCAAGAATCTCATGATTCCACGAATTCATGTAAAAGAATATGAGAGGTTGATTTCTTCCTCTGTTCGCTTTCGGTTTTTTAAAATTTCAATTGGCTGAATAGTTCAATTTAGATCGCATGTATTCAAGGATAACCTGCTCGCTGCAGGACTGGGTAATATTGTGACATTGAAAAATCAGCATATTTTGCTGCGTGGTTATGAGAGTGCTAAAATGATCTCATGACTCCTGGGAAAAATCAAGGAATGGCTCTTTATATAGAGACCTAATAACGTTAATTGATTCCAAAATTGAATTCGAAAAGTTATTCTATTGAGATTGCATTTTGATTGTCTTTTTCAATGTCTGTAGGAAATACCTGATGTCTTCAGATGATATTTCGTGAAAAATATACTGCGCCCTAGTCGCAAGAATCTTATGATTACACGAATTCACGTGATAGAATATAATAGGTTGATTTCTGTCTCTGTTCGCTTTCGGTTTTTTAAAATTTGAATTAGCTGAATAGTTCAATTAAGATCGCATGTATTCATGGATAGCCTGCCCGCTACAGGACTTAGTAATATTGCAAATGTGAAAAATCAGCATATTTTGCTGCGTGGTTATAAGAGTGCTGAAACAAATTCATGACTCCTGGGAAAAATCAAGGAGTAGCTCTATACCTTAACATAATAACGTTAATTGATTTGAAAATTTCATTCGCAAAGTTATTTTATTGAGATTGCATTTTGATTGTTGTTTTCAATGTCTGTAAGAAGTACCTGATGTCTTTAGCGGATATTTCGGGAAAAATATACTGCGCCTCAATCGCAAGAATCTCATGATTACACTCATTCACGTGATAGAATATAATAGGTTGATTTCTGTCTCTGTTCGCTTTCGGTTTTTTGGAATTTCAATTGGCTCAATAGTTCAATTTAGATCGCATGTATTCATGGATAGCCTGCTCGCTGCAGGACTGGGTAATATTGCGAACTTGAAAAATTAGCATATTTGGCTGCGTGGTTATAGGAGTGCTAAAATGATCTCATGACTCCCGGGAAAAATCAAGAAATGCCTCTATATATTGACATAATAACTTTAATTGACTTAAAAATTCAATTTAAAAAACTATTCTATTGAGATTGCATTTTGATTGATGTTTTCAATTTCTGTAAGAAATACCTGATGTCATCAGACGATATTTCGAGGAAAATATACTGCGCCCTAATCGCAAGAATTTCATGATTACACGAATTCACGTGATAGAATATAATAGGTTGATTTCTGTCTTTGTTCGCTTTCGGTTTTTTAAAATTTCAATTGGATGCACAGTTCAATTCAGATCGCATGTATTTATGAATAACCTGCCTGCTACAGGACTTAGTAATATTGCGAAATTGAAATCAGCATATTTTGCTGCGTAGTTATAAGAGTGCTGAAACAAATTCATGACTCCTGGGAAAAATCAAGGAGTAGCTCGATACCTTGACATAATAACGTTAATTGATTTGAAAATTCAATTCGAAAAGTTATTCGATTGAGATTGCATTTTGATTGGTGTTTTCAATGTCTGTAAAAAATACCTGATGTCATCAGACGATATTTCGAGGAAAATATACTGCGCCCTAATCGCAAGAATTTTATGATTACACGAATTCACGTGATAGAATATAAGAGGTTGCTTTCCGTATCTATTCGCTTTCGGTTATTTCAAATTGGAATTCGCTGAATAGTTAAATTTAGATCGCAAGTATTAATGGATAACCTGCTCCGAACAGGACTTGGTAAGATCGCAAAATTGAAAAATTAGCATATTTTGCTGCGTGGTTATAAAAGTGCTGAAACAAATTCATGACTCCTGGGAAAAATCAAGAAGTAGCTCTATACCTTGACATAATAACGTTAATTGATTTGAAAATTTAATTCGAAAAGTTATTTTATTGAGATTGCATATTGATTGTTGTTTTCAATATCTGTAAGAAGTACCTGATGACTTCAGATGATATTTCGTGAAAAATATACTGCGCCCCAATCGCAAGAATCTCATGATTACACGAATTCACGTGATAGAATATAATAGGTTGATCTCTGTCTCTGTTCGCTTTCGGTTTTTTAAAATTTCAATTGGCTGCACAGTTCAATTCATATCGCATATATTTATGAATAATCTGCCCGCTACAGGACTTAGTAATATTGCAAAATTAAAAAATCAGCATATTTTGCTGCGTGGTTATAGGAGTGCTGAAACACATTCATGACTCCTGGGAAAAATCAAGGAGTAGCTCTATACCTTGACATAGTAACGTTCATTGATTTGAAAATTTGATTCGAAAAGTTATTCTATTGAGATTGAATTTTGATTGTCTTTTTCAATGTCTGTAAGATATACCTGATGTCTTCAGATGATATTTCGTGAAAAATATACTGCGCCTCAATCGCAAGAATCTCATGATTACCCGAATTCATGTAAGAGAATATGAGAGGTTGATTCCTGTCTCTGTTCGCTTTCGGTTCTTTAAAATTTCAATTGGCTGAACAGTTCAATTTAGATAGCATGTATTCATAAATAACTTGCTCGCTGCAGGACTGGGTAATGAGAGATTAAAAAATCAGCATATTTTGCTGCGTGGTTATAAGAGTGCTGGAACAAATTCTCGACTCCTGGGAAAAATCAAGGAGTAGCTCTATACTTTGACATAATAACGTTAATTGATTTGAAAATTAAATTCGAAAAGTTATTTCATCGAGATTGCATTTTGATTGTTGTTTTCAATGTCTGTAAGAAGTACCTGATGTCTTTAGCGGATATTTCGGGAAAAATATACTGCGCCTCAATCGCAAGAATCTCATGATTACCCGAATTCATGTAATAGAATATGAGAGGTGGATTTCTGTCTCTGTTCGCTTTCGGTTTTTTTAAATTTCAATTGGCTGAACAGTTCAATTTAGATAGCATGTATTCATGAATAACTTGCTCGCTGCAGGACTAGGTAATATTGTGAGATTAAAAAATCAGCGTATTTTGCTGCGTGGTTATAGGAGTGCTAAAATGATCTCATGACTCCTGGGAAAAATCAAGGAATGGTTCTATATATAGAGACCTAATAACGTTAATTGATACCAAAATTGAATTCGAAAAGTTATTCTATTCAGATTGCATTTTGATTGTCTTTTTCAATGTCTGTAAGAAATACCTGATGTCATTAGATGATATTTCGAGGAAAATATACTGCGCCCTAATCGCAAGAATCTCATGATTACACGAATTCACGTGATAGAATATAATAGGTTGATTTCTGTCTCTGTTCGCTTTCTGTTTTTTTAAATTTCAATTAGCTGAATAGTTCAATTTAGATCGCATGTATCCATGGATAGCCTGCTCGCTGCAAGACTGGGTAATATTGCGAAATTGAAAAATTAGCATATTTTGCTGCGTAGTCATAAGAGTGCTAAAATGATCTCATGACTCCTGGGAACAATCAAGGAATAGCTCTATATATTGACATTATAACCTTAATTGATTTGTAAATTTAATTCGAAGAGTTATTCGATTGAGATTGCATTTTGATTGTTGTTTTCAATGTCTGTAAAAAATACCTGATGTCTTTAGCGGATATTTAGGGAACAATATACTGCGCCTCAATCGCAAGAATCTCATGATTACACGAATTCATGTAATAGAATATGAGAGGTTGATTTCTGTCTCTGTTCGCTTTCGGTTTTTAAAAATTTCAATTGGCTGAATAGTTCAATTTAGATCGCATGTATTCATGGACAACTTGCTCGCTGCAGGACTAGGTAATATTGTGAGATTAAGAAATCAGCATATTTTGCTGCGTGGTTATAAGAGTGCTATAATGATCTCATGACTCCTGGGAAAAATCAAGGAATGGCTCTATATATTGACATAATAACCTTTAATGATTTGAAAATTCAATTTGAAAAACTATTCCATTGAGATTGCATTTTGATTGATGTTTTCAATGTCTGTAAGAAATACCTGATATCTTCAGATGATATTTCGTGAAAAATATACTGCGCCTCAATCGCAAGAATCTCATGATTACACGAATTCACGTGATAGAATATAATAGGTTGATGTCTGTCTCTGTTCGCTTTCGGTTTTCTGAAATTTCAATTGGCTGAATAGTTCAATTTAGATCGCATGTATTCATGGATAGCCTGCTCGCGGCAGGACTGGGTAATATTGCGAAATTGAAGAATTAGCATATTTTGCTGCGTGGTTATAGGAGTGCTAAAATAATCTCATCACTCCTGGGAAAAATCAAGGAATGGCTCTATATATTGACAAAATAACCTTAATTGATTTGAAAATTCAATTTGAAAAACTATTCCATTGAGATTGCATCTTGATTGATGTTTTCAATGTCTGTAAGAAATACCTGATGTCTTCAGATGATATTTCGTGAAAAATATACTGCGCCCCAATCGCAAGAATCTCATGATTACACGAATTCACGTGATAGAATATAATAGGTTGATGTCTGTCTCTGTTCGCTTTCGGTTTTCTAAAATTTCAATTGGCTGAATGGTTCAATTTAGATCGCATGTATTCATGGATAGCCTGCTCGCTGCAGGACTGGGTAATTTTACGAAATTGAAAAATAAGTATATTTTGCTCCGTGGTTATAGGAGTGCTAAAATGATCTCATGACTCCCGGGGAAAATCAAGGAATGGCTCTATATATTGACATAATAACGTTAATTGATTTAAAAATTCAATTCGAAAAGTTATTTCATTGAGATTGCATTTTGATTGTTGTTTTCAATGTCTGTAGAAAATACCTGATGTCATCAGATGATCTTTCGAGGAAAATATACCGCGCCCCAATCGCAAGAATTTCATGATAACACGAATTCACGTGATAGAATATAAGAGGTTGATTTCCGTATCTATTCGCTTTCGGTTATTAAAAATTTTAATTCGCTGATATTAAATTTAGATTGCAAGTATTTATGGATAACCTGCCCGCTACAGGACTTGGTAATATTGCAAAATTGAAAACTCAGCATATTTTGCTGCGTGGTTACAAAAGTGCTGAAACAAATTAATGACTCCTGGGAAAAATCAAGGAGTAGCTCTATACCTTGACACACATAACGCTAATTGATTTGAAAATTTAATTCGAAAAGTTATTTTATTGAGATTGCATTTTGATTGATGTTTTCAATGTCTGTAAGAAATACCTGATGTCTTAGGATGATATTTCGTGAAAAATATACTGCGCCCCAATCGCAAGAATCTCATGATTACACGAATTCACGTGATAGAATATGATAGGTTGATGTCTGTCTCTGTTCGCTTTCGGTTTTCTAAAATTCCAATTGGCTGGATAGTTCAATTTAGATCGCATGTATTCATGGATAGCCTGCTCGCTGCAGGACTGGGTAATATTGTGAGATTAAAAAATCAGCATATTTTGCTGCGTGGTTATAGGAGTGCTAAAATGATCTCATGACTCCTGGGAAAAGTCAAGGAATGGCTCTATATATAGACCTAATAACGTTAATTGATTCCAAAATTTAATTCGAAAAGTTATTCTCTTGAGATTTAATTTTGATTGATGTTTTCAATGTCTGTAAGAAATACCTGATGTCTTCAGATGATATTTCGGAAAAAATATACTGCGCCCCAATCGCAAGAATCTCATGATTACACGAATTCACGTGATAGAATATAATAGGTTGATGTCTGTCTCTGTTCGCTTTCGGTTTTCTAAAATTTTAATTGGCTGAATAGTTCAATTTAGATCGCATGTATTCATGGATAGCCTGCTCGCTGCAGGACTGGGTAATATTGCGAAATTGACTAATCAGCATATTTTGCTGCGTGGTTATAGGAGTGCTAAAATGATCCCATGACTCCTGGGAAAAATCAAGGAATGGCTCTATATATTGACATAATAACCTCAATTGATTTCAAAATTCAATTCGAAACGTTATTCGTTTGAGATTGCTTTTTGATTGTTGTTTTCTATGTCTGTAAGAAGTACCTGATGTCTTAAGCGGGTATTTCGGGAAAAATATACTGCGCCTTAATCGCAAGAATTTCATGATTACACGAATTCATGTAATAGAATATGAGAGGTTAATTTCTGTCTCTGTTCGCTATCGGTTTTTTAAAATTTCAATTGGCTAAACAGTTCAATTTAGATCGCATGTATTCATGAATAACTTGCTCGCTGCAGGACTGGGTAATATTGTGAGATCAAAAAATCAGCATATTTTGCTGCGTGGTTAGAAGAGTGCTAAAATGATCTCATGACTCCTGGGAAAAATCAAGGAATGGCTCTATATATTGACATAATAACCTTAACTGATTTGAAAATTCAATTTGAAAAACTATTCCATTGAGATTGCATTTTGATTGATGTTTTCAATGTCTGTAAGAAATACCTGATGTCTTCAGATGATATTTCGTGTAAAATATACTGCGCCCCAATCGCAAGAATCTCATGATTACACGAATTCACGTGATAGAATATAATAGGTTGATGTCTGTCTCTGTTCGCTTTCGGTTTTCTAAAATTTCAATTGGCTGAATAGTTCAATTTAGATCGCATGTATTCATGGATAGCCTGCTCGCTGCAGGACTGGGTAATATTGCGAAGTTAAAAAATGAGCATATTTTGCTGCGTGGTTATAGGAGTGCTAAAATGATCTCATGACTCCTGGGAAAAATCAAGGAATGGCTCTATATATTGACATAATAACGTTAATTGATTTCAAAATTCAATTCGAAAAGTTATTCGATTAAGATTGCATTTTGATTGTTGTTTTCAATGTCTGTAAAAAATACCTGATGTCATCAGATGATATTTCGAGGAAAAAATACTGCGCCCCAATCGCAAGAATTTCATGATTACACGAATTCACGTGATAGAATATAAGAGGTTGATTTCCGTATCTATTCGCTTTCGGTTAGTTAAAATTTTGATTCGCTGAATAGTTAAATTTAGATCGCAAGTATTCATGGATAACCTGCCCGCTACAGAACTTGGTAATATTGCAAAATTGAAAAATCAGCATATTTTGCTGCGTGGTTACGAGAATGCCGAACCAAATTCATGACTCCTGGGAAAAATCAAGGAGTAGCTCTATACCTTGACATAATAACGTTAATTGATTTGAAAATTTAATTCGAAAAGTTATTTTATTGAGATTGCATTTTGATTGTTGTTTTCAATGTCTGTAAAAAATACCTGATGTCATCAGATGATATTTCGAGGAAAAAATACTGCGCCCCAATCGCAAGAATTTCATGATTACACGAATTCACGTGATAAAATATAAGAGGTTGATTTCCGTATCTATTCGCTTTCGGTTATTTAAAATTTTAATTCGCTGAATAGTTAAATTTAGATCGCAAGTATTTATGGATAACCTGCCCGCTACAGGTCTGGGTAATATTGTGAGATAAAAAAATCGGCATTTTTTGCTGCGTGGTTATAGGAGTGCTGAAATGATCTCATGACTCCCGGGGAAAGTCAAGGAATTGCTCTATATATTTACATAATAACGTTAATTGATTTGAAAATTCAATTCGAAAAGTTATTCTATTGAGATTGCATTTTGATTGTCTTTTTCAATGTCTGTGAGAAATACCTGATGTCTTCAGATGATATTTCGTGAAAAATATACTGCGCCCCAATTGCAAGAATCTCATGATTACACGAATTCACGTGATAGAATATAATAGGTTGTTTTCTGTCTTTGTTCGCTTTCGGTTTTTTAAAATTTCAATTGGCTGAATAGTTCAATTTAGATCGCATGTATTTATGGATAGCCTGTTCGCTGCAGAACTGGGTAATATTGCGAAATTGAAAAATCAGCATATTTTGCTGCGTAGTTATAGAAGTGCTAAAATGATCTCATGACTCCCGGGGAAAATCAAGGAATGGCTCTATATATTGACATAATAACCTTAATTGATTTGAAAATTCAATTCGAAAAGTTATTCGATTGAGATTGCATTTTGATTGTTGTTTTCAATGTCTGTAAGAAGTACCTGATGTCTTTAGCGGATATTTCAGAAAAAATATACTGCGCCTCAATCGCAAGAATTTCATGATTACACGAATTCATGTAATAGAATATGAGAGGTTGATTTCTGTCTCTGTTCGCTTTCGGTTTTTGAAAATTTCAATTCGCTGAACAGTTCAATTTAGATCGCATGTATTCATGAATAACTTGCTCGCTGCAGGACTGGGTAATATTGTGAGATTCAAAAATCAGCATATTTTGCTGCGTTGTTATAGGAGTGCTAAAATGATCTTATGACTCCTGGGAAAAATCAAGGAATGGCTCTATATATTGACATAATAACGTTAACTGATTTGAAAATTCAATTTGAAAAACTATTCTATTGATATTGCATTTTGATTGATGTTTTCAATTTCTGTAAGAAATACCTGATGTCTTCAGATGATATTTCGTGAAAAATATACTGCGCCCCAATCGCAAGAATCTCATAATTACACGAATTCACGTGATAGAATATAATAGGTTGATTTCTGTCTTTGTTCGCTTTCGGTTTTTTAAAATTCCAATTGGCTAAATAGTTCAATTTAGATCGCATGTATTCCTGGATAGCCTGCTCGCTGCAGAACTAGGTAATATTGCGAAATTGAAAAATCAGCATATTTTGCTGCGTAGTTATAGGAGTGCTAAAATGATCTCATGACTCCCGGGGAAAATCAAGGAATGGCTCTATATATTGACATAATAACCTTAATTGATTTGAAAATTCAATTCGAAAAGTTATTCGATTGAGATTGCATTTTGATTGTTGTTTTCAATGTCTGTAAGAAGTACCTGATGTCTTTAGCGGATATTTCGGGAAAAATATACTGCGCCTCAATCGCAAGAATCTCATGATTACACGAATTCATGTAAAAGAATATGAGAGGTTGATTTCTGCCTCTGTTCGCTTTCGGTTTTTTGAAAATTTCAATTGGCTGAATAGTTCAATTAAGATCGCATGTATTCAAGGATAACCTGCTCGCTGCAGGACTGGGTAATATTGTGAGATTGAAAAATCAGCATATTTTGCTGCGTGGTTATGAGAGTGCTAAAATGATCTCATGACTCCTGGGAAAAATCAAGGAATGGCTCTTTATATAGAGACCTAATAACGTTAATTGATTCCAAAATTGAATTCGAAAAGTTATTCTATTGAGATTGCATTTTGATTGTCTTTTTCAATGTCTGTAGGAAATACCTGATGTCTTCAGATGATATTTCGTGAAAAATATACTGCGCCCTAATCGCAAGAATCTCATGATTACACGAATTCACGTGATAGAATATAATAGGTTGATTTCTGTCTCTGTTCGCTTTCGGTTTTTTAAAATTTGAATTAGCTGAATAGTTCAATTAAGATCGCATGTATTTATGGATAGCCTGCTCGCTGCAGGACTGGGTAATATTGCGAAATTGAAAAATTAGCATATTTTGCTGCGTGCTTATAAGACTGCTAAAATGATCTCATGACTCCTGGGAAAAATCAAGGAATGGCTCTATATATTGACATAATAACGTTAACTGATTTGAAAATTCAATTCGAAAAGTTATTCTATTGAGATTGCATTTTGATTGATGTTTTCAATTTCTGTAAGAAATACCTGATGTCTCGAGATGATATTTCGGGAAAAATATACTGCGCCCCAATCGCAAGAATCCCATGATTACATGAATTCACGTGATAGAATATAATAGCTTAATTTTTCTCTCTGTTCGCTTTCGGTTTTTTAAAATTTCAATTGGCTGGACAGTTTAATTCAGATCGCATGTATTTATGAATAACCTGCCCGCTACAGGACTTAGTAATATTGCAAATGTGAAAAATCAGCATATTTTGCTGCGTGGTTATAAGAGTGCTGAAACAAATTCATGACTCCTGGGAAAAATCAAGGAGTAGCTCTATACCTTAACATAATAACGTTAATTGATTTGGAAATTTCATTCGCAAAGTTATTTTATTGAGATTGCATTTTGATTGTTGTTTTCAATGTCTGTGAGAAGTACCTGATGTCTTTAGCGGATATTTCGGGAAAAATATACTGCGCCTCAATCGCAAGAATCTCATGATTACACTCATTCACGTGATAGAATATAATAGGTTGATTTCTGTCTCTGTTCGCTTTCGGTTTTTTGGAATTTCAATTGGCTCAATAGTTCAATTTAGATCGCATGTATTCATGGATAGCCTGCTCGCTGCAGGACTGGGTAATATTGCGAACTTGAAAAATTAGCATATTTGGCTGCGTGGTTATAGGAGTGCTAAAATGATCTCATGACTCCCGGGAAAAATCAAGAAATGCCTCTATATATTGACATAATAACTTTAATTGACTTAAAAATTCAATTTGAAAAACTATTCTATTGAGATTGCATTTTGATTGATGTTTTCAATTTCTGTAAGAAATACCTGATGTCATCAGACGATATTTCGAGGAAAATATACTGCGCCCTAATCGCAAGAATTTCATGATTACACGAATTCACGTGATAGAATATAATAGGTTGATTTCTGCCTTTGTTCGCTTTCGGTTTTTTAAAATTTCAATTAGATGCACAGTTCAATTCAGATCGCATGTATTTATGAATAACCTGCCTGATACAGGACTTAGTAATATTGCAAAATTGAAATCAGCATATTTTGCTGCGTAGTTATAAGAGTGCTGAAACAAATTCATGACTCCTGGGAAAAATCAAGGAGTAGCTCGATACCTTGACATAATAACGTTAATTGATTTGAAAATTCAATTCGAAAAGTTATTCGATTGAGATTGCATTTTGATTGGTGTTTTCAATGTCTGTAAAAAATACCTGATGTCATCAGACGATATTTCGAGGAAAATATACTGCGCCCTAATCGCAAGAATTTCATGATTACACGAATTCATGTAATAGAATATGAGAGGTTGATTTCTGTCTATGTTCGCTTTCGGTTTTTTAAAATTTCAATTGGCTTAACAGTTCAATTTAGATAGCATGTATTCATGAATAACTTGCTCGCTGCAGGACTGGGTAATATTCCGAAATTGAAAAATTAGCATATTTTGCTGCGTGGTTATAGGAGTGCTAAAATGATCTCATGACTCCCGGGGAAAATCAAGGAATTGCTCTATATATTGACATAATAACGTTAATTGATTTAAAAATTCAATTCGAAAAGTTATTCGATTGAGATTGCATTCTGATTGTTGTTTTTAATGTCTGTAAGAAGTACCTGATGTCTGTAGCGGATATCTCGGGAAAAATATACTGCGCCCCAATCGCAAGAATCTCATGATTACACGAATTCATGTAATAGAATAAGAGAGGTTGATTTCTGTCTCTGTTCGCTTTCGGTATTTGAAAATTTCAATTTGCTGAATAGTTAAATTTAGATCGCATGAACTCATGAATAACCTGCTCGCTACAGGACTTGGTAATATCGCAAAATTGAAAAATTAGCATATTTTTCTGCGTGGTTATAAGAGTGCTTACATAAATTCATGACTTTCAGGAAAAATCAAGGAATAGCTCTATACCTTGACATCATAACGTTAATTAATTTAAAAATTCAATTCGAAAAGTTATTTTATTGAGATTGCATTTTGATTGTTCTTTTCAATGTCTGTAAGAAATACCTGATGTCTTAAGCCGATATTTCGGGAAAAATATACTGCGCCTCAATCGCAAGAATCTGATGATTACACTAATTCACGTGATAGAATATAATAGGTTCATTTCTGTCTCTGTTCGCTTTCGGTTTTTTAAAATTTCAATTGGCTGAAAAGCTCAATTTAGATAGCACGTACTCATGAATAACTTGCTCGCTGCAGGGCTGGGTAATATTGTGAGATTTAAAAATCAGAATATTTTGCTGCGTGGTTATAGGAGTGCTGAAATGATCTCATGACTCCTGGGAAAAATCAAGGAATGGCTCTATATATTGACATAATAACATTAACTGATTTGAAAATCAAATTTGAAATACTAGTCTATTGAGATTGCATTTTGATTGATGTTTTCAATTTCTGTAAGAAATACCTGATGTCTTCAGATGATATTTCGGGAAAAATATACTGCGCCCCAATCAAAAGAATCTCATGATTACACGAATTCACGTGATAGAATATAATAGGTTGATTTCTGTCTCTGTTCGCTTTCGGTTTTCTAAAATTTTAATTAGCTGCATAGTTCAATTTAGATCGCATGTATTTATGGATAGCCTGCTCGCTGCAGGACTGGGTAATATTGCGAAATTGAAAAATTAGCATATTTTGCTGCGTGGTTATAGGAGTGCTAAAATGATCTCATGACTCCCGGGAAAAATCAAGGAATGGCTCTATATATTGACATAATAACGTTAATTGATGTGAAAATTCAATTCGAAAAGTTATTCGATTGAGATTGCATTTTGATTGTTGTTTTTAATGTCTGTAAAAAATACCTGATGTCATCAGATTATATTTCGAGGAAAATATACTGCGCCCTAATCGCAAGAATTTCATGATCACACGAATTCACGTGATAGAATATAAGAGGTTGCTTTCCGTATCTATTCGCTTTCGGTTATTTCAAATTTTGATTCGCTGAAAAGTGAAATTTAGATCGCAAGTATTCATGGATAACCTGCTCGCTACAGGACTTGGTAATATCGCAAAATTGAAAAATTAGCATATTTTGCTGCGTGGTTATGAAAGTGCTGACATAAATTCATGACTTCTGGGAAAAATCAAGGATTAGCTCTATACCTTGACATCATAAAGTTAATTAATTAAAAAATTCAATTCGAAAAGTTATTTTATTGAGATTGCATTTTGATTGTTGTTTCCAATGTCTGTAAGAAATACCTGATGTCTTAAGCGGATATTTCGGGAAAAATATACTGCGCCTCAATCGCAAGCATCTCATGATTACACTAATTCACGTGATAGAATATAATAGGTTGATTTCTGTCTCTGTTCGCTTTCGGTTTTTTAAAATTTCAATTAGCTGCACAGATCAATTCAGATCGCATGTATTTATGAATAACCTGCACGCTACAGGACTTGGTAATATTGCAAAATTAAAAAATCAGCATATTTTGCTGCGTGGTTATAAGAGTGCTGAAACACGTTCATGACTCCTGGGAAAAATCAAGGAGTAGCTCTATACCTTGACAAAATAACGTTAATTGATTTGAAAATTTAATTCGAACAGTTATTCTATTAAGATTGAATTTTGATTGTCTTTTTCAATGTCTGTAAGAAATACCTGATGTCTTCAGATGATATTTCGTGAAAAATATACTGCGCCCTAATCGCAAGAATCTCATGATTACACGAATTCACGTGATAGAATATAATAGGTTGACCTCTGTCTCTGTTCGCTTTCGGTTTTTTAAAATTTCAATTGGCTGAATAGTTAAATTTAGATCGCATGTATTCATGGATAGCCTGCTCGCTGCAGGACTAGGTAATATTGCGAAATTGAAAAATGAGCATATTTTGCTGCGTTGTTATAAAAGTGCTGACATAAATTCATGACTTCTGGGAAAAATCAAGGAATAGCTGTATATATTGACATAATAACCTTAATTGATTTGAAAATTCAATTCGAAAAGTTATTCGACTGAGATTGCATTTTGATTTTCGTTTTCAATGTCTGTAAAAAATACCTGATGTCATCAGATGATATTTCGAGGAAAATATACTGCGCCCCAATCGCAAGAATTTCATGATTACACGAATTCACGTGATAGAATATAAGATGTTGATTTACTTATCTGTTCGCTTTCGGTTATTTGAAATGTAAATTCGCTGAAAAGTTAAATTTAGATCGCAAGTATTTATGGATAACCTACCCGCTACAGGACTTGGTAATATTGCAAAATTGGAAAATCAGCATATTTCGCTGCGTGGTTACAAGAGTGCTGAAACACATTCATGACTCCTGGGAAAATCAAGGAGTAGCTCTATACCTTGAGATAATAACGTTAATTGATTTGAAAATTTAATTCGAAAAGTTATTTTATTGAGATTGCATTTTGATTGTTGTTTTCAATGTCTGTAAGAAGTATCTGATGTCTTAAGCGGATGTTTCGGGAAAAATATACTGCGCCTCAATCGCAAGAATCTCATGATTACACGAATTCATGTAATAGAATATGAGAGGTTGATTTCTGTCTCTGTTCGCTTTTGGTTTTTTAAAATTTCAATTGGCTGAACAGTTCAATTTAGATCGCATGTATTCATGAAGAACTTGCTCGCTGTAGGACTGTGTAATATTGTGAGATTAAAAAATCAGCATATATTGCTACGTGGTTATAGGAGTGCTGAAATGATCTTATGACTCCTGGGAAAAATCAAGGAATAGCTCTATATATTATCATTATAACCTTAATTGATTTGAAAATTCAATTTGAAAAACTATTCTATTGAGATTGCATTTTGATTGATGTTTTCAATTTATGTGAGAAATACCTGAAGTCTTCAGATGATATTTCTGGAAAAATATACTGCGCCCCAATCGCAAGAATCTCATGATTACACGAATTCACGTGATAGAATATAATAGGTTCATGTCTGTCTCTGTTCGCTTTCGGTTTTCTAAAATTTTAATTAGCTGCATAGTTCAATTTAGATCGCATGTATTAATGAATAGCCTGCTCGCTGCAGGACTGGGAAATATTGCGAAATTGAAAAGTTAGCATATTTTGCTGCGTGGTTATAGGAGTGCTAAAATGATCTCATGACTTCTGAAGAAATCAAGGAATAGCTCTATATATTGACATAATAACGTTCATTGATTTGAAAATTCAATTCGAAAAGTTATTCGATTGAGATTGCATTTTGATTGTTGTTTCAATGTCTGTAAAAAATACCTGATGTCATCAGATGATATTTCGAGGAAAATATACTGCGCCCGAATCGCAAGAATCTCATGATTACACTAATTCACTTGATAGAATATAATAGGTTGATTTCTGTCTCTGTTCGCTTTCGGTTTTTTAAAATTTCAATTGGCTGAACAGTTCAATTTAGATCGCATGTATTAATGGATAACCTGCCCACTACAGGACTGGGTAATATTGTGAGATTTAAAAATCAGCATATTTTGCTGCGTGGTTATAGGAGTGCTAAAATGATCTCATGACTTCCGGGAAAAATCAAGGAATGGCTCTATATATTGACATAATAACGTTCATTAATTTGAAAATTCAATTCGAAAAGTTATTCGATTGAGATTGCATTTTGATTGTTGTTTCAATGTCTGTAAAAAATACTTGATGTCATCAGATGATATTTCGAGGAAAATATACTGCGCCCGAATCGCAAGAATCTCATGATTACACTAATTCACGTGATAGAATATAAAAGGTTGATGTCTGTCTCTGTTCGCTTCCGGTTTTTCAAATTTTCATTGGCTGCATAGTTCAATTTAGATCGCATGTATTTATATATAGCCTGCTCGCTGCAGGACTGGGTAATATTGTGAGATAAAAAATCAGCATATTTTGCTGCGTGGTTATGGGAGTGCTTAAATGATCTCATGACTTCCGGGAAAAATCAAGGAATGGCTCTATATATTGACATAATAACGTTCATTGATTTAAAAATTCAATTCGAAAAGTTATTCGATTGAGATTGCATTTTGATTGTTGTTTCAATGTCTGTAAAAAATACCTGATGTCATCAGATGATATTTCGAGGAAAATATACTGCGCCCGAATCGCAAGAATCTCATGATTACACTAATTCACGTGATAGAATATAATAGGTTGATTTCTGTCTCTGTTCGCTTTCGGTTTTTTAAAATTTCAATTGGCTGAACAGTTCAATTTAGATCGCATGTATTAATGGATAACCTGCCCGCTACAGGACTTGGTAATATTGCAAAATTGGAAAATCAGCATATTTTGCTGCGTGGTTATAAGAGTGCTGAACTAAATTCATGACTCCTGGGAAAAGTCAAGAAGTAGCTCTATACCTTGACATAATAACGTTCATTGATTTGAAAATTTAATTCGAAAAGTTATTTTATTGAGATTGCATTTTGATTGTTGTTTTCAATGTCTGTAAGAAGTACCTGATGTCTTTAGCGGATATTTCGGAAAAATATACTGTTCCTCAATCGCAAGAATCTCATGATTACACGAATTCATGTAATAGAATATGAGAGGTTGATTTCTGTCTCTGTTCGCTTTCGGTTTTTTAAAATTTCAATTGGCTGAATAGCTCAATTGAGATCGCATGTATTCATGGATAGCCTGCTCGCTGCAGGACTGGGTAATATTGCGAAATTGAAAAATAGCATATTTTGCTGCGTGGTTATAAAAGTGCTAAAATGATCTCATGACTCCTAGGAGAAATCAAGGAATAGCTCTATATATTGACATAATAACCTTAATTGATTTGAAAATTCAATTCGAAAAGTTATTCGATTAATATTGCATTTCTATTGTTGTTTCCAATGTCTGTAAAAAATACCTAATGTCTTCAGATGATATTTCGTGAAAAATATACTGCGCCCCAATCGCAAGAATCTCATGATTACACGAATTCACGTGATAGAATATAATAGGTTGATTTCTGTCTCTGTTCGCTTTCGGTTTTTTAAAATTTCAATTGGCTGAATAGTTCAATTAAGATCGCATGTATTCATGGATAGCCTGCTCGCTGCAGGACTGGGTAATATTGCGAAATTGAAAAATTAGCATATTTTGCTGCGTGGTTATAAAAGTGCTAAAATGATCTTATGACTCCTGGGAAAAATCAAGGAATGGCTCTATATATTGACATAATAACCTTAATTGATTTGAAAATTCAATTCGAAAAGTTATTCGATTGAGATTGCATTTTGATTGTCTTTTTCAATGTCTGTAAGAAATACCTGATGTCATCAGATGATATTTCGAGGAAAATATACTGCGCCCCAATCGCAAGAATTTCATGATTACACGAATTCACGTGATAGAATATAAGAGGTTGATTTCCGTATCTATTCGCTTTCGGTTATTTAAAATTTTGATTCGCTGAATAGTTAAATTTAGATCGCAAGTATTCATGGATAACCTGCCCGCTACAAAACTTGGTAATATTGCGAAATTGAAAAATCAGCATATTTTGCTGCGTGGTTACAAAAGTGCTGAAACAAACTCATGATTCCTGGGAAAAATCAAGGAGTAGCTCTATACCTTGACACAATAAAGTTAATTGATTACAAAATTAAATTCGAAAAGTTATTCTATTGAGATTGCATTTTGATTGTCTTTTTCAATGTCTGTAAGAAATACCTGATGCCTTCAGATGATATTTCGTGAAAAATATACTCCGCCCCAATCGCAAGAATTTCATGATTACACGAATTCACGTGATAGAATATAATAGGTTGATTTTTGTCTCTGTTCGCTTTCGGTTTTTTAAAATTTGAATTAGCTGAACAGTTCAATTTAGATCGCATGTCTTCATGAATAACTTGCTCGCTGCAGGACTGGGTGATATTGTGAGATTAATAAATCAGCATATTTTGCTGCGTGGTTATAGAAGTGTTAAAATGATCTCATGACTCCCGGGGAAAATCAAGGAATGGCTCTATATATTGACATAATTACGTTATTTGATTTGAAAATTCAATTCGAAAAGTTATTCGATTGAGATTGCATTTTGATTGTTGTTTTCAATGTCTGTTAAAAATACCTGATGTCATCAGATGATATTTCGAGGAAAATATACTGCGCCCCAATCGCAAGAATTTCATGATTACACGAATTCACGTGATAGAATATAAGAGGTTGATTTCCGTATCTATTCGCTTCCGGTTATTTAAAATTTTAATTCGCTGAATTGTTAAATTTAGATCGCAAGTATTCATGGATACCCTGCCCGCTACAGGACTTGGTAATATTGCAAAATTGAAAAAGCAGCATATTTTGCTGCGTGGTTACAAGAGTGCTGAAACAAATTCATGACTCCTGGGAAAAATCAAGAAGTAGCTCTTTACCTTGACAGAATAACGTTAATTGATTCCAAAATTAAATTCGAAAAGTTATTCTACCAAGATTGCATTTTGATTGTCTTTTTTAATGTCTGTAAGAATTGCCTGATGTCTTCAAATGATATTTCGTGAAAAATATACTGCGCCCCAATCGCAAGAATCTCATGATTACACGAATTCACGATATAGAATATAATAGGTTGATTTCTGTCTCGGTTCGCTTTCGGTTTTTGAAAATTTCAATTGGCTGAATAGTTTAATTTAGATCGCATGTATTTATGGATAGCCTGCTCGCTGCAGGACTGGGTAATATTGCGAAATTGAAAAATTAGCATATTTTAATGCGTGGTTATAAAAGTGCTAAAATGATCTCATGACTCCCGGGGAAAATCAAGGAATGGCTCTATATATTGACATAATAAAGTTAATTGATTTAAAAATTCAATTCGAAAAGTTATTCGATTGAGATTGCATTTTGATTGTTGTTTTCAATGTCTGTAAGAAGTACCTGATGGCTTTAGCGGATATTTCGGGAAAAATATACTGCGCCCCAATCACAAGAATCTCATGATTACACGAATTCATGTGATAGAATATGAGAGGTTTATTTCTATCTCTGTTCGCTTTCGGTTATTAAAAATTTCAAATGGCTGAATAGTTCAATTGAGATCGCATGTATTCATGGATAGCCTGCTCGCTGCGGGACTGGGTAATATTGCGAAATTGAAAAATTAGCATATTTTGCTGCGTGGTTATGATAGTGCTAAAATGATTTCATGTCTCCTGGGAAAAATCAAGGAATGGCTCTATATATTATCATAATAACCTTAATTGATTTGAAAATTTAATTCGAGAAGTTATTTTAATAAGATTGCATTTTAATTGTTGTTTTTAATGTCTGTAAGAAGTACCTGATGTCATCAGATGATATTTCGAGGAAAATATACTGCGCCTCAATCGCAAGAATTTCATGATTGCACGAATTCACGTGATAGAATATAAGAGGTTGATTTTCGTATCTATTCGCTTTCGGTTATTTAAAATTTTAATTTGCTGAATAGTTAAATTTAGATCGCAAGTATTCATGGATAACGTGCCCGCTACAGGACTTAGTAATATCGCAAAATAAAAAACTCAGCATATTTTGCTGCGTGGTTACAAGAGTGCTGATACAAATTAATGAATCCTGGGAAAAATCAAGGAGTAGCTCTATACCTCGACATAATAACGTTAATTGATTTGAAAATTTAATTCGAAAAGTTATTTCATTGAGATTGCATTTTGATTGTTGTTTTCAATGTCTGTAAGAAGTACCTGATGTCTTTAGCGGATATTTCGGGAAAAATATACTGCGCCTCAATCGCAAGAATCTCATGATTACACGAATTCATGTAATAGAATATGAGAGGTTTATTTGTGTCTCTGTTTGCTTTCGGTTTTTTAAAATTTCAATTGGCTGAATCGTTTAATTTAGATCTCATGTATTCATGGATAACCTGCTCGCTGCAGGACTGGGTAATATTGTAAGATTGAAAAATCAGCATATTTTGCTGCGTGGTTATGAGAGTGCTAAAATGATCTCATGACTCCTGGGAAAAATCAAGGAATGACTCTATATATAGAGACCTAATAACGTTAATTAATTTGAAAATTTAATTCGAAGAGTTATTCGATTGAGATTGCATTTTGATTGTTGTTTTCAATGTCTGTAAAAAATACCTGATGTCATCAGATGATATTTCGAGGAAAATATACTGCGCCCCAATCGCAAGAATTTCATGATTACACGAATTCACGTGATAGAATATAATAGGTTGATTTCTGTCTCTGTTCGCTTTCGGTTTTTTAAAATTTCAATTGGCTGAATAGTTCAATTAAGATCGCATGTATTCATGGATAGCCTGCTCGCTGCAGGACTGGGTAATATTGCGAAATTGAAAAATTAGCATATTTTGCTGCGTGGTTATAAGAGTGCTAAAATGATCTCATGACTCCTGGGAAAAATCAAGGAATGGCTCTATATATTGACATAATAACCTTAATTGATTTGAAAATTCAATTCGAAAAGTTATTCCATTGAGATTGCATTTTGATTGTCTTTTTCAATGTCTGTAAGAAATACCTGATGTCATCAGATGGTATTTCGAGGAAAATATACTGCGCCCCAATCGCAAGAATTTCATGATTACACGAATTCACGTGATAGAATATAAGAGGTTGATTTCCGTATCTATTCGCTTTCGGTTATTTAAAATTTTGATTCGCTGAATAGTTGAATTTAGATCGCAAGTATTCATGGATAACCTGCCCGCTACAAAACTTGGTAATATTGCGAAATTGAAAATCAGCATATTTTGCTGCGTGGTTACAAAAGTGCTGAAACAAACTCATGATTCCTGGGAAAAATCAAGGAGTAGCTCTATACCTTGACACAATAAAGTTAATTGATTCCAAAATTAAATTCAAAAAGTTATCCTATTGAGATTGCAGTTTGATTGTCTTTTTCAATGTCTGTAAGAAATACCTGATGTCTTCAGAAGATATTTCGTAAAAAATATACTGCGCCCCAATCACAAGAATCTCATGATTACACGAATTCACGTGATAGAATATAATAAGTTGATTTCTGTCTCTGTTCGCTTTCAGTTTGTTAAAATTTCAATTCGCTGAACAGTTCAATTTAGATCGCATGTATTCATAAATGAATTGCTCGCTGCAGGACTGGGTAATATTGTGAAATTGAAAAATTAGCATATTTTGCTGCGTGGTTATAGGAGTGCTAAAATGATCCCATGACTCCTGGGAAAAATCAAGGAATGGCTCTAAATATTGACATAATAACCTTAATTGATTTGAAAATTCAATTCGAAAAGTTATTCGATTAAGATTGCATTTTGATTGTCTTTTTCAATGTCTGTAAAAAATACCTGATGTCTTCAGATGATATTTCGTGAAAAATATACTGCGCCCCAATCGCAAGAATCTCATGATTACACGAATTCAGGTGATAGAATATAAGAGGTTGATTTCCGTATCTATTCGCTTTCGGTTATTGAAAATTTTAATTCGCTGAATAGTTAAATTTAGATCGCAAGTATTCATGGATAACCTGCCCGCTACAGAACTTGGTAATATTGCAAAATAGAAAAATCAGCATAATTTGCTGCGTGGTTACAAGAGTGCTAAAACAAATTCATGACTCCTAGGAAAAATCAAGGAGTAGCTCTATACCTTGACATAATAACGTTAATTGATGTGAAAATTTAATTCGAAAAGTTATTTTATTGAGATTGCATTTTAATTGTTGTTTTCAATGTCTGTAAGAAGTACCTGATGTCTTTAGCGGATATTTCGGGAAAAATATACTGCGCCTCAATCGCAAGAATCTCATGATTACACGAATTCATGTAATAGAATAGGAGAGGTTGATTTCTGTCTCTGTTCGCTTTCGGTTTTTTAATATTTCAATTGGCTGAAAAGTTCAATTTAGATCGCATGTATTCATTGATAACCTGCTCGCTGCAGGACTGGGTAATATTGTGAGATTGAAAAATCAGCATATTTTGCTGCGTGGTTATGAGAGTGCTAAAATGATCTCATGACTCCTGGCAAAAATCAAGGAATGGCTCTATATATTGACATAATAACCTTAATTGATTTGAAAATTCAATTCGAAAAGTTATTCGATTGAGATTGCATTTTGATTGTCTTTTTCAATGTCTGTTTGAAATTCCTGATGTCTTCAGATGATATTTCGTGAAAAATATACTGCTCCCCAATCGCAAGAATCTCATGATTACACGAATTCATGAAATAGAATATGAGAGGTTGATTTCTGTCTCTGTTCGCTATCGGTTTTTTAAAATTTCAATTGGCTAAATAGTTCAATTGATATCGCATGTATTCATTGATAACCTGCTCGCTGCAGGACTGGGTAATATTGTGAGATTAAAAAATCAGCATATTTTGCTGCGTGGTTATGAGAGTGCTGAAATGATCTCATGACTCCTGGGAAAATCAAGGAATTGCTCTATATATCGACATAATAACGTTAACTGATTTGAAAATTCAATTTGAAAAACTATTCTATTGAGATTGCATTTTGATTCTCTTTTTCAATGTCTGTAAGAAATACCTGATGTCTTCAGATGATATTTCGTGAAAAATATACTGCGCCCCAAACGCAAGAATCTCATGATTACACGAATTCACGTGATAGAATATAATAGGTTGATTTCTGTCTGTGTTCGCTTTCGGTTTTTTAATATTTCAATTGGCTGAATAGTTCAATTAAGATCGCATGTATTCATGGATAGCCTGCTCGCTGCAGGACTGGGTAATATTGCGAAATTGAAAAATTAGCATATTTTGCTGCGTGGTTATAAGAGTGCTAAAATGATCCCATGACTCCTGGGAAAAATCAAGGAATGGCTCTATATATTGACTTAATAACCTTAATTGATTTGAAAATTCAATTCGAAAAGTTATTCGATTGAGATTGCATTTTGATTGTTGTTTTCAATGTCTGTAAGTAATACCTGATGTCTTCAGATGATATTTCGGAAAAAATATACTGCGCCTCAATCGCAAGAATCTCATGATTACACGAATTCATGTAATAGAATATGAGAGGTTGATTTCTGTCTCTGTTCGCTTTCGGTTTTTTAAAATTTCAATTAGCTGCATAGTTTAATTTAGATTGCATGTATTTATGGATAACCTGCTCGCTGCCGGACTTAGTATTATTGTGAGATTGGAAAATCAGCATATTTTGCTGCGTGGTTATGAGAGTGCTAAAATGATCTTATGACTCCTGGGAAAAATCAAGGAATGGCTCTATATATTGACATAATAACCTTAATTGATTCTAAAATTGAATTTGAAAAGTTATTCTATTGAGATTGCATTTTGATTGTCTTTTTCAATGTCTGTAAGAAATACCTGATGTCTTCAGATGATATTTCGTGAAAAATATACTGCGCCCCAATCGCAAGAATCTCATGATTACACGAATTCACGTGATAGAATATAATAGGTTGATTTCTGTCTCTGTTCGATTTCGGTTATTTAAAATTTCAATTGGCTGAAAAGTTCAATTTAGATCACATGTATTCATGGATAGCCTGCTCGCTGCAGGACTGGGTAATATTGCGAAATTGAAAAATTAGCATATTTTAATGCGTGGTTATAAAAGTGCTAAAATGATCTCATGACTCCCGGGGAAAATCAAGGAATGGCTCTATATATTGACATAATAAAGTTAATTGATTTAAAAATTCAATTCGAAAAGTTATTCGATTGAGATTGCATTTTGATTGTTGTTTTCAATGTCTGTAAGAAGTACCTGATGGCTTTAGCGGATATTTCGGGAAAAATATACTGCGCCCCAATCGCAAGAATCTCATGATTACACGAATTCATGTAATAGAATATGAGAGGTTGATTTCTATCTCTGTTCGCTTTCGGTTATTAAAAATTTCAATTGGCTAAATAGTTCAATTGAGATCGCATGTATTCATGAATAGCCTGCTCGCTGCAGGACTGGGTAATATTGCGAAATTGAAAAATTAGCATATTTTGCTGCGTGGTTATGATAGTGCTAAAATGATCTCATGACTCCTGGGAAAAATCAAGGAATGGCTCTATATATTATCATAATAACCTTAATTGATTTGAAAATTTAATTCGAAAAGTTATTTTGATAAGATTGCATTTTAATTGTTGTTTTCAATGTCTGTAAGAAGTACCTGATGTCTGTAGCGGATATTTCGGGAAAAATATACTGCGCCTCAATCGCAAGAATCTCATAATTACACGAATTCATGTAATAGAATATGAGAGGTTGATTTCTGTCTCTGTTCGCTTTCGGTTTTTTAAAATTTCAATTGGCTGAATAGTTCAATTTAGATCGCATGTATTCATGGATAACTTGCTTGCTGCAGGACTGGGTAATATTGTGAGATTAAAAAATCAATATATTTTGCTGCGTGGTTATAAAAGTGCTAAAATGATTTCATGACTCCTGGGAAAAATCAAGGAATGGCTCTATATATTGACATAATAACCTTAATTGATTTGAAAATTCAATTTGAAAAACTTTTCCATTGAGATTGCATTTTGATTGTCTTTTTCAATGTCTGTAAGAAATACCTGATGTCTTCAGATGATATTTCGTGAAAAATATACCGCGCCCCAATCGCAAGAATCTCATGATTACACGAATTCACGTGATAGAATATAATAGGTTGATGTCTGTCTCTGTTCACTTTCGGTTTTCTAAAATTTCAATTGGCTGAATAGTTCAATTTAGATCGCATGTATTCATGGATAGCCTGCTCGCTGCAGGACTGGGTAATATTGCCAAATTGAAAAATTAGCATATTTTGCTGCGTGGTTATAGGAGTGCTAAAATAATCTCATGACTCCCGGGGAAAATCAAGGAATGGCTCTATATATTGACATAATAACGTTAATTGATTTGAAAATTCAATTCGAAAAGTTATTCGATTGTAATTGCATTTTGATTGTTGTTTTCAATGTCTGTAAAAAATACATGATGTCATCACATGATATTTCGAGGAAAATATACTGCGCCCCAATCGCAAGAATTTCATGATTACACGAATTCACGTGATAGAATATAATAGGTTGATTTCCGTATCTATTCGCTTTCGGTTATTTAAAATTTAAATTCGCTGAATTGTTGAATTTAGATCGCAAGTATTCATGGATAACCTGCCCGCTACAGGACTTGGTAATATTGCAAAATTGAAAAAGCAGCATATTTTACTGCGTGGTTACAAGAGTGCTGAAACAAATTCATGTCTCCTGGGAAAAATCAAGGAGTAGCTCTATACCTTGACACAATAAAGTTAATTGATTCCAAAATTTAATTCGAAAAGTTATTCTATTGAGATTGCATTTTGATTGTCTTTTTCAATGTCTGTAAGAAATACCTGATGTCTTCAGATGATATTACGTGAAAAATATACTGCGCCCCAATCGCAAGAATCTCATGATTACACGAATTCACGTGATAGAATATAATAGGTTGATTTCTGTCTTTGTTCGCTTTCGGTTTTTTAAAATTTCAATTGGCTGAATAGTTCAATTTAGATCGCATGTATTCCTGGATAGCCTGCTCGCTGCAGAACTGGATAATATTGCGAAATTAAAAAATCAGCATATTTTGCTGCGTAGTTACAGGAGTGCTCAAATGATCTCATGACTCCCGGGGAAAATCAAGAAATGGCTCTATATATTGACATAATAACGTTAATTGATTTGAAAATTCAATTCAAAAAGTTATTCGATTGAGATTGCATTTTGATTGTTGTTTTCAATGTCTGTAAAAAATACCTGATGTCATCAGATGATATTTCGAGGAAAATATACTGCGCCCCGATCGCAAGAATTTCATGATAACACGAATTCACGTGATAGAAAATAAGAGGTTGATTTCCGTATCTATTCGCTTTCGGTTATTTAAAATTTAAATTCGCTGAATTGTTGAATTTAGATCGCAAGTATTCATGGATAACCTGCCCGCTACAGGACTTGGTAATATTGCAAAATTGAAAAAGCAGCATATTTTACTGCGTGGTTACAAGAGTGCTGAAACAAATTCATGTCTCCTGGGAAAAATCAAGGAGTAGCTCTATACCTTGACACAATAAAGTTAATTGATTCCAAAATTTAATTCGAAAAGTTATTCTATTGAGATTGCATTTTGATTGTCTTTTTCAATGTCTGTAAGAAATACCTGATGTCTTCAGATGATATTACGTGAAAAATATACTGCGCCCCAATCGCAAGAATCTCATGATTACACGAATTCACGTGATAGAATATAATAGGTTGATTTCTGTCTTTGTTCGCTTTCGGTTTTTTAAAATTTCAATTGGCTGAATAGTTCAATTTAGATCGCATGTATTCCTGGATAGCCTGCTCGCTGCAGAACTGGATAATATTGCGAAATTAAAAAATCAGCATATTTTGCTGCGTAGTTACAGGAGTGCTCAAATGATCTCATGACTCCCGGGGAAAATCAAGAAATGGCTCTATATATTGACATAATAACGTTAATTGATTTGAAAATTCAATTCAAAAAGTTATTCGATTGAGATTGCATTTTGATTGTTGTTTTCAATGTCTGTAAAAAATACCTGATGTCATCAGATGATATTTCGAGGAAAATATACTGCGCCCCGATCGCAAGAATTTCATGATTACACGAATTCACGTGATAGAAAATAAGAGGTTGATTTCCGTATCTATTCGCTTTCGGTTATTTAAAATTTAAATTCGCTGAATTGTTGAATTTAGATCGCAAGTATTCATGGATAACCTGCCCGCTACAGGACTTGGTAATATTGCAAAATTGAAAAAGCAGCATATTTTACTGCGTGGTTACAAGAGTGCTGAAACAAATTCATGTCTCCTGGGAAAAATCAAGGAGTAGCTCTATACCTTGACACAATAAAGTAAATTGATTCCAAAATTTAATTCGAAAAGTTATTCTATTGAGATTGCATTTTGATTGTCTTTTTCAATGTCTGTAAGAAATACCTGATGTCTTCAGATGATATTTCGTAAAAAATATACTGCGCCCCAATCGCAAGAATCTCATGATTACACGAATTCACGTGATAGAATATAATAGGTTGATTTCTGTCTTTGTTCGCTTTCGGTTTTTTAAAATTTTAATTGGCTGAATAGTTCAATTGAGATCGCATGTATTCATGGATAGCCTGCTCGCTGCAGAACTGGGTAATATTGCGAAATTAAAAAATCAGCATATTTTGCTGCGTTGTTATAGGAGTGCTAAAATGATCTCATGACTCCCGGGGAAAATCAAGGAATGGCTCTATATATTGACATAATAACGTTAATTGATTTGAAAATTCAATTCGAAAAGTTATTCGATTGAGATTGCATTTTGATTGTTGTTTTCAATGTCTGTAAAAAATACCTGATGTCATCAGATGATATTTCGAGGAAAATATACTGCGCCCCAATCGCAAGAATTTCATGATTACACGAATTCACGTGATAGAATATAAGAGGTTGATTTCCGTATCTATTCGCTTTCGGTTATTTAAAATTTAAATTCGCTGAATTGTTGAATTTAGATCGCAAGTATTCATGGATAACCTGCCCGCTACAGGACTTGGTAATATTGCAAAATTGAAAAAGCAGCATATTTTGCTGCGTGGTGACAATAGTGCTGAAAAAAATTCATGTCTCCTGGGAAAAATCAAGGAGTAGCTCTATACCTCGACACAATAAAGTTAATTGATTTGAAAATTTAATTCGAAAAGTTATTTTATTGAGATTGCATTTTGATTGTTGTTTTCAATGTCTGTAAGAAGTACCCGATGTCTTTAGCGGATATTTCGGGAAAAATATACTGCGCCTCAATCGCAAGAATCTCATGATTACACGGATTCATGTAATAGAATATGAGAGGTTGATTTCTGTCTCTGTTCGCTTTCGGTTTTTTAAAATTTCAATTGGCTAAATAGTTCAATTTAGATCGCATGTATTCATGGATAACCTGCTCGCTGCAGGACTGGGTAATATTGTGAGATTGAAAAATCAGCATATTTTGCTGCGTGGTTATGAGAGTGCTAAAATGATCTGATGACTCCTGGGAAAAATCAAGGAATGGCTCCATATATAGAGACCTAATAACGTTAATTGATTCCAAAATTTAATTCGAAAAGTTATTCTATTGAGATTGCATTTTGATTGTCTTTTTCAATGTCTGTAAGAAGTACCTGATGTCTTCAGATGATATTTCGTGAGAAATATACTGCGCCCCAATCGCAAGAATTTCATGATTACAAGAATTTGCGTGATAGAATATAATAGGTTGATTTCTGTCTCTGTTCGCTTTCGGTTTTTTAAAATTTCAATTGGCTGAATAGTTCAATTAAGATCGCATGTATTCATGGATAGCCTGCTCGCTGCAGGACTGGGTAATATTGCGAAATTGAAAAATTAGCATATTTTGCTGCGTGGTTATAAAAGTGCTAAAATGATCTTATGACTCCTGGGAAAAATCAAGGAATGGCTCTATATATTGACATAATAACCTTAATTGATTTGAAAATTTAATTCGAAAAGTTATTCGATTGAGATTGCATTTTGATTGTCTTTTTCAATGTCTGTAAGAAATACCTGATGTCATCAGATGATATTTCGAGGAAAATATACTGCGCCCCAATCGCAAGAATTTCATGATTACACGAATTCACGTGATAGAATATAAGAGGTTGATTTCCGTATCTATTCGCTTTCGGTTATTTAAAATTTTGATTCGCTGAATAGTTAAATTTAGATCGCAAGTATTCATGGATAACCTGCCCGCTACAAAACTTGGTAATATTGCGAAATTGAAAAATCAGCATATTTTGCTGCGTGGTTACAAAAGTGCTGAAACAAACTCATGATTCCTGGGAAAAATCAAGGAGTAGCTCTATACCTTGACACAATAAAGTTAATTGATTACAAAATTAAATTCGAAAAGTTATTCTATTGAGATTGCATTTTGATTGTCTTTTTCAATGTCTGTAAGAAATACCTGATGCCTTCAGATGATATTTCGTGAAAAATATACTCCGCCCCAATCGCAAGAATTTCATGATGACACGAATTCACGTGATAGAATATAATAGGTTGATTTTTGTCTCTGTTCGCTTTCGGTTTTTTAAAATTTGAATTAGCTGAACAGTTCAATTTAGATCGCATGTCTTCATGAATAACTTGCTCGCTGCAGGACTGGGTGATATTGTGAGATTAATAAATCAGCATATTTTGCTGCGTGGTTATAGAAGTGTTAAAATGATCTCATGACTCCCGGGGAAAATCAAGGAATGGCTCTATATATTGACATAATTACGTTATTTGATTTGAAAATTCAATTCGAAAAGTTATTCGATTGAGATTGCATTTTGATTGTTGTTTTCAATGTCTGTTAAAAATACCTGATGTCATCAGATGATATTTCGAGGAAAATATACTGCGCCCCAATCGCAAGAATCTCATGATTACACGAATTCACGATATAGAATATAATAGGTTGATTTCTGTCTCGGTTCGCTTTCGGTTTTTGAAAATTTCAATTGGCTGAATAGTTTAATTTAGATCGCATGTATTCATGGATAGCCTGCTCGCTGCAGGACTGGGTAATATTGCGAAATTGAAAAATTAGCATATTTTAATGCGTGGTTATAAAAGTGCTAAAATGATCTCATGACTCCCGGGGAAAATCAAGGAATGGCTCTATATATTGACATAATAAAGTTAATTGATTTAAAAATTCAATTCGAAAAGTTATTCGATTGAGATTGCATTTTGATTGTTGTTTTCAATGTCTGTAAGAAGTACCTGATGGCTTTAGCGGATATTTCGGGAAAAATATACTGCGCCCCAATCACAAGAATCTCATGATTACACGAATTCATGTAATAGAATATGAGAGGTTTATTTCTATCTCTGTTCGCTTTCGGTTATTAAAAATTTCAAATGGCTGAATAGTTCAATTGAGATCGCATGTATTCATGGATAGCCTGCTCGCTGCAGGACTGGGTAATATTGCGAAATTGAAAAATTAGCATATTTTGCTGCGTGGTTATGATAGTGCTAAAATGATTTCATGACTCCTGGGAAAAATCAAGGAATGGCTCTATATATTATCATAATAACCTTAATTGATTTGAAAATTTAATTCGAGAAGTTATTTTAATAAGATTGCATTTTAATTGTTGTTTTTAATGTCTGTAAGAAGTACCTGATGTCATCAGATGATATTTCGAGGAAAATTTACTGCGCCTCAATCGCAAGAATTTCATGATTGCACGAATTCACGTGATAGAATATAAGAGGTTGATTTTCGTATCTATTCGCTTTCGGTTATTTAAAATTTTAATTTGCTGAATAGTTAAATTTAGATCGCAAGTATTCATGGATAACCTGCCCGCTACAGGACTTAGTAATATCGCAAAATAAAAAACTCAGCATATTTTGCTGCGTGGTTACAAGAGTGCTGATACAAATTAATGACTCCTGGGAAAAATCAAGGAGTAGCTCTATACCTCGACATAATAACGTTAATTGATTTGAAAATTTAATTCGAAAAGTTATTCGATTGAGATTGCATTTTGATTGTTGTTTTCAATGTCTGTAAAAAATACCTGATGTCATCAGATGATATTTCGAGGAAAATATACTGCGCCCCAATCGCAAGAATTTCATGATTACACGAATTCACGTGATAGAATATAATAGGTTGATTTCTGTCTCTGTTCGCTTTCGGTTTTTTAAAATTTCAATTGGCTGAATAGTTCAATTAAGATCGCATGTATTCATGGATAGCCTGCTCGCTGCAGGACTGGGTAATATTGCGAAATTGAAAAATTAGCATATTTTGCTGCGTGGTTATAAGAGTGCTAAAATGATCTCATGACTCCTGGGAAAAATCAAGGAATGGCTCTATATATTGACATAATAACCTTAATTGATTTGAAAATTCAATTCGAAAAGTTATTCCATTGAGATTGCATTTTGATTGTCTTTTTCAATGTCTGTAAGAAATACCTGATGTCATCAGATGGTATTTCGAGGAAAATATACTGCGCCCCAATCGCAAGAATTTCATGATTACACGAATTCACGTGATAGAATATAAGAGGTTGATTTCCGTATCTATTCGCTTTCGGTTATTTAAAATTTCGATTCGCTGAATAGTTAAATTTAGATCGCAAGTATTCATGGATAACCTGCCCGCTACAAAACTTGGTAATATTGCGAAATTGAAAATCAGCATATTTTGCTGCGTGGTTACAAAAGTGCTGAAACAAACTCATGATTCCTGGGAAAAATCAAGGAGTAGCTCTATACCTTGACACAATAAAGTTAATTGATTCCAAAATTAAATTCAAAAAGTTATTCTATTGAGATTGCATTTTGATTGTCTTTTTCAATGTCTGTAAGAAATACCTGATGTCTTCAGAAGATATTTCGTAAAAAATATACTGCGCCCCAATCGCAAGAATCTCATGATTACACGAATTCACGTGATAGAATATAATAAGTTGATTTTTGTCATTGTTCGCTTTCGGTTTTTTAAAATTTCAATTGGCTGAATAGTTCAATTGAGATCGCATGTATTCATGGATAGCCTGCTCGCTGCAGAACTGGGTAATATTGCAAAATTGAAAAATCAGCATATTTTGCTGCGTTGTTATAGGAGTGCTAAAATGATCTCATGACTCCCGGGGAAAATCAAGGAATGGCTCTATATATTGACATAATAACGTTAATTGATTTGAACATTCAATTCGAAAAGTTATTCGATTGAGATTGCATTTTGATTGTTGTTTTCAATGTCTGTAAGAAGTACCTGTTCTCTTTAGCGGATATTTCGGGAAAAATATACTGCGCCACAATCGCAAGAATCTCATGATTACACGAGTGCATGTAATAGAATATGAGAGGTTGATTTCTGTCTCTGTTCGCTTTGAGTTTTTTAAAATTTCAATTCGCTGAACAGTTCAATTTAGATCGCATGTATTCATAAATGAATTGCTCGCTGCAGGACTGGGTAATATTGTGAAATTGAAAAATTAGCATATTTTGCTGCGTGGTTATAGGAGTGCTAAAATGATCCCATGACTCCTGGGAAAAATCAAGGAATGGCTCTAAATATTGACATAATAACCTTAATTGATTTGAAAATTCAATTCGAAAAGTTATTCGATTAAGATTGCATTTTGATTGTTGTTTTCAATGTCTGTAAGTAATACCTGATGTCTTCAGATGATATTTCGGAAAAAATATACTGCGCCTCAATCGCAAGAATCTCATGATTACACGAATTCATGTAATAGAATATGAGAGGTTGATTTCTGTCTCTGTTCGCTTTCGGTTTTTTAAAATTTCAATTAGCTGCATAGTTTAATTTAGATTGCATGTATTTATGGATAACCTGCTCGCTGCCGGACTTAGTATTATTGTGAGATTGGAAAATCAGCATATTTTGCTGCGTGGTTATGAGAGTGCTAAAATGATCTTATGACTCCTGGGAAAAATCAAGGAATGGCTCTATATATTGACATAATAACCTTAATTGATTCTAAAATTGAATTCGAAAAGTTATTCTATTGAGATTGCATTTTGATTGTCTTTTTCAATGTCTGTAAGAAATACCTGATGTCTTCAGATGATATTTCGTGAAAAATATACTGCGCCCCAATCGCAAGAATCTCATGATTACACGAATTCACGTGATAGAATATAATAGGTTGATTTCTGTCTCTGTTCGATTTCGGTTATTTAAAATTTCAATTGGCTGAAAAGTTCAATTTAGATCACATGTATTCATGGATAGCCTGCTCGCTGCAGGACTGGGTAATATTGCGAAATTGAAAAATTAGCATATTTTGCTGCGTGGTTATGAGAGTGCTAAAATGATCTTATGACTCCTGGGAAAAATCAAGGAATGGCTCTATATATTGACATAATAACCTTAATTGATTCTAAAATTGAATTCGAAAAGTTATTCTATTGAGATTGCATTTTGATTGTCTTTTTCAATGTCTGTAAGAAATACCTGATGTCTTCAGATGATATTTCGTGAAAAATATACTGCGCCCCAATCGCAAGAATCTCATGATTACACGAATTCACGTGATAGAATATAATAGGTTGATTTCTGTCTCTGTTCGATTTCGGTTATTTAAAATTTCAATTGGCTGAAAATTTCAATTTAGATCACATGTATTCATGGATAGCCTGCTCGCTGCAGGACTGGGTAATATTGCGAAATTGAAAATCAGCATATTTTGCTGCGTGGTTACGAGAGTGCTAAAATGATCTCATGACTCCTGGGAAAAATCAAGGAATAGCTCTATATATAGAGACCTAATAATGTTAATTGATTCCAAAATTTAATTCGAAAAGTTAATCTATTGAGATTGCATTTTGATTGTCTTTTTCAATGTCTGTAAGAAATACCTGATGTCTTCAGATGATATTTCGTGAAAAATATACTGCGCCTTAATCGCAAGAATCTCATGATTACACGAATTCACGTGATAGAATATAATAGGTTGATTTCTGTCTGTGTTCGCTTTCGGTTTTTTAAAATTTTAATTGGCTGAATAGTTCAATTAAGATCGCATGTATTCATGGATAGCCCGCTCGCTGCAGGACTAGGTAATATTGCGAAATTGAAAAATTAGCATATTTTGCTGCGTGCTTATACGAGTGCTAAAATGATCTCATGACTCCTGGGAAAAATCAAGGAATGACTCTATATATCGACATAATAACCTTAATTGATTTGAAAATTCAAGTCGAAAAGTTATTCGATTGAGATTGCATTTTGATTGTCTTTTTCAATGTCTGTAAGAAATTCCTGATGTCTTCAGATGATGTTTCGTGAAAAATATACTGCGCCCCAATCGGAAGAATCTCATGATTACACGAATTCACGTGATAGAATATAATAGGTTGATTTCTGTCTCTGTTCGCTTTCGGTTTTTTAAAATTTCAATTCGCTGAACAGTTCAATTTAGATCGCATGTCTTCATGAATTACTTGCTCGCTGCAGGACTGGGTATTATTGTGAGATTAAAAAATCAGCATATTTTGCTGCGTGGTTATAGAAGTGCTAAAATGATCTCATGACTCCCGGGGAAAATCAAGGAATGGCTCTATATATCGACATAATAACGTTAATTGATTTGAAAATTCAATTCGAAAAGTTATTCGAATGAGGTTGCATTTTGATTGTTGTTTTCAATGTATGTAAAAAATAGCTGATGTCATCAGATGATATTTTGGGAAAAATATACTGCGCCTCAATCGCAAGAATTTCATGATTACACGAATTCACGTGATAGAATATAAAAGGTTAATTTCCGTATCTATTCGCTTTCGGTTATTTAAAATTTTAATTCGCTGAATAGTTAAATTCAGATCGCAAGTATTCATGGATAACCTGCCCGCTACAGGACTTGGTAATATTGCAAAATTGAAAAAGCAGCATATTTTGCTGCGTGGTTATAAAAGTGCTAAAATGATCTCATGAATCCTGGGAAAAATCAAGGAATAACTATATATTGACATAATAGCCATAATTGATTTGAAAATTCAATTCGAAAAGTTATTCGATTGCGATTGCATTTTGATTGTCTTTTTCAATGTCTGTAAGAAATTCCTGATGTCTTCAGATGATATTTCGTGAAAAATATACTGCGCCCCAATCGCAAGAATCTCATGATTACACGAATTCACGTGATAGAATATAATAGGTTGATTTCTGTCTGTGTTCGCTTTCGGTTTTTTTAAATTTTATTTGGCTGAATAGTTCAATTAAGATCGCATGTATTCATGGATAGCCTGCTCGCTGCTGGACTGGGTAATATTGCGAAATTAAAAAATTAGCATATTTTGCTGCGTGGTTATAAAAGTGCTAAAATGATCTCATGAATCCTGGGAAAAATCAAGGAATAACTATATATTGACATAATAGCCTTAATTGATTTGAAAATTCGATTCGAAAAGTTATTCGATTGCGATTGCATTTTGATTGTCTTTTTCAATGTCTGTAAGAAATTCCTGATGTCTTCAGATGATATTTCGTGAAAAATATACTGCGCCCCTATCGCAAGAATCTCATGATTACACGAATTCACGTGATAGAATATAATAGGTTGATTTCTGTCTCTGTTCGCTTTCGGTTTTTTAAAATTTCAATTGGCTGAATAGTTCAATTAAGATCGAATGTATTCATGGATAGCCTCCTCGCTGCAGGACTGGGTAATATTGCGAAATTGAAAAATTAGCATATTTTGCTGCGTGGTTATGAGAGTGCTAAAACGATCTCATGACTCCCGGGGAAAATCAAGGAATGGCTCTATAAATTGACATAATAACGTTAATTGATTTGAAAATTCAATTCGAAAAGTTATTCGATTGAGGTTGCATTTTGATTGTTGTTTTCAATGTATGTAAAAAATAGCTGATGTCATCAGATGATATTTCGAGGAAAATGTACTGCGCCCCAATCGCAAGAATTTCCTGATTACACGAATTCACGTAATAGAATATAAGAGGTTGATTTCTGTCTCTGTTCGCTTTCGGTTTTTTAAAATTTCAATTGGCTGAACAGTTCAATTTAGATCGCGTGTCTTCATGGATAACCTGCTCGCCGCAGGACTGGGTAATATTGTGAGATTAAAAAATCAGCAAGTTTTGCTGTGTGGTTATAGGAGTGCTGAAATTATCTCATGACTCCTGGGAAAATCAAGGAATGGCTTTATATATCGACATAATAACGTTAACTGACTTGAAAATTCAATTCGAAAAGTTATTCGTTTGAGATTGCATTTTGATTGTTGTTTTCAATGTCTGTAAAAAATACCTGATGTCATCAGATGATATTTCGGGAAAAATATACTGCGCCTTAATCGCAAGAATCTCATGATTACACGAATTCATGTAAGAGAATATAATAGGTTGATTTCTGTCTGTGTTCGCTTTCGGTTTTTAAAAATTTCAATTGGCTAAATATTTCAATTGATATCGCATGTATTCATTGATAACCTGCTCGCTGCAGGACTGGGTAATATTGTGAGATTGAAAAATCAGCATATTTTGCTGCGTGGTTATGAGAGTGCTAAAATGATCTCATGACTTCTAGGAAAAATCAAGGAATAGCTCTATATATAGAGACCTAATAACGTTAATTGATTCCAAAATTTAATTCGAAAAGTTATTCTATTGAGATTGCATTTTGATTGTCTTTTTCAATGTCTGTAAGAAATACCTGATGTCTTCGGATGATATTTCGTGAAAAATATACTGCGCCCCAATCGCAAGAATCTCATGATTACACGAATTCACGTGATGGAATATAATAGGTTGATTTCTGTGTGTGTTCGCTTTCGGTTTTTTAAAATTTCAATTAACTGAATAGTTCAATTAAGATCGCATGTATTCATGGATAGCCTGCTCGCTGCAGGACTGTGTAATATTGCGAAATAAAAAAATAAGCATATTTTGCTGCGTGGTTATAAGAGTGCTAAAATGATCTCATGAATCCTGGGAAAAATCAAGGAATGGCTCTATTTATTGACATAATAACCTTAATTGATTTGAAAATTCAATTCGAATAGTTATTCAATTGCGATTGCATTTTGATTGTCTTTTTCAATGTCTGTAAGGAATTCCTGATGTCTTAAGATGATATTTCGTGAAAAATATACTGCGCCCCAATCGCAAGAATCTCATGATTACACGAATTTACGTGATAGAATATAATAGGTTGATTTCTGTCTGTGTTCGCTTTCGGTTTTTTAAAATTTCAATTAGCTGAATAGTTCAATTTAGATCACATGTATTCATGGATAGCCTGCTCGCTGCAGGACTGGGTAATATTGCGAAATTAAAAAATTAGCATATTATGTTGCGTGGTTATAAGAGTGCTAAAATGATCTCATGAGTCCTGGGAAAAATCAAGGAATGGCTCTATATATTGACATAATAACCTTAATTGATTTGAAAATTCAATTCGAAAAGTTATTCGATTAATATTGCATTTTGATTGTCTTTTTCAATGTCTGTAAGAAATTCCTGATGTCTTCAGATGATATTTCGTGGAAAATATACTGCGCCCCAATCACAAGAATCTCATGATTACACGAATTCACGTGATAGAATATAATAGGTTGATTTTCGTATCTATTCGCTTTCGGTTATTTAAAATTTTAATTTGCTGAATAGTTAAATTTAGATCGCAAGTATTCATGGATAACCTGCCCGCTACAGGACTTAGTAATATCGCAAAATAAAAAACTCAGCATATTTTGCTGCGTGGTTACAAGAGTGCTGATACAAATTAATGACTCCTGGGAAAAATCAAGGAGTAGCTCTATACCTCGACATAATAACGTTAATTGATTTGAAAATTTAATTCGAAAAGTTATTCGATTGAGATTGCATTTTGATTGTTGTTTTCAATGTCTGTAAAAAATACCTGATGTCATCAGATGATATTTCGAGGAAAATATACTGCGCCCCAATCGCAAGAATTTCATAATTACACGAATTCACGTGATAGAATATAAGAGGTTGATTTCCGTATCTATTCGCTTTCGGTTATTTGAAATTTGAATTCGCTGAATAGTTAAATTTAGATCGCAAGTATTCATGGATAACCTGCCCGCTACAGAACTTGGTAATATTGCAAAATTGAAAAATCAGCATATTTTGCTGCGTGGTTATGAGAGTGCTAAAATGATCTCATGACTCCTGGCAAAAATCAAGGAATGGCTCTATATATTGACATAATAACCTTAATTGATTTGAAAATTCAATTCGAAAAGTTATTCGATTGAGATTGCATTTTGATTGTCTTTTTCAATGTCTGTAAGAAATTCCTGATGTCTTCAGATTATATTTCGTGAAAAATATACTGCGCCCCAATCGCAAGAATCTCATGATTACACGAATTCATGTAATAGAATATGAGAGGTTGATTTCTGTCTCTGTTCGCTTTGAGGTTTTTTAAAATTTCAATTGGCTAAATAGTTCAATTGATATCGCATGTATTCATTGATAACCTGCTCGCTGCAGGACTGGGTAATATTGTGAGATTGAAAAATCAGCATATTTTTCTGCGTGGTTATGAGAGTGCTAAAATGATCTCATGACTCCTGGGAAAAATCAAGGAATAGCTCTATATATAGAGACCTCATAACGTTAATTGATCCCAAAATTTAATTCGAAAAGTTATTCTATTGAGATTGCATTTTGATTGTCTTTTTCAATGTCTGTAAGAAATTCCTGATGTCTTCAGATGATATTTCGTGAAAAATAAACTGCGCCCCTATCGCAAGAATCTCATGATTACACGAATTCACGTGATAGAATATAATAGGTTGATTTCTGTCTGTGTTCGCTTTCGGTTTTTTAAAATTTCAATTGGCTGAATAGTTCAATTAAGATCGCATGTATTCATGGATAGCCTCCTCGCTGCAGGACTGGGTAATATTGTGAGATTGAAAAATCAGCATATTTTGCTGCGTGGTTATGAGAGTGCTAAAATGATCTCATGACTTCTAGGAAAAATCAAGGAATAGCTCTATATATAGAGACCTAATAACGTTAATTGATTCCAAAATTTAATTCGAAAAGTTATTCTATTGAGATTGCATTTTGATTGTCTTTTTCAATGTCTGTAAGAAATACCTGATGTCTTCGGATGATATTTCGTGAAAAATATACTGCGCCCCAATCGCAAGAATCTCATGATTACACGAATTCACGTGATGGAATATAATAGGTTGATTTCTGTGTGTGTTCGCTTTCGGTTTTTTAAAATTTCAATTGGCTGAATAGTTCAATTAAGATCGCATGTATTCATGGATAGCCTGCTCGCTGCAGGACTGTGTAATATTGCGAAATAAAAAAATAAGCATATTTTGCTGCGTGGTTATAAGAGTGCTAAAATGATCTCATGAATCCTGGGAAAAATCAAGGAATGGCTCTATTTATTGACATAATAACCTTAATTGATTTGAAAATTCAATTCGAATAGTTATTCAATTGCGATTGCATTTTGATTGTCTTTTTCAATGTCTGTAAGAAATTCCTGATGTCTTCAGATGATATTTCGTGAAAAATATACTGCGCCCCAATCGCAAGAATCTCATGATTACACGAATTTACGTGATAGAATATAATAGGTTGATTTCTGTCTGTGTTCGCTTTCGGTTTTTTAAAATTTCAATTAGCTGAATAGTTCAATTTAGATCACATGTATTCATGGATAGCCTGCTCGCTGCAGGACTGGGTAATATTGCGAAATTAAAAAATTAGCATATTATGTTGCGTGGTTATAAGAGTGCTAAAATGATCTCATGAGTCCTGGGAAAAATCAAGGAATGGCTCTATATATTGACATAATAACCTTAATTGATTTGAAAATTCAATTCGAAAAGTTATTCGATTAATATTGCATTTTGATTGTCTTTTTCAATGTCTGTAAGAAATTCCTGATGTCTTCAGATGATATTTCGTGGAAAATATACTGCGCCCCAATCACAAGAATCTCATGATTACACGAATTCACGTGATAGAATATAATAGGTTGATTTTCGTATCTATTCGCTTTCGGTTATTTAAAATTTTAATTTGCTGAATAGTTAAATTTAGATCGCAAGTATTCATGGATAACCTGCCCGCTACAGGACTTAGTAATATCGCAAAATAAAAAACTCAGCATATTTTGCTGCGTGGTTACAAGAGTGCTGATACAAATTAATGACTCCTGGGAAAAATCAAGGAGTAGCTCTATACCTCGACATAATAACGTTAATTGATTTGAAAATTTAATTCGAAAAGTTATTCGATTGAGATTGCATTTTGATTGTTGTTTTCAATGTCTGTAAAAAATACCTGATGTCATCAGATGATATTTCGAGGAAAATATACTGCGCCCCAATCGCAAGAATTTCATAATTACACGAATTCACGTGATAGAATATAAGAGGTTGATTTCCGTATCTATTCGCTTTCGGTTATTTGAAATTTGAATTCGCTGAATAGTTAAATTTAGATCGCAAGTATTCATGGATAACCTGCCCGCTACAGAACTTGGTAATATTGCAAAATTGAAAAATCAGCATATTTTGCTGCGTGGTTATGAGAGTGCTAAAATGATCTCATGACTCCTGGCAAAAATCAAGGAATGGCTCTATATATTGACATAATAACCTTAATTGATTTGAAAATTCAATTCGAAAAGTTATTCGATTGAGATTGCATTTTGATTGTCTTTTTCAATGTCTGTAAGAAATTCCTGATGTCTTCAGATTATATTTCGTGAAAAATATACTGCGCCCCAATCGCAAGAATCTCATGATTACACGAATTCATGTAATAGAATATGAGAGGTTGATTTCTGTCTCTGTTCGCTTTGAGGTTTTTTAAAATTTCAATTGGCTAAATAGTTCAATTGATATCGCATGTATTCATTGATAACCTGCTCGCTGCAGGACTGGGTAATATTGTGAGATTGAAAAATCAGCATATTTTTCTGCGTGGTTATGAGAGTGCTAAAATGATCTCATGACTCCTGGGAAAAATCAAGGAATAGCTCTATATATAGAGACCTCATAACGTTAATTGATCCCAAAATTTAATTCGAAAAGTTATTCTATTGAGATTGCATTTTGATTGTCTTTTTCAATGTCTGTAAGAAATTCCTGATGTCTTCAGATGATATTTCGTGAAAAATAAACTGCGCCCCTATCGCAAGAATCTCATGATTACACGAATTCACGTGATAGAATATAATAGGTTGATTTCTGTCTGTGTTCGCTTTCGGTTTTTTAAAATTTCAATTGGCTGAATAGTTCAATTAAGATCGCATGTATTCATGGATAGCCTCCTCGCTGCAGGACTGGGTAATATTGTGAGATTGAAAAATCAGCATATTTTGCTGGGTGGTTATGAGAGTGCTAAAATGATCTCATGACTCCTGGGAAAAATCAAGGAATAGCTCTACATATAGAGACCTAATAACGTTAATTGATTCCAAAATTTAATTCGAAAAGTTATTCTATTGATATTGCATTTTGATTGTCTTTTTCAATGTCTGTAAATAATACCTGATGTCTGCAGATGATATTTCGTGAAAAATATACTGCACCCCAATCGCAAGAATCTCATTATTACACGAATTCACGTGATAGAATATAATAGGTTGATTTCTGTCTGTGTTCGCTTTCGGTTTTTTAAAATTTCAATTGGCTGAATAGTTCAATTTAGATCGCATGTATTCATGGATAGCCTGCTCGCAGCAGGACTGGGTAATATTGTGAGATTGAAAAATCAGCATATTTTGCTGCGTAGTTATGAGAGTGCTAAAATGATCTCATGACTCCTGGCAAAAATCAAGGAATGGCTCTATATATTGACATAATAACCTTAATTGATTTGAAAATTCAATTCGAAAAGTTATTCGATTAAGATTGCATTTTGATTGTCTTTTTCAATGTCTTTAAGAAATTCCTGATGACTTCAGATGATATTTCGTGAAAAATACACTGCGCCTCAATCGCAAGAATCTCATGATTACACGAATTCACGTGATAGAATATAAGAGGTTGATTTCCGTATCTATTCGCTTTCGGTTATTCAAAATTTTAATTCTCTGAATAGTTAAATTTAGATCGCAAGTATTCATGGATAACCTGCCCGCTACAGAACTTGGTAATATTGCAAAATTGAAAAATCAGCATATTTTGCTGTGTGGTTACAAGAGTGCTGAAACAAATTCATGACTCCTGGGAAAAATCAAGGAGTAGCTCTATACCTTGACATAATAACGTTAATTGATTTGAAAATTTAATTCGAAAAGTTGTTTTATTGAGATTGCATTTTAATTGTTGTTTTCAATGTCTGTAAAAAGTACCTGATGTCTTTAGCGGATATTTCGGAAAAAATATACTGCGCCTCAATCGCAAGAATCCCATGATTACACGAATTCATGTAATAGAATATGAGAGGTTGATTTCTGTCTCTGGTCGCTTTCGGTTTTTTAAAATTTCAATTGGCTGCATAGTTTAATTTAGATTGCATGTATTTATGGATAACCTGCTCGCTGCCGGACTTAGTATTATTGTGAGATTGAAAAATCAGCATATTTTGCTGCGTGGTTATGAGAGTGCTAAAATGATCTCATGACTCCTGGGAAAAATCAAGGAATAGCTCTATATATAGAGACCTAATAACGTTAATTGATTCCAAAATTTAATTCGAAAAGTTATTCTATTGAGATTGCATTTTGATTGTCTTTTTCAATGTCTGTAAGAAATACCTGATGTCTTCAGATGATATTTCGGGAAAAATATACTGCGCCTCAATCGCAAGAATCTCATGATTACACGAATTCACGTGATAGAATATAATAGGTTGATTTCTGTCTGTGTTCGCTTTCGGTTTTTTAAAATTTTAATTGGCTGAATAGTTCAAGTAAGTTCGCATGTATTCATGGATAGCCTGCTCGCTGCAGGACTAGGTAATATTGCGAAATTGAAAAATTAGCATATTTTGCTGCGTGCTTATACGAGTGCTAAAATGATCTCATGACTCCTCGGAAAAATCAAGGAATGGCTCTATATATTGACATAATAGCCTTAATTGATTTGAAAATTCAATTCGAAAAGTTATTCGATTGCGATTGCATTTTGATTGTCTTTTTCAATGTCTGTAAGAAATTCTTGATGTCTTCAGATGATATTTCGTGAAAAATATACTGCGCCCCTATCGCAAGAATCTCATGATTACACGAATTCACGTGATAGAATATAATAGGTTGATTTCTGTCTGTGTTCGCTTTCGGTTTTTTAAAATTTCAATTAGCTGAATAGTTCAATTAAGATCGCATGTATTCATGGATAGCCTCCTCGCTGCAGGACTGGGTAATATTGCGAAATTGAAAAATTAGCATATTTTGCTGCGTGGTTATGAGAGTGCAAAAATGATCTCATGACTCCTGGGAAAAATCGAGGAATGGCTCTATATATTGACATAATAACCTTAATTGATTTAAAAATTCAATTCGAAAAGTTATTCGATTGAGATTGCATTTTGATTGTCTTTTTTAATGTCTGTAAGAAATTCCTGATGTCTTCAGATGATATTTCGTGAAAAATATACTGCGCCCCAATCGCAAGAATCTCATGATTACACGAATTCACGTGATAGAATATAATAGGTTGATTTCTGTCTCTGTTCGCTTTCGGTTATTTAAAATTTCAATTCGCTGAACAGTTCAATTTAGATCGCATGTCTTCATGAATTACTTGCTCGCTGCAGGACTGGGTATTATTGTGAGATTAAAAAATCAGCATATTTTGCTGCGTGGGTATAGAAGTGCTAAAATGATCTCATGACTCTCGGGGAAAGACAAGGAATGGCTCTATATATTGACATAATAACGTTAATTGATTTGAAAATTCAATTCGAAAAGTTATTCGATTGAGGTTGCATTTTGATTGTTGTTTTCAATGTATGTAAAAAATCGCTGATGTAATCAGATGATATTTCGAGGAAAATATACTGCGCCCCAATCGCAAGAATTTCTCGATTACACGAATTCGCGTAATAGAATATAAGAGGTTGATTTCCGTATCTATTCGCTTTCGGTTATTTAAAATTTTAATTCGCTGAATAGTTAAATTTAGATCGCAAGTATTCATGGATAACCTGCCCGCTACAGAACTTGTTAATATTGCAAAATTAAAAAATCAGCATATTTAGCTGCGTGGTTACAAAAGTGCTGAAACAAATTCATGACTCCTGGGAAAAATCAAGGAGTAGCTCTATACCTTCACATAATAACCTTAATTGATTCCAAAATTTAATTCGAAAAGTTATTCTATTGAGATTGCATTTTGATTGTCTTTTTCATTGTCTGTAAGAAATACCTGATGTCTTCAGATGATATTTCGTGAAACATATACTGCCCCCCAATCGCAAGAATCTCATGATAACACGAATTCACGTGATAGAATATAATAGGTTGATTTCTGTCTCTGTTCGCTTTCGGTTTTTTAAAATTTCAATTGGCTGAATAGTTCAATTTAGATCACACGTATTCATTGATAGCCTGCTCGCTGCAAGACTAGGTAATATTGCAAAATTGAAAAATTAGCATATTTTGCTGCGTGGTTATAAGAGTGCTAAAATGATCCCATGACTCCTGGGAAAAATCGAGGAGTGCTCTATATATTGACATAATAACCTTAATTGATTTGAAAATTCAATTTGAAAAGTTATTCGATTGAGATTGCATTTCAATTGTTGTTTTCAATGTCTGTAAAAAATACCTGATGTCATCAGATGATATTTCGGGAAAAATATACTGCGCCTCAATCGCAAGAATCTCATGATTACACGAATTCATGTAATAGAATATGAGAGGTTGATTTCTGTCTCTGTTCGCTTTCGGTTTTTTAAAATTTCAATTGGCTAAATAGTTCAATTGATATCGCATGTATTCATTGATAACCTGCTCGCTGCAGGACTAGGTAATATTGTGAGATTGATAAATCAGCATATTTTGCCGCGTGGTTATGAGAGTGCTAAAATGATCTCATGACTCTTGGGAAAAATCAAGGAATAGCTCTATATATAGAGACCCAATAACGTTAATTGATTCCAAAATTTAATTCGAAAAGTTATTCTATTGAGATTGCATTTTGATTGTCTTTTTCAATGTCTGTAAGAAATACATGATGTCATCAGATGATATTTCGAGGAAAATATACTGCGCCCTAATCGCAAGAATTTCATGATTACACGAATTCACGTGATAGAATATAATAGGTTGAAGTCTGTCTCTGTTCGCTTTCGGTTTTCTAAAATTTCAATTGGCTGAATAGTTTAATTTAGATCGCATGTATTCATGGACAGCCTGCTCGCTGCAGGACTGGGTAATATTGCGAAATTAAAAAATCAGCATATTTTGCTGCGTGGTTACAAGAGTGCTGAAAAGAATTAATGACTCCTGGGTAAAATCAAGGAGTAGCTCTATACCTTGACATAATAACGTTAATTGATTTGGAAATTTAATTCGAAAAGTTATTTTATTGAGATTGTATGTTAATTGTTGTTTTCAATGTCTGTGAGAAGTACCTGATGTCTTTAGCGGATATTTCGGGAAAAATATACTGCGCCTCAATCGCAAGAATCTCATGATTACACGAATTCATATAATAGAATATGAGAGGTTGATTTCTGTCTCTGTTCGCTTTCGGTTTTTTAAAATTTTAATTGGCTGAACAGTTCAATTTAGATCGCATGTCTTCATGGATAACCTGCTCGCTGCAGGAATGGGTAATATTGTGAGATTAAAAAATCAGCGAGTTTTGCTGAGTGGTTATAGGAATGCTGAAATGATCTCATGACTCCTGGGAAAATCAAGGAATGGCTCTATATATCGACATAATAACGTTAACTGATTTGAAAATTCAATTTGAAAAACTATTCTATTGAGATTGCATTTTGATTTATGTTCTCAATGTCTGTAAGAAATACCTGATGTCTTCAGATGATATTTCGGGAAAAATATACTGCGCCCCAATCGCAAGAATCTCATGATTACACGAATTCACGTGATAGAATATAATAGGTTGATGTCTGTCTCTGTTCGCTTTCGGTTTTCTAAAATTTCAATTGGCTGAATAGTTTAATTTAGATCGCATGTATTCATGGACAGCCTGCTCGCTGCAGGACTGGGTAATATTGCGAAATTGAAAAATCAGCATATTTTGCTGCGTGGTTATAAGAGTGCTAAAATGATCTCATGACTCCTGGGAATAATCAAGGAATGGCTCTATATATTGACATAATAACGTTAATTGATTCCAAAATTTAATTCGAAAAGTTATTCTATTGAGATTGCATTTTGATTGTTGTTTTCAATGTCTGTAAGAAATACCTGATGTCATCTGATAATATTTTGAGGAAAATATACTGCGCCCCAATCGCAAGAATTTCATGATTACACGAATTCACGTGATAGAATATAAGAGGTTGATTTCCGTATCTATTCGCTATCGGTTATTTAAAATTTTAATTCGCTGAATAGTTAAATTTAGATCGCAAGTATTCATGGACAACCTGCCCGCTACAGGACTTGGTAAAATTGCAAAATTGAAAAATCAGCATATTTTGCTGCGTGGTTACAAGAGTGCTGAAACAAATTCATGACTCCTGGGAAAAATCAAGGAGTAGCTCTATACCTTGACATAATAACGTTAATTGATTTGAAAATTTAATTCGAAATGTTATTTTATTAAGATTGCATTTTGATTGTTGTTTTCAATGTCTGTAAGAAGTACCTGATGTCTTTAGCGGATATTTCGGGAAAAAAATACTGCGCCTCAGTCGCAAGAATCTCATGATTACCCGAATTCATGTAATAGAATATGAGAGGTTGATTTCTGTCTCTGTTCGCTTTCGGTTTTCTAAAATTTCAATTGGCTGAATAGTTCAATTTAGATCGCATGTCTTCATGAATAACTTGCTCGCTGCAGCACTAGGTAATATTGTGAGATTAAAAAATCAGCATATTTTGCTGCGTCGTTATAGAAGTGCTACAATGATCTCATGACTCCCGGGGAAAATCAAGGAATGGCTCTATATATTGACATACTAACGTTAATTGATTTGAAAATTCAATTCGAAACGTTATTTGATTGAGATTGCATTTTGATTGTTGTTTTCAATGTCTGTAAAAAGTACCTGATGACATCAGATGATATTTCGAGGAAAATATACTGCGCCCCAATCGCAAGAATTCCATGATTACACGAATTCACGTGATAGAATATAAGAGGTTGATTTCCGTATCTATTCGCTTTCGGTTATTCAAAATTTTAATTCGCTGAATAGTTGAATTTAGATCGCAAGTATTCATGGATAACCTGCCCGCTACAGAACTTGGTAATATTGCATAATAGAAAAATCAGCATATTTTGCTGCGTGGTTACAGAAGTGCTGAAACAAATTCATGACTCCTGGGATAAATCAAGGAGTAGCTCTATACCTTGACATAATAACGTTAATTGATTTGAAAATTTAATTCGAAAAGTTATTTTATTGAGATTGCATTTTAATTGTTGTTTTCAATGTCTGTAAGAAGTACCTGATGTCTTTAGCGGATATTTCGGGAAAAATATACTGCGCCTCAATCGCAAGAATCTCATGATTACACGAATTCATGTACTAGAATAGGAGAGGTTGATTTCTGTCTCTGTTCGCTTTCGGTTTTTTAAAATTTCAATTGGCTGAAAAGTTCAATTTAGATCGCATGTATTCATTGATAACCTGCTCGCTGCAGGACTGGGTAATATTGTGAGATTGAAAAATCAGCATATTTTGCTGCGTGGTTATGAGAGTGCTAAAATGATCTCATGACTCCTGGCAAAAATCAAGGAATGGCTCTATATATTGACATAATAACCTTAATTGATTTGAAAATTCAATTCGAAAAGTTATTCGATTGAGATTGCAATTTGATTGTTGTTTTCAATGTCTGTAAAAAATACCTGATGTCATCAGATGATATTTCGGGAAAAATATACTGCGCCTTAATCGCAAGAATCTCATGATTACACGAATTCATGTAAGAGAATATGAGAGGTTGATTCCTGTCTCTGTTCGCTTTCGGTTTTTAAAAATTTCAATTGGCTAAATTTTTCAATTGATATCGCATGTATTCATTGATAACCTGCTCGCTGCAGGACTGGGTAATATTGTAAGATTGAAAAATCAGCATATTTTGCTGCGTGATATGAGAGTGCTAAAATGATCTCATGACTTCTAGGAAAAATCAAGGAATAGCTCTATATATAGAGACCTAATAACGTTAATTGATTCCAAAATTTAATTCGAAAAGTTATTCTATTGAGATTGCATTTTGATTGTCTTTTTCAATGTCTGTAAGAAATACGTGATGTCTTTAGATAATATTTCGTGAAAAATATACTGCGCCCCAATCGCAAGAATCTCATGATTACACGAATTCACGTGATAGAATATAATAGGTTGATTTCTGTCTGTGTTCGCTTTCGGTTTTTTAAAATTTCAATTGGCTAAATAGTTCAATTAAGATCGCATGTATTCATGGATAGCCTGCTCGCTGCAGGACTGTGTAATATTGCGAAATTAAAAAATAAGCATATTTTGCTGCGTGGTTATAAGAGTGCTAAAATGATCTCATGAATCCTGGGAAAAATCAAGGAATAGCTCTATTTATTGACATAATAACCTTAATTGATTTGAAAATTCAATTCGAATAGTTATTCAATTGCGATTGCCTTTTGATTGTCTTTTTCAATGTCTGTAAGAAATTCCTGATGTCTTCAGATGATATTTCGTGAAAAATATACTGCGCCCCAATCGCAAGAATCTCATGATTACACGAATTCACGTGATAGAATATAATAGGTTGATTTCTGTCTGTGTTCGCTTTCGGTTTTTGAAAATTTCAATTGGCTGAATAGTTAAATTTAGATAGCATGTATTCATGGATAGCCTGCTCGCTGCAGGACTAGGTAATATTGCGAAATTGAAAAATTAGCATATTTTGCTGCGTGGTTATAAAAGTGCTGACATAAATTCATGACTTCTGGGAAAAATCAAGGAATGGCTGTATATATTGACATAATAACCTTAATTGATTTGAAAATTCAAATCGAAAAGTTATTCGACTGAGATTGCATTTTGATTTCCGTTTTCAATGTCTGTAAAAAATACCTGATGTCATCAGATGATATTTCGAGGAAAATATACTGCGCCCCAATCGCAAGAATTTCATGATTACACGAATTCACGTGATAGAATATAAGATGTTGATTTACGTATCTGTTCGCTTTCGGTTATTTAAAATGTTAATTCGCTGAATAGTTAAATTTAGATCGCAAGTATTTATGGATAACCTACCCGCTACAGGACTTGGTAATATTGCAAAATTGGAAAATCAGCATATTTCGCTGCGTGGTTACAAGAGTGCTGAAACACATTCATGACTCCTGGGAAAATCAAGGAGTAGCTCTATACCTTGAGATAATAACGTTAATTGATTTGAAAATTTAATTCGAAGAGTTATTTTATTGAGATTGCATTTTGATTGTTGTTTTCAATGTCTGTAAGAAGTATCTGATGTCTTAAGCGGATGTTTCGGGAAAAATATACTGCGCCTCAATCGCAAGAATCTCATGATTACACGAATTCATGTAATAGAATATGAGAGGTTGATTTCTGTCTCTGTTCGCTTTTGGTTTTTTAAAATTTCAATTGGCTGAACAGTTCAATTTAGATCGCATGTATTCATGAAGAACTTGCTCGCTGTAGGACTGTGTAATATTGTGAGATTAAAAAATCAGCATATTTTGCTACGTGGTTATAGGAGTGCTGAAATGATCTTATGACTCCTGGGAAAAATCAAGGAATGGCTCTATATATTGACATAATAACGTTAACTGATTTGAAAATTCAATTTGAAAAACTATTCTACTGAGATTGCATTTTGATTGATGTTTTCAATTTCTGTGAGAAATACCTGAAGTCTTCAGATGATATTTCGGGAAAAATATACTGCGCCCCAATCGCAAGAATCTCATGATTACACGAATTCACGTGATAGAATATAATAGGTTAATGTCTGTCTCTGTTCGCTTTCGGTTTTCTAAAATTTTAATTAGCTGCATAGTTCAATTTAGATCGCATGTATTAATGGATAGCCTGCTCGCTGCAGGACTGGGAAATATTGCGAAATTGAAAAGTTAGCATATTTTGCTGCGTGGTTATAGGAGTGCTAAAATGATCTCATGACTCCCGGAAAAAATCAAGGAATGGCTCTATATATTGACATAATAACGTTAACTGATTTGAAAATTCAATTAGAAAAACTATTCTATTGAGATTGCATTTTGATTGATGTTTTCAATGTCTGTAAGAAATACCTTATGTCTTCATATGATATTTCGGGAAAAATATACTGCGCCCCAATCGCAAGAATCTCATGATTACACGAATTCACGTGATAGAATATAATAGGTTGATTTCTGTCTCTGTTCGCTTTCGGTTTTTTAAAATTTCAATTGTCTGAATAGTTAAATTTAGATCGCATGTATTCATAGATAGCCTGCTCGCTGCAGGACTAGGTAATATTGCGAAATTGAAAAATTAGCATATTTTGCTGCGTGGTTATAAAAGTGCTAAAATGATCTCATGAGTTCTGAAGAAATCAAGGAATAGCTCTATATATTGACATAATAACGTTCATTGATTTGAAAATTCAATTCGAAAAGTTATTCGATTGAGATTGCATTTTGATTGTTGTTTCAATGTCTGTAAAAAATACCTGTTGTCATCAGATGATATTTCGAGGAAAATATACTGCGCCCGAATCGCAAGAATCTCATGATTACACTAATTCACTTGATAGAATATAATAGGTTGATTTCTGTCTCTGTTCGCTTTCGGTTTTTTAAAATTTCAATTGGCTGAACAGTTCAATTTAGATCGCATGTATTAATGGATAACCTGCCCACTACAGGACTGGGTAATATTGTGAGATTTAAAAATCAGCATATTTTGCTGCGTGGTTATAGGAGTGCTAAAATGATCTTATGACTTCCGGGAAAAATCAAGGAATGGCTCTATATATTGACATAATAACGTTCATTGATTTGAAAATTCAATTCGAAAAGTTATTCGATTGAGATTGCATTTTGATTGTTGTTTCAATGTCTGTAAAAAATACTTGATGTCATCAGATGATATTTCGAGGAAAATATACTGCGCCCGAATCGCAAGAATCTCATGATTACACTAATTCACGTGATAGAATATAAAAGGTTGATGTCTGTCTCTGTTCGCTTCCGGTTTTTCAAATTTTCATTGGCTGCATAGCTCAATTGAGATCGCATGTATTCATGGATAGCCTGCTCGCTGCAGGACTGGGTAATATTGCGAAATTGAAAAATAGCATATTTTGCTGCGTGGTTATAAAAGTGCTAAAATGATCTCATGACTCCTAGGAGAAATCAAGGAATAGCTCTATATATTGACATAATAACCTTAATTGATTTGAAAATTCAATTCGAAAAGTTATTCGATTAATATTGCATTACTATTGTTGTTTCCAATGTCTGTAAAAAATACCTAATGTCTTCAGATGATATTTCGTGAAAAATATACTGCGCCCCAATCGCAAGAATCTCATGATTACACGAATTCACGTGATAGAATATAATAGGTTGATTTCTGTCTCTGTTCGCTTTCGGTTTTTCAAAATTTCAATTGGCTGCACAGTTCAATTCAGATCGCATATATTTATGAATAACCTGCCCGCTACAGGAGTTAGTAATATTGCAAAATTGAAATCAGCATATTTTGCTGCGTGGTTATAAGAGTGCTGAAACAAATTCATGACTCTTGGGAAAAATCAAGGAGTAGCTCTAAACCTTGACATAATAACGTTAATTGATTTGAAAATTTAATTCGAAAAGTTATTTTATTGAGATTGCATTTTGATTGTTGTTTTCAATTACTGTGAGAAGTACCTGATGTCTTTAGCGGATATTTCGGGAAAAATATACTGCGCCCCAATCGCAAGAATCTCATGATTACACGAATTCATGTAATAGAATAAGAGAGGTTGATTTCTGTCTCTGTTCGCTTTCGGTTATTAAAAATTTCAATTGGCTGAACAGTTCAATTTAGATCGCATGTATTAATGGATAACCTGCCCGCTACAGGAATTGGTAATATTGCAAAATTGGAAAATCAGCATATTTTGCTGCGTGGTTATAAGAGTGCTGAACCAAATTCATGACTCCTGGGAAAAGTCAAGGAGTAGCTCCATACCTTGACATAATAACGTTAATTGATTTGAAAATTTAATTCGAAAAGTAATTTTATTGAGATTGCATTTTGATTGTTGTTTTTAATGTTTGTAAGAAGTACCTGATGTCTTTAGCGGATATTTCGGAAAAATATACTGTGCCTCAATCGCAAGAATCTCATGATTACACGAATTCATGTAATAGAATATGAGAGGTTGATTTCTGTCTCTGTTCGCTTTCGGTTTTTTAAAATTTCAATTGGCTGAACAGTTCAATTTAGATCGCATGTATTTATGGATAACCTGCCCGCTACAGGACTTGGTAAAATTGCAAAATTGGAAAATCAGCATATTTTGCTGCGTGGTTATAAGAGTGCTGAACCAAATTCATGACTCCTGGGAAAAGTCAAGGAGTAGCTCTATACCTTGACATAATAACGTTAATTGATTTGAAAATTTAATTCGAAAAGTTATTTTATTGAGATTGCATTTTGATTGTTGTTTTCAACGTCTGTAAGAAGTACCTGATGTCTTTAGCGGATATTTCGGAAAAATATACTGTGCCTCAATCGCAAGAATCTCATGATTACACGAATTCATGTAATAGAATATGAGAGGTTGATTTCTGTCTCTGTTCGCTTTCGGTTTTCTAAAATTTCAATTGGCTGAACAGTTTAATTTAGATCGCATGTATTCATGAATAACTTGCTCGCTGCAGGACTGGGTAATATTGTAAGATTAAATAATCAGCATATTTTGCTGCGTGGTTATAGAAGTGCTGAAATGATCTCATGACTCTTGGGAAAAATCAAGGAATGGCTCTATATATTGACATAATAACGTTAACTGATTTGAAAATTCAATTTGAAAAACTATTCTATTGAGATTGCATTTTGATTGTTGTTTTCAATGTCTGTAAGAAATACCTGATGTCTTCAGATGATATTAAGAGAAAAATATACTGCGCCCCAATCGCAAGAATCTCATGATTACACGAATTCATGTAATAGAATATGAGAGGTTGATTTCTGTCTCTGTTCGCTTTCGGTTTTTTAAAATTTCAATTGGCTGAATAGCTCAATTTAGATCGCATGTATTCATGGATAGCCTGCTCGCTGCAGGACTGGGTAATATTGTGAAATTGAAAAATAGCATATTTTGCTGCGTGGTTATGAGAGTGCTAAAATGATCTGATGACTGGTGGGAAAAATCAAGGAATGGCTCTATATATAGAGACCTAATAACGTTAATTGATTCCAAAATTTAATTCGAAAAGTTATTCTATTGAGATTGCATTTTGATTGTCTTTTTCAATGTCTGTAAGAAATACCTGATGTCTTCAGATGATATTTCGTGAGAAATATACTGCGCCCCAATCGCAAGAATTTCATGATTACACGAATTCGCGTGATAGAATATAATAGGTTGATTTCTGTCTCTGTTCGCTTTCGGTTTTTTAAAATTTCAATTGGCTGAATAGTTCAATTAAGATCGCATGTATTCATGGATAGCCTGCTCGCTGCAGGACTGGGTAATATTGCGAAATTGAAAAATTAGCATATTTTGCTGCGTGGTTATAAGAGTGCTAGAATGATCTCATGACTCCTGGGAAAAATCAAGGAATGGCTCTATATATTGACATAATAACCTTAATTGATTTGAAAATTCAATTCGAAAAGTTATTCGATTGAGATTGCATTTTGATTGTCTTTTTCAATGTCTGTAAGAAATACCTGATTTCATCAGATGATATTTCGAGGAAAATATACTGCGCCCCAATCGCAAGAATTTCATGATTACACGAATTCACGTGATAGAATAAGAGGTTGATTTCCGTATCTATTTGCTTTCGTTTATTTAAAATTTTGATTCGCTGAATAGTTAAATTTAGATCGCAAGTATTCATGGATAACCTGCCCGCTACAAAACTTGGTAATATTGCGAAATTGAAAAATCAGCATATTTTGCTGCGTGGTTACAAAAGTGCTGAAACAAACTCATGATTCCTGGGAAAAATCAAGGAGTAGCTCTATACCTTGACACAATAAAGTTAATTGATTCCAAAATTAAATTCCAAAAGTTATTCTATTGAGATTGCATTTTGATTGTCTTTTTCAATGTCTGTAAGAAATACCTGATGGCTTCAGATGATATTTCGTGAAAAATATACTGCGCCCCAATCGCTAGAATTTCATGATTACACGAATTCACGTGATAGAATATAATAGGTTGATTTCTGTCTCTGTTCGCTTTCGGTTTTTTAAAATTTGAATTAGCTGAACAGTTCAATTTAGATCGCATGTCTTCATGAATAACTTGCTCGCTGCAGGACTGGGTAATATTGTGAGATTAATAAATCAGCATATTTTGCTGCGTGGTTATAGAAGTGCGAAAATGATCTCATGACTCCCGGGGAAAATCAAGGAATGGCTCTATATATTGACATAATTACGTTAATTGATTTGAAAATTCAATTCGAAAAGTTATTCGATTGAGATTGCATTTTGATTGTCTTTTTCAATGTCTGTAAGAAATACCTGATGTCATCAGATGATATTTCGAGGAAAATATACTGCGCCCCAATCGCAAGAATTTCATGATTACACGAATTCACGTGATAGAATATAAGAGGTTGATTTCCGTATCTATTCGCTTCCGGTTATTTAAAATTTTAATTCGCTGAATTGTTAAATTTAGATCGCAAGTATTCATGGATACCCTGCCCGCTACAGGACTTGGTAATATTGCAAAATTGAAAAAGCAGCATATTTTGCTGCGTGGTTACAAGAGTGCTGGAACAAATTCATGACTCCTGGGAAAAATCAAGAAGTAGCTCTATACCTTGACAGAATAACGTTATTTGATTTGAAAATTTAATTCGAAAATTTGTTTTATTGAGATTGGATTTTGATTGTTGTTTCCGATGTCTGTAAGAAGTACCTGATGTCTTTAGCGGATATTTCGGGAAAAATATACTGCGCCTCAATCGCAAGAATCTCATGATTACACGAATTCATGTAATAGAATATGAGAGGTTGATTTCTGTCTCTGTTCGCTTTCGGTTTTTTAAAATTTCAATTGGCTGAATAGTTCAATTGAGATCGCATGTATTCATAGATAGCCTGCTCGCTGCAGGACTGGGTAAGATTGTGAGATTAAAAAATCAGCATATTTTGCTGCGTGGTTATGAGAGTGCTAAAATGATCTCATGACTCCTGGGAAAAATCAAGAAATGGCTCTATATATAGAGACCTAATAACGTTAATTGATTCCAAAATTTAATTCGAAAAGTTATTCTATTGAGATTGCATTTTGATTGTCTTTTTCAATGTCTGTAAGAAATACCTGATGTCTTCGATGATATTTCGGGAAAAATATACTGCGCCTCAATCGCAAGAATCTCATGATTACACGAATTCATGTAATAGAATATGAGAGGTTGATTTCTGTCTCTGTTCGCTTTCGGTTTTTTAAAAATTCAATTGGCTGAATAGTTCAATTTAGATCGCATGTATTCATAGATAACCTGCTCGCTGCAGGACTGAAAAATATTGTGAGATTGAAAAATCAGCATATTTTGCTGCGTGGTTCTGAGAGTGCTGAAATGATCTCATGACTCCTTGGAAAAATAAAGGAATAGCTCTATATATAGAGAGCTAATAACGTTAATTGATTCCAAAATTAAATTCGAAAAGTTATTCTACGAAGATTGCATTTTGATTGTCTTTTTTAATGTCTGTAAGAATTGCCTGATGTCTTCGGATGATATTTCGTGAAAAATATACTGCGCTCCAATCGCAAGAATCTCATGATTACACGAATTCACGATATAGAATATAATAGGTTGATTTCTGTCTCGGTTCGCTTTCGGTTTTTGAAAATTTCAATTGGCTGAATAGTTTAATTTAGATCGCATGTATTCATGGATAGCCTGCTCGCTGCAGGACTGGGTAATATTGCGAAATTGAAAAATTAGCATATTTTAATGCGTGGTTATAAAAGTGCTAAAATGATCTCATGACTCCCGGGGAAAATCAAGGAATGGCTCTATATTTTGACATAATAAAGTTAATTGATTAAAATTTCAATTCGAAAAGTTATTCGATTGAGATTGCATTTTGATTGTTGTTTTCAATGTCTGTAGGAAGTACCTGATGGCTTTAGCGGATATTTCGGGAAAAATATACTGCGCCCCAATCGCAAGAATCTCATGATTACACGAATTCATGTAATAGAATATGAGAGGTTGATTTCTATCTCTGTTCGCTTTCGGTTATTAAAAATTTCAATTGGCTAAATAGTTCAATTGAGATCGCATGTATTCATGGATAGCCTGCTCGCTGCAGGACTGAGTAATATTGCGAAATTGAAAAATTAGCATATTTTGCTGCGTGGTTATGATAGTGCTAAAATGATCTCATGACTCCTGGGAAAAATCAAGGAATGGCTCTATATATTATCATAATAACCTAAATTGATTTGAAAATTTAATTCGAAAAGTTATTTTAATAAGATTGCATTTTAATTGTTGTTTTCAATGTCTGTAAGAAGTACCTGATGTCTTTAGCGGATATTTCGGGAAAAATATTCTGCGCCTCAATCGCAAGAATCTCATGATTAAAGAATTCATGTAATAGAATATGAGAGGTTGATTTCTGTCTCAGTTCGCTTTCGGTTTTTTAAAATTTCAATTGGCTGAATAGTTCAATTTAGATCGCATGTATTCATGGATAACTTGCTTGCTGCAGGACTGGGTAATATTGTGAGATTAAAAAATCAGCATATTTTGCTGCGTTGTTATAAGAGTGCTAAAATGATTTCATGACTCCTGGGAAAAATCAAGGAATGGCTCTATATATTGACATAATAACCTTAATTGATTTGAAAATTCAATTTAAAAAACTATTCCATTGAGATTGCATTTTGATTGATGTCTTCAATGTCTGTAAGAAATACCTGATGTCTTCAGATAATATTTCGTGAAAAATATACCGCGCCCCAATCGCAAGAATCTCATGATTACACGAATTCACGTGATAGAATATAATAGGTTGATGTCTGTCTCTGTTCGCTTTCGGTTTTCTAAAATTTCAATTGGCTGAATAGTTCAATTTAGATCACATGTATTCATGGATAGCCTGCTCGCTGCAGGACTGGGTAATATTGCGAAATTGAAAAATTAGCATATTTTGCTGCGTGGTTATAGGAGTGCTAAAATAATCTCATGACTCCCGGGGAAAATCAAGGAATGGCTCTATATATTGACATAATAACGTCAATTGATTTGAAAATTCAATTCGACAAGTCATTCGATTGAGATTGCATTTTGATTGTTGTTTTCAATGTCTGTAAAAAATACCTGATGTCATCAGATGATATTTCGAGGAAAATATACTGCGCCCCAATCGCAAGAATTTCATGATTGCACGAATTCACGTGATAGAATATAAGAGGTTGATTTTCGTATCTATTCGCTTTCGGTTATTTAAAATTTTAATTCTTTGAATAGTTAAATTTAGATCGCGAGTATTCATTGATAACCTGCCCGCTACAGGACTTAGTAATATCGCAAAATAAAAAACTCAGCATATTTTGCTGCGTGGTTACAAGAGTGCTGATACAAATTCATGACTCCTGGGAAAAATCAAGGAGTAGCTCTATACCTCGACATAATAACGTTAATTGATTTGAAAATTTAATTCGAAAAGTTATTTCATTGAGATTGCATTTTGATTGTTGTTTTCAATATCTGTAAGAAGTACCTGATGTCATCAGATGATATTTCGAGGAAAATATACTGCGCCCCAATCGCAAGAATTTCATGATTACACGAATTCACGTGATAGAATATAATAGGTTGATTTCTGTCTCTGTTCGCTTTCGGTTTTTTAAAATTTCAATTGGCTGGAAAGTTCAATTTAGATCGCATGTATTCATGGATAGCCTGCTCGCTGCAGAACTAGGTAATATTGCGAAATTGAAAAATCAGCATATTTTGCTGCGTTGTTATAGCAGTGCTAAAATGATCTCATGACTCCCGGGGAAAATCAAGGGATGGCTCTATATATTGACATAATAACGTTAATTGATTTGAAAATTCAATTCGAAAAGTTATTCGATTGTGATTGCATTTTGATTGTTGTTTTCAATGTCTGTAAGAAGTACCTGATGTCTTTAGCGGATATTTCGGGAAAAATATACTGCGCCCCAATCGCAAGAATTTCATGATTACACGAATTCACGTGATAGAATATAAGAGGTTAATTTCCGTATCTATTCGCTTCCGGTTATTTAAAATTTTAATTCGCTGAATTGTTAAATTTAGATCGCAAGTATTCATGGATACCCTTCCCGCTACAGGACTTGGTAATATTGCAAAATTGAAAAAGCAGCATATTTTGCTGCGTGGTTACAAGAGTGCTGAAACAAATTCATGACTCCTGGGAAAAATCAAGGAGTAGCTCTATACCTTGACAGAATAACGTTAATTGATTTGGAAATTTAATTCGAAAAGTTATTTTATTGAGATTGGATTTTGATTGTTGTTTTCAATCACTGTAAGAAGTACCTGATGTCTTTAGCGGATATTTCGGGAAAAATATACTGCGCCTCAATCGCAAGAATCTCATGATTACACGAATTCATGTAATAGAATATGAGATGTTGATTTCTGTCTCTGTTCGCTTTCGGTTTTTTAAAATTTCAATTGGCTGAATAGTTCAATTAAGATAGCATGTATTCATGGATAGCCTGCTCGCTGCAGAACTGGGTAATCTTGCGAAATTGAAAAATCAGCATATTTTGCTGCGTTGTTATAGGAGTGCTAAAATGATCTCATGACTCCCGGGGAAAATCAAGGAATGGCTCTATATATTGACATAATAACGTTAATTGATTTGAAAATTCAATTCGAAAAGTTATTCGATTGTGATTGCATTTTGATTGTTGTTTTCAATGTCTGTAAAAAATACCTGATGTCATCAGATGATACTTCGAGGAAAATATACTGCGCCCCAATCGCAAGAATTTCATGATTACACGAATTCACGTGATAGAATATAATAGGTTGATTTCCGTATCTATTCGCTTTCGGTTATTTAAAATTTAAATTCGCTGAATTGTTGAATTTAGATCGCAAGTATTCATGGATAACCTGCCCGCTACAGGACTTGGTAATATAGCAAAATTGAAAAAGCAGCATATTTTGCTGCGTGGTTACAAGAGTGCTGAAACAAATTCATGTCTCCTGGGAAAAATCAAGGAGTAGCTCTATACCTTGACACAATAAAGTTAATTGATTTGAAAATTTAATTCGAAAAGTTATTTTATTGAGATTGCATTTTGATTGTTGTTTTCAATGTCTGTAAGAAGTACCCGATGTCTTTAGCGGATATTTCGGGAAAAATATACTGCGCCTCAATCGCAAGAATCTCATGATTACACGGATTCATGTAATAGAATATGAGAGGTTGATTCCTGTCTCTGTTCGCTTTCGGTTTTTCAAAATTTCAATTGGCTAAATAGTTCAATTTAGATCGCATGTATTCATGGATAACCTGCTCGCTGCAGGACTGGGTAATATTGTGAGATTGAAAAATCAGCATATTTTGCTGCGTGGTTATGAGAGTGCTAAAATGATCTGATGACTCCTGGGAAAAATCAAGGAATGGCTCTATATATTGACATAATAACCTTTATTGATTTGAAAATTCAATTCGAAAAGTTATTCGATTGAGATTGCATTTTGATTGTCTTTTTCAATGTCTGTAAGAAATACCTGATGTCATCAGATGATATTTCGAGGAAAATATACTGCGCCCCAATCGCAAGAATTTCATGATTACACGAATTCACGTGATAGAATATAAGAGGTTGATTTCCGTATCTATTCGCTTTCGGTTATTTAAAATTTTGATTCGCTGAATAGTTAAATTAAGATCGCAAGTATTCATGGATAACCTGCCCGCTACAAAACTTGGTAATATTGCGAAATTGAAAAATCAGCAGATTTTGCTGCGTGGTTACAAAAGTGCTGAAACAAACTCATGATTCCTGGGAAAAATCAAGGAGTAGCTCAATACCTTGACACAATAAAGTTGATTGATTCCAAAATTGAATTCGAAAAGTTATTCTATTGAGATTGCATTTTGATTGTCTTTTTCAATGTCTGTAAGAAATACCTGATGTCTTCAGATGATATTTCGTAAAAAATATACTGCGCCCCAATCGCAAGAATTTCATGATTACACGAATTCACGTGATAGAATATTATAGGTTGATTTCTGTCTCTGTTCGCTTTCGGTTTTTTAAAATTTGAATTAGCTGAACAGTTCAATTTAGATCGCATGTCTTCATGAATAACTTGCTCGCTGCAGGACTGGGTAATATTGTGAGATTATTAAATCAGCATATTTTGCTGCGTGGTTATAGAAGTGCTAAAATGATCTCATGACTCCCGGGGAAAATCAAGGAATGGCTCTATATATTGACATAATTACGTTAATTGATTTGAAAATTCAATTCGAAAAGTTATTCGATTGAGATTGCATTTTGATTGTTGTTTTCAATGTCTGTAAAAAATACCTGATATCATCAGATGATATTTCGAGGAAAATATACTGCGCCCCAATCGCAAGAATTTCATGATTACACGAATTCACGTGATAGAATATAAGAGGTTGATTTCCGTATCTATTCGCTTCCGGTTATTTAAAATTTTAATTCGCTGAATTGTTAAATTTAGATCGCAAGTATTCATGGATACCCTGCCCGCTACAGGACTTGGTTATATTGCAAAATTGAAAAAGCAGCATATTTTGCTGCGTGGTTACAAGAGTGCTGAAACAAATTCATGACTCCTGGGAAAAATCAAGAAGTAGCTCTATACCTTGACAGAATAACGTTAATTGATTTGAAAATTTAATTCGAAAAGTTATTTTATTGAGATTGGATTTTGATTGTTGTTTTCAATGTCTGTAAGAAGTACCTGATGTCTTTAGCGGATATTTCGGGAAAAATATACTGCGCCTCAATCGCAAGAATCTCATGATTACACGAATTCATGTAATAGAATATGAGAGGTTGATTTCTGTCTCTGTTCGCTTTCGGTTTTTCAAAATTTCAATTGGCTAAATAGTTCAATTTAGATCGCATGTATTCATGGTTAACCTGCTCGCTGCAGGACTGGGTAATATTGTGAGATTGAAAAATCAGCATATTTTGCTGCGTGGTTATGAGAGTGCTAAAATGATCTGATGACTCCTGGGAAAAATCACGGAATGGCTCTATATATAGAGACCTAATAACGTTATTTGATTCCAAAATTTAATTCGAAAAGTTATTCTATTGAGATTGCATTTTGATTGTCTTTTTCAATGTCTGTAAGAAATACCTGATGTCTTCAGATGATATTTCGTGAGAAATATACTGCGCCCCAATCGCAAGAATTTCATGATTACACGAATTCGCGTAATAGAATATAATAGGTTGATTTCTGTCTCTGTTCGCTTCCGGTTTTTTAAAATTTCAATTGGCTGAATAGTTCAATTAAGATCGCATGTATTCATGGATAGCCTGCTCGCTGCAGGACTGGGTAATATTGCGAAATTGAAAAATTAGCATATTTTGCTGCGTGGTTATAAGAGTGCTAAAATGATCTCATGACTCCTGGGAAAAATCAAGGAATGGCTCTATATATTGACATAATAACCTTAATTGATTTGAAAATTTAATTCAAAAAGTTATTCTATTGAGATTGCATTTTGATTGTCTTTTTCAATGTCTGTAAGAAATACCTGATATCTTCAGATGATAATACGTGAAAAATATACTGCGCCCCAATCGCAAGAATCTCATGATTACACGAATTCACGTGATAAAATATAATAGGTTGATTTCTGTCTTTGTTCGCTTTCGGTTTTTTAAAATTTCAATTGGCTGAATAGTTCAATTTAGATCGCATGTATTCCTGGATAGCCTGCTCGCTGCAGAACTGGATAATATTGCGAAATTGAAAAATCAGCATATTTTGCTGCGTAGTTACAGGAGTGCTCAAATGATCTCATGACTCCCGGGGAAAATCAAGGAATGGCTCTATATATTGACATAATAACTTTAATTGATTTGAAAATTCAATTCAAAAGTTATTCGATTGAGATTGCATTTTGATTGTTGTTTTCAATGTCTGTAAAAAATACCTGATGTCATCAGATGATATTTCGAGGAAAATATACTGCGCCCCGATCGCAAGAATTTCATGATTACACGAATTCACGTGATAGAAAATAAGAGGTTGATTTCCGTATCTATTCGCTTTCGGTTATTTAAAATTTAAATTCGCTGAATTGTTGAATTTAGTTCGCAAGTATTCATGGATAACCTGCCCGCTACAGGACTTCGTAATATTGCAAAATTGAAAAAGCAGCATATTTTACTGCGTGGTTACAAGAGTGCTGAAACAAATTCATGTCTCCTGGGAAAAATCAAGGAGTAGCTCTATACCTTGACACAATAAAGTTAATTGATTCCAAAATTTAATTCGAAAAGTTATTCTATTGAGATTGCATTTTGATTGTCTTTTTCAATGTCTGTAAGAAATACCTGATGTCTTCAGATGATATTTCGTAAAAAATATACTGCGCCCCAATCGCAAGAATCTCATGATTACACGAATTCACGTGATAGAATATAATAGGTTGATTTCTGTCTTTGTTCGCTTTCGGTTTTTTAAAATTTCAATTGGCTAAATAGTTCAATTTAGATCGCATGTATTCATGGATAACCTGCTCGCTGCAGGACTGGGTAATATTGTGAGATTGAAAAATCAGCATATTTTGCTGCGTGGTTATGAGAGTGCTAAAAAAATCTGATGACTCCTGGGAAAAATCAAGCAATGGCTCCATATATAGAGACCTAATAACGTTAATTGATTCCAAAATTTAATTCGAAAAGTTATTCTATTGAGATTGCATTTTGATTGTCTTTTTCAATGTCTGTAAGAAGTACCTGATGTCTTCAGATGATATTTCGTGAGAAATATACTGCGCCCCAATCGCAAGAATTTCATGATTACACGAATCCGCGTGATAGAATATAATAGGTTGATTTCTGTCTCTGTTCGCTTTCGGTTTTTTAAAATATAAATTAGCTGAACAGTTCAATTTAGATCGCATGTCTTCATGAATAACTTGCTTGCTGCAGGACTGGGTAATATTGTGAGATTAATAAATCAGCATATTTTGCTGCGTGGTTATGGAAGTGCTAAAATGATCTCATGACTCCCGGGGAAAATCAAGGAATGGCTCTATATATTGACATAATTACGTTAATTGATTTGAAAATTCAATTCGAAAAGTTATTCGATTGAGATTGCATTTTGATTGTTGTTTTCAATGTCTGTAAAAAATACCTCATGTCATCAGATGATATTTCGAGGAAAATATACTGCGCCCCAATCGCAAGAATTTCATGATTACACGAATTCACGTGATAGAATATAAGAGGTTGATTTCCGTATCTATTCGCTTCCGGTTATTTGAAATTTTAATTCGCTGAATTGTTAAATTTAGATCGCAAGTATTCATGGATACCCTGCCCGCTACAGGACTTGGTAATATTGCAAAATTGAAAAAGCAGCATATTTTGCTGCGTGGTTACAAGAGTGCTGAAACAAATTCATGACTCCTGGGAAAAATCAAGAAGTAGCTCTATACCTTGACAGAATAACGTTAATTGATTTGAAAATTTAATTCGAAAAGTTATTTTATTGAGATTGGATTTTGATTAGTGTTTTCAATGTCTGTAAGAAGTACCTGATGTCTTTAGCGGATATTTCGGGAAAAATATACTGCGCCTCAATCGCAAGAATCTCATGATTACACGAATTCATGTAATAGAATATGAGAGGTTGATTTCTGTCTCCGTTCGCTTTCGGTTTTTTAAAATTTCAATTGGCTGAATAGTTCAATTGAGATCGCATGTATTCATGGATAGCCTGCTCGCTGCAGGACTGGGTAAGATTGTGAGATTGGAAAATCAGCATTTTTTGCTGCGTGGTTATGAGAGTGCTAAAATGATCTTATGACTCCTGGGAAAAATCAAGGAATGGCTCTATATATAGAGACCTAATAACGTTAATTAATTCCAAAATTTAATTTGAAAAGTTATTCTATTGAGATTGCATTTTGATTGTCTTTTTCAATGTCTGTAAGATATACCTGATGTCTTCAGATGATATTTCGGGAAAAATATACTGCGCCTCAATCGCAAGAATCTCATGATTACACGAATTCATGTAATAGAATATGAGAGGTTGATTTCTGTCTCTGTTCGCTTTCGGTTTTTTAAAATTTCAATTGGCTGGATAGTTCAATTGAGATCGCATGTATTCATGGATAGCCTGCTCGCTGCAGGACTGGGTAATATTGCGAAATTGAAAAATTAGCATATTTTGCTGCGTGGTTATAAGAGTGCTAAAATGATCTTATGACTCCTGGGAAAAATCAAGGAATGGCTCTATATATTGACATAATAACCTTAATTGATTTGAAAATTCAATTCGAAAAGTTATTCGATTGAGATTGCATTTTGATTGTCTTTTTCAATGTCTGTAAGAAATACCTGATGTCATCAGATGATATTTCGAGGAAAATATACTGTACCCCAATCGCAAGAATTTCATGATTACACGAATTCACGTGATAGAATATAAGAGGTTGATTTCCGTATCTATTCGCTTTCGGTTATTTAAAATTTTGATTTGCTGAATAGTTAAATTTAGATCGCAAGTATTCATGGATAACCTGCCCGCTACAAAACTTGGTAATATTGCGAAATTGAAAAATCAGCATATTTTGCTGCGTGGTTACAAAAGTGCTGAAACAAACTCATGATTCCTGGGAAAAATCAAGGAGTAGCTCAATACCTTGACACAATAAAGTTGATTGATTCCAAAATTGAATTCGAAAAGTTATTCTATTGAGATTGCATTTTGATTGTCTTTTTCAATGTCTGTAAGAAATACCTGATGTCTTCAGATGATATTTCGTAAAAAATATACTGCGCCCCAATCGCAAGAATTTCATGATTACACGAATTCACGTGATAGAATATAATAGGTTGATTTCTGTCTCTGTTCGCTTTCGGTTTTTTAAAATTTGAATTAGCTGAACAGTTCAATTTAGATCGCATGTCTTCATGAATAACTTGCTCGCTGCAGAACTGGGTAATATTGTGAGATTAATAAATCAGCATATTTTGCTGCGTGGTTATAGAAGTGCTAAAATGATCTCATGACTCCCGGGGAAAATCAAGGAATGGCTCTATATATTGACATAATTACGTAAATTGATTCGAAAATTCAATTCGAAAAGTTATTCGATTGAGATTGCATTTTGATTGTCGTTTTCAATGTCTGTTAAAAATACCTGATGTCATCAGATGATATTTCGAGGAAAATATACTGCGCCCCAATCGCAAGAATTTCATGATTACACGAATTCACGTGATAGAATATAAGAGGTTGATTTCCGTATCTATTCGCTTCCGGTTATTTAAAATTTTATTTCGCTGAATTGTTAAATTTAGATCGCAAGTATTCATGGATACCCTGCCCGCTACAGGACTTGGTAATATTGCAAAATTGAAAAAGCAGCATATTTTCCTGCGTGGTTACAAGAGTGCTGAAACAAATCCATGACTCCTGGGAAAAATCAAGAAGTAGCTCTATACCTTGACAGAATAACGTTAATTGATTTGAAAATTTAATTCGAAAAGTTATTTTATTGAGATTGGATTTTGATTGTTGTTTTCAATGTCTGTAAGAAGTACCTGATGTCTTTAGCGGATATTTCGGGAAAAATATACTGCGCCTCAATCGCAAGAATCTCATGATTACACGAATTCATGTAATAGAATATGAGAGGTTGATTTCTGTCTCTGTTCGCTTTCGGTTTTTTAAAATTCCAATTGGCTGAATAGTTCAATTGAGATCGCATGTATTCATGGATAGCCTGCTCGCTGCAGGACTGGGTAAGATTGTGAGATTAAAAAATCAGCATATTTTGCTGCGTGGTTATGAAAGTGCTAAAATGATCTCATGACTCCTGGGAAAAATCAAGGAATGGCTCTATATATAGAGACCTAATAACGTTAATTGATTCTAAAATTTAATTCGAAAAGTTATTCTATTGAGATTGCATTTTGATTGTCTTTTTCAATGTCTGTAAGAAATACCTGATGTCTTCAGATGATATTTCGGGAAAAATATACTGCGCCTCAATCGCAAGAATCTCATGATTACACGAATTCATGTAATAGAATATGAGAGGTTGATTTCTGTCTCTGTTCGCTTTCGGTTTTTTAAAATTTCAATTGGCTGAATAGTTCAATTTAGATCGCATGTATTCATAGATAACCTGCTCGCTGCAGGACTGAATAATATTGTGAGATTGAAAAATCAGCATATTTTGCTGCGTGGTTCTGAGAGTGCTGAAATGATCTCATGACTCCTGGGAAAAATAAAGGAATGGCTCTATATATAGAGAGCTAATAACGTTAATTGATTCCAAAATTAAATTCGAAAAGTTATTCTACCAAGATTGCATTTTGATGGTCTTTTTTAATGTCTGTAAGAATTGCCTGATGTCTTCGGATGATATTTCGTGAAAAATATACTGCGCCCCAATCGCAAGAATCTCATGATTACACGAATTCACGATATAGAATGTAATAGGTTGATTTCTGTCTCGGTTCGCTTTCGGTTTTTGAAAATTTCAATTGGCTGAACAGTTCAATTTAGATCGCATGTATTCATGGATAGCCTGCTCGCTGCAGGACTGGGTAATATTGCGAAATTGAAAAATTAGCATATTTTAATGCGTGGTTATAAAAGTGCTAAAATGATCTCATGACTCCCGGGGAAAATCAAGGAATGGCTCTATATATTGACATGATAAAGTTAATTGATTTAAAAATTCAATTCGAAAAGTTATTCGATTGAGATTGCATTTTGATTGTTGTTTTTAATGTCTGTAAGAAGTACCTGATGGCTTTAACGGATATTTCGGGAAAAATATACTGCGCCCCAATCGCAAGAATCTCATTATTACACGAATTCATGTAATAGAATATGAGAGGTTGATTTCTATCTCTGTTCGCTTTCGGTTATTAAGAATTTCAATTGGCTAAATAGTTCAATTGAGATCGCATGTATTCATGGATAGCCTGCTCGCTGCAGGACTGGGTAATATTGCGAAATTGAAAAATTAGCATATTTTGCTGCGTGGTTATGATAGTGCTAAAATGATCTCATGACTCCTGGGAAAAATCAAGGAATGGCTCTATATATTATCATAATAACCTTAATTGATTTGAAAATTTAATTCGAAAAGTTATTTTAATAAGATTGCATTTTAATTGTTGTTTTCAATGTCTGTAAGAAGTACCTGATGTCTGTAGCGGATATTTCGGGAAAAATATACTGCGCCTCAATCGCAAGAATCTCATGATTACACGAATTCATGTAATAGAATATGAGAGGTTGATTTCTGTCTCTGTTCGCTTTCGGTTTTATAAAATTTCAATTGGCTGAATAGTTCAATTTAGATCGCATGTATTCATGGATAACTAGCTTTCTGCAGGACTGGGTAATATTGTGAGATTAAAAAATAAGCATATTTTGCTGCGTGGTTACAAAAGTGCTGAAACAAATTCATGACTCCTGGGAAAAATCGAGAAGTAGCTCTATACCTTGACAGAATAACGTTAATTGATTTGAAAATTTAATTCGAAAAGTTATTTTATTGAGATTGGATTTTGATTGTTGTTTTCAATGTCTGTAAGAAGTACCTGATGTCTTTAGCGGATATTTCGGGAAAAATATACTGCGCCTCAATCGCAAGAATCTCATGATTACACGAATTCATGTAATAGAATATGAGAGGTTGATTTCTGTCTCTGTTCGCTTTCGGTTTTTAAAACTTTCAGTTCGCTGAATGGTTAAATTTAGATCGCATGTATTCATGGATAACCTGCTAGCTGCAGGACTTGATAATATTGCGAAATTGAAAAATCAGCATATTTTGCTGCGTGGTTATAGAAGTGCTAAAATGTTCTCATGACTCCTGGGAAAAATCAAGGAATGGCTCTATGTATTGACATAATAACGTTCATTGATTTGAAAATTCAATTCGAAAAGTTATTCGATTGAGATTGCATTTTGATTGTTGTTTTCAATGTCTGTAAAAAATACCTGACGTTATCAGATGATATTTCGAGGAAAATATACTGTACCCCAATCGCAAGAATTTCATGATTACACGAATTCACGTGATAGAATATAAGAGGTTGATTTCCGTATCTATTCGCTTTCGGTTATTTAAAATTTTGATTTGCTGAATAGTTAAATTTAGATCGCAAGTATTCATGGATAACCTGCCCGCTACAAAACTTGGTAATATTGCGAAATTGAAAAATCAGCATATTTTGCTGCGTGGTTACAAAAGTGCTGAAACAAACTCATGATTCCTGGGAAAAATCATGGAGTAGCTCAATACCTTGACACAATAAAGTTGATTGATTCCAAAATTGAATTCGAAAAGTTATTCTATTGAGATTGCATTTTGATTGTCTTCTTCAATGTCTGTAAGAAATACCTGATGTCTTCAGATGATATTTCGTAAAAAATATACTGCGCCCCAATCGCAAGAATTTCATGATTACACGAATTCACGTGATAGAATATAATAGGTTGATTTCTGTCTCTGTTCGCTTTCGGTTTTTTAAAATTTGAATTAGCTGAACAGTTCAATTTAGATCGCATGTCTTCATGAATAACTTGCTCGCTGCAGAACTGGGTAATATTGTGAGATTAATAAATCAGCATATTTTGCTGCGTGGTTATAGAAGTGCTAAAATGATCTCATGACTCCCGGGGAAAATCAAGGAATGGCTCTATATATTGACATAATTACGTAAATTGATTCGAAAATTCAATTCGAAAAGTTATTCGATTGAGATTGCATTTTGATTGTCGTTTTCAACGTCTGTTAAAAATACCTGATGTCATCAGATGATATTTCGAGGAAAATATACTGCGCCCCAATCGCAAGAATTTCATGATTACACGAATTCACGTGATAGAATATAAGAGGTTGATTTCCGTATCTATTCGCTTCCGGTTATTTAAAATTTTATTTCGCTGAATTGTTAAATTTAGATCGCAAGTATTCATGGATACCCTGCCCGCTACAGGACTTGGTAATATTGCAAAATTGAAAAAGCAGCATATTTTCCTGCGTGGTTACAAGAGTGCTGAAACAAATTCATGACTCCTGGGAAAAATCAAGAAGTAGCTCTATACCTTGACAGAATAACGTTAATTGATTTGAAAATTTAATTCGAAAAGTTATTTTATTGAGATTGGATTTTGATTGTTGTTTTCAATGTCTGTAAGAAGTACCTGATGTCTTTAGCGGATATTTCGGGAAAAATATACTGCGCCTCAATCGCAAGAATCTCATGATTACACGAATTCATGTAATAGAATATGAGAGGTTGATTTCTGTCTCTGTTCGCTTTCGGTTTTTTAAAATTCCAATTGGCTGAATAGTTCAATTGAGATCGCATGTATTCATGGATAGCCTGCTCGCTGCAGGACTGGGTAAGATTGTGAGATTAAAAAATCAGCATATTTTGCTGCGTGGTTATGAGAGTGCTAAAATGATCTCATGACTCCTGGGAAAAATCAAGGAATGGCTCTATATATAGAGACCTAATAACGTTAATTGATTCTAAAATTTAATTCGAAAAGTTATTCTATTGAGATTGCATTTTGATTGTCTTTTCCAATGTCTGTAAGAAATACCTGATGTCTTCAGATGATATTTCGGGAAAAATATACTGCGCCTCAATCGCAAGAATCTCATGATTACACGAATTCATGTAATAGAATATGAGAGGTTGATTTCTGTCTCTGTTCGCTTTCGGTTTTTTAAAATTTCAATTGGCTGAATAGTTCAATTTAGATCGCATGTATTCATAGATAACCTGCTCGCTGCAGGACTGAATAATATTGTGAGATTGAAAAATCAGCATATTTTGCTGCGTGGTTCTGAGAGTGCTGAAATGATCTCATGACTCCTGGGAAAAATAAAGGAATGGCTCTATATATAGAGAGCTAATAACGTTAATTGATTCCAAAATTAAATTCGAAAAGTTATTCTACCAAGATTGCATTTTGATGGTCTTTTTTAATGTCTGTAAGAATTGCCTGATGTCTTCGGATGATATTTCGTGAAAAATATACTGCGCCCCAATCGCAAGAATCTCATGATTACACGAATTCACGATATAGAATATAATAGGTTGATTTCTGTCTCGGTTCGCTTTCGGTTTTTGAAAATTTCAATTGGCTGAACAGTTCAATTTAGATCGCATGTATTCATGGATAGCCTGCTCGCTGCAGGACTGGGTAATATTGCGAAATTGAAAAATTAGCATATTTTAATGCGTGGTTATAAAAGTGCTAAAATGATCTCATGACTCCCGGGGAAAATCAAGGAATGGCTCTATATATTGACATGATAAAGTTAATTGATTTAAAAATTCAATTCGAAAAGTTATTCGATTGAGATTGCATTTTGATTGTTGTTTTCAATGTCTGTAAGAAGTACCTGATGGCTTTAACGGATATTTCGGGAAAAATATACTGCGCCCCAATCGCAAGAATCTCATTATTACACGAATTCATGTAATAGAATATGAGAGGTTGATTTCTATCTCTGTTCGCTTTCGGTTATTAAGAATTTCAATTGGCTAAATAGTTCAATTGAGATCGCATGTATTCATGGATAGCCTGCTCGCTGCAGGACTGGGTAATATTGCGAAATTGAAAAATTAGCATATTTTGCTGCGTGGTTATGATAGTGCTAAAATGATCTCATGACTCCTGGGAAAAATCAAGGAATGGCTCTATATATTATCATAATAACCTTAATTGATTTGAAAATTTAATTCGAAAAGTTATTTTAATAAGATTGCATTTTAATTGTTGTTTTCAATGTCTGTAAGAAGTACCTGATGTCTGTAGCGAATATTTCGGGAAAAATATACTGCGCCTCAATCGCAAGAATCTCATGATTACACGAATTCATGTAATAGAATATGAGAGGTTGATTTCTGTCTCTGTTCGCATTCGGTTTTATAAAATTTCAATTGGCTGAATAGTTCAATTTAGATCGCATGTATTCATGGATAACTTGCTTTCTGCAGGACTGGGTAATATTGTGAGATTAAAAAATAAGCATATTTTGCTGCGTGGTTACAAGAGTGCTGAAACAAATTCATGACTCCTGGGAAAAATCGAGAAGTAGCTCTATACCTTGACAGAATAACGTTAATTGATTTGAAAATTTAATTCGAAAAGTTATTTTATTGAGATTGGATTTTGATTGTTGTTTTCAATGTCTGTAAGAAGTACCTGATGTCTTTAGCGGATATTTCGGGAAAAATATACTGCGCCTCAATCGCAAGAATCTCATGATTACACGAATTCATGTAATAGAATATGAGAGGTTGATTTCTGTCTCTGTTCGCTTTCGGTTTTTTAAAATTTCAATTGGCTGAATAGTTCAATTGAGATCGCATGTATTCATGGATAGCCTGCTCGCTGAAGGACTGGGTAAGATTGTGAGATTAAAAAATCAGCATATTTTGCTGCGTGGTTATGAGAGTGCTAAAATGATCTCATGACTCCTGGGAAAAATCAAGGAATGGCTCTATATATAGAGACCTAATAACGTTAATTGATTCCAAAATTTAATTCGAAAAGTTATTCTATTGAGATTGCATTTTGATTGTCTTTTTCAATGTCTGTAAGAAATACCTGATGTCTTCAGATGATATTTCGGGAAAAATATACTGCGCCTCAATCGCAAGAATCTCATGATTACACGAATTCATGTAATAGAATATGAGAGGTTGATTTCTGTCTCTGTTCGCTTTCGGTTTTTTAAAATTTCAATTGGCTGAATAGTTCAATTTAGATCGCATGGATTCATAGATAACCTGCTCGCTGCAGGACTGAATAATATTGTGAGATTGAAAAATCAGCATATTTTGCTGCGTGGTTCTGAGAGTGCTGAAATGATCTCATGACTCCTGGGAAAAATAAAGGAATGGCTCTATATATAGAGAGCTAATAACGTTAATTGATTCCAAAATTAAATTCGAAAAGTTATTCTACCAAGATTGCATTTTGATGGTCTTTTTTAATGTCTGTAAGAATTGCCTGATGTCTTCGGATGATATTTCGTGAAAAATATACTGCGCCCCAATCGCAAGAATTTCATGATTACACGAATTCACGATATAGAATATAATAGGTTGATTTCTGTCTCGGTTCGCTTTCGGTTTTTGAAAATTTCAATTGGCTGAACAGTTCAATTTAGATCGCATGTGTTCATGGATAGCCTGCTCGCTGCAGGACTGGGTAACATTGCGAAATTGAAAAATTAGCATTTTTTAATGCGCGGTTATAAAAGTGCTAAAATGATCTCATGACTCCCGGGGAAAATCAAGGAATGGCTCTATATATTGACATAATAAAGTTAATTGATTTAAAAATTCAATTCGAAAAGTTATTCGATTGAGATTGCATTTTGATTGTTGTTTTCAATGTCTGTAAGAAGTACCTGATGGCTTTAGCGGATATTTCGGGAAAAATATACTGCGCCCCAATCGCAAGAATCTCATGATTACACGAATTCATGTAATAGAATATGAGAGGTTGATTTCTATCTCTGTTCGCTTTCGGTTATTAAAAATTTCAATTGGCTAAATAGTTCAATTTAGATCGCATGTATTCATGGATAACTTGCTTTATGCAGGACTGGGTAATATTGTGAGATAAAAAATCAGCATATTTTGCTGCGTGGTTATAAGAGTGCTAAAATGATTTCATGACTCCTGGGAAAAATCAAGGAATGGCTCTATATATTGACATAATAACCTTAATTGATTTGAAAATTCAATTTGAAAAACTATTCCATTGAGATTGCATTTTGATTGATGTTTTCAATGTCTGTAAGAAATACCTGATGTCTTCAGATGATATTTCGTGAAAAATATACCGCGCCCCAATCGCAAGAATCTCATGATTACACGAATTCACGTGATAGAATACAATAGATTGATGTCTGTCTCTGTTCGCTTTCGGTTTTCTAAAATTTCAATTTGCTAAATATTTCAATTCAGATCGCATGTATTCATGGATAGCCTGCTCGCTGCAGGACTGGGTAATATTGCCAAATTGAAAAATTAGCATATTTTGCTGCGTGGTTATAGGAGTGCTAAAATAATCTCATGACTCCCGGGGAAAATCAAGGAATGGCTCTATATATTAACATAATAACGTCAATTGATTTGAAAATTCAATTCGACAAGTCATTCGATTGAGATTGCATTTTGATTGTTGTTTTCAATGTCTGTAAAAAATACCGGATGTCATCAGATGATATTTCGAGGAAAATATACTGCGCCCCAATCGCAAGAATTTCATGATTGCACGAATTCACGTGATAGAATATAAGAGGTTGATTTTCGTATCTATTCGCTTTCGGTTATTTAAAATTTTAATTCGCTGAATAGTTAAATTTAGATCGCAAGTATTCATGGATAACCTGCCCGCTACAGGACTTGGTAATATCGCAAAATAAAAAACTCAGCATATTTTGCTGCGTGGTTACAAGAGTGCTGATACAAATTCATGACTCCTGGGAAAAATCAAGGAGTAGCTCTATACCTCGACATAATAACGTTTATTGATTTGAAAATTCAATTCGAAAAGTTATTCGATTGACGTTGCATTTTGATTGTCTTTCTCAATGTCTGTAAGAAATACCTGATGTCATCAGATGATATTTCGAGGAAAATATACTGCGCCCCAATCGCAAGAATTTCATGATTACACGAATTCACGTGATAGAATATAAGAGGTTGGTTTCCGTATCTATTCGCTTTCGGTTATTTAAAATTTTGATTCGCTGAATAGTTAAATTTAGATCGCAAGTATCCATGGATAACCTGCCCGCTACAAAACTTGGTAATATTGCGAAATTGAAAAATCAGCATATTTTGCTGCGTGGTTACAAAAGTGCTGAAACAAACTCATGATTCCTGGGAAAAATCAAGGAGTAGCCCTATACCTTGACACAATAAAGTTAATTGATTCCAAAATTAAATTCGAAAAGTTATTCTATTGAGATTGCATTTTGATTGTCTTTTTCAATGTCTGTAAGAAATACCTGATGTCTTCGGATGATATTTCGTAAAAAATATACTGCGCCCCAATCGCAAGAATCTCATGATTACACGAATTCATGTAATAGAATATGAGAGGTTGATTTCTATCTCTGTTCGCTTTCGGTTATTAAAAATTTCAATTGGCTAAATAGTTCAATTGAGATCGCATGTATTCATGAATAGCCTGCTCGCTGCAGGACTGGGTTATATTGCGAAATTGAAAAATTAGCATATTTTGCTGCGTGGTTATGATAGTGCTAAAATGATCTCATGACTCCTGGGAAAAATCAAGGAATGGCTCTATATATTATCATAATAACCTTAATTGATTTGAAAATTTAATTCGAAAAGTTATTTTAATAAGATTGCATTTTAATTGTTGTTTTCAATGTCTGTAAGAAGTACCTGATGTCTGTAGCGGATATTTCGGGAAAAATATACTGCGCCTCAATCGCAAGAATCTCATGATTACACGAATTCATGTAATAGAATATGAGAGGTTGATTTCTGTCTCTGTTCGCTTTCGGTTTTTTGAAATTTCAATTGGCTGAATAGTTCAATTTAGATCGCATGTATTCATGGATATCTTGCTTGCTGCAGGACTGGGTAATATTGTGAGATTAAAAAATCAGCATATTTTGCTGCGTGGTTATAAGAGTGCTAAAATGATTTCATGACTCCTGGGAAAAATCAAGGAATGGCTCTATATATTGACATAATAACCTTAATTGATTTGAAAATTCAATTTGAAAAACTATTCCATTGAGATTGCATTTTGATTGTTTTTTTCAATGTCTGTAAGAAATACCTGATGTCTTCAGATGATATTTCGTGAAAAATATACCGCGCCCCAATCGCAAGAATCTCATGATTACACGAATTCACGTGATAGAATATAATAGGTTGATGTCTGTCTCTGTTCGCTTTCGGTTTTCTAAAATTTCAATTGGCTGAATAGTTCAATTTAGATCGCATGTATTCATGGATAGCCTGCTCGCTGCAGGACTGGGTAATATTGCCAAATTGAAAAATTAGCATATTTTGCTGCGTGGTTATGGGAGTGCTAAAATAATCTCATGACTCCCAGGGAAAATCAAGGAATGGCTCTATATCTTGACATAATAACGTCAATTGATTTGAAAATTCAATTCGACAAGTCATTCGATTGAGATTGCATTTTGATTGTTGTTTTCAATGTCTGTAAAAAATACCTGATGTCATCAGATGATATTTCGAGGAAAATATACTGCGCCCCAATCGCAAGAATTTCATGATTGCACGAATTCACGTGATAGAATATAAGACGTTGATTTTCGTATCTATTCGCTTTCGGTTATTTAAAATTTTAATTCGCTGAATAGTTAAATTTAGATCGCAAGTATTCATGGATAACCTGCCCGCTACAGGACTTGGTAATATCGCAAAATAAAAAACTCAGCATATTTTGCTGCGTGGCTACAAGAGTGCTGATACAAATTCATGACTCCTGGGAAAAATCAAGGAGTAGCTCTATACCTCGACATAATAACGTTAATTGATTTGAAAATTTAATTCGAAAAGTTATTTCATTGAGATTGCATTTTGATTGTTGTTTTCAATGTCTGTAAAAAATACCTGATGTCATCAGATGATATTCCGAGGAAAATATACTTCGCCCCAATCGCAAGAATTTCATGATTACACGAATTCACGTGATAGAATATAATAGGTTGATTTCTGTCTATGTTCGCTATTCGGTTTTTTAAAATTTCAATTGGCTGAATAGTTTAATTTAGATCGCATGTATTCATGGATAGCCTGCTCGCTGCAGGACTGGGTAATATTGCGAAATTGAAAAATCAGCATATTTTGCTGCGTGGTTATAGTAGTGCTAAAATGATCCCATGACTCCTGGGAAAAATCAAGGAATGGCTCTATATCTTGACATAATAACCTTAATTGATTTGAAAATTCAATTCGAAAAGTTATTTGATTGAGATTGCATTTTGATTGTTGTTTTCAATGTCTGTAAGAAGTTCCTGATGACTTTAGCGGATATTTCGGGAAAAATATACTGCGCCTCAATCGCAAGAATCTCATGATTACACGAATTCATGTAATAGAATATGAGAGGTTTATTTCTGTCTCTGTTCGCTTTCGGTTTTTTAAAATTTCAATTGGCTGAATAGTTCAATTGAGATCGCATGTATTCATGGATAGCCTGCTCGCTGCAGAACTGGGTAATATTGCGAAATTGAAAAATCAGCATATTTTGCTGCGTTGTTATAGGAGTGCTAAAATGATTTCATGACTCCCGGGGAAAATCAAGGAATGGCTCTATATATTGACATAATAACGTTAATTGATTTGAAAATTCAATTCAAAAAGTTATTCTATTGAGATTGCATTTTGATTGTCTTTTTCAATGTCTGTAAGAAATACCTGATGTCTTCAGATGATAATACGTGAAAAATATACTGCGCCCCAATCGCAAGAATCTCATGATTACACGAATTCACGTGATAGAATATAATAGGTTGATTTCTGTCTTTGTTCGCTTTCGGTTTTTTAAAATTTCAATTGGCTGAATAGTTCAATTTAGATCGCATGTATTCCTGGATAGCCTGCTCGCTGCAGAACTGGATAATATTGCGAAATTGAAAAATCAGCATATTTTGCTGCGTAGTTACAGGAATGCTCAAATGATCTCATGACTCCCGGGGAAAATCAAGGAATGGCTCTATATATTGACATAATAACTTTAATTGATTTGAAAATTCAATTCAAAAAGTTATTCGATTGAGATTGCATTTTGATTGTTGTTTTCAATGTCTGTAAAAAATACCTGATGTCATCAGATGATAATACGTGAAAAATATACTGCGCCCCAATCGCAAGAATCTCATGATTACACGAATTCACGTGATAGAAAATAAGAGGTTGATTTCCGTATCTATTCGCTTTCGGTTATTTAAAATTTAAATTCGCTGAATTGTTGAATTTAGATCGCAAGTATTCATGGATAACCTGCCCGCTACAGGACTTCGTAATATTGCAAAATTGAAAAAGCAGCATATTTTACTGCGTGGTTACAAGAGTGCTGAAACAAATTCATGTCTCCTGGGAAAAATCAAGGAGTAGCTCTATACCTTGACACAATAAAGTTAATTGATTCCAAAATTTAATTCGAAAAGTTATTCTATTGAGATTGCATTTTGATTGTCTTTTTCAATGTCTGTAAGAAATACCTGATGTCTTCAGATGATGTTTCGTAAAAAATATACTGCGCCCCAATCGCAAGAATCTCATGATTACACGAATTCACGTGATAGAATATAATAGGTTGATTTCTGTCTTTGTTCGCTTTCGGTTTTTTAAAATTTCAATTGGCTAAATAGTTCAATTTAGATCGCATGTATTCATGGATAACCTGCTCGCTGCAGGACTGGGTAATATTGTGAGATTGAAAAATCAGCATATTTTGCTGCGTGGTTATGAGAGTGCTAAAAAATCTGATGACTCCTGGGAAAAATCAAGCAATGGCTCCATATATAGAGACCTAATAACGTTAATTGATTCCAAAATTTAAATTGAAAAGTTATTCTATTGAGATTGCATTTTGATCGTCTTTTTCAATGTCTGTAAGAAGTACCTGATGTCTTCAGATGATATTTCGTGAGAAATATACTGCGCCCCAATCGCAAGAATTTCATGATTACACGAATCCGCGTGATAGAATATAATAGGTTGATTTCTGTCTCTGTTCGCTTTCGGTTTTTTAAAATTTCAATTGGCTGAATAGTTCAATTAAGATCGCATGTATTCATGGATAGCCTGCTCGCTGCAGGACTGGGTAATATTGCGAAATTGAAAAATTAGCATATTTTGCTGCGTGGTTATAAGAGTGCTAAAATGATCTCATGACTCCTGGGAAAAATCGAGGAATGGCTCTATATATTGACATAATAACCTTAATTGATTTGAAAATTCAATTCGAAAAGTTATTCGATTGAGATTGCATTTTGATTGTCTTTTTCAATGTCTGTAAGAAATACCTGATGTCATCAGATGATATTTCGAGGAAAATATACTGCGCCCCAATCGCAAGAATTTCATGATTACACGAATTCACGTGATAGAATATAAGAGGTTAATTTCCGAATCTATTCGCTTTCGGTTATTTAAAATTTTGATTCGCTGAATAGTTAAATTTAGATCGCAAGTATTCATGGATAACCTGCCCGCTACAAAACTTGGTAATATTGCGAAATTGAAAAATCAGCATATTTTGCTGCGTGGTTACAAAAGTGCTGAAACAAACTCATGATTCCTGGGAAAAATCAAGGAGTAGCTCTATACCTTGACACAATAAAGTTAATTGATTACAAAATTAAATTCGAAAAGTTATTCTATTGAGATTGCATTTTGATTGTCTTTTTTAATGTCTGTAAGAAATACTTGATGTCTTCAGATGATATTTCGTGAAAAATATACTGCGCCCCAATCGCAAGAATTTCATGATTACACGAATTCACGATATAGAATATAATAGGTTGATTTCTGTCTCGGTTCGCTTTCGGTTTTTGAAAATTTCAATTGGCTGAACAGTTCAATTTAGATCGCATGTGTTCATGGATAGCCTGCTCGCTGCAGGACTGGGTAACATTGCGAAATTGAAAAATTAGCATATTTTAATGCGCGGTTATAAAAGTGCTAAAATGATCTCATGACTCCCGGGGAAAATCAAGGAATGGCTCTATATATTGACATAATAAAGTTAATTGATTTAAAAATTCAATTCGAAAAGTTATTCGATTGAGATTGCATTTTGATTGTTGTTTTCAATGTCTGTAAAAAATACCTGATGTCATCAGATGATATTTCGAGGAAAATATACTGCGCCCCAATCGCAAGAATTTCATGATTACACGAATTCACGTGATAGAATATAAGAGGTTGATTTCCGTATCTATTCGCTTCCGGTTATTTAAAATTTTAATTCGCTAAATTGTTAAATTTAGATCGCAAGTATTCATGGATACCCTGCCCGCTACAGGACTTGGTAATATTGCAAAATTGAAAAAGCAGCATATTTTGCTGCGTGGTTACAAGAGTGCTGAAACAAATTCATGACTCCTGGGAAAAATCAAGAAGTAGCTCTATACCTTGACAGAATAACGTTAATTGATTTGAAAATTTAATTCGAAAAGTTATTTTATTGAGATTGGATTTTGATTGTTGTTTTCAATGTCTGTAAGAAGTACCTGATGTCTTTAGCGGATATTTCGGGAAAAATATACTGCGCCTCAATCGCAAGAATCTCATGATTACACGAATTCATGTAATAGAATATGAGAGGTTGATTTCTGTCTCTGTTCGCTTTCGGTTTTTTAAAATTCCAATTGGCTGAATAGTTCAATTGAGATCGCATGTATTCATGGATAGCCTGCTCGCTGCAGGACTGGGTAAGATTGTGAGATTGGAAAATCAGCATATTTTGCTGCGTGGTTATGAGAGTGCTAAAATGATCTTATGACTCCTGGGAAAAATCAAGGAATGGCTCTATATATAGAGACCTAATAACGTTAATTATTTCCAAAATTTAATTCGAAAAGTTATTCTATTGAGATTGCATTTTGATTGTCTTTTTCATTGTCTGTAAGAAATACCTGATGTCTTCAGATGATATTTCGGGAAAAATATACTGCGCCTCAATCGCAAGAATCTCATGATTACACGAATTCATGTAATAGAATATGAGAGGTTGATTTCTGTCTCTGTTCGCTTTCGGTTTTTTAAAATTTCAATTGGCTGAATAGTTCAATTTAGATCGCATGGATTCATAGATAACCTGCTCGCTGCAGGACTGAATAATATTGTGAGATTGAAAAATCAGCATATTTTGCTGCGTGGTTCTGAGAGTGCTGAAATGATCTCATGACTCCTGGGAAAAATAAAGGAATGGCTCTATATATAGAGAGCTAATAACGTTAATTGATTCCAAAATTAAATTCGAAAAGTTATTCTACCAAGATTGCATTTTGATGGTCTTTTTTAATGTCTGTAAGAATTGCCTGATGTCTTCGGATGATATTTCGTGAAAAATATACTGCGCCCCAATCGCAAGAATTTCATGATTACACGAATTCACGATATAGAATATAATAGGTTGATTTCTGTCTCGGTTCGCTTTCGGTTTTTGAAAATTTCAATTGGCTGAACAGTTCAATTTAGATCGCATGTGTTCATGGATAGCCTGCTCGCTGCAGGACTGGGTAACATTGCGAAATTGAAAAATTAGCATATTTTAATGCGCGGTTATAAAAGTGCTAAAATGATCTCATGACTCCCGGGGAAAATCAAGGAATGGCTCTATATATTGACATAATAAAGTTAATTGATTTAAAAATTCAATTCGAAAAGTTATTCGATTGAGATTGCATTTTGATTGTTGTTTTCAATGTCTGTAAGAAGTACCTGATGGCTTTAGCGGATATTTCGGGAAAAATATACTGCGCCCCAATCGCAAGAATCTCATGATTACACGAATTCATGTAATAGAATATGAGAGGTTGATTTCTATCTCTGTTCGCTTTCGGTTATTAAAAATTTCAATTGGCTAAATAGTTCAATTTAGATCGCATGTATTCATGGATAACTTGCTTTATGCAGGACTGGGTAATATTGTGAGATAAAAAATCAGCATATTTTGCTGCGTGGTTATAAGAGTGCTAAAATGATTTCATGACTCCTGGGAAAAATCAAGGAATGGCTCTATATATTGACATAATAACCTTAATTGATTTGAAAATTCAATTTGAAAAACTATTCCATTGAGATTGCATTTTGATTGATGTTTTCAATGTCTGTAAGAAATACCTGATGTCTTCAGATGATATTTCGTGAAAAATATACCGCGCCCCAATCGCAAGAATCTCATGATTACACGAATTCACGTGATAGAATACAATAGATTGATGTCTGTCTCTGTTCGCTTTCGGTTTTCTAAAATTTCAATTGGCTAAATATTTCAATTCAGATCGCATGTATTCATGGATAGCCTGCTCGCTGCAGGACTGGGTAATATTGCCAAATTGAAAAATTAGCATATTTTGCTGCGTGGTTATAGGAGTGCTAAAATAATCTCATGACTCCCGGGGAAAATCAAGGAATGGCTCTATATATTAACATAATAACGTCAATTGATTTGAAAATTCAATTCGACAAGTCATTCGATTGAGATTGCATTTTGATTGTTGTTTTCAATGTCTGTAAAAAATACCGGATGTCATCAGATGATATTTCGAGGAAAATATACTGCGCCCCAATCGCAAGAATTTCATGATTGCACGAATTCACGTGATAGAATATAAGAGGTTGATTTTCGTATCTATTCGCTTTCGGTTATTTAAAATTTTAATTCGCTGAATAGTTAAATTTAGATCGCAAGTATTCATGGATAACCTGCCCGCTACAGGACTTGGTAATATCGCAAAATAAAAAACTCAGCATATTTTGCTGCGTGGTTACAAGAGTGCTGATACAAATTCATGACTCCTGGGAAAAATCAAGGAGTAGCTCTATACCTCGACATAATAACGTTTATTGATTTGAAAATTCAATTCGAAAAGTTATTCGATTGACGTTGCATTTTGATTGTCTTTCTCAATGTCTGTAAGAAATACCTGATGTCATCAGATGATATTTCGAGGAAAATATACTGCGCCCCAATCGCAAAAATTTCATGATTACACGAATTCACGTGATAGAATATAAGAGGTTGGTTTCCGTATCTATTCGCTTTCGGTTATTTAAAATTTTGATTCGCTGAATAGTTAAATTTAGATCGCAAGTATCCATGGATAACCTGCCCGCTACAAAACTTGGTAATATTGCGAAATTGAAAAATCAGCATATTTTGCTGCGTGGTTACAAAAGTGCTGAAACAAACTCATGATTCCTGGGAAAAATCAAGGAGTAGCCCTATACCTTGACACAATAAAGTTAATTGATTCCAAAATTAAATTCGAAAAGTTATTCTATTGAGATTGCATTTTGATTGTCTTTTTCAATGTCTGTAAGAAATACCTGATGTCTTCGGATGATATTTCGTAAAAAATATACTGCGCCCCAATCGCAAGAATCTCATGATTACACGAATTCATGTAATAGAATATGAGAGGTTGATTTCTATCTCTGTTCGCTTTCGGTTATTAAAAATTTCAATTGGCTAAATAGTTCAATTGAGATCGCATGTATTCATGAATAGCCTGCTCGCTGCAGGACTGGGTTATATTGCGAAATTGAAAAATTAGCATATTTTGCTGCGTGGTTATGATAGTGCTAAAATGATCTCATGACTCCTGGGAAAAATCAAGGAATGGCTCTATATATTATCATAATAACCTTAATTGATTTGAAAATTTAATTCGAAAAGTTATTTTAATAAGATTGCATTTTAATTGTTGTTTTCAATGTCTGTAAGAAGTACCTGATGTCTGTAGCGGATATTTCGGGAAAAATATACTGCGCCTCAATCGCAAGAATCTCATGATTACACGAATTCATGTAATAGAATATGAGAGGTTGATTTCTGTCTCTGTTCGCTTTCGGTTTTTTGAAATTTCAATTGGCTGAATAGTTCAATTTAGATCGCATGTATTCATGGATATCTTGCTTGCTGCAGGACTGGGTAATATTGTGAGATTAAAAAATCAGCATATTTTGCTGCGTGGTTATAAGAGTGCTAAAATGATTTCATGACTCCTGGGAAAAATCAAGGAATGGCTCTATATATTGACATAATAACCTTAATTGATTTGAAAATTCAATTTGAAAAACTATTCCATTGAGATTGCATTTTGATTGTTTTTTTCAATGTCTGTAAGAAATACCTGATGTCTTCAGATGATATTTCGTGAAAAATATACCGCGCCCCAATCGCAAGAATCTCATGATTACACGAATTCACGTGATAGAATATAATAGGTTGATGTCTGTCTCTGTTCGCTTTCGGTTTTCTAAAATTTCAATTGGCTGAATAGTTCAATTTAGATCGCATGTATTCATGGATAGCCTGCTCGCTGCAGGACTGGGTAATATTGCCAAATTGAAAAATTAGCATATTTTGCTGCGTGGTTATGGGAGTGCTAAAATAATCTCATGACTCCCAGGGAAAATCAAGGAATGGCTCTATATCTTGACATAATAACGTCAATTGATTTGAAAATTCAATTCGACAAGTCATTCGATTGAGATTGCATTTTGATTGTTGTTTTCAATGTCTGTAAAAAATACCTGATGTCATCAGATGATATTTCGAGGAAAATATACTGCGCCCCAATCGCAAGAATTTCATGATTGCACGAATTCACGTGATAGAATATAAGACGTTGATTTTCGTATCTATTCGCTTTCGGTTATTTAAAATTTTAATTCGCTGAATAGTTAAATTTAGATCGCAAGTATTCATGGATAACCTGCCCGCTACAGGACTTGGTAATATCGCAAAATAAAAAACTCAGCATATTTTGCTGCGTGGCTACAAGAGTGCTGATACAAATTCATGACTCCTGGGAAAAATCAAGGAGTAGCTCTATACCTCGACATAATAACGTTAATTGATTTGAAAATTTAATTCGAAAAGTTATTTCATTGAGATTGCATTTTGATTGTTGTTTTCAATGTCTGTAAAAAATACCTGATGTCATCAGATGATATTCCGAGGAAAATATACTTCGCCCCAATCGCAAGAATTTCATGATTACACGAATTCACGTGATAGAATATAATAGGTTGATTTCTGTCTATGTTCGCTATTCGGTTTTTTAAAATTTCAATTGGCTGAATAGTTTAATTTAGATCGCATGTATTCATGGATAGCCTGCTCGCTGCAGGACTGGGTAATATTGCGAAATTGAAAAATCAGCATATTTTGCTGCGTGGTTATAGTAGTGCTAAAATGATCCCATGACTCCTGGGAAAAATCAAGGAATGGCTCTATATCTTGACATAATAACCTTAATTGATTTGAAAATTCAATTCGAAAAGTTATTTGATTGAGATTGCATTTTGATTGTTGTTTTCAATGTCTGTAAGAAGTTCCTGATGACTTTAGCGGATATTTCGGGAAAAATATACTGCGCCTCAATCGCAAGAATCTCATGATTACACGAATTCATGTAATAGAATATGAGAGGTTTATTTCTGTCTCTGTTCGCTTTCGGTTTTTTAAAATTTCAATTGGCTGAATAGTTCAATTGAGATCGCATGTATTCATGGATAGCCTGCTCGCTGCAGAACTGGGTAATATTGCGAAATTGAAAAATCAGCATATTTTGCTGCGTTGTTATAGGAGTGCTAAAATGATTTCATGACTCCCGGGGAAAATCAAGGAATGGCTCTATATATTGACATAATAACGTTAATTGATTTGAAAATTCAATTCAAAAAGTTATTCTATTGAGATTGCATTTTGATTGTCTTTTTCAATGTCTGTAAGAAATACCTGATGTCTTCAGATGATAATACGTGAAAAATATACTGCGCCCCAATCGCAAGAATCTCATGATTACACGAATAAACGTGATAGAATATAATAGGTTGATTTCTGTCTTTGTTCGCTTTCGGTTTTTTAAAATTTCAATTGGCTGAATAGTTCAATTTAGATCGCATGTATTCCTGGATAGCCTGCTCGCTGCAGAACTGGATAATATTGCGAAATTGAAAAATCAGCATATTTTGCTGCGTAGTTACAGGAATGCTCAAATGATCTCATGACTCCCGGGGAAAATCAAGGAATGGCTCTATATATTGACATAATAACTTTAATTGATTTGAAAATTCAATTCAAAAAGTTATTCGATTGAGATTGCATTTTGATTGTTGTTTTCAATGTCTGTAAAAAATACCTGATGTCATCAGATGATAATACGTGAAAAATATACTGCGCCCCAATCGCAAGAATCTCATGATTACACGAATTCACGTGATAGAAAATAAGAGGTTGATTTCCGTATCTATTCGCTTTCGGTTATTTAAAATTTAAATTCGCTGAATTGTTGAATTTAGATCGCAAGTATTCATGGATAACCTGCCCGCTACAGGACTTCGTAATATTGCAAAATTGAAAAAGCAGCATATTTTACTGCGTGGTTACAAGAGTGCTGAAACAAATTCATGTCTCCTGGGAAAAATCAAGGAGTAGCTCTATACCTTGACACAATAAAGTTAATTGATTCCAAAATTTAATTCGAAAAGTTATTCTATTGAGATTGCATTTTGATTGTCTTTTTCAATGTCTGTAAGAAATACCCGATGTCTTCAGATGATATTTCGTAAAAAATATACTGCGCCCCAATCGCAAGAATCTCATGATTACACGAATTCACGTGATAGAATATAATAGGTTGATTTCTGTCTTTGTTCGCTTTCGGTTTTTTAAAATTTCAATTGGCTAAATAGTTCAATTTAGATCGCATGTATTCATGGATAACCTGCTCGCTGCAGGACTGGGTAATATTGTGAGATTGAAAAATCAGCATATTTTGCTGCGTGGTTATGAGAGTGCTAAAAAATCTGATGACTCCTGGGAAAAATCAAGCAATGGCTCCATATATAGAGACCTAATAACGTTAATTGATTCCAAAATTTAAATTGAAAAGTTATTCTATTGAGATTGCATTTTGATCGTCTTTTTCAATGTCTGTAAGAAGTACCTGATGTCTTCAGATGATATTTCGTGAGAAATATACTGCGCCCCAATCGCAAGAATTTCATGATTACACGAATCCGCGTGATAGAATATAATAGGTTGATTTCTGTCTCTGTTCGCTTTCGGTTTTTTAAAATTTCAATTGGCTGAATAGTTCAATTAAGATCGCATGTATTCATGGATAGCCTGCTCGCTGCAGGACTGGGTAATATTGCGAAATTGAAAAATTAGCATATTTTGCTGCGTGGTTATAAGAGTGCTAAAATGATCTCATGACTCCTGGGAAAAATCGAGGAATGGCTCTATATATTGACATAATAACCTTAATTGATTTGAAAATTCAATTCGAAAAGTTATTCGATTGAGATTGCATTTTGATTGTCTTTTTCAATGTCTGTAAGAAATACCTGATGTCATCAGATGATATTTCGAGGAAAATATACTGCGCCCCAATCGCAAGAATTTCATGATTACACGAATTCACGTGATAGAATATAAGAGGTTAATTTCCGAATCTATTCGCTTTCGGTTATTTAAAATTTTGATTCGCTGAATAGTTAAATTTAGATCGCAAGTATTCATGGATAACCTGCCCGCTACAAAACTTGGTAATATTGCGAAATTGAAAAATCAGCATATTTTGCTGCGTGGTTACAAAAGTGCTGAAACAAACTCATGATTCCTGGGAAAAATCAAGGAGTAGCTCTATACCTTGACACAATAAAGTTAATTGATTACAAAATTAAATTCGAAAAGTTATTCTATTGAGATTGCATTTTGATTGTCTTTTTTAATGTCTGTAAGAAATACTTGATGTCTTCAGATGATATTTCGTGAAAAATATACTGCGCCCCAATCGCAAGAATTTCATGATTACACGAATTCACGATATAGAATATAATAGGTTGATTTCTGTCTCGGTTCGCTTTCGGTTTTTGAAAATTTCAATTGGCTGAACAGTTCAATTTAGATCGCATGTGTTCATGGATAGCCTGCTCGCTGCAGGACTGGGTAACATTGCGAAATTGAAAAATTAGCATATTTTAATGCGCGGTTATAAAAGTGCTAAAATGATCTCATGACTCCCGGGGAAAATCAAGGAATGGCTCTATATATTGACATAATAAAGTTAATTGATTTAAAAATTCAATTCGAAAAGTTATTCGATTGAGATTGCATTTTGATTGTTGTTTTCAATGTCTGTAAAAAATACCTGATGTCATCAGATGATATTTCGAGGAAAATATACTGCGCCCCAATCGCAAGAATTTCATGATTACACGAATTCACGTGATAGAATATAAGAGGTTGATTTCCGTATCTATTCGCTTCCGGTTATTTAAAATTTTAATTCGCTAAATTGTTAAATTTAGATCGCAAGTATTCATGGATACCCTGCCCGCTACAGGACTTGGTAATATTGCAAAATTGAAAAAGCAGCATATTTTGCTGCGTGGTTACAAGAGTGCTGAAACAAATTCATGACTCCTGGGAAAAATCAAGAAGTAGCTCTATACCTTGACAGAATAACGTTAATTGATTTGAAAATTTAATTCGAAAAGTTATTTTATTGAGATTGGATTTTGATTGTTGTTTTCAATGTCTGTAAGAAGTACCTGATGTCTTTAGCGGATATTTCGGGAAAAATATACTGCGCCTCAATCGCAAGAATCTCATGATTACACGAATTCATGTAATAGAATATGAGAGGTTGATTTCTGTCTCTGTTCGCTTTCGGTTTTTTAAAATTCCAATTGGCTGAATAGTTCAATTGAGATCGCATGTATTCATGGATAGCCTGCTCGCTGCAGGACTGGGTAAGATTGTGAGATTGGAAAATCAGCATATTTTGCTGCGTGGTTATGAGAGTGCTAAAATGATCTTATGACTCCTGGGAAAAATCAAGGAATGGCTCTATATATAGAGACCTAATAACGTTAATTATTTCCAAAATTTAATTCGAAAAGTTATTCTATTGAGATTGCATTTTGATTGTCTTTTTCATTGTCTGTAAGAAATACCTGATGTCTTCAGATGATATTTCGGGAAAAATATACTGCGCCTCAATCGCAAGAATCTCATGATTACACGAATTCATGTAATAGAATATGAGAGGTTGATTTCTGTCTCTGTTCGTTTTCGGTTTTTTAAAATTTCAATTGGCTGAATAGTTCAATTTAGATCGCATGTATTCATAGATAACCTGCTCGCTGCAGGACTGAATAATATTGTGAGATTGAAAAATCAGCATATTTTGCTGCGTGGTTCTGAGAGTGCTGAAATGATCTCATGACTCCTGGGAAAAATAAAGGAATGGCTCTATATATAGAGAGCTAATAACGTTAATTGATTCCAAAATTAAATTCGAAAAGTTATTCTACCAAGATTGCATTTTGATTGTCTTTTTTAATGTCTGTAAGAATTGCCTGATGTCTTCGGATGATATTTCGTGAAAAATATACTGCGCCCCAATCGCACGAATCTCATGATTACACAAATTCACGATATAGAATATAATAGGTTGATTTCTGTCTCGGTTCGCTTTCGGTTTTTGAAAATTTCAATTGGCTGAACAGTTCAATTTAGATCGCATGTATTTATGGATAGCCTGCTCGCTGCAGGACTGGGTAATATTGCGAAATTGAAAAATTAGCATATTTTAATGCGTGGTTATAAAAGTGCTAAAATGATCTCATGACTCCCGGGGAAAATCAAGGAATGGCTCTATATATTGACATAATAAAGTTAATTGATTTAAAAATTCAATTCGAAACGTTATTCGATTGACATTGCATTTTGATTGTTGTTTTTAATGTCTGTAAGAAGTACCTGATGGCTTTAGCGGATATTTCGGGAAAAATATACTGCGCCCCAATCGCAAGAATCTCATGATTACACGAATTCATGTAATAGAATATGAGAGGTTGATTTCTATCTCTGTTCGCTTTCGGTTATTAAAAATTTCAATTAGCTAAATAGTTCAATTGAGATCGCATGTATTCATGAATAGCCTGCTCGCTGCAGGACTGGGTAATATTGCAAAATTGAAAAATAAGCATATTTTGCTGCGTGGTTATGATAGTGCTAAAATGATCTCATGACTCCTGGGAAAAATCAAGGAATGGCTCTATATATTGACATAATAACGTCAATTGATTTGAAAATTCAATTCGACAAGTCATTCGATTGAGATTGCATTTTGATTGTTGTTTTCAATGTCTGTAAAAAATACCTGATGTCATCAGATGATATTTCGAGGAAAATATACTGCGCCCCAATCGCAAGAATTTCATGATTGCACGAATTCACGTGATAGAATATAAGAGGTTGATTTTCGTATCTATTCGCTTTCGGTTATTTAAAATTTTAATTCGCTGAATAGTTAAATTTAGATCGCAAGTATTCATGGATAACCTGCCCGCTACAGGACTTGGTAATATCGCAAAATAAAAAACTCAGCATATTTTGCTGCGTGGTTACAAGAGTGCTGATACAAATTCATGACTCCTGGGAAAAATCAAGGAGTAGCTCTATACCTCGACATAATAACGTTAATTGATTTGAAAATTTAATTCGAAAAGTTATTTCATTGAGATTGCATTTTGATTGTTGTTTTCAATGTCTGTAAGAAGTTCCTGATGTCTTTAGCGGATATTTCGGGAAAAATATACTGCGCCTCAATCGCAAGAATCTCATGATTACACGAATTCATGTAATAGAATATGAGAGGTTTATTTGTGTCTCTGTTCGCTTTCGGTTTTTTAAAATTCCAATTTGCTGAATAGTTCAATTTAGATCTCATGTATTCATGGATAACCTGCTCGCTGCAGGACTAGGTAATATTGTGAGATTGAAAAATCAGCATATTTTGCTGCGTGGTTATGAGAGTGCTAAAATGATCTCATGACTCCTGGGAAAAATCAAGGAATGGCTCTATATATAGAGACCTAATAACGTTAATTGATTTGAAAATTTAATTCGAAGAGTTATTCGATTGAGATTGCATTTTGATTGTTGTTTTCAATGTCTGTAAAAAATACCTGATGTCATCAGATGATATTCCGAGGAAAATATACTGCGCCCCAATCGCAAGAATTTCATGATTACACGAATTCACGTGATAGAATATAATAGGTTGATTTCTGTCTATGTTCGCTATTCGGTTTTTTGAAATTTCAATTGGCTGAATAGTTTAATATAGATCGCATGTATTCATGGATAGCCTGCTCGCTGCAGGACTGGGTAATATTGCGAAATTGAAAAATCAGCATATTTTGCTGCGTGGTTATAGTAGTGCTAAAATGATCCCATGACTCCTGGGAAAAATCAAGGAATGGCTCTATATCTTAACATAATAACCTTAATTGATTTGAAAATTCAATTCGAAAAGTTATTTGATTGAGATTGCCTTTTGATTGTTGTTTTCAATGTCTGTAAGAAGTTCCTGATGTCTTTAGCGGATATTTCGGGAAAAATATACTGCGCCTCAATCGCAATAATCTCATGATTACACGAATTCATGTAATAGAATATGAGAGGTTTATTTCTGTCTCTGTTCGCTTTCGGTTTTTTAAAATTTCAATTAGCTGAATAGTTCAATTGAGATCGCATGTATTCATGGATAGCCTGCTCGCTGCAGAACTGGGTAATATTGCGAAATTGAAAAATCAGCATATTTTGCTGCGTTGTTATAGGAGTGCTAAAATGATTTCATGACTCCCGGGGAAAATCAAGGAATGGCTCTATATATTGACATAATAACGTTAATTGATTTGAAAATTCAATTCGAAAAGTTATTCGATTGTAATTGCATTTTGATTGTTGTTTCAATGTCTGTAAAAAATACATGATGTCATCAGATGACATTTCGAGGAAAATATACTGCGCCCCAATCGCAAGAATTTCATGATTACACGAATTCACGTGATAGAATATAATAGGTTGATTTCCGTATCTATTCGCTTTCGGTTATTTAAAATTTAAATTCGCTGAATTGTTTAATTTAGATCGCAAGTATTCATGGATAACCTGCCCGCTACAGGACTTGGTAATATTGCAAAATTGAAAAAGCAGCATATTTTACTGCGTGGTTACAAGAGTGCTGAAACAAATTCATGTCTCCTGGGAAAAATCAAGCAGTAGCTCTATACCTTGACACAATAAAGTTAATTGATTCCAAAATTTAATTCGAAAAGTTATTTTATTGAGATTGGATTTTGATTGTTGTTTTCAATGTCTGTAAGAAGTACCTGATGTCTTTAGCGGATATTTCGGGAAAAATATACTGCGCCTCAATCGCAAGAATCTCATGATTACACGAATTCATGTAATAGAATATGAGAGGTTGATTTCTGTCTCTGTTCGCTTTCGGTTTTTTAAAATTTCAATTGGCTGAATAGTTCAATTGAGATAGCATGTATTCATGGATAGCCTGCTCGCTGCAGGACTGGGTAAGATTGTGAGATTAAAAAATCAGCATATTTTGCTGCGTGGTTATGAGAGTGCTAAAATGATCTCATGACTCCTGGGAAAAATCAAGGAATTGCTCTATATATAGAGACCTAATAACGTTAATTAATTCCAAAATTTGATTCGAAAAGTTATTCTATTGAGATTGCATTTTGATTGTCTTTTTCAATGTCTGTAAGAAATACCTGATGTCTTCAGATGATATTTCGGGAAAAATATACTGCGCCTCAATCGCAAGAATCTCATGATTACACGAATTCATGTAATAGAATATGAGAGGTTGATTTCTGTCTCTGTTCGTTTTCGGTTTTTTAAAATTTTAATTGGCTGAATAGTTCAATTTAGATCGCATGTATTCATAGATAACCTGCTCGCTGCAGGACTGAATAATATTGTCAGATTGAAAAATCAGCATATTTTGCTGCGTGGTTCTGAGAGTGCTGAAATGATCTCATGACTCCTGGGAAAAATAAAGGAATGGCTCTATATATAGAGAGCTAATAACGTTAATTGATTCCAAAATTAAATTCGAAAAGTTATTCTACCAAGATTGCATTTTGATTGTCTTTTTTAATGTCTGTAAGAATTGCCTGATGTCTTCGGATGATATTTCGTGAAAAATATACTGCGCCCCAATCGCAAGAATCTCATGATTACACGAATTCACGATATAGAATATAATAGGTTGATTTCTGTCTCGGTTCGCTTTCGGTTTTTGAAAATTTCAATTGGCTGAACAGTTCAATTTAGATCGCATTTATTTATGGATAGCCTGCTCGCTGCAGGACTGGGTAATATTGCGAAATTGAAAAATTAGCATATTTTAATGCGTGGTTATAAAAGTGCTAAAATGATCTCATGACTCCCGGGGAAAATCAAGGAATGGCTCTATATATTGACATAATAAAGTTAATTGATTTAAAAATTCAATTCGAAAAGTTATTCGATTGAGATTGCATTTTGATTGTTGTTTTCAATGTCTGTAAGAAGTACCTGATGGCTTTAGCGGATATTTCGGGAAAAATATACTGCGCCCCAATCGCAAGAATCTCATGATTACACGAATTCATGTAATAGAATATGAGAGGTTGATTTCTATCTCTGTTCGCTTTCGGTTATTAAAAATTTCAATTGGCTAAATAGTTCAATTGAGATCGCATGTATTCATGAATAGCCTGCTCTCTGCAGGACTGGGTAATATTGCGAAATTGAAAAATTAGCATATTTTGCTTCGTGGTTATGATAGTGCTAAAATGATCTCATGACTCCTGGGAAAAATCAAGGAATGGCTCTATATATTATCATAATAACCTTAATTGATTTGAAAATTTAATTCGAAAAGTTATTTTGATAAGATTGCATTTTAATTGTTGTTTTCAATGTCTGTAAGAAGTACCTGATGTCTGTAGCGGATATTTCGGGAAAAATATACTGCGCCTCAATCGCAAGAATCTCATGATTACACGAATTCATGTAATAGAATATGAGAGGTTGATTTCTGTCTCTGTTCGCTTTCGGTTTTTTAAAATTTCAATTGGCTGAATAGTTCAATTTAGATCGCATGTATTCATGGATAACTTGCTTGCTGCAGGACTGGGTAATATTGTGAGATTAAAAAATCAGCATATTTTGCTGCGTGGTTATAAAAGTGCTAAAATGATTTCATGACTCCTGGGAAAAATCAAGGAATGGCTCTATATATTGACATAATAACCTTAATTGATTTGAAAATTCAATTTGAAAAACTATTCCATTGAGATTGCATTTTGATTGTCTTTTTCAATGTCTGTAAGAAATACCTGATGTCTTCAGATGATATTTCGTGAAAAATATACCGCGCCCCAATCGCAAGAATCTCATGATTACACGAATTCACGTGATAGAATATAATAGGTTGATGTCTGTCTCTGTTCACTTTCGGTTTTCTAAAATTTCAATTGGCTGAATAGTTCAATTTAGATCGCATGTATTCATGGATAGCCTGCTCGCTGCAGGACTGGGTAATATTGCCAAATTGAAAAATTAGCATATTTTGCTGCGTGGTTATAGGAGTGCTAAAATAATCTCATGACTCCCGGGGAAAATCAAGGAATGGCTCTATATATTGACATAATAACGTTAATTGATTTGAAAATTCAATTCGAAAAGTTATTCGATTGTGATTGCATTTTGATTGTTGTTTTCAATGTCTGTAAAAAATACATGATGTCATCACATGATATTTCGAGGAAAATATACTGCGCCCCAATCGCAAGAATTTCATGATTACACGAATTCACGTGATAGAATATAATAGGTTGATTTCCGTATCTATTCGCTTTCGGTTATTTAAAATTTAAATTCGCTGAATTGTTGAATTTAGATCGCAAGTATTCATGGATAACCTGCCCGCTACAGGACTTGGTAATATTGCAAAATTGAAAAAGCAGCATATTTTACTGCGTGGTTACAAGAGTGCTGAAACAAATTCATGTCTCCTGGGAAAAATCGAGGAGTAGCTCTATACCTTGACACAATAAAGTTAATTGATTCCAAAATTTAATTCGAAAAGTTATTCTATTGAGATTGCATTTTGATTGTCTTTTTCAATGTCTGTAAGAAATACCTGATGTCTTCAGATGATATTACGTGAAAAATATACTGCGCCCCAATCGCAAGAATCTCATGATTACACGAATTCACGTGATAGAATATAATAGGTTGATTTCTGTCTTTGTTCGCTTTCGGTTTTTTAAAATTTCAATTGGCTGAATAGTTCAATTTAGATCGCATGTATTCCTGGATAGCCTGCTCGCTGCAGAACTGGATAATATTGCGAAATTAAAAAATCAGCATATTTTGCTGCGTAGTTACAGGAGTGCTCAAATGATCTCATGACTCCCGGGGAAGATCAAGGAATGGCTCTATATATTGACATAATAACGTTAATTGATTTGAAAATTCAATTCAAAAAGTTATTCGATTGAGATTGCATTTTGATTGTTGTTTTCAATGTCTGTAAAAAATACCTGATGTCATCAGATGATATTTCGAGGAAAATATACTGCGCCCCGATCGCAAGAATTTCATGATTACACGAATTCACGTGATAGAAAATAAGAGGTTGATTTCCGTATCTATTCGCTTTCGGTTATTTAAAATTTAAATTCGCTGAATTGTTGAATTTAGATCGCAAGTATTCATGGATAACCTGCCCGCTACAGGACTTGGTAATATTGCAAAATTGAAAAAGCAGCATATTTTACTGCGTGGTTACAAGAGTGCTGAAACAAATTCATGTCTCCTGGGAAAAATCAAGGAGTAGCTCTATACCTTGACACAATAAAGTTAATTGATTTGAAAATTTAATTCGAAAAGTTATTCTATTGAGATTGCATTTTGATTGTTGTTTTCAATGTCTGTAAGAAGTACCCGATGTCTTTAGCGGATATTTCGGGAAAAATATACTGCGCCTCAATCGCAAGAATCTCATGATTACACGGATTCATGTAATAGAATATGAGAGGTTGATTTCTGTCTCTGTTCGCTTCCGGTTTTTTAAAATTTCAATTGGCTCAATAGTTCAATTTAGATCGCATGTATTCATGGATAACCTGCTCGCTGCAGGACTGGGTAATATTGTGAGATTGAAAAATCAGCATATTTTGCTGCGTGGTTATGAGAGTGCTAAAATGATCTGATGACTCCTGGGAAAAATCAAGGAATGGCTCCATATATAGAGACCTAATAACGTTAATTGATTCCAAAATTTAATTCGAAAAGTTATTCTATTGAGATTGCATTTTGATTGTCTTTTTCAATGTCTGTAAGAAGTACCTGATGTCTTCAGATGATATTTCGTGAGAAATATACTGCGCCCCAATCGCAAGAATTTCATGATCACACGAATTTGCGTGATAGAATATAATAGGTTGATTTCTGTCTCTGTTCGCTTTCGGTTTTTTAAAATTTCAATTGGCTGAATAGTTCAATTAAGATCGCATGTATTCATGGATAGCCTGCTCGCTGCAGGACTGGGTAATATTGCGAAATTGAAAAATTAGCATATTTTGCTGCGTGGTTATAAAAGTGCTAAAATGATCTCATGACTCCTGGGAAAAATCAAGGAATGGCTCTATATATTGACATAATAACCTTAATTGATTTGAAAATTCAATTCGAAAAGTTATTCGATTGAGATTGCATTTTGATTGTCTTTTTCAATGTCTGTAAGAAATACCTGATGTCATCAGATGATATTTCGAGGAAAATATACTGCGCCCCAATCGCAAGAATTTCATGATTACACGAATTCACGTGATAGAATATAAGAGGTTGATTTCCGTATCTATTCGCTTTCGGTTATTAAATATTTTGATTCGCTGAATAGTTAAATTTAGATCGCAAGTATTCATGGATAACCTGCCCGCTACAAAACTTGGTAATATTGCGAAATTGAAAAATCAGCATATTTTGCTGCGTGGTTACAAAAGTGCTGAAACAAACTCATGATTCCTGGGAAAAATCAAGGAGTAGCTCTATACCTTGACACAATAAAGTTAATTGATTACAAAATTAAATTCGAAAAGTTATTCTATTGAGATTGCATTTTGATTGTCTTTTTCAATGTCTGTAAGAAATACCTGATGCCTTCAGATGATATTTCGTGAAAAATATACTGCGCCCCAATCGCAAGAATTTCATGATTACACGAATTCACGTGATAGAATATAATAGGTTGATTTCTGTCTCTGTTCGCTTTCGGTTTTTTAAAATTTGAATTAGCTGAACAGTTCAATTTAGATCGCATGTCTTCATGAATAACTTGCTCGCTGCAGGACTGGGTGATATTGTGAGATTAATAAATCAGCATATTTTGCTGCGTGGTTATAGAAGTGTTAAAATGATCTCATGACTCCCGGGGAAAATCAAGGAATGGCTCTATATATTGACATAATTACGTTATTTGATTTGACAATTCAATTCGAAAAGTTATTCGATTGACATTGCATTTTGATTGTTGTTTTCAATGTCTGTTAAAAATACCTGATGTCATCAGATGATATTTCGAGGAAAATATACTGCGCCCCAATCGCAAGAATTTCATGATTACACGAATTCACGTGATAGAATATAAGAGGTTGATTTCCGTATCTATTCGCTTCCGGTTATTTAAAATTTTAATTCGCTGAATTGTTAAATTTAGATCGCAAGTATTCATGGATACCCTGCCCGCTACAGGACTTGGTAATATTGCAAAATTGAAAAAGCAGCATATTTTGCTGCGTGGTTACAAGAGTGCTGAAACAAATTCATGACTCCTGGGAAAAATCAAGAAGTAGCTCTTTACCTTGACAGAATAACGTTAATTGATTCCAAAATTAAATTCGAAAAGTTATTCTACCAAGAATGCATTTTGATTGTCTTTTTTAATGTCTGTAAGAATTGCCTGATGTCTTCAAATGATATTTCGTGAAAAATATACTGCGCCCCAATCGCAAGAATCTCATGATTACACGAATTCACGATATAGAATATAATAGGTTGATTTCTGTCTCGGTTCGCTTTCGGTTTTTGAAAATTTCAATTGGCTGAATAGTTTAATTTAGATCGCATGTATTCATGGATAGCCTGCTCGCTGCAGGACTGGGTAATATTGCGAAATTGAAAAATTAGCATATTTTAATGCGTGGTTATAAAAGTGCTAAAATGATCTCATGACTCCCGGGGAAAATCAAGGAATGGCTCTATATATTGACATAATAAAGTTAATTGATTTAAAAATTCAATTCGAAAAGTTATTCGATTGAGATTGCATTTTGATTGTTGTTTTCAATGTCTGTAAGAAGTACCTGATGGCTTTAGCGGATATTTCGGGAAAAATATACTGCGCCCCAATCACAAGAATCTCATGATTACACGAATTCATGTAATAGAATATGAGAGGTTGATTTCTATCTCTGTTCGCTTTCGGTTATTAAAAATTTCAAATGGCTGAATAGTTCAATTGAGATCGCATGTATTCATGGATAGCCTGCTCGCTGCAGGACTGGGTAATATTGCGAAATTGAAAAATTAGCATATTTTGCTGCGTGGTTATGATAGTGCTAAAATGATTTCATGACTCCTGGGAAAAATCAAGGAATGGCTCTATATATTATCATAATAACCTTAATTGATTTGAAAATATAATTCGGGAAGTTATTTTAATAAGATTGCATTTTAATTGTTGTTTTTAATGTCTGTAAGAAGTACCTGATGTCATCAGATGATATTTCGAGGAAAATATACTGCGCCTCAATCGCAAGAATTTCATGATTGCACGAATTCACGTGATAGAATATAAGAGGTTGATTTTCGTATCTATTCGCTTTCGGTTATTTAAAATTTTATTTCGCTGAATTGTTAAATTTAGATCGCAAGTATTCATGGATACCCTGCCCGCTACAGGACTTGGTAATATTGCAAAATTGAAAAAGCAGCATATTTTCCTGCGTGGTTACAAGAGTGCTGAAACAAATTCATGACTCCTGGGAAAAATCAAGAAGTAGCTCTATACCTTGACAGAATAACGTTAATTGATTTGAAAATTTAATTCGAAAAGTTATTTTATTGAGATTGGATTTTGATTGTTGTTTTCAATGTCTGTAAGAAGTACCTGATGTCTTTAGCGGATATTTCGGGGAAAATATACTGCGCCTCAATCGCAAGAATCTCATGATTACACGAATTCATGTAATAGAATATGAGAGGTTTATTTGTGTCTCTGTTTGATTTCGGTTTTTTAAAATTTCAATTGGCTGAATCGTTTAATTTAGATCTCATGTATTCATGGATAACCTGCTCGCTGCAGGACTGGGTAATATTGTAAGATTGAAAAATCAGCATATTTTGCTGCGTGGTTATGCGAGTGCTAAAATGATCTCATGACTCCTGGGAAAAATCAAGGAATGAATCTATATATAGAGACCTAATAACGTTAATTAATTTGAAAATTTAATTCGAAGAGTTATTCGATTGAGATTGCATTTTGATTGTTGTTTTCAATGTCTGTAAAAAATACCTGATGTCATCAGATGATATTTCGAGGAAAATATACTGCGCCCCAATCGCAAGAATTTCATGATTACACGAATTCACGTGATAGAATATAATAGGTTGATTTCTGTCTCTGTTCGCTTTCGGTTTTTTAAAATTTCAATTGGCTGAATAGTTCAATTAAGATCGCATGTATTCATGGATAGCCTGCTCGCTGCAGGACTGGGTAATATTGCGAAATTGAAAAATTAGCATATTTTGCTGCGTGGTTATAAGAGTGCTAAAATGATCTCATGACTCCTGGGAAAAATCAAGGAATGGCTCTATATATTGACATAATAACCTTAATTGATTTGAAAATTCAATTCGAAAAGTTATTCCATTGAGATTGCATTTTGATTGTCTTTTTCAATGTCTGTAAGAAATACCTGATGTCATCATATGGTATTTCGAGGAAAATATACTGCGCCCCAATCGCAAGAATTTCATGATTACACGAATTCACGTGATAGAATATAAGAGGTTGATTTCCGTATCTATTCGCTTCCGGTTATTTAAAATTTTGATTCGCTGAATAGTTAAATTTAGATCGCAAGTATTCATGGATAACCTGCCCGCTACAAAACTTGGTAATATTGCGAAATTGAAAATCAGCATATTTTGCTGCGTGGTTACAAAAGTGCTGAAACAAACTCATGATTCCTGGGTAAAATCAAGGAGTAGCTCTATACCTTGACACAATAAAGTTAATTGATTCCAAAATTAAATTCAAAAAGTTATTCTATTGAGATTGCATTTTGATTGTCTTTTTCAATGTCTGTAAGAAATACCTGATGTCTTCAGATGATATTTCGTAAAAAATATACTGCGCCCCAATCGCAAGAATCTCATGATTACACGAATTCACGTGATAGAATATAATAAGTTGATTTTTGTCTTTGTTCGCTTTCGGTTTTTTAAAATTTCAATTGGCTGAATAGTTCAATTGAGATCGCATGTATTCATGGATAGCCTGCTCGCTGCAGAACTGGGTAATATTGCGAAATTGAAAAATCAGCATATTTTGCTGCGTTGTTATAGGAGTGCTAAAATGATCTCATGACTCCCGGGTAAAATCAAGGAATGGCTCTATATATTGACATAATAACGTTAATTGATTTGAACATTCAATTCGAAAAGTTATTCGATTGAGATTGCATTTTGATTGTTGTTTTCAATGTCTGTAAGAAGTACCTGTTCTCTTTAGCGGATATTTCGGGAAAAATATACTGCGCCACAATCGCAAGAATCTCATGATTACACGAGTGCATGTAATAGAATATGAGAGGTTGATTTCTGTCTCTGTTCGCTTTCAGTTTTTTAAAATTTCAATTCGCTGAACAGTTTAATTTAGATCGCATGTATTCATAAATGAATTGCTCGCTGCAGGACTGGGTAATATTGTGAAATTGAAAAATTAGCATATTTTGCTGCGTGGTTATAGGAGTGCTAAAATGATCCCATGACTCCTGTGAAAAATCAAGGAATGGCTCTAAATATTGACATAATAACCTTAATTGATTTGAAAATTCAATTCGAAAAGTTATTCGATTAAGATTGCATTTTGATTGTCTTTTTCAATGTCTGTAAAAAATACCTGATGTCTTCAGATGATATTTCGTGAAAAATATACTGCGCCCCAATCGCAAGAATCTCATGATTACACGAATTCAGGTGATAGAATATAAGAGGTTGATTTCCGTATCTATTCGCTTTCGGTTATTGAAAATTTTAATTCGCTGAATAGTTAAATTTGGATCGCAAGTATTCATGGATAACCTGCCCGCTACAGAACTTGGTAATATTGCAAAATAGAAAAATCAGCATATTTTGCTGCGTGGTTACAAGAGTGCTAAAACAAATTCATGACTCCTAGGAAAAATCAAGGAGTAGCTGTATACCTTGACATAATAACGTTAATTGATTTGAAAATTTAATTCGAAAAGTTATTTTATTGAGATTGCATTTTAATTGTTGTTTTCAATGTCTGTAAGAAGTACCTGATGTCTTTAGCGGATATTTCGGGAAAAATATACTGCGCCTCAATCGCAAGAATCTCATGATTACACGAATTCATGTAATAGAATAGGAGAGGTTGATTTCTGTCTCTGTTCGCTTTCGGTTTTTTAATATTTCAATTGGCTGAAAAGTTCAATTTAGATCGCATGTATTCATTGATAACCTGCTCGCTGCAGGACTGGGTAATATTGTGAGATGGAAAAATCAGCATATTTTGCTGCGTGGTTATGAGAGTGCTAAAATGATCTCATGACTCCTGGCAAAAATCAAGGAATAGCTCTATATATAGAGACCTAATAACGTTAATTGTTTCCAAAATTTAATTCGAAAAGTTATTCTATTGAGATTGCATTTTGATTGTCTTTTTCAATGTCTGTAAGAAATACCTGATGTCTTCAGATGATATTTCGGGAAAAATATACTGCGCCTCAATCGCAAGAATCTCATGATTACACGAATTCACGTGATAGAATATAATAGGTTGATTTCTGTCTGTGTTCGCTTTCGGTTTTTTAAAATTTCAATTGGCTAAATAGTTCAATTGATATCGCATGTATTCATTGATAACCTGCTCGCTGCAGGACTGGGTAATATTGTGAGATTAAAAAATCAGCATATTTTGCTGCGTGGTTATGAGAGTGCTGAAATGATCTCATGACTCCTGGGAAAATCAAGGAATTGCTCTATATATCGACATAATAACGTTAACTGATTTGGAAATTCAATTTGAAAAACTATTCTATTGAGATTGCATTTTGATTCTCTTTTTCAATGTCTGTAAGAAATACCTGATGTCTTCAGATGATATTTCGTGAAAAATATACTGCGCCCCAAACGCAAGAATCTCATGATTACACGAATTCACGTGATAGAATATAATAGGTTGATTTCTGTCTGTGTTCGCTTTCGGTTTTTTAAAATTTCAATTGGCTGAATAGTTCAATTAAGATCGCATGTATTCATGGATAGCCTGCTCGCTGCAGGACTAGGTAATATTGCGAAATTTAAAAATTAGCATATTTTGCTGCGTGGTTATAACAGTGCTAAAATGATCCCATGACTCCTGGGAAAAATCAAGGAATGGCTCTATATATTGACTTAATAACCTTAATTGATTTGAAAATTCAATTCGAAAAGTTATTCGATTGAGATTGCATTTTGATTGTTGTTTTCAATGTCTGTAAGTAATACCTGATGTCTTCAGATGATATTTCGGAAAAAATATACTGCGCCTCAATCGCAAGAATCTCATGATTACACGAATTCATGTAATAGAATATGAGAGGTTGATTTCTGTCTCTGTTCGCTTTCGGTTTTTTAAAATTTCAATTAGCTGCATAGTTTAATTTAGATTGCATGTATTTATGGATAACCTGCTCGCTGCCGGACTTAGTATTATTGTGAGATTGGAAAATCAGCATATTTTGCTGCGTGGTTATGAGAGTGCTAAAATGATCTTATGACTCCTGGGAAAAATCAAGGAATGGCTCTATATATTGACATAATAACCTTAATTGATTCTAAAATTGAATTCGAAAAGTTATTCTATTGAGATTGCATTTTGATTGTCTTTTTCAATGTCTGTAAGAAATACCTGATGTCTTCAGATGATATTTCGTGAAAAATATACTGCGCCCCAATCGCAAGAATCTCATGATCACACGAATTCACGTGATAGAATATAATAGGTTGATTTCTGTCTCTGTTCGATTTCGGTTATTTAAAATTTCAATTGGCTGAAAAGTTCAATTTAGATCACATGTATTCATGGATAGCCTGCTCGCTGCAGGACTGGGTAATATTGCAAAATAGAAAAATCAGCATATTTTGCTGCGTGGTTACAAGAGTGCTAAAACAAATTCATGACTCCTAGGAAAAATCAAGGAGTAGCTGTATACCTTGACATAATAACGTTAATTGATTTGAAAATTTAATTCGAAAAGTTATTTTATTGAGATTGCATTTTAATTGTTGTTTTCAATGTCTGTAAGAAGTACCTGATGTCTTTAGCGGATATTTCGGGAAAAATATACTGCGCCTCAATCGCAAGAATCTCATGATTACACGAATTCATGTAATAGAATAGGAGAGGTTGATTTCTGTCTCTGTTCGCTTTCGGTTTTTTAATATTTCAATTGGCTGAAAAGTTCAATTTAGATCGCATGTATTCATTGATAACCTGCTCGCTGCAGGACTGGGTAATATTGTGAGATGGAAAAATCAGCATATTTTGCTGCGTGGTTATGAGAGTGCTAAAATGATCTCATGACTCCTGGCAAAAATCAAGGAATAGCTCTATATATAGAGACCTAATAACGTTAATTGTTTCCAAAATTTAATTCGAAAAGTTATTCTATTGAGATTGCATTTTGATTGTCTTTTTCAATGTCTGTAAGAAATACCTGATGTCTTCAGATGATATTTCGGGAAAAATATACTGCGCCTCAATCGCAAGAATCTCATGATTACACGAATTCACGTGATAGAATATAATAGGTTGATTTCTGTCTGTGTTCGCTTTCGGTTTTTTAAAATTTCAATTGGCTAAATAGTTCAATTGATATCGCATGTATTCATTGATAACCTGCTCGCTGCAGGACTGGGTAATATTGTGAGATTAAAAAATCAGCATATTTTGCTGCGTGGTTATGAGAGTGCTGAAATGATCTCATGACTCCTGGGAAAATCAAGGAATTGCTCTATATATCGACATAATAACGTTAACTGATTTGGAAATTCAATTTGAAAAACTATTCTATTGAGATTGCATTTTGATTCTCTTTTTCAATGTCTGTAAGAAATACCTGATGTCTTCAGATGATATTTCGTGAAAAATATACTGCGCCCCAAACGCAAGAATCTCATGATTACACGAATTCACGTGATAGAATATAATAGGTTGATTTCTGTCTGTGTTCGCTTTCGGTTTTTTAAAATTTCAATTGGCTGAATAGTTCAATTAAGATCGCATGTATTCATGGATAGCCTGCTCGCTGCAGGACTGGGTAATATTGCGAAATTTAAAAATTAGCATATTTTGCTGCGTGGTTATAAGAGTGCTAAAATGATCCCATGACTCCTGGGAAAAATCAAGGAATGGCTCTATATATTGACTTAATAACCATAATTGATTTGAAAATTCAATTCGAAAAGTTATTCGATTGAGATTGCATTTTGATTGTTGTTTTCAATGTCTGTTAGTAATACCTGATGTCTTCAGATGATATTTCGGAAAAAATATACTGCGCCTCAATCGCAAGAATCTCATGATTACACGAATTCATGTAATAGAATATGAGAGGTTGATTTCTGTCTCTGTTCGCTTTCGGTTTTTTAAAATTTCAATTAGCTGCATAGTTTAATTTAGATTGCATGTATTTATGGATAACCTGCTCGCTGCCGGACTTAGTATTATTGTGAGATTGGAAAATCAGCATATTTTGCTGCGTGGTTATGAGAGTGCTAAAATGATCTTATGACTCCTGGGAAAAATCAAGGAATGGCTCTATATATTGACATAATAACCTTAATTGATTCTAAAATTGAATTCGAAAAGTTATTCTATTGAGATTGCATTTTGATTGTCTTTTTCAATGTCTGTAAGAAATACCTGATGTCTTCAGATGATATTTCGTGAAAAATATACTGCGCCCCAATCGCAAGAATCTCATGATCACACGAATTCACGTGATAGAATATAATAGGTTGATTTCTGTCTCTGTTCGATTTCGGTTATTTAAAATTTCAATTGGCTGAAAAGTTCAATTTAGATCACATGTATTCATGGATAGCCTGCTCGCTGCAGGACTGGGTAATATTGCGAAATTGAAAAATTAGCATATTTTGCTGCGTGGTTATAAGAGTGGTAAAATGATCCCATGACTCCTGGGAAAAATCAAGAAATGGCTCTATATATTGACATAATAACCTTAATTGATTTGAAAATTCAATTCGAAAAGTTATTCGATTGAGATTTTATTTTGATTGATGTTTTCAATGTCTGTAAGAAATTCCTGATGTCTTCAGATGATATTTCGGGAAAAATATACTGCGCCCCAATCGCAAGAATCTCATGATTACACGAATTCACATGATAGAATATAATAGGTTGATGTCTGTCTCTGTTCGCTTTCGGTTTTCTAAAATTTCAATTGGCTGAATAGTTCAATTAAGATCGCATGTATTCGTGGATAGCCTCCTCGCTGCAGGACTGGGTAATATTGTGAGATTGAAAAATCAGCATATTTTGCTGCGTGGTTATGAGAGTGCTAAAATGATCTCATGACTCCTGGGAAAAATCAAGGAATAGCTCTATATATAGAGACCTAATAACGTTAATTGATTCCAAAATTTAATTCGAAAAGTTATTCTATTGATATTGCATTTTGATTGTCTTTTTCAATGTCTGTAAATAATACCTGATGTCTTCAGATGATATTTCGTGAAAAATATACTGCACCCCAATCGCAAGAATCTCATTATTACACGAATTCACGTGATAGAATATAATAGGTTGATTTCTGTCTGTGTTCGCTTTCGGTTTTTTAAAATTTCAATTGGCTGGATAGTTCAATTAAGATCGCATGTATTCATGGATAGCCTGCTCGCTGCAGGACTGGGTAATATTGTGAAATTGAAAAATTAGCATATTTTGCTGCGTGGTTATAAGAGTGCTAAAATGATCCCATGACTCCTGGGAAAAATCAAGGAATGGCTCTATATATTGACATAATAACCTTAATTGATTTGAAAATTCAATTCGAAAAGTTATTCGATTGAGATTGCATTTTGATTGTTGTTTTCAATGTCTGTAAAAAATACCTGATGTCATCAGATGATATTTCGGGAAAAATATACTGCGCCTCAATCGCAAGAATCTCATGATTACACGAATCCATGTAATAGAATAGGAGAGGTTGATTTCTGTCTCTGTTTGCTTTCGGTTTTTTAAAATTTCAATTGGCTGAATAGTTCAATTTAGATCGCATGTATTCATGGATAGCCTGCTCGCAGCAGGACTGGGTAATATTGTGAGATTGAAAAATCAGCATATTTTGCTGCGTGGTTATGATAGTGCTAAAATGATCTCATGACTCCTGGCAAAAATCAAGGAATGGCTCTATATATTGACATAATAACCTTAATTGATTTGAAAATTCAATTCGAAAAGTTATTTGAGTAAGATTGCATTTTGATTGTCTTTTTCAATGTCTGTAAGAAATTCCTGATGACTTCAGATGATATTTCGTGAAAAATACACTGCGCCTCAATCGCAAGAATCTCATGATTACACGAATTCACGTGATAGAATATAAGAGGTTGATTTCCGTATCTATTCGCTTTCGGTTATTCAAAATTTTAATTCTCTGAATAGTTAAATTTAGATCGCAAGTATTTATGGATAACCTGCCCGCTACAGAACTTGGTAATATTGCAAAATTGAAAAATCAGCATATTTTGCTGCGTGGTTACAAGAGTGCTGAAACAAATTCATGACTCCTGGGAAAAATCAAGGAGTAGCTCTATACCTTGACATAATAACGTTAATTGATTTGAAAATTTAATTCGAAAAGTTGTTTTATTGAGATTGCATTTTAATTGTTGTTTTCAATGTCTGTAAAAAGTACCTGATGTCTTTAGCGGATATTTCGGGAAAAATATACTGCGCCTCGATCGCAAGAATCCCATGATTACACGAATTCATGTAATAGAATATGAGAGGTTGATTTCTGTCTCTGTTCGCTTTCGGTTTTTTAAAATTTCAATTAGCTGCATAGTTTAATTTAGATTGCATGTATTTATGGATAACCTGCTCGCTGCCGGACTTAGTATTATTGTAAGATTGAAAAATCAGCATATTTTCCTGCGTGGTTATGAGAGTGCTAAAATGATCTCATGACTCCTGGGAAAAATCAAGGAATAGCTCTATATATAGAGACCTAATAACGTTAATTGTTTCCAAAATTTAATTCGAAAAGTTATTCGATTGAGATTGCATTTTGATTGTCTTTTTTAATGTCTGTAAGAAATTCCTGATGTCTTCAGATGATATTTCGTGAAAAATATACTGCGCCCCAATCGCAAGAATCTCATGATTACACGAATTCACGTGATAGAATATAATAGGTTGATTTCTGTCTCTGTTCGCTTTCGGTTATTTAAAATTTCAATTCGCTGAACAGTTCAATTTAGATCGCATGTCTTCATGAATTACTTGCTCGCTGCAGGACTGGGTATTATTGTGAGATTAAAAAATCAGCATATTTTGCTGCGTGGTTATAGAAGTGCTAAAATGATCTCATGACTCTCGGGGAAAGACAAGGAATGGCTCTATATATTGACATAATAACGTTAATTGATTTGAAAATTCAATTCGAAAAGTTATTCGATTGAGGTTAAATTTTGATTGTTGTTTTCAATGTATGTAAAAAATCGCTGATGTCATCAGATGATATTTCGAGGAAAATATACTGCGCCCCAATCGCAAGAATTTCTCGATTACACGAATTCGCGTAATAGAATATAAGAGGTTGATTTCCGTATCTATTCGCTTTCGGTTATTTAAAATTTTAATTCGCTGAATAGTTAAATTTAGATCGCAAGTATTCATGGATAACCTGCCCGCTACAGAACTTGTTAATATTGCAAAATTGAAAAATCAGCATATTTAGCTGCGTAATTACAAAAGTGCTGAAACAAATTCATGACTCCTGGGAAAAATGAAGGAGTAGCTCTATACCTTCACATAATAACCTTAATTGATTCCAAAATTTAATTCGAAAAGTTATTCTATTGAGATTGCATTTTGATTGTCTTTTTCATTGTCTGTAAGAAATACCTGATGTCTTCAGATGATATTTCGTGAAACATATACTGCCCCCCAATCGCAAGAATCTCATGATAACACGAATTCACGTGATAGAATATAATAGGTTGATTTCTGTCTCTGTTCGCTTTCGGTTTTTTAAAATTTCAATTGGCTGAATAGTTCAATTTAGATCACATATATTCATGGATAGCCTGCTCGCTGCAAGACTAGGTAATATTGCAAAATTGAAAAATTAGCATATTTTGCTGCGTGGTTATAAGAGTGCTAAAATGATCCCATGACTCCTGGGAAAAATCGAGGAGTGCTCTATATATTGACATAATAACCTTAATTGATTTGAAAATTCAATTTGAAAAGTTATTCGATTGAGATTGCATTTCAATTGTTGTTTTCAATGTCTGTAAAAAATACCTGATGTCATCAGATGATATTTCGGGAAAAATATACTCCGCCTCAATCGCAAGAATCTCATGATTACACGAATTCATGTAATAGAATATGAGAGGTTGATTTCTGTCTCTGTTCGCTTTCGGTTTTTTAAAATTTCAATTGGCTAAATAGTTCAATTGATATCGCATGTATTCATTGATAACCTGCTCGCTGCAGGACTAGGTAATATTGTGAGATTGATAAATCAGCATATTTTGCCGCGTGGTTATGAGAGTGCTAAAATGATCTCATGACTCTTGGGAAAAATCAAGGAATAGCTCTATATATAGAGACCCAATAACGTTAATTGATTCCAAAATTTAATTCGAAAAGTTATTCTATTGAGATTGCATTTTGATTGTCTTTTTCAATGTCTGTAAGAAATACATGATGTCATCAGATGATATTTCGAGGAAAATATACTGCGCCCTAATCGCAAGAATTTCATGATTACACGAATTCACGTGATAGAATATAATAGGTTGAAGTCTGTCTCTGTTCGCTTTCGGTTTTCTAAAATTTCAATTGGCTGAATAGTTTAATTTAGATCGCATGTATTCATGGACAGCCTGCTCGCTGCAGGACTGAGTAATATTGCGAAATTAAAAAATCAGCATATTTTGCTGCGTGGTTACAAGAGTGCTGAAACAAATTAATGACTCCTGGGTAAAATCAAGGAGTAGCTCTATACCTTGAAATAATAACGTTAATTGATTTGGAAATTTAATTCGAAAAGTTATTTTATTGAGATTGTATGTTAATTGTTGTTTTCAATGTCTGTGAGAAGTACCTGATGTCTTTAGCGGATATTTCGGGAATAATATACTGCGCCTCAATCGCAAGAATCTCATGATTACACGAATTCATATAATAGAATATGAGAGGTTGATTTCTGTCTCTGTTCGCTTTCGGTTTTTTAAAATTTTAATTGGCTGAACAGTTTAATTTAGATCGCGTGTCTTCATGGATAACCTGCTCGCTGCAGGAATGGGTAATATTGTGAGATTAAAAAATCAGCGAGTTTTGCTGAGTGGTTATAGGAATGCTGAAATGATCTCATGACTCCTGGGAAAATCAAGGAATGGCTCTATATATCTAAATAATAACGTTAACTGATTTGAAAATTCAATTTGAAAAACTATTCTATTGAGATTGCATTTTGATTTATGTTCTCAATGTCTGTAAGAAATACCTGATGTCTTCAGATGATATTTCGGGAAAAATATACTGCGCCCCAATCGCAAGAATCTCATGATTACACGAATTCACGTGATAGAATATAATAGGTTGATGTCTGTCTCTGTTCGCTTTCGGTTTTCTAAAATTTCAATTGGCTGAATAGTTTAATTTAGATCGCATGTATTCATGGACAGCCTGCTCGCTGCAGGACTGAATAATATTGCGAAATTGAAAAATTAGCATATTTTGCTGCGAGGTTATAGGAGTGCTAAAATGGTCCCATGACTCCTGGGAAAAATCAAGGAATGGCTCTATATATTGACATAAAAACCTTCATTGATTTGAAAATTCAATTCGAAAAGTTATTCGATTGAGATTGCATTTTGATTGTTGTTTTCAATGTCTTTAAGAAGTACCTGATGTCTTTAGCGGATATTTCGGGAAAAATATACTGCGCCTCAATGGCAAGAATTTCATGATTACACGAATTCACGTGATAGAATATAAAAGTTTAATTTCCGTATCTATTCGCTTTCGGTTATTTAAAATTTTAATTCGCTGAATAGTTAAATTCAGATCGCAAGTATTCATGGATAACCTGCCCGCTACAGGACTTGGTAATGTTGCAAAATTGAAAAAGCAGCATATTTTGCTGCGTGGTTACAAGAGTGCTGAAACAAATTCATGACTCCTGGGAAAAATCAAGGAGTAGCTCTATACCTTGACATAATAACGTTAATTGATTTGAAAATTTAATTCGAAATGTTATTTTATCAAGATTGCATTTTGATTGTTGTTTTCAATGTTTGTTAGAAGTACCTGATGTCTTTGGCGGATATTTCGGGAAAAAAATACTGCGCCTCAATCGCAAGAATCTCATGATTACCCGAATTCATGTAATAGAATATGAGAGGTTGATTTCTGTCTCTGTTCGCTTTCGGTTTTTTAAAATTTCAATTGGCTGAACAGTTCAATTTAGATAGCATGTATTCATGAATAACTTGCTCGCTGCAGGACTGGGTAATATTGTGAGATTAAAAAATTAGCATATTTTGCTGCGTGGTTATAGGAGTGCAAAAATGATCTCATGACTCCTGGGAAAAATCAAGAAATGGCTCTATATATTGACATAATAACGTTAACTGATTTGAAAATTCAATTTGAAAAACTATTCTATTGAGATTGCATTTTGATTGATGTTCTCAATTTCTGTAAAAAATACCTGATGTCTTCAGATGATATTTCGGGAAAAATATACTGCGCCCCAATCGCGAGAATCTCATGATTACACGAATTCATGTAATAGAATATGAGAGGTTGATTTCTGTCTCTGTTCGCTTTTGGTTATTGAAAATTTCAATTCGCTGAATAGTTTAATTTAGATCGCAAGTATTCATGGATAACCTGCTCGCTACAGGACTTGATAATATCGCAAAATTGAAAAATTAGCATATTTCGCCGCGTGGTTATAAAAGCGCTGACGTAAATTCATGACTTCTGGGAAGAATCAAGGAATAGCTCTATACCTTGACATCATAACGTGAATTAATTAAAAAATTCAATTCGAGAAGTTATTTTATTGAGATTGCATTTTGATTGTTGTTTCCAATGTCTGCAAGAAATACCTGATTTCTTTAGCGGATATTTCGGGAAAAATATACTGCGCCTCAATCGCAAGAATCTCATGATTACACGAATTCATGTAATAGAATATGAGAGGTTGATTTCTGTCTCTGTTCGCTTTCGGTTTTTTAAATATTCAATTCGCTGAACAGTTCAATTTAGATCGCATGTATTCATGGATAGCCTGCTCGCTTCAGGACTGAGTAATATTGCGAAATTGAAAAATTAGCATATTTTGCTGCGTGGTTATAGGAGTGCTAAAATGATCTCATGAGTCCCGGGGAAAATCAAGGAATGGCTCCATATATTGACATAATAACGTTTATTGATTTAAAAATTTAATTCGAAAAGTTATTCGATTGAGATTGCATTTTGATTGTTGTTTTCAATGTCTGTGAAAAATACCTGATGTCATCAGATGATATTTCGAGGAAAATATACTGCGCACCAATCGCAAGAATTTCATGATTACACGAATTCACGTGATAGAATATAAGACGTTGATTTCCGTATCTATTCGCTTTCGGTTATTTAAAATTTTAATTCGCTGAATAGTTAAATTTAGATCGCAAGTATCCATGGACAACCTGCCCGCTACAGGACTTGGTAATATTGCAAAATTGAAAAATCAATATATTTTGCTGCGTGGTTACAAGAGTGCTGAAACAAATTCATGACTCCTGGGAAAAATCAAGGAGTAGCTCTATACCTTGACATAATAACGTTAATTGATTTGAAAAATCAATTTGAAAAACTATTCTATTATGATTGCATTTTGATTGTTGTTTCCAATGTCTGTAATAAGTACCTGATGTCTTTAGTGGATATTTCGGGAAAAATATACTGCGCCTCAATCAAAAGAATCTCATGATTACACGAATTCATGTAATAGAATATGAGAGGTTGATTTCTGTCTCTGTTCGCTTTCGGTTTTTTAAAATTTCAATTGGCTGAATAGTTTAATTTAGATCGCATGTATTCAAGAATAACTTGCTCGCTGCAGGACTGGGTAATATTGTGAGATTAAAAGATCATTATATGTGCTGCGTGGTTATAGGACTGCTAAATCATCTCATGACTCCTGGGAAAAATCAAGGAATGGCTCTATATATAGACCTAATAACGTTAATTGATTCCAAAATTTAATTCGAAAAGTTATTCTATTGAGATTGCATTTTGATTGATGTTTTCAATGTCTGTAAGAAATACCTGATGTCTTGAGATGATATTTCGGGAAAAATATACTGCGCCCCAATCGCAGGAATCTCATAATTACACGAATTCACGTGATGGAATATAATAGGTTGATGTCTGTCTCTGTTTGCTTTCGGTTTTCTACAATTTCAATTGGCTGAATAGTTTAATTTGGATCGCATGTATTCATGGATAGCCTGCTCGCTGCTGGACTAGGTAATATTGCAAAATTGAAAAATTAGCATAGTTTGCTGCGTAGTTATAGGAGTGCTAAAATTATCTCATGACTCTTGGGAAAAAACAAGGAATGACTCTATATATTGACATAATAACCTTAATTGATTTGAAAATTCAATTCTAAAAGTTATTCGATTGAGATTGCATTTTGATTGTTGTTTTCAATGTCTGTAAGAAGTACCTGATGTCATTAGCGGATATTTCGGGAAAAATATACTGCGCCTCAATCGCAAGAATCTCATGATTACACGAATTCATGTAATAGAATAGGAGAGGTTGATTTCTGTCTCTGTTCGCTTTCGGTTTTTTAAAATTTCAATTGGCTGACAAGTTCAATTTAGATCGCATGTATTCATTGATAACCTGCTCGCTGCAGGACTGGGTAATATTGTTAGATTGAAAAATCAGCATATTTTGCTGCGTGGTTATGAGAGTGCTAAAATGATCTCATGACTCCTGGCAAAAATCAAGGAATGGCTCTATATATTGACATAATAACCTTAATTGATTTGAAAATTCAATTCGAAAAGTTATTCGATTGAGATTGCATTTTGATTGTCTTTTTCAATGTCTGTAAGAAATTCCTGATGTCTTCAGATGATATTTTGTGAAAAATATACTGCGCCCCAATCGCAAGAATCTCATGATTACACGAATTCATGTAATAGATTATGAGAGGTTGATTTTTGTCTCTGTTCGCTATCGGTTTTTTAAAATTTCAATTGGCTAAATAGTTCAATTGATATCGCATGTATTTATTGATGACCTGCTCGCTGCAGGACTGGGTAATATTGTGAGATTGAAAAATCAGCATATTTTGCTGCGTGGTTATGAGAGTGCTAAAATGATTTCATGACTCCTGAGAAAAATCAAGGAATAGCTCTATATATAGAGACCTACTAACGTTAATTGATTCCAAAATTTAATTCGAAAAGTTATTCTATTGAGATTGCATTCTGATTCTCTTTTTTAATGTCTGTAAGAAATACCTGATGTCTTCAGATGATATTCCGTGGAAAATATACTGCGCCCCAATCGCAAGAATCTCATGATTACACGAATTCACGTGATAGAATATAATAGGTTGATTTCTGTCTGTGTTCGCTTTCGGTTTTTTAAAATTTCAATTGGCTGAATAGTTCAATTAAGATCGCATGTATTCATGAATAGCCTTCTCGCTGCAGGACTGGGTAATATTGCGAAATTGAAAAATTAGCATATTTTGCTGCGTGGTTATAAGAGTGCTAAAATGATCCCATGACTCCTAGGAAAAATCAAGGAATGGCTCTATATATTGACATAATAACCTTAATTGATTTGAAAATTCAATTCGAAAAGTTATTCGATTGAGATTGCAATTTGATTGTTGTTTTCAATGTCTGTAAAAAATACCTGATGTCATCAGATGATATTTCGGGAAAAATATACTGCGCCTTAATCGCAAGAATCTCATGATTACACGAATTCATGTAAGAGAATATGAGAGGTTGATTCCTGTCTCTGTTCGCTTTCGGTTTTTAAAAATTTCAATTGGCTAAATTTTTCAATTGATATCGCATGTATTCATTGATAACCTGCTCACTGCAGGACTGGGTAATATTGTGAGATTGAAAAATCAGCATATTTTGCTGCGTGGTTATGAGAGTGCTAAAATGATCTCATGACTTCTAGGAAAAATCAAGGAATAGCTCTATATATAGAGACCTAATAACGTTAATTGATTCCAAAATTTAATTCGAAAAGTTATTCTATTGAGATTGCATTTTGATTGTCTTTTTCAATGTCTGTAAGAAATACCTGATGTCTTCAGATGATATTTCGTGAAAAATATACTGCGCCCCAATCGCAAGAATCTCATGATTACACGAATTCACGTGATAGAATATAATAGGTTGATTTCTGTCTGTGTTCGCTTTCGGTTTTTTAAAATTTCAATTGGCTGAATAGTTCAATTAAGATCGCATGTATTCATGGATAGCCTGCTCGCTGCAGGGCTGTGTAATATTGCGAAATTAAAAAATAAGCATATTTTGCTGCGTGGTTATAAGAGTGCTAAAATGATCTCATGAATCCTGGGAAAAACCAAGGAATAGCTCTATTTATTGACATAATAACCTTAATTGATTTGAAAATTCAATTCGAATAGTTATTCAATTGCGATTGCATTTTGATTGTCTTTTTCAATGTCTGTAAGAAATTCCTGATGTCTTCAGATGATATTTCGTGAAAAATATACTGCGCCCCAATCGCAAGAATCTCATGATTACACGAATTCACGTGATAGAATATAATAGGTTGATTTCTGTCTGTGTTCGCTTTCGGTTTTTTAAAATTTCAATTGGCTGAATAGTTCAATTAAGATCGCATGTATTCATGGATAGCCTGCTCGCTGCAGGACTGTGTAATATTGCGAAATTAAAAAATAAGCATATTTTGCTGCGTGGTTATAAGAGTGCTAAAATGATCTCATGAATCCTGGGAAAAATCAAGGAATAGCTCTATTTATTGACATAATAACCTTAATTGATTTGAAAATTCAATTCGAATAGTTATTCAATTGCGATTGCATTTTGATTGTCTTTTTCAATGTCTGTAAGAAATTCCTGATGTCTTCAGATGATATTTCGTGGAAAATATACTGCGCCCCAATCACAAGAATCTCATGATTACACGAATTCACGTGATAGAATATAATAGATTGATTTCTGTCTCTGTTCGCTTTCGGTTTACTAAAATTTCAATTCGCTGAACAGTTCAATTTAGATCGTATGTCTTCATGAATTACTTGCTTGCTGCAGGACTGGGTAATATTGTGAGATTAAAAAATCAGCAAATTTTGCTGCGTGGTTATAGAAGTGCTAAAATGATCTCATGACTCCCGGGGAAAATCAAGGAATGGCTCTATATATTGACATAATAACGTTAATTAATTCCAAAATTTAATTCGAAAAGTTATTCGATTGAGATTGCATTTTGATTGTTGTTTTCAATGTATGTAAAAAATACCCGATGTCATCAGATGATATTTCGAGGAAAATATACTGCGCCCCAATCGCAAGAATTTCATAATTACACGAATTCACGTGATAGAATATAAGAGGTTGATTTCCGTATCTATTCGCTTTCGGTTATTTGAAATTTTAATTCGCTGAATAGTTAAATTTAGATCGCAAGTATTCATGGATAACCTGCCCGCTACAGAACTTGGTAATATTGCAAAATTGAAAAATCAGCATATTTTGCTGCGTGGTTACAAGAGTGCTGAAACAAATTCACGACTCCTGGGAAAAATCAAGGAGTAGCTCTATACCTTGACATAATAACGTTAATTGATTTGAAAATTTAATTCGAAAAGGTATTTTATTGAGATTGCATTTTAATTGTTGCTTTTAATGTCTGTAAGAAGTACCTGATGTCTTTAGCGGATATTTCGGGAAAAATATACTGCGCCTCAATCGCAAGAATCTCATGATTACACGAATTCATGTAATAGAATAGGAGAGGTTGATTTCTGTCTCTGTTCGCTTTCGGTTTTTTAATATTTCAATTGGCTGAATAGTTCAATTTAGATCGCATGTATTCATTGATAACCTGCTCGCTGCAGCAATGGGTAATATTGTGAAATTGAAAAATCAGCATATTTTGCTGCGTGGTTATGAGAGTGCTAAAATGATCTCATGACTCCTGGCAAAAATCAAGGAATGGCTCTATATATTGACATAATAACCTTAATTGATTTGAAAATTCAATTCGAAAAGTTATTCGATTGAGATTGCATTTTGATTGTCTTTTTCAATGTCTGTAAGAAATTCCTGATGTCTTCAGATGATATTTCGGGAAAAATATACTGCGCCTCAATCGCAAGAATCTCATGATTACACGAATTCATGTAATAGAATAGGAGAGGTTGATTTCTGTCTCTGTTCGCTTTCGGTTTTTTAATATTTCAATTGGCTGAAAAGTTCAATTTAGATCGCATGTATTCATTGATAACCTGCTCGCTGCAGGACTGAGTAATATTGTGAGATTAAAAAATCAGCATATTTTGCTGCGTGGTTATGAGAGTGCTAAAATGATCTCATGACTCCTGGGAAAAATCAAGGAATAGCTCTATATATAGAGACCTAATAACGTTAATTAATTCCAAAATTTAATTCGAAAAGTTATTCTATTGAGATTGCATTTTGATTCTCTCTTTCAATGTCTGTAAGAAATTCCTGATGTCTTCAGATGATATTTCGTGAAAAATATACTGCGCCCCTATCGCAAGAATCTCATGATTACACGAATTCACGTGATAGAATATAATAGGTTGATTTCTGTCTGTGCTCGCTTTCGGTTTTTTAAAATTTCAATTGGCTGAATAGTTCAATTAAGATCGCATGTATTCATGGATAGCCTCCTCGCTGCAGGACTGGGTAATATTGTGAGATTGAAAAATCAGCATATTTTGCTGCGTGGTTACAAGAGTGCTGAAACAAATTCATGACTCCTGGGAAAAATCAAGGAGTAGCTCTATACCTTGACATAATAACGGTAATTGATTTGAAAATTTAATTCGAAAGGTTATTTTATTGAGATTGCATTTTATTATTTGTTTTCAATGTCTGTAAAAAGTACCTGATGTCTTTAGCGGATATTTCGGGAAAAATATACTGCGCCTCAATCGCAAGAATCTCATGATTACACGAATTCATGTAATAGAATATGAGAGGTTGATTTCTGTCTCTGTTCGCTTTCGGTTTTTTAAAATTTCAATTCGCTGAACAGTTCAATTTAGATCGCATGTCTTCATGAATAACTTGCTCGCTGCAGGACCGGGTAATATTGTGAGATTAAAAGATCATTATATGTGCTGCGTGGTTATAGGAGTGCTAAATCATCTCATGACTCCTGGGAAAAATCAAGGAATGGCTCTATATATAGACCTAATAACGTTAATTGATTCCAAAATTTAATTCGAAAAGTTATTCTATTGAGATTGCATTTTGATTGTTGTTTTCAATGTCTGTAAGAAATACCTGATGTCATCTGATAATATTTTGAGGAAAATATACTGCGCCCCAATCGCAAGAATTTCATGATTACACGAATTCACGTGATAGAATATAAGAGGTTGATTTCCGTATCTATTCGCTATCGGTTATTTAAAATTTTAATTCGCTGAATAGTTAAATTTAGATCGCAAGTATTCATGGACAACCTGCCCGCTACAGGACTTGGTAAAATTGCAAAATTGAAAAATCAGCATATTTTGCTGCGTGGTTACAAGAGTGCTGAAACAAATTCATGACTCCTGGGAAAAATCAAGGAGTAGCTCTATACCTTGACATAATAACGTTAATTGATTTGAAAATTTAATTCGAAATGTTATTTTATCAAGATTGCATTTTGATTGTTGTTTTCAATGTCTGTAGGAAGTACCTGATGTCTTTGGCGGATATTTCGGGAAAAATATACTGCGCCTCAATCGCAAGAATCTCATGATTACACGAATTCATGTAATAGAATAGGAGAGGTTGATTTCTGTCTCTGTTCGCTTTCGGTTTTTTAAAATTTCAATTGGCTGACAAGTTCAATTTAGATCGCATGTATTCATTGATAACCTGCTCGCTGCAGGACTGGGTAATATTGTTAGATTGAAAAATCAGCATATTTTGCTGCGTGGTTATGAGAGTGCTAAAATGATCTCATGACTCCTGGCAAAAATCAAGGAATGGCTCTATATATTGACATAATAACCTTAATTGATTTGAAAATTCAATTCGAAAAGTTATTCGATTGAGATTGCATTTTGATTGTCTTTTTCAATGTCTGTAAGAAATTCCTGATGTCTTCAGATGATATTTTGTGAAAAATATACTGCGCCCCAATCGCAAGAATCTCATGATTACACGAATTCATGTAATAGATTATGAGAGGTTGATTTTTGTCTCTGTTCGCTATCGGTTTTTTAAAATTTCAATTGGCTAAATAGTTCAATTGATATCGCATGTATTTATTGATGACCTGCTCGCTGCAGGACTGGGTAATATTGTGAGATTGAAAAATCAGCATATTTTGCTGCGTGGTTATGAGAGTGCTAAAATGATTTCATGACTCCTGAGAAAAATCAAGGAATAGCTCTATATATAGAGACCTACTAACGTTAATTGATTCCAAAATTTAATTCGAAAAGTTATTCTATTGAGATTGCATTCTGATTCTCTTTTTTAATGTCTGTAAGAAATACCTGATGTCTTCAGATGATATTCCGTGGAAAATATACTGCGCCCCAATCGCAAGAATCTCATGATTACACGAATTCACGTGATAGAATATAATAGGTTGATTTCTGTCTGTGTTCGCTTTCGGTTTTTTAAAATTTCAATTGGCTGAATAGTTCAATTAAGATCGCATGTATTCATGAATAGCCTTCTCGCTGCAGGACTGGGTAATATTGCGAAATTGAAAAATTAGCATATTTTGCTGCGTGGTTATAAGAGTGCTAAAATGATCCCATGACTCCTAGGAAAAATCAAGGAATGGCTCTATATATTGACATAATAACCTTAATTGATTTGAAAATTCAATTCGAAAAGTTATTCGATTGAGATTGCAATTTGATTGTTGTTTTCAATGTCTGTAAAAAATACCTGATGTCATCAGATGATATTTCGGGAAAAATATACTGCGCCTTAATCGCAAGAATCTCATGATTACACGAATTCATGTAAGAGAATATGAGAGGTTGATTCCTGTCTCTGTTCGCTTTCGGTTTTTAAAAATTTCAATTGGCTAAATTTTTCAATTGATATCGCATGTATTCATTGATAACCTGCTCACTGCAGGACTGGGTAATATTGTGAGATTGAAAAATCAGCATATTTTGCTGCGTGGTTATGAGAGTGCTAAAATGATCTCATGACTTCTAGGAAAAATCAAGGAATAGCTCTATATATAGAGACCTAATAACGTTAATTGATTCCAAAATTTAATTCGAAAAGTTATTCTATTGAGATTGCATTTTGATTGTCTTTTTCAATGTCTGTAAGAAATACCTGATGTCTTCAGATGATATTTCGTGAAAAATATACTGCGCCTCAATCGCAAGAATCTCATGATTACACGAATTCATGTAATAGAATATGAGAGGTTGATTTCTGTCTCTGTTCGCTTTCGGTTTTTTAAAATTTCAATTCGCTGAACAGTTCAATTTAGATCGCATGTATTCATGGATAGCCTGCTCGCTGCAGGGCTGTGTAATATTGCGAAATTAAAAAATAAGCATATTTTGCTGCGTGGTTATAAGAGTGCTAAAATGATCTCATGAATCCTGGGAAAAACCAAGGAATAGCTCTATTTATTGACATAATAACCTTAATTGATTTGAAAATTCAATTCGAATAGTTATTCAATTGCGATTGCATTTTGATTGTCTTTTTCAATGTCTGTAAGAAATTCCTGATGTCTTCAGATGATATTTCGTGAAAAATATACTGCGCCCCAATCGCAAGAATCTCATGATTACACGAATTCACGTGATAGAATATAATAGGTTGATTTCTGTCTGTGTTCGCTTTCGGTTTTTTAAAATTTCAATTGGCTGAATAGTTCAATTAAGATCGCATGTATTCATGGATAGCCTGCTCGCTGCAGGACTGTGTAATATTGCGAAATTAAAAAATAAGCATATTTTGCTGCGTGGTTATAAGAGTGCTAAAATGATCTCATGAATCCTGGGAAAAATCAAGGAATAGCTCTATTTATTGACATAATAACCTTAATTGATTTGAAAATTCAATTCGAATAGTTATTCAATTGCGATTGCATTTTGATTGTCTTTTTCAATGTCTGTAAGAAATTCCTGATGTCTTCAGATGATATTTCGTGGAAAATATACTGCGCCCCAATCACAAGAATCTCATGATTACACGAATTCACGTGATAGAATATAATAGATTGATTTCTGTCTCTGTTCGCTTTCGGTTTACTAAAATTTCAATTCGCTGAACAGTTCAATTTAGATCGTATGTCTTCATGAATTACTTGCTTGCTGCAGGACTGGGTAATATTGTGAGATTAAAAAATCAGCAAATTTTGCTGCGTGGTTATAGAAGTGCTAAAATGATCTCATGACTCCCGGGGAAAATCAAGGAATGGCTCTATATATTGACATAATAACGTTAATTGATTTGAAAATATAATTCGAAAAGTTATTCGATTGAGATTGCATTTTGATTGTTGTTTTCAATGTATGTAAAAAATACCCGATGTCATCAGATGATATTTCGAGGAAAATATACTGCGCCCCAATCGCAAGAATTTCATAATTACACGAATTCACGTGATAGAATATAAGAGGTTGATTTCCGTATCTATTCGCTTTCGGTTATTTGAAATTTTAATTCGCTGAATAGTTAAATTTAGATCGCAAGTATTCATGGATAACCTGCCCGCTACAGAACTTGGTAATATTGCAAAATTGAAAAATCAGCATATTTTGCTGCGTGGTTACAAGAGTGCTGAAACAAATTCACGACTCCTGGGAAAAATCAAGGAGTAGCTCTATACCTTGACATAATAACGTTAATTGATTTGAAAATTTAATTCGAAAAGGTATTTTATTGAGATTGCATTTTAATTGTTGCTTTTAATGTCTGTAAGAAGTACCTGATGTCTTTAGCGGATATTTCGGGAAAAATATACTGCGCCTCAATCGCAAGAATCTCATGATTACACGAATTCATGTAATAGAATAGGAGAGGTTGATTTCTGTCTCTGTTCGCTTTCGGTTTTTTAATATTTCAATTGGCTGAATAGTTCAATTTAGATCGCATGTATTCATTGATAACCTGCTCGCTGCAGCAATGGGTAATATTGTGAAATTGAAAAATCAGCATATTTTGCTGCGTGGTTATGAGAGTGCTAAAATGATCTCATGACTCCTGGCAAAAATCAAGGAATGGCTCTATATATTGACATAATAACCTTAATTGATTTGAAAATTCAATTCGAAAAGTTATTCGATTGAGATTGCATTTTGATTGTCTTTTTCAATGTCTGTAAGAAATTCCTGATGTCTTCAGATGATATTTCGGGAAAAATATACTGCGCCTCAATCGCAAGAATCTCATGATTACACGAATTCATGTAATAGAATAGGAGAGGTTGATTTCTGTCTCTGTTCGCTTTCGGTTTTTTAATATTTCAATTGGCTGAAAAGTTCAATTTAGATCGCATGTATTCATTGATAACCTGCTCGCTGCAGGACTGAGTAATATTGTGAGATTAAAAAATCAGCATATTTTGCTGCGTGGTTATGAGAGTGCTAAAATGATCTCATGACTCCTGGGAAAAATCAAGGAATAGCTCTATATATAGAGACCTAATAACGTTAATTAATTCCAAAATTTAATTCGAAAAGTTATTCTATTGAGATTGCATTTTGATTCTCTCTTTCAATGTCTGTAAGAAATTCCTGATGTCTTCAGATGATATTTCGTGAAAAATATACTGCGCCCCTATCGCAAGAATCTCATGATTACACGAATTCACGTGATAGAATATAATAGGTTGATTTCTGTCTGTGCTCGCTTTCGGTTTTTTAAAATTTCAATTGGCTGAATAGTTCAATTAAGATCGCATGTATTCATGGATAGCCTCCTCGCTGCAGGACTGGGTAATATTGTGAGATTGAAAAATCAGCATATTTTGCTGCGTGGTTACAAGAGTGCTGAAACAAATTCATGACTCCTGGGAAAAATCAAGGAGTAGCTCTATACCTTGACATAATAACGGTAATTGATTTGAAAATTTAATTCGAAAGGTTATTTTATTGAGATTGCATTTTATTATTTGTTTTCAATGTCTGTAAAAAGTACCTGATGTCTTTAGCGGATATTTCGGGAAAAATATACTGCGCCTCAATCGCAAGAATCTCATGATTACACGAATTCATGTAATAGAATATGAGAGGTTGATTTCTGTCTCTGTTCGCTTTCGGTTTTTTAAAATTTCAATTCGCTGAACAGTTCAATTTAGATCGCATGTCTTCATGAATAACTTGCTCGCTGCAGGACCGGGTAATATTGTGAGATTAAAAGATCATTATATGTGCTGCGTGGTTATAGGAGTGCTAAATCATCTCATGACTCCTGGGAAAAATCAAGGAATGGCTCTATATATAGACCTAATAACGTTAATTGATTCCAAAATTTAATTCGAAAAGTTATTCTATTGAGATTGCATTTTGATTGTTGTTTTCAATGTCTGTAAGAAATACCTGATGTCATCTGATAATATTTTGAGGAAAATATACTGCGCCCCAATCGCAAGAATTTCATGATTACACGAATTCACGTGATAGAATATAAGAGGTTGATTTCCGTATCTATTCGCTATCGGTTATTTAAAATTTTAATTCGCTGAATAGTTAAATTTAGATCGCAAGTATTCATGGACAACCTGCCCGCTACAGGACTTGGTAAAATTGCAAAATTGAAAAATCAGCATATTTTGCTGCGTGGTTACAAGAGTGCTGAAACAAATTCATGACTCCTGGGAAAAATCAAGGAGTAGCTCTATACCTTGACATAATATCGTTAATTGATTTGAAAATTTAATTCGAAATGTTATTTTATCAAGATTGCATTTTGATTGTTGTTTTCAATGTCTGTAGGAAGTACCTGATGTCTTTGGCGGATATTTCGGGAAAAAAATACTGCGCCTCAATCGCAAGAATCTCATGATTACCCAAATTCATGTAATAGAATATGAGAGGTTGATTTCTGTCTCTGTTCGCTTTCGGTTTTTTAAAATTTCAATTCGCTGAACAGTTCAATTAAGATCGCATGTATTCATGGATAGCCTGCTCGCTTCAGGACTGAGTAATATTGCGAAATTGAAAAATTAGCATATTTTGCTGCGTGGTTATAGGAGTGCTAAAATGATCTCATGAGTCCCGGGGAAAATCAAGGAATGGCTCCATATATTGACATAATAACGTTTATTGATTTAAAAATTTAATTCGAAAAGTTATTCGATTGAGATTGCATTTTGATTGTTGTTTTCAATGTCTGTGAAAAATACCTGATGTCATCAGATGATATTTCGAGGAAAATATACTGCGCACCAATCGCAAGAATTTCATGATTACACGAATTCACGTGATAGAATATAAGACGTTGATTTCCGTATCTATTCGCTTTCGGTTATTTAAAATTTTAATTCGCTGAATAGTTAAATTTAGATCGCAAGTATCCATGGACAACCTGCCCGCTACAGGACTTGGTAATATTGCAAAATTGAAAAATCAATATATTTTGCTGCGTGGTTACAAGAGTGCTGAAACAAATTCATGACTCCTGGGAAAAATCAAGGAGTAGCTCTATACCTTGACATAATAACGTTAATTGATTTGAAAAATCAATTTGAAAAACTATTCTATTATGATTGCATTTTGATTGTTGTTTCCAATGTCTGTAATAAGTACCTGATGTCTTTAGTGGATATTTCGGGAAAAATATACTGCGCCTCAATCAAAAGAATCTCATGATTACACGAATTCATGTAATAGAATATGAGAGGTTGATTTCTGTCTCTGTTCGCTTTCGGTTTTTTAAAATTTCAATTGGCTGAATAGTTTAATTTAGATCGCATGTATTCAAGAATAACTTGCTCGCTGCAGGACTGGGTAATATTGTGAGATTAAAAGATCATTATATGTGCTGCGTGGTTATAGGACTGCTAAATCATCTCATGACTCCTGGGAAAAATCAAGGAATGGCTCTATATATAGACCTAATAACGTTAATTGATTCCAAAATTTAATTCGAAATGTTATTCTATTGAGATTGCATTTTGATTGTCTTTTTCAATGTCTGGAAGAAATACTTGATGTCTTCAGATGATATTTGGTGTAAAATATACTGCGCATTAATCGCAAGAATCTCATGATTACACGAATTCACGTGATAGAATATAATAGGTTGATTTCTGTCTCTGTTCGCTTTCGGTTTTTTAAAATTTTAATTGGCTAAACAGTTCAATTTAGATCGCATGTATTCAAGAATAACTTGCTCGCTGCAGGACTGGGTAATATTGTGAGATTAAAAGATCATTATATGTGCTGCGTGGTTATAGGAGTGCTAAATCATATCATGACTCCTGGGAAAAATCGAGGGATGGCTCTATATATAGACCTAATAACGTTAATTGATTCCAAAATTTAATTCGAAAAGTTATTCTATTGAGATTGCATTTTGATTGATGTTTTCAATGTCTGTAAGAAATACCTGATGTCTTGAGATGATATTTCGGGAAAAATATACTGCGCCCCAATCGCAGGAATCTCATAATTACACGAATTCACGTGATGGAATATAATAGGTTGATGTCTGTCTCTGTTTGCTTTCGGTTTTCTACAATTTCAATTGGCTGAATAGTTTAATTTGGATCGCATGTATTCATGGATAGCCTGCTCGCTGCTGGACTAGGTAATATTGCAAAATTGAAAAATTAGCATAGTTTGCTGCGTAGTTATAGGAGTGCTGAAATTATCTCATGACTCTTGGGAAAAAACAAGGAATGACTCTATATATTGACATAATAACCTTAATTGATTTGAAAATTCAATTCTAAAAGTTATTCGATTGAGATTGCATTTTGATTGTTGTTTTCAATGTCTGTAAGAAGTACCTGATGTCATTAGCGGATATTTCGGGAAAAATATACTGCGCCTCAATCGCAAGAATCTCATGATTACACGAATTCATGTAATAGAATAGGAGAGGTTGATTTCTGTCTCTGTTCGCTTTCGGTTTCTTAAAATTTCAATTGGCTGAAAAGTTCAATTTAGATCGCATGTATTCATTGATAACCTGCTCGCTGCAGGACTGGGTAATATTGTTAGATTGAAAAATCAGCATATTTTGCTGCGTGGTTATGAGAGTGCTAAAATGATCTCATGACTCCTGGCAAAAATCAAGGAATGGCTCTATATATTGACATAATAACCTTAATTGATTTGAAAATTCAATTCGAAAAGTTATTCGATTGAGATTGCATTTTGATTGTCTTTTTCAATGTCTGTAAGAAATTCCTGATGTCTTCAGATGATATTTTGTGAAAAATATACTGCGCCCCAATCGCAAGAATCTCATGATTACACGAATTCATGTAATAGATTATGAGAGGTTGATTTTTGTCTCTGTTCGCTATCGGTTTTTTAAAATTTCAATTGGCTAAATAGTTCAATTGATATCGCATGTATTTATTGATGACCTGCTCGCTGCAGGACTGGGTAATATTGTGAGATTGAAAAATCAGCATATTTTGCTGCGTGGTTATGAGAGTGCTAAAATGATTTCATGACTCCTGAGAAAAATCAAGGAATAGCTCTATATATAGAGACCTACTAACGTTAATTGATTCCAAAATTTAATTCGAAAAGTTATTCTATTGAGATTGCATTCTGATTCTCTTTTTTAATGTCTGTAAGAAATACCTGATGTCTTCAGATGATATTCCGTGGAAAATATACTGCGCCCCAATCGCAAGAATCTCATGATTACACGAATTCACGTGATAGAATATAATAGGTTGATTTCTGTCTGTGTTCGCTTTCGGTTTTTTAAAATTTCAATTGGCTGAATAGTTCAATTAAGATCGCATGTATTCATGAATAGCCTGCTCGCTGCAGGACTGGGTAATATTGCGAAATTGAAAAATTAGCATATTTTGCTGCGTGGTTATAAGAGTGCTAAAATGATCCCATGACTCCTAGGAAAAATCAAGGAATGGCTCTATATATTGACATAATAACCTTAATTGATTTGAAAATTCAATTCGAAAAGTTATTCGATTGAGATTGCAATTTGATTGTTGTTTTCAATGTCTGTAAAAAATACCTGATGTCATCAGATGATATTTCGGGAAAAATATACTGCGCCTTAATCGCAAGAATCTCATGATTACACGAATTCATGTAAGAGAATATGAGAGGTTGATTCCTGTCTCTGTTCGCTTTCGGTTTTTAAAAATTTCAATTGGCTAAATTTTTCAATTGATATCGCATGTATTCATTGATAACCTGCTCACTGCAGGACTGGGTAATATTGTGAGATTGAAAAATCAGCATATTTTGCTGCGTGGTTATGAGAGTGCTAAAATGATCTCATGACTTCTAGGAAAAATCAAGGAATAGCTCTATATATAGAGACCTAATAACGTTAATTGATTCCAAAATTTAATTCGAAAAGTTATTCTATTGAGATTGCATTTTGATTGTCTTTTTCAATGTCTGTAAGAAATACCTGATGTCTTCAGATGATATTTCGTGAAAAATATACTGCGCCCCAATCGCAAGAATCTCATGATTACACGAATTCACGTGATAGAATATAATAGGTTGATTTCTGTCTGTGTTCGCTTTCGGTTTTTTAAAATTTCAATTGGCTGAATAGTTCAATTAAGATCGCATGTATTCATGGATAGCCTGCTCGCTGCAGGACTGTGTAATATTGCGAAATTAAAAAATAAGCATATTTTGCTGCGTGGTTATAAGAGTGCTAAAATGATCTCATGAATCCTGGGAAAAATCAAGGAATAGCTCTATTTATTGACATAATAACCTTAATTGATTTGAAAATTCAATTCGAATAGTTATTCAATTGCGATTGCATTTTGATTGTCTTTTTCAATGTCTGTAAGAAATTCCTGATGTCTTCAGATGATATTTCGTGAAAAATATACTGCGCCCCAATCGCAAGAATCTCATGATTACACGAATTCACGTGATAGAATATAATAGGTTGACTTCTGTCTGTGTTCGCTTTCGGTTTTTGAAAATTTCAATTAGCTGAATAGTTCAATTTAGATCACATGTATTCATGGATAGCCTGCTCGCTGCAGGACTGGGTAATATTGCGAAATTGAAAAATTAGCATATTTTGCTGCGTGGTTATAAGAGTGCTAAAATGATCTCATGAGTCCTGGGAAAAATCAAGGAATGGCTCTATATATTGACATAATAAGCTTAATTGATTTGAAAATTCAATTCGAAAAGTTATTCGATTGATATTGCATTTTGATTGTCTTTTTCAATGTCTGTAAGAAATTCCTGATGTCTTCAGATGATATTTCGTGGAAAATATACTGCGCCCCAATCACAAGAATCTCATGATTACACGAATTCACGTGATAGAATATAATAGGTTGATTTCTGTCTCTGTTCGCTTTCGGTTTACTAAAATTTCAATTCGCTGAACAGTTCAATTTAGATCGTATGTCTTCATGAATTACTTGCTTGCTGCAGGACTGGGTAATATTGTGAGATTAAAAAATCAGCAAATTTTGCTGCGTGGTTATAGAAGTGCTAAAATGATCTCATGACTCCCGGGGAAAATCAAGGAATGGCTCTATATATTGACATAATAACGTTAATTGATTTGAAAATTCAATTCGAAAAGTTATTCGATTGAGATTGCATTTTGATTGTTGTTTTCAATGTATGTAAAAAATACCTGATGTCATCAGATGATATTTCGAGGAAAATATACTGCGCCCCAATCGCAAGAATTTCATAATTACACGAATTCACGTGATAGAATATAAGAGGTTGATTTCCGTATCTATTCGCTTTCGGTTATTTGAAATTTTAATTCGCTGAATAGTTAAATTTAGATCGCAAGTATTCATGGATAACCTGCCCGCTACAGAACTTGGTAATATTGCAAAATTGAAAAATCAGCATATTTTGCTGCGTGGTTACAAGAGTGCTGAAACAAATTCACGACTCCTGGGAAAAATCAAGGAGTAGCTCTATACCTTGACATAATAACGTTAATTGATTTGAAAATTTAATTCGAAAAGGTATTTTATTGAGATTGCATTTTAATTGTTGCTTTTAATGTCTGTAAGAAGTACCTGATGTCTTTAGCGGATATTTCGGGAAAAATATACTGCGCCTCAATCGCAAGAATCTCATGATTACACGAATTCATGTAATAGAATAGGAGAGGTTGATTTCTGTCTCTGTTCGCTTTCGGTTTTTTAATATTTCAATTGGCTGAATAGTTCAATTTAGATCGCATGTATTCATTGATAACCTGCTCGCTGCAGCAATGGGTAATATTGTGAAATTGAAAAATCAGCATATTTTGCTGCGTGGTTATGAGAGTGCTAAAATGATCTCATGACTCCTGGCAAAAATCAAGGAATGGCTCTATATATTGACATAATAACCTTAATTGATTTGAAAATTCAATTCGAAAAGTTATTCGATTGAGATTGCATTTTGATTGTCTTTTTCAATGTCTGTAAGAAATTCCTGATGTCTTCAGATGATATTTCGGGAAAAATATACTGCGCCCCAATCGCAAGAATCTCATGATTACACGAATTCACGTGATAGAATATAATAGGTTGATTTCTGCCTCTGTATGCTTTCAATTTTTTAAAACTTCAATTGGCTAAATAGTTCAATTGATATCGCATGTATTTATTGATAACCTGCTCGCTGCAGGACTGGGTAATATTGTGAGATTGAAAAATCAGCATATTTTGCTGCGTGGTTATGAGAGTGCTAAAATGATTTCATGTCTCCTGAGAAAAATCAAGGAATAGCTCTATATATAGAGACCTACTAACGTTAATTGATTCCAAAATTTAATTCGAAAAGTTATTCTATTGAGATTGCATTCTGATTCTCTTTTTTAATTTCTGTAAGAAATACCTGATGTCTTCAGATGATATTTCGTGGAAAATATATACATCGCCCCAATCGCAAGAATCTCATGATTACACGAATTCACGTGATAGAATATAATAGGTTGATTTCTGTCTGTGTTCGCTTTCGGTTTTTTAAAATTTCAATTGGCTGAATAGTCCAATTAAGATCGCATGTATTCATGAATAGCCTGCTCGCTGCAGGACTGGGTAATATTGCGAAATTGAAAAATTAGCATATTTTGCTGCGTGGTTATAAGAGTGCTAAAATGATCCCATGACTCCTGGGAAAAATCAAGGAATGGCTCTATATATTGACATAATAACCTTAATTAATTTGAAAATTCAATTCGAAAAGTTATTCAATTGAGATTGCATTTTGATTGTTGTTTTCAATGTCTGTAAAAAATACCTGATGTCATCAGATGATATTTCGGGAAAAATATACTGCGCCTTAATCGCAAGAATCTCATTATTACACGAATTCACGTGATAGAATATAATAGGTTGATTTCTGTCTGTGTTCGCTTTCGGTTTTTTAAAATTTCAATTGGCTGGATAGTTCAATTAAGATCGCATGTATTCATGGATAGCCTGCTCGCTGCAGGACTGGGTAATATTGTGAAATTGAAAAATTAGCATATTTTGCTGCGTGGTTATAAGAGTGCTAAAATGATCCCATGACTCCTGGGAAAAATCAAGGAATGGCTCTATATATTGACATAATAACCTTAATCGATTTGAAAATTCAATTCGAAAAAATATTCGATTGAGATTGCATTTTGATTGTTGTTTTCAATGTCTGTAAAAAATACCTGATGTCATCAGACGATATTTCGGGAAAAATATACTGCGCCTCAATCGCAAGAATCTCATGATTACACGAATCCATGTTCTAGAATAGGAGAGGTTGATTTCTGTCTCTGTTTGCATTCGGTTTTTTAAAATTTCAATTGGCTGAATAGTTCAATTTAGATCGCATGTATTCATGGATAACCTGCTCGCTGCAGGACTAGGTAATATTGTGAGATTGAAAAATCAGCATATTTTGCTGCGTGGTTATGAGAGTGCTAAAATGATCTCATGACTCCTGGCAAAAATCAAGGAATGGCTCTATATATTGACATAATAACCTTCATTGATTTGAAAATTCAATTCGAAAAGTTATTCGATTAAGATTGCATTTTGATTGTCTTTTTCAATGTCTGTAAGAAATTCCTGATGTCTTCAGATGATATTTCGTGAAAAATACACTGCGCCTCAATCGCAAGAATCTCATGATTACACGAATTCACGTGATAGAATATAAGAGGTTGATTTCCGTATCTATTCGCTTTCGGTTATTTAAAATTTTAATTCGCTGAATAGTTAAATTTAGATCGCAAGTATTCATGGATAACCTGCCCGCTACAGAACTTGGTAATATTGCAAAATTGAAAAATCAGCATATTTTGCTGCGTGGTTACAAGAGTGCTGAAACAAATTCATGACTCCTGGGAAAAATCAAGGAGTAGCTCTATACCTTGACATTATAACGGTAATTGATTTGAAAATTTAATTCGATAAGTTATTTTATTGAGATTGCATTTTAATATTTGTTGTCAATGTCTGTAAAAAGTACCTGATGTCTTAAGCGGATATTTCAAGAAAAATATACTGCGCCTCAATCGCAAGAATCTCATGATTACACGAATTCATGTAATAGAATATGAGAGGTTGATTTCTGTCTCTGTTCGCTTTCGGTTTTTTAAAATTTCAATTGGCTGCATAGTTTAATTTAGATTGCATGTACTTATGGATAGCCTGCTCGCTGCAGGACTGGGTAATATTGCGAAATTGAAAAATTAGCATATTTTGCTGCGTGGTTATAAAAGTGGTAAAAAGATCCCATGACTCCTGGGAAAAATCAAGGATTGGCTCTATATATTGACATAATAACCTTAATTGATTTGAAAATTCAATTCGAAAAGTTATTCGATTGAGATTGCATTTTGATTGTTGTTTCCAATGTCTGTAAAAAATACCTGATGTCATCAGATGATATTTCGGAAAAAATATACTGCGCCTCAATCGCAAGAATCCCATGATTACACGAATTCATGTAATAGAATATGAGAGGTTGATTTCTGTCTCTGTTCGCTTTCGGTTTTTTAAAATTTCAATTCGCTGAACAGTTCAATTTAGATCGCATGTCTTCATGAATTACTTGCTCGCTGCAGGACTGGGTAATATTGTGAGATTAAAAAATCAGCATATTTTGCTGCGTGGTTACGAGAGTGCTAAAATGATCTCATGACTCCTGGGAAAAATCAAGGAATAGCTCTATATATAGAGACCTAATAACGTTAATTGATTCCAAAATTTAATTCGAAAAGTTAATCTACTGAGATTGCATTTTTATTGTCTTTTTCAATGTCTGTAAGAAATACCTGATGTCTTCAGATGATATTTCGTGAAAAATATACTGCGCCTTAATCGCAAGAATCTCATGATTACACGAATTCACGTGATAGAATATAAGAGGTTGATTTCCGTATCTATTCGCTTTCGGTTTTTTTTAATTTCAATTCGCTGAACAGTTCAATTTAGATCGAATGTCTTCATGAATTACTTGCTCGCTGCAGGACTGGGTAATATTGTGAGATTAAAAAATCAGCATATTTTGCTGCGTGGTTATAGAAGTGCTGAAACAAATTCATGACTCCTGGGAAAAATCAAGGAGTAGATCTATACCTTGACATAATAACGTTAATTGATTTGAAAATTTAATTCGAAATGTTATTCTATTGAGATTGCGTTTTAATTGTTGTTTTCAATGTCTGTAAGAAGTACCTGATGTCTTTAGCGGATATTTCGGGAAAAATATACTGCGCCTCAATCGCAAGAATCTCATGATTACACAAATTCATGTAATAGAATAGGAGAGGTTGATTTCTGTCTCTGTTCGCTTTCGGATTTTCAAAATTTCAATTGGCTGAATAGTTCAATTTAGATCGCATGTATTTATAGATAACCTGCTCGCTGCAGGACTGGGTAATATTGTGAGATTGAAAAATCAGCATATTTTGCTGCGTGGTTATGAGAGTGCTAAAATGATCTCATGACTCCTGGCCAAAATCAAGGAATGGCTCTATATATTGACATAATAACCTTAATTGATTTGAAAATTCAATTCGAAAAGTTATTCGATTAAGATTGCATTTTGATTGTCTTTTTCAATATCTGTAAGAAATTCCTGATGACTTCAGATGATATTTCGTGAAAAATACACTGCGCCTCAATCGCAAGAATCTCATGATTACACGAATTCACGTTATAGAATATAAGAGGTTGATTTCCGTATCTATTCGCTTTCGGTTATTTAAAAATTTAATTCGCTGCATAGTTAAATTTAGATCGCAAGTATTCATGGATAACCTGCCCGCTACAGAACTTGGTAATATTGCAAAATTAAAAAATCAGCATATTTTGCTGCGTGGTTACAAGAGTGCTGAAACAAATTAATGACTCCTGGGAAAAATCAAGGAGTAGCTCTATACCTTGACATAATAACCTTAATTGATTTGAAAATTCAATTCGAAAAGTTATTTGATTAAGATTGCATTTTGATTGTCTTTTTCAATGTCTGTAAGAAATTCCTGATGTCTTCAGATGATATTTCGTGAAAAATATACTGCGCCCCAATCGCAAGAATCTCATGATTACACGAATTCATGTAATAGAATATGAGAGGTTGATTTCTGTCTCTGTTCGCTTTCGGTTTTTTAAAATTTCAATTCGCTGAACAGTTCAATTTAGATCGCATGTCTTCATGAATTACTTGCTCGCTGCAGGACTGGGTATTATTGTGAGATTAAAAAATCAGCATATTTTGCTGCGTGGTTATAGAAGTGCTAAAATGATCTCATGACTCCCGGGGAAAATCAAGGAATGGCTCTATATATTGACATGATAACGTTAATTGATTTGAAAATTCAATTTGAAAAGTTATTCGATTAAGATTGCATTTCAATTGTTGTATTCAATGTCTGTAAAAAATACCTGATGTCATCAGATGATATTTCGGGAAAAATATACTGCGCCTCAATCGCAAGAATCTCATGATTACACGAATTCATGTAATAGAATATGAGAGGTTGATTTCTGTCTCTGTTCGCTTTCGGTTTTTTAAAATTTCAATTGGCTGAATAGTTTAATTGATATCGCATGTATTCATTGATAACCTGCTCGATGCAGGAATAGGTAATATTGTGAGATTGATAAATCAGCATATTTTGCTGCGTGGTTATGAGAGTGCTAAAATGATCTCATGACTCTTGGGAAAAATCAAGGAATAGCTCTATATATAGAGACCTAATAACGTTAATTGATTCCAAAATTTAATTCGAAAAGTTATTCTATTGAGATTGCATTTTGATTGTCTTTTTCAATGTCTGTAAGAAATACATGATGTCATCAGATGATATTTCGAGGAAAATATACTGCGCCCCAATCATAAGAATTTCATGATTACACGAATTCACGTGATAGAATATAATAGGTTGATGTTTGTCTCTGTTCGCTTTCGGTTTTCTAAAATTTCAAATGGCTGTATAGTTCAATTTAGATCGCATGTATTCATGGACAGCCTGCTCGCTGCAGGACTGGGTAATATTGCGAAATTAAAAAATCAGCATATTTTGCTGCGTGGTTACAAGAGTGCTGAAACAAATTAATGACTCCTGGGTAAAATCAAGGAGTAGCTCTATACCTTGACATAATAACGTTAAATGATTTGGAAATTTAATTCGAAAAGTTATTTTATTGAGATTGCCTGTTAATTGTTGTTTTCAATGTCTGTAAGGAGTACCTGATGTCTTTAGCGGATATTTCGGGAAAAATATACTGCGCCTCTATCGCAAGAATCTCATGATTACACGAATTCATGTAATAGAATATGAGAGGTTGATTTCTGTCTCTGTTCGCTTTCGGTTTTTTAAAATTTCAATTGGCTGAACAGTTCAATTTAGATCGCGTGTCTTCATGGATAACCTGCTCGCTGCAGGACTGGGTAATATTGTGAGATTAAAAAATCAGCAAGTTTTGCTGTGTGGTTATAGGAGTGCTGAAATGATTTCATGACTCCTGGGAAAATCAAGGAATGGCTCTATATATTGACAAAATAACGTTAACTGATTTGAAAATTCAATTTGAAAAACTATTCTATTGAGATTGCATTTTGATTTATGTTCTCAATGTCTGTAAGAAATACCTGATGCCTTCAGATGATATTTCGGGAAAAATATACTGCGCCCCAATCGCAAGAATCTCATGATTACACGAATTCACGTGATAGAATATAATAGGTTGATGTCTGTCTCTGTTCGCTTTCGGTTTTCTAAAATTTCAATTCGCTGAATAGTTTAATTTAGATCGCATGTATTCATGGACAGCCTGCTCGCTGCAGGACTAGGTAATATTGCGAAATTGAAAAATTAGCATATTTTGCTGCGAGGTTATAGGAGTGCTAAAATGGTCCCATGACTCCTGGGAAAAATCAAGGAATGGCTCTATATATTGACATAAAAACCTTCATTGATTTGAAAATTCAATTCGAAAAGTTATTCGATTGAGATTGCATTTTGATTGTTGTTTTTAATGTCTTTAAGAAGTACCTGATGTCTTTAGCGGATATTTCGGGAAAAATATACTGCGCCTCAATCGCAAGAATTTCATGATTACACGAATTCACGTGATAGAATATAAAAGGTTAATTTCCGTATCTATTCGCTTTCGGTTATTTAAAATTTTAATTCGCTGAATAGTTAAATTCAGATCGCAAGTATTCATGGATAACCTGCCCGCTACAGGACTTGGTAATATTGCAAAATTGAAAAAGCAGCATATTTTGCTGCGTGGTTACCAGAGTGCATGAACAAATTCATGACTCCTGGGAAAAATCAAGGAGTAGCTCTATACCTTGACATAATAACGTTTATTGATTTGAAAATTTAATTCGAAAAGTTATTTTATTGAGATTGCATTTTGATTGTTGTTTTCAATGTCTGTAAGAAGTACCTGATGTCTTTAGCGGATATTTCGGGAAAAATATACTGCGCCCCAATCGCAAGAATCTCATGATTACACGAATTCACGTGATAGAATATAATAGGTTGATTTCTGCCTCTGTTTGCTTTCAATTTTTTAAAACTTCAATTGGCTGAATAGTTCAATTAAGATCGCATGTATTCATGGATAGCCTGCTCGCTGCAGGACTGGGTAATATTGCGAAATTGGAAAATCAGCATTTTTTGCTGCGTGGTTATAAGAGTGCTAAAATGATCTCATGACTCCTGGGAATAATCAAGGAATGGCTCTATATATTGACATAATAACCTTAATTGATTTAAAAATTCGATTCGAAAAGTTATTCGATTGAGATTGCATTTTGATTGTCTTTTTCAATGTCTGTAAGAAATTCCTGATGTCTTCAGATGATATTTCGTGAAAAATATACTGCGCCCCAATCGCAAGAATCTCATGATTACACGAATTCACGTGATAGAATATAATAAATTGATTTCTGTCTCTGTTCGCTTTCGGTTTTCTAAAATTTCAATTGGCTGGATAGTTCAATTTAGATCGCATGTATTCATGGATAGCCTGCTCGCTGCAGGACTGAATAATATTGCGAAATGGAAAAATTAGCATATTTTGCTGCGTGGTTATAGGAGTGCTAAAATGATCCCATGGCTCCTGGGAAAAATCAAGGAATGGCTCTAAATATTGACATAATAACCTTAATTGATTTGAAAATTCAATTCGAAAAGTTATTCGATTGAGATTGCATTTTGATTGTTGTTTTCAATGTCTGTAAGAAGTGCCTGTTTTCTTTAGCGGATATTTCGGGAAAAATATACTGCGCCACAATCGCAAGAATCTCATGATTACACGAATGCATGTAATAGAATATGAGAGGTTGATTTCTGTCTCTGTTCGCTTTCAGTTTTTTAAAATTTCAATTCGCTGAACAGTTCAATTTAGATCGCATGTATTCATAAATGAATTGCTCGCTGCAGGACTGGGTAATATTGTGAAATTGAAAAATTAGCATATTTTGCTGCGTGGTTATACAAGTGCTAAAATGATTCCATGACTCCTGGGAAAAATCATGGAATGGCTCTAAATATTGACATAATAACCTTAATTGATTTGAAAATTCAATTCGAAAAGTTATTCGATTGAGATTGCATTTTGATTGTCTTTTTCAATGTCTGTAAAAAATACCTGATGTCTTCAGATGATATTTCGTGAAAAATATACTGCGCCCCAATCGCAAGAATCTCATGATTACACGAATTCAGGTGATAGAATATAATAGGTTGATTTCTGTCTCTGTTCGCTTTCGGTTTTTTAAAATTTCAATTGGCTAAATAGTTCAATTGATATCGCATGTATTCATGGATAACCTGCTCGCTGCAGGACTGGGTAATATTGTGAGATTGAAAAATCAGCATATTTTGCTGCGTGGTAATGAGAGTGCTAAAATGATCTCATGACTCCTGAGAAAAATCAAGGAATAGCTCTATATATAGAGACCTAATAACGTTAATTGATTCCAAAATTTAATTCGAAAAGTTATTCTATTGAGATTGCATTTTGATTGTCTTTTTCAATGTCTGTAAGAAATACCTGATGTCTTCAGATGATATTTCTTTAAAAATATACTGCGCCTCAATCGCAAGAATCTCATGATTACACGAATTCACGTGATAGAATATAATAGGTTGATTTCTGTCTGTGTTCGCTGTCGGTTTTTTAAAATTTCAATTGGCTGAATAGTTTAATTAAGATCGCATGTATTCATGGATAGCCTGCTCGCTGCAGGACTGTGTAATATTGCGAAATTTAAAAATTAGCATATTTTGCTGCGTGGTTATAAGAGTGCTAAAATGATCTCATGAATCCTGGAAAAAATCAAGAAATGGCTCTATTTATTGACATAATAACCTTAATTGATTTGAAAATTCAATTCGAAAAGTTATTTGATTGCGATTGCATTTTGATTGTCTTTTTCAATGTCTGTAAGAAATTCCTGATGTCTTCAGATGATATTTCGTGAAGAATATACTGCGCCCCAATCGCAAGAATCTCATTATTACACGAATTCACGTGATAGAATATAATAGGTTGATTTCTGCCTGTGTTCGCTTTCGGTTTTTTAAAATTTCAATTAGCTGAATAGTTCAATTCAGATCACATGTATTCATGGATAGCCTGCTCGCTGCAGGACTGGGTAATATTGCGAAATTGAAAAATTAGCATATTTTGCTGCGTGGTTATAAGAGTGCTAAAATGATCTCATGAGTCCTGGGAAAAATCAAGGAATGGCTCTATATATTGACATAATAACCTTAATTGATTTGAAAATTCAATTCGAAAAGTTATTTGATTGCGATTGCATTTTGATTGTCTTTTTCAATGTCTGTAAGAAATTCCTGATGTCTTCCGATGATATTTCGTGGAAAATATACTGCGCCCCAATCACAAGAATCTCATAATTACACGAATTCACGTGATAGAATATAATAGGTTGATTTCTGTCTCTGTTCGCTTTCGGTTTTTTAAAATTTCAATTCGCTGAACAGTTCAATTTAGATCGCATGTCTTCATAAATTACTTGCTTGCTGCAGGACTGGGTAGTATTGTGAGATTAAAAAATTAGCATATTTTGCTGCGTGGTTATAGAAGTGCTAAAATGATCTCATGACTCCCGGGAAAAATCAAGGAATGGCTCTATATATTGACATAATAACGTTAATTGATTTGAAAATTCAATTCGAAAAGTTATTCGATTGAGATTGCATTTTGATTGTTGTTTTCAATGTATGTAAAAAATACCTGATATCATCAGATGATATTTCGAGGAAAATATACTGCGCCCCAATCGCAAGAATTTCATAATTACACGAATTCACGTGATAGAATATAAGAGGTTGATTTCCGTATCTATTCGCTTTCGGTTATTTAAAATTTTAATTCGCTGAATAGTTGAATTTAGATCGCAAGTATTCATGGATAACCTGCCCGCTACAGAACTTGGTAATATTGCAAAATTGAGAAATCAGCATATTTTGCTGCGTGGTTACAAGAGTGCTAAAACAAATTCATGACTCCTGGGAAAAATCAAGGAGTAGCTCTATACCTTGACATAATAACGTTGATTAATTTGAAAATTTAATTCGAAAAGTTATTTTATTGAGATTGCATTTTAATTGTTGTTTTCAATGTCTGTAAGGAGTACCTGATGTCTTTAGCGGATATTTCGGGAAAAATATACTGCGCCTCAATCGCAAGAATCTCATGATTACACGAATTCATGTAATAGAATAGGAGAGGTTGATTTCTGTCTCTGTTCGCTTTCGGTTTTTTAAAATTTCAATTGGCTGAAAAGTTCAATTTAGATCGCATGTATTCATTGATAACTTGCTCGCTGCAGGATTGGGTAATATTGTGAGATTGAAAAATCAGCATATTTTGCTGCGTGGTTATGAGAGTGCTAAAATGATCCCATGACTCCTGGCAAAAATCAAGGAATATCTCTATATATAGACATAATAACCTTAATTGATTTGAAAATTCAATTCGAAAAGTTATTCGATTGAGATTGCATTTTGATTGTCTTTTTCAATGTCTGTAAGAAATTTCTGATGTCTTCAGATGATATTTCGTGAAAAATTTACTGCGCCCCAATCGCAAGAATCTCATGATTACACGAATTCATGTAATAGAATATGAGAGGTTGATTTCTGTCTCTGTTCGCTTTCGGTTTTTTAAAATTTCAATTGGCTAAATAGTTCAATTGATATCGCATGTATTCATTGATAACCTGCTCGCTGCAGGACTGGGTAATATTGTGAGATTGAAAAATCAGCATATTTTGCTGCGTGGTTATGAGAGTGCTAAAATGATCTCATGACTCCTGGGAAAAATCAAGGAAGAGCTTGATATATAGAGACCTAATAACGTTAATTGATTCCAAAATTTAATTCGAAAAGTTATTCTATTGAGATTGCATTTTGATTCTCTTTTTCAATGTCTGTAAGAAATTCCTGATGTCTTCAGATGATATTTCGTGAAAAATATACTGCGCCCCTATCGCAAGAATCTCATGATTACACGAATTCACGTGATAGAATATAATAGGTTGATTTCTGTCTGTGTTCGCTATCGGTTTTTTAATATTTCAATTGGCTGAATAGTTCAATTAAGATCGCATGTATTCATGGGTAGCCTCCCTGCTGCAGGACTAGGTAATATTGTGAGATTGAAAAATCAGCATATTTTGCTGCGTGGTTATGAGAGTGCTAAAATGATCTCATGACTCCTGGGAAAAATAAAGGAATAGCTCTATATATAGAGACCTAATAACGTTAATTGATTCCAAAATTTAATTCGAAAAGTTATTCTATTGAGATTGGATTTTGATTGTCTTTTTCAATGTCTGTAAGAAATACCTGATGTCTTCAGATGATATTTCGTGAAAAATATACTGCGCCCCAATCGCAAGAATCTCATGATTACACGAATTCACGTGATAGAATATAATAGGTTGATTTCTGTCTCTGTTCGATTTCGGTTTTTTAAAATTTCAATTGGCTGAAAAGTTCAATTTAGTTTACATGTATTCATGGATAGCCTGCTCGCTGCAGGACTGGGTAATATTGCGAAATTGAAAAATTAGCATATTTTGCTGCGTGGTTATAGTAGTGGTAAAATGATCCCATGAATCCTGGGAAAAATCAAGGAATGGCTCTATATATTGACATAATAACCTTAATTGATTTGAAAATTCAATTCGACAAGTTATTCGATTGAGATTGCATTTTGATTGTTGTTTTCAATGTCTGTAAAAAATACCTGATGTCATCAGATGATATTTCGGGAAAAATATACTGCGCCTCAATCGCAAGAATCTCATGATTACACGAATTCATGTAATAGAATATGAGAGGTTGATTTCTGTCTCTGTTCGCATTCGGTTTTTTAAAATTTCAATTGGCTAAATAGTTCAATTGATATCGCATGTATTCATTGATAACCTGCTCGCTGCAGGACTGGATAATATTGTGAGATTGAAAAATCAGCATATTTTGCTGCGTGGTTACGAGAGTGCTAAAATGATTTCATGACTCCTGGGAAAAATCAAGAAATAGCTCTATATATAGAGACCTAATAACGTTAATTGATTCCAAAATTTAATTCGAAAAGTTAATCTATTGAGATTGCATTTTGATTGTCTTTTTCAATGTCTGTAAGAATTAGCTGATGTCTTAAGATGATATTTCGTGAAAAATATACTGCGCCCCAATCGCAAGAATCTCATGATTACACGAATTCACGTGATAGAATATAATAGGTCGATTTCTGTCTGTGTTCGCTTTCGGTTTTTTAAAATTTCAATTGGCTGAATATTTCAATTAAGATCGCATGTATTTATGGATAGCCTGCTCGCTGCAGGACTGGGTAATATTGCGAAATTTGAAAATTAGCATATTTTGCTGTGTGGTTATAAGAGTGCTAAAATGATCTCATGAATCCTGGGTAAAATCAAGGAATGGCTCTATATATTGACATAATAAACTTAATTGATTTGAAAATTCAATTCGAAAAGTTATTTTATTGAGATTGCATTTTAATTGTTGTTTTCAATGTCTGTAAGAAGTACCTGATGTCTTTAGCGGATATTTCGGAAAAAATATACTGCGCCTCAATCGCAAGAATCTCATGATTACACGAATTCATGTAATAGAATATGAGAGGTTGATTTCTGTCTCTGTTCGCTTTCGGTTTTTTAAAATTTCAATTGGCTAAATAGTTCAATTGATATCGCATGTATTCATTGATAACCTGCTCGCTGCAGGACTGGGTAATATTGTGAGATTGAAAAATCAGCATATTTTGCTGCGTGGTTATGAGAGTGCTAAAATGATCTCATGACTCCTGGGAAAAATCAAGGAATAGCTTGATATATAGAGACCTAATAACGTTAATTGATTCCAAAATTTAATTCGAAAAGTTATTCTATTGAGATTGCATTTTGATTCTCTTTTTCAATGTCTGTAAGAAATTCCTGATGTCTTCAGATGATATTTCGTGAAAAATATACTGCGCCCCTATCGCAAGAATCTCATGATTACACGAATTCACGTGATAGAATATAATAGGTTGATTTCTGTCTGTGTTCGCTATCGGTTTTTTAATATTTCAATTGGCTGAATAGTTCAATTAAGATCGCATGTATTCATGGGTAGCCTCCCTGCTGCAGGACTAGGTAATATTGTGAGATTGAAAAATCAGCATATTTTGCTGCGTGGTTATGAGAGTGCTAAAATGATCTCATGACTCCTGGGAAAAATAAAGGAATAGCTCTATATATAGAGACCTAATAACGTTAATTGATTCCAAAATTTAATTCGAAAAGTTATTCTATTGAGATTGGATTTTGATTGTCTTTTTCAATGTCTGTAAGAAATACCTGATGTCTTCAGATGATATTTCGTGAAAAATATACTGCGCCTCAATCGCAAGAATCTCATGATTACACGAATTCATGTAATAGAATATGAGAGGTTGATTTCTGTCTCTGTTCGCTTTCGGTTTTTTAAAATTTCAATTGGCTGAACAGTTCAATTTAGATCGCGTGTGTTCATGGATAACCTGCTCGGTGCAGGACTGGGTAATATTGTGAGATTAAAAAATTAGCAAGTTTTGCTGTGTGGTTATAGGAGTGCTGAAATGATCACATGACTCCTGGGAAAATCAAGGAATTGCTCTATATATCGACATAATAACGTTAACTGTTTTGAAAATTCAATTTGAAAAACTATTTTATTGAGATTGCATTTTGATTTATGTTCTCAATGTCTGTAAGAAATACCTGATGTCTTCAGATGATATTTCGGGAAAAATATACTGCGCCCCAATCGCAAGAATCTCATGATTACACGAATTCACGTGATAGAATATAATAGTTTGATGTCTGTCTCTGTTCGCATTCGGTTTTCTAAAATTTCAATTGGCTGAATAGTTCAATTTAGATCGCATGTATTCATGGACAGCCTGCTCGCTGCAGGACTGGGTAATATTGCGAAATTGAAAAATTAGCATATTTTGCTGCGAGGTTATAGGAGTGCTAAAATGGTCCCATGACTCCTGGGAAAAATCAAGGAATGGCTCTATATATTGACATAATAACCTTAATTGATTTGAAAATTCAATTCGAAAAGTTCTTCGATTGAGATTGCATTTTGATTGTTGTTTTCAATGTCTTTAAGAAGTACCTGATGTCTTTAGCGGATATTTCGGGAAAAATATACTGCGCCTCAATCGCAAGAATTTCATGATTACACGAATTCACGTAATAGAATATAAAAGGTTAATTTCCGTATCTATTCGCTTTCGGTTATTTAAAATTTTAATTCGCTGAATAGTTAAATTCATATCGCAAGTATTCATGGATAACCTGCCCGCTACAGGACTTGGTAATATTGCAAAATTGAAAAAGCAGCATATTTTGCTGCGTGGTTACCAGAGTGCATAAACAAATTCATGACTCCTGGGAAAAATCAAGGAGTAGCTCTATACCTTGACATAATAACGTTAATTGATTTGAAAATTTAATTCGAAAAGTTATTTTATTGAGATTGCATTTCGATTGTTGTTTTCAATGTCTGTAAGAAGTACCTGATGTCTTTAGCGGATATTTCGGGAAAAATATACTGCGCCCCAATCGCAAGAATCTCATGATTACACGAATTCACGTGATAGAATATAATAGGTTGATTTCTGTCTCTGTTCGCTTTCGGTTTTTTAAAATTTTAATTCGCTGAACAGTTCAATTTAGATCGCATGTCTTCATGAATAACTTGCTCGCTGCAGGACTGGCTAATATTGTGAGATTAAAAAATCAGCATATTTCGCTGCGTGGTTATAGAAGTGCTAACATGATCTCATGACTCCCGGGGAAAATCAAGGAATGGCTCTATATATTGCTATAATAACCTTAATTGATTTGAAAATTCAATTCGAAAAGTTATTCGATTGAGATTGCATTTTGATTGTTGTTTTCAATGTCTGTAAAAAATACCTGATGTCATCAGATGATATTTCGAGGAAAGTATACTGCGCCCCAATCGCAAGAATTTCATGATTACACGAATTCACGTGTTAGAATATAAGAGGTTGATTTCCGTATCTATTCGCTTTCGGTTATTTAAAATTTTAATTCGCTGAATAGTTAAATTTAGATCGCAAGTGTTCATGGATAACCTGCCCGATACAGAACTTGGTAATATTGCAAAATTGAAAAATCAGCATATTTTGCTGCGTGGTTACAAGAGTTCTGAAACAAATTCATGACTCCTGGGAAAAATCAAGGAGTAGCTCTATACCTTGACATAATAACGTTAATTGATTTGAAAATTTAATTCGAAAAGTTATTTTATTGAGATTGCATTTTAATTGTTGTTTTCAATGTCTGTAAGGAGTACCTGATGTCTTTAGCGGATATTTCGGGAAAAATATACTGCGCCTCAATCGCAAGAATCTCATGATTACACGAATTCATGTAATAGAATAGGAGAGGTTGATTTCTGTCTCTGTTCGCTTTCGGTTTTTTAAAATTTCAATTGGCTGAAAAGTTCAATTTAGATCGCATGTATTCATTGATAACCTGCTCGCTGCAGGATTGGGTAATATTGTGAGATTGAAAAATCAGCATATTTTGCTGCGTGGTTATGAGAGTGCTAAAATGATCCCATGACTCCTGGCAAAAATCAAGGAATATCTCTATATATAGACATAATAACCTTAATTGATTTGAAAATTCAATTCGAAAAGTTATTCGATTGAGATTGCATTTTGATTGTCTTTTTCAATGTCTGTAAGAAATTTCTGATGTCTTCAGATGATATTTCGTGAAAAATTTACTGCGCCCCAATCGCAAGAATCTCTTGATTACACGAATTCATGTAATAGAATATGAGAGGTTGATTTCTGTCTCTGTTCGCTTTCGGTTTTTTAAAATTTCAATTGGCTAAATAGTTCAATTGATATCGCATGTATTCATTGATAACCTGCTCGCTGCAGGACTGGGTAATATTGTGAGATTGAAAAATCAGCATATTTTGCTGCGTGGTTATGAGAGTGCTAAAATGATCTCATGACTCCTGGGAAAAATGAAGGAATAGCTCTATATATAGAGACCTAATAACGTTAATTGATTCCAAAATTTAATTCGAAAAGTTATTCTATTGAGATTGGATTTTGATTGTCTTTTTCAATGTCTGTAAGAAATACCTGATGTCTTCAGATGATATTTCGTGAAAAATATACTGCGCCCCAATCGCAAGAATCTCATGATTACACGAATTCACGTGATAGAATATAATAGGTTGATTTCTGTCTCTGTTCGATTTCGGTTTTTTAAAATTTCAATTGGCTGAAAAGTTCAATTTAGTTTACATGTATTCATGGATAGCCTGCTCGCTGCAGGACTGGGTAATATTGCGAAATTGAAAAATTAGCATATTTTGCTGCGTGGTTATGGTAGTGGGAAAATGATCCCATGAATCCTGGGAAAAATCAAGGAATGGCTCTATATATTGACATAATAACCTTAATTGATTTGAAAATTCAATTCGACAAGTTATTCGATTGAGATTGCATTTTGATTGTTGTTTTCAATGTCTGTAAAAAATACCTGATGTCATCAGATGATATTTCGGGAAAAATATACTGCGCCTCAATCGCAAGAATCTCATGATTACACGAATTCATGTAATAGAATATGAGAGGTTGATTTCTGTCTCTGTTCGCATTCGGTTTTTTAAAATTTCAATTGGCTAAATAGTTCAATTGATATCGCATGTATTCATTGATAACCTGCTCGCTGCAGGACTGGATAATATTGTGAGATTGAAAAATCAGCATATTTTGCTGCGTGGTTACGAGAGTGCTAAAATGATTTCATGACTCCTGGGAAAAATCAAGAAATAGCTCTATATATAGAGACCTAATAACGTTAATTGATTCCAAAATTTAATTCGAAAAGTTAATCTATTGAGATTGCATTTTGATTGTCTTTTTCAATGTCTGTAAGAATTAGCTGATGTCTTAAGATGATATTTCGTGAAAAATATACTGCGCCCCAATCGCAAGAATCTCATGATTACACGAATTCACGTGATAGAATATAATAGGTCGATTTCTGTCTGTGTTCGCTTTCGGTTTTTTAAAATTTCAATTGGCTGAATATTTCAATTAAGATCGCATGTATTTATGGATAGCCTGCTCGCTGCAGGACTGGGTAATATTGCGAAATTTGAAAATTAGCATATTTTGCTGTGTGGTTATAAGAGTGCTAAAATGATCTCATGAATCCTGGGTAAAATCAAGGAATGGCTCTATATATTGACATAATAAACTTAATTGATTTGAAAATTCAATTCGAAAAGTTATTTTATTGAGATTGCATTTTAATTGTTGTTTTCAATGTCTGTAAGAAGTACCTGATGTCTTTAGCGGATATTTCGGAAAAAATATACTGCGCCTCAATCGCAAGAATCTCATGATTACACGAATTCATGTAATAGAATATGAGAGGTTGATTTCTGTCTCTGTTCGCTTTCGGTTTTTTAAAATTTCATATGGCTAAATAGTTCAATTGATATCGCATGTATTCATTGATAACCTGCTCGCTGCAGGACTGGGTAATATTGTGAGATTGAAAAATCAGCATATTTTGCTGCGTGGTTATGAGAGTGCTAAAATGATCTCATGACTCCTGGGAAAAATCAAGGAATAGCTTGATATATAGAGACCTAATAACGTTAATTGATTCCAAAATTTAATTCGAAAAGTTATTCTATTGAGATTGCATTTTGATTCTCTTTTTCAATGTCTGTAAGAAATTCCTGATGTCTTCAGATGATATTTCGTGAAAAATATACTGCGCCCCTATCGCAAGAATCTCATGATTACACGAATTCACGTGATAGAATATAATAGGTTGATTTCTGTCTGTGTTCGCTATCGGTTTTTTAATATTTCAATTGGCTGAATAGTTCAATTAAGATCGCATGTATTCATGGGTAGCCTCCCTGCTGCAGGACTAGGTAATATTGTGAGATTGAAAAATCAGCATATTTTGCTGCGTGGTTATGAGAGTGCTAAAATGATCTCATGACTCCTGGGAAAAATAAAGGAATAGCTCTATATATAGAGACCTAATAACGTTAATTGATTCCAAAATTTAATTCGAAAAGTTATTCTATTGAGATTGGATTTTGATTGTCTTTTTCAATGTCTGTAAGAAATACCTGATGTCTTCAGATGATATTTCGTGAAAAATATACTGCGCCTCAATCGCAAGAATCTCATGATTACACGAATTCATGTAATAGAATATGAGAGGTTGATTTCTGTCTCTGTTCGCTTTCGGTTTTTTAAAATTTCAATTGGCTGAACAGTTCAATTTAGATCGCGTGTGTTCATGGATAACCTGCTCGGTGCAGGACTGGGTAATATTGTGAGATTAAAAAATTAGCAAGTTTTGCTGTGTGGTTATAGGAGTGCTGAAATGATCACATGACTCCTGGGAAAATCAAGGAATTGCTCTATATATCGACATAATAACGTTAACTGTTTTGAAAATTCAATTTGAAAAACTATTTTATTGAGATTGCATTTTGATTTATGTTCTCAATGTCTGTAAGAAATACCTGATGTCTTCAGATGATATTTCGGGAAAAATTTACTGCGCCCCAATCGCAAGAATCTCATGATTACACGAATTCACGTGATAGAATATAATTGTTTGATGTCTGTCTCTGTTCGCATTCGGTTTTCTAAAATTTCAATTGGCTGAATAGTTCAATTTAGATCGCATGTATTCATGGACAGCCTGCTCGCTGCAGGACTGGGTAATATTGCGAAATTGAAAAATTAGCATATTTTGCTGCGAGGTTATAGGAGTGCTAAAATGGTCCCATGACTCCTGGGAAAAATCAAGGAATGGCTCTATATATTGACATAATAACCTTAATTGATTTGAAAATTCAATTCGAAAAGTTCTTCGATTGAGATTGCATTTTGATTGTTGTTTTCAATGTCTTTAAGAAGTACCTGATGTCTTTAGCGGATATTTCGGGAAAAATATACTGCGCCTCAATCGCAAGAATTTCATGATTACACGAATTCACGTAATAGAATATAAAAGGTTAATTTCCGTATCTATTCGCTTTCGGTTATTTAAAATTTTAATTCGCTGAATAGTTAAATTCATATCGCAAGTATTCATGGATAACCTGCCCGCTACAGGACTTGGTAATATTGCAAAATTGAAAAAGCAGCATATTTTGCTGCGTGGTTACCAGAGTGCATAAACAAATTCATGACTCCTGGGAAAAATCAAGGAGTAGCTCTATACCTTGACATAATAACGTTAATTGATTTGAAAATTTAATTCGAAAAGTTATTTTATTGAGATTGCATTTCGATTGTTGTTTTCAATGTCTGTAAGAAGTACCTGATGTCTTTAGCGGATATTTCGGGAAAAATATACTGCGCCCCAATCGCAAGAATCTCATGATTACACGAATTCACGTGATAGAATATAATAGGTTGATTTCTGTCTCTGTTCGCTTTCGGTTTTTTAAAATTTTAATTCGCTGAACAGTTCAATTTAGATCGCATGTCTTCATGAATAACTTGCTCGCTGCAGGACTGGCTAATATTGTGAGATTAAAAAATCAGCATATTTCGCTGCGTGGTTATAGAAGTGCTAACATGATCTCATGACTCCCGGGGAAAATCAAGGAATGGCTCTATATATTGCTATAATAACCTTAATTGATTTGAAAATTCAATTCGAAAAGTTATTCGATTGAGATTGCATTTTGATTGTTGTTTTCAATGTCTGTAAAAAATACCTGATGTCATCAGATGATATTTCGAGGAAAGTATACTGCGCCCCAATCGCAAGAATTTCATGATTACACGAATTCACGTGTTAGAATATAAGAGGTTGATTTCCGTATCTATTCGCTTTCGGTTATTTAAAATTTTAATTCGCTGAATAGTTAAATTTAGATCGCAAGTGTTCATGGATAACCTGCCCGATACAGAACTTGGTAATATTGCAAAATTGAAAAATCAGCATATTTTGCTGCGTGGTTACAAGAGTTCTGAAACAAATTCATGACTCCTGGGAAAAATCAAGGAGTAGCTCTATACCTTGACATAATAACGTTAATTGATTTGAAAATTTAATTCGAAAAGTTATTTTATTGAGATTGCATTTTAATTGTTGTTTTCAATGTCTGTAAAAAGTAATTGATGTCTTTAGCGGATATTTTGGGAAAAATATACTGCGCCTCAATCGCAGGAATCTCATGATTACACGAATTCATGTAATAGAATATGAGAGGTTGATTTCTGTCTCTGTTCGCTTTCGGTTTTTTAAAATTTCAATTGGCTGCATAGTTCAATTTAGATTGCATGTATTCATGGATAACCTTCTCGCTGCAGAACTGAGTATTATTGTGAGATTGAAAAATCAGCATATTTTGCTGCGTGGTTATAAGAGTGCTAAAATGATCCCATGACTCCTGGGAAAAATCAAGGAATGGCTCTATATATAGACATAATATCTTTAATTGATTTGAAAATTCAATTCGAAAAGTTATTCGATTAAGATTGCATTTTGATTGTTGTTTTCAATGTCTGTAAAAAATACCTGCTGTCTTCAGATGATATAACGTGAAAAATACACTGCGCCCCAATCGCAAGAATCTCATGATTACACGAATTCACGTGGTAGAATATAATAGGTTGATTTCTGTCTCTGTTCGCTTTCGGTTTTTTGAAATTTCAATTGGATGCACAGTTCAATTCAGATCGCATGGATTTATGAATAACTTGTTCGCTGCAGGACTCAGTAATATTGTGAGAATAAAAAATCAGCATATTTTGCTGCGTGGTTATAGGAGTGCTGAAATGATCTCATGACTCCTGGGAAAAATCAAGGAATGGCTCTATATATTGACATAATAACGTTAACTGATTTGAAAATTCAATTTGAAAAACTATTCTATTGAGATTGCATTTTGATTGACGTTTTCAATTTCTGTAAGAAATACCTGATGTCATCAGATGATATTTCGAGGAAAATATACTGTGCCTTAATCGCAAGAATTTCATAATTACACGCATTCACGTGATAGAATATAATAGGTTGATTTCTGTCTCTGTTCGCTTTCGGTTTTTTAAAATTTCAATTGGATGCACAGTTCAATTCAGATCGCATGTATTTATGAATAACATGCCTGCTACAGGACTTAGTAATATTGCAAAATTGAAATCAGCATATTTTGCTGCGTGGTTATAAGAGTGCTGAAACAAATTCATGACTCCTGGGAAAAATCAAGGAGTAGCTCGATACGTTGACATAATAAAGTTAATTGATTTGAAAATTCAATTCAAAAAGTTATTCGATTGAGATTGCATTTTGATTGTTGTTTTCAATGTCTGTAAAAAATTCCTGATGTAATCAGATGATATTTCGAGGAAAATATACTGTGTTTTGATCGCAAGAATTTCATAATTACACGAATTCACGTGATAGAATATAAGAGGTTGATTTCCGTATCTATTCGCTTTCGGTTATTTCAAATTTTAATTCGCTGAATAGTTCAATTTAGATCGCATGTATTCATGGATAGCCTGCTCGCTGCAGGACTAGGTAATATTGCGAAATTGGAAAATTAGCATATTTTGCTGCGTGGTTATAAAAGTGCTAAAATGATCTCATGACTTCTGAAGAAATCAAGGAATAGCTCTATATATTGACATAATAACGTTCATTGATTTGAAATATCAATTCGAAAAGTTATTCGATTGAGATTGCATTTTGATTGTTGTTTTCAATGTCTGTAAAAAATACCTGATGTCATAAGATGATATTTCGAGGAAAATATACTGCGCCCGAATCGCAAGAATCTCATGTTTACATTAATTCACGTGATAGGATATAATAGGTTGATTTCTGTCTCTGTTCGCTTTCGGTTTTTTAAAATTTCAATTGGCTGCACATTTCAATTCAGATCGCATGTAATAATGAATAACCTGCCCGCTACAGGACTTGGTAATATTGCAAAATTGGAAAATCAGCATATTTTGCTGCGTGGTTATAAGAGTGCTAAAACAAATTCATGACTCCTGGGAAAAATCAAGGAGTAGCTCTATACTTTGACATAATAACGTTAATTGATTTGAAAATTAAATTAGAAAAGTTATTTTATTGAGATTGCATTTTGATTGTTGTTTTCAATGTCTGTAAGAAGTACCTGATGTCTTCAGCGGATATTTCGGGAAAAATATACTGCGCCTCAATCGCAAGAATCTCATGATTACACGAATTCATGTAATAGAATATGAGAGGTTGATTTCTGTCTCTGTTCGCTTTCGGTTTTCTAAAATTTCAATTGGCTGAATAGTTTAATATAGATCGCATGTATTCATAGATAGCCTGCTCGCTGCAGGACTGGGTAATATTGCGAAATTGAAAAATTAGCATATTTTGCTGCGTGCTTATAGGAGTGCTAAAATAATCCCATGGCTCCTGGGAAAAATCAAGGAATGGCTCTAAATATTGACATAATAACCTTAATTTATTTGAAAATTCAATTCGAAAAGTTATTCGATTGAGATTGCATTTTGATTGTTGTTTTTAATGTCTGTAAGAAGTACCTGTTTTCTTTAGCGGATATTTCGGGAAAAATATACTGCGCCACAATCGCAAGAATCTCATGATTACACGAATGCATGTAATAGAATATGAGAGGTTGATTTCTGTCTCTGTTCGCTTTCAGTTTTTTAAAATTTCAATTCACTGAACAGTTCAATTTAGATCGCATGTATTCATAGATGAATTGCTCGCTGCAGGACTGGGTAATATTGTGAAATTGAAAAATTAGCATATTTTGCTGCGTGGTTATAGGAGTGCTAAAATGATCCCATGACCCCTGGGAAAAATCAAGGAATGGCTCTAAATATTGACATAATAACCTTAATTGATTTGAAAATTCAATTCGAAAAGTTATTCGATTGAGATTGCATTTTGATTGTCTTTTTCAATGTCTGTAAAAAATACCTGATGTCTTCAGATGATATTTCGTGAAAAATATACTGCGCCCCAATCGCAAGAATCTCATGATTACACGAATTCAGGTGATAGAATATAATAGGTTGATTTCTGTCTCTGTTCGCTTTCGGTTTTTTAAAATTACAATTCGCTGAACAGTTCAATTTAGATCGCATGTCTTCATGAATAACTTGCTCGCTGCAGCACTGGGTAATATTGTGAGATTAAAAAATCAGCATATTTTGCTGCGTCGTTATAGAAGTGCTACAATGATCTCATGACTCCCGGGGAAAATCAAGGAATGGCTATATATATTGACATACTAACGTTAATTGATTTGAAAATTTAATTCGAAAAGTTATTTTATTGAGATTGCAATTTGATTGTTGTTTTCAATGTCTGTAAGAAGTATCTGATGTCTTTAGCGGATATTTCGGGAAAAATATACTGCGCCTCAATCGCAAGAATCTCATGATTACACGAATTAATGTAATAGAATATGAGAGGTTGATTTCTGTCTCTGTTCGCTTTCGGTTTTTTAAAATTTCAATTGGCTGAACAGTTCAATTTAGATCGCATGTATTCATTAATAACTTGTTCGCTGCAGGACTAAGTAATATTGTGAGATTAAAAAATCAGCATATTTTGCTGCGTGGTTATAGAAGTGCTAAAATGATCCATGACTCCCTGGAAAAATCAAGGAATAGCTCTATATATTGACATAATAACGTTCATTGATTTGAAATATCAATTCGAAAAGTTATTCGATTGAGATTGCATTTTGATTGTTGTTTTCAATGTCTGTAAAAAATACCTGATGTCATAAGATGATATTTCGAGGAAAATATACTGCGCCCGAATCGCAAGAATCTCATGATTACATTAATTCACGTGATAGAATATAATAGGTTGATTTCTGTCTCTGTTCGCTTGCGGTTTTTAAAATTTCAATTGGCTGAATAGTTCAATTTAGATCGCATGTATTCGTGGATAGCCTTCTCGCTGCAGGACTAGGTAATATTGCGAAATTGGAAAATTAGCATATTTTGCTGCGTGGTTATAGAAGTGCTAAAATGATCTCATGACTTCTGAAGAAATCAAGGAATGGCTCTATATATTGACATAATATCTTTAATTGATTTGAAAATTCAATTCGAAAAGTTATTCGATTAAGATTGCATTTTGATTGTTGTTTTCAATGTCTGTAAAAAATACCTGCTGTCTTCAGATGATATTACGTGAAAAATACACTGCGCCCCAATCGCAAGAATCTCATGATTACACGAATTCACGTGGTAGAATATAATAGGTTGATTTCTGTCTCTTTTCGCTTTCGGTTTTTTGAAATTTCAATTGGATGCACAGTTCAATTCAGATCGCATGGATTTATGAATAACTTGTTCGCTGCAGGACTCAGTAATATTGTGAGAATAAAAAATCAGCATATTTTGCTGCGTGGTTATAGGAGTGCTGAAATGATCTCATGACTCCTGGGAAAAATCAAGGAATGGCTCTATATATTGACATAATAACGTTAACTGATTTGAAAATTCAATTTGAAAAACTATTCTATTGAGATTGCATTTTGATTGACGTTTTCAATTTCTGTAAGAAATACCTGATGTCATCAGATGATATTTCGAGGAAAATATACTGTGCCTTAATCGCAAGAATTTCATAATTACACGCATTCACGTGATAGAATATAATAGGTTGATTTCTGTCTCTGTTCGCTTTCGGTTTTTTAAAATTTCAATTGGATGCACAGTTCAATTCAGATCGCATTCATTTATGAATAACATGCCTGCTACAGGACTTAGTAATATTGCAAAATTGAAATCAGCATATTTTGCTGCGTGGTTATAAGAGTGCTGAAACAAATTCATGACTCCTGGGAAAAATCAAGGAGTAGCTCGATACGTTGACATAATAACGTTAATTGATTTGAAAATTCAATTCAAAAAGTTATTCGATTGAGATTGCATTTTGATTGTTGTTTTCAATGTCTGTAAAAAATACCTGATGTAATCAGATGATATTTCGAGGAAAATATACTGTGTTTTGATCGCAAGAATTTCATAATTACACGAATTCACGTGATAGAATATAAGAGGTTGATTTCCGTATCTATTCGCTTTCGGTTATTTCAAATTTTAATTCGCTGAATAGTTCAATTTAGATCGCATGTATTCATGGATAGCCTGCTCGCTGCAGGACTAGGTAATATTGCGAAATTGGAAAATTAGCATATTTTGCTGCGTGGTTATAAAAGTGCTAAAATGATCTCATGACTTCTGAAGAAATCAAGGAATAGCTCTATATATTGACATAATAACGTTCATTGATTTGAAATATCAATTCGAAAAGTTATTCGATTGAGATTGCATTTTGATTGTTGTTTTCAATGTCTGTAAAAAATACCTGATGTCATAAGATGATATTTCGAGGAAAATATACTGCGCCCGAATCGCAAGAATCTCATGTTTACATTAATTCACGTGATAGGATATAATAGGTTGATTTCTGTCTCTGTTCGCTTTCGGTTTGTTAAAATTTCAATTGGCTGCACATTTCAATTCAGATCGCATGTAATAATGAATAACCTGCCCGCTACAGGACTTGGTAATATTGCAAAATTGGAAAATCAGCATATTTTGCTGCGTGGTTATAAGAGTGCTAAAACAAATTCATGACTCCTGGGAAAAATCAAGGAGTAGCTCTATACTTTGACATAATAACGTTAATTGATTTGAAAATTAAATTAGAAAAGTTATTTTATTGAGATTGCATTTTGATTGTTGTTTTCAATATCTGTAAGAAGTACCTGATGTCTTCAGATGATATTTCGTGAAAAATATACTGCGCCCCAATCGCAAGAATCTCATGATTACACGAATTCACGTGATAGAATATCATAGGTTGATTTCTGTCTCTGTTCGCTTTCGGTTTTTTAAAATTTCAATTGGCTGCATAGTTCAATTTAGATTGCATGTATTCATGGATAACCTGCTCGCTGCAGGACTAGGTAATATTGCAAAATTGAAAAATAAGCATATTTTGCTGCGTGGTTATAAGAGTGCTAAAATGATCCCATGACTCCTGGGAAAAATCAAGGAATGGCTCTAGATATTGACATAATAACCTTAATTGATTTGAAAATTCAATTCGAAAAGTTATTCGATTGAGATTGCATTTCGATTGTTGTTTTCAATGTCTGTAAAAAATACCTGATGTCATCAGATGATATTTCGGGAAAAATATACTGCGCCTCAATCGCAAGAATCTCATGATTACACGAATTCATGTAATAGAATATGAGAGGTTGATTTCAGTCTCTGTTCGCTTTCGGTTTTTTAAAATTTCAATTGGCTAAATAGTTCAATTGATATCGCATGTATTCATTGATAACCTGCTCGCTGCAGGACTGGGTAATATTGTGAGATTGATAAATCAGCATATTTTGCTGCGTGGTTATGAGAGTGCTAAAATGATCTCATGACTCTTGGGAAAAATCAGGGAATAGCTCTATATATAGAGACCTAATAACGTTAATTGATTCCAAAATTTAATTCGAAATGTTATTCTATTGAGATTGCATTTCGATTGTCTTTTTCAATGTCTGTAAGAAATACCTGATGTCTTCAGATGATATTTCGTGAAAAATATACTGCGCCCTAATCGCAAGAATTTTATGATTACATGAATTCACGTAATAGAATATAATAGGTTGATTTCTGTCTGTGTTCGCTTTCGGTTTTTTAAAATTTCAATTGGCTGAATAGTTCAATTAAGATCGCATGTCTTCATGAATAACTTGCTCGCAGCAGGACTGGGTAATATTGTGGGATTAAAAAATCAGCATATTTTGCTGCGTGGTTATAGAAGTGCTAAAATGATCTCATGACTACCGGGGAAAATCAAGGAATGGCTCTATATATTGACGTAATAACGTTAATTGATTTGAAAATTCAATTCGAAAAGTTATTCGATTTAGATTGCATTTTGATTGTTGTTTTCAATGTCTGTAAAAAATACCTGATGTCATCAGATGATATTTCGAGGAAAATATACTGCGCCCCAATCACAAGAATTTTATGATTACACGAATTCACGTGATAGAATATAAGAGGGTGATTTCCGTATCTATTCGCTTTCGGTTATTTAAAATTTTAATTCGCTAAATAGTCAAATTTAGATCGCAAGTATTCATGGATAACCTGCCCGCTACAGAACTTAGTAATATTGCAAAATTGAAAAATCAGCATATTTTGCTGCGTGGTTACAAGAGTGCTGAAACAAATTCATGACTCCTGGGAAAAATCAAGGAGTAGCTCTATACCTTAACATAATAACGTTAATTGATTTGAAAATTTATTCCGAAAAGTTATTTTATTGAAATTGCATTTTAATTGTTTTTTTCAATGTCTGTAAGAAGTACCTGATGTCTTCAGCGGATATTTTGGGAAAAATATACTGCGCCTCAATCGCAAGAATCTCATGATTACACGAATTCATGTAATAGAATATGAGAGGTTGATTTCTGTCTCTGTTCGCTTTCGGTTTTTTAAAATTTCAATTGGCTGCATAGTTCAATTTAGATTGCATGTATTCATGGATAACCTGCTCGCTGCAGGACTAGGTAATATTGCAAAATTGAAAAATAAGCATATTTTGCTGCGTGGTTATAAGAGTGCTAAAATGATCCCATGACTCCTGGGAAAAATCAAGGAATGGCTCTAGATATTGACATAATAACCTTAATTGATTTGAAAATTCAATTCGAAAAGTTATTCGATTGAGATTGCATTTCGATTGTTGTTTTCAATGTCTGTAAAAAATACCTGATGTCATCAGATGATATTTCGGGAAAAATATACTGCGCCTCAATCGCAAGAATCTCATGATTACACGAATTCATGTAATAGAATATGAAAGGTTGATTTCAGTCTCTGTTCGCTTTCGGTTTTTTAAAATTTCAATTGGCTAAATAGTTCAATTGATATCGCATGTATTCATTGATAACCTGCTCGCTGCAGGACTGGGTAATATTGTGAGATTGATAAATCAGCATATTTTGCTGCGTGGTTATGAGAGTGCTAAAATGATCTCATGACTCTTGGGAAAAATCAGGGAATAGCTCTATATATAGAGACCTAATAACGTTAATTGATTCCAAAATTTAATTCGAAATGTTATTCTATTGAGATTGCATTTCGATTGTCTTTTTCAATGTCTGTAAGAAATACCTCATGTCTTCAGATGATATTTCGTGAAAAATATACTGCGCCCTAATCGCAAGAATTTTATGATTACATGAATTCACGTAAGAGAATATAATAGGTTGATTTCTGTCTGTGTTCGCTTTCGGTTTTTTAAAATTTCAATTGGCTGAATAGTTCAATTAAGATCGCATGTATTCATGGATAGCCTGCTCGCTGCAGGACTGGGTAATATTGCGAAATTGAAAAATTAGCATATTTTGCTGCTTGGTTATAAGAGTGCTAAAATGATCTCATGACTCCTGGGAAAAATCAAGGAATGGCTCTATATATTGACATAATAACCTTAATTGATTTAAAAATTCAATTCGAAAAGTTATTCGATTGAGATTGCATTTTGATTGTTGTTTTCAATGTCTGTAAAAGATACCTGATGTCATCAGATGATATTTCGAAGAAAATATACTGCGCCCAATCGCAGGAATATCATGATTACACGAATTCACGTGTTAGAATATAAGAGGTTGATTTCCGTATCTATTCGCTTTCGGTTATTTAAAATTTTAATTCGCTGAATAGTTAAATTTAGATCGCAAGTATTCATGGATAACCTGCCCGATACAGAACTTGGTAATATTGCAAAATTGAAAAATCAGCATATTTTGCTGCGTGGTTACAAGAGTGCTGAAACAAATTCATGACTCCTGGGAAAAATCAAGGGGTAGCTCTATACCTTGACATAATAACGTTAATTGATTTGAAAATTTAATTCGAAAGGTTATTTTATTGAGATTGCATGTTAATTGTTGTTTTCAATGTCTGTAAGAAGTACCTGATGTCTTTAGCGGATATTTCGGGAAAAATATACTGCGCCTCTATCGCAAGAATCTCATGATTACACGAATTCATGTAATAGAATATGAGAGGTTGATTTCTATCTCTGTTCGCTTTCGGTTTTTTAAAATTTCAATTGGCTGAACAGTTTAATTTAGATCGCGTGTGTTCATGGATAACCTGCTCGGTGCAGGACTGGGTAATATTGTGAGATTAAAAAATCAGCAAGTTTTGCTGTGTGGTTATAGGAGTGCTGAAATGATCTCATGACTCCTGGGAAAATCAAGGAATGGCTCTATATATCGACATAATAACGTTAACTGATTTGAAAATTCAATTCGAAAAACTATTCTATTGAGATTGCATTTTGATTTATGTTCTCAATGTCTGTAAGAAATACCTGATGTCTTCAGATGATATTTCGGGAAAAATATACTGCGCCCCAATCGCAAGAATCTCATGATTACACGAATTCACGTGATAGAATATAATAGGTTGATGTCTGTCTCTGTTCGCTTTCGGTTTTCTAAAATTTCAATTGGCTGAATAGTTCAATTTAGATCGCATGTATTCATGGACAGCCTGCTCGCTGCAGGACTGGGTAATATTGCGAAATTGAAAAATTAGCATATTTTGCTGCGAGGTTATAGGAGTGCTAAAATGGTCCCATGACTCCTGGGAAAAATCAAGGAATGGCTCTATATATTGACATAATAACCTTAATTGATTTGAAAATTCAATTTGAAAAGTTATTCGATTGAGATTGCATTTTGATTGTTGTTTTCAATGTCTTTAAGAAGTACCTGATGTCTTTAGCGGATATTTCGGGAAAAATATACTGCGCCTCAATCGCAAGAATTTCATGATAACACGAATTCACGTGATAGAATATAAAAGGTTAATTTCCGTATCTATTCGCTTTCGGTTATTTAAAATTTTAATTCGCTAAGCAGTTAAATTCATATCGCAAGTATTCATGGATAACCTGCTCGCTGCAGGACTGGGTAATATTGTGAGATTAAAAAATCAGCAAGTTTTGCTGTGTGGTTATAGGAGTGCTGAAATGATCTCATGACTCCTGGGAAAATCAAGGAATGGCTCTATATATCGACATAATAACGTTAACTGATTTGAAAATTCAATTCGAAAAACTATTCTATTGAGATTGCATTTTGATTTATGTTCTCAATGTCTGTAAGAAATACCTGATGTCTTCAGATGATATTTCGGGAAAAATATACTGCGCCCCAATCGCAAGAATCTCATGATTACACGAATTCACGTGATAGAATATAATAGGTTGATGTCTGTCTCTGTTCGCTTTCGGTTTTTTAAAATTTCAATTCGCTGAACAGTTCAATTTAGATCGCATGTCTTCATGAATAACTTGCTCGCTGCAGGACTGGCTAATATTGTGAGATTAAAAAATCAGCATATTTCGCTGCGTGGTTATAGAAGTGCTAACATGATCTCATGACTCCCGGGGAAAATCAAGTAATGGCTCTATATTTTGCCATAATAACCTTAATTGATTTGAAAATTCAATTCGAAAAGTTATTCGATTGAGATTGCATTTTGATTGTTGTTTTCAATGTCTGTAAAAAATACCTGATGTCATCAGATGATATTTCAAGGAAAATATACTGCGCCCTAATCGCAAGAATTCCATGATTACACGAATTCACGTGAGAGCATATAAGAGGTTAATTTCCGTATCTGTTCGCTTTCGGTTATTCAAAATTTCAATTCGCTGAATAGTTAAATTTAGATCGCAAGTATTTATGGATAATCTACCCGCTACAGGACTTAGTAATATTGCAAAATTGAAAAATCAGCATATTGTGCTGCGTAGTTATAAGAGTGCTGAAACAAATTCATGACTCTTTGGAAAAATCAAGGAGTAGCTCTATACCTTGACATAATAACGTTAATTGATTTGAAAATTCAATTTGAAAAACTATTCTATTGAGATTGCATTTTGATTGTTGTTTTCAATGTCTGTAAGAAGTACCTGATGTCTTCAGCGGATATTTCGGGAAAAATATACTGCGCCTCAATCGCAAGAATCTCATGATTACACGAATTAATGTAATAGAATATGAGAGGTTGATTTCTGTCTCTGTTCGCTTTCGGTTTTCTAAAATTTCAATTGGCTGAATAGTTTAATATAGATCGCATGTATTCATGGATAGCCTGCTCGCTGCAGGACTGGGTAATATTGCGAAATTAAAAAATTAGCATATTTTGCTGCGTGCTTATAGGAGTGCTAAAATAATCCCATGGCTCCTGGGAAAAATCAAGGAATGGCTCTAAATATTGACATAATAACCTTAATTTATTTGAAAATTCAATTCGAAAAGTTATTCGATTGAGATTGCATTTTGATTGTTGTTTTTAATGTCTGTAAGAAGTACCTGTTTTCTTTAGCGGATATTTTGGGAAAAATATACTGCGCCACAATCGCAAGAATCTCATGATTACACGAATGCATGTAAAAGAATATGAGAGGTTGATTTCTGTCTCTGTTCGCTTTCAGTTTTTTAAAATTTCAATTCACTGAACAGTTCAATTTAGATCGCATGTATTCATAAATGAATTGCTCGCTGCAGGACTGGGTAATATTGTGAAATTGAAAAATTAGCATATTTTGCTGCGTGGTTATAGTAGTGCTAAAATGATCCCATGACCCCTGGGAAAAATCAAGGAATGGCTCTAAATATTGACATAATAACCTTAATTGATTTGAAAATTCAATTCGAAAAGTTATTCGATTGAGATTGCATTTTGATTGTCTTTTTCAATGTCTGTAAAAAATACCTGATGTCTTCAGATGATATTTCGTGAAAAATATACTGCGCCCCAATCGCAAGAATCTCATGATCACACGAATTCAGGTGATAGAATATAATAGGTTGATTTCTGTCTCTGTTCGCTTTCGGTTTTTTAAAATTACAATTCGCTGAACAGTTCAATTTAGATCGCATGTCTTCATGAATAACTTGCTCGCTGCAGCACTGGGTAATATTGTGAGATTAAAAAATCAGCATATTTTGCTGCGTCGTTATAGAAGTGCTACAATGATCTCATGACTCCCGGGGAAAATCAAGGAATGGCTATATATATTGACATACTAACGTTAATTGATTTGAAAATTTAATTCGAAAAGTTATTTTATTGAGATTGCAATTTGATTGTTGTTTTCAATGTCTGTAAGAAGTATCTGATGTCTTTAGCGGATATTTCGGGAAAAATATACTGCGCCTCAATCGCAAGAATCTCATGATTACACGAATTAATGTAATAGAATATGAGAGGTTGATTTCTGTCTCTGTTCGCTTTCGGTTTTTTAAAATTTCAATTGGCTGAACAGTTCAATTTAGATCGCATGTATTCATTAATAACTTGTTCGCTGCAGGACTAAGTAATATTGTGAGATTAAAAAATCAGCATATTTTGCTGCGTGGTTATAGAAGTGCTAAAATGATCCATGACTCCCGGGAAAAATCAAGGAATAGCTCTATATATTGACATAATAACGTTCATTGATTTGAAATATCAATTCGAAAAGTTATTCGATTGAGATTGCATTTTGATTGTTGTTTTCAATGTCTGTAAAAAATACCTGATGTCATAAGATGATATTTCGAGGAAAATCTACTGCGCCCGAATCGCAAGAATCTCATGATTACATTAATTCACGTGATAGAATATAATAGGTTGCTTTCCGTATCTATTCGCTTTCGGTTATCTCAAATATTAATTCGCTGAATAGTTAAATTTAGATCGCAAGTAATTATGGATAACCTGCCCGCTACAGGACTTGGTAATATTGCAAAATTGAAAAATCAGCATATTTCGCTGCGTGGTTACAAGAGTGCTGAAACAAATTCATGACCTCTGGGAAAAATCAAGGAGTAGCTCTATACCTTGACATAATAACGTTAATTGATTTGATAATTCAATTCCAAAAGTTATTTTATTGAGATTGCATTTTGATTGTTGTTTCAAGTGTCTGTAAGGAATACCTGATGACTTTAGCGTATATTTCGGGAAAAATATACTGCGCCCCAATCGCAAGAATCTAATGATTACACTAATTCACGTGATAGAATATAATAGGTTGATTTCTGTCTCTGTTCGCTTTCGGTTATTTAAAATTTCAATTGGCAGCACAGTTCAATTCAGGTCGCATGTATTTATGAATAACCTGCCCGCTACAGGACTTAGTAATATTGGAAAATTAAAAAATCAGCATATTTTGCTGCGTGGTTATAAGAGTGCTGAAACACATTCATGACTCCTGGGAAAAATCAAGGAGTAGCTCTATACCTTGACATAATAACGTTAATTGATTTGAAAATTTAATTCGAAAAGTTATCCTATTGAGATTGAATTTTGATTGTCTTTTTCAATGTCTGTAAGAAATACCTGATGTCTTCAGATAATATTTCGAGGAAAATATACTGCGCCCCAATCGCAAGAATTTCATGATTACACAAATTCACGTGATAGAATATAATAGGTTGATTTCTGTCTCTGTTCGCTTTCGGTTATTTAAAATTTCAATTGGCAGCACAGTTCAATTCAGGTCGCATGTATTTATGAATAACCTGCCCGCTACAGGACTCAGTAATATTGCAAAATTGAAAAATCAGCATATTTCGCTGCGTGGTTACAAGAGTGCTGAAACAAATTCATGACCTCTGGGAAAAATCAAGGAGTAGCTCTATACCTTGACATAATAACGTTAACTGATTTGAAAATTCAATTCGAAAAGTTATTTTATTGAGATTGCATCTTGATTGTTGTTTACAATTTCTGTAAGAAATACCTGATGTCTTCAGATGATATTTCGGGAAAAATATACTGCGCCCCAATCGCAAGAATTTCATGATTACACAAATTCACGTGATAGAATATAATAGGTTGATTTCTGTCTCTGTTCGCTTTCGGTTATTTAAAATTTCAATTGGCAGCACAGTTCAATTCAGATCGCATGTATTCATGAATAACCTGCCCGCTACAGGACTTAGTAATATTGCAAATGTAAAAAATCAGCATATTTTGCTGCGTGGTTATAAGAGTGCTGGAACAAATTCATGACTCCTGGGAAAAATCAAGGAGTAGCTCTATACCTTTACATAATAACGTTAATTGATTTGAAAATTTAATTCGAAAAGTTATTTTATTGAGATTTCATTTTGATTGTTGTTTTCAATGTCTGTAAGAAGTACCTGATGTCTTTAGCGGATATTTCGGGAAAAATATACTGCGCCCCAATCGCAAGAATTTCATGATTACACGAATTCACGTGATAGAATATAATAGGTTGATGTCTGTCTCTGTTCGCTTTCGGTTTTCTAAAATTTTAATTGGCTGCATAGTGCAATTTAGATCGCATGTATTAATGGATAGCCTGCTCGCTGCAGGACTAGGAAATATTGCGAAATTAAAAAGTAATATATTTTGCTGCGTGGTTATAGAAGTGCTAAAATGATCTCATGACTCCCGGGAAAAATCAAGGAATGGCTCTATATATTGGCATAATAACGTTATTTGATTTGGAAATTCAATTCGTAAAGTTATTCTATTGAGATTGCATTTTGATAGTTGTTTTCAATGTCTGTGAGACGTACCTGATGTCTTTAGCGGATTTTTCGGGAAAAATATACTTCGCCTCAATCGCAAGAATCTCATGATTACCCGAATTCATGTCATAGAATATGAGAGGTTTATTTCTGTCTCTGTTCGCTTTCGGTTTTTTAAAATTTCAATTGGCTGAACAGTGTAATTTAGATAGCATTTATTCATAAATAACTTGCTCGCTGCAGGACTCGATAATATTGTGAGATTAAAAAATCAGCATAATTTGCTGCGTGGTTATAGGAGTGCTAATATGATCTCATAACTCTTGGGAAAAATCAAGGAATGGCTCTATATATTGACATAATAACGTTAACTGATTTGAAAATTCAATTTGAAAATCTATTCTATTGACAATGCATTTTGATTGATGTTTTCAATTTCTGTAAGAAATACCTGATGTCTTCAGATGATATTTCGGGAAAAATATACTGCGCCCCAATCGCAAGAATCTCATCATTACACGAATTCACGTGATAGAATATAATAGGTTGATGTCTGTCTCTGTTCGCTTTTGGTTTTCTAAAATTTCAATTAGCTTAACAGTTCAATTTAGATCGCATATATAAACGAATACTTTGCTCGCTGCAGGACTGAGTATTATTGAGAGATCAAAAAATCAGCATATTTTGCTGCGTGGTTATAGGAGTGCTGAAATGATCTCATGACTCCTGGGAAAAATCAAGGAATGGCTCTATATATTGACATAATAACGTTAACTGATTTGAAAATTCAGTTTGAAAAACTATTCTATTGAGATTGCATTTTGATTGATGTTTTCAATTTCTGTAAGAAATACCTGATGTCTTCAGATGATATTTCGGGAAAAATATACTGCGCCCCAATCGCAAGAATCTCATGATTACACGAATTCACGTGATAGAATATAATAGGTTGATTTCTTTCTCTGTTCGCTTTCGGTTTTTTTAAAAATTCAATTGGCTGCACAGTTCAATTCAGATCGCATGTATTCATGAATAACCTGCCCGCTACAGGACTTAGTGATATTGCAAATGTGAAAAATTAGCATATTTTGCTGCGTGATTATAAGAGTGCTGAAACAAATTCATGACTCCTGGGAAAAATCAAGGAGTAGCTCTATACCTTTACATAATAACGTTAATTGATTTGAAAATTTAATTCGAAAAGTTATTTTATTGAGATTTCATTTTGATTGTTGTTTTCAATGTCTGTAAGAAGTACCTGATGTCTTTAGCGGATAATTCGGGAAAAATATACTGCGCCCCAATCGCAAGAATCTCATGATTACACGGATTCATGTAATAGAATATGAGAGGTTGATTTCTGTCTCAGTTCGCTTTCGGTTTTTTAAAATTTCAATTGGCTTAACATTTCAATTTAGATCGCATGTATTAATGAATAACTTGCTCGCTGCAGGACTGAGTAAAATTGTGAGATTAAATAATCAGCATATTTTGCTGCACGGTTATAGGAGTGCTGAAATGATCTCATGACTCCTGGGAAAAATCAAGAAATGGCTCTATATATTGACATAATAACGTCAACTGATTTGAAAATTAAATTTGAAAAACTATTCTATTGAGATTGCATTTTGATTGATGTTTTCAATTTCTGTAAGAAATACCTGATGTCTTCAGATGATATTTCGGGAAAAATATACTGCGCCCCAATCGCAAGAATCTCATGATTACACGAATTCACGTGATAGAATATAATAGGTTGATTTCTGTCTCTGTTTGCTTTCGGTTTCTTAAAATTTCAATTGGCTGCACAGTTCAATACATATCGCATGTATTTATGAATAACCTGCTCGCTACAGGACTTGGTAATATCGCAAAATTGAAAAATTAGCATATTTTGCTGCGTGGTTATTAAGGTGCTGACATAAATTCATGACTTCTGGGAAAAATCAAGGATTAGCTCTATACCTTGACATCATAACGTTAATTAATTAAAAAATTCAATTCGAAAAGTTATTTTATTGAGATTGCATCTTGATTGTTGTTTACAATGTCTGTAAGAAATACCTGATGTCTTTAGCGCATATTTCGGGAAAAATATACTGCGCCTCAATCGCAAGCATCTCATGATTACACTAATTCACGTGATAGAATATAATAGGTTGATTTCTGTCTCTGTTTGCTTTGGGTTTCTTAAAATTTCAATTGGCTGCACAGTTCAATTCATATCGCATGTATTTATGAATAACCTGCCCGCTACAGGACTTAGTAATATTGCAAAATTAAAAAATCGGCATATTTTGCTGCGTGGTTATAAGAGTGCTGAAACACATTCATGACTCCTGGGAAAAATCAAGGAATGGCTCTATATATTGACATAATAACGTTCATTGATTTGAAAATTCAATTCGATAAGTTATTCGATTGAGATTGCATTTCGATTGTTGTTTTCAATGTCTGTAAAGAATACATGATGTCATCAGATGATATTTCGAGGAAAATAAACTGCGCCCGAATCGCAAGAATCTCATGATTACACTAATTCACGTGATAGAATATAATAGGTTGATTTCTGTCTCTGTTCGCTTTCGGTTTTTTAAAATTTCAATTGGCTGAACAGTTCAATTTAAATCGCATGGATTAATGGATAACCTGCCCGCTACAAGACTTGGTAATATTGCAAAATTGGAAAATCAGCATATTTTGCTGCGTGGTTATAAGAGTGCTGAAACAAATTCATGACTCCTGGGAAAAATCAAGGATTAGCTCTATACCTTGACATAATAACGTTAATTGATTTGAAAATTTAATTCGAAAAGTTATTTTATTGAGATTGCATTTTGATTGTTGTTATCAATGTCTGTAAGAAGTACCTGATGTCTTTAGCGGATATTCCGGGAAAAATAAACTGCGCCTTAATCGCAAGAGTCTCATGATTACACGAATTCATGTAATAGAATATGAGAGAATGATTTCTGTCTCTGTTCGCTTTCGGTTTTTTAAAATTTCAATTGGCTGAACAGTTTAATGTAGATCGCATGTATTCATGAATAACTTGCTCGCTGCAGGACTGGGTAATATTGTAAGATTCAAAAATCAGCATATTTTGCTGCGTGGTTATGAGAGTGCTGAAATGATCTCATGACTCCCGGGAAAAATCAAGGAATGGCTCTATATATAGAGACCTAATAACGTTAATTGATTCCAAAATTTAATTCGAAAAGTTATTCGATTTAGATTGCATTTTGATTGTCTTTTTTAATGTGTGTAAGAATTACCTGATGTCTTCAGATGATATTTCGTGAAAAATATACTGTGCCCCAATCGCAAGAATCTCATGATTACACGAATTCACGTGATAGAATATAATAGGTTGATTTCTGTCTCTGTTCGCTTTCGGTTTTTCAAAATTTCAATTGGCTGAATAGTTCAATTTAGATCGCATGTATTCATGGATAGCCTGCTCGCTGCAGGACTGAGTAATATTGCGAAATTGAAAAATTAGCATATTTTGCTGCGTGATTATAAGAGTGCTAAAATGATCTCATGACTCCTGGGAAAAATCAAGGAATGTCTCTATATATTGACATTATAACGTTATTTGATTTAAAAATTCAATTCGAAAAGTAATTCGATTGAGATTACATTTTGATTGTTGTTTTCAATGTCTGTAAAAAATACCTGATGTCATCAGATGATATTTCGAGGAAAATATACTGCGCCCCAATCGCAAGAATTTCATGATTACACGAATTCACGTGATAGAACATAAGAGGTTGATTTCCGTATGTGTTCGCTTTCGGTTATTTGAAATTCCAATTCGCTAAAATGTTAAATTTAGATCGCAAGTATTAATGGATAACCTGCCCGCTACAGGACTTGGTAATATTGCAAAATTAGAAAATGAGCATATTTTGCTGCGCGGTTATAAAAGTAGTAAAATAAAACCATGACTCCTCGAAAATATCAAGGAGTAGCTCTATATATTGACATTATAACGTTAATTGATTCAAAAATTCAATTCGCAGAGTTATTCTATTGAGATTGCATTTCGATTATTGTTTTTAATGACTCTAAAAAATACCTGATGTCTTTAGATGAAATTGCAGGGAAATCAAACTGCGCCTCAATTGCAAGAATCTAATGATCACTCTTATTTCTTTGATAGACGAGAATGAGTTGATTTTTGTATCTGTTCGCTGTCAGTAATACATTATTCGGATTCGCTGAATGAAAAAATTCAGATTGCAATCATTCGCGAATAACCTGCTTCCTACAGGACTTGGTAATGTTGCAAAATTGGAAAATAAGTTTTATTTTGCTGCGCGGTTATGAGAGTGATAAAATAAATTTATGAATCCTGGGAAAAATCAAGGAGTAGCTCTAAATATTGACATTATAACGTTAATTGATTTGAAAATTCAATTCGAAAAGTTATTCTCTTGAGATAGCATTTTGATTGTTGTTTTCAATGTCTCAAAAAAATACCTGATGTCTTTAGATGATATTTCAGGGAAACTATGCTGCGCCTCAATCGCAAGAATCTGATGATTACACGAATTTCTTTGATAGAGTAGAATAGGTTGATTTCTGTTTATGTGCGCTTTCAGGTATTCATAATCTTAATTCGCTAGAAAAAAATATTTAGATCGCAATCATACGCAAATAATGTGCTTGATACAGGACTAGGTGATATTGCAAAATTGGAAAATGAGCATATTTTGCTGCGCGGTTACAAAAGTTGTAAAATAAATTCAATTCGCAAAGTAATTCTATTGATATTGCATTTTGATTGTTGTTTTTAATATCTCTAAAAAATATCTGATGTCTTTGGATGAAATTCCAGGGAAATTATACCGTACCTCAATCGCAAGAATCTAATGATCACTAATTTCTTTGATAGACGAGAATAAGTTGATTTCTGTATCTGTTCGCTTACAGTTATGCATAATCTTGATTCGTTGGAAAGAAATATTTTGATCGCAGCTATACGCGGATAATCTGCTTGGTACAGGACTAGGTAATGTTGCAATATTAGGAAATGAGCATATTTTGCTGCGCGGTTATGAAAGTCCTAAAATAAGTTCATGACTCCTGGGAAAAATCAAGGAATGGCTTTGTACCGTGACATAATAAAGTTTATTGATTTGAAAATTCAATTCGAAAAGTTATTACATTGAGATTTCATTTTGATTGTTGTTTTCAATGTCTGTAAGAAATACCTGATGTCTTCAGTGGCTATTTCGGGGAAGATATACTGCGCCTCAATCGCAAGAATCTTATGATTACACTAATTCACGTGATAGAATATAATAGGTTTTTTTCTGTCTCTGTTAGCATTCGGTTATTTAAAATTTCTATTCGCTGAATAGCTAAATTTTGATCGCAAGTATTCATGGATAACCTGCTTGCTCCAGGACTTGTTAATATCGAAAAATTGAAAAATTAGCATATTTTGCTGCGTGGTTTTAAGAGTGCTGACATAAATTTATGACTTATGGGAAAAATCAAGGAATAGGTCTATACCTTGACATCATAACGTAAATTAATTTAAAAATTCAATTCGAAAAGTTATTCTATTGAGATTGCATTTTGATTGTTTTTTTCAATGTCTGTAAGGAATACATGATGTCTTTAGCGGATATTTCGGGAAAAATATACTGCGCCTCAATCGCAAGAATCTCATGATTACACTAATCCACGTGATAGAATATAATAGGTTGATTTCTGTCTCTGGTCGCTTTCGGTTTTTTAAAATTTCAATTCGCTAAATAGTTGAATTTAGATCGCATGTATTTATGAATAATCTGCTCGCTGCAGGACTTGGTAATATTGCGAAATTGAAAAATTACCATATTTTGCTGCGTGGTTATAAGAGTGCTGACATAAATTCATGACTTTTAGGAAAAATCCAGGAATAGCTCTATACCTTGACATCATAACGTTAATTAATTTAAAAATTCAATTCGAAAAGTTATTTTATTGAGATTGCATTTTGATTGTTCTTTTCAATGTCTGTAAGAAATACCTGATGTCTTTAGCGGATATTTCGGGAAAAATATACTGCGCCTCAATCGCAAGAATCTCATGATTACACTAATTCATGTGATAGAATATAATAGGTTGATTTCTGTCTCTGTTCGCTTTCGGTTTTTAAAACTTTCAATTCGCTGAATGGTTGAATTTAGATCGCATGTATTCATGAATAACCTGCCAGCTGCAGGACTTGATAATATTGCGAAATTGAAAAATCAGCATATTTTGCTGCGTGGTTATAGAAGTGCTAAAATGATCTCATGACTCCTGGGAAAAATCAAGGAATGGCTCTTTGTATTGACATAATAACGTTCATTGATTTGAAAATTCAATTCGAAAAGTTATTCGATTGAGATTGCATTTTGATTGTTGTTTTCAATGTCTGTAAAAAATACCTGATGTTATCAGATGATATTTCGAGGAAAATATACTGCGCCCCCAATCGCAAGAATTTCATGATTACACGAATTCACGTGATTGAACATAAGAGGTTGCTTTCCGTATGTGTTCGCTTTCGGTTATTTGAAATTCCAATTCGCTAAAATGTTAAATTTAGATCGCAAGTATTTATGGATAACCTGCCCGCTACAGGACTTGGTAATATTGCAAAATTAGAAAATGAGCATATTTTGCTGCGCGGTTATAAAAGTACTAAAATAAATCCATGACCCCTCGAAAATATCAAGAAGTAGCTCTATATATTGACATTATAACGTTAATTGATTCAAAAATTCAATTCGCAGTGTTATTCTATTGAGATTGCATTTCGATTATTGTTTTTAATGACTCTAAAAAATACCTGATGTCTTTAAATGAAATTGCAGGGAAATCAAACTGCGCCTCAATCGCAAGAATCTAATGATCACTCTTATTTCTTTGATAGACGCGAATAAGTTGATTTCTGTATCTGTTCGCTGTCAGTAATGAATTATTCGGATTCGCTGAATGAAAAACTTCAGATTGCAATCATTAGCGAATAACCTGCTTGCTACAGGACTTGGTAATGTTGCAAAATTGGAAAATAAGATTAATTTTGCTGCGTGGTTATAAGAGTGCTGACATAAATTGATGACTTCTGAGAAAAATCAAGGAATAGGTCTATACCTTGACATCATAACGTTAATTAATTTAAAAATTAAATTCGAAAAGTTATTCTATTGAGATTGCATTTTGATTGTTTTTTTCAATGTCTGTAAGGAATACCTGATGTCTTCAGATTATATTTCAGGAAAAATCTACTGCGCCCCAATCGCAAGAATCTCATGATTACACGAATTCATGTGATAGAATATAATAGGTTGATTTCTGTCTCTGTTCGCATTCGGTTTTTTAAAATTTCAATTGACTAAACAGTTTAATTCAGATTGCATGTGTTCATGGATAACCTGCTCGCTGCAGGACTGGGTAATATTGTGAAATTGAAAAATCAGCATATTTTGCTGCGTGGTTATAAGAGTGCTGAAACAAATTCATGACTCCTGGGAAAAATCAAGGAGTAGCTCGATACCTTGACATAATAACGTTAATTGATTTGAAAATTCAATTCGAAAAGTTATTCGATTGAGATTGCATTTTGATTGTTGTTTTCAATGTCTGTAAAAAATACCTGATGTCATCAGATGATATTTCGAGGAAAATATACTGCGCCCCAATCACAAGAATTTCATGATTACACGAATTCACGTGATAGAATATAAGAGGTTGCTTTCCGTATCTATTCGCTTTCGGTTATTTTAAATTTTAATTCGCTGAATAGTTAAATTTAGATCGCAAGTATTCATGGATAACCTGCTCGCTACAGGACTTGGTAATATCGCAAAATCGAAAAATTAGCATATTTTGCTGCGTGGTTATAAAAGTGCTGACATAAATTCATGACTTCTGGTAAAAATCAAGGATTAGCTCTATACCTTGACATCATAACGTTATTTAATTAAAAAATTCAATTTGAAAAGTTATTTTATTGAGATTGCATTTTGATTGTTGTTTCCAATGTCTGTAAGAAATACCTGATGTCTTTAGCGGATATTTCGGGAAAAATATACTGCGCCTCAATCGCAAGCATCTCATGATTACACTAATTCACGTGATGGAATATAATAGGTGGATTTCTGTCTCTGTTCGCTTTCGGTTTTTTAAAATTTCAATTGGCTGCACAGTTCAATTCAGATCGCATGTATTTATGAATAACCTGTCCGCTACAGGACTTAGTAATATTGCAAAATTAAAAAATCAGCATATTTTGCTGCGTGGTTATAAAAGTGCTGAAACACATTCATGACTCCTGGGAAAAATCAAGGAGTAGCTCTATACCTTGACATGATAACGTTAATTGATTTGAAAATTTAATTCGAAAAGTTATTTTTTCGAGATTGCATTTTGATTGTTGTTTTCAATATCTGTAAGAAGTACCTGATGTCTTCAGATGATATTTCGTGAAAAATATACTGCGCCCCAATGGCAAGAATCTCATGATTACACGAATTCACGTGATAGAATATAATAGGTTGATTTCTGTCTCTGTTCGCTTTCGGTTTTTTAAAATTTCAATTGGCTGCACAGTTCAATTCAGATCGCATATATTTATGAATAACCTGCCCGCTACAGGACTTAGTAATATTGCAAAATTGAAATTAGCATATTTTGCTGCGCGGTTATAAGAGTGCTGAAACAAATTCATGACTCCTGGGAAAAATCAAGAAGTAGCTCTATACCTTGACATAATAACGTTAATTGATCTGAAAATTTAATTCGAAAAGTTATTTTTTCGAGATTGCATTTTGATTGTTGTTTTCAATGTCTGTAAGAAGTACCTGATGTCTTTAGCAGATATTTCGGGAAAAATATACTGCACCCCAATCGCAAGAATCTTATGATTACACGAATTCATGTAATAGAATATGAGAGGTTGATTTCTGTCTCTGTTCGCTTTCGGTTATTAAAAATTTCAATTCGCTGAATAGTTAAATTTAGATCGCAAGTATTCATGGATAACCTGCTCGCTACAGGACTTGGTAATATCGCAAAATTGAAAAATTTGCATATTTTGCTGCGTGGTTATAAAAGTGCTGACATAAATTCATGACTTCTGGGAAAAATCAAGGATTAGCTCTATACCTCGACATCATAACGTTAATTGATCTGAAAATTTAATTCGAAAAGTTATTTTATTGAGATTGCATTTTGATTGTTGTTTTCAATGTCTGTAAGAAGTACCTGATGTCTTTAGCAGATATTTCGGGAAAAATATACTGCGCCTCAATCGCAAGAATCTCAAGATTACACGAATTAATGTAATAGAATATGAGAGGTTGAATTCTGTCTCTGTTCGCTTTCGGTTTTTTAAAATTGTAATTGAATGAACAGTTCAATTTAGATCGCATGTATTAATGAATAACCTGCCCGCTACAGGACTTGGTAATATTGCAAAATTGGAAAATCAGCATATTTTGCTGCGTGGTTATAAAAGTGCTGAAACAAATTCATGACTCCTGGGAAAAATCAAGGAGTAGCTCTATACCTTGACATAATAACGTTTATTGTTTTGAAAATTCAAGCTGAAAAGTTATTCTATTGAGATTGCATTTTGATTGTTGTTTTCAATGTCTGTAAAAAATACCTGATGTCATCAGATGATATTTCGAGGCAAATATACTGCGCCCCAATCGCAAGAATTTCATGAATACACGAATTCACGTGATAGAACATAAGAGGTTGATTTCCGTATGTGTTCGCTTTCGGTTATTTGAAATTCCAATTCGCTTAAAAATGTTGAATTTAGATCGCAAGTATTTATGGATAACCTGCCCGCTACATGACTTGGTAATATTGCAAAACTAGATAATGAGCATATTTTGCTGCGCGGTTATAAAAGTAGTAAAATAAATCCATGACTCCTCGAAAATATCAAGGAGTAGCTCTATATATTGACATTATAACGTTAATTGATTCAAAAATTCAATTCGCAGAGTTATTCTATTGAGATTGCATTTCGATTATTGTTTTTAATGACTCTAAAAAATACCTGATGTCTTTAGATGAAATTGCAGGGAAATCAAACTGCGCCTCAATCGCAAGAATCTAATGATCACTCTTATTTCTTTGATAGACGAGAATGAGTTGATTTCTGTATCTGTTTGCTGTCGGTAATACATTATTCGGATTCGCTGAATGAAAAAATTCAGATTGCAATCATTCGCGAATAACCTGCTTGCTACAGGACTTGGTAATGTTGCAAAATTGGAAAATAAGTTTTATTTTGCCGCGCGGTTATGAGAGTGCTAACATAAATTTATGAATCCTGGGAAAAATCAAGGAGTAGCTCTAAATATTGACATTATAACGTTAATTGATTTGAAAATTCAATTCGAAAAGTTATTCTCTTGAGATAGCATTTTGATTGTTGTTTTCAATGTCTCAAAAAAATACCTGATGTCTTTAGATGATATTTCAGAGAAATTATGCTGCGCCTTAATCGCAAGAATCTGATGATTACACGAATTTCTTTGATAGAGTAGAATAGGTTGATTTCTGTTTATGTGCGCTTTCAGGTATTCATAATCTTAATTCGCTAGAAAAAAATATTTAGATCGCAATCATACGCAAATAATGTGCTTGATACAGGACTAGGTGATATTGCAAAATTGGAAAATGAGCATATTTTGCTGCGCGGTTACAAAAGTTGTAAAATAAATTCAATTCGCAAAGTAATTCTATTGACATTGCATTTTGATTGTTGTTTTTAATATCTCTAAAAAATATCTGATGTCTTTAGATGAAATTCCAGGGAAATTATACCGTGCCTCAATCGCAAAAATCTATTTATCACTCATTTCTTTGATAGACGAGAATAAGTTGATTTCTGTATCTGTTCGCTTTCAGTTATGCATAATCTTGATTCGCTGGAAAGAAATATTTTGATCGCAGCTATACGCGGATAATCTGCTTGGTACAGGACTAGGTAATATTGCAAAATTAAAAAATGTGCATATTTTGCTGCGCGGTTATAAGAGTGCTAAAATAAATTCATGCCTTCTAGGAAAAATCAAGAAATAGCTCTGTACCTTGACATAATAACGTTAATTGATTTGAAAATTCAATTCGTAAAGTTATTACATTGAGATTTCATTTTGATTGTTGTTTTCAATGTCTGTAAGAAATACCTGATGTCTTCAGAGGCTATTTCGGGAAAGATATACTGCGCCTCAATCGCAAGAATCTTATGATTACACTAATTCACGTGATAGAATATAATAGGTTGATTTCTGTCTCTGTTCGCATTCGGTTATTTAAAATTTCTATTCGCTGAATAGCTAAATTTTGATCGCAAGTATTCATGGATAACCTGCTAGCTCCAGGACTTGTTAATATCGAAAAATTGAAAAATTAGCATATTTTAGTGCGTGGTTATAAGAGTGCTGACCTAAATTTATGACTTCTGGGAAAAATCAAAGAATAGGTCTATACCTTGACATCATAACGTTAATTAATTTAAACATTCAATTCGAAAAGTTATTCTATTGAGATTGCATTTTGATTGTTTATTTCAATGTCTGTAAGGAATACCTGATGTCTTCAGATTATATTTCGGGAAAAATATACTGCGCCCCAATGGCAAGAATCTCATGATTACACGAATTCACGTGATAGAATATAATAGGTTGATTTCTGTCTCTGTTCGCTTTCGGTTTTTCAAAATTTCAATTGGCTGCACAGTTCAATTCAGATCGCATATATTTATGAATAACCTGCCCGCTACAGGACTTAGTAATATTGCAAAATTGAAATTAGCATATTTTGCTGCGTGGTTATAAGAGTGCTGAAACAAATTCATGACTCCTGGGAAAAATCAAGGAGTAGCTCTATACCTTGACATAATAACGTTAATTGATCTGAAAATTTAATTCGAAAAGTTATTTTTTCGAGATTGCATTTTGATTGTTGTTTTCAATGTCTGTAAGAAGTACCTGATGTCTTTAGCAGATATTTCGGGAAAAATATACTGCGCCCCAATCGCAAGAATCTTATGATTACACGAATTCATGTAATAGAATATGAGAGGTTGATTTCTGTCTCTGTTCGCTTTCGGTTATTAAAAATTTCAATTCGCTGAATAGTTAAATTTAGATCGCAAGTATTCATGGATAACCTGCTCGCTACAGGACTTGGTAAGATCGCAAAATTGAAAAATTAGCATATTTTGCTGCGTGGTTATAAGAGTGCTGACATAAATTCATGACTTCTGGGAAAAATCAAGGATTAGCTCTATACCTCGACATCATAACGTTAATTGATCTGAAAATTTAATTCGAAAAGTTATTTTATTGAGATTGCATTTTGATTGTTGTTTTCAATGTCTGTAAGAAGTACCTGATGTCTTTAGCAGATATTTCGGGAAAAATATACTGCGCCTCAATCGCAAGAATCCCAAGATTACACGAATTCATGTAATAGAATATGAGAGGTTGATTTCTGTCTCTGTTCGCTTTCGGTTATTTAAAATTGTAATTGACTGAACAGTTCAATTTAGATCGCATGTATTAATGAATAACCTGCCCGCTACAGGACTTGGTAATATTGCAAAATTGGAAAATCAGCATATTTTGCTGCGTGGTTATAAAAGTGCTGAAACAAATTCATGACTTCTGGGAAAAATCAAAGAATAGGTCTATACCTTGACATCATAACGTTAATTAATTTAAAAATTCAATTCGAAAAGTTATTCTATTGAGATTGCATTTTGATTGTTTTTTTCAATGTCTGTAAGGAATACCTGATGTCTTCAGATTATATTTCGGGAAAAATATACTGCGCCCCAATCGCAAGAATCTCATGATTACACGAATTCATGCGATAAAATATAATAGGTTGATTTCTGTCTGTTCGCTTTCGGTTTTTTGAAATTTCAATTGGCTGAACAGTTCGATTCAGATTACATGTGTTCATGGATAACCTGCTCGCTGCAGGACTAGGTAAGATTGTGAAATTGAAAAATCAGCATATTTTGCTGCGTGATCATAGTAGTGCTAAAATGATCTCGTGACTTCTGAGAAAAATCAAGAAATGGCTCTATATATTAACATAATAACGTTTATTGATTTGAAAATTCAATTCGAAAAGTTATTCTATTGGGATTGCATTTTGATTGATGTTTTCAATTTCTGTAAGAAATAACTGATGTCTTCAGATTATATTTCGGGAAAAATATACTGCGCCCCAATCGCAAGAATCTCATGATTACACGAATTCATGTGATAGAATATAATAGGTTGATTTCTGTCTGTTCGCTTTCGGTTTTTTAAAATTTCAATTAGCTGAACAGTTCAATTCAGATTGCATGTGTTCATGGATAACCTGCTCGCTGCAGGACTGGGTAATATTGCGAACTTGAAAAATTAGCATATTTTGCTGCGTGGTTATAGAAGTGCTAAAATAATCTCATGACTCCCGGGAAAAATCAAGGAATGGCTCTATATATTGACATAATAACGTTAATTGATTTGAAAATTCAATTCGAAAAGTTATTCTATTGAGATTGCATTTTGATTGTCTTTTTCAATGTCTCTGAGAAATACTTGATGTCTTCAGATGATATTTCGGGAAAAATATACTGCGCCCCAATCGCAAGAATCTTATGATTACACGAATTCACGTGATAGAATATAAGAGGTTGCTTTCCGTATCTATTCGCTTTCGGTTATTTGAAATTTTAATTCGCTGAATAGTTAAATTTAGATCGCAAGTATTCATGGATAATTTGCTCGCTACAGGACTTAGTTATATCGCAAAATTGAAAAATTAGCATATTTTGCTGCGTGGTTATAAAAGTGCTGACATAAATTCATGACTTCTGGTAAAAATCAAGGATTAGCTCCATACCTTGACATCATAACGTTAATTAAATAAAAAATTCAATTTGAAAAGTTATTTTATTGAGATTGCATTTTGATTGTTTTTTTCAATGTCTGTAAGGAATACCTGATGTCTTCAGATTATATTTCAGGAAAAATCTACTGCGCCCCAATCGCAAGAATCTCATGATTACACGAATTCATGTGATAGAATATAATAGGTTGATTTCTGTCTGTTCGCTTTCGGTTTTTTAAAATTTCAATTGGCTGAACAGTTCAATTCAGATTGCATGTGTTCATGGATAACCTGCTCGCTGCAGGACTGGGTAATATTGCGAACTTGAAAAATTAGCATATTTTGCTGCGTGGTTATAAAGGTGCTAAAATAATCTCATGACTCCCGGGAAAAATCAAGGAATGGCTCTATATATTGACATAATAACGTTAATTGATTTGAAAATTCAATTCGAAAAGTTATTCTATTGGGATTGCATTTTGATTGATGTTTTCAATTTCTGTAAGAAATAACTGATGTCTTCAGATTATATTTCGGGAAAAATATACTGCGCCCCAATCGCAAGAATCTCATGATTACACGAATTCATGTGATAGAATATAATAGGTTGATTTCTGTCTCTGTTCGCATTCGGTTATTTTAAATTTTAATTCGCTGAATAGTTAAATTTAGATCGCAAGTATTCATGGATAACCTGCTCGCTACAGGACTTAGTAATATCGCAAAATTGAAAAATTAGCATATTTTGCTGCGTGGTTATAAAAGTGCTGACATAAATTCATGACTTCTGGTAAAAATCAAGGATTAGCTCCATACCTTGACATCATAACGTTAATTAATTAAAAAATTCAATTTGAAAAGTTATTTTATTGAGATTGCATTTTGATTGTTGTTTCCAATGTCTGTAAGAAATACCTGATGTCATCAGATGATATTTCGAGGAAAATATACTGCGCCTGAATCGCAAGAATCTCATGATTACACTAATTCACGTGATAGAATATAATAGGTTGATTTCTGTCTCTGTTCGCTTTCGGTTTTTCAAAATTTCAATTGGCTGCACAGTTCAATTCAGATCGCATATATTTATGAATAACCTGCCCGCTACAGGACTTAGTAATATTGCAAAATTGAAATTAGCATATTTTGCTGCGTGGTTATAAGAGTGCTGAAACAAATTCATGACTCCTGGGAAAAATCAAGGAGTAGCTCTATACCTTGACATAATAACGTTAATTGATCTGAAAATTTAATTCGAAAAGTTATTTTTTCGAGATTGCATTTTGATTGTTGTTTTCAATGTCTGTAAGAAGTACCTGATGTCTTTAGCAGATATTTCGGGAAAAATATACTGCGCCCCAATCGCAAAAATGTTATGATTACACGAATTCATGTAATAGAATATGAGAGGTTGATTTCTGTCTCTGTTCGCTTTCGGTTATTAAAAATTTCAATTCGCTGAATAGTTAAATTTAGATCGCAAGTATTCATGGATAACCTGCTCGCTACAGGACTTGGTAATATCGCAAAATTGAAAAATTAGCATATTTTGCTGCGTGGTTATAAAAGTGCTGACATAAATTCATGACTTTTGGGAAAAATCAAGGATTAGCTCTATACCTTGACATCATAACGTTAATTAATTAAAAAATTCAATTCAAAAAGTTATTTTATTGAGATTGCATCTTGATTGTTGTTCACAATGTCTGTAAGAAATACCTGATGTCCTTAGCGCATATTTCGGGAAAAATATACTGCGCCTCAATCGCAAGCATCTCATGATTACACTAATTCACGTGATAGAATATAATAGGTTGATTTCTGTCTCTGTTTGCTTTCGGTTTTTTAAAATTTCAATTGGCTGCACAGTTCAATTCATATCGCATGTATTTATGAATAACCTGCCCGCTACAGGACTTAGTAATTCGGCAAAATTTAAAAATCAGCATATTTTGCTGCGTGGTTATAAGAGTGCTGAAACACATTCATGACTCCTGGGAAAAATCAAGGAATGGCTCTATATATTGACATAATAACGTTAACTGATTTGAAAATTCAATTTAAAAAACTATTCTATTGAGATTGCATTTTGATTGTTGTTTTTAATATCTCTAGTAAATATCTGATGTCTTTAGATGAAATTCCAGGGAAATTATACTGTGCCTCAATCGCAAAAATCTATTTATCACTAATTTCTTTGATAGACGAAAATAAGTTGATTTCTGTATCTGTTCGCTTTCAGTTATGCATAATTTTGATTCGCTGAAAAAAAATATTTTGATCGCAGCTATACGCGGATAATCTGCTTGGTACAGGACTAGGTAATATTGCAAAATTAAAAAATGTGCATATCTTGCTGCGCGGTTATAAGAGTGCTAAAATAAATTCATGCCTCCTAGGAAAAATCAAGAAATAGCTCTGTACCTTGACATAATAACGTTAATTGATTTGAAAATTCAATTCGAAAAGTTATTTCATTGAGATTTCATTTTGATTGTTGTTTTCAATGTCTGTAAGAAATACCTGATGTCTTCAGAGGCTATTTCGGGAAAGATATACTGCGCCTCAATCGCAAGAATCTTATAATTACACTAATTCACGTGATAGAATATAATAGGTTGATTTCTGTCTCTGTTCGCATTCGGTTATTTAAAATTTCTATTCGCCGAATAGCTAAATTTTGATCGCAAGTATTCATGGATAACCTGCTTGCTCCAGGACTTGTTAATATCGAAAAATTGAAAAATTAGCATATTTTGCTGCGTGGTTATAAGAGTGCTGACATAAATTTATGACTTCTGGGAAAAATCGAAGAATAGGTCTATACCTTGACATGATAACGTTAATTAATTTAAAAATTCAATTCGAAAAGTTATTCTATTGAGATTGCATTTTGATTGTTTTTTTCAATGTCTGTAAGGAATACCTGATGTCTTCAGATTATATTTCGGGAAAAATATACTGCGCCCCAATCCCAAGAATCTCATGATTACACGAATTCATGTGATAGAATATAATAGGTTGATTTCTGTCTGTTCGCTTTCGGTTTTTTAAAATTTCAATTGGCTGAACAGTTCGATTCAGATTACATGTGTTCATGGATAACCTGCTCGCTGCAGGACTGGGTAAGATTGTAAAATTGAAAAATCAGCATATTTCGCTGCGTGATCATAGTAGTGCTAAAATGATCTCATGACTTCTGAGAAAAATCAAGGAATGGCTCTATATATTGACATAATAACGTTAATTGATTTGAAAATTCAATTCGAAAAGTTATTCCATTGAGATTGCATTTTGATTGATGTTTTCAATTGCTGTAAGAAATACCTGATGTCTTCAGATTATATTTCGGGAAAAATATACTGCGCCTTAATCGCAAGAATCTCATGATTACACGAATTCATGTAATAGAATATGAGAGGTTGATTTCTGTCTCTGTTCGCTTTCGGTTTTATAAAATTTCAATTGGCTGAATAGTTCAATTTAGATCGCATGTATTCATGGATAACTTGCTTTCTGCAGGACTGGGTAATATTGTGAGATTAAAAAATAAGCATATTTTGCTGCGTGGTTACAAGAGTGCTGAAACAAATTCATGACTCCTGGGAAAAATCGAGAAGTAGCTCTATACCTTGACAGAATAACGTTAATTGATTTGAAAATTTAATTCGAAAAGTTATTTTATTGAGATTGGATTTTGATTGTTGTTTTCAATGTCTGTAAGAAGTACCTGATGTCTTTAGCGGATATTTCGGGAAAAATATACTGCGCCTCAATCGCAAGAATCTCATGATTACACGAATTCATGTAATAGAATATGAGAGGTTGATTTCTGTCTCTGTTCGCTTTCGGTTTTTGAAACTTTCAGTTCGCTGAATGGTTAAATTTAGATCGCATGTATTCATGGATAACCTGCTTGCTCCAGGACTTGGTAATATTGAAAAATTGAAAAATTAGCATATTTTGCTGCGTGGTTATAAGAGTGCTGACATAAATTGATGACTTCTGGGAAAAATCAAGGAATAGGTCTATACCTTGACATCATAACGTTAATAATTGAAAAATTCAATTCGAAAAGTTATTCTATTGAGATTGCATTTTGATTGTTTTTTTCAATGTCTGTAAGGAATACCTGATGTCATCAGATGATATTTCGAGGAAAATATACTGCGCCCCAATCGCAAGAATTTCATGATTACACGAATTCACGTGATTGAATATAAGAGGTTGATTTCCGTATCTATTCGCTTTCAGTTATTTAAAATTTTCATTCGCTAAATAGTTAAATTCAGATCGCAAGTATTTATGAATAACCTGCCCGCTACAGGACTTGGTAATATTGCAAGATTGAAAAATCAGCATATTTTGCTGCGTGGTTATAAGAGTGCTGAAACAAATTCATGACTCCTGGAAAAAATCAAGGAGTAGCTCTATACTTTGACATAATAACGTTAATTGATTTGAAAATTCATTTCCAAAAGTTATTTTATTGAAATTGCATTTTGATTGTTGTTTTCAATGTCTGTAAGGAATACCTGATGTCTTCAGATTATATTTCGGGAAAAATATACCGCGCCTTAATCGCAAGAATCTCATGATTACACTAATCCACGTGATAGAATATAATAGGTTGATTTCTGTCTCTGGTCACTTTCGGTTTTTTAAAATTTCAATTCGCTGAATAATTGAATTTAGATCGCATGTATTTATGAATAACCTGCTCGCTGCAGGACTTGGTAATATTGCGAAATTTAAAAATTACCATATTTTGCTGCGTGGTTATAAGAGTGCTGACATAAATTCATGACTTTTAGGAAAAATCAAGGAATAGCTCTATACTTTGACATAATAACGTTAATTAATTTAAAAATTCAATTAGAAAAGTTATTTTATTGAAATTGCATTTTGATTGTTGTTTTCAATGTCTGTAAGGAATACCTGATGTCTTCAGATTATATTTCGGGAAAAATATACTGCGCCTCAATCGCAAGAATCTCATGATTACACTAATTCATGTGATTGAATATAATAGGTTGATTTCTGTCTCTGTTCGCTTTCGGTTTTTAAAACTTTCAGTTCGCTGAATGGTTAAATTTAGATCGCATGTATTCATGAATAACCTGCTAGCTGCAGGACTTGATAATATTGCGAAATTGAAAAATCAGCATATTTTGCTGCGTGGTTATAGAAGTGCTAAAATGTTCTCATGACTCCTGGGAAAAATCAAGGAATGGCTCTATGTATTGACATAATAACGTTCATTGATTTGAAAATTCAATTCGAAAAGTTATTCGATTGAGATTGCATTTTGATTGTTGTTTTCAATGTCTGTAAAAAATACCTGACGTTATCAGATGATATTTCGAGGAAAATATACTGCCCCCCAATCGCAAGAATCTCATGATTACACGAATTCACGTGATAGAATATAATAGGTTGATTTCTGTCTCTATTCGCTTTCGGTTTTTTAAAATTTCAATTGGCTGAATAGCGCAATTTAGATCGCATGTATTCATGGATAGCCTGCTCGCTGCAGGACTGGGTAATATTGCAAAATTGAAAAATCAGCATATTTTGCTGCGTGGTTACAAGAGTGCTGAAACAAATTCATGACCCCTGGGAAAAATCGAGGAGTAGCTCCATACCTTGACATAATAACGTTAATTGATTTGAAAATTCAATTCGAAAAGTTATTCGATGGAGATTGCATTTTGATTGTTGTTTTCAATGTCTGTAAAAAATACCTGATGGCATCAGATGATATTTCAAGGAACATATACTGCGCCCTAATCGTAAGAATTTCATGATTACACGGATTCACGTGATAAAATATAAGAGGTTGCTTTCCGTATCTATTCGCTTTCGGTTATTTCAAATTTTAATTCGCTGAATAGTTAAATTTAGATCGCAAGTATTTATGGATAACCTGCCCGCTACAGGACTTGGTAATATTGCAAAATTGAAAAATCAGCATATTTTGCTGCGTGGTTACAAGAGTGCTGAAACAAATTAATGACCCCTGGGAAAAATCAAGGAGTAGCTCTATACCTTGACATAATAACGTTAATTGATTTGAAAATTCAATTCCAAAAGTTATTTTATTGAGATTGCATTTTGATTGTTGTTTTCAGTGTCTGTAAGAAATACCTGATGTCTGTAGCGGATATTTCGGGAAAAATATACTGCGCCCCAATCGCAAGAATCTCATGATTACACGAATTCATGTAATAGAATATGAAAGGTTGATTTCTGTCTCTGTTCGCTTTCGGTTATTAAAAATTTCAATTTTCTGAATAGTTAAATTTAGATCGCAAGTATTCATGGATTACCTGCTCGCTACAGGACTTGGTAATATCGCAAAATTGAAAAATTAGCATATTTTGCTGCGTGGTTATAAGAGTGCTGACATAAATTCATGACTTCTGGGAAAAATCAAGGATTAGCTCTATACCTTGACATCATAACGTTAATTAATTAAAAAATTCAATTCGAAAAGTTATTTTATTGAGATTGCATCTTGATTGTTCTTTCCAATGTCTGTAAGAAATACATAATATCTGCAGCGGATATTTCGGGAAAAATATACCGCGCCTCAATCGCAAGCATCTCATGATAACACTTATTCACGTGATAGAATATAATAGGTTGATTTATGTCTCTGTTCGCTTTCGGTTTTTTAAAATTTCAATTGGCTGCACAGTTCAATTCAGATCGCATGTATTAATGAATAACCTGCTCGCTACAGGACTTGGTAATATTGCAAAATTAAAAAATCATCATATTTTGCTGCGTGGTTATAAGAGTGCTGAAACACATTCATGACTCCTGGGAAAAATCATGGAATGGCTCTATATATTGACATAATAACGTTAACTGATTTAAAAATTCAATTTGAAAAACTATTCTATTGAGATTGCATTTTGATTGATGTTTTCAATTTCTGTGAGAAATACCTGATGTCATCAGATGACTTTTCGAGGAAAATATACTGCGCCCGAATCGCAAGAATCTCATGATTACACTCATTCACGTGATAGAATATAATAGGTCGATTTCTGTCTCTGTTCGCTTTCGGTTTTTTAAAATTTCAATTGGCTTAACAGTTCAATTTAGATCGCATGTAATAATGGATAACCTGCCCGCTACAGGACTTGGTAATATTGCAAAATTGGAAAATCAGCATATTTTGCGGCGTGGTTATAAGAGTGCTGAAACAAATTCATGACTCCTGGGAAAAATCAAGGAGTAGCTCTATACCTTGACATAATAACGTTAATTGATTTGAAAATTTAATTCGAAAAGTTATTTTATTGAGACTGCATTTTGATTGTTGTTTCCAATATCTGTAAGAAGTACCTGATGTCTTTAGCGGATATTTCAGGAAAAATATACTGCTCCTTAATCGCAAGAATCTCATGATTACACGAATTCATGTAATAGAATATGAGAGGTTGATTTCTGTCTCTGTTCGCTTTCGGTTTTTTAAAATTTCAATTGGCTGAACAGTTCAATTTAGATAGCATGTATTCATGAATGACTTGCTCGCTGCAGGACTGGGTAATATTGTGAGATTAAAAAATCAGCATATTTTGCTGCGTAGTTATAGGAGTGCAAAAATGATCTCATGACTCCTGGGAAAAATCAAGAAATGGCTCTATATATAGAGATCTAATAACGTTAATTAATTCCAAAATTTAATTCGAAAAGTTATTCGATTTAGATTGCATTTTGATTGTCTTTTTTAATGTGTGTAAGAATTACCTGATGTCTTCAGATGATATTTCGTGAAAAATATACTGCGCCCCAATCGCAAGAATCTCATGATTACACGAATTCACGTGATAGAATATAATAGGTTGATTTCTGTCTCTGTTCGCTTTCGGTTTTTTAAAATTTCAATTGGCTGAATAGTTCAATTTAGATCGCATGTATTCATGGATAGCCTGCTCGCTGCAGGACTGAGTAATATTGCGAAATTGAAAAATTAGCATATTTTGCTGCGTGGTTATAAGAGTGCTAAAATGATCTCATGACTCCTGGGAAAAATCAAGGAATGTCTCTATATATTGACATTATAACGTTATTTGATTTGAAAATTCAATTCGAAAAGTTATTCGATTGAGATTGCATTTTGATTGTTGTTTTCAATGTCTGTAAAAAATACCTGATGTCATCAGATGATATTTCGAGGAAAATATACTGCGCCCGAATCGCAAGAATCTCATGATTACACTCATTCACGTGATAGAATATAGTAGGTTGATTTCTGTCTCTGTTCGCTCTCGGTTTTTTAAAATTTTAATTGGCTGAACAGTTCAATTTAGATCGCATGTATTAATGGATAACCTGCCCGCTACAGGACTTGGTAATACTGCAAAATTGGAAAATCAGCATATTTTGCTGCGTGCTTATAAAAGTGCTGAAACAAATTCATGACTCCTGGAAAAAATCAAGGAGTAGCTCTATACCTTGACATAATAACGTTCATTGATTTGAAAATTCAAGCTGAAAAGTTATTCTATTGAGATTGCATTTTGATTGTTGTTTTCAATGTCTGTAAAAAATACCTGATGTCATCAGATGATATTTCGAGTAAAATATACTGCGCCCCAATCGCAAAAATTTCATGATTACATGAATTCACGTGATAGAACATAAGAGGTTGATTTCCGTATGTGTTCGCTTTCGGTTATTTGAAATTCCAATTCGCTAAAATGTTAAATTTAGATCGCACGTATTTATGGATAACCTGCTCGCTACAGGACTTGGTAATATTGCAAAATTAGAAAATGAGTATATTTTGCTGCGCGGTTATAAAAGTACTAAAATAAATCCATGACTCCTCGAAAATATCAAGGAGTAGCTCTATATATTGACATTATAACGTTAATTGATTCAAAAATTTAATTCGCAGAGTTATTCTATTGAGATTGCATTTCGATTATTGTTTTGAATGACTCTAAAAAATACCTGATGTCTTTAAATGAAATTGCAGGGAAATCAAACTGCGCCTCAATCGCAAGAATCTAATGATCACTCTTATTTCTTTGATAGACGAGAATAAGTTGATTTCTGTATCTGTTCGCTGTCAGTCATACATTATTCGGATTCGCTGAATGAAAAAATTCAGATTGCAATCATTCGCGAATAACCTGCTTGCTACAGGACTTGGTAATGTTGCAAAATTGGAAAATAAGATTTATTTTGCTGCGCGGTTATGAGAGTGCTAAAATGAATTTATGAATCCTGGGAAAAATCAAGGAGTGGCTCTAAATATTGACATTATAACGTTAATTGATTTGAAAATTCAATTCGAAAAGTTATTCTCTTGAGATAGCATTTTGATTGTTGTTTTCAATGTCTTAAAAAAATACTTGATGTCTTTAGATGATATTTCAAGGAAATTATGCTGCGCCTCAACCGCAAGAATCTGATGATTACACGAATTTCTTTGATAGAGTAGAATAGGTTGATTTCTGTTTTTGTGCGCTTTCAGGTATTCATAATCTTAATTCGCAAGAAAAAAAGATTTAGATCGCAATCATACGCAAATAATGTGCTTGATACAGGACTAGGTGATATTGCAAAATTGGAAAATGAGCATATTTTGTTGCGCGGTTACAAAAGTTGTAAAATAAATTCAATTCGCAAAGTACTTCTATTGAGATTGCATTTTGATTGTTGTTTTTAATATCTCTAAAAAATATCTGATGTCTTTAGATGAAATTCCAGGGAAATTATACCGTGCCTCAATCGCAAAAATCTATTTATCACTAATTTCTTTGATAGACGAGAATAAGTTGATTTCTGTATCTGTTCGCTTTCAGTTATGCATAATCTTGATTCGCTGAAAAGAAATATTTTGATCGCAGCTATACGCAGATAATCTGCTTGGTACAGGACTAGGTAATATTGCAAAATTAAAAAATGTACATATTTTGCTGCGCGGTTATAAAAGTGCTAAAATAAATACATGCCTCCTAGGAAAAATCAAGAAATAGCTCTGTACCTTGACATAATAACGTTAATTGATTTGAAAATTCAATTCGAAACGTTATTCTATTGCGATTGCATTTTGATTGTTGTTTTCAATGTCTCAAAAAAATACCTGATGTCTTTAGCGGATATTTCGGGAAAAATATACTGCGCCTCAATCGCAAGAATCTCATGATTACACTAATTCATGTGATAGAATATAATAGGTTGATTTCTGTCTCTGTTCGCTTTCGGTTTTTAAAACTTTCAATTCGCTGAATGGTTGAATTTAGATCGCATGTATTCATGAATAACCTGCTAGCTGCAGGACTTGATAATATTGCGAAATTGAAAAATCAGCATATTTTGCTGCGTGGTTATAGAAGTGCTAAAATGATCTCATGACTTCTGGGAAAAATCAAGGAATGGCTCTATGTATTGACATAATAACGTTCATTGATTTGAAAATTCAATTCGAAAAGTTATTCGATTGAGATTGCATTTTGATTGTTGTTTTCAATGTCTGTAAAAAATACCTGATGTTATCAGATGATATTTCGAGGAAAATATACTGCGCCCCAAATCGCAAGAATTTCATGATTACACGAATTCACGTGATTGAACATAAGAGGTTGCTTTCCGTATGTGTTCGCTTTCGGTTATTTGAAATTCCAATTCGCTAAAATGTCAAATTTAGATCGCAAGTATTTATGGATAACCTGCCCGCTACAGGACTTGGTAATATTGCAAAATTAGAAAATGAGCATATTTTGCTGCGCGGTTATAAAAGTACTAAAATAAATCCATGACTCCTCGAAAATATCAAGGAGTAGCTCTATATATTGACATTATAACGTTAATTGATTCAAAAATTCAATTCGCAGAGTTATTCTATTGAGATTGCATTTCGATTATTGTTTTTAATGACTCTAAAAAATACCTGATGTCTTTAGATGAAATTGCAGGGAAATCAAACTGCGCCTCAATCGCAAGAATCTAATGATCACTCTTATTTCTTTGATAGACGAGAATGAGTTGATTTCTGTATCTGTTTGCTGTCGGTAATACATTATTCGGATTCGCTGAATGAAAAAATTCAGATTGCAATCATTCGCGAATAACCTGCTTGCTACAGGACTTGGTAATGTTGCAAAATTGGAAAATAAGAATTATTTTGCTGCGCGGTTATGAGAGTGCTAAAATAAATTTATGAATCCTGGGAAAAATCAAGGAGTGGCTCTAACTATTGACATTATAACGTTAATTGATTTGAAAATTCGATTCGAAAAGTTATTCTCTTAAGATAGCATTTTGATTGTTGTTTTCAATGTCTCAAAAAAATACCTGATGCCTTTAGATGATATTTCAGGGAAATTATGCTGCGCCTCAACCGCAAGAATCTATTTATCACTAATTTCTTTGATAGACGAGAATAAGTTGATTTCTGTATCTGTTCGCTTTCAGTTATGCATAATCTTGATTCAGTGGAAAGAAATATTTTGATCGCAGCTATACGCGGATAATCTGCTTGGTACAGGACTAGGTAATATTGCAAAATTAAAAAATGTGCATATTTTGCTGCGCGGTTATAAGAGTACTAAAATAAATTCATGCCTCCTAGGAAAAATCAAGAAGAAGCTCTGTACCTTGACATAATAACGTTAATTGATTTGAAAATTCAATTCGAAAAGTTATTACATTGAGATTTCATTTTGATTGTTGTTTTCAATATCTGTAAGAAATACCTGATGTCTTCAGAGGCTATTTCGGGAAAGATATACTGCGCCTCAATCGCAAGAATCTTATGATTACACTAATTCACGTGATAGAATATAATAGGTTGATTTCTGTCTCTGTTCGCATTCGGTTATTTAAAATTTCTATTCGCTGAATAGCTAAATTTGGATCGCAAGTATTCATGGATAACCTGCTAGCTCCAGGACTTGTTAATATCGAAAAATTGAAAAATTAGCATATTTTGCTGCGTGGTTATAAGAGTGCTGACATAAATTTATGACTTCTGGGAAGAATCAAAGAATGGGTCTATACCTTGACATCATAACGATAATTAATTTAAAAATTCAATTCGAAAAGTTATTCTATTGAGATTGCATTTTGATTGTTTTTTTTCAATGTCTGTAAGGAATACCTGATGTCTTCAGATTATATTTCGGGAAAAATATACTGCGCCCCAATCGCAAGAATCTCATGATTACACGAATTCATGTGATAGAATATAATAGGTTAATCTGTCTGTTCGCTTTCGGTTTTTTAAAATTTCAATTGGCTGAACAGTTCGATTCAGATTACATGTGTTCATGGATGACCTGCTCGCTGCAGGACTGGGTAATATTGTGAGATTGAAAAATCAGCATATTTTGCTGCGTGGTTATGAGAGTGCTAAAATGATCTCATGACTCCTGGCCAAAATCAAGGAATGGCTCTATATATTGACATAATAACCTTAATTGATTTGAAAATTCAATTCGAAAAGTTATTCGATTAAGATTGCATTTTAATTGTCTTTTTCAATGTCTGTAAGAAATTCCTGATGACTTCAGATGATATTTCGGGAAAAATATACTGCGCCCCAATCGCAAGAATCTCATGATTACACGAATTCATGTGATAGAATATAATAGGTTAATCTGTCTGTTCGCTTTCGGTTTTTTAAAATTTCAATTGGCTGAACAGTTCAATTCAGATTGCATGTGTTCATGGATAACCTGCTTGCTGCAGGACTGGGTAATATTGCGAACTTGCAAAATTAGCATATTTTGCTGCGTGGTTATAGAAGTGCTAAAATAATCTCATGACTCCCGGGAAAAATCAAGAAATGGCTCTATATATTGACATAATAACGTTAATTGATTTGAAAATTCAATTCGAAAAGTTATTCTATTGAGATTGCATTTTGATTGTCTTTTTCAATGTCTCTAAGAAATACTTGATGTCTTCAGATGATATTTCGGGAAAAATATACTGCGCCCCAATCGCAAGAATCTTATGATTACACGAATTCACGTGATAGAATATAATAGGTTGATTTCTGTCTCTGTTCGCATTCGGTTATTTAAAATTTCTCTTCGCTGAATAGCTAAATTTTGATCGCAAGTATTCATGGATAACCTGCTTGCTCCAGGACTTGGTAATATCGAAAAATTGAAAAATTAGCATATTTTGCTGCGTGGTTATAAGAGTGCTGACATAATTTGATGACTTCTGGGAAAAATCAAGGAATAGGTCTATACCTTGACATCATAACGTTAATTAATTTAAAAATTCAATTCGAAAAGTTATTCTATTGAGATTGCATTTTGATTGTTCTTTTCAATGTCTGTAAGGAATACCTGATGTCTTCAGATTATATTTCAGGAAAAATCTACTGCGCCCCAATCGCAAGAATCTCATGATTACATGAATTCATGTGATAGAATATAATAGGTTGATTTTTGTCTCTGTTCGCTTTCGGTTTTTTAAAATTTCAATTGGCTAAACAGTTCAATTCAGATTGCATGTGTTCATGGATAACCTGCTCGCTGCAGGACTGGGTAATATTGTGAAATTGAAAAATCAGCATATTTTGCTGCGTGGTTATAAGAGTGCTGAAACAAATTCATGACTCCTGGGCAAAATCAAGGAATAGGTCTATTCCTTGACATAATAACGTTAATTGATTTGAAAATTCAATTCGAAAAGTTATTCGATTAAGATTGCATTTTGATTGTTGTTTTCTATGTCTGTAAAAAATACCTGATGTCATCAGATGATATTTCGAGGAAAATATACTGCGCCCTAATCGCAAGAATTTCATGATTACACGAATTCACGTGATAGAATATAAGAGGTTGCTTTCCGTATCTATTCGCTTTCGGTTATTTTAAATTTTAATTCGCTGAATAGTTAAATTTAGATCGCAAGTATTCATGGATAACCTGCTCGCTACAGGACTTGGTAATATCGCAAAATTGAAAAATTAGCATATTTTGCTGCGTGGTTATAAAAGTGCTGAAACACATTCATGACTCCTGGGAAAAATCAAGGAGTAGCTCTATACCTTGACATGATAACGTTAATTGATTTGAAAATTTAATTCGAAAAGTTATTTTTTCGAGATTGCATTTTGATTGTTGTTTTCAATATCTGTAAGAAGTACCTGATGTCTTCAGATGATATTTCGTGAAAAATATACTGCGCCCCAATCGCAAGAATCTCATGATTACACGAATTCACGTGATAGAATATAATAGGTTGATTTCTGTCTCTGTTCGCTTTCGGTTTTTCAAAATTTCAATTGGCTGCACAGTTCAATTCAGATCGCATATATTTATGAATAACCTGCCCGCTACAGGACTTAGTAATATTGCAAAATTGAAATTAGCATATTTTGCTGCGTGGTTATAAAAGTGCTGAAACAAATTCATGACTCCTGTGAAAAATCAAGGAGTAGCTCTATACCTTGACATAATAACGTTAATTGATCTGAAAATTTAATTCGAAAAGTTATTTTTTCGAGATTGCATTTTGATTGTTGTTTTCAATGTCTGTAAGAAGTACCCGATGTCTTTAGCAGATATTTCGGGAAAAATATACTGCGCCCCAATCGCAAGAATCTTATGATTACACGAATTCATGTAACAGAATATGAGAGGTTGATTTCTGTCTCTGTTCGCTTTCGGTTATTAAAAATTTCAATTCGCTGAATAGTTAAATTTAGATCGCAAGTATTCATGGATAACCTGCTCGCTACAGGACTTGGTAATATCGCAAAATTGAAAAATTAGCATATTTTGCTGTGTGGTTATAAAAGTGCTGACATAAATTCATGACTTCTGGGAAAAATCAAGGATTAGCTCTATACCTTGACATCATAACGTTAATTAATTAAAAAATTCAATTCAAAAAGTTATTTTATTGAGATTGCATCTTGATTGTTGTTTACAATGTCTGTAAGAAATACCTGATGTCTTTAGCGCATATTTCGGGAAAAATATACTGCGCCTCAATCGCAAGCATCTCATGATTACACTAATTCACGTGATAGAATATAATAGGTTGATTTCTGTCTCTGTTTGCTTTTGGTTTTTTAAAATTTCAATTGGCTGCACAGTTCAATTCATATCGCATGTATTTATGAATAACCTGCCCGCTACAGGCCTTAGTAATATGGCAAAATTAAAAAATCAGCATATTTTTCTGCGTGGTTATAAGAGTGCTGAAACTTATTCATGACTCCTGGGAAAAATCAAGGAATGGCTTTATATATTGACATAATAACGTTAACTGATTTGAAAATTCAATTTGAAAAACTATTCTATTGAGATTGCATTTTGATTCATGTTTTCAATTTCTGTAAGAAATACCTGATGTCATCAGATGATATTTCGAGGAAAATATGCTGCGCCTGAATCGCAAGAATCTCATGATTACACTAATTCACGTGATAGAATATAATAGGTTGATTTCTGTCTCTGTTCGCTTTCGGTTTTTTAAAATTTCAATTGGCTGAACAGGTCATTTAGATCGCATGTAATAATGGATAACCTGCCCGCTACAGGACTTGGTAATATTGCAAAATTGGAAAATCAGCATATTTTGCGGCGTGGTTATAAGAGTGCTGAAACAAATTCATGACTCCTGGGAAAAATCAAGGAGTAGCTCTATACCTTGACATAATAACGATAATTGATTTGAAAATTTAATTCGAAAAGTTATTTTATTGAGACTGCATTTTGATTGTTGTTTTCAATATCTGTAAGAAGTACCTGATGTCTTCAGCGGATATTTCGGGAAAAATATACTGCGCCTTAATCGCAAGAATCTCATGATTACACGAATTCATGTAATAGAATATAATAGGTTGATTTCTGTCTCTGTTCGCTTTCGGTTTTTTAAAATTTCAATTAGCTGAATAGTTCAATTTAGATCGCATGTATTCATGGATAGCCCGCTCGCTGCAGGACTGAGTAATATTGTGAAATTGAAAAATCAGCATATTTTGCTGCGTGATCATAGTAGTGCTAAAATGATCTCATGACTTCTGGGAAAAATCAAGGAATGTCTCTATACATTGACATAATAACGTTAATTGATTTGAAAATTCAATTCGAAAAGTTATTCGATTGAGATTACATTTCAATTGTTGTTTTCAATGTCTGTAAAAAATACCTGATGTCATCGGATGATATTTCGAGGAAAATATACTGTGCCCGAATCGCAAGAATCTCATGATTACACGAATTCACGTGATAGAACATAAGAGGTTGAGTTCCGTATGTGTTCGCTTTCGGTTATTTGAAATTCCAATTCGCTAAAATGTTAAATTTAGATCGCAAGTATTTATGGATAACCTGCTCGCTACAGAACTTGGTAATATTGCAAAATTAGAAAATGAGCATATTTTGCTGCGCGGTTATAAAAGTACTAAAATAAATCCATGACTCCTCGAAAATAACAAGGAGTAGCTCTATATATTGACATTATAACGTTAATTGATTCAAAAATTAAATTCGCAGAGTTATTCTATTGAGATTGCATTTCGATTATTGTTTTTAATGACTCTAAAAAATACCTGATGTCTTTAAATGAAATTGCAGGGAAATCAAACTGCGCCTCAATCGCACGAATCTAATAATCACACTTATTTCTTTGATAGACGAGAATAAGTTGATTTCTGTATCTGTTTGCTGTCAGTAATACATTATTCGGATTTGCTGAATGAAAAAATTCAGATTGCAATCATTCGCGAATAACCTACTTGCTACAGGACTTGGTAATGTTGCAAAATTGGAAAATAAGATTTATTTTGCTGCGCGGTTATGAGAGTGCTAAAATAAATTTATGAATCCTGGGAAAAATCAAGGAGTGGCTCTGAATATTGACATTATAACGTTAATTGATTTGAAAATTCAATTCGAAAAGTTATTCTCTTGAGATAGCATTTTGATTGTTGTTTTCAATGTCTCAAAAAAATACCTGATGTCTTTAGATGATATTTCAGGGAAATTATGCTGCGCCTCAACCGCAAGAATCTGATGATTACACGAATTTCTTTAATAGAGTAGAATAGGTTGATTTCTGTTTATGTGCGCTTTCAGGTATTCATAATCTTAATTCGCTAGAAAAAAATATTTAGATCGCAATCATACGCAAATAATGTGCTTGATACAGGACTAGGTGATATTGCAAAATTGGAAAATGAGCATATTTTGTTGCGCGGTTACAAAAGTTGTAAAATAAATTCAATTCGCAAAGTAATTCTATTGAGATTGCATTTTGATTGTTGTTTTTAATATCTCTAGTAAATATCTGATGTCTTTAGATGAAATTCCAGGGAAATTATACCGTGCCTCAATCGCAAAAATCTATTTATCACTAATTTCTTTGATAGACGAGAATAAGTTGATTTCTGTATCTGTTCGCTTTCAGTTATGCATAATTTTGATTCGCTGAAAAAAAATATTTTGATCGCAGCTATACGCGGATAATCTGCTTGGTACAGGACTAGGTAATATTGCAAAATTAAAAAATGTGCATATTTTGCTGCGCGGTTATAAGAGTGCTAAAATAAATTCGTGCCTCCTAGGAAAAATCAAGAAATAGCTCTGTACCTTGACATAATAACGTTAATTGATTTGAAAATTCAATTCGAAAAGTTATTCTATTGAGATTGCATTTGGATTGTTTTTTTCAATGTCTGTAAGGAATACCTGATGTCTTCAGATTATATTTCGGGGAAAATATACTGCGCCCCAATCGCAAGAATCTCATGATTACACGAATTCATGTGATAGAATATAATAGGTTGATTTCTGTCTGTTCGCTTTCGGTTTTTTAAAATTTCAATTGGCTGAACAGTTCGATTCAGATTACATGTGTTCATGGATAACCTGCTCGCTGCAGGACTATGTAAGATTGTGAAATTGAAAAATCAGCATATTTTGCTGCGTGATCATAGTAGTGCTAAAATGATCTCATGACTTCTGGGAAAAATCAAGGAATGGCTCTATATATTGACATAATAACGTTAATTGATTTGAAAATTCAATTCGAAAAGTTATTCCATTGAGACTGCATTTTGATTAATGTTTTCAATTTCTGTAAGAAATATCTGATGTCTTCAGATTATATTTCGGGAAAAATATACTGCGCCTTAATCGCAAGAATCTCATAATTACACGAATTCATGTGATAGAATATAATAGGTTGATTTCTGTTTGTTCGCTTTCGGTTTTTTAAAATTTCAATTGGCTGAACAGTTCAATTCAGATTGCATGTGTTCATGGATAATTTGCTCGCTGCAGGACTGGGTAATATTGCGAACTTGAAAAATTAGCATATTTTGCTGCGTGGTTATAGAAGTGCTAAAATAATCTCATGACTCCCGGGAAAAATCAAGGAATGGCTCTATATATTGACATAATAACGTTAATTGATTTGAAAATTCAATTCGAAAGGTTATTCTATTGAGATTGCATTTTGATTGTCTTTTTCAATGTCTCTAAGAAATACTTGATGTCTTCAGATGATATTTCGGGAAAAATATACTGCGCCCCAATCGCAAGAATCTTATGATTACACGAATTCACGTGATAGAATATAATAGGTTGATTTCTGTCTCTGTTCGCATTCGGTTATTTAAAATTTCTATTCGCTGAATAGCTCAATTTTGATCGCAAGTATTCATGGATAACCTGCTTGCTCCAGGACTTGGTTATATCGAAAAATTGAAAAATTAGCATATTTTGCTGCGTGGTTATAAGAGTGCTGAAACAAATTCATGACTCCTGGAAAAAATCAAGGAGTAGCTCTATACTTTGACATAATAACGTTAATTGATTTGAAAATTCATTTCCAAAAGTTATTTTATTGAAATTGCATTTTGATTGTTGTTTTCAATGTCTGTAAGAAATACCTGATGTCTTCAGATGCTATTTTGGGAAAAATATACTGCGCCTCAATCGCAATAATCTCATGATTACACTAATTCACGTGATAGAATAGAATACGTTGATTTCTGTCTCTGTTCGCTTTCGGTTATGAAGAATTTCAATTCGCTGAAAAGTTAAATTCAGATCGCATGTATTCATGGATAACCAGCCCACTGCAGGACTTGGTAATATTGCGAAATTGAAAAATGGGCATATTTTGCTGCGTGATTATATGAGTGCTAAAATGATCTCATGACCCCTGGGAAAAATCAAGGAATAGCTCTATACCTTTACATAATAACGTTAATTGATTTGAAAATTCAATTCGAAAAGTTATTCGATTGAGATTGCATTTTGATTGTTGTTTTCAATGTCTGTAAAAAATACCTGATGTAATCAGATGATATTTCGGGAGAAATATACTGCGCCTTAATCGCAAGAACCTCATGATTACACGAATTTACGTAATAGAATATTTGAGCTTGATTTCTGTATCTTTTCGCTTTCAGTGATTTAAAATTTCAATTCGCTGAATAGTTAAATTTAGATCGCATGTATTTATGGATAACTAGCTCGCTGCAGAACTTGGTAATATTGCAAAATTAATAAATCAGCATATTTTGCTAGGTGGTTATAAGAGTGCTGAAACAAATTTATGACTCCTGGGAAAAATCACGGAGTAGCTCTATACCTTGACATAATAACGGTAATTGATTTGAAAATTCAATTCCAAAAGTTATTTTATTGAGATTGCATTTTGATTGTTGTTGTCAATGTCTGTAAGAAGTACATGATGTTTTTAGCGGATATTTCGGGAAAAATATACTGCGCCCCAATCGCAAGAATCTCATGATTACACGAAAGCATGTAGTAGAATATGAGAGGTTGATTTCTGTCTCTGTTCGCTTTCGGTTATTGAAAATTTCAATTGGCTGCATAGTTCAATTTAGATCGCATGTATTCATGAATAACTTGCTCGCTGAAGGACTAGGTAATATTGTGAGATTAAAAAATCAGCATATTTTGCTGCGTGGTTATAGGAGTGCTAAAATGATCTCATGACTCCCGGGAAAAATCAAGGAATGGCTCTATATATTGTTATAATAACGTTCATTGATTTGAAAATTCATTTCGAAAAGTTATTCGATTGAGATTGCATTTTGATTGATGTATTCAATGTCTGTAAAAAATACATGATGTCATCAGATGATATTTCGAGGAAAATATACTGCGCCCGAATCGCAAGAATCTCATGATTACACGAATTCACGTGATAGAATATAAGAGGTTGATTTCCGTATCTGTTCGCTTTCGGTTATTTAAAATTTCAATTCGCTGTATAGTTAAATTTAGATCGCAAGTATTTATGGATAACCTGCCCGCTAGAGGACTTAGTAATATTGCAAAATTGAAATCAGCATATTTTGCTGCGTGGTTATAAGAGTGCTGAAACAAATTCATGACTCCTGGGAAAAATCAAGGAGTAGCTCTATACCTTGACATAATAACGTTAATTGATTTGAAAATTTAATTCGAAAAGTTATTTTATTGAGATTGCATTTTGATTGTTGTTTTCAATGTCTGTAAGAAGTACCTGATAACTTTAGCGGATTTATCGGGAAAAATATACTGCGCCTCAATCGCAAGAATCTCATGATTACACGAATTCATGTAATAGAATATGAGAGGTTGATGTCTGTCTCTGTTCGCTTTCGGTTTTTTAAAATTTCAATTGGCTAAATAGTTCAATTTAGATCGCATGTATTCATGGATAGCCTGCTCGCTGCAGGACTGGGTAATATTGCGAAATCGAAAAATTAGCATATTTAGCCGCGTGGTTATGAGAGTGCTAAATTGATCTCATGACTCCTGGGAAAAATCAAGGAATGGCTCTATATATTGACATAATAACCTTAATTCATTTGAAAATTCAATTCGAAAAGTTATTTTATTGAGATTGCATTTTGATTGTCTTTTTCAATGTCTGTAAGAAATACCTGATGTCTTCAGATGATATTTCGTGAAAAATATACTGCGCCCCAATCGCAAGAATCTCATGACTACACGAATTCACGTGATAGAATATAATAGGTTGATTTCTGTCTCTGTTCGCTTTCGGTTTTTTAAAATTTCAATTCGCTGAACAGTTCAATTTAGATCGCATGTCTTCATGAATAACTTGCTCGCTGAAGGACTAGGTAATATTGTGAGATTAAAAAATCAGCATATTTTGCTGCGTGGTTATAGGAGTGCTAAAATGATCTCATGACTCCCGGGAAAAATCAAGGAATAGCTCTATATATTGACATAATAGTGTTAACTGATTTGAAAATTCAATTCGAAAAGTTATTCGATTGAGATTGCATTTTGATTGTCTTTTTCAATGTCTGTAAAAAACACATGATGTCATCAGATGATATTTCGAGGAAAATATACTGCGCCCGAATCGCAAGAATCTCATGATTACACGAATTCACGTGATAGAATATAAGAGGTTGATTTCCGTATCTGTTCGCTTTCGGTTATTTAAAATTTCAATTCGCTGAATAGTTAAATTTAGATCGCAAGTTTCTATGGATAACCTGCCCGATAGAGGACTTAGTAATATTGCAAAATTGAAATCAGCATATTTTGTTGCGTGGTTATAAGAGTGCTGAAACAAATTCATGACTCCTGGGAAAAATCAAGGAGTAGCTCTATACCTTGACATAATAACGTTAATTGATTTGAAAATTTAATTCGAAAAGTTATTTTATTGAGATTGCATTTTGATTGTTGTTTTCAATGTCTGTAAGAAGTACCTGATGTCTATAGCGGATATTTCGGGAAAAATATACTCCGCCTCAATCGCAAGAATCTCATGATTACACGAATTCATGTAATAGAATATGAGAGGTTAATGTCTGTCTCTGTTCGCTTTCGGTTTTTTAAAACTTCAATTGGCTGCATAGTTCAATTTAGATCGCATGTATTCATGGATAGCCTGCTCCCTGCAGGACTGGGTAATATTGCGAAATCGAAAAATTAGCATATTTAGCTGTGTGGTTATGAGAGTGCTAAATTGATCTCATGACTCCTGGGAAAAATCAAGGAATGACTCTATATATTCACATAATAACCTTAATTGATTTGAAAATTCAATTCGAAAAGTAATTCGATTGAGATTGCATTTTGATTGTTGTTTTCAATGTCTGTTAAAAATACCTGATGTCATCAGATGATATTTCGAGGAAAATATACTGCGCCCTAATCGCAAGAATTTCATGATTACACGAATTCACGTGATAAAATATAATAGGTTGATTTCTGTCTCTGTTCGCATTCGGTTTTTTAAAATTTCAATTGGCTTAATAGTTCAATTTAGATCGCATGTATTCATGGATAGCCTGCTCGCTGCAACACTGGGTAATATTGCGAAATTGAAAAATTAGCATATTTTGCTGCGTGGTTATTAGAGTGCTAAAATGATCTCATGACTCCTGGGAAAAATCAAGGAATGGCTCTATATATTGACATAATAACTTTAATTGATTTGAAAATTTAATTCGAAAAGTTATTTTATTGAGATTGCATTTTAATTTACTTTTTCAATGTCTGTAAGAAATACCTGATGTCTTCAGATGATATTCCGTGAAAAATATACTGCGCCCCAATCGCAAGAATCTCATGATGAGACGAATTCACGTGATAGAATATAATAGGTTGATTTCTGTCTCTGTTCGATTTCGGTTTTTTAAAATTTCAATTCGCTGAACAGTTCAATTTAGATCGCATGTCTTCATGAATAACTTGCTCGCTGAAGGACTAGGTAATATTGTGAGATTAAAAAATCAGCATATTTTGCTGCGTGGTTATAGGAGTGCTAAAATGATCTCATGACTCCCGGGAAAAATCAAGGAATGGCTCTATATATTGTTATAATAACGTTCATTGATTTGAAAATTCATTTCGAAAAGTTATTCGATTGAGATTGCATTTTGATTGATGTATTCAATGTCTGTAAAAAATACATGATGTCATCAGATGATATTTCGAGGAAAATATACTGCGCCCGAATCGCAAGAATCTCATGATTACACGAATTCACGTGATAGAATATAAGAGGTTGATTTCCGTATCTGTTCGCTTTCGGTTATTTAAAATTTCAATTCGTTGTATAGTTAAATTTAGATCGCAAGTATTTATGGATAACGTGCCCGCTAGAGGACTTAGTAATATTGCAAAATTGAAATCAGCATATTTTGCTGCGTGGTTATAAGAGTGCTGAAACAAATTCATGACTCCTGGGAAAAATCAAGGAGTAGCTCTATACCTTGACATAATAACGTTAATTGATTTGAAAATTTAATTCGAAAAGTTATTTTATTGAGATTGCATTTTGATTGTTGTTTTCAATGTCTGTAAGAAGTACCTGATGTCTTTAGCGGATTTATCGGGAAAAATATACTGCGCCTCAATCGCAAGAATCTCATGATTACACGAATTCATGTAATAGAATATGAGAGGTTGATGTCTGTCTCTGTTCGCTTTCGGTTTTTTAAAATTTCAATTGGCTGCATAGTTCAATTGAGATCGCATGTATTCATGGATAGCCTGCTCGCTGCAGGACTGGGTAATATTGCGAAATCGAAAAATTAGCATATTGAGCCGCGTGGTTATGAGAGTGCTAAATTGATCTCATGACTCCTGGGAAAAATCAAGGAATGGCTCTATATATTGACATAATAACCTTAATTGATTTGAAAATTTAATTCGAAAAGTTATTTTATTGAGATTGCATTTTGATTGTCTTTTTCAATGTCTGTAAGAAATACCTGATGTCTTCAGATGATATTTCGTGAAAAATATACTGCGCCCCAATCGCAAGAATCTCATGACTACACGAATTCACGTGATAGAATATAATATGTTGATTTCTGTCTCTGTTCGCTTTCGGTTTTTTAAAATTTCAATTCGCTGAACAGTTCAATTTAGATCGCATGTCTTCCTGAATAACTTGCTCGCTGAAGGACTAGGTAATATTGTGAGATTAAAAAATCAGCATATTTTGCTGCGTGGTTATAGGAGTGCTAAAATGATCTCATGACTCCCGGGAAAAATCAAGGAATGGCTCTATATATTGACATAATAGTGTTAATTGATTTGAAAATTCAATTCGAAAAGTTATTCGATTGAGATTGCATTTTGATTGTCTTTTTCAATGTCTGTAAAAAACACATGATGTCATCAGATGATATTTCGAGGAAAATATACTGCGCCCGAATCGCAAGAATCTCATGATTACACGAATTCCCGTGATAGAATATAAGAGGTTGATTTCCGTATCTGTTCGCTTTTGGTTATTTAAAATTTTAATTCGCTGAATAGTTTAATTTAGATCGCAAGTATTTATGGATAACCTGCCCGCTACAGGACTTGATAATATTGCAAAATTGAAAACTCAGCATATTTTGCTGCGTGGTTACAAGAGTGATGAAACAAATTCATGACTCCTGGAAAAAATCAAGCAGTAGCTCTATACCTTGACATAATAACGTCAATTGATTTGAAAATTTAAATCGAAAAGTTATTTCATTGAGATTGCATTTTGATTGTTGTTTTTAATGTCTGTGAGAAGTACCTGATGTCTTTAGCGGAAATTTCGGGAAAAATATACTGCGCCTCAATCGCAAGAATCTCATGATTACACGAATTCATGTAATAGAATATGAGAGGTTGATTTCTGTCTCTGTTCGCTTTCGGTTTTTTAAAATTTCAATTGGCTGAATAGTTTAATTTAGATCGCATGTATTCATGAATAACCTGTTCGCTGCAGGACTGGGTAATATTGTAAGATTGAAAAATCAGCATATTTTGCTGCGTGGTTATGAGAGTGCTAAAATGATCTCATGACTCCTGGAAAAAATCAAGGTATGGCTCTATATATAGAGACCTAATAACGTTGATTGATTCCAAAATTTAATTCGAAAAGTCATTCTATTGAGATTGCATATTGATTGTCTTTTTCAATGTCTGTAAGAAATACCTGATGTCTTTAGATTATATTTCGTGAAAAATATACTGCCCCCCAATCGCAAAAATCTCATGATTACACGAATTCACGTGATAGAATATAATAGGTTGATTTCTGTCTCTGTTCACTTTCGGTTTTTTTAAAATTTCAATTGGCTGAATAGTTTAATTAAGATCGCATGTATTCATGGATAGCCTGCTCGCTGCAGGACTGGGTAATATTGCGAAATTGAAAAATTAGCATATTTTGCTGCGTGGTTTAGGAGTGCTAAAATGATCTCATGACTCCTGGGAAAAATCAAGGAATGGCTCTATATATTAACATAATAACGTTAACTGATTTTAAAATTCAATTTGAAAAACTATTCTATTGAGATTGCATTTTGATTGATGTTCTCAATGTCTGTAAGAAATACCCGATGTCTTCAGAATATTTCGGGAAAAATATACTGCGCCCGAATCGCAAGAATCTCATGATTACACGAATTCACGTGATAGAATATAATTGGTTGATGTCTGTCTCTGTTCGCTTTCGGTTTTCTAAAATTTCAATTGACTGAATAGTTTAATTTAGATCGCATGTATTCATGGATAGCCTGCTCGCTGCAGAACTGAGTAATATTGCGAAATTGAAAAATCAGCGTATTTTGCTGCGTGGTTATAGAAGTGCTAAAATGATCTCATGACTCCCGGGAAAAATCAAGGAATGGCTCTATATATTGTCATAAAAACGTTCATTGATTTGAAAATTCATTTCGTAAAGTTATTCGATTGAGATTGCATTTTGATTGTTGTTTTCAATGTCTGTAAAAAACACATTATGTCATCAGATGATATTTCGAGGAAAATATACTGCGCCCGAATCGCAAGAATCTCATGAGTACACGAATTCACGTGATAGAATATAAGAGGTTGATTTCCGTATCTGTTCGCTTTCGGTTATTTAAAATTTCAATTCGCTGAATAGTTCAATTTAGATCGCATGTCTTCATGAATAACTTGCTCGCTGCAGGACTGGATAATATTGTGAGATTAAAAAATCAGCATTTTTTGCTGCGTGGTTATAGGAGTGCTAAAATGATCTCATGACTCCCGGGGAAAATCAAGGAATGGCTCTATGTATTGACATAATAACGTTAATTGATTTGAAAATTCAGTTAGAAAAACTATTCTATTGAGATTGCATTTTGATTGTTGTTTTCAATGTCTGTAAAAAATACCTGATGTCATCGGATGATATTTCGATGAAAATATACTGCGCCCGAATCGCAAGAATCTCATGATTACACGAATGCACGTGATAGAATATAAGATGTTGATTTCCGTATCTGTTCGCTTTCGGTTATTTAAAATTTCAATTCGCTGAATAGTTAAATTTAGATCGCAAGTATTTATGGATAACCTGCCCGCTAGAGGACTTAGTAATATTGCAAAATTGAAATCAGCATATTTTGCTGCGTGGTTATAAGAGTGCTGAAACAAATTCATGACTCCTGGGAAAAATCAAGGAGTAGCTCTATACCTTGACATAATAACGTTAATTGAGTTCAAAATTTAATTCGAAAAGTTATTTTATTGAGATTGCATTTTGATTGTTGTTTTCAATGTCTGTAAGAAGTACCTGATGTCTTTAGCGGATATTTCGGGAAAAATATACTGCGCCTCAATCGCAAGAATCTCATGATTACACGAATTCATGTAATAGAATATGAGAGGTTGATTTCCGTATCTATGCGCTTTCGGTTTTTTAATATTTCAATTGGCTGCATAGTTCACTTTAGATCGCATGTATTCATGGATAGCCTGCTCGCTGCAGGACTGGGTAATATTGCGAAATCGAAAAATTAGCATATTTAGCTGCGTGGTTATGAGAGTGCTAAATTGATCTCATGACTCCTGGGAAAAATCAGGGAATGGCTCTATATATTGACATAATAACCTTAATTGATTTGAAAATTATATTCGAAAAGTTATTCGATTGAGATTGCATTTTGATTGTTGTTTTCAATGTCTGTAAAAAATACCTGATGTCATCAGATGATATTTCGTGAAAAATATACTGCGCTCCAATCGCAAGAATCTCATGACTACACGAATTCACGTGATAGAATATGATAGGTTGATTTCTGTCTCTGTTCGCTTTCGGTTTTTTAAAATTTCAATTCGCTGAACAGTTCAATTTAGATCGCATGTCTTCATGAATAACTTGCTCGCTGAAGGATCAGGTAATATTGTGAGATTAAAAAAACAGCATATTTTGCTGCGTGGTTATAGGAGTGCTAAAATGATCTCATGACTCCCGGGAAAAATTAAGGAATGGCTCTATATATTGACATAATAACGTTAATTGATTTGAAAATTCAATTCGAAAAGTTATTCAATTGAGATTGCATTTTGATTGTCTTTTTCAATGTCTGTAAAAAACACATGATGTCATCAGATGATATTTCGAGGAAAATATACTGCGCCCGAATCGCAAGAATCTCATGATTACACGAATTCCCGTGATAGAATATGAGAAGTTCATTTCTGTCTTTGTTCGCTTTCGGTTTTTTGAAATTTCAATTGGCTGAATAGTTCAATTTAGATCGCATGTATTCATGGATAGCCTGCTCGCTGCAGGACTGTGTAATATTGCGAAATTGAAAAATCAGCATATTTCGCTGCGAGGTTATAGGAGTGCTAAAATGATCTCACGACTCCCGGGGAAAATCAAGGAATGGCTCTATATATTGACATAATAACGTTAATTGATCTAAAAATTCAATTCGAAAAGTTATTCGATTGAGATTGCATTTTGATTGTTGTTTTCAATGTCTGTATAAAATACCTGATGTCTTCAGATGATATTTCGTGAATAATATACTGCCCCCCAATCGCAAGAATCTCATGATTACACGAATTCACGTGATAGAATATAATAGGTTAATTTCTGTCTCTGTTCGCTTTCGGTTTTTTTAAAATTTCAATTGGCTGAATAGTTCAATTAAGATCGCATGTATTCATGGATAGCCTGCTCGCTGCAGGACTGGGTAATGTTGCGAAATTGAAAAATTAGCATATTTTGCTGCGTGGTTTAGGAGTGCTAAAATGATCTCATGAATCTCGGGGAAAATCAAGGAATGGCTCTATATATTGCCATAATAACGTTCATTGATTTGAAAATTCATTTCGAAAAGTTATTCGATTGAGATTGCATTTTGATTGTTGTATTCAATGTCTGTAAAAAATGAATGATGTCATCAGATGATATTTCGAGGAAAATATACTGCGCCCGAATCGCAAGTATCTCATGATTACACGAATTCACGTGATAGAATATGAGAGGTTGATTTCCGTGTATGTTCGCTTTCGGTTATTTAAAATTTCAATTCGCTGAATAGTTAAATATAGATCGCAAGTATTTCTGGATAACCTGCCCGCTAGAGGACTTAGTAATATTGCAAAATTGAAATCAGCATATTTTGCTGCGTGGTTATAAGAGTGCTGAAACAAATTCATGACTCCTGGGAAAAATCAAGGAGTAGCTCATACCTTGACATAAGAACGTTAATTGATTTGAAAATTTAATTCGAAAAGTTATTTTATTGAGATTGCATTTTGATTGTTGTTTTCAATGTCTGTAAGAAGTACCTGATGTCTTTAGCGGATATTTCGGGAAAAATATACTGCGCCTCAATCGCAAGAATCTCATGATTACACGAATTCATGTAATAGAATATGAGAGGTTGATGTCTGTCTCTGTTAGCTTTCGGTTTTCTAAAATTTCAATTGGCTGCATAGTTGAATTTAGATCGCATGTATTAATGGATAGCCTGCTCGCTGCAGGACTGGGTAATATTGCGAAATCGAAAAATTAGCATATTTAGCTGCGTGGTTATGAGAGTGCTAAATTGATCTCATGACTCCTGGGAAAAATCAAGGAATGGCTCTATATATTGACATAATAACCTCAATTAATTTGAAAATTTAATTCGAAAAGTTATTTTTATGAGATTGCATTTTGATTGTCTTTTTCAATGTCTGTAAGAAATACCTGATGTCTTCAGATGATATTTCGTGAAAAATATACTGCGCCCCAATCGCAAGAATCTCATGATTACACGAATTCACGTAATAGAATATAATAGGTTGATTTCTGTCTCTGTTCGCTTTCGGTTTTTTAAAATTTCAATTCGCTGAACAGTTTAATTTAGATCGCATGTCTTCATGAATAAATTGATCGCTGCAGGACTGGATAATATTGTGAGATTAAAAAATCAGCATTTTTTGCTGCGTGGTTATAGGAGTGCTAAAATGATCTCATGACTCCCCGGGAAAATCAAGGAATGGCTCTATATATTGACATAATAACCTTAATTGATTTGAAAATTCAGTTCGAAAAGTTATTCGATTGAGATTGCATTTTGATTGTTGTTTTCAATGTCTGTAAAAAATACCTGATGTCTTCAGATGATATTTCGTGAAAAATATACTGCCCCCCAATCGCAAGAATCTCATGATTACACGAATTCACGTAATAGAATATGAGAGGTTGATTTCTGTCTCTGTTCGCTTTCGGTTTTTTAAAATTTTAATTGGCTAAATAGTTCTATTTAGATCGCATGTATTTACGGATAACCTGCTCGCTGCAGGACTGGGTAATATTGTGATATTAAAAAATCAGCATATTTTGCTGCGTGGTTATAGGAGTTCTAAAATGATCTCATGACTCCTGGGAAAAATCAAGGAATGGCTCTATATATTGACATAATAAACTTAATTGACTCCAAAATTTTATTCGAAAAGTTTTTCTATTGAGATCGCATTTTGATTGTCTTTTTCAATGTCTGTAAGAAATACCTGATGTCTTCAGATGATATTTCGGGAAAAATATACTGCTCCCCAATCGCAAGAATCTCATGATTACACGAATTCATGTGATTGAATATAATAGGTTGATGTCTGTCTCTGTTCGCTTTCGGTTTTTCAAAATTTCAATTGGCTGAATAGTATAATTAAGATCGCATGTATTCATGGATAGCCTGCTCGCTGCAGGACTGGGTAATATCGCGAAATTGAAAAATTAGCATATTTTGCTGCGTGGTTTAGGAGTGCTAAAATGATCTCATGACTCTCGGGGAAAATCAAGGAATGGCTCTATATATTGACAAAATAACGTTAACTGATTTGAAAATTCAATTTGAAAAACTGTTCTATTGAGATTGCATTTTGATTGATGTTTTCAATGTCTGTAAGAAATACCTGATGTCTTCAGATGATATTTCGGGAAAAATATACTGCGCCCCAATCGCAAGAATCTCATGATTACACGAATTCACGTAATAGAATATTATTGGTTGATGTCTGTCTCTGTTCGCTTTCGGTTTTCTAAAATTTCAATTGACTGAATAGTTTAATTTAGACCGCATGTATTCATAGATAGCTGGCTAGCTGCAGGACTTGGTAATATTGAAAAATTGAAAAATTAGCATATTTTGCTGCGTGGTTATAAGAGTGCTGACATAAATTGATGACTCCTGGGAAAAATCACGGAATGGCTCTATATATTGCCATAATAACGTTCATTGATTTGAAAATTTATTTCGAAAAGTTATTCGATTGAGATTGCATTTTGATTGTTGTATTCAATGTCTGTAAAAAATACATGATGTCATCAGATGATATTTCGAGGAAAATATACTCTGCCCGAATCGCAAGTATCTCATGATTACACGAATGCACGTGATAGAATATAAGAGGTCGATTTCCGTATCTGTTCGATTTCGGTTATTTAAAATTTCAATTCGCTGAATAGTTAAATTTAGATCGCAAGTATTTATGGATAACCTGCCCGCTAGAGGACTTAGTAATATTGCAAAATTGAAAACTCAGCATATTTTGCTGCGTGGTTATAAGAGTGCTGAAACAAATTCATGACTCCTGGGAAAAATCAAGGAGTAGCTCTTACCTTGACATAATAACGTTCATTGATTTGAAAATTTAATTCGAAAAGTTATTTTATTGAGATTGCATTTTAATTGTTGTTTCCATGTCTGTAACAAGTACCTGATGTCTTTATCGGATATTTCGGGAAAAATATACTGCGCCTCAATCGCAAGAATCTCATGATTACACGAACTCACGTGATAGAATATGAGAGGTTGAAGTCTTTCTCTGTTCGCTTTCGGTTTTTTAAAATTTCAATTGGCTGCATAGTTCAATTTAGATCGCATGTATTAATGGATAGCCTGCTCGCTGCAGGACTGAGTAATATTGCGAAATCGAAAAATTAGCATATTTAGCTGCGTGGTTATGAGAGTGCTAAATTGATCTCATGACTCCTGGGAAAAATCAAGGAATGGCTCTATATATTGACATAATAAACTTAATTAATTTGAAAATTCAATTCGAAAAGTTATTCGATTGAGATTGCATTTTGATTGTTGTTTTCAATGTCTGTAAAAAATACCTGATGTCATCAGATGATATTTCGAGGAAAATATACTGCGCCCTAATCGCAAGAATTTCATGATTACACGAATTCACGTGATAGAATATAATAGGTTGATTTCTGTCTCTGTTCGCTTTCGGTTTTTTAAAATTTCAATTATCTTAATAGTTCAATTTAGATCGCATGTCTTAATGGATAGCCTGCTCGCTGCAGGACTGGGTAATATTGCGAAATTGAAAAATTAGCATATTTTGCTGCGTGCTTATGAGAGTGCTAAAATGATCTCATGACTCCTGGGAAAAATCAAGGAATGGCTCTATATATTCACATAATAACCTTAATTGATTTGAAAATTCAATTCGAAAAGTTATTCGATTGAAATTGCATTTTGGTTGTTGTTTTCAATGTCTGTAAAAAATACCTGATGTCATCAGATGATATTTCGAGGAAAATATACAGCGCCCTAATCGCAAGAATTTCATGATTACACGAATTCACGTGATAAAATATAATAGGTTGATTTCTGTCTCTGTTCGCTTTCGGTTTTTTAAAATTTCGAATGGCTTAATAGTTCAATTTAGATCGCATGTATTCATGGAGAGCCTGCTCGCTGCAGGACTGGGTAATATTGCGAAATTGAAAAATTAGCTTATTTTGCTGCGTGGTTATGAGAGTGCTAAAATGATCTCATGACTCCCGGGGAAAATCAAGGAATGGCTCTATATATTGACATAATAACGTTAATTGATTTGAAAATTCAATTCGAAAAGTTATTCGATTGAGATTGCATTTTGATTGTCTTTTTCAATGTCTGTAAAAAACACATGATGTCATCAGATGATATTTCGAGGAAAATATACTGCGACCGAATCGCAAGAATCTCATGATTACACGAATTCACGTGATAGAATATAAGAGGTTGATTTCCGTATCTGTTCGCTTTTGGTTATTTAAAATTTTAATTCGCTGAATAGTTCAATTTAGATCGCAAGTATTTATGGATAACCTGCCCGCTACAGGACTTGGTAATATTGCAAAATTGAAAACTCAGCATATTTTGCTGCGGGGTTACAAGAGTGATGAAACAAATTCATGACTCCTGGAAAAAATCAAGCAGTAGCTCTTACCTTGACATAATAACGTCAATTGATTTGAAAATTTAAATCGAAAAGTTATTTCATTGAGATTGCATTTTGATTGTTGTTTTCAATGTCTGTAAGAAGTACCTGATGTCTTTAGCGGAAATTTCGGGAAAAATATAATGCGCCTCAATCGCAAGAATCTCATGATTACACGAATTCATGTAATAGAATATGAGAGGTTGATTTCTGTCTCTGTTCGCTTTCGGTTTTTTGAAATTTCAATTGGCTGAACAGTTCAATTTAGATCGCATGTATTTATGAATAACTTGCTCGCTGCAGGACTAGATAATATTGTGAGATTAAAAAATCAGAATATTTTGCTGTGTGGTTATAGGAGTGCTAAAATGATCTCATGACTCCTGGGGAAAATCAAGGAATGGCTCTATATATAGACCTAATAACGTTAATTGATTCCAAAATTTAATTCGAAAAGTTATTCTATTGAGATTGCATTTTGATTGATTTTTTCAATGTCTGTAAGAAATACCTAATGTCTTCAGATGATATTTCGTGAAAAATATACTGCGCCCCAATCGCAAGAATCTCATAATTACACGAATTCACGTAATAGAATATGAGAGGTTGATTTCTGTCTCCGTTCGCTTTCGGTTTTTTAAAATTTCAATTGGCTGAATAGTTTAATTTAGATCGCATGTATTCATGAATAACCTGCTCTCTGCAGGACTGGGTAATATTGTGAGATTGAAAAATCAGCATATTTTGCTGTGTGGTTATAGAAGTGCTAAAATGATCTCATGACTCCTGGGAAAAATCAAGGAATGGCTCTATATATAGACCTAATAACGTTAATTGATTCCAAAATTTAATTCGAAAAGTTATTCTATTGAGATTGCATTTTGATTGATTTTTTCAATGTCTTTAAGAAATACCTAATGTCTTCAGATAATATTTCGGGAAAATCATACTGCGCCCCAATCGCAAGAATCTCATAATTACACGAATTCACGTAATAGAATATGAGAGGTTGATTTCTGTCTCTGTTCGCTTTCGGTTTTTTAAAATTTCAATTGGCTGAATAGTTTAATTTAGATCGCATGTATTCATGAATAACCTGCTCGCTGCAGGACTGGGTAATATTGTGAGATTGAAAAATCAGCATATTTTAATGCGTGGTTATGAGAGTGCTAAAATGATCTCATGACTCTCGGGAAAAATCAAGGAATGGCTCTATATATTGACATAATAACTTTCATTGATTTGAAAATTCATTTCGTAAAGTTATTCGATTGAGATTGCATTTTGATTGTTGTTTTCAATGTCTGTAAAAAACACATGATGTCATCAGATGATATTTCGAGGAAAATATACTGCGCCCGAATCGCAAGAATCTCATGATTACACGAATTCACGTGATAGAATATAAGAGGTTGATTTCCGTATCTGTTCGCTTTCGGTTATTTAAAATTTCAATTCGCTGAATAGTTAAATTTAGATCGCAAGTTTCTATGGATAACCTGCCCGCTAGAGGACTTAGTAATATTGCAAAATTGAAATCAGCATATTTTGCTGCGTGGTTATAAGAGTGCTGAAACAAATTCATGACTCCTGGGAAAAATCAAGGAGTAGCTCTATACCTTGACATAATAACGTTAATTGATTTGAAAATTTAATTCGAAAAGTTATTTTATTGAGATTGCATTTTGATTGTTGTTTTCAATGTCTGTAAGAAGTACCTGATGTCTATAGCGGATATTTCGGGAAAAATATACTCCGCCTTAATCGCAAGAATCTCATGATTACACGAATTCATGTAATAGAATATGAGAGGTGAATGTCTGTCTCTGTTCGCTTTCGGTTTTTTAAAATTTCAATTAGCTGCATAGTTCAATTTAGATCGCATGTATTCATGGATAGCCTGCTCCCTGCAGGACTGGGTAATATTGCGAAATCGAAAAATCAGCATATTTAGCTGTGTGGTTATGAGAGTGCTAAATTGATCTCATGACTCCTGGGAAAAATCAAGGAATGACTCTATATATTCACATAATAACCTTAATTGATTTGAAAATTCAATTCGAAAAGTAATTCGATTGAGATTGCATTTTGATTGTTGTTTTCAATGTCTGTTAAAAATACCTGATGTCATCAGATGATATTTCGAGGAAAATATACTGCGCCCTAATCGCAAGAATTTCATGATTACACGAATTCACGTGATAAAATATAATAGGTTGATTTTTGTCTCTGTTCGCATTCGGTTTTTTAAAATTTCAATTGGCTTAATAGTTCAATTTAGATCACATGTATTCATGGATAGCCTGCTCGCTGCAGGACTGGGTAATATTGCGAAATTGAAAAATTAGCATATTTTGCTGCGTGGTTATGAGAGTGCTAAAATGATCTCATGACTCCTGGGAAAAATCAAGGAATGGCTCTATATATTGACATAATAACTTTAATTGATTTGAAAATTTAATTCGAAAAGTTATTTTATTGAGATTGCATTTTAATTTACTTTTTCAATGTCTGTAAGAAATACCTGATGTCTTCAGATGATATTCCGTGAAAAATATACTGCGCCCCAATCGCAAGAATCTCATGATGACACGAATTCACGTGATAGAATATAATAGGTTGATTTCTGTCTCTGTTCGCTTTCGGTTTTTTAAAATTTCAATTCGCTGAACAGTTCAATTTAGATCGCATGTCTTCATGAATTACTTGCTCGCTGAAGGACTAGGTAATATTGTGAGATTAAAAAATCAGCATATTTTGCTGCGTGGTTATAGGAGTGCTAAAATGATCTCATGACTCCCGGGAAAAATCAAGGAATGGCTCTATATATTGTTATAATAACGTTCATTGATTTGAAAATTCATTTCGAAAAGTTATTCGATTGAGATTGCATTTTGATTGATGTATTCAATGTCTGTAAAAAATACATGATGTCATCAGATGATATTTCGAGGAAAATATACTGCGCCCGAATCGCAAGAATCTCATGATTACACGAATTCACGTGATAGAATATAAGAGGTTGATTTCCGTATCTGTTCGCTTTCGGTTATTTAAAATTTCAATTCGCTGTATAGTTAAATTTAGATCGCAACTATTTATGGATAACCTGCCCGCTAGAGGACTTAGTAATATTGCAAAATTGAAATCAGCATATTTTGCTGCGTGGTTATAAGAGTGCTGAAACAAATTCATGACTCCTGGGAAAAATCAAGGAGTAGCTCTATACCTTGACATAATAACGTTAATTGATTTGAAAATTTAATTCGAAAAGTTATTTTATTGAGATTGCAATTTGATTGTTGTTTTCAATGTCTGTGAGAAGTACCTGATGTCTTTAGCGGATATTTCGGGAAAAATATACTGCGCCTCAATCGCAAGAATCTCATGATTACACGAATTCATGTAACAGAATATGAGAGGTTGATGTCTGTCTCTGTTCGCTTTCGGTTTTTTAAAATTTCAATTGGCTGCCTAGTTCAATTTAGATCGCATGTATTCATGGATAGCCTGCTCGCTGCAGGACTGGGTAATATTGCGAAATCGAAAAATTAGCATATTTAGCCGCGTGGTTATGAGAGTGCTAAATTGATCTCATGACTCCTGGAAAAAATCAAGCAGTAGCTCTATACCTTGACATAATTACGTCAATTGATTTGAAAATTTAAATCGAAAAGTTATTTCATTGAGATTGCATTTTGATTGTTGTTTTCAATGTCTGTAAGAAGTACCTGATGTCTTTAGCGGAAATTTCGGGAAAAATATACTGCGCCTCAATCGCAAGAATCTCATGATTACACGAATTCATGTAATAGAATATGAGAGGTTGATTTCTGTCTCTGTTCACTTTCGGTTTTTTAAAATTTCAATTGGCTGAACAGTTCAATTTAGATCGCATGTATTTATGAATAACTTGCTCGCTGCAGGACTGGGTAATATTGTGAGATTAAAAAATCAGAATATTTTGCTGTGTGGTTATAGGAGTGCTAAAATGATCTCATGACTTCTGTGAAAAATCAAGGAATGGCTCTATATATAGACCTAATAACGTTAATTGATTCCAAAATTTAATTCGAAAAGTTATTCTATTGAGATTGCATTTTGATTGATTTTTTCAATGTCTGTAAGAAATACCTAATGTCTTCAGATGATATTTCGGGAAAAATATACTGCGCCCAAATCGCAAGCATCTCATAATTACACGAATTCACGTAATAGAATATGAGAGGTTGATTTCTGTCTCTGTTCGCTTTCAGTTTTTTAAAATTTCAATTGGCTAAATAGTTTAATTTAGATCGCATGTATTTATGAACAATCTGCTCGCTGCAGGACTGGGTAATATTGTGAGATTGAAAAATCAGCATATTTTGCTGCGTGGTTATGAGAGTGCTAAAATGATCTCATGACTCCTGGAAAAAATCAAGGTATGGCTCTATATATAGAGACCTAATAACGTTGATTGATTCCAAAATTTAATTCGAAAAGTCATTCTATTGAGATTGCTTATTGATTGTCTTTTTCAATGTCTGTAAGAAATACCTGATGTCTTTAGATTATATTTCGTGAAAAATATACTGCCCCCCAATCGCAAGAATCTCATGATTACACGAATTCACGTGATAGAATATAATAGGTTGATTTCTGTCTCTGTTCACTTTCGGTTTTTTTAAAATTTCAATTGGCTGAATAGTTTAATTAAGATCGCATGTATTCAAGGATAGCCTTCTCGCTGCAGGACTGGGTAATATTGCGAAATTGAAAAATTAGCATATTTTGCTGCGTGGTTTAGGAGTGCTAAAATGATCTCATGACTCCTGGGAAAAATCAAGGAATGGCTCTATGTATTAACATAATAACGTTAACTGATTTGAAAATTCAATTTGAAAAACTATTCTATTGAGATTGCATTATGATTGATGTTCTCAATGTCTGTAAAAAATACCCGATGTCTTCAGAATACTTCGGGAAAAATATACTGCGCCTGAATCGCAAGAATCTCATGATTACACGAATTCACGTAATAGAATATAATTGGTTGATGTCTGTCTCTGTTCGCTTTCGGTTTTCTAAAATTTCAATTGACTGAATAGTTTAATTTAGATCGCATGTATTCATGGATAGCCTGCTCGCTGCAGAACTGAGTAATATTGCGAAGTTGAAAAATCAGCGTATTTTGCTGCGTGGTTATAGAAGTGCTAAAATGATCTCATGACTCCCGGGAAAAATCAAGGAATGGCTCTATATATTGTCATAATAACGTTCATTGATTTGAAAATTCATTTCGTAAAGTTATTCTATTGAGATTGCATTTTGATTGATGTTCTCAATGTCTGTAAGAAATACCCGATGTCTTCAGAATATTTTGTGAAAAATATACTGCGCCCGAATCGCAAGAATCTCATGAGTACACGAATTCACGTGATAGAATATAAGAGGTTGATTTCCGTATCTGTTCGCTTTCGGTTATTTAAAATTTCAATTCGCTGAATAGTTCAATTTAGATCGCATGTCTTCATGAATAACTTGCTCGCTGCAGGACTGGATAATATTGTGAGATTAAAAAATCAGCATTTTTTGCTGCGTGGTTATAGGAGTGCTAAAATGATCTCATGACTCCCGGGGAAAATCAAGGAATGGCTCTATATATTGACATAATAACGTTAATTGATTTGAAAATTCAGTTAGAAAAACTATTCTATTGAGATTGCATTTTGATTGTTGTTTTCAATGTCTGTAAAAAATACCTGATGTCATCGGATGATATTTCGATGAAAATATACTGCGCCCGAATCGCAAGAATCTCATGATTTCACGAATGCACGTGATAGAATATAAGATGTTGATTTCCGTATCTGTTCGCTTTCGGTTATTTAAAATTTCAATTCGCTGAATAGTTAAATTTAGATCGCAAGTATTTATGGATAACCTGCCCGCTACAGGACTAAGTAATATTGCAAAATTGAAATCAGCATATTTTGCTGCGTGGTTATAAGATCGCTGAAACAAATTCATGACTCCTGGGAAAAATCAAGGAGTAGCTCTATACCTTGACATAATAACGTTAATTGAGTTGAAAATTTAATTCGAAAAGTTATTTTATTGAGATTGCATTTTGATTGTTGTTTTCAATGTCTGTAAGAAGTACCTGATGTCTTTAGCGGATATTTCGGGAAAAATATACTGCGCCTCAATCGCAAGAATCTCATGATTACACGAATTCATGTAATAGAATATGAGAGGTTGATTTCCGTATCTATTCGCTTTCGGTTTTTTAATATTTCAATTGGCTGCATAGTTCACTTTAGATCGCATGTATTCATGGATAGCTTGCTCGCTGCAGGACTGGGTAATATTGCGAAATCGAAAAATCAGCATATTTTGCTGCGTGGTTATAGGAGTGCTAAAATGATCTCATGACTCCCGGGAAAAATTAAGGAATGGCTCTATATATTGACATAATAACGTTAATTGATTTGAAAATTCAATTCGAAAAGTTATTCAATTGAGATTGCATTTTGATTGTCTTTTTCAATGTCTGTAAAAAACACATGATGTCATCAGATGATATTTCGAGGAAAATATACTGCGCCCGAATCGCAAGAATCTCATGATTACACGAATTCCCGTGATAGAATATGAGAGGTTGATTTCTGTCTCTGTTCGCTTTCGGTTTTTTGAAATTTCAATTGGCTGAATAGTTTAATTTAGATCGCATGTATTCATGGATAGCCTGCTCGCTGCAGGACTGTGTAATATTGCGAAATTGAAAAATCAGCATATTTTGCTGCGAGGTTATAGGAGTGCTAAAATGATCTCACGACTCCCGGGGAAAATCAAGGAATGGCTCTATATATTGACATAATAACGTTAATTGATCTAAAAATTTAATTCGAAAAGTTATTCGATTGAGATTGCATTTTGATTGTTGTTTTCAATGTCTGTATAAAATACCTGATGTCTTCAGATGATATTTCGTGAATAATATACTGCCCCCTAATCGCAAGAATCTCATGATTACACGAATTCACGTGATAGAATATAATAGGTTAATTTCTGTCTCTGTTCGCTTTCGGTTTTTTTAAAATTTCAATTGGCTGAATAGTTCAATTAAGATCGCATGTATTCATGGATAGCCTGCTCGCTGCAGGAATGGGTAATATTGCGAAATTGAAAAATTAGCATATTTTGCTGCGTGGTTTAGGAGTGCTAAAATGATCTCATGACTCTCGGGGAAAATCAAGGAATGGCTCTATATATTGACATAATAACGTTAACTGATTTGAAAATTCAATTTGAAAAACTATTCTATTGAGATTGCATTTTGATTGATGTTTTCAATGTCTGTAAGAAATACCTGATGTCTTCAGATGATATTTCGGGAAAAAGATACTGCGCCCCAATCGCAAGAATCTCATGATTACACGAATTCACGTGATAGAATATTATTGGTTGATGTCTGTCTCTGTTCGCTTCCGGTTTTCTAAAATTTCAATTGGCTGAATAGTTTAATTTAGACCGCATGTATTCATAGATAGCCGGCTCGCTGCAGGACTGGGTAATATTGCGAAATTGAAAAATTAGCATATTTTGCTGCGTGGTTTAGGAGTGCTAAAATGATCTCATGACTTCTGGGAAAAATCAAGGAATGGCTCTATATATTGCCATAATAACGTTCATTGATTTGAAAATTCATTTCGAAAAGTTATTCGATTGAGATTGCATTTTGATTGTTGTATTCAATGTCTGTAAAAAATACATGATGTCATCAGATGATATTTCGAGGAAAATATACTGCGCCCGAATCGCAAGTATCTCATGATTACACGAATTCACGTGATAGAATATAATAGGTTAATTATTGTCTCTGTTCGCTTTCGGTTTTTTAAAATTCCAATTCGCTGAATAGTAAAATTTAGATCGCATGTATTCATGAGTAACCTGCTCGCTGCAGGACTTAGTAATATTGCAAAATTGAAAAATCAGCACATTTTGCTGCGTGGTTATAAGAGTGCTCAAATGATCTCATGACTCCTGGAAATAATCAAGGAATGGCTCTATACCTTGACATAATAACGTTAATTGATTTGAAAATTCAATACCAAAAGTTATTTTATTGGGATTGCATTTTAATTGTTGTTTTCAATGTCTGTAAAAAATACCTGATGTCATCAGATGATATTTCGAGAAAAATGTACTGCGCCCTAATCGCAAGAATTTCATGATTACACGAATTCACGTGATAGAATATAATAGTTTGATTTCTGTCTCTGTTCGCTTTCGGTTTTTTAAAATTTCAATTGGCTGAATAGTTCAATTTGGGTCGCATGTATTCATGGATAGCCTGCTCGCTGCAGGACTGGGTAATATTGCGAAATTGAAAAATTAGCATATTTTGCTGCGTGGTTATGAGAGTGCTTAAATGATCTCATGACTCCTGGGAAAAATCAAGGAATGGCTCTATATATTGACATAATAACCTTAATTGATTCGAAAATTCAATTCGAAAAGTTATTCGATTGAGATTGCATTTTGATTGTCTTTTTCAATGTCTGTAAGAAGTACCTGATGTCTTTAGCGGATATTTCGGGAAAAATATACTGCGCCACAATCGCAAGAATCTCATGATTACACGAATTCATGTAATAGAATATGAGAGGTTAATTTCTTTCTCTGTTTGCTTTCAGTTTTTTAAAATTTCAATTCGCTGAACAGTTCAATTTAGATCGCATGAATTCATGAATAACTTGCTCGCTGCAGGACTGGGTAATATTGTGAGATCAAAAAATCAGCATATTTTGCTGCGTGGTTATAGGAGTGCTAAAATGATCTTATGACTCCTGGGAAAAATCAAGGAATGGCTCTATATATTGACATAATAACGTTAACTGATTTGAAAATTCAATTTGAAAAACTATTCTATTGAGATTGCATTTTGATTGATGTTTTCAATGTCTGTAAGAAATACCTGATGTCTTCAGATGATATTTCGGGAAAAATATACTGCGCCTCAATCGCAAGAATCTCATGATTACACGAATTCACGTGATAGAATATAAGAGGTTGATTTCCGTATCTGTTCGCTTTCGGTTATTGAAAATTTCAATTCGCTGAATAGATTAATTTAGATCGCAAGTATTTATGGATAACCTACCCGCTACAAAACTTGATAATATTGCAAAATTGAAAAATCAGCATATTTTGCTGCGTGGTTACAAAAGTGCTGAAACAAATTCATGACTCCTGGGAAAAATCAAGGAGTAGTTCTATACCTCGACATAATAACGTTAATTGATTTGAAAATTCAATACCAAAAGTTATTTTATTGAGATTGCATTTTGATTGTTGTTTTCAGTGTCTGTAAGAAATACCTGATGTCTTTATCGGATATTTCGGGAAAAATATACTGCGCCCCAATCGCAAGAATCTCATGATTACACGAATTCATGTAATAGAATATGAGAGGTTGATTTCTGTCTCTGTTCGTTTTCGGTTATTGAAAATTTCAATTCGCTGAATAGTTAAATTTAGATCGCAAGTATTCATGGATAACCTACCCGCTACAGGACTTGGTAATATTGCAAAATTGATAAATCAGAATATTTTGCTGCGTGGTTACAAGAGTGCTGAAACAAATTCATGACTCCTGGGAAAAATCAAGGAGTAGCTCTATACTTTGACATAATAACGTTAATTGATTTGAAAATTTGATTCGAAAAGTTATTTTATTGAGATTGCATTTTGATTGTTGTTTTCAGTGTCTGTAAGAAGTACCTGATGTCTTTAGCGGATATTTCGGGTAAAATATACTGCGCCTCAATCGCAAGAATCTCATGATTACACGAATTCATGTAATAGAATATGAGAGGTTGATTTCTGTCTCTGTTCGCTTTCGGTTTTTTAAAATCTCAATTGGCTAAATAGTTCAATTTAGATCGCATGTATTCATGGATAACCTGCTCGCTGCATGACTGGGTAATATTGTGAGATTGAAAAATCAGCATATTTTGCTGCGTGGTTATAGGAGTGCCAAAATGATCTTATCACTCCTGTTAAAAATCAGGGAATGGCTCTATATATTGACATAATAACGTTTACTGATTCAAAAATTCAATTTGAAAAACTATTCTATTGAGATTGCATTTTGATTGATGTTTTCAATTTCTGTAAGAAATACCTGATGTCTTCAGATGATATTTCGGGAAAAATATACTGCGCCGTAATCGCAAGAATTTCATGATTACACGAATTCACGTGATAGAATATAATAGGTTGATGTCTGTCTCTGTTCGCTTTCGGTTTTCTAAATTTTTATTCGCTGAATAGTTCAATTTGGATCGCATGTTCTCATGGATAACCTGCTCGCTGCATGACTGGGTAATATTGTGAGATTGAAAAATCAGCATATTTTGCTGCGTGGTTATAGGAGTGCTAAAATGATCACATGACTCCTGTGAAAAATCAGGGAATGGCTCTATATATTGACATAATAACGTTAACTGATTTAAAAATTCAATTTGAAAAACTATTCTATTGAGATTGCATTTTGATTGATGTTTTCAATTTTTGTAAGAAATACCTGTTGTCTTCAGATGATATTTCGGGAAAAATATACTGCGCCGTTATCGCAAGAATTTCATGATTACACGAATTCACGTGATAGAATATAATAGGTTGATTTCTGTCTCTGTTCGCTTTCGGTTTTTTAAAATTTCAATTGGCTGGATAGTTCAATTTAGATCGCATGTATTCATGGATAGCCTGCTCGCTGCAGGACTGGGTAATATTGCGAAATTGAAAAATTAGCATATTTTGCTGCGTGGTTATAAGTGTGCTAAAATGATTTCATGACTCCTGGGAAAAATCAAGGAATGGCTCTATACCTTGACATAATAACGTTAATTGATTTGAAAATTCAATACCAAAAGTTATTTTATTGAGATTGCATTTTGATTGTTGTTTCCAGTGTCTGTAAGAAATACCTGATGTCTTTAGCGGATATTTCTGGAAAAATATACTGCGCCCCAATCGCAAGAATCTCATGATTACACGAATTCATGTAATAGAATATGAGAGGTTGATTTCCCTCTCTGTTTGCTTTCTGTTTTTTAAAATTTCAATTGGCTGAACAGTTCAATTTAGATCGCATGTATTCATGAATAACTTGCTCGCTGCAGGACTGGGTAATATTGTGAGATTAAAAAATCAGCATATTTTGCTGCGTGGTTATAGGGGTGCTAAAATGATCTGATGACTCCTAGGAAAAATCAAGGAATAGCTCTTTATATTGTCATAATAACGTTAACTGATTGAAAAATTCAATTTGAAAAACTATTCTATTGAGGTTGCATTTTGATTGATGTTTTCAATTTCTGTAAGAAATACCTGATGTCTTCAGATGATATTTCGTGAAAAATATACTGCGCCCTAATCGGAAGAATTTCATGATTACACGAATTCACGTGATAGAATATAATAGGTTAATGTCTGTATCTGTTCGCTTCCGGTTTTCTAAAATTTTAATTGGCTGAATAGTTCAATTTAGATCGTATGTATTCATGAAAAGCCTGCTCGCTGCAGGACTGAGTAATATTGCAAAATTGAAAAATTAGCATATTTTGCTGCGTGGTTAGAGCAGTGCTGACATGAATTCATGACTTCTGGAAAAAATCAAGGAGTAGCTCTATACCTTGACATAATAACGTTAATTGATTCCAAAATTTAATTCGAAAAGTTAATTTATTGAGATTGCATTTTGATTGTCTTTTTCAATGTCTGTAAGAAATACCCGATGCCTTCAGATGATATTTCGTGAAAAATATACTGCGCCTCAATCGCAAGAATCTCATGAACACACGAATTCACGTGATAGAATATAAGAGGTTGATTGCCGTATCTGTTTGCTTTCGGTTATTTAAAATTTCAATTCGCCAAATAGTTAAATTCAGATCGCAAGTATTTATGGATAACCTACCCGCTACTGGACTTGGTAATATTGCAAAATTGAAAAATTAGCATATTTTGCTGCGTGGTTATAAGAGTGCTGAAACAAATTCATGACTCCTGGGAAAAACCAAGGAGTAGCTCTATGCCTTGACATAATAACCTTAATTGATTTGAAAATTCAATTCGAAAAGTTATTCGATTGATATTGCATTTTGATTGTTTTTTTCAATGTCTGTAAAAAATACCTGATGTCATCAGATGATATTTCGAGGAAAATATACTGCGCCCCAATCGCAAGAATTTCATGATTACACGAATTCACGTGATAGAATATAATAGGTTGATTTCTGTCTCTGTTCGCTTCCGGTTTTTTAAAATTTCAATTGGCTGAATAGTTCAATTAAGATCGCATGTATTTATGGATAGCCTTCTCGCTGCAGGACTGGGTAATATAGCGAAATTGAAAAATTAGCATATTTTGCTGCCTGGTTATAGGAGTGCTAAAATGATCTCATGACTCCCGGGGAAAATCAAGGAATGGCTCTATATATTGACATAATAACGTTAATTGATTTGAAACTTCAATTCGAAAAGTTATTCGATTGAGATTGCATTTTGATTTTTGTTTTCAGTGTCTGTTAGAAATACCTGATGTCTTTAGCGGATATTTCAGGAAAAATATACTGCGCCCCAATTGCAAGAATCTCATGATTACACGAATTCATGTAATAGAATATGAGAGGTTGATTTCTGTCTCTGTTCGCTTTCGGTTATTGAAAATTTCAATTCGCTGAATAGTTAAATTTAGATCGCAAGTATTCGTGGATAACCTGCTCGCTACCGGACTTGGTAATATTGCAAAATTGAAAAATCAGCATATTTTGCCTTGTGGTTACAAGAGTGCTGGAACAAATTCATGACTCCTGGGAAAAATCAAGGAGTAGCTCTATACCTTGACATAATAACGTTAATTGATTTGAAAATTCAATACCAAAAGTTATTTCATTGAGATTGCATTTTGATTGTTGTTTCCAATGTCTGTAAGAAATACCTGATGTCTTAAGCGGATATTTCGGAAAAAATATACTGCGCCTCAATCGCAAGCATCTCATGAATACACTAATTCACGTGATAGAATATAATAGGTTGATTTCTGTATCTGTTCGCTTTCGGTTTTTTAAAATTTCAATTAGCTGGATAGTTCAATTTAGATCGCAAGTATTCATGGATAACCTGCCCGCTACAGAACTTGGTAATATTGCAAAATTGAAAAATCAGCATATTTTGCTGCGTGGTTACAAGAGTGCTGAAACAAATTCATGACTCTTGGGAAAAATCAAGGAGTAGCTCTATACCTTGACATAATAACGTTAATTGATTTGAAAATTCAATTCGAAAAGTTATTTTATTGAGATTGCATTTTGATTGTTGTTTTCAATGTCTGTAAGAAGTACCTGATGTCTTTAGCGGATATTTCGGGTAAAATATACTGCGCCTCAATCGCAAGAATCTCATGATTACACGAATTCATGTAATAGAATATGAGAGGTTGATTTCTGTCTCTGTTCGCTTTCGGTTTTTTAAAATTTCAATTGGCTGAACAGTTCAATTTAGATCGCATGTATTCATAAAAAACTTGCTCGCTGCAGGACTGGGTAATATTGTGAGATCAAAAAATCAGCATATTTAGCTGCGTGGTTATAGGAGTGCTAAAATGATCTCATGACTCCTGGGAAAAATCAAGGAATGGATCCATATATTGACATAAAAACGTTAACTGATTTGAAAATTCAATTTGAAAAACTATTCTATTGAGATTGCATTTTGATTGATGTTTTCAATGTCTGTAAGAAATACCTGATGTCTTCAGATGATATTTCGGGAAAAATATACTGCGCCCCAATCGCAAGAATCTCATGATTACACGAATTCACGTGATAGAATATAATAGGTTGATGTCTGTCTCTGTTCGCTTTCGGTTTTCTAAAATTTCAATTGGCTGAATAGTTGAATTTAGATCGCATGTATTTATGGATAGCCTGCTCGCTGCAGGACTGGGTAATATTGTGAAATTGAAAAATTAGCATATTTTGCTGCGTGGTTATAGAAGTGCTAAAATGATCTCATGACTCCCGGGGAAAATCAAGGAATTGCTCTATATATTGACATTATAACGTTAATTGATTTAAAAATTCAATTCGAAAAGTTATTCGATTGAGATTGCATTTTGATTGTTGTTTTCAATGTCTGTAAAGAATACCTGATGTCATCAGATGATATTTCGAGGAAGATATACTGCGCCCCAATCGCAAGAATTTCATGATAACACGAATTCACGTGATAGAATATAAGAGGTTGATTTCCGTATCTATTCGCTTTCGGTTATTCAAAATTTCAATTCGCTGAATAGTGTAATTTAGATCGCAAGTATTTATGGATAACCTGCCCGCTACAGGACTTGGTAATATTGCAAAATTGAAAACTCAGCATATTTTGCTGCGTGGTTACAAGAGTGCTGAAACAAATTCATGACTCCTGGGAAAAATCAAGGAGTAGCTCTTTACCTTGACATAATAACGTTAATTGATTTGAAAATTTAATTCGAAAAGTTATTTTATTGAGATTGCATTTTGATTGTTGTTTTCAATGTCGGTAAGAAGTACCTGATGTCTTTAGCGGATATTTCAGGAAAAATATACTGCGCCTCAATCGCAAGAATCTCATGATTACACGAATTCATGTAATAGAATATGAAAGGTCGATTTCTGTCTCTGTTCGCTTTCGGTTTTTTAAAATTTCAATTAGCTGTATAGTTCGATTTAGATCGCATGTATTCATGCATAACCTGCTCGCTGCAGGACTGGGTAATATTGTGAGATTGATAAATCAGCATATTTTGCTGCGTGATTATGAGAGTGCTAAAATGATCTCATGACTCCTTGGAAAAATCAAGAAATGGCTCTATATATAGAGACCTAATAACGTTAATTGATTCCAAAATTTAATTCGAAAAGTTATTCTATTGAGATTGCATTTTGATTGTCTCTTTCAATGACTGTAAGAAATACCTGATATCTTCAGATGATATTTCGTGAAAAAAATACTGCGCCTCAATCGCAAGAATCTCATGATTACACGAATACACGTGATAGAATATAATAGGTTGATTTCTGTATCTGTTCATTTTCGGTTTTTTTAAAATTTCAATTAGCTGGATAGTTCAATTTAGATCGCATGTATTCATGGACAGCCTGCTCGCTGCAGGACTCGGTGATATTGCGAAATTGTAAAATTAGAATATTTCGCTGGGTGGTTATAAGAGTGCTAAAATAATTTCATGACTCCTGGGAAAAAATCAAGGAAACCTCTATACCTTGACATAATAACGTTAATTGATTTAAAAATGCAATACCAAATGTTATTTTAATGAGATTGCCCTTTAATTGTTGTTTTCAGTGTCTGTAAGAAGACCTGATGTCTTTAGCGGATATTTCGTGAAAAATATACTTCGCCTCAATCGCAAGAATCTCATGATTACACGAATTTATCTAATAGAATATGAGAGGTTGATTTCTGTCTCTGTTCGCTTTCGGTTTTTTAAAAGTTCAATTAGCTGAACAGTTGAATTTAGATCGCATGTATTCATAAATAACTTGCTCGCTGCAGGAATGGGTAATATTGTGAGATTAAAAAATCAGCATATTTCGCTGCGTGGTTATAGGAGTGCTAAAATGATCGCATGACTCCTGGGAAAAATCAAGGAATGGCTCTATATATTAACATAATAACGTTAACTGATTTGAAAATTCAATTTGAAAAACTATTCTATTGAGATTGCATTTTGATGATGTTTTCAATTCCTGTAAGAAATACCTGATCTCTTCAGAAGATATTTCGGGAAAAATATACTGCGCCCCAATCGCAAAAATCTCATAATTACACGAATTCACGTGATAGGATATAAGAGGTTGATTTCCGTATCTGTTCGCTTTCGGTTATTGAAAATTTCAATTCGCTGAATAGTTTAATTTAGATCGCAAGTATTTATGGATAACCTACCCGCTACAGGACTTGATAATATTGCAAAATTGAAAAATCAGCATATTTTGCTGCGTGGTTACAAAAGTGCTAAAACAAATTCATGACTCCTGGAAAAATTAAGGAGTAGCTCTATACCTCGACATAATAACGTTAATTGATTTGAAAATTCAATACCAAAAGTTGTTTTATTGAGATTGCATTTTGATTGTTGTTTTCAGTGTCTGTGAGAAATACCTGATGTCTTTATCGGATATTTCGGGGAAAATATACTGCGCCTCAATCGCAAGAATCTCATGATTACACGAATCCATGTAATAGAATATGAGAGGTTGATTTCTGTCTCTGTTCGTTTTCGGTTATTGAAAATTTCAATTCGCTGAATAGTTAAATTTAGATCGCAAGTATTCTTGGATATCCTGCTCGCTACAGGACTTGGTAATATCGCAAAATTGAAAAATAAGCATATTTTGCTGCGTGGTTATAAAAGTGCTGACATAAATTCATGACTTCTGAGAAAAATCAAGGATTAGCTCTATACCTTGACATCATTACGTTAATTAATTAAAAAATTCAATTCGAAAAGTTATTTCATTGAGATTGCATTTTGATTGTTGTTTCCAATGTCTGTAAGAAATACCTGATGCGTTTAGCGGATATTTCAAGAAAAATATACTGCACCTCAATCGCAAGAATCTCATGATTACACTAATTCACGTGATAGAATATAATAGGTTGATTTCTGTCTCTGTTTTCTTTCGGTTTTTCTAAATGTAAATTGGCTGAATAGTTCAATTTAGATCGCATGTATTCATGGATAGCCTGCTCGCTGCAGAACTAGGTAATATTGCAAAATTGAAAAATCAGGATATTTTGCTGCGTGGTTATAGGAGTGCTAAACTGATCTCATGACTCCTGGGAAAAATCAAGGAATGGCTCTATATATTGAAATAATAACGTTCATTGATTTGAAAATTCATTTCGAAAAGTTATTCGATTGAGATTGCATTTTGATTGTTGTTTTCAATGTCTGTTAAAATACATGATATCATCAGATGATATTTTGAGGAAAATATACTGCGCCCGAATCGCAAGAATCTCATGATTACACTAATTCACGTGATAGAATATAATAGGTTAATTATTGTCTCTGTTCGCTTTCGGTTTTTTAAAATTCCAATTCGCTGAATAGTAAAATTTAGATCGCATGTATTCATGAGTAACCTGCTCGCTGCAGGACTTAGTAATATTGCAAAATTGAAAAATCAGCACATTTTGCTGCGTGGTTATAAGAGTGCTCAAATGATCTCATGACTCCTGGAAATAATCAAGGAATGGCTCTATACCTTGACATAATAACGTTAATTGATTTGAAAATTCAATACCAAAAGTTATTTTATTGGGATTGCATTTTAATTGTTGTTTTCAGTGTCTGTAAGAAATACCTGATGTCTTTAGCGGATATTTCGTGAAAAATATACTGCGCCTCAATCGCAAGAATCTCATGATTACACGAATTTATGTAATAGAATATAAGAGGTTGATTTCTGTCTCTGTTCGCTTTCGGTTTTTCAAAATTTCAATTGGCTGAACTTCAATGTAGATCGCATGTATTCATAAATAACTTGCTCGCTGCAGGACTGGGTAATATTGTGAGATTAAAAAATCAGCATATTTTGCCGCGTGGTTATAGGAATGCTAAAATGATCTTATGACTCCTGGGAAAAATCAAGGAATGGCTCTATATATTGACATAATAACCTTAACTGATTTGAAAATTCAATTTGAAAAACTATTCTATTGAGATTGCATTTTGATTGATGTACTCAATTTCTGTAAGAAATACCTGCTGTCTTCAGCAGATAGTTCGGGAAAAATATACTGCGCCCCAATCGCAAGAATCTCATGATTACACGAATTCACGTGATAGAATATAAGAGGTTGATTACCGTATCTGTTCGCTTTCGGTTATTTCAAATTTCAATTCGCTGAATAGTTAAATTTAGATCGCAAGTATTCATGGATAACCTACCCGCTACAGGACTTGGTAATATTGCAAAATTGAAAAATCAGAATATTTTGCTGCGTGGTTACAAGAGTGCTGAAACAAATTCATGACTTCTGGGAAAAATCAAGGAGTAGCTCTATACCTTGACATAATAACGTTAATTAATTAAAAAATTCAATTTGAAAGGTTATTTCATTGAGATTGCATTTTGATTGTTGTTTCCAGTGTCTGTAAGAAATACCTGATGTGTTTAGCGGATATTTCGGGAAAAATATACTGCGCCTCAATCGCAAGCATCTCATGATTACACTAATTCACGTGATAGAATATAATAGGTTGATTTCTGTCTCTGTTCGCTTTCGGTTTTTTTAAATTTAAATTGGCTGGATAGTTCAATTTAGATCGCATGTATTCATGGATAACCTGCTCGCTGCATGACAGGGTAATATTGTGAGATTGAAAAATCAGCATATTTTGCTGCGTGGTTATAGGAGTGCTAAAATGATCTCATGACTCCCGGGAAAAATCAAGGAATGGCTCTATATATTGACATAATAACGTTAACTGATTTGAAAATTCAATTTGAAAAACTATTCTATTGAGATTGCATTTTGATTGATGTTTTCAATTTCTGTAACAAATACCTGATGTCTTCAGATGATATTTCGGGAAAAATATACTGCGCCGTAATCGCAAGAATTTCATGATTACACGAATTCACGGGATAGAATATAATAGGTTGATGTCTGTCTCTGTTCGCTTTTGGTTTTCTAAAATTTTAATTGGCTGAATAGTTCAATTTAGATCGCATGTATTCATGAAAAGCCTGCTCGCTGCAGGACTGAGTAATATTGCGAAATTGAAAAATTAGCATATTTTGCTGCGTGGTTAGAGAAGTGCTGACATGAATTAATGACTTCTGGGAAAAATCAAGAAGTAGCTCTATACCTTGACATAATAACGTTAATTGATTTGAAAATTCAATACCAAAAGTTATTTTATTGAGATTGCATTTTGATTGTTGTTTTCAGTGTCTGTAAAAAATACCTGATGTCTTTAGCGGATATTTCGGGAAAAATATACTGCGCCCCAATCGCAAGAATCTCATGATTACACGAATTCATGTAATAGAATATGAGAGATTGATTTCTGTCTCTGTTCGCTTTCGGTTTTTTTTAACTTAAATTGGATGGATAGTTCAATATAGGTCGCATGTATCTATGGATAGCCTGCTCGCTGCAGAACTAGGTAATATTGCGAAATTGAAAAATTAGCATATTTTGCTGCGTGGTTATAAGAGTGCTAAAATGATCTTATGACTCCCGGGGAAAATCAAGGAATTGCTCTATATCTTGACATAATAACGTTAATTGATTTGAAAATTCAATTCGAAAAGTTATTCGATTGAGATTGCATTTTGATTGTTGTTTTCAATGTCTGTAAAAAATACCAGATGTCATCAGATGATATTACGAGGAAAATATACTGCGCCCCAATCGCAAGAATTTCATGATTACACGAATTCACGTGATAGAATATAAGAGGTTGATTTCCGTATCTATTCGCTTTCGGTTATTTGAAATTTCAATTGGCTGCATAGTCCAATTTAGATCGCATGTATTCATGGATAACCTGCTCGCTGCAGGACTGAGTAATATTGTGAGATTGAGAAATCAGCATATTTTGCTGCGTGGTTATGAGAGTGCTAAAATGATCTCATGACTCCTGGGAAAAATCAAGGAATGGCTCTATATAATGACATAATAACCTTAATTGATTCCAAAATTTAATTCAAAAATTTATTCTATTGAAATTGCATTTTGATTGTCTTTTTCAATGTCTGTAAGAAATACATGATGTCTTCAGATGATATTTCGTGAAAAATATACTGCAGCCCAATCGCAAGAATCTCATGATTACACGAATTCACGTGATAGAATATAATAGGTTGATTTCTGTCTCTGTTCGCTGTCGGTATTTTAAAATTTCAATTGGCTGCACAGTTCAATTCAGATCGCATATATTTATGAATAACCTGCCCGCTACAGGACTTAGTAATATTGCAAAATTGAAATCAGCATATATTGCTGCGTGGTTATAAGAGTGCTGAAACAAATTCATGACTCCTGGGAAAAATCAAGGAGTAGCTCTATACCTTGACATAATAACGTTAATTGATTTGAAAATTTAATTCGAAAAGTTATTTTATTGAGATTGCATTTTGATTGTTGTTTTCAATGTCTGTCATAAGTACCTGATGTCTTTAGCGGATATTTCGGGAAAAATATACTGCGCCTCAATCGCAAGAATCTCATGATAACACGAATTCATGTAATAGAATATGAGAGGTTGATTTCTGTCTCTGTTCGTTTTCGGTTTTTAAAATTCCAATTGGCTGCACAGTTCAATTCAGATCGCATATATTTATGAATAACCTGCCCGCTTCAGGACTTAGTAATATCGCAAAATTGAAAAATCAGCATATTTTGCTGCGTGGTTATAGGAGTGCTGAAATGATCTCATGACTCCTGGGAAAAATCAAGGAATGGCTCTGTATATAGAGACCTAATAACGTTAATTGATTCCAAAATTTAATTAGAAAAGTTCTTCTATTCGGATTGCATTTTGATTGATGTTTTCAATTTCTGTAAGAAATACCTGATGTCATCAGATGATATTTCGGGAAAAATATACTGCGCCCAAATCGCAAGAATCTCATGATTACACGAATTCACGTGATAGAATATAGGAGGTTGATTTCCGTATCTGTTCGCTTTCGGTTATTTAAAATTTCAATTCGCTGAATAGTTAAATTTAGATCGCAAGTGTTCATGGATAACCTACCCGCTACAGGACTTAGTAATATTGCAAAATTGAAAAATCAGCATATTTTGCTCCGTGGTTACAAGAGTGCTGAAACAAATTCATGACTCCTGGGAAAATTCAAGGAGTAGCTCTATACCTTGACATAATAACGTTAATTGATTTGAAAATTCAATACCAAAAGTTATTTTATTGAGATTGCATTTTGATTGTTGTTATCAATGTCTGTAAGAAATACCTGATGTGTTAAGCGGATATTTCGGGGAAAATATACTGCGCCTCAATCGCAAGCATCTCATGATTACACTAATTCACGTGATAGAATATGAGAGGTTGATTTCTGCCTCTGTTCGCTTTTGGTTTTTTAAAACTTCAATTAGCTGAATACTTCAATTTAGATCGCATGTATTTATGGATAGCCTGCCTGCTGCAGGACTAGGTAATATTGCGAAATTGAAAAATTAGCATATTTTGCTGCGTGGTTATAGGAGTGCTAAAATGATCTCATGATTCCCGGGGAAAATCAAGGAATGGCTCTATATATTGACATAATAACGTTAATTGATTTGAAAATTCAATTCGAAAAGTTATTCGATTGAGATTGCATTTTGATTGTTGTTTTCAATGTCTGTAAAAAATACCTGATGTCATCAGATGATATTTCGAGGAAAATATACTGCGCCCCAATCGCAAGAATTTCATGATTACACGAATTCACGTGATAGAATATCATAGGTTGATTTCTGTCTCTGTTCGCTTTCGGTTTTTTAAAATTTCAATTGGCTGAACAGTTTAATTTAGATCGCATGTATTCATGAATAACTTGCTCGCTGCAGGACTGGGTAATATTGTAAGATTAAAAAATCAGCATATTTTGCTGCGTAGTTATAGGAGTGCTAAAATGATCTAATGACTCCTGGGAAAAATCAAGGAATGGCTCTGTATATTGACATAATAACCTTAATTGATTTGAAAATTCAATTCGAAAAGTTATTCGATTGAGATTGCATTTTGATTGTTGTTTTCAATGTCTGTAAAAAATACCTGATGTCTTCAGATGATATTTCGTGAAAAATATACTGCGCCCCAATCGCAAGAAACTCATGAACACACGAATTCACGTGATAGAATATAAGAGGTTGATTTCCGTATCTGTTCGCTTTCGGTTATTGAAAATTTCAATTCGCTAAATAGTTAAATTCAGATCGCAAGTATTTATGGATAAGCTACCCGCTACAGGACTTGGTAATATTGCAAAATTGAAAAATTAGCATATTTTGCTGCGTGGTTATAAGAGTGCTGAAACGAATTCATGACTCCTGGGAAAAATCAAGGACTAGCTCTATGCCTTGACATAATAACGTTAATTGATTTGAAAATTCAATTCGAAAAGTTATTTTATTGAGATTGCATTTTGATTGGTGTTTTCAATGTCTGTAAGAAGTACCTGATGTATTTAGTGCATATTTCGGCAAAAATATACTGCGCCTCAAGCGCAAGAATCTAATGATTACACGAATTCACGTGATAGAATATAATAGGTTGACTTCTGTCTCTGTTCGCTTTCGGTTTTTTAAAATTTCAATTGGCTGAACAGTTTAATTCAGATCGCATGTATTAATGGTTAACCTGCCCGCTACAGGACTTGGTAATATTGCAAAATTGAAAAATCAGCATATTTTGCTGCGTGGTTATAAGAGTGCTGAAACAAATTCATGACTTCTGGGAAAAATCAAGGAGTAGCTCTATACCTTGACATAATAACGTTAGTTGGTTTGAATATTTATTTTGAAAAGTTATTTTATTGAGATTGCATTTTGATTGTTGTTTTCAATGTCTGTAAGAAGTACCTGATGTCTTTAGCGGATATTTCGGGAAAAATATACTGCGCCTCAATCGCAAGAATCTCATGATTACACGAATTCATGTAATAGAATATGAGAGGTCGATTTCCGTATCTGTTCGCTTTCGGTTATTTAAAATTTCAATTCGCTGAATAGTTAAATTTAGATCGCAAGTATTCATGGATAACCTGCTCGCAACAGGACTTGGTAATATCGCAAAATTGAAAAATAAACATATTTCGCTGCGTGGTTATAAGAGTGCTGACATAAATTCATGACTTCTGGGAAAAATCAAGGAGTAGCTCTATACCTTGACATCATAACGTTAATTAATTGAAAAATTCAATTTGAAAAGTTATTTCATTGAGATTGCATTTTGATTGTTGTTTCCAATGTCTGTAAGAAATACCTGATGTGTTTAGCGGATATTTCGGTAAAAATATACTGCGCCTCAATCGCAAGCATCTCATGATTACACTAATTCACGTGATAGAATATAATAGGTTGATTTCTGTCTCCGTTCGCTTTCGGTTTTTTTAAATTAAAATTGGATGGATAGTTTAATTTGGGTCGCATGTATTCATGGATAGCCTGCTCGCTGCAGAACTAGGTAATATTGCAAAATTGAAAAATCAGCATATTTTGCTGCGTGGTTATAGGAGCGCTAAAATGATTTCATGACTTCCGGGAAAAATCAAGGAATGGCTCTATATATTGACATAATAACGTTCATTGATTTGAAAATTTTTTTCGAAAAGTTGTTCGATTGAGATTGCATTTTGATTGTTGTTTTCAATGTCTGTTAAAAATACATGATGTCATCGGATGATATTTCGAAGAAAATATACTGCGCCCGAATCGCAAGAATCTCATGATTACACTAATACACGTGATCGAATATAATAGATTGATTTCTGTCTCTGTTCGCTTTCGGTTTTTTTGAAATTCCAATTCGCTGAATAGTAAAATTTAGATCGCATGTATTCATGAATAACCTGCACGCTGCAGGACTTGGTAATATTGCAAAATTGAAAAATCAGCACATTTTTCTGCGTGGTTATAAGAGTGCTAAATCGATCTCATGACTCCTGGAAAAAATCAAGGAATCGCTCTATATATAGACCTAATAACGTTAATTGATTCCAAAATTTAATTCGAAAAGTTATTCTGTTGAAATTGCATTTTGATTGTCTTTTTTAATGTCTGTAAGAAATACCAGATGTCTTCAGATAATATTTCGTGAAAAATATACTGCGCCCCAATCGCAAGAATTTCATGATTACACGAATTCATGTGATAGAATATAAGAGGTTGAATTCCGTAGCTGTTCGCTTTCGGTTATTTTAAATTTCAATTCGCTGAATAGTTAAATTTAGATCGCAAGTATTCATGGATAACCTGCTCGCTACAGGAGTTGGTAATATCGCAAAATTGAAAAATAAGCATATTTTGCTGCGTGGTTATAAAAGTGCTGACATTAATTCATGACTTCTGGGAAAAATCAAGGATTAGCTCTATACCTTGATATAATAACGTTAATTGATTTGAAAATTTAATTCGGAAAGTTATTTTATTGAGATTACATTTTGATTGTTGTTTTCAGTGTCTGTAAGAAATACCTGATGTCTTTAGCAGATATTTCGGGAAAAATATACTGCGCCCCAATCGCAAGAATCTCATGATTACACGAATTCATGTAATAGAATATGAGAGGTTGATTTCTGTCTCTGTTTGCTTTCGGATATTGAAAATTTCAATTCGCTGAATAGTTAAATTCAGATCGCAAGTATTCATGGATAACCTGCTCGCTACAGGACTTGGTAATATCGCAAAATTGAAAAATAAGCATATTTTGCTGCGTGGTTATAAAAGTGCTAACATAAATTCATGACTTCTGGGAAAAATCAAGGATTAGCTCTATACCTTGACATCATAACGTTAATTAATTAAAAAATTCAATTTGAAAAGTTATTTCATTGAGATTGCATTTTGATTGTTGTTTCCAATGTCTGTAAGAAATACCTGATGTCTTTAGCGGATATTTCGGAAAAAATATACTGCGCCTCAATCGCAAGCATCTCATGAATACACTAATTCACGTGATGGAATATAATTGGTTAATTTCTGTCTCTGTTCGCTTTCGGTTTTTTTAAATTCAAATTGGCTGAATAGTTCAATTTAGATCGCATGTATATATGGATAGCCTGCTCGCTGTAGAACTGGGTAATATTGCGAAATTGAAAAATCAGCATATTTTGCTGCGTAATTATAGGAGTGCTAAAATGATCTCATGACTCCCGGGAAAAATCAAGGAATGGCTCTATATATTGACATGATAACGTTCATTGATTTGAAAATTCATTTCGAAAAGTTATTCGACTGAAATTGCATTTTGATTGTTGTTTTCAATGTTTGTAAAAAATACATGATGTCATCATATGATATTTCGAGGAAAATATACTGCGCCCGAATCGCAAGAATCTTATGATTACAATAATTCACGTGATAGAATATAATAGGTTGATTTCTGTCTCTGTTCGCTTTCGGTTTTTTAAAATTTCAATTCGCTGAATAGTATAATTTAGATCGCATGTATTCATGAATAACCTGCTCGCTGCAGGACTTAGTAATATTTTAAAATTGAAAAATCAGCACATGTTGCTGCGTGGTTATAAGAGTGCTAAAATGATCTCATGAATCCTGGGAAAAATCAAGAAAAGGCTCTATATATAGACCTAATAACGTTAATTGATTCCAAAATTGATTTCGAAAAGTTATTCTATTGAGATTGTATTTTGATTGTCTATTTCAATGTCTGTAAGAAATACCTGATGTCTTCAGATTATATTTCGGGAAAAATATACTGCGCCCCAATCGCAAGAATCTCATGATTACACAGATTCACGTGATAGAATATATAAGGTTGATTTCCGTATCTGTTCGCTTTCGGTTATTGATAATTTCAATTCGCTGGATAGTTAAATTTAGATCGCAAGTATTCATGGACAACCTGCTCGCTGCAGGACTGGGTAATATTGTGAGATTTAAAAATCAGCATATTTTGCTGCGTGGTTATAGAAGTGCAAAAATGATCTCATGACTCCTGGGAAAAGTCAAGGAATGGATCTATATATTGACATAATAACGTTAACTGATTTGAAAATTCAATTTGAAAAACTATTCTATTGAAATTGCATTTTGATTGATGTTTTCAATTTCTGTAAGAAATACCTGATGTCTTCAGATGATATTTCGGGAAAAATAAACTGCGCCTCAATCGCAAGAATCCCATGATTACACGAATTCACGTGATAGAATATAATAGGATGATTTCTGTCTCTTTTCGCTTTCGGTTTTTTAAAATTCCAATTGGCTGAATAGTTCAAATTAGATCGCATGTATTCATGGATAGCCTGCTCGCTGCAGGACTGGGTAATATTGCGAAATCGAAAAATTAGCGTATTTTGCTGCGTGGTTATCGGAGTGCTAAAACGATCTCATGACTCCCGGGAAAAATCAAGGAATGGCTCTATATCTTGACATAATAACGTTAATTGATTTAAAAATTCAATTCGAAAAGTTATTCGATTGAGATTGCATTTTGATTGTTGTTTTCAATATCTGTAAAAAATACCTAAAGTCATCAGATGATATTTCGAGGAAAATATACTGCGCACCAATCGCAAGAATTTCATGATTACACGAATTCACGTGATAGAATATAAAAAGTTGATTTCCGTATCTGTTCGCTTTCGGTTATTGATAATTTCAATTCGCTGAATAGTTAAATTAAGATCGCAAGTATTTATGGTTAACCTGCCCGCTACAGGACTTAGTAATATTGCAAAATTGAAATCAGCATATTATGCTGCGTGGTTAAAAGAGTGCTGAAACAAATTTATGACTCCTGGGAAAAATCAAGGAGTAGCTCTATACCTTGACATAATAACGTTAATTGATTTGAAAATTTAATTCGAAAAGTTATTTTATTGAGATTGCATTTTGATTGTTGTTTTTAATGTCTGTAAGAAGTACCTGATGTCTTTAGCGGATATTTCGGAAAAAATATACTGCGCCTCAATCGCAAGAATCTCATGATTACACGAATTCATGTAATAGAATATGAGAAGTTGATTTCTGTCTCTGTTCGCTTTCGGTTTTTTAAAATTTCAATTGGCTGAATAGTTCAATTTAGATCGCATGTATTCATGGAAAACCTGCTCGCTGCAGGACTGGGTAATATTGTGAGATTTAAAAATCAGCATATTTTGTTGCGTGGTTATGAGAGTGCTGGAATGATCTCATGACTCCTGGGAAAAATCAAGGAATGGCTCTATATATAGAGACCCAATAACGTTAATTGATTCCAAAATTTAATTCGAAAAGTTATTCTATTGAGATTGCATTTTGATAGTCTTTTTCAATGTCTGTAAGAAATACCTGATGTCTTCAGATGATATTTCGGGAAAAATATACTGCGCCCCAATCGCAAGAATCTCATGATTAAACAAATGTATGTGATAGAATATAATAGGTTGATGTCTGTCTCTGTTCGCTTTCGGTTTTCTAAAATTTTAATTGGCTGCGTAGTTCAATTTATATCGCATGTATTCATGGATAGCCTGCTCGCTGCAGGAGTGGGTAATATTGTGAGATTTAAAAATCAGCATATTTTGCTGCGTAGTTATAGGAGTGCTAAAATGATCTCATGACTCTCGGGAAAAATCAAGGAATGGCTCTATATATTGACATAATAACGTTAATTGATTTGAAAATTCAATTCGAAAAGTTATTCTATTGAGATTGCATTTTGATTGTCTTTTTCAATGTCTGTAAGAAATACCTGATGTCTTCAGATGATATTTCGGGAAAAATATACTGCGCCGCAGTCGCAAGAATCTCATGGTTACACGAATTTATGTAATAGAATACGAGAGGTTGATTTCTGTCTCTGTTCGCTTTCGGTTTTTTCAAAATTTCAATTTGCTGAACAGTTCAATTTAGATCGCATGTATTCATGAATAACTTGCTCGCTGCAAGACTGGGTAATATTGTGAGATTAAAAAATCAGCATATTTTGCTGCGTGGTTATAGGAGTGCTAAAATGATCTTATGACTCCTGAGAAAAATCAAGGAATGGCTCTATATATTGACATAATAACGTTAATTGATTTGAAAATTCAATTCGGAAAGTTATTCGATTGAGATTGCATTTTGATTGTTGTTTTCAATGTCTGTAAAAAATACCTGATGTCATCAGATGATATTTCGAGAAAAATATACTGCGCCCCAATCGCAAGAATTTCATGATTACACGAATTCACGTGATAGAATATAAGAGGTTGATTTCCGTATCTGTTTGCTTTCGGTTATTTAAAATTTCAATTTGCTGAATAGTTAAATTTAGATCGCAAGTATTTATGGATAACCTGCCCGCTACAGGACTTAGTAATATTGCAATATTGAAATCAGCATATTTTGCTGCGTGGTTATAAGAGTGCTAGAACAAATTCATGACTCCTGGGAAAAATCAAGGAGTAGCTCTATACCTTGACATAATAACGTTAATTGATTTGAAAATTAAATTCGAAAAGTTATTTTATTGAGATTGCATTTTGATTGTTGTTTTCAATGTCTGTAAGAAGTACCATATGTCTTTAGCGGATATTTCGGGAAAAATATACTGCGCCTCAATCGCAAGAATCTCATGATTACACGAATTCATGTAATAGAATATGAGAGGTTGATTTCTGTCTCTGTTCGCTTTCGGTTTTTTAAAATTTGAATTGGCTGAATAGTTCAATTTAGATCGCATGTATTCATGGATAACCTGCTTGCTGCAGGACTAGGTAATATTGTGAGATTTAAAAATCAGCATATTTTGTTGCGTGGTTATAGGAGTGCTAAAATGATCTTATGACTCCTGGGAAAAATCAAGGAATGGCTCTATATATTGACATAATAACGTTAATTGATTTGAAAATTCAATTCGTAAAGTTATTCTATTGAGATTGCATTTTGATTGTTGTTTTCAATGTCTGTAAAAAATACCTGATGTCTTCAGATGATATTTCGTAAAAAATATACTGCGCCCCAATCGCAAGAATCTCATGATTACACGAATTCACGTGATAGAATATAATAGGTTGATTTCGGTCTCTGTTCGCTTTCGGTTTTTTAAAATTTCAATTGGCTGCACGGTTCAATTCAGATCGCATATATTTATGAATAACCTGCCCGCTACAGGACTTAGTAATATTGCAAAATTGAAATCAGCATATTTTGCAGCGTGGTTATAAGAGTGCTGAAACAAATTCATGACTCCTGGGAAAAATCAAGGAATGGCTCTATATATTGAGACCTAATAACGTTAATTGATTCCAAAATTAAATTCGAAAAGTTATTCTATTGAGATTGCATTTCGATTGATATTTTTAATGTCTGTAAGAAATACCTGATGTCTTCAGCTGATATTTCGGGAAAAATATACTGCGCCCCAATCGCAAGAATCTCATGATTGCACGAATTCACGTGATAGAATATAATAGGTTGATGTCTGTCGCTGTTCGCTTTCGGTTTTCTAAAATTTTAATTAGCTGAATAGTTCAATTTAGATCGCATGTATTCATGGATAGCCTGCTCGCTGCAGGACTGGGTAATATTGCGAAATTGAAAAATAAGCATATTTTGCTGCGTGGTTATAGGAGTCCTAAAATGATCTCATGACTCCCGGAAAAAATCAAGGAATGGCTCTATATATTGACATAATAACGTTAATTGATTTGAAAATTCAATTCGAAAAGTTATTCCATTGAGATTGCATTTTGATTGTCTTTTTCAATGTCTGTAAGAAATACCTGATGTCTTCAGATGATATTTCGGGAACAATATACTGCGCCACAATCGCAAGAATCTCATGATTACACGAATTCACGTGATAGAATATAATAGGTTGATGTCTGTCTCTGTTCGCTTTCGGTTTTCTAAAATTTCAATTGGCTGAATAGTACAATTTAGATCGCATGTATTCATGAATAACTTGCTCGCTGCAGGACTGGGTAATATTGTGAGATTAAAAAATCAGCATATTTTGCTGCGTGGTTATAGGAGTGCTAAAATGATCTTATGACTCCTGGGAAAAATCAAGGAATGGCTCTATATATTGACATAATAACGTTAATTGATTTGAAAATTCAATTCGAAAAGTTATTCGATTGAGATTGCATTTTGATTGTTGTTTTCAATGTCTGTAAAAAATACCTGATGTCATCAGATGATATTTCGAGAAAAATATACTGCGCCCCAATCGCAAGAATTTCATGATTACACGAATTCACGTGATAGAATATAAGAGGTTGATTTCCGTATCTGTTTGCTTTCGGTTATTTAAAATTTCAATTTGCTGAATAGTTAAATTTAGATCGCAAGTATTTATGGATAACCTGCCCGCTACAGGACTTAGTAATATTGCAATATTGAAATCAGCATATTTTGCTGCGTGGTTATAAGAGTGCTAGAACAAATTCATGACTCCTGGGAAAAATCAAGGAGTAGCTCTATACCTTGACATAATAACGTTAATTGATTTGAAAATTAAATTCGAAAAGTTATTTTATTGAGATTGCATTTTGATTGTTGTTTTCAATGTCTGTAAGAAGTACGATATGTCTTTAGCGGATATTTCGGGAAAAATATACTGCGCCTCAATCGCAAGAATCTCATGATTACACGAATTCATGTAATAGAATATGAGAGGTTGATTTCTGTCTCTGTTCGCTTTCGGTTTTTTAAATTTTAATTGGCTGAATAGTTCAATTTAGATCGCATGTATTCATGGATAACCTGCTCGCTGCAGGACTGGGTAATATTGTGAGATTTAAAAATCAGCATATTGTGTTGCGTGGTTATAGGAGTGCTAAAATGATCTTATGACTCCTGAGAAAAATCAAGGAATGGCTCTATATATTGACATAATAACGTTAATTGATTTGAAAATTCAATTCGTAAAGTTATTCGATTGAGATTGCATTTTGATTGTTGTTTTCAATGTCTGTAAAAAATACCTGATGTCTTCAGATGATATTTCGTGAAAAATATACTGCGCCCCAATCGCAAGAATCTCATGATTACACGAATTCACGTGATAGAATATAATAGGTTGATTTCGGTCTCTGTTCGCTTTCGGTTTTTTAAAATTTCAATTGGCTGCACGGTTCAATTCAGATCGCATATATTTATGAATAACCTGCCCGCTACAGGACTTAGTAATATTGCAAAATTGAAATCAGCATATTTTGCTGCGTGGTTATAAGAGTGCTGAAACAAATTCATGACTCCTGGGAAAAATCAAGGAATGGCTCTATATATTGAGACCTAATAACGTTAATTGATTCCAAAATTAAATTCGAAAAGTTATTCTATTGAGATTGCATTTCGATTGATGTTTTTAATGTCTGTAAGAAATACCTGATGTCTTCAGCTGATATTTCGGGAAAAATATACTGCGCCCCAATCGCAAGAATCTCATGATTACACGAATTCACGTGATAGAATATAATAGGTTGATGTCTGTCGCTGTTCGCTTTCGGTTTTCTAAAATTTCAATTAGCTGAATAGTTCAATTTAGATCGCATGTATTCATGGATAGCCTGCTCGCTGCAGGACTGGGTAATATTGCGAAATTGAAAAATTAGCATATTTTGCTGCGTGGTTATAGAAGTCCTAAAATGATCTCATGACTCCCGGAAAAAATCAAGGAATGGCTCTATATATTGACATAATAACGTAAATTGATTTCAAAATTCAATTCGAAAAGTTATTCGATTGAGATTGCATTTTGATTGTTGTTTTTAATGTCTGTAAAAAATACCTGATGTCATCAGATGATATTTTGAGGAAAATATAGTGCGCACTAATCGCAAGAATTTCATGATTACACAAATTCACGTGATAGAATATAAGAGGTTGATTTCCGTATCTATTCGCTTTCGGTTATTTAAAATTTTAATTCGCTGAATAGTTAAATTTAGATCGCAAGTATTCATGTATAACCTGCCCGCTACAGGACTTAGTAATATTGCAAAATTGAAATCAGCATATTTTGCTGCGTGGTTATAAGAGTGCTGAAACAAATTCATGACTCCTGGGAAAAATCAAGGAGTAGCTCTATACCTTGACATAATAACGTTAATTGATTTGATAATTTAATTCGAAAAGTTATTTTATTGAGATTGCATTTTGATTGTTGTTTTCAATGTCTGTAAGAAGTACCTGATGTCTTCAGCGGATATTTCGGGAAAAATATACTGCGCCTCAATCGCAAGAATCTCATGATTACACGAATTCATGGAATAGAATATGAGAGGTTGATTTCTGTCTCTGTTCGCTTTCGGTTTTTCAAAATTTTAATTGGCTGAAGAGTTCAATTTAGATCGCATGTATTTATGGATAACCTGCTTGCTGCAGGACTGGGTAATATTGTGAGATTCAAAAATCAGCATATTTTGCTGCGTGGTTATGAAAGTGCTAAAATGATCTTATGACTCCTGGGAAAAATCAAGGAATGGCTCTATATATTGAGCCCCAATAACGTTAATTGATGCCAAAATTTAATTCGAAAAGTTATTCTATTGAGATTGCATTTTGATTGTCTTTTTCAATGTCTGTAAGAAATACCTGATGTCTTCAGATCATATTTCGGGAAAAATATACTGCGCCCCAATCGCAAGAATCTCATGATTACACGAATTCACGTGATAGAATATAATAGGTTGATGTCTGTCTCTGTTCGCTTTCGGTTTTCTAAAATTTCAATTGGCTGAATAGTTCAATTTAGATCGCATGTATTCATGGATAGCCTGCTCGCTGCAGGACTGGATAATATTGCGAAATTGAAAAATTAGCATATTTTGCTGCGTGGTTACAAGAGTGCTGAAACAATTTCATGACTCCTGGGAGAAATCAAGGAATGACTCGATATATTGACATAATAACGTTAACTGATTTGAAAATTCAATTTGAAAAACTATTCTATTGAGATTGCATTTTGATTGATGTTTTCAATTTCTGTAAGAGATACCTGATGTCTTCAGATGATATTTCGGGAAAAATATACTGCGCCCCAATCGCAAGAATCTCATGATTACCCGAATTAACGTGATAGAATATAAGAGGTTGATTTCCGTATCTGTTTGCTTTCGGTTATTTAAAATTTCAATTTGCTGAATAGTTAAATTTAGATCGCAAGTATTTATGGATAACCTGCCCGCTACATGACTTAGTAATATTGCAAAATTGAAATCAGCATATTTTGCTGCGTAATTATAAAAGTGCTGAAACAAATTCATGACTCCTGGGAAAAATCAAGGAATGGCTGTATATATTGACATTATAACCATAATTGATTTGAAAATTCAATTCGAAAAGTTATTCGATCGAGATTGCATTTTGATTGTTGTTTTCAATGTCTGTAAGAAGTACCTGATGTCTTTAGCGGATATTCCGGGAAAAATATGCTGCGCCCCAATCGCAAGAATTTCATGATTACACGAATTCACGTGATAGAATATAAGAGGTTGATTTCCGTATCTGTTCGCTTTCGGTTATTTAAAATTTCAATTCGCTGAATAGTTAAATATAGATCGCAAGTATTTATGGATAACCTGCCCGCTACAGGACTAAGTAATATTGCAAAATTGAAATCAGCATATTTTGCTGCGTAATTATAAAAGTGCTGAAACAAATTCATGACTCCTGGGAAAAATCAAGGAGTAGCTCTATACCTTGACATAATAACGTTAATTGATTTGAAAATTTAATTCGAAAAGTTATTTTATTGAGATTGCATTTTGATTGTTGTTTTCAATGTCTGTAAGAAGTACCTGATGTCTTTAGCGGATATTTCGGGAAAAATATACTGCGCCTCACTCGCAAGAATCTCATGATTACACGAATTCATGTAATAGAATATGAGAGGTTGATTTCTGTCTCTGTTCGCTTTCGGTTTTTTAAAATTTCAATTGGCTGAATAGTTCAATTTAGATCGCATGTATTCATGAAAAACCTGCTCGCTGCAGGACTGGGTAATATTGTGAGATTTAAAAATCAGCATATTTTCTGCGTGGTTATGATAGTGCTGGAATGATCTCATGACTCCTGGGAAAAATCAAGGAATGGCTCTATATATAGAGACCCAATAACGTTAATTGATTCCAAAATTTAATTCGAAAAGTTATTCTATTGAGATTGCATTCTGATATTCTTTTTCAATGTCTGTAAGAAATACCTGATGTCTTCAGATGATATTTCGGGAAAAATATACTGCGCCCCAATCGCAAGAATCTCATGATTAAACAAATGTATGTGATAGAATATAATAGGTTGATGTCTGTCTCTGTTCGCTTTCGGTTTTCTAAAATTTTAATTGGCTGCGTAGTTCAATTTATATCGCATGTATTCATGGATAGCCTGCTCGCTGCAGGACTGGGTAATATTGCGAAATTGAAAAATCAGCATATTTTGCTGCGTAGTTATAGGAGTGCTAAAATGATCTCATGACTCCCGGGAAAAATCAAGGAATGGCTGTATATATTGACATAATAACGTTAATTGATTTGAAAATTCAATTCGAAAAGTTATTCTATTGAGATTGCATTTTGATTGTCTTTTTCAATGTCTGTGAGAAATACCTGATGTCTTCAGATGATATTTCGGGAAAAATATACTGCGCCGCAGTCGCAAGAATCTCATGGTTACACGAATTTATGTAATAGAATACGAGAGGTTGATTTCTGTCTCTGTTCGCTTTCGGTTTTTTCAAAATTTTAATTTGCTGAACAGTTCAATTTAGATCGCATGTATTCATGAATAACTGCTCGCTGCAAGACTGGGTAATATTGTGAGATTAAAAAATCAGCATATTTTGCTGCGTGGTTATAGGAGTGCTAAAATGATCTTATGACTCCTGGGAAAAATCAAGGAATGGCTCTATATATTGACATAATAACGTTAATTGATTTGAAAATTCAATTCGAAAAGTTATTCGATTGAGATTGCATTTTGATTGTTGTTTTCAATGTCTGTAAAAAATACCTGATGTCATCAGATGATATTTCGAGAAAAATATACTGCGCCCCAATCGCAAGAATTTCATGATTACACGAATTCACGTGATAGAATATAAGAGGTTGATTTCCGTATCTGTTTGCTTTCGGTTATTTAAAATTTCAATTTGCTGAATAGTTAAATTTAGATCGCAAGTATTTATGGATAACCTGCCCGCTACAGGACTTAGTAATATTGCAATATTGAAATCAGCATATTTTGCTGCGTGGTTATAAGAGTGCTAGAACAAATTCATGACTCCTGGGAAAAATCAAGGAGTAGCTCTATACCTTGACATAATAACGTTAATTGATTTGAAAATTAAATTCGAAAAGTTATTTTATTGAGATTGCATTTTGATTGTTGTTTTCAATGTCTGTAAGAAGTACCATATGTCTTTAGCGGATATTTCGGGAAAAATATACTGCGCCTCAATCGCAAGAATCTCATGATTACACGAATTCATGTAATAGAATATGAGAGGTTGATTTCTGTCTCTGTTCGCTTTCGGTTTTTTAAAATTTTAATTGGCTGAATAATTCAATTTAGATCGCATGTATCCATGGATAACCTGCTCGCTGCAGGACTGGGTAATATTGTGAGATTTAAAAATCAGCATATTTTGTTGCGTGGTTATAGGAGTGCTAAAACGATCTTATGACTCCTTGGAAAAATCAAGGAATGGCTCTATATATTGAGACCTAATAACGTTAATTGATTCCAAAATTAAATTCGAAAAGTTATTCTATTGAGATTGCATTTCGATTGATGTTTTTAATGTCTGTAAGAAATACCTGATGTCTTCAGCTGATATTTCGGGAAAAATATACTGCGCCCCAATCGCAAGAATCTCATGATTACACGAATTCACGTGATAGAATATAATAGGTTGATGTCTGTCGCTGTTCGCTTTCGGTTTTCTAAAATTTTAATTAGCTGAATAGTTCAATTTGGATCGCATGTATTCATGGATAGCCTGCTCGCTGCAGGACTGGGTAATATTGCGAAATTGAAAAATTAGCATATTTTGCTGCGTGGTCATAGGAGTCCTAAAATGATCTCATGACTCCCGGAAAAAATCAAGGAATGGCTCTATATATTGACATAATAACGTAAATTGATTTCAAAATTCAATTCGAAAAGTTATTCGATTGAGATTGCATTTTGATTGTTGTTTTTAATGTCTGTAAAAAATACCTGATGTCATCAGATGATATTTTGAGGAAAATATAGTGCGCACTAATCGCAAGGATTTCATGATTACACAAATTCACGTGATAGAATATAAGAGGTTGATTTCCGTATCTATTCGCTTTCGGTTATTTAAAATTTTATTTCGCTGAATAGTTAAATTTAGATCGTAAGTATCCATGGACAACCTGCCCCCTACAGGACTTGGTAATATTGCAAAATTGGAAAATCAGCATCTTTTGCTGCGTGGTTACAAAAGTGCTGAAACAAATTCATGACTCCTGGGAAAAATCAAGGAGTAGCTCTATACCTTGACATAAGAACGTTAATTGATTTGAAAATTCAATTCGAAAAGTTATATTATTGAGATTGCATTTTGATTGTCTTTTTCAATGTCTGTAAGAAATACCTGATGTCTTCAGATGATATTTCGGGAACAATATACTGCGCCACAATCGCAAGAATCTCATGATTACACGAATTCACGTGATAGAATATAATAGGTTGATGTCTGTCGCTGTTCGCTTTCGGTTTTCTAAAATTTTAATTAGCTGAATAGTTCAATTTAGATCGCATGTATTCATGGATAGCCTGCTCGCTGCAGGACTGGGTAATATTGCGAAATTGAAAAATTAGCATATTTTGCTGCGTGGTTATAGGAGTCCTAAAATGATCTCATGACTCCCGGAACAAATCAAGGAATGGCTCTATATATTGACATAATAACGTTAATTGATTTGAAAATTCAATTCGAAAAGTTATATTATTGAGATTGCATTTTGATTGTTGTTTTCAATGTCTGTAAAAAATACCTGATGTCATCAGATGATATTTCGAGAAAAATATACTGCGCCATAATCGCAAGAATTTCATGATTACACGAATTCACGTGATAGAATATAAGAGGTTGATTTCCGTATCTGTTTGCTTTCGGTTATTTAAAATTTCAATTTGCTGAATAGTTAAATTTAGATCGCAAGTATTTATGGATAACCTGCCCGCTACAGGACTTAGTAATATTGCAATATTGAAATCAGCATATTTTGCTGCGTGGTTATAAGAGTGCTAGAACAAATTCATGACTCCTGGGAAAAATCAAGGAGTAGCTCTATACCTTGACATAATAACGTTAATTGATTTGAAAATTAAATTCGAAAAGTTATTTTATTGAGATTGCATTTTGATTGTTGTTTTCAATGTCTGTAAGAAGTACCATATGTCTTTAGCGGATATTTCGGGAAAAATATACTGCGCCTCAATCGCAAGAATCTCATGATTACACGAATTCATGTAATAGAATATGAGAGGTTGATTTCTGTCTCTGTTCGCTTTCGGTTTTTTAAAATTTTAATTGGCTGAATAGTTCAATTTAGATCGCATGTATTCATGGATAACCTGCTCGCTGCAGGACTGGGTAATATTGTGAGATTGAAAAATCAGCATATTTTGTTGCGTGGTTATAGGAGTGCTAAAATGATCTTATGACTCCTGAGAAAAATCAAGGAATGGCTCTATATATTGACATAATAACGTTAATTGATTTGAAAATTCAATTCGTAAAGTTATTCGATTGAGATTGCATTTTGATTGTTGTTTTCAATGTCTGTAAAAAATACCTGATGTCTTCAGATGATATTTCGTGAAAAATATACTGCGCCCCAATCGCAAGAATCTCATGATTACACGAATTCACGTGATAGAATATAATAGGTTGATTTCGGTCTCTGTTCGCTTTCGGTTTTTTAAAATTTCAATTGGCTGCACGGTTCAATTCAGATCGCATATATTTATGAATAACCTGCCCGCTACAGGACTTAGTAATATTGCAAAATTGAAATCAGCATATTTTGCTGCGTGGTTATAAGAGTGCTGAAACAAATTCATGACTCCTGGGAAAAATCAAGGAATGGCTCTATATATTGAGACCTAATAACGTTAATTGATTCCAAAATTAAATTCGAAAAGTTATTCTATTGAGATTGCATTTCGATTGATGTTTTTAATGTCTGTAAGAAATACCTGATGTCTTCAGCTGATATTTCGGGAAAAATATACTGCGCCCCAATCGCAAGAATCTCATGATTACACGAATTCACGTGATAGAATATAATAGGTTGATGTCTGTCGCTGTTCGCTTTCGGTTTTCTAAAATTTCAATTAGCTGAATAGTTCAATTTAGATCGCATGTATTCATGGATAGCCTGCTCGCTGCAGGACTGGGTAATATTGCGAAATTGAAAAATTAGCATATTTTGCTGCGTGGTTATAGAAGTCCTAAAATGATCTCATGACTCCTGGGAAAAATCAAGGAATGGCTGTATATATTGACATAATAACCTTAATTGATTTGAAAATTCAATTCGAAAATTTATTCGATCGAGATTGCATTTTGATTGTTGTTTTCAATGTCTGTAAGAAGTACCTGATGTCTTTAGCGGATATTCCGCGAAAAATATACTGCGCACCAATCGCAAGAATTTCATGATTACACGCATTCACGTGATAGAATATAACAGGTTGATTTCCGTATCTGTTCGCTTTCGGTTATTTAAAATTTCAATTCGCTGAATAGTTAAATTTAGATCGCAAGTATTTATGGATAACCTGCCCGCTACAGGACTAAGTAATATTGCAAAATTGAAATCAGCATATTTTGCTGCGTGGTTATGAAGGGCTGAAACAAATTCATGACTCCTGGGAAAAATCAAGGAGTAGCTCTATACCTTGACATAATAACGTTAATTGATTTGAAAATTTAATTCGAAAAGTTATTTTATTGAGATTGCATTTTGATTGTTTTTTTCAATGTCTGTAAGAAGTACCTAATGTCTTTAGCGGATATTTCGGGAAAAATATACTGCGCCTCAATCGCAAGAATCTCATGATTACACGAATTCATGTAATAGAATATGAGAAGTTGATTTCTGTCTCTGTTCGCTTTCGGTTTTTTAAAATTTCAATTGGCTGAATAGTTCAATTTAGATCGCATGTATTCATGGAAAACCTGCTCGCTGCAGGACTGGGTAATATTGTGAGATTTAAAAATCAGCATATTTTGCTGCGTGGTCATGAGAGTGCTGGAATGATCTCATGACTCCTGGGAAAAATCAAGGAATGGCTCTATATATAGAGACCCAATAACGTTAATTGATTCCAAAATTTAATTCGAAAAGTTATTCTATTGAGATTGCATTTTGATATTCTTTTTCAATGTCTGTAAGAAATACCTGATGTCTTCAGATGATATTTTGGGAAAAATATACTGCGCCCCAATCGTAAGAATCTCATGATTAAACAAATGTATGTGATAGAATATAATAGGTTGATGTCTGTCTCTGTTCGCTTTCGGTTTTCTAAAATTTTAATTGGCTGCGTAGTTCAATTTATATCGCATGTATTCATGGATAGCCTGCTCGCTGCAGGACTGGGTAATATTGCGAAATTGAAAAATCAGCATATTTTGCTGCGTAGTTATAGGAGTGCTAAAATGATCTCATGACTCCCGGGAAAAATCAAGGAATGGCTCTATATATTGACATAATAACGTTAATTGATTTGAAAATTCAATTCGAAAAGTTATTCTATTGAGATTGCATTTTGATTGTCTTTTTCAATGTCTGTGAGAAATACCTGATGTCTTCAGATGATATTTCGGGAAAAATATACTGCGCCGCAGTCGCAAGAATCTCATGGTTACACGAATTTATGTAATAGAATACGAGAGGTTGATTTCTGTCTCTGTTCGCTTTCGGTTTTTTCAAAATTTTAATTTGCTGAACAGTTCAATTTAGATCGCATGTATTCATGAATAACTTGCTCGCTGCAAGACTGGGTAATATTGTGAGATTAAAAAATCAGCATATTTTGCTGCGTGGTTATAGGAGTGCTAAAATGATCTTATGACTCCTGGGAAAAATCAAGGAATGGCTCTATATATTGACATAATAACGTTAATTGATTTGAAAATTCAATTCGAAAAGTTATTCGATTGAGATTGCATTTTGATTGTTGTTTTCAATGTCTGTAAAAAATACCTGATGTCATCAGATGATATTTCGAGAAAAATATACTGCGCCCCAATCGCAAGAATTTCATGATTACACGAATTCACGTGATAGAATATAAGAGGTTGATTTCCGTATCTGTTCGCTTTCGGTTATTTAAAATTTCAATTCGCTGAATAGTTAAATTTAGATCGCAAGTATTTATGGATAACCTGCCCGCTACAGGACTAAGTAATATTGCAAAATTGAAATCAGCATATTTTGCTGCGTAATTATAAAAGTGCTGAAACAAATTCATGACTCCTGGGAAAAATCAAGGAGTAGCTCTATACCTTGACATAATAACGTTAATTGATTTGAAAATTTAATTCGAAAAGTTATTTTATTGAGATTGCATTTTGATTGTTGTTTTCAATGTCTGTAAGAAGTACCTGATGTCTTTAGCGGATATTTCGGGAAAAATATACTGCGCCTCACTCGCAAGAATCTCATGATTACACGAATTCATGTAATAGAATATGAGAGGTTGATTTCTGTCTCTGTTCGCTTTCGGTTTTTTAAAATTTCAATTGGCTGAATAGTTCAATTTAGATCGCATGTATTCATGAAAAACCTGCTCGCTGCAGGACTGGGTAATATTGTGAGATTTAAAAATCAGCATATTTTCTGCGTGGTTATGAGAGTGCTGGAATGATCTCATGACCCCTGGGAAAAATCAAGGAATAGCTCTATATATAGAGACCCAATAACGTTAATTGATTCCAAAATTTAATTCGAAAAGTTATTCTATTGAGATTGCATTTTGATTGTCTTTTTCAATGTCTGTAAGAAATACCTGATGTCTTCAGATGATATTTCGGGAAAAATATACTGCGCCCCAATCGCAAGAATCTCATGATTAAACGAATGCATGTGATAGAATATAATAGGTTGATGTCTGTCTCTGTTCGCTTTCGGTTTTCTAAAATTTTAATTGGCTGCGTAGTTTAATTAATATCGCATGTATTCATGGATAGCCTGCTCGCTGCAGGACTGGGTAATATTGCGAAATTGAAAAATTAGCATATTTTGCTTCGTAGTTATAGGAGTACTAAAATGATCTCATGACTCCTGGGAAAAATCAAGGAGTAGCTCTATACCTTGACATAATAACGTTAATTGATTTGAAAATTTCATTCGAAAAGTTATTTTATTGAGATTGCATTTTGATTGTTGTTTTTAATGTCTGTAAGAAGTATCTGATGTCTTTAGCGGATATTTCGGGAAAAATATACTGCGCCCCAATCGCAAGAATCTCATGATTACAAGAATTCACGTGATAGAATATAATAGGTTGATTTCTGTCTCTGTTCGCTTTCGATTTTTTAAAATTTTAATTGGCTGAATAGTTCAATTTAGATCGCATGTATTCATAGATAGCCTGCTCGCTGCAGGACTAGGTAATATTGCGAAATTGAAAAATTAGCATATTTTGCTGCGTGGTTATAGAAGTGCTAAAATGATCTCATGACTCCTGGGAAAAATCAAGGAATGGCTGTATATATTGACATAATAACCTTAATTGATTTGAAAATTCAATTCGAAAATTTATTCGATCGAGATTGCATTTTGATTGTTGTTTTCAATGTCTGTAAGAAGTACCTGATGTCTTTAGCGGATATTCCGGGAAAAATATACTGCGCACCAATCGCAAGAATTTCATGATTACACGCATTCACGTGATAGAATATAACAGGTTGATTTCCGTATCTGTTCGCTTTCGGTTATTTAAAATTTAAATTCGCTGAATAGTTAAATTTAGATCGCAAGTATTTATGGATAACCTGCCCGCTACAGGACTAAGTAATATTGCAAAATTGAAATCAGCATATTTTGCTGCGTGGTTATAAAGGGCTGAAACAAATTCATGACTCCTGGGAAAAATCAAGGAGTAGCTCTATACCTTGACATAATAACGTTAATTGATTTGAAAATTTAATTCGAAAAGTTATTTTATTGAGATTGCATTTTGATTGTTTTTTTCAATGTCTGTAAGAAGTACCTAATGTCTTTAGCGGATATTTCGGGAAAAATATACTGCGCCTCAATCGCAAGAATCTCATGATTACACGAATTCATGTAATAGAATATGAGAAGTTGATTTCTGTCTCTATTCGCTTTCGGTTTTTTAAAATTTCAATTGGCTGAATAGTTCAATTTAGATCGCATGTATTCATTGAAAACCTGCTCGCTGCAGGACTGGGTAATATTGTGAGATTTAAAAATCAGCATATTTTGCTGCGTGGTCATGAGAGTGCTGGGATGATCTCATGACTCCTGGGAAAAATCAAGGAATGGCTCTATATATAGAGACCCAATAACGTTAATTGATTCCAAAATTTAATTCGAAAAGTTATTCTATTGAGATTGCATTTTGATATTCTTTTTCAATGTCTGTAAGAAATACCTGATGTCTTCAGATGATATTTCGGGAAAAATATACTGCGCCCCAATCGCAAGAATCTCATGATTAAACAAATGTATGTGATAGAATATAATAGGTTGATGTCTGTCTCTGTTCGCTTTCGGTTTTCTAAAATTTTAATTGGCTGCGTAGTTCAATTTATATCGCATGTATTCATGGATAGCCTGCTCGCTGCAGGACTGGGTAATATTGCGAAATTGAAAAATCAGCATATTTTGCTGCGTAGTTATAGGAGTGCTAAAATGATCTCATGACTCCCGGGAAAAATCAAGGAATGGCTCTATATATTGACATAATAACGTTAATTGATTTGAAAATTCAATTCGAAAAGTTATTCTATTGAGATTGCATTTTGATTGTCTTTTTCAATGTCTGTGAGAAATACCTGATGTCTTCAGATAATATTTCGGGAAAAATATACTGCGCCGCAGTCGCAAGAATCTCATGGTTACACGAATTTATGTAATAGAATACGAGAGGTTGATTTCTGTCTCTGTTCGCTTTCGGTTTTTTCAAAATTTTAATTTGCTGAACAGTTCAATTTAGATCGCATGTATTCATGAATAACTTGCTCGCTGCAAGACTGGGTAATATTGTGAGATTAAAAAATCAGCATATTTTGCTGCGTGGTTATAGGAGTGCTAAAATGATCTTATGACTCCTGGGAAAAATCAAGGAATGGCTCTATATATTGACATAATAACGTTAATTGATTTAAAAATTCAATTCGAAAAGTTATTCGATTGAGATTGCATTTTGATTGTTGTTTTCAATGTCTGTAAAAAATACCTGATGTCATCAGATGATATTTCGAGAAAAATATACTGCGCCCCAATCGCAAGAATTTCATGATTACACGAATTCACGTGATAGAATATAAGAGGTTGATTTCCGTATCTGTTTGATTTCGGTTATTTAAAATTTCAATTTGCTGAATAGTTAAATTTAGATCGCAAGTATTTATGGATAACCTGCCCGCTACAGGGCTTAGTAATATTGCAATATTGAAATCAGCATATTTTGCTGCGTGGTTATAAGAGTGCTAGAACAAATTCATGACTCCTGGGAAAAATCAAGAAGTAGCTCTATACCCTGACATAATAACGTTAATTGATTTGAAAATTAAATTCGAAAAGTTATTTTATTGAGATTGCATTTTGATTGTTGTTTTCAATGTCTGTAAGAAGTACCATATGTCTTTAGCGGATATTTCGGGAAAAATATACTGCGCCTCAATCGCAAGAATCTCATGATTACACGAATTCATGTAATAGAATATGAGAGGTTGATTTCTGTCTCTGTTCGCTTTCGGTTTTTTAAAATTTTAATTGGCTGAATAATTCAATTTAGATCGCATGTATCCATGGATAACCTGCTCGCTGCAGGACTGGGTAATATTGTGAGATTTAAAAATCAGCATATTTTGTTGCGTGGTTATAGGAGTGCTAAAATGATCTTATGACTCCTTGGAAAAATCAAGGAATGGCTCGATATATTGACATAATAACGTTAATTGATTTGAAAATTCAATCCGTAAAGTTATTCGATTGAGATTGCATTTTGATTGTTGTTTTCAATGTCTGTAAAAAATACCTGATGTCTTCAGATGATATTTCGTGAAAAATATACTGCGCCCCAATCGCAAGAATCTCATGATTACACGAATTCACGTGATAAAATATAATAGGTTGATTTCGGTCTCTGTTCGCTTTCGGTTTTTTAAAATTTCAATTGGCTGCACGGTTCAATTCAGATCGCATATATTTATGAATAACCTGCCCGCTACAGGACTTAGTAATATTGCAAAATTGAAATCAGCATATTTTGCTGCGTGGTTATAAGAGTGCTGAAACAAATTCATGACTCCTGGAAAAATCAAGGAATGGCTCTATATATTGAGACCTAATAACGTTAATTGATTCCAAAATTAAATTCGAAAAGTTATTCTATTGAGATTGCATTTCGATTGATGTTTTTAATGTCTGTAAGAAATACCTGATGTCTTCAGCTGATATTTCGGGAAAAATATACTGCGCCCCAATCGCAAGAATCTCATGATTACACGAATTCACGTGATAGAATATAATAGGTTGATGTCTGTCGCTGTTCGCTTTCGGTTTTCTAAAATTTTAATTAGCTGAATAGTTCAATTTAGATCGCATGTATTCATGGATAGCCTGCTCGCTGCAGGACTGGGTAATATTGCGAAATTGAAAAATTAGCATATTTTGCTGCGTGGTCATAGGAGTCCTAAAATGATCTCATGACTCCCGGAAAAAATCAAGGAATGGCTCTATATATTGACATAATAACGTAAATTGATTTCAAAATTCAATTCGAAAAGTTATTCGATTGAGATTGCATTTTGATTGTTGTTTTTAATGTCTGTAAAAAATACCTGATGTCATCAGATGATATTTTGAGGAAAATATAGTGCGCACTAATCGCAAGGATTTCATGATTACACAAATTCACGTGATGGAATATAAGAGGTTGATTTCCGTATCTATTCGCTTTCGGTTATTTAAAATTTTATTTCGCTGAATAGTTAAATTTAGATCGTAAGTATCCATAGACAACCTGCCCGCTACAGGACTTGGTAATATTGCAAAATTGGAAAATCAGCATCTTTTGCTGCGTGGTTACAAAAGTGCTGAAACAAATTCATGACTCCTGGGAAAAATCAAGGAGTAGCTCTATACCTTGACATAAGAACGTTAATTGATTTGAAAATTCAATTCGAAAAGTTATATTATTGAGATTGCATTTTGATTGTCTTTTTCAATGTCTGTAAGAAATACCTGATGTCTTCAGATGATATTTCGGGAACAATATACTGCGCCACAATCGCAAGAATCTCATGATTACACGAATTCACGTGATAGAATATAATAGGTTGATGTCTGTCTCTGTTCGCTTTCGGTTTTCTAAAATTTCAATTGGCTGAATAGTTCAATTTAGATCGCATGTATTCATGAATAACTTGCTCGCTGCAGGACTGGGTAATATTGTGAGATTGAAAAATCAGCATATATTGCTGCGTGGTTATTGAAGTGCTAAAATGATCTTATGACTCCTGGGAAAAATCAAGGAATGGCTCTATATATAGAGACCTAATAACGTTAATTGATTCCAAAATTTAATTCGAAAAGTTCTTCTATTGAGATTGCATTTTGATTGTCTTTTTTAATTTCTCTAAGAAATACCTGATGTCTTCAGATGATATTTCGTGAAAAATATACTGCGCCCCAATCGCAAGAATCTCATGATTACACAAATTCACGTGATAGAATATAATAGGTTGATTTCTGTATCTATTCGCTTTCGGTTTTTTATAATTTCAATTGGCTGCACAGTTCAATTCAGATCGCATGTTTTTATAAATAACCTGCTCGCTGCTGGACTGGGTAATATTGTGAGATTAAAAAATCAGCATATTTTGCTGCGTGGTTATAGAAGTGCTGAAATGATCTCATGACTCCTGGGAAATATCAAGGAATGGCTCTATATATTGACATGATAACGTTAACTGATTTGAAAATTCAATTTGAAAAACTGTTCTATTGAGATTGCATTTTGATTGATGTTTTCAATGTCTGTAAGAAATACCTGATGTCTTCAGCTGATATTTCGGGAAAAATATACTTTTCCTCATTCGCAAGAATTTCATGATTACACGAATTCACGTGGTAGAATATAAAAGGTTGATTTCCGTATCTATTCGCTTTCGGTTATTAAAAATTTTAATTCGCTGAATAGTTAAATTTAGATCGCAAGTATTCATGGATAACCTGCCAGATACAGAACTTGGTAATATTGTAAATTTGAAAGATCAGCATATTTTGCTGCGTGGTTACAGGGGTGCTGAAACAAGTTTATGACTCCTGGGTAAAATCAAGTCGTATCTCTATACCTTGACATAATAACGTTAATTGATTTGAAAATTTAATTCGAAAAGTTATTCTATTGAGATTGCATTTTGATTGTCTTTTTCAATGTCTGTAAGAAATACCTAATGTCTTCAGATGATATTTCGGGAAAAATATACTGCGCCCCAATCGCAAGAATCTCATGATTACACGAATTCACCTGATAGAATATAATAAAATAATTTCTGTCTCTGTTCGCTTTCGGTTTTTTAAACTTTCAATTCGCTAAATAGTAAAATTTAGATCGCATTTATTCATGAATAACCTGCTCGCTGCAGGACTGGGTAATAATGCGAAATTGGAAAATCAGCATATTTTGCTGCGTGGTTATAGAAGTGCTAAAATGATCTCATGACTCCCGGGAAGAATCAAGGAATAGCTCTATATATTGACATAATAACGTTCATTGATTTAATAATTCAATTCGAAAAGTTATTCGATTGAGATTGCATTTTGATTGTTGTTTTCAATGTCGGTAAGAAGTACCTGATGTCTTTAGCGGATATTTTGGAAAAAATATACTGCGCCTCAATCGCAAGAATCATGAGTACACGAATTCATGTAATAGAATATGAGAGGTTGATTTCTGTCTCTATTCGCTTTCGGTTTTTTAAAATTTCAATTAGCTGAATAGTTTCATTTAGATCTTATGTATTCATGGATAACCTTCTCGCTGCAGGACTGGGTAATATTGTGAGATTGAAAAATCAGCATATTTTGCTGCGTAGTTATGAGAGTGCTAAAATGATCTAATGACTTCTGGGAAAAATCAAGGAATGGCTCTATATATAGAGACCTAATAACGTTAATTGATTCCAAAATTTAATTCGAAAAGTTATTCTATTGAGATTGTATTTTGATTGTCTTTTTCAGTGTCTGTAAGAAATACCTGATGTCATCAGATGATCTTCGAGGAAAACATACTGCGCCCCAATCGCAAGAATCCCATGATTACACAAATTCACGTGATAGAATATAATATGTTGATTTCTGTATCTATTCGCTTTCGGTTTTTTATAATTTCAATTGGCTGCACAGTTCAATTCAGATCGCATGTTTTCATAAATAACCTGCTCGCTGCAGGACTGGGTAATATTGTGAGATTGAAAAATCAGCATTATTTGCTGCGTGGTTATAGGAGTGCTAAAATGATATCATAACTCCTGGAAAAAATCAAGGAATAACTCTATATATTGACATAATAACGTTGACTGATTTGAAAATTCAATTTGAAAAACTATTCTATTAAGATTGCATTTTGATTGATGTTTTCAATTTCTGTAAAAAATACCTGATGTCTTCAGAAGATATTTCGGGAAAAATATACTGCGCCCCAATCGCAAGAATCTCATGATTACACGAATTCACGTGTTAGAATATAAGAGGTTGATTTCCGTATCTGTTCGCTTTCGGTTATTTAAAATTTCAATTGGCTGAATAGTTCAATATAGATCGCATGTATTCATGGATAGCCTGCTCGCTGCAGGACTGGGTAATATTGCGAAATTGAAAAACTAGCATATTTTGCTGTGTGGTTATAAAAGTGCTGACATAAATTCATGACTTCTGGAAAAAATCAAGGATTAGCTCTATACCTTGATATAATAACGTTAATTGATTTGAAAATTTAATTCGGAAAGTTATTTTATTGAGATTACATTTTGATTGTCTTTTTCAATGTCTGTAAGAAATACTTGATGTCTCCAGATTATATTTCGGAAAAAATATACTGCGCCTAAATCGCAAGAATCTCATGATTACACGAATTCACGTGATAGAATATAATAGGTTGATGTCTGTCTCTGTTCGCTTTCGGTTTTCTAAAATTTCAATTGGCTGAATAGTTCAATTTGGATCGCATGTATTCATGAATAACTTGCTCGCTGCAGGACTGGGTAATATTGTGAGATTGAAAAATCAGCATATATTGCTGCGTGGTTATTAAAGTGCTTAAATGATCTAATGACTCCTGGGAAAAATCAAGGAATGGCTCAATATATAGAGACCTAATAACGTTAATTGATTCCAAAATTTAATTCGAAAAGTTCTTCTATTGAGATTGCATTTTGATTGTCTTTTTTAATGTCTCTAAGAAATACCTGATGTCTTCAGATGATATTTCGTGAAAAATATACTGCGCCCCAATCGCAAGAATCTCATGATTACACAAATTCACGTGATAGAATATAATAGGTTGATGTCTGTCTCCGTTCGCTTTCGGTTTTCTAAAATTTTAATTGGCTGCATAGTTCAATTTAGATCGCATGTATTCATGGATAGCCTGCTCGCTGCAGGACTGGGTAATATTGCGAAATTGAAAAGTTAGCATATTTGGCTGCGTGGTTATAAGAGTGCTAAAATGATCTCATGACTCCTGGGAAAAATCAAGGAATGGCTCCATATATTCACATAATAACCTTAATTGATTTGAAAATTCAATTCGAAAAGTTATTCGATTGATATTGCATTTTGATTGTTGTTTTCAATGTCTGTAAAAAATACCTGATGTCATCAGATGATATTTCGAGGAAAATATACTGCGCCCCAATCGCAAGAATTTCATGATTACACGAATTCACGTGATAGAATATATAAGGTTGATTTCCGTATCTGTTCGCTTTTGGTTATTTAAAATTTCAATTCACTGAATAGTTAAATTTAGATCGCAAGTATTCATGGATAACCTGCTCGCTACAGGACTTGGTAATATCGCAAAATTGAAAAATAAGCATATTTTGCTGCGTGGTTATAAAAGTGCTGACATAAATTCATGACTTCTGGGAAAAATCAAGGATTAGCTCTATACTTTGATATAATAACGTTAATTGATTTGAAAATTCAATTCGAAAAGTTATTCGATTGAGATTACATTTTGATTGTCTTTTTCAATGTCTGTAAGCAATACCTGATGTCTCCAGATTATATTTCGGAAAAAATATACTGCGCCTAAATCGCAAGAATCTCATGATTACACGAATTCATGTAATAGAATATGAAAGGTTGATTTCTGTCTCTGTTCGCTTTCGGTTTTTTAAAATTTCAATTGGCTGAACAGTTCAATTTAGATCGCATGTATCCATGAATAACTTGCTCACTGCAGGACTGGGTAATATTGTGAGATTAAAAAATCAGCATATTTTGCTGCGTGGTTATAGGAGTGCTGAAATGATCTCATGACTCCTGGGGAAAATCAAGGAATGGCTCTATATATTGACATAATAACGTTAACTGATTTGAAAATTCAATTTAAAAAACTATTCTATTGAGATTGCATTTTGATTGATGTTTTCAATGTCTGTAAGAAATACCTGATGTCTTCAGATGATATTTCGGGAACAATATACTGCGCCACAATCGCAAGAATCTCATGATTACACGAATTCACGTGATAGAATATAATAGGTTGATGTCTGTCTCTGTTCGCTTTCGGTTTTCTAAAATTTCAATTGGCTGAATAGTTCAATTTAGATCGCATGTATTCATGAATAACTTGCTCGCTGCAGGACTGGGTAATATAGTGAGATTGAAAAATCAGCATATATTGCTGCGTGGTTATTAAAGTGCTAAAATGATCAAATGACTCCTGGGAAAAATCAAGGAATGACTCTATATATAGAGACCTAATAACGTTAATTGATTCCAAAATTTAATTCGAAAAGTTATTCTATTGAGATTGCAATTTGATTGTCTTTTTCAATGTCTGTAAGAAATACCTGATGTCTTCAGATGATATTTCGTGAAAAATATACTGCCAAAAATATACCCAATCGCAAGAATCTCATGATTACACTTATTCACGTGATAGAATATAATAGGTTAATTTCTGTCTCTGTTCGCTTTCGGTTGATTAAACTTTCAATTCGCTAAATAGTAAAATTTAGATTGCATTTATTCATGAATAACCTGCTCGCTGCAGGACTGGGTAATATTGCGAAACTGGAAAATCAGCATATTTTGCTGCGTGGTTATAGAAGTGCTAAAATGATCTCATGACTCCCGGGAAGAATCAAGGAATAGCTCTATATATTGACATAATAACGTTAATTGATTTGATAATTCAATTCGAAAAGTTATTCGATTGAGATTGCATTTTGATTGTTGTTTTCAATGTCTGTAAGAAGTACCTGATGTCTTTAGGGGATATTTCGGGAAAAATATACTGCGCCTCAATCGCAAGAATCTAATGATCACACGAATTCATGTAATAGAATATGAGAGGTTGATTTCTGTCTCTATTCGCTTTCGGTTTTTTAAAATTTCAATTAGCTGAATAGTTTAATTTAGATCTTATGTATTCATGGATAACCTTCTCGCTGCAGGACTGGGTAATATTGTGAGATTGAAAAATCAGCATATTTTGCTGCGTGGTTATGAGAGTGCTGAAATGATCTAATGAATCCTGGGAAAAATCAAGGAATGGCTCTATATATAGAGACCTAATAACGTTAATTGATTCCAAAGTTTAATTCGAAAAGTTATTCCATTGAGATTGCATTTTGATTGTCTTTTTCAATGTCTGTAAGAAATACCTGATGTCTTCAGATGATATTTCGTAAAAATATACTGCGCCCCAATCGCAAGATTATCATGATTACACGAATTCACGTGACAGAATATAATAGGTTGATTTCTGTCAATGTTCGCTTTCGGTTTTTTAAAATTTCAATTGGCTGAATAGTTCAAATTAGATCGCATGTATCCATGGATAGCCTGCTCGCTGCAGGACTGGGTAATATTGGGAAATTGAAAAATTAGAATATTTTGCTGCGTGGTTATAAGAGTGCTGAAATGATCTCATGACTCCTGGGAAAAATCAAGGAGTAGCTCTATACCTTGACATAATAACGTTGATTGATTTTAAAATTCAATTCGAAAAGTTATTTTATTGAGATTGCATTTTGATTGTTGTTTTCAATGTCTGTAAGAAGTACCTGATGTCTTTAGCGGATACTTCGGGAAAAATATACTGCGCCTCAATCGCAAGAATCTCATGATCACACGAATTCATGTAATAGAATATGAGAGGTTGATTTCTGTCTCTATTCGCTTTCGGTTTTTTAAAATTTCAATTAGCTGAATAGTTCAATTTAGATCTTATGTATTTATGGATAACCTTCTCGCTGCAGGAATGGGTAATATTGTTCGATTGAAAAATCAGCATATTTTGCTGCGTGGTTATGAGAGTGCTAAAATGATCTAATGACTCCTGGGAAAAATCAAGGAATGGCTCTATATATAGAGACCTAATAACGTTAATTGATTCCAAAATTTAGTTCGAAAAGTTATTCGATTGAGATTGCATTTTGATTGTTGTTTTCAATGTCTGTAAGAAGTACCTGATGTCTTTAGCGGATATTTCGGGGAAAATATACTGCGCCTCAATCGCAAGAATCTCATGATCACACGAATTCATGTAATAGAATATGAGAGTTTGATTTCTGTCTCTATTCGCTTTCGGTTTTTTAAAATTTCAATTGGCTGAATAGTTCAAATTAGATCGCATGTATCCATGGATAGCCTGCTCGCTGCAGGACTGGGTAATATTGGGAAATTAAAAAATTAAAATATTTTGCTGCGTGGTTATAAGAGTGCTGAAATGATCTCATGACTCCTGGGAAAAATCAAGAAGTAGCTCTATACCTTGACATAATAACGTTGATTGATTTGAAAATTTAATTCGAAAAGTTATTTTATTGAGATTGCATTTTGATTGTTGTTTTCAATGTCTGTAAAAAATACCTAAAGTCATCAGATAATATTTCGAGGAAAATATACTGCGCACCAATCGCAAGAATTTCATGATTACACGAATTCACGTGATAGAATATAATAGGTTGATTTCCGTATCTATTCGCTTTCGGTTATTTTGAATTTTAATTCGCTGAATAGTTAAATTTAGATCGCAAGTATCCATGGACAACCTGCCCGCTACAGGACTTGGTAATATTGCAAAATTGAAAAATCAATATATTTTGCTGCGTGGTTACAAGAGTGCTGGAACAAATTCATGACTCCTGGGTAAAATCAAGGAGTAGCTCTATACCTTGACATAATAACGTTAATTGATTTGAAAATTTAATTCGAAAAGTTATTTTATTGAGATTGCATTTTGATTGTTGTTTTCAATGTCTGTAAGAAGTACCTGATGTCTTTAGCGGATATTTCGGGGAAAATATACTGCGCCTCAATCGCAAGAATCTCATGATCACACGAATTCACGTGATAGAATTTAATAGGTTGATGTCTGTCTCTGTTCGCTTTCGGTTTTCTAAAATTTCAATTGGCTGAATAGTTTAATTTAGATCGCATGTATTCATAGACAGCCTGCTCGCTGCAGGACTAGGTAATATTGCGAAATTGAAAAATTAGCATATTTTGCTGCGTTCTTATAGGAGTGCTAAAATGATCTCATGACTCCTGGGAAAAATCAAGGAATAGCTGTATATATTGACATAATAACCTTAATTGATTTGAAAATTTAATTCAAAAAGTTATTCGATTGAGATTGCATTTTGATTGTTGTTTTCAATGTCTGTAACAAGTACCTGATGTCTTTAGCGGATATTTCGGGAAAAATATACTGCGCCTCAATCGCAAGAATCGCATGATTACACGAATTTATGTAATAGAATACGAGAGGTTGATTTCTGTCTATGTTCGCTTTCGGTTTTTCAAAATTTCAATACGCTGAACAGTTCAATTTAGATCGCATGTATTCATGAATAACTTGCTCGCTGCGAGACTGGGTAATATTGTGAGATTAAAAAATCAGCATATTTTGCTGCGTGGTTATAGGAGTGCTAAAATGATCTTAAAACTCCTGGGAAAAATCAAGGAATGGCTCTATATATTGACATAATAACGTTAACTGAATTGAAAATTAAATTTGAAAAACTATTCTATTGAGATTGCATTTTGATAGATGTTTTTAATTTTTGTAAGAAATACCTGATGTCTTCAGATGATATTCCGGGAAAAATATACTGCGCCTCAATCGCAAGAATCTCATGATTACACGAATATACGTGATAGGAAATAATAGGTTGATGTCTGTCTCTGTTCGCTTTCGGTTTTCTAAAATTTCAATTGGCTGAATAGTTCAATTTAGATCGCATGTATTCATGGATAGCCTGCTCGCTGCAGGACTGGGTAATATTGCGAAAACAAAAAATTAGCATATTTTGCTGCGTGGTTATAAGAGTGCTAAAATGATCTCATGACCCCTGGGAAAAATCAAGGAATGGCTCTATATATTGACATAATAACCTTAATTGATTTGAAAATTCAATTCGAAAAGTTATTCGATTGAGAGTGCATTTTGATTGTTGTTTTCAATGTCTGTAAAAAATACCTTATGTCATCAGATGATATTTCGAGGAAAATATACTGCGCCTCAATCGCAAGAATTTCATGATTACACGAATTCACGTGATAGAATATAAGAGGTTGATTTCCGTATCTGTTCGCTTTCGGTTATTTAAAATTTCAATTCGCTGAATAGTTAAATTTAGATCGCAAGTATTTATGGATAACCTGCCCGCTACAGGACTTAGTAATATTGCAAAATTGAAATCAGCATATTTTGCTGCGTGGTTATAAGAGTGCTGAAACAAATTCATGACTCCTGGGAAAAATCAAGGAGTAGCTCTATACCTTGACATAATAACGTTAATTGATTTGATAATTTAATTCGAAAAGTTATTTTATTGAAATTGCATTTTGATTGTTGTTTTCAATGTCTGTAAAAAGTACCATATGTCTTTAGCGGATATTTCGGGAAAAATATACTGCGCCTCAATCGCAAGAATCTCATGATTACACGAATTCATGTAATAGAATATGAGAGGTTGATTTCTGTCTCTGTTCGCTTTCGGTGTTTTAAAATTTTAATTGGCTGAATAGTTCAATTTAGATCGCATGTATTCATGGATAACCTGCTCGCTGCAGGACTGGGTAATATTGTGAGATTCAAAAATCAGCATATTTTGCTGCGTGGTTATGAGAGTGCTAAAATGATCTCATGACTCCTGGGAATAATCAAGGAATGGCTCTATATATAGAGACCCAATAACGTTAATTGATTTCAAAATTTAATTCGAAAAGTTATTCTATTGAGATTGCATTTTGATTGTCTTTTTCAATGTCTGTAAGAAATACCTGATGTCTTCAGATGATATTTCGGGAAAAATATACTGCGCCCCAATCGCAAGAATCTCATGATTAAACGAATGCATGTGATAGAATATAATAGGTTGATGTCTGTCTCTGTTCGCTTTCCGTTTTCTAAAATTTTAATTGGCTGCGTAGTTCAATTTATATCGCATGTATTCATGGATAGCCTGCTCGCTGCAGGACTGGGTAATATTGCGAAATTGAAAAATTAGCATATTTTGTTGCGTAGTTATAGGAGTGCTAAAATGATCTCATGACTCCCGGGAAAAATCAAGGAATGGCTCTATATATTGACATTATAACGTTAATTGATTTGAAAATTCAATTCGAAAAGTTATTCTATTAAGATTGCATTTTGATTGTCTTTTTCAATGTCTGTAAGAAATACCTGATGTCTTCAGATTATATTACGGGAAAAATATACTGCGCCTCAATCTTAAGAATCTCATGATTACACGAATTCACGTGATAGAATATAATAGGTTGATTTCTGTCTCTGTTCGATTTCGGTTTTTTGAAATTTCAATTGGCTGCACAGTTTAATTTAGATCGCATGTATTTATGAATAACCTGCCCGCTACAGGACTTAGTAATATTGCAAAATTGAAATCAGCATATTTTGCTGCGTGGTTATGAGAGTGCTGAAACAAATTCATGACTCCTGGGAAAAATCAAGGAGTAGCTCTTTACCTTGACATAATAACGTTAATTGATTTGAAAATTTCATTCGAAAAGTTATTTTATTGAGATTGCATTTTGATTGTTGTTTTCAATGTCTGTAAGAAGTACCTGATGTCTTTAGCGGATATTTTAGGAAAATTATACTGCGCCTCAATCGCAAGAATCTCATGATTACACGAATTCATGTAATAGAATATGAGAGGTTGATTTCTGTCTCTGTTCGCTTTCGGTTTTTTAAAATTTCAATTGGCTGAATAGTTCAATTTAGATCGCATGTATTCATGGAAAACCTGCTCGCTGCAGGACTGGGTATCATTGTGAGATTTAAAAATCAGCATATTTTCTGCGTGGTTATGAGAGTGTTGGAATGATCTCATGACTCCTGGGAAAAATCAAGGAATAGCTCTATATATAGAGACCCAATAACGTTAATTGATTCCAAAATTTAATTCGAAAAGTTATTCTATTGAGATTGCATTTTGATTGTCTTTTTCAATGTCTGTAAGAAATGCCTGATGACTTCAGATGATATTTCGTGAAAAATATACTGCGCCCCAATCGCAAGAATCTTATGATTACACGAATTCACGTGATACAATATAATAGGTTGATTTCTGTCTCTGTTCGCTTTCGGTTTTTTAAAATTTTAATTGGCTGAACAGTTCAATTTAGATCGCATGTATTCATGAATAACTTGCTCGCTGCAAGACTGGGTAATATTGTGAGATTAAAAAATCAGCATATTTTGCTGCGTGGTTATAGGAGTGCTAAAATGATCTTATGACTCCTGGGAAAAATCAAGGAATGGCTCTATATATTGACATAATAACGTTAATTGATTTGAAAATTCAATTCGAAAAGTTATTCAATTGAGATTGCATTTCGATTGTTGTTTTCAATGTCTGTAAAAAATACCTGATGTCATCAGATGATATTTCGAGAAAAATATTCTGTGCCCCAATCGCAAGAATTTCATGATTACACGAATTCACGTGATAGAATATAAGAGGTTGATTTCCGTATCTGTTTGCTTTCGGTTATTTAAAATTTCAATTTGCTGAATAGTTAAATTTAGATCGCAAGTATTTATGGATAACCTGCCCGCTACAGGACTTAGTAATATTGCAATATTGAAATCAGCATATTTTGCTGCGTGGTTATAAGAGTGCTGAAACAAATTCATGACTCCTGGGAAAAATCAAGGAGTAGCTCTATACCTTGACATAATAACGTTAATTGATTTGAAAATTAAATTCGAAAAGTTATTTTATTGAGATTGCATTTTGATTGTTGTTTTCAATGTCTGTAAGAAGTACCATGTGTCTTTAGCGGATATTTCGGGAAAAATATACTGTGCCTCAATCGCAAGAATCTCATGATTACACGAATTCATGTATTAGAATATGAGAGGTTGATTTCTGTCTCTGTTCGCTTTCGATTTTTTAAAATTTCAATTCGCTGAACAGTTCAATTTAGATCGCATGTATTCATGAATAACCTGCTCGCTGCAGGACTGGGTAATATTGTGAGATAGAAAAATCAGCATATTTTTCTGCGTGGTTATGAGAGTGCTAAAATGATCCCATGACTCCTGGGAAAAATCAAGGAATGGCTCTATATATAGAGACCTAATAACGTTAATTGATTTGAAAATTCAATTCAAAAAGTTATTCGATTGAGATTGCATTTTGATTGTCTTTTTCAATGTCTGTAAGAAGTACCATGTGTCTTTAGCGGATATTTCGGGAAAAATATACTGTGCCTCAATCGCAAGAATCTCATGATTACACGAATTCATGTAATAGAATATGAGAGGTTGATTTCTGTCTCTGTTCGCTTTCGGTTTTTTAAAATTTCGATTGGCTGAATAGTTCAATTAAGATCGCATGTATTCATGTATAGTCTGCTCGCTGCGGAATGGGTAATATTGTGAAATTGAAAAATTAGCATATTTTGCTGCGTGGTTATAAGAGTGCTAAAATGATCTCATGACTCCTGGGAAAAATCAAGGAATGGCTCTATATATTGACATAATAACCTTAATTGATTTGAAAATTCAATTCAAAAAGTTATTCGATTGAGATTGCATTTTGATTGTCTTTTTCAATGTATGTAAGAAATACCTGATGTCTTCAGATGATATTTCGGGAAAAATATACTGCGCCGCAGTCGCAAGAATCTCATGGTTACACGAATTTATGTAATAGAATACGAGAGGTTGATTTCTGTCTCTGTTCGCTTTCGGTTTTTTTAAAATTTCAATTTGCTGAACAGTTCAATTTAGATCGCATGTATTCATGAATAACTTGCTCGCTGCAAGACTGGGTAATATTGTGAGATTAAAAAATCAGCATATTTTGCTGCGTGGTTATAGGAGTGCTAAAATGATCTTATGACTCCTGGGAAAAATCAAGGAATGGCTCTATATATTGACATAATAACGTTAATTGATTTGAAAATTCAATTCGAAAAGTTATTCAATTGAGATTGCATTTCGATTGTTGTTTTCAATGTCTGTAAAAAATACCTGATGTCATCAGATGATATTTCGAGAAAAATATACTGCGCCCCAATCGCAAGAATTTCATGATTACACGAATTCACGTGATAGAATATAAGAGGTTGATTTCCGTATCTGTTTGCTTTCGGTTATTTAAAATTTCAATTTGCTGAATAGTTAAATTTAGATCGCAAGTATTTATGGATAACCTGCCCGCTACAGGACTTAGTAATATTGCAATATTGAAATCAGCATATTTTGCTGCGTGGTTATAAGAGTGCTGAAACAAATTCATGACTCCTGGGAAAAATCAAGGAGTAGCTCTATACCTTGACATAATAACGTTAATTGATTTGAAAATTAAATTCGAAAAGTTATTTTATTGAGATTGCATTTTGATTGTTGTTTTCAATGTCTGTAAGAAGTACCATGTGTCTTTAGCATATATTTCGGAAAAAATATACTGTGCCTCAATCGCAAGAATCTCATGATTACACGAATTCATGTAATAGAATATGAGAGGTTGATTTCTGTCTCTGTTCGCTTTTGGTTTTTTAAAATTTCAATTCGCTGAACAGTTCAATTTAGATCGCATGTATTCATGAATAACCTGCTCGCTGCAGGACTGGGTAATATTGTGAGATTGAAAAATCAGCATATTTTGCTGCGTGGTTATGAGAGTGCTAAAATGATCTCATGACTCCTGGGAAAAATCAAGGAATGGCTCTATATATAGAGACCTAATAACGTTAATTGATTTGAAAATTCAATTCAAAAAGTTATTCGATTGAGATTGCATTTTGATTGTCTTTTTCAATGTCTGTAAGAAATTCCTGATGTCTTCAGATGATATTTCGTGAAAAATATACTCTGCCTCAATCGCAAGAATCTCATGATTACACGAATTCACGTGATAGAATATAATGGGTTGATTTCTGTCTCTGTTCGCTTTCGGTTTTTTAAAATTTCAATTGGCTCAATAGTTCAATTAAGATCGCATGTATTCATGGATAGCCTGCTCGCTGCAGGACTGGGTAATATTGCGAAATTGAAAAATAAGCATATTTTGCTGCGTGGTTATGAGAGTGCTAAAATGATCTCATGACTCCTGGGAAAAATCAAGGAATGGCTCTATATATTGACATAATAACCTTAATTGATTTGAAAATTCAATTCGAAAAGTTATCCGATTGAGATTGCATTTTGATTGTCTTTTTCAATGTCTGTAAGAAATACCTGATGTCTTCAGATGATATTTCGTGAAAAATATACTGCGCCTTAATCGCAAGAATCTCATGATTACACGAATTCACGTGATAGAATATAATAGGTTGATTTCTGTCTTTGTTCGCTTTCGGTTTTTTAAAATTTCAATTGGCTGGATAGTTCAATTAAGATCGCATGTATTCATGGATAGCCTGCTCGCTGCGGAATAGGTAATATTGCGAAATTGAAAAATTAGCATATTTTGCTGCGTGGTTATAAGAGTGCTAAAATGATCTCATGACTCCTGGAAAAAATCAAGGAATAGCTCTATATATTGACATAATAACCTTAATTGATTTGAAAATTCAATTCGAAAAGTTATCCGATTGAGATTGCATTTTGATTGTCTTTTTCAATGTCTGTAAGAAATACCTGATGTCATCAGATGATATTTCGAGAAAAATATTCTGCGCCCCAATCGCAAGAATTTCATGATTACACGAATTCACGTGATAGAATATAAGAAGTTGATTTCCGTATCTGTTTGCTTTCGGTTATTTAAAATTTCAATTTGCTGAATAGTTAAATTTAGATCGCAAGTATTTATGGATAACCTGCCCGCTACAGGACTTAGTAATATTGCAATATTGAAATCAGCATATTTTGCTGCGTGGTTATAAGAGTGCTGAAACAAATTCATGACTCCTGGGAAAAATCAAGGAGTAGCTCTATACCTTGACATAATAACGTTAATTGATTTGAAAATTAAATTCGAAAAGTTATTTTATTGAGATTGCATTTTGATTGTTGTTTTCAATGTCTGTAAGAAGTACCATGTGTCTTTAGCGGATATTTCGGGAAAAATATACTGTGCCTCAATCGCAAGAATCTCATGATTACACGAATTCATGTATTAGAATATGAGAGGTTGATTTCTGTCTTTGTTCGCTTTCGATTTTTTAAAATTTCAATTCGCTGAACAGTTCAATTTAGATCGCATGTATTCATGAATAACCTGCTCGCTGCAGGACTGGGTAATATTGTGAGATAGAAAAATCAGCATATTTTTCTGCGTGGTTATGAGAGTGCTAAAATGATCCCATGACTCCTGGGAAAAATCAAGGAATGGCTCTATATATAGAGACCTAATAACGTTAATTGATTTGAAAATTCAATTCAAAAAGTTATTCGATTGAGATTGCATTTTGATTGTCTTTTTCAATGTATGTAAGAAATACCTGATGTCTTCAGATGATATTTCGGGAAAAATATACTGCGCCGCAGTCGCAAGAATCTCATGGTTACACGAATTTATGTAATAGAATACGAGAGGTTGATTTCTGTCTCTGTTCGCTTTCGGTTTTTTTAAAATTTCAATTTGCTGAACAGTTCAATTTAGATCGCATGTATTCATGAATAACTTGCTCGCTGCAAGACTGGGTAATATTGTGAGATTAAAAAATCAGCATATTTTGCTGCGTGGTTATAGGAGTGCTAAAATGATCTTATGACTCCTGGGAAAAATCAAGGAATGGCTCTATATATTGACATAATAACGTTAATTGATTTGAAAATTCAATTCGAAAAGTTATTCAATTGAGATTGCATTTCGATTGTTGTTTTCAATGTCTGTAAAAAATACCTGATGTCATCAGATGATATTTCGAGAAAAATATACTGCGCCCCAATCGCAAGAATTTCATGATTACACGAATTCACGTGATAGAATATAAGAGGTTGATTTCCGTATCTGTTTGCTTTCGGTTATTTAAAATTTCAATTTGCTGAATAGTTAAATTTAGATCGCAAGTATTTATGGATAACCTGCCCGCTACAGGACTTAGTAATATTGCAATATTGAAATCAGCATATTTTGCTGCGTGGTTATAAGAGTGCTGAAACAAATTCATGACTCCTGGGAAAAATCAAGGAGTAGCTTTATACCTTGACATAATAACGTTAATTGATTTGAAAATTAAATTCGAAAAGTTATTTTATTGAGATTGCATTTTGATTGTTGTTTTCAATGTCTGTAAGAAGTACCATGTGTCTTTAGCATATATTTCGGAAAAAATATACTGTGCCTCAATCGCAAGAATCTCATGATTACACGAATTCATGTAATAGAATATGAGAGGTTGATTTCTGTCTCTGTTCGCTTTTGGTTTTTTAAAATTTCAATTCGCTGAACAGTTCAATTTAGATCGCATGTATTCATGAATAACCTGCTCGCTGCAGGACTGGGTAATATTGTGAGATTGAAAAATCAGCATATTTTGCTGCGTGGTTATGAGAGTGCTAAAATGATCTCATGACTCCTGGGAAAAATCAAGGAATGGCTCTATATATAGAGACCCAATAACGTTAATTGATTTGAAAATTCAATTCAAAAAGTTATTCGATTGAGATTGCATTTTGATTGTCTTTTTCAATGTCTGTAAGAAATTCCTGATGTCTTCAGATGATATTTCGTGAAAAATATACTCTGCCTCAATCGCAAGAATCTCATGATTACACGAATTCACGTGATAGAATATAATGGGTTGATTTCTGTCTCTGTTCGCTTTCGGTTTTTTAAAATTTCAATTGGCTTAATAGTTCAATTAAGATCGCATGTATTCATGGATAGCCTGCTCGCTGCAGGACTGGGTAATATTGCGAAATTGAAAAATAAGCATATTTTGCTGCGTGGTTATGAGAGTGCTAAAATGATCTCATGACTCCTGGGAAAAATCAAGGAATGGCTCTATATATTGACATAATAACCTTAATTGATTTGAAAATTCAATTCGAAAAGTTATCCGATTGAGATTGCATTTTGATTGTCTTTTTCAATGTCTGTAAGAAATACCTGATGTCTTCAGATGATATTTCGTGAAAAATATACTGCGCCTTAATCGCAAGAATCTCATGATTACACGAATTCACGTGATAGAATATAATAGGTTGATTTCTGTCTTTGTTCGCTTTCGGTTTTTTAAAATTTCAATTGGCTGGATAGTTCAATTAAGATCGCATGTATTCATGGATAGCCTGCTCGCTGCGGAATAGGTAATATTGCGAAATTGAAAAATTAGCATATTTTGCTGCGTGGTTATAAGAGTGCTAAAATGATCTCATGACTCCTGGAAAAAATCAAGGAATAGCTCTATATATTGACATAATAACCTTAATTGATTTGAAAATTCAATTCGAAAAGTTATCCGATTGAGATTGCATTTTGATTGTCTTTTTCAATGTCTGTAAGAAATACCTGATGTCATCAGATGATATTTCGAGAAAAATATTCTGCGCCCCAATCGCAAGAATTTCATGATTACACGAATTCACGTGATAGAATATAAGAAGTTGATTTCCGTATCTGTTTGCTTTCGGTTATTTAAAATTTCAATTTGCTGAATAGTTAAATTTAGATCGCAAGTATTTATGGATAACCTGCCCGCTACAGGACTTAGTAATATTGCAATATTGAAATCAGCATATTTTGCTGCGTGGTTATAAGAGTGCTGAAACAAATTCATGACTCCTGGGAAAAATCAAGGAGTAGCTCTATACCTTGACATAATAACGTTAATTGATTTGAAAATTAAATTCGAAAAGTTATTTTATTGAGATTGCATTTTGATTGTTGTTTTCAATGTCTGTAAGAAGTACCATGTGTCTTTAGCGGATATTTCGGGAAAAATATACTGTGCCTCAATCGCAAGAATCTCATGATTACACGAATTCATGTATTAGAATATGAGAGGTTGATTTCTGTCTCTGTTCGCTTTCGATTTTTTAAAATTTCAATTCGCTGAACAGTTCAATTTAGATCGCATGTATTCATGAATAACCTGCTCGCTGCAGGACTGGGTAATATTGTGAGATAGAAAAATCAGCATATTTTTCTGCGTGGTTATGAGAGTGCTAAAATGATCCCATGACTCCTGGGAAAAATCAAGGAATGGCTCTATATATAGAGACCTAATAACGTTAATTGATTTGAAAATTCAATTCAAAAAGTTATTCGATTGAGATTGCATTTTGATTGTCTTTTTCAATGTCTGTAAGAAGTACCATGTGTCTTTAGCGGATATTTCGGGAAAAATATACTGTGCCTCAATCGCAAGAATCTCATGATTACACGAATTCATGTAATAGAATATGAGAGGTTGATTTCTGTCTCTGTTCGCTTTCGGTTTTTTAAAATTTCAATTCGCTGAACAGTTCAATTTAGATCGCATGTATTCATGAATAACCTGCTCGCTGCAGGACTGGGTAATATTGTGAGATTGAAAAATCAGCATATTTTGCTGCGTGGTTATGAGAGTGCTAAAATGATCTCATGACTCCTGGGAAAAATCAAGGAATGTCTCTATATATAGAGACCCAATAACGTTAATTGATTCCAAAATTTCATTCGAAAAGTTATTTTATTGAGATTGCATTTTGATTGTTGTTTTCAATGTCTGTAAGAAGTACCTGATGTCTTTAGCGGATATTTTGGGAAAATTATACTGCGCCTCAATCGCAAGAATCTCATGATTACACGAATTCATGTAATAGAATATGAGAGGTTGATTTCTGTCTCTGTTCGCTTTCGGTTTTTTAAAATTTCAATTGGCTGAATAGTTCAATTTAGATCGCATGTATTCATGGAAAACCTGCTCGCTGCAGGACTGGGTAATATTGTGAGATTTAAAAATCACCATATTTTCTGCTTGGATATGAGAGTGCTGGAATGATCTCATGACTCCTGGGAAAAATCAAGGAATAGCTCTATATATAGAGACCCAATAACGTTAATTGATTCCAAAATTTAATTCGAAAAGTTATTCTATTGAGATTGCATTTTGATTGTCTTTTTCAATGTCTGTAAGAAATACCTGATGACTTCAGATGATATTTCGTGAAAAATATACTGCGCCCCAATCGCAAGAATCTTATGATTACACGAATTCACGTGATACAATATAATAGGTTGATTTCTGTCACTGTTCGCTTTCGGTTTTTTAAAATTTCAATTGGCTGAATAGTTCAATTAAGATCGCATGTATTCATGTATAGTCTGCTCGCTGCGGAATGGGTAATATTGTGAAATTGAAAAATTAGCATATTTTGCTGCGTGGTTATAAGAGTGCTAAAATGATCTCATGACTCCTGGGAAAAATCAAGGAATGGCTCTATATATTGACATAATAACCTTAATTGATTTGAAAATTCAATTCAAAAAGTTATTCGATTGAGATTGCATTTTGATTGTCTTTTTCAATGTATGTAAGAAATACCTGATGTCTTCAGATGATATTTCGGGAAAAATATACTGCGCCGCAGTCGCAAGAATCTCATGGTTACACGAATTTATGTAATAGAATACGAGAGGTTGATTTCTGTCTCTGTTCGCTTTCGGTTTTTTTAAAATTTCAATTTGCTGAACAGTTCAATTTAGATCGCATGTATTCATGAATAACTTGCTCGCTGCAAGACTGGGTAATATTGTGAGATTAAAAAATCAGCATATTTTGCTGCGTGGTTATAGGAGTGCTAAAATGATCTTATGACTCCTGGGAAAAATCAAGGAATAGCTCTATATATTGACATAATAACGTTAATTGATTTGAAAATTCAATTCGAAAAGTTATTCAATTGAGATTGCATTTCGATTGTTGTTTTCAATGTCTGTAAAAAATACCTGATGTCATCAGATGATATTTCGAGAAAAATATACTGCGCCCCAATCGCAAGAATTTCATGATTACACGAATTCACGTGATAGAATATAAGAGGTTGATTTCCGTATCTGTTTGCTTTCGGTTATTTAAAATTTCAATTTGCTGAATAGTTAAATTTAGATCGCAAGTATTTATGGATAACCTGCCCGCTACAGGACTTAGTAATATTGCAATATTGAAATCAGCATATTTTGCTGCGTGGTTATAAGAGTGCTGAAACAAATTCATGACTCCTGGGAAAAATCAAGGAGTAGCTCTATACCTTGACATAATAACGTTAATTGATTTGAAAATTAAATTCGAAAAGTTATTTTATTGAGATTGCATTTTGATTGTTGTTTTCAATGTCTGTAAGAAGTACCATGTGTCTTTAGCATATATTTCGGAAAAAATATACTGTGCCTCAATCGCAAGAATCTCATGATTACACGAATTCATGTAATAGAATATGAGAGGTTGATTTCTGTCTCTGTTCGCTTTTGGTTTTTTAAAATTTCAATTCGCTGAACAGTTCAATTTAGATCGCATGTATTCATGAATAACCTGCTCGCTGCAGGACTGGGTAATATTGTGAGATTGAAAAATCAGCATATTTTGCTGCGTGGTTATGAGAGTGCTAAAATGATCTCATGACTCCTGGGAAAAATCAAGGAATGGCTCTATATATAGAGACCTAATAACGTTAATTGATTTGAAAATTCAATTCAAAAACTTATTCGATTGAGATTGCATTTTGATTGTCTTTTTCAATGTCTGTAAGAAATTCCTGATGTCTTCAGATGATATTTCGTGAAAAATATACTCTGCCTCAATCGCAAGAATCTCATGATTACACGAATTCACGTGATAGAATATAATGGGTTGATTTCTGTCTCTGTTCGCTTTCGGTTTTTTAAAATTTCAATTGGCTTAATAGTTCAATTAAGATCGCATGTATTCATGGATAGCCTGCTCGCTGCAGGACTGGGTAATATTGCGAAATTGAAAAATAAGCATATTTTGCTGCGTGGTTATGAGAGTGCTAAAATGATCTCATGACTCCTGGGAAAAATCAAGGAATGGCTCTATATATTGACATAATAACCTTAATTGATTTGAAAATTCAATTCGAAAAGTTATCCGATTGAGATTGCATTTTGATTGTCTTTTTCAATGTCTGTAAGAAATACCTGATGTCTTCAGATGATATTTCGTGAAAAATATACTGCGCCTCAATCGCAAGAATCTCATGATTACACGAATTCACGTGATAGAATATAATAGGTTGATTTCTGTCTTTGTTCGCTTTCGGTTTTTTAAAATTTCAATTGGCTGGATAGTTCAATTAAGATCGCATGTATTCATGGATAGCCTGCTCGCTGCGGAATAGGTAATATTGCGAAATTGAAAAATTAGCATATTTTGCTGCGTGGTTATAAGAGTGCTAAAATGATCTCATGACTCCTGGAAAAAATCAAGGAATAGCTCTATATATTGACATAATAACCTTAATTGATTTGAAAATTCAATTCAAAAAGTTATCCGATTGAGATTGCATTTTGATTGTCTTTTTCAATGTCTGTAAGAAATACCTGATGTCTTCAGATGATATTTCGTGAAAAATATACTGCGCCCCAATCGCAAGAATCTCATGATTACACGAATTCACGTAATAGAATATAAGAGGTTGGTTTCTGTCTCTGTTCGCTTTCGGTTTTTTAAAATTTCAATTCGCTGAACAGTTAAATTTAGATCGCATGTCTTCATGAATAACTCGCTCGCTGCAGGACTGGATAATATTGTGAGATTAAAAAATCAGCATTTTTTGCTGCGTGGTTATAGGAGTGCTGAAATGATCTCATGACTCCCGGGGAAAATCAAGGAATGGCTCTATATATTGACATAATAACGTTAATTGATTTGAAAATTCAATTCGAAAAGTTATTCGATTGAGATTGCATTTTGATTGTTGTTTTCAATGTCTGTAAAAAATACCTGATGTCATCACATGATATTTCGAGGAAAATATACTGCGCCCAAATCGCAAGAATTTCATGATTACACGAATTCACGTGATAGAATATGAGAGGTTGATTTCTGTCTCTGTTCGCTTTCAGTTTTTTAAAATTTCAATTGGCTCAATAGTTCAATTTAGATCGCATGTATTCATGGATATCCTGCTCGCTGCAGGACTGGGTAATGTTGTGAGATTAAAAAATCAGCATATTTTGCTGCGTGGTTATAGAAGTGCTAAAATGATCTTATGACTCCCGGGAAAAATCAAGGAATGGCCTTAGATATTGACATAATAACGTTCATTGATTTGAAAATACATCTCGAAAAGTTATTTGATTGAGAATGCATTTTGATTGTTGTTTTCAATTTCTGTAAAAAATACATGATGTCATCAGATGATATTTCGAGGAAAATATACTGCACCCGAATCGCAAGAATCGCATGATTACACGAATTCACGTGATAGAATATAAGAGGTTGATTTCCGTATCTGTTCGCTTTCGGTTATTTAAAATTTTCAATTCGCTGAATAGTTAAATTTAGATCGCAAGTATTTATGGATAACCTGCACGCTACAGGACTTAGTAATATTGCAAAATTGAAATCAGCATATTTTGCTGCGTGGTTATAAGAGTGCTGAAACAAATTCATGACTCCTGGGAAAAATCAAGGAGTAGCTCTATACTTTGACATAATAACGTTAATTGATTTGAAAATTTAATTCGAAAACTATTCTATTGAGATTGCATTTTGATTGATGTTTTCAATGTCTGTAAGAAATACCTGATGTCTTCAGATGATATTTCGGGAAAAATATACTGCGCCCCAATCGCAAAAATCTCATGATTACACGAATTCACGTGATAGAATATAATAGGTTGATGTCTGTCTCTGTTCGCTTTCGGTTTTCTAAAATTTCAATTGGCTGAATAGTTCAATTTAGATCGCATGTATTCATGGATAGCCTGCTCGCTGCAGGACTGGGTAATATTGTGAGATTAAAAAATCAGCATATTTTGCTGCGTGGTTATAGGAGTGCTAAAATGATCTCATGACTCCTGGGAAAAATCAAGGAATGGCTCTATATATTGACATAATAACGTTAACTGATTTGAAAATTCAATTTGAAAAACTATTCTATTGAGATTGCATTTTGATTGATGTTTTCAATGTCTGTAAGAAATACCTGATGTCATCAGATAATATTTCGAGGAAAATATACTGCGCCTCAATCGCAAGAATTTCATGATTACACGAATTCACGTGATAGGATATAAGAGGTTGATTTCCGTATCTATTCGCTTTCGGTTATTTCAACTTTTGATTCGCTGAATAGTTAAATTTAGATCGCAAGTATTCATGGATAACCTGCCCGCTACAGAACTTAGTAATATTGCGAAATTGAAAAATCAGCATCTTTTGCTGCGTGGTTACAAGAGTGCTGAAACAAATTCATGATTACTGGGAAAAATCAAGGAGTAGCTCTATACCTTGACATAATAACGTTAATTGATTTGAAAATTTAATTCGAAAGTTATTTTATTTAGATTGCATTTCAATTGTTGTTTTCAATGTCTGTAAGAAGTACCTGATGTCTTTAGCGGATATTTCGGGAAAAATATACTGCGCCTCAATCGCAAGAATTTCATGATTACACGAATTCACGTGATAGAATATAAGAAGTTGATTTTCGTATCTGTTTGCTTTCGGTTATTTAAAATTTCAATTTGCTGAATAGTTAAATTTAGATCGCAAGTATTTATGGATAACCTGCCCACTACAGGACTTAGTAATATTGCAAAATTGAAATCAGCATATTTTGCTGCGTGGTTATAAGAGTGCTGAAACGAATTCATGACTCCTGGGAAAAATCAAGCAGTAGCTCTATACCTTGACACAATAACGTTAATTGATTTGAATATTTAATTCGAAAAGTTATTTTATTGAGATTGCATTTTGATTGTTGTTTTCAATGTCTGTAAGAAGTACCTGATGTCATTAGCGGATATTGCGGGAAAAATATACTGCGCCTCAATCGCAAGAATCTCATGAATACACGGATTCATGTAATAGAATATAAGAGGTTGATTTCTGTCTCTGTTCGCTTTCGGTTTTTTAAAATTTCAATTGGCTCAATAGTTCAATTTAGATCGCATGTATTCATGGATAGCCTGCTCGCTGCAGGACTGGGTAATATTGCGAATTTGAAAAATAAGCATATTTTGCTGCGTGGTTATGAGAGTGCTAAAATGATCTCATGACTCCTGGGAAAAATCAAAGAATGGCTCTATATATTGACACAATAACGTTAATTGATTTGAATATTTAATTCGAAAAGTTATTTTATTGAGATTGCATTTTGATTGTTGTTTTCAATGTCTGTAAAAAATACCTGATGTCATCAGATGATATTTCGAGGAAAATATACTGCGCCCCAATCGCAAGAATTTCATGATTACACGAATTTACGTGATAGAATATAAGAGGTTGATTTCCGTATTTATTCGCTTTCGGTTATTGAAAATTTTAATTCGCTAAATTGTTAAATTTAGATCGCAAGTATTCATGGATTACCTGCCCGCTACAGGACTTGGTATTATTGCAAAATTGAAAAAGCAGCATATTTTGCTGCGTGGTTACAAGAGTGCTGAAACAAATTCAGGACTCCTGGGAAAAATCAAGGAGTAGCTCTATACCTTGACACAATAACGTTAATTGATTTGAATATTTAATTCGAAAAGTTATTTTATTGAGATTGCATTTTGATTGTTGTTTTCAATGTCTGTAAGAAGTACCTGATGTCTTTAGCGGATATTTCGGGAAAAATATACTGTGCCTCAATCGCAAGAATCTCATGATTACACGAATTCATGTAATAGAATATGAGAGGTTGATTTCTGTCTCTGTTCGCTTTCGGTTTTTTAAAATTTCAATTCGCTGAACAGTTCAATTTAGATCGCATGTATTCATGAATAACCTGCTCGCTGCAGGACTGGGTAATATTGTGAGATTGAAAAATCAGCATATTTTGCTGCGTAATTATGAGAGTGCTAAAATGATCTCATGACTCCTGGGAAAAATCAAGGAATGGCTCTATATATAGAGACCTAATAACGTTAATTGATTTGAAAATTCAATTCAAAAAGTTATTCGATTGAGATTGCATTTTGATTGTCTTTTTCAATGTCTGTAAGAAATTCCTGATGTCTTCAGATGATATTTCGTGAAAAATATACTCTGCCTCAATCGCAAGAATCTCATGATTACACGAATTCACGTGATAGAATATAATGGGTTGATTTCTGTCTCTGTTCGCTTTCGGTTTTTTAAAATTTCAATTGGCTTAATAGTTCAATTAAGATCGCATGTATTCATGGATAGCCTGCTCGCTGCAGGACTGGGTAATATTGCGAAATTGAAAAATAAGCATATTTTGCTGCGTGGTTATGAGAGTGCTAAAATGATCTCATGACTCATGGGAAAAATCAAGGAATGGCTCTATATATTGACATAATAACCTTAATTGATTTGAAAATTCAATTCGAAAAGTTATCCGATTGAGATTGCATTTTGATTGTCTTTTTCAATGTCTGTAAGAAATACCTGATGTCTTCAGATGATATTTCGTGAAAAATATACTGCGCCTCAATCGCAAGAATCTCATGATTACACGAATTCACGTGATAGAATATAATAGGTTGATTTCTGTCTTTGTTCGCTTTCGGTTTTTTAAAATTTCAATTGGCTGGATAGTTCAATTAAGATCGCATGTATTCATGGATAGCCTGCTCGCTGCGGAATAGGTAATATTGCGAAATTGAAAAATTAGCATATTTTGCTGCGTGGTTATAAGAGTGCTAAAATGATCTCATGACTCCTGGAAAAAATCAAGGAATAGCTCTATATATTGACATAATAACCTTAATTGATTTGAAAATTCAATTCGAAAAGTTATCCGATTGAGATTGCATTTTGATTGTCTTTTTCAATGTCTGTAAGAAATACCTGATGTCTTCAGATGATATTTCGTGAAAAATATACTGCGCCCCAATCGCAAGAATCTCATGATTACACGAATTCACGTAATAGAATATAAGAGGTTGGTTTCTGTCTCTGTTCGCTTTCGGTTTTTTAAAATTTCAATTCGCTGAACAGTTAAATTTAGATCGCATGTCTTCATGAATAACTCGCTCGCTGCAGGACTGGATAATATTGTGAGATTAAAAAATCAGCATTTTTTGCTGCGTGGTTATAGGAGTGCTGAAATGATCTCATGACTCCCGGGGAAAATCAAGGAATGGCTCTACATATTGACATAATAACGTTAATTGATTTGAAAATTCAATTCGAAAAGTTATTCAATTGAGATTGCATTTTGATTGTTGTTTTCAATGTCTGTAAAAAATACCTGATGTCATCACATGATATTTCGAGGAAAATATACTGCGCCCAAATCGCAAGAATTTCATGATTACACGAATTCACGTGATAGAATATGAGAGGTTGATTTCTGTCTCTGTTCGCTTTCGGTTTTTTAAAATTTCAATTGGCTGAATAGTTCAATTTAGATCGCATGTATTCATGGATATCCTGCTCGCTGCAGGACTGGGTAATGTTGTGAGATTGAAAAATCAGCATATTTTGCTGCGTGGTTATAGAAGTGCTAAAATGATCTTATGACTCCCGGGAAAAATCAAGGAATGGCCTTAGATATTGACATAATAACGTTCATTGATTTGAAAATACATCTCGAAAAGTTATTTGATTGAGAATGCATTTTGATTGTTGTTTTCAATTTCTGTAAAAAATACATGATGTCATCAGATGATATTTCGAGGAAAATATACTGCACCCGAATCGCAAGAATCGCATGATTACACGAATTCACGTGATAGAATATAAGAGGTTGATTTCCGTATCTGTTCGCTTTCGGTTATTTAAAATTTCAATTCGCTGAATAGTTAAATTTAGATCGCAAGTATTTATGGATAACCTGCACGCTACAGGACTTAGTAATATTGCAAAATTGAAATCAGCATATTTTGCTGCGTGGTTATAAGAGTGCTGAAACAAATTCATGACTCCTGGGAAAAATCAAGGAGTAGCTCTATACTTTGACATAATAACGTTAATTGATTTGAAAATTTAATTCGAAAACTATTCTATTGAGATTGCATTTTGATTGATGTTTTCAATGTCTGTAAGAAATACCTGATGTCTTCAGATGATATTTCGGGAAAAATATACTGCGCCCCAATCGCAAAAATCTCATGATTACACGAATTCACGTGATAGAATATAATAGGTTGATGTCTGTCTCTGTTCGCTTTCGGTTTTCTAAAATTTCAATTGGCTGAATAGTTCAATTTAGATCGCATGTATTCATGGATAGCCTGCTCGCTGCAGGACTGGGTAATATTGTGAGATTAAAAAATCAGCATATTTTGCTGCGTGGTTATAGGAGTGCTAAAATGATCTCATGAATCCTGGGAAAAATCAAGGAATGGCTCTATATATTGACATAATAACGTTAACTGATTTGAAAATTCAATTTGAAAAACTATTCTATTAAGATTGCATTTTGATTGATGTTTTCAATGTCTGTAAGAAATACCTGATGTCATCAGATAATATTTCGAGGAAAATATACTGCGCCCCAATCGCAAGAATTTCATGATTACACGAATTCACGTGATAAAATAAAAGAGGTTCATTTCCGTATCTATTCGCTTTCGGTTATTTGAAATTTTAATTCGCTGAATAGTTAAATTTAGATCGCAAGTATTCATGGATAACCTGCCCGCTACAGGACTTGGTAATTTTGCAAAATTGAAAAAGCAGCATATTCTGCTGCGTGGATATAAGAGTGCTGAAACAAATTCATGACTCCTGAGGAAAATCATGGAGTAGCTCTATACCTTGACATAATAACGTTAATTGATTTGAAAATTTAATTCGAAAAGTTATTTTATTGAGATTGCATTTTGATTGTTGTTTTCAATGTCAGTAAGAAGTACCTGATGTCTTTAGCGGATATTTTGGGAAAAATATACTGCGCCTCAATCGCAAGAATCTCATGATTACACGAATTCATGTAATAGAATATGAGAGGTTGATTTCTGTCTCTGTTCGCTTTCGGTTTTTTAAAATTTCAATTTGCTAAACAGTTCAATTTAGATCGCATGTATTCATTAATAACTTGCTCGCTGCAGGACAAAGTAATATTGGGAGCTTAAAAAATCAGCATACTTTGCTGCGTGGTTATAGGAGTGCTAAAATGATCTCATGACTCCTGGGAAAAATCAAGGAATAACTCTATATATAGACCTAATAACGTTAATTGATTCCAAAATTTAATTCGAGAAGTTATTTTATTGAGATTGCATTTTGATTGTCTTTTTCAATGTCTCTAAGAAATACCTGATGTCTTTAGATGATATTTCGTGAAAAATATACTGCGCCCCAATCGCAAGAATCTCATGATTACACGAATTCACGTGATAGAATATAATAGGTTGATTTCTGTCTCTCTTCGCTTTCGGTTTTTTAAAATTTCAATTGGCTGAATAGTTCAATTAAGATCGCATGTATTCATGGATAGCCTGCTCGCTGCAGGACTGGGTAATATTGCGACATTGAAAAATTAGCATATTTTGCTGCGTGGTTATGAGAGTGCTAAAATGATCTCATGACTCCTGGGAAAAATCAAGGAATGGCTATATATATTGACATAATAACCTTTATTGATTTGAAAATTCAATTCGAAAAGTTATTCGATTGAGATTGCATTTTGATTGTCTTTTTCAATGTCTGTAAGAAATACCTGATGTCTTCAGATGATATTTCGTGAACAATATACTGCGCCCCAATCGCAAGAATCTCATGATTACACGAATTCACGTAATAGAATATAATAGGTTGGTTTCTGTCTCTGTTCGCTTTCGGTTTTTTAAAATTTCAATTCGCTGAACAGTTCATTTTAGATCGCATGTCTTCATGAATAACTTGCTCGCTGCAGGACTGGATAATATTGTGAGATTAAAAAATCAGCATTTTTTGCTGCGTGGTTATAGGAGTGCTAAAATGATCTCATGACTCCCGGGGAAAATCAAGGAATGGCTCTATATATTGACATAATAACGTTAATTGATTTGAAAATTCAATTCGAAAAGTTATTCGATTGAGATTGCATTTTGATTGTTGTTTTCAATGTCTGTAAAAAATACCTGATGTCATCAGATGATATTTCGAGGAAAATATACTGCGCTCAAATCGCAAGAATTTCATCAGTACACGAATTCACGTGATAGAATATAAGAGGTTGATTTCCGTATCTATTCGCTTTCGGTTATTTAAAATTTTGATTCGCTGAATAGTCAAATTTAGATCGCAAGTATTCATGGCTAACCTGCCCGCTACAGAACTTGGTAATATTGCGAAATTGAAAAATTAGCATCTTTTGCTGCGTGGTTACAAGAGTGCTGAAACAAATTCATGATTCCTGGGAAAAATCAAGGAGTAGCTCTATACTTTGACATAATAACGTTAATTGATTTGAAAATTTAATTCGAAAGTTATTTTATTGAGATTGCATTTTGATTGTTGTTTTCAATGTCTGTAAGAAGTTCCTGATGTCTTCAGCGGATATTTCGGGAAAAATATACTGCGCCTCAATCGCAAGAATCTCATGATCACACGAATTCATGTAATAGAATATGAGAGGTTGATTTCTGTCTCTGTTCGCCTTCGGTTTTTTAAAATTTCAATTCGCTGAATAGTTCAATTTAGATCGCATGTATTCATGGATATCCTGCTCGCTGCAGGACTAGGTAATATTGTGAGATTGAAAAATCAGCATATTTTGCTGCGTGGTTATGAGAGTGCTAAAATGATCTCATGACTCCTGGGAAAAATCAAGGAATGGCTATATACATAGAGACCTAATAACGTTAATTGATTCCAAAATTAAATTCGAAAAGTTATTCTATTCAGATTGCATTTTGATTGTCTTTTCCAATGTCTGTAAGAAATACCTGATGTCTTCAGATGATATTTCGTGAAAAATATACTGCGCCCCAATCGCAAGAATCTCATGATTACACGAATTCACGTGATAGAATATAATAGGTTGATTTCTTTTTTTGTTCACTTTCGGTTTTTTAAAATTTCAATTGGCTGAATAGTTCAATTTAGATAGCATGTATTCACGGCTAGCCTGCTCGCTGCAGAACTGGGTAATATTGCGAAATTGAAAAATCAGCATATTTTGCTGCGTGGTTATAGAAGTGCTAAAATGGTCTCATGACTCCCGGGAAAAATCAAGGAATAGCTCTAGATATTGACATAATAACGTTCATTGATTTAAAAATTCATTTCGAAAAGTTATTCGATTGAGATTGCATATTGATTGTTGTTTTCAATGTCTGTAAAAAATACATGATGTCATCAGATGATATTTCGAGGAAAATATACTGCGCCCGAATCGCAAGAATCGCATGATTACACGAATTCACGTGATAGAATATAAGAGGTTGATTTCCGTATCTGTTCGCTTTCGGTTATTTAAAATTTTGATTCGCTGAATAGTCAAATTTAGATCGCAAGTATTCATGGCTAACCTGCCCGCTACAGGACTTGGTAATATTGCAAAATTAAAAAATAAGCATATTTTGCTGCGTGGTTACAATAGTGCTAAAACAAATTCATGATTCCTGGGAAAAATCAAGGAGTAGCTCTATACCTTGACATATTAACGTTAATTGATTTGAAAATTTAATTCGAAAACTATTTTATTGCGATTGCATTTTGATTGATGTTTTCAATGTCTGTAAGAAGTACCTGATGTCTTTAGCGGATATTTCGGGAAAAATATACTGCGCCTCAATCGCAAGAATCTCATGATTACACGAATTTATGTAATAGAATATGAGAGGTTGATTTCTGTCTCTGTTCGCTTTCGTTTTTTTAAAATTTCAATTAGCTAAATAGTTCAATTTAGATCGCATGTATTCATTGATAACCTGCTCGCTGCAGGACTGGGTAATATTGTGAGATTTAAAAATCAGCATATTTTGCTCTGTGGTTATAGGAGTGCTAAAATGATCACATGACTCCTGGGAAAAATCAAGGAATGGCTCTATATGTTGATATAATAACGTTAACTGATTTGAAAAATCAATTTGAATAACTATTCTCTTGAGATTGCATTTTGATTGATGTTTTCAATGTCTGTAAGAAATACCTGATGTCTTCAGTTGATATTTCGTGAAAAATATACTGCGCCCCAATCGCAAGAATCTCATGATTACACGAATTCACGTGATAGAATATAATAGGTTGATTTCTGTCTCTGTTCGCTTTCGGTTTTCTAAAATTTTAATTGGCTGAATAGTTCAATTTGGATCGCATGTATTCATGGATAGCCTGCTCGCTGCAGAACTAGGTAATATTGCGAAATTGAAAAATTAGCATATTTTGCTGCGTGGTTATAGGAGTGCTAAAATGATCTCATGACTCCTGGGAAAAATCAAGGAATGGCTGTATATATTGACATAATAACCTTAATTGATTTGAAAATTTAATTCGAAAAGTTATTCGATTGAGATTGCATTTTGATTGTTGTTTTCAATGTCTGTAAGAAGTACCTGATGTCTTTAGCGGATATTTCGGGAAAAATATAGTGCGCCTCAATCGCAAGAATCTCATGATTACACGAATTCATGTAATAGAATATGAGAGGTTGATTTCTGTCTCTGTTCGCTTTCGGTTTTTTAAAATTTCAATTCGCTAAACAGTTCAATTCAGATCGCATGTATTCATGAATAACTTGCTCGCTGCAGGACTGGGTAATATTGTGAGATTAATAAATTAGCATATTTTGCTGCGTGGTTATAGGAGTGCTAAAATGATCTCATGACTCCCGGGGAAAATCAAGGAGTAGCTCTATACCTTGACATAATAACGTTCATTGATTAGAAAATTCAATTCGAAAAGTTATTCGATTGAGATTGCATTTTGATTGTTGTTTTCAATGTCTGTGAGAAATACCTGATGTCTTGAGCGGATATTTCGGGAAAAATATACTGCGCCCCAATCGCAAGAATCCCATGATTACACGAATTAATGTAATAGAATATGAGAGGTTGATTCCTGTCTCTGTTCGCTTTCGGTTATTAAAAATTTCAATTCGCTGAATAGTTGAATTTAGATCGCAAGTATTCATGGATAACCTGCTCGCTTTAGGACTTGGTAATAATGCAAAATTGAAAAATTAGCATATTTTGCTGCGTGGTTATAAAAGTGCTGACATAAATTCATGATTTCTGGGAAAAATCAAGGATTAGCTCTATACCTTGACATCATAACGTTAATTAATTAAAAAATTCAATTCGAAAATTTATTCGATTGCGATTGCATTTTGATTGTTGTTTTCAATGTCTGTAAAAAATACCTGATGTCATCAGATGATATTTCGAGGAAAATATACTGCGCCGCAATCGCAAGAATTTCATGATTACACGAATTCACGTAGGAGAATATAAGAGGTTGATTTCCGTATCTATTCGCTTTCGGTTATTTGAAATTTTAATTCGCTTCATAGTTAAATTGAGATCGCAAGTATTCATGGATACCCTGCCAGATACAGAACTTGGTAATATTGTAAAATTGAAAGATCAGCATATTTTGCTGCGTGGTTACAGGGGTGCTGAAACAAATTCATGACTCCTGGGAAAAATCAAGGAGTAGCTCTATACCTTGACATAATAAAGTTAATTGATTTGAAAATTTAATTCGGAAAGTTATTTTATTGAGATTGCATTTTGATTGTTGTTTTCAATGTCTGTAAGAAGTACCTGATGTCTTTAGCGGATATTTCGGGAAAAATATACTGCGCCTCAGTCGCAAGAATCTCATGATTACACGAATTCATGTAATAGAATATGAGAGGTTAATTTCTGTCTCTGTTCACTTTCGGTTTTTGAAAATTTCAATTGGCTGAATAGTTCAATTTAGATCGCATGTATTCATGAATAACTTGCTCGCTGCAGGACTGGGTAATATTGTGAGAGTAAAAAATCAGCATATTTTGCTGCATGGTTATAGGAGTGCTAAAATGATCTCATGACTCCTGGGAAAAATCAAGGAATGGCTCTATATCTTGATATAATAACGTTAACTGATTTGAAAATTCAATTTGAAAAACTGTTCTATTGAGATTGCATTTTGATTGATGTTTTCAATTTCTGTAAGAAATACCTGATGTCTTCAGATGATATTTCAGGAAAAATATACTGCGCCCCAATCGCAAGAATCTCATGATTACACGAATTCACGTGATAGAATATAATAGGTTGATGTCTGTCTATGTTCGCTTTCGGTTTTCTAAAATTTCAATTGGCTAAATAGTTCAATTTACATCGCATGTATTCATGGATAGTCTGCTCGCTGCAGGACCGGGTAATTATGCGAAATTGTAAAATTAGCATATTTTGCTGCGTGGTTATAGGAGTGCTAAAATGATCTCATGACTCCCGGGTAAAATCGAGGAATGGCTCTATATTTTGACATAATAACGTTATTTGATTTAAAAATTCGATTCGAAAAGTTATTTGATTGAGATTGCATTTTGATTGTTGTTTTCAATGTCTGTAAGAAGTACCTGATGCCTTTAGCGGATATTTCGGGAAAAATATACTGCGCCTCAATCGCAAGAATCTCATGATTACACTAATTCACGTGATAGAACATAATAGGTTTATTTCTGTCTCTTATCGCTTTCGGTTTTTTAAAATTTCAATTGGCTGAACAGTTCAATTTATATCGCATGTATTCATGGATAACCTGCTCAGTGCAGGACTGGGTAATATTGTGAGATTTAAAAATCAGCATATTTTGCTGCGTGGTTATGAGAGTGCTAAAATGATCTTATGACTCCTGGGAAAAATCGAGGAATGACTCTATATATAGAGACCTAATAACGTTAATTGATTCCAATATTTAATTCGAAAAGTTATTCTATTGAGATTGCATTTTGATTGATGTTTTCAATTTCTGTAAGAAATACCTGATGTCATCAGATGATATTTCAGGAAAAATATACTGTGCCCCAATCGCAAGAATCTCATGATTACACGAATTCACGTGATAGAATATAAGAGGTTGATTTCCGTATCTATTCGCTTTCGGTTATTTAAAATTTTAATTCGCTGAATAGTTTAATTTAGATCGCAAGTATCCATGGACAACCTGCCCGCTACAGGACTTGGTAATATTGCAAAATTGGAAAATCAGCATATTTTGCTTCGTGGTTACAAAAGTGCTGAAACAAATTCATGACTCCTGGTAAAAATCAAGGAGTAGCTCTATACCTTGATATAATAACGTTAATTGATTTGAAAATTTAATTCGAAAAGTTATTTTATTGAGATTGCATTTTGATTGTTGTTTTCAATGTCTGTAAGAAGTACCTGATGTCTTTAGCGGATATTTCGGGAAAAATATACTGCGCCTCATTCGCAAGAATCTCATGATTACACGAATTCATGTAATAGAATATGAGAGGTTGATTTCTGTCTCTGTTCGCTTTCGGTTTTTTAAAATTTCAATTGGCTGAATAATTCAATTTAGAACGCATGTATTCATGGATAACCTGCTCGCTGCAGGACTGGGTAATATTGTGAGATTTAAAAATCAGCATATTTTGCTGCGTGGTTATGAGAGTGCTAAAATGATCTCATGACTCCTGGGAAAAATCAAGGAATGACTCTATATATAGAGACCTAATAACCTTAATTGATTCCAAAATTTAATTTGAAAAGTTATTCTATTGAGATTGCATTTTGATCGTCTTTTTCTATGTCTGTAAGAAATACCTGATGTCTTCAGATGATATTTCGTAAAAAATATACTGCGCCCCAATCGCAAGAATCTCATGATTACACGAATTCACGTGATAGAATATAATAGGTTGATTTCTGTCTCTGTTCGCTTTCGGTTTTTTAAAATTTCAATTCGCTAAACAGTTCAATATAGATCGCATGTATTCATGAATAACTTGCTCGCTGCAGGACTGGGTAATATTGTGAGATTAAAAAATCAGCATATTTTGCTGCGTGGTTATAGGAGTGCTAAAATGATCTCATGACTCCTGGGAAAAATCAAGGAATGGCTCTATATATTGACATAATAACGTTAACTGATTTGAAAATTCAATTTGAAAAACTATTCTATTGAGATTGCATTTTGATTGAGGTTTTCAATTTCTGTAAGAAATACCTGATGTCTTCAGATGATATTTCAGAAAAAATATACTGCGCCCCTATCGCAAAAATCTCATGATTACACGAATTCACGTGATAGAATATAATAGGTTGATGTCTGTCTCTGTTCGCTTTCGGTTTTCTAAACTTTCAATTGGCTAAATAGTTCAATTTACATCGCATGTATTCATGGATAGCCTGCTCGCTGCAGGACTGGGTAATATTGCGAAATTGAAAAATTAGCATATTTTGCTGCGTGGTTATAGAAGTGCTAAAATGATCTCATGACTCCCGGGGAAAATCAAGGAATGGCTCTATATATTGACATAATAACGTTATTTAATTTAAAAATTCGATTCGAAAAGTTATTTGATTGAGATTGCATTTTGATTGTTGTTTTCAATGTCTGTAAGAAGTACCTGATGTCTTTAGCGGATATTTCGGGAAAAATATACTGCGCCTCAATCGCAAGAATCTCATGATTACACGAATTCATGTAATAGAATATGAGAGGTTGATTTCTGTCTCTGTTCGCTTTCGGTTTTTTAAAATTTCAATTCGCTAAACAGTTCAATTTAGATCGCATGTATTCATGAATAACTTGCTCGCTGCAGGACTGTGTAATATTACGAAATTGAAAAATTATCATATTTTGCTGCGTGGTTACAAGAGTGCAGAAACAAATTCATGACTCCTGGTAAAAATCAAGGAGTAGCTCTATACCTTGATATAATAACGTTAATTGATTTGAAAATTTAATTCGAAAAGTTATTTTATTGAGATTGCATTTTGATTGTTGTTTTCAATGTCTGTAAGAAATACCTGATGTCTTTAGCGGATATTTTGGGAAAAATATACTGCGCCCCAATCGCAAGAATCCCATGATTACACGAATTCACGTGATAGAATATAAAAGGTTGATTTCTGTCTCTGCTCGCTTTCGGTTTTTTAAAATTTTAATTGGCTGAACAGTTCAATTTAGATCGCATGTATTCATGGATAACCTGCTCGCTGCAGGACTGGGTAATATTGCAAAATTGACAAATTAGCATATTTTGCTGCGTGGTTATAGGAGTGCTAAAATGATCTCATGACTCCCGGGAAAAATCAAGGAATGGCTCTATATATTGACATAATAACGTTAATTGATTTGAAAATTCAATTCGAAAAGTTATTCTATTGAGATTGCATTTTGATTGTCATTTTCAATGTCTGTAAGAAATACCTGATGTCTTCAGATTATATTTCGGGAAAAATATACTGCGCCCCAATCGCAAGAATCCCATGATTACACGAATTCACGTGATAGAATATAATAGGTTGATTTCTGTCTCTGTTCGCTTTCGGTTATTAAAAATTTTAATTCGCTGAATAGTTAAATTTAGATCGTAAATATTCATGAATAACCTCCTCGCTTCAGGACTTGGTAATATCGCAAAATTGAAAAATTAGCATATTTTGCTGCGTGGTTATAAAAGTGCTGACATAAATTCATGACTTCTGGGAAAAATCAAGGATTAGCTCTATACCTTGACATCATAACGTTAATTAATTAAAAAATTCAATTCGAAAAGTAATTCGATTGCGATTGCATTTTGATTGTTGTTTTCAATGTCTGTAAAAAATACCTGATGTCATCAGATGATATTTCGAGGAAAATATACTGCGCCCCAATCGCAAGAATTTCATGATTACACGAATTCGCGTAGTAGAATATAAGAGGTTGATTTCCGTATCTATTCGCTTTCGGTTATTTAAAATTTTAATTCGCTGTATAGTTAAATTTAGATCGCAAGTATTCATGGATAACCTGCCAGATACAGAACTTGGTAATATTGTAAAATTGAAAGATCAGCATATTTTGCTGCGTGGTTACAGGGGTTCTGAAACAAATTCACGACTCCTGGGAAAAATCAAGGAGTAGCTCTATACCTTGACATAATAACGTTAATTGATTTGAAAATTTAATTCGAAAAGTTATTTTATTGAGATTGCATTTTGATTGTTGTTTTCAATGTCTGTAAGAAATACCTGATGTCTTTAGCGGATATTTCGGGGAAAATATACTGCGCCCAAAACGCAAGAATCTCATGATTACACTAATTCACGTGATAGAATATAATAGGTTGATTTCTGTCTCTGTTCGCTTTCGGTTTTATAAAATTTCAATTAGCTGAACAGTTCAATTTAGATCGCAAGTATTCATGAATAACCTGCTCGCTTCAGGACTTGGTAATATCGCAAAATTGAAAAATTAGCATATTTTGCTGCGTGGTTATAAAAGTGCTGACATAAATTCATGACTTCGGGGAAAAATCAAGGATTAGCTCTATATATTGACATAATAACGTTAATTGATTTGAAAATTCAATTCGCAAAGTTATTCTATTGAGATTGCATTTTGATTGTCATTTTCAATGTCTGTAAAAAATACCTGATGTCTTTAGATTATATTTCGGGAAAAATATACTGCGCCCCAATCGCAAGAATCCCATGATTACACGAATTCACGTGATAGAATATAATAGGTTGATTTCTGTCTCTGTTCGCTTTCGGTTTTTTAAAATTTCAATTGGCTGAACAGTTCAACTTAGATCGCATGTATTCATGGATAACCTGCTCGCTGCAGGACTGGGTAATATTGCAAAATTGAAAAATTAGCATATTTTGCTGCGTGATTATAGAAGTGCTAAAATGATCTCATGACTCCTGGGAAAAATCAAGGAATGGCTCTATATATTGACATAATAACGTTAACTGATTTGAAAATTCAATTTGAAAAACTATTCTATTGAGATTGCATTTTGATTGATGTTTTCAATTTCTGTAAGAAATACCTGATATCTTCAGATGATATTTCGAGGAAAATATACTGCGCCCTAATCGCAAGAATTTCATGATTACACGAATTCACGTGATAGAATATAAGAGGTTGCTTTCCGTATCTATTCGCTTTCGGTTATTTCAAATTTTAATTCGCTGAATAGTTAAATTTAGATCGCAAGTATTTATGAATTACCTACCCGCTACAGGACTTGGTAATATTGCAAAATTGAAAAATCAGCATATTTTGCTGCGTGGTTACAATAGTGCTGAAACAAATTCATGACTCCTGGGAAAAATCAAGGAGTAGCTCTATACCTTGACATAATAACGATAATTGATTTGAAAATTCAATTCCAAAAGTTATTTTATTGAGATTGCATTTTGATTGTTGTTTTCAGTGTCTGTAAGAAATACCTGATGTCTTTAGCGGATATTTCGGGAAAAATATACTGCGCCCAAATCGCAAGAATCCCATGATTACACGAATTCACGTGATAGAATATAATAGGTTGATTTCTGTCTCTGTTCGCTTTCGGTTTTTAAAAATTTCAATTGGCTGAACAGTTCAATTTAGATCGCATGTATTCATAGATGTCCTGCTCGCTGCAGAACTGGGTAATATTGAGAAATTGAAAAATTAGCATATTTTGCTGCTTAGTTATAGGAGTGCTAAAATGATCTCATGACTCCCGGGAAAAATCAAGGAATGGCTCTATATATAGAGACCTAATAACGTTAATTGATTCCAAAATTTAATTCGAAAAGTTATTCTATTGAGATTGCATTTTGATTGTCTTTTTCAATGTCTGTAAGAAATACCTGATGTCTTCAAAATATATTTCGTGAAAAATATACTGCGCCCCAATCGCAAGAATCTCATGATTACACGAATTCACGTAATTGAATATAATAGGTTGATTTCTGTCTCTGTTCGCTTTCGGTTTTTTAAAATTTCAATTGGCTGAACAGTTCAATTTAGATCGCATGTATTCATAGTTAGCCTGCTCGCTGCAGGACTGGGTAATATTGCAAGCTTGAAAAATTAGCATATTTTGCTGCGTGGTTATAGGAGTGCTAAAATGATCTCATGACTCCCGGGAAAAATCAAGGAATGGCTCTATATATTGACATAATAACGTTAATTGATTTGAAAATTCAATTCGAAAAGTTATTCTATTGAGATTGCATTTTGATTGTCATTTTCAATGTCTGTAAGAAATACCAGATGTCTTCAGATTATATTTCGGGAAAAATATACTGCGCCCCAATCGCAAGAATCCCATGATCACACGAATTCACGTGATAGAATATAATAGGTTGATTTCTGTCTCTGTTCGCTGTCGGTTATTAAAAATTTCAATTCGCTGAACAGTTAAATTTAGATCGCAAGTATTCATGAATAACCTGCTCGCTTCAGGACTTGGTAATATCGCAAAAATGAAAAATTAGCATATTTTGCTGCGTGGTTATAAGAGTGCTGAAACAACCTCATGACTCCTGGGAAAAATCAAGGAGTTGCTCGATACCTTGACATAATAACGTTAATTGATTTGAAAATTCAATTCGAAAAGTTATTCGATTGAGATTGCATATTGATTGTTGTTTTCAGTGTCTGTAAGAAATACCCGATGTCTTAGGCGGATATTTCGGGAAAAATATACTGCGCCCCAATCGCAAAAATCCCATGACTACACGAATTCACGTGATAGAATATAATAGGTTGATTTCTGTCTCTGTTCGCTTTCGGTTTTTTTAAATTTCAATTGGCTGAACAGTTCAATTTAGATCGCATGTATTCATGGATAGCCTGCTCGCTGAAGGACTGGGTAATATTGCGAAATTGAAAAATTAGCATATTTTGCTGCGTGGTTACAAGAGTGCTGGAACAAATTCATGACTCCAGGTAAAAATCAAGGAGTAGCTCTATACCTTGACATAATAACGTTAATTGATTTGAAAATTTAATTCGAAAAGTTATTTTATTGAGATCGCATTTTGATTCTGTTTTCAATGTCTGTAAGAAGTACCTGATGTCTTTAGCGGATATTTCGGGAAAAATATACTGCGCCCGAATCGCAAGAATCTCATGATTACACTAATTCACGTGATAGAATATAATAGGTTGATTTCTGTCTCTGTTCGCTTTCGGTTTTTTAAAATTTCAATTGGCTGAACAGTTCAATTTAGATCGCAAGTATTCATGAATAACCTGCTCGCTTCAGGAATTGCTAATATCGCAAAATTGAAAAATTAGCATATTTTGCTGCGTGGTTATAAAAGTGCTGACATAAATTCATGACTTCTGGGAAAATCAAGGATTAGCTCTATATATTGACATAATAACGTTAATTGATTTGAAAATTCAATTCGAAAAGTTATTCTATTGAGATTGCATTTTGATTGTCATTTTCAATGTCTGTAAGAAATACCTGATGTCTTCAGATTATATTTCGAGAAAAATATACTGCGCCCCAATCGCAAGAATCCCATGATTACACGAATTCACGTGATAGAATATAATAGGTTGATTTCTGTCTCTGTTCGCTTTCGGTTTTTTAAAATTTCAATTGGCTGAACAGTTAAATTTAGATCGCAAGTATTCATAGATAACTTGCCAGATACAGAACTTGGTAATATTGTTAAATTGAAAAATCAGCATATTTTGCTGCGTGGTTACAATAGTGCTGAAACAAATTCATCACTTCTGGGAAAAATCAAGGAGTAGCTCTATACCTTGACATAATAACGTTAATTGATTTGAAAATTCAATTCCAAAAGTTATTTTATTGAGATTGCATTTTGATTGTTGTTTTCAGTGTCTGTAAGAAATACCTGATGTCTTTAGCGGATATTTCGGGAAAAATATACTGCGCCCTAATCGCAAGAATCCCATGATTACACGAATTCACGTGATAGAATATAATAGGTTGATTTCTGTCTCTGTTCGCTTTTGGTTTTTTATAATTTCAATTGGCTGAACAGTTCAATTTAGATCGCATGTATTCATAGATGTCCTGCTCGCTGCAGGACTGGGTAATATTGAGAAATTGAAAAATTAGCATATTTTGCTGCTTAGTTATAGGAGTGCTAAAATGATCTCATGACTCCCGGGAAAAATCAAGGAATGGCTCTATATATAGAGACCTAATAACGTTAATTGATTCCAAAATTTAATTCGAAAAGTTATTCTATTGAGATTGCATTTTGATTGTCTTTTTCAATGTCTGTAAGAAATACCTGATGTCTTCAGATGATATTTCGTGAAAAATATACTGCGCCCCAATCGCAAGAATCTCATGATTACACGAATTCACGTAATTGAATATAATAGGTTGATTTCTGTCTCTGTTCGCTTTCGGTTTTTTAAAATTTCAATTGGCTGAACAGTTCAATTTAGATCGCATGTATTCATAGTTAGCCTGCTCGCTTCAGGAATTGCTAATATTGCAAAATTGAAAAATTAGCATATTTTGCTGCGTGGTTATAGGAGTGCTAAAATGATCTCATGACTCCCGGGAAAAATCAAGGAATGGCTCTATATATTGACATAATAACGTTAATTGATTTGAAAATTCAATTCGAAAAGTTATTCTTTTGAGATTGCATTTTGATTGTCATTTTCAATGTCTGTATGAAATACCTGATGTCTTCAGATTATATTTCGGGAAAAATATACTGCGCCCCAATCGCAAGAATCCCATGATCACACGAATTCACGTGATAGAATATAATAGGTTGATTTCTGTCTCTGTTCGCTGTCGGGTATTAAAAATTTCAATTCGCTGAACAGTTCAATTTAGATCGCAAGTATTCATGAATAACCTGCTCGCTTCAGGAATTGCTAATATCGCAAAATTGAAAAATTAGCATATTTTGCTGCGTGGTTATAAAAGTGCTGACATAAATTCATGACTTCTGGGAAAAATCAAGGATTAGCTCTATATATTGACATAATAACGTTAATTGATTTGAAAATTCCATTCGAAAAGTTATTCTATTGAGATTGCATTTTAATTGTCATTTTCAATGTCTGTAAGAAATACCTGATGTCTTCAGATTATATTTCGAGAAAAATATACTGCGCCCCAATCGCAAGAATCCCATGATTACACGAATTCACGTGATAGAATATAATAGGTTGATTTCTGTCTCTGTTCGCTTTCGGTTTTTTAAAATTTCAATTGGCTGAAAAGTTAAATTTAGATCGCAAGTATTCATAGATAACTTGCCAGATACAGAATTTGGTAATATTGTTAAATTGAAAAATCAGCATATTTTGCTGCGTGGTTACAATAGTGCTGAAACAAATTCATCACTTCTGGGAAAAATCAAGGAGTAGCTCTATACCTTGACATAATAACGTTAATTGATTTGAAAATTCAATTCGAAAAGTTATTTTATTGAGATTGCATTTTGATTGTTGTTTTCAGTGTCTGTAAGAAATACCTGATGTCTTTAGCGGATATTTTGGGAAAAATATACTGCGCCCAAATCGCAAGAATCATACGATTAAACGAATTCACGTGATAGAATATAATAGGTTGATTTCTGTCTCTGTTCGCTTTCAATTTTTTAAAATTTCAATTGGCTGAACAGTTCAATTTAGATCGCATGTATTCATGGATAACCTGCTTGCTGCAGGACTGGGTAATATTGCAAAATTGAAAAATTAGCATATTTTGCTGCGTGGTTATAGGAGTGCTAAAATGATCTCATGACTCCCGGGAAAAATCATGGAATGGCTCTATATATTGACATAATAACGTGAATTGATTTGAAAATTCAATTCGAAAAGTTATTCTATTGAGATTGCATTTTGATTGTCATTTTCAATGTCTGTAAGAAATACCTGATGTCTTTAGATTATATTTCGGGAAAAATATACTGCGCCCCAATCGCAAGAATCCCATGATTACACGAATTCACGTGATAAAATATAATAGGTTGATTTCTGTCTCTGTTCGCTTTCGGTTTTTTAAAATTTCAATTGGGTGAACAGTTCAATTTAGATCGCATATATTCATGGATAACCTGCTCGCTGCAGGACTGGGTAATATTGCGAAATTGAAAAATTAGCATATTTTGCTGCGTGGTTATAGAAGTGCTAAAATGATCTCATGACTCCCGGGGAAAATCAAGGAATGGCTCTATATATTGACATAATAACGTTATTTAATTTAAAAATTCGATTCGAAAAGTTATTTGATTGAGATTGCATTTTGATTGTTGTTTTCAATGTCTGTAAGAAGTACCTGATGTCTTTAGCGGATATTTCGGGAAAAATATACTGCGCCTCAATCGCAAGAATCTCATGATTACACGAATTCATGTAAGAGAATATGAGAGGTTGATTTCTGTCTCTGTTCGCTTTCGGTTTTTTAAAATTTCAATTCGCTAAACAGTTCAATTTAGATCGCATGTATTCATGAATAACTTGCTCGCTGCAGGACTGTGTAATATTACGAAATTGAAAAATTATCATATTTTGCTGCGTGGTTACAAGAGTGCAGAAACAAATTCATGACTCCTGGTAAAAATCAAGGAGTAGCTCTATACCTTGATATAATAACGTTAATTGATTTGAAAATTTAATTCGAAAAGTTATTTTATTGAGATTGCATTTTGATTGTTGTTTTCAATGTCTGTAAGAAATACCTGATGTCTTTAGCGGATATTTTGGGAAAAATATACTGCGCCCCAATCGCAAGAATCCCATGATTACACGAATTCACGTGATAGAATATAAAAGGTTGATTTCTGTCTCTGTTCGCTTTCGGTTTTTTAAAATTTCAATTGGCTGAACAGTTCAATTTAGATCGCATGTATTCATGGATAACCTGCTCGCTGCAGGACTGGGTAATATTGCAAAATTGACAAATTAGCATATTTTGCTGCGTGGTTATAGGAGTGCTAAAATGATCTCATGACTCCCGGGAAAAATCAAGGAATGGCTCTATATATTGACATAATAACGTTAATTGATTTGAAAATTCAATTCGAAAAGTTATTCTATTGAGATTGCATTTTGATTGTCATTTTCAATGTCTGTAAGAAATACCTGATGTCTTCAGATTATATTTCGGGAAAAATATACTGCGCCCCAATCGCAAGAATCCCATGATTACACGAATTCACGTGATAGAATATAATAGGTTGATTTCTGTCTCTGTTCGCTTTCGGTTATTAAAAATTTTAATTCGCTGAATAGTTAAATTTAGATCGTAAATATTCATGAATAACCTCCTCGCTTCAGGACTTGGTAATATCGCAAAATTGAAAAATTAGCATATTTTGCTGCGTGGTTATAAAAGTGCTGACATAAATTCATGACTTCTGGGAAAAATCAAGGATTAGCTCTATACCTTGACATCATAACGTTAATTAATTAAAAAATTCAATTCGAAAAGTAATTCGATTGCGATTGCATTTTGATTGTTGTTTTCAATGTCTGTAAAAAATACCTGATGTCATCAGATGATATTTCGAGGAAAATATACTGCGCCCCAATCGCAAGAATTTCATGATTACACGAATTCGCGTAGTAGAATATAAGAGGTTGATTTCCGTATCTATTCGCTTTCGGTTATTTAAAATTTTAATTCGCTGTATAGTTAAATTTAGATCGCAAGTATTTATGGATAACCTGCCAGATACAGAACTTGGTAATATTGTAAAATTGAAAGATCAGCATATTTTGCTGCGTGGTTACAGGGGTTCTGAAACAAATTCACGACTCCTGGGAAAAATCAAGGAGTAGCTCTATACCTTGACATAATAACGTTAATTGATTTGAAAATTTAATTCGAAAAGTTATTTTATTGAGATTGCATTTTGATTGTTGTTTTCAATGTCTGTAAGAAGTACCTGATGTCTTTAGCGGATATTTCGGGGAAAATATACTGCGCCCGAAACGCAAGAATCTCATGATTACACTAATTCACGTGATAGAATATAATAGGTTGATTTCTGTCTCTGTTCGCTTTCGGTTTTATAAAATTTCAATTAGCTGAACAGTTCAATTTAGATCGCAAGTATTCATGAATAACCTGCTCGCTTCAGGACTTGGTAATATCGCAAAATTGAAAAATTAGCATATTTTGCTGCGTGGTTATAAAAGTGCTGACATAAATTCATGACTTCGGGGAAAAATCAAGGATTAGCTCTATATATTGACATAATAACGTTAATTGATTTGAAAATTCAATTCGAAAAGTTATTCTATTGAGATTGCATTTTGATTGTCATTTTCAATGTCTGTAAGAAATACCTGATGTCTTTAGATTATATTTCGGGAAAAATATACTGCGCCCCAATCGCAAGAATCCCATGATTACACGAATTCACGTGATAGAATATAATAGGTTGATTTCTGTCTCTGTTCGCTTTCGGTTTTTTAAAATTTCAATTGGCTGAACAGTTCAATTTAGATCGCATGTATTCATGGATAACCTGCTCGCTGCAGGACTGGGTAATATTGCAAAATTGAAAAATTAGCATATTTTGCTGCGTGATTATAGAAGTGCTAAAATGATCTCATGACTCCTGGGAAAAATCAAGGAATGGCTCTATATATTGACATAATAACGTTAACTGATTTGAAAATTCAATTTGAAAAACTATTCTATTGAGATTGCATTTTGATTGATGTTTTCAATTTCTGTAAGAAATACCTGATATCTTCAGATGATATTTCGAGGAAAATATACTGCGCCCTAATCGCAAGAATTTCATGATTACACGAATTCACGTGATAGAATATAAGAGGTTGCTTTCCGTATCTATTCGCTTTCGGTTATTTCAAATTTTAATTCGCTGAATAGTTAAATTTAGATCGCAAGTATTTATGAATTACCTACCCGCTACAGGACTTGGTAATATTGCAAAATTGAAAAATCAGCATATTTTGCTGCGTGGTTACAATAGTGCTGAAACAAATTCATGACTCCTGGGAAAAATCAAGGAGTAGCTCTATACCTTGACAAAATAACGATAATTGATTTGAAAATTCAATTCCAAAAGTTATTTTATTGAGATTGCATTTTGATTGTTGTTTTCAGTGTCTGTAAGAAATACCTGATGTCTTTAGCGGATATTTTGGGAAAAATATACTGCGCCCAAATCGCAAGAATCCCATGATTACACGAATTCACGTGATAGAATGTAATAGGTTGATTTCTGTCCCTGTTCGCTTTCGGTTTTTAAAAATTTCAATTGGCTGAACAGTTCAATTTAGATCGCATGTATTCATAGTTAGCCTGCTCGCTGCAGGACTGGGTAATATTGCAAGCTTGAAAAATTAGCATATTTTGCTGCGTGGTTATAGGAGTGCTAAAATGATCTCATGACTCCCGGGAAAAATCAAGGAATGGCTCTATATATTGACATAATAACGTTAATTGATTTGAAAATTCAATTCGAAAAGTTATTCTATTGAGATTGCATTTTGATTGTCATTTTCAATGTCTGTAAGAAATACCAGATGTCTTCAGATTATATTTCGGGAAAAATATACTGCGCCCCAATCGCAAGAATCCCATGATCACACGAATTCACGTGATAGAATATAATAGGTTGATTTCTGTCTCTGTTCGCTGTCGGTTATTAAAAATTTCAATTCGCTGAACAGTTAAATTTAGATCGCAAGTTTTCATGAATAACCTGCTCGCTTCAGGACTTGGTAATATCGCAAAAATAAAAAATTAGCATATTTTGCTGCGTGGTTATAAGAGTGCTGAAACAAATTCATGACTCCTGGGAAAAATCAAGGAGTTGCTCGATACCTTGACATAATAACGTTAATTGATTTGAAAATTCAATTCGAAAAGTTATTCGATTGAGATTGCATATTGATTGTTGTTTTCAGTGTCTGTAAGAAATACCCGATGTCTTAGGCGGATATTTCGGGAAAAATATACTGCGCCCCAATCGCAAGAATCCCATGACTACACGAATTCACGTGATAGAATATAATAGGTTGATTTCTGTCTCTGTTCGCTTTCGGTTTTTTTAAATTTCAATTGGCTGAACAGTTCAATTTAGATCGCATGTATTCATGGATAGCCTGCTCGCTGAAGGACTGGGTAATATTGCGAAATTGAAAAATTAGCATATTTTGCTGCGTGGTTACAAGAGTGCTGGAACAAATTCATGACTCCAGGTAAAAATCAAGGAGTAGCTCTATACCTTGACATAATAACGTTAATTGATTTGAAAATTTAATTCGAAAAGTTATTTTATTGAGATCGCATTTTGATTCTGTTTTCAATGTCTGTAAGAAGTACCTGATGTCTTTAGCGGATATTTCGGGAAAAATATACTGCGCCCGAATCGCAAGAATCTCATGATTACACTAATTCACGTGATAGAATATAATAGGTTGATTTCTGTCTCTGTTCGCTTTCGGTTTTTTAAAATTTCAATTGGCTGAACAGTTCAATTTAGATCGCAAGTATTCATGAATAACCTGCTCGCTTCAGGAATTGCTAATATCGCAAAATTGAAAAATTAGCATATTTTGCTGCGTGGTTATAAAAGTGCTGACATAAATTCATGACTTCTGGGAAAATCAAGGATTAGCTCTATATATTGACATAATAACGTTAATTGATTTGAAAATTCAATTCGAAAAGTTATTCTATTGAGATTGCATTTTGATTGTCATTTTCAATGTCTGTAAGAAATACCTGATGTCTTCAGATTATATTTCGAGAAAAATATACTGCGCCCCAATCGCAAGAATCCCATGATTACACGAATTCACGTGATAGAATATAATAGGTTGATTTCTGTCTCTGTTCGCTTTCGGTTTTTTAAAATTTCAATTGGCTGAACAGTTAAATTTAGATCGCAAGTATTCATAGATAACTTGCCAGATACAGAACTTGGTAATATTGTTAAATTGAAAAATCAGCATATTTTGCTGCGTGGTTACAATAGTGCTGAAACAAATTCATCACTTCTGGGAAAAATCAAGGAGTAGCTCTATACCTTGACATAATAACGTTAATTGATTTGAAAATTCAATTCCAAAAGTTATTTTATTGAGATTGCATTTTGATTGTTGTTTTCAGTGTCTGTAAGAAATACCTGATGTCTTTAGCGGATATTTCGGGAAAAATATACTGCGCCCTAATCGCAAGAATCCCATGATTACACGAATTCACGTGATAGAATATAATAGGTTGATTTCTGTCTCTGTTCGCTTTTGGTTTTTTATAATTTCAATTGGCTGAACAGTTCAATTTAGATCGCATGTATTCATAGATGTCCTGCTCGCTGCAGGACTGGGTAATATTGAGAAATTGAAAAATTAGCATATTTTGCTGCTTAGTTATAGGAGTGCTAAAATGATCTCATGACTCCCGGGAAAAATCAAGGAATGGCTCTATATATAGAGACCTAATAACGTTAATTGATTCCAAAATTTAATTCGAAAAGTTATTCTATTGAGATTGCATTTTGATTGTCTTTTTCAATGTCTGTAAGAAATACCTGATGTCTTCAGATGATATTTCGTGAAAAATATACTGCGCCCCAATCGCAAGAATCTCATGATTACACGAATTCACGTAATTGAATATAATAGGTTGATTTCTGTCTCTGTTCGCTTTCGGTTTTTTAAAATTTCAATTGGCTGAACAGTTCAATTTAGATCGCATGTATTCATAGTTAGCCTGCTCGCTGCAGGACTGGGTAATATTGCAAAATTGAAAAATTAGCATATTTTGCTGCGTGGTTATAGGAGTGCTAAAATGATCTCATGACTCCCGGGAAAAATCAAGGAATGGCTCTATATATTGACATAATAACGTTAATTGATTTGAAAATTCAATTCGAAAAGTTATTCTATTGAGATTGCATTTTGATTGTCATTTTCAATGTCTGTAAGAAATACCTGATGTCTTCAGATTATATTTCGAGAAAAATATACTGCGCCCCAATCGCAAGAATCCCATGATTACACGAATTCACGTGATAGAATATAATAGGTTGATTTCTGTCTCTGTTCGCTTTCGGTTTTTTAAAATTTCAATTGGCTGAACAGTTAAATTTAGATCGCAAGTATTCATAGATAACTTGCCAGATACAGAATTTGGTAATATTGTTAAATTGAAAAATCAGCATATTTTGCTGCGTGGTTACAATAGTGCTGAAACAAATTCATCACTTCTGGGAAAAATCAAGGAGTAGCTCTATACCTTGACATAATAACGTTAATTGATTTGAAAATTCAATTCCAAAAGTTATTTTATTGAGATTGCATTTTGATTGTTGTTTTCAGTGTCTGTAAGAAATACCTGATGTCTTTAGCGGATATTTTGGGAAAAATATACTGCGCCCCAATCGCAAGAATCATATGATTAAACGAATTCACGTGATAGAATATAAGAGGTTGATCTCCGTATCTATTCGCTTTCGGTTATTCAAAATTTTAATTCGCTGAATAGTTAAATTTAGATCGCAAGTATTCATAGATAACTTGCCAGATACAGAACTTGGTAATATTGTTAAATTGAAAAATCAGCATATTTTGCTGCGTGGTTACAATAGTGCTGAAACAAATTCATCACTTCTGGGAAAAATCAAGGAGTAGCTCTATACCTTGACATAATAACGTTAATTGATTTGAAAATTCAATTCCAAAAGTTATTTTATTGAGATTGCATTTTGATTGTTGTTTTCAGTGTCTGTAAGAAATACCTGATGTCTTTAGCGGATATTTTGGGAAAAATATACTGCGCCCAAATCGCAAGAATCATACGATTAAACGAATTCACGTGATAGAATATAATAGGTTGATTTCTGTCTCTGTTCGCTTTCAATTTTTTAAAATTTCAATTAGCTGAACAGTTCAATTTAGATCGCATGTATTCATGGATAACCTGCTTGCTGCAGGACTGGGTAATATTGCAAAATTGAAAAATTAGCATATTTTGCTGCGTGGTTATAGGAGTGCTAAAATGATCTCATTACTCCCGGGAAAAATCATGGAATGGCTCTATATATTGACATAATAACGTGAATTGATTTGAAAATTCAATTCGAAAAGTTATTCTATTGAGATTGCATTTTGATTGTCATTTTCAATGTCTGTAAGAAATACCTGATGTCTTTAGATTATATTTCGGGAAAAATATACTGCGCCCCAATCGCAAGAATCCCATGATTACACGAATTCACGTGATAAAATATAATAGGTTGATTTCTGTCTCTGTTCGCTTTCGGTTTTTTAAAATTTCAATTGGCTGAACAGTTCAATTTAGATCGCATATATTCATGGATAACCTGCTCGCTGCAGGACTGGGTAATATTGTGAGATTTAAAAATCAGCATATTTTGCTGCATGGTTATGAGAGTGCTAAAATGATCTCATGACTCCTGGGAAAAATCAAGGAATGACTCTATATATAGAGACCTAATAACGTTAATTGATTCCAAAATTTAATTCGAAAAGTTATTCTATTGAGATTGCATTTCGATTGATGTTTTCAATTTCTGTAAGAAATACCTGATGTCTTCAGATGATATTTCAGGAAAAATATACTGTGCCCCAATCGCAAGAATCTCATAATTACACGAATTCACGTGATAGAATATAAGAGGTTGATTTCCGTATCTATTCGCTTTTGGTTATGCAAAATTTTAATTCGCTGAATAGTTTAATTTAGATCGCAAGTATCCATGGACAACCTGCCCGCTACAGGACTTGGTAATATTGCTAAATTGGAAAATCAGCATATTTTGCTGCGTGGTTACAAGAGTGCTGAAACAAATTCATGACTCCTGGTAAAAATCAAGGAGTAGCTCTATACCTTGATATAATAACGTTAATTGATTTGAAAATTTAATTCGAAAAGTTATTTTATTGAGATTGCATTTTGATTGTTGTTTTCAATGTCTGTAAGAAGTACCCGATGTCTTTAGCGGATATTTCAGGAAAAATATACTGCGCCCGAATCGCAAGAATCTCATGATTACACTAATTCACGTGATAGAACATAATAGGTTGATTTCTGTCTCTGTTCGCTTTCGGTTTTTCAAAATTTCAATTGGCTGAACAGTTCAATTTAGATCGCAAGTATTCATGAATAACCTGCTCGCTTCAGGACTTACTAATATCGCAAAATTGAAAAATTAGCATATTTAGTTGCGTGGTTATAAAAGTGCTGACATAAATTCATGACTTCTGGGAAAAATCAAGGATTAGCTCTATACCTTGACTACATAACGTTAATTAATTAAAAAATTCAATTCGAATAGTTATTCGATTACGATTGCATTTTGATTGTTGTTTTCAATGTCTGTAAAAAATACCTGATGTCATCAGATGATATTTCGAGGAAAATATACTGCGCCCCAATCGCAAGAATTTCATGATTACACGAATTCGCGTAGTAGAATATAAGAGGTTGATTTCCGTATCTATTCGCTTTCGGTTATTTAAAATTTTAATTCGCTGAATAGTTAAATTAAGATTGCAAGTATTCATGGATAACCTGCCAGATACAGAACTTGGTAATATTGTAAAATTGAAAGATCAGCATATTTTGCTGCGTGGTTACAGGGGTTCTAAAACAAATTCATGACTCCTGGGAAAAATCAAGGAGTAGCTCTATACCTTGACATAATAACGTTAATTGATTTGAAAATTTAATTCGAAAAGTTATTTTATTGAGATTGCATTTTGATTGTTGTTTTCAATGTCTGTAAGAAGTACCTCATGTCTTTAGCGGATATTTCGAAAAAAATATACTGCGCCTCAATCGCAAGAATCTCATGATTACACGAATTTATGTAATGGAATATGAGATGTTGATTTCTGTCTCTGTTCGCTTTCGGTTTTTTAAAATTACAATTGGCTGAATAGTTCAATTTAGATCGCATGTATTTGTGGATAACCTGCTCGCTGCAGGACTGGTTAATATTGTGAGATTTAAAAATCAGCATATTTTGCTGCGTGGTTATAAGAGTGCTAAAATGATCTCATGACTCCTGGGAAAAATCAAGGAATGACTCTATATATAGAGACCTAATAACGTTAATTGATTCCAAAATTTAATTTGAAAAGTTATTCTACTGAGATTGCATTTTGATTGTCTTTTTCTATGTCTGTAAGAAATACCTGATGTCTTCAGATGATATTTCGTGAAAAATATACTGCGCCCCAATCGCAAGAATCTCATGATTACACGAATTCACGTGATAGAATATAATAGGTTGATTTCTGTCTCTGTTCGCTTTCGGTTTTTTTAAAATTTCAATTCGCTAAACAGTTTAATATAGATCGCATGTATTCATGAATAACTTGCTCGCTGCAGGACTGGGTAATATTGTGAGATTAAAAAATCAGCATATTTTGCTGCGTGGTTATAGGAGTGCTAAAATGATCTCATGACTCCTGGGAAAAATCAAGGAATGGCTCCATATTTTGACATAATAACGTTAACTGATTTGAAAATTCAATTTGAAAAACTATTCTATTGAGATTGCATTTTGATTGATGTTTTCAATTTCTGTAAGAAATACCTGATGTCTTCAGATGATATTTCGAGGAAAATATACTGCGCCCTAATCGCAAGAATCTCATGATTACACTAATTCACGTGATAGAATATAATAGGTTGATTTCTGTCTCTGTTCGCTTTCGGTTTTATAAAATTTCAATTAGCTGAACAGTTCAATTTAGATCGCAAGTATTCATGAATAACCTGCTCGCTTCAGGACTTGGTAATATCGCAAAATTGAAAAATTAGCATATTTTGCTGCGTGGTTATAAAAGTGCTGACATAAATTCATGACTTCGGGGAAAAATCAAGGATTAGCTCTATATATTGACATAATAACGTTAATTGATTTGAAAATTCAATTCGAAAAGTTATTCTATTGAGATTGCATTTTGATTGTCATTTTCAATGTCTGTAAGAAATACCTGATGTCTTCAGATTATATTTCGAGAAAAATATACTGCGCCCCAATCGCAAGAATCCCATGATTACACGAATTCACGTGATAGAATATAATAGGTTGATTTCTGTCTCTGTTCGCTTTCGGTTTTTTAAAATTTCAATTGGCTGAACAGTTAAATTTAGATCGCAAGTATTCATAGATAACTTGCCAGATACAGAATTTGGTAATATTGTTAAATTGAAAAATCAGCATATTTTGCTGCGTGGTTACAATAGTGCTGAAACAAATTCATCACTTCTGGGAAAAATCAAGGAGTAGCTCTATACCTTGACATAATAACGTTAATTGATTTGAAAATTCAATTCCAAAAGTTATTTTATTGAGATTGCATTTTGATTGTTGTTTTCAGTGTCTGTAAGAAATACCTGATGTCTTTAGCGGATATTTTGGGAAAAATATACTGCGCCCCAATCGCAAGAATCATATGATTAAACGAATTCACGTGATAGAATATAAGAGGTTGATCTCCGTATCTATTCGCTTTCGGTTATTCAAAATTTTAATTCGCTGAATAGTTAAATTTAGATCGCAAGTATTCATAGATAACTTGCCAGATACAGAACTTGGTAATATTGTTAAATTGAAAAATCAGCATATTTTGCTGCGTGGTTACAATAGTGCTGAAACAAATTCATCACTTCTGGGAAAAATCAAGGAGTAGCTCTATACCTTGACATAATAACGTTAATTGATTTGAAAATTCAATTCCAAAAGTTATTTTATTGAGATTGCATTTTGATTGTTGTTTTCAGTGTCTGTAAGAAATACCTGATGTCTTTAGCGGATATTTTGGGAAAAATATACTGCGCCCAAATCGCAAGAATCATACGATTAAACGAATTCACGTGATAGAATATAATAGGTTGATTTCTGTCTCTGTTCGCTTTCAATTTTTTAAAATTTCAATTAGCTGAACAGTTCAATTTAGATCGCATGTATTCATGGATAACCTGCTTGCTGCAGGACTGGGTAATATTGCAAAATTGAAAAATTAGCATATTTTGCTGCGTGGTTATAGGAGTGCTAAAATGATCTCATTACTCCCGGGAAAAATCATGGAATGGCTCTATATATTGACATAATAACGTGAATTGATTTGAAAATTCAATTCGAAAAGTTATTCTATTGAGATTGCATTTTGATTGTCATTTTCAATGTCTGTAAGAAATACCTGATGTCTTTAGATTATATTTCGGGAAAAATATACTGCGCCCCAATCGCAAGAATCCCATGATTACACGAATTCACGTGATAAAATATAATAGGTTGATTTCTGTCTCTGTTCGCTTTCGGTTTTTTAAAATTTCAATTGGCTGAACAGTTCAATTTAGATCGCATATATTCATGGATAACCTGCTCGCTGCAGGACTGGGTAATATTGTGAGATTTAAAAATCAGCATATTTTGCTGCATGGTTATGAGAGTGCTAAAATGATCTCATGACTCCTGGGAAAAATCAAGGAATGACTCTATATATAGAGACCTAATAACGTTAATTGATTCCAAAATTTAATTCGAAAAGTTATTCTATTGAGATTGCATTTCGATTGATGTTTTCAATTTCTGTAAGAAATACCTGATGTCTTCAGATGATATTTCAGGAAAAATATACTGTGCCCCAATCGCAAGAATCTCATAATTACACGAATTCACGTGATAGAATATAAGAGGTTGATTTCCGTATCTATTCGCTTTTGGTTATGCAAAATTTTAATTCGCTGAATAGTTTAATTTAGATCGCAAGTATCCATGGACAACCTGCCCGCTACAGGACTTGGTAATATTGCTAAATTGGAAAATCAGCATATTTTGCTGCGTGGTTACAAGAGTGCTGAAACAAATTCATGACTCCTGGTAAAAATCAAGGAGTAGCTCTATACCTTGATATAATAACGTTAATTGATTTGAAAATTTAATTCGAAAAGTTATTTTATTGAGATTGCATTTTGATTGTTGTTTTCAATGTCTGTAAGAAGTACCCGATGTCTTTAGCGGATATTTCAGGAAAAATATACTGCGCCCGAATCGCAAGAATCTCATGATTACACTAATTCACGTGATAGAACATAATAGGTTGATTTCTGTCTCTGTTCGCTTTCGGTTTTTCAAAATTTCAATTGGCTGAACAGTTCAATTTAGATCGCAAGTATTCATGAATAACCTGCTCGCTTCAGGACTTACTAATATCGCAAAATTGAAAAATTAGCATATTTAGTTGCGTGGTTATAAAAGTGCTGACATAAATTCATGACTTCTGGGAAAAATCAAGGATTAGCTCTATACCTTGACTACATAACGTTAATTAATTAAAAAATTCAATTCGAATAGTTATTCGATTACGATTGCATTTTGATTGTTGTTTTCAATGTCTGTAAAAAATACCTGATGTCATCAGATGATATTTCGAGGAAAATATACTGCGCCCCAATCGCAAGAATTTCATGATTACACGAATTCGCGTAGTAGAATATAAGAGGTTGATTTCCGTATCTATTCGCTTTCGGTTATTTAAAATTTTAATTCGCTGAATAGTTAAATTAAGATTGCAAGTATTCATGGATAACCTGCCAGATACAGAACTTGGTAATATTGTAAAATTGAAAGATCAGCATATTTTGCTGCGTGGTTACAGGGGTTCTAAAACAAATTCATGACTCCTGGGAAAAATCAAGGAGTAGCTCTATACCTTGACATAATAACGTTAATTGATTTGAAAATTTAATTCGAAAAGTTATTTTATTGAGATTGCATTTTGATTGTTGTTTTCAATGTCTGTAAGAAGTACCTCATGTCTTTAGCGGATATTTCGAAAAAAATATACTGCGCCTCAATCGCAAGAATCTCATGATTACACGAATTTATGTAATGGAATATGAGATGTTGATTTCTGTCTCTGTTCGCTTTCGGTTTTTTAAAATTACAATTGGCTGAATAGTTCAATTTAGATCGCATGTATTTGTGGATAACCTGCTCGCTGCAGGACTGGTTAATATTGTGAGATTTAAAAATCAGCATATTTTGCTGCGTGGTTATAAGAGTGCTAAAATGATCTCATGACTCCTGGGAAAAATCAAGGAATGACTCTATATATAGAGACCTAATAACGTTAATTGATTCCAAAATTTAATTTGAAAAGTTATTCTACTGAGATTGCATTTTGATTGTCTTTTTCTATGTCTGTAAGAAATACCTGATGTCTTCAGATGATATTTCGTGAAAAATATACTGCGCCCTAATCGCAAGAATCTCATGATTACACGAATTCACGTGATAGAATATAATAGGTTGATTTCTGTCTCTGTTCGCTTTCGGTTTTTTTAAAATTTCAATTCGCTAAACAGTTTAATATAGATCGCATGTATTCATGAATAACTTGCTCGCTGCAGGACTGGGTAATATTGTGAGATTAAAAAATCAGCATATTTTGCTGCGTGGTTATAAAAGTGCTGACATAAATTCATGACTTCGGGGAAAAATCAAGGATTAGCTCTATATATTGACATAATAACGTTAATTGATTTGAAAATTCAATTCGAAAAGTTATTCTATTGAGATTGCATTTTGATTGTCATTTTCAATGTCTGTAAGAAATACCTGATGTCTTTAGATTAAATTTCGGGAAAAATATACTGCGCCCCAATCGCAAGAATCCCATGATTACACGAATTCACGTGATAGAATATAATAGGTTGATTTCTGTCTCTGTTCGCTTTCGGTTTTTTAAAATTTCAATTGGCTGAACAGTTCAATTTAGATCGCATGTATTCATGGATAACCTGCTCGCTGCAGGACTGGGTAATATTGCAAAATTGAAAAATTAGCATATTTTGCTGCGTGATTATAGAAGTGCTAAAATGATCTCATGACTCCTGGGAAAAATCAAGGAATGGCTCTATATATTGACATAATAACGTTAACTGATTTGAAAATTCAATTTGAAAAACTATTCTATTGAGATTGCATTTTGATTGATGTTTTCAATTTCTGTAAGAAATACCTGATATCTTCAGATGATATTTCGAGGAAAATATACTGCGCCCTAATCGCAAGAATTTCATGATTACACGAATTCACGTGATAGAATATAAGAGGTTGCTTTCCGTATCTATTCGCTTTCGGTTATTTCAAATTTTAATTCGCTGAATAGTTAAATTTAGATCGCAAGTATTTATGAATTACCTACCCGCTACAGGACTTGGTAATATTGCAAAATTGAAAAATCAGCATATTTTGCTGCGTGGTTACAATAGTGCTGAAACAAATTCATGACTCCTGGGAAAAATCAAGGAGTAGCTCTATACCTTGACATAATAACGATAATTGATTTGAAAATTCAATTCCAAAAGTTATTTTATTGAGATTGCATTTTGATTGTTGTTTTCAGTGTCTGTAAGAAATACCTGATGTCTTTAGCGGATATTTCGGGAAAAATATACTGCGCCCAAATCGCAAGAATCCCATGATTACACGAATTCACGTGATAGAATATAATAGGTTGATTTCTGTCTCTGTTCGCTTTCGGTTTTTTAAAATTTCAATTGGCTGAACAGTTCAATTTAGATCGCATGTATTCATAGATGTCCTGCTCGCTGCAGAACTGAGTAATATTGAGAAATTGAAAAATTAGCATATTTTGCTGCTTAGTTATAGGAGTGCTAAAATGATCTCATGACTCCCGGGAAAAATCAAGGAATGGCTCTATATATAGAGACCTAATAACGTTAATTGATTCCAAAATTTAATTCGAAAAGTTATTCTATTGAGATTGCATTTTGATTGTCTTTTTCAATGTCTGTAAGAAATACCTGATGTCTTCAGATGATATTTCGTGAAAAATATACTGCGCCCCAATCGCAAGAATCTCATGATTACACGAATTCACGTAATTGAATATAATAGGTTGATTTCTGTCTCTGTTCGCTTTCGGTTTTTTAAAATTTCAATTAGCTGAACAGTTCAATTTAGATCGCATGTATTCATAGTTAGCCTGCTCGCTGCAGGACTGGGTAATATTGCAAAATTGAAAAATTAGCATATTTTGCTGCGTGGTTATAGGAGTGCTAAAATGATCTCATGACTCCCGGGAAAAATCAAGGAATGGCTCTATATATTGACATAATAACGTTAATTGATTTGAAAATTCAATTCAAAAAGTTATTCTATTGAGATTGCATTTTGATTGTCATTTTCAATGTCTGTAAGAAATACCTGATGTCTTCAGATTATATTTCGGGAAAAATATACTGCGCCCCAATCGCAAGAATCCTATGATCACACGAATTCACGTGATAGAATATAATAGGTTGATTTCTGTCTCTGTTCGCTGTCGTTTATTAAAAATTTCAATTCGCTGAACAGTTAAATTTAGATCGCAAGTATTCATGAATAACCTGCTCGCTTCAGGACTTGGTAATATCGCAAAAATGAAAAATTAGCATATTTTGCTGCGTGGTTATAAGAGTGCTGAAACAAATTCATGACTCCTGGGAAAAATCAAGGAGTTGCTCGATACCTTGACATAATAACGTTAATTGATTTGAAAATTCAATTCGAAAAGTTATTCGATTGAGATTGCATATTGATTGTTGTTTTCAGTGTCTGTAAGAAATACCCGATGTCTTAGGCGGATATTTCGGGAAAAATATACTGCGCCCCAATCGCAAGAATCCCATGACTACACGAATTCACGTGATAGAATATAATAGGTTGATTTCTGTCTCTGTTCGCTTTCGGTTTTTTTAAATTTCAATTGGCTGAACAGTTCAATTTAGATCGCATGTATTCATGGATAGCCTGCTCGCTGAAGGACTGGGTAATATTGCGAAATTGAAAAATTAGCATATTTTGCTGCGTGGTTACAAGAGTGCTGGAACAAATTCATGACTCCAGGTAAAAATCAAGGAGTAGCTCTATACCTTGACATAATAACGTTAATTGATTTGAAAATTTAATTCGAAAAGTTATTTTATTGAGATCGCATTTTGATTCTGTTTTCAATGTCTGTAAGAAGTACCTGATGTCTTTAGCGGATATTTCGGGAAAAATATACTGCGCCCGAATCGCAAGAATCTCATGATTACACTAATTCACGTGATAGAATATAATAGGTTGATTTCTGTCTCTGTTCGCTTTCGGTTTTTTAAAATTTCAATTGGCTGAACAGTTCAATTTAGATCGCAAGTATTCATGAATAACCTGCTCGCTTCAGGAATTGCTAATATCGCAAAATTGAAAAATTAGCATATTTTGCTGCGTGGTTATAAAAGTGCTGACATAAATTCATGACTTCTGGGAAAAATCAAGGATTAGCTCTATATATTGACATAATAACGTTAATTGATTTGAAAATTCAATTCGAAAAGTTATTCTATTGAGATTGCATTTTGATTGTCATTTTCAATGTCTGTAAGAAATACCTGATGTCTTCAGATTATATTTCGAGAAAAATATACTGCGCCCCAATCGCAAGAATCCCATGATTACACGAATTCACGTGATAGAATATAATAGGTTGATTTCTGTCTCTGTTCGCTTTCGGTTTTTTAAAATTTCAATTGGCTGAACAGTTAAATTTAGATCGCAAGTATTCATAGATAACTTGCCAGATACAGAACTTGGTAATATTGTTAAATTGAAAAATCAGCATATTTTGCTGCGTGGTTACAATAGTGCTGAAACAAATTCATCACTTCTGGGAAAAATCAAGGAGTAGCTCTATACCTTGACATAATAACGTTAATTGATTTGAAAATTCAATTCCAAAAGTTATTTTATTGAGATTGCATTTTGATTGTTGTTTTCAGTTTCTGTAAGAAATACCTGATGTCTTTAGCGGATATTTCGAGAAAAATATACTGCGCCCTAATCGCAAGAATCCCATGATTACACGAATTCACGTGATAGAATATAATAGGTTGATTTCTGTCTCTGTTCGCTTTTGGTTTTTTATAATTTCAATTGGCTGAACAGTTCAATTTAGATCGCATGTATTCATAGATGTCCTGCTCGCTGCAGGACTGGGTAATATTGAGAAATTGAAAAATTAGCATATTTTGCTGCTTAGTTATAGGAGTGCTAAAATGATCTCATGACTCCCGGGAAAAATCAAGGAATGGCTCTATATATAGAGACCTAATAACGTTAATTGATTCCAAAATTTAATTCGAAAAGTTATTCTATTGAGATTGCATTTTGATTGTCTTTTTCAATGTCTGTAAGAAATACCTGATGTCTTCAGATGATATTTCGTGAAAAATATACTGCGCCCCAATCGCAAGAATCTCATGATTACACGAATTCACGTAATTGAATATAATAGGTTGATTTCTGTCTCTGTTCGCTTTCGGTTTTTTAAAATTTCAATTGGCTGAACAGTTCAATTTAGATCGCATGTATTCATAGTTAGCCTGCTCGCTGCAGGACTGGGTAATATTGCAAAATTGAAAAATTAGCATATTTTGCTGCGTGGTTATAGGAGTGCTAAAATGATCTCATGACTCCCGGGAAAAATCAAGGAATGGCTCTATATATTGACATAATAACGTTAATTGATTTGAAAATTCAATTCGAAAAGTTATTCTATTGAGATTGCATTTTGATTGTCATTTTCAATGTCTGTAAGAAATACCTGATGTCTTCAGATTATATTTCGGGAAAAATATACTGCGCCCCAATCGCAAGAATCCCATGATCACACGAATTCACGTGATAGAATATAATAGGTTGATTTCTGTCTCTGTTCGCTGTCGGTTATTAAAAATTTCAATTCGCTGAACAGTTAAATTTAGATCGCAAGTATTCATGAATAACCTGCTCGCTTCAGGACTTGGTAATATCGCAAAAATGAAAAATTAGCATATTTTGCTGCGTGGTTATAAGAGTGCTGAAACAAATTCATGACTCCTGGGAAAAATCAAGGAGTTGCTCGATACCTTGACATAATAACGTTAATTGATTTGAAAATTCAATTCGAAAAGTTATTCGATTGAGATTGCATATTGATTGTTGTTTTCAGTGTCTGTAAGAAATACCCGATGTCTTAGGCGGATATTTCGGGAAAAATATACTGCGCCCGAATCGCAAGAATCTCATGATTACACTAATTCACGTGATAGAATATAATAGGTTGATTTCTGTCTCTGTTCGCTTTCGGTTTTTTAAAATTTCAATTGGCTGAACAGTTCAATTTAGATCGCAAGTATTCATGAATAACCTGCTCGCTTCAGGAATTGCTAATATAGCAAAATTGAAAAATTAGCATATTTTGCTGCGTGGTTATAAAAGTGCTGACATAAATTCATGACTTCTGGGAAAAATCAAGGATTAGCTCTATATATTGACATAATAACGTTAATTGATTTGAAAATTCCATTCGAAAAGTTATTCTATTTAGATTGCATTTTGATTGTCATTTTCAATGTCTGTAAGAAATACCTGATGTGTTCAGATTATATTTCGAGAAAAATATACTGCGCCCCAATCGCAAGAATCCCATGATTACACGAATTCACGTGATAGAATATAATAGGTTGATTTCTGTCTCTGTTCGCTTTCGGTTTTTTAAAATTTCAATTGGCTGAACAGTTAAATTTAGATCGCAAGTATTCATAGATAACTTGCCAGATACAGAACTTGGTAATATTGTTAAATTGAAAAATCAGCATATTTTGCTGCGTGGTTACAATAGTGCTGAAACAAATTCATCACTTCTGGGAAAAATCAAGGAGTAGCTCTATACCTTGACATAATAACGTTAATTGATTTGAAAATTCAATTCCAAAAGTTATTTTATTGAGATTGCATTTTGATTGTTGTTTTCAGTGTCTGTAAGAAATACCTGATGTCTTTAGCGGATATTTTGGGAAAAATATACTGCGCCCCAATCGCAAGAATCATATGATTAAACGAATTCACGTGATAGAATATAAGAGGTTGATCTCCGTATCTATTCGCTTTCGGTTATTCAAAATTTTAATTCGCTGAATAGTTAAATTTAGATCGCAAGTATTCATAGATAACTTGCCAGATACAGAACTTGGTAATATTGTTAAATTGAAAAATCAGCATATTTTGCTGCGTGGTTACAATAGTGCTGAAACAAATTCATCACTTCTGGGAAAAATCAAGGAGTAGCTCTATACCTTGACATAATAACGTTAATTGATTTGAAAATTCAATTCCAAAAGTTATTTTATTGAGATTGCATTTTGATTGTTGTTTTCAGTGTCTGTAAGAAATGCCTGATGTCTTTAGCGGATATTTTGGGAAAAATATACTGCGCCCAAATCGCAAGAATCATACGATTAAACGAATTCACGTGATAGAATATAATAGGTTGATTTCTGTCTCTGTTCGCTTTCAATTTTTTAAAATTTCAATTGGCTGAACAGTTCAATTTAGATCGCATGTATTCATGGATAACCTGCTTGCTGCAGGACTGGGTAATATTGCAAAATTGAAAAATTAGCATATTTTGCTGCGTGGTTATAGGAGTGCTAAAATGATCTCATGACTCCCGGGAAAAATCATGGAATGGCTCTATATATTGACATAATAACGTGAATTGATTTGAAAATTCAATTCGAAAAGTTATTCTATTGAGATTGCATTTTGATTGTCATTTTCAATGTCTGTAAGAAATACCTGATGTCTTTAGATTATATTTCGGGAAAAATATACTGCGCCCCAATCGCAAGAATCCCATGATTACACGAATTCACGTGATAAAATATAATAGGTTGATTTCTGTCTCTGTTCGCTTTCGGTTTTTTAAAATTTCAATTGGCTGAACAGTTCAATTTAGATCGCATGTATTCATGGATAACCTGCTCGCTGCAGGACTGGGTAATATTGTGAGATTTAAAAATCAGCATATTTTGCTGCATGGTTATGAGAGTGTTAAAATGATCTCATGACTCCTGGGAAAAATCAAGGAATGACTCTATATATAGAGACCTAATAACGTTAATTGATTCCAAAATTTAATTCGAAAAGTTATTCTATTGAGATTGCATTTCGATTGATGTTTTCAATTTCTGTAAGAAATACCTGATGTCTTCAGATGATATTTCAGGAAAAATATACTGTGCCCCAATCGCAAGAATCTCATAATTACACGAATTCACGTGATAGAATATAAGAGGTTGATTTCCGTATCTATTCGCTTTTGGTTATGCAAAATTTTAATTCGCTGAATAGTTTAATTTAGATCGCAAGTATCCATGGACAACCTGCCCGCTACAGGACTTGGTAATATTGCTAAATTGGAAAATCAGCATATTTTGCTGCGTGGTTACAAGAGTGCTGAAACAAATTCATGACTCCTGGTAAAAATCAAGGAGTAGCTCTATACCTTGATATAATAACGTTAATTGATTTGAAAATTTAATTCGAAAAGTTATTTTATTGAGATTGCATTTTGATTGTTGTTTTCAATGTCTGTAAGAAGTACCCGATGTCTTTAGCGGATATTTCAGGAAAAATATACTGCGCCCGAATCGCAAGAATCTCATGATTACACTAATTCACGTGATAGAACATAATAGGTTGATTTCTGTCTCTGTTCGCTTTCGGTTTTTCAAAATTTCAATTGGCTGAACAGTTCAATTTAGATCGCAAGTATTCATGAATAACCTGCTCGCTTCAGGACTTACTAATATCGCAAAATTGAAAAATTAGCATATTTAGTTGCGTGGTTATAAAAGTGCTGACATAAATTCATGACTTCTGGGAAAAATCAAGGATTAGCTCTATACCTTGACTACATAACGTTAATTAATTAAAAAATTCAATTCGAATAGTTATTCGATTACGATTGCATTTTGATTGTTGTTTTCAATGTCTGTAAAAAATACCTGATGTCATCAGATGATATTTCGAGGAAAATATACTGCGCCCCAATCGCAAGAATTTCATGATTACACGAATTCGCGTAGTAGAATATAAGAGGTTGATTTCCGTATCTATTCGCTTTCGGTTATTTAAAATTTTAATTCGCTGAATAGTTAAATTAAGATCGCAAGTATTCATGGATAACCTGCCAGATACAGAACTTGGTAATATTGTAAAATTGAAAGATCAGCATATTTTGCTGCGTGGTTACAGGGGTTCTGAAACAAATTCATGACTCCTGGGAAAAATCAAGGAGTAGCTCTATACCTTGACATAATAACGTTAATTGATTTGAAAATTTAATTCGAAAAGTTATTTTATTGAGATTGCATTTTGATTGTTGTTTTCAATGTCTGTAAGAAGTACCTCATGTCTTTAGCGGATATTTCGAAAAAAATATACTGCGCCTCAATCGCAAGAATCTCATGATTACACGAATTCATGTAATGGAATATGAGATGTTGATTTCTGTCTCTGTTCGCTTTCGGTTTTTTAAAATTACAATTGGCTGAATAGTTCAATTTAGATCGCATGTATTTGTGGATAACCTGCTCGCTGCAGGACTGGTTAATATTGTGAGATTTAAAAATCAGCATATTTTGCTGCGTGGTTAGAAGAGTGCTAAAATGATCTCATGACTCCTGGGAAAAATCAAGGAATGACTCTATATATAGAGACCTAATAACGTTAATTGATTCCAAAATTTAATTTGAAAAGTTATTCTACTGAGATTGCATTTTGATTGTCTTTTTCTATGTCTGTAAGAAATACCTGATGTCTTCAGATGATATTTCGTGAAAAATATACTGCGCCCCAATCGCAAGAATCTCATGATTACACGAATTCACGTGATAGAATATAATAGGTTGATTTCTGTCTCTGTTCGCTTTCGGTTTTTTAAAATTTCAATTCGCTAAACAGTTTAATATAGATCGCATGTATTCATGAATAACTTGCTCGCTGCAGGACTGGGTAATATTGTGAGATTAAAAAATCAGCATATTTTGCTGCGTGGTTATAGGAGTGCTAAAATGATCTCATGACTCCTGGGAAAAATCAAGGAATGGCTCTATATATTGACATAATAACGTTAACTGATTTGAAAATTCAATTTGAAAAACTATTCTATTGAGATTGCATTTTGATTGATGTTTTCAATTTCTGTAAGAAATACCTGATGTCTTCAGATGATCTTTCGAGGAAAATATACTGCGCCCCAATCGCAAGAATTTCATGATTACACGAATTCACGTAGTAGAATATAAGAGGTTGATCTCCGTATCTATTCGATTTCGGTTATTCAAAATTTTAATTCGCTGAATAGTTGAATTTAGATCGCAAGTATTCATAGATAACCTGCCAGATACAGAACTTGTTAATATTGTAAAATTGAAAAATCAGCATATTTTGCTGCGTGGTTACAATAGTGCTGAATCAAATTCATTACTTCTGGGAAAAATCAAGGAGTAGCTCTATACCTTGACATAATAACGTTAATTGATTTGAAAATTCAATTCCAAAAGTTATTTTATTGAGATTGCATTTTGATTGTTGTTTTCAGTGTCTGTAAGAAATACCTGATGTCTTTAGCGGATATTTTGGGAAAAATATACTGCGCCCCAATCGCAAGAATCCCATGATTAAACGAATTCACGTGATAGAATATAATAGGTTGATTTCTGTCTCTGTTCGCTTTCGGTTATTAAAAATTTTAATTCGCTAAATAGTTAAATTTAGATCGCAAGTATTCATGAATAACCTGCTCGCTTCAGGACTTGGTAATATCGCAAAATTGAAAAATCAGCATATTTTGCTGCGTGGTTATAAAAGTGCTGACATAAATTCATGACTTCTGGGAAAAATCAAGGATTAGCTCTATACCTTGACATCATAACGTTAATTAATCAAAAAATTCAATTCGAAAAGTAATTCAATTGCGATTGCATTTTGATTGTTGTTTTCAATGTCTGTAAAAAATACCTGATGTCATCAGATGATATTTCGAGGAAAATATACTGCGCCCCAATCGCAAGAATTTCATGATTACACGAATTCGCGTAGTAGAATATAAGAGGTTGATTTCCGTATCTATTCGCTTTCGGTTATTTAAAATTTTAATTCCCTGTATAGTTAAATTTAGATCGCAAGTATTCATGGATAACCTGCCAGATACAGAACTTGGTAATATTGTAAAATTGAAAGATCAGCATATTTTGCTGCGTGGTTACAGGGGTTCTGAAACAAATTCATGACTCCTGGGAAAAATCAAGGAGTAGCTCTATACCTTGACATAATTACGTTAATTGATTTGAAAATTAAATTCGAAAAGTTATTTTATTGAGATTGCATTTTGATTGTTGTTTTCAATGTCTGTAAGAAGTACCTGATGTCTTTAGCGGATATTTCGGGAAAAATATACTGCGCCCGAATCGCAAGAATCTCATGATTACACTCATTCACGTGATAGAATATAATAGGTTGATTTCTGTCTCTGTTCGCTTTCGGTTTTTTAAAATTTCAATTGGATGCACAGTTCAATTCAGATCGCATGTATTTATGAATAACCTGCCTGCTACAGGAGTTAGTAATATTGCAAAATTGAAATCAGCATATTTTGCTGCGTGGTTATAAGAGTGCTGAAACAAATTCATGACTCCTGGGAAAAATCAAGGAGTTGCTCGATACCTTGACATAATAACGTTAATTGATTTGAAAATTCAATTCGAAAAGTTATTCGATTGAGATTGCATATTGATTGTTGTTTTCAGTGTCTGTAAGAAATACCCGATGTCTTAGGCGGATATTTCGGGAAAAATATACTGCGCCCCAATCGCAAGAATCCCATGACTACACGAATTCACGTGATAGAATATAATAGGTTGATTTCTGTCTCTGTTCGCTTTCGGTTCTTTTAAATTTCAATTGGCTGAACAGTTCAATTTAGATCGCATGTATTCATGGATAGCCTGCTCGCTGCAGGACTGGGTAATATTGCGAAATTGAAAAATTAGCATATTTTGCTGCGTGGTTACAAGAGTGCTGAAACAAATTCATGACTCCAGGTAGAAATCAAGGAGTAGCTCTATACCTTGACATAATAACGTTAATTGATTTGAAAATTTAATCCGAAAAGTTATTTTATTGAGATTGCATTTTGATTGTTGTTTTTAATGTCTGTAAGAAGTACCTGATGTCATTAGCGCATATTTCGGGAAAAATATACTGCGCCCGAATCGCAAGAATCTCATGATTACACTAATTCACGTGATAGAATATAATAGGTTGATTTCTGTCTCTGTTCGCTTTCGGTTTTTTAAAATTTCAATTAGCTGAACAGTTCAATTTAGGTCGCAAGTATTCATGAATAACCTGCTCGCTTCAGGACTTGGTAATATCGCAAAATTGAAAAATTAGCATATTTTGCTGCGTGGTTATAGGAGTGCTAAAATGATCTCATGACTCCTGGGAAAAATCAAGAAATGGCTCTATATATTGACATAATAACGTTAACTGATTTGAAAATTCAATTTGAAAAACTATTCTATTGAGATTGCATTTTGATTGTCATTTTCAATGTCTGTAAGAAATACCTGATGTCTTCAGATTATATTTCGGGAAAAATATACGGCGCCCGAATAGCAAGAATCTCATGATTACACTAATTCACGTGATAGAACAGAATAGGTTGATTTCTGTCTCTGTTCGCTTTCGGTTTTTTAAAATTTCAATTGGCTGAACAGTTCAATTTAGATCGCAAGTATTCATGAATAACCTGCTCGCTTCAGGACTTGGTAATATCGCAAAATTGAAAAATTAGCATATTTTGCTGCGTGGTTATAAAAGTGCTGACATAAATTCATGACTTCTGGGAAAAATCAAGGATTAGCTCTATACCTTGACATCATAACGTTAATAAATTAAAAAATTCAATTCGAATAGTTATTCGATTACGATTGCATTTTAATTGTTGTTTTCAATGTCTGTAAAAAATACCTGATGTCATCAGATGATATTTTGAGGAAAATATACTGCGCCCCAATCGCAAGAATTTCATGATTACACAAATTCGCGTAGTAGAATATAAGAGGTTGATTTCCGTATCTATTCGCTTTCGGTTATTTAAAATTTTAATTCGCTGAATAGTTAAATTTAGATCGCAAGTATTCATGGATAACCTGCCAGATACAGAACTTGGTAATATTGAAAAATTGAAAGATCAGCATATTTTGCTGCGTGGTTACAGGGGTTCTGAAACAAATTCATGACTCAAGGGAAAAATCAAGGAGTAGCTCTATACCTTGACATAATAACGTTAATTGATTTGAAAATTTAATTCGAAAAGTTATTTTATTGAGATTGCATTTTAATTGTTGTTTTCAATGTCTGTAAGAAGTACCTGATGTCTTTAGCGGATATTTCAGGAAAAATATACTGCGCCCGAATCGCAAGAATTTCATGATTACACTAATTCACGTAATAGAACATAATAGGTTGATTTCTGTCTCTGTTCGCTTTCGGTTTTTTAAAATTTCAATTGGCTGAACAGTTCAATTTAGATCGCATGTATTCATGGATAACCTGCTCGCTGCAGGACTGGGTAATATTGTGAAATTTAAAAATCAGCATATTTTGCTGCGTGGTTATGAGAGTGCTAAAATGATCTCATGACTCCTGGGAAAAATCAAGGAATGACTCTATATATAGAGACATAATAACGTTAATTGATTCCAAAATTTAATTCGAAAAGTTATTCTATTGAGATTGCATTTCGATTGATGTTATCAATTTCTGTAAGAAATACCTGATGTCTTCAGATGATATTTCAGAAAAAATATACTGTGCCCCAATCGCAAGAATCTCATGATTACACGAATTCACGTGATAGAATATAAGAGGTTGATTTCCGTATCTATTCGCTTTCGGTTATTTAAAATTTTAATTCGCTGAATAGTTTAATTTAGATCGCAAGTATCCATGGACAACCTGCCCGCTACAGGACTTGGTAATATTGCTAAATTGGAAAATCAGCATATTTTGCTGCGTGGTTACAAGAGTGCTGAAACAAATTAATGACTCCTGGTAAAAATCAAGGAGTAGCTCTATACCTTGATATAATAACGTTAATTGATTTGAAAATTTAATTCGAAAAGTTATTTTATTGAGATTGCATTTTGATTGTTGTTTTCAATGTCTGTAAGAAGTACCCCATGTCTTTAGCGGATATTTCGGGAAAAATATACTGCGCCCGAATCGCAAGAATCTCATGATTACACTAATTCACGTGATAGAACATAATAGGTTGATTTCTGTCTCTGTTCGCTTTCGGTTTTTCAAAATTTCAATTGGCTGAACAGTTCAATTTAGATCGCAAGTATTCATGAATAACCTGCTCGCTTCAGGACTTACTGATATCGCAAAATTGAAAAATTAGCATATTTTGTTGCGTGGTTATAAAAGTGCTGACATAAATTCATGACTTCTGGGAAAAATCAAGGATTAGCTCTATACCTTGACATCATAACGTTAATTAATTAAAAAATTCAATTCGAATAGTTATTCGATTACGATTGTATTTGATTGTTGTTTTCAATGTCTGTAAAAAATACCTGATGTCATCAGATGATGTTTCGAGGAAAATATACTGCGCCCCAATCGCAAGAATTTCATGATTACACGAATTCGCGTAGTAGAATATAAGAGGTTGATTTCCGTATCTATTCGCTTTCGGATATTTAAAATTTTAATTCGCTGAATAGTTCAATTAAGATCGCAAGTATTCATGGATAACCTGCCAGATACAGAACTTGGTAATATTGTAAAATTGAAAGATCAGCAAATTTTGCTGCGTGGTTACAGGGGTTCTGAAACAAATTCATGACTCCTGGGAAAAATCAAGGAGTAGCTCTATACCTTGACATAATAACGTTAATTGATTTGAAAATTTAATTCGAAAAGTTATTTTATTGAGATTGCATTTTGATTGTTGTTTTCAATGTCTGTAAGAAGTACCTGATGTCTTTAGCAGATATTTCGGGAAAAATATACTGCGCCTCAATCGCAAGAATCTCATGATAACACGAATTCATGTAATGGAATATGAGAGGTTGATTTCTGTCTCTCTTCGCTTTCGGTTTTTTAAAATTACAATTGGCTGAATAGTTCAATTTAGATCGCATGTATTCATGGATAACCTGCTCGCTGCAGGACTGGGTAATATTGTGAGATTTAATAATCAGCATATTTTGCTGCGTGGTTATGAGGGTGCTAAAATGATCTCATGACTCCTGGGAAAAATCAAGGAATGACTCTATATATAGAGACCTAATAACGTTAATTGATTCCAAAATTTAATTTGAAAAGTTATTCTATTGAGATTGCATTTTGATTGTCTTTTTCTATGTCTGTAAGAAATACCTGATGTCTTCAGATGATATTTCGTGAAAAATATACTGCGCCCCAATCGCAAGAATCTCATGATTACACGAATTCACGTGATAGAATATAATAGGTTGATTTCTGTCTCTGTTCGCTTTCGGTTTTTTAAAATTTCAATTCGCTAAACAGTTTAATATAGATCGCATGTATTCATGAATAACTTGCTCGCTGCAGGACTGGGTAATATTGTGAGATTAAAAAATCAGCATATTATGCTGCGTGGTTATAGGAGTGCTAAAATGATCTCATGACTCCTGGGAAAAATCAAGGAATGGCTCTATATATTGACATAATAACGTTAACTGATTTGAAAATTCAATTTGAAAAACTATTCTATTGAGATTGCATTTTGATTGATGTTTTCAATTTCTGTAAGAAATACCTGATGTCTTCAGATGATATTTCGAGGAAAATAGACTGCGCCCTAATCGCAAGAATTTCATGATTACACGAATTCACGTGATAGAATGTAAGAGGTTGCTTTCCGTATCTATTCGCTTTCGGTTATTTCAAATTTTAATTCGCTGAATAGTTAAATTTAGATCGCAAGTATTTATGAATTACCTGCCCGCTACAGGACTTGGTAATATTGCAAAATTGAAAAATAAGCATATTTTGCTGCGTGGTTACAATAGTGCTAAAACAAATTCATGACTCCTGGGAAAAATCAAGGAGTAGCTCTATACCTTGACATAATAACGATAATTGATTTGAAAATTCAATTCCAAAAGTTATTTTATTGACATTGCATTTTGATTGTTGTTTTCAGTGTCTGTAAGAAATACCTGATGTCTTTAGCGGATATTTCGGGAAAAATATACTGCGCCCTAATCGCAAGAATCCCATGATTACACGAATTCACGTGATAGAATATAATAGGTTGATTTCTGTCTCTGTTCGCTTTCGGTTTTTTAAAATTTCAATTGGCTGAACAGTTCAATTTAGATCGCATGTATTCATAGATGTCCTGCTCGCTGCAGGACTGGGTAATATTGAGAAATTGAAAAATTAGCATATTTTGCTGCTTAGTTATAGGAGTGCTAAAATGATCTCATGACTCCCGGGAAAAATCAAGGAATGGCTCTATATATAGAGACCTAATAACGTTAATTAATTCCAAAATTTAATTCGAAAAGTTATTCTATTGAGATTGCATTTTGATTGTCTTTTTCAATGTCTGTAAGAAATACCTGATGTCTTCAGATGATATTTCGTGAAAAATATACTGCGCCCCAATCGCTAGAATCTCATGATTACACGAATTCACGTAATAGAATATAATAGGTTGATTTCTGTCTCTGTTCGCTTTCGGTTTTTTAAAATTTCAATTGGCTGAACAGTTCAATTTAGATCGCAAGTATTCATGAATAACCTGCTCGCTTCAGGAATTGCTAATATCGCAAAATTGAAAAATTAGCATATTTTGCTGCGTGGTTATGAAAGTGCTGACATAAATTCATGACTTCTGGGAAAAATCAAGGATTAGCTCTATATATTGACATAATAACGTTAATTGATTTGAAAATTCAATTCGAAAAGTTATTCTATTGAGATTGCATTTTGATTGTCATTTTCAATGTCTGTAAGAAATACCTCATGTCTTCAGATTATATTTCGGGAAAAATATACTGCTCCCCAATCGCAAGAATCCCATGATTACACGAATTCACGTGATGGAATATAATAGGTTGATTTCTGTCTCTGTTCGCTGTCGGTTATTAAAAATTTCAATTCGCTGAACAGTTAAATTTAGATCGCAAGTATTCATGAATAGCCTGCTCGCTTCAGGACTTGGTAATATCGCAAAAATGAAAAATTAGCATATTTTGCTGCGTGGTTATAAGAGTGCTGAAACAAATTCATGACTCCTGGGAAAAATCAAGGAGTTGCTCGATACCTTGACATAATAACGTTAATTGATTTGAAAATTCAATTCGAAAAGTTATTCAATTGAGATTGCATATTGATTGTTGTTTTCAGTGTCTGTAAGAAATACCCGATGTCTTAGGCGGATATTTCGGGAAAAATATACTGCGCCCCAATCGCAAGAATCCCATGACTACACGAATTCACGTGATAGAATATAATAGGTTGATTTCTGTCTCTGTTCGCTTTCGGTTTTTTTAAATTTTAATTGGCTGAACAGTTCAATTTAGATCGCATGTATTCATGGATAGCCTGCTCGCTGCAGGACTGGGTAATATTGCGAAATTAAAAAATTAGCATATTTTGCTGCGTGGTTACAAGAGTGCTGAAACAAATTCATGACTCCAGGTAAAAATCAAGGAGTAGCTCTATACCTTGACATAATAACGTTAATTGATTTGAAAATTTTATTCGAAAAGTTATTTTATTCAGATTGCATTTTGATTGTTGTTTTCAATGTCTGTAAGAAGTACCTGATGTCTTTAGATTATATTTCGGGAAAAATATACTGCGCCCCAATCGCAAGAATCCCATGATTACACGAATTCACGTGATAAAATATAATAGGTTGATTTCTGTCTCTGTTCGCTTTCGGTTTTTTAAAATTTCAATTAGCTGAACAGTTCAATTTAGATCGCATGTATTCATGGATAACCTGCTCGCTGCAGGACTGGGTAATATTGTGAGATTTAAAAATCAGCATATTTTGCTGCATGGTTATGAGAGTGCTAAAATGATCTCATGACTCCTGGGAAAAATCAAGGAATGACTCTATATATAGAGACCTAATAACGTTAATTGATTCCAAAATTTAATTCGAAAAGTTATTCTATTGAGATTGCATTTCGATTGATGTTTTCAATTTCTGTAAGAAATACCTGATGTCTTCAGATGATATTTCAGGAAAAATATACTGTGCCCCAATCGCAAGAATCTCATAATTACACGAATTCACGTGATAGAATATAAGAGGTTGATTTCCGTATCTATTCGCTTTCGGTTATGCAAAATTTTAATTCGCTGAATAGTTTAATTTAGATCGCAAGTATCCATGGACAACCTGCCCGCTACAGGACTTAGTAATATTGCTAAATTGGAAAATCAGCATATTTTGCTGCATGGTTACAAGAGTGCTGAAACAAATTCATGACTCCTGGTAAAAATCAAGGAGTAGCTCTATACCTTGATATAATAACGTTAATTGATTTGAAAATTTAATTCGAAAAGTTATTTTATTGAGATTGCATTTTGATTGTTGTTTTCAATGTCTGTAAGAAGTACCCGATGTCTTTAGCGGATATTTCAGGAAAAATATACTGCGCCCGAATCGCAAGAATCTCATGATTACACTAATTCACGTGATAGAAAATAATAGGTTGATTTCTGTCTCTGTTCGCTTTCGGTTTTTCAAAATTTCAATTGGCTGAACAGTTCAATTTAGATCGCAAGTATTCATGAATAACCTGCTCGCTTCAGGACTTACTAATATCGCAAAATTGAAAAATTAGCATATTTAGTTGCGTGGTTATAAAAGTGCTGACATAAATTCATGACTTCTGGGAAAAATCAAGGATTAGCTCTATACCTTGACTACATAACGTTAATTAATTAAAAAATTCAATTCGAATAGTTATTCGATTACGATTGCATTTTGATTGTTGTTTTCAATGTCTGTAAAAAATACCTGATGTCATCAGATGATATTTCGAGGAAAATATACTGCGCCCCAATCGCAAGAATTTCATGATTACACGAATTCGCGTAGTAGAATATAAGAGGTTGATTTCCGTATCTATTCGCTTTCGGTTATTCAAAATTTTAATTCGCTAAATAGTTAAATTAAGATCGCAAGTATTCATGGATAACCTGCCAGATACAGAACTTGGTAATATTGTAAAATTGAAAGATCAGCATATTTTGCTGCGTGGTTACAGGGGTTCTGAAACAAATTCATGACTCCTGGGAAAAATCAAGGAGTAGCTCTATACCTTGACATAATAACGTTAATTGATTTGAAAATTTAATTCGAAAAGTTATTTCATTGAGATTGCATTTTGATTGTTGTTTTCAATGTCTGTAAGAAGTACCTCATGTCTTTAGCGGATATTTCGAAAAAAATATACTGCGCCTCAATCGCAAGAATCTCATGATTACACGAATTCATGTAATGGAATATGAGATGTTGATTTCTGTCTCTGTTCGCTTTCGGTTTTTTAAAATTACAATTGGCTGAATAGTTCAATTTAGATCGCATGTATTCATGGATAACCTGCTCGCTGCAGGACTGGGTAATATTGTAAGATTTAAAAATCAGCATATTTTGCTGCGTGGTTATAAGAGTGCTAAAATGATCTCATGACTCCTGGGAAAAATCAAGGAATGACTCTATATATAGAGACCTAATAACGTTAATTGATTCCAAAATTTAATTTGAAAAGTTATTCTACTGAGATTGCATTTTGATTGTCTTTTTCTATGTCTGTAAGAAATACCTGATGTCTTCAGATGATATTTCGTGAAAAATATACTGCGCCCCAATCGCAAGAATCTCATGATTACACGAATTCACGTGATAGAATATAATAGGTTGATTTCTGTCTCTGTTCGCTTTCGGTTTTTTAAAATTTCAATTCGCTAAACAGTTTAATATAGATCGCATGTATTCATGAATAACTTGCTCGCTGCAGGACTGGGTAATATTGTGAGATTAAAAAATCAGCATATTATGCTGCGTGGTTATAGGAGTGCTAAAATGATCTCATGACTCCTGGGAAAAATCAAGGAATGGCTCTATATATTGACATAATAACGTTAACTGATTTGAAAATTCAATTTGAAAAACTATTCTATTGAGATTGCATTTTGATTGATGTTTTCAATTTCTGTAAGAAATACCTGATGTCTTCAGATGATATTTCGAGGAAAATAGACTGCGCCCTAATCGCAAGAATTTCATGATTACACGAATTCACGTGATAGAATGTAAGAGGTTGCTTTCCGTATCTATTCGCTTTCGGTTATTTCAAATTTTAATTCGCTGAATAGTTAAATTTAGATCGCAAGTATTTATGAATTACCTGCCCGCTACAGGACTTGGTAATATTGCAAAATTGAAAAATAAGCATATTTTGCTGCGTGGTTACAATAGTGCTAAAACAAATTCATGACTCCTGGGAAAAATCAAGGAGTAGCTCTATACCTTGACATAATAACGATAATTGATTTGAAAATTCAATTCCAAAAGTTATTTTATTGACATTGCATTTTGATTGTTGTTTTCAGTGTCTGTAAGAAATACCTGATGTCTTTAGCGGATATTTCGGGAAAAATATACTGCGCCCTAATCGCAAGAATCCCATGATTACACGAATTCACGTGATAGAATATAATAGGTTGATTTCTGTCTCTGTTCGCTTTCGGTTTTTTAAAATTTCAATTGGCTGAACAGTTCAATTTAGATCGCATGTATTCATAGATGTCCTGCTCGCTGCAGGACTGGGTAATATTGAGAAATTGAAAAATTAGCATATTTTGCTGCTTAGTTATAGGAGTGCTAAAATGATCTCATGACTCCCGGGAAAAATCAAGGAATGGCTCTATATATAGAGACCTAATAACGTTAATTAATTCCAAAATTTAATTCGAAAAGTTATTCTATTGAGATTGCATTTTGATTGTCTTTTTCAATGTCTGTAAGAAATACCTGATGTCTTCAGATGATATTTCGTGAAAAATATACTGCGCCCCAATCGCTAGAATCTCATGATTACACGAATTCACGTAATAGAATATAATAGGTTGATTTCTGTCTCTGTTCGCTTTCGGTTTTTTAAAATTTCAATTGGCTGAACAGTTCAATTTAGATCGCAAGTATTCATGAATAACCTGCTCGCTTCAGGAATTGCTTATATCGCAAAATTGAAAAATTAGCATATTTTGCTGCGTGGTTATGAAAGTGCTGACATAAATTCATGACTTCTGGGAAAAATCAAGGATTAGCTCTATATATTGACATAATAACGTTAATTGATTTGAAAATTCAATTCGAAAAGTTATTCTATTGAGATTGCATTTTGATTGTCATTTTCAATGTCTGTAAGAAATACCTCATGTCTTCAGATTATATTTCGGGAAAAATATACTGCTCCCCAATCGCAAGAATCCCATGATTACACGAATTCACGTGATGGAATATAATAGGTTGATTTCTGTCTCTGTTCGCTGTCGGTTATTAAAAATTTCAATTCGCTGAACAGTTAAATTTAGATCGCAAGTATTCATGAATAGCCTGCTCGCTTCAGGACTTGGTAATATCGCAAAAATGAAAAATTAGCATATTTTGCTGCGTGGTTATAAGAGTGCTGAAACAAATTCATGACTCCTGGGAAAAATCAAGGAGTTGCTCGATACCTTGACATAATAACGTTAATTGATTTGAAAATTCAATTCGAAAAGTTATTCAATTGAGATTGCATATTGATTGTTGTTTTCAGTGTCTGTAAGAAATACCCGATGTCTTAGGCGGATATTTCGGGAAAAATATACTGCGCCCCAATCGCAAGAATCCCATGACTACACGAATTCACGTGATAGAATATAATAGGTTGATTTCTGTCTCTGTTCGCTTTCGGTTTTTTTAAATTTTAATTGGCTGAACAGTTCAATTTAGATCGCATGTATTCATGGATAGCCTGCTCGCTGCAGGACTGGGTAATATTGCGAAATTAAAAAATTAGCATATTTTGCTGCGTGGTTACAAGAGTGCTGAAACAAATTCATGACTCCAGGTAAAAATCAAGGAGTAGCTCTATACCTTGACATAATAACGTTAATTGATTTGAAAATTTTATTCGAAAAGTTATTTTATTCAGATTGCATTTTGATTGTTGTTTTCAATGTCTGTAAGAAGTACCTGATGTCTTTAGATTATATTTCGGGAAAAATATACTGCGCCCCAATCGCAAGAATCCCATGATTACACGAATTCACGTGATAAAATATAATAGGTTGATTTCTGTCTCTGTTCGCTTTCGGTTTTTTAAAATTTCAATTAGCTGAACAGTTCAATTTAGATCGCATGTATTCATGGATAACCTGCTCGCTGCAGGACTGGGTAATATTGTGAGATTTAAAAATCAGCATATTTTGCTGCATGGTTATGAGAGTGCTAAAATGATCTCATGACTCCTGGGAAAAATCAAGGAATGACTCTATATATAGAGACCTAATAACGTTAATTGATTCCAAAATTTAATTCGAAAAGTTATTCTATTGAGATTGCATTTCGATTGATGTTTTCAATTTCTGTAAGAAATACCTGATGTCTTCAGATGATATTTCAGGAAAAATATACTGTGCCCCAATCGCAAGAATCTCATAATTACACGAATTCACGTGATAGAATATAAGAGGTTGATTTCCGTATCTATTCGCTTTCGGTTATGCAAAATTTTAATTCGCTGAATAGTTTAATTTAGATCGCAAGTATCCATGGACAACCTGCCCGCTACAGGACTTGGTAATATTGCTAAATTGGAAAATCAGCATATTTTGCTGCATGGTTACAAGAGTGCTGAAACAAATTCATGACTCCTGGTAAAAATCAAGGAGTAGCTCTATACCTTGATATAATAACGTTAATTGATTTGAAAATTTAATTCGAAAAGTTATTTTATTGAGATTGCATTTTGATTGTTGTTTTCAATGTCTGTAAGAAGTACCCGATGTCTTTAGCGGATATTTCAGGAAAAATATACTGCGCCCGAATCGCAAGAATCTCATGATTACACTAATTCACGTGATAGAAAATAATAGGTTGATTTCTGTCTCTGTTCGCTTTCGGTTTTTCAAAATTTCAATTGGCTGAACAGTTCAATTTAGATCGCAAGTATTCATGAATAACCTGCTCGCTTCAGGACTTACTAATATCGCAAAATTGAAAAATTAGCATATTTAGTTGCGTGGTTATAAAAGTGCTGACATAAATTCATGACTTCTGGGAAAAATCAAGGATTAGCTCTATACCTTGACTACATAACGTTAATTAATTAAAAAATTCAATTCGAATAGTTATTCGATTACGATTGCATTTTGATTGTTGTTTTCAATGTCTGTAAAAAATACCTGATGTCATCAGATGATATTTCGAGGAAAATATACTGCGCCCCAATCGCAAGAATTTCATGATTACACGAATTCGCGTAGTAGAATATAAGAGGTTGATTTCCGTATCTATTCGCTTTCGGTTATTCAAAATTTTAATTCGCTAAATAGTTAAATTAAGATCGCAAGTATTCATGGATAACCTGCCAGATACAGAACTTGGTAATATTGTAAAATTGAAAGATCAGCATATTTTGCTGCGTGGTTACAGGGGTTCTGAAACAAATTCATGACTCCTGGGAAAAATCAAGGAGTAGCTCTATACCTTGACATAATAACGTTAATTGATTTGAAAATTTAATTCGAAAAGTTATTTCATTGAGATTGCATTTTGATTGTTGTTTTCAATGTCTGTAAGAAGTACCTCATGTCTTTAGCGGATATTTCGAAAAAAATATACTGCGCCTCAATCGCAAGAATCTCATGATTACACGAATTCATGTAATGGAATATGAGATGTTGATTTCTGTCTCTGTTCGCTTTCGGTTTTTTAAAATTACAATTGGCTGAATAGTTCAATTTAGATCGCATGTATTCATGGATAACCTGCTCGCTGCAGGACTGGGTAATATTGTAAGATTTAAAAATCAGCATATTTTGCTGCGTGGTTATAAGAGTGCTAAAATGATCTCATGACTCCTGGGAAAAATCAAGGAATGACTCTATATATAGAGACCTAATAACGTTAATTGATTCCAAAATTTAATTTGAAAAGTTATTCTACTGAGATTGCATTTTGATTGTCTTTTTCTATGTCTGTAAGAAATACCTGATGTCTTCAGATGATATTTCGTGAAAAATATACTGCGCCCCAATCGCAAGAATCTCATGATTACACGAATTCACGTGATAGAATATAATAGGTTGATTTCTGTCTCTGTTCGCTTTCGGTTTTTTAAAATTTCAATTCGCTAAACAGTTTAATATAGATCGCATGTATTCATGAATAACTTGCTCGCTGCAGGACTGGGTAATATTGTGAGATTAAAAAATCAGCATATTTTGCTGCGTGGTTACAATAGTGCTGAAACAAATTCATGACTCCAGGGAAAAATCAAGGAGTAGCTCTATACCTTGACATAATAACGATAATTGATTTGAAAATTCAATTCCAAAAGTTATTTTATTGAGATTGCATTTTGATTGTTGTTTTCAGTGTCTGTAAGAAATACCTGATGTCTTTAGCGGATATTTCGGGAAAAATATACTGCGCCCTAATCGCAAGAATCCCATGATTACACGAATTCACGTGATAGAATATAATAGGTTGATTTCTGTCTCTGTTCGCTTTCGGTTTTTTAAAATTTCAATTATCTGAACAGTTCAATTTAGATCGCATGTATTCATGGATAACCTGCTCGCTGCAGGACTGGGTAATATTGCAAAATTAAAAAATTAGCATATTTTGCTGCGTGGTTATAGGAGTGCTAAAATGATCTCATGACTCCTGGGAAAAATCAAGGAATGGCTCTATATATTGACATAATAACGTTAACTGATTTGAAAATTCAATTTGAAAAACTATTCTATTGAGATTGCATTTTGATTGATGTTTTCAATTTCTGTAAGAAATACCTGATGTCTTCAGATGATATTTCGAGGAAAATATACTGCGCCCCAATCGCAAGAATTTCATGATTACACGAATTCACGTAGTAGAATATAAGAGGTTGATCTCCGTATCTATTCGCTTTCGGTTATTTAAAATTTCAATTCGCTGAATAGTTTAATTTAGATCGCAAGTATCCATGGACAACCTGCCCGCTACAGGACTTGGTAATATTGCTAAATTGGAAAATCAGCATATTTTGCTGCGTGGTTACAAGAGTGCTGAAACAAATTAATGACTCCTGGTAAAAATCAAGGAGTAGCTCTATACCTTGATATAATAACGTTAATTGATTTGAAAATTTAATTCGAAAAATTATTTTATTGAGATTGCATTTTGATTGTTGTTTTCAATGTCTGTAAGAAGTACCCGATGTCTTTAGCGGATATTTCGAGGAAAATATACTGCGCCCGAATCGCAAGAATCTCATGATTACACTAATTCACGTGATAGAACATAATAGGTTGATTTCTGTCTCTGTTCGCTTTCGGTTTTTCAAAATTTCAATTGGCTGAACAGTTCAATTTAGATCGCAAGTATTCATGAATAACCTGCTCGCTTCAGGACTTACTGATATCGCAAAATTGAAAAATTAGCATATTTTGTTGCTTGGTTATAAAAGTGCTGACATAAATTCATGACTTCTGGGAAAAATCAAGGATTAGCTCTATACCTTGACATCATAACGTTAATTAATTAAAAAATTCAATTCGAATAGTTATTCGATTACGATTGTATTTGATTGTTGTTTTCAATGTCTGTAAAAAATACCTGATGTCATCAGATGATGTTTCGAGGAAAATATACTGCGCCCCAATCGCAAGAATTTCATGATTACACGAATTCCCGTAGTAGAATATAAGAGGTTGATTTCCGTATCTATTCGCTTTCGGATATTTAAAATTTTAATTCGCTGAATAGTTAAATTAAGATCGCAAGTATTCATGGATAACCTGCCAGATACAGAACTTGGTAATATTGTAAAATTGAAAGATCAGCAAATTTTGCTGCGTGGTTACAGGGGTTCTGAAACAAATTCATGACTCCTGGGAAAAATCAAGGAGTAGCTCTATACCTTGACATAATAACGATAATTGATTTGAAAATTCAATTCCAAAAGTTATTTTATTGACATTGCATTTTGATTGTTGTTTTCAGTGTCTGTAAGAAATACCTGATGTCTTTAGCGGATATTTCGGGAAAAATATATTGCGCCCTAATCGCAAGAATCCCATGATTACACGAATTCACGTGATAGAATATAATAGGTTGATTTCTGTCTCTGTTCGCTTTCGGTTTTTTAAAATTTCAATTGGCTGAACAGTCCAATTTAGATCGCATGTATTCATAGATGTCCTGCTCGCTGCAGGACTGGGTAATATTGAGAAATTGAAAAATTAGCATATTTTGCTGCTTAGTTATAGGAGTGCTAAAATGATCTCATGACTCCCGGGAAAAATCAAGGAATGGCTCTATATATAGAGACGTAATAACGTTAATTGATTCCAAAATTTAATTCGAAAAGTTATTCTATTGAGATTGCATTTTGATTGTCTTTTTCAATGTCTGTAAGAAATACCTGATGTCTTCAGATGATATTTCGTGAAAAATATACTGCGCCCCAATCGCTAGAATCTCATGATTACACGAATTCACGTAATAGAATATAATAGGTTGATTTCTGTCTCTGTTCGCTTTCGGTTTTTTAAAATTTCAATTGGCTGAACAGTTCAATTTAGATCGCAAGTATTCATGAATAACCTGCTCGCTTCAGGAATTGCTAATATCGCAAAATTGAAAAATTAGCATATTTTGCTGCGTGGTTATGAAAGTGCTGACATAAATTCATGACTTCTGTGAAAAATCAAGGATTAGCTCTATATAATGACATAATAACGTTAATTGATTTGAAAATTCAATTCGAAAAGTTATTCTATTGAGATTGCATTTTGATTGTCATTTTCAATGTCTGTAAGAAATACCTGATGTCTTCAGATTATATTTCGGGAAAAATATACTGCGCCCCAATCGCAAGAATCCCATGATTACACGAATTCACGTGATGGAATATAATAGGTTGATTTCTGTCTCTGTTCGCTGTCGGTTATTAAAAATTTCAATTCGCTGAACAGTTAAATTTAGATCGCAAGTATTCATGAATAGCCTGCTCGCTTCAGGACTTGGTAATATCGCAAAAATGAAAAATTAGCATATTTTGCTGCGTGGTTATAAGAATGCTGAAACAAATTCATGACTCCTGGGAAAAATCAAGGAGTTGCTCGATACCTTGACATAATAACGTTAATTGATTTGAAAATTCAATTCGAAAAGTTATTCGATTGAGATTGCATATTGATTGTTGTTTTCAGTGTCTGTGAGAAATACCCGATGTCTTAGGCGGATATTTCGGGAAAAATATACTGCGCCCCAATCGCAAGAATCCCATGACTACACGAATTCACGTGATAGAATATAATAGGTTGATTTCTGTCTCTGTTCGCTTTCGGTTTTTTTAAATTTTAATTGGCTGAACAGTTCAATTTAGATCGCATGTATTCATGGATAGCCTGCTCGCTGCAGGACTGGGTAATATTGCGAAATTGAAAAATTAGCATATTTTGCTGCGTGGTTACAAGAGTGCTGAAACAAATTCATGACTCCAGGTAAAAATCAAGGAGTAGCTCTATACCTTGACATAATAACGTTAATTGATTTGAAAATTTAATTCGAAAAGTTATTTTATTCAGATTGCATTTTGATTGTTGTTTTCAATGTCTGTAAGAAGTACCTGATGTCTTCAGCGGATATTTCGGGAAAAATATACTGCGCCCGAATCGCAAGAATCTCATGATTACACTAATTCACGTGATAGAATATAATAGGTTGTTTTCTGTCTCTGTTCGCTTTCGGTTTTTTAAAATTTCAATTAGCTGAACAGTTCGATTTAGATCGCAAGTATTCATTAATAACCTGCTCGCTTCAGGAATTACTAATATCGCAAAATTGAAAAATTAGCAAATTTTGCTGCGTGGTTATAAAAGTGCTGACATAAATTCATGACTCCTGGGAAAAATCAAGAAATGGCTCTATATATTGACATAATAACGTTAACTGATTTGAAAATTTAATTTGAAAAACTATTCTATTGAGATTGCATTTTGAGTGATGTTTTCAATTTCTGTAAGAAATACCTGATGTCTACAGATGATATTTCGAGGAAAATATACTGCGCCCCAATCGCAAGAATTTCATGATTACACGAATTCACGTAGTAGAATATAAGAGGTTGATCTCCGTATCTATTCGCTTTCGGTTATTCAAAATTTTAATTCGCTGAATAGTTAAATTTAGATCGCAAGTATTCATAGATAACCTGCCAGATACAGAACTTGGTAATATTGTAAAATTGAAAAATCAGCATATTTTGCTGCGTGGTTACAATAGTGCTGAAACAAATTCATCACTTCTGGGAAAAATCAAGGAGTAGCTCTATACCTTGACATAATAACGTTAATTGATTTGAAAATTCAATTCCAAAAGTTATTTTATTGAGATTGCATTTTGATTGTTGTTTTCAGTGTCAGTAAGAAATACCTGATGTCTTTAGCGGATATTTTGGGAAAAATATACTGCGCCCCAATCGCAAGAATCCCATGATTAAACGAATTCACGTGATAGAATATAATAGGTTGATTTCTGTCTCTGTTCGCTTTCGGTTTTTTAAAATTTCAATTGGCTGAACAGTTCAATTTAGATCGCATGTATTCATGGATAACCTGCTTGCTGCAGGACTGGGTAATATTGCAAAATTGAAAAATAAGCATATTTTGCTGCGTGGTTATAGGAGTGCTAAAATGATCTCATGACTCCCGGGAAAAATCAAGGAATGGCTCTATAAATTGACATAATAACGTTAATTGATTTGAAAATTCAATTCGAAAAGTTATTCTATTGAGATTGCATTTTGATTGTCATTTTCAATGTCTGTAAGAAATACCTGATGTCTTCAGATTATATTTCGGGAAAAATATACTGCGCCCCAATCGCAAGAATCCCATGATTACACGAATTCACGTGATAGAATATAATAGGTTGATTTCCGTATCTATTCGCTTTTGGTTATTTAAAATTTTAATTCGCTGAATAGTTTAATTTAGATCGCAAGTATCCATGGACAACCTGCCCGCTACAGGACTTGGTAATATTGCCAAATTGGAAAATCAGCATATTTGGCTGCGTGGTTACAAGAGTGCTGAAACAAAATCATGACTCCTAGTAAAAATCAAGGAGTAGCTCTATACCTTAATATAATAACGTTAATTGATTTGAAAATTTAATTCGAAAAGTTATTTTATTGAGATTGCATTTTGATTGTTGTTTTCAATGTCTGTAAGAAGTAACCGATGTCTTTAAGGGATACTTCGGGAAAAATATACTGCGCCCGAATCGCAAGAATCTCATGATTACACTAATTCACGTGATAGAACATAATAGGTTGATTTGTGTCTCTGTTCGCTTTCGGTTTTTTAAAATTTCAATTGGCTGAACAGTTCAATTTAGATCGCATGTATTCATGGATAACCTGCTCGCTTCAGGACTTACTAATATCGCAAAATTGAAAAATTAGCATATTTTGTTGCGTGGTTTTAAAAGTGCTGACATAAATTCATGACTTCTGGGAAAAATCAAGGATTAGCTCTATACCTTGACATCATAACGTTAATTAATTAAAAAATTCAATTCGAATAGTTATTCGATTACGATTGCATTTTTATTGTTGTTTTCAATGTCTGTAAAAAATACCTGATGTCATCAGATGATATTTCGAGGAAAATATACTGCGCCCCAATCGCAAGAATTTCATGATTACACGAATTCGCGTAGTAGAATATAAGAGGTTGATTTCCGTATCTATTCGCTTTCGGTTATTTAAAATTTTAATTCGCTGAATAGTTAAATTAAGATCGCAAGTATTCATGGATAACCTGCCAGATACAGAACTTGGTAATATTGTAAAATTGAAAGATCAGCATATTTTGCTGCGTGGTTACAGGGGTTCTAAAACAAATTCATGACTTTTGGGAAAAATCAAGGAGTAGCTCTATACCTTGACATAATAACGTTAATTGATTTGAAAATTTAATTCGAAAAGTTATTTTATTGAGATTGCATTCTGATTGTTGTTTTCAATGTCTGTAAGAAGTACCTGATGTCTTTAGCGGATATTTCGGGAAAAATATACTGCGCCTCAATCGCAAGAATCTCATGATTACACGAATTCATGTAATGGAATATGAGAGGTTGATTTCTGTCTCTGTTCGCTTTCGGTTTTTTAAAATTACAATTAGCTGAATAGTTCAATTTAGATCGCATGTATTCATGGATAACCTGCTCGCTGCAGGACTGGGTAATATTGTGAGATTTAAAAATCAGCATATTTTGCTGCGTGGTTATGAGAGTGCTAAAATGATCTCATGACTCCTGGGAAAAATCAAGGAATGACTTTATATATAGAGACCTAATAACGTTAATTGATTCCAAAATTTAATTCGAAAAGTTATTCTATTGAGATTGCATTTTGATTGTCTTTTTCAATGTCTGTAAGAAATACCTGATGTCTTCAAATGATATTTCGTGAAAAATATACTGCGCCCCAATCGCAAGAATCTCATGATTACACGAATTCACGTAATAGAATAAAATAGGTTGATTTCTGTCTCTGTTCGCTTTCGGTTTTTTAAAATATCAATTCGCTAAACAGTTCAATTTAGATCGCATGTATTCATGAATAACTTGCTCGCTGCAGGACTGGGTAATATTGTGAGATTAAAAAATCAGCATATTTTGCTGCGTGGTTATAGAAGTGCTAAAATGATCTCATGACTCCTGGGAAAAATCAAGGAATGGCTCTATATATTGACATAATAACGTTAACTGATTTGAAAATTCAATTTGAAAAACTATTCTATTGAGATTGCATTTTGATTGATGTTTTCAATTTCTGTAAGAAATACCTGATGTCTTCAGATGATATTTCGAGGAAAATATACTGCGCCCTAATCGCAAGAATTTCATGATTACACGATTTCACGTGATAGAATATAAGAGGTTGCTTTCCGTATCTATTCGCTTTCGGGTATTTCAAATTTTAATTCGCTGAATAGTTAAATTTAGATCGCAAGTATTTATGAATTACCTGCCCGCTACAGGACTTGGTAATATTGCAAAATTGAAAAATCAGCATATTTTTCTGCGTGGTTACAAAAGTGCTGAAACAATTTCATCACTCCTGAGAAAAATCAAGGAGTAGCTCTATACCTTGACATAATATCGTTAATTGATTTGAAAATTCAATTCCAAAAGTTATTTTTTTGAGATTGCATTTTGATTGTTGTTTTTAGTGTCTGTAAGAAATACCTGATGTCTTTAGCGGATATTTCGGGAAAAATATACTGCGCCCCAATCGCAAGAATCCCATGATTACACGAATTCACGTGATAGAATATAATAGGTTGATTTCTGTCTCTGTTCGCTTTCGGTTTTTTATAATTTCAATTGACTGAACAGTTCAATTTAGATCGCATGAATTCATAGATAGCCTGCTCGCTGCAGGACTGGGTGGTATTGTAAAATTGAAAAATCGGCATATTTTGCTGCGTGGTTATAGGAGTGCTAAAATGATCTCATGACTCCCGGGAAAAATCAAGGAATGGCTCTATATATTGACATAATAACGTTAATTGATTTGAAAATTCAATTCGAAAAGTTATTCTATTGAGATTGCATTTTGATTGTCATTTTCAATGTCTGTAAGACATACCTGATGTATTCAGATTATATTTCGGGAAAAATATACTGCGCCCCAATCGCAAGAATCTCATGATTACACGAATTCACGTGATAGAATATAATAGGTTGATTTCTGTCTCTGTTCGCTTTCGGTTTTTTAATATTTCAATTGGTTAAACAGTTCAATATAGATCGCAATTATTCATGGATAACCTGCCAAATACAGAACTTGGTAATATTGTAAAATCGAAAGAACAGCATATTTTGCTGCGTGGTTACAGGGGTTCTGAAACAAATTCATGACTCCTGGGAAAAATCAAGGAGTAGCTCTATACCTTGACATTATAACGTTAATTGATTTGAAAATTTAATTCGAAAAGTTATTTTATTGAGATTACATTTTGATTGTTGTTTTCAATGTCTGTAAGAAGTACCTGATGTCTTTAGCGGATATTTCGGGAAAAATATACTGCGCCTCAATCGCAAGAATCTCATGATTACACGAATTCATGTAATAGAATATGAGAGGTTGATTTCTGTCTCTGTTCGCTTTCGGTTTTTGAAAATTTCAATTGGCTGAATAGTTCAATTTAGATCGCATGTATTCATAGATAGCCTGCTCGCTGCAGGACTGGGTAATATTGCAAAATTGAAAAATAAGCATATTTTGCTGCGTGGTTATAGGAGTGCTAAAATGATCTCATGACTCCCGGGAAAAATCAAGGAATGGCTCTATATATTGACATAATACCGTTAATTGATTTGAAAATCCAATTCGAAAAGTTATTCTATTGAGATTGCATTTTGATTGTCATTTTCAATGTCTGTAAGAAATACCTGATGTCATCAGATGATATTTCGAGGAAAATATACTGCGCCCCAATCGCAAGAATTTCATGATTACACGAATTCGCGTAGTAGAATATAAGAGGTTGATTTCCGTATCTATTCGCTTTCGGTTATTTAAAATTTTAATTCGCTGAATAGTTAAATTAAGATCGCAAGTATTCATGGATAACCTGCCAGATACAGAACTTGGTAATATTGTAAAATTGAAAGATCAGCATATTTTTCTGCGTGGTTACAGGGGTTCTAAAACAAATTCATGACTTTTGGGAAAAATCAAGGAGTAGCTCTATACCTTGACATAATAACGTTAATTGATTTGAAAATTTAATTCGAAAAGTTATTTTATTGAGATTGCATTTTGATTGTTGTTTTCAATGTCTGTAAGAAGTACCTGATGTCTTTAGCGGATATTTCGGGAAAAATATACTGCGCCTCAATCGCAAGAATCTCATGATTACACGAATTCATGTAATGGAATATGAGAGGTTGATTTCTGTCTCTGTTCGCTTTCGGTTTTTTAAAATTACAATTAGCTGAATAGTTCAATTTAGATCGCATGTATTCATGGATAACCTGCTCGCTGCAGGACTGGGTAATATTGTGAGATTTAAAAATCAGCATATTTTGCTGCGTGGTTATGAGAGTGCTAAAATGATCTCATGACTCCTGGGAAAAATCAAGGAATGACTCTATATATAGAGACCTAATAACGTTAATTGATTCCAAAATTAAATTTGACAAGTTATTCTATTGAGATTGCATTTTGATTGTCTTTTTCTATGTCTGTAAGAAATACCTGATGTCTTCAGATGATATTTCGTCAAAAATATACTGCGCACCAATCGCAAGAATCTCATGATTACACGAATTCACGTGATAGAATATAATAGGTTGATTCCTGTCTCTGTTCGCTTTCGGTTTTTTAAAATTTCAATTCGCTAAACAGTTTAATATAGATCGCATGTATTCATGAATAACTTGCTCGCTGCAGGACTGGGTAATATTGTGAGATAAAAAAATCAGCATATTTTGCTGCGTGGTTCCAATAGTGCTGAAACAAATTCATGACTCCTGGGAAAAATCAAGGAGTAGCTCTATACCTTGACATAATAACGATAATTGATTTGAAAATTCAATTCCAAAAGTTATTTTATTGAGATTGCATTTTGATTGTTGTTTTCAGTGTCTGTAAGAAATACCTGATGTCTTTAGCGGATATTTCGGGAAAAATATACAGCGCCCCAATCGCAAGAATCCCATGAGTACACGAATTCACGTAATGGAATATGATAAGTTGATTTCTGTCTCTGTTCGCTTTCGGTTATTAAAAATTTCAATTCGCCGAATAGTTAAATTTAGATCGCAAGTATTCATAAATGACCTGCTCGCTTCAGGACTTGGTAATATCGCAAAATTGAAAAATTAGCATATTTTGCTGCGTGGTTATAAAAGTGCCGACATAAATTCATGATTTCTAAGAAAAATCAAGGATTAGCTCTATATTTTGATATCATAACGTTAATTAATTGAAAAATTCAATTCGAAAAGTTATTCGATTGCGATTGCATTTTGATTGTTGTTTTCAATGTCTGTAAAAAATACCTGATGTCATCAGATGATATTTCGAGGGAAATATACTGCGCCCCAATCGCAAGGATTTCATGATTACACGAATTCGCGTAGTAGAATATAAGAGGTTGATTTCCGTATCTATTCGCTTTCGGTTATTTAAAATTTTAATTCGCTGAATAGTTAAATTTAGATCGCAAGTATTCATGGATAACCTGCCAGATACAGAACTTGGTAATATTGTAAAATTAAAAGATCAGCATATTTTGCTGCGTGGTTACAGGGGTTCTGAAACAAATTCATGACTCCTGGGAAAAATCTAGGAGTAGCTCTATACCTTCACATAATAACGTTAATTGATTTGAAAATTTAATTCGAAAAGTTATTTTATTGAGATTGCATTTTGATTGTTGTTTTCAATGTCTGTAAGAAGTACCTGATGTCTTTAGCGGATATTTTGGGAAAAATATACTGCGCCTCAATCGCAAGAATCTCATGATTACACGAATTCATGTAATAGAATATGAGAGGTTGATTTCTGTCTCTGTTCGCTTTCGGTTTTTGAAAATTTCAATTGGCTGAATAGTTCAATTTAGATCGCATGTATTCATGGATAACCTGCTCGCTGCAGGACTGGGTAATATTGTGAGATTTAAAAATCAGCATATTTTGCTGCGTGGTTATGAGAGTGCTAAAATGATCTCATGACTCCTGGGAAAAATCAAGGAATGACTTTATATATAGAGACCTAATAACGTTAATTGATTCCAAAATTTAATTCGAAAAGTTATTCTATTGAGATTGCATTTTGATTGTCTTTTTCAATGTCTGTAAGTAATACCTGATGTCTTCAAATGATATTTCGTGAAAAATATACTGCGCCCCAATCGCAAGAATCTCATGATTACACGAATTCACGTAATAGAATAAAATAGGTTGATTTCTGTCTCTGTTCGCTTTCGGTTTTTTAAAATATCAATTCGCTAAACAGTTCAATTTAGATCGCATGTATTCATGAATAACTTGCTCGCTGCAGGACTGGGTAATATTGTGAGATTAAAAAATCAGCATATTTTGCTGCGTGGTTATAGAAGTGCTAAAATGATCTCATGACTCCTGGGAAAAATCAAGGAATGGCTCTATATATTGACATAATAACGTTAACTGATTTGAAAATTCAATTTGAAAAACTATTCTATTGAGATTGCATTTTGATTGATGTTTTCAATTTCTGTAAGAAATACCTGATGTCTTCAGATGATATTTCGAGGAAAATATACTGCGCCCTAATCGCAAGAATTTCATGATTACACGATTTCACGTGATAGAATATAAGAGGTTGCTTTCCGTATCTATTCGCTTTCGGGTATTTCAAATTTTAATTCGCTGAATAGTTAAATTTAGATCGCAAGTATTTATGAATTACCTGCCCGCTACAAGACTTGGTAATATTGCAAAATTGAAAAATCAGCATATTTTTCTGCGTGGTTACAAAAGTGCTGAAACAATTTCATCACTCCTGAGAAAAATCAAGGAGTAGCTCTATACCTTGACATAATATCGTTAATTGATTTGAAAATTCAATTCCAAAAGTTATTTTTTCGAGATTGCATTTTGATTGTTGTTTTTAGTGTCTGTAAGAAATACCTGATGTCTTTAGCGGATATTTCGGGAAAAATATACTGCGCCCCAATCGCAAGAATCCCATGATTACACGAATTCACGTGATAGAATATAATAGGTTGATTTCTGTCTCTGTTCGCTTTCGGTTTTTTAATATTTCAATTGGTTAAACAGTTCAATTTAGATCGCAATTATTCATGGATAACCTGCCAAATACAGAACTTGGTAATATTGTAAAATCGAAAGAACAGCATATTTTGCTGCGTGGTTACAGGGGTTCTGAAACAAATTCATGACTCCTGGGAAAAATCAAGGAGTAGCTCTATACCTTGACATTATAACGTTAATTGATTTGAAAATTTAATTCGAAAAGTTATTTTATTGAGATTACATTTTGATTGTTGTTTTCAATGTCTGTAAGAAGTACCTGATGTCTTTAGCGGATATTTCGGGAAAAATATACTGCGCCTCAATCGCAAGAATCTCATGATTACACGAATTCATGTAATAGAATATGAGAGGTTGATTTCTGTCTCTGTTCGCTTTCGGTTTTTGAAAATTTCAATTGGCTGAATAGTTCAATTTAGATCGCATGTATTCATAGATAGCCTGCTCGCTGCAGGACTGGGTAATATTGAGAAATTGAAAAATCAGCATATTTTGCTGCGTGGTTATAGGAGTGCTAAAATGATCTCATGACTCCCGGGAAAAATCAAGGAATGGCTCTATATATTGACATAATACCGTTAATTGATTTGAAAATCCAATTCGAAAAGTTATTCTATTGAGATTGCATTTTGATTGTCATTTTCAATGTCTGTAAGAAATACCTGATGTCTTCAGATTATATTTCGGGAAAAATATACTGCGCCCCAATCGCAAGAATCCCATGATTACACGAATTCACGTGATAGGATATAATAGGTTGATTTCTGTCTCTGTTCGCTGTCGGTTATTAAAAATTTCAATTCGCTGAACAGTTAAATTTAGATCGCAAGTATTCATGAATAACCTGCTCGCTTTAGGACTTGGTTATATCGCAAAAATGAAAAATTTGCATATTTTGCTGCGTGGTTATAAAAGTGCTGACATAAATTCATGACTTCTGGGAAAATCAAGGATTAGCTCTATACCTTGACATCATAACGTTTATTAATTAAAAAATTCAATTCCAAAAGTTATTTTTTTGAGATTGCATTTTGATTGTTGTTTTTAGTGTCTGTAAGAAATACCTGATGTCTTTAGCGGATATTTCGGGAAAAATATACTGCGCCCCAATCGCAAGAATCCCATGATTACACGAATTCACGTGATAGAATATAATAGGTTGATTTCTGTCTCTGTTCGCTTTCGGTTTTTTATAATTTCAATTGACTGAACAGTTCAATTTAGATCGCATGAATTCATAGATAGCCTGCTCGCTGCAGGACTGGGTGGTATTGTAAAATTGAAAAATCGGCATATTTTGCTGCGTGGTTATAGGAGTGCTAAAATGATCTCATGACTCCCGGGAAAAATCAAGGAATGGCTCTATATATTGACATAATAACGTTAATTGATTTGAAAATTCAATTCGAAAAGTTATTCTATTGAGATTGCATTTTGATTGTCATTTTCAATGTCTGTAAGACATACCTGATGTATTCAGATGATATTTCGAGGAAAATATACTGCGCCGCAATCGCAAGAATTTCATGATTACACGAATTCACGTAGGAGAATATAAGAGGTTGATTTCCGTATCTATTCGCTTTCGGTTATTTGAAATTTTAATTCGCTGAATAGTTAAATTTAGATCGCAAGTATTCATGGATAACCTGCCAGATACAGAACTTGGTAATATTGTAAAATTGAAAGATCAGCATATTTTGCTGCGTGGTTACAGGGGCGCTGAAACAAATTCATGACTCCTGGGAAAAATCAAGGAGTAGCTCTATACCTTGACATAATAAAGTTAATTGATTTGAAAATTTAATTCGGAAAGTTATTTTATTGAGATTGCATTTTGATTGTTGTTTTCAGTGTCTGTAAGAAATACCTGATGTCTTTAGCGGATATTTCTGGAAAAATATACTGCGCCCCAATCGCAAGAATCCCATGATTACACGAATTCACGTGATAGAATATAATAGGTTGATTTCTGTCTCTGTTCGCTTTCGGTTTTTTAAAATTTCAATTGGATGCACAGTTCAATTCAGATCGCATGTATTTATGAATAACCTGCCTGCTACAGGAGTTAGTAATATTGCAAAATTGAAATCAGCATATTTTGCTGCGTGGTTATAAGAGTGCTGAAACAAATTCATGACTCCTGGGAAAAATCAAGGAGTTGCTCGATACCTTGACATAATGACGTTAATTGATTTGAAAATTCAATTCGAAAAGTTATTCGATTGAGATTGCATATTGATTGTTGTTTTCAGTGTCTGTAAGAAATACCCGATGTCTTAGGCGGATATTTTGGGAAAAATATACTGCGCCCCAATCGCAAGAATCCCATGACTACACGAAATCACGTGATAGAATATAATAGGTTGATTTCTGTCTCTGTTCGCTTTCGGTTTTTTAAAATTTCAATTGGCTGAACAGTTCAATTTAGATCGCAAGTATTCATGAATAACCTGCTCGCTTCAGGAATTGCTAATATCGCAAAATTGAAAAATTAGCATATTTTGCTGCGTGGTTATAAAAGTGCAGACATAAATTCATGACTTCTGGGAAAAATCAAGGATTAGCTCTATATATTGACACAATAACGTTAATTGATTTGAAAATTCAATTCGAAAAGTTATTCTATTGGGATTGCATTTTGATTGTCATTTTCAATGTCTGTAAGAAATACCTGATGTCTTCAGATTATATTTCGAGAAAAATATACTGCGCCCCAATCGCAAGAATCCCATGATTACACGAATTCACGTGATAGAATATAATAGGTTGATTTCTGTCTCTGTTCGCTTTCGGTTTTTTATAATTTCAATTGACTGAACAGTTCAATTTAGATCGCATGAATTCATAGATAGCCTGCTCGCTGCAGGACTGGGTGGTATTGTAAAATTGAAAAATCGGCATATTTTGCTGCGTGGTTATAGGAGTGCTAAAATGATCTCATGACTCCGGGGAAAAATCAAGGAATGGCTCTATATATTGACATAATAACGTTAATTGATTTGAAAATTCAATTCAAAAAGTTATTCTATTGAGATTGCATTTCGATTGTCATTTTCAATGTCTATAAAAAATACCTGATGTATTCAGATTATATTTCGGGAAAAATATACTGCGCCCCAATCGCAAGAATCTCATGATTACACGAATTCACGTGATAGAATATAATAGGTTGATTTCTGTCTCTGTTCGCTTTCGGTTTTTTAAAATTTCAATTGGATGCACAGTTCAATTCAGATCGCATGTATTTATGAATAACCTGCCTGCTACAGGAGTTAGTAATATTGCAAAATTGAAATCAGCATATTTTGCTGCGTGGTTATAAGAGTGCTGAAACAAATTCATGACTCCTGGGAAAAATCAAGGAGTTGCTCGATACCTTGACATAATGACGTTAATTGATTTGAAAATTCAATTCGAAAAGTTATTCGATTGAGATTGCATATTGATTGTTGTTTTCAGTGTCTGTAAGAAATACCCGATGTCTTAGGCGGATATTTTGGGAAAAATATACTGCGCCCCAATCGCAAGAATCCCATGACTACACGAAATCACGTGATAGAATATAATAGGTTGATTTCTGTCTCTGTTCGCTTTCGGTTTTTCAAAATTTCAATTGGCTGAACAGTTCAATTTAGATCGCAAGTATTCATGAATAACCTGCTCGCTTCAGGAATTGCTAATATCGCAAAATTGAGGAATTAGCATATTTTGCTGCGTGGTTATAGGAGTGCTAAAATAATTTTATGACTCCTGGGAAAAATCAAGGAATGGCTCTATATATTGACATAATAACGTTAACTGATTTGAAAATTGAATTTGAAAAACTATTCTATTGAGATTGCATTTTGAGTGATGTTTTCAATTTCTGTGAAAAATACCTGATGTCTTCAGATGATATTTCGAGGAAAATATACTGCGCCCCAATCGCAAGAATTTCATGATTACACGAATTCACGTAGTAGAATACAAGAGGTTGATCTCCGTATCTATTCGCTTTCGGTTATTCAAAATTTTAATTCGCTGAATAGTTAAATTTAGATCGCAGGTATTCATAGATAACCTGCCAGATACAAAACTTGGTAATATTGTAAAATTGAAAAATCAGCATATTTTGCTGCGTGGTTACAATAGTGCTGAAACAAATTCATCACTTCTGGGAAAAATCAAGGAGTAGCTCTATACCTTGACATAATAACGTTAATTGATTTGAAAATTCAATTCCAAAAGTTATTTTATTGAGATTGCATTTTGATTGTTGTTTTCAGTGTCTGTAAGAAATACCTGATGTCTTTAGCGGATATTTTGGGAAAAATATACTGCGCCCCAATCGCAAGAATCCCGTGATTAAACGAATTCACGTGATAGAATATAATAGGTTGATTTCTGTCTCTGTTCGCTTTCGGTTATTAAAAATTTTAATTCGCTGAATAGTTAAATTTAGATCGCAAGTATTCATGAATAACCTGCTTGCTTCAGGACTTGGTAATATCGCAAAATTGAAAAATTAGCATATTTTGCTGCGTGGTTATAAAAGTGCTGACATAAATTCATGACTTCTGGGAAAAATCAAGGATTAGTTCTATACCTTGACATCATAACGTTAATTAATTAAAAAATTCAATTCGAAAAGTAATTCGATTGCGATTGCATTTTGATTGTTGTTTTCAATGTCTGTAAAAAATACCTGATGTCATCAGATGATATTTCGAGGAAAATATACTGCGCCCCAATCGCAAGAATTTCATGATTACACGAATTCGCGTAGTAGAATATAAGAGGTTGATTTCCGTATCTATTCGCTTTCGGTTATTTAAAATTTTAATTCGCTGTATAGTTAAATTTAGATCGCAAGTATTCATGGATAACCTGCCAGATACAGAACTTGGTAATATTGTAAAATTGAAAGATCAGCATATTTTGCTGCGAGGTTACAGGGGTTCTGAAACAAATTCATGACTCCTGGGAAAAATCAAGGAGTTGCTCGATACCTTGACATAATAACGTTAATTGATTTGAAAATTCAATTCGAAAAGTTATTCGATTGAAATTGCATATTGATTGTTGTTTTCAGTGTCTGTAATAAGTACCCGATGTCTTAGGCGGATATTTCGGGAAAAATATACTGCGCCCCAATCGCAAGAATCCCATGACTACACGAATTCACGTGATAGAATATAATAGGTTGATCTCTGTCTCTGTTCGCTTTCGGTTTTTTTAAATTGCAATTGGCTGAACAGTTCAATTAAGATCGCATGTATTCATGGATAGCCTGCTCGCTGCAGGACTGGGTAATATTGCGAAATTGAAAAATTAGCATATTTTGCTGCGTGGTTACAAGAGTGCTGAAACAAATTCATGACTACAGGTAAAAATCAAGGAGTAGCTCTATACCTTGACATAATAACGTTAATTGATTTGAAAATTCAATTCGAAAAGTTATTCGATTGAAATTGCATATTGATTGTTGTTTTCAGTGTCTGTAATAAGTACCCGATGTCTTAGGCGGATATTTCGGGAAAAATATACTGCGCCCCAATCGCAAGAATCCCATGACTACACGAATTCACGTGATAGAATATAATAGGTTGATCTCTGTCTCTGTTCGCTTTCGGTTTTTTTAAATTGCAATTGGCTGAACAGTTCAATTTAGATCGCAAGTATTCATGAATAACCTGCTCGCTTCAGGAATTGCTAATATCGCAAAATTGAAAAATTAGCATATTTTGTTGCGTGGTTATAAAAGTGCTGACATAAATTCATGACTTCTGGGAAAAATCAAGGATTAGCTCTATATATAGACATAATAACGTTAATTGATTTGAAAATTCAATTCGAAAAGTTATTCTATTGAGATTGCATTTTGATTGTCATTTTCAATGTCTGTAAGAAATACCTGATGTCTTCAGATTATATTTCGAGAAAAATATACTGCGCCCCAATCGCAAGAATCCCATGATTACACGAATTCACGTGATAGAATATAATAGGTTGATTTCTGTCTCTGTTCGCTTTCGGTTTTTTAAAATTTCAATTGGCTGAACAGTCCAATTTAGATCGCAAGTATTCATGAATAACCTGCTCGCTTCAGGAATTGCTAATATCGCAAAATTGAAAAATTAGCATATTTTGTTGCGTGGTTATAAAAGTGCTGACATAAATTCATGACTTCTGGGAAAAATCAAGGATTAGCTCTATATATAGACATAATAACGTTAACTGATTTGAAAATTTAATTTGCAAAACTATTCTATTGAGATTGCATTTTGAGTGATGTTTTCAATTTCTGTAAGAAATACCTGATGTCTTCAGATGATATTTCGAGGAAAATATACTGCGCCCCAATCGCAAGAATTTCATGATTACACGAATTCACGTAGTAGAATATAAGAGGTTGATCTCCGTATCTATTCGCTTTCGGTTATTCGAAATTTTAATTCGCTGAATAGTTAAATTTAGATCGCAAGTATTCATAGATAACCTGCCAGATACAGAACTTGGTAATATTGTAAAATTGGAAAATAGGCATATTTTGCTGCGTGGTTACAATAGTGCTGAAACAAATTCATCACTTCTGGGAAAAATCAAGGAGTAGCTCTATACCTTGACATAATAACGTTAATTGATTTGAAAATTCAATTCGAAAAGTTATTTTATTAAGATTGCATTTTGATTTTTGTTTTCAATGTCTGTAAGAAGTACTTGATGTCTTTAGCGGATATTTCGGGAAAAATATACTGCGCCCGAATCGCAAGAATCTCATGATTACACTAATTCACGTGATAGAATATAATAGGTTGATTTCTGTCTCTGTTCACTTTCGGTTTTTTAAAATTTCAATTGGATGCACAGTTCAATTCAGATTGCATGTATTTATGAATAACCTGCCTGCTACAGGAGTTAGTAATATTGCAAAATTGAAATCAGCATATTTTGCTGCGTGGTTATAAGAGTGCTGAAACAAATTTATGACTTCTGGGAAAAATCAAGGAGTTGCTCGATACCTTGACATAATAACGTTAATTGATTTGAAAATTCAATTCGAAAAGTTATTCGATTGAGATTGCATATTGATTGTTGTTTTCAGTGTCTGTAAGAAATACCCGATGTCTTAGGCGGATATTTCGGGAAAAATATACTGCGCCCCAATCGCAAGAATCCCATGACTACACGAATTCACGTGATAGAATATAATAGGTTGATTTCTGTCTCTGTTCGCTTTCGGTTTTTTAAAATTTCAATTGGCTGAACAGTTCAATTTAGATCGCATGTATTCATAGATAGCCTGCTCGCTGCAGGACTGGGTAATATTGCAAAATTGAAAAATTAGCATATTTTGCTGCGTGGTTATAGGAGTGCTAAAATGATCTCATGACTCCCGGGAAAAATCAAGGAATGGCTCTATATATTGACATAATAACGTTAATTGATTTGAAAATTCAATTCGAAAAGTTATTCTATTGAGATTGCATTTTGATTGTCATTTTCAATGTCTGTAAGAAATACCTGATGTCTTCAGATTATATTTCGGGAAAAATAAACTGCGCCCCAATCGCAAGAATTCCATGATTACACGAATCCACGTGATAGAATATAATAGGTTGATTTCTGTCTCTGTTCGCTGTCGGATATTAAAAATTTCAATTCGCTGGACAGTTAAATTTAGATCGCAAGTATTCATGAATAACCTGCTCGCTTCAGGACTTGGTAATATCGCAAAAATGAAAAATTAGCATATTTTGCTGCGTGGTTATAAGAGTGCTGAAACAAATTCATGACTCCTGGGAAAAATCAAGGAGTTGCTCGATACCTTGACATAATAACGTTAATTGATTTGAAAATTCAATTCGAAAAGTTATTCGATTGAGATTGCATATTGATTGTTGTTTTCAGTGTCTGTAAGAAATACCCGATGTCTTAGGCGGATATTTCGGGAAAAATATACTGCGCCCCAATCGCAAGAATCCCATGACTACACGAATTCACGTGATAGAATATAATAGGTTGATTTCTGTCTCTGTTCGCTTTCGGTTTTTTTAAATTTCAATTGGCTGAACAGTTCAATTTAGATCGCATGTATTCATGGATAGCCTGCTCGCTGCAGGACTGGGTAATATTGCGAAATTGAAAAATTAGCATATTTTGCTGCGTGGTTACAAGAGTGCTGAAACAAATTCATGACTCCAGGTAAAAATCAAGGAGTAGCTCCATACCTTGACATAATAACGTTAATTGATTTGAAAATTTAATTCGGAAAGTTATTTTATTGAGATTGCATTTTGATTGTTGTTTTCAATGTCTGTAAGAAGTACCTGATGTCTTTAGCGGATATTTCGGGAAAAATATACTGCGCCCGAATCGCAAGAATCTCATAATTACACTAATTCACGTGATAGAATATAATAGGTTGATTTCTGTCTCTGTTCGCTTTCGCTTTTTTAAAATTTCAATTGGCTGAACAGTTCAATTTAGATCGCAAGTATTCATGAATAACCTGCTCGCTTCAGGAATTGCTAATATCGCAAAATTGAAAAATTAGCATATTTTGCTGCGTGGTTATAAAAGTGCTGACATAAATTCATGACTTCTGGGAAAAATCAAGGATTAGCTCTATATATTGACATAATAACGTTAATTGATTTGAAAATTCAATTCGAAAAGTTAATCTATTGAGATTGCATTTTGATTGTCATTTTCAATGTCTGTAAGAAATACCTGATGTCTTCAGATTATATTTCGGGAAAAATATACGGCGCCCCAATCGCAAGAATCCCATGATTACACGAATTCACGTGATAGAATATAATAGGTTGATTTCTGTCTCTGTTCGCTGTCGGTTATTAAAAATTTCAATTCGCTGAACAGTTAAATTTAGATCGCAAGTATTCATGAATAACCTGCTCGCTTCAGGACTTGGTAATATCGCAAAAATTAAAAATTAGCATATTTTGCTGCGTGGTTATAAGAGTGCTGAAACAAATTCATGACTCCTGGGAAAAATCAAGGACTTGCTCGATACCTTGACATAATAACGTTAATTGATTTGAAAATTCAATTCGAAAAGTTATTCGATTGAGATTGCATATTGATTGTTGTTTTCAGTGTCTGTAAGAAATACCCGATGTCTTATGCGAATATTTCGGGAAAAATATACTGCGCCCCAATCGCAAGAATCCCATGATTACACGAATTCACGTGATAGAATATAATAGGTTGATTTCTGTCTCTGTTCGCTTTCTGTTTTTTTAAATTTCAATTGGCTGAACAGTTTAATTTAGATCGCATGTATTCATGGATAGCCTGCTCGCTGCAGGACTGGGTAATATTGCAAAATTGAAAAATTAGCATATTTTGCTGCGTGGTTATAGGAGTGCTAAAATGATCTCATGACTCCTGGGAAAAATCAAGGAATGGCTCTATATATTGACATAATAACGTTAACTGATTTGAAAATTCAATTTGAAAAACTATTCTATTGAGATTGCATTTTGATTGCTGTTTTCAATTTCTGTAAGAAATACCTGATGTCTTCAGATGTTATTTCGAGGAAAATATACTGCGCCCCAATCGCAAGAATTTCATGATTACACGAATTCGCGTAGTAGAATATAAGAGGTTGATTTCCGTATCTATTCGCTTTCGGTTATTTAAAATTTTAATTCGCTGTATAGTTAAATTTAGATCGCAAGTATTCATGGATAACCTGCCAGATACAGAACTTGGTAATATTGTAAAATTGAAAGATCAGCATATTTTGCTGCGTGGTTACAGGGGTTCTGAAACAAATTCATGACTCCTGGGTAAATCAAGGAGTAGCTCTATACCTTGACATAATAACGTTAATTGATTTGAAAATTTAATTCGAAAAGTTATTTTATTGAGATTGCATTTTGATTGTTGTTTTCAATGTCTGTAAGAAGTACCTGATGTCTTTTGCGGATATTTCGGGAAAAATATACTGCGCCCGAATCGCAAGAATCTCATGATTACACTAATTCACGTAATAGAATATAATAGGTTGATTTCTGTCTCTGTTCGCTTTCGGTTTTTTAAAATTTCAATTAGCTGAACAGTTCAATTTGGATCGCAAGTATTTATAAATAACCTGCTCGCTTCAGGACTTGGTTATATCGCAAAATTGAAAAATTAGCATATTTTGCTGCGTGGTTATAAAAGTGCTGACATAAATTCATGACTTCTGGGAAAAATCAAGGATTAGTTCTATACCTTGACATCATAACGTTAATTTATTGAAAAATTCAATTCGAAAAGTAATTCGATTGCGATTGCATTTTGATTGTTGTTTTCAATGTCTGTAAAAAATACCTGATGTCATCAGATGATATTTCGAGGAAAATATACTGCGCCCCAATCGCAAGAATTTCATGATTACACGAATTCGCGTAGTAGAATATAAGAGGTTGATTTCCGTATCTATTCGCTTTCGGTTATTTAAAATTTTAATTCGCTGTATAGTTAAATTTAGATCGCATGTATTCATGGATAACCTGCCAGATACAGAACTTGGTAATATTGTAAAATTGAAAGATCAGCATATTTTGCTGCGTGGTTACAGGGGTTCTGAAACAAATTCATGACTCCTGGGAAAAATCAAGGAGTAGCTCTATACCTTGACATAATAACGTTAATTGATTTGAAAATTCAATTCGAAAAGTTATTTTATTAAGATTGCATTTCGATTTTTGTTTTCAATGTCTGTAAGAAGTACTTGATGTCTTTAGCGGATATTTCGGGAAAAATATACTGCGCCCGAATCGCAAGAATCTCATGATTACACTAATTCACGTGATAGAATATAATAGGTTGATTTCTGTCTCTGTTCGCTTTCGGTTTTTTAAAATTTCAATTGGATGCACAGTTCAATTCAGATTGCATGTATTTATGAATAACCTGCCTGCTACAGGAGTTAGTAATATTGCAAAATTGAAATCAGCATATTTTGCTGCGTGGTTATAAGAGTGCTGAAACAAATTTATGACTTCTAGGAAAAATCAAGGAGTTGCTCGATACCTTGACATAATAACGTTCATTGATTTGAAAATTCAATTCGAAAAGTTATTCGATTGAGATTGCATATTGATTGTTGTTTTCAGTGTCTGTAAGAAATACCCGATGTCTTAGGCGGATATTTCGGGAAAAATATACTGCGCCCCAATCGCAAGAATCCCATGACTACACGAATTCACGTGATAGAATATAATAGGTTGATTTCTGTCTCTGTTCGCTTTCGGTTTTTTAAAATTTCAATTGGCTGAACAGTTCAATTTAGATCGCATGTATTCATAGATAGCCTGCTCGCTGCAGGACTGGGTAATATTGCAAAATTGAAAAATTAGCATATTTTGCTGCGTGGTTATAGGAGTGCTAAAATGATCTCATGACTCCCGGGAAAAATCAAGGAATGGCTCTATATATTGACATAATAACGTTAATTGATTTGAAAATTCAATTCGAAAAGTTATTCTATTGAGATTGCATTTTATTGTCATTTTCAATGTCTGTAAGAAATACCTGATGTCTTCAGATTATATTTCGGGAAAAATAAACTGCGCCCCAATCGCAAGAATCCCATGGTTACACGAATCCATGTGATAGAATATAATAGGTTGATTTCTGTCTCTGTTCGCTGTCGGTTATAAAAAATTTCAATTCGCTGAACAGTTAAATTTAGATCGCAAGTATTCATGAATAACCTGCTCGCTTCAGGACTTGGTAATATCGCAAAAATGAAAAATTAGCATATTTTGCTGCGTGGTTATAAGAGTGCTGAAACAAATTCATGACTCCTGGGAAAAATCAAGGAGTTGCTCGATACCTTGACATAATAACGGTAATTGATTTGAAAATTCAATTCGAAAAGTTATTCGATTGAGATTGCATATTGATTGTTGTTTTCAGTGTCTGTAAGAAATACCCGATGTCTTAGGCGGATATTTCGGGAAAAATATACTGCGCCCCAATCGCAAGAATCCCATGACTACACGAATTCACGTGATAAAATATAATAGGTTGATTTCTGTCTCTGTTCGCTTTCGGTTTTTTTAAATTTCAATTGGCTGAACAGTTCAATTTAGACCGCATGTATTCATGGATAGCCTGCTCGCTGCAGGACTGGGTAATATTGCGAAATTGAAAAATTAGCATATTTTCCTGCGTGGTTACAAGAGTGCTGAAACAAATTCATGACTCCAGGTAAAAATCAAGGAGTAGCTCCATACCTTGACATAATAACGTTAATTGATTTGAAAATTTAATTCGAAAAGTTATTTTATTGAGATTGCATTTTGATTGTTGTTTTCAATGTCTGTAAGAAGTACCTGATGTCTTTAGCGGATATTTCGGGAAAAATATACTGCGCCCGAATCGCAAGAATCTCATGATTACACTAATTCACGTGATAGAATATAATAGGTTGATTTCTGTCTCTGTTCGCTTTCGGTTTTTTAAAATTTCAATTGGCTGAACAGTTCAATTTAGATCGCAAGTATTCATGAATAACCTGCTCGCTTCAGGAATTGCTAATATCGCAAAATTGAAAAATTAGCATATTTTGCTGCGTGGTTATAAAAGTGCTGACATAAATTCATGACTTCTGGGAAAAATCAAGGATTAGCTCTATATATTGACATAATAACGTTAATTGATTTGAAAATTCAATTCGAAAAGTTATTCTATTGAGATTGCATTTTGATTGTCATTTTCAATGTCTGTAAGAAATACCTAATGTCTTCAGATTATATTTCGGGAAAAATATACGGCGCCCCAATCGCAAGAATCCCATGATTACACGAATTCACGTGATAGAATATAATAGGTTGATTTCTATCTCTGTTCGCTGTCGGTTATTAAAAATTTCAATTCGCTGAACAGTTAAATTTAGATCGCAAGTATTCATGAATAACCTGCTCGCTTCAGGACTTGGTAATATCGCAAAAATGAAAAATTAGCATATTTTGCTGCGTGGTTATAAGAGTGCTGAAACAAATTCATGACTCCTGGGAAAAATCAAGAAATGGCTCTATATATCGACATAATAACGTTAACTGATTTGAAAATTTAATTTGAAAAACTATTCTATTGAGATTGCATTTTGAGTGATGTTTTCAATTTCTGTAAGAAATACCTGATGTCTTCAGATGATATTTCGAGGAAAATATACTGCGCCCCAATCGCAAGAATTTCATGATTACACGAATTCACGTAGTAGAATATAAGAGGTTGATCTCCGTATCTATTCGCTTTCGGTTATTCGAAATTTTAATTCGCTGAATAGTTAAATTTAGATCGCAAGTATTCATAGATAACCTGCCAGATACAGAACTTGGTAATATTGTAAAATTGAAAAATCAGCATATTTTGCTGCGTGGTTACAATAGTGCTGAAACAAATTCATCACTTCTGGGAAAAATCAAGGAGTAGCTCTATACCTTGACATAATAACGTTAATTGATTTGAAAATTCAATTCCAAAAGTTATTTTATTGAGATTGCATTTTGATTGTTGTTTTCAGTGTCTGTAAGAAATACCTGATGTCTTTAGCGGATATTTTGGGAAAAATATACTGCGCCCCAATCGCAAGAATCCCATGATTAAACGAATTCACGTGATAGAATATAATAGGTTGATTTCTGTCTCTGTTCGCTTTCGGTTTTTTAAAATTTCAATTGGCTGAACAGTTCAATTTAGATCGCATGTATTCATGGATAACCTGCTTGCTGCAGGACTGGGTAATATTGAAAAATTGAAAAATTAGCATATTTTGCTGCGTGGTTATAGACGTGCTAAAATGATCTCATGACTCCCGGGAAAAATCAAGGAATGGCTCTATATATTGACATAATAACGTTAATTGATTTGAAAATTCAATTCGAAAAGTTATTCTATTGAGATTGCATTTTGATTGTCATTTTCAATGTCTGTAAGAAATACCTGATGTCTTCAGATTATATTTCGGGAAAAATATACTGCGCCCCAATCGCAAGAATCCCATGATTACACGAATTCACGTGATAGAATATAATAGGTTGATTTCTGTCTCTGTTCGCTTTCGGTTATTAAAAATTTTAATTCGCTGAATAGTTAAATTTAGATCGCAAGTATTCATGAATAACCTGCTCGCTTCAGGACTTGGTAATATCGCAAAATTGAAAAATTAGCATATTTTGCTGCGTGGTTATAAAAGTGCTGACATAAATTCATGACTTCTGGGAAAAATCAAGGATTAGCTCTATACCTTGACATCATAACGTAAATTAATTAAAAAATTCAATTCGAAAAGTAATTCGATTGCGATTGCATTTTGATTGTTGTTTTCAATGTCTGTAAAAAATACCTGATGTCATCAGATGATATTTCGAGGAAAATATACTGCGCCCCAATCGCAAGAATTTCATGATTACACGAATTCGCGTAGTAGAATATAAGAGGTTGATTTCCGTATCTATTCGCTTTCGGTTATTTAAAATTTTAATTCGCCGTATAGTTAAATTTAGATCGCAAGTATTCATGGATAACCCGCCAGATACAGAACTTGGTAATATTGTTAAATTAAAAGATCAGCATATTTTGCTGCGTGGTTACAGGGGTTCTGAAACAAATTCATGACTCCTGGGAAAAATCAAGGAGTTGCTCGATACCTTGACATAATAACGATAATTGATTTGAAAATTCAATTCGAAAAGTTATTCGATTGAGATTGCATATTGATTGTTGTTTTCAGTGTCTGTAAGAAGTACCCGATGTCTTAGGCGGATATTTCGGGAAAAATATACTGCGCCCCAATCGCAAGAATCCCATGACTACACGAATTCACGTGATAGAATATAATAGGTTGATCTCTGTCTCTGTTCGCTTTCGGTTTTTTAAAATTTCAATTGGCTGAACAGTTCAATTTAGATCGCAAGTATTCATGAATAACCTGCTCGCTTCAGGAATTGCTAATATCGCAAAATTGAAAAATTAGCATATTTTGCTGCGTGGTTATAAAAGTGCTGACATAAATTCATGACTTCTGGGAAAAATCAAGGATTAGCTCTATATATTGACATAATAACGTTAATTGATTTAAAAATTCAATTCGAAAAGTTATTCTATTGAGATTGCATTTTGATTGTCATTTTCAATGTCCGTAAGAAATACCTGATGTCTTCAGATTATATTTCGGGAAAAATATACTGCGCCCCAATCGCAAGAATCCCATGATTACACGAATTCACGTGATAAAATATAATAGGTTGATTTCTGTCTCTGTTCGCTTTCGGTTTTTTAAAATTTCAATTGGCTGAACAGTTCAATTTAGATCGCATGTATTCATGGATAACCTGCTCGCTGCAGGACTGGGTAATATTGCAAAATTGAAAAATTAGCATATTTTGCTGCGTGGTTATAGGAGTGCTAAAATGATCTCATGACTCCTGGGAAAAATCAAGGAATAGCTCTATATATTGACATAATAACGTTAACTGATTTGAAAATTCAATTTGAAAAACTATTCTATTGAGATTGCATTTTGATTGCTGTTTTCAATTTCTGTAAGAAATACCTGATGGCTTCAGATGATATTTCGAGGAAAATATACTGCGCCCCAATCGCAAGAATTTCATGATTACACGAATTCACGTAGTAGAATATAAGAGGTTGATTTCCGTATCTATTCGCTTTCGGTTATTCAAAATTTTAATTCGCTAAATAGTTAAATTTAGATCGCAAGTATTCATAGATAACCTGCCAGATACAGAACTTGGTAATATTGTAAAATTGAAAAATCAGCATATTTGGCTGCGTGGTTACAAGAGTGCTAAAACAAATTCATGACTCCTGGTAAAAATCAAGGAGTAGCTCTATACCTTAATATAATAACGTTAATTGATTTGAAAATTTAATTCGAAAAGTTATTTTATTGAGATTGCATTTTGATTGTTGTTTTCAATGTCTGTAAGAAGTACCCGATGTCTTTAGCGGATAATTGGGGAAAAATATACTGCGCCCGAATCGCAAGAATCTCATGATTACACTAATTCACGTAATAGAATATGATAAGTTGATTTCTGTCCTTGTTCGCTTTCGGTTATTAAAAATTTCAATTCGCTGAATAGTTAAATTTAGATCGCAAGTATTCATTAATAACCTGCTCGCTTCAGGACTTGGTAATATCGCAAAATTGAAAAATTAGCATATTTTGCTGCGTGGTTATAAAAGTGCCGACATAAATTCATGATTTCTGGGAAAAATCAAGGATTAGCTCTATATCTTGATATCATAACGTTAATTAATTGAAAAATTCAATTCGAAAAGTTATTCGATTGCGAATGCATTTTGATTGTTGTTTTCAATGTCTGTAAAAAATACCTGATGTCATCAGATGATATTTCGAGGAAAATATACTGCGCCCCAATCGCAAGGATTTCATGATTACACGAATTCGCGTAGTAGAATATAAGAGGTTGATTTCCGTATCTATTCGCTTTCGGTTATTTAAAATTTTAATTCGCTGAATAGTTAAATTTAGATCGCAAGTATTCATGGATAACCTGCCAGATACAGAACTTGGTAATATTGTAAAATTAAAAGATCAGCATATTTTGCTGCGTGGTTACAGGGGTTCTGAAACAAATTCATGACTCCTGGGAAAAATCAAATCTATACCTTCACATAATAACGTTAATTGATTTGAAAATTTAATTCGAAAAGTTATTTTATTGAGATTGCATTTTGATTGTTGTTTTCAATGTCTGTAAGAAGTACCTGATGTCTTTAGCGGATATTTCGGGAAAAATATACTGCGCCTCAATCGCAAGAATCTCACGATTACACGAATTCACGTGATAGAATATAATAGGTTGATTTCTGTCTCTGTTCGCTTTCGGTTTTTTAAAATTTCAATTCGCTAAACTGTTTAATATAGATCGCATGTATTCATGAATAACTTGCTCGCTGCAGGACTGGGTAACATTGTGAGATTAAAAAATCAGCATATTTTGCTGCGTGGTTATAGGAGTGCTAAAATGATCTCATGACTCCTGGGAAAAATCAAGGAATGGCTCTATATATTGACATAATAACGTTAACTGATTTGAAAATTCAATTTGAAAAACTATTCTATTGAGATTGCATTTTGATTGATGTTTTCAATTTCTGTAAGAAATACCTGATGCCTGCAGATGATATTTCGAGGAAAATATACTGCGCCCTAATCGCAAGAATTTCATGATTACACGAATTCACGTGATAGAATATAAGAGGTTGCTTTCCGTATCTATTCGCTTTCGGTTATTTCAAATTTTAATTCGCTGAATAGTTAAATTTAGATCGCAAGTATTTATGAATTACCTGCCCGCTACAGGACTTGGTGATATTGCAAAATTGAAAAATCAGCATATTTTGCTGCGTGGTTCGAATAGTGCTGAAACAAATTCATGACTCCTGGGAAAAATCAAGGAGTAGCTCTATACCTTGACATAATAACGATAATTGATTTGAAAATTCAATTCCAAAAGTTATTTTATTGAGATTGCACTTTGATTGTTGTTTTCAGTGTCTGTTAGAAATACCTGATGTCTTTAGCGGATATTTCGGGAAAAATATACTGCGCCCTAATCGCAAGAATCCCATGATTACACGAATTCACGTGATAGAATATAATAGGTTGATTTCTGCCTCAGTTCGCTTTCGGTTTTTTAAAATTTCAATTGGCTGAACAGTTCAATTTAGATCGCATGTATTCATAGATAGCCTGCTCGCTGCAGGACTGGGTAATATTGAGAAATTGAAAAATTGGCATATTTTGCTGCTTGGTTATAGGAGTGCTAAAATGATCTCATGACTCCCGGGAAAAATCAAGGAATGGCTCTATATATTGACATAATAACGTTAATTGATTTGAAAATTCAATTCGAAAAGTTATTCTATTGAGATTGCATTTTGATTGTTATTTTCAATGTCTGTAAGAAATACCTGATGTCTTCAGATTATATTTCGGGAAAAATATGCTGCGCCCCAATCGCAAGAATCCCATGAGTACACGAATCCACGTTATAGAATATGATAAGTTGATTTCTGTCCTTGTTCGCTTTCGGTTATTAAAAATTTCAATTCGCTGAATAGTTGAATTTAGATCGCAAGTATTCATAAATAACCTGCTCGCTTCAGGACTTGGTAATATCGCAGAATTGAAAAATTAGCATATTTTGCTGCGTGGTTATAAAAGTGCCGACATAAATTCATGATTTCTAGGAAAAAAATCAAGGATCAGCTCTATATCTTGATATCATAACGTTAATTAATTAAAAAATTCAATTCGAAAAGTTATTCGATTGCGAATGCATTTTGATTGTTGTTTTCAATGTCTGTAAAAAATACCTGATGTCATCAGATGATATTTTGAGGAAAATATACTGCGCCCCAATCGCAAGGATTTCATGATTACACGAATTCGCGTAGTAGAATATAAGAGGTTGATTTCCGTATCTATTCGCTTTCGGGTATTTCAAATTTTAATTCGCTGAATAGTTAAATTTAGATCGCAAGTATTTATGAATTACCTGCCCGCTACAGGACTTGGTAATATTGCAAAATTGAAAAATCAGCATATTTTTCTGCGTGGTTACAAAAGTGCTGAAACAATTTCATCACTCCTGGGAAAAATCAAGGAGTAGCTCTATACCTTGACATAATATCGTTAATTGATTTGAAAATTCAATTCCAAAAGTTATTTTATTGAGATTGCATTTTGATTGTTGTTTTCAGTGTCTGTAAGAAATACCTGATGTCTTTAGCGGATATTTCGGGAAAAATATACTGCGCCCCAATCGCAAGAATCCCATGATTACACGAATTCACGTGATAGAATATAATAGGTTGATTTCTGTCTCTGTTCGCTTTCGGTTTTTTCAAATTTCAATTGGCTGAACAGTTCAATTTAGATCGCATGTATTCATGGATAGCCTGCTCGCTGCAGGACTGGGTAATATTGCGAAATTGGAAAATTAGCATATTTTGCTGCGTAGTTATAGGAGTTCTAAAATGATCTCATGACTCCCGGGAAAAATCAAGGAATGGCTCTATATATTGACATAATAACGTTAATTGATTTGAAAATTCAATTCAAAAAGTTATTCTATCGAGATTGCATTTTGATTGTCATTTTCAATGTCTGTAAATAATACCTGATGTATTCAGATTATATTTCGGGAAAAATATACTGCGCCCCAATCGCAAGAATCTCATGATTACACGAATTCACGTGATAGAATATAATAGGTTGATTTCTGTCTCTGTTCGCTTTCGGTTTTTTAAAATTTCAATTGGATGCACTGTTCAATTCAGATCGCATGTATTTATGAATAACCTGCCTGCTACAGGAGTTAGTAATATTGCAAAATTGAAATCAGCATATTTTGCTGCGTGGTTATAAGAGTGCTGAAACATATTCATGACTCTTGTGAAAAATCAAGGAGTTGCTCGATACCTTGACATAATAACGTTAATTGATTTGAAAATTCAATTCGAAAAGTTATTCGATTGAGATTGCATATTGATTGTTGTTTTCAGTGTCTGTAAGAAATACCCGATGTCTTAGGCGGATATTTTGGGAAAAATATACTGCGCCCCAATCGCAAGAATCCCATGACTACACGAATTCACGTGATAGAATATAATAGGTTGATTTCTGTCTCTGTTCGCTTTCGGTTTTTTAAAATTTCAATTGACTGAACAGTTCAATTCAGATCGCAAGTATTCATGAATAACCTGCTCGCTTCAGGAATTGCTAATATCGCAAAATTAAAAAATTAGCATATTTTTCTGCGTGGTTATAAAAGTGCTGACATAAATTCATGACTTCTGGGAAAAATCAAGGATTAGCTCTATATATTGACATAATAACGTTAATTGGTTTGAAAATTCAATTCGAAAAGTTATTCTATTGAGATTGCATTTTGATTGTCATTTTCAATGTCTGTAAGAAATACCTGATGTCTTCAGATTATATTTCGGGAAAAATATACTGCGCCCCAATCGCAAGAATCCCATGATTACACGAATTCACGTGATAGAATATAATAGGTTGATTTGTGTCTCTGTTCGCTTTCGGTTTTTTTAAATTTCAATTGGCTGAACAGTTCAATTTAGATCGCATGTATTCATGGATAACCTGCTCGCTTCAGGAATTGCTAATATCGCAAAATCAAAAAATTAGCATATTTTGCTGCGTGGTTATAGGAGTGCTAAAATGATCTTATGACTCCTGGGAAAAATCTAGGAATGGCTCTATATATTGACATAATAACGTTAACTGATTTGAAAATTCAATTTGAAAAACTATTCTATTGAGATTGCATTTTGAGTGATGTTTTCAATTTCTGTAAGAAATACCTGATGCCTTCAGATGATATTTCGAGGAAAATATACTGCGCCCCAATCGCAAGAATTTCATGATTACACGAATTCACGTAGTAGAATATAAGAGGTTGATCTCCGTATCTATTCGCTTTCGGTTATTCAAAATTTTAATTCGCTGAATAGTTAAATTTAGATCGCAAGTATTCATAGATAACCTGCCAGATACAGAACTTGGGAATATGGTAAAATTGAAAAATCAGCATATTTTGCTGCGTGGTTACAATAGTGCTGAAACAAATTCATCACTTCTGGGAAAAATCAAGGAGTAGCTCTATACCTTGACATAATAACGTTAATTGATTTGAAAATTCAATTCCAAAAGTTATTTTATTGAGATTGCATTTTGATTGTAGTTTTCAGTGTCTGTAAGAAATACCTGATGTCTTTAGCGGATATTTTGGGAAAAATATACTGCGCCCCAATCGCAAGAATCCCATGATTAAACGAATTCACGTGATAGAATATAATAGGTTGATTTCTGCCTCAGTTCGCTTTCGGTTTTTTAAAATTTCAATTGGCTGAACAGTTCAATTTAGATCGCATGTATTCATAGATAGCCTGCTCGCTGCAGGACTGGGTAATATTGAGAAATTGAAAAATTGGCATATTTTGCTGCTTGGTTATAGGAGTGCTAAAATGATCTCATGACTCCCGGGAAAAATCAAGGAATGGCTCTATATATTGACATAATAACGTTAATTGATTTGAAAATTCAATTCGAAAAGTTATTCTATTGAGATTGCATTTTGATTGTTATTTTCAATGTCTGTAAGAAATACCTGATGTCTTCAGATTATATTTCGGGAAAAATATGCTGCGCCCCAATCGCAAGAATCCCATGAGTACACGAATCCACGTTATAGAATATGATAAGTTGATTTCTGTCCTTGTTCGCTTTCGGTTATTAAAAATTTCAATTCGCTGAATAGTTGAATTTAGATCGCAAGTATTCATAAATAACCTGCTCGCTTCAGGACTTGGTAATATCGCAGAATTGAAAAATTAGCATATTTTGCTGCGTGGTTATAAAAGTGCCGACATAAATTCATGATTTCTAGGAAAAAAATCAAGGATCAGCTCTATATCTTGATATCATAACGTTAATTAATTAAAAAATTCAATTCGAAAAGTTATTCGATTGCGAATGCATTTTGATTGTTGTTTTCAATGTCTGTAAAAAATACCTGATGTCATCAGATGATATTTTGAGGAAAATATACTGCGCCCCAATCGCAAGGATTTCATGATTACACGAATTCGCGTAGTAGAATATAAGAGGTTGATTTCCGTATCTATTCGCTTTCGGGTATTTCAAATTTTAATTCGCTGAATAGTTAAATTTAGATCGCAAGTATTTATGAATTACCTGCCCGCTACAGGACTTGGTAATATTGCAAAATTGAAAAATCAGCATATTTTTCTGCGTGGTTACAAAAGTGCTGAAACAATTTCATCACTCCTGGGAAAAATCAAGGAGTAGCTCTATACCTTGACATAATATCGTTAATTGATTTGAAAATTCAATTCCAAAAGTTATTTTATTGAGATTGCATTTTGATTGTTGTTTTCAGTGTCTGTAAGAAATACCTGATGTCTTTAGCGGATATTTCGGGAAAAATATACTGCGCCCCAATCGCAAGAATCCCATGATTACACGAATTCACGTGATAGAATATAATAGGTTGATTTCTGTCTCTGTTCGCTTTCGGTTTTTTCAAATTTCAATTGGCTGAACAGTTCAATTTAGATCGCATGTATTCATGGATAGCCTGCTCGCTGCAGGACTGGGTAATATTGCGAAATTGGAAAATTAGCATATTTTGCTGCGTAGTTATAGGAGTTCTAAAATGATCTCATGACTCCCGGGAAAAATCAAGGAATGGCTCTATATATTGACATAATAACGTTAATTGATTTGAAAATTCAATTCAAAAAGTTATTCTATCGAGATTGCATTTTGATTGTCATTTTCAATGTCTGTAAATAATACCTGATGTATTCAGATTATATTTCGGGAAAAATATACTGCGCCCCAATCGCAAGAATCTCATGATTACACGAATTCACGTGATAGAATATAATAGGTTGATTTCTGTCTCTGTTCGCTTTCGGTTTTTTAAAATTTCAATTGGATGCACTGTTCAATTCAGATCGCATGTATTTATGAATAACCTGCCTGCTACAGGAGTTAGTAATATTGCAAAATTGAAATCAGCATATTTTGCTGCGTGGTTATAAGAGTGCTGAAACATATTCATGACTCCTGTGAAAAATCAAGGAGTTGCTCGATACCTTGACATAATAACGTTAATTGATTTGAAAATTCAATTCGAAAAGTTATTCGATTGAGATTGCATATTGATTGTTGTTTTCAGTGTCTGTAAGAAATACCCGATGTCTTAGGCGGATATTTTGGGAAAAATATACTGCGCCCTAATCGCAAGAATCCCATGACTACACGAATTCACGTGATAGAATATAATAGGTTGATTACTGTCTCTGTTCGCTTTCGGTTTTTTAAAATTTCAATTGACTGAACAGTTCAATTCAGATCGCAAGTATTCATGAATAACCTGCTCGCTTCAGGAATTGCTAATATCGCAAAATTAAAAATTTAGCATATTTTTCTGCGTGGTTATAAAAGTGCTGACATAAATTCATGACTTCTGGGAAAAATCAAGGATTAGCTCTATATATTGACATAATAACGTTAATTGATTTGAAAATTCAATTCGAAAAGTTATTCTATTGAGATTGCATTTTGATTGTCATTTTCAATGTCTGTAAGAAATACCTGATGTCTTCAGATTATATTTCGGGAAAAATATACTGCGCCCCAATCGCGAGAATCCCATGATTACACGAATTCACGTGATAGAATATAATAGGTTGATTTGTGTCTCTGTTCGCTTTCGGTTTTTTTAAATTTCAATTGGCTGAACAGTTCAATTTAGATCGCATGTATTCATGGATAACCTGCTCGCTTCAGGAATTGCTAATATCGCAAAATCAAAAAATTAGCATATTTTGCTGCGTGGTTATAGGAGTGCTAAAATGATCTTATGACTCCTGGGAAAAATCTAGGAATGGCTCTATATATTGACATAATAACGTTAACTGATTTGAAAATTCAATTTGAAAAACTATTCTATTGAGATTGCATTTTGAGTGATGTTTTCAATTTCTGTAAGAAATACCTGATGCCTTCAGATGATATTTCGAGGAAAATATACTGCGCCCCAATCGCAAGAATTTCATGATTACACGAATTCACGTAGTAGAATATAAGAGGTTGATCTCCGTATCTATTCGCTTTCGGTTATTCAAAATTTTAATTCGCTAAATAGTTAAATTTAGATCGCAAGTATTCATAGATAACCTGCCAGATACAGAACTTGGGAATATGGTAAAATTGAAAAATCAGCATATTTTGCTGCGTGGTTACAATAGTGCTGAAACAAATTCATCACTTCTGGGAAAAATCAAGGAGTAGCTCTATACCTTGACATAATAACGTTAATTGATTTGAAAATTCAATTCCAAAAGTTATTTTATTGAGATTGCATTTTGATTGTTGTTTTCAATGTCTGTAAGAAGTACCCGATGTCTTTAGCGGATAATTCGGGAAAAATATACTGCGCCCGAATCGCAAGAATCTCATGATTACACTAATTCACGTAATAGAATATGATAAGTTGATTTCTGTCCTTGTTCGCTTTCGGTTATTAAAAATTTCAATTCGCTGAATAGTTAAATATAGATCGCAAGTATTCATGAATAACCTGCTCGCTTCAGGACTTGGTAATATCGCAAAATTGAAAAATTAGCATATTTTGCTGCGTGGTTATAAAAGTGCCGACATAAATTCATGATTTTTGGGAAAAATCAAGGATTAGCTCTATATCTTAATATCATAACGTTAATTAATTGAAAAATTCAATTCGAAAAGTTATTCGATTGCGAATGCATTTTGATTGTTGTTTTCAATGTCTGTAAAAAATACCTGATGTCATCAGATGATATTTCGAGGAAAATATACTGCGCCCCAATCGCAAGGATTTCATGATTACACGAATTCGCGTAGTAGAATATAAGAGGTTGATTTCCGTATCTATTCGCTTTCGGTTATTTAAAATTTTAATTCGCTGAATAGTTAAATTTAGATCGCAAGTATTCATGGATAACCTGCCAGATACAGAACTTGGTAATATTGTAAAATTAAAAGATCAGCATATTTTGCTGCGTGGTTACAGGGGTTCTGAAACAAATTCATGACTCCTGGGAAAAATCAAATCTATACCTTCACATAATAACGTTAATTGATTTGAAAATTTAATTCGAAAAGTTATTTTATTGAGATTGCATTTTGATTGTTGTTTTCAATGTCTGTAAGAAGTACCTGATGTCTTTAGCGGATATTTCGGGAAAAATATACTGCGCCTCAATCGCAAGAATCTCATGATTACACGAATTCATGTAATAGAATATGAGAGGTTGATTTCTGTCTCTGTTCGCTTTCGGTTTTTGAAAATTTCAATTGGCTGAATAGTTCAATTTAGATCGCATGTATTCATGGATAGCCTGCTCGCTGCAGGACTGGGTAATATTGTGAGATTTAAAAATCAGCATATTTTGCTGCGTGGTTATGAGAGTGCTAAAATGATCTCATGACTCCTGGGAAAAATCAAGGAATGACTCTATATATAGAGACCTAATAACGTTAATTGATTCCAAAATTTAATTTAAAAAGTTATTCTATTGAGATTGCATTTTGATTTTCTTTTTCTATGTCTGTAAGAAATACCTGATGTCTTCAGATGATATTTCGTCAAAAATATACTGCGCCCCAATCGCAAGAATCTCACGATTACACGAATTCACGTGATAGAATATAATAGGTTGATTTCTGTCTCTGTTCGCTTTCGGTTTTTTAAAATTTCAATTCGCTAAACAGTTTAATATAGATCGCATGTATTCATGAATAACTTGCTCGCTGCAGGACTGGGTAACATTGTGAGATTAAAAAATCAGCATATTTTGCTGCGTGGTTATAGGAGTGCTAAAATGATCTCATGACTCCTGGGAAAAATCAAGGAATGGCTCTATATATTGACATAATAACGTTAACTGATTTGAAAATTCAATTTGAAAAACTATTCTATTGAGATTGCATTTTGATTGATGTTTTCAATTTCTGTAAGAAATACCTGATGCCTTCAGATGATATTTCGAGGAAAATATACTGCGCCCTAATCGCAAGAATTTCATGATTACACGAATTCACGTGATAGAATATAAGAGGTTGCTTTCCGTATCTATCCGCTTTCGGTTATTTCAAATTTTAATTCGCTGAATAGTTAAATTTAGATCGCAAGTATTTATGAATTACCTGCCCGCTACAGGACTTGGTGATATTGCAAAATTGAAAAATCAGCATATTTTGCTGCGTGGTTCGAATAGTGCTGAAACAAATTCATGACTCCTGGGAAAAATCAAGGAGTAGCTCTATACCTTGACATAATAACGATAATTGATTTGAAAATTCAATTCCAAAAGTTATTTTATTGAGATTGCATTTTGATTGTTGTTTTCAGTGTCTGTTAGAAATACCTGATGTCTTTAGCGGATATTTCGGGAAAAATATACTGCGCCCTAATCGCAAGAATCCCATGATTACACGAATTCACGTGATAGAATATAATAGGTTGATTTCTGCCTCTGTTCGCTTTCGGTTTTTTAAAATTTCAATTGGCTGAACAGTTCAATTTAGATCGCATGTATTCATAGATAGCCTGCTCGCTGCAGGACTGGGTAATATTGAGAAATTGAAAAATTGGCATATTTTGCTGCTTGGTTATAGGAGTGCTAAAATGATCTCATGACTCCCGGGAAAAATCAAGGAATGGCTCTATATATTGACATAATAACGTTAATTGATTTGAAAATTCAATTCGAAAAGTTATTCTATTGGAATTGCATTTTGATTGTTATTTTCAATGTCTGTAAGAAATACCTGATGTCTTCAGATTATATTTCGGGAAAAATATGCTGCGCCCCAATCGCAAGAATCCCATGAGTACACGAATTCACGTTATAGAATATGATAAGTTGATTTCTGTCCTTGTTCGCTTTCGGTTATTAAAAATTTCAATTCGCTGAATAGTTGAATTTAGATCGCAAGTATTCATAAATAACCTGCTCGCTTCAGGACTTGGTAATATCGCAGGATTGAAAAATTAGCATATTTTGCTGCGTGGTTATAAAAGTGCCGACATAAATTCATGATTTCTAGGAAAAAAATCAAGGATCAGCTCTATATCTTGATATCATAACGTTAATTAATTAAAAAATTCAATTCGAAAAGTTATTCGATTGCGAATGCATTTTGATTGTTAATTTCAATGTCTGTAAAAAATACCTGATGTCATCAGATGATATTTTGAGGAAAATATACTGCGCCCCAATCGCAAGGATTTCATGATTACACGAATTCGCGTAGTAGAATATAAGAGGTTGATCTCCGTATCTATTCGCTTTCGGTTATTCAAAATTTTAATTCGCTGAATAGTTAAATTTAGATCGCAAGTATTTATGAATTACCTGCCCGCTACAGGACTTGGTAATATTGCAAAATTGAAAAATCAGCATATTTTTCTGCGTGGTTACAAAAGTGCTGAAACAATTTCATGACTCCTGTGAAAAATCAAGGAGTTGCTCGATACCTTGACATAATAACGTTAATTGATTTGAAAATTCAATTCGAAAAGTTATTCGATTGAGATTGCATATTGATTGTTGTTTTCAGTGTCTGTAAGAAATACCCGATGTCTTAGGCGGATATTTTGGGAAAAATATACTGCGCCCCAATCGCAAGAATCCCATGACTACACGAATTCACGTGATAGAATATAATAGGTTGATTTCTGTCTCTGTTCGCTTTCGGTTTTTTAAAATTTCAATTGACTGAACAGTTCAATTCAGATCGCAAGTATTCATGAATAACCTGCTCGCTTCAGGAATTGCTAATATCGCAAAATTAAAAAATTAGCATATTTTTCTGCGTGGTTATAAAAGTGCTGACATAAATTCATGACTTCTGGGAAAAATCAAGGATTAGCTCTATATATTGACATAATAACGTTAATTGATTTGAAAATTCAATTCGAAAAGTTATTCTATTGAGATTGCATTTTGATTGTCATTTTCAATGTCTGTAAGAAATACCTGATGTCTTCAGATTATATTTCGGGAAAAATATACTGCGCCCCAATCGCAAGAATCCCATGATTACACGAATTCACGTGATAGAATATAATAGGTTGATTTGTGTCTCTGTTCGCTTTCGGTTTTTTTAAATTTCAATTGGCTGAACAGTTCAATTTAGATCGCATGTATTCATGGATAACCTGCTCGCTTCAGGAATTGCTAATATCGCAAAATCAAAAAATTAGCATATTTTGCTGCGTGGTTATAGGAGTGCTAAAATGATCTTATGACTCCTGGGAAAAATCTAGGAATGGCTCTATATATTGACATAATAACGTTAACTGATTTGAAAATTCAATTTGAAAAACTATTCTATTGAGATTGCATTTTGAGTGATGTTTTCAATTTCTGTAAGAAATACCTGATGCCTTCAGATGATATTTCGAGGAAAATATACTGCGCCCCAATCGCAAGAATTTCATGATTACACGAATTCACGTAGTAGAATATAAGAGGTTGATCTCCGTATCTATTCGCTTTCGGTTATTCAAAATTTTAATTCGCTGAATAGTTAAATTTAGATCGCAAGTATTCATAGATAACCTGCCAGATACAGAACTTGGTAATATGGTAAAATTGAAAAATCAGCATATTTTGCTGCGTGGTTACAATAGTGCTGAAACAAATTCATCACTTCTGGGAAAAATCAAGGAGTAGCTCTATACCTTGACATAATAACGTTAATTGATTTGAAAATTCAATTCCAAAAGTTATTTTATTGAGATTGCATTTTGATTGTTGTTTTCAGTGTCTGTAAGAAATACCTGATGTCTTTAGCGGATATTTTGGGAAAAATATACTGCGCCCCAATCGCAAGAATCCCATGATTAAACGAATTCACGTGATAGAATATAATAGGTCGATTTTTGTCTCTGTTCGCTTTCGGTTTTTTAAAATTTCAATTGGCTGAACAGTTCAATTAAGATCGCATGTATTCATGGATAACCTGCTTGCTGCAGGACTGGGTAATATTGCAAAATTGAAAAATTAGCATATTTTGCTGCGTGGTTATAGAAGTGCTAAAATGATCTCATGACTTCCGGGTAAAATCAAGGAATGGCTCTATATATTGACATAATAACGTTAATTGATTTGAAAATTCAATTCGAAAAGTTATTCAATTGAGATTGCATTTTGATTGTCATTTTCAATGTCTGTAAGAAATACCTGATGTCTTCAGATTATATTTCCGGAAAAATATACTGCGCCCCAATCGCAAGAATCCCATGATTACACGAATTCACGTGATAGAATATAATAGGTTGATTTCTGTCTCTGTTCGCTTTCGGTTATTAAAAATTTTAATTCGCTGAATAGTTAAATTTAGATCGCAAGTATTTATGAATAACCTGCTCGCTTCAGGGCTTAGTAATATCGCAAAATTAAAAAATTAGCATATTTTGCTGCGTGGTTATAAAAGTGCTGACATAAATTCATGACTTCTGGGAAAAATCAAGGATTAGCTCTATACCTTGACATCATAACGTTAATTAATTAAAAATTCAATTCGAAAAGTTATTCGATTGCGAATGCATTTTGATTGTTGTTTTCAATGTCTGTAAAAAATACCTGATGTCATCAGATGATATTTCGAGGAAAATATACTGCGCCCCAATCGCAAGGATTTCATGATTACACGAATTCGCGTAGTAGAATATAAGAGGTTGATTTCCGTATCTATTCGCTTTCGGGTATTTCAAATTTTAATTCGCTGAATAGTTAAATTTAGATCGCAAGTATTTATGAATTACCTGCCCGCTACAGGACTTGGTAATATTGCAAAATTGAAAAATCAGCATATTTTTCTGCGTGGTTACAAAAGTGCTGAAACAATTTCATCACTCCTGGGAAAAATCAAGGAGTAGCTCTATACCTTGACATAATATCGTTAATTGATTTGAAAATTCAATTCCAAAAGTTATTTTATTGAGATTGCATTTTGATTGTTGTTTTCAGTGTCTGTAAGAAATACCTGATGTCTTTAGCGGATATTTCGGGAAAAATATACTGCGCCCCAATCGCAAGAATCCCATGATTACACGAATTCACGTGATAGAATATAATAGGTTGATTTCTGTCTCTGTTCGCTTTCGGTTTTTTCAAATTTCAATTGGCTGAACAGTTCAATTTAGATCGCATGTATTCATGGATAGCCTGCTCGCTGCAGGACTGGGTAATATTGCGAAATTGGAAAATTAGCATATTTTGCTGCGTAGTTATAGGAGTTCTTAAATGATCTCATGACTCCCGGGAAAAATCAAGGAATGGCTCTATATATTGACATAATAACGTTGATTGATTTGAAAATTCAATTCAAAAAGTTATTCTATTGAGATTGCATTTTGATTGTCATTTTCAATGTCTGTAAATAATACCTGATGTATTCAGATTATATTTCGGGAAAAATATACTGCGCCCCAATCGCAAGAATCTCATGATTACACGAATTCACGTGATAGAATATAATAGGTTGATTTCTGTCTCTGTTCGCTTTCGGTTTTTTAAAATTTCAATTGGATGCACAGTTCAATTCAGATCGCATGTATTTATGAATAACCTGCCTGCTACAGGAGTTAGTAATATTGCAAAATTGAAATCAGCATATTTTGCTGCGTGGTTATAAGAGTGCTGAAACATATTCATGACTCCTGTGAAAAATCAAGGAGTTGCTCGATACCTTGACATAATAACGTTAATTGATTTGAAAATTCAATTCGAAAAGTTATTCGATTGAGATTGCATATTGATTGTTGTTTTCAGTGTCTGTAAGAAATACCCGATGTCTTAGGCAGATATTTTGGGAAAAATATACTGCGCCCCAATCGCAAGAATCCCATGACTACACGAATTCACGTGATAGAATATAATAGGTTGATTTCTGTCTCTGTTCGCTTTCGGTTTTTTAAAATTTCAATTGACTGAACAGTTCAATTCAGATCGCAAGTATTCATGAATAACCTGCTCGCTTCAGGAATTGCTAATATCGCAAAATTGAAAAATTAGCATATTTTTCTGCGTGGTTATAAAAGTGCTGACATAAATTCATGACTTCTGGGAAAAATCAAGGATTAGCTCTATATATTGACATAATAACGTTAATTGATTTGAAAATTCAATTCGAAAAGTTATTCTATTGAGATTGCATTTTGATTGTCATTTTCAATGTCTGTAAGAAATACCTGATGTCTTCAGATTATATTTCGGGAAAAATATACTGCGCCCCAATCGCAAGAATCCCATGATTACACGAATTCACGTGATAGAATATAATAGGTTGATTTGTGTCTCTGTTCGCTTTCGGTTTTTTTAAATTTCAATTGGCTGAACAGTTCAATTTAGATCGCATGTATTCATGGATAACCTGCTCGCTTCAGGAATTGCTAATATCGCAAAATCAAAAAATTAGCATATTTTGCTGCGTGGTTATAGGAGTGCTAAAATGATCTTATGACTCCTGGGAAAAATCTAGGAATGGCTCTATATATTGACATAATAACGTTAACTGATTTGAAAATTCAATTTGAAAAACTATTCTATTGAGATTGCACTTTGAGTGATGTTTTCAATTTCTGTAAGAAATACCTGATGCCTTCAGATGATATTTCGAGGAAAATATACTGCGCCCCAATCGCAAGAATTTCATGATTACACGAATTCACGTAGTAGAATATAAGAGGTTGATCTCCGTATCTATTCGCTTTCGGTTATTCAAAATTTTAATTCGCTGAATAGTTAAATTTAGATCGCAAGTATTCATAGATAACCTGCCAGATACAGAACTTGGTAATATGGTAAAATTGAAAAATCAGCATATTTTGCTGCATGGTTACAAGAGTGCTGAAACAAATTCATCACTTCTGGGAAAAATCAAGGAGTAGCTCTATACCTTGACATAATAACGTTAATTGATTTGAAAATTCAATTCCAAAAGTTATTTTATTGAGATTGCATTTTGATTGTTGTTTTCAATGTCTGTAAAAAATACCTGATGTCATCAGATGATATTTCGAGGAAAATATACTGCGCCCCAATCGCAAGGATTTCATGATTACACGAATTCGCGTAGTAGAATATAAGAGGTTGATTTCCGTATCTATTCGCTTTCGGGTATTTCAAATTTTAATTCGCTGAATAGTTAAATTTAGATCGCAAGTATTTATGAATTACCTGCCCGCTACAGGACTTGGTAATATTGCAAAATTGAAAAATTAGCATATTTTTCTGCGTGGTTACAAAAGTGCTGAAACAATTTCATCACTCCTGGGAAAAATCAAGGAGTAGCTCTATACCTTGACATAATATCGTTAATTGATTTGAAAATTCAATTCCAAAAGTTATTTTATTGAGATTGCATTTTGATTGTTGTTTTCAGTGTCTGTAAGAAATACCTGATGTCTTTAGCGGATATTTCGGGAAAAATATACTGCGCCCCAATCGCAAGAATCCCATGATTACACGAATTCACGTGATAGAATATAATAGGTTGATTTCTGTCTCTGTTCGCTTTCGGTTTTTTCAAATTTCAATTGGCTGAACAGTTCAATTTAGATCGCATGTATTCATGGATAGCCTGCTCGCTGCAGGACTGGGTAATATTGCGAAATTGGAAAATTAGCATATTTTGCTGCGTAGTTATAGGAGTTCTTAAATGATCTCATGACTCCCGGGAAAAATCAAGGAATGGCTCTATATATTGACATAATAACGTTGATTGATTTGAAAATTCAATTCAAAAAGTTATTCTATTGAGATTGCATTTTGATTGTCATTTTCAATGTCTGTAAATAATACCTGATGTATTCAGATTATATTTCGGGAAAAATATACTGCGCCCCAATCGCAAGAATCTCATGATTACACGAATTCACGTGATAGAATATAATAGGTTGATTTCTGTCTCTGTTCGCTTTCGGTTTTTTAAAATTTCAATTGGATGCACAGTTCAATTCAGATCGCATGTATTTATGAATAACCTGCCTGCTACAGGAGTTAGTAATATTGCAAAATTGAAATCAGCATATTTTGCTGCGTGGTTATAAGAGTGCTGAAACATATTCATGACTCCTGTGAAAAATCAAGGAGTTGCTCGATACCTTGACATAATAACGTTAATTGATTTGAAAATTCAATTCGAAAAGTTATTCGATTGAGATTGCATATTGATTGTTGTTTTCAGTGTCTGTAAGAAATACCCGATGTCTTAGGCGGATATTTTGGGAAAAATATACTGCGCCCCAATCGCAAGAATCCCATGACTACACGAATTCACGTGATAGAATATAATAGGTTGATTTCTGTCTCTGTTCGCTTTCGGCTTTTTAAATTTCAATTGACTGAACAGTTCAATTCAGATCGCAAGTATTCATGAATAACCTGCTCGCTTCAGGAATTGCTAATATCGCAAAATTGAAAAATTAGCATATTTTTCTGCGTGGTTATAAAAGTGCTGACATAAATTCATGACTTCTGGGAAAAATCAAGGATTAGCTCTATATATTGACATAATAACGTTAATTGATTTGAAAATTCAATTCGAAAAGTTATTCTATTGAGATTGCATTTTGATTGTCATTTTCAATGTCTGTAAGAAATACCTGATGTCTTCAGATTATATTTCGGGAAAAATATACTGCGCCCCAATCGCAAGAATCCCATGATTACACGAATTCACGTGATAGAATATAATAGGTTGATTTGTGTCTCTGTTCGCTTTCGGTTTTTTTAAATTTGAATTGGCTGAACAGTTCAATTTAGATCGCATGTATTCATGGATAACCTGCTCGCTTCAGGAATTGCTAATATCGCAAAATCAAAAAATTAGCATATTTTGCTGCGTGGTTATAGGAGTGCTAAAATGATCTTATGACTCCTGGGAAAAATCTAGGAATGGCTCTATATATTGACATAATAACGTTAACTGATTTGAAAATTCAATTTGAAAAACTATTCTATTGCGATTGCACTTTGAGTGATGTTTTCAATTTCTGTAAGAAATACCTGATGCCTTCAGATGATATTTCGAGGAAAATATACTGCGCCCCAATCGCAAGAATTTCATGATTACACGAATTCACGTAGTAGAATATAAGAGGTTGATCTCCGTATCTATTCGCTTTCGGTTATTCAAAATTTTAATTCGCTGAATAGTTAAATTTAGATCGCAAGTATTCATAGATAACCTGCCAGATACAGAACTTGGTAATATGGTAAAATTGAAAAATCAGCATATTTTGCTGCATGGTTACAAGAGTGCTGAAACAAATTCATCACTTCTGGGAAAAATCAAGGAGTAGCTCTATACCTTGACATAATAACGTTAATTGATTTGAAAATTCAATTCCAAAAGTTATTTTATTGAGATTGCATTTTGATTGTTGTTTTCAGTGTCTGTAAGAAATACCTGATGTCTCAAGCGGATATTTTGGGAAAAATATACTGCGCCCCAATCGCAAGAATCCCATGATTAAACGAATTCACGTGATAGAATATAATAGGTCGATTTTTGTCTCTGTTCGCTTTCGGTTTTTTAAAATTTCAATTGGCTGAACAGTTCAATTAAGATCGCATGTATTCATGGATAACCTGCTTGCTGCAGGACTGGGTAATATTGCAAAATTGAAAAATAAGCATATTTTGCTGCGTGGTTATAGAAGTGCTAAAATGATCTCATGACTCCCGGGTAAAATCAAGGAATGGCTCTATATATTGACATAATAACGTTAATTGATTTGAAAATTCAATTCGAAAAGTTATTCTATTGAGATTGCATTTTGATTGTCATTTTCAATGTCTGTAAGAAATACCTGATGTCTTCAGATTATATTTCCGGAAAAATATACTGCGCCCCAATCGCAAAAATCCCATGATTACACGAATTCACGTGATAGAATATAATAGGTTGATTTCTGTCTCTGTTCGCTTTCGGTTATTAAAAATTTTAATTCGCTGAATAGTTTAATTTAGATCGCAAGTATTCATGAATAACCTGCTCGCTTCAGGACTTAGTAATATCGCAAAATTAAAAAATTAGCATATTTTGCTGCGTGGTTATAAAAGTGCTGACATAAATTCATGACTTCTGGGAAAAATCAAGGATTAGCTCTATACCTTGACATCATAACGTTAATGATTTAAAAAATTCAATTCGAAAAGTAATTCGATTGCGATTGCATTTTGATTGTTGTTTTCAATGTCTGTAAAAAATACCTGATGTCATCAGATGATATTTCGAGGAAAATATACTGCGCCCCAATCGCAAGAATTTCATGATTACACGAATTCGCGTAGTAGAATATAAGAGGTTGATTTCCGTATCTATTCGCTTTCGGTTATTTAAAATTTTAATTCGCTGTATAGTTAAATTTAGATCGCAAGTATTCATGGATAACCTGCCAGATACAGAACTTGGTAATATTGTAAAATTGAAAGATCAGCATATTTTGCTGCGTGGTTACAGGGGTTCTGAAACAAATTCATGACTCCTGGGAAAAATCAAGGAGTAGCTCTATACCTTGACATAATAACGTTAATTGATTTGAAAATTTAATTCGAAAAGTTATTTTATTGAGATTGCATTTTGATTGTTGTTTTCAATGTCTGTAAAAAGTACCTGATGTCTTTAGCGGATATTTCGGGAAAAATATACTGCGCCCGAATCGCAAGAATCTCATGATTACACTAATTCACGTGATAGAATATAATAGGTTGATTTCTGTCTCTGTTCGCTTTCGGTTTTTTAAAATTTCAATTGGATGCACAGTTCAATTCAGATCGCATGTATTTATGAATAACCTGCCTGCTACAGGAGTTAGTAATATTGCAAAATTGAAATCAGCATATTTTGCTGCGTGGTTATTAGAGTGCTGAAACAAATTCATGACTCCTGGGTAAAATCAAGGAGTTGCTCGATACCTTGACATAATAACGTTAATTGATATGAAAATTCAATTCGAAAAGTTATTCTATTGAGATTGCATTTTGATTGTCATTTTCAATGTCTGTAAGAAATACCTGATGTCTTCAGATTATATTTCGAGAAAAATATATTGCGCCCCAATCGCAAGAATCCCATGATTACACGAATTCACGTGATAGAATATAATAGGTTGATTTCTGTCTCTGTTCGCTTTCGGTTTTTTAAAATTTCAATTGGCTGAACAGTTCAATTTAGATCGCATGTATTCATGGATAACCTGCTCGCATCAGGAATTGCTAATATCGCAAAATTGAAAAATTAGCATATTTTGCTGCGTGGTTATAGGAGTGCTAAAATGATCTTATGACTCCTGGGAAAAATCAAGGAATGGCTCTATATATTGACATAATAACGTTAACTGATTTGAAAATTCAATTTGAAAAACTATTCTATTGAGATTGCATTTTGAGTGATGTTTTCAATTTCTGTAAGAAATACCTGATGTCTTCAGATGATATTTCGAGGAAAATATACTGCGCCCCAATCGCAAGAATTTCATGATTACACGAATTCACGTGATAGAATATATTAGGTTGATTTCTGTCTCTGTTCGCTTTCGGTTTTTTAAAATTTCGATTGGCTGAACAGTTCAATTTAGATCGCATGTATTCATGGATAACCTGCTTGCTGCAGGACTGGGTAATATTGCAAAATTGAAAAATTAGCATATTTTGCTGCGTGGTTATAGGTGTGCTAAAATGATCTCATGACTCCCGGGAAAAATCAAGGAATGGCTCTATATATTGACATAATAACGTTAATTGATTTGAAAATTCAATTCGAAAAGTTATTCTATTGAGATTGCATTTTGATTGTCATTTTCAATGTCTGTAAGAAATACCTGATGTCTTCAGATTATATTTCGGGAAAAATATACTGCGCCCCAATCGCAAGAATCCCATGATTACACGAATTCACGTGATAGAATATAATAGGTTGATTTCTGTCTCTGTTCGCTGTCGGTTATTAAAAATTTCAATTCGCTGAATAGTTAAATTTAGATCGCAAGTATTCATGAATAACCTGCTCGCTTCAGGACTTGGTAATATCGCAAAATTGAAAAATTAGCATATTTTGCTGCGTGGTTATAAAAGTGCTGACATAAATTCATGACTTCTGGGAAAAATCAAGGATTAGCTCTATACCTTGACATCATAACGTTAATTAATTAAAAAATTCAATTCGAAAAGTAATTCGATTGCGATTGCATTTTGATTGTTGTTTTCAATGTCTGTAAAAAATACCTGATGTCATCAGATGATATTTCGAGGAAAATATACTGCGCCCCAATCGCAAGAATTTCATGATTACACGAATTCGGGTAGTAGAATATAAGAGGTTGATTTCCGTATCTATTCGCTTTCGGTTATTTAAAATTTTAATTCGCTGAATAGTTAAATTTAGATCGCAAGTATTCATGGATAACCTGCCAGATACAGAACTGGGTAATATTGTAAAATTGAAAGATCAGCATATTTTGCTGCGTGGTTACAGGGGTTCTGAAACAAATTCATGACTCCTGGGAAAAATCAAGGAGTAGCTCTATACCTTGACATAATAACGTTAATTGATTTGAAAATTTAATTCGAAAAGTTATTTTTTTAAGATTGCATTTTGATTGTTGTTTTCAATGTCTGTAAGAAGTACTTGATGTCTTTAGCGGATATTTCGGGAAAAATATACTGCGCCCGAATCGCAAGAATCTCATGATTACACTAATTCACGTGATAGAATATAATAGGTTGATTTCTGTCTCTGTTCGCTTTCGGTTTTTTAAAATTTCAATTGGATGCACAGTTCAATTCAGATCGCATGTATTTATGAATAACCTGCCTGCTACAGGAGTTAGTAATATTGCAAAATTGAAATCAGCATATTTTGCTGCGTGGTTATAAGAGTGCTGAAACAAATTTATGACTCCTCGGAAAAATCAAGGAGTTGCTCGATACCTTGACATAATAACGTTAATTGATTTGAAAATTCAATGCGAAAAGTTATTCGATTGAGATTGCATATCGATTGTTGTTTTCAGTGTCTGTAAGAAATACCCGATGTCTTAGGCGGATATTTCGGGAAAAATATACTGCGCCCCAATCGCAAGAATCCCATGACTACACGAATTTACGTGATAGAATATAATAGGTTGATTTCTGTCTCTGTTCGCTTTCGGTTTTTTTAAATTTCAATTGACTGAACAGTTCAATTTAGATCGCATGTATTCATGGATAGCCTGCTCGCTGCAGGACTGGGTAATATTGCGAAATTGAAAAATTAGCATATTTTGCTGCGTGGTTACAAGAGTGCTGAAACAAATTCATGACTCCAGGTAAAAATCAAGGAGTAGCTCTATACCTTGACATAATAACGTTAATTGATTTGAAAATTTAATTCGAAAAGTTATTTTATTGAGATTGCATTTTGATTGTTGTTTTCAATGTCTGTAAGAAGTACCTGATGTCTTTAGCGGATATTTCGGGAAAAATATACTGCGCCCGAATCGCAAGAATCTCATGATTACACTAATTCACGTGATAGAATATAATAGGTTGATTTCTGTCTCTGTTCGCTTTCGGTTTTTTAAAATTTCAATTGGCTGAACAGTTCAATTTAGATCGCAAGTATTCATGAATAACCTGCTCGCTTCAGGAATTGCTAATATCGCAAAATTGAAAAATTAGCATATTTTGCTGCGTGGTTATAAAAGTGCTGACATAAATTCATGACTTCTGGGAAAAATCAATGATTAGCTCAATATATTGACATAATAACGTTAATTGATTTGAAAATTCAATTCGAAAAGTTTTTCTATTGAGATTGCATTTTGATTGTCATTTTCAATGTCTGTAAGAAATACCTGATGTCTTCTGATTATATTTCGGGAAAAATATACTGCGCCCCAATCGCAAGAATCACATGATTACACGAATTCACGTGATAGAATATAATAGGTTGATTTCTGTCTCTGTTCGCTTTCGGTTTTTTAAAATTTCAATTGGCTGAACAGTTCAATTTCGATCGCATGTATTCATGGATAACCTGCTCGCTTCAGGAATTGCTAATATCGCAAAATTGAAAAATTAGCATATTTTGCTGCGTGGTTATAGGAGTGCTAAAATGATCTTATGACTCCTGGGAAAAATCAAGGAATGGCTCTATATATTGACATAATAACGTTAACTGATTTGAAAATTCAATTTGAAAAACTATTCTATTGAGATTGCATTTTGAGTGATGTTTTCAATTTCTGTAAGAAATACCTGATGTCTTCAGATGATATTTCGAGGAAAATATACTGCGCCCCAATCGCAAGAATTTCATGATTACACGAATTCACGTAGTAGAATATAAGAGGTTGATCTCCGTATCTATTCGCTTTCGGTTATTCAAAATTTTAATTCGCTGAATAGTTAAATTTAGATCGCAAGTATTCATAGATAACCTGCCAGATACAGAACTTGGTAATATTGTAAAATTGAAAAATCAGCATATTTTGCTGCGTGGTTACAATAGTGCTGAAACAAATTCATCACTTCTGGGAAAAATCAAGGAGTAGCTCTATACCTTGACATAATAACGTTAATTGATTTGAAAATTCAATTCCAAAAGTTATTTTATTGAGATTGCATTTTGATTGTTGTTTTCAGTGTCTGTCAGAAATACCTGATGTCTTTAGCGGATATTTTGGGAAAAATATACTGCGCCCCAATCGCAAGAATCCCATGATTAAACGAATTCACGTGATAGAATATAATAGGTTGATTTCTGTCTCTGTTCGCTTTCGGTTTTTTAAAATTTCAATTGGCTGAACAGTTCAATTTAGATCGCATGTATTCATGGATAACCTGCTTGCTGCAGGACTGGGTATTATTGCAAAATTGAAAAATTAGCATATTTTGCTGCGTGGTTATAGGAGTGCTAAAATGATCTCATGACTCCCGGGAAAAATCAAGGAATGGCTCTATATATTGACATAATAACGTTAATTGATTTGAAAATTCAATTCGAAAAGTTACTCTATTGAGATTGCATTTTGATTGTCGTTTTCAATGTCTGGAAGAAATACCTGATGTCTTCAGATTATATTTCGGGAAAAATATACTGCGCCCCAATTGCAAGAATCCCATGATTACACGAATTCACGTGATAGAATATAATAGGTTGATTTCTGTCTCTGTTCGCTTTCGGTTATTAAAAATTTTAATTCGCTGAATAGTTAAATATAGATCGCAAGTATTCATGAATAACCTGCTCGCTTCAGGACTTGGTAATATCGCAAAATTGAAAAACTAGCATATTTTGCTGCGTGGTTATCAAAGTGCTGACATAAATTCATGACTTCTGGGAAAAATCAAGGATTAGCTCTATACCTTGACATCATAACGTTAATTAATTAAAAAATTCAATTCGAAAAGTAATTCGATTGCGATTGCATTTTGATTGTTGTTTTCAATGTCTGTAAAAAATACCTGATGTCATCAGATGATATTTCGAGGAAAATATACTGCGCCCCAATCGCAAGAATTTCATGATTACACGAATTCGCGTAGTAGAATATAAGAGGTTGATTTCCGTATCTATTCGCTTTCGGTTATTTAAAATTTGAATTCGCTGTATAGTTAAATTTAGATCGCAAGTATTCAACTATAACCTGCCAGATACAGAACTTGGTAATATTGTAAAATTGAAAGATCAGCATATTTTGCTGCGTGGTTACAGGGGTTCTGAAACAAATTCATGACTCCTGGGAAAAATCAAAGAGTAGCTCTATACCTTGACATAATAACGTTAATTGATTTGAAAATTTAATTCGAAAAGTTATTTTATTGAGATTGCATTTTGATTGTTGTTTTCAATGTCTGTAAGAAGTACTTGATGTCTTAAGCGGATATTTCGGGAAAAATATACTGCGCCCGAATCGCAAGAATCTCATGATTACACTAATTCACGTAATAGAATATAATAGGTTGATTTCTGTCTCTGTTCGCTTTCGGTTTTTTAAAATTTCAATTGGATGCACAGTTCAATTCAGTTCGCATGTATTTATGAATAACCTGCCTGCTACAGGAGTTAGTAATATTGCAAAATTGAAATCAGCATATTTTGCTGCGTGGTTATAAGAGTGCTGAAACAAATTTATGACTCCTGGGAAAAATCAAGGAGTTGCTCGATACCTTGACATAATAAAGTTAATTGATTTGAAAATTCAATTCGAAAAGTTATTCGATTGAGATTGCATATTGATTGTTGTTTTCAGTGTCTGTAAGAAATACCCGATGTCTTAGGCGGATATTTCGGGAAAAATATACTGCGCCCCAATCGCAAGAATCCCATGACTACACGAATTCACGTGATAGAATATAATAGGTTGATCTCTGTCTCTGTTCGCTTTCGGTTTTTTTAAATTGCAATTGGCTGAGCAGTTCAATTTAGATCGCATGTATTCATGGATAGCCTGCTCGCTGCAGGACTGGGTAATATTGAGAAATTGAAAAATTGGCATATTTTGCTGCGTGGTTACAAGAGTGCTGAAACAAATTCATGACTCCAGGTAAAAATCAAGGAGTTGCTCGATACCTTGACATAATAACGTTAATTGATTTGAAAATTCAATTCGAAAAGTTATTCCATTGAGATTGCATATTGATTGTTGTTTTCAGTGTCTGTAAGAAATACCCGATGTCTTAGGCGGATATTTCGGGAAAAATATACTGCGCCCCAATCGCAAGAATCCCATGACTACACGAATTCACGTGATAGAATATAATAGGTTGATTTCTGTCTCTGTTCGCTTTCGGTTTTTTTAAATTTCAATTGGCTGAACAGTTCAATTTAGATCGCATGTATTCATGGATAGCCTGCTCGCTGCAGGACTGGGTAATATTGCGAAATTGAAAAATTAGCATATTTTGCTGCGTGGTTACAAGAGTGCTGAAACAAATTCATGACTCCAGGTAAAAATCAAGGAGTAGCTCTATACCTTGACATAGTAACGTTAATTGATTTGAAAATTTAATTCGAAAAGTTATTTTATTGAGATTGCATGTTGATTGTTGTTTTCAATGTCTGTAAGAAGTACCTGATGTCTTTAGCGGATATTTCGGGAAAAATATACTGCGCCCGAATCGCAAGAATCTCATGATTACACTAATTCACGTGATAGAATATAATAGGTTGATTTCTGTCTCTGTTCGCTTTCGGTTTTTTAAAATTTCAATTGGCTGAACAGTTCAATTTAGATCGCAAGTATTCATGAATAACCTGCTCGCTTCAGGAATTGCTAATATCGCAAAATTGAAAAATTAGCATATTTTGCTGCGTGGTTATAAAAGTGCTGACATAAATTCATGACTTCTGGGAAAAATCAAGGATTAGCTCAATATATTGACATAATAACGTTAATTGATTTGAAAATTCAATTCGAAAAGTTTTTCTATTGAGATTGCATTTTGATTGTCATTTTCAATGTCTGTAAGAAATACCTGATGTCTTCTGATTATATTTCGGGAATAATATACTGCGCCCCAATCGCAAGAATCACATGATTACACGAATTCACGTGATAGAATATAATAGGTTGATTTCTGTCTCTGTTCGCTTTCGGTTTTTTAAAATTTCAATTGGCTGAACAGTTCAATTTCGATCGCATGTATTCATAGATAACCTGCTCGCTTCAGGAATTGCTAATATCGCAAAATTGAAAAATTAGCATATTTTCCTGCGTGGTTATAGGAGTGCTAAAATGATCTTATGACTCCTGGGAAAAATCAAGGAATGGCTCTATATATTGACATAATAACGTTAACTGATTTGAAAATTCAATTTGAAAAACTATTCTATTGAGATTGCATTTTGAGTGATGTTTTCAATTTCTGTAAGAAATACCTGATGTCTTCAGATGATATTTCGAGGAAAATATACTGCGCCCCAATCGCAAGAATTTCATGATAACACGAATTCACGTAGTAGAATATAAGAGGTTGATCTCCGTATCTATTCGCTTCCGGTTATTCAAAATTTTAATTCGCTGAATAGTTAAATTTAGATCGCAAGTATTCATAGATAACCTGCCAGATACAGAACTTGGTAATATTGTAAAATTGAAAAATCAGCATATTTTGCTGCGTGGTTACAATAGTGCTGAAACAAATTCATCACTTCTGGGAAAAATCAAGGAGTAGCTCTATACCTTGACATAATAACGTTAATTGATTTGAAAATTCAATTCCAAAAGTTATTTTATTGAGATTGCATTTTGATTGTTGTTTTCAGTGTCTGTAAGAAATACCTGATGTCTTTAGCGGATATTTTGGGAAAAATATACTGCGCCCCAATCGCAAGAATCCCATGATTAAACGAATTCACGTGATAGAATATAATAGGTTGATTTCTGTCTCTGTTCGCTTTCGGTTTTTTAAAATTTCAATTGGCTGAACAGTTCAATTTAGATCGCATGTATTCATGGATAGCCTGCTCGCTGCAGGACTGGGTAATATTGAGAAATTGAAAAATTGGCATATTTTGCTGCGTGGTTATAGGAGTGCTAAAATGATCTCATGACTCCCGGGAAAAATCAAGGAATGGCTCTATATATTGACATAATAACGTTAATTGATTTGAAAATTCAATTCGAAAAGTTATTCTATTGAGATTGCATTTTGATTGTCATTTTCAATGTCTGTAAGAAATACCTGATGTCTTCAGATTATATTTCGGGAAAAATATACTGCGCCCCAATCGCAAAAATCCCATGATTACACGAATTCACGTGATAGAATATAATAGGTTGATTTCTGTCTCTGTTCGCTTTCGGTTATTAAAAATTTTAATTCGCTGAATAGTTAAATTTAGATCGCAAGTATTCATGAATAACCTGCTCGCTTCAGGACTTGGTAATATCGCAAAATTGAAAAACTAGCATATTTTGCTGCGTGGTTATAAAAGTGCTGACATAAATTCATGACTTCTGGGAAAAATCAAGGATTAGCTCTATACCTTGACATCATAACGTTAATTAATTAAAAAATTCAATTCGAAAAGTAATTCGATTGCGATTGCATTTTGATTGTTGTTTTCAATGTCTGTAAAAAATACCTGATGTCATCAGATGATATTTCGAGGAAAATATACTGCGCCCCAATCGCAAGAATTTCATGATTACACGAATTCGCGTAGTAGAATATAAGAGGTTGATTTCCGTATCTATTCGCTTTCGGTTATTTAAAATTTGAATTCGCTGTATAGTTAAATTTAGATCGCAAGTATTCAACGATAACCTGCCAGATACAGAACTTGGTAATATTGTGAAATTGAAAGATCAGCATATTTTGCTGCGTGGTTACAGGGGTTCTGAAACAAATTCATGACTCCTGGGAAAAATCAAGGAGTAGCTCTATACCTTGACATAATAACGTTAATTGATTTGAAAATTTTATTCGAAAAGTTATTTTATTAAGATTGCATTTTGATTGTTGTTTTCAATGTCTGTAAGAAGTACTTGATGTCTTTAGCGGATATCTCGGGAAAAATATACTGCGCCCGAATAGCAAGAATCTCATGATTACACTCATTCACGTGATAGAATATAATAGGTTGATTTCTGTCTCTGTTCGCTTTCGGTTATTTTAAATTTCAATTGGATGCACAGTTCAATTCAGATCGCATGTATTTATGAATAACCTGCCTGCTACAGGAGTTAGTAATATTGCAAAATTGAAATCAGCATATTTTGCTGCGTGGTTATAAGAGTGCTGAAACAAATTTATGACTCCTGGGAAAAATCAAGGAGTTGCTCGATACCTTGACATAATAACGTTAATTGATTTGAAAATTCAATTCGAAAAGTTTTTCTATTGAGATTGCATTTTGATTGTCATTTTCAATGTCTGTAAGAAATACCTGATGTCATCAGATGATATTTCGAGGAAAATATACTGCGCCCCAATCGCAAGAATTTCATGATTACACGAATTCACGTAGTAGAATATAAAAGGTTGATTTCCGTATCCCTTCGCTTTCGGTTATTTAAAATTTTAATTCGCTGAATAGTTAAATTTAAATCGCAAGTGTTCATAGATAACCTGCCAGATACAGAACTTGGTAATATTGTAAAATTGAAAGATCAGCACATTTTGCTGCGTGGTTACAATAGTGCTGAAACTAATTCATGACTCCTGGGAAAAATCAAGGAGTAGCTCTATACCTTGACATAATAACGTTAATTGATTTGAAAATTCAATTCCAAAAGTTATTTTATTGAGATTGCATTTTGATTGTTGTTTTCAGTGTCTGTAAGAAATACCTGATGTCTTTAGCGGATATTTCGGGAAAAATATACTGCGCTCCAATCGCAAGAATCCCATGATTACACGAATTCACGTAATAGAATATAATAGGTTGATTTCTGTCTCTGTTCGCTTTCGGTTATTAAAAATTTCAATTCTCTGAATAGTTCAATTTAGATCGCATGTATTCATGGATAGCCTGCTCGCTGCAGGACTGGGTAATATTGCGAAATTGAAAAATTAGCATATTTTGCTGCATGGGTATAGGAGTGCTAAAATGATCTCATGACTCCCGGGAAAAATCAAGGAATGGCTCTATATATTGACGAAATAACGTCAATTGATTTGAAAATTCAATTCGGATAGTTATTCTATTGAGATTGCCTTTTGATTGTCATTTTCAATGTCTGTAAGAAATACCTGATGTCTTCAGATTATATTTCGGGAAAAATATACTGCGCCCTAATCGCAAGGATTTCATGATTACACGAATTCACGTGATAGAATATAAGAGGTTGCTTTCCGTATCTATTCGCTTTCGGTTATTTCAAATTTTAATTCGCTGAATAGTTAAATTTAGATCGCAAGTATTTATGGATAACCTGCCCGCTACAGGACTTGGTAATATTGCAAAATTGAAAAATCAGCATATTTTGCTGCGTGGTTACAATAGTGCTAAAACAAATTCATGACTCCTGGGAAAAATCAAGAAGTAGCTCTATACCTTGACATTATAACGTTAATTGATTTGAAAATTTAATTTGAAAAGTTATTTTATTGAGATTGCATTTTGATTGTTGTTTTCAATGTCTGTAAGAAGTACCTGAAGTCTTTAGCGGATATTTCGGGAAAAATATACTGCGCCCGAATCGCAAGAATCTCATGATTACACTAATTCACGTGATAGAATATAATAGGTTGATTTCTGTCTCTGTTCGCCTTCGTTTTTTTAAAATTCCAATTGGCTGAACATTTCAATTTAGATCGCATGTATTCATGGATAGCCTGCTCGCAGCAGGACTGGGTAATATTGCGAAATTGAAAAATTATCATATTTTGCTGCGTGGTTATAGGAGTGCTAAAATGATCTCATGACTCCCGGGGAAAATCAAGGAATGGCTCTATATATTGACATAATAACGTTAATTGATTTGAAAATTCAATTCCAAAAGTTATTTTATTGAGATTGCATTTTGATTGTTGTTTTCAGTGTCTGTAAGAAATACCTGATGTCTTTAGCGGATATTTTGGGAAAAATATACTGCGCCCCAATCGCAAGAATCCCATGATTAAACGAATTCACGTGATAGAATATAATAGGTTGATTTCTGTCTCTGTTCGCTTTCGGTTTTTTAAAATTTCAATTGGCTGAACAGTTCAATTTAGATCGCATGTATTCATGGATAGCCTGCTCGCTGCAGGACTGGGTAATATTGAGAAATTGAAAAATTGGCATATTTTGCTGCGTGGTTATAGGAGTGCTAAAATGATCTCATGACTCCCGGGAAAAATCAAGGAATGGCTCTATATATTGACATAATAACGTTAATTGATTTGAAAATTCAATTCGAAAAGTTATTCTATTGAGATTCTATTTTGATTGTCATTTTCAATGTCTGTAAGAAATACCTGATGTCTTCAGATTATATTTCGGGAAAAATATACTGCGCCCCAATCGCAAGAATCCCATGATTACACGAATTCACGTGATAGAATATAATAGGTTGATTTCTGCCTCTGTTCGCTTTCGGTTATTAAAAATTTTAATTCGCTGAATAGTTAAATTTAGATCGCAAGTATTCATGAATAACCTGCTCGCTTCAGGACTTGGTAATATCGCAAAATTGAAAAACTAGCATATTTTGCTGCGTGGTTATAAAAGTGCTGACATAAATTCATGACTTCTGGGAAAAATCAAGGATTAGCTCTATACCTTGACATCATAACGTTAATTAATTAAAAAATTCAATTCGAAAAGTAATTCGATTGCGATTGCATTTTGATTGTTGTTTTCAATGTCTGTAAAAAATACCTGATGTCATCAGATGATATTTCGAGGAAAATATACTGCGCCCCAATCGCAAGAATTTCATGATTACACGAATTCGCGTAGTAGAATATAAGAGGTTGATTTCCGTATCTATTCGCTTTCGGTTATTTAAAATTTGAATTCGCTGTATAGTTAAATTTAGATCGCAAGTATTCAACGATAACCTGCCAGATACAGAACTTGGTAATATTGTAAAATTGAAAGATCAGCATATTTTGCTGCGTGGTTACAGGGGTTCTGAAACAAATTCATGACTCCTGGGAAAAATCAAGGAGTAGCTCTATACCTTGACATAATAACGTTAATTGATTTGAAAATTTAATTCGAAAAGTTATTTTATTAAGATTGCATTTTGATTGTTGTTTTCAATGTCTGTAAGAAGTACTTGATGTCTTTAGCGGATATTTCGGGAAAAATATACTGCGCCCGAATCGCAAGAATCTCATGATTACACTAATTCACGTGATAGAATATAATAGGTTGATTTCTGTCTCTGTTCGCTTTCGGTTTTTTAAAATTTCAATTGGTCGCACAGTTCAATTCAGATCGCATGTATTTATGAATAACCTGCCTGCTACAGGAATTGCTAATATCGCAAAATTGAAAAATTAGCATATTTTGCTGCGTGGTTATAAAAGTGCTGACATAAATTCATGACTTCTGGGAAAAATCAAGGATTAGCTCAATATATTGACATAATAACGTTAATTGATTTGAAAATTCAATTCGAAAAGTTTTTCTATTGAGATTGCATTTTGATTGTCATTTTCAATGTCTGTAAGAAATACCTGATGTCTTCTGATTATATTTCGGGGAAAATATACTGCGCCCCAATCGCAAGAATCCCATGATTACACGAATTCACGTGATAGAATATAATAGGTTGATTTCTGTCTCTGTTCGCTTTCGGTTTTTTAAAATTTCAATTGGCTGAACAGTTCAATTTCGATCGCATGTATTCATGGATAACCTGCTCGCTTCAGGAATTGCTAATATCGCAAAATTGAAAAATTAGCATATTTTGCTGCGTGGTTATAAATGTGCTGACATAAATTCATGACTTCTGGGAAAAATCAAGGATTAGCTCTATATATTGACATAATAACGTTAATTGATTTGAAAATTCAATTCGAAAAGTTATTCTATTGAGATTGCATTTTTATTGTCTTTTTCAATGTCTGTAAGAAATACCTGATGTCTACAGATTATATTTCGGGAAAAATATACTGCGCCCCAATCGCAAGAATCCCATGATTACACGAATTCACGTGATAGAATATAATAGGTTGATTCCTGTCTCTGTTCGCTTTTGGTTATTAAAAATTTCAATTCGCTGAATAGTTAAATTTAGATCGCAAGTATTCATGAATAACCTGCTCGCTTGAGGACTTGGTAATATCGCAAAATTGAAAAATTAGCATATTTTGCTGTGTGGTTATAAAAGTGCTGACATAAATTCATGACTTCTGGGAAAAATCAAGGATTAGCTCTATACCTTGACATCATAACGTTAATTAATTAAAAAATTCAATTCGAAAAGTTATTCGATTGCGATTGCATTTTGATTGTTGTTTTCAATGTCTGTAAAAAATACCTGATGTCATCAGATGATATTTCGAGGAAAATATACTGCGCCCCAATCGCAAGAATTTCATGATTACACGAATTCACGTAGTAGAATATAAAAGGTTGATTTCCGTATCTCTTCGCTTTCGGTTATTTAAAATTTTAATTCGCTGAATAGTTAAATTTAAATCGCAAGTGTTCATAGATAACCTGCCAGATACAGAACTTGGTAATATTGTAAAATTGAAAGATCAGCACATTTTGCTGCGTGGTTACAATAGTGCTGAAACTAATTCATGACTCCTGGGAAAAATCAAGGAGTAGCTCTATACCTTGACATAATAACGTTAATTGATTTGAAAATTCAATTCCAAAAGTTATTTTATTTAGATTGCATTTTGATTGTTGTTTTCAGTGTCTGTAAGAAATACCTGATGTCTTTAGCGGATATTTCGGGAAAAATATACTGCGCCCCAATCGCAAGAATCCCATGATTACACGAATTCACGTAATAGAATATAATAGGTTGATTTCTGTCTCTGTTCGCTTTCGGTTATTAAAAATTTCAATTCTCTGAATAGTTCAATTTAGATCGCATGTATTCATGGATAGCCTGCTCGCTGCAGGACTGGGTAATATTGCGAAATTGAAAAATTAGCATATTTTGCTGCATGGTTATAGGAGTGCTAAAATGATCTCATGACTCCCGGGAAAAATCAAGGAATGGCTCTATATATTGACGTAATAACGTCAATTGATTTGAAAATTCAATTCGGATAGTTATTCTATTGAGATTGCCTTTTGATTGTCATTTTCAATGTCTGTAAGAAATACCTGATGTCTTTAGATTATATTTCGGGAAAAATATACTGCGCCCTAATCGCAAGGATTTCATGATTACACGAATTCACGTGATAGAATATAAGAGGTTGCTTTCCGTATCTATTCGCTTTCGGTTATTTCAAATTTTAATTCGCTGAATAGTTAAATTTAGATCGCAAGTATTTATGGATAACCTGCCCGCTACAGGACTTGGTAATATTGCAAAATTGAAAAATCAGCATATTTTGCTGCGTGGTTACAATAGTGCTGAAACAAATTCATGACTCCTGGGAAAAATCAAGGAGTAGCTCTATACCTTGACATTATAACGTTAATTGATTTGAAAATTTAATTTGAAAAGTTATTTTATTGAGATTGCATTTTGATTGTTGTTTTCAATGTCTGTAAGAAGTACCTGAAGTCTTTAGCGGATATTTCGGGAAAAATATACTGCGCCCGAATCGCAAGAATCCCATGATTAAACGAATTCACGTGATAGAATATAATAGGTTGATTTCTGTCTCTGTTCGCTTTCGGTTTTTTAAAATTTCAATTGGCTGAACAGTTCAATTTAGATCGCATGTATTCATGGATAGCCTGCTCGCTGCAGGACTGGGTAATATTGAGAAATTGAAAAATTGGCATATTTTGCTGCGTGGTTATAGGAGTGCTAAAATGATCTCATGACTCCCGGGAAAAATCAAGGAATGGCTCTATATATTGACATAATAACGTTAATTGATTTGAAAATTCAATTCCAAAAGTTATTTTATTGAGATTGCATTTTGATTGTTGTTTTCAGTGTCTGTAAGAAATACCTGATGTCTTTAGCGGATATTTTGGGAAAAATATACTGCGCCCTAATCGCAAGAATCCCATGATTAAACGAATTCACGTGATAGAATATAATAGGTTGATTTCTGTCTCTGTTCGCTTTCGGTTTTTTAAAATTTCAATTGGCTGAACAGTTCAATTTAGATCGCATGTATTCATGGATAGCCTGCTCGCTGCAGGACTGGGTAATATTGAGAAATTGAAAAATTGGCATATTTTGCTGCGTGGTTATAGGAGTGCTAAAATGATCTCATGACTCCCGGGAAAAATCAAGGAATGGCTCTATATATTGACATAATAACGTTAATTGATTTGAAAATTCAATTCGAAAAGTTATTCTATTGAGATTGCATTTTGATTGTCATTTTCAATGTCTGTAAGAAATACCTGATGTCTTCAGATTATATTTCGGGAAAAATATACTGCGCCCCAATCGCAAGAATCCCATGATTACACGAATTCACGTGATAGAATATAATAGGTTGATTTCTGTCTCTGTTCGCTTTCGGTTATTAAAAATTTTAATTCGCTGAATAGTTAAATTTAGATCGCAAGTATTCATGAATAACCTGCTCGCTTCAGGACTTGGTAATATCGCAAAATTGAAAAACTAGCATATTTTGCTGCGTGGTTATAAAAGTGCTGACATAAATTCATGACTTCTGGGAAAAATCAAGGATTAGCTCTATACCTTGACATTATAACGTTAATTAATTAAAAAATTCAATTCGAAAAGTAATTCGATTGCGATTGCATTTTGATTGTTGTTTTCAATGTCTGTAGAAAATACCTGATGTCATCAGATGATATTTCGAGGAAAATATACTGCGCCCCAATCGCAAGAATTTCATGATTACACGGATTCGCGTAGTAGAATATAAGAGGTTGATTTCCGTATCTATTCGCTTTCGGTTATTTAAAATTTGAATTCGCTGTATAGTTAAATTTAGATCGCAAGTATTCAACGATAACCTGCCAGATACAGAACTTGGTAATATTGTAAAATTGAAAGATCAGCATATTTTGCTGCGTGGTTACAGGGGTTCTGAAACAAATTCATGACTCCTGGGAAAAATCAAGGAGTAGCTCTATACCTTGACATAATAACGTTAATTGATTTGAAAATTTAATTCGAAAAGTTATTTTATTAAGATTGCATTTTGATTGTTGTTTTCAATGTCTGTAAGAAGTACTTGATGTCTTTAGCGGATATTTCGGGAAAAATATACTGCGCCCGAATCGCAAGAATCTCATGATTACACTAATTCACGTGATAGAATATAAGAGGTTGATTTCTGTCTCTGTTCGCTTTCGGTTTTTTAAAATTTCAATTGGATGCACAGTTCAATTCAGATCGCATGTATTTATGAATAACCTGCCTGCTACAGGAATTGCTAATATCGCAAAATTGAAAAATTAGCATATTTTGCTGCGTGGTTATAAAAGTGCTGACATAAATTCATGACTTCTGGGAAAAATCAAGGATTAGCTCAATATATTGACATAATAACGTTAATTGATTTGAAAATTCAATTCGAAAAGTTTTTCTATTGAGATTGCATTTTGATTGTCATTTTCAATGTCTGTAAGAAATACCTGATGTCTTCTGATTATATTTCGGGAAAAATATACTGCGCCCCAATCGCAAGAATCCCATGATTACACGAATTCACGTGATAGAATATAATAGGTTGATTTCTGTCTCTGTTCGCTTTCGGTTTTTTAAAATTTCAATTGGCTGAATAGTTCAATTTAGATCGCATGTATTCATGAATTACCTGCCCGCTACAGGACTTGGTAATATTGCAAAGTTGAAAAATCAGCATATTTTGCTGCGTGGTGACAATAGTGCTGAAACAAATTCATGACTCCTGGGAAAACTCGAGGAGTAGCTCTATACCTTGACATAATAACGTTAATTGATTTGAAAATTCAATTCCAAAAGTTATTTTATTGAGATTGCATTTTGATTGTTGTTTTAAGTGTCTGTAAGAAATACCTGATGTCTTTAGCGGATATTTCGGGGAAAATATACTGCGCCCCAATCGCAAGAATCTCATGATTACACGAATTCACGTGATAGAATATAATAAGTTGATTTCTGTCTCTGTTCGCTTTCGGTTTTTTAAAATTTCAATTAGATGCACAGTTTAATTCAGATTGCATGTATTTATGAATAACCTGCCTGCTACAGAAGTCAGTAATATTGCAGAATTGAAATCAGCATATTTTGCTGCGTGGTTATAAGAGTGCTGAAACAAATTCATGACTCCTGGGAAAAATCAAGGAGTAGCTCTATACCTTGACATAATAACGTTAATTGATTTGAAAATTCAATTCCAAAAGTTATTTTATTGAGATTGCATTTTGATTGTTGTTTTAAGTGTCTGTAAGAAATACCTGATGTCTTTAGCGGATATTTCGGGAAAAATATACTGCGCCCCAATCGCAAGAATCCCATGATTACACGAATTCACGTGATAGAATATAATAGGTTGATTTCTGTCTCTGTTCGCTTTCGGTTTTTTAAAATTTCAATTGGCTGAACAGTTCAAGTTAGATCACATGTATTCATGGATAGCCTGCTCGCTGCAGGACTGGGTAATATTGCGAAATTGGAAAATTAGCATATTTTGCTGCGTGGTTATAGGAGTGCTAAAATGATCTCATGACTCCCGGGAAAAATCAAGGAATGGCTCTATATATTGACATAATAACGTTAATTGATTTGAAAATTCAATTCAAAAAGTTATTCTATTGAGATTGCATTTTGATTGTCATTTTCAATGTCTGTAAGAAATACCTGATGTATTCAGATTATATTTCGGGAAAAATAGACTGCGCCCCAATCGCAAGAATCTCATGATTACACGAATTCACGTGATAGAATATAATAGGTTGATTTCTGTCTCTGTTCGCTTTCGGTTTTTTAAAATTTCAATTGGATGCACAGTTCAATTCAGATCGCATGTATTTATGAATAACCTGACAGCTACAGGAGTTAGTAATATTGCAAAATTGAAATCAGCATATTTTGCTGCGTGGTTATAAGAGTGCTGAAACAAATTCATGACTCCTGGGAAAAATCAAGGAGTTGCTCGATACCTTGACATAATAACGTTAATTGATTTAAAAATTCAATTCGAAAAGTTATTCGATTGAGATTGCATATTGATTGTTGTTTTTAGTGTCTGTAAGAAATACCCGATGTCTTAGGCGGATATTTCGGGAAAAATATACTGCGCCACAATCGCAAAAATCCCATGACTACACGAATTCACGTGATATAATATAATAGGTTGATTTCTGTCTCTGTTCGCTTTCGGTTTTTTTAAATATCAATTGGCTGAACAGTTCAATTTAGATCGCATGTATTCATGGATAGCCTGCTCGCTGCAGGACTGGGTAATATTGCGAAATTGAAAAAGTAGCATATTTTGCTGCGTAGTTACAAGAGTGCTGAAACAAATTCATGACTCCAGGTAAAAATCAAGGATTAGCTCAATATATTGACATAATAACGTTAATTGATTTGAAAATTCAATTCGAAAAGTTTTTCTATTGAGATTGCATTTTGATTGTTGTTTTCAATGTCTGTAAGTAGTACCTGATGTCTTTAGCGGATATTTCGGGAAAAATATACTGCGCCCGAATCGCAAGAATCTCATGATTACACTAATTCACGTGATAGAATATAATAGGTTGATTTCTGTCTCTGTTCGCTTTCGGTTTTTTAAAATTTCAATTGGCTGAACAGTTCAATTTAGATCGCATGTATTGATGGATAGCCTGCTCGCAGCAGGACTGGGTAATATTGCGAAATTAAAAAATTATCATATTTTGCTGCGTGGTTATAGGAGTGCTAAAATGATCTCATGACTCCCGGGAAAAATCAAGGAATGGCTCTATATATTGACATAATAAAGTTAATTGATTTGAAAATTTAATTCGAAAAGTTATTTTATTCAGATTGCATTTTGATTGTCATTTTCAATGCCTGTAAGAAATACCTGATGTCTTCAGATTATATTTCGGGAAAAATATACTGCGCCCCAATCGCAAGAATCTCATGACTACACGAATTCACGTGATAGAATATAATAGGTTGATTTTTGTCTCTGTTCGCTTTCGGTTTTTTAAAATTTCAATTGGATGCACAGTTCAATTCAGATCGCATGTATTTATGAATAACCTCCCTGCTACAGGACTTAGTAATATTGCAAAATTGCATTCAGCATATTTTGCTGCGTGGTTACAATAGTGCTGAAACAAATTCATGACTCCTGGGAAAAATCAAGGAGTAGCTCTATACCTTGACATCATAACGTTAATTAATTAAAAAATTCAATTCGAAAAGTTATTCGATTGCGATTGCATTTTGATTGTTGTTTTCAATGTCTGTAAAAAATACCTGATGTCATCAGATGATATTTCGAGGAAAATATACTGCGCCCCAATCGCAAGAATTTCATGATTACACGAATTCACGTGATAGAATATAATAAGTTGATTTCTGTCTCTGTTCGCTTTCGGTTATTAAAAATTTCAATTCGCTGAATAGTTAAACTTAGATCGCAAGTATTCATGGATAACCTGCTCGCTTCAGGACTTGGTAATATCGCAGAATTGAAAAATTAGCATATTTCGCTGCGTGGTTATAAAAGTGCTGACATAAATTCATGACTTCTGGGAAAAATCAAGGATTAGCTCTATACCTTGACATCATAACGTTAATTAATTAAAAAATTCAATTCGAAAAGTTATTCGATTGCGATTGCATTTTGATTGTTGTTTTCAATGTCTGTAAAAAATACCTGATGTCATCAGATGATATTTCGAGGAAAATATACTGCGCCCCAATCGCAAGAATTTCATGATTACACGAATTAACGTGATAGAACATAAGAGGTTGCTTTCCGTATCTATTCGCTTTCGGTTATTTCGAATTTTAATTCGCTGTATAGTTAAATTTAGATCGCAAGTATTCAACGATAACCTGCCAGATACAGAACTTGGTAATATTGTAAAATTGAAAGATCAGCATATTTTGCTGCGTGGTTACAGGGGTTCTGAAACAAATTCATGACTCCTGGGAAAAATCAAGGAGTAGCTCTATACCTTGACATAATAACGTTAATTGATTTGAAAATTTAATTCGAAAAGTTATTTTATTAAGATTGCATTTTGATTGTTGTTTTCAATGTCTGTAAGAAGTACTTGATGTCTTTAGCGGATATTTCGGGAAAAATATACTGCGCCCGAATCGCAAGAATCTCATGATTACACTAATTCACGTGATAGAATATAATAGGTTGATTTCTGTCTCTGTTCGCTTTCGGTTTTTTAAAATTTCAATTGGTCGCACAGTTCAATTCAGATCGCATGTATTTATGAATAACCTGCCTGCTACAGGAATTGCTAATATCGCAAAATTGTAAAATTAGCATATTTTGCTGCGTGGTTATAAAAGTGCTGACATAAATTCATGACTTCTGGGAAAAATCAAGGATTAGCTCAATATATTGACATAATAACGTTAATTGATTTGAAAATTCAATTCGAAAAGTTTTTCTATTGAGATTGCATTTTGATTGTCATTTTCAATGTCTGTAAGAAATACCTGATGTCTTCTGATTATATTTCGGGAAAAATATACTGCGCCCCAATCGCAAGAATCCCATGATTACACGAATTCACGTGATAGAATATAATAGGTTGATTTCTGTCTCTGTTCGCTTTCGGTTTTTTAAAATTTCAATTGGCTGAACAGTTCAATTTCGATCGCATGTATTCATGGATAACCTGCTCGCTTCAGGAATTGCTAATATCGCAAAATTGAAAAATTAGCATATTTTGCTGCGTGGTTATAAATGTGCTGACATAAATTCATGACTTCTGGGAAAAATCAAGGATTAGCTCTATATATTGACATAATAACGTTAATTGATTTGAAAATTCAATTCGAAAAGTTATTCTATTGAGATTGCATTTTTATTGTCTTTTTCAATGTCTGTAAGAAATACCTGATGTCTACAGATTATATTTCGGGAAAAATATACTGCGCCCCAATCGCAAGAATCCCATGATTACACGAATTCACGTGATAGAATATAATAGGTTGATTCCTGTCTCTGTTCGCTTTTGGTTATTAAAAATTTCAATTCGCTGAATAGTTAAATTTAGATCGCAAGTATTCATGAATAACCTGCTCGCTTGAGGACTTGGTAATATCGCAAAATTGAAAAATTAGCATATTTTGCTGTGTGGTTATAAAAGTGCTGACATAAATTCATGACTTCTGGGAAAAATCAAGGATTAGCTCTATACCTTGACATCATAACGTTAATTAATTAAAAAATTCAATTCGAAAAGTTATTCGATTGCGATTGCATTTTGATTGTTGTTTTCAATGTCTGTAAAAAATACCTGATGTCATCAGATGATATTTCGAGGAAAATATACTGCGCCCCAATCGCAAGAATTTCATGATTACACGAATTCACGTAGTAGAATATAAAAGGTTGATTTCCGTATCTCTTCGCTTTCGGTTATTTAAAATTTTAATTCGCTGAATAGTTAAATTTAAATCGCAAGTGTTCATAGATAACCTGCCAGATACAGAACTTGGTAATATTGTAAAATTGAAAGATCAGCACATTTTGCTGCGTGGTTACAATAGTGCTGAAACTAATTCATGACTCCTGGGAAAAATCAAGGAGTAGCTCTATACCTTGACATAATAACGTTAATTGATTTGAAAATTCAATTCCAAAAGTTATTTTATTTAGATTGCATTTTGATTGTTGTTTTCAGTGTCTGTAAGAAATACCTGATGTCTTTAGCGGATATTTCGGGAAAAATATACTGCGCCCCAATCGCAAGAATCCCATGATTACACGAATTCACGTAATAGAATATAATAGGTTGATTTCTGTCTCTGTTCGCTTTCGGTTATTAAAAATTTCAATTCTCTGAATAGTTCAATTTAGATCGCATGTATTCATGGATAGCCTGCTCGCTGCAGGACTGGGTAATATTGCGAAATTGAAAAATTAGCATATTTTGCTGCATGGTTATAGGAGTGCTAAAATGATCTCATGACTCCCGGGAAAAATCAAGGAATGGCTCTATATATTGACGTAATAACGTCAATTGATTTGAAAATTCAATTCGGATAGTTATTCTATTGAGATTGCCTTTTGATTGTCATTTTCAATGTCTGTAAGAAATACCTGATGTCTTCAGATTATATTTCGGGAAAAATATACTGCGCCCTAATCGCAAGGATTTCATGATTACACGAATTCACGTGATAGAATATAAGAGGTTGCTTTCCGTATCTATTCGCTTTCGGTTATTTCAAATTTTAATTCGCTGAATAGTTAAATTTAGATCGCAAGTATTTATGGATAACCTGCCCGCTACAGGACTTGGTAATATTGCAAAATTGAAAAATCAGCATATTTTGCTGCGTGGTTACAATAGTGCTGAAACAAATTCATGACTCCTGGGAAAAATCAAGGAGTAGCTCTATACCTTGACATTATAACGTTAATTGATTTGAAAATTTAATTTGAAAAGTTATTTTATTGAGATTGCATTTTGATTGTTGTTTTCAATGTCTGTAAGAAGTACCTGAAGTCTTTAGCGGATATTTCGGGAAAAATATACTGCGCCCGAATCGCAAGAATCTCATGATTACACTAATTCACGTGATAGAATATAATAGGTTGATTTCTGTCTCTGTTCGCTTTCGTTTTTTTAAAATTCCAATTGGCTGAACATTTCAATTTAGATCGCATGTATTCATGGATAGCCTGCTCGCAGCAGGACTGGGTAATATTGCGAAATTGAAAAATTATCATATTTTGCTGCGTGGTTATAGGAGTGCTAAAATGATCTCATGACTCCCGGGAAAAATCAAGGAATGGCTCTATATATTGACATAATAACGTTAATTGATTTGAAAATTCAATTCCAAAAGTTATTTTATTGAGATTGCATTTTGATTGTTGTTTTCAGTGTCTGTAAGAAATACCTGATGTCTTTAGCGGATATTTTGGGAAAAATATACTGCGCCCCAATCGCAAGAATCCCATGATTAAACGAATTCACGTGATAGAATATAATAGGTTGATTTCTGTCTCTGTTCGCTTTCGGTTTTTTAAAATTTCAATTGGCTGAACAGTTCAATTTAGATCGCATGTATTCATGGATAGCCTGCTCGCTGCAGGACTGGGTAATATTGAGAAATTGAAAAATTGGCATATTTTGCTGCGTGGTTATAGGAGTGCTAAAATGATCTCATGACTCCCGGGAAAAATCAAGGAATGGCTCTATATATTGACATAATAACGTTAATTGATTTGAAAATTCAATTCGAAAAGTTATTCTATTGAGATTGCATTTTGATTGTCATTTTCAATGTCTGTAAGAAATACCTGATGTCTTCAGATTATATTTCGGGAAAAATATACTGCGCCCCAATCGCAAGAATCCCATGATTACACGAATTCACGTGATAGAATATAATAGGTTGATTTCTGTCTCTGTTCGCTTTCGGTTATTAAAAATTTTAATTCGCTGAATAGTTAAATTTAGATCGCAAGTATTCATGAATAACCTGCTCGCTTCAGGACTTGGTAATATAGCAAAATTGAAAAACTAGCATATTTTGCTGCGTGGTTATAAAAGTGCTGACATAAATTCATGACTTCTGGGAAAAATCAAGGATTAGCTCTATACCTTGACATTATAACGTTAATTAATTAAAAAATTCAATTCGAAAAGTAATTCGATTGCGATTGCATTTTGATTGTTGTTTTCAATGTCTGTAAAAAATACCTGATGTCATCAGATGATATTTCGAGGAAAATATACTGCGCCCCAATCGCAAGAATTTCATGATTACACGGATTCGCGTAGTAGAATATAAGAGGTTGATTTCCGTATCTATTCGCTTTCGGTTATTTAAAATTTGAATTCGCTGTATAGTTAAATTTAGATCGCAAGTATTCAACGATAACCTGCCAGATACAGAACTTGGTAATATTGTAAAATTGAAAGATCAGCATATTTTGCTGCGTGGTTACAGCGGTTCTGAAACAAATTCATGACTCCTGGGAAAAATCAAGGAGTAGCTCTATACCTTGACATAATAACGTTAATTGATTTGAAAATTTAATTCGAAAAGTTATTTTATTAAGATTGCATTTTGATTGTTGTTTTCAATGTCTGTAAGAAGTACTTGATGTCTTTAGCGGATATTTCGGGAAAAATATACTGCGCCCGAATCGCAAGAATCTCATGATTACACTAATTCACGTGATAGAATATAAGAGGTTGATTTCTGTCTCTGTTCGCTTTCGGTTTTTTAAAATTTCAATTGGATGCACAGTTCAATTCAGATCGCATGTATTTATGAATAACCTGCCTGCTACAGGAATTGCTAATATCGCAAAATTGAAAAATTAGCATATTTTGCTGCGTGGTTATAAAAGTGCTGACATAAATTCATGACTTCTGGGAAAAATCAAGGATTAGCTCAATATATTGACATAATAACGTTAATTGATTTGAAAATTCAATTCGAAAAGTTTTTCTATTGAGATTGCATTTTGATTGTCATTTTCAATGTCTGTAAGAAATACCTGATGTCTTCTGATTATATTTCGGGAAAAATATACTGCGCCCCAATCGCAAGAATCCCATGATTACACGAATTCACGTGATAGAATATAATAGGTTGATTTCTGTCTCTGTTCGCTTTCGGTTTTTTAAAATTTCAATTGGCTGAATAGTTCAATTTAGATCGCATGTATTCATGAATTACCTGCCCGCTACAGGACTTGGTAATATTGCAAAGTTGAAAAATCAGCATATTTTGCTGCGTGGTGACAATAGTGCTGAAACAAATTCATGACTCCTGGGAAAACTCGAGGAGTAGCTCTATACCTTGACATAATAACGTTAATTGATTTGAAAATTCAATTCCAAAAGTTATTTTATTGAGATTGCATTTTTATTGTTGTTTTAAGTGTCTGTAAGAAATACCTGATGTCTTTAGCGGATATTTCGGGGAAAATATACTGCGCCCCAATCGCAAGAATCTCATGATTACACGAATTCACGTGATAGAATATAATAAGTTGATTTCTGTCTCTGTTCGCTTTCGGTTTTTTAAAATTACAATTAGATGCACAGTTTAATTCAGATTGCATGTATTTATGAATAACCTGCCTGCTACAGAAGTCAGTAATATTGCAGAATTGAAATCAGCATATTTTGCTGCGTGGTTATAAGAGTGCTGAAACAAATTCATGACTCCTGGGAAAAATCAAGGAGTAGCTCTATACCTTGACATAATAACGTTAATTGATTTGAAAATTCAATTCCAAAAGTTATTTTATTGAGATTGCATTTTGATTGTTGTTTTAAGTGTCTGTAAGAAATACCTGATGCCTTTAGCGGATATTTCGGGAAAAATATACTGCGCCCCAATCGCAAGAATCCCATGATTACACGAATTCACGTGATAGAATATAATAGGTTGATTTCTGTCTCTGTTCGCTTTCGGTTTTTTAAAATTTCAATTGGCTGAACAGTTCAAGTTAGATCACATGTATTCATGGATAGCCTGCTCGCTGCAGGACTGGGTAATATTGCGAAATTGGAAAATTAGCATATTTTGCTGCGTGGTTATAGGAGTGCTAAAATGATCTCATGACTCCCGGGAAAAATCAAGGAATGGCTCTATATATTGACATAATAACGTTAATTGATTTGAAAATTCAATTCAAAAAGTTATTCTATTGAGATTGCATTTTGATTGTCATTTTCAATGTCTGTAAGAAATACCTGATGTATTCAGATTATATTTCGGGAAAAATAGACTGCGCCCCAATCGCAAGAATCTCATGATTACACGAATTCACGTGATAGAATATAATAGGTTGATTTCTGTCTCTGTTCGCTTTCGGTTTTTTAAAATTTCAATTGGATGCACAGTTCAATTCAGATCGCATGTATTTATGAATAACCTGACAGCTACAGGAGTTAGTAATATTGCAAAATTGAAATCAGCATATTTTGCTGCGTGGTTATAAGAGTGCTGAAACAAATTCATGACTCCTGGGAAAAATCAAGGAGTTGCTCGATACCTTGACATAATAACGTTAATTGATTTAAAAATTCAATTCGAAAAGTTATTCGATTGAGATTGCATATTGATTGTTGTTTTTAGTGTCTGTAAGAAATACCCGATGTCTTAGGCGGATATTTCGGGAAAAATATACTGCGCCACAATCGCAAAAATCCCATGACTACACGAATTCACGTGATATAATATAATAGGTTGATTTCTGTCTCTGTTCGCTTTCGGTTTTTTTAAATATCAATTGGCTGAACAGTTCAATTTAGATCGCATGTATTCATGGATAGCCTGCTCGCTGCAGGACTGGGTAATATTGCGAAATTGAAAAATTAGCATATTTTGCTGCGTAGTTACAAGAGTGCTGAAACAAATTCATGACTCCAGGTAAAAATCAAGGATTAGCTCAATATATTGACATAATAACGTTAATTGATTTGAAAATTCAATTCGAAAAGTTTTTCTATTGAGATTGCATTTTGATTGTTGTTTTCAATGTCTGTAAGTAGTACCTGATGTCTTTAGCGGATATTTCGGGAAAAATATACTGCGCCCGAATCGCAAGAATCTCATGATTACACTAATTCACGTGATAGAATATAATAGGTTGATTTCTGTCTCTGTTCGCTTTCGGTTTTTTAAAATTTCAATTGGCTGAACAGTTCAATTTAGATCGCATGTATTGATGGATAGCCTGCTCGCAGCAGGACTGGGTAATATTGCGAAATTAAAAAATTATCATATTTTGCTGCGTGGTTATAGGAGTGCTAAAATGATCTCATGACTCCCGGGAAAAATCAAGGAATGGCTCTATATATTGACATAATAAAGTTAATTGATTTGAAAATTTAATTCGAAAAGTTATTTTATTCAGATTGCATTTTGATTGTCATTTTCAATGCCTGTAAGAAATACCTGATGTCTTCAGATTATATTTCGGGAAAAATATACTGCGCCCCAATCGCAAGAATCTCATGACTACACGAATTCACGTGATAGAATATAATAGGTTGATTTTTGTCTCTGTTCGCTTTCGGTTTTTTAAAATTTCAATTGGATGCACAGTTCAATTCAGATCGCATGTATTTATGAATAACCTCCCTGCTACAGGACTTAGTAATATTGCAAAATTGCATTCAGCATATTTTGCTGCGTGGTTACAATAGTGCTGAAACAAATTCATGACTCCTGGGAAAAATCAAGGAGTAGCTCTATACCTTGACATCATAACGTTAATTAATTAAAAAATTCAATTCGAAAAGTTATTCGATTGCGATTGCATTTTGATTGTTGTTTTCAATGTCTGTAAAAAATACCTGATGTCATCAGATGATATTTCGAGGAAAATATACTGCGCCCCAATCGCAAGAATTTCATGATTACACGAATTAACGTGATAGAACATAAGAGGTTGCTTTCCGTATCTATTCGCTTTCGGTTATTTCGAATTTTAATTCGCTGAATAGTTAAATTTAGATCGCAAGTATTCAGGGATAACCTGCCCGCTACAGGACTTGGTAATATTGCAAAATTGAAAAATCAGCATATTTTGCTGCGTGGTTACAATAGTGCTGAAACAAATTCATGACTCCTGGGAAAAATCAAGGAGTAGCTCTATACCTTGACATAATAACGTTAATTGATTTGAAAATTTAATTCGAAAAGTTATTTTATTGAGATTGCATTTTGATTGTTGTTTTCAATGTCTGTAAGAAGTACCTGATGTCTTTAGCGGATATTTCGGGAAAAATATACTGCGCCCGAATCGCAAGAATCTCATGATTACACTAATTCACGTGATAGAATATAATAGGTTGATTTCTGTCTCTGTTCGCTTTCGGTTATTCAAATTTTCAATTCGCTGAATAGTTGAATTTAGATCGCAAGTATTTATGGATAACCTACCCGTTACAGGACTTGGTAATATTGCAAAATTGAAAAATCAGCATATTTGGCTGCGTGGTTATAATAGTGTTGAAACAAATTCATGACTCCTGGGAAAAATCAAGGAGTAGCTCTATACCTTGACATAAAAACGTTAATTGATTTGAAAATTTAATTCGAAAAGTTATTTTATTGAGATTGCATTTTGATTGTTGTTTTCAATGTCTGTAAGAAATACCTGATGTCTTTAGCGGATATTTCGGAAAAAATATACTGCGCCTTAATCGCAAGAATCTCATGATTACACGAATTCATGTGATAAAATATAAGAGGTTGATTTCTGTCTCCGTTCGCTTTCGGTTATTGAAAATTTTAATTCGCTGAATAGTTAAATTTAGATCGCAATCATTCATGGATAACCTGCTCGCTTCAGGACTTGGTAATATCGCAAACTTGAAAAATTAGCATATTTTGCTGCGTGGTTATAGAAGTGCTGACATAAATTCATGACTTCTGAGAAAAATCAGGTAATAGCTCTATACCTTGACATCATAACGTTAATTAATTAAAAAATTCAATTCGAAAAGTTATTTTATTGAGATTGCATTTTGATTGTTGTTTCCAATGTCTGTAAGAAATACCTGATGTCTTTGGCGGATATTTCGGAAAAATATACTGCGCCTCAATCGCAAGCATCTCATGATTACACTAATACACGTAATAGAATATAATAGGTTGATTTCTGTCTCTGTTCACTTTCGATTTTTTAAAATTTTAATTCGCTGAATAGTAAAATTCAGATCGCATGTATTCATGAATAACCTGCTCGCTGCAGGACTTGGTAATATTGCGAAATTGAAAAATCAGCATATTTTGCTGCGTGGTTATAAGAGTGCAGAAATGATCTCATGATTCCTGGAAAAAATTAAGGAATGGCTCTATATATAGACCTAATAACGTTAATTGATTCCAAAATTTAATTCAAAAAGTTATTCTATTGAGATTGCATTTTGATTGTCTTTTTCAATGTCTGTAAGAAATACTTGATGTCTTCAGATGATATTTCCTGAAAAATATACTGCGCTCCAATCGCAAGAATCTCATGATTACACGAATTCACGTGATAGAATATAATGGGTTGATTTCTGTCTCTGTTCACTTTCGGTTATTTAAAATTTTAATTGGCTGAATAGTTCAATTTAGATCGCATGTATTCATGGATAACCTGCTCGCTGCAGGACTGTGTAATATTGCGAAATTGAAATCAGCATATTTTGCTGCGTAGTTATAATAGTGCTAAGATGATCTCATGACTCCCAGGAAAAATCAAGAAATGGCTCTATATATTGACATAATGACGTTCATTGATTTGAAAATTCAATTCGAAAAGTTATTCGATTGAGATTGCATTTTGATTGTTGTTTTCAATGTCTGTAAGAAGTACCTGATGTCTTTAGCGGATATTTCGTGAAAAGTATACTGCGCCTCAATCGCAAGAATCTCATGATTACACGAATTCATGTAATAGAATATGAGAGGTTGATTTCTGTCTCTGTTCGCTTTCGGTTTTTTAAAATTTCAATTTGCTGAATAGTTTAATTAAGATCGCATGTATTCATAGATAACCTGCTCGCTGCAGGACTGGGTAATATTGCGCAATTGAAAAATATGCATATTTTGCTGCGTGGTTATAGAAGTGCTACAATGATCTCATGACTCCCGGGAAAAATCAAGGAATGGCTCTATATATTGACATAATAACGTTCATTGATTTGAAAATTCAATTCAAAAAGTTATTCGATTGAGATTGCATTTTGATTGTTGTTTTCAATGTCTGTAAAAAATACCAGATGTCATCAGATGATATTTCGAGGAAAATATACTGCGCCCGAATCGCAAGAATCTCATGATTACACGAATTCACGTGATAGAATATGAGAGGTTGATTTCTGTCTCTGTTCGCTTTCGGTTTTTTAAAATTTCAATTGGCTGAACAGTTCAATCTAGATCGCATGTATTCATGAATAACTTGCTCGCTGCAGGACTGGGTAATATTGTGAGATTAAAAAATCAGCGTATTTTGCTGCGTTGTTATAATAGTTCTGAAACAAATTCATGACTCCTGGGAAAAATCAAGCAGTAGCTCTATACCTTGACATAAAAACGTTAATTGATTTGAAAATTCAATTCGAAAAGTTATTTTATTGAGATTGCATTTTGATTGTTGTTTTCAATGTCTGTAAGAAATACCTGATGTCTTTAGCGGATATTTCGGGAAAAATATACTGCGCCTCGATCGCAAGAATCTCATGATTACACGAATTCATGTGATAAAATATAAGAGGTTGATTTCTTTCTCGGTTCGCTTTCGGTTATTGAAAATTTTAATTCGCTGAATAGTTAAATTTAGATCGCAAGTAGTTATGGATAACCTGCTCGCTACAGGACTTTATAATATTGCAAAATTGAGAAATTAGCATATTTTGTTGCGTGGTTATAAGAGTGCTGACATAAATTCATGACTTCTGGGAAAAATCAAGGAATACCTCTATACCTTGACATCATAACGTTAATTAATTAAAAAATTCAATTCGAAAAGTTATTTTATTGAGATTGCATTGTGATTGTTGTTTCCAATATCTGTAAGAAATACCTGATGTCTTTAGCGGATATTTCGGGAAAAATATACTGCGCCTCAATCGCAAGCATCTCATGATTACACTCATTCACGTGATAGAATATAATAGGTTGATTTCTGTCTCTGTTCGCTTTCGGTTTTTTAAAATTTTAATTCGCTGAATAGTAAAATTCAGATCGCATGTATTCATGAATAACCTGCTCGCTGCAGAAGTTGGTAATATTGCGAAATTGAAAAATCAGCATATTTTGCTGCGTGGTTATAAGAGTGCTAAAATGATCTCATGATTCCTGGAAAAAATTAAGGAATGGCTCTATATATAGACCTAATAACGTTAATTGATTCTAAAATTTAATTCGAAAAGTTATTCTATTGAGATTGCATTTTGATTGTCTTTTTCAATGTCTGTAAGAAATACCTGATGTCTTCAGATGATATTTCGGGAAAAATATACTGCGCTCCAATCGCAAGAATCTCATGATTACACGAATTCACGTGATAGAATATAATAGGTTAATTTTTGTCTCTTTTCGCTTTCGGTTTTTTTAAATTTTAATTGGCTGAATAGTTCAATTTAGATCGCATGTATTCATGGATAGCCTGCTCGCTGCAGGACTGTGTAATATTGCGAAATAGAAATCAGCATATTTTGCTGCGTGGTTATAGGAGTGCTAAAATGATCTAATGACTACCGGGAAAAATCAAGGAATGGCTCTATATATTGACATAATAACGTTCATTGATTTGAAAATTCAATTCGAAAAGTTATTCGATTGAGATTGCATTTTGATTGTTGTTTTTAATGTCTGTAAGACATACCTGATGTCTTTAGCGGATATTTCGGGAAAAATATACTGCGCCTTAATCGCAAGAATCTCATGATTACACTAATTCACGTGATAGAATATAATAGGTTGATTTCTGTCTCTGTTCGCTTTCGGTTTTTTAAAATTTCAATTCGCTGAATAGTTAAATTTAGATCGCATGTATTTATGGATAACCTGCTCGCTGCAGGACTTGGTAATATTGCGAAATAGAAAAATTAGCATATTTTGCTGCGTGGTTATAAGAGTGCTAAAATGATCTCATTACTCGTGGGAAAAATCAGGGAATGGCTCTCTATATTGACATAATAACGTTAATTGGTTTGAAAATTCAATTCGCTAAGTTATTCTATTGAGATCACATTTTGATTGTTGTTTTTAATGTCTCTAATAAATACCTGATGTCTTTGGAAGATATTTTAGGGAAATTATACTGCGCCTCAATCGTAAGAATCTGATGATTACACGAATTTCTTTGATAGAGTAGAATAGGTTGATTCTCGTTTCTGTTCGCTATTAGTAATGCATAATCTCGATCTCCTGGACGAAAAATTACGTTCGCAACTATCCCCGAATAATCTGCTTGCTACAGGACTATGTGATATTGCAAAATTAGAAAATGAGCATATTTTGCTGCGCGGTTATAAAGGTACTAAAATAAATTCATGACTTCTCGAAAATATCAAGGAATAGCTCTATATATTGACATTATAACGTTAATTGATTCGAAAATATAATTTGAAAAGTTATTCTATGGAGATTGCATTTCGATTGCTGTTTATAATGTCTCTAAAAAATACCTGATGTCTTTAGATGAAATTTTAGGGCAAGTATACTGCGCCTCAATCGCAAGAATCTAATGATCGCTCTTATTTCTTTGATAGACAAGAATAAGTTAGTTTCTGTATCTGTTCGCTGTCAGTAATTCATTATTCGGATTTGCTGGATGGAAAAATTCTGATCGCAATCATTCGCGGATTACCTGCTTGCTACAGGACTTGGTAATGTTGCAAAATTGGAAAGTAAGCATATTTTGCTGCGCGGTTATGAGAGTGCTAAAATAAATTGCTGACTCCTGGGAAAAATCAAGGAATGGCTCTATATATTGACATTATAACGTTAATTGATTAGAAAATTCAATTCGGAAAGTTATTCTTTTGAGATTGCATCTTGATTGTTGTTGTCAATGTCCCAAAAAAATTTTCTGATGTCTTCAGATGATATTTCGGGGAAATTATACTGCGCCTCAATCGCAAGAATCTGATGAACACTCTCATTTATCTGATAGACGAGAATAAGTTTATTTCTGTATCTGTTTGCTTTCAGTTATTCATTATTTCAATACGCTGGATAGAAAAATTCAGATCGCAATTATTCGCGTATAACCTGCTTGCTACAGGACTAGGTAATATTGCAAAATTGAAAAATGAGCGTTTTTTGCTGCGCGGTTAAAAGAGTGCTAAAATAAATTCATGACTCCAGGGAAAAATCTAGGAATAGCTCTTCATATTGACATTATAACGTTATATGATCTGAAAATTCAATTCGCTAAGTTATTCTAACGAGATCGCATTTTGATTGTTGTTTTTAATGTGTCTCATAAATACCTGATGTCTTTAGAAGATATTTTGGTGAAATTATACTGCGCCTCAATCGCAATAATCTGATGATTACACGAATTTCTTTGATAGAGTAGAATAGGTTGATTTCTGTTTCTGTTCGCTTTCAGGTTTTCATAATCTTAATTCGCTCGAAAAAAATATTTAGAAAACAGAATTTTTTCTAGACTGATATATTGTAAATTTTTCAGATTTTTAAAAAGCACAGAAGGCCTTAAAAACATATCATTTGTTTATAAAAAATTTGTTATATAATAATTAAAAAAATTTTTGCTAATGCAATTTTCAATGATTGTTTCGTGTCGAAAAAGTAGACAAATTTATTCAGTTTATTACAAAATAAAAGTTTTTTTATTAACATTTTCGGATTTCCAGAATTCAACAGCATTTATTCCATATTTTCGTAGTGCACAATTCGAGAAATGTCAGGCAATGATATTCTAAAATACACATACGTAATTGAAGTTCGTACAGTAAAATAAGTGTCAATTATGAATAATGATTTTATATTGTATAACTTTGTTTTTCGATAACATCGGAAGCTTAGAGTACATTCTTTAAAGCAAAAAAATTTTATTACTTTTAGGAAAATTCTGTAAAAAGTCTAATACACAATTACACACTGTTATAAAAATTTTCGTGAATTTTCCATAAAAGTATTGGAAGTTTTAAACAGGGGTTAGGAGCCGCTCTGTTAACAGATCCGATCCGGGTGCTTAACGAATTCGGATTTTTTAAACGTTGAAGGTCCGCTTCGCGGAGCTGATTCGTTAAGAGAATTTCGTGCTCCGATCCGATCCGGATTCTCTTAGTTTTAAAAAATCCGCTCCGCGGAGCGGATTCGTTAAGCGGATTTCGTTGGTCGGATCCGATCCGGATTCTCTAAGCGTTAAAAAATCCGCTCCGCGGAGCGGATTCGATAAGAGGATTTCCTTATCTGATCCGATCCGGATTCGTTAAGCGTCAAAAAATCCGCCCCGTATAGCGTATTTCATAAGTGGAACTAATATGAGTTTTAATCAAAGCGGTCTAAAAAGCCTCTATTTTTGCCCGCTTCGCGGGCAAAAATCGGCTTATACTCCCGCTATGATAAAAAAAATCGTTTGCACCATGGGAAGAAATTAATTTCTTACTCAGGTGGATATATCCCTCGCCTTCGGCTCGGGATATAATTCACACCTTCGTGAGAAATTTATTTTATTCTTAGATGCAAAATGTACTATTTTCTAAACTTGAAGAATCTTTTTCGCACAGCGGATTAAAAACGGCTTGGACGATGCAATGTCGACCAAGTAAGTATGAATTATCGGGCTATTCCCGAATTAAGCAAGAAATTATATTTATGTTAGTATTGACATAAAATAATATCCCAGTCAACGTAAAACCACCAAATTGGTTTCCATCGAGCTACCACAAGCCAACCATAACACTTCTTAAGGACTACCAGGAAGCTCCTGTAGGCCTCTCAAGTCCGCTATACGACATTTTCGACAGTGTTCTGGTAGTTACCTGGGGGCTCCCAGGTAACAACAAGGAGCAGTTTATTACTGTTCGAATATTTTATTTAATAAACTTTTTCGGATTCTTTTTTCTAAAAAGTTTTTTCCGAAATTTTGTTTCCCAAATGGTTTTTCAAAAAAATTGTTTTCCAAATTTTACAAATTTTTCCAGAAAAAAATTATTTTTGGATTATTTGTTTCCAGGTCGTTTTTGAAGATTTTGGAGTATAAAAAATGTGAATATTCCAAGGTGCCTTTAACTAGATTCTTATGAATGCACTTGAAACAAAGTTATAATGTATGAAATAATAAAATATTTCAAAAAAAGGTATCTCGAGAAATCAGAGCAAAAAATAGAATACAAAATTTAAATTCTAGGCTTGAATAACTTTTCAAATTTTAAGTTTTATAAAAAGTGGTAAAGGTCTTTCCGACTCGAAGTTGAATGAGGAATCTATGGTTTTTTTCATCTGTGACTTTGGGACACCCTGTATACAATATAAATGTTTAACAAGATTTAAAATTTTCATTAGGTCAAAATGTAAGCTTTTGCAATGTTTTTGTTTTTCATGCATTTTCGATATTGTCGTTTTTCAATGTCAGGGCCATATATCAAATTCAACTACAAATCTTGCTATTCGAATGTTTTTGATTGCTTTATTCAAAATCTCGAATGTTCTACAATTTTTAAGAAATGAAAGGCTGGAGCGAAGCGTGTAACGTCTTATACTACGTTCCGCTTTAGTCCCGGTTATTCTGCAAGTAGGCTAGAAATACAGCTACTTTCATGCCTGTGAGCAAGAAGCTGATTTAAGCGAAGACGAAGTTTTTAAAACGAGGCGAGACCGAGCTTAGAAAACGTCTGAGCGTAAATTGACGATTGTTTACAGACGCAAACGTAGTTTCTCATGTGTGAGGCTCTAAAAGTGCGATTTATCGTCACGCACAGGTGCAAAAAACACGATTTTAGTGCCTGAGACACGAACAATATTTATATTTCAATCATATGAGAAACTATCCTTACAATTTATTATTGACTAAATTCCAAACTCTTTAAGATATTTGTACTGTACGCTCATATATACATATATACAGGGTGTACCAAAATCCCCGTACCAAAACGAAACCTAATATTCCTTATTGAATTTCGAGTCGAAAAGTCCTTTTCCACTTCTCAAAAAACTCAAAAACGAAAAAGATATTCGAGAATAAAATCTAAAAAATCTGATCGGTTAAAACTTCTAACTTAAATATCTTTTTTGGTTTTGAGTTTTTTGAAAAGTGGCAGAGGATTTTTTGACTCCGAAAAATATGAAGAAAATTTAGGAAAGTTTGGTTCATGAATACGAGCCCCACTTGTCTAGAGAGCGCATTTATTGTTTAAACTTTAGGCTTGAATAACTTTGTTAATTTTGAATTTTATGAAAAGTGGTAAAGGACTTTTCGACTCAAAATTCAATAAGGAATATTGGGTTTCTTTTTGGTTCGGGGATTTTGGTGCACCCTGTATACGGAATATTATATCAAATATATTATACATCATAAAATAGTGTAAATCTATTGTTTTCGTAAAAAGAAATTCAGAATTTTCAAACTTGCGGGAGCGCGCAAACGTTGCCGTATCTATACGTGTTTCAATTGTTTCAACCTGCCTCCAGCATGCAGAAACTTGGCAATGTCGCCTCCACGAGCAACGCAACGACACAAGGCCGTACGCACATAAAATGCTGTATTCCTTTTTAGCTCTGATTTCTCGAGATGCCTTTTTTTAAAATATTTTATAATTTCATAAATTATAACTTTGTTTTAGGTGCATTCATTAGAATCTAGATAGAGGTACTTTGAAATGTTAAAATTTTTTTTACTCCAAGATCTTCGAAAACGATGTAGGAAAAAATAATCTCGAAATAAATTTTTTTTTAAAAAATTTGTAAAACTTGAAAATAAAATTTTTTTGGAGGACAATTTTGGAAACGAAATTTCGGGAAAAACTTTCTAGAAAAATGAATGCGAAAAAAATTTTTTATTAAAAATTTAAACAATAAACAACTACTCCTTGTAGTTACCTGGCAGCCCAAGATCTCGTGTGAAGAACTCGTTCTAAATCGGCCGTTTTTGCACCTAGCTACACAATATACTATTATACAAAGTAAAATATCTATCTATTGACTCATAATGATAAGAAATTCATAATTGACATTCCTGTACCGGAAAGAGAAACTTAAAACTGAAAAGTTTTACCAGATATATCCTGCAAAGTTGTTCTAGACATATCAAGTACGCTACTTATCAAATACGCTACGCGGAGCGGATTTTTTAACGCTTAGAGAATCCGGGTCGGATCGGAGCACGAAATTCTCTTAACGAATCCGCTCCACGGATCGGATTTTTTAACACTTTGAGAATCCGGATCGGATCCGACCAACGAAATCCGCTTAACGAAACCGCTCCGCGGAGCGGATTTTTTAAAACTCAAAGAATCCGGATCGGATCGGAGCACGAAATTCTCTTAACGAATCCGCTCCGCGGATCGGATTCTTTGACGTTTAGAGAAGCTGGATCGGATTCAGTCAATTGAATCCACTTGCTTAAAAAATCCGGAGCAGTTAAGCTCCCGGATCGTATCATTTAAGGGGTTATATACCTTTTTCAGGCTCAAAAAATCGAAAAAAATTTTATGATTTTTTTTTGATGTACCAGGTGTACTCCTAATTAATTTCCGGTTTTTTTGCAAATAAAACACATAATTCCGAAAAAATCGTAACCTTTATTTTATTCAAAGTATTTTCCATCGCTTTCTACACATTTTTCCCACCTTTCTGGTAAATTGTGGATACCACGCCAGTAAAAATCATTGCCTCTGGAGGTGAACCACTCGGTGAGCCATCTTCGTACATTTTCGTACGAGTCGAAGTGCTGCTCAGAAAGGGCATGGCCCAACGAGGCAAAGAGGTGGTAGTCGGATGGCGCCAGGTCTGGTGAGTAAGCCGCATGATCAAGCACTTCCCACTTGAGCCTTTCCAGCGTGTCACGAACGACTTTCGACTTACGCGACGGCGCATTGTCGTGGAGCAAAATCACCTTCTTCTGTCGTTGTTGATATTCTGGTCGGTTTTCCACAATGGCTCGGCTCAAATCTTTCATTTGCTGTTTGTAGCGAACGGCATTCACAGTTTCACCAGGTTTCAGCAGTTCAAAGTATATAACACCGGACTGGTCCCGCCACACACACAGCATGACCTTCCGACCGTAACGATTTGGCCGTGCCGTCGATGTCGATGCTTCACCTGGACTCACCCACGATTTGTTGCGCTTAGGGTTCTCCAGGAAAATCCACTTTTCATCACCAGTAACAATACGATGCAGGAAAGACTTTCCTTTGTATCGTTGAAGCAGCATTTCACAGGTCACTTTTCGATTCTCCATTTGTCTCTCGGTCAGTTCATGGGGCACCCTCTTTCCACGTTTCTGAATTTTTCCCATGGCTCGCAGACGTTTGGAAATTGCTTGCTGTTGAACTCCCAACGCATCTGCAAGCTGTCGTTGCGTTTGCGTGTTGTCTTCATCTAATAATGCTTGCAATTCGGCGTCATCGATCGATTTTCGCTTGCCGGAGCGTGCGGCGTCGTTCAGGTCGAAATCTCCATTTTTGAACTGTCGAAACCACGTTTCACATGTTCGAAGTGTTAATGCACGATCACCATAAACTTCCACAAGCGCACAGTGGCTCTCGGACACTTTATTCCCCTGATTGAACATGAAAAGCAATGCATGGCGCATATGCTCAAAATTCGGTACAAAATTCGACATTTTTGCAGCGCAATAAAAACTTACTGGAAGATTTTTTCGAGAAAATGTCAACGCAGTTCAAGCACTCGATATGACTGAACAAAATGACATATGGTATCTGTTACTAACAGCGGTACAAAACAGAACGCCATCCATTGAAAAAACCGGAAATTACTTAGAAGTACACCTGGTACATACTTTCAACAATTTTTCTGAAAAATTTTTTAGAGATCGGGGCACTAGAACCTAAGATACAGCCGTTCATAGCACGCGGTGTACGGAACTCAAGTACCTTGCTGCAACGTTCCGTAATCGGGACCATCGCTTATCTCTATAGACCGGTTTTCCTCGATTTTCTTATCTCGGGGGAGGAAACCTATTCTTTTCATAGATTAAAGAAATGCCTTTTCTATTTTTGGTAACCTGCAGCAGTTGAATTTCAGCTTTCAAGCATGAACTCAGCACAAAAAGTTACGCGAGTTTCTCGGTCCGAAAAAAAAAATCAAAAATCGCGGAATAAAAAAAGGAAACAATATTTTAATCCGAAGACGGACATTATCAATAAAAAACGTTTTTGTGCGTCTCGAAAAAAAATTCAGTCCGGTGATGAGTTCGGTGTGCCAGTTGATCATTCGGTTGAATATCGAATCATAAATTTTATACTCGTGTTTACTACTCTCTCTCGGTATGTAGAGTGCAAAACTTGCGAAAGTGACGTGGAGTTCGTGCCTATAGAAACACGAGGACTCGGATTCAAAATTGATATGATTTGTGAAAAGTGTGAAAATCGAAAAATCGAGAGTTCCGCGGTCATCAATCATACATACGAAATAAACAGACGGTTCATACTGACGATGCGATTGCTGGGACTAGGTGCAGCGGGCTGTGCAAAATTCTGTGGTCTCATGGATATGCCACAATTTTTGAAGCAAAAATCTTACGATTCAATTTTGAAATACATCCTGTCAGCTACAAAAGAAGTCTTTAATCAATTTACAAAACGTGCAGTGCATCAAGAAGTTGAAATAAATGAAGGATTGAACAAAAAACATTTGACGGTGTCTGGCGATGGTACGTGGAAAAAACGCGGATTTTCTTCGTTATATGGAGTTTCATCTCTGATTGGATACTACACAGGCAAGATCGTCGACGTCATAGTGAAGAGTGCGTACTGTAAATTATGCCGAAGTTGGACTGGAAAAGAAGATTCTGTCGAGTTTCAAGAATGGAAAGATCATCAACCTGATTGCACAGCAAATCACTCAGGATCATCCGGGAAAATGGAAGTCGATGCCACCCTAGAAATGTTTAAACGGTCTGAAACTTTGCACGATGTGAAATATGCAAATTATATCGGAGATGGTGATTCTAAAACGTACAGTGCGATAAAAAATGCGGATCCATATGAAAATCTGATCGTTAAAAAGAAAGAATGCATTGGCCATGTGCAAAAAAGAATGGGCACTCGATTGCGTAACGTAAAAAAAGCGAAAAATGGACTGGGAGGTAGAGGAAAGTTGACTGGGAAAATGATCGATAAGTTGACTGTCTACTACGGTTTGGCAATACGCCGCAATCCTGATTTAGCTGAAAAAATGGAAAATGACATATGGGCAACATATTATCACTACAGTTCAACAGACCAACTTCCACAACACAGCAAGTGTCCAGCCGGCGAAGACTTTTGGTGCGAGTGGCAGAGAGCCGTATCTGCGCTTTCCAGCAAAAGAATGAAAAAAAAAACCAGGTTCCTGAGTTCGTCCACTCTTATCAGCCTCTGCCCGAAGATGTGTTGACAGCTGTCAAGCCAATTTATGAAGATTTATCCAAAGAAGATTTGCTTGAGAGATGTGTTGGAGGATTCACTCAAAACAGCAACGAGAGTTTCAATCAACTTATATGGAAAATCAGCCCAAAACATCTTCCCGGAGGTGTAGTTCCAGTCGAAATCGCAGCTTATGCATCTGCCTGCATTTTTAACGAAGGACATCATGCGGTTTTGAAGATTTTCGAAGCTTTGGAGGTGCCTTGCGGGAGTCGCGTTCATCAGTTCGTCGCGGAAGAGGACGAAAAGCGTGTTTCGATTGGGGATCAGCGCGCGGAAGATGCAACGAGAGAAGGGAAAATGGCTCGTAGACAACATCAAATCGACATCCTCGAGGCTGCTACGAGTGCAGAAGGAAATCTTTATGGCCCTGGTGTGGATGATTCTATGTGAGTACGAATTATTTCATTCCATGACTACCTAATGTCCACCTAAAACTTTAAACGCGATTATCTCGGAATCGCATTTTTGAGAAAAGGTCATTGCGGTGAGCACGATATCTCGGTAACCACTACATCGATCGATTTGAAATTTTGGGGGATTGTTTGTAGATACAATAGCTGATGACGGATGGGACGGTGGGAAGACTTTTTCAAACTTTTCTAGGATGTCATATTTTTTTTTTTTTATTAAGAATATTCTCAGAAAAATAAAATTTATAGAAACCGCATCTCCCACACGTGTAGTATTTCCGGTCTTAAAACCGCAAACAACGGATGTCCGGGATATACGGTTTTATGAACAAAATGTACTCCAATACATTTTCTCATAAAACCGCATCTCTCGGACGTTCGGCGTTTTCGGTTTTAAAACCGCAAAACACCCCATGTCCGGGATATACGGCTTCTTCGAAAAAACATACTGCAATTTAACCCTGTGGGACTGTGGGACGGTGGGAAGGCTTTTACAAACTTTTTTGGGAGATTCCTGATGCTGCATTTTTTTTTTTTTTTTTTTTTTCTGAACTGCTGTGGGACTGTGGGACGGTGGGAAGGCTTTTTCAAACTTTTCTAGGATTTCATATTTTTTTTTTTTTTTTTTTTTTTATTAAGAATATTCTCAGAAAAATAAATTTTATAGAAACCGCATCTCCCACACGTGTAGTATTTCCGGTCTTAAAACCGCAAACAACGGATGTCCGGAATATACGGTTTTATGAACAAAATGTACTCTAATACATTTTCTCATAAAACCGCATCTCTCGTACGTTCGGCGTTTTCGGCTTTTTCTCTTGAAATTGTATACCTTGTACATATACCGTAAAAAAAAAAAAATGCTGGTTCAGCAATCCCCCCCCCCCCCAAAAAAATAAAAAAAATTTTTTTTTGCACCTGAAAATATGTTATTATTATTTTTAGTGACACCGCTTTTGTAAATTACGAAAAAAATGTGGAATACATCAAAATGGGTACGTGGATCGAACCCAAATTCGTCTCTAGTGTACTACAGTATGCTGTCAGAGGTACAAACATTGAGGTCACGAAGGAGGCAGTGGATAAAATGTATAAGTACTTCCATGCAACCGTTGTTGACAAGATCCAAAATCCAAAAAAAAAAGATAAAAATGAAGAAGATGCAACTGATCGGTCAGAAAAAAATATAGAAAATGAAAAAGGTGAAAAAACTGACAAGACAAAAGAAACAGAAAAAAAAGAAAGGCGTGAAAAAATTGAGAAGCCAAAAAAAACAAAAAAAAAATGAAAAAGGCGAGGACATTGAGACGAGTGATGAGAGTATCATCGAGTCAGATGACAACGACGAAGAAGAGATGAGGCCGATGAGCACAATTTGATAAATAGACTTCATATATTGTTGATGTGATGCTGTATATTAATATTTACAAACCTACTCTTTCTCTTATAATAGAGCAATCGAACATGAAAAATTACCAACAACCGCCGTTCCTGGACCATCCGCTACGGGACATTCAAATTCCCAATTTTTGGAAAATGAGTACGTCTAAATATTTTAAATATAGTTTTATTGCATAGCATTATATATGTAACATATTTATACATACATATCTATTGCATACATCTATCTATATATATATATATATACCCAAAAGCGTATACAATTTTTCCTTTCCAAACCGCATCTCCCGGACGTTCAGCGTTTCTGGTTTTGAAACCACAAACACCCTCCATCCAAGATATACGGTTTTTTTTCAAAAATATACCTATTACATATACAATATATATCTCTCTAAAAACCGCATCTCCTGGAGGTATGGTCTTTTCGGTTATAAAACGGCAATTAGTCTCAATCCGGAGTATACGGTTTTCATAAAAAATAAATACAAAAGAATATACAATATTTTTCCAAACCGCATCTCCCGGACGTTCAGCGTTTCCGGTTTTAAAACCACAAACCCTCCATCCAAGATATTAATATTTACAAACCTACTCTTTTTCTTATAATAGAGCAATCGAACAAGAAAAATTACCAGCAACCGCCGTTCCTGGACCATCCACTACGGAACATTTAAATTCCTAATTTTTGGAAACTGAGTACGTCTAAATATTTTAAATATAGTTTTATTGCATAGCATTAAATATGTAACATATTTATACATACATATCTATTGCATACATCTATCTATATATATTATATATTATATATATATATATGTGTATATATATATATATATATATATATATATATATATATATATATATATATATATATAAATGTATATATGTATGTATCTATGTATATTATATTTGTAGATCTGAAAAATCGCCTGCCATTGTTGCTGAAACCTCTAGTTCCAAAAATTCGGAGGAACAACTCACTACAGCAACTGATGTCTTGGAGAGTTTCGATGACTCAATTGATAGGTATCGTAATTATTTTATCTTGTGTACCTTAAATCGAAAATATCTTTACAAAGATTTACGAAAAGTTGAAAATTTTATTTAATAGAAATGTACTTCATGTATATATAAATAACTATTTATATATATATGTTTGATGGGGTTTATGAGGACAGGCTCAGAATGTTACGAAAATGAAAACATATGTAAATGACAAGGTTTCTAATCGTCTCGGCAAAAAAATTTGCCTCAATTCCGATTATGTTTTATATATAAGCAAAATTTGTTAATGAAGTGGTATTTAGGGACATGATCTACAATATGTCTATATAAGCGAGATTCATTCATAGCATTGGTTTTTAGTACTTTTTCTCAGAATTATTGACTTTCTAAAGTATAATATTCATCAAAACAATGTAATTCTACCTATTTGCGCATTCTTCAGAGAACGTCCTCATATACCACGACATTCACAAATTTTGCTTTGATTTTCATAAAAATCGAAGTGAAAGCGAATTAATATGTTGAAATGATTTGAAACAAAGTCTGAACATATTTACATATTTTCACAGAGTCCTGTAAAAAATATTAATGTAAAACAGACTTTGTTTGTGAATGCGAATACTGGTATATCTGAAGCATCATTTTATATAACGTGAGTATTATTGAAGATTTTCAAGATATTTTATCGTACTATGAATGACACGTTGATAGTTAAAATTTATTAAAATTTATTGTGTCTAAATGTGGACTTAGTTTCTGAAATACATTGAATGATATAGGGTAGACATCAGTGATCTTATTTCATAGGTTTTGAAGTAATTTTCAGCAGATATAATAAATTCCAAGTTTATATTTTACGTTCATACTAATGTTGAAGTTTGAAGATACGGACTGATTTCATTTGACAAAATTTCGAAATGATATTAAAGTTTTATCAAAAGTGATAATAAAATAAAAAAAATATAGGTATGTTTGAAAAGACGTTTTTATGTTTAATGATTAGCAAAAGTATAAAGGAAAATCCGTAAATGGCATTGTATATGACGACGTTCTTTATACAATTATCAAATAAGCCAAATTTGTAAATGAAGTGGCATTTAAGGACATTATGTATATTATATCCATAAAATGAAAACTCTTGAATAGTGTTATATTTGAGGACTTCTTTTTGTGGAAATTTCGAGAGGTCCAAAAAACTGTTATCGACGTAATGTAATTTGCTAATCTCGTTCTTTTGATATCCTTTTTCTAACGTCTTTAAATACCACGCCAATTACAAATTCTGCTAAAGTGTTTACATTAATCAAAATAAATGTGCATTATGATTCTAAGATGATTAAAAACGTTGTCATGCACATATTGTTTTATTTCAAAGAGTTGTGTCCTAAATATGAATGTAATAGACACTCTCTAGATGTGAGGACTGGTGTTTTTAAAGACACTTTTATATATATCATGGGTGATATTTAGAATTTCATAGATACTTAAATAGTAAAAAACATATTCATAACCATTGTTCATTGAACTTAATTGAAAATTAAAAAGTAGATTCGTTTTCCGAAATACTCTGTACCACAAAGCAATGGATATGATTGGACTAACAATATTAGATGTTCAGTAAACTTTTGCATAGTATATGTATACTGAGCAAACTTTCAAAACTTTCGAAACTTTCAAAATCATGTCGCTAACAACCTCTCTTGACATCAAAAACTTCCTGACACAGTCCTTAAAAACCCATACTGTCCTCGAAAATACCGCTGAACGTCGTAATGTGTCCTCATATACGCCAGTATACATGCTGTCTAGTAAAGTATTCAAATACAGGCCCAGAATGCTCTAATTATGTAAATATTTGTGCATGACAGGGTTTAAATGTTCTCATTAAACAATATGCCTGAGTTTTGATTATTTTCAATAAGTAAGCGAAATTTCCAAACGACGTTTCAACATTTATTTGACTCGGAAAAAGTTGAAATTTACTACGTGAAGCTAGCAAATTAAACTGTGAAGAAAAATTCAAGAGCTAAATTTGTAAAAACGCTTCTCAAAGTGACAAACAATTGAAAGATGAATTCTTTCATGAACCTTGAACTTGTAAGGCTCCATAATTGTAAGTAAAAATTTTTGCAAAATCATATTTTTCCTAAATTGGTGTTCTTTATCGAAGTCATCGAAAAAAATTTGTCAAACTTCTCAAACGGTACTTCCAGTAATGCAAACGTAACGTATATAATTTTTTGTTACAACCTGTGTGAAAACTAATTGTGCGTTTAAAATGATATTGTTCGAGTTTTACAAGCAATAGATCATTTTTCCAATATTATTTTTTTAACTTAATATCATTTATCATTTTTCCTCTGTTTCACCTTTACATCACTTCAATATCTGAATTCGCTTTAACTGGTAAACACGATTGAGCTTATCCATACTCAAGTAAGTACTTTCAACACGAGACGAAAGGACTCGCAGAATTGAGGAACGGGTGCATTGTCTGAATCTAAAATACGATGAAAATTTTTTATATCCGTCTCTAGCGCATTTGAGACAATGAAAATTATAACAATATCAAGAGTTAGAACAAAAACTAGCAACAGCACTAAACAGGACAGCCAAATTGTCCTAAAATATTGATGGCTTGAGGCAGAGCCGTAAAAATGATATTCAAAGATAGCAGTGCTTCAAGATCATGCCTCTAAAAACCTCTCTTGACATCAGAAACTTCCTCAAACAGTCCTCGAAAACTTATTCTGTCCTCGAAAACACCGCTGAACGTCACAAAGTGTCCTCATATACGCCAGCATACATGCTGTAGAGTGAAGTATTTAGTATTTAAGTTGGATTTAGAAACTAAGGTTTGACAGAATAAAAAAAAGAAGAGAACTATTTTTTAACCCCATTATTCGCTTTTAAGGCGGAAAAACAGTAACACTATCGAGCGTTTGAACAAATATTAGCAACATCTTAAAACAAAACAGCCGAACTTCTCGAATTTTGATGGTCAAGGGCAGAGCGATGAAAATTATATTTATATATAGTGGTAATTCAAGAACATGTCCCCGAAAACTACTCTTGACATCAGAAACTTCCTGACACAGTCCTCAAAGACCTATTCTGTCCTCGAAAATACCGCTGAACGTCATAATGTGTCCTCATATACGCCAGTATACATGCTGTCTAGTAAAGTATTCAAATGCAGGCCCAGAATGCTCTAATTATGTAAATATTTGAGCATGACAGGGTTTAAATGTTCTCATTAAACAATATGCCTGAGTTTTGATTATTTTCAATAAGTAAGCGAAATTTCCAAACGACGTTTCAACATTCATTTGACTCGGAAAAAGTTGAAATTTACTACATAAAGCTAGCAAATTAAACTGTGAGGAAAAATTCAAGAGCTAAATTTGTAAAAACGCTTCTCAAAGTGACAAACAATTGAAAGATGAATTCTTTCATGAACCTTGAACTTGTAAGGCTCCATAATTGTAAGTAAAAATTTTTGCAAAATCATATTTTTCCTAAATTGGTGTTCTTTATCGAAGTCATCGAAAAAAATTTGTCAAACTTCTCAAACGGTACTTCCAGTAATGCAAACGTAACGTATATAATTTTTTGTTACAACCTGTGTGAAAACTAATTGTGCGTTTAAAATGATATTGTTCGAGTTTTACAAGCAATAGATCATTTTTCCAATATTATTTTTTTAACTTAATATCATTTATCATTTTTCCTCTGTTCCACCTTTACATCACTTCAATATCTGAATTCGCTTTAACTGGTAAACACGATTGAGCTTATCCATACTCAAGTAAGTACTTTCAACACGAGACGAAAGGACTCGCAGAATTGAGGAACGGGTGCATTGTCTGAATCTAAAATACGATGAAAATTTTTTATATCCGTCTCTAGCGCATTTGAGACAATGAAAATTATAACAATATCAAGAGTTAGAACAAAAACTAGCAACAGCACTAAACAGGACAGCCAAATTGTCCTAAAATATTGATGGCTTGAGGCAGAGCCGTAAAAATGATATTCAAAGATAGCAGTGCTTCAAGATCATGCCTCTAAAAACCTCTCTTGACATCAGAAACTTCCTCAAACAGTCCTCGAAAACTTATTCTGTCCTCGAAAACACCGCTGAACGTCACAAAGTGTCCTCATATACGCCAGCATACATGCTGTAGAGTGAAGTATTTAGTATTTAAGTTGGATTTAGAAACTAAGGTTTGACAGAATAAAAAAAAGAAGAGAACTATTTTTTAACCCCATTATTCGCTTTTAAGGCGGAAAAACAGTAACACTATCGAGCGTTTGAACAAATATTAGCAACATCTTAAAACAAAACAGCCGAACTTCTCGAATTTTGATGGTCAAGGGCAGAGCGATGAAAATTATATTTATATATAGTGGTAATTCAAGAACATGTCCCCGAAAACTACTCTTGACATCAGAAACTTCCTGACACAGTCCTCAAAGACCTATTCTGTCCTCGAAAATACCGCTGAACGTCATAATGTGTCCTCATATACGCCAGTATACATGCTGTCTAGTAAAGTATTCAAATGCAGGCCCAGAATGCTCTAATTATGTAAATATTTGAGCATGACAGGGTTTAAATGTTCTCATTAAACAATATGCCTGAGTTTTGATTATTTTCAATAAGTAAGCGAAATTTCCAAACGACGTTTCAACATTCATTTGACTCGGAAAAAGTTGAAATTTACTACATAAAGCTAGCAAATTAAACTGTGAGGAAAAATTCAAGAGCTAAATTTGTAAAAACGCTTCTCAAAGTGACAAACAATTGAAAGATGAATTCTTTCATGAACCTTGAACTTGTAAGGCTCCATAATTGTCAGTGAATATTTTTGCAAAATCATATTTTTCCTAAATTGATGTTCTTTATCGAAGTCATCGAAAAAAATTTGTCAAACTTCTCAAACGGTACTTCCAGTAATGCAAACGTAACGTATACAATTTTTTGTTACAACCTGTGTGAAAACTAATTGTGCGTTTAAAATGATATTGTTCGAGTTTTACAAGCAATAGATCATTTTTCCAATATTATTTTTTTAACTTAATATCATTCATCATTTTTCCTCTGTTCCACCTTTACATCACTTCAACATCTGAATTCGCTTTAACTGTTAAGCACGATTGAGCTCATCCATACTCTAGTTCCTACATCCAACACGCATCGTTCTGTCCTTGTTTTTTCTTTCTAACAAATCATAATAGAACGAGAGGAAAGGACTCGTTGAATTGAGTAACGAGTTTATTGCCTGAATCTAAAATACGAGGAAAACTTTTTAACATCCGTATCTAGCGCATTCAAGACAATGGAAATTACAACGCTATCAAGAGTTCGAACAAAAACTAGCAACAACACTAAACAGGACAGCCAAACTGTCTTAAAATCTTGATGGCTTGTGGCAGAGCCGTGAAAATGATATTCAAAGATAGCGGTGCTTCAAGATCATGCCTCTAAAAACCTCTCTTGACAGCAGAAACTTCCTCAAAGAGTCCTCAAAAACCCATTCTGTCCTCGAAATCACCGCTGAACGTCAGAATGTGTCCTCATATACGCCAGCATACATGCCGTCTAGTGGGGTATTCGAATAGAGGCATACAATGCTCTGAGTATGAAAATAACGGTAAATGACAGTGTTAAAATCTTCTCATTAAACGATTAGCCTGAGTTTTGATTATTCTCAATAAGTAAACGGAATTCCAAAACGAAGTTTTTTTGTTTACTTGACTATAAAAAAGTCTTAATTGACTACTTGAAGTTAGCGTAGTAAATCGTAAAGAAAACATGAAGAGCGAAATTCTTAAAAACGCTTGCCAAAGTTACAAACAATAAAAAGATAAATACTTCGATCGAGCCCAAAATTAACGGCTCCAGAAATGTCAGTAAATATTTTTTTAAACTCATATTCATCCTAAATTGATATTATTTCTCGATAGGTCCGAAAAACACTTGTTGAACTTCTCTAACGGAACTTTAAGTAATGCATACGTAACGAATAAGAAATTTCGTTCAACACTGTGTAAAAAAAAATTGTGCGTTTAAGATGATATTCCTAGTGTTTTACAAACTAAGAATTTTTTTTTTTTCTATTTTCTCTACCTACTACCGTTCATCATTTTTCTTCTATTGAACCTTAAAATTACTTCAATACCGAAATTCGCGCTTACTGTTAAACTCGATTGAGCTTATACACACACTAGTTACTACATTCAATAAGCATGGTTCTGTCCTTTTTTTTTTTTTTTTTTCTATCAACGAATCATAATAGAACGAGACGAAAGGAATTGCTTGATTTAGGAAAGAGTGAATCGTTTGAATCGACAATACGAAAAAATAAACTTTTCATTAACCTTATAATTCGCTTTCAAGACATTTAAAATTCTAACACTATCGAGCGTTTGAACCAATACTCGAAACACCTTCGAGCAAAAAAGCTGAACTATCTTGAAATCTTGATGGTCAAGGGCAGATCCGTGGTAATACTTATAAAAGATAGTAGTGCTTTCAAGATCATGTCTCTAAAAACCTCTCTTGAATTCAGAATCTTTCTGGCACAGTCCTCAAAAACCCATTTTGTCCTCAAAAACACCGCTTAACGTCAAAAGGTGTCCTCATATACTCCAGCATACATTCTGTCTAGTAGAGTATTCAAATACAAGCCGACAATGCTCTGATTATGAGGATATTTGTGCATGTCAGGGTGAAAATCTACTCTTGAAATAATTAGCCTGAGTTTCGATTATTTTTATTTAGTCAGCGAATTTCCAAACGTCTTCGTAACATTTACTTGACTCTTAAATAGTTGAAATAGTAGAGTATTCAAATACATGCCGACAATGCTACGATAAAGAAAATACTTTTGCATGACCGTAGTTTAATCATCTCATGAAATAGTTAGCCTGAGTTTTGACTATTTTTAATATAGAAGCAAAATTGCGAGCAGCTTGTTATTTGACGACATTTTCTATATAATTATTTAATTATAACAAAAATTCCAGTAATAGCGGTATTCTTGGACATTTCCGAAACAATGTTTGTGTGAGCAAAATTTGTAAATAAATTGTCATTCGATGACACGTTCTATACAATATGTAGTAGGTGAAATTCGTAAATGCTGTTGTATTTTCAGACTTGCCTTTTCCTTTAAAATTTGCCATACTATGGAAAAAAAACTTTTGATACAACGCACTATACAATTTTCTATTAGAAGGTGTGGATAGAAATTGAGGAAGTCGAATATTGCATCAGGTGATATTCCGTCGCTGTATCCCAAAGTATTATACTAACGGTATCCGGCGTTTTTGAATCATATACGAAAGTATCGTTTGATTATGCATACAATTCCACGCCTGTTTCAATTTTTTCGAAATGTAACAATTTAGAGTATGAAAAAACTACCAGAGTTTAGTGTAAAACTAAAAAATCTTAAAAACTAGATTTTATAACAAAGAGAATTTCGGACACACTGAGAGTGGAGATCGCTACCGTAACAATCAGATCCTTGTGGCAGCGCTAGTGTATGCTGAATTCCACGATTTCAAGAGATTCTGGTATTCACTATCTTGTATCGTTACGTCAACGATACACGTATGCGTACCGTATATCGCTGTATGAAGTATATCGTTTACCTCCCAGAAGAATCTGTATTGTTACTATGACTGTTCAGATTCCTCGTGCAACAATCTGTATCGGTCTCGCAAGCATACGCCACGATCTTTCTCAGAGCGATGAGATTTTACCTCATGTAGATAAAGGTATGCTTGAAGTAACAATACGTATCCTTATTGTAGTAATCCCGTGTACAATCAACGTGTATCGCGATCACCATTTCTCAGTGCGCGCTGTCAGTGATGGAAAAACTGCGGAAATACCGGAAAAGTCCTGGAAGGAACTCGGAATTGTCGTAATTGGCGCACCTGTCAAACAATATGCGTACACACGCACACACTCAAGCACACACAATGATTGACTCGTAGGCATGAGGCAATCAGCGATTTACTTTTCTCATTTACTTGCCATGATGTTTTCCGCTTGAAAGCACATAGTATTCGAGTCTCATATTGTTGGGTGCTTCACGGAAATCTGGCGTGCGCCATGTAAGCAAAGTAAGCCGTGTAAGCTCACGTGACTGACTTCGCTCACGCGGATTGGGCGACGCCTACGCAGATTGGGCGAATCGAGTCAAGTGAGCTTACACGGCTTACTTTGCTTACACAAAGTATGCCAGATTTCCGTGAGGAGTATTACTGTAAATTTTTTATGAATTTTAAAAATACTTGATTGTGTACTGCATAAGAAAAAATTTCGCCCTGTCCGGTTCGCTTAAAACAAAGCTGTCATTCGAAAGCAAATTTCACCAGTTTACGTCGTTTTAAGTCAATTACGGAAATATTATTTGTTTCTTCCTACGAGTCCCCGCCAGTGCGAATTTTCTGACAAAATTATCAGCATTGATTAGGCTTGCGACGTTCGAAAGGATTTTGGCGAAAATATTTGACGTGTTACTGATGCAGTGGGCATTTTGAAATAGCAGTGAATCGAGGAGAAACGAAGCACATCAGATAGGGAGATGTGGAGCATGGCAGAAATGGAATAGGTCTACCTTAAACTGTATGTTTAATGCGTATGACGCATCATTTCTGAAAAATTTGAATGTTTAGTGCAATGCAAAGGAAATGCACCAAGGACGTTAGCTCTATTGAGCTAACTCCTGCCAATAAATCCAATCGAGGTCACGAGCTAAGAAAAAAAAACTATAGTGACTTCGCCAGAATATGTGGTCATTTAACGCCAGAAAACTGAATGAAATCGAGTCGAAGAAGCTGAAAAATATTGAGAGATAATAGAAAAAACAAATAAAATATCGATAGCAAAGTTAATTCATCGCACTGCAAATGAAAACTGACTCTGAAGAAAACTTTTGCTTTTACTGCAAAAGTGCCATGCATGAAAAAATTGACCAAAATCAACGCTATTCATTGCAATGAACTAGACAAAGCAGTCTGTTTAAAGTTTGCTCATGTATTGTACGTTGGTTTTACTTGCATCCATTAGAATAGGAATGATTGAGCAGTTTGCATATATTTACATTTCAACTTTATATTTTGCTTTTTTTTCCATTTCCTTCACTATCATAGACAATGGTTAAAATGATCCATAATTTCTTTAGATTATTATAAAAAATTTTTGCCGAAAATTCAATTTACTGCAATTTCTAGCCGTGCTTCAGAACTCCCCACGATTTTCGAAAACTTTAAAAACCAGTTTATTGGGCCAACAAGTAAAAATAGTCGATGGTTTTTGATTTCATTAAAATCTTTCATCTAGGAATTGTATTCTGAGATGCACTAGAAACTGTATTCAAAAAAGAGCGGAAAAAAATGATTGTCATGGTAGTTCTGACCCCTGAAAAAAGTGTGCTTCATCACTCGCCTCTTTCCACTACCTCACTAGATAGAATGTATGCTAGAGTATATGAGGACACATTCTGACGTTTGGCAGTGTTTTCGAGGACAGAATGGGTTTTTGAGGACTGTGTCAGTAAGTTTCTGATATCAAGAGAGGTTTTTGAAGACATGATCCTAAGATCATAACTATACTTAAATATTCTTTATTCAAAGTTCCAGTGCGCCTCTCACTAACCGAAAGAAAAAAATAAAAATAGCGTTCACCGCTGACCTCTGTATATAGGAATTTCACGTTTTTACTGGTCCTGACTTTGGTAAAACCTTGATTATGCTAACACATACGTTACTTCATGACATTCGAAACTTTAAAATCGATCAAGCCATTAATTTGCATCAAATTTCGTTGTAGATCATTGATAAATTGTGTTTAAGCAAATAGGAAATGGGGTTTAAGGCTCGGTTCGGCACGAGCAGAGGCGTGCTACATTCGGAATGATATTGGGGCCTGGGAGGAGTCCAGAGTTGCGTGGGGGCAGAAGCTCGGGAGCTCTCGCAACGAGCGTTTTGTACGTGGTGACGATATTGGCGCGTTTTCTGTTTTACGTGTTTTTTGTTTGTACCCTATCAGGCAGAGGACAATACTCACGCAATATACAATAGTCATAAAATAGTCAGATAGATGTCAGGAATGTATTCTGACATCTATCTGACTATTTTATGACTATTGTCTATTGCGTGAGTATTGTCCTCTGCCTGATAGGGTGTCAGCGAGTCACGATTTTGAGGAATTATTCACAGTTTTGGCAGAGTCCATAACAGTGTCGTATAACTCCAGCCGAAAATTCAACACATGTTTTAGTTCCTCCGTCAATTTCATCTTCATAGGCGGCACCAGATTCGCCTACTCCAAAACATATAAAGCATTAGTTCCCTGGCCAACTGCCTCCTCCCAGAGGGCGCGTATGTCGGAGAATAAGGTTGACATTGACTGTTATGGGAGTTATGCGACACTGGTTCATTAGAAGCAATGGAGAGAGAAATTCAGTTTCTTGTAATAGGTAGGAGATCTCAGGTGGTGCTCGCAACGCAGAAAGGGAGAACATTTGACCAACGACAGTCAGTGCCAGTTTAAATTCACATTCCCACTTTCTCCCTCTACTTGAATATTGTTGCATAGCGACAGTGCTGCCAGATGTACGGATTTTTCCGTACGGTACGGATTTCTAGTTCTGTTGATGACTATACGGATTTTTTGTACGGATTTTAGGTATCATAGAAATCATACGGATTTTTGTACGGATTTTGGAATCTCTGAAATAGTTTTTTATATTTAATGGCATTTGTGTAGTAAAAGAGAAAATGTTTTCTGGTGAACACACATTTAGAGTCTTAATTTTTAAGATGGCACGAATGATATCATTCGTGCCATCCTAAAAATTATATATATCCCCATGATTTACATCTAGGGTCATCTTATCACACTTTGTAAGTTTGTATACTGCTTTTTACGTTCTGTGTTACGAACGGTTGACATTTTTTGAATTGTCAATCCAGAAATACATTATTCGAAAAAGACAGTGTGTTTTTTTCATTAATAAATAATTTTTCATCGATAACGGTTTATTTATCTGGGCAAAAAATGAAAGATTTCTCCGAGGAAGAGTCCGAAAATCCTCCCAACACTCCCCCGGCAATGTAAGTAGTGTACATTGTGTTTATTTTCCGGCACTTCGACTGAACCCTGAACATGTGCATCACATAAAATTTGCGTGTTTTTAATTAATGGAAAAAAGAAAACTGGCAGCATCGAGGCGAAACAGGGAAAAAAGGGTCAATCGAGAGAGCAGAATTACAGACAGGCCTGGGAAAGCGAATTTCCGTGGATCACTAAAAGTGTTACCAAAGGTTAATTTCTTTTCTATAGTATACCGTATTTACAAGTTGATCATTAAAAAAAAATATTGACATTTTGGAAAAAATTTTAGTAAATAAAAAATGGAAATGATGAAAGAAAGAAAATTAGAGAAATAGGAATAACAAAAATATGTGCAATAAAAAAAAAATTAGAAAATATTATTGAAAATATTTTTTTCAATAAATTTTAGTTCTAAAATGTAACATTTTATAATTAAAAAAAAAATCATAGAAGAAATTGAAATACACTGAAACCTCATTTAAATCCTTTCTCTCTCTTTCTCACTCTACTCTCAGTTATATACTATGTCTTTGTCACTACTCTCAGTTATATCTTTGATTTTAACAAGTAGATTTTTCGGATATAACTAAGAGTAGAGTGAAAAAATGAGAGAGGATATAAATGAGGTTTCAGTGTATAAAACGAAAAAAGTTAGAAAATTTAGTATTTAAATATTAATCATGAAACATTTTTTTCAGGTCCATTATATTTCCGTTGCAAGCCGTGTAACAAGGACCTTCTTTGTAAAAATGATGATATCACAGCTGTGAAACATCATAACAATTCGGAAGCTCATAAAAAAAATTGCTCGAGCTTGAAAGGGGTCCCAAATATTTTAAGCTGTGCAAAACAGTCGACAGATGCAAGAAATAAAGCGACCAAAGTAGAAACTCAGTTAGCAATGTTTCTTGTAAAAAACGATTTGTCCATCTCGCTCAGTGACGAGCTGGTTAGCTTAATCAATGGCTTGGACTTGGACAAAACAACACAGGACCAACTAACTTGCAACAGAACGAAGTGCACAGCGATTATCAATAACGTTGTGGGCAAACACCAGTTTGAAACCGTTGTCACAGATTGCAAGAGCAAAGAGTTCGTCCTGATCATTGATGAGTCAACCGGTATAGGCTTAACAAAACATTTGGCGCTCGTTATCCGTTACGATACAGGCAATGAAGTTCAGGACAAATTTTTTGCGTTACTTGAGGTATATTTACAATTTCTGGTTTTTTATGAAGTTGAAAATTATTGACCAGTATAATTTACCAAACAAAACATTTTTAATCTTGTTTTTATTAAACCACGAATGAACAGATTTAATTACATTTAACAAATAATATTTTTGAAATATAATATGTTTGATACTGTAAAATATTGGAAATCGTTTTAAATTTTGGAAATTTTTTAATTTCATTCAAAAATCAAAAAATCGTAATAATCCTAATTTTTAATAATTCTGAATATTCTGTGTTTTGAAACATTTAAAATAATGCAAAAAATTCTGAAGTTTAAAAATATTTGAAAATTCGTTGACTTGCTAGCATATTAACATAATTTTTTTTTTTTTTTTTTTTTCAGGTCAAAGACTGCAGTTCCTTAGGAATCCACCAGTTGATTGCAAAATTTTTCGAAGCCCACGACATACCCTACAAAGAAAAAATGGTTGGATTTGCTGCTGACGGCGCAAGCGTCATGTTCGGGAAACACAATTCTGTGGCGCAGAAATTCAAAGCAGAAATCCCATCCCTATTTGTCCTCAAATGTCTTTGCCACTCTCTAGCTCGTGCCGTCTCCTACGCTACACAAGAGTTGCCACCAGAAGTTGAGTCGTTAATGTGCGAGTCATATAACTACTTCAAGAACAGCAGCAACCGACGCCAAGAATTGGGGAAAATTCAAGAAATGTTCGATCTGCCGGCAGCTAAATTAGTTAAAATTTACAAAATTCGCTGGCTTTCGCTCGAAGGCGCGGTGAAAAAATATGACGCAAATTACATACCAATTTTTCAATTTTTCAAAAACGAAGTAGAGAAACTTAAAACTCAGAAGGAGAAAAAAAAAGCTGCAGAGATCTCTGATCTATATGCCCAGAAATGGAACTATTTGTATTTGAAATTCTTGAAATTCATTCTGCCAATGGTGAACCAAAAAAATTTAGAATTTCAAGCGGAAAAGCCCAAAATTCATTTAATTCATCAGCAAATGACTTCATTGTTCATGTCAGTTGTTTCACTGTTTTTGAAACCGTCTTACACAAGCACTACCGACCCCGAATTCATTCAGTTTCGATGAAAATTCAAATCAGCACAATTGGGAGCCCCTGTCAAATGTTTATTTCGGACCTGAGGTAAAAATCGAACTAATGAAATTGCCGAAATCTGTCTCTACCCAAGAAATTGACCGCTTTCGCACACGATGCCGTCGTTTTTACATCGTTTTGGCCACGGAAATACGAAACAGATTTCCTTTCGAAGAATACGAAATCAAAGTCTTGAAGGAGCTTCAATTTTTGGATCCAGTCAACTTGAAGAGCATCTGGGACATCGCTGTGTTGGCCGATGTTTTTCATTTTGATCAAACCAAGATTCATAAAGAATTTCTGGAGCTGAAAAACATGTTCCAATTCACTGACACTGCAACTGATGTCGATACTTCTTGGACGAAAGTGAGGAAAGTGGTTCGTGGCGATGATTCGCCTCAATTTCCGACAATTTTGCAGTTGGTGAATCGAATTCGAATCCTACCTCATTCTTCAGCAGCATGTGAACGGATTTTCAGTGCTATCAAGAGGAACGAAACAAAATTACGAAATTCTCTAGGAACCGACACAATCAGCGGAATCCTGCATGGAAAAAGTTTTGTCGGCAAAAGCAAAATTACCGATATCGACGTTGGTCCTTTGCTTCCAAAATTTAATAAAAATATGTATTGATTTACTTTCTTGAAACTTTTTTAATGTTACGTAAATATTGACAAAATAAAAGATAATTGCTGTTGAATTTTGTTTTTTATTCACCAAAAAAATTTTTGGTACCCTAAATAGCACATATGACGATACGCGCTTTTACTTTATTCTCTGTCTCTCTCACGCGCATTGAATTATTAGGTGTACGGATTTGTACGGATTTTCAGAACACTCCCCCCACTCCTTTTATGCTTCAGTACGGATTTCTCCGGTAAAAAATCTGGCAGCACTGCATAGCGAGCGCCTCTACAATCTCCTAACTACCCGTTCGAACTTAATTCTTTTCCGAAAAAGTCGGCCTGTCTGTAGGTCTACGATGATTTTTTTTTACGCAAACAAACGAAAAAAAATCATAGCAGGACCTACTTGCCCACACTGGTTATTCATGAGTGTGTGAGACGCCTGTGTGTAAGGCCCTATACAGGGCCCTTAGACCATATAGTACATGGACCGCGCGTCACCTACCATGCCTATTGTTGAGAAACGTGCCAAGATCTACTTAAGTTGCAAGGTCCAATGCAGAGACGAAACAAGAGCTTCGCGTCTCCCGATGCATGGCAGGGACGTATGAAGCAACGTTAAAAAATTTTCTAATATATGTTTTACACCCCTGCTGGGTCGGTTGAAACCTCATGAAACCGTTTCATATGGTTTTACTGAGTTTCATTGCGTATCATGGCGTTTCACGTGGTTTCATAACGTTTTATCTTTTCGAATTGATGGCATAGGATCATTAAAGATTTAATTATAGACTCAAACTAGCTTGAACAGTGGTATACCAATGTAAGTCGATGCTAATTGAGTATTATTAACCACAATTATTTAATCGCCCTGGCAAAAGTTGTTCGCCCATTATCATGCGGCTAATTCGAGATTTAAAAATCAATTTCAGGAGCTTGATCGAGCTGGAAAATTGTATGGCCTCATTATCATTAATCATTTGAGAAGATCCTATTCCAAAAAAATCTCGAAATTAGCTGTAATTAGACTTACAAAGGGACCACCAGATCCTTGACTCACCGATTTGCTTGAAAAAATTTGAGGTCAAAGTACTATCATAAGCAAACCTCCTCGCCAAGCCGTTCGACCGAATACCCATAAACAATAAAAAAAAAAAAATCACAAAGTTAACATGCAAATTTTCTTTGGCCGAAACATCTATGTTACCGCCTCATCTTTCGTTAAGTACGGTAGAGTAACGCGCAAAGTCCTTGCCGTTCACCTGGACGATCGAGGTTCAGATCTTCGGGTACGATATTTTTTTTTTTTTTTTTTTTTTTCTTATCATGAAAATTTTTCTACTGATGATAAACTTATTTATAAAAAAGAAGCTCGAATCATTTACATCAAACGTATGATAAATACTACCTAGAACACTGTTCATCTATTTCTTGAATGATGAATCCATCAAACATCATTGATCGTTCACAGTAAGGACGGAAAACTTAAGATAATAAAAATTTTTTGACAATGTAACATTCTGTTTATTTACTTGAAACTTTATCAAGTGCACTGCATAACGAAAATGTAGAGAAAAAAATTTTTTTCAGGCTTAAGAAAAATATACATGATTTCTGGAATTCATTATGAAAAAATTTTACTATAAAGATAAAATTGTGATAAAATATTATTTATAAAAATTGTTTTTCATGAAAAAATTAGTGCTCAAAATACGCTGTCATAAATAATTGTAAATTTTACTATTTTGGCCTATGGACGAGTATTATTGATGTGAAATTGTGTAATAAAAATCAATCATGCGTTTGATGTAAATGATTTCAGCTCCTTTTTTATAAGAGAAGGTTATCATCAATAGCAATATTTTGCAGAAAATTTCGTCCAATCTATCCTCCGCATGATGAAACTCGCTTACCGATAGTTAAATTAATGAAGAAATTCATATTTTTAATAAATACGGCAAAATAACGATAAAAACGAACACAAAATACCAATACAGAAAAACATTAGAGTAATCTGCATTACTTCCATCACCATTAAGCTCTTATAAATTGTATTTTGGCAAAAAGAAACTTCCAAGACTCTGTGAAACCTCACGAAACGGCTTGAAACGCAATGAAACCTCGTGAAACCTGGTGAAACCGTTTCACCCGACCCGCTAGGGACAGTAAGAGCGAATAATTTTCCTAAACATGCTAGATGATTGTATATACGATGGTGTTTATAATTTGTCATGTGATAAAAAAAATCATGCATGAGTGGTTTCAACATTGAAATATTTCAATGATCTGTCTGTAGAATCGAAATACAAGTTTATCAGGGAAATGATATTTTTTATGGTTTATTGCTCAAACTTTTTACTAAAAGCGCATCGGTCTTTGTATGTGAATTAATTAATGGAAATATCTGTATATTTATTCTTCAAAAAGTCGTTTGAAAGCATTTATTTCCCTTAATTACCTATAAATAATTATAAACCAATCAATAATCTCAGTCGAGATTAAAGAATTATTAAAAAAAAAAGAACTTAACCTAAAAAAATGGAGTCTCAACTGAGGTTATCATACAGGAATGGCCGCTTCAAGATTCTTCAGTTTCTTCTTTCCATGCCTTTAGCATTATCTCAATTATCTGCAGTTCCCGGGAAAAAAAAACATACATGTTACATGTATGTAACATGTATGTTCGGCCATACATAAAACATGCATGTATCATGTATGTTTCATGTAAGATTCATACAAGTATTATTACATGTCATGTGGGTTCAGGAATAAAAAAATTTTTCCTTACTTTCTTTTATCATTTCCCTGTCAAAAAAATCCAGATAGAATTACATGTGGAATCCAAGTGGATGTCAATAGCAAAAAAACCAAAAAAAAAAAAAAAATCTCGCCTGCAGCGGGATTCGAACTCTGTCGCACGTGTGCTGACAGATTGGAAGTTCGGAGTGTTAACCACTAGGCCACAGCAGTTAACATACTGTGACGAGCGAGGTCTAATCACTCGTCTAAATTTATAAAACACCATTCATAACATTATATAAAAGGGGAATGAATTTAGTTTCTATAAAGAATTTAGAAAACATTAGATATTTTATTTTTTTTTCTTCAAGAATCATTTTAGCGAACATTAAGATAGCGCGGCGCTATCACAGTCACCGTCATTTCGCAACCGATTGCTCCACACATTTTTCGATATCTAATGATCCGAATAATGAACGGATGCGAACGGGCTAAAATCGGCCCGTGATAACATTTATTTCTTTCAAACGAATCATTATATTTTTTGATAATAAGAACATGAATAAATTGACGGCCAAAACGGAACCCGTTTTTTTCCTCTTCTACATTTCTAACAAAATCCCACTATTTGGGGAAAGCGTATATAAGCTCGGGGATTTTGTCAGAAAGTCGAAGAAGTTCGAAGTTAGCAATCCTCCAAAGCTCTCCAAAGAGCCCAAAAAGGAAGCCCTAAAACGAAAGAATTCTCTTCCCCGGGCCCTAATAAGAGTCCGACCTGACGACGACTCTTACAGCCTCATCGATCACCGAGTGTACTTAGATAAAAGCCGGAGTTGTACTCCAGGTCCTCATATCCATCTACACGAGGATTATATTATTCAAAAAGTAAGCAACTCAAACATTTTAAGTAAGAAATCAGATATTTGAACATTCAAGGTTGAGAATCGAGCGAAAGGGATTTATCCCTTTTGAGCTACAGTTCCATGGCAACTCGATTTGAGACCTTTCAACTGTTATTTTGAACCTTATTTTAAATCAGATATTTACACTATTATGCGGGCGATTTTGGATTTGATGGAAGTATTTGAATTTTAATAAATAATAGAGAAGAGATATTTTGGAATAGAATGTAATAGAAGCTATTTGAATCTTAAATAGAATGAATAATAGAGGAGGAATATTTTTGATTATAAATTGATATAAACGATTTGAATTTTTATAGAATTAGAAATTAATGGAAATGATATGAGTTTAATATTTCTGAAATAAGAATATTTAAGAGAAGCTTAATATAATTATTCCCTGTTTTTTTCGCTCCCTTGCAGTGCCTTTGGTGGAAGAGTTAATATGGTTGATTAGAAGTATAATTAGACGGAAAAGAGTAAAACCCAGCGAGAAGAAATATGTGTTTAAACAAAAAGGGATTTTGAGTTCATATAATCGATTGAGGATACTCAAAAGATTGAATCCCAAAGCTCCCTTCACGTGGGAAGAATTAGACAACGAGATAGCTAAAGAAGCGTCGCAACAGTTCGGGATCTTGCTAGTGACTCCAAAAAGGAGAGTGACCACGAGTTGTGGGCGTTGTGGTCACCAACAGACCAACGAATTAAGGATAAGCCTGATCGACCAGGATTTAGATAAACTAACCACCCTCATAAAACCATCCAACCTTCATGAGCTCAATACAACTGAAAAGAAAGAAGCGACAGCCCAAGAAATTGATCCTTCAGAAGCGTTAATAGAAGAATTAGCAGAAATGGGAGAAGTATGGTTTGGATGAAGATTTGAATGTAACAGATTTGAATATAACTTATAAATTGTGAACACATGTAATAGAAATAATGATAGAAATAATAAATGAGATGTTGTAAACTTATATTATATGGTTTCTTTATTATCTTTAATCATCCCTAGTTCTTAGAAATCCCATCAAGGGTCCTTTTGGGCAGAGTCTCCACTAGGGTCCTCTCTGGACTAGTGAGCCTAAATCTAACCAGCGATAAGAAGAAACGAGGAACGAAATCAACGTTGGATTCGCCCAAATTTCCACAGTTCTTTATCATCGTTGGTGATTAACAGCTCGCTCGTTACAATACATTGTGAGGTAAAGAAGCTACTAAAGTTTTTATAATTTATCATTCGTAAATTAAAAGATTTGGTAAGTTAAGAAAGAAGACTATTTAGTTTTTATGTAATTTTGTGATAATAAAGCTGAACAACCTTGTTTCCAACTCAATACTCTTCTTGATTCATTTTTATTTGTGTTATTAATGTCAATCAAACGATCATTGGGAGCTAATTATTGACCAAGTCGAATTCTTTGTATCCTTTTTATTTCATCTTTCTAGCTTTCGGCTCTTAATTTGAGCCCTCTTCAGGAATTCTATAAATTTTTCAGAAAATCTTTCTTTCCAATTCTTCCATGTAACTACTAATCAATATTCATACACTCAGATATTCATTTCTTTCGTCACATTATTTTTCTCATTCAATGAGTTAAAGTTCATTCATAGTTAACGTCTTGGAGTCTCAATTTTAATACAGGGTGCGCCATTTCTTATGTCGGCATGTAAACATTGAATAACTTGAAAAAAAAACAACCGATTTCTGTAAATGAGGTATTTTTATTTAGTTTGGTCCTTTACAATTTATCTAGACTAGTTTTTGAACACAACATCAATCAAGTGGCCGCCCTTATTGTTCACAGCAAAATATGCCCTTTTTGCGGCGTTTTCCATTACCTTTTCGAGCATCTCGGGTGGTATAGCAATGATTTCGGCACGAATATTTTCCTTAAGCTCTTCAATGGTCTGCGGCTTGCTGGCGTACACTTTACTTTTCAAATAACCCCACAAAAAGAAGTCTGGAGGGGTCAAATCTGGAGATCTGGGTGGCCATTCAATGTCGCCTCTTTTTGACATCAGACGTCCAGGGAATTTTCGTTGCAGAAACTGGATTGTTTGATTCGCAGTGTGGCAGGTCGCACCATCTTGTTGAAACCAGTAATCTTCAAGACCTTTTTCACGCATTTGTGGGCAGACATAGTGAGCCAACATCCACCGATATCGGTTTCCATCGATCGTTTGGTTCTCTTTGAAAAAATAAGGACCAATGATGGTTTTGGCGCAAACGCCGGCCCAAACAGTAACTTTTTGGTCATGCAATGGCGTTTCATGGATCTCGTGTGGATTCTGCGTTCCCCAAATGCGGCAATTTTGCTTATTAACGCCTCCAGAAAGTTTGAAATGTGCCTCGTCGGTCATTAAAATTCGCTTCCAAAAATCAGGTTCAGTATCAACTATTCGAGCGATTGTTTGTCCATATTCCAAGCGACGTGGATGATCTGTAGGCAATATTCTTTGTGTTAATTGCATTTTGTACGGAAACAAATGCAAATCATCTTTCAAAATGCGCCGTAGAGTGGTTCCACTGATGCCGAGATGCTGAGCGCGGTGACGATATGAAACTTTTGGGTTTTGGGCAACGCTCTCTCTGACAGCTTCAATCAGTTCATTTGAACGTCTTGGTCGTTGATGAACGGGTTGTTCGCGATCTTTCACTGTCCCGTGGTCACAAAAATTCGACACCAAACGACGAATAGTGTTGTCAGATGGTGCCTGTTTGCCAAGATATTTTCGACGATATGCTCGTTGAGTTAACACAACTGAACGACTATTTTCAATGTACAAAGTAACTATTTCAGCGCGTTCTTTTGGTGTGAAGCGATACATGGTTGAAATTGTACTGAATTGACGTTTCCAAAACAAGTGAAGTCAAGTAAATCGGTTGTCAAATGTTTAAGTTATTCAATGTTACAATACCGACATAAGAAATGGCGCACCCTGTAGAAAATCGGAAAAATTCAAGAACGAGAGAAATTCGTCATTCAATTAACAAATAATAAATTATAAGAATTTTAGTAGCTTCTTTACCTCAAAATGTATGTTATCTGCTGTGGCCTAGTGGTTAACACTTCGAACTTCCAATGTGGTCAGTACACGTGTGACCAGAGTTCGAATCCCGCTGCAGACGAGATTTTTTTTTTTTTTTTTTTTGCTATTGACGTCCACGTGGATTCCACATGGAATTTCATCTGGATTTTTTCGACAAGGAAATGATAAAATAAAAGTAAAGAAAAATTTTTTTATTCCTGAACCCACATGACATGTATAATACTTGTATGAATCTTACATGAAACATACATGATACATGCATGGAACATGTATGTAACATGTATCTATAGCTATGCATGTATCATGTATGGAACATGTATGTTAAACTATACATAAACATACATGTTCCATGCATGCAACATTTATGTTGACATACATGTAACATACATGATACATGCATGTTTTATGTATGGCTGAACATACATGTTACATACACGTAACATGTATGTTTTTTTTTCCCGGGTTATCCGAGATAATTTTTCACGTTGTCGATTTCCGCCGCGCGGTAGCGCGACCAACGCGCTACTGGCCATGGCTGCCACTTTAAAAACGTAATATTATAACCTAATATAGGTATACTGACATGAGTCAAGTGGCTATTACATGCTAACGTCCAAGGAGGTATGGGAGGGAGGAGAACTCACTCCGGTGGAAGGGGTAGAAAATCGTGGGACAAAAATGGTCGAAAGCTCTGAGGTACTGTAAGGTACCAGGCTATCTCTGCGCATGAGTCAGATTTCCACGCGTTCTTGTTTTTTTCTCAATTTCTGCTGCCCTTTTTTATAAAAAAGTTTACTCTTTACATTTAATTATCTACAAACATTTTCTTCTTTACGTATTTACTATAAATACCGGTTTGTGCTTGTAAACATTAAGAAAATATGCACAAAACGTCAAACACAATGTAAACAAACAGCTCACGGCACCCTTCAGGCGGGCGTGGATTAAATTTGATTGAAATGGATTAAAAGTAAATCAATTTCAATCCACTAGAATCCAGTCAATCGAAAGAAAAATTTGTCTGGATTTGTAACGAATCAATGTCAATCAATCCGAATCTAAATCGAAATCAATCCTTTTTAATCTATTTTTTTAGTCTATATGAATCAATCTTTATCCAAACTAGCTCATTCAAATAGAGTACGGTTCCCAACAGAATGCAATGTAATCTTTTTCAATCCATCAATATCTGTATCCATTTTAATCTTTTTTTTTCAATGCATGTAAACCGATTTGAATCAAGTTTGACCAATCTAAAAATCATCCAGTTTATAGCGCAATACATAGGAATCCTTTTCGATCTAAAATTATATTAATACATTTCAATCCATTCTTTGTCAATCCATATGAATCAATGTGTATACAGTACGAGCAATCTAAAAATCATCCAGTTTATGTCGCAATACATACGAATTCTTTTCGATCTAAAATCATGTTAATACATTTCAATCCATTTTTTGTCAATCCATATGAATCAATTATTTATACATTTTAATACATTACATACATTTAAATTCTTTATTATTATTATTAATAAATAATTTATTTATTTATTCATACATTAATTATTATTTTTATTATACTTTATTATTTTATTTCATTATAGTTTATTATTATTTTTATTATACATTTATTCATTTATTTATTTATTAATACATCTTAATTATTTATTATTAATACATTTCAATCCATATGAATCAATGTGTATGCAGTACGAGCAATCTAAAAATCATTCAACTTCTGACGTAATGCAAATGAATCTCTTTCGATCGAAATAAACTCTATCTTTTTTGATACTTTATTACTTTTTTTTCAATCTACTCCAATCTTATGCAGTTCAAAATGACCATACTAAAACAAATGCAGATTCTGGTGTAATTAAAATTAATCTCTCTGAATCCAAAGCAATCTTAACTTATTTCAGACCTTTGTGTGTCAATCTTTTTTAATTTTTTTTTCATCATAATAATAATAATAATAATAATAATAATAATAATAATAATAATAATAATAATAATAATAATAATAATAAAAGATTGACAATCAGGGGACTGAAATATATTAAGATTGCTTTGGATTCAGAGAGATTAATTTTTATTACACCAGAATCTGCATTGGTTCTGGTATGATCATTGATGCAGCACCATCAATCTGAAAGTCATCAAGACTTTAACGTTATCTCAAATAATCTTTTTAAATCTTGAATAATCTAAATTATTTTTACTAATCTTTCCCAGTAGAAACCACTTATTTACTGGGAAGGTGAAGCTTACTGTGATCTCACAGTAAGATCACATAAAAGCGGAAATTTCCAACTCACAGTGATCTCACAGGATTATAAAACATTATTTCAAAGTATTTCTTGACGTTGCAATGAAGAATTATAAACACATCTTATATTCACTTAGAACAAAAGATGTTACATTCAGTTCCATTTTATGGTCATTGTCATTTTGTATACAATTATACGCACAAAATCTTAAGTAGGTTTAAAATAAATTATGCACTTTTGAATTTATATTTTTATTAATTTTGACATCAAGAAACATACATATTCCTATAATTTGCGGTTTATAAGGCTTGCAGTTACAGTATGGAATTGTACGTAAATCGAACCCAAGGAATCAGCATGTAAAAATCATGGATTACTGTATTTCAAAATCGTTAGGTAATTCACACAAGTACCTTCCATTGTGCACTTTTATAAGTACTACTTTTGACCAAATGTCTGAAGCAGAAATAAATTCTGTATTTTCAAAATTTTGAGATTCAATTTTTTCAAAATGAGATGCAATAAAAGGCTTATTTAAGTAGACTTGAATGGGAGAAACTTCAAAGTAACAGCAGCCATTTTTCAAAATTATATTTATAATTTGAAAATAACGACCTGATTTTGATTTTATCAATGAATCATTCCTTCTCATTTTTTCACTTTTGCGCAAGTTGTGAAAAACTGTTCCTTTAAAAATGCATTTTTCAAAAACATGGCAGACATTTGATTGAATATTTCGAACCTTACTCTTACCAACAAACAAAATTTTTTTTTCGTTATCGTAAGCAATGTTGTTGTCAAGAAGATGTTTATACTCAAACAAATTTTGATTATAAGTTTTAACTTCTTCCGACACGTCCTCACATAAACTTTTCGTTTTGAAATATAATAACTGTAAATTTTTTCTGCATATTTGTTTGTCCATTCCTTTACTTCCGGTCATTCCTTGCTTTGAATTATAAATGTTGCTTTCAAATGGAAAAGCAGAAGATGCCCAGAGTGGTCCACTGTTTATGACTGAATCGACAATATGCAAAAGGGTGTGAACGTTAAATGTCATGCATTTTTCCTTATACAAAATTTCAAACTCGCCCACAAATTTCGTTAAATTATATCTGCAGTCAATTAAATCTTGTTCAGTAATTACTTTCTTTATGAGTGTATATATACAGCCTACCAATAACGAATAATGATCAAAAACTTTTTGTTCCAGTATGCCATTTAAACAAGGAAGACTGTAAAATAAAAGCCAAGCCTTTACTTCATTTGCTTTCCAATAACCTCTGTCTAGTCTTGGAAGTCTGTGAATCTCTTTCGTTGGATTAATTGACAACAATCTTTGCTCAATATTTTTGATATTTCCTTTTGATAATTTGTATTGAAAATCTAAGGATGGGTCAGTCCATTGTTTCCAAATATAATTATCTACACCACAAAGAGTACCATGCATATACTCGTAGCATAGTGACCAAACTATGTCAAACTGAGGAAACGATAATAAGCAAGTTCTACCTTTAACACCCCTTACAGTAGCACGATTTAAATGAGAATTTTCGACATCTTTTAGATGTGACTCGTTACTTCTAAGCTCGTTTTCTCCTGATCCAAATGGATATCGAATCCCATTGACAGTTTTAAAGTTTTAATAAATTTTCCTGCATGATAACACCAACTGCATCCGTAATGGCCATTACATTGCAAGCGACTTTGCAAAATCGGCCGACACACACCGTCTACAGAACATGCAAATGGGCAAAATGTGATAGTTATCAGTTCATTTATGTCATTTACAATTTCGAGCCCTTCATAAAATAAATAATCAACAGATTCCTTGAATTTCGTTAGGTACAATTCCATCAAAGAACTGTCAGGTTCTTTTGAACAAACAAACATTCCTCCCAGTATAACATTTTTAAATCTAATCTCTGGTGGTAAACAATTCAAAATTAATTGTAAAGGCCAAAAAGAACGTTTTCCACTTTTACTTAATGGAGCGCCATCAGTGCTAAAAATGTATGTTACATATTTCGTAATTCCAGAATTAATTTTTGAGTATAAAGTACCGTCGTGAACATCTGTGATATCATTATTACCATCTCGCAAGCCCTTCTTTACGTTCCAAAAACTAAAAAATTCTTCTTTAAAACTTGATAATAGCATTTTTATTTGATGAAATATATCGATGATGATGAAATAGTCCGCAGAATTATTGTTTATTGAATTTCGTTCTTTGCAATCTGAACATGTTTCTATGAATGGTTTAATTTTTCTTGTCGTTGTTGAGAAAATCACATTTTTATGACAAAACTTACAAAAATAATGATAGGTGGTGTGTTTCTTCGAAGGATCGAACAATTTGGAAAAAGTATGTTTCGAGATTTTGATGTCCTGCATAAGTGGGCCAGCAAAAAACCTTACCATGTTGATAAGTTCCAATTTCGCAATGTCAGCTAAACCAAACCGTAACGAAAATGCTAGAACCATTAGCAACATTTCGTAAACAGTTACTCCTGAGGCAGGAAAAATTATTGTTTTGAATCGCTCATCTAATTCATTTTCATCACACTCCGATTCAGTGCCACTGGAATCCTCATGAGATGATAGTTGTTCTTCGTAGCTTGAGTCTTCCATACTACTGCTTGTTTCGTTGTTTTCTAAACTTTGGCCTTGATCGTCCGTGACTGGATTCGTGCTGGCATCTAGAAAGTGCAATATATTTACAAAATGTTAACTTCAGAGAGAGGTACATCCTAACATTTCAATAATCAATAAAAAATAGTCGTCAAGTCCTGGATTTGAGAATGTACTTTTATTTCCTAAAACACTGCCTATGGTTATATGTTTTGAAAATTTTTTAAATTTACGGTGGCTCATAAATCATCATGTTACTCTCTGGTAAATCTAGATTTGTATCTAGAAGAGTATCTAGATTCGAATTAATTCTCATACTAGCAGATCTAGGACTTGACTATAAAAAGGTTAAGTATTTCGCAATACACTACAGTAACTCTCGAAATTTACCTTTCTACGATATGCAATATTCTTTGTTATCTCAAAACTTAAAAATGTTTGTTTTAAATTCTAAATTCGTAACATTAGATTTCATTAAAATAAGAAAATCTATTTTGTTGATACATTGGATTTTAAAATTGTCCAAGTACATTCTTCAATTTTCCAGCTTCCTTATTTTCTAGTATTTATTATAAAGTTTTTGATACTCGAATGCTAAAATGTCAAAGTTATGACATGTAATTTCTATAAGTTTGAAAAGCTTTCAACTTAAATGATTTTGTTTATGAGTCATATTTTTTGCAACTTCTATTAAACTCTATAATAAAAGAAATTTCAATTCGAGGCGGGAAAAAATTTCAGTTCTTTCAGTTTTATATGCAAAAACCTGTGATATAATACCTAAAATTGGTTTTCATTTTATTCAAGACGCAAAATTTCTCTTCAATACAACTTAAATCTAGGTCATTTCTTTAGACATTTGACAGGGTGACTATCCGATTGTAACTCATTGAGTATACTAAATACATATTGCCCAATTTTTGTAAGTGAATTTCAAAAATCTTAATTTCTCAACTAATGAACTTGAGGTTCCAAGAATAGAAAATTGCTCAATTCGTAAAAATCTATAATAAAATTGAATCGACTGTAAAATTAACGCAAAAGGTCCACAATTCCTACAATTTTTTGTTATACCAAAATTCATAACTGTTTGGTTTTTAAATTTTAAATTTGCATCATTACATTACAATAAAATTAAACAATCTAATTCTCATACTGACAGATCTAGGGTATGGCTATAAAATTTTCAGTATTTCGTCATTTAATGCAGTAACTCTCGAAATTTACCTTCCTACGACACCCCGTATTTAAATAGACAACTAACTTCGACAGAAAACCGAAATAAACTTAAAATATTCATTGTGAGTCTTACCATCATTTTGATGCATCGTATAAAGCCCTTCAAAGCTTGAATTATTCTCTTTTCTAAGTGCTGAATCTTCGTCTTCCAAATCATTCAGAAACTGATTACAACCAACATTGTGATCATCTTCAGAAAGTACTGCATTTTCGGCAGAAATGCTTTCATTTGTGCTTTCATCTGAAAAACGCATTACAATACATATTTATATTCTTATTTAAAACAAATAATAATGGAATTGGTTGCAATGGGTCACACATTTTTGTTACACAAATCTGGAATTTCTTAACTATAGATTCCCAGTCTCCTAAACATTAAACACCGACTACGAATTCTGCGCTACTGCACATTATATCCTATACATATATATATTTTTCTATTTCTGACGAGTTTAATATTAAAGATGAATTCAAATAGATCTATATTGATGGAAAATTCATGACTTTAGTATTATATCAGTAGCCTGCGAAACGTATGTTGGGCAGAATATGTTTCATATTCAACATTGAATGATCATAAACAATTGCAGGCTTTTTAAATATTTTTTAAATAATATTATTTTGAGCTTACTTTTACGTTAAATTAATTCCAAGGTAATGCATGCATGTAATTCACCGTAGTATAGAAATGTTAACGGTAAGTAAACATTTGTAAACATTTTTAACAGCTGCCAAATATTTCGGAGATATTGCACCAAATGCGATTTCGTATGTGTAGCATTACATTATCTTATAACCCACCTGTCTCATGATAAGCCTGATGTAGATCTTTTGGGATATTTTCCCACACTTTCCGCGTTCTTTCACTAACAGAGTATTTAATCCGCTCATAATGTTTTGAAAATCCAATTTTGTAGCGCTTTCTCGCCACTTGCTTAGGACTTCCGGATAATGAAGAACCACTTGATAAATCACTCATTTTTAATTGATAATTAAACTTTGTTGACTTATGTGTGACTGTAAAAGCTGCTAAATGTGCCTTACACGCGTACGTGCGCTGTGTATGCGCCAACGAAAACAAACGGAAATGGCAATGGAAATGTATAATTGTATATACAGGGTACACGCATAAATGCAACTCGAGAAACGCGCAACAAATAGCACATAAAAATATATATTATGGTCACTTGTACGAAAACAAATACAATAACATGTTCATGTTTATTTCATTCAATCTCATTTGCAGCTTCTTATTCAAAACTACTGTCAATCATTTATTATCAATCAATTTTGAAATAACAATTTGGTACACCCTATATATCTGAACCGGCCGGCACCACATGTGCAATTCGGGATAAGTCGGAAGGCGTCGAGTGCGCCCGTGAGTGGTCGGATCACGATCACTGACAATTGACGATCACTTCGAGGCTCGCGCAACACGTTTAAACCAGTTGAAGCACGTGCTCCTTTCTTTTTTCTTTCTCTGCAAGGTTCGGGTGTGGAAGTTAGACGAAGTGAGACCATTAAACAATTGAACGCGCACGTGGTTCATCATATCCATTTTTTTTCACCTCTGATGAACGTATTTTTCAATTAACCTTTTACGGAATGTGGGCCTACGTGAAATTTCTGAATGGTTCAGTGAAATACAAAAATAAAAAACAAATTTTAAGCACTGCTAAAATTTGCCGGTTCAAATATGAAAGCCACCAGAAAAACTTGAAATACGAGACTGAAACGGGAGATGAAGGACGTTTAGCAGTCCAGATTTTACTACTGAGTGGTAAGTGGGCAAAGACCAAAATATGAAAAAACATATCGCATATCGCAAAAAACATATTAATCTAAGAATATTGAACTTCGTTTCGGGAACCTTTCAAATTCGAAAAATATATGCCCAGCCGGCACTTTTCCTTTCAGTAAGCTTACTGAAAGCCTAATTGGCTTTCTCAAAGCTTTCGGAAAGGAATTGTGCCGGCTGGCCCTGGCGGACGGCCAAATTCCGTGATACGGAATTCAGTGGAAGTCAGCGGAATTGGGCGAATTCCGCTTAAAAACATCGATATAAAAGACTTTAAAATGTTAAAATTCCTAATATACTGTTGTTAATTTTTTAATGAGCAATAGAATAAATAAATAAATAAAAATAACAAATTTCGTCTCTGAAGGAAAATAATTCCTCTTATACATTTTATATCCTCGAAACATTTTTAGAAAAACCTTTTGGCTTATTTTGCCTATTTATATTATTTTTTCTATTTACAATTATCATTATTAATTATTAATTGATGTATTAAAGTATAAATAATAATGTTTTTGAAAAATCAAAAGTTTCGGAAAATGGAGAAACTTGTGAAAAATTTAAAACCTTTAAAAATAGACATTTTTCGAAAAATTGGAAATTTTTTACATGTTTGAAAATTTTTCGAATCGTTGAAAATTTTTCTTCATTATTGAAAATTGTTCGAAAAATTGAAAATAACTGTCCAAAAAAAAGAAAGTTTTTGGAAAAATCTAAAATCTTTTGAGTAATTGAAAAACCTTATAAAAATGGAAAATTTTAGAAATAATTAAATCGACAAATATTTAAAAATTTTGGAATTTGATAAAAAGATCAGCATTTTTTAACAAAATTGAAAATTTTTCACAGAATTTGAAATTTCTCAAAAAAATAGAAACTTTACAAATTACAAATAATTGAACACTCTCTTGTAATTGAAATTTTTTCAAAAAAAGATAATTTTTCAAAAAGTTGAAAATTTTTCAAGAAATTGAAAATTTTTCTTAAAAAATGCCAATTTTTTGTAAAAAAGATAATTTTTTAAAAATAATTTGCAAATTATCTAAAAAATTGAAAAGTTACTCAATCATCAAAGATTCTTTGAAATGTAACACATTATTTCGAAATTAAAGCATTGATTAAATAATGGAATGATTTTTCTCATCATATATGCGTATTTGTAGGAACAAAAGTTGCCACAGATTCTTGAAAAACATAATTTTTCCGAAATCAAGTATTTTCAGTAGTGGAATTCGTCCACTTCCAATGACTTCCACTGAATTCCGTATTACGGAAGTCAGCGGAATTCGGCCGTCCGCTAGGGGGGGGTAGACCATCGTAAAAAATGTAGCTCAATCTCTTGATTTTCGCTGAAAAGTTTCCTTAAACTCGCATTTTCTCGTGACGAACAAGACATGGCCCTTGACTTGTGTGGAATAAATTTAATAATGAATTTAAGAGTACGTACCAGCCATCAGATTCGTGAAAAAAAAACGTGTTTTTAACGTTTATGATAATGCAATTATGTTTATGGCTCAAAAATGTTTTTCTGTAAATTACAGAAAAGAAAGCAGATTTGGATAGTTTAATATTGTCCGGAGGTAAAAGAATTAAATACACTCCGAAAAATCTATTGGTCTCAGCACAGTCCAGCTCAGATTTGGAAGACAAGGATAAAAAAAAAGGAGGAAAACGAAGAAAAGGAAAAAAAGGTCAATTACAATTGGTTACAATAATTCCAAACTGATAACTCAAAATGGATTGAAATATACTTATATATGTACACAATTTAATAATCACGGAATAATTTATTTCATTTTTTTTGCGTAGTCTATAAAAAAATATATAAGTTAATAAATATTTCTATTCATTAATTGTATACATGTAAAGGATTATGTGACAAATGGCAATTGACACTAGTATAGCTATTTAATAAATAAATAAATAAATAATTTGACACATCGATTTTCAGATTGCACAACAATGTTGAAATTAAAAAAAAAATTTTTTAAATTAAAACTAATTGACATTTTTACTCAATAATAATTATTTTTAATTATAATAATTTTAATATAATAATATAATTATAAAATTAATATCAAAATAAATATATTATAATAATAAATTTATTAATAAAATATAATTATAAAATATTATCATATCAATAATTATTAATAATATATAAATTAAAAATCAAAATTATAAGTATTTTGAAGCGAATCACATTGTCGTTTTTTTGCAGCGAGTGAACGTTTTACAGCAAAGCGTGGAATTACGGCTCAAAAAATTAAAAAGTTCTTCTGATTTTCCTATCAAGACATACACGTCCAACGTTCCGGAAGAAAATCTTCAGATTCAGGCGACAGTGCATAATAATTCGTCTGAAAGCGAAGAAACGAACAAAGAATCTGCACCGGAAACAGTAAACAAATACAATAAATACGTTTTGCAATTAATGCATCAAATTGTATAGCTGACTTCTTGTCAGTTTCCCTAACATTTTTGATTCTCTTAAAATTCTCAAAAATTTCAATTTCCTTCTCCAATTTTTTTTCTTATGAAAGTGCTCTACAAATATCATGAGTTCTTGTATAACAATGTATTATTATTCCAATCTAATAATCAATATAATAGCCGACTTTACCGAATGGTTGAAATGATTTTAGTTAAAAGTTTCTGACTTGTATTCGCCTAAATATTAACTTGATTTGAGTAAGCTTATTGCTTAATACATTTCGTTATAAAACTCACAATGTACCTAGACTATAGTCAAAAATTTTCATCAAAAAAAAAAGGAACGTGGAAGCACACGAATAAATAATTTAAGCTTTGACAGGGAAGCACCTTTTTCTCTCCAACTAATTCTAATATAATTTTCAGCGACGGTCTTTGGAAACTGTCACAAACATTGGACAACATGTCTCAAAACACAAAGAAAAGTGCCAGATTACTGAAGACATTATTATTAACAAAAAAAGGGTCGATTTCTATTCTGTCGACGTCAAGTGCATGAACAATAACAACGCTTCTCGTGTTCGAGATAATGAATTGGTGAAATTTCATGTAAATTAGAATGCATTAGCAGAATTGTTACAAGTGAAAACACGACTAGTACCGGTTTATTAATTTTATTCGTGACAAGATGTTCTAATATCTTATCTTTAGTTCTTTAAGACGACTCTCACATAATTTTTAAAGGATCAGTGCCTGGAGGACCCTCTGGCCATGAATATAGCAGACGATGAACGTGAGACCGAGTGGCTAGAACCGTGCTCGAAGAAAATGAGAGTTGAAAAGGACAGCACTAATTCTAGGAAAAACTCGGAAAATGTGAAGTCTAATGACATCGCACAGCCAAAAGAAGATAATGTCACTGAAAAAGATATTGAAAACTCGAAGGACAATAATGATGTCGAAAAATCTCTCGAAGAAACCACAGACATGGCAAAAAGCTTAGAGAAGCAGCAAGAATCGAAAACGAAGACGAAAACTCTTTCTAAGGAAAGAAAAGAATTAGAAGATGAAGATGAAAAAATGATTGAAAAAATTAAGCTGCTGACAAAAAAAAATGCTGAACTGAAAGAAGAGAACAAAAAACTTTCCAAAAAAGAATCAGAATACCGACGAAAATACAATGATTCTAAAGAAGAGCTGGAACAAACAAAGAAATTGAACTATAAGCTTCAAACAATCGTGATAGATAAGGCAAAAGAACGAAATGGTGAGGCTTACGATAATAGTGTACTATGTATTATCTTCTTTTTTTTTAATGTAATTCTTAATCTCTTAATCAAACAATTTCTTCCAGAAATATTGCAACAGCTTCGGGCAGGAAATTCAGTGGGAATATCTTCCAATTATCCAAAAATTGGCTTTGTTCGAGAAAGTGATGATAACGTAAGTTTTTTGAAGGCAAATTTCTCATGAGTCATTTTATTTCTAATTTCTTTTGGCCAACAAGCATCAACGATAGATAAAACAAAATCTTTCTCATTATTTTCACTGCTCTAGTAAACAAAAAAGGGTCGTGTAAACGTATAATGTTATATATTGTTTTAACATTTTGCGTGAACGCGTTCTATAAACCTTATTCTGCTAATGAAGCTCAATTTTTTCGCAGCATACTAAAGTCACTTCATTATGTGAGAAATGTTTTATGAAATCACTGAAAAGTAACAAATACGTAGGTTCGTTTTAGTTAGATTCCAAGCGATTGATACAGTAAAGTCTAAAGTTGTTATTTAAAAAAAAAATGTGTTATTCATTTTGAATCATTGTTAAACTATATTTTTAATCAATTAAAAATAAAAATTAATAAAGAATCAAAGTTGACAACGTTTGACAGTTATACAAAATATATAACTATTGGAATGGTCACATTATGAAAAAGATCGGAAGCGATCATTAAATATTAATTTTTTTTTGTTCTTATAGGTTCATATAGGGCAAAATTTTTATATTCCACGATTCCAATACAGCAAATTCATCAGGCAGCAGTCTCCATATACATTTGTGGGAGCTCTTTTGAACCTGATGTTCGAAACAGATGTGCTGCTAACGAGCACGGTCACTGGGCACCAAAGTAACAGGAACAAAAAACAAGGCAAAAAAGAATACAAGAAGCTAGATGCAACAAAACTGTGTATTGGCGAAGGTACACATAATTTTCACGCTGCCTTATAAACACAAAATATTATAGGAATGTGCAAAAAATACTCCCAGGAATATTTATATAAATTGTCTCACAATAATTTTGCGTTCATAAGGATCTGTTTATGTTTTGTCTTGTTTTTAGGATGTCCGAATATTTCAAACTCATACTATACTATTAAAACGTTGAATCACATGAGTTTGTTTTGTTCTAGCTTTTTACACTTTCTGGATGATCAATGATTTCAAACCAAGGCAGATAAATCCATCGAAGCAAACAAAGCGCCCGAAAAAAGAATTCAACGTAGATGCTGAAATTGCGAAATTTTTCTACCACGTTGGAAAATATTTAGATTATTTGAAAACCTACCATGGAAAATCAGAAGATGGAACTTCGAAAATGAAAGACTCGGAAAAAATAGTACCAGAATCAAACCTGATGTCAAACGACGAAAATTCTAATGAGTTTTTTGATTACTCTCCCAATGAGGACGAAGACAAAGAATGATATGTAAAATCTGAGTGAAATAAACTTTCTGTGTGTAACCGAAATTGATCAACTCTTATTTTAAGAGGCAAATCGATTCGAATTAGTTAAATCTATAAATCATGGATTGAATGTTTGTAATTGTAGATTGACTATAATTATATGGATTCTGAAGGATAGCTTATTCTAGATTAAAAGTGATTGAAATGGATTAATCCATATAATTATAGTGAATCCACAATTACAAAAATTCAATCCATGATTTATAGATTCAACTAGATTCGAATTGATTTGCCTCTTTCCAATCCAACATTATCCAGAAAATATGGACCAAGAATCTGGATTCTCATGGATTAAAAAAAAATTAATCCATTTCAATCCACGCCCGCCTGAAGGGCAAGCTCTCGACGAATTTTGTCCCACCCCCACCACCGGAGTGAGTTCTCCTCCCTTCCATACCTCCTTGCTAACGTCGCAGCGTCAGCGTCGGCCTCAGCGTCGACCGCGGCGCATGCGCTGATGACTGCGCATCATTTTGCGCTGGTTTTCTCCGCCTAGAAATCCTGCGCAATATGTTCTGCTCCGACGCTGACGTTGACGCTGACGCTGCGACGCTCGCATGTAATAGCACTTTCAGAGTATTTGTAGGAATTCAAGATGGCGGATTCAACTGATTCAAGCAACGCAGACATGCATTATCAATAGTCTCAGTTGAGACTAGTAGAATTAATAAAAAAATCAAACAAAACAAAACTACTGTCAAGGTCAACTGAGACTATGTCATACGTAAAGCATCTCGCGACCGTCTTTTCAAGTTCATCTCCTTCAGCATTACAGCTATTACTATATACATCATCAGCTGATCGTCGGCACCGCATATTTTCTCCGCGAGGTAGCGCGCTCAACGCTCCTTGGTCATATATGTACTATGTAGTTCTACCTTCGTTCTCTCTCAATTTCCACTAACTGAACCAGCCGTTATATTGGATGCGAAAAATGACTGATGTTGTACGTTACAACAAATTATGAACAAAATATAATTTGCCGAGTGGCATATGCATTCCACAGTTTTCACAGCCGCCTAGCGTGAATCTGGGGTCGGTTTTGCAAAATTCGATTGTTTAAACTATTTGTTTTAACAAATTATAAAAAATATATAATTTACCGAGCGGCATATGCATTCCACAGTTTTCACAGCCACTGAGCATGAATCTGAGGTCGGTTTTGCAAAATTCGATTGTTTAAACTATTTGTTTTAACAAATTATGAACAAAATATAATTTACTGAGTGGCATATGCATTCCACTGTTTTCACAGCCGCTGAGCGTGAATCTAAGGTTGGATTTGCAAAAATTCGATTGTTTAAACTATTTGTTTTAACAAATTATGAACAAAATATAATTTACTGAGTGGCATATGCATTCCACGGTTTTCACAGCCGCCGAGCATGAATCTGAGGTCGGTTTTGCAAAATTGGATTGTTTAAACTATTTGTTTTAACAAATTATGAACAAAATGAGATTTGCCGAGTGGCATATGCATTCCACAGTTTTCACAGCATGTGAGCGTGAATCTAGGGTTGGATTTGCAAAAATTTGATTGTTTAAACTATTTGTTACAACAAATTATGAACAAAATATAATTTGCCGAGTAGCTTATGCGTTCCACAGTTTTCAAAGCCGCTGAGCATGAATCTTAACGAATAATGAATAAAAACTACATAGCTTACATTATCCATACTATTTTTACATATGTTTGGAACCCTGATTAGAAATATGGTATCAGACAAATTAAAAATTTTGGCCCAGAATTTTTTCAAACAGACATAAAATTTTTCTTTGAATGAAAAAAATAAGTGAAATCCTCTACTCCTCCTCCCACCAAACATCTCCAATGTATAAATACCAGAATTAATAAAAATGGAGCGAAATTGTGATTGAGAAAATACTTGATGAAAAAAGTGAGATAAGAAAGTATTGAAATCAGGAATGAATTAATAAATAAAGGAATAATAAAGGAAAATATTGGATTGATATGAAATCTTAAAATGGCCAAAAGAGTTATCTTGAGTTCAGTGCTGGGAGATCGTGGATCTATTTTAACCCCTCTCTACCTACCTTTCACATTCACTGTAATAATTTATTAGAATAGTAAAGTTGCGCTAGAGAGTCAGTAGTGTAGTGAATATGGTGTTCGTCTGTGCACCCGAACGCACTGGTTCGAGTCCTGGTAGGAGCATTTTTTTTTTTTTTACTAAACGTTAGTATAGTATTTGAATTTTCCCCTATTTCTATGATTTTCATTAACAAAAAATTATATTATGTATTAGTAAGCAAGGTTTCATTAGTAGCGCATGAATAAAACAAAGGATGTTTTCATGGTTTTGTTACATACAGGGGTACCGAATTCTCCGCGCCGCGACAAAACCCAATACTACTTAGTCCATTTCGAGTTGAAATAGTACATTTTGCATCAAAGGAAAAAATAAATTTCTCACGAGGGTTTAAGTTATATTCCGAGCCGAAGGCGAGTGGTATATTCAGCCGAGTGAGAAATTAATTTTTTCCCATGGTGTAAACGATTTTTTTACCATGGCGGAAGAAAGAGCCGATATTTGCGATATTTTAAAAATGTAGGCTTTTTCGACCACTTTGATAAAAAGTACTTTACTACTATTCACCTTTTAAACTGCTACGACTATTGTCCAAGAACACCCCGTTAATTTTCGCCATAGAACTTTTTTGAACAGAAAATAAAATTTTTTTTAGATGAAAAAATAAATTGAATCCCCTCTACCCCCCCCCCCCCCCTCCTACTGAACATTGCCAATGTATAAATGCCCGAATTAATAAAAATAGAGTATAATTGTATTTACGAAACAATTGATGAAAAAAGTGAGATACAAAAGTATTGAAATCAGTGTTGAATTAATATTATGAACAGGAAATAATTTAATTTATTAAAAACAGTATCAGAAATTTGTTTGTGATACGCCATTATACTTGAGTTGTGAACAAAATAAAAAATTACAAAACATCAGTTTTTACAGTTTTGCGTGGAATACAGATACGGCTCACTTTCTTAAAACAAAGCTTTGTGAAAATCCAATAGTCTTAGAAGTAAAAGTACATTCCCGTACGGGGCAGAGGAGTCCAGAAGGGGGCCACCGTGGATTCCTTTTGGACCCCTAAGGAGTCCAGAAGGGATCCAAATGCGTGTGTGGGAGAATTAAAGTGAATAAAGACTCTAAATAATTGTATTACATCTATGTTAGACAATCGTACAGTCGAATTTTTCCATGAAATGAGTCTTCAACTGTAAAAAGCAATTATTTTTACGTTTCTGAGTATAAAAATTGACTTCGGCTGAAAATCCTGTTTTACCATAGTGAGCGGTAACATGGCTTGAGTTGGAGAAATGTTTATGAAAATAACGATTCCTGATGTGTTTGCAATGATTATTTGTGCCAAGTATTGCGCTAAATTACATGAAATTTTACAAAATTGTAAGGAGTCTAAAAGGGAGCCAGAAAGAGTCCACGGTGGCTCCCTCGGGATCGTCAGGGTTACAATTAATTTGTGGGCCTCTGTACAAAAAAAGCTCTTTTATGATGATATTTTTTTTTAAATTTCATTTTATAATAAACTCGAGCTTAAAAACTAGGCTAAAATTATTTATCAGAATCATTTTATTTATAACTTACATATAGCAGACCGAAAACTTAGAATGATAGTGCATTTTGTATCTAGGAAAAAATAGTACATTGTGTATCTAGGGGGCAAAACAGCCGATTTCAACTCGTGTGAGGTTTGCCGTCTGAGCGAAGCGAAGGTGGCAATCACACGAGTTGAAATCGGCTGTTTGAGCCCCGTGATACACACGATTATTTTCACTTCGAAAACATCGAAAATAAGTTATAGCCAACGTGTGTTGACAGATGGAAGTGAAGCATTCAAGGTCGACACGTAGGCAGTGGGGATGGCTCGCGGCGGATGGGAGAAAGACTCCTCAGACACGAAGTAATGGTTCATACCTTCCCGCAGGGAAGGTATGAACCATTACTTCGTGCCTGAGAAGTTTCTCCCGATCGTCGCGAGCCATTCCTCACCACCTGCGTGTCGGCCTTGAATGCTTCACTTCCGTCTGTCAATTCACGTTGGCAATGACTCATTTTCGATGCGTGAGAGGCGAAAATAAATTTTTCACGAGGGTATAAGTTATATCCTGAGTCGAAGGCGAGGGATATATTGACCCGAGTGAGAATCGTTTCTCCTTAATCAAGTGCTTTTACTGCATTTTCTAGTAGTTGTGTGTCTTACTTGTTGAAGTTGTATCTCATCTAACAGATTGAAAAAATTGAACGAAAAAATACCAAAACGAAAAAATTCAACTATCTGTATTTGTAGAGTAAAAAAAAGATACAAAAGCGATTGTAGCATTATTATGCATCCACTATTTGGCATATTAAATAGTAATTTTTTCATTCTTAACAGCGGCCCACGAATTATTTTAATGTACTTTTACTTCTAAGACTATTAGATTTTGACAAAGCTTTGTTTTAAGAAAGTGTACCGTATGTGTATTCCACGCAAAACTGTAAAAAGTGATGTTTTGTAATTTTTTATTTTGTTTACAACTCAAGTATAATGGCGTATCACAAACAAATTTCTGATACTGTTTTTAATAAATTAAATTATTTCCTGTTCATAATATTAATTCAACACTGATTTCAATACTTTTGTATCTCACTTTTTTCATCAATTGTTTCGTAAATACAATTATTCTCTATTTTTATTAATTCGGACATTTATACATTGGCAATGTTTAGTGGGAGGGGGGGTTATCAATTTTCACAATATCCTGCTCTTATAATAGAATTCTTATTTATACTCATGATAGATGATGAAAGTTTATAAGAATATTAATACAGTGAAATAAAATTATTAAAAAATTTTTATTAGTGATACAAATTTGTAATTATTCTGATTTGATTTTAAGTTGCTCATTATAGTGTAACACGCATTCTCATGTAAAAGAGTGTTTAAATTTTGCTGATTTCAAGGATAGCTCATAGTTGTACCATAGTAATTCACATGTGAAAATATTTATTCATTACAGTACTACTGATAAATTGTATTACATATTAATTTATCAGTTTGGGTACATGCAATATCAAAAAAAAAGAGTATGCAAAACGATTTTTTATTTTATTAATATTATACGAATCACAATTTTACAAATAACAAACACGTGAATAATGAAGTTTGTTTCGTACACTATTGGGCGTGATGTAGAAAATTGTTAGCCACCGAGCTATTATACTTTCATCTCTTAGAAATCAACAACAAAAAATATCCTTGTCTGAAGTCAAGTCCTCAAAAAAAAATTTACGTCAAAAGAGCTTTGCGTTTGCAAATATTTGACAATTGGTTCAGTTTCAATTTTTGAAATAAACATGGCGAATACAATATAATAAATTCATCTCGAAAAGTTTCAACAATTTTTCAAAATTAATGCATTTGTTGAGAAAGAGAAAAATGAAGGAACTATTTAGATTTTTGATTGTTTCTTCACTACAGACAAACAGTTATAAATGATTTCTAGCCAGACGTATATATCTATGTGTAAGACGCTAATGAGACAGAAGAATAACATGATTTGTTTACCTGTGGAACGTCACAGCCGAATCACTGGTTTTAACGGTTCCACAAATCAGGCAAAAATGTCTACGCCCGTTAGACATTTTTTCCATCACTAGAGCTCACTGCATTTTTACTTCCTAGAGAACCAGGAACATAGCCATTGGTTCCATAGCCAGAGGAAACTATCACGCAATTTGGCTATAAAACGAGCAAGTAGGGCTCGCGACGGCGTTGTTTCTAAATTCGTAGTCGAGGCAACCTTTGCAGCAATCTCCACCAGCTCCGCAATGTACCGATAAGCTGCGATGCTGAGCCTCTTCAGGGTGTTCCATCTTCAGAAGATGAAGCCCAAGAGAACTGCGCTGAGGCTTTTCAGGGTGTTCCATCTTCAGGAGAAGGAGCCCAAAGGAACTGCGCCGAACGGTTACCTGGCACCTCTACTTCCGTCTTATCCAATAACTGAAAATTTAACAGCCGTTTTAAGGGCTCAAAATATTCTTCTATGTAAAGAATGTATCTTTTTATTACAATTTTATTTCACACGAGTTTTCGAGAACCCGGCTACGCATAGACGCCGCAACCTTGTATTTCAATCGCACTGCGTCTCGGTGGTGTCACAAAATGTGTTATCATCCCTTTCGGCAAACCATATGGTCGAGTCATATGATGAGATACAATTAAAGCGCGATAGTTCCGTCGCCGGTAGGTCGCATGAAACGTCTATGCGACCTAAATGTCATCAATAAAACACGCATCTTGCGAAGTTCCTTGAAACCTTGCATAAACGTTAACGCCAACACGTTATCCAGTGTTAAAAAAACATACATGTGCATAATTCTATTTCATACTCTTTACCTACCTGTGACGTTACAATATATATTCTTTGCGATATTTCTAGTTTTCTGGGTTATTTTTCTCTTTCAATAACAAAACGAAACAAACAAAACAAAAACAATGATGAGAGACGGTCTTTCTTATCCAGCGGTTTGTTTACATCTGAACTCATCTATATTGGATTTGTAGCTCGCAAGTTATTCAGATCTCGGCACGCTTTTTCGAATGAGACGCGCGGTCCATGTACTATATTGTCGAAGACAGCCCCCCCCCCCCCTCACCCCGTGCGAATCTGCAGCTGCGCCGATATTGGCGATACGTAACCGCAATTGCAGGTGTGCATTGCGTAACGGAGGGCCTTGTGCTGTACACGGTGGGCGGCGTGATTCTGCGTAATTCTAGGTATATACTGGCCAGTACTGGTGGCGTCTATTTGTTAATTGATATTATTGTGAGGAAGTTTAGACGATAGGTTTTGTACGTTTTGGCTTTTCCCCCGTAGTAGGAAAATCTACCGGAGAATGTCCCATTCTGGCCCATATTGTTACCATTCCTAGATTTTTCATTAGTATTCTGTCGCTTGGATGCAGATAGAAAACAAATGAAAAATCTGGCAATGACGTGAAATCTCGTGCTGGGAATGGTTTCTAAATGGAATTTACTCCAGTAGGAATGTCTCGCGTTCGAGTAACAAACGATATTTTTAACAAAACACGCTCTAAAAAGGGGCTTCTAGCACCCACAAGCGGCCTAGAGGAGTTTACTACACGGCGCACCACGCACATATGCACGCATATGCCATTCTCTACCTCTCTATGGTAAGCATAGCCCGTACAGGCCACAGGAGTCCAGAAAAGAGCCAAAAGGGGGCCACCGTGGATTCCGTTTGGAACCCCAAGTAGTCCAGAAGGGATCGAAGCGCGTGTGTGGAAGAATTGAAGTGTTTTATTCAATAAAAACTCTAAATAATTGTCTCACATGTATGTTTGATAATCGTTCAGTCGAACGCTGCCATAAAATGAGTCTGTAATATTGTACTGTGAAAAATGATTATTTTTGCGTTTCTGAGTATAAAAGTTGACTTCGGCCGAAAATCCTGTTTTACCATAGTGGTGCGTGACATGGCTCGAGCTGGAAAAATGTTTATGAAAGAAACAATTCATGATGTGTTTGCAATAATTATTTGTGTAAAATATTCAGCTAAAATACATGAAATTTCAGAAAATCGTAAGGAGTCCAAAAGGGAGCCAGAAGGAGTCCACGGTAGCTCCCTTGGGATCGCCAGGGAGAGCAACAAAAAGACGCATAGAAGAACGACGTCAACATCGAAACCGAATTGCTGGTCGTAACTGTGAGTCTTCTGGGTCACTTTTTAGGTGCTTGAAACGTCTTACCTCTCTGAGTTTAGGGGACGTAGCGGAATAGGACTGGGGTCACAAGAGGGTACGTACCCAGTAAACCTGTGAGCTCACTGTGAGCTCATAGTAAGCTTAAATGTGAGCTCACAGTGAGCTCACATAGTGCTTCAAACGTCCGCCTTTCAAACGCTTGGCGTGAGCTCACTATAAGCTCACTATGAGCTAACACTCAAGCTCATAGTGAGCTCACAGTGAGCTCACAAGTGGAAATTTTGCAGTGAGTTCACTGTTAGTTTTCTGTGAGCTACACGTGAGCTACTTATCAGCTACCTATGAGTTACTCGTGAGCTACCTATGACCCACCTGTGCGTTACTCGTGAGCTAGCTGTGAGCTACCTACCTTAGTGAAACGGTCAAGTTCTATTGTTCATAATACAAAAACTTGGCAGAAGTAGGTATATTGAGTATTTTTTAATCAAATTGAGCAATAGAAAAAAAAAACAAAAAAAAAAAATAATAATCTCGTCCCCAGAGGGATTCGAACTCTGTCGAGGATGTAATGACAGATTAATAGTTTGGGGCGTTAACCACTCGGCCACAGCAGTTAACATACAACGTGGGGTAACAAAGCTATTCAAGTTCGTATAATCCATAATTTGTAAATTGAATGAAGACGAATTTTTCTCGTTCTTCTATTTTTTCGATTTTTTATTTAAATTGTGACTCCAAAACGTTAAATATGTGATCAATGAAGCTATAACACGAAATAGAGATGAATCGAGAAAATTATTAAGTTGGAAACAAGTTTGTTCAGCTTTCTTATCACAAAGTTAAATAAAAAACTAAATGGGCTTCTTTCTGAACTCACAATATCTTTCAATTTACGAATTATGAATTATGAGAACTTCAGTAGCTTTTTTACTCCACATTGTATGTTAACTGCTGTGGCCGAGTGGTTAACGCCCCAAACTATTAATCTGTCATGACATCCTCGACAGAGTTCGAATCCCTCTGGGGACGAGATTATTTTTTTTTTTTTTGGTTTTTTTTGCTATTGCTCAATTTGATTAAAAAACACTCAATATACCTACTTCTGCCAAGTTTTTGTATTATGAACAATAGAACTTGACCGTTTCACTAAGGTAGGTAGCTCACAGCTAGCTCACGAGTAACGCACAGGTGGGTCATAGGTAGCTCACGAGTAACTCATAGGTAGCTGATAAGTAGCTCACGTGTAGCTCACAGAAAACTAACAGTGAACTCACTGCAAAATTTCCACTTGTGAGCTCACTGTGAGCTCACTATGAGCTTGAGTGTTAGCTCATAGTGAGCTTATAGTGAGCTCACACCAAGCGTTTGAAAGGCGGACGTTTGAAGCACTATGTGAGCTCACTGTGAGCTCACATTTAAGCTCACTATGAGCTCACAGTGAGCTCACAGGTTTACTGGGTAGTACCACTATCCCTCGCTACATCCCTTTTGATCAAAAAAGGGACGTAAGAAGCTGAATCAGAAACGTAGCAGAAATTGATTAGATTTTTTATAATCAAAATATCAAATAAAAATGTATGATTTATTTTTATCTTAATCAGCGAGTATAGGTAAATTCTGTTAAAAGAAAAAAATATAAGGCACAATAAACTAATAATTCAATAACAAAAACTATAGAGTTGCAATATTGTACAGAATCTGTGCAAATCCCATTTTCAGTCGGTACGGCGGTAACTTTCAACGTTCTATAATAGTTGAATATATTTTTCGTATGTACATCAACGACTAGTAGCATTATTTTGTGCTTTTTCGTTGCATCCTTTTTTTGGTCAAAAGGACGTAAGAAGCCAATTCGGGGCCGCAAGAGGGGACGTAAGCTTACGTCCTCTGAGTTCTGAAAAGGTTTAAGTGCGTGTTTTGCGAAAATTCCATTTCGAAAGTTAAAAAACTTTACTCAAATAACCTCGATTCCCATATAAATTGACGTGAAACGGAATTTTAATCAGAAGCGAGATGTCGCGAGCAGTGTTTTTTTTAAATCGCAAAACAGAGTTTTTTCGTAGGTTTTCCACCTCTCACTACAAACAAATTGTTTAGTAGGTAACGACTTGTTTCATCTACGATATACTCCCGTCATATTCATGTTACGCTTCCGGAAGATCCACGTACGTGCTCGCTACATCCACGTTATAAACACGGTATATCCACGTTACTTCTCCGTTATATCCACTCTTGGGCCCGAATAGACAGACTCTAAACTGAAATATACATACTGATCCTACTAAGTTTGATTCTCATAAAACTCCTTGTAAGAATCCGATTTCTCATGAGGCTACCTTATAAGATTTTCATTTCTTATAAGGTGACCCTATAAGCTACTCATGAGCAAATTTTTTCCTTATAAGGCGACCTTGTACTATTATTATTAACCTTTATACTCGTTAAGAGGCCTTGTAAGAATGTAAAAGGGCTTCATAAGAATAAAAAATCGCCTTATACACGGAGAAAAATTTCGAGGTTTAAGATTACGAAAGCGCTTCATTCTATTTTTCGAATTTACGGGTGGAATAATATGACGGAGTTCTACCCATAAAACCAACTCACGTCAAGACTTGATGAAGACGTGTCCAAGATTCTTGAGACATCTTGAACAAGCCTTAGGTAAATCTATTTCCCAATATTTATCAAGTCTTGGTCAAGATTCTTGACTAATCCCATTAACTAACTGACGCAAGTCTTGATCAAGATGCGCCCAAAAATCTTGAGGCAAAAATTAAATATTAAAAATTAAAAATTACAAATAAATGGTAGTGGTGGCGGCACACATAAGTAAGTTAGTTGACGGATATATTTCTCCTGAAAAAAATCCTTGCCTGGGAGTGGGCGCGAACTCGGGACCACTTACGATGAACGGGTTCCACTATACCACTTGAGCCATTTCGGTATATTTAAAAGCTAGAAAAAATATTCCTAGGTGTCTAAGATTCTAGTCCAAGATTCTTGATTAAGTCTTGGGCAAATCTATTTCCCATACTTGACCGAGTCTCGCTCAAGATTCTGGAAATATATTTATCATGTCTTAATCAAGTCTTCGCCAAGAATCTGGACTTCCATTTGAACTCATGTTAACATCTCAAGTCTTGCTCATGTACAGGTCAAGAATCTTGATTCAAGAATCTTGAGTTGATCTTGATGTCAAGATTTGGTTTTATGGGTAAATATTACATCTACAGTCTCAACATCTCCCATTACGACTATAGCCGTGTTAAAAATTTAACACGAGCGTGATATTATTTCTCGCTGTATGAGATTTGAAATCAGCTGCATCGAGGAATAAAACTACGAAAAACTCGTAGACTACAGATCTCGGAGCTCATCGTTTTAGATGTAAAAGCTTGAGACTTGAAACTTTTAGCCTCGCCCACCTCCTTTATAGCTGCCGAGAATAGTAGGCGTGGCTTAAGGACTCAAGGTCTCGAGCTTTCCGTCTCAAACGATGAACTTCGAGACTTGAGATGAAGAGATGCTGCGTGATTTTACGTCTCAGAGGTACGACTACCTAAATGACAGACTCCGAAATATAAAATCACGAATGCCATCGACAGTTCATGTCACGTATCCGTGGTCTTAGTTCTCGTCAGTCGCTTTATACTAGATCACGGGAAGGTTTCGTAATCTTAAACCTCGAAATTTTTCTCCGTGTAAAATGGTAAATTTTTATAACGAGATGTGAAACCTTATAAGAATATGTTCAGTGTTTGTAAAATCTGACGTAAGGTTAAAAAAAATTGCTTCACATCTGACTTCTGCAAGTCTTGATTCGGTTACTATTAAATCGTTTTATTGCCAGAGGTCTACGTAACTCCGTGACATCATCGCAATCGATCACGCGAGGGGACCTGAGTTCAAATCCCATCTGAGGCAAAAATTTTTTTCATATTACTGTGCGTGTTTCCGGGTAACAATAATATTGCATGGAGTTCCCTATAATTGTAAGCTATGTTTGAAATTCCTTATATTAAAGCCATTTGTCTTGAACATTTATTTCTAAGAACTAAGTTTCTTGTATCGTCCTTATAAGGACATTTTTCCTTATAATGCCCTTATAAGGCTGCCTTATAAGATAATTTTTCCTCAACAGGCTGCCTTTGCTAGCCTTTGAAGAATCAGAACTAGAAGGGGTGAGGTTTTCGAGGAAACGTTTTCGAATAGACTGGTTTCGAATAGGACGATTCATGATTACAAAGACGGAATTCATAACGTTAATGAGTGTGATGGTATATTGAAGAAGTCAATTCAAGCCATAAATGGCAAACTCCACCAAAAATATCATTTGGAACTGAACTTTCACCCAAGCAAACGCGGTGCTATCGCATTGCTATCGATTTTTGACAGCACACCGATAGTAACTCGATAGCAAGTTAATAGCGAGTCTATAGCAAGTCAATAAATGAGGAAGAAACCTTCATTTTTCATATATTACGCCAGCAATGCCAAAGAGAACAATCTGTTTCTTTTTTCTGATTTTTCCTTGATATTTTAAGGGGACACAGAGGCCGTTTTCTCCACCTCCTCCTCCCATTCATTTGTTTTCCGTTTTATCCGTCTTTCTCGCACTTCAGCAGCCTCTGTGTCTCCTTAACGAATTTGAACGTGATTTATGTCATTTTGCGAAAATATGAAATCGGTATATCAGGCATTGACTTTACCGACCTTACTTTATTTACACTGATTATTTATTTTCGCAGAATGACATTAATCACGTTTAACTTCGTTTGAATAACAAGGAAAAATCATAAAAAAAGCAACTGAGAGTGTTCTCTTTGACATTGCAGGCATTATGTATGAAAAATAAAGCTTTTTCCCTCATGCAATCGACTTGCTATCAACTTGCTATCAAGTTGTCGATAGCAAAACGATAGCACCGCGTTTGCTAGGGGCAAACTAAAATGAAAATATATTTTTCCTTATAAAGCCCTTATGAGGCCAGTTCATAAGTATCAAAACTATTAGAAGTGAGGTTTTTGAGGACACGTTTTAAATAGACTAGAATTTGTAAGGACAATTCAGAATTAGAAAAACTTAATTCAAGAAGTTCTCACAAAAAGTAGTTTATTTCAGGAAAATTCCTCAAAAGCCAGCTATCGCAGAGTTAACCAGAAATATTTAAAGAACAAAAATTACAATCTAAAGTAAGTAGGGTATATTTTTCATAACAACGCCTTTATGAGGCTTCCCGTTGAGAGCCTTTCAAGGAAGCCTTATAAGAATCAAAACTAGTAGGGTGAAGATTTTGAGGACCCGTTTTCAAGTAGACTGGTATTTGTGAGGAAAATTTAGGATTACGAAGATTAAATACAAAAAAATCATAGGTGAAGTGTTACGATTGAGGCAAAGTCCTTGAAAGCCACAAATTGCAGAGTTTACTACAAATATTATAGAGAACTGAAATTTGAAACTGAAATAAAGATATATTGTTCTTAATAAAGCTCATATAAGTATTGAAACTGGTACGGATCAGGTTTTTGAGAACACGTTTTCAAATAGACTGGTATTTGTAAGGACGACCTCTCCTCCTCCTCCCACCAAACATCTTCAATGTATAAATACCAGAATTGATAAAAATGGAGTGAAATTGTGATTGAGAAAATACTTGATGGAAAAAGTGAGATACAAAAATATTGAAATCATAAATGAATTAATATATAAGGAAAATATTGGATTGATATGTAATCTTGAAATGGCCAAAAGAATTATCTTAAGTTCAGTGGTGGGAGATCATGGATCTATTTTACCCATGAAAAATTTTTGAGTAAAAACTACCCTGAAAACGTTGTAACTCAGGGACGTATTGTCAACGCAGTAAATTTTACAGTTAAGATCTCAGTAAATTCAACTCCTTTTAACGCACGCCATACGCCGTTTTCATAAAATAGTATCACAATAGGAGCCGAAATTACTGAGATCTTCCCTCCCTATCGGGCTTATTCAAATATTCGAACTATTCGAACTATATGAATCGGACGATAAAACAGTGAGGGTATTTAAAAAATAAGGTTTCTTTTCATGGATAGTGCGTCGTCGACTGTCCCCTGCCTAGAGTTATCCATGGAAAAAAACCACATTTTTTAAATACTCTCACTGTTTTATCGTCCAAATCATATAGTTCGAATAGTTCGAATATTCGAATAAGCCCGATAGGGCTGTAAAATTTATTGGGTTGATAATACGTCCCAGAGTTACAACGTTTTCAGGGTAATTTTTACTCAAAATTTTTTTCCGTGTATAATTATTATAAACATGGTATGTTTTTGATCGGAATTTCATTTGTATTTCTCGAAAATAGATATTTCCATATTTTCGAATGTAAATTTTCTTCTACATCACATATATTCAGCTCCTTTTATTTTTTTGTGTTATTTTCAGTATTTACTTTTTTCGGGAATCGGTTACCCACTAAATATTATCATTTAAATTGTATTTCCTTTTTTTCTCGGTAAAGTAATTTAGTTTGATTTTTGAGTAGAATTTTATTCATATTTTACAAATATCGATCTGATAGATTTCCAACTGTCTATGCAGTTGGATCTTCAGACATAATGTTAGTTTTATAACTAAGTAAGAATTGATTTAGTTTTCCATCGCGTTTTCTCCTGGATTATTAGCGTTCATATTCACTTAGATGTTACAAATCATATGCTAAGTAGTTTTCCAACTGTAAATCCAGAATAATTTTCGTAAAAAAATTTCGTTTGTTTCCTCATAAGAGAGTCTGTTAATTGTAAAACTAAATATCTAGTTATATTGTGATATATTGATATTATTCGTTTAACTATTAGAAACATATTTATTTTCGTTTGGGTTAACGAAAAAATATCTCATCAGATTTTGAACTTATAATCCAGTTCATGCTCCAGTTTCATCTGGTTTTATCAAACAATAATCGAAAAAGTCAAAAAAAGAAAACTTATGCTGCTTGAATTGTTGCCATGTTTGAAAAAACAGTAGTTTTCTAAATTTTCTTTTTCCTGCATGTTTGAACGATTTTAGATAATTTATTTTTGATTGCTGAAAAAATCGGGTCCCCTCGAAAACACCGGGCTCGAGTAGAAACACCCCCTTTTCCTCGCCTTAGAAGCCTGGATGTGGGGTAAAGAATATTTGAGAATGAAGGGTTGTCGAAAAAAACGAACGAGAAACAAATATTAAATTAGCGGCGAGGCCTTCGGATTTTCTCTCTTCCCGTTGGACGTGCGGCGCTATGTATTCATAGAATAGAAGATGGGCGTGGTGAACTTTCACCGTTTCCTGTAACAGGCCCATAGATACTCTATGAATAGGCCCAACGGCCCAACCTCGCATCGGCGCGTCAATTTCTAATCGGCGATCTGCTTTACCGCTGGACGTCAAACTCTACGGAATATGCAGGAAATTCAGCATTAATATTTTTAAAAAATTAGCGTTTTTCAAACAATTCCTGTTAGGTATTCGTTTCTCATCATTGTACGTATCTGTTATTTACATTTTATACCATGCAAAACTTCGAAACTGGACTGTTTTTCATATCCATCGAAACAATCACTCGGCAACACTTGAAGAGAGTTGGCAATAGTTATAATTATTAATAACCGAGTGTTTTAAACCATTTCAATCGACTATTTGACTAAAGTAATCATCAATATTACGATCTGGACGCAAAAATTCAACCTAATACGTCATATATGGCTTTAAAAGCAATCGCAATAGTTCACAATCTCGCGAGAGATTGTACAACATTTGACAACAGTTGCGGCGGGACCGCCAGGGTAGGGCAGCCATTGCCCTCTCACTGCCCTCAAGATGTCCTTTCTCTTTCGTCATAGAATATAAGAAGTCGGACATTGTGAAACTTCTTATGCCCAACAGCGGTACTATGGTAGAACAAAAGAAGTTTCACAATGTTCGATTACTTATGTACACTTCTTGGCTTAACCATACCGACAGGGGAAGAGCATTGGACTACAGGCGGCGGGGGCGGCGGTGGCGGCGGCGGCAAGAAGTTTTTTTAAAATATAGAGAGATAGTTATGAAAAAAGTGAAAGAACGTTTATGTGTCTTGTGGTGAAATTTACCTTAAACATATTTTGGGAACACTACACTAAACATTTTTGCAGGATATTAATGGTAAATTCTGTAAATTTTTGACACGTACCGTAAATTCCAGTTTATGATTCGTAAAATCAATTTCGCTAGCACGTTGTGAAAACCTCAAGTACCTATTAAGGCTACTGTACCCCAAAAAATTTGTAAATTTATGAATTTTTTTTTTTTTTACAGTGTATATTTTTCCTCTTAAGGCCCTTCTAAGGCTTCTTATTGAGAGCTCTCTAAGGTAGTCTTAGAAGATTGAAAACTAGTGGGGGTGAGGTTTTTGAGGACACGTTTTTAAATAGACTGGTATTTGTTAGGACAATTAAAGATTACGAAGACTGAATTCAAATATTTAATACGTGTAGTGGTATGTTCGAGGAGAAATCCTTGAAAGCTACAAATCGCAAAGTTTACCGAAAATATCATAAACAACTTAAGTTTTAAACTGAAATGAAGATATATTCTTCGTATCGTAAAGCTCTCATAAGAATCAAAACTAGTTTGTGGGGGGAGGGGGGGGGGTGGTGTGAGGTTTTTAAGGACACGTTTTTAAATAGACTAGTATTTGTGAGGACAATTCAGGATTACGAAGACTGAATACAAAAAGTTCATACGTGAAGTGGTATGTTTGGGGAGAAGTCCTTGAAAGCCACAAATCGTCAACTTTAACAAAAATATTATCAAGAACTAATATTTCAAACTGAAATGAAGATATATTTTCCTCATAAGGCCCTTTTAAAGCTTCCTTTTGAGAGCCTTTCAAGGTCACCTCACAAGAATCAAAACTATTAGGAGTGAGGTTTTTGAGGACACGTTTACAGGTAGACTGGCATTTATAAGGACAATTAAGCATTATGCAGACTGAATTCAAAAAAATCATACGTAAGATGGTATGTTGGAGTAGAAGTCCTTGAGAGCCAGAAATCGCAAAGTTTAACAAGGTTTGCAAAAAAACTGAATTTTTAATGTAAAACGATGATATATTTTTCCTTATAAGGCCCTTTCAGGACGAAACTGATCAAACCGTGATAGTCGGATTGTGGTTGGGTCTTAGTTGGGTTCTGGTCGGATTACATTTTTTAACTATTAACTCATAATAAACATTGAAGTTTGGCTCAGGAATTGTTTTAGACATGCTGCTTAACATGTACATCATCTGAATTATGCTGTGTAATTGGGTGACGCTCAAGGGGGGTCAAAAAAAATTTTAACCGGGCCACCCTCTAAATTGGCAGACAATAATTCCAAAAAAAATCAGAGAAATACTCACAGCTCAAAAAAATCATTTTAAGACGTGCCTCACAGAGCATCTTTTTCCCCTTTAAATAACATGGGGAAAGTCTACATTTTCAGTCTTTTTTTTCCGGGATTAATTTGGCAAGGAAAAGTATGAGACCTACGTTAATTTGTAGACTAATATATGTAGTTTTCAAGAAAAATTATGATCGGCCACCAAATTAAATTTTTGATTCACAATGAGACAGGGAATGAACATGTTTTTATGCCATATAATAGATTTTTAGGATATATTTATCTCACGGACCAATTTCTGAGGTCTGTTGGGTTTTAGTACAATTATTATAGTTTTCGGGGTCGCTGATAACGATTCTAAGGTCAGAAATTCAAAATCCAAAAAAGCGGATACAAAATGGCAATTGCTTGACTCAAATTTGCATGTGCCAAATTTGGGTCAAGCAGTTGCCATTTTGTATCTGCTTTTTTGGATTTTGAATTTCTGACCTTAGAATCGTTATCAGCGACCCCGAAAACTATAATAATTGTACTAAAACCCAACAGACCGCAGAAATTGTTTCGTGAGATAAATATATCCTAAAAGTCAATTATATGGCATAAAAACATGTTCATTCCCTGTCTCATTGTGAATCAAAAATTTAATTTGGTGGCCGATCATAATTTTTCTTGAAAACTACATATGTGACCCGATCTGTAGAAACCGGGTTACGGACCAAATCGACAAGGCCTACTTTCTAATGGATTTCAGATGACGAATAGGATGAGTCGATTTGGTCCTTAGCCCGGTTTCTACAGATCGGGTCACATATATTAGTCTACAAATTAACGTAGGTCTCATACTTTTCCTTGCCAAATTAATCCCGGGGAAAAAAAGACTGAAAATGTAGACTTTCCCCATGTTATTTAAAGGGGAAAAAGATGCTCTGTGAGGCACACATTAAAATGATTTTTTTGAGCTGTGAGTATTTTTCTGATTTTTTTCGGAATTATTGTCTGTCATTTTAGAGGGTGGCCCGGTCAAAATTTTTTTTGACCCCCCTTAAGCGTTACCCTAGTCAACAAGGAGATAGAGGTTCAAAATATTTCAGGGTAATATTTTTAAGAATATTCTACAATTTATTCATTTCTCACGCTCATCATGTTACGGTTAACTCAATTTTACCGTGTTGACACAGGTATCTATTTTGAAGCCCGGCAGTTCGAAGATGAAATTCCTGGCGAGTGAAAAGGGAAGGATCAGTTCCCCTCACTTCCCTTGTAGAAATGTTTACGTGAAAGCAGTGTTCACATCGTGTAAACAGTTAACGTAAACTGTTTATGTAAAGTTTACATGCCAGTGCGTCCGTATGTTGATGTAAACTTTACGTAAACAGTTTAACGTAAACTGTTTACCTGATGTTTGCATGTTGTTTACGGAAACAGTTAATGTAAACTTTTTACAGAAACTGTTTACTTGATGTGTGCATAAACCATTTATGCAAATATCTGGTAAACAATTTGCGTAAACGTTTACGCGAATTACTTACGTACAAAGCATGCTAACATCAGGTAAACTGTTTTTGTAAGCAGTTTACATAAACTGTTTACGTGAACACCATGCAAACATCAGGTAAACAGTTTACGTAAACAGGTCAACAGTTTACATGATGTTTTTCGTAAACTTTATGTAAATATTTCTACAAGGGTTGATTTTGACTACAATTTTTTTTTTTTTAATGTGCGATTTCTAGCACAAAATTTTTTCGATGAACTCGAGAGTAGGCTCATTCGAAAAAGCGAAGTTTATTCTATTAAAATTTATTAACACCTCAATTTCGACTTTTGGTGCTGTGAGGTCCCTTTCTGTAGTCCACGCCACAGATCATGGTACCCTAGCGGACGGCCGAATCTTACCGAATACCGCCGAATACCGTAATACGGTTTTCGGCGGTATTGGGCGAATTCCACTATCGAAAATACTCGATTTTGCAAGAAAAAACCGGGCGGTAGGAAAAATGATGTTTTTTTATGAATCTGTGGCAACTGTCGTTCCTAAAAATACGAATATATAATTAGAAAAATAGGGTTAAACTATTAATAGCATATTTGACGAATATTTGAAAAAAACCGCCAATGAGCTATCGAATTCTATTGAGGAGAACTTTTGACGTTTTTCCACGTTAGCGCCATTTCCTGGCTAAAGTTAGAAGCTTGACATCGTTTTTTCATCGACATTTTCGAGCGGGATTCGCCCAATTCCACCGAATACCGCTGAATACCGTAGTACGGAATTCGGCCGTCCGCCAGGGTAAAAACTAGGGTCAGAAACGTTTCTGACAAATAAGATGCTTGCACCGATTTGGATACTATATTTTATGATATTGCCCTGGTCAGTCGATGCAACGTTGTTTTAAAGTTTCACTGAAGTTGTATTTAAGATGCACCAAAGTTTTTTTTTGTTGTTTATGAGAGGCTTTAACTGGTATGCAACAAGTAAGCAACGTTGAAACTGCCAATGAGTCTTTGAACAACACAATCGCAATCTCTATGCAACGTTGTTTCGTAGTTTATTTTCAATGAATTTCAAGGTGAGTGCTGACAGTTCAAATCAATCAAGATATTAGAAAAATTTTTTGTAAAGTTTGGAGCAAATCGCCATGATCAACACGTGCGACAAGATGACTAGAGTTTTTTATGCAGTGTACATGTAGTTTTTCATAAATTTTTCCTAGAAACTCATAGCTTGTGCACAACTTATGATAACAGTTCGTAACTTGGCATAGTTAAAGTGTACAATGTTACGTTTGAGACTGAATTTTTCTAGATTTTTCTATCGCTGTGAATTATGCTTTACAACCCTAGCAAACGCGCGTTCACCAAAAGTCCACCCTCACAAAATTCTGATGAACGTTTGGTGAACACACCTAATTTCACAAGTTCAGAGTGCTTAAAAACGTGGAAAAATCATTTCGAAGCGTACAATAATTTATTTAATGAATTTATCAAAAGTCAGATATACGAAAAATTGCTTACTTTTTTAATTTGATGTGAAATTGTGATTTGTTATATTTTGGATACATTAAACTGCATTCGGTGATAATAGGTAGAATACACCGAGTTTTTACCGACTGCAGTTTCATGTATCCAAAATATAACAAATCACAATTTTGCATCAAATTGAGAAAGTTAGCAATTTTTCGTATATCTGACTTTTGCTAAATTCATTAAATAAATCGTTGTACGCTTCGAAATGCTTTTTCCACGTTTTGATACACTCTGAACCAAGGTGGCCAGATTGTAAACGGCCAGCACGAACGAAGCACGTATTCTATACCTATATATCGACAATATATAGGTATAGTTTACGTGCTAAGCCCGTGCTGACCGTTTACAATCTGGCCACCTTGCTCTGAAAATGTGAACACGCGTTTGCTGGGAAAGTACCGAAATAGTATATTTTGTACCTAAGACGTGAGGCGTGACTTTTAGGGCGAGGACCAATTTATCTGCCATGGCGTATCCGAGGCTGATATTTGTTCCGAGGACAAAGCCACGCCCACAGTCCGAGGTGCAAACGATACTTTTTGCAAAACACGCAAAAAAGTTGTACTTGGAGGACTTGTAAGGCCGCGTTGAATACAGTCCTTTCTGATCTGCAGATTCTTCGGTCCCTGGAGACACGTGCTGGAGCAACGACTCAGTGCCTGTGTTTTTGCGTCGGTGCGTGTATTCGGGGACCGATGCATCTGCCGGCCGGAAAAGGCTGTGTTCAATGCGGCCATACAAGTCCTCGAAGTACAACTTTATTGCGTGTTTTGCAAAAAAGTACATGTTTTGGCTTTTTTAATGCTTTTCAAGCATAGATAATAGCAATAGAAAAATTTGGTCTTGAATGCAACATCATACAATCAAACTATAACAAGTTTTAAACATTTATTATAAGTTTTGCACACATAATAAGTTTTTGAACCAAAAGTATGAAAAACTATAAGTAAAACCCATTTTAAACTGAAGTCGTTTTGCAGCACGAGTGATTCATGTTCAATCGACTTTACACTTTTATAAAAAAATTTTTTTCAATATAAAGAATATTTTGAAATCCCGTAATGGGGAAAATTTCGACATCGCCAAAATAAGTGACACATTAATGGTTGAGCCATGCATAACATTAATACGTTTAGAGCCATACGTTTTTGAAGTGAAAAGGGTTTTTTTTTTTTTTTTTACAGAGTCTGTAGGAGGAGGTCCGACTATTGGAAGAAAAATATGTCGGGGTTTTGTAGCGCAAATCCTCAATAATATTCTGTACTGCGTGAACAGATTCATATTAAAAGTGTAGCGTCTGCGAAGTACAGAAAAAAACAAAACAAAACAAAACAAAAAATAGTCACACGTAATTCATATTATATTCAAGAATACAAATACACAAAAGTGTGCCGTTACGTAGAATTACGTCTTTATGTAACATGCCAATGTCAAATATTTATTAATTAAATGAAATCTAGTTCAATTTTGCCAAGTTCAATGGAACGAATGCTTAGTGGAAAAGAACCGCCTTGGTTTATAGAAATTTATATAAATTTCAAAAGACGATTATGGTTTTGATAAAATGGAAATCGATTTAAGACGGAACAATCGAAAAGAAAAATTAACCTCAAAATGTGCATTGGATAAATATAATTAAAAACATATTAACCTTTTTAAATTCGACACTCTCTTACTTGACATACTGTAATAGATAAAAAAAAAAAATTGGAAAACTAATATACCAAAGGAATATGTTTTCGCTGGAATTTAATTCAACTGTAATCAGATTATATGGAATATTATGTCACAGCTGAATTGGATTTTATTAAGAATGTTTGGACTCTCTGTGGACAGTATTGGATTAAGATGACACTGAGGTGATTTTTTTCCCGTCCTCCTTCTTCTCAACTAATTGCCATTCTATGCGTCTTTACCACACTTCAGCAGCTTCTGTGTCGTCTTAAGCGCTGTATTTGATATAAGACGAATTCAACTGCGCCCAACCGAATCCGTTCTGGATAGTATTTGATCAAAACAGCTGTTAAAATATGATTTAGATCATATTCGATTAAGACTATTGTAATATATTCCAGATAGTGTCCGATAAAAAAGCTTGATCGAATCTGATCCAGATTCGATTCAATTACCGAATCATTATTAAAATAATAATAATTATAACAGCTACAATAACAACAATAACAATAACAACAACAGCAACACTGCATGACTTCTAAAATTACGAAAAAACAAAACTTGTCTAGAATTGTTGGTAATGACCCCCTCAATACTTCTTGTAAAGGTTTTTTCAAAGTTAGTGATCGTTTTTATTTATTATTTGCATACATATTTTTTTATGAGCATGCTTCGAATCACGTAATATTGTTTTTTTTAATTTAAAGAAAAGACGATTCGTGTTTTATTATCACTCTAATCACATATTTCTAATAAAAACTAATGTCAAAACAATAAAAAAAGGTATCATTTTGAGATTCCGATAGTATTCATGTGTGATAATCGACTATTTTTTGAAAAGACGTTTTTGATGTTGAATCCATGATCGGACAGTTGTCCGATCTCGATTGATCCAACCATTTTCTTTTATGACGTTGCACATTTCCTCTCCACTAGGATAACCATCAGATTCTATATATTTTTGGAATCGTGCCAACAGGATACGTTTTTGTTCTGTAGTCCATCCACTTCGGCGATTTGTTCGTTCTGTGGAATGATTATTATTTTTGTTACTTATCATTATTATTTTTACCATCATCATTCATATTATAATTTTCTCAAACACAAACAGCTGATTTAAAACGAGTGTGAGGTCTGCCGCGTGTTCGAATCGAAAGCGGCAATCACACGAGTTCTAAACGGCTGTTCTAAAGTGCTCCGTGACAAACACGATAATTTTTGTCTCTTAAACATGAAAGGTGAGCATTCCTAAACCTGTTTCGATGTTGACAAATGGAGTATTTTAGGTCGACACGCAGGCGATCGATTATGAAACCTAGCAGGTACGAAACAACCCTAGTTTATGAATGCTCACTTTTAATGTTTGAGAAGCAAAAACAGTATTAGAGTTTTCGTCGAGAAATACCTATATTTTTAGCTTTTTTTTAGAGAAACATGTTCTTTGTTTAAGTCATTTGTTTCACTGAACAAAGAACGTTATTTTTTCAAGTAAAAAGCCAATGTATGAGCATTCTTCGCAAGAAACTCAGAAAAAAAAAAAATATTTTGCGCCATGGAAAAAATTAATTTCTCACTCGGGTGGATATATCCCTCGCCTTCGACTCGGGATATAACCTACACCCTCGGGAGAAATTTATTTTTTCTCTAGATGCAAAATGAACTATTTTAATCTTGCAAAAGATTAGATACAGCACTGCACTCACTTTGTTCTTTGGCAGAAAAAGAGTTGATGAAGGTTTTTTCTTCATTCTCGATTTCTTCGCGCTCCACTTCTTCAGAATCATCATCATCTTCATCGCTTTCAGATTCCCCATTGTAGCTCGATCCTGAAGTTCCTGTTTCGTCTTCGGAATCCCTTTCTGCGTAGCTGACGTGTTCTTTCGATTTTCGGAAAGTTTTCCCTTTAGTTTCATGCTGCTTTTGTTTTTTATCTGGCTTGGAAAGTTTCGACTGCATGTACTGCTTTGTTTTTCTGTTACTGTCTGCAGACTTGGGTGTAACTGAGTCTTCGAACGATGCCGTTTCTTCTTGCTGTTTTTTGCGAAGCGATTCAGATCTTTCTTGTTCGTTGTGTATTCTTGCTTCCTGTGTTTTGGTTTCTCCTTGCAGTGTTTCCAAAATTTTCCCGATTTCAATAATTTCCCTTTGAGGAACAGTGAGACGATAATATTCTTCATGTATCCGTTTTTCGTGGCCCATGAAGTTGGCCAATCCTTTTGTTGCAAGATCATCCAAATTCAGTTCAATACATTTCGTCGCTATATGTTTGCGGAGATTAGTTCCTCTCAGAGATGTGCAGTTTTCTGCCCCGCATCGCTCTGCGTATTCACGCATTAATTGGCATGCCCTCAGGTAACTCGTTTTTCGTTTTTTTTCCGTTCTGTTTGGCATTCCGAAAATGAAAGGGTTGTCTTCGTGTACATTAGCTTCTGATCGATACTTGAGAATCATGTCAATCGAACTGACCATTTTTGTTTGGATGAGAACTGGGACGTTTCTGTTCAATTTTCCTCTTATCTCGAATCTCTTGTAATTCTTTATGAAGTTTCTTCCTTCAAGTGAGATATTTGCAAATAGTTCAGAGTTTGTATTAATGTCAGTTTGAGTCTGGTAATCTGATATTTTGATTCTTTCCATCTCTCCAGCTCTTCGTCGATTAAAGATTTGAATCGTTAAAAGAGTTGCTTCAGCAAGCGTTTTCCAGTCTTGAATCGAAAAACCGTTTTCTTCCAAATTTTTCAAGCTGTCTTCTCGCTTCTTTGTCAAGTAGTCGTTGAGTGTTTTGATGTCCTTATCGGTTGGAAGATTGACTTTTTTCTTGTCTTTTGCATTTGCAACTGTTCATCAGCAGCTTTGTTAATTTTGATTCCGAATTCATTTTTGTGCAGTATCAAGAAATCTTCCACGTTTATTTTTTCAGTTTTATCCTCTTCTCGGATACAGATGCCAACAAGTGCCTCTGCAACATGCCGAATGAGTGTCCCCATAGTTTTGACGACAGAAGGTTCTCCGTAAGTTCGAGATTCTTCATCAAAGTGGCCAATGTCTCTCACAGCTTTAATAACGATGTCGAAAAAGCAGGGTTTGAATAATGATCTCAAGTCCGTCACATTGTCATTCTTACTTTTTACACTCAGCAACAATTTGGCGAGATACCGCAATTTGACCTTTATGAAATCGAACTGTTGAACTTGAGTCAGCTTTTGTCGTTGCAAGTTGCCAAACTGTATAATTAATGAATCGAATTTAAGTGTTGATGAAATGTCGTCGTCCTTCATGGTTAAGAGCAGTTCTTTGAGATCCTTAGTCGCTTCAGGGTGAATACGATTTTCTAGAGCAGTTCCGGCACGGACCAAAGAATAGCAATCTTTTTTCTTTCTGCAGTCATGTTTCCGAATGTTTGTACGGGAAAAAAATCCAAAACAATTGGGACATGCGACGTAGTGACTTGGGCCAAGATTTTTTGTTGATTTTGGTCTTCTTGATACGACTAATTCGTGGTTTTTCGCATTTGGATCCGTATTGTGCTTGAAAATTCCTTGGTTTCTAAGCGTCGTCATAAGTGGTTTTCTTTCTGGATGATGTTTAGAGAGGATTTTGAGTTTTTTCACAAGTTCTTCATCAGAGTGGACCATTTGCAGGTGACGCATGATTTTTGTCTCCATTTTACCGCAATACAGACAGGGGTACCTTTTCCATTTTCCATTTTTTCCTTGCTTGCATGGGACGACATAGAGCTGATTCTTATCACGGCCATGAAGTGGAGCAACTTGAATGGCAGGTTCGACGTGGTTATTTGATGAAATAGTGATGGACTCGGATGGCTCGTAATCACTATCTGCAGATAAATTTTTTTGCTGATCCCGCGAAGAGCTGATATCAGGAGTTTTTTCGGAATTTCTTGTTGATTCAAATAGAGGGACCGGAATCTCTTCTGAATTTCTTCCAAAAACATCTTGATTCATTTGCAGGGACGATATTTCTTCTGAGTTTTCTTGTATTTCACCATGTAAAACTTCTTCGTTCATTTCCGTGACTGAAACTTCTTCATTTCCTTCTTGAAAACATTTGTCCAGATCCTCTTCATTAATGAGAGGCGTAACTAAACTAGTATCCATGACTTTGTCGAGAAGAGTGTCGCTAAGGATGTTTGAAATGTTGGGCGTTTCAAGTGATGAAAGGTCATTATTGTTTCCATTCGATCTCTCCGAATCATCCGTTTCTCCCAAGTTACCTGTTGGAAATTTTATTATTGTACATAGATAGGTGTATATCAAGGTAAAAATGGAATCCATAATGTAATGTTCTCATCTAGAATAATGATTGTTTATGGAAGGACAACAGTTATAATCACGATTCCGTGTACGTCTATTTATGGTACATTACGTATATAAAAAGTAGATATAGCCAATTTATAAGATCGTGAAAAATAATTCGATATCAACGCATAATGAGTTTTTAACTTATGGGGCTACGTACACTTGTTTCGGTTAAAAAAAAAGTAAAATTTTTTCTATTTTCTCGAAGTAGGTTCTTTTAAGATGATTTTCACCAAACTATCATGATTATCTGAGCATTAGAACCTCATTTACAGCTGCTAGTATCTTCCTACATCTAAGCTTGAGCTGGCCACGTGCCACTCTGCATTTGCATTTTTGCTCTCTCAATAGGCAGATGAATTTTTCTAATATTTTGTTATTCCGTAAAAAGTTTCAAGAAATTTGCACTTGTTTTTAACCATCTGATTCATTACTTAGCTTTTTAGTAATTCTTATAGATACAATCAAAGCGGCAACATCGGAAACTTCAAGTGGATTATGAACTTTTTAGGTTTTAGAAAATAACATTTTTTTAAGATAAACTAATGTTGTTTTTTTAGTGGTAAATTTTTTTTCATCATTTTACATCGTTTCAAGCAAATAATGACATTAACTTCCGTAGCTTGAACACCGCCATGGCATTGAAATTGTATGGACTGACGGGGTAACCTGTTTCCCTAAAAGGAACTGTACATATCCGGTGAAACTTTTATTTTTTAATTTTAGCGAACATGTTGCCAAAAGTTGACTCCGGCTTTTAGCAAAGTATATAGTTATTATTTGAATAAATATTTGTGGACGTAGATCTATAAAAAACAGTTATTTTCACTTCAAAGGTTCGCCATTTAGAAAAAAACAGAAAAACAAAACAAAAATGAAACATCGATGGCACAGATTATCTGTGCCCCTACGTAGAACTACGTCTGTGAATCGTATCAGATATTTTTGATTTATAACATTTCAAAAAAACACAAATCATATATAATGAATATTTTACACAAAAAACGAATGTATAATTATTTTTCGAAAAATGATTTCCAGGAAAGATACAATGAAGATTGGGAGAAAGATAAAAAAACACTTGCAAAAAAATTCTACAAATAAATCTCGAAATTTTGGAAAAGAAGATGGAAATGAACAGAAATTTAACTTTCCCAGTGTTGGCTACTGAAAACCAGACGTCGTCATTGAATTTCGACAAAAAAATCAATGATCACCGTTAGTTCCGTTTTGATGACTACAAAATTCCACAATGTAATTGATTATTGTTATGTAAATCCAAAGTTAACAGTGAATAATAACGTATGAAAATATTTCAACAAATATAATTAAACCCTTTAAACCCCCTCCTCTTCCCCAGCGTTGCTGTTACCGTTGCCTAGCTATTTACCCCTCTACCCCCAGCGTTGCCGTTGCCGTTGCATAGCTTTTTACCCCTCTACCCTTCAGCGTTGGCGTTGGAGTTGCATAACTTTTTACCCCCCTACCCCCAGCGTTGCCGTTACATAGCTATTTACCCCCCTACCCCCAGCGTTGCTGTTGCCGTTGCATAGCTTAACCCATTACGTTATGAAAAAGCGCGGGGAAAGACGTAGTTCTACGTCAAAACGAAATTCTTCAAAAAGCTTATGTCAACTTTTAATTGCAGTACTAATGTAGAGAAATTTGTTTTATAGCTCACTTTTCACAAGCTCTAAACTAGCAAACTTGAAAATCCCGTCTGTGGTATAAACTTTTAACGGAGGGGTATTCAAGGCCATTTTCAAGCTACGGGGGTTGCTGTTGTTAATTGTAGAAAAAAATTTACTATGATGTAGAGTAAATCTACCACTGAAAAAAACGGCATTGAAAAATCTTGAGTAGTTTTCCTTTAATTCATTGGTAAATTGAGGGGGTCTTCTACCTTTAATTTCGTTTTTGAAACTATTTTTTTAAGAATTAACTGTATGGAAACCAGTAATGCAATAGAGGTGCGATTCTTGCATTCAACTTATGTAGTATTTATATACTTTTAACAGACATTTTACTGACATTGTACAGTCTCCGATTTGACTGTGATCTGGCCATGAAATATGCCTTACGGAAAATGCATACAAAAACGGTTGACACGATTTACCTCATGAAAATCGTCCGAAAAAAAATTACAAAAATTATTCAGCTTTTTTAAGCCTTTGGCTATCGTTAGACTCAAGGAATTTTGCGAAATTTGAAAATTTCTTAAAATAGTAAACCAAAAAATTTTCTCTATTGTTTGAGGGTTACTTATACCTGTAAAAACTGTTCAAACGGAAAAATCCAAAAAGCTAAAGTCAAACGATAGTCAAAAGCATAAAAAAACTAAACCGTTTTTGTTTTTCTTGTTCCAGATGATTTTCACGAGGTAAATCGTGTCAACCGTTTCAATATGAATTTTTTGTAAGAGATATTTCAAACTCAAATCACGGTCAAATCTGAGACAGTAGTGTCAGTAAAATTCGTGTTGAAAGTATATAAATAAGTTGAATGCGAAAAACCGCACCTCAATCGCATTATTTGTTTTCCTATTGTTCATTCCCAATAAACAGTGTCAAAAACGAAGCCACAAGGTAGAAGTCCCCCTTAAGGGTGAAAAAAGGCCTCAAAAGTAAATAACTGCCTTGAACGCCATTATCTTGAAACCTGTTTTAGAACAAAACTGCCGTTGCGTTGAGCACGGTAGCTCAAAAACCATTCAACCTATCGATTTATTTTTTGCACGCTAAATTACCCTAAGCTGCCACACTTCTTACGTCAGCAGTACAACAAGAACGACCGTAGTGTGGCAGCTAAGATTTCATAACTTCAATAGCTTGTACTCGAATGGAGGAATTTTAATTTTAAATGAAATTTTTTCAAAGTGAATTTCAAGAACCTCGAAAATCAATATTTCCAGAAAAATCGTCGGTTTGAATGTATGAATGTTGATCTCGTCAAATCCTTCATTGAAGTACAGAATAAGGACATAAACTAAAAGAAAATGTGGTTTTTGTCGATTTAGTAGAAACCATTCTCTACTCATCATACTCACCGCAACGGGTGTCGAAAAAAAAGTATTCCTACATAGGGGCCATACTAATTTCGGTTGGATATTGAGTGTTTAAATATTAATAAAATTTCTTGAGACGTGAAGAAACAGATACGTAGTAGCTTATTAAAGAAAAATTTTATCATCTTTGCGTGGAAAATCAATGAAATTATTTTTTTATTTTTATTTGAGAAAGTGTATATAACTCATGAAAGAACTGCCGTCCTTGCAATTTTCGAGCGTATTAGAAAAAAAAAATCTTGTCAAAATAATGGTATAATGTAAAAACGTTATCAAAGAAAAGCAAATTTAGTGTAAAGGCGTATGGGTGTAAAAAATTATATCCTCTAGTCTGATAAATATGTAAAGAAAAATCAAAGTGATTTGGTTATAATGCCTAATTACAACCTAATCGAATTACAATCACCCGCAATAAATTTCGACCGTCATTTCTATAAACTGTATACATTTTTGAGATTTTAGAATTTGCGAATCTACATTTTCGCAGCAAATCCTCAAACGTTGTTATCTTATTTTTACTGCTACTATCATAATATTCAAATGAAATATATGGAAATTTAGAATTATGGTGCTAGTCTCTAGATTTCATTATTTGTGAATAAACTCATCTTAAAATTCAGTAATCAGTAGGGTCAGTAATTTTGTTGATTGCACGATTCGTCAACTTAATATTTAGATATTTCAAAAAATTGAAACCCTATTTTTCCGTAGCTAAGTGTTAATGACTGATGTCATCTTCAATTCTCTCCAAACCGGATTAAAATATGCACTGTAATCAAATCTGATATTAATCAGATTTCATTAGGTCTATTTAAATCCATCCAGGATGGGTTTCAATCCAAACGCGTGGTCGGATCCGATCTACATATTTGATTGAGCATATTCAAGTCCGCTGAAAATCAGATTTGTTATAAATTTGGAATTAAAAACAATTCTCATCGGATTTCATTGAGCGTATTCGAATCTCACCCACACTGTATTTAACTAAGAGCTTTTTTTTTTCAATTCTAGATCATATTCGAATATGATTGAATCTGATCCGCAAAATGATCCGATCCAGGTCTTGATCGAATCATTTTGCTGAATAACCCGCATCTTAGTTCGAAAAAATATTTTTATATTTTATTTTTTTGAATTAAACTTGTGGAAATCATACCTTTTGCATGCTTCACGACGAGAAAAAAATTCTCTAGTTTTTCTCAAGTTTTTTACATCACTGAATACAGAAACGCCTTTTTCTAGCAAAAGACACATTGATGACTTATGGAGGATAGTTTATATGAGAGATCGTATAACAAATCCGTGAACTTTCTCAATCTTTTACACGAAAAAGTAAAAGCAGCTGCCGCTACTTTTTCGTACTTTTTGTCCGAGTCACGTGACTTGCGCAGACGCTCTGCGCATCATGAAACACAACCTAAAATTTTTGCATTGCTCTGCATCAAGTAAGCAACCTGCTATTTTGATGGCTTCGGTATAAAAAAATAGATGCTTATCTCAGGGAAAAAGTACAGGGTGTTTCAAAATGAACTCCACTATTTTTATTCGTGATTTCAAAGAAGGACACAGATTTACAACCAAACCGTAAAAAATATCTTTAATAAGAGGCTTTGGAGATTTATTACACTCACTTTGCAAATACAATATCTCGCAAATGACCACCTTTATCTGTAATGCAAAAATGTGCACGTTTTTCAGCGTTTTTCATTACATTTTGAAGTGTCTCGACAGAAATCGCCGCGATTTCACGTTCAATATTGGCCTTGAGTTCTTTTAGGGTCTTCGAACTATTGCTATAAACTTTCTCTTTCAAGTATCCCCACAGAAAAAAATCAGGAGCCGTTAAATCCGGAGATCTTGGTGGCCAGTCAAAATCGCCATTTTTGGAGATAACGCGATTGGGGAAGATTTTTCGCAGCAGCTTGATTGTTTCCCTTGCAGTGTGTGCTGTAGCGCCGTCTTGTTGAAACCAGAAATCCTGTAGACCATCCTCGATTTGTGGTTGTAAAAATTTCTTTATCATGTCACGGTATCGAGCTCCATTGACAGTGACAGGTTTGTCTTTTTCATCTTCAAAGAAAAAGGGGCCAATGATTCGTTCTGCACACACACCACACCAAAAAGTCACTTTTTGATCGTATAGCGGTACTTCCTCAAAAATTTGAGGGTTTTCTGTGCCGTAAATGCGAGAATTTTGTTTGTTGACAGCTCCATTAAGTAAAAAATGAGCCTCGTCAGTCATGATGAGTTGCTGCCAAAAACTGGAGTCAGTGTGGGCCATGTTTTTTGCGAATTTACCATAATCCAGACGTCGGGCGTGATCAGTGGGTTGCAATTTCTGAGTTAATTGGATTTTGTAGGGAAACAGCTTCAAATCCTCACGAATGATCCGTCGTACAGTCGCTTGAGACATGTCCAGTTCAGCAGAGCGGCGTCGCAAAGACGTTCTTGGGTTATTGGCGACACTTCGCTTTACCAACTCGACATTTTCATCCGAGCGCGCTCTGCGACTCTTATAGGCACAGGACACATCACCCACAGAACCGGTAGCACAAAATTTATCGTACAAACTTTTTATTGTTTTTTTGTCAGGCGCTGTTCTCCGGGCGTTCTTCTTTCGAAACGCACGCTGAGTCGCGACAATGGAGTGATTATTTTGGATATAAATTTCGACAATTTAAGCACGTTCGACTGGCGTGTACCGTACCATAGCGAAAAACTCCCAAGACTAACCTTTCTAACGAGCTATAACTTCGACCAATGCGACCTCTAGAAAAAAAGATATGAGGTATTAAAATAGGGGAGTTCATTTTGAAACACCCTGTATGACGTTTCACACCGACGCCATACTGTTAACCCTGGATAAAAAAATAGCTATTTGTGAGCCTCTAGATTTAATACGATAGGGACCTAAGAGATACGTCTTGGCTTGTGAATTCGAGCATTGTTTAGGCCCTAAACAAACATTTGATGAGTGGAACATAAGATCCGAGATGTTGCACTTGCCTAGCGACAAGTGGAAATTGCATATCCTAATCAAATTCGGTATATGAGGGTTTTTGAGAACACTGATTAGGAAAAAAGTATGTTTCAAATTGGACTGTCAAAATGGCTGATCCAATATACCTGAAGTTTTTCTGAGGAATGTGATATACAGGGAGACAGAAACCTCGAAAAAACATTCACTGAAATATTATCCATCTTTTTCTGAAGAAAAAAGTCTTTTGCCACTTTTCTTAAAACTCAAAATCAAAAAAGATATTCGAGGGACAAATGAAACAAATCTGATTGGTTGAAACTTATCCCTCGAATATCTTTTCTGATTTTGAGTTTTAAGAAAAGTGGCAAAGGACTTTTGGATACAGAAAAATATAAAAAAAATTTGAGTTGATGTTTTTCCGAGTTTTATGTGCCCACTTGTCAAAGGAACGTGTTTATTGGTTGAAACTTGAGACTTAGCATTAGAAAGTATCTCCTACTCTTTTAAAACAAGCATCTGCTCAGAGTTTGCATCGAATTCATGCTTCTCAAGCATGGGCGGAGCCCTGCCTCGCGAGGCGCTTTTTTTTCGTGATCGAGAAGCTCACTTTTTCCTTCAGTGGGGAAAGTGAAATAAAGCGAATATATTTCCAAGAGGCGAGCTTTTCGGCTTCACAAATAGTTGTTCTGCTTACTCAAGTGAAAAAATCAGGAACGGCTCGAGACGGCGAAACTTTCAAACTTTTTTCGTATCTCGAACATTTAAACGCACGTTTTCATGTTTGCGTGTAGAAACCCTACGTCCGCCTTTTCGAACGATGCCGTGGAGCACGTCGTTTTTTCGTATGTTTTGTTCACATTAGTATGAAAAGACACCCGCGGTCGCGCGCACCGCGGAGTAACCAACGGCGTTTGTGCGCCAGGTCAGTATTTTCATGCTATTTTTTTGGGACGGCCGATTCATCGATCCGGAAAGGCGGCCTTGGGTTTCTACACGTAAACAACGAAAAAGCTTGTTAAATCTTCTCGATAAAAAAAGCATTATTCACATCAAGGTGCATACTCGTGTTTTCACCCGTTTCTGCATCTTGATACGATAAATACTATTATATCAGTCCAGTCCAGCGTTCCCAACAAGGTAGTTCGTGACAAAGACAGACTTATGTACAGTTAAGCGCTAGAAAGGGAAGAAAGATGAACTGTTGCGAACGCTGGTACAGTCTCTTTTGAGCCTCCGGAGTTAATGATACAGATCTGAGAACCAGACGATGACTCGTGAACTTGAGATCGAGCGTTCTTTGATTCATTTTTGGGACCGTGCGGGTCCCTTGTCCCAGTCCCGCTAGATTTTGGGCGAGCGCGGGCGGAAGAGGGGGAGGAGTTGTACCTCACTTCCGCCCTCGCTCGACCAAAAACAACCAAAAACTAGCGGGACCGGGATAAGGAACTAGCACGGTTATGAACCCTATAGAAGGACGCCTAACTCCGATAGCAGGTATATGTGACCCGCTATGAGAAAATATACCTTAGGGTACAAAATCTCGATGTTAACTTTTTCAGTGTTTTAGGCAGTTTTTAAGTTGCTGCTTCGATAGGCGCAAACGAAATTCACTTACTTTCAAAAACAGCGAAATGATCGGCGTGTTTCGCGAAACAGTTTTTACCGAGTTTCGAAAAAGCTGCCAATCCCTAAGATTTGGCGTCTATGTCAACAAAACAAATTGAGTTTTTTACGGATCTTTCATTCCGGTCAAAAGAAATTTTGACTACTCATGGTCACACAAATCTACTAATAGTTGATACCAGTTGATACGTAAGTGTAAGGAGTCATTTTGCCAGGCTCTCCTTATACCTGAGAATCCGAGATTTAAATGAAACTTCTATCGCATTTTCCCTAAAATTTTGTACAGTAGGGGAGACCGGGGCTATTCGAGACACGGGGCTATTCAGGACGGCGAATATAACTTAAGCCTTAAATATTCAATCAACTGCTGGTATTCATTCAAGTGAGGTCTCTATGTTACAGTTTTACAAACGGAGTTTGGCTAACGTGACAACTGAATTGCAGTAAATGCAGAGGCATTTGTGTTTTTTAGGATCAAAAAGCATCCAAAGTAATTTTTCTTCGTCGCTAAACTTTCAGATTCTCAACACCATAAAAAGACTAAAAATCCAAGAAGATGCTTTTTTTTTGCTTAGTTATAATTAGAAAACAAGATGCTTGTGATTTCGATTAATCTTCATGCGTGTATCTACTATGATGCGCAATTGTCACAGAATCGTGTCGGGGCTATTCAGGACGCATTTGGCTAAGACTCTTCGTATCTGAACGTCAAGCTCGAATCTCGAAAAACAATAAAGAAAACCCAGAATACTACGAAAAAGAAAACAAAAACATCCGCCGAAGCGAGAAAAGGCACCGAAAATGCACAAGACGGCAGCCAGGACGTCGGACGCGACCGAAAAATCTTTAACATGATGATTTGTTCTAAAACTCATGTCACATTATTAAAAATTACATTAATTCAGTCGAGACTATATCTGTTACTAGTATAGTATGTACAAAAACTCACATCAAATATTATCAAATTTTTATTTGCTTTACTGCAAGGTGTCCCGAATAGCCCCGCTATAAGGGGCTATTCGGGACGCGTGACTTCAATTAACATATTTACACAGCTTACAAATTAGATCGGATTTATCGGCTAAATGTTATTACTGTTCTTTAGGGGAGGGTTCAAGCTTTCCAGAGGTGTATATTTATCGCAAAAAAAAAGTGAGGTGTATTTACTAAAATTAGAATAATAACAAAAGCGTCCCGAATATGCTCGGTCTCCCTTAGCCTAAGGTATATTTTCGTATCTCAAATATTAAAACGCGCGTTTTCGTGTTAACGTGTAGAAACCGTACCGCCTTTTTGAACGATGCCGTGGAGCGCGCTGGAAATCGTATTTTTTGTTTTCACTAGTATGAAAAAGCAAAGACCAGCGGGTAAACGACGGCGTTAGTGTGCCAGGTCGCCATTTTGACGTTAATTTTTTAGGGACGACCGATTCATCGATTCTGAAAAAAGGTCCTGGGTTTCCACACGTAAACAATGAAAACGCTTGTTAAATGTTCTTGATAAAAAAAAGCATTGTTCGTATCAAGGTGTATATCCGTGCTTACACTCGTGAAAACACTCGTTTCTGCTCTTTGATACGAAAAATACTATTTCTCATAGCGCGTCACATATGTATGGAATTGGTATCTCGAATTTCTTATTCCTGCGATGCGCCAACTAGCTTATTTATAGGAAAAGTGGTACGTTTGAGCATTGCAGAATGGAGGGCAAGGATACTATAGACAGGATTAGAAAATCGAGTGGAAAAGTAAAATGCCTCACGTCGGCAATCATCATTGACTGTGATTAGCAGGTGATTTTCTGTGATCTTTGGCGCTGAATTTTCTTTTATCATTTCTTTTATCACTTCGCGCAAGGACTACTCTCCTCACCATCATTGCCGACATATTTCGGAATGCCGCAAACAATGGGAAAGCAGGGGAGTTTCCAATCCTATCTTTATTATCCTTGTGGAGGGGATAAAAACTCTACTAATTCCATACACATCTCAGAAGCCAACGCGGTATAGTTAGTTGAACGTCCTTCTATAGGGTTCATAGGCGCGGTACCAAGAGCTGGGAATGCGTGTTCAAGGCCCTGAACAAACATTAGAAAAGGAAAAAACAAGACCCAAGACGTTTCACTTTCTGCGCGACCAGTGTATCATAACATTATTCAGTTGGTAGATGTTTTTAAGGTCTCTGATTACTAACGTCGGGTTCAAGATATAAATTTGAAATGAAATATCTAATAGGATATAGATGTTTGTGGAAAAAATGTAATAACTGTAGAATAACTCAGTATACATAGATTCTCTAGTTCCTTTAATGTGAAAATAGAACTCAAAATTTGATATATAAAATGACCAAACTTATAGAACGGAAGTTTGGTCGAAAAATGTGATGTTTCATAATGAAATCCAGTATTAAGGGGTTCTTAAAAAATTTTCAAACCATATCTATTTTCAAAAATAAATCAATAGCTTATTGCGGTACGCATACTGTTATCTTTGATTTTTATAGACATATGTTACTTTATGACAAAACTTCTTGAATCTGAATTTTAACGTTCTTTATTTATTTATTTTTTTTTTTTTTTCCAAAAGTAGTTACATGCTTTTGAGCTCCTATATATGTACAATAATAAAATATAACATTTGACATTTTTTATAAATGCTATCGTTTATTTTAAGACTGTTATTTCAAATTACAAATTTCGAGTGTTATTTCCGTTATCAGAGACCTTGAAAGCACGTATGTGACGCGATCCGAGAAAAGGCACATAAGCAGCAAAACGGAAATTTTTTAGGAGAAGCAGAGGAAGAGGTTAGCAGCCGATTAGCTGTTCCGATATACCTTCTCTCTTTTTACACACACTACTGAACACTGCCTGTTCTGGTCGAGCATCTGGGTAATCGGTCCAAAGAACGACATGGTGCACGTGAATGAGTGAGTTCAGAGAAAGAGGGCTCGAACATCTTTTAAGTTCACTCCGTTTTTAGCCTTATTTTATAACAAATAAATTGTCACAATTGTAAAAAAGCAAATGTGTAATGGATCAGAAACAGTAGTAATCTTAAAACTGATTTTTCCTCGGTTAGGTGTCTTTTCTCAGATTAAATCAGGTACATTGCGTCAAGCTTTAAAGAATACAGCAAAAATTTGTAAGTCCAAGATTGCCCACAAAAGGGATAGGGTAAAAGGTTAAGGTATTCAAAGGTACGATGCAAGTTACGTTTTTCGTTAAAAATCTAAAGAATGAAGATTCCAACTTTCACACTCCAGCTGTAAGTAGGTCTTACTCTTAAGACCTTACAAAAATTGAATTTTCGATTGCATTCAATTTTTGTCCATTGTATTGGAAATTGAAAATTTGGAATTTTAAGATTCTAAAATATTTTGAATTTAAAAACGTCCAAAGAGGACTTTTTTAAATTCACTGTTTAATAAAATAATAAAATGAATTTTCGATTGTTAGGGTTGAATTGAAAAAATCCTTCATTTCCGATATTTGAATCAGTATCGTGGAAAATCACTGACCTAAAAAATTTTAGAGTATACTTTCAAACTTGACCCATTGTACTTAGCGAGTTTCATCAAAATGTCATACTTTTGAAAAACGTTTCGGCTATGTTGGATTTGCTATTTTGTATTTCGAATTTTCAGTACCTTTTTCTTAATCAGTGACCTAAGGAACCTCACTGTGTTAAGTTTCAACAAAAAATTTCAGTTTTTCTTTTAAATTTTGGCCTCATTAGATCTACTTCTTTGATTTTTAAATTCTCAGTAATATTTTCGTGATTAGAGATCTTATAAGCCTCTATATACCATCTCAAACCAACATACGTCATATTTTTAAAAAATGTCGGCCACATCAGTTTGTTATTTCGAATTTCGGGTACCATCTTTGTAATTAGTTACCTCAAAAACCGTAACATATACATACGTACCTCGATTTTATTGGAGCCTCGGGGCTCTCAAACAAATTGAAAGAACGTTCAATCCTATTAACTTGAGCTCAGGTAGGCACAGACCTGTACACTTGAAGAGACCGTACCCCTGGATTCGAGGATGTTTTTATAAAAACCGTTCCTCAAGGTAGATTTACAGCTTCTGCCTGTCCTCTGCCGACTCACTGCCTAGACCATCGGCAGCTCCTCTCAGCACCTTACTTCTATTCAACTCCTTGCCCTTTGCCTAATTTCCCGGGCAGAGAAATAGGCAGAAGATGTAAATCTGACTTAATAGATTGCTCAATCGAGGAAGTACGGTTCTGGAGGGTCTTCGACCTCGGACCTCATACGCGTCATATTGAATTATCTCCAATAAAATCGAGACCAATGGAACCGAGGCATAGGTGTACTAACAATAAGTTTTATCGAAAACTAGCTGTCACCTGCAGGCACTGTCCAGGATTTATGCTTGCGTTTTTATTGAAACTTACGGGAGTTTTTTACATTGTGGCTTTGTTTTTGACACTGTTCATTGAGAATGAACAATAGGGGAACCGATAGTGCTATCGAGGTGCGGTTTTTTGCATTTGGCTTATTTATTTATAGAATTTAAACACAAGTTTTACTGATATTGTATTGTCTTCGATTTGACCGTGATTTAACCTTGTAATATCCCTTACGAAAAATCATATAAAAACAATTGACACCATTTACTTGATTAAAATCGTCTGGAACAAAAAAACCAACATAAGTAAGTTTTTTTATGCCTTCAGCTATCGTTTGAAACAAAGAATTAGCAAACTTAAAAAATTGCTCGAAATGGTTAACAGAAGTAAAAATATTTTTTCTATCTCAACCATCAACAGCGAGTTTTTCACCTCATGCACAGCAACGCAAAAATATCACATTGTGTTCGGCGACGTGACCTGCGCAGACGCTCTGCACATCGCCCAACACAACGTGCAATTTTTTCGTTGCTCCGCATGAGGTAAACAACTCGCATTGTTGATGGTTTCGATATAAAAAACTAGATGTACATCTCGGCGGAAAAGTTATGACGTTTCGCGGCGGGGCCAATATTCTCAAAACAAAGTAAGGTCGCGTTGCAGGCGCGACCTTACTTTTCCCTTGTTTTGAGAATATTGGCCCCGCCGCGAAACGTCATACTTTTACACCTAGATATACAAATAGCTATTTTATGTGTTTAGGGTCATTTTAGCTGTAAAAATTGTTAAAATGGGAAAAATAGAAAAAACTTGAGTCACGCGATAGCCAAAGGCAAAAAAAAATCATTTTGGTTTTTTCGTTCTCGACGATTTTCATGAGGTTAATCGTGTCAACCGTTTTGGTACACTCGTGCTCCCCGATTACATCATACTCGGTTTTATAGCGAAATTTGCTTCGAGATTACAACGAAATCCCATCCGAAGATGGGCGAGAAATTGAAATCTGATTGGCTCTCAGCTGAAGAGGTTATGTTTATACTAAGTACACTAAAAACTCTCGAATTTAGACGGGGCCGAATTCAATGCCATTCACGAATTTCTACAACGGGGAAATTCCCACCACGGCAGGTAGTATACCTCCCCCATTCTCCCACTCATCTAACTTGAGGTGCGTGGGAGTGGCAACAGCGGTTGACTCACGTTGACTGTAGCGGGCTGCAGTCAGCTGTTGCAATACATATGATAGATATTTATGTACTGTGTTTAACTGTGTTGTGCGAAACAAAATATCGTGGTTTTTGTTGAAAATTTTGCCGAATTTCATTTTTAATCTTGAAAAAATGTATTGTGTACACTTCGCGGTTTGAATATGTGGGAACTTCCCACCAATTCATTGACTGCCTCGCGCCCAGCCCTCAGCGACATTGAGTCGAGTAGTGGGAGTTGGAGAAGGTGAGGTTCGAGAGTGGCTGGCTGTCGAAACTCGCGAGTTTCTAAATTGGGGAGTTTCTAAATTCGAGAGTTTCTAGTGTATGACATACAAATAGTGCGCACGCGCTGTCTACTTTCAGAGAGGAACCCCCATTCTGATCCCGCTGTGAAACCGAAGTTTTCAGGATTTTTTTTCGCTGTAATCGGGGAGCACCAGTGTATGCATTTTTCGTAAGGGATATTTCAAGGTCAATTCAGAGACAGTATGATGGCAGTAAAATTAGTGTTAAAAGTATATAAATAAGTTGAATGCGACAAACCGCACCTCGATTGCATCATTGATTTCCTTACAGTAAATTCTTAAAAAACAGTGTCAAAAACGAAGCCACAAGGTAAAAGACCCTCCCAACAGAGGAGGCTCACTCCCATGTTAAAGTTGAGGGAGATGTTTTATCTTGTTTTAAGTTTCATTTAATGGGCTATAGTGCGCATGCACCAACACATACAGGGTGTTTCAGTGATGGCGGATCATCGGAAAACCATGTATTCCTCATGCAATTCTAAGGTAATTTTTCCTTTGCCATTTTTAAAAATTCGCAAAATTTAATGACTTATTAACAATTTTGTTGCGGCCAATAACGTTGAAGAAGGTGGGGCCTTGCATGGAAGACTTCACTTTGTAACGTAATAAGATAACAAAGTCGCCAAAAAAAAAAATACAGTTTTCAAAAGTGCAAGTTGCAAGTTGCAAGTCATAATGTCCTTTTCAATTCGGTTTGAAAATGGATTCCTGATTTGAAATGAAAAAAGTTAGATGTTTGAAATTCATACAAAGGAAATCGGGTCATTGAAAATTTGTCCCCTTTATTTCTATGATTTGTTTTGGTCTTAAAAATACGGCATCCCGGAAATGTTATTATAACCGCACAAAACAGCCTTTTTTCACTGTTCATTTCAAAGGAATGAGGAACATGATTAATCTTAGAGTTACGACTTATTCGAGTTTTCAGTTAAAACGAAAATACTGAAAAATGGTAAGTGTCTTCCATGCAAGGCTCCGCCTTCTTCAACGTTATTCGCCGCAACAAAATTGTTAATAAGTCATTAAATTTTGTGAATTTTTAAAAATGGCAAAGGAAAAATTACCTTAGAATTGCATGAGGAATACATGGTTTTCGGATGATCCGCCATCACTGAAACACCCTGTATGTCAAAACACGCGTATACATGTATTTTTTTAGCTGTGTATGTGTCAAGCATGCACAGTGCCCTCGAAAAACGAAAAATTACGAGGGCAGCCTGTGTAAAATCTCAGCGTTTTTTCAGTCTCAGTAAGGCCCTCCTGCCTCTCAACTTAAGGGGGGCACTCTATGAAATAATTTCGAAAAATCGATTTTTTTTCTTTGCTTTAATCGATAGATATATTATTCAGGAAAATTTTTGGAAAGTTTGAAAGTCAAACTCCGAATACTTTCAAAGAGACAGTTCCTTGAATTGCCTTATGCCAGGCCAGGTAGCGAGAACCATGCGCGTGCCGAACGGCCGAAACTCTTTTCTCGCCTATTCATTGTTGACCCTGTTTTCATGGTGTTTTCTGACTTGTTACTGTTTTCCTGGTTCTGCTGAACATTTTTCAGATCCATGTGTGTATACAAATATAACAGTGTGACTTGACAGGTTTATTTAGTATCCCCAAAATTTCCACATTTTCTCGCTGTTTCTCACGCCAGTACCGATCTGACAACCGATCTTTGACGAGCTGCGCTATGAATCGACATAAAGTTACGTGAGGAAATCGAAAAACGTGGCGTGCGAAGAAACGAAAGTTTCATGGAAATCAGCATGTCGGGGTTGATAACGCTGAAAATGCCGACGAAGTTGAGCCGAATGATAGTGCCGCTGTTCGAAAAATGAATCCTAAACGCGTTGAAAATGTTCCTGTTAGTGTTTCGCACCTATATCGAATCATAGATTTCGTCGCGGTTTTCGGTGCACTTTCGGAAATGCTTATCTGTGGCACGTGTAAAAAGAAAATTACTTTCGCAGAAACTGGGAAAAAAGGCTTAGGGTTCCAAATTGTTGTCTCTTGTGTGTGCGGTCGAAAGGAAATTCGTTCGGGGCCAATGAGCCATGCTGGTTATGAAATAAACAAACAGCTCGTATTAGTGATGCCATTACTCGGTATCGGACGTGAAGGACTGAACTTTTTCTGTGGGTTTATGGACCTTTTGTAAGGGTATTTCGAGTAGTGCGTACGAGCGTGCAGTGATCCAAATTCATTATGCGACGAGTGCTATGTTCGAAAAAATCACGAAGAAAACGGTTGAAGAGGAAAAAGTTAAAAATGTCGAAAATGGTCGATGTGAAACGAATTTCAAAGTGTCCGGTGACGGGTCATGGAAAAAAAGAGGTTTTACATCTTTGTACGGCGTCACAACCCTCATCGGAAATTACAGCGGAAAAGTTTTGGATCTCATTGTAAAAAGTTCCTTTTGCCAGGCATGCATTTCATGGCGTTCGAGAGAAGGCACAGAAGAATATGAGGAATGGTTTGAGGAACATAAAGAAACATGCTCCCAAAATCACAATGGGTCGGCGGGAAAAATGGAGGTCGATTCCATTAACGAAATGTTCACGAGGTCAGAAGAAAAATTTGGAGTAAAATACCTTAATAACATCGGTGACGGTGACGGTGACTCCAAAACCTACACTAATGTTGTTAAATCCAACCCCTACAGCGACGAGTATCCTGTAGTCAAAAGCGAATGCGTGGGTCATGTGCAGAAGCGGATGGGTACATGACTCCGAAACATAAAAAAGAGTGCAAAACTTGGTGGCAAAGGAAGACTGACAGAGGTTCTGATAAAAAAATTGACAATTTTTTATGGCTTGACGATAAGGAGGAATTTACAGTCAGTAAAGGATATGAAAAATGCAATCATGGCTACTCTTCAACATTATTGTTTGACGGATGAAAAGCCTCAACATGAAAATTGCCCCGAGGGAGCTGACAGCTGGTGTGAGTGGCGCAAGGCGCAGTCAGCTAAAAATTTGAAGTCTTTTAAACACCCACCGCGAGTAATTCTACCAGATGTTGAAAAACACATTCGGCCTACATACGAAGATCTTTCGAAGGACGATCTTTTACTCAAGTGTTTGGGCGGACATACACAAAATGCGAACGAGTCGTTCAACAGTACGGTGTGGCGCCTTTGCCCAAAACATTTGCATTCGGGGAAAAAAATCGTCGAAACTGCTGCCTTTATAGCTGTGGGAACTTTCAATGAAGGGCACGCCGCGATTTTGTTGGTAATGGACATGCTGAACATAACGATCGGACAGCAATGCAAGACCATGGCGGACGAGTTGGACAAGGCTCGACTCGCGCGCGCGGGCAAGCGCTACAGCGATTCCACCAAAGAGGCTCGTATGGCTCGAAGGGCGGCCCGATTAGCTGAGAACGAGTTTTTCGAGGATTGTGAGAGAGTACTATATGGAGCTGGCATTGCTGACTAAAATTTGAAACCCGCAAGTCTCTACAAATCATCTTTTTTCCGAACCTGTACTTTAGAGCGCGTTTCCTCAAAACTACGTTTTCCGCGTCTGTTCACACAATTAAAAAAAAACTATTGGGCCGATTTTCATGAAGTTATACTTTTTTTGTAGGATATTCTACACAGAAGTGCATGAACCTCAGAAATATGTTTAAAAAATTTACATAAACTTTTTTTTCTTTGAAAACAACAACAAAAAAACAAACTTTTTTTTGTTCGTACGGTTTTGTTGCTGAATTTTAAAAATTATTATTGTTTTTGAGGTTTACGCACTTGAGAAAAACTTGCCGATTAATTTGGTATATCACACGGGGAAAAATGCAGCGTTGTTTCAACCCTAAGCAGCCGAGTAAGCAACTACGCTTTGAGTCAAGCCCGGTAACCGAGTAGAATTCACTCGGATTTCGGGTTTTAATTTCGAATAAGCGCGCGTCCTCATACGTGCTTGTGTGTGTGTAATGTGATAATTCGTGTTGTGCAATATCGTTGATTTATTTGTAAACAACGTTCTTGTGCAATTCGGTTTGAAATAACTGCGAACATTACTTTTTGAAATACACGCGCAAATTCTCATAATTTCACAATATTGTTTTAATCGGTATTTTTGGCTGAATTCAGTGCTCATACTTGCTCATAGTAAAGTAGGCGCGGAAACCGAAAAAATATAATCGAGATGGCATGCAGCATCAACGCTGCACCGTCAACGCGGAATCCGAGTGGAATCTACTCGGAAAGCGGGGTTGGCGCAAGCCTAACTCATCTATCCGTAAAAACAGATGGCGTCAGCTCGGTGATCGGGTTAGCGCCAATCCGGATTTGCTTACTCGGATGCTCCGAGCAAACCTAACCTGTTGTCCGAATACGATCAAGCTAAAACCGAGTACCGTCAACTCGGCCGTTTTCCCCGTGCACTTGTATGTTTCAGACTTGAATTCTGGACGATTTTGTGTGAACGGGGAGACGCCTTTTTTAAAACACGCCTTAAGAGGTCCTCATTATTTCCGCCATTTTTTATTTTTTTTATTCGAAAATTTTTTTTTCTTTAACCTTTAACTAACATTAACATATAGTGCAAACAAAATTTTGCTGTATTTAACGGTTTCTGTACAATAAAATGAAGAAAATTGACCATTTTTCTAAGTGTTTCAAAAAGTGTCCCCCTTAAGATATACCTAACCAAATTCATCCCACGCACGAATTGCAATGACTAAATCTGCTTGCCTGCGCGCATGCGCAGATTGAATTTGTTGTAGTACCTTTAGAGTCCCTAACTTAGGGACCTTAAGTCATGAAATCGATAATAAATGATTCGATTTAAATCGATATCAGTGATAGATGTATTAGCTGTTCGCTGATATGTATATAGATAAATAGATTAGCAGTGTGAACTATATGAACCCTATAAAAGGACACCCTACTCCCTATACCGCGCTGCTTGCCAGATATGTATGGAATTGGCTGCTCGAATCCCTTTCACTCTGCGACGCGCAAAGGTATGACTCACTTTTAGTATAAATGAGCCAGTTGGCGGATCGTAGATGAAAAAGATTCGTGGAGGTTCGAGCTGCCAAATCCATACATATACCTGCGACCCGAGTAGGGCGTCCTCCTATAGGGTTCATAGCGAACTACTTATCATTTATTGTGAACATACGGCAATAAATTAACGACGCAGATAACATTAAGATTCAACACGCAGTCGAAACAAAGCTGTTTGCAGTTTTTGGTACAGATTGGTTGCGACGTGTGGACAGTTTCTCGAAGTACCGCATGGACACTCTCATTTATAGGTAGGTATAAATTAATATTATCACAGTTTTTGTGAAAAAGTTGTCCATAATAAATTTGCTATTATGAATTTTTTTATTTTCAGAGTTATTTTCGTAATCAGAAATTTCAAAAATCACTGTGTACCTAGATGTGCCAAAATGTGTCATATTTATGAAAAAGTTCTATCTATGTTAGATCAGCTTTGTTAAATTTGGAATTTCACCGACTCTGCGGACTGTCTGGGGTCTGGAAATATCTTGAGTTAATATTTCGTAGGATCGGAAACACATGAAACCAGTCATTAATTTAATAGATAGTCTATTTTAGTGACGCGAACTCATTTTGAAGAAGATCAAGGAATTTTTGAAGTTTCAGGAATCAAATTTGAATTCACCATATGGTGCATACTTCTACGAAATGGCGTCGCAGAAAAGATGATTTGCACTATCTTGGAAAAAGCCAGATGCATGTAACTGAACTGCAAACTTGGATAGAACTTTTGGTTCGAGGCTTTTCAAACTGTAATCTACCTTTTTGACAGAAGTCCGACTTCAACCCTGAAAGGCAAAACTTCTGCTGCACTTTGGTACGGGGTCACACCAAACGTATCGAAACCGAAAGTGTTTGGATGCATTACTTACTTAAAAGTACTTAAGTAAATTCTCCATTTTTGAATTTTGATTTGAATCTAAATCGATTAAGTGCTTTTTCCTCGGATACTACTTAATGGATAGAAATTTCGGAACCTAGAAGATAACGAAAAAAATTTTGCAGTGAGGAATGGATTCATTATGAAGATGATGACTTAAACATAACATCGAAGATCTACAAGGAAAAGACAACTCGCACGCTACCTTGAAAATTGTGCTGTCCTGGCACTTTAAGCAGAAACTTTTGTAAAAGATGTACCCACGAGTTTCAGAAAATTGCAATATGTACAGACAAAGACGAATGGATGCAGGCTATGAAAGAGGAGATGGACGCCCTGATCGAAAACTGAACGTTGGAAAAAAACAGTCTTTCTGCTGTAAAACGAGCTTTTAAAATGAGTCAGTTTTTAATATCAGACACGACAAAGACAACAGCAAGAAATACAAGTCAAGGCTGGTATTGAAATGATGCCCTCAACAACGAGGTCTTGACTACAAAGAAACATTTTCCCCTAGTGTCAGACTGATGACCTTGAAGATACTTGACAGGCTCAGAATGGAAACCACCAAGAATTTCCAAAGCAAGGATAAAAAATATGCTGATTCACATAAGTCTGTCTCGCTTTAAGGAATTTTTTGTCGTTTTCATTCTCAGCCAGTCACTTCTGACGATTGGTGTTCAGAAAACTCTCCTGAATTGTCACATGGAACATTTCTATTTGACCATGTCTCCATGGTGAAACAGATGAAGTATTGTACATGAAAATACCAGAAGGTTTCGAGAGAAAATGCTATCATATCTGTAAATTTAAAAAATTGCTTTATGGGCTCAAACAGGCACCATGAGCCTGGAACAGCAAAATAGATAATTTTCTGAGAAAAAAAAAAATAAATAAATAAATAAATAAATAAATAAAATAAAGTTTCAGAACTGATAAGTTGACGAGTGTCTTTATATCTGGCAATTTAGCGACGATTCTACTTTCATTCTTGTGTATGTTGATGACCTATATATTTATAGAAATGATCAGAAGACCAGCTATGCCAAAGATGGTTTCAGGAAAAGAAAGTGTTTCGCATTGAAAGATGTTGACAACCAAGAGTTTTTCTCGGCATTCATCTTGGGCGAAGGGGAAACAAGCTCCACCTGAGTCAAAGAGAATACTTTGAAAAGTTCCCGAAACGCTCTGGAATGAAAGACTGAAATCCAGTAACCACGCCGATGAAGATGACGTGATTCCTGAAAGTCAAGATACATTTGAACGGAAAGAAAAGCTTTATTGAGAGCCTATTGGCTGCTTAATGTACTTCATGCTTGTTACTTGCCCTAACTTGAGCTTTATAATTAACTACTTCAGCAGATATCGACAAAACCAAACTGAATCACAGTGAAACGCACTAAAGAGAATTCTCTACTACGCCAAAGGAATGTTGGATTTCAAACTTTGCTAGAAATCAAGGCGAGAAAAGAATTTGTATACTTACAAAGCTATAAGAACTTTATTTATTCCTGGGTATTAATAGCATTTAGCAAACTTTTACTGAAAATTTCTCTTGGTACATTTTTTAAAGCTTTTCCGACGTTTATAGTTGTATTTAAATTAAATCGTACAACCCATACACGTTCGCTATCGTTCACTTGTGTCAAGTTGGGTAACTATAAGACCTAACTTTTGCCAAAGATTTTAGTTAAATATTCAAATGACGTTTTAGAAAATTACAAGTGTTACAAGTAGCCTCGCGATAGAAATAGCCTCACTATCCCCTACGAATATTTTCTACAAAAAAGGAAGTCAATGCGACCAGTGCAAACAAGATATCGCAATTTCAAAATTTCCTTAAGCATTAAATTTTCAGCCGAGCGTTGCTAGTCAATAACCATCCCCTCCCTTGCCTACTAGGATATAAGGGGTTATGAGGATATCGCATGATGCTTGGTGCACCTTGAATTATTCCAAAATATTTCAAGAATATTGAATTCAGGAGAGTTTTTAGGAGTTCAGTAATGTTCACAAAAAGTTTCAAGATCCTAACCAGACTTGAGGACATAATCTTTAACACCATGCTTTATTTAAATCTCATATATTAAAGACTAACAATTTGAATAGGTACTTAAAAAATGATAACCATATCTGAACGGCTGAGATCAGAACTCGGATAGTTTCATTCACTTTAACATACAACTATCCGAGTTTTGTATTCAGCCGTTCATCTATAATGCTATTTTCAATGCTGATAGGCGAAAATTTCTAAAACAACTTTTACTAAAATTTCTTCACACAAATGGCTTGTTCAGAGAAAGTATCTCTATCAAATTAGAGATTCTAAGAATCTTAACTGTGTGTTTCGGAAATTCAACTGAATACTTTACGAAAACTTTTGTTTTTTAGAATCACTCCAAACATTATACATTAGCAAACGTAAAAACTCTCAAAAATATAAAAACTGGACTTACAAAATCATAACTTGATGTATTTAATTTACTAGATTAAGAACATATTTTTAAACAAGTTGACTAAACCTGTTTTATTTGAAATAACTACTTAGATCATTAATCAAATGAATCTCATTCGGAAACTTTTGTTCATGGTTTCTCAAGAATACTAGAAAACCAGGATGAGTTACTCCCTATGCTTGTCCATGGTGCTCGGTATGCTGAAAAAGTTCCGAACTTCAAATGCGCAGAACGTCAAAATTGGCCTAAGCGCTCATTCGAAAGTACGTTTCTCTCTCTTGAGTAAGAAGGACGCACACAGTTTGCACGTGGTCAAGAACGCCAACTATGGGCCACCAGCGGGGGGAGCGGGGCATGGGGAGGAATATAAGATACGCCTACGTCAGGGGTATGACAGGGCGCTGAAAAAGTTAACTCATTAATGTCCTGGTAGAACTAAACCACCAGAGGCGCTGGTAGTGATGTTTCCCGAGAGAAAAGTATCGGACCTCTCTCTCTCTACGATTCTGATTAGTCGCTTTCAACCAATCAGAAACCAAAAGAGAGAGGTCCAATACTTTTCTTTCGGGCAACATCACTGCCAGCGCCTCTAGTATTTTAGTTCCACCAGGACATTAATGGGTTACGGCTTTACATGCGTTTGAGCGGAGTCATACCCCTGGCCTACGTTGTGGAAAATTTTTGACATACATTCGAAGTGTGAGTAATCCATCCTGGTTTTCTCGTATTCTTGTGGTTTCTATACATGTTAAGTACCACTTACTAAAGTTGTCGTTTGAATTAGTCTTCAGCAGAAATTAAAAATAGAAACTTGAGTTGATTTTTCGAAGTTTTTAAAAAGATTGATAAGTTTCAAAATTTTGAGTATGCGTTTCTTCAATAAAGAAATTTAATGTAATAAATATTATTTTTATTATTTATTAATTTTTTTTTATACCAAGACTATAAAATCAAATCAATACACTATTATGCAGTTATCGAAGCCGAATCACTATTTCAATCGTTGTATAACTAAAAAATCAACAGCTTTTTTCAAGAATTCTTTTATATTATTCTGAACGATCCAAACCAAACAAACGCATCTCGTAAGTAAGGAGGAAACCACTCTACGTTCGTTATATATGACGTGCCACGACAAAAGGGGACTAACGCGGGAAACAAGAATTTTTCAGGGCGAGCGATAAAAGTGGAGCCTTTTTCTCAGTGAAAGGCGACTCCTACAAACCTGCCCCTCTACTTACAACTACACTCTCACTAGTCATGTCCTAGTATCCATGTTTCTCACCTGCCGCACGGCAGGCGAACTACGCGTAAACATGTAGTAGTGAGTGGTGGGAGATGTTTTCGTTGGTCCGTAGTCTATTTCAGAAATGCTGCATTTACGGCGCTCTAACAAGCTATTTTTTAGACGTAAATAGTGATCAACAATTTTTTCTGATTTTTTTGCTAGATAGAGCAACTTCGAAACTATCGATAGAGACCAAAAACAGTTTTTCGATATTTTTCGCGTTAGTCCCCTTTTCTCGTGTCACGACACATATTTGAATGTCTTGTTTTTGATACACATACGAACAGTGTAAAACGTTAAATACCTTGAACTGATTTTGATTTGTGTGATTGCATCCTATCCTGGAATTTCCACCTCTGCACCGTTTTTAAAAACGTCGTCCAGATTAGATTTGCTGGTCTAAATTTGCCAATTTTGTGTGTTATTTTTGTAATCAGAGACTTTAAAAATCTTTATATACTAAGATTCACGAAAACATGTCAAATTTTAAAAAAATGATTCATCTGGGTTGGACCCACTATGTTCCATTTGAAATTTAGAATTCCATTTTCATCATGAGCGACCTTAAAACCCTAGTGTGCTCGGTTTTTATCAAAATATATCATGGTTGTATTGAAAAAGTCAGCCAGTATGGATATGATTTTCAAACTTTCAATTTTCAGTGTTATTGAGGTATTCAGAGACCTTAAGAATCTCTATTAATTAAGCTACACCAAAATATGACATATTTTTGAAAAAAATGTCGAACATGTGCAATCCGCCATTTTAAATCCCGAATTTCGAGTACTTTTTTTGAAATCAGTGACCTCAAAAACCCCAAACACCAGTCACTTAAACATTTCAATCCGCTTGTGTTGAGTTTTCCCGCCGCATAGTTCACCGCAAAGAGAAAAATTAGCACCTCCAAAAGTTATCGTTTTGCTCGACCATTGTAAGGCTGGCGACTGAATGTGTCACGCCGTCTTCAGAAACCCCGAGGCACTGAAATATTTCGGGGGAATGGTGTATTTGTATAATACATTTTATCTTACAAGCTTCATCTCCAAGGATGACCCTGAAGGTCGAAACGTTCAAAATTACAGAAAACCAAAAAAATAATATTTTCAATTTCTTATCGTGGGGCTATCTGTGCCTAATATTTTTTTTCAGAGTGTCAAATTAGTTATAATGACCAACAAGTGTTGAAAAGCAGATAAATAATTTTGATTTCCTCTAGTTACTTCTATCAGTTTTTTTTTTTTTTTTTTTTTTTTTTTGTTCAATTTTTAACGTTTGGAAATTCAGGTACATTTTTCAAAGGTGCTAAACGGTAAGCAAAGTGTACCAATGAAAAAATGACTAATTACAGTCACATATCTAGTTCTGGCCCTAAATCAGTATACATGGTGTCCCAGTAATCACCACAACACCCGTTAACTGTAGATTTTTTATCGAATTATGAGACGATTGTTCCTTTGCTGTTTTTTTCGAATTCGCAAAATGTAATTTGTCGATTTTCGGGGTTTTCGGAACCGTCAAAAGAGATCCTCTGCTTGCTTATTTTTTCTAGGTGCCGGGATAGCTGAACCTTCGGTACCCCTCGGGCACTCCACGGCATTTTTCTTTGGCTCAATTCAAAATAGAGCCAAAAAATACCGATGACTCCTGATTGTTTACTACATCGGAATTCCCAATATCACAGACAATTTATTTTTTGGGAATATGTCAGTTTGAGATATCATTCATTTCACGGAAACACTTTATCAACGTTTAGTAAAATTCTTACCATTATAAACTTAGGAAGTGTTGTAAGGTATCGTGAATTACTATTCACATCACGTTTCGCTTAAAAAAAAAAAAAAAAAAAAAAAATTAAATATTCCAAGAAACTCCTGTTTTTTGTGAGTTTTCGAAAGTCGTTGAAAAAATTGAATTTTCATAACAAGCTTGCAACTGGACAATAGCTCAAGCCTCGCATCTTCTTAAGAAAAGCTGCATTTTTGCATATGAGCGTGCCAAGCCTTTGTCATCAAAAATCGACTTTCGGAGTGTGAAATTTCAGCAAAAACGTGTACGATATTTTGCCATTAAATAATTTCTGAAAGGGTGTAGCCAAGTTATCTCAATTTTTCAGGTGATTTTTTCTATTTTTACTGTTTTATTTTCGCTGACATAAAAATCTGTTTTTCTAGAAATAGCAATTTTCTAGAAATAACACTCTTTTGTCAAGTTTTGCAAGACGAGGAATACAATATCGTTAATATTTTCGCACAAAAATCGACAATCCAAGAAGGCCGTTTTCTTTTAAAATATTTAGACGGCCTCATTGGTTACGATCGCAACAGGGTGCCTAACTCTTACTGCTGCCGACGTAATTCAGTCAACATAGCTCAATTTCTCGAGAAAAGAAATTTTTTTTAATCATAAAATTCGACCGCTGGAGACTTACGATACTTAAGGAATGCGATAAGAAATGTTTATCTCCGATTCCTTCTTGCCCCGCCAATAGGCACATTTTATATTTAAATGCACTGTACAAGCGAAAATACGAATTTGAATATAGTTTGCATAAAAACATTTCTTACATACAATACAATTACCTAAATGCCTGTTTATATCTGAAACTTTTCCGCTTATACACAACCGTTGACTTGCGGAACGTGTAACACACTTTTTTCGACATTTATTCGCGATTTTGAAAGTATTCCAACGCAGTGACAGCGTTGCTTTTTAACATAATATGTTAAATACTCATAAATTACATTTCATTACATACTATATGATGAAAAAGGCTTAGCACGCTCAAATGCAAAAATGCAGCTTTTCTTAAGATTTGGCCAGGTTTGAGCTATTGTCCAGTTGCAAGCTTGTTATGAAAATTCAATTTTTTCAACGACTTTCAAAGAGCTTTAAAAAATAGAAGTTTCCTGAAATATTTCATTTTTTTGTGTAAAACGTTATGTGAATAGTAATGCACGATACGTTACAACACTTCTTAAGTTTTTAATGGTAAGAATTTTGTTCAACGTTATGACGGTTGAATTTATCCATGCAAGATTTGGCATGGAATTGCTCTTGTATTCAACCGTCACTTAAACGAGGCCCCGAAATAAATAGGATTCCAGTAAGTGTAAGATGGAATTCTGGGTTTTCGGGAGAGCGAGGAAAACGATTGATGTGAATTGCGGTGTTGCCACGTGAAACGCGGGGTTGCCGTGGGTTTTGGCGCAGCGTCGTTGGTTGTTGGGCCAATCCGGGCCCAGCGGAGTAAGGGGGGAGTAGATGGGGGTACGTTGCCTCTGAGGAGAGGAACGCCAGTTGACTGAGGTCAGGGGGTATTCAATCGTTCGAAAACGAGAGAATTGTCCGTAAAGCTAGGTTGGGCAGAGCGTGTGAACATGTAATTGTGTGCGTGAGAGTCGATCGCGCGCGCTTCCTGCTAAAATTCAAACGTATCGCACGGATAGCGTTTTATTCAAATGAATGTTGAAAGTGCCAGAACTTTTTATTTTTGTACACGGGGAAAATTTTTGAGTTAAAATTACCCTGAAAAATTTGTAAGTCTTGGACGTATTGTCGAGCCAGTAAATTTTACAGTGCAGTGTCCGGTAACTTTTAACAGGTTTTCGATATTATTTCTCGATTTTCAAGTACCTTTTCTGATATTATCATGAAGTTTTCCCAAGAAAAGGTCATAATTACAGAAACCTGCACTGTAAAATTCAACACGATGACAATACATCCCAGACTTACAAATTTTTCAGAGTGATTTTTACTCAAAACTTTTCTCCGTGTACAAGATAAATCATGAAGGTAAACAAAAGAAGTTGTACCCAAAAATAAACGCGATTTTTCATATCAACAGCAGTTATTTTATTCTTTAAATTCAAATACAGAAAAATTGAAGCACGTAAAATAAAAAAAATTAATTAAAATTATGACTTAAGAAAAAAATTTTAATCATAGACTTCGAAGATAAAAAACTAACAATTTTGTACGTGCTTTAATTTTTTCGTTCAACAGTAATAATTTTTTAAATCTTAAGTCACACATAGAAAACTAAAGTGAAAAAATTGAAGCATGTAGAATACAAAAATATGATGCAAATTATGACGTTGGATACTTTGCCACATAGCATTTGTACGTTATTTTACTTTAATTGCTAACATAAATAGATCAGACAGAATAATATAAAATTCAACAATAACAATGAATCGTCGCGTCATCCAGCAGCACAGGTCTGCTGGCGTCAAACGTTACGCACACACTAACACTTCACATGCTCTACCCAGTGATGTTTGGCCACTAGGTAGCGCCTTTGTTGAAGTGGGATACATTGAGCATATGGGATTGCACACCCCTTGACTGAGGTCGACGCAAGAGAACACACGTGTTTTGATTTTGGAGAGTTTGCCTGTGATAGCGTTAGCGAAAGGAGCGTCAGAATTGGTTGGGAAGGGAGGCTAGAAAAACGGAGACTTTGATCAAGGTAAGGAGACGTCGAGGATGACGAACGAGGAGATCAGTGGCTAGAGGCTTCACAAAGTCGCGGGTGGAGGATGCAACGACTTCGGCGACGGTGATGGTCCCAGGTAGAATAAGTTAGGGGAAAATGCACGGGACCATTAGTCGTTGGTTTTGACTGTTAATTGTAGGGCTTTGGCCGTGTTAAAAGGGGGTTTTATTTTGTGGATTTTGTGATGAATTATAGTCGCGGTGTTTCTTTTTTTTCCTTTAGTGTTAGGGGAGGGGGAGGGGGGTTTTGCGGAATGGAAGGGTGTTTTCGCGGGGTCAATCGTCGAGAATGTTGGGGGGGGGGGGGCGTGCTTTCCCCCTTTTTGTCATAGTACCTTTTTCGGTATTTCCTTTTTTGTGTTATTGCTTGATTTTCTGTTTTCCTTTTAATTAATAAACGCGTCATATTTCCGTGGGGATTGGTGGTGTTTTCCTTTTTTATTATTGCACTCCCACAGGAAACCCTCATTTGCCCCTTACCCCTCGCCTCTCCGGCGGTGGACGCGGCTAGTCGGAGACTTTGTTTCGTTCATCGTTGGTTTTCGGCTGTCCCGACGATGAAGGGAATTAGGTAACGTGAGTGAAGGATTCAACCCATTACAACGTTGATAAAGTGTTTCCGTGAAATGAATATCTTAAACTGACATATTCCCAAAAAATAAATTGTCTGTGATATTGGGAATTCCGATGTAGTAAACAATCATGATTCACCGGTATTTTTTGGCTCTATTTTGAATCGAGCCAAAGAAAAATGCCGTGGAGCGCCCGAGGGGTGCCGAAGGTTCAGCTGTCCCGGCGTCTAGAAAAAATAAGCAAGCAGAGGATCTCTTTTGACGGTTCCGAAAACTCCGAAAATCAACAAATTACATTTTGCGAATTCGAAAAAAACAGCAAAGGAAAAATCGTCTCAAAATTCGATAAAAAAACCTACAATTAACGGGTGTTGTGGTGATTACTGAGACACACTGTATATTTCTATTGCTTTTGTTTAAGTGAGAGCTTTGAGATGCAACAGATGGCACGAGGCATGATTATGCCATTTATCGTGCATATTGAGTTCGGAAACAATGAAATTCTTGTATGCAGGCGACATGAGCCTGTGTATATAAAACAAATTTTGTTATAAAAACAGAACCGAATCTGAAATCAAACTGAACATAACTTGAGTAAAAAATGTTCCTCTTCTGTTGAACATGCTTAGAAAAATCTTCAAGGTAGGTTCAAAAGAAACCACCTAGAATAAAATTTACATGTATGAAAAAAGTCTAACATCTAAAGCATAAAGTGGCTTCACTCGTTTCGATTTGAGTTGCCTGTCTGCAAAGTCCATGATACTGTAACATGCGTTACTAGGTTGTCTCAAACCTTATCTATTGGAAACTTTGTATCGTTAAAAATGAAAAATAAGCTGTGTTAAATGAGCTGTAGGGTGATGCCAATAACACTCAAGTTTTTCGTAAAGACCCACATGTTGCATTTTAAAATTCAGATAGCAGTGTTGCAAGTGAAATACAGTAGAAACGCGCCAGATCGAACCCCATCAAGTCCAGACGCCTAATGATTGTGAATTTAAAGTCCAGTCAGGCGGAAATTTTTCGTCGCCGTGAAGGTCAGTAGATCAGTGCAGTTTCTGGAATTGTAGTTTGGGCCCAAGCCCTGTACGTGAAGTTGACGAACTCATGCATTCGGGACGCGTGAGTAAGCCACTGAAACAGGCCATGCACCTAGGTTTTTTATTTCGTGATTGACGGCCTCGCCTGCTTAGACAGTCAAATCATACACTCGACGCGTCCGATCTCGCGCGTTTCTGCTAAATATGTGTCGAGAACGCAGGCCGACGATATTTCCTGATACTTGAGTTGTATGAAGTTTTCTTCTCTCAAGTAAAACATCAAATTTTGTGCAAGTACCAACAAGAGTAGGAAGTGGAAGCTTAATAATACAAAAAAGCATGTGAACCTCGAAAAGTATATGTACAGGGCATAAACTGTGCCAATACAAGCCAGTCTAAACTAACAGGGAGTGAAAAAATTAAGCATTTGATACTACTCCTAGGTATGAGTCATAGTTTTGAGCTATAAAAAGCTAACTGATAATTGAATGATCAACGTCAATTGCATCACATGAAAAAGATTCTCTAGGTTCTCTTTGTTATAAAATAATTTTTGAATAATTTTGAAACAACTCACCAGCTTTTTTTGTTCTTGTGAGTAAAATAGAACATATGGGGCATTCCACCTCAAGTGTTCCCACCTCAAAAACGAAACATTTTTTATTTAAAATTATAAGTCCGAAGATTTTTTGATAATGGAAAGCAAAGAACACGTATCCTTATGTATTTTTTCCGTACTTTCCAAAAAAAAATATATAAACAATTTTCCATGAAATTTAATAACATTTTTTTTAATTTAAACTTTGTTAATAACATTTTCTTAACAAGAGCCTGTTGAGATTTTTTTTAAACTTACCTTATAATACGGTTTATTCCCTCCCCTACAAAAAAGTATATATAGTATTTTATGGGCAAAGTTGAATTTCTTCTCTTTTTGAGGCTCCAAACCCAAAGCGTTTACCGCGCCCGACGCGCGACGTAGCTGTGGCGCGTGGATTTATTATTTTTAGCATAAGTGTGTGTGTATAGTAGTAAAAATGTTCTATATTATAAACTATAGTAAAAAAATACAGTTTATAGTATATAATGTTATATAGTATAAAAATTTAATCAAAATGCTGGTATCCTTGACAAAATGTATATTTACAATTACTGATACATAGAACACTATTCCACATAAATACAAAAATGTTTTTTCTTTCGTGAGTTTTTATCATGCACATACATATAATAACATACAGAACGAAAAAAAAGTCATACTGCCTTACACTTTCTTACGATTTTCACGAACTTTGGGAAAAACCATACATTTTTCTTGAGAGGAAAATTGTCTTACTTCCATACTGATTTGTGAAATCGGCACAAAGGAGTGAAATTTCTGCGTACCCTGAATCGTTTTCGATTGTTGAAATCTACTTTTTAGTTCATTAGCAACGATTTCGTGACTTTCTTTTGAACTGTAAATGATGAGTGTGTCTTTGAAGTTTTCTTTTGCCCAAGCATAGAAAGCACTGCAATTCAAAATCGAATTTTTCGAGGATGCTTGTAAGCTGGCACGCATTGCTTGTCTTTTCAAATTTCCCCCGATTCCGTCACAAGGCCCCTTGCCATGGGCAGTCGCATGAAAATGCCATTCAGCAGAGATACCAAAATCTTTTTTGTGATTTAAAAGATTTTGGAAATTGAACTTGTTCTTAAAATGCTGCGTCGCTCCATCAGTAAAGTAAAAAATTTTTGAAACCTCAAAATTTTCTTTCAAGTACGAAATGAACAATTTCTGAAAAGAATAAACGGCGACTGTGTCATGTTTGAGATTGTCCGATAGAATACCGACGCTACCATGCTCAATATTATTTTCATGTTTATAATAGAAAACAATAGTGAAAATGGTAATTTGGTCATTGTTCCAATGGAATGATTGGGCAGCATTTTGTGCAACAAATGCATAGTTCTCTGCAAAATCACATGTAACTAGAAACTCTCCAGATCGCAAGTTTTGTTTGCACGCTTTGAAAAAATCTGACTGCTGCTTGGCAAAAAAAGAATGAGGTTTTAATTTGTACAGATGATCGCAAAACTCTTCGACAAACTCTTCCACATTCGATGTAACTGTGCGTAAAGTACTCCTATCAGTAGTTTGCCAAGTTCGATATTGTAAATTTTCGAAGTCCTGATCTTCACAAAGTGAACCCACAAAGTCTCTCAATTTTTCTACGCCAGGGAATTTTTGACACTCATTAAGATGACATTCTGGTGTTGTGTTTTCACAATTGAGAATTTTGAATGCGTCGTGATAAGTTTCGAAAGTACACTCAGTTTCAAGAGAAAGATCTTTAAAATTCATAGCTTCAAACATGAGGCGAACATTTTCGTGGTAAACACAAACACATACTGTGTGGGTGCCACTGGCACCAGCAAGAACACAGTTTTTTGGCCTCAACTCACAAAATTTTGACAAACTAATTTTGATTTCCGGGTAAGCGCTCTTAAAAATTTGATACAATTCAGAAAGATTTCCCAGAATCAACCTTTTTTGAACTTGTTTTCGCGAACCATCAGAATTTTTTACAGAAACGTAATCTTTTCTACCTGGCATGATACGGCTATTGTCATCATTTTCGTAAAATTGTAAAACCAACTTAGCAGTGTCATCAGATAAGGTTTTACCTTTTTTTACATCCGGTGAAGTCAAAATACCGAATTTTTTCACCAATTCTTTTGATTTTCGTGCTTGGCGTTCAGACGCTCCGAATTCGGCGGCAATTTTCCTACGACCCCAAGACTGTGGTGCAAGCGTGAGAATAAGTAACCGTTCAGAATTATCCGTGCTGCTTTTAAATTTTTCCTTGAGTTGGTTGAAAACTTCTACAGCCGCTTGATGTTCCTCGTTAGAGCAAGACATTTCCAATTTTTTTAACTTTGGAGGTGGAGGACCATCAAATATTTCCTTATCAATATCGTCATCATTGTGGAGAACAAATCGATTGTGGTTTTCTTCCAAAATGTTCTACAATAATCAACAATATGTTTAAGTTAATATTTCATACATCAAGTATTAATTTTTTTATAATAGATTAATTATAATTCAAATTGTTTTTCAATGTACCTGCTCTGTATTCACATAATTCGCTTCATTCACATCGTATAGTGGAGATAGAGCCGAAATATTGGCCATTTCCTTGCGGCAACTCGTACAAACTTTAGCAGTATGACATAAGAAAACAAACTTCTTTAGAAGATTATCAGATATTGTTCTCAATCCTTTACTGTACGTATGATGTTTGTGAATTTCGAACGGATTGCAACAACGATCTACGGGAAACTTTTTCATGGCGATGCAATTTCTAAGCGATGTGAACGGAACAGATTCTCGAAGAAAACTGACCAGAGTTTAAAATTTTCACATTTTAAAAAATGTATCTGCAGGCGAACAAATAATCGGAGAATTTGCCCAAGATAAGGAAAATTCCAAGTTTGACAAATGTAAAAATCTACAGTCATCTTTCAAAAGATGCCTTGAATCACGCTTTTCTATGAATTTCGAAAGCGTGGAAAATCAGCAAAACAAAACATGAATAGGATGGAATGTTGATTAATGGTTTCATTATCAATCATGAACCTTAAATACCTCTGGAGAACACTTTTTTCGACTATCGCTTTGAGTCCTCCCGTCTGTGACTGAATAGCTAAATGTTTTTAAAAATTGAAATAAAATCCTTTGTTAACAAAGCATAGATTGTCTTTCATTAGTTTATGCGATTTGTTCGTACGTATAATTATTAATTCAGCAATAGTTATTTTAACTTCTTCTAACAAGTAAAATGTACCACGGCTGAGTCGCGCATCGGGCGCGGTAAACGCGTTGGGTTTGGAGCCTCAAAAAAAGAAGGAATTCAACTTTGCCCATAAAATACTATATATACTTTTTTGTAGGGGAGGGAATGAACCGTATTATAAGGTAAGTTTGAAAAAAATCCCAACTGGCTCTTGTGGAAAAAATGTTATTAACAAAGTTTAAATAAAAAAAAATGTTATTAAATTTCATAAAAAATTGTTTATATATTTTTTTTTTGGAAAGTACGGAAAAAATACTTAAAGATACGTGCATGTTGTTTTTTCGTTAGCAACAGCTTTTTGGACTGAGAATTTAATTAAAATCGACGTCCGAAATAAAGGGCGAAAATTCAAGCCCCTGTATCACTGCAACCCGTGCATAAATCCGCCCCTCCTTTTCCACAATCAATGTACTCTGATAGTACAACAACTCTACCAAATATCATCAAAATCGGAAATGTTTCGTTTTTGAGGTGGGAACACTTGAGGTGGAATGCCCCATATATGATCCAGCACCCTTTCGCGAATACTGCTCTTCTCTAGTTAGAGCAACCTCGTAGCTGATTAATTCTCCAGGATAAGTTGCAACATAGTCATTTTTGTTGAAATTTTTTGCAGCTAGAACTCCCCTTCCTTTTGCTTCAAGCAACACCACCTGCACATTGATAAACCAATCTTCATTGACTATTAGACACTTTTACACACAAAAGGAAACTCATATGTATTAATGTCCAATTCTTTAACACTACAAAATGTTCGTTACTGAGAAACTTTCCTTTTTTTTTTTTTTTTATCTCTTACTGCTTCATGAAATAGCAAATGAATCATCGAAAAATCTAGCTGTCATCACTAACAAAAGTAAAAGCACTATTCAACGTGGCATTTTCTACACGATGTTTCACCCTAAATCAATTAGTTCGCAAAGAACTCTTCAACAGTTAAATTCTCTTCAGAATGTAAACAAAAAAAAATATTCGAACTATTCATTGAAGTATAATGCTTAGGATAAATAAAAAAAAGTGTGTGCCACAGGTCCGTGAAATTCATAAACGTATTTTGAATTAAAACATGTAATTTAAACGAAAATAATGTGAATTTTGAAGTGCATACATTAAAAGTAACATGTAATTAAAGTATGCTAAAAGTCATGTCATCTTGGACAAAGGAGAGTATGTGCGTTTAATGAATCAATGCAAATTTATGCATTACAAATTTCATTAAAATTTTTTTACAACTTCTAGCTAAAAAACAGAGAGCTAGCATTTTTTAGCATTGGAGATGTCGAAGGGTTGTTCAAGGAGGGTTTTCCGCTTAGCTTCAGAACCAGAATAACTGATCGACTTCATATAGGGCAGAACCCTTTAGCAAAGAGACTGTGGGACACACCCTTCCTGACTTCTATAATACTGATTTGGTTTATAAAAAAAATGTATTAAGAAAATTTGTCTATTTTCTAATGAATCATTTTAATTGGAAAATTTTATTTTTTCGTCGTAGCGGGTAAAAAAGTGAACTTTTTTCACCGCTACGATGAAAAATATCGTTCCCACCATGGGAAAAAACAAATTTCTCCCTCGGGTGAATATTTCCCTCGCCTTCGGCTTGGGAAATAACCTACACCCTTGCGAGAAATACTTTTTTTCCCTAGGTGCGAAATGTACTATTGTTAAGATGCAATTAGGGATCCCACAGCCTAGTTAAGGTATTCAATTAACACATTTGAGGAATATATATACACCGAGAAACTCTGCAAGCGTAAATCGTAGACGAATAATGGCCATAGACCTTAAAGTACATGGACTGCTACTTCCTATTGTTCTCGACAAAATTTAGTGGCAAAAAATAGGAGATAGGACTTACGGCAACCAGTGTTGTCTCTAAGCTCTGATCGCCATGAGAATACAAGCCAAAAATAAGCCACGTGCTTAATTAATTTTTTAATTCTTGCAGAAATCACTATTTATTGTGAATTATGATATTTTTCGCACTTGTAAAGCTTTTTTTTACAGAGAATCATTAAAAAATAGTGTTGCTTAATATTGTCAAAACACACACCAAGTACAAATCGGTCAACTTCGGCAGACTTCGGGTACAAATCGGATGACTCCAGCAGACTTCGGATCCAGTCGGGTACTCGTTTTAACGTAAGTCCTATCTCCTATGTTATGTCACGAAATTTCGGTCTATTATCAGTCTATGTACTTTAAGGTCTATGTTAATGGCATGCGTTCATAGTGTTCCTGTAAAGCCATCTAGAGTTGTCGTAACGATACTTGTCCGTATAAAAAGCATATTAAGGGGGTCTTACCATGTTAACGCCGTTTTTTGAGGCGTTTTTTGGGATCTTGCAGAAGGAAAAGTATTCAATGTTTTCCAATGCGCTTTTTTTTTAATTTTTAATTAGTCCTTTAAGTATAAAAAAAAGTCTAAGTTTAAGAAATAAGTGTTATGCTGTAACCACAGCACCCCTGCGAAATTAGAACTTCCAAAACTATGTGGGTTGATGGTACCCACGATTTTACAAAAACCGTTCGTCTGAAAAACAAAAGGAAAGGTTTTTTACAATTTGCAGACTTGCCGCTATCGTACAGTAATAATTCACTTAATTATCTTTACAATTGTCAAAATGGCGGATCATGGAAAAAAACCTCATTTTCCGGTTTTTTAAGCAGACAAAAACAATTTTTTTATTATTTGTTTTTAACAATTGGAAGCTCATCTTGTACCGCACGATAGTGGCAAGTCTGCAGATTGTAAAAAACCTTTCCTTTTGTTTTTCAGACGAACAGTTTTTGCAAAATCGTGTGTACCATCAACCCATATACTTTTGGAAGGCCTAATTTCGCAGGGTTGCCGTGGCTACAGCATAACACTTATTTCTTAAACTTTAACTTTTTTTATACTTAGGAAATTTAAAAAAAATAGGAAATTTAAAAAAACCGCGTTGGAAAATATTGAATACTTTTCCTTCTGCAAGATCCCAAAAAACGCCTCGAAAAACGGCGTTTACATGGTAGGACCCTCTTAAGCTTGCTGCAGCACTAGCTTAGGCGTGTGACAAGTCTAAGCTGTACTTGATGAAGCAATACGTCAAAATCGTGCCATAACCCGTAAATTAATAGCGTTTTTCAGCGATTGCTCGCATAGCACTCGGAGCATTTTCCTAATGTGTTAAAAAAGACAGAAGTGCTCTGAAAGTGCTCTGAGCACTATCCATCTCTTTCCCACCAATGACAGAAAACGCTGACTCGGGAGGTCGGGGCGAATATCGTAGACGTATCTTGGACTTCTATCATTGGTGGAAAAGAGATAGATAATGCTCATAGCACTTTCAGAGCACTTCTGTCTTTTTCTAGCACATGAGAAAATGCTCCTGGAACAATCGCTGAAAAACGCTATAAGCTTGCTTGAGCAATACTATGGTTGTCACAGCCCTACCGGTTTCTCCGTGTAGTTTTGAACTTAATCCTGGATGTAAGTTCAACTGTCACTTGAAAAACTGCAATAAAATTTCGAAAATTTGGATGGCAAACTACCTGGTTATTATGGTTCATTTATTTTAAGGACTTTGTCTCGATTACATTGTGGAGGGGGGGGGGCGGGAGGAAGGAGATTGCTTTTTTTTTGTAAAAAAAAAAATTTTTTTTTGTTTCTGTCACATACGGATGTTAAAAAAATTGGAAAATCATTTCTTCAGGTTTCATTGTATAATATTTAAAATTGTGTATGTTATAGTATAATTCTTGAGAGCATGCACGCAGACTACAGCTATTGTTATGCAGGCATGAACTGTGAAGTGATTGGCTCTTTTCCTTTTTCCGCTTAAGTTTGAAAAATTAAAGTTTTTTTTCAACTTTTTCATCTTACAAAATATCTCAAAAATGTTTTTAAAAGATAAACACCAATTCTGATTAAGAGTTTTGAAATCCGATTGAGGAATCTAGGTCTTGGATAAAAAGAATATGAGGCATGGCCCTTCGTAAGCTCAAACAAAAGCTAATGATAAGGAAGTCGCAACTGAAGCTAGCTGACCAGTCATCAAGAGATTTTAATTTTAATAAAATTTTTGATGTGTTTTGGCATGACAAGGCGTAATCATAGTGCGCGTTCACATAGTTTTACCTCCAAAAGCGTAACTCTCGTATTCATTTTTTTTTCTATTTGTTTGCATGATTTTTAACAATCTGTTATATCAATGACGTGGAAACTTTTATATATTTATTTTCAATGATAAGTAGCGGCAGTGACGGAGCTAATTTTTATACATTTTTTTAGTTTTCAGCAACCAATAATACTGAAAAAATAGAGGAAAAAGACAATATATCAAAGAAAATTTTGCCATTATGTCAATTTTCAAAATTATAAAAAAATTTTCCGTCAGCACCATGTAAACCTAATAACAAATGAATAAATTATTTGAAAATCTGTTTCAAGTGAATGGTGTTGGTGTAACTTTGTACATGATTTCATCGTTTCATTAAAAAAGGGACTTTTTACGAACGTTTAAATAATTGTTGATTGAAAATATTATTTTTCGTCGTAGCGGGTAAAACAGTGAAATTTTCTGCCCGCTTCGCGGGCAAAAAGTCCGCTTTTTTCACCGCTACGATGAAAAATATCGTTCGCACCATGGGAAAAAATAAATTTCTCCCTCGGGTGAATATTTCCCTCGCCTTCGGCTCGGGAAATAACCTACACCCTCGCGAGAAATACTTTTTTTCCCTAGGTGCGAAATGTACTATTTCATCATAGCGGAAGAAAAAAAATCGTTCGCACCTTCGTGAGAAATTTATTTTTCCTTAGCTGCGAAATGTAATATTTTACAATGTTCAAGTTAAAGAGACTAGTGTAAAAGAGTGGCTATTGCACTTGGTCCTGATTAGTTGGAGTCGCATGCGACCTTCTGCGGACACACAAGGTGTGTGTGTGTGTGTGTGTGTGTGTGTGTGTGTGTGTGTGTGTGTGTGTGTGTGTGTGTGTGTGTGTGTGTGTGTGTGTGTGTGTGTGTGTGTGTGTGTGTGTGTGTGTGTGTGTGTGTGTGTGTGTGTGTGTGTTCAAGATGGCAGCATGCAACTCCAAATAATTGAGCGATTCTAATCTACTAATAGCCACTCTATCCCTAGAGTATCTCTAGTTTGAGAAAGAAGTGGGATGATTGGACTATGAATTTCCATGAGCAACTTAAAAAAAGCTGAGTTATTGTCTCAAAAAACAATTCTTTACAAAAGCGCTTCAATTATAGCGATAATTATCCAAATAAATAAAAAATAACGGAGGTTCACCTGTGTGACCGCTGTCACACGGGTGGACTCCCTTAATACATGTAATTGATACACTATTCAAATTAAGAGAAAGTGGAAGAGTGGTCCTAAGTTGGCACTATGAGTTAAGTCATCACCCTGCGTTTCTTAGAGATGGGGCGAGTGTTGGCTCTACCATTTTCTTGGAGGACGAGTTGGTAAGCATAAACGTTATTTACACTCACAATTGTCTCAAAAACTATTGCTTGCGAACGTGAGCAAGGCCGGTGTAATTTTTTTGTGCAAACGAAATTCTATTTTCATCCATTTTGGTGAAGCAGCTACTTGTGTGTTAATAATTTTACAATTTTATTGCACTAAACGTATTCGTTTCTGCGTTTTGTTAAACTCGCAAACTAAATAATTTTTTTTCACTTTATCAAGTTGATTTTTTATTTACATTCTGGTTTTTTACGTAAGAGCAAAAAATGTGTAAGCATTCATAGTGCTCTTGAGTTGCTACCCAACAGGTGGTCCTGAGTCATCACCTTTCTTTTTGTTTTACTTTTTTGTTCCTTGACTGACGACGATAACGAATCATCGCTCATCAGTTTATGTTTTCCTTTTTTTTAATACTTCGTTCCGATTATTGCAGTGGGAAAAAGATTGAGTTGATGTTAATATGCTGCCTCATTTAGTATTTTACGAAAATTCACAAATCTCCAAGAAATTTTATTTCCTTAAACTATTCTAGTAGTTCAATAAAAACTAACTGCGTTTCATTACGATTGTTTATCAATTTTTTCGGCTGAAATGCGGATGTTTAAATAGTTAAGAACCCTTTTTGCTAACAAAAATATTTCTTAACCGTTGACCAGCAATCCATTTGAAGCAACACAATAACTCAAACAAATGCTAGTTCGACCGTTAACAATCTTTATTTGCTCTTATTTATATATGAGGTTTATAAACAACAAACTTTATATGATAAGAATAAACCTCTCTCTCAGTTTGTAATGGTAAAACATTTCCATGCTGTGAATAAAGTTTGATGAATGTTTGACATGTTTTTTAAATTAAAAACATTTGAAATTCATCTATTTTCTCTTTAAGGGGGTAGTCGACGTAGAAGCCCGATTTTTGAGCCTGTTTTCCAAAATTTATTATGTAAATAGGCTGGAAAAAGATATTCATAAGTATTTTTTGTTTTTCGTTTGTTTGTTCATAAATTTATATAAGCAACACTACTAAAATAATGTACCCATATATTTTACTGCAGGGTGACCTTGAACGCGCCCTCATCAGAATTTCGATATTAACTTGTTGACAAGGTTTTTAGCCAGCTATGTAACCTACAAAAAAACAAAAAAAACTAATCTATAATTATTATTGCATCAACTATAGCTGAACATTAAATTTTGTCAAAATATTGTTTTTTATCATTTTTACAGCCAATAATGATTCGAAATAAAAGTTGAAAAAATCAATTTTTTTTTGACAAATGTCCACAATTTCGAAAATAATTGGAATTTTTCGAAAATTTCATGTCCAACCATAGTTAAAGTAATAACAATAAAAAATTAATCTTACTTTTTGTTGTAGGCAACATAGTTGGCAAAAACTCTTGAAAGCAAGTTGATATCAAAATTCTGATGAGGACACGTTCAAGGTCTCGCTGCAGTCGAATATCCCTGCTGGTAACGATGGATTGAATCGGATTCAAGTGGATTAAAATTTAATTCATTTGAATCAAAAGGAATCCAATCAATCGAAAAAATTTTGCTTTTTGATAGGACTTTTTAATCCAGTTCAATCGAGATTTATGTACCGGTTTTTCAGTATTGAATTGGATAGTTGATAATTATTTTAATGCGATTCAATTATGAAATTCTTGATAAAATGAAAAGAAAATGTTCGACATTGATAAAAATTGTGCTTAATGCAATTCAATTGAAATGATTTTTATTGAATGTGGTGCAATTTATTCAAAGTATATATCATTCAATCGAATGCAGTTTTATCCGAAATGAGTGTAATCCAACTGAATCCAATTTATTCCAAATATATTTACAGGGTGTCTAGTGATCAGGGCTTTTCGAATTCCCGATCATATCCCGGTCATTTTCCAATTTTTTCTCGATCTGATATCGGTAAAAAAACTTCAACGTTGACAAGTAGAGATCGTTGGTATAGCAAAAAAAAGTTCATTCGTGATTTCTAGTTATAACGTGCTTATTTTTTTTATTGAAAGTTTATGCAATACATGGTTTATTTTTTCTTCGATTCTCGTAGCTCTCGACCTGCTCTAAATTTTAAGTCTTCATTCGAGCAAAAATTCTGCGGTCTGGGGGGTTGCAAACTCCAGTTAACGCTTGATGAATAATATTGCTGATTACTAGTTATTATGTACAAAAAAAAGTTTCTTCGGCACAAAAATTTAAGAATCGCGGTTTTTTTTAAAGTTTTTCCGGTCTTTTCCCGCTTTTTCCCAGTAGAAAAAAATTCCCAGCTTTTTCCCGGTTTTTCCCGGTTTCCCGGTCCGCTAGACACCCTGTCTTTAAAACTGGGAACGATGGATTCAACTGGATTCAAATATTTTTTATCCATTGTAATAGAGATTTACGTACGAGAATTTTCGTATTGCACTGGATTGATTAACTGGTATCGAATTTTATGCGGAAAATCTAGATTCAAATCTAATCCGTTTCTTTCGTGATTTTTCGGATATGAGCGGATTTTTTCGAGGAAAAATAGTATATTTTGTACTGAGGACGTGAAGCGTGGCTTTTAGGGCGAGGACCAATTTATCTGCCGAGGCATAGCCAAGGTTTGATATTTGGTCCGAGGACAAAGCCACGCCCACAGTCCGAAGTGCAAACGATACTTTTCGCAGAACGCGCAAAAAAGTTGTACTTGAAGGACTTGTAAGGCCGCGTTGAATACGGCCCTTTCCGATCGGCAGATGCTTCGGTTCCTGGAGACACGTGCTGGAGCGTGACAGTGCGTGTATTCAGGGACCGGCATCTGCCGGACGGAAAAGGCTGTGTTTAAGCGACCATACAGGTCCTCGATGTAAAACTTTATTGCCTGTTTTGCAAAAAAATATTTTTTGCAAAACGCGCAACAAAAATGTACTGAGAGGAATTGTATAGCCTCATCGAACACGCCCATTTACGGCCTAGGGAATAAATGAACGTGTTCGACTCGGCTATACAATTCCTCTCAGTACATTTGTAGTTGCGTATTTTGCAAAAAATATCGTTTGCACCTCGGACTGTGGGCGTGGCTTTTGTGCGAGGACCAATTTATCTGCCGAGGCGTAGCCGAGGCTTGATATTTGGTCCTCGCACAAAAGCCACGCCTCACGTCTTCGGTACAAAATATACTATTTATCATAGCGGCCGTAAAAGCCTATTTTTTCGCCGCCTCGCGGACGAAAATCGGCTTTAATGACTGCTACGATAAAAAATATCGTTCGCACCATGGGAAAAAGTAAATAACCTCCACCCTCGTAAGAAATTTTTTTTCCATAGGTACGAAATATACTATTTTTTCAAGTTTTCGATGAAAAACGCCCATTACTTGAACATTTACTTGAAGAAATGACGTTCTTTATTTGACGAAATTATTTGACCGTGACTCAAATAAAGAACGTATTCCTTCAAGAAAAGCCTGAGTAATGGACTTTTCTCATCGAAAACTCGAAAAAAAAACAATTTTTTCAAGTTCAAGCTATTAATCACATCATTCATGTTTACGAAGAAGGCACAAGGGATAATCCGATTAGCAGCGAACCGTGAAGAAAGATCTTTGTCGAACCGGTCGAAGACCGGTTCGACAAAGATCCTTCTCCGAGCTTCACTGCTATTCGGATTCCCTTGTACCTTCTTCCCAAACTCGAATAATGTGATTAATACCTTAGAATCGAAAAAACTACTATTCAATGCTATTCAATCTAAATGTATTTCATTGGGTTCAATGCAATTCAAACGAATTTTGTCATTAATTCCACTGCCTCTTTAATGCTAGATAAATGTAATCCAACTGAATCCAACTTAATCCAGATATATTTCAAAAATGGCGACAACGGATTAAACTGGATTCAAATATTTTTTATCCATTGTAATAGGGATTTACGTACGGGGTTTTTCATATTTCAATCGATTGATTTACTGGTATCGAATTAAATGCATTATATCTAGATTAAAAGTTAATGCGCTTTAATCATGAAACTTCCTACAGAAAATGAATTTTATAAACTAATATAATCGAGTTTCAAAGCAATTGAATCCAATTGTCTTTAATTAGATTTAATGAATTTTCATCACCTTTTATGTCATTCAGACGAATATAATTTCATTCTAGATAAATTTAATCCGACTGAATCTGATTTCAACCAAATATGCTTTGAAACTGGTGTCGATGTATTGAATTGGTTTTAAATATTTTGATTCATTCAAATAGAAGAGATTTTCGTTGTTGAATTAGATTGGTTTACTGCTATTGAATGAAATGCGGAAAATCTGAATTCAGATTGAGTCTGTTTTATTGAAGACATTTTCGATAAGAACGCAGTTCTTCTAGTTCGAAAGTTAAGTTTAAATGCAATTCAATCCAAATATTTTTTATTCGATTCAGTGCGATTTCATAAAATAAAATGTTTATGAACATATATAATGCATTCAATCAAAAGCGGTTTTATTCGCAATGAATTTAATTCAACTGAATCCAAAGCAATCTAAATATATTTAAGAACTGATGACAATGGATTGAATTAGATTCAGTTGGATTACATTTATTTCGAATATAACAATTTTTTCGAATGACATAATTTGATGGAGTTGCATTAAATCCAATGAAATACGAAAAACCCGGTACATAAATTTCTATTAAAATGAATGAAAATTTTTTTAATCCAATTCAATCCATCGTCGCCAGCAGGGATGTGGGAACATCATTTGAATAGCATTGCTTATTTAAAGATTACGATTAAACAAGTGAGAAACAAAAAAAAGTTCATTTATATCTTTCTATGTTCCTTCGTAATACACTCTGCGCGCAGGAAGTACTTCTCCACAAAGTGCTTCGGAACGAATACAATCCCGGTAGACGAGCAGGTTTTTGACATACTGATTACTGGTTCTGTTCGCAGTCTCTTTCAAGACGGACCTGAGAGTCAGGCAGTGGTTTATGGATTCGAGCGTTCTTTCGGGTCCAAACAATCGTTCATGAAGTGCTTCACAAGACCCGAGCCGGGGTACTTTCTGCGCGCCGAGTGTAAATTCTGTAAAACAGGCTTGAAAATCGGGCCACTACGTAGATGATCCCCTTAAACTAACATCACTTCACTTTTTTTTGGAATTCGAATGAAAAAAATTGGGTGGTATCTCAGAACCAAGGGGTTGGCAACTTCGTAACACTATTTTCAGATATGCAACTATTGTATTTTTTCAATCTACGCTGCTTTGGGATTGTAAAAACTTTTCGACAACGCTCTTAATGACCTAGAATTGTGAGCAAGGGTTTGTCTTACGTGATAAAAGATGTTGAAGAAGCAGAAAACCCTATTTACTATATGTTCTTGGACACGATTCTTACTGTAGTGACTTAAGACCACTTTCCTCTTCAGTTTTTTTTTAGATTCATAAAAATCATACAACGAAAATAAAAATATGAAATGTATTCCTATAGTGTATGTATATATGAATGAAGGAATGCTACATTGATGGTTAGCTTTCTTGATTCATATGAGTATGTCCCAGTGTGTACGAAAATTTTATCTTGGCGCAGGATATGGAACGTGTGACGTCACAAAAAATCCCAGGTTTGCCCCTCCGCAATCCTCTCCTAATTTTGCATGTGCTGCCCCTTGAACAAAGATGTCCCCTCTACTACTCCCTCTCCCAAAATCCTGAGAGTCGAAAGCCGAAGGAAATCAGGAAAACCGGTTTTGGTTTAGTTTTGATTTGACTTATGCGGGCCACACGTGCATGTGGTGAGCATAGTGGGGATTGAGCGCGTGAAGGTGGGAAAGAAACCGGCAGGAGAAAAGCCCTGGCGATTTTGATGGTCTGGAAGGGGAATTCTTGGAACTGGGATTTCTTATGATGTCACAGGATGCGCAGTAGCTTTTTCGTGCACACTGGTATGTTCATCCCCTTTTCAAGTGTATGTCTCAGTTATAAAAATTACAGTAATGCTCATCGTAGTGCAAGGCTTGCGGTTTCCACCTTGCACTGCAATAGATAATGATTTTGTGGCAAGTCACCCCCCGATGCAATAGCATAGCCATATGCGCAGTAGCATATGGCTACTATATGAAGAGCTGAACATTTAAGGCTGCTAAGTGACATTTCATGTAAGGCCCATTTTCCTATGTTAGAATACGGTAAAATGAGCCTTGTGTGAAATCCTCCTTAGCAGCTTTAGATGTTCAGCTCTTCATATGTCCTATAACTACTGTGTTTATATGTCACTAGTTGTATTCCTATGTAGGTTACTTATTTTGTAAATAATTATTATATTCGCTTAATATGTACAAAGGACATAAGTAATGAAAATTTTTCAATTATTGAAAAATATAGTTAAGAGTCAAAAACAAATCACAATTTTTTTTTCCTTGAAAAATGTTAAAATTGCATGTTATTTAAAGAAACCTGAACGAATCATAAAAATCTGTATTCAAAAAGTATTGTCATTTTTAACTTTAAAATACCAAATTTTCTTTAAAATAATACGAAAAATAACTGGCTGATAATGGTATTTATGAACTTTTTCCAAATCATTCATTATAAGTTTGTATTGGTATAGTGACAATCCACAAGAAAAGAGAACCAATGTCAGGTGACGCCCTCGGATTTCGCTGAAAATTTTTTTCTTGTTTTCTACGTATGAAAAATTTTATTTCCTAAATTTCAGCAAGATCCGCATTTTTTTCGAAGAATTATAATTTTTTGAATTTTTTTTTTTTTTTTTTTGTAAATATCGACTTTTTGCAACTTTTTTGGACGTAATTTCTCCTTAGTCTGTTTTTACTACAAAATCTATTGTGAATGTTATTTATGGAAAATTTGCTGCAAAATCTTGAAAAAAAAAAAATTCAAGCACTTTTTTCTAAAAAATAGTACTCAAAATTGAGTTTTGAAATTTTATTTTTGAAAACTTTTATTCCTTGACAAAAACTCTTCGTGAAGTTTGTACTTGATAAAAAGTATCAAATGTGACCCGATCTATAGAAAGGATCTAACGACCAAATCTTCGTTTCGAGTAAAATGCGTTTAAAGTTTCGGTCCTCGAAGAGTAGGAAAGCAGGCAAAGGAATGAATCTTCGTTCCTTCCTTTTCTATTTACTACCACATTCTCGCCCGAAATGATAAGCTGATTTTTCCTTCCAGTATTCAATTCTACCATAAGTGATTCGACACGCTCTCCGGCGCGATGCCGTTAATGGTCCTAGTCCCCGACAGGCCCTCACGCACGTATATACACAAGTGGAGTGGGAAGAAGAGAGAGCGATGCTTCAGCGAAATGCAGCCGAAAATAAGATCGGAATATATGTTAAGAAACAATTTATCCTGAGCCTAATTTTTATCGGAGAAACGTGAGACCGGGTGCAAACGAAAGATCATACTCTACTCTATTTAGCCATGTGAAAATCTCAAAATCGAGGTTTTGGTCGTTAGGTCCCTTTCTATAGATCGGGTCACAAATTGTGATGTGTTTTCGCATAATGAAGAGATACGGAAGCAATATATGAATATTCATACTAAAATAATTTTTACCAATTTCAAATTTATACCAAAGTAATTTTTACTGGGAAATAGATTCAACTTATTACTAATAATAATACCCAGTGATAGAACGAATACGTTTGCATTTTGATTGGAAATATTTTGGATTGAAAATATCGTAGTGACTCCTACCAAGAAATTTCTAATAACTATGATGAAAATGCAATGGAACTTCTAAAATCATGGCAGACTGCGAGGAGACAGATGACAACTTTTAAATGCCGGTTAAAGTTTCTACTAAGATGCCGTTTCTCGGAAGTCGTCTCAAAGCATATCTATAATACACGAACAGATAATATTTGTTTTATAAGTGGGTCTGTTACGAGAGAGCATGAATTATTGGTGCAAACATTTAGGAATTCGTTGCTTAGTTTTGAGATTGAAGATTTGGATATTGATATTTTATATCATGATGAGAAATTGAGGAGATTGAAGTTAGAGGTTATTGGAGTTGTTCCCACTGATATTTTTGATAGATTTGTTAAGATCGATAATGACGTTTCATATTTACGTTCTAATGTTGATGGGAGAAGATTACAGGGAAAATTTCTGGGATTAGATGAATCGCAGAATGGGAATAGGAATTTATTCTTTGAACGTGAACCAGATGATAAATGGATTGTTACTTTGTCTTCCAAAGATGTTCCTTTTTCTATTAGAAAGATTTTGTCTTTGGGTGGGAAATTTGCTTTCCCTATCAGAGATTCGAGAAAGGAGATTCCGGTATCGGAGATGATGGAGGAATTCGATGTCTGTACTTCTAATATTGATGCTGAGATTTTACCTAGAGTACGTTCTGAATTTGTAAATTTGATAAGCCAGGCTGTAAACGGGAATTGTCATGTGAGTTCATTTGATAAAAGGATCTTGAGGATGAGATATGAAACAAGACGATTTTTAAAAGGGAATAATGATTCATTTGTAACGAGATCGGATAAAGGCTAGACTTCTGTTACTATGAACCTTGCTGATTACACACGGAGAGAAAAATAGTGTGGCGGTCAATGCGCGCGGATCACTGGCGAATCTCCGAACGTAAAGTTTGGCTAGAAGATCGTCTGCGAATACGCGGAGATCTTCCACCAATGCGCTGGATTTTGGTATATCGATCTGAGATCAGCCGACATGTGCACGTGATTAACGAGCAAGTGTGCGTGATCGATGCGTAAGTCTCTCTTACCAACGCGCATGCCAACTCAGTTCACGAGTAGATTGCCCACCAATCTGCTGTTAATTGGCCGCCGCACTATTTTTCCCTCCGTGTACGGTTTCAATGGGGGCTATTCTTAGTGATGGTACTACGTATGAGAGACTAGATAGGAGTCCTTTCAACAAGATGAAACTGTCAGTCAATGACTTGGTAAAGAGGTGGAAGTCGTCGGGGTATATAGATGATGTTTATAGACGTCTTCGTTCACCTGAAGTGAATCATGAATTACCCAGATGTTATGGACTTCCAAAGGTACACAAGACCTCTAATCCTGTAAGGATCATTGTGTCATCGATTGAAAATCCATCTTACAGTCTTTCTAGATTTGTGTCAGATGTCATTTCTGCTTCTATTCCAAAACCTCGATCACATGTCAGGAACTGTTGGGAGTTTGTGAAGGATTTACGGGATTTGATTATTCCTGATGATTATTGTATGATTTTACTTGATGTTATTTCAATATTTACAAATGTACCAAGGACGTTGGTGATAGAGTCAATCAGAAGGAGGTTGGATTATATTTCGGGACACATGAATATCCCTAGGGATGAGTTCGAATTGGCGATCGGGATATTAAATGATAATAATTTTTCTTCTTTTGATGCTCAGTTCTTTTCCCAGACTTACGATACTCCTATTGGGGCACCATCTTCTCCAGTCTTTGCCGATATTATGATGCAGGATCTGGAGGTTTTCTGTCTCAGTAAATTGTCTTCTGTACCATTGAGATTTCGTCGGTATGTTGACGATATATTCGCAATAGTTTCAAAGATTGGGGTAGATGATACGTTATCTGTTTTTTGTTCATACAATGATAGGTGGCAGTTCACACTTGAGATTGAGAGAGATGGAGTTTTGAAATTTTTAGATGTTTCAGTTATCAACGAGGGAAAAGGGAGAGTGGTCACGGATTGTATCAGAAACCTGTATCGTCGGGCAAATTACTGAATTATTTTTTAACACATCCTTATGGTCAGAAGGTGGGTGTGATTATGGGATTGGTTGACCGGGCTGTGGGTCTTTCGGATATGCAATTTCATAAAGATAATATTATGTTGGTGAAGAAATTGTTGGAGTTGAATAATTATTCGGGAAAGATGATTGACCAGATAATGACGGAAAGGATTGAAACTTTGAAATTGAGGAAAAGGGGAATAGAAACGCGATCGAGGTTTGAATGATAATTTAAAAATTGTACTTTTAACTTATGTGAATGGGCTTAATGAAAAGATGATGGGGTTTCTAAGATATGGGATTAAAATTTGCAATAGGATCCATGATAAATTTAGAAATAATTTCATAAAGTTAGGGAAGGATAAAATTCATGAAGGCAGACAGTCTGGAATAGTTTATAAAGTAAATTGCTCTGATTGTGAGAAGGTTTACATAGGCCAGACTAAGGGATATATTGAGAGACGTATTAAGGAACATCAAAAGAGAGGGAATAATGTTTATAGTCAAGTATTTGTAATTAATTAGCATATCCTACAATTGAACCATGATTTTGATTGAGGAAACGTGGAAACTTTATACAGAGAGACACATTACAGAAAAAGACTTTTCTCCGAGATGGCTTTTATGAAGAAATTTACTTTAAATAGACAGAGAGATATTTAGAATTGGAATGGGATTTCTGAATGTTTATTGGGTTATTTCAAGAGATTCATAGATACACTCAGAAAAAAATCAAGTTGTCTCAACTCTTGCCAGAGTAGAATGAACTCGGTCGCTCACTTTCTTCTAGAAGAAATCGCGCGCCGAGTTGAGAGAACTCGGCCCATCGAGTTGGCTTGATTAGAGTTGATTCATATCGGCCACTTGCTTGAGAGAACTCTGGGTCGGTTTTTCTCTTTAAACGAGTCAAGTGGGGTAGATTCCAAAATTATTTCTTTTTGTGTGCATGAGCATCACTACTTAAACAAGTTTTCTAAACTCGCCTGGAACGCCGAATAGCAGAATTCGAAAAATAAAGTAGAGGTGGGAATTCTCATTGTCACTCCTGCTGCAGCTGTCCCGGCTTTTTAGAAAAATGTTGGAAGTCGACTACGGAGTTCTCTCAACTCTGTACCCGAGTTCTCTCAAATCGGTAGTAGAGTTGGGAAGGGCCAAAGAAGAACTTTTCGGGCCTGCTTCTCTCAAGCCGGCAGCCAAGTTCTCTTAACTCGGTGACCAAGTTGAGACAACTCGATTTTTTTTTTGAGTGTAGGTATTATTGATTTTTGCTTTTTCGTGATTGACAAGCTCACATTCAATATGATAAAATTAATATGTCGTCGTTTATTTAAGAGATTCTGATTCACTACTGTACGAATTATTGAACGAGTCACTATTGTTACGATTAATATTGTATTTAAAAATGTTTGAAGGGAGTTTTTGCTTTTTGATATATGTTTCACTTCCATTAAGTACGTGTTGTTTGTAACGCCGATGTGTTTTTGTACATTGACGATACTGCAGAGTCTTTCGGCTGAGAATTTGAGCGCAACTTGATAACATTTTAATATTCTCTAATTTTGTTTTTAATAATTTTTTTCTTGTGTGGGATTTCTCATTTACTGTGTTTTATATAAAGATTGCTGATCATGAGAAAGGTTCTAATATGAGTTGAAAAGTTGATGAGAAATAGTAATTTTGACTGGGAAATCGATTGAACTTATTACTTATGTTAATATCCAGTGATAGAACGAATACATATGAAGGGTGAGTAATCAAAAGGGCCTAGCCCACTTTTCAATAAGGTGCATTTTCAATGGAAATGCAAGAGAAAAAGAGACTTCTTGAAATGTGGGTTAGGCCCTTTTGATTCCTCACCCTTCATATGTATTTTGATTGAAAATATTTATACCATTTTATTAATTTGTAATGCGGCGTTCCATCGTAAGTTTTTGTTTATACGTATATAGTTTCGTCGTTAATACATATTCTTGTGTTTTAAATGTAATTTTTAACAACAATCAAGATGTCAAAGTACTTCAAGCCGCTGAATAGTGAAGTTTTTAAGTGAATGGCAAGTGAATATAGAAGAAAATATAAGTAATGTATGTATTATGTTAAGATTAAAGCTTCTATTGATTTCGCACTAATGTCGTCGTTAAAAAGGCTTTTATGTAACTTTAAGCTTGACGCCCTCCAAATCAGATAGAAATAATTTTGAAAAAATCCTACAATTTTTTTAGATTTTTATCTTAACGTTTACCGTGCTTCTTTTCTCCTATTCAAATAACATGGGATTTTGTCTTTGCCTGGGTGTCCAATTTTTTGTGGGCGCATAAGACGTCTTAAAAATCGTTTGACACGTCAAGTTTCAGGCAAGTGTTGCAGTTAACTGCGGGAAAAATTTCAAATTACCAATTTGAAAAATGGTATAAATATTCATATATCGCTTCAGTATCTCTTCATTATGCGAATACACATCACAATTTGATATTTTTTATCAAGTGCAAATTTTATCAAGTTTTTATCAAGGAATAAAAGTTTTTAAAATCATAATTTTTTGCAAAAAGTTTTCGAAAATAAAATTTCAAAACTCAACTTTGGGTACTATTGTGTAAAAAAGTGCTTGGATTATTTTTTTTCTGATTCTACGTCAAATTTTCCATAAATAACAATATTTACAATAGATTTTGCAGTAAAAACAGAGGAGAAATCATGTGCAAAAAAGTTGCAGAAAGTCGATGTTTTCCCCAAAAAATTCAAAAAATTATAATTCTTCGAAAAAATGCGGATTTTGCTGAAATTTTGGAAATCCTATTTTTTATACATAAAAAACAAGGAATAGTATATTTTTTATCGAGAACCTTAGGTGTGGCTTTTAGGGCAAGGTCTAATTTATTTGCCGAGGTGTAGCTGAGGCTGATATTAGGTCTGAGGACAAAGCCACGTCCTACAGTCTGAGGTGCAAACGATACTTTTTGCAAAACACGCGAAAAAATTTTCCTTGGAGGACTTGTACGGCTGCGTTGAATACGCCCCTTTCCGATCGGCAGATGCTTCGGTCCCTGGAGATACGTGCTGGGGCAATGCGTCAGGCAAACGCTTTAGGGAGTGAAGCGTTTGCTGGCCGGAAATGGGCGTGTTTGATGCAGCTATACAGGTCCTCGAAGTACAACTTTTTCGCGTATTTTGCGAAAAATAATTTTCAGCGAACCCGAAGGGGTCACCTGACGTCTGTGCTCTTTTCGTGTGGATTGCCCCTGTAAGCAATTTTTTTCGAAGTTCCCAATTTTATAATAAATTATACATGTTTTTATAGACAATATTGATATAACATTATAACGGGAAACGAATAAATTGCGCAGTATAAATAAATGCTTGAAAATATCTTTGAAATATATAACAATTATTTTACCTTGTAATATGTTACAATTTACTATACTTATTTTCAACAATTTTTTCCATTTTTATTTAAATTAGGTTTCATTTGTTTATTTTTATCATTATTAAATGAACAGCTTGTAATAATTGTTCACATATTCAGAATCAAAAGAATTTAGCTGCGATTAATTTGATCACTCCATTTGTATTCATTGCTTTTTTAAATGTGTTCAATATGGTATTCATCTGATTTTTTTGTCAATTAATTTACACATTTACTGTCTCCAAAAAGTACTCTACACATTGTTTTTGGTTTTCCTTTGTATAAACACTAATTTTTATTACGTAACTTCTTGATTTTATATGTAGGTATACGTTACATATTATAGTTGATATATGAATACTTTTATTTGGTGTATATATAAATTTTGAATATTCGTAGTCATAAAAAATGTTTACAGCTAATCGAAAGTACACAATTTTCAGGTTCTTATTTTGTAATAGTCAATGTAGATAACAGACATTGAGAATCACAACTCATGTAATCGTTAAATGTTGAACCAAATATTACCAAAAATCAATACATACTTAAGAAAATTGATCATAAAAGAATTGCAAATAAATGTGAAAAACTTTTTTTTTCAATGCAATATAAATGCACATTCTTATATAGTTACTACAGATATTAATGAGTATATGTAAAATACATAAAATTAACAATGAATATGTGTATGTGCACTGAATATAATTTGATAAAGAAATATGTATCAGTGTGTCATTCTATATAAATATATAGGAGATAAAACAAGTAGACTCAAATTATTCTTTGAAGTCTTGATATTTTTCATAAGATTCCCAAAACAAAGAGCATTGAATTTTGGCACTTGTCACACTCCTCTCAAGGGAGAGAATGACAGCAATGCTGTAGGGGGAGTGGTGAAAACCTTGCACTACAAAAGTCTGAGCTACGATGAGCATTATAGTAATAGACGGACATACATCAGGGGTTCTTTCACATACGCTGTGATTAAGATACATCATCCTCACCTTTAAACCACTTTGGTCTAGGCGTGTAATTTTTTCATCGATATTTCTAGATATTAGATTTCTTTGTTGTCTGTCACTCAATCGAACACTTTTGCGCATCCTGGAGATGAACTAGAAAAAGCGTTATTTAACAAAAAGTTAAAATGATTTATATAAACATCATGCAAACATTTTTCCATTAATATGTGACTAATTATCACGGTACAGTGAGCGTATAAAAAAAAATCTGTTTTTGTGTAAGTTAAAAACTTTCAAATTAAAAAAAAGTTTTAAGAGCTTCTTCGAAACTTAACAACCCTTTCCCTGAAAACTGTAAATTCCAAAAAACTATTTTTCCATTACTCTCACTCTCAAAAATAACTGCGATCTTAGATGACAATTAAAAAAGGTTAACAAAGTATCCTTAATTATGCCATCTTTCATTTTTGTTATTATATTAGCAACAAATCCAGGATTCAGGCTGTAAGCCCAAAGAACCACTGTGAACGATCTTTTTTCTTCTTCGCCCGACTTCTCTTATTCAACAATAGAAGATTTGAATACTAATTATTTACACAGGTGAGACGTTGAGCTCAGACTTTTCTAAAAATTCTCTCTCAATTTCTTGCAGTGAAAGTTTCCTCGAATCAAGTTGAATTTCATTCAAAAAAATGAGTGGGTTTCACACTCACTTTTTTCAAGCGAAATCACACTCGAATACGAGTTAAATTTCCACTTGAGAGTTCAATTCTTGGGATTCTTACACTGAATAGATTAACAGAGTTGATTTCACATAAACGGAAACGTAAGATTACTGGATGAGGTAAATTTGGAATCATTCGGTAAAATTAAATGTTCATCATACGATTCCAAGGTTTACTTAAAAGAAATATAGAAAGAGAAAAGATAACTATTTGGGATTGAGAATAAAAAAGTAAGAAGGTGATTTACTTTTTAAAGAGCTTGTTAAGCTGACTCATTGGAAAGATTTATACATATTGACCACCAAATTACCATATCAACCAAGAACTATAAATTCTTTCTTGAATTTGAAGACGAATTTTTACTTTACTGATTTTTAAAACTCGCGAAATCACTTAAGTTATTCTAATAACTTAATAACCCCTTTTTTCATTTTAACCTGCAAAAATTGCGATCAAACGAGTAGGGTACGTTTGTATCCCAGTGTAACTTTCTGAGGTAAAAAAAGTAAGTGTAACGTTCTAGGGTTGAGATTTATTTTGAATTTGAACTTTTTAACTCATACTTAAGGAGACACAGAGGTCGTTTTCTCCTCCTCCTCCTTCCATTCATTTGTTTTCTGTTCTATCCGTCTTTCTCGCACTTCAGCAGCCTCTGTGTCCCCTTAAGATTCATGTAATTTATTCATGTCTTTCATTATACTGTTTTGTCTTTAATTTCACACTCTTTAATATTTTTAACTTTCATTTCCCATAATATTTGTTTATTTGTTATTACATTTTTTTTGTATATTAAATTGACATTTACAATTTTTATTAAAAAACAAAAAAATATTATTGCTTGTTCAAAATTATTTTTGTTTGTTTCATATTCTTCATTAGTTCATAATATTCACGTTATTTTTTCAGTTTTACGTCTCTCTTATGACTGTCAAATCGTATAATTTTAACAGCTATGATATAAATATTCAATACTATTATATGATTTCCATGTATTTCAAGTCTAGAAATATTTCCAATTATGCTCATTGTATACATTTTTTCAACTTTTTATTCCATTTTCTTTCTCTCAATTATTTCGCAGACTGAAATGTTACTTTGAAAATTCAAAACGAAATTCCAAAGGTTAAAAAATAACATTTACCATGACCACTAGTTTTACGAGTTTTCCACTTCTCTGCAGCCTTCTTTAAATTCTCAGTTGTTGAACCCGAATCACTGCTACCCAACATCACAATTTTCCTGGTTATCGGCGAGTAACGCAGATCCGAAATTTTTTGTCAAAGAATATTCCCATCGTTTTTCTTTTTCTCTATTCCCTTTTTTTTTCCATAAAACAAAGCTATAATTTTCGCAGACTTGGATGAATTTATTATTTTTGACGCACTCATTTTCGTTGTACTGATAATAGAATTTGAATAAAAAAAAAAGCTTGAGTCCGCTGATCTACAGTAATCAACACTTTTGCAGTAATCAACACATTTGCAATGATTGACAATACACAAAATTTAGTACGCACTAGTGCATACAACCGAAAAACACGAATGAGAAAACGAATGACAACAGAATTTTCTGGAATTCGCGGGGCTCACGGCAATTCACGGCTTTATACTGAAATATGTTTCAGTGGTTTCACATAGTTTGAAACGCGGATTAAGGCAGGTAAACACAGATAAAGGTCAAAGGTGGGCACAGGTGGGCAAAGGTAAACAATGACTCGTAGGTTAAGCTAGGTTATGCCGGGCAGTCTTGTCAGATTTCTAATAGATGGTCGTCGATATGTATTGATATACCAATATGGATCACTCATGACACGACTATCCAGACTATCGATAATTTTATGGGAAGTATCGATGCTTCTTGTTGTTTCGGTTATGTCGATATGCCTATTGACGATATGAATCTGGACTTTTGTAATTTAAATTATGATGTTTTCTTTGAACTCAAAAACAATAAAGATGGATAAAAATGAAATTTTGTACATTTCATTCAAATATTAAAAAATAACGAGCAAAATAACCCAATTTTGCAATAAAATGATATTATTGTAAGCTGCCTTATTCACAATACACTGGTCTCTCTCAATGATCACGAAAATAGTTCTTTAAAAATTCTCAATGATCACGAAAGCGGAGTGGGGGCTCCTCTCTCAAACCGAGCGGCGCGTGCGCAGTATGCATGTGTTATAGGCATATACCCAACGACGTATAGTATGGATCAGGGGGGTGGCACTCCCTATGCTCGCCCATAGAAAGTTTCGTCGCGGGTTCGTATACAACTTTTGGTGAAGCCCCTCCCCCTGCCCCTACCTTCGCACTTTCTCTTCGGCATACTTCGTGTCGACTCGGGAACTGTCGGGAATGTTCGTGTCGTTCGTGTGGTTCGTGTGTACGGGACACGATGAAGCCGACCGAAACCGACCAATATCGAGTATTCCCGAAGCATACCGAACTTAACCGAACCCATTGGAAAAGAGGGGAGGGACTTCCCCTTAATCACCAAAAGTTGTGACAAAAACGCGACGGAGAATCCGGCGGAGTGCCACCCCCCTGGTATGGATCGACGTATAGTATCTCCATCTACATCTATACTATCTCCTTTCTTTTCTATTACGAAATCGTTCGCGCAGCCAGATTAACGATTCATACTAGAAATCGTTGCATATACCTTAATGTAAAAACATAACCTCTTTAGCTGAGAGCAGGGGGTGGACACTTCGGCCCTTGACACAAGTGTTCGACCAGGTCGAAGTCGACAATGTAAAATATATCTATATATACGATATATTTTACATTGTCGACTTCGACCTGGTCGAACACTTGTGTCAAGGGCCTTCCCATGCTCGCCTATGTAAGCCCGTGGCAAGATTTTGTTCCTTTCGAAGCAGTAGCGCTGTTATTCAAGAGAGCTTTTCCCCGCCTTCCCCCTTTTCCCCTTACCGCACCGCGACCATATGATCATGTGGACGTGTGTGGACGCGGTGAGGTAAGGGGAAGGCGGAGGGAGACGCTCCCGGGAAGGTGTATTTCATCCCAGTACTTTCCATCCCATTTTTTTTTTTTTTCGGCCCAACATAAGGCCGAATTTGGTCCTCAATTCCAGCCTCGGTCCTATGTTGGGCCGAAAAAAAAAAAAAAATGGGATGGAAAATACTGGGATGAAATACACCTTCCCACGCTCCCTTGAATATCAGCGCCACCACTTCGAAAGGAACAAAATCTTGCCAGCAAATTCATGGGAGTGTCCAGAGGGTGGCTGAGAGCTAATCAGATTTCGAGTTTCTCGCTACCAAACTGAAAGAATTTTGTGATGATTGGGAGAGGAATTTCGTGATGATTGAGAGACATGCAGTGTACTATCAAGACAGTGGCGCAGACAAAAATTTTTTAGGTCCGGGGCGGGGGGGGACCTGAAAAAAGGTCATCGAATATCAAAAATTTTCTAAAAAGTATTTTAAACAATGGAAAAAATTATTTCGGAGGGGGGGTTGTCCCTAAAACCCACCCCCTCCCCACTTCTACGCCACTGCATCAAGAACATTTCAATTACATTTTGGCAAAAGAAAACTTATGAAACCGTGTAAACCCCCACGGAACCTGCTGAAACGCAATTAAACAGCGGTAAAGCATATTTGTCCCCGAAATATTTATCCCCGAATTTTTTTTCTTGTGAAAAACTTGTGAAAATTTTTTTTTTTTCTTGTGAAAAAAAAATTCGGGGACAAATATGCTTTACCTAAACAGCGCGAAACAGTTTCACGCGATTCGGTAGGGTAAACATATTTTGCGGTTCAGAACTCCTACTCCAACATTAACCTCAATAGTCACAAGTTACGCTTTAGAAGTTTTACTGAAATTTTCTAGGTTAAAGGTAGCAATTGCAACTTCAAGATGGGTACAGCCCAAGTTCAAAATCCCACAATAAAGATCTTAAAACTGAAACCTAGCCCAATTAAACACAAAAAAAAAAAGGAAAACGTTGCAATTATTCGATCTAATACCGAGACCCTGCCTTTTTTACAGTGTATGTAATGTACCTATGACAGAAATTTCACATTTATTCGTGAATTTGAACACGAAAAATGAAGAACTTTTTATCGTAGGTACGTAAAAAATGCAAAAAAATTCAAATTAAGGAACGCCTGGTTCAAATGCCACGTGCAATAGCCAAAAAAAGGCAAAAAAAAACTGACAAACAATAGAAATTAGAATAGGGATTGGCGAGTGAGAGGATACTGGGAAATATTTACTTGAAAGGATTTCTCTGGACAGGCACCATGAGCGAGGACGGAATAGTTTCACAGAAGGGACCCAAAAAAATCAAATGCGGAATCGACAATGGACCACAATGGACGCTGACAAGTGATTGCAGTAGCGCAACCAAGCGCAACAAACAGCGAAACAAATGACGATCGCACGCAATCGCATGATCGATTGTGATCGATTAAGTGGCTATAGCGCAGCGTTCATAAGTATCGATTGTCGCGCTTTTTCTAGCATTAAGCAAGACATAAGTTTGTCTTTGTTGCGTGGCAGAATTCTGCTACAACTTATGAACCCTGCTATAGCGTCGCAGTGTCAGCGTCGGCCTCAGCGTCGACCGCGGCGCAGTCGTCAGCGCATGCGCCGCGGTCGACGCTGAAGAGGCTTTTACATGGCTGCGGCTGCGGCAGGGGGTGTGCAATCCCATAAGTGCCCATAAGCTCAATGATTTCCAAGTGGAAATCCAATTGGAAAACTGACCATTTCTCCGATTAGATTTCCAATTGGAAATCCAATTGGAGAAATGGTCAGTTTTCCGTTCCAACTTCCGCCACCCGTGGCGGAAGTTGGAACGGCGATGTGACGTCACTGTACCGTCACAAAAAAGTCACTGTGACTTCACAGTGACGTCAGTGGTTTACTGGGAAGTTGACCGAATTGGGTTAGGAATGGAACTCTCAAGTATAATAGAATTATCTAGAGTCTTTATTGAATGAAACACTTTAATACTCCCACACACGCATTTTGATCCCTTCTGGACTTTTCTGACCCGTACGGGTTATTGAATAAAACACTTATGGCGTTTTCGAGTGGGTGTTTCGGAGCACTCTCGTAGCATTTTCTAATGGGTTAGAAAAAGACAGAAGTGCTTTAAGAGTGCTCTGAGCATTATCTATCTCTTTCCTACCAATGACAGAAAACGCTCTGACTCGGGAGGTCGGAGCAAATATCTTGGACGTATCTTGGAGTTCTATCATTGGTGGAAAAGAGATAGATAATGCCCAGAGCACTTTCAGAGCACTTCTGTCTCTTTCTAGCACATGGGAAATCGGTCTCGGACCAGCCATTTGAAAACACCATTAAATTCTTCCACACGCATTTGAATCTCTTCTGGACCCCAAAGGGGTCCAAAAGGAATCTGGGGTGGCCCCCTTGTGGAATCCTCTGGCGCGTATGTGCTTTCGACACAATTGTCCTGGCTGTTCCGTGACGACCGAACGACAACCAACTTACGACCGAAGTTGGTCGTAAGTCGGTCGTATGTCGCTCGTGAATAAACTACCGAATTGTACAAAATCTCAACATCAAAGTGACCAGTCTAACAAGGAAAGGACATGAATTGCGACTCACCGATTTCAATGATATTCGGTAATTAGATAGTGTTTCATACTTAGATCATGTACTTACAAGCGTACGAGCGGATACGCGACAGTTTTTTTAAATTGATTGTCGAAAATTGACTCATCCATGCCTACGTCTGTGTTACTTTCAATTCTTGCCAGTGGACATTAACTGTTGTTTTGCGGTGGATAGCGTGATGGCGTCATAATTGCGGAGTGTCGGGTTCGCATCTCGCGATGGTTGCTGTTTTCTTTTTCTTTTCTTTTTTTTTTTTTCTTTTTTCCAAAAATGTGCTGCATTTTTCATAATAACTGCTCAATGATAAATAACAATTTTTTTCAAAATCAAATTTACTGAACTAATTTTCTAGGTTGATACAAAATTATTTGTACCTATGCTTTTCATATTTGTAACGGTTTATATTAATTATTACAATATCCAATCTCTAATAAAAGATAACAAGAAAAAGAACCAGCTGATAAAAATTTGTAAATCTCGATGATGTCATTGATTACAAAATAGAACGAACGAGACTTTCTTTCTAGAAGATTTAATCAATTTTACGTTATAATATGAATATGTTGAGGCTATATTTTCTTTAAAGTGGATGATTTAAGTTAACATCAACTGCAAGAAGAATAATTGTCTTTGCATTTGGAAGTACAGAGTGTTCTTTAATTTTCTTATATAAGTTTTCATTACTTTCTAGAATAAGCTCCATTGTAGGTTTGTAAGGTTGTAATTTGAGAAAGTACACGTATCTCTGCGAAAAAAGTACATTTATTATAATACCAAGAAAACATAAATAAATTTCAAAATTACAAACAACATAAAATAGTGAAAACAATTTCAGAAAATACATTTATGTGCTTAATATTCCAGGTAAAAATGAGTAGTAGCTACCGAAATTTTTTCATATTTATTTTGACAACTTTCAGGGTGGTATTTATCGTAGAAACATGGAAAACATAAAAATTGTTTGCAATGTGCACACCTTATGAAACAGACTGATTCCCCGCAAATGCACTTGTGCTTTGCAAGTTCCAAAGGGAACTTGCAAAGCGAAGGGACCTTTTTGCAATTTTGAAAAATGGGTATTTTGGGAATCAATTTCGATTACTGCCATGCATACCGAATCATTGGCGAAAAAACAGGGGCGGAAAATTGATGGTTAACCATTAAATGAATTTTTATACGATCTTCACGAGATGTGATTTCCCTTTGGTCCTTTAGCAAAGCTGTCGCGTTCTGCAACCGTTTGATCATATTTTTTACCAGTCATTACAAATATAGGTCACACGGTTGGCACCACGGATTACACTTGGGGGGAACGATTCTGAGAGTGTATGTCGTTTCACGCGATTCAGGGTCATGAATCATTGAATCGTACATCACTTGATTCGATTGCCTACGCCAAGAATCAAAAAGTAGGACGAATTTTTCATTTTAAACGTATAATCAATCATCATCCAGATCACTTTCCGAAGAATTTATGTATGATTTTTTACTCTCTGCTTCCATTTTTGATCTTTCAAAAATATAGTTAATGCAAAAAATAGTAGCGGAGATGCGAGATTCAACTAGAACTAGATGAACCCGAAAAGTCACGGAATGAATAAAAATAGATATGAACGGCGAAAGTTTGGTAGCAAATATAATAGGAAAAAAGAAAAAACAATGTTTCCGTATGCGGTCTTGCGACAAAAATTTTCACACTCTAATCTCATCGCTGTGAAAATAGACCAAAAAAAGCGACCCTTTTGGGATCAAACTAGGTGCCAAGTTCATTGCGTTCGCGTTGCAAAGACATCCCTCTTCGTTTTTATAAATTCGGATCATCCGCTTCGGAGAAGCTATAGCCTCAACATATACATAATGTCATGGAAAATTGATAAAATCTTTAAAAAAAATAGATTCATTCGTACTATTTCGTAATCAATGACATCCCAGCAAGAAATTTACAACCGGCCCAATACTGGGCCGATCACGGCAAGCTGTAGTTCGACCGTCGGCAGCTGACCGTCGGTGCAGTACTGAAATGATAACGCCAGTTAATATGGGGCCGATACTGGCAACCGTGGTAACGGCAGCCAAAGTCACGCCAATATCACGATACAACATTGCGCCCATACTGAATGCCCGCATAGTGCAATATCGCATACCGACATTACACCGATATTCACAGAAATTATAATTTATAGTTTTTTTGGAACAGATTTTTTCCTTATTAGGCAGCAGCTGTTGCGTTAACAAATGAATTGTATTGAAAAATTTGTTTCGTAAAAAAAAAAAACCTTCCAAAGTTATTCCTTGGATTTGGTTTGTATAGCCTGCCTACCAGGGGATTCGAACTCGGGACCTACCGCTTACTAGCCTACCTACCTAACCATTACACTAACGAGACCTAATGTCAATGGAATAGAATAGAAGTGTCTAGTGACAGTACAAGGAAGTACATATTACACCTCATATGCTATATTATATTTGTAAAGATATTGAAATAAACTTTTTAGTGTGACAACGGTAGTATAATGCCTATCCGTCAATGTATTAGTTGAGTCGTAGCTACATTTATAATTTTCATATCGCTCCAGTACATGAAACCAGTTAAGAACATAATTTTTTCAAACTAAAAAACTTGAGTCTCGCGTTATGAAACTATTTTGTGGTCTTAACTTCGCTGGAATGATTTGAAACATTATTGACGATTTTAAAAAATGTAGTACAGCAGTTTGTAAATTTTCTTCACGAAAAAGAATCTAAATTTTGAGCGTTTACTCTCAAATTCCAGAGTTCACACTGAACTTGAGTGTTCACTTTCAACATTGAGTGTAAACTCTCAACATTGAGGAGTTAACACCCAAGTGTTGAGAGTTAACTCTGAATAGTTCAGCGTTAACCCAGCGTCACCCTTGAGGCAATCGAGTCTATACTATTATATTTTGATCAATTTGTCAATATTGGTTCAAAACTGGCAATGATCTCTACGTCATTACCCTTTGGACAGTTGACGTTGTTCTGGTTTGCTTGTTTTGCTAATGTCGGCTCAATACTCTAAATGAGCTTTACATTATCACTCACTAGTCAATCGAGCCTATACTGGCTCGTTCGTTTGGCCGATGTTGGCTCGATACTGGCAACGAGTTCTGTGCTATCACTTGTTAAACGATTGAGCCTGTACTGATTTATTAAATTGACCGATATTGGCTTAATACTGGTAATGAGCTCTGTGCCATGACTCACAGGACAATCGAACTCGTACTGGTTCAATTGACTTGCCGGAGTTGGCTTGACTCTGATAGTCAACTTCGCACCATCACTCACTAAACAGCCGAATCAGCACTGGTTTGATCATTTCGCCTATATTGGCTTAGTACTGGTAATGAGCTCTGGATAATGACTCACAGGACAATTGAACCTGTACTGGTTCGTTCGTTTTGCCGATACTGGCACAATGCTGGCAATGATCTCTGTGCCATCACATGTGAGGCAATCGAGCCTCTACTGGTGTACTTGTTTTGCCAATGCCGGCTCAATACTGGCAACGAGCTCTGCACCATTACCTACAAGACAATTGAACCTGTACTGGTTCATTCGTTTTGCCGATGTTGGCTCAACGCTGGGAACGATCTCTGTGGTATCACTTGTGAAGGAATCGAGTTTATACTGGTTCTTTCGTTTTGCCGATATTGGTTTGACTCTGATAAAGAACTCCGCGCCGTCAATCACTGAACAGTCGAACCAGCACTGGTTCGTTTGTTTTGCCAGTATTGGGCACATATCGGCGCGCGACGGTCGTACACCGAAGTTGCGCCAATACTGGGCCGTTCGTCACAATCGGCAAGACCACGGCAATTTCTTGCTGGGATATCAAGATTTATAAGTTTGTATTGATAAATATAAAACCGTTACAGGAATGAAAAGCATAGTCACTAATATTTTTTTATCAACCTAGAAAACTGGGTCACTAAATTTGATTTTGAAAAAAATTGTTATTTATCATAAAGAAGTTTTTAGTAAAAACGCAGCATATGTTAGAAAAAAAAAAAGAAAGAAAGAAAAAAAAAGGAAACAATAACCAGGGTGAGATGCGAACATGACACTTCGCCATTAAGACGCCATCACACTATCCACAGCGCTACAACAGCTAATGTCCGCTGGTTAGAATTGAAAGTAACAAAGACGCAGGCATTGATGAGTCAATTGTTTACAATCACTTAAAAAAAAATATCGCGTATCCTCTCGAACGCTTGTAGGTACATGATCTATGTATGGAACACTACCTAATTACCGAATTTCATTGAAATCGGTGAGTCGCAATTCATGTCCTCCCCTCAAGGGGACACAGAGGCCATTTTCTCCGCCTCCTCCTTCCACTCATTTGTTTTTCGTTCTATGTATCTTTCTCGCACTTCAGCAGCCTCTGTGTCACCTTAAATACGACAAAATCATGCCAATTTTCCGCAGTTAACCACAATAATTTATATTTTGTCTTAAAAAAACAAAAAAAGCCACATGTGCAGAATAAATAAGAATATTTTGTCGAAGAATCGTAAAAACAATCTTCAGCTATTTGTTTTACCTTACCATGAAGAAAATTATATAATATAAATTTTTCGATGTTTTAAAAAAATCATTTCATTTTAAAGCAAAAAATCTATCTTTGTTATGAGTGCAAGTGGTTGAAATTTTTTGTTCCCCGTGCTGCACTCTCAACCAACCACCGAAATATATGAAACACAATGACGTCAAATTTTATTAAATATATAAACATAATTAACGTCGATTAACTTTAGAAAAGCTTAAAATCAAGCTTAACTTCGTAACCGATTTGTAAGAGTTTGAATTAATCTATCCCTGGCAGTTTCGTGACGACCGACTTCGTTCGTAAGTTGGTCGTCGTTTGGTCGTTTCCCATAAATTGCCTTTTTTCACTAAGATGCCTTTAAAAAATTGATCAATTCAAACTCTTACAGGTCGGTTACGAAGTTAAGCTTGATTTTAAGCTTTTCTAAAGTTAATCGTCGTTAATTATGTTTATATATTTAATAAAATTTGACGTCATTGTGTTCTATATAATTCCGTAGTTGGTTGAGAGTGCAGCACGGGGAACCAAAAATTTTAACCACTTGCACTCATAACAAAGATAGATTTTTTGCTTTAAAATGAAATGATTTTTTTAAAACATCGAAAAATTTATATTTTGTAATTCGCTTCATGGTAAGGTAAAACAGATAGCTGAAAATTGTTTTTACGATTCTTCGACAAAATATTCTTATTTATTCTGCGTATGTGGCTTTTTTTTTTTTAAGACAGAATATCATTTATTGTGGTTCACTGCGGAAAATTGGCATGATTTTGTCATATTTAAGGGGAGGACATGAATTGCGACTCACCGATTTCATTGAAATTCGGTAATTAGGTAGTGTTCCATACATAGATCATGTACCTACAAGCGTTCGAGAGGATACGCGATAATTTTTTTTAAATTGATTGTAAAACATTGACTTATCAATGCCTGCGTCTGTGTTACTTTCAATTCTTGCCAGCGGGCATTAGCTGTTGTAGCGCAGTGAATAGCGTGATGGCGTCATAATGGCGAAGTATCAGGTTCGCATCTCGCCCTGGTTGCTGTTTTCTTTTTCTTTTTTTGTTTCAAATATGTGCTGCATTTTTCATAATAACTGCCTAATGATAAATAACAATTTTTTTCAAAATCAAATTTACTGACCGAATTTTTTAGGTTAGTACAAAAATTCTATTGCCTATGCTTTTCATTTCTGTAACGGTTGGTATTTTTTAATACAAATTCATAAATCTTGATAATGTCATTGATTACAAAATAGTACGAATGAATATTTTTTTTTAGAAGATTTAATCGATTTTCCATGATATTATGTATATGTTGAGGCCATATCTTCTTCGAAGCGGATGATCCGAATTAATAAAAACGAAGGAGGATGTCTTTGCAACGCGAACGCAACGAACTTTGCACCTGGTTTGATCCCAAAAGGGTCGCTTTTTTTGGTCTATTTTCACAGCGATGACATTAGAGTGTGAAAATTTTTGTCGCAAGACCGCATACGGAAAACTTGTTTTTTCTTTCTACCTATTATATCTGCTACCAAACTTTCGCCGTTCATATCTATTTTTATTCATTCCGTGACTTTTCGGGTTCGTCTATTTCTAGCTGAATCTCGCATCTCCGCTACTATTTTTTGCATTAACTATATTTTTGAAAGATCAAAAATGGAAGCAGAGAGTAAAAAATCATACATAAATTCTTTGGAGAGTGATGCAAATGATGATTGATTTTACATTTGAAATGCAAAATTACTCCTACTTCTTGATTCTTGGGGTGAGCAATCGAATCAAGTGAGGTACGATTCAATGTTTCATGACCCTGAATCTCATGAAATGACATGCACTCTCAAAATCATTCCCCCTAAGTGTACTCTGTCGTGCGAACCATGTGACGTATATTTGTACCGTCAGGTAAAAAATATGATCAAACGGTTGCAGAACGCGACAGCTTTGCTAAAGGACCAAAGGGAAATCACATCTCGTGAAGATCGTATAAAAATTCATTCAATTGTTCACCATCAATTTTCCGCCTACGTTTTTTCGCCAATGATTTGGTATGCATGCTATAAATCGAAATTGATTCTTAACAGACCCATTTTTCAAAATTGCAAAGAGGTGTGTTTCCCTTTGGAACTTGCAAAGCACAAGTGCGTTTGTGGTTAAACAGTCTGTTTCATTAAGTGTGCACATTGCAAAGAATTTTTATGTTTTGCATGTTTCTACGATAAATACCACTCTGAAAGTTGTCAAAATAAAGATGAAAAAATTTCGGTAGCTACTATTAATTTTTACCTGGAATATTAAGCAGAAAAATGTATTTTCTGAAATTGATTTCACGTTTTTCTTTTTGTAATTTTGAAAATTATTTATGTCTATGTAGTATGAGAATGAATATACTTTTATCGCAGAGATTCGTGTACTTTCTCAACTTACAACCTTTCAAACCTCCAATGGTGCTTATTCAAGAAAGTAATGAAAACTTATATTAGAAAATTAAAGAACACTCTGTATTTCTAAATGGAAAGTCAATTATTCTTCTTGCAGTTAATGTTAACTTAAATCATACACTTCAAAGAAAATATAGCCTCAACGTATACATATTATAATGGAAAATTGATAAAATCTTCTAGAAAGGAAGTTTCGTTCGTACTATCTTGTAATCAATAACATTATCGAGATTTACAAATTTTTATCAGCTGGTTCTTTTTCTTGTTAACTTTTATTAGAGATTGGATATTGTAATAATAAATATAAACCGTTACAAATATGAAAAGCATAGGTACAAATAATTTTGTATCAACCTAGAAAATTAGTTCAGTAAATTTGATTTTGAAAAAAATTGTTATTTTTCATTGAGCAGTTATTATGAAAAATGCAGCACATTTTTGGAAAAAAAGAAAAGAAAAAAAGAAAAGAAAAAGAAAACAGCAACCATCGCGAGATGCGAACCCGACACTCCGCAATTATGACGCCATCACGCTATCCACTGCAAAACAACAGTTAATGTCCACTGGCAAGAATTGAAAGTAACACAGACGTAGGCATGGATGAGTCAATTTTCGACAATCAATTTAAAAAAACTGTCGTGTATCCGCTCGTACGCTTGTAAGTACATGATCTTAGTATGAAACACTATCTAATTACCGAATTTCATTGAAATCGGTGAGTCGCAATTCATGTCCTTTCCTTGTTAGACTGGTCACTTTGATGTTGAGATTTTGTACAATTCGGTAGTTTATTCACGAGCGACATACGACCGACTTACGACCAACTTCGGTCGTAAGTTGGTTGTCGTTCGGTCGTCACGGAACAGCCAGAGATTTTTTAAAGGCGTTTTAGTGAAAAAAGGCAATTTGATGGGAGTCGATCAAAACGACGACCAACTTACGACCGACTTACGATCGAAGTCGGTCGTCATGGAACTGCCAGGGTGGCATTTTCGAGTGGCTGTTTTCGAGCACTCTTCGAGCATTTTCCAATGTGCTAGAAAAAGACAGAAGTGCTCCAAAAGTGCGCTGAGCATTATCTATCTTTTTCCCACTAATTACAAAAAAGGCTCTGACTCGGGGGCGGGGGGGGGTCGGAGCAAATATCTTGGACGTATGTTAGAGTGTTATCATTGGTGGAAAAGAGATAGATAATGCTCAGAGCACTTTTAGATTACTTCTGTCTTTTTCTAGCACATGGGATTAGCCACTCAAAAACGCCAAAGGACTCGACCGAGTCGAAGTCGACGATATAAAATCCTAAAGAGAAAAAGGAGATGGCTTCATGGAGGGTAGCCATTGACGTTGTTCAACGTTGTGGAGGGTAACCATCTTGATTTATGGAGGGTAGCCATTTTTGCTAAAGAGAAAAAGGAGATGGCTTCATGGAGGATAGCCTTTGACGTTGCGCAACGTTGTGGAGGGTAGCCATCTTGACCTATGGAGGGTAGCCATTTTGAGTCACAAGTTAAAATAAAAAGAAAAAATTACGAAAATTTCTATTAAAAAACTAGCATCTAGCCAGCCACACACTAGCAGCAAGCTTTCCCAGCCAGCTAGCAAAAGACTGAAGGATAGCTAGCCACGCACTAGCAGAAAGCTTTCCCGGCCAGCTAGCAAAAGACTGGCTGCTACTTTGGCAATTGTGAACACTTACTAGTAGCTGGCTAGTATTATGTTAGCTAGCGGGGTAGCTTGCTGCTAGCACGCTGTTAGTGACGTGGTTTACTGGGCAATTGCATGGGAAACGTCAGCGCCATTTCACATACTTTAAACGGCCGGATATTACAATGTATAAGGAAAAGTAGTGTCGACCTCCTGGTTGCTACTATGGTAATTCTTAAAGACACGCCCACTTTACATGATTCCCAGCTGAAAATAATCAAATGATCCATCATTAATCCGTTCGCTTGACTGTTCATATGGATAAATGGGCATTCTGGTCAAATGACTAGACCAAATAATTGGTCAAACGTCTGACCAAATCGAACGGCAAAATAAAATGGACAATTAGATAGTCAAATGACTTGGTCACATTGCTGCGTGTAGAAAATCTTTTTTTTACGCTTAATCGATACAGGAGCGAAAATCATGACGTAATTTTTTTGTTGAAAAACTTTGAAATTTTTCAAAACGTTCCCAAATGTCAAAACATTTGTCCATCTTATTCTGCTGTTCGATTTAGTCAGACGTTTGGCCGATCGTTTGGAAATACATTCGTCGATCCATTTGGTCTAGTCATTTGACCAGAATGTCCATTTATTCATATGATCAGACAAATGATCAGATGAATGCAAATCATTTGATTATTTTCAGCTGGGTTTGCAGTAAGTGACGCATAAAATGAAAAAATCTGTTTTTACCTATGCGTGACGTGGACATGATTCGCTTTCAAAGAGTAATGGTGAACTTATAGCAAAAAACTATTTATTCTAAAATTACCTGAATAGTCATTCGTGCTTAAATACTTACTTGTAGAATGATGATGATGCTATTGAGTTCCTTCTAGAGCTAATACATTTTCTGAGCACTAGAACGACTCGACACTTTTCCAACACTTTTTCACTTTTTCACTGTCACTTTTCCGAAAGATTCTTGAAATTTCAGTCATTACATATTGAGTAAATTTCCATGAACGCGTCATAAGTGTTTTTCAAACGAATATCACGTAAGGCCTTATTAACAAGGTATAAGAATTACATAAATAAGATAAGATCCGAAGCATATCGATATTGATTATAATAAGCTAAATCAGTCTATGTATTTATATGACATTCATACCATTTATCATAGACTGTCTCAATCAATTGGTTCTTTCGAATATTTACTCAACAAAAAAAAAAAAATTAGTTTCCCATCATATTAAAGCCATGGTATTGAGAAAAGTCCTACTGACCTGTAGCTACTTCATATATTTGTAACTGTAGCTGTGACATATCGCTCTGAAAATTAATGAATTTGGCCCGAAGGAAGCCTTCTATAGGGCTCGTCTTAGAAACCTCATGAAAAAAGATATTACTCAATCATTTCCTGTAAATGACATCTGCCATTTAAGATTCGCCATTTCATAACAAAAAATTAACCTACTTGTTTGCGATCAGTAACCTTTAACATTACTCACACATTGGCTTATATATAATAATATATTTGCCGAAAAATGTTTAAATGAAATTATCAATATGTCAGTATGCTCTTGCGAATTTTTTTATCTTATTTCTTATCAACATTTACAAGCAAGAGCTTCAAACTTACTTCATAATGACTAATCCATGGAAAATCACAATCTGCCCTGCTGGTGACGATGGATTGAATTGGATTCAAATGGATTAAAGTTAAATCCATTTAAATCAAAATGAATCCAATCAATCCAAAAAATTTTGCTTTTTGATAGGACTTTTTAACCCAGTTCAATCGAGATTTACGTACCGGTTTTTCAGTATTGAATTGGATGGATGATAGTTATTTTAATGCGATTCGATCATGAAATTCTTAATAAAATGAAAAAAAATGTTCGACATTAATAAAAATTGTGCTCAATGCAATTCAATCGAAATGATTTTTACTGAATGTGATGCAATTTATTCAAAGTATATGTCATTCAATCGAATGCAGTTATATTAAAAAGAGTGTAATTCAACGGAATCCAATTTATTCCAAATATACAGGGTGATTCAACATGACCCGAAAAACCGAAAAATTTAGATTCCTCGTGAAATTCTAAGACTGTTTTTCCTTTGCCATTTTTCTTAAAACTAAAAATTTAAAAAGTTATTCAAGCTTAAAATTTCAACAATAAAAGCCCCCTCCCGACGAGTGGGAGTCAAATTCACTGAAACAAATTTTTTCCAAATTTTCTTCATATTTTTCTGAATAAAAAAGTCCTTTGCCACTTTTTACAAAACCCAAAATCAAAAAAGTTATTCAGGTCACAAGTTTTAACCAATCAGATTTCTTAGATTTCATGCTCAAATAACTTTTTTGATTTTGAGTTTTCTAAAAAGTGGCAGAAGACTTTTTTATTCAGAAAAATATGAAGAAAATTTGGGGAAAATTTGTTTTAGTGAATTTGACCCCCACTCGTCATGAGGGGGGTTTTATTGTTGAAATTTTGAGCTTGAATAACTTTCTAAATTTTGAGTTTTAAGAAAAATGGCAAAGGAAAAACAGTCTTAGAATTTCACGAGGAATCTAAATTTTTCGGTTGTTCGGGTCATGTTGAATCACCCTGTATATTTAAAAACTGGCAACGATGGATTCAACTGGATTTAAATATTTTTTATCCATTGTAATAGAGATTTACGTACGAGATTTTCGTAATGCCCTGGATTGATTAACTTGTATCGAATTATATGCGGAAATTCTAGATTGGAATCTAATCCGTTTCTTTCGTGATTTTTCGGATATGAGCGGATTTTTTCAAAAAAATATATTTTGTCAATGTTATTCAATCCAAATGTGTTTCATTGGATTCAACGCAATTCAATCGAATTTTATGTCATTAAATCCACTGCCTCTTAAATGCGAAATGAATGTAATCCAACTGGATCCAATTATATCCAAATATATTTCAAAACTGACAACGATGGATTCAACTGCATTCAAATATTTTTCATCTGTTGTAATAGAGATTTACGTACGAGGTTTTTTGTATTGCAATGGATTGATTTACTGGTATCGAATTAAATGCATTATATCTAGGTTAAAAGTTAATGCGTTTAAATAATGAAACTTTTTACAGAAAATGAATTTTTTAAGTTATATAATCGAATTTCAATGCAATTGAATCCAATTGTATGTAATTAGATTTAATTCATTTTCTTCACCTTTAATGTCATTAAGACGAATATAATTTTATTCGAGATAAATTTTATCCAACTGATACTGATTTAGACCAAATATGCTGTGAAACTGGTATCGATGTATTGAATTGGTTTCAAATATTTTATATTCATTCAAATAGAACAGATTTTTGTTGTTATATTTTATTGGTTTACTGCTATAGAATGAAGTGCGGAAAATCTGGATTAAAATTGAGTCTGCTTTATTAAAGAAATTATCGATTGGAGCGCAGTTCTATTGGTTCGAAAGTTAAGTTTAACAGCAATTAAATCCAAATGTATTTTATTCGATTTAGTGCGATTTCATAAAATCATTTGTTCATTAACATATATAATGCATTTAATCAAAAACATATAATGCATTCAATCAACAGCGGTCTTATTCGCAATGAATTCAATTCAACTGAATCCAAAGCAATCTAAACATATTAAAAACCTAATGACAATGGTTCCAATTAGATTAAGTTGGATTATATTTATTTCGAATAAAACAGCAATTTATCGAATGAAATGGTTCGATTGAGTTTCATTAAATCTAATGAAATACGTTTGGATTGAGTTGCATAAACACTCGATTTTTCACTTGAAATACTTCTTACCTATTCAAAATTTAATGTAAAAAAGGCGTTAAATTTCAATGTATAATCTCTCACGTAAATCTCTATTACAATGGGTGAAAAATATTTGAATCCAATTGAATCCATCGTCGCCAGTTTTGAAATATAATTATATATAATATATAATTGGATTCAGTTGGGTTACATTCATCTAGCATTTAAGAGGCAGTGGATTTAATGACATGAAATTCGATTGAATTGCATTGAACACTGAGAGAAATTTCGGGTTCTACCAACCAAAGTTTTTTTGTTAAAATCGTCTTTACAAAAAATGTTAAAGTTGTCATGACAATCATGGAATTGGCTGCCATACTTTGGAAAAGTGTTTACTCCAATTGCGAAGAACGTTACTGAGACCACGATTCTGGTAGGCCGAGTGGCAGAAACTTGATTAATGTGTTCGGGGTAACTGCTCTTATGTACTTAAAATACCGTAAAAGCTGCGGTTATAGGAACCAAAGTCTATTGTAAAGCCGCGCATAGAGTTTGGTTAAAATGACCAAGTTTACTTTAATCGTTGCTACTTAATCGCAGTTCTTAAAGTAAACAAATGAATGAGCGCATTAAGGCAGAAACTACAACCTTTAAAGTTGAAGTTTGATTGCCAGGGTAGTTATCAAAATACGAATTCAATTCGTTCACAAAAAATAAAGCTTCACCTAAAATATCTAGAAAAATAATCAGTTACAATGATATTTCTGATAACTTTCGTCGATTTAGTTACAAAATTCATAAAATGCGACGAGACAGCAACATTAGAACGCATTGCATTGTCCCCGAACAAATTCGTTTATTATTTATAGGAAGAATTGTCATACTATACTTATAATAAAATTACTAACCTGATGATGCAGATGATGCTTGGCACGGTGAAATATAGTCTAGGAATCGAGTATGGCAGAGTATGGGAACAAACGAAATTCGGCAAGATTAAAAAAGAAAGTGCATTGAACAGGGCCGGCGGTTGACGTGGGTAGTATGGGTAGTGGTACCTACTCAGAAAATTTCCGAGTGGGTATATACCCACTCGGAATTATCGGACAAAACCCTAAATTCTAATAATTTATATGTTTGAAATTCAAAATTGCCGCGCACATGCGCGAGCGGTGGCAAGCGAGCGGCGGCAGTTTCCAACATCAGATCTATCTCTCTTTCTTTCTCCCTTCTTCTGTTTCACACACACGCCGCGAGTGATGCATGGAATGAAAGCGGGTTCATACACGTATAAGTTTAACGCGCACGTGGTTCTGTTTATACTCAGTTTATACTGGCTAACACCTTTATGTACTCTTTGATCCTCGTCGCGGTGCACTCGAATGAAAAGAAAAAATGGACCGGTTTCTCATTCGACAAAAAAGACCAAACGATGAAAGTAGTGGTAGAGAGCAGGCTAGTGCAGAAGAATGCTGTGGCCGTACTAGTCAATGTAGTGGATCCTCTTCTGTTTCGAATAGTGAAAGTGCAAAAAAACAGAAAGTAGACGAAAATAAACAACCATCAACCACTGTTCCTGTTGTTGGTGAGTAAAATAATAACAATATTCGTCCATCTCTGTTTACGATTTGTCTCACCCCGAGCGTCTGACTGCGAGAGTGAGTGGGTTGGAAGTATAAATTAAATGAGGAAAATTTTATAATTACATTTAAAAACTATTTGCAATTAAAAATTATTTTGATTAAGACCCTATAAATAAAGGTAACCCTTTGAAGGAAATTATAGCGATTATAAATATAAGTGTTATTAACTTTTTCTAAAATTACTTATTTCATTTTATAAATTTAATTTGAAAAAAAATTTTTGTTAATTGGAACAAAACAATTTTATAGGTAAAGCAGTATTTCATCATAAAACTTTCAGATACATAAATTGAAATAATTATTCCTCTTATAATGTGATTAATGGATGAAAATCTTTAAATCGGTTTGAATATAGAAATTTTTTATCCAAATAAAACCCTCATTGAAAAAGAAAAAAATCTGATTTTAATAGTAAGGATTTCAAAAATTAAAAATTTGAATAAAATAGAAAAAAATATATCTCTGTAAAATAAATTAGAAAAAAAAACAATTTTTCTATTTCAAGTTTTATGTTATAATAAAGTCTAAATTGAAATAGTGTTATTTCTAATTTGATTATTATCATAATAAAATAACTATTTTAATGAACTAATTTATACCATTTTCATAATTTACTATTATAACAAAATTTAAAAACTTATTCTTGGAATTATAGAATATTTGGTTATAATGAAGGAATGATATTTTTAATGAAGTTTTTTCATTCATAATCGGAATGAGACATTTAATGTATAATTCTAAAGATACTTATATTATAGTTCAATTCTTTCTGACATCCTAATTATAATTGAAATATTTTGATTATAAAAAGTTTTTTTTTATTGTTTATGGATGTCTAATGCAACCTACTGAAAATGAAATTTAATCCGACGTCAGATCCGACGTATAACTGACGTAAGATCTGACGTTAGATATTGGCCAAAAATCTGACATCAGAACTCACCTCAGATATGACGTAAGATCTAACTTCAGAAAAAAATCTGACGACAGAGCAAACGTCAGATCTGACGTGAGTTCTGACGCTAGAGATTGGCCAAATTTTTATTTTTAGTAGGGCATACAATTTTGGTATTTGAAGTAATAATTTTTATTATATATTATAATTCATTCCTACTCATAATTTTACTTAAAAAAATGTTTTGTAATAAAATGAATTTAATATTATATATTTATTAAATTGATATAGATTGATTAATTAGTTTATATGATAAAATTGATGTATTCAATCCCACTCCAATCATATTTTTAAATTGTTTTTTAATGACACAAATTCGATATAATAGGTTTAATTTATAAAAATATGTTAAAAATATTATATCATTGAATTTTTTAAAAGCAAAATTTTTGTTCTAACTTTTTTATTTATACATATATTTATTATTTTAGATTGACCTTTTTTCTCTTTGAATAGCTTTTTTGTGTTATTTATTTTCATTTTCATTACTATAATGATTATTTAAATTTTAATTTATAATACTTCTATAATGATAATGATATGACAAGTGTTATTGTTAAAAAAATTAAGCTATTAAAAAAGTATACTCAATTTTTTTATCTTCCCAGTAGAATGATTAATAACAATTAATAAAACATCCTCATAAAATAAGATATTTTTATTATAAATATTAGAATTATGTACATATTATAAATATGTAGAATAAATATTGTTCCTATAATAAATAATATGACTCAATACAATTTCTCAAATTATACTTTATACATTATGTAAAATTTAGAAAATGTTGTTTTATTTATTTTGAAAAGATTGGTAAAAATTTAATTTTTATAAAATGCAAAAAATTATTTATAAAATTATAGTTTTATTGAAGCATAAATTTTATTTCATTACTCTTCTAAATTTTCATAATTTCTTTATAATTTTTCTTTATAATATCGACAAAAAATAGAATAATTTCATTTCAATTTCGAATTTTATGGAAATTTGCCAAAACAGCCAAAGAGTGTGAAAAATTCAATGTAAAACATTATTCACAATTAAAAACTTATATTTGAGCTTACAACTTACAATGAATGGTTCATATTTTCAGAACCAGATACTACGTCCCAGCTAACATTATTGATGTCAATACGACATCAACTTGACGTCAAGCTATGTCAAGCCTTGACGTCAAAATGCATGCGGGTTGAGGTCGTTTTTGACGTCAACTTGACGTCAAGCCTTGATTTTTGCGGAAGTTTGAGCGCATATGATGTCAATTTGACATCAAGCGTTGATTTTTGCGAGAAGCTTGAACGCAAATGATGTCAATTTGACATCAAGCGTTGATTTTCGCGAGGAGGTAGAGCGCAAACGATGTCAATTTGACATCAAGCGTTGATTTTTGCGAGAAGCTTGAACGCAAATGATGTCAATGTGACGTCAAGCGTTGATTTTCGCGAGGAGAGAGCGCAAATGATGTCAATTTGACATCAAGCGTTGATTTTTGCGAGAAGCTTGAACGCAAATGATGTCAATGTGACGTCAAGCGTTGATTTTCGCGAGGAGGTAGAGCGCAAATGATGTCAATTTGACATCAAGCGTTGATTTTTGCGAGAAGCTTGAACGCAAATGATGTCAATGTGACGTCAAGCGTTGATTTTCGCGAGGAGAGAGCGCAAATGATGTCAATTTGACATCAAGCGTTGATTTTTGCGAGAAGCTTGAACGCAAATGATGTCAATGTGACGTCAAGCGTTGATTTTCGCGAGGAGAGAGCGCAAATGATGTCAATTTGACATCAAGCGTTGATTTTTGCGAGAAGCTTGAACGCAAATGATGTCAATGTGACGTCAAGCGTTGATTTTCGCGAGGAGGTAGAGCGCAAATGATGTCAATTTGACATCAACCGTTGATTTTTGCGAGAAGCTTGAACGCGAATGACGTCAATTTGACGTCAAGCGTTGATTTTTCGATGTACTCTACTTTGTTGTGAATGTAATAATTTGCTAAAATTAATGCAACGAAGAGTGTAATACGAATGAACAATTCCAATATTTACTTGCAGTCTTTTTATATTATTGATTCAACTGAAATAAAACTATTAGGGACTGTTTCGATATATACGAGGGGGGACCCAAAAGTAACGGGAATTAGGTGGTGGGGGGACCGCGGAGGGGGGGATCGGGTTCTCCACTGGTTCTCTTCCAAGCTGCTACTCTCCCAAGTCAGTGTGCAAAGTTCATTTGCTGTGAGTGCATTCGTTCGTCCGTAAGAATTTTTCTAGTGAAACGACTTTTTCCGTTTCGGCGAAAACGTCAAATGGCTGAGTGCGGAGAGCAACGCGCGGCTGTAAAATTTTGTTTTTTGTTAGGAAAAACACCCGCGGAAACCCTTGTGATGCTGAAAACAGCTTATGGGGATAATGCTTTGAGTAAAACGCGTGTGTACGACTGGTTTTCGCGTTTCAAGAATGGAGAGATGTCAATAGAAGACCAACCTCGTTCTGGGCGCCCCTCGACTTCAAGAACGGACGAAAACATTGAAAAAATCAACACTCTTGTTCATGAAGACCGTCGCCGAACCATCGATCAACTTTGTGAGATGTCTGGATTGTCATGGAGTTCAATTCGGAGGATTTTAACTGAAGATTTGAGCATGAGGAGGATTGCAGCCAAATTTGTTCCTCGCCTTCTCTCCGACGATCAAAAGGAGCGTCGACTTCAGGCCTGTCTTGAGCTGCAAAATCAGTTGGATGAAGACCCAGATTTTTTTCTCAAGGTTATAACTGGCGGTGAATCATGGTGCTATGGCTACGACCCCGAAACAAAGCAGCAATCAAGCCAATGGAAGACACCTTTCTCGCCTCGTCCAAAAAAGGCACGCCAAGTGAAGTCCAACATCAAGACATTGCTCATTTGTTTCTTCGATTGCAGAGGTATTGTGCACGCAGAATTTGTTCCTCCAGGCCGAACAGTCAACCAACACTTCTACTTGGAGGTTTTGAAAAGGTTGAGGGAGAACATCCGGAAGAAAAGAGCGGATCTTTGGCGCACAGGAGATTGGTTCTTCCACCACGACAATGCACCTGCCCACACAGCGCTGTCCGTGAAGAAATTTTTGACCAAAAACGGCATGACACCGATTGTTCACCCCCCCTATTCACCGGACCTTGCCCCCTGTGACTTTTTTTTGTTCCCTAGACTCAAAAGGGACATGAAAGGAAAACGTTTTGGGACTGTAGAAGAGGTGAAACAAAAATCGCTGGAAGGTTTAAAAAACATTGAAAAAAATGAATTTCAGAACTGTTTTGAACACTGGAAAAAAAGATTGAACAAGTGTATTACAGTCAATGGGGGTTACTTTGAAGGTAATAAAAATTGTGTGTGAAAAAATTTGTCAATAAAAAAGTTGTAACACAATTCCCGTGACTTTTGGGTCCCCCCTCGTATATTAATAGTTATGAGTTTACGATTTGAGCACATAAAAATTTTAGATTACTCGGTTTTAAATGTTCTTGAAATTTTAAATTCTAAAAATAAATGATAAGTCACATTTTATCGAAGACAAATTTCGTTTTATTCAATGTTTTTGTGTTAAGAAAGCTTATCGAAGTACAAATAGTCATAGGTAACTAAAACCTCAGAATAATTACAGAGATTACGATTTAGTAGTTGCTATTGTTATGGCCTGAATTATTTTCTCGCATTTTTCGTTCCATCATGTTCTTTTTCGTCGTCGCTGCCATCCGAACCGTCTTCGTCGTCGCTGCCATCCGACTTGTTTTCGTCGTCGCTGCCATCCGACTTGTTTTCGTCGTCGCTGCCATCCGCCTTGTTTCCGTCGTCATTGCCATCGGAATTTCTTCTTTCGTCACTGTTATCAGATCCTTTGTCATCCTCAATATCCACCTCCTTGCGTACACGTTTTTTGGCTGAATTCTTGATTTTGTTACTACACCTTTGCCCAGCACTACTCCCGTACATGTGGATTAAAATCTGCCATGCAGGTAGGGCCTTCGAAAAATTGGCTCTTGTAGGCGGCTTCTGTAAAAAATGGCATGTTATTAATGTATGCAATTCAACAATGATTGGTATATACGATAAAAACGGCCTACTTACGGTACATGGTAGTGAGCAACTTCGTGGATTCGAGTTTTGTTTTTCCGTGCGCTCCCAGTAAAGTAAAATTATCTCTGAGTAGCTCATCTTTGAGACACTCCTTGAAGCAGATGTGCACGAAAGCTCTCAAATTTACTGCTCCAAGTGTAGTCAGGTACTTTTGCTGAAAAAACAAATGAAAATATAACATTAAATGTGTATAAAATGTTCAAAATCGACTATATTTTTTTGTTCAGTTTCTTATGTTGCAAATGCAACTTTATAATGACATTAACTTACTATAACACTTTGACATGCAAAGTGGTTGTAATTACTGTCGATTACTTTTTTATTGAGTTGGTAATCAGTTTCACATATTCCAAAAGTTTATTTTCATTAATGTGTGGGTTAATTAGTTAAATATTTCAAAATGATTTATGTGAAAGTTATAAATATTTTTGATTAAAAAAGTTAATTTTACATCAGTGCCAATTTTCTTCAATTGTGACGGAAATTTTTGAATAATGATATTGTGCAGACTGCATAAACTTTCGAGATATTAAGTTACGGGCACTAAAAGGATATAAAATTATTAAAAAAGATATATGCATCAAGTACCAGCTGAGATCTTTTTTCGGCAAATCTGTCCCCTTCGGCTTCCAAAAATTCGTCATAAGACTGCAAGGGGTATTCTTTCGGCTTTGTGAAAACTCCTCCTTCTGCTGATGCAGTCGCGGTTTTTTCAATGGATGCTAGCCGCTTCTCTATAGCTTCTAACTTTTCCAGAATGATGCTGAAAATATTATGTGATTTTAAGGTTCATGCATTGGAATATTGAAAAATTGTTTATTACTTTTAATTATATTATTCATTTTACTTCACTTTGAGTTCAGTTAATTACTCATTTTGTGCTAAAATATTTATTTCAATTTTAGTTTATTAGTGTAACTTTGCAGCAGTCCTGATTGCGCCTTTTACGTAAGGATAAAAATTATTCAGCTAAAAAAGTTAAGAGTTTTAAAAAAATATTTTAATACTAAGAATAAAGGCAGGTTTTACAGTATATTATAATGAATAAACGCATGATTATAAAAATTCAAGAATTTTAAGTCGTAAACACGAAAACAACCATGCTCTTGAAGCTTTTAATGTTCCTGTGAGCTGAGACTCTTGAACCTAGATTGTTTCATAAGAATTTTTGTATTGTATAATTTATATCTTGGTGGCTTATATTCGGCTGTCATAAATAAATTTATGTGATGACCAAATATGTAGAATAGAGGAAAGATATAGAATTTTTACTTACGAAAGTCTGACAATCGTTTCGAACATGACGAAAGTGAAAAAAATTTTTATTTTTAATGAAGAACTATGAGTGTTAAGAACTGTTCTAAGCACAAGTTGCAGATCATTAAATTATATTTTTGTTAGAATTCTTTGTAATAAAGAACACTACTGAACTTTACTTAAATTGCTTACTTTATTTTCTTGTTATTTTCGGTCAGAAGAGACATATTATTGCGGTTCCCCAGCACCGTGCTTCCTTTTTCTTGCTTATCCTCATCACGTTTTCTTTCTTCTGAGACGATTCCTTGTTGTTGACTCGGACTTGGCCCGTACGGATCCACTTCATTTGCATTCCTGAAACATTATTTGACAGATATCATAGCATTAATGTTTACGAACGTTATGCTGAAGAAAAATTTTTCTGTGTTTTGAAACAAATTTAAATTGAATATTTTGAATATTTCATGTCAACGAACAATTTCGTGTGGAGATCTATTTTGATGAAACAAAAAAAAATATATATATATACATATTGTCTTAGAAATAATTTAGAAACATATAATTATAGTTATTTACTTTTTCGTGGCATTTTCTTTCGCTTGCTGAAATATTTTCCCCATTTTTTCGAAGGACAAGGTTTTTCCTGTATCTTGATTCTGCGGTTTTCGCTGCCTCTTAGTCAGTGTATCATCGCACGATGAAGAATTGGTTTCCTCCCCAAGACGCATCTTTTTGAAACGTACTCTCCCAGAACTGCTCGTACCGGCGATTTTGGGTTTTTTTGGCAAGGAAGATTTCATGACGCTTTTTATGATGTTCCCTTCGATTTTTTTTTTTGCCGTAATAACAGGATAACGGAAAACCTATGACTACTACTAGATGTGTAGTACTAACAATATAAAATAAAAAAATGCGTTTCAGTATACATACACATTGTACAGGATACGAAAAATGCTTTAAGCTACTGGAAACGCGATAGGACTAATCAAAGTTGCGCAAATATATTCATCGTTCATTATTGTTTCTTCTAAGCCTAGACGGCTATTCCATCGAGGAATCATGTAACATTTTCTATCAATATCTGTTATTGCTATAATTTTAAGCCTTTGAGAGAGACGTTTGCAAACAAATATTTCGCAGTCCGTAGATTCGTGACCTACATTGTACAAAGAGCCTGTTTCTCTGAAGCAACTAACAACCAGAAAGTAATTGCCATTATGAAAAATTACGTTTCTAATTATGCAAATATCAGCATTTTTAAGACGACAACAACTGTCACGCTTTTTTGTCGACAAGGTAGAGTGACCAATTTTAATAACATTGTACTGCTGACACATTTCTGCTGGAATATCAATTAGTGGACCTTCAAAATGCAATTTAGAAGGAAGGAACTGAACTACGTCGACATTCTCAGCGATAACGCGATTGTATTCTTTAATTCTATTGTGATATTGCTCTAATGTTTTGTTTGGCATAGCAGTGGCTAATCTTCTAATCTCAGCTAAGCTGTTTTCATATCCGAAGGCGCTAAATGATTCTTATGGACCAAACTGACGAACGTCGTCTACCAAATGCAAGAGACAATGCACATTGTACGACATGAACTGCTCGCCGTACAATTCCTCGCAATTTTCTACAAAGGTTTCGATGGCTCTTTGACAGTAATTTAAAATTGGTTCCTGTTGGTTTTCGAAACTCAAAAATCGGCAAATGGAATGAATCTGTGTCAAATGAAGATAAAAACTATTGTCAATGACGTTACGAAAAACGGCAGGAAGAGTAAAGAGTAGTAACTGTCTCAATTGAGTTGCTTTCATCTTGTCATACTTTGACATAATGCACGGTCGACGATTGAACTCTGAAGGGCAATACTTGTTCAATAATTTTAACCTCGAATCAAGAATTTCCATTTGCCTTCCACTGAGACTTCGAATACCAAATTTTCCTTTTACATGACCGTCTAACAGTTTTTTCGTTATACCCTGATATAAGAGATGCATAGGATCGAAAGGCACCTTTGAAACTAGACCTATAATATCTGATAAGGGGGACGCCCCTTTGTGGTGATCTTCATCCAACAAATTTTCGTATTCGTGGTCTGTTCGTTTCGGATGATTAATACCAAGGAAAACCATTGTGCATTGAAATCTTGGTACAGTGCAGCGATGACCCTCGACTTTGCATTTCGAGCATGCATCTGCCGACATATGCCCCTTGTGGTTCAAACCAAAAGCCCTAGCTGGCGCATCAGCAATAAAACACCGAATTCTTAAAGGGAGTAGTCGGTTTCCAATGGAAATACTACCGAGGCGTTGTATATTTTGAATTTCAGTAACGAATTGTTCAAAATACTCAAAAACTGAGCCCGGTTTTGAATCTCCCTTGAAAACTCCAGCAACTAAAGGTCGATTATCACCAATATTTAAAATTCGAAACTGAATAGGCCAAAACTGCACTGTTCCAACTTTGAATAATTGCAAGCCATCAATGCTAAAGTCAATAGATACGTGATCTGGTAAATTATTTTCTGGAATTTTGAACAGCTTTTCTTCCAACAGATTTTCCAAGCCAAAATGCAAATATTCTCCACCCGATACTTTCTGAATTGCATCTCTCACTACTATAGTTGGTGTTTGCATGATTGTTCTCGGATCTTTTGGTAAATGAAAAAGATGAAATGGGAAACCTCTTAGAGCTCGAAGCATAATTTTTTGTTGGGCTTGCTTCATACGCGCTGCGCTAAATGCACCTCGAAGAACTTTTTGAGAATGGTAACCGATATCTATTGGAACATTGTTTACATTTTCATCAACTACTTCTACATCTAACTGCATGTTGTCGCCAAGATCGTTCTGTTGCGGAGCAATGTCATTGTCAATGGGATTATTGACAACTACATCATTGACGTTATCGTCAGGTTCAACAATATCAGAAATGGAGTCATGGAAACTATCATTGTGTAGGTCGCTATCGTTCGCATGCTGCGCAGAACGTATCTCTCGGTTTCGATCAAACATAAATCTCCGCCGTTGTCGTATGGAAAGATTTTGATACGCAGGCTGACTAAGTGGCATTGCTATCAGCGTAGAGTATAGGATCTGTATGCCCATGAAAGAAGGAACAATACAATGTATTGATTAAAATATTTTTTTGCTCCCTAAAAGCTCCATGCTTCAAATAGTTATATTTATTGATATAACTATTTAATAGAAATGAAATGAAAAATTGTAAAAATGATCGCGATGAAATATGGAACGAGAATTTATACCTGAAGAAGTTCAGGTATAAATTGAATATATTATAATTTTGTATGTTTAATGTTTATTACATTATTATTAGATATTCATTATGTTTATATTTTATTATTATTATATATATAATAAATTTTTATTGCAGTTCTCGAACAACTAAAAATCATGAAGGCTTGAAAAAACTTTTTTACTTGCATACGTCTCTTTTCTAAACAATAAATAGATATAACAAATCAGCAAAAAAATCTTAGAAATCCGAAGGAATGAATTCTGTAACTATGTTTCTATCTTAAATCTGTCACAAGCACGGAACTCAATGTCGATAAAACAGTTTTTTACAACCAACCCGCAACATGATGAAATCAGTTTCCGTTACATTTTTCTGTCATTACTACAGAAACAGTTTTAGAAAATGTTGTCGGAAATATGCCCTCAATTCGAATTAGAAAAATTTGTATTTTGTTCGGGTATAAATTGAATGTATTTTAAATTCGTATGTTCAATGTTTATAACATTTTTATGTATTATTCATCATTTTCATATTTCATTATTTTTTAATATACAGGGTGTACCAAAATCCCCGTGACAAAAAAAATCTTATATTCCTTTCTTAATTTCGAGTCGAAAAGTTCTTTACCACTTTTTACAAAACTCAAAATTAAAAAAGTTATTCAAGTTTGAAATTTAAACAGTAAATGCGCTCTTATGAGGAGTGGGGATGAAAACCACGAACCAAACTTTTCCTGAATTTTCTTCATATTTTTGCGAGTAGAAAAGTCCTTTGCGACTTTTCGCAAAACTCAAAATCAAAAAAGTTATTCAAGTTTGAAATCTAAGAAATCTGATTGGTTGAAACTTCTAACTCTAATATCTTTTTTGATTTTGAGTTTGGCGAAAAGTGGCAAAGGACTTTTCGACTCAGAAGAACATGAAGAAAATTTGAGTGAAACTTGAGTAAACTTCACAATATTTGCAAAACTTAGATAACGTTTTTAAAGTTCACAGATAATGGAAAATTTTGCAAATTGTGTTAAACTTCAAAATCTTGTTATATCTTAAAAATTTTATAAATTAAAAGAATGTTTCACGTATAAAGATGGTCGATAATTCCAAAAAATCAAAACTTTCATAGAATTTGGAAAGATTCTCCTATCAGAATAAAGGATAAAGTTAGTTTGTTATAATGTTTTGCGAATTCGTAAAATTTGTATAACTATGAAAACGTAAACAAATTTCATAGGGCGTGACAAATTTTCTGAATGCTGTTTCAGTACCAGTACTGTGTGCAAGTTTTCAAATTTTTGAATCGAAAAAACGTTTCACTTACTGATATGTTTCATCATTCTAAAAAATTGAAAAACTTATATGATAGAATTTCGAAAGACATATGTTTATTTATTTCGTAGATTGTGTTAATCATCTTTTATTTATCGAAATATTTCGATTCAGTTACATTATATTCTTGATAAAATCTTGAAAAGTATTCTAAAAGTTAGGGATATAGTTTAAGTAACTTTTATCGATTTTTTAAAAATTTGCAAAGTTTTTAACCTCTCAAAGATTTCCAAAAAACAAAAAATCATTGAAAACCCTCAAGATTGTGTATAATTTTGAAAAACTAACAAAACGTAAAACTCTAACAAACTTTTAAACTTTCGACATTGGCAAAATTGGTAAATACTGTCCAAAAGGTTAAAAAATATTGAAAAGAATCGAAAATTGTGTAAAAAGAACAGTTATATACTTATGAAAGTGTGTTTCAATCATTTAAAACTTTCTAACAACTTTGATCTACAAGACTGTCCGAAATCGTAAAGTTGTCATAAATACCCAAAATTTTCAAGCACTTACGAAACTAAAAGAAGGCTTATTTTGAAACTTTAGAAAGTATCATAAACATCCATTGTGAATTCAGTTGAGTTTTGGATTATTACCTGATATTCCTAGTAATGTGGAATCATTTCTCGAATGTCATTCAACAATGCTTCGCGGTTTTTCCAATTCCAATTGGCGAGACTTGGAATGTGATGGGATGTTTTGTTTGCCGATGGATTGAAGAGAAAATCGTTGTTTTTTAACATGAATTCAGGACCTAATTCCAGGAAGTCCAGATCGAACATCACGTGACATCTGAATAGATGTTCTGCGTATGGCATGGAAAGCTCGAATTGGTTATTGAGATTTGGCGATTTTTGAATACGAATGTGTTCTCTGTGGATACCTAGAAACGAAAAAAAAAAGTTGTAATTGTAATGTTGTTTTTTTTCACTGGGTTGGAAAATACATTAGGTAGACTTCTTAGTTTGATTTCCTGGGAAAATTGTAGAAAATATTGTTATAAAATGGTAATGGTTAATAGTCCGCACTTCTGTCAAAAATGGGTGAAAAAATAAAATTTTTTTTTTCAAAATATGGCATTTTTTATTGCGAACCTAAATCAGTTTACGGAGAGACGTTTTTTTTAAATTTGTTTCTTTAAAAAACCGTATAAATAAATAGTATCATAGTTGTGTATTTTTGGTATAACGAAAGCAAAATCGATGAAAGTAAAACATGAACGAAGTGAAAAATGTGTTGAATAAATACCTGCAGTGGCACTGATAGTGCAAAAACCATTGAAAATGTTTATTCGACATTAATGAAAATATTTGTAAAAGTGAGGTTATGTGTGTATGTTTTGACTGCTGCCACCGTGAAAAACTCGATATGAGCACAATCGATACTCATCGGTATATGTGTAAGACATAAATCAGGACCGTATGTAGCGTTTTTAAGAACCCTTGCCCGAGTTATTCTTTGGATTCTTAACCATCACCTTTTTCCAAAACGTAAATTTTTCCGAAAGCGAGGTAAGGGTGAGTATGGGTTAGTTAAAAACGCGAAAAGCGAGCGAGGATTTAGGTTTGCAATAGAAAATGCCATATTTTGAAAAAAAAAATTTTTTTTTTTCACCCATTTTCGACAGAAGTGCGGATAATTAACTTTTATGTTGAAATATAAATATGTTTGATTGATGAATAATGAGTACAATATGAAACAATTAGAACTTATTAATTTCAAAATAAATATTGACAAATTTGATTAAAATTTTGTTTACTCGGCCAGAAAAAAAGTAAATATAATAAATTAAGAATAATTATTATTTACATTTAAATAAATGATAAATTTTTGTAAGAAATTTTTATTTGGTTATAATTGAAATTTTTTTTGGAAATTATATTACTTGAATAATAAGTAACAATCACATTAAAACAAAAAGGTGTATACTTGATGAATTTCTAAACTATTAAAATTGAACGCAAAAGATAAATAATATAATAACAACAAAGTCCTGAATTTTCGGATATAAAATTCATAGGCTAGGTTTTATACGTGTTTTTCATTGTTTTTCATATTTTAACGGTGCGTGTATCGAGTACAATTGTAAGAATTTTTGTTTCTCAAATCTGGAAATGCGTATAGGGGCGAAAAATAATTAAAAATATGAAAAGAAAGAAAAAAAATAGATAAAAATTTTCGTAAAACTTACATTAATGGACTCTTATTTCCCCGATGAAAATGGATTTGAAGAGGTCAGAGAATTGCTGGACAGCACGCCATTTCTCGAGACGACAATTGACGACAATCACTAACAACGACAGTGCACCCAGATCGGATGCGCGTAGCTTACAATACAGCTGCGTCACGCGTCGGTGTGTAAATGTATAGATATACCCCGTATACACACCGACGCGTAACGGAACTGTATTGGAACCTACGCGCATCCGATCTGGGTGCACTGAACAACGATGACACTGACACTGATTAACATAAGTCGCAACACTAACTCAAGTGGCAGACTGAGTCGCACTAACACCTTGAAGTGCTGGCGCAATCATACAGTATATATATATATATGCACCGCGCGAGAAACGTCAAGATTATTCGAGATTGTTCTACATTGAGTCACGTGGCTTTTTACTGAAGTTGAGAGGGGGGGAGGGAGAGAAAAGATGGATGTACCAACCACCTCAATCGTTGACATCAAGTTGATGTCAACAGCACATCACGTATTGACATGTCAAGGATTGACGAATACTTGACTTTTACCGCGAAATTTTTCAAAGTGCTACGTCAATCGTTGACATCAAATTGATGTCAACAGCACATCACGTATTGACATGTCAAGGAGTGACGAGTACTTGACTTTTACCGCGAAATTTTTCAAAGTGCTGCGTCAATCGTTGACATCAAATTGATGTCAACAGCACATCACGTATTGACATGTCAAGGATTGACGAATACTTGACTTTTACCGCGAAATTTTTCAAAGTGCTGCGTCAATCGTTGACATCAAGTTGATGTCAACAGCACATCACGTATTGACATGTCAAGGAGTGACGAGTACTTGACTTTTACCGCGAAATTTTTCAAAGTGCTGCGTCAATCGTTGACATCAAGTTGATGTCAACAGCACATCACATATTGACATAATCAAGGATTGACAAATACTTGACATTTATCGCGAAATTTTTCAAAGTGGTATATCAATCGTTGACATCAAGTTGATATCAGCAGCACATCACATATTGACATGTCAAGGATTGATGCCTTCTTGACATACTTTTGTCAACGATTGACATCCAGTTGATGTCAATCATACATCAAGCCGTGACAAATCAATGCTTGACATAACGTTGACATCAAGGATGTTAGCTGGGGTTGACAAAAGTACCGAAATCTTTTAAACGTTGGAAAGAAAAAAATCCATGGCTCGATTTGAATAAAAATGACAAAGCAGTTTGCGTCATTTGCACCGAAGGATTCAAGAATAATTTGGTTCTACAACTTGACACGAGTGATTTGAAATCCAAAGAAACGTGGATTGACAATGGCTTTTGTAATTGGAAACACGCAGCGGACAGGTTGAGAAACCATTCAAGAAGTTCATTACATTTGAAATACGCAGAGGCTTTAAAAAATCGTGATTCCAAGAGCATTATTCAGCGCATGTCAACTGTCCAAGAAAAACAAATGATGGATAATCGAACCGCATTGAGAAAAATCTTCAGCACTCTAAGAATCTTAGGAAGGCAAGGCTTGGCGATTCGAGGGGCTAATAACGACGAAAATTCCAATTTTATAACGATTTTGAGGGCACGAGCCGAAGATGTTTCCGAGCTGGAGACATGGTTAAATAGGACCAGTTATACGTGGTTACATCACGAAATTCAAAATGAAATATTGGAACTAATGGCCACTACAATTATGTCTGGGAACCTCGAGGAAATTCGGAAGGCAGAATTTTATGCTATTCTAATAGATGAAACACCAGACGTGTCAAGAAAAGAACAAATTTCGATATATATCAGAGTTACTTCGCCTAATCTCATATCCACCGAGTATTTCATGGGATTTTATACGACAGTTAGCACCAAAGCCGAAACTTTATTTGAAATTGTGAAGGACGTCTTCATTCGTTTCCAATTACCTTTGAATAAACTCAGAGGCCAGTGCTATGACGGAGCAGCAAATATTTCGGGCAAAATTTCAGACTTACAGCAACGAATACAGGAAGAAGAGCCTCGGGCGCTTTATATTCATTGTAATGCCCATAATTTCAATCTTGCGGTCCAAGATGCAGTGGAAGATGTGCTAGAAGCAAAAAACTTTATCGGGGTGGTGAAAGAGTTGATCAACTTTATCCGGGATTCACCAAAACGCCTAGCCAAGTTTCAAGAACTTCAAGCTGATGCAGAAGACTCCGAAAAAAATGCACCTGCTCTCGCAGCCTACTGTCCAACCAGGTAAATATTGCAATTATACTAAACTTTAGGCTCATGCATTATAAATTAATTAACTTTTTTCAGATGGGTTATTCGTATAAAATCTCTCAAAACAGTGGATGGCAATTATGAAACGATAATGGTATTTTTCGAAGAGCTTGTTGAGGATAAAGAAGTTGATAAAACCGTGGTTGCCAAGGCTTCAGGGTTCCTTCAACATATGGAGTCGTTCAAGTTTCTTTTCCTTTTGACTGCCATGATCGAAATCTTTGATCGGATTGAAATTCTCAACAAAGAGCTGCAATCATCGGAACTGTGTGTGGTTGAATCTTATCAAAAGGTAGAACTCGTGTCAACTGTAATGAATGAGTCTCGAGATGCAAAATTTGAATCGATTTGGAAATACAGTTGCGAATTGGCATCTAAACTTGAGATTGAAGAACCAAAATTGCCAAGAAAACGTCGAATTCCAAAACGACTGGAAGATGGCGGAACAGAAAACCATATTTTTGATTCCCCAAGAGATAATTACAAAAAAATATTTTGTGAAATTTTCGACCAGGTAAATTTTTCTCTCAAAGAAAGATTTGATTCCAACAATGCCCGATTTTTCAAATCTCTAGAAACTTTTGCGATTGGCGAATCAAAAAATACTGACGCAATCATAACATTTTACAGAGGAGATTTCAATGAATTCCGTTTGACCAGAGATAGGGACTTTTTATTGGAGATAATGGCGCGTGAGGGAAAAAAAGCTTCAGATTTGAGCACAATTGTTAAGTTTCTTAGAGAAACGGAAACTTATCTGAAAATCGTTCCCGAATTCGTTCGTTTTCTTGCATTAGTTCTGACGGTACCAGGTTCTTCATGTTCCAATGAAAGAAGCTTTTCTATGTTACGCCGAGTTAAAAATTATTTAAGATCTACAATGGCTCAGGATCGACTCAATCACGTGGCCATTTTACATACATATCCGAATTTGGTTGATACGCTTGATATCGAATCTTTAATGGACGCATTTATTGTTCGCCATCGAAAACGAACTTCATGTTTTGCTCTACGAAACTAAGTTATATTTAAATAGATTGAATTAAACGAATGTATTTGTTTTTATTATTTCCCTGTTCTAATCCTTTATCTGTATCAAAATAAATTGTAAAACATCTTCCATGACAGCCCCCCCCCCTCTTCTTTCTTACTACCCACACGAAAAAAAAGTGTGACGCCGGCCCTGGCATTGAACGTGATCGCGTAGAAAGACACACATTTACACTGATTTACACCCTTACACACACACTACTACAAAAAAAAAAAAATCAGAGACAGGTAAGTGGCGCGTGCTTTTCATTGAAGCGTTTTGGAAGTAGTTTTTTTTCAGTTTGATAGTTTAACTTAACGATAAATTGCGAGGAGTGAAAAACCATTTTAAAATGTTTTTAAAACCTAGATGACTTAAAAAGTTTTTAAGGGCTTTACATTTTTTTTAGAAAAAATATATTTTTATAACGAAAAATGGGCACACTTATAATTAGTGAGAAATAAACACTCTTGATAAAATATTTCATTGTCAAATTTCAGATTTTCTTTCATTTTTGTAGAGCTGAATAATTTTGGACATTTAAATTTTGAGGAAAATTATATACGACTGATAATCTTTTTTTTGAGTGCCTTAAATAATCTTCTTCTCGCTAATGAATTTAGTGTTTAAATAAGATAGCATTTTTTCAATTACATTATTGTCGATAGCAAATGTAGCGTTCCATTTACTGTTAATGAGATTTTTTACTTTCAATAATTTCATTGGATCTAACTTTTATTATACTTATTTTGTAAAAATTCTATGAATTTACATATTTTACGTATGAAAATTCAACTTATGCTGCATATCTTTTTGGAAGTATCTACTTACCTCCAGTGCAGTGCAAGTTAAATTGTGTGCCTATTACAAGATTTAATAGTTGTCACAACAGGCTTACTTCGTTGTAAAAAATGAAAGTTATACTTGATTCGTCTAGCGCATCAGCGAACGCTGCGGTTGTAGTAACCAAATGAGCTTGGCAGTACATATAAAGAAAATGTTTGTGTACTAACCATTAGGGTAGGGATAAAGCTAATTCTAATTATGAACTTTGGTCACAACAACCGAATGCACAAAAAAGTCCAAATAACTGTCATGATAATCATGATAACTATAAAAGTAATAGCTTCTCTGAACTTTTTTGGTCGAGGCAACTACTGTACAAAAAATTTATGTGATATGTACACAGTAACCAAAGCCGATTTTTCTCAGTGAACCCAATGAAATATATTTGAATTCAGTAGAATTGAAAAAATATAAATTTTCTCAAAAAATTCGCTCCTATCCAAAAAATCACGAAAGAGATGGATTAAATTTCAATATAGAATTTCCGCAAAAAAATCGATACCAGTTAATCAATCCAGTGCAATACGAAAAATCTCGTACTTTAATCGTTATTACAATTGATAAAAAATATTTGAATCCAGTTAAATCCATCGTCGCCAGTTTTGAAATATATTTGGAATAAATTGGATTCAGTTGGATTACATTCATCTAGCATTTAAAAGGCAGTGGATTTAATGACATAAAATTCGATTAAATTGCATTGAATCCAATGGAATACATTTGGATTGAATAGCATTGAAACTCGACTTTTTTATTTGAAAAATGTTATTCCTATCCAAAATAATATGAATAAAACGCATTTCATTTTTCTGATGGATTTTCTGCATTTAATTTGATTACAGTTAAGAAATTAAATAACACTTAAAATTTCATACATCAATCTTTATTCAAATGAATTACAAGGTCCAATTCAAAAGCAAGTTTTTCAGGTTAATTGTATAATTTTTATTTAGATGAAAAAATTTTTAATCCACTTTAATCCATTTTAATCCATTATCGCTAGCAGACAGTGGAGGACATTTTCTGTAGATGTTTAGTTTACCGAAATGGCTTAGGTGTTATCGAAGACCAATTTCAACGCCAGAGATTTCGAGTTTGAGAACAGTCTATGGCAAAGATATTTATAGGAGTTAAGCTGAATGCGTTTTTCAGGTTTCACCGTCAATTAAAATTCAAATACTACCCATGTGCAATTAATTACAATAGTCTGATAAATTTTTTCGTATAATATTGTACTCAATTTATCAATCCAATTTTTAACGTCCAATAAAATTAATTTGGATTGAATTGCATTGAATTTAAATCTAGTTCTTTTGCATTAAAGTCGATAGCAGCAAACGAATCCAATTCAATACGAAAAATCCGGTTCGTAAACCTCTATTGGAATGGATTAAAATTTTTTTAATCCAATTTAATCCATCGTCGTCAGCAGGGTGAACATGCATCGTTTGGTATTAAAATCTTAGTATAGAGTAAAATTTTCTACATTTTAGGTTAAAATTTTAGTTTCATACAATATTTTTGGTTTACTTTGCCATTTGTGGCGTTTAAGGACATGTCCTCAAATACATCACTTTACATATAAACTTTTTGAAAGCAGCATCCTCATAAGGATTTTATAAGGTTGCTTTATAAAAAATAAAAAATTTTATAAGGAAATTCAGATTTTCATAAGGATTTCATAAGGTTTCAAGTTACAAGGGTTATTTTGAGAAAAAGAGATCTAGTGCAAAAAAAAATTTAATGCAAAATCTTGAAACACATTCCTAAAATACAAACGAGGAAGAACTTAAGTTATCATATTTCATACGGTAAACATCCCATAAAACATAAAGTTACCAAGACTTGCCCAAGACTTAGGCAAGAATCTTGAGAGCTCTTGCCCAAGTCTTAGGAGGGGCTGTGGCCACAGTCCTACTCAAGTCTTGGGCAAGATTCTTGAGCAAGATTCTTGACCTAGTCTTGCCAGTTTCTTGTACAAGTATCTTGATCTTACTAACCACATTCAAATCAAGATTCTTGATCAAGTCTTGTAGTAGTCTTGCTAAAGAAATCAAATTTCTCGCCAAGATTCTTGACGCATTCTTGGCATAGTCTTGGCCAAGCTATAAAATTTTTTGCTTATTTATTGCATATACATATATATAATTATTAATTTACTTGTTTATCCGTAATTATAATTTGTTTGTTTGTTTGTTTGCTTTTTTTTAAACGAAAAAAAAATCCTCTCCTCTGAATTCGAACCCATTAACTTCTGATTGTGAGATCGGCGCTCTATCCACAACGCCACGACGCTTTATATTTTTTTTGTATATATGAAGCTTCTGACGTCGCTACGCTTTTTTTCATAAATGTTTTTGCAAATTAATTACTACTTAGATGTAATATTACATATAAAAATGTTCGGCCTACGCCATTGGCCACGTTTTTTTGTAAGAAATCAATATTATAATTTTTATTATCATTTTCGATGTTTTCCGTATCGAAAAATTATAATTAAAACTATCAATAATTAATTATAAGAAAAAGGTAACTCGGTAAATCACTGAACGTGTATTTGAAAATTTGAAAAAAATTCAATAAACATATTTATTGGTTTTTCCTCTCAGTTTAGTTTATTCTATGATAAATTTTACAGTACTTTTTATAAAATATATAAATTCCCTAGCAGTCCAACTACCACCTAGATCGGTGGTTATTAGGTGGTTATTAGGTGGCTATTAGGTGGTAACTAGGTGGTAAAGTTTTTCTCACCTAAAAATCGATGTTGGTGTGTCCAAACTACTAGAAATCATTATATTTGGTGATTTATCAATTAATTCAGAACGAATTACCAAAAAACAGCTAGAAATAAGGCAATATTCAAAAATTTTCATATGACATTTAAACAATGCAGTATGGCATGGTAAGTCGCATCATTAAAATCTACCCTACTGACAGTGATATTCAAAAAATTTTGGCTATTGTCGAAAACGTATTTGATTGCATATAAACAATGTTACAAACACATTTATTAAAAGAATATAGCGTTCTCCCGAATGTAATATATTTTTTCTTCAAAAACAAAACTTGAAATTTATGCTAAAATAGTATCTGTAAAGAATGATATAGAAAAATAGGTTTATATTTATTTATTTTCATATATATAAATGACATTAAAAGATAGATTTACATTTATTGATTTATATATAAATAAATAAATATAAATCTATTTTTTTATATCATCCTTTACAGATACTATTTTAGCATAAATTTCAAGTTTTGTCTTTGATGAAAAAATATATTACATATGGGAGAACGCTATATTCTTTTAATAAATTTGTTTGTAACATTGTTTATATGCAATCAAATACGTTTTCAACAATAGCCAAAATTTTTTGAATATCACTGTCAGTAAGGTAGATTTTAATGATGCGACTTACCATGCCATACTGCATTGTTCAAATGTCATAAGAAAATTTTTGAATATTGCCTTATTTCTAGCTGTTTTTCGGCAATTCGTTCTGAATTAATTGATAAATCACCAAATATAATGATTTCTAGTAGTTTGGACACACCAACATCGATTTTTAGGTGAGAAAAACTTTACCACCTAGTTACCACCTAATAACCACCTAATAACCACCGATCTAGGTGGTAGTTGGACTGCTAGGGTTTAAATAAAATATATTCTCAAGGCTTGCCACACGCTCAAGATCCTGACCCAGATTCTTGTGCAACACTTGGGCGTGCCTTGGAGTTTTATTTAATCCCAAGCCTTGCCCAAGACTCCCCAAAGATTCTGGCCTAGACTTTCCCAGACTCTTGGGCAAGACTTGTGTGGGCCTGTGGCCACAGTCTTACACCAGTCTTGGCCAAGGTTCTTGATGATGTCTGAACCAAATCTTGCCCAAGCCTTGACAATATGTCACTGACATCTCAATCGTTTGGGCAAGAATATCCCAAGTCTAGCCCAAGAATCTTAAGGCAAGAATCTTGGGTACATCTGGGAATTTTCTTGGGCAAGATATGGTTTTATAGGAAAAATCGTATAAGGCCGCATTATAAGAAAAAAATTCTCATATGTAGCCTATAAGTTCACCTTGTAAGAAATGAAAATCTTATAAGGTAGCCTTTTCATAGTAGGGACCCTGACGGTCAGCACTCGACCGTTCCTCGACCATTACTCGACCAAAACAGTCGAGTTTCAGTCGAGTTGTGGTCGAGTAGCTCGACCATTCACAGTAAAACATTTTAACAACCTTTTTCAGCACAAACTTGGCATGTCGACTTTATGTAATGGGCCTACTATAATATTGAGATATTAAAATTCGATTCACCTCATTGAGTTTCCATTATAAATATAATTTTAGTAAAAGTTAAATGAAAACTTTGTTGCGAGTAGCTTTCGCGCATGCGCCATGAGTTTATTTCGTTCGTGGCATGGCCACTGAAGTAGTTACAAGGGGCCCAAGGGCGCTCTAACATATATTTGAATATCGAATGTGAAATTTGATGGAAGTGAGATGATAGTTCGCTTATTATTATGACGATAATTTTTATAATTATGTTCAAGTTTTAATCTTCCGAATATGTAAGTATACTTTATTCACAAAAACTCATACTTACCAATAATGCTGACAGCAGTTTTTTTCTGTCATTATTATAGCTACCTTGAAACTCAATTTCTATAAAATTTCAATTTTTTTTTAAATATGTGAAATATTTAACATTTATAAAATACTCAACTATGATTTCATGTACGCTTATATATTTGCTTTGTGTTATTATTTATACATTAATTAACCTGATTTAGATATTTACTATATGTAATGATTGTTCTATTATAATCAAAATATACTGCATTAGATGCATCATATCTAATATTTTCTGAAGGTCATAATTTTTTTAATTAATTACCCGAGTTCAATGGCGGATCAACGGGGGGGGGGCTTCGGGTTTGGAACCCCCCCCCACCGCTCCTGAGACTTTGCTGGCTGGGTTTTCAACTATTTCTTTTTAAAGCAAAAATCTTATATCCTTTCAAAATCGTGAATCCGCGACTGCTGGAATTGCGAGAAAATTCAATTTACTTAATAATGATTTTTTTCTATAGAGTAAAAAATTTCGTACGTAAATTGAACAAAATTGAAGTGGATTCTGTTCGAATAATTTTTTGTCAGTACCATTATTAATGCAAGATTTTAGTTCTTTTTCCCTAAATAATACACTTTCAATGACCTAATTTGTAAATTTGTGTATCTAACATTGTATATTTTGATTATAATAGAACATAGATTACAAAGGAGTAAATTGAGTTTTATGATAGCTGTAAGAATGACAGGAAAAAAATAATAAAACATAAATAAAAAGGTATGATAATAAAAATTATTATGGATTGTAAGTTATTTATTAAATTTTATCGAATTTCACATTCAAAATTCTAATATATCTGAAAGCGCCCTGGGGCCCCTCGTAACTACTTCAGTGGACGTGTTACGAACGAAATTCACTCATGGCGCACGCGCAAAAGCTACTCGCAACCAAGTTTTCATTCAAGTTTCAAAGGCTTATTTAACTTGATGGAAAACATTTATAGCTTTTAAGCACATTTCCATGTAACGAAAGTAGCTTTTTTTCGCCCTAAATCAATATATGTGAGGCGATCCGACAAAAGGGACCTACTGTCCAAACACAAAATTTTACAGTACGGGTGGTTAAAGGAATGAAAGCAAAGTCTCGAGACCGAAGTTACGAAGTGAAGGGGAAATCTCGCAGGTCAAAAACGACTCCCACTACCCAAAATTCTCCCATTCGTTTCCCTTACTTTTTCTTCGGTTAAAGGCACGGGCATTTTTACGCATTGATTTGTACCCAAAACAAACTTTAGATTCAATGATCCTCGCAAACAATAAGTCACTTCAGAAATAATGTTACATTAAGATCATTATTTACATTTTCAACATTCAGGAATAATGTTGAAAACTTTCTGAAAGAAATTGTTCCAAATCGTGTTAGAAAGAAACATTAAGTTTGTTTGCAATATTCCTCGATAATTCTTTTCTAAGTGAATAAGTTTTTTAGTTTCTGATAGGAAGCCTATTTTTTTTAGTTGCAAATGGCTGAAAAATTCTTAAAGCAGCTTGAAATAAAAATATTTTTGTATTCTCATGAATTAATGATAATTGTCGAAATGAAAATTGATCTAATTACTTTTTAAATGCAAGATTCTTTCATTAGAAATGGGCAAACATAAAGAATGATTTGGTGTTACTTTTGATTTATAGTAATATAGTTATAGTAATTATTATTTTAAAAAAAAATTGATTTTCAGTTACCTATTCAGAATAAATTAACAATAATAATAAACTTACAAGTTTCTGAAATAACAGAAAGGTTCATTTCTTCTATAGAAATATTTGAGGAGATGTAATCTACTTTTACGAAAAAATTTTACACTCTAGTATGTATTATAAATCTATAAAATATCATATACATATTTTGTTTCACTTACCTTAATTCATCAATAAAGTCATGAGAGAGTAATTGTATCATTTATAAAGGAAGTTGTTATAAACAGTCTTTTTATGTCATTAATAAAATATAAATATTAATTATAAATATAAGATTCCTTACATTATTAGAAAATTATACACTTCGTGTAAAAAAAAAAGAAAAATTCGGTTTGTTTGCAATATTTTTTTATAGATGTACGCATTGTTTTTCAGTTTCTAGTGAAAAAAAAAATAAAAATAAACTTTTTAGGAAAATATTTCCAGATAATGTATTATAAATTTAAAATAATAATCAAACTGCGGTTTGATTATATTACTTTAAAAAAAAAAAATTTTTTTTCCGAAAAGGATAAACAACAGATTACAAAACGATAAGATGTCACTCTTGCATTATGTTAATATTTTTATAATTATTTAATATTTACAATATATTGAAAATAATGATATACTGAATAATTACACTCAAAAAGATATTTCGACTTTGTAAATGGTATTGGAAACTTTAATGAAAAAACAATACACATATTAACACTTCAGCATCTATTTCATTCTAGAAAAATATCTTATACATATTTGTTTTACCTACATTGTTTTATTGATAAAATTAGAGAGCAATTGTAGAATTCCTGAAGAAAGTTGGAAATAATCAAATAAGTACTCAAATAATTATTTGGAAACTAGCCTCTAAGCAGACAGTTACTTTGAAAAAAATTTCACAAAAGCGGAGCATAAAAAAAAAGTTGATATCATTAACAAACAAACTTTATTCAGATGGTTTTCTTTTCCTCTTGCTTTTTGCAGTCTTCGGTTTGGGGGCAACCAAATCTTTACTTTCTTTCTTCGTACACAAATTTCGAACTTGGTCGTAAAGGTACCATGCCCTTCCGTTGGTGAGACCTGTGGGAATGATTTTCTTGAAACCCATTTCTCCAATGTCGCAAGGTGGCTCGAACTCGAGAATGATAACTTCTGGAGAATCTGCTAGAAGTTGAGTCTTCACAACGCAAGAGTCAGAGTCGAAATGAAAATCGTGATATTTTGTAATGCCTGGACTTGCTTTGAAATGTTGACGAAGAGAAACGTCCCACTCGTACCATTGAACATTACGAGTTTTAGTACTTCGGTCGACAGTAGGAAGTGCAATGTTGTAACCATTGGGAGATGATGTATTCACAACTTCGATGAAATCTTGAAAGCAGTCAACATTGGCGCGGGAGTATTTCGACTTCAATATTCCGAAATTTCTGTCAGGGCTAAATTTTGTATGTCCTGTGAGAAGAAAGTTCAATGAAATTTTCTTGTTTCGTCCACTCAGAATCCACCAGATGAGGTACTGCACCATCGTATTATTCTTGTTCTGCCCCACGCAGTTGTCGGCGAACAAAACTAAGTCTTCTGATGCTGGTGAAAGTTTTTCCAAGTTACAGTGTAACATGCTGACCACCGAATTAGCACCTTTTCCTGCTGCATCTTCTTCGTCTATCAAGAAATTTGTTTGAATCTGAGTAGCTTCATTCTGCACTCCAAAAATACTGCATTTCCGGAGTGCTTTGAAGTACGAGACACCAACTTGTCGGGGACTGCTCGGGAACGATACATTTTGTGCGAAATCGAACGACGCGACAGACAATTTTTCGATTTCAGCAGTTTTCGCTTTTTCTCTCCACGAATTGTAATGTTCTCGTTGGACTTTGGCTGCATTCAAATGATCTATAGCCTTGAGCAGTTTGGCTTCTTTCAAAGTATCATCAACATTCGCTGCTTGAACTATATCAAAATTATTCTGCCGGCAAACATCGCAAAGATCATCGGCTGGCTTCATAGTCGTCACGTATAGACAGTGATCTCTCCAAATTTTCCGAAACGAGACGAGAGAAATATTCTTTGTTTTTTCATCTTTTGCTTTCTGATACTGTTGGTATACAGAGCTTTTGGTATCTGAGGATGGTAATTTCATCACCTTAAAATCATGAAATTGTGGCAAGCGACCTGGGAGAGGTAGAGCAGTCTTTTCAGCGAGTGCAGTGATAAATGAAGTGACATTTTTTACTTCATTTTCTGATACCACATCACTTCTCTTTGAAGCTTTTTGAGTGGACTTGTGTACTCTAGGGACAAGACCGTGTTGGTCGTAATGTTTCAACAAATTTTTGTAGCACTTCAATCCCAAATTGTACAGAAAGAAGTACATTTCGCGGCAAATCGGAATGTCTGCAAAGTAATGCGTAACATGAAGGTGGTTCATTCCTGAATTTTGATTAATACGCGACTCTCCTCTTTTCGTGTATTGTCCATATTCAGGTAAGAGATCTGCAATACGTCGATGAGCTTAGAAGTGTGATATAATTATGAGGTCCTGCTCGTTCTTGTCCAGCTCCATAAAATTGTATCTATGAAAAATTTATCCTTGCTTAACACTGAATACTACTTAATCCTCGAAGAATAATATCTTCTTATATGAATAGCTAAGTAAAGAAATCATACAAATTAATGCTAACAAGTTAAATAAAAAATAATGCATTTTCGTTCTTAATTCCCCATTTTTTAAAAATTTATTAGTTGTACGAGATAGATTATTTGAAACATATCTATTTTTTATCAAGGCGGACGAAAAAGCCTACATTTTTGCCGGCTGAGCGGGCAAAAATCGGCTTTTTTTCCGCCATGATAAAATAAATCGTTTACACTATGGTAAAAATAACTTATAGCCTCGTGAGAAATTAATTTTTTTCCTAGATGCAAAATTTACTATTTAATTTAGCACCACGGAAAAAAATTTTTTTTTTCGAAATCAAAAATTGATAGATAAATTTACCCCTCCAGGACAATTTCACGTTAATTTCATATTGAATCGCATTTTACATACTATTTGGAAACGTACACTCCAAATTCCTTCGAGTGAAATTTCACTCGAAAGAAGGATGAGAATCTTGCAAATCAAACTCGAGTGGAAATTCACTCGAAAGTTCAAGTGATTTTTCGCTCGAAAATTCGAGTGAATCACAAATCTTGTTCGAGTGAATTTTAGCTCTTATTCGAGTGAGTTTTAGCTCCTACTCGAGTGTATTTCAGATCTTACTCGAGTTACTTATGCGTGACAATATTTATTTTTAGAATAAAAAATATTATACATGAGGGGTAAAAATACACTCCTGATTTTTGTACCAACGTTATTATTGATGAGTATAAACTTTTCAATACAATGAAATTCGACAATAAATTGTCAGATTCGATGTTATATTGACAAACATAACATCCCTTGTATCTCAAATAAAAAATACGGAAAATTTATCAATGTCAACAAAAAAAGAATTTTTTCATTCATCTAACAACTTATTTTCGTGAAAATGCGAAAAACTTTAAAAAATTCACAATCACCACTTCACACTTTGTTAATAAACTTTATCACCGCTCTGCGTGATGAACAACACTGCATGACAATTTTTTGTTTTTCGGGGAAGGCCTTCGCTCAAAGTTGAGTGAATTGAATGCAGTTCGCTCGAGTTTGAGTGAACCTTTAAGCGTGGCACAAATTCACTCGAACAGTTCGAGTGAAAGTAGTCACTCGAATTAAGTGAAATTCACTCGACTTAGAGCGAACCTCTTAGTCATTTGAAAGGTCGAGTAATATTTTCACTCGAAGGAATTTAGAGAGTATATTATATTTTTTATCCAAAAACTGAATATTGTTATGTAACATTAAATAATTATTGTAATAATATAATTTGCGAGTTTTCACGCATATTCAAGCGAATCCTTCACTCGAGTTAGTCTCATTATTTCACTTACTTCGAGTGAAAAGTTCACTCGAGTGAAAGTTGAAATTCACAAGAATATTTGAGCGGAAAAATCACTTGAAACTTCTAGTTAAAATTTACTCCAGTTAGATTTACAGGATTCATACCCTTGCCTCGAGTAAAATATCACTCAATTGTGTGAAATGTCCATCGAAGGAATTCCAGAAGAATTGAAATTTATGGTTAGAAATGTTTTAGTTAAACAAACGAAATGTTATTTTTTTCTGAAAAGCAATCGACTTTTTGGGAAAATATCAAAAGTGTATTTAAAATTATATTAAAAATGAATCAAAATAAACATCGTTTAGAGTACTTCAAATTCGAACGTATTAAATTGTTCACGTTCATTAACTAATTTACTTTCCTTTCTTTTGAGCGTGCTTTGATGATTATATATGATTAGAGCGTTTGAATTTTATAAAATATAATTGAAACAGAAAAATATCTTAATCATTAAAATTGAAACTACCATGTGTAAGCAATTTCACGTAGAACATGAAGGTACGTTGAAACGAAATTCTCGATTAACAGTGATATTTATTTACTTGTACCGGATCGAAAATCTCAATAATATAATTTGATATTGGAACAATTATAATTGAATATTATACCTGAGTTGCACGCTATATCTTTGGGAATAATGCTGTTACACCTATTGCTGCAACAGTCATCCGTAACTGCACTGTAAAATTTTTTGATTTCGCCTGTATCATTCTCGTCTTCTTGACTTTTTTCTAAGAAATCCCGATTCTAAACAAACCGAAAATATCATAATGTTACTTCAGTAATACAGTTACTTATTTTAGTTGAAACATCTTGTAACAGTCAATTAATGATAATTGATTTCATTTTCAATATCAGTTGAATACATACGAAACGAAAAACTTTATTTTAATTATTCAATTATTTTTTGCGTCATATATTTCAGAACTTTATTTTGTATTTGCTTTTTATCATCATTGTTTGACATTATCTTTCTTTAACGAAAATCGTCAGTTTCAGATATAAATGGAAGCCTGTCATCAGGTATCACTAAGCATCACTAGTTTTTGTCACAAAAAATTTTAAAAATATAAACGTCTCAATGTATCGTTGTACCTAAGATTGAAAATGATTTTTCGTGATGCACCTTGTTATATATATATATATATATTTTTTTTTTTTTTTTTTTTCAATACGTAAGCTACAATAAGTAAATAACTTTTTGACCTGGAAGTCGCCAAACGTTTTACTTACTTTTTTAAAGTTTTTTCTAAAGTGATTTAATTTATTTTTTAACTTGCTCGTTGTCTATGAAGCTTAAAATAAATTCAAAAAATTGCGGTTTGCTGGATCAGCAATAGATTCATAAATAAAGTTTAATTTTAAATGTACCTCATCAGCTTCGTCGTCTGAAACCCAATCGTACGCGGATGTTCCAACGATTGTATTGTACTCCTTATCAGGGTCCATTTTTTTTTTCTGCAAAAAACACAAAAACGCGCAAAACTATGTCACTTTGAATTCTGTCTGACTTGAATGAAATTCAGTAGGAAACTGAGAGAAAATCAGACAAAATGAGTGACGTAGGTAAAAAACATTAGATAAAAACAAAATTGGTGCAAAAGATAAAGTGCAGCCGTCTTGGCGCATAGCAATGAATAGGTAAAATGACTAATGATCTATCTTCGGCGGCGTCGGCAGGTGGCTTATCCTGTTGGTCATCGCAATCATTGGCAATTATACTCGTTACGAAAATCAACGAAAATTCGAGTCCTGCTCCGTTTTCCGTTCTCAGTGCGGCCCCCTTGGGGGCCTTGGGTTGGGACTCTACTTGCATTCCGAGTCAAGCAAAAGCCAGAAAACTGGTCGCAGGCCGCAGGGGAAACGGCGAGTACTGGGAGAAGCGATAGAAGACGGAGGAGAGCGGAGGCACCGGGATGATACTTGGAACGCTTTTGAAGACTCATTTATAAAAAATTACTGCTTGAAAACTAATTGAGATAAATGAATTTTGATTGCACAGAATTGAAGATGTGATTCGAAACCTTCAGAATCAATCATAATCCGAAAATCGATTTTTTGGACAGTAGGTCCCTTTTGTCGGATCGCCTCACATATCATGTAGGAAATCATTGAAGAAAGCACTTAACCATTACTCGACCATGCCTCGACCGTGTCTCGACCATAATGGTCGAGTGCTGACCGTCAGGGGAACATGTTCTATTTCAAGTTTTTTATAAATCCTGGTGAGCTTTATAAAAATTTTCTAATCTTTATAAAGGTCTTTATAAAAAATGGTCGTTTTTTATAAAATCCTTTATAAAAACTCACAAAGTTTATAAAAATGAAAGTTTTTATAAAATTTTTATAAAGACTTTGTAAAATGACTTGATAAAATTTCAATACTTTATAAAGTTACTTCATAAAAACAGTGATATTTTATTAAAAAAACTCGGTTTTTAATATGGATTTATATAAAAACTTCATAAGAAGTAGAGTTACTCAGGCCTTTTCTGTCAATAAAATTCGAAAAACGATTACCTGAATCAGTGGCGTAGAAGAAATTTTTTTCGGGGGGGGGGGGGTGAACTAAATAAAAGGTCATCGAATACCGAAATTTTTCTAAAATGTATTGAGAACAATTGAAAAAAATTATTTGGGGGGGGGGGTGTTTGACCTTAAACCCCCGACTCCTACGCCACTGACCTGAATAAATCTTGTGAGTTTATAATTTGAAATAAAAACAGAATAAACTGATCATTGTGAGTCAGAGAGATATAAATAAAACGACTGCGACTTAAAATTTTTAAAATTTGGCTAAGTTAGCTGGAAAAATGAAAAATGAATAAATGCTCAGTATATATTCAGAATATTAAAGTTCAAAACAATGCACGTTGTATGTCATTCAGAAGAAAGAGAATTATGAGAATCATATTTTTTCAACCAGTACTATCACGAGGAAAAATTTTAATCATTGAAACTTGTTTCTACGTTTTTACATGAATCATGAAATTAATTCTTATCGAATAACATTCCACGAATATAAGTACTTCAAATATCAAGTACAAGATTACGTAATTTTTATTAGAAATGATATTTTAAACATATTTTCGAAATAATACATACTTAAAAAAATCTGGTAAATACGAATTGAAGGTGCACCGAGCATAACGCGATATGCGCGTGAACTTTCGTATCCTAGTAGGCAAAGGTGGGGATGGCCAGCGACTCGCGGCCAAAAATTTAATTCGGAACGAGATTTTAAACTCGCGATATCTCGGTTACTTATGATCGGATTGTCTTCATTTTGGGCAGTATACATTCGTAAATTTCTAGCGCTTCTTATGAGCTAAACAGATTGTTGAAAATATTGCTGGAAGTAAGCTATAAAAATAAGCAAATTTTAACTACGTTTTATTCGAAAAACCAATAATAACAAATTGTTTAATTAGTAGTATGTGCTTGATAAAATCGTTGAAAATATGTTTTTCAAGTTATTTTCATTATTAAAGAATTTGTTATTATTGGTTTGTCGAATAAGAAATAGAGAAAATGTGCTGAACTTTTTAGCTCATATCCTGCAATATTTTCAACAATCTGTTTAGCTCATAAGAAGCGCTAGAAATTTACAAATGTATACTGCTCAAAATGAAGACAATCCGATCATAAGTAACCGAGATATCGCGAGTTTAAAATCTCGTCCCGAATTAAATTTTCGGCCGCGAGTCGCTGGCCATCCCCACCTTTGCCTACTAGGATACGAAAGTTCACGCGCATATCGCGTTATGCTCGGTGCACCTTCAATTATAGGTATCAAACAAATTTTGTGGAAATAAATCGCTGTAACTTCTAAGCGAAATCTACGGAATCTATTTTGCACGAAAAAAACGTGACCAATTTTATTTTTTTCCTCATTGCAAGCCTAAGGTTCAATAAAATATGCAAGTCATTATAGTCATTTAGGATGTTCTTCGACACGTAGTACACGAAATTGAATTACATATTTGAATGGCGTAGAGCCGAGAAAGCCCGAACATACAGATAGTCATGGCAGAGATATATTGGAAAGGGTGAGAGTTACATCTCGGACCATTCCACCACTACCCGTTTCAAGCTTTCCTTTCAAACTGCTCTCCTGTAAAATTCTCGATTTGGATCTGAGGTCCTTTTTCTCAGAACGCAATGAATATACATGACTTCATCTATGAATTTTCGGAAGGCAGTCTACATAAGCCCGAATTGTCCTTACAAACACCAGTATATTTCAAATTAGGTCCTCAAAATCCTCGCAGTACGTATATTTTATATATGAAACTAAAAAAATTGGCAGAAGAATAACATATTAAATATTTTTGCGTTCGTGATTTTCTAAGTTTTTAAAGTAATACGGAAATAAAAATATAACAGCTACTCCGAAAAAATAGTATATTATTAGAAGTCTGAAAAATGACTTTTCTAACAAATCGAAAAATTATGTGATGTACACTTGTCTAAAGAGACAAGTGTAATTGGCACTTGTCTTTTTTTTTCTCTTAAGACTGAAGAGACAACCTTTGGTCTGACGTCCTCATATGTATCTTTAGAGGACACGTCTTTATATACATCACTTTATCTATGAATTTTTAAGGGTCTATCTTCATAAACCTGAATTGTCCTAACAAACACCAGTATATTTCAAGTTATGTCCTTAGAAACCACACTGTATTAATATTTTATATATGGAACTGAAAAAATCGTCAAAAGGATAACATTTTTTTTTATTTTTGCGGTCGTGATTTTTAAGTTCTTATATAATACAAAAATGACCATAAATATGCACTTTAAAAAAATAGTATATTATTTTAAGTTTTGAAAGTAACTTTTTCGACGAAACAAAAAATTGTTGCTCCAGGCAGAGGTGAGGTCTGTAATTCGCACTTGTCTGTTTCTACTTCTCAAATCAGAAGAGACTATTTTTTTGATCTGACGTGCTCATATGTGTCTTTAGAGGACACGTTCTCATATACATCAGTTCATTTATGAATTTTCGGAAGGCAGTCTTCATAAACCTGAATCGTCCTCACAAACACTAGTATTATTCTAATTATGTCCTCAGAAACCTCACTGTAATTACATTTTATATATGGGACTGAATAATCGTCAAAAGGATAACATTTTACATAGTTTCACGGTTGTGATTTACTTAGTTTTAAAATTGATACAGAAATCAAAATGAAAAGGCAACTCTGAGGGAATTTTTTTTTTTTGCATGTATCAGTTGCTATTAATATGTTTACCTCTTTCCGAATCTTTTCATATACAATGCAGAAGATTCTTAAGTAAGGATAACGAAAATTTTTTTATTTTCTATCATAGTTATTATCTTAACGCACTCAACCAGAAATCTGCTAAAATGTAATTGTACAGATACATTACAACAAGAGCGGAAAAAATCAAAAATAATAATAAATTTTTCTTTTGTCTGTCATCTCCATAACCCTACATAAAATTTTTGTGCTTTTGTTGTAACACATCGTAATTTCTGGGTGTCGAGTCGGCGTATCCGAATATGAAGTCAAAAGAACATCTTTTTCGTTTGATTTCTTGCATAACTCAGTAACATTAGTTTTTCTTAGTATTTTTCCCAAGAAAATATTTCATCTGAATTTGAGGTACGGTCCTTATAAAAATTCTAATTGCCTGCAGTCATACACATACTATGTATAGCTATAACTGTAGCTGTAACATATCCCTCAGAAAATTAATTATTTAGTCTTAAAATAAGCCTCGTCTTGGATTTATTTTACTATACTTGTAAAGTCGACAAATTGTTCAATTATTAACTGTCGTTGAAATCTTTCATTTGAAAATTGCCATTTTAGAAAAAATTTTGACTTTCATATTAGTGAATCGCAGCCTTCAACATTACTTATCTATTTTCTAAAATTAAAGTATATTTTTCAAAAAATTCATAATAAATATTATTTTGTCATTATGTTTTTTTTAAATTTTTAACCATACCTCTAATCAACATTTCAAAGTGCTTGAAACATACTTCATATGCCTCTATTCTACAGAAATTTCTAACTGATTGTGAGATATGCATCCCTTGGTATTTTGATCTTTGAGTTCGGTTTTCTATATCAGAGCTTGAAATTTTTGGTCTTCATAATATTTATGGTTCTTTTTTATATTCGTGGTTTTTGAGGACATGTCTTCAAAAACATCATTTATTACATATGAACTTTTTGATGGTAGTCTTTATGAACCTGAATCGTCGAATCGAATTGTAGTAAAATCTGTTACTGCAAAAAATGTTCAGTAAAAACACACAAATTTGAAGCAATAGTAAATCATATTGAAAAGATAAAATTTTTTCGTCTATCAACGCAACTTCATTAGCTCGCAGTAAATTTGGCTATCGTATGTGAGCAATATATGTTTTCAAACACTGCTCATCGAAACATCAATAATGCTTATTGTTTTATATTTTTAAAACTTTTCGTTTTATATTCTTAAGACTTTCGTTACTAGCGTGCAGTTCAAGACTCTAGAATAATTCAATATCATTTTGTTACTTGTAGACTTTTTGTCAAGGCAAATTCTAATACTTATCATAATCCTTTAGTTTCCATCTCGGGACTTCATTTTAATTTTTATTATTTCCAGAATTTTTCGAGATTTCCGACACTTTTCAAGGTTACCGACAATTCTTGAGATTCTTGAAGTTTTTATGATTCTTGGAATTTTTCGGGATTCCCGAAAAACTCGAAATCCCGCGCGACCCATTGCAAAATGTCCCGACCTATCCCGACCCCCGAAATTCTTAATTCCGCACACCACTACTTATTTCACAACGCCGTATCAACGGACATTCATTACTGCTACATGCATTGTTTTGCATATAAAAATTTTTCGATATCGACTTCTAGTTTCATTTTTATATATTTTAACTGGTAAACTCTGCCAATTGAGGCTTTTGAGGACATGTCCTCAAATGCACCACTTTACATATGAACCTTATGAGGACAGTCCTCATAAACCCAAAATGTCCTCAAATATACCAGGATGTTTCAAAGTTTGTCCTCAAACACACCATTTGACATATATATTACTGTATATATATATATATATATATATATATATATATATATATATATATATATATATATATATATATATAAATTGAAAGTGTATAAAGAAATAAAATATGTATGTTAATTTACCAAAATTATGTATATATATCATTATAAAAATATATAATTTATCCTTTTAATTATTTAATAGACTCCGGGAAGAGGAAAAAATCCTATTCGCAAAAACGAGTTTCCCTCCAGCGTCATCTTATAAAGAGAAAGATCTCGTCCTCGCTCGTTTCCCTCACTGTCCTATTTGGCCCGCTTTTATTGTCGAATGTGTGAAAGTACCTGCATCGTTCAAAATCTTCTCGTTTGGTGACTCCAATACTAAAAAGAGTGATATCGCTTATGCAAAAATGATAAGACCCTACAATAATGAATTTTTCAAAAAATACGTCGAAAAGTTGCATATTTTGCATCCAGAATTTTTTCGTTATCAAAGGATTCTAAAACAACATGCCGAAACCGCCGAAAAGACATTGACCAAGAAAAGAAAGATCTAAAAAGAAAAATACATTTCGTAAATATTGAACAAGTACTATTGTAAACGATAATAAAAATTGCTTTCACCTGATTAACATATTTTATTTTTAATATAAATAAAATATCTTTTTAGAAGAATGATACACACTCATTAACTTTGTTCCGTAACGATTTTATTAATTATTGTGCTTTTCAAAATAACCTTTAGGTCTTTCCCTATACATTAACCATTTGTATACAAAGCATATTACCGATCTTTTAAAATTTTAGACATTAAATACCTTCATTTAAAATTAATACTTTAAAATTGTAGAATATAATTTCAAAATTACTTTTTTGAACTTTATAGACAAAATTGATAAAGCTATAATCAACACAATATTCCTAACAATTGAAAGAAAATAGAAAATTTGAATTTCCCGCTTACTACTAAAAATAATATATATACATGTATATAAGATTTTGTTTCGATTGACTCAGATGCTTCTTTGTTTTTCCTGTTCATGTATCAGTTCCCGCCTACGTTGTTTTTCAATTGCAATATTATTAAGAACAAAATAATAGTGATGGGAATATTGCTAAAAAAAACTATTGATAGTTATCGATAGTTTTGAGAAAACTATTGATAACTATTGATAGTTATCAATAGTTTCCCCCACTCCAATCATTTTGATGCCTAACGGGAAATAAAACTTATAATTTTCTGATTTTTGGAAAATTAAAAATAAAAAAAGAACGAATTGTTATTGATCAAAAGCTTTATTTATTCTAAAAACAAATCATGTGCTATTAACAATCACATTTCAACAAACTTGAAATTTTGTCTGAGAAAAACAAGATGCTCAACCAAATGTGGAGCCAAGCGCGATCGTCTGTCCGTGATGGTATTGCCGGCCGTTGAGTTTACTCTTTCAGACGGCACAGACGACGCTGGAATTATTAAATGTTTAAGAGCAATGTGTTTCAGCTCTTCGCAGGCAGTATACTGCGTCCAGTAATTGAAAATATTGGCATCTTCAGGCAAAAGCGGTTCTTCCAGGTACGTATTAAAATGAACTATGGCCTGAGAAGAACATGCGATTTTTGGTCTACTTGACGTTGACGCTTGTTGTCGATGAGGCTCAAGGAAAGAAAACCGACCTAGAAAAAAATTTGAACTTAGCACATGTCCTGTAAAAGACCTGAATGCGTTGGAGTTTTTCATATCTAACTTTTTTTTTCTTTTTTGTTGCCTTCGGTCGTTGAAGACTCTGCGTCCATCAATGATGAAGTGTCCTGTGCACTTTGAGTTCGAGCATCAGAAATTTTTTTAGCGATCGCTTCTTTGACCATAGCTTTTATTGCTACTGCTGCATTCTCATAATTTCTTTTCTCAACAAAACCAAAACTTTTGAAGCGTGGGTCCAGAATTGTACTTATTCTATAAAAAAAATTCATCAAGTTTGACAACTTTTTCCTATGTTTTTTGCACCTATCAAAATGTTTGGATAAAATCTGAATCAAAACTGGATCATTTTCTGATCAATTTCCATCAACAAACTTTACCAAGAACTACGAGTTGTTAGACAAAATTGTACAAATTAGGAAAAAAAAAATTTTTTTCACCTGTTAATAATACTTGATGTAATTTTAAATGATAAAGTTATAGAGCATAGAAATTCAATCGGATCAAATTTGTATCAATGCACTATCCAATGACCCAGTCAAGTTTCTAGGGGAATGTAAATTTTGCTATTAAGGTTGTGAGTCTTTTTAATCACTTACGCAGAAATTTGATTCTTTTCGTACTTCAGGAGCCTTTTTTTTGTCAATTGAACAATTTTATTGTAGAAATCAAGACCAGCAGCAGTCATTATTTGTTTTTGCGTATGTTTACATAAACTTTACGTAAACATTTCTACTGGGATAATGTTCACTTTTTTTCGAAAAACTACTTTTTAGGAAAAAAATAATGACATCCATTTATTTCAAAAACAAGATAATTATTCGAAAACAATAATGAGATATTTCAAAAATAATACTTCAAAATGTCGAAATTATCGAGATCGCAGGCTATGGCCTCATCTATGTTTTTCGTTTCCATGATGGCCTTGTTCACAACCAGTTGAATTGAATGTGTAACGCAAGGCATGTTGTTCATCTGGAATTAAATAATTGTGCTTGATGTTAGTTAACGCTTATATTGTTGTTTGAAACGCTTTTGATTTCAAATAGATTGATTAAAACTTATTTTAATATTTATTTTATGAATACATTTAATGGAAACAGAATATTCTTAAGTTCGATTATTATGTCCCCTCTGACCAATAAAGTAAAGAATATTCTAAGTTATTTCAGAATTTTACAAGAATATCTAAAGCACTTTAAACTTTTTTTCAAGAATATTGTCAGAATATACTAAAATTATTCTTCCCATTATAAGCCTCAACAAGGGTCAAACCTAGAAAAATTAATTATGTGTCCATGTACTGAATCTCTTCATTGGTAGTTTTTAGAATATTAACGTAGTGTAAAATAACTGTTCTTTTTTACTAAAATGTATTAAGTTACAGATTTAGTAAATGATTTATTTAGAAATTTGTTCTAAATTTCTTCGAAAAAAATTGCATTTTACTTTCAGTAATTTGCAAGCCAGAACCATATTAGACGCATTATCGGTCACTCCGCAGACGATATTTATATTTGGAAATTTTTGGTTGAACAATGATTCCAACAAATTGCTCAGCTCCACCGATGTAGACCTCTCAAAGACGGGGATAACCCCAAATGTGATGGACTGCAATGACGCTTCTTTGAGAAAATGTCCTGTTACGGTTAAATAGTGCTGAGTAGTTCTACTAGACCAGCCATCAAACGTTATTGCAACGTCTCTATAAAAAAAATGTATACAATGGATAAAGTGACTGAATTCGGAAATTTTTTAAACATTAGGAAAAAAAAAATTATAATTGAATTAAATATTGAATTATAATTAAATATTTTAATGAACTCCTTTGACAATGATATAAATTGTTATCAATAACTCGATTAATTGAAAACTAAAGAAATGAAACATTCTTCAAATATATCTACAATATTTATCAAATTTACATTATTTTATACGCACTTTGCATCTTCCACAATTCCTGCGATGTTTTTGAGGGTTTTTTCATAAGCTTTTTGGATAAAATTATCTCGTAAAGTGCGGCGGGATGGTAACAAGTACCGCGGATCTAGCTCAGCAATCAATTCTTTGAAACCAATGTCTTCAACGACCGAAAGCGGCTGCAAATCTTTTATAACAAACGCGGTTACTTTTTTATCAATTGCAATCTTTCGGTCAGAGTTGCGTTGATATGGAGCGCAGGGTTATTTCATGAATTTGGTCACAGATAATTGACTACATTTTCTTTTTCGGGAGTCTGTCCTGTAAATTTTTTTTTTTTTTGTTAAATAATATTGCAATGTGTTTTACTTTTGTACTGAAAAAAATAATAGCGACCGCGCGTTTGACAACCGATAGGGGTATTATGGGTTACTGTTGAAACGCTAGGGGAATGAATTTGGATACTCATTATCAATGAAAACAAACAGACAATATAATGAGGAACGGAACCAAAACGAATGAATTAATATTAAAATAATGTTAAAGTAAATATTAAAATTAAAAATTATAAGTAACCGTGAAATAAAAATTAAAAATAAAAACTGTTAAAAATTAAAAATATTTCACGTTTGATAAAATAGAAAGTTGTATTGAAAATTTTTATTTTAATTGACAATTTAAATTTTTAATTTAAATTATTGATTGCAATTTTTAATTTCATTTTACTTTTGCGAAATTTTTGATCTTCAATTCTAACTAAAATTAAAAATTTATAATTTATTTTGAATCACTAATTTTTATATTCAATTCTTCATCATTAATTATTGTTTATATTTAATTATTATTTGATAAATTAATTTTAATGTATTATTATTTTATTATTATCATTTACATTTAATTATTATTTATATTTAATTTCAAATTTTTATTCTTGATTAAAATTTATGACATTTTATTGAAATTTTTTTAATAAAATTTAAATTTTATCAAAATAACGTTTATTACTGTAACGAGCGAGCTTCCTTTAACCAACGATGATAATATTATCCCAGAAATTTGATTGAATCCAACGTTGCCTTTTCTTTATTTCGTCTCCTTGTTCGCTGGTTGAATTCCGACTTACTCGTCCAGAGAGGACCCTAATGGAGGCTCCGCCCAAAGGGACCCTTAAGGGGGTTTCTTAAGGATAGTAAAGGAATGGGTCTAGTATTAGCAAAAAGCCCAAGATTGCCGTTAAATCTGATATGTTATTTATTTATAATATTGAAAACATAAGTACAAGCAGCTGAAATACAATTAAACTTCAAATTCTCTTTACTCGTTGAAATATAATTCTTTTATAACTTCAAAGTTCTCGTTTCGCATCAAAATACAATACTTTCATAAACTTCAAAAGCGAAATATAGTTCTTTTTATAACTTCAAAGTTCTCATTTCACATTGTTCCGACAAGCCTCCTAAAACCAAATCTCTCCCATTTGCTCTAATTCTATTCTCAAAGCTTCTGCAGGCTCTAATCCCTTGATCTCATTGTTGGTAGTGGTTGATTTCAAAGCTTCCCTATGCTGAATAGCTGATTCTAATTCCCTGTCAACCCGTGATAGCTCTAAACTGTTGTCCTGTTTGTGCCCGCAACGATTACAAATAATGGTCACTTGTTTCGCGGGAATTATTAGGGTCAACCCTAATTGGAGAGAGGCTTCTTTGGCTAAAATTGTATCTACCATTTCCCAAGTAACTCTTGATTTGGGATCTAATTTCCGGAGGACCCTCAGCCGATGATATAAATGCAAGATTCCCTTCTGTTTGTAGATGTATTTCTTCTCGCTCGGTTTTATCCTTCTCTGCCTAATCACACTTTTAATCGCGTGAACTAATTCCTCCGCGGAAGGCACTGTGAGAGTGAAAAGGTTGCATTAAAAATAAAAAGGGGGCCTGATTATTATTCCTATCTATGTAAATATTATTATCCGGTTATTCTATTCATGCTAATATCTATTTATTATTTCTGAGTTCTACTTTATAAATCCAAAATCGCTCGAATGCCAAATTACGTCAAAATATCTATGTTTTATGCGTTTAGAATAAGAGAAAAAGAGAAACAGTTGCGAAGGCTTGAATCGAGCTTACTTCTGAAAACGGAGAATTCTAATCCTCGTATAAAACAGTCTTGGACCTAGAGTACAACTCTGGTTTTTCCTGTTTTACACTTGGAGATGATGGAGCAAAAAAAAAGGGTCGTCGTCAGGTCGGACACCTTGAATGGGCTCGTGGAAGGGTTTTGAGTTTCCTTTTGGACGTCTTATTGGACTCTTGAGAGAGCTATTGGAGAGGCTTTTATTAGAAACTCTTGGACCACTTCTGACTTCTCTGGCCGAGGTTCTTGACTTATATACGCTTCTCAAAAAAGGGGAATTCTGAAGGAAAAGTGGTAGAGGCAAAAAACGGGTTCCGTTTTGGTCAAAAATCATTTGTCTAATCTTTGAGGGGACGGATAGTCCGCTGATAAAAGCATGGAGCAATATTCTGCAATATTCTAACAATGACTTAAATGACGCGATTAAGATATGGCGCGCTATCGAAAACGATTCTTTCCTGGGAATTTCAGCAACTCCGAATTATCTAAATCAATTTCCTGTTGTTCAAAAAGCAAAATAGGTAACTGATGGGTCTGTTCGTTGATTTCGCAAGAAGTAGGTAGTTATGAGGACAGATAACAAGAATTACATGGAATAAGTGACGTATTTCGCAACTGTTGTTGAAATATCTATTTCAGAAGTTCTTGTTCATTTTAGAAAAGATATAGCTCTCATTATTTCGCTTCGTGCACCAGACGCGTCATTATGATTAGATTTAACGTCTGTAAAAATAGTTTTTTTTTTTATTCAAATTCCCTTTTTTTTTATAAAAATATTAATATTTCCTTGAAATATTCTTTGAGAAATAAAAATTAGACGAGTGGGCGAACCCCGCTCGTCACATTACAATTAATAATATTAAAAATTTAATATATTAAACGTCAAAAAAATGTTTGAATTAAAAATATGAATATAACGTAAATATTAAAATATTATATTTTATATTAAAATATTATGTAAATAAAATGTAACGAAATAAATTGTAGAATATATTACTCGATTATTTTAATACCACAATGACTGAAATTATATTAAAAAATTACAACTAAATAATGTCCAAAGTGTAATTAATCATTAAATAATTTGATAATGGAAGAATAATTTACCTAATTATGTTCACTAATTTTAGACATATAGCTATATATATATATATGTACATATATGTAATTTCAAAACGAACTTTTCAATTTTTTCTGTTTTTTCTTGATGGTCGAGGTAATCTATCGTGAGATCAGTTTCGACACTTTCTGCCTCGAGTGCTTCGTTTAATTCGATTGCATGACGTCGCTGTAAATAGTCTTTCATGTTTGTTGTATTGGAAGAATTTACTTCAAACCCACAGTGTTTTACTTAACAGATATATGATTTTTCACTTTTTGAAGCTTTGAAAAACTTCGAAACAATCGAACGCTTTGGCCGAGTTCGAGTTCTATAAAAAATAAAAACAAAACTTACAATTGATAAACAATCCAAAACGAGGACAAAATGAAGCAAAGACTTACGAAGGACTGTTGCGCATTGGTGGTTCAACAGCATTGCTTAAATTTTGGTTGTTTGAGAATGTCAGTGTCGTTTTGACCGTTTTTCTCGGAGAGGTTGTCCGAGGTGTAAAAGTAGACGCGTTTTGTTCATTACATTTTTCACTCTGAGGACCTTCTGTTTCGTCCATGATTGCGTGAAATAGTATTTACTAATGACGACGGACGGATTAACCGCGATACATAACTTTTAAATAAAACGTTTTGGTGTATTTTCAATCACAAGAAGCACTCTAGTGTTGAGACACTAGTGACAGTAGCATCGCGGCACATATGACATAATATATGTCTTTCACATGCAAACTCTGATTAAGCAGAGTATAAAAAGGAGCGTAAAATTGTTTTTCTTTTTCTAATCAACCCGAAAAAAAAGAGAAAGTTGTACTTTTGCATCTTATGTCCTAAACTATCAATAACTATCGATAGTACTCACGAACTATCGATAGTTAACAATATCAGGACTTATTGATAGTTATCGATAGTTATCGATAGTTTTCCCATCACTACAAAATAAAATTATTTGGTAGAATTCATTAAATGGCCCGAAAATAAAAGAAATTGACGACATTCCATGGATTCTTCAGTTAGTAACTCTTCGGTATGTAAATTTCAGATTCAATTGTGATGGAATTAAGGTTAAACGGCATTGTTATGTTATTTCGTTTTTGAACTGGAATTGAGGTTATACGGCATTGTTATGTTATTTCGTTTTTTTTATCTTAAGGAAATGCGGTATTTGTAAAAAACAAATATATGTTTTATGCTAATAAATTTTGATTTTCCAAAAATGATCGAAATAGCGTTTTGAAAAGGACATCAAGTTATTTTCTTAAGAAAATTACATTTTCCAGACGCATTTTTTTTCCCTCGAAAACAGTATGAATATGAAGAATACCGTTTTTTTGGGGGGGATTCTTGGGCCAGCATTTTTTTTTTTTTTTTTTTTGGATATATGTACCAGGTATACGGTTATGCGGTTTTAAAACCGGAAGATCTAAATGTCTGGTGCATGCGTTTTCTATAAAAATATGTCAATTACAGAATATTAAAAAAACCGTATATCCCGGACATGGGTTTTTTTGCGGTTTTGAAACCGAAAACGTCGAACGTCCGGGAGATGCGGTTTTATGAGAAAATATTATATTAGAGTGCATTTTGTTCTAAAAACCGTATATCCCGGACATCCGTTGTTTGCAGTATTAAGACCGGAAATACTACACGTGTGGGAGATGCGGTTTCTATAAAAATTATTTTTCTGAGAATATTCTTAAAAAAAAAAAAAAAAATTATGAAATCCTAGAAAAGTTTGAAAAAGCCTTCCCACCGTCCCACAGTCCCACAGCAGTTCAGAAAAAAAAAAAAAAATACAGCATCAGGAATCTCCCAAAAAAGTTTGTAAAAGCCTTCCCACCGTCCCACAGTCCCACAGGGTTAAATTGCAGTATGTTTTTTCGAAGAAGCCGTATATCCCGGACATGGGGTGTTTTGCGGTTTTAAAACCGAAAACGCCGAACGTCCGGGAGATGCGGTTTTATGAGAAAATAATGTATTAGAGTACATTTTGTTCATAAAACCGTATATCCCGGACATCCGTCGTTTGCGGTTTTAAGACCGGAAATACTACACGCGTGGGAGATGCGGTTTCTATAAATTATTTTTCTGAGAATATTCTTAATAAAAAAAAAAAAAAAAAAAATATGAAATCCTAGAAAAGTTTGAAAAAGCCTTCCCACCGTCCCACAGTCCCACAGCAGTTCAGAAAAAAAAAAAAAAAAAAATGCAGCATCAGGAATCTCCCAAAAAAGTTTGTAAAAGCCTTCCCACCGTCCCACAGTCCCACAGGCTCAAATTGCAGTATGTTTTTTCGAAGAAGCCGTATATCCCGGACATGGGGTGTTTGCGGTTTTAAAACCGAAAACGTCGAACCTCCGGGATATGCGGTTTTATGAGGAAAATAAATGACGTATGCATTCGAGTACGTCATTAAAAAAACCGTAAATCCTGGAAATGCGATGTTTGCGGTTTTAACACCGGAAACGCCGAACAACCGGGAGATGCGGTTTGAAGAGGAAAAGTTAATTGCGTTGTATTCGATTATATTTAAAAAGAACGTATATCCCACACCGGAAGATCTAAAACATCAGGGTTTTATAATTCTATTAACAATGAGTTAACTGATTAATGAGGTACTAAAAGTTTTATCTACAACGACAACGAATATTTCTTGTGATTCCAGAATGCGGTGAAAAAAATCACATTTCCAGTGGGGCCTGACAAAGTCCCCTTGTATAAAGGATGGTCTTCATTGGAAAGTTCGGTGGTTTACAACCCAAAAGCCGAATACGGTATTCTGTGCGGGAAAAAAATGGGTTTGCTTGTCGTTGATTGCGATGCCCTTCGCCCCCGCCAGAAGGTTGAAAATTTTGAGGACGGGGTAGAGGTTTTCGAAAAATGGTGTATCAAAAATCAATATACTCCAAATACTCTTATGGTGCACACCCGAAATGATGGGCTCAATGTGTATTACAAATTTACTGGAGACCTTAAATGTGGAACTCGTCCACTGTCTTCCAATCATCCCGAGGCCTACGGAAAATGTCCCAATATCGACATATTATATAATGGTAAATTTGTAATGGGCTACGATGCTCCTGGGTACAGAGTGTGCCACGGCAATTTCGAACATTTGGAAGAATTACCCGAATGGCTTGCAAAAATTTACGAAATTCCACGTCCCAGGACTCCTACATGTGATCTACAGTCGATTCCAGCAACATCGTTTTCAACTCCCCGGCAGAAAAGTTAATAAAAATCTTCTTTTTATTTTTTTTTTTTTCTTAATCATTACAATTCATTTCAACATAAAAAAATTAAATATATAACAATAATATAAATCCGCGATAAAATATGTAATAGTTCATTAACAATTTTTATATATATTTAACAACATAACAACGATTTGTTATAACAAATAAAATAAAAAATAACGGAATAAAAATTTTTTTATTTAAGTTAACATTTCTTGCAGATGTAAACATGCTGCAGGGTAGAAGGATTTTCACTACTCCCCCTGGAGGACGAAATGTTTCAAGAAAAAAATGCGCCGAAATTGTAGACAAAATACCAGCAAAATTCGCTGATGATTACGATTCCTGGCTGGAAATTCTATGGGCCATTAGTGCAACCGCTCAGAAAAATGGGTTCGATGGGCTGCCAATTGCGATCGAATTTTCTCGAAAATCGCCACAATATGCCGATGTAGACATTGATACGATAAGAAAAAAATACGACGATAGCAACGGTCATTTTACTTATGGAACATTGATTCATTATTCGAACGGCGGAAAATCAGTGGTGAAAAACGACGATGAGGAGGATGACGGAGTACGGCGTGAACGTGATTTCCTGGAAGATCTACTTGAGGTAAATATATTTTAAAGAATGTCACTTGATTTTTTAATGTCATTTTTTTTTTTTTTTATTGTAGCGCTGACAGGATATTACCCAGGACTTTGCATACGCTAATAAAAGTTTTTATCAAAGAAACCTTGATACGTCAGTGTGGGACGAAATAGATGACAACGTTTTTTGCCTCGCTTTATGACTCCAATTTAAATTTGTTTTGCTTTGCAAATGGATGAACGAAGGAATTTTATTTTCGACAAATTTTTCTATTTTTTTTAGGCAAAAAAATAAATTATTCGACCTCGAAAAATCGACTTTTTTGAAAAAAAAATCACTGTTACTGTAAAAAAATTTTTTTCGTAAAATCCTTCGTTCACGAACTAGGTAACACTATATACTAACGTAGTTTTTTTTTTTTCAGTTGAGCCGTTTCCTTGTTTTCATGCTCACCGTTAGCCACTACTGAAAAAAGGACTTCTGCGGCAAGGACTATAACTTCCACAATTATTAAAATTTTCACTCGAAATTTTATATGAATTCACTTCAGGACACGTACGTCGATGAAATTTGTATTTTATTTAAATAAAACAATGGTAACATGCTTAAAAAAAAAAAATAAAAACCCTGTATTTCTCTGGAGAAAAAGGTATATACACCTTTTAATAACCAATTACCCTATTACACATAGGGTAATTGGTTGTTTTTCGCTGAAAACCATTGGAACCCTGAGTCTTACAAAAAGTTAATTTAAAATAACGAAACTGCTTGTTAAAGAATTCATGTTCAGATTCTCAAACTTATTGACTATCTCTGTACAATTAGAGAATTTTTTAGTTTACAATTTTATAAGAATCTATCATTGTTCCTCTAGTTTCACAGAGAATTAAAAGAATTTTAATGAATTACAAAATTTATAAACGTTTTCTGAAATCCTACGAATTATTATAATTTTCTGAACTATTGATCATCTTAAAAAATTTCTGTATTTTGCTATTCCCAAAATTTCAAAATTTCTAGATTTGTATAAAGTACATGTATACATAGCGCATGTATGTACATATTATTATTACATCATGATTAAATATTATTTAGTATGTTTACTGACAGTAAAGTATCAAGTAAATTATACGTAAGGTTTTTAAGGTGAATGGAAAATTTCCGTACATAAATATGGTATAATCTGAAAATATAGCATGGGAAATTTCTTATGCAATTCATGGAAGAAATCTCAAAAGAGGTATGAGTTACAAACTTCCATTACTTTCGTGAAAAAATTTCTTAACTGAAGTATAAAACATTTCACTATCGCAAATGAGTAATTTCAATAGCTATGCATGGGAAAAATCCCATACAGAATATCGGTTTAAAACTTCCAATACTTTTACGGAAAATTCACGAAAATATGTTCAACAGTGTGTAACTGTGTATTACACTTATTACAGAATGTTCCTCAAGGTAATAAAATTTTTTTGCTTTAAAGGATGTACTCTAAGCTTCCAATGTTATCGAAAAACAAAGCTATACAATATAAAATCATTATTCATGATTGACTCTTATTTTACTGTACGAACTTTAATTACATATGTGTATTTTAAAAAATAATTGCCTGCCATTTCTCGAATTGTGCACTACGAAAATATGGAATTAATGCTGTTGAATTCTGAAAATCCAAAAATGTAAATAAAAAAACTTTCATTTTGTAATAAACTGAATAAATTTGTCTGCTTTTCCGACACGAAACAATCATTGAAAATTGCATTAAAAAAAAATTTTTAATTATTATATAACAAATTTTTTATAAACAAATGATATGTTTTTAAGGCCTTCTGTGCTTTTTAAAAATCAGAAAAATTTACAATATATTTGTCTAGAAAAAATTGTAGGACAATTTTGCAAATTAAAGGAAGAATAATGAAAACTCGCATTGGCGTTTTTTTCATTACCTTCGGCCAGCAGCAAACAATCCGAAATCGCCGGTTAGCTTCAGAAACATGAGAAAAGTAAAAATGAAGACCGAAATTCTCTTCAAATTCCTTATGAAATTCGAAGGTTTTTTTCCTTTTGCCACTTTTTTAAAAAACTCAAACTTAAAAAAGTTATTCAAGACGAAAGTTTATAAACAATGAATGCATGAGCTCTCACGACAAGTGGGGGTCGAATTCAGGGACCAAACTTTTCCCAATTTTTCTTCGAAGGAAAAAAGTCTCACAATTTCATAAGGAATCCATGATTTTCGGTAGTTTCACCTTTTTTGAAACACCCTGTGTATATATACAATATATATTCATTTATTCACCTGTATATAGATTGATTCATCAAATTTATTAAATTGGCACAATTCAATAACGCTTATTGAAAACCAAATTTTTGAAAAAACATAATAACAAGGTGTACAGCCCCCTCCCCCACAGTTGAATCCTAGATTCGCCACTTACTGAGGGTTTAAATTTTACAACCTTCACCAAAACTTGCTTCGGAGAAAAAAGGGATTTTCGGAGCTGCCTGCTATGTAATCCGGGTTTTGGAATGGGGGCCTGGCCAGCCACGAGCCGTCCATGTGGGGCAGAAATTCCAAAAACGTGGATGCAAATAAATGCGACGTTTTCTCTTTTCCTCATTCCTCTGAGTTCGTGGCGAACGTGGTCAAAATTTGACAAAGGAATTGGACCGTCAAATTCCTTTCTGGCAACGCCGCGGCATGCGTTCCCCCCAGGTCCCCGCGCGTTTTGACCCACCGCCAAACAAACTCATCCTTGCTAAATGGCCTTGACCCCTTTTTGACCTTTCATCACGTTTTGGGTGTTTTCATGCTTTTTCTCCTTTTTTCGGCTAGGAGTACGATCTGGCATTCCCAAGTACATTGCACTGCGTCATGTGGCATTGAATGCCATGAATGAATTCGTGAAATTTCACCCAAAAGTCGAGGTCACGCGCCTTTTGCAGTTTCTTGAATTCAAAAAATCCATCGTGTGAATTTATGCTTAGAAAACTGTAGAATTTATTCTTAGACAACTTATGCCTTATAAAAACTTTAATAACTAAGTAGATGTTACTTGTATTACTTTCTGATCTTACTGTGGCGACGCACTAAGGATTCATTTTGTTAATTATTATACGATTTAACAATAACTTTGAACCTATTATATTTGAAACGAATTAGTACTTAATTACCATTTCGAACCTTCCAGATTCTTCCATTCATTCACATCTCGAACTTTCTAGACATTCCCATTCATTCTCGCATTTTCCCATTCATCTAGAGAATTCCATTTCCCGAAGATTCCATCAATAAGGGTATAAATAATGGGTCTCAAGGCCCACTCAGTTAGTTAATTCGTTCCGAGAGCCGTACCCGAAAACATCATTACTCAAACGCTTATCTCGGTCTTTGTCACGCGCTACGAAAACGATCCTTCGCTGTAACCTAGTATTCGGTTTTGAATAAAGTATTTACTTTTGTAACACACTTTCGATTTTTGTGGTCAACCTTCCCGCAATTGGTGACCCCGACGTGATGGCAAAAGGTGCTCGACGACGCGACCGCGAACATTTCCTACCGTGACCTCGAAAAAATCGCTCAGTGCGATTCGCAGCGCGTGTGAACAAGTGCGCGAAAATTTCGACGACAAGTGCAGTGCGCGAGTGCAACCCGACGTTCCTTTTTCGCGTGCCTAGACCGGGTGCACCTGTTTCGGCAACCTGGACCCCTCACTTCTCAACAACTCGCTCATAACCGACGACGAAGACGAAATGCCCGGCCCCAGCGACCAGAGCATCCACGCCGTGGGAGTGCGAATTCCACCCTTCAACGCGGACGACCCGGAGCTATAGTTCGCCGTCGTGGAGAAGAGCTTCCAGGCATCAAAAATCACGCAAGATGCCACGAAATTCGGTTATGTGCTAGGCGTTTTGGACCAGAAATACCAGGTTGAAATTCGAGACATCATCCTCAACCCCCCCGAGCAAGACGCCTATACACAGCTGAAGACGCAGTTAATAAAACGACTGAGCACCTCTCAAGAAAAAAAGACGCTCCAACTTCTTGAAAAAGAAACACCTGGGGACCGCAAGCCGTCACAGTTCCTCAGGTATATTCGGGACCTCGCTGGAAAAAATGTACCTGACTCAATGCTTCGAACTATTTGGATAAGCCGCCTACCGCAATCAATGCAAGTCGCCCTAGCAGTACAAAAAGACGCCGACCTTGACAAACTCTCCGAACTCGCCGACGCCATCGCAGATGCCATAAGCTCGCCTCCTCAGATCGCCGAAACCAGCAACTCCCAGAACATCAACGCACAGATCGACGCCCTGCTGAATATCAAAATGGCTCAACTCACACTCAGCCTACGACAGGAAATTTCGGCCCTCGCTGACCGAGTTTCTCGCAGTAGAGATCGCAACGACTTCCCCGACCGCGCAAGGTATCGCTCACGCTCCTCGTCTCGTCCTCGTTCCTCGCAACAATCTCAAAGCGAGTTCTGCTGGTACCACGAAAACTACGACAACCGTGCAAGGAAGTGTCGTGAGCCGTGCAAATTCAAACAGGGAAACGAACTGGGCAGTCATTAGACGCGGCAGAAAATGACGGAAGCCAAAACACGAGCCGCCTGTTTGTAAACGACACAACCACGAAACTCCGATTCCTCATCGACACCGGCGCCGACCTATGCGTTTTTCCCCGCTCCCGCATCGCCGGACGCCCTCAACGCTCGACATACGCCCTAAGCGCCGCGAACGGTTCCGAGATCGCAACTTACGGAGGGGTCAACTTAAATCTGAACCTCGGTTTGCGACGAGACTTCCCCTGGCGTTTCATTATCGCGGACGTATCGAAACCAATAATAGGGGCAGATTTCCTCAGACATTACGGGCTTCTCGTTGACCTACGAAACCGGCGCCTCATCGACCTCAGCACTTCATTAATCACGCCTGCCATACCTGCCGGCAGCTGCACAGTGCCTCAAATAAAAGTTCTGTGCGTGGGTGGGTCGCGTTATCACCAGCTCCTGCAAAAATACCCTGGTTTGACACGGCCCAGCGGAATACCCAACGAAGTCAAGCACAACACGGTTCACCATATTCACACGACACCCGGGCAACCCGTCTCCTGCAAACCACGAAGGCTCGCCCCTGACAAGTATAAAATCGCCAAAAAGGAATTTGAAATGATGGTCAAAATGGGCATCGCACGACCCTCGGATAGTAGCTGGTCTTCGGCATTGCACCTCGCACCGAAGAAAGCTGACGAATGGCGACCGTGCGGCGACTACAGGGCCCTGAATGCGCGCACCACCCCTGACCGCTTTCCAGTTCCACACATAGAGGATTTTTCCCAAGGCCTCGCGAAAAAGAAGATTTTTTCGATAATCGACCTGATACGCGCATATCATCAAATTCCTGTGGCTGAAGATGACATAAAAAAAACCGCAATAACGACCCCCTTCGGACTGTTCGAATTTCCGCTCATGAGTTTCGGACTCCGCAACGCGGCGCAGACTTTCCAACGTTTCCTCGACGAAGTTCTCCGGGGCCTCGACTTCGCCTACGCGTACATCGACGACATTATGATTGCATCAGAAAACGAAGACGAACACGAGAATCATCTCCGTCAAGTTTTTGAAAGACTCGAAAAATACGGCCTCATAATCAACGCGTCAAAAAGTGTTTTTGGGGCACGCAAAATCGAATTTCTCGGATACCAGGTCGATGCCACCGGAGTCAGGCCACCAGCGTCGAAAGTCGAAGACATCCTAAATTACGAAAAACCGAAATCAATCAAGGCGCTACGCAGGTTTCTTGGGATGATAAATTTCTACCGACGATTTATCCCTAGAGCCGCCGAAATCCAGTCACCGCTACACGATTATCTGCGCGGCAACGACGCCCGCGGTAATAAGCCGATCCCTTTGACGCCCGAAGGAGACCAGGCCTTTGAAAAGTGCAAGCGCGCTCTCGCCGATGCGACTCTTCTCTCTCACCCGGACCCGGCACTCCACCTAGGACTTTTCACCGACGCCTCCGACGTGACCATCGGCGCAGTACTTCAACAACACACGACCCAGGGATGGCAACCACTCGCATTCTTTTCTCGTAAATTATGCCCCGCACAAACGAAATACAGCGCATTCGACCGAGAGCTACTCGCAATCTACAAATCGATTCGTCAATTTCGTCATATGCTTGAAGGTCGCAATTTTACCATTTTTACTGATCAAAAACCTCTCACTCTCGCCTTTCGTCAAAAACCAGAAAAATGCTCGCCCCGCCAATTTCGACACCTAGATTACATCGCACAGTTTACGACCGATATACGCCACATTTCTGGAAAAGACAACATAGTCGCCGACGCCATGTCCCGCATCGACGCCATTTCCGAAGGAATTAACTATGACGACCTTGCATCATCTCAAGAAAACGACAAAGAACTTCAGAAATTCCTCAAACCGAACGGGCCACTACAAATCAAACAAATACTAATTCCGGGGTCGACGAAAATGATCTATTGCGACACGTCAACAAAAAGAGCGCGCCCATTTGTGACACAGCCTTTCCGCAAGCAGGTATTCCGGTCCCTTCATGGATTGTCACACCCCGGCGCACGTGCCACGACGAAACTGATTACTGAACGATTTGTCTGGCCATCAATTAACAAGGAATGCAAAACATGGGCCAAGGAATGTATCACTTGTCAAAGGAGCAAGATCCATCGCCACACGCACGCACCCCCAGGGAATTTCGAGCTCGCCAGCTCTCGTTTTGAGCATATCAACGTCGACATCGTAGGACCGCTGCCTTATTGCCAAGGATTTCGCTACCTGCTAACATGCATCGACCGCTTTTCCCGCTGGCCCGAAGCTTTCCCAATGGAAAATATGACAGCCGACACAGTCGCGAAAACCATCTTCGACGGCTGGATCTCGCGATACGGCGTTCCGCTACGAATTACAACCGACCAAGGACGTCAGTTTGAAGGTGAAATTTTCAAATCCCTCTCTGATCTCATAGGCTCAAAACACCTACGAACTACAGCCCGGCATCCAGAAGCCAATGGCCTTATCGAACGACTACACCGACAACTCAAGTCATCATTAAGGTGCCACGAAACCGAGGATTGGGTAGAACAACTTCCCGTCGTCCTCATGGGTATACGCGCGGCTTGGAAAGACGACCTAAAAACAACAGCAGCCGAACTCGTCTTTGGAGAACCAATCCGATTACCTGGAGAATTCCTCGCCGAACGCACATCTGCAAAATCGCACGATCCGACACTATATGTTAACCGCCTCCGCCGATACTTCGCAGAACTCAAACCCAAGCCGACCTCGAACCACAGCAACAGGCCAACTTTCGTTTTTAAAGACCTACCCGCATCAACACACGTTTTCATCTATCGCAACGCGCCAAAAGGACCCCTAGAAAACCCATATGAGGGGCCTTTTCCAGTCATCTCCCGGCACCCTCGACAATACGTCGTCCAAATACGTAATCGAGTGGTACCAGTTTCTGTCGACCGATTGAAACCCGCCTACACCGACGTCGAAGAACCTGCCGACCAACGAGAAAACCCTGGCCGACTGACGCAAGAGAATGGCAACCCTCCTGATACACCACGAAGCCCGTCTCACGAAAGCCCGACGACACGTTCCGGAAGAAAAGTTAGATTTACCCTGCGCTAGAAAGCTTGAACATTATTCAATACGTTTTTTTTTTTTTTTTTGTAAAATTTCGTGATTTCATTACTGGCAAGGGGGTGATGTGGCGACGCACTAAGGATTCATTTTGTTAATTATTCTACGATTTAACAATGACTTTGAACCTATTATATTTGAAACGAATTAGTACTTAATTACCATTTCGAACCTTCCAGATTCTTCCATTCATTCACATCTCGAACTTTCTAGACATTCCCATTCATTCTCGCATTTTCCCATTCATCTAGAGAATTCCATTTCCCGAAGATTCCATCAATAAGGGTATAAATAATGGGTCTCAAGGCCCACTCAGTTAGTTAATTCGTTCCGAGAGCCGTACCCGAAAACATCATTACTCAAACGCTTATCTCGGTCTTTGTCACGCGCTACGAAAACGATCCTTCGCTGTAACCTAGTATTCGGTTTTGAATAAAGTATTTACTTTTGTAACACACTTTCGATTTTTGTGGTCAACCTTCCCGCATTACCAAAAAAGTATTCCAGGAATTTTGTGTTCATTTTTAATTTAGTTTTTCAATAGATGTTTATGAAAAGTTTTTGGCGATAATATGACAAATCCTATTTTTGAAAACAATGTTCCAGTAGAAATTACAAAAGAACTTTTTTATTTTTGAAAGCGTTAAGTACAGTATTTCATTTATTATTGTTTTATATTTGTCGAGTTATCTGAGTACGTTCAAATATAATGTTATCATTTTTAATTTTTATGTCCGATATTACAACTAACGTATTTATGTATTACAAGGAATTTGCTTGAATAGGCAAAGTTATCCAAACTGTTACAAAAAACATTTTCAGTAATTACAATTTCTAGAGAATTTTTGAAAATATTTTTAAAAAATGTATTGAAAATATTAGTAAAGTAATGAATTAATTTAAAATACACTTTTCAAATGTTTACCTCACACACAAGTTGTTAAACGATGAGAGGAACATTTCTCGACACAAAGGTAAAAAAAAAACGAAAAATAAAAAACTATGATTTGTTTGCTCATTGCTATTAAAATTTTCTTCAGAGTATTGATTTCCCTATTTTTGCAAAAAAATTCTGATAAACATTTTTTAGAAGAACAAATCTGAAGTGAGTAATAAATATTTGAAACAATTCCGTTGTGATACATAAAGAACAGTTAAATTTGCGGTTCATTGAACTTTGATATCTTATAACTTTTAACTAGTAGACTTAACAAAAAATAAAAAGAGACATTTACTGTGTAGAGCGTAAAAACAGGTTTTTTTTTTCGCCGGTGATGAGCCGGGTAGAAAAATGCTCAATTTTATGCTAGAAAGTATTTGGGCGAAGGGAGAGAGGTGAGCGGAGGCAGTTGTCGTGCCTAGAGAGAGGGAATATTTCTCGTTCGCCGAGGCTCTGGAGAGAGGGTATGTATCGCATTCTGGCACCACTGCCTCGTGGTGGGAAATGGTGGGAAAGGCTCAACACAAGCTTTCCAAGCCTGTGTCTGTGAGCTTGCCTAAAAATTTAAGTCACTTCTAGAATAGAATCCCAGTCTCCCCGATGGCACGGTTCACTCCGGATTCTCCGATTCTGTGTTTCATTACTGTCTGTTACTGTGGCCGTGACCCCTGTAAGACTAACGTTGGCAGTGTCAGTCTGTAATGAGTGCTTCGAAGTGTTTGAGCGTGTTCGAGCAACAAATGTATACGATAGTATAATCCCCACGCACTGACCCGGTAAAAATTTCGCGCTGGACAAACGATTGCACAGTATTTGTGATTTCTAAAGCGACCGAAACCTCATTCCTCCGCAATACGGCTCATCTGAGCAGAGAAGGAAACAATCGTGGACGACGTTTCTGACAGGTAAGGAGAGCAAGGTTTTTTTAAAAAATTTTTTCTTCACGCTTTGATATTGTTGACTTTCTATATCTTTCCTTAGACTTTTCAACATGTTCAGTACTGTTTATTTAATAAATTTTGAAATTTCGATGAGTCTTCAAAGTCACATATATAAACTTAGAATGTGTAGAATTTATGAGTATATAATGCAGACCGGATTTACATAGAGGCAAAATAAGCAAATGCCTAGGGCCCTAGAAATGCTGGGGCACCTCATAACAGCTAGAATCCATGAAAATGATCACGGAGCGGATCAAAAATTTTTTTCGTGTGTTAATGTAACAAATTCATTCAAATTTTGTTAATTTAATAGCATTTTATATCGAACGGTTTGAATTTGCTTTTTTGCTTATACTTGCATGAAATTACGGACGAGTTTTTTTTAAATTAAGAAATTTATCATCAAATTAGAGATAATTGTACACAACTTAGAAATTACTTGTGAAAACCGAACATTATTTTAAATTCCACATATCCTTCGAAAAAGTTGAAATTTCGTATGAGTTTCATTTAAACATTTGTTGGAAAATTTTAATAAATGTAGATGTATTTTAAAAATTTGCAGATATTTATGTATTTTTAAAATTTGTCATAACCGTTAAAAAAAAGAAACGCGTTCCAAACGCATTTGTAACGTGTTAGGAACGTGGTGCTCCGAACGCGTTTGGAACGCGTTCCTATTTTTCACGGGTAAGAGATGTATTTTTTAACAAAGTTTGAGATTTGTTAAATCGAACAAATTTTTGTTACTTTCTTCGATTCCTTCGCAAAATTTGATTACTCATAGAAATTCGGAACATTTCGTGTAAAATCTAGAAACTTTTGTATGAAAGAATAGAGTGTAAAAAATTTTTAACTAGTTTCTTTAAAATTGAATTAACATTTTAATTCGAAAAAATAAGTCTTCAAAATCTATACCAGCAAATCACTGTATCATTTTTCAGTCACCAATATAAGCTTAGACTTTCATAAAAATGTAATTCGTAATGTAGGGTAAGAAATCAAGAAGTCTCATTAATGTATTTTCAGGTATTATTTTATGTAGTTCAGCACATTTTATACATATTAATAGATGTCCCTTGCGGGAAAAACCCTCAAGCAGTTGAGGATTATAGCTTCGAAGTAACCCTCAACTTGAAGGTTATACGCTCAATTTGAGGGTTTCACTCTTAAACTCAGGGTTATGCCCTCTATTCAGGGTTGAGTGATTCTAAAAAACCCTCCATCTTACGATAAAACTATCAAAAATGCGTAGAGTTTTACTCTCAAGTTGAAGGTTTTTTGGAACTATTTAACTCTCAACCGAGGTTATAACCCTGATTTTAAAGTTAAACTCTCGAATTGAGGTATAACCTTGAGGTTGAGGGTTACTTCGAGGGCTTAACCCTCAATTGCTTGAGGTTTTTTTCGACAAGGGATGCAACAAAATACCACCGAGGGCCTCATCTAATCATTTTGCTTTGGGCCCCAGAATATGTAAATCCGGCACTGTATGTAAAAAATTTGTTAGTTGAAATTTTCAATTCAACATTGCGAGTGTAAAGAAACCAACGTATGATGAACCGCGGAATTTTCTGACTTTGCTTAAACTATTTTTAAATCTCTAAATGTGCAGAGACATACAGTGAAAAGGAAAGTAGTACTAATATTTTTTTGCGAATTTCTCATAAATCAGAAGATACTTCATCTTGTCCTATCATTGTTGTTGAAAACTTAACGTGGAGAGGTTTGCAAAGCAAACTCAAATTCTTTAACGTCAACATATTTTCTGGATCGAAATTGAATCGAAAGTCTGACATCAGATATCACTTGAGTCTTACTCGAGGTCTCATGTATGTCTGACTGTAAATCTTATGTTTAATTTCATGTCAATTTTTTTCGACAAAGTAGAACATGAGATTATGAAAACTAAAACCGTATTATACTATTTCGAATTGTTGATAAAAGCATGGAAAATTTTGCAAATTTAGATCGCAGAAGTCGAGTCAAATCAAATTTTGGGGAGTTTTGTAAGTTGAATAGCTAAATACAATAATATGCACATTTTCAAATCAGGATACAATGACTGGACATTCTTAATTTGCATACATAGGAAAATTCGTCAATTTCGAGAAGCGAATCAAATTGTGCGAAATCAATAGAATCTAACAATGTTAAACGAATGGTTTGAATAATCATAATATTTCGATATTATGTGTTTTTTAATCAAAAATTGTTACCGTGAAAAAAACCCGTTCCAAACGCGTTCTAAACGAATTCTAAGCACGTTCCAAACGGATTCCAAACGCGGGCCAAAGAAAGCGTTCAAAACTAGTTTCTTTTTTCCACTGGTTTCAGGACTGAAACTTCCTGAAGCTGGACTTAAATTCCCATAACTTTTTTATTCATTTTATTCACAAAAGACTTTTTATGAATACCCTTCTTCACACAAGACACTGTCACGAAACCATTTTCACAAACAGACTATTTCATGAATATCAAATTCACGAACAACGGTTGTAAGCTTATTGACTAGATTTTTAGCTTACCGTGAACTTCTTAATTATAAAAAAATCTTAGTTGAAAACAGGGTTTCGGAATGCGAGCGAATACGCGTTTGAAATGCTGGTATTTGCTCGCGATCACTTGGGTTCGCGAACGAAAACCGTAAAAGTCGCGAACAGCTCCTCGCGAACCTCTTTTCGTGAACTTAAGAATCAATTAGCAAACAATTCCACGCACTCACAAACACCTATTCATGAACATAGAGCAAATCCAAGTCATACCCTTGGTAAATGTTGAAGAATTTTCAATAAAGCAAAATATCCATTGTGCAACAGTTTTTTAACTCGAGGCAATGTTTTAAGTTAATGAAACCAAAAAAACGTTTGACATTTAACTGTCAAGTCGTACACATGATTTTGTACTTGAAGTGCCCTACGATCTTTTATGTTTTTTATACAACATTACAGATTTTACATATGTTAAATGCACATGCACGTTAACATGATGCAAGCATCACCCGAAAATCATAATAATATTATGCAAACATTTTGTTAACGCGACGCAAATATCTTGTTGGCATGATGCACACATCATGTAAACGTGCAGGCAACATCATGTAAAAATGATGGCAACATCATATAAACACGATTGCAACATCGCGTGGACAGTATAACAACTTAATCGAAACATAATAAAAGCATTATCTTAATGTGATAAAAACGTTTTGTCGATATTATGAACAAATTGAGTAAACATGATGGCAAAGTCTCACAAACATCATTAAAACCTCATGTTAACACGATGGCAACGTCATCATGACACGTTGCCAAGATTAAGAAATTATTATAGAAACATCATGTAAACATCATAGTAATATCATTATAACATGATGGCAACTTCATGTTAACAGTATGAAAACGTCATGTAAGCACGATGGGAACATCGTATTATTACGATGGCAACAAAGTGTAAGCATGATAGCAACATTGTCTAAACATAATAATATCTTAATGCAAACAGTATGGAAACATCGTGTTCACATGATGGTTACATAGTGTAAACATTGTGGCAACATACAGTTAACATAAAAGCAACATAGTATGAAAATGATGGCAACATTGTATGAACATGACTGCAGCATCGTATAAACATCAAAGAAATATTGTGTAAATATAATCGCAACTTCCTCTTTACATAACAATACGATCATGTTCACACGTTGTTGTGATTACGTTTACACGGTGCCTGTAACAAAATGCGTTCTAAACGCGTTCTAAACGCGTTCTAAACGCGTTCTAAACGCTTTTTTCACGAGTATTGCCATTACGTTAACATAATTTTGCTCTCATATCAACAAGATTCTGCTATCAAATTTATTTCATGCAATCCCGCTTACGTAATGTGTCTCTTATATCAACATAATGCTTTCATAATATTTACACTATATTGCTGTCGTGTGTACGATATCGACATAATGTTTACATGATGTTTGCCTAATTTTTACAAGATATTATAATGTTAACGCGATGTTCTCATTATTCCCACATCATATTTACATATATGAGTATCCGATATATGTAATCTATGTGTATAGTCATGACCTGAAAAATGAAAGCAATCATTACCTTTAATCGTTTAGGATTGTTAATGATAAGGAAAAGTTGATCATACAACTGAACAAAACACAAGAAAGTTGCCATGAAAGACAACCTCGTTCATTCTGTAAGTTTCTCGTGTGACATAACTTTCATTCAATTGTAGATACATACGCACAACTTTTCGAAACACCAGGATTTTAACATGAACATCTGCTAACAGATTAATATGAGTCGCATAATTTTGAGTCCTTTGCAAACCGATCTTCACAAGTCACGAACGGTTCCTCATATGCAGACCATTCGAAAACCTATGTCTTGTAGCTTGAATATATAATATCTATTATTGAAACTTGGTCTAGGTTAAAAAACTGTCCGAAGTGCATATTTGCCACACCAACATGCAGTTGGCCCGAACGAAAATCGTGGTAGCCCAGTGACAACTGCAAAGCCGAGGCCAAGAAGGCATAAAAGACTGTGGGGTCCCGTAACCTTGAGGTTCTCGCACTGGAAAAGGCGTAGTAGCGTTTGGCAATGAAGGGGGTAAATCCGCTTCTGAAGGTTAAACAGAAGATGAAGATTGCTAGCATCACCAAGGAGAGACGGAAGGTTTTCTACTAGATGACCACCGACTAAAAGTTCAGGGTTAAGGACTAGCTAACTGAACTCAACGCGAGCGAATGCAAGAATTGCAGTACTGAAACTGATAAGTAAGAATACGCTATGTCCAAACATCTGGTTGATGTTTTTTTTTTTTGCGTCGAACTGTCTTTTGCGATTTTTTGGTAATTTTCAGTATTTTTTGACATTTTAAACTGATTTGTGATTTTTGGTGGTCTAATGTCGTTCAAGTATAAGATGACGCAAATTTTCACTACTTTTGACCCCCTACCCTCCGTGACGCTTTTTCGTATACTTTCGTCATTGATCGTGACGCTCTCCCAAAATATTTTTTCGAAGTTAGCTCTTTTTTTCAAGTTAATTAATAATTGAGTTTCAAATTTATCAATCGCCATAACTTACGAAATAATGGTCCGTTTTTTACGTGCAAAAAGCCATTTTGCAAGTTTTTTCTTGTAGATTTGATGTGTGATATCAAATTTGAAAAAAACTGGAAACAAAAAGGATTTCAATTTTTTCGATGAATCATGTTTGTTCAACATTTTTACTTCGTAATTTTTGGGTCCTCAATCGTATTAGGTGTTCAGCGAGATACGTTCATAAAAGTAGTAGCAAGAAAGAAAACCAGTAAAGTGGAAATGATTCCACGCCTCGCTGAATACCTGAAATGCTCGAGGACCCAAAAATTACGAAGTAAAAATGTTGAACAAACATGATTCATCGAAAAAATTGAAATCCTTTTTGTTTCCAGTTTTTTTCAAATTTTATATCACATATCAAATTTACAAGAAAAAACTTGCAAAATGGCTTTTTGCACGTAAAAAACGGACCATTATTTCGTAAGTTATGGCGATTGATAAATTTGAAACTTAATTATTAATTAACTTAAAAAAAGAGCTTACTTTGAAAAAATATTTTGGGAGAGCATTCAGGAGGTTCTTATCAATCGTTTCTGATAGGTTACGTCAAAATGAGAAAAAATAAGTCTGTTTTATTCACACAGTGTAATTTTTTACAGTGTTCTGTAATGTTAAGCTTTTTTTCCGAAATTAGTGTACTTTTGTGCAAGATTTTGTTATTGAAGTTTTTGGTAACTTTCAGTATAGTTTATCAATTTTCTAACTTGTTTTCCAATTTCTTGCATCTCTTTAAAAACTGTTTTTCAATGTACTTCCTGGCAGTTTTGTAGATTTTTGTACTTTCACAGATTTTTTGTAGATATCTGTATGTTTATGTACGTTGTGGCTATAATGTAAAAGTTTCATTATTTTTTTACGATCATTCACTGATTACACTTTTCTGTTTGCGAATTTCCGAAGTTGGCAGAAGCACTGGCGGAATAATTTCAACCATGATCATCCTCAGGAGGTTGAGCTCGCTGTGCATGGTTCGTTTTGGTTGGAAAAAACACTGATTTCGACAGTTTTCAGATTTCCACCTGTTTATTCTGTTGTAATGTACGTCTAACAAACAATTGACGGCCTGGGAGCAAAAGCGGTGCAAGTAGAGACAGAGAATATAGAGTTCCATATCTATCTCTCTCTTGTTCGCACCGCTTTTGCTCCCAGGCCGTCAATTATAAAAGTCTATGCCGAAAAAACCACCAAAATCATTCTATTTTCCGACAATTTGGATTTTCGTGATTACAGGGATCAGTATCGTGTCAATTTACTCGGGGTTCCCTTGTGGCGCGAAAATTTTGAAGTATCATATTCTTAACTCATCATTGTAAATATTTCCGAGACAAGTTTTTTTCCACATACACTATAAATTAGTTGTTTTTACTAATAATAATATGTTATTAATATTTCTTTATAAAAATTGTTGTATACAACAACTAAACAATTCAATAGCTGTAAATTTGAAAGAAATATGAAAGTTACGTTTTAAAAAAATTATATTTTGAACAGTGCACAAGAAATTTACTTTCGCAATGAAAATGACAATATGAAAATCAATTTTCTTTTCTCAAATCACTAATAAATGGATACTATTTGAATGAAAGTACGCGTTTTTGATACGACTTTGCAGAAAGATTATCTTTGCCGTTCGCAAAATATATCTCGTTTAATTCTCTAAAACGTAAGTGTAATATGAGAATATTTTGAATTACATTACCCTTGTGTTACCGACAGTGCGTTCTGAATATTCGGAAACCGAGTAAAATGTTGATAAATAAATGCAAAGTTTACATAAAAAATTACAGGATTACAGTTCAAAAATTACAACTGTCATAGTTTCACAATTATTACATGAAAAGAATAGAGAATGAATTTTTCTGAAATTGTCATCATACGGGGCGCCAAAGGTACCTATAATTTTTAAAATACTGATCACTAAAATCATAAACATCCAAATTGTCGGGGAATAAAATGATTTTGGTAGGTTTTTTTTGGCATAAATGTTTATAATTATTTGTAAAACATACATTGGAACAGGAGAAACAGGTGGAAATCTGAAAATTGTGGGAATCAGTGTTTTTTCCTACCAAGACCAACCATGCACAACCGAGCTCAACCTCCTAGGGTTGATCATAGTTGAAATTATTCCGCCAGGGAGACTAATTGTCCTGAACTTTCATGAGGCCATGAAAGTTCAGTTTAGGAGTATAAAGTTTATCGTAACTACGTGAACTTTCAAACACGCTAAAGAATATGTAAAGGTTTAAAGAGGTAGAAATATGACCAAATTTTTGACACAGTTCAATCAGCCTTATGGGGCCCCAGCCCTTTAATAAGGACGCGTCCAGTGAAACATGCCTAATCAATGCATGGCGATCACAAAGCGGCTAGGGGCCAGAGTAATGATCCTAGCTAGCACCGTAAAACTCATCGGGGAGCGTCCCGGGTGTCGTGTCATTTTGACCTTCGCCCATGAGGATAGACCTCACGCTCTGCGCCCATCCGGCAGGAGAAGAAGGGAAGCCAAATCGACCGTTTGGCCACCCTGGACTCGGATGGGACACTCTCATAATGTGAGGGCCCGCTGTGTGGTGGTGATATACCCAATGGGCCAGGCGCACCCCACACGGCGCTTGCTTCGGCAAAGGGTTAGGGCTTTATGCCACGATGTTCTCTTCAATCAGCCTTGTTTTCAAGCGGCAGGTGCCATATACAGGGTATACCATAGTCGGCGAGCCAAAAAGAAACCTAATATTTTTTATTCAATTTCGAGTCAAAAAGTCCTTTACCACTTTTCATAAAACTCAAAATTGAAAAAGTTCTAAAGTAGGTTCTAAATTTAAACAATAAATGCTCTATCTCGATGATTGGGGGTAAAATTCACGGACCAAGCTTTTCCTACATGTTCTTCACATTTTTTTGAGTCAAAAAGTCCTTTTCCACTTTTCTCAAAACTCAAAATCGAAAAAGATATTCGGGTCACAAGTTTCAACCAATTAGATTTCTTATTTGCTTATGTTGAATTATCTTTTTTGATTTTGAGTTTCGGGAAAAGTGGAAAAAGACCTTTTGACTCAGAAAAATATGAAGAAAATTTAGGAAAAGTTTGGTTCGTGAAGTCTACCCCCACTCATCGTGAGAGCGCATTTATTGTTTAAATTTTCAGCTTGAATAACTTTTTGAGTTTTGAGTTTTATGAAAAGTGGTAAAGGACTTTTTGACTCCAAATTCAATAAGAAATATTGGGTTTCTTTTTGGCTCGCGGACTTTGGTACACCCTGTATATCCATATAAAGTATGAAAGCTATTTAAGTCTCTGAATAGATTGAGTCGACTATGAGGCCAAATATAAATAAAAAACGAGTTTATTACATTCTATTGTTTATCACACTTACAGTTATCAAACATGTTATCGCTGTCGTCAACTTCAGAAGACGAAGTTCCTTACCGTCCTTCATGCATCAAAAGGTCAAGAAGCGTCTACCGCAATTACGTGAAAAATTGTAAGTCAACGTATATGATTGCAGTGTTACTGTGAAATGAGTTTCAAATCAAATAGGGATATGTCATTAGTTAGATTTGCTAGAAACACTTGCAGTTGATTGGTCTTGAAGCATTTTTTTGGAAGTTGATAAGTGACTGAAGAGCTCTGTGAGCAATCTTTCATCTATTTTCCACATTTTTCAACTTATGTGAACCTGAAAAATTGTATTCTATGGAAGATTTTCGCAAGAGTTTGGAGTAAATTTTTTTCGGTCAATTCGTTGCGATGGAAAAATGCTGGAAAATGCTCGTTTTCCCATTTGTCTGGCATTGAGCAGAATATTACCAACTTCACGTGAAATGACCTTTATAACGACCGATACGAATAGAAATCATTCTTATTTCCAAATCCGCTTCTAAATCTGCTGTTGATGGTAAATTATAATATTCATTACCTGTAGTCAAATATACGAACTCTTTCAATGTTAAAAACAACACAAAATTAGAAAATTTATATTCGCTACGAGAAAGTTTCCATAATGTTTCTACTTCAGAGTCTGGAAACACAATGAGCCATTGAAACTTTTAAGTTGTAGATCAGTTGTTATTATAAGAGCTTATCTGAAAAGAGATTGTTCCCAAACAAAACTCGTTCATGTAATACCTTCTTCCCAGTCGAACTCATCTGAGGCAACCTTTGGAATTTAAAAACTTCTCTAACAGTTCAAACTTTTGCGTTGTAAATCATTATTTAATTCATTCATTCGAAAATGTATGAGATCTCCGTTTATATTGGTCGTTGGAGGTGATTTCACGTGAAAGTAGCAACCTTCTGCTCGATGCCAGGGAAAACGGAACATGAGAATTTTCCGTCCTTTCCAAGAACAACCAATTCACAAACAAAAAGTTACAACCGATCCTTGATTAATTTTGGCATAGAAAAAATGTTTCAGGGTGATGATGGTAAGTTGATGAAAAATTTTGAAGGCATAGGATACAAAAATGAGGCAATGATATTTTATTCCATTGCTTTTTTTAACTAATTTCTGAAGAACAAAACTGCGAAGGGTAAAGTAATTATTTTCCTCGTTATTACACTTATTGTAGGTGGTAATTCTAAGTTCAGCATGGAGTGGACATAATTATTCCTGTTTTCGAAATGTATGGGAGTTATTAAATGTTTTTTCATGAAAAATTTGTATGAAAATAGCGACCAAAAACAATTTTTTCACTTTTTGAAAATTCTGTAGTAGTACACCTGAAAAAAATAATACCGTTCCAAACGCGTTCCAAACGCATTCTTGACGCCCATCTTATTTCTTACGGTACATCCAACTTCAAAGACATATATACCTCATCTATTAGTGTGTGCATGTAAAATGAAAGATAAATGTAGTCGGTAATGTAGCCAACTTATATTGTGTTACAGATAGCATAGAATCTAGTGATTCGGATGATAATGACATTCGTATTCCACGGACTCGTCGTAGAGTTCTTCGTCATGATGTCAGCGATGATGCGGTACATTCTGATTACAATAATCAACTTGATGTGCCCCAGAACAAAGACGCGAGCGTATTCAATGATGCACAGGTATGCTATTCTCGATATGATGATAATTATAGTGTACATACTTCTCGGATTATAAAAAACTTTTATAGTCATTACAAAATTGCAATGCAATAACAAGTGGTTGAATAATGAACAATCAAATGCATCTTGTCAAAATCACTAATCAACAACATAGTTAAACGAAGGAATTTGTCGGGGATAACAACTTTCTTGAACCAGCAGTACCAGCAGTTAAGAAATTTTCTGTCGATTATTTTCGATTGATTATTCTTTGAATGTAATTTGTTGTCCTTTGCAAATTTTACTGTGCAATAATTGCTAATTGTACGTTACAAAAATTTCAATTCCTTATTTAGTCTTTAAAAAATGTATTTAATTGCACATGTGTAATCAAGGCCTTTCGTAGGGGTCCTATACAACTATTTAATTTTCTATCACTAGGAAAGCTCTATAATATATATATCGACCGAAAAAAATAAAGTTGTAGCAACAAAATTTCTGATAAGCATTGTTTGTTTAGTAACAGTTTTCAAAATTAGCTTGTTTTGAAACAAATCATATCGTTTGAACTTTCAAATGAAAGGACTACAAATTTATATTGTTTAACGAATAGGTATAAGTGCTACAGTCTGAAACAAGGTTGAAGCAAGTTGAACGTTAATAACATCGTATCTAATCAACAGAGCTCTCTGGAAGAAGACGAGTCAATGTCAAAAGAAGAGAGTGACCCGTGTGACTTCATTGATAGCGAACAAACACCACCTACCGTAGTCGATCGACACAACTGTCAAATTGTCCGCAATAGACATCAGGAAATTACTGAATCCGAAGAAAATTCCAGTGACGGTGGCCTAGAAGATCAGCATGAATCCTCAGAGGATGAAAAAGGATATGGTACGAATCCTCTGTTTGAAAATAGCCCGAAGACAATAAATGAAGCAATCTTCAATTTATTCAACTTGTATGTAACACATAATTGGTCTAAAAAATGCTTAGAAGACACATTAAAGTATGTGAAGTCAATACTGCCAAAACCTAACAATATGCCCGTTTCCTTATACGCGTTACTGAAAAAAATCAAGGAACTTGGCTGCTCTTTGAACCCAATAGAATACTTTTGTTGTCGTCTTTGTAAAACACTTAAAACGTGTAAAAGTTCCATGTGTGAAGATATCGAGACGAAAGAGTACATCGTATTTTTTTATTTTCCTCTCGAAGACCAAATTCGTTTTCTTTTCGAAAACAGATGTTTAGGGAAACTGATTGATAAGTATAGAAAGGCACGAATGAGAGACGATGAATCTGTGATGGACGTTTGCGATGGATCCTACTATAAACGTGTGCGCAGAACTATTAATGGGCAGTATGACGTATGTCTTATGTGGAACACCGATGGACAGGGCCGGATTAAGGGCGGGGCCTGCGGGGCCTTAGGCCCCGGGCCCCCACCAATTGAGGGCCCCCATCATCCGCGGAATGAAAAATTTTAATCAGCAAAAAGTGATAATTTTTCAAGTATCATTTGAAATATAGCGCCACATCAATGGAGCATCGGAAGAACCAATTTCTTCCTTACCTACAATCCTACAAACATAAATACGGCACACATGACACATGCTGATGTGTGTACATATCGCAAACTTGCTTTATGTCCTTTCTGTCAAATAACATCGCTTGTTCATATTGTTGCAAAAACGTGTTTCTGAGTGTACACGAGAATATCGACGTACAGCATTTCATGATGTTATATGTGTAATGCCCATTTATTCATGTGAAGTTTTAAAAGGCAAGTGACTTTTTTGTTGATTTCACTAACAAATGATTTGAAGCTATTTGACGAGTTGAAAGAGATAAATTGAATTTTGTATTGCGATTGTGAAAAAATAACCCTCCAAAAAGTGTTGAATCGCGTGCTTGATTCAACACATTTTGGAGGGACATTTCAGAGCAAATTGTTTTTTAAGTAGTTGAAAATTTGTATGCTATTGTTGATTGTTCTTCGAAAATGTCAAAATACCTGAAATATTTAGTTTTTTTCGAGGTTACAAAAAAGTGAGGGAATTCGAAATAACTTTTCTCTCTGTAGCTACCTACTGATTCATTAGATTCCATGTAATTTACTGCTTAAAATTGGTTTTATTTTTATTATTATCCCTGGTGGTAGCGGTACCATTATGGCAAAAAAATCAGAGTGGTGTTTTGCTATAGTTTGTGTACGACTGGACTTTTGTGTCTACAAATTAGGTATTCCGCATTACCGACACTTGCTAACAGTCGCAGACCCGCGTTCTAGTTTTTAAATTTGCATCGGTAAAAGCGAAAGTCGCTATTCTTACCTTAGCAAAACGCATAAATGAGTTTCTCAAGTAAATAAATAAATGAATCTTTTATGATAACAAATTAATGGGAATAGATAATAATCATCATAGAGAAATTAATAAAATTGTAAAAAAATCTTGTATTCCATTAGTTAAAAAATGTTTTGTCGAAAATAAATATATTGACAGATTTGAGTCAATCAAACATAATACAACTTCGCAAAATAGCATTTTTTCAAAAGTGTCTTTTTTTCAGATTGTACGACTCAATGAAAAGTAATTGAATAGCATACAAATATGACTGATCGAACTGACGATAGGCATAAATATTTACGTAATTACCCATCTGGAGCTGGAAAAAGAAAACAGATTCATGAGAATAATAAGACGTTTGAACAACTCATGACTAAAATTCCAAAAAGACAGAGTTTCTTTTGCGCTCAAAAAAGCTCAAATGAAGAACCAACATCAACGTCAAATCAAACTGAGCCATTATCACCATTGACAGGTCTTATTTCTGAATCCAACGAACGCCATTGCTTGTTGAAATCTAAAACCACTTCTGTATCTGACACTTCATTGTCAGATACTCATCATACAGCAAATGAGACAGAAAAGGAAGATAAGGTATAATAACTAAACATAAATATCTCTATACTAGCGCAGAGCTTGGAAAATGTCAAAAACATTACTTGTGTCAACCCGAGAAACACATAGTGATAGTATTTTTTCTATCAAAACAATTATTATATCAAAATAGGTTAAAAATTCTCATGTTTTTTTCAGTGTTTAGGAGGACTAAACTTAAATTAGTTAAGAAAATAATTTTAAATGATGTTATGCGCCAATTATAATATGAATTTTATTTATAATAATATTCGAATAATTAATTTTTAGATTAAGTGAGTAACTTTTATTGATTGCTTGTGAATTGCATGAGAGAACCTCAGCTGAATCAGTTAATCCTCTTTTGTCGAACAAAGATCCAAACTATCAAAATGACGTCGGACTTTGGGTAGGATCTTTCACGAACGCTGAGGTCGATTACTGGATGAGAAAAGGAGCATCTAATTTACAGATGTGCGATGAAAAACTTTTTCAAGAAGCGTCTTTTGGTCAAGAAAGAAAAGATCAAGCAATATCAAGAAAATGTTCAAAAGATCTCTTCAGTCGAACACTCAAAAATGGGGAGCTCATAAATCGTTCTTGGCTTTGCTTCTCACCATCTACAGGAAAAGTATATTGTTATATATGCAAACTCATGTCAGTTTTGCCAAACAACAATTTTGCTGGGAACGGATACTGCGATTGGAAGCATGCTGCAGAACGAGTCGCACAACATGAATCATCTAAATGTCATGCAGATTCAACTGTGAGCTACTCTAAACGTTCAAATGAGATTGCCTGCGTTGATCGACTACTGGAGAAACAAGTATAGCATAAATATCAATACTATATTCGAGAAACGCGTTTGATATATGATACAAAGATCAATTAAAAAACGAACCTTGGTGTTATTACCATAAGTAAAAAGATATTAGGATCAGCATTGCATATAATTGATGTTCTAGAATTTCATGTTTCATCTTCTGATCTTCTTGCAAGCGATTTGAAACTCACCCTATATGGTTATCGTGTATATTCTTGCCGTTATTACTTTGCTGATTTTACGAATTATGATCACACCTGGTTCACTGTTTCATTCAATTACTTTTTCTCGCTATTTTCATCTGGTCTATGTACATATTTGTAAGTAAAAAAATTGTAAATTTTACCTCGTCTAATCATAGTTAATGTTCAATAGGTTGCAGAAGCGGCTGTCTATTGGCGGCAAGTTCTTAGAAGAGTAGTCTCTACGATAAAGTTTTTATCAGAGCGAGGATTGGCTTTCAGAGGTTCCGATGAAAACATTAATTTACGTCATAATGGAAACTATCTTGGAATACTAGAATTAATATCCAAGTATGACTCGTTTCTGGCCCAACATATCGAAGAACATGGCAACAAGGGTAGAGGACATGTGAATTATTTATCATCAACGATTTGTGACGAGCTGATCGAAATCATGGGAAAAGAAGTACTGGAAGTCGTTTGTGCGCGAATAAAAAAAGCGAAATATTATTCAGTATCAGTTGATTCGACTCCTGATGAGGGGCATATAGATCAGTTGACAGTAGTTGTCAGGTACATTGAAGAAGGACGACCAGTAGAGCGTTTCTTGACACTCATACCAAACAGTGGACATACCGGGCTGGAAATGGTGAATGCTCTTGTCAAGTTGCTGGAAAACCTAGGAATAGACATAAAAAACTGTAGAGGACAATCCTACGATAATACATCCAATATGTCTGGAAAATACAAAGGTATGCAAGCTTTAATTTTGGAGTTGAATCATTACGCCGATTTTTGTCCATGTTGTGGACACTCGCTGAACTTGGTTGGAAAAACAGCTGTCTGCGCATGCATTGCTGCCTCTGAATTTTTTGCCTTTGTACAACAGCTGTACGTTTTCTTCACTGCATCTACCACACGATTCAAAATTCTCACTGAAAAAATGGCCAAATCCAGCAGTACAGGTCAGATTTATACTATGAAGAGCTTAAGTAACACTCGTTGGTCATGCGACTCTGACGCTGTCAAGGCCCTTGTTCACGAATATAATGAAATTGAAGAAGCGCTAACAACTATCAGCACTGACGAGGAACAGAAGGCAGTCGTAAAAAGTGAAGCATTGGGGCTTCTTCGTATCATGGCTCGTCTTGAAACTGCTATCTACGCAGTGATCTGGAATGACATTCTGGGTAGATTTGATGCTACCAGCAAGTACTTACAGAGTTCTACAATGGAACTTAGTAACTCGGTAAAATCTCTGAAGTCCTTGAAATCCTACGTCGAGTCAAGGAGAGACAATTTTGATGAGTACGAAGATAAAGGAAAAAAATTAGCTAAAACTGAAGAGTACGACTCCGAATCAAGAACTAAAAGACCGAACGTACGACTGCAGCCTCTTGATTATGGGAAAACTAAACCCGTTCAGATGTCAGCAAGAGACAAGTTTCGCATTGAATCGTTTCTACCAGTAGTAGACAAACTCATTTTGGCATTATCACAACGACTTTCAGCGTATGAAGTTCTCTGCGATAGATTTGGATTTTTGAGTGAGCTCATGACAATTCCACCTGAAGAATTAAAAATCAAAGCGGACAATCTTATTCACTGCTACCCAGAAGACCTTGAAGATTCTTTATGTGCCGAATTGTTGCAACTTTCTGCATTTTCAGAGCTCTACACACAGTTGCATGATGAGTCAGTTGAATTATTCCTCTATCGTATCATAATGGAAAACAATCTTCGCTCAACTTTTGTTAATGTGGAAATAGTGCTTCGCATCTACTTATCAATGATGGTCACCAATTGTAGTGGAGAAAGATCGTTTTCAAAATTGAAACTTATCAAGAACCGATTGCGCACGAGTATGGGACAAGATCGCCTTAACAGTTTAATGATTTTGAGTATTGAAAGTGACATTCTTCGAAATTTATCATTCGATGATCTAATTGACGTCTTTGCGACAAAGAAATCACGCAAAGTTTTTGTATCCTAAAAATTATTTAAGTTTTTGAAATTTCAAGTAATAAACACATTGTAATACCTTTGTTTCTTTGTAATTTGTATTTCATTATCAAAAAAAGGGCCCCCACCATCGTTAGGCCCCGGGCCCCCACAATCTTAATCCGGCCCTGCCGATGGAGTGGCTCAATCTGGGAGCTCTAAAGTTTCTTTGCAGCCAGTTCAATTCACTGTGTGTGAGATCGAGCCATCTCTCAGACCATCGTTTGTCATCGTATGCGGTATTTGGTGCGATCTTGAGAAGCCTCGGATGAATGTTTACTTAAAAGCAATCTCCCTTCTTTGTATGCTAAAGGTGGCGTCTCCTGGACGTGTCCTGATACTGGAAGCCGATATGTTTCACAAGTTGTCGCTCCAATCACAGTTAATGATGCTCCAGTTAGGGCCGATATTCAGAATATATTGCACCCGACAGGGCTATATAGTTGTAATACTTGCGAACAAAAAGCAAAGAAAGTTACCATAGCAGTCCAAAACGTAAATGGAAATCGAACTTTGAAAACGAAAAAAAAATCACACCTCGTTTATGAAAATCAAAAAGCTCCTCTCCGAACAGCTGAGAAAATGAAGGCGCAGGGAAAAAAAGCCAACGAAAGTCGTAGCGTACGTCAAGTTAACGTCAAGGGAGTTAAAAGTGTATCTGTCGTGCATGAAATACCACAACTTGATGTTAGCAAAATTCCACCTGATTATATGCATTCATTGCTACTTGGAACGGTACGTCACTTTTTAATTCTTTGGTTCTTTACACGTGGAGCTTGGTTTTGCGGCAATGCAATGGAAGCAGTCGATAAAGCTATGACAGGGTTGAGCGTGCCACATTTCATCCGTCGTTGCCCAAGAAGCATTAGCTCCGTTAAGTATTGGAAAGCTAGTGAATTTTTGCACTGGCTGCTTTATTACTCTCTTCCTTTAATGCATACCCATTTACCTGAACAACATTTTCAGCATTGGACTCTTCTCGTTTCAGCTTCATTTTTGCTACTCCAAAGCAAAATCACAGAAAATGATCTTCAAACGGCTGATAATTGTTTGCAAATATTTATGCAACGAATAGGACATTTGTATCGTCTACAAGACTATAAGTACAATGCACATCAGTTGCTACATTTCGTAATGATGGTCAGATCGTTTGATCCCTTGTGGGCTTGGTCAACTTTTTTATTTGAAAATAACAACGGCGGTATAGGCAAAATGATTCATGGAACCAAACATCAAGGAAAAGAATTGGCGAACAATGTTCAAATTGCTCAAGGAATTCAAGTTTTGAGATGTATAGTTAATTCACGACGCAATCAAGTGCGTATAGGGAATAGCGTGATGGGTAATCCAGTCAATCACCATTTCGATGATCTGCAAATAGCTGCATTGGAAGGTGTTGACTTGTTGGAGTGCAGGGTATTTTTCAGAGCCAGACTTTCAAACATTTACCTTAGTTCAGAGATGTATGAAAATCAGAAGAATATACGCGCTCAGAAAGAATCTCGAAATATTCGGAGTTGTAACTCGTATGTCTCATATAAGTGTGAACATTCATCTGTTCAGCATGGTAGTATATTCTGCTTTATCGAACGTGAAAATATCATTTTCTGCCTTATCAAAAGATTAACGGTAGACGACGAAAGATACTTTACGGTTCAAAATCCCTACCACGTTCTGAAACATCTGATCCCAATCATCGAAACTGACTTTTACACGCTTATCAATTTTGAAAACGTGTTATCGGAATTGATTCGAGTACAGAATTATTTATGTGACAAGCCAAATTCCTTTGAAGTAAATTTGTAAATTAGTAACTCTGACTTTTTTATTATGATCTCAAAAACGTGGGTACTTGGTTTTGGCAGTGTTGGCAAAAAAAGGTTTTTGCAGTGTTACCTCCATACCTTGTAAATAAAACATTAGTAGTATACAAAAAATAGTATGTTCTGGGTAATACTAATAAAATCTTTATTAGCATTAACTACTATAATATAGTCTTTGTTATTCAACTCCTGAAGTAGAACAAAAGTTTTGAGGTTATAAATGAATAGGATTTCGTGAATGGGAAATGAAGGCTTCTTTTGTGGCTTTTTTCTAGAAATGATATTTTCAAAGTCGGGAGAGAAATTTTTTTCCTTATTTGTAGTTATCTTAAAAAAGTTACATCTAGGTATTCACACTGCATATGATTTGCAAAAAAATTTGTAACATATGTAATGAATAATAGAAACGTGTACTTAAACTATTCGTTTGATTAAAGTAGTTTCACGAATGGAGCTATTTCAACTGTTGACATAAGACTACTTCGATCAATATATTTATTGAGTGAATTGTAACAGAATATATGATATCCAGTTGGCAGCATGCATGCAAAATGCAAAAATGCTTCAAGCATGCATGCAGCATTCATGTTCAGCAGCATGATACATGCATGCCTAGCAACATACATGTAACTTGCATGCAACATGCATGCTGAATAAACAATAACATTTTGAATATGCACGCAAGTTCTAAAAATGACCCACGGAACACATATTTTGTGTCAATTTTTCTTCGGCATGCTGTATGCATGCAAAATGCATGTCGATATGCATGCAACTTTTCGCCGGGTTTATGATAAACACTGCCATTAAACTAAGTTGTTTAGGTCTGATAGTAAACAGATAAAATTAAACATCAAATAAACTGAAAATGGATGTATTACATAAGTAATTGAATCAATAAATGTGATATGAAATCGAAATGTAGAAAAAAGAAGAACTACTGTAATATCGTAGATTTCGAGAGAGGGAGGGCACTCGGCATATTGTAACACAGTGTGAGATTCGAGGAGATGTGACCTGAAAAGATTGTTACAAAATAGCTAAAAATGACATGATGTATTAATGTGCAGTACCCCGACTGAATAACAGTTTTGTAACTTCGACATTAATTTTTTCAAATGTACTTTTGCTGAAAAATGTTGTAGTGCGAATATTACTGAAAGAAAAAAAATGTATAACAAGTGTATTAACTAAAATCTGTAACACTTCTACTTGCGATGGTAAATGAATAAATGCATTTTTTAACAACTGGCTGGAAATTTTTCTGGGATATTGCAAGTCATAAACTTTGCAATATGAACTTAATATGTAAGTAAACACAAACGTTGGCCAAACTCAATCGACAGTATTTTAAAGAAACCAAATCCAAACATTTCTTCAAAGATTACAGTTATCGATCGCTATTATGAAATAAATATTATGAATATGATTTATACTACAACAAATACGAAGAACAGAAAACATTAAAAAGTTCACTAAAGCGAGGTAAAATAGACGTATGTACCGCCTATTTCATATGAAAAATGAAACTTCATCACGCGGATTGTCGTTGATTTGACCATACTTCCTTACAAAATACATTAGAGTTTGTTTAACGTGTTTTACATGTTTCAGAAATGTTTCCAATATCTGTACACCTGCAAGTGTACAAAATCTGTGAACATTTCACTAACAGGCAAAAAAAGCTAAAAATACATGGACTCCATTCTGACTTCTAACGAGTTAAACATAAAACGCGTTTCTAACGCGTTCGATATGCTTTTTTTGAAGAACGTGTTCGAAACGCAATTCTAACGCGTTCGGTATGCTTTTTTTGAAGAACGTGTTCGGAACGCGTTTCGAACGCGTTTCTGAGAGAACGCGTTCCAAACGTGTTTCTGAGAGAACGCGTTCGGAACGCGTTTGTAGATTCTCCATAGGAACGCGTTGTGAACGCATTCTTAAGAACGCATCCTTAAGAACGCGTTCTAAGAACGTGTTAATAACGCGTTTAGAAACGCGTTTATTTTTTTCACGGGATATGTGATTGGCTAAAGTACGTGCAATCAAAAGTATTTGAGATTGTAATAGCAAAGAGACGTACATGATACCAGTTACTCACATTTCTCTTTCAAATCGCAGTGAGGCTCCAGCAAGCCAAGTTCCAATACTTTTGGATTTCAGTATTTTCTCGTCATATCTTGCAGCATCTTTCAGTTCAGCAGCCTCTGAAAAATGAAATCATTGTGCTGGTCAGCTTTGAAAATTTAGAATTCAAAAAAGTCCCATAAGTAATATTTTTATAGGTTTCCAAAAATAAGAATTGTGTTTGTAATTATCAATATTGATTGATTTTATCATAACTTATTTACAGAAACACATACTCAAAATACAATTGCACAAACGCGTTTCACCAAATGCTCGCTTTTTTTCCACCTCAGCGCCATCAGTGGTTTTTTTCTTTAATTGTTTTCCTTCGACATTGTAAGAAATTGCAAGAGAATTCGCGATGAAGCGATCCAAAATGTTGCGCACTAAATCGTGAAGTGTCGCTCCCCCGATTTTCTTCATGAATCGTTTCTGAAAACACAAACAAATGTAATGCTCATTTATTTAAAATCTTTACTACATTATTATCGTTGTCATCGTAAACTTTTAATATTATTACCGTTGCATCGAAAAAATCCTTATTTTTCAACTTATTTTCGAACTCCGTGAACTGCTCTTTTGATCGCATCGGCAAAGTCTCGTCAAGTTCATCAGCAACGTCATTTTTGGGGTCGACCGCTCGCCCTGAACTTGAAAATAACTCTTCTAGAACCTTCAGGCGCTCTCGATTTTCTTTTTGGATGAGAATGCTTTCGTTTAGTTTGCGAGTGAGCATACTTATTCCCTCTGAAAGCAATGTAAAAATTAACGATTTTAGTAAAACCTCAAATGATGAAAAATTGACATCATGTAAATAAAAATAGAGACCACATAAATATTTTAACGTTTGCTGTGCTGACATAGATGATAGGATGTTTTCTGCTGTGTTAGTCCTAGGTTCGGGCAAGCAAAACTCTGTATCATTATGGATACTACTGTTGCTTATGTTCAAGTCATGGTTTTCATTTTAATGATGCTCAAGAGTTTTTTCGATCGTTTCTGCAAAGCAATAAAAAGGATTCAAGAATTAGTGTTGTCCCTTTCAAGCACGACCAACAATTTTTCTGATAAAAGTTTCTGTATAACAAAGATTTTACTTGGTCATTATTTCAAACATTTTTTTTTATTGTGCAAGAATAATGCATAAAAGAAATGAAAATTCGCAAAATTTTTTTTTGTAAGCTTAATGCGAAAAAGGCTCGAAATATACTAAGTTCCGACAATTTTCAGTAAATTGCAAATTTCCTGGAAATATAAGTGTGCTTTAAAAAATTTCGTTAATTTTCAATTTTTGCACAATTGTTCTTGAACTTTTATAAGTTTATAATAGTGCTGAAAATGTTCAAAATTCTATAAATTACAACAAATATCAATAAATTACCATTTTTCGAATACTGTTCAATCCATATAATTGTAAATAATATGATGGGATCATAATTTTATTTATAACTTTTTTTTATTAATAATTACACATCATTTACTATTTTCAATAATTTTTTGATCATATGTAGAAGAATAGATAAAAATTTTAAAAATAATTTAGTTTGGTAATAAGAAGCTTAGTTTTTCATGATGTTAAAGTATGAGAGCATTTATTACTGTTACGATCAATGATTGCAGTTAGAAGCGAAATCTTGCAGGAGTCCAGGGGCTTTGGTAGACTCTGTTGCACTTTCCCCTTTTTTTCTGTGAGATTTCATGTTCTTCTTCTGAAGATTCTTCAGAGGAAATTCTTTTTCTGCATCTTTTGTGCCTTGATTTTCTCAGTTTCTCATCATCGACTTCAGATTCTTGGTCCGTCATATTTTTTATCATTGCCAGCGCCTGCTTGGCTTCTATCAAAGTATCTGTACATAAATCCAGTCATAGGTGTTAGGTTGTACATTATAAAAAGTAAGAATAAAAAATTAATGAAGACAAAATTGTTTAGAAAATATTTGAAATTATTTTATATCACGAAATATTGGGATTTGAGAACTTAAAAACGATAGCTCAGAAACCTTTGGAATAATATATATATACTTCAAATTTTCCATACATCAAATCAGTTGTTGAAAATCGCTTTAGTAAATTTTGATACATTTTTAGAAAGCTTTAAAACACCATCAAAATGTTTGGTTAATTTATCGAAATGTTAAATTACATTATAGCCTGCAGTCGTATGCACATCTGAAAAATCAAAAAAGAAGTTTTGCAATTCTCAAATGAAGGTAAATCAATTAATCAATGGAGTTCCAGTTTTAAGTTTATAAGAAATTACGACTAAATATTTTTGTAAATCGTGCGGGAATTCTCAAAAACAGCAAAACTGCTCAATATTGTTTGATATTATCGTTTATCTTTTGAATTTTTAAACATTTCTAGTCATTATATTGATTTTCAAAATCAGTTTATCCGTTTTTGGGGTTCATATTAAGTTTCATTGTGATAATCAACTATTACAGATTGCACGTACACATATATGTTACAGTATACTTGTTATTACCTTGAGTTGAAATTTTTTTCCCAACTTTTATAATTTCCCAGGTTTCGATATTGGGTTCGTCAAGGTTTATGAGGCACTCATCGACGTCTGCAGTATTTTTGCATCTCGGATACCAGCAATTTGATTGATCTTTATTCAACCAGATAGGGAGGACAATTCGATAATCGTTATCTTTGATTTTGAAAATGTGGTATTTTAGAACGTCATCCATTCTGAAATGTCAATTGTAGTTAAAATTCAATATTTACAATTTTAAAACTACTCCATTGCGGTAATTTTAACAATGGAAAAAAATGGTAACTCAAATTAATTTAATTTTTATTTGAAAACAGCATTATTAGTTTCCCACTTTTATATAAAATAAAAAACAATAATGTTGTGAGAAAATTATTTCAATGAAAATGAAAAAAGCGTAATAGAATCAGTGTATTTATTTAAAGAAAATCTATTCTTCAAATCTATTTTATTTGTAAAATAAGTTTCCTAATATTTTATTTAGAAAAAATTCAAAATTTGCTAGTGAGATATATACATATATATAATATTTACTAACAATCAAATCTAATAATTTGCATGGTACAATATGGAAATATTGCACGACAAAACTTTAAATTATTTCGGAAATAAGCCATACAGCCAGATGAATATTTAATCATCAATCAATAATTTTTTCTTCTGCGAAATAAAAATTCTCAAGTCAAAGCTGTTTTGTCTGTAATAGATACGGTACGTGTTTTATCGTAGTAAAATAATCATTCAACATCATTTCATTAGAACAAACCAAATATAATTATAATTTTTGATGATTTTTATAATAATTTTTTTCATGTACGACAAATTTCTAGATTAATTGATGGGAAAAATTCCATACATGGTACACAAAGAAAACTGCAATACTTTTATGGAAAATTGGAGACAAATTTTTTGGAATAATTCAACAACACTCACCTGCTTCCGAAAAACACGCTTCTGCTTTTGTAAAAATGTAAAAAATTACCAGACTCCAGTAAAAAAATTTAATTTCTGTTCAATCCCTTTTTTAATTTAATTTAATTTTTGAAAACACGAGGCACATTTGCCGAAACATGAGGCAACAAGAGCAGGGTGCGGATTTTACAACCGAGACGATGAGGTTTGGACGTGTGGGTGAGCGTCGGTGTAAGTGTGGGTTGTGTCAATAACCCACACGTCCCACACTCACCCACACGTCCCACACGTCCAAACCTCATTGTCTCGGTTGTAAAATCCGCACCCTGGTTGGCCAGCGAAACATATGTTGCGGTTGCCGGTTGCACAGTTCAGCGCAGTTGTTGCGCAGAGTAACCAGCAGTAACCAGCTGTTTACCGCTAATCGCGTAAATAAATGATTTTACTTTTGTTAAACCATTTTGTAGTTTTTATTCTGCAATTTTATTGCTTTCATGAGCAATATAGTGCAATACATTCAAATACATAATCAAAATGAAATGTAAACGCATGTGTCTATTTTGATTTGATTGTTCATACATAGAAACTGCACAAACCGTGTCCACTATTCTGACATTATTGGTGACAATTGTTTTGCAAGTGATTTGGGGTTGCTGTAAAAAATATAAGGTAAATTGTTTTATTGCCTCAGATAATTCTTTACACATGAACGCATGCGACTCTTTCATAGAAATTTTTTTGATTAGTTTTGACATTTCTTTTTTTGACATATAAAAAAATTAACAAAATTTGTATGAGAAATCAATAAACCGTGAAAAAATATTTTTCTATTTACTATATTACATTTATAATCAAAGGGATGAATTCTCGGAGCAAAAACAACTCTTCACTATTTTCCAAACGTCATGTTCGTCGAATTCTTCAACAACAGGCAGATGATGAATTGAAAAAATTGATGGAAAATGTACTGGATTCTGAAAAAACAGAACAAGAACCCTCACCTACAGCTGAAGCACAAAATGAAAATATGGAAAACACGTCGTTCCTGAATTCAGAAAATATGACCCAGGTTATCGCTTCAAGTATGGAGTCAGGTAAAAAAAAATTTTGTTTTTTTGAACTGTAGTTACAAATAATTTAACTTGAATACGTTTTTCTTTTTCGAATACTAAATAATATTTAAAACTTAAATATGATATTTAATGTACATTAAACATTCATGAAATTTAATTCGTTATCAATAGTAAAATCTACTTTTAACAATAATGAATTATACTTCACATTTTGGTGACATTCATCTATATTTAAAAATGCGTAAAACACGCAAATATTGTTGAAATAGAAGAAATAATGAAAATTTCATTCACTATGAAGCAAACTTATAATTTTTTTCGTTGCTACTGTTATTTCCTGTGATACAATAGTAGACATTTTTTTAAAATCTTGCTTTTAAAAACAAAAATCGCTGATATATTCTTCAATAGTTTTGGATTTCTTTAGTTTAGAAAAACATAATAATTGACAGTTAGGTATTAGAAGAAATTCGTGTTACAATTGGTGGTGTATTTTTATTCTGTAGAACTACAAAAATTTTTCGGGTATTTCGCTTATCTTGCATACCATTGAAATACTTATAAATGTAAAAAATTTTCGTTTAATGTTGTGGATTCTACAGAATTATGAAAATTGTTTATGCAGGTACGATATTGCTTTATATTGTTGAAAGTCTAAAAGTGAAACGTATATAAAGCTAGCACAGCAAAGTCAGCAGAATAGAAAAAAATTTGTTGCAAAATTCAAGGCTATTTAACATTTTTAATATCATACTTTCCAAATTCTTACAGACAACTTAAAATGAATGAAAAGAATTGTTTCCAATTTATTCACATTTTTATTATTCATTTTAACTGTTAAACAGTAATTAAATAAACAAATAATGAAATGTTCACACTAATTGTTAGATGCTTATTTGAAATCACAATTACAATTACTTTCTTGACTTGAAATTGTGTCAAAGTTGAACGCAACATTTTTTCGAAACTTCACATTTTCTTGAAAATTGGAGCTTTCAATTATTTCGGAACTACAAATTTTTTATGGACTAAAAATTTATTGCAAGTAGAAACTTGGATTTTTTTGGATGTAGAATTTATTTGATAATTGGATCTGAAATGGATCTTATATTTTTATTTTTGCGAAATACTTCAGTTTGAAATACATTCTATTTTTTTTTCTACGATTGGCCGAGTAGGATAAAAAATTTTTTAGCATAACAAAAACTTCATAAATGTTTTCAATCCAATCCAAACATCAATAACCAATATATTTGCGCTTTTTCCTGTTGAGAGACGAAGATTACACAAATGAAAACAAAAAACCTTATCTGAAATTTATTCTCAAACCTAAAAAATAATGCCTCTTTCAAGTGATAAGGATCGCGGACTACTTCATTTCATTTTCAACAGTTTTCAATTGAATTACTTTTAATAGCAGAAACATGTATAATGCTGAAAAATAGCATACCAGGAGCATTTTGTTTTTTCTTCTGCAAAAAGTCCAGTTTTGAATTTAGCGACGGCCATTATTTACATTTTTTTGTTTCAATTTTTGTGCCACAGATCAAGATGTTTCATGGCAATCACAGGATGCAACTCGTTACTCGGATGAGGAGGATGGCAACGACAGTGTACACAGTTTTGTGTATCCGTCTGAAGATTCAAATGATGAAGATGACGAGTCGTCAGATTCGATGCCAGGTGACACAGAATTTATTGAACACATCACCGATTGGATGCAAAATAATAACTTGGCTAGAGAAACTTGCAATGATTTACTTAAAATTTTAAATCGACATACGAACGTTGAGTTTCCTAAAGAATCGAGAACCATTCTAAAAACACCAAAAGAGACGAGACGACTATTGTAAAAAATTGTCAGGGAGAGTACTGGCACAGTGGGTTACGAAAGGCTATAGTTGAAATTTTGAGAAAGCGTAAGGCTTTAAATATTTCTGAGGAAAACTTGAATTTATTAGTTAATGTTGACGGAGTCCCATTGGGTAAATCTGCAACCAAATGCTTGTGGACGATTTTGTGTTCAGATGATGTCATTAAACACGTTGATGTCATCGGTATTTATCATGGAGAGGGAAAACCGAATAACCCTAATGAATTTCTACAAAAGTTTGTTGACGAAGCTGTTCAATTAAGCGATGAAGGGATATTGTTTGAAAATAAGCTGTATTTCATCAAAGTAAAAGGGATTATTTCCGATGCCCTTGCTAAGGCGTTTATTTTGCAAGTCTCTTCTCACAGTGGTTACGCTTCTTGTACAAAATGTTGCATCCACGGCACTTATGTTAACAATACTGTATGCTTCCCAGGAATTTGCGATAGAGAACAGACGAAGCGTTTTATAATTTCGAGTATGACATGGATTACCAAAAATCAGAAACTTGTCTTCAGCAAATACCGCATTTAGGATTAGTAACGAACGTTCCGTTAGATTACATGCATTTAGTGTGTTTGGGGGTTGTTCGGAAAATGTTGAACCTTTGGTTGAGCGGTCCAATATCAAAAAACGTACGTTTGTCATCGGGTCAAGCAAATGCAATTTCTGATAATTTATTGAAAATGAGGGAGTGAATACCAATCGATTTCAACCGAAAACCAAGACCTCTGAAATACATTAAATTTTGGAAAGCAACGGAATTCCGAACATTTTTATTGTACTTAGGATCAGTAATTTTGCGAGGAATTTTGAGAAAAGAATTGTACGACCATTTTTTAATTTTGCATGTTGCTGTCACTATTTTGGCGAACCCAGCATTGTGTGCAGTAAACTCGAATGTGACATACGCTGATCAACTGTTGAACCACTTTGTTTCGCAATTTGAGTTACTTTACGGTGAGAACTTTGTTTCCCATAATGTACACAATCTGAAGCACTTGGCAGATGACGTGAAATTGTACGGCGCTTTGGACGAATTTAGTGCATTCCGATTCGAAAATTGTATCGGCGTAATATCTAAGTTGGTTAAAAAAGGTGAGCTACCATTGCAGCAAATTCACCGAAGATTGGTAGAAACCCAAAAATTGTCGAAATTACCGGAAAAAAAATTGACAGTGTGACATTGAGTAGACCTCATACATACGGTACTGTTCCTCGAGGGTGCCGGATCACGAAACAGTATCGATCTTTGGAAAAAGATATGTTGTCAAGCAGGATAGACGATCAAAAGAACAACTGTTTGCTCTTACGCGATGGCACAGTAGTTGAGGCCGTCAATTTTGCGAGTCTCAGGTGCGCTTCACGTGAAGCGCGCCTTATTGGTAGGAAGTTCGTTCCGTTGTCAAGTTTGCATGTCACCCCTATCGAATCTTCCAATTTTTGTATAAACATTGTAAAAAAAACAAATGAAATTCTGTCATGGCCGTGTGCAGACATCGTAGGTAAAATGATAAAACTGCCATATAAAGAAAATAAATTTGCAGTTTTTCCGATTCTTCATACTACGGTCAATTCTACTTAAAAGTCAGGTTTATAATTCAATGACGTTATATGTACAATAATGTATACGTATGGGAAAAAGCATGTTATACATGTGATTTTTTGATATTGACGGTTAACGGTATGTCTGAATAAACAGTTTTGAAACAAGAGTCATATTTCATATTATATACCTGCAATTATCTTTCCTAAATTTTGAAAAGTTTATTGTGCATAAAATATCTACGGTGACATATTCCAGCAATGTTTCAAAAATAGTAAATATGAAATATGTCACTTTCATTTCAAAAGATATATTTCATTTGTTATGATTTTTAAACGTTTCATTTAAAATATTTCAGAAGTATTTCAGAAAAATTTCTACTGATACATAACAAACTACATATCCCAGAAATATTTCACAGACATTTCAAATGGAATTACGTGAATTAAGGATATATTAATAATTATTCATTCGCTCCGTTTTTTGTAGTAAATATTAATATAATTGATCTCTAGGAGCCATTAATAAGTCAGTATCTTGATCATTATTTTTCTCTTTATTTCTTCAAGCTTTCGACCTAATAATTTTCGGTCCTCTTCAGGAAACTAAGTATAAATATAAAGTATCAACTCATTTTTACATAAATAAATATTAATAAAATCAGATTTTCACACTTACATTTCTCATTTTTGTAATGCTTTCCTTATCTAAATTGATTTGTCAATTACGTCACGATATTCAATGTCTTTTTAGTCCCCAAGTCATTTTTTCTTCATTCTCTATTATTTTTTACAAAATGTGTCCCTTATTAATTGTGTGCTTTGTCTTTGGGGGATGAAACGTGACTGATCAAGGAATTTCAAAAGTCTCCATAATCAAACTCAAACCAGAACAGATAAGATCAAATAAAAATAAAAATCGAGTGGCCAAAAAATCAATCCTAGTTAATTGAAATGTTTTAATATCTTATTTTCTTCAATAATTTGTCATAATTAGCATTAAATTTTATAGCATCCGTCTGTTTATGATTATTATTATTTCTTGTTTTATTATAGATCATCTCTGCTATTTGTCTTTTTTTTGATAATTCTTTTTAAAATTCAAAATCTTCGTGTAATTCCAATCAAAATTGTGATTATTTTTTATGCGATGTTCAGTTACTACATTGTGTGTTGAAGCCATATGTCTAATGTTATTCTCGTGTTCTTTGATTCTTGTTTTTAATTTCCTTTTGGTTTCCCCAATATAAACAGAGTCGCAATCCTTACATTTTAGTTCGTATACTAAGCCCTGTTTATCGTCCATTGCAAGTTCATCTTTTCCTTTCTTTATGATTCTAGTGTTGACTTTGTTCCGAGTTCTGAAAACTGTTTTTATCCCATATTTCTTGTTGATTTTAAAAAAAGTGCTTGGTAAGTTATTTATGTACGGTAATAATATAAAATCGCTTTTTCCTTCAAATTTATGTCCTCTCTTCAATTCATCATTAAATTTTATACTATTTAGTCGTTTTTTTACTTGTTTATTAATTCTCACTTCAGGGTAGTCACTATGTTTCAAAATATTTCTAACAATATCAAGATTTTTCTTATGAAAGACCGAATGAAAAGACAAGTTTATTGCTTTATCTACTAAATTATATATTATCTGTATTTTTTGAGAGAATGGGTGATTAGATGAAAAATTCAGAGTTTTGTCAGACGCAGTGATTTCTTTATGCCAATCAAATTTTAAATTAATACCATCACGTATGATTTTCAATTCCAAAAAGTTTATGTTATTTTCGTTTTTAATTTCATGAGTCAGTTGAATCCTGTTGTGATGAGAATTAAAAATCTTTAAGTAACTATTTATTTTATCTTCAGGAATGGCTGTTAATATATCATATCATCTACAAATCTTACATAAAAGATCGGTTTACAATCTAAATTATTTATACATTTTTCTTCTAAATCCTGCATTACTAAATCAGCAACGATTGGAAAAATAGGACTACCCATTGGAGTGCCATAAATTTGTTCATAAAATTGATTTCTGAAACTAAAACTAGTTGATTTCAATAAAAACGATATACATCTTAACAATTCACTTTTAGGTATGAGTTTCACTGAATCCGATAAAATTTCATATCTTTTTTCCACTGCATTTAAAACCAGTTCCATCGGAACATTGGTGTATAAAGACTTAACATCAAAACAAACAAGTTGATAATTTAAAGGTATCATCAAATTCTCTAATTTTTGTTTCAGTAAAAAACTATTTTTTATATAACTGTTTGCTGTACCAAAATTATAGCTTAAAAGATTTTGTACAAATTTCGCTAAAAAATAAGTTGGACTGTCAATGGACGATATTATTAATCAGAGTGGATTGTTAACCTTGTGTATCTTTGGAAGACCATAAGCTCTAGGAAGATTACCTTCTGTTTCTAGTAGTTGAAAATAAGTTTCTTTCTTTATGTATTCCTTTTTTAACCAATCTTTCAATATCTCATTATTAGTTGTTATAATTTTGTTCAAAGGATTCTTGTCTATTTTTTTATATGTAGTTTCATCATTTAATTGAGAATTCATTTTTTCTTCGTAATCTGATTTAATTATCATTACTATTTTTCCTCCTTTATCTTCTCTGGTCACTTATATTTTATCATTCCTCTTGAAAAAATCTTGTGTCAATTTTATATTATTAACAATTATTCTATCTTTAATGAAACAATGGTTCTTTTTGTTAAAATTCCTAAGTAAAGATTGTACGACATCATTTCTAAAATCATTTCTTAAGTCTTCATCAATCTTATATATGTTACTTTTAATGTCCTTGATAATTTCAATGTAAGGAATTCTCTTGTTATTATGATATGTCGCATTGTATTTTTCTCCCAAATACAAGGTATGAGACACATAGTCAGGAATTTCAATATTTGTCAAGTTTATTATGGATTCTGAAATTTGTCGATTATGTCCCTTTATATTATCCCAATTGTTATTTCGCATCATTATTCTGTGAAATTTCGATTTCTTTCTCTTTCGAATCCATTCTCTCAAAAAATACAGATAATATTTAATTTAGTAGATAAAGCAATAAAATTGTCTGATTCGGTCTTTCATAAGAAAAATCTTGATATTGTTAGAAATATTTTGAAACATAGTGACTACTCTGAAGTGAGAATTAATAAACAAGTAAAAAAACGACTGAATAGTATAAAATTTAATGATGAATTGAAGAGAGGACATAAATTTGAAGGAAAAAGCGATTTTATATTATTACCGTACATAAATAACTTATCAAGCACTTTTTTTAAAATCAACAAGAAATATGGGATAAAAACAGTTTTCAGAACTCGGAACAAAGTCAACACTAGAATCATAAAGAAAGGAAAAGATGAACTTGCAATGGACGATAAACAGGGCTTAGTATACGAACTAAAATGTAAGGATTGCGACTCTGTTTATATTGGGGAAACCAAAAGGAAATTAAAAACAAGAATCAAAGAACACGAGAATAACATTAGACATATGGCTTCAACACACAATGTAGTAACTGAACATCGCCTAAAAAATAATCACAATTTTGATTGGAATTACACGAAGATTTTGAATTTTAAAAAGAATTATCAAAAAAAAAGACAAATAGCAGAGATGATATATAATAAAACAAGAAATAATAATAATCATAAACAGACGGATACTATAAAATTAAATGCTAATTATGACAAATTATTGAAGAAAATAAGATATTAAAACATTTCAATTAACTAGGATTGATTTTTTGGCCACTCGATTTTTATTTTTATTTGATCTTATCTGTTCTGGTTTGAGTTTGATTATGGAGACTTTTGAAATTCCTTGATCAGTCACGTTTCATCCCCCAAAGACAAAGCACACAATTAATAAGGGACACATTTTGTAAAAAATAATAGAGAATGAAGAAAAAATGACTTCGGGACTAAAAAGACATTGAATATCGTGACGTAATTGACAAACCAATTTAGATAAAGAAAGCATTACAAAAATGAGAAATGTAAGTGTGAAAATCTGATTTTATTAATATTTATTTATGTAAAAATGAATTGATACTTTATATTTATACTTAGTTTCCTGAAGAGGACCGAAAATTATTAGGTCGAAAGCTTGAAGAAATAAAGAGAAAAATAATGATCAAGATACTGACTTATAAATGGCTCCTAGAGATCAATTATATTAATATTTCAAATGGAATATTTCACGTGAAACATCCCTGACACATAACGCATATAATTTAAAATATTACATGCCGAGTGGGTATACATCAAGTGCAAATCCATACACTAGTTTGTTAAATTTAATTAACACAGATGCAAATTTTGTTTGATCTATAAAAAAAATCTTGGTGTTTCGTAAAATTACTACTTTTTACTCAGCTAAACATTCTTCTTAAAAAGTATGTAGTATTTTTACACGAGGTGTAGTTGTCACAACTGTAGTACTTTTACTAGTTCGTAAATAGTATTTGAACTTCTATTTATAAAATTACTACTAACAACGTAAAAATACTATAAACTTCGACTACTACACCGAATAAAAATACTACCTTTTAAATAGGTCCCACTTTCAGCTACGTGAATAGAAATACTTATTACTACTTTAAGTGTACGTTAACTTTACGAATGATTTTCTGCAGTGTCCTTTCATGCATTGAAGTGAATTGAATTTCAGCATAGTGTGTGCGACTAGGATTCAATATACGACTTCAGCATGTTACATAAAATCTCTATGGATTTTTTTCGTTACAAAAGTTAAAGACTTGAGCATACCATTAATTATTTTCATATAACCTTAATATATGAAAGTTTATTAAAATTATTAGCATTCTTAACATCTCATATGTTCCAAGACTCCCAAGTAGTTCCCAGGGAGGTTCCGAAGCTCTTGGGACGTATGGAAGTGTATTCTTAAATAATTTTGGCCTAATTATATACCTTTCTAAAACGGGAAGCAACAAAACTTCTCTCCCCGTCGAAAAAATACATTTGGAATTTCAATTTGAACTACGAAGGCATTTCTCGGGCATTTCATGATCTACATTGCAGTAAAAGTTGGCCATTATATATTTTTAAATAATAATTAAAAAAAAAAAAATTATCCATCCAAGCGGGATCGAACCAGCGTTCCTACTTTGTCAGAATGGTTCGAAAGCGCGTGTCCAAACCACTTGACTACCGAGGCTTCTTACAATAATCTTGAAGCAAAGCAAAGTTGCACTTAAAACACTGAAAGATATTTCTGGTAGTTCGGCGGTTTTTACACACATATACAAAGTGTAATTTAAACCACGTAGGATAATTTGTCTGCTTTTTTTCCGGATTTTTCTAGGACAGAAAGTCCTGTGATTTTTTTTTTCCAAAACTCAAAATCAGAAAAGATATTCAAGTTTTTCCATTCAAGAAATGTGATTGGTTAAAACTTCTATCTTGATTATTATTTTTTTTTCAGTTTGAAGTTTAAGGAAAATGGAAAAGGACTTCTTCACCCCGAAAAATATGAAAAAATGTTGGTAAATTTTGGTCTGTGGCTTTCATCCCAACTCATCGGAGGAGCGCATTTATTGGCTAAATTTCACTCAAATATCTTTTTCAATTTTGGGTTTTATAAAAAGTGGCAGGGGACTTTTAGTCTTAGAAAAATCTGAAAAAAATCAGGCAATTAATCCTCTATCGTTTAAATTACACCCTGTGTATGTGTTATAACTGTCGAACTGACAGAATATCTTTCAGTGTTTCGAGTTTAAGTTTCTTTCGTTTCAAGAGCATTATAAGAAGCCTCGATAGCCGAGTGATCTGGAATTTTCGCTTTGGCACTATTCTGACAAAGTAGGAACGCTGGTTCGATTCCGCTTGGATGGGGAATTTTTTTTAAAGTTATTATCTTAAAATCTATAATAGATAACTTTTACTGTAGATCGTGAAATACCTACGAAGTTCGAAAATTACATTCCCAATGGATTTTACCATTGTTTTCAAACCCGCCAAGTTTCCAATTGGAAAACCAACTGGAAAATCCAATTCGATTTTTTCGACAGGGCTGTATTCACTGATGAAAAATGTTACAAAAATATCTAAATAATTCGAAATATGAAAAATTGTGCACACTTTCAATCAGTATACCATTTCTTCATGAACAGAAAAGTTTTTAGAACATTTTGCTTGTAGGTATGAAACTTGTTTAACTGACGACGTTAAAAATTTCAAACATTATACATAGATAGAAATAAAACCAGCACCTTTTTTTATAACGTTTATTTTCAAATAACAACGACCTCGTAGAAATAACTTGTACAATTAGATCTTGTAGAGTTGTACAGCGTGTTTTTTTTTTTTTTTTTTTTTTTTTTTTATTCACAACTACAAATCATTTAAAATGTAATAATTGCGCCATTACTGAAGGTTTGTAGACCTTGAGCATGAAGGGAAAAAGTGTTTTCAATTAATATCGTCGCATGTCTGCACTGTACTTCGGCTTTTTATCTATTACAATGAAGTTCCGTAATTGAGTGCAAATTAATCTGACGGGATTCGAACCACACACCCGGTGCTCATAAATGTGCTGGTGGTGATTCTTTCCTGATTTTTATTGTGCGCTTTATTCATCAAGTATATTTAGTATTTTTTAATATTTCTATTATTTATTTGACTTATTAGTTACTGATATAACTACATGGCATCTATTCAGTACCTTTGAAGAGATTTCGTCGCTTCATTAATGACACTAAAAATCATTATCAATCTTACCATATTCTGTATACTTTCTCTGAAACAAAGTTTTATTATGGGCATCACCGTATTTTACGCTGGTGGCTGTATAAATAATGATATGCTGCTTCTTTTTTTAGAAAGTAGCAGTTGTAAGAGGACAAACCCAAGACTTGAATTTTACGGCACACAGAGCTCTTATAATTGCTAATAGATCATGAAAAGTTGGTCCCTATTTGCGAAAGAATTTAATTTGTTCATTAAACATAAAATCGTTCTCCATTACAAACATCATGTGCTTTTTAGGAATTGAAAAAATGTTACTTGTGAACAACGTATTTTTGTTTCTCTTTATTTTCATTCAAATAAACCAAATAAACTACTTCTGCGGCAGGTTGTGCCCCATTGGATTACCAGTCATGAGGTATCGAGGGAAATCTCCTCAAATTTCCTGTTCTCACCACTTTTAGAAAAACTTCCCTCATTTGTTCCGGCATACCAGTATATTTCGTAGTAGACGGATCACCACCCAAAGCAATCGTTGCTGCATAAGCAACAGAAAACAAACCACAACTTACGCCGTCTTTTTGCTTCTGTCATTGTGGAAAAGTTATGTTTTCTGCACGAACAGAAGGGAAACGAGCTTCAATATACCTCTTCTCTTTTTCCGGTAAATTTTGATAGGTCCATGTATACGCGGTGTCATATACACGGAGTGTTGAATTGACATAATACAAGCAGCGCCAATGACCGTTATAATTACCCCCAACAATCTGTAGAGAGTGCATTCCTTTGAACGGATCTACACAATCAAGAGCCTCTGCGTTGTACGAAACGCTTTGAGTCACAAATGTTGTAGAATTTTCGAGAATTCGCATGAAACGGTCAATTGAACCACTAATGATTTGACCCAATCCACTGATATTTGCTTTTACATCAAGCAAATTGTCCAAAACCAGCAGATTGAGTCTCGTGGTTGCTTTTTCTGCTTCGGTTTTCGGACCAGCTTCAAAAACTCCTGTGATTTCACAATCTGAATCTTCTTCGGTTGCTGCCTTGGTCGTTTTGGAAGTTTTTGCTTTCACGGCTTTGGCAGTCGCTCCTTTTCTCTTTGTTACCGTCTTGTATGCATTCTCAGCTTTCTGTTCGAAGAACTTTTTCTGGGCTTCTAAAACGCTTGGTGGTTCTTTTGGACTCTTTCCTTTGGCTATTTGACTGTCCAAAATTTCAGGCAACAATGATTCCTCGTAAAATTGCAGCAACTTTGGTTCAATGTAATTGTTCCGGAATTCCTCGTTTCTTTGTACAGTTATGTACTTCAGGTCTTTTTCAGTCCAAATTGCGAAAACACAATATTTTCTTTTGCTGCACTCCATCTGTCCCTGGATTTGAAAATGGTACTTATGCATCTGTCGCATTTCAGTAGGCTTCGAAGCAGCGAAAATACTTCTTACGATACTCAGCTTCTCCATTGCCTCATCAACGGTCATATCTTTGCCTGCATAAGGACGCTTGATTTCAACGATCCTATCATCTTCGATGAGACCATCAGGCGTGGCACCCAAGAAATGGTGTTTTTCGTGAATGAAAAAACCACTTGCTCCAATTCGTTTCCCAAGCTTTTCTGCCAATTGTTGCAAAGCTTTTGGTTCATTATCTCTGCCATGTTTTATGGCCTCCAAATGGGATATATCACTTGGAAATAAAATTTGACGAACCAAATTTCCTCTCGAGGTTGTCGCTCTCATGTTGCAAATTTCTCCGAATCGCGACGCGGTTATCATGTCCATGCGCGCTTCTTTCCATTCATCGCAATGACTTTGTTCTTTGGTGCGCTCTTCGATTTCGATTCTCATCGCGGCTTTCTCAGCCATTTTGCTTTCGTGTTCTTAGCGGCGTATCTTTACCATAGAACTTCTGGGTCTAGGTCAACTGTTTCAGCCTTCATGCCGTAATATTTATCTGTACCACGGCGAATTTGCAAAGTACATCGACCATGGATTGCGCGATGTTCTCTCGTATTCTTCACTTTTTGAGCTCGTTCTTTCATGATGTTTGCCAAAACTGAAGGCTCATTTCTTCCCATGAACCTAAACAAGTAGTACGCGCTTTCTTATTGAAAGTCACGACGGCAACCCATACGTTTGCATCGTACAAGCCCCTTCTGGCGTGAAAAACTCTTTTGGCTCCAATTGTTTTCACAACAATGGCATTAAAATGTTCACTTATATTGCTCGTCTGTCCCAAAATAAGACTGCCAGCGTGAACACTTATATCTCGGCATGCTTGTTCAATTTCGCGCCAGAAACCGTGCGCTTCAAAGGCACAACATAGTTTGGTTCATCTTTTATTTTGCCGGAACATATTATGCCCCGCTCTGCACATCGTGCATGCTCGTTGAAGACATGGCTGGGCACATTCATGGTGTCTCGAACAAGTTCTACTGCTTTCTGCTTTGGAGGCAATGCTTCGGCTCTGCGACGTTCTGTAGCCTGATATATCTCTTGGCGCAATCGAAAAGCGTTCTCCGCAACTTTTCTCCGAGCACGAATAAATCCTTTCGGCGCGTTACCACGACCGTGAGTTTTCTTTGTGACGTGAAGTATTTTTTTACTGAAGCATCGACCGAGATGAGCTGAGCATTGAATTTTTTTGGTACAACGCCATATTTCTTGTAAACATTGCTCTCTCGGATAACTTTTTCTGTATTACTGTCGTTATCTCCAGTGTAAGTCAAGAACATAATTTTATGTTTCTCAACGCTTTCTTGAAAACATTCGAGTATAGCGTGACTCTCCATTCCGGTAGAGTTTGCGTTGCGAGGGTAATTTTTGAAGCAAACATGCTTTTGAGGTTCAGCTTTGCCCTCTCGAAGTGCTTTCTCACAAATAATGCAATACTGATTGCGAACTTTGCAGGACAGAACTTTGGATGTGTCAACAGCAATTATCGCTGCACATCCACATTTCGAATTTAAATTGGTGCCGTACGATCGTTTGCCCCAAGCACCATCTCCGCAAACATCAACGCAGTCAATGTCTTCAATGACTTTACCTTTCGCAATGGCCATTTCGCGCACTTCTGCGCCTGCGGCAATCATGCTGTTATCAGCCGCTTGGCGAATGGGATCGTTCAATTGAGCTACCTTCTTTTCAAACGAGTTCCCGCTCATGAACTTCAAGTTCAATGTGCCACACCACTCTTCAATATTCTGAAAGCCAATCCCTGTAAAGACACAACCAACTGCAGCTGCAAGGTTGATATTCATCACAGACGGATCATTTGGCTCAGACCAAAAGTTGTGTTCAAACTTGCATTTTTGGCACTTGATATAGAAAAACGATTTGAGCCCATTGTTGAGAACATCGGTCAGTTGTAAATTAATCACACACAGTCAGATGTTCTTCCATGCATTACAACCGCGGTCAGAATTTTTTTAAAAACGTGGGACATATTTACTATGAAATTCATGTTTGAAAAAAAACATGCTTTTTCTTTTTCTTTCGCAGCCTGATCATTGTCACCACTTTCGTGTCTTTTAATTTCTGACTGACACGCATTGTCACTCGTTTTCGCATGCAATTTCTCTGTGTCCAATGATACAGGCATGGAATTTTCTGCTTCAGAAAGTTCCTTTATATTCTGGTCATGAACGTTATGCGATTGTTCATGACCTTGGGGAAGATTTGAATCTTCAGAGATTCTACATCCAACATGAAACTCCCCAAACTTTGTAGTGACGTCATTGCTGACGTCACTAATCTCGTGTATCAAGTTACTACTCTGTACAATGAAGTTTTCACTTCGAGCGACATGCATTTGCTCCTGTACAGAATATAGCAAACCGTTATCAATGAATGTATCATTCTGGTGGCAAACATGCTTTTCCAGTGAAACATCTACGTAACGGTTGCTTGGCGTACCAAGTTTCTCAAGACTTTCGAGTGCACAACTCGAAAATGCTTCACTTTCAGAATAAATCTGAAAGTCAGGACTGTCTAAGACACAATGGACTTCGCTGTAGCCATATGACTCTCCTCTAAATTCGTGCAAAGGAGAGAAACGATCGAAGTCGTTTTCACTTTTAAGTAAAGAAGTATTTACTGATGAAGATGAAACTTTGTTACTTACTGATTCCGTGTCTTGTGAACTTATGTTCGAGACATCGGCATTCTGCAACTTTTTCTTCTTCAGTTCTTGGCGCCTGCAACATTGTTCAAAAGAATTAATTAATTATCTCAGTGTAACCGTACCGCGGAATACATAGCAAAAAGTCAGCTACTAAGAACCTCAAATTTGTTAAGATGAAACGCGAGAGAAAGCTTCGAGAGCAGAAACGAGCTCTGCTGTGCAAAAGTTAAAACGCACTTCGAACCGGAAAACTAAATAGATTGAATCTCAATTTTTTCCAAGTTTTCACTAGCATTACAATGCACAAATTTCAAATAGTTTTCTGAAATTTTAAAACTTATTTTAGAGCGACATGACTTTAACATTTCAAAAGAATAGAAAGTTTTGGATTTTCCATGACATTTAAATTCTTATATTTACTTAGTATCCAGGAGTGACAGTACACCGAAACCTCACTTACATCCACTCTTTCTTTCTCACTCTACTTCTAGTTATATCCAAAAAATATATTGAAATCGAATATATAACTAAGAGTAGAATGAGAAAGGAAGAGTGGATATAAACGAGGTTTCAGTGTACCACCGTCGCGAAGGTTGGGTCGCATCGCTTCCTCGCCCTCCCACCACGCCTACACCTTGTAACTCTTACTCGCTCAAACACAGTTGTTTTTTCGCTCGCTTGTTTTTGACTCTGACGACTCCAAGGACGAGCCAAAATTTTCTGTTACTAATGAGCCGCAAAATTGGGCCAGGGTTTTAAATTCATTTCTCTCGCCGAGATTTTCGGTTTTCGAGTATTTTTTCCTTAGGCACCAAAATGAATACGATGGTGTGTGGTAATGAACTGATTTCAGAAAAAATTTTCTTGTTTGTTTTGCCTTATTATTACGCAAAAAAGAAAGTGCTTCTGATCAGTAACGCGGTTACTTAAAATTGATCTCGGGGTGAAAAATACGAAAAAGAAGTAACTGCTTACTTGTTTTCAGTAACTAAACGTTTGGAAAAAGGAATTATTACTTTTTTTAAGTAATATATTACTTGTTTTGAACCTCTCGTTACTCGATCACAGTAATAAATTACTTCTTTTTCGTATTTTTCACCCCGAGATTAATTTTAAGCAACTCGTTACTGATTGGATGTACTTTCTTTTTTGAGTGTGAACAATTTTTATTGATGCAATAAAACTCGTCGTATTGTCGGTCTCTCTGTCTTTGTCGCCTGCCGTATTGTCACTTTACAAAACCGGTTTGGCAATGGGACAATACGACAGGCGACAAAGACAGAGAGAGTGACAATACGACGAGTTGTACTGTACATAAATTTTTACTGTTTGAAAAAGAATCTGTATTCTCACGGAAAATAAATTTTTTATTCAGTATGAATATATATTTTTGCATTTAATTTAGATGCATGGATATTTGAATTTTTCACCGTGTCATTCATGACAAAATTTCTTGGAAAATATGGAATCACAAAACTGAAGATTGAAATTTGTGGAAAGTAAACTTACTCTTCGAACTTCCTCAGAATGTATAATTATTGAGTGACATGAGCAGTCCATATCAAGTGTTCCCACCTGAATAATTTATTGCCTCAGATTTTGATGAAACTGAGTACAATTGTTTTCTCAGTTAGGTACATTAATAATGCAAAAAGAGGGAAGTTAATATGCACGGGTTGCTGTTATTTAGAGGCTCAAAGTTTCGCTCTTTTATCTGTACGTCTACTTTCATTTAAGGGGGTGTTCCTCTGAACCGGATTCAAAAAATCAATTTTTTTTTTTCATTTTGTCATAGGTAATACATGTAAGAATGTTATGTTAAAAGGATTTGGCCGAATGCGTGACGGAAAACGTGTTTTGGGAAAGTTTTGTCACGCTCCGCAGGGACTTCACACGGCGCGCCCCTTACAACCTGGCGCGCCGAAGTAATCTTTTAGTTTCGTTTTCACCGCGATCACGTGCATTTATCAAAACGAATTGTTGTGCTCTATATAGTGTTTTTGCTCGTTATTTACCACTCCAGTCATGGATAGAAAGGGTACTCGAGGGTGTAGAAAAAGTGCTTATCGGAAGGGGGCAGTTAGCGGTCGAGCGAAGAATTTTTCCAAAAAAGAGGATTCACCTAAATATGCCAGTACATCAGCCCAGAAAATTCGAAGCGCAGAAAAGAATGAGTATAAAGTCGACGAAAATCTGAGCTACAGTTTTATCAATTTTTTTGTCGTGTTTACAACACTTGCGACACATGTAGTTTGCAAAGACTGTCATGGACGCGTAACATTTGAGCGAAAAAATGAGAAAGGAATCGCTTTCCAAGTGTGCATGAAGTGCGAAAAGTGCGGTAGTGAAGTGTTGGTCGATTTGTCCCTGCGAATAGCACGTACTTTTGAAATTAACCGTCGTATTGTGCTCATTATGCGTCTCGTCGGTATTGGACTTGGAGAACTTAATTTGTTTTGTGGTTTGATGGATATAAGCAAAGGTTTTTCGCGTACTTTGTATTACGCTTGCTTGGAAAAAATTTATCGTGCATCGTCTACGGTTTACAATTTGTCAGAGAAAGAGCTAAGTAACTTCAAAAACTTGACTGTGTCCGGTGACGGGACGTGGAAGAAGAGAGGATTTAGTTCGCTGTTTGGGGCTGCATCTTTGATTGGAAAACACACGCGCGAAGTTCTGGACTCTATCTGCAAAAGTAAATTATGCCAAGCGTGTAGTGCGAAAGAAAGTTTGAAAAATGAGGATATTGACGCTTATAATGAGTGGTTTGAATCGCATGCTGAAAGCTGTACCATTAATCACGAAGGAAGCTCTGGAAAGATGGAGGTCGATGGGATAGTTGAAATGTTTTCAAGGTCCATGGAAAAGTATGGTGTCCGTTACACGACATATGTAGGGGACGGTGACTCTAAGACTTTCAAAGGGATTGTAGACCTGAATCCCTGCGGTGACGAGTTCATTGTGAGGAAAAGCGAGTGCGTCGGCCACGTCGAAAAGGGAATAGGAACTCGGCTTCGCAACGTGAAGAAAAATAATAGAAAAGTCGGAGGTAAAGGTGTTGGGAAGTTGACCGGCAATGCAATCGGACAATTGACTCGATACTACGGACTGGCCATTCGAAGAAATTCGGACTCGATTGAGGAAATGAGAAAAGCAGTTTGGGCCACGTTTCTTCATAAAATTTCAACCGATGAAGAGCCGCAGCATGAAAATTGTCCTGAAGGCGAAGACAGTTGGTGCGCGTGGCGGAGGGCAGAAGCAGACGATTCCCTACATTCTTTTCATCACGACTATTCACCTTTTTCCGCGGAGGTGCAGGAAGTCATCAGGCCAATCTATGAAGCCCTTTCTGCTGACGAATTGCTATCCCGCTGTTTGGGTGCAGAAACGCAAAACAGCAATGAATCGTTGAATTCGTTGATTTGGACTTTTGCCCCAAAGCAACTTCATTCGGGGATCAAAGTCATTGAAGTGGCCAATTTCTTGGCAGTGTGCATTTTCAACGATGGATTTTCTGCAATTTTGAAAATAGTGCGCGAGATGGGAGTGAAGATAGGAAAGACCGCTGAAATGTTCGCCAATGAACGGGACCAATGCCGGATCATCCGATCAGAGGGGCGCATGAGCGATCTCGCGAAAAAGGCCAGAATCGAAAGGAGGCAGAGTGATGCTGAGAAGAACGAATTTGCAGAGAAAGAGGAGGGTGTTCTTTATGGACCTGGAATTGCTGATTGAATTGTAAGTAAAACGCTACCAAAAAAATTGTTTTGATGTACTTGATGTCAATTTTTTTGATAACGAAAAAAATTTTTTTTCATTGATAATAATCAGCTGTAAAAACTATGAAAAGCATACGAATCACGCAAAAAGTCAAATTTACACTTGTTTTTTCATTAAAATTGTTTAAACAAACGAGAATTGCGAATCTGAATACAGATTCGTTATCAGAAGCCATAAAAACCATGAAAAGCCTATGTATAGTGCCAATTTCGTAATTTTTATGAATAATTTATTTAAACAAATAGAGTCAACACAAAAATTTTGCAAAACTGTTGCAAAATTCGTAACGATTAATCCAAAAACTATAAAGGATGTATTACTTGTTTGTATTACAATCACTTTTTCAGAATTACCTTGGACTCAATACACAAATTTGTTATTTAAGTCAATTGCAATTTCCCGACATTCATTCTACTTTGCTATATGATTTTTTAATACATATTAAAAATAGAATACATTAGTGTCATTTTATATCAGTCTCTCAAGTCCGTGAGCAATTTTTCCACATGAAATCCTGCGGCAAACATTTTTTACTGTAGAATTTTTTACGTTTTTGGTTACAAATGCCGCTATATTTAATTAACAAGTGAGTAAATAAGTATTCTGACCCCGGAATCTTGTAGAGCGACCTTTAAAACATAAATACACTAGGATTCAAAGATGCACGACTAGTTTTACTCCATCAATTACGTCAAGAAAGTTCAACTCCATTCATTCCTTTTTCTCATAGAAAACGTACATTTTCTTCAAATGCGTTTATCTCAGAACTACTATTTCCAAACATGTTCACACGATTTCTCGGGCACCAGTGGACGGATTTTGATAAACTTTTTTTTAAAATGTGTGAAATCGTACTCGCTATCGTTGTAGCAGAGCTTTTTCTTCTATTGTTTATAACAAATTATTTATAAATTTTGTAAAATGAAAAAAATAGTCAAAAAAAGACTTTTTTTCCCATAGCCCGCCATTTTGAAAATTTTCGTGATAAAAAAAAAACTCTTCTACAACCGTAGTCACACTTCCTTAGATTAAGAAAATTTATTCCTTTTGTGTTTCAGATCAGCCATTCCCATTAAATCGTGTGAACATCTAGTACACCTCATTACGAAAGGTCTCCATTCAATAGGATGCAGTGGCCAAAGGGAACAACTTTTCAAAACAAATTTTTCTGCTTTTTTTAGTTTAAGGACGAAGAAAACTATTGAAAAAAACCGCATAAAAAAAATGAATACTTTTCTTGTAATAAAATTCCAAAAAACGCTCCTAAAAACGGCCAATTCAGAGGAACACCCCCTTAACTAGAAATCTGGCGGATGTTTGAATGAAAAATATAACACCATTGTGACTAGTAGTATTTTTTCCGCTCTTTTCAAAAAAAAATATATTGAAAATTTAAAATCATCATTTCTGTTAATTTTTCCGAATTTTATTATTTATTTTATGTTATCTTCAAATACGACATTTAACAAAAATTTTTTTTGTTTAAATAAAAGTTCATATTATTCTCTAAAAAAAGTGGTATACTATTTTGAGGGAAAACTTAAATTTATGTATTTTTTCGTGGGTTGAAACTGACGCGTTTGTGCGTCAGTTTCAAGCCACGCCGCGGCTGATTACTTACCATACTCGACGCGCAAACACGTCAGTTTCAACCCACGAAAAAACACATAAATTTAGGTTTGCCCACAAAACAGTATACAATTTTTTTCAGAGAAAAAATTTTTAAAAACTGTCGCATTTGAAGAAAACATTAAATAAATAATAAAATTCGAAAAAATTAACAAAAAATATTATTTTTAATTTTTTATATATTTTTTTTTTTTTTTTTTTTTTTTGAAAAGAGCGGAAAAAATATTATAAATAACAATAATGTTGTACTCAACTAATACAACAATTGTACTAAGCTTCATCAAAACTTGAGGCAACAAGTTTTTCAGGTGGGATCATTTGATATGGAATACCCCATTATCAAAAATCTTGTACGTAGTTCCATGTTCTAGTCAAATGTATGTGAAATGAAATGAAATGAAAAGTACCATAGCTGAAGTGGTGTATAAAAATAATGAGGGACAAGTTTTTCATTTATTTTATAAAACAATAATAATGTTTTTATTTTCCTTCACGTTTTTGACATCTTTCTTTAGCCTTCATTTTATATTACTTATTAAGTCTCGCCTTTTATTTAAGACAGCTTTATGTAGGCATCAGAAAGATCAAAAGAAAATGAAATACACTCGATCGCCGAGTGAACGAACAGCTTCATCTTTTTCTATTCTGATCCGTTAGCATTAGAAACGAAGGACAGAGAATGCTCGTTCACTCGGCGAACGAGTGTAGTACTATTTGTCTCCAAAAGTAATTTATAGACCTTTTATTTTTGATGTGATATAGCTCCAATTACTTTATTTTTACTTCCAAAGATTCAAGTGTTCAATTATGCAAAGTCGAAAATTTAATTCATGTTTTACAAGTCATAACTCAAAAACATTTTAGTTCTAGAATCTCAGTTGTTGAAATTAAAAAGAAAAAAATGTTAATGTGACTCGTAATCAATTTAGTTAGAAAATTTAGAATAACTAGAGGAAATCCAATAATATATAGTATTTCCCTTAAAATTACATATAAGCTACAACAAACAATTTTTTCGAAGTGCAATACACGACTGAGAAAAAGATTAAAAATAAATTAAAATTTGAAGTCGAAGATCATTCCGTAATAATTTATTATATAAAATTATTTCACAGTAAAATACTCGAAAAAATAATTGGCAAAAATAGAAAGTTAACTGTAAAACGGTCGCGATAACAAATTTTTGGGAGTGTGAAAATGTTAGTGCAGATTTAAGTAAGATTTTAAACTAACCAACTCAAGTTAGTAAAAGTCGATTTGCAGCAATTTTTCTTTTACAAAAATTTATAGAATCAACCACCAATTATTTGAAAAATTTTGTGTAGAATGAATACTTTATTCGACAATGTTTGGAAACGCGAATTTTGCACTGCCAAAGTGTGTGGAAAAGTAGCCTTTTTCACACGGCGTTCAATAAAGAAATAATTATTAATTTTCATACAATAATGATATGAATTCTGGGGAACTAAAAAATAAAGTTTGCAATTTCATATTTTTTAAGGAATTTTTTAAACAATGACTCGGTTAAATATTTAAATGTCAATGCATCAAAAATTTTTTGAAGCAGTAAAAAGTTATGTGTCAATGGAAATTGGTCTTTTAATATAATGAAGCCAAACAAAAAAAAATTTTATCTGGCACACATCGTTGTATTCTTCTTATTGGTAGCTAAGGAAAAAATACTCGAAAACCGAAAATCTCGACGATAGAAATGAATATATGGCTCATTAGTAACCGGAAATTTAGGCTCGTCAGAGTCGTCAGAGTCGAAGACGAGCGAGCGAAAAAATAAATGCGTTTGAGCGAGTTCAAGGCTCTACAGCCAATATTACTGAATTGAGGGTGTCCCTGCAAGAACCGCCGGAGCGCGCGGCCAGTAGGCAAAGGTGGGGGGTGACGTACGAAGAACGACACAAAAGAGAGAGCGGATTAATCTGCAGCGCAATAATAAACTCGTCGCATTTCAGTTAATAAATGATTGAATTGAGTTTATTTTTGCGTAGAAATGTTCTCCAGGCTTTAGCGCTTCTAACGAATATACATGATATAAGGCTTTAATTTTCTTTTGTCCTAAAATTAATGAGGCATGAGTTTTATGTTCAGAAATTGATTTTTCACTAATGAAATGGTCTAAGCGACCAATGTCATTTTTTAATGACTCATTTTTATAAATAATTTTCAATAATACAACATGATATTGAAGAAAATTAAAGTTTTAAACTTTTTATTCACAAAAATGGTTAAATATTTGTAAATAACAAACTGTTCCTCGGAAGAATATCAATGAATTATTGTGCGAACTCAAGATTGTATGTGACTATCCCGAACTGTGATTATGAAATAGTTTTTGTATGTGTATTTCTAAAAATGCATCGTCAACGGCCCAGCGGGCCCACTTGCTCCCCAAGCAAGCCTTGGTTACAAGCGCTTGCTTGAGATCACTGGCGTAGAAGTGGGGGGGGGGGGGGGTGTTTGAGGTCAACCCCCCCTCGAAATAATTTTTTTTAATTGTTCTGAATACATTTCAGAAAAATTTCCGCATTCGATGACCTTTTTTTTAGTTCAAACCCCCCCCCCCCCAAAAAAAAAAAATTTTCTTTTACGCCACTGCTTGAGACAACTTGTTCCGTCAAGTGCTAGATGTGAATCCGACTTCATTCGTGACGAAAGAAAGTCAATAAGACAATAAATGACTGACAGCGAGTTTCAGAATTTTTATGTCTCTTTTTCCTGCTTTTTCTGAAAATGAAGTGCTGTAATTTCGAAGCACAGAGTACAATCGATAAATTTTGTTTGATGAGTGTGTAGAAGTATCATTGCTAAAATAGATTGTGTGGACTATTAACGAAATTTCTACATTGTGCATAACATTTTTGTAACAATGTGCACAGAGGAGGAAAGAATAAAAATTGACTATCATTTTGACAGTGACAACTGTTGAATACAAATTCACATGCTCAAGTGTATGTATAGAAAACATGGGTATCCGTATCATATTGTGAGCGCAACAGAAAAGAGCTCGTTTCTCCTGATTTTCCCTAAATAATCTGACAACATACTGATACACTAATCCCTTGCTATAACGAGTGCTTCTTCTCTTTCTATTCTGATCTTATAGCATGAGAAATAAAGGACAGACAATGATCGTTATAGCAAGGGACTAGTGTAGTTCGAAATGCTGATAAATAGGAAAATTATTCTTACCGTTTTCGGTGCTTGAACTTCTTGGACAATGGTCTCGTTGCACGAGTTTTTTTATTATCTTTATTACCCATCACGTTACACGGACTATAAAATATTACTGCAATGTAATATATATTGCAGAAGAAATTTCTGACGCCTTTCTATGTAACTAGGGAGGATAGAAAACTCGACGAACCTTGATGAAAGGTCCAAAATAGCACAACAAGATTTTGAATGAACTTGTAACTGTTCAAAGTGATCAAAAGTGATACAAAGTACAAGTTGCAGTGTTGCTAGGTTTTGTGGAACGGCCCAAGTATACCTATATCTAAAAAAAATCCCAAGCCCCTTCCACTCGGATCGGTGCAAGATACAGTCCGATGCCTTCTCCGTAAAGTTGGAAAGAGAGAGCTACATTTTCCCCAATTTCTCCTTCACTAACGTTTGTGGGGCCGGTTTTTCGGCGTCATGAAGTTGCCTTGTCATTATTTGGGCAGCGATCCTATGATTCCAAAATCGAAATAATTGACGATTCTTTTTTTCTTTCACAAAATGATTTCTTTATTCATATATCTGTCGTGGAAAATAATTTGGCACCAGTTTCTGAAACTTGCATTGATAAACTTTCTTCTCGTTGACGATGATTTCGTGAATTAATGTGTACGATATACAGGGTGATTGAACATGACCTGATCACCCGGAAAATTTAAATTCCTTGTGAAATTCTAAGACAATATTTCCTTCGCCATATTGATGAAAAATCTAAATTGACAGAGAAAAGTTGACTGCAAAATTCTAGCGCTAGACCAATGACAGCGCGCCCGGCTCCCACCTGGTCCCACCAATCGAGATACTGGCACGTGCCGCGAACGATGGGTGGGACCAGGTGGAAGCAGCGGGCGGTGCCATTGGTCTAGCAATAGAATTTTGCAATCAACTTTTCTCCGTCAATTTAGATTTTTCATCAATCTAAATCTATCTAAATCTAAATTTTTCGGGTGATCAGGTCATGTTCAATCACCCTGTATATTTATGAATTGTTTCATTTTAACATTTAGCAATTCAAAAACTTTTAATCCTGAACAACTCTGAAAGTGGTACTCGAGAAATTAATGAACATAAATATCAGAAAATCATACAAACATTAAAAAAAGTTTTCAAGTTTTATGTGTACAGAATTCACATAACTACTAAGAATCTATACAAATACTTTAAAATCTCCAAAAATTTCAGAAGGATTAGAAAAATACGAGAAATAATAGAAATCTTTCAATGCGAAATAATTATGCAAACATAATTAACGTACTCCATTATTCAGAAGTTATCAATGGAAAATTTCAAGGTCAAAGTTAAAATAAATTATAATTTCTATAATTCTATAAATTAAGTAATATGCACAGCAATATGCAAGTCCTTCTCAGGACTAGAACTATTAATCGATCTTGCTTCGGCAACGTTTGTTTGTGGGGACAATTTTACATCTTCATAGATTTTCCGAATTTCATAAGTTTCGAGAATTTTTGTATTTATTTTAGCATTTAAGGCATTGTTGAGCGTGGCATCATACAGTTTGAGTAGTATCCAGTAGTATCAGTTACAATGAATACGTAGCTCCTATTGATTCCTACTGATTACTACTCGCATTCCTATTGTCACTTTCAATCACTACTATAGCTACTATTGATTCCTATTGGTCACTACTAGAATCCCTATTAATGACTTAAATGACTACTACTTGGATCCTATTGCAACATATTGGTATCCTACTTCCTACTACTGGTCACTACTTGGATACTACTAAGAAATTCAGTAGTAGCCAGTAGTGGACAGTAGGATTTTTTCGTAAGGGCTAGCGCCGTTTCTTTCTTTCTCACTACGTATTCAAGAGTGAGAAAGTCAGTAGCTCGCTTGTATTTTGTTTTGGTGAACTGTCAAAACAGTCCGAAATTTTGAAGCATTTCAAAGCGTTGTGTTGATAGAAAATGAGCCAAAATAATACTTTATCGTTTAGTATATAACCATTACGGGTAAATTTAATACTGAATAAACAGAGAATTAAACCAAAGGTAAAAGTGAGATCTAAATATGCTTTATCGTGATACGTGGAGTGGTGATCTAAAAAACGTTTTTAGAGTACGGATCACGACGCACTTGTACTACATTTACTGCTGTACAACAGAACATTGAAAAAACCTTGGGCAAAACAAGATGTTCAAGAGAATGCAAGATAATTTGCTGTCATTTAAATTGCCAAACGAGCGGTGGACTGTCGCTTTACTTCGAGATGTTTCTGAGGCATTTATAAGAATCGAAGACGATTTGAAAGCTTCATTGCTGGTTTCTTTTGATTCTAACGTGGATTCCAAGTTGTATCACCGCGGTAAATTGTTATCATGGATCACTTGGAATACTCCGGAAACTTTCAGAAATGTTGAGGAAATCCTCGAAACTTTGGATCGAATCTTTAACTAAAATACCTCAATTTATGAATAATGGTACCGGTGAGAATTGTCAACACAATTAATTGTGGTAAATGAAAATGTAAATGTAAATTTAAAATTATGCATTTACCGAGTAACCGTGATTTGTAAAATATCAATATAATCAATATATAAATATAAAATATTTATATATATATAAAAAAAAATCGCCAAATCTGTATGAAAAACTCCGTTTTTATAAATCTATTTTATAAAAATTTATAAAAAATTTTTATTTTAAAAAACTGTTTTTATAAAAAATATCGATTTTTATAAACACAGTTTAAAAAAAAATGTTTGTGAAAAAACGAAAGTTTATAAACTCTCAAATTTTATAAAAAAGTGAATTTCGAAATTTTTCAATTGCACGAGAATGTTTTTTAAACGCCCAGGATTTTAAAATACATAAGATTTTTATAAAACTGTGTTTATAAAAATCAATATTTTTTATAAAAACAGTCTTGTAAAACTTTCATGTTTTCTACAGTTACACCGATGATAATTGTCAACTTGATGGGTTGTAGCAGTGATCCATGAAACATTGACAATCATTTTTTAATACTCGCTGATATACAGGTTTATATTACAAATGATCAACTGTAAATATTTATGAAAAAATGTACTTTGAGAATCCTTTTTTTCTAATAAATTGTTACAATATTATAAGTTTTTTTAGCAAATTAGAACTTTCAAAAAGCATGTTCCACATTTTATAACTTGAAAATAGCACGACATGTTGACATAATATAATAATATTGAATAAAATATCCTTTTTTTTTTTATCTGAGTGTTTTTCCATACAATCAATCATGCAGCATTTTCAATTCTAAGCGAAAATCCAGTTCAAAACTTTCTTTCAGAAAATGACACAATACGATGTAAGAAATCGAAAATCGACCAACTAGCGTGAGACGGTTTTTTAAAGAAATCATTGTTTATTCACTCCAATAAATCTTTTTCAATTTATTATGCTTGCTTAAGAAATATTTTTTACAAGGTCACACTGTTACCTCTAATCGTAATACGTAAAATTTTTTTTGTATAATTTGTACATGAAAATAAATTGTCCGTAGAATCAAAGAACATCAAACTTTCAATTTTTTGGTGTCCAATTGGGGGTTTGTTTTGAGCAAAAGTAATTTTTTTTGTGGTTTCTTGGTAACCTTTGTAGCAAAATCGTTCAATTTTTCTCCTTTCGATTTGTTTAGCGACTCTGATTCCGTGCTGGGGTCCATATTTTGCTCATCTACAACAGCAGCACCGTTTTTGGAAGTTTTCACCAACTTTGACATTTTCCGATAATGTTGCTTTTTCTTTCGAGCTTCGTTGTAAACTCTGTTGTGCATTTTGCACAAAATTTTAGTTCTTGCGACAAGATAGTAGCTCACTATGCTCTTTGTAAGCTGTTTTTGATAGAGCGGGCATCCGACAAATGTCAATTTTTCCATGGAAACATTTTGAACGATGTGTTGGAAAGTGTAAATATTCATTTGTTCTTCTCCAATAGTTTGCAGGACGGCCATTTCCAGAGCGACAAGTAGATTCACCAGTCTGCCGGAAGGATATGTCAGAAAACCTTTGCTCATGTAATTGATCATGCTGTCTTTTTCAGAATTTCCTTCTTTTTTGGTCACCGATGCAATGCAATCATCACACTCAGTCCAAAGTTTGACTTTTCTTGCAACAAACCCCGAGAAGTATGACTGAGCGAATATATTCAAACGAACTACACGATAATCATGCTCATGGCGCACCCCACGACTTTCTGCGCGTTCTTCACCCCTTTCGATTAACTCATCCAGCATTTTGTTGAAATCAACAACATTTTCATGGGTTTTGGCTTGGTTCATTGTTAGTAGGGTTTCAAATATTTCGACCCCTTCCACATTAGAACCTTTTGGAGGTTTCACCAATGAGTAGAAACACAAAAATCTGTAGATTTGGATGAATAGTATGGGATCCGGTTTGTCATGCGATCTGCAACAGGCTCGTATCATACCAAAAAGCCCCTGCAAGTAGACATGCAAATAGTAGATTATATAGCAGAAGACCAAAAAAATTTGCAGTGTATGCTACATTACCTCGAGCGCATCCTGGTTCAATCGCGAAGTCATCAAGAACATGTAACGACATTGATTAGTCAGAAAAAACATTACTTCCAGAGTTGTGCGTAGCGTGACCTTCAAACCCGTTGCTGTGTTCGAAGGCATGAACTTATAATTCTTTTCCTTGCATTGCGTTTCCCAGTGATCCATATATGATATGAAACTGCTGATTGTCTGAAACAACAAGATGTTTGCTTTAATTCATCTCATTTATACTAGAAAATTATTGCATATTTGGTAATTTAATTAGATATTTCGTGATTCAATGTTGAATAGATGTTTTGATGAATATTTTAGATATTTTTCACATATTTTATTATTTTTCCTAATTTTGCGATCATAGCTGATAACTGTCATTGTCTTTTTTTAACGAATTCAAGGCACTGCGTGATGTCATGGCCGTTATCAGGGAATATACACGTTCAATGAACTTGGTAGTCGATTCGCAATCTTCCAAATCAGGATGTTGATTTGTGTATATTTTCATAGCAGATGACACTTACGGTGCAAACACCTTTGTAGGAGGGCAATGTTTATCTTACGTGAATAGGAGTTCGCTTGTTCAGTTAATGATTACTATTACCTCAACTGCTCGATTGACACGCATTTTTTGAAAAACTTTCGGGTCCAAATGATCGGGAGTCAGCTTGTGGGCAATCTTGAACCCCAAGTGGTTTGTGCCACCGTCACAAGCGAGTACTGCCTCGAAGTGTTTTTTAAACACCCCATCGGGGGTCTATGGAAAAATATGATATTTAAAAAAATGTTGAAAAAATATTTGCATCAGTGAAAAAAAAAAAATTAGAGATATATTTTACCATAATTTCTTGAGTAGACATTAGAAAGTTTCGCAAATTTTTCACAAGATGGGAAAAATCTGAACAGAACCAGAAACGTCGTGATCCAGTTGAAGATTCATCGTCGAAATCGGTTTCCTTTGCGCAAGGGTGTACGCAACTGCAGTCGTTGTCTTTGAGCCCAAATTTCTTTCACATATTCCTATTCCAATTAGCCCCGTCTGTAGTGACTACATCAACGAAGAATCCACTATTTTCTAATAAAATTGTGCACTTGGCGATAAGTTGAAATAAAATGTCGCCATTAGCTGCACCTTTGCTGAGGAAGGCACCCACACTTTGCACCCATCGACCTTGGAATGGTTGAAACAAGAACACCAGGGCGTGATCACCTCGACTTTTTTTTTGTTCTTCTGGAGTGTATTGGCCTAGGTCGGTGAACCCTAGAACCGTCATATTTTTTTGATCAAAGCAGATCCCCTCACTAATTTGCATCTCAGCTATGATGAGAGATCCTGGAAAAATGGAAAAAACCATTAAAAATTGTCGAAATTCACATTACGGAAAGCTCTTAGTAGAAATAATCGTATATTTTACTCCTTTTTTTTTGTTCATCCATTTTCTGCCCTTTTTTCTTCATCATTGCGAAGACAGAAGGATCAAACCCATAACTAGGCTTCAGGTTTTTTATGTACCGATTTAGAGTCGTCACAGATGGCACAGCCAAAATTTTATTCTCTCGAATATGACGGTACGTTTTTCCACTTTTCATTCGAAGCAATAAACATTCCAAAATCCATTTATTTTTGTAGCGCATCCCTCTTTTGTCTGTTTTTTTGGCGTACGAATAACACGCTTTCATAGCTTCTTTCATCTTCTCAGGCCATTCTTCAACAAGTGAACATTGTTCCATCAATTCTTCAACTTGTTGAGACAGAGTTCTGACGTGCAAAACAGTAACCTTATTAGCCTTTAAATTAAGTCTTGCTGGTAATTGTTATTTCGCTTATTAGATAATTTTGTTCTAGCTGCTTTTTATCGTAGCATTACTTAAAATTTTTTTTTCTAATTTTATACAATAAATTTTATATGAACTCCATTTATTACATAGTCCTTACTTTTTTCATGGCTCGTCTGCATTTCATCGTCAAATTTCGCGTGTATTTTTTTTTTCTTTTTTTTCTTTCAGTACAGCGCGTTTTGCACGCCTGTATTCGTTTACTTTGATTTTTCTCGCTTTTTTCTGACAATTGGCACATTTTGTACTCCTCGAGTGAGGTTTGGGTATGAAATAAATGTTCTCGCAAGACAGTGGCAGCTCTTCGATACCTTCGCAAACTCTTGAGAAAGTGACCTGTACAATGATGCCTTGTAATTCTTCGAAACTTTTGATTTTCTCGAAACTTCCTAGTATTTGTCCAAGGGTTCTTTTGTATCGAACCTGCAACAAGAGAGCGAGAATCACATGATGTGTCGATAAACATGAACCTAGCAATTTCAGCTGTTACAATAATCGATGCAATTGTAATATATTTTTATAGTGCATCTTGCAACTAGAGCCTGAAGCGTGGCTTATAGGGCGAGGGCCAATTTAGCAGCCGAGGCTGTTAAATTAGTCCGAGCACAAAGCCACATCTCACGTTCAAGTTACAAACGATATTTTTTGCAAAAAAAGCACTTAAAAGTTATACAGGCGATTTAAATACTTCAAAATTTGCAAGCCTGACAGTTGAAATTGCTTGGGAGTAATTATCTACCGGTGCGCCTGTAATACATACCTCGAAAGACATATCATCTTTCACTAAAATAGTTCTCGTGCCTGCTTGATCACCGTTCCCAAAGTAGACTAAAGCAAGTCCCAGTGAATTATTGCACAAACCCCAGTGTGCCGGAGCTTTTTTTTCTTGTACGAGAGATTTCCATCTCTCTATTATAGTGTTTCGCGTAAATGGTTCTTGTTCTTTTTGCTCGTGTTCTTGCAGATTTTCCCTAGGTTGTTGTTCCTGTTCCCGATGTCCTTGTTCCTTGCCCTGGTGATTCTTACATTCATCACTCTGTTCAGATTCAATTTGCAAATTTTGTGGCTGATTGCAATTTTCGGGAACAGCTTGTCCAATTTTTTGCACGATGGATTCCTTCACAGGCGTTGGAGTCAACGTTTGTTTGCAGTGAGTCAATGTTTGCTGCAATACAAATTGATGTCAAAAAATTATTAAACATTTTAGTGTGAAAAGGAGTTTTCCTAAAACATTACGGAAAAATGAAATATTTCAAAAACTGAGAGTAGAGTGAGAAAGAGAGAGAGGATATAAATGAGGTTTCACTGTATAATCAAATTGATTAACTGATAAATCTGTTTTTTGATATACCAATTTTACTAATACTCATTTCATATTACCAAAAATCAAAACTTCATGAATATTATTCACATCAACCATATCAACCATTATTTTTATTTTATAAATCCAATTACTAGTATTATCATCAAAAAATGATAATTTTATTGAAAAATAATATTGGAAATTGATGTATTCATATATGTATATGTATTAAACTTACGAATGTGAAAATAGTTGGAATACTGTCCTCCTTCAACCGTCGCTTTTGCCAGGGTAAAGTTATCTGCACTCCATCTTTCCACATTGTAATGCCAGATGTCAATATGCACGATTTTTCATAATGTAAATCGCAAACGTACAAGATTTTTGGCGCTGATTTATTTTGCTTCAGTGGTGGCCGATGGCATTCAAAACTGCTATGTAATTAGAAGAATCCTGTGGAATAAAATTGTTCGTCAGAAATAAAAACTTCCTCATTTTAGCTCATCTGCATAGTTTATACGAGTAAATGATTAATTTGAAGAAATGTTTTCAACTGTTCTCGGAGTATGGTAAATAAAATTTTGAATAAAGTTATTTAATTATTGTTTTTAATTTCTAAAGCGGGTCAATTTATGCAAAATACGAATTCTATAATTAATATCCAAGAAATACATACATGAAAATTTACTGACTTGATATTGAATTTTATTAATTTATAAGTATCGACTTCTTGGAAAATTTTTTATTGATTAAATTAATCCAACTTATCGATTTCTCAACATTCGCCATTCTGATCAACTTACTTAACAAAAACGAACAATTGAGTTTTATGGAAAAGAGTAATTTTACTTTTCAAACTTGAAATTAGCAATATTGAAAAGGAATGCAAATTAAAAATTTTTAATTCATTCAGAAAAAATTTGAATACTTAATTTTAGGAACTTAAAATTTCAATTAATCAAATCAACAAAAGTTAGTTTCAACAATCTATCAAGTTTAGGAATTTCATTGCTTCCAAGATTTTTGAGAAATTCCAGGGATTAAGAGAATTTTGAATTTTACAAAAATGTCTGGTATTTATAAAATGTTTACAAGTTTCAAAAGTTCTCAAAGTTTCAAATTTTTGTATACCCAACGTTCATGAAAATGATTTTTTATTTTCTAGTTTTCGATTTTTTTGTCTACAAAATTTTGAATGGCACTTCCACAGTAACACATATATAGGTTTCAAACGGATTTAATATTTATTTATTTAATGACAATATTTATACCTGCAGATTTCAGAAAAATTTAAAAATTAAGTTCCTCAAGAAATAGGCATTAACGGCACTCCCTGCCAGCGAAAAATTATCTTTTTTTTTGCCAATATCAAAGCATGTCAATATCTATCACTAAATTGCTGAAAAGAATATTAAATAAATAAAATACTCACAGGTCTAACCCAAAATAAGCAGTGCGGATTATTTTTCCTGCCTTCCTTGGAACCACACAGTTGAACGCAGCACACGTGTGACATCGTAAAACGTAATCAAAAAGTAATAAAAAAAAATGTCAACACGGTTGTACATTATTTTCATTTAGGCACGTGTTTGCTAATAGTCATATGTGACTTGACTTCTCACTCTTGAATAAGTAGTGAGAAAGAAAGAGACGGCGCTAGATGCGCAGTAGCCCTTTGCGCCAGTCCAGTCTCTCGCCTTGCCCACATTGCTTCCATCAAACACGCATACCCCTACCTCATTACATACATTCTTGAATCAACACAACACTATGCAATTTTGACCCAACTCTAAGCAACTCTAACCAACACTATGCAATTTTTGCACAACTCTAAGCAATTCTAACCAACTCTATGCAATTTTTGCACAACTCTAAGCAACTCACAACTCTCACAACCTCGTTCTGGGCGCCCCTCGACTTCAAGAACGGACGAAAACATTGAAAAAATCAACACTCTTGTTCATGAAGACCGTCGCCGAACCATCGATCAACTTTGTGAGATGTCTGGATTGTCATGGAGTTCAATTCAGAGGATTTTAACTGAAGATTTGAGCATGAGGAGGATTGCAGCCAAATTTGTTCCTCGCCTTCTCTCCGACGATCAAAAGGAGCGTCGACTTCAGGCCTGTCTTGAGCTGCAAAATCAGTTGGATGAAGACCCAGATTTATTTCTCAAGGTTATAACTGGCGATGAATCATGGTGCTATGGCTACGACCCCGAAACAAAGCAGCAATCAAGCCAATGGAAGACACCTTTCTCGCCTCGTCCAAAAAAGGCACGCCAAGTGAAGTCCAACATCAAGACATTGCTCATTTGTTTCTTCGATTGCAGAGGTATTGTGCACGCAGAATTTGTTCCTCCAGGCCAAACGGTCAACCAACACTTCTACTTGGAGGTTTTGATAAGGTTGAGGGAGAACATCCGGAAGAAAAGAGCGGATCTTTGGCGCACAGGAGATTGGTTCTTCCACCACGACAATGCACCTGCCCACACAGCGCTGTCCGTGAAGAAATTTTTGACCAAAAACGGCATGACACCGATTGTTCACCCCCCCTATTCACCGGACCTTGCCCTCTGTGACTTTTTTTTGTTCCCTAGACTCAAAAGGGACATGAAAGGAAAACGTTTTGGGACTGTAGAAGAGGTGAAACAAAAATCGCTGGAAGGTTTAAAAAACATTGAAAAAAATGAATTTCAGAACTGTTTTGAACACTGGAAAAAAAGATTGAACAAGTGTACATATTACAGTCAATGGGGGTTACTTTGAAGGTGATAAAAATTGTGTGTGAAAAAATTTGTCAATAAAAAAGTTGTAACACAATTCCCGTTACTTTTGGGTCCCCCCTCGTACGTAAACTTGCATTGTCAAAGCTCGCATTTTTATCAACCAAATTATGGCCTTGGATTGAAAAAAAACTAGAATTCAAAATTTAAGTTTGAGAGTAAAAATTGAAGTTGACAATTTCCATCATTTTTGCCTAGTTTCTGATTTATTTTTTTCTAGTTTCTGATTTATTTTTTTCTAAAAATTGATATCCATATTATTTACATTTCCTATAATTTCTCAATCTCAAGTTGCATAAAATAAAAATTATTTAAACTTTTGAAATAAATAAAATTTTGAAAATCATGAATTCTGGCGAAAGTGTAAGAAAATTTGGGAATGCACTTTTTCCAATAAAGCAAGCAGAATTAGTTTCGCGTATCCCCTAGCTTGACATTTGTAAATAATAAATCAGCATCTTTGATGTCTTCATCTGAAACTGCGTGGGAGGCAATTCAATAGCGGTTTCAACCCTCCTCATCATTTTCAGTTTTTACAATTTAGCCTTACACAACATTTTTTTCTCCGACTCGAGCTTCTGCTTGTATGCATCAAGTTTACCCTGGAACATTTTCCGACACAAATCATCGTTGGTCCTTCTGCTGATGAAAGCTTTTTTTGGGAACTTGAAACCGACATCCCTGGTAATGTATGAAATTGGTTATTTTCAACTGCATGCATTTATCCTACATTTTCATACTCTACCCGAGTATTTGAAAAAGTCATCAGCAAATTTTGAAAATTATTCTCGATTTTTGAAATAAACTACATTTGAGACAAATATCAAGAAGTGTCCGTCAATCGAACCCTCTGTAAAATGTGCTTTACAACTGTTTTCGATCCTCCTGTTTTGTTTTTATACTCGACTTGATTATGTCACACTGGAACCTCATAAGAGTCGGTTCCGTCTAATCATAACACATTTTTGAAGTACACCGAGATGAGTTGAAATGAACCAATAAACGGAAATCGAAAGCCAGATCTACTTTTATAAAACTTCGAATGTATCTTTTTTTTTGAAACTCTCGAGTTGTATGAAGAGATAGCACTAATTCCCAAGGAAGGAAATGAGGAGGAAACCCGAAAGAAGGAGGAAATTTTCAATGCGTAAAGAAGAGTTTGGTTTACATTGTGAACATTAAAAACCGGGTGTATGAAAACAAAAACATTGAAAATCATAACAACAAACCGTAACCAATGTACACAACTCTATGCAATTCTTGCACAACTCTAACGAATCAACCCAACTCTATGCAATTTTAACCCAACTCTAAGCAACTCTAACTAACACTACGCAATTTTCACACAACTCTAAGCAACTCTAACCAACTCTATGCAATTTTTGCACAACTCTAAGCAACTCTAACCAACACTATGCAATTTCAACCTAACTCTAAGCAACTCTAACCAACTCTATGCAATTTCAACCCAACATTCAGCAACTCTAACCAACTCTATGCAATTTTTGCACAACTCTAACCAATCAACCCAACACTATGCAATTTTAACCCAACTCTAAGCAACTCTAACCCACACTATGCAATTTTTACACAACTCTAACGAATCAACACAACTCTATGCAATTGTATCCCAACTCTAAACAACTCTAACCAATTCTATGCAATTTTTACACAACCCTAACGAATCAAAACAACCCCGTCAGTAGCTGTCACTTCGATTTCATTTACGAACCAAAAATTTATGTATCCCACTCTAACCGTAGGAATCCGTAGACTCCGTAGTATTTTGGTGGGAACATAAAAGTGTTATAAAATTTAAACCGAAGAAATGCCTCAAAAAGACAATGTCGATGATGCCGAATGTTATTCAATATTTGACATTCCTGTACAAGTTTTTCATCGGTATAATTTCGCAGGTCTTATTTATTCTTTTTTTGCCCGTGCGTGTGTGTTTGTGTGTGTGTATATTTATTCATGATTTAATTAGACATTTTTAATCTGTTTACATGTGAACCGTTTTAAATATATACCACGGATTGAATGAAAATTCGCGTATTACATGCTGTTTAAAATAAATTCAATTTTTCAAGTATGAAACTATTTTTCGCGAATATAAGTCTACAGATTGTAATTCATCATCAATTTTTCAATTTTCATTTTTAATCATAATAATAATAAAAATAGTAATAATACGTTTCTGAATTAAAATGAAAAAATACATAAAAGGTGGCAAATGAAATTCAATAAGTTAGATTTATAAATAATTACGGACCATGTTGATGACATTTTTTGTAATAACATGAATAAATACAAAATAAATATCATGGATGAAATTTGATTAATTGTTGTTTCAAACTTGAGTTTTACAGTGAAAATAGTATATGATCCTCAAGTGATAGAGTTTACCTCTCGAGTTGTAATCGCATAAATAAAATTTACAAAACTAAAGTTTGCGACATTAAAATGTATCAATGTGAATGACAAATGGAAATGTAATTTTTACGATATTTGAATATCATAGATTCTTTTTCATACTTCAGGGATATTCAAACATTTCGAACAATTTTTAAATGAAATTATAATTCAATGTAATGTAGGCGTGCTTTAGAAGCCTCTGCGTCCTCGTACAATAACTATTATTTATATACGAATTGAAAAATCAATTAAATTCATGTAAACTCGTTACAATTTGTATTTTTTCACAATTGCACACTTCATGATTCGTAAACTGTTGAATAATAAATTGATACAATTATTGCAAACTTATTTTAAAAAAAAATTTTTATTTTTTTTTTCTCTAATTTCACATAAAATTCACACATTGTATGTGTTGGTAATTTACAGCAGCATCACTACGCCCAGTAATGCGCTCAATCGAGAGGGAAGGTTGAGTTAACGCTGAACAGTGGCGCCCGCAACGCTGTCTGGATTGGAAGCGAAACCCTGCGACGTGGGCCCGGGATGAAAAATCAGAGTCTCTCATCCGTCTCTCGCGTCTCTCCAGTCTCTATTTAAGTCTCTGGAAGTCTCTGGCGATCTCTCTCGTCTGCCTAACAGTCTCTCAAAGTCTCTGTGATCTCCCAACCAGAGATTGATAAAATGAAATAAATCTCTCTTTCCGAGACTCAGTCTCGCAAAGATTCAATTTCTCTTTCCGAGATCCAGTCTCGCAGAGACTCGAATCCCTCTTTTAGAGATTACAGTCTCTGAAGTTAAAATAATTATATCAATTAACATATGTTTTCAATAAATAGCTAATTGAACATTCTTCACTATTCATGACTACTTTGCATGAATTAATTATGAATTTTATTCTGACTCTTTACCCCTTTTTTACATGGCTATTTATAATGAAACACGGATTAATTTTGTTTTTTCAGTTTATTCATTATTCGAATTCAATTAAATTAACAGGCTTTATTACGTATTTGACATGTTCAAAGTCAACGGAAAAACACAACATGATAATATGGTTAATGTCAACTGCGCTTATGATATTCGTTGACGTTGATTGGCGTATAAAAGATAGTTCAGTTCCTTGTCCCATCAAAAAAGGAGTTACATTGTTCAATTGTTTAACAATGGCGAAATAGCGAGCATTACAATCTTCTTCGCAAAACGTAGACAGTTGCAATCGGATACTTTGACAAAGCAGTGAATTACGGCAAAACCGACATCTCTGCCATTCGCATAGTATTTTACATTCATTGAATTAGTTTTTCCTGCTCGCATATATAATTCAGATGTATATAGTATACCTTTTTCACCAAACGGTAAAAAATTTTTGTATTACAACCAACAATACCTAAAAACTGTAGCGCCTAAGCAACAACATTTGAAAATTCAATTTTTAATAGTACTAACAATTGAGAATGTAGTACCCGGAATACGTTGCGCTGTGTATTTTTGTTCTGAATGGCTCTTAGTAAGCTCTCTACAGTATTCAGCAGCTTGAGTATCATGAGGTAGTTTCTGGATTATTTCTGGAAGGGCTATAAACATGGATACACCTGAACAAATCTGTAACTGAGCGAACCGCGTCCCTGTAACTAACGTTTTCAGGATGCCATTTGCATTTTCAAATGGGAAACAGGAAGTAATATATAAGGGACCATAGTCCCGCACTGTTTGCGGCAAATGAAGCAAGTGATGTAAATTCGCTGTCATATTTTGTCTTCCATAAATATCCAAAAACTTGGTAGCAAAATTCTCAAGCGCTTTTTCTGCTAAAGTAACTAATCGCTCAGAAATGCTAGCTGTATTTAACAAATAAATCGCATTCACAAACAACATGTAATGTTCGAAGAATACATCATTTAATATCATTTTCATTATTGGTAATGAATAATAAAAGAACCATATTTTCAGTTCATATGCTTTAAAGTAGTTCAAATGCGTGAGTGATCTTGGCAGTCTTGATACAAAACTTGGCGGGCAAATGGAGGTTAATTTTTTATTAACGACTGCTGTTAAATTTGCAAACAACATGGTACCTGGTTGAAACCAGATAATTAAAAGGGCCTTAACAACACCAAGAAACACGCAGTGCATTGAATCTACAGCTGTGCATCTTATAAAGTTCGGAGTAATTCGTTTTAATATGGAAGGTCCTTTCACGCTATCCACAGCTTCTCCTGAAACACTTGCTTAGACTGCAAAATTATCGGTTTCTTCTTGGGTTCGAAGGGGCAAAGAAAATTTTGGGAGGTACACACGGCTTAAACTTCCTGGTACAAGAGCTTCTGAACGTATGCGACATTTTTGGTAACCATGCTCGCCATTGAACTGTTTCATATTGAGTAACAAAGACTTGGCAGGTAGATCACAAGTACCGCAAATGAGGATACAGCTTACATTAATAACTCTATTTTGATCATGATCTTCAATTTCTACCCCATTTTTGAGTTCGTCCAAGTTATCACATATAGGATCAAAAATTAAGCAAGGTCTAGGCTTGCTAGATCCAAACCACAAACCTGCAAGTAACAAGTTTTCTTTTTTGGTTCGATGTTCGTATGGTAACTCATTTATGCTGAAATACACGGGCCAGATTTGAAATTTTGAAGATTTGTATAGGTTGACGCCATCGCTATTCCAGGTAAAAGATAAATTATTTTCATGTGATAAAAAATTTGGTGGCGTACTCAGTTCCCTATAAATTGCACCATCGTGAATGTCTTCGTAATTGTTGTTGTTACATTTGATTCTATGAAAACGCCGTTGTAAAAGTGTAGAAAACCCTGGTCTACTATACAAAGCTTGCAATTGTGGAAGAAGAGGTATTTCAATAAAATATTCCGTTTTGCGGTCATTCAAAGGATCGTTGCGCACACAGTTTTCAAAAATAGCACCATCTGTATCTAGGGTTCCATAACACGAAGTGCAGTAAAAATGACGGCGAAGAGGGACGTTAAAATTTGAAAAATGTTTCCGAAATGAATAAAAAATTTTCGTACAGAAATTTGGTGCTGGGCAATGAATCATAATCAAGGACAATAGAGATATCAAGCAAGCACCTGTCAAACGAAACCTCAGTGCGAACGTAAGGATGGAAAACAAACTTTTCTTAACGGTAATGGGAGCGCCTTCATATAAAGGTGGATCCTCTGGATCATTATCCCCTCCGTCTTGATCTATGTTTTCATCCATAATTTCATGATTGCTATCATCACCATCATCATTTGGAGGGACATTGTTTTCAAAGTCATCATTTTCTTCAGGATACTCATCGCTGCCATCATCCACGTTATTGTACCATTCTTCATCACCTTGGAACAAAGTAAAATAAGAATATATTTTATACATTCTATCACACAATGTTTTAGTATTACTTATAGTTACAAAGAACAATTATATTATACATTTTACATATAATGGTCTTTTAATATATATTTTACATAATTTTCCAGATATCATGATGTGTAAAAACAATATTTTATATTTCAGATAATATATATTTTATATGTCAGCAATATACATCATGATCTGCATGATAATCTTTTTACGTTATATGAAAGAAGCATTATTAATATATTTTACCATGTTCATTCATATCCACGTCACAGAAATGGTCGCGAGCTTCGAATTCATCCTCAGATTCTGAGTGTTGATCGTTGTCCACTGAACTGAAAGAAATCATTGAATATTTGAAAACTATACAAAAAAAGAGTTAAAAGAATGACTAATATTTTTAAAGAAACTAAATTATCGGATTTTATAAAACACGATCAAAACAATAATTAAGAAACTAAAAATTTAATTTTACTTCTCCATCGCAAATAAACTAATAATTGTTGTGAAATAATTTTGAAATATTGTTAGTATAACATTCGACAAATAATATTTATTACAAAATAATAATTTCAAAAAATTTGAATTGAATTATACATGTACAGTTTATCATGTGAATCATGAATAATTTTGCAACTTGGAATTCGAACTCCAAAAGTTGCATTTCAAAAGTGGAAAAAATTATTGAAAATTTAAAAAGTATGCAATAAAATATTTTTCTATATGAGGATTTTTGTGAGACGCTTTGTAAGGTTGAGAACGAGTATTTGGGCCATGCATTTATTGTAGCTGGTGATTTTAATCTCCCAAAAATTTCATGGTTGTTGGATAATGAGGGTTGCGAATTTAATGCCAATCCTTCAGCAACGTCGGCTATAGTCAATGCAGCATCAGTTCTAATGTCTACCATGGAATATCTGAATTCAAATCAAATCAACCTTGTAGGAAACAATAATGATCAAACTCTAGATTTGGTATTTTGTGCGCGTGATAACTATTCAATAGTTCAAGCTGAAGATATTTTAATCCCATTGGACTTGTACCACCCTGCATTAAATCTACTCGTACCTATCCAAAACAAATGTAATGTCCTTACGGTTAACAGGACAATTTTTAATTATACTGCAGCTGATTATCATAACATTAATCTTGAGCTTAATCGTATCGACTGGGAACGATTATTCTCGAAAATCAACATCGATACTTCGGTTCAAATCTTTTATGATATACTTTACAACTTAATAAATCTACATGTACCGAAGAAAACTTTGACGAAAAGTAATTTTCCACCCTGGTTTAATGGTAAATTGAAATGCCTTATCATTCAAAAGAAAATAGCCCATCAGTCTTATAAACGGAACAGAACTTATACTAATTATGATCTTTTTTCCAAACTGCGTTCTAAATGTAAGTCTTATTCAGAGGGGTTACATAATGACTATATTGATAATATTGAAAACTCAATTAAAACGAACGTCAAGACATTTTGGAATCATGTGAATTCTCTGAAAAATGACAATTTTCTTCCCAATACTCTTGTACTTAACTCGGTGTCCGCGACAATACCACAAGACCAAGTTGATTTATTTGCAGAGTATTTCAAGTCTGTCTATGATGTCTCTATTACTGAAATTAACTCTATTTACCCTGACGGCAACGAGAACTTTTGTACACTCGACTTGCGTCTCTCCGAGGTCTATGCTGAAATTCTTTCTTTGAAATCTACTTCTGGTCCTGGTCCCGATGGTATTCCGAATATTTTCCTCAAAAAATGTATTCACTCTGTATCTAAACCCTTATGGATATTGTTTAATAAGTTTTTATCTGAAGGGTCCTTACCGTCTACGTGGGAAAGTAGCAAAGTTACCCCTATCTTTAAAAGTGGTGATAAGAACAATATTGAGAACTATCGACCTATCTCCTCTATTAATTCCATACCTAAACTCTTTGAGAAACTCGTCTGTAAATACTTATCTGACTATTCGAAGAACTACATTATAGATGAACAGCATGGGTTTTCTCAGGGCAAGTCAACAATAACTAATTTGACTTTACTAAATAACCATCTGGCAAATTCCATGGATAGAGGCAAACAGGTCGATGTGATCTATACAGATTTTTCAAAGGCCTTCGATAAAGTTAATCATTCAATATTGACTGATAAATTGGCTCATATCGGGGTTGACGGACAACTTTTGGCTTGGATAAAAAGCTATTTAACTGACAGGACTAAAATCGTTGTAGTTAATGGGATAAGTTCTGAACCATTCGATGTGACTTCAGGTGTCCCTCAAGGTTCACATTTGGGTCCTATATTATTCAACGTTTATATAAACGACTTTATATCCAAGTTGAAATTTTGTAAGTCTCTTTTATTTGCAGATGATGCCAAATTATATGCGATGGTAAGGTCTCTACATGATGCAGAAAAACTGCAGAATGATCTCAATGAAGTTGTACAATGGTCCATATACAATAAATTACCATTAAATATCAGCAAATGTAAAGTTATGAGTTCACGAGAAAACGGAAAACTATTGTGTTTACCTACTCAATTAATTGTTCTCTGATTGAATCAGTTGATAAACTTAGAGATCTTGGAGTATAGTATTCTTCATCCTTATCATTTTCGTTACATCTTGAAGATATTAGCAACAAGGCTTTTCGAATGCTGGGGTTTCTAAATAGAACGTGCAAAGACTTTAAAAATCCTGACACTTTCAGGACACTCTATTTAACCCTGGTCCGTCCAATTTTGGAATACGCTTCACCTATTTGGTGTCCACACACACTCGCATTAACGCTATTGAGAAACCTCAACATGTATTTCTAAGACGTTATTCTTATATGCTCAACGATCCTATCCCATACTGTCAACACAATTACATTACTTACGAAGGAAAATATAATATACCTTCTTTACAATCCCGCAGACTTTTGAATGATTTAATATTCCTTTTTAAAATAATTAATGGACTTACAACTAGTATGGAATTAAGATCCTTGATAGGCTTGCAAGTGCCACAGGTTTCTTCGCGTAGCTCGAATAATAGGCTTTTCTATGTGAAATCTTGTCGTACGAATTTTGCCGCAAATAATACTATAAATCGAATTAGTAGGGAGGGTAGTGATACGAATAATATAATTGACTTCTTCAATTTATCATTTTCTAGTTTTATATCCAAAATCAAAAGCGTGAATTGATGTTAACTTCGATCTGATGTATATTTTTCTTTAACTTTAACAAATGTTCTTGTAACGATAAGCTTTACAATCTCGCACATCACATTGTAATATATTATGTATTTTTATCATATCTTTAGCTCTATTATATAATTATATGTACACGAACATGTTTTCCGTTCTTGTTATCTATTGCTATCACCTGTGTATTCGTAGAATTGTAAAATCTGTCGCGTGATTTTCTATGTCGGTCTTCTAGGTTAAAATTTCTCAAGTGGGCCACTTTAAAATCGAAGGTCTCAGTTTTCGTTGATTAATACGGTTTTCGATCGGTTTGGAGGTAAAAACGACCCCCGAAAAATAACTTTGCAATAAATTTTTTTTTTGCATTAGTTATATACAGCTAAAGTTTTTGATGATGTTTTTTTCAAAAATTCAACTATCGGAACTCAACGTTTTTTACATCAAAATTTTCGTCAATTAATATACTTTGCTATAAAAAAATTGGTGTTAACAACAAATTATTATTGAGATAAAAAATCCTGTTTGTTGTCAATAATTAAAAATTAATAAAGTTTCTCCGCCTGCGAGAAAATTTTGACAAATTTCATTCGATTCTACGATTCCTTACAAAAATTTTGGTGAAAAAAAAATGCATTATTTTGCATTAGGTCAAAAGTTATACATGTTTTTGTGACCGCGCTCCTACCTCTAGCGCTGGATGAACACGTATTGACGTGCGCGCGTTAAGTCATTTTGTGACAGAAATTTTGTAGATGATTTATAGTGATACGGAAAATTCCAAGACGATGGAAAACAAATGAAAGTAACTGATTTTACTGATCTAGTTTATTTCAGTATTTGAACAAAATTAAACAATTTTCGATCATAATATGTGCTGATTCAGCGAACGTCGATATACAGAAAAGAGCCGTTTTACGTGTAAATTATCGTAGTTGCTTTTTCGTGAGCAGAAAATATTCTGCATTATAACTTGTTTTCTACAGGCTGGTAACAATGAAATGAACGTGTTTGTTTTATCGTTTTTGCTTTCAAGAATCGTGATGTCAAGAATTCTTTATGCTTTTCATGCTCTTCATTGGTGCAGAGATAAAAATGAATTTTTTTGAAAAATTGTTTTGCCCACTTAAACAGTCTTTCAGGAGATGTCAATAACAAATCTGTATCTTTTTGCAAACTTGTGAAATATGCGTGCCTCTTCACGATACCCCCTATTTCATCACAAGCACCTTTACCGTGGGACGTAGCAAAAAAGTTCCACTCTGCATTGATACCAAAATCATTTTTATGATTAATCAAATTTAGAAAATTATACTTGTTCTTATATTGAGACGCTGCCCCATCCGAAAAATCAAAGATTTTTTTTATTCTATCGCCAAATTTTTCTTTTAAATGAGAAATCAGTTTCCCGTTAAACAAATGTACAGCAACTGAATCGTGCTGCAGATTCTCTGAAAAAATGACGAAATTCTCATTACGCAAAACATTTTTCTCTCTGTAATACACAACAAAAACATGAAGCGTGATTTGATCTTTGCACCAATGTTGTGACTGAATTTTATTCTGTATTTAATATGTATAATTTTCTGAAAAATCTTCAGTGACAATGAATTCGCCCTCGCCTACGGTATCTTTGAGTTTTGCCAAATATTCCGCTTGGGATTTCGCTATGAAATCATGTTTAAGAAGTATCAACAAATCTTCCACGAGGTGTTCCAAAAAACTTTTCTTGATTCCGTGATCAGTGAAAAATTGCATCTAAAAAAAAAGTTTTTATGTAGGCAATGTCAGCAAGTATAATTATATTTTATAACGGGAAGTAAAAAAGGGTTTACCTATCAGTTAAAATCCACTGATGAAATGAAATTTTCGTAATCTTCTGATTCATCAAAATCGGTTTGATTTCTTGAACAATAAGTTTTGTACCAGGGCACTTTTTGCACTCCAAAAGATAACATTCCGATGTTGGATTTTCGCAAACGATTTTTTGGAGCCAATCGTGGTATGTTGCTGGGTAGTCTATCTTGCACATAATGAATTCTTGTTTTAAGGCTTCTATTTTCAACCTCACGTTTTGGTGCGTTTTGCAAATGCAAACATTGTGAGTGCCCTTCGCTCCGACTAATATGCATTGGGCTGGTCTTAATGCCCGAAATTTAGTAAGAGATATTTGCACGTCAGGATAGTCTTTCAAAAATCGCGAGTGTAGTTCATCAAGGTTGCCCATTAACAATCTTTTCTGCAATGATTTTGTAACAGTATTAAAATATTCAAGAAAATTGAAAAAAAAAATCCTTTTTAATCGAAGAAAACTCACAGTGACATGCTGACGTTTTCCGTCAATGACGACTGACTTTGAATCTTTTTTTCCGGGCAACACACGACTGATTTCATCCGATAGATAAAAATTTTTGACTTTTTCTACTATCGACACATCCATGGGATGTCCAGTTTTTGGATTTACCCGTGATGCGAATCCTTCAGTTGTGCGTAATTTTTTTGCTCGAGTAGCCAAACGACGAGAAACACCAAAAACTTTTGCTATTTTACGAACACCCCACTCCACTGGCATTGTTGTTAGGAGAAAAATTTTGTCAGATCTCATTTGTTGCCTCGAAATTGCTTCCTTCAAGTCTTTTACCCATTTAAGGAGCTGATCGTTGTTTCCAGGAATTTCGTTTCTTAATTTTGACTGAATTCTCTCTGTCATTTCCATTAAATTTCTTCTTTCTTCGTCCGAAATATCAAGTTTCGCTCTCTTATTAGATGAGTGAGTGATCTCTTGCACGATGTCAATGATTTTTCTACTTTCTATTTCATGTTGAGGAACAAAAGAACTGTCTCGCGAAACATCATCTTTTTCTTCGTCAGTTGAATAAACATCATCTTCTTCGTCAGGATCATTTGTTTTTTCAACTTCTACGCGCACCGGATCACTCGCGACGTACATTCGGGTTTTACACGACATGCACATATATTTTCCGACAAATTTGTCAAATTTCGGATCGTATTTCTTAGTAATCAAGGAAATATTTGTACGAACTCTTCCATGATTCTTTTTTTTGAAAGGATTACATAGGGTGACCAACCGTCCTTTTTTTAAAGGACATGTCCTTTATTTTGTTGATTTTGAGGAACGTCCTTTATCCCGCTTCAAATGTCCTTTTTTGATGTCCAGTGTTCGCGAGTATCGATTTTCGTTCTTTTCTAAGGGGAGAGTAGGTAATATCCCAGTTTTTTCTATCCAATTTTTTTTTTGGCCCAACATAGGACCAAGTTTGGCCCGTAATTACAGTCTCGGCCCTATTTCGGCGGAAAAAAAAATGGGATGGAAAATACCGGTGTAACGCGCAGTTAAGGCGAAGAAAGCGCTGGACTTTTGCGTCTCTCTCGCTCTGGCGCGGTTCCCATTCTATGTGATTCTATGTATCTTACTCGCACTGCCTTACATTGGTAAGTGATGCGCACGCGTGCATGTATGCAGGTAGTGTTGAACTTGAACTATTGTTGACATTCGTGTGCATTCGTGATTCGACCGACATTTGTGCGAGATAACAATATCGTATTTTTCGACATGCGGATGGTTGAAAGAGTGAGTATGAATTATTTCTTGATCTCATTTCAGGGCTTGGTATTTTTAGTAATAATAATCATTGCATATTTTATGTTATTTTTCTAGCGAGGCTGATACAACTCTTTGTTATCATTGGATTCGTGGGGATTCTGACTCTAACCTCTAAGATGCCGAAAAGCAAATGTAATTTTACAGACGAACTCAGGAAAAAATACCCGTGTTTCAGCAAGGGTGAGACACCTACAGTAGTGAAATGCGAAATATGTAGATGTAGTGTTTCGGTGGCTTATATGGGTATGTACCTGCTTTATTTCATTCTATTTTCCAATAAAAACCCTCCTATTCCCAACAATGTTTTTGCTCAATTTTTTCATATTCAAAGAATCCTATTCTTTCTATCAGTGTTATTTGTTTGAAATAGCTTTCTCATAAAAATAGAGTTATTTTTAGTTGCATGGTTTTCATGTTTAGTTCGGAAAATGTTTTCTGGTAAAAATAAAAAGGATTACAAAAAAAAGATGAAAATTTGATTCAAAAAATAAATTATGATTTTTGATAATACAAAAAATATATATTAATAAAAAGATAAAAATATTTGTATATATTTGATGGAAAATTTTGAAAGGTATTATATGAATATTTAATTAATTTAAACTATAATGATTTTAAATGTAAAACCACGAAAAATGTGTTTGTGAGCAAAATTTTATTTTAGCATATATATTCATACTAAATTAATAAAATATAAAAACATTTGTAAATTAATACCAGAATACAATTTATATGTTCGGATAAAGATAAAAATAAAGATATTTATGATTTAAATTTGTTTAGGCAAAGGTGCATTGGACGTTCACTTGAACTCTGAAAAACACAAATCGGCTATCCACGCTGCTTCTACTTCACATTCAATGGACCAACATATTGTGAAGAAAACTTCTCCACTTGCAACAAAGATTGCGATCGCCGAGGGGACTCTCGCATTCCACACAGTCACACATCACATGTCCTATCGGCAGATGGATTGTACGGCACCTCTCTTGAAAACAATTTTTGCAGACTCAGAAGTTGCATCAAAAATATCATGTTCGCGAACAAAAACCGAAGCAATTATAAATTGCGCCTTGTCTCCGTATTCGATTGAATTGATAAAACAAGAAGTGACTGATGTACCATTCATAGGGGTTGGTACAGATGGAAGTAATCACAAAAATTTGAAAATTTTTTCTATCACAATTCAATACCTTCATAAAAATGAAGGACTGAAAGTTCGATTGTTACATGCTAATAACCTTCCAAATGAAAAGGCTGAAACAGTTGTGTCGTATATTGAGGAGACTCTTGACAATTCTGCGTTGACTGAGAAGTTCAGCGCATTTGTCGCTGATAATACTAATACAAATTTCGGAGGTGTAAACCGCGGAGGGAAGAAAAACATCTTCTACACTTTGAAAGAAAAACTAGACAAGCCTCATTTAGTAGGGATAGGTTGCTCTTCACATATTGTTCATAACGCAATTCACCACGGACTAGACCGCTTTGACTTATTTGACATCGATTGTATTGTATTCAAAATTTTCGAATATTTCTCAATTTATACTGTTAGAACTGAAGAATTGAAATCATTTTGTGAATTCGTTGAATGTACATATCACGAGTTGTTAAGTCACTGCCGAACGCGATGGTTAAGTCTTTTTCCAGCAATTCGCCGAATTTTAATAATGTTCAAACCACTCAAGTCATATTTCTTATCACAGAAAAAAACCCCAGTCATGATAGAAAATTTTTTTCGGCACGATCTTAGCGAATGTTTCTTACTTTTCGTTCATTCTCTCATGTCTCTTTTCCAACCTAAAATGATGTTGCTCGAAAGAAAAAATAACAGCATTCTAGAAATGGATTCAATATTCGAAGATCTTTTTGAAAAATTGTACCAAAGGAAACAGTCCAATTTTGTCCCTCTAATGGTTCAATCGATTTTGGTAAAACTAAGAAATGATGGAGAAGATCAAATGTGCGATGATTTTTTGGCAAGAATTGGAATTGTATACCATGAAACTTTAGAATACTTCAAAATGTGGACGAAGAGTTTCTCTGAATTCAAAATATTCAAATGGTTAGACTTTAAACGAGGCGAAACTTTGCAGTACAAAGATGTTGAAGAAAGTGTCAAATACTTGCTGGAAAAAGACATTAATATCGACGATTCGAAGCTGTTTAGTCAAGTTACAAATTTAAAGAACTTTCTGGCAAAGAAAATCGACGATGATAATTTTTACGATGAAAAATGTGCGAGCTCTCGAATTTGCGAATTTTTTACAGCTAATGTCAACATTGAGAGTTATTCTGAATTGCTAAAGATCGCTCAGTTTTTTTATGCAATCCCAGCACATAACTCTAATTTCGAAAGAGTTTTCTCTCTTATGAACGCACAATGGACAAAAGAGAGAAATAAATGTTCTGTTGAAAGCATGCGACACATTTTGAGAGTTAAGTTTAATTTTTCAGAATATAACTGTATTCAATTCAAGCAACTTCTGATGCAACCTAATAATGCACACATTGTTAATAAAATAAGCAGCACTGAAAAATACATGTTTAAGAAAAAGAGTGACTGAAAATGCTTGTGGAGCTGCTACTTTAGTATTGACGAGAATAAAAAAATTGTTGCAAAATTAACACTTAGTTTATTTTTTCATACATCCATATGCGATTACATTTTGTTTGCGCTGAAGAAAAAAAAAAATTTGGTAAAAATTAAAAAAAAAAAAAATTTGGTAAAAATTAAAAAAAAAAAAAAAATTTTTTTCATCGATAATATTGGGGGGGGGGGGTGAGATTCAAGGTGTCCTTTATTTTCTCTCAGGCTAGTTGGTCACCCTAGATTACAACACGAATTTGGCGTTGGCATTATCGAGCATTGACTAGTTAAGATATCGCGAATCACTTTTTGTTATTTTGCTACTAATGTTACTCCGAACAAAAATTTCACGAAACTGAGGAATACGGCAATATGCAAGCATGAGCACGTTTTTCATTTGTTTTCCATCGTCTTGGAATTTTCCGTATCACTAAAAATCATCTACAAAATTTCGGTCACAAAATGCATATTCGTCCAGCGCTAGAGGTAGGAGGGCGGTCACAAAAACATGTATAACTTTTGAACTAATGCAAAATAATGCATTTTTTTTTCACCAAAATTTTTGTAAGGAACCGTAGAATCGAATGAAATTTGTCAAAATTTTCTCGCAGGCGGAAAAGTTTTATTAATTTTCAATTATTGACAACAAACAGGATTTTTTAGCTGAATAATAATTTGTTGTTAACACCAATTTTTTTATAGCAAATTATATTAACTGACGAAAATTTTAATGTAAAAAACGTTGAGTTTCGATAAACCGTTCGTGAGTATGAATTTTTGAAAAAAACATCATCAAAAACTTTAGCTGTATATAACTAATGCTAAAAAAAAAATTTATTGCAAAGTTATTTTTCGAGGGTCGTTTTTACCACCAAACCGATCGAAAACCGTTTTAATCAACGAAAACTGAGACCTTCGATTTTAAAGTGCCCCACTTGAGAAATTTTGACCCATATGTCATCAAATTAAACATTAAGATCACACATTTTTTAGGTGAGCCTACTTCGCTCGGTTGTGAGCTATAATTAACACTGTTAACGGTCACTTGGAACGAAAAAAGAGCAACAGTACATACTACTACTGGAATTTCAAGACATAGACTAACTTTGAGGTCCTTATCAAAAAGAAATTCTTTTGTCTCAGCTTACAAAAAATTTTTTCTGATAAGGAACTTAAAGTAGGTCGGAAACTTGCAATTTCAGTTATAATCTTCACTTTTGCTGTTTTCTTGCTCTTAGTGATAGTTAACAGTGTCAATTACAGTTTTTTTGATTTATCTATTTACATTTATCACATTCAGAAATACAGTTGGACTTTTTTTTCAAGTTATACAATATTGAATTGTATTTCGCACATTCACGGAATGAAAAACTCAGCGAAATATCAAAGAAATCTAGAAAAGTTTCGGAATACACTCAATAATTTCCGAGCAAAGAAAATTTTACAATATTCGTCAACAATTATCACTTAATGTTGAAGGTCATGAAAGCAAACAAAAATATTAACGGCAACATAAAAATATTATTTTCATTGCAACACTTGAAGCGGAAATACTGGTTAAAATATTTTTTGTACAAACAAAAAATAGTTCTGGTTGCTCTGAATACTGTCATATTTCATTGACATTATTCACTACCAATCGTCACGAGTAATAAAAATTATCCATTTCTAAAATTAGTACAGTTTATTCTTATTTATAATCTTCTATCAATGTTAAAAAATTTTTCATAATTCAATTCAATTTAACTCATTCAAAAATCCACGGGTAATCCCATAATAAATGAAAATAGAAACGTAGGATTATTGTTTATAATAATTTGAAGTAAATATTTTTAAGACTCAGACATTCATATACTAAGAAGAGTCATTCATTTATATCAATTTTAATAATTTTATACATAAACCATTAATATACCATAAGGACTATTATTGGCAATTTTTTGAATTCACTGTTTACAAAACGAATCGTAATATCATTTCGGAGTCGTGATTTATAGGTTAGAATTATGCTAAGAGATTTTAATGTTCCCAGCTACTTACACAAGCTATACCATATATCGTTACAGTTCACTTTGAATTTGCTGCAATAACGAAATCATCAGTTGAATGTTCACCATGCATGAGCGAACAGAGGAATTCCTTCAATACACTTAGCGTAAAAATGACAATAGAACAATACGAAAATACGTTTCACAACATTTGTGATTGCATTCAAAATATTCGATATCTATCTGTATTTTCGACTGCGACGGCAAGTCGATACTATCGATATTGACGTACAACTATCGATGACTATCAGAATACAATTCAAAAGATGGATGAAAAAAAAAGTTTGATATGTTTCGGAATTATTTTACACCAAATTTAAGGGCAAACTTATTTATACCGCATTTTTTTCAGGTGCTTGGCGCTCAACTTCATCACCTTCACTAAATTGATAACAAAAAAAAAAAATCCTTAAGCCCGAATTTGCCGCCCCTCAGAGGTTGGCGCCCAGGGCGGCTGCTCCCTTTGCCTCCCCCCCCCCCTCGCGCCGCTACTGACTCTAGGCGAGGGGGGCTCACGAGCGGGGGAGCGGTACGGTGACACGGTGACACCTTTTGATTGGCTGTCGGCTCTGCGCATGCTCCCTGCACTTGTAATTGAAAACCGCGCTCTCGCGTGCAATTCTAATAACGGTATTCGTTCGGATTTTGTCCGTCGCTATTTATTCGAATGAAATAAACGTACAGCTTGATGTATGTTATGCTACACTGCAAAAAGAAAATTATTGGAGACACAAAAAAGGATTGAAACTCACTGCGTTTTAATACTTTTTAGCGTCGGCGCCTTTGATCTCACGCAACGCTAAAAAGTATTGAACTTTTGTGCGTGTGAATCATCTTTTGTGTCTTCCGATAAATTTCTCTTTGCGGTTTGATAAAACGAATGCACAAAGTATTTTGTGGGTCATGTTAGTGATTTTATAAGTTAAAATGGTCATAGCCGCAGATTATTGGTGGAAAAGATATTTGTGACGAGCGGCATTTTTGCGCTCGTATTATTTCGAAATCCTAAAAACGCCGATTATGCTTTTTGCAACGACGCGCATTCTTCAGAATGCGAGTCGTTGACCACGAAACGCAAGCATTTTTTTATGCTTAAACGTTTCGTCTGTTCAAAAATTAAAGTATTCGCTGACGCGATCAATGAAGAAATCGCCGGTCGTTCACACTTCCCCTTCCCAAATTAAAAAAATCGATTATAAATACCTCCACCTTTCATGCGAAAAGTTAGAGAGAGGAAAAGTTAGTAGTGGAAACGTTTAGTAAAGGAAGAGGTTTAGTAAAAGGAAAAGAGAATAGAAAGAATGTATTGATCAAAGTTTAGAGAATCAATTATAATTTGTAATCCTTTCAAATAGTCATTAAACTCTGTTGCATATATAATTTTGTGTTTTTTTTTTTGGTGATTACTAAAGAAATAACAAGAAATATAACAATAGTGAATAAAATAAAGACATCAGATCACAAGCAGCTATACGCCGTCAGCGTATCCCATACGCCACGAAGGATCACTCCAAGGAAACAAGCAAGTATCTTATCAATAATAAGTGAACCTGTAGAAGGGTTAAAGGGAGGTAATTCTCCCTTGAAATCCTCTATGTTTCGAGCCCAAGGGCGCTCGTCACATATTATTCATAGAAAATTTATTATTGAATTCAATATTATATTCGTTTCAACAAAGAAAAAAATGAATTTTCTACAAATCGAAACTGCGGAAGTATTTATATATTTTTCCAGCTTTTCATTCAGCTATTCATTGATCCCATCAAAGTCTTTGAATCAATAATATACAAAATTTATGAATTTCCAAACTTTCATTCAAAATAATCTTTTAGCGTAAGAAAAAAGTATCATGAACTACAGTAATTTTCCAATTCAACTCAACAATTAAATAAGAACTGAAAATTATCCAGCATCGGAAAAACTCAAGTATTTCATTAAATCTAGGTGAAAGCTGGATAAAAAAGATAAAAAATAAAACTCGCGAAGATCAATTTGATAGAAAAGATATTTAAGTAGATCTAATAAACCCAGAAAGCCAAATGTTCTCAATTTTTGGGTCATATTTGCCGCTTGCTCTTTGACATGCCTGGCGAAAAGTTGGCAGCAGTTGCAGACGCAATTGTTCGGCAATTTGACGACAAGCGTTTGTCACAACAAAACAGCTGCAAATATGATGCAAGCTAGCTAAATGTCATGCCTTAACTGCCCATTTGTAAAATATCAATTTTACCCTCTTGTCGCAATTCTATGCTCTTTAAATAAAAACGATTCGTAAGTATGAGGGTTAGTGAATGCAAAAAAAATTTTTTATTTATCATCTTCTTTCGAATAATAATTTCTAAAATTTCGTCAATGTTTTAATAAAAAAACTTGTACGTTTTTTTATGTACACGTGCACCTACGTAATTTTTCCCGACTGCAGCTAGCGTGGTGTAGCGCGGTCTAGCTTGGTCGGCAGTAGAAGCAAGTGTGTAGACACAAGTAGAAGAGTGTTAACACACACACAAGTGTTAATACACAGTGATGAGGGGGGAGAGCAGGGGAGGGTAAGAATGGAACTTCCATGCCTTACCTCCCCCTCCCTTTTAACAAAACGCTTTAACAAACCGAATTCCGCATGCAAAATGGAAAGAAATGAAATAAAAAACACAAAGTTAAACTGGACAACAAATAACAACAATTCGAAATACACAAATAATCGATGGATATCAATAAATAATGAATTTGACACAAACTTTCTGTATAAATACATATAATGCGCACAATTAGAGAAACTCTCGTGGTAAAAAAAGAAAAAATAACCGAACCCCAACAAAAAAACATTTTCCAATGAAAAAAGTAGAGGTGAGGGCTTCGTTTGTCATAGCTATCAACAAAAAAAAACCAAAACAATCACATGCGCTTAAGTGAATTAAAGCAAGTAAGTCTGCATCGATAGTTCTATGATTCAAGTTCTGTAGGGAAATCCGCAGATGACTTCAATAAATTAAAAATAAATTTTCAATTTTATTATCATTTTTTACCTTTCTTTAATATCGCCTGGAAATACCCGTGTCACATTAAAACTTATCTTTTATCTTACAAAGCGTACGATGAAGCAGGGAAGAGCAAGAACTGGTTAGTTCATGAGAGGGAGGAGGAAGGAGTGCTACGACACTAGGACTTTTCTTACACTTTGCGCGTCACCGACAGCAAAAACAATGTTCATGCAGATATTGCCACGTTGTTCACAAAATGGCCAATCCTAAAAAAGGTCAAAGGCTATGAATTAGTTAGAGTTAATTTTATTTTGCCTTTCGGTTGGTATGAGGTTGTAATTTCATGACTTATTTGTTTTAAATTTTTTATCTAGTGACTGTGAAATTCATATACCGTAGGCAATTTTTCTGAAAATTTGTTGTTTTATCTTTGAAATCTTAGATCTTTCAAACCTACTTTTGAAATTTTCAGATTTCCTGTACTGTACAGAACATTGCATTTTTAGATCATTAATTTTGACAACGCTTCAATTTTATTACATTTTTTTATCAAAACCTAAAATTTTTACAGCTACGGTGCATTACAACTTGAGATTGATTGAATTTAACATTTTTTGGAATTTGAGTGGACTTATATGAAAGTGTTGACCCTTATTATAGCACAATTTCTACTCAATTATGCCCCAACATAAGAAACAACAAATTTTTTTATTTATGTTGCATCCCTATTTATAGAGTTACCTTAAAGACATAAGTTATATAGTTTTCTAGACAATCATTAGTAATTTTTATTTTATTATTCCTGCATGGGAATGCAATAATTGTATTTTAATATTGGGTATTTACAATAATGTTCCAGATTGACAGATATTTTGCCAAGAAATATCCTGATGAAACGAACAAATTCACATTTAGTTGGGACATTTTTTTTCCCAAGCTCTAAGCGCTCAACATTCAGAAACTTCCAAAAGAAGATGAACTTCTGGTAACATGTCTCGAAAATCCTGAGTTGGAAGTAGGTAATGCACATAATGTTCGATGTACTTAAAGTTCTAAACTGTAAAAGTTAGCCGGAAAGAAAAATTATTAGTTGACGCAATTTTCTAGCTCATTTCGAGCTCTTTCCGCTTAGATCAACAAACTTGACGCTCCTTAGCAAAATATATAACACAACTCTCCCCGTGAAGAGAAATCAAGAATCAATTTTTTTTTTCCTCATTTAATTTTAAATGTTTAGAACTTCAGTCACATAATTTGTTTCTCTTAACCATGAGCAGTATCCAACATATCCTTCTCGTAAATTTAATTCCAGACAGCAAACACGCTCTCCAATTCTACCTTCTCGCTTGTTTGGTCGCTCCGAAAGCCATAAAAATTTCGTGCAAAATAGGAAGAAGACTTGGAAGCCCACAATCGTTGAATCGAGAGAAGGCCTCGTTGTACATGTCAAAGTATGAACGAAATATTAAACTATAACGTCATCATATCATTGATTCCTTAATACTTTTTCTTTCGTTTATTCAATAGGTTGCAGAAGATATCGAAGAGGTCATCAAAAAGAAACACTTGAAAATGAAATGCCTGGGCTTAAGAGTCCAGCCTTTTGTCATCATCGTTGGAAACGACATAACGGCAATCTAAAAACCATACGTCCGAATCAATGAAGTTTTGCACGAAGTCCCGACATTTTTTAAGGCTATTGACATTGTCTTCAAAACAAATTTGATGTTTAACTTGGAATACCCAGCGAAGAGTGAAAATTTCTGCTACATCATTCAATGGGGTTTGTAAGAAATACGTACTCAGTTAGATGCTGGTGTCCCTTTGATATATAAAATTCTCAATAAGTTAAAGCATTGTCAATAGGGATTTTTCAAAATTTTGTGTTCAGACATTTTTTTGTATTGATCAAAAAATTTCCTTTATTGAGTCGAAGATATTTACAATAAAGCTTCCCGCATCAAGTTTAGCGACATGGATTCTTTAAGGGGTTATATACAAAGTTGGGGCTCGAAAAATCGAATATTTTTTGTTTGCATATTCTGAAAGTACATACTTTCGAAAATGTCTGTGAAAAATTTCATCCAGATCGGATGACTAGTTTTCAAATTACAGCCGTTTGCAGCGCGCTGGTCCTATCCATAGGCACTTGGCGCGCGGCGCCCAACGTGCGGTTGCGGCGCCAGCTTAGGTAACCGGTTTTTTAATTCGAAAAATATCCATATATCGATACTACGTTCCTCGAGTGTTTCGGAACAGCTGATAAATTCTGAACAAGTGTTTGTGTGCATAGCAGTTACAAGCTAACCCTTAAAGTAGCAGCATCAAAACAAACAGTTCTGTCGCGTTTTTTACTTCAATTATGGGGCGAAATAAAATATCGCGAGAAAGCCGATCGAGCAGAAGCGATGTAAAATCGCGTCCGAGGAAAAGAAAACAGTACTTTAACCCCAAAACCGTGGAAAGTGACGACAAAAGTTTCAGCACGTCGCGGAAAAAACTGAAAAATCGTGGCGATGTCGAAGTGCCCGTTGAACTTTCCGTTAAATACCGTATTATCAATTTCTTGCAAGTTTTTTCGGCTATCTCTCAGTATGTGAAATGCAAAGTTTGTGACAGTGACGTGAAATTTCAACCTATGGAAACACGCGGACTCGGTTTCAAAATCGCCGTGACGTGTGATAACTGTTTGCAACACAACATTTCTTCGAGCCCCGTCATTGATCATGCTTACGAAATAAATCGGCGTTTTATTTTTGCAATGAGATTGCTGGGCTTGGGAGCAGCAGCTTGTTCCAAATTTTGTGGTCTCATGGACATGCCACCATTCTTAAAACAATCATCGTACGATCACATCATGACAAACATCCTTGCAAGTGTGAAAGAGGTATTCACTTTATTCGCGAGTCGAGCTGTGCGCGAGGAAATCGAAAAAAATACCGGGCCGAATAAAAATCACTTGACAATATCTGGAGACGGGACGTGGAAAAAGCGTGGTTTCACGTCATTGTTCGGGGTCACGTCCTTGATTGGATATTTTTCTGGGAAGGTTTTGGATATCAACGTGAAGTGTGCATTTTGTAAGGCGTGCCAGTTGTGGGAGAATAAAAAGAAGGACTCCTAGTATGAGGAATGGAAAACTTAGCATGAACCTGATTGTCGCGCAAATCACCAGGGATCAGCTGGTAAGATGGAAGTGGATGCGATTGCTGAACTGCGCACACAGGACGCGACCAAAGAAGGAAGAGTGGCTCGCAGACAACAACAGGCCGACGTTTTGGATGATGGAATAAACCCTTTGGAGTCCCATTATGGTCCTGGCATCGATGACGATTTGTAAGTTTGGCTGAACAAATGTTTCGCACGAATGAAGTTGACACAAAACTTTAAACGCAATTATCTCAGAATGCGTTCTTTTCAAAAGTACTGTTGCCGTGAACGTGATGTCTCAAAAACTTTTTAATCGATTTTCAAAAATTGTTTTTTTAATATTCGTATTTACGATCTCGTGTATTTGAACGATTCATTTTTCATCCGAAAATTTTTAATTTTTTGCAAGGAATTTTTTTTTGAAATTTTTACCACCAAAAAATTTCTTTTTTCTCTCAACGTGGTTTTTTTATTGGAAAAAAAAATTTTGGGAAACCGAATCGTTCAAGTACACCACAATACATTTTTCTTAAAAAATTTTTTTTCTTTTTTCATTTCAGTTGAGCGGTTAGCTTTGGAGAACGTTCACCGTAAGCCTCTGCAAAAAAAGCGCTGCGGGGCATGGGCCATAACTCCGACAATTTTCAAAATTTTTTCGAAATTCAAAGTGTTTTTATTTCTTCGACAGTATTACTACAACATTGTGTTTTGCTTTTTCCAATGAAATTTGCATAAAAGCCTTTTAAAAAATCACGAACTTGGCTCACTTTTTCGTCCCAACTTTGTATATAACCCCTCAATGAGACATTTCAAATATCTTCACCCTGATGAAAAATCGTACGTGTGTATATATTTGAAGTGCATGCGCAATTTCACGTCAGTGGCTTCACTGAAGAATCACATAAAAAAAATTTTCCGATAATATTACTTTGGAGAAACTTGAAGTCCTCACACGTATCAGTACCGACAATTTTTCCAAACGTGTAGAAAACGTTGCCGAAGATAATGTCCCTAGTAATTTCTGTGGCGATGAGATTATTGACGAGATAGAAAATGATATTGTGCAGTTTGTGGGTTTCCTTTACAACAAATATTCAGCACAAAAGTCTTTTGTACAAGAAATAGTCAATTTACAATTTATTTTTAAAATAAGAATATGACACATTGTTTTATAAATAATTTCATTTTTCGATGTTAAATTGAAAATAGTTAAGTAACTTTCCAAGAGTCGCAAAAAATTCCGCATTTTCAAAAAGTAAACATAATAATACGGCTAACCGTAGCGAGTAAAATTTCTTTCGCACCATGGAAAATCTAAATCTCTTCCTAAAGTGAATGCATCCCTAGCTTTCGGCATGGGATGTAACGTTCACTCTCGCGAGAAATTCTTTATGTCCCTAGGAGTGAAACGTACTTAATTGTTGTGGAGGGGGAGAATTTTTTATCATCCTAATTGATTTTGGGTATTAATTGCTCAAACTTTGATTAAATGTAGGAGTTTGAGATTTTCAAAAACCATAAATCGAAAACTAAAACTATAAGAAGAAGAAAAAGAACACATGTATTTGTTCATCGAGTTTAATAAACAAACTGTTTTAACAAAATGTAGATTTCAAATGTTTAAATCACGTGAAATGACTAACAACTATAGTTGAAACAAATTGGAATATTTGTGTAGTTCGGCCCATCTTACTGTTTTTTTGTTCCGATGAACGCGAGCATAAGCAAATTTATGTTCGATGTTGTGGAAGTACGGGTGAAAACAATGAAAGAAACACAAAAATATTGTTTCTTGGGCTTTGATAAGATGTCTCTGAACTCCCTCATCGAGGCTAGAGCCAAAATAGTTAATGGCCTTGAATATTTTGGCACGCTTGGTTCAGGCAAATCATCTGACCACGCCCTGGTTTACGTGTTAAAGAGTCTTCAAGGTGATCAATAAGTCTGGAAGGACTTTGCTGTCGCCTTTAAAACATAAACAATCCTAAAAAAAATAGTACATTACGTGCCAAGCACGGATGTGCGAATTTGGCGAAACGGCAAGATAATGGACCGAACCGAAGCTGAGGTCTGTAAGCCGTTTCGCCAAATTGCACATATAAGCCTGTTACGTGAAGTATTTTACGCCATAATAACCGAGAAGTCACGTCAAAATGTCAGTTTTGAGGTTAACATGGCGTAAAAATATTTCATTTCATGCAACATACGGCCCCTTAGACCATAAAGAGCATGGACTGCTAACCAGCTCCAAAAAGTGAAGCAAAGATGAAAGTGGAGTAACGCTATTATCTAGATCATCTTGACGGTTCTGATTGGTCCCCTGACTTTCACCGTTTTCCAGCCACTACAGCTGACGTGTGTTTGACCATATTCGATTGTTGTTTTCGGTCTTTTCGGTTCAGAAATCGTGAAACGCGAATAAATAAATTGAAAAATGTTTTCAAATTGTTAAGTGTTGAATCTAAAGTGTTAAGTGAAAATGGAAAAGACGCTGAAAAAAAACTGCGTCATTTGTGGCGTCATCGAAAACGCGGATGGAACGATTTCCTGCCACAGGTAATGTTTTTCGTGTAAATAACTTACCAATTTTTTATTTTCATAGGTGCATTTTGTAACTTGTGCCTCGAAATTCTTATTATGAACGAATGATCGATATTCATTACTACATTTTCAATTATCGAGCGTCGGAGATTGACCTAAAAGAAGCTTAAAAAAATGTTTTTTTTTTTTTTTGTTTTTTCTTTTTGCAAAAGAATTGCTATTTTTTAGTGAACAATGTATGCGTTTGCGGAAAATAGATTTTTCTCTCATAATCATGAAAAAAAAGGCGAAAAAAGTGAGAGATTGTGTGTATAGTAGTTTCGTGGAAAAAATTATGACAAAATAGTTTAACGAAATGCCCAGATAAGAACTGACTTCCGGAATTTTGTATGAGAATTCCATAAACTTATCTGAAATGAAAAATATTTATTGTGACCCATTTGTTAATATGTAATTATTTACGCATAATACATATGTATTATCTATTTAATATATATAGTGAAATCTCGAAAGATTAAAACATTTCTTTTCATTTGACCTTGGTCCTTCAAAGGATTGCACAAAAATGCAAAAACATTGCACAACTGCTTTGAAATGTTACAAAATATGGTTTAAATGTATGACAAACACTTATTTTGAAATCTTGCAGCCGAATGTACTAAATAGGATTAGTTTGTAAACAAATCATGTTTGTTTGAAATTAATAGTTTCCAATTTTATATATTACGATGTATATCACATTGTATTTTTTTTACTGCAGATTCCCAAAAGATGAAGAAAAATTTAGCCAGTGGCTCAAGGTTTTTGGAAGCAGTTGTGAGTCAGTCGAATGTAAGAGAGAAAGTCTTCGACTTTGCAGCAGACACTTTCAGCCAACCGATTTCTGTGAAAACCAAAGTAGTACTAAATGTCTGCTCAAAGCAAATGCAGTGCCATCAATATCGTTTATCAATGGGTAAATATTCTATTTATACTAACACTATTCCACTATTATATAAAGTGTTTTTATACAATTTTCATAAAAAAGCCGGCATTTCATAAAGACAGTGTATCTAATTTTTATAAAACTCTTATACAATGAATATCCAATACTTTATAAAAATAAATACATATAATTTTAACATTTTATTAAAATTGTATGAAGTTTTTATAAAATCATTTTATAAAATAGTTAAGTTATAGAAAAAATTCAGTGACTGTATAAAAATTTTATAAAGATTTCATAAAAATCAGAATTACTGGGGCAGTGAGAAATGTGTTTAAAAAATTATGAAATAAATAATCAAATACAATAAAATTAAAATTACATGAATTATAAATAAATAATAATAATATTTTATATAGTACGTGTATCATATACATAATAAATTAATAATAATATGAAATAGCAGAAAAGTTTAAAAATAAGTAATTTAATATACAGAAATAAATGATAAATCTTGTGATGTTACAAAAAATGTTGTAAATGAGTCATAAGCTAATATTACTAAAATTAAAATTGATAATAATAGTAATGTTCAAAAAATTTCTTCAATGTCTCCAAAGTCTTTTTACATTTTTTTGTGGCATCATTGTTAAAAAAGATATGCAAGTCTGTGGATTTCACTTGAACCTTCCATATTTTTTACTTTTATTTTGTGTTCTTTAGGAACGTCTCATATCTCAAACGATTGCGTCTTTCATATTCGGTTGATGAGGAGGAAGCCCAAGGAATAGAAGCAAAGAAAATGAAGAAAAACGTGTCAAGAACGTGTCTTATTTGTCGGAGACAGCCCGATTTGCATTTGTCCTATTTCACGTATGTTATTACAAGTATTTTACTACCAAGTAAATGTATTCATTGTAATCATTAAATTAATATTAGAAACGTTATTCACAATGTAGCTTTCCAAAAAATGAGTCAAGGCATGCTTGGTTGAAAGCTTGTCAAGTGGAATCTGCTTCTGCAAATGTTTACTTATGCAGTCGCCATTTCGAAGAAGATTCTTTTGCTCGCAAACCTGGAACATCGAGACGCTGTGCCCTAAAAAAAACTGCTGTGCCTACGCTGCTTCTTCCAAAAACACAGTCTGTTTATCAAACTTTTCTTTGTTATAAAACCTTCATTTGTAGAGCAATAAAGTTTAACAAAAAAATGGCTGAAATAAAAATACTAATTTTCTAATAAAATTGCATTCGTACAAATAATTGTTTAATTAGTAAATGAGAAAAATCAAATGTCGCTCGTAACACTTCATACACTGTAATCTTCAAGATCACGATTTTTAAACGTAACTGAAATAATTAATTTCCATTACATTTTATTTTTTATTTTGATTATTCAGACATGCTGATGACTCGGAAATGAATGCTCTGCTGCCAATCGAAGTCGAAAAACCATCAATGGAAGTAGGAAGCGACTCAAACGTGATTGAACCCTTGCATTACCAATTGCCAACTGCTGGTGAACAAGATGAGCCAACAGCAGACAGCTTACTAGAACAGCCTGAGATCGAAACGACATCATCACCTGCAGTTAGGAAAACGAATATACCAACATCAGAAAACTGCCCAACTCCCAGTACTCCAAAATCAACGTCCATTCGTTATCCTGGAGACATACTTGTCAGTTACGAACACCCAGAACAGCTAAAAAATGTTTAAAAATGACAAAAAGGGTCATAAATGACTTAAGAACAGAAGTGAAAACTCTGCGTCAGAAAGTTAGGCGACGTGATAAGAAATTGACGATGTTGAAAGATGTTATTTCAGAATTGAAAAACTTGAATTACATCAATGAAGATGTTCTTGAAGAAATGATGGTAATTATACGTTGTAGAAATTAACGCCAAACAAAAGTTTAAAGATTAATTGAAAAATGACTTATTTACAATTATAAATAATTATTTACAATTGTGTGATTTTTTTCTCATGTACTTTAAATCGTGATTCAAAATCATGATTGAAAATTTCAATTTTTTTTGTCAAATTTTTATCATGTCGATTTTTTAAAATTTTCAATCGTAAAAATTTTTACAAGCATGCATATATTTATAAAGTGGATCAATTTTTAAGTTTAATAAAGTTCATAAGAAACTATAAAATTAAAATGTTAGGTTTTTCGTTATAAGAAATTTTATAATTATAAGAAAAAAATGTTTCTGTGTTTCTATTCTGAGAAACGAACTTTTTCGGATTTAAAAGCTTTAATTACTGGTTTTGATCATATTTACATATTTATTTTTTACTAATGTCAATGTTAACATCGTCAAACTCCAACTTCCAATGGATTTAAAAGTGTATGAAAGTTTGGGGGGACATTAAACTTACGAATCCTTTTTTTTTTGTTTTTTTTTTTTACTTTTTAGCATGTAATGGTTAACTTTACAATCAATGTAAAAAAATTAATAAATAATATCACGATCATCGTAGTTCGGTGTATTAACTTCTCTCATCTCTTCACTAGAACCGCATGGCACCGGCTTTAAAAATGTTTACAAGAAGAACGTCTCAGGCACAAAGGAGTAAATTTAGTCCAGAGATGAGGCAGTTCGCTATGGAGCTCCAGTTTTATTCTACAAAAGCATATGACTTTGTTAGGGCGAAGTTTCAGAATTTGCTTCCCGCTCCAAGCACGATGCGAAACTGGCTGAACCTCACTTCTGATGCTCGTCCGGGGTACAGCCGAGAAACTTTGGAGACGTTGGAGAACATCGCCAAAAATACAGGGAAAGAGGTAGTTTGCAACTTGATTTTCGACGCGATGAGTATCAAAAAAAAACTGGAGCGAAAACATGGGAGAGTGTTCGGGAACATAGACATGGGCATGGAGTTCATGACTGAAGAGTCAGAGGAACTTGCGACTTATGCCCATGTCTTCATGTTAGTGGCCTTGAACGGAGATTGGAAGGTACCTGTGGCATACTTCCTAACTCGATCTTTGGATGGGAAAACAAGGGGAAACTTGGTCCATAATCTTCTTAAACTTTTAGAAAAGTACAAAATTAAAGTACATTCATTTACATTTGATGGAGAAATAACGAATAATGCCATGGCACAAAGTCTTGGAGCGAATCTTGACTGTCTGTCCGAAAAATATCAACCCTTCTTCTACCATCCCATTTCCAATGAGCCTATCTGGATCTACCCTGACCCCTGTCATATGGTTAAAAATGTTAGGAATGCACTGGCAGATAAAAGTCCCTACTTTGATTGTAACATCTCGAAAGTCGACTGGAACCACATTGTTGACCTCAATGATAAACAGAATTCTATAGGCTTACACCTCGGAAACAAGATTTCTGATCGTCATATTAAATTCTGGGAGAGTAAAATGAATGTTCGACTCGCGGCTCAGACATTGAGTAACTCCACGAAAGAAGCGTTATTATTTTTACAAACAAAAAACATGGTTACAAGTGATGTATCTGGAACTGCTAATTTTTGTGGAATAATGAATGATGCATTTGATATTTTGAATTGTAGGACACGATTTTACAATAATAATGCTAAGCAACCTTTTAGAATGCCATTGACAAGCGAAAATTACCAAATAATTAAAAAAAAAGCGGAAGAGATCAAAGATTACATCAAAACTTTGAGGAACAAAAACAACGTATCAGTGCTGCAGTTTGAGCGAAAATGTGGATTTATAGGTATATTTACATGTTTAAACAACATTTTCCATCACTTTAATTTTTTGAAAGAAAAATACGGGTTTCAATATCTCTTGACTTATAAATTGCTGCAGGATCCACTTGAAAGATTTTTTTCAGCTGTACGTATGAAGGGTGGTTTCTCAAATAACCCCACCTCTTATCAAATGCAATTTGCCATGAGACGATTGCGCGTACATTTCCAGATAGTTCAAAGTGACAAAGGAAACTGTTCACCTGATGACATTCCCCTTCTGCAAGTAGCATCGACTTCAAAGACTGTTGCAGCAGAAGAGGAATTGGATTATGAGGACAGCAATGAACTTTTTCACTTTGATATTGAAATTCCTAGTGAATTTGTACAAGAAGTCGTTCGATACATTGCGGGTTTTATCATAAAAAAATTCAAGCAATCCAGCAACTCACGGACATGTGTTACTTGTCTGCACAATCTTGAAGGTGAACAGGGATCTTCAACATTGATAGATGTAAAAAGCCGTGGCTTCTTAATTTATCCATCGGAAGAAGTTTTCCATTTGTGCCTAGCAATCGAAAGAATCATTCGCGGCTCCAGCGATAATATTTTCATGGAAAATTTTCCAAAAGCTCTTGTGCAACAACTGCTAAGCACAAACGAAATTTTTTTCGATGATGAGCACTTCAAAGAAAATGTTGATCACCATCAAAAACTTGTCAAATTTATAGTAAAAATGTACCTTACTGTCAGACTGCTTCACGAAGCCAAAAAAAAGCAACGTTGATAAATATGTGCGACGCATACATACAAAATTAGTTCTTTTTAAAAACCAATAAGATTTTGTACGACGATAATTTCAAGATATTTATATTATAATATCCATTTTATAAATAAAACTGACATTCGACTTAATCACCATATATTTATTTAACCCATTATCGTCTTACTCGACATTTTATGTGCTTTTATTTACATTGTTAATTTTATGGGGATACGTATATACTAGGTGTGCGGATACGATATATTAGGTGTGTCGTAAAATATATTATTAGTTTATTTTTCAAATATAAAAAATCTCTATACAGTTACAGAATGAACTTTATAACGACAGAAAACATTGCATTGTTTTTGACATATATTTGACAGTTTTCCATTATATTTAAATGATTATACTCATAAAACAACCTTTTTCAGAAATTAAACAATGATTTATGGACAATTTTGGTAAAAAAAAATTTTGGAACCCTAAGTATACGCGTCACTGTTGTCACAACGGGCCGTTCACCCGTAGATACGGCACTGGTTAGCGTTACTCCACCGTTATCTTGGATTCAGTATCTACCATGGCGAGGCATAGGCGATTAGCAGTCCATGCTCTTTATAGTCTAAGTACGGCCCTGACCTGATGCGAGCGAAGTCGCCCAGACATTGATTTACCGCAAGCATTGCGATCGCTTCTTCGCCTCTCTTTCTGACTAGACATGCTTTCGCCTGTCTCTCTCTTTCTACTTGCTAATCTGTCGATTTCGAACAAATCTAGCATGGAAATGTATATCTATGTATTTTCTTCCTACCCCATGGCTCAGGGAAGGTTAGGTTCACTAAGGGCCCCGAACTTTATCGAGCTTGCCCGACCGCGCCCGATATCGCGCACTCGGATTTCTCAGTTTGTTTACATATTAATTTGATTGTTTTGACTTTCAAAAGTCTTTAAAAGTTTCAAGGCAAGTGTGCCGAGTGTGAAAACAGCAGTGTTTCTGAGTGTTGATTGGTGTTCGGCACAAAAACTGAAATGCGGTGCTTTTTTTCGCCTATGGCAAATACTGGCGCCGTTATCGGAGTAGCAAAAGTCATCAAATATCCAAAAGAAAGTTTTATGAATTTGATAATAGATTCTTTATTGAAAAGTATATTTTCTTCATTTTTTTGATGTATATATTTTACTATTTTGAAATTTTTCAAACATTGTTATCTATTAAGGATCACATCTTTTATTTTTATATAAAATTTTACTGCAATGGTGCTTTTTTGGTATGAACTAAAATTCTGAATCATTGTATAATCTGTAGTAATATATAAGGTATGTAAAAGATTATTTTGAAGATATCGAAGGCGATTTTTTAAAATGAATTTGACCAATGGTGAAGTTTGATTTTTACAAATGATATTATGAATAAAGAAACAATTTTTAAAAATACAACTAGACAAGAACTAGTTATTTTCCTTCATTGAAAAAAAATACTATAAAAATATATATTTTTATACTTTGATATTGAATAATTTTTGAAAATTTTTTATTTTTCGGTAAAGAATGTATAACGTAAATTTTCAATGATGTTTTATGTGATAAGCTATTATATACAAATCCGGACAACTGAATGGTTTACTTAAGAAAATATTTGCTCTCATATACAAAAGCAAGAAATGAAAGATAGAAAATATTTCAAACTTGAAACTTAAAAAACTACTTTTATTTCAAAAATGCCGTTACCTAGTTTTGATACAAAAAATTTCCAATAATGAAAAAAATTTAAGACATTTTTTGAATAGTAGGTGGGCTAGGCGGGTCTGAGCGCACCCCACTCCTACTCCCATCGCGTGACCCCCTCCCTGCCCCCTCTCCGTGTCGGTAAGGTAGAACGCCAAGATGCCAGGGGCGGCAAAACAGGGACTCGATCGGTATGCGTAAGGTCGGTAAAACAGGGGGCATACCTGTGGATGGTAATACCTGTGATCGGCAAAACGGGGGCGTACCTGCGGTCGGTATTGTCATAGTGTTTTATTTTTTTTTATTTTTTGTTTTTGTTTGCTTTTTTTTTTGTTTTTTTGATTTTTTTGTTTTTGTTTTTTATTGTTTTTTTCTGTTTTGTATATCCATTTTTTTATTTTTTTCATTTTTACATTCGACGTTACAATGGCTGCATCAAAAATACATTTATTTTTAAGAAGAAAACTCGCAGACGTTGAATTTCCCTCCGAGATGTCGAAACTTCACTGGATTCTTCGTGTTTGCAGTATCTTTTAGTTTTCGTAGTTCGTTGGGGTTTTCTCGTAACACACAGTAAAAAAAATCTTGCAGAATTACTAGGGTGTAGTAGAGGTGTTACTACTTACAGTATAGTCAATGTACTAGAAAGTAGTACGAATTTACCAGTGTGTAGTAAATAAATATCACCGGATAAAGTAGTTTTACAAGCTTCTAGTAAGTGTACTAAAAAGGCGTAATAGTACACCTTTAAATATGGCAAATAAAGCGACCTCCTTCGAAAGGGGTAGAATTACAACCGCTAGTAAATTAACTACATTGATGTAAGAGTGCTACCAAAGTAATAGAATCGCTTTGCCGTGGTAAAAGTATCACCAAATCGTATTAATGCAATGAAATCGTGAAAGGGCAAGTTGGAAGCTGTCAAAAACGCGCGCGCGCCGGAAGCTTCCGGAAACGAAGGATCAACTTTGGCGTCCATCAGCGTCCATTGTCAATTGCAGTCGCGTCTGATTAATCGCGTCCTGTATCAGTGTTGTACATCGGCGTCTTCCCGCGGACAACATTAAAAAAATGTGAGTCACGAGTCAAATACTATAATGTTTTGTTCAATGAAGTGAGAAAATGCGAATTTTACGCGGTATTGGAGCGTGGAAAAAACCAATATATTTCTCATTGACTTGAACAAACATTATCTCCGTAAGGTTTCTAATTTTCCCATTGATTAAATAAAAATGGTATGAAAAAACTGTAGGTGTTTTTGCTTGTAACAAACGTGAAGAATTGACGAATATGGTGTGAAATACGGGAGGTCTGGGGGAGAGTGAGGTTAAATATCAGGAATCAGGAAATGCGGCGAGATCGTCTAAAAAGTGTCGAGGAGAAGGGGGAGAGGTAGAGGTTCTTGAAAAAATATTTTTGTGAAAAAAATGTGAGAAATATTTCTGGTATTTGAAGAATATTATATTTATTGATTTCCTTTTTACTATTTCTCAACTGTTTGAAAGGTTTCTTTGAATGTGAAATACATGAAATATTTTAACATGATAAACACAACAGTATTCTGTGCAAATTAACATTTTTTATCGTAATGATTTTTGAATTATTTTATTATTTCATTGTTCATCCTATTGATTTATTGATAGTACTTAAACACTAATTATTTGATTTGAATGTAATGAATTTTCAAATGTATAAATGAATAAAAATAATGTAAAAGGAAATGATTATATTCAATTTGTGAATAAATAATAAATGACATAATATAATTAATGAATTAATGACTGTTACTTACTTACGTTATTTTCATCATTCATAATTTAATATAAATTCACGTAATCATTTACATGATTTATACCTACATAATCAAAATGAGTAACGAAATCTAAGTCTATAAATGCATGAATTGATAAATGGATGAATAATTAAATATTGTATAAAATCAATGATAATATAAATTGATTGATTATCTGTATACTTCGCATTATTCTGTTATTATTGAATTTATTATTTGATTATTTATAACTCTAGTAATTCCTTTGTCAATTATTCATTCAATGTACGAAATTATTATTTTCTGTCAAAATTGAAAAATAGTATAATTTAATAAATGGATTCATAAATTCTAGAAGCGATTATGCATTTTATTATTTTAGTACTGAATTTCTGCAAAAGCAATGTATTACATAATTTATCAATAAACATAATAAGTACTGTAATTGTTTCATGATATTTTTATTATTAAAAATGAAATGTAAATTCAATTATTTCTTATATATAAATATTGCTACCATTTACGTGATTTATACATACATCATCAATACGAGCAACAAAATCTTAATATACATTTATGAATTGATCAATAAGTTGATTCATTAGTTTTGAACTTTTAACTCATTTTTTCATTATTTTTATATATTAGTTGTGATATTTTATGAGTTTTATAATTCATTCGATGTTTAAAAATTTTTTTTCTGTTAGGATTGAATAACAAGAAATTCTATGAAGAGATTAATGAATTAAACAAGCGATTCTAATTTTTTTTTTATTTTCTTAATTAGTTTATGAGAAAGAATTGATGGAGTAATTTATCAATACATAAATACAATCATTATTGTAATTTTTCAATGTTATTCTGGTCGTCGACCATTATATTTAAATTCAATCAATTATCATAAGTATTGCTACCATTTACATGATGTATACATACACGAAAAGTACAAGTAACGAAATTCTAATCAAAAAATTTATGAATTCAAGAAATATTCTTAATAAAATAAAAATGCTCTTAATAGTAGCATTAGATTACTCAACTTACAAATGAGAATGATGAAAAGACTTTTCTTTGCGTCTGTTGCAGCTTTTAGAATGGGAACTTCGCAATAATGTTCTGGGCACAACCTACCACATAATCCTTACCAACCGTAACATTCAAAGCTATTTTCAAAGTACTTCAATGTATTCTTGTAAACATTGCACAGTTTCTTTTACAGCTATTCAGAAATATAATAAGCATCAAAGGATTCATAAATCCCAAAATGTTAAATTTCAACGTTTGTACCCAAACTGCTTGGTACTTTGCAAAAGTTTTTCATCTTTCCAACGTCATATTCAGCGTATGCACCTTTTTGCATCCCATTTATTTTGCAAACATCTAAATTGTACGTTTCAGTGCAAAAGTTTAACGCAGTGACAGAAACATCACACAACTCATACAGAAAAATCCAGTCAACGTATAATATGCAATTGTTGTTCAGAGAAAAAATCATTCAAGAATATCAATTCTTTCAGAACGCACGTTTCACTTTATCACGAAGGTATTTATGAAGATGATAATTTTCAAACAGAACTAACTGAGGCTATGGTATGGCAAGATCTGCCTATTGTCAATAATCTTAATGATAATTCGCGTGACAAAGATGAAGAACAATGTCTGGATAAGTCTTTTACAGAGGATAAGGAAGCAAACAATTTCTCACGTGAAACAGTCACAGATAGTTTTTCAAATACTTTACCACGCATTTATTACATGTATACACCAAGCACAATGCCCCTGAGTCACTTACAAATGAAGTATTCAATAGTGTAAGTTCTACTTACCATACATGAACAGTAAAAATGCATATCTCAACTTTGTAGAAGAAAAGATTTTTTCCTCAAGAATTTAAAGATGCTGCAAAGAGTATGTTCTTGAAATCTTTTAACAACTTTGATGTCACTCATGATCCTGATATTGGTACAATGCGAAATACTCGTACACGAAACAAATTTTTTCAAGAGTCATTCCAATTTGTGAAACCGGAGGAAATAGATTTGCACAATAAAAAAGGCGAACGAACCGGTGATCATTATAGTTACGTACCTATTTTGAAAACTTTAGGAGTAATGTTAAGTGACGAAAAAATACGCCAACATTTACACACCTTAAATCGCGCTGCTAGTGAACCGGGTTTTTTTGACGTGACCTCTGGAAATGTTATCAAATCTAATCCTTTGTTCCAAAATCATGATAATGCCTTGGGTATTGTTTTGTTTCAAGACGCGTTTGAAATTTGTAACTGGGGTCGTCAAAAACAAAATTCAAAATGATCGGTGTGTACATGGTTTTAGCAAATCTTCCTCCTCACCTTAGATCCAAAGTTGAAAATATTAAATTAGTACTGTTATGTCGCGAGAAATTTATTTCGACTTACACATGGTCACAAATACTAAAGAACTTAATGAAAGATATAAGATACTTAGAATCATCTGGGATTGAAATAACTTTCAATTGTGAAAAAGAAATCTTTCTTGGAACCCTTGCTGCAATGTTAGGAGATAATTTAGGAAGCCACCAAATAGGTGGTTACACTGAAAATTTTTCTACGTCAAAATATTGGTGTAGGTATTGTTTAAAACGTGCAGCAGAATTCAAAGCAGATCCATTTGATAGGAAACAAATACGTACAGTGCAAAGCTTTCAAGAATGTGTTACGAATCTGAATATTTCAAAGGAAAATACAGTGAAGGGGGTTAAAGCAGATTCTCCACTTAATCAGTTGCAATATTATAATGTGTGTAATCCAGGATTGCCACCTTGTGTGGCACATTATTTGCTAGAGGAGATCATACCTTATTATATGCTTTTGGTCGTTCGATACTTTGTTAGAAAAAATTGGGTTACGTTAAAAATGTTGAATTTCAGATTGAACGATATTCAAACGTCAGGTAAAAAGTTGTATATACCCTACATCAAAAAAGATAAGAGCTTTAGACTAACAGGCACTGCGAGTCAGATAAACAGGTTTTTGATGATTTTTCCTTTGGCGATGGCAGACCGCGTGAAAGATTTTGATGACAAAGTATGGAAAATGGTTTTAAAGTTGAGAAACGTTTGTTCCATCGTTTTAGCGCCATCGTTGTCGTTGTCCCAAGTTTCTCTTTTGAATACCAACATCCAAAATTACATACGAGGGGGGACCAAAAAGTAACGGGAAATAGGTGGTGGGGGGACCGCGGAGGGGGGGATCGGGTTCTCCACTGGTTCTCTTCCAAGCTGCTACTCTCCCAAGTCAGTGTGCAAAGTTCATTTGCTGTGAGTGCATTCGTTCGTCCGTAAGAATTTTTCTAGTGAAACGACTTTTTCCGTTTCGGCGAAAACGTCAAATGGCTGAGTGCGGAGAGCAACGCGGGGCTGTAAAATTTTGTTTTTTGTTAGGAAAAACACCCGCGGAAACCCTTGTGATGCTGAAAACAGCTTATGGGGATAATGCTTTGAGTAAAACGCGTGTGTACGACTGGTTTTCGCGTTTCAAGAATGGAGAGATGTCAATAGAAGACCAACCTCGTTCTGGGCGCCCCTCGACTTCAAGAACGGACGAAAACATTGAAAAAATCAACACTCTTGTTCATGAAGACCGTCGCCGAACCATCGATCAACTTTGTGAGATGTCTGGATTGTCATGGAGTTCAATTCAGAGGATTTTAACTGAAGATTTGAGCATGAGGAGGATTGCAGCCAAATTTGTTCCTCGCCTCCTCTCCGACGATCAAAAGGAGCGTCGACTTCAGGCCTGTCTTGAGCTGCAAAATCAGTTGGATGAAGACCCAGATTTTTTTCTCAAGGTTATAACTGGCGATGAATCATGGTGCTATGGCTACGACCCCGAAACAAAGCAGCAATCAAGCCAATGGAAGACACCTCTCTCGCCTCGTCCAAAACAGGCACGCCAAGTGAAGTCCAACATCAAGACATTGCTCATTTGTTTCTTCGATTGCAGAGGTATTGTGCACGCAGAATTTGTTCCTCCAGGCCAAACGGTCAACCAACACTTCTACTTGGAGGTTTTGAAAAGGTTGAGGGAGAACATCCGGAAGAAAAGAGCGGATCTTTGGCGCACAGGAGATTGGTTCTTCCACCACGACAATGCACCTGCCCACACAGCGCTGTCCGTGAAGAAATTTTTGACCAAAAACGGCATGACACCGATTGTTCACCCCCCCTATTCACCGGACCTTGCCCTCTGTGACTTTTTTTTGTTCCCTAGACTCAAAAGGGACATGAAAGGAAAACGTTTTGGGACTGTAGAAGAGGTGAAACAAAAATCGCTGGAAGGTTTAAAAAACATTGAAAAAAATGAATTTCAGAACTGTTTTGAACACTGGAAAAAAGATTGAACAAGTGTATTACAGTCAATGGGGGTTACTTTGAAGGTGATAAAAATTGTGTGTGAAAAAATTTGTCAATAAAAAAGTTGTAACACAATTCCCGTTACTTTTGGGTCCCCCCTCGTACGTCTTCGGCTTCAATGTTTCCCGACATTTGCATTAAGGCCGAAGCATGAATTTTTGTTACATTACCCCGAACTGATCGAGCAATTTGGGCCCTTGAAGCATCTATGGACGTTGCGTTTTGAAAGTAAACACGGTTATTTTAAAAAAATAGTGTCACGCCTAAGGAACTACAAGAATATTGAACACACACTTGCTCACAAACACGAATTACTACAATGTTCATCTCCTTTTGATTGCCATCTGAAAGCAAAAAATTTCGAAAAAATTACTATTGATTCGGCTTCACTAAATATTGACATATGCAAATTGATTAAACAATTTAGTTCTACATTCAGTGTATGTTTAAAATATGTTTCGAACAAAGTGACTTTCCGTGGAATACTATACACACAAAACAGCATTCTTTGCATTGGTAAAAATGAGTATGGAAATTTTTTGATTTGCAGAGTTAAAAGCATTTTTATATCAGATGATCTTTTGCATATTGCCTTTATTGGAAATACGCAAGAAATTGTATTTGTTCCTGAAGTAGGTGTTTACGAAACCGTGCAATACAGTGGCTGTGAAAATGGATCACAATTCTTGTCAATGTTTCCATTTTCCTCGTTGCTCTCTCCAGACCCTCTCATTGAATCCCACATTATGTCGTCTACTGTTTTTGTTGCGAAGTATGTTCCTCTGAACAAGGACTACTAAAAGAGTCTGTAAGTACGATGTTGTAGTGTTCTCTTACAGTTTTAAACGTATACGTTACTGCAAATTCACCATTTACATGCAACATTTTTTTATCGCTTTTACTCTCACTGTTAGTGATCTTATTGCTTCTAAGAGTAACATTTCTAATTGAATGTGCTCAAAAACCATAAGATCAATTTTTGATGCTCTTACGTAAATGTATTCGTTCTAAGCAACTTGTTAATTTCATTGGTGACTAAGTATTTGTGAAATAAGTGCGAAGACTTTCAACAAACTGGCAAAAAAAAATTCCACAAATAGAGATTATGAAAAAACTTCCGAATTTAAAAACTTCATTTCAATCGAATCAATCGTTGGAGCCTAAATACACGATTGCTCGCAAATGCGAACATAATTTTTCATGTTGAAGGCTCTAAAATCGTGAGTTAACGTCACGCACATGGGCAAAAATCACGATTTTAGTGCCTGAAACATGAAAAATCTTTTTTAGTGGATTTCTACTGTATGAGAATGACTTTTTACTGAATCAGATTAAATTTCTACTGTATGGAAGTAAATTTTCACTCCGTTAAACTGAAAGTATTTTGACTCAGTTTAGAATGAATATTTGCTCTAATAAATTGAGAGTTAAAAATTTCATAAATTTGTTTAATAATAATACTTTTAATGCAGTTGTGAATGCATGTATTTCCATTTCCCACGAAAACCATTGCCCTTTGTTTATTTATAGATGTACATCATACGAATTTGGTCGGCACCACGTGACAAAAAATATGCCATCAAAATTAATGGACCCCATTTTCTGCAACAGTCAGTAGATGTTGACAGCTTGAAGTTGGAAAAAAATGCAGAAAAAATTGTCTTAGAAAAATATGGTACGATTGTCGATGACGATGAACTCATGGAACATTTTTGCAAAGCAAATGAAACATTCATGTTACTTGAAAAAAATGAAGTATGGCGCACAGCGCTAGAACCAAGATCTGAAGAAAACTCGAAATCCGCAACACATCAATTACCTGAACCAATTTTAGAACCACAGTCTATTGACGATAATCCTAACTTGGGGGTTTCGAACGACATGACAGACTATCAGAACGATAGTGTGGAACAAGTTTCAGAAAAACGTAAAATACGCTCTTTTGTGAATTATGAAATACCATGGATGACCATATCTCCCGCAATAATGAAAGAACTTGACAATAAATCGCAAAGCCCAAATGTGGTCAGAGATGTAGTATGGTGGATCATTTCTGATTTGAGTCTCATTGATCGACATATTCCATTAGCTACACTGGAATTGGTTTCTCGTCAACTTGTCTCAAAATACCCCAGCACCTTTGAAGACAAAGATTCCGATGGTAATCGCCGAGGAAATGGAATCGCAACCATTTGCAATAAGCTGGTACACCGAAGAAATAACATGAATCGGGCCAAAGTCCAAAAAAGCGTTGCGCATGAATTGCGTATTTCAATTGGCAAACAAAAAGAAATTCTGTATAAAAAAGTTGGGTGTGTTGCATGGCAACCAAGCGAGTATCCAGAAGGAGAGACCAAAATGACACAAGAAAGTAAAAGAATACTTTTGCAAGGATTTGATATCCCTAATGCGACCAATGAAAGCTTGTCATCTGCAAAACAAATGTTCGAACTAACTTTCTCTTCACAGCGTCTATTTTTGAATTCGTCAGTCGAAAATTCTAAGGCCTACAATGTCTTACGCCAATGGCCATGCTTATTTTACAAGTCATTCATGTGTCTTCACTTTGAGAAACTAACAGATCGAACAATTTTTTCCGCAATGGATAAATTGAAACAAGAAACCCACATTTTCCTGAGCTACGGAATTTCCAAGCGAATGTTGACAGATGAAGACTCCAAAGAAGGAGACGCAACTGAAAAATCGATCCTCATAATGTTTTGCCAGCTTCAAGAGGACATGAATTCTCTCCTCGTGACAGTTCCCGTAAGTTATCAAGTGATGTTAAAAAATTTTTTTTCTTGTATTTTACTTAAGATTCAGAATTCTTGTATTCAGATTTCATCTATTCAGAATTCAAAATTCAGATTCAGAATTCATCTATTTCTTGCTTTATTGTCAATTGAAAAAAAAAAAAAAAAAAAAAAAAAAAAAACGTTTGCACTGTGTCATACGCATTAGGTTGATTACAAAAGATAAATCCAACATCTTAATAACGATATTTATGTATTTATTATACATTTTTTAATCACATGAATGGTACTTATTTTAACATTACAGGAGGGAACACAACATGAGGACATTACCCTACCAGGCGTACAACCATGCGTTGTAATAATTGGTAGGTTTTCAATGTTTCCACACAATGTTGTGTACAATATACATTTTGATAAAATTTTTTTGAACCTAATTTTTTCATACGGTAACAAGAAACAATGTCTATGATTTTTGAAACAAGTATATTTCAAAATTGATCTCAGCAACTGATAAAGTATCCTTATACTTTGAACAGTCGAAAAAATTTTAAATTTCTTATAAACAATTTCTTATGAAATAACATTGTGTTTGAGCATAATTTTAAAATGCATTATTATTTTTCATGTGCGATTTGTAATGCATAACTATTTTTCCCATCTGTTACATGTGCTTAGAATGTACTTATTTATGTTCTAGCCTCAATTCCAAGGGAGTACGTAATTTTTATGGATGGAATCGCCATTGTCAACTCAGATGATCTCGAAGAGGCAGTTCTCTTAGCCATCATTTTACACTTTGTGTGCAACAGAACGTTCAGTCAGGGACATGCGGCCTTCTTGGATTTCATGCAGATGCGGTTTTTCAACATTTTCATAGAGAATGGTATTTCAAGATCAAGAAACAAATCAAAAACCTTAAAAGCAAACAGTTTTTATAACTTGATCTCAAAATTTACAGCTGCTAACGAGCAATGAGTAAATTTTTATTTGATTTAATTTTTGCGAGTTCAAATTTTATCTTCATTTTTAATATTTGAAACTTACCTACTCATTTGTTATGAGCTTAGAATTACTAATATATCTTAGTTTCTCAAATTGCACGTCTGTATTGTATTTGAATTCTTCTACAAAGCTGTTTTTATATTTCTTGGAAAATCGAATATTTTTTCATATTGTCAAAAAAAATCGGGAATGCAGCGTGAAAAATACGGTTTTATTGGTTTATATCATTTTTTAATTGATTTTTCAATTAGTTCAAAAACTTTTCTTTTTTCATGCTTTCATTTTCTCAGGAGTTCTTGAAGTTAGGAAAAAATTTACAAAAAATATTGTCAACTATCAGGTGTTGTTCAAAATGTGTGACAAATTAGTAGTAAGAAGCTCATGTTAGTAGGTCACCATATAAGTTATCAAAAATATTTTTTAAACGTTCCTTACAACGTCCCATGAGTAATTATGAGGTTATCAAAGAACTGATCACTTATAACAACTACGGAATCATATCTGTTTTTTACGGTATCTTTAAACCAAAGAACCATGATTTTAAGTTGTCAAGGACAAAAATTTTCAGAAGCTTGAAAACTTCGAATTTTTGAGGTATTTGTATTAATGACATACACTTATCCCTCACCTATCGGGACCTTGTTCCCTCGTTTATCGGGAATATTTTAATGGGAGCAGCAGTGGTGAGAGTCCTGATAAACGAGGTGTTTACTTTCAAGGGCCTCCCGATAAGTGGGGGATTAGTGTAACTTCAAATTCATAAGATTGGATTATTCAATCAGTTTTTCAATTTATTTGTCTTCTCTGAATGAAACGATTTGTTGACTTGTTGCGAATGCACACGTCGTTCTTTACGATTTATCATATTTATATGGTTTTTTATGACCCGTCTATAAATTATTCAAAGCTCTCAGAGGGTGTCTGGCTTGATGTTATAGTTTGGACAGGGAGGGGCTGGTTCAAAATGCAATGTAAAAAATTCTAGAAATATTTATATGCATAAAAGAACTGTCCATTTTTTCCACGCATATTTCTGCTTTTCTAAAGTAGACTGAAAAATTGTAACAACGAAAAAACAATTAATAACTGCAGAAAGAAAGATTAAACGTTCTAATTAAAACATACAGTAAAATGAATTAATTCCCAAATACAGAACATGCAATTTAAAAAATACCAACAAAATAACCAGTTAAAATTTTGCACCTTTCAGATAAAAATTCTGGTAACTCGATTCAAAATTTTGGAAATGAAAGTATAAATTACAAAAATGAATCACAAAATCCGAAGTACTTCTTGAGTTGAAATAATGAAAATTTACAAATCAATCTACAAAATTTCAAATTTTTAGTGATTTCAAAACCATATTTTTAGTGATTTGTTCCTAAATTCCTAAATGTAGAAAATGGAAGAAAAAATTAGGAATCGACGCAATACATTTTAGAACTGCTAATTCTACATTTTAAACCTAACATTTGTTGTGCATCAATTACTAACTTCAAAAATACACAACAATTTTAAAACCATCAGTAAAATTTAATTGTCTAATTACTCTTAGCCTTCAAGCATGAAGTTTTTATGGCTCGATTCTTAATTTGAATCATATGAAAATAGAATTTAAAACTTAGTAATTTCGTACGGAAGATGAAAAGTTCGATAACACCAAAATTTCAATTTTTTGACTTCAAATTGAAAATTTTTTATTATCTTCTTCTCTAAGCGAAAAAATTGAGCAAATACATAAAAATGTGTAACATATATTTGTAACGTACTACTTAAAAAGTACCAGAGAAATGTTAAAAAAATTTGCATTTTGTTTTTTTAGACTGTTTCGCTGCATTTTGAAAGGTGGGAAGGTGATAAGACCTTTTGTAATACAGGAGTGAAAGAGGTGTTAAAAAAAAAATTTTTTAATTGCGTTACTTAATTTATAGACGGCCCTTTTGTGCATTAGAGTATTGCGTTCGTTTCCAAATAGTAGAATTATATGAAATTAGCGTATGTCATCGTTGTAACCCTCGCTCCCTGGGAACAACGTCCGAGCAACATCAAAATGTTGCTCAAATGTTGCTGTGTCAAAAACAGATAAAAATCATGATACTCTAAAAATAATAGATGAAAATATACTCTATTTAGAGAGCAAAAAATCCGGTTAGTTCTTTTTTTTTTAATCGAAAAGTAAGTTTTGACCAAATTCTAAGCATTTATTGAATTAAAAATTATTTTATTGAAAAAAGTTTATTTTATTTTTTTTTTCTATTTTTTTAATAATTTTGATTAATAACTTTATGAGCAACATTTGAGCAACATTTTCCGGGTTGTTCCCAGGGAGCGAAGGAATTTTTTCTATTGTGATAACATATTTTCATTGTGATATGTAAAAATATGTGATACACGAATGTTCCTAATTTCTTGTGTAAAGCAAATATATTCTATTCTCTTGTTCCATTTGTGATAAATAAAACAGTTTGTACTATTTTATAATTACTGTGTTGTTTTTACATCATCCTATTCATCCCATGCACGCCTAACCTCAAATTTATAGAATTTTGATTTTGTATCATAATATTACGATAGCTACAGGACAAATACGTTTCAAAAGTACAATTACTTTATCCTTGTACTTTTGCAACTTTATATTGTACTTTTAAAAGTTTCTAGTACTTTTACAAATTCCTAGTAATTTTATCAGTTTCTTGTACTCTTATTATTTCCTGGTACTTTTGCTAGGGTCTAGTACTTCTGCTACTCCGTAGTAGAATCACAACAACTCTGTAATTTTATCCCTTCCAAAGGAGGTCGTTTTATTTGCTACTCTGGAACTGGTAGTTCTGCAAGATTTTTTTTACTGTGCATCTTACAGATCCTCTCTGGTAGGAAAATCTCAAATTCCGAATCCAGTGTGATAATGAATTTGGGTCCAAATCTGGTGGCGACGGAGCGAATCTCAGTGATATCATAGCTCTTGTTGATTTCCAATTCTTCAACCTTGCGCGTTGGCAGAAAACACTCCGCACGAGCAACTTTGTTGAGTTTCGAGAAGTCCATGTTGCTTGTTCAAGAATTTGCTTCGGGCTGACGCTCCCGCTCGGGAACGACGTATTTATAGGTAGTGATGGCGCTGCGGTCGCTCGCTGTTACCATGGTAACGCAGTTACGTAAGCGATGACGTCATAACGACAAGTTTAAACACGTCGCCGGAAACGATGACGTCATTCTAAACAGGCTCAAACCTGCACGAAAATTCTTGAAAAAATGATGAGTCATCACATTCCTAAGCGATGAGATCATAACGTTCAAAGACGCTTTTCGTTGACCTTGAATCAAAACTGCGTAGAAGTAATTTGATACTCTGATAACTGCGTAGACTAAACAATGACGTCATCACAGCAGGCTTCGACACGTCGCCGGAAACGATTATGTCATCACGTCGAGTCTTACCTAATGTAAACAATTCTCGACAAGTTTCAACACGTTTATTCTCAGAAACGATGACGTCATCAAGTCATATCTAGTGTAAACAATTCTTGGAAGCGATTACATCATCATCACATTCATAAGCGATGACGTCACCATCTATTAATATAATTTATCGATATACTTTTTTTCACCTGGAAATACATTCTCAAATAAATTTAACATTAATTTTTTCTGTGCAAGAGGCCCCACCCCGCCCCTTGCTGTAAGACTCATCCATTATGTTAGTCTCTCCATTCTTTATTTTCAAAAAAATTACAATTTTTCCTGCTTACATCTACTACAAACTTTTGTCATCGGAGTGATTCCAATACAATCATCAGGCGCTGAATTCCAATGTTTTTCAAACCGCGTACAACCAACAAACTCGGGATCTTTTTGTAATTTCAACGGGAGCTTTTCCCAAGCTCTGACAATACATTTTTGTCGAAAGTATAATAAAAATTCACGAGGGAGTTCGGCGATATCCTCAGAATCCAACTCGTAAAGAAAGTCAGTGTATGAGAGTAGGTTAAAAGATCTCTTCATTGACGGTGTATCGCCAAATTTTTCTATCAACCACATCCTGAGGCGGCGAACGTTTTCCGTGGCGCAGTGATGAGTAGGCACAGATCGATGAAAATTGTTGTAGGGGCATGCAGAGACTCGCAAATCATCCAGGGACGGACAACCCATATCCATCAAATCGATGACGATAGCATTTGTGTAGCGCTTCAGCCAACGCTTTTTGTCCAATCCTTTGATGAATATAAATGTACCATCCTTCAACTGGTTGCCTCATTCTTGATTAAGTTCCTCGTATGGCACATCTCCAGAGTTCCAAGGCACACCATGATAGTTTTGTGTTAGCCACAGATTAATAGCCTTAACCTTTGGCGACAAATCATCCCAAGCATACGGTGACTTGAATAATGTTGTGACAACGCCAGCGAAGGGCTCAAGTCTTAAAACTGCAAGCTCCTTGACAACAAAGGTTTTTTGTATGGAGAAGCCCTGGATGTCCACAATATACTTCATCTTGACGTACTGACACTCTCCGACAAATCCATCTCCTTTTATGTCTTTTCCCCCACCACCACCACCAACGTTAGATCATTTACTTAAATCTCTCATATTTGACGGTTGACTTTTTATATTTATCATCATCCTTTTCCTTTTTGTCCGACACAGGTTTATATTTATCCGACGTTTTATCTTTGGACAAAAGACATCGACGATCATCAGTTAACTTATCCATCGCGACTGACGATTAATCAAGTTTGAACATTAATATATATATACCTTTTTATGTAGATTTTCACACACACACTCATACATTTTATAGTTTTCTAACAACGCCGCTGATTGGTTGATACTCGACAATTTTATCATGTATAATAAAACAGTACGCCGCAGTTGCGGCGGGAAAAGCTGCTACTGATTCAAATTCGAGACGAACATCAACTGGTCCAGTAATCAATGAATCGTTTTGCTTTGCACAATCAATAATCACAAGAGGTGCATTCTCTTTAAATTGAGTTTTTGTCAGCAATGGAGAATTTTTTCTTCCATAATATGACGATTGAAAATTCGCAAACATTTCATACAACGTCGCAAACTGGTTTCGTTGAAAATCAATATTAAGATTAGTGTAAGGATAATACTGGGAATTTAGGTACAATTTCATATCGCGTAAAGAACATGTATCAAAATTACTCATGTTTCCGGTCCTAACATTCTTTCTACCAGCTTGGAATCCAACGATAACATATCTTGGTTTTTCCAACTGTGTCGCAGTTTTAACGCTCCACACATGCTTGGTCGTTTGCGGCAACAGAGGATATTCGTAGAGTTCCCAGCTTCGGAAACTCATGGCGATGGTTGGATCCGTTGAGATGTAGTTCAGCATACGAATTTTCTCCACATCGGAAACTTTGACGTACAGAATCAGCCATTCCATTCTACTGATTGTTATCTTGTATTGTTCTTCATTCGCAGCTTGCTGTAGGATGGCGTTCACGTCGGTGTTGACTCGGAGTATGATGAGTTCATGCTTGGCGTTGACAATCACTCGCTGATAGTCTTCGGCGAATCCAAAGATGAAATCCAGAGGAATGCATATATCGAAATATCCATTGTTGTTGATCAATTGTCTGGTATCGTCAACGATCCATCCAGCATTTTCCATGAGATCTTTTTGGTTAGGGTTTTGCGAAACGTAGGCTTTCATTGTAGTTGTCAGACCAACGTTTTTCACTCTCTCTATCTCAATAGCGTTGAGCTCGTAACGAATCTCTTCGAATAAGTGAGCTATACCATTGTTTATTATAAACGTATGTACGACATTGGCTACGCCGTCAGCTAGAGTCAATCTTCCCTGTATGTGCAGTGAGCTCTTACTCGGCAACATGTACGAATCCTGATTCTGGATACTGATGTGAATCTCATCGTTGTTGTTGTACGTTGACGATGCGTATGGCTGGTGCACGTGCACTTCATACTCTGCTATCGTCTCGTCGAAGACGATCTTTTTTTCGATGGATAACATGGTATCAGGCAAATTAAGCAGCAAATTTTCTTTGGACTCTCAGATCGAGACTTTTCAGGAACTGAACGTTCTGTGGTGTGAGCTGTTGAAGAGGTCGACTTTGACTGATGATTTTTGACCATGTTGCTGGACTTTTATACTCTTCGTAGACGATTCCCATTATTCACTTTTCACATGTAGTCGTATAGTGATAACTTCACCTTGAAAATTCACTAGCTTTCCACTTTGATCGACTATGCGCAGCTGCAGATGATGTATTGCCTGTACGACGATTGGATGATAAATGACGTGATTTGGCAATTCGATGATCTTATATCCTGGGGGCACCACTGGGAAGAACTCGTGGATGGTGTGTACACGCTGCTCGTTTATATACGCTCCTGCCGTGATGTTACACTCGATGCGTAAAGCGTTGACGGCGAGAATTCTTACTGGATAATCCGACTTGTGCGCTACGTCAGCTTCGATGATTCTCGAATCAAAGCCCAGCAGTTTACCGATAGAGTCTTTGGGTCGGAAATCGATCTCCCGATTGCATTTGATCTCGCTGCGTAGTGTGCTACTGTTGGCTCGCAAACTCAGCTGGATATTTTCTGGAAGTACTTCCTTCAGATATTCCTCGATGTTTCCCAATTCGTAGCTTCCAGATGGTATAGTAATGACGTCATCACCAACATAAAACTTGTTGTTTCCCTCGTCAATGTTGGGTATGGAATTAAAAGTCAACAATTCCACTAGTCTCAAGGAATATTTTTTCCGAGCTGACAGTTCGATTGGTGGAAAGTAGTGAGCTTCCAAAACGGATGACGTCCCCGAGAGCGTTAATGTTAATGAGTCCATTGTCACTCGTAGATTGATGCATGTTCACACCCGAGCAATGCTTTTATCGAGTAAAAATTGTAGACACAAGTGACCGCAAATGACTGAGTCATAGTTTTGAAATTGATCGTGATTGTATTTGATTTTGCTACCGAAACCTAAATAGTTTAAAAGTTCACGAGGTGGTTGTAGATTTCCAAAACTGTCGAAATAAACGACTCGATTGTTGGTTTTTCTATAGACTACCCAATGCGTGCCAGAACCATTTTTGATATCCAAATTCACAATGGCGGCCTCATATTTTTTCGAACCATTTTTTGGTAAATCGTTGCGCATTGACACACCTCGAAACGATGCAATTTTCAATAGTTTTGCATATTTTAGTAAATCCATATTGGTGAGTGCTCGGTTCGGTAGCTCTATACGTTTTTTAAATGAAGTTTCACGCCAGCTCCCCAAGGTTTCAAGTACAGGGTGTTTCAAAATGAACTCCCCTATTTTAATACCTCATATCTTTTTTTCTAGAGGTCGCATTGGTCGAAGTTATAGCTCGTTAGAAAGGTTAGTCTTGGGAGTTTTTCGCTATGGTACGGTACACGCCAGTCGAACGTGCTTAAATTGTCGAAATTTATATCCAAAATAATCACTCCATTGTCGCGACTCAGCGTGCGTTTCGAAAGAAGAACGCCCGGAGAACAGCGCCTGACAAAAAAACAATAAAAAGTTTGTACGATAAATTTTGTGCTACCGGTTCTGTGGGTGATGTGTCCTGTGCCTATAAGAGTCGCAGAGCGCGCTCGGATGAAAATGTCGAGTTGGTAAAGCGAAGTGTCGCCAATAACCCAAGAACGTCTTTGCGACGCCGCTCTGCTGAACTGGACATGTCTCAAGCGACTGTACGACGGATCATTCGTGAGGATTTGAAGCTGTTTCCCTACAAAATCCAATTAACTCAGAAATTGCAACCCACTGATCACGCCCGACGTCTGGATTATGGTAAATTCGCAAAAAACATGGCCCACACTGACTCCAGTTTTTGGCAGCAACTCATCATGACTGACGAGGCTCATTTTTTACTTAATGGAGCTGTCAACAAACAAAATTCTCGCATTTACGGCACAGAAAACCCTCAAATTTTTGAGGAAGTACCGCTATACGATCAAAAAGTGACTGTTTGGTGTGGTGTGTGTGCAGAACGAATCATTGGCCCCTTTTTCTTTGAAGATGAAAAAGACAAACCTGTCACTGTCAATGGAGCTCGATACCGTGACATGATAAAGAAATTTTTACAACCACAAATCGAGGATGGTCTACAGGATTTCTGGTTTCAACAAGACGGCGCTACAGCACACACTGCAAGGGAAACAATCAAGCTGCTGCGAAAAATCTTCCCCAATCGCGTTATCTCTAAAAATGGCGATTTTGACTGGCCACCAAGATCTCCGAATTTAACGGCTCCTGATTTTTTTCTGTGGGGATACTTGAAAGGGAAAGTTTATAGCAATAGTCCGAAGACCCTAAAAGAACTCAAGGCCAATATTGAACGTGAAATCGCGGCGATTTCTGTCGAGACACTTCAAAATGTAATGAAAAACGCTGAAAAACGTGCACATTTTTGCATTACAGATAAAGGTGGTCATTTGCGAGATATTGTATTTGCAAAGTGAGTGTAATAAATCTCCAAAGCCTCTTATTAAAGATATTTTTTACGGTTTGGTTGTAAATCTGTGTCCTTCTTTGAAATCACGAATAAAAATAGTGGAGTTCATTTTGAAACACTCTGTACAAGCCTTTTCCCACGGCGATTGATTCCATTTTGAGGTTATGTCGCTTCGCTTCATCCAACTGTCGCTTAGCGGCTTTCGCGTCGTTGATGGCTTTTGCAACGTTAGCAGCGCCACCTGCCAAAGCCCCTGTAGCACTCAGTCCGGCAAAAACAGGTAGCAAAAACGCGGGAAGAATGCCTCCAACTTTGCTCGGTACAGGTAATACACGAGGCACTCGAACTTTCTTCTTCCCTCCAGGTTCTTTCACAGCTGCACGTGCAGCTTTTAGAGTTGATGGTATGGATCCAGTAGCTTTTGATGCCATTTTTGCAGCATCGATGACTTTCTTTAAAGGGATTTTCTTCAATTTCTTCTTCAATTTCATCGATTTCTTTTTCTTCAAACCCATTCCAAGTTTTGACTTGACTTTCATGATGCCGGCAACTCCAAGAGCAGCTGCTTCTTCTCCAACTCCGGAATCCCTGGCGTAGATACGTTCGATCGCTCTTTTTGCGAGGACTTTGTCAGCTTTGTGTCTTGCTGTTAGATTAGTATTTTTCGAGTACGCGATATCGTGATCTCTGCAGGCTGCGTCCAGAGGGTTTATACCCTGGTCTCCACGCGCCAATCTTTTAGCAAGCTTGGTACCTGGCCCGCAAAATTGGTAACCCGGTATATGAAGTTCAACAGGAAGCTTGTTTACGAGAGTGTTGACGAGACCGTTACCTCTCACTGCCATTGCTCGACTGAGCTCGATGCTATAAAAGTCGAGTATTTATAGGTTTTCCAATCAGTCGCGTGCGAGCAGCCATGGAGTTTACACAGCAAAACGTCAAGTTACCAGTCATCAACTTTGATAATGTAACGGAGAAGCGGGAAAAAATAAAACGTCATGGAAAGCTGCTACCAAACACGGTTCGCTCTATAATTTGCGGCCCTTCAAATTGTGGCAAGACCAACGCTCTTCTCACGCTCGTCACGCATCCTAACGGCTTGAGATTTGAAAACGTGTACCTCTACTCAAAGTCGCTCAATCAGCCCAAGTACGGATACTTGAAGAAAATCATCGAACCTATCAAAGGAGTGGGATATTTTCCGTACAGCGACAACGAAAAAGTCGTCAGTGTGGACAACGTCAAGCAAAACTCTGTGATGATATTTGACGACGTCGCATGTGAAAAGCAAGACAATATACGTGCATACTTTTGCATGGGACGGCATCGCGATGTGGATAGTTTTTATCTCTGTCAGACTTATGCTCGCATTCCCAAACACTTGGTGAGAGACAATGCCAATATGCTCGTGCTGTTTCGTCAAGATGACATGAATTTGAAACATGTTTACGACGATCATGTAAAAACAGACATGACGTTTACACAATTTCGAGAACTGTGCGCGACCTGCTGGAACGACAAGTATGGCTTTCTCGTCATCGACAAGGATAGTGAAATTGATCAAGGTCGATACAGGAGAGGATTCGATTGCGTCTATAAATTAAAGTGATTCAATGACAATTGCATCAGTATCACTTGAACGTTGCTGAGAGTGACACCATGGAGCGTGAAGATGTACTACATCAGATTGTGCAAGCCAGTGAAGCTATCCGACGCAAACATCGTCTGCTTAAGCGTGGAAAAGCTGCTATGGAAATGTCAATCAACGAGGTTTTCAAACCCATTATCGATCGACTCCAGACATTGACTAAACGGGAGGATGTGGAAATGAAAAAAATCAAAAAGGAAGAAGTCAAAGAAGAATTACCTACGATGGAGGATACGTTCGAGCAACAGAGTGAAGATTTCGAGAGCTTTGATCAAACCATGGGAGATCAATCATTTGCACCAAGTATCGTCAGTTCACCAGCTCCTGTTGACACTCTGAAGAAATACTTGAACATGTTAAAAAAAAGACGCAGCAAAAGAATCTCGACATGCAATATGGAGTACCGGCTTTGAAAAATGGGTTGTATATTGGAAACACACCAATCAGTTTCGTAGAAAATACAGTTCATGTGGGGACTGAGGAGTTTGAGAAAACGCCGGGACTTATCGAACTTCTGTTTAAGAAAATACCAAACAGTTTGATTGTGAAGAAAATTGATGTGGAAAACTATAAAAAAATTATTCAGCAAACGAGTGCAGACAGAAAAAATTATCTACCTGACAGGAGTTTGCGTGTTGGTAGAGATTTGAAGTATCTGACATACGTTGCTGACAAGAAAATGGGTTCAGGAGTTTACAACGTAGTTAATCGTAGATGTGACATCGACTATGTGCATTGGGATGATCCAAACGAACTTGTTGATCGCTTACGACTTATACTTGCATCTCAAGCTGCTGGAAACAACAGTCATACCAACGAAATTAACTCAATCATCGAAGAATTGAGAGAAGCTGGGATTATATATTAAAAATCTCAGAGTCTGTAATCTCATTCGAGAGCTGGATAATGGCAAGTGTGGACGTGTTTGGAAGACATCTAACCAAAAACCGCGAAATACGTGGACCACCGGGTATTGGATTCAAACTAACTCCCGAAGGTCATTACGATCTCCAACATAAAAAATTACTCAACGTTGCAAAGGGTGATTACGAGACGGATGGTGCTTCGTATCAAAATATAATTGATTGTGAAGAAGTGTTGGCAACGGGAATGGAGCAGTTGTAGAAATCATTGGAAACCTTGACTAACATATACCAAAAACATGTGACTGAAAACGCTGCAATAATTTCATCGATTCAGAATCGTTTGAAGCATATCGAGAAGGAAGTGTTTATCGATGTTACACTACAAAAGGACGTTTACGAATAAAATCTCGTGTAAACTCGCGTACCATTCATTACCACCATGGACCTCAAGGAAGCACTAGTGGAAGAACTTCACAAACCAGCGAGGAGAAATTATCGACGTCGTCATGTTGATATGCGAGGATTGGATGAAACGTGGCAAGCCGATCTCGTTGACATGACCGCTTACAAGGATAAAGGTCACAAGTTTCTGCTCACCGTCATCAACGTATTCTCCAAGTACGACTGGGCTATACCAATCAAATCAAAGAATGGTTCTGACGTCACCGCTGCTATGAAGATTGCGCTAAAGGATCGACAACCTAAGAATCTACACGTCGATCGAGGCAAAGAATTTTACAACAAGGACTTTAAGGCCCTTCTGAAACAACATGGCATCAACATGTACTCTACATTCAGCGGCATGAAGGCATCAATCTGCGAACATTTTAATCGCACACTCAAGGGTAGGATGTGGAAACGATTCTCTCTCCAAGGACACTACAAATGGATCGACATCTTACCTGACTTAGTGTCGAGCTACAACACCACCCAGCATCGAACAATCAAAATGAAGCCTAAAGATGTTACTGCAGCTGATGAAAAACGTTTACTTCACGAAATTTATTCGGAGAAATATACAAAAGAGAAACAAAAATTTAGACTTGGTGACAAAGTCCGGATCAGCGAGTACAAACATGTTTTTGAGAAGGGATATACACCCAACTGGACAACGGAAATATTCACCATCGTTGCTGTAAAACCGACGCATCCCACAACGTACAAGCTCAATGACTACCAAGGTCAACCCATCGATGGAAGATTCTACACGGAAGAACTCGCCAAAGTGAAACGTTCAGATGTATACCTTGTGGAAAAAGTGTTGCGCAAACGTGGGGACAAAGTGTTTGTGAAATGGCTGGGATTCGATAATACTCACAATAGTTGGATAAATAAATCAGACATGTAATTAATAAACATTAATTTGTATATCGAATGTTTTTATTGAAACCTTTACGCATGTATTTTAAAAATTGTTTTACATAAGATGAATTCTTTTCCGCATCACCAGAGCCCACATGGGGTGGTAGAATTCATGATGCGTTTTTGGTGACGTGGTATCCCCAGTAGGCCTAATCCACGATTTATACATTTCAAACAGTTGTTATATTTCTAGTTTTGCTTTGGGCTCGCTAATATTTACAATTCCTCATCGACGTCCATCAATTCCCTTATTTTATAGTGACCCTGAGCCAAAGTTTCCGTTGTAGTTGACAGTAAGTGACGCTTGTCATCATATGGATTTAACGCGAGTTTCGTTTGTTGAATTGTTTGAATTTCATGCAGATGTGATCGAAACAGATGTTGAACGCGATACTCTGTACTCTCACTGTACAAGCAATGTACATAATCATCGAAATATATTATTTTCGCTACAACGGATCCTTTGACTCCTTTGGCTTTTTTAATTCTATCCTGTCCTTCAACTCGAACACTATACATTTTTGATCTTAATCCTACAAATTCAGTGATGATTTTCCCGCTGCATTCGTCCTTCATGAGACCCACAACTTTTTAATTTTTCAATTCGATTCCGAAACGATTAGGTGGGGGATAATCTGACGTATCGAATTGAACATTGTTTTCTTTCATCATTTTGTACGGGTCAAGATTTCGAATTTCATAGATCAGACTGTTTGTATCGGTATACAGAATTTTCGCGTCTGTTGCAGGTTTCATAAAGTCGTAATGAAAAGAGTAAAGACATGTTTTGGATAGGTCGAGAACGCAGAAACCTATATAAATGGGTTTGTTCATTGTAACCTCGACGCGAGCTAATTTAATAGCAACAAAATTTTCATCCAAAATTTTACAAGAGCTGAAATTTGGTTTCGAAATCAAGGCTTCTGCGCCGTATCGACCCAACCATTGCATGACTAGTTTTATATCTACACGTTTGCGAACATTCTTCATGGTTTTCCCGTACACTGCATTGTTCATCAATTTATAAAGATTTTTTTCAGATTCATTTTTTGCATTTTTACGCAATTTACTGTTTAAATCAATGTAAGACTTCAACCATGGAGATTGTTTGAATTTCAATATCCTATGAATGCAACGCAAAACCAGTCCATGGCGCAATGCCTGCCTCTAATTTCAGTAATGAATGACGTACCGCTTTTGCGGGTTCAAGAGTTGTCAAGAGCTTTTTACATTTTGAACCGGGTGGAGTTTTTTGCTCTGCGCAAAACGGTAAGTCATTATGAGAGTCATGAATTTCTGGCGGATACTCGAGATCCACTTCCAGGATGTAGCCTTCACCGGCATCATCAGCAACATCCCACGAAAAATCTTGTTGAAAATTTTCAATCCACTCAAATCCTCCATAAGGCAAGCATTGCGTCATGACCCAACCATTAAGATTATTTACATCATAGTACATGAGGTATTTGTCCTCTTCTTGTGGATTATAGTCTGCAGCGTAGTAGGGATTGTTGGCTCTAGCGTATCGATGGCTGCATTGGGAGATTCCTCCTCGGATTCCCCGTTCGATGAAGATGAGCTTGTCAATGTCCGTAAGAAGCTCCAACTCTATACCCGTATGCTTGAGCATGGCGTCCCAGCTGAATCCTGGCGTTGTATAGTAGTGAACAGGATCCACTCCATAGGACGCGAGACAGCTTTCTCGAAAGTTCTCAAAGACGTCCGCCAGGAGAAGCACGTCAGTCTTTAGGTATAGGTCTGAGTATTCGCCCAAGTCTTGAATGTGGAAGGACTGCCAGACGGTCTGAGCATGACTGAAAACAAAAAAAGTTTCTTTTTTCGAATCTTTCGACTCAAAAATATTAATAAAAATAGTTTAGTTACCGATAGTCATTAGTAGAAATATTCTCATCCATCAGGGTGCTGTGAAACGATTCGTGAGGAGGCAGCTGGGTTGTCTCCAATTTTTCCCACGAGTCCAGGTACTCATATGGGAATACTCCTTTCTTCGTGAGGAGTTTGAGACGTTCCTCGTCGAGGTTGGCGAATTCCCTCTTCACGATGGCTTTCTTGTCAACTTCCAGGTACGATGCAAGTTTGTCCAGGGATGAGGCCATGAACCTGAACGAGTCGATGAAACGGAGCGATATTTTGCTGTCCTTGATGTTTTTGATGAAGGAGATGTAACATTCCATCGTCTGTGGTATCAGGGTGACGCGTCCCTCGACGCACTTTGAAATTTGTTTGATGACAAGATGACTGTCATAACCGCTTAAGTTGTGAAAAATGATCTGAAAAAAAAAATATATATATAATTTTTTCACGTTTACATCTAGAACAATATTTTATCATCGGAGCAATACAATCATATATACAATGCTTATAAATATCTTCTTTTCCAAGTTTTAGCTGAAAAAATATAATGGCATAAAATCTTACCGGAATAGTGAGTGCATCCTGGTATAGGAGATTGCATTTTTGATGAGCTGCACCTCGAAACTTGCCCGTAAGATGGCAGTGGTCTCTCACTTTGATTTGACCTTTCAGAGAAGTCTTGCAGATGTGACAGTTGTCAGCTTTTCGAAACATCTCCTTCTCTGCTGGAGTTAAAGGCTCCATGGATTTGGGGGTCTTCATCTTCTCCTTGACTGCTTCGGTGAGTTTCACCAACTCTTCGGAGAACCACTGCGCAGGATCTTGGCCTCGATAGCTCGCGTAGCGAGATTGTCCTTCATCGAAGCTACACTTGACGTAGTAGCCAACGCTACAAGCCTCGTGCACTTGCACGATTTGAGTGTTTTTCTCTTTGTCGGGAACTACTTTTTTCGATAGACATTCAAAATCCGCGTATACGACGTACGGAACTTTGATATTATTTTTATGGTTGTTAAATTTAAGAGTACTTTTATCGGGAGCAGGCAAATTGACTCTACATGTGTTGACTTCTTTACAATGAATTTCATGCGAGATGAGTTTTTTTTCAGAGCGAAAGTAATGTAAACACCGGTCACAAATCCAATGCTTACTGTTGGTTTTAGAAAGTTGACTGTTCACAAGTCTCGAAAGATCTTTAATCCAAACATAATGGTAACAGAGGGGTTCACTCTCATCATCATAATGATTTTGTATGAGCAGTAAATTTATATGCCTGCTTTGTTTTTCTTTGGTGATATGGATGGGAGCGACTGAAAAATCTTTTTTTTTTTTAAAGTATGTAGATATTTATGGAAATATTGTTGAGTTTTTCGAATAAAGAAGCCTGCTTTGGCATAACGGGAAAAGAAATTCCTTCAAAGTTGAGTTCATCTTTGTATTGTAGGTATTTGGTCAATCGTTGAGGATCCTTTTCAACAGGATGTAAGGCAGATAAAATTGCCCATTTAAAACACTTATCGTCAAAATTTTGAACATTTACACAGGCTTGCTTTCGTTTTATTGACCCTGGTAGCTCGATGAAGGAACTCGCTCGCATAGGATTGTATTTGTTTATATGCACACCGAAACTCACGATCCGACGCAGTGTCCATCCGGATCCTTGGTGTTGAAACTCTTCGATCTTTTTCAACAAGTGATCCCTGACGTTGATGTCGAACCAAGCTTTGAGATCCGTTGTTTGGATGATGCTGATACTGCGAGTTTCAAAGTTTTTCAACTGTATAACCTCTTCATCGTTCTTGAGAATGCTGAATTCTCCATCCAGAGAAGTGTAGACTTTTAAGGCATTTTCGGCCTTTAAGCTTTCTTTCACTTTGACAACGAAAATTCCTCGGGCTTCCAACAAAAACTTAGTAATGTCCAAGTGACGTGAGTTGATTATGACACCCGTGCGGATGTGTGTCTTGAAGGCGCTGTTGAGATCTTCCCATTGCACGCCATTTTGTAATCCACCTCCACTCACTAGTGAACCGCGCAGCTGGATTATGTAACTGCATAGTCGTTGGATCACACGCGCACATTGAATTTTTACTGCACTCGAGCTATTCTCGCTCAATTCGCGCAATTTATCGATTTGTGATTTAGCGTCATTGTTCAACACTGTAGGATCGACAGCATCACCCCGCGTTAAAAGTCGTTTTTGCGCGTTTATCACTTCGTACGCGGCCTTGAGTTTCGATTCCGCCATTGTTCAAAAATTAATGTCACTTTGAGCTTTAAAGCACTTTATTTGATTGTTCCCGTTGGTAGACTGACGCCTGCGGGCTTGAGTTTCAGTTTATATATCCCGGTGGCGCTGCAGTCGCTGTTATAGTTCTACCGCGCACTGTTGCCAAGTCTACCACGCACTGTTGCCAAGTCTACCACGCACTGTTGCCAAGTCTACCGCACACTGTTGCCAAGTCTACCGCACACTGTTGCCAAGTCCAGCACGCACTGATGTCACAATTTTTTTTATTCTAGCGACTTCATCTTCGATTCACTTATTTAAGAAAACGGCGCAGAATTCCTCGATTGCACCGGGTTATTGAATACATTTGATGAAAATCGTGAAGCGACTGACTGTTGAAACGAAGCGCGATATTTTGAAATGACTCGCGATCATGTTCAAAATGAGACTGACTGATGATGGGAAAATCAGGGGATATTATATAGATGAATGATGACGTCACCATCGAACCACCCTGCTCGATATGAGTCAGAGATAAAATTTAGTTTTGACTTTGAGGTTCTGAGAATCAAGCAATCGCTTCTGTAAATAATGTAATCAAATGACTTATACGCAGAGTTCAAAACAGGATACTCAGATTACAATTGCGCAAAAAGTGTAAGCAAAAGTATCAAATGACAAATGCGCAACGAAAAAACATCATGATCATATTACATCTAGGAGCGGAAGTCAGATTGTAAACAAAGATAAGAAGGGTTATAAATGGAACGGGATCAAAGGATACTGACTTGTACATAAATGAATTGAGTGCTGGATATTGACAATAAGATTGAATTACATCTACGCAGCGAGCGACTTTCCTAAAAAAGGATTCGGGTTACATTTACGCAGCAATTTTTTTATATAAACATTTAGATCTATATTCAGCTATGATCAAATTACATTTAAACAATGAAACCCAACTCTATAAACAAATGAAGCAAAGCTTATCTGGGTGTCATATTTTTAGAAATTTCATAACATAAATAATTATATGAAATTGGTCGACGTTCGAATTACATTTAAACAGAGAAACTCGACTCTATCAGCAAATGAAGTGAAGCCTATCTTGGTGTCATATTTTTGGAACTTTCATAATATAAATAATTGCAAAAAAAAAAATGTTCAATCTTCGAATTACATTTACGCAGTCGCATACGATAACGGGGGAACTTTAACGCGAGTCAAATTTTGTTGGAGTATTATTACAGCTTTATCGTTAGCTCAAAACGATGCAATAATTAAATGTTTGTTGAAAAAAAGTCGATAAAGCAGTTCCCTATCTAACCGACTAAGCACGATTTCATGGTAGAAATCTTCCTTAACGACTGAGGGTAATGTACCGACTGTGAATAACCGAACAACTGCCAACATCTTTTTCAACTGTAGGTAACTTATCAACTGCCGGAAATTTTTCGGCACATTGTAACAATTTTTTTTCCTAGGAAAAACTGGATTGACAATCCTTTAGCGTATGAATATTATTCATACAATAGTCTACCGATGAACTATCGAAATGAAGATTTTAATACGCATAAAGTGTGTTTGGAAGATTTTAAAGAATGATTTCGAAGTATTTGTCATCTTCGGAACGCGAGAAAAGATAACGCGCCCGGGCGGCGATATTAGACGGCGCGGTGTTTATAAATTCACGCGCGGTATTCACATTTCACTCTCCAAATATCTTTGTCGAATAAAATAGGCCCAAACAAAAGTCCGGGTGGAGAGATTAGTCGGTGCGGTGTTTATGAATTCGCGCGCGGTGTTCAAATTTCATCTCTAAATATCTTTATCGAAAAAATAGGCTCTATCGAAATGCTTATTCTCTCTCGACTTCAGTTCGATTCAAAACTTCATCGATTGAAATATATAAAAAATTATAATGGAATACAATTTCACAGATGAATGGAGAATCCATGTCAGAAATTTGTTTGTGACAATGCCTCAAAATATGAGGATGTTGTCAGAAGAAAGAAAAATTAAAATAGTCGAAGAGATTCGTAAACATTACGAAAAAAACCCTCTGAATTCACAAATCACGATCGAAAAATCAACTTACGAAATCAAAAACGGTTACCTCGTTCCTGTAAGTATGAATTGACCCCTAATTTGAAAATGAAATAGTAAACTGATAGATTTTTTTATTGCAGCGTCTGTTCGGCCGTGTGGCGCAAAGAGTACGACTTTTGGAAGAACGCGAAGAGCTTGAGGAAAAATTGAAACTTTTGGGGTTGGACGACGAGGACGAAGTGGAGATTTTAAACTAAGATTCAAAAATAAGTTGTTTTAAATATAAGTTTATATTAAGCAACATTAAAAAAAATAGATATGTAACCGAAAAACAGAAAAAAATTAAAACAAAAAAACAAACAAAAAAACAAACCAAAAAATCAAAAAAATCAAAAAAACAAAAAAAACAAAAGCAAAAAAAAAACAAAAAATCAAAAAAAAATAAAACACTATGACAATACCGACCGCAGGTACGCCCCTGTTTTACCGATCACTGGTATTACCCCTGTTTTTCCGACCTTACGCATACCGACCGAGTCCCTGTTTTGCCGCCCCTGGCATCTTGGCGTTCTCCCTTACCGACACGGAGAGGGGGCAGGGAGGGGGTCACGTGATGGGAGTAGGAGTGGGGTGCGCTCGGACCCACCTAGCCCACCTACTTTGAATGTAAAATAAAACAATGCTGAAGTTTAATTTTTACCAATATTAGCATTTGAAAAAAAAAAAAAAAAAAAAAATTGAAGTAGGGTAGAACGGGGTTAAATCGCCACGGGGTTAAACAACCAATTGCCTTTATTTTTTTTTAATGAAGTCGAATCGAACGACTGTTCGTATTGTAGATAGTGGTCGATGCAACGCAACTTTGGCAAAAAGTTCCGTTACTGCCCGTGTGTTATAACCTGAGTTCTAACGTAAACAAGATTTGACGCGTCCTCGCTAAAATATTTTTCGTCGACAAAAGTTCAAAATTACACAAAACAGTGAAGTGCAGAAAAAAAGGTAAGTGTTTCCTAAGAGCAAAATTACATGCTAAATTCAAATCTGTAATTTGTTTTACAAAATTTTAATTTGTTAAAAATTTATTCGCCTTAAAAAAAAAAGAAGCACGTGGGGTTAAATAACCAGTCAACAGGTAGGGAAAAACAACCAGTGGCGTAGATAGCTTTTCGAGATGGGGAAGGATATAACACTAAGAAATGCATGCCGAACGCGCGTTTTTGATATCATTTGCTGTCTTAGCATTGACTCAGGGAGGGGGGGGGGATTGATTTCCTTAATTCCCCCCCCCCCCTATCTACGCCACTGAAAACAACCACTTATTGATATACATAAAAATGTAGCAATTCTCATTATTATTTTTCTAGCATTATGCCGCGTCATTACGGAAGAAAGACGCCCAAACCAGACGAGAAGATGATTGATATAGCTCTCCAAGAAATTCAGAATGGTGGAAAACTGTTCGCTGTTGCTGCTAAATATGAGGTGCCAAGAGGAGTTTTGCGGAGCCGCGTGCAGCGGAACGAAAAAAATGTCCCTAGTGGGCACCACAGACAGGTATATACAAATTCTTTAGTTGTCTTAAAAGGAATATTTAATCGAACTTCAAGTTTATCCCTATAGAAATTTTAAAAATAATAAATATTTTGCATTAAAGAAACATGCATAAAAATGAAGACAAATCAAAAAAAGAATATAATATAATTAATCAAACGAATAAATAAAATCAAATAGTAAAACCAATACTTAGAAAACTATTACTTACAAAATAAATTACTCTATTAATCGTCAAAACATTTATCGATTGTGTTATTTTTTTACAGATTTTTAACACTGATCAAGAAAATGCATTAGCAAAATATATGATCAAGGCATCAAAAATGTTCAACGGACTCTCCTACGTAGCAACTCGACGACTCGCTTATGAATATGCGGTTCAACTGAGCAGCCGAATACCAGATAATTGGAAAGGAACTACACCTGGACAGAATGGTTCTACTTCAAAGGACTGGATAGGTGGCTTCATGCACCGTCATCCAGAATTATCGCTGCGAAAGCCACAAGCTACAAGCCTGGGTCGAGCCACCGCGTTTAATCGTCACAACGTCGGTACTTTCTTCAACCAATTAAAGAACGTGATCGAGCGATTTGCAATTGAGCCAGCTAATATTTATAATATGGACGAGACTGCCCTGACAACTGTCCAAAAACCTGTCTCAGTCATTGCACAACGTGGTGTTAGGAACCTTGGATCTGTGACGTCAGCTGAACGTGGAGTTCTTGTAACACTTGCTCTTGCTGTATCTGCTGGTGAAGTATGCTTGCCACCCTTTAATGTTTTCCCACGAGTAAAATTCAGAGACGACTTTCTTGCTACTGCTGGTTTTGGGGCTGATGGAGCTGCTAATCCTTCAGGGTGGATGAAAGGCGAGCAATTCTTGAAATTTCTCAAGCATTTCAAAAAATATGCTCGAGCAACGGCAGAATCGAAAACTCTATTGATCTTAGACAACCATGAATCCCATATGACGATAGGCGGATTGGATTTTTGCAAAAGCAACGGCATTATTGTTTTGTCCTTGCCACCGCATACAAGCTACAAAATGCAACCTCTCGATAGGAGCGTATTCGGTCCAATCAAAAAAATTTACAACGCAGCATGTGACAATTGGATGCGTATGCCTCAAAATGCCGCAAAAACAATAACAATGCACGACATTCCTGGTCTTGCTCGTGAAGCAATTCAAAAAGGAGCTTCGATTTCTAACATTAAAGCTGGGTTTCGTGCAACCGGTATATGCCCATTGAACGAGCACGTATTTGACAAAGTAGATTTCTTGCCATCAGAGGTGACTGATCGTTCAAACGAGCCTGAACCGGAAGCATTCAACAGGGAGAGAGAAGAGGAATCACAAAATGATGAAACACGTGACGATGAGCAAAACTTCAGTGCAGAAGCAACTTTGGAGAATCTCCGACCCCCTCCCAAAGCTGCAGCGAGAAAAACAACTCGAGGCCGGAAAAGAAGAAAATCCGCGGTGTTGACCGACGAAACTGTATTGGAGGCTTTGCGCGAGGAACAGCAAAATGTGTCCAAGAAGAAGGAGGAACAAGCATTGGCGACCATGGCGAGATCGGAGAAAAAGATTTTGAAGAAATTTTTCTTACCAAAAAAAACGAGACACGGCAGCTGAAAACAATACCCGTCGCTCCAAAAGAGGACGTCCGAAAAAAGTAGATTACGTCGAGGAAAGCGACGCCAGCGACTAAAGAAGCTCAAGAAAAACTTTTTCAGGTCAATTTTGTAGTTTCGCAACGTTTTATACAACAATTTTAGTCACTTTAAATATAGAAAAAAGTGTAGTTGTTTTACCCCACCTGGTGGGGTAAAACAACCATTTCACACTTTTTGTTCAAATGCAAATACCTGACAAACAATGCAAGTTAGAACAAATTTTTTCTTATGAATTTTGTAGCCCAGGATTCAATAAACAGTGAACAGTTATGAATTTTGAATTATTATTATAAACAAAGTTTTTACAGAGTGCCAAACACAAAAATGGTTGTTTAACCCCGTTCTACCCAACAACTAGACAACGAAAAAAATACATTTTCTTTTATTTAAACTAACTTTATTGAAACACGTTTTATAATGTGTTCAATAATAATAATATCAATAGTAATTTATTATTGTTAGTGCGACATCGCAACAAAATAATTATGAACATCAATTTTCTCATCGCTGAAAACACTAACATATTTGGCTTTGTCAAGTCGTTTAGCTACATGTACAAAAAAAAATGGACTTACAAAAATTGCCTTCTTCAGAAAAACTGAAAAATGAATACAATAAAATCAATTTTTTTTTTTATAAGCAGCACACTTTTGTCCAGTCAAATAAATTGTTTATTATTTCTTACTTAACAGGTTTCTCTCAGCACCAAGAGCATAATCGAGAATTTCATGGATAATTTCCGGGATATTTCCGTCAAACAATTATTTATTGAAAGCTAGTATCAAAACAAGCAACATTGCTGGAGTAACGAAAGCGTAAAAATGCATTTAGCATCTGAGAAAAATGTTTGTAAATAAAAAAATTTAATAAGTTAATTTAAATGAATTGAGGGTCACAAGTAATTCTACTACAATTGTTTTTTTATCGTTTCACTAGACTCGCACATTAAATTGAAAAAATAATTTAAAGCAAAAATTACACACTATTACACACTAAGTTACTGAAAAACACTTTTAATAAAACCTGAAATACTTTCGAACGTTTCATTTATGTAACACATTCGCATTTATGCGTCATCACAGTGAAAAATGATTAAGAATACATTCTCATCAAGAACAAAAGATCATAATCAATTGACAAGGTTGTATAAAGCAGTATTCGAAGCGGGCCGTCGGCGTCACTTGCCTTTGAACATTAAATAATCAGTTACTGGTATAGTACTAATATTTCAGTCAAATTTTTGTTGAAAGGTAATTTTTTTTTGAAGGAAAGAAATTAATATCACTCACTGAGTGTGGCAATCGTAACAATAAGATACTCGTGGCAGCGCCACTATATGCTAAATATCATAATTTTGAGAGATTCTGGTATTAACTATCTCGTATCGTTACGGGGACGATGCACGTATTCTTACCAAGATTTACCATAACTATATGAAGTATATTTTTACCTCCCAGACAAATCAGTATTGAGTGGTTGGAAGAATGCGAGATACTCTGCATGTGACATCATGAATTCTGATTATAAGAAGCAAAATAGTTACGGTAAGTATCTGACAAGTATCGCGGCAATGCCGTTAACTAACCATCACTCAACTTTCGAAGCTCTTAGTGACAATTTACTGTAATGTTGTTATGACTGTACGGATTCCTCGTACAGGAATCTGTATCCGTCTCGCAAGCATACGCCTCGATCTATCTAAGAACGATACGATTGTACCGCTGTATGTAGACGCCCAGTCACCGGCAAAGCATTGACCGTCCAAAATGTGGCATTCACGACTCGTGTTTCGGAATGCCACCGCGCGACGCTCTTGGGAGCTGGCGGGCAATATGCTCTGTGAGCTGTTGCTGCGGCAGGCGTTTCAATGCTCAGGATGAGCATTGAAAGTTACGCGCTCTGAAAGCCTAGTAAAGGCTTCAGCGACATGCCTGCGGAGTGTTTTTCTCAGATTATTCACAGGCTAGTCCGACTAATGTTTTTGGCGCTGTTTTATTATTTGCTTAATTATATCCCTCACGCATTTTACGAGTCATGAAATCGGTTTGATTGTTTAGGTAATTGTTTTTTTATGACTCACTCTTTGTTTCAGACCATACACGACTTTTATCATTTTATGTATATATATATATATATACAGGGTGTCCCAAAGTCAACAATTAATATTTCAAAAGTTTGTAGTTTGCAAAATTCTAAGACGATTTTCCCTTTGCCATTTTTCACTAAACTCAAAATTATAAAAGTTATTCAAGCTTAAACTTTAAACAATAAATGCGCTCTTTTGACATGTGGAGGTTGAATTCACGGACCAAACTTTTCCCAAATTTTTCTCATATTTTTCTGAGTAAAAAAGTCCTTTGCCACTTTTCAAAAAACTTAAAATCAAAAAAGATATTCGAGTCAGAAGTTTTAGCCAATCAGATTCCTCAAATTTCAAACTCGAATATCTTTTTTGATTTTGAGTTTTTTGAAAAGTGGCAAAGGACTTTTTTATTAAGAAAAATATGAAAAAAATTTGGGAAAAGTTTAGTCCGTGAATTCGTCCCCCACTTGTCAAGAGAGCGCATTTATTATTGAAACTTTTAGCTTGAATAACTTTTTTAATTTTGAGTTTTATGAAAAATGACAAAGGGAAAGCCGTCTTAGAATTTTGCGAATTTCAAACTCCCAAAATATTAATTGTTGACTTTGGGACACTCTGTATATATGTTTAAGAATAGACATTTTATTTTCAATTGGAAATCCCATTTGGAAATTTTATTCGCTGGTTCCGAATCGCTACGAAATGTTTGTGTTTTCAAGTGGAAAAAAGGGCAGTTAAAAAAAAATCTCGAGTCAAAAGTGGCCACAATAGAGGTTTAGAATATTTATGAAAAAAAAAAAAAAAACTACGGTACTGCCGAGTGGATTTCGATCCTGCACGTTGCAGGTTTAAAAGCGAGTATCTTGTCGCCAACACTATTGTCCCTTCTTAGAAGACAGTAGAAACAGAAGGACACCGTTGTTAATGCTGTGTTCTTAAAAAATACTTACAATTTTCAAATATTTCAGAAAATAATTGTCTCCAGTTATATTTTTCTTTTTCATGATTGTTTTAAAGGTTGTATATATGTATATCTCTATAAATAGACTTTTCATTTTCAATTAAAAATTCCAGATGGAAATTTTATTTGCTGGTTCCGAATCGCACCAAAATTAGCCCTGACCATCATAAGCCGATATTTCTCCTTATATAGTTTTACTAATTCTATCGCGTTTTGATCGCCGGTCTCTGCCTTTTGAGTTAATTTTCTCACATGAATAGAATGTCCTACGTTAGTCTCCATGATAACTTGAAGTCGGGGAAATTTTGAACTAACTAACTCCTCAAGTTTCTCTCTACGTCTTGGTTAGAGGAGTGCGCATGACGGCAGCGAGTCACGTGATTCAAGTCAGAATCTTTCAGTTGAAGCGCAGTCAGTAGTCGCCGGCAGTCGCTAATTCACTAGCAGCAAGAACAGTAATCAGTAGTTAGTGTAGTCATCAATAAGTCTGGTGTTCAATCGAAATTCCCGAAGGAAAAGAAAAGGATTATAAAGATGGCTATTTTCAGTTTGTCCCTGTTTACCCCTGATGGGAGGGCTAGATCCTTTGACGTGGTTTTGCCGTTGTCCGTCAACATGGTGACGTGGCTGTACTACGAATTCATGATCCAGGAAGGCGTCGGTACCTTCGGTTTTTATTCGTCTTCTTCCTTATTTTAAATGTTTCGTATTTTGTAGGGTTGGATGATTTCTCAATTCTGTTAGTGGATGTGGAGGAGTTGACCGGGTGCAGGATTTTTAGCCCCTGTGAGTTTCTGTCATTATTCTTGGCTCCATCTTCCAACGAGTGAAATATGTGAAGAAATTTGTACACATGATTCGAGAAAATAAAAGAGTTCTTAATTGATTCGTAGATTATTATTTCCCCCTTTTTCCCGGTGAAGGTCTTATTTTCAGGTTTTGCTTGTCATAAGGTGATTTTCAATGATTCCTCCTGATGCTTAACGTGGGTCTTTACTTGTAGACGTGTCACTTGTTTACTTCCATTTTTGCCTTTCTTTGATAAGGTTCGATTTTGATACGTTTATTATTTTCGACGCTTATCTTGGTCACTTCCGCCGAACATTTCGATTTCTTTTCCTTGCCTTTAGTGATAAAATCAAATGAATGGAAGTATTCTTGAAGGAAAATCATTGATGTGTGTAAAGAAAAATTTGTTCCATTCGATTTCTTGGGTTTTGGCTCATTCGTAACCAATTTTTCTTTTTATTTCCATTATGTATCTTTCGTACTTAATATTCGCTGATGATATTAGTAAAAAAAAAAATATGAAATATAATTATTCAGAAAACATGATGAATGTCCTAGGGGCGTTATCATTTATAGCATTATGGCGCGTGTGGTAATGAATTCCAGGGAATATTTTCATAATAATTCTTTAGATTCAAAAAAAAGTTTCTTCCCTTTCGCGTTCATTTATTACTCGATAATCTTTGTTCCTCCTATATGCATGCATGCTAATTATTAAGGATAGTGGTTCGAATTAAGACATATTTATACCCTTCTTGAAACTCTCGCAACCCAAAAACCTATTTCGTCGTCACAAAATAAGGACTTTTTTATTTCATATTGGGTCTATGAACCTTTACAGCTGGCCGACTGTTTGAAATTTCTCAACCCAATAATTCGTTGCGTGAGCGGGGCCATAAATCCCATCGAACATTTCCTCAATCTAAAATTTTCCATGAATTCTCTAATTTTTCTTTATCAATCATATATATTTTTCCATTCGATGTATCTATAATTGCTTCGATATTCATTTTTCGAATTTGGTAACTCTTTTTTGTATTCAATTCATTTTCATATCGTACGACAATTTAATCGTTTAGAAGTATTATTGAGCAAGGCTTAAAATTCTCAAAACTCCATGTCTTATCTCCAAGCTTGTATCTAAATTTTTCAAAGTTCCCTCTTATAGAATCATATAGAAGGTTTCATATTTTCGTATTTCTCAGCTTTCACTATTTAGAGTTAAGATTCCATGATTTTTATTTACCAGAGTCACACAATAGAAGGTACACTGGGTCTATTACCAATTGAGTGTAATTATTTCCTTTTCGTTCATATAACGATGATTACGATAAATAATTGTAAACGGATGGCTTGGACATTAAGCGCATTTCGTAGCGTAACAGCATTCGTTCTAAGTTACGAAGTATATTCAACTATGAGTAGAATAAAATAATCCTTACATTATGCTACAAAAAAAGAAAAAAGGAAATTTTATAGTAGTAATTCGTTTTCCGTCAATTCCTGATCGCTTGAAATTTTAAACAGATATAAAATAGCCTCTTAAACGCATTCACTTACAATTTCCGAGTGTCTGGCTTAGACAATATCTAGTGAGTTATAATATCTTTTATTGATGTAAATGACAAGTCGTCGAGTTCGTAAAGCACAAAAGAATAACGCTACAAATTTCTGTTAGTGACGAAATAATCCTCAATAAGATGGTTGATTGACAACAGAGTAAGGTCGAATAATATATCGAACAGAAATATCAATATGAATAGAATATCTAATAGGTAAAGTTGCTCAACTAAAATAGCCTATGAATCCGTAAAATAGTCGAACGAGTGAGTCTATTAAATTGTTTATTAAATAAATAGAATAGCCGCATAAGTATATCAATTGAGTAAAATAATCTATCAAGATAGTCCATCTAAATAATCCATCAAGGATAGTCTTTCAGAAATAAATAAAATAGTCTCCACTTTACGCGATTATTATTAAGAGTCGATTTTTATACTAGGTATCTCGCATTATACAAGTAATTAGTAATAATTTTCATGTTGCTTAGATGGAGATTTGGAAGAAAAGAGGGAGGTCAACCAACCTACCTCACATTCCCTTTTTCCTTCTTCACCTCATAACGCATCCCTCCTTTTTTTTTATAACTTTATTTCAAGAGTCTATTCGTACATGGTATTCGAACAATAATCGTTTTTATGTTCACCTTACAATATATATATATATATATATATTCGTTATGTATGACTTAACTATCGTTCATTTTTGTTATTTTCCTTTTGTGGATTTTTATTACATTTTCTTATTTTTCTTTTCCGATGACAATTTATTTATAATAATACTTATTATATAATTTCGCGCGCATGGTTCGCTTTTCTCATCCTCGAAGTCCGAAGGGTGGTGATTCTTGATGCAGTTTATCCAGCTCGTTGGCGGGGTAAAGTGAGGTCAGCATTTTCTTGGAATCGGTTTCTTCTTCAGGAACGCTGGGAGAGATTATGTTCAGAGGGATACCTGTTTCGACGTCTTTGTTTGCAATTTTCCGAGGTCGTTTCTTTGTAAGAATTCTTTCATGCAACATTAGGCTCGCGAGGCTGTCCCAGATTGCAGTGAACAGGTAGATGGACCAGCCAAACACAGAGTGAAGAGCGAACAAGTGTAGTCCCATATCAAGGAGTCCCTTGATTAGCTTCAGACAAAAGTACATTCCCAGAAATCCTGCGCTGTAGGTGCCAAATAGGGAGAACTTAGACCACATGCTATTCCATACGTTTTTAGCCAAATCTTCTATATTCAGTAGGTTCGTCATAAAAAGGCCCTCGATGTCAACTGGATCTCCTAATGACCCTTTTGCTATCGCTTCTAGAACTCCAGCGCGTTCCATAGGAAAGAGGGTGTCTTCTCGGAATTTCTTCAGGTCATCTTCAGTATAGATACCAGATGAAGCGAGATTGGCAATACTGTGGTATTTCCACGTAGGCCTCGACAAGGGCTTAAAACGCTGGGGTGCTGTTGTCTCTACTGGGTAGGGCGTGAACTTATACCATTTTCCGTCGATTTCATACGTGGCTGGAGTCAAAGAATTGCACGAGATAGGCGTTCCTCTTCGTTTCAAGATGTGAGTCTTGGGCGTCAAGTAGAAGGTCTTATTGTTCGCTTCCACGAGAATCTCCTGATAGCAATTTGGTGTATTTTTGACTCTAACTATTATTGGAGCACATTTCAAAATGTTCACGATTTCTCCTGAAATAATAGCCATATATCCAGGGCCATCCATGAGGTTGTAGGCAAATTCATCTGGCTTCAATGTAGCCAGCACCAGGGAGTTTCCGAGCACCTTTCTTTCTAATTTGCAACGTCTTTTCAACACATCGTAATACAGAGTTTCGAACTGTCTTTTCATACGTTTTTCGATATAAATGAATTTAGAATTCGTATAAGCAAGAATATCTATATCTCGCGTGTTGATTTCTTGTTTCGGCATGAGAAATCCTCCCTTACCAGCTTCAAGGATGAATAAACGGGGGTGTTCTGTGGAAAAAACTTCGTATCCGCACACAGCAAGCGAGTCCTTTTTCATCAGAGCGAAAGTCGTTCCTCTAGTTTCCACCGTGTATACAGGTTTCATCTTTTCTTCGGAAGGGTCTTCCAGTCGGAATCCTAGCCCTTGATACAGTACGGAATACTGTTGGTAGTCGCAAAGTCCTTTCGGTAGCGTGTCCCAGAATGCGTAGTCTCCATTAGTCATCGAGCAGAATTGTTTTTTCATAGAGCAGCGAGTACCGGAATTGAGGAAGATTTTTCCTTCTTTTGTAGAAACTGGTGCATAGTAATCTTGAAGAGTTACCTTTATGGTGGCTTGCACTGTAACCTTTTGCCAATTTCCAAATCGGTCTCCGTATTTAGCTCCTTCGCAACTGCCATCAACGTTCAGTGTCCCAGCGAGTGTTACAGTTCTGGTATCTGTGGTGTTGGCTTTAAAGTCCGCTAAGATTGCTTGCTCTATTTGTATTCGTCCTCGCTCGTGGAGTTGTTTGCATTGCTCTCTAGTGGGTTCGCGAAAGTATTCAGCAAGACCATTTGAAACTGAATGGTCAGCAAAAAACCCACACCGAGTAACTAATCGTTTGATTTCGATTCTACATATGTGGACGTACAAGGTTCCGAATTCGTTCAGCTGGAGTAATTGTAAGGGTATTTTCGTCTTAACCAAGCGGGGTTGGGGAATATTACACCCTCCCAGGTCCTTCAGACTTAAACGTGTGATGTTGGCATCTAACGTTCCACAATCATACCCGAGTAGTCCCACGGCGGGGGAGAGGAAGGTGATGACCACGAGAACGGCAAACATTTTAAATTAATCTACAACAAGAAAATTTCTTACTTTTACACTTCGTCGTCGCTTCTTATTTCCGTACGTATTAACCTATTCGTGGAGACTATTTTATCAGTGTTGCCTATTCTTATCTTAGTCCTATTATCGTCGAGGATTTCGACTATTTTGAAAGGATCATCAGTATAATTGTCGAACTTGCCAAATTTTATTCCTTTTCTTAGGAATACATAATCGTTCGCAGACAGTGATACTGGGTTTAAACAACGATCGTGATACTCTTTGTATTTCTCTTTAGCCCTTATAAGATTTCCTCGGGATTCTTCCCTGATATTGTCTAACCTAGCCATAAGCTTAACGAGGTATTCGTCGTAAGTTTCTAACCTATCATAATTTGGTAGTGAGTGACTTGAGGGTAAAAGGCCTGTTTTTCCAAAAACTAATTCGTAGGGCGTACGGCCCGTGGATTCATGAACGCTAGTATTATAAGCGAATGTCGCCATTTCTATCCACTGGTCCCACTCAGAATCTTCTTCTTGGAAAATGCGCAAATATTGGACCAAAATTATGTGAGTTCGTTTCAGAGAGCCATTAGACGAGGGGCTAAACGCGCTTGTCTTAAATTGTTTTATGCCGAATTTTTTTGCTACTGCCTTCATGAGCCCTGAGAGAAAGTTGGTTCCCTGATCAGTGAGTATGACTTTCGGTGTTCCAAAAATACAAATTAATCTTTTGATAAAAGCGTCAGCAGTGGAAGCTGCGCTTGCGTCAGGCAAGGGAACTCTAATGCAAAACTTTGTTAAGAGATCCTGCATAGTAAGGATGTATCTGTTCCCGTTCTCAGTGGGTGGAAAAGGGCCTACCAAATCTAAAGCGACCTTTTCAAATGCAGTACCGGGTGTGTCGGTGATCACCATCGGTTGTTTGATTCTCTTTCGAGTCAGTTTCTTTATCTTGCACGTCAAACATTTCGAAATAAAATTTCTAACATCGTCTCTCATGTTTTCCCAATAGTATCTTGATCGTAACCGATGATAAGTTTTGTTATGCCCTTGGTGACCACCAATAGCAGAACAATGAAACTCCTCAACCAGATCATATCTTTGTGAAACCGGAGGAATCTCTATTTGTCCTGAACATATTATAATTTGGATTTCTTCCTCTTTGAAAATTTTATTTACTTCATTCTCAAATTGTTTCCAAGAAGTTTCATTTAGCGACTCGAATTTAGGTAAGTTTATCTTGCGAATTTCTTTTTCTATGATAACTTGTTTCAATTGCTTTAGTCCTTTTTGCACGATTTCCCAATTAATCTTTTCATCAGAATCAGATGAATTGTCCTGTACACAGAGTGCGAAACAATAATTATTTCCAATCTTACTATATCTTAAGTCACCAAATTCCAGTCTCTTAGGTATTTTGACCTCTCGTTTCTTGTAAAATTTCTTCGAAATTTCATCTACGGGCTTACTATCAGTATCAAAAAACAGGAGGAAATTTCCTTGTCTCATAAAAAGGTGATCTTTACTTTCAAAAATGTTTTTACCAAGAATCAGTTTTTCTAGATCGTATTCTTCATCGTTTTCTTCGTCTTCTGTTGAATCGTCATTTGCAGGGCTTGATTCGTCCATTCTCGGGTCCTGTTTTCGAGATATTGATTCAGATTCTTCGCCTGAAGTTGGTTCTTCTATCGTATTTTTTGGATCGAGTTTTTCGCGTTGTGCGGTTCTTCGGGTGGCTCTTCTTAGGATGGTTGTTTCTTATTCATCATTTTCACTACTAGAATCGCTTGTACTTTCCTTGGCCCTTTTTGGTTTCCTATGCTTTGGTTTGATCACTGGTTTTTCATTCTCTTTCGTCTTTGTTTCTTTCTCGATTTCGGGTCTTTTCTTAAATTTCCTTTTTTCGAGTTCTTTGCGATATTGAGCCCCTTTATCGGTAGGTTTCTTTGTTCGAGTAGAGCGTCGTGGTGTAATCAGGTGTATACTTTCAGAGAAAACATCTTCTATTTCGGGGATGGGGTTTCGAGATAAAGCATCAGCGTTGATGTTGGTTGCTCCTGCTTTATACTGTACATCATAATCATATTCTTCGAGTTTGAGCTTCCATCTCGTGAGACGGCTAGTCGGATCTTTGGCTGTTTTCATCCAACACAAGGGCTTGTGGTCAGTTAGGATGGTAAATTTCCTACCGTATAAATACGGACGGAAATGCGAAACACAGAAGACTATTTCCAGAGCTTCTTTCTCATAAGTGCTGTAATTTTTCTCAGCTTTGTTCAATTGACGTGACACGTATGCACATGGCCGATCTTTTCCAACCTTTCCTTGACTGAGTATCCCCCCTATCGCGTATTGACTTGCATCGGTAGTAAGAATAAAAGGTTCATTAAAGTTTGGGTACTGTAGCACAGGGCTACTACAAAGTTTATCTTTAAGAGTCAAAAATGCTTGTTCGTGGTCATGGTTCCAATAAAAATCTTTATCCTTTTCTAATAGTTGTGTCAAGGGTTTTGATATTTTAGCAAAGTTTTCTATGAATCTTCTATAATATGAGGCTAGCCCGAGAAATTGTCTTACATTCTTAACAGTTTTGGGTCTTGGAAAATCTTTAACTGCTTCAAGCTTCTTTGGATCGGGTTTCAGCCCATTCTCCGTGATTCTATGTCCTAAAAAGGTGACGTCACGCCTCAAAAACTCACACTTATCAGGTTGTAACTTCAAGTTTGCGCCGCGCAATCTTTCGATCAGGAGTTTGTACTTTCGTCGATGTTCACTCAAATCTCTAGCATAAATCACGATGTCACCCATATATACAAACAATTCCGTTCCTTGTAAACCGGAAAGGACTACGTCCATTAGTCTTTGGAAAGTGGCAGGAGCATTTTTAAGTCCGAACGGCATTCTTGCAAATTCCCAATGTCCGTGGCTTGTTGAAAAAGCAGTTTTTGGGGCGTCTTCAGGTCTCATTTCGATCTGATGGAATCCAGAAGCTAAATCGAAAATGGAGAAGTATTTGGCTCCTCCTAGCTGGTCCAATATTTCTACAATATTGGGCAGAGGGTAGGAATCTCCGATGGTTTTTTCGTTAAGGGCTCTGAAGTCAAGTACCATTCGCCATCTTTTATTGCCTTGACTGTCTTCCTTTTTTGGAACTATCCATACCGGCGTGTTGTATGGTGAAAACGACGGCCTAACTATACCATTTTCAAGAAGTTCTCCAACTTGTTTGTTCAGTTCGTCTTTCAATTTTGGTGGAAATCGGTACTGTCGTGCATTGATGGGGTGGTTATCTTCAGTGATAATGGGATGCTAATGTAAATGTGTACTCGTAAGCTGTTCATCTGGCAAGTGGAAACAGTCAGCTGAATCTCGAATAAGGTTGATTATTTCTTCCTTCTCGCTTGGGCTTAAATCATCCAGGCGTAACAGTTCCTTAACCTTTTCTAACCGAAATCTTGTATTTATTTGGAAGATTTTTGTAGCTTTTTCGTTCTTTTTTCGTTTTCTGTTGAACTTTTTCCTAGGTCTGTTGCTTTCATCAAGCTGTTGTTCTCTAATTTCCAAAATTTCGCGAAGTTCTAGTTCGGGTAAATTGACCTTGATATCTTTCTCTGTGGTGTTGGTGAAGGGTAAAAATGTCTTTCCTTCGAAATTTTGAACGATTGCTTCGCCAGCGTACGGACCATGTTCTAATTTTATCGATTCGATCAGCCCTGTTTTCAAGGGTGTTGGCTTTAAATTGATACGGAAAATTTTCTTCGACCTTGCAGGGACAATAAATGCAATTTCTTCAATGGAACTTTGGGTCTTGATTTGATTTTGACTATAAAATGGCACTTTAAAATCTTTCATTTCGAAACATTGATTTCCCCAATTTATTTTCGCTGAATTTTTCTGAAAAAATGTGTTTCCCAAGATCGCGTCGTGGGGTTCTATTGGAAATGAGTTTGGTACGATGAAAAACTTAGTTGGTATTCCAAGAATATTCAAAATCACTGTTCCCAGAGTATCGACTTGTTCCTCAGTAATGCCTGTTAATTTCATTTTCTCGAATTCATTGACAAACTGATTTTTTATGAGTTGACAAATTTTTTCTTCAACTCAGAACTAAGTTTTGATAAAAACATCGATTCCGAATCTCACAGGTTAAACTGTATGTTTTCGTTCTATTTTCAGACTTTGAAATTGAATTGCTTATGGCTCGGATTAAAAAAAAAACCAAATTACTTGAAGCGTAATTTTTTTCGTCACTTTAGAATTTCACCTTTCATTTCTAAAACGCAGAATAGAAATACTGAAATTTTTAGATGCAATATACAAAATTAATAAAAAAATTTGAATTTGTTGATCATTCTCAAATTTTCAATTTTTTTATTTTTGTACTTCGAAAAGAAACTTTAATAGAACTTCAATTTCAATACAGAGTGTTTTCCATTCCCCGTGCCAAAAAAAAAAAAACATAATTCCTTATCAAATTTCGAGTCGAAAAATCATTGCACATTTTTTATGAAACTCAAAATTCATAAAGTAATTCAAGCCGAAAGTTTAAACAAAAAATGCGCTCTCTCGACGGAATCCAATGAACGGACCAAAATTTTCCAAAATTTTCTTCATCTTTTATTGAGTCGAAAAGTCCTTTGCCACTTTTCACAAAACTCAAAATTAAAAAAGATTAACAAGTTTTAACCAATCAGATTTTTTAGACTTTATTCTCAAACATCTTTTTTGACTTTGAGTTTTATGAAAAGTAGTCAATGGATTTTCGACTCCAAGATCAATAAGGAATTATGTTTTTTTTTGGGGGGGGGGGGGGATGGGAAACACCCTGTATAAAAACACTATATCTATCATAACGACGATTTCAAGATAGAATGTAAAAAAAAACTTTCATTTTTCACGACCCGGGAAAAAACGGGTTACTCGCTTTTTCCTATGTATTGTCTAGCCAAGACCCAAAACGAATTTTCGTTCGCGTGTAGATTTGGCTTTAGGACCTTTTCTTCAGTCCACGCCGCAATTAATAGGGCTTTCGGAGCCTTTGAAAAAGATCCATCTGCTTTCCTTCTACTTTCTCGATGCTGGGTTTCCTCAGTAAACATTCTCCTGAGTCCTGTGGGACTCCGGAGCATAGAAGCGAGACAAAATGATGAACTATTGACTTGTTTTGGGTATCCAGTTCCTAGTTTAAGATGAAGTTTATGTTTACATAATGATTCGATGAATTTCACGGTAAGCACTTGAGAAGATTTTAAATATTCTCTTCAAATAGTTATTCAGTGATGCTACTTTTCGGAGCACGATCTCCTGTATATCTATATATACGAAATCCCAGCCTCCCACCTTGACGTCCGAGCCGTGTCGACTGTATACCTATATATGCGATATCCCAGTCTCCTCTGATGACTCCCACCTCGCAACTTTTGGATGCCCCATGCATTCGAATGTGCCAGACAATGACAGCTCGCTCGCCTCATGATATTAAAAAGAGAAGGGAAGTTTCGCTCAGAACTCGTTTAGCGTGGGCCGTGAATTTTGAAAACTGCTTTACGACCGGAAAAGGGTCTCTTTTGTCAAACGATGTTTTGAAAACAAACATCTATATCAAACGAAACGTGGATTGAGAATAATTTTAAATATATAGTTTGTGCTCCTGTTCAAGTTCAATCAAAAGATTTCAACAGTGCCTACGATTACAAAACTACTAGATAAGAATATTTTTGAAATAGTAAAGTACAGTGGATTGGGCCTAATGATATTACATTAGTGATAATAAATATATATTATTATATATACCCTCTCTCCCCCCTTCCTCACCGAACATCGCCAATGTATAAACTCGAGAATTAATAAAAATGTATTCTCTATACTTAGCAGTTGTAAAAACTTCTCTCTCTCTTATACAACTAAGATATTATACTACGCGTATATGAAAAAATTTTATGTTTATATAACAAACGATACAATATACATATTTGCTTATCACATGCTGTCTATACAAAACATAAACAACTCAGATAGTAATTTAGTAATTACGGAAAAATGTAATGAAAAAAAGTGAGATACAAGAGTACTGAAATCAATATTGAATTAATATTGAGTCAAAGTATATAGTGCTAATCAATCTTATATCTTATAATTAAAAAGTATAGACAACTCAAATAGTATTTACAGAATAATGTATTGAAAAAAAGTAAGATACAAAAGTACTGAAATTAATACTGAATTAATATTAAATATAAGTACTAAACTGATAATGTTATTCGATCTTATAATGTCAAGATAGAGTATTTTGCTTTGATAATTTCTAATCCAGTAGAAACGAAAGAATCGAATCGTTAATGACTAATAATCATAGAGAACACAAGATTTAACTATATTATGTGACAACTACATTATGTGATACGCCATTATACTTGAGTGATTGGAAAAACACCAGTTCTAACAGTTTCACGTGAAATACAGACACGGTAAACTTATTATAATAAAAGTTGTGTGCAAATCTGATATGCTCGGAAATAAAAGAAGGTTAAAATTAATTCGTTGACTGCTGTCAAGAATTGAAAATGTATAATAATTATTTGTTCATGGGTGAGCACTGCGTAACTTTATCCATTATCGCTTATCTTAGTGTATTTGATCAAACAATATAAGGCGAATCAAGTTCATGTAGCAATATCTAGACTTGATAGCTTGGTAGATTTACTTTTTACATCGTATGAAGTAAACGAGAATTAAATGTTTCCCTTCCTATTTGCAGACTTGAGACTGTCAGTTACTAAAACTTATTAAAGTCGAAGGCACTTCTAATGCGACTTCGATAAAGACGCGAAGACTTGCCTACGACCAACGGTAAAGAAGCGTAACTGGTATGGTTAAAAACATTTATGTCGCGTAATTTTAAATTTTTTATATCTACTAACTAACTTTGAATAAAAAGTTTTTTTGTTTGTTTTTGATACAAATTAATGAGCAAGCAGTCGAAACAAACAAAGTGTGAGTATGATGTATTCATCATTTTTGCATAACATTGCGCAACGTTGTTTTAAGAATACTACATATGTGAGAATTTTTGATGATCGAATTCTTTTTCTTCATTTTATCTGTCGGTTACATGTTAGAAATAGACAATACAGATCGATAACTTAGCTAAATAATCGAGTTCGGTTGCAATAAAATTCTATGATGTGATGAACAACATTTTCTAAATAAAAGCAATTGTTTTTGTTTCTTGTACAGCAGCCAACGAATTAATTTTAACCTTCTTTTATTTCCGAGCATATCAGATTTGCACACAACTTTTATTATAATAAGTTTACCGTGTCTGTATTTCACGTGAAACTGTTAGAACTGGTGTTTTTCCAATCACTCAAGTATAATGGCGTATCACATAATGTAGTTGTCACATAATATAGTTAAATCTTGTGTTCTCTATGATTATTAGTCATTAACGATTCGATTCTTTCGTTTCTACTGGATTAGAAATTATCAAAGCAAAATACTCTATCTTGACATTATAAGATCGAATAACATTATCAGTTTAGTACTTATATTTAATATTAATTCAGTATTAATTTCAGTACTTTTGTATCTTACTTTTTTTCAATACATTATTCTGTAAATACTATTTGAGTTGTCTATACTTTTTAATTATAAGATATAAGATTGATTAGCACTATATACTTTGACTCAATATTAATTCAATATTGATTTCAGTACTCTTGTATCTCACTTTTTTTCATTACATTTTTCCGTAATTACTAAATTACTATCTGAGTTGTTTATGTTTTGTATAGACAGCATGTGATAAGCAAATATGTATATTGTATCGTTTGTTATATAAACATAAAATTTTTTCATATACGCGTAGTATAATATCTTAGTTGTATAAGAGAGAGAGAAGTTTTTACAACTGCTAAGTATAGAGAATACATTTTTATTAATTCTCGAGTTTATACATTGGCGATGTTCGGTGAGGAAGGGGGGGAGAGGGGATTTCATTTCTTTTTTCATTAAAAAAAATTTTTTTTTCGATTTTCGATTATCAATAATTATATCTACTATTGTAAAATCCATAAAATATATTTTTTGGGTCAAACTGTAAACTTTCATTCAAAAATCCTAGTTGTATGCAGTATATAATGCTCTGAAATTTTGTTTAAAGTAGATTCAAAAGAGGAGATACGATTTACGTTGTTATATAAGATCGAGTATTTGATAGTCACCGATCAATTTAAATTTGGCGTTGTAAGAACATTATGTATACATTTTTGCATTTTTTGGCCATTTTAATGTCATAACTTTTTCATTTTCGATACATTGCCATTTTGACTTGATTTCTGATACGAAAGAAGTATAAACTCCTAAGTCTGGAAGACCTCCATCATGAAATACGGCTGCAACTACTTTAAATTTTGTTTTATGTATCATTAGTTTTTGAGTGATCCCTGAGATAGAACATTTTATTTTTCTTGTTTCGCCAGTTTCATCAGGTTCAAAGAGCGAAAATTGTATCACAATGCAATCTGATGTGTTAATATCTATTTTCATTACTAAGGGTTTAGAACATTTAGGACATAGTTCGTCTGCAACTAATTTCCAACCTAAAGGTACAGTGTTATTAATAAGAGTTTGTAAAGATGTCGCTTTGCGAGTGATGGTTTTAGATAAATGTTTTACGGGAATTTTGAAAATAGTGTCAATTTTTTCAGACAAAACTTTGTATGTGCATTTTTTGCATTGCACGATGGTGATGAGTGTGTATTTAACAGCATTCTTCAATGCAGCTGATTTTTCGCATATAGCACCTAAAAATTTTGCTGCATCAAATTGTTTGTTTTGTAAAAATTTATCTCCTGCAAATTGATTTACAAACGTTATGTCGAGTTTTTGTTGTTGATCTAAATAATAATCCAGAAACTTTGAAAGAGCATGTGAATTTTTGGATTTATTTAAATAACTCCTTATAAGATCTGATTGAATAATGCACTGCAAGGTTGCGTTCGCATACCCTGATATGTTGTTAACGTTTGGCAAACCACGTATGTCGAAGATTCGTTCTTCATTATCACCAAGTATTTGAGACTCTGAACAGTATTTCGAAATTGCCCACTTTCTATCAGCAATTTTTCGATGATTTACTTTTTTAATCTCGTAGGCTTCGAGAGAAGGGTCATGAGTTTTTCCTAATCTATTGTACTCAACTATTGCTCTTTCGCAAGCGGTCACTTTGCGAGGATCAAAATTTATCAAATGAAGCCCTTCGAGTGCGGTAACTCGTGACAACGCTACATAAGTTTGCCCATCGCTGAATATGTCGTTTCCAGCTTCAATTATAACACTGTTTAAACTCAAGCCTTGACTTTTGTGTATAGTCACGCCATAACTAAGACATATTGGAAACTGTTTTCTAATAATGTAAATTTTGTCCATAACTTCAAACTTAACACTCACTGGTTCTATATCACATACCTCTTCAGTTGACAATGTTATAGAAATTTTCTCATAAAATTTGTCGTCTATTGATGGAGTTACTGATTGAATTGTAGCAATAGTGCCATTGACAAGACCTTTTGTAACATCAATATTCCGCCTTATCATGATCTTCGCGCCAATTTTTACCGTTATGAGTTTAGACAGCCCAGCTGTTCTTGAAATGCCTTCTTTATCAGAATTCAATGCTTTAATTACTTTTGCTTTCAAATAATTTGCACATTGAAACTCGTCACGTGCATGGAGCAAGATTTCTGGGGTTGACAATTTTTCGAGCATAGCAGAATTTATAGTGTTGCATAAATTGTTCGTTGGCAACAAACATACTGTCTCAAAGGGTAATGAATTCATGTACACGCAAAGCTCGTTTAATCGTTCATTAAAGCTAGACGTATGGAATTCTATGACTCTTGTTTGTAACAGTTCAATGTCTGTTGTCAGAATTGTGCCAAAGCGTACTCGAGACAATAATTGTCTATATGTTTCGTCATTTTTTTGTCGCATGTTAATGGTTAGCACCTCATACTTGAAGAGAATCCACAAGTTATAAGCGCTTAACGAGCCAAGGTATTTGTTTACTTGATCTTCAGACATTTTCACGAAACTAGGATCCTCACGTACAGGTGGAAATTGCAATAAATCACCGAATAGAAGTATATGTTTTCCACCAAACCACCCATTTTCTTCTTGCGATGAATTGAATATTTCAATAAGCCGAAGATTGATGTACATCAGTGTCACATTTGATATCATGGAAACTTCATCGATGATTATCAATTGTACATTTTTCAGTTCATCTCTCAGTATTTTTATAACTGTGTCCGATAATTCTTTATATGTAGGAGTTTTATCATGCTCAACTGGCAACTGAAAAAGTCTGTGAACTGTCAAGCCATTTATATTAAAAGCTGCTATACCCGTTGGAGCGGTTGCAGCTGTATCTTTCTTATATTCATCTTTAAGATGACCTCAGAGTGCTTGTATTAAACGACTTTTGCCAGTCCCACCTTCTCCACTTAAAAAAAGTCTTAATGGTTCTTTTTTTGCATCGACAGCTGAGCAAACTTGATCGAAAACCTTTTTTTGATCTATATTTAATCCTGCAATCACTTGTGAAAGATCTTCATTCAACTTGGCTCCTGCATCGTGAAAATCTTTCATCGCATCACCAACTTCAACAGGGTCACAACCCAAAGAATTTTCATCTTTATTGTCATTTGCAGAAGGATTATCAATTTTCTCTTGAACCATTTCCTTAACAGCATCAATCCCATTTTGGATATCAGTATATTTTTCATGATACTTTATGGCGTCGTGGAAAGTTGATTGCACTGCTGAGAAAGATTCTGCATACGAATCACAACCATTTTTTAATTCAGAAATATCTCTCCATGGTTGAAATAATAACAGCAAAGCATAAAAGTATCTTTCTGGTTTAATTTTTGGATTGTTCCTGCAGTGATTGATGAGGTATGGACGATTCCTTTTTCTGAAATATTTTTTTCCTACAGTAAAGAACTCTACTTCCGGATCGACTGGCGGTTTTTATACGATATTATACCATCGCGCGAAATCGTATAGTGTCATTGATTCATAAATCTGTGGCCTCTGAGGATAGTAATCGTCAATGATATTAGGGCAAAAAATGTCAGTAGTTTCAGGATTCAACTGTTCAATTTCATTTTTATATTTAACTTTACGATTTCTAATCAAATTGACATCCAACCATAAAATAATCGTTTTGGAGTCCGTTCCATACAAGGGTATACCCAATAAACTATCAGCCGCCTCGAGAGCCCCACACTCTCTATTATTCAAAGCCTGCATACCAATATTCCATAACTTTTTACTGACTGATTCACTCGATTGGATATCAGTGAAGACATTGCCAGCATAGCTTTTTTCACTTTTTGTCGTATACTTTGTACAGTACCAGTTCAAAATAGTTGATTTTTCACCAACGAATTGTATGTCCATGTTGCCTTCCCAAGCAGTTAAGATAGTTGGATTATAGTCGTTTATATCTACTTCTTTTTTACTTCGCGGTAAATCGTACAACCGACTATTGCTTTGTAATTTCTTTCTGCCAGCAATAGATGTAATAACATCTCTCAATAATAATGTTTTAGAGACTGGTCTAGAAAATCCAAAACGACATACAGACTTCGTTCGACCATTGTTCATTGACTGACATTTAGCTTCTGATATATACCAGCTTTTATCTGCCTCAGCTTTTATCGTTTAACAGATAAAAAATATATTGTATATCAAGTCTGAATCTTGGATCTTTAGATTTTAGTTTTGCTTTTATAAATGCTGAATCGCTTAGATGTATTGGTCTTTTTTCATACTGTCCGTTGATTCCATTGGGATACAAATGTGGAAAGCATAATAGATCTAAAATTTTACACCGATTGTCAAGAGGTGAATCTCGAACTTTGCACTGTTGATATAAGGTAGTTGAACTTTTGTTTTCACGTTTGTCATAAATGGGGTATATTGTAAATTGTTCATAATAGCTGTCATCAGCATTCGCTTGAGTTACAAGTGCTGGATCTTTTTTCAATTCTTTTTCCACGTCAGCGTCTTCTGCTCCGGCAGCATATTCAATATCGTCTGCATCCTGTAGATCACTACACAATGCGCTTGGATTGCTTGGAAGAATGATATCTTTATATAAAGGATTGATTTCTTTCAGAAGTACCAAAGCGTCGTATAAATCTGTGACATTTATTAAATTTTCGAAAATTTTCTTGGCTTCTGTCGGAAGACTGCGAACTAGAATATATATTTCATGATTTAAATTGACTGCATCTGTTGGTTTGCAGATTTTTTTCATGCTCTCTTCTAATGGTAAAGGTAGATGAAAAGTTCTCCCTTTTAATTTTTGAATTTTATGTTTATATGAAACGTTCTTTTTCTTTGATATCGTGTCCAATTTTTGAACAACTTGAAATGCTTTGGCACGTTGAATGAAAATTCTTCCGTAATTATTTAAACGTTCTATTTCTGGAGGAATTGGGTCAACTTTGAAATTGCTCTGAATACAAATGGGTGGCATTTTATTTTTACGAAAATGATTCAAGCAGTATTTACAAATAAATTCACTTTCTATTTCATTCGTTTCAGCAAAATATTTGAAACTTTTCCATGCTTCAGAAGCAAGAACTGTTCTCATTTTGCTAATAACTGTGACTTCATGATTATAACACAGTTTTTGACAAGAAATGCAAGGATTTATGGGAACGTCAGTGGAACGTTTCAATAAACTAAAGGCATTTTTGTAATGAGCTATAATGTCACCCTCACTAAGATTTATCTTGCATTCTTCAGTTGCTACATTGCAGGCTTCGAGTGCCTTATTACGGACGATTTCTAGATAATCAACATTATTTTTATCAAACGCTTCGTCAAGTGTATTTATCAGGCGATAATTATTCATTAGTTTATAAACTATTCTTTTTATAGTCCTAACTTGTGGAAAATGTGGTGCTAACAGTAAAACAGGCAAAAAAGTCGATTTGCAAGTCTTCGGCTCAATGTAGCACATAAAACAGTGGCCTAACTTATTAGACATGTATTCCCTGTCACAGAATCGTATTGCATTAATGAAAGTATGAAGATTTGTTATATCACATGAAATTAAAGATTTTAAAAAGTTTTCGTATCGCAACAACACAGATGCGTCTTCAAGGCGACATTTTTCATTGCAGCTCCAATATTTTCTTCCTTTATCATCATATTTAACAGGGAATATATTTGTCACATAACCGAATTCATTTACAACGTACTTATTAATTATGTATTTTCTGAGATTTTTCTTGAAACGACATATGAGATTTTTGGGAAATATTGTTATCATGTGGAGAATCAAGTTTGAAACTCGAACTGGGTGTTACTTGTGTGACATTCATTTTATCATTAGATTGTTTTGTTTCAGTTTTGGCATAAGTATGATCGAACTCCGAGGTGTTTGATTTGATATTACCCATCAATAGGTAGTGGTTGTATGATGCTTCATAATAATATGCTTCTGAAGAAGGTAAATGTTTTGAAATTCCACATAAAGCTTCAAATTTTTCTCTGACATTAAGGTTAGGACAATTTTTGGCCCGCGTAAGGCAAACTTCAGCTTTACCTTGTAGCATAGCCAAGTCCTTTTTTATGTGATAAATGTATCGATTTCTTTCTTGTTTGCACCGCGTGTAAATATTAATAGCACGTAGTCGATTATCTAATCGTGATTTTGAATCAACTTTTCTATCCATCGATTTAGCAATATTCTTTATGACGACTTCTGCAGACAGGCGTAAAGCTGTTGTAGATTTTAATTTACAAAATTGATTATTATTACTATTTTTATGTTTCATTTGAAATGTATTTCCGTTTTTCGTACGTTTTTTCCGTCGACTTAATTGACGATTGCGCAAAACGCGTAATCGTCTGTTATGAAAGAAAGGTTTTCAAAATGAGTCATTTAAAACAATGCGGCCATGACGCAAAACACAATATCTGATTTCACATTTATTCTTCTGGAATTACTTACATTACGCAATCTTTTGCCTAGTTTAATACGTCTATTTTTTTGTAATAACACGTGAGCTTTTATTTGTGATAGCTTTTTTTTTCGTTGATTCGCATTTTATGTGCATTGTGTAGTTGACGTCGGTGGAGTATCAAACGTTGATTTTTTTTTAAATAACGTTGTGAATAAACTTTATTTGTTGGTCTGTTAGCTCTTTTTTCTGCAATATATGAAATTTATTTTTTCGATAGTAATTTTTTTTTTTTTGCAATATGCCAACCTTTTTTTTTTCGTAATATTTTCGTACTTTTTCCAGCTTTCTGATTCTATATTTTTTCTTTGTATAACACACGTCATGCTTTGTTTTTACTTTAGATGTTTCCTTTAATTTATCTCTTTTTGTTCCTTATGGCTCAATGTAAAATGTGAATATTCAATAGAATTTTTCAAGTTACCATTTTCCATGTTACTGTTTGAAACGTTCCTTGACAGGGTACCTAAATTATCAATAGACGGGAATGGCTGCAAATCGTTTTTTCGTAGGATGTACAGTAAGTGATTACGCATTTTTGACGAATCATATCTTATTTTATCAGGTTCCATTCCGAAAGCAAGCGAAGTAGCAAACGCGATAGCGTATACACCACAATCTTTGAAATTCGGTTGCTGGTCAACAGTAGGAAATTTCATAGTTACATCGTCTACAGAATAAAAAGGAAACAGCTTCTTCAGAAATCGTTTATGATGTTCATGCAACCTTTTATTATTAAGAGAGTCGTATATAAATATATCAAATGCGTCATAATAGCAACAAACCCAGTGACCTCCAGGACAATCTGTTTTCGTGAAATCATCACTACCCATACTGAACAAAATTTGTATATGGCATTTGTTTGCATTTATTGGACGGATTTTTCCAGGGGTTTGTAATAACAGAGGAGATAATGGTGTATATGAAGTTTTTTCTTTTAATAAATCGTTAAAAAGATCAATGTGTGCATCGTTAAGCCAAGCTCCACTAGTAATTATTTGTGCACTTTCATTAGATAACTCACATCGTCCTCGTTTCCTTGATTTTGACGTTGAAAACTTTTTCCTTTTTTGCTTCTGATTAGACTGATTGTCTTGAGCTGAATGATGAATTAAATTTTGCACTTCTGTTCTTTGCTTTTTTGACTTTTCCAATCTTGTTTCAAACGCGATTGGTATTTGACGTTTCAACTTATTATTAATTATATTCTGGCAAGTAACTGAACATTTTATATCAACTCTTGAAATTTTTCCACGAAGATCTTTTTCATTGACCGTGGTTTTGCAAATCGAATCAACTAAAGTTCGTGACATATCGATTTTATCAACCTTTTCATTATCATATGACTTTAGGGACTGAGTTGAAATATTTTCGCATGTATCAGGCAAATCAGTTACTTTTATACGATTCAACTCACAGTCTTTTTCAACTGACAAAGGTTTTTTTTGTAACTTGAATATATTGCTTCGAGCGGGGAGATGTCTTTTTTCTGCAAGGTTGCAGCTTGAGTTCATTTTCCTGTTTGCAGTAATAATAATTTCCTTGCTTTCAGCGGGCAAATTTTGAGAAGCGTTTTTATTTTCATACCACCCAGGAAGGTCGCTTAAAACAGACGTGTTATTTAGTACAGTCAAGTTATTTGGGGAAGAAATGTCTTGTTCTAGTACTGTTTTGTTGCTTGGAGCACACATTTTGTTTTTTATATATACAGTTTTGGCATTTGGAATGTATGATTTGTTTTCGTTTACATTAATTTTGTTGCCTTGAGAAGACACTTCTTTGACTGGCATGATGTTATGATTTTTAACTGCGAGAAATTTTTTATTACAAAAAATAGTTTTATCACTTTGAGTCGGCGAATCGCGATTTTTATTGTTAGCTGATTTTTTTCTTTGTAAATAAAGTATATGATTACGACGCTTATCTATTGCCAATGGAATAGACAACACTTTTTGTGGTTTTTGAACTGAAAAGTCTTCTTGGATAAAATGTTCGAACACAGACTCGGTCAGCATAGTGTACAAGTGTGTCCGCAATTTTTCAAACTTATAAAGCACTTTTTGTGGATCAACACCTAAAGCGAGTGATGTAGCAAACGCAATAGCATATGGTCCACATGAATGGCCATCCTGTTGTTGCTGCACTTCAGCGAAACGTACAGTCGCATCATTGATAACCATGTGAGGATTCAACCTTTTTAGAAAGTTAATTTGTTCTTCGTGTAATCGTTCAGATCCTAACTTCGAATCGTAAATTGTAATTAATTAAGTGTCGTAGTAACTGCATGTCCAATGCCCCGGGCGATGTAAAATTTGAATATGATCTAAATCAGACCGAACAGGTTCAATGAGAGACGGTGCATCTCGCAAATATGTTGGCCGAATTTCAACATTCATTTTATCATGCAGCAAGCGCGCAAAGCAGTTCATATGAACGTCTTCAAGCAATCCACCAGTTTTTGCATGATTCATTATAATCTTTTTGTCTCTAGTCGTTAAATCGGTACAAAAAAATGCTGGGTCCATATTTGTACTATTCTACTATCTATATATCTATGTGATGAAACGGTGAAAATTTTCACCGTTGGAACTTGTTCTGATTTTTTTTTTTTTTTTTTTTTTTCTATTGGATATTTATTTTGGAGATGGCTTTAATTCTCCATTGGATGATTATTTTTTTTTATTTATTTGGATGAAATTTTCCGGAATTTCCCAGTTCCGGGATATGGCAATTTTTTTCTTTATTGGGAAATATTTTGTTGGGATATTGTGGAATAATTCCACATTTTGATTATGGATAATGGGGGATTAAATTGGGGGAAAGTTATTGATTTTTAATTAATTAGGAAAATGGGTGGAACTCTCCGTTAATGGTTTTCGACGACGAGGTAAGTCGTTTATTTTTTTTGTATTGATTACTTATTATTTGGCTCCAGGTAATTCTTTTCGAGTTCTCGAGGGACTGCCAAGGAATTAGATATTGCTATATTTCTGTATGAATTGCGGATGATTTGAGGCGCTCGTATATTATGTATTTGTAATCGTTGCGGGATTTTTCGTTGGAATGAATGGGTGCGAATAATGATACGGGAAAGTATCACTTTATTTCCAGTTGGATTTATTGATTCATGGATTATTTTGGGGATTCATTGATGGATTATCATGTTATATTTAGTATTACGAGGGTATTCCGGTACAGACTTATTTTGAGAAAAGGAGGGATGTTTTGAGAAGTAGGGAATTTGTGAGCCGTACTTGGGATCGTCGGAGAGGTAGTTTTGGCAAAGAATTTCATTCCGGGCGTTGTCACTGGATACGATTTTGGATGGAACCTGGTTTTCCTGGTGGTTGTTGACTCGACTTCGACGTCAAAATTTCCAAGGTGGGGCCATTCGTCACGGACCAATGCCGCTGTTGTCTATGTACCGGAGCCCTCCTCGCCTTCAATACCTTGGCGAGGACGCGCAAGCCTTTCCGGGAAGTAGCGGGGTCTACGTTACCGGCCTGCCAAATTTCGAGACGCGGCTTTCGCTAATTGGCTGGGAATCCCCACCATACACCGCCGGAAAAAGGGTTCGTGGAAATGGAGGAGTTCCGACTTCCTTCTTCTTGGAAAGCCCGTGGTGCGAGCCGGACGTGTTGCTCGAGAGCTAAGAAAGTGACGCCGTGGAGCCTATCAGAGACCGACGCCTCGACGCCGATTTCCGGGTTCGGAGAGTTTTACCAGGTTTTTGATTATTGGGATTATTTTTTTTGCTTTCTTGAATTCAGTATTTGACCATACCGGAATGGGAGATTTTTAGGAAGATTTCGTGTGAATTTGAGTGAATGGTTGGGAGTGGAATGGTGATTATGACGATGTGCGCGATTATCGAAATGGAGTAGAGATTTCCTTGGCGAGTCACGGGCGAGCGAGCGTCGGGAAAATGGGTTAGGTTTTGATTTGTTTAATATGCGGGAGATTTCCGGGTTCGAGAATATGTAGTTTTGGGGAGTTTTTATTTTCGGGGATGGCGTGATCAGAGAGTGATTTCCGGGATGGTGGTGAGGGATGCGGTGCGCGATTTTTTTTAAACGGGAGGGGAAAGATTTTCAAGTATTCGGGGCGTGGGCTTATTTTTCGGGGAAATGCCATCGCGTTGGCTCGGCGAATTTTCTCGAGCCCGATTGAGTTATTGTTCGGGGAAATGCCGTCGCGTGGGTTCGGCGGATTTTCTCGGGCTCGATTGAATTTTCGGGATTCCTTGATCGATTCGATAGGTCTGAATTATCGGGTTTTATTCGGAAGACCGTGGCCATATTCTACACTTGGGGCAAATGCCGTAGAATCGCCATTTTGGATCGGTTGTTCTGAGGGATAAATGACCTCTCCGAATTATGATTTCGATTCTCCATATTGGACGCGACATGCCGGCCCGTCGCAAAATAGAATCGATCAGGAGTTCCAGGATTCACGGTCTGGGAATCATGTATCTGACCATTGTTTAAATACTCCGCTGCGTTTTGTTTATTTGTATTATGAGAGGTTTTCTTGGGGATTGGATTTTGTTTTGGAGAGTTTCTTTGTTTTCCGGAGATACTATGCGATTAAATGTGCGATTTCGGTTATAGGGAAAATGTTCTGATCGATTTGAAATATTGATTTTTTTTTCTTCCGGTTTTATCGGAAGTTTTGTAATATTGGGATAATGGGATAATTAATAAACGATGGACCAATTTTGTAGAATTATGAGTAATTATTTTTCCATAAGCAATCCACTTATCTGAAATCGATTTGTCTATTTTTCAGAATAGTTTGTGTTTCCACTGCGCGGATTTTTTGTTTATGGGGATTCCGTTTCAATCGTTTCGGGGTTATTATTTTTTTTGTTCTCGGAATTTTTATTTGGCTGATTTCCGATTTATTATTTCATTTTTGAATTTTGGGAAATTGGATTTTATGATTTAATTTTGAAGGTTCCTCATACGTTATAAAAAAAATGAGGTGGCGATCCTGTGTAAGTATATTTTTGGGACATGGTGAAGGAGTAATTATTTAGATATTTTCGTTATTTAATTATTATTGATTTATTTTTATTTTCATTTTCCCGGAACAGTGGCGAAGGTTTCGTGAAGTTTCGCCGAATTAATTCGGAATGATTGATTCGCGGAATTGGCGGAATTTGTCACGTTACAGTGAAAAATGTGTCGAGTTCAACAACACGAATGATCTCCACTACTTGTTTAGAGAAATTTAAAACTATATCTCATCAGCGCAAGTGACAGCCTTTGGAGTGAAAAATATAGCTTGTATTGGTGCAAACAGTAGTCAGTATTGGCTTAAGTGGCAGCCTGTAGTGTACAAAAAGCAATTTTACGGCGCAAGGGGCAGCTAGTATTGCACAAGTTGCAGCTTGTATGGCGCAAGTTGCAGCCTGTATGGCGCAAGTTGCAGCCTTTGTAAGAGTATGGGTGGGTCGCACCCTTCCTTTGGTGGGTCGCACACTTCCTTTGGTGGGTGACACCCTTGAAAACTTCGGATTTGTGAATCTGGAAAAAATAAATTGAAAATGATTGTAGTGACTATTCCCTATTTCAAAATTTACAATTAGTAAGAAATGCGTATGGTGATATTACATAAAGTAACCAAAAAAAGATAAAAACACTTTCAAGTGTGTTTAAGACCTATCCAAGTGCCCATTTTTGGCAAAAATTTAATGGATAAAAAAATATTCCTTAATTTTGTCGCACAGTGTAGTTCACAAACGATAAAATAGAGTTCTAATAAGCTTTCCATTTTTTAATATATTCATTCATGGTATTTATGGAAATTTCAATGTCATAAATATGGTCTACTTAAATATCATCACAATAACAAGGGCTTTAAAATAATGCAGTTTCAACAAAGTCCGCAGTATTAAGAGGAAGAAATTAGCAATAAATTAATTATTACTCAATAAATTATGTAATGATAAATGAATAAATACGTTCTTCTTATATTATTATTGATATACAACTTATATGGCATACCCGGCAGACGTTATTCTGCCAATCAAAAATGAGTTTTTCCATTACTAAAAAAACAAATAGATTAGAAAGATTTTTTTTTGCAGCGCTTTGTTTCATTTATTAGCAGGACTGGTCTGGAGAGTACAAATCGTTACATTCAATTAACTATAATTTGGGATACACGATATTTTATATATTTTTAAGATCATTTTTGAAAGTTTTTTAGGTTTGGACGGTTTCGATCATTTTCCAAGCTTTTAAAAGATTTAATAGTTTTTTATTTTTATTTAAAAGATTAAAACATTTTTGATACTGCGGAATTTTCAAAAATGTAAAACATTTTCAAAGTTAAAGAAAATATTATGAAAAGTTTTATATTATGAGAATATTATATAATATACTTGGTCAAATGCAGGTGGTATAAAGCCACCTTCGGTATACAACTTAAGTATTTTTCAGAAAAGAAAAGTAAATAAATAGGAAAAAATTCATATACTGTTATAAAGTTTTATATATTATCTTGTTTGGAAATCGAGCAAGGCAGAGTGGAACTAGCAACTCTCGGATTACGAGGACGCCGTGTGAACCACTACACCACCGATGCAATGATTGATTGTGCGTTACAAGTACTGAAGTGCAATGCATTCATTATCAATATGATTATATACGCTGAAAGCAAAAACACACTAAACCCTATCAAAAATACATTGGCGTTAGTATGTTTTTGTTCACAGCGTGTCATTTACAAATCGCGATTCGAAATTTGTGACAGCGGCAGGCTGCCAGTTTTTTTGTAATAAAAATCATACGCACGGTTTTAATTTATTTTAATATAAATTTGATTACTAAAACTGCTCATTTACATTCAAACTATTTGGATCTTTTGATTATTGCAGTATAATCCAAATATCCGAATAGTTTGAACGTTTATTATTTTTCAAATGAGTATTTACAATAGAAATGTTACTTTCTTAATGAAAAGGCAATTTATCATTTTGAAAAATTTAATTACTTGATTTGAATTTATCTTTTTTGAACATTTATGATTCTTGCAATAGATTGTTAATATACACACAGGACTATGTAAATCAACCTTTGAAGTTTTTGCAATAAGAAGTTACAATAAAAACAATGCTTTTAAAGTATACATATAAGTGTAAGCATAAACATACATGTATACATATAAGCTTTTTAAGTATATATATAAGTGGAAAAAACTGTGCCCATTTTGAAAAACTGAATTTTTTTATAAATTGATCATTTTTTTAAATTCAAACTTATGAGACCCTTTTAAAATATTTATTAACATTCAAGACGATTGCAATAAAAACGCAATATGGTATTTAAAATGTTTGAAATGTGAAGTTAAATTATAACAAAAACAGTACTTTCACTATTTTTGAAAAGTCCTCAAATTTAGATCTAAAATCATCTTTATTCAAAACTCTTGTTTTTCAAAACCCTTTAAAATTGTTTATTCACATTCTAGATCATGCAATTTTTTAATTGCAATATACAACATTCACAATTTTCCAAATGAGAAGTTACAATAAAAACTATGCTTTTCAAATAAATGTGTAACACTTTGCTAATTTCGAAATCTACGTACGAGAAATTTTCTACCCAAGCTACGATTTACCGAACTCTGAACGGCATAACTAAGTATGCCGTCTCAGAAGGATCCAGCAAGACCGAGGCCGAGGGTTTGGATTCATGAGGCCCTTAGCATGGCACGAAGTCCTTTATGCCGATGTAGGTGGTCTACTTCAAACGCGTATATTGAAGGCCGTCCAAGAATATAAAGTGGCACTGGAAAAAGAGTACAACAGGTACGAGCGAAGACACAACTATGCCAAAATCAAACTAGTCAATGAATTCTCCGAATATTCGACTCAAAGAAAAGCAACCGATCTTGAAAAACTAAATTTCATTTATGAATTATCAAACAGTGATATTGCGTTCCTGATCTTTATTTTCGGAATAACTGATGTTGTAGAATTCATCACAAAAGTCATTAACTCAACGACGTTCAAAACTGTAAATAGTGTTGCCAAAATCATTCGAAATGATAGCTGCCAATTCCATTGCTTCCTCGAAGGAATGAAAGGTATTGCTCGAAAGTCCCAAAATCGGGTACCCTTTCATTCCTGGGATGAAGTGATGAAAGAGTGCAACATCACAAAGAAAAACAAAGCAAATTTTTTGAAGAAATACAAACCGTTATTTACTTCAAAAAAAATGTTATTGTTGCTGGAACAGTTTGTGCATGAACGGCCCTTTACATGTCGCAAGTACCTCTTGGATTTGTTGGAAACTGAAATTTGGATGTTGAAATCAGATATACCGGAAAAATTCGCATCATTTTGCAAAAGACCTATCGCCGAAATTCTTTTGATGTTAGCATTGCGCAGATACAATAAGCCTACACCTCTCAAAATTGTTGCGTATTTCAGGAAAGTTTCGAATGTAACCATGACTAGCCAAATCATCGCCCACATTTTGAACAATTCTTGTTTTTTTGGCAGATCCGAAAACGGCACAATACTAATTAACCCAAAATACCAAGATGCCCTCAATCATTTCTGTTATGCCCATAACAGAAATCCTGCGGAACTTATACTCGGCAGATATCTGACTGTCCCGAAAAAGGCTTCATTCTATAAAATGATTATTCATCCACCCAAACCCGATTATGAAACGCTCTTGTTATTTTGGGTTAAATTGATCCCTGTCCGACATTTTCAATACATGCAGGAGAAAGTCCTGAAACAATACAAAAATGTATTCCAACGGAACGCGGTAGACGCATATTTCAGTAAATTCATGTTCCATTATTGGGAAATATTGTGCCAAGAAAAAGCAGTCATCGATTCGGAAGCATCGGTCAAATACTTTGAAAGTGTGAGTAAATTGCTAGATTAATGATGAAACCAAAGTAACCGACTGCGGATTGTAAATTATTGTATATTGTACAATATGTAATAAATTTGTTCATATCACATCGATGAGTGAGTATTATATTTTAAATATTCCAAACAATGTTAAGAATACAATTGTTTTCATTTCTCTTAGATGTACTCATTATGAAGTCGAAAAAATAGAACTGTTTTTCAGCTGATATCGATCCTTCTAGTCTAATTTGTTGAAGCAGCTCAATTTTAATACTGGAATATTTATTTCTACAAAATATATTTTTCTTTTTTTTTAGTACTGCATTAAATGCGAGAATAATTCGCCTGACAAAGTCTGATGGCAACGCTGCATTCAACAAGGAACAGTCCAGTCCAAATGTTCCAGGCATTATTTCAACACAAGGGAAGAAACAGAATCGTGGGAGGGTGTGCTTTTTTTGTCAGGAAAGAACGGGCTCTGGTTTATCATTTTTCACGTACGTGAATGTTTTATTTACAGTTTCAGTGTTTCCTTATGCTTAATGCAAATGCAATAATCAAAACAAGATTTTTTTTTATTTCTTCTATTGCTTATATATAAATTGCATATCAATATACAACATATGAAAACATGGAAGTCAAAATTGGCTAACCCACTTTTTGATAAAGCTTATTTTCTTCGCTGTTTACCTAAGAAACCAGGCTTATTGAAATGTGGGCTAGCCGACTTTGATTTCCAGGTCTTCTATGTATTTTTTTATCAGTAATAAAATACTCACTAGACTTGAATTTTTCTACATACACACGTACTTCAAGAAACTAAAATTCCGATTTTTGTAATGTACAAAAATTGAAATGAAAGTAGACAGTAACAGAAATAATATAACTTAATAAAAAAATAAAAACTTAATGAATTAATTAATTAATTAAATCATAACTTTTTTTACCTAATTAATTAATAAAAATGACCTAATAAGAAAAGGTGTATTGAAATTTCTTCCAGTCGATTTCTTATTCTGTCTTTTTGTAGAAATATGCAGGAGAAAAAATTGAATTTTTCTGCCAGTGATAAATGACTTTCCCTGTAATTTTCCTGCCATGGAAATAAAGGTTTCTTCATGTCGAAATTTTTCGTAGCCAATAATTTTGCGAGCCATCGCGTTTTTTTGGTCAGTGACTCATTTGCTGTAGATTACTCTTTAATTACAATCTTACAAATATCGAAAGTATCGTCGAAAACGTCAAGAACGAAAAATGGTAAAAGTAAAAAAATGAAGGCTCTACATGTTAAACATTCATAATTATGACTTAAAGGCGTTGGTATTTCAAATGAATGTTAGATTTGCAATTTTTAATTATAATTCTACGTTAAAGATTTTTGATTAAGTAATTCATTCCACAGGTTTCCAAACGATGATAGGAGAATGTTATGGATAAAGGCTTGCAACCGTGGCAACTCTGTCCCGGATAATGCACGTTTATGTAGCCAGCATTTTGAAAGGCAACACTTTTGCAAACTTCCAGGCACTGGCGGACGCGTGGTTCTTGAAAAAACAGCAATTCCAACTTTGTTCAAAATCAATGACGAGTATGAATACATTCATAAAAAATTCGTTAGACCTGCCTCAATCTTATTGGGATTTAAATTCATATGGGAATATTCAGAAAATTGTCGAAAATCCATAATAGAAGTCAGGCTATTCAGTTTTAATGTTTTTGAAAATTCAATTTTTTAACATTTTTTTAAATACAATGAAGGGTATTATATGTTTGAAGTGTAAAAACAATTTCGTTTCAAATCCAGTAGGTTCCCACGAAATCAGGGTTCTACATTGTATGATACCTTTTTTTCCTATTCTCGAGTGCGCCTGTATTTGTGATGGAAAACCATTTTCTAAACCAAAGAACACACAAAATATTGAACAAACAAATAGAGATGTGTATTTTTGATATCAGTGACATTTTTTTTACTGAATGTGTATAATTGAAACAGAATTTTTTCTTTTCGTCATTGATATTATTGTTTTATACAGTGCTTTTTTTTACAGAGCCCAAAATGTGTTCATGAATGGAAAAAAGGATGAACCTTCGTCAATGGATGTGGTGATCAAAACAAATGGTATTTATTGTTTTGAGTTACATATGGAAAAATTTGTAACTTCCAACCGAAATTTCATTAGAAAACGTTCTCTTTTCTTTCAGATTCTTTGAATCCAATGGATGACTCCACGCAAACTGGACAGGACAACGAACAGGAATTGGAGGAACAGTCCGTTCTTCGAGCTTCGACCCCTATCAATGACCAGAGCACAGATTCTCCGAAATGTTCATCAGGTACATTTTCTATCTCAGCGCCATAAAAAATCACAAAAATATCAACTTATTTACTATTTTCTTCAACTTTAGGGTTCTTGGAACATTCTTACAACCTAAAATCACCCTCACTGCGATTGAACATGCCCCGTTATCCAGGAGATATTGGGACACCACAAATGTTCAATAAACGAACCGGGAGAAAGAGCTACCAAATTATGCAGTCTGCTCTACAGAAGCAAAGGAAGAAAATAAAGATTTTGGAGGAACGACTACGCCGCAGAAACAAGAGAATTCATAATTTGCAAGAGGCAATGAAGGAAATAAGAAAGAATAATATGCTTAGCGAACATGCGAGCGAACAAGTCACGGTTAGTGTTGAGCTTCTGCTGGGGCAAAGTGGGGCACTGCCATGCTGAAGAAGCTTACTTTTTCTCTGAGTGCATAAGTCTGTTTTTTACTTGTTCCATTTTGGCTCTGAGCTCGTCAATTGCAAGTATTGTGTATAAGAGTACATAGTGCTCTCTAAATCTAGACCGGTGACGTTTACCAGTGTTCATATTTTCTTATACTTTTTGTAAAATATAATCAAGCTGTTATCATTGTGTATTAATGATGTTAACTGATGAACAGTCATACGATTGACTTGAATGTCGCTCATACATGATCATACTGAATAAATCGCACATATCCATATCGTCATGGAGTGTTGTAAATCTCATGCCATTTTGTACATTTCATTTATCATTGTGGGATTTAGGCCTTAGATTTTACTTCATACAGAAAATCCTACAACATGATATGAATTATTTCATAAATAACAAGAATTTTTTCTACACTTATCAAGATCAATTCCCAAAAGTTCTCCATCTTTTCAATCAAAGGACGTCGCTGGGGAAACGTCAGAAATACGAAGCCGAATTGCGCCAATTCGCCTTGACACTGCAGTTTTATTCTTCCCGTGCCTATAATTATGTAGGAAAACGATTTGGGAATCTTCTGCCTGGTCCCTCTACAATCCGTCAATGGTTGTGTACTTCAGATGCAAGGCCCGGATTCAACCGAGACGTCCTTGAAACGCTGAAGAAAGTAGCAGACGAGTCGAAAGAACCATTGGTTTGTAATATGGTCATTGATCAAATAGCCATAAAAATGCAGACTGAAAGAAAACATGGTAAGCGTTTCGGTTACGTTGACTGCGGGGTTAACCCGTTCACGGAGAATCCGCTCTTCGAAGAAAGCAACCTCAAGGCCAACCACGCGTTAGTTTTTATGCTCGTCGATTTGAAGGGTACTTTCAAAGTCACTCTTGCCTATTTTTTGATACATACCCTCACTGGACAAGAACACGCCAATTTAGTTAGTATAATGTTGCAGCTATTTGACGAATATGGAATCAAAATTCATTCCTTGACGTACGATGGCGATCGGACGAACAATGCCATGGCCAAAGCATTAGGTGCCGACACTAATATAGAGTCGGAAAAATGTCAGTTGTATTTTCCACACCCAAATGAAAAAAAGGAACATCCAGTGTTTATTTTCCCTGATCCGTCTCATATGATAAAAAATGTTCGTAATGCGTTTGCGGAAACCGGACCTTTTTTTGACACTGACGACCAGATTATCGATTGGAATCATATATTGGCTATTCTTGCTATACAAAATGACGAAGGACTGTATTTGACAAAATTAACTGAGCGACACACCCACATACATGAAAACAAAATGAACGTGCGTTTAGCTGTACAAGTTCTCAGCAATTCTGTCAGTGAAGCCTTAAATTTTTTGGGAGACAAAATATTAGACGCACGAAACGGCGAATTAAAAAGTACTGCTGGCACTGCGAAATTCTGCAGAATTTTCAATGACGCATTCGAAATTTTGAATTGCCAAAAATGGTATAATAATGAATTCAAACAGCCTTTCAGAATTTCTTTGTGCAACGAAAACAAAGAAAAGTTGAAAAAAAGAGCAGAAGATATTATACACTACATTCGTGGCTTAAGAGATGCTAAAGGGGTACCACTCATAAGTGGACCACGAAAATGCGGTTTCGTAGGATTAATCATTTGCTTGAAAAATATTTTCAAACTTTCTGAGCATCTTCAATCGAATTATGGTTACGAATATTTTCTAACTTATAAAATTTCGCAAGATATGTTGGAGTCATTTTTCTCTGCAATCCGTATAAAAGGAGGCTTTTGTAACAATCCCACTTGTTACCAGTTTCAATACGCAATGCGTCGGCTGACTGTCCACCAGCAAGTTGCCTAATCGGAAAATGGGAATTGTTTACCGAACGATATTCCTTTGCTAACAATTTCAAGTTACAAACGAAAGGCCGCGGAAAATAAATGTACAAACGATTCAATTGAAAACACAGAAAATGATCATCAATACGCCAAAATTTTTGAAGATCAAGATTTCGAAGAAAACGAGTTGTTCAATTTCGATTTTGAGATTCCATCAGAGTATGTGCAGGAAGTAGTTCGATACATCGCAGGGTTTATAGTGAAAAAATTCAAAGAAGGTTGCTCAGTTAAAACGTGCATGAACTGTTTTTCAAGTATCGTCGGAGAGTCTGGTTCATCTCGATTGATTGATACGAAAAATCGTGGCTTTTTGTCATATCCATCGGAAGAAGTCGTCCATTTTTGTTTGCAAATAGAACAAATTATTCGTTCTTCAAACGACATATACAAATCGACTTTCGAGGAAAAAGTTTTAAAACAATTGAGTTCTTCGAAATCGAAGATTTTTTTTTCCTCGGAGCATTTCGATCATTTCCCGGATCATTACTTTGAATTGATTGCATTCATCGGAAGAATGTTTTTAACAATCCGAATGCACCACGAGAAAAAAAAACACTCAAAAATCGCTAAACATGTTAGGCATTTCTACACGAAAATTGTACTTTTCAAACATCAGTAACGCCATGTACGATATTTGAATAAATGACTTGAATTAATACTTTCACGTGGTTTTTTATGAATTTCCCGTTTTTTAAAATAAATTTACATTTAATTTACTGAATACAAAACAAAACTAAAAAATAGCATTGTACAAACTGCGAGTAAAGAGTAGATACTTTTGAAAATATAGAATTTGTTATGTATTTGTTAAATGAATTTTATTAAAAATATACTCGTAGGCGTTCCGAACGAGTTTCAATGCAATTCTGCGTAAAAATTTGAATATTACAACAATTGAACGAGATACTTCTAATGTGGGGTCACACCACATTAAATTACATGTCTGAAAGGCGCAGGGCGTTGAGCGCTTTCATACGGCACTGGTGCGTCGTGTGACGTCACTATCCAGCCACGCCTGATTCCAATGCTTTTACTATGGTATTAGCAGTCCATGTACTAAATGGTCTAAGGTTGCAGCACGTACAGCACGTACAAACAAGCACAATCAGTGGTAACAAAACAAGTGGTAACAAGTTACACTAGTCACGAGTTACGAGACAAGTTCTAAGTTTGTAAATGTAAATCTATTTGTATTTGCGAAAATATTAACAATCGTTATGGACGGAGGAAACCAAAAAAAGGAAGAAAAAAAGAATTTTTCGAGAGGTAAATATTTTTAATCTAGAACTTACTAAATTATGTATACATTTTTCAGAAATGTGAGTAATACTGTGCCGCCAGTTATTGAATTAAAAAACTGTAATTTCAATGCTCTATTTCATCAAATAAAATGTTATATTTCTTTTATCTTCTTTATTAAACGATTTCAAGTATAACGTTACCCTATCACTCATTTTTCTAAAGATCGCAGCACTTAGTCATCATAGTAATTCAACCTTGTGATTTTTTAGGTACGCGCGCCGGGTTCAAACGGCGCGCTCAAGATAATCTCTTGAGAAATTTAAGAAATTTATCATACATGGAGGCAAGGGAACAAATGAGAGCCATTTCGAAACGTGGCCGTGGTGGCAAAACAGGTAAAACTTCTACTACGACATACAACTAAGTTTAAATTTTCCAACTGTAATGTGCTGAAATCGAGTGAAAAATGAACTTTTTTTACACCATTTTTCAAATAAATTATTTTCTCAAATTTTCATACATTCTCTTAAACAGTTGGATGTATACATGGTGGTCCAGAAAGTTTCGACAATAATCTGCCCAAATTTTTTCTCATTTTTCCGAGTCGAAATGTCCTGTACCACTTTTTTTTATAACTCAAAAACAATAAAGGTACGAAAGCCACAAGTTTTAATCAACAAACATGCTTCGTCGACAAATGGGGACTTAAACCTTGGAACAACATTGACTAAAATTTTTTTCATATTTTTTCTGAATAAGAAAGTCCTGTGACACTTTTTCTAAAACCCAAAATGAAAAAAGATATTTGAGGTGCGGGTTGTAACTAATCAGATTTGTTTATTTTATATCTCTCTAATATCTTTTTTATTGTGAGTTTTAAGAAAAGTATTAAAGGACATTTTTATACATAAAAATATGGAAAAATGTTGTTCCGAGGTTTCTATCCCCACTTGTCGACGAAGCTCGTTAATTAGTTGAACCTTGTGGCTTTGATGGCTTGAATATCTTTTTTGTTTTTGAGTTATAAAACAAGTGGTACAGAATTTTCGACTCAGAAAAATATGAAAAAAATTTAGGCAAATTATTGTCCAAACTTTCCAGACCACCCTCTATACCGTCAAAAAAAAAAAATTCAACCAAATTCGTCTGATGTATGAATATGTGTATATGTAATAATGTATCAGAAAGCCTGGAGAAAGAGAGTGTCAAACTCACCATTTTCTGATTACTTGTGATGGAAATTATAAGTCTTGGAATAAATTATGAATTTAAAAAAATATATATAAATATTGTATACCTTAATAATATCGAAATTGATTAATATGGCATGGAACGAAGAAATCGACCTAGCAGCCTCGAGCGTTCTTTATCATGTCCTTCAGTAATAATAAGATTATCTGCTGAAACAATTTCTGCTGCTAGGACGATTTCTTCGTTCCACGCCACTAATATGAATCTGTGAATTGGAATTTTTAAATTCGAATTTTCGTGCCGGAGGTCGAATTTGATTAAATTTTCGAATTTCATACAAAATATTTAATAAAATCAAGTTTAAAAATTTTTGTCCAAATTATACTTGGATAGTTATGAATTTTCATAAATATACTCAGAATAAAAAAAGCGCAGGAACAAAACAACAGTTTACAAGTTATTTTGTTTTTATATTTAACTTGGATAACAAAATTTCTTTTTCAATTAAATTTGTATTGATATTAACAATTCACTTTTGATAAAAAAATTTCACAACAATAAACCGATGAGACAGTTCTCCCGAACTGTTTGATATCAGTTTTCTTTTTAATTTAGCAATGAAAGATTTTATGAACACGAAATAATAATATCACTCATGTCATATGAACAAATTCAATAAGTTATAATAATCAGTTAAACAATTTGAAATCAAAATTTCTAATCAAAAAAAAAAATTTTTATCGAACATGGACATAACTTTTCTGTTAAATAATCAACTGAAGTTACGTTAAAAATGACACACAAAAAAAAATTCATTCATTTATAACTCTGATAAACATTTAATATTTTTTAACAAAACTCCAATTTTTTACATTTAAATCTGTTTCACATGAACAATATTTTTTTTATGATTTATACTTGCTCCAAATGACGAGGAGAAAGTGGAGAAGCAGAGCAAGGAAAAAGGTATAAAATAAACAAAACAAAATAAAAATATATTAACAACAGTTTATTCAGAATTGTTGCAAATTGCCTGAAAAAAAATACGAACCGAATAAATTGGTAAACAAAACTAGGACGTTGATTAATAATTTAATGTCAATTAAAAAATAAAGATTATATTTTATTATATATTATGATACACTATTGTTAAATAATTAACAGATGCATCGCAAAGTTCGAGTGGGGAAGAAAGCATGGAAACTGGTAAAAATTCGTAATAAATGATCAATAAAAATTTTTCTGATCACTGTAATATATTTTTAAAACGAAAATTTTTTTTTATTTTGCAGATGCAGGCGGAAGAAAAGAAAAAAGTGAATGAAAATGAAATGAATATGAATGAAGTGAAATGATATACAAAAAATTAAAATAAAAAAATATACAAATCCCATATACTGTTTTTTTTTTACGTGCTAATACAAGCAATACATTGCACATTGCATTTTATTTTGTCCAGTTGATTTTGTCATTTTGTCCAAAAATTTGAATTGTCAACGCCAATCCAAACATCCAAAGAAACAATATCACTGATTTGCTATTCCAGCATTAGGAATAAAAATTGATGCTACACCAGGACGCTTAAATCAATGTTCAATATGAACAATATTTGCAGGAAATTTTTATGGACAATGTTCAGAAATTTGTGGAGTAAATCATAGATTTATCCATATTTGCAAAACAAACGTTGCCACAGTTGCCAATACATATATTGTATACGTTTGTATATATATTGTATTGTATTGTATTCAGTATTGTTTCAGATTATATTCAGATTATTCAGATTATCTTAGATTGTATTTGGACCTTGTACATGCATTAAATTCAGATTATATCATCTTAGAATCTAGATAAATTTTACTTTCGCACGGTATGATCACAAGGCGGCGCAGCTAGCATACGACAATTGACGACAATGGGTGGAAGGAAAACTCGACCCGCTGACGAAGGAATAAACGTATAATAATCTCAGTTGACATTTCTTCTTTTAAGGTTATGTTTTTGTTTATTTTTATTAATTCTATAATCTCAACTGAGATTATTGATTTATTCTTATATAGTATTAATAAATCCATATATTATGTAATAGTATTACATATATGCTTAAATCCCAAGTGTAGAAAAGAAAAAAATGATTACAGCATAATTTCTCGTAAAATATTCGAAATGGAAAAACTGATAAAACTGTAGAAATGTAGGAAAAGAAAAGAGCAAATGCATCGAAAGATCGAATTCGAAAACTTTCTCAATCCACGTTTAGTTTGATATAGATGTTTGTTTTCAAAACATCGTTTAACAAAAGAGACCCTTTTCCGGTCGTAAAGCAGTTTTCAAAATTCACGGCCCACGCTAAACGAGTTCTGAGCGAAACTTCCCTTCTCTTTTTAATATCATGAGGCGAGCGAGCTGTCATTGTCTGGCACATTCGAATGCATGGGGCATCCAGAAGTTGCGAGGTGGGAGTCATCAGAGGAGACTGGGATATCGCATGTATAGGTATACAGTCGACACGGCTCGGACGTCAGGGCGGGAGGCTGGGATTTCGTATATATAGATATACAGGAGATCGTGCTCCGAAAAATAGCATTACGACACAGTCTAATAGTTATTTGAAGAGAATATTTAATAATTGCTTGATGTATGTCAGGGTTTTTCGTAATTTATAAAATTTTACGTATATGTCGAGTTAGTTATGAAATTGTGAAATGAATGAAAGTTCATTAGAAATGTCTAGCATAAATGCATTTTTTACCCAATTATTTCGGTGACCAGAAAATGAGAGAACATTGTGTTTTTTCCGCAATTATGTTGTAAATATTGAAAATCAAACCAAATTATAGAAACACTCCACGCAATAAAAATTTTTTAATGATTTTTTACTTCCAAACTGAAAATCTTCATCATTTGACTCAGAATTTTGAACGTGGGAAAACCAGCTACAAATAAATACACGACATTTTCAATTTGTTTGTTTTCAACCGATTTGTGATAAATGTAATGTGAAATGTTTGATGTAGTAAACTGAATTTCGTACAATTAGCGTAATGTAATTCCAAGATAAAAAAAATACATGCATGTAGAAAATGAAAATTTTGTTTGAAGTGGAATATCACTACCGAGATTCCTAATTTTCCTTTGATAAATATGAAATATTTCATATTTCATTTCTCACATTAATGTGAGAAAAACATAAATATAAATCGAGATTCAAAAACCTTTTCAAATCTTAGACTAGTTTTTTTCGGCTTCGTCGGAAAATTTAAGAAAAATTTTCAAGACTTGACTATTCGATAAATTGTCTAGCAGATTACAAAATGATTGAAAAATCGTCCAAATTATATTTCTTACTAGGTATTTCAAACTTCTCTGAATTATCAATAATTAAACCCTACCTTAATGAACTGTTGTTGATACATATCCTTAAAGTTACTACAACACGTGAAAATATAATTTTTGTTGAATATTTTAACGTCAACTTGCAAATTTTCTAAATGTCGCACTCATGTCTAGTAAACTTCAAACTTTTCTATATAAATATGTATGAATAATGTAGCAGTGAACTGCTACAATTTCCACATATTTCTTGGAATTTTAGGCGAGTACGTATTTCTGCAAAATCGTAAAGGATAATGAGCAATTTTTGAAAATCTTACTAACCCTCTATTATAAGTTTTTGTTATACGAAGCAACATTTTTTGATATTTTATTCAAAAAACAAATAAAATGAAATGTGAGTATGTCCTAATCGGTTGAAAACAAACAAATTGAAAAAGTCGTGTGTTATTTGTAGCTTGTTTTCCCACGTTCAAAATTCTGAGTCAAATGATGAAGATTTTGAAAGTAAAAAATCAATAAAAAATTTTAATTGCGTGAAGTATTTCTATAATTTGGTTTGATTTTCAATATTTACAACATAATTGCGGACAAAACACAATGTTCTCTTATTTTCTGGTCACCGAAATAATTGAGTAAAAAATGCATTTATGTTAGATATTTCTAATGAACCTTGACTCATTTTACAATTTTACAACAAACCCAACATTTACGTAAAATTTTGTAAATTACGAAAAACCCTGACATGAATCAAGCAATTCTTTGAAGAGAATACATACTTAAAATTTTCTCCAAGTCTTACCGTGAAATGCATCGAATCATTCTGTAAATATAAACGTCTAAACTGGGAACCGGATACGCAAAACAAGTCAATATTATAGTCATCATTTTGTCTCGCCTCTATGCTCCGGAGTCCCGCAGGACTCAGGAAAATTTGCACTGAGGAAACCCAGCATCGAGAAAGTAGAAGGCGAGCAGTGGATCTCCTTCTAAGGCTCCGAAAGCCGTATTAATAAAAAAAATCTCCCGAAACATCCTGAATAACTGTAAAAAAAATCAAAATCCGTTTGACGTGGTTTTTACATTCGAAACTTTGATTTTCTTGAGACAACTTTTTTTCTATACTAGAAAAAGAAATAAATGAAAAATATAGAGTGCGCTGATGAGGAAATTCATAATTCAAAACTTTTATTCAAAGTACAAATACAAGAAAAAGAAAAATTTTTGTTATGCTCGACTGATCATTCGGTTAAAAGACGAAAAAGATCAAAGCCACCAACTATTCCATGATTATACTTTTTGTCCTTAAATTGCTGAATCGTTTATAAATTTATTTTAATTTTAAATCATGTAAAAGTATACATTACCGGAAAGTTAACGTACAGTGCAGTAATATTCTAATTTTTACTGCGTGACCAGTTTCTCGTCCAATTGATAGATTTCGAGTAATAAGCACTCAAACATCTAGTAAATGTACAATTGTAAAACTTTTGAGTAATCACAATTATGATTTTTTTTTTGTTTTGATTTCTTGAAATTTTCGCAATCGTTAATTTTGTTTTAGAAAAAGGAGATGGAATATTTTGTTGGAATGAGAGGTTTAAACGAGTTAAGGGGGAAGACGTTTGTAGTCAAAGAACGTCAGCTTATCAACAAAAAGAAAAAAGAATTGAAAAAAGGCGCCGTTTTCCGTTTTACATGGAATGAGAAAAAAGTTTTGGGCCAAATCGTCGTTGAAAAAGGTTTCCTATAACTTTTTGAATTAATAACGTATAATATACATGATATACATTATATTACGTGAAATCAATTGTATTAAGTTTCATAATTTTTATAATGTTTATAATTTATATTTAGACATATGTATAACAACGTATACGTAAAATCAATTATACTAATTATAAATTGAAATAAATTCAAGGTTATTCTGCGGATATAAGAAAAACCTTAAAATCTCAGCGATGCCCCGGAGTGCCTTTAAGGAATGTAGACATTCCATCAAGTAGCGCTGCTACGGAAGAAGAGGAGAATGATAGATATATACGGGTATATATTTGAGATACGAAATACAAATATTTTTTCTATTTTAACTGTGATGGATTTCCAAATAAAGACGATTTTTTATGAATAGCTACTGTGTTTAAATGATTGCTTTCTTGATCTAAAGGGTCAGACACATAACAATGTGCAACACGAAAAATCGTCTGGTATTTCGACAGCTAAGACTGAATGTATATGATCCCTATAATCTATTCCTAAAGTAGTTTCTCTGGGTTAGCTTGTATAAGTGAGATATAAACAATTTTATTATTTACGAAAACGCGATGTCTGAAATGGGCCATTTTCGTCCTATTTTCATGATTAAAAAACATTTTCCATTATTTTTCGGGTCTAGGAACTCATTTTGCACATTAGTTTAAAGAAAAAATTAATCTTATTCGAAATAGATCAGAAACTCGAAAAAATGATTTCGATCAATAAAGCGTAAATAATGCGCTTCTCCTCCTGGGCCCAACTCCAGCCGGTCGAAGGCCGGTCGTGAGCCATTAATCACCGAAAAATTGGTTATTTGAAGGAAATTCCAATAAAATGTTTTTATTTGGAAAATAAGTATTGTATTCATGTTACTAATAATTGGGCATTATTAACTACTCAACGAAGTTTTCAATGTCTTCGAGACCTGTGAAAAAGGGATCAAATTCTCTCAAATATTTTTGAAAAGCCTATTCAAATTATAATCATGATAAATCATTGTCTTCCTTCTCGAGCTAGAGTAACCAGTGATTAATAGCTCACGAGTTTAGGTTTGGGACTTCAACCGGCTGGAGTTGGGCCCATCAGGAGGAGAAGCGCATTTAAGCTTTATTGATCGAAATCGTTTTTTCGAGTTCCTGATCTGATTCGAAGATCAATTTTTTCTTTGAACTAATGTGCGAATTGAGTTCCTAGACCCGAAAAATAATGGCAAATGTTTTGGAATCATGACAATAGGATGAAAATAGCCTCTTTCAGACATAGCATTTTCGTAAATAATAAAATTGTTTATATCTCGCTTATAAGAGCTAACCTAAAGTAACTACTTTAGGAATAGATTACAGGGATCATATACATTTAGTTTTAGCTGTCGAAATCCCAGACGATTCACTTTCATCGAATTTTGTCGCACAGTGTAATACGTCACGCAAACAGGTAGAGGAGGGGAGGGTCCAGTGATTTGTGACGAGTTGTGACTTTGAGGAGGGAAGGGTCAAAAATCGCCAAAAATTGCGTGACGTATTATGCGTACGATCCTTTTGTATGTTTATCGAACAGCTTAAAATGAAACAATTTTTCAGAAACAACCGTCGGTTTCTATTGACGACGAAAAATTGGAGTCTAAGATTAATGAAAAGTTGTCCAATTTACAAAAAAAAGACATGTAGACGATCCTAATAGATTGCAGGAATGTGCACAGCCTCAGCAGATGAATGAGAAGTTCGCAGAAGAGGTTGGTAATAGAAGAACAATAAATTTTTGCTTTTCCTCGTGCATACTTTACATTGTTAGTTTTCACCATTAGTTTTTCGAATGTTTCATTCAGTACCAAGGACGTAGCCAGAAATTTCGTTCGGGAGGGGCTAAGGTGTCAGTTTTTACTTGCATTTATTTCAGCTGGTTGAAAAATTATAATTTTATTAGAGAATTGTTAATGAGTACTTTCCAAACTCTCAGAATCCTTGAAACTGTTTTCAATCTCTTTAAGTTTTCAATATATGTGAAATTCTGAAAATTGACAAAATCTTCTAGGCTTTCAAAACGTTTCAAATGCTCTAGACTCTTAGAATTCACAAAATTAGTAAAATCTTAGAATGTTCAAAATTATCAACGATTTGAAATTTTTGAATTCGTAAAACTTTCGAAGTGTCCATAATGATAAATATTATATTATATTTAGAGTTTTCGAAACTTATAAAAATCTCTGAAATTTATGGAAATACAAAATTTTTGACTTTCTAAAAGTTGTCGAAAATTAAAGGATTTTCAAGATGTTTGAAATACTCTGAACTCTTCAAATTTGCAAGAGTGCTAAAAATTTTAAAATATTCGAAATTATCAACTTTCTGAAAATTCAAGAAATTAGTACAACTTTTTGGATTTCAATAATCATAAATACCACTAATTTTCAGAGTTTTCGAAACTTTCACAAATCTATGACATTTATGAACATTCGGAAATATCTGACATTCTAAAAATTGTAAAAATTTTCTAGACTTTCAAAATTTTTAAGACAGTCCAAGCTTTTAAAATTCGAAAAATTGTTAAAAATCTTACAATGTTCGAAATCATTAACCTTATCAAAGTTTGAGAAATTCGTAAAATTTTCGAAATTTCAAGAATCATGAATATTATAAATTTTTAGAATTTTCACGACTTTTAAAATCTCTAAAATGTATGCATATTTGCTAGTTTTTGAAATTCAAGAAACTTTTTTTATTTTCCAGACTTTGAAAATGTTTAAAATAGTAGAAACTTGAACGATTTGAAAAATTTTTGAATTAAAATCTTACAATGTTCGAAATAATTAACTCTTCAAAAGTTTAAAAAATTCTTAAAATTTTCGAAATTTTAATAATCATAAATATAACTTTTTAGAATTGTTTGAAAGTATAAAAATCTCTGAAATTTATGAGAATTCTGAAATTTTCGAAATTTCGAGAACTTCAAAACATTTCAGGATACTTTCTTTGAACTTTAAAAATCTTTGATATTGTTAAAAATGTTAAGAATTTGTGAAATTCTCGTAATTTTGAGAATCATAAGGATATTGTTAATTTTCAGAATTTTTTCGAAACTACGCAATTTCCAAAGTTCTTGGAGTTCCCATTATTTTCTGAGTTGCTAAAAACTAGTTAAATTATCAAAATTTTCCAAACCTCATTAATTTCCAAAATTATTCAAAATCTTAAAATTTAAAAATGTCTAAAATTATTGAGTTTATATTTTGACTATGTGAGGCCTTTTTTATTACAGTTGCAATTGCCAAATGTCCCGTCAAAGGAGCAAACACTAATTGTAAGTGCAAGAAGTGACGAATCATCAAAAAATGATTTCCAAATGTCACTTCTCGCCGAAATCAGCTCTCTCAAGTTTGCTCTTCTAAATGCCAACAAAGAATTGCAACTTGAGAAAGCCAAGACAAAGCAGTTGCAACTCGAAAAAGAGGAACTTGAGAAGCAACTTGAAAATAATAAGCCAATCAGTTCGAATGCTTCGGCGTTCAAGAAGACAACAGGAGAAGACGTGTCTTCAGGAACGAAAAGGGAAAAAAGTGTTAGTATCATCAAAATATACATATAAATGAAAAAATTGACGTGCAAACTGAGTATGTTAGAGGCGTTGCAAATAAATTGCAATGAAATAAATTTTTCACTATCCCTGTTATAACATCCTAAAAAATTGTGTGTTCGTGTGTGCGGAAATAGTATAGATCATGTTTCAGGTATACTTGGGCTCCAATTGATGGGTAGCGGAAAACTTGTATGAATTGGCGAAGGATCAAGCGTCTTCTCCAGGAGAGCTTGCCGTCAATTTCGCGATTGTTTTATTTGGTTTAGAGATGCTCAGAACGCACACTATAACCGGTAGGCAATCAAATCGCCAAAAAGGAGCAGGCAAAAACAGCAAACCCGAGGGGGCGCTTGAAATAACAAAAATTCATGCTATCGAAGGTACAGTTATTAATGTGAGGAACATTAGTTGGATTAAAGTGTACAATGTAATACTAAATTAGTTCCAATATTGTTGACATACATAATCACAAAAAATAGTTTTTTTGTTAATACTTTCATATAGGGAAAGACTAGACATGTGGGTGTAGTAGCGGATATGTGGCTTAAAAAAACTAATTTTTCCAGAAACTGTACTGCACATTCTCAAAACCGAGACTAACATGCCGACAGAGTGCGCGAAAGAGTACTCGCAAAATTCAAGAAAGGCGATTATGAAAAAAATATCGAACCTCAAAAGTAAGATCGCGAAATAAGAATGGGTAAACTAGCGACTAACAAATGTAAAAGTCATAAAAAAATATAATACCAAGATAACAACCATACGCGACTGAAAATTAATATCGAAATTCTGAAAAATCATTCACGTTTATGAGCAAACCATCAATATAAGAACGTGCTTATTTTCAAAATTGTTTCGTAGGTTGCAAAAAATTGGTGGCAAATAAGTATGTTCCAAAGCCAAACAAGCGAGGGAATAAAGAGAAAACAAAGGAAACACCCAACAAAAAGCGGAAATTTTTCCCATCAAAAGGTATAAGTTAGATGGAAGGCATTATTAAAAATATGACTTTGCACAGCATAGTTCAAACAACATTTTACAGATTCTCAAGAAGCGGAAGAAGAAAACTTGCGAGCTACTAACAACACCGAAGAGGATGATGAGATGGATGAGATAAACAAACAGCATGACGCATATGAATGTAATACAAAGTTTTATATGGGTAAAGGGAGTTATTGTAATAATTTCATTTTTCTTGTTTTTAGACGCCGACTAATCAGTGAAGCTCGAGCTCACCCATGCATCTTTGTCTATTGCTCGCGCTCTGAGGTGAATTGAGAAAAGGACGGACGAAACCTTCCGGCGCGCAACGTCCAAAATAAACTTTATTAAACTACCTTTCCTTCCTTTGTACAGAATAAATACTTATAACGACCTATTCATCTATATATTTATTTGTGACGAACGAACCTTCGAAAGAAAGAAAGAAATTCCAAGCGTTTGATATATCTTAACACCTCACCGTCCTTCCGTGACTCATTTATTAACTTGCTTTACATTTTTTGAGGAACTCGGATGCTATCCCGGTGGATGCCGAGTTCCACTTATGCGCGATGAATAGCGTCAATCGTAACTAATTCGATTATCCCATGATGAAAAGAAAAGTCGTTTTGAGAGGAATAAAAAAAAGTAATTGTTATTTTTTTTTTGTCTTTTTTTAATAAATTTAGCATTGTGACCATTTTTGACTTGAGATAATTAACTACTTTTTTTTAAACTGAAAATGAAAAAATTTTGGTGCGATTCGGAACCAGCAAATAAAATTTCCATCTGGAATTTTTAATTGAAAATGAAAAGTCTATTTATAGAGATATACATATATACAACCTTTAAAACAATCATGAAAAAGAAAAATATAACTGGAGACAATTATTTTCTGAAATATTTGAAAATTGTAAGTATTTTTTAAGAACACAGCATTAACAACGGTGTCCTTCTGTTTCTACTGTCTTCTAAGAAGGGACAATAGTGTTGGCGACAAGATACTCGCTTTTAAACCTGCAACGTGCAGGATCGAAATCCACTCGGCAGTACCGTAGTTTTTTTTTTTTTTTTCATAAATATTCTAAACCTCTATTGTGGCCACTTTCGACTCGAGATTTTTTTTTAACTGCCCTTTTTTCCACTTGAAAACACAAACATTTCGTAGCGATTCGGAACCAGCGAATAAAATTTCCAAATGGGATTTCCAATTGAAAATAAAATGTCTATTCTTAAACATATATACAGAGTGTCCCAAAGTCAACAATTAATATTTTGGGAGTTTGAAATTCGCAAAATTCTAAGACGGCTTTCCCTTTGTCATTTTTCATAAAACTCAAAATTAAAAAAGTTATTCAAGCTAAAAGTTTCAATAATAAATGCGCTCTCTTGACAAGTGGGGGACGAATTCACGGACCAAACTTTTCCCAAATTTTTTTCATATTTTTCTTAATAAAAAAGTCCTTTGCCACTTTTCAAAAAACTCAAAATCAAAAAAGATATTCGAGTTTGAAATTTGAGGAATCTGATTGGCTAAAACTTCTGACTCGAATATCTTTTTTGATTTTAAGTTTTTTGAAAAGTGGCAAAGGACTTTTTTACTCAGAAAAATATGAGAAAAATTTGGGAAAAGTTTGGTCCGTGAATTCAACCTCCACATGTCAAAAGAGCGCATTTATTGTTTAAATTTTAAGCTTGAATAACTTTTATAATTTTGAGTTTAGTGAAAAATGGCAAAGGGAAAATCGTCTTAGAATTTTGCAAACTACAAACTTTTGAAATATTAATTGTTGACTTTGGGACACCCTGTATATATATATATATATATATATATATATATATATATATATATATATATACATAAAATGATAAAAGTCGTGTATGGTCTGAAACAAAGAGTGAGTCATAAAAAAACAATTACCTAAACAATCAAACCGATTTCATGACTCGTAAAATGCGTGAGGGATATAATTAAGCAAATAATAAAACAGCGCCAAAAACATTAGTCGGACTAGCCTGTGAATAATCTGAGAAAAACACTCCGCAGGCATGTCGCTGAAGCCTTTACTAGGCTTTCAGAGCGCGTAACTTTCAATGCTCATCCTGAGCATTGAAACGCCTGCCGCAGCAACAGCTCACAGAGCATATTGCCCGCCAGCTCCCAAGAACGTCGCGCGGTGGCATTCCGAAACACGAGTCGTGAATGCCACATTTTGGACGGTCAATGCTTTGTCGGTTACTGGGCGCATGCTTGAAGCAACAAAACGTACACTTAAAGTAGTTATCCCGTGTATAGTCAACATGTATCGTTGCCGTAACGATTACCATTTTTCAGGGCAAATGTAGATCGACGCGACGTTGTGGATATCACAACTTTCATTTGTGTATTGTTTATTTGATTATCGACAAATTGTTAAATATCACAACTTTCATATGAGTGATTTTGAATGAAAGTTTTATGTGAGAAGAAAAAAATGGTTTATTAAAAAATAATAGATTCGTTGACACATAAAAGCGACGGCCCGCCTTTACGTTGGCAAGGTGTGTGGTGAGTGGAGAGAGGTTTAAATTTTGCCGACTTCCTATAATTTTTCTGTTAGTGCTGCGAAACACGAGCAACTACAGGCCGACTTCAAAGAGCACATTCGAATGTGTCAACAAGCGGTCCTGAATGTTCTAGGTATACATATATTCTTAATATTTGGATTCAATTCATTATGCATGTGATTTTTTACAGATTCGTAATATTCTTTAACGGTTTTAACGATTTTTAAAACGTTATCAAACATTATTTATCACATTTAACATTATATCTTCCAAATGATTCAGGTCTGTCTAGTTCTTTTTTTTTTTTTTTTTGCATGAAAATTTGTTAGTAACAGTTATATCTGAACGCGCGAGGCATGTTTTCTTTTGCTTGAATTTCGGTCGCTTTTCGCAGAAAATTTTTTAAATATAGACTAAAAAGATAATTTCCCTTGTTTCATCTTGAAAAAGATCATACAAAAAGTGTCATTTGAAAAAAATCAAAAAGTTTTCAGTAATTTCTCGCAAACTGTGATTTTAAGTGCAAAATCGACTAATTTAAACTTCAATATTTCCGCATTGCGTCAATTTTTTTCCCTAGATTCATTCATTTTGACAAGTGTGAAAAATCAACGACATTCAGTATTTTGTTTCCACTGTATTACATCTCCAAGAATCGTAACAAAATTAACAAAGAAAATATGGTTCACTTATTTTTATTGTAAACGGCGAAATCAATCATCGAATAATTGAAAAATTTTTTTTCATACCCGCCCGAAAAACACGACTTCGGACATCTGGCGGCAAATAGTGAAAGTGATCGATTCCATCATCGTCGATAAGTGCGTGTGAATAAGTCTACTTATTTATCTTGCTACCTAAAGTACTTAAGGTGACTCGGAAGACGTTCTCTTTTCGTCCTCCTTCCTCTCGACCAGTTCCCTTTCTATTTGTCTTTCTCGCACTACAGTAGGTTCCGAGTCACCGTAAGTGTACTACCTGGAAATCCTGTCTTAAGGCAAGGGGCGCGCACGTCCTTCACGTCCTTGATTGCCTTACGAGTCATGGCACAGACCTCATTACCAATATTGAGCTAACATCATGAAAATGAATGAACCCGTAAAGGCTCAATTGTCCACTAAGTTATAGCGCAGAGATCATTTTCAGTATCGAACTAGCACTGGCAGAACAAGCGGACCAGTACGGGCCCGATAGTCGAGCAAGTAATGACGCAAAACTTAATTACAGTATCAGACTAGTATCGTAAAATGAAAGAATTATTGCCAGATTTATTATCAAGTAGGCAGTAATAATTTGGAGCCAAGTGTGCTTATTTCAGAGCTGATTGATCATAGCAACACTGTGAAAGAAATAAGAAATGTTACATATTGGGTATGGGAATTTTTGCAGAGAGCATTGAAATGTTGAGAATACGAAAAATGTTTCATACGCATGTCACTTAACAATATTTTTCGAAGAAACTCACACATGTGTAAGAACGTTTCTTTTTATGTATGGGAATTAAATATGAAAAAATTGAAAATTACAGTCTTGTCTATAGCATAATCACTTTCTATAAAGTATTAAAAGTGTTTTTAGAGTAAAGCAGAGCAATATTTGCCCAATTCTAGCTATATTTGTTTTTTGATTTCACATGCTTTAATTTAGCTTGTGCTGCTTTATGTAAAAAGTAAATTATGATTTTTACGATAAAAAAATTGAGTATTAATATAATAGGGGAATTAAAAACAAATCAGTAACTCATTATTTCCTTTACACAAAAACTCATTTTCATGAACGATGCAGTTCATATACATAAAAATTTTCGAAATCTGTCGAAAATAACTTTTTCTTTTAATTTCACGTTAAGTATTGGGTTAGCACTGATCGTCCGATTGTTGCCGATTGCCATTTCACTTTTGTTTCTACGGTTCTGCTTTTTTTTTTATCATATGCAGTTCCACGACTAACGCGCAAAAAGAGCCAATTATATTATAAGTGCGCCATAAATAAATTATCGGCAATGTCGATATCGCCAAAACCATAGAAGTGTAAAAAAATATAGAAAATAGTCCTATGCTTATTATTGAATTTACGGAATGTTATCATTGAAATTTTAGCAGAATAATGACAGTGAGTAATAATACGCAAAATAAATACCGTCGCACTCATGGATAGTGTTTGAAAAATTTTAGAACTGATAGTTGACCCATAATCGTCAGTACTGCTTTTCATAAAAATTTTTAACTAGTAGAAAAATTACCTATTGTATGATTTTTTGCCTACGGGAATCAGTGGAAAATAAATAGAAATTTCCCAGCATAAAGTTGATGACCGGGTCGATACTTCGCCAATCAAGGCAGCCGTTTTTCGACTCCCGACATTTGATCTTGGCGCAGTACCGAAATGATAAAGCCAGTCAATACTAGGCCCACACTGGTAACTATTTAAACAGCACCCATTACTACCTTAACATCGGGCCGGTATTAGTTCGCTTGAGTTGGTAATGTTTGCTTAATACTGATGGTGAACTCCCTGCCTTCACTCACTCAACAATCGTACATGCACTGGCTTGAAGAATAAGAAGAAGAAACGAAAAATAGAATCAGATATGTATATCTGTGCGAAAATTTAACAAAAAAAAGTCATTACTTCTTTAGGGGTTATCGATATATCGACTCCAAGTGACGAAAAAAAAAGTCATGACTTGCAACTTACCAGGTAGGGAATCAATACCTACGTATCGATCGGGAATGAAAAAAATCGACCTTTTTTTGAGCGAGATTTATACATCCCCAAAAATTTGTGGCCTCCATCCCTCCGATTCTGCCAAACTGGGTTCTTGGCCATGTTTCCCGTGCTTCAATCCGGCTCTGATGTTACGATTTTCCACAGGGCATTCCAAACTGAAAAATAATAATAATAATAACAATAAAAATAATAATAATAATAATAATAATAATAATAATAATAATAATAATAATTTACTACCCTCACGGATATCTGGCGTAAGCCGCGTGAGCAAACTTAGCCGTGTAAGCTCACGCGGCACATGTCGCTCACGCGGCGTTGGTTTATTAGAGGATTCATTCTTTACCGACACGAGATAAATGAGCTGAATTTCAAATTCAGCTGAAAATTCAAATTTCAAACTTTAAATTTCCTGAGAAAACAACATTTACGATACAAAAAAATTAACAGAACAGTTTTTTCTATTAAAAAGCTGTTTACGTGATGATTGTTTAATAAACAATCATAAATAATGCAGTATCAAAATATGATAATTTTTACTTTTAAAACGGAAATCGTTCAAATTTGATTCTTGTTTAAAAATTATGTTTTAATTAGTAGTGTTTCCGAATTAAAAATCAGATTCTATATTTTTTTCATTATTTTGTAAATTTGCTCAATCATATCGAAAAAATTTGTCAAGAAATAAAAGCTAGCTCAACATAATTGGTTTTCACATAGACAAAAATTTTTAACAAAAGAATTTTGTATCATTAAAAAATACTTCTACAAATGATTTTTCATTGTTCATAAGTTGGTTATGTTGTGATAGTTATATTTCGATTCCTTCAAATTCGCAATTTAGACGAAATGTTTTGATTGTAATAGATGCAAAAATTTTTTAATTAAAACATAATTTCTAAACAAGAATCAAGTTTGAACGATTTCCGTTTTAAGATTAAAAATATCATATTTTGATACTGCACTATTTATGATTGTTTATTAAACAATCATCACGTAAACAGCTCATTAAAAGAAAAAACTGCTCTGTTTATTTTTTTTATATCGCAAATGTTGTTTCTTCGGGAAATTTAACGTTTTAAATTTAAATTTTCGGCTGAATTTATAATTCAGCTTATTTATCTCGTGCCGGTAAAGAATGAATCCTCCAATAAACCAGCGCCGCGTAAGCTTACACGGCTAACTTTGCTCACGCGGCTCACGCCAGATTTCCGTGAGGGTAGTTTCATTATTGAAATCCCCTGATTCGGTCGAAAATGAAGTAAGCTGACAACGCATTATTCAAGGTAAATAAATATGAAATTATAGAAAATGATTAAAAATAAACTAATTTATTATATCAATCCTCCTATTATATAAGAGAGGAGATGATTTGGTAACTAAATATTTTCAGAATTTAAAGATAATCAAATAAATATTTATTGACAGCAGTATTTTTATTAAATATCGAGAATTGAGTTTAATTATGTCATTTCAATTTTGATATTTAAAGGATTATATGTTTGTTGTTATTTCTTATTGCAATACCTAAATGAAATTTCGTAAAATAAAAAATACTGATCTTTTAGTTTTTATCATTTGTGTGACGAGCGAGGTTTTGCTCACTCGTCTATATTTTTATTTTTACAATAATATGAGGAAAAAAAGAAAGACAAATTCAATGTTCTATAAAATGTTTATGGGGAAACTATTTTTCTAAACGTTAAGATAATGCGCGAAAATATCAAATCACTATGACTCGCCGGTATTGATAGTTGATGACGATAATAATATCAATTTTTGGGCAGGAAACGATCGCACGAAAATCGTTCCGTAAATAATGATTTTCAGACGGAAACGATATGCTCATATCTTTCTTTTAGACAATGAACCATGATTAGACTTTTTACAAAAATGATATCTAACGATTTCTTGCAATTTACACCGGATACAAACGAACGAAAAGGAACCCGAAACGAACGAAAAACGTTCCGTGAGTACGATTTGCAGGCAAAAATGATCAACAGGTCAATTTTTCGAATAATGAACTACGATTACCACTTCTTTCTTTCTTCGGTATATAAACCAAGCAGTCGTGGCCGAACTTTGGCACTCACACTCCCAAGCACTTGTATTCCTTATTGTTAATAGTTTAACATATAGTAAAAGTCATAAGTTTAATAGCGTGCGGAAAGACAGTTCTCAAATTTTATTCGAAGTTTATTGATATTGAAACATCTCCTGAATCTAGACATTATTTCGTTTGTAATAATTAACAGTGAAACGCGTGATTTTCCTAAGAGCAATCGATCGAAGGTATGAGAGTAAAAATTATTAATAATATGTTGAAAATAAGTAAAGTTATAAATCAACACACTGTTGTACATTGTCAGAGCCATGTTATTGTCATGTAAATTGTTTTGTGAATAAGAACTTCAGAAAGGATTCGTAATGCATCGAATATTTTGTATGAAAAGAGTATTTGAATAAGATATAATGTTGATTTTATCATTTTGTTAGAAAAGTCTTTTGTCTTGATTGATAGATCAAAATGTAAATGATTGTATTCGGAAGTGACTGTTCATTTTATACTAATAAAGTTAATGTTTTGTAAATTGAAAACCATCCCTCAAAAGCATTTCTTTTCCCCTGGTCCATAAATATATAGGGAACATAGGGTCGTGTAGGGCAGAGCCTCCTACAACGGTCCTAATCTGGACGAGTTGGCCTACTTTCGGGATTTAAAAATCAACGTTGGTTTTCTCGAATTTGAGTCCGCTCGTCACATTTGTGTCCTTTAAAAACTTCATATTTCTATTCTATTGAATGAATGGATTCATCATTTAAAATATTCACTTTTCATCTCCACCATATTAGCTAATTATGTCAAAGGCATATTTTTTATCGATACATGAGACACATAATGATTGAGTAAATATGGTTATTGTTTGACAGAAACTGTTTTGAAATACAAACTGTAATAAAAAACAGAGAGAGTGCAGGCACTCGTCCTAGAATGAATAAACATTATACGTGGATGAATCAAGTCTATAATATTTTGCCTTTTTGGTTGAATTTTCGATAAAAAGGGGTCATTCAGTGAATTTATCTTGAAGAAAACTCTTTGAAAAAACGTGTCGACATTGGACACTACAATCTTTTATTTTAGTCTACATGGAACAAAATTCCAAGCTATTTTTAGCCAGAGCATCGCACGCTATCATTGAATGAGAGATTCCAAGCTTGTAACGTATGAATTTCGCCGCTTATACTGTGTCTAAAGAATCGTCCATAGGCCACGCCTAGGTATCCAGGTGTCGCATCTTTGTTTTGATAGCTTTATTCCGATGCTCGATTACACCCTCTGAGTCTATGGAGCTCTCATTGTACTATAGCTTGGAATTTTTTTCCGTGTATCATGAAAATTTCAAATTATGATAAATTTTCCCTCAGACACTACAGATTTGGAACACTACGAATTGTAATTGTACTCTGATATAAAAAATAAAGACTTGGACACTACAATATTTCGTTCGAGCCTACTTTCAAAATTTAAACTTATATGTATTATGCTACCCGCGAGTATAGATAATTTCATCACTCTATCCTCAAAATTAACATTTTGAAGTGACTTTCCGGCCATCGTTATGAAAAATATCTCACGTAAACAAGTACGGATGTGCTCATAGGCAAAACGGGTTACAAATCTCGCCTTCGACTCAGTCTGTAATTACCCCGTTTTTCCGAATTCGAACATCCGTACCTGCTTCGTAATACACTATACAAACAATCGTATTGATCTATACGTGCCAAAGACGCTCTTTTTAATCAACACGGAAGTTCTCGTAAAGTTTTGCGTGACATATGTTTGTCTACATCTGTTACTTCCTCACATTTTATCACATTTTATCTTCATATCATAAACAAAATCTAATTCGTGCGCTTTTGAAAGTTACGCGGCACAGGCCTCAAACCTAGGCCATAGATTCTCTCTCGCGCGAAACAAGGAGTAGACCGGCGCATGCAAGGAAGAAACATTTGAATTCAGAATTTACAATCGCTAGCCCAAGGCTTAGCCCTGCGATTTGGAACTTGTGCCACCTAGGTTTATTTCCTGCCCGGGCAGGATTGTACCCTGCTAGACCACGATTCTCAGCTGGACCACATGAAGTTTTGACTAGCGCAGGGTACAAACTTGCGCGGCCAGCGGAAGTTCTTGGATCCTTTTCTCCATGTATAGGACCCCATGGCAGGAGAAAAGTTACGCGCGTTGGTGGACACTGGGGTAACTCAGTCGCTGCTGGGGAGAAAAGTTTATGGTCCATTGCTCAGGAAAAGAGTTGGGAAATTCAAGAAAGATGAAAAAAGGATGACAGTGGCGAATGGAACAGCGAGGCGAGTAAAAGGGTGTCTCAGCATCAAGGTGGAGATATTTGATGACAGAAAGGAGATCAAGTTTACCCTGTCGCTCGATTTAGCTTACGGGGCGATCCTTGGTGTTGATGCCCTAGGAGCTTTTAGATTCATAATTGATTTTGACTCATCGGTATGGACCTTGAGACTATCGACACGACCAGAGGCAATCGAGGCGACAAGCGAGTCAGCAACCTTGATATCTTGTGTGGGGCTTCGAGTGCCGGGCCAGGAGCAACGGAGAAAACTCGACACCCTTTTGGATAAATTGTTGCCACATAGAGAGGACACCTTGAGGCTGGCCCGCTCCACAGCTCACAGAATAGAATTGAAGGGGCAACCCTCTACTATCAAACAACCGTATCGCCTGGTCTCGCCCGAGGTATAGGAGGTTATCTACAAAGAAGTAGATGCTGGGGGAAGGTATAATTGAGCCCTTAAAGAGCGCGTGATAGCCGCCAATCGTCATGGTCAAAAAGCCTAATGAGGAAAGTAGAATGTGCCTCGATTGTAAGAAACTTAACAAGGTTTCCAAGAAGGATGCTTACTCCGTCCCATACATGAGTCAGATATTGGACATGCTAAAATCAGCGAAATACATTCCGACGGTCGATCTTAGCCTGGCATATTATCAGATAGAGTTGGGAAAGGATAGCCGAGAATTCTCGACTTTTACAGTGCCTGGAAAGGAGCTTTTTCACTTTAAAAGGATGCCCTTTGGTCTCACAGGAGCCCCGGGCACTTTTCACAGAGCCATATACTCAATAATCGGACCAGAAATAAGATCGTACGTCTCCACGTACCTCGATAACATAATTATCGTGACGAAGACGTTCAAAGAGCATTTGTATTGGGTGCAAAAAGTCCTGGAGAAGCTGAAAGAGGCGGGATTTGCGGTCAATAGGGATAAATGCGAATTTTGCAAGAGCAAGGTGAGGTATTTCGGATTTGTAGTAAACTAGGAGGGCTTCAGACCAGATGAAGAAAAGGTTGGCCCTGTGAAGAATTTCCTAACCCCGAGGAACGTGCATCAGCTGCGGAGATTTCTGGGGATGGCTTCGTGGTACCGAAGGTTCATCTAGGACTTCTCAAGGATGTCTGCGCCGTTGAACAAGCTCCTGAAAAAAAAATAATAAATGGACTTGGGGCGAAGAGCAAGCTGGGGCGTTCGAGGAATTGAAAAAGGCCTTGGCAACCGCTCTGACGTTGGCAACAGTGTGTCCATAAGTGATTTTAAGTCAGTTTAAGATGACTCGCAATCTACTGTAGTGCGAGAGAGATGTTTAGAATGGGATTCAGTTAAAAGGAAGAAGGACAAAAAGAGAAGGTCTTGCGAGTCGTCTTAAGAACTGTCGCGAACGTTAGGTTCCGTTGACCCCTCGCTCTCCCAACACGCTTTTCCGAGTATTTCTGAGTCAGAAATACTCAGAAAAGCGTGGTAAAAGAAGATTTGTATTGTTTCTTTTAGCGGACGAAGTAGGTATGGTATGCGGCTACGGGGCCACTTGAGGGGGTCCACGGGGCGGAGTCCCTCAGTAAGATAGTTAAGGTAGGGGCCGCAGAACGCAACCCACCCGATACGGTAGAATTTTTGATGCAGGGGACAGAATGTTAGGCACACCCTTCAGGCGCACCCTTAGGGTCTGATGGAACTCCCCTTTCCCAGCGCGACGAACCAGCGACCATCATGACGCGAGCTCGCTATCGGTTGCTGCGTGTATCGTGCCCCTTTGGCTCCGCGCGTTTTCAGTGGCGTAGTGAGTTGAAATTTTTATGTGACCGATTTCTAAGTTTTGACCTTACTTCATGTTCCAGATTACAGAAACAATTGACGTGTACGTCACGAATAATTTCAACCCAACCTAATAAATCCATGTACGAGAAAAAAATATCTGCAAATTTAATTTCCATCTTTCATATTTTCAGAACTCGATAAACACGCATTATGACGTCATCATTGTTCTCGAAAAACCTGTTGCGTATTTAGAACTTGGTAAACACGCACGAGTATTAATAAGTCCCTTATGATTGGTAGCGTCAGTTCTTTCGTGAACGATCTTGACGCATTATTTAAAAGTGAAGATGTGAACGATGTACTGTAGTATTTTCTAATCATTTTATCTGAAAAACGTTGGTAAAATAGAGCATTCAGACGAACTTGATCGTATGGGTTTGACGTGACAAGTGCTGATAATAAAGGAGGCGGAAAATAAACTATGGTAATTCTGCACTGTGATCCTTCGGAAAAGTACAACTACGGCAAAAGTGATTATGAGAATGTAAGGGTAAAAAATAAGTTCTTTTCATCATAGCTTTTTTCTATTAATTATACTAGCTATGAAAGCGGTAGGGTGAAATCAACACAATTACGTCATCTTTTTATGGTCCATGATCTATAATGAATTCTCTCCGATAATAGATCCTACAATAGATTAAGTGTAGTAGCGACTACAGCATAATGCGATACCGTAACGCGACAACCCAACGAGACGTGGGAACATTGTGGAAATGTGTACATAGCAACAGTGCCCTATCTTGAGACGTGGATATAGCAACAATGCGCTATCTCGAGACGTGGCAACATTGCGCAAACGTAAAAACAGTGCGCCATGTATATATATATATATATACACACACACACACACCGAAATATATAGAATAGTATTGATATGTCAAAATATATAGAATAGTATCGATATATCGAAATATATCGAATTCTATCGATATATGTGACGCGCTCCGACAAAAGGGACCTCAACGTCCGAAAATCGTTTTTCGGATTATGAGCGTATTATATTAAATGAACTTCGCTCTTTCGAATGCCGTTGTTAGAAAAACTTTTTTCGAAACACTTTTTAAATGCCAAGCGATTTTCAATAATTGTTTCAAAAGCGCTCGAATCCTCTCTCACCATACTCACACTACTACCCGCATCGATACCTGCTCCGTGTGGCGGAGGGACGGGAGCTTGGGGTTTGTTCGGTTGAGATAGAGAGGTGCGTCATTGAGCCGCTTATGACATTCCTAATACAGGTGCTGGCGAAGAAAAATTTTTGGGTTTCCAAAAATAATACCGTTATTTTGTATCGGCGTAGAAAAACAGAACAGTTGACAGGGAACGAGTGATCGTTACCTGTGCTCCCTGCTATTTTCTAGCTATTCCGTAGCTCAAGTTTCTTTAGTTATTTTGACTTCTTATTACGTTGGTGCTCTAATGTTTGTTCGTTTTGATAATGGACCTTGATAAATAATATGAAGAAATTGTTGCGAAAAATTATAAGTTACAGGATAAAAGTGATCAAGACACTGATGATGTATTCGAGGTGAGGTTTTTCAAAAGTAACAAAAGGCTACTGCAATTGATCTTTTATTTATTAGAAGTTTATAACACGAATTATTTTCAATACGAAATTATATTATGTGGCATTGAAATCGAAGAAACATTTAAAAGCAAAAATTTACGTAACGTATTGAACGTCAATTTTTTAAAAGTTCGGAAACCTTTTTATGATGCTATTTAGAATTGAATTGACTCTTTTTGATTGTGAGTTCACTGCAGTTTTTTTAAATGTATATCAAATTACCCACGTACTGAATTCTTAAAACTAATGGAGTTTACAAGTATGTCATTATGTTACATCTGTCATATATTTAAAAGAAATTCGAAACATTAAATGTTAAAGTACATTGCAGACAATTTATTTAATAATTATTACGGTTCAAGGACGTGGATATCGATGAATTCGAAAGGAGGGCGGAAGACATTGACGACTCGATTAAAATTGACAATCTCTATGCTGACGATGCCCTTGAATGTTGTAAAAACGGCTGCAATAAAATATTACAAAAGATTTTGCTGTCAAGCAAAGGTGAAAATTTGAAGTCAAACTTTCTCAAATCAACATGTGAACTACATTTTGAAAAATTTTAAAAATTACATTCATTTTTGTTGTATCACAATTTTTTATAATTATTACAGGTCAAATTTTCTTGAACTTAATAAAAATAAACAAGACCTAGTAATTCTGGTTCATCTACAAGCTCACCGGCGAAATAAGGAGTTAAAAATCGAGTACGGGATATTTACATTCAGAGGTAAAAGACGGTACGCCACTGAAAATCAGCTCACTCGCCAAGATACTCGCTTTTTTTGGGGGGATTTAGAAATTGGTCGTAAAATGTACTTTTTTTTGTACGATTTAGGATCTAAAAGGTACAAAAATTTACAAATTCATTATGACAGTAATGGGTTAACACCGCGAATTCACAAATCTACTCAAAACGTGCTTGACAGATTTAATGTATTATCCACTACGGACATACAGAATGTGGTTTCCTTCGTTACAGGTTTCGCGGAAAAAAAAGCCATTTGTTTGCCAGGTCGTATGCCTAAATTTCGTGATTACAGTGTAATGAAACTTCCTTCGAGTGAAACGAAATTTACAGTGTATATAAAGTACATTGAATTTTCTAAAATTGATTCTGATATCAAAGAAATTTCTCTAGTTTCTTTTAGAAAATTATGGGATATCTATTGTCCTTACATAACCACCATGAAACCCGTTGATGATTTATGTGATAAGCGCCGAGAAAACAGTTTTGAAATAGCTCGATCTGCAAATTTATGTGATGAAGAAAAAGCCGCGAAAATCAACGCACCCGCGCAACATTTGGACCGAGCTAGTAAATAAAGAAAATTTTACAATATGTGTAGAAGTGAGGTGAATTCAGGAGAAAATGAATCGGCAACACATGAAAACTCGTCGCGTCTTGGGAAAATTTATTTTAAAGTTCCTCGGAAGTGCGGAATTTTCGGAATTCACAATGAAGCTACGAGAGTACAAGCAAACTTTTTAATCGATGAGGCAGATACCACTGGCAAGGGCTGTAATTCGGTTATCACCATGCTGGATTACTATCTAGATAAAAACAGTGTCGAAGAAATAGAAGTAGATAGACTAGGCGGGTACGGCCCCACCCTAGCGGTGACTCCGGGCGGAGTCTCCTTCCTCTCGAAGGTCCCCGCATACGTTCTCCTTACCCCGTTGACCTCCCACTATTTCCCAGATCCCTGTTAGCATAACCCTTTTACTCAACCCTTGCCACCTTACCTTTCATTTTTGTTTTTTTTTTTGTTTTGTTTCGTTTTGTTTTGTTTTTGTTCTGTTTCGTTTCGTTTTGATTTAGTTTAGTTTTGTTTTTGTTTTGTTTAGTTTTGTTTTGTTTTTGTTTCGTTTTGTTTTGTTTTTTCTTTTTTTCATGAATTTTCGTGAGTTTTTTTACAATTTTTTACTCATTTCATTCTTTCTACGCGGTTTCCACCCTCCTTTTCGCGACTTTCACCCCTTTTCGTGGTCTATCCCACACCTTTGTGCAAATTTTCCATCATTACCTCGTGTTTCTCGCCCCATCTCCGCAGGTTTTCACCCCTTTTCTCAAGTTTTTACCCCCTTTTCCGTGGATCGTACACATTTTTCGCGAGTTTTCCAAACCCTTACCTGCAGAGGCTTTATCCTTGGTAAAACAAGATAGCAATGTGACAATAAATGTCAACAAGATTGCGGTAAGATTAAAATTGAAGTCAATATTGATAGAGAATTACTTATTACTTATCATATTTTTTACCTATGATTGATCTTTTCATCTATGATTCACACACACACACACACACACGCACGCACACACACACGCACACGCATACACAACGCGCGCACATACACAGAGACATACACTATTAAAAAAAATGGCATTTTTCTATAAGAGTAAAATGAAATTTTTGAGTCGAATGGAAATTTTTCAGGCTTGTTTGGATTTATCCGTATGAGATAGAAAAATTCATTTTATTTTTGAACCTTTTTTCCAAAACTTTATGTTTTCCTTGCTTTTTAACGGAGAATGTCCGGAATTCAACTATTTAATGAATTCCAGTCGAAAAATGAAATTTTTTCGCTGAAATTTTTTAGAAAAATCTATGTATGTAGACGTGCGATAGCAACACTCTCTACCAGCCACTCAATACACTTTTATTCTAATATTTTCGAAAACGTTTTCTCGAAATTCTATTTACTGTTGTATTCACATATTCAATTTTCTATGTTTCAAGGAATATTTTGTCACGTGTTTTGAAATAGCTATTAAGAACGATAAGCATTTTGCAATAGATAATAGAAACGAAAAATATATTACTCGTTTTTACAATGATTCGTTTCCCAATTTCGTAAGCTTTTAGATTTTAGTTGTAATTTAGATATCGTCAATCATATTTGGGAAAAACCCAAGTTGCCGATGTTTCAGTTGTAATTTAGATATCGTCAATCATACTTGGAAAAAACCCAAGTTGCCGATATTTCGGTTGTAATTTAGATATCGTCAATCATTTCGGAAAAACCCAAGTTGCCGATATTTCAGTAGTAATTTGGATATCGTCAATCATTTTGGAAAAACCCAAGTTGCCGATTCGATGGTATATAAAGCGCGCCTGCTCACGTCGTAGGGTCCTTGTTTTTCGAAGTTATGTGTTCGGTTCAAATCGGTTCTTGTATCCATATAATTCTTTGAGCGAGCAAGGCTCAAATTTTGTTTAGTAAAATTGAAATGAAAAGGATCAAGTAAATTATTTACTAAATTCCGAACCGTTACAAATTTAAACAATCACGGTCTTAACATAAACTGGTGTCAGAAGTGGGATAATTCCTGATAATTGCCAACGAATTGCCTATGGAACCCTTGCGGATTCCGTAATTCTTTCTCCTGGGTGCCGTGACCATTGCAGCTTTATCCTCCTGTATCCGGAACCAAAAAGGAAGATCAACAAATACGAAGCTGAGATTCGTGATTCATTCAAATCCACCTACTACTTCCAAAATCAACACTTTCCAGGCCACCGAGACATCAATTTAGCAACTTCTACAAGAGTGAGCGCAAAATTATTTACTCGTTTCGAAACTCAAAATTCATAAATCAAATCCTCTAAGAGTGATCCATACTGTCTCCCAAAATCCTAAATTTCCACGAAATCATTTGTCAAAATGTCGCAAAATCCGACAAATTCAACTAACATTCAAGATGATGCAAACTCATCTATTTCGCAAACGCAGATCGGCAATGGGAATTCAGAAAGACCTCAGTTTTCTATTGATTTCCTCATTAAACTCATAAATGAAAAGTTTGATGGCGACCGTTTCAAAATCAAAAGTTTTATCAAACAAATTGATGCCGTTTTTGAATTGGCACATTCCTCTCAAGAAAAAGCTTTGCTTCTATTTGTAAAAAGTCAAATTACGGGAAAGGCGAGAGAGCAAATTGATACACACCCAAACCTTACGACTTGGGAAGAAATTTCTGATCTTTTGATAAAATTACATTCAGACAGAAAAAATTTTGATCAATTATTAGAGGATTTACATTCAACTTGTCAGGGTCACAATGAGAATATTTCGTCATATTTTCAAAGACTTGAAAATTTATCATCGAGAATTCTGGCGACTGTCAATTGCTCTGATGTCGATGAAATTGAAATTCCTGGTCGGATCGCTATGGTGAAACAGATGACACTAAATCGGTTTGTTTACCATACCGTGCCCCAGATTTCTCAAATGTTACGATACAAAGATTTTTCAAGCATAAATGAGGCTTTCACTGCCGCATCCATTGAAGAGAAAGCATTAAATACACGATTTTCAGTCAATCCAAAAACCATTCGAAATGCGCCATCTCAAAAGAGAACATGCGAAATTTGCCATCGGACAAATCATTCCAGCAATGAATGTTTTTTTTCGAAATAAAAATAACGTCACGAAACTCAATACTCGACAGGTATTTTTTAACAGTAATTCGCATCCGGTTCAAAATAAAAATCAACAATCGGGATCCAATGCAAATCCTAATACACGTCCGAATTCACAACCAAAACAGTGCCGTTATTGCAAGAACCTCGGGCACACTATAGAAGAATGTCGCAAGAGACAATACAACAATTCGAGACGAAATGACTCTGCCAAATCGAATCAAAATTCTGTTCATTTTGTTCATGATTCCGAACATGAAGAAGCAAATTTTTTCCAAACAGGATCCGAAACGGAACCACCCGATTTCGAAGAATAGAACGTGCTATTCCAAATCAGATTCAAAATTCAGAACCTACTATTTCAAAAATAATCTCAAAATCAAAGATTACCTACCTCGAATCCGACTCAATCTTCTAGATCTACTATTTCCAATTCAATAAAAAATTCAAAATCTGCAATTCCAAAATTAATCCAAAGTCAATTAAAAAATCTACTATTTCCAATCCAATAAAAAATTCAAAATCTGCAATTCCAAAATTAATTCCAAAGTCAATTCAAAAATCTACTATTTCCAATTCAATTAAAAATTCAAAACCTGCCATCCCAACTTTGATTTCAAAATCAATTCAAAATGAAGAGTCTACTATCTCCAATTCAATGGGAAAACCAAAATCTGTTATCTCAGGAGTTATTCCAAAATCAATTCTCAAATTAAAACCTACTATTTCAAAACCGATTTCAAAACCTGCTGAAAATCAGGAACTTACTATTTCAAACCAAATTCAGAATTCGAACCCTACCAATCCAAGACTCAACTCAAGATTTATTCAAAATAAGGGAAGTACGATCTTGAGCTCAATCAAAAATCCGAAATCATCGATTCCAAGACCAACTTCAGAATCCATTTTAACACAGAAATCTACTAACTCAAAATCAGATTCGAAGATTAATCTAATCCCGGATTCGACACTTGCAACACCTGAATTAAATCCAACAGATATTTTTCGGAATTTTTCAAGATCAGGGATCTTTATCAATGGTCATGATCTAACATTTGTTATGTTTGAGTCCAAGAACTCAAACTCACCAGAAAAAACTCTGAAGTTCTTAATTGATACCGGAGCCACAGCATCACTTGTAAAAAGTTCAAGCCTTCACTCTTTCGAAATTACGAATAATAAAACTACTTTGTTAAATGGCATTGTTCCCAATATGCCGCTGCAAACGATTGGAGGAACAGATTTGGCTCTAAGCATACAAGGTTACGAGATCACGGTTAATTTTCAAGTAATCGATAAAACAACAAACATACCATTCGATGGTCTTATCGGGTATGATTTCTTTAATTCACAGAAAGCCAAGATTGATTTTAGTAGAAACGCATTGAAACTTGATTCTATTCCTTTCGAGATACCAATTCAAAAAAATACTGACCAGAGTTCGAACTCTTACATTACAGTGAGCGGACGTTCTGAGACAGTTATTTCTATAAATGTCATAAATCCATTAAGACTTAAACACGGGGTTGTCATTGCGCAAGAAATTAACAACGATCGATCACTTCTTGTTCCGAATTCCATTGTAAGAATATCTCCTGATAATAAGGTCCTGATAACAATACTTAATCGATCTGATGAACAAAAAACGTTTCAAAAACCATGTATGGGAATAGAGGAAATTCCTGAACAATCAGTTGCACTCCATATTAGTGGAAATAGAGATTTCAATAATAAGAATGAACGAATAAATGAATTAATCAACCATCTTCGACTCGATCACATCCACTCGAAGGAACATCGCGATATCATACTAGACTTGTGTAAAAAGTATCACGATATATTTAAATTGCCAAATGATAATCTAACTGTTTCCTCTGCTGGAGAGGCAACAATTGAACTAGAAAACGAAACACTAATTCACGTGAAATCATATCGATATCCGCAAGTTCACAAAGTCGTAGTAAAAAGGCAGATTGACGGGATGTTGAAACAAGGGATTATAACACCTTCCACAAGTCCATGGTCAAGTCCCTTATGGGTCGTCCCTAAAAAGCTTGATGCATCTGGGGAACAGAAATGGAGAATTGTAATCGATTATCGGCGACTAAACGAGCAAACGGTGGGTGACGCATACCCTTTGCCCAACATCGAAGAAATCATAGATCAATTGGGCAATGCGGAGTATTTCACCTTACTTGATCTCGATAGTGGCTTCCATCAGATTCCAATGTCCCGTAAAGATGCACCAAAAACAGCCTTCACGACTCCAGATGGGCATTACCAATTTGAACGCATGCCCTTTGGACTGAAAAATGCCCCTTCCATTTTTCAAAGGGTTATGAATAACGTTCTAAGCGGGCTCACAAGTAAACAATGTTTCGTATACCTAGACGACATTGTTGTTTACGGCTCAAATATATCTGATAACGTTGCAAAATTGACCGAAGTTTTCAATAGATTGCGAGATTACAAGCTCAAGCTACAAGTTCACAAATGTGAATTCCTGAAAGACTCTTGCCATTACTTAGGTCACGTAATATCAAAAGAAGGAATACGCCCGAATCCATCGAAAATCGAGTCAATAAAACGAATTCCAAGTCCAAAAAATCCCAAAGAAATAAAGATGTTTCTAGGTATGGTAGGATATTATAGAAAATTTACTCAGAACTTCTCGTCGATTGCAAAACCCTTGACCTTGCTTTTGAAGAAGGAAACAAGATTTCAATGGGGGAATGATCAAGAAAAAGCGTTTCAGACTTTGAAAAACATAATAAGTAACGAACCTCTGTTGCAATATCCAGACTTCGATTGCAAATTTTCCCTTACAACCGATGCCTCTAACGTAGGAATAGGCGGGGTACTATCTCAAATTAAAAATGAAAAAGATTTGCCTATAGCTTATTATTCTCGTACCTTACAGAAAGCAGAACAGAATTTACTCAACAACAAAAAAAGAATTGCTTGCGATAATCCAATCTGTCAGTTACTTTCGACCTTATCTGTACGGCAGGGAATTTGATATCTATACTGACCTTAGGCCCTTGCAATGGCTGTTTAACTGCAAGGATCCATCGTCAAGATTGGTTCGCTGGAGATTAAAGTTAAGTGAATATCAATTCTCGATCAAATATAAACCTGTTCGAATTAATTCAAATGCCGATGGATTGTCCCGACTTTTCCCTACAGAAGAAAATATAAAATTAGAGAACATAAATTTCACACAGGACACAGATTTAAAATTTCAAGATTATGTAAAGTATTATTATTCCAACCGAGATAACATCATATACGAAAAAGAGAACAATAATATATCTCGAATTCAAGGCGACATTATCTTATTCTGGTCTCAAGATCTTGACAAAAATAATCCTTACTCTGATTATATCCGAACACACTTCGATTTAGAGAAAATTTCTCCTCACGCAAAAGGCATTTGTAAACTTGCTAATAACAAACAAATTATTTTCCTGCTTTTCGTCAAAAATTTACATACTGAAAAAATAGAATATCGCAATTTATTCGAAACTCTGCTCATTTTAAAGAAAATGATACATAAAGAAGAATTCAAGATTTCAATGCCAACGGAAAATTCGAATATCAAGCCTAATCAATTCAATTTTATGTTAAAGTTCATATTTCTTAACAACAAGATAAAAATTTTAGACATTGAGAAAAAAATAATACCCAAGGACAAAAACAAGATTCAGAAGATTTTAGAAGAATGTCATTCGAGTAAACTTTCTGGTCACACTGGATTCAATAAAACATACTTAAAGATAAGAGATCAATACTCCTGGCCCACCATGAAAACCGATATTCGGAAATATATTAGAAATTGCCATTCTTGCCAAGTGAACAAGACCAATTTCAAACCCACAAGGCAACCAATGGAGGTCACAACAACGGCTCAAAGTCCATTTGAACGCCTCGCGATAGATATAGTTGGTCCATTACCCATAACAGAACATGGAAATAGATTTGTGTTAACAACTCAAGATGACCTTACCAAATATTCATTTGCTTATCCTCTACAAAATCACCAAGCTAGAACCGTCGCTGAAACCTTAGTTCACATTTTCACATCTTTTGGCATTGCGAAAACCTTTCTTACTGATCAAGGAACCGATTTTATGTCCCAACTTATAAAGGAAATAAGTAAAATTTTTCAAACTAAATACCTTTCTACTACTCCGTATCACCCACAAACCAATGGAGTATTAGAAAGATCTCACTTGACCTTGAAAGACTATCTAAAACATTACATAGGAATTGGACAGGATGACTGGGATGAATTTCTCGAGTTTGCCATGTTTAGTTATAATACTTCCATTCACACAGCAACAAAATTTTCACCATACGAATTGTTATTTGGATGAAGACCTTACTTACCTTCCTCAATAACACGAGAACCAGATTTCCGCTACACCTATGATGATTATTTAGATTCGCTAAAATTCAGACTCAATGCATCTTTCAAAATAGCCCGTGAAAACTTAATTAATTCAAAAAAGAAGAGTAAAGAGTATTATGATAAAAGAAGCAATCCTCATAGATTTCGAGTCAATGATCTTGTTCTTTTACAGAAATGTAATACTGATCTTGGAAAATCAAAAAAGTTATCGCCTAAGAGAACAGGACCTTATAAAATTCTTCGAGTTTTTGATAATCAAACTGTAGAAATAAAAATAGGCAAACGAATCAAAAGATATCACACTAATTTATTAAAACCATACTTTTCAGAACATGGAGACTCAGACATTAATCTTCCTCATAATCTCCCTTCCATTAATTGTCTTTTCCGATCCTAATCTTTACGTTAATAATGAATTCTCAAAATCGAATGGAATTTTCTACCAAAATCTGGGTGTTGTAAAACTTGCATCTTCAAACTTAATGTTAATGACGCATGTTAACATGACACATTTTGATCAAGCCAAAATTGTCTTAGAAACTCAAATGGAAAAGACACGACGTCTTTGTGAAATGATTACTGATAATGAGAGAAATAAACCAAGACGAAGTTTTCGTAACATTCCATTTCATTGCGATCAGACCTATAAATTGATAGTCGATGAATTCAATCAATTTCAATCCAATCTGAAGAATTTCAAAGAATTTATCAGAAATGATGATGCCAAAATTCACAAAAACAGAAAGGCTAGAGGTCTTATCAATGGCGTCTCTTATTTCCTTAACTGGGCCTTTGGCGTACCAGATGCTGACGATGCAGAGTATTACACTGATAGCATTGAAACACTTGTCAATTCCAATCAACAGACTCAGACTCTTTTGAAATCACAGATCCAAATTATTTCAAGCACAGTAAAGAACTTAAACGATTCATTTTCTTCTTTAAAGTTCCAGGAAAAATTGATGAATAAAAATATTGAGAAAATTAACACCTTTATAACTATTACAGAGAATGCTGTTGTAAAATTAGAAATAGAAGTTGTCGCCAACGAACATTTCATTATGTTGAGATCTCTAATTAATAAATTATCTGGCCAATGTACCAATTATATCAATGCAATCGATCTCGGTAGAAGTGGCATGATTTAGAGTATTGTCATCACTCCAGGGATCATGCCTAATGAACTGCAAAAATATCAAGGTGAATTTTCATTGCTGGTTGAACCGGAAAACGAGAATATTAAATTGCTATTTGAGATTGCAGATATTCATTTATTATATTCAAAAAATAGCGTCATTTTCGCTATTAGATTTCCGTTAATCGAAAAAACTAAATTTGATCTTTACCGTGTGTTCCCTTTACCTATGCAACATAAAAAAAATTCAGATTTCTACTCCTATGTGAAACCAAAATCCGATTTCCTGATTGTATCCCAAGCAAAAACCCAATTCTCACTCATGGAAGATTTGTCGAGTTGCGAGGAGTACAAACGAGGACAGTATTTTTGCCTCAAAGTCAATACTTTGACTTCAACCATCAAAGACAATTGCGAGTTCTCTATCATGCAAACCCTGATGATTGCGAAACTACGACTATCAAAGCAAAAATGGAATCCTGGACCAACGTTGATGGAAATCATTGGATCTACGTGTTACAACAACCGACCAATCTTACTTGCATCTGCAAGCTAAATACCGATGAAAAAATACTTGATGTGCCACTCACTGGATCCGGCATGATAAGTTTGAATGAACATTGCAGAGGGTATACAAATCTATTTCTATTAAAACCCTCGAGATTCGATGTTGTAAATATTTTTCTTATTTTGTTCCACAAGCCAGTAGCATTATAGAAGATGATTGTTGTATTAAATATGCGGAAAATGTGAAACAATTGGAGTTACTTAAACCGTTACATCTTACTAATTTAAATACGGCAGATTTGAAATACGCAGAGAAGAAGTTATCCGAAATTGACGAAGAAACAACGAGAGATTTGAAAACACCTTTTATCGTGAGGCATATTAGTTGGATAAGTATAACAATCGGTATTGTTGTTGCGGCTATTGTACTTTGTTTCCTATATAAATGCGGTTGCTTGAAATTATTAAATTGTATAACGAGAAATAAGAGCAGTAGAAATGAGAACGAAAACAGAACGAACATAATCAAGAACTTTGTCAATTGTTGTTTCGAGCCTAAACATCGAACTAGAGATTCTCCGAAAGAAATGACTGTTTTTCACAAATACGATCCAATGTTTCGAGAGCAGAATGAAGTTGAAAACGATGATTGTACCAATGAAATTTACCATGCTCCTTCTATCTCAGGAATAAACGAAGTACCAAAAAATGTAACATCGAGAAAATATTTGCGACGAACTCCCATCTGAATATTGAAGGAATTTTTGTAAAGGAAATTGAAACCGATGTTTCAATTCTCCTAAGGGGGGAGGAATGTTGTATTCACATATTCAATTTTCTATGTTTCAAGGAATATTTTGTCACGTGTTTTGAAATAGCTTTTAAGAACGATAAGCATTTTGCAATAGATAATGGAAACGAAAAATATATTACTCGTTTTTACAACGATTCGTTTCCCAATTTCGTAAGCTTTTAGATTTTAGTTGTAATTTAGATATCGTCAATCATATTTGGGAAAAACCCAAGTTGCCGATGTTTCAGTTGTAATTTAGATATCGTCAATCATACTTGGAAAAAACCCAAGTTGCCGATATTTCGGTTGTAATTTAGATATCGTCAATCATTTCGGAAAAACCCAAGTTGCCGATATTTCAGTAGTAATTTGGGTATCGTCAATCATTTTGGAAAAACCCAAGTTGCCGATTCGATGGTATATAAAGCGCGCCTGCTCACGTCGTAGGGTCCTTGTTTTTCGAAGTTATGTGTTCGGTTCAAATCGGTTCTTGTATCCATATAATTCTTTGAGCGAGCAAGGCTCAAATTTTGTTTAATAAAAATGAAATAAAAAGGATCAAGTAAATTATTTACTAAATTCCGAACCGTTCCAAATTTAAACAATCACGGTCTCAACATTACGCACTGAAAATGTCTCGCGATTCTTGGTAACAAGCTCTTCGAGAGAAGGTATCCGTGCACTTAAAAGAGAAGTCGCCCGGATGTCGAAAACTATTCCGTCAGGCGTTCGATACACGAATACCTGCCGTCTAGATGCTGAGTTGGTCAATTTTTGTAAACCCAAAGTGATGTGTGGAATTTTTGATTCAGCTACGCAATGGAGTACGTGTTACGGTATTAGGAGAGTAAAAGTACCATCGAAAGTGGTCGATTCATGATGCTGAAGAATGCGGCGATAGAAAAAGAAAACACGAAACGTTAGGAGATATGGCGACACATTGTCTGGGTCCGGAATAAGAGATCGTTTCCATAATATCCTGGAAATCTTAAAAGCGCACTCCAATTCCACGAAATTCGTTTCAAATTTACTTACGCTCAATGAAAAATTTCCGCCGAGTTTTAACACCTTCATTTTCGAAGTAAAAATATTGATTTATTTTTCAATTACATTTTTCTTTTTTTATAAGCTTAATATTATTTAGAAATAACAATTGCATTTTTGGAATGGAGGTTTCTGATTCTTGTTGTGAATCCTCCTGGACCTCCTCCTTAGGATGCTATCCTTGATTTCCTCCTTCCCATCCTTCTGTCTGATACCTACCGTTGTGCCAGCTTTGATTCGTTGTGATAAATTCCTCAAGTGCCTCATCACTTGATGAAAGGTCTCTTTGACTGCTTTTAGGAACGTCTGTTCCAAGTTCCTGAATTCACCTCGATACCTAGTATGATTATTACAGAGAACTTGTTAAATAACCATTTATAAAAATCACTTAATCAATGAATAAATAATTCCCGATAATGGATAACACTCATAATCATCAAGTATAATCAAAAGCAATAAAACGAACTTTCTAAAATACATGCTTAATATGAAACAATTCATAATAATCAACAAATGTAGTCAAAATAAAATTCTCACAGTAAAAAGTTAAATGAATGACTTACCATTGAATGAAATGTTTTCTTTCTGTTACACTCCACTGATCGAGGTAAAATTTTGCTGCTGCCAAACTTCTACCAAATTTAACCGGATTCATACGATAACCGAGTAAGTTCACTTTTATATAACCCATTACTTCTTCATGGGTAACGTTTTGGTTAGTCATGATTCTCATGATGAAGCCGTGACTGATTTCATCTTAGCTAGCATCAATTTATTTAACTAAATTTTGTGGAGGGGGGAGGGTTTTAATGTTTTCGATAAATGACCTTACGATTGATCACTTTTAAAAGTTTCTAGTTAGAAAAAGAAGGCCACCTCTAATATATTCATGAATTGTGGTTTCATCAGACTTCTGAATATCCACTATGTTTCAAATTTAGTTTAAAGTGTTTCCATTTATCGCCCTAAGAACTTTCTCTGATTTTCAAGGAAAGCCATAGATACAAGCGTTCACTTTTCAATACACGTGTTGAAAGATTGATGTCTTGATAACAAAATCTCATCGTCTAGTTAAATAATATATTCCATAAATCCAACGTGATGCATTGAATTTTTGCGTCCGTTACACAATAAGCACATGTTTCGATTGGAAAGTAAAAGTAGCATCAAAGGTGATCCATTTATAATGCTGGAGAATATGACGATAGAAAACAGGAAACGTTACACAATATTTAAAAACATTGATAAAGCTCGTAATAGCCAAAAAAAGGCTGTTTCCATATCATCCTCGAAATCTTAAAAGCATATTCAAATTTCACGAAATTCGTTTGAAATTCACTAACGCTCGATGAAAAATTTCCGTCGAGTTTATCGCGTTCTTTTTTTTTAAAGTAAAACATTGATGTATTTTTTGCTATAAATCATGTTAATATTACCTCGAAAATCTATAAATTGATCTACCACGTAAGGCGTCCAATAGAAAACAGAAACGACAGCTCTTATTTAAAATTCAAAATAAAATATAGCTCTTAGTGAGTTTCACACATAAAAAAATGAGAATCTGAAATTAGAACTCTATTATGAAGTTTAATACTGAAAGTCTTTTACGTAATAGATATATGTTGGCGTTTGATAAAAAATAAAGAAGGATGTTTTGTTTAGATTCCAAGAATCGGAAACATGAATAAGCTTTCAGACTGTTTCACACCGAATCTGAATTGAAAATGAGCAAATTTTTGATTATAAGATGAGGATTTGTTAACAGAAATCAGCAGTCTTATTTTGAACTCGCGATCGTTTTTAACTTGTGAAACGTAACGCGACATCGTAGCACGATACCATAGTGCGACATGATAGTGTGATATCGTAGAGTGAAAGTTTTCAAAATTTGTAGAATCATGCATGATGTCATCAATCATCTTTTCGGAAGAGTATAATTTGGAAGAAGTTAGTGAGGGAGCGTTTTCTGAAGAAATTTGGTCCCTTGGTTTTGTGTTTCAAATATCAGTGAAAAAAGTTCAGGAAAACAAACTACAGCCTACTGTTCATTATCTTCGAATTAGCGAGCGTCGTTATGATCAATATTAGCGTATTTTAGAAGTTGTTGATTCTGTTATAAATGGTTATGACACGCAGTACGCGTATGTATTTCATTCAAAGAATTTGAGAGGTGATTTCTATCTTGAAAACTGTCCTGAAGATCGAAATGACACAATAAAACTACAAGTTACAATTTCATTTCGTATTACACCGAAAGCATACTTTCATTATTCAGAACCTCATTATTCATCATTATCAAAGAGCTTCAAGAACTTATTATATAGTGAAAATCTCAGCGATTTTTCAATTATTTCACAGAATCGTGACTTCAAGGTTCATAAGTGCATTTTATCAGCAAGAAATGTCTATTTCGAAACACTTTTCAGTCACTCATGGAAAGAAGTAGGTGAGAATCAAATTTTTATCAAAGATTTTTCTGATGAATCAATTGGAATATTTCTGAAATGGTTGTATGCTGATGAAAGCGAAATTCAGTATGTTTCTACTGACATCATTTTAGAGTTATATCAAGTATCGAAAATGTTTCTTGATGAAAAATTCGAAAAAGTTTGTCTTGATGCCCTAATCTGTAGAGTCTTTCCAGAAAATTTTGGAATTTTCGAAAACTTCTGTCAAACATTCGATCTTCCAGAACTTATGCAAGAAATCAATGACATTAAATATTTTTTATACACGATTCATTGATCATTTGATATGCATTTATACAATACTGATATATTATCTGGAAATTATATAAATAATCATTGAATTCACTATTAGCGATTCCATACTTTATAAATTCGATAGATTGAACTTGAAAATTTAATGCCATTCAAGCGTTTAAATGTAAAACTATAACACACTTGAATATACGATAACGGTTACAGCTCTGTAGTCGTTTTGATCACTAGAGTTATTGGAAAAATTTAACGTTGTAGCGTGACAGTACAGTGCGAAAACTTAAAATAATTTCATGAGTAATGAATAACTTATAAGTAATGAGTAATAATGAGTAACTCATAAGTAATGAGTAACGATCGACTCGTGACAAATTATATCATTATCAGATCAATATAAATATTACGTTTTTCGAGTTCGCATCTCAGTATCATCATGGCTATCAACGATGCTAAAGACTTAGTGCGTCGCCAACAACAACTTCTCGCTGCGCGACCCGTCAGCCCTCTCGAGGCAGCAGCCTCGATTCAGCATGCTGACGCGAGTATCCAGAAATTGACAAAGTTTGGTCTAAATTGTAGACCAGAACAAAAACTTCAGTGCACGCGTATTATTCTTCATTTTCGTAGTTACATTTGTGAATTGAGTAAATACCTAGTACGTGGTGGGGATCTGGGAATCTCCTGGGGAAATGTCGAAACGGCATTCAATCGCAACCTCGAGACCGGACTCATCGTCAATAAACATCACTTGGATGTTCATGAATTCCTGGAGGAAGCACGAGCCATCTTCGTCGACAAAATCGAGGAAGTTCTTCAGCGCCAAAATGTCATCAAAGTGAATGCTGTACTCGATGCTGAGTTCACTATCATCAAAGACGGAGAAGAATTGACTGAACTGAAAAGCTTTTTTACCAAAATGTCACCAATCATGCAGACGACGGACTTGTCGCAGTGGTATCTCCAACACATTCAGCTTCGCATACCTCGAGATATGGAGGAATTTGAATATAAAGACTCTGGATGGACCCTCCGAAGAATTCTCAGCATGGCCATTCATATGAATAAATACAACCCGATGCGTGGCAGCTCCTACGTGGAACTCCCAGAAGTTATCAAAAAGACACAAGCTTGCATCAACGTTCAAAACGCGGACAACCAATGTTTTAAATGGGCAATTCTCTCGGCACTACACCCAACTGGAAGAAACGTGAAGAATCCGGGTCGACTTTGCAACCATGAACCTTACAATGATGAATTGAACTTTATTGGACTCTCATTTCCAATCATACCAAAACAAGTGAAAGTTTTTGAGAAGCAAAATGATGTGTCTGTGAATGTTTACATATTGCAAAAAAAGAAAAAAAAATTCACTGTAGCACCGATACACATTACTAAGTATAAAAAGGACAAACACGTCAATCTTCTTCTCATACAAAACTATTATGTCGATGAAGATGATGATGATGAAAGTGAATGCGAATCCCTGGTATTTCACTATGTATGGATCAAGAGCCTATCCCGCTTAGTCTCCAATCAACTTTCTAAAACGAACAGTAAACATCACATTTGCGATCGGTGCTTACATTATTTTCGAACCGAAAAGCAGTTGCTCCAACATGACATTGACTGCAAAAAAATAAACAAATGTAGTGTGAAATTGCCTGAAAAAGGAAAAGATAAAATCAAATTTACCAATCATAAAAATAATCTTAAAGTGCCATATGTTATGTATGCAGACTTTGAATGCATTCTTAAAAAAGTTGAATCTGAAACAGAAAATACCAGAGTCATTCAAATTCATGAGGCGTATAGCGTAGGCTACTACGTCAAATGCAGTTTCGATGAAAAACAGTCCCGCTACGTGAGCTACCGAGGTCATGATCCCGCGCAGTGGCTCCCCAACGAGCTCGTAGCCTTGTCACATCGAGTAAAAGAAAGGATGAACAATCCGAGGTCCATGATTCCACTGACTCCGGACCAAGAGCGGTCTTGCTGCACTGATACAAATTGTCACATCTGCAAGCAGCCGTTGCTGAAGACCGACAAGAAGGGAGATGACAGAGTTCGAGACCACTGCCACTTGACAGGAGAATTTAGGGGAGTCGCGCATGCTAGATGCAATCTTTTGTATCAAGACACCTTCACAATACCCGTAAGTAAATTATTCAAAAGAAATTTTCCTAGGATAATTTATGTATCTATGTATATTTTTTGATGTATCTATATATTAATGCACCTATATATTTATATATCTATCGATATTTTTTCTTTTTGAAAATTTTTTCTTGTTTGATAATTTTTCAATTTTCAAAACAAAAATTTAAAATTTTTTCGATCTAGAAAATTTTTTCTAACTAGCTGACCTATTCTTCAATTATTTTTAAATATATTTATAGATAATAAAAGAAATTTATACATATTGGAGAGCTAATGGATGTGGAATTTCTTATGTTTCAGGTTATATTCCAAAACTTAAGTGGGTACGACAGTCACCTTATCGTAAAAAAAATCGCTAAATGCGTCGAGGGAAGAGTAAGCGTAATACCACAAACCATGGAGCGATACATTTCCTCCACCAAGAACATCAAGGATGACAAGATCTCACTTCGATTCATCGATTCGTTTCGCTTCATGGCCTCATCCCTCGAAAAGCTGACCTCTTACTTGGAAGACAAGGCCATTGTGAGAAAAGAAATTACTAACTTTAAAGAGCAGCAACTCCAGCTCCTGATGAAGAAGGGAATATTCCCTTACGAATACCTAGATTCGTGGGAAAGGCTGGATGAAAATCAACTGCCACCCAAGGAAGCCTTTTACAGCACCCTGACTGATGATGATATTTCCGTCAATGACTACTGGTGGGCAAAACTTTCAATTTTTCGAAAAGATAACCATTATGATAAATTGAATACAATTTTTTATTTTTATGATTTCAGTCATGCACAGGCAGTGTGGAGCAATTTCAACATCCAGACGTTAGGTGACTACTCGGATCTTTATCTCAAAACGGATGTTCTCCTCCTGGCGGACGTCTTTGAGAATTTCCGAGCGAGCTGTTTGCGGGTATACAACTTGGATCCGGCACATTATTACACACTACCAGGATTCAGCTGGGATGCTATGCTACAACATACCGGAATCGAGCTCCAACTCCTCACTGACATTGACCAACTCCTTTTCGTTGAACGTGGTATCCGAGGTGGAGTTAGCCAATGCAGCAACCGTTATTCACGCGCCAACAATTCGTACAGCAACTACGACTCTCATGAAGACAGAAAATTTATCAATTTGTACGGTTAGGCTATGACTCAATACCTACCTCACGGTCAATTTGAGTGGGTTGACAATTTTGACGAAAATTTCAATTGGAATGTAGCTGACGAGTCGGAAGTAGGATACATTCTCGAAGTGGATCTCGAGTATCCGGAAACTTTACATGACGCTCACAATGATTTACCTTTTTGTCTTGAACAAAAAGCCCCTCCCGGATCAAAAGAAGTTAAATTACTCACAACTTTAGAGTCAAAAATGCGATACGTCATTCATTATCGAAATTTGAGGCAAGCGTTGAGTCATGGCCTAATTCTGAACAAAATTCATCGCATATTGAAATTTAGACAATCGAATTGGTTACAAACTTACATCGATCTCAATAGTGAGTTGCGCAAGGGTGCCAAAAATTAATTCGAAAAAAATTTGTTCAAGCTAATGAACAACGCGGTATACGGCAAAACAATGGAAGATGTAAGAAAACGTATGGACATGAAACTTGTGATGCAATGGCCTGGGCGCTACGGTGCCGAAGCCTACATCGCAAAGCCAAATTTCAACTCGACAGTAATTTTCGAAGAAAATCTAGTTGGTATCAAACTCGATAAGGTTCAAGTCACTATGAACAAATCGATTTACGTTGGATTTTGCGTTCTTGATCTCTCAAAAACATGTCTGTATGCGTTTCGTTTTGATTTCATGAAATCAAAGACCAACGCGAAACTTTTGTATACGGATACAGACAGTTTGATTTATGAATTGACAAACGTTGATCCATATCAATTAATGAAAGACAATTCAGATTACTTCGATACTTCCGATTATAACCGCGATAACCGATTTGGAATTCAGTTGAAAAATAAGAAAGTCGTTGGTCTCATGAAAGACGAATGTAATGGTAAAATAATTACTGAATTTGTAGGTTTAAGGTCAAAAATGTATAGTTTGCGCGTTGAAGGTCGGGATTGGATTAAGAAGGCTAAGGGAGTCAAAGCATCCGCTGTAGCGAAAACATTAGATTTTATCGATTACGTCAACTGTTTGTATCACAATACCAGAGTACCGCACACAACATCTTTTCCGATCACACTTACACGAAATTCAAACAATCAGACAAACGAAACTAACGCTAAATCCATCCGACGACAAAAGGTGTATTTTGCCAAGCACAACGGATACTTTGGCACATGGTCATTATAAAATTAAGGGTTTCGATATGGATGTTGACAAATAACTTATGAATTTATCCTTGAGCTTCAAATTCATAGAAAAAATGTTTTACGTTAAGATTGAACTTAAATCAATCTTATTATAACTGATGAAGAATAAATGTAACTCTTCATAAATTATATACGTTATAAAATAGATGAATTTATATCAAATGATTGTAGGTTAGGAAAAAATATGAATACACCAATATATGTTTCAATACATGTATATTATCACGTAATTACATGCCTGATTTATTTATCCAGCTATTGTGGGTATTATCAAATCCCAGCCATTTTACATAAAGTTTATTTCCAAGGTTTTTAATACTTTTCCACGAGATATAAATCCGAATGTTTCACTTTTGTGAATTCTTACACGTAGAATCCTTTATCGAATCAAATTTCAAAGATGATGAAAATATAGAAATTATTCCAGTACGATGAAAAAATCCTAGTGGATAGAATGATATAGATCCATTGAAAACAAGAGGAATAAAAGGATATAAGCCCTTACTAAATAATATGGATTTCAATTAAAAGGTTCGGATGAGATAATTGAGAAATAAGAAAATAACAAAAAATTCAGAATAAAAAGACAGAGAAAAAATTAAAAGTATAGTATTTTTCAAAACCATATGAAAAAAGGAATAATTTATCAGATTTTTTTATTCAAAATGAAATAATTTAAACCATAGCAAGAATAATATTAATCAATCGGAATACAGCATCATGTAACTGTAAATAAAAATTGACTTTCATTGGGCGTATTAGTATTTCTAAGTATTCGAAAAAAATGAGATCAATCAGAGGAGAAAGGTAGCGTTATTGGGTACTGCATAATCCCAATGTCGAAGATCGTTCAAACTCCCAAAAGAATCAGTCAACGCTAACCATATGCAACTTCTGAAATAAAAAACATTCGGAATCTGCGATACGCATTATTTATGAAAATAGGTTTGACTCCTAAGAGGTTTTGTTAACCATCACGAAACGACAAAAATATTAAACAGTTCGATTTAATCTTATTCAATCCTATACAAGATGGGAAAAAGGAAAGATAACTTTCTATTGCATTTTAAACAAAGTAAATCAGAAATCGTAATGTTTAATTTGATGAGAAACGATAATTTGAGGTTTTATTTGATATTAATTATAACAATTTAAACTTTTATTATTTGGTAGTGATTTGAAAATGAAAGAGGATTGAAATACAAAGTAATATACGTGTATTTTAGAAAAGATCTCGAGTATGTAAATCACGGCGGAATTAGAAAACTATCGATGTTGAAATAATCAGATATAACAGTAATTTTACGGGAATTTCATATTTATACTACCAAAGTAGACTTTCAAAAGGAGTAGAAAAAATAGAGATAGGTAAGTTTAAGGAAAATAGGTCAACAAAAACTAGGGCAAGTATTTCATATATAAAGAACTTTATAGAAATTCGTTCAGTCTCTGACAAGTAACGTACCCATTGAGATCTCCTAATTTTTAAAATCAGAATACGTGTATAAAAAGTCAATAAAAATGTCCAGCATCAATAAACGAATAGTTCTGTCATACATGATAGAAAATCAAAAAATCAATAGAAGTTGAAATATCATTATTGGAAACTTTTTCATTTTTTTTTACAACGACGAAATCTCCGGAAGCTATCACAACGAAAATTCACTGCATTCCGGAAAGCAATGAAATTTACAAGAAAAACTAGAGCTGTGCCGTGGAAGTGGACTTGTACATTCAAACTTGGGATGAGGAAAGTAAGGTAAAGAAGATTTTCTGTTTTTCCAATGCAGACGGTCAATTACTTTCGACAACTTCTGACATAGAATACAGTGAATGTTACATTGACGGTACCATCTCCATACATTTGACAAATGAACAGGAAGTAATGGAAAAGACATATCATTTACAGCAAAAAAAGACTATAGAAGAATTACAAAATATTTCCAAAATCACAATAGACCTCGAGAATGCACAAAAACAAGAAATTCACACAGATTTCATATTGATTTCATCAGATGCGACTAATTTTTACGTTCATAAATCAATTTTGGCAGCAAGAAGTGTCATTTTTTCAGCAATGTTTAATAACTCATGATCAGAAACTGTTTAAAGCAAATTTGTTTTCAAAAACATACAAGGAGAAACTTTGAGACAATTAGTAAAATTCATTTATTCCAACAAAATAAGTCCCACAGCTTCAATACCAATTTTAAATAAATTAGATATAAATGCAGACATGTATTTTATATCAGGATTGAAAATTTTAATACAAAAAAGAAGATATTCGGAAATTGAAATCACAAAATAAATAAAAAGAATAGACAATTTGATGACAAAATGAAAGATTTTCCTCATTGAAAACAAAATTATGAGAAGATGAAAAAAAGATTTTGTAGATTGTCGTGTAAAGAGCGAGGGTTTTCCCCTCGTCTTGGAAAATTATTTCAAAAGTAAAAGGAATGTTTTACTTGCTGAGATTCGCAAAGCTATTTCCTAATAATTAGATAGCGCGCGATTATTTACGAGTTCACCGGCACTAGAGCTAACGCTCGTGCAAGATAAGAGTAATGCTTTATTCCTATCTTCTGAATGAAGAATAAAATCATTTCAATAATGAATTCTCCGATCATTTTTCTATTCGCTATTTTTAGAAAGAGTGAACGATTTCTTAACTCCTTATCAACTCAATTTGCTTATTTTTCGTGCTACGATGATTCTTATTTTTTTTATCTAATGACTACCGGATACAAACGAACGAAAAAAGATCCGTTTACATCCTCTTAGAATGGTATATAAACCCCGGACTTTTCACTGGAAGTCAATCGTATCCGATCTGATCCGAACGATTCAAACCAGCTCTCCACAAAAGCTAAAAAACCAGCTCTCCACAAAAGCTAAAAAACCAGCTCTCCACAAAAGCTAAAAAAACCAGCTCTCCACAAAAGCTAAAAAGAAACCTACTCTCAATAAAAGTAAAACCACCACCTTTTTTTGTGAAAATCCAGTTTCAAGCTAATGAAAAGTTTCTTAAGTAGGCATTAACGATAAAACCAATTGCTTGTACAAACGTCTATTTCATGTTATATTTCGCACCCCTGGTTTGGTGATGAAGTCTCACAACTTCATCCTCATATAGCTTCCAAATGACTCCGAACCAAGGAAGCGAGGTTTTTAGCATGAAAAAGCGCAATCAACAAGTATTTGGGAAATGAAATAAATACAAACTCAAATAAGAATTTAAAATAACATTTTACCATATAAAGATTTTTACAAAATAGAAAGAAAGTGACTAGAATGTTTTAAGCATTTAACAACTATTAATCGATACGGTTTAACTAGGTCATCAAATATTAAAGACAATTTTCCATCATTCTTCTCGGTAGTGAGTTCCAAGGATTTCCGGATTTATGTACGAGTGTGCGAGGCCAATAAAAGAATAAGAAAGCGAGAGTCCCTTCAAATCAAATCTTCTCACCCAAATTATTTCAAATTCCAAAGGAACCTAGATTTGGATTATAAGTACCAAGATTTAGGTAGAAAGGCTTTTCAGAAGTTCAAAATAAAGCAGTTGAGACAACCCCGTCCTTTTTGGACAAAAGAAAAGATTCAAGAAGCAAGAGAGAACTTTTTAAAGGAAAATACTCCTATAGAAGAATGAGAAGAGGCTACAATTGCCGATGGGGAATTTTTTCAAGCGATGAAAGATGATTTAGAAGTAAGGGCAGAGATTTTCGAGGAATATTTATCAGGACTAGAGCAACAAGAACGTGTAGTATCAGACATAGAAGCAACCTCCAGCTCTCATGAACCCTTAGAGGAAGGGAATTTTTCCAATACATTCTCGGGCATGCCAGAGTCACACAAAAGGGAACTATTAGAGATAAGGCAAGAAATAAGACAACAGCTTTTAGATTAAGAAATCATAATTGTAAACAGGAAGGAAGTTATAATAATAATGTCACCTTGTGACTTTGAATAGAAATTTGAAGTGTCTTTATTTAACCTTTAAACAATTCTCCCGACTCCCTTTAAAAAGTCGGATAAAGGGTCACTGTAAACCGTTGTCTACAGAGGGTCCTTTCCCGTTTCGACGAGATCAAGGAATATGATTATTCCTAGGCGTACTGCCTAACAACACAAAAAAAAATATATAAATAATAATAATTTAACTTTATATTCCGAGTCTCGCTCGTCACAGGAAAAAAAATGGCGCTGCGAACAGGGTTGTATTGAGTTGTTTAAGGGTTAAAGGACACATAGTCGTGACTCTGGCAATTCTACAATAAGATATTGAAGTTTGGTAAAGAATAGAATATTACATTGGCAATGAAGGACTTTGAAATTCATGCAGTTTAAGTAAAATTTTGTAAGGTTTTAAAATTCCTTTTTTTTTGTCATGCTTCATCTTTTTGGATAAAAATTGAAACCTTCTAATTGAAGGATATTTCTGGGTTGATATTTGGAACGGGTTGACTCGGCCAGTATCGACTCGAGAGATTCATTTATTTCCTGCCCATGATCGACGTCTAGAACGGGTTGGCTCGACTGGCATCGGTTTTCGGTTGGAATGATTAATTCAAATTGCAATGAATGATAATGAAAGCATCGACACTGTTATCTGTTGTGAACAAGTTGATACTGCTGAATTCAAAGATATAATAAAAAAATCAAACGAGGAAATAGAACCCCGGAAACAAAGCCTTTTAGCTGAAATAAATACTTTAGAAAAGTTCTTGTATAACGGATACAGTTCAGAAGAATTCAGGAAATTACCCAGATCGATTAAGCACTATTTACAATACGAGCGTAAAATTTTAAGATACGAAATCAGGATAGTAAAGATAGAGTTAAACAAACTAGAACACCAGTAGAATTGTTCTATAAAGCCCTTTCAAATGCCTCAGGGTTTTAATCCTAGTTACGAACAGTCTAACGTAACTAGGAGTAACTTTGATAAGCTTTCCGAGGAAGAAAAACAGGAATACTTAAGTCACCAAATTCCAGATACAAAAACTCGTCAGAAAATTTCTTCTGACAAAGATAAAATAGTAATTAACGATCAGGATAACAGGAGAGAAACAATTCAGGAACTTAAGTTGCCGAATCAGGAAACAGTAAGAGCCAAAATGGCCGACAACTACCTTAAATTGCGGGACGTTATAGACATTGTTCCACGTTTTTCCGGAGGAACAACAGGACCCAGTTTTCGCGAATTTTCTCTGGCTTGCCAAAAGGCAAAAAGTTTGTTACCAGATGGGCTTGAAGGTAGCCTTGCTGGGCTAATTTCCGCAAGACTATTAGGTGGCGCCGCTAGGACTTTCGAGAGCAATGTTCCTGGGACCATCGACTCGCTTCTGAAAACCTTGCAAACTCTTGCATCATTGGAAAGTACCTTTGAACTTTGTGGAAACATGGCTCGAACAGTACAAGGCTTGGACGAAGATGTCAGCACCTTCTTCTACAAAATACAAGACTTGGGTAATCGGATCATCGAAATTATAAAGTCTGAGAACGACGTGCAAATCGTTGCTGCAAGGAAGACCGAAATCCAACAAGAAACTTGCAAGGCCTTCATAAACGGGCTGAAAACAGAGATAAGATCTCTTATGACCAACACCAACGACCTGGCCACTCCCGGACCCCAAGCTATTCAAATAGAGAAGACCTTAGAACGTCGCGATAACCTGAGACAATTGGTTACAAATTGTCTTTTGTGCAAATCAAGCAATCACGAAACTAGCGATTGCCCAAGAATGAAAAACATTGAAGATCAGAACAAGAAAATTTCCTGCCAATTATGCAAGTCACCTGGGCACGAGGCCCCAAATTGCCCTTCTACAGGAAACCGCAGTTGTCGGTATTGCAAACGCACAGGCCATACAATTGAAAACTGCCAGTTCCGCCCAATCAGAGTCGTCCAGATCCAGGAACCATCAAACAACTACGCACGATACTCTGGACCAACCAATAATGGTCCCAATTTTTACAATAACCGCCAAACTTCTCGGTACAATAACTCGGGTCCAAGCACGCGGTTCAATGATCGTTACCAAAACTCTTCAAATGATTGGCGACAAAATAATCAATATTCGCAAAATTTCTCCAACTTCCAAAATCAGAACTTTCAAAATCGCAACTTTCAAACTAGGCCGAATTACCAACATCAGAACTTCCAAAATCGTAACTCTCTGAATAGACCCAATTTACAGAATCAAAATTTTCAGAACTTTTCGACCAGACCAAATTCCCATTTTCAGACTCGCAACTATCCACAAAATTTGGAAAATAGATACAACCAGAATTTCAATCAAAACAACTCTGTCAATCCGCGGCCAGAAAACGAGGCTACCCTCTCGCATGGGGGAGGGGAGACCACACCAAGCCCTCAAACCAAGTAAAGATTCATAATGTTTCTATAAATGTTCCGACCACTCCATGCACAAAGGTAGAGATAGAGAATAGAAATTTAGATTTTATGTTAGATTCAGGAGCCAGTATTTGTCTCATAAAAGAAAAGTTTGTCAAAGGACAGTTTATTAACAACTTTGAAAGAATGCAGCTAACCGGTATCACCGAGGAACTTGTCGACACTCTAGGTACTGTAATATTGAATATTCTGGGAATACCGACGAAATTTTTTATTGTGCCGAATTCATTTCCAATAGAGCCACACGACGCAATTTTAGGAAACACGTTTTTTCAGAAGAATTCAGCAAAAATAAACTGGGGAAATCAATGCTTCGAAATGAAAGACCTTAAGATACCTTTTCATTGTCAAAATCAAGTCAATATCCAAAATTCACTTAGAGAAATTTCATTTACTATCCCCGCAAGGTCAAAAAGAGTTTTCCGTATTAATCTAAAACCCACACCTTTGACAATAGGGATGATCGAATCGATAAAGTTAGAACAAGGCCTGTACGCTGGCGAAGCAGTAGTGAGGAATTTCGAAGGAAAAACATTTTTACCCTTTACCAACACCACTGAAGAAGACATCACAATGAAGTTGCCTGAACAAGAACTCCATGAAATTTTGGAAATAGATGAAAGAAAAACCGACACGACAAAAATCTAAAGAAAAGGTTCAGAAGAAAGAGGAAAAAGAACGAAAAAACCACGAAAATCTTTCAAATAAGTACAAGATCTCGGCTAGAAAAGGTTAAAGAACTGTTACGCCTGGATGATATAAGCCCAAGTGAAAAGGAGGAAATAATCAACCTCATTCAAGATTCAGCTGACTGTTTTCACTTGCCAGATGAGAGACTTACGAGCACTCACTTACACCAACATTCCATTACTACCGAAGATAACAATCCTATCAATACACGACAATATTGATTTCCACCAAAATTGAAAGAGGAGCTAAATAAACAGGTTGGAGAACTTTTCGAGAATGGTATAGTTAGACATTCCTTTTCACCATACAACACACCGGTCTGGATCGTTCCGAAAAAAGAAGATAGCCAAGGAAATAAGAGATGGCGAATGATCCTTGACTTCAGAGCTTTAACGAAAAGACAATCGGAGATTCATATCCTCTGCCCAATATTGTAGAAATATTGGATCAGCTAGGAGGAGCCAAATATTTTTCCATCTTCGATCTGGCTTCAGGATTCCATCAAATCGAAATGAAACCTGAGGACGCCCCAAAGACAGCCTTTTCAACAAGTCATGGACATTGGGAATTCGCAAGGATGCCATTCGGGCTCAAAAACGCTCCTGCCACTTTTCAGAGGTTGATAGATGTAGTTCTTTCTGGATTGCAAGGGACAGAATTATTCGTATACATGGATGACATCGTGATTTATGCTAGGGATTTGAGTGAACATCGACGGAAGTACAAACTCCTGATCGAAAGGTTGCGCGGTGCAAATTTGAAGCTACAACCTGATAAGTGTGAGTTTTTGAGGCGTGACGTCACCTTCTTAGGACACAGAATCACAGAAAATGGACTAAAACCTGATCCAAAGAAACTCGAAGCGGTTAAGGATTTTCCGAGGCCAAAAACCGTCAAGAACGTGAGACAATTTCTGGGGTTAGCATCGTATTATAGAAGGTTTATTGAAAATTTTGCCAAAATATCAAAACCGTTAACTCAATTGTTAGAAAAAGATAAGGATTTTCGCTGGAATAACGATCACGAAGATGCATTTACAACTCTTAAAGACAAACTCTGTAGTAGTCCTGTATTACAATATCCTAATTTCAATGAACCTTTTCTTCTTACGACCGATGCAAGTCAGTATGCAATAGGAGGTATACTTAGTCAGGGAAAGGTTGGAAAAGATCGGCCCTGCGCATACGTGTCGCGTCAATTGAACAAAGCCGAAAAGAACTACAGCACTTACGAAAAAGAAGCCTTGGCCATAGTTTTCTGGGTTTCGCATTTCCGCCCGTACTTATACGGTAGGAAATTTACCATCATAACTGATCACAAGCCCTTATGTTGGCTAAAAACGGCGAAAGACCCTACCAGTCGCCTCGCGCGGTGGAAACTCAAGCTTGAAGAGTATGATTATGAAGTGCAGTATAAAGCTGGAGTTACGAATGTTAATGCTGACGCCCTATCTCGAAACCCCATCCCCGAGATAGAAGATGTTTTCTCTGAAAGTATTCACTTGATTACACCACGACGCTCTGTTCGAACCAAAGAACCTACTGATAAGGGGGCACAATACCGCAAGGAAATTGAAAAAAGGAACCTGAAAAGAGACTCCAAAATTGAGAAAGTAACAAAGGCAATAGAGAATGAAAAACCAGTGATCAAACCGAAGCATAAAAAACCAAAAAGGGCCAAGGAAAGTACAAGCGACTCTAGTAGTGAAGACGACGAAGAAGAACCAACCATCCTGAGAAAATCTACACAAAAGACCACACAACGTGAGAAAACCGATTTAGAAATATAAGAACCAAATTCAGGTGAAGAATCCGAATCAGTATCTCAAAAGCAGGATCCAAAAATGGACAAATCAAGCTCTGCAACTGACGATTCAACAGAAGACGAAGAAAATGATGAAGAATACGATCTAGAAAAACTGATTCTTGGTAAAAACATTTTTGAGAGTAAAGGTCACCTTTTCATAAGACAAGGAAATTGCCTTCTGTTTTTTGATACTGATAGTAAGGCCGTAGATGAAATTTCGAGAAAGTTTTACAAGAAACGAGAGGTCAAAATACCTAAGAAATTGAAATTTAGAAGTAAGGGCAGGGATTTTCGAGGAATACTTATCAGGACTAGAGCAACAAGAGCGTGTAGTATCAGACATAGAAGCAACCTCCAGCTCTCATGAACCCTTAGAGGAAGGGAATTTTTCCAATACATTCTCGGGCATGCCAGAGTCACACAAAAGGGAACTATTAGAGATAAGGCAAGAAATAAGACAACAGCTTTTAGATTAAGAAATCATAATTGTAAACAGGAAGGAAGTTATAATAATAATGTCACCTTGTGACTTTGAATAGAAATTTGAAGTGTCTTTATTTAACCTTTAAACAATTCTCCCGACTCCCTTTAAAAAGTCGGATAAAGGGTCACTGTAAACCGTTGTCTACAGAGGGTCCTTTCCCGTTTCGACGAGATCAAGGAATATGATTATTCCTAGGCGTACTGCCTAACAACACAAAAAAAATATATAAATAATAATAATTTAACTTTATATTCCGAGTCTCGCTCGTCACAGTCGTGTTTCTGAATAAAGGAGAAAAAGATGTTTTGGAATATTTAATTAGTTTTTACCTTCAAAAATTGATGATGTCATTAATTTTTTACAGTACAGCGTTACTACACAATTTTCTATGATATGCGAACTTTGATCGCCAATCCGGAAAACTTTCATTTTTGGATCTAAGGTTCCTTTGGTCAGAGCGCGATACATATGATTATTGGAATAATATATACCAGGTGTACTCTCAAGTAATTTCCGGTTTTTTCAATGGATGGCGTTCTGTTTTGTACCGCTGTTGGTAACACATACCATATGTCATTTTGTTCAGTCATATCGAGTGCTTGAACTGCGTTGACATTTTTTCGGAAAAATCTTCCAGTAAGTTTTTATTGCGCTTCAAAAATGTCGAATTTTGTACCGAATTTTGAGCATATGCGCCATGCATTGCTTTTCATGTTCAATCAGGGGAAAAAAGTGTCCGAGAGCCACTGTGCGCTTGTGGAAGTTTATGGTGATCGTGCATTAACACTTCGAACATGTGAAACGTGGTTTCGACAGTTCAAAAATGGAGATTTCGACCTGAACGACGCCGCACGCTCCGGCAAGCGAAAATCGTTCGATGACGCCGAATTGCAAGCATTATTAGATGAAGACAACACGCAAACGCAACGACAGCTTGCAGATGCGTTGGGAGTTCAACAGCAAGCAATTTCCAAACGTCTGCGAGCCATGGGAAAAATTCAGAAGTGTGGAAACTGGGTGCCCCATGAACTGACCGAGAGACAAATGGAGAATCGAAAAGTGACCTGTGAAATGCTGCTTCAACGATATAAAAGAAAGTCTTTCCTGCATTGTATTGTTACTGGCGATGAAAAGTGGATTTTCCTGGAGAACCCTAAGCGCAACAAATCGTGGGTGAGTCCAGGTGAAGCATCGACATCGACGGCACGGCCAAATCGTTACGGTCGGAAGGTCATGCTGTGTGTGTGGTGGGACCAGTCCGGTGTTATATACTTTGAACTGCTGAAACCTGGTGAAACTGTGAATGCCGTTCGCTACAAACAGCAAATGAAAGATTTGAGCCGAGCCATTGTGGAAAACCGACCAGAATATCAACAACGACAGAAGAAGGTGATTTTGCTCCACGACAATGCGCCATCGCATAAGTCGAAAGTCGTTCGTGACACGCTGGAAAGGCTCAAGTGGGAAGTGCTTGATCATGCGGCTTACTCACTAGACCTGGCGCCATCCGACTACCACCTCTTTGCCTCGTTGGGCCATGCCCTTTCTGAGCAGCGCTTCCACTCGTACGAAAATGTACGAAAATGGCTCACTGAGTGGTTCACCTCCAAAGGCAATGATTTTTACTGGCGTGGTATCCACAATTTACCAGGAAGGTGGGAAAAATGTGTAGAAAGCGATGGAAAATACTTTGAATAAAATAAAGGTTACGGTTTTTTTGGAATTATGTGTTTTATTTGCAAAAAAACCGGAAATTAATTAGGAGTACACCTGGTAATAGAGATGTATGAGAAGAGATATTTGTTCAGTCGGGACGCTGAAGCTCCTCTGTTACGAGCTCCCATAACCCCTACTCCATTATGTAGTGAATCAATATGTATTTCATTTCTACGACAGTTTACATCACTTGTCATACAAGGTCACTGGCCGCACCATGGTACCTAATTGTATCATGGGCCGCACGACCCGGTTTTAACGCACTTCCACACGCGTGCTAGTGCTAGGATTCGGGACCTCACTCGTGCTTGCTATAGAGGCGATTCCTTTTCCCGAGTTCTTCATTATAGAGGCGAACGAGTATAATGATAAAAAATAAGATAATAAGAGGACACAGAGACTGCTGAAGTGCGAGAAAGATGCATAGAACGAAAAACAAATGAGTGCAAGGAGGAGGCGGAGAAAACGGCCTCTGTGTCCCCTTAAGTGTAACTTTAGAAAAATACAGCAGAAAAAAATACTTTGTCTAATGTTACATATAAGCAGTAAATATATCAGTGACATAAAATAAATAAAAACTTTATGCTTAAGCGTACATGTAAACAGAAGATATAGTACTGAGAGAAACACAAGATATTAAGTGTAACTTAAGGAATATATAGCAACAGAACTTCATGGCTCATTTTACATATAAACTGTAAAAAATAAAAATTGTAAAAAATATTATGCGTAAGCGTACATGTAAACAGAAGATATAATAGTAATACGCGGAAAGAAATTTCAGGTTTTAGTACAGCGAGATCCTCTCGACTCTGTTAACGAGATCAAATCATGATAAAGCTACCTGCAAAAAAAGACTAAACGTCTGAATCCGTACATCTATCACGTGATGAATGCTATTAAAACGATGGTTTAATTTGCTTGACTGTCGTAGATTATATGCTAATATTTATAGTGCTAGGATTGAAGGCACTACATGTATGAGCAGTACCCACGGTCTGTTCCTATATAGTTCAACTTTTTAGACTGTGAAAGCTGAGTAACCACCGATCACTCACGTTAAAGTGAGTTGAGTTTCTAATCTTCATTACTCAAAGCTCACCTGATAATTCTATATTCTTCTTACAAATCGAACGAAGAAGCAGTGAAACTATTGTATGGAGGGGTTAGAGCTCCGAAAGTTTTACATATGTGTTAGGAGAGTATGACCTACAAGGTTTCAATCCACTAAAGTTCATCACGGTGTGAGTGGCGTGATTCATATTTTAATAGCTTGATCTCTCATATTCTATAAATACTATGCGATGACTCCATGCTCTAATAGCTTGGAATTTCTGTCCGTAAAGAAACAGTACCTAGATATTAGGTGACATTTTAACCCTCCGTTTGGTACGAGTTAAAAACACCTTTTGGTTTGGTGCATGTAATCTGGCAAGAACCTTATGTACCATATTTACACAAATATTTTTTGTTTTTGGTGGTACATTGACATTTATTACTAATGCAATTACATATTTTTAATTTTTCTTTAGTAACTAGTTTTATACAATAATATACAATATGAAAATGGTCTGGCTAGACACATGCACCAAACGGAAGATAAGGAAAATGTATTAAAAGTAATTAGCATTTAAAAATGGTTCTCACTTTATGTACTCAACGATTTCGGAACTAGAGTCATACTATGTAGAATAAAGCGATGAAGTAGAATAAGACAAATGGATGTATGATCGTTATTTAATACATATAAATATTAATGAAAATACATTGTTGTCATTATGTTACTCCCTTACAGTTTTTATAAAAAAGTTAAACTTTTTACTAATTACAGATTAACAATTATTTCATGGAGAAATGAATATGATAATAATATTATTTGATTTCAATGTAGTAATTCGTTATAATAAAAATATATATATTTTTTAATTACAATGTCTGAAAAAAAAAAGATTTCGAGTCATATTTTTCGTCACTATATTTTACATTATACGTATTTTTCGTGTGATTGTAAACCTCGGCCTCGCCTCGGTCTACAAACTTCACACTCGTAAACAAAAAATTTATGTCCTAGGTACGTAATATACTTTAAAACTAATTTCGTCACATTTGAGTACGCTTTTAAGATTTCCAGGATATTATGAAAACGATCTCTTATTCCGGACCCAGACAATGTGTCGCCATATCTCCTAACGTTTCGTGTTTTCTTTTTCTATCGCCGCATTCTTCAGCATCATGAATCGACCACTTTCGATGGTACTTTTACTTTCCTAATACCGTAACACGTACTCCATCGCGTAGCTGAATCAAAAATTCCACACGTCACTTTAGGTTTACAAAAATTGACCAACTCAGCATCTAGACGGCAGGTATTCGTGTATCTAACGCCTGACGGAATAGTTTTCAAGATTTGGGCGACTTCTCTTTTAAGTGCACGAATACCGTCTCTCGAAGAGCTTGTTACCAAGAATCGCGAGACATTTTAAGTGCGTAAATAGAATTTCGAGAAAACGTTTTTGAAAATATTAGAAAAAAAGTGTATTGAGTGGCTGGTAGAGAGTGTTGCTATCGCACATCTATATACATAGGTTTTCTAAAAAATTTCAGCGGAAAAATTTTATTTCTCGACTGAAATTCATTAACTAGTTGAATTCCGGACATTCTCCGTTAAAAAGCAAGGAAAACATAAAGTTTTGGAAAAAAAGGTTCAGAAATAAAATGAATTTTTCTATCTCATACGGATAAATCCAAACAAGCCTGAAAAATTTCCATTCAACTCAAGAATTTCATTTTACTCTTATAGAAAAATGCCATTTTTTTAAATAGTGTATGTCTCTGTGTATGTGCGCGCGTTGTGTGTGTGTGTGTGCGTGTGTGCGTGTGTGAATCATAGATGAAAAGATCAATCATAGGAAAAAAATATAAGTAATAAGTGATTCTCTATCAATATTGACTTCAATTTTAATCTTACCGCAATCTTGTTGACATTTATTGTCACATCGCTATCTTGTTTTACCAAGGATAAAGCCTCTGCAGGTAAGGTTTGGAAAACTCGCGAAAAATGTGTACGATCCACGGAATAGGGGGTGAAAACTTGGGAAAAGGGGTGAAAACCTGTGGAGATGGGGTGAGAAACACGAGGAAATTATGGAAAATTTGCACAAAGGTGTGGGATAGACCACGAAAAGGGGTGAAAGTCGCGAAAAGGAGGGTGGAAACCGTGTAGAAAGAATGAAATGAGTAAAAAATTGTAAAAAAACTCACGAAAATTCATGAAAAAAAGAAAAAACAAAACAAAACGAAACAAAAACAAAACAAAACAAAAACAAAACGAAACTAATCAAAGCAAAAACAAAACTAAACTAAATCAAAACGAAACGAAACAAAACAAAAACAAAACAAAACAAAAACAAAAATGAAAGGTAAGGTGGCAAGGGTTGAGTAAAAGGGTCATACTAACAGGGATCTGGGAAATAGTGGGAGGTCAACGGGGTAAGGAGAACGTATGCGGGGACCTTCGAGAGGAAGGGGACTCCTCCCGGAGTCACCGCTAGGGTGGGGCCGTACCCGCCTAGTCTATCTACTAATAGTTCGGTTTGCTGACAGATGTGTTGGTTAAAATAAAAATAATGCTGTGGTGCAATATATTTTATGGCGTGTGTTGACGGGCAAGAATAAAAGCATTTCTTTGAATTTTCTCTTAGCAGGTCACACTTAATTTAGTCCTGATCGAAATTTTAGTATTTTGAAATCAAAATACGCCCTTGCCAATGTTGACTGTCATAACGATTTAATAGACGTCGTCAACGATTCCTCGCCTAATGGTCATAACATTGATATCTCAACAATAGATCCAAAAACAAATGAAAGAAATGTGCAGTGGAGGAAATGAGACGAATTTTTGAAGCAGCATTTCAGTAACATAAAGAAAATTACTCAATATCATCATTTTCAATTTTTACCTAATGGTCAAGTTTTAGCAAAACTATTTGTGGATTCCGCGCAAGAAATCATCCATTCCGAAATACTCGAACTCAATCAAAAAGCTCGCGAAATTAAAATTGTTCGCCCGGCTGGTCTTTCAAATGACCGGCAAAGGTATCTATACGAAGAAATTCGTGAATTTTGCTATGACGAAAAAAACAAAGACTTTGTGGCACCCTTGCCGAAAAAGACAAAAACAAAAGGAAAAGGGAAGATGATTAATTACGTTGTAAAAAAATTTGTTCATATACAATACAGTGTTTCAATTACGTTTTTTTTCTAAATAAGGTATTAAAAAATTGTAACATTTGTAAATGAATTTTGACAAAATAGTATTATTGTGTAAATAGTAATAAATTTGTGTGGTAAAAGCAAGAATACAAGTAATCTTTTTATACAATATTGCAGTAAAAAGTTATTATTTCCAACATCAATCCGGAAGATTTTTATCACGCCTCCGAACTTCCAGCTACGAGTACAATTAAGTCATAGGTAAATGTTGATGTTGATGAATTGGAAAAATGCCTTTGTCAAGTTTCAAGGTCTTTCTAATCCCTAAATTCCTAAGATGCGTCGGCCGAAGACGACCGAACACACGGACGCAAGTCTCGGAATGGTGGGAGTGGGTAAAGAGAGAAAGGAATATCGGAAACTATAATCGAGCTGCCGCTTCTTCTTTCCTTTCTCCTGTAAAATCTGCTCTCGGACGCTTAGGTCCCTTTTGTCGGAGCGCGACACATATTTCGATACAAATTGATATTATGATTATATATATATACGCGCGCGCGCGCGTGTGTGTGTGTGTGTATAGATTCTGGAAATTACTTTGAATCAATCGAAATCCAACATCTACGCATTGGGGGGAAGTGAATGAGGAGTAGTCGAGAAATTTCTAGAATCTCTCCGAAACCTATATAAAGGTGGCCAAAGCGAGGCCTCGGATTCTTTCAAGACTCGTCCACAGACTAGTTCCAAAATTTCATTCATTCAAAAAGACTACTTCAGAAATTCTTAGGTTCAGAGCATTTACCGAAATCGTAAGCGCGCGTCTTCCGTCTCCGATAACACTCGTCCGCGCCTTTTCAGTATCGCCATTTTTGAAAATAATAATAATTTTATATATTTACACTAATACACATTTATCGAAAAACAGTGGTTTGAAATTGCAAGCGACTGCAAAAATATAGTGCAATTGCACCTAAGGTGATTCAATTTCATTCCTTGTCTTCTTTGGCATGACGGAAAATTGGCTTTGAACGTTTTTATTGCCCTCAGGCTGGCCGAATATAGTCGTAATTCACATTACATTTCACGTGATCTTAAATTCGAGGGTCGGTAGGCCCTATAAGCCCGAAGGCTACTTCTCCGGTGTGATGTTTGACTTTGCAATTACCGAACTTTACTTAAAATTAGCACGACCGCCCTAGAGCGATTGATCCTAGTGGCAATTCCGAAATGTGAGTGGATTGGCAATCCAGATACGTTCAAGTTGTAATTTTACTGTGCTCCTCTTCCTCATGATCACATACATGTAGTCCTCCTGTTCAGTGCTACTTACCACAAATTTCAAGGTTCAAAAATTTCTTGCGCCCCTGCGCCCACTACGCCACTGCGCGCCCATCACACATACGCACACCTGCACGTACTTTCATTCTTCTGTTTTGTGCTAAAGCAACATAACAGTTCAACATTTTCGCGTTAAAAAAACAGTAAAAAATGAGTGCAAACTTTCGAAAATGAATCGCGAAAGTGACCTCCAACGCGAAAATCGTCGTTCACGAGAATTAGCAAGATAACATCGACTGCGAAAATCTGGGAGAAAAAAGAATCGCTACGAGGACGATCGTCGGCACAGGCGCCAGGAGAAAGGTCGGAAATACCGGAAAAAACGGAATAATGAACGTAAGTTCGCCTCTTTTCCACACGTAGAGTTATTACTCTATAAAAGCCAGTTATTACTGACTTGGTAGAAGACGCCCTGAGGAGTGTTTTTTTCACGTGGTGAAACATAACCTTAAACACGAGTTATCACTCGGCAGCGGGCAGTGACGTAATCACAAGTTATTACTTGTGTGGTCACGGGATCAATCCCTTGCAAATATATTTCGAAAATGAGTGACGAATTGCATCGTAGTGCAAAATTTTTTCGTATTTTGACATGGGCGGAGCTCAGAGGAAATGGAATAACTGAGTTATTACTCGAAATAAATTCCTAATTTTAATCCTTACTATTTCATCAATGAAATTTTCGAGAGATCTGTAGACGAGTTATTACTCGGAAAATAATTATAATCATAATAATCATTGAAAGAAAGAATGAATAAGATGTAAATGATGAGAAAAAAAAAGGAATTGCAACACGGGATTCCCCCCTTTTCTTGTTTTCTGTCAATGTCTATGGGACACGAACTATAAGAATTTATGAATTCGTTTAGGTAATATGGCGAGGAGACGCTCGTATTCTCGCACTAACTCAAGGAGTCGATCGAGACAACGCTCAGAGAGACAACATGACAGCAGGTACAGTGATAGTTCAAGAGGTCAATCAGACACAACCTCGAGGTCAAGGTCAAGATCAAGGTCAAGGTCAAGATCAAGGTCAAGATCAACTTCCAGGCCACGCTCATTGTCAAGCTACACGTCAACCTCAACGTTACGGTCCTACACAACAAGTCGGTCACCCTCCAAGGAAAGGCAAGAGGGAAGAAATACAGCGCAGGGCAACCTTGACGAAGACTTGGAAAGAACGACCGGTTTCTCTCAGGTCGATGCCGACGAACTTTTTGGCAAAAAATTGTAGCAAGAACCCCAAAGAGGACCAGAAATTATACTTGAATTGGCAGTCTGACTGGAAGAAATTTTGACAAAAGGTCTAACCGAAGATCCCCGGAAAACACTGTTGGAAAAATACCCCTTGCTGAAGAATTGCGACAGATTCGAGGCCCCAAAGCTGAATGAACTAATTAACTTTGTCCAACCGGTGGTCATCGCAAGAGACAAGGGAACTGCAAAAAGACAAGAAAAAATTGCATCTTACTTCTCGCTCATCGCTCAGGTAATTTCCTGAATCTCAGGACTGAAAACGACCCCTGGATGGAAGACGGTCCTGGAATCACTAAGTGATGCTGGCAAATTAATGGCCGATTTACAACATGAAGAGTCCATTATAAGGAGGAATCTCATTCTCTCAAGTGTCGATGAGTCCATGAGAGAAACAATGCAGGCAACGCCCGTAGGGGAATTCCTGTTTGGGGCAGAATTGTAAGAGAAAGTCAAGGCGGCAAAAGCTCTCAAGAAAGTTGGCAAGGAACTGAAGAAGAGCTCCAAGGCTCAACAATTCAAGACGCCAAAAAACTTGAAAGGCCCGCCTCGTTTCCAACGGCCGAACAACAAGAAGCAGTGGGAAGCGCCAGGCGGGACAAAACACCAGGGTTACCGACCACGCTCAAGACACCCGAACCAGCAACAGCGCCACCAGCCGAGCCACAAGCGGAATTACTCACCGAGGCCCCGGAAATAAATAATGTAAGTAACACCGCAGGGCGCCTACGAACTTTCTCCCCTTTTGGAGAAAAATCACGTCAGACCCTGTGATTTTGTCGTGGCTTCAAGGCTATAGAATTCCTTTTTCTAGGAGGGTTTATCAGGATACTCCTCCTCGACAGAATAGTATCTCAGAAGCTGATAGGGACAAGACTAGGCAGCTAGTCAATAAATTGGTTCGTAAAGGCGCTGTCCGGAGACGCGTACCTGTTAGGGGACAGTTCATTTCCGGAACCTTTTTGGTTCCAAAACCGGACGGCTCGAGTCGTTTTATTTTGAATTTAAAGGGATTGAATAAGTTTGTGAATACGTCCCATTTTAAGTTAGAAGACGGGCGAACAGTGTCTAGGCTTTTGTTTCAGAACTGCGTAATGGCGAAACTGGACCATTAGATCGGTGGACCCCTTCAGAGAAGGGTATTCTCCTGGCTCAGCTCGCAAAAGCTGGCGCAGAAGACAGTGTTATATATTAGAAATATAGTTAATATTTTTTTCTTTCCTTCGGAGACTTATTTTTCCATTCGAGGTGTTATTTCACATTTTGACTAGGCAATCTTTCCATTTCAATGCCCAAAGAGGCGATGGATTTTGATTGCTTAAGATTTATATTTTCGTGAGGCAAGACTGGAGCGATATTCCCGCTTCAGTAGTTAATGGGACCAACGTTAGTGCTTCCTCGCCGAATTCATAGCGATAAAAATAGAAGGACGCTCCAAGCGATGATCAATATCAAATGGCTCGAGGGAGATAACTATCACTTACGGGGATATTGGTAAATAATCCGAAGGAGACAAGTTGCGTAGTTTTATGGAGGTCAATCAGATTATTGGAAGTTATAAAGAAGCGCGGAATAAGTTAGTGGGGTTCAGTCCGGTCTGTCGAAGTGTTTTTGATAACTTGTTTCGAATATTCTGTCAGTACTAAAAACTCAGTAATTAATAGTCGGGAGGAAAAGGGCAACAACGAAATATCGAGAGGTCTATTCTGAGGGAACTGTTGCTAGATTGTAACATCAGTGAGTGTGATTGTATTATTGCAGTTATTCGGTTAAGTAAATTCAGTTATACTTGGTTGTTAAACCGGGTATGATAATTTAATAATCTCGTTTATTCTATTGAAAATTCTGTTTCTGCTTGATTGTCAAATTGGATATTAATAATTTACTATTGTATTAAAAATTCAGTTATACTTGATCGTTAAACCGGGTATGATAATTTAATAATCTCGATTATTCTATTGAAAATTCTGTTTCTGCTCGATTATTAATACTTTTACTGTCCCATTTATTGTATTGAAAATTCAGTTATACTTGATTGTTAAACCGGGTATGATAATTAAATAATCTCGTTTATTCTATTGAAAATTCTGTTTCTGCTTGATTGTCAAATTGGATAATAATAATTTACTATTGTATTGAAAATTCAGTTATACTTGGTTGTTGAACCGGGTATGATAATTTAATAATCTCGTTTATCCTATTGAAAATTCGGTTTCGGCTCGATTATTTATACTTTTACTGTCCCATTTATTGTATTAAAGATTCAGTTATACTTGGTTGTTAAACCGGGTATGATAATTTAATAATCTCGATTATTCTATTGAGAATTCTGTTTCGGCTCAATTATTAATACTTTTACTGTCCCATTTATTGCATTGAAGATTCAATTATACTTGGTTGTTAAACCGGGTATAATAATTAAATAATCTCGTTTATTCTATCTAAATTCTGTTTCTGCTTGGTTGTCAAACCGAGTAAAATAATATTACAATTTCGTTCATTCTATTAGAAATTCGGTTTATACTTGGTTGTTAAACCGGGTAATAATAATTTTACAATTCGATACATTCTATTGAGAATTCGATTGACACTTGGTTGCCCAACCGGTGGTTATTCTGTCACGTTTTGTTAAGACCTTAGTTACTATCTGAAGTTCTTTTTCGTATTGAATAACACCCCCCCCCCTGGGTTACTCCCTTTGCCCCCATGTTTCCATAGTGTCGCAACAGTCATATTCGAATGTGGAATTCGCCCGGCAAGAGGCGCGACGCATAGGATTACACCCGCGGGACGGGTATTCCAAATTTGCCAAGAAGAGGTACCCTGAGCTGTGGGCCTCGTTACAAATATTTAACGGGCGCGTATTAGGAGTCAAAAGGACCTCCGGGTGCTGCCCCTCGGCCATAGCAGGGGTGCTGAAGGACCAGCGAGAGATCGTCAACCAGACAGCGCTACCCTTGATCGGTCAGCCTCCTCTGAGCGAGATCCCTCTTCCCGTTGGCCCTGAACCTGGCCCCCGGAATTCAGTTCCTTGTTCGGGAAATATCAACCGAGGGAATTGTTCTCCAAGGATACCCAGACCAGTGGGAGTCGTGAAACCCACCATCCGGAAAACAAAGAAAGCTTCCCGGAGGGATTAAGGGTCAGTTTGGAGAAGGACCGGGAGCGGACCACGGGTTCCCGTTGTTATCGATCTCACGGAAGAACCTGTCGACCCACAACCCTCTGGTCTGAGGATCTCCCGCATTCTACCTCCCGAATTCCGGCGCGCGTTGAACCGAGCATCCTCCGATTCAACAGGGTTATTAAGAAGAAGTCGTACCCTATCCCCGCCTCCGTCACCCCGGACTGAAGCCGAACTCTTGCGGGAATCAGAGGACGAGGAACCCCGCCCCGGTACAAGCTGGGCGACCTAAGATGAAACTATGTATTGACGTTCTAATGCACGGGTAAAGAATACCCATGCTCATGTGAAAATAAATATTTTTAACCCATCTACGTGGCGTCATTGACAACACCCTCTCTTCTGGAGAGTCTCCATTTCGGAGGCACCTGTGGCTTGTTTCAATACATAACAACAGCGTCGGAGGGGTGCGGGGGACCCTCAAGGTGCCAGTTGACGGGGACCTTTTGGTCATCGCCAGGATGTTTTCGGGCGTCCCGGTGGATACAATCGGTCCCTGGCTGCTGTCGCCATTGTGGGTCCTCCTGCAGTGGCTTCATTTGAGGTAGCTATAAGTAAAATGTTTTATTTTTGATTATGTTTTTATAGTTTATTATTATATTGTTCTTGTTGATTTTTTGTTTAACTATTTTTCTTGTTATATTTATTGTTATTGATGTTGTGGAATGATTTTTCATTATTGTTATTATTAAAAATTTTATTGTTGTTATTGTTTTTGTTATGTAATTTTGTTATGATAATTAGGTTGAAATGGTTATTTGATTTATTAAAAGTTTATTCTTACTAGGTTTTTATTCGTATGAATCATACAACAACGACACATTCTAGTGTTTTAATTTTCGTATTTATTAATTCACCATTTGCCACGTATTTCTCTTATGCGTGTCACGTCCTAGCTTAAAGTTAAAACCAAGTCGTCACAAAGGACCACGATAACTAGATCCGTGACCCCAAAGTAGATTTTCCCGGTTTTGCCCTTAGGCCAGGAACCGGTAATTGGTTTGGATGCAGGTTTTCTTTAAATAATAACCAAAGAATTCAAATAATAACGAACAATATTTATTAATACTAACTCGAAGAAATGTAACAGAACGAAAAAAAAAAATCGAACGAAAAAAAAAATATAAATCTTCTCCTTTCCCTTTTTTTCAAAACGGTACACAACGTAGGTAGAACCAAGAAATTTACAATAAAATGACATACGCAACCAAAAATCAAAAGAAATATATTCACACAAGATAGATACTATACTCACAATTGCCGAGAATAAAACGAAAAAGGAGAGTGAGGGAATGCGTCGTCGTGGTTTTATAGGATTTAGAAAAAAAAGGAGGGGTTGTTTTTGGGCAAGATTTGATTGGTGGCAAGAAAAATCATACGATATTTTCGGCCAATACCGTCTATTTCCGCGAGGGAATGCGATCAATTAATTGAGGATTGGGAAATAGGTAGGAGACATGTAGATATCATTCGTAATTTGAAAACTTTTGGGTATCGGGATTTTTGGGAAATAACAATGAACTTGTATTTTTATCGTTGGGCTTATCACACCCGGGGATTTTCCAAATGCTCTTGGTATCGCGAAATTATGATATTCCTTTCCTGCCAAGACAGTGTTGCAATCGAGTGTGGAAATGCTTGCGAAATATTTTTTTGAAGCTACATTATGAAAATCGATGTCGTAAATATGCTATATTGAAATCCCAGATACCTTCGAACAATATTTCGCAAGCAGGTAAAATCGTCACGTCACACCTCCCCCTTTCAAGACCAATCTTCAACAAAATTGGTGTCTTAACGCCGACAGCAAGTTTAACATAGATCGTGAGAACAAAATGTGCCGAAAGATATCAGGACTATAATTAGGTATCGGATGGAGTAGACTTTATCTGACTTGTTATACGCGTTACAGAAACTAAAAGGGGACAGTGGTTGGTTTATAAACATCATTTCGAGAATCTGACACTCCCTCCTTCGGACCTAAAGGCATCTCTGTTGTCGTCGGGATAAGGCCCTCTTCCATTTGATTCAACAGCCCCAATTCTTGTCCTTCCTCGTTCTTTCCAGACCTCTTGCTTCTGCGCAGATGGTATTGATGTAGTAGATAGTTAGAGAGGGCTGGGCTCGGGGCACTCAACAGCTGGTAGCTCCATCCGTACATTGTATGTAGCGTAAAACAATGTAAAATCGAGTTGATGACCCACAACAGCGCAAAGCGAACCACGACATAAATACCAATGAGACCGGCAACAATGGTGCCAAATTCATCTGACCCGCTCCAAGCTCTGCTCCACAACGACGAACCAATGTTCTTCAAAGTCTTCTCATCCAAAAGGTTAGCGATGAATAGCTTAGGATGTTCTGTCTGTATGAGGGTATAGCTACACAAGGACTGTGTTTTCTTTGCCGTTAAAGCAAAAATGACGTCATCGGTCACGACCGTAAAGACCACCTCGGAGTGTTTCTGCGCAGCGTCTTCGATCTTCTCAGCACGGCCTTCATATAAGGTCCCATATTTTGAAAACTGGCAATTATCTGAAGGAGATAACGACCAAAAATACACAATTCCTTCGGTATCGGAACAGGTTTGTTTCCCTATAGTGAATTTAGTTCCAGATCTCAAGTGTAGAGTTTCCGTGTCTATCTCTGTGGCTGCTTCGTAGTCTATCAACGTGATCCTAATGGTGGCCTGCACTACCACGTTTTCCCAATTCCCGTAGAAATCGCTGTAGAAAGTCCCTTCACAGCTAGAGTCAGAGGTGGTTTTTCCTGCCAAGGTTATACTGGCTGTGGTAGTGGAGTTCGATTTGATTCCATAAATTACAGAACTGTCAATCGTGAATCGTCCGGTCTTGTGTATGTCATAGCATCCGTCTTCAGAGATTTCCTTTAAATAGCTGGCGAATCCTCCAGTCACCACGCCAACGTGCGATAACATCCCGCAATGGTGTAATTGACGTTCTATCTCGATACGGCACCCGGTAACATGAGTCGTCTTGAAGTCCAAGATTTGTAAAAGTTGCACGTAAACTGAATGGTTCTTTACGGTTGGTGACGTTATTTCGCAAGTTCCAACTTCTTTTAAGGAAACCTGGATGATTTCGCTGTTTGCCGCTGTGCAATCGTAGCCAACCAACGCCGTGCAGAAATGCGCACAGGCCGAAAGAAGGAGTGTCGTACAAAAATATCCCATTTCGACTATAAACAATAATAATACAACCTTGTCTTAGAATCCCATGATACAATGATATTTAACAACGTCATAAAATGTACACATACACTTACAAGCATGTCTATGTGTACATTTGCAAAATCATTGATATAAATACTTCTTTTCTTCTTCTTTTCTTTTTTTTTCCTTTTCTTTTCTCCTTATATATATTATTATTTGGATCTCTTTTTATTTATTTGCGACCGTATAATTCATAGAGTTGATTAATAAGACAGAGAGAATAAAAACGTAACATAAATATAGGTTTAGACATGATAATGCTACCAAATACTCTATGCTCGCCGCTACTCGTTGATTTGCGACTAATTTCTCTGTGCATTAGATATAACAAGAACGATGTTTACAGCAGAGACTTATCTTAAGAGAAGATATTCCATATTTAACGCTACTCATTATTGGCATAGATAAAAGAAAATTGCCTGTCGAGCTGTTCAATTTACATTGACCTAGAACTCAATAAGTATAACGTCAGTTCATCTTAGCATATATATATATATACCTTTTTTTTTTTTTTTTTTTTTTAAAGAAGGAGTTAAATGCCAATTTATGGGTTTAGACCCAACAAAGAAAAATTTCCTCTATCTTTCTTTTTTTTTTTTCTTTTTTATTTTATTTTATTTCCTTAATCAATACACCGTATGTGGGAAGGAATTAAACGATCGACGGCGACGACCTTTTCCTTCCCCCGTTTAGCACGAATTTTCGCGTTTTTATCATTTATCAATTCAATAATCTTAAAAGGGCCCTCGTTAATATCTCCCAACTTCCCCAATTTGTTTCCCTTTCTAAGAAAAACGTATTCTCCAGCAGAGAAGATTTGGGGGTTTGTCTTATGATCGTAATACCGCTTGGCTCTATGTTTTGCGTTATTTAAATGATCTCTTGCGTCTTTATGAAGGGAATCTAGACGTGACATAAGGCGGATCAAATACTCATCATACGTTTGCAGCTTTTCATGGCGTGGAAGAGGTTGACAAGAAGGCAATAAGGGTGGTTTACCGTAAACTAGTTCATATGGTGTCTTTTTAGTGCCTTCATGAATACTAGAATTGTAGGAAAACATGGCGAGTTCTGCCCATTCGTCCCATTCGCAATCTTCTTCAACAAATTGTCGTAAATATTCTACTAGTACGATATGAGATCTCTCTAGAGATCCATTAGAATGTGGATGGAACGCAGTTGTTTGTAGCTTTCGGATGTGAAGTCTTTTTGTGAGAACCTTCATAAAATCCGATAAAAAGTTGGTACCTTGATCCGTTAACACTACCTTAGGGGATCCAAAAACACAAACTAGCCTTTTCAGAAATCCTTCAGCTACGGTTGCAGCAACGGCATTTGGAAGAGGTACTCCAATGCAGTACTTCGTAAGAAAGCATTGCATGGTTAATATCCATTTGTTTCCTTTATCTGTAACGGGAAAAGGACCCACTAGGTCGAGGGCTACCTTTTCGAAGGCAGTCCCAGGTGTGTCGGTGATGGTCATGGGTTGACGTACCTTTTCGCGTGTCAGTTTTTTCAATTTGCATTGCAAACAGTTCTGTATAACGTTCCTAATCTCTTCCTTCATATTTTCCCAGAAATAGTTCTGCCTCAGCGACCATACGTTTTGGTAACGCCCTTGTGACCTCCGGTAGCGGACTCGTGGGCTTCTTTAATCAAATCATATCGTATTGATATCTGAGGAGTCGTCACGATTCCAGCGCAGATATTGAGTCTACAAATTAATTCTCGGCCCTCAACTTCTACTGATCACAAATGCACTATGTATTCAAATAATTTTTCCGCGGCAGATAAGTTTTCTAGCGCCATCTTTTAGCTTTCAATCAAGCTATTTCACTTCATTCTATCATGCACACAACCCAAAATATCAGTCGCAGACATTATGTCGTTCGAAAAGCAACATTTGAGGCACTGCCTTCTTTTTGCATTTCAATTAAAGAAAAACGCATCTGAAGCAAAAGAAATGATTAGTGTTGCTCTTGGTGAGAACGCTGTATCGTACAGAACGTGCAAAAAGTGGTTCCAGAAGTTTCGAGAAGGTAATTTTAACCTCCAAGATGATGAGCGCCCTGGACAACCAAAAAAAGTCGAAGATGAGGAGTTGGAGTATTTAATAAAAGAAAATCCTTGCCAAACTCAAAAGGAACTCGCTGATGCACTTGGAGTGACACAGCAAGCAATTTCTAATCGTTTAAAAAAACTAGGAATTATTCAAAAGGAGTCTCAGTGGGTCCCTTATGAACTCTCTGCCGATAACAAAGTCAGGCGCCACGACACATCACTCTCCTTGCTTTCAAGGTTTAAGAGAAAGGATTTTCTGTACAAAATTGTCACTGTCGATGAAAAGTGGATACTTTACGATAACCCAAAAAGAAGAAAAGTATGGGTACGTCCAGGTGAACCATCAACAAGCACTCCAAAACCGAACATTCACGCAAAAAAGGTATTACTGTGCATTTGGTGGGATTTAAAAGGCGTTTTGTATTATGAGTTGCTTCCATCTGGTCAAACTTTGAATTCTGAGCGTTACTCGGATCAGCTGATCAATGTGAGTAAGGCTCTAGAGGAAAAACGACCTCTTACAGGGCATGGAAAAAGAACAGTTATACTGTTGCAAGATAACGCCCGGCCTCACATCGCAAAAAAGACTCAAGAAACTATTTCCAAATTAGGCTGGGAAATTCTCCCACATCCGGCGTATTCACCAGACCTAGCCCCTTCAGATTTTCACCTTTTCCGTTCTCTCCAACATCATCTGTCGGATTCAAAGTTTAAGACGATTGACGAGGTTAAAAAAAGCATAGACGAATTCATCGAGTCAAAACCAGCAGAATTTTTTCGATCTGGAATTCGACAGTTGCCAGAAAGATGGCAAAAATGTATCGAAAAAGGTGATTACTTTGTTGCTTGAGTTTGTATTTTTTTTGTTTTTCATATTTTACAAATAAATCGATACAAAAAAGGCCGAGAATTAATTTGTAGACCTAATAAAAATTTTTGTTGGAGAATCTCGAAAGGTATGGTTTAACTCGTCTAGCAAGGATTCCCAAACATCATGTTCGAACTCGCGTATCTTTGATATACTAAATTGGGATATCCCCTGAGAAAGAACAGTGCGGTGGAAGTCTGAATATGCCCGAGTTGCATAGTGCACCACCTTGTCTGGATTCAGTTGTGTTTGTAGTGGTATCGCGTATAATCCGATATGAAATCTCGATTTTATTTTGGTAACAGAAATAGTGCCTAAAGGACCAGGTTGGAAATTTTCTATTTCTTTAGTAATAGAAAAGATCTTTGCTGCTTCCCCAAAAGGTTGTCCGAGAGCGTCCAGGAAGAATACTAGATTGTCGTGGCGTAGCTGTAGAGGGTCCCTCGTTTCGATGATATTTCTTCCTCGAATTAACCTTTCCAAGTTGTCGGAAGGGTTCTCTGTTTCTGCATCCGTGTCTGAATCTAAGACTGTGCCAGAGTTTTTATCTGGTGGGTCATTTCGTTTGGTTTTTGGCAAAAGGATGTTTCCTACTGCTTCAGTAAGTTCCTCTTGTTCGGTGTTGGAATTTTCTGACGACAATGAGCTGAGTTCGCTCATAACTGGTGTAGATTCACGACTGTGTTGTTGTTCTCTATCCACGTGGTATTGTGGTTTCCGTGGCCGAAGCTCGTATTTATTTCCACCTTCCGATGAATTTTTAATATCTGAAACTATTCTGGGTACAGCGGTAATAACATCATTCGCTGTTGTTTCCTCAGGTTTTTTCTTCTCCAAGGCTTTTTTGTTTTGATTTTTCGCTTCTAAACCACACTGATATTGTAATCCAGCTTCTGTTGGTTTTTTGACTCTGGATGATCGCCGTAGCTCTGGCTCAGCCTTGAACAAAACCTTCACATCTGCTACGAAATTCTCGCTTTCTTCTAATACCTTATTTCTATCTTCGTTTTCTGGTACCGGATTCCTTGACAACGCATCCGCATTGACGTTGGTTTTGCCGGCTTTGTAAACAACCTCGTACTCATATTCCTCTAATTTGAGTCTCCACCTGGCTAGTCTGGTAGTGGGATCTTTGGCTGTGCGCATCCATACTAAGGGACGATGGTCAGTGACAACCGTAAATTCCCGACCCCAAAGATAAGGACGAAAATGGGACACACAAAACATAATCGCAAGTGCCTCCTTCTCATAGGTACTATAGTTACGTTCCGCTTTATTTAGCAACCGTGATACGTAAGCGCATGGTTGGTCCCTACCTATAGCCTTGACTAAGTATGCCGCCTATGGCGTAGCCGCTAGCATCGGTAGTGAGTACGAAGGGGCGAGAAAAGTCAGGGTACCTCAAAACAGGTTCCTCGCAGAGCTTTTGTTTCAGGATTTCAAAAGCCTCCTGTTGTTCAGGTCCCCAAATAAAATCTCTATCCTTTTCTAAAAGAATAGTGAGTGGCTTTGAAATCTGGGAGAACTGTTCGATGAAACGACGATAGTATCCTCCTAGTCCAAGAAATTCACGCACAGATTTCACGTTTTTCGGGCAAGGGAAATTTTTTACGGCCTCCAGTTTTCGGGGGTCGGGTTTCAAACCTTCCTGAGTGATGAGGTGTCCGAGGTAGGCTACCTCCCGCTTGAGAAACACGCACTTATCAGGCTGAAGTTTAAGCCTGGCTTCTCTGAGTCTAGCAATCAGGTTGAGATATTTCCTGCGATGCTCTAGCAATATTTTGGAATAAAGAACAATATCATATAAATAAACAAACAGTTCCACTCCTTGCAGACCTGTGAGAACAACATCCATTAGATTCATAAAGGTCGCCGGTGCATTCTTTAACCCAAAAGGCATCTTCAGAAATTCCCAATGCCCTGCAGGGGTGGAAAACGCAGTTTTATGTCGATCCCTCTCGCTCATCATTATCTGGTGGAACCCTGATGCCAAGTCGAATACTGAAAAATAGGTTGCACCGCCTAGTTGATCCAGAATTTCAGTAATATTTGGTAGAGGGTACGCATTCCCTACTGTTTTCTCGTTGAGTCCGCGGAAATCCAAAACAAGACGCCAACGTTTGTTGCCTAGACTATCAGGCTTCTTCGGCACGACCCAAATTGGCGTATTATACGGGGACTTAGAAGGCTGTATAATATTTTTTTCCAGAAGTTCCTCCACCTGTTTAGTTACTTCTTCTCTTAGAACGTTGGGGAAGCGGTATTGACGCTTGTGAATAGGAACATCATCTGTCGTTTTTATTTCATGTTCTACGACAGTGGTAGCGCTTAAAGGTTCGTCGGGTAATTGGAAACAGTCAGCACTTTCCCTTATGAGGGCCTTGACCTCCTCCTGTTCTGAATCATTAAGGTGTTCCAGACGTAAGAGTTCCATTACCTTCTCGTGACGAGTCTGTTCCATACAACTCAAAATTCTACGTCCTGTGAGTTTAAGCGCGTTGCGTGCTCGGCGTCCTTGGTTCTTACGTGTACCTTTAGGTGCTTTGCCCTTAACAACGTTTTTTATAGTATCGATTTCCTGTAATCGTAGGTCAGGCACAGTCACTGCGATTTCTTCGTCTAAAGTGTTTATCACACGCACATAGGCCCTGTGATTATAGTTGTTGACTACAGCGTTTCCCATAAAAATTCCTTTATGGATTTCCAAACGCGGTAGATATCCGACCCTTGGGGACTCTCCTTTTAACGATACGCATATTACCTTCCGGGTTCTGGGAGGAATAAAGTGTAATTCTGGTTCTTTCGCGAAAGGGAATTCCTGACAGTTCACGCGCAAACATCCCTTGTTTCAATCTATTACTGCTCGGTGTTTAGAAAAAAAATCTGTTCCAATAATTCCATCTTGACGTATGGGGAAGTCATCTGGCACTACTTGAAAATCTTTAATGCAGCCTAGGAGCTCAAAAGATATCTTTCCAAGGGTAGCAACTAAGTGTGGGGATATGCCCATTAACTGGATGCTTTTCGTAGAATCAATTAGAAGATTTTTATCGACAGCCTTTTGTTTAATCAAACACGGTCCTGCACCAGAATCGAGCAGGAACGAATAAGGTTGGTTGTGGTTGATCTGTATGGTGGGGGAGTCTCGCTCCAGGGTGATTTTTACTGATTTTGGCCGTAAGGGTTCGTTCCTTGTACTCCAAAGGTCCTCACTGTGTTGCGATTTTGGCCCTCCGTTACCGGAGGGCGTTGTCGGTTTTCCGAAAACGATGGTCTAGAATGGGGCTCTTGTTCCCTTTTTTTGGTGAAACACGTATCCACAAAATGCCCAGTCTTGTTACAATAATTGCAAAAAGGCCTGTTTGGAGAGTCCGGAAAAAGCTGAAAACAGCGGTCTCTTTGATGACCTAATTTTCCACAATGGCCGCAAATCGTTGAAGGTTTGGCAGAATGACGGTTTTGCAGGCCTGGACAATCACCTTCACCGTGCCCGGCTGTTTTGCAAATTTGGCACACAATCATCTTGCAAGTCGCACTCGAATGTCCAGGGTTTCCACAAGTACCGCAATTAATTGGAGTTTGAGCCAAACGTACTGCTGCCGTATACCTGCAATCCGCCGTTGTATGTCCATTTCGTTTGCATATTGCACGGTAAACACGGGGATTACGCCTGCAACTGGATGCCGTGTGACCCGCGTAGTTGCAAATTTCGCATCTCATTTCGCTACGCCGAGCGTTCGCTCCGTTATTGTGACAATTCAAGGCGCCGTGTCCGTCTTTGTGGCATATTTGGCAAGTTACCTTGGATTTATTTTCAGGGCAATATTTCGCTACGTGATCTGTGCCGTCACATAGCTGACAACGAATCTGACCGGAAAGATGGTTGAAACGAGCAAGATTTTTAGTTATAGTTGTTGCCTCGCGTTCGATTGTGGAGTCCCTTAGAATTGTTTGCGCCAAAAGCCGTTTTTCGATGTCTATCGCCTCCTTCCCTGCATTGTTTAAACTCGTCTGTTCACTCATCTTATCAGAAATTTCTGAGCGTAGCCCTTGAATGAAGGCTCGAGAACAGGCTCTTTCATAGTTGCTCTTAGCTTCTTCGGTCATAGCATCATTGTTCTCCGATTTGTGTGCTTCCACTATCTGGTGCCCTAAAGCCCTTGCTCTACTGAAATAGTCAGCAACATTTTCCTCTGGTTTTTGAATTATTCGTGCTAGTTCCCCTATTAAATCGATTGATGAATCACGGGAGGAATAGATAACCTACAAGAGCGCGAGAAAACTATCAAGAGTTTCAGGATCTTTTCCTCGGAGCAACCGTAAAGCTCCATCGCGAAGTTTACACTTAAACATCTTTACGAAGGAACCCTCGGCATCAGCAGGAAGCATAGATTTCGCGTCTTGACATGCTCCTACGAACTCGCGATAAGGTACGCTGTTTTGTGACCCTGAAAAATTAGGTATCATTTTCATCACATCACGAATTTTTAGGTTGTAGTTAGCCATTTTGAGAGTTGTAGATTTTACTGATTTTTCTTCGAGTTTCTCAGGTTGATTTGCGTAAAACGGGGGGTTCGGTGGTAATACGAGTTTAGATATGACCTTTTTGTTTTCTCCCTTTTCGTTTAAATCAATTTTTGGCGGCGTGTGTAGTAATTTTGAGCTTCCTGGAAAACCCTTCGAATAGTCAATATCCCGATCTCGTTCCTGGTTAGATATCTCGAAGTTCTCGTGTTCCTTGCTATATTGTAGGATAGCCTGTTCGCCCTTGTTCCTATGAGTAGCCGGAGGTAGCTCTGTGCCTAGGATTGCTTCTTTTTCTTCATTAGTTAAGTCACTACGGTCGCCCCTAGTCGTGACCCTTTTATGCTCCGTCATGGATTGGATCTAGAGGTCTAAACAATACCTCTGTATAAGGGTAATAAAGTAAAAGCGGAAAAGAGATGGGTAACGCTATTCATTAAATTGCGAAAGGACTTAAAACACACCACTCTATTATGTACTCGTATACTTATTGTACCATTTTTGGAAATACGGCAAATTCAATCGTAGAATTTGATCAATCAATTGTTATAATGTCAATCTCCACGGACCTTTGGACTGCTTCGCGTATCCGTTTCAAATCGTCATAACCCTGATCACCTTCTTGAAACTCTTCATTACGCAAAATGGTACACTTCGCTAATATTTTCCTTTTGAAATCCTCAATTTATTTACGTTGATTTTTTTCATTTTTATGCATGCGTTTCAGTATGCGCCTGGGTAGTTTCCGGAATTCCTTAGTAACAATTCTGTGTTCTTGCAATCTTAAAAGTTTCTTCACCGTTTTGATCCATAAAACCTTTTCATTGGTTGTTTCCATCAGGCAAGAGCAACATGAAATTAAGGGTGTGATTCAATTTATACTCCCCGGATTAGTCTAGTAATGGCTGAACGATGATGTCACGTATAAGATTCCACTCATTAGGGAGAGAAGAAGAAAAGAAAAATGAGAGAAAGGAAAAAAATGAGAAAATTCTAATTATAATATTAATTTAAACTGTTGGAATAGATAATTGATAACGCAAGGTATTCGAACATTCAATATTGATCTATGAATTTGTGGAAATCAAATTATCGCGAGAAACGTCGAAAGTGATTCTGGAAAGGAGATGAAAAAAAAGAACTTTTAACAGAATAAGATGTCAACCCGTCATTCAAATACAGTATTCAGAATTCAATGTTCGAGTATCTTGAATAACAACAATAAATGTGTAATTCAAGGTTCTAAATTCTGCATTTTAAATTTGCAAATCGAAATGATAGGTAAAAAAAAAAAAAAAAAATCAAGATTTGAAACTATAAGTCGCAATGTAGATATTTCAAATCAACAGTCATTCGCGTACGATATCTCAAATGGTCGTCATTAGACTCGAATCATCATTAACAGGAAATGTCATCAATAAAGATAAGACGACTGAAAATTCGTGCTAAAACGGATCTTGTATTTTGATAAAAAAAAGGAGGGGAAGAAGAAAGAAGAAAAAAAAAAACAAGAAGCGCTTGAAATTCCTTAAAATATTCCCACAGAATTTTCCAACAATGAAAATTCTTCACTCATTACCCCTCAGTTTCCTGCCTGTTTCGTGGCGTATACCACACGCATGAGTTCTTATTTTAATTCCTCGTAGACTCTAAAATCCCTGATTAATGTTGCAATGATTGTTAGAAACTTTAACGTTTACTACTCCGTTCACGCTTAAACATTCGACACAACGGCACGATTCGTGGAGGTAAAGGGATGGTTCTGGATCTATGCCTGGCGAAATAAATTTCGCAATCCCCGAACTTTTAAAATCGGCTAAGAGTCAAAAACGAAAATGTAACTCGTAGCACGTATTTTCCAACATTTTTCTTACAACGACGATATGAAAGTTGTGTAATCGAAGTTCTTACACTAGAATCCGTGATAAAAAAAACGGGATTATTTCTGTTGGCAATAAAAAAAGAAATAACCTTTACTATTCCAGTCACACAGATACACCCAATACAATAGCACGATCCATCAAGGTAAAGGGTTGGTTCTGGATCTAGACCTGGCGAAATAATTTCGTGAGCCCAAAACCTTTTAAAATCGGCTAAAACATCAAGCGGAAATGCGACGAATAGCAAACGTTCTCTGACCCAAACCAATTAAAACCCTACTGGCTGCGCCATTTTTTTTTGTCACGTCCTAGCTTAAAATTAAAACCAGGTCGTCACAAAGGACGATATATTGCAATTGATATATTTTTCTCGTTGATTTTTTTTTTATTATATTCTTCTTTGGTTTTTGGTTATGTTTCGGTCTAATGATACTCCAATCATTGTTTTTGTCATTATGGATAAAATTTTTTTGTTCCGTATATTAATTATAATTTTTTAATTGAAATGTTTCTTTTTTTTCGATACAATTAAAATTTAACTACGTATTGCTTCATGTATAATATTCTGGTAGAACATGTAAGGTTTTAAATTTACATTTTATAGATTAAACATTTGCCACGTATTTTCATATTAATTTTTTATGGAATTTTACGGAGTTGTTTTATGTTGATTTATAATTTTAACAGTATTACATACTAGTTGTTGTGCGGGAGACCCTCAAGGTGCCAGTGAACGGGGACCTGTTGGTCTTTGACAGGCTGCTTCCGGGCATCCTGGTCGATGCAATGGGTCCTTGGCTGCTGTTATACTTGTGGGTCTTCCGGCAATGGCTTCCTTTGAAATAGCTGGAAAAAATTTTTTCATTACCTCTTTGTTATGTTATGTTGTTATATTTTTGTTGATTTTTTGTTTTGCTTATCCTTTTGTTGTGTTTTTGGTTATTGGTTTGATTATGGTATCATTTAATTTGTTAAATTAAAAATTGCTAAATAATTTGTAGGAGTTAACGAAATCTTGTTTGGATGGTTAAAGAATTTTCCGTTATCGGAAAATCATTTATCTTCTTCTGAGGAACTGCCTCGAGGTCCCCAAGGTGGTGCCGCCACTTCCCACAAAATTACTCATGAAATTTTTACACAATTTAAGGAACGTCCTAAAATCCGTGTATTTTGCCGAAAACACTGTTAAATATTACCGTGAGCTACCACGGGTGCCTGGGGGTGGTTCCAGGAACAATCGTGAAGATTTTTGGAGCTTCCGAAAATTTTCCAGAAATTTTTCCTACCTTCCTACAGGGAACTTGTAAAAATTTCTAGGACTTGGTACAATCATGTTTGGAAGGTTGAAGGGTTTTCCGGTATAGGAAAATCTTTTTTTATCTCCTTCCGAGGAACTGCCTCGAGGTCTCCAAGTCGGTACCGCCACTTCTCGGTGAACAGGGTGGTCGGAAAATAGTAAAATCCCGAAATACACCGTTTTCAGAACGTTCGTTAAACAGTGTAAAAATTTCTCATGAATTTTTTACACCATTTAAGGAACGTCCTAAAAACGGTGTATTGTCGATGAAACTATTAAATATTACCGTGCGCTACCACGGGTGCCTGAGGGTGGTTCCAGGAACCATCCTGAAAATTTTCCGAGCTTCCGAAAATTTTCCGCAATTTTTACCTACTTTCGTACAGGGAACTTGGAAAAATTTCTAGGACTTAGTAGAATCATATTTGGAAGGTTGAAGAATTTTCCGGTATAGGAAAATCTTTTTTTATCTCCTTCCGAGGAACTGCCCCGAGGTCCCCAAGTCGGTGCCGCCACTTCCCGGTGAACAGGGTGGTCGGGAAATAGTAAAATCCCGAAATACACCGTTTTTAGGACGTTCGTTAAACGGTGTAATTCGTCCAAAAAACTGTTAAATATTACCGTGAGCTACCCCGGGTGCCAGGGGGTGGTTCCAGGAACCATCCCGAAGATTTTCCGAGATTCGGAAAATTTTCCGGAATTTTTCCACCTACTTCCCAACCGGGGACTTGTAAAAATTGCTGGGACTTAGTATAATCTCGTTTGGACGGTTATAGAATTTTCCGGTATCGGAAAATCTTTTTTCATCCCTCTTCGGTAACGCGCCTCAAGGTTCCCAGGTCGGTGCCACTACTTCCCGGTACGAAGCTGGCTTAGGAAATCGATAAATTTTTTCTAATCTCGTAATAAGTTACAAATGGTTCTAGCAGCCATTCCCAGGCACCCGCGGTAGTTTACGGTAATATTTGAAAGTTTTTTCAGCGAAATACACAGTTTAAAGAACGTCCTTAAACGGTGTAAAAATATACCTTGAATTTCTTAGAATGAAAATTAATTCAATTTCTTACCCAATATATATATTGATTGCCTTCGAATTTACAGATCTGAAGACCTACAGTACAAAGCCGCCATCGACGGTGCCATTGCTTACAGAAGCTTGGACAAGGTTTACGGTCAGGCGTTTTCCCAATGGCTCCGTGGCGAAGACGGCTGTGAGGTGCCGCACAGCTCGATCGCATCCCTCCTGCGTGCGTTCGTTCCGCGGTCTCAGGGTGTGCCGACGGCCACCCAAAAACAAATTTGTTGGTACCTCGAACATGGGGGGACGGTCTTCGACACGGGACGTCTGGACCAGTCAGATGTGGCGCAAGTGCTCAGGGTCCACACCCTTCTGAACCTGTAAGTGAAACGAAATATTTTTCCATGTTTGCACTGGACGTATAGCCAAAACTACTTTAGATTGCAAAATGGATAGTTTCGGTATCGATTCTACAACTTTAACAAATTCTTGGCTGAAACTAAATTAATTATATATAGTTTATAAAACGCTGTGACTTATGTTCATTTTCGATGGATTTGCAGGTGTCCAGACTACCGTTTCGATTTTCGGGCCATTCCACCGGGGTTCATCATCTACCCCCTGCCCAGGGTCGTCGCTCCCATGTTGGAGTTGAGCGAGGAGTTGCGGGCAGACACCACTGTCTGGACGTTGGACAATTATGTGGTCAACCAGACCTTCGGGGCAATTGCCTTCACGGAAGTAAGGGAAACACGTGTTTTCCTGAACACCAGCGTTCCGTTCGTTGACCGAGCGCAACTTTTCCGGTTGCGCCCGGGCACGAAAGTGATACCCCCTCTGAAAAGGGGGAAGGAGCAGGCGCCTAAAACGCGGGTCAGGGGGAAAAAGGGTTTGCCTTTACAAAAAAAGAGGAAGGCCAACCCTTTCCCCCTGAAGACGAATCCGTCAAAGAAGAAACCGCGGCCGATCATCACCTCCTCTTCTGACGAGGAGGTAATTTTCGTGCCGCGATTTCCGCCTCAAAGGCGAACGGATTCGTCCCCCCAACTATCAACCTCGGGGCTCGCGCGACCCTCAGTCCGATTCACCACACCCGGAGGTCGAAAACCCACAGAAGGGGTTTCTTCCTCCGAGGAGTCGGATACCGGGGGATCGCACATGGGGAGTGACTCGGAAGCTTCGTCTCCGGCCGCGCCCAGCATCCCTGGTGGTAGTGGCACCGGCAAAACCGGTCCTGCCGCCAGGGACCTGGAAACCGGGGGCGCGACTGCTCTTTCGCCCACTACCCCGATGGCTTTGGTTTCCGAAGTCTCCCGTGAAGCTGACACCGGCGAAACCGGTCAAGCCCCGGGTCAAGACCAGGTCGTATTCCCGGCCGCGCCCAACACCGCCGAAGGTAGCGACACCGGTGCAACCGGTCCTACCATCGGCGGGTTGGAAACCGAGAATGCGACCTCGTCTCTCCCCGAAAACCCACCGTCTCCGGCCGCGCCCAATGTCTCCGGGAATCGCATCACCGGTGAAACCGGATCGTCTCTCGGAGAATTTGAAACCGGAGAGGGTAATTCGCAGCTCTCCCCGTCGTGCATCGCCCCGGAAGCGCCCAATCCTGCCGATGGTAATGGCACCGGTGAAACCGGTCTTACCATCGGCGAATTGGAAACCGGGGACATGGGGGGAACCACCTCAAGCGGTTCCTTGTCCTGGCCCGGCGCCAATATCGCCGGTGATGCTGGCACCGGTGAAACCGGTCGCATCACCGGCGTTTTGGAAAGCCAGGACGTCGGCGGGGCGAGCTTCGAATCGTTTTCTCCTTCAGATTCTGTGGCAGAGGGGGTTTCGATCGACGATAACCGGCAGTCCACGCTCGTTCCCGGATTCATTCCTTCCCCCCGCTTCACGGCGGCTCGAGCTTCTTTTCGGGCCGAAGCCATTCCTCGAGTGTTGTTCCCCGTGGAACAACCACCCGAGGTGGCCAAGGCTCGTGAAGAGCTCCCGCCGCCGGAGGTGGGTGCGGTGTCTGACCGCCCGAAGCCAGATCCGAAAAAGTGGCCTTCGGTCAAATTTTCGGAACTGGCTGCTGATCATTTGGTGGTCGCGAAATTTTCCAGCTACCCCTGGTGGCCTTGTCGGGTGCTCAGCACCCATGGGAAGGGTTGGGTAATGGTTCGAACCTTTTCCTCGGGCGGGTCCGGCAATTTGGAAACAACCCGATCGGGCAATATCCGGAGGTTGGATATAGCTTCGTTCCGCGCCTACCTGATTAAGAACGCAGGTGGGCGTTATTACGACGAGTTGGCCGAGATCCTCGGGTCCGGGCAACTCGGTTGAATGACGCCGGCCGGGACGAATCTATGTCCGATAAACGGAAATTCCAGCCCAATGATGCCCAATGCTGAGCCCTTTCTATAATTTACTATTTTATTGGTCCACTAGTCATAGCGGAATCAATTTGGTCGTGAATCATAAGAAGTTCTCAGCAATTGGGTATCACCGGGTAAATGAGGATTCTGCCCTGCAACAAAATCTGCAAGTTAAATTCCATTTCCATATAATATTTCATGATATAGTTTACTTGCTAAATTTCAACATTGATAAAAACATACAATAGCTAAATATCGAAGTGCCATCATCGAGAATGACTTTGTAACAACACTACCCTTCATTTGCCTGTGAGAAACTTTTCAAAATTTGAATTCCTTAACTTCTTTCAAATTCACAGAAACCATGTACAACTTAGCTAACATTTCTATCCACCCCATTCAAAATTTTAAATATTTAATATACTTTAACCTCTCTTTCATTAATTATTCCACATAAACAACACAGTATATACTACATGTACATACAATTCCCTATTGACTCAATTCAACATACATTTCAAATCAATGCCAATACTTGTTGCGGGGCAGAATCTTATGGTAATTGCCGGATAACTGATCTGTCGACATGCACATCCTATTTTTTTCAACCTCGAGAAACTTATTTTTTTTAATCATTGGGAAACACTTTTTATTTTAAATATTCTAGTTTAAAATAATTACAGTCTTTTTAATATTTCCTTCGTAGAGTATTAAGTCAGTTTATTATTGGTAAATTTCCATTTACCTCCAGTCACACGCAGAGATGAAATTGAAACATTGATATATACTTTTCAAACTATATGAAAACAAAATTATCTTTGGCATATAAAACTACACCAAAATTCTCGATAACGGTAATTTTCCTTCATTTAACTTCTGTCAACTGCATGTTATTGAATCTGATGTGCTTGTCGTCGGATCAAGCGGGTGGACTGTTCGGTTTTTTATTACTTAACTTGTTTTTTTCTAAATTATTTTCACTTGAACAACCATTGATTTTGAAATTTAAAGTATTAAAGTTCCTTTCTTTTGGATATAATTCGTCCGTCGTCCATACAGCTGTTGGGCGGAAATAAAATATCGCTCTATGTTATGAGTAACACCGTCCTGGTTTTCGAGGTACCAACGTTGTTAATTTTAAATTTTCCATTTTTATATTGTTCAAATCTTTTCAATTGTGCGCTAATTTTCATAATGTGTAAAATTTCTGCCATAGTTCCATTTCGGTACATGTTTGTTCAAAATTCTCCAACTCAAACTGAAATTACACCATAGTTTGCTAGACAAGTGGTATTTACAAATTCAACATTAGAAATTAACGCACAATTGATATTTTCTGTAATTCTGTCTTCTACCGAATGGAATGTTTAAGATGAAAAACACCGACCATCAGATTTTTTATAAGGTTTTCAGACCTTCAGGTTTTTTCAAATTTAGGTTTTTAAATCTCGAACTTCGGCTATGGAAATATCAATATGCATAGTATTGTTAATTATTCCGTATTTATGTTTTCAATTTATTTCAAGCGGTCTCACATTCAAAATGTTTTTCAATTTCCAGAATAAAATTCAGAGAAAAATGATACATTAATAATCTATTATCTTTCCTCTTTAACAAAATTTAATGGTCGGTGGGAATTGGTTAATTTCACAAATTGTTTGGTTACATATCAATGAAAAATATTATAAAAACATGCTATACGGTTAGATTTATTTTACTATAAAATTGTCGTCTAATTTACAATACAAAGTGTACAGTTCTTAATAGTTTAAATTCAAAGGAAATTACAATTATACTTAACTAAACATATCACTAAATTTAATGGAACATTGTTTTTTGTATTCCTCCAAAAACCATCTTATGTAAAAATTATTTACAAAAACAATTGTCGAAGGTGTCAATTCTTGTTCGAGATTTAATACATCTTTTTTAGACCATTACGGTAAAATAAAACAAAAAAATTTAGCACGACGGTGAAGTGAGTTTACGAGAAACGTGGGTTACGTTTATTTTTATTCTTTTGAAATTTACATTCTTGTTTTCTATAGAAAGTCCCAGCTGACAACTCATTAGGTGTTTGAATTGGTTGATACTGCTATTGTGAATACAAAACTTCACGGACCGGTACTTTGCTTGTTAAAACAACGCCCAATCAGGTCCAAACATCTATGATGATGGACGAATTGTTTAATGGCATAAATTGCCAGACATTGATAATGTTTTTTTTGGGTCGTACCGTGCTTCGCTTGAAAAACGCAACCAACTACAGTATTTTACACCATTCCTTTTTTCATTGGAAAAATACCCACAACTCCCACCAGCGAAGGGCAGTAGAAAACATGAAATAATTGAATTAATTTAAATAAGGAAATCCTCGCTCTCGGTAACTCCAAACCACCGTCATGAAGAATAATTTCCACAACCAATTCAGTCTAATTTTAACTTGAAACTTATGCCATGTTGTTTTAAAGTTCAATTTTAGCATCTATACTTTATGAAAAGGTGTTCTATCCAAATATTCGCGCCGCTGGTTAAAGAAATTGTAACTGTGAAGAGTTGCGTGCAAAGTAGGCCCACTAATGGGATTGTACAAAGCAGCAAAACGACTAGCAATGTCTCGTCTCCGACGAGGCAAGTATTCGATGCCAAGATTGAACTCCAAAACCTCATGGCATAGGTGATCACTGACACCATTACAGAAACAAAAGTTGACGACCAACATTCTATTATAACTATATAGACGAGGGTCGAGGAAAGCACGAGTAATGAATTGTGGCCAAAGATAAGTACATCCCACAATGTCTTGTAGTCGCATCCACGGGTCGGCCATAAGTTGACTCAAATAGCGTTCGGATTCCTCCTTTCTAATATCCGCCGCGATATCAGCCAAATCATCATCGCCAAATTGGAACACTGATATAAAGAATATACAATTCTCGTGCCTTCCTCGAACCCACTCTTCCTCGTCTATATCAGCCACACAAGCGGCGAAATCATCGTCAGTGATTGCGGTTGCTAATGAGAAAGATTAGTTTAAGAGAATCATTTGTAACGGCGTTAATATATTATATATAATAAAATACGAATTTTCTTTTAAACATGTCGTTTCTTGTGTTATCGAAAGAACCTAGTTCATTATTATTCTAACATACGTCTATATCTTATGAAATGACCACCTTCTTCGCAACGCTACGGTAGACACGGTAAGTACGAACTATTATATGTTCTCTGAATAATCATCTTACAAATAATCTAACTTTCGGCTATTTTCTTTTCGTTCCAAAACCTTAAATTACAATTGAATTACATATACTTCTTTCTAGTTCTTATGGCAAATATGAATTATTGGGGATAACACATGCTTGGATGATGAGATAAGTCATTATCGAATCTCAACACATGCCGATTCTTAACTGGCTCACAGAACAGTTCAAGGTTTTTTACTCGTGGCCCTCACGGTAGGGCGAATGTTTTTTACTTTAACATCGCCGAAACTATATTAACTTTTTAAAATTAATTTTCGATAATAAATTGGGGTTTATGAAATATTTTTCTTCTATTCATTTCGACTATGTTCGAATAGCGATTAATTCTCAACGATGGATATCCCTTCCACCAATTCCCCACGTTTTTTGCTAATAACTAACAGATCGTCGTTTCTGAGTTCTTGATTTTCATCGCCACTGGCTATTCCTAAAATTCCCTCGGCCAAGAATAAATAATTGCTCAAGTATTCAGTAGCCAAGAGTTTTACTTCTTGTGGGAACGTCGCAGAGAACATCAGAACTTGTCTTGATTCTTTGGGGCTCATGGTTTTGTCGTTCGGCATTTCCTCAATTTTCTGAAAATTATATTCAATTTGAATTCTGGGTTTGTTTGCTCCTCTGTTTTATTGTATTTACCTTACGAAAACCTTGCTCCAACATACAATCAGCCTCATCCAGGACGAACTACCTCACAGACGAGAACATGAACCATTCTCTCTCTACGAAATCGCAGATCCTCCGAGGTGTCGCCACCGTTATAATCAGCCACTTCCGATCCTCGAGGACTAGTGACTCGTGCTGGTTCCACCATACAGAATCAAGTCTATTTTCTAGCCATATGTACAGTTTATTATATTAACCTTGATCTTATTGATTCTCGAATTTCAAATATTCTACTTAATGTAACGTTCTTTTATTCTTATGTTCAAAAGGATTTCAATGATATATGCATTATATAAAAAAACTTGTAAAAATTGCATGTGGATCGTAGAATTCGCTTTGGACGGTTTAAAAATCTTTCAGTATCGGAAAACTTTTTTTCCCCTGCCGCGGACCTGCCTTGAGGTCTCCAGGTCGCTGCCACCACTTTCCGGTGAACAGAGTGCCCGGGAAACCGGAAAATCATGGAATACACCGTTCAAGGATCTTACTTAAATGGTGTAAAAATTTCCCTTGAATATTTTACACCATTTAAGGAACGCCCTTAAACAGTGTATTATGTCGGAAAAACCGCTAAATCTTACCGTGAACTGCCGCGGGTGCCCGAGGATGGTTCCAGGAACTATTTGGATGATTTTCCGAAATTCGGAAAACTTTACGAAATTTTTAACCCACCTTTGTACCAGGAACTGTTTTAGGCAAAATGCATCCTGGCCGCTCGCTTTGTCTTGAGATCAGAAATCAAATGAAAAAGAAGATAAAACTTTACCTTCATTTTGAAATTGAGAATGAAGAAAAAATAGATCTTGAATATGAAAGTAACACTATCAAAAATCTGGAACCCTCAAGTTTTTATGGAACTGACATAAAATTTCAGTCAATTGAAGCAAGAAATCATTTCGAACAATTGAAAAAAATCGAAACAAAAAAAAAATATCGGCAATTTATGGTACAAGAAAACTGTAGAAAATCATGATGAAACTAACATAAAATCAGAAGATATCAAAAGCAAGATTGAACCGATTAGTGTTGTACAATTTTATAGGAACGAATTTGTTGAAAACATCGAAATAACCACAGACTCTTAATATCTAGATCTCATCCAAGAACTATTTGGAAGATTTTCCGAGATTCGAAAAATTTTACGAAATTTTTAACCCACTTTTGTACCAGGAACTTGTACAAATTGCATGGAGTTCGTAGTATCCGCTATGGACGGTTTGAAAATCTTTCAGTATCGGAAAATTTTTTTTTCCCCTTCCATGGACCTGCCTCGAGGTGCCCAGGTCGGTGCCACTACTTCCCGGTGGACAGGGTGCCCGGATAACGATAAAATCATGAAATACACCGTTTAAGGAACGTCTTTAAACGGTGTATTATGCCGGAAAAACCGTTAAATCTTACCGTGAACTGCCGCGGATGCCCGGGGATGGTTCCAGGAACTATTTGGAAGATTTTCTGAGATTCGGAAAATTTTTCGAAATTTTTAACCCAACTTTGTACTAGGAACTATTTCAGGCAAAATGCATTCTGGCCGCTCGCTTTTTCTTGAGATGAAAAATCAAATGAAAAAGAAGATAAAACTTTACCTTCATTTTGAAATTGAGAATGAAGAAAAAAAAGATCTTAAATATGAAAGTAACACAATCAAAAATCTGGAACCCTCAAGTTTTTATAAAACCGACATAAAATTTCAGTCAATTGAAGCAAGAAATCATTTCGAACAATTGAAAAAAATCGAAACAGAAAAAAATATCGGCAATTTACAATGAAAACTGTAGAAAATCATGATGAAACTAACATAAAATCAGAAGATATCAAAAGCAAGATTGAACCGATTAGTTTTGTACAATTTTATGGGAACGAGTTTGTTGAAAACATCGAAAAAACCAAAGACTGTCAATATTTAGATCTCATCAAAGATGAAATGTCTCTCGAAGAAAAAAATGCTCTTCTTCTGAAAAACGAAACCTCCGAACGCCTTGCTCCAGAGAAGCATTTTGTGAATAGTGTAAATATGAAGGAGTGGGAAGAACAAAATAAACAAACAAAAGAACAATTTTTGAAACCACCCAAAATTTAATTTACTTCTGGTTTGCCCAATTATCGTCGCACGTACGAAGAGCCCAGATTAAGAATGAGAAAAGATTTACAGGCGCAATTGAAACTTTGCCATAAATATTTTAATGGGTCAAATAAAATATTAGCTAAAAACAGAATTGTCGGTTACTTCTACGGCTTAACCTATGCCGACCAAGGTAAAGTTTGAAAAGCGATGGACGAATGGAAAAAAAAACTTCAAGATGACTATAACGCACGATCACGGAGACAGAGTCGCAATATGTACCGTGTACTGGAGGAATTCGAAAAAATGTCATAAAAAAAAACGAAAATGATTGACAAAATGAAAATGGTGAAGAAAAAAAAAATCACGAAATTGCCTGATAACATAAAACTTCTGTCATACTGGACAATTTGCAATTATTCATAAAACATATTTTCCCAGTATGGCACAAGTTCAATCTTATCGGCCAATATCATAACATCTATGAATCAATGACTATATTGCCCAATAACATGTAATTATTTTATTACTTTTTACACATGTTGAACATAGATCTCGACGATTTCAAATTCATATCATCCGTATTCGGATTTGGCACTGTTCGTGACGTATTTACATAAATCACTGAATCCTTCTCGTACAAATTGACAGCTGCGGTGTACAACAACTTGTGGGCTCATAACAAAGAAAAAAACCCAGGAAACGTTAAGCAAAGATTTCTCTTTTTTGAAATTTCCACTTTCAAATTGGCACTCTGTTCTCAAGGAACTTCAAGTTTTTAACAAAGATCGGTCAATAATTATGAAAACACATAAAGATATCCTAAATTGCAAGTATGCTTTTACATTCAGCAAATTTTTTCAAAATCCACAGGTAATCATCAATCATATTTCCGCATTCCTTGGCGCAGAGCTCAAATTTGAAAATGATATTCAATTGCCGAAATTCATGCAGAAAATGGTTGATGAACCACAACTGGCTATTGTAATTTCTTTGACTTTAAAGAATGAGTATTAGCATGGAATGACAGCAAATGCATTGAGCTATCAATTCAAAAAAATTGGTTTTTGTGTTCCAGAATCTCTTATCAGACGATTTATTGTTCCAAATAGTAAAATCTTGGCTTTCGATTTGCATAATGAATACTTGATAGTTAGAAAAGCACTGTTCATGAAAATGCTTCAATGGGACTTTGCTAAAGATTGGATGCGTTTGCTTTTGCGCTATGTCTCGATATCGACAAAATTTACATCATTTACTAACACCGACCTTGTTTCTTCCACAAGTTTTTCCAAATTGTGCAAATATATTGACGGCCCTCTTTCCACAATCGAAAAAAAAATCGTGCGATGCGTTTTCGGATAGGATAATTTACAACCGATATGGTATTCCAGAATAGCAAATTCTAAAAAATAAGACACAAAAATCAGTTTTTGTTAAATTTCCGTTCGACTTAGTTTTAGCCTCAATTTCTAAAAAATAAAAAACAAAAATCAGTTTTTGTTAAATTTCCGTTCGACTTTGCTTAGCCTCAATTTCTAAAAAAATAGGACACAAAAATCAGTTTTTGGTAAATTTCCGTTGGACTTAGTTTTGCCTCAATTTCTAAAAAAATAGGACACAAGAATCAGTTTTCGTTGAATTTCCGTTCGACTAAGTTTAGCCTTAATTTCTAAAAAATAAGACACAAAAATCAGTTTTTGTTAAATTTCCGTTCGACTTAGTTTAGCCTCAATTTCTAAAAAATAAGACACAAAAATCTGTTTTCCACCTTTGTGACATACAAGCTTAGTGATACATAATGCTCTGTCTCTTTTCCAGGGGAATACGGCAACGAGAGATTAATCGTAGCCGTGTTCCTTTGAAAAAGAGGTAGAATATTATTCTACAATCTTGTGTCAGTTCCATAGATTTTTTCGTAGCCAAAAACTCTTGCAAAACATTAAAAAAATTATTGTTTTTTCCCGATATTTTCATTTTTTGCAATTTTTTACATTTTTTTCCTTTGAAGCATACAATCTTTGCCGCGTATTGTATCTTCAGTAGCTTAGGATCTTCCTATGAATCCTTGGTTGTCAATATAATGCTTTTTATATGACACACGTAAAAAAGAATGTGCTTCCGATCAGTAACGCGGTTACTTAAAATTTATCTCGGCGTGAAAAATACGAAAAAGAAGTAACTGCTTACTTGTATTGAGTAACGAAACGTTTGAAAAAAGAAATTCTTACTTCTTTTGAGTAATACATTACTTGTTTTGAACCTCCCGTTACTCGATCACAGTAATAAATTACTTCTTTTTTGTATTTTTTACCTTGAGTTCAATTTTAAGCAACTGCGTTACTGATCGGAAGTACTTTCTTTTTCACGTGATCCGTAGGATTCTTCATTTGTCTGTTTATAATATTTTTATTTTTACATACAAATGTTCAGAAAGGTTGATTCGGCTCTTGATTGTTGGCAATGCCAAAATGCCCCTTGCTAGCTTTATAGCAATACCCGAAAGAAAATAGCCTGATGAAAAGATTTTTGGTAAATTTTAGTAATCAACTGTAAAAGTATTGAAAAACCGATAACTTGAAATCACCGTACATTTTTTTGTAGCCAAAACCTCTTTGTAAAACATTAAAAAAATTATTGTTTTTTGCCAATATTTTCATTTTTTGCAATTTTTTACATTTTTTGGTAAATTTCCGTTGGACTTAGTTTGTAATAAAATTGTGATTTACTTTTAATGATAAGTGTAAAATGCGACGCAAAACTTTTAATTTTGAAAAACCAGGGAACTACGACAATACTTATAATAATATAATTTGTTTTTCATATAAAGTGTGAAATACGACGAAAAACTTATGGTTTGTAAAAAACGAGATTGTAAAACCAATTGTCATTGTTGCACAATAAAAATGTTGATGCATTTCAGAAGAAAAAAACAAAACTTTATATTATTTCGATACCTTTCTAATTACCAGGTGTACTCCTAAGTAATTTCCGGTTTTTTCAATGGATGGCGTTCTGTTTTGTACCGCTGTTGGTAACACATACCATATGTCATTTTGTTCAGTCATATCGAGTGCTTGAACTGCGTTGACATTTTTTCGGAAAAATCTTCCAGTAAGTTTTTATTGCGCTTCAAAAATGTCGAATTTTGTACCGAATTTTGAGCATATGCGCCATGCATTGCTTTTCATGTTCAATCAGGGGAAAAAAGGGTCCGAGAGCCACTGTGCGCTTGTGGAAGTTTATGGTGATCGTGCATTAACACTTCGAACATGTGAAACGTGGTTTCGACAGTTCAAAAATGGAGATTTCGACCTGAACGACGCCGCACGCTCCGGCAAGCGAAAATCGTTCGATGACGCCGAATTGCAAGCATTATTAGATGAAGACAACACGCAAACGCAACGACAGCTTGCAGATGCGTTGGGAGTTCAACAGCAAGCAATTTCCAAACGTCTGCGAGCCATGGGAAAAATTCAGAAGTGTGGAAAGTGGGTGCCCCATGAACTGACCGAGAGACAAATGGAGAATCGAAAAGTGACCTGTGAAATGCTGCTTCAACGATACAAAAGAAAGTCTTTCCTGCATCGTATTGTTACTGGTGATGAAAAGTGGATTTTCCTGGAGAACCCTAAGCGCAACAAATCGTGGGTGAGTCCAGGTGAAGCATCGACATCGACGGCACGGCCAAATCGTTACGGTCGGAAGGTCATGCTGTGTGTGTGGTGGGACCAGTCCGGTGTTATATACTTTAAACTGCTGAAACCTGGTGAAACTGTGAATGCCGTTCGCTACAAACAGCAAATGGAAGATTTGAGCCGAGCCATTGTGGAAAACCGACCAGAATATCAACAACGACAGAAGAAGGTGATTTTGCTCCACGACAATGCGCCGTCGCATAAGTCGAAAGTCGTTCGTGACACGCTGGAAAGGCTCAAGTGGGAAGTGCTTGATCATGCGGCTTACTCACCAGACCTGGCGCCATCCGACTACCACCTCTTTGCCTCGTTGGGCCATGCCCTTTTTGAGCAGCGCTTCGACTCGTACGAAAATGTACGAAAATGGCTCACCGAGTGGTTCACCTCCAAAGGCAATGATTTTTACTGGCGTGGTATCCACAATTTACCAGAAAGGTGGGAAAAATGTATAGAAAGCGATGGTAAATACTTTGAATAAAATAAAGTTACGGTTTTTTTGGAATGATGTGTTTTATTTGTAAAAAAAACGGACATTAATAAGGAGTCTACCTGGTACTTGCACTTTCTAAAAAATTCTTCATTGAACTCCCACCCACAATTTGTCTTAATAAAATCATCAAACGAGCATCAAATTTCGAACAGTACTTCAAAGTACCCCGGCATTTTCGCTCAAAAAGGATCGACAGAATTTGATAATCCAAAAACCTTGACCATGGTCCAGGGGAAGGCGTCCTGTAACCAGTATAACAAATTGCAGCACGATTTCACCCTTCGATGGTTAATTATTATGATTTAACGTTGATTATTAATCCCCTCTGCTTGAATCTGGGTATCTGCCCTTTAAAAATCTTCCAGTGTAGGAAAATTTTTTTTCCTCCTCTCCCGCGGACCTCCCTCGAGGTCCACAGGTCGGTGCCACTACTTCTCGGTGGACAGGGTGCCCGGGAAACGAAAAAATCATGAAATACACCGTTTAAGGAACCCCCTTAAACGGTGGATTATGCCGGAAAAACCGTTAAATCTTACCGTGAATTGCCGCGGATGCCCCGGGATGGTTCCAGGAACTATTTGGAAGATTTTCCGAGATTCGGGAATATTTAGGAAATTTTGAACCCACCTTTGTACCAGGAACTTGTACAAATTGCATGGAGTTCGTAGTATCCGCTATGGACGGTTTGAAAATCTTTCAGTATCGGAAAATTTTTTTTTCCCCCTCCCGCGGACCTCCCTCGAGGTCCACAGGTCGGTGCCACTACTTCCCGGTGGACAGGGTGCTCGGGAAACTGGAAAATTATGAAATACACCGTTCAAGGAACGTCCTTAAACGGTGTTATTCGTCCAAAAACTGTTAAATATTATCGTGAGCTACCCCGGGTGCCTAGGGGTGGTTCCAGGAACCATCCCGAAGATTTTTCGAGATTCGGAAAATTTTCCGGAATTTTAACCTACTTCCCAACCGGGAACTTGTAAGAATTGCTGGGACTTAGTATAATCTCGTTTGAATGGTTATAGAATTTTCCGGTATCGGAAAATCTTTTTTTATATCCTTCCGAGGACCTGCCTCGAGGTCCCCAGGTCAGTGCCACCACTTCCCGGTGAACAGGGTGCCCAGGAAACGGGAAAATCATGAAATACACCGTTTAAGGAACCCCCTCAAACGGTGTATTATGCCGGAAAAACTGTTAAATATTGCCGTGCGCTACCGCGAGTGCCTGGAGGTGGTCCCAGGAACCATCCTGAAGATTTTCCTAGATTCCGAAAATTTTCCGGAATTTTGTACCTACCTTCCTGCCGGGAACTTGTAAAAATTGCTAGGAGTTAGTAGAATCTTGTTTGGACGGTTAGAGAATTTTCCAGTATCGGAAAATCTTATTTTATATACTTCCATGGACCTGCCTCGAGGTGCCCAGGTCGGTGACACTACTTCCCGGTGGACAGGGTGTCCGGGAAACGGGAAAATCATGAAATACACCGTTTAAGGACCTTCCTTTAGGTTTCAGTACAGCGCCTTACGTTTTCACTAAGATCATGAAACCCTCAAACTTTTGATTCCGCTCTGTTGTATACAAATTGTATATGGATATAAACGATCTTTTCAGAGCCAATGTGTAGGTAAAAAAAAAAATTTCTTATTTCCTCTCAAGTCCACATCGTTTTCTTATCTCATCTTTATTATTCTCCCATTTCCATTTCATCTTCAAGCTTTCAACCGTATTTTCGGTCCTCATCAGGAAGTATAAGTTTCTATATATAATGTAAGTCCTTAATTACAAATCTTCTTTAGAATTTAAAATCAAATTATACTTTCCAATACAGTGTCTTTATTAACTCACCAGTCCCTCCTCTTTAAAGTTCTAGATTCAGAACTGTCCAATTTCAATTGTCCATTAATAGTATTTTCCATCACCACATGACAAAAATGGAAAATATTATCAATACTAGATGTGGTGATGGAAAATACTATTAATGGACAATTGAAATTGGACAATTCTGAATATAGAACTTTAAAGAGGAGGGATTGGTGAGTTAATAAAGACACTGTATTGGAAAGTATAATTTGATTTTAAATTCTAAAGAAGATTTGTAATTAAGGACTTACATTATATATAGAAACTTATACTTCCTGATGAGGACCGAAAATACGGTTGAAAGTTTGAAGATGAAATGGAAATGGGAGAATAATAAAGATGAGATAAGAAAACGATGTGGACTTGAGAGGAAATAAGAAATTTTTTTTTTTACCTACACATTGGCTCTGAAAAGATCGTTTATATCCATATACAATCATGAAACCCGTCATCTCGCACTTCCGCTGCCGGGGGTTGACAATTGTAATTTACATTGACGACATTTTGTTTATTGATGAGACATCTCAATCTTATATTATACATTTAGATATGGCGATAAAACTTTTCACAGAATTAGGTTTTTTGTTGAACTCCAAAAAGTGTCAGTAGTACCAGGGAAAAGATGTCAAGTATTGGGCTGCATTTACGACTCTACAGAAATGTTAATTGAACTCCCGGAAAGTAAAAGAAGGAAAGTCGTTGAATTAGTTACAAGTTTTCATGGGGGAAAAAATTACAGAATCCGGAGATTCGCTGAAATGTTAGGTTTCCTGGTATCGTGTTGCCCTGCAGTTAAATATGGAACAGTTTATACGAAGGATTGTGAGCGTTTGAAATTTAAAGCCTTAATCGAAGAAGGAGAGGAGAATTTTGAAAATTACAACGGGAAATTGACAATAAATGAACAGGTCCTTACAGAGCTTAACTGGTGGAAAAAAATTGGGGCAAAAAGCAATAATCCAATTAGATGTTCTTCCTATTATCTGACAATCTTTTCTGATGCATCCGAATCAGGGTGGGGAGTAGCTTGTGGGAATGAATCAGTCCGCGGGTTCTGGAAAGAACAGGAGAAAAATAATAGTATAAATTTTTTAGAACTTTAGGCTGCCTTTTTTGGTTTAAAATTCTTTGCATCCGAATTAAAGAGATGCGAGATTTTATTGAGGATTGATAACACTACGGCTATTTCCTACATAAATAGTATGGGGGGTGTACAGATAGAAAATCTCAGCTTGCTGGCTAAGGAGATTTGGATGTGGTGTGAAGAAAGGGACATTTGGGTGTTCGCTTCATACATACCGTCTAAGGAGAACTGCAGGGCCGACGCGGAATCAAGAAACCTTGATACGAACACGGAGTTTGAAATGACACAGGAGGGGTTTCAGATGATTTATCGGAAGTTCGGGAAACCAGATATTGATCTGTTTGCGACACGAAAGAATTCAAAATGCAGGTTATACGCGTCGTGGAAGATTGACCCCCACTCAATGACTATCGATGCATTCACGATTCCGTGGAAAGACTTTTACTTCTACGCCTTTCCACCTTTTTCATTGGTTCTGAGAACCTTACAGAAAATAAAAAAGGAGGGGGCAAGGGGAATTATGGTTGTTCCAGAATGGCCGTCACAACCATGGTTCCCTTTGTTCCAAATGATGCTGGTTTCTGAGCCGATTTACCTAGAGGCAGAATTTTACATTTCATTTCCTGTGAATAGGGAACAGACCAAATTCTGGAGAGACCTAATCCTGGTGGCAGGAGTTTTGTCGGGCTGAGCTGTGAAAGGAAAGGAATTCCGGGCGTGTCCAGAGACATCATCCTCTCCTCACTGACAGAGTCGTCTTGGAAGCAGTACGACTCTGGTCTCAAAAAGTGGTGGCTTTTCTGCGGAGAAAGGAATATGGACCCTCATTCACCCGATGTGACCGGAACACTACTTTTCCTGACACAGGAATTCAACAAGGGCGCATCATACGGAAGCCTCAACTCTCACAGGTCAGCCATTGCCTTGATCTCTGGGCCAGAATCGGCTCAGGATTACAGGATCAGGAGGTTTTTAAAGGGTTTGGTAAAAGCGAGACCAAGTAATCCCAGGTACAGTTCGACCTGGGATCCCAAGATTGTACTTGATTTCTATCGAAGATTTCCAAACAATTCACAGCTCTCTGTTAAAGATTTGTCATGTAAGCTTGCGATAATGTTAACCCTAATTACGGGTCACAGATTACAAACTTTCTCGTTAATCGAAATTAATAATATCAGGGAAAGGGACGATTTAATTGAGATAAAGATTCCAGCGAGAGTTAAAACTTCTGGGCTAAATAGAGAACAACCCATGTCGATTCTTCCATACTTCGAACATGAGAATAAGCTTTGCGTAGCGTCAGCATTGAAGAGGTATTTAGAAATGACTCAACCCATTCGAGGGGACATCAAAGAATTGTTTTTGTCACTAAAACGTCCATTCAGACCTATTGGTCCTCAGACTTTGAGCAAATGGATAAAAAAGGTGCTCGTAGATCGTAAGATAGATATAGGAATTTTCTCGGCTTACTCGACTCGTCATGCGTCGACCTCCGCTGCCTAAAGAGAGGGGCTGGATATTTCAGTAATAAAGAGAACTGCGGGGTGGACAGAGCAGTCAAAGACATTTGCCAGATTGTATAATCTTCCTCTGGCTGTAAAAGAGGGTGCTTTCGCTAGGTCGATTTTGGAATTGTAAGGGAACAGTGTAAGACTAAGATATATGATTAAAGAATTGTGTTATGTACGCCTTGGTATTTCCTCTTTTCTGTGGTAAACGATTAATGGCCGTAACAGCTTTGAACATTTACATGTATGTGATCATGAGGAAGAGGAGCACAGTAAAATTAAATGATTAAACGAACTTACCAAGTGAAGTTCAATCATAATTTTACGTGGCTCCTCTTCCGAAGTGATCACTCCCACCCTACAAAGGGCACTTTCACGATAATTACGTGCCCCCACCCTGATTTTGTTACGGCATCTGCTTTGAAAAATGAAAGTACGTGCAGATGTGCGTATGTGTGATGGGCGCGCAGTGGCGTAGTGAGCGCAGGGGCGCAAGAAATTTTTGAACTTTGAAATTTGTGGTAAGTAGCACTGAACAGGAGGACTACATGTATGTGATCACTTCGGAAGAGGAGCCACGAAAAATTATGATTGAACTTCACTTGGTCAGTTCGTTTAATCATTCAATTCGTAATGCATATATTCAATATAGCTCGAAGGTGAATTTCTCGAACGCGGAGAAATGACTTTTTTTACGCGAGCGAACAAGGCCTTAGTTAATATTGATAAAAATTAGGTAGCGACCATACCCCTAAGGAACAACTACGTTTTCTTCAAAAGGTTAGTTCCCCTTATAGATTATCGGACTTTACCAATACATCGTTGAGAAGAAGTTAAATACTTTGATATTTACAACATACTGGGTGTCACAGGGAAGTTGAGCAGCCGGAAAAGTTATCCTCGTTAAATTTAATGACTATTTCCCCTTTTTCATTTTACACAAAACTCAAAATTAAGTAAGATATTGTTATTATAAGTTTAACCGATCAACAACTTTCTGCAAAGAGTGAGGATGAAAATTCCGTATCAAAATTTACCTAAATTTTCTCCATATTTTTATTGATCAAGAAGCAATACGAGTAAGATATACACTATAAATCGGTCCAAAAAACTTTAGTAGCGGCTAGTACATTTCACTATGTGTTGAGAATAGTAAAACAGTTGATGGGAACGCGCTCATATGATGCCATGTATAGCGGATTAGCTTGTTTCAGCGTTGTAAAATTACTACCTCAGCGTAATTCTACCGGCGAACCAATAAGATTGCTTGTCTCAGAAGCGATAAGAGAGTTGCCTATTCCTAGTGTAGAAGAATTACTTTCGATTGTTATTTTACTGTCGTCTCTGAATTTCACTTTTACCGACAGTAAAACTGTATTTCAAATATTGTAAAGTAAGGGATTAGTCGGCGACTTTTCAACGAATATCAATGACAATATAATTTCACCTCACGCAGCAGTATACTTTGAGGTTTTTTTAGGTTATATCTTCCATTCGAGTTGATACGACAGTGTACGAAGGTAAGATGTAATATTTTTTTCAATTTGAAACATTCTTGTTGATTTATTACAGGTTATAACTAAAGTATAAAAAATTGTTACAGCTTGCTGGGATACTGAAATACTTTTTAATTGATACCAATTGTTCATTAGGGACGAAAACGAGGCATTAGTATATGGTAAACACAACCTCTATTATTTTTTTTCACATGGTCTCAGAATAATTTATGTAGATTTATAGTTTAAATTCATTTTTATTTTTTTAAGTGTATAATGTGTAATTTTCAGAAAATTTTTTCACATTTTTAGTTCCAAGTTTTTTTTTCTTTCGTTGTTATATGTATCAAAGAGTGGTGTCACGTCCCAGTGACATACTAATTTACATATAGAAAACCTGTAGGAATATTCTAGAATTGTTCGTAGGAAAGAACATTTTTTTTGTTATCAATGTGAGAATAGTTAAAATATCATCAAGCATTTTATTTTTGTCGTTTTAATTACACGAAGTCATTAGACAGCGCGCTATTGGGAAATCCCAATTGATCGCATCCGGTAGATGTTTTCGACTAGTGCCTTATCTTGTTTTTTAGTGCATCGTGTACATGCCCAAATATGGTCATGTTGTATAAAAAAATCGTAGGGAATCGTGCCTATAAATAATCGCGCATCAAGCATTGTTCTGTCTGTAGAATTCGGGAGTCCTTATAGTAAACTTATAGCGGTAGAATCAAGAACCTTACTGTTGTCGCGTCGTCAAATTCGTTATCGCGAAGAATTGTAATTTAATACCGAGAAATATACGTGTGTTCAGTGAAAATTGAGTATTTCATCATTCATTAACCGGTCCCTGCATAGTAGCGTCTCGAACTCACAACTTGAAACGTTACATGGGTGGCAGCGGTAACGCTACTGCAAACTCGGTTTGTGAATTTTGAAAATTTTTACGAAAATAAATAAGTAAAAAGAAAAAAAAAAAAAAAAAACGTCGCGCTCGCGCATCGGAGATCTCAAGTCTACAGAATGGGGAAAGAACTCGTTTCCGCGGCAGTCGTGATGACGTATGTATTCTGCTGTTTTAATAATATAAAAGAAAAAAAATTTTTCTATTTTTGAGAAGTGTGCTCGCTACCTTCGTTGACATTTCGCAAAATTTCTGATTAGTACGCGTTAAGTACTGAAAAGTACTCGTGGAAATTCAGAAATATTATAAATACATTACGTCGCGAAAAGCTTCGGAACTCGGATCATCAAACTTTTGCGTAGAGGAAAAATAGCCATCGAGAAGGCGAACCCCAACGAAACTGCCAGAAAGGTTAGACTTGATTAACTGGAAAAGACGGCCACAAGGAAATTCATTTTGGGTCTTAAACCAGAAATCGAACTACGCGTCACGAGTTACAATCCGAGAAATCTAGCCGAAGCTATTGGAGCAGCGAGACAATGTGAAAAGCGATGGTACCAGACTCGGTCTCTCGAAGATTCTCGGCAACGAAACAGAAAATTGTACCATCTCAATGATAGAAACACGTTCTACTGCGATTTCTGCAAAAGAATGGGGACCCACACATCGGAAACATGCAAAATGCGTAGACTACCTGTAAACTTAGGACAGACAAGCGAAAATAGACACGATGATAACATAAACTAGCAAAACTATAAACGCCAAAACACTCAAAATGGTCGAGAAAACCAAAACTTCCAAGGAAATCCAAGAAACCGGGGTTATGACCAACAACAACGGAATTACAACGCGCGAAACAACGATTTTCCGAGACGCAATCAGGACTTTAGAGGAAACAACTACCAAGAGAGAAACAGCTACCAGAGCAATTTTCAAAATCAATACGGATCGAAGCCGCGAAACAATTGGACCCCAAACACGAATGTACAGGAATTCAACTTGCGAAACAACGACCCTATGAGCCACAACAACTTCAAAAGCAATGGAAACTGGAATCAAAATCCACAATAAGGCCAAAAATGGGGGCGAAACGGTACGTACAACAAACACAGTAACACCAACTCCAACCAGCAAGACTCAAACAGTCGGGAGGATTTAAACTCCAGGCTGATGCGGATGAGTGGTACCCTCCCACATCAGCAACCAGGTACCAACAAGAACGCAACAGTGAACAGCATCACGGTCGAGGAACAATAAAAATCGCTGATGGCCGAATTTCTCAATCTCCAACAGTCAATTTAAGCACAGAAGAATTATTACATCACTAGAGAATCGGTCAGAACATTGGGGCAGGTAAAACTAACACTGCATGGTCACACACAGAACTTCCAAGTCGTCGATGCAGATTTCTCTATAAGAAGCGACGGTATGCTGGGTTCCATTTTTTTTGAAAATACAGGAGCGGTTATTTCTTATGCGGACAAAGCAATTGTTTTTGGAAAAGAAGAAGTGGTTTTCAACGAGGACATTGTAACACTCCCTTCAAGGTCGCGCCAGCTAATGTACATTCGAGTGGTGAACAAAGACATCGAATACGGCTATGTTCCAAAATTAGGCACGGCACCAAACGTTTACCTGGGAAAAGCACTAGTGACCAACAAAAACGGTATCGCTTATCTCTACGTCATCAACGCGAATGAAGAAGAAGTACGAGTAAAAAGGCCAACTATCGAACTGTGGGAAGTCGAACTATATTACCTATCGACCAGCAGAAAAACTTGCATACAACCCAAGATAACGACGTTCAAATTCTAAGAGTAACTGCAGAAGAATATACGAAGGAAAGATACGGCAAAATAATGGAGAAAATAGACATCGAGAATCTGAACCCCGAGGAAAAACAGCACGTCCAAGAACTTGTAAGAGATTATCAAGACAATTTCCATTTGGAATGCGAAATACTGGATCACACCGACACCGTGTACCATAGGATAGAAACGATAGATGAAACTCCCGTGAAGGCTAAATATCAATACCGTTTTGCACCAACACAGCGAGAAGAGATCAACAAACAGGTCAACGAGATGCTGAAAAATGGTATCATCGAACCCTCACAAAGTCCATATTCGTCACCAGTATGGATAGTGCCCAAAAAACCGGGTCCAGATGGAGAAAAACGGTACAGAATGGTAATTGATTTCCGACAGCTGAACTTGTAAATAGTAAGCGACAATTTTCTACTGGAAAATATAGCTTCCTTGTTGGACTGTTTGAGAGACGCAAAATACTTCAGCACTTTCGACCTGGCATCCGGATTCCATCAGATTCCACTCCACCCGGAAACCAGGCATAAGACGGCATTCGCAACAATGAATGGGCTTTATGAATTCAATAGACTACCGTTTGGCCTAAAAACAAGCCAGGCATGCTTCTCAAGGATGATGAACAACGTACTCGCGGGAATGACGTATGTGGAATGCCTTGTATACCTAGACGATATAATCATTTTTGCAAAAGATTTGGAGGAACATGGAAAAAGATTTGAAAGATTGATGCACAGATTGAGAAATGCGAACTTGGTACTACAACCCGAAAAATGCCAATTTTTAAAGAAAGACGTTGTATGTTTAGGCCATCACATTTCACGAAACTCCGTCAAACCAGACGAACGAAAACTGGAAGCGTTAAAAAACTACCCTCGACCAAGTGATCCGAAGAAAATAAAATCATTCTTAGGACTCGTACTATACTTCAGAAAATTTGTAAAGAATTTTGCAAAGATCGCCCAACCTCTGAACCAACTACTGAAAAAGGATGCAAAATTCAAATGGGAAAAACATCATCAAGAAGCATTCGACACACTGAGGAATAAGCTACTGGAGGAACCCATTTTGCAACTACCAGATTTTAAAAAGCCATTCTTAATCAGCTGCGATGCATCAGACTACGCTATCGGATGCATGCTATCTCAGCGAGAGATAGGCAAAAACATGCCAATCGCTTACGCATCAAGAACATTGAATTCTGCTGAAGTCAACTACTCGACTACAGAAAAAGAAGCTTTAGCACTTGTCTACGCAGTAGAGCAGTTCCGACCTTACATCTTTGGACAAAAATTCACCTTGCTTTCAGACCACTGCCCACTCAGTCACCTGACATGAACGAAAAAGCCCGCTGCAAGATTAATGAGATGGCGCATTCAGTTAGAAGAATATGACTACGAGATCGCATATCGCTCCGGGGCAAGCAACGTTGTGGCAGACGCACTTTCAAGAAATCCGACTGACCAAAAGGGAAAACCAGAAAGCGAAGACCAAGTTTTCCTAGCATAAGCTCAAAAACGACACCGAGATAGAAATACAACGGATAGTGAAATGTCAGAAAGAAAGAAAGTAGAAAAGAGAGAACAAGAAGAAAACACAGAAAATAATCATAAAGAAGAAAATAAAAAACCTGGAAACGAAGAAAAACAGAAAAACGTCGTAAAATTTCATAAAAATGTGGTTAAAACAACAAACCCTGAAGGCATTATCCAAGAAAAACGGCTACTCGACGAAGCAAAGAAGAAGAAGGTGAAAAAGAAATATTGGTATTACAAGGCGGACAACGAAAATGACGGCACAGACCAAGAAAACGAAAAAACATCTTGGGAATACAATACAAACGATGAAAAACAAGAAGCAACTGTAGTAAGAAAATCTAGAAAGAAAAAAGAAAAGAAACAACGTTGGACCTATGAATCAGTGGAATCGGAGGACACTGATAGTGAGGACAAAGAAAACCGAGAGAAGTTCAGAACACGAAGTCAGCTTAGAAAATACTTGAAAAATAAAGATGATCAAGGTGAAATAAATGAAAGTATCATCAAGAGCGGCATAGAAAACACTGAGGGCAAAAATGGTAACCAAAATGAAAACGAAAATAATGAATATATAAAAGAAAATAGTATGCTTAAAAATGAAAACAATAAAAACGATGATAGTATGAAAATTAATGATGAAATCGACGACCTTGATACTACTGACGCATTGTCCGAAATAATTTTCTTCTCTGATAACTCTTTGGTAGTTAAACCCTCGCAAAATTTGAATAAAAGAAAAACGTATGAAAATAAAGATGCGTTACATGGCAACAAGAGAAAAATAAAGTTTACTAGCAGCTCTGATTCGGGAAAAACTCAGAACGGAATGCGACCCAAGCGAAAAGGTAGAAAACAAGAGAACTTACAAGAAACTGAAGATGAGAATACTGGGAGTGATAGGAATGCATAGGACAATAACGAAGAAATCGAGAACGAGTTTGAAAATGAAAATGTCGAACCTAAAAATACTCCCAATACCTTTTCAACCCAGGATATTGAAAATAGAAATGATCAAGAAGAAAGTAATCATAACAAAAAAGAAAATAGTTTAGTCAAACAAGACAGAACAAACATGGATGTAGACACAAGAGAAAATATAAGTAATAACACCGAGGACAAGTTAAATCTAAAAGAAAACATAGGAAATACGAACGAAAAATCGAATCCAACAATGGAAGATATGAATGAAGACGTTACTATCAGAAACAACGAAAACAAAAGAGTAGGAAATATAATAAAACTCGGATGGCGACAAGATCTTCCAGTAGGTTCTGGGGTGTGCAATTTATGAAACACATGTTACTTAAATAGCACCCTTCAAGCGCTATTTCACATCTCAGTTTTTACCAGTTGGTTACTAGATTACGGGAAGTGCATTAAGAAAAAACCAAGCTGACAAACGAATACTTTATCTGCACCATGGCAGAAACACTACATGAATGTCATGGAAAAACCGGCGAGACAATTAGACCAACAGCGATTTATAATAACCTTACAAAAATCTGGCCAAGCATCATTCCAGGGGAACAAGAAGACGCGCACGAAATTTTGTGCAAAATTTTTGAGACGGTAAAAAATACATGCAAAACAATCCACCACATAGGAATAAACACTGATATCATCACCGAAATTTTTTCCATGCAAATTGAAACGGAAGTGACATGTAAAGTCTGCAACGCAAAATCAATCTCCAATACAACTACAGATTAACTCCAATTATCGATAACAGAGGCCGTATCATTTAGTGAAAGTATAACAACTTATTTTGGTTTAGAAGAAAGAGATGAAAAGGACTATTTCTGTGGAAACTACAAAAACAAAGTAGAATCGGCGATCAAACATACACTGGTAAAATCTCCCAACGTTTTATGTCTCACACTAAACAGATTTGACAACGAAGGCAACAAAATTGAAAAATATGTTAAATTTGACTCGAATATAGTCATGGAGAATAAACATTTTTTATGTTGGTATCAGCTATAGTTCACAAAGAAAGTACAATAGATTCCGGACACTACGTAACAATTGCACGAACAGGACCAATAAAATACTACACATTCAACGATGAAGTCGTTACGAGGAATAACCCGAAAGTATTCAACACATCCCTAGTCTACATACTGTTTTATCAATTCAACCCAGGGATAAATTCTACAAAAAAACACAGTACACAAACAACCTCAAGGGAACACAGAGGCTGCTGAAGTGCGAGAAGGACGCATAGAACAGAAAAAAGCCCTGTGTCCCCTTAAGAAAAAAGCCAGCAATAATCGAGGACGAAGAAACAACTGGAGAATTCGTAACGTCTAGAAAAAATGCAGTCGACGAAGAAACCAACATAGTGTACTTGAGGACAACAGACAGCGCACTGACAAAGAATATGCTAAGATTGTTGGAAGAACACAGAATGATTAAAACAACAGAAAAGGTACATAATGTCGGAGAGATCTTGAAAACCAAACACGGAGATCTGTTTTCACTTGGTATGGTCATAAAACAAACAGAAGAAGAACAACCGTTCAATGGAAATTTTGGATTTATATTGCAAACCCTCAAGAACATGGTCAAGAAACTGGAGATCTAAAAATTCGCTATCAATTTGGATACAGAAATAATGAGCACAGCAAATTGGGAACAATTTATGGATAAATTGAGAATGACTTTCCACGATCAACCAGTCAAAATTATATACTGCAGTTTGAGCATACAAGTGCCACCATTAGAAAAACGACAGCAAATAATAAAAGAAATACAATACACGGCGGTTTTCATGGCCACAAGGGAATGACCAAGACATATGACAGACTGGCATCAGAATTTTACTGGGCTGGAATGAAAGGCCAAGTTGAGGATCACGTAAGATCATGCGAAGACTGTCAGAAAAAGAAATTAACGAGAGTCAAAACAAAAATGCCAATGGTATTAACAGAAGGACGGAAAGACAGCTTCGAGAGGTTAGCAATCGACATCTATGGCCCAATCACACCACCACATCAGCCTCAGTTAAAACCACAATACATCCTCACAGATATTTGCATGTTAACAAAGTACAGCTTCGCCATTCCGGTACCAAGAATAGACAGCAAAACCATTGCCACCGCTCTTTTTGAAAAAATATTTTGCCAAGTGGGAGCACTAAAGTACATAATTTCGGATAATGCAAAATACTTCACTAGCGAAATAAATACAGAACTGACAAAACTTTTTGGAATCGAACAAATTTTCTGTTCAATATATTATGCCCATGGAAATGCTTCCCTAGAAAGAAGCCACGCAACCCTAGCAGAGTATTTGAAGTTCTTTATCAGCCGTGAGAAACATTGGAAAAAATATTTGACGTACGCAATGTGGGCTTTCAACACGTCTAAAAGCGAAAGTACGCTGTACACACCATTTGAGCTCGTCTACGGGAAAGAGTGCAGGTCAATTACATCAAGCACACCAGTCAAAGACGCCACAACATATGAGGAATATTTTGAAGAATTATCAGCGCGACTAGATGACCTACGAAAAGATGCTGCAGCCAATTTTTTAGACTCCAAAATAAGAGCAAAACGATATTACGACCGAAAACTCAACATTCAAAAATTTAAAGTAGGCGTTTACGTTTTCGAGCTAAAACCAGTAAGAATTACAAAACTTGACGACGAATACCGAGGACCTTACGAAGTTGTGAGAATAAACACAGAAAAGAATTGTGTAGTTGTAATTGATGAAAAAACAGAACGAACGATCCCTATGGCTAGAGTAAAAAGAGCACATTTCCCAAAAATAGAATTCCCCAAGATTACACTTGAATCAAGAGAACTTACGAACTAATGGTTATCGTAGAATACTGGCGGCGGTGCAAAGCACGGACATACAAAGGATCCAAGACTCTACAGGTCTTTACTTCGAGAGACAAGGGGTTGTTCGCATAGCATCATAAAAATGGAAAATATTGAATCACGTGGAACTACATCATTTTAAGGAGTGGATCACTTCCTTACATGTGTTGCTGTATAAAATGGAAGAACATTGCCAAACAACAGAAAGCTGCAGAGCGAGAAGGTTATTAGAAAACGTTCAAATGAGATTGCTGTCAGCAGATCGGCAATACACGGATACCATGGGCATTATAGTGGGGGAAAACAGGAGGAAACGCGCAATTTCGGGCTTCATCGGGAACTTCTATCGACTGATATACGGCACAGCAACACTAGATGACATAGAAACGATAACGCGATTCCTAGAAACATCAAAAAACGATACAGAGAAATTTTTGGATCTTTTCACCAACCAAACAGGCATTGTGAAAACAAAATTGAGATAACATTCAGAAAAAATTAGTGATATAAAGAATAAAATAAACGTATTCGAAGAAAAATTTAACGCAACAGAACAAGAAGTGGATAGAATCGCCAAAGAACTGGAAACCTCGATGATGGAATCTCTCCTAGAAGCATACGTAACAAGCTACGTAACCGACGTCACTGCCGTAGCTGACGCCATTTTATTCGCAAAAGTAGGTCATATTCACCCGGAATTCCTGTCAGTAGAAAAGTTACTCGAAACATGTGAGAAAATACAGCTGGCAAGTCTAGGCTCAAGACTCCCTACCGAGCTAAATAAATTGGGAATGGCAAAATTAATGGACATCGCAAAAACTTCAATCTTCATAACAAACTCTAGACTAATCAACATCTTAGAATTCAACTTAGTAGAAGTCAAAGAATACAACCTCTACAGAAACCGTATTTTTCCAACAATCTAGGATGCCGCAACCAGGAGATTTGCTTACATAGAGCCAAAATTCGAATTTCTCGCGATGTCAGGAGATTTTATGCTCTATTTTCCACTTACAAGGGAAGGAATAGAAAGGTGTACCCACCTAGACCAAACACTTATCTGCAATAATGTCAATACCATCTTCTCAGTCACTTCAGAATCGAATTGCGAAGTTCAAATAATAGCGAGACCTGGGTTCGGCAATCTTTATCGTTGCCACATAAGAACAGCTATAATCAAAAGTATATACTGGGCACGTTTAAACACACAAAACACCTGGTTATACGCCTGCGCAAGCCAGGAAGGTATAAACATACAATGCCAAGGAAAACCAACTGAACAAATAACACTCGTAGGCCAAGGAATCTTAACATTAGAACCTAAATGCAAGGCAATATCTCTAACAGCAATACTGATAACCTCGGAAGAAGGACCAACAAAAATTGAAACAACAATAGAAAAAAGAAACCAGCTCAACATCAGCAAAATTTTGAATGAAACACTAGAATACCAGGGCTCAAACCTCACGGAGATTATAGAAGAAATCGAAAAAACACATACATACGAAACATCAAAAACGAAGAACATTTATCAAAAGACATAGAACTCACAAAAATAAGCAAAGCGAAGGAATTGCGGCAAAAAGTGGAAAAAGAAAAATTCGTATGGAAGAATAGCTTCACTTGGTCACTCGCCGGCATAATCAGTATTCCAGCAGCAGCCGCAATCATATGGTCATGCGGATCCGGAATTTTTTCTAAAATGGGAAGCATACTTAGCATTCTAAACTTATGCATTAGAAAACATGAAAAACAAAAATACTCGGAAGTATACCAACCAACAACCAAAGAAATGGAAATGACAACATTCTGGCAAACACAGAGGCCACAACCAAACGAAATAAAACCCCAAACCAGACGGAATACAAGATTAACTACTTTCGAACCTATAGTACACGAAAAGAAGAAAAATAAAAACAAACAGGAACAAATTATCGAAAAGGAAACGCCCAAAATAACCGACTCACATATAGCGGAAATAACAAAGCCAACAATGGATTCCCAAATACCTACCAATACAAGGAATATTCAAAGCGAAGACGAAGGAAAAACGACCAGAAGCATCGAAGCACCCACGCGCGTGAGCCAAAGTCGAAAACCGTGGTTTTATTAAAAAAAAAAAAAAAAAAAATAATAACTGAAGCTAAACGAAAATTCAAGTTATGATATCAATTGTAAAGAAAAAGGAATCTTCCAATTTTGCCGAAGTTTGTTTCAAACTACAAAATCTTTAAATAATTACAGTACATACTTTCATTTTCACTATGATACAAGTTTTTTGCAATTTTTTAGGAATGTAATATAACTTTTGTTTTTCAAATTTTGGCCACCAATATTTTTATTTTCATATTTTCTTCGAGTTACCCCTTTACAGTGTAATTCGAATTATGAACGTCTTAGAAAATATCCTACTTCACTCACTCATACACTTTTTTTCTCTTAGAATGGGAGATTATTTTTACGTGTAATAACTTTTTCCAGCTTTTATTTATTTATTAATTTGTAGCAGAGTAACTTGAAGTTGCCATGATCGACTTTTTAATGATCAGATTGTTTTCAATTGATTACCGACCAAGTTTTGAAAAAAAAAAAAAAAATTACTGTGCCTTTGTTAAACTTTTTTTTTCTTTTGTCATGGTTTTCCTTTCTGAAAATGTGATTTTCAGTTTGGTCTTTCAAAATTTGCTCATTGATTTTTTCGCATTTTATAACCTGAAACATATTGATTTATTTTATAATAGTATTTTCTGTGAAACTTAAGCTAAAAATTTTGAAACTTAAAATTTCAATCAAATTAATCTGAAATCTGACAATGCAAACTTTTTTTTTTTTTAATTGCACTCACATAAAATTAGTTAACTCATCTTTAACAACACATAATAGTTAATTTTGCACTTGTTATTGGTGTAATATTTCTAATGTGTTACGTCATAAATGAAGTTTAAATTGGCAACAAGTTTCTATTTATTTATCTGCAAAGAAATCTTTTACACCTACAAAATAGCATACTCTTCATTTTCAGTTTCTTAAAGGTAGAATCTTGGACACCTGTATTGATTCATTTTAGAGCATCTATGTTGTATATATGAGAAAACATATTAAGAATAATTTTAGTCTTGAAGGTATATTATGTGGTTAATTTTTTTATAATGTAAACATAAACACATTACTGTTATTCCTCGTGTCATTTGATGTTTCAGATCTAGGAGAGTGCGGCACACCCTACCCTTTCCTAATTCTGTCTTTTCTATTGGTTAACACTCCATTTTTGTGTTCTTCCTCATTAGACCGATTGTAAGTGATGCTCTTTCAACTATTTATCAGTGAAATTTTGTTGCATTGAGAGCAATCGAACCGTTTCATGACATTTTAAGGGGAGAGCCTCTTATAAATGGCTCGGAAAATCGATTTTTTTTTTTCATTAATCGATGGCATACATATTTAAAAATACGTACGTAAAATTTTAGGCCGAAATTCGAAGAATTACAGGAGACACGAATTTTTTGTCGCGTCATGATATGCCGGAAAGCGGCGCTAATGATAGGTGATCTTGGTTCATTGTGATTTTAGGGCAAGGTTTTGTTTTTCGACATGCGTTCCCGGCCTTTCAGAGAAAAGCAATTAAGACTTAAGAATTTGTAAAATGAAAATGTATTTTCATTGTCCATGTGCCTGAATTTGTATGTGAATATGCAGACATTTCGTTATCGTCCTTTTTTTTGGTCTCGGGGTCAGTATAAATCCGAATTTCGACCAAACTTGACTCGTGTCCGTATAAAAAATGCCTCGCAAAGTTGGAAAAAGGGGAAATTATCGTATTTCGCGACCTCGAAAAAAATACATAATTCCGAAACGTAAAAACTTTGATATCGATAGTGCTGGTCCGAGTACGTCGAAGAAAAAGTTGCGTTCTTCGATCACTAACGACGTGTCCGTTTCCTTGTCGCATTTTTACCGCATTATTTCGTTTGTGAGTGTTTTTGATGCGATTTCCGCAAAAGTGATTTGTCGTGATTGTAAAAAATCGGTACGCTTTGATGAAAGTGGTGGTCGTGGATTCGGGTTCAAAATTGTGCTCGCGTGTTGGTGCGGAAAACAAGAAATTCCATCGTCGCCGTACTTGAACAATGGATTTGAAATTAACAGAAAAATCGTTTTTGTCATGAGGCTTTTGGGTGTCGGAAGAGAAGGTCTGAATTCATTCTGTTGTCTAATGGACATCGGCCTGCAAATGAGTAAAACAGCTTACGACAAAATCGTACAACATATTTACGATGAAAGCAAGGCTGCTTTTTTGTCGTAACTCGCCAAGCTGTGGAGGAAGGAAAGAAAGAAATTTTGAATCGTGGCCTCAACGACAATAACTTGACTGTTTCCAGGGATGGTTCGTGGAAAAAATGCAGTTTTAGTTCTTTGTTTGGTGTTTCAACTTTAATTGCCCATTACACGGGAAAAGTGATTGACTGTGTTGTAAAAAGTGCTTTTTGTATAAACTGTTCTATCAAACGCTCACAATGTGATGATGATGAATTTGATGATTGGTACGAGACTCACGTAGACGAATGCTCATCAAATCACAAAGGCTCAGCGGGGAAAATGGAAGTGGACAGCATCGTAGAAATGTTTCAAGAGTCCGAAGAAAAATTTGGCGTGACCACGTGATGACACGAGTGGACAGAGGCCTCTTCAAATATGTGTCTCTCTCCACGTACGTCTACTATTGTAGCGATTTGTTATGGCGACGTATTCGTTACGTCCTGTCGTCACGCGGGCATGAAGTGCAAGAGTACGAGTCGCTCAACCGTGCACTGCCCCCCCTCGCCGTACGAAAAAATTACATAGGTGATGGAGACTCGAAAACTTTCAAGGCCATAGTCGATGCACAACCATACGGTCCGGATTTTGAAGTGAAAAAAAAAGAGGACATAGGGCACGTTGCAAAGCGAATGGGAAACCGACTTCGGAACGCAAAGAAAAATCATAAATCAGGAGGCAAAGGAAAATTAACAGATGCATTGATAAAAAAGTTGACGACTTACTACGGCCTGGCTATACGACGAAATAGCGACTCAGTTATGAAAATGAAAAGCGCAGTGATGGATACCTACCATCACTATTGTTCCACTTGTTGTAAACCTGAAATTTCCTATGTAATATTTAGGAATATTGCATCAGCCTTTTTGAAGACATTATATTATATTGCGAAACGAAACTGTTATCTATAACGATTCTCTGAATCGACTCGATTGTATCCTAAATCACTTCCTAAATTTGTTTGTTCGTACATGACTATTCTTCTATCCGTTTTTGATTTCAGTTATCGGTACAATGCATATTTCTGTTCACTATTATCAATAGCTGTATAATTTTGATTGGACGACGCATGTCATACGAGCATCGTACCACGCCACTTGTCACGCCTTTTTTTTCTACTACGAAATGTATAAAAGCATTGAGTTCTAAAGCGAATCGGGCCCTTATTGTTCAGACTCTTGTGAAGACTACAAATAAATACGATATTACTATTACAAGTTTCTCTTGGTGAATTTCTCAACCTGTGGATCACAACACACTGATAAAAAACCCCGCCACGAATTGTGCCCTACAGGAGCGGACAGCTGGTGCGAGTGGCGAAAAGCCGAAGCCACGGGAAATACAAGGAACTTCAAGCATTCGTTTCCCCCATTTCATCCTGATGTTCAAAAATATCTACTTCCAATTTACGAATGTTTATCCGAAGATAGTCTAATGCAGAGATGCTTGGGGAATTTTTCGCAAACTTCGAACGAGAGTTTCAATGCACTTATTTGGCGACTGGCACCAAAACACGTACATGCTGGTCATAAAATTATTCAAATCGCCACTTTCATCGCAACCATTGTCTTCAACGATGGATATCATGGAGTCCTCATGATTATGAAAGTACTGGATTTGAAGATTGAGCCAACGTACAAAGCCACTGCTGAGAGACGCGACGAAGACCGGCTCCATCGGGAAGCGCTATCCTCGTCCGCACAATCCCGAGAAGCGCGAATGAACGCGAAAATGAAGAAAATTCAAGAAAATCAGCTCTACGAAGAATCTGAGGGACTACTTTATGAAGCAGGAGTGGCAGAAGAGATTTACAAAACACGTGAGTTGACGAAAATGTGTAAGATTCAGGTGTCAAAACTTTAAAATGCTTTTTCTCAAAACCACGTTTTTTAAACTGGCGTGCACGATAGCCTTAAAACTTCTCAACCGATTCTAATGATTTTTATATCAAATTAAAGTGCGTTAAATTTCCCATGGAATGACGTTCTTCGAATTGTTAAAAAAAATTTTTTTATTTCAATTTTCATCAACAATATAGGAAAAAAAAAACTTATTTTTTACAAAAGTCGTGTTAAAAAAAAAAAAAAATTATTTTTCAGAAAAAAAAACGTCGTTCTATTAAGGGGGTAGTACACTACTTTTTTTTTCAAAAATTCGATTTTTTTTTTTTGCATTTTCTGTTTCCTTATATCTTTAAAATTAATGTAGAAACCTACTTTTACCGCAAAAGGTCTCGGAAGAGGCCCAAAAACTGTAACACCGCACGACGTTCGGGGTGCTTGAAACGCACACCTGGCGCTCGGAGCCAAATCGTTTGTTCTCACGTTGTAATCCGTGACAGTAAATCCGCATCCGTGTGTCGAAAAAAACGTGTTCCAATTAACTATCGTATTTGATATATCTTTGTACGGTTGGTTTAGTGCGGGTTATTTCCTCGTGCGCAATGGACCGCAAACGGAAAAGAACGAGTGTTCGGAAGCCGGATCGTACAAGAAAACGACATTTTCGTGGAAACCAACACACGGGAGATCAAGATACTTCAAACACTAGTGCATCAGCACGAAAAATCTGTTCGGGAGATGGAGATTTTGACGTCAATGTCAATGATACAATCAGTTACTTCATTGTGAACTTCAGTGTTTTTCTCGCTCTGCAAGATCTTTTTTTGTGCAAAGTGTGCAAGAGTGATGTGAAATTTTCGCGAAAAGCTGCAAAAGGACTTGGATTCAAATTAGTGGTGCAATGTGAGTGTGACGAAGAACAGTGTATCCCAAGTAGCCCTCAGATCGGGCAGACGTACGAAATAAATCGTCGATTTATTTTTGTGATGCGCCTACTCGGGATCGGCTTTCGTGGCATCGCTAATTTTTGCGGATACATGGACTTTGGACTTTCGTTGACGAAGACAGCGTATTATGATAATCTCGAACACATTTTCATCGCCGCGCGTGCAGTGGTTCAGGCAGTGTTGCGAAAAGCCGTCAAAGAAGAGCAGGAGAGGAACGAGGCTGCCGGTAATGTAAAAAATCATCTCTCTGTGTCGGGTGACGGGTCTTGGTCGAAGCGCGGTTTTACGTCACTCATCGGCATTGTATCTTTGATTGGCAAATTTACGGGGAAAGTTGTTAACGCTATTGTAAAATCTCGTTATTGTAAAATGTGCGAGATGAGAGATGGAAACAAAGATGACATTGACAATGACGTTTGGTACGAGGAACATAAGGCTAACTGTTCTGCGAATCATTCTGGTAGTGCCGGAAAAATGGAAGTAGATGGAGTAGTGGAGATGTTCGAAAGATCCTTAGAAACGCACAAGGTTTATTATGAAAATTACATTGGTGACGGTGACACTAAGACCTTCAAGTGTTTGAAAGATTCGTCACCGTATGGAGAAGAAGTAGAAGTCAAAAAGTTGAAGTGTGTTTTGCACGTCAATAAAAGGATGTACAAACGTGCGAAAGAAGCTAAGAAAAATCTCACACAGATCAAAAAGTCACAGAAAACAGTCGCACAGAATGAAGAAAAAAAAAATCGCCACAAAACGTCCTTCGAGAGGCAGAGCAGTTACAACTAAGGCAAAAAAAACTGCACCAAAAATCAAGACTGCCGCCTTCACAAATAAAATCATGCTCCAGCTTTCTTCATACTATGAACGAGCAATCAGAGAAAATTCAAATTCTGTAGATGGAATGCGAAACGCGATTTTGGCTACTTTTTACCATAAAATTTCCACTGACACGCATCCTCAGCACGAATATTGCCCTCGCGGAGAAACTTCGTGGTGTAAATACCGAGTGGCTGAGGCTTCAGGAACAGTTGAAGATTTCCATCACCCTCCGGCACTGGACGAAAATATTGAACCGGCGTTGAAGAAAATATACGAGGATCTTCCAACCGACGACCTGTTGAGCCGGTGTGTGGGAGCAAACACACAGAACAATAATGAATCTTTCAACTCAACTGTGTGGCACCTGGCTCCCAAACACCTCTTTTGCGGCAAAGAAATCGTGGAGTTGGCGACGAATTGTGCGATTTGCATCTTCAACGAAGGCTTGGAACCTTTACTCAAAATCATGGAAGTAATGGGCGTGAAAATTGGCACAGGCGCACTAGCTACCGCGACGCGCAACAACGAGTGTCGAATTCGCAACTCGGAAGCTCGTAGCGGCGAAGCCGCAAAGGAGAACCGGACGAACATCAGAGCTGGCAGATCACGCAAGGACGAGCTGTACGAGGATGTCGAGGGAATTTTATACGGAGCAGGCATAGCCGATTAGGGGTAAGTCAATTTTTTTACATTCATGTAAATCTCTATATGCATTTTTCTTACCTCGAACTTTAAACGCTTTTTTCTCGAAACGGTGTTTTTCAAACTGGTGGACATGATTCTAGCCGATCTACTTGACCGATTTGCACCAAATTTTTGCATTTATGTTCAAAAAACGCCTGTCTATAGTCGGTACCTCGAACATAATTTTCATATTTATTATTAATAACATTATAACAACATTCATACCAAAAAACATGGGAAAAAATTGAAAAAAAAAAGAAATATTTATTACTTGTTTATTTATTAACGTATTTTCATGATTGAGGTAGGGACAATAACGATTCCTATACTCTTTAAGAATTAGTTTTGGTTTTTTGTTTCAGATGATCCATACGTGAGAAATCATGTCCACCGTAAAAAAAAGGGACGTCATTCGGCCACCCATTTCTTAGATATAATGACATCAAAGTGTTTTGAAAAATATTTTTTTTAGAGTTCATAATATGCCTTATGATATGTAAGAAAAGATTCATTGTCAAATAAAAATTGATAAAAAAAAAAAAATACCAAAAAAACAAGCCAAAGTAGTGTACTACCCCCTTAAGGACTTAATAACTAACAAATATTGTCAAACATTTTGGTTCTAGAATCATTTTTGGAGGCTCTAGAGTGCACGCCGTTTGCCTTTCCGGAAAATGCATGGTCAACTTTGGCAGCCCATATCTTGAGATCGGAGCAAGATTTTCCGAAAAAATTTTTTTGTGTAATTAGGATAAATAAAGAAGAATATTTGTTCAAAAATTCAAATATCTCAAATGGATAGTTTTTTTTTAATCCACGAACAAATTTGAGGCGCGAAAACACCAATCTATAGGAGGCTCTCCCCTTAAGCAGACATTTCAAATTGCTGTATTGATGAAATTTTTCGTTTTTGCTAGTTTAACAAAAATATATAAAAAATTTCCATCATCATTGATTTAAAGATAAAATAAATAATTATTCTTTTGAGGTACGAAATGTATTTGTGTTCAAAGTGTTCAGTAAATTGTATGTCAATACTAGAGCATAATCATCATTAGGTCACGCACAAAAATGACAATACAATTATACCATGCAGGTACCCACGGTGTCATTTTGAATGTTAAAATTATACAAGTTTCAAACTACATATTTTTCGATGCCATCGTGGCTCTTACTCGTTCTCGTGTAAATATAAAAATTGCAGTTTTAACTGCAAAAATATCAGAGAACTTCGGAAGCATTATATGCAGCATTGTAGGGTGAACGCGCTTACGTTCAGATGTTTATTTTGTCGAAATAGCAAACTCTTCAAGACTGAACATTCTTTGAGAACGCACATCTCAATTTACCACCATAGGCTTTTTGATAAGCGCAACTTTTCATGCGACCAGGGTTCCAGCCAAATTAAGTTTTTCGAAGAGTCTACAAATGACTATGATGTCCTAGATATCGATTTCGAAGATTATGACAATTTTACAGAAAATTTTCACAATAGCAGCTGTAAACAAGAGACTGACACTGATTCAGCTTCTATTTTAGCTCAAATGTACCTGACGCTAATGACTGTAACACGCGACCGTCACGTGTTCAATTTAATATAAACTTCATTTTTTTTGGCTATTTCTGATGAAGCGTCATTAGACGGGACTATTTAGCGACAGTTGTGATAACCGAATAATGAGGATCGATGCGCTCTATCAGAATGACTGGTAATTTGGGAAACGACGATACGCTACGATCGCACCTTATATTTTTTTTTTTGCAATGCTTTTTGATAACAGAGCTTAAAAAATAACGGTAATAGTTTTGATAACTCTAACAATCAAATAGTGAATATACAGTAATTACGAATGCTTTAACGCTCTCTATCAAAATTACAATGATTTGCAATTTCTCTATCGTTCAATTTTTCGGGTATAAAAAAGCGCGCTTTTTATTGTAAATTCGCATTCGACCTGCACGAAGCCAAGCGTTCCAAAACAAATTGCGCCTTTAGGCAAATAAACTGCCCTTTTTAAGGAAACTTGCCGGCTGTCGCCGAAACATTTGTGCCCTCTTGAAGGAAAAACTGCTGGCATTCACCACATTGCGTGTTATACAAACATCTACATTGTAACAGGCTAATCCTCGTTCTTTTCAGAAATAATTAAAAGTAATTATAATCATATTTACAATTGTGCATATTGAATTGTATAATTCTCTTTCTTAGTGTACAAAAATCTATCGAATTTCGCAACCTAACAGCGCGGGTGTGCCGCCAGGGTTAGGAGTAATAAAAGGAAGGAAAACCCTCCAGGGAGAAACAGCCCTCATTACGCGAGATTCATTATAAATGAGGAACGGGACTCTCTGATTGATTTAGACGGCCGTAGAGCGTTTCAAAGATTGAAACTAGATTTAATAACACCAGAACCGTTCTGGACAGCAGAGAGAATAAAAGACAGGATAGAGAAAGACTCAGTTAGGATAAAACCGAAGATACTCGACGATCAGATCCTCGAGGATAGAGAGAATATCAGAACCAAGGATTATGAGGAGGGAAACTTCGGGATTGATTTTGATAGTCTTTTCGATGATGTTACTGGATTAGGGGAGAGTTACTCAAAGAGGTTTAAGTCAGATGATCTATCGCTATCGGATACAGATATAGAGGAGATAGCTCGCTTATTCCCACCCCTACCAGAGATGTTATCACCGTTTGCGGAGACGTTGCCAGACCTGACGAACATTTAAAAATGTACTCCTATGAATAGCATAATCCTATATTTGTATCGTATCATGATTATAATAATAACGCTGACAACCAGCATTTTAATACACAAAACCTTAATTTGTTTTTATTTCGAAAAAACCTCAAGACAGTTCTAAGCCCTCCAAGGGTCAGGTAGAGCAGTTGCTCTATATTGATCCTTTTCTGAGCATCGTGGGACAACGTTGGTTTCCCTCAATCGAGGTCTCGCGTGTTACATGACAAAGCACATGTCAACAGATGCGCAATCACAAGTCATAGTGACCGGGAATCGGGAATGTTTTCAAATTGCAAAGACGATTTTCTCAACAAAATAGACGTTTTAGACTTGCAAGAATCTTGTAAAAATACCGTGAAATCACAATTTTGGCAATCTTTTTCTGGTTTTCATACGACTCACGATGAAAGTTCAGGTTCACTTCGCAACAGAAACTCACGGTTGAAATTCTTCAGAAACAATTCAAACTATGTCCCACCCGAGAATCATTTCATTCTTAATAAAAATGGTGAGAAAACTAGTTGTCGATTAAGCTATATTGCGATTTTGAAAACATTATCATTGATGTTAGAAAATTATCAAATTCAAAAAAATTATTCAAATTTACGAAATGACTCGCAGAAAAGTGATTTTCGAGATATTTGTGATGGAGCTGTTGTCCAAAAAAATGATTTTTTTTTTTTTGAGAAACCCGAATGGCTTAGGTATTCTTCTTTTTCAAGATGCGTTTGAAATTTGTAATCTATTAGGGTCATCAAAACAAAAATTCAAAATGATAGGAATTTATATGACTTTGGCAAATTTACCACCTTATATGAGATCGAAAACGGATAATATTAAGCTAGTTATTCTTTGCCGTGAAAAAAATATACAAATATGTGGTTGGAATAACGTTCTTCAAATTTTACTTGCTGATTTTATTAAATTAAAACTACGGTCGGTAAGGAAGTGATCTCATTCCATGGAACTTTGTTACTTATGCTAGGCGACAATTTAGGTAGTCATCAGATTGGTGGATATGTTGAAAACTTTGGCAAATCGAAACACTGGTGTAGATTTTGCGAAATAAGTGCTCAGGAATTTCACATGGACCCATCTTCAAGAAAAACTCTTCGAACAGTTGAGAATTACAATGCACGTGCAAAAAAAGCACTTGCAACGAAATCCATTGTGCTTGGCATCAAAGGAGATTCTGCTTTAAATGTATTGGGTTTTTAACCCTGGACTACCACCTTGTGCAGCGCATGACTTGTTCGAAGGCATAGTTCCGTATGACATGTACTTGGCTATTGCTTACTTCGTTCGGAAAGGCTAGTTCACTTACGCTTTGTTGAATTTTCGATTGAAGGGAATTCATTCCACCAATTATTTTGCTTACATTCCACCGATTAGGAAAGGTATACAAAATGGAAAAGTAGTCGGGAGTGCCAGCCAAATTCGATATTTTCTGATGATATTTCCCCTTGCTATTCATGACCGTGTTCAAAACTTTGAAGACGACGTCTGGCGCATGGTTATGTGTTTAAAGGAAGTTTGTTCTCTCGTGTGTGCTCCCTCACTGACTATCGCACAAGTTGCTCTACTACAGTCCATGACACACGCATTCATTGCCCTTAGACGCAACTGTTTTCCAAACATTCCGTTACGCCCAAAGCATGAATTTGTGATGCATTATTCAGAACTGACAGAAGAATTTGAACCTTTAAAACATGTCTGGACGCTACAATACGAAAGTAAACATGGTTACCTCAAAAATTTGATAAAGCATTACGGGAACTACAAAAATGTAAGGAAAATGTTAGCTGAAGGTCATGAGCTGCTCCAATGCACTAAAAAAGCTTACACTGGTCACCCACTGGCGAAGGACCAAATGAATTTTGAGACTCATGCAAGACAGCGACAACTTTGAAAAAATGCAACAATTTCGCCTCAGAAACAATGTCACTTTCAGTCGTGTATCCCAAAATATTGAATATCGGGATGTCGTCTATACAAACAAGTCAGTAGTGTGCGTCGGGAAAACACATTACGACAATTTACTTGCGTGCAAGATAAGTTATATCTTTTTCACCTCAGATCGCGAAATTATATACTTTTTGGGAGACACGTTTGAAGTAGTCTAGGTTCCGGAAATCGGGTTTTACGAAATTGTCGAATATATGGGTTGCAAAAATCGATTTAGGTCTACTATTTCTTTCCTTTCGGTTCTTTACTATCCCCTGACCAATTTTTGGAAATCCTCATCAATTCCGTTCCTGTATACGTTGCTAAGTACGATGTCCTCGACTTGGATTGTAACAGTCCTAGGTAAAGTAAGTGATTTTCTTCGTGTCGCTTTACTGATCTCTGAAATGTGATAAATCAAAATTCAAATTCCTTGTATCTTCACATTCGTGTAGAAAAATTTTTATATGAAAACTTGTCAATGAAAATGTAAATCAACTATAAAATTATATGAAATGAATACAAAATTTGGAAAACATAGCTCACATGCCTTGGCGTACAGATGAAATCCGATATTTATCCTCCTAATGACAATTTTAGTGAATTTCACGCTTCTAAGATCAAGTTCGATATAATTAAAGTGATAGTGTAGTACTGAGTTTTTCAAAACTGACATTTATATTGAAAAAAAAGTCAGCGTCAAAAATGTTAATAGGTTCCTTGAAAAAATTAAATTAACCTTTAAAATGCATGATAGGTGTAGGACGCCTAGTTTTTTACCCCCTCATAAAAAGTATTTGTTTCGAAAAAATTTAATATCTACCATGATGTAGTAATGCTTGAAGCTCTTAAATGTACAGTACACTACTCGCTCTCAAATCTGACAATCCTAAATCGGACATATCCCAAATAGGACGAAATTCCGATCACAAATCGGACGAAATTTTTTCCGTAAACGAGCGAGAAATCGAAATCTGATTAGCTTTCAGCTAATGTACAATGACATACTGCGCATGCGCTGCCCATTTTCAGAACGGAGCCTCCACTCCGATCTCGTCCAATTTGCAAATTTTCAAGGTTTTTTTCTCGTCCGATTTGAAAGCGAGCAGTGTAAGTTACTAGCGAGATCCAAACATGAGTACGAGTTTGGCAGCTAATAAGAGCATATTCTTTAAAATGATTAGGTTTTCAATTTTTCAAAAAAATTTTATTGTGAAGGATCACAAGTAAACCAACTTTTATTACAAAGAATAATATCTCAAGAGCAGTTTGGTAAGTTTTTAGCAAAAAATAGACAAAATTTATCAAGTATTAATTTTCAAGTCAACAGATTGAACTTCCCATTCTTCTCTTAACAGGAATTTTAAGAACTATTTCAAAACATGAAATTTATGTGAAACATTTTTATTAGAAAGGAGATTTATTAAACTACAATACACAATTTTTTTGCCACAAAATATTCGATACTGCGGTTACAACCCTTATCAAAAAAACCCTCGAAGTAGTTGAGGGTAAAATATTCAAAATAACCCTCATTTCGAGGTTTTACCCTAGAATTCAAGGGTTTCACTCTCAAGTTCAGGATTATACCTTCGGTTGAGGGTTGAACCGTTCCAAAATAGCAGATGATAGTATGTAAGGTGTGGTCGTCTTCGCGGCTGTCTAAAATCTCTCTGCTGCTGACAGGATCCCATGAACTCTTGAAGGTCGTCATCTCAAAAGCCAGTCTTAAACTACGTTCAAAAGGAAAGGAATAAGTTTTAGAAGAAGATGGCATCACTGTTGATGACGATGATGTGCTGCAGTATTTTTGCGAGAACAGGAAAATACTCATGCTATTGAGCGAGGGTGGAAAATGGAGTTCAGTACAGCAGCAGCTAGACACCACACTACATATCAGTACAAGTCAAGCGTTGACGCCCGGTGACGATAATTCATACAATGTGCGTGAAAACTCTCAATTATCAAACCTTGACATCACTCTTCCTTCGACCTCGACTGCAGCAGCAAGCGACAGAAATAAGGTGTATGAACTGGAAAATCTAGATAGCGAAACGTCGACTGACGAAAATCTGCAAAAAGCAGGTTCGGTCGAAGTAAATTGTAACTCGGCCAGTGATCCAATTCGTAACCTTGTTAGCCGCAAAATATAAAATTTTGAAAATTTTACCATCCCCTGGCTTTCTCTAGGAACCGGGATCTTAGAGGATTTAAACAATGGAAAAAGAAGCGAAGCACTGAATACGACAATAGCGAGTCGCATCGTAGAAGAAATGCGGTTTATTGGGAACCAAATTCCTTCTAAAGCCTTCGATAGTGTGAGCAGGCAATTAATTGAAAACTTTCCGAATTCCTTTGAAGATCGAAATTCTAATGGTGTTCGCCGGGGTGAAGGGTACACTACAATCAAAACAATTTTACGCAATCATAATAACTATTTAAACAGAGTTGCTCACAAAAAATCGCTATCTGCTTAAGTGGCAGTTAATTTTAATGAGCAAAAAAAAAATGAAGTATCGCACATCTGGTGCCATTAATTGGCAGTCAAATGACTTTCCTGACGGAGAAACTGAAGATAGTCAAGAACAAATTAGACTTATTCTTTTGAATGTGGAAGATTTTGACGTTAAAAATCCCGAATCACTTCAAGGAATGAAGTCTCTGGTTCGCAAAACATTTGCGAGTCTAAAAATTTATATAAACGTTGCTAAGCCACCTCAGAAAGAGACTATCGCAGAGCGCTGGCCATGTTTGCTCACAGAGACCAGCGTTTTTACGCATTTTGAACTTCTGACTCTCGCTGACGTAATTAGCACTGAGACATCAATGCGCACAGACAGGCCGAAATTGATAGCCTATGAAATCGAGCATCAAATAATAGCAGTTCCACCCATCGACCAAGAAGAAATGTCGAATGCAGCAATTCGAGTGATTTTCCAACGTTGAGGTTAAATTTCTATTACTTTCTTGAGCGACTTAAAATTTTAAAGTCTAATGAATTAAAATTGAGGAGAAAAATAAAACTCAAATTTTGTTAATTTTTGTTTGACAAAAGATGTATATATATAAAGTAAATATATGTATATAAAGATATATATATATATATATATATATATATATATACACATTTTTTGATCATTATTTGTTACAGCCTGAAACTCCACCAGACACCTACAATTTCCCTCTTGGCAACGAGATGTGTATCATCATAGTTGGTAATTATCAGATTTGACGCGTTCCGGGCAAAAATGTTATAAGTAAGAGACAGATAGATGCGAAACTCCATATTTTCTATCTCTACTTGTAACGTTTTTGCCCGGAGCGCGTAAACTTCACAAAGTCGAGATAATTTTGAATTAAAAATTTGTAGAATCATAATCCTTTTATCTAGTATGTATGCAACTCATTCAATGATGGAATTTGAGCGAATTTTTTTTGAGAAAATGTTTACAATACATAAAAATTTTACCCACAGGCATATGAATTTTCGCATCAAAATCTTGTATACAAACAATTGAAACTTCTGTAGTAAAAAAACATGGTCGATATTTATTTCCCAAATATATTTAAATAGAAAAATATCAATCCCCATAAAATACATTGACAAATTTCAGAAAAGTTTGATAAAAGAAAATAATATATTCTTACATCTCTAAATAATGAAAATCAAAAATAAAGAAACAAAAAATCTTGAAACAGAAATTGATTTACATGATTCTCAGAAAATCCATTTCTGTGTAAATTTCATAACTAGCACATCATAATTAATGTTTGAAAATCTCAGATCACAACAACGAAAAACGTTTTGAAACATCAAATTCTGAATATAAGTATGCATATTCTAAGTAGCAATGATAAATTTTTTTTTCAACAAAATTTATGAATTTGGTGTAGTAATTTTTCAAGTTTTAACTTTGAGGGATAAAAACTTTTCGTATGGAAATTTTTCTCATCGTGATTATGACACTCAAAAATTTGGACGTTCGAAAATGTTTTTTTCAACTGATACAATTAAAGATTTTTCGAGTTTTTGAAGGTTCACGCTCTTAATACATTTCCAACATTTTCAAACGTACAGTTGCATTAATTGATTTTTGAATTGATTGATAAATTCATCCAATCTAGATAATAGAAGTATATAAATAATTTCATCTTCATATTAAAAACATCAAAGATCTAATAGAAGAAAGACCCAAATGTAACAAAAAAGATGATTAATGTATTTTATGCAAAATTCAGTAAGCGTATCAATTGTTATGCATCACATAATTATTTACATATTAAAAATGAAATCTGTCAACATTATTTATTATCGTAGGAAACTAAGTATCTAAATAAAATTTTTAAACCAATATCCGTCAATATTTTTCCGAATACTTGAAGCATTCCGGTACACGAATTTTCTTCAAATAATAGGAATTTTATTTTCTGTTTATTCTAGCTGAATTTAAAATATGTTATTGTGAATGTATGTGAAATGAAGATTTTTGAAATTTTGAGTTTGTCATACCTTGATAGTTTTTCAACATCGAAATATACAGTGTATAACATTCAAATATAAAGTTCCGAATAAATATGTCAAGAATTTGACAAAACAGTTTTTTTTTTTGAATAAATGAAAGTCTTCTTTATTTGGAAATTTTATTTTGTGCGAATTATTATTTTTCTAATTTTTGCATGAAAACAAGTTTTACATGTTATACATGCAATTTGTTCAATCGTGGAATTTTAGCTAATTTGTTTTAAGTAAAATTGCAAAATACTTCATATTTTTTAAAAAACTTTTAACTGTAGGCATATGATTTTTTGAATTGATATTTTGCTTTCAAACAATTGAAACTTCAATAGTAAACAAACTGTCGGTCATTAAAAAGATCATTTGAATTTTTGAACCGAAATTGATAATAGCCAATTTTATATGCAAATCTTGGACCTTCAATATATTTGTAACTTTTGGAAGAATAGAATAAATTTTTTTTCAATTGAAAATTTTGTTCTCATGAAATGTTGAGAATCTAAGTTGTTTTATAAATATTCTCATAATATGTGATGTGTATGTGTACACTATTGCAATAAATTGATAAAAATAATAATATTTGATCTTATGAAAAAGATTCTAGTTATGTATCTTGAAGAAAAGAGATTGCATCATTTTCTCTTTTGTTTTTACAGATACCGATCCTAAATTATACTATGTTGTCATCTATGGAAAAATTGGAACATCGTCAAATGATGTCATCGAGGCAACCATAATCCTGCTGGCGTATTTTTTTGTCTTTAATCGAACCTACCCAGCAGCAGCAGCCAAGTTTTTTAGAATTTATCCAAACAAGATATGCCGGAATTAACCCAGCTAATAATTTTAGCAGATCACGGTCAATCAAGACAGCAGAAAAAGTCAACACTTTTCAAAACGCCATCGAAAAAATTAACGCGCGAGAACTTTTGTAAATATTGTACGCGTGTGTGTATCAAAGTAAAAAAAATTCTCCATCATATTGATTGTGATTTATTTTATTATAAATTACGTATCGAAATCCAAAAGTGCTTATTCACTTGTAAATTATTGCAAGTGAAATTTTACCCAACTAAAAACTGAAAAACTTGGATGTCTCAGTGAAAAAATTTAAACAGCATAAAATTTTGGAGAATGAAAATATTTTTAAAAATATGTAAATTATTTCCACAATATCGCACACAAAACATGCCAATCATACTTGAGTTGCTTCGAAATCACCTGGAATTAGGTCGGATGGAAGATTGACGGTAAGTAAATACTTACTAATAAAAACAGAAATTAACATCAATCAATACTTTTGCGAGGGCTCATGATTCAACATTTCATAGCTAATTTCACAACTTCAATGCAGTAAATGTAAATAATGCGTAGAATTTCGCTAGCCGCTTGTAAGTACGCTGATATAAACATGGATAATCATAAGGTACTGTTCAAATTACTGCACGATGACAATTTTGCTAGTCGGTGTTTGATTATACCAAAGCGCATAACTTACAGTTGTGTAGTCATTTTGCAGTCATCTGTCACTTTTCAGCGCGGTGTTAAATTTTACCACCGATCTGGTACTGCAGCGCCCCTGACATTAATATAACTATATTTAGAATGGGCGACTGCAATATCTGCTCTGAGAGTAGTACTTTTCAACAGGATCGATTTACAATGTATATATACTAAGGGGGCTTCGCCCCCCTACGCGCCGACCCCCATGCAGTATTTAATCAAGGTATAGTTTTATGTTCAAATTTTTCCAAAACACAATGGCCATCATTTAATCATAAACTTAAAGTAATTAGATAGGAATAAATCATTCATAAGATTTTGGACATAATTAGCTTGATGGTGGAGAATATTGTCTCATAGTCAGTATTTTGACCTATTCGTGGAAATATGAGCAGAAAACAATCGTGAAATATTCTACAGTCGTTCGATAACTAATGTTCGACGGATACTGAGTTGATATTGGTCCAACATAAACCTACTATTTGTCTTATGTTGACCTTAATTGAGGCAATACTGCAAGCCGGTGATTGATGGCCCATATAATGCCAAAAATGGGCAAATTGTTGCCTGTTATTAGGAAAATAGTTTTGTGATTGTCATACATTTTGTATTATGTTAATATAACATATTGTCATCATGTTAATTTTGTGACATTCCATTTTTTTTTTATATTTAGCCATTCTTCAGACTTTTGTGACGTTGTTAAACCTTCCGGAATGTCGGGATTTTTTGAAATTTTGTGGTTTTCTGGCCTTTTTTATTTTTGGACTATAAGTAATTTTTTAATTTTTCGAATTGCTATATTTAGAAAATTTTGTAATTTTTGAAAATGATCAAAAAGTTCAGTTGAACTTTCTTGCCGAGTAATACAGGACGAGAAAGTCAGCTCTTTTCTTTTCTGTAATATTTAGGGTTCGCGTCGATTTTTCCCGCCCTCTCATTGTTCTCACGTTCGGCAGACAATGAGCGTCGCGTATTGTGAAATTCGACGCAAGAGTGTCACGATTTTCGTCCATTTCGGCGTTTCATATTATACTTCGGATTCACTCGGTTTTCTTCGGGCTCTAAAAAATGTGCATCTAAAATGTTTTCTAAGAGATGGCGTAAGGTGTTTCGCAGTGTTCTGAGAGGGCCGTAGTGAGAAAATCCGGGCTCGGTGTAAAAATTTACCAATTATTGTTTAACTATTTTTCAAAAACGTAAAAAATTGAAAAAAATTAAAAAATCATCAATTTTGATTACTTTTTTTCTACCTTTTCAGGCCTGTGCACTGGGTATACAGTAAAGAAAGCCCAGGAAGCCACAGGTGAAGATACTGAAATGACAGGTGACAGTTGTTCACAAACACGTTCGAGTTATGACAATTGAGTTTTGCCATGGCCGAAATCGAGCAAAACCGAGGAATTTCTCCGATAAAGTTCAGATAAGTACACTGATTTCTTTGATTCGCATATTGCCAGATTGTTAATATTCGGCTTTGTTTACTCTGTGGTCAAATTTTCCTTTTGTTTCAGGATTTTTTTTGTCAGTTTATATTTGCATAATATGAAAAATATTCTTCCATTTTGAGCCCTTAACTACCGAACGATATTTTAGAACAAATGAAAAACAAAACGGTAAGTCAAACTTTAATATTCAATAACAGTGTTACCTTGTATTGTTGAAATTTATAGTCAAAAAAATTTTAATCTAAAAAAAAGTGTCAGTAGTTTATAAACTCGCATTTGTAAAAATATTTTTATATTAAAAAATATATACGTTAGAAAAGTTAATTGATAAAAATAAGAATAATAATAAGTAATGATAACAAATTTCAGATGCAAAACACAGTTGATTTAGGGTTTCAAGGCATATTGAATAAATTTCATACTTTATCTTATTTGAACATCGAGAATATTTTCGCAGATGAAGAAAATACGAAAAAAAAAAAAAATAAATAAATAAAAATAAAATGAGAAATTGATTGAAATATAAAATCATTCCGCATGAATATTTTCTTTTTAATTGTTAACTTTGGGCAGCATATTTTCATTCATAGCAAAGCGTTAATTTTTAATTCAAGATCCATTTATAAAATTTGTCAGCATTAAATTTTCACAAATTTTATTATAGAATAAGAAATCAAATCATGCATTTTATGCATATTTTCGCCCCTGGAACTGCCAGATAATTTTTTCAATAAAGGAAAAAAAGAATAGTAAGAATAACCTGAATAAATAATTTACGATAAACTTATATTGTTAGAATTCATTGTCAAAAAATTTTTAGTCTGAAAATTATGCCATTAATTTAACAACTCGAATCCGACAAAATATTTTTATACTATTAAAAAACATTTTAATAATAATAAACCATAATAGTAATAATAATAATCGTAATCATAGGCTTCAGATAGAAAACCTAAACCGTTTTTTTAGTTTTTAGCAATACTTTCAAATTTTTTATAATTTTTTTGTAAACATGATATTAAAAAATTTGACAATCACATTGAATAGAAGAATTTTCTAGCCGATAAAGAATATAAAAAAAAAAAAAATAAAAATTAAATAAAGAATTGATTTCAACATAAATTTTTTGATGATGATTTTTGTTTTTATTATAAAATTAAGGCAAATTTTTTTTTTACACAGCGAATATTTTTCCTGATTTCTCAAACTGATTCCTCACTTTTTTGACACAATTACAAAATATGCAATTAAATAACGCATCAAAGTTTTTTCTTACAATCAAACTTGGACTCCAATAAAAAAAAAAAAAACTAATTTTCAAGAATGCAAAGATCTGAATGCAAAATCTGAGGTATTTATTCATATTATTATCTGTTACAGGCAGATGAGGCAAAAATTTTGTCAACGAAAAAAGAAAAGGTTTCTGTAGATAACGTTTAAGAATGAGATAAAAATATTTAATGGAGAACTTGATATCTTCAAACTTTATGAATAAAATTTCGAAAAAATTCCTGGAGTCTAATTTCTTAATTTATAAAAAATTTTCTTCAGTTTGTGTAATATTCCATTCGAGCGAAAAACTGCTCAGACCATTATATTATTTGATGTAAGTTTCACACAAGTTAACCAGATATTGCGTGCAAGAACAATTCTAATTATTATGAATTGAAAATTGCGAAGTTTTTTGTTCAAATAATCAAGTATCCTAGTCAATATTTGTGAAAGGCGTATATATATGCACCTTAATTCTCGAAAAGCTGATAAATCGTAGTAAATAAATTTGTTTTCAAATGACTATTTAGTCGGTTTAATATCCCTACCGTTCGTATCAGCATGATTAAAAATTTAGTGAAAGAATTCAAGGTGGCATGTGAAATTATCCATTATTACAAAAAGAAGTGATATCGCCATAGAGAAACTTCAAATAAGCAAAAAAAGGTTGTCGGCTAATACAGAACAAAACTAATGTCAATAAAAAAACATGATTGGTATCATGGTGACCGAAGAAGTATTATAAACAATTGTGCAACAAAAATTATTGATATCTAATTGTCGGCCAAACCCTCAAATTTTGAAGCAAGAATTTATGCTTCCATGCCTACTAAAATGTCATAAAAGACAAAGAGGTATAGTGGTATAGCTCGAATTCATATTTACATTAGTCCTACACAAAAAAGTAACAAAAAGACCCGACAACCTGCTCTGATCAACAGCAATTACCTTTTAAAATAAATTATAATATAAAACAATTGTAGTTGAAAAGATGTGCGTGCAAGCATATGGTACATATAGCGATTCAAGGTAGGACCCGATTTTCATGAAAATTTCGTGTAAACTTTAGAATCATGCTCTTGTAAAGAGTTTGTTCAAATAAGTCCACATGCACTCTGTACATGCAGACGAATTCATAGTAGCGATTCATGCAAATTTAACTCTATACAGATGTAAGGGTGTCAACTCATCTGTCTAAAATTATAATAATAAAATGTTCTAATTAACAGTGACCTACCAAAGTAAATTCTACCGACCTTGCCTAATAAGCAGAAATAAGATATCAGTAGCATTCTGATAACAAGAATAATGGACATGATAATTGATAATTCAATCTGAAATCGAGAGTGATGTGTTTTATACCAAAAATATTTTGAAAAATATCACAAAAAAGTTCTATAGATTTTTTCGACTCATCTGTATAATCACAATAGCAACGAATGCTCATATTCTCATCAGTATAATGCGAATGCATTTTCGTGCAGAAATAAGTAGGTATAATTTACTAACCTATTTCTGCACGAAAATACTTCCCAAATAGCCAATAAAAATGTAAAATCAAGAAAATGAGCAGGTTGTCGGGTCTTTTTGTTACTTTTTTGTGTAGGACTAATGTAAATAAGAATTCGAGCTATACCACTATATCTCTCTGTCTTTTATGACATTTTAGTAGGCATGGCAGCATAAATTTTTGCTTAAAAATTTGAGGGTTTGGCCGACGATTGGATATCAATAATTTTTGTTGCACAATTGTTTATAATACTTCTTCAGTCACCATCATACCAATCATGTTTTTTTATTGACATTAGTTTTGTTCTGTATTAGCCGAAAACCTTTTTTTCCTTTTTCTAAGTTTTTTTATAAGTATCATTTTATCAAATTATGGAAAAAGTTAAACGTCGGATTTGAATTTATTGTAAGAAAAATGGAGTTTTATTTTGCGGTGGAATATTAAATTTCACTTGATTTTGGAGCATAAGAAATACTTCGTTCGCTTAACACAGAATGTAAAACCATTAGAAGTTTTACTTTATTTGTACAGTGTATTACATTTTATAATAGACCGTCAGCAATTTCGATAACTAATATGTATCAATTTATCTAGATTACATTATCTAAATTATGTAATATTGATGATCTCATCTGGGTAATTTCATCTCCATTATCTTATTTTTTTATCTTTTCTCGCTTATCTTATATTGTTATCTCATCTAGATTATCTCATTTGGTCATCTTTTATAAAATATGTTATTTGTTGTCGAATCTGAAAATATACAATAGTTAATGGGAGTTCATAGAAGGTAATTAGGTTAATGGAAAAAATAGGAAATATTTGGAAGTTTATGGAAGTCAATGGTAATTAATAGAAGATGATGGAATTTTTGGTTGTATTTGAAATATGCGAATTCAGATGAAGAAATTTGAACTGTTTGTCGAATGTTAAACAGTCGAGTCGAGAGTTTTGAATTGAAATTGATGGAAGTCAATAGAAGTTCATAGGAATTATTAGGATTGAACAGGAATGATTATGTTAATAAATGGGTGAGAATGATAAACAATGGAAGTCGATGGTAGTTTATAGTAAGTAATGGTGGTTAATGGGAGTAAATCGAAGTCAATGGAAATTAATAGTGGAGTTGCTGACATGGCGGGGTCGGCTATCAACTTTTCATTCATTATATGGGGAAAAAGATAGGAATGATTATGGTAGTTAATGGGATAAAATGATAGTCAATGGAAGTGAATGGTAGTTTATAGTAAGTAATGGTGGTTAATTCGAGTCAATAGAAGTCGATGAAAATGAATGGTAGAGTTGCCGACACGGCGGGGACGGCGATCAACTTTTTTTTATTATATAGGGAGAATATGTGAATGATAATGGTAGTTAATGAGAGAGAATGATAGTCAATGGAAGTCAAGGGTAGTTTATAGTAAGTAATGGTGGTGAATGGGAGTTAATAGAAGTCAATGAAAATTAATTGTGGAGTTGCTGATACGGCGGGGCGGCGGTGGCGGCGGCGATCATCTTTGTATTTAATAGGGTGTTATAATACGCGAAACGCGTATTCGCGAAATTGCCGGACGAAGTTCTCACGGGCGCTGGGATTTGTCTGCGCTCGGCAGAAAAGCGCTGGCTGGGCGAAAAGCGCGCTGATGCACCGTGGGAAACTCGGTCAAGGCTATGTTCAACCGCTTCCTTGGTTGTGGGAGCGAGCTTGATTGCGCTTTTTGAGCCGCGAATTAAAAGATGCAAGCGCGATGATTGAGTTTTTCCCATGACCTGTCAACGCCCCTAATGAGGTGTACAAAAACAACAGAGGACGCGTGAAAAGAAGAGAGTTTCTCCGACTTCGACGCCCAGTCGTCCAAAAACGGGAAGCTCCCTCAAGACGCTCAGTCGTCATTCCAAAATTATATCTCCGGGAGATACCCCAAATTATATAAATTGTTAGTTTGATAAAAACGTATTGTTGGCACGGCTGAGCTGAGACGTTGGACCGCCAATCGTCAGCAATCAAGGAATCAGTAAGTTTCAATAAACCTCTCCTTAAATAGTGATAACAATAGATCGCAACTCCAAACAGCGTGAATTCGCTAAAACTGGAGATTTGGTAAATAGCAAGAATTGCCAAAATACCTTGATGGCCATGACAAGGATTGTCAAAAGCAGGAGACAAATTACATCTAATTGTAAAAGTCTCGCGATTTAATTGGAATTACTATTTGCATTTTTATATCTTTCAAGTTTTGTGTAAACTAAAAATTGGAGAACAATATATAAAATTTTGCAGTCGAGAATTAATCGAATGAAACTTTTGCATAGATGTCCTAAAAATACATTTTAGATAACATTTATTATTGTAACGTTAAATTCATCGTATCTTTGAAAATTATAAATCATTTTTGTTATTTATAAAAACTTTAGTCCAATGGTAAACATGAATGAAATTTTTATGTTCAACAAATAACAAAAAAAATAAATAAAATATCTTTAATCACAAATCAATAAAATACGACTATTTCAATTTTGATACCTAATTTAGTATGTTCATTACATAAAAAGAATGAATACCTATCATTATTAATGTAACCTAAATTTTATCAAAACTCACAACTCGGAAAAACTCGGAAGGTTCATTATAAAATTTCAAGTCAGAAGAATTATTAGGTATGGAGTCTAACATTTGAAGTAAAATAGAATAAAACAAAGTTAAAGAACAGAAAAATTTACAAGGTACAGGTTTATCAATAGAATGTGGATTGAAAGGAGGATTCTCTCTCTTTCTCCTTAGTGGTGAATCCTGAACTGGCCAGGGAGTGTATCCGTCGGGCCAAGGCGTTCGGGCTGAGGAAAAATTCGCTGGCCATACTTTATCAGAAAAAACCTTATTAAAAAAAAAGCTTGCTGGGACTCTGGGTAAAGATACAGTGGGCCAACGACACTCTCCCGGGGTTCCCATTCAACGCGTCACTGAACGTAGACGAGGTGGTGGCGCGATACGCCAGCACTATTTTCGGCCTCCCCCTATTCTGTTCACCCCCGGAGCCTAGAAAGATCAGGACTACGTGTGACCGATGCGGAAGGGCCCTGAATTGCCGAGCTGAACTGGTCCCCTTGTGCCATCTCCAAACGCATCTAGGCTACTCCAAAACCACGTCGGGAAAACCTACCCCCGTCGTTGTAACACCCAGGGTGCCCTTGCCTCCCCCTTTACCATTAGCGAGAGAATTGTTTCAAAGTACGGGTGTCAGCAAGGCGACCTCCCCCAAATTAACCATACCCCTATCCATACCCCTTTCCAAGATTAGAACAAAGACCTTGAAATCTGCAGAATTACGAATCCGCCCTTATAGAAAGCCTTCCCTTTATAACCCTGAACCACTTCCTGGAGTTTCAACTCCTACCTCGATTGTCCCATATGTGCCAACGGCCATAGACGAGTTAATTGTAGCATTACCAGAAAATCTGGAGTGGGAAAATCCACCCACCCCGCAGAACCCACTCGGCTTGTAGGAATAGATCCTGGCGAAGTAAAAATATATAGATATACTACAACCGCGTGAATAATTGTAAGCTCTATACCCATTTCTATAACTGGTTTGGATCAATATATAGATATACATCCATATATAAATTTTATACTTTTGTATCGCTGATAATTGTTAAAAATGAATGAAGGAAAATTCTCAATGAATACCAGCGACAAGAAGACATTGTGAAGAGAAATGTTGTAAAATTGCATTTTTTTGTAATTAAATTTAATAATTAAATTATTTTTATGTAAAGAATTTGAATGAATAAAACGGAAAAATCATTTATATATATATATTTGTGGTGTTTTCCTTGACTAACTCAACCCCTGCTCATTGTACGGGATGGACCGGTCCGACGCGTCACAACTGGTTGTTATGAACTGTTCTGCCAGTTTATAACAAGGGATATATCTCTCTTGTCTCTTTATTACATAAAAACTTGACAACCCGGCTGCCCCCACCGCCGTGTCAGTCAACTCAAATCAACGCAAATGAACTCTAGTTAACTCGAATAACTTGACCCTCGCTGCCCCCGTCGCCGTGTCAATCGATCCTCCTTCCCCTCCTATCCCTCTTTTCCACTACTCTCCCATCCTTCCTTTTCCTCTCCCTCCTGCCCTTCACATCCATCTTCTTCCCTCGAATCTCCTTCTGCCATCTCCCTTTTTCTTCTGCCCTCCTATTCCCCGAGCCTGCCACTTGCCATAGCAACCTCTGCTATTGCCGCCCCCGCTGTGTATTCAAATTCTACTCCCTACCCTCCTTTTCTATCCTTCTCCTTCCCTCTTCCCTTCTTTCTCTCTGCCATCCTTCCCCTTCTCTCTCCTCCCCTCTTCGATCCATTCAGTTTGCCATGTAAACCGTTCCTCCGGTAAGTGGCAGCCTCAGGGGAGGGGAAGGGGGAAGAAAAAGGAGGATGCGAGAAGGAGAGTGGAGGGAAAAAATGGATGTGAAGGGTAGGAGGGAGAGGAGGGGGAAGTAGCGGAGGAGGAAGGGAGGGAAAGGAGGGAAGGAGATAGGAGTGCGAAAGAGTGACTCGTAGTTTAACAACTACGAGTGCAATAATGATAATAATTTGAATTTTGTAAGAAGTATTTACACACTACTATGAAAGAGAAGAGATTCAAATAAGTTTCGAATTTTTTCACTAGAAACACTTGCATCTTTGTAGCAATTATATACGTCGAAGATTAGGACTTCCTTCAATCCAAACACTTCCGCAACTCATGCAAAAAGTTCCTCTAGAGGCTGGGTAGGGCAAATTCATTTTTGACGTGCTCAAAAATGAATGAAGAGAAAAAGTTAAAAGGATGAAGGAGGAGAAATATTGTTTTCTCTCTTTTGATGAGATATCATTAAAAGCAAAAACCGAAGGTAAAGGCATAAAAGTGGTTGGGCTGCAAAGTTTTGGAACACGAGGATCTGCTAAAGCAGCGGATCACGTTTTAGTTTTCACCATTGAAAACTTTGGCGGTACCTGGTTACTTCCACTGTCATACAATTACGCCCGTAACGCTACATCGGCAAATCAATTGCAAATTGAAGTTGAAAAGCATATAAAAATGTGCCAAGAAGTTGGCTTGCACATGAAAAGTATAGTAAAAAATTACCGCTCTCAACTATGTTACACTGAATTATAGAAAGTGACTAATTAATGCTGACAAATAACGCACAAGTGTTACCTTTCTGTTCATTTTCATTAGTGATTATACTAATGAATAAGTATATTTTTTCGCAAAAATAGTGATTTTCTACGAATAATTAGCAATTTTTACTAATTTTTACAGTTACTTGCTCATTTGTCATTTTCGTCATAAATCGAAATTCGTCATTTTCGTCATAAATTTCGAAATAAATTATCAAATAATTAATAAAAAGTTAAGTAAGATTCATCATTCATTACTAAATTTAACCGGAAAGAGTATCTAAAAAAAACGTCAAGATCATTCTTCATAATTATTTATTTATAATGAAGTTCTTTTCTTTATTTTAAAAAAATGATATTAAAATAGATGCAGTAATTGTAGAAAATTTTGGCAAGTCTTCAATTTTAAATTCTAGCCACGGTGTGTGACCAAGGTGGACCGAATCAAGCTGCTATTTCTGCTGATTTCTTGATGAAATCAAAGGAAACGGAATCGGGGCGATTTAGAACGTAAATTTAACAAAATTTAAGAATGGATTTGGAAATAATAGTCGTTTTTGCGCGTGTGTGCAAAATGAATTATCATATTTTTAATATTTCATAAAAGAGTAAACTTTCTTTGTCAAAGATGCAGAAATCATACCTTTGTATCAGTGCGGTAGAGCTCCCATTATGCTTGATGCACGACAGAAGTTGCCTGATATCTCAGCACCACGATCCCGGTGCCGGGACTAGAAACTAAAATTTGACAGATAAAGAATGCGAAAGAATGCGACACAAGTAGTTTTCTATCTGCAATTTTTATTCCTAGTCCCGGGACCAGAGTGGTAGCACTGCAATTTGTGTCGGAGATTTTGGCCGTAGTTTAAGCCCACTGCTGGGGCCCCAGCCCTTTAATACGGACGCGTCCGTGAACCATGCCTAATCAATGCATGGTGTCACAAAGCGGCTAGGGGCCAGAGTAATGATACTAGCTGGCACCGTAAAACTCATCGGGGAGCGTCTCGGGTATCGTGCCATTTTTACCTTTGCCCATGAGGATGGACCTCACGCTCCACGCCTATTCGGTGGAGAAGAGGAGAGGCCACTCGATCGCTTTTGGCGTCCCCGGACTCGGATAGGACACTCTCATAATGTGAGGGCCCGCTGTGTGGTGGTGATATACCCAATGGGCCAGGCGCGCCCGCACAGCGCTTGTTTCGGCAAAGAGTTCCGAGCTTTAAGCTCTCAGATCATCTTCTTAAGCCCAGTGCTTTGTATGACCCACCCCATCTTGTGAAAGGGTTAAGGAATAATTTATCAGACAAGCAGTTAGTTATTGACAAAACAAAGCCAAAAAATGAATGGGGATTCGCGAAATGGAGCGTCATCCAGCGTGCTTATGTTATCGATAAGTACGCTTTGCCGAAGAAAAGAACGAAACATATTTTGCAGTATCATCTCGAGCCGTCTGCAATGGAAAAAATGAGGGTGAAATATGTGGTTCAAATTTTGAGCAAAACTGTAATCAAGGACATACATAACATACAAGGTGACTTACTTTACCCCTCCCCCACTCCCGGTAATAACTTGACATAACAAATGTTACTTTATTAATGTTTTGAAAGTTGCAAAAAAATTATTTTTGTATAAGCTTGTGATTTCCCAACGCAAGTTTTATTTCAGACGATACATAAATAAAAGACTACAAGATTAAGTAAGTCAATCATGGAAATTTTTGGTGTAGGAGACATTTTTCCAATTTTGTATGTGACTTATAATAAATGATGAATAAAGGTTGAAAATTCTGTTCTTCCACAGTTGAACAAAAACGAGGTCCAACAAAAACTCCCCTTGGTGGAATTTCGATTGATGATAATGGTGGGAAAGATGCTTTGGCAACGTCTAAATTCCTTTTTTTTTGCAAATAATCTTTTCGATTCAGTGAATGGAAAGAGAAACTCAAAAAATGGAAACGTTTTACGATGTTCCGTCACCCATGATTCGACCATTGAAGTTTTTTGGATATAAGCAAAACGTCTATTGTCTAAGATGGCTTACGCGACCTGGGAAACCTTGAAAATTTCTGAATGTGTTAGCTCTATCAGAAATTGGCAATTGACCATTGAAGGCTTTCTGAAATTTTGGGACTGTTTGAAAGTAGAGTTTTCCCATTTTGACCCTAAAAACGTAAGCCAAGACCACCTTGAAAATTTTTTTTGGCATTCACGTGCACGGGGAGTTCCAAACACGACTCCTACACCGTATCAATTTGAGCAGTATCACAAAGCGATCATTATCAACAATTTGGATGATGTTCAAATTAAAGCTGGCAATTGCGAACAAGAAGAAGTTAATCTTCTGACGGTCTCGTTAGGCAAATATTTGACACAAAATACGTACGAGACGGATACAAATTATTAATACGACGGTTTTTTTTGTGACGAACGAATGACTTGTCCTTCTTCTTACAACATTACACCCTAAAAACTGTTAAACGCGATGCATTATGACAAGACTTCAGAAAAATTGCGCGATTACAAAAAAATTGAAACTTTTAATTTTCAAATAACTTGGGAAGCACCTAACATGGAAATTAAATCGACCATCAGAAATAGCTGCGGCAGTAGATTCAATCATCCATTTTCCAGATGTGGCGATGCAATTGCAGGAAATGTTGCAAAAAAAAGTTTTGTGGCGTGGCGATTTTTGTTGTCGGATTTCGCCCAGAGCTTAAAGACACTGATCACCTCTACCACCATCAGCTTGGTAAGGTCAAGGACTTGCTCCTTCGGGATTCAGGTGCGTGGAAACTCGTCCTTCCTTCAGAACTCAGGATGGAGCAAATAAGGAAGGGGCATGACCTGCCCCAAGGTGGTCATCTTGGAGTAGCCAAGATTTTTGTTAAAATAAATCAGAAGTACTAATGGCCTGGGATGTACTTAGACATCGCCCGCTAAATAAAACATTATGATACCCGTCAACGGGTGACGATCCCACAGCAGGGGCCTGTTAGATGGATGGGGAGGCGGGTTGTAGATGAGCCCTAGAAGGCGGTATCTACGGATATCATGGGACCTCTCCTAAGAAGTAAGTGGGGCCACAAGTACTTACTGGTGTTCCTTGACCTGTTCACGAAGTAAGTCGAATTAATCTCTTTGAGAAAGGCCATAGGGGAAACCATCGGGGCAGTCTTTAAAAACCGAATAATATGGGGATTCGGCACGCTAAAGTTCCTTTATACCGATAACGGCACAGAGTTTCAGAACAAATACCTGAAAAATCTGGCAAGGCTTGAGATGTGCCATCGTCATGTGACGGTCATTATGACCGTGACGTGACCGTCACGTGACGGTCATTGACGAAAAATTTGTGTCGGTCATATGACCCGTGACAATCGTTACGTGACCTTAAATTTGGTGACCGGTCATCGCACATCTAAAGAGATGAGCGAAAAAAAAATGTTTATAAATGATAAAAATGTAAGTTTTTTGTTCTGCAAATCTTTAAGTTTTCCAATAAGGTTGGCTCGGAAATGATCGAATAAAGGCGACTGCCAATAGTGCCAACAGTTGTCAATAGAATTTCCCTAGCCCTTACTCCTTAGGGATTTTTGTATTACTTGCGGCTTGCGATATTTTGAGTTTTCCTGGTTTTCCTGTTCTACTGTTCCATGGCGTGAACTTTGAATTCGCTTTAATTCGAATTTCATTTGTTTTTTTCACTTGATTGCAGTTGATTGTGTTGTTGTGAAGTAAATATTTTTCGTAAACATTCGTGAATATTGATACTATAAGTGCGATGAAGCCAGTTATTATCAAAGTTTTTGAGCATTTTGTGAAAATTCCTCAAAATAATTTGAAATTGATTCAATATAAATGCAAATATTGCAACAAAAATATGCAAAACATGCAACGAGGATGACAAAGCATCTTAGGGATCAATGCCCGAATGTGCCAGCTCCGTTGAAACGAATTTTAAAAGGCAAAGCCGGCAAAGCATCTGACAATACTCAAGAATTTGAAGGTATGTAATAATCCAAGGGCCGTTCATTGTGGATTTTTGGCTGAAAAAGTGGGAATGATTGGTAGTTATGTATACCTGTATATACCTAATATATAGGTATGCTTTACTGACGATCCCCCACTTTTTTCCAAATTTCTCCCACAAAGTATGCACTCCTGTAATAATCTTTAAAAAAATTCAATCTTATCAGTATTATACTCTGAGAATTAGAATTTATACATTTAAATTAAATTCAAAAATTTTATACTATATATAAAACAAATTGTTCAAACAAATTAAAAAATCGAATTATATTAATTTTTTTATGTATTTATTAGTTTTCTCATTTGAGCGCCCCAGAGCGAAAGAAAAGCCTATAGCAGATTCGAGACAAAGTCAAGCTCATTTTTTTTTCCGAGCAAAAGTCGAGTCCAGAGAATTCTCAAGCTGAAAAAAGGTAGAAAATGTCTCGGAGCAAAGAATTTCTTAGCTTCAATGGAAGCTGATATTGTCCCAGAGGGATTTAATGAATTCTTTCGCTCCCCGAGGGTTCTCCCTACCGCGCGTCTCAGATAAGACCCTAATGATAGTGCAGTGAATCGTCTAATTTTCTTGAAAAAATAGAAAATTCAGTCATTTTCAGTCATTTCTATCTTGAACGAGCTACTGACAGCTCTTTTTTTTAATTCGCGTATATCACAGCGCAAGTTATGTGTGATGTACTTCGTAGTTGATCGTACTGAACAGTGATTATGGAGTTGTCAAGAAGTGGTGAGTAATTAATTTTGTATATTTCAATTTCGATAAGGTTCAGGATTGCCAACTTTCCTTTTATTGTTTTAATAATACGAATATTTTTCTGAAGATGGGTATTCTTCACGTGAACCTGAACTCGATATTGAATTGGAAACATTGGACAGTCAAACGGACGATGATGAGGACATCGAATTACAAGGAAATGAGCAAACTTATGGTACAACAATTTTTTTGGATTTTTAACATAAATGTTCTTTTTTGTAACGGTGCACAATATCAGGGGCGTGTCTATAGGAGATTGTGGATCTAGCAATGGAAATAGCGGGACAGTTTCTCTTTAAAAAGTTTCTGTGAATATTTTAGAAATTTTAGAAATACTTTCAGTTTTGACAGTTTATTAATAATTTTAGCAGTCAGTTTTTTCAATTTTTTTCAGTTTCTATAATTTGCATAGTTTTCTGAAAGTTTAAGACAGTTTCGAGAGTGTAAAACGGTTCGTAACAATTTTGAAACTGTTGATAGTTTTCAAAACATTTTTCACAATTAACAACAGTTATCACAAATGAGGCAGTTTTTCGAGAAATTATAAAATTTAGCGAATACATGGAACTCACAATAAAGCAGTAGAAGTTTCTCAATAGTTTCAAAATTTTTTTTTTTTATTTGCATTCATTTTCTAGCGTTTTAATTTAAAATGTCGAAAGGTTGTTTTTTGAGCATTTTCTATTTTTCATGATTTCGATAAATCAGTGAACTTAGGAGAGTTTACAAGCTATTCATGAATTTCACGATGATTTTTAGGTTGATTTCTTATCAATTTGTCTACGATAGTTACTCGTTCATTTATGTCTTGAACAATTTTGGAGCATATTATCTATGAGCACATTTTGAGAATTTTTACTATGTTTTTTGAACTTCGAAGCAAATCCCCTTTTTACGCATTTTTCAATGAGAGCCACATGTATTCTTCACCTTAAGAGTACCCCTCCCCTTTTTCTTTCAAAGGTTTGACGTATTTCATGAACAGCACCTCAGTACTATTATAATTTTTATGATTTGAAATTAAATTTTAATAGACGTTCAATTTTGTTTGATTTGCAGAGACAGCAGCGTTTAAGTCACGAAAAAGAGTTGTGAAAACTCACTTGCATAAAAAGACGCTAAAAAAGAAAGCTGTTGAGCGAGGTGAAGCACGAGTTTGCAAAAAAAAAAAACTTTGCAGCAAAAAATTTTCAAGAGCAATATTTGTGCAAATGCGGTCAAAACTGCCCTTCAAAAATCGATGTAGACTTGCGAAAAGAACTATTCGAAATTTACTATTATTCATCAAATTGGTCGCAAAAAACTCTTCTTCTTCGAGCTTACGTTAAAACAAGACCTGTTGCCAATAAAAAATCAAACAGTAATCCATTCATTTCACACAAGAATGTAAATTTCAATTACATTTACTCTTTGCTGAATCGTGAAAAAGTTTACGTACAGGTTTGCCGAGATTTTTTTTTTAAATGTTTGGCTATTTCACCTTCTCGAGTGTACTATGCTTCAAACTCAGTCAAAGAAAATCCAACTGCGTCGGAAAAACGTGGCAAAGCTCCATCAAAAAATAAAATTCCTCCCGAAAACATCGAAGGTGCTATCAACTTCATAAAAAGCATTCCAACATACGAATCGCATTATGGTCGTTCAAAATCAGCAAAAAAATATTTGAACCCAAACTTGAATATTTCTATTCTGTACAAAAATTACGTGGATATATATTGCAAAAAACAAAAAAAAGCTGTTCCGGTCTCCAAATTCAAATTTTGTGAAATATTCAACACTCGCTTCAATCTTGCTTTCAAGCGTCGTCATTCTGACATTTGCAAGACGTGTGACAAATTGAATGTTAAATTCAGTCAGCAACACCTTCTTGTCGTCCAGCTTACGAAAAAGAAAAGGAAGATCACTTAGAATTGTATAACAGAATCAACTCAGAATACGTGGAAGATGTCAAGAAGGCAAAAGAGAATGCTGAAGTTGCTGTTTTGACATTTGACCTGCAAAAAACTCTCGAAACTCCTGCAATTTCTACATCTATCGCGTTTTACAAGAGGCAACTGTGGACCTACAATCTTTGCGTCTATGACGAAGCCCACAAAATAGGTAATATAAGAAATTAAACAAAAATTTCTTATTCCCAATGTATGAAAAATTGGTACGTTTGACGTAAATTTTTGAAAAATTTGAATTAAAATCCTGTATTGCGAGTTTCGACAATATCTATTTTGATGAAACTATTAAAGTCCGCGGCCTTATTCGCCTCGGGCCATTATCCTTCGTTTCATCAAAATAGGCATTGTGAAAACTTATAATTAACCACTATTGTATAATATTATAGATATCCATAGAACATGAGAATATTCAAAAAATATGTTGTAAAAAGAATACTTTTTGTGAAAATTGATATCGATTAAATTTTTAAAAAATTAAAACCTTCAAAAATTCAAATATTGAAGATCGAAAATTCTCTTTCGATTTTTTCACGAGTAAACTTCTTCGAATTCGCATACTTCTACATTTATGTTTAAGATATTTGAAATTGCAAATCATAAATTACCCTTGATTTGAAGATATTGATTACGTATAATTATTTTGATCCGATTTTCTATATAATATCAACGTTTCACTGAAAATCTTAAAATGTTCAAGATTTTCCTTCATAACAAAAATTTGCGGAAAAAAAATTTATGGAAGTCAAACAAAAATCAAGGCTTATAAAATTTGAGATAATGTATCGGAAATTTACAAAAAATTTCAAGGATCTTTATTTTTTACGAATTATTAAATTTCTTATCTAAAACTGCTCTGAGCTATTAGACTGTTACAATCGTTATATAAACTGATGAACTTGACTTGATGTCTAACAAATTCATAAGATTTACGAAGATATTTAAAAAAAATGCATGATTCACATAAAATTCGCAAAAGTGTTTAAAGCCTTTGTATATAGACTAACATTTCATTATAAGGATTTTACATAGTGAACTTGAAAGAATTTAAAATATAAGGAGCTTGAAAGTTAATGAGGATTGTTGAAATTTAATGATTTTGTAGATTCTACTGTAAATATACGGACAAAAAAAATTTTTGAAAAATTGTATGCTCAGGTTACATGTACGTGCGGAGTGAAGACGTAGCTTCTCGTGGAGGGCAAGAAATCGGCTCCTGCGTACTCACTCACCTTAGGCAACATTTGCCGGAATCAACTCGCGAAATAATCACATATTCTGATTCTTGCGGGGGTCAAAATAGAAATATTAAAATGACTCTTCTTTTGCAACATTTTTTGCAAAATAGCGAGAATATTAAAACGATCACGCAAAAATTTTTTGTGTCAGGGCACAGTTATAACAGATGCGATGCGTGTTTTGCATGCATCGAAAATCAGAAGAAATTACACGAACTGGTACCAACACCAGACCATTGGCTCAAAATTATCGAAGATTCGCGAAATAAAAACAAATTCGTCGTAACGAAGATGACGAATTTAGATTTTGTTTCAAGCACAAAACTTGAGGAAATTATGACAAATTGAAAAGTCGATGAAAATAAAGAGAAAATCAATTGGCTTCGCACGAGAAAGCTCGAATATTTCAAAAACAAACCATTCATTATTTTCATGACTGACGACGAGCAAAAAACACAAGAACTTGATGTGAAAAAACGACGCGTGGCCGATGATTCATTGAAAACCGCTGAATTACCCTTGCACTACCCGCTGGGCAATCTCATTACCAAGGAAAAGTATGACGATTTACAAGAATTAAAAGAATTGTTGGCCCCTGAGTATCATGCATTCTACACTAATTTTAAATACCACCATGACCAACGTGACTCGCAAGTGACTTCAGCGACGACGAATAATAATGTTATAAATGCGCCGTTTATGTATTGTTCATGTTTGAACACACTGTCCATTTTTTTATCGTGTATTGAATAAAATAAAATACGTTTGATTGCTCATGAATCTTTCAATTTTCCTTTTTACCTCTATAAATAACGTCAAACTGCATTTTTATCGTCATTTTCAGAATGAAGATGATGATTATCTTCAAAAGTTTTTCTATAAAAAAATTAATGTAATAGAAATGATAAATAAAGTAAGAATAGTAATCAATACTGACATAACAGAAATAAATAAGAAATTCTAAGTGACAAACAAGTGATACAAATGATCATCAATAATAACAATTATTACAAAGAAAGTTTTTAACACTTTTTACTTTTATTTTCATCAAACCCAAAATGAGCTCTTGCACAAGAATTTCCTAAATTTTTTTTCAGGAAAATATTTAGGTTTACAAATTGAATAAATACATAACTTAACAATCAATAACGAAAACTTCTCTATATCTCTAATCACACGGAATGTAAATGAATTGAAAATTTCAGCCGTTAGAAATTATGAAATGAATATTTTTATTCGAAAAAATCTAGAGCGAACTCAATAAATTAAACCAGAAAATCAATTTTTTTATTTTTTAACGTTTTTTATACAAGTCACTTATTTTCTATTGATAAACTATACAAGTTTTTGAACTTTCAAAACTATGAAGTTCCTTTTTTAAACCTCATTTTAAAATATAAATCTCGAAAAGTAAAAATCCACAAAATTAGGATTTTCAAATTTTGCAATTGAAACGATGATAATAAGAGTGACCGTTAAGTACCAAAAATTGTTGCTCTAAAACTTATAAATTTGCAAAAAAAGTAAATAATCGAAATTTAGCAAAAAGAAAATTAAATTTGCGTAATCTCCCATTCGATGAAAAAGATGCGAATTTCGAAAATATTTAAACATAAAATGAAAACTATCACTTTAGATTAACAAGTAAAAGGTATTTAACTTTCAATAAAAAATAGCTATGTTCGTGCCTGTAAGCAATCGTCGATTTAGGCTCAGACGATTTTACGGCTCGGCTTCGCCTCGCCTTAAAAATCTCGTCTTCGCCAAAATCGACGATTGCTCACAGGTGCGAACATAATTTTTCATGTTGAAGGCTCGAAAATCGTGATTTAGCGTTACGCACAGGCGCAAAAATCACGATTTTTGTGCCTGAAACATAAAAACACGGTTTTAGTGCCTGAAACATGAAAAATTTTTTTTGAACTTTTCACATCGAAAATCGCAATCATTTTCATACTCAATACCAATTAATTTTATCTGGATTACATTTTTTGACGCCCTAAAAGTTAAACATGAAATTTATATTCAATCAATCAGTCGTAAACAAAGTTGAAAATCAAAAATATTTTATCATCTGAAAAAAATAAACTGTGGTTCATCTTCTTGCTTCAGTAAGGAAAACCAAATTATTTCCCCTCAGTGTATAAAGTACAGTATTTCCCACTGACAGAATATATGTAGTATCATCAAATGTTTCCTCATCAAATTGCGACTTAATCTTTTACAAACTTAGAATCCGAATTTTGAAAATTTGTTAACCATTAGTCAGTAAATTTCAAATTTCTTCAACGCCAAATGAAATTCTGTTAGGTTCTGTTTTTTTTTTTTTTTTTTTTTTTTGGTACAACAAGTGAAATTGGGGGGTGGATTTTCAGAATTGTGAACGGAATTATTTTTTTAATATTAATTTTTCAAAAAGCATAAAATATCTGTCATAATAAATATCTTATACTCATTTTCATCCACCTTTAGGTTCATATAAAAATTACGAAACTGCGCAAAAAACACAAGTTAAACTTGAACCGTGTCTTCATTTTTCTGTTAAAAAATGATTTGTACAACCAAACCCCTTTTCCTCATCTTGTTTACTCGGCTCTTCTAAAAATTTCATAATTCTATCATCTAACGCACTATAGAAACAGTAAAATATCTCTCGATCCAAACAGTGGCTCTACGCGATCATTAGGGTCTTACCTGAGACGCGCGGTAGGGAGAACCCTTGGGGAGCGAAAGAATTCATAAAATCCCTCTGGGACAATATCAGCTTCCATCGAAGCTAAGAAATTCTTTGCTCCGAGACATTTTCTACCTTTTTTCAGCTCGAGAATTCTCTGGACTCGACTTTTGCTCGGAAAAAAAAATGAGCTTGACTTTGTCTCGGATCTGCTATAGACTTTTCTTTCGCTCTGGGGCGCTCATTTATTATACTAATTTATTTAGATTGATTGCATATTTATTGTGTTAATATTTTATTCACAAATTATAAATTGATCCATTTATTTATTGATTCACTCATTAATGAATTTTGACCTTACTATGAAATGTATGAATTTATTCATTCATGATTGTTCTCATTTATTTCTGTGGCTTCCCGCCATAACAGAGAAAGTCACCTATGCCATTTGGCTCATTTCACATGATATTCTGATCAAATTTTGAATATTATGGCATATGTGACTTTCTCTGTTATGGCGGGAAGCCACAGATTTATTTATTAATATTTAATAAATTCATGCATTTATATTTATTTGCTTAGTTATATAAAATTAAATTATAATCAAATTTCAAAAATGAATCTGTTGTTTTTAATGTTTCGTGTATTCAAATTTCCTTCGAGAATCGAATAAACATATTCATTGAATACTTATTTAACTCGCACCATTTTAGAATAAATATTGAGATTTTTTAAAATTTTATATTTAACTTCAATTCGAAACATATTATCCATACTTTTAAAAGTATTTTAATCATTTATTTATTATTAAAAGTATTTATTGCATTTTATAAGTATTTTAATTATTATAATTTGTAGTTAATTATTTGATAATTGATTTTTTGTATTATTTTCATTCGATTTTTATTGTCAAAAATTCATCTCTCATATTTTAAGTTGTAAGTTACGCTTTTATCAGGAAAGTATGTTAACAAATGATCTTTTGCAGAAAATGAAATTCAGAACGATGCTGGAGTCGCGGTGTCTGCTACTAATGTACTTGATGATGACTGCAGTCTTGATACAAATGCTACACAATCTTTCAGTTCCAATCCGGCAAGAAATATTTCATCTTTTTTTGACACAATGTCTCAAAAAGATATTGAAAATGCACAGTTTTTGATGACAAAAGCTGTGTATTGCTCAGGAACTCCCCTGGCCATGACAGAAAATAAATATTGGCAAGACTTTTTTGGGACACTCAGGCCAATCTTTCAACTGCCAAGTAGAAAGCAGTTATTGACAACACTACTTGATGCAGTAAGTAAAAATTTTAACAAAGAAAAGATTTGTAAATTTGCGTATTTAAGTATTCAAAAAGTATCTACCAATCATAAGGTACGTGAACTAATATAAATTCTGATAAATGAATGGACGTTGCAACAAGGTTTGGTGACAATTTATCGATATATTAACACGTCGATATTTAGATACCAAATATCGGTTTAATCGATACATATGATAAAGGCTCATGAAATTGATAATTTTTATATTTGATATTGAGGTTTTCATATTGGAAAAATTCTATATTAATGCATGAATATAGAAAACTCATGAGTTTTCAGCCCTGCAAAATTTTAATTTTTTTGTTTTCTCCCTACAAATAGTAAAGAGTTTAAATTTCATAAAATTTGAAGTTTCACTGGAACTTTTAAGAGATAAGTTTGTTACTTAATCAAAATCCGATTCTTATTATATAAATGAATATATTTTCATGTAAGCACTCTAAAGTAAACATGTTTACTTTAAACTGCTTAGATGCATGTTCAAGCAAACATGCCCATAAGGGAAAGAACAAATTCACGAGGAAAATGTAAAAAAAAAAAATACAGCAGATAATTTTGGTTTTAGGTGTAAGAGGATATAAAAACTTCTGTTGATGAAAAAATTCATAAAGCCGTGACTGTTGGTATCCAATGTGATGCGTGGTCAAACATCCGCAATGAAGGCGTCATCAACTTCATTCTGACAACTCCACAGCCGGTTTTCTACAAATCATTAGCAACAGCTGAAAATCGCAAGACCGCACAATACATGGCTGACAAAATTGCTGAAATTATCGAAAATGTAGGACCGAAAAAAGTACTTGCTTTTGTTTGTGACAACGAAAATACGATGTTAGCAACCCAAGAAATACTCGAAGAACAATACTCTGAACATCATCTTTACACTTACGGATGCTCGACTCATATTTTGAACCTCTTGGTTGGTGATATCTTAACACGGCCGACTGCTCAAAATGTTATTTCATCAGCTGTTTCTTTAGTCAAAGAAATCAAACAAAAACACGTTACTGATTCAGTGTTTGCTGAAATTCAAAAAGCAAATTCCAAAGAATCGAATACTCGTCCAATTTCTCTCAAACTGCCTGTAAAAACGCGATGGGGTTCATCACTGATATGCTTAGAGAGTGTTATGGTTAACGAAGAAAATCTCAAGGCCTTGGCAATTTCCAAAAAGGTTTCTCTGGATCAGTCGAAAAAAGCCCTCATTCTAGACGATATTTTTTGGACCTCGTTAAAGAAACTGATTGGCCTTCTCTCTCCAATCGTTTCTTACATTACGAAAGTCGAGGGTGATTCATCTAAAATGTCCCAGGTACCCGAAACCGTCTCTAAATTGAAAAACCATTTGGATGCTACATTTTTATCTTCACTTTGCTTGCTGAATGCAAATGAAATTGCACATATGAAAGAGCAGTTTAACAAGCGATCAAAAATGATCCTGAGGCCAATCCACTACGCTGCTAACCTTTTGGACCCATAATTTATAGGCGAGCGTTTGAACAGTGAACAATACATTGACGGTTCGCGAGTTGTCAAGGAAGTTGCCAGGAAATTGGGCCTCGACATCAGCACAATAACTCAAGAATTGGCAGAATTTTTGGTAAATGAAGGCTTTTGGGGCGAGCCCCTCATCCAAGATGCACTGCAAACTGTTCCTCTTAAACTGTGGTGGAAGAGCGTCTGTAAAGCTACCCTACTGGGAAAAGTCGCCCATGAAATATTAAATTTGCCGTACTCTTCAGCAGCGACGGAAAGGTTGTTCAATACACACGGATGGATTCATTCGACAAAACGAAATCGATTGACCATTGAAAGAGCGGCAAGGATAACATATATTGCCCACAATGCCCGAATAACCAATATGAAAAATGGACAACAGCAACGTACAAGGCAAAAAACTGCGTCTGGTATTAATATATTACATACTTTCCCCAAAAAATTTATAAATATTCATATTTTCACGGAATAAATACAGTTCTCCGGTTCACCTCGTACAACTTTTTGTTTCGTCAAAAAAAATATTATAATCAAATATAATATAATCATGATTGGGCTTCATTTTCCGTAAATTACTTTTACAATAAAACTTCCACCCATGTCATTAATACTCTTTTACAGTCTCAAAAGTTATTTTTATTTTTGATGATGCGTTAATTTATAACTTACAATAGTATATTGAAAATCATGTGTACAGTATTAAACAAATTAAATTTCGTAGATTGTGATCTCAATAACGAAAATTTTAAAAACCATGAACGATATATGTATATTTAAAATCAAATGTAAAAAAAAGTCGATATGAAATACTGCAAATAAGTGTAACTCATGACCACTGAATGACTGAAGTCTGAATTTTCAATAAGTTCATTGATGAAATTACTTAAAACAACTCTATGTATGTACTTCAAAACAAAAGCAAATTTCAAAGTATGATTTGGAAATTAAATTTTCGCATTAATTTTTGCATGAAAAATTTAATTTCTATTAACATTTAATAAAAATTTTAAAAATTTAATATTTTTCTTTTTATTACAGCTGCAACAACTGATAACGATTTATCAGATGAAGACCACGAAGATGATATTGTATCTAATGATGATTCTCGAGACGAGGATGCCGAAAATTTAAGTGCTCATGAGCTTGAAAATGATGACTACTAATAAGGGTTGGGAACAATTCATCTTCCCACATTATTTTTCATCGAATGTGATTTTTTTATGTGTGCTGTGAATTATATTGCAATATAATTTATTATATTGCATGCTCAACTTATATGACTATATGTATAACGAAAAAATATGTATGTATTGAAACATTTTTTGTGAAACTTGAAAGATGATAAAAATTATAAAATACAGTTTTTGACGATAATACATTGATATTTTTATTTAAGAAATTCAAAACTTTAATAAAGCAAGGCGAAAATTTTATCTCCTGAAACGAATAAATATACATGAATTATGATCATAATTTTATAAATTCACAATTAATTTTATTTTAGTTTTAGAAACTAGACAGATTTCAGAGATTCCCTGATTGCAAAAAATTTATTGCGAGTGCGATTTTTCATTCTAGTGTATGATATATGAATATATATATATATTAGATTTATCAAACAACTAGATTTTACAATTTTCGAAAATTGGAAAGCAACATAAAAACATTTTGGGGTAAAGAAAGCATTACCCGGATTTCAATAACGAATTGAAATTTAAAATATAAAATCGTCACAAAAACGTGACCGTCACGTGACCGAAGAACTAGAGACGGTCATTTGCCTATAGAAATATGAAAAGAGAGTTTGTGACTGTCAGTGACCGTCATATGACGGTCATTGTGACCATGACCGTCACAAAAATAAAATGACCGTCACAGGCACATCACTAGGCAAGGCTCACGGGGTGAAGATGACCAATACGCCGGTATACCATACACAGGCGAACCCCACTGAACGCAGCAATCGTACGATCAAGACCCTGATGAAATCATACTTGAAAGGATATGACCAGGGGGCTGGCACGGGGCCACGATTTTTGTGCCACTAACGCTGACGACTCACACATGCGTGCCACTCACAGGGATTCGCTTTTTCCCCTTACCGCTGACCCCCTATTCCCCTCTTGTCGACCCAAAGTTCCGAACTGTCAAAGTAAAACGGGTTAAACGTAAACAAACAACGTAAACGACGTAAACATTGCAAGAAAAGTTCGACAATGATTAAAAGAAAGAAAAATCATCGCCGGTGTGGAATTAAGGAGTGTGATTATGAAAAAAGAGTTAATTTCACCGGAGTGCATCATTTTTCCGTGCCTGAAAATCCTCAATGACGTCAAGATTGGAAAGTGGCTATTAATATTTCTCAAGATTTTAGCGTCAGTTGTCGTTTGTGCAATAATCATTTTAATAAAAATGACATCATTTGGCCTGAAAATCCGAGGGTAAGCGAAAAGCGAAGTTTCAACCAATCAGATTTTTTAGATTTTAATCTCGAATATCTTTTTTGATTTTGGGTTTTCTGAAAAGTGGCAAAGAACCTTTCGACTCAGAAAAATATTTAAAAAATTTTGGAAAAGTTTGGTCAGTGAATTTTACTCTCAATCGTCAAGACAGGGCATTTATTGTTTAAATTTAAAACTTAAATAACTTTCTTAACTTTGAGTTTTATGAAAAGTAGTAAAGGACTTTTCGACTCGAAATTCATTAAGGAATATTAGGTTTATTTTTGATACGGGTATTTGGTACACCCTGTATAAGTGCTTTAAATATTCATAACTTGCAGCATAAACCTCGTTTGAAAAGTGGAGCGATTCCCTTGAAATTCATAAACACTGAAAGAACGGAAAAAACAGTGAATACGATTAATGCAGAATCTGATGATTTCAGTAATAAGATTCGATCCTCAAGTAAAACTTGATGATTTTCGAAGTTATAGAATAAGTTGAAATTTTTGAATGTACAGTATTTTTCATGGATGCCTTGGCTATTTCGAACGTTTTACATAGGCTAGCGTTCGAAAAAGCAAAGGCATCCTTGAAAAATACTGTACCTCCCTGGTAAACTCGCCGCGATATCGTGAGATATCGCGGCTGGAGACACCTTGAAATCTTTTATTTTTTCAATAAAACTTTTTTGAATATGGTTAATAATGATTAGATTAGCATGAAAATAACTCGTTTAATGTATTTTTTGTATTTTTCAAATAAATGGCAAATTTTAAGAATTGATTTTTATAATTTGCCATTTATTTAAAAAACGCAAAAAATACATAAAACGAGTTATTTTCATTCTAATCTAATCATTATTAACCATATTCAAAAAGAATATTTTTTTCTTCTACATTACATTACATATTACAATTTTTTGCAGTTGAGACTGAATTTTTGGAAAATGAATTTGAATCGATTGATCCAACCTGCGATGAAACTCATGACATGAATAACGCTTTTATTTGTCAAGGTGGCCAAGACCGCCAAGACGAGAAAGAAAAAGACAAATGCGATTCCTGCGTGCAAGTCGAACCTAAGCACTTTTTGATTTCTTCTTTACTGAATTCAAATGAAGAAATGCCACTTGGATGGATTAGAAATGAAACATTATATGAAGATTCAAAAGTTCTGAATTTTATGTACGCTACCATGATAAAAATCAAAGACTAGCTACTCTGTTTGCCATCTTTGCAAGTTACTGTAATGAATGAAGGGGACTTACATATCTTTGTGGGGAAAAATAGAGTAGAAAATAGTCGTTTCGCTGACGATGATATCGTTGAAGCTCAATCCAGTATTGAAGGTTTTAAAAATTTTCTCGAAAAATTGAAAGAAAATAGAATTTGCGTGGGTCGTGAGTTAACTGGAAATTACGAAAACTTGAGAAATGATTCATGCTACGTGGATTTGATGTGTAAACTCAGGCACAAAAAATGTACATTGTTGCTAGATCCAATGGAATCTTCACCACGATGCAATTTCTGTGCGAACTTACGAAAATTTGTACATAACAATAAAAGAAAAAGTTCGATAGATAATCAGTCTCAAGCGGAAAAAAAACGTGTTCGACTTCAAATCCCTGATAATCAGCGAAAAAATTACCTAATCCTCCGAAATAAAGCAAAACTCGCATCAAAGAAACAAAATACCTAAAGACAAAAAATGACGAATTGAAGAAAGTCATTCACGATTTTGAAAATAGATTATCCGCAGTCAGAACGGAAAATCTTGAAGCCCATTTAAAAGAAGCAGGAGTTTCTGAAGATCATTGTAATACTATTCGAGAAATTTGAGAATCCGCCAAAAGCAGAAAAAAAAATTCTAACAGATACTCTAGTGAATGGTTGATGAAATGTCTCCTGATGCATATGAAGTCACCAGCAGCTTATCAAACACTTATTGACCTCAACTTTATCCCGTTGCCACATCCGAGAACTATAAGAAGGTAAACATGCCCTGAATCATAAAAATTAATTTTTGAAAAAAGCAAGTATTTCTTACAGCAAATAAAGTAAATGTACTATTGCTTGAACAAAAAGTTTCTTACTACGATAACTATTGCACAGAAAGAAAATAAATGACTTTTGTGGCTCACGCAGTGTGGTCAATATCAAATGATTAAAAGGCGAAAAATTTTTGTTACAGGTACATAGCTGCTATCGACATGAAATGTGGTTTCGACGCTACATTTTTCAATCTACTGAAAAAGGCACTTTCTGAATTACCTGACATACAAAGACATGGAGCGTTGTTGCTGGATGAAATGGGCACTAGAAAACGACTATCAGTTAATATCAGCGATATGACTTATGCGGGCCTTGTCGATTATGGACTTCATTCAAAAGACTTGTCAGTAACAGATTCTGAAAACGAAGCAACAGAACCAGTAGGCAACGGATGTGAAACTGAGACTCCACAAGCGGACCACGTTCTTGTCTTTGCTTTTCAGCCTTTATTTGCCAACTACTCGCAGCCTATAGGCATTTTCTGTGGCAATACTGCGAAAGGAGAGCAGCTCGCCTGTCTCATAGCATCTGCTATAACACACCTTGAAAACGCCGGAGCATTTGTTCACGGGGTAGTGAGTGATGGATCTGCCCTAAACCGAAATAGCTGGAAACAATTTGGCGTTACAGGAAACATGGAATCTTTGAAAACATATTTTACCCATCCTCTTGATGATTCTCGAAAAATCTACATGTTTTCCGACACACCACACCTGTTCAAAAATATCAGGAACCGGCTACAAAAGTCATTTTTGCAGGTGCAATCGAAACTTTACTATATTATTGACATCAAGGACGTAGCCAGAAATTCCGTTCGGGAGGGGCTAAGGTGTGATTTATTACTCGCATTTATTTCAGCAAGTTCAAAAATTATAATTTTATTAGAGAGTTATCAATAAGAACTTGAATAATTCTCAGGATCTTTAAAACTGTTTTTAATTTCTCAAGTTTTCAGAGTAAATTTGTCAAAATTTTCCACTTTCAAAATGTTTCAAATACTCCAAACTCTTAAAATTTGCAAAATTGTTCAAAATCCCTTGATGTTCGAAATTATCAACCGTTTCAAAATTTGAGAATTCTTAAAACTTTACAAATTCTAAGAATCTTTGAAATTTCTTTTAAATCTCTGAAATTTTCAAAATTTGTGAAATTCTAAAATTTGTTAAAATTTTCCACTCTTGGAATGCTTCAAATACTCCAAATTCTTAAAATTTCCAGAATTGTTGATAATCTTACAATGTTCGAAATTATCAAAACTTTGCAAACTTTTTGAATTCGTAAAACTTTTGAAATGTCGATAATCATAAATATTATAAATTTTCAGAGTTTTCGAAACATTTAAGAATCTAAGAAATTCATGAAAATTAAAAAATTTTCAACATTCTGAAAATTGTCAACATTTTTAAGATTTTCAAAATGCTTACGATACTCTAAACTCCTAAAACTTGCAAAATTGTTAAAAATTTTTAAATGTTCGAAATTATAAACTCCCCCTGGCAACTGGGAAAGGACGTCCCGAGGACGTCCTCTTGCCGTACCATATAGCAAAAAAAGTACGGTTTTGAGGCACACTATATGGGACGTTATAGAATGTTGCAAACATCGCTCTTGCCCAAAAATTGTTGCTTAGATCCTCAATGACCACATGAACATGGATAATTATTGACTGGAATGTCTTAAGTGCGTAAATTGCGTGCATAAAAATATGGAAAAATCGTATCGCCAGTGACCTGTCAAGGCAGTGCTTTGTCACGAAGCGCGGGAAATTCAAAAATTCATTAAAGCTGTTTTACCGACCTTTCGTTCATTTCACATTTCCATTTCACACAGTAACTAATTTTGAAGTAACGCATTAAATAAGGATAATTAAAAATTAATAAATGAAATTGAAAAATAATAAATTGTGGAATGTTCAAAATTTAAACGACTTTTCTATCCTGAAATTTCAATTTTATTCAAAAACCGTATACTGTATGATTGTTTTCAAAAACCGTATACTGTCTTATTGTTTTCAATCGGTTTATTTGCATCAAATAATTAATCTTCTCGAATTTAATGAAAAAATCTGGTTTTCAAAAATATGCATTGTGTTTGGTAAAGTTTGTATCATGTTTTTTTTAGGTACAGGGCTTATCACAACATATTTCATAAAAATACCAAAATTACAGTTTCAAAATTTTTATTTTCACAATTTTCCCAGATAATGTACATACAACAATATATAAAATATACGTCGACGTTACTTATCATAACCGAAATCTTTTACTTAGACATAAAAAGGACGTTGTGGAAAGGTTTTGTTAACTTATGCACGCCCTACACAACTCGAATGGAAAAATTTTTTATTTTTTCCTCGATTATCAAAGAAATTTCAAAAACTGCTTAGCTTACAAACTTTTTTCTTCTTCGGAAGTAAATTCTTAACGATACTGATAAAGTTACACAACTTTTATGGTAAAACCATTTTTGGTATAAATATGCAATTTGAAGAAAACAGCATATATATAACTTAAAAAATTGTACTTCATTTCATTCAAACTATTGTATCTGCTATGTTAAAGCATAGCAGACACAATAGTTAAAATTTTCAATAACAATCACGGTCGAAGGTAAATCGTTTTTAACAATCGATTTAGATTTTTTTGCAGTTAAAATGTAAGACCATTTTACATACTCATGAGAAAAATTTAAAACAATCAGACAAATTTGGCCGAGTTATTGAATTGTAAAAAAAATTACTGTTAGGCAATCAAGGAAATTCAATTTTTTAACCGATTTTTTATACAATACGATCATCGAAACAAGTTAAATTTAAGCGAACAGAAATAAGACGTGTTTCATCGATTTCCACAGAGATGATATAGAAAAATTTCTACGCCTCAGAAAATATACAATTTCAATCACGTTGATAATTTGAGAGGAAATTACTTTACATGAAATTAACGCTGCCACGATATTTGAAAAATGTACATATGTTTTCTTACTTTTTACTCAAAAATTCATGTTTTTCAAAAACTAACAAAATCATTATCATCACAATTTTTCAAAGCAAAAACAGTTGATTTTGTTTTTGAAAGTCTATTATACGACTACAATTACTAACAAAAAAACTATTGTAATTCACTGTTGAACTTTTTGTTTTTCGAAAAAGTTATGAATTTTTTTTTCATTTCCATTGATTTTCAGGCCAGGAGTGCGAAAAATTCTAACTTCGCCAAAACAACTGCCACCCTAACATTCCCTTACTTTCAAGATAATTATATACATAAGAAGCCAAGGTCGTTATAGTTTGCGACGAGGTGACGTTCGTGTCGGTCGTGATGTATGAATACGACGGAATATTACGCGAGGTGGTTAAGTTGAGGAGATTCGCTGGCGGCTGATTATTAATCCGTATATGGCCCGTTACGTTCGAGGGTATCTTGTAGTGACTTTGGTTGCCGTCGACTTTCATTTGGCGGACGGGCGCCGACACGTTTGGGTAGTAACCATTTGCATTATGGTACGTTGGTATTTTTACAGTTTCCACGGCATACACTTCCTCTGACCTGAAATAATCAGATCCCAATCAAACTCGACTCAAAAATGTCATAATGCACGTTAATGTGCTTCAATATAGAAAGTACGAGAATATAGGTAAATTTGTTAATAAGATACATTCGATGTAAATACTAATTAAACTACAAACTGGAAATAACGATCGGAGATATTAACAGGTACAAGAAGTTATAGATAAAAGAATTACAATGTTCACATTTGCGATAGTTACGTACTGTATACAGAGTGTACCAAAGTCCCGGTGCCAAAAATTAATCAAATATTCTTTTTTGAATGTTTAGTCGAAAGTTCGAAAGTCCTTTTCCAATTACCGCTAAACTCAAAATCTAAAAAAATATTCTAGTTTGAATTTTTTAACTTATGAGATTTCTCAGATTTCAAACTCGAATATTTTTTTCATTTTGAGTTTTGTGAAAAGTGGCAAAGGACTTTTCGACACAGAAGAATGTGAAGGAAATTCAGGAAAATTTTTGTTCGTGGTTTTTATTCCTGCTTGTCGACGGAGTGCATTTACCGTGTATATTTCAAAATTGAAAAACTTTTTAAATTTTGGTTTTCGTGAAAAGCAGTTATGGACTTTTCGAATAATATCGGACTTCCTTTTGGCAAGGGTATTGTGGTACATTCTGCATTGTGTGTGAACATTTATTTAAATATGTCGTTATAAAAAAAATTTCGAAACTATAAATCCATATAAAAATAAAGAAGTTCATCGAACTTCAGTGAAGTATGAATGGAAATGAACCAGGAAAGTACGACAAACATGTTGAAACACTTCATAAGCAATTAAAAGTACAAATTGTAACGAGAAACATTCAGCGTAGAAACCGTAATTGGTTTTTTTGGATGAACAACCATAAAAGCAAATTCACAAAAAGAAAACAACTATGTATAGCTTTTATTAATATATGAAGCATAACGAAACAGTACAAAGAACGACAGCATACTACCGCAAAAAGTAAAAATGCAGTACAAGCGAAAAAGTAGTTTCGAACATAACAAAAAAACAAATCCACTCACAAAACCGTATTAAAAACTTCTATTATTCAAAGAAAGTTATTGAATATGAATAATTCATGAAGCTATAAAAAACTTGTTCTGCACATAAAATTTCGGGAGTAATGGTAACGTCTCGAAAAGGGAGTGACACAGACAAGTAAAAAAAATATTAAAAAACAAAATTTTGTTTCTTTTGAAGTACGAATAATGGATATAACTACCATACTCGCTCAAAATTCATATTAAAAAGAAACATTCAAACTACTATACTCGTTTTGGAAACAGAACAAAAAAAATTAGAAATTGTACAAAACTTTCCAACAATTCAACAATTACTACAAATATTTAATTCAACACATTCCTTCATTTAACAAAAAGTTAAGAGTGGTGATCAAAAATCGTGTGAAAAGCAGTAAATTACAGTAACATATCAGCAATTCTTACATGTTTTATAACACCTTCATATTGAATCTTCTGGTTAGCTGGAACTCGCACCCTTTCCTTACAAATTAATGCATTACATGCATCCTGAACCAGTACGCTACGACGAAGAGCACGAGAAACAATGGCTTCTGGGGTAGACTGAAAAATATTACGATATCTTTTAAATGAAACACAGCCCCACGTATGTCAACTGCAAGAAAGAATTTCCACACAGAATACTGTTTTTTATAACGTGTACTGTCAACATTACCGAAGAAGAGTTTTAAAAAGATTTTTTTCTGAAAAGTTTAAGAAATATTTAAAAATTGTCGGAAGCTTGCATGATATATAAATAAATCAAGTGATGATACAAAATAATAGTACTATTTTATTCACCTTTTTGAGGCCATTGAAATATGGCGGCTGTTTGATGTAAGTCGAATTTGAGTCCCAAGGATAAAGCTGATATTCCGGTGCTTTCAATTGGGCCCAACTTTGGCTCCTTTTTTCAATTTTTTGGTAAACTTCCTTGAACATTGCTGTAATCACGTATTCTTGCTCCACCGCCTGAATTTCAGCTCTCGACGGCCATATATCGCGCAAAAAAATTCTCCTTCCATCCATTCGATGAACTTAGCAAAACAAAAAAAAGGAACCTAATTAAAAGAAAGTCACTTTAGAATGTCTTCGAAAAATTTCGTTTTTGAATGTTTATTCACGTTCCGTGTATTATTACTTTTTCGTTGTAAGTGCCCTATATTCAACTATTTAATTAAATTCCAACATGTTTAGCGTATTTTTGGACATTTTATTCATTACTTTTAAATCACAAAATAAATATTTATATTGCCAAAATATGGGAAATTTTCAGATAATGATAAAATAAATTTATTTTTAATGCAAATTGCTACAAGTTTGTTACTTCCAAAACAATTACCCAAAGGTTCTTCTTTGACATTGATGTTGACGGTCCCAGCAATGGTGTAGGCAATTATAAGCAATGGAAAAGCCAAATAACTAGCTCTAGTATAAGGGTGAGTGCGGCCTTCGAAATTGCGAGTTCTTGACAAAACTCCGCAGCAAACAAGCTCGTTCTAAAACAGAAAATTAGAAATAACATGCCACTTCAAATTCCATTCTCTGAAATTTCAAGATATAAAAAATTCATACAAATTTTTGGAATCTTCAATGAAATGGGATTCATAAATTTTCAGTACATACTTTCGGATAGCGCAATTAAATTCTGAACTTGACATGTTAATACAAATTAACTTATATTTTTATACTTTAAGGTTACAATTCATTGTAATTTATAAATAAAAAATGCACTTTCAAGAAATCAATAAATTAACTTAATGATATGTTTAAATAGCTAACGGAACAAGAATTTTTCAATGCTAGTTTTACTACCCAAGTGATTTTGATTCTCAGAAAAACATAAACATTTCTTATAAAATTTTTAATAATGTAAAGTAACAGATTGCAGCTTACCATTTGAACCATGTACCAATGTATCCACCGGTGTTGGTTTCTAATCGGTTTCCCAGATGTTGGCCAGCGGCATGACCCGAAGAAATCCCTTGTCGTCTGTGATTGCGATTCCAGGCTCAATGAGATTGGTGCTCCGCCAAAAGCTTAAATTTCGTGTAATTTCTGCTCTTCTGATGTAGCTTGTACGGTAAGAAGGTGCTCGGTTGGCGAAATTTTGAACGAAAACTCCAGAGATTGTATCCCCACGGTACAAGAACCAACTTATACCCTTGATGATGCCAAAAACTCCGGTTGTGTATTGTGCGATGCAATTTTGGAATTTGCGATCATCATTTTCTCTGGACGGTTCGTACTTGATACCATTGATGATGGCTTTTTTGCAAAAAGTTACGTTTTGACATTCCATCGGCAAGACGTTGGCTTCTTGTAGTGCACCTATTTCGTTCTCCATGAAAGGCCGCTGTGGTAGTGGTGCACTCAAACTTCTAAAAACTTTTTCCTCAATCACCGTTCCCATCCGCAATTTGCTCGACTGCAGCATTTCTCTAATGAAGTCTCTGACAATTGCGTGGAAAGACTCATCGTGCATGATATTTTCAATATACTTCGCAAGAGTGTATCGGTGGGCAACTTGAATGGCACGTCCTTTAGGGCTTGTGATTTGTCCAACAATTTTGTGGTTGCATGATTCGTACGGTCCTGCTGAATGGACCCACAAGGGTCCAAAATTTTCAACAGTTTGAACCAAATGTGTGAGTAAGTGGACGTTAAACGTCATGTTCTGCAAGTGGAACAAAGTTTGATAGTCCATCACGAATCGGCGAAGAAGGCGCGCTGCTGTTTGAACTTCATGTTGCATGATTGAAGATTTGTTTAAAATCATAATTGCCTCGGCCAGTAATGCAAAATGGTTGACGTACTCTTCGGAAATGAGTTTTCTTCCTCTTTCGTCCGTTATATGGAGACAAATGAGCAAAAAGTAGAGCAGCCAGTTGGGAAATTCCGTTGCTTTCCACATTTTGAAAAATTCCAAGTGTCTTGGAGTACGCGAAACGCGGCTGGGTAGACGAATCGAGTCCAACAGTTGATTAATTCTTTGCTTCACCTGAGGAGTCCCGAAGTACCACTCGGCATTAGCTTCTCCAAACAGCAAAAGGCTCAAGTGACGTTTTACGACTCCAATGTAGACAGCGTGCAAAGACTCGACAACCTGGCCGTTAGCAAGATCAAAGTCATGAAGAAGCTCTAGAGGCGAATGTCCTTTTACTCCTCCAATAGGTCTTAGAACTCCATCGTTGGCGATTGTCCTTTGATGAGCAAGATCCATATCCCTTCGAATTTCGGCATCCGTTCTCAAACGATGTCGGTGGCTTGGATAAACTCGACGGCGATTAAGCGACTGTCCAGGAGCGTAGCAGAAAGTGCAACCAAATTTTCCATTGTACTGCTTCATGTTCATCAGTTGCGGTCGTGCAACGGAATCGGTGATCAACATAATTGTAACGAATTTCCTCGTAATTTCTTGGTCCTGTTCTTCAGCTGTGCAGACTATTCCCGTTTCATACAATCCCACCAGCTCGTCGGCGACTGGCTCGAGGATAGCATCTGTTGGAGGGTGCTTGTCAGAAACCCAAATCCCTGCTAGCATGGTGAATTTCACACGCATATGTGGTGGCAGCTCGTTCAGTTGTACCAGTACCGCATACCCGGAAGCCTTAGACGATTTGCTGACCGAAACACCGTCAGCCCACAGTGCGAGAGAAAAATTGTTTGGGTTTGTCAAAAAACCGCCGGGACGTAATAAACGTTGATAGATCCGGCCATCGTAAATATCTTCTATGGCATCGGGATGTCTTTTCACTCGTGTGTTTTTGTAATTGAGCATCTGCTCGATATTCGGGAGACGAAACAATTCCCTTAATTGCGTGGCGAGACTTACTTGCACGAAAAGAATCGCTTGATCATTGTGTATGCCAGTAATACATGCGCCACATTCACAATCATGTTGTGGAATTTGATTCTTCGGAGACACTCCAGCATAAGTGCCGCAGATGTAGCAAAAAAGGTGACGAGTGTATTCATCTTCGCTCATGTTGAGGATGTTCCACATTCGCTCTTTACTCGTTGGCAAGTTGCTCATTAGATATGATGCATTGTGGAGCTTGCAAGTGTCTATTAGTTGTTGGTACGACATGTCCCATTTAACAGCCAACGCCATGAGCATAGCAAATAAATCCCGCGTTGTTAGGCCTTCTCGAATCATTGGTATCATACCGATGCTATCATGGACGTTGTAGAATCTCGGATCTGGTTCGGGAAAAGGTTCATCATGGTCAACATTTTCATCGTCGTCCTCGTCGTCCTCGGTTTCATCACTGACATCCATCTCATCATCCTCTGCTTCGGCTCCTGAGTCATCAGTCTCACCAGCAATTTCTTCAAAGTCGCCATCTTCATATTCACCATCTTCACTCCGATTTCCACCATCCACGATATCGTTAGCAGGAAAATCAGCGTCTTGAACCTCTCCAATGACGTTGCCCGCTTCCATTTCATGGTCTTGAAAATTTCCACCATCCACGATATTGTTAGCAGGAAAATCAGCGTCTTGAACTTCTCCAATGACGTTGCCCGCTTCCACTTCATGGTCTTGTCTATCTTCTCCATGCACATTTGGTACTGCATCATCATGTCGTTCAATCAAGGTAACAGCAACTTCAGCTGGATAGACCGTTAAATGTCTCGCTAAGTTTCTTTCCGCTCTTCGTCTTGCACGATTATTTTCACCTTCAGCCATTACGGGACCTGTGGATAAGAGTCCCCCCAATTAGACAAACAACTCCAGAGAAGTCTAATTTAGAGATGTTTGTTGCAAGTACGAAGAGCCTGAGACCTTTCGTTAACATTTACTAGTATTCAATGAACTACTTCCGTATATTTTTTTACCCTCCATGAATCTTTTGGAAAAAAACTTTTTGTAACTATGATTAGGTGAATATTTTTATAAATCCGACTATTAAGTTAGTCAATTGAATACATTCTTTTTCAAGTGTTCTTGTAATTCTTTGCTTTATGAATTTTAATGGAATGAAGTCATTCTAGTAGGCTAATTACATAACAGTTTTACAAATATTAGGGATACTGAAAATTTACGATCTACTCGTCAAAACAAATTTTTCATAAAAAATTATTCAGTCAACCAGTGTTTTGGGTCATTCTAATTATTGGAGTATTTGTCAGAATAAATGAGGCAGTAGGAGCAAAGGGAAAGAAAATAATGTTGCTGTGGAAGAGTAGGACTCGAAAAAGTTTAGCGGCAAAGAATAACTAATATTCTTCACTGGTAGAGCGGGACTTGGATTTGATGCGAGGAAAAAAGGAACTCGCCTCGCTCAGCGCGGTAAACAGGGACTCAGAAAGATTGTAAGGTAAAGACGGAGCGTCGAGTCCATCTTTTGCTCGCAAACTTTCCAAGTTCTTCTTTTACGCCGTGGACTTTTGAATAAGGTGTTGTTGATCTATTTTCAATAAGGTCACAATAGTAGACAAATACATGAAAAGTTATAACTTCTAATGACATTTTATTAGGCACAGTATTACATGTTACTCAGGTATTTTCACAGCACGTTTCACATTTAATTTGAACATTTTCACAGCACATTTTAGATTTTACTTGCATATTTTCACAGCCTGGCCTTCAATTTCGGCCTAAAAGTTTGTGATTCATGGAGATTCAGTTACTCCGTCAAAAGTTTCGTCTTCTGCAACTACTTCGCTTTCTTCGTCTACTTCCATTACTTCTTCCACTTCGTTTTCTTCATCCTCTTGCACAGTTAATTTTTCCGATAAACGGCCAGTGGTGACAAAATTTCGATATTTCCTTGCGGCAAGACTGATGAGCGATCGAAAATTGCTTCTTGTTCTAACATTTTTTTCGATTTTCCGCACAGTTTTCTCTTTCTTAACATTCTTTAGGAGCGCCGTGTCCTTGTACAAATCTTTAGAATGAAAAATTGGGAAATATGTGAGAAAATTTTTTGATTCCATAATAACCAAAATGACGTGTGACCACATTACTCTGACTGCGTGAATTGATTGATTGCTTGTATTAACACAAAAGAAGTGAGATTTCTAATAGACCTATTAAGCAATATTTAAAAATGATTTTTATAAACAGCGAGAAACGCTACCGTCAAATCAGATACTTACATCACAATTTTTAAAAATTACATTTACATTACATTTTCAGTGCTAAAGATATAGTAGAAATCTGTATAAAAATCTAATCAACTTTGTTGGTGTCATCGTACTACACGCTGAACACTTTTACGACTTGTAACACCTCAAACACTGCAATGGCATGATTCTTTAAAAAAAACTTCAGTATAATCTACAGTAATTGTTACTCGATATTGAAAATATGATAATTTTTTTTAAAAATGTTGCTAGTCCAACCTATGATACGGTCTACGTCTCCGTGTGTCGCTAGTATGGCTTTCTTAACTCCTGGTCGCGGTACAAAGTATACGTGAAACAGATTATTGATTCCTGCTTCATCCGTGCCCCAGTACCCTTTGGAAAGTTTGCTTACAGAGCCGTACATCGACGATTTTCTCATTATGACTTGAGAGGCATAGTGAGGGTCAACAGGAACTGCACTTTGAAATGTGACGCGCTAGAGAAAAGGATAATATTTTTTCAAAATTTTTAACGAGCAGAAAATTGTAGTTTTGTAAACTACACCATCGCGAAAGTGGTCACAGTACCTGCAATTGCACTTAACGAAAATCTAAAGGTTAAGAACGTCATCGATTCCACAATCTACATATTGTAATACAATATTCTGAAAATGTACTGAATGCTACACGTATAAAGTTTGCTCGTACCGGTGTTGAACTCTTAGAAATGTCTACTTTCGGTGGAGTCTCTTGGTTGACAATGTTTTGGTTCATTTTTGACACAACTTTCTCAATAATGGTGTCCTGCACAGCCTCAACTTTGTCATTGATTGCTTGAATAATTCTGTGTTCCATCGATTCGAGCATTGGAGTTATGATTTCTTGGATTATAATGTTCTGTATGTTTCCGTTCCACAAGAACATTTCTTTCGTTCGTCATTAACCAAATTTGGTACTGAATACGACGGTTCTGCTTGGGCAGAAAATAGGTTTTCTGCATTCGAGGTGGTTGCAGATTCGTATTCGTTTATATTTTCCTGGGCATTCTATAAAAAGAATAATCGAAGTACAGTCGGACAGGAAGCTACTCTTTCGGAAAATTCTTAATAGGAAAATAAAACGAGGCAAAAGTTACTCGAGCCAATCTGAAAATGTTTGTTATTTCTAGTGATTTCTAATGGTTTTTTGGTAAATTTATAGTTGAATATTGTGCTGAACTTGTAAAACTTAGTATTCACCAAATTTTCATATCATTACTCTTCATATCACTGGATTATGTTGTCGAAAATGAATTACATTTCTACGAATCGTTTTCGATAAACAATAACAAAAATAATTGACGAATTCTTGTGACACAGATTCCTAATATTACATATTGTCGAAAATAAAGCAGCTTAGTAAAATTACAATATTTTTTTTTTTTGCACACATACGAACATTATGCTCATGGAAACGTCGAAATGTGGGAAATATATAATCGAACGAAACATCTGTTACTGGAATATTATGCTACACATACATACAATACATACGGAAGTTGTAAAAAAAAAGTACCATACTACCCACAAAAATGTTAAGATTATTTCTGCCTTTAAAAAACTTCCAGAAAGAATACGAGGACTTGTAAAAAAGAAGGTGCAGTCATACTTACGTTTGGCGAAGAGAAAGAGGGCTCTGCTGGTTGTGTCTCTAGCGATGTTGCTTTGTGTAAATGAGGTGACGGCTGCACACTCGAAAGTTTTCCCTAATCAGAAATGTATGTTGCGTTATGTCGGCGAATATGAGATATTCGAGATTGTGTAGAACTCCAAAGCGTGAGTTACATATTTATTGCCAGTTGAAAGGAGTAAATTGTCCTTTCGTTATTTTATGAATATGATTTCATTGTACAAGAAAGTGTGTAAACAATAGTTATTTTTTCTTAACTACCTCTAGAGATTTGGATTGGAAATATAGGTGGCGAGATTTTCGCTTGTAACGAATTGTTTTCAAATCAAATTTCACTGAGTAACATTTAAATTATCATTGAAACGAAACCTACTTCAACTATCATATCCTTTTTTTTACGGCTTTTTTCTTGTAAAAAGTAGACTCCCATAAAATCATCTTACCTGTTTGGCAAGCTTCATCGACAAATTCTGCAAATTTCTGGCTGCTTCTCGAGCCATCGCTGCTTTCTTTGCTTTTTCCTACAGAAAATGTGTTGTGATAATTTAAACTGGCTTTTTTGTACGAGCTAATTTGGAAAATTTACGAAAATCGTTCAAAACGAAAACAAGTATAAATGAACCGTCAATATTTACAGTTAACTAGAAAAATATGGAAAACTGTGCACAGTTATCTCGGACATAAATATAATGTGAAATAATTGGAAATCATAGAGTGAAATATTGTTATTAAAAAAAAAATAAGAAAGATATGAAGAAACTACAAGAAAGTGTAAGAGACAATTGGAACTACATGGAAAACCATTGAAAATGATAGAAGTGAACGGAGTCATATGTGGCGTGGGACGAAAAAAGGGATCTAAGCACCAAAACCGGTTGGGCACAATATCTTAGTCGAAAGCATTAGAAAGTAAGCCAAGACGAGTTTGGTCCTTAGGTCCCTTTGTTCGTTCCACGCCACATATATTATGTCACGTCAAAAATATCAATATGGAAGTCCAGATAAGCTGAAGTTCATGGTAGTTTATCTATCACACGTTGGAAAAACACAATGCTTCTAATTCAAAAAGCTATAACATTTCATTTTTAATTTATGAATTTCTCGATGTTGGCGAGTGAATCGTCAATCCTGTTGAGTGAAAATTCCCTCGAAACGGTCTGCTTATAAAAAAACTGCGTAATAAAATGTACTCAGGACATTTTTGTGATTTTTCAAAAATATTATTCTGCTGTTATTGCTCGTTTTCAGTTTCTATAAAATAATATTTTTTACTTCATGAGTAGAAAATAATGTAAAACTGACTGCTACATTTTGCACTTCTAACTCACCTGTTCTAGCAACTGCTCTTTCGAAAGCACAGTTTTGTTTCGATCTTTATTTCGCTGTGGTGTGATCCTTGGTGAGTACTTCGGAAGCTTTGGTATGAGTCCTCTTTCACTACGTCTAATATTTTCCATAATCTTCAAATTTTTTCTCTGTACATAATTTTATCCAAAAAAGTTATCGCACAACTTGAAATATACGATCGCGGCGAGATACAACAAATGATTTGAAACAAATGAACGTTGGAATCACTGAAGAACGTTGCCAGATTGTAACGTAAATATAGCCCATAAAAAGGACCAGCTTATGCCTGTCTCGACGCAAGACAAAGAAATAAGATCGCCAAACTTGTAACATATTAAAGTTTATTGTATTCAGTGGCGAATATAAGTTGTTTGTCATGGAGGAGATATAACTCGCTCAACTTAAACTCTTTCCCTTTTTTACAGGAGTGTTTTATATCCAATCATGAAAATAATCATATACGTAGAGAGTACAATCACATGCACCAAAAATTGTTCATTTTTGAAAATGTATACTTTGTTCGAAAAATCATTTTTCAATTATACATACAGGTTTGTAATTGCAATCTTTCAAAACTTGAGTTTTTCGAAGTTCACAAAATTTTGTAAATTATTGAATGCTTGCAGATTTAGAATATTATCCTTTCTAATCGAATTCATCAAATCTTCGAAATCGCTACAATTTTACGAATTTTACAAAACAGATTGTAAAATTTACGAATTTTACAAAAACAATATCAAATTCACATTCAGCAATCCAAAAAACCATGAAAATGACATGTATTTTACGGAAATGAAATTTTGCGATATTTTGTTGAAACAAATTGTTTAAATGAACGAATTTTACCAAAACAATTTCAAATCCATATTCAGCAACCAAAAAAACCGTGAAAATGACTATTATCTAACGGAAACATAATTTTGCAAAAATTTGTTTACAAATTGTGTAAATAAACGAATTTCACACTAACAATATCAAATTCATATTCAGCAACCCAAAAAACCATAAAAATGACATATATTTTACGAAGGGAAAATTTTGCAATAATTTTTTGAAAAAATTGTTTAAATAAACGAATTTTACAAAAACAATATCAAATCCTCACTCAGCAAGCCAAAAAACCATTAAAATGACATTTATCTTGCAGAAAGGAAATTTTGCAATAATCTGTTCAAAAATTGTTTAAACAAATAAATTTAACAAAATCAATTTCAAATACTTGTAAAGCAACTCAAAAAACTGTACAAAGAATATATATTTTCTAGAAACAGAATATCGCGATAATTTGTTGAAACGAATTGTTACAACAAGGTAAATTTCCAAAATAATGGAAATTTCTTGCTTAGCTAACTCAACAATAGGGAAAAGCTGATAAATCGAGTAAAAACAAAATTTTTCAAAAAAATACCGAAATTAAAATTATCCAGTAAACCAGTATTTGGTCATTCCAATTATTGGAATATTTTTCGGAATAAATTTAATTCATTCCATAGGAACGGAAAAAGGGAACAAGGATTATTCCTATTCCGAAGCTCGTGGAATAACGGAATGTTCATAATCCGCAAGGTCCATGTAAATGGGATTATTCCAATATTTATTCCATTATTCCTGGAATGTCACTCCCGCCCAACCCTGATTATACATTTGTTGCATGTTCAGAGTCCAGACGCCAAAGAAAAGCGTAACCGACAATAAGACTTTAAACCGCATACAGATCGTACAACTCTTCTCGTTATTTATATATCAACGACATGACTATTTTTTGCTAAACTGTCCGTCAAATGCTATTAACTAATTCTTATTTTCCAAAGTAATCCTACAAATACAGGTCACGCTGAATCCTGTTGTTTCAGGTTTATTTTGATCAATGTGTTAGGTTCATAAAAACATGTTTTTTTTGCAAAGTGTATGTTCTACGGAATGGAAAAAGAAATGTTCCTCACAAGATACTTGTTGTAAAATCAATCAATAACAATTTCTTTTATGAAGGATGATGCATTAACTACAACGTTAGGTTCTACTTTTCCGTGGGTCAGTAACTGTAAAGCAAGTACAGACAGTAAAGGAAAAAGATAGAGAAAAGGCAATGTTTTCGAACATTTTAAAATAGTTACATAAATTTCCAAAATGAAAGCGCGGATTTCGCGCTTGAAAAATATTCAAGCTGTTCAAAATTCAAATGAAGGTATAGGAAGAGTGTAAGTGAATTTTTTTATATTCTCGGAATCAGGAAATAGGATTGGCGAGAAAAAGCTGTAAGGCTTATGTTCACCTTCTCTCTCTTTTCTATGCCCTTTCGGTCAGGCACACAAGAATATGGGAAAGATTGCTCACTGAGCTATGTCAGGTAGGCTTAATTGAGTTAGGGGACGGCCGATTCGAGTTTTGAGCATAATACAGTCCCCGTGAAATGAAAAATGCGTGAAATCACTAAAAATCTTTGAAAATCACGTCTTTTATTCTTTTCCTTTTTATGTTTCAAGCGAGCACAAATTTTCAACTCTTGTAAGAAAGGTAAATCTGCTTTAGAATGCAAAATTTTGTGGACTTACATATATTTTGTTTGAGATAAAACAAAATCTTATAAAGTTTATTCTTTGCTGTATCATTTTCCGTCAGTGTGTCAAATTTTTTTTTGGTTCCATTAATACAAGATAATAACTTTTAAAACGATAAATTTTGATAATGTGCCATTCGAAAGAAACACATTTCGGTGTTGTTTCCACAATTTTGATAAAATCTGCAAGTTTTTCTGGATGTAATAGCACATTTGGTTTTTTCATCCCATCAGAAATAAGAAATCGTAATGATATTTTCATGTTTCTCAAATATTGGGGGCCAAAGTCGGAATTTAAAATTCAACATGATGAACCTTTTTCCAGTTTTTATCGAAATTTTTTTTAAAAAATTATAACCAATTTAATAAATAGTAATGTAGCGAATCAGAAACAATTTCAAAATGAAACGATTAATTTTGATAATTTGCGATTCGAAAGAAACACATTTCGGTGTTTTTTCCACAATTTTGTAAAATTCTGCAATTTTTTCTCAATGTTTTATCAATTTTTTCTCAATGCATATCTGGTTTTTTGGTAATTATGTATTTTGGGGAATTCTTCCAGAAATGGCCTTAATAAAAAAGTGTTTTTTGCAAAATATCGCTTTTTCAGTAATAATTATCAGAATTATATCTGTAATAATAATAATCAAAGTTTATCGTTTCATTTTCAAAGTGTTTCGAAATCGCTACCTTACTATTTTTGAAATTAGTTTCAAATAATTCATTATGGGAATATCATTATGATCATTTTTTCCTGATACGATGTAATAACCTGATAAGCTATTACATTGAGAAAAACTTGCAGAATTTTTTAAAATTGTGGAAACAACACCGTAATGTGTTTCTTTAGAATTGCAAATTATCAAAATTTATCGTTTTATTTTGAAAGTGTTTCCAAATCGCTAACCTACTATTTTTTTAATTGGCTTCAATTTTTTTTGAAAAAATTTTGATAAAAATTGGTACAAGGTTCATCGTGTTGAATTTTAACTTCCCACTTTGGGCCCTAATATTTGAGAAACATGAAAATATCATTATTATTTCTTATTTCTGATGGGATGAAAAAACCAAATGTGCTATTACATCCAGATAAACTTGCAGAATTTTTCAAAATTGTGGAAACAACACCGAAATGTGTTTTTTACTAACTGCACATTATCAAAATTTATCGTTTCATTTTGAAAGTGTTTCTGAATCGCTACCTTACTATTTTTAAAATTGGTTCATATTTTTTTAAGAAAAATAAAGATGAAAATTGGAAAAAGGTTCATCGTGTTGAATTTTAAATTCCCAGTTTGGGCCTCAATATTTGAGAAACATGAAAATATCATTTCGATTTATTATTTCTGATGGGATAAAAACTTTTTCGAGAAAAATTGCCGGGAATGGCCTAGAAATTGGCGCGTCATGGGCGAAAAATGGGTTCCATGCCACGAGGGCACAATAAAATTTGACGCCGAAAAGAGTCGCTAACGTGGTGCACCGTTAAGTCTCAGACCACACCTAATAATGAAATATATTTATAAATGTTTTTCAATTACCTTCAAAAGTCGAGACCCGCGAGACCGTGAATTTCGATGCAATGATTTCTTATGTAACACTTGATAACACTTGATGACTGCAGATGACTGTTCGGTATCAGTTCGGTATGGCATACACGCATACACTGGCACTGACTGGCACACACAGCTGCTCACAGCTTACATGGCGGGTGGTAAAAGTAAAGAGGAAGAGGGCGTTAGCTCCCGGCCAAATACGGCGAAACGACAATACCGATAATATAAGAAGGATCCTTCATTTATTTTCTTGAACCACTGAGCATGCGCGCTTTAATTTTTTGATGTTACGTGTACGGAGAATAACAAGTTTTACATTGGCTCATAAATGATATTAAAACATTATTAATATCGTTTGAAGCACATGGCTGTTCAATGAAGATCTAAGCTATAATTTTCAGGCAGTAGCGATGTTTGCAACATTCTATAACGTCCCATATAGTGTGCCTCAAAACCGTACTTTTTTTGCTATATGGTACGGCAAGAGGACGTCCTCGGGACGTCCTTTCCCAGTTGCCAGGGCCCTCAAAATTCATAACAAACTGGTACTACTTTTTAAATTTCAACAATTGTGAAATGTGCGGAAATTCGTAAATTTTTGAAATTCAATCATTTTTTAAAATTTTCTAGATTTTGAAAATATTTAAAATGGTACACACATTTACAATTTAAAGAATTGTTAGAAATCTTACAATGTTCGAAACTATTAACTCTTTAAAAGTTAGAGAAATTTGTGTAATTTTCGAAATTCCAATAACCACAAATATTACTTTCCAAAATTTTTAAAATTACACAAATATCTAAAATTTACGAAAATTTTCTAATGTTTGCAATTCTCGAGATTCCAAGAATTTCCAAAATTTTCATAATGCTTTCTTTGAACTTTGAAAGTGTTTCAAATTTTTAAAAATTCAGCATTGTTAAAAATGTTAAGAATTGTTAACATTCTCATAATTTTGAGAATTATAAGAATATTGTTAATTTTCAGAACTTTGTCAAAACTTCTCAATGACCAAAGTTCTTGAAGTTTCGATCATTATTTCTATTTTATCGAAATCCTCCAAATTCCCGAAATTGCTTAAAATCTTAGAATTTTGGAAATGTCTAAAATTATTTACTTCTTCGAAAACTTTGACACTTGAAATAATCTGCATTATTTTGCTATTATTTTCAAAATATACTTTTTTGCTATGTGCTAGTTATATAAAATTTCCAAAATTTCGGGAGGGGTTTTAGCCCCCTCTGCCCCCTCCCTGGCTACGTGCTTGATTGACATTGTGCTAACCCGGACTTTTATTTTATAGCTGGATCCAGAAAAAAGTCCCATACGATGGAAACATCTTCAAGTAATTTATGAGTTGGAATCTCAAAACCAAGCAGAGAGATTATGCCCTAAACTAACGAACAATCATTTTAATTTGAATAGCATGCTGAAAATGAAAGTTTCTCTCGCGGTGCAGGTTATTAGAATCAGCAGATTGCACGGAGATATTATTTGAATAATATTTTCATGCTTCAGCATCAAAAAGCGTGCTTTTTGTACGTGTGCCTAACGCAAAATCACGTTTTTTGAGCCTTCAACATGAAAAACTACGTTCGCACCTGTGAGCAATCGTCGATTTAGGCTCACACGATTTTACGGCTCGGCTTCGCCTCGCCTTAAAAACCTCGTCTTCGCCAAAATCGACTTCTTGCTCACAAGTACGAAAATAGCTATTTCACCATCATACGTCAACTGTGAATCTTTATGCAAGTTCAGTCATTTAGGTATTATAATTTGAAATTCACAGATTTTTAGTAATTCTGTTTATAACGAGCTGCTTCATTATAAAGTAGTTGACGAAAGGTTGTAAGATTGCTTAGAAACAGCTAACTTCTGTAAGTGGCTTAAGGGGACCGTCCTATAGTTTGGTTTCAAAAAATCGATTTTTTTTTTTTTCATAAATTCATTGTAAACATATTGAAAAATGCGTCTGTGAAGTTCTAGGCCGATATTTCAAAAATTGACGTATACCGAGCTATGTTCATCTCGCGCGACACGGAATCTCTATCTGGCGCGTAACAGGTACCTGGCGCGCTCAAGCTATTGAAATCGCTCCTCCGAAAAGTTCTTTCAAAACTAAATTACCGGTTTTATTTAAAAGCAGGACTATTTGTGTGCGTGGGACGAAACTCGTTTTTAATAGAACTTCGTAGATTTTGCGTCAGTTCGGTGCCGAGTTTCGAAGGATTCAGAAGCACGCACGTACAAAAAATGCCTTCGAAAGGTAGTCGATCGGATACTTTTCGCAGTTCTCGACCGCGAAAAAGAAAGAACATAGTACAAAGAAAAACTTCCAATGTTGAATATGACCCAGTTGGCCCAAGCAGTTCAAAAAAAAAGCTTACCTCGAGTAGTAACGAAATCCCAGTTTTCCTCGCTCATTACTATCGAATTATTCAGTTCGCGACGACTTTCAACGCGATTTCGGAACGAATGGTGTGCCGTTCTTGTTGAAAAACTGTAACTTTTGAAGAACGTGATAATCGTGGGTTCGGATTTAAAATCGTGCTCAAGTGCAAATGTGGTACTCATGACATTCCGTCATGTCCAATACTAACTGGAGGTGGATACGAAGTGAATCGAAGAATCGTGTTCGTGATGCGAATGTTGGGTGTCGCTTACGAAAGTTTGAATTTATTTGCCGGCCTAATGGATATTGGAAAAGGACTGAGCAAGTCGGCTTACTATGCAGTTATAGAACACATTTACAGTGCATCAAAAGTGATCTTTTACAACTTGATTCAAAAAGCTGCAAACGAAGAAAAGGAAGAGAATAAACGTCAAGGCCTGCCAGAGAACGAGCTCACTGTTTCCGGAGACGGCTCGTGGAAAAAACGGGGTTTCAACTCGCTTTTCGGCATAGCAACTCTCATTGGTAACTACACTGGTAAAGTTATTGATTGTGTTGTCAAAAGTTCTTACTGCAACATTTGCACTCTGTTCCGCGGAAAATTAAATTCAGATGAATTTGAAGAATGGTATCTTACTCATGAAAATGAATGTGATGCGGATCACAAAGGTTCTGCGGGCAAAATGGAAGTAGATAGTATTCCCCAAATGTTCTGTGAATCCGAAGAAAAATTTGGTGTCCGGTACCGACATTACATTGGCGACGGCGAGTCCAAAACTTTTGCGTCCATTCTTGATAAACAACCGTACGGTCCAGATTTTATCGTGAAGAAGAGAGAGGATATTAATCACGTCGCGAAACGCATGGGAAGGCGGCTGCGCAATGCGAAAAAGAAAGAAAAGTTGGGTGGCAAGGGCAAATTGACAGACAATCTTATCAACAAATTGACAAGTTATTACGGACTTGCGATTAGGAGAAACGGTGACTCTGTTGAAAATATGCGAAAAGCGATATGGGCAACGTATTACCATATGTGCTCAACGGACAAACAACCCAAACATGAATTCTGCCCTGCTGGGTCCGACAGTTGGTGTGAGTGGCAAGTCGCACAAGCAGCTGGCCAAGCGAACAAGTTTAAACACCCCCCACCACTTCATCCCGATGTGCAAAAACACTTGCTGCCAATTTACAAAAATTTGTCCCAAAACGATTACTCGAACGATGCTTAGGCTGTTTTTCGCAAAATTCGAACGAGAGGTTGAATGCGCTTGTTTGGCGATTAGCGCCAAAACACTTACATTGCGGAGCCAAAACAATTTCGATCGCAACGTACATCGCTTCATCCGTGTTCAATGAAGGCTTCTCGGATATCTTACAAATGATGAATCTCCTGGATATAACAATCGGTGGAGCATGCAAGTCGCTCGCCAAACAACGGGACAGTAGGCGCCTTCGCGAGCAAGCGCGTTGCGCGGAAAACACAACCAAAGTAGCCCGAACAATCGCAAGGATAAAAAAATCCAAGAAAATTCAATGTACGAGGAGACGGAGGGAATACTGTACGAAGCTGGGATGGCTGATTAGCAGAAACTATACGTGAGTTATTGTAAACAACATTTTTTTTCATACTTTTCTTTATACGCGCTTTCCCAACATTCGTGTTTTTAAAACGGTGTGCAGGATTACGCGAGAACGAGTCGACCGATTTATATAAAGTATTGAAATAATAATAGGAAACACTTTAATGCTGTCATTGACGTTTTTCTTTTTGCAAAAAAAATTTTTTTAATATGTTTATTTATAAAAAAAAGAGTAAAAAAAACTAACTTTTCAGATTTTCTGGTGTAAATTTGAAAAAAAAAAGGAAAATTTTTTTCAATTTATTTCATTAACAAGAGAACGTAATTATCTAACTTTTTTATTAAATTTTTTTGTTATAGTTGCCTTCAAATCAGCTGTACATTGCACACCGTTTACCACTACGCGCAGCGCAATCTCAACTTTAGGCGCCTGCAAAATGGAAACCAATCAAGATTTTCACACAAAATAAAATTTTTTGTACTATTATAATAAAGAACTATACGTGTGTCAAATTTCATGTATCTCACTTTAATAGTTTTTTACCAACCCATGGAGAAACTTTAGTGATGATTTTGAGCGAAACTATAAGACGGTCCCCTTAATGATATTTTCGACGCATTAAACATGAAAGGTGACGGAATGAAAGTTGGCGATAATAATCACAAGGTATTTGCAATTAATAAACATTGATGGAGAAAAAAAGGTCTCGGCACAAAAAGTCTGTCATTTTGTCCTAACATTCAACTAAAAATCCTAACCAATTACAATTACAGTTCTTACAAAATGCGTTTGATGAATTAAATTTGTGGGAAGAGCAAGTCACTGTACATAAAACGCATAAAACAGCGCGACAAGAGCAATTCTTAACAAATTCAACCGGCGATGGATTACGAGTAACGATTTGCTCTATGATAGACATTGTTTCTTATTTACACAATAAGTATAATTTTTAAAGTATATACCCTGGGAAAATCAATCAAGATTCCCTGGAAGTAAGTATAACTTGATAAATCTGGAATTTGATTTCGTTCTCTTTATCTTTATACATAGGAAGAAATATTTAGTTCCAGCAACCAAACCAATAGTAAAATATGAACCAACCAAAGTTTTGGATAAGAGTACCAAAGTTTTGGTTATAAGAACCAAAGTTTTCATTATGACAACCAACATAAAATTTTCATAACGAAAACTTTAGTTGAAATATACAAAGCTTTAGTTGTCATATCCCAAACTTTGGTAGTCATATCCAAAACTTTGGTTAATCCATATTTTACTATTGGTTTGGTTGCTGGAACCAAACATTTCTTTCCGTGTAGTTGTATAGTGGGCAATGAATTTGATTGCAGCATAAGAGAGAAGAGTAAAAATATTTTATTTGGTTGCCGACGTTTCGTTTTTGGTAGGGAACATTTTCAAGGTCGAATGACATAAAATACAGTATTTACGGTATATATGCTACCCTGAGTGCAAAAATCACTTTACAACAAAAGACTTTAGTCAATAGTAATATTGACGATAATATTATACAATAAAGTAATGTTTTCGACTCAAAATAGTATAAATAATCTATTTTCTCTAATTCAACCTCGCCTGGAAAATCTCGTCTTCACCAAAATCAATTTTTTGCTCACAGGCATAAAAATAACTATAAGATTGTGCAAATAAACCATCAATATTATCTTCTTCAACAGCGATTCTTTGGTTCAGTAAGGCAGGCGAGTGGCAATAACGACCACCCCGAAACATCAACTATCCAAAGAACTTTCAAAATACTCTCTTTGTCGTCATTAGCACAGCCACCTCGAAAGGGGAATGTTAATGTAGACAATGAATCGACGAAGAGAGTTTTCAGAAGCCACATTATGAAAACTGCCCTTAATCTTCGAACCCTGAAAAAAAATCTAATCAAAATGCTTGAACTAAGAATTGCGGGGAACTTCAGTATTGAAGATTGGCATTTCCAAGAAAAACTCATCATTCAAGATCATGATTTTACAGGCCCAGTTAGATCACAAATTACTTCATCAATTTTCTCGACTTACATTTCAAAATCCATTGAGACAGAACTCAATAAAAATAGATCTTGCTTGCATTGCTCAGTAATTGAAATTAACAAAAGTAGAACTAAATTAAACGAAATTATTTCAGAACTTAAATCAATTTTTCCAAGTACGTTCATTCAAAATTTCCATATAAGAATACAGTCAACCACCTTTTTCAATTCGAAGACAACTTTTAAAATTTCCGTGTCAAAAACATGGCACAAGAATATTAGCTTTAATTGTTTACCATACAATTAGCCGTTTGATGCAAATTACAGCTATGGAAAAAAATGCAAAATTAGTCAAAGTTAGTGCTGTAAAAAAAAAATGTCCAGACTCTCAACTACTTGAATGTACCATTTTTATAGCCGAAATATAAAAAATTACAATCAAACAACTAATTTTGTTCTGGGAATTTTCTCTATAATATGCTAAGCACTGTTTAAAATTCAAAATAATGTATAATCACTCTAACACTTTAAAATTTATCGTTCCTGTGTAACTTATTCTACAAATTTTGATTTAAAAACAAATTTAATTTTTTTGAATTTTCATCAGATAATGATTCACACTAATAAAAATTAAAGCCAATTTTTAACCCTTGGCTACACCACTGGGTTAGGCTAACCCAGTTGCGTTTTTCAATGGTCTGCCATTGAAAGAAGAAAGAGAGCAGTGGTCTGTAACCTGGGGGGGAAAAAAGTTATATACCTACACTACATATACTTGGCTTCGCCACATCAGTCTCCGTTAAACCTTCGAAAAGGGGGAAATTTTTTTTCGGGTATTTTTCACCCAGTGGTGTGACGGCGTCGCAAAATTTCAAAAAGTGGGAGAGTTGAAATGTAAGTAAATGTTTCGCATTTTTAATAATTGTTTTGTTTATAATGTGTATGATGTCTGTAGAGATAAATTTGTGTATTAAGGTGTATTTTTCGAGAGGGTGCACGTGTCTGTAACGAATATGAGCACGTCAGATCAAAAGATTGGCTCCTCAGATTTGTGAGAAAAAAAGCGACTCATCACTTCCTGCTTTGTCACTCTCAAGGCATTTTACTATCTACTTTCCTTTTTAATGGCACTTATCTGTTTTTTTCTCTCAAGTATGTGGAGCCGATCTTTTGATCTGACGTGCTCATATGTCTTGCTACGTTCACTTAACATTAGCGCGCGCAAAAGTAAAAGTTTGTATTATTCTTAGTTGTTGATCAAAATTATTAAATTGTTTTCAGATACATGCATTATGTTGACTCGAGCGAGACTCCGCCAAGCCCAGGATTTGGAGGCGCAGTACGATCACGCTTATGGAGAAGATGATGAAAATGCTGAAGCGCGAGACGAAGATGCACAATCCAATACAGATGACGAGGAATGTATCCACAGCGCGAATGGATCGGAAACAGATGTCGAAGAAGGGGAATTTGAAGAAGACGAGGTATGTTTAGACTCTGGAGAACCTGCTCGTAAAAAAGGACGCCCCTCGACGATCCTGCGTTCCAACAGCGGGTTTCGGTGGTCGACCGCAGTTCCAGAGCCAAGGGGCCGAAGATCAGAGCCCAATGTGAATTTCACTTGCTCTCCAAAAGGTGAGGCGCTGAATGCGGGCAAGCCGATTGAATCGTGGAGCGTTTTGTTTACGGCTGAAATTTTGAATATTATTGTGCAACACACAAATGAATACATTCACTCAAGAAATGAAACTTTAGGAAACGAAAATTCGTCGTTCCGTAAAGATGTTGATTTGACTGAATTAAAAGCTTTTCTTGGTCTTTTATATTACGCTGGGCTTTTCAAAGTTAATAGAACCTCTGTGCGGCAATTGTGGGGCATTCATTCATTACCACTTTTCAAATTGACATTTCCTGAAAATCGATTCACATTTTTACTTCAATGCTTGCGGTTCGATGACAAGAACACACGCGCTGAAAGGAAGAAAGATGATCGGTTCACTCATATACGAGAGATCTGGAATTTGTTCAACACTAATTGCATCATGAACTATGAACCTGGAAACAACGTCACAATAGACGAACAACTTCTTTCCTTTCGAGGGCGGTGTTCCTTTAGAATGTATTTGCCCATGAAACCTGATAAGTACGGTCTCGAGGTACAATCGCTGAATGATTCTAAGACTCATTATATGATCAATGCTATACCCTATGTCGGCAAAGTTGACGATAAACTACCAGAAGAATCCGTTCCGTCCTACTATGTGAGAAAATTGTGCGAACCAATTTACCACACGGGTCGTACTGTGACCTGCGACAATTGGTTCACGTCTGTACCAATTTGCGACAAATTGAAAAACGAATATAACTTGAGGATGATAGGTACATTGAAAAAAAATAAGCGTGAGGTTCCCCAAGCCTTCAAATTTGTGTCCAAAGATAATACTCAGGCGAGATTTGCTTTTTCGGAGGATAAAACGTTACTTTCTTTCAATCCCAAAAAGAAAAAAATTGTATTATTGTTATCCAATTTTCACCGTCACGCGAACATCGATTCTGAAACAGGAAAACCTGAAATGATCGTTTTTTATAACAAAACAAAAGGTGGTGTGGATAGTTTCGACCAAAAGTGTCATGAATATTCGACAACTCGAACGACCTTTCGATGGCCACTGCGCTTTTTTTTTGGCATGCTTGACCAGGCGAATGTCAACAGTTTTATTTTGTATACATTAATTGATAAAAATGAGAAAATGAAACGATCCGCATTTGTAATTGACTTATCTCTTGCACTAATCAAACCACTTTTGTCGAGAAGATTGACGTTGCCAACTCTACGTGCGCAATTGCGTTGGCAAATAGAAGAATTTTTATCCCCTGAAGAAAGGCCCGAAGTAGTTGATGTAAGCGATCTTTTGGTTGACAACAAAATGAAGAAGCAAAAGCGGTGCGGGTTGTGTGCTTCAAACTTGGATAGGAAAACTTTTTTCAAATGTTTAAAATGCAACCAGCCCATGTGCAAAAATCACACAGCGAAAGTGTGTCAGGCTTGCGTTGTTTAGACGGGTAATTCATTGTACCTACAGCCGACTAAAAAATGAGTGTTCATTCCTTTTGATTTTAACATTTTATAACTTGCCACAAAAAATAAAAAAATAATAATATACTTCAACGTTTTCATCTTTTGTCCCTGAAACCGAAAAAATTTTTGAAATTATTTATTAATAATAATGTATTATATATTTATGATTATTTATAATAATTTTGAATAATTATTATATACATACATTACATAGAACGAAAATAATAATTCTCCATGTGCCTCCACTGTTTACATGATTGATTTTTGCAGATAAATTGGGCGTTTTGTTGTTATTCTGTACTCGCGAGACACCAAAAATTTAATGACTTTTGGTTGGCTGAATAAATAAACTTTTTGAAAGATATTACAAAAGTGAACCAAAAACTTGAAAGATTGACTCCTCAGCTTCAGATTCGTAGCAAATATGCTCCACTTAATATCAGTTTTTACATAAATAATAGCCATTGAAGAAAAATTGTAAAATTTCGAAAACATCTCTACTTTTTCCAAAATATTTATATGTTTCCTTATGTAAACTACTAAAACAATAATACTATCTGCATTTTGAAGGTTATATCTAAAAAATAAAAAAAAAAACGTCAAAATCGGTTAATTACAACAAAAGTTATGAGCTGAAACTTTTCAGCGGGTGAGCCTAACCCAGTGGTGTAGCTACGTTAGGAAACGGAAGTGGTGTAGCCAAGGGTTAATCACTCTAAAATCAACATAGAAGAAATCGAAGAAATACCCATTTTTTAAATATGAAAAAAATTAAAAATACATGTTTTATATTTTTTGATAAAGTAACGATATCAGCATTGAAAAAATTTTTTGCAACTTCCCAATTACCATAAATATTAGTCATTCAATGCGAAGTTAGTAAAGGTGATAAAGTTAAGTGCTACAAATTTCCCACTGTTTTCGTCATGTTCATATCGTTCGCATCCGTTCCTTCCTTTTCTAATATTCAGAAACAAATTATTTTAAGTTCGTGAAGTTTTATCATCCGTTCGGTCCGCTCGCATCGGTTCAAATCGGTTGTATCAGGTGTACAAATTGAAAACCGCCGTTTTTCTTTCAATGGTGCCAGCACTGACAGTCGGTTAAAAAATCATGTCAGAAAACTTGAATTGTCAGCTAAGGCATTAGTCAACAACTACAAATCACCACATCAGTCAAGTATCAATTCTCCTTCCTTGTTTCGTTCTGTGAAAATGTCGGAATTCAAGCCGAATAAGCGTCATTTGCGGGAGGTTTTGCTTTTCGCCTTTAATTCAAAAAAATCTGCAGCCGACGCGCATCGAATGATTGTAGAAACTTATGGTGAAGATTGTATAAGTGAAAGAACGTGTCGCGAGTGGTTTCAACGCTACAAAAATGGCGATTTCGACGTAGAAGACAAGGAGCGTCCTGGAGCTGTGAAGAAATTTGAAGACACAGAATTGGAGGCTTTATTGGAAGAAGATTCTTGTCAAACGCAACGAGAACTGGCAAATTCTCTAGGCGTGACTCAGCAAGCCATTTCCCATCGCTTGAAATGCTTGGGAATGATTCAAAAGACAGGACACTGGGTGCCACATGAATTGAAGCCACGAGACGTCGAACGGCGCTTTTTAATTTGTGAACAGCTCCTTCAACGGCAAAAAAAAAAGGTTTTTGCATCGTATCATCACTGGTGATGAAAAGTGGATACATTACGACAATCCAAAGCGAAGAAAATCATGGGGGCCCCCTGGCCATGCATCAACATCGATAGCCAAGCCGAACATCCATGGCTCCAAGGTCATGTTGTGTATTTGGTGGGACCAGTTCGGCGTAGTGTATTACGAATTGTTAGGACCCGGTGAAACCATCATAGGAGCCCTCTACCGAACTCAACTGATGCGTTTGAGCAAAGCGTTGAAGGAAAAACGGCCACAATATAAAGACAGGCATGACAAGGTGATTCTTCTGCATGGCAACGCTTGGCCACATGTTTCTAAAGTCGTCAAAACATATCTGGAAACACTGAAATGGGACATCCAACCTCACCCGCCGTATTCACCTGACATCGCTCCTTCTGATTATCATCTATTCCGATCAATGACTAATGGCCTGGCTGACCAACACTTCCGTTCTGTCGAAGAGATAAAAAATTGGGTATATACATGGATCGCATCAAAAAACGAGCAATTTTTTCGACGCGGAATTCATATGTTGCCAAAAAGATGGGAAAAAGTTGTATCAAGCAATGGACAATATTTTCAAGATCGAAACTATAAGTATTTTCCCCCAATAAAACCTCAAATTCTGAAAAAAAACGGCGGTTTTCAATTTGTACACCTGATACACCATATTATTCATATATATGGTAAGGCGACGGCAAAGTCCTTCCGGACTTTGTGATCATTCATATTATTGGCGCGTGGCGAGAGAAAGGGATGGAGGAGAACAAAGTGTGGGCGCGAGGGGCGAAGACGAGGGGAAGAAGCGAATCCCTGTGAGTGGCGCGCATGTGTGAGTCGTCAGCGTTAGTGGCACAAAATCTCCCAATGCATTGGGGTACGCCGTGCCAGCCCCCTGGATATGACCATGAAGATTGGGACGCTTACTTGCCCCAAATCTAATTCTGCTTGAACACCGCGCAGCAGGAGTTATCCAAGTTCACCCCGGCATTCCTGAATCATGGTCGGGAGCTGGATGAACAAGGCGTCCTGAATGATGACCCCTCCAAGGTTGAGTCGGAAATACTAGGAACTTGAGGAGTGAGAATGACAAAAGTCAGACACGTGAGTGAATCGGGCAGGAGGAACCTGTTCCACGCGATGAAGAATCAAGAAAGAGCCTATAATCAAAGGAAAAGGGAAGCGAGTTTTAAGGAGGGGAATAGAGTGCTTAGAAGACAGCACATATTGTCGTCTCAGGTTGTGAAACTAGCGAGCAAGTTGCCCCCCCCCCCCTCGAGGGCCCCTATGAGATCTGTAGGAAATTTTCTGACACTGTGTATGGTTTGAGAGGAGCGAAAGGAGAGTTACCGGGGCGGTTTTACCTAACCGAATGGAAGCGGTATTTGCCCTCACTCTTGGAAAATAAATCTCGTTTCGGTATTTCAGATGAATCGGATCGGGGCCTACGGTAAAAGTCGGGCGGCCCACCAACAAGTAACATGGAGAAACCCAGGGAATCTGGCCATTGGACCTCTGGACAAACCTTCGCGCGGCGAGTCACCCCTGGGGGGGGGGGGGCATTTTACTCCTTGGAGATCTGTCAGGAAGGATCCTCCGCCCCAAACCCTTTGGAACGAGAGATCGAGGGGCTAAGGATGGGAATGGCCGCCTTCAGGGTAACAATGCGGGAACCGGAAGACGACCCGCGCATCTATTGGAGAGAGTTTTTTTCTGTCTATCTCCCTTTTCTTAAGTTAGTCTTGTTTTTCTCTTTTATAACCTTTTTTCTCCTTTTCTCTTTCCTTTTTTGTCTTGTTCATATATATCCCTATATAATAAAAAAAAGATGATCGCCACCACCGCCACCCCCGCCGTATCAGCTACTCTACCGATAAATTTCATTGACTTCTATTACCTCCAATTAACCACCATTACTTACTATAAACTACCATCGACTTCCATTGTTTATCATTCTCACCCATTTATTAACATAATCATTCCTGTTTAATCCTAATAATTCCTATGAACTTCTATATATTGACTTCGATCAATTTCAATTCAAAACTCTCGACTCGACTGTTTAACATTCGACAAACAATTCAAATTTCTTCATCTGAATTTGCATATTTAAAATACAACCAAAAATTCCATCATCTTCTATTAATTACCATTGACTTTCATTAACTTCCAAATCGATGGCCCCGAGCAGCTTTGTACCAACTCGTTGAGAACGTTTGTTTTATCTCATCTCGCGCGCTGTTCAGTAAACTGTCTCAACTCGCGCTCTTCGAGCTATTCTGTACTAACTCGTGAGGCACGGTTGTTTCATCTCATCTCCAACGCTCTGAGGTAAACTTTCTCAACTCAATCGCGTCTTTTTATAATGTCTTAACTCCCGGCGTTGCTTATAAACTGTGTCAACGCATTTTTTCGCAATTTTTTTTTTTCGATTTTCAGATTCATATTTTATTGTGATTTATCAGAGAAAATCCCAAAGCAATCAAAAATATATTTATATATTTAAAAATGTTATAATCGAATAGCTCAACTCAGTTTGAGAAAAATGTTCCGTTCTATTTTATCTTAACTCGCGTCTATATGCGCACAACGAATGCGCGTCGTCGACAACACGTCTGAACACCAGTGCTGGGTATCGCGCGAGACTCCCTTCTGTTCCGCTCTTTTTTAAGCGCTGCCATTGGCTGAGAGCTGCCGTTTTCCCAACGTGCTAGAGAGAGCGAGAAGATATATCTCCTCTCCTCTAACACGTTGGGGAAACGGAAGCTCTTAGCCAATGGCAGCGCTTAAAAAAGAACAGAACAGCAGGGAGTCTCGCGCGATACCTAGCACTGCTGAACACGTCGTGTTTACGGTGAGAATCATGATCGGTAAGAAAAAGTGCTGGTTTTGATTTTGTTATAACTTTTATATTCAAAATGGAAATGCCAATCGGTGATGTCGAAGAGTCTTTAAATTTCTTTATTCCTCCCCGAGTACAGCAAGTAGAAAACGTACAAGGTAAGTTTTAAATCAAGTTTTCCCACTCCGAAAATTGTTTCGATTTCTAACCTTCAAAGCCTCGTACATATGTAATGCTTTTTTTTAAGTATAAATAATAATTTGTATCGATGTCGTATGTGATATTATATTTTTTCTTTTTATGTTAAAACAAAAATTATTATTGCATTTCATAATGGCATATTTTTTTATATTGCATCATTATAAACGTATTCTTGTTTCGAAGCTGAAAAAATCCTGCAAGAAATTCCACGAGAAAATTTGATAGTATTTTTCCCTCCATTTTTTAATAATATTTCATATAAAATTTCCTACATGAAAAAGCAGATAATGAAATTCATTTAAAATTCATTAAAATTTATCAAATTTTTTACATAAATATATATATTTACATATTTATATATAATTATAAATATAATTCAATATATATATAAATTTAATTTAATTTATAGTATTAAATTTAATATGATTAATTATTTTAATATAATATAATATACAATTTAATATAAATTTAAATATAATTTAATGTAATTTTGAATAGAATTTTAAATTATATAATTTAGATATAATTAAATATAATTTATTATAATTAAATAATTCATTAATATATATTATTAATTTCATTTTATTCATATTTATATTTTATTTATAATAAATTTATGAATTAAATATATATATATATATATATGTATAAATATAATGAAATTTATATAGATATATAAAATTATTAAACAATCTATTAAAAATTTATCAAAATTGATTAACATTTCTGTTTTTTCATAGAAAATACAGAAAAAAATTTCATATTAATTTTCTTGAGGAAAAGAACAAAAAAAATCAGAGTTACAAAAAAAAAGGCGAAAATGTTGTTTAAGACAAAGAGAATTTCTCAATTTTTTGAGATTTGTATCATTTCTTACTTTTTTTCGGGAGATTTCATTCATAAAATTCATTATAGTTTTTCCTTGTGGGATAGGAAATTTCATAAAATTTCTTTACCAATTAAAAAAAAAGCCACGTTTCCTCGCAGAAAGTTGAAAGGGTTTTTTTTTCAAATCGGGTTCCTTAAAATAAATTTTATGATTTATGCAATTAAAAAACCGATTATTCCGACTATTACGTGTATTCATATTTATGTTGGTTCAAATTTTGCTTTTCATTCTATTTTAGATGCCAGAGAGGTTGATGAATACGGACAAGGAGCTCAACTTGCTTCTTTACAGAATATGATTTTGGTTGCATGAGAGTCAAATATAACGAACTTGTTGCAAAATGAAAATTATCTTGTGGAGTCCAATCAAGAAAGTGAATTAAGTACAGCGAACTTTTTGGAAATTGAAAATGGTTTCACTGAGCCTAATCAAGGAAGCGAGGAAGAAAACATTGAGGAGGAACAAGAGTTGCCTGTGGCTGAAATTCTGGACAAGGGTTGACTGTGGCTGAAAATTCTGAGGATGTACAGAGACTCGGTAAAAAGCGGCAGCGAAATCCTAGTGCCTGGAAAAGAAATGAATCAAAAAAAGCAAGAAAAGCTGGGCAAACCTACATCGATGTAAGCGGAAAATTCAAAGAAGCTCGAACACTCAAGAAAGCATGTGCTACAAATTGTAGATTCAAATGCAGATCACGTCTAACTGAAGAAACTAGAAAAAATCTCTTTAGTGAATTTTGGGGCATAGCTTCGCATGACAAAAAGTGGGAATATCTCACAAGAAGAGTCTCATCTCAGGCTGTTAAAACACAAACCACTAGTTGGGATTCGAGCAGAAAAGAATCTCGAATTTACAGATTTCGAGTCGACGGAAAAACCGTAAAGGTACCGTAATTTTGCTCTTCATAATACAGCATGTAATTTTTATTTGAAATTATAAATTATATCAGTTATATTATGAGTAGTACTCGGGCTGCGATAAGAAGTCGAAAGATGAAATACTCAAAAATTTGGAGATCGAAATACAAGCCTACATTGATCATCATTTCATTTCGAACTTGTTACGTTTCGAACTTTAAATTTAACTTTGAAGTGCACCCCTTATCACACTTGCGATTTAAAACTCCAGTTCTATATAAATAATACACAAAATAAATAGATAAAATTTCAAGTGTATACTTTCGACTTATGTAAAAAATATTTTTCAACAGAAAAATAAATATTTGTTTTGTTATTAATACATCCAATGTTTAATTAATTTTAGGTTTGCAAAACCATGTTCTTGAATACCTTGGATATCAACGATTCTTGGGTTAGGACAGCGTTACAGAAGCAAGAAAGCAGCAGCGCCTTGCAGCCTGATTCACGTGGAAAAAATCGAAAACCCACATTGCAACCACAATTCCAGTGTTAAGGAGCATATTTCAGCATTTCCAAAGGTTCCCTCTCATTACTGTCGCAAGGACAGCAATCGTGAATATCTCGATGAAAACCTTGATGTAAAAAAAATGTACCGATTTTACGAGACTTGGATGGCTGAAAATTATCCCACTCAATCAAAGATTGCCTCCGAGCGACAATACAGGGATATTTTCAATAATGATTTTAATCTCCACTTTTTCAAACCGAAGAAAGACCAATGTGATATATGTTTCACTTGGGATCATTCAACTCCTGAAGAGAAAACGAAAAACCAAGAGGACTATGATAAACACATCAATGCGAAAAATCTGGCCAGAAGTTTGAAAGATGAAGACAAAAAAACTGCTCGGGAAGATGAAACTGCATGTGTTGCTTGCTTTGACCTACAAAAAGTTTTGCCATGTCCTCGTGCTGAATCGTCCGCCTTTTATTACAAACGGGATCGGTCAATTTATAATTTTACTATCTATTATTGTACGAGAAATGAGGGGTTCTGCTATTTGTGGAACGAAACGATTGGTAAAAAGGGGTCCAATGAAATCGCAAGCTTTCTTTTCGATTTTATCGGAAAAAAGCCAACGGAGGTATGAAAAAATTCATTTTTTACTCGGACAACTGTGCGGGACAAAATCGTAACCGTTTCGTTTTTTCAATGTTTCATCTCGCATCCCTTAAGTATAAAGTCGAAATCGTTCATCGGTTTTTGGAAGTAGGCCACACGCAGAATGAAGGAGACTCTATGCATGCATTAATAGAGAGAAAAAGCAAGGGCGTGACAATTTTTACTCCTGATGATTGGATCGCTATCGTCAAAACTGCAAAAACCGGTAAAAAACCTTACATAATATCCGAAATCGAGCGCGAAAACATATTTGATTTTAAAGATCTGGTAAATAAACAAAATTGGGAGAAAGATGCGGAAGGAAACAAAGTTTATTTGTCTAAAATTCGCGAAATCAGTATCAAAGGAGACGATGATATTAAAGTCATTTTTCGATACGCTTTCGACGCGGAGTACAAAGAACTATATATTATCGAAAAAACAAAGGCCGTCCTTTAAGTTTGCTCAACTACAATCTCAAATGTGCCTACCAAACCGCATTGTCGATTGATCGTTTGAAATTGAAAGATTTATTGGCATTGTGCAATTCTGGGGCAATTCCTTCGACTCGACACGCGTTCTATAAGTCTCTTAATGCAATGGACAAATATAATGCAGGACAGAATTCCGATAATGATGAGTAATTGTTTTTGTTTTAATTCAGACGAGATTAGGTGAAGTGCCTTTTCGCGAAAAGAAAAACTCTTTTTTTAGGATAATAAGTACAAGTAATCGTATTATATTTTGACATCAGAAAAGAATATTGAAACTTTCATCAGTATTTATTCTTAAAAATGGTACAAAACAATCAAATATTAATTTTAAGCAAATGTGATGAGTTTTATATAAGTTTCAATGTTTCAAATGATATATTGTAATTCATTATCATCGTAAGAACTTCATATGAGCGTCTTAGATTGATGTTGGCGCAAATACGTGTTACAATAAGAAGCGCGGGAACTATATTTCCCTATAAATATATCTTTTCATTGAAAATACGGAAAATTCTTTTGTTTGAACAGAAAGTACGAGTTAAGTTAATACAGTTATATTATAGTCAAGTTGAAGGATATTACGTTTCTACATTTCATTTTTTTTTTTTTTTTTTTGTTAAGAAAAGGTCTTCATTCACTTGCTCTTGCAGATTCTTTTATCATTAATTTAGTATCTAAGAATATTGTGTTACGTATGTTGTAAGTTCTCGAATTGGGCAGTGTAACGTTTTTTGTGATTCCTTTCGATACGTTACTTCTTAAAATGTGTAGAAAATATACAAAAGTTCTGTATTCTTGAAACATACAAGGCTGAATAATGTTTAATGGAAATAAAAGGCGAAATACTGTTCATCCATTGTTCTGCATTTCACAGAATTTAAAAATCTACAAAAATCTTAAATTTCGACACTCACATCCAACCTGAAAAACTCATACGCATTTACTACCTCGGAAATCTACAATTTGCAACTCACATTGCACTATAGGTAGTAATTACACAAGAAATTCAACTCTGAAAAGTACAAAAATACTGGTTAGAGTACTACAAGTATTGAATTTCGAAACTTCATAGGCTAATTTTTTCCGATACTTCTCCAGTAACTTTCAGAATTATACTCATTTAACTTCGTAATGTTTTACATTTCATTGAATGATTATTTTTTTCAAAGTTTATTGAAATCTTTGCAGATTGATTCTAAGTTCTTTTTTAATTTGAATGATAAATTCAAAAAAAATCATTTTTCAATATGATCATAGTTGTAGTTGAGAATTCACAATTTTCACAATTGAGAAAGATAGATATTATCAATAAACATTGCTTAAAACCAGACATTTATTTTACAGAGATGGGCATCTAAATCAATATGTCGGGAAAGTTTTATCTTGCCCATTATGTAAAAACAACGGTTTCGTTTTGGAAAATACTATAATTTTTAAGAAGATCGGTTTCATTTTAAATTTGTTTGAAGGAATAAAACAATTTCATAACATATAACCACCTTATGGATTTTTATTTTTGCCTTAAAACATTAAAGTAGCTCGTTCTCGAAATTGTACGAATTAGAGTTGAGACAGTTTGTAAGCAACGCCGGGAGTTGAGATATTATAAAAAGACGCGATTGAGTTGAGATAGTTTATCTCGGAGCGTTGGAGATGAGATGAAACAACCGTGCCTCACGAGTTAGTACAGAATAGCTCGGAGAGCGTGAGTTGAGACAGTTTACTGAACAGCGCGCGAGATGAGATAAAACAAACGTTCTCAACGAGTTGGTACAAAGCTGCTCAGGGCCATCGAAATATTTCCTATTTTTTCCATTAACCTAATTACCTTCTATGAACTCCCATTAACTATTGTATATTCTTAGATTCGACAACAAATAAGATATTTTATAAAAGATGACCAAATGAGATAATCTAGATGAGATAACAATATAAGATAAGTGAGAAAAGATACAAAAAAAAGGTAATGGAGATGAAATTACCAAGATGAGATCATCAATATTACATAATTTAGATAATGTAATCTAGACAAATTGATCCATATTAGTTATCGAAATTGCTGACGGTCTATAATAAAATGTAATACACTGTACAAATAAAGTGAAACTTCTAATGGCTTTACATTTTGTGTTAAGCGAACGAAGTATTTCTTATGCTTCAAAATCAAGTGAAATTTAATATTCCGCCGCAAAATAAAACTCCATTTTTCTTACAATGAATTCAAATCCGATGTTTGACTTTTTCCATAATTAGATAAAATGATATCATTTTAAAAAATTACAAAATTTTTTAAATATACTAATTCGAAAAATGAAAAAATAACTTACAGTCCAAAAATGAAAAAGGCCAGAAAACTACAAAATTTCAAAAAAGCCTAACATTCCAGAAGGTTTAACAACGTCACAAAAGTCTGAAGAATAGCTAAATATAAAAAAATCATAAAATCGCACCAAATTTACACGATGACATTATTTGTTGTTTGTGTACCATATTGCACTGGGTTTCATGAATGTAGAAAAAACAGTAGTGATCTTTCAGTCAAATAAATATTCATTATCAAAGTCGACGTTTCGGCTGCTTTTGAGCCCCTTTCAAGACCTGCATCATTCACAATACACACATACATAGGCATTCAATTCTATAAACAATTCCAAATGATTTCTCACTTTTAGCAATGTTAGCACTTACGTCATATTGATTTATTAATTTTTATATATATTCGAACACCATCCTCGTGATTTGGACATGTTTACAAATTATTTACACAAATAAATCTTTCCAATATCGGAGTAACGTCAAAAGACTACATGTCACCTGTTTAAATTTACGTTCGACACTCAAACTTAATTTTACAATGCGTTACTTATCAATATAAATGGGTGTATAAAAAACAGGAACTAAGAATTGTGGGCTCGGATAGTATAGTTCTCCTAGCGGTGTTCTCCCCGCTTTTTAGAATCGTTCTAAATACTCACGGTAATGGGAGTATTGGATTCTAATATTCACGAAAATGTTTCAGCATGTGTTCTGAGTCCTCTCATATAACACCCATTACAAATCGAAAGATTTCTGAAAAACTCAGTTAAAAAAATGATACATATGTAAGACATTTTATGAATTTGAATGTTCGCGCTCGGCGCGCGCCATCTGCCGATGCGCGCGCCTTCGGAGAGTGAAGAGTGAGAGTAAAAAGAGGGAGCAGACACTTTTCGATGTGACGTTCAAGGAGACGGATATGCTCTCGCAGCCGCGTAAAATGTAGTCCTTTATTAACAATAAATTAACCCTAAGTTAAATCTGAAGTTTCTCCATTAACTCCCCCTCACACGTATATCTAACGAAAAACATTCAATACATAAAACGTTCAATTTGTATGAATTTTATCTTTTTTGATAGCGAGATAAAGAGATTCCAAAAATTATTTTTGCATGTTTTTTCTTTCCTATGGGCGTTAATGACATATAAAACTTCAGCTCAATATCACGCTTTGTTCTTGTGGCGTTTGACAAAGGTTGAGTTCCTCAATCCCAAAATGAAATTCATGAGCGACTCCGAAACTGCATCATGAATGCGGCAGAAAGAGTTTTGCCTGCAAGCCGCATGATTCGCTGTCATTTTCATTATGTTAAGGTAATCGTTTCAAACGAAAACAATGATAATGATAATTATGATGATGATAATTTTCATGAAGAAATAAATGTATTTACCAATAGTAATATATATATATATATTTAAATTTAACGACTAGAAGTACATCGCATGAAACCATTTAAAACATGTTTTGTTACGTAAAAACTATTAATTGTTTGGAAAATACCGAAGCCTTGAATAATTCTGTAACTCAGATCGTGCTTTTAAAGAAGCACGAGAAGTAGTTATACTTGATCTATTTCAGATAATCTCAATTTGTAATTAACAAAAAAAAGATTATTATCGAGAATTCGGGTCACTAAAAATTCGTTACAAAAAAAATTGTTACGAACAAAATAGCATAATGATTTTTCATTTTGTTCAGAAACAAGAAATTGTTATCAAAAAGTCACGATTCATATCACAAACGGATTTACAGCTCATAAAAAAAAATTAGTTTTTGGATCTTAAACATCTTTTTTATGTATGTATGGAAAAGTATCAAATTAAAGTGAATTTCCACCTATCTAGACCCGCTGAAAACGTAAACATTCAGCTATCTAGAGTCGAGAGGGGCTCCCACCATTTCACACGGTTTTCAAAGCCAACGCTTATTGGCTCGCGCGTGAGACAATTTTGGCCAATCTTGGGTAGTACCCAAAAACAAATTATAGCGTTAAATACATACCCACGCACAGATAATTCGTAAAACTGTTAATTCCGAAGACGTGTCGTTTCATGTTGTGCGAAAGATTTTTTTAACGAGTGTTGTTTTTGCCGATTGAATGGAGGAAAACGAAAAAGGTGAGTATGTACTTTAATTTGTGCTGTGTAAATATGGATATTTCTAGCTACATATTCTTATCCATCCGATTTTTATGTTTTTGAAAACATTCCCAATTCTTTGACAGAAGTGACAAATACAATTACCGACGTTCAATATTGCATTTCATTGTTTTTCAGTGCACTTTTACTATCATCAACAATTTTCATGATTAATGTAGCTACATTAAATTTTAAGGGTTTTTTTACAATTTTTGGATGTTCTTCGATTTTTCGAATAGAAGAGATCTGGAAAATTTCGTACTCTAAATATTGTTTAAATTCAATTATGAATTCGTAAATAATTTTAAGATTAAAAAAAAAAGCAAATAATTTTTGAAAAAGAAAATGAGGCCTGAATTCCCGAATCGGAATTCTCGAATAGCAAATGTCAATTCTACAAAACAAAACATTTAAAATGATAAATAAGAATTGATAAGGTATGATAAATTTAAATTCTTTTAATTCATTATATGTATTTATATCATTTATACTAATACATAAGCATAATATATTATATATATTGTATGTATTTTATATGAAAAATTCGTGACAAGAAATTAATTTTATTATTATTATAAATTAGATATCATTATAAAAAATATTATAACGATGATTACAATCATAACTATTAAAAACATAATTTAAGTAATATATAATAAAAATTATAATACTTAATATTATAAGAATAAATTATAATTATTCATAATAAAATGAAAAAAATCAAAAGTATAATATATACACCAAAATTGAAACAATTTTTATTATTGTTGAAAAATCCATGGGAAAAATAGTATATGTATCATAGAAAATTGCGAAAAATTATAAACAAACATGAGAAACTATTTTAATTTATTTTTTTTTTATAATAAATATTAATACATATATTTTATTTTATTTTATTCTTTCAATATTATTTATTTTACTGTTTTTTATTGACTATTAATTTATGTGAATTTTTTCTTTTCTACATTTTTTTATTTATTAACGATAAATTACATTTAATCGTATTTTAGTTGATGAAAAATTCAGAAAAATCGTAGGAATATAAAAACTTTGTAAGAATTTTGCAGGTAATCGAAGTAAATTATTGTAATTCATGAAAAATTGTGTTAAACCCAGAAAACTATAAAAATAATCTAAAAGTAATGAGAAACTATACAACCCTGCGGGTAACCGTAGAAAGTTATAGAAAACTATGGAAATCGTAGGAAAATCATGGAAGGTGATGCGGAATAGAGTCAACAAATATGTAACAGTTATGTATTATATTAAAGTACATTTTGGAAATGATGTAAATCATTAAGTTTTAATGAAATATAGTGAACATATAGAAATCATTGAAACTGTGTTAATAAATAGAGCACATCAAATTATGTACTGATCACTTCTATCATATAATTTAGCGTGATAAAATACTTAGTGCTTATTTTTTTCACATAGTATAAGTATAGAATAAACCAACAAAAAGTGAATCTAAAAGATGAGGCTGTATACAAAAAATAAATATTAAACATGGATCAGTATGTAATACCAGTGTGTAGTATTGATGAAATGTCATAATTTAATTTGATTTATGAAAGAAAGTAAAAATTAATTTATTGTTACAAAACAGTTTTTCGTACATCTTTCCAGGAAAAGGTCGGAGACGAAAAACTCCACGACATTACAAGCGCCTAACAATTAAAGAAAAATGTCAATTGATTCTTGATTTTAAGAATGGGACGAAAATAACCGACCTTGCGAAAAAATTCAACATAACAATTACATCCGTGACAAATATTTTGACTAAGAAAGAAAAATACGTAAACGCCGGAAAAATGAAAAATTCTTCGAAACGTGCACGACTTGATAGTGGGCAACATCCAGAGATAGAAAGAGCACTTGTTGATTGGATTAAGCAAAAAAAAAGTCAAGGAATGTCGGTGTCTGGGCCATTACTAAGCGAAAAGGCTATTTTGTTTAATACTGAATTGAAAAAAATGCAAGAAGAAACCAGAAACAAAACGGTTGAAGATGAATTTCAAAATGAGTCTGATACGCTGACTGATGAGGAAATAGAAGAAGAAGTTGCGGAAAAAATGGTAGAAGGCATAGAAAAGAAATAAGCAAAACAAAACGACCACTTCCAAAATCAAAGACATTTACTGCTAGTGACGGTTGGTTATCAAGATTTAAAACTAGACACAGGATGCGTAGCGTTAGCCTCACTGGTGAAAAATTGTCTGCTGATCCAGAAGGAGCTCAAAATGCACAAAGTTAGATTAAAAAATTATTAACAGAGAATAGTTACGATCCTGATAATTTATACAATGCGGATGAAACGGGCCTTAATCACAAGTCTCTTCCTGCAAAAACGCTCGCGTTCATGACAGAAAAGAGCCCTTCAGGTTTCAAAATCAGTAAAGAAAAATAACTGTCATGAATTACGCGAATGCCACAGGGTTCCATAAAATCCCACTCTTGGTCATTAGGAAATAAACGAAACCAAGATGTTTCAAGAACAAGGAATTGCCAGCTGTACATTATAGAAATCAAATTAGTGCTTGGATGAATGGTAAGACCTTATATGAATTCTTTCGTACAATATTTTTCAAATTGAACAATTTTTTTTTAATTTCTATTTCTTCAATTAGTTCTTACTTATTGAACAGGATAATTTCATGCTCTTTTCAGTTTCACAGATTACAGTTTACACTTGTTGAATTTTATTAATTATTATTTTTTTTGCACCCTTTAGGCAAAATTTTCAAAGATTGGTTTGAAAATATTTTCATTCCTTCCGTGAAAAACCGCAAGCCAAATAAAGATGAAAAGTTTATTCTTTTGCTCGATAACGCTCCTTGCCATCCTTGTGCCGAAGAACTCAATGTCATAGATCCCCTATTCACAGTCATTTACTTACCTCTCAACGTGACCTCTCTAGTCCAGCCCATGGATCAAAGAGTTATTGAGTGTATGAAGAAAAATTACAAAAAAATTTTTCTCCGCAAATTATTGTTCAATGACACTGAAGATCTCAACAGCGTAAAAAATTTTTTAAAAGAGTGGACACTTTTTGATTCTATACTTGCTGTGGCGAGTGTCTTGTCCAATGTGTCTAATAACACACTGAAAAAAGCGTGGAAGAATTTAATTGACGAAAACATGCAACTCGAAGAATCTGATCGAATTGTAGATGAATTGACATCGATGCTGAATTCTGTCTCGTCTGCTGTCGTTCATTCACTCGCCGACACAGAGCGATGGATTGGTGAGGGAGATAATATTCCGACATGCCAAGAACTGTCTGATATGGATATTATGAAAAACGTGCTGAATCCAGAAAATGCAGAGGTAAAAAGCAAAAAATTCTCACGTCAATCTATCATAATAGCAGTTATGCAGTGATGTTTAAAAAACATGTTCTTACAGAGCTCGATGAACAACGAAAGCAGAAGTATGGAAGTTGAGGTGGACAAAGAAGAAGCAAACGAGCAGGAAGAAACTGAGCTTGATCTACCTGAATGCTCGCAGGATAAGATAAAACAGGCAAAAAAAGCATACCAGTGTTTTTTTACATTTTGTAGATGGTATGAAAAAAATTGTAAATCTTCTCAAAGCGATTTTGAACATTTGAACCTTATTCAGGAACAAGTTGAATCCACATACTATAGCATTCGGTATGACACTTAAAAAAAATTGTAATGAAGATAAATATACGAGCGAATTTCAAGTTTGTTTTCGAAGATTGTTGTTCGGTCGTAAAAAATATCATTGTACTATAAAAAAGTGTGTTTTTATGTAATTAAATAATCGTTTTACATATACTTTTAAAAATGAAACCACAAGAAAATTCTCTGTCAATTTTATTACCCCACGCACTTTCCTGTTTCGGTTGCAACGTTTTCTCTATGACCAACTATTTATAGTTTCACTACATTCATTGAATGAAAATATGATCAATAAAAGATTATTTGTGAAAATCAAATGTAAGCAACTTTAAATAAAATATATTGGAAAATAGTACGAATTTTATGCGATGGAAATAGGTTTTCAAAAAATAATATTGAGTTTGGATTTATAGGTTATCATCGGAATTACACATTAACAAATTAAACATTAATACACGTAAAATAGAAAATTATTCTTTGATATCTCGAAGTGTCAAAAATATTTTTAATGTAAAAAGCAACTTTTTATTCCAATCATGGGTATTTTTCGCAGTAAAAAAAGTCGAAACATTTTTTTTTACTAGGCACTGACTACTTGACAAATGCTTATCACAAAAACCGATATTATCCATATAAAGCACCTAGTGAAACGTCTTCTACGGGAACACTTTTGAAAACCAGGTTTTACCACCTCGAATATTTACAAACGAAAACTCCTGGGGCGAACATCGCAAAAGCCGATTTTGGCTATATTTGGCACCTGGTGCAACATCTTCTACGCGGCCATCTTCGAAGACCTGGGCGTATCGACCAGGGTGTCCAAAAACCAACAATTTCTATCGCAGAAATCGCAGAAACTTTTTCAGTTCTGTATATTGAGCACCTGATGCAACATCTACATGGACACCTTCAAAAACCCGGGCAGTCATACTTAAGTGCCCGGGAGTCGTCATTTTCAATACATAGTGAAATACATATTTAAAAATCTGTAAATATAAGTATAGATTTAAGTAGAACAAATTTCCCGCTATTCAACTCTTCTGTCCCGTGGGTCGCACAATTGTTGGTGGTGGGAGGTGATGGGGAACCTTTTAGTCTAGATGACTGAAAGAATTTACTCTAGATAGGTGGAAGTTCACTATAGATGTATTCTACATTAAATACAATCGCACGCGTTGGATGAAAATTTTGCCTCCGAAGTCAACTAGGCGATTCGGGAAATTCCGCAAGTGAGCGATATGCTTTGGCAACTAAAACAGCTGCCTTAATTGCCGAAATCGCAAATCATGCCCTGTTTTAACTACATTACGGCACTTTTGCCTTAAAAAATTAGGAAGAAACTGAGTGAGTTTTCGAAATATTGAAAAAAGCTGTGGTCTTTCCAGCTTCATCGGGTGTGCGTTTTCGGAGAGAAAGTTCGAACAAATAATTTCTTGGAAGCATACCATTTACACTTGCCTAATGATGTGAACATCAAACCATCTCCACACGTCCTGAATTGTACACAACCTTTCCTTGTTTATTTTTGAATCAATTACTTAACTCAAAAGTATTCGATTAAAAATCATCAATGTTTAATTGGTTAAAGGGGGTATTCTACTCGAGATGGTCCGAAAAATCAATGTTTTTGAATCGTTGTGGATAGAAAACTTTTCAATGTTTTTATTCGCGATTTTTTTACGTTATCCTACATGATATAAACAATCATATTTTTTTCACATTTGAAAAAATCTTAACAACTTAAGTTTTTCTGATATCTCAAACTTTTACTTGCCGAAAATAGTTGCTTCATGGTGGACACGATATCCTTCATTCGGAGATTCTGAAATACAAATTTTGACCCTTTTTTTATCAATCACACTTCCAGCTATAGCCTGAACTAGGGAATAAGGAGAAAAAAAAATTCGTTTTTAATTTTTTTCTGTGAATAGAAATATGATATTCTGCCTTTTTTTTTGTTTTTATTTGGCATTAAAAACAATAGTTTAACAAATGCCTCCGACATAATCCTATTTTCGGCCAAAACTATACATTAGCTGAGTAAGCTCAAAAAATTTCAAGTCGATTGGATCAATAGTTTTTGAGTTATCGTGTCAACCGTTTAAAAAAAAAAGTTTCGAGAAAAACGAGTTTAAAGATTTGGATTTGGATGGCATGCACCGAGCATCACCCAATGTATAGCCTTGAAACTTAGTAGTATTCGTCTTAGAGAATAACGCTCTTGCACACACATTCTCTTTATTGTCTACGTCAAAAATACTCAATAAAAAAATGCAATTTTTCGGATGTCTCGGGTAGGATGACCCCTCAAAAATCACGCTGAATCCGAAAATCTTTGCAAAACTTCAATTGTTACAGAGCTAATATTCCCAAACTAAAACATGCTATAACAAACGATAGTTTTTGCAATAATTTTCAACAATTGATAATTTACCATAACTTTTCAAAGTATTCATATCATTTATTATTGGTATTTCAATTAATTTTTCTAATTTCATTTTGGGAAGTGCTTCAGATTTCTGTAATTTGTATTTGTTTTACAACACAAATGCCCAGTATTCATTGTAAAACAACTGAATTGCAGTTGGTCTGAGGGACATGGCGCAAAGGGTGAATCGGGAGATATTCACGCTTTAAAGAGGATTTGTGGTCAAACGCGAGAGAGCAAGAAGTGCCAAAGAGTTGGACCGAAAGAGAGATAAAATTTGGGAAAATTTTAAAGAGGTGGATAGTGTCTTATTTGACTACTCCTTCGAGGCCATTGAAGAAGCAAGAGCAAGAGCAAGTCCCAAAAAATCAAAGCAAACTAGACCATCATCGGAAAAACCGAAAAGATGTACACCGACATTTGCTGAAGTGGCTAAAGCCACTGGGATCGAGGTACACGTGCACAAATCATGTCAACGACTGTTGAAACGAAACTCAATACTCTACAACGAATTGTGAAATACTGTTGTAATTTTATAAAGGGGGTCGTCTACGTACAAAGTTTCAAAAAATCGATTTTTTTTAAAATATTTTTCATTTGGAAGATGTGAGGAATGTAATTTTCAAAGGATTTTGATAAACTCTTCACGGTAATTGTCCTAAAGAGCATTTAACACACTCGCGCACGGTTTCTCCGCGCGCTTTCTGTGACCGCGGGTACCCCGTCGTTTCTCCTGTGGGAAAACACTTTTCAGGTAAACTGAGTTTGCTATAAGTCGAACTTGTGTCAACATTTTGCAGATGTGTGGGTCACTATATTCTTTTAAAATGAAATTTTCTATTTCCTTCAGTTCGAAACCGATTCCCGATCATAAAACATCTCAACTGTTTTGGAGTTCCTAGATCCCTTTTTTCCGTGTTTTCTCGAGAGTTTTTCACAAAATGGGACGCAAAAGAGCGTGAAAAACGTCGAGTCGTGTTGCCGGTCGTAAAAAGAAACGTGTATCGCTCAACGTTTATACGAAGAACAAAAAACTTCACGTCAGTGCGTCCGCGAGAAAATTGAAAAGTGACCTTTCGATAAGTGCTCCGATTGAAAAAAGTTTCGCCTTTTGTGTCCTTGAATTCTTCTCAGTTTTTTCGGCAATATCTGAAAGTCTCGTTTGCAAAAAGTGTCATGAAAAAGTAGAGTTTTCCCAAGATGAAAAACGTGGTTTAGGATTTACACTTTTGATTACGTACAAGAATTGCGGCGTCGAATCAATGAATTCAAGTCCGAAAATAAGTTCTCGCGGCTACGAAATTAACTGTCTTTTAGTTTTTGTATTTCGTTTACTGGGAATCGGCCTGGATGGAGTGAATAAATTCTGTGGACTTGTGGACTTCTGTAGTAGACTTGCGAAAAACTTATATTACACGTGGCTGAACAACATCAACTCCGCCGTTACTACTGTCTACAAGACCGTCTTGAGTAAAGCTGTTAATGAAGAAAAAGAAATGAATGCAGATCATGGGAACGTGGCCAATCATTTGACGGTTTCAGGGGACGGCACTTGGAAAAAGAGGGGATTTTCTTCTTTATTGGAGTATCTACACTAATCGGAAGCTACACAAGAAAAGTGGCCGATACAGTAGTGAAATCAAGTTTCTGTGAAGCATGCAATAAACACAAAAATTTGAAAGATGAAAATACAGAAGAGTTTAATGAGTGGTACAAACATCAAAATACTTGATCCATTAACCATAAAGGCAGTTCCGGGAAAATGGAGATAGACGGAGTAGTTTAAATGTTTCAAAGATCGGTAGAAATGCATGGTGTGAAATACGTAAGGTATGTAAGTGATGGAGACTCCAAAACTTTCAAAGGGATACTTTTTTCCAACCCGTATGGAGATGAAGTTATTGTAGAAAAAAAAGAATGCGTAGGTCATGTAGAAAAACGAATGGGCACGAGACTTAGAAACATGAAAAAGCTGACAAAGGTATTGGTGGAAAAGGCCAAGGAAAACTGACAGATAAAATCGTAGGAGAGCTAACAAAATTTTACGGCCTGGCGATTCGCAGAAATGCTAATTCCGTTACAGAAATAAAAAAAAGCGATTCGGGCAACTTTAGAACACTGTAGCTCGTCCGATGAAAACCCAAAACATTCAAAGTGTCCTTCTGGCGAAAAAAGTTGGTGTGAGTGGCGTAAAGCAGAGGCAACTGGAATCTTGGAGACTTTTCACCATACGCGAATTCCTCTCCTCCCCTCAGTTATGAAGCTATTAGAGCCAATTTACGAAAACTTGTCATCAGATGATTTATTGAAGCGATGTTTGGGCGCTCAAACACAAAATAACAACGAGTCAGTAAACAGCGGGATTTGGATACTGGTATTTAAGCACATGCATTCAGGAAAACAGGTGATCGAAATCACTACCTATTTGGCTGTCATGATTTTCAATGAAGGATTTTCGGCTATTTGCGAAACAATGAGTGCCATGGGACTTACTTTGTGGCCAGAAACGGAAGCGTGCATTACCCTTCCGTTTGAACGAAGAACGCATCAATCGCGCAGAAAAAAGGGTCAGTGACGTCGCAAAAAATGCTCGCATCCAACAAAGGGAGGAACAAGTTGCACAACGTGAACATCTCCAGGAAGAGGAAGGTGAACTCTACGGTCCCGGCATAGACGGTTAATCGTAAGATCCTTCAAAAATATTTTTTTTTCTTTTGTAAACCTTTAAACACGTTTCCCCAAAAGTCGTGTTTTTTAACTTCCCTGTAAGATTTTGAGTAAAGTTATACATGTATCGATCCAATTTTTTTTCGCTTGCTCAGAAAACATGTCGCTATAGTTAAACACGAGTTTTTGACAAAATATTTTTTTTATAATTAAAACAGACAAGAATAATTCGAAAGAAAAGGAAAAAAAATACTACTTTTTCCGAAAATGTCCGCCATTTCCAAATATTTTTAAATTTTAAAAAAAGCTCGTGTCCAACCATAGCTGATGTAATAACAATTATAGATTAGTTTGGTTTTTAGTTGTAGGTTACGTGGATGGCCAAAAATCTTACAGGGAAATTGCACTGAGCGAAATCAAGTTTGTTCTCCTAACTAAAGAGTCACAACTAAAACTTTTTAGTAAGCTTTACTAAAAAAGTGGTACAGCTGACTAAAAATTATTGTCCATGTGACGAAGTCTCTAACTACGTTCTGTCGGTTGAAATTATTAATTCATTTAGTTGAAAGAACTAATACGATAATGTACAATTTATTACTTTTTTGTGCATGTAAAATCTATTTCAAGTAGGTGATTATAAGCGTTATAAATTTTTTGTCAATATAACGTATATTTCATACGGAGATTTGGTGCAACTAATTAAACTACCATAGTAAAATCTACGAATGTATACTTATAGTGTATGTGTGAAAAGAGTGAGGATTTTAATTGAGAAAACCTCAAATAAACGATCGTGAAACAGTATGCATTAATACTACGAAAAAACAATTTTACATATATGATACATATAAAAAAATTATTTATTGATATGGCCCAGAATATAATTATGAAGTTGGTCAACCTATACAAGTACAAAAAAATCTATGATAAAAATCAAAGTCTAGTTTCAATCTACGCGCAATCATTTTAAGAAACGGGTGACCCCCCATGACCGCTGCAGTTTTATTAATTCTTATCAAGCCATTCAGAGCTCGAGAAATCGAGGAGAGGACACACGAATGAATCGTTCCAATGTGTCGAGCTCACAACTAAATTGACGCGCCGCGGCCTGTCAGTGAGCTCGTCGTGTGCAAGTCACTCTGCTCAATGTGTTTTGAAGTGTTGGCAGTGTTTTGTTTTCGCATTTATTCAGTTTGCTTTATTACGAAATATTAAAAAATATGCAGATACAGGAAACCGAGAACGACGAAGGTGCTGTAGAGAATGTAATACACCACGAAACAGCGACAAATGAAGCTCCTCACACTTCTCATCACGATTTAACGAACAATCCAAAAGGTAAAATTGTTATTTAAGGGAGTGTTCCTCTAAACCGGATTCAAAAAATCGATTTTTTTTTTTTTTCATTTTGTCACAGGTAATACATGTAAGAATGTTATGTCAAAAGGATTTGGCCGAATACGTGACGGAAAACGTGTTTTGGGAAAGTTTTGTCACGCTCCGCAGGGACCTCACACGGCGCGCCCCTTATAACCTGCCCAAGTAGCACGGATAGCTCTTAAAGAACTCTTTAGACATTCTACCGTCTTAATAGCCGCTTAAAAAAGCTTAGAAAAGCCTCATGCTATCTTAAGAGATACAAAAGTCACACACCTTTTAAGCTTTACGCTTAAAAAGGTTTTAAGAGTTCATTCGTTTAGAAACGGCACTTAATGGCGATGAATTTAAGGTCCACTAAGAGGGTCGTCTTAGAAAGGTATTAAGAGTTCATGCGTGAAGAGAAAGCGTCTTAAGACTGTACCTGCGCTAGACTTATTAAAGCGAACTAGTGTTTTTGAATGTCTGTGCGCATATCGGACCACCTCATCGATGCGGCACGCAGCCGACAAAATTAGTGTCTCAGTATTGAGCGTTGGATACATTTCATACACACGTGTTTCTTGTCAAAATTGCTGCGTTGATACAAAATGAAGTACATAAACAAATCGGGTGGTTTCAAGTGCAAAAAAAAAAAAATCGTTCTACAGCTAATTAAAAGTGATCCGCAAATGGATAATGTTGAAGTGCGTCCTGTCTCGCGAGTGCAAAAATCAAAAACCCTTCACCAAGAAACCTCCACAATTTCAATGCAAGTGACTGAAGAAAAAACATTGGGTGAAAAACATGAAGTTGAATCTGGCAATAACGACGAGCCCCAAAAACCAAAATCGTTCAATGTTAACGCGTTCGTGTGCGAATTGGCTTGTTGGGCTCTGGTTAGCAACATCAACCGTGAACAATTAAGAGGTTTTTTGAAGTTGTGGAATGAATATGTTCCTTTGCCGAATTTACCACGTGATCCCCGCACAGTTCTCAAAACTCCTCGCCACGTCAAAATCGTAGAAAATTACTGGCATAATGGATTGTTGAAAGCACTGAACGGATTGAAACATTTTTGCACTGACACTATGCCTCGTATTTTATCACTCCGATTCAACATTGATGGCATTCCGATCTCTAAATCGTCAAAAACATCTGTTACTCCTATATTGGTGGACGTTGCCGAAATTCGTGGTTTTTCACCTGCCGTTGTTGGCGTTCATTGTAGCACAGGTAACATAATTATCTCGTAAAGAAGACAATTTGAAATCGTACAAGATTTAATTTTAATTCGATCATCTCATCGCATTTTTGGCGGACTGTTTTTGATGAATTTTCACTTTGAAGATAGTAAAATTGTACTCATTTCGAGTGAAGTTTCTATTCAATCTTGATTGAATGGAATTTTATTTTATTCGCATGGCTATAAATAGTCAAAGTGATCAAGCACTAAAATTGTAAATAAAGAAGTTTGGTCACTTTTCACCCTAGTAATTCTGAGTTTTATGAAATCTTTGTAAAATTTTTATAAAATTTTTGAACTTTTTATAAAATTTTACTTTTTTATAAAGTGATTTTATAAAAACTTTATAAAAAAGCCTGCGTTTTTTAAAGCCATTTTATAAAATCTTTATAAAACCTTTATAAAATTTTGGAATTTTAGGTATTCATTTTTATAAAGTATTTTATAAAAGATTTTATAAAAATTTTGTAAAGGTTTTATAAAGGTTTTATAAAATGACTTTATAAAACGCCTTCTTTTTATAAACTTTTCATGAAATCACTATATAAAATAGTGCAATTTTAGGTATTCTTTTTTATAAAGGATTTTATACAAATTTTATAAAGGTTTTATAAAGGTTTCATAAAATGACTTTATAAAACGCAATTTTTTTTATAAAGTTTTTATACAATCACTTTATAAAATAGTGAAATTTTATAAAAAATTTAGCGATTTTATAAAAATTTTATAAAGATTTTATAGAAATCAGAATTACTAGGGCAACGACCGTAAATAAGTGAGTTTTCAGTGTACTCTACTATTATTGCTCGAATTGTAGGTGGGAAACCTATGGATTTGGAATCTTTTCTGAGACAATTCGTAAAGGATTTACTCGATGTCATCGTCAACGGAATTGTCATAAATGGGGTCCGATTCGCAGTTAGAATCAAACTTTTTATTTGTGACTCTCCCGCAAGAGCGATGATTAAGGGTTCGTTTCTGTCAAAACTCAAAAATTTCACAGCATCAGAGTAGATTTATATTCTGTACTTAAGTGGCATTATTTGTACTCAATGTAGAGTGAAGAGTCACTCCAAATTTATAATCTAATTCAGTTTCTTGTTATTTTTAATATAGGAACTGTGAATTTCAATCACAAAAATGGCTGTCTGAAATGCGTGACAGTTGGAAAATTCGAAAAAACGAGAAAAACGATGAACTTCCCAGACTTGAATTCCGCGCCTCGCACGGACGCAGAATTTCGGAACGGATCGTACCCGGACCACATAAAAAAGAAAACTCCCCTCACAGACTTGCCCATAGACATGATTAAACAAATTCCGGTTGGTGATGCTTTACACTTACTTCATTTAGGCTTGATGAAACGTTTTTTGAAAGGATGGAGAGATGGATACGGCTTATTTCGTAAATGGAGTAAAACGCAAATGTTAGGAATTTCTCAGTACCTCGAAAAATGTAAAACACCGGCAGAAATTCATAGAGATATGCGTTCTCTGTACGAAATAGCGTGGTGGAAAGGAACCGAATTTAGGACATTTCTTTTGTATGTTAGCGTGGTTGTTTTAAGGAAGTATTTGCCATTAAATTATTATCGGCATTTTTTGCTTTTTTACTGCGCGACCGTGATATGTCATTCTCAATATTTGGTGGATTATTATTTGGAAACCGCCGATGAAATGATACGACATTTTCTGGAATCTTTTAAAATTATGTACGGGCCCGAATTTTTCACCAGTAATTTGCACAATCTTTCTCATTTAACATCAGAAATCCGAGAATTTGGCGCACTTGATGAATTTAGTACCTACCCATTCGAAAACAAATTGCAGCAAATCAAACGTTACGTAACATCCGGTCAAGGTCCACTATCTCAAATAGCCAAAAAAATTATGGAAATGGATAGTATTCAAGACAGAAAATCAGCTAAGAATGCAAGTGCCAGTGCCGAAATGTCATTTTCGCTACCGAGTTCTTTTCGCAGTGAAGTATTTAAAAATTTTGGGGAACAGTATTCAGTTTTTGGGAAAATAAAGTTCAAGGAATGCGTGATGAATTCATCTGTTTTTCGAGATAAATGGTTAATGACGAAAAATCTAGAAATTATATCTTGCCAAAATGTAATTTTTTACGAAGACACCGGTAAAATTTTTTTGTATGGTTCAGCTGTGGAAGAGAAACATGATTTTTTCTATAACCCGATTCCGTCAAGTTCATTGTTCATTTACGCTGCAAAAACTAATTTGAAAGCACCAGACATGTATGATATGAACGATATTATTTGCAAATTGTTTCCAGTACCGTACGCAGGAAATTTCGAAGATGGAGATAATATTATGCCAGAATTCGATTATGTATTCATACCAATGTGGCACAATTTAAAAAACTGATTTTAAGTTCTCACTATTGTATTTTAAAATATGTAATATAATATGTGTTAAGATATGAAAAAATTAAATGAAAAAGTCAACATCATTTTATTGTCTGTTTATTGTTTTAACACACCTCAAAATTGAGTAAAAAAGGTATAAAACTACATGATACTAAGAGCACGATATTAATTCGCCGAGTCTTCCCCATTATTGGAAACTGCTGCGTTTAATCTTTTCCTCCCCCTCCTAGACGTCGTAATTCGCGTATTTTTTTTTACATAGTTGCTATTTCGAGTTTTTCCTTGCACAAATTTTGATAACTCTAAATCTGTGAGGATCGATCCCGACAAAGTATTGATAACTGCTTGAAAAAACTTAATAAAAACCGAATGTTTTTGAAAAGCGAATTTGCTTTCGGGTGTTGCAGTCTCTGTTGTAATTTCATCATTATCACTATGGTCGCTATGGTTTTCAGGCGGGTGTACATGTTGTTGGGTGGAAATAGATAGATCAGTTACAATAGTTGGAGCTGATACACGTGAAAACCCAGTCCAAGTTGTAAGCTTCCAAAAAGTATTTTCAAATACAAGACTTTCTAAAACATAATCGTAATCAAGCTTTTGGAAGCTTGATTGACGCCCAATTTTTCTAACAAAATGTTCAACGATGAATGAGTAAAATTCGACGTCGCTTTCAACTTTTCTTTCAAAACTCTCGAGCTCCAGTTTGTTACTAATTTTTTCGAAGTTATAAATTTCAGGAGGCGTTGCGAATGTACCCCTACTCTGAGTAGGGGTGTCCAACTTTTCGAAACGAATGAAAAGTTCTTCGATTGTTTTTTTGGAAGTATTAGTTGTTTCTTGCAAATCAATAATTTTAGACATGATATTTCGCTGGTTTTCAAAAATAGTGTTCTGGTTGCCAATGACAACCTGTAACTGGTGCGCTATTTGGGCCAATGTTTGTTCCACCCTCGATGAAGGTGGCTGGCCAGTGATTCCAGAATTATTGCGCAGTTCACTTTGAATCATATCTCCCGTTCGAATGCTCGTCTCAATGCTTGGCTGCGTACTTGCTGATCTAGTTGGTCGCTGAACATGATCCAAGTTGTACTGACTATTGTACATGAATCGATGCTGTCTCAAGTCCATCTAACAGGAAATAAAAATAAAATTGACTCAAAATTTTCGGGCAAATTTACGTTGATCGATAACAATTACACTCAAAAAAGTTGATTATTGTTTTTAAAAAAGGTTAATTCCACTCAAAATCTAGAGTTCCCATTGGCTCACAAAAAAGAGTGGAATTTAATTTATAGAGCGATAATCCACTCTTTTCGCGTGAAATATCACTCTAAAAGTACATAAAAATTTTCGAAATTAAAAGTTACTACTCCCCAAATTTGTTCGATTCAAAATTCACTGAATTAGACTAAAAATCCTTCAAATCAAGATTGTGTAAGTATGTTACTTGAGAGAATTTATAGAAATTTTTCTAATTTGATTATTACTTTTATAGAACATATCAGGAATTATGCAGATTCCAAATCCGAACATCAAAATAATACATATAAATAATTTTTTATTGTATGTAAACTTATAATATTCGTGAAAAATGTAGGTAATGATTACGAATTTCGAAATTTAAAGTTCGCTGAAATTTATTGATAAATGTGTATTGTTTCAAAATGTTCCAAGATCGATTTAAATTACAGAGAATTCACAGCCAACGTTCAAAATTGGGTTTCTAAAAAAATTTCATCAGACTTGAGAGAATTTCTAGAAATTTTTTAGATCTAATGAAAATTTTAATAGATTCTGTAAGAAATAATCCACATTTCAATTTCAAAGAATCGAATTATTGTAAACGAATACTTCGTCATTATTTGTATATTCATGGAATTCATTAAATATGTAGGTAATAATATCAAATTAATTTTTAATCAACAGCTCGGTAGAATTTTGTCATGAATCATTATTTTTTCACACTTTTTAAAATCGATTTGTATTTTAGAGAATTCACAGGCAACGTTTAAAACTGAGTTTATCTCAAAATTTTATCAGACTTGAGAGAATAGCTAGAAATTTTGGAAACCTGATAAATATTTTAGTAGTTTATATCACAGTTGGTCTACATTTGAAATTCATAACATCAAAGGATTATCGCTCTATAAACAATTTTATTTCACTCAAGAGTTATCAATTGGCTCACAAAAAAAAGTGGAATTTAATTTATTGAGCGATAATCCACTCTTTTCGCGTGAAATATCGCTCTAAAAGTACATAAAAATTTTCGAAATTAAAAGTTACTACTCCTCAAATTTGTTCGATTTCAAATTCATTCAATTAGAATGACATTTCTTCAAATCAGGATTGAGTAAAAATTTTACTCAAAATGAGTGAAATCTCACTAATTTTTAAGCGGTGTTTTACTCTAAAAATCCTAATACAAGTAAAGTCATTTTTTTGAGTCGGAAATGGCTCTGAAATGTGTAAAATTTCACCCATGCTGACTAAAATTCCCACTTAATCTTTGTTTGCAGGATTTTCATTCAAATTGAGTGAATTTTCACTTAAGAAAGTTTTTAATGTTTTAGGTTATTTCGCAATTTTGAAATGACCAGGATATAAAACGTGTTATTATATAATTTTATAATTTGTCAACTGAAAAATATATGATTTTGAGCACTATTTTGTGTTTCTGAAATTTTTGAGTTGCGTCAAAAACTTACTTCTTTTTCCAACCCGGCTGTATTTTGTTCTACGTAAGACGTTCCCGGCGAAGGTTGATTTTGATGTGGGTGAGATGCCCGAACCTGTGTAAAATCAAAATCTTTACTATCATGGAAGTTCACGCAAGTCACAATTTTTGTAACTACAATGAAATTTGATAGGCAATATAAATGAAGAAAATATCGGAAATCAAATATGGATATAGGTTGTTTTGATCGATACTTAAAACGAAGTTTTCTAAAACTACGCCCCCCCCCCCCCCACTAGTACTGCGTAACACTTATTTTCGTCCCCCCCACCCCCCGCGAAATGTGAGACTCGAATGTCAACTGTGTCAAATTTCTTTGAAAATTGTTCAGTCGAATTGCAAATTTCTCATGTCTTATGATCATGTTCCATGTATAAACTTTACTTAAAGATAGTTGAAAATGATATCTTGAATCAAAAGGAATCTGTGGGATATGAAATTGAACCCGCGAAAATATATTTACATCGAAAAGTTATTTAGAAAAGATGAGTAGCCTATTTTCAAGAGCAAATTCACAACGACAGAAAATGGAAAAGATTTTGATTCACTGCGAAGTCGTACTTACCGGATTTCCTATCGCATGTGTCGGATTAATTGAATTTTGAAGCATTCCTGACGGAACCGGTGGTCTTGGTGGTACAAATAACTGTATTTGAGGAGTATTCCACTGACTCATTGTTAAAAACGTTTCAGCACGCGTTTACGACTATGAAGAAAATTTCTCTCTTGTCCCGAATTAATACTCTGTCAAATATAACGTATATTTTTTTAAAATTATTATCACTTCAATAAGATGCACGTAGATGAAATATAAAATAGCACATGTGTCTTCGCTGCTTTAGCTTTTCACACACTGATGGAATGTGGAAACAGGTGGAAACTGAAGGAGAATGGCCGCCCATGTGACCATTAGCACGCAGGCGTAGAAAATTTTGGGCCCGAAAACTTTGGATTGAGAAAAAAATGCCCTAACGCATATAGCTGCCGTGGCCGTGGTCGTCAAGTGGGGCCCATTTTCGTCGCATCGCTGGAGGGCCGAGTGTTCGAATCCTGACTAACGCAGATTTTTTTCTAACACTTTTTCTGTTTCTTTCAGATACTTTAATATACTTGTGTGCTATACTGTTCCTTTCATGTTTTACAGATACATCAACTTTATCAATCGAGTAATTGTTACCATATTTGCTAATTACGTGATATAATAAAATGTAAAAAATTTTTCATTTTTTCACAGTGAAAACTCCACCTCTTAAAACCCTCTTATTAGCTACCGTGTCAGCGCTTTGAAACGTCTTATATAGTCATATAATAGCCTGTTCATGGCGAAATAATACTATTTTGAGACTACTTTAAAGAGCTCTTAAAACACTCTTATATACTAATACAAGCCCTTTCTAATAATACTACAAGACAGAAATTCGGGCCTTTTTGGTATTGTAGACTTATTTAAGACTACTATAGAACTGTTTTAAGACTAGTGTATCACGTCTTAAGAGTTCTATAATGCACGCTGTGCTACTTGGGTGGCGCGCCGAAGTAATCTTTTAGTTTCGTTTTCACCGCGATCACGTGCATTTATCAAAACGAATTGTTGTGTTCTATATAGTGTTTTTGCTCGTTATTTACCACTCCAGCCATGGATAGAAAGGGTACTCGAGGGTGTAGAAAAAGTGCTTATCGGAAGCGGGCAGTTAGCGGTCGAGCAAAGAATTTTTCCAAGAAAGAGGATTCACCTAAATACGCCAGTACATCAGCCCGGAAAATTCGAAGCGCAGAAAAGAATGAGTATGAAGTCGACGAAAATCTGAGCTACAGTTTTATCTATTTTTTTGTCGTGTTTACAACACTTGCGACACATGTAATTTGCAAAGACTGTCATGGACGCGTAACATTTGAGCGAAAAAATGAGAAAGGAATCGCTTTCCAAGTGTGCATGAAGTGCGAAAAGTGCGGTAGTGTTGGTCGATTCGTCCCCGCGAATAGCACGTACTTTTGAAATTAACCGTCGTATTGTGCTCATTATGCGTCTCGTCGGTATTGGACTTGGAGGACTTAATTTGTTTTGTGGTTTGATGGACATAGGCAAAGGTTTTTCGCGTACTTTGCATTACGCTTGCTTGGAAAAAATTTATCGTGCATCGTCCACGGTTTACAATTTGTCGACTGAAAGAGTGGCAGCTCAAGAGAAAGAGCTAAGTAACTCCAAAAACTTGACCATGTCCGGTGACGGGACGTGGAAGAAGATAGGATTTAGTTCGCTGTTTGGGGTCGCATCTTTGATTGGAAAACACACTCGCAAAGTTCTGGACTCTATCTGCAAAAGTAAATTATGCCAAGCGTGTAGTGCGAAAGAAAGTTTGAAAAATGAGAATATTGACGCTTATAATGAGTGGTTTGAATCACATGCTGAAAGCTGTACCATTAATTGTCTGAAGACAAAAACAATATTTATCGTGTTGTTCGGTGTTCTAAACAGTCTGTTTACAAATTTCTTCAAGATGATATTTCTTTTTCACGCATTTGGAGTCAAGTTTATATAATTTTGGTAAAAAATTTTTTCTAAGGTTATGTTTTTCAATTGTTGAATGTTTACAAATTAATAAAATAAACTATAGATGCGCTGTAAGTTAAGATCGTCATTTTTGATTTTTTTTACAGAAGATTCTGTAGATATAACTTTTTCTCCCGATTTCGTAAAAAAAAAATTGGAAAAATGGGATTTGAGGGAGTATATCGGAATTTTTGAAAGTGAGTGAATAAAAAATTACTAAATCCTACTCATAGAGATAAGCATATTAGAATCGAACAAATATTTGTTTGAATACGCAACTCAAAAAAAGTTTTAGTCACATCACGAGAAGTTTTTGGTAAAATTAGAGAAACAGTTAATGACTTCATTGAATAATCGGTAGATGCAAATTAAATTTTTTTAACGGCGCATTCAAATAAATGTGTATACAATTCGAATATGCTTTTCTATGGGTGATATGGTTACCTTATATTTTTGAAATCATGACAATCATTCTTTGGTAGATAAAAAAATCGATGCTGAGACTTTCCTTCATTTACGGCAAACAGATATATCCCTGCTCATAAAGCCGATTGGTCATCGTTACAAAATTGATCACACAAATAGCTGTAAGCAAGAAAAAGGATCACTTTTTGGAGATAATTATCAATGAAAATTTTCTTAGAGATTTCATTTTTAAATATAAAAATTTGAAAAAATTGTTTAGAAATGTGTTCGTAGCAATAAAAACTTTTATTGCATTATAAAAATAATAATTTTGACAAGAATTTATTAAATGTAATGGATGTTTCATATTAAGGATCGCATTGAAGAAAATCACCACTAGAAGACATTACAAATCACACGCAAGAGTCTGGTTTAGCATGTTTATTTTAAAAGCTCTGACCTTTCAGTAGCGACCGAAACTTGGTCTTTTGGGATTCCTTTTTTTAACGCATGTAGGTAAAATATCAAATTTTCATGTTTTAAAATATGACAATAGCTCTTTACAGTCAAAATAAGCTTATTTCATATGTAAACTTGTCGTGTAATACCTTGAAATTATATTTTTCAATTCTAAAAATTGATCTGGGGCACAGTTGGTTTTCTCCTACTAAAGCAAATGAAATCTAAATACCTTATTTTTGTTTGAAAATTATCAAAATAAATCTCTTGAGTTGAAATAATTTATTTGCTGTCTGATAAGAGCGAAATACCCGGAAATTCAATTTTTCAATGTAAAAAATCATTTGAAGCACAATTGATATTCTCCGATTCAATACGGCTAAAATAAAAATTTCTAATTTTGTCGTAAATCTATTGCTAAAACTCTTTTACGTTAAAATCAGTTCATTTGCTGTCTGATCTGAGTAAAATATTCAAAAATTCAATTTTTGAATTTTGAAAATCAATTCGAGCAAAATTGTCTTTCTCCGATGCTATACGAATTCAATACAATTTCTAAATTTAAAAATTTAAGTTTTAAATGATCAAATTTTTAATTTTATTAAAACATAAAATTTCCGGACATTTTTTTAAATTTTCAGTTTTCCAAAACCTTTCACTGTTCATCATGTTCAACATGTTTCACTGTTCAATCATATTTCTTCTTCTATGTTTTATATCTATCTATATATTTTTTTCTATATTTTTTTATATCTCATATCTATCTATATTTTACCTATATTTTATAAATATTCGTATTTCAGCAGCTTCAACAGTTACTACGTCGATCACAAAGAGGAAAATATTTATTGACGAAACGATTTCTATCCCCAAAAGACGACATTATCTTGTGCGAGATATTTGGAGAACACCTAACAAATAACTTTCCAAAGTAAGAAATATATATGTGAAATAAAAAAGGAAAAGAGTTCAAATCTTTTTATGTTTTTAGAATTTCATCTCACGAATACACTTTTTGGGCAAAGCAAATCTCCGAGGTATTCACAGAGGAAGAATAAGAAAATGGTATTCAAAGATAGGACCAAAACCAGCTACCGGAAAATTGTATAATTGAGTCAATAATGTTATAAAAGAGTACAAAAGAGGTGCAAGATTGTATGACCAGATCAAAAACGAAAAAGAGAAAAAGCAAAAAACGGATGGAAATGAAAAAAGTTTGTCTGAACTAAGGTTAACTTTGGTGCATGATGAAGAAAAACTGAAGAATTTGTGGACAGAGACATTCAAAATTCGTGACAAAACGACTTTATTATCTTAATATTTTGAACAATATCCTCAATTGAAAGCTCCAATGGGCGCAACACTGGTATGAGAAATTTCGTAATGAGTATAAATGTTATTGATTAAATTTTTTTGTTCATATTGTAAAATTTTTCAAAAGCTGCAGATTGATTATGAATTAACGTGCAGCTACAACAGCAAAATACCCTATTCCCTAAATCAAAGTTTCACTAATGAATGGTCAGCATTGTCTGAGAAAATTATCGATTTGGCAGGAACAACAAAATTTTGCAATAACATCTTGAAAGATTTAGGTAAACATGCCATTATGAAAGTTTTATTCATACATTTTAGCCAAAAGTATGCCGCAAATAAGTTAATCATACAAAATTGTTTCAGCTGTTACACCGCGCGATTTGTTGACTTTGAGAGTTTTCCCATACTTATTTCCTACTGTTGGCATAAAGACAGGTATAAAAAAAACACGTAGACCATCATTGGAAGAGCAATCTGATTACTTTGTATGTTGGATCACTGTGAGTATCTTCATTTTTTTCTTGTCAAGCTTAAATATTCATATTAGGCTGTTCCAATATTGCTTCTAATTCTTCTACCCACCACTGATGGATTCGTCATTGTCAATAACTTGTAAAAAAAGCCTTGCTGTCAATAGAAAGAAACACATTTTCGTAAGCATTTAACCAACAATCGATCACGGGATTTTCAGAATTTTGAAAAATACTTGAGAACACGAATAATATAAGAAAAATTGATGTATTAGTAACGAAGTTTACAATATATTATATAAAATAGAAATAATTGAGAGAAGAAAAATCGAAAAATTACGAATCGTGAATTCGCAGCCAATTAACATTGAAAGTTAATGCTTATGAGGAACTTCTCTTCTAATACGTACAGTTAACTAGATTTGAGAACAAGAAAACGCAAACATTATATGGTGGTTCAAATATTTATGATAAAAGCTGTCATAAATTAGCTGAGTACAATTGATATCGAATTAAAATTTGACGAGTATCACGTGACAGAATTAAAGGCGGCACAACTAGACGGAATTGAAGCATTAAATAATATCAATACACATTGATCATTATATCACAGTTAATAAATTTTTCAATGACTATTATTTTAATCCTTCTTAACTTTGAATCTTATAAAGTATCGAAAAATCTTATAAGTTTTCCAAAAAAATGTTATAAGGAAACATAAATTCCTTATAAGGAGTCAAATAAATTAATTGAAAAAAAACCTTATACAAAAATACAAATATAAATAAAAATGAACAGAATCAAATAATAAAATATAGTTACAATAAAAATACATAAAAAAAAAAACATTTATATTAAAATTATGATAAATTTTTTTGAGGTTGACCTGATAAGAATAAGGAAATCTTATTAGGTTCATATAAGGTCCACCTTATAAGGATATTGAATAAGGTTCTTATATGGTCCAAAGTTGATAGGGATTGACAGCGAGAATGAAGAAAATTATCCCAAAACAATTGTGTGTAAATATTGAATTGTAAGATTGTATGTAAAAAACTGGCTAATAAGGTCCCTTGTAAGCCTGAATATTATGTGATTATCGAAAAATCCTATAAGATTTTTTAAACTTATATAAGGGAACTTATACAAATCTTTTACAATATTTAAAATCTTATAAGTGTGTCTTATAAGTTTTCAAGAATCTTAAAAGTCGCATTTGTATGATTTCCAAAAATTTATAAGATTTTATAAAGCTTCTTAAAGTTTTTTGGATACTTATAAGCACGACTTATAAGATTTTTGAAAACTTAAGATTTTTATAAGTTGTCTTATAAGAATTTGATGAATCTTTTAAGAAATCATGAGTATCTTATAAGATTTTTCGAAATCCTATAAGATTTAGTATTACAAGGCGTATATAAAGATGATCTGAACATTTATGAAAATGGGATAACAATTTGGGCGTTTCGAATAATTAGGATAAAAATGTTTTTTTCTGTTTATATTTTAAGTGTCCGAATACTAATACTTCCTTGGATTTTTTTTTTTTTTTTTTTTTATAGACTGTTGGACAATTGCGCGAAAAAATTGAAGAACTACGAAAGAAAGTACAGGCATTTAACCAAACTCTGCAGCCAATGATTTTTGGAGTTGGACCACCTGAATTTCTAGAAGCTGCTTACGTGATCATCAGTCAAGTGCATTACCATTGTACCACTCTAGAAGCAGCCGTGGATTTGTGTTTTCAAAGTTTCGCCGCATTGAAAGCAAATTATCCTGTGGCATACGAGCCAATTCAGCTTTTTCTTGAACGTAACGTTTATAAAATGCGGGCAGATTGCAAGTATCAAAGTGTTTTTAAAGTTGACAGAGATTTACGTGCGCACGAAATTTCACGTTTGTCTGGTGAACCGTAATACCTCACAACCTGACAATGATCTTTGAGTTCAAGACTTGAAATTTACAAAATAATATTTGATAAAACTTTGACTTGACTGTACTAAAAGGCACACAACTGATGTTTTTGATCGACAAACTCAGTTTCACATTACAGCATATCACATGTTTGAAAGGATTTGATACCTTGTGAGGGTGGTATGTGAAGCTTATTTTTAACTTAAACTGAAAAACTATTTTTGACAAAATGAAATCCAAATGTTCAGTATGCTGCAAAGCAATAGATGCAAATCTTCTCAAGCATCACATGAAAAAGTTACATAAACTGCGATCATGTTCTTATATATGTACTGAAAAAGCTTGCAATCGAGTATATAACACTTTGCACTCATTTAGATCACATTTTAAAAAGAATCACAAAAATCGCACTGATTACAATGATGACCACGAAAAGTCATTCTATAATGATGGCCACAGCCATGGACCTCATGCATATACGGAAAAAAATAACGCATTCGCAAATGATGATCACAATGTTCATGCAAATGATTTTGCGCACTTTCCTGAGGATAAAAAATTATCGAATGGAAAATCGTTATTTTTCAAGCAGGCACTTCATATTGCGTCTGATTTCTATGGCGACGTAACTTTAAATCGCTCTCAAGCCGAGAATGCTATCCAAAAATTTCATAATTTCTTGAATTGTGATGCCATGGAGTCATTGCAATCATTTGTTCTAGAGTCTGCCAATCCAAGTTAAGTTGATGAGATAACCAAAATATTGAATGATCTTCGGTCAAGTTTCGCTCAGATAAATACAGAATATAAATGTTTCGAAGAACTAAGTGATATGAGGTGTCTAATCTATCCTGAAAGTGTGACTTTTGATTATAGAGATGAAGCAGCTCAAGGAAAAACTAGCATGATAATGATCGACAAAAAAAATGCAGGCTCGGTTATACCTTTTTTTTTTTTTTGTTTTAGTTTTTTGAATTACCACATGTTATGGAAGAAACATTGAATTACATTTCATTTTTAGAAACAACAAAAGGTGGCAAAATTTATAACATAATGCAAACTACGTTTTGGCAAAACAAAATTTCAGAAACCGATGGTATAGCTCTCCCTGTCTTTCTATATGAAGACGATTTTGAATGCGGAAATCCTTTGGGTACTCATGCCACTGTGTATAAGATGGGAGGGATGTATTTGTCGCTTCCGTGTTAACCACCTATATGGAGATCGAAATTAGACAGTATTTTTTTGGTTCAGATTGCTCACTCGCAAGATATTGCTAATTTTCAGGATTCTAGGATTTACAGTTACATAACGAAAATGTTAAATGATCTCTCTGTTAACCGTACAAAAAAAGATTATCTTCTACAAAATTTAGAGAATTACGAAGCAGATACCAAGATCAAACCTGATCCACAGAAATCAGGACTTTTGCGAAGAACCATTTGGAACGACATTGTAGATTTTCATGCAGTTGAAAACTTCGCAGTAGATCTTATGCATGACCTTTTGGAGGATGTTTGCTGCTACAATTTCGGATATATGCTCCCATATTTTATCAAGAAAAAATTTTTTACACTTGACACTTAAAATCACAGAATAAAATATTTCCAATACAGCGAAGAATGCAATTGACCTATCCCAATTACACAAACACATTTGACTAATAAGTATGTGAAAATGTCATTAACTAAAATGAAACGCTTCACCTTATCAGCTTGTTTAATATTTAGAGATTTGATTCCACAGGGTGACCCTTATTGGAAGTTATATATTTAAATGAGGCGAATACTAAGTTTATGTCTGAAAGCTTTCACATCTCAAGCTGATATTGATGAACTAAGATCGTTGATTCAAGAACATAACGATTTATTTCTTCAATTAACGCAAACTACATTAAAAGCTAAATATCGTAATTTATTACACTATCCTCTGGTGGCATCAATGGTCAGTCCATTATCTCAATTATCAGTAGCTCGATTTGAAGCTAAACATCGACCTCTGAAACAGATTGCCAGTACTAAATGTAATAGAAAGAATTTATCATACACAATATCACTGAAACATCAGCTACATTTGTCAAAAATATTCATTGATAACGTCGGTTTTGATGCAAAAATACAATTTTCAGAATTTTCCATAAACTCTGAGAAACCTGTAATGAATATTCAAGATGACGAACTTGACAATTATTTTCAAATAATAGTATATTATGCTCCGAGGATTATACGGCCGTCTTTATAGGCCGATCGTGATGTTTGCAGGACAGGTCGAAAGACCATGCGCGCCGTAGGCGCGCATGGTCTGATGACATGTTCTGTAAATATCACGATTGGCACATGAAGACGGACATGTATTGTCCGAGGTGCATACGATATTTTATGCAAAACCAATAATAACGAGCGATGAGAGGTCTACTGTGAATATGATTGTAATGGTTTCGCTCACCGACACGGCGAAACAACGAGCCTTATGTTTTGCTATGTTTATACGAGGTGTGACAATTAAGTAATGAGACTGATTGTATTGCCGCGCTTGTGGTAAACCTGCGACCTTGAAATTTTTTTCCCCTTTCCCCGGCATCCTTCCCCTCTCCATTGATGTATTTACCGTCACTCTAGCTTGTTTAGTTCGCCTGCTACGTCGTGTTGAGTAGACGTGTGTTGGTGGTGCTCGTCACGAAAATGAAGAAACATAATCTAGAGCAACGCGTCGCGATAAAATTTTGCGCCAGATTAGACGAAACAGCTTAGGAAACGTACGCTAAAATTGTAAAAGTGCATGGTGATAGTGCTCTTAGTCGTGCCCAGGTGTTTCGATGGCATAAAGAGTTTAAGGACGGTCGTGAAAACGTGGAAGACGAGGTGCGGAGCGGGAGACCAGTCGAGGTGCGGACTGACGCGAATGCGCAGCGTGTGCGCGCCCTAATCCATGAAGATCGGCGTTTAACAGTTCGAATGTTGGCCTCGGAGCTAGGTATGAACCGTGAAACAGCCAGACAAATTTTAACCGACGATTTTGGGATGAAAAATTTGTGCGCGAAGATGGTTCCAAAGAATCTTTCTCAGGAGCAAAAGCAGCATCGAATGAACGTTGCAGAAGACTGTTTGGAACAAGTGTAAAACGATCCCACGCTACTTGATCGAGTTATTACAGGCGATGAGAGCTGGCTTTTCCAATACGACCCGGAAACCAAACGCCAAAGCTCACAATAGTTGTCTCCGCACGCCCCCCGCCCGAAAAAAGCTCGCATGAGCAAATCAAAGGTGAAAACGATAATTATTGCCTTTTTTGATAGCCGTGGAATCGTCCACAAAGAATTTGTTCCACCGGGGCAAACCATCAATCAAGTCTACTATTGCCAAGCACTCGAAAGATAGCGAAAACGAGTCAACAGGGTGCGCCCAGACATCTCTCGTAACTGGATCCTTTATCACGATAACGCGCCGTGCCACACCGCCCTCAGCGTGTCCCAGTATTTGGCCTCTAAAGGGATCGCGGTGTTGCAACAGCCGCCTTATTCACCCGATATGGCACCCTGTGACTTTTTTTGTTCCCTAGAACAAAATCAGTGGTCAAAGGAACCCATTTTGAGTCGATTACGGACATCCAAGCGGCCGTGACGAAGGTACTCGTGAACATCCCAGTCGAAGCGTTCCAGAAATGTTACGAAGCGTGGAAAACGCGCTGGAATCGTTGTATAGCTGCTCAAGGGGACTACTTTGAAGGGGATGGCAGAGTTGTAGAATAATTTTTAAATATACGGTTTTTATGGAATCAGTCTCATTACTTAATTGTCAAACCTCGTATTGTAGATGTAAATAGGATGTGTGAGGATTAATTCGATGGATGGAAGAGGGGGGGGGGAGGTTCGGGCGAAGGAGCACCTGGGCGGGGTGCAGGAGGTGAAGCTTCCGTCGGGGTGCAGGGGGCGGAACCCCTGATTATCATAAAACGTAATTTTTAAATGAAAAAAAAAAAAACTTTAATTTGACGTCATTAATTATTACAAAATTACATGTATTTCAATATCAATTCGAATTTCATGTTCTATAGAATATTTTGTTTCAACTTCAAAAATTTTTATTATAAAAAATAATTTATAATTTAAACAATCGTGTAATGTTAAATTGGATTCGGGTTTTATAGAATTATTTTGTGTGAATCGTAAGAATTTTAATGTTTTCATCATGGACAGGATAATAAAAAGTTTTCGTCACCAGTCTTCAGAATTAACACTTTTATTTTTTCACAATGAAATATCAAATTTACATTAATATGTATTCTTTAACGAATGATTTATGAATTATTTTTCTTCAGCATTGTTTGAATGAATGATAACGTTTTTGATCGAACAATTATTGAATGTCAATCCAAAACTTTGCCCTGGTTGAACAAAAATTTGAGAATTCGATCTTTGAATTGTATTAACGTTTTCTGTATTTTGAATATGAATCTCTTCAATTTTTGATTTAGTGTTTGAAGTTATTGTGCTCGAAATAATTTTTCCAATTTGTTTTTTGTTTTGGATTTACTCTTCAACGTAACCTTCAACAACCGCGGTTGATTTCCATCCACCGTGGCGTTTTAGGTTCGTCATGCTCACACCAGAATCTGCCAGTAGGGTTGCAGAGGAGCGCCTGAAAGCGTGTCCAGAATAACTTTCAGGGTTCGGTAATTCCAAAAATCGAGCAATGTCCCTTGGCATCTCCGCAATTTTATGCTTGCCAATCGGTTGCGCTGAGCATCGATTTTCACATGGGATGGTCGTAAAGCCATGTATTTTTTGACGAGTGGGACATGTTCTTCACTGATAACAAATCGCCGTGGTTTCGATGTTTTAGTGTCAGGAATATTGACTGTGAGAAGATTTCCTTGCTCCTTGACATAGGTGATTTTTGTGTCCAAAATTTCTTTTCCGCGGCACGCTTCGTAGATTCCAAAAACCAAAACGACTTGTGAATATTAGTTCAACTTGAGTATAAAATTAAACTTTGAAAAATCCTCTTTTTCCGTATATAAATGAACGATTTTGTACTCTTCTTCCAATTTTAAAGTGTTTTAACATTAAAATAAATCTTGTATTTTATCAAATTATTTTTTTTTATGATACAATAAATTTTACAAATTCAAAGAAAATAATTTCATACAATCCGAAGTTTAATTTTTAATCTAATTTTCAAATGGTACAGTTGATTATTTTTTTATCAACTAAACGTTTCGTTTTTAACATTTGAATTTTATTAAATTAAAAATTAAATTTAATAATGAAATTGCTTTTTTTCGTATACAACTGAATGATTTCACTCACTTTTGTCAGTAAATAAATGTCGTCAGGTGCAATTTCCAAAAACTTCGTCATCTCTGCCGTAGTGAAAACTTCTGATTTCTTGCTTTCGAATCCTTTACTTTTATTTTTCAAAATGAAAATCAGCTGGGAATATTTCGTGATGTCAACATTATCGTTAAAGAGGAGCGTTGTCTTTAACATAGAATAAAATGTCCAAAGACTTGTGGGAGCATATTTTGTTGACAACTCGTTGAAATAGGCGATCAAAACTGTTTCGTTCACGGATTCGATTTCATTTTTTTTCTTCCAATTGATAAATTTCTCGTACTGATTTTCGTACAATGTTTTCGATTTTGAAGGTATGACGAATTGTCATGCCTCTTCGGCAGCCAGCATTATATGGCGTGGCAAAGATTCGTCCATGATTTTCAATTTTTTAAACTTTTTTTAACGAAAAATGGTGAATTACAAAGCACAACAAAACACAAGTGTATAGGATATTGACAGTTGTCGCGAATAGTTACCTCGCTCACGAACGGGCACAAACGCGCTCGCGTGCGGGAGAACCTATAGTGTATATCTATATATATGACATTCCTCATAATGTCCGATTTTCTGGGCTATAATGGGTGTCTTTTTAGCCAGTTTTGACTACTATACGCCGGTCGGTAAGCGAAATCATTATGATCATTTCACAGGGGGCGTTCATCGCTCGTTATTGTTGGTTTTGCATAAAACGTGTTCATTTCGGAAAATATACGTACGAAATTAGAACAAATTTGGAAATCTCATTAGAGGAAATGCCAAAATAGGGTAAAATAGTTAATATTTTCCGTAAAAAATCTAACCGTTCATTTGACAAATCAGACTTTGTTTCCGAAATAAATACGTTTTTGGCTGTTGCTAAGAATGACCGTATGCAAAGTTTCGAACTGAACAAAACAAACACTTATTAAGTGTGTGCCTTTCCATCTTTGTTATTTTTCGTACCTCGTAACATTGTTTTGATGAATGAAGGTAAATTCTATACTTTCTATGACTTTAACATGATTTAATTCTCTTTTTTTTTCAAACACGATTGTTTTTCATTTTTTTGTCGAGGAAACATTAACTTTCCTGAATAAAAAAGTAGTCATTCCTCCTAATTTTCGTAAGATTTAAGTTTAAGTTTAGACTTAAGTTTTTCGATATTACATACAAGCAAGAATAAAGTAATTCTCAAATATTGCAATAAACGAATTGCAATATACAAATATTAGACTAAGATGGCTCGTGATCGGTACTATATTAAGCAATCAGTATTGAGTGAAAACTGCAAAATCTTGGCTGTATTATGTATGTATTAAAACTTTTGTATAAAGGACATATGTGAAAACTTAATTTGAACAAAAAACTGAATAAAACAGTAAAATTTTCCTGTTTTGAATTTTTTTATACCTCATTATTGTGAAATTCTTGGCTAACATGGTTCTTCAAGTTTCCATTTACAATAACATAGCGATGGATTGGCAGTACTAATTTCATTAAGTACGCTTTAGAAATTTCTTTCGATACATAAAACCGAATATAAATCGTTGGGTACATTATGCAGCATTAGTACTGTTAAGAGTTTTATTTGAATAACTACGACATAAGATCATAAGTTATTGTCACAAATAGCGATAGTCAATTCTACTAATAATTTTAGTCACTGCTATTACTACGGAAAGATAGTGTTCAAGTAGTGTAACGCAGTAGTGGCGACTAAAGCGATCGACTAATAAAAATTAGTAATCTGCACTGCTTATTTTTTATTATCTACAGTAATATAATTTTGTAATAATACCTAAGCTATATTATTTGCAGATAATGAGAAGAATGGTTGTGACTCTTTTTTACTAATTTTATTAGGTGGCCGCAACTAATAATTTCTCTCAGTGTGGTACCGAAATTCTGAGCGGTGCACATTCAAGGTCATCCTGCGGTCGAATACGTGGAAATATCATTTCAATGAAATTGCCTCTTGAAAGAATACGATTAAATAAACAAAAAACAAAAAAAAGTGCGTGAATATCTTTTTCCGTTCTTTCGTAATAAATTCTTGAAAACAGGCTCGAAAATCAAGCCGCTACGTAGACGACCCCCTTAAGATCTCATATTTTGATGTACGATGCATAGTTCACTATCCTTTACAAGTGTCTCGTAAAAGCTTCATCTACATTTGTCTTGCAGATAGAGGTATTCATAAAATCATCGTTGAATAATGAGTTAATTGAGGGCAAGCTCATAAAATTGCAGGAAAAAACATCTTTCTTGAGACTATTCAACAAGGTAACTATTTTTCTTGGAGAAACACCACCTGATAAAAGCTTAACTCAGATAGAGGCGTATAAAAGCGCCAGTTTCTCGATGGGCATCGGAGTGCACCGCGGAAAAGCTAGGAAAAGTTAGTAGCGCAGGTGTGTGCAGCGAAAGTTAGCATAGGGCGTGGCCACGAAGAAGTGCGCCACTAAAATATAGAGAGCGAATAGAAAAAGGTTGATAGAAGAGCGTTACGAAAAATACCAGAGAAAGAGTCCGTCTCAGAAATTTCAAGTCTAAACGAGGCAGGGCACCGAAAAAGGGCAAAAGTTTCATAACAAGCGATATTGTAGGTACATTTTTCTCTTTTGAATTATTAGTGCGAGGGAAAAAAATCCCAATTTTCAAGATTTGCGAGTTTTCTAAAACAGCAAGTGTTGTCTCCCGAGTTGAAATACAGATTGTCAGAGGCCTAATCGTAGAGAAAAGAAAACTGATATTCAATAATCAATAACTAATAGTACTAGACGATCACGCAAAGTTTATTTAATTTTGTAAATTATACTTTTCAATTATTTTAATAAAATAACGTTTCATTGGGAACGAATCATTTTGCTTGGCTTGGTTTTCCCTGGGTGCTTTGTAATGTGAGAAAAACAAAATAGGGAGGCATAAGGCAGTTGTTTTATGCTCGTCTTATCTGTTTCGAGGTATTCTTTCTTGAGTTCGCACGTCACATGCATTATTCTTTGGTCTGCGATCGTAACTGTAAAAAAAATTATAAGTTCAAAAATCATTTGCATCCGCATAACATATTTTTATCTGTGCCCTTCAAGGAAAACTCATCACGTAATGAGAGTTGCTACGTGTCAGGCTATAGGTTCCTCGGTACTTCTTATAATTTCAATTAAAGAGCTTGATAAAATAATAATTTCGAAAAAAAAAATTATTGAATTAAAGAGGTAAAGACTTGCAATTAACGCACTTGTATTACCGTGATAAAAATTGAACTTTAAAAATTGATAAAAATACATCTATTGTACGATATGATAATATTATAGATGAGAATAAGTGCAAATGAACGAGTATGGAAGGGTATAAGTGTTTGGTACGCGCAATGGAATGCGCGCGCCTTTAAAAATGGAGCAGTGTGTGCGGGCGACGAAGCGAGAGACTGGGGAAAATATAAGATGGTCGGAATTGTGTGATCATAATAATGAATTAGGTTTACGACGACTTAATCATTGCTACCTACAGTTCAGAATTAGAATCTACCCGCGAAAAATAGGGAAATCTCTGATCCTGACGAGAAGTAAAGTGATTTTTCGAATAGTGTAGTGCGCGACCGTAAATCTCGAGAGACGATACCGCGTGCGATCGAATATCGTATCGATAAATATCTCTCGCATCCGGCGATTTCGATACGGAATAATTCATGCTCCGCGAAGCTTGGTGATCATCGCGTGTAGTCCGTATAGTATTTCGGAGTTTTCCTTTTCTTTCAGAAGAAAAGGGAAGATAGAAATTTTTTTCTTCGCGCGGTCGCCATTCTTAGTGTGGTTGGGTGACCGAGCATTTTGGCCATGTAGTGGAGACGGCACCGAAACGAAGTGTGCGGCTTGCTTTCGGTACAAACGCAAGTGAAGTGAAGAAAAGAAAAGAATGGAAAAAGCGCCATATTATACGATCTTTGTGAAATGGCCTCGAATTTGACGACAGTGAACCTACGGAAAACACTAGGGGCCAACGGAGCTGCAACATCTGGCAACAAGGTGGAGTTGATTTTGAGACTAGAGGAAATGGATCCAGACGGACATTGGGTGCATAGATTTATTAGTTCGAGGAATCAAAATGGCGACCCTTTGGGCGATCAGCGGACAGAATTAGTAACCACGTGGTCCCAGATAATGGTCATGCAAGCAACGCTGAGATTTGTCAATATGGCATTGAAGAACTTGATCGAGTCTGTCGACGTCGTGGTGTATATGGACGACATTTTGGTTGCCACGGAAACGATAGAGCATCATTTGTCGGTTTTGAAGAGGATTATTGCAATTTTAGTGGGCAACAAGCCAGAGTTGCAAATTTTGAAATGTCACTTCTTGTTGACAAAGTTTGATTTTTTAGCTAATAGGATATCTGAACGAGGAGTCAAACCTACAGAGCGAGGAATTGAGGCAGTGCTTGTATTTCCCGTCTCCAGGAACGTCAAAGGAGTTCAAAGTTTTTTCGGGCTAGTGTCGTTATTTCGCAAATTTATTGCACATTTTTCGGTGATAGCTAAGCCGCTTTATGATCTTTTACGGAAGTCGGTGGAGTTCAGGTTCGGGGGCGACCAGCTTGATGCGTTTGATCAGTTGAAACAGAGATTAGTGAGTGCTCCGACTCTCGCAATTCATGACCCTCAGGCGGAGACTGAACTGCATTGTGACGCAAGCTCTTTCGGGTTCGGGGCGATATTGATGCAGCGCGGAAGGAATCAGAAGTTTCATCCAGTCATGTATTTTTCAAAGCGGTGTTCAGACATGGAAATACGATATCATAGTTTTTAGCTTGAGATGCTCGCCGTTATTTACGCACTTAGACGTTTCAAGGTTTATTTTCATGGTATTCCATTTTAAGTCGTGACGAATTGCAATTCGTTGGTCATGATGCTGAAAAAACCGGAGATCAATCCGTGAGTTTTACGATGGGTTCTGGAATTGCAGGGCAACAATTACACATCCGAACACAGATCGGGTCCGAGGATGACTCACGTCAATGGGTTTAGTCGATGCGAATTTGTAGGGGTTGTGGACGATAATTCGTTCGAGACCAATTTCAGAATTGCCTAGAATGCTGACGAAGAGATTGTTACACTCAGAAAAAAATTCGCTTGTCCTTACACGATCCATCGTTTTGAGCGCTAAAGTTTTGGCTCAACACAAAAATCGTGCTGTGCCAACACGATTTTGTTGTGCTTAACACGAAAATCGTTTTGTGCTAACTCGATTTTCGTGTTGAGCCAAAACTTTAGCGCTGAAGACGCGCTCAACATAATAAATCATATTGAGTCAAGCGAATTTTTTTCTGAGTGTAGGATCAAGTTGAGGTTGGAAAAGTCGGAGGATAAGTTTTTGAGATTAGGAATGATGTTGGGTATCGAAATAATGGTAAAAGACTGCTATTTTATGTCCCTTCGAGTATGGAGAAGAACGTATTGTTCAAGTATCACGATGAACTAGGGCATATGGGCACTGAGAAGGTGGTATTGGTTCCCGCAAATGAGAAAGGTAACGGAACATCTACGGAATCGTTATAAGTGCATCGCATACAACCTTGTTAGTGGCAGGAGGGAGGGGTTCATCCAGAGCATTCCGAAGGGAGACAAACCCTTCCCTAAGACTCACGTTGAATGACCTCAGTTACGTGGGTCATTCACTATGCAACGAAAGCAGCTGGTCGATTTGTTGAAGACATTATTACTGTTGAACGTCCAGAACTATACCTTCTCAGGTTTGAGTTGCTCAATGGGAGAGATCAGAATTGAAATTCTCTGCCGTTATTGTATGACGTATTTATCGTTACCATGAACCCACATTGGAGGTTATCACTGCACGGGGACACTGAGTTGCAGAGCGTTATTATGTGCGCGCTTAAGCCAGAGTACCTAAATAAAACAATGCTAGATGTTATTTGATCCACTGCTTTGGATTACTCACTGCGCACTCACAACCTGATATCAAGTTTTAAGTGTGAATTCAACGCTGTTACTCACTGTGAAACAGTTTCACATTCATGTTTGTATCCCAGATCCTTCGAGGATGCAGAAGTAGACAATCTATATGTTATGACTAGTCTACGTTCAACGTATTTGAACAGCTTCACGGAATCTAGTATAGGACACACTCGCAAGACGTTTGACCTGAGTGAAAATAAAAACACTAGTATATTACGTACCAGGGGACGAAACCAAGTGATTGCAGACGAGGGCGGTTTTGGCTGCACGAGGGGGCGTAGCGCCCGAGTGCTGCTAAAATTAGCCCGAGTTTGCATCACGAGGTCCGTCCCCTGGTGCGTACCGTATTTTACTCGACAAGAGCATGGAATTTTGGCGGCTTTTGTGGCCGATAAGTAATCGGAAAAGTGTCTATGCGCCTACTAACTAGTGACGATCGCTTAAGTTTACGTATCTGCCAAAGTTCATTTTCGTACCTACCTTCGCGTACTTAAGCAAAAATTTTCGCGCCTTGGTACGCGAAAGTAGGTGCGAAAATGAACATTAGACGGTTACGTAAACTTAAGCGATCGTCACTTGTTAGTGGGCTGCATGTAGACATTTTCGCGATGGCTTAGAGGCTACGAAAGCCGTCATTTTCCATGCTCGCGTCCAGTAAATTCCGATTACAGTTGCCGCAAAAATGAACTCTTCTATTAACTTAAACATGAAAACTTCGTTGGGTAAGTGGGTCAATTTACGCGCGGTCTTGTGCGATTTCGGGAACATCAGGATTCAGGGATTCTTGCATTCGGTCTCTTGGTATTCGAGCAAATGACCCTTTCAGGGCTTAATTTTTTCGGGGAAATAGTGGCGTCCCGAAAATCATTACGGAAATTTCCCCTAGAAAAAATTTTTTTTTCGACTATTTGATGAACTCGATAAAAATACGTGATTATCCCCTAGAAAAGGGATATTATATACGAATTCATTTGGTCTATTTTTATTTTTCAGTTACAGGAGGAAGGATCATACTTCCCAAGACTTTATTACGAGATTTAGATGATTGAGTTAATAATAACGAATGGCCTAGTTTTTGATACAAAAGATCCCATTGTTTACCAAAGAGTTTAAATGTTTACAAAAACGTTACTCATGTCTTCATCATGCATGTTCCCGTCTCAAGCTACTTTTAATGACCCTGACAATTCAAAAGATCTCTATATAGTAGGGTTTCACCCTCAGCTAGGTAGCACATAAGTGGAAATTAATCTTATGAATTTGCATTTTAATTTCCTTTTCTTGAAGCGCGTCACATTTTAGTTTCAAAATAAATTTATTCTATTATTACAAAAAAAAAAAAAAAGAATCTAAAATGATCGTGTTTTCAAAATCCCAGCAAATTAGGGCGTTGGTGATTCTCCCTTTTGTGGTCAAGAAAAGTTTCAGTTGTTTCATAGAAAAGTTTAGGCTGTTGATCTACACGGAGTTTTCTCCGCACGACTGAGTCATTTAGGCGAAAAAAAAATCGTTACTACAATACTGGTTGTTGCATCTGCACGAATCAGTCGTGTTCCTCAAACACTCAGTCGTTTCACTGCAATACTCAGTCGTTTCACTGCAATACTTAGTCGTGTACACTACACGACTTTCACCATGGCAATGATTAGGGCCAACTGCACCACTGCCTCGTGCGGTCCGCAATACTCAGTCGTGCAGCCTGCGCGAACTATACGTTTTTCAGCAATACTCAGTAGCGAGGACTACACAAGTGCAAGTAAAGCTATTATTAGTACCAACTCCATTACTGTCTCGTGCAGTCAGCAATACTGAGTCGTGTATTCTACGTGATCCTTCATAATGGTCATAAATATACCCGAGTCGAAGTCTCCGAACTCCATTTCAGCCTCAAGCGACACTTTAAAGGAGGCTTAAAAGGAAGCTCAGATACATACACATCGCATTCAGACTGAACCTCCCTACGGCCTCCAAAACTGCAGTTATTACCTGTTTTGCAGCAATAGAGGTTCACGTGAGGCCGAGTTTGGACCTCTTTGAGGCCTCCTTCACCCTCCAGTGATAAATATTATTGATTTCTATTATAAACAAAAAATTCAATTATAATCGTCATATTTTTATAATTTTTATTAGTAACATATCACACGTCTTCACTTATTGTATAATATAATGACTAACAATTTTATTGAGATCATATGAATTAACATTTATCGATGACATGATGCTATAATAATAACGCTTTATTTTCATGTTACGAGTTAATTTTTGGCGAATGCATGTTGTTTTTTAGGAATCTGCTGCAAATCTGCATATGAAGAAAAGAACGCATATGTTTCATGGCTTATTACAGAAATTTTCGCTCTTTTGTAATAAAATTGTCTTTCAAATTTTATTTGTTTAGTTTTCGTTCAGTCACGGAAAAAAATGTTGATAAATGTTGATGGTCATGTTATAAAATTATAAGGTTGTCATTTTTTAAATTTTCGAAGCAAGATGTGTTACCTGATTGCGATGATTCTGAAGATGTATTTTTGTTCGGAAGTTTCTTTTTTTCGGAACTTTGTGTTTCCTGATCATGTTTTCTTTTGCGATATCGGCGTTTGTTCGATGCGATATGGTTAATCTCTCTAATAAACAACTTTTCATCAATGGCTTTCCCATGCAATCTTTCAGCCCAAGCTGTTCAAACAGTTAAAAAAATTTAGTATAAAGGACAGTTCAAAAAATATAATAATATCATGAAAAACGTAGTTAAATGTGTTATTGATAGTATTATGATGAATGTGTTATAAATTTATGTGATGTCATATCAATTGATTTCAACAGACCTTTCAGACCATGGTACAGGTTCCGATTGATCGAAGGATTGGGATTTGATCGTGATCCTTTCGCACTAAATAACACGATTGATTTCCCGTAAATATCAATTAAAACCTCTCGTACTAGTGTAGCCCAGTCATACGCTCCTGGCTTCACTCGTGCTGCTCTTCCCAAACTTTCGTAATCGCTGCGCTGCATGAAAAAACCGCATTTTGGTGCAATTTCAACCTACAAAATCACGTCACTAATTGTAATTCCAATAACACTGGTGACTTTTTTAATGTATTAGCAATTTTATTTCAATACATTTTTGAGGACAGTTTTTCACTCCAGACCAAATAGAAATACTACCACTCAAATAAAACGTGAATTACCACTAAAAAAGAGTTGAGGCCAAACCAAGAATGCTGGCTTTCTGTTTTTCGCTTAGGATTTTACTTTTAAATACAGGCTATATTTCTCTATAAAAATTGAGTGAGATTTCAGCCTAAAAATACGAGATTTCAATTATGTAATCTTTTCTTTCTCTTCCGAATCGAAAATTAATTATTGTTCAAGTAGCTGTAACATAACTATATTCGCAGTGAAATTCGTTTCCTAGAAACTTACAAAGCAATTGGGAAACCTAATAACTAACATCACTTTATAATTATCTATATCACAATAACTTTGTAATTATCAACATCGATTATAAATAATCTGAAAAATAAGGAATTACGGATAAAAGTTCTGAATCATTTTGAAATAGTGATTCATTGAGGTTTTCAAGTGCTTGTAGTTGAACAATTTTGTTTACTTTGTTCTCTCCTACACTGAAGTAATGTGCAGCCAATTTGTCAAGCTTGGAGCCATCGAAAGGTCCATTTTCCATCTCAGATATTTCCCTCAAAGTAGCTGCGTGAATTTGAGGGAAAATCACGTCCCTTTTTTTAACTGAAAAAATGATACATTTTTAATGCCTATTACAAAGTTTCATCAAAGTTTTTATTAAATGATTTTAATTCGAGCTATTTCCTATATAATTTACAGCAATTTTTCAGTAGACTCTTAAGTCTTTGATGTAGGTTTTCACTCTTCATTGAGTCTAATTTCTGTTACACAAACTTCGAGTCATATTATACTCTTTTAGAGTGAAAAGCCACTCAAGAAGAGTCGTTTTACACTCTTAGACAAGTTTAATTTCACTCTGAAAATCAACTCGGATTCAACTGTAAAAAATTAGTTGAATTCCACTGCAAGGAGAGTTGCATTTCTTTATTTCCAAGTAATTTTTCACTCTAAAAGAGTAAAAAGTCACTCTCAACTCAAGTGGCAGTATTTTTACTCGATGAAGAGTGGAAACTTACCTTAATGAGTTAAAAGAGTGAAAAAATTGTTATAATATCAATTTTCCAATGTTTGAAAATTATCTAAATCAAGATTTCATAGCTTATTTTATCCCTCCCTACTGAAAATGAAATTTTATCTGACGTCACATCTGACGTTAAAGATTGGCAAAAAATATAATATCAGGTCTTACCTCATGTATAACATAGGATCTGAAGTCAGAAAACTGACGACAGATCTAATATCAAATTTTATGTCAGATTTGACGTTAGATTGGTCAAATTTTTTTTTTTAGTATAGCTTGTTACTTTTCATAGCTTGAAATGAAATGATTACCATATGTGTTACCAACAGCGGTACAAAACAGAACGCCATGCATTGAAAAAACCGGAAATTACTTAGGAGTACACCTGGTAATAATTGAAAGAACTTTGGTTACTACTTTAAAAATGCCAGAAAATGTTCGAAAATACGATTATTAGTTCGTTGGTGATAATTTTTTAATGGAATTGTCAATTTACCAGTTTTTTCGTCACGCCTGTGTTCTTTCTATTACATTGACAGGAAGTACACAGAATTATACGAGTAGAAAATTGTAAGAATTGCACTTCACAAATTTATAAACAAATAAAACTTACGATCCATTGCAATAATTTTGGCCTCGTGTGTGGTTTTTTTGCCATTTTCGTCTGTCCATACCAGACTTACAGTGTAATCGACATTTCTGTCTTTTTTCGGCAAACTTGACACCGGTATGACATTCTTGTCCCCTGTTTGCACCCAGCAAATGAGTGCGTGAAGCGTTTTTCTAGGCTGGGTTGATTTTTTTTTTGGACGAGGCATTTTTCATAAGCAATTTGACCGCGAACAATTTACCAAAAACAAATTGTCACTAATTCACACGCGCTTGCACCCGGTTAAAACAAGTGCGAAACGTGCAGACACATGCGACAGTATCGATACTAAGTATTGATTGGTATCGACTAGTATCGATTGCAGTGATTGCAGCTGATTGGAACATGGACGAAACAGCTGAATTTCTGTTTGTTATCGAAGCAGATTGATACAAATAATTTACAAACGCTCAAACTATTTACGGAGCAGTTTCAATGAAAATTTATTATATATGGTGATAATGTCTACGATTAATAACTAGCAATGTCGCGTAAAGCTTTATGTGAGCTGAAAAGCAAAGAAAACGTCAGAGTGAACATGCTGAACAGTGATGATGATAGCGATTACTCCGAGGAAAATGACAGAAATCCACATGCATTGTAAGTATCAATATTGTTACAACCAATGCGTGTAAACGTTTTGTTAACATATATAATTATAGTGACCAAAGACGCCATTTTTCGGGCACATATTCTTGGATTTGCAGGTTTTTTTTTAATGATGAAAATGCTATACTAAGGCGAACAACAAATGATACCAATTCAGTTTAGTCACTTGGATAATTCTTCAGATTAGTCACTTTTGACAAAAATGGCCAAAAATAATTTTGAAATTTTTGTAAAATATATAAACTGAAAACTATAAAAAAAAATGTTGCTGCATGGAAAACTGGGGGGGGGGGGGGGGCTTGATATTTTTAAAAGTAATACGTAACCAAATCTAAAACTATTTTTACGTAACCCCACTCGCCACTTGTATTTTTGATTCCTTTTTTTCATATTAATTTTTTTATATAATACATATAAACTGTTTTGAATTATATTTGGTGAGGACTCGAGTAATTTTAAATTTACAAGTTTGAATTTTGATTATTTTTGCCTAGAATGTACGTTCCTCTGACCTACTGTTTTTTCGTATTTTTGCACATTTAATTATTCAGATTAAAAATTTATTGTTTTCATTGAATGTAATTTATCTTAAGAATAAGATTCATTTATCAAGATTTTTTAAATGAAGATTTATTTAATTACTTACTGCAGATTTAAAAATTCCTAAAGTATATGCTACGTGAAACATCAACGATTAATTTTTTTTTTTCATTCACTAAACTGAAGTAATACCGTCACTTATGACAAAAATGAAAAAAAAAAATTAATAAATTGTCGTTGATTCATGTAGTAGGGGAAAGGGTCGTGTTGTGACGCAGGTTGGGTTGTGACGCAGTCAGTTATTTTTGACAAGTCATTAAAATATGGCGGATCTATCATATGTTAAAATTTCCTTTCACTATGAGACAGTTTTTGTGCTGACACCGAAGTCAGTAGACGCATTGATTGTGTTGCAGTCAGACATCGTGTAAAAGTGGCGCCAAGAAAGTTTTTTTATCTTATTTTCAAAGTGCTATGAAAAATAGTGAATCAGCATAAAACGGTGAGTGCAATGCATATTTATTTAGTGTTTTCTTTATATTTTCACATGAAATAGCGCATTATGCCGTTTTGTTATTGTAATTACAAAGTTTTTGCTTGTCATCCAAAAATGGTATCATGGTTGGGTTGCGACGCAGCAAGTGGTTGAGTTGTGACGCACCCATTTTTCGTAACAAAATCATGAGTACCTACTAGAATGATCAAATATCGTTGTTTTTGCTAGGATACAATATTTGATTCGCTATCTGAGAAAAGGGACCTAGGCGTGCAAAATTGATTTTCTAATTATCATTTTTGATCAAATGAATGTCGCTGTTCAAGATTATGGAGTTAAAATCCATTTTCATGCAATAGTTTTCATTCCATGAGCATTCTTAATGTGCCTTTCGACGAAGATAGGAATCCTATATTTTCAAACTCATACAGTCGGTCGTGGAAAACTACGGTGCGCTCGGTTAAAACAAATAGGCCGGTTCCGACTGGTCTTTCTGAAATTCTAAAGATTCCAAAGATACAGATGATAGCTTTGGAAAAACAATAATATCTAAATCCCACCTAGGTACCTTTTCGCAGAATCCGAATTTCTAAAATCACAGCCACCACTAAACCAACAACAACTATGATCCTGTGTTTTTTTTTTAATGCGCGTTTAAGAAAAAAAATGGATAGTCACAGGAGACAAGGAATACAAATTTTTAATGAATTTGACACGTTAAGGGGTTATATACAAAGTTGAGGCGAAAGAAAGGAGCTAAGTTCGTGATTTTTTTCAAGGGTTTTATACCAATTTTATTTGAAAAAGCAAAAGAATAATTCTTGGAAGTAGTATCCAAGAAAAAAAAAAACTATTCGAATTTTAAAAAAATATTTAAAATTTTCGGAGTTGTGGCCCTTTTTCCGAAACGCGTTTTTTTGGCAGAGGGTTACGGTGATCACTCTCCAAAGCGAACAGCTTAACTGAAACCAAAAAAGTAAAAAAATTATTAAAGAAAAATGTACTCTGGTGTTCTTAAACGATTCTTTTTTCAGTCCAAAATTTTTTATTCTTCGTTATAATTTTTTTTTATTTTGAACACCTCGAATGTCGATTTTTTTTTTCAAGGCTTTTTTATTAGAAAAACATTTTTTTTTTTTTGGAAACCGTATCGTTCAAGTACACCGCAGTATATTTTTCTTTTATAATTTTTTTACTTTTTTGTTTCTGTTAAGCTATTCGCTTTGGAGAGTCATCACCTCAAACCTCTGCAAAAAGAAAAAAAAACGAATTTTGGGGAAAGAGCCACAACCCCGACAATTTTTAATTTTTTTTTTTAAATTCAACTTATTTTTTTTTCTTGGATACTCCTACCAAGAATTAGTCTTTTGCTTTTTGAAATAAAATTGGCATAAAACCCTTGAAAAAAATCACGAACTTAGCTCACTTTTTCGCCTCAACTGTGAATATAACCCCTTCAATATAAAAATGTTTGAATAATAATGTTTTTGAAATAGCTTTTGTTTAAAACAATGATAACTAACTACTTATTTATTGTTATGAATCATTTCAACGATCATTTTTATCCATTGTTTATTTATTATTTTTTAATTTCATCGAATTTTGCTTTTTGTCCCCTGTTCACGGACGAGACTCACTCGTCCGTGAACGGCAAAACACGGTTCCTCAGTACACAATGCACTATTATTGTTTAATTAACTTTTTATGTGGCTTGTTTTTGGATTTTTAGTTATGTCAACCCCGAAAAAAGCACCTCCAAACAAAGAAATGAATTTTGATGACATGCTTTGTGCCATAAAAGATCATTTAGTGGAAAAAAAGGTCGTGCGACCGGCTGCTCGAGAATATGGCGTGGACGAGTCCACATTACGGCGCTATGCCAAAAAAGTTAGCGGCCACTTTGGCGATGATATCTCCGCATTTAATGATGTTTTGATGGATTTTATTCGCACATCTCACATGCACTTACCATCAAACATGGTATGTATTTTTTAATATTTTTTTTGTTATTTTTCACCAATTATTAATTTCTTTTTCAATTTAATTTAAAAATTTCATTAATTGTATTTTCAAGGATTTTTCCATCGAACAAGAAAAAGTTCTTCTGGAATATGTGCTGAAGTGTGTTTCACATTATTACGGTCTCAACATTACGGAGCTGAAACAAGTAGCCTTCCAAGTCGCAATCAAACTACAAGTTGATTATCCGTCAAATCGGAATGAACATTCCATGGCCAGCCGACAGTGGTATCGTGGCTTTATGAAGCGCCATAATCAGCTTACGCTTCGGACACCTGAACAAACATCCATGAACCGAGTCAAAAGTTTCTCCAAATCTAACGTTGATAAGTTTTTCGAAAATTTGTCCCAGTTGCTCGATGAACACCACTTCGATGCTTCATGCATTTATAATATGGATGAAAGTGGCTTCTCCACCATCCCTACCAAAATAGGAAAAGTGATTGCCTCAAAAGGCGTAAAGCGCGTAGGACAGTTGGAAGCAGCTGAAAGAGGAACGACGGTGACGATGGCTCTCACCATTAGTGCAAACGGCAATTCCATCCCGCCATTTTTCCTATTCCCAAGAAAAAACATGCAGTCAACTTTTTTTTAGAGAACGTCTCGAGTGGCTCAGCTGGATTCGCCAATGGATCGGGCTGGATGTGCCAGCCGGAATTTGTCCGTTTCATCAGTCACTTCATCAAGTTTTCGAAATTATCTAAGAAAGCTCCCGTTTTACTGCTGATGGACTACCATACGTCCCATTTATCGGTGGAGGCGTTAGATCTAGCGGTTGAAAATGGTGTCCACATATTAACATTCCCTCCGCATTGCAGCCACCGGATGCAGCCGCTGGACGTGTCAGTGTTTGGACCGATAAAATCCTATTATAAGTCTCAATGCTCGGCTTGGCAAAAAAACAACGCCGAAAAGGTAATTTTTAAGGTTTATTCCCGTAATTCATCGGGTTTCTTCGCATAACTTAATGATATTTCTTTATTAATTTTTTGTATTTACCTCCCTACAGGTTTTGGAAATACGCCATGTTGCCGGCCTTGTTTGCAAGACCCTGGATTTGGCACAAACGCCAAAAACAATTAAGGCTGGTTTCTCGGCCACAGGGATTTACCCGTTCAACCCTAACATTTTTTCCGACGCGGATTTTGTTCAACTAGTTGAACAAAACAAAGAAGAAGTTGAAGTTGAGGCCGGATTGGATGAAGAAGAGCAACGGCGTATCGTTGTCGATTCTTTGGATGTCGGACGTGAAAAAGAGGTTTCGTCAATCCCATCTTCTTCTTTTTCTCAATCAGCCAGCACAAGTATGTCATCACTTTTGGAGGAAATAGGCCCATTGCAAGCTACAGCCCCGAAAACGCCATCGAAACGTGGTCGAAAAGCGATTAAGACTACTGTGTTAACTTCTCCAGAGAATATAGCAAATTTGAAGGTAAAATATTCAATCAAGGGTCAGAATTCCTGAAAAAGCCATAAAAAAATGACCAATTTTTGTTTTGGTCGAAATGATGAAAAAACGATAGGTCATTATCATCCTAATGACTTGACAAAAGGAAAAAAATTAATTTTTTTTTTTTCAACAGTTTATTGTTACATGAAGTTTTTGGATACTTTTTAAATAAATACATTTTCCTAATAAAGCAATCAACCGTTTTGAATTAACTTTTGGAATTTGACAGGAAAATATAATGAATTTTATAAAATCAATGGAAAAATTCTCAAAAAATTTTTTTCACATCATTTTTTTATAACTTTTTTATAAACAAATGATTTTTAATGGTGTTCTGCGCTTTTTAAAAATCTGAAAAAAATTACAATATATAAACAAACCGTGAGGAATCCAAATCCGTTGAAAAAAGTTTGAAGCTGAAATTATTTTGGAAGCCATAATTCGAAGAAAGCTGCGCGGCATGCCCTATCTCATAGGCGTGCATCGCATTCTACGGTTCGGTTGTCCTTTAATTTATGCACACATTTTTGGAGACTTTTCGAATCTTCAGGACGATGACTTGCGATTTCAAAGGTTTATTGTTTTAGATAAGATAGTCTTTTTCTCAAACTTCGTCGTAAAATTTCAAATTAGTGGGTTACGAAGTCTAGTCGTTTTTCGTCAGTTTTTGAGGTTTCGTCAGTCGTCCAAGATGCCGAATCCAAACGCGTGTTGTAATCCGTTAAATTCAAAAAACCATTCTCGCGTTTATAAGGGGATCAGAAAAGTGACCGATACCTGGAATTCGATTTATTCAAATTTAATTGGCGAATATGTTTGCAACACATGCAGAAATACTATTCGAAAAAAAAATATCTGTGTTTCTTCGCCAAAATTAACGCAAGAAGGAGTTTCTGGATCAATTCAAAACTCAACGTCAGATGAAGAAATGAGTAGCGATATCGAATCCGACGATGATTCTGACTGTGAAGGTAAAACTTATAACATGTTATGCAATAGTTGCTATATAATGATTATTTTTATATATTACAATTCTGTTGAAAGTATCAGTAAAAAGTTACTTGTATCAAACTTTTTCATTCTTCAATTCAGTATTTTATGTTGATTTTTTTAGCGAACAAAGAAATAAATGAATGAAAATATCATAATTTTTTTTAGATCAATTTTTTCCGCCTACGAGTGATAAAATAAACAAGAAAGATTCAATCATGCCAAGCGCTGAGAAAGAAGCTGATGTTGCGAGAGAAATCAAAATTGCTTTAGACAAAGAAAAAGATTCAAATAAAAAAATGCAGATAATAACTTCAGTGCCAATCGATTGGAATGAAGCGAAAATTCAAAAATTGTTGGGCGTTAATCGTTACATGGCTAGAACTGCTTTGAAACTTCGTCGATCATCAGGATTTGGTGCAGCACCCACACCGAAACCTGGGCGTTGCTTATCAAATACTGTTTTCGAAAATGTCAAGCAATTTTATGAATCAGATGAACATAGTCGCATTATGCCAGGAAAAAAAGATTGCATTTCAATGATGATCGATGGGAAAAAAGAAAGTGTTCAGAAAAGACTGTTACTTAGTGATTTGAAATGTTTGTACGAAGAATTTATGATGAAGTATCCAGATACGAAAATCAGTCTTTCAAAATTTACAAAACTACGACCAGCTAATTGCGTAGTTGTTGGATGTAGTGGCAGTCATAACGTTTGCGTTTGTAAAATCCACCAAAACATGAAGCTCAAAATTCATGGATTGAATTGCACTTTGGGAAAAAATTTAAAAAACGATTCGATTACTGAACTAACAGAAAAAATGCTGTGCCCTCACCCGAACGAGAGTTGCAATTTGTTGGTATGCAATCAGTGCCCGGATTTTTCTATGATATCCATAAATCTTCAAAATCAGCTGAATGAAAAAAAAATCGCTGAAATTAGTTTCAAACAATGGACTTGTACTGACAGGTGAATTTTTGTTTCTTTCTTTTCTTAGACGTCGAACATTAAAATCAGTATTTTAAAACTTTGATGTATTTCTAGGTGTGAACTTGTTGATAAAGTGGAAAAAAGTTCTGAATTTTTGAAAAATTTGGAGAATGAAATGCCGTTTTACCTTAAACACGATTACATTTCCAAATCCCAGGCTCAATATTTGATATCAGCCAAACAAAATTTAGAGGAAGGACAATTTTTGTTGACTCTTGACTTTGCCGAAAACTACAGTTTTAAGATACAGGACGCAGTTCAGGCTTATCACTGGTCTAATAATCAGGCAACATTGCATCCTTACGTTATTTATTACAAACTTGAAGAAAAAGTTGTGACTGAATGTTTTATCGTGATTTCAGAAAATAATCATCATGATTCATATGCAGTGAATTTGTTTGATAAGAAAATGATCAATCATTTGCAACTTTTTTTTGGAAGTGAAAAAGTTAAAAAAATCATTTTTTTCTCTGATGGTTGCGCAGCTCAGTACAAAAATAAGTTCATTTTTACAAGTTTATTGTATTACAATAAAGACCTCGACATTGAAACTGAATGGCACTTTTTCGCGACTTCGCATGGGAAAGGCGCTTGTGATGGTGTGGGAGGAACAGTCAAAAGATTGGCTTACCGTGCAAGTTTGCAACGTCCAATCGACAATCAAATAACGACTCCTCGCCAATTATTTGAATGGTGGGTTAACTACTTTGAAAACATTGTCTTCGAATTTTGTTCGCATATTGAGCATGAAAACGAAAAAAAAGCATTACAGAAACGTTTTGAAAGAGTGAAAACAATCAAAGGAACGCGAAGCTATCATTGTTTCATACCCATTGATTCAAAGAGTGTTGCATGCAAAGTCATTTCTTCATCTACGGATTGCGATGTTCACAAATTATTGTAATGAAAAATTTTTTCATACCTAATTATTGTTTAATGTTAAATAAAAATCACTTTTTCAACCGTACGAATACAATAATTACTTTCTCCTTGATCATAAAAACTTCCAATTTAAATCATTTCCCGACTACAATGGCTCGAAAGGCGTACAGTACAATGCACGCCAATAGATAGGGCACGCCGCGCAGCTTTCTTCGAATTATGGCTTCCAAAATAATTTCGGTTGATTGCTTTATTAGGAAAATGTATTTATTTGAAAAGTATCCAAAAACTTCATGTAACAATAAACTGTTGAAAAAAAAAATTAATTTTTTTCCTTTTGTCAAGTCATTAGGATGATAATGACCTATCGTTTTTTCATCATTTCGACTAAAACAAAAATTGGTCATTTTTTTATGGCTTTTTCAGGAATTCTGACCCTCAAACAAGCAAAAGCTGCGAAAAAAGCAACACCACCAGCCAAGCGTCCGAAAAAGAAAAAATCGTCACCATCATCTGATGAGGACCTTGATTTTTGTATCATTTGTTTGAGGTTTTTGCCAAAAAAACTGACCGCTGCGAATGCAATCAAATGCAACACATGCCATCGCCCAGTTCATTCAAAGTGTGCCAATATGGGAAATCGTTCGTTTTTTACTTGTAAGCATTGTGACAGTGATTTTGATGAAGAAGAGGAGGATGGTGCTTGAAATATTCATTTCTTTTCACTTTTATTCTTTGGACTTCCATTTTAAAAAAAAATTTTTTTTTTTCCATCTACTTTTGAATTTTTTGTATTGTTTCTACTTTTTTCAATTACCAAAAACCTTCAAAATAAATAATGAATCATTTTTCCGGAAAGTATTTAGAGTTTTCTTTATAATTACCAACATTTGGTAGAATTTTACAGGTGCGTCACAACCCAACCACTTTTTTTTTGAAGCGCGTGCTCAAAAAATTCGTCAAAAATTTTTCCTATTGATCAAATTACTATAACTTTGATCGATGTTAGCTTTCCAACAGCATATAGAACTCTCGATTTGGTTGAGCTAATTAAAATTTATAGACCAAAAACAAAACATGCGTCACAACACGGCCCCTTCCCCTATATACTTTAGGAATAACTAAATCTGTAATAATTACTTTAAAAAATCTTAATTCGATAAATCTTTATAATAAATAATGTTTTTTGAAAATAAGAAATCTTAAATGTGAAGAATTAAATGTGCAAAAATACAAAAAAACGGTTTGTAAGAAGAACATATTTTAAGCGAAAATAATCCAAATTCAAACTTAAAAATGTAAAATTACTTACTCGAGTCCTCACTAAATATAATTCAGAACAGTTTATTTGTATTATCAAAAAATTAATATGAAAAAAAGAAATCAAAAATACAAGTGATGAATGCGGTTACCTGCAAATAACTTTAGATTTGGTTATGTATGAGTTTTAAAAATATTAAGGCCCCCAACCCCCGTTTTTCATGCAGCAACATGTTTTTTATAGTTTTCAATTTATGTATTTTACAAAATTTTCATAAATTATTTTTGGCCATTTTGATCATCTGGTCATTATATATATATGAAATAATATAAAAAGTTCTGTTTTGACTAATTATTGTTGCATACTCAGACTGCACTCTCCTGCCCTTGACGTTGACGATCTTGATATTCATCAAAGCAACTACGGTCGGGACGCTACCTCCAGTGATGACGATGAAACATGCGATGATCGTGAGCCTTATGAAGAGAGCAATGAATTCATCGCACACAGGTTGGAAAAAGAAGAAGAAGAAGCTAGAGAACAACGCGAAGATGCAAAAAGAGAGAGAAGAGAAGCTGACGCCCGAGAAGAAATTGAAAACGAAATGCCAAACATAGAAGAAATGAATAAAAATGTTGAAGATGAGATCGATGAAGTTTTCCAAGGTGATCGGCCGCTGTACTTAGGTGCTCCTATAAATATCGCTGAAAGCATGGTATTGATTTTGACTATTCTGATTGTACATAACGTTACTTACTCGTGTCTCACCGATATCATTGCAGTTATTAATTTTCACTGGAGAACTTTCAAAAGATCAGTATTTTCAAATTTAAAAAATTCTACAATTTTGAAAATAATGAATTCAGAAAACATTATTACTGTTCAGTATGCATGAGGTCCCTTGAAGAAGAGAATTCATTTTGTCCTTCATGCCCAAGAAAAAAAAATTGTTACTTTGTTCAGTTAGATATTGCCAACCAACTGAAAGAAATGTTCAAAAGACTTTTATTTTATGATGATATACAACACAGATTTCAACGACCAAATCCGCTAGGTATTATCAGTGATTTTTATGATGGTTTATTATACAGTGAATGGTTTGCTAATGGTGTCTTGAGTAATCCAAATAATATTTCGTTTACTTGGTACACTGATGGAGTGCCTGTTTATAAATCATCTCAAGTTAGTTACTGGCCAGTGTACTTGTCGATCAATGAGTTACCCTTCGAAAGCCGTCATAAGAAAGAAAATGTAATACTCGTTGGCCTGTGGTTTGGAAAAAAAAACCAAATGCAAATGGTTTTATATACGCATTTAGGGATCAGTTCAAAAATCTTTTTCAAAATGGTATTAGAGTGACCTTGCCCAATCAAGATAAAATTATTACAGTCAGAGGTATTTTACTCTTCGGAATCTGTGATCTAGTAGCGAAGTGTCAATTTTTAAACATGGTTCAGTACAATGGGAACTACGGTTGCACAGTTTGTTATTGTCAAGGGCTCAATGTACCTGTTACACAAGGAGAATCGACAGTTCATGTTTATCCATATGAAAGAAATCTAAGAATGAGAACTTCCGATGAATGTTTACAACATGCTAGTAACGCCCGTGATAACTTGCCAGTGATGGGAGTGAAAGGACCAAATGCCTTCTGTCACGTCCCGGTGACGTGGCATAGTTCGATAAAGAGTACACTTATATTTTTAGGAATCCCGCGTGATTCTTCATCGTATCGAAAATGCTCTAATCAATTGATAAGAGGAGACTCATCATGATTCTGGAAAAATCGCAGGATATAGACCCATTGTTCTATATGATAAGAGTCGCAACAATATCGTTTACAGATGTATTCTTTCCGGAATATGGCTGTTATCATAGGTTTGAGCAATTTCTAATCAGAAACGTGGCCTGATATTGCGAATGGGCGTTGAAACTTTTGGGTTTTCCCCTAGATAAGGTAAATTCACCGGATGAATTTTGGTAACGCGTTGCTATAAAAAACTCGACCCCTGCGTGGTTCGCTGTCTGTTTTTCGTGGTCTTTTGTCGAGTCAGTTGTTCGTGAGTGTTAAAATCGGTCTCGTCGGGTTGCGCTAATATTGTGAAATCGATTTTTCTTAATAAAGTGTAGTCTTTACGTACCACTTGTCGGGTTTTTATGTTCAGAAATTGAATAAAAGGAAATGCATTATAAAGAATTTGTGTCGTGCTCAATAATTCAAACCAAGTCCCTGCATTAACGTAACGAACCTACGAGGCGAAACGTTACACCTTTTCAGTAATTATGCCAGATTTCATAAGAGGCATGGGAATAGACAAAATGCATGGGGTCGATGGTGGAGTCGTAAAAAAAATAATGTCTCTTTTTTTTTTATATTAAGTACCAATCGTTTCCATTTTCTTTACATGGTTCTGTTAATTTGATTGATAGGAGACTAAAGGCTATAAAACCTCCGAAATTCATCCATCGCATGCCACGAACGGTTAATGATTTGTTGCATTGGAAGTGTTCGGAACTAAGAACTTGGTTCATGTACTATTCATTGCCCGTATTTAAGGGGGGACACCACTATAGATTTTTCAAAAAATCGATTTTTTTTTGCATGAATGTATTCTCTAACTCTTCGAAAGTATTCTCGTAAAATTTTAGACCGAAATTCCAAAAACTAAGGGATCAACGATTTATTTTCTAGCGCGTTGCAGGTAACTTGTTCTCAACGCGCTCGAGCTCCGGAGCTCTTATCTTTGAGACATCGATTTATCTCTTGAAAGAATGCTATTCGCCGAATTGCATCATTAAGAAAATGAAAAAACAAGTCAGGAAATCTAGGAATTTTCATTCGTAGGTGTACGTTAGTGTAGATAAGGTGATTTTTGTGTGAATAGAAAACTTTTTTTAGATGAATCTCGGTCCTAAGCACTAGTCCGTTGTCTAACGTTATATCGAGAGCATTTAAAAAGCATACGGAAAAATGGGACGTTCGAAAGGATCAAGATCTAATTCTGTTCGTAGTTTAACGAAACCGCGTAAAAAACGTGTTCCATTAAACAGACAAGATAGAAGTGAAGAACCCGGCCCGAGTGCCAGCGCGAAAAAAATGAAATTCGCGAGTACTGAAAAAATTGCGGTTGATATTGGATTCGCTTATCGTATAATTCAGTTCGCGGCTGTTTTTAGTGCGATTTCAGACAAAATGGTGTGCCGAAAATGTGGAAAAACTGTGCATTTCTCCGAAAGTGATTGCCGTGGTTTCGGTTTCAAAATTGTGCTAAAATGTCGATGTGGCGAAGAAAACATTCCGTCATGTCCCTATATAAATAACGGATATGAAGTGAATCGAAGAATGGTGTTTGTCATGAAACTTTTGGGGATATCACACGCTGGATTGAACTTTTTTAGCGGTTTCATGGACATAGGAGCGGGACTGTCAAATGTATCGTACACGCGTATCCTGGAACATATATATGACGCGGCAAAAGTGGCTTTTATGACATTGACGCGGCAAAAGTGGCTTTTATGACATTGACGCGGAAAGCAGTGGCTGAGGAGAAAGAAGAAAACAGAACGCGTAATTTGCCTGAGAATGAACTAACGGTTAGTGGTGACGGCTCTTGGAAAAAAAGAGGATTTAACTCTTTATTTGGCGTTACGAGCATTATTGGAAATTTTACTGGTAAGGTCATTGACCTAGTGGTGAAAAGTGCTTTTTGTCAAGCTTGTTCTCTGAAACGTGCAAAAATTACCGAATCCGAATTTGACGAGTGGTATGAAACTCATAGTGAAGAGTGCAATGCGAATCACCAAGGTTCAGCAGGAAAAATGGAGGTGGACAGCGTCGTGGATATGTTCTCCCAGTCCGAAGAAAAATTTCAAGTGCGTTTTAGAAATTACGTGGGTGATGGCCATTCGAAAACCTACAAGTCTGTCGCGGATGCACAACCCTATGGCCCTGATTTCGAAATTTTCAAAAAAGAAGACATCGGACACGTCGCTAAACGAATGGGTAGCAGGCTTCGGAATTTGAAAAAAAGAGAGAGAATAGGAGGCAAAGGCAAATTGACAAACGACTTGATAAATAAACTTACAGTTTATTATGGCCTCGCGATCCGAAGGAATGGCGATTCTCTTCAAAATATGAAAAACGCTGTCCTCGCAACGTTTTTCCATTTGATTTCGACCGACAAGAAGCCCCAGCACCAATACTGTCCAGCAGGTCTCGAGAGCTGGTGCGAATGGCACGTGGCCGAAGCGACAAAAACAACGAAAAATTTTGTGCATCCCCCTCCGCTACACCCCGAAGTTCAAAAACATGTGCTCCCAATCTACGAAAGTTTGTCAGATGATACTTTGTTAGAAAGATGTTTAGGAAGTTTCACACAAAACCCAAATGAAAGTTTCAACGCTTGCATTTGGCAGATGTCTCCAAAACACCTCAATTGTGGCATGAAAAGTATCGAAATTGCCGCTTATATCGCCGCGTTAGTATTCAATGAAGGACATTCGGCCACTTTATTGCTAATGAAGATCCCGGAATTGCACATTGGCCCGAGATGCAAGCTGACTGCCGACGGTCACGACCAACGACGCTTGAGCCAGCAGGCGCACGCCACAGCCAAAGAGTCGAAGGAAGCCTGAACCATCGCTCGAATGGAAAGAATAAAGAAAAATGAGTTATTCGAAGAATCGGAAGGACTGATGTACGCACCTGGTATTGCCGATTGACTTTTTTTCAGGGTGAGTGAAGAAAAAATACATTTTTTTAAACGAAAAACTTTAAACTCGTTTTCCCGAAAACCATGTTTTTAAAACAATGTGACAAATAACTTAAAAACTTCTCATTCGATTTTCATAAATTTTTTTTCCAGTTGTTAGAAACACTTTTCTCTAGTCCTTGACGAAGAGTTTTTAAAAAAAACATTTTTTTTTTCTTTAATTTTTCCAAAAATATGCGAAAAAAAAAACACTTTTTTTCATTTTTACGCTGTAACTTTGAAAAAAAAATTTTTTTTCAAAATCGGAGAACGTCAGGGACGAGATGACACATTTCCGAAAATAATTTGTATTCATTTTTTGTTATAGGAGTATTTCCTGACTGTCTATGTGTCACGCCGTTTACCTCCTCGACGAGAGCAGCCTTCACTTTGCGCGATGATATACGACACCTGGACCCGAATTTTCACGGAAAACTTTTTTTAACATATTTTTCATATCTAGTTGTACCCCCAAAATTTTTAGGCTCATAACATTGATAGTTTTTTTTCAATCCACGCACAAAGTTGACTGACGATTTAGAGCGTCTATAGTGGTGTTCCCCCTTAATGGTGTTTTAAGAGGGCACTTCCCCCAAAAAATCGATTTTTTTTTTGTGCAATCGATCGAAAAACTCTTCAAAAATGTCGTTGTAAAATTTGAGCTCGAAATTCGTAGTATTTCGTATAAAACAGCTACCGGCATCCCACCGCGTACGGACGCGTGTGCCACGCCTCGCGCGAGCCAGGTGTCTTCAGAAATTTCGCATTTCTCCCAGGTGAAAAGGCTGCGTAGGGCATTGTTGCGATATATTTCAGTGTATGTGAGGATGCGTTTGCATGTGCAAACGTGTTTTATTCTATGAATCTTCGTCTAGGCTGGTTTCGTTGGTTTCGGCTGTTAGTTCTTCCCAGACGCTTGTTCAGGTACAATATGTATCCCAAACATCTGAAAAAATCAAGTGATCGCGCCGCGAAGCCTAGAAAACGCAAATTCCATGGCAATCAATTTATTGAGGAAAAAGAAAAGAATCCTCCCGAAAGTTCCGGAAGTTCTTCGTCGTGGAAAATAAGCGGCGCGAGTGCAGACGACGTCATAATAGACGTATCTTTTTGCTATCGAATAATCGAATTCTTGTCAGTCTTTAACGCGATTTCCGAATTCGCTATCTGCAAAGAGTGCAAAAAACAAATGAAATTTGCACAAAGTGGCCATCAGGGATTAGGCTTCAATATAGTAATAACGTGTTCGTGCAATCGAAGAGACATTCCTTCCGGGCCGATGATTCATACTGGTTTCGAGATAAATCGGAAAATCGTGTTTGTTATGCGTTTATTGGGGGTCGGGCTTCAAGGTTTAAACCTTTTTTGTGGACTAATGGACTTGTGCAGTGGACTGTCTCAAACCGCGTACGGTAAAATAGTGAATCACATTTATACTGCCGCGACAACATTGTTCGAGAAGACTACTAAAAAAGCTGCTGAAATGGAAATGTCAGAAAATCGCAAGCGAGGAAATCCTGAGACGGAGCTCAAAGTTTCCGGCGACGGATCGGGGAAGAAACGGGGTTTCTCTTCATTGTACGGGGTCACGACGATCATTGGAAATCACAGCGGGAAAGTCTTGGACCTGGTGGTTAAAAGTTCGTTCTGTTTAGCATGTTCTCTATGGAGCTCGAAAGAAGGAACGGTGGAGTTCGATTTGTGGCATGATGAGCATGAAAAAGAATGCAATAAAACTCATGACGGTTCCGCAGGCAAAATGGAAGTCGACGCCGTGATTGAAATGTTTTCGAGATCCGAGGAAAAATATGGCGTGATGTACCTGAATTACATAGGAGACGGGGATGCAAAAACTTATAGCAATATTGTGAAAAAGAATCCATACGGTAATGAATTTCCCGTGAAAAAAAGTGAGTGCGTTGGACACGTACAAAAAAGGATGGGAACGCGTTTGAGAAATATTAAAAAAAAGGAGAAACTCGGGAGGAGAGGAGGACTGACTGACGCGCTGATAAAAAAACTGACTGTTTTTTACGGTCTGGCTATACGACGACATGTGAAATCTGTTGAAGAAATGAAGAAGGCAATAATGGCTACTTTATTGCACTACTGCTCGACGGATACTGCTCCTATCCATGACTGCTGTCCTGCCGGCGCCGAGAGTTGGTGCGAATGGCGTAAAGCTGAGACCGCTGCAGAATTATCGACATACAAGCACCCTCCTCGTGTTATTTCATCAAAGGTTGAAAAAATCATTCGTCCGATATACGAGGAACTCTTAAGGGGTGATCTTTTGAGTAGGTGTTTGGGGGGCCATACCCAAAATTCAAATGAATCCTTCAACAGCTCAATTTGGAGAATCGCTCCAAAACATTTGAATTCGGGACGAAAAATAGTTGAAATCGCGGCTTTTCTGGCGGCAGGGATATTTAACGATGGCTTTGGATCAATTTTGACAATAATGAGGCTGCTCCACATGACTGTTGGCCAACAGTGCAAGTTCTTCGCCGCTGCAACGGACTCGACTCGTATCGCGCAAGCAGAGAGACGACGGAGCAAGAACTCGAAGGAGGCTCGAATCGCACGTAGAAACGAGCAAATTCAACAGAACGAGTTTTTCGAAGAAGCAGAGGGGTTACTGTATGAATCGGGAGCAGCTGATTAGAACATAACATACTGTAAGTTGGATTTTGTGAAAAAAAAACCTTTCCAAAACTTAAAGCTCGTTTTCTCGAAATGTTATTTTTGAAATTGGCGGGCGGGATTGTGAAAAAAGTATTCAAATGATTTTCCTAAACTAAAAAGTCTTTTGAGTGATAGTGTCCATTATTCTATGTGAACCTAAAAAATTGATTATTTTTAAAATTTTTTAGTTATTTATACCAAAATATGTCAAAATTTTAACAAAAAAATTTGTTTTTTTTTTTTTGTTTTACACTGTGCACTTGTTAATACTTGATTCCATACGAGTTTCTGAGGTTCATATAGAACAAATGAGTGTACTGAATGAAGAAAAAAAATTTTTTTTCTGTTTTAGTACAAAATTACGGACGTTATCACGCCCGCCATCCAGCAACTTCAAATGCGAGACGTACTTTTCTGCCAGGGATTGCTCCGCCATTTTTGAAGATTTTAACTTCAATTTTTTTTGTAAATAATGTTCAAGGACAGTTTTGAATAAATGTAAATTTTCGTGGATGTATGACTTTTCCTTCTATAGAAAAAAAAATCTGAAAAGACGCTGCATTTTTCGTGCTCTAGGGGGAAGGGACCCCTTAAGAAATGATTTTTTCAACCATTATTCGTTGCTGGTTATTGCGATTTTATTGCTCAATACAGATTGTATCACACTTCAGATGATTAATGACGCTGATTATTCACTCAAGGAATTTGTTAAGAACTTTGCACTTTTATATGGGTTACGATTTTGTACGATTAATGTGCATCAGTTTTTGCATTTGCCAAATTGTGTCAAACTTCTTAGGCCCTTGTATGGATATTCTTGTTACGAGTATGAAAATTTGAACGGACTTTTTTTGAAATTAATTCACGGAACTCGGCATATAGAGACGCAAATAGTAAAATCCCATACTTAATTTATAAAAATGATCAAGTACATTGAAAAATACCTGAAAATCAAATAAAAAATTGCTGTCTTTCAAAAAAAAGCAAGTAAAGATAATTGAACGTGTTGATGAAGCAACACACAGCGTAGGATTTTACAAGATAATATAAGTAATTCAAGATATCGTAAGTGCAGGGTTGCGCAATTCAAACGTAGAAACATCAAACAATATGTGGCAATACTTTAGAATGTTAAGAAATGGTAAATTTTATGTTGCAGAAACTTACACGAGAGCGCTACAAACAGAATCTTTCGTTACTGAGTACACAAACGACAATGAATCAAAATTAGGTTCTATATATTGCTTTATAAAAATTGTACGCTGCAGATGTCTGGATGAGCCAATATGTTTATGTGAGAGTGAGCATTATGCGATAGTAAAGGAATTGGTTACGTATGAGTTTTTCTCAGTTACATGCAATGAGCGCCAGCATACAACTCAAAGTTTTTTTACGAAAGTGTCATTTTACAAATCACGTGACCGCTGAGAAAATCGAAAATTTGAAGAAAGTATGCTTTTATATGAATATTGATAATGCAATCTTCGTCGGTATACCTGTAAATAATAAAGAGCTTGAATGACAAAACTATTTTTTTCTTATTTCCTTAAAAGTATTAATATTAAAAATATTAATAATACCAAAATTAGTTGACTTCAAACTTTCTCTTACAATTAAAATTTTCATGCATGCATTGTTGGAGGTCTAAATAGAGGCTCACAGTTGCTTGAAATAGTTTTGGATGGTCAAATGAGGTTGGCCAAGGCTTTAAGCTCAATTCAACCTCCATTTGTATTGAAGAGGCTGAAAGAGAGGCCTAGGACTACGGTTCAAGCTCGATTCAACCTCCAATTATGGAAAAGAGGTTGAAATGGAGTTCGGAGACTTCGACTCGGGTATGTATTTTCTTAGAGAGCGGAATAATTACGATGACTTCGCTAAGGGGACCTTGGACATTATTAAAATATTAAAAACTTCAGTAGGTGCTTAAGGACTTTATATCTAAATGCGTTCGTTTTGAACACTTACCTAATATTTGAAACTAACGCTTCAAAAAAATGTATTCACGTTTCCTAATCAGTTTTGTATTATGCTTTGGCCGGCTCTCCGCTTAGATTCAAAAGCCACATATATTAAAACCTATATTAATACGACGCTTAGAGGTAAACATTAGCAATAAGCGATCAATTTTCATGATAATAAGAAAGATGAAGAAAAAAGAGAAACAGAAAGTAGTTAATTCTTTCAAAGTATCATAAAACGATTTTTTTCTTGAACGGCTTGTTCCACAATCGGTTTCACTGTCAGACACATTCCTTTTCCCACTTTTTCTTCAGTTTTCTTTCTGATCTCGAGACGAAAAGAACATTTTTTTAAAGCGTGATTTTAAAAAAACGTTTTAAAAAATTCTGTGCAGTTGTGTATCACGATGGAACAAGTGCAGCAAGTGACATGTGCTTCCGCACCACTGAACCTAGGACCAGGAGCTTTACTCAAGAAGTAGATGGAAGAAGAGGAATTCCAGGGAAAAATTTTCGAAGATGCCGCTAACAATGCACATTAAATCTGCAACAGATGCAACAAATCGTCGAAGGTCACCAAAATGGCCCACGCTCGCGGGCACCTTGAGACTCATTCGAAAATTGACTTCCGATGTTGGAGGCAATATGAGTTAATAATTATTTTTTATTGATGTATTTTTATTTTTGTGATTCTTCGAATATTACAATTTTGTGATTTCCCGTAAGAACTGCTTTTGTTGTCCATTTTGACATAGGGATCATTTTATATGATATTATGATAGAAGTTTAAGCCTTATGGCAAGGTCAAATTAAGCTGTTCTTTCGGGAAACTACAGATTTATAAGTTATTTTCCGAATTCTTTGTTGCTAAATTTTGATTTTTTAACTATGTCGTTACATTTCAGTTGCGTAAAAGCGTTGACAAACTTTGCTTTTTGTATTTCAGTAGCAGATGTTATACTTTTGAATACACAGGTGGTTTAAGTATTTTTATTTGTCTTAACAAGACGTACAAATAAGGCAAAAGGAAAATAATTTACAATTTTTTCAAAAGTCAAGCGCTGTAACTTATTGACATTTTGCTGTGTATTAACATGTATTCTTTCCGTCACCGGACTCACGAGCGTGAGTCCGGTGACGGAAGTTACAGAGGCTGGAACGCGACTTTTTCCTTGGCCATTTCGGTCTCTTTTCGATTGCGTGGGTTCGTGGAGAGCGGCCGGAAGATGGAAGACAAGGTGGGCCCCGAGGTTGAGGCAGTGGAGTTCCCGACCAGAATGTCCGGCTAGAGGCCACAACCCGGAGCGTCGCGGGAGGACGGCGAAGCAGCTCGGCCATGGCAGCGTCGTCGGCATTGCTTGGGCCAAGGGCCACTGGTAGGGTTAGGCGGGGAAGTTCGGAACCGTTTCGTTTTCGTTTTCTTGTTTTGTGCGCGCGGGTGTGATACGTCGAATGAGTATTTTTCCTTTTGTTTCTTTTTTTTCTCTTCGGGGTTGTATATTTTATCTACACGCGAAGGGGGGGGGGGTTCTTTTATTTGAATATACGGGTGTTGGTTGAGAGGGTGTTTTTATTTGAAGTACAAAAATTGCATCATCCCTATGCCCACTCTCCTCTCCAGCAACGGCCGGGTGAGCTTTTGTGTTTTTCGTGTCGTCGTTGGTTTCACTGAGGACGGCCTGGGGTTTGCCGTCCTCGGAGTTTGTGGTCGTGGTTTTCTCGTCGCGGGTTTTAGTATTTTTCAGGTAACGCGAGAGGCTTCCCGGGGCGAGGAAATCTCGCGTTACAACTTCCAATAGTACAAAGGGCTCGTTGAAATATTGTGTAATGCCCTTTTTGACTATTTTTAATCTCCTTTCTACCCCTCAAAACGCATCGTAACGTTTTGCTTGACTTCTCCTGCCCCCCCCCCACCCCCACCTCCGGCTTGTTCCGTAATCTTAAAAATTTTTCACGGGTCTGGGAAAAGGTGATCATATTATCCGAAATTTTGATACTACTAGAATTTGACATGCAAAATGTATCTAATAATGAAAGAATTTCTGAAAGTTTTTTCTCACATTTACGCCAATCATTGGATTTATACATTAAGGGGGTATTCCCGTTTTTCGGTTTGAAAAAATCGAAAAAATTTTTTTGGCATTATCTAATTCCACTATGATCATATAATCTTGGTTTTAAATTTTATCGCGGTATCTGTTTTAGTTTTGAAGATATACGTATTTTCATCACTCTCAGCCCCGGGAAATCCCCAGCGCGCTTGAGGCAGCGTGTTTTTCATCCTGTTCTACATTCCTCTCCGGGATTTCCCCTGGGCCTGTTAGACAGCTTTTTTTTAACTGTTCATTGACTCTATTGTGTTAATTTCCTGTTATTATAGTGCCTGAGCTTCATGAAAATTCCTTTAGTTCTAATTTCTCTCAGTGTTGCAGTGGATTTTAATTGAGAAGGACATAGTTCGCATTGCGTTTTTTAAAAATGGTCGGAGAAAAAAGAAAAGTTCGCGATGACAGAACGCGAAAACGTAAATTTCACGGGAATCGATTTACAAGTGAGCAGGATTCAAGAGCAGCTAGTACATCAGCAGCCAAGTTACAAGCATCGCGCGATGATGGAGTTCCGATTTCTCAGGGCAAAGGATACTGCATTATAAATTTTTTTACTGTGTTTTCGGCCTTGAGTAATTTGATTGTTTGCCGCAAATGCCACAGTGACATTGATTTTAGTCAATCTTCTTTGAGTGGCATAGGATTTGAGATTTCTCTCGAGTGCAAATGTGGTAAAACGTATCTGCCATCAACTGATCGCATCAAGCAGACCTTTGATATAAATCGTCGTATTGTTTTCGTCTCGAGACTTTTGGGAACAGGATTTGAAGGCCTCAAACTTTTTTGCGGTATGATGGACATTGTCAACAATTTTTCTAAACGAATGTATTACAACTGCTTGAACCACATATCTGAAGCGACTAACAGTGTTTACGACTCGTGCCTGAGAGAAGCAGTAGAAGAAGAAAAATTATTGACTGGAGAGGAAAATTCAAACAATTTGACAGTTTCTGGTGACGGTTCCTGGAAGAAACGAGGCTCCAGTTCTTTATTTGGAATAGCTGCGTTGATCGGAAAATTTTCTAAAAAAGTTTTAGATGCAACTGTGAAATCGAGTTTTTGTCAGGCATGCAATATTTCAAAGAAGAAAATGAGTAACGAGGAATTTAATCAATGGTATGACGAACATGAAGATGAATGCACAAAAAATCACGAAGGAAGCGCGGGAAAGATGGAGTGCGATGGAGTTGTTGACATGTTTATGAGATCGGAAAAAAAACACGGAGTCAAATACACGACTTACATCGGAGATGGGGATTGCAAAACTTTCAAGGCCGTTATTGATGCTAAACCTTACGACATACCGATATCAAAAAAAAAATGCATTGATCATGCTCAAAAACGAATGGGAACCAGATTACGCAACGCTAAGTCACAAAAGAAAGGCATTGGGGGGCGAGGTCCAGGAAAACTCACAGCGAAAGTGATCGCTAACTTAACAGTGTACTATGGCTTAGCTATACGTCGAAATTCAAATTCTGTCGAGGATATGCGAAAAGCGATTTGGGCAGTGTTTTAATATCACATATCAACAAACAAGAAACCACAGCATCAATATTGCCCAGTCGGTGCGAACAGTTGGTGCAAGTGGCAGCAAGCAAAAGCTGCCGGAAAAAGAGAGCTTCGCAATTTCCAGCACAAAGTACCTCTGAGCGAAAAAGTTTCTAAAGTTATCAAACCAATTTTTGAAGACCTATCCAATAATGACTTGTTAGAGCGATGCCTTGGTTCGAACACACAAAATAACAACGAAAGCCTCCACTCACTTATCTGGATGTTTGCACCAAAACACCTTCACTCAGGCCCAAAAATTGTGAACCTTGCAACGCAAATTGCAGTTTGTATTTCCCGCGTAGAAATGAAAACGGGCTAAATATGGGGCCTTCGTAGGATTTCCTGAGTACAACTCGTAACCAATGTAGGAATTGAGTTGCTATTTGACTTGGCCCAAGTCAGGAATGTCACGCTTTGCAACATAGGACCAGTATTGGTATTCCTTACAAGGACCTGTTTAGAAATGAAAACGGGCTGAATATGGGGCCCTCGTATGATTTCCCAAGTATAATCCGTAGCCAGTACAGGAATTGAGCTGCTATTTGACCCGGCCCAAGTCATGAATGTCACGCTTTACAACATAGGACCAGTATAGGTTTTCCTAACAAGGACCCATTTGAAAATAAAAAGGGATCGAATATGGGGCCTTTACATGATTTCTTAATTCTAACCTGCTGCCAATACTGAAATTAAATTACTATTCGACAAGGCCCAAGCCAGGAATGTCACACTTTGTATAATAGAACCAGCATATCATATTTCTTGGCTATGACCTGCAAAAAGTTTATAATCAGGGTCACTTTGTCGCCCTTATGTTTTGGTACCCCAATTACCCCCAATTACCCCCTTAATTTACCCCAATCTAAGTATTTTCAGAATATATGTATTAGGATAGTTAACATTACTTCACTTTTAATATAATCATGAAGGTCATAAATTAGATATAGGGGTTAATGAACACTACAACATGAAATTGTTGAAATATATGAGTATAAACGTTATATTTTATTGAAATTATCAGATATACAAAATCTTTCATAGGAACGAGTTAACTTGATATTGAATAGGTTTGTTTGTATCAAAAAGCTTAAGCTGGGTTGGATGGTTTATTACGCTTCAGTCGGTAGCCATCCCAATCTTTTGCATTTGTGAGGACCGAACCCAAAGCGTGGAAAAATTGTTTTTCCGTGACTTTCTTTTGCCCATCCTCTTCCCGATTGACGCCCTGTTGCAATTCGTGGGTATGATATTTCACTACCAGTTCTGAAAAAATACAGTAAAGTATTGATTATCATCAATTACAACAATTGTTTCATGAATAAAATCTATCAATTACCGTATAAACCGTTGCAAAATGCAGTGTCTTTGAGCACAAATTTGTCACCCATTGGCTTTTGGGCTGTACAATGCATTGCGAATTTCCGGGTCACAAATTTCTTGACGACTTTTGTAATGGTATCCTTGATATTGCTTCCTACTAAATACTCCAATGCCTCGGTCTACAAACAATCAAATAACAAAATTTCATGAAGAAAAGTATGTGAGAAATTTAAACATATAAATAATTGCAGAATCTGTAAAAAATACCATATGTATACATTTTTATCAATATAAAGTTATATCATTCATTAATTCTTTTCCTTTGTCGATTTTTTATAAAATTTCATTTAATATCACAATGATACTGATATACACATATTAAAACATGTTAACGCACATTTCAATCTCAATTTTTAGTCTCAATCTTAATCAATAATCAATTTGTAAACTCAATAGCTATATGGCCTTCAAAGAATTCTCTTGTATAGTATGATTAACACAGAAAGAAGGGTGTTGAGGATTATAAAAATACCATTAGAAAAAAAACATTTTTGGAAGGGAGCAAATATTTGTAAAATTCAATTAACTTATAACTTACAAAATCTTTTTTGATTTCCTCGTTTTCTCTCAGATTTTTGTCAAAAGCGTCAAATGCCTTACGATTGTCACATTTCTCAAATTGGTATTTTTTAATAAATGCTATAGCTGACATGGTTGGTGGACTAGCATTTGCAGAGTGCATAAATCGTTCCATCGTTGCACGTGTTTCTTGGATGACTTCCTTCATCTGCATTACTTCTACTGTAATTTTTTTTAATGCCACGTAGAAGAAAACATCCCCTATTGAAAAAATGTTATATGCTCGCATATACATTGTATCATAAATAAATAAAAAAACAATAAAATATTTTACTAACGTGTTGACATATTTTTGAAAAAATCCTGTTGATCATAAAAATTATTATCGAACATTTTTTCGATCTTCATAAGCAAAATACGTTCTTTTGGATCATGAGAAGCATTTTCCAATTGATGAGAACCTGGAATTTAAAAAAATGTTTAAATGTATGTCTCCTTTTGGTTTAAATACCATGATTTCAATTTTTGCACCTTATATTTTTAAATAGATTATGAAAATCTTGCTTTGTAAACATATATTAAAATAGCTTTTTATTGGCAAGGGCTTCCCTAACTGAATGATCATAATTTCGTAAGTATAAAGGGAGGAAGCTGAATAATTAATGACTTGACTTCGGTAAGAAAATTGATATTTCTAATCATCATACATTATTCAAGAAAATGTTATAAAAATTATTCGAATTTATGATTGAATTTTTGAAATTCAATGTCTTATACAGGTATCTAACGTATAAATTGACTGCATATTTTTTACCATCATCTTTTGATTGTTCTTCCTCCATTGGGCTCTTGTTAGATATCTGACTTTCTTTTTCCTTTATTTTGTCATTTCCAAAGTCTGAGGCAGAATCTGTGAACGTCGAACCAAAACATGTATAAAATTGAAACATTGCATTTGAAATATGAAACATATATGCACCTTCATCACTTGTAATGGAAACATTTTCGAGTTCTTCCTCTTTACCAGAAGACGAGGGTTTTTTCTGGACCTCAATTTTTGAATGTTTGTAACCTTAGAACAATGAATGAATATATATATATATATATATATATATATATATATATATATATATATATATAAATTTGGAAATACATACTATACATACCCTGACAGCAAAGTTTACCGTATAACAAACAAGAGGTATATGTACCATCAGTATACGTAAACAATCGTTAAACTTTTCTGTCAGAGTATAAATTCTCATTTATGTACCTCCAGAAGTCAATTCGTCTTCTTTTTTCCCTTGTTTTTGAATTCTTTCTTCTGTGCCTTAGTTTTTATACGTGAAGGAGCTAAAAAAAATTTGCATTATTTTAATGCAATAATAGATAGTTTGATTACAAAAAATCTGTAGGAAAAACATTGTTACCACTTTTTTTTCCTTGTTTACCTTTTGTGGCAGATGATTTTTTGATGTTCAAGGCACGTCTTTTTTAAGGAGGTTGTTTTGTATCTAAATTATCAAAAATCATTGAAACACCTTTAAAACTTGTAACCTTATTTTTTATGCTCAAAAATTTTTTTTTATACTTGGCTAAAGCACGCCTGTGTTTCTGATTTTTACCTGAAGATTCATTAGAACTGTAATCAGACCCCTCACTACTCTTTGAAAGCATGTTTTTGAAATCAAGTACTTGACCTTTCATCAATTCTGTCGCACTTTTAGCTTTTTCACGTCCTTTTTCTTCCGAGTCCGTCGTAAATGGTTGAAGTTTCAGAGTCGCAATTTTTTCAAGAGCTTCCTTGTATGTTTCTAGAAAAGAAGTGTAATACAAACTACCATGCAACATAATACTTAGAGTATTATTAAGAGAGTTATTACTAAAAGTATTACAAAGAGTATTATTATGAGAATACCATGCAACATAATACTAAGAAAGTTAACAGTTTAGCCTTTTGTACATAAGATGCAACAGCGTGTTGTTGTGATAATAAAGAAAATTGACCAAGTTCATAGGTTTTGAATGTAACATACAGGGTGCGCCATTTCTTATGTCGGTATTGTAACATTGAATAACTTAAACATTTGACAACCGATTTACTTGACTTCACTTGTTTTGGAAACGTCAATTCAGTACAATTTCAACCATGTATCGCTTCACACCAAAAGAACGCGCTGAAATAGTTACTTTGTACATTGAAAATAGTCGTTCAGTTGTGTTAACTCAACGAGCATATCGTCGAAAATATCTTGGCAAACAGGCACCATCTGACAACACTATTCGTCGTTTGGTGTCGAATTTTTGTGACCACGGGACAGTGAAAGATCGCGAACAACCCGTTCATCAACGACCAAGACGTTCAAATGAACTGATTGAAGCTGTCAGAGAGAGCGTTGCCCAAAACCCAAAAGTTTCATATCGTCACCGCGCTCAGCATCTCGGCATCAGTGGAACCACTCTACGGCGCATTTTGAAAGATGATTTGCATTTGTTTCCGTACAAAATGCAATTAACACAAAGAATATTGCCTACAGATCATCCACGTCGCTTGGAATATGGACAAACAATCGCTCGAATAGTTGATACTGAACCTGATTTTTGGAAGCGAATTTTAATGACCGACGAGGCACATTTCAAACTTTCTGGAGGCGTTAATAAGCAAAATTGCCGCATTTGGGGAACGCAGAATCCACACGAGATCCATGAAACGCCATTGCATGACCAAAAAGTTACTGTTTGGGCCGGCGTTTGCGCCAAAACCATCATTGGTCCTTATTTTTTCAAAGAGAACCAAACGATCGATGGAAACCGATATCGGTGGATGTTGGCTCACTATGTCTGCCCACAAATGCGTGAAAAAGGTCTTGAAGATTACTGGTTTCAACAAGATGGTGCGACCTGCCACACTGCGAATCAAACAATCCAGTTTCTGCAACGAAAATTCCCTGGACGTCTGATGTCAAAAAGAGGCGACATTGAATGGCCACCCAGATCTCCAGATTTGACCCCTCCAGACTTCTTTTTGTGGGGTTATTTGAAAAGTAAAGTGTACGCCAGCAAGCCGCAGACCATTGAAGAGCTTAAGGAAAATATTCGTGCCGAAATCATTGCTATACCACCCGAGATGCTCGAAAAGGTAATGGAAAACGCCGCAAAAAGGGCATATTTTGCTGTGAACAATAAGGGCGGCCACTTGATTGATGTTGTGTTCAAAAACTAGTCTAAATAAATTGTAAAGGACCAAACTAAATAAAAATACCTCATTTACAGAAATCGGTTGTTTTTTTTTCAAGTTATTCAATGTTTACATGCCGACATAAGAAATGGCGCACCCTGTATATGTGTAAAATCATTTACTGGCTTGCCCTTTTAATTCGACCGGATATGGTTTCCATGACTCTGGAGCTGGACTACGAAGTTTGATTAAATTTTCAATCAGAGAAAGATCTTCATCAAGATAAGGTGGTTCCATGTATACAGCGGTACAGCAGCCTTTCTCGGTATCATAGGAAATCCAACTCTTTGGTACGCATTCAATAACGCAAAGACCATCTGAAGTTTTTTCTTCAATGAATTCCACCAATCGATACTCATCAATGGTTTTCGATTGAGTCCCCACTACAAATTTTTAATGTGGATCAATTCATGTATGGATGTACGTTTTAAAAAAAGTATAATACAGACTGCGATATAGTTGTAATAATTATCATAATTAATACTAATATACTCTTATAATAGCCTTTATTTAAAATAATAATATTTTAGAAAAAAAAAACAAGTTTTTATCGACGATATATAATACAATTTGTATTTTTATTTGTATATTTTTATCTAGTAAATTATTTTGACTTTTTTGATTCTTTTTATTTTTATATAGTTACATTTATATTTGTATTTGCATATTATTTCTACAAAGTGTACCAAAATCCCCGTTCCAAAAAAAAATCCGATATTCCTTTTTGAATTTCGAGTCGAAAAGTCCTTTATCATTTTTTACAAAACTCAAAATTAAAAAAGTTATTCAAGTTTGAAATTTCAACAATAACTGCGCTCTCTCGACAAGTGGGGATAAAAACCACGAACCAAAATTTTCCTGAATTTTCTTCATATTTTTCTGAGTCGAAAAGTCCTTTGTCACTTTTCGCAAAACTCAAAATCAAAAAAGATATTCGAGTTATAAGTTTTAACCAATCAGATTTCTCAGATTTTAAACTCAAATATCTTTTTTGATTTTGAGATTTGCGAAATGTGGCAAAGGACTTTTCGACTCAGAAAAATATGAAGAAAATTCAGGAAAATTTTGGTTCGAGGTGTTTATCCCCACTTGTCGAGGGAGCTCGTTTATTGTTTAAATTTCAAACTTGAATAACTTTTTTCATTTTGAGTTTTGTAAAAAGTGGTAAAGGACTTTTCGACTCGAAATTTAAAAAAGAATATCGGATTTTTTTTTGGCACGGGGATTTTGGTACACCCTGTATAATATTTAATAGTATAAAATGTATAATATAATACTATTCATATTATTATAATTATTCTAATTTATAATTATTATAATTTATAAATTATTATACACTTATTATATAATTTATAAATTATTTGTAATTTACAATTCAAATTATTTTTCAATTGAATACTGATAAAAGTGCAACACTATCAGAAAAATACAAATTCATTTTTAATTATTTGGCTCCAAGTGACCCATATCAAAAGAAATACTAAAAAGACGGAGTATTATAACTTCAACATTATTATTTCTTGATGATTATAATTTAAGTAAAATCAACTTCAGATCCGTAAAAGTAATAAAACAAGACTGAAAAAAATATTAATCTAAAATATATTTATTTACAATAAATAGGTACATTCACTCTTAATAGCACAGAATATTTTATAAATATCCTAAAAAAATGTTTTTTGTCCATAATAAATATCCAAGAGCATTATATAGCTATTTGTTTATCTAGTTTTTTATATCGAAACCATCTAAGTGCGTCATTTAGTGTATGCGGGTAAATTCAACAATTTCGCTTTCTAGGCGGTGAAGATTTCGACGCGGGAAAGCCTGACCTTGTGGCGCGGGAGGTCACAGGCAGACAGTACAAACGAAAATCCATTTGGCTTTGTCGCGTCGAGAGCTTCATCGCTTGCAAATGACGCGCTTTCGAGGGTTGAGATATAAAAAATATTTTCAGAATATTTGATAAATATTCTGTGCTATTAGGGTTTTTGTTTGGAATAACACAAAAAACCAATGGTTTTCGAGATAAAGCGGTTGTTTGGTGTTTGCACATGAATCTAACAAAATCAAACGACGCGGATGTCAAAAATGTTTCTAACACGGATCTCAAAAAAATTATTTCATACCATTAATTAATGCACTGTATCAATTTTATTTTCACTTTTCATTGAACTTCAATTGGTAAACAACCCTGACGCATTTCCGGTAATATGTTCGAAATCAGGTTACATCAGAGCCAAAATTATATCTTGCGTGAAACAACAATATTAAAGACACTTATACTTACTTTTCTTATCAAATTACACGCTAATGATTCCACGAGTAAACCGGGCACTGCAGAAACAACGTGTTTCATGAAATAATCGCCAATCTTTCCTTGCAGTACCTATTGATTTTGTAGCGAGTGGCGAACAGTTGAACGCAGATACGTTCGACCAATTACAGACCGTCGATCGTCTGATGTTTCTTGAGTCACTCAAAGAACTTGGCATCTTTGTAAAAAGTCTTCGAGACTGATTCACACAGAGCCACAAATGCAAAAAAGAAAGAGATTCACTCACACTTCTACGCAAAAAGCGTTAGAAAGAGGGAAATTCTGTTCGCGATTTTATTCCCTCGATTATTTCATATAGAAATCATTTTTACTGATTTCCATAAAACATAAGTTATATTAATGTATGCGCGTTATGAATTCGAACGCAAAAAAATTCAAAGCATGTGTCCGTCAAAGAAAAAACCGAGCTTTGAAAATACAATTTCATGAAGATTGTGATAAAGTTTTGCAAATTTGTCAAGCCAAATATGCATCTCTAAGGAAAACCTCACGTAAGTCACTATTCTCAGTCATATTTATTTTAAACCTATGTACAACCATTATTTTAATTATTAATTTTCATAAAATTCGCAGCCGATGTTTTCTATATTTGCAAAATATTTATTTAAATATTGATAATGCAGTACGCCCTGATGGGCATACATTTTTGGTTTATATATTTACCAAAAATTTACGCTAACTATTGGTTAATGATTGACGTATACTGTTAGTAAACTATCAGTAAACTGATAGTAAACTACCGGTAAACTAAAGACAAACTACGTGAATTTTACATTTTAGTACATTCGTTCATTCATTTCATGATAACGTAAGGTGTAATTGTATTTTCAATTGTTAAAATTAATTATTCGTGAATAAATGTATTATGATGAAAACGCAACTTATACGATTGTATTTCATTGAAAGTTTTTAAAAATATGTTAAATTGCAATATTTGAATCTAATTGAAGTTCATGGAAACGTGATGAAAAATGTTTGAAAATTATATAAAATAAAATTATTGACTTAATTTCCTAATAAACAGTTGACTTGAAGAATCGTAAATAAAATTAGAGTTTACGTAAACTTTACCTTTGCAAACAAACGTAATAAAGTATAAAATTAACGTAAAGATTATTTTTAATTCACCAATAGATTACTTATCAGTTAACCAATAGTTTACTGAAAGTATACATAAATCGTTTACTGTAAATTTGTCAATCAGGGTGCTCTCAATCATGCATTTTTTCCCTGAACCTTTTTCCATACTAAATATGGTTGTCATCTACGAATTACTGAATGTATCTCAATTCTCAAAAATTTTATTATTTAAATTAAATAAAGAGTCGTAATCAATATTTTTTATGAAAATTTGTTATCGTAAATAAAAAAAAATAAGCAATTTATAATGCAGAGACATTTTAGTTTTCTATTAAATTGTCAGAGTCAAATGACGATTGATTATTTTTCAGTGAATGATTCTGATACAACCGCTACAGCATTTATCCCACAACCCGAAATTATCAATACAGAAGTAGAAGTGCCTGATTTGATATTTGCAGGTATTAACCGTCTTTAATATGAATAACGTGCATATAATCAGAATAATAATGTTACTCTCAGATTTGTTATTAAAATTCATAAATTAATTTATTTCTCAGAATGAATAACAAAATTGATCATTTTTAACTCATTTATTAGAATTGATTAATAAATTTATTAAGTGAATATAATATATTAAAAAGTAGATATAATGTCCACAAACTTAATGCAATCGAGCACAGAATAATATTTATTTTTTATACATTCATACAACTCATATGCTCGTAAATTAACCACTTTCAGATAAGGATCCATTAGATTCAACAACAAAAATCTTCAATGACCCAAGAGAATCAACATCATGCGTTATTACATCTGGAGGTAAATATAATGCAAATATTTCCAAGATAGATTTATATTTTTCTCACTTTCCTTTGTATGTGCATGGTCGTAAATGAAACCTATAAAAACGACAACTTAAGTTATTATGTTGAGAAAAAATATGTATGACTTGATAACAATTGTGTTAAATATAGTGAAAATAATTTTTTTTTAATTTTAATGCAAAACAATGAAAAATAGTGTAATATTTTAAAGAAATTTGAAAAGAAGTATTAGTACATAGTCATTCTGTTAAATAATTGAATATCAAATATACTTATTTGCAGACAAAATTGGTACTCTATTTGGAAACTACGATGTGAGTGTGGTGAAAGATGACTGTCCAAGTACTGAAGGGACCTCTACTGAAATTGTATACGATTTAGACACCGAAAAGAAACTTCTTCGACAAGCACTAGCTGAATTTGAAGAGCAACAACAAAATAAAAATGATAGCGAAAAAGAAGAAAAAATGTGGGAGAATGAAAAAGAGCAATTGAAGTATTGGTTTTTAGAAACAGGACAAACTCATCAAGCTATGGATTAATTACTCAATATTCTTAAACCGAGACTAATTCCAGATTTACCAAAAAGTACGAAAACTTTCGTAGGAACGTCTTCAGCTGTTTATAAAATAGTAAAAATGCGAGATTCTTCGCAAGATAATAAATGGGGAAAGTTTTGTTATTTTGGAATATCTGAAGGCCTGAAAGATTATATTAGTGATTTTCATAAAGGGCCCAATATAGAGTTGATATTCAATATAGACGGAATGGCTGTAACTAATTCATCCAGTAAATGTTTTTGGCCTATTCTGTGTAGAGTATATCATGATCCCGATATTTACAAGCCGTTTGTCGTTGCAATTTACAGTGGTCATAGCAAACCTAAATATAAATCTCGTTACTTGAAGAAATTTGTAAAGGAACTAAACTACTTGCATAAAAATGGTATTATGCTCAATGATAAAAAATTTCATGTGAAAGTTAAATGTTTCATTCTTGATACCCCTGCACGTGCGTTTATTAAAAGTTGCAAAGGGCACGGTGGGTATAGCCCATGTGAAAGATGTACTATACGTGGGATTTCTATAGTGACAAAAAAAAAATCAAAAGTAGTCTATCCAGGTATTAACTATTCTCAACGAACGAACAAGTCATTCAGGAATAAAAATGATTCGGAACATCACATTGGAACATCTCCGATTGAACAAATAATTGATCCTGAAGTTGACATGATAGCTGGATTTATTTTAGATTCCATGCATTTAGCATATCTTGGAGTCATGAAAAAAGTTCTTTTACTTTTGTTTTTTGGTCCATTGAAGTATAGATTAAGTTCATTTCAAAAAATTGAACTTTCACGTAGGTTAATTTCGTTAAAGTCCGAAATCCCTAAAGAATTCCAAAGAAAACCTCGATCTTTAAAATATCTCTGTCAATATAAAGCTACAGAATTGAGATTTTTCTTACTGTACTGTGGGCCTATTGTTTTCAAAGGAATTTTATCAACTTATAAATATCGCCATTTTTTGCTTTTCCATCATGCCTTCAGGATTTTATGCTCCAAAAAACTTGCGATTTCGCGTAACTCAGAGGCCAAGGAAAATTTAGAAAAATTTGTGCAATTGTGGCCTGTTTTTTATGGTTCAGAATCACAAGTAATAAATATACACAATATTATTCATGTTCCAGATGATGTCATTAATATGGGATGTTCACTAAATGAAATCGATGCTTTCCCATTTGAAAATGATTTGCGCCGAATTAAAAAAGTTTTGCAAACATCTGTCAAACCTCTGGCCCAATTTTGTAGAAGGAAACATGAACAGAGCATTTTGCTAAAGAAAAAAAAAGTTTCATTGATGCCAAGTAAATATAAAATTCTCAAGGTGTCGCAAAATGAAAACTCTGAATTTATGAGTATAAAAAAAATGACTGTCAATTTCTGTATCAATCTTGAAACTAAATATCCAAACAATGTTGTCCTGTTAACTGATGGTTCTATAATGAAAATAAATCGCATATACGGGAAAAAAACACTACCAGATATCATCTATATACAAGGAGATATTTTTTTACCTAAAAAAGACATATATACATTCCCCGAAAAGTCTAGTATTGAAGAAAGTTGGGAAATCGATCCACATTCCTGCAGAGTTGCTACTTTTCCAATAAGTTAGGTCGAACGAAAAATGATAATGATGACTTTGCTAGAGTCATCTCAAAATGCCACGAAAAAATGTTTTGTAATGAGTCTTTTGCATACATTGACGAATTGATCATAGTTAATAACAAAAATATATGTACATGATATGAAAACATAATAAATATATAGTTAAAAATATGTATAGTTTTATTTGTAGATGTCAAATAAAAGAGTTTTAAACGCAAGTTTTTCATTTATATCAATATGTATTTGCAGTGTGCAAAATAGGCGACGACATGGCATGCCCATGTGGGGCAATGCTACACATCCTTTCAATATCGGTTTCATCAGTACATTTCCATCTAGGAGATATACGCACATTCTTTCATTATGAATATTGATAAGCCAAACCTACGAAAAGGACACCACCATTTTTACAATAAAGACCACCAAATAGTAATCCCATGTACGAAACGCTGTAATTCATCAAAATAGTTTTCAAAATGGAAAGGCCCACGTAAAGAAAGCTTACATTCTTCCAACATAGGCTTGAACATGGTGATCCAATGTAGGAAATGCTCATATTTTTTCAACATGGGCTTTAGAATGGCAAGTTAATTTAAGGAAAACTTACATTTCTCCAACATACGCTTGAAAATGGCTGTCCTATCTAGGGAACGACCATATTCTTCCAAAACAGGCTCGAACATGGAGATCCAATGTAGGTTATGCCCATATTTTTCGAACATAGGATTAAACATGGATTTCCAATGTCGGGAAAAACTACATACTTCCAACATGGGGTTGGACATGGCGATCCCATGTAGGGAACGCTTATATTTTTTCAACATGGGCTTTAGCATGGCAAGCCAATGTGAGGAAAGCTCACATTCGTCCAACATAGGCTTGAGTATGGCAATCCCATGTAGAGAAAGCCCAAATTTTTCCAACATACGATTGTACATGGCATTCCAATTTCCGGAAAAACTACATACTTCCAATATAGGGTTGGGCATGGCAATTTCATGTAGGAAAGGCCCATATTTTTCCAACTTAGGCTTTAGTATGGCAAGCCAATGTAAGGAAAACTTACACTCACCAAACATAGGTTGGAACATGGCGATCCAATAAAGGAATCGCCTATATTCTCCCCACATAGACTTCACCATGGCTATCTAATATAAAAAAAATCTTCATTTTTCCAACATAGGCTTGAGCATGGCGATCCTATGCAGGGAATACCCATATTCTTCCAATATAAGATTAAACATGGCAAGCAAATTTAAGGAAAGCCCACATTTTTCCAACATAGGCTTGAATATGGCAATCCAATATAGGAACCGCTTCTATTCTTCCTATATGGGAAACGATATGGCAAGTACCATATAAGGAAGTACAATTCCCAGCCCATGCTGGGCCAAGTTTCGGAAATTCTTATTATACTGGCCCGAATAAGGATTTCCCAATATTGGGATTCCCAGTTTCAACCTATGTGGGCCCAGTAATGAAAGTTGTACTTCCTACATTGATTTCCACGCGGGTTTCAACAACGGATTTAGACCAGTTTTGTCTATTTTATCAAAAATGGGCGTTCAAATTTGTTCCACGACTCAAAACTACGCCGATGAACGAGATAGCGCTCGACTCAAGAGGTCTGAACAACGAACGTCAATGGCATCAAAAGAAGCAGGAACCGCTCGAAAAAAAGCAGCAGATTGTTTACTGGACTTCTACGAAAATTCAGAAGGATTATTGTATGATGCAGGAATCGCAGATTGATGGTAAGTTCAAGTATACAATCGTAATAGCTGGTAAAAATTGAGATAAAACTTTCAACGCGATTTTCTCAACTTCTTGGCAAGATTTCTCGAAAACGATCTTACAGAATTTAATGAGTAATATATCAAATTATTCGTCGTGATTTAAGGAAAAAGATGAACTACTATCGTAATGATGCAAAAGAACGAACTATTATTTTCTATAAAATAAATAGAAAAAAAAAGGAATAAAATAAAAAAAATTTTTTTATAAGCTGCCATTTTTTAACAAACAATTGGATATTGATAAGCGTAGTTTGTCTTGTAACGGCTTTTCTCCTGAGTAAAATGACACCTCATTTTATAATTTCAGATGACTTAAACGGACGCAATCCTGCCAAGAATGAGAAGGTGTGATTCGCGCAAGGTCAACTTTAAGCCATCATAGCAACAACAATTTTCAACTTTTTTTAAAAATTCCAAGACTTTTGTAAAGTTTAGATCCTGCAATAAACGCAATGTAAAACCATATCCGTGTAGTATTCATTTTTATGTATTAAAATTTTTATTGAAATAATGAACGATTATCGCGTGAAAAACGGGAATACCCCCTTAATACTAACGTATGTATTTGAATGCATGCTTCATAAAATACTTGTGAACAACAAAGACTATTTTATGAATTCATAAATTGTTTAAAAAGTTGATTATCTTCTTAGTTCCCAGTTTTTCAAAGATTTTTTTTTTTTTCAATTTCCGAGGACCCAAGCGGTCGCCAGGGAATCGCTTGAAATCGATTTTGATTCCTAAAAGTTCCCAAAAGTTCCCATTTAGGAATCGCAAGAAAAGCCCGAATTTTCGCATTTAAACTACTTGAAGCAACATTTTATTGCATGTTTACGAAAGCTGGGAGTTTTAAGGACGTAATTCAACTGGATTTACCTCATTTGCAAGCTTGTGGAAGATTATATTACAAGTTGGTAAAGCATAATTTTCAACGATTTCAAAACGAACACTGGCTCCGCGAGGGTTAGCCATCGTGCGGCAGGTAGCTGAGCTACAATTCTGTTGGCGTTGCGTTGGAAAGCCGAAGAGGCAACATTCAGTTAATTCAGTATGCTATGCCGTTGGCAGTGGCTCCTGCGGGGTCTCTTTCCGGTGGGGGCTCATTGGAACCGAATTCCTCACAAGGAATTTAGTTCCGCTGGGAAGTGAGCCCACCGCAGATGGCACCAGTGTTATCGCAATAGTTGAATGGCGCAGACAGCTGAACGCAATTTGAGTATAAAAACAAAAACAAACAAAAATACGAGTTCAAGTGTTTCGTGAATATTTGCGTTTTGGGTCAAACAAATGTATTAATTTTGGTATTTTACAGTACTGAAAGGATATTTTACAGTATAATTACCAAACTCAACACGTAAATATTAACGATGTTACGTTATATTCGGCGCCAAATTCAATTCAAACATTGTTTTCCTTTTCCCACTGTAACACAAACGCAATCTGCTCTGGGCTCACCATCGAATGAAACTAAATTAAGTTGAACATTGCTTTTCATGGGAGTGAGCCCACACTGGTCCCTGTCGACCTTCGCTTTGAGTCCTTAACAAAAGAAGGCCACTTTGCGCGCGCCGGTTTCTCTCTTACTCTCTCAATAGCTCCCGAATGCACAAGAGAGCTCGATGATGAATACAATATGAATTTTGATTCTGTTTCAGAGGATAAAAAATCAATAGAAATATTTCAAGAATTGCTGGTTTCACTTTTTAACTTTTTGTACGTACGCCAAAAACAATGCTTTTATTAGGTTGAACTTACGAAAATTTTTTTATACGAAGCATCCTAGATAGCAAGCGTGCGACGCATCAAAGTCGCACATGTGCGGGTGCATGTGCGCGTGCAATAATTTGTCATATTGAGACGCACGTTTGCGAGAGACTCTTCGTAATTCTCACGCGTGAGAATGCGCATTCTGAAATATTGGATATTCATAATTAAAAACTGCCTTATTTGTTGGAAATGATTTATATAAGGACTCTTACTCTCAAAAATTGTATTTTTATTGATATTCGAAGTGCGTCTTATGTAAGTTTTTTTTATCTTTTTTCAAATTCTACAGGATTGCGTGCGCTTTAACATACATAGAGCCGCATAAAATACCATTGTATGATATACAAATGTCATACAATGATTAGGGAATATATCAAATATTTAGGTATTTCATGTTTATGTTGAAGCACCCTACCATACAATACGGGGAAACGCAAAGATCTGGCAACTTTATCTGCAAGTAGAAAACGTAGAGTACTGTCTGTTGTACGTAGAAACATAGAATCCCGAAATGATGATTCTATTCCAAGTTCAAATACTGACAATTCAAATGAAACAGCTAATGACAGAACCTGCCACATCGCCCTCTCATTCAATGGTACATGAATATTCTGGCTCCGAACATGAGGATGATCGAATCGATTACGAAAGAGAACGTGAGGGTTAGGAGTACGATGATGAAAGAGAACGCGAGGATGATGAGTTAGAGAACGCAGAAGATGATATGGTAGCTGATCCTCAAGAGCATGATGAAAATGGCCCTGACCCTGAGAGAATGATCAATAATCTTGATGCACCCCGGGACATTACAAAATTACGTAGAAGTGCGCTCAAAAACGCTTTTTTAAAATGCAACATAACACATGCTCAGGGGAATGTGCTTTCAAACCTTTTATTGTATATAAACAATAATTGTTTATACAATAATTTATTTATTTAAAAGCGAGAACAAGAAAAGCTAAAACAAGATGAGATAGAAAAAAAAGAACAAGAAAGAAAAGAACGGGATAAGAAAGAACGGGGAAAGAAAGAACAAGAAAGAAAAGAACGGGATAAGAAAGAACGGGAAAAGAAAGAACAAGAAAGGAAAGAATGGGAAAAAAAAGAACAAGAAAGGAGAGAACAAGAAAGGAAAGAACAAGAAAGGAAAGAACGGGAAAAGAAAGAACAAGTAAGGAAAGAAAAGGAAAAAAAGGACAAAGAAACAAAAGCAAAAAAAGGCAAGAAGAAGAAAAAAAGGTATCAGGAAAAAGGAAGCCAAAAAATCAACAAGATTCAGACGGCAAGAACAGGGTATACGATTGTCCCGATTACGAGCCGCAAGTGAAGAATTTGATTCTTGCAAAATTTAATTACTGTCCGGTATGGCCAGGTATTATCAAAGAAATTAAATCAAAAAGCCTATTTCCATACGTCATTTATTGTTATGGGGACACGGAAAATAAGAAACCCGGCACCGCTTCGCGTGATATGATAGCACCATACGATTCGATGTTTTTGCAATCTCAAATATACACATTACCATCAGCTTTCAGAAGACACAGGGTTTAATTCGTTCGAGATTCTGGGCCGATGCAGAGTATGAAAGAAGAGGCAAATCCATAAGGGAAAAAACGGCAACCTGAATAGGCATGTTATTTTATTCATATGTTAAATATATAAATTATGAAATTTTTGGATATTAATTGGTGTTTTCGTTTTATTTCAACCTCAACCGTAAAACCACGAAATCTTTTCGATTATTTGCCGTGATTTACGGCTAAAAAATAAATTTTGTAGAGACCAAAAAAAATTTTTATCGGCGGTTTGTGGCTAAATTTACAATCTCTTATTTTTCTTCATATTTACGGCTAATAAACAAATTTTGTAAAGACCTAAAAAAATTTTTATCAGCGGTTTGCGGCTAATGAATGAAATCTTTTCGATTATTTCCCGTGATTTGCAGCTAAATTTACAATCTCTTGTTTTTCTTAAGGGGTTATATACCTTTTTCAGGCTCAAAAAATCGAAAAAAATTTTATGATTTTTTTTTGATGTACATACTTTCAACAATTTTTCTGCAAAATTTTTTAGAGATCGGGGCACTAGAACCTAAGATACAGCCGTTCATAGCGCGTGGTGTACGGAACTCAAGTACCTTGCTGCAACGTTCCGTAATCGGGACCATCGCTTATCTCTATAGACCGGTTTTCCTCGATTTTCTTATCTCGGGGGAGGAAACCTATTCTTTTTCTAGATTAAAGAAATGCCTTTTCTATTTTTGGTAACCTGCAGCAGTTGAATTTCAGCTTTCAAGCATGAACTCAGCACAAAAAGTTACGCGAGTTTCTCGGTCCGAAAAAAAAATCGAAAATCGCGGAATAAAAAAAGGAAACAATATTTTAATCCGAAGACGGACATTATCAATAAAAAACGTTTTTGTGCGTCTCGAAAAAAAATTCAGTCCGGTGATGAGTTCGGTGTGCCAGTTGATCATTCGGTTGAATATCGAATCATAAATTTTATACTCGTGTTTACTACTCTCTCTCGGTATGTAGAGTGCAAAACTTGCGAAAGTGACGTGGAGTTCGTGCCTATAGAAACACGAGGACTCGGATTCAAAATTGATATGATTTGTGAAAAGTGTGAAAATCGAAAAATCGAGAGTTCCGCGGTCATCAATCATACATACGAAATAAACAGACGGTTCATACTGACGATGCGATTGCTGGGACTAGGTGCAGCGGGCTGTGCAAAATTCTGTGGTCTCATGGATATGCCACAATTTTTGAAGCAAAAATCTTACGATTCAATTTTGAAATACATCCTGTCAGCTACAAAAGAAGTCTTTAATCAATTTACAAAACGTGCAGTGCATCAAGAAGTTGAAATGAATGAAGGATTGAACAAAAAACATTTGACGGTGTCTGGCGATGGTACGTGGAAAAAATGCGGATTTTCTTCGTTATATGGAGTTTCATCTCTGATTGACTGAGTTTCATCTCTGATGACTACCTAATGTCCACCTAAAACTTTAAACGCGATTATCTCGGAATCGCATTTTTGAGAAAAGGTCATTGCGGTGAGCACGATATCTCGGTAACCACTACATCGATCGATTTGAAATTTTGGGGGATTGTTTGTAGATACAATAGCTAGTTTGTGAACGAAGGAAACTTATTTTCGACAAATTTTTCTATTTTTTTTAGGCAAAAAAATAAATTATTCGACCTCGAAAAATCGACTTTTTTAAAAAAAAAATCACTGTTACTGTAAAAAAATTTTTTTCGTAAAATCCTTCGTTCACGAACTAGGTAACACTATACACTAACGTAGTTTTTTTTTTCAGTTGAGCCGTTTCCTTGTTTTCATGCTCACCGTTAGCCACTACCGAAAAAAGGACTTCTGTGGCAAGGACTATAACTTCCACAATTATTAAAATTTTCACTCGAAATTTTATTTGAATTTACTTCAGGACACGTACGTTGATAAAATTTGTATTGTATTTAAATAAAACAATGGTAACATGCTTAAAAAAAATAAATAAAAACCCTGTATTTCTCTAGAGAAAAAGGTATATAACCCCTTAAGATTTACGGCTAATAAACAAATTTTGTAATGACCTAAAAAAATTTTTATCGGGTTTTGCGGTTTTAGGGCCGAAAGTAAATAAATCAAAAATGAAGTCACTATTTCCTCCTTTTTCTCTTTTCAGGATATGCGATCGAGATGGAATTTTCATTCAATGTTTCGAAATTTTTAATACATTCAAAATTTCCCGCCTTATTTTCTCTGTCGTCTTTTGTTTCATTATGTTTCACCATGACAATTCAACAAGTTCCCGCTTTTTTTTCCGGTTGTATATTGTCTCTTTCCATCTCCACCTAACATGTCATCATAACCTACAATTTTGTCTCGTTAATTGCCGAAAGTAATCCACCTCGTAGAAAATCAACTCAATACTGCATCGCATCATTTTTTGGAAAAATACGAAATGGACAACGGCGAGGAGGTACATATTTATATTTCATAAATTATAAATCGGGAACATATAATAATTTGTGTAATTTCGAGAATGATTAACGCACTTCCATATTTCTTCGTACATCATAAATGGTTTACGCGTTGCGATCATTTTCAATCATGTTATCAATATTAACAATCAACAACACCGAAAATAGAATTGTGTGATGGAAAAAAGTTTTGGTTATGTAGACGGCATGGGTGGCATCGATTATTGGCGTGAATTAATACCTTTTATTGGGGTTTGCGGCTAAATCAGAAAGCACTTTTTGCAAGTCTATTCGTAACTATTTTCGGGGGTTTGCGGCTACATACATATAGGAAATGTCGATAAAGTTCACCCGGGAACTTTTTCGGGGTTTGCGGCTAATAAAAAATTAGGTTATATAAAATTATGTGAGAGCACACCAAAAAGTATCGTTTTCTAGATGGCATGGGTGGCATCGATTATTGGCGTGAATTAATACTTTTTATTGGGGTTTGCGGTTAAATCAGAAAGCACTTTTTGTAAGTCTATTCGTAACTATTTTCGGGGGTTTGCGGCTAAATACACATAGAAAATTTCGGTAAAGTTCACCCGGGAACTTATTCGGGAGTTTGCGGCTAATACAAAATTAGGTTTTATAAAATTATATGAGAGCACACGAAAAAGTTTCGTTTTCTGGATGGCATGGGTGGCATCGATTATTGGCGTGAATTAATACCTTCTATTGGGGTTTGCGGCTAATAAAAAATTAGGTTATATAAAATTATGTGAGAGAACCCAAAAAAGTATCGTTTTCTAGATGGCATAGATGGCATCTATTATTGGCGTGACTTAATACCTTTTATTGGGGTTTGCGGTTAAATCAGAAAGCACTTTTTGCGTCTATTCGTAACTATTTTCAGGGGTTTGCGGCTAAATACACATAGAAAATTTCGGTAAAGTTCACCCGGAAACTTTTTCGGGAGTTTGCGGCTAATACAAAATTAGGTTTTATAAAATTATATGAGAGCACACGAAAAAGTTTCGTTTTCTGGATGGCATCTATTATTGGCGTGACTTAATACCTTTTACTGGGGTTTGCGGTTAAATGAGAAAGCACTTTTTGCAAGTCTATTCGTAACTATTTTCGGGAGTTTGCGGTTAAATACACACAGAAAATTTCGGTAAAGTTCGCCAAGGAACTTTTTCAGAGGTTTGCGGCTAATAAAAAATTAAGTTATAAAAATGAAATATGAAGCACGCGAAAAAGTTTCGTTTTCTGGATGGCATAGATGGCATCGATTATTGGCGTGAATTAATACCTTTTACTGGGGTTTGCGGTTAAATGAGAAAGCACTTTTTGCAAATCTATTTGTAACTATTTTCGGGGGTTTGCGGCTAATAAAAAATTCCAATGGCCTGGTTCGCACGGCAACCCTGCAGACATCCAAGACGGAGCTAACCCGAGCGGTGCAAAAACTATGCCGATTAGTGGACGTTGGCGACTTCGAAGCTTCCGGTCCGACCGGGCAGGATGTTCGTATTTAAACGTGGCAACGGCGCGCGACTTGGCAACGTCGTGCGCCTTTACAACAACGCGCGAGGTGGCACAACTGGGACAAGGGGAAGGGGGGCGGCACGCGATGCGAACGTTGGTTTTTTATATTCATTATTGGCAACATTTGTTCCATGTAACGCGAGCTCTCGCATCTTTTTTGTAGTAAGTGAATAAATTGACGGTTTTCCAATTCGGAAATTGTGGTATTAAATCCAAGCCTTTTCGGACACCCACATTTCAATGAGTCTCTTTTTCTCTTGCGTTTCTAATAAAAATGCATCTTATTGAAAAGCGGGTTAGCCCCTTTTGACCGCGGACCCTTCAAATAACGCCATAACAAGAGAACTATCCCCGACGGGCCCAAATAAAGGTCCGACCTAACGACGACCTCTTCGGCCCCACTAATACCTTACAAGTACCTTCCGACAAAAAACCGGAGTTGTACTCCAGGTCTAAAAATCAGTCGGCACGAGGGTAAATCACAGTTATGAGTAATTGTCAGGTTTCTATATTATATTATTAGAACGTTGTAGAGAGCCACGAATCGAGCAGGAGGGACTTGTCCCGACTGAGCTATTGTACCAGAGCAACTCGTTTTAAAGGCTATCTCAATTGTTCCATTTTATTTTGAAATGACAGATTACCGAAGAAACGTTTACTTACGGCACTGAAAGTGATAAAATAAATCACAAAAATGGGATGTAAAGCTAGCAATAATACATATAGAAGCGAATAATGAAAATAGAATATAAAGACAATAATAACATTAGAAGTCGATGAGGTAACGTTAAGAATAAACACTTTAGACTCCTCTCGATCTGCCTTTGCTAGAAGATTTGATATAGGCTATTAAAAGTATAACAAGGAGAAAGGGAATAAAGCCTAGTAGCAACAGGTGCGTTTTTAAAAGAAAGGGGGCTTTAAATTTATATAACTGATTGAGGATGTTCAAAAGATTGCGCCCAAAGGATCAAATATCATGGGAAGAAGTAGATGAAGAATTAGCAAGGGAAGCTTCGCGGCATTTTGGAATAGTTTTGGCGACACCTGGAAGACGAATTAGAACAACTTGCAATTCTTGTGGACATGAACAGACGAATACTTTAAAATTGAACCCAGTTGATCAATAAATAGGTAACTTATTGCAACCAGAAGATATTTCTTGAAATCCTCCGGATTCTACGGCATCGGAGGAGAGAAAAGAACCAAAGGATAAGCTTGAATCACCTTATACACTTTTAGTAAAAGAATTAATGGAGATGGGCAAAATATGGTTTTAAGAACGTTGTCAGGATCATCTAATTATATTTAATCACTCGAAAGAATTATATCGAGCGAATATGAAGTTGACGAATATATATATATATATGTTTATTGTAATCGCCTTTTGTCGAATAGATTGTAATAAAAGATCGTATTAAATTGGAATTTATCTCTGTTGTCATTATCCTTAAACACCCGAGTTCCTAGGTGTCCCTCTGAGGATCCCCTTGGGCTGTCTCCATTGGGGTCCTCTCTGTACGGGCGGGATTCAAGTTTAATCATCGAATGGAAGGAACTAAAAGACAAGTCAACGATGGATTTGATCGAATTTCTATAATCACGTCGTTGGTTGGCTGAAGCTCGCTCGTCACATGTTGGAAATAGTTTAAAGAGTTTGAATGTGTTGGAAGGTGTTTCATCTTTCTTCTTTGCAAATCGGGAGCTCCGGCTCCAGCTCCGGAGCTCCGATTCCAGTTCCGGAGAACACTTTGTCTAACTCGCTAAGATTATCCATGATTCTTTGATATGCCTTTCCGCAATTTGTCAAAATCAAACTTTTCAAAATCTCAGGGAACATGGGAGGACCAAAAACGCGAGTCTCCTCGCCACTGTCACAGAAGGTGATTTACAAAGTTAATTTAGAAACAACCACTTAAAGAAAAAAATTATTGTTTCCGTTGCGATAAGCTTAAGGGTGTTTATTGAATACACGTTTAAAACATATTTACTAAAATTTAAAAATTTTTACTATAATAACCGGTCTCTATACATTTATTGATAATACACGTCTCTATACCAAGCATGCACAACTCAGTAACCCGCAAGCAAGTCCATGGGCTGCGGCGGGCTTTTTAGATGGGGATTGTGGGGAAGGCATGAGCATGCACCAGCCGGCATAAGGCCGCGGCAGGCCCGTACGGGCTGAGTTGTGCATGCCTGCTCTATACATTTGTTGTTTATTGTATTAGGACCCATATCATTTTGAGCCGAAAGCTTATGTTGCAAGTAAAAGTGGAGAAAGAAATAGAAGCAACATATTTTCAGCTGCGTGGGTTGAAGAAGCTAAGTATTGAAATTCGGCTGGAAGAAAATGCATTATTAAAATAAATTCAAGCCGGAGCGGGCGCTTCAGCCTTGATCAAAACACAAAACATGTTTAAAAAGGCACGGAAATTAGGATAGAAGTTATTATCTCGACACCACAATAGATGGCGAATCCTTCGAATATTTTAAAGATGGAATGAAGATAAAAGTTTGAACATACAGCATTCGTTGCTTATTATTGACTGCCCTGTAGGCCTTTGACAGAGGCATTGAAAGTTTTTCAAAACGCAGTAGAAAAAACTCCCGTCGTTTCGAAAAGTATGAAAATGAGAAAATCTCAACTCTCCACAAGAGGCAATGTGTTAGACCCGCTCAAGAAGAGCGATAAGGGATTTTTCAAAATATTTCTTTCAGTATTTTTATAGACAATAGTGAATTAAATTGCCTCGCTGTGGTTTTTAGTTTCGTCGACTTAATTTCTCAGTAAGTTGTACCACTGTTCCATCCTGATCGAAACGTTATAATTGCTTTCTGGTATTTAATTTCAAATATTAGATAATTTAATTACGAAGGATTTATATTTGCACGAGTACATAGTGTCGTACGCTTCCGACAACGAAGCTGTAATGAGAGGAAGAAGGTTCGAGACTAGGTTGTTAGAAAAGAACCATATTATATTTAGGTTGCTCGTGGCACAAATTTTCATCAATTGCTAAAAAGGCCTGCAAACATTCCGTGGCAGATAGGGAAACCTCTGAAGACATTGTTTAATTACATTCACCGTTGGACTAAGAAGTATGCTCAGTTTGAGCTGCAATTGACTTCAAGAGGAGACAGGCTTGCAGCTGCCTAACTCAACCATCCCTTGATTAAGTTGCCAGTTGCATTTATCAAATGCAAAAGTTATTGCTAGTTTTGATTGTTTGTTTGTGAGGTGGGCATCTTCAAACCTGTCTAATTTCCTTAGTTAACAATAGAAAAGAAAGATTCTTATACTCCAGCTTACCTTTTTCTAAAAAATACATCTTAAGAGGGCTTTATAAATAACTTTTTCCAAAGTACAAGACTAGGGTCAACTTTCTGCAACCAAAATGCGTGAAGTGGTGGTCATTCACTTCATATGACCACCATTGCCAAAAAATTGATCAAATCCCATGAATTAACTTCCTAATATTCAACTCAAAATATTTCATCCAAGAGCTCTTTGAGAGAAATCGTTCAAGCCCCTTAATCTATAGTAATCCTACTATCTCGCTGGGTCTGCCCGAGTCTGCGATCATCTGATCCAATCAGCTGATATATATAGATATATTAGCAGTTTAAAAGCATTATGATATTGACGATACACCAATTGCCGCAGAATGCACCCTTGACTCAACAATGAATGACGAGGAATTTAATGTATTGCCTTTTCCTAAAAGCATCTTACCTAAATTGTTTTTGAGTATTGATCTCGATGAAGACATTTATAAAACGATCGCCCCTTGTCCCCAAACTTACCAAGAAAAATTGGGACCGCGTACTTATTTGATGTTGCAAGGATCATGGGCAGACATACTGGTAAGACAATGTTATCAAAAAACGAAAATTCCATGCGCATTTACTTTCAAAAATGCCAAAATCTGTAAAAGCGAAACAACGGTATGGTTGAAAATTACCGGGCAATGTAACGAATGTGGCTCAGTTTTTCAAGGCCATTGTTTGAAAGAACCTTTGCCAGGGTCGGGTGTTTCTATTCAAGTCACAATTTCGGATACACGAGGAGTTGCGCATTTTAAGAAACGGCAACTGAAAGGAAATGCTAGGCTAAAGGTTGGCGAGGTACTGCTCAGGAAAAAAGCTTCAGTGTATCGAAAAGAAGCTACGAAAGATATGGAATTTGGGTATGAAGAACCACCTCAATTACCAAAAAAATCAGCGTTGAGAAAACTGCGTGAAGAAAGTATAAACCGAAATCTTGGGATAGAGAAAAACCTGGACCCAATTTTTTCCCTGTACAAAATGAAGCATTTAGGTGATTATGGTGCTTACATAGATCAAATTGGGTTGGACGAATTTTTTTGCATCTACTCGACGCCCATTCAGATAGCATCATATAAAAGCCAGATCAACAAAATAGAGAGAGTTTGCATTGATGCAACTGGAGGAGTAGTAAGATCTATACAAAAACCAAATGGTGAATCAAATTCCTTTTTTTTTTATATTAGATAGTTATGAAAGGAGAAGATGGAATTTTGCCAGTTTATCAAATGCTTTCAGCGAAACACGACACCACTGCCATTGATTATTGGCTAAAAAGGTTTATTAAGAAAACTGACCGGATCCCAAAAGAAGTCGCTTCTGATTTTTCGCTTGCACTTTTGAACGGCATCTGTTTGAGTTTCAATGAATGTTCTTTAAAAACTTACATACGAATTTGCCACGAATGGTTGCATGCAAATACAATATCAAAACATTTGAATTGCTTTGTGCGACTCAATATTGCACATTTGATAAAAATGATCTGTCGCAAAAAATGTTTCTCCGGAAAAGATAAAATGAAAAAAGATTTTTTTGTCAGATGCATTGCAGTATTAACTACTTGCAGTAACAAACAAGAGTTTGAGGAAATCTTGACGTCTATCATGATTGTAGCGTTAAGTGAATGGGGAGGGTAAGATGAATCCGCGAATGATTTGATTAGCCAAAAGAAAGAGACATTTTTATACAACCGACATTCACGTCTGTCGATAAAAAATTGCAGTTTGAAGCAACGAACGAAGATGACACTGACTTTACACAAGGACCAAATGAAATTAATACATCAGTCTTGGATTGTATTGAAACGATGAAAGGAAATGCAGAAAAAGCTATAAGCAAATGCAACATGTCAAAGAGAGCGAACCCATATTATCTTTCTGAGATCATAGATCCTTTGGTAAAATTAGCCTAACATTACTCTCTATGGACGAACGTCATGAAAGACAAATTTGGATCACAATATGTTGTTGGGACATCAGCGATCGTCGAAGAATATTTCAAAGATCTCAAAGAACACGATTTAGCCACATATTCTGGGCCTATGAGATGTGATAAATTTTTTGTCGTTCATGTGCGTTCAATAGAAGCTACATGCAAGCTGGAACGCGCTGCTCTCAAAAGAAATAATTTGAAAAAATGTCAACAAATGACAAATGCAAAAGTATCGACGACAGAACATGAAAACGACATGAATCCCATTCACCAGAAAAAACAGGAAGCAAGTTGTAAAATTGAAAATAATTACTTGAAAAAAGAAGAAAATTGGAAAACAAAAAACAGAAATGCAATGAAAGGCACGAACGATTTGAATGATGACGAAATCATTGAAAATATGTATATTAAAGTCGAAAAAACATCTCTGCCGCCAATCGATGAAAACTTGAATGAAAGGGAAGAAGGCATCACAGTTGAAAAAATCGATTTATCAGAAAGCAATGGAAATATTCATGTAATAAATTATGATTGTGCATTCGAAAAGGAGAATGAAATAAATGAAATTCATAATGATTCATTTTTTGAAAGCAAGAATCCAAAGCCTTTTAACGAGGAAATGCTTGAAACATCCCAATGATCACTCCGAACGTTCTTTCGACGCAAACCAATGTCAAAGTTGAAAAAGAAAGTAATGAACATGCAAGAGGGACAAAGAAAGTATTTTCAATCAAAGGTGATACTGGCAAAGTGTTGAAAAGAAAAGGGAAGTACGTTACAGCGTACCTAAATATACAACTGATTTATAACAGGCCGCTTCGAAAGAAAAAAAATCTTATTTTGTGCAATGGTGGAATTTTCTCGGCAGTCTGGATTGGTCAAAGATTGGTGCAACTCAAAAATACTTGTCCATTTGATACCGTGACCGAGCTTTTATCGATGGCGTACGCAGACAACAATTTGTACAAAAGCGAAATCGATAAACTGAAAGATGTCAATTTGACAATAAGGTTGATACAAAAATATGCTAATGATGGGCCAAGCAAAGAAGTATACAATGAGAGAGCATTGATTCTTGATAGTTTTTTCCAAGAGGTTGATAGTTTTGGATTGTAAAACTAACGTTGGTACGTTTGCAGCGAAGATATTACATGAAATCCCAAGTTCTGTAAAAATGTCAACTTGCAAAAATTGCATCACAACACTGCTTCCACAACCAACTATAGAAATTGATCCAAAATTTGTTCATGAATACGGCTTCACAGATGGCTTGGTTCAATTCCTGGCACATCATTTCAAAGAAAAACAGCTGCAGTGTTCTACTTGCAAAAACTTGAAAAACACGACTTTTACTTCCGGAATTCATATTTTACTTGATATTGAATACTGTCTGAGCAAATATTGGCAAATTTTTGATAACAAACCGAAACTGAAGCCATTGGAATTATCAGACATCGCGACAGAAATAAAAATACATGAGAAAACATACACATTGAGTGGAGCTATTGAATGCGTGTATCCGACGTTTCCTTCTACAATTGCGCATTACATAGCGCACTGTCGTAGAGTCACTGGAACTTGGCAAACCCATAATGACTTGTGCAAAACCTCAAGCATCATCAAAAAAAGTAAAACGTTGAAACCACATATCGTTTTTTATACTCAAATTTCATAATTCATAAAACGCAGCTTCTATTACTGACAGTAATGGGCAACGATTCCATTTTGCTCATATTCACGTCATTGATAAACTATCTAAAATTTGTTGCAGAACCGTCAAAATGTATAAGCAGATATATTTTACCTAAACTTTTGAGGATTATAATCGCAAGTTATTTATTACACAGTTTTTTACACCTGGATTACAGAAAAAACCTGTGATCGATACTTTTGATGGAATCCTAGATAAAAGTTAAAATATATCTTCTTACAAATTTTAATGGTTCTGTGACCAAATTTGGATAATTTATTATTGAAGTGAAAATGAGCATAATGAAATCGGTGCCCATTTCTGATCATGATTGATTGAACGCTTTTCTGTGTCATGCTCTGAAAAACAATGAAAAAAACGACCCGAAGAAAATAATGACTAAATCAAAAACTACGTAATAAACATGAAAAATGTTCCAAAATTTGAAATGACGTAAGGATTACCTATCACATCAATTTTGCAAACGTAATAAACTTTAGGAATGATATTTTTACTAGCGTATATCGTATGGAGAAGCCCAATTCCCATTCAACAGCAAAATAATAATGGAGTAAATCGAATATACTCATCGTAAGTAGTTATAAGTTTAACTTAAAAATAAATCATTTCTATTCAAATTTTCTGCTAAATAAGTTTTACTATTAGTTTTCAATTGTAAGTTAACCACGTTACTGAAATATTTATACTTAAATGTTGTGTAATATCCTACATGTTTTTTAGGATATTCTTTGGAATTTAAAATGAAGATTAGAAATATTACGTGTGAGAAAAGTCGGAATATGTTTCACACGATATTAAGTTTACTGATAGCTCCTCCATTTTTCGAGTTGCTAGTGAACTTCGGTCGGCAGGAATCGGAAACCAAGCGAGTGGGATTTCAATTTTAACTACGATGTGAAGCGCGTTTTTGCAAGCTGGGGAGAAACTGAAAAGACGGTTTTTCTCACAGAGCTTCCTGAGTTTCTCCTTCCCAAGATCGGCTCGAACCGAGGGTTTAAAAGGATGAACTCGGTGTTCAGTCGAAGAAGGGTTTCAAATCTCGAGAGGTTTTCAGTTCTCAGTTATCAGAAAATTTATCGGTTTTCGGTTTGTTTTCAGTTTTCGGTTTACAGAAAGTTTATCAGTTTTCGGTTTGTTTTAAGTTTTCAGTTTACAGAAAATTTATCGGTTTTCGAGAAGTTCGGTTTTTGGTTTTCATTTTTGGGTTTCTGAGAATCCTCGGAGAATCATCTTAGAAAAGTTATCCCGCTCGGTTGGGTTTCAACCGAAAGGATCCACCCTGCGAACCCAGATAACATTGGTGAATTCACCAAAAATTCACCTCGTGAATTCACTTAAATGAAGGCACGGTGAATTCCCCGAGCGTTCACAAGCCTACACCGAGTCGCCTGCGATCCGTCCGCGATGAATTTTTCGTGAAGGCTGTATTGCGCATGCTCGGCTCGAGCAGCCTGCACCCCCCTTTTTATTCAACATATGACATATGTTGTTTTCGTGTGATTCATGTCAAGTGTTCAGCTCGTGAAAATTGAACACAATATTAAAGTCTGAATTCTGCAGAATTTTGCCGGTTTATTTTATTTGACGGGTTTATTTTGTCGGGTACTATTTATTTGGATCTGTCACCCGCGGTATTGAAAAGTTTGGAGACTGTTAATAAGAACAACTTGTTGGTGTCAACACGTGTTTACAAATTCTATTGGTAAGTGAAAGTATGTGAAATTTATAAATTAGATCATATCAGGTATTTGGAGTTAAAATCCCTCGCATAATCAGTATAAAATTGTTTATTATTATTTTTTAAATAAAAAAAAACTTAAGGGACCTACCCAAGTTATTTTGATTTTTATGAAGAAGGGCCAAATTTTTATAAAGATTCGAAATTTTTTATAAGAATTCCGTTTTTTTAAAAACGACCTTTGTAACGTGACAAATTTCGCCGATTCCCCAAATTCATTATTCCGAATTAATTTGGCGAAATTTCACGAAACCTTCGCCACCGTTCCGGGAAAATGAAAATAGAAATAAATCAATTATAATTGAATAACGGAAATTCCTAAATAATTACTCCTTCACCATGTCCTAAAAATATACTTACACAGGATCGCCACCTCATTTTTATTGATAAGTTATGAGGAACCTTGAGGATTAAATAATAAAGTCTCGTTAAAAAGAAAATAATAAAATGAAAAAAAATCAGATAAAAAAAAAGTTACCCGAAACGATTGAAACGGAATTCAAATAACCCAAAACTCAGCGCGATAAAAACACACAACTATCTCAAAATAGAAAATTCGATTCCAGATAAGTGGATTGCTTATGGAAAAATGATTACTCGTAATTTTACAAAGTTGGTCCATTATTTATTAATCATTCCCTTATTCGAATACATAGTTCAACAAAAATCCGATCATAATAATTCTGAGAACGACCGGAAGCAAATAAAAAAAATCAATTCCAAAACCATAAATTCGAAATAACATCATTCCAAATAATTCCCAATATTTATACTCAAATTCCTGCCTAATTCCACCTTGAATCGGAAATAATTTAACCCCAATTACTCATCTATAATAAAAAAATCAATATTCTCAATCGATTCGCATATTTTCCCTTATAATCTAACTCTCCGGAAAACCGGGAGAAAATCTCCAAAACCAATATCCAAATCCCAATTCCCACGAAAAAGAAAAATCCCATTTACAATACGCAATACATTCAACATCCAATTCCCAAGAAAACCTCACAGCACACAATAAAACAAAATACGATGGAATATTTAACCATGGTCAGATACATAATTTCCCAGAATATGAATTCCGGAATTCCCGACCGATTCTATCATGCAACGGGCCGGAATGTCGCGTCTGATATTATAAATCGAAATCCTAATTCGGAAAGGTCACTCACTCCTCAAAACAACCGATCAAAATGGCGATTCTACGGCATTTGCCTTAAGTGTAGAATATGGCCACGGTCTCCCGAATAAAACCCGATAATTCAGACCTATCGAATCGATCAAGGAATCCCGAATATTCAATCAGGCTCGAGAAAATCCGCCGAACCCACGCGACGGCATCTTCCCGACAAAGAAACCCAAGACCGGAATATTCGGAATTTCTCCCTTACCGTCCAAGAAAAATCCCTTTATACCGAATACATCAAATCTTTCCCCTACCGTTAAAGAAAAATTCGCGTACCGAATTCCTCACCACCCTGCCGGAAATTATCCTCTAACACGAAAATTAAAAATCCCACCTTCCCCCGAACACAAGAATCCTCAAAAACCACATACTTCCGAACCCGGAATTCTCCCGCATATTAAATAAACCAAAACCTAACCCATTTTCCCGACGCTCGCTCACCCGTGACCCGCCAAGGAAATCTCTCTACTCCATCCCGATAAACCCGCACATTTCCGTAACCGAAATCACACTCCCGATCATTCGCTCATTCATACATAAATCTATCCGAATTAATATTTCCTCATTCCGGTATGGCGAATCGGAATATAAATTCAATATCCAAAAACCTCGCAAAACTCTCCGCACCTGGAGTCAGCGTCAAGGCGTCCCAGCGTGGCTCCGCGGCGTCACTTTTCTGGAACTCCAGCAACACGTCCGCTTAGCACAACGGGCTTTCCAAGAAGAAGGAAATTGGAACTCCTCCATTTCCACGAACCCCTTTTCCGGTAGTATATGGTGGGGATTCCCAGCTAATCAGCAAAAACCCCATTTCGAAATTTGGCAGGCCGGCAACGTAGACCCTGCTCATTTCCGAAAGGCTTAAGCGTCCTCGCCAAGGTATTGGAGACAAGGAGAGCCCCGGTATATAGAGAACAGCGGTATTGGTCGGTGACGAATTGCCATGCCTTGGGAATCCGACGTCGAAGTCGAGTCGACAACCACCAGGAAAATTAGGTTTCAACCAACATCGTATCCAGTGACGACGCCCGGAATGAAATCCCTTGCTAAACTACCTCTTCCGACAATCCCAAGTACAGCTAAAAAATTTCCTACTTCTCAAAACATCCCTCTCTCTCGCAAAATGAGCCCATACCGGAATGTTCTCGTAATAATAAATATAATATGACAACATATCAATGAATCATAATATAATCCATCAATTGATAAATCCACTGAATATAAAATGATACTTCCTCGTATCATTATTCACACACATTCACTCCAACGAAAAATCTCACGAACAATTCCAAATACATAAAATCCAATCGCCTCAAATCAATAAAATAAATAAATATATATAAAAAATCAGAACAAGTTCTAACGGTGAAATTTTTCACCGTTTCATCATAAACGGAATAAGGGGGGGTAATTGCACCAGTCCCTCCCTCATTAAATCTCACTACTCATTCATCCACATTCATTCTGGAATAAAACCCATAGACTCATATGATACAATACTTATTTATTAATGGGAACATCTTTCTCTCCAAATACAAACCCTATACCTAATTCCTAATTCTATATGAGATCATTTCTCCCTTCCAAAACTGAAATCCCCAGCCCCAGGGCAAGTCGAAATTGTTCAATCGAATCCCGGAAGTTCGAAAGAGACAAAAAAAAATCATCATCTTCTTTTGACAACATAACGCACCTCTTTATTCCGTAATAACATAAAACTAAAAAAAACGACATCCTTAGTACCTCCTACTTGCTTTTCATTTCCGGAAAAATAAAAGAAAACAAAATCATTGAGGCAAAGAAAAGAAAAAAACTTCTACTTACTTTTCATTTCCGGAAAAATAAAAAAAAAACAAAATTGTTGAAAAAAAAAACTCTCACTTACTTTTATTTCCGGAAAAATAAAAGAGAAAAAAAATAACTTCCACTTACTCTTCATTTCCGGAAACTAAAAGAAAACCAAATCATTGAGAAAAAAAATGAACTCCAACTTATTTTTCGGAAAGAAAAAAAAAACGTCCACAGAAAAAAAATTTAGGCAAATTCAAAGTCTATCTACAGCGCCTGGTACGCTATAAAATTCCGGTGCGAGGACGAGCAACAGGGGCACTGGCCCACCGTAACCCCCATAATCCCGCACCAATAACAGAAGGGGGCTTCGTACCGAGCCCCTGGTGCCACACATTCTCAGTACTTGTTCCCCCTTCCCTTACATCGAAAACACCCGTCAACGAAAATGAAAATTCACACAAGGAGAGTTCTTTTCTCCCCTCCATTCGGTCTGGGTCCCTTGTTCCGTTCTCCTCCATGGTGCCTTCCTACTCCTTTTCTCAAAGTTCTTCGGGAGAGTCCAGGACCTCCCGTAGACGAAATCCCCTGACTGCAGTTCCCGGTCCGTAACAACATACTCCTCCCCTACAACCCGTCCGGGAATCTCCTCCAGATACCCGCGCCAAATCTGAGTCCTCTATACCTCCGTCAGGAGGAACAAACCCTCGTCGTCCAAGGTCATCCCCGCCTCGTAAAACCTCTCCTCCGACCTCATAGTCATCTTTCCGGAAAATCTATATATAAATGAAATCCTACCTATAAGATTTAATGTCCACCGTGGACACTTTAGAGGTCTTCCCTGTTACCGAATCGGTGAGCAAAGTGTCGTAGGCGATAATACGGACGTTATTTCAAAAGGCCCAACCCAACGAGGGGCGAATTTTCCGGAAAACCGCTTCGCAGATGACGATAGAACCCTATTCCTCGCCCAAACCCTCTCTCCTACCCGGTATCTACTTGGCCGGTGCCTTAAATTATAATAATGGGCCTGACGACTTCCGGCATCGTGTAACTTCAAGGGTATCAACGAGCGTAACTCCTCTATCTTCCTCATTCGTTGAACCCACCCTGTCATCGACTCTTCAACTGCCCCGGTATCCTTTTCTAACCTATTCCTAAGGCCGCCGGAAAACTCGAGTTCGCGACCATAATTGAGAAATGCCGGCGAAAAATCAGTCGCTGAATGCCTTACCGAATTGTGAGCGAACACAAAATCCGGAATATGAACATCCCAGTCTCTATAGTCCTCCTTAATGAATGCCACAACCATCGATTTCAATACCCGATTTACCCTCTCCGTAGGATTAGCCTGTGGATGATAAATCGGAGTAGTGACCTGCTCTATACCGTGGGACTTCACGAACGACGCGATCTCGGAATTCACAAACTCCGTCCCATTATCCGTAATAAATCTCTCCGGAATCCCCCAACGCTTCACTACTAACGCATCCAAACATCTAACAATATTTCTCCCGGTAGCCTTCCTCAACGGAATACACTCGATCCACTTGGTAAATAAATCCTGAACTACTAACAAATATTCATGACCCGCCTTACTTTGGGGTAATGGACCCATGATGTCGGCACAAATAGTGGACCATGGTTTTCCAACTTTCCGGCTTGAAATTATCCCCATTGGCGCCCTCTGCTCCACCTTAGAACTCTGACAAGTCCGGCACCGATTCACAAAATTCACAACATCCCGGAATAAATTCGGCCAATAATACAATCTTGTCAGCCTCTGACAAGTTTTCTCAATACCCTGATGAGCTGCTTTCGGCACATCGTGGTTTTCAGAAATCACCCCGGAACGAAAACTCTTTGGAACTACTAATTTCCATGCATCCAAATCCGGTACAAATTCGTCAATGATCGGTTTTGGAAAATGATGGTACAGCCGATTATCGATCACCTTCCAATTTGGAAATCTCTCCGGAAATCTCTGAACCATCTCTGCTTTTCCGGTATACCACGTGTCAGAAGGGTCACTAAAATCCTCCGGAACTAAACTCGAACACAACTCTGAGGGCTCGGACGCCACTTCTGAAAGCGCCGCCGGAACTCGATACCTAATTGATTGCCTATTAGTGTATTCCAACTCAAATTGCTGCAACGCTATGGCCCAACGAGCCAAACGACCGGTAGGCTCCTTCAATTCCCTCAACCACTTCAAACTACTGCTCTCACAATAAACCGTACACCGATAACTCTCTAGATACGGTCGGAGCTTCTTCACCGCCCAAATCACGGCCAAACACTCCCTTTCTGTCGCGGAATATTTCCGTTCGGCGTCTGTCAAAGTCCGACTTGCATATAAAATAACCTGTTCCTTCCCATCGACAACTTGGCTCAGGACAGCCCCAAGACCAACGGAACCGGCACTCGTGCATAAATTAAACGGAATAGAAAAATCAGGACGAGTCAAAGAAACCGCCGAAACCAAAATCTCCTTGATTTTGGCAAAAGCAACCTCCCTTTCCTTGCCCTAATTCCACTGACCCTTTCCTTTCAGTAACCTGGTCAGGGGTTCTGCCACCGTGGCCAGCTCCGGAATAAAGCGACGGTACCATGAAATCATACCGATCAAACTTCGAACTCCTTTCACATCCCTCGGAGTCGGATATTCCAAAATCGGAGCAACCTTACCGGGATCAATACTCAAACCGGAATTATCAATCAAATACCCCAAATAACGTACCTGAGAACAAGAAAAATGAGACTTCTCACCATTAATTGTGAGATTCGCTTCCCGAAGTCTTTCCAGGACTACTTCCAACCAATACAAATGCTCCTCGAAAGTCGAAGTCACCACAATAATATCATCCAGATAATGAAATACAAATGGAGCTAGATCTGGACCCAAAACCGACTCTAAAAACCTCTGAAACATAGCCGGGGCTCCGGTAAGTCCGAATGTCATCCTGAGAAAATGAAAAAGACCGTTTCCCGGAACTGAAAAAGCCGTAAACTCCTGGCTTCCCTCCGCCAATGGGACCTGAAAATAAGCCTGGCTCAGATCTATCGTGGAACTAAATTTCGCACTCCTCAATCTGTCCAGTATACTATCTATTAGCGGAATAGGATAGGCGTCATGTTTTGAGACGCGATTAACCTCCCGGAAATCAATGCAAAATCGATATTTCCCCGGAACTTTCTCAACCATCACTATAGGGGAAGACCACTCCGATTTTGATTTAGTAATTGATCCCTGTTGGAGCATGGAATCTACCTCCTTACAGATAACCGAGTACATCTTCGGAGACACTCGTCTAGCCTTCTGACGAATAGGAGGATGTCCTCTGACATCTATTTCATGCCCGATCAAGGTCGTAGCCGGAAGTTTACTAGGAAAAGGCGGTATCTCGGAATCCAATAACTCCTCCAATTGAACCCTCTTATTCGAATCTAACTCCACTAAACCCAAACACGACTCCTCCCTTCTCCAAAAAGAAAACTCTTCCCCGGAACATCCGAGAAATTCCATGCCCCCTTGGCACAATCATTCACAATTCCCAATTTTCCTAAGAAATCGAGTCCAACAATGAATGGAATTGGAGAATCCGGAAGACAAAGTACTGGAATCCGGAGGCTTCTACCTCTCAAGCTAATTTCCTCTTCACAACAGGCAACTATCCCACCCGCCGTCTTAGCCTTCACTAGAACCTCTCTTGACGGAAAATTCCTAAATAAACGTGAAAATCCCAAATCACAAAACGTACGAGTCGCCCCGGTATCAACTAAAACCTTCACCGGATTTCCCTGGATATAAACCGTAAAATAAAAAGGCCGACATCTTGATGGATCCTCCACGATACCATTAACAACAAAATCAAAATCCTTATCTTCTTCCGGTACTGCCTCTTTTGCTAATTTATCCGCCTGTTCATTCTCCAAGTCCCCGGAATGACCCTTTACGAATACCCATTCTACCTGTTCGAAGGAATTCAAAGCGGAAAAAAATTCCTCCAAAAGAGACCTATTTTTCACCCCCTTGCCAGAAGCCGTCCTCCAATCCTTCTCCTTCCAAGAATAAATCCATTCAGTCATACTCTTGATAAGAACCTTCGAGTCTGAATGGATTCTAAGGCGTCGAATCTCCGCGGAATGGGCCTGCTTCACTGCCAACAAGGCAGCTCTAATTTCCGCCACATTATTCGTGGCCCTACCTTCCACCGGTAATGACAAATTCAAAGGGTGGTTCTCGCAAAAATACACCCCCACCCCTGCTCGAGGATTCGCTACCACCTTCAAACTACAGGCACCATCTGTCCAAACATCTACGAAATCACCGGAAATCAAATTCCCTCTTTCCAACAATGAACTCCCTTCATCGTACTAGAAAAATGTGGAACTTCCAATCCCTTCCTAGAATCCGGAAGTCCTGTCTCGGTTCGAGGCTTTAATTCGACGACCCCCGACACTCCTCGAAATCCCGTGGGCCATTCTCGTTTTTTGAACATCTCGGGCATTTCACTCGAATAATCCCAGGCTCACCACAACCAAAACAATATAGCCTATGTTCCTTGGAACAATCAAACGAACGATGACCCTCCTCGGAACAGTTCCAACATCGGATCACTCTCGTTCCTCTCTCCGACGCCGGTACTGGCGTCATTTTTACTGGTCCTGTAGCTTCTGACCCCCGACTCGTCCTCAACTTTGCTCCATTCCTCCTCATTTTCCCTGTTCTCACAAAATAAACTTTCTTCGAGCCAACACTACTTCTACCGGACGCCACCGAAGACACCTCATCAAATATCGAAGGTTGATATCAATCGGCAAATATCGAACGAAATCAAAATCGAACCTGAAGTCTGACAATCCTGTCAAACACCATAAAAAAACAATCATAAACCGTAATGATGCGCAATTATCACCACTTCAATAACAACCACAAAAATCAATCCCTGTATCCGCAAATCCTGTCAATCCCACATACCAAAAATCCTCGAATTAACGAGAACAGTTCCTCAATTAATATTTATAATGATAGCGAGACACAGGGCAGAGCATACGCAGTCAGAAAAGATAAAAAAACACACGCAAAATAAAGGAGAATCCCGAAGGAAAACGCACACAATAATACGAACTCCAAAATAATCAATCACTGTGAAACAGGAAATCCATCAATTCCCATCAGGATCATATTTACGCATCAACAAAAAAAATCACCAAGTCATATCCATTGGAAATAAATAAATAACAAGTAAGTACTTTCCACAATTCTGGCGGGATCGCCAAATTTTGAAATGGGATTTTTGCTGATTGGCTGGGAATCCCCACCATATACTACCGGGAAAGGGGTTCGTGGAAATGGAGGAGTTTCAACTTCCTTCTTCTTGGAAAGCCTGTTGTGCTAAGCGGACGTGCTGCTAAAGTTCCAGAAAAGTGACGCCGCGCAGCCACGCTGAGACGCCTCGAAGCCGATTCCGGGTGCGGAGAGTTTTGCGAGGTTTTTGGATATTGAATTTATTTTCTGATTTGCCATACCGGAATGGGAAATTATTAAGTCGGATAGATTTAAGTATGAATGAGCGAATGATCGGGAGTGTAATTTCGGTTACGGAAATGTGCGGGTTTATCGGGATGGAGTAGAGAGATTTCCTTGGCGGGTCACGGGCGAGCGAGCGTCGGGGAAATGGGTTAGGTTTTGGTTTATTTAATATGCGAGAGAATTCCGGGTTCGGAAGTATGTGGTTTTTGAGGATTCTTGTGTTCGGGGGAAGGTGGGATTTTTAATTTTCGTGTTAGAGGATAATTTCCGGCAGGGTGGTGAGGAATTCGGTACGCGAATTTTTCTTTAACGGTAGGGGAAAGATTTGATGTATTCGGTATAAAGGGATTTTTCTTGGACGGTAAGGGAGAAATTCCGAATATTCCGGTCTTGGGTTTCTTTGTCGGGAAGATGCCGTCGCGTGGGTTCGGCGGATTTTCTCGAGCCTGATTGAATATTCGGGATTCCTTGATCGATTCGATAGGTCTGAATTATCGGGTTTTATTCGGGAGACCGTGGCCATATTCTACACTTAAGGCAAATGCCGTAGAATCGCCATTTTGATCGGTTGTTTTGAGGAGTGAGTGACCTTTCCGAATTAGGATTTCGATTTATAATATCAGACGCGACATTCCGGCCCGTTGCATGATAGAATCGGTCGGGAATTCCGGAATTCATATTCTGGGAAATTATGTATCTGACCATGGTTAAATATTCCATCGTATTTTGTTTTATTGTGTGCTGTGAGGTTTTCTTGGGAATTGGATGTTGAATGTATTGCGTATTGTAAATGGGATTTTTCTTTTTCGTGGGAATTGGGATTTGGATATTGGTTTTGGAGATTTTCTCCCGGTTTTCCGGAGAGTTAGATTATAAGGGAAAATATGCGAATCGATTGAGAATATTGATTTTTTTATTATAGATGAGTAATTGGGGTTAAATTATTTCCGATTCAAGGTGGAATTAGGCAGGAATTTGAGTATAAATATTGGGAATTATTTGGAATGATGTTATTTCGAATTTATGGTTTTGGAATTGATTTTTTTTATTTGCTTCCGGTCGTTCTCAGAATTATTATGATCGGATTTTTGTTGAACTATGTATTCGAATAAGGGAATGATTAATAAATAATGGACCAACTTTGTAAAATTACGAGTAATCATTTTTCCATAAGCAATCCACTTATCTGGAATCGAATTTTCTATTTTGAGATAGTTGTGTGTTTTTATCGCGCTGAGTTTTGGGTTATTTGAATTCCGTTTCAATCGTTTCGGGTAACTTTTTTTTTATCTGATTTTTTTTCATTTTATTATTTTCTTTTTAACGAGACTTTATTATTTAATCCTCAAGGTTCCTCATAACTTATCAATAAAAATGAGGTGGCGATCCTGTGTAAGTATATTTTTAGGACATGGTGAAGGAGTAATTATTTAGGAATTTCTGTTATTCAATTATAATTGATTTATTTCCATTTTCATTTTTCCGGAAGGGTGGCAAAGGTTTCGTAAAATTTCGCCAAATTAATTCGGAATAATGGATTTGGAAACTTGGCGGAATTTGTCACGTTACAATTTGGCGATCCTGCAAAGATTGCGGATAGTACTTACTTGTAATTTATTTATTGCCGATGGATATAACTTGGTGGGTCAGGAAAATTAGGTTCTAACTAACATCGTATCCAGTGACGACGCCCGGGATGAAATCCCTTGCTAAACTACCTCTTCCGACGATCCCAAGTACAGCTCACAAATTCCCTACTTCTCAAAACATCCCTCTTTCTCTCAAAATAAGCCCATACCGGAATATTCTCGTAATAATTTATAGAATATGACAACATATCAATGAATCGTGATATAATCCAACAATTAATAGATCCACTGAAAAAAAAATGATACTTCATCGTATCATTATTCACACACATTCACTCCAACGAAAAATCTCACAAACAATTCCAAATACATAAAATCCAATCGCCTCAAATCAAAATACATCGCAATTCACACAATATATACTTAATCTATTCCTTGGCGGTCCCTGGAGTACCCAAAAAGAATTACCTTGAGCCAAATAATAATTAATCAATATTAAACAAAAATAAATAACTTACCTCGCCGTCGAAAACTATTGGCGGAAGGTTTCAGTTAAATCCCCAATCAACCAATCATCAATATTTTCCCCCTCAATTCAATCACATGTAATCCATAATCAGAATGTGGAATTATTCTACAATATCATAACTATATATTCCAAAATAAATAAATTTGCCATATCCCGGAATTGGGAAATTTCCGGAAAATTTCATCCAAATAAATATTCGAAGAAATAATCAAATAGTGGAGAATTAATAGTCATCTCCAAAATATATCAAATAGGAAATAAATAAATATATATAAATAATCAATACAAGTTCTAACGGTGAAATTTTTCACCGTTTCATCATAAACGGAATAGGGGGGGGGGGTGGAAATTGCACCAGTCCTTCCCTCATTAAATCTCACTACTCATTCATCCACATTCAAAGTTTCGTTCTTTGACTCGTCTTGATTTTCCTATTCCGTTTAATTTATGCACGAGTGCCGGTTCCGTTGGTATTGGGGCTGTCCTGAGCCAAGTTGTCGATGGGAAGGAACAGGTTATTTTATATGCAAGTCGGACTTTGACAGACGCCGAACGGAAATATTCCGCGACAGAAAGGGAGTGTTTGGCCGTGATTTGGGCGGTGAAGAAGCTCCGACCGTATTAAGAGGGTTATCGGTGTACGGTTCATTGTGAGAGCAGTAGTTTGAAGTGGTTGAAGGAATTGAAGGTGCCTACCGGTCATTTGGCTCGTTGGGCCATAGCACTGCACAGATAGACTTTGGGTATGCCTAAATTTTTTTTTCTGTGGACGTTTTTTTTTCTTTCCGGGAAATAAGTGGGAGTTCATTTTTTTTCTCAATAATTTGGTTTTCTTTTAGTTTCCGGAAATGAAAAGTACGTAGAAGTTTTTTTCTTTTCTTTGCCTCAATGATTTTGTTTTCTTTTATTTTTCCGGAAATGAAAAGCAAGTAGGAGGTACTAAGGATGTCGTTTTTTTTAGTTTTATGTTATTACGGAATAAAGAGGTGCGTTATGTTGTCAAAAGAAGATGATGATTTTTTTTTGTCTCTTTCGAACTTCCGGGATTCGATTGAACAATTTCGACTTGCCCTGGGGCTGGGGATTTCAGTTTTGGAAGGGAGAAATGATCTCATATAGAATTAGGAATTAGGTATAGGGTTTGTATTTGGAGAGAAAGATGTTCCCATTAATAAATAAGTATTGTATCATATGAGTCTATGGGTTTTATTCCAGAATGAATGTGGATGAATGAGTAGTGAGATTTAATGAGGGAGGGACTGGTGCAATTACCCCCCCTTATTCCGTTTATGATGAAACGGTGAAAAATTTCACCGTTAGAACTTGTTCTGATTTTTTATATATATTTATTTATTTTATTGATTTGAGGCGATTGGATTTTATGTATTTGGAATTGTTCGTGAGATTTTTCGTTGGAGTGAATGTGTGTGAATAATGATACGAGGAAGTATCATTTTATATTCAGTGGATTTATCAATTGATGGATTATATTATGATTCATTGATATGTTGTCATATTATATTTATTATTACGAGAACATTCCGGTATGGGCTCATTTTGCGAGAGAGAGGGATGTTTTGAGAAGTAGGAAATTTTTTAGCTGTACTTGGGATTGTCGGAAGAGGTAGTTTAGCAAGGGATTTCATTCCGGGCGTCGTCACTGGATACGATGTTGGTTGAAACCTAATTTTCCTGGTGGTTGTCGACTCGACTTCGACGTCGGATTCCCAAGGCATGGCAATTCGTCACCGACCAATACCGCTGTTCTCTATATACCGGGGCTCTCCTTGTCTCCAATACCTTGGCGAGGACGCTTAAGCCTTCCGGAAATGAGCAGGGTCTACGTTGCCGGCCTGCCAAATTTCGAAATGGGATTTTTGCTGATTGGCTGGGAATCCCCACCATATACTACCGGAAAAGGGGTTCGTGGAAATGGAGGAGTTCCAACTTCCTTCTAGTGCTGCCAGGTGTACGTATTTATATGTGTTTTACGTATTTTTCGGCTCTGGCCAACGACGTACGTATATTTGTACGTATCTTTTGACTTTGCCAACAACGTAAGTATATTTTTACGTATTGGGCGTTTTGAAAACAAAAAATTTAATCTGAGAGCTTTTATTTCGCGATTTTTCTTTCAATTTGTTTTTATTCAATTTGATTACGATGTTTAAGTTAAGCGCGCGCTGGCGCGCTTCACAAGAATCGCCATCTTGAATTTAAGAAAGACTGCAAGATTGCGTGACGTATGTTGCGTGTATGTTTAGTGTTAAGTGTAATTACATGTGTTTATTTGTGGCAGGACCAGCAGTAAACAAACCAAATTGAAACAAATTTGATATTATGTACCAAATAATACAATAATATAAAGTATATATAAAAATAAAAGTGATAAAAATATAGAAATGTCAAGTGCCGAATCAATTAAATCGGCGGTTGAAACGCCTTCAAAAAAGTAAGATTTACAGAGGAAATCTAACCACAAATCCAACAATTGAAAGCTACGATTGTAACGATTGTAACCTTTTTTCATATTTTCAATTTTACAGACAAGCGTGTGATGATCCTGGAAAACACGAGTTGTTTTTCGGGTCATATAGAGGGGAACCGTGGGTAACTTTCAACCTCGAGATTCGCTCGAGATTAGCGGATTATATAATTTGGGTTTTTCTATTTTTCTGTTATCCCGTGCCACAGCGTTATCACGCGTCGTGACGCCACACTCCGAAGGTTTCTCTCAGTTTCTCTCTCCGCCTTCTCCTCTTACCACGCCGCCCGATAAGTGCCGCACGTACTGGATAAGTGCTAAGGCGGTGAGGGAGGATTCGAATACCGTTGAAATTAGGCGTGAAGGACGGTGGGCGCTATTTTTTTCCGATTTAATCAATGTAGCAAATAAAGTGCTGACCTTATAATTTTTGGGGGAATAGATTCTGGGAAACGCGAATCTATCCCTCCCAAAAAAAAAATAGTATAAAAACTGGACGAAAAAGCCTAGTTTTTGTGAGAAGCTCTCCGGACTTCGAGACCCTTTCTGCTCTCTGGAGCCAAATAAAATCACTTTAAGCTCTTTCGAGCCATTAGAAGTATTTACGCTCTTTAGAGCCATTAAAAAATATTTATAAGCTCTTCCGAGCCCGTTTTTTCGACATCAGCTCTCCAGGAGCCATATCCAGAAATCCAGCTCTCCAAGAGCCATATCAGAAATTCAGCTCTACAGGAGCCACCTTCAAAAATTTCGCTCGTTGGAGCCCAAGAGAAAAAATCGGAAATAAGTAAGTTCGGCAATCGGTGTCAAATAGTCTTTCGCGTTGCCCATAATTACTTTAATTATATTCATACAATATGGATTTTGCAATGTGATTTTATAGATACAATTTTTGGAGTTTTTTCGTACTGAGCCCCAGTGCCCTGGCCCTAGAGAGGGAGATAGCCGGAATTGCTCGCGCCCGGGGTCTACGACTAAATGCCCTAGCTGCCCAGTATAACGCTTGAGGACTGGGGAGCCTGTAGATCAAGTTGCAGTGGGCTCGGGGGAAATTCGCTGCCTGACCCTTCGACGCCCGTGACGACCCCGAGGACGTGGTATACTGGTACCTCTCGTCGGCCTATGGGATTCCGATACATCGGCATCCGGACCGCATCCGGGTGTATTGCCAGCACTGCGGCCGGAACTATACCTGCGGGTGGAACCGACCTCCACACTATTTCAACCACTCCCGGTCCACTCAACCCAAATCCAACGGGGTACTTCCTCGGGCACCCAGCCCTCCGGCGAGGCAAGACCGCGCTAACCCCTCTTTCAATTTCGACGTAGCCGACCCCGGGGATTCGCCACTCGAGAGTTTTCTTTTTCTAGGAGACCCCCGTGTCCCTTCTCCGATCCCGAAATAATCCCCCCCACCACCCCCCACTCCGAATCCGATCCATGAACCACCTTAACTTCCCGCTGCCCTGATTTCACCTCCCCCGTCTATTCCTAAAATTCAGTTTTCCCCTCCAAGCCCTCTAACCCCGCCGCAACCTCGCCCCGTGATCCGGAGCATCCGGAAGCTCAAGGGCAAGTTGCGGATCCGCCCTTACCGCCCCCCAACCGCTTCCCAAAACCTTCCAGCTGACCCCAACCCCCCACAAGCACCCGGCGCTCCGATTAGAGTATGATTACTAATTGTGAAATAGGCGGTATTGATACAAGTGAAGATATATGTATCTAAGTGTATTTTTTAGGATAAACTTGAATAGTCTATTAAACACTGTTTTTCGTTTATTTATTTCCCCACGCACCTCGCTCCTCCACTAGACGGATTTGAGACGGCTCCGTGCTGCGCTCAAGTTAGATTGCCGCAAACTATTCCGGTAGTTCGTGACAAGTGAAAGCAAGCTCCAGTGACAAAACAATGAACAGTGACAAAACAATGAACAATGAACAAAACAATGAAAAAATGAATCCAGGAGTCAAAAGTATAAAAATGATTGGGAAAACAATTTCGTATGGGCAACTACAAGCGTGAAAGGTAAATTTATTTTGGTTACATTTGTGATTTTTTTTATTTTTGAGAACATCTTTTCAATATTTCGAATATATTTTATACAGGGTGCGCCATTTCTTATGTCGGTATTGTAACATTGAATAACTTAAACATTTGACAACCGATTTACTTGACTTCACTTGTTTTGGAAACGTCAATTCAGTACAATTTCAACCATGTATCGCTTCACACCAAAAGAACGTGCTGAAATAGTTACTTTGTACATTGAAAATAGTCGTTCAGTTGTGTTAACTCAACGAGCATATCGTCGAAAATATCTTGGCAAACAGGCACCATCTGACAACACTATTCGTCGTTTGGTGTCGAATTTTTGTGACCACGGGACAGTGAAAGATCGCGAACAACCCGTTCATCAACGACCAAGACGTTCAAATGAACTGATTGAAGCTGTCAGAGAGAGCGTTGCCCAAAACCCAAAAGTTTCATATCGTCACCGCGCTCAGCATCTCGGCATCAGTGGAACCACTCTACGGCGCATTTTGAAAGATGATTTGCATTTGTTTCCGTACAAAATGCAATTAACACAAAGAATATTGCCTACAGATCATCCACGTCGCTTGGAATATGGACAAACAATCGCTCGAATAGTTGATACTGAACCTGATTTTTGGAAGCGAATTTTAATGACCGACGAGGCACATTTCAAACTTTCTGGAGGCGTTAATAAGCAAAATTGCCGCATTTGGGGAACGCAGAATCCACACGAGATCCATGAAACGCCATTGCATGACCAAAAAGTTACTGTTTGGGCCGGCGTTTGCGCCAAAACCATCATTGGTCCTTATTTTTTCAAAGAGAACCAAACGATCGATGGAAACCGATATCGGTGGATGTTGGCTCACTATGTCTGCCCACAAATGCGTGAAAAAGGTCTTGAAGATTACTGGTTTCAACAAGATGGTGCGACCTGCCACACTGCGAATCAAACAATCCAGTTTCTGCAACGAAAATTCCCTGGACGTCTGATGTCAAAAAGAGGCGACATTGAATGGCCACCCAGATCTCCAGATTTGACCCCTCCAGACTTCTTTTTGTGGGGTTATTTGAAAAGTAAAGTGTACGCCAGCAAGCCGCAGACCATTGAAGAGCTTAAGGAAAATATTCGTGCCGAAATCATTGCTATACCACCCGAGATGCTCGAAAAGGTAATGGAAAACGCCGCAAAAAGGGCATATTTTGCTGTGAACAATAAGGGCGGCCACTTGATTGATGTTGTGTTCAAAAACTAGTCTAAATAAATTGTAAAGGACCAAACTAAATAAAAATACCTCATTTACAGAAATCGGTTGTTTTTTTTTCAAGTTATTCAATGTTTACATGCCGACATAAGAAATGGCGCACCCTGTAGTGATATTTAATCAATAGCCTTCATTCATATTTCGCTTTCCTACATACTTCAATTTTTTTTTGGGATTTTTTTAATTAACCTGTATTATTTTGTAAGTCATTTTTGTTTTGTCTTATTTTATTCATCATTTTCTTCACTCAAGTTTCTTAATAAAATTCTGAACCAAATTCGTTACAAGGAAACTGTTTTTTTGTTCCAGGCGAACATTATTTTCACTGCAAGTACTGTGACAAGGAATTAAGTTGCGAAAAAAGTGGAATTACTGCTCTAAAAAATCATGAGAAATACGACAGTCACATCAAAAATTTGAAAAGCATCAAGCAAACACCAAAAATATCTAACCTTTTTAAGAGTGCAACTGACACAAAAACACGTGCAAAAATCATTGAGGCACAAACGGCAATGTTCATAGTGAAAAATGATTTACCAATAAGTGTTAGTGATGATTTAATCTCTTTTATTAAAGAGATTGATTTAGATAAAGCTGTGCAATCTCAGTTGACATGTAATCGTACAAAATGTACTTCGATCATCAAAAACGTGATTGGCAAGCATGAATTGGAGTTGGTGGTTGAAAAACTGAAGTCCCAAAAGTTTGTACTCATAATCGACGAGTCTACCGACATTGGCACTGTAAAACACTTGGCGCTCGTCATTCGGTATCAGCCAGAAACGGGAATTCGCGACAATTTTCTTGCTTTTCTTGAAGTAATTATTTTTTGTTTGATTCGTAGATGCAAAAGCAGTTTTTTTTAATTCCAAAAAACTCCAGAAAAAGCAATAAATACTTTTTTAAGGGGCTTATTGTATTAACAAAAATCCATTCTGACATTCTAAAACATTTTGGATTCCTGCACCCATGCTTAAATTGACAGAAAACTTTTATGAAAGTCAAGGAAATCTCTAAAAAAAATTTTACAACTCTTTCATTCATATACATCATTAGAAATATAAGAATCATGTTCTGAATCGAAAATATTAATATTTTCCATTCTGATAAAACTTTTCGTTTTTCGTTGGTTTTTGTACATATAATAATGAATTTTCATTTTTGTTTATTCTGAAAAAGTTAATTTTTTGAATTTATTATTGTTGAAATACAGAAAATGGCAAACAAAATTCAAATTTTCTTTTTCCTCTTTATTAATTTTTTTTCTGGAAAAACAATAAATTAACCGAAATATATTACTTATCGAATATTTGTATTTTTTGTTTTAGGTCAAAGATTCTACGCATATGGGATTGTATCTGGCTATCGTTGAATTTTTCAAACAATATCAAATCCCATATAAAGATAGTATGGTTGGACTGGCTGCTGATGGAGCTAGTGTCAATTTTGGGCAATACAATTCTGTTGCAAAAAATTCAAGGACGACATTCCAACATTATTTGTAATGAAATGTATATGTCATTCACTTGCCCGGGCCGTATCCTATGCCACCCAAGCCCTGCCTCCTGAAGTTGAATCAATGCTTCCAGATGCATACAATTATTTCAAGAACAGTAGCAATCGAAAAGAAGGATTAGCCTTAATTCAAGAATTACTTGAAATTCCTGTTCTCAAATTAGTCAAGATTTACAAAATTCGATGGTTGTCTTTATCTTCAGCTGCTACCGCCGGCGGAGACACGCGGACCAGGGTTGCGAACGCGGGGTCGCCCGATGGCCGAGCAGCCTCGCGCATCAACTGTTGAAAACGAGGAAACTGATCACTACGCGAAATCTTTTGACGATTACGATTTTGAGGAAAACGAGCTTTTCAAATTCAACTTGGAGATACCATCTGAACATGTCCAAGATGTCGTTCGCTATATAGCAGGATACATCGTCAAAAAATTCAAAGAAGGATGTTCGGTCAAAACTTGCCACGACTGTTTTGAAAGCATCGCAGGGGAACCTGGTTCATCCCGATTAATTGACATTAAGAGTCGGGGCTTTTTGGCCTATCCGTCCGAAGAACTTTTCAGTGTGTGTTTGTTGATCGAACAGATCATTCGATCGAGTAACGATATTTATAAATCAAGTTTTGAAAAAGAAGTTTTGCAGAGAGTGACCTCTTCGAAGAAAAAAAGATTTTTTTCGTCAGAACATTTCGAAGATTCGCAGGAGCATTATTCAGAATTACTAAATTTTGTTGCACAAATGTATTTGGTGATTCGAATGAATCATGAAGAAGAAAAAAATTCGAAAGTGGAAAAATATGTTAGGCATTTAATAAAAAAATCGTTCTCTTCCGCCATCAATAAAAGAAAACTTTTTACCTTGGAAATGTAGTCTTATTTTCTTATAAATTTAATAATTTATTATCTATTCTATATTTCATGTAATACATTATATATTCAATATATGACAAAAATTATATTACATGTAATGTTTTATGAATTTATTTTTATATTCATTTATTTAATTTATATATGTGTATATATATTTATTATGAATTTCATATGGTTTTTTTATGCTCATAAAATATGAATCCTACATTTGTTATGTGACGAAAATGTCATATTTTATTGCCCTTAATTGTGAATATTGTAGGATATTATTGCATAAACTGTTGTTTCACACCAGGTATCATATTAAACATTTTTCTTACACGAATACTCGCACTTTACAGTTTGAATAATGTTTCGCAAAAATTAGAAATTGTTAGGCAACGGAATATTATGATGTTGCGCACTTGACATGCATAGGGCCCGCAGTGCGTTCATACGGCACTGGACCCTTATGACGTCACCATCATCGACGAAACCTTTTACATTGCCTCTTATGGAGAAAGAGCAGTCCATGTACTATATGGTCTAAGCCTCAGTCTTACATCAGATCTGACGTCAGATAAAATTTCATTTTCAGTAGGGATAAACGGCAGAATTTCAGCAAGGTCAATATTTATAAGTTTACTGTTTATCAGAATGAAGTAATAATTCAATCGTTTGAAAACTTGAATATTAAAAATCGTAAGATGTTTTAGAAATTCTTAATGGCTATAATTTATCCGGAAGTATCTTGTAGGCTCAAGATTCTCAGAATTTTGTTAAAAATGTAAGATGCATTTTAAAATGAATAAGTTATACTCTTCTATGTGACTCCTACATTTTTCTTTGAAATTTCGAAAATTTGCAGATTATTACCAACATTCTCGTAAATTCTGTGGGATGGGAAAAAAATCATTGAAATTTTAATTTAAAAAATTGTAATGTTTGAAAATTCTGCATATTTTCCAATGTTCCAATAAGTTGCTATAATTTTTTGAAATTACGCATACTTGAATAATAATCAAAAATTTCCAAAAACTTATCAATTTTTACAATTCCCTGGTGGGCCATTTTCAAATACATAAAAGAATGGTCAGCTACGTTCGGGAATAATATCAAAAATGTTTTTGGAAGATAATTGATGTAAAATTTCGACACCTCACACAAAATCACAATAAATAATTGTGATTTATTTTAATAATTGTAAGATTCTTAAGAGTTATCGACACGTTCGAAAAAAAATAAAAATCCCATGAGATTTTGATAAATTTCCATAAACTTAGTTAAATTCTAAGAATTGCCGAAAATCATTTTAATTTCGTCAAACTTGGATAAATTCTGGAAATTTCCGAAAATTATAGAATTTGGGATATAATGTAGATAATGAGAATGTTCCGGCATTTTCATGAATTTTTCAAAATTTTCGGAGTTTGCGAAAATGTGAAAAAATACTTGCAATTCTAAATTAGTTTCAGAATTTGCGAAACTAACATAAATTTCGGGAAATTCGAACGAGAACTGTAGAAAATTGACTAATTTTTGAAAATTCCCGGAATATTCAAGAAATTTGAGAATTTCCGAAATTCTTGGAATCTCCGATGATTAAAGATAATTAATATGATATTTTTTCGAAATCATTTTCTCTACAAAACCGCAATGATTTGCAAAAATTTTCGATTCGCGCATGACGATTTCTCCGTCTGTTTATTTTCTCCGTCGTTTCCCGGATTGTTGAAAATTGATTTTTTTCAACAGCCTTTTTGGACGCTCATTTGTCGGCCAAATTTAAAAAATTAGTGGATCTGTCGAATCGACAAAGACGTAGGCGACGAATAGCTGAAATTAATCGACGACGATGGGGAGATGCACAAGCCTACTCCGACAGCGACACAGAAGATGAGTCGAGGAGTGGATCGTCAAACGATGAAATAAGAATAGTCCACGACCTTGAACCAGAACCAGTCAACGCTGTTCCTCCAAATCCTGTCCCTGAGAACGACTTTCAGAATGCCGAATTTGGAGAAGAAATAGGGAATGAAGCAGAAGTAATCGAAGGAAGAAATCATCAAGGAGGTGATGCTGATGAATAAAAGTTATCGACGACAATCACGTTTTAAATGGCAATTTGGGCGAAGAAAACGAAATTCTGAATGGTGCGGTCGACGTTGAAGATATTAGTAAAAGGAGTTTGAAAAATGCTTTCTTGACGGCGAACCTCAAGCATACTCAGATGAAGTGCATGCTACAAACACTACGCGGTTACCCATTCAACCATCGATTTCTCCCTAAAGATTCGAGGACTTTGATGAAAACCCCATCAGTAGTTGTGCGCGATATCATTCAACGTAAGGCTGGTGGAGCATATTTGCATTTCGGTCTTGAAGAACTTCTCATTACACGTTTGGCGCGCATACCTACTGAGCAACTGCCGGAATCGATTGAAATGGATTTCAGTACAGACGGCGGACAGTTGTACAAAGTAGGACACACGAATATTAATTTCTCGAGTTTCCCAAAACTTGGCACATCGTGCAATTTAAAACTAATTTTTGAATTTTATTTCTAGTAATTATGGTAAATTATTCAATTTCCAAAATTACAAAAATAACAGAAATTCCTGAAATTTTTCGAAATTTTAAGTGCAACCTATATTTACTTGCTGTTGCAAAATTTCAATTTGATGAATTACATGACCATAGTAATTCTGATTTTTATAAAAAAGGGCCAAATTTTTATAAAAATTCGAAATTTTTTATAAGAATTCCGTTTTTTATAAAAACGACCTTATAAAATTTTTATAAAAAACAATTTTTTTATAAAGTGACCTTATAAAAACTTTATGAAAAAATTTTTTTTTCATAAAAATGAGAGAATTTCATAAAAAATTTGAATTTTTTATGAAAAAATATTTTAGTCTTGTACTTTCTTATAAAATTTGATTTTTTTATAAAAAAAATTTTCCAATTTTTATATAAAATGACAGAAATCGATTTGGTAGCTTTTTTTTGATTCGTAAAATATTTTTAATAAAAAACAAACATTTTATGAAAAAAATTTATAAACAAAAATTTTAGAAAAAAAACTTTTTTTTCTATTTTTATAAGGTCGCTTTATAAAAAAAGTTTTTTTTATAAAAATTTTATAAGGTTTTAATAAGAATCAAAATCACTAGGGGAGACATAAATTTAATGCACATGTTAATTTTTAATATTTGTGAATTTTCACAATTTGGCAAAATAGAAGTAAGTTTAGAAAAACTGTCTTAAACCCTTTTTCAGTCAACTAACATGGATAAACAAGAAGAAAAATCTGTCCATAAAAAAAAGATCTTCTCGACCAAAAGCGGCCGGGAGTGAAACCAAAAAAGCGGCTGGCTGAGCTGTCTTCCAGCGAAGAAGGCGTTACTCAACCCAAAACGGCTAAGCTCAGGAATACAGCGGCGGTCTTGGAGCAATTCGGAGGGCTCCAAGGGCTTGTAAAAACGTTAGAAGCAGCAAAAAAAGTGGTTGAGAAAGGGTCGCCTCCGGCGACAGCGTCACTCCAGAAACCGGGCGCTGTTTTTTCAGTTCCATCGACCGTAAAAAAGTATATGGGTATAGAATTAGTATAAGATTTTTACAGATCCCTACAAAGTAGAGTGTCTTCTGGGACAACGCAGACGTAACCAAAGAACTCGTTGCTCTTGCCATCTATAATTGTATTTTCATTATCAATATATTTCAGGCAAACTCCTATTGCGAAGATGCCGGCGCCTCAACCGCAAAGCCAGCCAAAAAAACTGACTCTTAAAACGCCGTCAGCAGTGTTGCAGACATTGGAAAGACGAATAAAGTATGCATCCTAATTCTAATAAGAATAAAAAATAACTCGTCGCTCTTGCATTTACAATTGTATTTTGATTATCAATATATTTTAGGGATGTTCCGAAGCCTCCAAGCCCGCCAACAACGCAGGTTGATCTAAAATCATTGGAAGAAAGGGTCAAGTATGCATCTTACTCATAATAAGAACTGTCTATGGACGGTGTCAATTTTATTACTATACTAGGCGTCCAACGCGCTGCAGATATAATTATCGAACTGGGAAATGTTTACAGAAACGTGGAAAGTCAAAATGAACGAATTCTCCTGACATTGGGTTCTATTCTCGAGGAAATGGTTCGTCTGCGAGAGAATCTCGCAAAACCAAGCGAGAAGCATTTTGATGAGACACTGTGTGAGGGAGTTGTTGGATACCCAATTGAATCCATGACTGATTTTGAGAAGATGGAGGAGTCTGAGATGGCGACGAAGCGTCACGAACTCGTAAGTGACGATGAATGCAAAAACATGATTGTACATAAAAATTTCACTTACTTAGATCTACTGTAGAACGTATACATTTAGCTATTCAGAACATTAGAAGATTACTATTAGATGATTACATATTAAAGCTATGAAAATCATTGAAAATCTCGAAACAGATTGGAAAACATTGAAAATCTTGATAATTGCGTTGAAAATGGTAATTTCAAAATTTTCATGAAAATGATCATTAAATCATAATTTCGAATTGAATTTTCAAATTATTAGAAATCACTGCTTGTGATTTCAAGTCTTGATAATGGCACGTTTGGAAATCAAACTTAGTCTAAGTTATTCTTAATCATTTCAGTACAACTACTTCCGATCTCTCAAATCAGGAACGATAAGAGAGTTTTCCTTTACCATGGTGCGCGAAGCCATGGCAGAAAAATTTGTGAACGAATTTACGTGGACCGGAACGGGGGGATCAAGAAAGTTCAGCGACACGAAGCTTGTGAAAGTGATTTTTGGTAACTATTGTTTCTGAAAATGATTGTAACGATATAATCCATTTGGTATTAACTAAAGTTTTTCTTGTTTTATGGACAGATACATTAAATGACACAAAAATGTTTAAATGCAAGGATGACGATAAAAAACGCATTTTCTCAGAGCATATGATGGCCGTGCTGAAAGCCGTTAAACAGCATTATAGAAAAAAACGAACAAGGTAAATAACATCATACATAATAATTATTTTTCTCCCTAAATGTATTACAACTTCATGTGTATTTTTAATTGCAGGACAAATCGAAAGAAGAGGAAGAGTCCGTTGAGGAAGAGGAAGAGGAAGAGGAAGAGGAAGAGCAAGAGGAAGAAGAGGAACAGGAAGAGTTTATTATTTATTGAGTAAATAAATGTGCATTTTGATTTTTATCAACCCTTCAATGATAGTCTTGAATATGATAAAATTCGATTTTCGCGCCATATTTTGTGCGCATGCGCTGTAGTGTACAGCATTGTGCAGGCTTCACCGAGTGAAGGCCCGGTGAATTCACAGGGCGGACGCATTTGAAGGTGCCGTGAATTCACCAAAATTCACCAAATTCTTCCTCGTGAATTCACAGTGAATTCACCAATGTTATCTGGGGAAGTGGATATTTCAACAAAAAGAAAAGGTTTCAAGGAAATCCAGGAGAAAGGGTCAGCCGTAGTGGAATCCCTCAATTCCGTGGATGTTTCAGGAAATTGTAAGAATTGAATCCCTCAATTCCTTGGATGTTTCGGGAAATTGTAAGAAGTAAGTTGTGTTTTATAAATTCGATAAAAAGTTAGAATTCCAATAAACAGGTTTTCGCTAATTCTATTTTATTCGCTAACGAGTTTTCCTAAAGTAAATGAATTGCGTTTTACTTTATATTTTAGAAAATAAGTTATAGAAATAAAGAAGTAAGTTGTGTTTTATCAATTCGATAAAAATTTAGCATTCCAATAAACAGGTTTTCGCTAATTCTATTTTATTCACTAGCGAGTTTTCCTAAAGTAAATAGATAGTGCGTCATCCTATATTATTGAAAATAGGGAATAGAGATGTACCAATCTAGACATAATAAATAAGGTTATATATTGGAAAATGGGGTTGTCTGTGTTCGACTTTATTTGTCCTAAACCTGCTCAATCTTGAAATTATTCGGTTTTAGTGTGTTGCGACGCGACCAAGGTCGAAGTGTCCGAATCAGGTTCATCCGGATTCGTGACAGTTGTAACTGTGCAATAAATAAATTAAGTTTGAAAAATATATTTGTAATTTCGGAGCAACTTTTATTTTTAAAAACATAATTATAATCAATCCTACCCTTTGTAATAGCTAAAATGTCTGCATCACGTGCGCCCTGTGCTGTCATAATTTACCTGCTGATATTTTTAAAAAATATATTGAAAAACAAAATTTTTCAACTTCAATCTTTAGGTAGAAGCGCTAGAAAACTTCTTTAACAAAAACGATATATCGCGTTCAATCGCGCAAACCTTACTAAATAACAAATTCATGCAAAGACAGTAAATAAAAAAAGGCAATTTTTCGCATCTTCATCAATACTAATATAGATAACAAGACTCTATGTGAACATTGAATTGACTCATTTCTTTTCGGTACAATGTTGAATGACGATATTAACTCGCCATTTTTTTAAATGTATAATTAATTTTTGTAACACAGAGAGCTGGTCAAACGACGAAAAGTTGTGAATTAAATCAGTGCCTAATAAGTAACTGAAAAATCAGCGATTCGTCGTTTGTCCAGCATCAGAAAGTAAACTAAACATGATAAATCGCGTTTCAACTTGAAATCCTTAATTAATAACAAGTTTTCTCGAAAACCGTAAGTTAGCAAACGACAATTTTTTGCATATTGATCAAGAATGGGATCAACTATAAGATTCAATCATAAAATTTTAAATTCCAATTTTTCTTCTCTGAAAATCATGTTTTCCCCGTTAATAAACACTTTTTTTTAATTAAATAATTAATTTTTGTAACAAAGAGGGCTGGTCAAACAACGAAAAGTTGTGAATTGGTTAAGTGCCTCGAAAGTAACTGGAAAAACGATTCATTGTTTGTCCAGTATCAGAAAGTAAATTAAACATAATAAATCGCGTTTCAACTTGAAATCCTTGAATAATAACAAATTTGCGCGAAAACTGTAAGTGGCCAAACAGCCATATTTTGCTCAAACCTAGTCAATGTGATTATAGTTATATAGAACTCACTTTAATTATAGTGTTTGAAGATCATTTGTACTCATATTTGTCTGTCCTACCTAATTGGTATGTTTGTATATGGCTGTTGTTCATCTCGTTATGCTTATTGCATATAACTTCTATACATTTCTTATATTTGACTCATGGGCAATCATTTTGTCGCCATGGTCAATCGTTTCTAACTTTGAAAACGAATTTACGAGATTGAGAATGTACTTTTACAGTAGCGTGAACCTAGCACCCGGAAAACTTATTTTTCAAATAATTCGAAAACTAAGGGTGGGCAAACGAAAATATTTTCGGGCAATGATAGTCATAGGATGGTCAATCGATTGCAATAAAAATATCGGCAATTAAACAAAAATGTGGTGCCAGCGTGAAGCTGGCACCCAGGAATTTGTTTTTTAAAAATAAACAAAACAAAAGATGGGCAATCAAAAATTTTTTGTGGGCATTCATAGTCAATCAATGGACAATCGATTAACGTAAAAATATTTTAATTTTTTTAATTTTCTGGTGCCAGCTCCACGCAGGTGCCTCACGCTCAAGTAATTATCTTGCAATATTTTATACCTGTTATAAATATTTTGCTGGTTAAATCAGGTCACTATATTGATTCATCAAATTCAGGCGATAGAGATTCGTCTCTATCCAGCTCTAGTTCCAAGGCATCCTGATTCGATAAACTGTATTATGTACACTGGCACTGAACCGGAGCAAGTACACATTTTGATTTGATTTTATCGGAGAATTGTAAGGTAGTATATAACTTGGAATTTGGTTTTAAGTGACGACTGTAAGCGAACATCTAGCCAGATTAAAAGGGATAACCCGAAGGAAAGGTTTGTCGCCTTCAGCGGGGGAAAATTCTTTCTGGAAAAATAATATTTTTGGAATCTGGGTTCAACTTCGATTATTGAGGGGTCTTCCCACGGATCAACCTTTGACCCTTCAAGATTTAGAAACACGAGTTGAATTTAGAAACATGCGAGCCAGATGAATGGGCTCTCTCTTCTCATTCCATCTCAAGAAATAAAAGCTAGGTGCGGTAAATGCGGGGCGAATCAACGCTATAAACGGGATACCTTCTTAAAACCTATAATAAGTAAGGTCGAATCTGATAAGGACTGGGAAGAGAAAATGACAAAGGGTTTTAACGACATCTTCAAATTTTGTGAGGAAATATTCTTAGATTTCGAGGAGAAGAAAATTAATGAGATTGTGAAAATACTTGTCCCTCCTCCACCAGCTTTGGAACCTTTATTGCCAGAACCAATGAATTGTTAGTTCGAAATAATTGTAAAGAACAAACGATGCATTTATATGAGAGTTATATTCAATAAAAACGCTAAGTAGGCAATTTGAAGTAGCACTTGTATTTGTTTTTTCTTCAACCCTTAAGACGATTTTAAGACCCCAACTTCAGGGTTGCACAGGGCGGAGTCTCCTGTGTCGGTCCTGGCCTGGACGAGTGGATTTCCTCGAGGGAAATTTATTGATATTCAGCGTTGGGTTCTCTTGAGGAGTTCGCTCGTTATATTTTGAACACAAGCATTCTTTTAAAAAACAAAATTTTTGTGGATATTTGTCAATTTCTAACATGGTTGAACACTAAAGTCAATCCATTTTAGAGCACAATAAATTAGTTTTTAAATACATCATCTACTACAGCGATACCTTATTTATTTATGCATTACCTAATGACTTTACCCAAGTTCCATGCAAAGAGTGTATGAGTTAAAACGACTCGCAAGACCTTCTCTTTTTGTCCTTCTTCCTTTCAACTGAATCCCATTCTAAGCATCTCTCTCGCACTACAGTAGGTTGCGAGTCATCTTAAGAGTACTCTTTCAGAAAACGCTTGCTTGTGCTTGCCCCAAAAGTAAGACATTTGAGCCTGATAAACAGTCTGAAAGCAAGGCATCAGATCATGTAAAATGGATCCGAGCCATGTGCAAGCCTAGTCCTAAACAACAGTGACAAGAGGAAAAAAATGCATGGAAAAAAGTAAAATTATGTGCGTTTATATTACAATTATAGCTGATTTAGATTATCGCTTGGAACTTGAGTGTACTGCGATGAATTTTTCATATGTGATTTACAAATCATTTTTAATTACACTTGTCCCGCGATTACCAGCACTGATTGGAGAGTATTGATCTCTTATTGAAGCGACATTCTACTCCGGCATGGCTATGATGAGTAACCACTGGGGACTAATTGAACTGTCCCGGTATAATAAGCATTAAACTTTCAGTCACCAGCCTAATGATGGTCTGAGCAAAATTGAATCAATATGTTTTGTTTTCTCTCTGCCATTTTTTAGACAGCCGTTCAAGTTCCTCTCCACGTGGTCTTCATAATAACGGGACAAGCGCAAATAAAATTCAACATTTTATTGTATTATAATAATTAGCAACCACACATTGAACATTCATGTGGCAATGTTTTCATTGCAGGATATAACGAACATTTCAAAGGGCTGTCAGTAAATTATCAAGACGAGACTATTTCTCATCAAATATTATGCCCAGGTCTACGTGATTTCTTGGTGGATACATGAGCTGATTCAATTTCATACAATGATATTAAAACACGAAATAATTGTAACTTACATCTATTTTTTTTTTGGTAGCTTCCATGAATCATGTTACATTTTTTTAGTGTTTCTGCATTTATATCTTCTTTTGTCACAAATGGTCACAGATTAAATAGTCAAGTACCAGACTTGTTTCTAGTTATGTAACAGTAATATTTACAGGACAGTCAGCAATCTACATTCTCCTGCCTTATATTTACAATTAGATGAGCTGGCCTCCCCTTTGAGGACAGTGACCAAGGATACTGAAAGAAGGATGCCCGACTCGCCACGAAATCTGCTCGAAAAACGGACCGTTCATTGTCAGCTATGTGGGAGGAGTTTCTTCCATTTAACTAACAAGCGCAAGGAAGAGGAGATTATACAGCTAAAGAGAGAGGAAGGCATTGGTTCCTCCCACATCGCTGACCGGATGCTTGCCTCTTTTAATGTGGTGAATCGGGCATCCTCCTTCTAGTATCCTTGACAGTGACATAATTTATAGGAGCTCCTTCTGTATAAATTACACAAGTTCATAAAACGTTGACAGTTCTTCAAGTATCATTACAATTCATTTTCTATGTAGTCTTCAGTACTTTAAAAGCCGTAGCAAGGAAGATACCAACTATTTTTTTTATAAAAAGAAACTGCTTTTGGCATGAAAAATACTAATTTCAACCAATAAACTATCTTGCAATATTTATGTTTTTCTGATGACATACAAGCAACATATAAACTTTAACACACTAGTTAATTAATTTAAATTAATTATAATTGCCATATCATATGCTTCAACATTATATGATAATGGACACATATGCTTAACTTTTGAGTGCATACAGTAAAGAACAATGACTTGATCGTAAAATTCAGTTGGTAGTGTTAACCAGCATCAAAACCAGTATTATGGACCTTTTTGCAATTTTCAATGTTTCCCAGAAAATTTCGATGCGGAATATCAGTGGGAGAGAACAATCAAAGTGGTTTATGAACTGCTCAGCTTTATTCGGTAATGCAGTTGATCAGCTGCAGAGCAATGAGCAATGAGCAAAAGGTATTCATGGGCAGAACAATAGATGTCTGTATGTTGCAAATTTTTGGTCACAGTGTAAATGACAGCAGACTGGTTGTGTAACTGACACTGATCATTCAATGGCATCACTGCAGTATATAAACTTTAAGATTCAGATTTTAAAGCGTGTTTGAATATATGTGCTAATAATTCATTTTCTCATCAATGGAAACTTATATTGCACAGATAGAGAAAAGGGCGTTTCAAAACTTTTTTAGTAAACTGTAGGTATCTTCCTGCTAAATGAATAAGTCATTGCAGTTAGTTGTTAATGTTAGATGCATCCATCAAAAATTTATGAAATAAATAACATTCTGACGAATGAAGATTTTTTAAGATGGGCAATTTGTTTCAAGACAAACATACTAGACTTGACGAGCATTAGATGAGAGTTATGGCAAGAAATTTTCAATCAATAGATTGCTAATCCAGTAGGCACAGCGTGCTTGCAGTCTTCATAACTCTTTATATTGTTCAACAGAATAATAAATTCATGATTATGTTTGGCAAATCACAATAAGGAATAACTGTTTGAGAAGACTTAGAAATAATCAATTGAAGGTCACACTTAGGGACTAGTGAACGGGCTTGTGCTCTGTCAGAAATTTCTTGCCATGAAATCTTGAAATTATATTGACTTGATGAATTAATTAATGATTCTCTTAAAATATTTCTGTTTCTTAAATTTTTAATCCTTAGGGACTAAATCTTACCTTGAGACTAAAAATTAGCATAATAATGCAAGCATAATTGTTTATGGTACAATAGTCATACGCAATAATTAACATTATGATACAGAACATAATAAGATTTTCAAAAATCACCAACAATCCAACATTTTGATGGAAACATCACTGTAAATAAGTTTGTAGATTATATCTAAAATGTTGTTGTACAACAAGTACTAGTGGAAAGTTTGAGCGAAATACAAAAATGACTGCATGTTAAGTACACCAGAACCTGTATCGAATTGGGAAGGTTTTGGACTTGCACATAATTTTAGGTTGTCAAAAAATTGTATTACTTGAGTGTGGAATCGACTCATTGTATTGTTTTTTTTTTTTTTTTACAGTGATGATTTCGATGATTTTTGATTCACAACACATTGTGGAGTGATTGAAATTCATCATTTTCATAGCTAAAATAAATTTGTGATCCTTTTTGATCCTAGAAAAATCGCAAGTTAGAAAATTGTCAACCATTTTTTGATTTTTTTTACTTATTTAGCTATACTGAAAAAAATTCAGTACTAATATGTAAACAGTTAATAGATTGTAAACGATGGATGAAAAAGTAATAAAGCTCCTTTAGCATTAACATTTAGCTGTAATTATTTAAAGAATATTTGTTTACTTATTTAGGTTTTTAACCTAAACTTATTCAGCTGCAATCTAAATAATACTAGTATAAAATATCTCATGCAAAGTCTTATTCTTTCGTCAGAAGCACCCATACTTCTTTCCAATAATTTCCAATCGATATTCTGTCAGTTATCATTGAAAATGCATACAGCATAATAAAATAAGAAATGAACACAGAGAATTCGATTCTTTACAATTAAAAACTCGAGCTAGATCATACAAAAAGATGAATGATCAACTCATTACATACAAAAATTAAATAACGAGCAAAATCATAATTTGCATTATGTTCATCGCATTTTTAAATAGTGTAACATGAAAATCAGGCATTTAACTAATTCATTATTAGTCAATATTGGAACATTTTCACAGGTGACAAAGAGTGTGCGGAGAAATATCAGTATATACGAAAATTAAATAAAAAGAAATTTTAATTTCATGAATGCTGTGTTCAAAATATACCTTGGGTCACTTTAATTTAGTTTTATTGTGCGCATATCTTTGAGAAATTTGGAAACCTTTAAGTTCCAAAGTTCGGCTAAGAGTGGTTTTATATTTTGTAGATATACATATGTATAAATAACTTTAGGTGACACAATCACAAACAAACTGGACGAATAATATGAGAATTTCCCAAATTTAGTTATGATTAATATGAGAGTGATACTTTTCCCACAATAATTTGTTTGTTTGAGTAATTCTTCTCGTGATATTGCTTAAAATTTCTAAGAGAAAATGATAAATTTTCTTTGTACTAATTAATTATGATTATTTATGACAAAATCGCAGTTAGGTGGCTTGCTATAATTTTCCAAATCAACAAATATGAAGTAAATCCTGTTAGAAATTTCTTAGGAAGAAAAACCTGCTTGACTCCCATTTCTGCATAGTGAGTTTTTTTTTTTTTTTTTTGGAAATGGGTGAAGTCTTAATATTTATTTGTAAATAATCACAAAGTACGTTTACAAATAAGCCATTTTCGAGAAATACTTTTTTTTTAAAAAACTTTTTTGTATAGCGGGACATAAATATCGCTTGTGATATCTTGTGATGCTTGTGATCACTTGACATCTGTGACATTGCTCGTCTCGACGCTGCTAACCTAAGATGTAAAAACTGTAATTTTCTTTTTTTTTTTTTAATTTTGGTGAATATACAAGTCAAATATTAAACGAGTTAACATGAGCACTCACTGAAGGTAAGTACCTTTTTTTCACCTATGTTTTTGATTTAATCACTAAAAACAAAAATTCAACTTTACGCCTTTGAATAATAATTTTTTTTTTTTTTTTTGGTTAAAATAAGCTATTTTTTGTAAATAATATTTTTTCAGAACACTTTTTGTATTGCGGGACATAAACGATAGTAATACTTTATTTTGTAAAACAAGTTCTGCAATCATCTGGAATAATAAATAATTACAACGTGAAAAATGGTGGTCCTTCGGATCACAACGAGTTGAAGGCAGTCAAAAGGTTCATGTATCAATAAATCAACATTATTTGTTGGCATTGCGTAATAAGGATGTAGATTTTTTATTGATTTTTTTAATGAGGAAATTGATTTTGTCATTTCAAATTGTATGAAAGTATTGCCGGAAAATCTCTTTTAATTCTTTTAATATCTTTTCTCATTTTTTTTTTGCTATAAAAAGATAAGACTGATACACAAACATAATATATCATAATTATTATGTTTGTATCAATATAATTGTTAGTAAGCATCGATTATCACTACACTCAAAGAAAAATTTACGAGCGCCAAGCAAAACTCCAGCTTGAGCACATACCGATTTGAGCCATGCAAGTTGCCGGCTTGAGAGAAATGAATCCCGAGTTGAGACAACATGGTGCTAAAAATTTGGTTTCTAACTTGACAACTCGCAAGCCTGCTTGGCCTTAGCGGCGTTCTCGAGTTTTTTTAAGTAGTTTGTAACTTGAGAACACCCTTCAACAGTATAAAAAAACGTTGCGAGTATCGAGAAGCATACGGCGGCTTGAGTCAACTCGAATTTTAAGAAAGCAGTCGCTCTGTTTTCTAAAATTTTGTTTCACAAAATTTTACTATCCTGGCTGATACCCATGATAAAAAATTACAATTTTTTTTAATGAAATATGATATTGCGATATTTCAAGATTAAAAGCAAAAGGTTGAGAAAAAAAATGTATAATGATGCAGATTGTTTGAATTTTTTGTGATTTTTGAATCAAAATTTGAAACAATAAAGTCTTTTGTGACTAATTCGGGTGTCAAAGCCATTGATGTAACAGGAGTAATGGGAATTTTAAAAAGGAGCTCCAGCTATAGAAAAATAGGCTTATCAAAGGCGATTCCACAATTTTTCACGTGCAGGTTCCGACATATTTTATTGCAAAAATGTAAACAAGGTCATCAGAGAACACCAATCGTCTCTTGCTCGAGAAAAAATGCAAAATATTATGTGATATAGAGCATGTTTTTTAGAAAATTTATTCAAATAATATAACAAAAACGGGGGCTAATCGTGAAAAAACATTTGGGAGAATTATTCAGGGGGTGATTACCAATCATTCTAGATAAATTTCATGTTTTTGGAATTTTTGAGGTCACACAGTGTTATTTACAATTTTGACTATCAAATCTTACTCCTCATTTTTGAATTTTGATAGAAATTCACAAATTCAAATTACCAAAAAAAAATATATGTGCAGGAAATTTTTACTTCGAAAACCAATATACAATTATTTAAATTTTCAATCATATTTAACATTAGAAAATGCACATGAAGCAATTATGAAATTCTATAGGGTAAAATCCTATATTTCCAGGAAAATTCTTCCACTATTTCGGCATTTTTCATAAAGTAAGTGAAAATCCTGATTATACATATACACATTACATGTACACAAAATAAATGGCAAACAATATTTACAACTCACAATAAACCCGCTTGTTTTATTAATTTCTTCTAATAAATATCTGAGGTGACACTTTTCAATTTTTTTTTCCAAGTATAACGATAAACTGAGATCAACGGAAAAAAAGATTGGCACATTTTTAAAACAATGGCGTTGTTTTCGTTTGGCTGATTCCCAAAAAAACTGACCAACAAAAAGTGGATTTTAGTGAAAATTGATGCCAAAAACGAAATTGTCTAGGTTTTCTGTTAAAAATATAGCACACATTTCTCAAAAAACACATCTTTGAAACTTTTAACACCGGAAACCATATTTTCAAGAAAAAATATTTCCATAAACTTGAAACGACATTTATAAAAATAGAAAATTTTTACTAGAAAAAACTCACTTTTAGAATATATTAGGTTCTCGTGGTAATAGAGAAAAATCAAGGGACGCTATCAGATTGTCGTTTGTTGTTGTTTCCGTGGGACGCTGGGCCCCCTGGGGACGCCATGGCCGCCATGATGGTTTGGTGGGGCCGGTTGCACCAGGCCATGGTCAGTGTTGCCATGTTGTCAGCACGTCTCCCCCCCCCGCCCCGCAGAAGGATCGTCATTTTCTCCTAGATTCATACCTTTCCCCCTAAATTTTGAAGGTAGTGTACATATATATATTATATGTATATAATATATATAATTTTATTGTGTATTATGTATATGTATATATATTGTTGAGGACTGAAAAAACAAAACTAGCAGGAAACTTTAAGATACATGTACAATTATCTCTGAATTGCCATATATACTAAAATTTTTTCAAGAAATAATAAATTCAAAGTTAAGCAGGCCTATTTCATTCCCCTAAATATCCCCTTAAATATTTCTTCCGCCTAAAAAATAAAAAAAGCCTCTAAATTTAAGAGAAAACCCCCTAATCTGGCAACACTAGCCATGGTAGAAATCTACAAGGTATGTTCCGCGCGCAGGTAGGGGCATAGTGGGGGTATTGTCTTACTCTCTCGCACGCGGTCAATCTCACTCACTCTTTGCACCAGCCACACAGTAAAAAAAATCTTGCAGAATTACTAGAGTATAGTAGAGGTGTTACTACATACAGTATAGTCAATGTACTAGAAAGTAGTACGAATTTACCAGAGTGTAGTAAATAAGCAACACCGGATAAAGTAGTTTTACAAGCGTCTAGTAAGTGTACTAAAAATGCGTAAGTGTACACCTTTCAATATAGCAAATAAAACGATCTTCTTCGGAAGGGGTCGAATTAGGAACGCTAGTAAATTTACTACATTGACGTAAGAGTGCTACCAAAGTATTAGAATGGCTGCAGCTGTGGTAAAAGTATCACCAAATCGTATTTATGCAATGAAATCGTCAAAGTGCAAGTTGTACTTAGCGTTCTGTTGCGTCTTTGGCGTCTTGTACCATAGCGTCTTAGACCATTTAGTACATGGACTGCCAGTTGGCCGCCATTTGCCGTGGAAAATAGGAGAAAGGACAATGACGTCACACGACGACGGATCTTCCCGACGTGACAACGACGCCTCCCGATCGTAAAACCAATGTAAACAAATCGAGACAGTTGATGAATGTAAACATCGGCATTACGTTAAATAAAAGTGTCTTTCAAGAAAATTATGAAAAGCCGTATAAAGTTCGCGACAAAGGCACACAATAAAAAATGACAAGTTCCCATTGCTGCTTTATTTGTGGCCAAATCAAAAACGATCGTGAAAATCGAATATCGTATCACAGGTATGTAGTTGTTTGTTACTTGGATATCTAATTCATGAAAACAAAAATCGTATACATGTCTGTAATGTTCTCAATAGCATTCCAAAAGATCGAAAAAATGAGTGGCTAGGTTTCTTTGGTCTATCTGCTGAATCCATTAAAGACAAAGTCGAAAATGCCCGATTTTGCAACAGGCATTTTGTCCCATCTGATTTTTTTGGAAATGGCGAAACACAAAAACGAATTTTGAAAAAAGGCACAATACCGTCGATCCATCACATCGATGAGTGAGTATTATATTTTAAATATTCCAAACAATGTTAAGAATACAATTGTTTTCATTTCTCTTTGATGTACTCATTATGAAGTCAAAAAAATAGAACTGTTTTTCAGCTGATATCGATCCTTCTAGTCTAATTTGTTGAAGCAGCTCAATTTTAATACTGGAATATTTATTTCTACAAAATATATTTTTCTTTTTTTTTAGTACTGCATTAAATGCGAGAATAATTCGCCTGACAAAGTCTGATGGCAACGCTGGATTCAACAAGGAACAGTCCAGTCCAAATGTTCCAGGCATTATTTCAACACAAGGGAAGAAACAGAATCGTGGGAGGGTGTGCTTTTTTTGTCAGGAAAGAACGGGCTCTGGTTTATCATTTTTCACGTACGTGAATGTTTTATTTACAGTTTCAGTGTTTCCTTATGCTTAATGCAAATGCAATAATCAAAACAAGATTTTTTTTTATTTCTTCTATTGCTTATATATAAATTGCATATCAATATACAACATATGAAAACATGGAAGTCAAAATTGGCTAACCCACTTTTTGATAAAGCTTATTTTCTTCGCTGTTTACCTAAGAAACCAGGCTTATTGAAATGTGGGCTAGCCGACTTTGATTTCCAGGTCTTCTATGTATTTTTTTATCAGTAATAAAATACTCACTAGACTTGAATTTTTCTACATACACACGTACTTCAAGAAACAAAAATTCCGATTTTTGTAATGTACAAAAATTGAAATGAAAGTAGACAGTAACAGAAATAATATGACTTAATAAAAAAATAAAAACTTAATGAATTAATTAATTAATTACATCATAACTTTTTTTACCTAATTAATTAATAAAAATGACCTAATAAGAAAAGGTGTATTGAAATTTCTTCCAGTCGATTTCTTATTCTGTCTTTTTGTAGAAATATGCAGGAGAAAAAATTGAATTTTTCTGCCAGTGATAAATGACTTTCCCTGTAATTTTCCTGCCATGGAAATAAAGGTTTCTTCATGTCGAAATTTTTCGTAGCCAATAATTTTGCGAGCCATCGCGTTTTTTTGGTCAGTGACTCATTTGCTGTAGATTGCTCTTTAATTACAATCTTACAAATATCGAAAGTATCGTCGAAAACGTCAAGAACGAAAAATGGTAAAAGTAAAAAAATGAAGGCTCTACATGTTAAACATTCATAATTATGACTTAAAGGCGTTGGTATTTCAAATGAATGTTAGATTTGCAATTTTTAATTATAATTCTACGTTAAAGATTTTTGATTAAGTAATTCATTCCACAGGTTTCCAAACGATGATAGGAGAATGTTATGGATAAAGGCTTGCAACCGTGGCAACTCTGTCCCGGATAATGCACGTTTATGTAGCCAGCATTTTGAAAGGCAACACTTTTGCAAACTTCCAGGCACTGGCGGACGCGTGGTTCTTGAAAAAACAGCAATTCCAACTTTGTTCAAAATCAATGACGAGTATGAATACATTCATAAAAAATTCGTTAGACCTGCCTCAATCTTATTGGGATTTAAATTCATATGGGAATATTCAGAAAATTGTCGAAATAGAAGTCAGGCTATTCAGTTTTAATGTTTTTGAAAATTCAATTTTTTAACATTTTTTTAAATACAATGAAGGGTATTATATGTTTGAAGTGTAAAAACAATTTCGTTTCAAATCCAGTAGGTACCCACGAAATCAGGGTTCTACATTGTATGATACCTTTTTCTCCTATTCTCGAGTGCGCCTGTATTTGTGATGGAAAACCATTTTCTAAACCAAAGAACACACAAAATATTAAACAAACAAATAGAGATGTGTATTTTTGATATCAGTGACATTTTTTTTACTGAAAGTGTATAATTGAAACAGAATTTTTTCTTTTCGTCATTGATATTATTGTTTTATACAGTGCTTTTTTTTACAGAGCCCAAAATGTGTTCATGAATGGAAAAAAGGATGAACCTTCGTCAATGGATGTGGTGATCAAAACAAATGGTATTTATTGTTTTGAGTTACATATGGAAAAATTTGTAACTTCCAACCGAAATTTCATTAGAAAACGTTCTCTTTTCTTTCAGATTCTTTGAATCCAATGGATGACTCCACGCAAACTGGACAGGACAACGAACAGGAATTGGAGGAACAGTCCGTTCTTCGAGCTTCGACCCCTATCAATGACCAGAGCACAGATTCTCCGAAATGTTCATCAGGTACATTTTCTATCTCAGCGCCATAAAAAATCACAAAAATATCAACTTATTTACTATTTTCTTCAACTTTAGGGTTCTTGGAACATTCTTACAACCTAAAATCACCCTCACTGCGATTGAACATGCCCCGTTATCCAGGAGATATTGGGACACCACAAATGTTCAATAAACGAACCGGGAGAAAGAGCTACCAAATTATGCAGTCTGCTCTACAGAAGCAAAGGAAGAAAATAAAGATTTTGGAGGAACGACTACGCCGCAGAAACAAGAGAATTCATAATTTGCAAGAGGCAATGAAGGAAATAAGAAAGAATAATATGCTTAGCGAACATGCGAGCGAACAAGTCACGGTTAGTGTTGAGCTTCTGCTGGGGCAAAGTGGGGCACTGCCATGCTGAAGAAGCTTACTTTTTCTCTGAGTGCATAAGTCTGTTTTTTACTTGTTCCATTTTGGCTCTGAGCTCGTCAATTGCAAGTATTGTGTATAAGAGTACATAGTGCTCTCTAAATCTAGACCGGTGACGTTTACCAGTGTTCATATTTTCTTATACTTTTTTTAAAATATAATCGAGCTGTTATCATTGTATATTAATGATGTTAACTGATGAACAGTCATACGATCGACTTGAATGTCGCTCATACATGATCATACTGAATAAATCGCACATATCCATATCGTCATGGAGTGTTGTAAATCTCATGCCATTTTGTACATTTCATTTATCATTGTGGGATTTAGGCCTTAGATTTTACTTCATACAGAAAATCCTACAACATGATATGAATTATTTCATAAATAACAAGAATTTTTTCTACACTTATCAGGATCAATTCCCAAAAGTTCTCCATCTTTTCAATCAAAGGACGTCGCTGGGGAAACGTCAGAAATACGAAGCCGAATTGCGCCAATTCGCCTTGACACTGCAGTTTTATTCTTCCCGTGCCTATAATTATGTAGGAAAACGATTTGGGAATCTTCTGCCTGGTCCCTCTACAATCCGTCAATGGTTGTGTACTTCAGATGCAAGGCCCGGATTCAACCGAGACGTCCTTGAAACGCTGAAGAAAGTAGCAGACGAGTCGAAAGAACCATTGGTTTGTAATATGGTCATTGATCAAATAGCCATAAAAATGCAGACTGAAAGAAAAAATGGTAAGCGTTTCGGTTACGTTGACTGCGGGGTTAACCCGTTCACGGAGAATCCGCTCTTCGAAGAAAGCAACCTCAAGGCCAACCACGCGTTAGTTTTTATGCTCGTCGATTTGAAGGGTACTTTCAAAGTCACTCTTGCCTATTTTTTGATACATACCCTCACTGGACAAGAACACGCCAATTTAGTTAGTATAATGCTGCAGCTACTTGACGAATATGGAATCAAAATTCATTCCTTGACGTACGATGGCGATCGGACGAACAATGCCATGGCCAAAGCATTAGGTGCCGACACTAATATAGAGTCGGAAAAATGTCAGTTGTATTTTCCACACCCAAATGAAAAAAAGGAACATCCAGTGTTTATTTTCCCTGATCCGTCTCATATGATAAAAAATGTTCGTAATGCGTTTGCGGAAACCGGACCTTTTTTTGACACTGACGACCAGATTATCGATTGGAATCATATATTGGCTATTCTTGCTATACAAAATGACGAAGGACTGTATTTGACAAAATTAACTGAGCGACACACCCACATACATGAAAACAAAATGAACGTGCGTTTAGCTGTACAATTTCTCAGCAATTCTGTCAGTGAAGCCTTAAATTTTTTGGGAGACAAAATATTAGACGCACGAAACGGCGAATTAAAAAGTACTGCTGGCACTGCGAAATTCTGCAGAATTTTCAATGACGCATTCGACATTTTGAATTGCCAAAAACGGTATAATAATGAATTCAAACAGCCTTTCAGAATTTCTTTGTGCAACGAAAACAAAGAAAAGTTGAAAAAAAGAGCAGAAGATATTATACACTACATTCGTGGCTTAAGAGATGCTAAAGGGGTACCACTCATAAGTGGACCACGAAAATGCGGTTTCGTAGGATTAATCATTTGCTTGAAAAATATTTTCAAACTTTCTGAGCATCTTCAATCGAATTATGGTTACGAATATTTTCTAACTTATAAAATTTCGCAAGATATGTTGGAGTCATTTTTCTCTGCAATCCGTATAAAAGGAGGCTTTTGTAACAATCCCACTTGTTACCAGTTTCAATACGCAATGCGTCGGCTGACTGTCCACCAGCAAGTTGCCTAATCGGAAAATGGGAATTGTTTACCGAACGATATTCCTTTGCTAACAATTTCAAGTTACAAACGAAAGGCCGCGGAAAATAAATGTACAAACGATTCAATTGAAAACACAGAAAATGATCATCAATACGCCAAAATTTTTGAAGATCAAGATTTCGAAGAAAACGAGTTGTTCAATTTCGATTTTGAGATTCCATCAGAGTATGTGCAGGAAGTAGTTCGATACATCGCAGGGTTTATAGTGAAAAAATTCAAAGAAGGTTGCTCAGTTAAAACGTGCATGAACTGTTTTTCAAGTATCGTCGGAGAGTCTGGTTCATCTCGATTGATTGATACGAAAAATCGTGGCTTTTTGTCATATCCATCGGAAGAAGTCGTCCATTTTTGTTTGCAAATAGAACAAATTATTCGTTCTTCAAACGACATATACAAATCGACTTTCGAGGAAAAAGTTTTAAAACAATTGAGTTCTTCGAAATCGAAGATTTTTTTTTCCTCGGAGCATTTCGATCATTTCCCGGATCATTACTTTGAATTGATTGCATTCATCGGAAGAATGTTTTTAACAATCCGAATGCACCACGAGGAAAAAAAACACTCAAAAATCGCTAAACATGTTAGGCATTTCTACACGAAAATTGTACTTTTCAAACATCAGTAACGCCATGTACGATATTTGAATAAATGACTTGAATTAATACTTTCACGTGGTTTTTTATGAATTTCCCGTTTTTTAAAATAAATTTACATTTAATTTACTGAATACAAAACAAAACTAAAAAATAGCATTGTACAAACTGCGAGTAAAGAGTAGATACTTTTGAAAATATAGAATTTGTTATGTATTTGTTAAATGAATTTTATTAAAAATATACTCGTAGGCGTTCCGAACGAGTTTCAATGCAATTCTGCGTAAAAATTTGAATATTACAACAATTGAACGAGATACTTCTAATGTGGGGTCACACCACATTAAATTACATGTCTGAAAGGCGCAGGGCGTTGAGCGCTTTCATACGGCACTGGTGCGTCGTGTGACGTCACTATCCAGCCACGCCTGATTCCAATGCTTTTACTATGGTATTAGCAGTCCATGTACTAAATGGTCTAAGCATAGCGTATGTTGCTGCATTTTTATCGCGTCTTGCAATGTCTTATGCGAAGTAAATATTATATGTTCTCTTGTTCAATTTGTGATAAATAAAGCAGTTTATATTTAATTCATTTTTATTATGTTGTTGTTGCTTAATCCGATTAATGCCATGCAAACCTAACCTCAAATTTCTTAGTACATTAAATATTTTCTAGTACTTTTACAAATTCCTAGTAATTTTATTAGTTTCAAGTACTTTTACTTGATCCTAGTACTTCTGCTACTCTGTTGTAGAATCACTACAAGTCTGTAATTTTACCCCTTCCAAACGAGGTCGTTTTATTTGCTAGTTGACAACTGGTTAGTTCAACAAGATTTTTTTTACTGTGCAACGCCATATTGGTTGTTTATTTACAAATATCTGTCATTCTCGTCTCCTATGTTCTATGCAATTTTACTTGAAAATTGTGCTACAATGTCTATCTGCCAAATCAAAAATTGTAAAAATCATCCGCGAAAAAAAGGTAAAGAACACATCCAGTATTTTTTATGAATATTTCTGCCTTTATAAACATTATAACAAAAATTTATAACAATTTTCTAAAAATAGCGAATTCTCAAATTTAGAATTTTAGTATTTAATAAGAAACTTCCAAAAACCTTGGGAAGTTAAAATTTGTTTCTTTTATTATTCGGAAAATTGAATTTAATTTTTCAATAATTAAAATTATGGAATTTGAAAAACTTTTTAATAATTTCTAATCTTCCCTAGGGGACGGCCGAATCCCACCGAATACCGCCGAATACCGTAATACGGTTTTCGGTGGTATACGGCGGCATTTGGCGAATTCCACTTGCGAAAATACTTGATTTCGCAAGGAAAAAACCGGGCGGTAGGAAAAACGATGTTTTTTATGAATTTTTGGCAACTATTCTTCCTAAAAATACGCATATTCAATCAAAGAGAGGATTAAACTTTTAATAGTATATTCACTGCAAACAGAAAATTATTGGAAGACACAAATGCCCAAGTGTTATGTATTGAAACATCTACAGGTGTTTCCAATCTTTGAAACCCTCTTACGTTCAGAGAGGGGATTGCCAATGAGACTACGTTATTCAGTAAAATCGAGTCGTTATTTATTGCTTGCAATTGTCGTTCTGTATACGGCATTTATCTTCCGGTGTTTTCAATCAATGCAATTCTTTTAAATGTTCGTGGTGGCTTCTGTGCCGAACAATCCCTCGTAGGACGGTGGAGGACCAGAAATGGCCCCAGGCAGGAGCAATTGGGGAACAGCGGGGACTTCGTCTTCCTCCAGCAGATGGGCCTCGGTCGTGGGAGATGGGTATGACGAGGGAGGTCCGGGGGAGATGGTCTGACGCCTTTCGCCTGTTCGTGCGGGCGGCTCCGAGGGAGGGGAGTCCTGAGTCAGGTCGATTATCACTGGATTTGCGACCCCCTGGTGGCTGTTCCTCTTTCGGCGGGATATTGCTCGCCTGCTGCGACGTATACCCAGGAAGAACTCCAACAGGGTGGTTGGGAGTTCAGGGCTGCAGGTATCGTTGATGATCCTGGGCTGGGGTCGAGGAGGATCGATGGCGGGGCCGGCGATGTTTGGGAATGCTGGGGTGGAGGCCCCCGTATCTAATAGCCAAAGAGCGATACGTTCATCCAAGGTGAGTGGACGTTTCTGCTGGACGATGGTTCCGGAATAAGCCCTCACGGTTCCTGGGGGAAGAATGGGGTTTTCTGAAGACGTGCCAGGCGCACGTACTTCTGTTGAAGTTGTCGGTTCGGGGGCGGTAAGGATCGATTCAGGCCCGACTTCCCTGCGGGTCCTTGGGTTGTGGCGTCCCTTTTTTTTAGCGAAGGTTGGTTCAAGGTCTCTCCTGATGGTCTCTTATTCCCCTTTATTTCTCTTAGTACGTATGGGATCGCGTCCCGAAGGTCAGATGGATAGGTATTGAACCCGGGAATCCACCCGCTGTGATATTCCAATTCCACCCACGCTCCAGGGTGGCCCTTGCGTTCGAAATCCTGGTACCCAGCCCGAACACACAGGCCCAGGCTCCTTGCTTTGGCTCTAGCTTCGTAAAGGTTCCCCGAAAGGGTCGTCACTTGTAGAAGGGAAATAATTTCAATAGAGGCTACGTAAGCCTACTAACTTAAGTGTTATTTCGTGAGGATCGAAAATTCCACAATTTATAACGTCAGGGACCGTTTTAAGATTTAATTAGTATCCAAAAATATCAGGCGTAGCTGCGAAAGCAATGTAGTTATAACAAAGAAATCAAAAATATTGCGAGTTAATATTACAAAGAAATCAAAGTTTTACGAGTTACTACGAAAGCAACGTCGTTATACAGAAATCAAAATATATTACGAGTTGCTGCGAAAGCAACGTATTTATAATAAAGAAATCTAAAATATTGCAAGTTGCTATTACAAGGATATCAAGTTTTACGAGTTGCTACGAAAGCAACGTCGTTATAAAGAAACCAAAATATATTGTGAGTTGCTGCGAAAGCAACGTATTTATAATGAAGAAATCAAAAATATTGCAAGTTACTATTACAAGGAAATCAAAGTTTTACGAGTCGCTACGAAAGCAAATTTCTTACGAAAAGGTCAAAAATAATATCGAAAATTTTACGGGTGGCTACGGAAGCAAGAAAGGTTTGAAGAATATTTTAACTTACTTTTATACTTCGAATTTTTCGGGATCTCGATGATTTCAGAAACCAATTAATGCCGGTGAGTACCGAGAGAAAAATAATTAATACTTGAGAAGGATAACTTGTAATGGGTATCTTTCCCGATTTCCAAAACTGGAACCAATTTGTAACGACCGTACACGATGTATCAAATTCGGACTCAGATTCAGACTGCCTCTAGCTGACAGATCTCCAACTTTTATATCCAAAAAATCCCCACTTAGTTTATGGCAAAAAAAAATTAGAAACTTCTACTTTCCCATTTTCGTTAGGCAATACTAAAAAAAACAAGGTCGATTTCGCTAATTTCCAAATTTTCTAATGGTTACCTCTAATCTAAGAATGCTTTCAGGCTGATTAAAAAAAAATCCATTTCTATACGCGTATTCTGTTTGAAAAAAAATGCAATTCCATTAACCACAATACATGAAACATCCGTCGGCATCCCGAAAAAGAATGGAAAGCGAAGAGATTCACGAAAAACAAAAGTTCTCGGGCGACATGAAGTCTGGCCCCAAAATCTTCTAATACTGTGGCGCAACTAGGCCCGGTTAAAAGCCAATCGAGGCCGAATTCCTAAAATATATATATCGAGAAAACGCATGGCGTTCACGATATATAACACCAAGTAACGGGGGTCCGAGAGTCCACTCTCGGAACTCTCTCGGAAATCTCTCGGAACTCTCTCAAACAATTGTCTGAGATAGTTCCGAGAAACTTGCATATGCATTTCATGGTTTTAAATGTCGCTGATCATGCATCTGAGGTCAAATTTGGTAAATTATGTTGTTTGAACAATTTTTATTAACAAATTATGAAAAAAACAGTAATCACTATGATGCATATGCTTTTTATGGTTTTTCAGGTCGCTGATCATGAATCTAAGGTTGAATTCAGAAAATCATTTTGTTTTATCAATTTTTATTAACAAATTATGAAAACAAAAGTATTCACCAAGATGCACATGCTTTTCACGGTTTTTCAGGTCGCTGATCATGAATCTGAGGTCGAAATTGTAAAAATATTTTGTTAAGACAAAGTGTTTAAACACAATTATTTTGCAATTCCGACCTTAGATTCATGATCAGCAACCTAAAAAACCATGAAAAGCACATGCATCTTAGTAAGTATATTTTCGAAATTGTTGAAAAAAATTTTTTCAACAAAATAATTTTCCAAATTTGACCTCAGATGCATTATCAGTGACCTGAAAAACCATAAAAAGCATATGCATCTTAGTAAATTTTTTTTATAATTTTTTAATACAAATTGTTTAAACAAAATAATTTTCCAAATTTGACCTCAGATTTATGATCAGTGACCTAAAAAACCATGAAAATTGTATGCATCTTAGTAAGTATTTTCTTATAATTTTTCAAGCAAATTGTTTAAACGAAATAATTTTCCAAATTCGACTTCAAATTCATGATCAGCGACCTGAAAAATCATGGAAAGCATATGCATCTTAGTAAGTATTTTTTTTACAATTTTCGAAATGAATTGTTTAGACAAAATAATTTTCCAAATTTGACCTCAGATTCATGATCAGCGACCTAAAAAACTATGAAATGCATGTGCAAGTCACTCGGAACTTTCTCGGACAATTGTCCGAGAGAATTCCGAGAGACTTCCGAGAGAGTTCCAAGAGAGTTCCGAGGGAAATCGCTCGAAACTCTCTCGGAAGTCTCTCGGAGCACCGTCACCAGGGTGATGATTCAGACGCACGGCATTTCAATACTTTTTAGCGTGAGTTGCGTTAGATCAAAGACGCCAACGCTAAAAAGTATTGAAATGCCGTGTGTGTGAATCATCATTTGTGTCTCCAATAATTTTTATGTTTGCAGTGTTTAACATAAAATGGAATCTCCGTAGTAAGTTAGAGAGTTTGGTAATTGTAATGGCTTTTGGATTGCCCTACATGTTGGTTTTGTAAGAGAATTGGATTTTATTCGTTTTTTTTATCGAAATTTTCGAGCGGAATTCGCCTAATTCCGCTGAATACCGTATTACGGAATTCAGCCGTCCACCATGGTTATTATTTTCAAAATATCGGATTCTAGAAATATGACATTTTAGCATTTTATGAAATTGGCAAATTTTGAATTTTGAACTGTATAACTTATAAAAAATGACAGATCGACTCGTTAAAAAAAATTGATGTTATCGAATCTCAGAACCCTACATGTATTTTATTTTTTCACAGCAGCACCGATTTATTAAAAAGAAACTTACGGATTGAATAATTTTACATTTTACTTTGTATTGTTAAAAAAAAAAAATACTCATAATATTCAAAAAGAATAATTGACAATAAAAACCATAGGTTAATTCCTCAGAAAACTGTTTTCATCGATTTGAACAAAGGTTGCCAATGGATTTACATAACGTCAGATACCGATGTTTGAATTCAAGGCGGGAGTTTTGCAATATGGCGTCGGCTGGTGAAATGCGCAGACTGAACCTAAACGCGTCTGCCTTTGGAACATACCTTGTATATTTCTGCCATGCACCAGGCACGCCAGATTTTAACCGAAAAGCCCAAGATAATCGACCTAAGAATAAATATCGATATTCGATTCTTTTCAAGTCGATTAGCATTAGCCTATGACGAATTGCTTTTTTTTTCACTTCCGCATGATTCACATGGATTATTCGGAGCAGAAATAATGAAAGAATCAATGAATCAGCATGAATTGACAAAACGGATTCATTAATTCTCGTCTCAAAAAAAAAATTTTAGATCACAGATAATTTTTCTTTATAATTCTCAAATATTCTACAAATTTCAAAAAATTTTAAGTGGGAACTTCCCACTGGGAAGGTTCATCATTCAGGTTCATTCTTCATTCAGTTTCAGTCTCGTTCGGTTCATTCACAGCAAACAAGAAAATATTGGATGATCAAATCCTCAATTCAAACTCGATGACTTTGAATACTTTCCATATAAGATCAAAGTGCCGACATGAAAAGTATTCAAAGTTATCGAGTTTGAATTGAGGATTTGATCATTCTATACTTTCTCGTTTGCTGTGTTCTTGTTCAGTCTCTTCTTATTTCGATTTTTTAACTGTCGTATTCTTCTTCAAGTCTTCCTTTCTAGAGTTCGGTTCAAAAGTTTTTGTTGCATCAATTTATTATGGACGATTCTCGCTATTTACATGAAAAAGCTAAGCGCATCAAAGTACCTAAATTTAATGAAAATTGGTTACAAGAAAAAGGTGTCGATGAATTTATTACGTCATGCGAGGATACGAGCAAATTTCATTGCATTTGATGCAATGCGTAGTATATTGCAACTGATTTATCTCGAGTTAAGAATCATTGCTCGAGTGATAATCATCAATCAAAAAGAGTCGATTACCTGGTAAGTTTTTAAGAAATCGTACTTTCAAAAAAATTCGCTGACGCGTAAAAAGAAAAAAGTTATGATAATATATAATTTCTAAACATTTCACACTTCAGTTTTGTAAGTTTCAATATACGGAAACCTTAAACATTTTTAACTTATTGTTTTTTATGTCAACCTAAGACTGAGATCTCAAAATATGTTTTATGAAAATTTAACTTATTTTCTGTAAAAATCATAAAAATCTTAGTACCATAATTCCAAGCATACACTGAAAGAAAAGCCTTCGTCAAAGTTAATGTAGCTAAAATGTAGTTGAAACGAATTACGTTTAGTAGACTCGTATACGACTAAAAATTTTTAGTCTTTCAGAAGAAATTTTAGTTCATTTGTTTAAACTTGCGATAAGTTAAAATGAAGAACTTTGTCTTATTAACTAAACTTTCAACTCCGATAGCAAATGATTGACTCGAATTTCGCTCATTCATGTTTGCGACAACAAGATGTATCAATAATTTATACATCTCTACGTATTCTTATCGCAGGGATTTTATTGTCAGACCTACGATGTGTTAAGCCCTCATTACATGGCGAGCGTCGGGCGTCGAGCGAGAGTGAGTGAGAGTGAGCGAGAGCAAGTGAGACAGCGAGAACTTGAGCCCAAGCTCAGCATTGACAGCTGTTGACTGCTGTTGACAGTTAAATATGTAAATAGAAAATATAATAATATGTAAATAGAATCGCGCAAAATATTTGTAGTGTAAAAAAGTGTTTTTGCACGCCAAGGAGTGTATGCTGACATTTTTTGATGAGGGCGTTAAGTTTAAAGGTCTTCGAAAGGCCAGCGTTACCATTGTTATGAAACAGGAAAAAAGCAACGATATGCTATAAGGTAAAAAATAATATTCATATATAAACTGCACAAAATAAATTGTAATCGCACTGTCAGTACTGTCATAAATGCATATTGCATGTATTCATCATATTCGCTAATTTCGCCATATTTTTATTACATTAATATAAGTGAAATAATATAATCATTAGACGCTCCGCTTGTAATTTATTCCGATAATTCGATCAGTTAGTTAGAGTCATTTCTTCTTATAAATGTTTAGGAGAATAAATCAAATGGACATATTTTCTTAAATCTGTTGGCTTTTTATTGAGTGGATATCTGGACAAATCACTGGCAGGGAGAAGAAAAACCCTGGCGATAGTTTTCCTTGCTTGCATTCCTTTCAGATGATTTTTGAATGACTGCTGGCCACCCTGTTGACCCCGTCCAACTTCAAATTTTGATTTAATTCTAATTGTAATGATTTTTCGATTATTCTCATGTGATGAACTTGATAAAATTATTACCTAATAAAATTATTTTTTTTCTCTCTAAGACTAGTTCTACACTGAATGTATTTTTGATTGATTAATTTTCAAACTTTACATCTGAAAATTACAAAATCTTGGACTGGCAATTATGAATGCAGCAAAAATGGCTAGATGATAAAAAAAATAGATTAATTAATAATATATTTAGTATAGAATTTTGCGCAGCGAGATGGAAGAAGTTAATTGCAGTCGAAAATTTTTTCAAGTTGATCACATTAAAGCAAGTCCGAAATCATTCTACTTGAGATTAAATTACATCCAGCTCCGAACTTGAACAGTGACAGTTACAGTTATTTAAAAATCCTCTGAAAAAGACGCAAGCAAAGGAAGATTTCGGCATTTATCTGCCTTAGTTTCCCTTTTTCCTGCCAGGAATTTTTTTTGAATATCTACTTCTAATACAGAAAAGTAGAATGTTCAAATTATTTATAATCTACACAATTTGAATCGCTTTCAGTGTTAAGCCAGATATTTTGCATGGGCACTTTTAGATCTAGCATAAATAGCTTGCTGAAAATTTTAAATCGTCAAAGTAATTTCCCACAGTTCTTGTATGTACAAATGTCAATATTTAGGTTTCACAATAACTAATGACGCTAGATCAATAATTTGGAGTTGTATTAATTATTGCAAATTTCGTTATTCTCTGATTTCCAGTTCACAAAAAAATTTTTGATAAATATTGTACAAAATTTTGGTGAGAAAGAATAAATTTATTTCTGTAAATTTTTTTCTGTTTTATTTTGTTAAATCATGAAAATTATTTTGAGTACCTTGAAATATTAATTTAAACAATCCAGAAGTATGAAAATACAAAGCGGGATTACAACATTTTTCAGTTACGGACTTGTGCTGCATTCAAAACTGATAATCTGAAATTTTTTTATCTAAAACTTCTTTAAAAAAATGAACACTAGAAATTAAATTCAGCTCACTATTTTTTCCCGTTCATGACATGAAAATTCTTTGAAAATCATTGAAATTGAATTGTTCATAATATAAGTGTGGAAGATCAGTTTTAGGATTAAAAAAATTTTACAGTTTGCTTCTTATACTCGATTCAAAATTGAACGTTTAAAATTTTGTCAATATCCAATGCAAGGTTTTAAAAATATGGGTCATACATTGAGTATAGAATTCGTCTTGGCTCGAAATAAGAAAATTATATCAGTTAAGAATTTTTTTCAGTATGTAGTATGAAAACAACTTCAATATCATTACAATTCAAGTACAGTGAAATTAAATTAAAATGTAACCTTTTTAATAAAAAATAAAAATGAAATCTAATGAAAAGTAATATACACACATACAGTTTTACTGTTAACAGCTATCACTTTGTTAACGGCGGAGCTACAGAAAAGGAAGAAAAGCCGAAGAAGAAGAATGTGGGTGTCAAAACTGTTACAGCTCCACCCTGTTCATGGTTTTTTTCATGCCGTTGTTCCTGAATTGCTACTGAATGATTATCAATTTCGAAATTACATGAGAATGTCTGCGGTTCAATTTGAAGAATTATTGGCACTCGTAGGTCCTTACATTGCAAAGAAAGATATTGTTAGAAAATCTATTCCCGCCGCAGAGCGCCTGGCTTTGACATTGAGGTATTATATGTATAACTAACACTAATTCATTAACGAAATTCAAAAAATAGATTTTTATCTTTTCGATTGGAAGTTATGTACTGTTATGTTGAATTTCTCAAAAAAGGGCAACAATTCTAAATTATAATGCCAATAATTGAACAGTAACTGAAAAGTTAAGAATTGTACTTTCTCTTTACTATTGAACTAAATCCTACTACTGGGTGTCCATGGTTGGAGAATTTGCAAAAAATAAAATAGTTCTTAGTACTTTGTTGGGTAAGCATACTAAGGGTGATTAATTAACATAAGTATGAAACTCGTAAAAATTGTTTGTTTTTTGCTGAAAATTCACGCTTTTGCAGGTACCTTGCAACTGGGGATTTGCTCACGTTGATGATGTACCACTATCTCATTGCTGAATCAACTATTTCGGGCATTATCTTTGAAACATGCAAAGCACCCTGGGATGTCTTACAGCCCATTGTCCTTGCACCTGTCACAGAAAGTACATGGAGACAAGTAGCTACGGAATTTGAACGCACATGAAATTTCCCTCACTGCTGTGGTGCAATTGATGGGAAACACGTCGAAATAGATGTAAACATGTTTTTACCTTTATTCAGCGTTACTATATCCTGCTTAAAAGTTCCTTATGAACAATACACATTTGATTGCTAATAATGTTCCACGTTGAGTAAATTTAATTTCCAATGGTGCTGAATAGTTTTAATCATTGAGAAACTTAGAGAAACACTGGTACTTGCAGTAAGCAGTATTGGCGATAGGAACAATTGTTTCGTCTCCAAAGGATGTCAATGATATTTCATAGATTTATTTTAACAGATAAATGATGTTTGAAGTTAAGTGATGATTAAAATATATGGAGTCGTGACGATTTACAAATTTTCGATTCTAACTTATCATTTATGATTCAATGTAGGACATAGAGCCGAAATTTCAGAATAAAGAAATTGAAAATTAGAGGCTATTTCGTAATTGTTGGTTTTCCGTGATTCTATTCGGAATGTCAGAAGTGGAAAGAAAATGCAAAATAAATGTTAAAATACTAACGTTGCATTCATCTTCAACTGTTGTCAAATAACTCAAGATTTTCATGTGAAAGTTTTCAGAACTACCTGGAAATTGTAAGTCATCAAGTATAACAAAAAATGTAGTTTTTAAGAAAATCTGAGTTTGTTCGTTTTAAACTTCAATATATAAATGTGGAAAATACAAATGATAGCTTGCAAGGAAATTATTCAAATTGGAAATATATTGTAATTTTGAACTTTTGAAATAAAAATTCAGGTAATTAGATTTAGATTACCAGTAAAGGTAACAAAATATTAAAAAAAATTCCAAAAGTTGGTCTACCATAATGGGAATAAAAATGTGTGGACATTGTCAGTACATTTTCAAATACACTATTTTATGACATCGATAACATCGAATATTGCAAGTCTTACAATAGCATAAATTTTTCTAATTCTCCGTTACGTAATTCGTGGTTCTACTGACTATTTAACAACTACACGAGCTCATAGAATGTAAATTTTTCAGTGTCCACCAAACGCTGGCTCGCAGTACTACAACTACAAAGGATATCACAGTATCGTTCTACTCGCAGTCTGTGACGCCCAATACATGTTCAGATGTGTTGATATCGGTGCTTATGAAAAACAAGGAGATGCAGGAATTTTTCGGCAAAGTCCAATCGGACGTTACTTGGAAGAAGGATCTATGAACCTACCACCTCCTCAAGAGTTATACGAAGATGGTCCTACGCTGCCCCACGTTCTTGTTGGAGATGAGGTGTTTCCGTTGTCCACGTATATGATGCGACCGTATCCTGGCAGACGTGGATTACAAAGGGAGCAAAAAATTTTCAATTATAGACTATCTCGTGCTCGTCGTATGATTGAAATACTTTCGGGATAATCGTAAGTCAATGGCGTGTCCTGCGTAAGCCCATTGAGTGTAAAACTGAAACTGCGGTCCACATTATCAAAGCAATTGTTTGCCTACATAATTATATAGGCAGGAACAAGTTAGAGCAGGAATTAGAGTTAGAGAGTTTGCTTGATCGCGAGGAAAATGGTTCTTTTCATCCCGGACGTTGGAGAGAATTGTTCAAAGAATCTGCGGTAGGCGACTTGTCAAAACGGCATTTTACTGACTTACGAAATAGTTCTGCTCATGCAAGGCACGTGAGAGATGAGTTCTGTCGATATTTCGACGAAGAAGGCGAGGTTACATGGCAAGCTGCAGCTGTGACCGATGCCATGGATGATTAGAGTGCTTATTGCAGTAATGAAATATATTACGTCACTTATAAAATTGATCATAAGGGGTCAGCAAAATTACAAATGATGATGAAATTATCGTGTATAACTTTTGTGTGAATTCCTACAAATTTATGTGCTCTCTTCCAAGCTTTTGTGACATTTAGTACCAGCGAAAGTAGTGAAGTAATGATTTTTGGCATTGTTAATTTAAAAAAAGAACAAGAATGTAATCAAAATTGCAATTGCTTATTGGGGTCAAAACATAGGAAATAAAAATTCATAAAAATCATACTTAACATATTTATTGAAAAAAAAGCCACCTGCTTAATCATCTTCGTCTGTACTTAGCTCATTTTCTATGAGTGTCAAAAAATTTCGTATCACCAGACGCCTTTTTTTGTTCTTCAATTTTAAGAGCAGTGGTTTCACGTATTCGAAGAACCCGTCGATTGCACTTGGCTCAGGAACGGGTAAGAGAGGTGGCACTGTTGGAGGGCTCTCGATCACTGCAGCAATTCGATTAATTGCAGAGTGTAACGCGGTCGTTCCCTCGTCCTCGGCAATTTTCTTCTTCTTTTTTCGTTTGGTGTCGTGATAACACCTCTTGAAGTTGATGGCGTTGGTTGCGACGGCGTTGCTCGCAAAGGAGATACAGAAGACGACAGTTGCTTAGAATGGGGCAAGCGATTTTCTTTAAGATTTTTGTCTGTCTCCTTCGATGGGCCCGCGTTGCTTAGCTTATTTGCGTTTATAATTGCACACCGGCATGCTGTAAGTAAACCGCATATTTTATTTATTGCACAAAATAGATAGGCACAACGAATATGCCTATACTTTCTTTACATGTTTAAAATGTGGGTGAAGATGAGTAGTTTACAGTTGTCAACTCCTTAAGTAATTAGATATTAAATGTTGGACTTTTTGCAACCTTGCTCACAGTCACTCAACTTTTGCGAAGAAAGTATTTTCCTTACAGAAAACTCGTTTTTCGACTACTACGTACTCCATACATTATTTGTTATACATCATGTAATCCACAATCACGCTTCTATTGCATGAATTACGGTCACGAGCAGTTTATACGAAATTATTTCTACAACGAAATCATTGACTTCTCGAGAAGTGGTAAAAATATTGCGATTTTTCATAGAAATTTCGATTTCCTTCTCAAAAGTAGGAAATATCAGTAGTATCAAATGTACTTGGTATTATCTTCAACGGTCTGCAAAAACATCAGTCTGTTAAAAAACGGCCACTCAGGCTCTCCTGCATATTCAAGGACTAGTGCGGCTTCAGAACTACTAGGGAGCATTTTAAATTTTCACCGGAAAGTGTCCCGAAGGTATTTGAATTTTTTTTTGCACATGTCTGCAGACCATTGCGGAACTGTGATGGGTTACAAAAAGATAATGAAACACCCGATACATAGAGTTTAAAATAATCATAATTATTAGCAATTTCATATTCACACTTTGAAATGTCAAAAATATTGTCAGTAGAATAGGATAGAATATCATAGAATGCCATGGAGCATTTTGGAAGACCCCAGAAGGTTCTAGAGCAGTATGGAAACATGGAGAAAGAGCAACTAGAACAATCTGGAAAAATCCATAGATCCCTATATAAGCAGTGGTAGGATTGCTGAGTTCAGTTTGAGTCGAACCGTGGTAACGCGAAGATCGAGCAACCGAAGTGCGCGTGCAAATGTGAGAGGGAGAGAGATACGGTCGGAGCCGTACTATCGCTATTCTATTCTTCGGTCGGAGCCGTAAGTCGAATTGTGCGCGAGTGAGATAGAAAATTTAAATAGTGCAATAAGAATCCAAAGTGTTGTAGTAAAATAAAGAATTCCAAAGTGTAATTATTTCGTGTCGTCAATTAACCTAACCTGACCCAGTAATAAGAAAAATTACGCTCCAAAAAAGTTTACAACATAATCTAAATTAAATTATGTAAAATGTATAAATAAATATGATGAACAATATTATTTGTAACTATTATTATACCATAATTATATAAATGTGTATGTATATACTTATTAATATGTTGTACTTTATTTAATATTACATTGAAGCAAATAATTAATTCTATGAAGTACTTAATTGCAATGACTAATAACATTGCACATTAACATATGCAATGATAGAACATATTGATGACTCAGTTGCAGTGCAATTGATTCATTTATATGTATATTATACAGGGAGTCCAAAAGTCACGGCCATAAAGTTAATAGATTGGAAATTCTTGAAATTGTAATACGATTGTCCCTTTGCCTTTTTTTACAAAACGTAGTAGAATTTCAGGAATTACCAATCTTACTTTTAGGGCGGTGACTTTGGGACAACCTGTATATTGAACGACATACAATTACGATAAAATTTACATGACATTTTGTTGTTCTTAATATTTTTCCAATGCTAAGAAAAAAACAAATAAAATAAAATGTTTTGTATGTCAATGAACCTTATTTGCAATTGAAAATATGCAAGAGTACAAAATAACATTTTCAATGCATTCACATCTAAAAAAGGTTCTCTGTGACTCAAATTCTGAATGAATTACTTATTAGTCAGTAATGACAGATATCTTAATAATTTTTATGTAGACAGTTACCAAAAAGCATTTTTCATTAAACAATTTTATGACTTGTCAATGCATGAGGAATTATTTTGCATTTGCAGTGAATTTTATGGAACATACATTAAAAAGTGACTGTGCTTCAGTTGACTATTGTGCTTGCAGTGAGCTCATGAAAAATCAGTTTTAAGTAAGAAAGCGCACTAATGAAATATTAAATATTCAAATACTTAATAAAACATTTCATCATGTTGGAGATTGTTTAAAAAATTAACATATTAAAATATTCATATCTGTATGTTTTACAAATATTGATTGTAGCTGAAGAAATATTCTAGTGGTAAATTATTTTTTCAGTTAATTGAATGAAACTCGAATTTGAAATAAAGGATATAATAGTACACAATCATAAAAAGAGAAGAGTTGAAAATGTAGAACTATCAAAATTTCATTATTACACATGTTGATGGAAATTATTTTCAGTGAAAACTAAGACGACACAGAAAAACATACTTCTCAGATTATCGGAAATTTTTTGCCAAGCAGGTCCCGTGTTTTACCCCACGTAACTGGGCCTTCATTGTGAAGTCATAAATGCACGGGTATTTTTCGACTTCATCTATCAGATTGAAAAGGTTGTCGATTTCAGTTTGTGACATCCGAGTTCCTTTTTTTTTGGGTTAGATACTTCTTCCGGAGTTAGAGTTTTTATAATTTCGTCCTCCTCTTCGAGGCTCGTCAATTTTGACGATGGTACCTCTACAAGTTGATTGCGTTCATTTCTGTACAGGCATAGACCATCGGCTGGAATTGATAAATTGAATGAGATCTTAGTAGGATAATGTATTACAAGCTATAAAAAATAAGCAAACAGAAATTGACTATTTTTTTTTAAATGACACAATAGCCATGATTTGTACAATCCCTGTCATTCATAGAAAAATTAAAATACGTATAGTAATTTTACAAAACTAAGTCATTAAACTATACACAACCAGACAATTTTTTTAATGCATACATAATTGCAGCGGAATTCACAAAAACGAATGGGTTGATTACTTGCTATAACGGTAAGTGAAATTTTCACTAATTTTTGTGACAGTGTTTATGCTACCTGTTTATTTTTAACAATTAATTACTTCATCTCAAAATAAACACGTGCCTGTTTGGGGGTGAAAATAACCTGTTTTCTCACTAGTAACGTAAGTTACATACTTCGAACCGAGACATTCTTGGTGGTCGGGAATCTCTTCTTCCGCGAGACATTTGTCGCATACGACACAAAAAAAATGAAAACTCATCATTGATTTGTATTTAGAATTTTACAGCTGTAAATGCACTAGGCAGAACAAAAACAAAAATCATATGCTCCACTTCAACGCTGTTTTACGCGCATCTACGCTCGAGCATGTCACTGGAGCGGCCAGCGGCATGCGCAGATGTTACTACGCATAAACGCTCGACGCCAACGCTCAACGCCCGACGCTCGACGCTCACCATGTAATCGCACCTTTATTCATTTTACAAACTAAGTCGAATCGTGTGTTAGCTAGAGAATCAGACAATAACGTAGCTTTATGCCGACGCATCTTTGTACTTTTTTGGAACAATCACCGGTTGACTTGTGAGTGTGCTTTGAATGAGCATTTTTCATGTGACAAAGGCGTTGCTTCTGGTCGGTGCGTAAAAGCCTCATCAATATAACATCACGAACCTGAGCTCGACCTTCCAAATTTGCAAAACGATGCTGATATCAATGCTTTATTTTTAACTTGGTAAGGCTGCGTTATGATGTTGCATTGAATGTGCTATGATTCTGTCGAAACGTTCGTCTCGCGAGCACTCATTCTCATTCGTCAGTGATGATGCTACTATATTGGCAACATAACAAAGCACACTTGTGATTTACACAAAACGTAGGATTTTGCCGACGCATCTTTGACGATTGATGCTGCAATTTCGGTCAATCATGATGCAGCATTGAATGTAAAATGATGTCTACGACAGTGCTATCTGCTCTAGCAAATAAAATGCAACTTTTGTGCGACGCTATAGCGTTGCAGTACCGTCTCACTTGCGTCGCACTGTTTAAAACGATGAGAAAAAGTTTTTCGAGTATAAAACTCAAGGAAACCTTGCTGAATCAGTACGTGGTAATTTTTTGCACCTGTTATATTGCAAAACACGCATGAAAAATCATCAATTTAGCGTTTTTCAGTCTAAGAAACATCGCGCATGAAATATCATCGACACGCATGTTTAACGATGCTTTTAGTATTGTACAGTGATAGAAATACATTTATGAGGTATCAAAATCAATGGGAAAGTATTTTCATTCCCATTTCACATCATCATACACGTGAAATTGATTAATTGAGGGGTCTACAGAGACGTTAAAGTATTTCATTTTTTGTGGCCCAACCTACATTTTTTTTCAAATTGAGAACTGCTGTCATCTGGTCAGCCAATCAGCGGATGGAGCCTTAGAGTCGTCTGCTTTGCCAATGACACGCGTATGAACTGGGCGGGAACAATTCAAAATTCAAATATGTAGTTCCCTTGAAGGATTTAATGAAATTGTTACGTATTTCTTGACGGGAATGTGTATCTAACCACGCAATATTTTTATTTTTACACACTCATTGAGTAGTGATAAGAAAAAAAGTGAAAAAATCAAAATTTTCATTATTGTTTATAGAATTTTATGAAACTCTAGGTTATAATAAATAAAAGCAAGATACAATGGAAAATAAGGTGCTCTCGATTCAAATATACTAAAGCAGTCTCGCGATTGGCTGTTCATCGCGATTATCAGCGATCATCAAACATCGATGTCAACTCGATTGCTACATATCATCAACTATCATCAATAATCTACATCAATCAGCATCAATCATCATGGCGGATATGGCGATGGTGTGAGATTTCAATGAAAACAAAAAAAATAAACAACTGAAAATAACCGTGTCATAATCACGTGGTGAACTCAAATTTCAAGTTCATACGCGTGACATCGGCAAAGCAGACGACTCTAAGGCTCCATCCGCTGATTGGCTGACCAGATAACAGTAGTTCTCAATTTGCAAAAAATGTAGGATGGGCCACAAAAAATAAAATACTTTAACGCCTCTGTGGACCCCTCAATTAATTAATTTCACGTGTATGATGATGTGAAATGGAAATGAAAATACTTTCCCATTCATTTTGATACCCCATAAATGTATTTCTATCACTGCACAATACTGAAAAGCATCGTTAAACATGCATGTCAACGATATTTAATGCGCGATGTTTACTGCACTGAAAAACTCTAAATTTATAGTTTTTCAGGCATGTTTTGCAATATAACATGTGTAAAAAATTACCACGTACTGATTCAGCAAGGATTCCTTCAATTTTATACTCGTATAACTTTTTCTCATCGTGTTAAAAAGTGCGACGCAAGTGAGACGGTACTGCGACGCTATAGCGTCGCACTAAAGTTGCTAGGGTGGGAATGGACCGGCTAAAATCTTGAGTCATATGTGAGCCTATTACAGTTTATTCATATCACAAATATATCAATTACGGACGTTCGATGTGTCTTTGGATGGCGATCAAGGGGAATCAATATCAAAATCCGAAACCTGTATCAATGTTTTAGAAAATCTCTGGCTGCAGGAACCACAATTTCAAAACTGGGTAGCGAAGACGGACAACAAATATAGCTTTAAATGTTTGGCTTGTGACAAACAACTGTCTTGCACGGCAGGGAGAGTGATTTTAACACGGCATGCAAATACTGATAAGCATTTAGGAAATTGCGTGGTGAAAAATATTAAAATAATTACAGACCAAGATGCTCTTGAAATCGGAGAAAAAGAAGGAACTTCTAGTTCTGACAAAATGATTATGCAAATTGAATATGCTACAAAAACAACAGTTCTTAATATGAGTTTTAGTCAAAGCAGTTAAATTCTGAAATTATGTCAAAATTTAGACTTGAGGAATTACGATAAATTTCAAAAAATTAAATAAGGTGCTACAAAATTAGGTTGTATGGTAAGAAAGGTTGTGGGAAAAGCGCAAAATAGCAGAATAGCAAAAATATTACAACATACTCCATTTTCAATTTACATTGACGAGAGCACAACTCAATTGCAAGGGAAAAAGTTAATGACGTTTTTAGTGAAACACATTGATCAGGAAACTTTCAAAGCAAAAATTGAACTCTTGGAATTGATTAAATTAGATCCTACAAAATTAAGAGCCCCCGATTTGTTTACAGCATTCAAAGCTACTCTTCATAGATACATGATAGCTGTCAACAACATTTTGGCATTTTCATGTGATAATGCTAGTGTCATGGATGGTTGCAACAGGTCTTTCAAAACTGAATTGGCTAAATTTACGAAGTTCGTAACCATACAATGCATTTGTCACAAAATTGCTTTAATAGCTAAAGATAGTTTCAAATTTTTCTTTATTGACATTGATAATTTTTTGCGTGCACTAGTTACATTCATACGAGTACCTGCACGCTCTCATCGTTTCAATGAACTTGTGCAAAAACGTGAAGGGAAAATTGTGAAATAATTCAATTTTGCGCCACACGGTGGCTTAGCCGTTATGAATGTATTTCAAAAATTGTAGGGTTGTAGGATTGTCTTGTCGAATTTATCAATGATGAGTATTTAAAAGATCCGAAAAATGCAACACTTGCGAATTTAAAGGAACAATTGAACAATGACGAGATGTATGCGAGGTTACTTTTTTAGGAAATTATTTTGCAACAATTCAACGAGTTAAACTTATTTTTCCAATCGAAAAGCACAAAGGTACATTTACTCAGCCGGAAATCATTTTCGTTTCTTTTAGATGTATGTACTAGATTTTTTAACCCTTGCTCTCTGAAGTTTTTGAAAGAAAATCGCCACCTTACAACAAGCATTGATTTTGACGATACAAATAACCACTCAGATTTGAATTCCATCAAATTAGGAGCTGCGTGCGAATCCTTCCTTGAAACAATTAACCCAGAAAAGACACTCGCGGTCCGAGAAAACGCAAAAAATTTTTTTATTGCTGCTGCAAAAGGAATTGCCGCGAGACTTTTTATTGGCAATCAGTTTCTTAGAAAATTAGAAACTTTAGATCCAGATTCCGCTTTCAATTGTGTCGACCGCGAGTTATCATTGTGTGATATCTTTTTTATTGCAGAAAATTTGCATTTTCGATTCAATACTCAAAAATTAGAAAATGAATGGAAGCAATTGCCTTTCGATGAAGAAATTTCAGAAGACGTAATAGTTGGTTTAGACGAAGATTTAGAATTTGAAGAATTTTGGGAAATGGTTTTCACGTTAAAAAATGTTGATGCTGCTCCTAAGTATCCAGAGCTGACGAAGTTAGTTAATGCTGTGAGGACCATTCCTCATAGCAATACAGATGCAGAGCGTGCATTTTCGCTATTAACGAATATTTTGACGAAACTTAGGTATAATTTATGCGATGAAAGCGTCGACGCATTTTGCGTAATAAAAGCTGCTGATATATCAGATACCGGATCAGTCATTGATAGCGATCATTTTTTTTTGATGCGAAGTGAGGAACTGTACGGGAGAAAAAAAATAAGTGTGGAAACAACTTCGTACTACCGCAAGCTAGCAACCCTCTGAATTCCTTCGAGTGAACTTTCACTCGACGAGATTTAGAGGGACGAAGCGTGAAAATGTTCTTGGCATGTGTTAAATTTCAAGTTTTTATTTAATTCTGCCTATATTTAAGTCTAAGAACTTTTTATACAATTTTCGTAATGATTGAACTTCGATATTATTCATTTCGCATTATATACTTATTTTCTTCAATAATTTAATGCAAAATATATGTGAAATGATAGTGTAACTATTCAAGGTAGGGGAAGTAAATAAATGCTAATATTTGTGATAAAGTCGTAGATTTCATTAGAAATTATTTGATAAATTTTCCTTGATTCCTTTTTCAAAATTGAAAAGATTTTTGACTGAGGAAATGCATATTGAAATACTTAGATCAGAAAAAATTAATGTATATTCTTATAAAATTAATATATCTTGAATCAATATATCTTGCTAGAAACGTTATAGTACTCTTTGTCATTAAATTTCTTTATACACTCAAAACTCGAAATTTTACGCTTACGCGAATCGAATTGAATAGCGGAAACTTAATTTTTTCTTGCGTCAAGGGGTTTTTACAAAAAATTCAAAAAGGTATGTCTGAGATGCGAAATGAAACCAACAAAAAATGATTAACATTAACGATACGGCCATAAGATCTCATGTCACAGAATATTTGTTTTTTCCGCACAAAAGTAAAGGATTCATGCTCCCCTGGCAATTGTGATGCGACGTTAAACGTCGCCTGAACGTCGCCACGAGCGTCGCCTATGAAAATGACCTCAAAAAGCCTTTTCAAACCAAAATATGATATGGAAGAGTTATGTTGTAATATTTCAAGAGATATTTAGCAAAAAAAAACGAAAGGATTTGCCTTCATTTGTAATTTTGGATAGTTAACAACGATTTTTTGTTAACTTGCTATTTCATAATTTAGGCGTGTAAAAGCAGTTTGAAGGAAAAAAAAATCCATCGTGTCATAAAAGACATTTATTTTATAACTTCCAAAAGTTATACAATGCCTGATTAGGTTTTTTAATAGTTAAGGAATTGCAGCATTTCCGTGTATAATATTAATTGACTCATACCGGCCGTCAAATATTTTGGAATTAGATCGCCGCGTTACCGGCCTGCGGAACAAGGCCGAGCCTGAAGCCCAGGCTCCCCGATGCAAAGTCTGTTTGTTAACGAGTGACGCCAGAGATGGCGCTAGTGAGAACTGAAGTATTGGATGCCAAAGCTCATCTTTCAGGTTTATATACAAATATCCCTAGCCATGAATCCCATCTGAGCCTTCCGGGGGTGAGAGAAATGGGTATATAAAATGATAGACAGTGAAAGATGAGCTCTGGCGTCCATACTTTTTTACCCACTAGCGCCATCTGTGGCGTCACTCGTTAACAAACAGACTTTGCATCGGGGGGCCCGGGCCCCGGGCTCGGCCTTGTTCCGTAGGCCGGTAACGCGGCGATCTAATTCGGAAATATTTGTCGGCCGGTATGAGTCAATTGATATTATACACGGAAATGCTGCAATTCCTTAACCATTAAAAAACCTAATCAGGCATTGTATAACTTTTGCAAGTTATAAAATAAATGTCTTTTATGATACGATTGATATTTTTTCCTTTCAAACTGCTTTTACACGCCTAAATTATGAAATAGCAAGTTAAGAAAAAATCATTGTTAACTATCCAAAATTACAAATGAAGGCAAACCCTTTCGTTTTTTTTTTTGCTAAATATCTCTTGAAATATCACAACATAACTTTTCCATATCATATTTTGGTTTGAAAAGTCTTTTCTCGGTCATTTTCGTAGGCGACGTTCGTGGCGACACTGCAAACATAAAATTATTGGAGACACAAAATAGGATTGAAACTCACTGCGTTTTAATACTTTTTTGGCATCGGCGCCTTTGATCTCACGCAATCTCCTGCACAAAGTATTAGAATGCTGTGCGTTTGAATCAACTTTTGTGTCTTCCAATAGTTTTCTGTTTACAGTGGACATGCAGGCGACGTTTAACGTCGCATCACGATTGCCAGGATCCTGACGGGGAAAAAAAAACTTGCATGATTCATGCATGTAACATGCATGCAATAACATGCAAACGGCTTGCATGTTTCTTGCATGCTGCATGCAAGTGTGCTTGCACGAAACATGCATGTAACATTCAAGTTTTTAAATGCCTGATACTTGCATGTTTCTTGTAAGAAAATCATGCAAGAAAAATGCATGCACCTTGCAAGTTGATCTTGCATGCTGCATGTATTTCAAAAAAGCGTTTTTTATCCGCTCGCATGCATGCACCATGCAAGTTTTGCATACATGTCGCATGCAAGCAGCATGAATGTCAAAATGAAAGATTTTTTTTTTAATTTTGTATCGTATATCTTTTGCATTGCATTTATTTTACATTACTTTTTATTTTGGAATTAAAAACTGTATGATAAATTTTTTTAATTAATAAAATGGAAATTTTTCAAGAAAATTTGCAAGTTATTTCATTGCCGCGCCTTTGTAGTGCGAGTAATAATATATCTGCTCAAGCTGCTGGAGACATGGGCTCAAAAAGTATAATATTAATTTTCCCTTAGATATACACTTGCTTTAACTATTCTTCACAAAACTTGAAAAATGAGAAAAAAAATCCAGCAGCCATCTGGTGAGTGTCTGGGAGAGCGCGCTCTCCCGAACACTCACCAGATGGCTGCTGGATTTTTTTACTTATATTTCAAGTTTTACGTAAAATGCTTAAAGCAAGTTCAATTCGAGGAGAAAATGTATAAATATCATATTTATTGGGCCCATGTCTCCAGAAGATATGTCATTACCCGCGCTACAATGCGCGGTAATGCAATCACTTGCAAACTGTCTTGGAAAATTTCCATTTGATTAATTAATGAAAATTTATCATGCTGTTTTTAATTCCAAAAAAAAGGTATTGCAAAATATACAATGCAAGATAAAAAAAAAATAATCTCTTATTTCAACATTCATGCTGCTTGCATGCGACATGTTGCTAAAATTGCATGGTGCATGCATGCGAGCGGATAAAAAATGCTTTTTCGAAAGGAAATACATGCTGCATGCATGTTACATGCATGCAGCATGCAAGATCAACTTGCAAGGTGCATAAATTTTTCTTGCATGATTTTCTTACAAGAAACATGCAAGTATCAGGCATTTAAAAACTTGAATGTTACATACATGTTTCGTGCAAGCACACTTGCATCCAGCATGCAAGAAACATGCAAGCCGTTTGCATGTTATTGCATGCATGTGACATGCATGAATCATGCAAGTTTTTTTTTCCCGAGGATGAATGGAACTTTGTTAAGAACTGCTACTTTGTCAGCATGCTCGAGTATTGCTATAAAAATTTTTCTTCACAGAAAAATAAAGAATTTTTATCTAAATCTGATTTAAAAAAAACTCTGTTGATGTTTGATTTGAAGAGCGCCTTGACCTGTTAATAATTTTATTATTCGCTTGGCACCCTCGTGACGGAACTCTCTCGGAAGTCTCTCGGAATTCTCTCGGACAATTGTCCGAGAGAGTTCCAAGAGACTTGCACATGCATTTCATAGTTTTTTATGTCGCTGATCATGAATCTGAGGTCGATTTGAAAAATTATTTTGTTTAAACGATTTGTTTTAACAATCATAAAAAAATACTTACTAAGATGCATATGCTTTTCTTGGTTTTTCAGGTCGCTAATCATGAATCTGAGGTCAAATTTGGCAAATTATTTTGTTCAAACAATTTGTATTAACAAATTATGAAACAAAAATTTACTAAGATGCATATGCTTTATATAGTTTTTCAGGTCGCTGATAATGAATCTAAGCTCAAATTTGTAAAATTATTTTGTTTAAACAATTGTTTTTAACAATTTAAAAAAAAATACTTACTAAGATGCATATGCTTTTCAAGGTTTTTTAGGTCGCTGATCATGAATCTGAAGACAAAATCGCAAAATGATTTTGTTCAAACAATTTGTATTAACAAAATAATTTTGCGATTTCGACCTCAGATTCATGATCAACGACCTAAAAAAACATGAAAAGCCTATGCATCTTGGTGGAGATTTTTTTTTCCTCATAATTTGTTAATAAAAATTGTTAAAACAAAATATTTTCCGAAATTAACCTTAGATTCCTGATCAGCGACCTGAGAAACCATGAAAATGCATCATAGTGAATATTGTTTTTACATTATTTGTCAATACAAATTGTTTAAACAAAATAATTTACCGAATTTGACCTCAGATTCATGATCAGTGACATTAAAAACCATGAAATGCATATGCAAGTCTCTCGGAACTAGGGCACGATTCCCATATAATGCTCTTTGTTGATACATGCATGTAGATCAAAATTTACTTTTCCCTAGGGATGGGCGATACCGTATCGATACTTCAAGGTATCGATACTTTGAGGCCAAGTATCGTTTTTTTTGTACCGATACTTTGAAAGTTGGTATCGTATGGTATCGATACTTGCAGAGCCGATACTTCAGGTATCGCTTCGGGTATCCGGTAAAGACTGTTGTGGATTCATGTGGACTGTTGAATCGAGAAGGAAAAAGAAAGAGAGAGATAAGAACTTCAATTTTCGATTGATGGTTACGTTAGATCAATATAACGTCAATAACACGAAAAAATATCAATAACACGGAAAAACGTCAATAACACGGAAAAAGTGTCAAGCATTAAATAGTGTTGTAAGATTTAAGTAGTGCAAAAAATTAAAATAGCTAATAATAATTACTCCACACCTCTTTGCTGTACGGATTCACGGTAAGAATTTCTATATAAAAATACTTATTATTTTCTACGATTCTAATAGCAAGTTGTGGCATTTTTTTTTGTTTTTAAATAACACGACAAAGCATGATTTAAAAAAAAAAATTGTATTGGAATACTGTTGAATACTGAGTCATAGAAATATTATATTTGTAGCAGAGACATATATATTATTTTTTATTGATCAAACAGGTATTTCAAATAAACATTGAATATTTAAATGGCACCAGTCAAAGGAGCAAGGTCGTACTTCACTATTACCGGCAAAAAAGCTCAATGTAATCTATGCTCAATTATCCTGTTTTACTCTGGAAATACTACGAATTTCTGGAAACATCTCAGGGTACGTCACAACATACATCAAGAGGGAAAAAAACTTTTGCTGAAGGAAAGTTCTGCGAATTCCCTTAAGGAAACTGTGACAGCTTCAACATCTCAGTCACTGACTGATCTCGATGTTGTTGAAGAATCCTCAGTAAGTCTTTATTTTCTAAGTTCGCCTTACCGAAAAATAACCTTTTTTTAATTAACACGAACATTTAATTATCTCCAATAAATAAAATTATTCTTTCAGTAATTTTTGATTATTATTTAATTATTCTTTCAGTAATTTTTGATTTTTATTTAATTATTCTTTCAGTAAGTTTCATTCCTTGAGAAATAACAATTTTTTTTTTGTTATTTACATTTCTGCAGTTCTAATTCAATATTTCATAAATTTTTGTTTTTGTTTTTATACATTTGGTCCCATATAATGATGAATGTTTTAAAACAAATTTTTTTTTGCTTTTTCAGAGTTCAGAAATTTCAAAAGGTGACTCCTCACACCCAAATTCAACATCCAGCATTTCAACCTTAGAAACGAAGACTGGCCAAATATCCTCGACGCCTAGAACATTGACTAAGTTCGTTTGCAAACCTCGCACGCCCAAATATATTATTCAACCTACACTGGATTCGATTTTTGAGAACGAAAAATCATACAAGGGTATATATCTCTACTTTTGTAGTCATCATTTTATTTTATGTAACAAATCACATTTTTAGCAATAGTTTATCTTTTTGATGATAAAACTTCAAAAAATTCCTATAATATGAGCAATATCAGAGATTTTGCTGTAAGGTTATGTTAAGTTAAGAATTAAACTGTAATTTTCATTTTTTCACGTAATAAAAAAAAAAAAAAATTTTTTTAAATTTGACTCAAAAATATAATGTTCATAATATACAAAGAACTGCCTGGTGAAAAAAAAATTTACACATACATTAAATACTAAGAAGTTTATAAATAAAAATTACTAAAAATGTTCGATAATCATATTTTCATCTATTCTTCAGTTGAATAATATTTGTTAGAATTGAAGGAGAACTCAGACTTTTTAAATTAAAATTCATTTAAACTTGGTGAAATTATTCTGGAAATCCCTACTGTATTTTTAATTATTATTTTGTAAAGAATCATCAAAAATTACTTTTTTCATTCTTGAACTCCAATAACGGCTCAACAGTATTATTTTCTATTATATTTTTAAAAATTTTTACTATGAACTTTTTTTTCAGAGGGTGGTCATCGTGCTGGCGTCATGGAAGATGCTCTTTTATATATGATCTGCATGGACAATTTGAGTCTTTCGACAACAGAAAACAAAGGATTCTTACATTTCGCGAAAGTTGCTGTTCCACTCTGGAAACCACCATCTCGTGCAACTGTAACTAGACGATTGGAGTCAGTGTATGCAGCTAAATCAGAAATGGTCAAAAAAATATTGTCTGATGTGCCAGCACTTTGCCTCACAGCTGATTGTTGGACGGAAATGCACACGACGACTAGCTTCATTGAAGTAACTGCCCATTTTCAACATGGAATTGAAATCAAGTCCGTCATGTCGGGTGTGAAAGAGATGCTTAGTGCCCACACTTCCGAGTATTTGTCGGAAAAAATTACAGGATTCTGTGGTAGTTAGGGCATTGATGCAAGTCGAGTGTCTATTTGCACCACTGATAATGCTGCCAACATTCTACAAGCGGCCAAAGACACGTTTGGGGCGTCAAAACACATGGGCTGTTTTGCGCACACACTGAACCTGATTCCTGCTGCTGCTTTAGGCACATCGAAAAAAAATAGGACAACTGTACCGAATGTACCTGGAATTCCGGAGCTCATCGCGAAAGTAAAAGCTATAGTTACATTTTCCCACACCAGCTATAACTTCGCAAATCGGATTAAGGCGATACTGCTCGAGCAAGGAAAAACTGCGAGAACAATTCTTCGTCTCATGCAAGACGTCATTACCAGGTAAGGTTTAACGTTCCTAATGTCTGATCGCTTCCTCGCAATGTAGCATGTGGTTTCGGTTCCTACGAATGAGTTTCCCGAAGTAAAAATGCTGTCTGGCCTGGAAATTCAAACCCTGAAATTCGTCCGCGACATTCTTAGACCTTTCTATCAGGCAACGACAGAAATGTCTGAAGAAAAAAATGTCACGCTCAGTAAGGTGATACCGATTATTTGCATGATCGACAAAGTAAGTATATTATAATTCGAACATTATCTGAATATGGTCGAAGTCTTGCAAATAATTTAATTTTTTGTTACAGAAAGTGCTAGACACCACCCTTTCCTACGCTCAGGACAACGCGGACGAAGAAACAAAACGGTTTGGATCGATGCGCTTGAAATTCAAAAGTTTTTTATTGTCAGAGTTTGAACGACGGTTCGGGGAAATTGAGTCGAAAATGCCCTGTGCCCTGGCAACGATTCTAGATCCAAGATTCCTGAAACTTCATTTCAAAAACCCGTTAGCGTGTTCCAAAGTGCAAACTTTGATTGAAAATGAAATTGTGAAGATTTTAAAGGAGGAATCGTATAGTGAAAATGCTGCCACTTCAACGGAAATTGCGTCGATTCCAGAGGAGAACGAAAATCTAGAGAAATCTGACGATCTCTGGAGTTTTCATGATGCGATGATCATGACTGCCAAGAGTCAACATTCGACTGACAACATGCCGAGTGCTGCTCGAGTTGAAGTGAAAGCCTTTTTCAGCCGGAGTCCGATGACCAGGAAAGCTAATCCTTTGAAAGTTTAGGAAACGATTGGCCCACAGTACCCTCATTTGCACAAACTTGCGAAAATTTTTTTGTCATCACTAGGGACGTCAGTACCATCGGAGCGCTTATTCTCTTTGGCTGGAAGAATCATGGGCGATGAGCGCGCCCGTCTGACTCCAGAACATTTGCAACAGAGAATTTTTTTGGCAAGTTTGGATGAGAAACTATGGTTTATGTAAAAAAAATGAGACGATTTTGTTTTGATGAAAGTTTTGGTTGAATATTGTAATAAATTTTTTTGAGAAGTTAAAAAGGATTTTTATTTTTTATTGTTTACAACCAATAAAACGAGGTGAATAAAATGAATACTTCACCAATCATTCAAATTTCAGATATTGATACCTATTTCATCAAGGTATCGATACTTTCCGTCCGATATTTTGATACCGATACCTAAAACTCACCGATACGATATCGATACCAAGTATCGATACTTTTCTAGGTATCGCCCATCCCTACTTTTCCTATCAAACATGAAATCTTTAAGCGCACAAATGAAGTTAGTACCCAAAAAAAATGTTCTGCAGAAAAAATGTAAAATATTTTATTTTTAGTCGGCACAATTATATACTTTAACCGACTAGTGCTCATTGTTATTTTATGCATGCCTGTGTGATACACATCACAAGCAAACGCGCGTTCACCAAACGTTCACCGAAAGTTGGTGAATGTTTGGTGAACGTTCTGTGAAAGAACGGTGAACCCACCTGATTTCAGATGTTTGGGGTGCTTAAAAACGTGGAAAAAGCATTCCAAAGCGTAAAATGATTTATTTGATGAATTTAGCAAAAGTCAGATATACGGAAAGTTGCTTACTTTTTTTATAATATGCAAAATTGTGATTTGTTGTATTCCTGACACATGAAACTTCAGTCGGTAAAAACAGGTAAAAAGCTTTTACCGACTGAAGTTTCATGTGTACGGAATACAACAAATCATAATTTTGCAATTGATAAATAAAGTAAGCAACTTTCCGTATACCTGACTTTTGCTAAATTCATCAAATAAATCATTCTACGCTTTGGAACGCTTTTTCCACGTTTTTAAGCACCCCAAACATCTGAAATCAGGTGGGTTCACCGTTCTGTCACCGAACGTTCACCAAACATTCACCAACTTTCGGTGAACGTTTGGTGAACGCGCGTTTGCTAGGGATATGCGGAACTTGAAAATAAGATGTTTTTATGATTGAGAAATACTTGTCGAAACTGTTGTTATTCTTGCGAACGGCAAATTTCTTTACGTGTGAAGAGGCGAAAGTAGGCACTTTCACTACGCTTCGCGTGTCGAAAATTTTACTTTCGACACGTTGTGATGCAAAAAAAATTTTAATCAACTTTTGCAAAAGGGCTTTTTTGACTCATGTGATTGCAAAAATAGCCTTCGGCTCGTTTTTTAAACTTCACATTCGTTCAAAAAGCTCATTCTGCAAGCGTTGGATAAATATATGATTATTATATTTTATGTATATTATATACATATTATATATAATATATGTATAAAATGTAATATATTATATATATTATATATAAAATATATTTTATACATTATATATATATTATTCAATTGCTATAGCTATTAAAATTCTCAGATTGTCCACATGCGTAGAGAGTATTCTGAAATTAATGAAACTTTCCACAATTGACATTAGCTTGCCCACAGGGCACATGTACCGAAAAGGTGACTTAATGTTGACTTTTAGACGACTGTGTGACTTAATGTCGACTTTAAGACGACTGTGTGCCCTGTGGGTGGTGTAGAAAATATTATTTCTAACACAATTTACAAACATTTCTACCCAATTAGCCACAGAAGGTTCTATAAACGTTTAAAAAACGTTTTTAGAAAGGTTCTATAAACGATTCAGGAATCTTTTAAACGTTTATGTAACGTTTATAGAACCCTGAAATGTCCGCCTATAAACGTTCGTGAAATCATTTCACAAACGTTTGAGAACATTCATAGAACGTTCATGAGAACCTTATTTAAACGATTTCATGCGTTCATGGAACGTATTTATGAAACGTTTATAGAACGTTTCTCGAAGCTTTAAAAAGTTTTACATAATTTTTTGATAACCTTACTTAACGAATTGTACATTTTCTTAAGAATATTTCTAGAACATTCTAAATCGTTTCCCAGTGAACAACAGGTTTCACTGTAAGCTCGCTATTTCCTCCCTAAATCGAGCTCACTGTCAGCTCACTGGGTAAGGCTTTTTTTCAAATATGCAACGATTATTGAAAATACATACTTTGATTACATTGTTTATGATAGTTAAAATATATGATTGAACGACTGAGAATAAAATTCGGACGAGTAGAGACACATAGAGACAAGATATATAGTGTTTTGAATTTCTGTGTCTCTTACCCTTCCGGTGTATTACACTATCAGCCGTTCAATAATTTAATTCAATTTCAACAAAATCGGTGGAATTGAGAAAATTCCACCGATTTCAAAAAACATTGCGAAACGACGTTGCGTTCGCGCTGATACGAAACATTATGCGTCATACTTAATGTATCAGCGCTAAACTTGTGAAATGAGAAAAAAAAGTAGACTTCCATCTGGTGGCTTGCGCAGTAAATACTGTTAAGGCGCGAAATATTCAAATTTAAGCGCGACATATTTAAAAATCTGACGCCACATCAGTATTTACTGCGAGGGCCACCAGATGGAAGTCTACTTTTTTTTCCCATTTCACAAGTTTAGCACTGATACATCAAGTATGACGCATAATGATTCGTATCAGCGCGAACGCAACGTCGTTTCGCAATGTTTTTTGAAATCGGGCGGAATTTTCGCAATCCCACCGATTTTGTCGAAATTGAATTTAATTATTGAACGGCTGATAGTGTAATACACCGGAAGGGTGAGAGACAGAGAAATTCAACACTATATATATTTTGTCTCTATGTGTCTCTACTCGTCCGAATTTTATTCTCAGCCATTCAATCATATATTTTAACTATAATAAACAATGTAATCAAAGTATATACTTTCAATAATCGTTGCATATTTGAAAAAAAGCCTTACCCAGTGAGCTGACAGTGAGCTCGATTTAGGGAGGAAATAGCGAGCTTACAGGGAAACCTGTTGTTCACTGGGAAACGATTTAGAATGTTCTAGAAATATTCTTAAGAAAATGTACAATTCGTTAAGAAAGGTTATCAAAAAGTTATGTAAAACTTTTTAAAACTTCGAGAAACGTTCTATAAACGTTTTATAAATACGTTCCATGAACGCATGAAATCGTTCAAATAAGGTTCTCATGAACGTTCTATGAATGTTCTCAAACGTTTGTGAAATGATTTCACAAACGTTTATAGGCGGACATTTCAGGGTTCTATAAACGTTTCATAAACGTTTAAAATATTCCTGAATCGTTTGTAGAACCTTTCTAAAAACGTTTTTTAAACGTTTATAGAACCTTCTGTGGCTAATGGGGTAATGAAGATTTTTACCTAAGAATTAATGTTGTAATTATTATTATTATTATAATTATTATTATTAATATTATTATTATTATTATTATTGTTATTATTAATATTTTTTTAAAACCGTTTCCTACATTTTTCTCTAAAATTGTTTCTTATTAATTATATTACAGTTTAGTAATACTTACATATTATTCATATTATTTTAATTAATTATTATAAATTATTTTTACAATTTTTGTTATTTTGCTCAAACTTGTATAATTTTTTCTCATGGATTGAAGTAGTTCTAGTTTGATAGATTGAAAATAAAGTGGAGTAAGGTTTGGAGAATATTGAAGAATTATAAAGAATAATTATCTTCAACCTAGAATTTTATGTTCGACACGAGAATTAAAGAATCCGTTTTGTCCATTCATGCTGTTTCATTGATTCTTTCATTATTTCTCCTCCGAATAATCCATGTGAACCATGCGGAAGTGAAACAAAAAAAAAGCAATTCATCATAGGTTAATACTAGTCGACTTGAAAAGAATCGAATATCGAAATTTATTCTTGGGTCTATTATCTTGGGCTTTTCTTTAAAAAGGAAGACTTAAAGGAAGACTTGAAAAAGAATACGACAGTTAAAAAATCGAAATAAGAAGAGACTGAACAAGAACACAGCAAACGAGAAAATATAGAATGATCAAATCCTCAATTCAAACTCGATAACTTTGAATACTTTTCATGTCGGCACTTTGATCTTATATGGAAAGTATTCAAAGTCATCGAGTTTGAATTGAGGATTTGATCATGCAATATTTTCTTGTTTGCTGTGAATGAACCAAACGAGACTGAAACTGAATGAAGAATGAACCTGAATGATGAACCTTCCCAGTGGGAAGTTCCCACTTAAAATTTTTTGAAATTTGTAGAATATTTGAGAATTATAAAGAAAAATTATCTGTAACCCTGGTGACGGTGCGAGAGACTTCCGAGAGAGTTCCGAGCGATTTCCTTCGGAACTCTCTCGGAACTCTCTCGGAAGTCTCTCGGATTATTGTCTGAGAGAGTTCCGAGAGACTTGCACATGCATTTTATAGTTTTTTAGGTCGCTGACTATGAATCTGAGGTCAAATTTGGAAAATTATTTTGTTTGAACAATTTGTTTTAACAATCTTGAAAAAATTCTTACTAAGATGCATATGCTTTTCAAGGTTTTTTAGGTTGCTGATCATGAATCTCAGGTCAAAATTGCAAAATAATTTTGTTTGAACACTTTGAATTAACAAAATATTTTTTCAATTTCGACCTTCAGATTCATGATCAGTGACATTAAAAACCATGAAATGCATATGCAAGTTTCTCGGAACTATCTCAGACAATTGTCCGAGAGAGTTCCGAGAGAAATCCGAGAGAGTTCCGATAGTGGACTCTCGGACCCCCGTTACTAGGGGATCTAGAATTTTATTTTATAGACGAGAATTAAAGAATCCGTTTTGTCAATTCATGCTGTTTCATTGATTCTTTTATTATTTCTCCTCCGAATTATCTATGTGAATCATGCGGAAGTGAAACAAAAAAAAATCAATTCGTCATAGGCTAATGCTAGTCGACTTGAAAAGAATCGAATATCGATATTTATTCTTGGGTCGATTATCTTGGCCTTTCGGTTCAAATCTTAGACCATATACTTACATGGACCGAGCGCTGCCTATACCTCCGTACAGACACGAGTGGCACCAACATATGGAGCTCGTACACTTTGGACGAGGGCCGCCAGTGATGTACACTGCTCCAAAGCGCCCCAACCGTATGAAAGGGATGTACGAAACTGGGGCGCCGAAAATTTTTGTAAAATCTTTCAATGAACCTTTTTATCGAAATATTTGCGAGCATAGATGACTAATAAGACACGACTGAGGAAATAAAGGTTTGGAAATAAATTCAAACAAATATTGATGTGAAATTTGTATTGATTTTGATACATTCTGTAACAACGAATTGAACATATCTCAAAACATTTTTTTTCCGCCTCGTGATGGTAGTTAATATTATAATATAAAATAACTACGTTTAGAAATCAAATTTATTGGTTCTGATGTGTTATTAATTTTGTATGAATTCGTCTAACATACTTTTCGACATTACTTTTTTTTCGGCCTCGTGATGAAGTCTGATCGAAATGTACATTTTTGAAACAAATTTTATTAAAAGTTGTCGATGATTTTGCACCGTTTTGAAATGATCGTATTGAAAATAGTCATTTGGCATATTTATTATAGTTTGAACGAGTTTCTTTGAAAAATTTGATTTATGCAAATTATCCCCAGAAGCCAAAATAATTCTTTCAATGACCAAACAAAAATTAAAAAGATTTTCGGAAGGAAATGATAAGAAACCGCGGCTTTTGATTTTAATTAAGGAAGGAGAGTTGATTTCCCCTTCCAAAAAATCAATGCAAGGGGAGCATGTTCCCATTTTCTGGTTTTCCTTCATTTTTCTGAGAATCGATTCAGCTATGTAGCGAACGACTTCTTGTACGCAGTCTGAAGGAATTTCCGTATCGAAATAGAAAAAATCCTCGCTTTCTTCATATTCCCAGTCTTCGCTTTCGTTCGGTTTTTTTGCAGAACTGGAAACGACTAGAAGTGGAATTTCGTCGGGGGAGCAGTTTCCGTTTTCTGTTTGCACAATATCGTGATGAATCCTAAATCGTCGCATTGCATACTGACATTGGTATGTGGATGGATTGTTGTTGAATCCACCTCTCATCCTAAGCGCTGAAAAGAACGATTCGAGGGAGTCTTGTAATATTTTGTAGGTGAGCAAGTACTCAAACTCGTGGTTGTCACGCGAGAATTCGTACAAGTGGAAAATGTTGTTGAGACAAGTTACGAATCCAAGAAGCCCGCACTTTCTTCCGCTTTCCAATATCGAGTCCCCGCTTGCTGTTTTCAAACCAAAGATGTATTTTTTTATTTCTCCTGCCCGATTTTTCAACATATCTTTGTTTTTTTCCGTGATTGGGACTCTAAACGGTTGCCTAGCAGTATTGTAATTAAATCTTTCACGACTGTTCAGAATTTCGAATGCATCATTCATAATGGAACAGTAGAGAGCTGTTCCTTTTGCTTTTTTGTAAATTTGGTTTTGATTTAGTAGAAAAAGAATGGCATCTTTCGTTCCACTGCTAAGAATCTGGGCAGCTATCCTGACGTTCATTTTATTTTCGAAGTATTTGATGTGCCTGTCGGAAATCTTGGTCGCAAGTTTTAGGCCAATCTTGTTTTGAATATCATTGACTGCTACAATGTCGCTCCAATCTACTACATCACCGTTGAAATCTTTGAATATGCGTTTGTCGCCTAAAGCATTTCGACAGTTTTTTAACATGTGGCAGCCGTCCGGAAAAATCCATACGGGTTCACCAGTCGCAGGATGTGGAAAAAAGGGTTTGTAAGTTGGTAAAGTGCAATCCGGTTCGGCGCCCAAACACTTTACCATGGTATTATTGCTACTTTCACCATCGTAGGTTACAGAATGAGCAACAATACCATATTCGTGCAGTAGGTGAAAGAGGATGTTCATTAAATTCGCCCGAACTTGGCCACTGAGCGAGTGCGTGAAAAAGTATGCCACAGGTACTTTCCAATGTCCATTCAATCCAACGAGTAGTAGAACGCTCACGTGGGTTGCCATGGCACTAGACTCTTCAGAAAGCTGCTCTCCGGTTAATGGATTGATTCCTAAATCGACGTAGCCAAACATTCTGTAATTTTTATACTGGGTTTGTGCTCTGATATTCATGTCATCAGACACAACATGAGCCACAATTTTTTTTCCACTCGACTGGCTTATTTTTTGCAAAGTTTCTAGAGCCTCAAGACTGAATCCAGGTTCTGCATCAGTTGTACACAACCACTTCCGAATTGTCGCTGGTTGCGGCAGCAAATTTTTGAATTGTGTCCTCACGAATTCGTACGCCTTGGTGGAATAGAATTGTAATTCCATTGCGAATTTTCTTATGTCGACAGAGTATTTTTTATTTTGATGCTTTGAAGTTTTTTTCGTGAACATACGCAGGGCTGGAGGCATGTCATTCTGTAATAATCAGTGAGTTTGTAACAGATCAGAACGCATTACTATCTCATGAAATTTTCGTACAGTTTCTATAATAGAAAATTTCTCCGCCTTCTTAATTCTACTTATTGTACAGCCGTTTTAGATTACATTATGTATAATGTTCCATAACTAACGGTAAAATCAAGCGGGCCCAATTCATATAGATTTTTGTACAATCAATATGAATAAAAAAAAGCCAAAATATTCACCAGTAAACGGTCAGCAACTTCTGCCGATACATAATTTTGTTGCTGCAAATCATGAACTACATCTTTCAATCGTGGAAGGCGCTTTTCTCGTCTTTTAATTTTTTTTGCAAATTTTTTATCTGCGACCGCCGCTTCTCCAGTTTATTTTTGATTATTTTCAAACTTCTGCTTGCTCTTCTCGGCGTTGCAAAATCGGGAGATCCAATTTCACCAGGATAACGTGGCTTTCGATAATACATCTTATCGCATGCACGAGGTGTTTCAGCATACGTGTGGTCTTTTCTTGTTGGTGACTGCGGAGTCGTTTCTGCCTGAGTGTCGGATGTTTCTAGAAGAGTTGCTGCGAAAGAAACGTATGTTGTGAACTACCACTCTACACAAATCGAGAGCTATGAAAAAATATTTAATGGAAGAGGAATAGAAAGTAATGGAAGAAAAAATTTTTCTTTAATTTATGTCGAAAAATTATTATAAATCAATTTACAATAACAGAGTCGCATTATTTTGATGCTTTCGAAAATATCTGGTTGTTACGGTATGCTTTTAATTGTGAATTATTTATTTACTCGAGGCATCGATAGCGTCCGTGGCATCTACATCCACATTGACCATTTCCATATCAACTACTGCAGGGGACGTATGGTTTTCGTCGATGTTTTCGGTGTTGACCATTTCTATCTCAACTATTTCCTCGCTGACTAAATCCTCATAAGGTGTTTCCACGTTGAATGGTTCAGGATGAACGATTTCATTACAAACCAGCTCCGCTTCGTCAAGTGTTTCTACAGCAACTTCTTCAGCAACTGCAACTTCCGCACGTGCATTTTTTGCGTTCGGTCTGACTGGAAAACCATTTTCTTCTGTGCCCTGATGTCTGCGGAAACGCACAAAATTAAAATTGAAATAAATACTTGTATAAATGCATTTTCATATTTCTCTACATATTTAATATTGAATATAAAACTTCAAAAATTGTAAAAATATTTTGAATACTTCAAAACCAAAACCAAAAAAAAAAAAAAATCAAAAATGATATTAATTTGAAAATTTATTAAAAATACTGTATTTCTTAGAAAAACTTTTTTTTTTATATATTTGACACAAAAACATATTTTTGACGGAAAAACTGACTCATTTCTCAAAAAGAGTGTAGGTATAGCGGTTTTTTTTAAAGTAGATCGGCGAGTTGTGCCTGGTGGACTGGAAAAACAATCTGCTGTGAAGTGGATACTACAGAGTCGCATATTCTCAGATGCATATTGTACGTTAGCTGCGGTCAGCCAAGCAGATCGGCGATCGTCTTTGGGAAATCTGCAGTTTTTAGGATGGAAAAATATTTAAAAAATTGCTCACATTTAACTTAGGTCATTCAATTGCTCCTCAATTGCTTAACAGAATTTCACAGATTATTTTATTGTTTGTATAGTAATTTTTACGTATTTGTAATTTTATTCAATAGCTCAGATAATTTAATAATTTGAATATAATCTATCCATTATTTGTTTTCTTTAGACTTATTATTACTAAATTTAATCAATAACTATGGATTTTAATATTAATTTACCAAATTTTATGATTGAAATCATTAATTTACCGATAATTCTTCTGCTGATTACTAAGTTTTTACATAATTGTACTAGTTACTTCCAATAAACTCATTGGAACTTCATAAAACGTTGGAATGAAATGAAATTTCAAAAAAAATAAAAATGTTTAAAAAAAATAAAAATAAAATAAAGAAAATGATACATATACATATGAATACACTTTACAGGTACAGTGAATTACAAACAAATATAAATTTCTCGTGTGAAATAGATGTATAAATGTACTGATGTCACGCGATAATATACTTTATATTTGAATTTATGTAATATATTTTGAATATTTTATGTAAAACACGTTACTTATGAGTGTCGTTATTTAATTTCATTCATTTAACACAAGTGACTAAATATTTTTTCGCAAAGATTCAAAAAATTTCAAAAGCATTTTGTTGACATGTAAATAAAAGATATTTTTGGTTCGATAAAAATAATAAGAAATATTAAAAACACATCAGACGTTTACAAAATTGTATTAAGAAAAAATTGCTATGTTAAACTATATTACACAATTGTACTGTACGTTGTTTAATATGGTAACATTTTTGGAAAATACTGGAAGAAATTTGATAGGATCCTTGCCTGAAATATGAATGCGCTGTACCCTTTTGTTGTCTACAGACAACGCATGTTTTCGGATTGTGCTAGATTACTTGAATTTCGGCTCTGACATTTTGCTGAGGCTCTGTTGACAGGCGCAATCTTTTTCGAAAATGTTGTTCACTGCAACGACAATGCGATTGTTATTGTCGGATCTTTTAGTGCGCGGTTTCTAAAGTGTGTCTTTTTCTTACTTGTTTATAAATTTTATTGATGGCACGACTCCACCTCTAAGGACCTTTTTTTTCTGATTCTGTTGTAAAAAATCGGATTCCAAAAAGTGCCTGCTGCACAGACGAGCGCTCTCTAATTTGTTTTTCACTGTATCTGGCTCGATTCCAAAACACCTCAGCCATTGCTCACGGTTTTCTTTTTCTTTAGGGGATCTAATAACAGTAAGTTTGTTCAATCAACACATTTTAGTCAATTTTTCAATCAACAGATACTTTATGATAGGAGCATAAATAAAATTTGTTTACTTACAGGTGACATGAAATTTCACGTGCTTCTTTTTTGATTACGCCACAAATGAAACAAACAATTCTTTTGGCGTCACTCATATTGCCACTTTCAAATTAATAGGCACTTTTTTACACTTCTCTGCTTTTGTTTACAAACACTGACTGACACTAACAAATCTCAGCGGGTGAGCAGCCATATTGGATTAGGCCCTCGCCCAAAGTGTACGAGCTCCATATGTTGGTGCCACTCCGCCATCTTGAAAGCTCGGTCCATGTAAGTATATGGTCTAAGGTTCAAATCTGGCGTGCCTGGGTTGCACGAGAACGTGATCTTTCCTGAATCATAATCAGCCGCGAAAATTTTAGATCCTTTCCTGAAATAGCTCTGCAAACAATGGCAAATCCATCCTAGCACTAAACTTGATCGTAAAAAAGCGCTAACTCGTTAAGGATTAGAACTAAAATGTATACGGTAGTATATCTATGTACAAAGTATATATAGATATATTTCACATATTAATTTTAGTTCTAATCCTTAACGAGTTTGCGCTGTTCGCCGGACACTTCCATACATGTAATACTACTATATGGCTGGCTTGAGAGAGAAGCGCGTCGAGGAAAGAAGAGTGTAGACCACCCCTGTGCAACTCGTTTAGTTCCTCTCTCCGCGATCTTACCACACTCAACACTTTTATTAGTGTGTGTGAGCGCGCTCGCGCTCAACCACCTCCACGCATAAGCAATCGCGAGTGTATTTCGTGTCTCTACATGGATCAAAACTGCCATTTGCGGCTTAGACTGGTGGCGCCTTCGTAGTGCCGTTTACTTTATGTGAATCGGGATTCCTAAGCTTGATATACCGAGTTGCATAGGCCTAGTGTAGACGATTCGTTTCTCTCTCGCACAGGAGTTGCCTGAAGTTAATAGGTGAACGCATATCCCTAGCAAACGCGCCGTGATCGTTCGGTGATCGTTTTTCGATCACCAAACAATCACCAAACAATCACGAAACGATCACCACCCACGATTACCGATTATTTGAGCTTTGGACTCTTGGAAAAAGCGTTTCCATGAAAAGAATGATTTATTTCATGATTTTAGCAAACGTTAAATACACGAAAAATTGCTTATTTTTTTAATTAAATGGGACATCACGATTTGTGTTCGTGACGCAGCTGTATTGTCAAACATGAAAATACACGTCGGTAAAACAGCTGCGGCTGTCCCCTGTCCTCGCGGCGGCATATGTAAAAACTATCACTGTGATGATCGTGACCGGTTGTGATTTTTACGCCGCAAAGTAAACAAACAGCTGACAACAGTGACAACTGTAAACACCAGCAGAGCAGATGAAAAGTAGTGAAAAGCGCGAGAGGAAATAAATAAAACGAGAGAAAAGTGTTGATTGTGGTAAAAACCTGTTACGTTTTCACTTTCTACTATTAACATTTTAATTTCGGTTGCTCCATAAACATCTCTGCAGAAAAAGGTGAGTTCAAAGCAGCTAATTTTTCATTCATTATTTGACAATATAATTCGATTTTTATATGCTGTGATGACCTCGGAAAAACCCAAATTGTTTTTCCGCAATGCGAGAGAACACGTACGCGATAACGGATTTAATTCGCGATCGGGATCTATTTTTTTTCGATTATTATCTGGACCCCCCGGGGTTTCATACGCGACACTGCGTACCGCCGAATTCACGCCTACGACACGTGATGACGCGATCCACCGAAGGTGCTCTCTCCTCTCCCCTTACCACGTTGCCCGTAAGTGCTAGAGGCGGCGTGGGAGAATTCGAGTGCCGGAGGAGATAATGATCGGGATATAGTATGGTAAGTGCGTTATATTTTTTCTCTCGCGCAATAATAAATTATCACAGGTTTTGGGGAAGTGGATTCTGTGAATTAAACTCTAATCTACTCCCTCAAAATCGTATAAAAGCCGGGCGAAAATACCTAGATGTCGTCAGTTGACCAATTCAGCTCTTTGGAGCCTCTCTACACATTCAGCTCACTGGAGCCTCTCTAAAAATTCAGCTCACTGGAGCCTCTCTAAGAATTCAGCTCTCCAAGAGCCGCTTTCGCAAAATAAGCTCTTTGGAGCCCAATTGTAACCACGCTCTTTAACGAGCCATTTTTCAGCTCATCAGAACCACGAAAAAGGGACAGACAGTAAGTGTTTGACCTTTTTCGTTTTTATTATATATATATATTGTTAATATTTCTCGGTGCCAGCGTGCACATAAGGTCCAGTTTTAACCTTTCCGTTTTTCCAGTAATTCCTGAAGCCAGGGCTTTGGAGGTCCGAATCGCCGGGGTGGTCCAACGTCACGGGCTCCGGGTGAACGCCCTGGCTGGCCACTACAACGTTAGGGGACTGGGAGCCCTGTGGATTCAGCTGCAGTGGGCCCGGGGGAAGCTCGCCAACTGGCCGTTTAACACCTGGGACGATCCCGAGGACATCGTCTACAGGTACCTGACCTCAGCCTACGGGGTCCCCGTCCACCGCCATCCGGATCGCATCCGAGTGTTTTGCCAACACTGCGGCCAAAATTATACCTGCGACCGGAACCGGCCTCCTCCGCAGTACCATCCCCGCTCCCGGGCCACTCAGCCGGATTACCCCCGGGTGCAACCACGGGCACCCAGGCCCCCGGAGGGGGAAGAGCAGCCGGACCCATTCTCTATCGGGACTCACCCCGTCGGTTCGCCTCATGAAGGATTCCTCTTATCCGAGGAAGCCCTGAGCCTCTCCCCCGAACCTTCTCAAGTCAATTCTCAACCCCAACCGCCTATCCCAACCGCCTTACTCGTATCTCCATCTCCTCCTACAAATACTATTCCTCCGCCGAGTCCCCCATCTCCACCTCCACTTCGCCCCACTATCCGGAGTGTCCGGAAGCTCAAGGGCAAGTCGAGGATTCGCCCCTACCGCCCCACGTGCGCTCCCATAGACCCCGCGGCTAAGGCACCCGGCTCAGTGGCTAATGAATGAAATAACGAAAAGTTGAATATTATATGAAATATAAAATAGGCAATGAATATACATGTAGGTAGTTTAAGCTTTGAATAAATATTGACTTTGTTATTAATCCCGTCTTTTTATTTCCCTGCACCCCTCACTCCTCCACTACACGGATTTGAGACGGCTCCGTGCTGCGCTCAAGTTCGTTTGCCGCGAACTACTTTGGTGGATCGTGAAAATGCTAAGAAATAAAAACACCTAATTCTAAAAATTTTTTTAACTCATAAAAAATTATTTAGATAGTATTACAGACTGTTTCATTTCTCTATGAGGATTTTAAAAATTCAAATATACCATAGCTAAAGTAAATAGTAAATTTTTCCAAAAATAGATTTTACTGCATTTTCGAAAAGCTATAATTGTAGTTAAGATTTTTTTAAAGTTTTCAATTTCTGGATTGAAAAGTTAAATTGCCAAATCTATGAATTATTGAATAACTTATCATTTTTGAACCGAATATTTAAATAAAAACTTTTTTGGAATCGAATGTTTAAATAAGGAAATTGGGACTTAAACTTTAAGATTAATAAATATACTTCACTGATAGCGACCAACTGAAAATCAATTTTATCGAATTCTAGATATAAATTTTTGATGACTTTTTTTCTGAATTAAAACTATACAACAAAAGTAGAAAAGAAAGGTGAGAAATAAAACAGTATTGAATAGTTACGGTATTGGATTAAATTATTGAAAAAAAGAAGTATTGGGATCAGATCGAAAAATGATTTTGATATTTTGAATGAGGAGTTTTCAAAATTCTAAATATTTTCCATCAAAAAACCAAAGACCAAAAAAACCATTTTTATACATTTTTGTTGATAAATGAAGAAGTTCCTCATTATCGTCATCATTCAGTATTTTCAGATTCATAAATCTTTTATGAAGATTTTTCATCAAATTTACAGCAACGTTTGAGACTTGAAAAAAATAAATGAGTGATTGACAAATGAAAAATAGTTATAAGTAGATTCAACTTATGAAAAATAAAAATTTTGGATTCAAAGAGATTAGTTATCGCAATATTTTGAGTATGGAATTTCGCAAATTATAATTTTTGTTGTTTTAATACATGGTAACTTTGCATTGATAAATAAAACTTTGAGTAGTAAAAGACAGGTATAATAAAAAAAAACAACATTTTTTTATAATACAAAAGTTTCAGATTGAAATTTCACTGCGAAATGGGCGAGTCGTTCCGAAATAACAGATTTTTGCTTGAATTATGCAAGAATCAAAAGAAAAAAAATTTGTGATAATTTCAATAAAAAATGTGTGACTTAGACATGAAATTTCAAAAATATTATTGAGTTAATACCATTACAAAAATGATTAATAAGGCAAGTGAAGAGGGTAAATCCATGTTGACATATTAAAAATTGTGATGGATCATGAGCTGTTATAACGTAAATTTTTACAAAATTCACGAAAAATATTAAAATTATAATTTTTTCTCATGCTTAAATTTCTGTTTTTTATTCATTGAATGCAGAACTATAATTATTTTTGATTCTCTCATTTTTGGCTTTTCTTTTAAACCCTTACTTTGAAGTAAATTTGATCCAAAAAATCAGCGATAGAAGCTCATAAGAAATGGAATTCGAAAAAATCGTTTTTTAATCAATCCGTAGAAATTTTTCGGTTTCTGAAAACAAAATTTAATTATTTCATCATTTTCTTATAATAAGTTATTCGCTAAACAAAGGGATCAGTAAATGCAGGCGCGCTATAGCGTGCACTATCTCTACACGGAGAGAAGTAAACCGTAACCATTACTTCCTCGCAGTAGCGGTTGGTGCTCTAGCGTGAACGACTGCTGGTGCCAGCATAACCATTACCGCCAGGCAGTAACTGCTACTATGAGGAAGTAACGTTTACGGTTTACTTCTCTCCTTGTAGTTGTTGAATTGGCGTCCAAGTTGTGAATCTGTGGTTCATTGATTTCGCTTAATTTTTTAGAAATGATTATACAGGTTGGATAATCAGCTGTTTGTGTACTTGCAAGGAATTCATAGCACTACAAGAAGGGCAAGGTACACGGAAATCGGCTTCTGCGCCGAGTTTGGCGCTGGGGGATAAAATACATTGGGAGCGAGTATAGTTAGTCCCCCAGCCAGCAGAGTAAACTGCGATTAATCTGTATATTTAGATAAACATGACCAAGGTCGTACACCTATAACTAATGTACATACACACAAATACACATACACAGATGCTACTATATTCCGCCATCTTGCAGCTTAAAAATTTTGACTTGCTACCCCAAGGAGTCCTTACCCGTCTTATAGTGCTATGAATTCTTTGGTACTTGTTAGAGATCGCATTCACCTCATTCAATTTTTGCGCACAATTCAAATTTAGAGGAAATCTAAAAATTACTCTTTCTTTCATTTTTTGGCAAGTTTACATAAAAAGTGAAAATTCTTTAAACTACATGATCTGTAGTAAAAAAGTCTAAGCTTTCTCAGTGTACCTGTGACCTCACATAAAGCTCACATCATCTCTCACAGTGAGCTCACAGGAAGCTCCTTATTTCCCCATTTTTGTGACTTTCCTGTGAGCTCACTGTGTGTTACAATGTGAGCTTCCTATGACCTCACTGTGAGTTTACGATGTGAGCTTCCTGTGAGCTCCTTGTGAGCTTCATGTATAAATAAAAAAAAACGTACTATTTTATTTGAGTATTTATTATATCGTTTTTAATATAGCTGCAAGTAAGTAAAAAATAATTTTCTTTTATTGTTGACCTAAGATTTAATTAAGTCATCTGAAAAAAATCTTTGGCTCAGACGGGATTCAAACCCGGCTCTCTGTCATGTATAATACTGATATGATGCCAGTAAGCTATTCCATCGTTTTTAATACATTAAAAAAATTTTCTTCACTTTAATCCCCCGGGAGAATCAGCACAGTCATTATTGAATTCCATCGTTACCCATTTAAGCAGGGGGCAAAAACTGAAGCCCGAAAATGCATCAAAACGCCATGACGCCATGCGTTTTCGGGCTTTAGTTTTGCTCCCTACTTTAATGAGTAACGATGAAATTCAATAATGACTGAGCTGATTCTCCCGGGAACTTAGAAGCGAAGAAAATTTTTTTACTGTATTAAAAACGATGGAATGGGTTACTGGTATCGTATCAGTACTAGGGGAGAGTGGGGATAGTTGGATCACAGGGATAGGTGGATCACAAGGGATATTTTTGAAAACACTAGGGATTTTTGCGTGACATTGATATTGGTTGGTAGTTCTACCTATAACCTAACTTTACCCCAGGAAATAGAAATCTGTGGCGATTGTTGTTGTTTGTATGTACGATGGAAATTTTTTGCGCTTGAAATCGGTTAATTCGTCTCTTGCCAATTTCTTGGAATCAGTATATCGTTCTTTTTTCGTGGTGTCAGTATCCATAAAAAGTATATTCGACGTAAGTACATTCATAATACTATTTATCCGTGCAAAAATTTTTAGGTTATATTTTACGGTTTAATTGTCAGGGTAATTACAATAAACTTATGATCAGTGGGGATACATGGATCATTTTTTGTGGGGATACATGGATCAGTAATTAACTTAGAATTCTAACTTACCTATTTTTAGAGTGAAACTTTTATACACTGGTAACGGGGCTAAAACTAATTTTGGCGACGCATGCGCAGAAATCTGAAATGTGTCCTATGCGTCACATGCGTACATTGCGGGAAGAGCGCGAAAAAGAGAGGTGGGATTGAACGAGTGGAAGATCACTCAGCTGAAAAAATGTTTGTTTTTGTAATTATTTTCGTTAGTGATGTTATTATTGTTGTAAATATTGTTATTGTTACTATCAATGTTAAGATTATTGTTATATTCTTATAATTATTATTTTTCTCATTTTTTCAATTATTCTTATTGTTATATGGTAACTTTTATTATAATTTCAATTAAAAATGTAATTATAATTTTTATTATTATTCATGATAATTATTATGAGTATTATTATTATTTTTGTTATTATAATCATAATTTTTTTAATAATTATTCTTACTGATATTACTCGTATAATAATTATTGTTATTATCATTATGATTATCATTATTATTATTGTAATTGTTGTTTTTATAAATCGTAGGATTATGGTCGTCCTGAGTCCGGTTTTCACTTTAAAAGTTTCATTTTGGATTTCTGTTCCTAACCACATATTTTTATATTTATTATTTTTCATGTACCTATAGGCTGTCAAAATGGTGCGGACATATAAACGGAAAACCAATTCTGGATTAACCACGGGTGAAATGATGAAAGCAGCTTTACATGCTCACGTGGAAAAAGGATACAGCATCCGTCAAGCAGCTAAAGTCCATAATATTCCATTTGCAACTTTCCATCGATATCTAAATAAAATAAAAAAAGGACAAGAAACAAATTTATATGCAGATTTTAAGCAACGTCAAATTTTCTCCCAAGAACAAGAAGCAGAATTGAGTAAATACCTCTTTCGTTGCTCACAAATGTGATTTGGCTTAAGTAGTGCAGAATGCCGAAAGCTGGCTTACGAGCTCGCTTTAAAAAATAATATCGAAGTTCCACATCCATGGACGAAAAATTAAGAAGCGGGTAAAGATTGGTTTTTAGCTTTTCTCAAGAGGAACCCGAAGATGAGTCTACGAAAACCCAAAAACTGCAGTTTGACAAGAGCAACTTCGTTAAATGCTCACAATGTTAAAAATTTTTACGACAACTTGCAGACAGTTTACGACCGGGAACCTAAGTTTTTCAATCCATTAAACATTTATAATTTAGATGAAACAGCAACATCAACCGTTCCAACTAAAACTCCTAATGTCATCGCAGCTAAAAATACCAAACATGTATCACAAGGAACGAGTGGAGAAAGAGGAACTTTAGTCACGACGTGTTGTATTATAAACGCTGCTGGAGGATTTTTGCTACCTGCCATGGTGTTCCAAGGTGTTAAATTCATTCCGAAAATGTTAAAGAACTGCGTTCCAAACACACTCGGCCTGGCAAATAAAACAGGATGGATGAATGCCGATCTCTTTTTGGATGTTTTCAAGCATTTCATTCATTATTCCAATGCATCAGTGGAGAATCCAAAATTATTGATTTTCGGTAATCATGAGAGTCATTTGTCTCTTTCAATTTTGGATTTAGCAAAAAAGAACGGTGTTACAATCTTGACGTTGCCTCCTCATACTTCTCATAAATTGCAACCATTGGATAAAACTTGTTATTTATCGTTCAAGTCGACCTATAATAAAGCTCTCGATTCGATGCTGAAGGTTTTAAAACAACCGTTGACAATTTATGAAATTGCAGAATGCGTTCATACAGCTCACGATGCCGCAATCACTTCAGCTAACATTAAATCTGGATTCGCCAAAACTGGAATTTTTCCATTCAATCCACATAAATTTGCACCAGAAGATTTTATTGGCAGCGTATTTGCCAACAGAGACAACGCAGATCACACGATCGACGAAAATGCCGACGCTAACACCAAATCTAATACGAGTGTCACTGATCTCGACGATGTTCCATTATCAAGACGAGTTTCCAGATTTCTACCAGGAAAATCATCACAAGAAATAAGAGGGTTTCCAAAAGCAAATCCGCGAAAGACTGCATCCCGAGGACGGAAACGAGGAAGAAGCATGATCATTACAGACAGTCCAGAAAAAGAATCGATTGCAAGGAAGCAAAAGAAAGTTTCGCAAAAAGGCGAAAAAGTTGGGAAATCCCGAAAAAAACAATAAACGAAGAAGAAATAAATTATTTTTCTTCTACCGTTCAGCGAATTTTGATGTAACTACTAACTTATGTACTTATATATGTACCTATCTCTGAGTAAAAAATGCTTTTTTACATTAAAAAATTACTTTCTTTTTTTAATGGATTCTGATTTATTTTACTGTGTTTATTAAGGTGAGTCGTCCAGAAAACTGTACATTTTTCAGAGTGATCCACCTATCCCCGCAGGTTGATCCATGTATCCCCACAGATGGGGATACTTAGGTCAAATGACACTAAAAAGTTAACGGTTAATAACAATTATGAATCAATATATTTCTCTGTTAAACATTTTGGATATCATTAATGAATACTATACTTAAAATATGAATGTCAAGAGAACTCTTAATTCATGTTTTCGTAGAATATACGATAAGTAATACAAAATCCGATCCATGTATCCCCACTCTCCCCTATACATGACAGACACCCGGGTTTGAATCCCGTCTGAGCCAAAGATTTTTTTCAGATGACTTCATTAAATCTTAGGTCAACAATAAAAGAGAATTATTGTTTACTCACTTGCAGCTATGTTAAAAACGATATAATTAATACTCAAATCAAATAGTACATTTTTTTAAATTATACATGAAGCTCACAAAAAACTCACAGGAAGCTCACATCGTAAACTCACAATGAGCTCACAGGAAGCTCACATCGTAACTCACAGTAAGCCCACAGGAAACTCACAAAAATGGGGAAATAGGGAGCTTCTTGTGAGCTCACTATGAGAGACGATGTGAGCTTCATGTGAGCTCACAGGGAGGTCACAGGTTCACTGGGTTACAATAAAAATAATAAAATTTGCGAAAAAAAACTTTTTAGTGCAAAAATATACAATTTTTCATAAAAAACACCGTTCTTCGAAATATTTGATTGTTTCTGTACATAAATTTATTATTTCATTCATATATTTATACTAATATAAGGTCTCATATATAACACAGTCAGTTTGCATTGTTGACCAATCAGAGCGAACCATCCTCGCCCCTCTCTTCCTTGAAGCTCTCTAGTTCAGATGTGCGAATTCGGTTATACGGGAAGCACTGTCTACAAATTTTATTGTCATTCCTTTTATTGCATTACAGTAAAACTTACTACGCCATGAAAGCGATGAAGATTCGGCGAAGCAACGACCAGACAGGTTTTAACTTGCATTTGATAAAGAATAATTTTTACAACTCGATTCAGTACTCCTTTACAATTTCTATGCTACATAATTCGGTAACAGTCAGGAAAGTTTTTCACTATATATCGCAGATAATATTAATTTTTGGCTTGAATAAATAATCGATTCTACAAGTGATTCTTTCAACAAATAACACATATTTGCCAAATTCGAAAGGGACACAACCTACTGAAGCTTAGACTATGTTGAGAAAATGCAAATTTTACCGCAAGTATGTTGCGGATTGTTCTACAATATGCAACATAAATGAAATGGCTATGAAATTCAAGATTCGATGAAAATTGTATAAAATCTCTATATAATCTTTCCACAATAGCTGTTGATTTTTCCGAAAATACATAAATTTCATCTCTTCGTGAAGTTAATAGTATATTTCGCAATGAGGCGGGGAAGGACAGCTTTACTTGGGGACTCGGAGATGCATGCGGTTTCACGCAGCCATCTCCGAGTCCCCAAGTGAAACTGTCCTTCCCCGCTGAGTTGCGAACTATATTTTTCACAACGAGTGCACGGGAATTCAATTTTTGACGTATGCTAAAAGCGCGGCGAGTGTGGCGCATTTCACACCGTTCTCATTGTACTCACTTTCCTCACCCATTCGGGTGAGGAAAGTGAGAACAATGAGAACGGTGTGTAATGTGTCACATATGCCGCGCTTAGAAGACGTCGGAAATCGAAGTTCCTGTGCTCGAGTTGTTAAAAATAATTTGTTATTTATATTTTTTTTTAATTCTAATTCAAAGCAATTTTCATTCAGTCTGAGAAATTTTTAAAAGTACTTTCCTACACTTTATTTCTCAATGTGCCAAAATTCGTATTTATCCTTAACTTGTTCTTACATTCATATCACACTATCGATTCCCGGTACCAGTTGCGGTTTGAGAAATACAACAACATAGTTTTTTCGTCATAGTTTACAGCTGCTGCGCCCTGATTGATTGCTTAATCCAATCGGTTTGGGATTTATTAGTCTGATACGAGATTTAGGTTGATACAGCCTTCGCTTGACAGGTGACGAAAACAAGAAGTGTGCAGTGAAGCCCCCCCAACAAATTCACCTTCTCGGATAAAAGGAAAAAAAATAAAAAGAGCGTTTCAGCAGCTGCGAAATAAGTTGCTCTACATGAACAGGTTATTGTAGTTCACTGAAAGAAATAGATGACAGCTGTTGTAATTGTCCTTGTACAGTTAAAGTAGCTGCAGTTCATGTAACTAAATCATACAGATAAGACTATTGCAATACCACTTCTAAGAACTTGAATGTAATCAACTTCCTTTTTACAGTCCTTTTTGGCAACAAGTGATGTTTCACAGTTAATGAAACTGTGGATGAAAGACATAGAGAATATGGTATCAAGTTGTAATAATAGTTTTACTAGTACTTTTATAAAAATGACACAAAAGTTAATTGAACTTATTCTTTCAATTTTTTGCAATAGCATTTTCAATACATCTTCAGGCGTTTCTGCGTCTTGTAACTCTCATCTTGTTTCAATACAATACCAAAATATTCCTTTGACATTTTGCGAAAAAATCATAATTGAGAGAGATATTACAGTTTGAAATTTATTAATCTACGCGCACTTTTGTCTGAAAAGAAAAGCTCTTCAGATACAGTATCAGCTGCTGTGGCCTGAGCGAAAAGCTCGGTAGTGTATTATTCGTTACAGACCCCGATACTTTTTGATCGGGCTATCGTGGTCGACGCAGTGATTGGAAATTTCCCACATTCAGCTTAAGTTGCATGCTGATTATTCCACTTTGAATTCAATAGCATTGTCAATTTCGAGTTTCAGGCAAAGTGACAAAAGAGTTTCCAGCTCAAAATTTTACGACTAATGTTTACTTCATTTAAAATTAAGTTACATTAGTATCCGTGTATTTTAGGGCACTTTGTATACTCCCTGATAACAAGTGTTTGAGAGCTCACTCTCGCGAGTCTATCGGAAGTGCCTCGGAACTCTCTCGATAATTCAAATCAAACAAAAAATGAGAAGTTTGTTTCGCGATAAGTGGTGGTGAGATGCGATATTAGCATAATTTAACCAAAATTGCATTCATAGTTTCTAAATTACCCAAAAAAGAATCCAATATGATAAAAAATATCTTTTAAAATTGCTTATCAACTCATTATTATTATACGAATATGTAACGAAATTGGTTCATTCATTACAATAAACCTTGATCATTGTTGAAAACAAGTTTTTCTAACAACGAGATGCGTCCAAAAAAGTCACCCGAAATCCCGAGAGACTTTCGAAAGAGTTCCGAGAGATATCTATCAGAATTCTTTCGGAAGTCTCTCGGACCTCCGTTTTCAGGGTCTACATACACAGTTTTATTCACTACATTTTGCTACTTATCCAACTCTATCCTAATCACTAGTAATAAACATATTTCTCTGCTTTCACTTAAAAGGACCATATTGCATTAGTTTACGAACTCAAACTTAAAAGTTTTCTAATTAGAAATTTTTTCATATAATACATCTATCACAGCTTCTCATACACTTCTCTTTAACCTTACACTGTGTCAAATGTTTCAAAAAAAATCACGCGAAATCGCAAAAAATAAATGCAGAGACAAAGACAAGAAAGCACTGCAGGCAATTTTAGAAGCGAAGGGTGGAATGAATGTAAGATGATAATATTAGTGCTTAGAGAGCTATTTAGCAGTTAAACAGTATAGAGATGCAACAATAATTCTTAAGGGCCTGTTACACGACCTATCTATTATATAGATATACTAATGGGTTGGGCTCGTGATGGCCCGGCAAGTCGTGTTACAGGCCCTTTGGTGAATTTATCACTTTGGATATCAAATATGAGGAAAATTATTACGTCACATATTACACGCGTGGTACAGCAATTGTAGATCATCTTATCATACATTGTAAAATTTACCACGTCCATGAAAAAAAAATATCACAGTAAAAAGTATAGTATAACATGGAGCACAGCTTAGTAGAACTTTTTTTTTTGTGGAACGATCATTTTACGTTTTACTATCGGTGCCAAGGTGGTCCTCGATCGCCATATCATCTGTGTAAAATGCTATATGAAAATTTTTCCATGTACGATATATTGTGTATTTCGTCATCTTTTTTTAGCGTGACTGCAGAAGGTCAAACTGAAGCGGTGCAGGGAAAATTTGTTCATCTTTAGGGCAACTTTGAAGGTCAGAGAGACAGTGCGCACGAAGAAGAAATAATGGTAATATCATATTTTTATACTAAGGACTGCTTGTAATACAAAAATTTTTCCATGTACGATGTATTGTGTATTTCGTCATCTTTTTTTAGCGTGACTCTGCAGAAGGTCAAACTGAAGCGGTGCAGGGAGGAGTTGTTCATCTTCAGGGCGACTTTGAAGGTCAGAGAGACAGTGCGCACGAAGAAGAAATAATGGTAATATCATATTTTCATACTTCGGACTGCTTCGGTAGCCGAGTGGTTATGCCACTGGGCTGCCAAAACGGAGAGACGGGTTTGAATCCAACTTCGGGCCCCCCGGATTTCATATCTCAGGGTATGCTTTCTCGAGGGCCAGTGACACGGTATTATCTAGTATCGGCGCTTCCCGGGGGGATTTAAGGGGGTCCACCTGTGTGAGGCGGTGTTTCGAGCGCTTTTTCGGGAATTTTTGTTAAGAGAACTAATTCGAAAATCAAAACAAGTTTTTCTTCATTTCGAAGTTTCATGTCTTTATTATACAGGTAAATTTTTTCAAAAGTGTATTGCGAAGCCTTCAATTTACTTAGGGCGTTGGAAGTGACCTCCTTCAAATGGAATAGCGAAATTGCGGACTAGATTTTGCTCAAACCAGTAGTTTTAAACATAAAAAATAAAAAAATCTTTATTCGTTTATGTATTGCCGAGGTACTGACGTAGGATTTTTCTGAAGTTTCGATAACTGAATAGATGACAGTATTTTTCATAAAAATTGACCACTTTCATGCTTCTTTAAATATCAAATATGCTGTAAAATTGAAAAAAATTAATATTTCAAAAAACTGCTACGTAGGTACCTTAAGTTTTATCTATTCATTAGTCAGTTAAATTTTCAAGTTGATCTGTTCAGTAGATTTTTTTTAATCCTGCCCGCAAATTTAAAAAACATAGTTCTGAGTAAAACGCGATTAAAGTTTAGAAATTCAACAAAACTTTGTATCCGAGACTCACATTTATTCTGCAATACCAGGACCATAAACTTCTCCTTCCTGATCTTGTAGAAGCTCTCGCTGTGCAGCTTGGTTTTCTCTCTGCTCGATTCGGGCCCGTTTCACCAGGTCACTAACTCGGCGTTCAGAGCGGTCGACGTGCTCGGCGTCCAGTCGGGAGGCACACGTCCGTGCTCGACGTCCCACGTTGATGCCCATGACACTCATCGTTTCCAAAACTCCTTGATATCCCTCTTTGAAAGTTATAATAGCCAAATAGGTGGCTATATCGACGATAGTTTTTCCTGAATGAAGATGTTTCGGAGCGAGAGACCAAATGCAGCTATTCAAAGACTCGTTACTGTTTTGTGTATGAGCCCCCAAACAACGCTCGAGTAAATTATCTGACGACAAATCTTGATAAATCGGTTCTATCACTTTCAAAACCGTGGGATTGAAGGGTTCTCTTTCGTGTTTAAAGGAGCCTAAAGTACCACTTGCTTCTGCTTGACGCCACTTGCACCAACTTTGATCACCGGGAGGACATTTATGGTGTTTCGGGTTGTTGTCGGACGAGCTGCAGTGAAAAAATGTTGCCCAAATCGCTTCTTTCGTATTTTCAACTGAATCAGCATTTCTTCGGATTGCCAAGCCATAAAATTTAGTCAATTCTCCAATGCTTCGATCCGTGAGTTTTCCTTTTCCTTTACCTCCTATTCCTTTATTCGCTTTCTTTGCATTTCTCAACCTTGTACCCATACGTTTTTCAACATGGCCAACACACTCTTTTTTTGACACAACAACGTCATCTCCGTAAGAGTTGCTTGTAATTATTCCCTTAAAAGTTTTGCTATCGCCGTCACCCACGTACTTCACATATTTGACACCATGCTTTTCTTCGGAACGTTCAAACATTTCAGTAATAGCGTCAATTTCCATCTTCCCTGCACTTCCCGCATGATTTGAACTGCAAATTTCTTTGTGCTCTTCGTACCATGTATTAAATTCATCGATATCATTGTCTTTCTTCGTTTCATGGTATTTGCAAGCCTGACAAAAACTTGATTCTACAATTGCATCGACCGCTTTCTTACTGTGATATCCAATGAGAGTGGATACGCCGAACAGGGAAGAAAATCCTCTCTTTTTCCAGGTGCCATCTCCTGAAACTGTTAGGTGGTCTTCGGGATTCCCATGCATCGCATTCATTTTTTTTCCTCGTCGACTGCGCGCTTCAAAACATTTTCAGAGACCTCCGATGCTGCAGCATCAATATTCTTGACGCACCCCTGGTAGCCTTCGTTTCCGATGCCATCGCCAATGTCCATGAATCCACAAAATTTGTTGAATCCCTCACTACCAACACCCAATAGACGAAGTGTAAAAACTAAACGACGATTTATTTCATACGCGTTTTTGATCATCGGACACGAATTGATTGTTTTTTCACTGTCACATTTACACTTTATCACAAGTTTGAAGCCGACGCCGCGTTCACTGCTTTGCGAAAATGTTATTTTTTCGTTGCAATCTTTATATACAACAGCTTCAGAAATTGCCGAAAAAACTGACGAAAACTCAAGTATGCAGTATCCTAAGGTACGGTCGATAGGCACTTCCAGTGACCGCTTATTCCCGAGTTTTTGCGCTGACGCGCTAGCGAACGACAAGTTGCGATCCAGGAGGTAACGATTGAGAGGTCCACGTTTTTTTTTTGATCGCGCATATCACACTGATGCGTCAATTACGGAGTACACAACTTTTAACGCAGTGAAATGATTGCCCGACCGACGTTTCGTTCGAACTAAAATAAAATAGAAGACCAGTCCCAAAATTCAAAAAAAAAAAAAAAATACACACACAACCATGGAAAATCTTCAACAAGCTATGAAGACAGTATAAAAACAAGTTTTTGTTCATTTTCACTGCATTTTTTCCAAGTGCCAAGTCGAAAGGCTTGCGGATTATCCGTTCCCTATCACATTCAGCGCCCTGTCACGCTTTAACTGGGACGAATCCGTGAAAATCGCATCAAGACATCATTCGTCACATATTCAAGATGCGAAAAATGTAAAAAAAAAAATCGATTTTTTGAAAAATTCACTCAGGGGGTTCACCTTAAGCTCGTAACTGCCTACGAGCCACGGATTTTTCCATAATTCCCATAAAAACCAATTTGCTTCGACCATTTATTCTATTTTAGGAAACAGCGGAAGTTGTTCCATTGAACAATAGTAGGAGTATGTCTCCAGTCAATTTTTCATTGCTTGAAGCAGAAAATGAAAAATTGAAACAACAGAACATGCGTTTACAAGCAGAGCTAAAAGAAAAAGATGAAAAAATGGCAATCCTGAATGAACAACTGAAGATTTTACAGGCAAAGTCATCAGATTTGACGACAGGTACATCAAAACAAGTGCAGCAAGAAACTCCAATCTCATAAGAATCTTCCAAAGTGAGTTTGATCATTAATATTTCATTTTTATGTTTGCAAATCAACATTGCGAACATTAAGTGAAAGTCTACTCAAGTTCTGATGGTAAATTATATGTTGATTTAAATAAGTTGAAGATTTTTAAGTGATATAAAATAGACCGCAACCGAGACATTTATACCTTAGTTGCAGCCAACTTTATGCAATCAAACAATTGTCATCTATTTCAGCACCAAATACTAAATTCATATTTTTGTCACTTAAGAACTTCAGCTCTTCCCATTTGCGAATATTTACTGCCCTCTCGTCCTGCGCTTTAAGGTATTATGTCCGTGGTTAAAATTTTAAAATATATTTTGGCCTTGCGGTCTGCCCAATAAGGCGAATACAAATACATTGAATGTATTTCAATTCAGTAGGAAATGGATCGAGCGTTCTTTGATCCAGCCTATGCAAATCACTAAGCTTATTTGCGTTGCTGCGTTTACTTGACAGGCAACTAACACAAGTATGACGCTCGATCTGTGTGATGGCATGACCTATGGCATGTTTATCTTAAAAATGGGTAGTCTCTTGTTAAGAGACTATGCTAAGTATATGATCGACGAGTCTCCCGAAAGTCTCCTGCTTGGCACTTACGTCAACCTAATTCCTATTTCAAGGATTCGGGAGACTATTAGGTGACTAGGATTTTTCGTCTCGGGGAAATTGCCACAGTCTTTAACAAAAAAAATGGCGTATTCAAAGTCCACTTGTGTCAGAAATACACTGGTTCGCCACTTTTACGAGCTGTCACTTAAACGAGAACTGAACGCGCCACTATTACAAGTTCCCCCTAATCCCCACTCTTTGGCGAGCGAGAGTCAGTGCTTTTTCTAGAGAAAGGCAACTTCCCTCGTTTCTATCTGTCGGAAAAAAACCTTAGTGGGCAATGAAAAAGAGATTAATGTCTCATCTTCAACAAATCAAAGCTTGAAGAATCTGAATAAGATGAAGTCATACATTTCTTGAAGGCAATAGGAATAATCGAAAATGCGTATGATTGTTTTTAAAGTTTCAGTCTAGTGAGAAAAATCGTTCCAATAAACCACTACCTCATCAAAACAGTTCCTTTAAAGCTTGATTTATTGTAGAATAGAAACATCATTGATCTCCCATCAAGCAGAAAAATTTCTACACCACCGGCTACACAAAGACATTAACGCATCCATACTAGTGCTGGAAGTTAGGATCCTATCGCGCTCGTCAAAGCGACGATTTCGGGCTCCAAACAGCAGGGGTCCGTGCACTGTGGGTATAACTTTTGGCTAAAAAAGTGGGGATGATCGGTAGCGGTGTATACCTTTATCTACCGTAATATATAGGTATACTGTACCGACGATCCCTCCCTCCCCGTCGCCCCACTTTTGTAGCCAAAAGTTATACACACAGTGCACTACCCCTGCCAAACAGCTCGTAAAAGCGCCGAAAGAAATAAGTTTTATCGTGATGCGATATTTTTCGACACAATCGAAGGGTGTTTCGTGGTTGATCAGTAATATAGGCACTTCACATTCAACAAGAGATGACTTGCCAAACTTATAGTAGTATTTAACACGACGACTAGTGTAATGGACGACATTACGGGAGGAATTCCATTGCCAAGAAATTTTCTCGTGATGTCCATTACACTAAAAGTCGTGTTCGATATTTTATCCGAAACAAAGTCTGTTACGAACCTGAAACATCACCTGATATTTGAGGTTACGTGGCCTATAACTCGAAGCTCGTGCGTTATTAGTCCCGGGAATCACCGCCAACAACATTGTGCGTTATCATGCGGCGATCGTCGGAACTAATAACGCGCGAGTTACGATTTATAGGCAACGTAAATGTCAAATTTTAGGTGGCGTTACTGGGTCGTAATAGGCTTGTTTCGGATAAAAAATCATATATTGCTTCTACGAAAAACTTAGTAAAACGTAAAAAATATTATACATATTGAGATGTTTTTCGACTTCATTGAATAATACTTCATAGCTCTTCAAAACATAGTTTCGGTCAAATTAAATGTATTTACAGAAAAAAAAGATTCGCATTGGCAAAGAGTCTGGGATCTTCGTCCCTTCACATTTCAGAATCATCCGCGATTCCGATTCTTTAAATAGTAGAATCATTGCTATAATAAATACTATGTGGAACAAAGAAACACAAATAAATATATACGCCCATAAGCCGCCCGGCGTTGTGGATTGGATCCCTATAAGTAATGAAGCAGTTGCTGATGTTTACAGTAATTTCAACATTTTCATTTCCAAACGTTCCGTTTAATTTTAAAGTAAGAATTGAAATATAGTCAACTATGGCTCCGAAAGACTGTTTTTCCACTCTTACTTCATTTTTATTTCCGTATAACGTGGCTACTAGTGGCTGTAGACTTCTACGGGTTTCAACGATAGTTTAGTAACGAACGGGTTTCGTCTGACAGCGCTAGTTTCATGAGAAATCCATTGTCTCTTCCTGAAAAATAGAGAGAAAACTCCGCTTCCCGACCCCCTGGTGCAAGAGAGAACCACCGAATCTTGGGTAACACGGTTAGGCATAGGAGTCTAAAGCCACTGGTGGCCACTTATCCATATAGAGCAGGGCGTGGAAAACTATGAACTTGTAGAATTACATCTCCAAAACTTCTCTGTAGGTGCTTGAAGCACGTGTTCTGATGCGCATCCAGCAAAAAATAATTTTTACCAAATTTATTTGTTCTAATTGTCCACCTTTCCATAAGTTTATTTGTCAATGTGAATATACAAATGCACACATGAGAGCATTAAACCGTTCGTCAATGTGTAGATTCTTTGGTTTTTTGATGATACATACCAGCAAAGTGAGCGGGAAAACCCGAAAATGAAGAACGATTCATACTCCTTAGGGGTCGTGCACATAATACGTCACGCGATCAGGGGGAGGGAGAAGGTCAGCGATTCGTGACAAAGGGTGACGTAGGGGCAGGGGGGAGGCAGCTGACGCATTACTTCACACATTTTTTCTTATGCTGTACATTCACTAGTTTACATTGTTCCACTATTAAAGGAGTTTATCCACTTTAGTTTTGCGAATTGGTAGCAATGTTTTACCGTGTTTTCAAAATTTTTCGTTCACTGTTAATGTACTATTTTCAAATATAATTTGTTACAATATATGTGTGATTACATCAGAGGCGTAGGCAGATGAAATTTTCGGGAGGGGTTTTTCGAGAAAATGTATATTTACTTTGGGATTTTATAACTTTGAATCTTTGACAATCTGGTAATCATGGTACGATTTTCTAATTTTTACGATCTCGTGATTTCGAATCTATACAATGTTTGAAGTCCAAAATCGCTCATCTTCCATGATCGTATTTCATAAACTGGAATTCGATATTTGTGATTTTCAATTCACAGAAGTTTAGATTTCTCTTTTTCTAATATTTTTAGTTTTATGGATATTTCTGAAGTATTTATACTTGAAAGTTTTTCTCATATAATCATATATTTCTATAGAGCTGTCTAGAATTCGATGCTCTAGGAATTTAAGTTTCAAAATTGTAATGTTTTTATAGATTTTCGAGAAAATCATAACGAGACAGATTTTAGGCGTTTCATAGACCTTTATAATTTTGGTATTGTATGCTATTCATAAAGTTTTGCTGTATTTTCTGGTATTTTTTGTAGATTTCTAGTATTTCTATTGATTGCTCTATGGATTTCTAGAATGTGATGCTATAGTATTGAAAATTTCAAACGATTTTGATTATTTCAATTGATTTTTAAAAACACAGTATCTTTTATATGCATTCTCGGTACTTTTTTTCGTATATTGTTAAGTATTTCTACAATTCAAAGAATTTTCTGTTATTTTTATAATTTTTTCGATTGATTTCTAGAATCACATGTTCTGGGATTCGAGGTTATATAAAGTTTTGAGAACATTATCCTTACATCATTATTGAGTATTAAATAATTCCTAATATTTCTTAAATATTTTTGTAGTATTTATTAAATTGCAAAGGATTTTTTAGAAATATTTTCAGATTTCTAGTATTTTGCAGATTGCTTTGTAGATTACTAGAATTCGATTCTTTATAATCCATTAGTAATTTTCTGAATTCTTGGGAAAATTACATCTCCATGAATTTCACGTATTTTAAAGATCTCTTGTATCTTTGTATTTTTTTGGTATTTATGAAAATTTGTATCGTTTTCTAGTATTCTAATACATTTCTAGTCTTTTTATACATTGCTTGAAAGGCTTTTTGTAATTTGATGCTTAAAAATTTGAAGATTTATGAATCGCAGATATTTGTACAGATTTTTTAGAAAACGAGTTATTTCATAGAATTCTATTACTTCAACTATTTCTTCAGAGTTTGTATGGAAAGATTTTCTGGTATTTCTATTAATTTATTTCCAGATTTTTAGAATTCGATGCTTCAGGGATCAAAGTTTTCTAGATTTTTAGCATTTTGGTACATTCTATTTTTTTTATCAAACCCTAAGTTGTACCATTTTTTCAAATTTTTATTTGCTACGTTGTTCTAGACAAACATTTACAGTTAGAATTTCGTTGAAGAATAATTCTTCTGAAATGAGGATTATTGTTACTTTTAAATGACTCTTTAATATTTGTACAAAACCTGAAGTGATTTTTCAAAAACGTAAATTTTCGCAAGTGCGACGTTACGTTCGGAGTATTGGGGGGGGGGGTAGTCTAATGTTTATGACTTAGTGTGACATAGGGAGAGGGAGGGGTCAAAATAGCTAAATTTAATAAAGTAAATAAAGCAAAAATAAAATAAAGCAATTGACTACAATTTTTTACAGCTGCGATCGCCAATCTACAATGTTTAAAAAAAGACGACATTTAAACATTTTCACTATTCTTACAGTTTGTAGGTTTTTTCTGATATTTTAATAGATCCAATTTTATGGACGAATTTTTACGGGTCTTAGTGAAACTTAATGTAATTATTAGATCAACTTCAACCAAGCATCGAGTGAATTCCATACGAACATCGTATAACTAGTATGCGTAAAAATATGCATAATGAAACGCAAACTGGTCACTGAATATTAACGTAAACTTTATACAAACATCATGGTAAAAGTTGAAAAATTAAGCGACGGTCCATATGCACTTTACGTCAATTTAATTCTACAATTGTGCACATTTGACGCAAACTGTTCAAATACTACATACGTACGTAAAGTTTACGTGAAATATTTTTTTCCTCCATATACATGTTAGTATCGTGTCCAATTTTATCTAGTTGATTTCCACATCAAAAATGAAAAAAACTAGGGTAACTTCGTTTTTTCCAACTCAGTATTAGTTTTTTCTCAGCCTCGGACAAATTTTTCTTCATAAAGAAATTAATCAAGACATGTTTTGATGAGAATATTACGGAAAATAAAAATCGCAAAAATTGTGAATAATTGATGAAAAATCATCCTTTTAACATGTGTCAATATTTTCAGATAAAGATTTTTTTTCGATAGTCTTTCGATGCATAAAATACGGAATTAATCAAAATTCTTATATCTCAAACGCTCGTTCAAACTTTTCGAAAACCTCTGGAACGAGGAAAGCAAAAAAAGAATGTTAATACAAAAATTTGAGTTTTAAAAAGAGTCGCCTATCTGCTAACTTGAGTTCATTTTTACATGAGAAATGTGCATAAGTAGAAACAAAAGCAATCATGGAATTAATCCGTTTCCCAACAATTAGGGAGTCGCATAATCCACGTTTGTCGTGCATCATCGATCAGAAAAGCTGGAGATACAACGTTTTGCCGTGGTACGAAAATTTTCCTATCAGTTGGTGTGCATCTTACCATGCAATCCGTCCGAATGTCGTTTCTGTGTTCAGCTGCATTGTGCTGATCGAAGGCGAGTCCGACGATACCTTCAATCGTCTCAACATTGACTTGAAAAGAAATGATATCGTTTATCGTGAAGTGACCAATTTCTGTGTAAACAACATAGTTGCAGAAGGAAAGGTGCTCCTGATCTAGGCGTGTCCGATATTCAGTCCTGTTGATGATCGCACTTGCGAAGTGTCTTACGCGCGTGTTTCCATCGATATTCATTCCGGCAACTCTCAATATCTGCATTTCTTCTTCGCCAGCTGGTGCATCTCCAACATTTTTCAAACCCTCGTATATCGACCAGTTGCGATTTGTGGTGGTATATCCCAATGAGCAGCCTGCGTAAGATTTCTGATTTCACTCCGAGCAATCAGAGAAACTGTCGGATCATTTATCTCCATCTCGACGAATTTCGAAAGCGAGAATCGGTTGACAATTTGTGTCGCTCTTGAAGTTGGCGCGGTCACATATGCCACCATTCGTCGATGCCATGCCACAAAACTCGATCCGGAATTGGCCCAAATTGCACCCCAATGTCTAGCTGAACTGGGAATGTAAATGTACATTGTAGGTCATGTGGACCGCTCCAAAATATTGATAAAAGTTGGCGACAAAGCCATTCAATAGAAGTTCAGCACGTCGAAGGTCTTCCGCGGACATTCATAATGAAAATCGCATTTGCCAACATGCACAAATAGCGGATATACCGTAGCTTTAAAACCCCATTATAACATGGCACGGCATAAAAAAGGAAAAAATTCCGCCATTCAGACCCTTTCCAGTTTTCCCAAGTTCTGATTTCTCGGGGGCGATTAACAGCGCAAGATTTTCTGGTCTCTGACCCTGAACAAACCACTGGATGTCATTGTGAGTGATGATCAACTTCACATACTGCCTTACGACTCCCTGATATACGTTGTGAAAGGACTCAACTATCGGACCACGGTCGAAATGGAATTCGGGTAGAAAATAGAGTGGTGAAATGCCTACTACGCCGTTGACAGTAGTTTCCGTGCGCGTTGCCTCCAGCATGTTTTCTCGCATTTGCTCGTCAGTTCTCAAGTTGCCGATTCCAGGAGGGTAGTGACGCCTGACACGTCTGCGATTTGGAGCCTGTTGACGGTTATTCGTCGGAATTTTAACAACTTCCGTGCCCATGTAGCAGAAAGTGCATCCACCAATAATTGCGTTATGGCGCATCATTCGGAGCATCGTGTACCTATCTTCACAATCGGTGCAAAAAATTAGCACGACAAAGCGGCTCACAACTTCTGCATTTCCAGTCGGTCTCCACCTGATACCGTCGCGGTAAAGAGTAGTCAACTCAGCGACGATAGATTTCATGATTAGCTGAACCGGGGCTTGTGAATTTGCAGTCCACAGGCCAGCCAAAATTATATGCCTTTTCCGTGCATGAGGAGAAAATTCATTTATTTCAAGTAGGACAGAACAGGTTTTTGCAGAAGATGATTTCGCGAGTTGAACATGATCCACAGAAACATATCATCATGTTGCTCTCCAAGTCGTTCGGGTCCGGAACATGCAAAAACTGTCCTTCCTTGCATAGTTCTTGATAGGATTCTCCGTCAAAAATGTCTTCCATTACATTTTCATCTCTTTTTTCACGCGTAAAACGCTATCTCAGAGCGTTTGCGATTCCTGGTTGTTGTAAAAGATTACGCAGTTGCGCTGCTATCTCCAGATGGACGTATGTTCCGATCGGTTGACTTTCCTTCTCTGGGCCGCATGCGCCACATCCACATTCCATAGTCATTGCTGTTTCGCCGACAAGGTCTGAACATTTTTCACAAAATATGTAGTTGATAATGGATGTGTTCCTCGTTACGTCCAATACGACGCCACAATGTCGCCATATTAGTAGGGATCCACGGATCATCAACCTTTTTTTGAGCCACTGTAATCGTCGAACAAGTGAAACGTACGTTTCTTTTGCGACTAGATTTTGGGTGATTTCAACAAGAACTTCATCGCGAGGAGAAACATTTGCTTGTTGATCAGCGTTTTCGGGATCAATAGGTTGAAGTGCAAAAAACTCAGCGTCCAATCCAGGCACTTCTTGCGGGGGTAAAGGATCTTCCCAATCTTGGACATTTTCTCCATCGTCTGCAAATTCTCCGTCATTTTCTGAATCTTCGCCATCGCTGTCAACAGGCTCTGCGGGCCAATCATCGCTATCATTTACAACTTCAGGCTCTGCAACACTGACTTCAAATTCATGATCAGAAACATCTGGCTCTTCAGGGTCAGTGCGTTCCATTTCTTCGATATCGCCCCAACGATTTGGGTTTTCAGCCATATTATGATAATTGTACTGTAGAATCCTCACAAACTCAGACTATGATAAACTGAAATCAGAAGAAAAAAACTTTTTTTTAAGTGTCACAGAAACATATTTATGGAAGGAAAAGGTTGCATGAATTGGTGAAAGAATGAAAATCTTTGATGTCATGTAACATAACTTTGCGTGACAGCGAAGCCAATCATTGAAAGAAATTATAGAGTTTAATTCGAATGTTCAAAATACAAACAAAGTCAATTAGCGTTTTCGAGTGACCCCTTTCGGAGTGCTCCGGGAGCAGATTTTTCCGCTAATACATGTTCAAATCTACTCATTTCTGCCTAGAAATTGCTCGAGATCTGCTCCAAATCGGGTCACTCGAAAACACCAAATATGTGAATAAAGTTTTTCGCGTATTCAGCAAAATGTACTGTATTCAAATGATTTCAGTCAACGATTATGATTCTTCGTACTTAGTTGATTGGAACTGGTTAGCCATTTTTGGAGTACGTGCCGAAAAATAGGAAATTAAATATAAACAAAGCACAAAGTGGTATATAGTGCACCAAGTTCTCAGATTCAAAAGAATAGCAGCTTAAATACACTGAAAACCATTTATTTTGACAGCGTACAAACGTATGTTTGGCTCTGAATATATGTATAATCACCAATGCACTGCAGTATACTAAATACATACAGTATACACGTGTCAAGCGAGCTTGCTTCTCCGCAGAAATGAGTAATGAAGTTGGACAGAAACTGATTGTCGCGTCTTCATGTTTTCGGAGAGACTTCTTTCTCGACTGGCCATATTACATATATGTGTTGGACAAAATCAGCCATGGACGCAAACCTTGACGGAAAGGAAGGAGCAAAGACGGATGAAAAGTAATCGAACGATGACCAAGAATGATGAAAATGAAATTTTAGATGATGAAAAATTTTGATATGTGACGCGATCTGAGAAAAGACATCTAAGCCGGAAAAAATGAACTTCCAGATTTTTGCTGTTTCTGGTCCATTGGATGTATCTCTCTACAATTTTTGAGTCAACAATTTTTTTTTTTATTAATTTTTTATAAAATAAGGCATTAAACGAAGTGCATTTAGAAGATGTTCGAGCGCTCTTTGTCTAAACACACACACTCACGCGCGCATGCCGGTGAGCTCGAGCTGCATTCAAATGCAAAAACAGGTTTGCGTGGACGCTCGCTTGACTAGAACAGGTAGTGTGTGTCAGTGTGTGTAAAGAGAGAGTAAGGAATATCGGAACGGCCTATCGGCTCCTCGCTTCTTCTTTCGCTTCTCCTATACAATCTACGTTTTCCGGCTTAGGTGCCTTTTCTCAGATCGCGTCACATATATCGATAAAATAACCTATTAAAGACCTTGCATGACAAGAGATGATGAAGAAATGCTCTTTCATAACACATTATAACTAATATTGAACACGTCATAGGTAATACGTAACAGAAAGTATATATTATATAATGTGTGAAATGCGACATATAATACATATATAATGTATACTATTGAACATTGTAGTGTAAAACAATTATTAAATCATTTTATTTCGGTTACTAATGCCCTTTAATTGTACTTTGAGATATTTTCTGTCACATTCCAATTTTCCTTCCTTCTGTCACCGTTGTATATAATAAATAACAAAATATGTATCATATAACAGACAATCTATTTTATACAATAAATAATATAGAATGTACACGTAACATATAGCATGTTTTCATTTGAGATTTATAATGTGACGAGGGAAACCAACTTTGTCTCCTCTCAATGCGAGATCCGTGGTCGTACGACAGAGATGACCGATGGATGAGATAATAAAACCTCTCTATCGACCCTCGATCCCATTTTATCAAGAACTGGGGAAAAAGGGTGTTGATTGAAAAAAGAAATAGTTATTTAAATCAATATTTATATTTTATTAATCCAAAAAGAAATACATTTACAGAAAACGACTAGTCAAAGCAAAACCATCGTACGCATTCATTCAATTGATAATTATTACATTCAATTTCTCGCTTTTAACTGATCTGAATAATTGAACTCATGACTCCTAATGGCATTTTCTAAACGCGTAAAAAGTAGATCTCACACAAAATAGACTCTATTTCCTCCTTTTATAATATTCTTGAACAAAAAATAAATACTATTTCCCGTCCTCATTTATACTACTCTTTTTCATTATATTCTTTGAACATATCATTCTCTTATTCAATTCAAAATACTATTTTCTCAAACTCTATTTCCTCCTTTTATGATATTTTCGAGCATAAAATAATTACTATTTCCTTTTTTCATGTATATTCCCATTGTACTCTTTAAAATATTATTCTCCTACTCGATTCAAAATACAATTTTCTCAACCTCTATTTTAACAACATTATTCCTTTCAATTTAAGAAATATCAAGGGACGTAGTCTATTACCTGGTGGTTTGGAAATTCAAAGGAATAAATCAATTTATAAGACGAATGAATTTCTGTTAATTCTAAAGTCTCAGGGCTTGCGAACTGCTAGTCGATTGTTGCTAAAGGCCGTCGCCTTGAAGGACGACAAAGTCGTTAAAGGGGGTGACGGTGAAGGGCAACGCTCGAGAAGGGCGGTTCGCAGCTAGACTATCTTGGATCCGCTAGAAGTCAAAGGACTTGCTAGGGCTTGATCCAAGATCTGTCTTCTGAATTCTGTTAAAAATAGCGGCTTTTTATACCATCCAAAATCGGGGCCTATGATTCATCCGAAGGCCAATTTGCGTAATCTATTAATCATAACACGAGGTTACCTCGTGATCATACCTAGCCTAGGAATGATCACGCTGAATTCGTGATGTGTTATCTATCTCGCCATTAGCATGCTGTATGATAACGAAACAAAATCACTAAAGTGGAAAATCGAATCATTACGGTCTGTAAATCAGATCTGTTTCTAGACTCAGGATTCAAATAGAAAAATAAAAAATAAAAATGAGCTCGCTCTTAACAATAATAAAAATTTTTTTGTACAAAATTTTATTTCGCGTTTTATGTTAAAATATTATCACAACGAATTTTTTCATGTCAATGTTATATGTCCTTGAAAAACTCGAACCATAATCTTTAAAAATTTGGTAACACAGTACGACAAAATTTATAATTGGAAAAAATAGGCGGGATGTTTTACCAGAAACGTGTACCTGACGTTACCAATAGACAAGCCTTTAAAGGGTTTTTCGTGTCTCAGGCGCTAAAATTGTGTTTTTTGCACGTGTGCGTACCGCAAAATCACGATTTTAGAGCCTTCAACATGAAAAATTATGTTCGCACCTGTGAGCAATCGTCGATTTAGACTCAGACGATTTTACGGCTCGGCTTCGCCTCGGCTTAAGAATCTCGTTTTCGCCAAAATTGACTTCATGTTCACAGGCACGAAAATAGCTATTCAATGATTAGAAGAAAAAAATGAGGCACAAGTGCCAAAGCACGTGCCCTTGCCGTAGCATACTGCGTGGGTGCACCTGTACCACTGGATATATCACCACACGCAGCGGGCCCTTACATAAGTGCTTCACACTCTGAGAGGACTCCTAACCCGAGAAAACGCCTCGCGAGTTTTGGGGATGCTGAGCAATTACAGGGTGACTCTACAATTCGTGGAGCGGCCACTTTTTCCTTATGTAGTGTGTACCCCCTGCCAAGAACTGAGCATATGTATGAGGGTCGCGCATGCGGAGTACCACGCGAGTCATCTTATTCCTTTCACTTTCTATCACGATGCTCCTTTGCAACAGGGGAAGATAGGACGCTGGCTATACACTGTAAAACTTTCGTTTGTGAAATCACTGTACTCAGACTTGATAACAAAGCGACCAGGTCTGAATACGGTAAAACAGCGATCACGGCTGTGGAATCGATAGAGATCGCGATTTTTGGGACGGATCGCAAAATTTGTAACTGGCTGCTTTTTTCAGGAACAATGTCATAAGTAATAGCAACTAGCAAAATAGCGAGCGTGGTTTTTTTCTTTTAACTTATCATTCTGTCTCAGGATTCTTGTACTTTCAATGGTCAACCTGAAAAACATTAAAAAAATTCTCATACTACCGTCCTTGCATATCTTTGTTCATTTTTTAATTAACGTTAATTTCGTTGCAGCGTATGAGTTTCATGTGAAAATATTAAATTAAAGTTAGAATTACTATGACTATATGCCTTCAACGCCAAAACTGAGAAACACATCTTTGATACGTAAACAATAGCACATAGCACTGAATATAACATTACGTTATGAAAACTTGCGTTCATTTCACTAATTGTCAAATAATATGCCAGGACAGATAAAAAATGTACGAATGTCTGAAAACAATTGAGAAAATACAAGCTGCACAAAAATTTGAGGGCAACCCAGTAAAATTTGTAGCACGCTTTCAGTAATTTTGATGCCCAAGAGTGATTTTCACGAGACGGCTGCTAAATTGATAGCGCTTGTGAATTCACTGTACTCAGTACCGGTCGCCTCCTTATCAACGCTTGATCCAGGGAATTTGCTGGCTGACTGCTTTTTTACAGGATGGCTCCGAAAATAACGTGTCTGAGTCCAGTGGATTGAACGCCTTCTCTACATTTCACAAGCCATTCCTTTTTTTCACTTAGCTGAGCACAGTGATATTTTGTTGTGTTTTTTGAATTTGCCTGCCATTTTACAAACAAATGTTTTACAGTGTATTATGAGATCAACAACCCTATAGCCCGAGTGGAAAAAGAAGTCGGGAAATAATCACAACATATCGGAGCGAGATCACATGTCAGATATTCTCAGATATTCGTAGCAGAATATCGCGAAAATGTTTTTTAGCATATGATTTCTGTATATTTTTAGTAGAATGTCGCGAAAATGTTTTTTGACATATGTTTTTGAGCATATCAAAAATGGCACTCTCTTTGGCAAAAGGTTGGAAAAGGAACGTCTCAGCCAAAGTTCTTCGAAGTACTTCGACTCTACCGCGGTTCATGCAAGAGAATAATGTATGTGTGATTTGCGCCGGTTTAAAATTTTTTGAATTCATAATAAAATATCCTTGAAGATAGTAAAATTTCCATGTTTTTCACCCTTTACGCGTTATGTGACAATATTTGAAGTGCCGGGTCATATAACTTGTAGCGCACAAAATGCCGTGAAGCTCTTACCCAAGCTACGATTTCCATATTGGATTATAATTTCACGTCATTTTGTGTACTCTGAGTTATATATCATCCGGGCCTTAATTATCCAACATTTATATTTATATTCACAGTGTGTCGTGAAACATCGCAGCGATATTCATCGACAAGTATCGCAAAGATATTTATCTAAAAACATCGCAGCTATGTCTTTCTGTGAATATCGCATCAACATAATGAGAAAAACATAGCAGCGATATTATCGAGTGTGACGATTTGATGTCGTGACGATATCACTATAGAAATTATCTCGCGATAATTGAAAATATCGCTACGATATTTCTCCGACCTTTTTTTTTCACTCGGGAGGGTGTTGATCTTAGATCGATTTCGATCTTTTTGAAAAGATCAACAACCCTACACTGGGAAAAAAATCCCGGCGATTCAATGTGGCTGCTTTACGTTACTGCTTTCACGTCAATCCAGCCCCATGGCCACGGGAAATCCCCGTGTGCTGCTAATGCTGATCTGACGGTCAGCTGTGCTTTATCCGTTGTATCACTATATATATATATATATATCAAATTCGGTCGTTTTGGCGTAGGATTCCCGTTGATTCCCCGTGGCCATCGGGGCTGGATCGACGAGGTGAATGCGCCGTGGCCAGCAACGCCAACCTAACGTTGAAACGTCACGGTTTGCATCAACATTGGCACAACCGGATTTTACTACCCAGAGGTAGTGATGTAGCATGACGTGTCATGAAATTTTTTGTCACATGACGGTCACGAAATTAAAATTCCCCAGAATTAAGAAGAACTAAATTAGTTCTTTGAACTACTAGTATGTGAATTTGTTTGCTTCATAACATTATTATAAGTACAGTTGTACTGCTGAAACTTTAAAATCACAGCTCAAAACAAAAAAAGCTTACAAAGTACAAATTTCTCTAGTTCTCGTAAGAGAAATATTTTAACAATAGGCAGTAGGAGGCCTATTCTTGAAAACTTTCTCGTACAATAAATCGTGAAATGTGGGGTTTTTGAGCTTATTATGTTGGTATGTACCAACAAAACAGGCCTAAGACCCCCAAGTTTCCCTAGTTCTCGTACGAGAAAGTTTTCAAGAATAGGCCCCCAGGTCCCACTCACTCGAAGTCTCTAATAGTTTATTGTGAATCACAATATGTTGTAATGTGTATATCTTATATTTCAAAATTCGTGTATATGGTATCTTCATTACAGTAGTTACATTTTAATAATTTGATTGAAAAAAATTACACGTTTGCATTTATCTGCATTTATATTATAGTTTATATTGTTGTTTAAATGTCATGCTTGCTTCGAGCAATGACGTCACGTCATGTGTCATGTGACGAAAAAGTCCCCTCTTCACATGACAGTCACGTGACCGTCATATGACAGTCATGCTACCACGTGACCCTCACGCTACATCACTACAACCGCTCAGAGCTTGTGGGGTAAAGCGCGGGTTGCGGTAAGAAAGGAACGGACGCAACCGCCCGAAGCGCTATCTACGTCGTGAAATTTTCGTCTCCACCTCATTTGTGCAGCGAGGGCTATACCGTGACAGGGGGCTGGGTTACACCGCCGGGTTCAATCGTGGCTAAAAATCGGACCAATCAGAATCCGATCCTTAGGTGATTAGCTTCCGCGCCGTCTGCGACGTTAGAAAATGCAAGGGAACTAACGTACGAAGATTGGGATTAGGTGGCAAATTTAAAATGCATGCGTAACGTTTAGTCTCATTTTTCACTTTTCAATGATATATTGGCTTATGAATATCAATAATTACAATACAAACATTGAAGAAATTGCAGTTTCGGGGATTATGCGTAAAATTAAATAACTTTTTACAGTAAAAATTTTGTTTGCTCATTGTAAGATTTCGAAAAAATAATTTTTATGTATAATAAAATATGTCCAATAATTGACAAATAAAACCATGTAATCATTTTTCGTAAAAAATCTAATTACAATTTAAAACAATTGTATTTTTGAACTTTTTATTTCCGAGTGCATTCCATTTCCTTCGAAATTTCCTTTTTTTTAATTTTCAACGGTTTTTGGCCATGCCTTCTACGTTGAATGTTTAATAGAAATGCTTCAACATACTCTGTGTCTTCTTCCCTTCCATTTTGCCCTTTCTATTCATTAGAATATTTCTTTCCCGTATCCACAATTTTTTCACATTTACGATTCTGTAAATGTGAAAAACTATACGAGTTCCGTACACACTGAGAAGCGATCTACACTGTAAAAAAAAGTATTTCACACAACACTTCCCGCACGATCTCAAAACGGACCATCCCAAAACGGACATATCCCAAATCGGACGAAATTTCGGTCCCAAATCGAACGAAATTTCTTCTGAGAACGGGCAAAAAATCGCAATCTGATTGGCTCTCAGCTAAAGAGGTTATGTTTACAATGAGCATGACATTCATACTGCGCAAGCGCGGTAAGTGCTACCCAAGAACACTATAATAAGGACTCGAGACTCCGTATACCTGATGTGTTCGGCAGTGAAGGCTCAGGCCGTTCTCGCGTGGGAGGAGCTTATATCCTACTCGCGCAGAAAGCGCAAATTTGTCTTTTGCGCCGATGCGCACGTGTTGTCGGTTTCACTGAGTCTAACACTGTAACTGTACCGTGTGTCCCAGCGTCAAGGCGAATGGCTGAGTTAAGTAAGTAGCACTGATCATATGCTTTTCTTATGAAATGAGAACTAAATTACGCTAACTTACTAACTTTAGTGTTTACTTTGACCGAGGGACACACGGTAAACAAGTAACGCCTCTATATCTCTGTCTTTCACCAGTGCAAGTGAGAAAGCTGCGCAGAACGTTTTGCGCGAGTTTAGCTCGACTATAAGCTCCGCTTACGCGAGATGAAGTCTCAGCATCAGGGGTATGACTCTCCCTGCCGAAACGCATGTAAAGCTGTAACCCATTAACGTCCTGGTGGAACTAAACCACCAAAGGCGCTGGGGGTGATGTTGCCAGAGAGAAAAGTATCGGACCTCTCTTTCGTAGGATCTGATTGATCACCTACAACCAATCAGAAAGTGAAAGAGAGAGGTCCGATAGTTTTCTCTCGGACAACATCACTTCCAGCGCCTTTGATGATTTTGTTCAGCGGGGACAATAATGGGTTAACTTTTTCGGCGACCTGTCATACCCCTGACATTCAAGATTTTGACCGAGTGTCGGGTCCTTTTATAGTGTTCAATAGTGTTCTTGGCGCTGCCCGTTTTCAGATCGGAGCCCCTCCTCCGATCACGTCTGTTTTGGGATTTATTCAGGATTTTTCTTCGTCCGTTTTGAGATCGACCAGTGTAGTTTGTGCTGGCACATCACGATTTAGTGTTGCCACTACACGGTGGAAAGTGTTGTTAAAATGTGTTCAAAAGTGTTTTTGGCACTTTTAGGTGCCGGTTGAACTCGGGCTGCTCGGGCATCGTGTCGACAATAGGCGAAAGTGTTGGTTTAACACTTTCGTACACTGGGAAAAAAAACCTGCCGCTCCAACAGGGAAGAGCACTGTTGCCAATTCCCTGTTAACGCAACGTTGCTCCCCTGTTGAATTAGCGTGGATTTGCAGTGCTGCAGAACCAGTACTGACAACATAGCATGTGCGTCGTCTTGTGATCTATATCTTGTTATCTAGATAATTAGATACAGCTTTATATAGATATACCCAGATAGCATTGGTGAATCACGCGGAAAATCACGATGTGATTTTCAGTTGAATTTATCATATGGACGTCACTGTCGTATCACTCGTGACATCGCTCCATTAAAGTCATTTAGTGATATCAGATTGTTGTCACGTCGTGACATTGATATTTATTCACAAAAGTTACGTTCATCATGATTGCAATCCATGTAATTACTTTACAATTTTTTTTAGAATTTACATTAATTTTTAATGGAAAAAAAATTAAAAAATAACATATAGGTAATTTTTATGTAGTTCTTCTTTCTATAATGTGCGCATGCGCGGATAAGTTCACAGCCAGTGCAGCTGACCGCAGCCAACATCAGCTGTGGTCCATTGTCCATTATCTTAACCACAACCTCAACATTGCCATGTGTTACCATTGCACGCAATTGCATGCGAGTGTGACTGACTGACCAGTGACCACATTACAGAGAGTAAACGAAATTAATTATTTCGTTCGACTGGAACAAAAAAGTTGAAGTGAAAATGATCGAAGCAGAATCACCTTCACACGTGGGAATTCAAACAATTCGCTAAGTTGCGCTAATAATTTTACCGGAGTAGACTTTTTTTCATTGATTTATAGTTTATGATATCTGTTCATTTTTTTCTTTTGCTCACTAACACTGCCAACCTTATTTGTATTATTAAACGTGTTAAAAAAAATAAAATATTTTAAATGTTCAACGATTATTGAATTTATCTTTCGAAGTCGCCGTGAGATGATCACGATCGCGATCGATGATAATTTTGCTAATTCCAACAACATTTTCTACAGCTCTGATTTCCATTCATTTATGAATTAATTTTTTTCCTTTTCATGATTTCTAATGTGTGAAAATTTGGATCCTTATAATTCTGTGATTATCGAAAAGTACTTGAAGAATTTTTTTTCAAAAATAAATTTCCACAATTTAATTCAATTGTACATTTTCATCTGTAGAATTAAGATTAATCAAAAATTTTACTCAAAGAAAAAAATATCCGAATTCTCAAAAGCTTCAGGAGTTAACTAATAATTTTGTTGATTACAAAATATTCTTTCAGGTGACTGATTTTAATACGATTTTTGAAATTTTCATTCTTAAAAATTACAATCTTTATGTTTCTGTTAATAATGAATCATTCCTAATTTTTTTCTCTCAATATATTTTTGTCTTTCTTCATTCAATATAATGTTATGTTTTGAAAAAACGAATTTCGTCGAGTTAAATAAATTTATCAGAGAAATTATGCCAAAACAGTTGTATAAAAATTTCACCTAATTGATCATTAAATAAAAAAAGGCATGATCATGGCCAATCATTACCAATTATAAATAAACTGTAAAAAAATATTCCACTGTTGTAATGTTGAAAAATTGTTTGCATCCAGGAATTAATAAAATTACTTTGTTATAGTTACTATATATTGTACACCCTAATAATTTAATATATGGTACATGTGTTTGAATTTTCATTTCAATTGTACAAATTCATCTGTAGAATTAAGGTGTCAGAAAAATTTAACTCAAAAAAAAAATATATCTCAATTCTCAAAAGCTTCAGGAGCGAACTAATAACTTTGTTGATTACAAAATATTCTTTCAGGTTACTGATTTTATTTCAATTTTGTGAAATTTTTATTTTTTCTAAATACAATCTTTATATTTCTCTTAATAATGAGTCATTCCAAATTTTTTTCTCCCAATATATTTTTTTCTTTCTTTATTCAATATAATGATGTTTTTTTCTTCCCATAATCTGGCGGATGAACTACCACATCATAGTGAAGTAAAGGTGTTGTAAAAGTGTGGTGTATTTTATTTTAGTAAATATATTCATATTATAATATATGATACGTTAAATTTATTACATTACATATATACTACAATTTATATTATATTATACATATATAATTTACATTTCTACTATAATATATTATAATCAGTGTTTCATCAATATTTCACAATTATATGCTTGCATGTCCAAGAAAATTTATAATTTTAATTTTCGATTATTCTTTGTTGATACGCTATAAAAAGATAATTTTAACGAGTGCAAATTTTAGGTAAGAATATATCCAGTCTTCTTAATGATAAATCGGATGTAAAAGTTCGAGTAGCTTCTGCGCATGCGCCACGAGTGAATGTCATTCGTGGCACGGTTACTGAAGTAGCTACCAAGGGGCCTAAGGGCGCTCTTGCATATTTGAATTTTGAATGTTAAATACAATAAAAATTGAATTATAATCCAATAATATTATAATTTCTTTGTTATTATAATTTTCATATTTATTTCCATGTTGATGTACCAGATAATGCTAATAGCAGTTTTTTTCTTCCATTATTAAACATACCTGGAAACTTATATTATGAGTATGTGGTTTACTTAAAGCCATAACTTTGCTGTGTTTGGAAAGTACGTTATGACCGTTTTGACAACTTATACAAACTATTTCTAAAATATTTCAAAATCTTGCATTTAAAATGATTATTTTCTTATTACTATCACCGCAAACAGTAAATTATTGAAAGACACAAATGATGATTCACACGCACGGCATTTTAATACTTTCTAGTGCGAGTTGCGTGAGATCAAAGGCGCCGACGCTAAAAAGTATTGAAATGCCGTGCCGTGAATCATCATTTGCGTCTCCAATAATTTTTTGTTTGCAGTGATGAATACATGCGTATTATCGTTATCATAATTACTAATTGTAATGAATGTTACATTATAATTGAAATTAACAATACTAGATATATTTTATATTCTATGAGTGTCAGAATTTTTCGAACGGATTACCTGACGCCAGTCATTTGGGTTTTATAAAGTTTTTATTAGATTCCTTATAAAATGCTATTTTTTATAAAATTCCGCTTTTTCATTAAGTTGCTTTATAATAAGACCAAAGTTTTTATAAAGTCTCTCATGTTTATACAAACTTCGTAAAATCTGTATGAAAAGAAAAAATATTTATTAAGTAGAGTTCGAAATCAACTCTACAAAAATGTCATTTTATGAAAATTTTGTCTAGTATTTGATTAACCCCATCAGAAACTGACTTTCTGCAATCTCAGCTGTTGGGTTGAAAATAAAGAAACATACAGTTTATTCTTGTGATATTTTAGTGTTTCTTCCGATTTCGAAGTTTTCAGGACGTGTAGTTCGAACGATAAAAATCGAATTATTATTATTTTTTTTACATTTCGATATTAGCCAAAAAAACTTTATATATCTCCATCGCACTGGTTTTGTAATGTTTCTGATTTCGAAGCATGTTCTAAACTAGTATTGGTAGCCACGAAAATTCGATTTCTATAGAAACTGTTTTATTTTACACCAACTCTATCGTTTTCTGAATTTAAATGAAACATTGCAAAATTTTAAAATAATTACTATGCTTTGGCATTTTCGTTCTAATTTCTTTACTACTCAATTACTTTACTTCGTTAGAAAAAAACTTCAAAGTTTATCAACATTCGCATATTTCTTTGCTGTTATGCTAAAGAATTTCTTGTGTTTGAAATAATTTTAAAAACAAAAAATGGCCAAACATTTTTTATAGTATACAGGGTGTCCGGAAGTCACCGTGCAAACGGGAAACCATAGATTCCTTATGAAATTATAAGACTTCTTTCATTTTGCCATTTAAAAAAAAACGCAAAAACAAAAAAGTTACTTAAGCCAGAAATTTGAACAGTAAATGCCCCCTCTTATCAAGTGGGGACCGAATTTACGAACCAAACTTCCCCTCAATTTTTTTTAAGTTTGTCGTGTCACAAGTTTTAACCAATCAGATTTGATAGATTTTGGGCCCGAATATCTTTTTTGATTTTGAGTTTTTTAAAAAATGGTCAAGCGAAAAAAGCCTTAGAATTTTATTAGGAAACAATGGTTTTCCGTTTACACGGTGAATTCCGGACACTATAATTTTATAGCCCTCGAACATACATTACAAAATTTTCATAGATTTTTTACATTGATTTTGCCAGAACTAAAAGCGATTTTAAAGAAAGTTAGATATATCTCTCAGAATTACCCTATTTATATCTACATAGTTAAATTGATATTTGTACAGCGTATCACTGGTAAAAAATGCATCGATGGAAGTCGTACTTTCAACTCAGCGTTCAGCAGAGGCGTCATCGTTCACGAGTTGCTGCTTGGAATCGCGAAACTAATGTGGAACGTGCAGAATATTCCGATTCTTCCAATGACAGTGGTTCCATAGAAGTTCGACCGTTAGAAATTGAAAATGTAGCTGATCAAAATAGGATGTCTGATAGAGATAGATCCGAATCAGTTGGAACAGATATCGAAAATTTAAATCTTGAATCAGCTGGAGATGTGATAAATGAAATTTCCGGAAATGATGATAGTAATGACAGTTCAGAAAAAAGTGTTAGAGACGACCTTGACAATAATTTTTTGGTTGACGAAGAGCCAGGCCATCAGGAATTGTGCATACGATCTCTAAGACGTATGTGTCTAAAAACAAATATGAATCACGCCCAAGTAGGGCAGTTACTCGCTACGCTCCGGAGCCCTCCCTTTAGTCATGACTTCCTTCCCAAAGATCCGAGAACACTTTTAAATACACCATCTTTCACGGTAACAAACATGGTTCAAAATGTCGCAGGTGGAAAGTATATTCACTTTGGTTTCGAAGAACTATTATCAAACAAACTGAAAACGGCTCCTACAGATTTACTACCTCCCCAGATCGTTGTTGACTTCAGTACTGACGGTGGTGAATTGCACAAGGCAGGGAAAAATGGATCTCTAAAATGTTGGCCAATTCAATTTCGAGTTGTTAATATGCCGGACAAAAGGCCAATGACCGCTGGTATCTTTTTGAGTAATAAGAACCCTAATGATGTTTTCGAATTTTTCGACCAGTTTGTTGATGAAGTTTTGGACCTGCGTACTCGTAATGGCATTTCTGTTCGTGACCGATTGATACCTATACGTGTTCGCTTATTTATTGCCGATGCACTTGCGAGAGCGTTTTCAATGCAACATAAGAGCCATTCTTCGTACCACCCATGTTCCAAATGCAAAATTGTTGGCCACAGATGCACCATACATGGGTTCGAGCGTACCATGGTTTATACAGGTACAGATTATCCAGCTAGAACCGACGAAGAATACGAAGCGATGCTTGATAGAGATCACCATTTGGGTCCCTCCCCATTATCAAAAATTATCGGTCTAGTCACGCAAGTACCATTCGACAGCATGCATCTGGTATACCTTGGCGTGTTCAAAAAAATGTTGACCGCTCATTTCAAGGGTGAGCATGGATTTCGAAAGATGAGCCAAGGAAAGCAGCATGTTCTTGATACAAGAATGGAAACTCTAAGTGAAATATGTCCTTCCGATTTCAATCGACGCATACAGACACTTACGAACTTGAAACATTTGAAAGCAACGAACTATCGAACTATTCTTCTGTATACAGCACCAGTTCTTTTTGCAAACATTTTCGAAGAAGAATACTATCAACACCTAATGATTCTGAGCTTCGTGATTCGGGTCCTCAATTTTGAACCCGTTCAACAACATCTATTGCCTTTTTCTCAATACGCACTCGAAAGCTTCATCCGACTTTGTCAACAATTATATAGAGAGCAATTCATTTCGTACAATATCCATGGATTGTTGCATATCGTTTCTGACATCGAACAATTTGGTAGTTTAGACTCGTTCAGTGCATTTGCTATCGAAAACTCGATGCCAAACTTTCCAAAAAATGTTAGAAAGCCGGATCTACAGCTGCAACAATACTTTGAGCGGCAATCTGAACAAGAAAACATGGGCGTTGCGTTTCATTATAAGGCAGTGGAATTCATCCCATCAAAACCCCATATGGAAGGTCCAATAACAGCGGATATCCCAAACCGTAGATGTGAGCTATTCAAGAAATTGGCGATAGGAGAAGTTGTTTTTTCGGTCTCACGCCGAGATAATTGTTGCATCCTTCGAAATTCCCAAGTATGCATTATCAAGAACATCGTCCGTATCGACCAAAGTTTCCTCTTTATCGTTACCAAGTTTGAAAGGGTCCTACATGAATATGACGTTGGCCACACATCTGACGTTGCTGGAGTGTATGTCTGTGACAATTTATTGCCCGATATTGTGTGGGTCAACGTTCGTGACGTCAAGAGCAAATGTTTTTGCATGCCTCAATTTAACCGGAGCGTGGGGCTGCAAGAAACTGTCGTGGAGGATAAATATGTTTGTGCTGCTCTTTTAACACCTTTGGTGTTCCCATAGGCTTCGTTCTATTTTCTAGATGTCAAAATAAATTTCCGGCACAGAGGTATAAACGTAATCCTTAATTTGTCATAACTCATAGAATAAAAGTCAGTTTATGATGATTGTAAAAAAACATTATTTTCAAAAACTTGATTTAATATGTTACAATGAATGAGTAACCTTTTTTTCAACGGGAAAAACTGAAAAGTTTTTTCAAAGAACAAATATATTATGACGAGCGAGATCGGGAACAATACTATAATTATTATTTATTATATTATATTTTTTTCTTGTTAGGCTATGCGCCTAGGAATAATTATTCCTTATTCTCGCCGACACAGAAAAGGACCCTCCATAGACAACGGCCTATGGTGACCCTTGTTCGACTTTTCAAGGGAGTCGAGGGAATTATTTTAAGGTTTAAATAACAACAACTTTAATACAATTGAAGGTCATTGTGTGACCTTATTATTATATCTTTAATACATACATGTAAAATTATATTTAAGTACAATAACCTAATCTTGGTCGCGTATCTCTTTCCCTATAGTGCGTAATTCTTCAATCGCTGACTCTGGCAAGTCAGTATCATCATAGCTATTTCCTAGAAAATCGTAGAATTGTTGGTTTGCTATTCCCGCCCCTTTTGGGCCCGAAAGAGTCTTATTTTATTTCCCTATTTGCGGGAGTATCGTTGAGAGAATAACGTTGCGACGTTTTACAATTCTTGCATGAAAATTTTAGTTGTTTTGTAGGAATCATCAAAATTATTCCATATTCTTTAGAAGCCCTTTTCGCTATTAAATCATCAACTTCCTCTAAACTGATATTTTTCCCTGGAGAGCAAGTTTTCAAAACTTGTAGACGATGAAACAAATTGATTATCCCTTTTCTTCTAAAAACAGACCTTGTAGCACTTGGTTTGACCCTATGATGTCTGATTGTACTTTTGATATTCCAAATCAAATTCTCGGCGGTGGGCACTAAGGAGAGAAATTATCGCAAGGTTTAAAAGAGAGGAAGAGAGAGAGAGAGATACATATACATTTTAAACACCCTTACCATAAGAATCCTAATTGGCAAACTCGACCATTATAAAATGTAATATAAAGTTATTTGATTTATCTGGGATGGTGGTTATAATTTGAGGTCCTTTCGTCCTTCTGCCATAATCAGTCAAGCTGCGTTCGGAACTTACGCTGCCGGGACAAGGTCTCGACACTTGAATAAATAATGGATGAAAGTACAAAATGGATTTTATCAAATATAACAAGGATGATATGCAGTTTCTTACTTCCAAAAAGTTCACAAAGATTATCCTTCTATCGATGGTTGGGCACCTCAAGCACAGCTTGGGTTTTAATTGGTCCGATCGATATTAGGCAAGGTATATGGCTGTCTAGGCTGTCGTGAGGTCGAGCCTTTGGGCCGGGGAAGTATTCTTTCGCTTTATGGTGAACTACTTTTCGGGGCTTCTCCTAGGAGAAGAAAGCAGTTCGAAAGCTCGAGAACGACTTCGATTCTGCTAAAAAATACGCGGGTTTATATACGATTCGGAAAGGAAATAAACGGACCTTTTTTGGTCCGTTTACATCCGGTTATCGCTAGATAGAAAAAGTGCAAAATCATTATCTATTCGAAAATAGTTTTTATCGTAGAGTCATTATTCTCATGCGCCAATATTATCAAAGTTGAATGATCGAAAGAATCGTCATTCGTAAAATAGCTTTATCAAAAGTTAAATAATTGAAGGAAATGTTATTCAAAAAAAAAAAGGAGGTGATTTCATTTCTCGTGCTGAAAGTTAAGAGATAATACAAAATTGCGCTTATCAAAATTGATTCTCTATTACATTTCATGAACATTAGTTTTCAGCGTCGGCGAAATCATTACGATTCAGATAGCGCCGCGCATTATCATTAATGCTTAAAAAAAAAATGACTCTCTTTTAGAATTTCATGAAACGGATATATTTTTTTTTTTCAAAGTAAAATTTCAGACGAGGGGAAAAACCCCGCTTGTCACAATATGAATGAAAATAATTGATTCGATTTTATAATGTACAGAAATATTTAGTAACTCCTAGACCTAATTTATTGTCTAAAATGGTTGATTTCGAATTAGAAAAAATCTGAACAGCTTATGGGTTTTATTCATCAGACTTAAGATCGACAGACCCAAAGTTGCAAACACAATATTGAAAGGAAATTTTCACAAGCTTCGAAAATCATCGCTCTAAAATACTACTTTCAATATTGCAATCCATAGTACACTTATTACTAGTATTCGAAAGTCTGTCTTAATATCAATTATTAACCCAATGTATTGATTGTGTGTTACAGTTGTTACAAAATGCCAGAGGGAAAAGCAAAAAACCACAAAAAAATTATTCCTACAAAATATTCCGCGACTGGGCGCCTGATAACGGCCAACAAGAAGTATCTTCCAACGTCTTCTGATGAAGCTCCCTCTCCAAAAAAGAAGAAAATTTTGACATCGGTTAGAGAAGAGCTGGAGAAGCTGAAAAAATTCAAATCTCAAGAACAAAGCGGAAGTCACAGTAAAAAAGAAAAAGAGCGCTCCGCCCTCTCGCAAAAGAATCCTGGGAAAACTCCTATTGCAATGTAATTACATTAATTCATGCATTTGAAAAATCTCAAGTATCCTCCATAATTCTTTCACATTTAATTCATTTCAGAACTACGGAAATATTTCGCAGCCAACGAGTGAACGAGAAATATCCAAACGAACCCACACAGCATGCAATATTGCAGGAAAATTGCAATGAATGTACTACGTTGCAGCAACATTTTCAATGAAACATAGCAAATACAGCATATATGCAATGTATCAGCAATCGTGCAGAATAAAGGAATGTATGCAACATTACAGGAATACTGCTGCAATATGTTACAGTGCAAAGTTTCACTAGGATTTCGTATACATTGTTGCTGATATGTTTTGACTGCAATTTTATTTGAAACGTTTCTGCAATGTATATGTAATGCTACTGAAGGAAACGTAAAATATAATTTATTTCATGAAGTCAAACATATAATTTTTAATAATAATAATTTAGTTGTTTTTCATACGTACTTTCAAGCATGCTGTTCAGGGCCACCACAAATCATAGGTTTAGATTAGAAAATTTTTTTTAATGTAAAGGAACATCAGTAACCCAGATGGGGATGATTAATATGCGAGGATTATGGTGTGGCAAAATCAATTGTGTAAAAAAAATTCATAAGTATGGTAAGTGCAAACGATCGTTCGTTTATAGTTTAATTCTCACATGATCTTTGAAAACAAACATTTGTTGCGAAAAATGCACATTCACTACACTTTCTGATACATTTCGCTAGTAACAAATTTCACGAATCTCCATTTTCATATCAGAAGAGAGTGAACGATTGGTATTGTTACGAATATATTATTTCCTATGCCATAGGGCATTTTGAATAATTTCGCCGCCACTTCAGAACAACGGTAAGACTCGATCACGTCTATTCTTTTTACAATGCGTATACCCAATTCCGAGGAAGAAATAGGATTTTCATACAATTGTTCATGGTGAATCATTTTCCTACCTATTACGTATTGAACGCCCTCTCGCAATACAAAGTTAACGGCCACTAACATTTCACCACTCTTAATTAAAATACAGTCATCTTTTTCGTCTTCTACACTGAAACGAACTTCATTCCTTTTCATCGTTTTATATTGTTTTGAAAGAAGAAACTCCCTGGGAACTACACCCCTTCGATGACGATCATGTAGCGTGATCGTGTCATTTTTTTTTTTTTTTGGTAGAATTTTCGAAGTTACTTTACTTTCCGTTATTTTGCGATGAATTTGTTGGAGCGGGAACTCACATTTTTTTACTAATTTGTTCAAAATACCATTAGTTTTCAAATTTGAACGCACTAAATTTGTCTAAAGCCTCGTGATTGCGAACATCATCTACTAAGTGCCGCAAATTGTGGACATTATGGGACACGTATCTTTCCCCATAGATTTGTTCAAACTGTGACACAAATTGATTTAACAATTCATCGGCAAAGTTCAAGTTTGACTCTTCAGTACAATATGTTTTACTCACTAAAATTGTGATCGCGACATGCAACAATAAAAAGTGCTCATACAGTTCTTTGCGCAAATGATTTCGCAAAACCACTGGTCCCCAATAGATTACAAATGAACGTAACTCAGTCGCTTTCCAGTATTTAATATATGTTACCGCTCTTGGCTTCCTATTAAAATCGCGTGGTATCCATTTTGTCAATTTGTGCAGTTCATCAGAAATCAGATCAATTTTATAAGAAGGCAAACGAACATTTTGTCTTTTAGGGTCACTTAACCATAGGTTCAATAGTTTTCGCATGACACCCAAGCACACTATGTAGATGCATGTAGTCAAGAGGCACATTCACAACGAAATCGAATTCAGGAATTCTTGTGAGTATAGTTTCCCCAAGTTGATAATCAAGGGAATAACCTAATCTACGAAAATTTGCGTCTGTTCTTATTATGTCACAAATTCCTGGGAAACACACAGTTCCCCAAATGTATTCTCCATGAATGCAACATTTAGTACAGGAATTGTAACCTGTGTGACCCATAACACGTAAAATGTAGGATTTAGCAGGAACATCGCATATTAACCCTTTTAGTTTGAAGCTGTATCGCTTATTCTCAAATTCGATGCCATTATTCATTAATTCCACCAGTTCTTCGACGAACAATAGTAGATACTCATTTGGGTCGCTTGGTTTCTTTTTCCCAAAATATATCCCTACAATGTCTACATTTTCGATCAAAACATCTGAACATAAAATCGACCAAAGACAATCTGGAGTGGACTTCCCCAATGACAAACCATCTATATTTACGTAATATTCAACTGAATCGCTTTGGATGTTCAACTGTTTATATTTTTCTAAAGTATTTAGAACTGCATTTTTCAACCCACTATGCCAGTATTGACCATGGTTCATTTCTTGAATGTCTGTAGATGTGGGTGTTTTTAAAACAGTTCTACTATCTTTTGGGAATTTAGTATTTGTATACTTATTCAAAATACTCAACAGTGCGTCATAGGCTGCTCTTGGGATAACTCTAGCAAAAAAGGACATCCAATCATTGATTTCCTGTACAAAATTCCTATTTTCCTGTTGTTCATTTAGTACTTCATCTCCTTCTTCCTCTTCATGCTCACTCGAACTTTGATCTGGATATTCATAGCTGTGTACATTGTCGGCGTCATCGTCTGCGACATTTTCTGAAAAGAATACAGACAATCTTATGAAATCTTAAAAATTTGAGCTGTTTAACCATAGTAAAGTAGAAGTTTACAAGAGTATTGTATAAAAACTTGAGATATTTTTTTATTGCTTGTAAGGTTTTCCATGAAGATTAAAAAAAATGGCACTTATAAGTTTTAAGTCATAGCGAAAAAATTACGAACTATTTATAATTTTTTTCAAAACTTCATAACAAATTTACACAATTCGATACTCAAACTATGTAGTTTAATATGCATATTTGCGACGTACACTTTTCAGGTTTCGAAATTTTTTCAACTGCAATTTTTGTCACAACACCAAAATTTGCGTGATGAAAATAATTTGGACATGCATGACTATGAAAATAAATGATTAATTTACCCATTCTTAGTCGAAAAATAATCAGCAGTAAGTAACTTTTGTTAAAATAAAATTACAGTTTTTTTTCGTAATTATATAAAAATTTGGAATATATACACATTTGATTTGCTCTAATATGTGCATCAAATTCTAGTCTGTAAAAATTACATTTCTTTATCCGGAAACACTGAAGAAAAAAATTTAGATTTTTCGTACCAAACTGTTAATCAATTTTTTAATTTTTAGACAGAAATTCACGTTTTCACTTTTTCTTTATATATTTAGGTACACTTCTTAAAAAAACAATGTATGATAAATTGTTAAAGCAGTTAGCTTCCTATTTTTACTTTAAAACCGCTTGCAGCGCGAGTGTTCCAATCTTAACCGAACTAAGTTATCATTGGTTAAGATTGAGTTATGATCGGTTAAGATTAAAATAATTATTAAATTTAGGGAGGTTTCAAAGTTTCCAAACAATCGAATTTCGATGGTGGAATTTATAAATTGCGACACGAGTGAAAACCTCAGGACCCTTCAGCGCTCTCGGATGTCACTCGTGTCGACAATTTATTTTTCCCAACAACAAAATTAGATTTTTTTGGAACTTCAAAACCTCCTCAAAATTTTTTGTATATAATTTTAGTGAACATCCAAGGGGTAAAAATAACCAATATTGTTTTATTATAGATTTTTTCAATCTTAACCGATCATAACTCAATATTAACCAATGATAACTTAGTTTGGTTAAGATTGGATCGGTCAGGAGCAATTTAAATATAAAAAATTCATACATCAACATCCTACCTGGTTCTGGGATTATATCATTTATGTCGTTTTCAGGGACATGATGATTAGTTTCTAGTATCGGCATATTTCTTACAAGAATATCATTTGCTACGGGTACATCGTGACTTGTCCGTTCATCGTCATTGGAATGACCAAATATTCTTTGGATATCTTCTCGGGTTCGATTAGCAATGATTCGCCGTTGAGAGTAAACTAGAAGTTTCCTATTGTCCATGTCTGAAATCCATGCAAGCGTTTACAATTTTCATAACTTTATCATTCAATTATTATGAATCGTACATAAAACACAAAATAAACTCACTTGTACTTTAACACATTCGCAGCTCCGCACCTTCAGTTATTGAAATTTCGTACCACCCGAAACAAAAATGTATTTTCGAAAATAATAAACATTGACTGATTGACCATGATTGACTGTATTGCAACTGATGCTATTTTTACTCAGCTGATGACAGCTGATCCGTGAACGCGAACGTGCGCGAACGCCCGATAGCCCCCGATTGCCCCCGATGGCGTTAAAGCCATGCCATAGGCTCGTGAGTGCTCGTGAGTGACTCGTGATTTACGGCGAATCCCGAGCACTGGTCACGAATCGTGAGTATTCGTTTAGTGTCGTTTCCCTCTCCACCTCCACGCTTCGCGAGCAGCATAATTTCACACGTGTGATGCAAGCTGATGCCACCTGATACTGAAACCTTAATTTCTAGTTTCTGCACGTGGTGTGTTTTACATATTTTTTCTATCAAACTACACATTCGTCATTTATTTGCAATCAACTATACCGTTATTATTATTTTTTTTCTTTAGTGAATTATCAACGCGATGGGTCGGAATTAATCAAAAATGTGCTATAAAATTTGTCGAATATCAACTACAGATTTTAGGTTACTCCTGGATTCCTGGTTCATCAACTCGAAGAACGCATTGTACCCTTCAAACCTGGGATCGAACGATGTGGAAGAAGCTTTATTAAATCGCGATGATCCGGATGAGGAGTCGTGGGAGAATATCCAGGTGGAAAAAATTATTATGTCATCACGTGAGTATACCACCATTTTACCTAACAGCTGTTTGTCATATTTGTAAACGGTGGAGAAATGGAATATTTTTCTCCAGCACCAGCCTTATTCTGTAATTTTTAGGGTAACTAAACAGTTTAAAAAAAAAATAATACATTCCCAAACAGACACCTCTCTTTCCCCCTCGACGTCATACCCAGCCAAAAATTTCCAATTGAAAACGATTGTTCTATTCAACTAAAAACTAATTGTTCTTTTGACCATAAATATGATTGTAAAAAATTAAACGTTGCCTACATTTCACAATGATGACTATACCGAAACGTTATAAATAATAATTCTCAAACAAAATGAACGATATCTCAAATTTTTCAAATTCAATACTTGAAATCTGCAATTAAAATTTCTACAAATGTATTCGCAATTTTATAAAGATTTATCTTAAATTTTTTCCAGACCTGTTTTCATCATCATTTGTTTTTTTACTTATCCTAGAATAAATTCATGAATTATTATTATTAGGCTCTTATATACGTGTAATTTAGTCATACATTCTGTATTATAACATTTTTCTTGTAAGTACTACTTCACTAAACTTCACATAAACTTGAACAAATTTTTTTCTCTTCATATCTTGATTGATTTAAAGCCTCAAAGTGGAAAAAATTCCAACATCACCAAAATTCTAATGTGTATATTTGAAAACCATGCATCACTTTTTTTGTATGTTAAATTGTATCTTACAAGTTGCCAAAAGCGTGTATTTTGTATATTATCAACAATACATATTATTCATTCAATAATATATATAATTTCCTGTTCATTGTATACAATTGATATGTACAGGCCCGGATTTGCCCGAAGTGCCGCCCCGGGGCAGTTGCCCATGTGGCCCCTTATGTAAATCCAGGCCTGGATATGTAATAGAGCAATATATCTTACTCAATATGCATAATATAATTTCTATTTTACATTTTTTGTTTAGTTTTTTACAGTGTATATGACATATATATATATATATATATATATATATATATATATATATATATATATATATATAATACCTACATCATTTATTACAGACAGTTATGTGACTGCCAAAGAAAATCTGAAAATAATCCAGATGAGTACCGATGTGGATACTGAAGTTGATGAAAACTTTTTCAAAAACAGCAGAAGTAAACACCATGAGCGTAAAATTTCTTCTTCAAGCGACGAATCAGACAATGATGCTGTGAAGTCGAAATCAAAAAAAAATGTCGGAGAGAAGTCTGTAAAGCAAAAAGAAACCATGCAGTTGAAGACTGCTTGTGGTTTTAAACCATTGCTTGAATGCATCAATCCAGATAAAAGACAGTCGAAAAGTTAGTCATGGAACCTGATTTGTACATTTATTTTTATTAAAATTGTTTTTTCTGAATGTTGAAATTCGTCCTACTCTACAAGTTCATGTCCAGTCAATATTTAATGATTTTCTGTATCCCTAGAAACTTGGCTTTTTTAAAAATTTTATTGAACCACTCACAAAACCACTCATTAAAACTTATTTTCAAGCTTTATCTGCAATTTTTAATATGCATGCTATGTAATCTTTATTTCTTACACCCTAGGAACTTGGGTTTTTATTAAATTTTTATAAATTCCCTCATAAAATTTCTGTATTTTTTAAACAAAAATTCCACTTTTTTATACAGTCGCTTTATAAAAGAAGCAATGTTTTATAAAGTTTTCAGTAGTTTTTGAAGTATCAGTTTTATAAAAACTTTATTGAATCTGTATAAAATGACGGCATTTTCATAAAGTATATTTTAAAATGTACTTTATAAAAATTTTGGCATTGTATAAAGATTTTCTAAAGTGGTTTTATAAAAACTGATGAAAACTTTATAAAACATTCCTTTTTCTATAAAGGCACTTAATAAAAAAGGGGAATTCTAGAAAGGGTTTTATTAAAAGTTTATAAAAACCTAAGTTACTAGGGTATTATAAACATTGCATTTCTATTTATAAAGTCGAACTAAATCTAATCAGTTATGTGTGTAAATCAATCCAATACAGGTATCGCCGATAATGCTCGTCTTGGCCTCAAAGGTAAAGGAAGTTTTGGGTTCGAAAATGACGAAAACTTTCCACCCAACACTGATGAGATGCTGCATGATCGTTTTGGTGGAAAGAAAGGGAGTAGCTTCGAGGACACTTCCAGATCGTCAACAGAAGAAATACTGTCACAAGTGTTATGTATGTTATTCAAGAGTATTTGATATTATCTGGGATAGCTTTGCCTCCTGCGCGCAAACCTCTTGTAAAAGTAATTAAGAATTTCAATTGAATAGTTGACCCTCCTTTTTTTGGAATTGGCTCTAGAAATGAAGGACTTACTTTTATGTGGGGTGTACTTTGAAGGTGGCTTAGTGTACCTTTAATTTTTGAGGATAGTTTTCTTTATTATATGTTCCATTTTGGATCTCATTTTTCAGCATGCTGTAAAGAATTGTTGCACAGAAACAATTTCCTTAAAATAAAAGTCGCGGCAATGGACAAAAAAATTTCAGGGCTCCACTATGTACTCCCAAAAAATGTTGATAAAACAAAGATGGAAGAAGACGCTATAAAAGAGTTGGAAGGCATGTTACCTTTACAAACAGTCCAGCAATTCGATGCTTTGGAAAAGAAACTCGAAAACTCTTATTTTCGAGAACAAACAGTGAGTAATTTGCTTGATTATAACTAGGAGCATATTTTGTATACAAAATATATATTTACATGTTTCGTTGTAGATAATCTACATGAAGATGATTGGTGGAAAAGATTCTCATCATTTGACCCACAGTATTTTGGGGAGATTTCTTGGAAACGAAGTAGCAATGCGTTTCAACATTAAAGGGAAACACCTGAAAAAAGTTGATGTCCAGGGGAACGTTCTCGAAAAAAAGAGATCATTCGAAAGCTCAAGAATGTATCAAACTTTATTTGGTAGGTTAAGTTGGCAAATATGAGTTTCATTTCTCTTTAAAAATCCTAGACGTTACATTAATTTATTTTAAAATTTCCAGCTGCTGTTCGACAAAAATTTGGAAGTGAACTCGATGAAAAACGCTTAAAGACAACATCCATTAGTCCGTGGTTGGCCCAGGCGACCGTCCGAATGAGCAGAAAACAGTAAGTAACTTGACCTTTTTTTTCGCAAAAGGCTGTTCACGATTTCTGGTATTGACATGAATCGTTCTCCCATTCCTTTCAATAATGATATTTGAATAATTGGATGTTTTACTAATTCAAATTTTTGCAGAATGTTCACCTACAGTTCCTTAAAATATTCTTTAAACATTTGTAATTAAAACAATTTTTTTTTTTTTAGAAAAGTTCGTAGTGAAGCGAACGTTAATTAAATATTCGAATACGAAACATTAATTGCAGAAAAGTACATGTTATTTTTGCCTTTTTCTGTTCAAAGTTGTAAACCTACTTTAGAAATGGTTGACTCGATCCATACTGTAATATATTTGCCTTTTTTCATTGTATTATTTCTACTGTACGATTCAATTAATAATAAGTGAGGTGATTTCTATTGAAAAAGTAACAGTAAAAAAATATTTCTATGACTCTCAATAGAATATACTTATATTTGTATGGATTTTTCGGACCGACTAATAGACCTGTACCGAACTTCATTTCATTTGATTTTAAATCTGTCTTGAATTTTTGTAGGAAAAAAGAAGAGATTGATCCAAGAGCAGCAAGCCCTCAAAGATCAGCAGAAGAAGACGAGTGATGTTTTTGTCTCTCACTTTTATATTGTGAATTTTTCGATCTCAAATAGAAGACTGAGCAATTGATTTTAAAAAAAATGTTACTAGAAGAGGTTGTTGCTTTTATAGGAATTCTTTAAAGAAACGAGACATTTTTCAAGTTTTGAATTTTGCAATATTTTCGGTAATTTTTTGATCTCAATAAAGAGTTTTAAACTGATTTTACGTTTGTCTTCATTCTGAAATTTTTTTATTCAATTTTACATACTAATAATGATGCATCATCATTTTTTATACTAGGATTATTGCGGGGTCGTTGCTGTCATTTGTTGTGCCTGCCTAGATTGCCAGCGCAATTTCGTCATAATATTGCCATGTCTCTGAAAAATCTGTGGAACTTGAATTTTTTAATCCGAATGAGTATTTTGGAGTACCAAAACCACTTATTTGGATATAAACCACAGATTTTAAATGTCAATCGTAGCCAACATTGCGAAATATTACTGTAGGAATACAGACAGGCATAAAAAATTACAGCGGTAAATATGCAATATTTCTGCAATGCTCCAAAAATCATTTGAATCGTGCATGAAATGTGGTAGCAGCGTTTCTGCAACGTTGCTACATGTTGCAGATATATTACAGAAACGTAGCTGATACATTGTTACAATGTTTCACTGCAATGAAAGCGGACATTTACACGTTGCAGCAATCTTTCTGCAACGATCTTGTAATGTTGCTGCAAGATTTTGCCTAACATTGCAATTTCAAATGCAAGATTGCAGCAATATTTGTGATACGTTAAATGCTGTGTGGGAACAAGCTAATCTGAAGTAAACATTTTAAACGTATCAAAACAGTTTCAGTCATCATCCAGTATATTAATAAATACCACTTATTTCAGAACTCCAGAGGTCCATTGTACTGAGCCACAAGAAAAAACAAATTTCAAAAAACCTGCTAATCCAAAGTAATTATATTTAACACTGTAATTACATAGCTACTGGAATCGATCAGGATATTTGTGTATTTATTGCAGAACACAAGAAATACAGAACCAAGATGTGTACAGTCTGATTCGATCTCTTGCGCAAGCTGTGAAGGAATCGATTGCCGTACAAAGGTAACACTAGGCAAAATTGTATGAATCATTGCTAAATTTTCAATTGTTGAATTAATCATTTTTTGGCAGGTTGAGATTGAGATAAGTTTGTTAGTGACCAAACGCTTATGGCTCAGAAATATTTTTTCCACAACTCCAAAAAGCAGATTTATTTATTATGCTATATTCTGGTTGAATTTTTATTCTGATATACTAAGTTTTTTTTAAATCTTTTTTGTCAATATCAACTTGAGTACAAAAGTGCTAGAAAATTGCTAAAAAAATGTTTACTTTAACTACATGTAAACTTTACATAAGCAGTTGACCTATAGAGTTTACACAAACCACTTTTCATGTTTTCAAAATTTGAATAAAAGAACGCAAGTAAATAGTAGTCTCTTTTCCGTCATGAATTTGTTCAAACTCAGCAATTTCAAACATTTAATGGCATTTCCACAGAGAAACGCAAGCTCAAATTGCTCAACTTGTTGAGCAGACCGGACAAGTGCAGGCGTTAGTCAATCGAGCTATGGAAGCTATGTTGAAATTTGAACACCGAGAAGAAGAGATTATAGAAAATACAATCTCTAAGCCGTTAGAAGGATTCCCCTTACAGACGCTAGTGGAGTTTGAGAAGTTTGAGTCCGCCGAAGGAAAGGACGATCGAAAAAAACTGGTAAGCTGCAACTTGCTGAAGAGTGTTTGTTTTCATTTATTCATTAACTTAAAATAACCATGAAAATTTTTAGTCCCAGGATTTACAAGTCTTAGGGGGAGTAGCAGTGAGAGGATTCATAAGCTGTGCGATGAAACAATCCATGTCTGATCAACTGCTGGACAGCTTTACATGGATAGGGTCGAAGAAGATGAAGCCTTTTTCAACGACGAAAATGGCAAATATCATCTACCGTGAGTATTTTACACTTATGAAATTTTGTAATTTAAAAAATATGAAAAGTAAATGTGCAGTAGGCTGATAAAAATATTTCTCGTGGCATGTTCTTCCAATAAAATAGTTCTGTTTACCTCTTCTATTTTTTACTTACTTAATCGGAATAATGCTATAAAATATAAATAACATAATAGATAAACATGAAGCCACTCTACAATGTCATCATAAAGATCAAGATAATAGTTAAAAAAACCTGCAAAATAATCAATTTACCCATGATGAAACTACAGCTTGGAAACGCAAAAAGTTACGCATAAATACTCCCAGAACATGAAAACATTTTAATCATCTTAGATTTTTCTGGCATAAGTGGATTATAGTACTTCTATTGGACAATAACTTTGAGGAATGATTATTTATATACTATTGAAATTTGTAACTGGAACTAGTAAATAAGTAAAAAATTAACACATACTTTTTTTAGGATACTTTCTTTAAAAAAGTGAAAATTCTTATAAAAGAGAAGCATAGCCAGAAAAAATTTTACTATTCTTGAAAATATAATAATTACAAAGGGGCCGTTCATAGACCTCGTGTCCTTTTAGGGGGAAGTGGGAGGGGGGGGGGGGGGCAAAAAAACGAAATTTGAGTCACTAGGTTTATGAACGGCCCCATACCAAGTTTGTTAATTACAAATAAATGAAATTTGCACTATTTTCCATGTACTGAAAATCCCTAATATAATGAAATCAACAGATTCAGTTGATCAGGCCCGATAAAATAATCGCAAAAAACTTGAAACGTTTCATTCGACATTATTATTTGCATTCATTTGCCTATTTGTCGTTCAAACAAAATAAAAACATAATTTTTTAATTTGGAAAAGGAAAGGTTCAGATTTTTTTATCGAAATAAAACGCTCACTGAGAACGATAATATAACTTGTAAATATTTCTCAATAAAATTTTCATATTTTTATATTCAGAAAGAAGAATTTTCTAGATATAACATATATTATAAGCATGAAAAATGTATTATCAATGAAAAGCTTAACATTATAAAATAGTTTCCTCAAATAAAAAGTTATAGAGAAAAATTCACAATAATTTATATTCTTAAAAATTAATAAGGTCTACCTAATAAAGTGAGACTATAATTTTACAAAATAGCTTTCATTTATATTTTCATTTTTTGTCTTATAGATGCTGCGATGAACATCAAAACCTTTAGAGGGCCGGAGAACAAATCACACTTCCGACATGAGGTTTGCGAAGTTCTCCGAGCGACTAAACAAGGGTATCGAAAGAAAAACGCAAAAACCTAACGGAAGAAGCGAAGTAAAAATGAAGAGCGTGCAGAATCTGAGGACATGCAGATGAGAAGTCACTCTGATTCTGATTCTGATTCAGAAACGGCAGAAAATTACTCGCAATATGATCAGTGTGATAATGATTCACACGTTGAAAAGGATTCTGATTCCTTTGATCATAGTGACAGTAATTCATAAGCCATAGAGAATGAGAATGAGAATCAGAATGATTCCCCCTGCGCGAGCGATCAGGACGAAGAAGAAAAAGAAGACAACAACGAAATATTGATCAATCCTGTAGAAGCCGAAGAAAGTAATGACCCATGGGATAGAGATTTTGTAGAATGAATAAAAACATCGATTTTTTTACAATACTTACATCTTTTCACTGTGACACACCTTGAAACTTTAAAATACTATCACCACAATTGAACTTTGTGTATTATTACTAATTTACAAAGAAACTATGATGAAAACTAATATATCTTTTTATATTTTACTGTAAATTTATATTATTTGATCAATATTTTCTCGGTAGAGTAAAAACGATGCTTATAAGTTAATTAACTTAAGCAGATATATTATGGTAAATGAAGTTTGCATATAAAAGGTTTTTTCTATAACAATTTTTCCTAAAACAATTATTTGAAAAAAATTTTACTGCAAACTTAAGAGTAATGTATTGCTTTTATACTCAATATATTATGTTACTTCTAATAGTCAGGAAAATTAAAAGATTGCAAAATATAAGCACCATTAACTGACGAGAAAACTGGTAAGGAAAGTACATTTCATTCATTCATTTTGAAAAAAATTTCTGCTACATCACTCGTGATATCACAGTGAAGAAAATATGAAATCCATTTATCACGCGTGATATCCAGGTGATAAACATATGCAATGGCAGTTGCATGCATCAGTGATATCACGCGTGACAAAATTTATCACGAGTGACAACGACGTGATATCACATGGAAATCATTTTGCTATCTGGGTACCTATTATAAGCTTTAACGACATTCTAGCATTGAGCACCCTATTAAATCGACAGGGGACCGTACACTGGGAAAAAAATCCCGGCGATTCAACATGGCTGCTTTACGTTACTGCTTTCACGTCAATCCAGCCCCATGGCCACGGGAAATCCCCGTGTACTGCCAATGCTGATCTGACGGTCAGCTGTGCTTTGTCCGTTGTATCACTATATATATATCAAATATGGTATTTTCAGCGTTAGATTCCCGTTGATTCTCCGTGGCCATTGGGGCTGGATTGACCAGGTGAATTCGCCGTGGCCAGCAACGCTAACCTATAAAGAGAGCAAGAAGCTATACAAGGAGAAATCACTTGTGTGAAAGTTACGATACAAGGTCAACGTTCAAATCCCCACGCGGGGTCCCTGGTCGACTTGGCGTGAACTGACCAGATCGCGTACTGCGCACCCCCACCAATGCGGGAGTTGGAAAGCACGTGCTCGCGCTAGCATCCTGCCAAGTTGCATCCCGCCTTTGAACAGCACCTGCTCGCGTTTCCTCCTCTTGCAAGCGTGGGGATGCGCAGTAACGCAAACTGGTCAGTTCGTGCCAAGTCGACCAGTGACCCCGCCGTGGGGATTTGAACGGTTACCTTGTATCGCCTTAACGTGCAGAGAGACATAGGGAGTGATTTCTCCTTGTATAGCTTCTTGTACGTTGAGTACTACTTCGTACTACTCAACGTCACTCAGCGTACTCTTCATTTCTGTGTGAGGACAGCTGACTCTGTTTACGTTTTCATACGTGTTTTAAAAGTGTATCTCGAATTCATTTAAATTCCTTTGATAATCAAGTGAAGTGCAATTGCAGTTATTATTTATAAACCCGAATATATATACTCACACAGACGGCCGAGTACGCTTAGTAGTATAGAGTAGTACTGTGTTTGTGTTGAGTTTGTGTCCAAGATGGCCGCCATACCTACATCCCCAATTAGGAGCGATTTCAATTACCACTCTCTCCCTTGAGTCTCTCTACCAACCTAACGTTGAAACGTGACGGTTTGCATCAACGTTGGCACAACTGGATTTTACGGTTAATACGACGGGTTTTTTTTCCAGTGTAGGATTTCTGTTGAACCGCGAGCTGTTCGGACAACTCTCCGAAGAGTCAACACTGTCAATGGTGCCAGCTTAACTTTTCTGAAGTGCTTTCTGAAATACTTTTTTTTCCAGTGTGATGCTCCTCGGTGTACAAACTCGTACAGTTTTTCACAAGACAGTTTCGATACGACATTTCGCAGTTTTATAATAAAATCAAAATATTAATACACGGACAAATCCCAGCCCGAGTGGCGATTGTTTTGCTCATCGGTGACCGTTGACTAGCGAAAACTGGCGTAAACAACATTTCAGTGAACGGTGACGGGGCTCCGTTGAACGGCACAATGGTGTTCATTGAGCGCTCAACGGCAGCTACCCGAGTGCAAAAAAAGTCAGGAACTAATCTCAACATATCGGAGCGACATCATATGTCAGATATTCTCAGACATTCCTGGCAGCATATCGCGAAGATGTTTTTTAGCATATGATTTCTGTATATTTTTAGTAGAATGTCGCGAAGATATTTTTCGGCATATGATTTTTTTACATTTCTGGTAAAATGTCGCAAAGATGTTTTTTGACATATGTTTTTGTGCCTAACAAAAATGGCACTCTCTTTGGCAAAAGGTTGGAAAAGAAACGTCTCAGCTCAAATTCTTTGAAGTTCTTCGACTCATCTACCGCGGTTTACGCAAAAGCGAATAATTTATACGTGATTTGCGCCCGTTCAAAATTATTGAATTCATAATAAAATATCCTTTAAGACAGTTGAATTTCCGTTTTTTCCACCTTACACGTTATGTGACAATAATTGAAGTGCCGAATGATATAACTTGGAGCGCACAAAATGCCGTGAAACTTTTACCCAAGCTACGATTTCCATATTGGATTATAATTTCACGGCATTTTGTGTACTCTGAGTTATAATATATAATCAGGACCTCAATTATCCAACATTTACATTTATATTTAAAGCCCCATTACATGGAGCGAGCGACGAGCGATGGCGACAAACCTCAGCGACGAGCGACGTGGAATATCAATGCGCGCGCATGAAATGCAATTGGTGTTATATATAGTGTGGTGTAGTGTGTAAACAACAACAGTGTCCTGTCAAAACGTGAGAGTCATTTACCGCGGATGAAATTTCATAAATGTGAATAAAACAAGAGAATCCTTGATATTCAAAAAATTTCTCGAAGTTTAGAAAATTATTTGAAGATTCTAAGATTCTTACATAAACCTTGTTAATAAATTTTTTTGAAAAATAATATTTTACAGTTCATTACTAACAGAGTATGGTTGTAATATAAATACGTTTACTAATTCACATATTCGCAAAGTACTTAAAAAAAAAACAGTAATAGAAGGTGATGAATTTGTCAAATACATCAAATTTTTAATCTTTGTTTACTTTCAAGTGCATCTTCAAAACACAAATGTTTGTATGATTTTATAAATATTATCAAAATATGCATGATTATTTTTTTTTTCAATCAAGTTCTATAAATTGATTCAAAATTTGTTATTTTACGAACAAGTTGTACATGTCTTACTAAAATTCGGTAACATCTTTATTTTTATTTGAAATATTTAATTGTTCTGAAAAAACCTATATTCTAATGAACTACTCTAATGGAAGGCAATTGTACGACTTGCACTTCATTTCACCATATACTTTCTCGTGTTTTTCTGTATGATTAACTACAAAACATCATGTTCTAGAATAAGGACAGAATTCATTTCATTTTTTTGCTTCTTTTATTTTTGTGCTATATAAATTATTAGCAATGAGTTATTTTGTTAGAAGAAAATTTCTCCTTGGTATACAAGTAAAAAAAATGCTGTAAAAAATGTGAATGTTAATTAACATTAGGCATGGAGAAAGGCAAAAAACAATTTTTAACAATTGTGCATGATATGAAAAACAATAAGTATTCTCTTCAAACTTTTATCTTCGTTTGTGAAGAGTAGTATCAAAATCGTTGTTAATTTATTTTTGTCATTCATTTTGTCAGTAATCCTCACAAAATGGAAAGGAAATATGCTCTGTGGGCTCATAAGAACAGCCAACAACTTGAAGAGTGGCACCATCGGAGAAAACAAACTCTACTGTCAGCAGCGCTGTCTTTTAACTGTAGTACAGCATCAAAGGGAAAGGAAAAAAAAAAGGAAAATGTGGGTCACAAGGTTATTACAACTTCGCCCTGTACATGGTTTTTTTCATGCAATGGTTCCTGAACTGCGATTGGACGAAAATCGATTTCAAAACTACTTGAGGATGTCAACGGTACAATATGAAGAATTATTAAACCTTGTTGGTCCCAAGATTTCTAAACAAGATGCTGTCAGAAAATCTATTTCAGCCTCTGAACGCCTAACATTGACTTTAAGGTATATTCATTCTTTAAACATTGTTTTCAGATTAGTAATACGTTGAAAATTGGAAATGGAATGATGATTGCCACAAAAGGAATCAACATTGACTTGAGGAATAAAAACTTAAAATTAGAATTTTGGAAAATTTGGAGAATTCACGGCTGTGAAAATCCAATGAGACATGCCCATTTGAGAAAACCATAGATTTATCCTGCAAATCTTTATATTGACTTAATAAATAAAAAATACCAGTTGGAAACTCCCTCCATTTCAACCATGAAATAAGTCAAATGTAACTTTCTAAACAAAATAACCATAATAAAGTCCAACCACAAACTTCAATTCAAATTAAAAACTGTATAATTTCCAAAAGAATAAAGTAATGAAATTATAAAATAATAAAGTATAGATTTTAGTCACCATACAATTCTCTTAATTACAAAAAAAGCTCAAAAACGTTTTCAATTAAAGACTGAATTTCCAAAATCCATTAGAGAAATTAGCTGGAAAAATCCATTATTTTTTCTAATGAGTCATGACCAATTGGCATTTTCAACTTGATTTCTTCAGCTGGGTTTATATCGCGAATAAAAAAATATGAACAACTCTTTTATTGAAAAAAGTTAAAAATTTAAACGTTTCAAAAATTCCAAATCAAAAAAATTCGAATAACTGGATTATGAATGTAATAATTTGCATGTACATTTCTGCATAACATTTTTTTTGCGTAAAAAAGAAATAAGAAATGTTTAATCAATAAAGTTTTTACTTTTTAGTATTCCTAATAAATGTTAATGTTTCTATGTTTATTGAAGTGTTATTAGAAATTTTTCAATGTGAATTTCATTAATTCTACATGCAAGTGCATGTCATAATGAGAAAAAAAACATTAATTGTTAATGAGAAAATTTAAACTTAATTTGACAAGTTCTCAATGTTGTGTCGTTAATTAATCAATCGATTGTACTTTTAGGTATCTCGCAACTGGAGATTGCCTAATGTCGATGATGTACCATTACCTAATCTCTGAACCAGCTATATCGGGTATCATTAAAGAAACCTGTACGGCGTTGTGGGACGTTTTGCAGCCTTTGGTCCTAGCATCTTGCAATGAAAATACCTGGAGAGGAGTAGCTGCAGATTTTGAAAGCAATTGGAATTTTCCACACTGCTGTGGAGCTATCGACGGGAGACACATTGAAATTGACGTAAGGAGTAATGCATTTTCTTGAAAGAAATAATTAAAAGTATGAGCAGTTTGTCAGTATTACCAACAAAGAATCTGAAACCTTGTTCTTCCAAAATGATATACTAACATTTCTCAGTTCTGTAGACAAAATATATGAGAATTACAAAAATGTCTATCAATTTTGTTTCTGAAAATTACGTTCACGATTGGCACTTGATCAGAAGAATTATTCTATAATGTTTCCGAACAATTGAATCATCGGATTTAAAAAAAAATCAACTTTAAACAAGGTTAACGAATCTGAAGGTCATGGATATTCGTAGAAAATTATGATTGTTTCGAAATAAACAAAAAATAAGAGTGAATAACAAAAAATAATGGTTAATTTTAGGGAATAATGAGAGAGGTATACCATTAGATACAAACTCATGGTTAATCATACGAAATGTATCATAAGTCAATGTCAACTTTTTTCAGTGTCCACCTCATGCCGGTTGCCAGTATTACAACTACAAGGGATACCACAGCATTGTGTTACTCGCAGTTTATGATGCTAACTACATGTTTCGATGCGTGGACATCGGCGCATGTGGGAGGCGTGGCGACTCGGGAATTTTTAAGCAAGGCCCAATCGGACTTTGTTTAGAAAATGGAGAAATTGGTTTGCCCCCACCAGATCGCTTGTACGAAGATGGACCTATTTTGCCGTATGTTTTCGTTGGAGACGAAGCGTTTCCTTTGTCCACGTATATGATGAGACCATACCCAAGAAGATCTGGATTGCAAAGGGATCAACGAATTTTTAATTACAGGCTATCGCGCGCGCGTAGAATAATTGAAAATACATTTGGTATAACTGTTAGCCAATGGCGTATTTTACGCAAGCCAATTGAGTGCAAACTCGATACAGCGCGTGAAATTACAAAGGCCGTTGTTTGCCTTCATAATTGGCTAGGCAAGCACAAGTTGGAGCGGGGAGCGTATGTCGATAGGACTATTGTCGACCGTGAGGAGCCGGATGGTTCTTTCCACCCCGGCAGTTAGAGAGCTTTGATTCAAGAATCGGCAGAAGATCAAATATCTAAGAAGCATTTCACTGACATAAGAAAGAGCACAGTATTGGCGAAGCATGTCAGGGAAGAATTTTGTCGATACTTTGATGAAGAAGGTGAGGTACCCTGGCAAGCTGCAGCTGTCTCGGACGCCATGGACGAATAGAGCGATAACCCCTGCTCTTAAGACGACTCGAAACCTACTGTAGTGCGAGAGAGATGTGTAGAACGGGAAGCAGTGGAAAGGAAAGAGGACGAAAAGAGAAAGTTTTCCGAGTCGTTTTAACTGTCGTATCTTGCTTTTTAAATACTAATGTCGTCGAACTATATTTATTATATTACATAACTGTTAAACAATCGTGGAAATAATGAAAGCTAAGTGCAAGAAAGAAATATATATATTTATTTGTTGCATAAATTAACAGGTGCAAATCATGTTTGTAAATTCACTCGTCTTCGTCGTCGGTCATCGCGTCTTCAATCACGTTCAGAATGTCTCTCACAACTTTCCGTCTTTTTTTATTCCTTAGTTTCAACATCATAGGTTTTATATATTCAAAAAAACCATCGAGTGGGTCGCTTATTGGTAAAGGTGCCGACGCAAGGGGAGGAGGAGTTTCAATTGCTGTTGCAATTTTTGCCATTGTCTCGCTCATCATTCTCGTGCACTCATCATCGGCGCCTTTGTTCTTTCTTGAACTGTAAACTTGGCTGTTGTTTTTTTCTCGCAGAGCGGGTGTCCGACTTGAAGGAGGTGTACTATAAGAATCGGGAGAAGTAATATCATTGGCTTTCGATGCGCGACCGTTATCGTTGTAATTTTTTGTATTTTCTTTGTTCGTTTCAGCAGTCCTTGCCACCAAATTTGAAACCGGTGCACTGAAAGTGAATAAAAACATTACGTCAACTAACTAATTACATTCCAATGATTTCAGTGGCGTAGAAGTGAGGGGGGTTTTGGGGTCTGCACCCTCCCCCCTCCCCCCGACATCATTATATATACTAATGCTATACATATACATATATACGTTACATATATAAATATATTCATATACTTATAACTGCCCCTGAAAAAATTTTCTACTATGCCACTGAATGATTTACTCAATTCGATGGATGCAAGTATAATTAAGAGAAAAAAGTTACCTGAGATCTTGTTCGAAACATCGGAGAAACATCAAACGATGCGTAAAAGGCCAGTCGTCGACAAAATCGTCATCCTCAGGCGCTTCGGCTCCACTAGGCAATACTTTTATTTTCCTTCTGAAAGTGTCACGTAAATGTTTCCATTTTTTCTTTATAGTCACTTCTGTCCATCCCGGAACTGAAAGAATCAAAAAATTGTTATTCTCAAGAATTCTCATTTGATGGACATGAAATGTAACGATTATTTCAAGAAGTTCTATTTTTTGTAAAATGGGATTGAATAATGAAAATAAATTCATAATTACATGTATGTATTTTTATGATTAGCTGTGCTAACTGAAAACGAATTATTAAGAAATTTAAGTCACATCAACAATTCTTCAAAAGCGCAGCATATAAATTGATAAGTATGCAATAAAATGAAAATTTTTTATTTACTTTGTACTTTCAAACACGAACTTCTGGAAATGTGATTATGAATGTGAAAAATAATCAAAAAGAATTAAAATAAGCGAAAAGTATTTAACATCTATAATTTCTATTGATTTTGAACTTCGAAAATTATGTTGAATCTCAAAATTTCACATGACTTTGAAAATTGTTTTTCAAGATGAATCATAAAACTTTCTAAATGTTTTTGAATTCAAACGTTATCATTAAAATGTCAATCATAAAATTATCGGTATTTATAGTCTGAATTGTATTGAAAAAATTATTAATTTATTTTTATAACATATTTTACACTCCTGATCCCTACTAGATAACTTTCAACCTTGATATAAATCCGGTTCTAGCTCTTGACCACATATTTGACGAAGCTGTTCGATTTTGAAAATTTTTATTTTGAAATCGGCTTTGCTGATTAATTTGAATCAATTTTGGAAAGAATCAATGAAGAGAATGATGTGTACAGATTTATATTCGTTTATACAAGTTTGAATGATGGTTTTTAAAATGTGTACAAATTTCCTGCAATATTTTGCTGGTGAACGAGGAAAAAGTACTTAAAATCCGTCCAAGACGAGAATCCTTCTTTCAGGTGGAGGATACAAAGTGTATTAGGAATTTTTTTTTAACAGTTTATTTTTGAAACTGTACAATTTATATAATTTCTGTCTTGGGAATTACATCGTGTGGATTTTGGTATATGTTTGATTTTTCTGAAGTTTATATTTCGTTTTCTACTGTTCGCAGTTTACGCTGTGGAATTTACATGTCCAGGAGTGAATGAAATAGGGTTTTGGGGGTTTAAAAAAAATTCGATTTGAGTGATCAAATATATTCTACTCGAAAATCAGACAGATCCAAAAAAAAAAAAAATGAAAACCTCAGTATATTTTGAATTTTCGAATAAAAATTGCAACATCGAAAGAATTTAAAAAAAAATTATTTTCTATGTATGATCCTGGACATGTAAAATCGTTAATAAAATACATTCCTTATTCAGTATTGAAAAACTGTATTATGTTTATACAATTATTTTATTGAACGTTGAAACTTTTCCTATAATTTTTTGGTGGTTTTTTTTATACTGTAAGGATTGTTCAAAAACGTGCCTCAATTAAAAAAAAAATGGAATTTTTCACATCGAAAGATGATATTATTTGTATGTTCGTGGGGTAGTTTTTTAAAAGGAGGAAAATAGTGGAAATATTAGCGAAGGATATAAGTTTCGTACCGGTGATCAATCTTGCTCTCTGAAAAATTTGATTTTTGTATTGAAAGAAATTTTTTATCTAAGTAATTGAATACTTGGGTAATTGTACTTAATTACAATATTGTTCTTGCGATGGAAAAAATGCAATAAAAAGTATTTGCGTTGCATAAACACAACAGCGCCTTAGTAAATAATTTATATTGTTATTCACCTACAACAATCATTTTCCTTATTTTATATGCATTTTTTTTTGGTTTCTATTTTTTGACTTATGTTTTTTTGTATACTTCCTTCTTTTTCTTTTTTTTTCTATTCTAACACATTCATAAGTTTTAATAAGTTTTAAAAATAATCAAAAATAATCAAAATAAGCGAAAAGTATTTAACATCTATAATTTCTATTGATTTTGAACTTCGAAACTGTATCTTCTAGTACTACAACAAAATTTTCAGTCATTTTATCTCGAATTATGAAAGAAGGAACAAAGTTTTTTGACCTAGCCTTTGTGAAAGCTTTGATTTTGAAATTTAAAATAGAATAAAAAATTATTGTGATTGCTTGCATAAATTTTTTGCTGGATATTTCTAGTTATGGTTATGAAAATGAATTTTCAATTGTAATGAATATGTCATATGTTAATGAACGTATCAACGTTTTTGAAATAATTTATCAAAGGAGCATATATATCTATGCTTCTTTGAATATAATCATCAATAAAATTAGTTTAAGAATCTGTGTAACATAGAATAGTTCGACGGTGGAATTTTTCAAGCTGTATATACATACTATTTAGATTTTCAGCAATTTTTTTCCACGCGGGTCCAGTACTTTTCGGCCCCCGAAGCTTAGTTGGAAGGGTTATATCATAAAGGCATCGATGTTTTTCCACTTCGTCGATCAAGTTTTCTAAATCCCAGATTTCTTCATTATGCAAGCGCCTTTTTTTACAAATTTTTTGGCTTGTAGACGACTGCTCGTCAACTGTGTCATCATTCGGTTCTTGTTGGTCAATGGTGTTGGGGGGTTCTCCGGCTTCCTCCAAATTTTTTTTTGGATTCAAATCGGCTTCACTTACATACATTAATTGACCATCGTCATCGCGTACGAGACAAAATCTGCTTTCTGTAAGCGTATAAATATAAATTATCATTGAAAAAATGCAGGGTGTAATTTAAACTCGATTACATTTTTTGATTTTGAGTATTGTAAAAAGTGTATAAACAAAAATATGATATTTTCATAAATAGAGAATTTAAAATTACCTGTACGTGGGTACAAATAACCGGATTCGGTAATTAAAAAACTATTACAATCTGCACCTAAACAGTTCAAATGGTTGGCAATGTTTGTTTCTTTAACGGGCTCGACGCAGATGATGCACGCATATTCACGTTCCATTTCACGTTCCAAATCAAAATAAATACGTAATCAGCGCACACGTTGTTTTGATGGAGGGTAAATAAAAACAATAACAAAAATGCTACGCGCACGTCGCTCGAGTGTTTTCTCAAACAGCTGAAAAAATGCGCAGAACGTATTGCGCATCATCGCTCGTCGCTGACCCTTGTCGCCGTCGCTCGCTCCATGTAATGGCACCCTTACAGTATGGCATGAAACATCGCAGAGATATTTATCTGAAAACATCGCAGCCATGTATTTTTGTAAATATCGCATCAACATAGTGAGAAAAACATAGCAGCGATATTATCGAGCGTGACGATTTGATGTCGTGACGATATCACTATAGAGATTATCTCGCGATAATTTTAAATATCGCTACGATATTTCTCCGACCTTTTTTTTCCACTCGGGTAGTAGATAGATACTCGTCACGAACGGCCTTGTTCAATGTTCATTACTATCTCCGCATTTAGTGTGCCGCCTAATAGCGGCATGTGAGCAAATCGCTACGGACCAATGCCTGTACACTTGTCACCATTGACTGAAATTTCGTTTTCGCTAGTCAACGGTGACCAATGAGCAAAACAATTGCCACTCGGGTTGGAATTTCTCCGTGTAGAGCAGGAGGGTGACATTCGTTATGCCGCGTAATAAAAGCTGGTGGCGACGAAAAAACTTATCCACTACGTGGCGCTAGTAGTACAGGCGACGAAATTTTTTTCTCTCTATTCGCTCTTCCACTATTCTCCTCTACCACTTCCACCACAACTTGACCCCTTCAATTCCCCCTCCAGGATGAGAAATGCGTCGCCTGCACTAGTAGCGCTGCCTATAACTCGTGTCATTTCTTTGCCACCAATTTGGATACCGTGTCACCCCTCTGGTGTAGAGAAACTTTGCCTTAAGGCATCGTAGTTTTGCATAGTTTTGTTTTGTTTGTCGAAAATGTCAAATGCGCGCCGACTGTGGCGCCGCCTGGGACGTTATGAATTACTTGGTGAACTAACATACCCTATCGTGCATCTTCTAATATTAGAGCTATTAGAACTATTAGAATCGTGGGGGGAAAGCCAATAATCGAGCGGAGCCGTCCCCACCCTTAGGTCAGAGGCGAATAGGAATTCCCTTTCCCCCGCGATTCCAATAGTTCTAATAGCTCTTATATTAGAAGATGCACGATAGGGTAGGCTAAATTTTTCATCGAAATTAAACCACTTTGCATCAGCTGATACTGACTTCCGCTTCCGCGTGGTGTTGTTGATATTTTTGAAAATATCGGATTTGATATATATCGATATTTTTTCAATATTGATATCACATTTTGATGTATTAAAAAATTTTTATCGATAATTATTTATTGGCCAACGATATTATCGATATATCGACATTTTAGATGTAAAAAAATGGTTTTCTTTTACGATTCAATTGCTGATTTGCGCATTTTGTATTGCAAGTTAGAGTTTTTTTGTAAAACGATATCGATATCCGATATCGTCATTTCAATATCCGATATCGATAATATCGGATCCTTAAATATCGCTTTGATAATATCGATATTGGTAATTAAAATATCGGTATTTTGATGTATCGATATAATATAAACTCCCTACTTCCGCGTTGTGCGGCGTTGTTCGGCGTATTTTTATCAATATTGTCACTTTTGCTTGCTTTGCCAGCTTTTGCCAATTTTCGTCTCCGATTAAATCCGTGAGCTATTTCATCTTCTTTGCCGTAAAAAATAATCATGTAATTACAGTACTTTTTGTTAACATTTAATCGAAAGAACTATTTATTCGATAAGAAGTTATATTTTTTTCAACAAGTTGACCTATTTTCCCTTTTTCTATATAATAAACTATAGTGCAACATAACCTATACGATCGATCAACTTTCCGAGTAAGTCTGATATTTAGATTTTGATACTCATATTCCACAGTTTTGAATTAACTCATTATTTCCAATGTTACAAAATATTAGAAATAACGATATTATTTTCACGATTCTGAATTTCTATTATTTTATAATATTTTGCACACGAGAAGATGAAATTCGTCCTCTTCTCGAGGGTACTTAATTTTTAACGAGCGAAATTTACTTTGTGAAGTTAATATTTATGATTTTTATTTGCTATCGGAGATAAATGAGTAGTTAAGGTTATTGCTGAAAAATTACGAACTTTTTCAAAACAAAATCATTTTTGGGCAAATTTTCAGTACTTGCGAATTTTTTTTCATCATGCGTTTGCAAAATTTTTATTTTGTGTAACATTCTATTACTTCATTTTTAAAAGTTTGTCAATTGATCGTATTTTTTTTTTCTTTGTTTTCGCGTTTCTAACATATTTTTCACGAATCGCAAAATTTATATTAACAAATTCTGTTAGTGTCAAAAGTGTCTCGAAAATAACTGTTCTTTGAACAACACAAATTAATCAGATTTCCTACATAATTTGTGCAACACAATGGGAATTTTCACATCATATTATAAGATTCTAGTATTCAAGACATTTTTTAATTCGGAAAATAAATTCGGTTCATGATTGTTTTTTTTTCTATTATTAAAAAAATGTTTTAAATGAAATATTTCATTATTATATTAATAAATAGTATTCAAAATATAATTATTTAGCAGAATTAAAAAATTTAACAATGAATTTAATAAATTTATAAAAATTGATATTCCCATTCGTCAAATTAGTGGGACAAAATTTACACATCGAATTTACCAGGCATAATCTACCATAAAGCAAAAAAAAAATTGTGGCTAATTAAAATGATTAAAATATTTATTTAACATTGTCAAGAAACTTATATTATAAAAATGTAAATTTCGTAGTCATAAATACTCTTCATAATATGGAGTGAATTTGAAGCAATTATCACGATTAACGTAACCATCATCAAGACTTAAAATTTTGATATTTTCCAATGGTTTTACATATTTATAACCCAAATTCATATATTATATAAGGTTAACTTTAACGATCAAATGATTAAAATCCTACTTTGACTGTTCAATAATTGTTGTAGTTTTTATATTTTTTATCCGAAATAAAGGAAGTATTAACTGTGAATAGAATTTCCACGGATGAAAGTGATTTCTTTTTTTTTAAATAAATTCTAGCTAATATATTCAACTTCAGAATTATTTTCTTACTATTTGAATCAAAACTTTGTTTTTGTCTTTTTCTTTTTTTTTTTTTTATTTAATTAGGTCACGATCAATGTTACACATACGAGTTCAACAATTAAATAAATTCTTCTTTCTTTGTAACTCTCATTTTAATAGATTGCAAAGTTTATGTAAACAAATTCTTCAAGTGTTAAAAGTATTTCGTAAAGTACCATTTTTCGAATAACACAAATTTAATCAGATATTAATTATTATTTTTGCAGAATGTCTGATATTCCAAAAATGAAATATGGTATGAAATTACCCTATTCATGAAAATATTACTGAAATTCTTCTAGTATCAATATGTACAAAGGAATTTTTAAATTTGGACAATAGTTCTGTCCATGATTGATTTTCCTTTATTATGAAGAAAACAATGTAGAAGAAATGCTGTAATATAATAATAAGTAGTAATGAAAAACAAAATTAGCAGAATTATAAAATAAAACATTAAGATTGAGAAATTCACATAATTTAATATTGCGTTCATGAAATTTTCGAATTATAGTTTTATCTACGACACAATAAATTTATTAGGTCAAGTCAACTTTTAACTGAAAGACTATTGTGGTAAATGAAATTTTTAAGCCAACCATTTAATTGGTACAACTTCAAAAACAGAAATATTTATATTCACCAAATTTTAATTTTAGTTTTGAATATTTGCAACAGTGTATTGTCAATTTTATGCCACCATTAGATGACCTTCATAGTGATAAGGACTTCAAATTTTTATTTTGTCAAAATATCTTACATTCTTGAAACTTGGATTTATATTTGAAAATTTTTAATTTTATTGCGGCAAATAAAATTTGCCCGCAAATCATATATATATCCATATAGTTTTGGATATAGGAACATTTCTATTTGCGAAATTTTAATTTCGTCAGTGTCAGTTTCATTAAAAGATAAATGTCACAATATTCAAAATCCAAATTTTGATGATTTCAAAATTTCTTACATTCTTGAAAACGAAATGTATTTTTTTTTTTTAATATCAACTTATATTTTTAAGATTAAAATCAAAATATCAAAATCATATTTTGAAAAATCCCAATATGATTTTTATCGTTTTTTATATTTCTAACCCTTTATTCTGAAAAATTAAAAATAGCAAAAAAAGAAAATGCTTACTAATTAGGAAGCTGGAGAAAAAGTTTTTTTCTTGCAAATTTCCATCACTTTGAAATAATTTTTTTTATGTTTTACTAGGATGAAAAGTTTGATTAAAAATCAAATGTATCTTAAAATTCACCATTGTTCAATTATTGAAATTCGAAAAAAGAAAAAAAGTTTTTATTTTAAATGTCATACATTATAAAGTATCTATTGTTTGATTTCAGGTGAATAACGTACAATGTCTGTGCACTATAAGTTTAAGTCTACTTTGGACTATAACACAGTGACTTTCGATGGTCCGCACATTTCTGTCGCTGACTTGAAGAAAGAAATTTTCCAGCAGAACCGTATTGGGAAAAGTGGAGATTTCGATTTGCTGATTGAAAATGCTGAATCTAAAGAGAGTAAGTTCACCTTTTATTATCCCACATGGTCCTTACTTACGAGTCGAATTATTTGATTTTGACTTTTACAACATGTTTTATATATTTATCGTTATAATAACAAGATCAGCATCCATGAAAAAATATAACAAATGTTTTTTCTTGGTTTCGGGGATTTGAAGAAAAAAAAAACCAAACCCACAATACCTCGCTTATTGCGTCAATTCTTACAGTAAGCGAGATTTCGTGGGTCAGGTTTTTTTTTTGTTTTTCTAAATCTCAAATCAGAAAAAAAAACTCTGTCATCTTACACGCTCGTCATTATTGATATCATATTATATTTAATTTGTTTTTAAACAGTGTCTATATATTTGAGAAATAGTAAATAATCATTTTATTGTTCAAAATTAATCATGAAACAAAATATTGTGTTTAGAGTACACAGAGCAACTAGCACTCATTCCGAAAAATACCAGCGTCATCGTGTGTCGTGTACCACTTCTTAATGCAAAGGCTATCAAACGATCTTTGAATCACAAAGGCAACGATGATATCAATGCTGGGACCGAATATGACGACGCTAGTTTTGGCACTAGCGCCGATTTGTCCCAACTGGAAGGCACTGAGTCAGACAAAGTCAAAGCCATGACGGCACAGTCGACTCTCCAATATAACCCAACCAAGTAAGTCAAACCAATATTTGATGCCTTACAAATTACCTAGATGATGTATGTGAAAATTTTCCTGTAGAAACTATAATGAGAAACTCTTACAGCTGCTGCAAGCATTAATCGTCGAATCATTATCGCTTGCATTCTTACTGTACTAGTAACGCCATCTACTGTTGTCGTTATGATACCTGTCCCTATGACAGGCATTTTAAACTTGCTGCAACACTTGCTTATGCCTGTGACAAGCATAAGCTGTTCTTGCTTAAGCTATCTTGTCAAAATCCTGTCATAACTTGTAAATTACTCTTGCTTAAGCGTTATAATTGTTGTTGCAGCCTTAGGGGCTGTCGATAAATTACGTAACGCAATTTTCAGTATTTTTTATCCCCCCCCTCCCCCTCCCGTGTAACGCAATTCTTTATAAGCCTCAACACAGGATAAAACGTTTGGTCTGACCCCCCCCCCCTTGGGGTGTTACGTAATTTATGGACAGCTCCTTACGGTTTTCTCGGTGTAGGGTAAATTCAGTGTCAACAAACTCTGCAGTAGGGATGGGCGATTATTAATCGATCAATCATCCAATTCTATTAAATCCACGATTATTCGATTTTCATTTATTTTGATGAATAATCATAATCATTTGCCACAAAAAAAATATTTTAAACAAGTTTTGGAGATACTTGCAGCAATTATTAAGTAATCTCTTTAATAAATTCTATCCTTTTCTTCCAATGTTCAAAAAAATTATTTCAGTAAAACTTTACTGTTTACCGTCACAATAGGCTGGTTTCAGTCAAGTACAACTGATAAGTAATTAGTAATGTTGACCATGGTAGAATTCTACCACAATGCTGACAACATGATAAGGAGAAGGTGAATAATAAAAAACGATCAATTTTGGTAATATTCGATTAAAATTTAATCGCCAGAAAAAATAATCGATTATTTTTTTAATAATTGCCAATCCCTTACTCCGCAGTGAGTCTCCCATAAAAAAATAGTTCCAAACGGGGATTAATAGGAGTTTGTCGACACTTGGTGAATATTTCCAAGAGCTACTTCTATCGAAAATGTATAGTCCGTTTCTTTGCAAATTGTAATAAAGCAAATACTATTAATTATTATATAATATATACACATAAAGTAATATAATTAAAGTAAACAATATAAATTACATTAAAATGAATAATATGATCAGCGACGAAATTAAAAAATCTCGACGTCCTGAGTCTCAAAAAAATTTTATTCAAAAAAGAAAAGAAAAAAAAACCTGGGACCCAGGCAGGATTTAAACCCACGACTTCTGATTTTGCAGCCTTGTAAGATAAACACTTGGCTATAGAGGCGTTTTTTTTTTTTTTTTTTTTTTTTTTTGAAACAGGTTTTCCTTGATTTATTCATAATTATGCTAAAAAATAAAACTATTTTTCAACAATTTTTGTATTTTTTAGCCATTTGTGACAGAAGTAATGCTTGTAAAGATTCACCAAAACTAGTAAATATTAGGGATAGGATTCAGTTTCGAAACGAAACCTTCCTGACATTGGAAATGGTGTTTGAATTTCGTTAGTGAGTGGATCAGTGGTGCTTCCACAAATTTCTTCAGGATGAAGAAATCTAGAAAGCTTTCGAATGAAATACTAGAAATTTGTAAAAATTGGAGAATATTGTAGAGAAAATATGGATTTTTTAAAAATTTTAATATCACAACCCTATATTGATATAATTTTCTAGAATACTTATAAAAATACTCAAAAACAATACATTTTTGAGCGTTTTCCAAAATTTACAAAATACTTGCATGTCTTATACATGATTTATGTTTTTCTATTCCTCAAAATTTTCCATTTTTCTATTTAATTATTGAATTTTTTTAAAATATCTATTGTCACTGTATGACTAAACACTTCTCGAAATTTTCAAAATTTTTGTAACTTCACACAGTAGCTGCAGTTTTATGCAATTTTACATTCATCAGATGTAGAAAATTTATAAAAATTTCCTAACTTCTCTATGTTTTTTAAATTGTCAATAATAGTTGGAAATCTGCCAAATTTTTAATACCTATCTTAGTTTCCGAATCATTTAAAATTTTTACATTTTCATTGTGATTTCTAAAATGTTCAATGATCTTTTCACCAAAATATAATAGGTGTTTCGGTTAATAATGTTGATTATGCTAAGAGATGGCGTTACTCATACATTTTTTGCCATAGACTAGTGACATTTGTAGTGTTTTTGAGTATGAACATATGCCATTTAAAGCTAGTTTGTTTTGCAAAAAAAAAAACAAGTAGTTTTCCATCGCTTCGAAAATGTTGAATTTTGGACCAGGAAAAGACGTTTTGCGGGGAAGTTTAATAACCTACTTCCATTTAAAAAAAACAGCTGCTGAAAGTTATGGATTGTTAGTTGAAGCTTATGGCGAACATGCCCTAACCCAAAAAACTTGTGAATGATGGTTTCAATGCTTTAAAAGTGGTGATTTTAATATAAAAGACAAGGAGCGCTCTGCTCAACCTAAAATATTTGAAGATCCAGATTTGCTAGTATTATTAGATAAAGACTCAACTCAAACTTTTTAAAAGACAATTAGCGAAAGCATTGAATGTTGCCTAATCGACTATTTCTGAACGTCTACACGCATTGGGAAAGATCCAGAAGGAAGCAAAATGGGTGCCGTATGAATCAAAGGAAAGAGATATTGAAAGGCGAAAAACCACGTGAAATTTTGCTTGCTAGGCAAAAAAGGAAAGGTTTTTTGCATCGAGTTGTGACACGTGATGAAAAGTGGATTTATTTTGAAAACCCAAAGCGCAGAAAATCATGGACAGACCCAGGTCAACCTTCAACATCCCAACTAGTGCGCAACATACATAGAAAGATGTATGCTCCGAGCTCGAAAAGTGTGTTCACTTTTTTTGATCGATCCATGCCGTGCCGAATAGTTGGTCGAGGCGCTGACGGTCTTAGTGAAAATCATGTAACTTGCTCTTGATTGGACCATTGACTCATGTGACTTTTTCAATGGTAATTGATTAGTACTGCCAGCGCTCCACGTGAGCAAAATGAGAAACTCCAACTGATCACGAAACCGCAATGCACTTTTTTTTCAGAGTTTCACCCACCTGGTCATATCTAACGATGGACAATGCTTTGATTACTAAGGTATTTAATTTGGATATGAAAATAAATGCTTCAATTTGCCGGAAAAAATCGACATTATTAACTGAAACACCTATTACATTTTGATTTTTTAACAATTTAGAAATTCCATACAGTTTCGATATTTTCATGGAATTTCTATAATTTTATACATCGTAATGTCTAATCCCTAAAATGTATCAATATTTTTTGGAAGCTTACAAATTCTCTAAATTATTAGACTTGAATTCAAGCTATCTTATATTTTTGATGTATTTCAAAATCACAAAACCTCTAAATTTCTCTTTAAACTTTCACAACAATAGACATTGTCTTATGATTGAAAATCCTTTGATCAAAATATGTTTAGAATATTCGACAGTTCTTGTTATTTTACAGAATCACCAAAATTAATAATTATTATTAAATCACTATCATTATACAGTGTGTCCCAAATTCTAATATACAAAAAAAACCATGGATTCCCTATTCACTTTCAAGTTAAAAATTGAAAAAAAAAAAAAAATTAAAACAATAAATGCGCCCTCCCCTTCTAACATGTGGCGGTCAAATTCACAAATCAAACTATACTCAAAATTTCTTTCATATTTTTCTGAGTCGAAAAATCTGATACCACTTTTCGAAAAATTCAAAATCAAAAAAGATATTTAGGTGACAAGTTTTAACCAATCAGATTTCTTAGATTTTAAGCTGGAATACCTTTTTGGATTTTGAGTTTTGTGAAAAGTGGCACAGGACTTTACGACTCGAAAAAATATGAAGGAAATTTTAAGTAAAGTTTGGTTTGTGAATTCGACCCTCACTCATTAAAAAAACTCAAACGTTGTTTAAATTTTAGGCTTAAATAACTTTTTACATTTTGAGTTTTAGAAAAAGTGGTTAAGGACTTTTCGACTACTTTTATCCGCATATTTTCAATATAGATATTTTTTATCTGAAGTGCACATTTCTGGTATTTTTTAGTATTTATGAAATTTTGTGGATACCTTGGAAGGTTCTTAAATTTCAATTCTTCAGAATTTGAATTATTCAGACTTAAGTTTTTATAGATTTTCCAATAAAGGATTTTCTCATTAGTTCTTGTATCTTGTAGCTTTCTAGTTCTTTTAATATTTTTTTTTGTATTTTTTCAGTATTTTAACAATCTAAAAATTATCCCATACTATAGACAATTTCTGTATAGATATGAAGAATTCAATATTCAAGGATTCAAAGTTTTAAGTATTGTTATTTCTGCCTAGTATTTTAGTATTTGATAGACTGCTTGGTATTTCTAATCTTTTATAAGATTTTGTAATTTTGATAAAGTTGTCTAGCATGTTTATAGGTTTGGAGTATCTTATTTATTTGCTTTATATATATATTTCTTAAATACTCTATTACAGTTCTGCCATCCTCTGCATAAATGCCATCACTCCATTCTGCGCTAAGATTCTTTTTCCCCAATATTTCGGAACAAAAGAACCTCTATCGCCGAATGTAGTTAACTACACTTATGCATACGACGGCAGATTTATAATCATCATTAAATTAAGTTTCTGCACTTCTACATTAACTCGAGAATCTCTAGCGGCACTCATGTTTCACAATCATCAGTAATCACAAGTTAAATAGGTTTAATAAAATTTTTTTTCAAGTAACTTGATTTCATCTTGTGCCTTGAATGTGAGAGCATGTGGTAGCCACTGATATTTCCACATAACTTGACAGCAATGTCGCGCAAAATACGCAGAAATGCAAAAAACGTGTATTTTAATATTAAACATGAAATGTTCTCAATAAAAAATTTTATGAACTCCAAAAAATTTTGATAAAAATTTCCTACGCTATAAAATTTCAGTTATAAAAAAATTCGTGGCGCCAATCAAGTAGGGGAATTACCCACGAGTTATCGATGCTACAAGTGTTCTAAGCCTGGTCACTGGATTAAGGATTGCCCTTTAAGCACAATCGAGATTAAAAAAAGTACTGGAATTCCATCAAGTTTCATGATTCCAGTTGAAGGACCCAACGTACCAGGCGCTAGATTGACTCCCTCTGGAAAGTTTGCAGTCCCTGCCATTGATTAGTAAGAATTTGTGTAAAACACCTTATGAAGGGTGTAGCCAGAATATTATATTTGTGTATGACATGATTTCCAATGTTAATGAATATGAGAATATCAATGTATCGAATGAGCTTGCTCTCAGATTCACCCCATCTTTTCATGATCTGGAAAATGAAGCTCAAAACTCACCATCATCGAACACTCATGGCGAATACTTTTTCTTTAGTTAAAAGTTGTAAACTCCTGTAGAGATCTATTTGTTGGTCCACGAGTTATATTGAACATTATACTACTGTTTGTTTTCAGTGTATTTGTTTGTTCTTCCAGGGTTTTGGAAAAATTTGTTGATCATTGTATACTTCACTTACTATGTATTTTTATGCTGATTTTGGATATTTTTGTGTTACAGTGAAGCCTTGAAAGAAGGGAAAAAAGAGAAACCTCCTTTTTTGAATGAAACAGAAGTGGCTGAAAAGCCTAAACCTCCTAAGGAAATAGTATGCAAGATTTGCGAAGACGTTATGAATTGGGCTATGATGATTCCTTGCTGTGGGGAATCATATTGCGATAATTGTAAGATTCAAAAAAATATTTCAGTTTATTTTGAATATGAATTTTGATTGAATATTCTAGTTATTTCACATTTTTTATCAAAAAATCATGTTACTCTATTCCTGGTTCATTCGCTGTCATTTACCAAGCACTCTCGTTTTACATTTTTTTGTAGGCATTAGAAATCACCTACTGGATCTACAAGATAACCCGGAACAAAAGTGCCTTGCATGTGGGGAAGAGAACATTTCTCCAGCAACCCTCATTCCCAACAGGTATTTGAACATTAAAGTTGCGGCATACCACGAACTATGTGGAGTAAAAGTATCACCATCGCCACCAAAGCCCGCTATGACTAGTTCCTCGCCAAAGTCAAATGAGTCCGATGTTGCAACTAGCGCATCTCCTCGTCAAGTGCCGACCGAGCAGCTGTCCGAGTCAGCTGTTTCGCCAACCGGTGAGTAATTCATGAGATAAGACAGTGCAACAAGATATTCCAGTCCAAATAATTCCAACGTGAAATTAAAGTAGACCGACAAACTGAAAAACCCTCGAAGGGTTTGGTGATATGAGCTCGCATTTCTTCACAAGATTTTCCAGCCCAAATAAGTCCAATGTGAAATGAAAGCAGACCGACACACTAAGCAAACACTCAAAGGGTTTGGTGATATTAGCTCGCATTGCTTATTTATGGTCCCTCGAAGTTCTTATTCTTTGTAGCCAATTACCTAATAATTTTTTACATGTAAATCAAAAAAAGAGATGAATGATTTTACCAAGTAAGATTTTGTTATTTATAATCGAACAAAGTGAAACGAAAAAGTAACTTGCCCTTAGGAACGAAAATTCCTTTCTAAGGTTATGTTTTCCTAGTAATTTGGGTTTTTATAAAACTCCCTAGAAATTTGGGTTTTTTTCAATGAAATTCCGCTTTTTTATAAAGTCACTTTATAAAAAGAGCAATGTTTTATAAAGTTTTTATTAATATTTATGAAACTTCATAAAATCTTCATAACATGACGGCATTTTTATAAAGTGGATTTTCAAATCTACTTTATAAAGATTCTTTCTTTTTATAAAGTAACTTGATAAAAACTAATGAAAACTTTATGAAACATTGCTCTTTTTATGAAGTGACTTACTAAAAAAAGTAGAATTTTATAAAAAATATCGAAATTTTATAGGGATTTCTTAAAAACTCAAATTACTAGGGTTAAAAATTTTTCAATTTATTTCAATTTGAAATTTTTTAATTTAAAAATATTTTTCGTGGACATAGGGAAATCCCGTATGGATATCCCTGATTATTCATTTTAATTCAGACTTCCTTAGACAAAATATTTTTTCTGGTTTACTTTCAATCTATATTTCTTTTTAACAACAAAATTTTTCCAGTAAACGAAACATTTTCAAATTGTAGTAATTGAAAACAGCGCTTCTATTTATCATAAATTTATAAAAAATATTTATCATCAAAAGTTGCGAAAAATCTCACAATTATAGAATGTTGCTTAAACACTGGAGGTTCGAGTAATGATCATTTGATACGTTTTCCATGATCCAAGTAGGTTAATAAAAAATCAATGGTTTTCCAAAAACTATTCAAATAATTTTTAAAAATACCTGCTAGACGCTTTCGAAATCTTTAGAAGTAAAAGGAAAATTACCTGCATATATTTTCTGCAATCGCAAAAAACTTGAGTTTATTGACATCTCAGTGAATTTAAAAATTTGAAGAAAAAAAATGTATATTGTCATAAAACACCAAATAAGTACTTTTTCAACATCAAATTCATCGAGAAAAATTCAATGAACTTGAGCGTTTTCAACATTTTCACAGAAACTTGAAAAGGGAAAGTACACTGTTCTCTTCAAAGATAAATCTTTTCTCAAATTAAGTATTCAAGGTTCTGAACATGTTCGAAAAAATTAAAAATATTCGAAATCTTGTAAAAAAAAAAATGAATTTTCATAATTAATTAGGCAGTGGTAAAATCTTGAAAGAAATGGATTTTTGTGAAAAATTTATTTCGAATAGTATAGCTCAAAATTAGTCCAATAAAAACAATGAAAAAAAAAAAAACATCCATATAGGATTGGAAGTTGCGAACTTGCAAGTTGCGAGACAAGCATCTAGAAAACGAATTTAGGAATCCGATATCCGAGTATGTACATTAGAACGAGTGAATGAAAAAAAACGATGTATTATTCCATACATGATTTATATATTCACTCCACACAGAACACCTTACTCCCTTGTGTACACTCATTCGAAATGGGCTAGCGATTGTATTTACGCAACATTCCCTGATATTCCTGTGTATCTGACTGCGAGGATACAGAAAAGAGGGGGAAGACAAAATAGGCCTTACGGCAAACGACTGTTAACCTCCTTTCTTGATTCCAAGTCACATATCTACATATTATGTAGATATTAAGTAATACACCTAATTATAGTCTGTTGACCTGGAAAATCAATTAAGCATCTTGCAAGAACTTGAATTTTGCGCGAATGTTCAGTCATTTTACTTTAAAAACATTATCTTCGCGAACTAGATGCCGAATTCGTAATAAGCAGATCAAATGAACAATGAAAAATAGAAAATTTGGAAGATTATAAATCAATGAAAAATATTCCCATGTGACAAAATATACAATTATTTGTCATGATTTGATTCTCAAGTACAATCTACCTGAGGAAAACCTTACATTGGCAATTTTCCCCTGCCATTGTGAACTCAATGGAATTTTAATGTAAATCGCTGTTTTACATTTAGTCTCCATAGAGTTTACAATGGTAAATTTACATTGTCAATGTAAGGTTTTCCTCAGGGTAAGATGCATCAATTTTTAGAATCTGACATCGGTTCTATGATCAGTCCCCTGAAATCAAGGGATAGCATATAGATCTTTTAATTACTTCAATCTCGCAATATTTGTTAACTAAAAATAAAAAAATGAATACATTAATATATTCTCTAAATCTAAGCTAGATTCGCAATCAGCGAACGAACCAACTGATGTGCAATAAATGTTGCAAACAGTATGTTTTTTTTTTTTTTTTTCACATTTTTTTAAGAATAATAAATCTGGCAAATATGACGAAAATTATATTTCAATTTAATAATGCATTTTTAAGTTACCACACGTTTGAAATCTATGTTTACATTTGAAATACTATGTTTGCCCAGCTATGGCTGAGATTGAAGTGAGAAGTAAACTCATCGCCCTTACATAGTTTTCTCATCGTTAGGTGAAGAACTACAGAAGAAGTAAGAATAGTCCTTCTACAGTCCATGAACACCCCTTTCATTTTCGCAATGCAACTTTTTCGAATAGAAATATATATTTTTTCAACAAGGGGGGAAGAGGATGATCCCGACAAGTGTACAGTTTGTGACCATGCCAAGGGAGGTCACAAACTACACACGAGTTGGAATCACTTCCTCCCATGTTGAATATTTTATTTCCAGGGGGTACTCACTCGGCCTGAAATCCAGACGAATTTTATGAGCGTGCGAGAATCACACGCATATTCCCCCTTGTTCCCCCCGCACTCCTGACCGCCACTGCGGACCACGCACCTTCCCAATTTCAGTTCCCGCTGGCCTAGGCCAAGCACGGTGGCGCGACAATCATTCTCCTTGTATAGGATTGAATGGGAGTGAGTATCCCCTGTTTTTTTCATACATATACAGAAATGGCCAATTTGTCAACACGATTTGCAGAGATAGTGTTCTCTTCTTAAGGCATCCGCTATGAAATTTTCAGAGGGAGCAATCTTAGGGACTGCTCCCGCAAAAATTGTCCACAAGGAGCGATCCCCAGGATTGCTCTCGCTGAGAAATTGCATCACGGTTATACTAAAAAGAGGACATTGTTTCCGTAAATTACGTCGATATAGTTGACATTTCCGTGTATGTCTGGAAAAGAATTTTTTTTTTTTTTTCAAATGAAAAAATAAATGAAATCCACCCTCCACCACCCTCTACCGAACATTTCCAATGTATAAATGCTAGAATTAATCAAAACAGAGTGTAATTGTACTTACGAAAAAACTTCAAAAAAAAGTGAGATACAAAAGTATTGAAATCATTACTGAATTAATGTATGAACAGAGAAAGTATTTAGTTGTTATGCACTTTTCTAACGGCTAGAAGTAGTATATGTTGAACTGAAACGTCAATAAATCATAGCTAAAACAGGATCAGAATTTATTATATGATGTACGCCATTATACTTGAGTGGTGAACAAAACAAAACAATAAATTACAAAACGTCAGTTTCTACAATTTTTCGTGGAATGCAGATACGGTAGACTTCATCAGGAAATCAAAAAATGAAAACCAGAAACCCATTCCTAAGGCATGTCCTTTAAACATTTCGTCACTCCTGTTATCATAATAGAAGCATAACCCAATCGGTTGTTGGAAACAACATTGTCAACTTATTTCAAAATTCAATGGAGTCGGCCCAAGCCACAGTCACATTTTCTCTATCTTGATGCAATGAACCAACAAAAATGGGCACTAAATCCCAATATCAAAGACAGCGCTTCTATAACATGCTCTTTCCACCTGGGTGAGTTGGGCTTTGACCCGACTCACCGACTCAGTTTGTTCGCCTGCTTTGATTTGACGTTGTTCTTATTTGGACTGGAAGATGTGACCTTAAAATTTTTTTAGTTTTGTAGCTTTTCTCAGAAGAAATTGTATGATTACAATGTTGCAACTTCAGTCGTTTAACGTTGAAATAAAACTGTTATAAAGAACTTTTAGGCCGTCCTGAAACTAAAGACCTTTCAATCATTTTCTCACAGCCATTCAAAATAACTCAGTGGAGGATGATACTCAAAAAAGCCCCGACTACACGGAAGAGAAAATTCCTTCTGAAACTATCATTCGTAATGGTACACCGGAAATGGTCGATGAAAAATGGGAAAACCAGAGTCCAGAAGAGTCAGGACCTTCGGCAGAAAAAATTCCCAAAATTGAGCAGTCTCCATCGCCCAGTGAACCTGCAATTGTACCTGTGATGTCCCCTATTCAAGCGAAACTCGAGCCAGCAGCTGTCTTGACCACTTGTAATAAAGATTCTTTATCCTAATTATAAGTTACAATTTAAAAAGTTTTACTAATGGAATGCAGAGAGTATAAAATAAAACTGTTAATTTTTTTTTTTTTTTTTTTTATATGTACAATAAATTTTCAAAAAATGTGGATTTGTTAATATCATTAAAATTTTTTGAAACTCGCCAATGTCTGACCTTAGCTTTTGTGACTGAAAACAGCAGCTATAGGCAAACACTTTCTTTCTTGTTCCCTCTCGGGTATCTGTGGAGAATTTTATGTGTGAAAACTGATGTCATGTTATGTGGAAAAAAAAAGAAAGAGGTATTTGCTGTTAGCATGGAAAATAATTATTGAATTAGGACAATTTGGGATGATTTTCATCGTCAACATGCTTTTTATTATTCGAGGAGTCGAGGGTGCAGACCAATATGAGTGCAACCTCCTTTTTCGTTGTCCCTGCAATATTTGAGTTTGTGATTTTTTTGAGCGTACAAGTCAATTTTAGACATGTATGTACAAGTTCTTTTTGGCGCGAGAAGGGATCACAGGTTCTATACGACTAAACAGATTAAGTAGCTGGTAATCAGAAAATATTCGTGCATTCACTGCAATGACTTTCACTGTTTTGCGCTGCAGGAATTCGTTGTGTCATTCTTGCATGTCTGTGAATGTCGGAAATAATTCACTGATGGTTCCTGAGTTTTTACTGTATTGGATTAATGAGAGATTATCATGTGTCATTAATGATAATTCTGCATGGAATCCAAAATATATGATTCAAGTTTACCTGTTTAAAAGTGAAGTTCAAATTTTTCAGAGGATAATTGATGTAAATTTCTATTGTTAAAATGGGTATTTTTTTTTTTTTTTTTTTTTTTTTTTTTTTTTTTTTTTATTGATTCTGATTCCAGAAAGTGATACCCTGAATTTTTTAAATAACCATTCATTTTTCATATCACAGCGAATTGCTGTGTTTACTAATCAACAGAAGTCTCACATGATATTCTCCACGTACAGTGGAGTGTGAATTATGAAAAGAAAATGCTTTCCTTTTCTGATTGTTTTAAGTCTAGCCAGCTTGGTTTATTGTGAGATCAAAAAATCTTGAAAAATATAAAGTTACAATTTTAATTTATGTAAAACTTGGAAATTTCCACAATTTGCAATATTAGTTCCAAAATATTTCGAGAAACATAATGACTTACTGTCTCTAAATTACTTGATTTCCCAGTTAATGGTTCCTCTCATTGTCTGGGTTTAACATTGCGCGACATAAAGGGAAATGTTTGGGAAATCAAGACCGAGTTATGATGCTGATGATAAGGAGAGTAATGAAACGTTATTGAGGGCATTTAGATAAAGACTTGACTTAAATTAAATGTGATTATGAATACGTTCTGAAGTAGCTCAGTTGGTAGAGCACTCGACACGTAATTGAGAGCTCCCGGGTTTGATTCCTGGGTTCTGATGGATTTTTTCTCACATATTATTTCAATGAGAGGAATCATTGCCTGTGAAATCGAGTATGTGGGAATTAATGAGTTGTTTTAACTCAGTGGGATATATGGATGCTTACGGTGTCAAGCTCCGAATTGAAATGCCGTCAGCATTTTAAACTCAATAAGATGTGAATGGCAAAACTGAAACTCTAAACTTGAAATAGTCTAAAATTTGGAAACTTGAACACCTGAAAAGAAGTATTCACATATTTAATAATCGAACAATTTTATAATTGGAAAACGTAGTAATTCACACTAAACATGGAATACTTAGGTATTCTACTATATTGATGTGTAAATGTACGAATGGGGATGTTATTTCAGGCGATTTAGTGGAACCACCACCGCCTCCTGGAACAGAACCAGTCCCCATTCCCGAAGTTGGTTCATGGCCCAGCAAGAGCCATGAATTAGATTATCATCGCGACAGGTGATAATAATATATTCGTAAATGCATGGTAGCATAATCCGTGTGCCCAGCTTCAAATTATTTATTAACCCATAACCAAAATGCAGATAATGAAACGCTATGTTTTGTAATAAATTATTCTCTTGGCCAGCAAAATTGTGCTAATCATGGTTGCAGAGTATTCTTTAGACTACGTTATCTGGAACTACCGAAATTCAGAAATTTTTTTTTATGGAATCGAATTCCTCGAAATGCTATTACACTCGTCTCTTGCCAAGTGCAACAACCATGTAATAGTTCTGCCCATTACAGTGGAAAAATCTCTTGTGACTCACCGGGTTTGATATTATTGGGGCCTAAGAGCCGGTGGCTCGTGAATTCAACCGTTCTTTAGCCTTAAACCAACTTCCGGCGAGTGCAATACAAGCCCTGAGATGTTGCACTTGCCAAGCGACAAGTGTATCCATAATAGACATTCATCTGAAAACAATAGAAACTATTATAATTGTAGGATAGAAAATGCCTTATTTCTTATTAATTTGAACAAAAAATAAAACAAAGGAAACTATGATAATTATATAAAAAGTGCTTTATGTCACTCTAACCTCAAAATAACTTCCAGACGATTTTAAGGCATTAGTGACATGAAAAATTGTACCCAACAATTCGAAAACTCAAGGTGCAATAGTTATTCCGAAAGAAGGTTCCGGAACATTTCTTCCAAATTCTAGTAATTACCGGAAATAAGATTTTTTTCTTTGTTGCTTTACATCAATTAAATACTAACCCAGTTCCAATCATTTTCTTTAACTGAATAATGGTTTAAAAAGAAGGTGCACTTTTATTGAATTTGTTTGAAGAAATTTTTTTCAATGCTTATACTTTGTTAGGGAAATTGAAAGGAACAGGAAACCTCGCATGCATCAAAGATGTGCTATATTTGCCAGGAATTATGGGGGCGACAACATAATTAGTAACAACAATTACAGGGACTATGGATCCGGTGACATGGCCCAAGTTTATCAGAAACCAATAGGGTATCATCAGGGCTATGAAGGGCAAAGGTCACTCGACGATCGCCCTGTCACTCCAACAGTAAGTAAAACGTCATTGAATAGTCAAATTTATTTTACTATGAATGTGTCTATTATTTTTCTGCAATATGCAGTAAAAGAAATGTATACATCAATACTCAACAACTCAATCATTAATGATTTTTAAGAAGCGCAGTCAGGTCACTGATCTTTATTCTAACTGGATAGGCAATGTGATACTTCCCACTCCAACCATGCCGTCTCATTTGAACGCCGCCATTATATGCTAACTCGTCAACTTGTGTGTGCATGGATACGCAGGTTGAGCAGTGCGTGTGCGTGCGCGCGCGCGTGTGTGTGTGTGTGTGTGTGTGTGTGTGTGTGTGTGTGTGTGTGTGTGTGTGTGTGTGTGTGTGTGTGTGTGACGAACTCACATGGCCAGGTTGACGAGTTTGCATACAGTGGCAGCGATTGGCAGTTTACCCCACCCCAGTGCTATTGCCTATCCAGTTAAGATACAGATCAGCGGCCAGAACATCTTGAATTGCAACATGTGTTTGTTGCTTATAGGTTGACGAGCCACACTCCCGTTTACCGATCAATCAACCGCAGCCAATGTTGCCTTTTCCACCTGGGGAAGATCATTTGCCGGTAACGAGTTACGGGCCATCTCCTATGCCAATGGCACACAGCAATCGAGATCCTCACGTAGTGGATCCATACATGAATCGAGGCATGCCCCCTATGTACCCGCAAACAGTAGGAGGGCAGCAACAATATGCGAGTAGTGAAGGGCTTCAACACTATGAACAGCCACTAAGAGCTCGTTACGACAGGCCGTTGTACCACCAAAATTATAACAGGCCTTACCATCATCATGCGCCAAGGCAATACAACCATGGGTCTATGAGAAACATGCGAAACATGCACCACCACAGCAGGCCATGTAAGACTCATAAAAATGTCAATGATGTTGACATATTTCGAATATTATGTAAGGATGTGATTGACGTTGAAAATTTGTGTTTTCCAGATGATTATAGAGGGCAGCATGTGCCCCCTGGTTTGGGCAGGAACGTCATTCACGGTGGGAGTGTCGGGTAAGTGAGACTAAAAATAAAAAATAAGTTTTTCGATTCACCCAGGGCTCGTCAACGCCCGTGTTAAATTTTGGTTGAAAAAGAGGGACACCAAAATAGATCTTTGGAACCATTTGGAACTAAGGATTTGAATTTTGTTTTCACGTAGCCAATAGAAACCCGAGAAGTTCCCCGACATCAAAATCCCCTTCATAACCATATTTGGAAGGATAAGAATGACAATGATAAACAACAAACAATGAGGAATGTCAAAACCAGTCAAAACGTTGCCAAGACATGTTGAAATAAAAAAAACACTACAAATGACTAAATATTAGATTTTTACTCATTGATAGCGCAAGGTCTTGGCATTTTTTGTAATATTCGTTGTCAGAACCGTAAATTTATCACTCACGACAACGTCAACAATGCTCGAAAATTGTTCAAAATCATTCAAAATGTTTTGTTTACGCTTGTAGCTGTATATGAGTTTGTATCAATTTGTATGTGTTGATTATCATTGATAATGTTTGCTTGCAGCGTTCGCAGGCATAGTAGAATTCTACTACGGTAGTAGGAAAATTTACACGGAGTTAAATGGGTGTAGTAGGAACTAGGCTAGGGGAACCTGCGAACGCTGTTAGCTTGTGTTGTTTGTTTGGTATCAATCGTAGTGCTCTCAACGTCGACCCTTTGCAAACAACATTGGAATTCAACAAAAATCCCTGTCTGCGTTGAGCCCTGGATTTACCTTTCTTCCCCCATCTTGTCACAAAACTGTAGACCCCCCCCCCCCCCACTCCTCTTGGTGACACATCTTAATATGAAGTCCAAAAAAAGATATTCTTTCTACCAAAACATTCTTTGATTGAGTACAATTCTTTTTGAATCCCCTATTTTTGTATTCTGTATGTCACCGATGAAACTAACGTTCCTTTTTCCGAATTCGTTGTTTAGAGTTATCGATGACCCATTGGCTGCTTTTGAAAGATTGATGAAAGAGAAGGAAAACCGTGAACTGAGTAGATCTAGACGTCGCTATGTATCTAGGTCTAGAAGCAGGAGTGCCTCGTCCCCGAAATCCCCATATGATCCAGACCACAGAAAAAGGTCATCACGCTCGCGTCATGTACAACACCATGGCAGCTCCTCTCGCAGAAGCAGGAATAGTCGATCCCCTTCTCCTCCGAAGCGAAGACGCCGTAGCGACACCTACTCCAAAAGCAGGTGAGCTATGATTTCTAATTTTTTTCTTAGTATGATGTATTACAGGTGTGTAGGCAACGAGAGGTTTTAGGTGTTACGATTACCAAATCTGGATGAAAATTATAAGTGTTTAAAGTAATATAAGTAAAAGTTATGATGATGAGTAATAGAGAACAAAGTATATAAAATGCTGTATAAAAATATCTCTACATAATAAAAATAACTTAATGCCAGCCGTGTCAGTCTGACTATCTATGATGAGAGATAAGAAGTTTCACTTAATATATACAGTGAGACATAAAAAGTTCCACTGTATAGTAAGCTGTAACTATTAGGCGTATGCATTGAAAACCGAACTTTCACAACAGATGGCCCCACTAACACATGCGCTGTAATACTCCAATGACATATATGTTACTTTGAAGTACCATTGGCTAGCTGTCAAAGTCACAAAGACAATTTGTTTACATTGTGTGCGCATAAGTTGTTTACCCACATGGAAAACTTTGGAAATTGGCAAAAAAACAGCATTTGCGGGAAGTATTGTTGGGATACTTTTTCGCCAAGAAAACTTTAGCCGAAAGTCATCGTTTGCTGGTGGATGTTTATGGCGACAATGCTCTCTCCAGAACACAGTGTTTTGAGTGGCTTAAACGCTTCGAAAATGGTGATTTCGACATTAAGGACAAAGAGCGCCCTGGTCAAGAGAAAAAATTTGAAGACGAAGAATTAGAGACCCTCCTCAGTGAAGACTCGTGCCAAACGCAAGATGAGCTCGCAAAAGCACTAGGTGTGATATAGGCAACCATTTCCAGGCGTTTGAAAGCGTTGGGGTTCATCCAGAAGGTAAGAAATTGGGTGCCACACGAACTAAAGTCAAGAGATGTCGAAAGGCGATTTTGCATGTCTGAAATGCACCTCGAACGTTTAAAAAAAATCGTTTTTGCATCGAATTATTACCGGCGACGAAAAATGGATACATTATGATAACTCGAAGCGCAAGAAATCGTATGTGAAACCCGGCCAACCAGGAACATCGATGTCAAAACCGAATATACACGGTTCTAAGGTAATGCTCTGTATTTGGTGGGATCAGAAGGGACCGATCCACTACGAGTTATTGAAATCAGGTCAGACTATTACGGGACAGCTGTACCGACAACAATCAATTCATTTGAAAAGAGCATTGACAGAAAAACGACCGGAATATGCGACAAGGCACGAGTCTGTTATTTTACATCATGACAATGCTCGGCCACACGTTGCTATACCGGTCAAAAATTAACTGAAGAATTGTGGCTGGGAAGTTTTTCCTCACCCGCCATATTCACCAGACTAGGCGCTATCCGACTACCATTTATTTCGTTCGATGCAAAACGCCCTCACAGGAAAACGCTTTATTTCTGAGCAAGGTATCGAAAATTGGCTTCATTCATTCTTGGCCTCGAAGGACGAAGCCTTTTTCCTACGCGGAATCCATTTGCTACCAGAAAGATGGGAAAAAGTGATCGCAAATGATGGACAATATTTTGAATAACATGTCAGTTCATTGATTAATTTAAAAAAGCATCATTTTCATCCAAAAAAGCTCGGTTTTCAATGTATACGCCCTATATTTTTAGCATAAAAACTGTTGTTATGGTGATAATTGAGTTACATTTTGTAGATTACATGTGAAACATCTAATGACCCATCATGAAGTGAAACTTCTTATGTCTCACCTTAGTTGAAAGGTTCAGCTTCTTATGTCACACCATGGATAAAAAATAAAACTTCTTATGCCTTGCGATTTTTGCGAAAAACACCACCCAAACATTTTTCTTGTCTATGTCCCTATGTACTCCCACGGAAAAGTCGACATAAAATTTTCCACATTACATCTTCACTTGTTAAAAAATTAACTCATCTAGCTTATATCACAAAATCTCTTGATGTGAGTGATTATTCAAGAAACACGGAATGTTAAAGTATCTATTTGTCTGACGTTGGAAAATTGGTTCCTCATTAAAATCATTATTTTCAACTACTGTTTTCGCAGATCTCGTTCGTACTCGCCACGCGAAAAAAGTCGTTCGCCGTGTGATTCTCCCTACCATGACAAGGAAAGGGGCCGTCCAAGAGAAAGAGCGCATGAGCGTGACACTGTGTCCTCTAGATACCGATCGCCGCCACCTTCTCTCTCCCCTGGAAGGTGAGTAATCTTTTCCATTATCATAATTATCATCGTCTCTCGATTTTAGTTTGGAAATTCTCTCTTTCTTTCTGTGTGTGTGTGTGTGTGTGTGTGTGTGTGTGTGTGTGTGTGTGTGTGTGTGCGTGTGCGTGTGCGTGTGCGTGCGTGCGTGCGTGCGTGCGTGCGTGCGTGCGCGTATGTGTAAAGATTCAATTTAATTCATTATTAGGGGTGAAAAATATTTAATGAAGGACTGGTGTGTAGTTTACGACTCGAGCTCAACGTGCTGAATAACGTTACAGATCCTACAAGGAAAAAGAGCGCGATCGCGGAAGATCTAGAGAGCGACGCGATTCAGTTAGTAGAGACAACGCCTCAATGGCATCCAGAAACCCATCTTCTATGCCACAATATGAGCAGATGGCGCCAGCTTTGACTTTAACATTGGAAGCTGGATCAGCATACCCACCGCCGCTCATGTCCTCTGGTTATTTGAGGACATCGTCTGAGGACAGGAAAGACTATTATGATTCCAATAACAGGTATTTTTGCCTCTATTGTTTATCCATTTGTGCACTAGCTAAATCGCCACCGGCGGCTGAGTCGAGTGCGATCCTACTGTTGCTGCCGCTACAAATATACGTGATAGCAACTCTTACCCGTGATGTTATTGTAGGAATGTTGTCGCGTGTTGAGTGTGCACTGAGTATTTTTAAGCAAGTGGGCTCTCGTGGAGCATTGTTGTTAGTGTCGTAATAATGTTTGAAACATTTTGCGTGGTGAGAGGAGGAGAGGAGTGGGGGGGGGTGACTTTTCCCAAAATAGTATTCCCCAAAGAAAATTTCTCATACTGTATTTATTTTAATAAATGTATAGCCTATTCTAGATTTTATTTGAATATCATTTGTTTATTTTCAAATGTTTTAAAATAAAATATGTAAATAATAAATACTTAAATATTTAAATACATGCAAAATATATCAAAGTCTTGTTAAGTTTGTTTTTAAAATACTTTTTTCATCACAGACTTCAATTTGTTAATGATAAGCATGACAATATAACAATAGGGAACTTGACGAAAAAATTCTATAATGCACATCTGTTGGACAACTGAAAAAAAATCGATACGCATTTTTTAATGAGTCAAATAATTTTACTTTCTCATTGCAGACACAAAGACGATAGTAGCAGCAGACACAGATGCGAAGAAAAGAGCCGCGACAGGCGTGATCGTGACAGACGCAGTGGTCAGCACGAAGCAGTGCCAGAGGATAAAGAGCAACAGCGTGACCGTCACGATAAATATGAAAGCAGTCGAAAGCGCAGCAGCAAGTCGAGCCCGACTTCCGTGGACAGTAAGAAACCAAGAATTGAGACCAAAGAGAACGCAAACAGCAGCACTGTCTCATCTGGTGAACACGTCAAAAAGAAAGATAAAGAATACGAGGAGAAACAATCAGTTTCTGAACTAGACAAGAAAAAAGAGAAAAAAGTCAAGGACAAGAAACGTAAGAAGGATGGCGACGAAAGTAGTATCTTGAAGAAGGAGAAGAAAAAGAAAAAGAAAGAGAGGAAAGTGTCCAAAGAAAGCAGTAGTGGCAAGGAGGAGTGCTCGAAGAAGCTGGAGCATGACGATTCGGCCGACAACGAAGACATAAAAAAGAATGATGAAAAAGAAGAGCCCAAGGAAGACAAGCTCGTAGATGTTGGGGAACTGCAATGTGTTGCAGAGTTTGGCAACAAGCTGTTGGCCAGTAATCCGGAACCTCCGGAATTGTCAGACCACTCGGAAGAATCGAGGATGGAAGGTTCTCCTCAGCAGCAAAAAATGATAGAAAAAAGGTGCGTCGCCAACCCACCAAACCCCAAACCGTTGATGCGTCACGACGACAACGAATTACTAGCAGAAATGCCAGAGCTATCAAAATGGGAGCGCGATGAACTGGCAGAAGACTTGCATGATAATGACAATGAGCACGCCGCTCCGAATACTGCTATGGACAGTGCCAAAATAGCTGTAGAGACGGTCATTGCCAAAGAGAGCCCTAAAGTCGTGACCTCAGAGGTATTGAAGAGGGCCGAAAAAGCGATTTTCCAGAAAGCCAACAATCCTACCATCAGGCCGATCGAGATAAAAAAAATCAGCGACAGCAGGAAGAATTTTTACCAAAATCCAGAAGTCAAAGTCAACGTGACCGTCAGAGTTGAGAGGAATGACAAAAACGTGGAAATCATTGCTGATTCGTCCACGGGGAAGAAGTCTAAAATGGGGATAGTGTTGGAGCCCTCTGCGCCGGAATGTGGCGGTAGTACTACCCTGAAAAGATTGTCGGCTAAGGAGAGACTCGGTGACAAAGTCGTGGAGCCGGAAAACAGCGAAGCCTGCTCCAGTGGCAATGACAGACCTGATAGTACTACGAGCATTACTGTTCCATCAGGCCCACTAAGGGAGACAACCATGGCAGTCGTTAAGGAGATGCCGTCCAACTCTGTCAGCGCTGACAAAGAGAGAGGTAATGATCTTTGCTTTTCTTTTCAACTGTTGCTATTCATCGACTGCTGTAGCTGAGTTGAGGCATGTAAATGTCTCTGGGGTCGTTTTCTGAATAGTTTTTTTTAGAAATTGCAACGGTGTCATATTACAGTTGACATGAATTAGCGACTGCATTTCCCTCCAAGCACTTGACATTATGTTACATCGAATAACACAGTGCAACAAGATATTCCAGCCCAAATGAGTCCAACGTGAAATGAAAATAGACCGACAAACTAAGAAAACCCTCAAAAGGTTTGGAGTATTAGCTCGCACTAATTTTAAACATATTAATCAAAAAAGTGGAGAAACAAGTAGGATTTTGTTTTTTATAATCGAAAAAAGTGAAAATAACTTGCCTATAATAACGAAAATTCCTTTTTGAGTTTGTTTTCCTAGTAATTTGGGTTTTCATGAAACTCCTTAGAAATTCAGGTTTTTTCAATGAAATTCCACTTTTTTATGAAGTCACTTTATAAAAAGAGCAATATTTTATAAGGTTTTTATTAATCTATTTAAAACTTTATAAAATCTTCATAAAATTACGGCATTTTTATGAAGTGGATTTTAAAATCTACTTTATATACATTCTGTCTTTTCTAAAGATTTTATAAAGTGACTTTCTGAAAAAAGCAAAATTTTATAAAAAATACCATAATTCTATAAGGAGTTTTATGAAAACTAAAATTACTAGGGTTAACAAATTTTCAGTTTTATTTAAGAATTTATCCTTGTTTTTATGAAAAGATATTACTGTAAGATTCCAACAATGAAAAAAAAAAAAAAAAAAAATGGCCATTTTCCACTTCTATTATTAGGTATGGGAATAAGTTTCCGCTGTTTTCAAATAGATGTCCTTAAAAATACTATTTTTGATTTCGCTGTGGTACATTTCTCGGAGTTGAAAGGTGCATGGGTAGGCTCTCAAACGCAGTAGTCGACATTCGTTTGGAACGTGAACACTTTTTTTTCCGGTCTTGAATATGTCGAGATCTATACCGAATAAGCAGCATTTGCGGGAAGTTTTAGTTCATTATTTCATTTTAAAGAAAAGTGCTGCTGAAATATATCGAATAATGCTCAGTGTTTACGGTGATCATTCTTCGTCTGAGACAACTTGCAGAGAGTGGTTTAGGCGATTTCAAGATGGCAATTTCGATGTTACGGATAAAAAACGTGAGGAGGCACCGAAAAAATTCGAAGATGGACAACTACGGGAATTACTAGATGAGGATTCAAGTCGAAGCCTAGAAGAATTGTCGGAGGAATTGAATGTTGACAGATCCACCATCGCTAAACGCCTGCATGTCATGGGAATGGACCAAAAAGCCGGAACTTGGGTGTCACATAAACTGAGAGAGAGGGACATTGAAAGACGTTTGGTGACGTGCGAGATGCTTCTCGAAAGACAAAAAAGAAAGTGTTTTCTGCATCGCATTATCACGGGGGATGAGAAATGGATCTACTACGATAACCCTAAGCGACCGAAACATTGGGCAATGCCAGGTGAACCAGGCCCATCGACGCCAAAACGGAATATTAACGCTTCAAAAGTCATGTTGTGCATCTGGTGGGATCAGAGTGGTGTCATTTATTATGAACTCTTAAAACCATCCAAAACAATCACTGGGGATGTTTACCGACTACAACTCATCTGTCTGAATCGAGCTTTGAAGGAAAAACGGCCGGAATGGAACGATAGACACGATCGGATCATTTTGCTGCATGACAACGCAAGACGGCACACAGTCAAGTCGGTAAAAAATATTTGGAAGGAGTAAAATGGGAAATCTTGCCCCACCCGCCGTATTCACCAGACATTACCCCTTCAGATTTCCATTTGTTCCCATCCATGCAATTGGCCCTTACTGGAGAACGGTTCACTTCTTATAAAAATATCAAAAAATGGCCTGATGAGTGGATCAAATCAAAAGAACCAGAATTTTTTCGCCGAGGAATCCGTTTACTACCTGAGAGATGGGAAAAAGTAATCGCTTCCAATGGTGCATACTTTGAATAAAGTAACTATATTTTTCATGGTTCAAATAAACAACAATCTTCATTCAAAAAACAGCGGAAACTTATGCCCATACCCAATAGTACGAAAAAAATTTGAACTAGGTAGATGATATTTTTGTGATTCACGTAGTGTTCCGTTGCATTGAAAAAAATATAATTTTAAATTAATTTTCTTTTCTCATATGTGTACATTTATAATTTTTTTCATAAAACATGTTGCAATGGTTACAACTACATAGGCTAAAAAACAAAAAAATTGACTGAAAAAATTTCAGAAATAACCTAAAAACTGCCGTTGCAACTACTATTCATGCTAATGATGTGAAAAATCACTTCTTTTAATAAAAAACTTTTTTTTGTTCGTTATCCATTTTTTCATTTACTATGTCGGCTTAAACATTGCCTACAGTCGAAAAAATAGCCAAAAAGAATATGTCCCTCCAGAATGCCATAAAAAAAAGTAGAGCTAATATAATCAAACCCTGCGATGGTTGCCTTAGTTTGTTCACCTGCTTGGATTTGACGTTGTTCTTATTTGAGCTGGAAGAGATGACCTCAAAATTGTTGCATGGTGTAATCAACGGCAACAGTTACGTGATTGTTCATTATTAGATATTATATCAATTTGTATTCTATTTTAGCAGACAAAAAGTTGAAACAACTGGAAAAAACATTCAGCCTTGCTATATTGCAGATGTTAAGTGGTAATTGCCATTCAATTTTTGTGTGTTTGGTGGTTAAAGATGAGCGATAATTATGATTGATATTTCGAAGTTAAATCTGTAGGAAAATTTTTTTTTATTTGATTTTCAATTTTTTAAATCCTCGTTTATTTCACAGAATTGTTACATAGTGTTTAAACGATTTCTTGACGTGCGAAGGGTATATTTTTTTTCATTATAATTACAGGTTTTGAAAATCCAGATTTATGAATTAAGAGAAATTTTTTAAGAAGCTTGGAAATATTTGTCATTTACTATTCCAAAATATCAAATATCCATTGAATATTCATTAAATAATAATGCTTCATTTTGTCTCATTGACAGTTTTTATTTATCATTATATATGTCTGAAATACTAATCATGACAACGAACAACAGTATTTAATTTTATATAGTAATATAATTTTGTAAAATGTGTGCAGAGATAGATATTTTATAATAACAATGTCCATCATATTATCGCTCATTTTTTTGGTGGTCATTAGGTCTTAATTAAAAATATACATACATAGTCTGAGCCACTTTTAATAAGATACTTGTATCTTTTTACTCATATTTTCGAAAAAAACTTTTAAATAAGAATTGGAATAATATTCAAATACCTTAATTGTGAGTTGAAAAAAAGACGCTCACATAAATTTTTTAACTTATTATGGCCACCTGATGGAAATGTTACTGTTTCACGTGCTTGAAAAGTTGAAAAAGGCAATATGCACAGTAATACGTGTAAAGCACGTGAATTATAGAAAACACAAACAATGCACTTGAATATTGAATGAAATGTAATTTTATATACATTCGAGATTACAAAAAATTTCTTACTCGCGAATAAATCATTTCGGCATGTAACGACTTTTATAGAATGCCGTTTGCACCTTGACGTATTAAGGAAAAATGAAAAAAATTGGAAGGAAAAAAATGCCATATAGAATTTGTCGGTCCGAAAATTTATTGCACTTTTTTCGTTTACACCTATAACAATTCAACAACTTTTTGATAAATATTTACAATCCATTATTCGGAAGTCGGGAAAGTACGGAAAAAAGTCTTATTGCTTTGGGAGATGCTCAATAGGTCCACCATTTTGAATTTTTATTATTTATACAAATTTATTTATTTTTCCTTAAACTAATGTCTACACATATTTCAAATGGAATTTTCCTGTCTTTTTCTGTTTATGTACAATTAAATAAATAAAATTGACTATCTTTTGGTAACTTTGCATGGAGTGCCCCCCTTAAACTTTTTTCTGTATTTATTCAATAATTTGACACAAATCTGTGACATGGTCAATGACGATCTGATGATACTAGATATAATGACCTTTGTATGAAATTTATAATTTATGCAACTTCTTTTTATAGAAACATGTTATTTAGTACGGTAATTTTCTTCATCCAACACAAGTCTTAACTTTTAGGATCAAGGCTCTGAATACATGATACATCACATACTGATATAATGATAAATATTACATGGATAATATATATTATGCAATATTGTGAAAATATTAATTTTCTGATTATATATTCGAGGATAGTATTGATTTTTACAAGTTATTTTGTTTAACTCCCTGAAAAATACACTAGAAAGTGCACACTGCAGTCCAAGTCAAGTGTTTGAATTCTACACAATATGTTGTTTCTTATTGTCATTCAGTAAAAACCACGATACAAATCAGGTAAACACTTTTTGTAATTTTCAGAGCCAGAAAAAACAGAACTCCTGAAAGTACACAAACGACAAAGAAGCGTCTCAGATGGCCGCAGGGACAGTGGTACGACCACTCCTCCACCGATGATCGCGATATGGCCTCAAGCCGAACGCCAGGCCTCGCCAGAAAAAGCAAAAGCGTCGGAAGAAGACGAGGATCTTCATCGTAGAAAAGACAAGAGAAGTCGTGAAGACAAAAAGCGTAAAAGGGAACACAGAAGTCCCAGCAGGTCGCACCAAGACAAAAAAAAGCGCAAAAAGCACAAGAAGGATAAATCAAGAGACAGAAGCTCTGTTATTGGCAGCGGTCACGCCAGTGATGAGAAAGAAAAAATGCCAAGGAAAAGCACTGTGGAGCCAGCTGAGGACGAGAGCAAAAAGCTGCAATGTGAAAATACCCCGAAAAACGCGACCGACCGGAAGCGCAACTTGTTGGACGAGGCAAATTTCGAACCCGATTATTCCGCTCTCTCGCCTTCCGAGTCGGAAGCTGAGGAAGGAAAACCACCGAGCTCTAAGAAAACGAAAGTCGAGCAGCATGAAAAGAAAGCCGAAGGCAAAAAGCAGAAGAAGAAGAAGAGACCCGCGAAATCAAACAGCTCAGATGACGACTCTTCGAGCGCAGCAGAGTCTTCTTCCGATTCCGACAGCTCCGACTCTGGGTCGCGCAAAAAACGCTCCAGCAAGAAGAAACACGGCAAGAACAAAAAGAAGAAGAGGTCCAAAAAGGAGAGCACGACAGATGAGAGTGACTCGGACTCGTCTGACTCCAGCTCGGACGGCGATAGGCGCGCGAGCAAAAAAAAATCGAAGAAGTCTAAAAAAAAGAAGCAAAAACGCAGCCGATCGAGGCGTAAGCCTTGAAATTTAGGAAAAATTGTAAAATACTTGATGCATTTTACAGCGAATACTTGTTTGCACTCAAAAGACTGGTAGAAATAGTTTTTTCCAACTTGAATTCTTCTCTGTGTATATATTTTCCCGGAGAATGACTATTTTCATACGTCTCGAATGAGACGTCACCGTTTCCCCCAAAAAATTAAGCCCCGAACGCAGGTGCGTAGGCAGAGAGAGGTTTTAGGGGGTTCAAACCCCTACCGAAATTCTGATAAAATCGATCAAGTTTTAATGTAAAATTGAAAAAGGGTACATTGATAAACAATAAAAATATAAGTTACAAATAAATGCATGAAAATATGTATCAGAAATATTGTTGCAAACTTGGATCATCAAATTCTAGAAATCTATATAAAATCCATATAAAAGTATTAAAAATCTTTTGATTCATACAAACTCTAAAATAATAATGAAAATAGTAGAATTCTATGATAAAACTGTTTTTTGAAAAATATCGACAAATGCCTCTATGATCTATAAGTTATGGGATTCTAAATATACTAAAATTCTCGAAAACGTAACAAAATCTTTCAAATCTTCATAAAAGAAACTGTCTTCTGTAAAATCAATTTAAATTTTCAAAATCGTTGAATGTTTCAATACCATATCATCAATTTCTAAAAGTCTTTTGAGCGATCCATATAAATATCAGAAAAATACAAAAGTAACAGAAAATACAACAAAATTTGATGAATAATATCTGTTGCTTCCAGCCATAACCGAGAAAGTCACACATGCCATAACGTTCAAATTTTTATCAGAATATCATGTAAACTGAGCCTTACGGCACAAGTGACTTTATCGATTATGGCGGGAAGCCACTGATATACCATACGAAAATAATATAAATTTATTATGTACCTTTTATCTTAGTGGTTAAAATTGCTAAAATATCAGTTCAAATATATAAATTTTTTAGAAGTTTGATTCCTAGATCATCGGATTTAAGAAAAATAATTTTCAGAAAAACCGTTTCGAGGCTATTTTTTTGGGGGGGAAATGGTGGCGTCTACTTGAATGATTTTAATCAATCATTGCAATTCACCTTGTGGATCTTGAATCATACATGTCGAATACAAATTTTTTGTCCATGTTTTTGAGGTTCCAATGTTGAAATTCTCGTACTCGAGAAATGGCTAGAGGATTAATTTTATGAAAATGAATGACTCGGGAGGTTTTAGTTGTATAAAATGAACAAAAGATAATTACAGGGCGGTTATGATTCCTGCTGCGTTTTTGAAATAATATTGAGTAGAATTTAGTGTATTCTAACAGTTAGAGAAAATTGAGTTCATCTGGATTTTTGTTTTTTAATTTCCGTGTAGTAAGATTGTACAGCGGGGAGTCATACATGTGAGAGATAATCAATGTAATATATTTCATGAAAGTTTCACAGAAAATGACTATTTTCATACATCTTGAATGATTTTAATCGATCATTGTAATTCACCTTGTGAACCTTGAATCATGCATGTCAAATACTAAGTTGCCGTCCATGTTTTTGAGGTTCCAATGTTGAAATTTTTGTACTCGAGGATTAATTTTATGAAAATAAACGCTGCAGAAGGTTTTTGATGTATAAAATGTATAAAAATAATTACAGCGCGGTTACGATTTTCGATACTTTTTGTAATAATATTATGTAGAATTAAGTGTATTCTAACTGTTGGAAAAAATTTCATTTCAATTCTTGTTTTTTAACTTGCGCGAAATTAGATAGTACAGAGAATGATACATGTGTGAGAGTGATAATGGCCATATTATATTTCATGAAATGTAAGTTAAGAATGATGTAAGGTTGATGTTCAGTGATGGCGATTAGTATACCAGAGATGATGATAATTCATCTCGAGCCAAGTGATTTAATTTAACATATTGAATAGCGCTCAATGTATAATATACAAGGTATTGTAGTTTGGCTGGCTGTGCGTTACATTGTTACCATCACTTTCGTTACTGTAATTTTTAAGGATAAAATAGAGATATTTCTCACTTTGTATGCTTTAGTATTCATTTTTAATACCTATGATATATATTTACATTTACTCGTTCCGTAGCGGGAACCCAATTATCATCATATTTCAAGTGACAGGCAGAGATACTTTCTAATGTTCCACCACACCAGTGTACCTGAACCTCCATAAGCCCAATGTCCACCGGATTCTTGAGGAGTGAAGTTAGCAGAAGGAAGTTTTTTTCGATATATATAGATATACTTTTACATTATCTCCAGCATTAGACCATATAGTACATGAACTGCTGATGCCTATTATTTTTGGCGGTAGATAATGGTCCCAAAATTTTTTTTACACATGAAATATCGGTTTTTTTCATAAATTTTCGGTAGATTATTGTACTTATCCATTAAATTACTGTTTTACAAAGTAAAACAATGAATTTCAATAAGAAATCAAACTATTGGCTCGATTTAAATATTGTTACCGTTGATAATATTAAAATATTAATCGTCATACATATTTGATAAAATAATTCGCTTATTTTGCCAATATAATTGAACAAAATAAAAATATTCAACTAATGATTGACATACTGAAAACAGTAAACCATAATTTTCTAAATAATAATCATTGAGAATTTTTTTTAAAAACGTATGGAATATCAATGAAATAAATTATTCAGAAGAATGTGCGATTTTGAAACCCTGGCAAAGGCCCGGGGACGGAGTTCCGGACTTTTTGCGTACTTTTTCCGTTCCACGCTGTTTTTTTAGATTGATTAGAGAATTATGATCAAAATCCCATACATTTTTCCCGGAAATTGCTTTTTGGAGTGTTACATTCTCAAAAAATCAATTTCGACTTAACAATTTATAAATAATTTAATTTTTTATGCCAAAATGACTTGTGACAAATTTATCTGAAATCTTCCTTACCCACTTTTTGCTTGACAGTTATGATGCGATCACGGATTTAATTTTTCGACTTTTTTAATCAATACATGCAAGAATTCAATAATAACAGAGAAATTGACTTTATTTATTACATGTAATCAAAAGTAAGATATTTCAGCTTGCAATTATGGAGAATTTATCAAAGGACGGAAAAGGCACGTAGTTGGAACGCAAGGAGCACAGAGTTCCGTGCTTTTCGCATCCCCGAGCCTTTGCCAGGGATATTCATAATAAAGTAACAAAAGGTATTGTGATGCAAAACAACATTTTATTCATTCATTTCTTTTAGTGACTGGTAAAAAAATCGTATACACTATTCCGTCGTGATTGTCGATAAAGCTATAAATGAAACAATTCTTCTTAAGCGCATTTCCATTTCATTCACAACACGTTTACAATTTATCAACAAAAAAGCGATATCCAAAATACTGAAAAACACCGAATTGGAACCAAACAACACATCAAAACGGTCAAAAACATAGACCTTATGTTACATGGACTGCTACTGCCTATTCGTGCCTATTGTTCTTAGCAAAAAAAAAAGCGGCGCAACATGTTAGTGATGTCACAGGACCAACCACGCTTGTATATAGGCACAAAGCGCCCGGGGCATACATCATGCAAATTTTGCAACCATTTGCATGAAAACGTATTTTTGCATAAAAAAAATTATGTCAGTTACAGTTGACAGTATGATGTTTACTATACAGCATGTTCAGGAAAAAAAGTCGTTAAAAAGCGAATTCAAGAAATGAAAGTCGATGTTTTTGCTTTTACTTTATATTTAATATTTCCCGTACTTGATTCAATCAAATAAGCATCAATGTTATAAGTTTTGGTGGTCAAAAAAAAAACATGAATAATTCACACATTTTTCCGCAATATAATAACACAGTCCGATAAAAAAAAGGACCGTTTCTTTTAAGCGAAGACATTTAATTTTACATGCCCTAAAAACATTTCCGGAAGAGATTTTGCATGTACACGTTCAGTTTTTGAACAATAAATTATTTTAGTTTAAAAAAAAACCACAAGCCTAATATCTACAATTATTGACCGATTTCGGTCAAATAAAACTTCACATAGGGTTTTTCGACTGCAACAAATCCATTAGTGAAATAATTTTTGCAAGAAAAAATCATTTTTCCATAATTCAAAATAAGCTGTAATAAAAATGAGATCGTTCATTTCAATGTATTCACAGTTCTCGGAAAGTCTCAGTCCCTAGGAGACCATTTGAATCATCTCCTCCGGTCCCACAATAGATTTCTGAAAGTTCCGGTTTGACTATCTGCCGAGAAATGTCAATACCTCGAAATTAAATGTCTCAGCTTTTTTAGATTATTGTAATATGATTTTTTCTGCAAAAGTTATTTCAAAAATGAATTCCTAGCATTCGAAAATTTTCCCCACCGAAATCGCACAAAAATTGTAGATTTTATGCTTGTCGTTTTATTGATACTTGGAAAAATTTATTGCTCGAAAACAGGACGTGCCATGCAAAAATTCTTTTTAGAAATGTTTTCAGATGTGCTCAAGCTACATATTTTTTAACAAATCATCCCGTCATTTCACAAAAAGTGTTTTTTTGCCGGACTGTGTAATTTCAGTAAGTTATAATATAAAATTCAACTTTTTGAAAAACCTTTTCGAAGGTGCACTAATTTTTTTGTGATGAGTCTGAAAGTATGTTGAAACTTAGATCGCCCACTAAAATTAGGAATGCTAATAGGGTATTGTATTGTGTAAGTAATGTAGAAAAAATTTAAATATTGAAAGTTCTAAACTCATGAAAATCAAAATATTCTGGACTAAAAAGTTTTTGTATTGTGTAGGTAATGTGGAAAATTAAAATATTGAAAGTATAACACACAAACGGTACTTTATTTCACCAAAATACGACAAAACGCGACTGATTCTCAACCAAAACAAACGGTGTCAATATTGTCATTCAGTAGGCCATTGGTTCTGTGACGTCAATATCGCTTTTAAAGTTGTCCTTTCTTTTTTCTCAGGAGTAGCAGTCCATGTAATATAGGGTCTATGCGGTCAAAACAATACAAAAGATGATCAAGATAATCTAGATTATAGCATATTACTCCACCACATAGACTATAATGTCTATGCTCCACCGCAGGGGGGTGAAACTCGGAAAAAAAGTGTGCTGCGGTTTCGTGATCAGTTGGAGTTTCTCATTTTGCTCACTTGAAGCGCTGGCAGTACTAGTGAAAAGGTCACGTGAATCAAATGTCAAATCAAGTACCATTGAAAAAGTCACATGAGTCAATGGCCCAATCAAGAGCGAATTACGTGATTTTCACTGAGACCGTCAGCGCCTATACCGACTATTCGGCGCGGCACGGATCGATCAAAAAACGTGAACACGCTTTTTGAGCCCGAAGCATACGGAGTTTCATCCCCCGCTCCGACTTCATCTTAAGACCATTCCGCCATCTTTGATCAGCAGTCCATGTACTATATGAAGGCCTATTCTTGAAATTTTTCTCGCACTAGAACCAACAAAATAAGTCTAATAACCTCAAATTTCACGATTTCTCGTATGAGAAACTTTTCAAGAATAGGGCCCCATGAGCTAAATCTGCAGCTCACTTCATGATAAGACAATGGAACAAAGTTGGTGAACAAAATGATCGAATATCTCTGTATACTATAAAAAAAACTTCACCCCCCCCCCCCCGCTGCCGCAAATTCAGTGAACTCGAATGAACTCAAGTAAACTCAAGTGAAATTGAATGAACTCGAGCCAACTCGAATAACTTGACCCCCCGCTGCCCCCGCCGCCGTGTTAGTCGATCCTCCTTCCCCTCCCATGCCTCCCTTCCTGCCCTCCTCTCCCTCCTACCCTTCTTCTTCCCTCTACTATCCTTCTCTCATCCCCCTTTTTATTCTCCCCTCCCCTTCCCCGAGCCTGCCACTTGCCATAGCAACCGTTGCTACTGCCGCCCCCGCCGTTTATAATGCTCCCCCCGCTGTGCATTTAAAGTCTATTCCCTCCCCTCCTTTTCTATCCTTCTCTTCCCTTATTTCTCTCTGCCATCCTTCCCCTTCTCTCCCCTCCTCTGATTTTCCCTCCCCTCTACGATTCATCCAGTGTGCCATGGAAACCGTTTCTCTGGCGAGTGGCAGCCTCAGGGAAGGGGAGGGGAGAAGAAAAAGGGGGGTGCGAGAAAGAGAGTGGAGGGAAAAAGATGGATGTAAAGGAAAGGAGGAAGAGGAGGGGGAAGTATGGTGGAGGGGAAGGAGCCAAGGGATGGGAGTGTGAAGGAGGGGAGAGGAGGAGAGAGTAATGAGGGGAGGGGAGGAGGGAATGCAGAGAGGGGTAGGAGGGTAGGGAAAGTAGGGGTTCGGGAGGGGAAGGAGAAGAGGGGAGGAAGGGAGGTGAATGAGGGGAGGGGAGAAGGATTGACTGACACGATTAGGCTAATATTTGCCAAAAGTTTAGCCTTTGTCATATTTTGCAACTAGTTTACATCCATTTTTTATACTCAGAAATAATCAATAAATGTTGTTACTTTATTATAAAAAAATTTTTTGAATAAAAACAACCTAAAACTAATACTAAATGAGAGTTGGCGCGCAAAGCGCGCAGGGGGGCGAAGCCCCTCTAGTTTGATAAATATTTTAATTCTCACTAAACAACAATGAATTTTTTAATGAATATACATAATTGAGAATCAATAATTAAGAATCAAAAAATAATAAGTTATGGAAAAAAGTAGAAATACATTTATTCTTTCAGGATACAGATATTTTACCAAATTCATTGCCAAAAATAATGAGCAATCAGAAAATTCCGATAAATTTTTCAATGAATCAAGTCACACGTTGCGAACATTTACTCCCAGTGTCTGTAACCCGGTTCCATATCGAATATCTATAGTTCAAGATTTTTTCTGTATCCGGTGTCTCGACATTCGCGCGAGGTCTTTTCAGGTACTCGCGTTGTTACTTATTTCGTTCCAGCCTAGTGGACTACACACGCACGTGTATACGTGTATACATGACCGGACTATTTTTCCTGCATGGTTCCAGTGAAAGGAAAGAACATATAGTTATAATTGGAAGTCCTACATATCTTTATAATTCACATTTTATAAGCCGATTGTGCCCGTTGCCGGAGCTCTTCGCTTTTGTCCTGGAAATTCATTCTCGAGGCTAAGGCTTTGCATCAGGTTTTAAACAAGTTTATAAAAATTTAGTAGTGTATGCAGCAACTTTTCGTTATAATAAAGGGTTGAAGTGGAATTGAAAATACTTAATTTACAAGTTTGCTGGATCTTGAACAAAGTTTTCTTTTAATCTTGGCAAACTTTTTTTTTGGAATAAATGAAATATCACGATACTGCTGAAAAACTGATGGAATTTTAATTTCATTTCATAAGGTGTTTCAAACCAAGCTAAAAATTATTAATTGATTTTTCCAAATGATTAAGTTAATTAAGTAATTCGTGGGTGATCTATTTAATTTTTTAAATGGAATGGCTATAGATGGGTCCACCATTTGGATATTCACTAAGTTAACCTATTGGGTCAACCAAATGGATTGATCAACTGATTCATAAAGTCACTTTTCCCAAATTTTCTTCATATTTTTCCGAGTTGAAAAGTCCTTTGCCACTTTTTACAAAACGCAAAATCAAAAAAGTTATTTCAGCATAAAATCTAAGAAATCTCTGATTGGTGGAAACTTGTGACCCGAATATCTTTTTTGATTTTGAGTTGTGGGAAAAGTTTGGTCCCTGAAATCTACTCCCACTTGTCGTGAGAGCGCATTTATTGTTTAAATTTTAGGCTCAAATAACTTTAAAAATTTTGAGTTTTATGAAAAATGGTAAAGGGCTTTTCGAATCGAAATTGAATAAGGAATATTGAGTTTCTTTTTGACGCGGGGAGTTTGGTACACCCTCTAAAAACGCCGTCATATTTATAAAATTTGTATAAAGTCACTTTATAAAAAAAGGGGGAAATTTCATTAAAAAAACCGAGATTTCATAAGAAATTATATAAAAAGTTTATAAAAACCAAAGTTATTAGAGATCGAATAGATCGACCAAATATGTTTCACCAAATAGGTTGATCAAATGATTTACTTAATAAATCGATTCAATAGGTAAATCAGTATATCAATCCATTTGACAAACCATTTGGTCGATCCATTAGGCAAATCAGTTGATCAATCCATTTGGTAAACCATTTGGTTGACCTAGTAGGTAAACTAATTGATTATCCAAATGTTGGATCTACCTAGTCATTCCATATTAAGAAAATTAAATAGATTACTCACGAAATACTCATTTAATCGAATTATTTGGAAAAAAATTGGAGTGTGTTGAATCACCACGCGTTAGAAGTAAAACTTGTCATGCCGCTTTCTTTAAGGTTCTAATGTATAGATTTTTATTCCTCTTGCCTTTTTTTCTTCCAACAGAGCCATCAATTTTTCTGTGTTGTGTTTTTCTCGTTTTAATCTGTAAATCTGTTAAAAAATTTATTTTCTTCATAATTTTTAGTCGAATCCATCAATGACATTCTTACACTCTTACAGTGTTACAGACTTGCGAAATCTCAAAATTACTCCTTACACTTGAAACACGCTCGAATATAATCGACCTTCAACTATTACGATCTAGCATTATACTCTTACAGAATTACAAACTCACAAAATCTCAAAATTATTCCCTCAAAACGAAAACATTACAGTCTTACATCTTACACTACAACGAAATCTCAAAATTACTCCTTGCAATCGAAAATATTACACTCTGACATCTTACAGTCTTACATCTTACATTCTAAAATTCCGAAATAACTCCCTTCAAATGAAAACATTACAGTCTTACACATTACAGTCTTACATATTACAGTCTTACATCTTACATTGTAAAATCGCGAAATTACTCCCTACGTAAATTACATTCTAGAATGAATTAAATTCCTGAATATATTACATTCCTAAAAAGTGATAATGCCGCCTAAGAAGTTTTACTTCAATATTACATTCTTACATCTTACAGTCTTACAGTTGACAGTGTTACGTATTACATTGTAAAATCTCAAAATTACTCCCTGAAATCGAAAATATTACACTCTTACATCTTACAGTCTTACAGTTTACAGTGTTACATGTTACAAAATCTCCAAGTTACTCCCTACATAAATTTTATTCTAGAATAAATTACACTCGTGAAAAGTGATAATGCCGCCTAAGAAGTTTTACCTCAAAAATTAACTCATTCCTAATTTTGAGGTGAATCTATCAATGACATTGTTACACTCTTACAGTGTTACAGACTTACGAAATCTCAAAATTACTTACACTCGAAACACGCTCGAATATCATTGAACTCCAACTATTCCTTCTAACATTACACTCTTACAGAATTACAGACTTACAAAATCTCAAAATTACTCCTTGCAATCGAAAATATTACATTCTTACATCTCACAGTCTTACATCTTACATTGTAAAATCTGCAAATTACTCCCTACATAAATTACATTCTAGAAAAGTGACAACACCGCCCAAGAAGTTTTACTTCAAAATCTTATAATTATTTTCAGCTCTGGGGAAGTTCGTATAATTTTTGATGAAATTTTTTCTATGCCGCAAACATCGTTATCTAATAAGGTTTAAGAAAAACACTAAATTATTTTCGATCAGTTTTCATTACTTTGAATAAAATTCCAAGTATTTTCTTCCTCGCAACGTGTCTTATATCCTTCGCGTCATATCGTTTTGAAGTCAGTGAATTTCGATTTGATGGAAATCGCTTCACGATACGTTCGATTTCTGTACACCGCCTTATTTATGGTATGCAAATGTCAATGATTATTCAACTACTGAAATTTCGTTCGGTCGTTTGAAAAAAATGCAAATTCCTCGAACGATTTCCCATGGACAATTTTCAATCGTTCCCAGTAGTTTGATCGTTACAGGACCGATCGCGATTAAGCGAAAGGATCACAATTTCTACCAGGAAATGACTTGGTCGATGCGAATCGTTTTGTCTTTGCGCAGTGACTTCGTGCAATTTTTTCGCATCCTTAGAAGCGCTTTTTGAGGAAGACGGTTTCACTAAAGCGGCCAATTTTTATACATAAAGACGACGATTTCATTTTCATTTCCCGATTTCTTGCCAGTTCACATTACGTTGCGATTATGTTTTTACGATGTGCGTGTTTTCCTGGTGTATTATAGCATTAACAAATGGATGGGAATTCGTCTTCTAACGATCGTCCGAATCTTGGGATCCAGTCGGATTCTGACCGAGAGTTGTAACTTATAAGTTATAAATTTATTACCCTTATGAAAAAAAACTATTCAAAACTATTATTGAAACTGTAGACATGATAAAATCTACTGAAGCATAAATTATTGAAACTATGAAAACTATTGAAACTATTAGAAGATTCATTATTGAAGCTATGGAAATCATTGAAACTATTTCAATGACTGACAATCATTGAAATGATTCAAAATCTTGAAAATCATTGAAAATCATTAAAAATCTTGAAAACCATCGAAAATCTTGAAAATGATAGAAAATTGTTTCCAATTTGAAAATTGCACTGAAAATTGTGCTTTCACAATTTTCATGCGAATAATCATTAAATTGTGATTTCAAATCGGATTTGAAAATCATTGAAAATCATTGAAACTATTTTAATGACTGGAAATCATTGAATATCTTGAAGGTAATTGAAAATCATTTTTAATTGGAAAATTTCATTATAAATTGTGATTTAACAATTTTCATGCAAATAATCATTAAATTGTGATTTCGAATCGGATTTGAAAATGATTGAAAATCATTGAAACTATTTCGATCATTGAAACTATTTCGATCATTGAAACTTTTAATCATTGAAACTATTGGCAGGAATATTATAGGAACTATTGGAACTATGGAAACTATAAGAAGGGAAATTATTGAAACCATAGTAACTATGAAATATACTGAAAGATAAATTATTCAAACTATGAAAACTATGGAAACTATTAGAAGATAAATTATTGAAGCTATGGAAATCATTTAAACTATTTCAATTATTGAAAATCTTGAAAATCATTGAAAATTTTGAAAATGATAAAAAATCATTGAAAATCTTGAAAATAATTGAAAATCATTTTCAATATGAAAATTGCATTAAAAATTGTAATTTAACAGTTTACATGCAAATGATCATAAAATTGTGATTTCAAATCGGATTTGAAAATGATTTAAAATCATTGAAGTTAATAGTTACAATGATTTAACATCACTGAAACTATTTCAATCATTGAAATTATTGGCAGGAATATAATAGGAAATATTGAAACTAAGGAAACTATAAGAAGGGAAATTATTGAAACTATTAAAACTATTGAAATCATTCAATAGTTTCTCGATAGTTTCCCAATAATTCCAAATAGTTTCTAATAGTTCCCAACAGTTGCTGATAGTTTTTTTTTAAGGGTATGTTTACATTATTAGATATGATTAAGGTAAGAACCTGATTGAAAATGATTGGCATTTTATGGGCTACACGATCGAATATGATCTAATATGATCGAGAATTTGAAGAACATGACGTAAAATGATCGAGTTTTTATCAGTTTTTTTCAGCAGGGTATGTAATGGATTTTCTTGTTAAAGCTTATATTGGTTTGGTTTAAAAAACAGTATTGGTCACAACAATTTTGTTTCGGTTCATATAAAAGAAGTTAAACAGTGAGTGTAAATCGTAAAATTATTAAACATTTTTTCGAATAATTTACGTGGGGAATAATAATATAGTCAGTAATATAGACAGTTCTTTCACTTTGAAATATTCGATTTTTTTTCTTAAATTTTACAAAAAATAAGCATTTGAAATTTTAAAAATTTGTTCGTACTCAAACTTTCATTTTCGAGCAAAATAAATGGTTTTCTTCAAACATGGAAATGAGAATAACGGGCGCGCCAACGACTTTGTTTACTGCGCGCGTCCAAGCGCGTTTTGCGCTTTCAATATATTGTCAATGACTTATGAAGTATAATTCTAATTAACAACATTTATTTATATAAAAAATGTGAAAAAAGTTAATTTTACTAATGAAATATTAGTTTATTGATTTTTTGTGCTTAATTTTGGATGTGAGAATTGCTTAAAAATATTTGCTTGAATAAATTGCATTTATTCAACAAATTCAGTTCTACTGAATCGACAAAAGTTTTTTACAATTTACAAAACCTATTTACATATTTGAAATTCTTTCTTTTCTATTGAAAATTCCAAAACTATAGACGATATCCATAATATAAAATATTTGATGATTGAAACAATTTTTGAGGATATGACACGGTTTCTATAAATGTACGGAATTTATGAAATTTTCTACAAGTTTGGAACATAAATTATTGTTTTCTGGAGTTATATGTTTCTCGGGTTTATGAGATTTACTTGCAATCTTTCAAATTTCTGATGTATTTATAATTTTTTTCAAATTTTTGAAATTTCGAACGTATTGCAAAGTACACCGAGCATTTTTAATTGTAATAAATATTATGAAACTCATTCAGCTTTTTCGTAATTTTTTAAAACTTTTAAAGTCTTTTTAGATAACTAATATTACAAAATAAATGAAAATAAAACATCATCAATTATATTTTGAAGAATAATAAATGATGAACGCAATATACAAACTTTATAAAATATCTTTAAAAAATTTTTAACTTTTTAGAATATTCTGACACAATCTGTAATATTTCCAAATATATTTTTTTTTATTTTTTCGAAATTTCATACATATATAATACGAAATATACTTGAAACTTTTTCAATTTTTTCTAAATCATTACGACTTTTGGTTACTTTTTAATATGCTTTCTCAAACTATTCAGATTTTTATTCAAAAAATAAAAAAAGACATTACTATGCATCTCCTGAGGAAACAGTAAATAAATATAATATACAACATTTTTGATAAAAAAAGTTGACTTTTTTTTTTAAATCCTACAAATTTTTCACATTTTTTCGATATGGAATCATCAACCATCTTCGAAATCTTTAGTTTTTTGATTTCAAAAAATTTTGGTATTATCAAACATATGATGCGAACTATTCAAAACTTTACAAATTTGTTGTAAGTTCCCTGCAACAATGCATTAAATTTTTTCGTAATCTTTCATTAATGTTCGAGTTTTGTAGGTTTATCGAAAAGAGAAAAAAAAAAACGAAAACAACTTACTCATGCATGTTTCGAAAAAATTTGATGCGACGAATACAATCTACCCAATCCACAAACTTTTCGAAAAGTTCTGAAAATTCTACAAATTTCAGTAATTTTTATTAACAATTAATGGCGATTTTTCAATTTCTCAACGTTTTTTGATTCTTGAAAATATTGTAAATTTCGATTAATACGAACTTTTTTGAATTATTAAAACGTATAAAAATTGAACGCATGAAGTTTCTTCCTAACTTATTTTGGATACTTTTCATATTTTTTAGGTTTTTTTTTAAAAATGGAAAAAGTATTATTATGCATATTCCGAAAAAACAAGTAAATGAACACAATCTACTAAATTTATGAAATTTGTCTGAAATTCTACAATTGTTTGAAAATCTCTGCAATGAAATTTTTTGTGATTTATCTTCAATACTAATCAAAGATATCTAGATTTACTCGAAAAATATAATAATAACAGTATAATGCGAATTTTAAAAAAATATGGCGAGAAACGCAATCTAAAAAGTTTCTTCAGTTTTCGAAATTTAGAAATTTTTGGAATTTTATAGAGTTATTGACAACTCATAAAATCTTCGTCGTTCTTTCATTTTTCAAAATCTTGAAAATTTCGAACTATGCGAACTATTCCAAAGTTTTTAAATCGCATATAAAAATTGAACTCATCAAGTTTCTTCGTTACTTTCGAATCCTTATTCAGTTTTTCAAATATTAATAGAAATATGAAGAAAAATTATGCATTTTTCGACATAATTATGAAAAAATCATAATTAATAGAAATTAATTATAGAATTTAAAACAGAAATTTTTCGAAGATTCTTGAGTCTAACAAAAATACAACTTACTGAGCTTACTTTAGTTTATTATTACATACAAGTACTTGAATGTGATACTTTCTACTATTTCCATACCAGTTTATTCATTTCAAAAATTTAAATTTATCACTTTCAAAACTTTACCGGTGTCGACACATTTCATAACAAATTTTTGTTCTCAATTCCGAGCACTTTTTTATATATAAATTATATTCATATATTAAATCTACAACATTTTTTATTCTGTGTTTTACTCCATTATTTCAGAATTGAGATTTTTCGAAAGCTTGTTGATTGTTACATAACAAATTGCCCATGCGTACATAATAATGACATTTCTCGGTAATACTACAAACGAAGTTATATTAACAGTAATATTGAATAATCAAACAAGTTTCGATTTTTACGAACACGTTCTAGATAAACTTGAACAGCATTTGCCATGACTTTTAAGCCAATTATTGAATCACTTGTCTGAAATTTCCGGGTGTGACTGTTTTTTTTTACTTTTTCACTAAAAATTTTCTTCTGAAGTTCTGTTCTTGCGTGTTCTTAAGATGTTACTAGAAATTTACCCATGAAACCTTAGTGAAAAAAATTATGATAATTAGTAAAACAACTACAGTTTTCGTAGTATTTTTGACCTTATGGTTTTATTAGTTTTCATAGTTTTTTACAGTTTTCTGATACTGACATTTGAACCTTGGACGATCGAGTCAGTAGCCTTCGCATTAGCCGTATGAGCTGGTATGAGCCAAATAATTTTTTATGCCCGCTTGTAAAATAAGTAATTTATGACTGAAAAAAAATGGAACTGAATTCTATGGCTTCCCGGCATAATCGAGAAAGTCACACATGCCATAACGTTTAAAATTTTATCAGAATATCATGTAAAATGAGTCTTATGGCACAAGTGACTTTCTCGGTTATGCCGGGAAGCCACAGAATTATTTGAAGTAGGGTTCATCCCTGCACTGAGAAAAACGTTTAATTATAGCAAATATGCAGCTAAATTTCGTATTTTTCAAAAATGTTGATTAAAATTGAAGAATTTTTCTGTCCACAAACTTTTCTAGTAAGTCTGTCGAATATTACCAAATTTTAATTGCAAAAATTCATTGATTTCTTTCAAATTCTAGATATTCTCAAAAGTTAAATACTGATTATTTTGATAAAACTGATAGAACGATGACTTAAAATACGTTCATTTATTTCACTTGAATTTTTTTTTATTTTGTGTGGAACAACTGTTTTGTTCTTTAATAATATAAAAAATTATATTTATCTTATACATATTTCACAGCTTATAAGAGATGCACGCGGCTGGAATAATTTCTTTAAAAAATTTGAAATCTTAATACTAAAGAAAAATAAAGGAGCAACCGCAATGGGCGCGGCCATTGTCCTGATGGGTGCGGCCATGTTGAACGCTTACTTCAATCTTGTGATTCCCTGAAGTTGACCGGAGCATTTGAGTACAAATTTTTCGTCGAGTGAAATTTGATTACAATTGGTTCATTCTAAAGAAGAGTTCGACTCTTGGCCTTGGAATCTCCATTGTGTGCTTTTATTTTTCTTATGACATTGTATATATATAGTACTTGAAAGAGCTCAACAACACTTACAATTAGCAATAAGCTATGATTCAAATAAATAACTATCCCCGAAACAGTGAAAAAGTCTATGAAAAAAATATTGAAATTCTTTCGCGAATGCTGAAAACATAGAAAACCCCCCTTTTTTTTACATAAATCGAAATCGTTATTGTTTTTTTTTTTTTATTATTAATAAATTAAGGTGTATTCAAATGACATTGTCATAATCACGTGAAAGTAGTTCTCAAAACATGTGCAAATGTCAAGGTTTGAACTTCGCCGAATAGTTGACTTTTATTTACGAAGAAAATACAAGTTAAATCAACACGGGTAGTGCTCAACAGTATCAAGTTTCTTATAAAAGTGTCACTGGTTTTTATAAAGAAAATTTTTCTCATATTGTTTCTATAATGTCACTTTATAGGAAAAGTTTTTCTTATAGGAATTTTATAGGGTCGACCTCATAAGGAATAAAAATCTCATTCAAAATTCCTGATTCTTATAAGAATTTTTCCATTTCTTAAGAATCAAAGTTACTCGGGTTAGCTAACCATTTATATGAGAAGTGACATTATATGTGGCGAGGAACGAAGAAAGGTACCTTACAGCACCTGGGCGCTTTAAGAGAAAAACGAGTTTGAAAATAGAAAGTTCCTATCATTTCTATCAGCAGGTCAACTTTGAAGTTCAAATTTTTATGCACTACAAAAATCGAACAATTTTGATAGTAGGTTCAATCAATAGGAAAAGTTTTCTATATTCAGAATTATTGGTAATCTCATTTTTGATTTTTACTGCTGTAAGGTACCTTTCTTCGTTCCACGCCACGTATGCATCAGGGGAACGATGCCATTAGAATGCTAATGTCTGTAGGCTTCTGGTGAAGGGCGCCCAAGACAAAATTTGAAGTATTACGACAGGCTGAGTCGACACTATTGTAAGTAAGAAGCAGTACACCGCGTGTTCCCCGGTTCCAGGGTGCGTCAATTCCCGTGTTAAAAGTTTGTCGAAAATCAGCGCCGCTGGTGTTTGGTTCCGGAAGTTTGTTGTGGGCTAGTTTTTAAATGGTCCAATCAGATAATGTGGCGGCAAAATTGACACAAGTCATGTGACTTCATCCATGTACCCCCGCGCATGCTCGCGGCAGCCATGTTGGTTCCAAGCAGTTAGCCAAAATCGCCTATAGAGTTGATGCACCCTGCGCAGTTCAACTGGACACACGGTACCCAATAAGACATTTTGCGTAATGCTTGTGAAATATTTGCGCAACGAAAGTCCATGGCATGAAACAAAGTTGACGACAAGGTGCGTCCTCATTCGTCTATACTTCTGTCGACAACAGTTTGGCCAACGCAATATCGCAAAAGTTTCAGTAACATCGCCCAAACAGGTGGTTCAGCCATGACAGATCGTTTATGAATCTAATGTGCCTAAAATAATAGCAACAAACTGTTTGTGAAATTTGATTTCATTATTATTAACAAATATTTCACTGTTACAATATTTTTAAATATATTGAAAAAATGAATGAATTATAACTATTTTAATAAATTTTTGCATCAAGCAAGTTACTTTGAAAGAAATTAATGCCTAGTTGAATATATGAAAAAGAAAGAGAGGAAAATGAGATGGAAAGAAATTGTCCACTTAATTGAATAATACAAATGGCTTGACAGACTTTTTCATCTTCTTTTATTTTTAAAAAATATTGTTAAAAAAATCATTTATTTGAGAATGTGACAATACATTATGGCACGAAATCCGCCAAATCGTTTGAAAAATGCAATTTTAAGATTAGAGTAGTATAATTATTTATATGCATTGAAAAATAAAACATTTTTGACTAACACATGCATGTTCTAATAAAGTTTCAAGAGATTTTTCATATCCAGAAGAAAAATTTTCAAATGTAAACAAACTAGCGTGCGCCGATAACCTATATATTACCGAGACACTTTTAGAGCTAATAATGACATTGATAGATACAGAAATGGAACTTTTAGGCATTCTTCAATCAGCCTTCATTTGACACGTACTATTTTTAGTTTATAGCGATAATACATACCTTAGGAATCCCCGATTTTGACGGATTTTGTTGGGAAATTCTGCAACGTGTACGCCAGAGTACGCCAGCATATGCCAATAGTTGTGCTCACAAATTTTAACTGAATTAGTGATATATAATGACATACCATGACTGTATGCCTGTGTGGTGTATTAAAAAAAACAATCCCAAAAATTTGAAAAGCCTTCAACTTTTTTAAATTTTATTTCAGAAATACAATTCCAAAAATGAGAAAATTTGTTCGTTCATATATATTTGTTATTATAATGCAATTGTGGCACAAACATCTAGCATGTTTAAAATTTCACAAAAGTTCGCATAATAACTGCAGCTACTGTTTGTAACTTTTTTGAAGCAACGACAAGCGAAAGAAGGTGCATTCATATTTGAGGGAAGGTGCGTTCCTCATTTTCCCAAGTTTTTTACGTAAACGAATGCAGATGACAGTAGCGCATTTGTTGTGCAACGATGACGGCAACATAAGCGTGATCCAATGTTGCCACCTCTCACATTCGCAAACATTGTACAAAACTTACAGCAACAGATGGAGCAAACTCCGTTGCCAGTATTTGTAACTGCACGAATGTCTTTCTGGGTATATAAACTGCGTGGGACTCAAAGACAACTTGCGAGAGAGAAGTGTTCGTTTTGGAAATTTGTGAGAAACTACTTTTTTTAGTAGTAAAAACCATTAATTCTTTAGTCATCTCAACAATCCTACTAATTGAACATTAGATCTCTGACCTACTAATTGAATTAGTAAATATTTTACTAATTGAAACTGAGAAAGCATAGGCGGTATAGACGGTCCGGATCCGGCATTGGCCAGAAGTCAGTATCAGTCAGTATGACATCACTGAGTAAGGCCCCTTCTCTTCAGGCCCGGTAAATTGTGTTTCCCAGGCCGGTGGGGAGATATATAGTCCTCTGGGTCCGTAACGGACCTTTTCAAAAGTCTTCGAGACCCGCGAGGGCCATGCTCGGTGCGTTCACAGTGTTCACACGCCACTGACGCGATTCTCGGGCGCTTACTTTTGCTTACTTTCTGTCGGAAACGGGCCGGTGGTGCAAAGTGAACGAGTGCGAAACAATAGACGCGAGACATTTCACGGAAGTTCGAGACTTGGATATACCCTATGATCGGATATGGTAATTTCACCGCTCATTATTTAGCGGCACCGTCATTTGGAGCGGAGAAACTTATTTCACACGTATCCGTCAATTTTAGCACGTTTTTTGCACTTTCCAAAGTCATGGAGATAGAGGTATTTTTCGCTCTTAATAGGGTGCGATTTTTTCGAATAGTGTGATACTAATTTACTTTAATAGTTTTAAAAAAGTGATGGTAATTTCTCTTTTTTCTATCCCAATAAGTTACTTTTATAAAAAAAATTATGGAAAATTTAGTAATGTATTTTTGTAGTATAAATCATAGCTCATTATGAATTTTTCTGTTCATTCCATATTTTTCAGACATGTTTTGAGGGCGAAGCGGTATTCTATACTAATTTGCTCCATGTATAGAAAAAAAACTCAGAATCACACATTTTTTAGATACTGAAAATTGAAAAGATCAGTGAAGCCAAGGCGAATTTCATGAGCAAGCAAAAATAAACAAAAATTACGTTTGAAGAAAAAACGTTGTTGAAAACTGTTCAATTCAAATTAATATTATAACGAATGGGTAGAGGATAAATAAATGTTGGTTTCTGTGTGAAAAATACTGATTTTTCTTCATTTTGAAGTTTATACTTCTTTCCCCCACCAATGGGGCAAAGTGGTATGAATGTAGTTTTTTGGAGAGCTACAAAAATAAGTTAAATAACAAATAATGATGACAAAGGTAGATATTTCTAAAAACTTTCTTGTTTAATGCATTGTGATTCCAAAAACTCAATTGTTTAAAGAAAAATTTTTGTCTTCAAAGAGTCAGTTTGAATTTTGTCAAACTAATTTATGTTGGGTGATCGTTACTACGCATAATACCTAAAAAACAACGAAAAATAACAAATATGTTTTTGAGGATCCAACGAAATGTATGCGTTCGAAAACTTGTGATTCTGAAAATTTATAGAAAAATACTGAAACTCATAAAAACTGTCTATAAATTTGATCCACTTTGATCGAACTTGGTAAATTTTGTCATGTTTTTCGAAATATTGAAGAAAATGAAGAATACTTTCAAGATGAATTCAACAAAGGACAAAAAAGGGTTACAGAATATCCAAAGTTCGTTGTTTGTAATTTTTATGATGAATTTTACTGACATTTAACAATGTTCTTTGTGTAAATTTATCGACAGGAATACAAAAAAAAAACAAATAATATACTAAATTACTACAAATAATAAAAATATCCCGAATGAAATTAAATGCAAATCGTAGTAGAAAACAGCATAAAATTACGTGAAATTTGAAAATAACTATATCAAAATATATTTACAGTTATAGTATATTTAAAATAATTAAGTACATAGCAATAAAATAATTACGTAAAATTTAGAAATAAAACCACAACAAAATAAAACCGTATAAAAGAACCACAGAAAACTGCGATGAAAAATAATTAAGGACAAAAAAAAGCGTCGTTACGAAAATGTATGAAAATTAAAGAAAAATCAAGTGAGAATAAAAATATGTAGATTATTACTAAACATACTGAAAGCTTAACAAATGTTGCTTCATACCTTGAAAAACAGTAAGAAATGAAAAAATATCCCCAAAAATCTACGATAAAACATAAAAATTCAAGAAAAATCACTAAAGGTACGTAAAAAAAAGAGGATGTTGAAAAAATTCACATTTTAAAAGATATACGAAAACACAAGATAATACCTTAAGTCTAATTGAGAAAGGCAAAAAATTTTGCGAACAAAAGAAATTGAAAAAAAATAAAAATAAATTTGTAAAATTATCAGCTAGTTCGCTAAAATTTAAAAACCTACGGAAAATCATGAATAAATGTTGAGTGTATGAAAGTATGCCGAAAAATACGAAACAAATTGTAAAAGAAGAAATACAGAAAAAATACAAAAAATTACTGAAAACACAATAAAATACAATACTATATCAATCTTTAAATTTTATCTACCGAGAATAACTTACTGAATAAAATTGAATTTTTTTAACTTGAATTAAAAACTCAATAAAAAGTTAGCTTTCATTTTTTATAAAAAAATAACAGTTTACATTTAAATAATTCATTCCTTTGAGCTACTGATTTTTACAAAACAACGAAAAATGAAATGATAGTTTCCGAAAACACGAAATAGTATATTTCGTAACAGGCACGGATGTGCGAATTTGGCGAAAGGGGGAAATTACGGTCCGAGGCGAAGCCGAGGACTGTAACCCGTTTTGCCTATGAGCACATCCGTGCTTGTTACGAACGATATCTTACGTACCGAGGGCATAGAAAACGCGTTTAGAGATCTCGAGCTGGCATAGAAACGCGTTTTCTATGCCAGAGGTACATAAAAATATTTACAGTGTTGAAAAAATCGTGATATTGAAAATCGTTTCATCAAATATATGAAAACTACAAAAAGCTAAATAGGAATTCGAGTTACATGAATCGAGCTTAGTAAATTTGATCGTATGGTTCTTAAAAGTACGAAATAATAATAAAAATCTGAAAACTTGCAGATAAATTTAAAAAAGAAAAACTGCGAGGAAAGGAAAGGACGACAGTCAACTACTGAAAGCTTATTGTTTACGATTTTCATATTCTATGTTTTTTCTTGTATTTTTTCGTCGATTATACAAAAAACAATGTACACATTATTAAAAGAATTACGCGAAAAAAATATCGTAACAAAAAAAAATAAGTAAAAGAATCGCATAACACTACAAAAAACTACGTGAAGTACAAATAACTGAGGATAAAAATATACATCTAACTTTGAAAACGTACGAAAATGAATGAAAAACTAAGTGAAAGTAAAAAAAGGTATATAGCTACAATGTACATAAAAACCTTAATTAATCTTACTTTGTGTCAAATGACAACATATTTTGAAAGATTCGAGAGAAGCAACGAAAATTTTTTTTTCAATACTTCTGTATATGTTTCAACTTAAGATGTGAGAAATTAAAATGATTTGTGTCGAATCCTGCGCTTTTGGGAAGTGGTCGAATTGGTACTGACGAAAATGCCCGGGTCAAATTTCTGGTACAACATCTACCCTTTAAGTTGTCTGAAATCAGAAAAATAAAATGGAATTGCATCAAGTTTCACTTTGGCTATAAATCTCCGACTACTTTTTTTCTTTGTAAAATTTTCAAAATTACACCGTTTCTGGTAAAAAGTTCGAATTTGGACCTACATCAATAATTTTTCATGTTTCTCTCGAGGCTGTTCTTTCTCTTATTCACCTATCGCAAGCTTCATTGATTTTGTTAATGCAACTCATTCGTGTCTACAAAAAAAAAAACCCAATAGAAGGTAGGGCAATTGTATTACGTACACCACTATCAATTGCACATTTTTCGCCATAATATACCTGTTTTTCAAGTAACGAACATATAATTTGACGAAAGAAAAAAAATTTATCAACTAGCAAATTCCCTCTGAAAAAACTCGCCAGATCAACTTTTTCACTTATGTCATTCCATATTCAGCTGTTTGTTCACGCGGTTTCACTTTTAGCTCAGCCGCAAAAAATTTTTTTACCGTTGAAAAACTTATCGCGATCTACAATGTGGAGCGGCTTTTTTCAAATCTTCGTGCCTCCGGCGAAATCGCCGTATGTCCATTAGCATAATAAGGAGGTAGAAATTTCTTTTTTTAACTTTTCTCTTGTTTTTCCTTGTTTCTAATTTGGACTCCACTCAGAATTATTCCATTAGAATTAATGCCGATCGCGAAAAAGTATTTTATGTTCCATAAATCCAAGAGAAATGTGATTCACGTGTGCTCATTGAGATTTTTAGAAAGTGCACCTTTTTTGTGGTGGGCACTTTTTTTCTATTTTGATCCGGCGAAACGAGTTTGCGCGAAAGTTTATTCATTAATGAAACGCTAGGCAGAGAGAAAATATCAGTTGTTTTTTTATTTTTTTATTTTTTTGGTACATATTTGAATCATTTGCGTGTGGTCTTTTTTGATTTGTTTGATAGATTAAAAGTTTTTTTTTGAATAGTATCAATGGTTTTTTACTATGCCTTGAAATAAAGGTAAAATGCCTTTAAAAAAAACCCTCACACATTTGGGAAAAATTTTCGCAGCATTTTACGATAAGTATCCTTAAACTTCACGATTAACCTGTTCTCAAGGTTGTATATTGACCTAATTTAGTAAACTACAATTGTTTAATAAATACCCTAAAACTTCAATGAAAACCCTTTTTTCTCGAGGTTGACCATAACGATAGTATGAACAATTAGTTTCTTTAGGGTCACCTTCAACTATAAGGCATAACGTATAGTTTTTCGAGGGTGATCATTGAATTTCAAAGTGACTTAAGCTTTTTCCCGTGTTTCTTCCAAGTTTCAGTGTCTAACTTCAGAGTTCCTTTCAAACCTAAGTGTAAACAACATTTTTTTAGGAATATGGACTATCTTTTCCAGGGACTGTTCTTAATATTTTCAAGGCGATCTTCAAAATATAGAGAAACTACAATACCCTGGCGGAAAAGGAAGGACTGTAGGAGGACTATAGGAGGACTGTTTATGGCCCACCTATAGTCCTCCGCGGGACGATGTGAGGACTGTGTGATTTATGTGATCATATGTGATAAGCCAGCTGCTGGGCCTGCTGGGACAATCGAAAAATACCCGGGAAACTTGAAATATACTTATAATGTGTGTTATAATTATATTATATTATGATAAATTCATAACTATATATATCATGATTATCTACAAGTTTCTGTTATTCATCGATCCTTTCAAATAGTATAAATAACAATATAATATGAAAAATATAATGTAAGACAATATAATATTACGATATATTAAATTAAATATTATTTTATAATATAATAACATCTAATAAAATATAAAAAAATATATTATTATGTAAAGTAATATAATACAGTATAATTTGTAGAAGTACGATATATTAAAATATGATATAAAACTATAAGATATAATATATAATGTAATACGAAATTATGTGATATGATATATTATATTGTATTATATTATATTATATTATATTATATCATATATTATATTACATCATATTATATATTATTATATTATATCATATCATATCATATCATATCATACTTTTATTTTACATTTTTATTTCAAAATGTTGCCTGTATATAAATAAGTCAACAAAATCGAAACGTTTTTATTTTTGAATTTCCCGCACTTCAGTACATTCGAGCAGACGAAACAGGATTGACAGTGAAACTCTAGACTGTGATTTATTTAATGAATAATTAATAATAATGAGATGGAAATATGAATTTTCGTTCCTTTAATTTTGCAAAGCGGGTAATTATTCACACATGGGAATAGTTTTTCAATATTAAAATGACAGTATTTTGCTAGAATTAGACTTTAAAAAATAGTCTATTTCGGAAGGCTATAGAAGGACTCTAGGGAGGACTATCTTTCGTCCTGCCTTTTCCACCAGGGATAAGGAACTCTTAGCTTTATATATACAGTAATGCTCACCGTACCGCTGGCTATCGTAGTGCAAGGTTTTGGCTGCTTCCCCTCCAGCGGTGCCCTCACTCTCTCGCTTGAGGGGAGCGCGACCAGTGCCGAAACGCCCGAAACCCGATGCTCCCAATAACGGGAATCATCCGAATAATCTTCCGATTCCCGAGGAATAATTTTCACCTACTTGTTTTACGTTACGAAAAATTATGTACAATAATGTATATTTATACATATTTATAATTGAAATCATGTTTAGTACACATGGACATATTCAATGTTGATTTTACCTATATCTAACAGATACTTAGTATTTAGTATTGATATTTACTTTAAAAGAATGTGAATGACTATTGCATTAAAAAAATTGATGCTTGTTTTTCACTCTTACATGCAATCCTTTCGTGATTTATTGATTTATTTTTCAAGTTTTCTTGAAATCTTTTCATTTAACATTTACTCTCGATGGCATGCAGTGCTAATCAGTTGTTGAAAATTGTTCAGAATTTTAATATTAACGGTGCATGATATCGATTAGCTATAAACAATAATCATGACTTTGAATTTTGAAAATTCAAACTTATAACAAAACTGAAGTACATATACGGACAGTTTATAAAGGACGAAACGTAATACGCATTTTGAATTGTTGGACTTTCGATACATGACATTTTATGTCATATATATACTAAATAATACTTTTATACATAAGTAAATATAATTTTTTTTGTCAAGATAAAAATATAAAATCGCTTTGAACATAGAGAAAAACACTTTTGTGCGAATGGAACTAATTAAATAAGGGATTTTATAAAAATTTTATAAAAACCCAATTTACTAGGCGCGTTAATTTTATTGTTCGATTCGTCAGGAATCCCACGTTTTTTTCCGATGACTTGATTCTTATTCTATTAAAAAAATTACTGTTATATTTCAACTCAATCCACTTCTCTCTCCTACTTCCGGTTATATTATTAACCATATAGATATTAGAAAAGTTTATACAATAGTACTAGTAAATAATAGTTGTAATGATGATAATAGGAAAAGTAAAGGATTTTATTATATAAAAAGTATATTAAGGACAATAATGTGATAAATAACTTATAGTACACTGATATATATTTTCTCTTTTATAAAATATTAGATTAATGAAAGAAATATATTTTTCATTAGAATTAGAACTTACGATAAATGCTTTGAACACAGTTCAAAGAGACCGTTATCAATAAATTTTTTTTCATTTTTATTGTAAAAAGGTTTGTTGTTCTTAAAATATGCATAAAAATAAATAATAATAATGATTTTTATAATTAATTTATGACTTAATGAAAGAAAAGAATAATTTTAACATTTTGAAGAAAAAATATCGTGATTTAATTTTCTTCGATTGTTTACTATATTCCTTGTTAATCTTGTGATAGTTAAAAATGACTGCAGTATGCGTAATTATAAAATAAATATAATTATTTACAAAATGCTTCACAAGCACAAGAATACAACTAGAAATATTCAAACGTTATAGCTGTATACAGGGAACCACGCATATGCGCATATACATAAATACGCTCCTGCTTTGAGACGTGACTCGCCCACAAATCGTTGTCCATCGTAGTGCAAGGTGGAGACCGCATGTCTTGCACTACGGTGAGCATCACTCTGTGTGTGTGTGTGTGTGTGTGTGTGTGTGTGTGTGTGTATAGCATCATAGCATATACATCATATAGCATTGAATTTCGTTCAATTACTGTTTTTTGAATCTAAACAGGCAAAAGCTACTGTTTTTCATTATTTATTGCAACTGTCGAAAATAAAAAATGAACCTTTAGAATTCGTCTAAAGTTGGAGCTCATTTAACTCTAAATTTTTTTTTTCTTTTTGTTTCAGATTTTTATGGTATGACTGTAATCGTAAATCAAATTACTAATATGCATTCACTGCGCTGTGATTCATTGATAACTTATAAAAATATGCGAAAGCGTTGCGCCATTGCGATATTGATAACCTTTTTGAACGCTTTATTACTTTATTAGCGGCGGCAGTTCTCACCTCGAATCTGTATAGTCAGAATTTTATAACATTTTATAACTTTTACTACTATCTGTACTAGGAATTGAGGTGAACATTTTTTTCTGTAATATTCGTTAATTCGTAGACTTTGTTCTTATCATATTAATAAATAATGGGATAAATATGAATTCTGACTTATTTCTCTCGTATTTAGGAAGTATTGTAAATTTTGAACCAATTACTTTATTTTCCTCTTTTTTTACTTCCTAAATTATAAATTTTTAGTATGAAATGTGTATTGAATTCGTATAGTATTAGTATACGTACAATAAAATAATATTACATATTTCTTTATGAAAATAATTTTTACATTATTACATAAAAATTGATTGAAGGTACTCGAAAAGATTAAGATGCGACCCTTAAAAAAGGTTCGCCCTAAAGTTAAATGGTACTTTTCGTGAAATGGTAATGATTTTCCCTGGATATTTTTTCGAGAAACTTTAGAAAAATAATAGTTCACACCCTGAAATTTAAAGATACAAATTTGATTTCTGGCATAAGTTTTTTGGTGAAAAAAACTGTTTAATAGGACAAAACAATTGGATTTCCACGTGAATTTCCAATTGATATTAAAATTAGATAACGCAAATGGAAAAACAATTACAAAAATGGCCATTTTTTCAGTTATTTTTCCAAGTGGAAAAACAATTTGAAATTCCCAAACTGGCATGTTGAATGAATCAAAATTTTTCAAAAAGTATCGCGAAAAACTCAAGAGAGCACACTACACTGCGTAATTGAGAATTAATTCCGGAATTCATTAGAGCGTATAATGAGCAGTTGAGAAATGAGGTGAATTACACGATTGGCATGAAGAGAAAATAACTTTTTCGCGAATTCGATGAAAACATTAGTTGAACACCCTGTAACTCCACGTGATACAGCAGTATCAAAATCAGTTTCGAATTTTGACTACTCGTTTAACATTAATTGCTTGATACTGAAGATGAGTTGAAGTAATCTGTAACGGCTTCCGAATACTCTTAATCCTGAAAAATCTGGAACGAGTTCTTCCGAGGAAACAGCAAAATAAGAGTGCTAAAAATTTAAAATGAATCTTTTTGATATAAACCCACATTTAAAAGACTCTTAAAATTTTGTTTGAAATTTGATGGGATTATTCGTATGTGGCAAAAAAATAAAGATGAATATAGATATGGTGATATTAATTTAAAGGTACAAACAAGTAGAACACTGAATTCATAAAATATACAAAATATATTGAAATGGAGAAAATAAATCAATCCAATGATAAAAAAAAAAAAACAAATACCGAAGAAAATAAATGAACGAAAGGTTAAATAAATAAATGAATAATTAAATAAAAAATTCAACAAAAGAACAAATGAATGAATGAATGATAAATAATGCACTAGATGCTCTAAGAGATAAAGAAACATATAAAAAATCAGTTAACATATATAATTTATTTACTGTTATGATAGATCAATAAATTAATGAAAAGAGGAGTTCATGAATGAAAAAATTGGGAAATCGTTATATGAAACAATTAATAAACGAACAATTCAATGGCCGGATCGAATAAGGGGACGTGGCGCGCGGGACAGTTGGAGAATGAAGGAATGAGTGAACGGACTCAGCGTGAGTAGACGAAAATTTTAATTTCATTCCTTCATTCTCTAACTGTTCCGCGCGCCTCGTCCCCTTATTCGATCCGGCCCATTGAATTATACGTTTAATAATTTTTTTGTAGGTTACGATTCCCCAATTTTTTTATTTATTAACTCCTATTTTTCTCAATTCATTCACCTATCATCGTCAGTGAATAATTTATAAATAGTCATTGATTTTTTATGTAGTTTAAAAGTGCTTCCAACATTGGTGCTTCGAAGGCAGTTGAGGTTATATTTGAAATAAATTTAATTGCATGTTTATTATGAAAGAATTCCCGTTTACTTTGGGCCCCTCTCGTAAATACATGAATAAGTCAATAAATGAATACATTTAAATTGGAAACACAGATAAATATAGCATATAAACTTATAATTTATTCAAGTAAATAAACATATAATCGATAATAAAACCTAGTACACCAGAGGTATCCTTATATACGAAAAAACTCCCTACTTTTGAGCGTTTACTCTCAAATTTCAGAGTTTACTCTCAACATTGAGAGTTGCGTACACTGAAATTCAAAGGCCGGATCGAATAAAGGGACGTGGCGGCGCGCGGAACAGTTAGAGAATGAGGGAATAAGATGGAAAGTTTCGTCTACCCGCGCTGGGTCCGTTCACTCATTCCTTCATTCACCAACTGTCCCGCGCGCCACGTCCCTTTATTCGATCCGACCATTGAATTTGAGAGTGAAATCTAAAATTTGAGGGTAAACACTCAAAACTAAAAGTTTCTTCCGCAACAGGCAGCTCATATTGAGACCCATGGTTCACTGGGAACCAACAAAATACATGTGAAAATATATGTAAAATAATCACGAAACATTTCGTATAAGTCAATTCGAACTAAACAATTTATGTAGTCATGAATTATAATAAATAATAAATAAAATAATACAAGTTTGAATAATGAATAAAAAAAATTATGCATAAAATACGCTTCAAAAAATATGATGCTGGAGATGTCATTGGTAAAATAATACCCCAAAAATATGATTCCAAATGTTCATGAATAAATCATTATAAGCCATATACTCCAATGATTTTATAATGATTGTCATTACATTTCCTTTTGCATAATCGACAGGACCCTGCTCCGTGGAACATGGTTCGCAACGGAGCGCCATTTTTTCTTTTCACTTCACCTATTGCATGTATCGAGCACGCGAAAATATTTCAAATGTTATTCCCACATTCCCGAACTTTCTGGGAACGTTCGTCCAAAGCCAAAGCGTGGCAAAAAAATGCATGTGCATTGTCTGAAAATGAACGGAGAGCGTGTTGCAATAGGGGTCAGTGTGTGAACAGCTCCCCGCATATGAAAGTCGGCGGCCTGCCTTCGCGACGTCTTCCGGGTCCTTGAAACTCTCTCTGTTTTTCTCACTTTTCCAGACCTTGGGAGATATTTTTCCAAAAAGTAATTTCCCCGGTTAGAAAGCCAATCAAAAGACGGTGAAAGCGAAAATCTGGATCCGTCTGTGTTATCTTCTGCGAGCCTTGAATCTGGGTCTCGACAAAATTTCATTCCCAAGTTGTTTTTTTTTTCATGTTTTCGTTTGCTTGAAGCTCTTTTTAGGATTCTGATTCCGCAATCAGTTTCACTTGTTCGAAAACGACATTTCTAGTGGACGTGCCAAATAGCGTGCCAAGTTCTTGGATTGTATACATTGATTATTTTTTAGTAAAGATAGACAAACACGAATAGTTTGAACTGGTATTTTTTGATTGATTTGGGTTTTTTAAATTAAAGTGGACATTTTCAGTTAGAAAATTGGAGAATATGGAGTAAATTTGAGAACGCGAGGAGAAGGTTTGCGGAAAATGAGAGCATAGGCTCTCCTATAGCCTTCTTAACTGTATTGTGTGTCCCGAGGTTCAGCTGGACACCTGAGTTGAGTTGGTAGCACTGATCATATGCTCTTCTTATGTAATCAGTTCTACCAACTGAACACCTGAGTTGAGTACACGGTAGATTTACATTATTATTTCCTCTGACTTAAGTCGAATTAAAACTGAAAGGGTCCCCTTAGGATGTGTATTTTCTAGGCTTGGTAGCTGTCTTACTCAGGACTTATCTCCTTTAACATGTCACAGTAAAGAGTTACTTTACTTTATCTTTGTTAGTTCTGAACTGCTGTCAGTTGATTTCTTCACTACTGCTGTAAGAAGAAGTTAGAGTTTGATTGATATAAGTAAGGGTCGAGAGTTAACTTCTTTAAACATCTGAAAAAATTTTGCCGAACCTCGGAGTTGAACCTGGGACCTCGGCATTCGTAGCGCTGCCTTTTAGCCACCTAAACCAGAGTAGCATGTGGGATTCGATCTATTTTTTTCAGAGCTTTAGTATGTTTCATCATGACTTGATAAAAATTTGGCAATTTAAGAATGTGGAGCAAGTGATTCTCATGCTTTCTCGAAATACGTCTTGGATCGCGTCTAAATTTTTTTCCTTGAATAAGCAGATGCCCTTGGCATTTTGACGTAATTATCATTATTTATTAGGTAAAATTTAGTTGGAAGAATCGAAAAATATTTACTTTTTCGAAATATAAGTATTTGAAGTTTATACAGGGTGCGCCATTTCTTATGTCGGTATTGTAACATTGAATAACTTAAACATTTGACAACCGATTTACTTGACTTCACTTGTTTTGGAAACGTCAATTCAGTACAATTTCAACCATGTATCGCTTCACACCAAAAGAACGCGCTGAAATAGTTACTTTGTACATTGAAAATAGTCGTTCAGTTGTGTTAACTCAACGAGCATATCGTCGAAAATATCTTGGCAAACAGGCACCATCTGACAACACTATTCGTCGTTTGGTGTCGAATTTTTGTGACCACGGGACAGTGAAAGATCGCGAACAACCCGTTCATCAACGACCAAGACGTTCAAATGAACTGATTGAAGCTGTCAGAGAGAGCGTTGCCCAAAACCCAAAAGTTTCATATCGTCACCGCGCTCAGCATCTCGGCATCAGTGGAACCACTCTACGGCGCATTTTGAAAGATGATTTGCATTTGTTTCCGTACAAAATGCAATTAACACAAAGAATATTGCCTACAGATCATCCACGTCGCTTGGAATATGGACAAACAATCGCTCGAATAGTTGATACTGAACCTGATTTTTGGAAGCGAATTTTAATGACCGACGAGGCACATTTCAAACTTTCTGGAGGCGTTAATAAGCAAAATTGCCGCATTTGGGGAACGCAGAATCCACACGAGATCCATGAAACGCCATTGCATGACCAAAAAGTTACTGTTTGGGCCGGCGTTTGCGCCAAAACCATCATTGGTCCTTATTTTTTCAAAGAGAACCAAACGATCGATGGAAACCGATATCGGTGGATGTTGGCTCACTATGTCTGCCCACAAATGCGTGAAAAAGGTCTTGAAGATTACTGCTTTCAACAAGATGGTGCGACCTGCCACACTGCGAATCAAACAATCCAGTTTCTGCAACGAAAATTCCCTGGACGTCTGATGTCAAAAAGAGGCGACATTGAATGGCCACCCAGATCTCCAGATTTGACCCCTCCAGACTTCTTTTTGTGGGGTTATTTGAAAAGTAAAGTGTACGCCAGCAAGCCGCAGACCATTGAAGAGCTTAAGGAAAATATTCGTGCCGAAATCATTGCTATACCACCCGAGATGCTCGAAAAGGTAATGGAAAACGCCGCAAAAAGGGCATATTTTGCTGTGAACAATAAGGGCGGCCACTTGATTGATGTTGTGTTCAAAAACTAGTCTAAATAAATTGTAAAGGACCAAACTAAATAAAAATACCTCATTTACAGAAATCGGTTGTTTTTTTTTCAAGTTATTCAATGTTTACATGCCGACATAAGAAATGGCGCACCCTGTACATAGTAATCAAAACTATCAAAAACTTACCAAATTTTATGAAAATGCATCAAACTAATTATTTTCCAATACCTTTCAAGTTGTTTGATATTTTTTTCAAGTGGAAAATATTTACTATGCATTTTCCGCAGAAAGGCAATAATAACTACAATCTACAAAATTAATAAACATATTCATGAAATGCTATAAAATTTTCGAATAAGGTAAGTGAAAATATAGACAATTTTGTAAGTATTAAAAAGTTTTGATTTTTCGAAATTCATTTCATAAAAATGTATCCAATCCAGTTGAATATTGCGTTTTTTTAGAATGACTTCTATTTTTTAGGATTTCACTGGAAATTCCCTAATTTTTCTAATTTTTTCCAAGTAGTGCCTATCTTGCAAATTTCTTTTCCAATCTTTTTCATCTTTACAACATTTGAAATAATTTAAAAAAAAAAAAAAAACACCAGCTATTCAAAGCTTTCCCAATTCCATTAAAGTTCGTTTATTTATAAGAAGATTGACCATAATTTTTTAAGAATTTACAGATAAGAAAAATAAACAATAATTAAAATTCTATTAATTACAGGAATTCATTGATGAAATTATCGGGAATCTTTGACATTTTAATTTCATTGTAATTATTCTAAATTATGGGAATTCCAAAAGTAATGAAAAACTTTTTGCGCATTTTTAAGATTTTTCCGGCTTATGAAAATTTTTTATAATACCTTTTTTTTCAAATTTTCAAGCATTCGCTTGAAATCAATAAATATCCCTATGCATTCCGAAGATATATCACGATAAACGCATTTTATAGAAATAGTGACAATTTATAAAATTTTCAACGTTTATTGATTTTTCAAAATTTTTCAAATCTCAAATATCATTATAAAATAATCAAAATTTTCCAAATTTAACTAAAAAATTGGTCTAACTCTTTAAGGTTTTTCATAATTTTATACCCTTCCCAAGTATTCCATATCTACATCAAAAAATAAAAGAGCATCATCATGCATATTCCAGAACAATCTGATAATGAGCACAATATGAAACAATTCGGTAATTTTTGAATTTTAAAAACTTATCGAAAAATTTTTGCAATTTTCAATGTTTTTTCATTTTTCAAAAATTCTGAAATTGAAAGCGTTGTATCAACTTCAAAACACTTCATCAGTTCAATGAAAATGTATCGAACTCATTCAGATTTTTCGTAATTTTTTAATACTTTTGAAGCTTTCCAGCTAGATTTTTAAGGAAAAAATAAATAAATAAATCGAAATATCATTTTTATCTCTGTTAGACCAAATCTGTACAAAGTTTATGAAAAATCTCAAGATCAAGGTTTCGGTCTTTAGGTTCCATGCGTACCAGATCACATATGGTAATAAACAACCCCCACCCCCCTTGTTACTTTAGTCTCCGTATAATAACCACTACCCACCCTAAAAAATCGCGTTCCACGGTCTCTAATTTCATTTGTTTACTTATTTATTAGACTTAAGAGCCTACATTGTATGGAAAAATAAGTATACTTTATGATAGGGTAACTAATGTTTTGCGATCGATAGACATGCTTAAAAATACGTACAAATACAAATCACAAGCTTACAAAATTATCCCAAATTTAACAGGAACACCGAAAAATTATCGCTAAAAATGATTTTACGAGGTTTTTCTCACAAGATTTAGCCGAAGCGAATTTTACACTCGTTAAAATCATCTCACAGCACAAAATCTATTTACTTTCTCCCGCTCGATTTCAATTTGCCATGCCGCAAAATTTTCCGTTCGACTTCAATGACGCCAGTCCAGAAAAATTAAAAATAAAGAACAAAAAATGTGCGCTCCACGATTAATTAATGCGGCCATTGAACGAGACAATGGGCGCTTTTGGTATCGCGGGATCTGATCTGCGGGCAATGGTTACTCGCCAGCATCACTGGTCCGCATTCCACCCACTTGTAAAAATAACTTTCTCCCATGGTTTTGCTCTTCGCATTGCACGATCTCTAGCAGTGACGTGCAAACCCAATTCCAGAGTTAATGTGGGTACTTATATTGATCGCATGAGCCTGGTAACACCTCAAAAGGAGGTCGGCACCTTTCTCTCGAGCAAGAAGAAAAGCCTCCTCTCCATCCGAGTAGCCATGAAGGCGCGGTCATGCGCTGGCCCAAGCTCAACCGGAGTGACTTACGTTGGGCACGATGATGTGGAAAGAGAAAACCGGGAAAAATTCGAGACCTTGATCCGGCAGGTGCCGGGAATGCCAAGGAAATCCGCTTTTTCCGGGCCGAAAATTAGAGTTTTTCCTTCCTGAAGAAGAACTCTCAAGTCGAAATTCGAATCAAAATTATAACCAACTTTAACCTATTCAATTGGATTTTAAACCTTCGTGACCTGTGAAGTCTGCAATAACACAAGATGGACCTTTGAAGACCCTGTGAGAGGTTTCTTCAACCACCTGAACCTATGGAAGTCGATATCGAGATCGACATCACGGTCAACTTGAACTTCTGGCCAACCCCTTACGTCACTACAAAAAAATCTGTCGTTTTTTAGAATATCAATATAAATGCGTGAAAAAATTCACAGTACATGCCAAAAGTATACACTTTCATACAGTGAAAACGAAATAATATTTAATCCAAAAGAGAAGTCATAAAAAATTAGAACGTAAAAGTTGGCAAACCAACTATGGTCTCCTTTACAGTAGACATTTTCCAAATTGAAAAAAATCCAGCTTTCATATATTTTATTATTTTTACAATTTTTATCATGTTACCAAATTATCTTGTCAAATAAATGAAGGAAGCTTAGAATTTCTGAAAATATTGCAATTCATTGTAAGTGAATGTAAAACCCTTATGAATAGGCGAGAAGTGTAGGTTGTGGGCATGGTTCGGTGTGGGCACCCTTGGGTATCTTTTGACAGAAAGCAGGCTAAGTTTTTCTGACAAATGTCAATTGTGTATTACAGTAGTACGTTCTTTTTGCGTTGAATACTAAAGTGAATAGACGCGTCTGCTTTTTGTTGTGAGCAAATTTACGTTTTTATGCTTGAAAAAAATCACAAAATTATTCTTGAACCGTTTCAATAGTGCTATAAATCGAAGTAAATCAATTGAGAAGATAAGTACAATACATATTTATTTTGTGAATTTCTTGGACTTTGTGATTTTACATCAATTGCAACCAACATGTTGACACCAAAAATTTATTTGCCACTTATCGAGATGACTGCAAAATTCGGTTGTGGGCACTCACAGTAAAATAGTTGTTGAAAACTGTTTGTTTGAGTGAAACTTGCTTGAAAATAATATTAACACGAATTCTCATAAATTTTTTTCATGAATTAGCCATCAAATGGCCAATGAAGATCATGGTGCTGATTTCTCCTATAATTGTGTTTGCATGCGCGGCAGATACTTCACATGCGAACAGACCATGAATTATGCGAAAAAAAGTCTTAAAATTTCATAGATTTTGTGTTTCTTTATATTCATGGTAGATTTTCTTCACATCCTTTCATTTTGTACAGATTTTCCGATGGTGGTGAAAAAAAATTTCGTCCAAAAATGACCACTTTACCGAATCGCAAAAAAATTTTTTCTACTTGAAAAGATTGATTTAGTTCATTTATAGATAGTTAGCTAAGGTCTTTAGCTTTCCATATATACCCAAATGTCCAGACAATGTGCACTTGTTCAAAAATTATAAGCCAAAAACGAAAAGGTGCCCACAACCGACACTTCTCCCCTACATGTGGAATCTTATAACGATCTACTTTCTTATAAAAAAATGCGATAGGGGAGACCGGGGCATTTCGGGACAGTACGAATAAATTTAGAATGTAACATTGGAAAAATTCCAAAAAATTATTTTACGTTGCGTCTAAAGTAACTACTCTACTCACGGAGTTTGGTCGATTTCACATGTTACATATTATGCGTAGAGGAGTAAATGTGTTTTCTGACACTTAAACGAAGTATTTTCGTTGTTACATTTTCGCGTTTGTTGCTTATTAGGAGATGCAGAACATCAAAATAGGTGAGTATATTTATTTAGTGTACGCCTTTAAACATAATTAATATTCTAATTCAAACTGAAGTTTATTGGTAGAATCTGTATAGAGCTAAAATCCACAAAAATCGTGTCGGGGCATTTAGGGACGCACATGTCCGGGAACATGTTGGGCAATAATAAGCGTAAAAAGATGCAGTGCCTACAATTAAATGAAGAAAGCAGTAACAGCTGTAAAAAAAAAAGGTTTGTCAATCAGAATATCAGATAAAACATACAAAGTGTCTCGTTCATCTCTACACCGATTTTAAAAAACCACAACGAATGATCATTTCATCATGAAAAGTATTTGCCGCAGTTGAAGAACTAGATAAAACGCTTCATACTATTCGCTCATTTTTTAAAGTAGGACCTCTGCAGAAATCAAACACAGGAAAGAAAAAGAAAATTGCTGAATTTTGACTAAACCGGAAATTATGCAAGAACTTGCCGAAGAACAGGAATCGGCTAAGTGCAAGAAAGAAAAAACTAATTTAAAACAAAATTCTATCAAAAGGATTTGGAAAACAACAAATAAAAAAGAATATTCGAGCACAACAAAGAACCCAACAAGGAATCAACCAGCACGCAGAGGACGTCCAAAAACATATCAGCCAGAAACCAGCGACAAAAATTAAATACTTCGTATATGACAATTTTCTGCAAACATTGAAGTCAATAAATTATTAAATACAAAATAACGATACATATATAATAATAAAAAAATACATATATAATAATAATTAAATACAAAAACTGGGGCATTTAGGGACGATGTGCACTTTTTACTACCTGACGAATATTACTTATTACGTCTGGAATAGGAAAATCCTATTTTCGGGGTTCAAAAAAGAAGGTTTCAGGCTTTCAGAAAATATAGGTTGTTGAACAATAACCTAATTTATGAATTAGTGAAAATTCACAACACAAAAAGTGTCCCAAAATGCCCCGGTCTCCCCTAGTTTATGATGAAATCACAATCCTTAATAAGGAAATGTGAGAATTCTATGAGGAAATTTCAACCTTATGAGAGTCTGATACCATGTAAGGTTTTTATAAGGTTGCTTCATAAGGATTCAAAATCGTTATGTGGTTTTTATTATGTTGCCGAATCAGAAATAGTAAAACTTACAAGAGCTTTGATTGAAAAAGTACGATATTCAATAATATGATTTCATGGAATGTTTTCAGAAGGTCGCTTCAAAAGGATTCCAAATCCTTATTAGGTCTTTATAAGGTTTCCATGATGTTCACAGTTACAAGGACTCTAAAATTACAATTGTTGATCATAAGGTTTTCATAAAATTATTCTAAGGATCACAAGTACGGCTTATAAACGATCGATTCAGAAAAAATTTCAACTTTACAAACAATATGACTTGAATAACTTGAAAATAATGACACAAACTTTCTGATAATCACGCTTAGAATTTTCAAGAGGAACACATGAAGATTATCAGGCATTACAGTAGAAACCGATGAGCTCAGCCGTTTTAGAGCCAATCATGTCAAAGTGGATAATTTAAATTTAAAAAGCTGGTAATTATAAGGAATAGTCCGTAGCTCTTATGGGGCCCGAACTTTCCAGTGACTTCGTGCAGTAAAAAGAAAGAGTGGCGACAGTCATTTTCTACCCACTAATATTGCAGGCACATTCGCCCAACTATGGGTTCTTACTTTAACAAGTCACTACGACGTTGAACCTGAGTGCATCCCGTGACGGAATTCACTTTAATGGAAAAATTATAGATATTTTCCGCTGCGTCATTTTCAATGGGTGGTTTCCCTTTTTCCGTCAAATGGTCAGCTGTTTTTTTGGCTCGTTCTTCTGCTTTTCTTTCATTTTTTATTTCAATGCCAGATAATATGAATAAAAAGCATATTGAAACTGAATTTTTTATCTCATGATCCTAATAACCTTGAACCTTATAAAAACCTCATGCGACCTTATTGGGATCCGAATTTCCTTACGCGGTTTTCAATTCCTTATAAGGCGACCCTATAAAAACCTGGTACAAACCTTATTTATATTAAAATTCCCTTGTAAGATTTTGAATTCCTTATAAGGTGACCTTATAAAAACCTCATACAAACCTTACGAGGATCCAAATTTCCTTATAAATTTTTTAATTTCCAATGAAATGACCTTATGAAAACCTCATACAAACCTTATTAGCATGCAAATATCCTTACACGATTTTTAATTCCTTATAAGGTGATCCTTTAAAAACCTGGTACAAGCCTTATTCTGATCCAGATTTCCTTGTAAGATTTTCAATCGCTTATAAGGGAACCCTCTAAAAACCTCGTACAAACCTTATGTGGAATGTGGATCCAAATATCCTGATAAGATGTTCAACTGCTGATAAAGTGACCTTATTAAAATCTCATATAATTTTTTTTAGGATCGCAATTTCCTTATAATATTTTCGATCCCTTATAAGGTGACCTTATAGAAACCTCATATGAACCTTATGAGGATCCAAATTCCTTACATGATTTTTAATCCCTTTTGAGGTGACCCTATAAAAACCTGGTACAAACCTTATTTGGATTCCAATTTCCTTGTTATATTTTTAATCCCTTATAAGGTAGTCTTATAAAAACCTCATACAAACCTTACTATGATCCAAATTTCCTCATAAAACTTTTAATTTCCAATTAAGTGACCTTATGAAAACCTCATACAAACCTTATTTGGATCCAAATTTCTTTATGAGGTTTTCAATTCCTTATAAAGTGATCTTCTGAAAATCTATAAAAAATTCCGCTTACCTATAAGGTAACCTTATGAAAACTTTATAAGGTATAAAATCTTTGTATTTTTCAATTTCCATACACAGATTTTACAGTTTCTAATAAGGAATTGAAATTTTCTTTTCAATTTTACCGTTCACTATAGGGATTGAAGTTCCCTTATGAGGAATTAAAATTTCTTTACAAGGTTCTCATTTTTATTGTTTTTTATGAAGATTTGAATTTCCCTTATAAGGATTTTGAATTTCTGATAAGGAAATTTTAATTTTCCTATGAGCCTTAGCAACTTCAGTTTTTATATAGGGTCTAAAGAATACCAAAATTTTAATAATATTTCACTGATTTTCACAATAGTTTTATGGAATCTCCTCAGAACTTGCATGAGACATATTTCAAAAAGAATTTCGTGATTCTCAGGGGATTTTATAAGGGTTTTTTATGAACTTATAGAAGCTCAAAGTACAAGGCAAGGTTCATTGTAAATATAGACTAAATGTTTAATATAGGTACTAACTGTACGTAATAAATTAATGTGGCCTATAATAAACTTGTTATTAAAAGCATCTTATGCAAAGTTTTCGATTATTTGAACAAAATTTTTACTTCAAACCCTTATTAACATTACATAAGAAAAAAATTTCGGGTAAAATTCCCATAAAAAACTGGAATGGCCAGACGAGAGTCAAATTTCTATTTTTGTCTCGAGCTCAGTGAAGATAATGAGAAATTTTTATTTTTATGATAATTGATAGATTTAATATTGTTTTTTATAGGATAACCTTAAGATCTGAGACTAACCCTGAAAAAGATTGATAAAGTTAACGCTAAAGTTCGAAAGCGACCTCAATTTACATATAAACTTTATCTCGAAAATTGAAAAATTTTAGATCTTTAGATTGAAAAATTTAGATTTGAAAAGTTTTAGGGTTAACCTTGAAAAATTGAAGTAACTTTGAAGTTTCAGAGAAACCTTCAAAAATTTAAGGTCATCCGTAATTTTGAAAGGCATTTCTGAACGAAATATTAGGTTTCAATGTAAGACTCGAGACAAACCCTGAAAATCAATTTCGGAATCTTTTTTATTCTTACATCTTTAAAAAATCCCATTCGAAAAAAATGAAATTTTTTAATCACTATGATTAGTGCTAGAAGTAAACCTCTATAACTATCGAAATCTCCAAACGCAACTTTCTAAAGTTTTGAGTAGGTGATATTCGAACGTGTAAAACGGATCTCTTTCCGCCTTGTAATTATGAATGTACATCAACATTTATAACGTATTTCTCTTGAAATCATAAATAATATGCACATTGTAATGAACAATGTTGTTGATTCAATTTCGCGAGCAACCAATCCATCGCGTTAGAAAATATGTGCAGCTGAACGCGGGTAATTTGTTAAAGAACGTCTCGTTACACTCTGAATATTTCGCGGATCGTGCCAGTAATCGCACTTGTAACAATTGGAGTAATTTATTATAAATTAACTCCAGGAGCGCTCTTCCGTCAGCAAACACGCTTATTTTAAGTAAGGTTTTCAAGAAATCCGTTTGAATTTACACTTTCATTAATTATAACAACTATTCACTTGAAATATTTTCGTGACTCACGTGAGTTTCTGAAAACTGGAAAATTAATCAAAAGTGTTCGATATGAAACTGAAGTTCGTAATATAATGAAGATGAATATGAAATAAAATTTTTAGCTACATGTTAACAGTGATCAATGTTATTACTGATTCAATTGTTACTGTTGTTATTTTTATAACACATTTCGGTGGGGAGACACTTTTTAATAAGAAACTATGTAAATTTTATTTTGATAAAATAATTTTTTTATAATCCATGATAAAACAAATCATAAAAATTATACCCTAGTCATTTCCAGAAAATATGAAAGTTATATATATATACTTGTGGGGGGAGTCATCTTTCAATTTGTGAATCAAATAGTTCAAAATAATTTATTTTCTCTCAAATTTGTTTACTAGTGATAGAAATACCATTTACAACCTCATTTTCGCTATAATTAGTACGGTTTTATTTACATGTAATACAATATTACTTTTTGTTATTAATACTATCGACATTAACTTTCAAAGTTTTATTTCAAGTAGGACCCTAAATATTGTCGCACAGTGTTAATTGCAAGGCTTCACTTAATTTTTTTCGCTTCATCATAATCGTGTTTTTATCGCAGTTGACGAAGAGTTCACGGACGGTAGCGGTAATTTGCGGGCTCGTTCTGCTTCTTACGAGCGGAGCCAAGTGCGAGCGATGGTCGCGTCAAGTCGCCAACAGTGAATGGATACCTCTGACGAGTCCGAAGAGACACCAGATACCCGGTGAAAATGTGGGGCCCGACAGAGCGAACGGCCTTCCAGCAGCGCTGAATCAGGAAGTGCCTCAAATACAACAAATCGCGCTTTCTCCAGCCTTGCAGCTCCAGTATCAGACGCAATTACTCCAATTACAGAGAACCCAAGATAATATACTGAAGCTGCTGTCGCTTCAGCAACAAATTAAAAACCAGCAACTCCAGATTCAGGTGAAGTTCGCACATGATTCCTCAAGTTCAAACTGTATTATCCCATTTTTTTATGAATTTCGAATTCAAATTTTGTGAGTTTCTCGATGTTGTTTCTTAGTTACTTATTTTCTGAGTGCTTTGAAGCTCCAGACCTGAAATCATGGTGATCTTATTCCAGAATCAGGGACATGCCGAGAGCGCCCCAAGCGGTGATGATTACGAGAAACAAACGTTGCGCCCGAGTGGCGCTGATGTCGCACACGGAATATCAAGTTCGGATAACGGAGCTTCAGGCGTGCTATCGCCACCCGCGGAAGCTGCTGCTGCGCCAGTTTTCCCAGAGCCTTCGATTGTTTACAAACAAGACTATCCCAGTAACGAAGATGGAACGAATGGGTCGCAAGACTACAGAGAGAGCCACAAAACCCAGCAATATGACGCGGGCCAACATCCGCCAAAGTACAAAATCAAGGACGGGACGCATTACAAAGTATCCAGGACCCGAAACAAGGACGTGGGCCAGCAAACGCGTGGGCAGAACCAGGACAGCGAGGAAAACGAAGAGGTAATGAACTGAACGCTAAAATTGAATAATGTAGTATAATATTTACGAGAAATCTGATCGAATGGAAAAAATTGTTTCAGATCCAACTGGTTTATGTCCCAGCTGAAACTCTTACGCAAAGAGATCAACCGAAATCACAAACCCGCCTCAGGACCCCTCAAAAACTCAAACAATACCACGAAGAAACTTACCCAACTCAAACAACTCCAAGTCCTCAGACTGGAACCACATATACCCGTGCTTTACTCGAACAAATCCAAAGGGATCAGGACGAGAAGAACAAGTTCTTCGAAACGGAGCGACTCAAGGAACTCACGAGGCTACAAAACGAACGACAAGAATTAGAACAAAACGCTAAATCACAGTTGGCTCAACGCAACAAGCAAGAACTAGAAAAACTAGCTGAAGAAGACGAACTTCAAAGGAAAAACCTCGAAAGAATACAAGAGCAGGCCCGACTCAGAGAACTTCAGAGATTACGGCAAAACGCTGAAAGATCAAAAATAGGAGTCCAAACAAAAAAAGAAACAGGAAGAAAACTTGAATTCGAAAGAGACAATCACGACAAATACGACAAATCCATAGATTCTGAAGAGGAGCCTCTACCGGAAAAACCCAGAATCTTACAAACCAAACCTCATGCCCAGTCTGGAATCGAACAACAAAACAAGCAACCCCATCACCAAACGCCGATCAGGAATTTAAAAAACAACCGGGTTAGAAATAGGTTACGACCGAAAACAAGTCCCAATCGTGATCAGGAAATCACTACTCCTTCGCCGAATCAGCCCCCACTCGCAGTTTACATGTATACAACTGATTTGGAGGCGAATCACGTTAAAATCACAGACTTGTTGAAGATTTTGAAAAACGCCCAAACCATATCGATCTTGGATGCCATAGACTCGGAAACCCCAAACGTCTTCGTCGGTCCCTCAAACCTGAACCCGCCACCAAGATTCGTCAAATTTGACCTCCCTTACCTTTCCTCCATCGAAAACAACCTCGTAGATAAGAAAATAGAAAACCTCCCGTTTTTCGTAGCCCCTGTTAGCTTCAAGCCTCCGCCAGGTTTCTCCAAAATCCTGTTCCCAGCGCCACACGTAGGATCATTTGTTGTCAACACACTAGGACCAGATTCAGAAGCTGACGGAACACACCAAAGTCTTCCGAACTCAAGACTCAGCATCAGACAGAACTCCCCGATCAACAACGAGCAACCAGAGGACACCAGGGAGTACGAAAGATCGAAACCATATTATTCCAAACCTGCTCCATTATTTAGAAACCACAACTTGACGAAAAATCATGCCAGGGTCAGATTCTCGCAGCCGTCTACCCACCAGGAAGAGCGAACTGTTCCTCCGGCTGTCACAAACTACGATGACAGGTCTACTAGTAGGACTGTAAAACCAGCTAAACATAGGTTGACTTACAGTTCTTTGCCACCAACGACGACTCCAACGTATCCTGGACCGAGGGTTATCAATTCCTACAGTTACCAGGCAAACTTTTTGACAAACAGACAGAAGGCTCAGGATCATCAGGACCATTTGGCGAATCACCAAGGTGTCAATGAGAATGAGCAGTTGGACGCGCAGCTGGATGTTTCTCAGTTCCGGGAGAATGAACAGCGTCAGCAGCTGAAGGTGCATCCTACGAGAAGGGTACCAGTGAATTCAGGCTACAATGAGCAACTGCAACAGTTCGAGGAACATCCTGGAGATGTTGACCTGACGCAGTATAGTCTTCCGGCGGAGCTTCCAGCAATCTCCCCTCATTTGCCCGGATTGGTGAACGCTTTAGTGGAGAGGAACGAGACGGTTACCATTGCTACGACTACGTCAACGACGACCACGACGACTGAAGCGCCGTCGACGACTTTAAGGAGTAGAGGGAGACAGAGGTACATAAAATTTAAAAAAGACTAATATAATTAGAAAGAGAAACGAAGAAAAACTAGCAGAATTTCATGAAAATTTTGGAGTTTTTGTAGACACCATGTAAAAACCGAAATCATCGGGACATATGAGAAGATCGAATTTTCTTCTAACGAAATTTCAATTCCTCTTAAGGAAACTTCGAGTCCTTATAAGGAACTATGATATCTGTTTATAGAAATTGAAACCTTATATTGATGATTTCATTCCTTATAAGGAATTTAATTCTTCAATGGTTTTTATAATATCACCAAATGAAGAATTGAAAATCTAAGAAAATTTGGATCCTTGTAAGGTGTGTATAAGATTTTTGTAAGATTCACGGTCACTAAGGAATGGATGAAGTCACAGTGAGATTTCTTTTTCTGTTACGTAGAGGAAGGCTCGCACCTCGACCTACGACAACAACCCGAAAACCTCCATCACGAGCAAGCAGTACCGAAAGAGCTCGACGTCCCATTAATCGGGCCCGAACACGACCAACAGCGACCACTGAGGCTTATCAAGAAGTTGACGAATCCACTGAAGTCAAACTTGACGTTTCTACAGAATATGAACCTGAAAAACGTAGAGGGCCAACTGCGAAAGCCAAAAAACAGAATAGGAACCAAAATCTAGATTCGAGAACTACTCTGGTTGGCTACATGAATATTTTTCGATTGAAATAAAAAAAATAACCTTTTTTTCACATCGTCATTGATCAGGTTTTATTCTAGTATAGTTATAGAAAACACATACTGCTTTGAGAAACATTCCGATTGCTAAGAATTCTCTAAGATTTATTTGTATCTTGAAATATCAACGTTCTGCCTTCATTATTCCACGCAATTTCCTTTAGTTTTCCCCGGAAAGACATAGTATTTTCCCAGATCATTCCACAAACCTAATAACCCCTATCGTAATTATTTCAGGCCGCGAATCGTGACAAGACCACGCAACGTCATTACGTCAGTCCGCAAACCAGAAACCCCGTAACTAATGTGGATCGCTATTCGACAACGAATTCGCCAACCTATTCTGTAGCCAATAACCCAACGTATCTCATTTCAACTCCCACCCCAACTACAAAAGCAACCTATCAGGTGTACCCGAAAGAAGAAGAACAAGGCCGGGAAAATTTGAATGATCAAGGAAACGTGTACAATTACCGGGCACAAACAGAGAGTTCCGTTTACGAATCGCCGCAAACAGTCAAAGATTATTCGTATTATCAAACTGACAAAGGAAAAGAAGTTATCTATCAACAACCTGAAACTGCTCAGGTTGCGAAATCTGAAGTATTACCTAACGAAGATTATCCTTCTGGTTACGGTCAGGATCAGGGGCAATATGGCGCCCAAGATTTTGAAAAAACGGATATCAAACCTGCGAGAATAAATGCGGGTTTGCAGGATGATTCGGGAACGAAGAAACAGAGTGATTATTATTATCGGCAAAATAAAGAAGAGGTGAGTTGACTTTAGTTTTTAAAAATGATTGTGAAATGAAGGTAAACGGTCTTAATTGGTTCTAATGTTAGAGAGTATCATACGTTGAAGGAATAAGCACAAATACATTCGAAGATACGTTAGTTTATCACCTAATGATCGGTCATACATATTTTTAAGACACGTCGAATTTAAGTTGTTTCCGATGTGAAAGAAGAAGCAAGAGAAGAGTGGAAGAAATTCGTTTAGAGCCTGTTTAAATGATTTCACAGATCGGGGCCCGACGAACAGTGCCCAGCACCACTCGAGAACCTCTCCTCAGACCAAGATCCCGAACTAGGCCCATCACACGAGTTCAACAGGAACCGGAAGTTCAAACCCGCCCCAACGGGGACGAAGAGGAGTACGTTCGCTTCAGTACCGTTAATCAGGAAACAGACGACGACCCTTCCTATGTTAACCGTCAAAATCAGCAAGTGAAGAAAGCTAAAACCCGCCCTCAGACGAACTATAACCCTGTCATCCAAACTGACAGTCAAGGCTATGTTCGCATCAGGACGCCTGAACGTTACGAAACGAAAACGTTACCGTCTGCATACACAACGTCCGTCAGAAGTGACGAGCCCGAAGACGATTCGGTTGGGCTATATCAACCCCAGGTTGAGCAGGAAGATAAGTACTACACGGCGATTCCTTATAGGCAGAATCCGGCGAACCAGGTGACTTGATGGAGTTTTTGACAGCCTTCTTCTCCTTATCAATCACTTTTGGGTCAATGGTCAGAAACATGTCACATTTTTTCAGCAATACGTCCAGAAGTACGCGCTACCAGTTCAAGATGAACCATTAGACGATAATGACCAAGGCGAATTGACGGGTCATATTCCTCGGAAGTACAAACTGACAGTACCATTATCAGGAAACATAAGGTATACTATTTTTATAGAATTTCTTCATATGTTTTTTTCTGGCCCATTTGCACCATTTGGATGAATTAACCAATCTAATAGTGGTTTTTGTCAAACGATGAGAGAAAGAGATCATTTAGCAGCAATCTAAAAGTATCTTTATTTTTGCGATTTCCCTTGTGAACCTTGACAGTCATACCCTGGTAAGATTATGTACGATATCCTCTTTAGGACGTATTCCACGCAAGAGCCTTACCCTGACATCAATGGCGCTGAAAGTCAATGGTCCACAAAATTACTACCAGCTACGACCTACAACAAACTGATAAGACATTCTGAAAAATCTGAGGATAAAAAATCGAACGAACTTTACGAAACAACTTCGCTCCAACCGGAAATGGTAAATGCTGTTCCGGTGATGCCAGTTCAAAATACTGAGCATGATCAACCAAGTGAAGTTATTGAAGCAGGCTTGAGTAACTTCGGTGACAGACGAAATGAGACCTCTGGGAACGTGGAAACGACGACGGGCGTTGCTTTCAAGAATAATGATCTGGGGTCGAACTCAAATGAGACTCATATCGAACCTAAAGTCGATAAACCGAAAATTACTAAGGTGAGTGCAATCGATTAAAATAGGATAGTTAAGTAGCGAGATTGCTTCATGTTTGCTTGAGGATCACTTTTTCGTCATACAATCTCTTATTTATCATACAATCTCTTAGTGATTACCAAGCAATTTCATAGCAAAAAACATGAGATGTCGAAACTATTCTGAAAGAATGACATTTTGGTGCGATTGAAGAAAGTTTTGATACATTTTTGTTCGATTACACAGCCCCACAAAACAAAATTTGCGGTACTTTTGACGATACACATGTCTTCCTATAGATTTTGTGCTGCTTATTCCGAATTCGAAGTGGAAACAGCACCTTTCTCGACAAATTTTTGAGATAACCTCAAAAAACCTCATTATTGAGTATTTGATGAATACACATGGCTTACACATGGATTTTACATAGCTAATTTAAAAAATAAAGTCACGTTTGCAAGAATAATGAAAAAAAAAAAAAAACAGTATAACCCTTAAACAAAAACTAAACTCTTGTTTGGTTTTTGTTTTGATCACTCAGAGATCACTTGTCGATCTGCCTGCCATACAAGCCTAGAGAAAAACTTCCATGAAAAAAGTCCCGATGAACCTAAAAAATTTTCTTCCTGTACAAGAGGGAAATCTCTAGGCATTGCTGCTAGATAGCTTTTGTAATTCCAGAACAAACACAGAAGGAAGCGAATTCGAGTCCGCGTCCGACCCATCAAAGACTCCGAAATGGCCGAATCACAGCGCCGTGAAAATTCTTTCAACTCACTATCTAATTCTCCCGTAAGACCCTTGGAAACGATGGAAATTTCACCATTGAAACAAGAAGACATAATGAACGACGTTCCCAGAGAAATCATCAACGAAACACCAGCTCCAGACAACTACCCAGACCCAAACGACTTAACTACTCAAATTCCCACTTCCTCCCAAAGTATCGAAGAAAAAACAACCCCAGAAATTGAAATCACAACGGAGAACTATTTCTCCCGAGAAACAAATTACCCGATTATGGAAGAAACAACGACAACGACGAATGAATTTAATTTCGAAGAGATGACAACGACCATCTCTGAAATTCCGACAAAGTCTGAGGGAAAAACATCGAGCGATCAAACGGAAAATAAGGACATTCCTACAGAAACACCGGAAAACATAGACAAAAGAGAGTTGGATTTCACTAAAGGTGACTTCAAGGGTACTGATATTTTCTCTCGTCTTTCTCAAGATTTAAGTGAATTCCAAGATTCGAGAAAAAAAGAGGATCCAGCTCCAGATAACCACCCAAAAAATCATCGAACGAAATGGACCGAAGTACGTTACCCAACGGATCAATCGATCTTGGATTATGGAAAATATTATGCAAATAAAGCCGAAGATAAGACTCGAGACTCACGAAACAATACCCAACAAATTTCCAGCGTTATGACCTACAGTGATGATTTCACAAATAAAAAATCACTGTCTGAATACGTCAAAGATATATTCGAGAGCATCAAAGTCGACAGCTCGTCATCCAAAGTCAAAAATAAAATGAAAAACGTCGATGGCGAAAGGTCAGACTCGACAGACAGAAGCTCCGATGATTTGGGAAATAATCATCAAGATACTGAAGGAGCAAACGACAATGATTTCGGAGAGTCAAGAACGACGACACCGACATTGACCACGACAGCAGGGAAATTCCACAGGCTCGGTCACAGTTCAAGGACGTCGACGGTCACGAGGGTGTCACAAATGACAGAAATTTGTTACAGGGGAAAATGCGTAATGAGCAGACCTAAAAGAGACAGCGACGCGTGATGAGAAAATGTTAAAAGCCGTTGTTTCATGTTGCGCTTGAAGAAGATTCCTGTTACCACAGTTACCTACGTTCCAGCTCTGTCATGGAACATTTGTCTGTTGGTTTTGTTCGAATGAATGAGTGAATTTGATCGTTTTCTGTTTGAGAAGGTTCTTTGCTCAATAACAACTTTCTTACTTTATTCGATCATGGTTATTTGTTCAGAGAGCTAATCTTCAAAATTAAAAGTTGAGGTGATACCATCGATAACTCAGTTGTTGGATGATTCATTAACCAATAGCTACCTGGACGAAAATTCGGATACCAAGTAGTTACGTTCATTTTCTGACCTTTTGCGTAAATTTATTTAAAAATCATCAGAGCTTAATAACGTTTTACCCCAGAAACAATTTGACTAAGCTGATTTACCGATAAAAATTTATGTTCTATCATGCAGAACAGATGTTTAAGTCGCGGGACGCATCATTAACCGAAGATTTTAAATATTTATTCCCTGGAAGAAAAATTCCGACCATCGCCGATAGTTGTGGTCGCTAGCAGTTAGACTATATTTCATTTATTCAATTCTAACATTAAGTGTCGTCAAATTTTTTAAACAAAGTTGTGTCTAATAATCTTTGCGATGCTTTCTACTTGGAAAACAACTCCGAATTTTTTTATTTTTAAAAATCGTGCCAACTAAAAAATGATACAATTTTCAAGAATAAAAAGTTCGCGAGTAGTTTTCTCGATAAATATTGTTGCAAAGATTACTAAAAAAACCTTCCTTATAACATTTAACGACAATATAGGCTGTTAGTGAAAAATTAAATATTTTACGAACCTCGCTGACTGCCGCCGACTGTTACCGATAACTGCCGATAGCAAGTGGTCGGCGGTGGTCGGCGGATGGTATTGCCTTTTTTTAGGGTCTTATAGGACAAATATTTTACCGGTAAGGAACGTGAATATTAATTTTTCAAAAGTTTTTCTTCATCCATCTGGTATTAAACTCAAAATTGATCAACGCGTTTTTTTCCTTTATCATTGAAATTTTAAGAAGACACACTCTCTATGTATCTTGCAATTTTCAGGTTATAAAGTAAAAAAAAGGTTCGCGTCTATTTTAGTTCAGTTTTTTATCGGGTGAATATACCTACTGAAAATTTCCGCCGCGTTCTCCTTTGTTTTACAGGGCGATGAACATGACCTGAGCATCTAGAAAATTTAGATCCCTTGCAAAATTCCAAGATGATGTCCTCTTTGCCATATTTTAAAATTTTCAATATTGTCAGAGGTATATGTAAGCGTCAAGCGATTGAAATGATGAGCGCTGACCAATAAGAGCGCACCTTTAGCCTTACCAGGCGTGTTTACACGCACTAAAGTGTGCTCTCATTAGTCCAGCGCTTATATTTTCAATCGCTTACATTTCCGTCAATATTGAGATTTCACAAATATGGCAAAGGAAATATCGTTTTAGAATTATACGAGGAATATTAATTTTCCGGATGCACAGGTCATGTTCAATCGCTATGTATTTCAACTATATGACGTTACGTTGTTAGACTGTTGCTGACATAAATAAGTGCAAACTTGAATAATTCAGTGAACGGATCGAAAAACCGGTCGAGACGCGTGACCCCTCGCAGCAGTAGGAAGAATGGTTAGAGAAACTGCATGAAAGCGCAAGGATTAAATTCGGATCGCTCCGCGGGTCAAATTTTTCATCTTGTTTAACTCGCTGTTACTCTGGCTGTTATCGTCCGATTTAGTTAATTTTTATTTCAAAATGCTCTCAATACTTCAGTGCTTCCGTCAAGTTCAGTTGCGTTTCGAGATGTTTGTTTATTGAAAAGTAATCAATAAAGAAAGTAGAGGTAATTTGGAACCAGAAAATCATATTTTTAATTGTTCTATTTGTAGAAAAATAATTACAGACTGATATTTTATCATAAAAAATAAGAAAATCCGGAAAATTTTGTTGCTACTTGCAAAAACGGGATAACTGAACACACGCTAGGCCTAGTTACAAGCATTCGTACAAAGTACGTAATATTGGGCTTGTAAAATAAATGTAATTGCGAGCTTTTCCGGATTTTTTTTAGTTTTTATGATAAAATATCAGTCTGTAATTATTCTCCTACAAATAGAATAATTAAAAGTATGATTTTCTAGTTCCAAATTACCTCTAATTTCTATCTAGTCTAATTTCGATCACTTTTAAATAAGCAAACATCTCGAAATGCAACTGAACTTTACGGAAGTACTGAAGTATTGAGAGTATTTTGAAGTAAAAATGTACTATTTCGGATGATAACAGCCAGAGTAACAGCGAGTTAAACAAGAAGAAAAATTTGACCCGCGGAGCGATCCAAATCTAATTCTTGCACTTTCATGCAGTTTCTCTAACCATTCTTCCTACTGCTGCGAGGGGTCACGCGTCTCGACCGGTTTTTCGATCCGTTCATTGAATTTCGTTAAAATCCGAGCTGAATCGTTAATTCTTGTGGATCTATACGAGGAATCTTGCTTCAGATGCAACATCGAACAACTGAAGTTGTATGTTGTATTTATTTTGGTTTCTGGATATAAAGGACTTTTCTGAAAAGAGAGGGTGCAGTTCGAGTGATTTTTTCGTACGTTTATTTCAGAAAGTTTGAATTCAAAAGTGCGCATGAGTTGTTTTACTTCATATCCACGTGAATGAACTTTTTCTTTTTATTTCGAATTTTCGTGTTTTGAGTTTGTACGCATGAAACATTTGGATTGTCTTGAGTGGCATAGAATTATTTACCCTTATGAGCGTTTGCTGTCGATAAGATACTTTGGAAAATTTTTTCTCGGATTCGCAACATTAGCGTATCATCATTCAAAGTTGATTTTTAATTGCGTACCTAAGAAGTTCTGAGGTCGAATTTGATTTGATTTCTTCAAATCAAAACTTTACTCTCTGGTATACGTGAATGACTGGAAAAGAAGGAGCACATGAGTGATTTATTATTTAACAGTTCAATAAATCGATATATTTGTATGAATAAATATCATACGTTCACAAGTGTCCGTGTATGATAATGTCATTATATACGGAGTGCATACATATCATACAAGAATATTTTACATTTTGTACGTGATTTCACGAGAGATAATGAATTTTCCCAAGTCTTGATTATTGTTAATAATGTACATGGTTTGTAATTTGTTTAAGATATACTCCAGTATAAGGTATTTTAAGAATAATGAGTGTTTTTTTATTGACTTCTTTCCTCTTTTTGTATTTAACCATATTTAATGTCACCGAAAAGGAACTTTCATCGCAAACTAGGACTTGTGGTCGCAAACTTGCAACGTTGATTATAGATTAGGTCACCGTTGAAACACTGAATTGACCGCCTTGAAAGTATCTGAAGAAACATCTGAAAATCAATGCCAGACCTAATCTTGAGGTTCTAATTATAAGAATCCCTAGATAATGCAGTGGCGTTAAAATTCGTACTCTAGGAATAGGCGAAGGAGGGTCGACTTACCCCGGACCCCACCCTATAATTTTTTTCCTTTTTAAAAATATGCAGAAATAGAAATCCTTACTGAAGTTGAAAATTATGTTCAAGAGAAAATGTATTTTTTTCGTTTCTAAAAATTTCAAGCTACTTTAAAACAAACGTAAGATGTTAAATATTTGTCAAAAACTTTGTATAGTATTAAAAAAAAGTTCAAACGTATTCAAAATAATTAAAAAAAGTTCTTCATCTTAACACGTTTCTAATTTCTTCTGACAGTATTTTGACATAATAAATGGCTTTAAAATTTATTTAAAATAGATTGACGAAACATTTGAAAAATGTTGAACAACATACTTCAAATCTGAAATGTTCAAAATGTAATAATACACTATAAAATGATATTGTTACAAGATCATGCACATTATACGTTGACTCACAACTGGAACAGCAAATTAACCGATTTAAGTTATGTATCAAAAAAAAATCTTGTAAATCAATATTTTACTTAATCATTCAGACTTTGATAAAATGCGTTTCTTACCATCTACGAAAAAAACCAAGGAGTATATTATTTAAAGATCTGAAATCCTAAACGTGGGATGTTCTAACTTCCAATTAATGAACATCGATCACGTGCTTCAATTCACATCGTGTCTGAATTATTATCGGTCTCGCGGGAATGGGGTTCCCCTGAAGAGGGTATCAACATCGTTCATCGATCCGAATTTGGTACGTCACCATTTTTCCAGATGGCGTTTAGATAATGTCAGTGGTGTAGGAATTAAGAAATTTTCGAAAACTGAACTCTCTTCTAGCTACTAAAAAAATTTACATTTGGGAATAAATCATTTCGTTGTGCAACCATTTGCAACTAATTACTACAATTTTTTTAGATTTCATTCTGGAATCATGAATTTCATACGTTGTAATTTTATTCAAAAGTACTTTTTTATGGAATGGGCCCGAATGTATAGGGTTGGGTCCTCTTTAGACTTTTGTTCATAACTTTTGTTTCAAGGAACAAAAGATCCAGAAAAAATAAAAAGTTTGGATGATATTAAGAATCAATCGCCTGAAAAATTCAAAAGATGCAAGCTTGAACAAAAAAAAATCTTTTCAGGGTTGGACCATGTTGTTTAGGTTGAATTCTTCCGAAAATTGAATGAACATGTTCCAAAATCATTCCAAACGATCTGAAAAAATGAATGATAGTGAGGAAAAAATGAGCTCATTCAATTTTTATAATAATATTAATTGAGTTGAGCGAAATTTCTCTTATAAAAAATGTGTCACGACCAGGGATATCGCAACGAAATTTTTTTTGATAGGCAGACCCAAATCAGAAATCGATAACTAAAATGAAAAATTTTGGCAAACCTAAAAGATATTGCTACAAAAAAAATGAAATTTTTACAGGGGTTTTGGTATGGAACAAAAAAAAAGATTTCCGATTTGAAACTGATTTCAGCGGATGAAATTTAGGAGTTCAATTCATTATACTGTATATTATATTTTCTACAGAAAAAAGTTTAATACTCGAAAATTCTGAATAACCTGCCTTGAAAATATCAAAAATATTTTGGTGAAAAATTTATGTTTTAATATCTCCAGTTTTTCATAGTCAGTAAATTCATTTTTGCAGGGTTCAACGTAAATGTTTACTGTTACTCCAATAATCATTTTCATTTAAATACAGAATTTAATTTTATTAATTTCAATAATTTTCATCATCGAATTTCAAAGTAAACTCCTGAGTATAAAGTCCTTCATAAAAACTTTATAAGATCTTTATAAAAAGACGGAATCTTTATAAAGTAGATTTTAAAATCAATGTCATGAAAAAGTCATCATTATATAACGATTTTATAAAGTTGTTATGAAGCGACTTTATAAAAACTAATACAAACTCTATAAAACATTGCTCTTTTTACAAAGTGACTTTACAAAAAAATCGGAATGTTATAAAAAATACCGATATTTTATAAAGAGTTTTATAAAAACTTCATAAAAACCCAAATTACTAGGGACGAGATGTAACATATATTATATTATATATTTTGATTAAAATATAACCAAAATGACAAATAATGAATATGTATTTAATTATAATAATTATTGTATAGATAATGATAAAAATTTATATACACGAATAAAATCATAGTTGAGTATTTTTTGCATGTTAAAAATTTTACATATTTTATAAAAAATTTGTACAGATCGTCCTAACGGTCATAACGTACATCCCAAACACAGCAAAGTTATGTTCTTAAAGCAAATTACATTCTCAGAAAATGAGTTTTAAGGTAGGTGTAAGAATGACAAACTAAAACTTTTATTTTGGTACATAAAATTTTTCGTTAATAAAGTATAGTTACATACTTAAAAGATTGTAACTAAAAAAAAAATAAAAATCGTTTGAAAAAAAAAATTTTATATGAACATAAAATTATTATTCAATTTTCATTGGATTTTACATTCAAAATTCAAATATGCAAGAGCGCCCTTGGGCCCCTCGGTAACTACTTCAGCGGCCATGCCGCGAATACAATTCACTCATAGCGCATGCGCCGAAGATACTCGCAACAGTGTTCGTAACTTGTAATACTAAAAAAGTACAAACTTATGTCAAAGAATATGTTTGTCCTTTTTTAGTACTACAAAGTTACGAACACTGACTCGCAACCAAGTATTTATTACACTTTTACAGGTTTATTTAATTTGACCGGAAACATTTATAGCTTTTAAATACATTCCCATGTGACAAAAGTATCGTTTTTGAACCTAAAAACATTATTTCATGAAGCGAATCATTGAAGAAAGTAGTTCAAAATGCAATTTCCGAGCGTTCTTTTTGTGACATTTAGGAACGCAAGGGAACGCAAAAGAACGTTCTCTCAGGACCGACAGGGCAATTACAGGTTAAAAAAAATCCTTATAATAAACGAGGGTTATAGTTAGTTTTTTTTTCTTTAATTTGGTTATGCATTTCATCAATAATAGTATATTATACTCCATAGGAATCTAAATTAGATTCTTCAGTTGTACCCTGTTCTTTATACACCGAAAAAAAGTTTTTGTGCTGTTGCAGGAAGATGAAGGACAGCTTTTTATCAAACCATTCATGATCATTATCATTTAAAAGTTTTTTCCTTTTATATTTTTTATATTTTCCTGGCATCTTTCTTGCTCCGTTGAAACATTCTCAACGAAGTTTTGTAAGAGGCATGTTCAGCCTCAAAGCGTGTCTTATATGGTCACAGCTAGAGTTGATCCCGTGGAATCTTAAGAATTACACCTGCCAATGCAAACTTCGTTTATTTAGAGTATCGGGCCCATTAACATTTGCTAGAGCGATTAAGGTAGAATCGCATGTGCCAATTTATGGCAATTAGCACTGACATGCTAGTGACAAAATTAAGCTGAGTTCACACTTTTGAGTTCACACAGTGTCTCTTTTCAATGGAAACAAAATGTAGGATAAAACAATCACGTTTGGAAACATATTTCGTTTACAAACAATTTGATTAACAAAACCGACTTCTGAGTGAGGGGACAAAATGAGTATACTGCCCCTTCACTCAGTGAAATTTCTGGGGTGGGGGCAGCTGCCGCCCTTGACCCCCCTGGTTGCGACGTCCCTGTAGACTATGAAAATATTCTTTCAACATACAGGGATGAATCCTGCTTCGAAAAATTAAATTTACTTTTTGTTAGTCATAAATCCTGTTTAGTAAAATCGAAGAACCGAGTCTCGTTATTTCGAAGAATTTGTTATGTTATAATATGTAATAGTTTTAACTATGTGCAAATCAGTAAAAACAACAGTTCTTTGGTTCTCACAAAAAATAAACAATCTCGTTTGGTTATATTTACTAAAAAAATTTTTCAGTCTACACACTCATCTTACTTTCGTGAGGGCACTGCGATCTGCCTCTCGTATGTTCGCGCATGTTACAAGGCGCAAATAACTTCAAATACGAAATACGCATATCTAACATTAAACTGTCTGAAATTTTCATGACAATAATGATTAAATTTTAGTTTTATGGTCTGTAGAAAAGTGACAATTGAACATTATAATGTACATTACAAGAATATATTCTTGTAAATTGTGTTGTAACTCTGGTTGCAATTTGTTAATATTGATACTTTCATCAGTAATAGATCATTGTGAGTTTTGGAAACTCTATTTTGACGAAACGATTACAATCCTCGACTTCACCTCGGGCTGCGAGCTTTCGTTCTGTCAATAGATGCGATTCCCAGAATTCACAATACGATATTTTATACCTAGTTTTCTAATGGTTCACGTAAAAATGTCCGATTATCAGTATATTGCGGATGAAAATAACTTTCAGAAATATTTTCAGAATTTAATATAGAAAAGTTTTTGGAATATGAGTGGAATTGTACGATCCCACATGTCAATACAAGCTAATTTTAAACAAATTTTTCTTGATATCTATGTTATAAATAATTATGAAATCTTCGACACACATTACATGTGATAGTATAAAAATAATTGTAAAATTCCAGCTAAATCTATAGTGAATCAACAAAGTGCTAGTAGAACTACTCTGAGAAAAAAGTCTTGTACCTTCTGCCATATTTATTGTAAAAAGTACAATGGCTATGAACTTTTTACAATAACTAGATTATTCTTGCGCCCCCGTCCGGCGCGTCATTGCATTTTTTTTTTTTTTTTTTTTTTTTGTCATTGCCCCCTGACAGTCAAACCATAACAAACATATCATTTGAAATCTCCGCACATTTATGCGATGCGCGCGCATTTCATCTCTACATAACAGCCAACTTCAGGTAGTAATGAACATTTTTATAAAGGATATTGTTGTTTTTACAATATTGTACAGTAAAACCGCTATTATTGTACAAACTACAGTATGTATGCCAGTTTTAAATATATAATTACGAAAAATTAAGAATTTGAAAATGCAAATTTTACTTTGTTAATTGTTATTCTTACCATTTTTTTTCTCACCTGCAATTTATTCACACATGCATTAAAAAATACCAGAAAAGCTGGCCCTCAGGTGAAAAACACATTTTGTGTAATAAAGGCAGATGAAGAGACGGTTAACGATCCTTTTTTACTTTTTAACGCTTCCCCCCTGTTGATCCAGTGGCGTGGCGTAAAAAAATTATATTACTTTTTTCCAACTTTATCGAATATTGTATCTTACAATATAATGCACTACATAACTAAAAAGCACACAAAAATATTGCAAAAATAACCTATACAGATCTGTTTACTGAAAACACTGTATAGAATTTAGAATACTCTGGATTAACAGGAATTACAATGTGATATTGCAAAAAGTACAAGAACTTTAGTAGAACACGAAATATGTAAAGGGGTTTTTACAACAAAATATTTCTATCACTACAATATCATTTGACATTATTTACAATATGTTATTACAAAGATCGCTATATCATCTAGCAAAAAATACAATATGTCAGAGTCATTCCTATAAACTCTACAGTATTGTAATAATCGGTTTATTTTTTTCTCAGTGTACCTTGAAAACATCGAAAGTTATCTCAGGATACGTTGCCTGACCCTCGAAATCCCTCATCCCTACGCCTTTGATTATCGCACCCACCCCCAAGGCACCTACACGAAACCCAAACTTTGCACTACCAAGACCCAGATTTCCAAATGAAATGTAACCTTTCCCCAAAGTTCGAGAGCCTGGGAAAAAACTCAGGGCAAGGCTCAGGACACGTCAGGCCAACAGGTGACGAGGTTTGAGCCACGAATCTCTGAACGAGGGGTGGAAAGGCGAGGGTGGAAAGAGAATGTTTGCGATAGCAACGCCATCATGAACTCACCCCAACCCCCGTTTTCAGTCTTCAGTCGTAGCGCACGAGTCCTCGGAAAAGGGCCGCGCTTTACCCCGAGATAGAACCGTGGCACCATGTCAGGCGGCGAGGGGTCTCCGAACAACCCCGCGGATGAGAAGGTTCATTGCTTCAATGACGTTGACGAGGCTTGTCTGAGTGACAGTGACAGGTTGTCGATGACAGGGGGCAGTGGGGAAGGCATCAGGCGCAGGAAAGTCATTCACGCGGCCAAGGAAACCCTCGACAAAGGTGAGGGTTTTTCCGGGAGGCGGAGGGCTGATATGGGGTTAATGGCCCACTTCGTGACCCTTGTGCCAGAGGGGTGGAAAAGGCTTTTGGGACGTATCAAAAGTCGAGAGGTTTCTTTTTGAATCTTACAATTAATCAACATTAAAGTTCTCTCGGAGTGACTTTTCAATTTATAAACAAAAGGAAACCATTTTCAAGATGCATTATTCATTCAGCGTTCGACCCAACTTCGTGGTCCTCAGGAATCTGACAAGAATTTATCGAATTCAAAGTCAAAAACAGGTTACATAATCGAAAATCACAAAAAGAACAATTGACAGAAATCAATACCTGCATGTCAAATTTCCCTTTCTCAAAACATCCACATATCCAATTGAAAGTCTCATGATTATGGATGAGTCAATTGATGATACAGAATCAATTCCGCCACTTCTTCTCTAAACATTCTCGCAATTTCAATCTTCCACGTAATGGAGTGCAACAATGTACTAATATGAGCAATATAAATTACTGTCCCTTCAAATTTTTCTAATTTTCTACATGATAGAGAACACCGTCCTCCTTGGTGGACTCTCAGTAACTGATCAAATGCCAAAAAGAATTAACATTATATCAGAAATCGAACTCGATATCTAATGATGACTACTTCTTCAAGACCATCGAATTTATAATCTTATCATAAACGTTGTTCAAATTCTTTGTGTCCACCTGTCTATTGATACTATTACCAAATTTTTTTTGAGCTCTCTATCTAAAATCTTTACATCATTCCACTTAAAATCGTGGTCGAATTTCAAGCTGTTTTCGGTGATCACTGAATTGGTCGTGGAACGATTTATATTCCTTTCATGTTCCTTAATACGTGTCCCCAATTTTCTTTTCGTTTTCAAGTATGATTATTCGATTTCCCAATCGAATTCAAAATTGTTTATTTACAATCAGTCGACGTTTCGGCTCTGGTTTTGAGCCCTTTTCAAAACTTCTTGGTTATGGACAATATAGTAAACCCATTAGAGAAAACATGTTTCTTTATAATTTCCCAAATTCAGGAGAGTGTCGAACCAATTACATTTTGCTCGTTCAGACTGATGTTGGACACTGTCATAAACATTTTTGATTTTGACTGGGATATCGAATCATTATAATTGTACAATACTCAGTGCGCAATTAAACTCGAAGTCCTTTTTGAATTCGGTTTGCTCTGAATTTTTCCGGGTTTTCACGTTCTGGCCTTATTTGGAATGGACGACTCGAGGTTTTTGGATGTTTGGGAAAAGGTATTGGTGCGACCAACATGTTCGGGAGAATTGGGAATTTTCGAGAGTTTTGTGATGGTGTTGAGGATACGTAAGAAATTTGGGAGTTCTGAGAAAGTTTAAGTCAATATGTAGGAGTTTTTTAGCTTTTTGTGTTTATACCTTTATTTGGCACACTGGAACTACCTGCACCCAACGGCGATATTTTATTATTTTTGAAAATCTACCTCCAGTGTGTATTATAATTCCCTTTTTTGAAATCTTGAGACAAAATTTAAGCTTTGATTTTTTTTTCTTTAAAATAGCGTTTAAGGAGTAAGCTTTGATGAATTATAACCACTTTCATAAACATTTTATTGAGTTATGAATATTTTCGTGAAATCATCGTTTTTTTTTTTGTTCATTTTTTGGAATTTCAATTTTTCTCAAACTTAGAACAGATTTTTCATCCTTATGTGGCGCACTGGGACGACTTGCACCCTACGACTATATTTTTAATTTTTTTAATTCCTGCCTTCATTTGCGCCTTGGAATAAGAAAACCCGAGTCAAAATTTCAGTCCTGATTTGAACATGATAAACTTACAACGGCAGGTTTAAGATGATCAAAGCAGGATTTGGTTTGTATTAAATTAAATACGAATTTTGAACCTTGTTTGAACCTTTTACCTAGTAGTATTTCCTTTCCGGGCTTAAAATGTTCAAATAAGGATCTTCTTCTGAGAAATATAATGGTGCAAAATGTTCAAATAAGGATTTCGTTGAATGCATTCAGTAGGTTCAAAATGCACGAAAAAAATTTTTGGGATCATGTGCCACAAATATACGCATGATCCCGAGAGGATCGTCCGAAGAGGATTTTTTTTTTTTTTTTTGAAATCTGAGGACACAATACGCGCGTTGTTTCATCCTAGTTGGGTCCCCAGTGTCTGCAGCTTGACGTCGGCGACGAAGTGGGTGGTTGCGATGCAATAACTCTATGAGATCCTTTGGTTTTCAGGAAAGTTACGATGGGACTTAAAACACCCACGTATCACGTGACTTTCGGCTCGTAAATTTTTACCAAACGTCTGGGAACATATCGTGGGCTTACAGTAAATAGTAGGGATTTAAATATGAAATGATGTTTAAATACTTTTTTCCCATAAATATTGGACTTACAGCGTTTTCTAATGGCGCGAAGGAATAAAATTTCGTATTACCTACAGTGAGCTAAGGACAAAAATAGAAATTCGACCCTCGTCCTGCCATTCCAGTTTGTTATAGGAATTTTCAAAATTTTCAAATAAGGATTTGATGAAATGCATTTATTAGGTTCATCAAGAATGTAGAAGACCTACCAGAGTTTACATTGAATGCGATGCAAAGCAGCGGTATATAATTAAATAATCGTTTGATTTGGAAGTATTTTCGATTGTTAAAAGATAACAATTTGTATGTGTCGAAATTGCATGGCAAAATATTACAAACGTAATCATCGGTTGTTGAATTCTATATGGGTCAAGAAAAGATGTCAGGTATTATTCAATGTTTTGTAATAATATTCAGATGTGTATGCGATGCTGATGAGTGCGAATGCTTGAGCCAACATTATGATATACACTATTAAAAATTTTTGTATTGATTTTAATAAACTTGTGTTGGAAGTTTTTTTACATAAACGCATGTTTATTTCAATATACGGTGTTCTTAAAATTGCATAAACGTTTTTGAATCTCAATAAACCTTTTAGCGGATTTTAATAAACTCGTATATAGAATATTCATATACAAATATATTTAATTTCATATGGTTTGTGAAATTCAATAAACATTTGATGCATATTCCGTTTAAACTTTGGAAAAAAAAATTTGATAGCATATTATACTGCAAGCTTTCGAAAATTGCGAAATAACTCCAGCCTATGCATTTTGACTTATGAGCTAATGTCACATCCCTGAAATGTTATTTCTTTTCAGATCATATATGTATTCATTAGGTTTAATGCACAGGCTCAGAACTTTTAATAAACACTGTATAGTTATTGGAAATTAATAACACGTTCAAGTAAAAAAAATTATTCCACAGTTGTTTTGAATTAATGATATACTGAAAAATAATGCTTGTATTAGGAGTTCGACATACATGTTTATAAATTTCAAAGAACATGCTTACTGATATAGAATTCGTAAAGAAATAAATCAAATTCAATATACTTTTATACATTAGAGCGTATTAAATTTAAGCATTGTGTGTGCGATTGGGATTCAATATGTTTTTTTCAGCATTTTTAAGAAACTGTCTTAAGATTTTAATAAATATGTATTGTTCTTAATACAAAAGTTTATTAATAATACATGCATGTATTATCATAATACATGTATAATAATGATCAACACATGTTATATGATCATATCAGATCTTGAAAAGATTTTTCTTTTATTTAAAAAGTTAAAAATTTGTAAGACAGGAACTTGAAAGACTGATATATATTGCACTGAGGATCAAATCGATCTAAAATGTTCAAATCAGGACTAAAATTTCGACTCGAGAACGGACCTATAGTCACAATAATCGATTTTGAGTTTTCAACTAGAAAAAAAAGTTTTAAAAATTACCTATCTAATGAGCTATGTCACGAGTCACTACGATTATTAATGGTTATAGAATAATCTTTTGAAAAATACAAACAAGCTGTTGAGAATTGGGGAAAGAGAAAGGTTATTTTTATTTTCTCAAGGTCCTTGTTTGTAACTAAAGGACTCTTTTCTTATTTCAAGTCACATTTATTAAAACAAATATCTTATATAAGACAATTTAAACTTTGAATATTTTTAAAATAGCTTTTGAGTGGTTACATCAGATGAATTTGAGCATCTTTCAGCATTCTTTTTTAAAGTTATAAATTTTGTCCTAAAATCATTGTTTTTTTTTTTGTTTTTTCTTTGGAGGAAAATTGCTAGCAAAATCGCTAAAAAATTTTTTTTTTCATTTTTGCAACTTTCTTCATCTTTTATACCTACTAGATACAAACTTTTCGAACAATTCTTTTTTTTTTAATCTGTCCGTCTTTCTAATTTTTTTGTAATTTTTTTGTATTTATTGAGTTTCCCGGATTTTTCTAAGAAAATGAAAAAAATATAATGCTCATTATTCCGGAGAAATATGATAATGAACACAATCTACAAAATTTATGAACATTTACTAAAATTACATTATTGTTTTGTATTTTTAAGAATCACTGCGATAATCTTGAAGCTTTTAATTCATTCAGTTTTTTCAAATTTTCGGATTTCCAAAGTAATACAATCTGTCCAAAATTTTGTAAATTTTATGAAAATTCTTTCAACTCATTTAGATTTTTAGTGATTTCTTGCTATTTTTTTAAGTTTTTCGTCTCTTTATTGAAAAAGCAAAAATATATGCTTCCGTCGTAAAAATTTGATTTAGTATTGGTCGAAATCCATGATCAACGCCAAAGATTGTATACATATGCCGACAGGCGTCTTTGAAAACTATGAAAATTTTATGACTTTTCAAAATTTTGGATATTTTAAGCATGCAAACCGTTCAAAACATTTCCAATTTAATGAAGATTTGCCCGATTCATTGCGGTTTTTTGAAATTCGTGATTTCACTGTTCAGGTTTTTTGAATATTTATCAAAAAATGAAGAAAAAAAAACAACCCTGGCAACAGTGGTGCAACCGAATTGCGACCAAGTTTGGTCGCAGTTCGGTTGCACATTTCATTCGACGTTTTCTCTCTAAATAAGTAACGGTAAAAATCGAGATAGTGTACATATTAAACCTCTGACATTTGCGAACGATTCCATGCATACCTAAACAGCGGAATATTTTACTTCGCGAAAAATAATTCACCTAAAAAAATTGTGTTCACGACCACTATTTACGTACTTTAGAGGACACATGCGCCACGTTACAGTTGAGTTTCCATTGACTGGCTGCAAAAAAAAGTAAAAAAACTATTTATCTTCCTATTTCTACTCGTTTTCGATCACGTAAACGTCACCTGTTTAATTTGGAATCGTCTAAATAAAAAACTATAATAACACGAATCAGCTGTCACTCGCCATGACTTTTGCTGTTGGCAATCCTGCTTCATGTTTGTATATATAGACGATTTGTGTTACGGCCCTGCGTGACAAGGGCTACCAAATTTAATAACAAATGTGCGCATCGTCATACTTAAAATATATGAATAAATACTTTGCGCAAAATTGCGTTCCAAAACAATACAGACAAATGCATGTTATGACAATTAATGTTGTCATTTCATCTTGTTCTGCAGCTGCAGGGCCGTAACACAAGTCGTCTATATATACAAACATGGAGCAGGATTGCCAACAGCAAAAATCATGACGAGTGACAGCTGATTCGCGTGATTATAATTTTTTATTTAGACGATTCGCAATTAAACAGGTGACGTTCACGTGATAAAAAACTAGTAGAAATAGGAAGATAAATATTTTTTCTACCTTTTTTTGCAGCCAGTCAATGGAAACTCAATTGTAACGTGGCGCATGTGTCCTCTAAAGTACGTGAATAGTGGCCGTGAACACAATTTTTTTAGGTGAATTATTTTTCGCAGAGGAAAATATTCCACAGTTTAGGTATGCATGGAATCGTTCGCAAATGTCAGAGGTTTAATATGTACACTATCTCGATTTTTTCCATTACGTATTTACAGAGAAATCGTCAAGTTAAAAGTACAACCAAACTGCGACCGAACGCGGTCCCACCGCCATCGCCAGGGAATATACTTAATATTTTGAAAGAATATTATGATGGACACAATCATCCAAATTTATGAAGATTGTCTAAAGTTTTAGAATTTTTTTGAATTTTAAAGAATCATCGAATTTTCACTATATTACCATATTTTTTTGATTCTCGAAAGTTTTCAAAATTCCAAACATATTACGAACTTCTCAAACTTTTCGAATTTTTAAAAAATTTGTGTTTTTTGTCGAAATTTGGTAATGACCAGCATTTGAGTAATCTTACTTTTTCTTTTAAAAAAATTATAATAATTTTACTCATACATTTTAAAAAAGTTTTCCATCACTACAGTAGAGAACCTTCCATAAATCTTACTCGTCGGTTCAATTTTACGCACATTTTTTTAAAACTAATTTCACACATGAAAACTCATTCGAATACATTCTCCAGAAGCGGAAAATTCCGTGAATACTATATCTCATAGAAAATCTTGAAAGCCAGCTTTCTCCTGTCTTTAAAAAAATAAATTAACAAGAAAAATATATTCGTCCTGTTATTTAAACAAAAATTTGTTGGTATAAAAATTTGATTAATTAAAAGTGACACAAAATGTGTAATTAATATTGATTTTGTTGAGAAAATATACTTATTTAATGAAAATGGAAAAATTATTTCAAGAAACACCGAACATAACTCGTAAATTTTAAAAATGTGAAACAGACATTTAATAACAATATGTACTAAAATTTGTGTAACGGAAATTTTTCATGGCTGAATTCTTCTGCATTTATTTATTGTATGATTAAGAATATGAAATAAATTATTATCTAATTATTTCCGAAGGAATAAATTTAAAGACTAAATATTTTCAATAAAAATCACATGTGAAAAAGTCACATTTAATCGATTTTTCTGAAAGTGTGCTGCCATAAACGTGTTTTAAATATTCATGTGACGCTCGTTTTTCGGTAAACGTTCATTGATTGCTCGATAACCAGGGCACGTTTCTACTGCGCTCTGTAAAAACGGAATTCAAGCTCGAGATTTTTCGATAAAAAAGTTATTGGTTCTGGAACAGCAATAACAACACATGTCAATCATTCTGACAAGTAATTACCCATCATTTTTTTTAGTCGGAAAAATATATGATATGTTCAAGTTGTTTTATTTATTTTGCTGTTACATTGAAAGAATGACTAACCTTTATTCAAGATCCTGAATAGTTTTGATATTAGCAAAAAATCCTGGTGCTACGGAAATCAAAATCTCATTTGGAAAACCAAAAAAAGCAATTTATAATACAGTCAAAATTATAAAATAAAAAAAAACAGTGCTAATCAAATCTCAAAACATATTGTGCCCAAATACTTTTGCACTATACAGGGTGTTTTCAATTCCCCGCAGCAAAAAAAAAAAAAAAAAAAAAAAAAAAAAATACGTAATTCCTTATTGAATTCCAAGTCAGAAAGCCCATTACCACTTTTCGTAAAACTCAAAATTGAAAAAGTTATTCAAGCTTAAAATTGAAACGATAAATGCGCTCTCTCGACAAGTGGACTAGACTTCATGAACCAAAATTTTTCCAAATTTTCTTCATATTTTTATGAATCGAAAAGTCCTTTTCAACTTTTCACAAAAGTCAAAATCAAAAAACTTATTTGGGGTACAAAGTTTCAGCCAATCGGATTTCCTAGATTTTATGTTGGAATAACTTTTTTGATTTCGATTATTGTGATAAGTGGCACAGGACTTTTCAACTCAGAAAAATATGAAGAAAATTTGGGAAAATTTTGGTCCACAAAGTCCACCCCCACTTATTAAGAGTGCGCATTTAATTATTTAAATTTAAGGCTTGAATAATTTTTTAAACTTCGAGTTTTATAAAAAGTGGTAAAGAACTTTTTGACTTAAAATTCAATAAGAAAGAACGTTTTTTTTTTTTTTTTGGTGCGAGGAATTGGAAACACCCTTTATGTACCGCGTGGACTCGAATACATATTGCGAGAGAGAAGTGCTCGTTTTGAAAACTTTAAAGAAATGACTATTTTGAAATAGTGAGAATCCATATATGCTTTTGTGATTTTAAAAATTGTGTCAATCGAATCAGTAAAAATTTTACCAATTGAAACTGAGAGAGAAATATATCGTCAATCGCAGCAGACGCACGTGCCCAGACATAATATGTACCTCTCTCTCGTGCATCCGTAAGAGTGTGCGCGTTAGAAAAAGATGAGACGAGATTATTCGAGTAAATATACACACGGCGGTTTCATGTTTATTTAAGCTACATAAAATTATATATGCATATGTATAATATATGATACAACGTATTTGACTCCATAAATATAGATCCTTACTATCACGATTATCCCATGGATCGCAATATTTTGTCAAATATTTTGCATGGGTCACAACATACGTTCGTGAAACGCGGTCGTTTCTTATCCGTTTTCGGCCATCCAGTGAAGTACAGTGAAGTGCACTTCACTGTTACTAGTACATATACTGGAGTCCCACGAGGGTGGCAACGTGAAGTGCTTTAAATTGTATTGTCTTCCTAAAGGGATGATACTGGTAATCACTCACTAGCATTTAAGATACTAAACGTCATTGAATTTATTACAAATCACGATATTCGCAGTACAACGCATCTTCATAAGTGAAAAAAAAGTGAAACAAATTTTAGTCAATCACTTTCGTATTTGTTTTTAAGAATATAACTGCTCAATTTAAAAAAGCAATAAATGTACTTAAATTGAAATATATAAACTTTCTGCGTAATTTTTCACTGTAAATAGAATTTGCGAAATTGAAAGTAACTTAGGAATGCCTTCGAAAATTTTACAAATTTTTTCAAGGTGTCCCACGTTTTTTGAAATCTTATACACAACAATAATCTTAATAATTGATTTCATGTTTATCACATGTTTCCGATTTTCCGTACTTTATTGAAAGCAAAATTTCCATTTCTAAGCCATTTGTTATCACCGTAAAATCGTGACCAATATTAATAATGCATGAATACCGTGATTTTATAGACATGCTTCGGCTAGAATGCAACTTTGACGACGAGTCCATTAGGAAAGCGTCGTTCAAATATTATTCTCGCACTTGAAAAGCTGCGATAAATTAAACTCGATTGTGATTCAAGCATCGAAACGCTATGTAATCCTCATTTGAATACAAATAACATTTTGTTGATTGCGGAATATTTTGCGTTTCAAAGTCTTACCTTTTTGTAAGCAAATTAGAACCACAAAAAACGAAGATAAAACTTCTCTCGGGTTGAGAAGAAAGGAGAAAATAAATTATTTCTCTCAAATACATTGAAAAAATCTGATTCCTCGTGTTAAATGAAATTGAATGAACGTTATTAACACAGTTGTAATTTTTCAGTTTAAGATTCCAAATTTTGGTGAAAGAATATTAATATTTGAAAAAAATTATGTTTATATTTTGATAAATTTATTAGATACATAATATGATTAGCTACAAGCTTCTATTATTTATCGATACTATAAAATAGTCTATATAATTATATTATATAAAAAAACATGCTGTAAGATAATATAATATTATATTATATTAAATTATATAATATTATATAATATAATAAAATGTAGTAAAATATAAAAAAATAAATTGTTGTCTAAAATAATACATAGTATAATTTGTTTAGGTACAATGTATAAAAAAATAATATGATACTATAAGATGTAATGTATTTAATGTAATATAATAGTTATGATGTGATATGATATAATATTGTTACATTATACTATATCATACCATATAATATTATATTATATTATGTATATGAATTACAATATATTAAGTATGAGTAATAATAATCATATTATTACATAATAAAATAGTTTATTATTTTATGTTGTATATTATACTATATTAGATTGTATTTTTATTTTACATTTTTATTTCAAAATGTTGCCTTTGTATGAATAAGTCAACAAAATTGAAACTTTTTTATTTTCGAATTTCCCGCGCTTCAGCACATCCTAGCAGACGAATCAGAATTGACAATGAAACTTTTGACTGTGATTTATTTTATAAATGATTAATAATAATGCGATAGAAATATGAATTTTTGTCGCTATAATTTTGCAAAGCAGGTGATTATTCACATATGGAAACAGTTTTTTAATATTAAAATGATAGTATTTTGCTGAAATTAGACTTTAGAAAAAAGTCTATTTTATAGGACTATAGGAGGACCATAGGGAGGACTATCTCTCGTTCCCTTTTCCGCTAGGGGAGAAGAAAAACCGAACAAGTAGAGATAAAAAACATGGATATCCGCATCTATCTGTCTCTTGCTTGTTTGGTTTTTCCTCTTAGCCTTTCATATAAAAATAATAAAATCGAGAATCAAGGTTTAAATCGAATCAAATTAATCATGAGCATTTGTAGTCGCATTGAGTCTCATAATATAAATTCACTTTCAACTTACATTTTGTATTCTACGTATTATTATTATTATTATTATTATTATTATTATTATTATTATTATTATTATTATTATTATTATTATTATTATTATTATTATTATTATTGTTGCTGTTGTTGTTGTTGTTATTATTATTATTGTTATTATTATTATTATTATTATTATTATTATTATTATTATTATTATTATTATTATTATTATCATTATCATATTCATTTCTATACGGTTAAAATTAGAGATCTGGGTGGCCAAGTCATGATTTTTAGGTTTGTAACTTTTTCTTTTGTCTTGAGATAATTTTGGCAAAGTCGTGAAGTATGTTTTGGGGCATTATCTTGCTGCACAACAAATCCTCTGCCAATGAGTTGCTTTTCTGCTGGCACAGCTCTGTGAAAGAATGTCCTATGTAGGGTTGTCCTTATTTGAACGTTTTCAAATATTGGCCGACCTACGTAGAAACTCACCAAAGTATAGAATAAATGTTTTTCCTGGGTTTCATATAATTTGAATATCATTAAGAATCGCATTGAATCCGCTCAAATTTCAAATAGAAAATGCATGTACTCTTTCTTGAAAATCAGTCACAATTTTTCTATACCGGTTCTAATTCATATCAGAATAATATCATCGTAAAAAAAGTACAGTGATTATTATTTTTGAACAAGTACATATCATTGCATACTTCATTTTTCAAATATTTGGCATAATTTATAAAGAAATGATAAATCACAGATTGCTTGATAATAAGAAAAATACTATAAATGAAGGTGGTTAGAGCGATTGTAAATATACTGGACCTAAAAATTCAATTTACTTTAAATTAATTATTAAAAAGTCGTAATAGCGACCTTCCGTCAATATCATGATTTTCAATAAAATGTTTCTCATAAATTTATACATATTCTCATCAAAATACAGAAAATTAAGTGTCAAAAATCTTTTTTCATAGCAGTGTACGAAGTTTCAAATTCTTAAAAGTAAAAAAGACAACTCTAACTTGTAAACTCGGGTTCGATTAAAAAACTGACAGAGACTGAGATTCGTAACCGAGAGCGAAGAAAGCAATTAGTTGCAATGCACGTATTGATTAAACGAAAGACCTGTTTGACGATTTAGTAGGAGTTCATGGTTGTGGTTTGTTTCCAAACAAAAATATCTTTTCCCGTGCAATGGTTCACTGACACAGAGAAAAGTTCAGGAAGCAGGTGACACAAAGAGAAGAACGCCATTCACAGGAAGACAAACAATAAAAGTTCGTATCAACAATAGATTCAAATGTCGTGAAAAATTTGTTTTTGATATTCTCTCATCCATAACCATATTTAAAATTCAAATAGGTGAATTTCAGCAAAAATGGTAAGTATGATAAAAAAAAAAAAGTAAAGTCTGCTCAGGAACGTAAGCAAAAGAGTAATTTTCAATATTGTGAATTTTTCGCAAAAAATTAATGTAAATATAAAAATTTATTATCAGAAAAAAAAGGATTCTTGTGAAGGAATGGAATAATAATATGAAAAAAATATATTATTTTTAATATATAATAATATATATATATTTTGAAGTTTTTTGTTATCAGCTGTGTTTTTGCTCATTTTAATATTCATTATATGAGAATGTCATACAAAACCAGAAAAAATCTTCGAACTGTAGAAAACCTCTTCAGCTATATCGGAAATGTATTACGCAGACAATGGAACAATATAAATTCTATCGAATTCGATTGAACGTCGAAATCGAGATGGCACTCTGGATAAATTCAATATCGAAGATACAGAACCATTCATTGTTATGTAATAGAAATAAGGGGTTAGCGAGAAAAGCTTGTGAATTATTTTCATCATACAGTTGTGAAAATGTTGCAATTCAAATTTTCACACTGAAGAATAATCATCGAATGAAAGCAAGGATTAAAAAAAATGAAAAAATTCGCAAATTATGATGATTTTTGAATCTGGGAATTTTGAGAAGAATAAAATTTCTATATTTAAAAATCTGAGTATAATTCGATCCAGGAGTCAAAGAATCAATAAACTATATATCTTATAAAAATAATCTATGCAAAAGCATTATGTAATGTTTCAGAAACATTTAGGTTACGTTACAGTAGCATAAAGATTTAAGCAGGGGAGTGACGCTCGGTGTCACCGGGCTTGAAAAGTGTATTCATGTTTTTTGACCAACCTTTGCTGCGCCGAGTAGCCGGTAGAGGCGCCGGCAGTCTTGGTGAAAGTCACGTGATTCGCTCTTGATTGGACATTTGACTCACGTAAACTTTTCATTGGTACTGGTGGTGGTGGTATTGGTGGCTGACGCTCTGTATGAGCAAACCTTAGACAATATAAATAATTGTAATACATGGACTGCTACTCCTCCTATGCTTCCCAGCAAAACGAAGCGGTCTCAGATCGTGACGTCACGGACGCACGAATTTACCAGTCCCGTATGAACACGCCACAGGCCCTGCGCATCACAGGCATGTGTAGTGAAGGGATAATCATAAGATTTTTTTTCTTATTTGAAGTAATGATGTGTAAATATCGAAAACTTATATCTATAATAGAAATAAACTAAAATAACAAAAGATTGTAATAATAATTCTTCTAAATTATTAACGTCTGCTTGCAAAATGATTTTAAAATGTGGAATAAATAGCTCCAACTTTTTTATGAAGATTGATGTAGTATAAGAAAAAATTGTTTGTAGCAATGTTCAGAAGTTAATATATGCAAAATTATTCTTTAACGTTTTCGTTAATATCAGAACTTTTTTACAAAAAAAAATTGAAAGTAGCAAACAAAAACTTTCAGTGTTTAAAAAAAAATCTCTACTGTAGAGAGTATTTCGGTTAAAGCGAAAAATTGCGAAAGTATAAACTTTTTTACCAAAAACTGGTAAAAAAGCACAGACAATAATTTTGTAAATAGCTTCAGTCTTAGGAAAATTATCATTTCTTCGACCTTTTATCTCCAAAATATAAATAAGCTATATTTAACATTTTGAGTATTATCTGGGAAATCAAAACATTGAAATATTGTTTGAAAGAATTCAAGAAATAAGATGAAAATATATCAAAATCTCACTTAAGTTTTGATTCTCATATTGAAATAAACAAGACAAAATACTGAAGATCAGAAAGTTTACATGAATATAAAAACATTTTTCACGCTCGCAGCACAGAAATCCTTTATTCTTGTGTTTACTACTGTCCCGTGAAAAACGAATTCTCTGCCACCACCTTTCGCTGCTATTTCTATGCCGCTCCAAGGTCGAGCGGCATAGAACTCGTTTTTTCATGACACAACAGTAAACAAAAGACTAAATGATTCATGTGCTGCGAGCGTGAAAAATATCTCTCGTGTCAAGGAGCATAAAAACTCGCGTTTTACTCGTGCGATTTTCTCATTCTTTACGCTCGCTCGCAAAACTTCGCACTCGTAAAAACGCTCGTTTCTGCTCCTTGATACGAAATATACTATTTTGCTATAGAGAATTTTGCCGTCAGTATTATACGATAAACAAATTACTTTAAATTTTGGGATTTCAAGAATTGATGTCATTTTGGGTTCATGACGAGTGGAATTTATTGATGGCGAAAAATAACACTTTTTTTATGAAAATGCCTTACATAGCTTTCTATCTTTGAATTTTTTTTCTTCATAGTGCATTCTAATTGTTAAAAATTCACATTCAACCAATCATTTATCCGATCGTCTTTAATTTGCCTATATACGAGGTAATGATTATTGGAACATATTTTCCCATACTTTTTAATACTTTGTAACACTTTACAACACACTGTTTACGACTAATTGTAACTAATGTTTATTTTTATTTACAAGCGTTCGTGAAGAATCGAACGCGTTCGGCTGTACTCGTCGTCCGTGACGTCACATTCACCGCTCTATGTGTGACCAGGTGATTTCTGCCTAGTAGCAGTCCATGTATTATATGGTCTAAGGAGCAAACTGAGAAACTGCGACTGATCACGAAACCTTAGTACACTTTTTTTCCTGAGCACCCCCCCTGGATTTAAGAAAGAAAGATTTTTATAGGAAGTAGCTTTTTTTCTCTTTCGGAAATCTAATAGTTGGTGAAATTGTGAACTTAACGCACTTTTATCCAATTTTGTGAACTAAATGAACTCAAAACAAATTCGTGAACTCTGAACTTGCCCTGAATTCCACCTAAACTTCGACTATATAAAATGTATGTATTTAATATTTGATAAGGAATTTGGGTGTTTTGTTTGGTGACCGTGTGGTGATAGTTGAAACTTGAAACTATAAACCTTGTGAAGCTCATTCAAGATTACATGAAATCTTATTACAGTACTTATAGTAATAGACTACCACATCCCTGTCATGAAGCTATAAAAAATCTGACCAATGTTTTCGAAAAAATGGGCACAGCTTATTTAAGAATAAGGCAAGTTAAAAATAATGACTCACCCCACAGCGGTCTTGAAATGAACTACACTCTGACCTCGTAAATTGGAATAGGCGTGTTCTTACTTTGCCGACAAGATAATGAGAATCAATGAAAGAGTAGCCGTACTTACGAGGTCAACGTGTACCACGATAATCGATCTCAACATCTGTAACATTCAAAAAATCAAAAAATGAATCCTAAACATTTGAAATTTGAAATTGATTCGAGTTTCTCCTATATGATGAATTTTTAATGTATAGATCTGTGCAAAATAATCTTGAGGAGATTTCTTTTAAGTAGCCTATTGATTTATTTCCGCGTCTCGCCTACGTAAATAACGCCAATAGTGATAGTACTTGAAGCTCTTTTTCGGTGAATGGTCGCAATGCGCTTTCGATACATTGTCCAGTAGGTCAAAGATGGGTCACGGCTGCGTAAAAGGACCAACTTCGATCCGTTCTTCATCCACGAAACGACGCTGTACATTACCTCGTGCAGAGCATCACGATAACACGGCCAATTAGAAATATCGACGTTTTTTCATCGAGTTAACTTGGCAATTTTATCCAGCCTATGGACCAAATTTCACACTCTACGACTTCCCTTACGAAAAAAACTGGTGTGAGTTTAAAAACTCGCGAGAGAAGTGAAACTTCTCACGGCAAACTACTGCAAGTTAAATTAAACGAAAAAGAAAGTTCGTTCAATTTTATAAGAAAAACACCTGAAGAAACCATTAAAACCAAAGCATGAACTGCGATTGAAACTGTAGCTTGAAACTGATCAAATTAAAATTCGAATTTTAAACGAGTGAAATTGAAATTAAAATTTAAAATTTAACGACAAAGTTTCACTTTTCTTCCACGTTGCACGTATACCATACGATTTGAAATCATATCAATTTATGTGAAGCAATTATTTCTGTAATAGTAATGATTATAAAATAGATCAAAAATATAGAACTAAAAATGTAGGTTTTATTACTATTTTTCTGAAATTCATCTTATGATGAGCATTTTATATTCATTTTTATTTCACAATACCAAGTAAATTTAAAAAAAAGAAAGGAAGATATCGAATTTCAGTTTTATCCATCTGAAAATAATGTTTTCATAATACTTTTTTTACTTTTTATAATTGAATAACAAAGAATTTATTCAACTGTAATTATTATAAAATGGATTAAAAAAGATACAACTAAAATGCAGGTTTCAAATTTACTATTTTCCTAAAATTGCTGCAAAAATTATTATTTTAAATGTATTTTTTTTCTCAATATCAAGTTGATTATTAGAAACGTTTTCTTTGCCATCAGCATTATTCGCCAATAATGCTCAAATTAGAACATCCTCACACACAACAATAACGCTTGAGAGGCATTGTTGGGCATTGTTTAAAACTTTCATGTCGCAACTTTACTCCAAACCAAATGTCAACAACCTCTTCCAGCTGATCAGTTGTTGATATTCAGCACCCATGCGCGCCATGCCGAGCAATCACGAACGATCCCGATAGCACACGAAAGTCGAACCAGGTTTGTTACACTCTCGAACGGATTTTACTCCCAACGAGCCATTAGAAGTTTCACTTCGGAAAAAGCGAATTTGACTATCGACAGTTAAGTGTAATTCTGTAATACTCAATATACAGTCGATTGATTGTCGACTTTTATTATTACAAAAAATAATGGGTTATATACACTTGCGCTCGAGAAATAAAGGGTATTTTCACGATTTTTTTCTAGAAAAACAAATAATGTTCTTTTCAAAACTCCAAGCCTGTTTATGTATTAATGTCACAAGGTATTTTATGAACTTTTTCAGATAACAATTTTCGTAATTAAGGTCGTAGCGACCATTGAGCCGAAACACAATTTTTCTGACACCGCGTGCGGTGAGCATGATAAATAAGGAACTGTGCATGTGTAATACAAAAAATAAAAAAAAATCGCTAGTGTATGCCTTCCCACTGTGCGTGAACGAAGGATTTTGCTAAATTAACATTTTTACGAAAATAGTTTCCATTTTCCTAAAATGTTTAATTTTTCAACGTCTGCATGGGCTTTCGGTTTTTGCAGCAAGAAAAAAAGTCTTGCTTCAAATAAAAAATCCTTCGTTCACACAGAGACTATTATAACTATAAATAAGCTTAAAAAAATTTAGACAGTCGACATAAATGGTTCTCGAAAATCTGTGCTCACCGCGAAAAAGCATCGGATTTTGGCACAATTGATGTTGTGCACCGAATTACGGAGATTTTATTCTGAAAAAATTTCTAAAGTACCATGTGATATTGATCAATAAATATGCAATAAGTTTTTCAAAAGATATTGTGTTGTTCACAAAAATCGTGAAAAACGCAATTTTTTCTCCAGAACAAGTCTATATAAACCCTTAATTTATTTAGTCAACCTCGTTTTCGTGAATTGGACTAAATCTTTTAGTATTCTGTAAATGTTGGAAATACTTACGACAACCTTGTATTGCCATCAGACCCTTGTAATCTTTTAGACTTATATTAGGTTTTGATAGTCTAATGGTTAGGTAGTTAGGTCAGTAAATGATACGTCCCGAGTTCAAATCCATCTACAGGCAGTTTTTCAGAGTAACGAGAAAAAAAATCAAATGTAGACCGTTTTTTAATGTAAAAAAACCTTCCATATAATAATTCTTTTTCTAATAAAACAGCTACTGATGATTAAAAAAATCTTATATAGCAAAACGTATAATTTAGTGACAGCATTTTATGTTTGACGTAAATGAAAAATTTGTTAAGTCGTACTAAATACCTCTTCAGAAGCAAGTAAACGCCTTTTATTAATATAACAAAAGTTTCAGTGGGAACGATCACACTTTTTATTTCTATGTAAATAAATGGTTCAGTCGCTTCAGCTTGATTTTTTTGTGGAACAAGTGAAGATCTTTTTTTAAAACAAGATATTATGCATTTAAAAGAAGAAAATGCTGTATTTGAGCTGACGAAAAAATAAAGTATATCGTACTAAGTGCGTTGTACTAAATAATAAGGTCAAATTTTAAAAACTTTCAGCAGGTTGGTATCTGACTCGATAATATATTTAGTTTGATGAAAAAAATTTTAACAACTAGTATAAGAACTTTGTAAGGTTTTTTTAATGTTCAGATTTACAAGGATATCTAATTTTTAAACTAATAAAAGAAACTGCTCTTATTTATTAATCTTCTATTTCAATATGAATGTTTCCAAGCTCAAAACAAGGTACACAAATTTCGAAAAAAATTTAGTTCAAACTGCTCTAAGTTCGGGAAACGCTGCCTATTTTTTGGGGAAAAATGGTCGAATCGAAAGTTGAATGTTACTCTTCACAAGGGATGACTTGCTTGGAACTTGACTTATTCCCCGGACAACGTCGTGATGGGGAAAGTTGGGCTTGAGGCAAGCCATTAATCCCGGTTGAAAAAGTGGAAAACACGTGACGCGAGGGAGGTTTTGCGAGGTGAAAATTGTTCCTCGAGTGCCGAGAAAGCTTTTTCCCCGGCGATGTTCGCGCCGGGGACAACTCGAGGGCCGTCTGGGAGCACACAATGCTGACGAGAGCAAGTGCAAAGCAGTTATTATCGACATACGTGGAGAGAACGTGTAATCATTGAACTGCACGACCTTGTAATTATCAGCTGCTCCGAAAATAAAGACGTAAATTTTACTTCAAGAGATGCAAAAGGACAAATGTAGTGTTGAATTTGTTAATATTTATTTATAATTACTTTTTGAATTCGTCACTTTCTCAGCTTCAATTAGTAAAATTTTTACTAATTTATTTGTTACGTCACTAATTTAGTTGACTAAAGAATGAATGGATTCCCATTGTCTCAAAAAAGTCATTTCTCATGAGTTTTCAAAACGAACACTTCTCTCTCACAAGGTGTCTAAGAGTCCCTCGAGGCATATACAGTATGTTCCAGAAAAGGTGAGACGACCGAAATCCATAGATTCCTCATGAAATTTTAAGACGATTTTCCCTTTGCCATTTTTCAATTCACTCAATATCAAAAAAGATATAAGTATTATAAGTTTAACGAATGAACGCGCTTCTGCGAGGAGTGGGGATATAAATCACGGACCACAATTAAATGTTAAATTTTCTCCATATTTTTCTCAATCGAAAAGTCCTTTGCCACTTTTCAGAAAAATCAAAATCAAAAAAGATATTCAAACATTTGGTTGAACAAAAATCTGATTGGTTGAAACTTGTGACCCGAATATCTTTTTTTATTCTGAGTTTTGTGAAAAGTGGTAAAGGGCTTTTCGATTGAGCAAAATATGGAGAAAATTTAGCATTCATTATGGTCTGTGATTTCTATCCCCACGGCTCACTCATCGCAGGAGCTCGTTGATGGGTTAAACTTATAATTTTTATATCTTTTTTTATCTTGAGTTTAGAGAAAAATGGCAAAGGGAAAATCGTCTTATATTTTCATGAGGAATCCATGATTTGCGGTAGTCTTACCTTTTGTGAAACACTTTTAAAATAAATTACCTTTATTTGAAATTTCCCGCTGCATGCGCCGAGCTTCAAGGTAGTCGCCACAGATGGCTATCCGTTTTTTTAATACTGATAAATTTATTTACTTTGCAAATCAATTTTACAATCAATCACGCGAGATATTAATAAATAGACTGACTGCTGACTAATACTGATAGCGATTATGACACTTCAACTAAACTTTTTAAAATAAGAATACATTCTTCGTGCGCGAAAAAAGTTTCGGATACCCATCTGTGGCGAGGCGCTCAAAGCTCGGCGCATGTAGCGGGAAATTTCAAATAAAATTATGTCGCTCGACGTATAAATACTACAATACAAAAACCGCTACATTTTCTCCAATTTTTCCTTTAAAAAATAAGATCCTTACTTATAGAAACATATTTGTTCGTTTTAGAAAATTGAAAAACAATTCCTCATCGCCCAAGTTGTCAATAAATTCCAAATGAACGAACCGAATGAGCTAAGTTCGTAAAACCCTTCGGTATATGATAAAAAAAAACAGGGTATGTTCTTAGCCAGTTGTGCGCAGCTTTCTTCTCATTGGCTTTACCAAGCGGCCGCCATATTTGTTTACAAATGCGTTTGGGCCAATCAGAAACGACAAAACAGTGTGTTGTTGTTGTTCGAAAATCAAAACAATGCTGAAATACATTAGGAAGTTATGAAAATGGCTTGCATAATCTCAACGTGTAAAAGAAGGAAAACAAATAAAGAGGACGTGGGTGTATCAGTGAAATTTCACAGTTTGCCGAAAAACAGTCAACTTCGATTAAAATGGCTTGAGGCCGCAGGGCTTGAAAAATGCTATATAAAAGACCGTAAGTATAACTAAACAAGTGTAATTCAAGTAAAATTCAGTTTTACTCTATCAATATTATTCTTGACAAACATTAGTTTTTGAGGGATGGATTTGAATTTTTTCGCGCGGCACAACAAACATGGCGGTGGCTTGGTATGCGCGAACTGAACGAAAACGCGTCATCGTAAGAACATACCCTGTTTTTTTATCCTGCTTCCGTCGTTTGATTCAAAAGATCTTAAATAACCATTATTAGCTACATTTGTATTCGACTCCAGATAATTGACTTGATAAATGTTTATTAAACTTAGTGCTATTGTATAATCCGGCAACGATGAAGGTTCCGGCCCGAGGTAAAACACTGGGACTAAGTTGGATAAAATATTTTTGCTACGAAAGCCGTAAAATCGTTTCGAAGTTACAAAATTAAGGTTAGAGTAGCAGAAAATATTTTTTCTGTTTCACGTTTTTAGATTGCGTCACGTTACACTTTAGGAGAAGGGCGTTCAAAAATACTAAAAATTACGTTACGTAATTTATAGACAGCCCTTTATCGACCTTTGTCGAATTGTTTGAATAATTGCTAAATGAATGTTAATCCCTCGAAAAACACTAATTTCTTTCCTAATTTTCGAAGGCTGTAAAACCAAGAAAAAAATAATGAGAATCGTGAAAAATTTTTTTACAATGTTATTATTGTCGAAAATGTTTTCTCATGGATTGATATTGTTATTTGAAAGCCTCATACGCATGTCCGTTGCTCACCCAAAGGGTCTATTCCTAATTATTAATTTTAAATAATAATTTTTTCTAGCTTCCCGTCTCCTGAGACGCAAAATACCGTGCACCGGCCACTTGATGACCCCCCGCCGCCTATGGATCCAAAAAGTACCGACTCAGGTAATTTCCGTCTTATAAAACAAAATCTTTGCATTTCTCATTAACTAATCATCATTCATAATTTTCCTCGTAAAAAAAAGATAGAAACAAGATACTTACCGGTTTTTCAGGAATGCGACGTCGTCGTAATGTTCTCCAGCGGAGTGAGCGATGACACGCTAATATGGCTATTAGGACGTTTACGCGCAGGAACTTCGGGACTGACCGTCCATGTCAGGAACCACGCTTCGTCAGATCACCACGGTTTTTATATATCAGCTCCGTTTCCTGTGTGAGAATTAATAATAACTTACAAAAATTAAATAAAGATTTTAGAGTTATTCCGGAGAAATGTAAAACACAAGAAATTTTAAGTGAATGGCTGAAGCTACTGAACTTGAGGTACGCACTGCTTTCAGCGAACAATTTTTTTCTTGTTTCTCATTGAATAACTTTTTTTATTTTTTCTTTTTGCAAAGAGATGGGTCGTGCAGTAAATAAAAAGGCAATTCATCGAAAGATTTTTTTATTTCTTCGAAATTTTAAAAGTACTTGTCAAATGTTGCGAAAATTTCTATCATACTCCGTATAAATATTGAGAAAAATTGCAAAAAAATTATTTGTTTAAGAAATGCATTTATATGTACGAAAATGTTATCAGTCTTTTAAAGGCAGCCGAAGAGGTGCATTTGCCGAAGAATTTACGTCAGGAGTTCGGCGGGGTACGGAAAGAGTTCGTAGTTTCGGACGCAAATTGCTTCGAAGGCATCGACGACCAAACTCAATTTTTTTCGAGTCAAGAACGCCAATCACTCGTACTTCATCTTTTACACACTTTGAAAGCCAGCCCGAATGATTTGCAAAATATTCCCGCCTTGCAGCTTATCGATGGACAAGCGATCATATCGAAATGTATTTCAGCTGGGATTATTTCTCAGGTTTGTAAGTTGCATGCGTAATATTCAGGATGTTCAGGCACGACTATGAAAAATTTGAACACTGCAATTTTTACGAAAATAATAAAATAATAAATTGTTCAAATTTCTAGAGGCCTTAGAACGCGATTTTTTAGGGTGGATAGTGATTGAAATCAACGTGAGCGGGGGGGGGGGGAGGTCGCTAATAATAATTTTTCTTACAAATATGTGAAATAATGTTTTTTTTTTGTTTTTTTTTTTTAATGAAAAAGTAAAAAATTTTGATGTTTTCAAAAATTACTAGTATCTTTTCAAAAATTCCTTAAAACGCTAGAAAATGTATAATTGTAATATCTTCAAAATTTTGTGTACAATCGAAAAATACCGAAAAATATTTCATCATACTTACGGAGATAGTCAATAATAAAAAAAGTTTTTATAAAAATCTGAGATTCTAGAAAATGTAGAAAAATTTAGTAAAATATGAAAAATTTCGACGATTTGGTAAAACTAAAATTACACTGTGCGACAAATTTCAGATAAAATTTTGATCTGGAAAAATAATAATGAAAATGGGATCTACATTTAATTTGAAGACATGCGTGTTCTAGGGTTTCGATGGATAAGCTCAAAAAAGCTTTCCATTTAAACCTTGAGGTGCGAGAAGGACACACCTTCTAAAAAGAATTATTTAGCGTGGATATTCTTCATCATTTTACTCGCCCGTAATTTTCCTTGTGAGTAGTTCAGGCCACCTTTCTCACAGCTTTCGCCGTCCCACACATTTCATTATGAAAATTAAAGGAATAAGGATTGGATTTCATGACAGGTTTTCCCACTCCACGAGCTACCAGCTTTAGAGAAGCTCCAGAAATCCTGGGTGAGAGCTTTTCTGAATCCGCAGCCACTCGACGACATTTGCAGATATTTCGGGGTAAAAATTACCATGTACTTTGCTTGGCTCGGACATTATACCACTGCCCTAATTGTTCCAGCCGCAGTTGGTGTCATATACTGGGTAAGAAAAATATAAAAATTGGAAATTCTTTTTTTCCCACTAGAGAAATCGCATTTCAATGCTGGCATATCAGCAAAAAAATTTTTTTCTCTTGATTATCATCATGTATATTGTATTTTTCCCGATTTCTTTATATGCATTGAATCTCTTTCTCTTTATGATAAAAAACTTCAGAAAGTTATTGTGAAATTCAAAAAATGTATTGGAATTAACTTTTTAAGGTCGGCATCATCGGAAGGAATCAAGTGGTGGAAGATGTAGCATACGTATTGTTTTCGATTTTTAACGTTACTTTTGCGGTCGTGTACCTTGAAACTTGGAAACGACGCAGTGCAGAGCTCGCTTACAGTTGGGGCACTTTGGATCAAAGGGATGATCTTTTGGTCGAGCCAAGGCCTCTTTTTCAGGTAGCTAATTTTATGTTCTTGTCATTTCTCCCATTCTCTAAGTGTGTTAGTCAGAAAAGTGCAAAAACTTTTTTCTCAACATCCAAGGGTTATATGCCTTTTTGTGCAGAAAAATTCTGTATGGTTCGGATTATCTTTAAAAGTACACGGAGAGAACGGGACACGCGTAGCCGTTGTCTGGACACTGCTGAGCATTGTCTGGCCGAAATTTTTTTAAACTTTCACTTCGGATACTGGTAGGCATTGTCCAGACACTGGTAGGCATTGTCTAGACACTAATAGGCATTGTCTAGACACTAGTAGGTATTGTTCAGACACTGGCAGGCATTGTCTAAACACTGGTAAGCATTGCCCCGTCACTGGTAGGCATCGTCCAAACACTGGTAAGCATTGTCTAGACACTGGTAGGCATTGTCCAGACACTGGTAGGTATTGTCCAGACACTGGCTACGCGTGTCCCGTTCTATGTCAGCCAGTCTCTAGGCAACGCCTGTCAGTGTCCGTATATATAACGAGTGAACAGAGAATTCGCGATATTCGACGGCCGTAGAGCATGTGCGAAACCACAAGCAAATGACGTTTCTGCTAAAACCGACGCCATTTTGTTTGTTGACAGTACTGCGCTGGCATCACTGAGCCGAACTATCGATAATTCGACTGAATCAATACTTTTGAAGTTATCGATATAAAACGGCTTTCATCACAGCTATCTATTCAGAAAAAACGCTTTTTCTTCACTTGCGAAGAAAATAAAGATCGATTACAATACGCTCCATTCGCCATGCTCTACGGACGTTGACTCATGCTCTACGGACGTTGACTACCGAATTTTCTAGCCACGAGTTGTGAAAAAATTATAATTTTAATGTTATAGCATTATTGCTACATAACTTAAAAAAAAATCCAAACCATCCTTAACTTTTCTGCACATAAAGGTATATAACCCTTTAAAAACTTATACAATATTAGGAAATTTCAAACAAATTATTTTTTTGAAAATCTTCTATCTCTGAGTGACAATAGAAACTTTTTTTAGGGCACTCCCGAAATTTCACCAGTTACCGGAAAATTGGAACCAACATATCCAGCCTGGAAAAGGAACGTCTTCCGATATTTCGTGTCCATACCAATTATTTCGACTTGTCTATTTCTCGTTTTTGTGGTCATGATACTGAGTTTTCAAATTCAGGTACTTGGGGAGTAAAGTCGCAGTAGCGTAGAAATAAGGGAAATTCTCGAAAAGTATTTAAAAATTAAAGTTGCATAAGTTGATTTGAAGACTAAAACTGAGTTCAAAATTTCGATATTTCGTACCAAAAAATTGCTAAAAATTGATATAAATTTTTTTTTACTTTCCAAAAATATTTCCTAATACCACGTCACTGTATTTTTATAACTCTTATCAAAATTTCAAATTAATATTCATGTAATATTTAGGATTGGTGGGACTCAAAACTTGAATCCTCTGGCTACGGGATTCTCAGCTACATCCCCAAAATTTTACTAGCAATAGTTATCGCAATAATGGACGAGGCTTACTTCAAAATAGCAATCTATTTAAACGACATTGGTGAGTTTTTATAAATATCAGTTTGTTGTGCCTGCATTTTTTACGATAGATTTCGTATTTCGTATTTTTCTCTACGTGCCGTCGTAACCATCCCTAAGGTATTTTTGGATTTGTGAATCTCGGAAAAAATTTTTTGCGGTTTTCTTGACATGAATTTTTTTGTGATTACTGTAATGTGCCATTTTGGAACAATGTAGCTTACTTTACCTTTCTGTTATATGTACAAAAAATCTACACGTACTATGATTAATATGACTTACGAAAAGAAAATCAATCTGAACAGCAATGATAATGTATTTTCAGCATTTCGGTACTCACATTTTTTTAAATTGGTTATCAAATATTTTTACGATTTATAAAATGTCGAAATGAGTGTTTTTCCTCTGTTGCTGTCAATCCTTTTCCTTGATGATACGGAGGAAAACCGAACTTTTTCATTTAGAAAAATATGAAAATCTTCCCAAACTACATGACTTTCAGATTCCAAGGTTTTTTTTTCTTTATCGTGGTGCAATTTTTCGCACAACATGATTAGTAAGGACGATACAACACCACATGCAAAAATTATTAGAACTGGCATGAGCGGGTTTATACCGAACGGACTGTAATTATCGCGTTGGTTTTTAGATTGACTTTCATGTTCTCCAAATACTATTTTCCAATGTCTTGTGATGCCAGCTTCATTCAGTTTTAAAAAGCTGTCAATGAAACAAAAAATTTTAGAATTTTGAATTTTTTGGGCTTTGTGGAAAGAATACAGTTGAAACTCGTTTATCGTAAGCCTCACGAATCGTAAACAAATCTCATCAATGCAAGTTATTCATTCAACGAATATTTTTTTATCCCTTTGTTAAACAAATTATTTTCGGTTATCAAAATACTACTCGTGTTGATATAAAAGGAATTTCTTACTTTTGATTAATGCGCTCTTTGAACGGACTATTTTTTGGCAACAATAATCCGGAGTGAGTCGGAAATCCAAGATCGATAGCTGCTACAGGACAGGGAATCGAACTTTTTTCCCACTGGAAGTATGCTTCCGTACTCATGAAAGCCACTTTTTCGGCGCATACCTGGGAAAGAGATATGAATAAAGCCCTAATAATTGCGAGCTTTCTAAAAACCTCATAAAAATTTTTTTTAGGGAAAATTCTAATTAAAAATTTGTTTTTTAATAAATTTTCGTGTAAGAATAAGTAAAGGTTTTTTTATTAAAATTTCTTTCATAATTTTGAAGGTTATTAGCACACTTGTTCTTAAATCGAATAAGCAGCTCGTGACCGTGACCTTCGTTGCCTTGGGATGCGCAAAGGGCTCTCACTCTCGAACGACTGCGCGAAGCAAGATGCGCGAGAGTCAGTCGGAGCTAGGCAGTCGAACGCGTCGGAATATAAGAAAGCCATAGCTTTGCGATTGCGGGTTGCGCGACGTGCGGGAAAGGGAAAAGTGGGGAAAAATAGTTCCCGCCCGCTCGCCACAGGCCATTGGTGGGAATGAGGGGTTCTCGTTCCCTGAAAATTCACGCGCTCTTTCGCTTGGTTTGCTTGTACGATGCATGGTTGTACGATTTAGAAACGAGTGTATTTATAAACTTCAGTTGTACAAAATATTTCCAAAGATACTTTTATAGTTTTTAATGTATCTTTGCTTTAAATATGGTTTCAACCTATGGCATTCGCGGATTTCCACAAAAATTCGCATTTGAGAATAAATTTAGTGTAGCCACCTAGCGAGCATAAGCGTACTAATCAACTTGCGCGTGCGCGTTAGAAGTGGCGTACGTTAATTTTGTATAAACGTTGATTCCTTATGTAGAGTAATTTCATATATAACTAAATTATATACTTGTTAAAATTTATAATTCTATAAGAGATTGGAAAATTTTTCCTAAAAATTCCACAGTTTATAAGAAATGTGCGAGGCTCAAATATTTTCTTATAAATAATTTGAAACTTCTTCCAAAAGTGTACTGGTTTTTATAAGAAACTTTTTTTTTAGAATTTTATGAGGTTGACCTTATTAGAAACGGAATTCTCATGAGAAATTTCCGATTCTTATAATAATTTTGCTATCTCATATAAGAATCAAAATTACTAGGGAGTTAGTAAAAATCAACGACAAGACAGCAGAGCTATTTTAAAAGAACGCGCATGACGTTCTCTTCGCGTCCTCCTTTTTCTTAACCAGTTTCCATTCTACGTGTCTTTCTCGCACTTCAGCAGGTTCCATGTCCTTTTATTCTCTTCATTAGTTAAACTTTATAAAATTGTGTGTGAATTGATTTCTATGGATTCTATATTTTATGATTGCAAGTTCATGTATTAATCACGTTACAAACCTGATCAAAAGCATATTTCGGATCAGCTGGTAAATTTTTTCTCAAGAGTTTTTTCAATCGCTTCATCACGTCTTCATCACCGTAACGAACATAATCATGAGTATAAGTATTTTCCAAAACCGTCAATTTATGTGATCCGTCAAGAGCAAAACCTTCCAAATCCTTAAATGGTAAACTTAACTTCTCAGATGTGAGGTAGATTAACAACTGAGAAGAATAAACCGCATAGACAATGTAGGAAGTCATGAATACAACAACAATTGCTATTTTCATAGAACCAATTTTTATCCGCTTTGCTGCAAACATAGTTTGTCGTCATTTTCAATGTTTTTATTTAATATTTATACTCTTACCTTCAGATCCTTGCTGGCAGAATATGCCCCAAACATCCCGCCAAATTCCATAGTTATTCTGTGGTTCAAAAGTTCTGTCCTTGTGGGCATTTCTTATTAATGACAAAGACAAGACTAAGGTAAAATACGTTGATACAATGGCGACCCACATTTTGTACTCAAAAACCTGCAGAACAATCAATAAATTTATTTGATTAAGATCATCAACGATTGAAAGTCTAAGCCAAGCCATTTGAAAACGCATTAGAATCTTTCGAATTGCAAAGCCCTACTTAAAATGAAATTCAATCTGCAGTCAGATCTAACGTTAAATTGACATCAGATCTATATATGTAAAAGTTAGGAAGGGGTGGTAGGCAACCAATTGAAACTTGCCTACTACCCCTTCCCCGACTTGCCTGTCTGCGGCGAGAGAGGTAGAAAACGATATTCTGTCTCATATTGTCGGCTTCACTTCCACTCGCAGGCGAACATAGGAAGCTGGCCATATAGAAGTATTACATATATGGTCAGATCTGACACCAGACATTAACCAAAAATCTCTAACGTCAGATCTGACTTTAGAGATTAGTCATACTTTATTGTCAGTAGGGAGAAAAACATTAAAATGTATACCGACCTGTACATATGCAGACCACGGAACTTCAAAGCTTTCAGGTTTCTTTATCATAAGACAAAGTTCAGTCACGTAAGTGCTTGTAGTGAAATCAACAACCAAAAATCTGTCAGAAGTCATAGCGTAATTACCGATTCCTAATTCAACTTTTCCAGATGCTACTTTCTCGATAATATCGATAGGATTAGAGTAAAATTGACTTTCGTGTCCAGATTGCATTCGAAAAAATATATCGTTGACATCGAAATCCATTTTTTCTATAAGTGTTTGTAGGAACGAACCTAAATAGCTCCCAAATGTCCCGTCTTTTTCAATAATAGTATATTCATCCTGCAAAATGGAATGTTTTTTAAACGTGCAAAAGTCTTTGGACACTAATATGTATTGGTGTTTAAGACGACTCAGAGGCTGCAGAAGTGTGAGAAAGATGCGTAGAACGGAAGCCGGTTGAGAGGAAAGAGGATGCGAAGAGAATTGTAAATTTTATTAATATATTTTAGATTTTAGAAGTTCACGCACTTGAGACAAAATTAATATTCTAAACACAAAAATTTTCATGTATTTTGGATAGTTGGTTCGGGCTGTAGGATGATAACCACAAAAATCGATTTTTCCGGAAGACCTATCAGAAGATGGTTGCTACAGCCGCCATTTCGAAAATTTATCTTACATGAATCGAAAATTGTAATTCAGACATGTATCTAAAGTAGAGGAAAATAGAGGAGTTGCCTCAAAATTAAAATGCCGATTTGTTTTCAAATTAAAGATTAGGCTTTATAAATAACTCCTGCGTTGAAAAAATGTGATTTCTATTGTCCAATTTTTTGTAAAAAATTTTTAAAAGTCGTTTAAATGTGGTCCCGCTCAAACGCTACGTGATTAATCCGCGCATCTGTGACGTCACTAATGTTTGTTTATTTTGATCTCCCTATGCTACAACACGGGCCGCGCGCGAATTTTACGGGAAAATTCAGATAATCGGGAAAATGAGCCGAAACCCAGAAAATGGGTTTGTTCGAAATACCTCAGATAATCTCCCGAACGTGAATTTAGCAACGATTTTCGCATACTTTGCGAAAAAAGAGTGTTTTAACGTTCCTGAATCCAGAGCTGTCAAAGCGCAAAGGTAAATAAATGTTGTATTATACATGTTTTTTACATTTTTCCGTTGTAATATATGTGGAAAAAAATGAAATAGACAAATACAATGATAAACAGTTTGAGTTTCGTTTTTTTCTCAAAAAAAAAAAAAACAATGTATTTTATTGCGCTTTTCTCACGCATGTGTATCTATATTTCTATATTATTAAGAAGGCAACTTCTCTATTATCGTCAAGTTGTCGCGTTGCTTTTTTGTTTAAAAGTAATTCAGAAAAACGACCATTTTCTTCAGGCTCCAGGTAGAGTGCCCCCCTTCATTCAGCGGTAGTAAATATCATGGCATAATAAAAACTGTAACTTGAATAGAAAGTAAATAAAAACGTAAACACTAGCAGTCTTAATATAAAACTATAAAATTAGAAGTTTTTACAAAAAGGCGTCGTCAAAATGTTGCAGGCGGGCGCACGCCACTGCTTAAGGAAGTTCTTGCACTTGGGCAATTTTCTATAGATTTTCTTGAAAATTTCAAAATTTGATCTTGATATTGTATATAATATATGGTAAAAATTTCATAATTGCTTACCGCACTGATTTTTGAGTAATAATTTTTCGAAATCAGCATGCGCGTATATGGGGAATCGTGTATTTCCGCTTATATTTCAAGAACTTTTCTATAATTAATTCTGAAAAAATTACTGGAAATCACTTTTATCATGAATATTAACCTTGCAAAAGTTCAACAAGGGTTACTGAACTATTTTTTGAAAAATTTACAAAAAACACCTATAACTATCACTTTTGCACAGACCATATGTACGCTTGGCAACGTCGCATTTTAAAAAACGCAATGATAATACTTCCGACATATTAATATTATTTAAAAATTTGAAATAAATTCACAAAAAACACTACGTGCATGAACTACATCTACGGCTGCGCAAGCAAACATGTTTACATACATTTACATATTTACATACGCTGGGCGAGATATAAAAAAAAACAGTTGCGATGTTGCCAAATCTACGAATTCAAATTGTGGAGCTGAATGAAGTTGGCCACGCAAGACTCTGTGACTAAATTCAATTTCTTTCAAGTGCAAGAACTACCTTAAATAGTACGAAAAATATTTCTAGTCAGACTCAAAATAGGAAAAAATTTTTTTTTGGTTACTTTGTATACGCTTAGCATGAATATTGTAAAATTTAATAAATCTCGTATTTTATGCAAAGAATTTCTAAATTATGTTTGGCAAAAGGGTTTGTTCGTTTACCTTTTGAATATAGACACATGTATATGCTAAGGCTAATACCAGGGGGTGACGCTCGGTATCACCGGATTTGAAAAAGTGTATTCATGTTTTTTGACCGACCTTTGCTGCGCCGAGTATTCGGTAGAGGCACTGACGGTCTTAGTGAAAGTCACGTGATTCGTTATTCATTGGACATTTGACTCACGTGACCTTTTCATTGGTACTGCCAGCGCTCCACATGAGCAAACTGAGAAACTGCGACTGGTCACGAAACCTTAGTACACTTTTTTCCCGAGCGCCACCCCCTGGCTAATACAGAAGTAGCAATAACGTCATACCATCAATATTCAACAACTTTTATTAAATATTTCTGGAAAAGTTTTATGTGTTCTTATACAAAAAACTAAGTGTACCAAAGACATAAGCACTGCAATGTATTTTCACGCCAATCTTCCAAATAACCTGAAATATGGCCAAATTAAATGGTTTTTCCTTCCAAAATAAAGTATTGTTAAAGAAAATCAGGCCAAGTTTTCCGCTTCCGAAACTCAAAATATCGACATCGTCAATTTCAATTGCATTATTTCGTAATTGCCACTTTTTAGGAAGACATTTCCTGTCACAAATCACGATCATGTGGGAAACCACATCTGTATCAAATGATCTGTTCTCCATTGCAGTATTATCACCAAATAGTTCCTCTTCAAAGATAATTAAACATTTTGGAAATACAAGAAATAAGTTGTCTGATAGAATACTGAGTTGCTCCACTGAATTTGGCGTGGCGAAAATCACTATCAAGGGTTGATCCACTTTACTTCGATACTCCTCAAGCGTTTTTGACAAATTCCCAAAGAAAGTGCTTGAAATTTTTATATTGTGCCGGAATACATTGTATGTTAAGTTTTTTATTGCCATTTGATTTTCTAAACCTAAAAAAACATCATTAATACCTCGAAAAATTTACTATTATTTCCATTACCGTAAATTTCGTTTTCCAGATTCGGCCAAAGCAGGTGTAAAGTTGATTTTTCGTACAAATCACAATAATTCAGTATAAGCTGACTGTATGCTTCTATATTTTCCTTTCCATTGCAAAATACCACTGCGATAGTTAGACAAAGAATAAATAATATGACACGAAGCAACATTTTTTTATCAACTGTTCTCAGAAGTCATGACTTTTATTGCATTGCTAGATTAATTTTTGTAAATGCATAAATTATGTTTGATTACGGTGGAAGATGAATGTTTTAAACATTTCACGTAGACTAAAATTTTTCCTTACGGTGCAACAGATGAAATAATTACTTTACCAACGCTTTTTACTCTTTATGGATCCAATTGTTTGCAAATGAGAAATAAATCAACATGATCACGAATTTGAAATATGTATAATTATACGTTGTCACGGATACCGAACAAAGAAACGGGTAATTATTGATATTTTCATACACTGTATCGCGTGAGGCTCAATCTATGCAAACATTGTTACCCTCTGGAAAATTCGTGTAGTATTTTTGCTCGAGTTGAAAAATTAACAAAGAAAAAATTGAGGTCTTCTTAAAGTTTTTCTAGATTTTAATTTAATAAGTAAATCCCTTGTAACTCAGAAACATATATGATAAGATTTCTAAAAATCTTTGGATGGAAAATTTGAAGAAAGACTTGAGTTGAATTCAATGTGATAAAGAATATTTTCAAAAGTAGCTTAGTTGGTAGAGCACTTGACGCGTCAGCAAGAGGTCCTGGGTTCGGATCCCGGCTTCTAACGGATTTTTTCTTACATATGAGTTCGATAAGAAGAATCATTAACAATGAAATCGAATAAATTCGAATTAATAAGTTGTCGTAACCCAGTGGGATACATGGATATATTTATAAATTACAATCTGGAACATTTGGGGAGAGGGGGGTCATTATCACACAACGGACATCTAATCGGAACTGTTTGGGAATTCCAGACTGTATTATGATGCTGCCGAATGTCAAATAACTCCTGTTTTGCCCATTCTTATATGTTGACTTATAGAGCTCATATATGTTTTCAGAATCTTACGAGGGGCCCATGTAGACTCCCATAAAATTTATATGTTGCACATATGTTTTTCAGAAACACACAAGACAATTTAAGGACTTAGTAGAGTACTTGTAAGTTTCCTCAGAGTATATAAGTTTTTGTAAAATTTTTCTGGAGTCGTTTCGCAATTTTCGAAAGAGCATTTGTAGTGAGATATAATTAAAAATAATTATTTAATTGTTTTTTTTTTGTTGAAACAAAATATACATGGCAATTTAATTTAATTTCGCAAACCAGTTCATGGATTTGAATAAACTTGCATATGAATATTCTGAATACAAGTTGATTACAATCCAAAAACTGGTTGAAATAAAATTCAGAAAATTTTATGAAATTTGAAGAACGATGTATACTGAGTTTTAAATGCTCTTATGTAAAAAAAACTTTCAAAACAAGTTAATTAAAATCAATACGAAAATTTCTAACAGTGTAGCTTTAAAATCGTACTATTGGGAGTTGCAATCAGGTCACGTGCGTCTATCTCATTATTTCTTTAGTTTGAATCACCGAGAGAATAGACAACTTTTGTCATTTATCTGAGTTTAGGAACTGTACAATTAACCATCATATTCTTCTTAAATTACCTGATTTACGGCTCGATGAATAACAGTTTCTATGGAATATGTAACTGAGAATTGATTGTTTGAAAAAACAGAAAAATATCAGAGGCTAGAAAGTTAGATTTGAAAAACATAGTATTAAAACATTTTTATAGATTTTTACGCGTATTGCACTTTTCTGTGAGTGCCTGCATTCACATAAAATTTTTTTTTTTTTTGACGCAGAAAACTATCGGCTTGACACCGAGTACGAGAATCACCTCATCTACAAAGTGGCACTGGTAATAAGTTTTTCAATCCTTTATGTCGACAATATAAAATTTGTCATCGAAAGATAAATATTATAAAAGTGAATTTTCGTGATTCACAGACGTAGAATTGTATTAAAAAATGTAGTGGAAGTTCTGAAGTTGACTATTTATGGGAAATTTGATTACTAGTTATTGTGTGCTTTAGAATTTCCTATGGGTCGTTCAATATTTTTGTAAAAGTTAGTATTCCTTATATATATATATATATATAAATGATAGTAGATCTTTGACGTCAGATTTTATGTCAGATTTTTGTCAATGTCTGTCAGATGTGACGTCAGATTTAATTTCATTTTCTGTAGAATTTTGAACAATTTTGTGGTTAGTTGAAGCAACGTTGAAAACATTTCGTAACTGCACAAGAAAATCTTTGAAAGATACAAAATACCCTACACCAGTTTTTAGTAAGTAGCAGAGTAGATTGAGTAGAATTTTAGTTACCGTTATTTAATTCGCATTTTTTATGTGAATTCGTGCACATTATCTTAGACAAATTTTGGAGATAAATTATTTTCTTTTTATTCCCTGCTCAAAAGCACTTTAATGAATGCAATACAATATTTTAAAAACTTCTGACTAAATCTGCAACCCGCAAGAGTCGTAAAATTTAACGACCTTAGCACGATAGTTTATACAGAAAATAAATCCATAGCCATGAAAACTTTGCGAATTCCTCTTCCGCCCTTTAATTACTTCGCTAATTGAATACACGACGTTTATATTTGCCACGACTTGTGGTGAAAGTTCTGTGAAGTTTTTCCGGGGCACCGAAAACTTGGGTGCATTTTACCAGTATCGCACAGAACGACAACGTCAAAACTCCCACCCTAAACACTTATCACATTTTCAATAATCCTCAGCACGCCATTCCACTCCCCAGCAATAACCCAGTGAACCAGATTGGTGCAATTTCAAGTAAATAATGCTCAATATCGTGGAGTCCGATAAACTAATGTTTGCGCTTTCAACTAGCCTTAGAAAAAGCAATACCAGAAAAAGTGAAAATATATATCTATATGGAAGAAACACGTTAAAAAAAATGATTGACCAATAATTCTACTGAAGCTAGGGTTACATTAAAATCGGTAAAATAAAAAATTTTGAATTATGTTAAACTTTGAGAACTTACATGACACCATTTGTTATGCCCTCTAGATTTTAGCAAGTTCATTTTTGATATAATGTTGTGATTTTTTTTTACATCAATATTTTTCTGGTTTATTTTTTATTATTTGTCTTAAGATCATGTATGTAAAATAAAAACTTTTTTTTCTTTTTACGTGAAACAGTCATGGATTTTATATAAATTTCGTGAAGGGCTTTTTTTAGTGTCATTGTTTTTTTTAGTTGTCTGTACTATTATATTCTATATATTTTCAGTTTCAGTTCGTCAACTCTTTTCTGTCCTTGTTCTATATCGCGTTCTACATACAGGATCAAGGGCGATTGAAAGAGGTAAAAAACTAATACATTTTTTATAATAAATTTTCATTCTAACAAAAAAATTCTTATCATGGCAGACTTAAAAGACTACGTTTTAGCCCATTGCACAGACGAAAAACGTTTTTCAAACACACTGTAACGCAAAATATAATTCGTACCATGAAAAAAATTGAGTTCTCTTGAGTGAAAATATCCCTCGCCTTCGGCTTGAGGTTTAGCCTTCCTCCTCGCGATATATGTGTTTTTCTCCTTTTTTGCAAAATGTGTTCTTTTTGTAAATAAAAGAAATGATGAAATGTTGATTTTCGATGTTTTTTCAGCAATTGGCAACTCTTTTGATCGCTCGTCAAGTGATAAGCAATTTAAAGGAATCCGCGATTCCGTACTTGATAGAGCAATTGAGATTAGCTCGTTTGAGTTTCGAGCTGTTCGGGGCCTTGAGTCCCAGCGAGGCGAAACCGCCTCCTGGAGAAACGCAGGAACGTGTGCTCAAAAGTGATAAAAACGAAGACAAAAACGAGAAAAACAACGAAAACAAGGGAGTCAGCCGTAACGTAAGCCAGGCCGAGCTGGAAAGTTCTCTCTTCAAAGTAAGCATTTTTGAAATTTTATCGTTCTATTTTTTCCATTGTGTCTCAAGAAACGTAGGGAACATAACGTCATTGTGTCATTTTCTTCTGAAGATTCAAAAGATTCCTTGTGAAACCCCATAAAGATTTGAAATACTCCTTAGGACTTAAGACGGCTAACTAGATGAGTCAATTAACGTTTTCAGTATGATGGGGCATTTTCCGAACACTTAGAGATGTTGTCGCAGCTTGGCTATGTGTGCCTTTTTTCTTCGGCTTTCCCATTAGCCGCATTAGCCGCATTGATAGGAAACTTATTGGAATTGCGAGGAGACGCGTTCAAGCTTTGTTTCGTGCTTCAACGACCTTTCGGACGACGTGTTTCCAACATCGGAACGTGGCAGGTCAATAAAAAAACGCGTTTTCTAATCGAAACTAACTTTTGACGGGAAGGAAGGGGATAAAAAACTTCTGTGCACTCTTAAGCGACAAAATTGCCAAATTACGATTTGCTAAATATTTTCTTCTAGGCGACACAGAGGACCTAGCAAGAAATTGCCGTAGTTTTGCTGATTGTGACGATCGGCCCAGTACACTCAAACTCCAATATAACGATGCGTTCGAGCCCAGCCTACTCCGATACAACGATGGTTGGAGGAATTCCCACCACCGCATCATTTTCACTATGTGCGCGCTGTCTGTGATTCTCACATGCAAGAGTAGAATGTTACCGCGCACTGTGAGTATCAAGAGTGAGGGTAAAGAGAAAGGCATCCGCATCATTATATTAGAGTTACGCGCATCACTGTATCGGAGATCGTTGTATTGGAGTTCGATTGTATTCGGTGTACGACCGTCGCCAGCTGATATGAGCCCAATATCGGCAAAACAGTCGAACCAATGCGGGTTTGATTGATTAGTGAGTGACGGCGCGGAGTTTACCATAAGTATTAGGCCAACATTAGCAACTCGAGCTGACCAGTACTGGCTCGATGTAAAGGTAATAATGGCTGCCATTACAACAGTTGTCAGTGTTGGCCTAGTATTGACTGGCGTTATCATTTCGGTACTGCGCCAGGATCGAACGCTGACAGTCAAACAACGGCTGCCGTGATTGGCCCAGTATCGGCCTGGTCAACAATTTCTTGCTGTGGACCTTCTCTTTTTTTCAACCGTTCCTGTTCTACGCAGCTTTAATAGGCTCGAATTTGGCTAAATGTACAACGTTTTCCAGAACGCGATGGAAGCCATGACTTTCGTTGCCATCTTGGTTAACTGCGCCTTGATTGGACTCAGTGGCCAAGTACAAAGAATGTTCCCCGAAATGTCCGCGACTCAAACAATGCTTCTCATCGTACTTTTGGAGCATGTAATGTTCGCTATCCGTTTCGTTGTAATCAGCGCGATTCCCGACATCCCGAATTGGGTTGCAATGGAAATGGCGAAAGTCGAATTTCTCCGAAGAGAAGCTGCTAGGAGATTATCATCGACACCGTCCCCAGAACAGCTACCGTCTACCGTCATAGGTAACACGAAAATGTGCAAATTTTACTAAGCTCGTCGTTTATTGCGTCTTTACTCTCAAACTCAGGGAGATTCGATGTGCGTCCAGCAGACAATGAAGAGGACGAAGCGTTGACTGGCTCGGAACCCACACGGACGACGTTGCTGAGCGAACCTGGGACGCCAACGTTGTCGTCCGTTATCCATACCCCAAGTTGCCCGCCTTCCCCAGGTGGGATGAACGTCTTGGGTGCCATAACGACACCACAAGCCCAAACTCCAGAAAGCGCTGGCAGCGCCAGCGACATCAGAGGCTCATTTTTGGCCCATGTCACCCAAAACGCAAGCCGAGACTTCCACCAGACACCGCGGGGCTCGATTCTGGAAGGAAGTCGAGGTTTGGATTTATTTGACGTCAAGCGTTCAAATGAAACTATTTTTTTCAACATTGTCTTCCTTTTTCTTCGTACAGCGGGAAGAAGCTCAAGAGAATGGCTGCCAGCAAAGCCAGATCCGAAAGGAAGTGGCGATAATTTCAACCACCACTTAACTATTGGTCCCCATGGAGGGGTCGATTGGGCCCGAAGATTTCACCTGGAGCACGGCCGAAAATCGAGTGACTCGGAAATCAGTGGAATGGGAAGCAGCAGTGGCACTGTCGCTGAAGACCCGGCTGCCTTGCATCGATCGACAGACGTGCTTGTTACCAAAGAAACCACTTGTTCATCGGACGGTGATCTCTCAAGGTATATCCACATGATGTAATCTTCATTTTTAATTTGAAGGTATCAACAGTATTATCATTGAAAGTATCAAACCTTCCTTGTTCTAGATCATACGCCTGCAGCCCCATACCTCCCTGGTCCGGTAGCAAACACCAAAAACTCAGTGTTTCCCCGGATCTGAGAAAATCTCGAGAGTATCTAACCCAACCTCAAGAGCACAGGCCTTCACAATCATTTTTGTGTGAAAAAGAGGCGGAAACCACTCGGAAACCGGAGTCCAGGAAAACATCCACGAGCCATCCAGAAGAAGAGAAGCCTAAGGATTCGAAAGAAGAGCGGAAAGCTCGGGCAAAGCAGAGCCTGATGAAGAGAGCCCGAAGCGTGGCGATATTTTCCTTGAAACTGAAAGAAAAACGGGCCCGGGAGGCGGAAATGAAAAAAGTTGAGGCGGAAAGGGAAGCTAGGTGGCAGCAGCAGCAGTCCTGCGTAGGGGGTGAACTGTCGATGATACCCATAGAAAAACTTATTTCCGTGGACGATATCGCGGCGATGGAAATGCGCGGGAAAATGAATCAATAAAAGTTGACAAACCGCTTTGTTAGGAACCTTATGACGATTGTGATATTTACATTTTATAATGATCTCGATGGGGAAAAATAGGACGTTTTGTCCGGTGAGTTGATCGGTAGGAAATAGTGTATTATGCACTTAGGAAAGAAAAAAAGTCAAGAAAAACGATTCTATGGCTGGTGAAACTCAAGAATTGTAGAAAATCAGAATGTCCCGAAGAATTTTCTGTTCCGGGAAATAAGTTCCGAGAATTATAAAAAAATCCCCTCTACGTCGTAGCGAGATCTCACGAAGCGTTTAAATAATCCACACGCCCACGCGGAACGCAATTAGACCACACCCCCCGATGTCCCAGGTTGTTCCATCTATGAGACGTCCCGTTAGACGTACCCGCTATTTATCGGTGAGCCGTACACAGAAAGAACGGGGCACACGTAGCCAGTGTCTGGACTGGTCTGGACATTGCTGAGTGTTGTCCGGTCGAACTTTAATTTTGGACACGAGTAAGTTTTGTCTAGAGACTAGCTGCCATAGAATAAAACACGCGTAGCCAGTATATGGACAATCCCTAACAGTAAATATCCGAGGTTGAAAGTTCCAAAAATGTTCGGCCGGACAATGCTCACAATCAGCAGTGTCCAGACCAAGAAGACTAGATACTGCCTACGCGTGTCCCGTTCTCTCCGTGTATATACAAGAGATCGCATTTACGTAACTTTTGTGATCTCCCGGCGATGTTGTAGTGACCTATACTTTGGTTGATATATTGGTCACCGCGTAGGGTCTGGCTGGTAGAACGCGAATACATCCTAAAAGCTACGTCTCATAGATGTCATAATCTTGGACATCAGGAGGTAATATTGCATTCCGTGTGCGTTATTTGAATCAGTGTGGGCTAGTCAGGCCGATTTCTTCGGAAAGGACTTTAGTTCGAATCGATAGGTAGGAAATGGTAGAGGCGCTCGCTATGCAACACTATGCAAGTAGAGGGAGAAAACGGGAGTTTAAATTCAAACTGGGACGGACTGTCATTGGTCAAATGTTCTCCCTTTCTGCATCCCGAGCGCCACTTGAAGTATCCTACTTATCGAAAGGAACTAAATTACTTTCCACATTGCTTCTTTCCGATCGAAAAAAAAATGTCCGAAAGATATCCGGAAGATGTACGTAATCTGTACGCGGATATCCGAACAAAATATCCGGCAGATATTTTTCGTACATATGAATGTAACGCTTCCGGAAAAAATGGCGGCGACGGTGCCGTAGAGCAATGTCTAACATACATCGTTCAGATGTATTAAGTATATCCGTAGTATATCTTTAATATATCCATATTTTTATTTTTCCTCACTGATGTAATGATTTTCGATGCAATAAAATATGACCTTCACAGTCAAACAAACCTTTATTGTATGTTTTTTACAAACGTTAAAGGATTATTTCACCGAGAAAGTCGTATTTTTTCACATTCAAGTTATATTTTTGATAGATAGGACTTTATATTGAATGGTCTTCCAGGTTTGAGGTTGGATGAAAAACAATCGATGATGAGGCAGAATATTTTTATTTCCATGCATTTATTTGATGAGAACAATGAAGGGTTCGCAGTACAAAAAATAAATTAATTTTATTTCAAGTCTATCTCATTTAGCTGTCCTTCACACGTCTCTAATTTGTTCATGTACGAAATTGACACGAGATTTTCCAAATATTTTGAAGTTGCTGAAATTATAAAAATCAAAAACGTTACAATTATGTACGAAAATAAAGTAAAAATTTTGAAGCGCATTTATTATTGCTCAATAATATTTATCGATATTTTTTTATACTTACCAAATTATTAAATTATTGAACGCCCGACCTGGATTATATTTTGACAATTTTTTGTCGACAAGCTATATACATTTGTGAAAATGTATGCGCGCCGACATCTGTTTCTTATCCGTAGGATATTTGTTCCATATGATTGCGGGAATATCTCAGACCGTATATTTTTCGTACATATTTTCGACATCGGATTCCCAAATGTTCCCAAATATCCGGGGAAGAATATCTGGCCGATATCTTTCGTACACAAATCGGACATTATCGGACATTTTTTCCGATCGGGTTATGGAGACTGACTGACTGATTTGAATGCTTATTCTTTCACGCTCCATAGGATCTCGCTGCGATGTCGCAGAAACAAAACTGGTTTTTTGGGTTTCTTTTTTGATATGGTTTTATTTTCGAAACAATTCCAGGAAAAGCTTTTTCTTACTATTCCAATTGGATTTTCACTGGCCGATAGAACGATTTCTCAGAGAAAGTCCATTTCACTAAGTAAAAAGTTGTCGGAACAAAGTGAAGCTGCGTACTCTAACTTAATAAAAGAAAAGTTACTTTCCTCGGTGCATATACATTTTACGCTCCTATGGACTTTTTTCTCGGCAAGGACCGGATAAAAATACGTTTTTTTCGTCCGTGAGCGATTAAAACGCATTTTATCAAACTTGGATCGGATCGGATTGATGAAAATACAATGAGAAAAATTCTTCTTTGAACTAGATCCAAGTTCGAAGTGAAATGTTCATTTAACTGGACAAGTTGATGAAAAAAGTAGAGAACTTTTTTGTAACTTCATAGAGTTGCGTAGGAAATCGTTTCGGTGATCCAAAAGCGACTGAGAAACATATATGATGTCAGCAAGCCTTCCATTTAACTCCGCTACAATTTGGCTGTTTTTAAAACCAAATTAATCGAAAACGCTTCAAAGTTATCGAAAGCATTTTAGACTGCTAAAACGTGCACAAAAATTTGTCGAGCATCTGAATTCTCAGAAGAAGCAATAATTAAAAAGACTCTTAAGCTGGGTACCCTAAAACTACATTTTAATCTAAATATAAAGTTTTTATTTCCAAAGTTATTGATATAAGTTTATAAAAATTCTTTAACTATTATTGAAGCAAGCACTTGTTTCTTTTTATTACTTTTGTACTTTTTCCGAGTTTTTGAACTTTCATTAGGTTCGAACAAAAAAAAGTATTTTGAAGCTCGACAAAAGTACTGCTCGTGTCCGATTATATACGGAATTGAATAACTCAGTACTTGAAACGATTTCTCCAAGTTTACCCTTATATTATAGCTAAAAAAGCTTAGCACCGCAAAATAATAATAAAATGGTATTTTAATTGGTTTTATTGAAATTAGAGTTAATTCATAATCTGTTGTGTTCGAAAAATGCTATCATAGATGGAAGAAAAGTAGTTTTGAGACAAAAAAGAAAATATGCCACTTCCTCTACCAACGTATACGCATGTCCGTTTTGCTTTTGCGCATCGTTTGGATGAGAGAAATGGCAGACTACGACTTACGTCCTACATTTTTGGCTTGAAACTGCTCATCCTCCTTCTGCGACTTCATAGTTTGAAATATCGAAGAAAAATTAGAAAACGCCGCACAAGGATAACACGTTAGTCGAACCAAAATAAAAAAGTTTACTGCATTGAGTTCCAAGTTTTGTATCAATCCAAAATCCAAAGTGACTTTTTTCATTTAAGCCAAACCACGATGTGCGAATTTTTACAACGCAATTTTTGAAATGTTACACTTGATAAAATTTCAGAATCTGTGGTGTGAAAAAATGAACGACGTTGTTGAATCGCCGTTGTAAATAAAATGGAAAAATATGTTGATAAAAATACATGTTTAGAAAACTTTTAATGTAATAAACGTTGAATTTGCTGAACATCTACGCTGGCTAGTTTATTCCTCTGAATTAGGATTTTTTTTATGTTTTTAGACGTGATTGGAATGCGATTAACCCAGCACTGTTACAAGGCCTTACATGGTAGTTCAGCTGGGTTCAGCTTTTTATAACTATTCGTGCAGATAATTTTTTGTGGTAAAATCGCACAACGTTGTGCACAACATATTCGGATATCTCACATCATTTGCATGAAGGTAGTTGCAAGGGTAATTTTTAGGTTATTTCCGTAAATGTTTCAATTAATTTTTTTGCTTTTTGGCGTATATAGTTGTAAATATTGCTGCATGTTTTATAAAAAAATTATTAATGTACAACTATGAGAAAAGGAAATAAGTTTAAAATTATATTTTTTCCAATGAAACAAAATACTTTTTAAATCACCAAATATTATCTGCCTCGTTCGAACTTTTTTTCGTGCTGGTTGGAGAGGAAAATGACCGTTCTTGTTTTTTTCATCGTCAAAATCTTGTAGTAGTCTCTTTTAGTAAAAACAAGGACGAAATCCAAAATAAAACCAAAAATTCGTCGAACATAACCTTAAAAAAGCATTTGTTATCACTTGAAGGCGAATTACTTATTTTTTTCACTTCCTTTAATTATAAAAAATGAAATCCTACTTGTTATAAACATTTGTCAGTTCACTTTTTTAATTACATGTGAAAAACTATTCAGAAATTGGCTACAAAGAATGAGAACTTCGAGGGATCATAAAAAAGATATGCGAACTAATATCACCAAACCCTTTGAGGGTTTTCTTAATTTGTTGGTCTTCTTTCATTTCACGTTGAACTTATTTGGGCTGAAATATCTTTTTGCAGTGTACGTGTTACAAACATGGACAAAGAAATATTTCTTTGTCCATGATTACAAACAACTAATGAAACATATTCAATGCATACGTTGAATGACTTTGTGATGTTTTGATGGGAAAGGTCAAATTCAAGATACATGCAATTCGATTTTCGTAAAGAATTATTTGCGAGTGGCTTCATTTTTAATTTGAAAAATATCGAGTGACTATGTTGTTACAAAAATCTGATAATAATTGAGCTCAAAAAAGAAATTATCAAATTATTCTAAAGGCGCGATATGAGGAATTTCTCGTGACGAACGGACATTTCACTCTTATTTTTTTCGAGCGTTTCGTTTGATTGTGCCAAGATAAATACTGAATAAACACGTAATATGGAATACTTAGTAACAAATGGAAAAGAGAGAAGTCACTTATACTAAACGTGAGACTGTATAATGTGAGAGTGAACTCTTACTTGAAAAAAATCGATATTTCTACGTATATTCAAAACAACACCAATAATGACAACTTAGTTATTTTTCAGAGTTTTAACTTTTTTTTTTTATTATTTCACTGAAAGCCATGAAGCAGTACCTAAATAAAATATAATTGATTGTAAAAAGTCTCTTTTAGTAAATTTAAAGCGGAAAAATGTGCCCCGTACTTGCCCCGTACATGACATATAAGTACGAGGCAAAGCTACTACCAGGGTTCAAAAGTTCGAAAATTATGTTTTGTCAGTTATATAACGGTTCAGTAACTATTATCTATCGTAAACATGCCTTAAAACGTGAATTCAAGTCTCTTAAGTGTAAAAATTTTGGCTTTGCTTTACGTCCCCACAACCTCAAAACTAAGACATTTTGGGGACACGAAACCGTCGCCAGACGTCTCCTGATGACCGATTGGGTGTAATACTGCAAGTTAACAAAACTGTAATGAAAATTACAGTTTTCTATCCCGGTCCAGATCGATCTCGAACATAGACATTACAGTATAAAATAATTAAAAAAACGGTTGAAATCCACAGATTTTTAGGTAAGAAACAAGATTTGAAAAAAAAATTCTTATAAAAGTGAGGTCACGCTCAATTTGACAGCAAAATCGAAAATCACGAATTCTCAAGAAAGACCGATTTTCTTCACAAAATAAAAATTCGTATAGTTTAAAACTTATTATTTTATGTACTCGAAAAATTTGAGAGAAATCTGTGATAGGAGCAGTGACGACCAATTGATTTTAATATAATTCCCAATATTATACAAAATAATATGAGAAATAAAACCGAAAAAAAATTAATTTCTACTTACTCATCAACAGCGAAGACAGTAGGACGAGCGCCTCTTTTGAGTTAACGTTTTTAGCCATTTCCGAATGAAAAATCTTCTTGCACAAAATGAAGACTACACAACTGCGCATTTTTAATATTGAATTTTACTGTCTTAGAAGATCACCCGAAGAAATTCAGCCATTTTTCTTCCCTGCCTTTAGAAAATCTAAATAAAAAATGGAACAATTTTTCCTCAATAAACAATGCATACAATGAAGAATATATGAAATGGTAAAAATTTCTTACCCAAAATAGGAACGATCCTCGTTCTCTTTGTTTCCGCTCTGCTTCGCGGGCCCACACACTATCCAAAAATGCGAGTCATCGCTCATTTTCGTCGTTTTCGATTCAAACAATTGTACACTTTCATTAAAAAATCAAAAAATAATACACAAGAAACAATATTAACGATGTAAACAAACACACGAAATTGTCAACTTCTGTTATAAACTACACCCCTGGCAAAAGACCGGGAAGAAAGAGGAACGGAAGAAGAACGGAGTTGCGTTCCTCTTGCGTACCCACTCCGTTCTTTGATGAAATTCTTCTAAATTTCACCCTAGAATGTCTTATTTTCGATTATGAACCTAAACAAATGTCTTTTTTTCAATTATTACCTGGTTGATAATTGCATTTTCACATATAATAATTCAAAAAGTCCAAAAATAAAATATGTCGTTACATGAAAACTGTCACACATGAAGTCGGTAGTGTAGATTACCTATGATTACGTAGAAATTCGCATGAGAGCGTGCGCCACCTAGAAGAACATTTCAGGACTTTTATGAGCAGCTGCTGCTCTTGCTCTCACAGCTCTGACAGCTGACCAGTTCTGACACGCCTCGAAGTGTTTGACGTATTTGTGTTTTTTTTTTCGATTTTGAAGCAAGGTTATTAAAGTTGTTTTGAGTGTTATTCATTGAGTTTCGCGGCTCATGCATCAATATTAGTGGGATTGCCGATTTTTCCAAGGGTAAGTGAGCGATATTGATAAGCATCGATGCATTATTTCGCACAGTTTATTTCATGCCTCGTACGTACACATCAGTGTTGAAAAAAACTTGTTGATGTGATTTGGTGAAAATCGGGTATAACTATAATATGATAATACAAATGAACATAAATAATAATACAAATGAAGTATGGTGGAAATCTGCTATAATTTGGTATAAATTATAGGAAGTGCCTATTTATACTCACGTTTAACGTATATGTACGTGTACACGTTAGGGGTCGTACATATACTGCGTGACGCGAAATACAAGATTTTTTGACTCTCCTCCCCCATCATGACGCGATTCTCTATATTCTCAATAAATTTTAACATGGAGCGTGACGTTTGATCTGCCCCCACCCCCCTTCCCCTAAAAGCATCACACAGCATACGGATGATCCTTACGCGCACACGTTTCGGGCATAGTCACAGAACGTTAAATTTAGCAGCGTGTGCAAGTAAATACGTCTGCACGTTAATTCACAAGCTTGCCAGCAATGTCAACATACATTAAAACATTGATGTCATTGATTATTCCACAAATGACAGCACTTTAATATACATTTCAAATTTTATAATTCTTTTAATGACAATAACACTATTTGCTTAACTCAATTTCTTTTTTTTTAACAACGTTTACAAGATAATATTTGACATTAATTAAACCCTTTATTTTTCACTTAATTTTCTAACGTCAAAAATTGCACATTTCACCTTCTGCACTACATCGGCGCTCCTCGGCGCAACGTTTTTATTCATTAGTAATTTTGAACTGATTATTAAATTCAAAAACGAAAACCGTAATTCGGACGTATGCAGGGTGTCCCAAAAGTCGCATAAAAAAAAATAAATAAACTTCAAAAATCATGGATTCCTTATTTGATTTCGAGTCGAAAAGTCCTTGACCTCTTTTTATAAAACTCAAAATTTAAAAAGTTATCCAAGCCGGAAATTTAAACAGTAATTGCGATCTTACGATAAGCGGAGGTAGACTTAACGAATTAAACTTTTCATAAATGTTCTTTGCCACTTTTCACAGAACTAAAAATCAAAAAAGATAATAGAACATAAGGGTCATTTAACCAAGTATTTGCCACTAAAAAATTTTTTGGGCTGAAACATTTTTTTTCAGTTTTTAATGCATTTTTAATCGATACGTGTTTTCGATTTTTTTAAGTTCCAAAGTAAAAAATTTACAACTTCCGAAAATTTTTTATCAATAGTAAAATATTTCATTCAAAAATGTGATATGTTTACTCGATAATAACACTAGTTTACAGCGAAATGTAGCCACATCAAATTTCAATGGTTCCCTTAGTAAAATGACTCGCTGAATCTGAAAACGCAGTCCAAAAAATTCCCCGTAGGATGGATTTCGCAATATTGCGAAGAAACTGTTTTTCGCATATAGAGAAAAAGTGTCTTCAGTCAATCGCAAATATCTCCGGTTCTACTTGAACGTTTTTGATAATTTTTATATCAAAATGTAGGTAATATAATAACCTATGAATTATTTTCCTGAAGTTTTACCGTCACATTCACGGTTTGGTTGCTATTCCGACATTTGTATATAATTTTTTGTCATTTTTGTTAATTTTTTGAAAAAAATTCAACTTTGAGCGAAAATTAAGCCGAAAAAAAAATTTTTTTTATCACTTCAATGAATAGATGTTGAAGCCCAATCGATGACAAAAAAAAAGAGTGGTCAGTTATCAAAATCAATGGGAAAATAAAGAAGTTATAGGTGTTTTTCCGAAAAAAGGCAAAAAGTCCATTTTTCTCAACTTAATAGCACTGTCAATTTTTATTGATATTAAGTCACAAAAAATGAAAATTTAAAAATGAGTCAAGTCCGATCGTCTTTGTCGCTTGTGCATGTCTTCGCTTTCTCGAATCAAAAACCAGCAATAATCGCCCATCATTGTAAATCGCCCGAATGTAAAAAATGAATTTTGAGAGACATATTCACACCTGTCACCGAAAAAAAGAGAGAAATAATTAGCATAATTTAATAGTATAGAAATGTAAATTTATATTAAAAACATACCTATTTTCTTATAATTCACAAGCAAATCTTGGATGATTTTCTTGTAGTTCCGACTTCTTGAGTTACCCAAAAAGCCATCGACGACAGAACGAAACGAATTCCATGCTTTCGCCTCGTCTCCTGTCAATGTTAAAACAAAATTGGAATCGCTGAGAATTTTTTTTATCTGAGGTCCCACGAATACGCCTTCTTTTATCTCAGCATCAGATAAATTCGGGAACACGGATTTCAAATAATGAAAAGAATGACCGTCTTTTCGCAAAGCTTTGACGACATTCTTGAAGAGTCCAAGTTTAATATGTAATGGTGGAAGTAGAATCTTGTCTTTTTTCACTAGAGGATCGAATTTCACATTTTCCTGATCTATGGTGTAATTGATTCGATTCGGCAAGTCTTTTTTCTCATAGTGTTCATCTCTCGCTCTGCTGTCCCACTTACACAAAAAACAGCAGTATTTTGTGTAGCCTTGCTGCAAACCAGTTACCATGGCAACAACTTTGAGGTCAGCACAAATTTTCCACTCGTGATCTTTGTACTTAATCAAGTCCAGTAACATTGCCATAGATTGATATGATTCTTTCATGTTGACAGCATGGGCTACAGGAAGTGAAGGCTTCATATTTCCTTGATGAATCAAAACTGCTTTTAAGCTTATTTTGCTGCTGTCAATGAACAAACGCCATTCGATTGGATCGTAATTTACACCAAATTCAACAAACAAACCAGTGATATCATGACAATAACAAACATTCTTTTCCCTCGAATAGTATTGGGTAAATCGTATATGCCGATCTCTATAGTACGTCACTTTCACGCCCGAATCCAGTAAGTTCCGTTCTTGCAAACGTGATGCCAAAATCTCCGAATGATACTTCGTCAGATCTAAGTCTCTTATCAAATCATTAAGAGCGAATTGTGTAAAAGGCTTTGAAACTTTCATCTTTCATAGGCTCTGTGTCAGTCGAATTGGATTCACTTTCTTCTGATGATGGTGTGTCGATTTTTCTTCTCTTCTTAGGGCTTACTGGATACGGAACGTCAGTGGAATGCGGAACTGGTTTTGTTAACGATGGTACATGCGGATATACAATTTTGCGATGACGTCCGTGTTGTTTTATGTTACATGAGCAGAAGTAACAGTCAACCTCGTGATTCGTTGGCTGTCGCCAAATTGCAGGCACATCGAATGACAAGTAGCGACTACGAAAAAGAAATCATATGAACGTGGTAGTATATTAAAGGGTTAAAATCAGAAACAGAATAGATGAATATATATTTATACGTACTTGTCACCTGCCATCCACAAAACCAAATTTGTTCTGCATGTGTTGCACATAGAACTCGGTGTCCATGCTTTATCAATATTTTCAGGTGAAACTTTGAAATACAAACTGTACGCATTTTGTAATGCATCCGTGAAATTCCGTGGTTTCGCGAAAATATATTCTGCACAAGCATAGCAGAACTTATTCGGATCATTTTTGCACTTGAATCTACGTTTCTGGACACTCATCCTTCAAATTTCGATTTAATTTTCTGTGCCTAAGGTACCTTTCTGGGTCAAGCCAGCGCACCAATCAGAGCGCAGTAGGTTTTCCCGCGGGTTTTCCCCGGATCAACCAAGCGCACAAATCATAGTGCACCGCGGGCTCCGCCACGGAGCGAGCCAGCGCACCAATCAGGGTGCACCGTGGGTCTACTTGACCTACGTGTAACACGCTTATGATGATAACCATTGTGCACTTTTGATAATATTTTCAAAAGTGCACTTTTGATCAATTTTAAAGTGTCCTTTCGATTATTATGTGCTTTTGATACGCAGCCATTTTTAAAATGATATTTTATTTGATAAATAATAAATACGTAAATGTAATTAAAAATTCATATGTACTATCAAGGTATTTTCATCGTTTTGAACGAGTAGATCCCCAGAAATAGTCTCTTACTAATACAATTTTAAACTATATTATATGAATTACTTTCTCATAAAATTTTATAGGAAACCAGGAACAGTAAATTACGAATCTAAGGAAAATGGACTTTTTACCTTTTTTCAGAAAAACACCTATAACTTCTATATTTTCCCATTGATTTTGATAACTGACCACTCTTTTTTTTTGTCATCGATTGAGCTTCAACATCCATTCATTGAAGTGATAAAAAAAATTTTTTTCTCGGCTTAATTTTCGCTCAAAGTTGAATTTTTTTCAAAAAATTAACAAAAATGACAAAAAATTATATACAAATGTCGGAATAGCAACCAAACCGTGAATGTGACGGTAAAACTTCAGGAAAATAATTCATAGGTTATTATATTACCTACATTTTGATATAAAAATTATCAAAAACGTTCAAGTAGAACCGGAGATATTTGCGATTGACTGAAGACACTTTTTCTCTATATGCGAAAAACAGTTTCTTCGCAATACCGCGAAATCCGTCCTACGGGGAATTTTTTGGACTGCGTTTTCGGACTCAGCGAGTCATTTTACTACGGAAACCATTGAAACATGTAGAGGATACAAAAATTTTTCAAAATTTGTAAACTAGTGTAATGAATGTATAAGTTTTATGTATTAATGTAGAAACAGTCATAATTGTTTTTATTTATGCAAGTAACCCCTAGTTTCTTAAACAAATAGAATTATAACAAAAGCGATATAGTAAAAATCAAAAATTTTTGGCGTTAATTTTGCATCATACTCTTACGAATATATATATGCAAAATTTCAGAGAGGTAGGTTGAATATTTTTTTTTTAATATAAATGACATCTTGGAATCGCGTCGACTTGAAGCACCGCGTCATGCGTCAAGCGCCGTGCGTTCATTACGAGTTTACCAAAATAAATAAATAAGAAATCTAATTGGTTGGAAATTGTGACCCGAGTATCATTTTTGATTTTGAGTTTCGTGAAAAGTGGCATGGACTTGTCGACTCGGAAAAATATGAAAAAAATCTGGAAAAAGTTTAGTTTGAAGGTTCCCAAAGCGTATGAAAAATTCCATACCGAACATAGGTCGTAAACTTTTAATACTTTGATGGAAAATTACCAAATTTCATGTAACATCGATTGAAAAATTATGACTCCACATGAAAATGCAAAAAAAAGGGTTTTTCAATTCAAAATATTTTGGAATGAATTTCAATTTCGAAAAAAATTTTGGCCGAACAATTTCTGTAAACAATTATATTCAAATTAGTTAATTATAATGGAAAATTCAATTCGATTAAAAATGAATTACATGATTTAGTTACCAAACTATGTGCATATATTTTTTTATAAATAATTTAAATAAATTGTAACATGCCTATCCCGGTAACAACATGCTCGTAATTTTTCGACGATAAAAGCACCTGTGTCTCCAGTAGCGGATTTACGTTAACTGCCGCTCTGGGCAAACAAAATTTCTTCCTGCAAGTGTGATAATGTATCACTTATTTTTCATACAGGTTTTGGGATTATTATATGGACTGATGAGAATGAGAAGCAAGGGCAAGCGAAGAAAAATTTTGTGAAATCGGTTTAATTGAACAAAATTTTTTGAAGAAAGGTCAGCACGAGACCTTAGAACAGCGAACATCGTTCCCCCTCCTAAAACACGTGCCGAGTCCTGAAGAGTGTTCCAAAGCAAATCGAAAACTTAACAAAAAACAGTGAAAACTGTTAATTGGCTCCGAAACATTGTTTACGTGAAAGAGTTTTTTTATTTTTTATTTTAAAAGTTTGAAAGTGTCAATCTAAATCTGCCACTGCGTCTCCGTACAATTGAAGTGCGACGTTGCCAGCCTTCATTTACTGGAAACCGTCCACTCCGATTAATTATTATGAAGAAAATTACCATTCGACGGAATGAGAATATCCGAGGTAAAATTTTGTTGATAATTCACGTACACTGTAGTAGTTCATTGAGAGTAAAATATTATAAATATATTTATTTGAAGAAAACTAGTCACAATAATCAGTCTGTTTTCCGATACCGTTCAAGCTAACTATTTTAACTTACTTGCATTTGTAACACTTATCAATATTGAAGGACCAGTAAGAGAAAAGAGGCAGATAAATCCGCCACGAAAACTAACTTTATCGGCAAAGCGAAAGACAACGCGCCAAGCTGTTGATGATGAAAAAGCAGAAGCTAAACAAAAAAAGGCAAGTGAAAACAATTCTCATATATCACGTCATTAGAGTCACTAGATTAATATTAAGGATGTTACAGAAATTAGCTGCAGAAGCTGGCGACCGTGAACAACGCGATGACGATCTAAAGTTACTTGCGGAAATCGAGGGTTTCGACAATTAGGAAAATGTAAATACGTTTGTCTATATTGTATGTAAACTTTACTGTATAATACTATCACTCTTGGTTGATTAAAATTTCACAAAACTTTTGCACGTATATAGGTTTCTTGTGAGGAGCAAGCTAGAAGTTCAAGTCCACTGCATTTCAACGACGAAATTGACGCGACAATACCACAGCACATCTCTGAAGTGAGTCAAATACATTTGCTATTTATTCATTCAAATTTTTTCTATAACTAGTTGTTTACATATTGCGTCATGACGTTTCTGTCCAAATTTTTTTGACTAAATTTTATAAAAAACTTACATATCAATGGATAATTTTTTTGCAAGTTCATGCTGACTTTTCCTCAGCTTCTTTATATGCATGAATTGAAATTCTTTAAATATAGATGCAGCTACTCTTTAATATCCGAGACTCAGTAGTTTTATTTTCGTATCACAATATATGTCGCGAAATTTTAACATCTCTTCACATTGAACAAAATCTTTCATTCAGCATAAGAAATCATTAGATTACGTATAAAAAACAAGAGAATTCTCGAAAAAGAATGACATAATTAGTTTTTTGAAATCCCCCCCCCCCTCACTCCCGTGTAATAAAAAAAATCAAATATTCCACCCCATCCCCCCGTCATTATTGACGCAGTATACGGACGGCCACTTATAATGAATAATAATGCTAAGAAGTCTAAAGCTTTAAGTCTTGTTCGATCGATAGATTTTTCCTGTATTATTAATTGGACACATGATTCCTTATAAATAGAGTCTCGATGCCCCTTCCGTCGAGTCAGAAGTCATCGCTGGATTGAAGACTCAAATACTTCAACTGACCAATCAATATTCAGAACTGCAGGAGGTCATGCGCGAAAAAGATTTGCGAATCGTTTTGTTGAGCGAACAACTGAAGTTGGCACAAGATATGAAGCAGTCATTGCTTGATATTAATAACAAGATTGAAAATCATTCACAGGCGTCAAAAGAGATACTCAAATCCCCACTGAACACTGTAATATCTCCCACGGCTAGCGTGCAGTGTTCGCAACCAGTGAACTCTAAAGTCAGTACAATTGTAACGTCAGTTATATTTTCGATAGTTATTGAATTTTCAATCTTTGAACTCTCGTGATTTTGTCGTTCCAGTTGGTTGAGGTTGAAAAAAAACTGGGCTTTTTTTGAAAGTTCAAAATTACGAAAAAGCGCGAGATACAAAAAATATGTCTGTTCGGGTAAGAGAAATCATACGTGGCACATGGGAAGAAGATATCCGGAAAAAATTCTATTTCCGAAAACCAGACAATGTCCCGACAGAGAATTTTATAGAGTTCAAAGATAGCGATATTCTCAAAGTTTTGCGTAAGTACACTTTCATCGAGAAGGTCAATTTTGAGTGGCGTGAACTACAATGATATTAATTTATTCATTGTAGGATTAGCGCGAATATTCCAGAAATTGGAACGAAATGGCAAAAGTCTCGCCATAGAAATGAAGGGTAAAGGGGAATTGACGGCAGCTTATGTGAGACAAGTTGTTAGTTCCTTTTTACGAAAAGAGCGTTTCACAGACATTTCTAGCAAAATAGGTAATGCACGAAATTCCGAGTCAGCAATTATCAGACAAGGAGGACGATGGAATCGAAGCCGAAAGCATAGATGACAACGCTACTGACAACATTACTGACAACGCTACTGACAACGCTACAACTGAGGAAGTATGAGCGTCGAGGAGGAGAATTCTATGTTTCGTCACGTGCAATAGAAAAATCATGTGATAAACTAAATTGTTGTACGTTGTACCAAATAAATATGATTCATTATAAGTCAGTAATATATTTTTTTTCCTTCGTCGATGATTCCTAACTAGCAGTGTTAAATTTTGGACTTTTAGAGTTCTGTCAAGTCTCGAAAGTAAAAACTTTAGAATTTTGCAGTTTTTTCAACAAAAATTGTCTAAGTTTTCTGTATGCTGGTATTTTAGAGTTTTTGATAATGTACAAGAGCTGTTAAATGAAAAAACAGTTGTGATAAAATATTTCATCATGTTTCAATGTACTTACAGTTCTGAAAATTAAACAAGATTTCAAGTATTATAATGTTTGAAACCTGAGTATTTTCTGAATTTCGTGTATATAAAGGTTCTTAAGTACAAAAGTTGTCCAATTTTAGAATGCTCAACGTTTTCGACATTCAAAAATTTCTGTATTTCTTTAACCATGAAGTTGTGAAATCTGACATCTCGTGAGTTTTACAAACCTTGTATGTTTTTTAATCGAATCAAATGACTTTTTCACAAACTATTCTTTACGAACTATTCCTTAAACTCAGGGTATGCCATTTCGAATTTCGATATAATTTGTGATTTTGAAGTTATCAAAATTTTATAATTTCCAAGTGTTCAGCAACGTTTGTAAACTCTAAAGTTTCCAAAAATTTGAAAGAGAACATATTATTTGATTTTGTGTTTCATAATTTTTTATAAATTTCGCAATTTGTGAAGTTTTCATGTATGTAGAAGTTTCAGAGTCTAGAAATTTCGATATTTTCATAATTTCACCTTTGTACTTTTGTAAATATTTGTATAATCAAAAGTATTCCTATTTTCAAGTATCAGGATTTCGAGTTAACCATTTCTTTTGCAAATAATTCGCGTTGCACCCGAATTTTTCAGGATTCCTGGACTTTCAATATTCCGAAACTTCCCGTGATTTCCAAACTTTTAGGGATTCGAAGACTTTTCAAAATTCCTTCCTGATACGATGCCATATTTTCTGACCCGTCCCGACTTAAATGAAATTTTATTTCCCGCACCCTCCCAGCAATTACACAGCTACGCAAAAAACCTCTACTACTTTACCACGTTTTCCATGACACCTATCAGAAGCGTATAAAAACAGATATTTCCAGAGGTGATTTAAGTCTCTTCAAAAACTATTCTTTTCGTTTTTTTTGCTGTAAGGAATAAGGAACAATTTATTCAAAAAATTTTGAGCTTGTTTTCATGCAAGTCATACAACATTATGTTCAAACATTCACTGCAAAACTAGATGCGAGACGGTGATGCTATATGAGGGGGGACCCAAAAGTAACGGGAATTGTGTTACAACTTTTTTATTGACAAATTTTTTCACACACAATTTTTATCACCTTCAAAGTAACCCCCATTGACTGTAATACACTTGTTCAATCTTTTTTTCCAGTGTTCAAAACAGTTCTGAAATTCATTTTTTTCAATGTTTTTTAAACCTTCCAGCGATTTTTGTTTCACCTCTTCTACAGTCCCAAAACGTTTTCCTTTCATGTCCCTTTTGAGTCTAGGGAACAAAAAAAAGTCACAGGGGGCAAGGTCCGGTGAATAGGGGGGGTGAACAATCGGTGTCATGCCGTTTTTGGTCAAAAATTTCTTCACGGACAGCGCTGTGTGGGCAGGTGCATTGTCGTGGTGGAAGAACTAATCTCCTGTGCGCCAAAGATCCGCTCTTTTCTTCCGGATGTTCTCCCTCAACCTTTTCAAAACCTCCAAGTAGAAGTGTTGGTTGACCGTTTGGCCTGGAGAAACAAATTCTGCGTGCACAATACCTCTGCAATCGAAGAAACAAATGAGCAATGTCTTGATGTTGGACTTCACTTGGCGTGCCTTTTTTGGACGAGGCGAGAGAGGTGTCTTCCATTGGCTTGATTGCTGCTTTGTTTCGGGGTCGTAGCCATAGCACCATGATTCATCGCCAGTTATAACCTTGAGAAAAAAATCTGGGTCTTCATCCAACTGATTTTGCAGCTCAAGACAGGCCTGAAGTCGACGCTCCTTTTGATCGTCGGAGAGAAGGCGAGGAACAAATTTGGCTGCAATCCTCCTCATGCTCAAATCTTCAATTAAAATCCTCTGAATTGAACTCCATGACAATCCAGACATCTCACAAAGTTGATCGATGGTTCGGCGACGCTCTTCATGAACAAGAGTGTTGATTTTTTCAATGTTTTCGTCCGTTCTTGAAGTCGAGGGGCGCCCAGAACGAGGTTGGTCTTCTGTTGACATCTCTCCATTCTTGAAACGCGAAAACCAGTCGTACACACGCGTTTTACTCAAAGCATTATCCCCATAAGCTGTTTTCAGCATCACAAGGGTTTCCGCGGGTGTCTTTCCTAACGAAAAACAAAATTTTACAGCCACGCGTTGCTCTCCGCACTCAGCCATTTCACGTTTTCGCCGAAACGGAAAAAGTCGTTTCACTAGAAAAATTCTTACGGACGAACGAATGCACTCACAGCAAATGAACTTTGCACACTGACTTGGGAGAGTAGCAGCTTGGAAGAGAACCAGTGGAGAACCCGATCCCCCCTCCGCGGTCCCCCCACCACCTAATTCCCGTTACTTTTGGGTCCCCCCTCGTATAAAAAGTTCTAGTAAAAATGCAATTATGAAAGTCAGTGTAACGAGGCATGAATGTAGACCGTGTTTAAACTAACAGATTTTACATTTAGAGTCTTGTATTAAATATTCACAGTCGGAATCTTCAATTATGGACCATGCAGAGATGTCCGAAGACTCAGAAGGAAGCGGCTCGGACGTTTCTATGGCAGAATCTGTCGACCTTGCAGTTGATGAAGACAATGAGTATGCTGAAGCGCAGATTTCTGATCCCGAGCCTGATATCATGCCAGAAGTGCAAGAAATCGACGCGAATTTGGAAAACATCGATAACGTTGACGAAGTTGAAGACAATGACCATATTGAGGGATGGCAAGACCCTTTGATCAATGGCGAAGTCAATGATATTGATGCTCATTTTGCAAGACTTCCGAATTGGGGGGAGGACAATGGACCTCATCTCGATATCAGTGCCCGAGATCACTTTCTGGTGAATCTGACACAAAATATAGTGTCGAGAGAAACTTACTCATCATTAATGAAGCGTTTGAAATGGCTGTCGACTTCATTAAACGAACCGCGGATTCCCACAAATATGGCGTCATTTTGGAAAACAATAGAATTGAACGAAAACTGTCTCTCGTACACTCACAAATGTGAAGAATGCAAAGATGTGATAAGCGAAACCAAAGAACTCACTAGAGAATGTCGCTGTGGAAAATGTGGCCCGGGAAAAAAATCGCAACCCCTCGCGACTTATATTCGCAATAATCTAAGGTCACAGCTGGAAGAGTTTTTCTGGAAACCAGGCATTTCCAGGGATGTCAGATATCGATTTACTCGTGAGAAAGGGATAGAAATTGGCTATAACGATCTTTTTGACGGAGAGGCATATCGAGAATTGTGTGGCGAAGGCCAATTTTTACACGTTCTGGATCCACAAAATTTAGAAACTGATATTAATTTATCATTCACAATGTGGATTGACCATGTACAGTTGACGAAGTCCTCGACGCTCAAGGCATGCCCCGTACTGTTACGAGTAAACGAGTTGTCGCCGAATGGTCGCAAAAAGAACATTTTGTTAGCTGGAGTCTGGGTTTCTAAAATCAACGCCCCAACCCATTCGCTGCTGGGTCCGGTTGTGCAGGAGCTACTGGATTTGTATGACAACGGCATTGTTTGGAGCCCTTCCCCTGGTGTGCAAGTTGTTACCAAATTCATCACGTTGATATTGTGTGCTGATTGCGAGGACCGATATCCAACCTTGCGAGCCATGAGGCATAACGCTCGCAACGGTTGCACTTTCTGTGAAATCGTTTCCCAAAGGATCAGGGTACAAGGCCCTAATCGCGTATATTCTAAGTGTTTTTATCCAAACGCTGTGGGGCCAGTCAGGACTGATCAATCAATACGGACCAACATGCGCGATGCTACCCGAACCAATCAGACTGTTATGGGTTTCAAAGGAATGTCTGCTCTTTATCGTCTCACAGGTTTCCGTTTTGACAAAGGGCCAATCGTAGAACCTTTTCATAACTTATACGAAGGAGTCATGAAACAATATTTTACAATGATTATGACAAAGAACGACATCGACTGGTTTATCGCTGGATCCAGGACACAAAATTTATTGGTCGTCAACCACCGAATACCGTCCATAAAATTCCCATCTCAAGTTTCACGTCGGATGCAAGATATAAATACATGGAAGATGTGGAAAGCAACTGAGTGGAGGAACTTCCTACTGTTTGGTGCCATTCCGTGTTTTGAGGGAGTCCTAAAATTGAGATTCGTGCGCCATTTACGCTTATTAGCTGAAGCGACTTTCATCCTTAATAGCGACAGATTCACTCTTCAAGATTTGGAAGGTGCAGAAGAACGCCTGAGACAGTTCGTTGACATTTTCCGCAACTTTTTTGGTGACTTACACATGTCCTATAACATCCACCAGTTGCTTCATCTTGGAAGAACCATTCGGAACTGGGGGCCAATATGGGAAAATTCTGGCGCCATCTACGAGGCTTAACATCGGCGCATGCTGGCTTACGTGACATCTCCAACATCGTGCGCACTTCAGATTGTTCGACGATTCCTGTTATCGAAATTCATCGAGGCAGAGGTGAACAACCCTGATGTATCCCAAGTTGCACGTGAACAAATTTGGACATACATTCGAGGTGCTCAATGGGATGTTCCGCCAGATGTTTCAACAGGAAAATTCATGCTCGCTGTGAAACATACAACCGATCAACATGCCAACGCAGAAGAAATTTTGCTCGTGAATCGGATTGATGAAATTAACATCGACGGCAATACAGTCATGCGGCACTTTTCGAAAGCTCTGATAAATGGTGTAGAGTATCGGACTCGACATAATCAAGAGAACCGCAGTTTTTGCAACTACATCATCTACACCAGTGACGGCTTTTACACAGTTCATGACATCGTTTCTTTCAACAATCACGGAGCTACAGTTCAGGGTATCGTCGGCATCGTTCTGAACGCCAGAAACGAGGTTGAAGGTCGTCAAATGGTCAAGCCTTTCTACATGGAAGTTTTTCATCCAACAGATGAAAAAGCCTTCATTCTCCCTGATCGTGTTGTTTCCCCAGGATTCATGGTCACAGGCGCGGTCCAAACGTGGATGACGCGACTTCCGAACTGCTGGGAAACCGATCAGGAGATGAAACCTTTCGCCATTAAAAAATAAGGAGAAATCGAATCACCATGTACTTTTTATGGAATAAAAATGTGTATGCATTTATAAATAAAGATAGATGCTGAATTCCATAATATTTCAGTTTTCAGCAGATTGGCCTATTTTACTTGCTGTATTCTTGTTTACTCCGTAAAAAACATGTATGGTGTGTTTAACAAAATCAACAGCTTTCCTGTAAAAAATTTTCATAACGAAAACGTTAGATGCAATAACAAAAATATGTCCGTCATATCAAAACTTTCGCTTTGTCACTTAATAACAATTATTGGTAAGACTATTAAACATCACCAAAAAGTCAGAAACTTTTAGAACCGTGGAACATCTGTCGACACTGTCGAAAATAGTTGAACAGCTAATAAATATTTAAAATTGGTATAGATAAACATCTCAGTAATACTCTTTTTCAATTTTTAATTTTTTAAGTGATTATTTGCCGTCGTTGGTGCATATATAGTTATTTGGTTATTTGGAAGTATCGATATTTACCGATAACATAAGATTTTCAAAACCGGATTACTTGTCGCTAAATTTTCCTCCATGGTCTCTTACATGAGTCAAGCAGGCATATCGTGCTTCAGTTTATTCGTAACATTAAACTTACTTCATTTTTTTGGATTTCTGGCGATTACATCAACTACATTATGCATTGTCAGCAAAATGAATGACAGCAAGGTTTGTAAGAAAAAAAGTAAGTGGACAAATGAATTTCTGAATTTTTTCTGGTTTAATAATAAAACATTATGTAATACAATACGATAAACATGATATGATATTATATAATTCATTATAATTTCACAAAATACACTTATATATACTAAATTATAATACAATAAAATATTTATATACTGTAAACTCGATAACAGAGTTGTATCATGAAATAAAATATGGTATTGGACATTTCTAAAATACATTAAAGTATAATTAGAAGTAAAAATAATGAAATATGAAAGAGGTTGTACCAAAATCCCCGAACTAAAAAAAAATCTAATATTTCATTTGAGTTTCGAATCAAAAAGTTCTTCATCACATTTTCGAAAATTTAAAATCAAAAGTTATTCAAATTAAATTGAAACAACTAATGCCCTCCCTCGACAAGTGAGAATAAAAACCATAGGGGAATGTCGTCAGGGTTGGGCCACTTCTATATTATGCTCAAGGCATTCCGCGCCATCTATGTCGCAGCGTGTCATTATTACTCTCACTTACAGCAATCTTTTCAGTGCGTTGCTTGTGTCAACAAGTTTTCCCGGATGATTTTGTCCTCAATTATTGTTTTCGTGACATCAGAAAATTTTGTATACCTCTTAGTGAAGGCCGTGAAACTCGAACAAGAAACATGTCAATGTCGAAGTAAGTATATATTTCTATTACGTAGATATCGCTTAATAAGTTATTCAGTGGAAAAGATCAAATTCTAACCTGTTTCTTTGCAACGCATTGCAATATAAAATCGTGCTTGTAGTCAGGGTTGGGCAACCTCTTTTTTTTTATCTGGGAATTCATTCTTTTGCAAATTTTTTTTGGTAAGCTACACATTTTAATGTTTTTTCGTTATAAAAGTAATTTTGTTTCAATGAAAATCAATGAATCGTGCTAAAAAATTTTGAAAGCGAACAATCATTTTGTAAATAAAAATAACTACACCGAAAAAATGACAACATAAAAATATATATATTAGTAGTAAAAAATAAAAATTTTCTTATTTACAATACAGTATTTGCGGTTTTCAGAACTTCTCGTTACAAAAAGACGTCTGATAGAAGCAGCTTTGCCTTGAAAGATGTCGTTCAGGCAATTAGAGCAGTAAAGGAGGAAAAAAAATCTGTGAGAACCGCAGCAGAATAATACAATGTGCCACGAACTACTTTGGGTCGATATATAGAAAAAATTTCGATTGAATACAAAGATTTTTCTACTATCTCCGATGAAAAATTGCAAGAATCCATTAAACGTATTGGAACATACACTGCATGTGCCACGAGTCAAGTAAGTATCAAATCAGAAAATGAAAAAAAATTTCCCAAAAAGAAATAAACAAACTAATTATTGTTTTTTACAGGTCTTTACGAACGAAGAAGAGAAAGCACTCGTCGGATATGCAAAAAAATGCAGTGACCATTACTATGGTCTCAATATTACTGAATTGCGATAGCTCGCCTATCAATTTGCTCAACAAAGAAAAGTGAAATATCCTCCGAGTTGGGTTGACGAAAAAATGGCAGGACGCGATTGGTATTACGGATTTATGTGGCGTCACAATGAACTTACTCTACGCACTCCCGAGCAAACGACCCTGCATCGTGTGAAATCGTTTTCCAAAGAGAATGTGCAGTATTTTTTTCGCAATCTCAATGCAGTTTTGACTGAACATCCTTATCAGGCGGCAGACATATGGAATATGGACGAGACAGGGTTCTCCACAGTGCCGACCAAGATTGGAAAGGTAATTTCTCTCCGAGGAGCAAGAAGAGTGGGGCAAATTTCGGCTCAAGAACGGGGGTCCATGATTACAATGGCTCTAGCAGTGAAATTAGCAGCTGAGGGAAATTCTGTACCACCGTTCTTTTTGTTCGCTAAAAAAAACATGCAATCGACGTTCCTGGAAAATGCATCTCCCGGGGCAGTCGGGTTTGCAAACGGGTCCGGGTGGATGCAGCAAACAGAATTCATTGAATATATGAAGTTTTTCGTCGATAAGTTAAAAGCCTCGAAGCAATCACCGAAATCGTTGCTGTTGGACAATCATTCGTCGCATCTTTCCGTCGACGCATTGGATTTTTCTGCTAACAATGGCGTTACAATACTTTCATTCCCCCTCACTGCAGCCATCGCTTGCAACCCTTGGATGTCTCGGTTTACGGCCCCGTTAAAGCCTACTACAAAACTCAATGTAACGCGTGGCAAAAGAATAACGCCGGCAAAATACTGGAGATCAGACATATACCAGGACTCGTCCGATTTACTTTGGACTTGGCGCTGACACCAAGAAATATAAAAGCTGGATTTCTTGCCACGGGTATTTGCCCTTACAACCCTGATATTTTCGCAGATTCTGATTTCGTTCAAGCTGAGTTCAGCGGGGAAAATGAGCGAGCTGTTCTGGAGGCCGAAGTGACCGAAGGAGATTTACAGCGTCGTATAATAGTTTCGGATAATCTGGAAGCTAGCGCGGACAAGAAAGCGGCTACTTCTAATGACACGCGGCATCAATTAGCGAGTTCCGAGCCTTCGACGTCTACGTCTTCCGAGCGCAGCCTTTCCATGATTTTGACGGCGATCGGGCCCGTACAAGCGGCCGCGCCAGCGAATAAGAAATCCAATCGTGGGCGGCGTGCTATGAAAAGCACAATCCTAACATCGCCCGAAAGCCGTCAAACATTGCGGGAAAATAGAGAAAAGCGGGAATCTGCAAAAAACCCGAAAAAACGCCCTATGTCGAAGACGAAGGAGTCAACCCCCAAGAAACCAGCTACACGAGGTCGTCCACCCAAAGGAGAGAAAAAGCAAATTTCTTCAGATGAGGACGAAGATTTTTGCATCATTTGCCTCGAAAAAATGCCTGGAATTCTTAGCCGCAATAATTCCATTGCATGCATGGAATGCAAGCGCGAAGTTCATTTAAAATGCGCTAAAATAACGAAAAGTTATTTTATCTGCCAGAATTGCGAATCTGATTGAAAATTTTGCAAGATTTCCTGTTTTGTAATGTATTTCAACGAATAAAGAAACACTTGAAAACACTCATTTGCGTAAAAACAATTATTTAGCAACAATTATGCGAATTTTCACAAGTGGCCCAACCCTGACAGCATAGCCCAACCCTGACTACATTTTTTTATTTTTTTATTTGTCGATAACTTTTTTTAATTTTTAACGCGTCGACTTTCGTAACGTAAAACTTTCTTGTTATCGTATTAACTATACATTAAGACAGAGCGCGAAAGAAATTCTAAATTTAAACAAAAGTTATAGATCAAGGTCGAAAAGTGGCCCAACCCTGACGACATTCCCCTAGACCAAACTCTACCTACATTTTATTCATATTTTCCTAAGTCAAAAAATTCTCTGCCACTTTTTAGAAAACTCAAAATCAAAAAGGATATTCGAGTTTTAAAATTGAACAAATTTGATTAGTTAAAACTTCGAACTCAAATATCTTTGTTAATTTGACTTTTGCAAAAAAGGCAAAGGACTTTCCGACCCGAAAATAAAAAAAGAATATTGGATTTCTTCTTGGTCTGGGGATTTAAGTACATCCTGTATGTTATAAAATATTGAACTAGAATGTAGTATAAAATATAAATTATGTATCAAATTTTTTTCTGGCTCCTAATGTTTTGAAAGTTAATTTAAATCAACTAACAATAAGCATATTCCGAAACTGTAAATAATTAAATGTAATGTAATAAAATATAATAAATATAAAATAATATATTACTGCGCAGTATGAGTGTCATGGGTGTCATCACTTGACATAATTAACTTCAATATACTTAATTATAATATAATATATACAATAAAATATTCATATACAGTATAGTCGAAAATAGAGTTCCATGGTGATAGTGACAAAATAAAATTTAATGCAAAAATTTGAATATTATAATTTGATATTAGAATGTAATATATAAAATAATATTACTAAAATAAATTATGTATCAAATTTTTTTATGGTTCCTAATGTTTTAAAAGTTAATTTAAATTAACTAACAATAAGCATATTCCAAAACTGTAAATAATTGAATGTAATGTAATAAAATACAATAAATATATAATAATATATTACTGCGTATCATCGTTTAACATAATAAACTTCAATATACTGAATTATAATATACAGGGTGTACCAAACTCCCCGCGCCAAAAAGAAACCCAATATTCCTTATTGAATTTCGAGTCGAAAAGTCCTTTACCACTTTTCATAGAACTCAAAATTCAAAAAGTTATTCAAACCGAAAATTTAAACAATAAATGCGCTCTCACGACAAGTAGGGGTAGACTTAACAAACTAAACTTTTCCCAAATTTTTTTCATATTTTTCCGAGTCGAAAAGTTCTATGCCACTTTTCACGAAACTCAAAATCAAAAAAGATATTCGGGTTACAAGTTTCAACCAATCAGATTTCTTATTTACTTATGTTCCATTATCTTTTTTGATTTTGAGTTTTGGGAAAAGTGGAAAAGGACTTTTTGACTCGGAAAAATATGAAGAAAATTTAGGAAAAGTTTGGTTTGTGAAGTCTACCCCCACTCATCGTGAAATCGCATTTATTGTTTAAATTTCCGACTTGAATAACTTTTTAAATTTTGAGTTTTATAAAAAGTGGTAAAGGACTTTTCGACTTGTAATTGAGTGAGGAATAATGGGTTTCTTTTTGGCGCGGGGACTTTGGTACACCCTGTATACAATAAAATATTCATGTTCAGTATAGTCGAAAATAGAGTTATATGGTGATGGTGACATAAAATATAGTATTGGAAAATTTGAAAATTAATAATAATATAATTTAATGCAAAAATTTAAATATTATAATTTGATATTAGAATGTAGTAAATAAAATAATATTTCTAAAAAAAATGATAGAAGAAAAGAACCTGTGTTCGAATACCTTCTTGGTGGAACATTTTTTTCTGGTTCGTAATGTTTTCAAAATTTATTAAAATTAACTGAGCATAATCCGCAATTGTAAATAATATAATATGATGTAATAACATACAATAATTATTTTATTCTTTAGTATCATTTAATATCATTTAACTTAATAGACTTTAATGTATTAAATTACAACAATATAAGTATACACTGTGGTTGAAAATAATTATATGATGAAACAAAATATAGTATTGGACAATTGGTAAATAAATAATAATATCAGTGAAAGTAACGATAGTATACTATAAAAAAATATATTATTATAAATAATATAACTAGCACTTATTTTATGATATGCAGTATATTAAAATTAAATTATAATAAAAAATGGAAAAAGGAAATGAACACTAAAAAAAAAAACAATTCAAAAATATTAAACTCGATGGCAATACATTTCTGATAACAAATTCGTTCACATTAAAATTATATCTTGAAAAATTTGTCAAGAATAGAAAATCTGTTTTGATGCGCAATAAAGTCTGCGGTTTCCATATTCACTGGAAACGCATTTCTTGCCTTATTTTTGTACTGGCATCCACATACAGAACACTTTTCTGCCATGTTTCAAAAGTTAGAGAGCATAAGAGGGTAAATACACATTATTATTCATAAACATATCGCGATACATTTGTTGTTGACGTGTGCACGGATTTCAACGGATTTGACAGTTTCAAACGCATCAGCTGTCAGCGAAAAGAGTGGCCTTGGGGACCTACTCAACTGCTGTGCAGTCGGTAATGTAGTAATTTGGAATCTGCATCTTACCTACGGGGGAAACGCAATTGATCCACAAATTATTTTGACATGAAAAATTATTTGTTGTCAAATTTTTGAGTTAAAACTGTTTGTTTATTAAATAAATAACCCAAAAAGTCATTTCCAGGCAAAATTAATGAAATTTTTATTATAACTGCTGAAAAAACAGCAAAGAACGGAAGCGGTACGCAAGAGGAACGCAAGGGGAACGGAGTTGCGTTCCGAGGCTTTTGCCAGGGACGGAAAAAAATTCATGGGATCATGTACTAGAAAGTGCCTCTAAAATTACCATAATTTACTGGAATGGGTGGACAACGTCAATTCACAGTATATATTTCTAAACATATGGTCAAAATCGCTTGTGGGAATCGGGAATATTTACCATGTTTTTACAAACTGTTACCAAATATTTGCTGTTTTACCTACGCGATATCTTCAAAATTACCAAACGAACCTGGGAAATTGGAAAAAAAGGAAAAAGATTCGTCACCCCCCCCCCTCTCCCCACCCCCCTCTTTTCTCTCCTTCCTCCCCCCTGTTATTTCGTCATTGGTGGCCTTGGGATATTTTTGTCAATTTATTCCTGAATGGTTAAAATTTTTTTTCTCGAATCCCGGAGACAGGCGCTCCTCGCAGCAGTGGCGGCCCCAAGTCACTGGCGCTTGACTTTTGCGACTGATTGGCGGCTGGCGATGCAACAACTTCCCTAGGTCCTTTACAAAACGAGAAAGTTTTTGTACTACTTAAAACACCCACGTATCACGTGACTTTTAGCTTGTTAATTTTTCCCAAACATTTGGGAACATATCGTACATTCACAGCAAATGGTAGGCATTTTAATATGAAATGATGCAACATCACTTTTTTTCCCATAAATATGGGACTTATAGCATTTCCTAGTAGCACGAAGGAATAAAGTTTCGTATTACCTATAGTGGGCTCAGGACAAAAATAGAAATTCGATCCTCGTCCTCCTATTCCAGTTTTTTATGGGAATTAGAACCGAAAATTTTTTTCCATGTAATCGGGCTAGTTCGAGCAAAGTTGGATACGTTCGTTTTACCCTGAGGCCCAGCTTCTATGTCTCAACACAAAATTTTCCTCTTCTAGCGGCCCATGTACTATAATGTCTATAATCTCGAAGTAGTAGAGAGGGGGTTCAAGCGCTCTCCCCTCAACTCAACCTAATCCGAAAATAAGTGAGTTTGTTTACTTTCGTGAATATTATTTCGTGAATCGCTGTAAAGAGAAGTCAAAATGGCTAGCATTTCTGAAATGTACAGCGAAGAAGGCATAGAATTGCGAGTTGTTAACGGATTTAAATTTCGAAAAGTCCGTTTTATTACTGATACGGGTGAAACATGTTGGAGATGTATCAACAAACAGTGCAACTCAAAACTTTATACAATCGGGCCGGATTCTACTTGTTCGCGAATTATTGAGAACCATAATCATGAAGCTACTGGCGAAAAAGTGCTAAACAGGCAGGCAATCAATAATGTTGCGAGAAAAACAGTTCACGATAGTAACTTCTATGAGAAGCCTAGAAAAATAATCCGGGCGGAAATCGAGGAGAATCCTGCTGTTCTGGATACTTTTCCCGACACAGATTTTTCATGCATTGAAAGAAACATCCATCACTCAACTAGAACACACATGCCAATATTGCCAAAATCAAGAGATGAAGTGCATGATTTTTTGAACGATTATGAACTATTTTCTGTGAAAAGAGAGAATTTACTGCTGCACAATAATCAATCACGCAATGAAATAATATTTTCGTGCGAAAATAATTTGAAATTCTTGTGTGAAATTGATACCATCATGGCAGATGGTACTTTTGATAAATGTGCGAAATATTTTTTACTACTGTTTAGCATTGTTGGCTACTCTAAAGGCAGATACGTTCCGTTAGTATACTGCTTGTTAAAAGATAAAAAACCAGATTCGTATGCATCAGTGCTATCAACTGTTAAACAGAAATGTTTGGATATTAGCCTTACTTTTTCGCCAAAGAATGTGGTATCGGATTTTGAAGTGGCCATCATCTCTGCTATCTCGCAAATTTTTCCGAGCTCAATTTCGATTGGTTGTCGATTTCATCTTGGTCAAAGTTGGTGAGTCAAAATATGTTTTTTAATATTATTTCGCTTTTTTTAAAAAAACATCGGCACTTGAAAAAATATATTGTTATAGAAATCTTATCATTTTATTTAGTATTTCAAAATTTCGCCTTTTCCACGTCATGAGACTTTTTTTTAACCTCATTTCGACTTTTATCAATATTTCTAGTAAATACAATCATAAATTATATCACTTTTATTCCGATTGAATGAACTCCGAAAACATGTTAATAACTATCTAATACTGATAATTCAATGTCGACCTAATTTTATCTTATCAATTTGTATTAAAAGACGGACGCTCGTGCGCGGAGCAGGCATTAGAGAAATGTAAAATAATCGAGAAACTTGTAATCTGTTCTTTTCAATAAAAATATTATGTAAGACGTTCCCAAAGTCTCGTACTTTAACAATATACTGTATTGACAATCATATGATTTTGATTTTCATAATCGAAACGGATTTTTAGCGAGAAGCGAAATTATTTTGATTAGGTGCGGCTCTTTAGAAACTCAAAATACTGTTTACAATATTATGATCATCTTGAAAAGAATGGGAAAAAAATAAATCTGTATTATGTGCAGGTGGCGAATACAAGGACCAAAATTCAGATGTAAGTAAATGTCTTCGCTATACTTTTGGTTTGAAATTTCTCCTACCACATAAAGTGGGGGATGTTTTTGTGGATTTAATTTCGAAGCAGCCAGAAGATCCATGGCTTACGCAGTTTGCGAATTACTTAGTCGAAAACTACATTTAAGATATGGCTACATTTCCACCAACTCTGTGGGCGGATTTTTATTGCAGCGTTTGGCGAACCAACAACGGTAGCGAAGCTTTTAATTTAAAATTTGCAGCCGAGTGCAATTCCTCCCACCCAAACATTGAAACTTTCGTATTGTTAATAAAGCAAATGCAAACAGATACTTATGGAAAAATAAATGCTGTAAAACAAGAACCACCAAAGAGTCATAGTCGAGATCGCTCTTATTTGGAAGAAAAAATGACACAGTATTCGAAGAATGAAATGGATGATCCATAGTTTGTAAATTGTATATCTCACAAATATAGTCTTTATTTTTTTAACTATATCTTTGTTTTTTAACTCTGTGGCTTCCGGCCATAACCGAGAAGGTCACTTGTGCCATAAGGCTCAGTTTACATGATATTCTAATCAAGTTTTGAACGTTATGGCATGTGTGACTTTCTCGATTATGGAGGGAGGCCACAGAACTATATTCAACGTTTCTTTTTGGCAGGACAACGTCTGTCGGATACAGCTAGTTTTACATATTTTTGTAAACAAAATGTATTTTCCTTATACTTACATTCAAGCGAAATTTTTTCCAACTTTCTGCATCCTTTTAAAATATCAGTCATGACCACATTTGTTGTTGACGATGGAACGCCACAGATTCTCAATGTGATCAAGTTTTTCAACGCTGCAATTTTTTTCATATCTGCCTCAGTCCCTGAGTCGCCGTTTTTTACTTTTATCCGGAGAACACTCAAATTATGCAAAACTAAATTTTGCATGAATTGATTGGTGATTCAGACAGACACATCAAATTTTTCCAAATTAAATATCTCTGGCAGCAGTACCTGTAAAATGAACTTTATGTCTGTCAAAAAGAATTGGTGAAATCATCAATACTGTTTCGGTCTGAATCTTAATGTAATGCAGTCCATTTGACAGATTTTATAAAAGAAGCATGTTAAAAAAAATTGAGCTAATTTTTTCAAGAGCTTATTTTTTTCTTGAAAACATCTTATCGTTTAAAAGTTTGAATTTTCAGAAGGCATAAATTTTTTTCATAATTTAAACGATGCGTCATAGCAATCTTAGTTAAATTTAATACTGAATCAGCATTCAATCTGGACAAGTATAAAATTTTTGGATTATCACATTTTCAGCTGCCACTTTACCAATATTAGTCGATAAACTTACTGAATGAATTTCATCCTCTTGTTCCTCGAGTCAATGAACTGACAAGTTTTTCTGCAACTTGGTTAACCTTTTCAACACCTCTGATAAATGACGATATTCATCTGGCGTCATGCTATCCCAATCATCCACATGGAGAGAAAGTTTTTCCAATTTCTCATTGATTTCAATGAGTTCGAGAAATTTATTTTTACCTGAATGAGCAGACAACAGTTCAAGAAAGTTTGATTTTGGCAATTATTAATTGCACATTTTGAAAATTCTGTAATGTTCCACTTACCGAGTACGCAATCAACTTCATCAGTTATGACGATCCTTTAGCTTAAAACTTTGAATGTTCTGTTTGGTTTCATCGAATCTATAGTTAGTTTTCAAGCGATGTCCACTTTTTTGGAGAATATACAGAAGATCAAGGAAAAGTAGTTGCCTGCTAAGCTTTGTACGAGCTTTACCATCCCTAGCAAAGGTATTGGATCAAATTCGGACCACAGTTGGATCAAGATTTGATCTGATTCTGGTCCAAACGTGATCCACTTTGATCCAGCACGGAAATCTTGCCTTCGAAAAGTTTATATCACATTTATGACTCTCCGGAAGCATTTTTTTACCATGATAAAGTATGTAGGTAGCCAAAAACATTTTTTCGTTACTCTAAAATCACTAATTATTGCGTGAGTAGTAATGCAGGAATCCGAAAGAAGTGATCGACAAATAAGTTCGGGCTATACGAAAAAATCATCAATTACTCTAAAAAAATCATATAACTCTACAAATTAAGGGGTGCAATGATATTCTTTTTTATACAAAATATATATTAAATGTGCAATCATGTGCTAAGAGGTCTGTGGATGATGAAAACGATAACACTGCAAATAGGGAAATATTGAGTAGTATTCAAAGATTAGATCATTCAATCATCATTTGTGTCACCTTCCCCATTAGCCACAGAAGGTTCTATAAACGTTTAAAAAACGTGTTTAGAAAGGTTCTATAAACGATTCAGGAACCTTTTAAACGTTTATGAAACGTTTATGGAACCTTAAAATGTCCACCTATAAACGTTCGTGAAATCATTTCACAAACGTTTGAGAACATTTATAGAACGTTCATGAGAACCTTATTTGAACGATTTCATGCGTTCATGGAACGTATTTATGAAACGTTTATAAAACGTTTCTCGAAGTTTTAAAAACGTTTTACATAACTTTTTGATAACCTTACTTAACGAATTGTACATTTTCTTAAGAAAATTTCTAGAACGTTCTAAATCGTTTCCCAGTGTACAAGAGGGTCTCACTGTGAGCTCGCTATTTCCTCCCTAAATCGAGCTCACCGTGACTCACTTGGGTAAGGCTTTTTTCAAATATGCAACGATTATTAAAAGTATATACTTCGGGTACATTGTTTTTTATGGATAAAATATATGATTGAACGGCTGAGAATAAAACTCGGACGAGTAGTGACACATAGAGACTAAAAACATATAGCTTCGTATCTCTCTGTCTCTTACTCTTCCGAGTTTTATTGTCAGCAGGGGGCAAAAGCTGGCCATAATAAACCGTGTTCTCACGACTGAGCGGTGGCGCCGACTGGATAGATTACCCGGGTAAAGTTGAACTAGCATCTGGCCTCAGTAAGAGCGAGAGAGAAAGGAAGCATTAGGAGAGAAGGAGAGCGATAGAAAATGTCATGGCGCTTCACTGTATTTTGAGGTCTCAGCTTTCGTCCTCTGATTGTCAGCCGTTCAATTGTTTAATTTTATTTCAACAAAATCGATGGAATTAAGAAAATTCCGCCCGATTTCAAAAATCATTGCGAAACGAATTTGCGATCGCGATGATACGAATCATGGTAGAATTAGACAAGGTATGTTCTGACGCAGGTATGGGTATGGTGGGGATTGTCTCTATCTCTTTCGCACGCAGTTAGTCTCTCTTGCTCCATACACCAGCCATATTGACTGTTTACATACATTTTTTTTTACTGTTGACAACCGACAATGTTTATGATCGTTATGAGAGATGATGAAAGAGTAGAGTTAAATTAATCAGAATGTCGGTTTGTAAAGTGAAAGGGTGCAAAAATAATTCCAATAAAAAAGGAATAGAAACGACGAGTTTTCATCGGTTCCCAAAAGATCCATGCATTCGAAAAAAGTGGATTGATGCTACTGGGAGTGCAAGTGTAACCACCAAAGATCGTAAGTTTCAATAACTTTTAATTTTTTTCAATGAAGCACACAGTATAATTAATATTCAAAAATTGGTGACTTTTTTCACTGACTTTTAAAACGATTTTCAGTCTCATGTATCACTTTAACACTTACAAATTTTGTTCTTTAAAACAAGTTCTATTTGTAAATCATTGATGTTTGGTAATTTGTTGAGCGAATATATAATCTCTCGCTAATTTTATACTAATAACACCGTAATTTTTTGCCTGAAACATTTATATAGCTAATAAATACATAAATGTCAAAAAAAGTATAAAAAGTGGTTTAAAAAATTATTACCATACATAATTTGTCTATTATAAATTCAAAATTATGAAATCGGGAACTTCAATTAGTTAATATGAAATATAATTTTTTTTCTGCAGCACGTATTTGCTCAATTCACTTCAGTGAAGATTGTTACAAAGAAGATTGGATAACTAAGACGTACAATGTGCCTTTAAAAAGGTCACTCAAGGAGAATGCAATCCCAACTTTGCATTTATTTGGGGATGAATTGAAGTCTGGGTAAGAATGGAGTGACAATAGATCATATGTTCTATTCCCATTATATGTATGAAAATAATTGTAGTTGTTTAATTTGTTACAATATAATTTTACTTTGTAGATATTCAAGCGGTAAAAGTGAACAACTAATAAATACTAAAATATTAAAAAATGTAAAATAAGAAAATATTATAAAAATTTTTTATTTTTTTTTTAACTAAATTTTAATGTAAAATTGAAGTGTTGTCTCTATGAACTATTGTGAAAAATCCTCAATTTCAAAATTTGCTGTTAACAGTGGCGAAGTGAAACAAAATTATGACACTGCCGTAGTTACTTCTGAAGCAGTTGACGCAGAAGCTGTGAATGTACAAATCGCAACAATGGATTATGATCAATCACCCATGTCAGCAGACACAGGCGAAAAAAACTTCTCAAGATTTCATGGCCATGATATGCCTGAAAGGTTCGTCAATGTGAAACAAAAGAAAAATTATGAATAAAGTTAAATTTACTTTGTGTAATATTGTTAAGTATTGTATAATATTCTCATCATTAATTATGTAAATATATTATTTACAGATTAGAGTCCTGCAGAGAGGAAGCTTTGAGCAAAAGTAAAAATTCTGGGAAAGATAAATTCCGAAGAGTACTGAAAAAACCAATTCAGAAGAAAAAACAAAGAAAGTAAGAACTTCACATTCTAGTACTGTACATTTTCGGTAATATGTAAATTGTTTGCAAGCATTTTTTATAAGCATTTCTGTATTCTTTCTCATTTTTAAAACATTACTATTCAATTTGCATAAAATCACTGAACTATTTTTCAAAGTTTAACTATTTTATAAAGTGCTTTTGAAAAAATGAATTTAATGGGCCTGTGTTTTATAAAATTGTTAAAACATTGTTATGAGACATGGCAAAATTGTTATAATTATCAGAAATCGATAACAAGTATCCCATTTCTTGTAAGGTGAACCTTATAAAATTCTTATGTGAAAAAAATTTCTTACAAAGTGACCTCACACAAACCTTATAAAAAAAATTATTCTTATTAAAAGAAGACACAGTAAGATATAAAGTTTCAAATCTCTTATTAAAATATATTTGAGTTCCTTTTATTTCTCAGACACTGTAAAATTTGTATAAGAAATGTTGCGATCTTATAACTTTTGATAGTGAACATGTAGAATTCATAATAAATAAAAAGTATAAAATTGTTATGAAACCTTTATGCCACTTTCCTAAAACATTGTATTCCTTTAAAATTTCTGTCATAAATTACCTTAAAAAAAATACATCCATTTTTGAACATTTCAGAATAAATGTTATGAAGGTTTTGTACACCTTTTATACAATTTATAAAATAAGGGTTCTTCGAAAAATGTTATATGAAACGACTCTGTAAAATAGTAAAGTGTATAAAAAAATGTAGCCATTTCAATAAAATCTTATTAGGGTTGTAAAGAAATAATAATTACCAGCATTATTTTGGAAACAGATTTGACATCAAATAACAAACAGATTAAAGACTTTCGTTGAAATAAATTTTCGCACATCGATTTTAATCTAATGACCGTTATTTGTTGCAGAACAATCTACATTCAGAGGAATGTGCAACTTCGAACGAAATTGAAATTGGCAAAAATAAAGTACAGTACTCAAATCGAACACATGAAGAAAGAAATGAAGAAGGTAACAGACAAGTTACAGGAAGAGGAGTCTGAAAAAGAAAACCTGAAAAAGTTATTAATAGAAAGTGAGAGGAAGGTTACAAAATGAAAAGATGAAATGACAAAAAGTCTCCCAAAAGATGACATTGTCAATAAGTTGTCTCGAATTTTCACTCCCGGTCAAATAAAATTGATTTTGAATCCAAATATGAAACACATCAAATGGAGTAAGGAGGACATGTCAGCTGCAATGTCAGCACGATCTTATGGGACTGCAAGCTATGAATATTGGAGATGTGCACGAAACGTCCCAATGCCTGCACCGTCAAACATGAGAAAGAAATCCGCATCCATGACTTTTGAGCCAGGGATTCTTACGTCCGTTTTAAATCACATGGCATTAAAAAGAGAAACATTGGGATTCCGTGTGAAACAGTATGTGTGGCATCATTTGACGAAGTATATATTCCTCAACAAATGGACATCGACAAGAAAATTGAGCAAGTGGTAAGTGTTTTTTCTTCGAAAAAATATGGAACTGTCAATGTAATTGTTGGCATTTTTGTATTGATTTTTGAAAACTCAATTTCAGATTGGCCCTCACAAAACCACCCAAGTTTCCATGTTACGAGGACTTTTCGCTCATTGGAAGCAACTTGTGTACTACGAGTACGACACTCCGATGACGAAAGAGAAACTTCTAAATATCATTGAAGAAGCTTACAACCACGGTTTCACTGTCGTCCCCACATTTTGTGACCTAGGGTCTTCCAACCGAAAATTACTTTCATCGCTCAACATCGGGATAGAGCCTCATCAACAACGGTTTTTCACGCACCCTAAAGACCCTACTTGTAAAGTTTTCGTACGCTGTGACGATCCCCACATGCTGAAGCTCATTCGAAATCATTGGATAGACACTGGGTTCGAATACAATGGAATCCAAATTACAACGAAGAGTGTTTCGATTCTGGCAACTTTACAGACTCAATCTGATTTAAAGATAGTTCCCGGACTGATTGCAAAAATGTTGAGCGTCGTTGGTAGTGAAAGGCAAAAAGTGAAATGGGCTGCCAAACTGCTGTCCAGGAACTGCTGTCTAAGTGGCACACGCCATAAGATACCTTGGCTCATTGGGACTTTTGTCTGAAGATCCTTTTTGGAGAGAAACAGCTGATTTTGTCGAGGTTGTGAATGATTGGTTTGATGTATCAAATTCAAGCCACAAATATGGTTCTCACCAAGGAATTCACGCATACGGAATCAACCTTCAAAAGCAAAACGAGGTACTTGACAAGATGACTACAATGATGAACAACATACGCATTATTTCGTCGTCAAAAAGAAAATTACAGCGAGCCCCTTTTCAAAATGGTATTATTTTGAACAACATGGCTCTCAAGGAACTGCTTCCTTATTTGAATTCAAAATACAATGATGAACTCGGGTTAGGAATAGAATAATTTTGACAAGGAAACTGAATCAGGACATAATAGAGCAAGTATTTTCAACTTTTCGAGCTATGGGGCGATGTGATGACCAGCCATCGGCTTTGAGTATGAAATAGAGAATCAGAAATTACTTACTCGGAAGACATGCATCAACGATTTTAGCAGCCAACACAAAAGAAGTTTGCAGCAGCAATGAAAATGGGCAGGAGGACTTGATGCTGTCTCACGACTTGCTGCTACAGTCTGATCAGGACACTTCAAGAGACAAACACGAGACAGGCGACTTTGATTTAAATGGACCAATCAGCGATGCCGATGGAAACGAACTATCACACCACTGCATTTTTCAGAATGTCATAATTCATGAAGATGGCGATAATTTGTCTGACAAAGTAATTTCTTTGTAATTAATTTTGTATTTCATTTTCCTCTCAATATTTCTGGTAACGTTGCTGAATTGCTACTAAATTTGATACATTTCTTATGTTTCCTTTCGTGGATAGATTTTCATTAGTGTTGCACAAGCTAGATAAATTTTAATTAATAATCCATACGTTAATCACAAATTTTTAACTATCAAATTTCAGGACAGCAGCAGATTAAGTCTCACGGACTTCAATGCCCCTGAAGAAAAAGATTTACTTTCTGCCTTTGAAAAAACAGTGGCAGAAGAAAATATTTTTCAGGAGGCACTCAAATTTGTTTGCGGATACGTCGCATACAGATTTCAGAAGAAGTACCCTGAGTTGCAAGCTCAAGGCATTGTTAATTCAAATGGTGAACAGGGCAACGAAAGCTGCGATTGGATTTCCATGATCTCAAGAGGGAAACTGATGAAGCCTTCAATTGAACTGATCACTGTTGGGAAAACAATGGCCCAAGAATTCGTAATCATGCATGGGAATGATTTTGATAGGAATCCCGGAATTTTTCAAAGATTGAAGTCGCGGACACTTGCCGCAATCGAAAAGAATTATGACACCCTGAAAATTCCAGATGAAGTGGTTCTTTGTATGGCTAGGTGTTTCACCTGGTTCCGATTACGAGGACTTAATGAAAACATCAAAAAAGAGTCATACATCAGAAAATCTAACAAAAAACTGAAAAAAGTTAGCCACAAAAAAGTTATTAATGTATGAAAACTGTAAATAAGCCACAAAAATGTTTTAAATAACAATAACGCTTCGAACATCAATTGCTTTTTTTATTTGGTTCTTTTCTGTAAATTTCTCACTAAGAAAACTATGTATTTAACCGCTTACAAACGTGTGTAGGTATGAGGAAATAAATATTTTTCTAAAGATGCGCAATGTTTCAGTTAATTAAGAATACAACTTAATAAATGTTAATAAAGAAAAAAAATATGTGATTTCAAAATTTTCATAACCTCATAATGAAATGACATGTGTATAAACATTAGGCAAGGTTTTGCATTCGTAGTATGTGTAAAAAAGGAATATAGGTATATATTGTAATAAAACATTATTCTTATAATCAGAAAGTTTGGAATAAGATTATTTGTACATTTTCATTGCCGCAAAATTAAAAAAAACGGATGATTTTACATCACAGTAACAATTTATTTTTTAAAATTTTCCAAATAAGAAATAAAATAAAAGTTCTTACAGCGTTTTAAAAAATGTGGAAAATATTAAGTAGTTAAGCTAAGAGAGTTCTGCCCCCCACTTCTCCTCCCATCACGTGACCCCCCCTCCCCTCCCCGGCCCCGCCCACTCCCCTCCCCTCGGGGTTTTCCCGCGTTATTCCGGAATTTTCCGGATTTTCCCGCGTTTTTCCGGGGTTTTCCGCGAATTTCCTAGATTTTTCCCTGAATTTACCGCAGTTTTCCCAGATTTTTTTGGAATCTTTGCGATTTCTCGCTAATTTCATGCGAGTTTTCTCAAAATTTCCTGGAATTTTCCACGAATTTTCCGCGATTTCAACAGTTTTCCAATCCTTTATCGCAGTTTTCTAACCCTTTTCTGTTGGTTTTTGCAAACTTTTTCTACCCCTTATCGCGGATTTCCTCCCTTCAAAACAAGATGGTGGACAGAATAAATTGAAAACAAAATGGCGGTTTGCTAGGCATGATGGCAAACAGAATAAATTAAAACGAAAATGGCGGACTTATGAAGATTGAAATACTTACCTTTGATGTATTTTTCCCCAGAGTCGGAACGTTGATAGCACTTGCACGCACACTCACACACGCATACACATACCTATGCAAATTAATACACAGAAATTTTACATTTTACAAAGGGCCCCACCCCGCCCTTTGTTGTGGAGCACAACCAGCTAATTGCTCCTCCATTTTTATTGTTCAGTTTTTTACAATTGTTTTTACAAAAACTCACAAGCATTGAATTTACCACCAAGGAATCGGAAACTGACTGTTAGCTCTGACTTCACAGCGTCGACAAGTTTTTGAAGCTGATCCGAATCCTCTTGTAATGATTTGCCAAGCCTTGCCGGGAGAAAAATCTCGAATTCCGGATCCAGAGTGATGAGGAATTTCGATCCATACTTGGTTGTAACGGAGCGAATGTTGGTGACGGTGTAACTTTTATTGAGTTCTAACTCGATAATTTTACGCGATGGCAGAAAATTCTCTACACAAGCTATTTTGTTCAGCTTCGAGAAGTCCATGTTGCTTGATAAATATTTTTCTTAAGACTGACGCTCTACCGCTCGCGCATCCGTATTTCAAGGATTATTTGACCTTGAAAATCTATTGCGTAGTTTCGAAAGTGATGACGTCACCTCGACAAGTTTAAACAAGTCGCCGGAAACGATTACATCATCACATTACTAAGCGATGACATTATCATCTATTCATTTAACCTCCTGAACGAGTCGGTTGAATCAGAATTATCGCGACAGCGTAGCGCGACATCGGCGCGGTTCCGAACATTGTCGAACATTGCTGAACATTCCCGAGCGTACCCTAACATTGCCGAACATTCCCGAATGTTGTCGAGCGTACCCGAAAATTTCCGAGTGTTACCGAACTCTGCGTGATCGCAGCCCCACCACCTATAAGTACGGCGTTCTCGAACAGGAGCTTAAGTTTTCTCGCGAACGTCATCATGGCTATTAACGCAGCAAAACAAGTTCTCCGTCGCCAACAACAATTGTTGTCGACTCGTCCGATCGATCCGCTCGAGGCAACATCCTTGATCGAGGATGCCGTCGCGTCGATCGCGGAAGTGAAAAACATTGCGTCGCATATCGCGAAATCGCGTAAACGACAAACAGTGAAATTACAGTGTACGCAAATCATTTTACAACTGAAAAGCTACAATAGCTTAATAAGTGACGAACTTGTACTCGGTGGTGATCTTGGTGCGCGAAATCCAGTGCGCATTAAGTGGGAGAACGTCGATTCCGCTTTCTACAATCGTCTCCAAACGGGAACAATCGTGAACCTTCGCCATTTGGATATACAAAATTTCCTCGAAGAAGCCAGGACAGCGTTCATCGTACAGATCCAAGAAGTTCTAAGAAGCCGCAACGCCTTGAAAGTGAACACTTCTCTCGACGCCGAATTCAGCGTAGTCAAGGATGACAAGGAAGTCACGGAGATCAAGGCTTTCTTCACGAAAAATGCTCCCATCTATCAAACAACAGACCTCAACGAGTGGTTCACCGAACATGTACAAACGCAATTACCACGGAGAAACGAAGAATTCCAAGAGCGAGACTCTGGATGGACGTTGCGAAGCATCGTCAGCCTTGCCGTTAATGTGAACGCTTACAACCCCATGCACGGCAGCTCATACGTCGAACTGCCCGAACCAATCAAGAGGAAGCATCCTTGTGTAAATGTCAAAAACTTTGATGACCAGTGCTTTAAGTGGGCGATTCTTTCGGCTGTACATCCTACCGATAGAAGTGTTAAAAATCCAGACCGTCTCTTTTATTACCAAAAATACAACGACGAACTGAACTTCGATGGACTCTCATTCCCGGTTATGCCAAAACAAGTGCCTCTCTTCGAAAGACAAAATGATGTTTCCGTCAATGTGTACGTGCTTCAAAAGAACAAAGGACGCTATGAAGTCGCTCCAATACACATCACAGGACAAAAGAAAATACGTCACGTGAACCTTCTCTTTATACAAAACATATATGTCGAAGAAGACGAAAAGAACGAGAAAGAAGTTGCTGACGATTGCGAGCCTCTGCGTTTCCATTATGTATGGATAAAAGATCTCTCTCGCCTTGTGAGCAAACAACTCTCCAAACGCAATGGACAAATATATATTTGTGACCGCTGTCTTCATTATTTTCTTACCAACGAGAAGTTGACAGCACATGAAGTTGACTGCAGTGAAATGCAGCCTTAAGTGATCAAGCTGCCTGAAGTAAAGAACAGTAAACTGCAGTTCAAAAACTTCAAAAATAGCGAGAGAGTGCCATACATTGTCTACGCAGACTTCAAGTGTTTGCTCAAAAAAGTGGAGGAACAAGCTGGCCGTAACACAAAAATAGTTCAAATTCACGAGGCATGCAGCGTGGGATACTATATCAAATGCAGCTACGACGACGCCCAATCAAAGTATCAAAGTTTCCGTGGACATAATCCCGGAGAATGGTTCGCGAACGAATTGGTGACCCTCGCCCGCGACGTGGAGGATATCTTCAAGAATCCAAAGGTTATGACACCTCTGACTCCGGAACAAGCTGCTACCTTCAAAACAGTAACCAAGTGTCACATATGCAACCAACCGTTTACCTCAAAGGACAAAAAAGTCCGCGACCATTGTCACCTCACTGGGAAGTTTCGTGGAGCTGCTCACAACAGATGCAATTTGCAGTACCGAGATTCACTCACCATTCCGGTAATGTTTCATAATCTCAGCGGATACGATGCTCACCTGATTATCAAGCAAATTGCACAATGCATCGAAGGACGTATACAACTTCTGCCCTTGGCGATGGAGCGCTATATTGCATTCACAAAGTTCATCAAGGACAGTAAAATATCCTTGCGCTTCATTGACTCATTCCGCTTCATGGCGTCATCCTTGGAAAAACTGGCCTCCTACCTTGAAGAAAAAGTCATCGTCCGAAAAAACTTTCTCGGCTACAGCGAGCAGCAACTCGAACTCCTCATAAAGAAAGGAGTGTTCCCTTACGAGTACCTGGACTCATGGGAAAAACTCGATGACAACGAACTTCCGACCAAGGAACATTTCCACAGCAGTCTCACCGATGCAGACATTTCAGATGCAGACTATGAACATGCGCAGGCTGTGTGGCACGATTTCGACATAACATCACTGGGGCAGTACTCTGACATCTACCTCAAAACCGACGTTCTCCTACTGGCCGATGTCTTCGAGAACTTCCGAGAGGAATGTCTTCAGGCGTACAAGCTCGACCCAGCCCATTACTACACAACACCTGGACTCACGTGGGACGCAATGCTCAAGTATACAGGCATCATCTTAGAACTTCGCACCGACATCGACATGATGTTGTTCATCGAGCGCGGCATCCGAGGTGGAATATCTCAGTGTAGTAATAGGTACGCCTTTGCCAACAACCCTTACTATCCCACGAAATATAACCCTGATGATGCCGAAACCTATCTAATGTACTATGACGTGAATAACTTGTACGGATGGGCCATGACGCAGTGCTTGCCTTATGGCGGATTTGAGTGGGTTGAAAATTTTCAACAAGATTTTACGTGGGATGTTGCTGATGATGCCGGAGAAGGTTATGGTAAATCCTAGAAGTGGATCTCGAGTATCCACCGGCAATTCATGATTCACATAATGGCTTGCCGTTTTGCGCAGAGCACAAGACTCCTCCTGGTTAAAAATGTACAAAACTTTTAACTTCCTTGGAATCGAAAACACGTTACGTTATTCATTATAGAAATTTGAGACAAGCACTGCGTCATGGACTGTTTTTACGTTGCATTCATAGAATATTGAAATTTAAGCAATCTCCATGGTTAAAGTCTTACATTGATTTGAATAGTGAATTGCGTAAAAATGTCAAAAATGAATTTGAAAAAAATCTTTATAAATTGATGAACAATGCTGTATACGGCAAAACTTTGGAAGATGTTCGTAAACGACTCGACATCAAACTTGTAACCCACTGGCCTGGTAGATATGGTGCTGAAGCCCTATTTACTATTCCATCTTGTTTTGAAGGGAGGAAATCCGCGATAAGGGGTAGAAAAAGTTTGCAAAAACCAACGGAAAAGGGTTAGAAAACTGCGATAAAGGATTGGAAAACTGTTGAAATCGCGGAAAATTCGTGGAAAATTCCAGGAAATTTTGAGAAAACTCGCATGAAATTAGCGAGAAATCGCAAAGATTCCAAAAAAATCTGGGAAAACTGCGGAAAATTCGTGGAAAATTCAGGGAAAATCTAGGAAATTCGCGGAAAACCTCGGAAAAATGCGGGAAAATCCCGGAATAACGCAGGAAAACCCCGAGGGGAGGGGAGTGGGCGGGGCAAAGGGAGGGGGAGTGGGCGGAGCCGGGGAGGGGGGTCACGTGATGGGAGGAGGAGTGGGGGGGGGGGGGCAGAACTCTCTTAGCTTAACTACTATATTATACTTTTACCAAATATTAATTATCAACAAAGTATATATCTAGAAATCATAATTATTTGTGGATGAATTATGTTCATAAAAACAATCAAGTTTGACTATAAATAACATAATCTATTTATTTGTTGTAGGATTTTATATATTATGTATATTATATAGTATATTACACATTAAATGTGATATATAAGATAATATGTGATACATGCATAATCTATCATGAGTAAATAATAACTTATGTAATACATTTATTCGCGACTATCATTATTGTATAGTATTATATCATGTATGGTCATTGGCAACGTTAGGCGTGTCATGATCGCCTAGTAATTAGGTCGGTGATTCATCGCGGGGCTCGTGAGTCGTGAGTTTGACTGAACGGAATGAGTGAATCGGGTAGAGGGCGGTAGGTGACAGGACTTGAGGAAGTGGAGAGGAGGATAAGCGAACGTGTGTGGAGGGAAGGGACTGATACGGGAGACGTCGTGAGAGCTAGATCGAGAGAGCGAGATTTTACGGGCGCGTGTGCGCGAGAGAATCTGTATCAGTAAAGGTTGTAAATGAAGTGAGAAATATACGATTTTATATTTAAATCTGGGCGTGAGTTTCAATAAAATCCCTGGATTTAACACTTAAAATCGTTTTTACAATGAATAATACAGATGAACGTTCATAGAATCGCGAATTATTGGACATCTACACTTTCTATGCATTTGAACACAGAAGCGGGAACGAACAAACATGGCGTCGCTTGGTGTATGCGCGAACTGAACCAAAACTCGTCCGCTTACAGAACATACCTTGTCTAATTCTACCATGATACGAATTATTATGCGTTATACTTAATGTATCAGCGCTAAACTTATGAAATGAGAAAAAAAAGTAGACTTCCATCTGGTGGCTTGCGCAGTAAATATTGATGTGGCGTCAGATTTTTAAATATGTCGCGCTCAAATTTGAATATTTCGCGCCTTAAATGGTGAATAATTTCAATAATTTTCCGTTTGCAGTGTCCGGCCCATAGAGCCTCCCCTTATGCAGAATTGCAGATTATCCGTGGTTATCCGCGATACACCATACACCGCGATAAGCGCGGGGATAATCAGCTGTTCACAGTAAACAATATATAACGGGTGAGACAGTTGGAAACAGAGTAGCCAAATTGGATGCGGCAAGCCCGTCCAAAGCACGTATACTATACCTATATATATAATATATAAAGGTATAGTATAAGTGCTTTGGCCGGGCTTGCCGCACCCAATTTGGCTACTCTGGTTGGAAATTGGAAACAGAGTCCGAAAACAGTCAATAATAATAAATCGGTTCTGTTATCGGAACCTATATTTGACTGAATTTGCAGCAAATTCCAGCAATTTTACCAGTGAATTTATTTCAAAATGTTGCTGTTAACAATAAGCATAGGATTTTTTGTGATTATTGCTATATCCGCACTTTTTTTCATCTTCAAGATTTTCAGTCGTAAATCTCAGAATCTACCCAAATACAACTTTGAAAGTTGTGATGAACTGCAAGCCAAGCTCGAGTAAGTGTGAAAATCAGTAAAATGTTATGGGGAATTCTTCAAATTAGAAGTAAATGGATAGAATAATGTACAACGTAACTATAGGACAAAAATTCATGTTTACGAGTGTGAAGTTAGTATATATCACACATAAACCGAGGCGAAGCCGAGGTCTATAATCACACGAGTGAGAGTGAATATTAAATTTTCTGTCAGCTACATACGATACATTATGTCACTCGGGCTGAAAACAAGTTTGAAAATTTTAAACTAGACGAAAATCTAAATTTTTCTTTACCAGAGGTACATACTATTTTTATCTTGAAAAATGGTCGGATTATGACCTTCGCAATTCAAGTTTTGACAAAACGGTAAAACTTACAATTAGTGTCACGACTTTTCAATAAAACGACCTAAAAATAGGTATAGTTTATAAAAATATAATTTATCATGAATTGTGTAATATAATTTTATATTTTATACTTTATATAATTACTTTTAATAATATAATATAATTATATATGATGATATATAATTTATAATACATAATTCTTTTTCCAAAATCGACGTATTTTAGTGAAAACTCATAAAAAAATAGAAGCTTGTTTTTTCTTTTTTTTTTTTCAAAAAAAGTCTGCCCTAGAAAATTGATATAATTATAATCATGAATTATAATTATAAAAAATATTTCCAAAAATATTCTCAGAATATACTAAATGTCCCTATCGGGCATCTTCTAATATTCGAAGCATTAGAACTATTGAAATTGCCGGTAAAGTAGAGCATTCACAAAATCTGAATCCTCTGGATGGATATTTTTACGCAGGGGCACGTTCGCTGACGCACTTATATAGATTTTATTTTAAATAATATTGATAATTAATTTTTAGGTTTATATAAATAAATATATATTTATTTATTTATAATAATATGTATCAATTCTGTTACAAAAATGGTGTAGAGTAAAAGAACATCATTTTTCATAATTATGACAATCAAAAGGAATTAATCAATTATATTTACTATGTCAGTGGTTGACTTAAGTTATGATCATAATAACCAAATTATTTTCAATAATATTTCTATCATTAGTTACAATATTGCATATGGAAGAGTAAACGCTGGATATCATTTTTGAAATACTTTACAAAACTTCCCTCATAAGTTTCTTGAAATACACTTTGTAATTTTTATAAGCGATTTTTTGGTATGATGTAGAAAAAAATTATTTGAAATATATCGAGTCATTGAGAATGATAGAAATGTATATTTAATTTTTGGAATAAAATCTATGATATTTACCCAGATAGCACTGTCGTAGACATCATTTCACATTCAATGCTGCATCACGATTGACTGAAATTGCAGCATGAATCGTCAAAGATGCGTCGGCAAAATCCTACGTTTTTGTGTAAATCACAAGTGTGCTTTGTTATGTTGCCAACATAGTAGCATCATCACTGACGAATGAGAATGAGCGCTCGCGAGACGAACGTTTCGACAGAATCATAGCGCATTCAATGCAACATCATAACGCAGCCTTATCAAGTAAAAAATAAAGCATTGATGTCAGCATCGTTTCGCAAATTTGAATGCGAGTTCATGATGCTGCTTTGATGCTGCATTGATTGTGACGTAGTGTGACGAGCGAGATCGGGAACAATACTATAATTATTATTTATTATATTATATTTTTTTCTTGTTAGACTATCCGCCTAGGAATAATTATTCCTTATTCTCGTCGACACAGAAAAGGACCCTCCATAGACAACGGCCTATGGTGACCCTTGTTCGACTTTTCAAGGGAGTCGAGGGAATTGTTTTAAGGGTTAAATAACAACAACTTTAATACAATTAAATTTCATTGTGTGACCTTATTATTATATCTTTAATACATACATGTAAAATTATATTTAAGTACAATAACCTAATCTTGGTCGCGTATCTCTTTCCCTATAGTGCGTAATTCTTCAATCGCTGACTCTGGCAAGTCAGTATCATCATAGCTATTTCCTAGAAAATCGTAGAATTGTTGGTTTGCTATTCCCGCCCCTTTTGGGCCCGAAAGAGTCTTATTTATTTCCCTATTTGCGGGAGTATCGTTGAGAGAATAACGTTGCGAAGTTTTACAATTCTTGCATGAAAATTTTAGTTGTTTTGTAGGAACCACCAAAATTATTCCATATTCTTTAGAAGCCCTTTTCGCTATTAAATCATCAACTTCCTCTAAACTGATATTTTTCCCTGGAGAGCAAGTTTTCAAAACTTGTAGACGATGTAACAAATTGATTATCCCTTTTCTTCTAAAAACAGACCTTTTAGCACTTGGTTTGACCCTATGATGTCTGATTGTACTTTTGATATTCCAAATCAAATTCTCGGCGGTGGGCACTAAGGAGAGAAATTATCGCAAGATTTAAAAGAGAGGAAGAGAGAGAGAGAGATACATATACATTTTAAACACCCTAACCATAAGAATCCTAATTGGCAAACTCGACCATTATAAAATGTAATATAAAGTTATTTGATTTATCTGGGATGGTGGTTATAATTTGAGGTCCTTTCGTCCTTCTGCCATAATCAGTCAAGCTGCGTTCGGAACTTACGCTGCCGGGACAAGGTCTCGACACTTGAATAAATAATGGATGAAAGTACAAAATGGATTTTATCAAATATAACAAGGATGATATGCAGTTTCTTACTTTCAAAAAGTTCACAAAGATTATCCTTCTATCGATGGTTGGGCACCTCAAGCACAGCTTGGGTTTTAATTGGTCCGATCGATATTAGGCAAGGTATATGGCTGTCTAGGCTGTCGTGAGGTCGAGCCTTTGGGCCGGGGAAGTATTCTTTCGCTTTATGGTGTACTACTTTTCGGGGCTTCTCCTAGGAGAAGAAAGCAGTTCGAAAGCTCGAGAACGACTTCGATTCTGCTAAAAAATACGCGGGTTTATATACGATTCGGAAAGGAAATAAACGGACCTTTTTTGGTCCGTTTACATCCGGCTATCGCTAGATAGAAAAAGTGCGAAATCATTATCTATTCGAAAACAGTTTTTATCGTAGAGTCATTATTCTCATGCGCCAATATTATCAAAGTTGAATGATCGAAAGAATCGTCATTCGTAAAATAGCTTTATCAAAATTTAAATAATTGAAGGAAATGTTATTCAAAAAAAAAGAAGGTGATTTCATTTCTCGTGCTGAAAGTTAAGAGATGATACGAAATTGCGCTTAACAAAATTGATTCTCTATTACATTTCATGAACATTAGTTTTCAGCGTCCGCGAAATCATTACGATTCAGATAGCGCCGCGCATTATCATTAATGCAAAAAAAAATGACTCTCTTTTAGAATTTCATGAAACGGATATATTTTTTTTTCAAAGTAAAATTTCAGACGAGGGGAAAAACCCCGCTCGTCACAGTAGTGTTTGGAAGGTCAAGCGCTGGTTCGTGATATTGTATTGATGACGCTTTTACGCACCGACCAGAAGCAACGCCTTGATCGCATGAAAAATGCTCATTCAAAGCACACTCACAAGTCAACCGGTGATTATTCCAAAAAAGTACAAAGATACGTCAGCATAAAGCTACGTTATTGTCTGATTCTTTAGCTAACACACGATTCGACTTAGTTTGTGAAATGAATAACACATCGCAGGTCTGACAATAAAATCCTTGCGATGAGAATACGTAAAGATGTATAAATTATTGATACATCTTGTTGTCGCAAACATGAATGAGCGAAATTCGAGTCAATCAATTGCTATCGGGGTACTTATTGGCTTCAAGCAACACAACTAGGGAAAAGTGTAATAAATTAAAACTTTCGTTTTGTAAAGTATTTTCAAAATGATATCCAGTATTTACTCTTACATATGAAATATTGTAACTAATAATGATTAAAATATTGAAAATAATTTGTTTATTATTATCATAACTAAAGTCAACCACTGATATAGTAATAATAATTGATTAATTTCATTTGATTGTCATTCATATGAAAAATGATGTACTTTTACTCCACACCATTTTTGTAACAGAATTGATACATATTATTATATATTATTATTAATAAATAAATGAATATTTATTTACATGAAACTAATAATTTATGATTAATATTATTTATCCGCAACCGCCATGTTAGGAGCTCGTAACCCCCCTTGAAAAATGAGCGTTCCGTCACCCATTACTGTATGGCGATCAGCTGTGATCACGTTAATAGTTCTGGAAACTGCCGACCAATAACGCACAATACTTTCACCCGTCGCGTTATGGATCCATAACATTACGACACCAAGAACAACCTATCTCGAATGTCTTTTCAAACTTCCTGCGTGAAGAAAGTAACCAATGACAGCAAAACTTATAAGACTCACAAGCACTCACAAAAACTTACGTAGAACAGATGTTTTTGCCAGGGCCAGTTTTTGCGCCATATCAGTAATGGGCGACACAACGCTCATTTGTCAAGGGACATAACAAGCTCCTAAAATGACGATCGTGGATAAAATATGGTACATTACTCGTAATGTAATATACTATAAATATGAAATATACATACGTACGTCAGCGAACGTGCCACTGCGTAAAGATATCCTACCAGAGAATTCACATTTTGTGACTGCTCTACTTTACCCGCAATTTCAATAGTTCTAATACTTCGAGTATTAGAAGATGCCCGATAGGGGTCTAAGTATAGTTTCCCATAAGGCCAGTGTTACAAGGAATATCGTCAGAATATTCTCTGATAATATTTTGGAATATTCTTGACAGTATTTCTATTATATTTCATTTAACATTGGCCTGATGCGATTACTTGGACAACTCCTTGGACATTAGGATATTTCCTAAATAGAAAAAGGAGATGACATCGTGGTGGCGGCCATCTTTTGTACCTCTCTTTTTAATTAAACAGTTAATGAACAAATTCTTTTTAGGCCGTTGAACAGAAAAGTTGCAACTCTACATAAAGTTTTACCAATCTTTTATTAATAAACAATGATTCTGAAAAGCTACAAAAGTGAATCATTATTAGTTAAAGATGATTAAAACCTATGCAAATTTTTGCACAACTTGTGAAAGACTCTAAAAACGAATAATTTTAATATATCTCAGTCATCCTAAGAAATATAAGAAATCTAGCAAATTTCTTAAAAATCATGAAACTATTATATTGGAGACGTTTTGGTAGTTTTATTATGTCTACTCTATTTTAAAATTTCTAAATAATCAGAGTTAAACAGATCCGTTTACTTAGAAATGTATCACATTTCAACAAATGTTGCTGTAATGAGGACGATTTTCCAAATTCTCCAAATGCGTTACTATCCTGAAAACAACAAAAAATAATATAAACTAAGTTATGATGAAAATTTTTAAATTTCAAAATTTTTTCAAGAATATAAAAAGAAATAATATAAAAATATCACGTTAAAAATTACAGAACCTAAATTATTTTTAAACACCGATTTTATGAAATTGCATTACATTATTCTACCCCCCCCCCCCCCCAAAAAAATTAATAAATAAAAAAACTTGGACACAGTTTCTGTGTATAATCTGTACATTTTTGATAATAATAATTTGAGTTATATTATAAACCGAAGTTATTCATTGTACACCCACTCATGTTGTAAATATATATGACTCATTGCATTCTTTTTATACAGGCAAAATGATTTTAATATGTCCAAGATGAGATCTTCTGATTTTCGTCTTGCAACTCCGATTATCCCGGAACACATTAAAATGGCACTGAAAAATGTGGGAAAAAACGAGATTCCTCTTTTTTTAACTGAGCAGCAAAAACAAATTTGGGATATTATAGTAAATCCCCAAAGGAAAACGAAGATCCCAGAAAATTTGTATATTGAATTTATGCGAACATTGCTGTTCCTTGAACAATATGAAGTGGAAGAAGAACTTGCGAAATATAACATGAACACCGTTTCTATTAACCAAGACAAAAAAAAAAACTCAAAAATTTTCAAAGTCAATGTTCCTAAAATTGACAAGGACAACTCTCTTTTGACAACGCAAGATGTTATCGCTGTGAATTACACGCAAGAAAAAACTTGGCTTATTTGTAAAATTTGCAATATCAAAAATGGTTCAGTCGAGTTCACGTACATGACAAAAAAGGAGTAAGAATATTATGATTTTAATATTCTTTTGCTTTTCTGATTCTTCTAAACTGAGGATTTTCCAATATTTAATTCAAGCGCCTTCTGTACAGAATTGTTGTATACGTATTGTTGAAATTCTGGATTTTCATTCCAAGCTTTTTGCAATTTTAGGGTCAATGAATGGGGACTAACCAGGAGTGTTTATGGATGGGTTCCCGAAGAGAAAAAATATAACATTGCATTTATAGTCAAACACCATCCCTTGAAATGTTGTCATGAGGCTCTAGATACGATAGTTGATCATAATTTGAAACGTTTGGTGTTCCCAAGCATTTATTCAAATCCTTACCAAGAACAAGAAATGTAAGCATTCTAAATGTATAAAAATTTTAAATTCAAAGAAAACTATATCTAATAAAAATTCATTTCAAACAAATGAAAAAAAAATTGTGCTATCATTATAATCACAATAAAATAAATAATAAATTTATTGACTGAATAATTTGTATCAAAAACTGTGAAAACAGTTTACTTGCATATACATCAAATTGAACCTTTCAAATTAATTTTTATCCAACAAAAATTTAACTTTTGAATTTCAAAAATAACTCGGTAACTCTCATGCTTCACAAGATCTAAATGTTTGCTTTTTTATAGAATCCGAGAAACAATTTGGTTCAACAAAGATGTAGAAAAAAATGAAAGGCAGAAAACTGCAATTCAATGTATGAGAGCTGGAACAGCAAAACCAGCTCCGTACATTTTGTTTGGGCCACCAGGAACAGGAAAAACTGCCACCCTGGTTGAAATGGTTGTTCAAGTAATATTCAACATCCTTTGATTTTTTTTTATAAATAATAATACTAGCGCTTATTAAAACACTATTCTTTTTTTTTTTTTTTTAAGATTATTACAACTGCTCTGAACAAGAAAATTTTGATTTGTACACCGTCAAATACTGCGGCGGATGAAATTACGAAAAGATTGTTGAAAAAAGGAATTTCTCCAAAAGACTTGTATAGGATGTACAGTCAAAAAATGGATTCGTAAGTTTTAGTACAGATTAATTTTCAAGCATATATGTATATATATATATTTTTACTAAAATGAATCATGAATTTTGACTTTTATTATTGTGTGTATATGCAGCAACAAGATTGACAAAGAGATTTTGCCATGCACAAAGAGTTTCAAGATTGATAATTTTGATGAGTCTGATACCAAGATGAAAGCACTGTATCTGAACAGCCTTTTCGACAAACAAATTATTGTGTCGACACTTGTCACATCCATGAGGTAAAAAAACAATTATTACTTAAATCATTACTTTAAGTAAACAGGGTTTCGAAGTAACGTGTTATTCTAAAACGCTACATTTTGTACTGTCACACTAACGTGACGCGTTATACTTTTCAGAATTTCCAAACCCTGAAAAAAGTTATTGCTTTAGAAATTTCAATAATTCCTTCAACAATAGGAAATATTTGGTTTAAAAACATATTCGTCAGAATTCAAATATAATTGTTTTTTGTTTAATGAAAAAATTTTCCGTTCAAATTTCTAACTAAAACGAAATCAGATGAGATTCTCTTTTGCAATGTAGATTGTTATGGCGTTTGAGTCATATGCGATTCGCATACATCATCATTGACGAAGCAGGTCAAGCTTTGGAACCGGAAACCCTTATTCCATATGGTTTTCAGTGCATTTTGAGAAATTACACACAGATTGTTTTGGCAGGAGATCCAAAACAGTTAGGCCCTGTGCTAAAATCAAAACTTGCAGAGCCTCTTTTAGGTATTTTTCAAGTTTTGTTGATATGCATGTTTAATACATGCAATATTGGATTACAAGTCATTTTTCCGATTCCAATTTTCCGAAATCTATAATTACGATGAAAACTTCCGAAAAAATGTAGAGAAATGCTTGGAAAAAATGATTACACTTTGAAAAGCCTCATATGATATGAATTCAGCTATTTATCGATAAGTAGCGTATAATCTACCATTGGCAATATATAATCTTGCTTTTTTCAATTTAAACTGTATTCGTCTTTTTATTCGAGGGGTTTCGCTCCTCCGGACCCCAACCCCCACCGTCGCGGTCTACCTCTATCCTTGGTTTTTATCGCAATAGTACAAAGTGTTGGAATTAATTCGTAGCGTTTTTTTCAAAAGTTACGTCTTTTACTGTGAAAGTATCATTGCAATGGCATTATTCAAAGTATTTTCCATCGCTATCCATTACATTTTGACGTCTTTCTGGCAAAACACGAATACCTCATCAAAAAAACCCTTAGTTTTCAGATTCGTTGAAAAAATCAATCCAATTTCTGGTCATTTCGTAATTGCCAAACTGCTACTCTGACAAGCCATGCGTCATGGATCGGAACAAATGAAAATCATATGGAGCATTGTCAGGTGAATACTGCGGGCGAAGCAGAATTTCCCATTTTAGCATTTTCAAATAAGTTTTTGCGAGTTTCGAAACATGGTATCTTGCATTACCATGGAGCAAAATTACTTTGTCGTGTCGATCTTTATACTGTGGCCGCCTTTCCTGTTCAAATGCATCAATTGTCGTCTGTTGAGCAGTGATATGGTTTCACCCAATTTGGTTCACCCAAATCATCATCTTTGAACTTTTTCGGCTGTCCGGGGCGTTTCTTGTCTTCCAAGTCAAAATTTCGTTTTTGAACCGCGCAAACCACTTTTAGAAAGTTTGCTCAACCAAAGCATATTCACCGTAAATATCAACTAAAATACGATGACTTTCCACGGCACTTTCCTTCAGGTTGAAGTAATGAAGTAACACTCCCTGATGCTCCCCGCGAAAACGGCACGAACTTCGACACGTTTGATATTGTACAACAAATGCTACGGACACAATAATAAAATGTCATATTGTGGTAAAGATGCGCTCTATCAGTAGCTTTCAGGAGAATATTTACTTTTGTATGTGTAACTATGGATAGTCGAATAACACAATATATTGTAGAACGCTACGTTAATTCCAACACCTTGTACTAGTGGCAAAAGACTAATTTAAAAATTTACAGGCATCAGCTACTACTTCACTGTAACCTAAACTCCGTTTCTCCCTAAAAAAAAAACCTTAATCTTCTCGCCAAAACTCACTTTCGCGTTGACGTTTATGTTGTCATGTAATTAGATTTTACACAAATGAATGTTGTCATAGAAACATTCGAATCTGAAGAGAAATTTGAAAGTATAGAATTTTTAATATCCAGAAATGTGTAGTAAAAAATAATTCGGAAATGGTAGGTGCTTATTATTATGGGCATTCGGAAAAATGGGCGGATACCGCAATATTGTCATTCTAGTTCAAAACCTGTGATTTTGAAATCGATAACTCTTCGAGTTTTTTTCAATTCTAAAAGGAGGATTCACAGTATTGTGAATTTTTTGAGGAAAAGAAGTTTTAAAATACCTCTCCACTACAAATATGTAGAAAATAAATATATCATAGTAACACGTTGTCATTAAATTTTGCATAATCTTAGGTATTTCGATGCTTGAAAGGCTCATGGACGAAGAAATGTACAAGAAAAAAAACGGACAGTACAATCCCAGATACATAACAAAACTCGTCCAGAACTTTCGTAGCCATGAAGCTATTTTGGAAGTGCCAAACAAACTTTTTTACGACAATGATTTGATTGGATGTGGCGGAGAAGAAACCAAAAGTTGCGAAGATTGGAAACATTTGCAAAGAAAAAATGTTCCCATCATTTTTCATGGGGTCGATGGTAGAGAAAAAACAGTCGCTGGAAACCCGAGGTTCGATTTCTCAAATATAAAAAAATCCAGGTTCAAGTAGAGAAATTTCATCTCCAAAAAACGAATTCCGTACCAGCGTCCGCAGATGTAGCACAATTACCCTACAATTTTCTATTACGCCTACTACGGTCGCTAAGAATCATTATCAAATGTTTTAAACTAAAATTTTTTTGAAAACGCCAAATTACAATTGACTAATCATGTTTAAAATTATTATTTGTGGAAAAAAAAGAATAAATATTGAATAATTTAAGGTCTACAGCTACCAACTTCAAAGTTTTCCACCATACGCCCATGTCTGGTCCATGTCACAAATACATCAAAAAAGCTCGTAGTAGAAAATAGGCTAGGGAAATCTGCGAACGCTGTTCCGTACTAGATTTTAGAAACGTTTACCAGGTGTACTCCTAAGTAATTTCCGGTTTTTTCAATGGATGGCGTTCTGTTTTGTACCGCTGTTGGTAACACATACCATATGTCATTTTGTTCAGTCATATCGAGTGCTTGAACTGCGTTGACATTTTCTCGAAAAAATCTTCCAGTAAGTTTTTATTGCGCTTCAAAAATGTCGAATTTTGTACCGAATTTCGAGCATATGCGCCATGCATTGCTTTTCATGTTCAATCAGGGGAAAAAAGTGTCCGAGAGCCACTGTGCGCTTGTGGAAGTTTATGGTGATCGTGCATTAACACTTCGAACATGTGAAACGTGGTTTCGACAGTTCAAAAATGGAGATTTCGACCTGAACGACGCCGCACGCTCCGGCAAGCGAAAATCGTTCGATAACGCCGAATTGCAAGCATTATTAGATGAAGACAACACGCAAACGCAACGACAGCTTGCAGATGCGTTAGGAGTTCAACAGCAAGCAATTTCCAAACGTCTGCGAGCCATGGGAAAAATTCAGAAGTGTGGAAAGTGGGTGCCCCATGAACTGACCGAGAGACAAATGGAGAATCGAAAAGTGACCTGTGAAATGCTGCTTCAACGATACAAAAGAAAGTCTTTCCTGCATCGTATTGTTACTGGTGATGAAAAGTGGATTTTCCTGGGGAACCCTAAGCGCAACAAATCGTGGGTGAGTCCAGGTGAAGCATCGACATCGACGGCACGGCCAAATCGTTACGGTCGGAAGGTCATGCTGTGTGTGTGGTGGGACCAGTCCGGTGTTATATACTTTGAACCGCTGAAACCTGGTGAAACTGTGAATGCCGTTCGCTACAAACAGCAAATGAAAGATTTGAGCCGAGCCATTGTGGAAACCGACCAGAATATCAACAACGACAGAAGAAGGTGATTTTGCTCCACGACAATGCGCCGTCGCATAAGTCGAAAGTCGTTCGTGACACGCTGGAAAGGCTCAAGTGGGAAGTGCTTGATCATGCGGCTTACTCACCAGACCTGGCGCCATCCGACTACCACCTCTTTGCCTCGTTGGGCCATGTCCTTTCTGAGCAGCGCTTCGACTCGTACGAAAATGTACGAAAATGGCTCACCGAGTGGTTCACCTCCAAAGGCAATGATTTTTACTGGCGTGGTATCCACAATTTACCAGAAAGGTGGGAAAAATGTGTAGAAAGCGATGGAAAATACTTTGAATAAAATAAAGGTTACAGTTTTTTTGGAATTATGTGTTTTATTTGCAAAAAAACCGGAAATTAATTAAGAGTACACCTGGTAAATCGTAAAAAATCGCTGATTCAGCGTCTATGGTTTTTAACTTTTGTCCTCCAAAGTTAATAATGAGGAAAAGGATATTTTAATTAAATAAAAAAATTATAATTTTCAGTACATTTAATGATGAAGAACTTGACATCGTGTTTGATTACATCAAGAAACTCGGCCGAGGAAACATTAAATTTTCCGACGATGAAATAGGCATCATAACGCCTTTTAAATTGCAAGAGATCAAAATCAAAAATCAATTACGAAATATGAAGAGGAATGAAATCGCTGTTGGTACTGTTCAAATATTTCAGGGCCAAGAAAAAAAAGTCATAATTTATTCCACTGTGAGATCCATGTTGCTCGAACACGAGGGAAAAGTCCACATTGGATTTTTGGCAAATGATCAAGTACGTTGTGGTACCAGGAAAACACTTTCAAATTTTTGGAATTCAAGTTCTGTGGGGAAATCAATAAATTAAAAAATTGTTGGTTTATCAATTTTCAGAGGTTCAATGTCGCACTCACTCGCGCAAAAGCGCTGTTGATCGTCGTGGGAAATCCTGACATTTTGAAAGTCGATAGAAGTTGGCGAGAATTTTTAACTTTTTGTGAGAGCAAAGGAAATTCTCTGGGAAAAGCTATAAATCTACAAGATTTAACTGAACCGGAAATAGCCAGGTTTTTGAAACGAAGAAAAATTCAGGTTTTCAAAGAAGAGTTCCTGAAAGGAAAAAGTAAAAAGAAGTTTCCTAAAAGTGCAGAACAAAAGTCAGGTTTATCATATTTGCAGTCATTTTTTCGAATCTTTGAGTTCCAAACATGAATTTAAAAACTAATAAACTCATTGTTTATGAAGCATTTACATGAAAAATTTTCTATTGAACTTGATGAAGATGAATTAAAAAATATTTATGATACAGTTCAAATTCAAAAATTTCAAAATTTATCGCCATATGTAATTGTTTGAGAAATGGAAAAATATGTGAACAATCTTTAATATAATATGTTCATCAGATATTCATATCTCCGAAAAGTCAAAACTTTGCAAGTAAAGAAACACAAATAAAAAAAATAGGTGAGGAAAATTGTCTATCCGTCATTCAATTTACGAATGCATTTTTTAAATTTGTAATTTTGAATGCACTTGAACGATTTTTGATAATTTTGTACATTTCAAGACTATTACAAATAATCGGATTTATGAAAATCTTATTAGTCCTGCGATATTGCTTTTTTATAAAAAACACTTTTTCAGACTTTTATAACATACTATTTAAAACCTAAGCATCTTTATATATATTTTTATACTATTCGTATTATGTAGTGTGAACTTGGTTTTTCATGTATTAATGTATGCATAAAGTTTGTATGACAACGTGTTATATGTATAGTAAAAAATTTACAGGTCTGCAAACTGTTTGTAATTATTATCAAATTTTTTTTTATTCAATCGAAACGAGATCGATACTAACTTACGGGGGTCGTCTACGTATCAGCCCTATTTTTTAGCCTGTTTTCCAAAATTTATTACGAAGGAACGGAAAAAGACATCCACAAACTTTTTTATGTTTTTCGTTTGTTTAATCGTAATCTTTAAATAAGCCATGCCATTGAAATAATGTTGCCACATATTCGACTGCAGGACGACCTTGAACGCGCCCTCATCAGAATTTTGATATTAACTTGCTGGCAAGATTTTTGGCTAACTATGGTAAGACATGAGCTTTTCGCAAAATTCCAAAATTTTTCGAAATGGTGGACATTTTACCAAATAAGTGATTGTTTCCCTTCTTTTTTCAATTATTATTTGTTGTAAAAATAATAAAAAACAATATTTTGGCATGAACTCATGTCTAACCTTAGCGATGTTTTCTGAGCAAGTGAGAATCCAAATGATACGCGTAAAAATTTTCTCAAAATCTTGCCACTAAGTTCATAGTTCGTTTACCGTCATGTTTTCGAATAAATTCTTCATAGAGCATATTTATAATGACGTATGGATTATAAATGAGCAAAAAAAAATTGATATTTGGATATCACGTACGTCGACGACCCCCTTAAAACTAGTCTCAGCAGGCTTGCTGTAAGTCATACATACTATTATGAATATTCTTGAACAAAAATGGTGGCACCTCAAACATAACGAAACCTGCCAGATAAGCTTGCTGTCTCACTCGCACCTCGTAGAAAGAGTGCGCGAATGATTTTTCAAGTTATGTATCCCATGTCATTTTACGTCTGCTCTGCGTTGTGACGGTCGCAACCTACCTACATTGTAAAATGCAAAATTATCATTGGCAAGTACTAAATTTCAGGTCCACTTAAAAACATTACTTTTAGGCGAAGTCAAATATTTTTCAGGTTGTTTCGATGGTAAAGTAGTTTTCTAATGGTATCTTTCTTACCCACTATTTGTGACTATTGTAGTATGATTGAATGTTAAAATTATCAAACCCTCTTTAAAACATTGTATCTTAACATTGAAAAAAAAATCCTTGCCTCCAAACGTAGTAAAAAAAATTAATAAATAAAAACAACACCGCCTTTTTTCCGAATTACTTAGTTTTATTAATTTTTTTTTTTTGGGTTGATTAGTTGTACATCTAAATAATTATCGGATATGAGCTTAAATATTTGCTATCTTATAATATCAAAAAGATTGACAAAAAGTGTTGAATCGTCGCGTTTTGAAGACCCACAGCATTTTATTTGTTTATCGTTATTTTTTTTTGTTTCTCCCATTCGTGCTGTATCTTGATCCATGATTGCGTTTTCGCTTTTCGTTTCACTCAATCCGTTCTTTGAGTAACCGGTGGAAATTCCAAATCGTCATCCAAGCGAAATGTATCGCCTTTCGGTGAATTGTCGATCGACGCCATCAGATCGTGGTACTTCTCAGATTCTAAAGAAATTGGCGATTATTATTTAAATTTAAACTCGACTTACGTTTTTTGCTTGAATTCAGAAAATGTATACACATGAAAGTAAAAGTGATTGAATTAAATGAAAAATGAATCATGTAATGTAGGTTAATATGCAAATATACACGGGCAAAAGAAAAAATTTATATAATTTTATTTTCTATAAATTTCCAAGAACACGTGTTTTGCCTCAAAACAATTTTTTAATTAGATTTACATGTAAATAATAAAAAATATTTACGATTAAAAAAGAATCCTGAAATCCCGTTAAACGGCCAAATTTGGAAAATGTGCTGGAATACAAAAATAATGGTGCTCTGAAAGTTCCATGATTATCGCAAAATCAAAAAAACATTTTATTATTATTACCAAATCACTTTATGGAAGCCAATACAATCGAAAATATAAAAATTTAGACCTTTAAATCATGAATCGCCACTTGCTTGGACAACTTTTCGTAGTCCTAATTTTCAAAATTTATGAAAACTGGGAAAACAATGGAATTTTTCGAAAAACAACCCATTAAAGTGTACAGTTTTCTCACGTGCTCATTTCTTAGTTCGCGACAGAAAATTTCCGAAAAGTGTATGTTAGTGTGAGTATGAAAAAGTGAAGAGAAGAATGAAAAGATAGAAAACTTAATAATTTGGGCTTGGAAAATTGAGTTCTCTAATACGCCAATAGGAATTTTTTGAGTTGAACTTTAAAACAGTTGGTGAAAGAATAAATTGCTTGGTTATAAATTATAAGGGCGATGGGCAGGGACGTTGCAAACGGGGGGGGGGCTAAGGGGCGCCTTTATTTTATTATTGCTTAAAAATAAACAAATCTATAAACACACAAAATGTGCGACAGTTAATAAATTTACTCGATAATACTTTTATTCGCCTACAATCTATAGAACTTTATATCCTATAGCATATCATTCTAAAAATGGAGGTAGAACTGATAAAAATATCAACACTCAACTTATATTACATAAATAAGTCTACAATAGAATATTTTTAAAAACTAAACCAACGAAAATTCTTCGAAACGCTTGAAGTCTACGGAAAAATTGCATTCTGAAGAATGGTTCTAAATATTAGGAATCTGTAAAACATTGAAGTTTACAGCATCAAATTTTTAGAATTTACAAAGAAATCCATGGAAATGTTAGAAATTCTGTAGAGTATTAAAGAATACTAGGAAATTTTATAAATGCTGCAAACAATGAAAAATACTAATAATAACATGTATCTTTGAAATACTGGCATTCTATATATATATAACATTATTAATCATTTTCTAAAATGTTGTGATTTGAAAATACATATTAATTGATACATTAAAATAAATACATATTAACTATTTTGATATTTAATTCGCCCCTCCATGTAAAATTTCGTTGCGACGCCCCTGGCGATGGGCGCGCTGCTGAACTAGAACTACGAAAGAAAGACGCATAGAATAGAAATTGGATCAGAGGAAGGGAGATGTGAAGATGACAGCGCGCCTATCATCACCTTAGGGTACTAAAAAGTTTGAAAGATGGAAATTTGGAAAATTTAGAAATAGAATTTGATATTTGTAATTTAGTACATACTTGAGGAATCGAATTTGAGAGTAAGTAAAAACTTAAGGTATTATGAGCACGTAAACAAAAATAAGGGAATGTTTCTGAAAAAATTTTCATTTGTGGATTACACTGAAAAGAATGTGTACACTAAATTACAAGTATTTTGCCTACTTAGTTTTTAGGAAAAAAAATGTCAAAATATGCGTCGATTTACACGTGTTCTTATGGAGCGAATCGTATTTTCTTGCATAATTCAAGAACAAATAAGGGAATTTTTCTAAAACTTTGCCAGACTTTAAATTAAACATTCGAAATCAAGTTTCAATTTAGTAAACGATTTTATACTATTTAGTTTTTCTAAAAAATAGTAAAAAGTATCATTTTCGGATAGCTGTCATTACTGAATTTGACATTCAACAATGTTCAATACTGCCGTACGCAGTTGCTGTTGTGTATGGAGTATATAAATAATAAAACATCGCAATTTCCAGATCAGAAAAATGCGTAATTTCATTTTTTTATAAATATCGATTTTGATAATTGTGATATTTTTGACAGCTTTCACGACTTGAAGCTGTGTTCAGAGTATTTCACTGCTCATAATACCTTAAATTAAATTTTTTACATTATGTAATTCACGGTAATACTAATGTAGTCAGGAATAATATAATTTTAAATGTATAAATCTGAATTCGAAAATCGAAGGTAGGAAATTTTGCTAAATTTGAAGAAATAAAACTTCTCTGATTTAAAATTTCATCGAAACTAAGTAAGCTAAGTTCGTAATATTGATATTTTTAGAAGTTTTTTCCAGAAACTCAATGACTTTTTAGTAACTGTAAATCTGATATAGAAAATTTTAGAACTCGAATTTATTATTGAAGTTTACCGAAATCAAAATTCAACTGATTAGAAATTTCAGAATTTTTCCTTTAGGGTGTTCTGCATTCTACAGCGTGAAGAGTACACGGAAAAATTCTTATAGCGAAAATTCATATGGTAACATTTGCACTATTCCGACATTTATAGGTGCATCATTTTCTAAATAAACATGTCTTCTATTATTTTTCATTATTCATAATTCGCGTTTTACCTAAAAATGTCAGCTGATTGTAAGTTCACTTTTAGAGTTCTACCATACTCATTTTCACAATAAAATTCTTTCTAGTTAGAAATTTGGGATTTGTTAGAAAAAGAAAAGAATAGATATACCAGTACCTGACATCTCGTCTGGTGAACGGCCACGCAACGCACTCGCATAGCTATTTTTGGAGCCTTCGGCAAAAAATGGAAAGAAAGAATATTTCAAATCAGAAGAATCACCAAACCCCCTCCCAACTTCCAAGGGAAAATTCACCAATAAATGGCAATATTTCATGGATTTGATGCAGGGGCCAAAAAAAACAAAGTGCTAGATTTGGTGAGATCTACAAAACATCGTAACATTTCGAAAACATTCAGCTACACGTGAAAAAAGTGCACTTAGACAAGACTAACGTCATTCATTATCAAATTACATTTTTTCTGGATTTCAAGGAACCTCAATTCAAGGTTACAGGGTTGTGAAAAGCGTGAAAAAATTGCTAAAACTAATGCTCGTGACTTTGTTGTAAAAGCACTAATATGCATGTGTGCCTGTGCTTTTTATATTTGGTTATAAATTTTAGAAGATCCTTACAAAAAGTGAAATCATTGTTAGTAAACAAACATATAATTTTTTGAGTTAGAATATCATGTGTGGCCCGGTCTGTAGAAAAGTACTTAACAACCAAATGGACTTAGCCTATCCAACATGCTAAATGAACTAGAAAGTCTGTCGTATCGATTTGGTTGTTAGTTACCTTTGTATATACCGGGTCACATATATTATATAGATATAATATATGCAGTTATTTCATTTATTTGTTATTATTCTATATTATTATATTACATTGATAAGATATCGGAATCCGAGGGATTTGGCATGGCACATTTCATTTATTATAAATTTAAATTTACAATTTATTATTCATATTTCTACATCATTTATTGACAATGTATGTCAATACAGAATATTTGAATATACATTATATTCTTTTGATGGCAGAAGTTCAAGAGGTGCCAAACGCCATTACCAGTAATCAGTAATTTGAATAGTTATTTTTCGATTTCATACATATCCTCGTTCAATTCAAAATAATCAAGCAAGTGGCGACTGTGTTTCAGGGGCATGCCAAAATATCGGCCCCGAAACGTGCCGTCTCGCGGATTTCTAAAATGTTTGCCAAGCAGAAATAAAATTCGTGGATGAAGTCCATGCAATTTTTTAATTACAGTTTATCGAGGGATCAAATTTACCTGCGTTTGGCGTAACTTTCGCCGTTGACACTGTTTCCCCTGTCGCTCCCGAAGAAGAAACCGTGGCTCCATCAACTTCGTCCTGTTTTCCATCTAACCTAAATATACGAAACATGGTTCATGATCATTTTCTCGAATGCAAAATTCTGACAGCATATTCTCCAAAAATCAATTTCTTGACAAACTATGTTACCGACATCATTTCTTACCGCAACTTTTCTGCGTTTCTCGGAAATAAATCAGGCCCGAGATGACTCATAAAAATAATCATTTTTTTATGGACAAAATTGTAGAAATGAATTTCTCGCGTCAAGCAGATCATTATGATATTTTTATTTTCCGAAATTAGACGTATTTTAGCGATTTTTCAATTCACATTTATTATTGTTAACATCTCGAAAAATCGATGCAAACTTTCGAAATCCTTTTGGGGTTTGTTTATTAATGACCTAAGGTTGTCATTTGTTTAAAAACTTCTCGAGCATTTTTTTGTTGTTGAAATGTGTTATCACCGTATGACACTAAATATTTTTAATTTAAAAAAGTTTTTCAATTAGTATAGAGTTTCTGTAGTTTTACGCAATTTCCAGAATCTTCTAAATTTATAAATTTAGCTACATTTTTCTAGATACTCGAATTTTTCTGATTTTTCCTTATTAAATTATTGACAATCGCTACAATTTTCAAACTATTCAAAATGCTACATATTTTTTAGTTTTTATTCTAATCTTCGAAATTCTCCATGGTCTCCATACAGTATGTGAGCATTTATTAATTTTAAAAAAAATTTTAGAACATTGCAGTGTCCATCGTTTTATAATATCTTGTAAAATTTTCAAAAATCTACAAAATTTATATTTTGTATTGTTGAAACCCTAAGAAATTTTTCATGTTACCAGTTATTAAGTGTCTGTACTTTTTCACGGAATTCATAAAATTCTCCACGGTCTTAAACATTTATCATAATCCTCTAAAATGCGAGAAATTTCTTGCAATTCTACAATGATTTAAAATCTTTGAAATAATTGACGTTTTCAACTAGACATAGCATTAAACAATTTCTAGACTCTCATTGACGTTTTCAAATTTATCGACGGTCTCTGAACGAGATAAACAATTTTTATATTTTGTAAAAATCTTGTTAGAAATAAGCAGTAAAATTATAAAATACACAATATAATACATACAATTTTATATTACCATATACAACGTGAAACAGTTGAGAAATTATAAAATAATTAAATTTTGCGGAATTTTCATAATTTTCTACAATTCTTTCTAAAATTGTTCATCACTGCCTGAAGTTGGCTGTTATGTAGAAATAAAATGCGCACGCATCACATAAAAGTGCGAGAATTTCAAATGATATGTTTGGCATGGTTCGACTGTCAGGGGGCGACAAAAAAAAAAAATGCAATGGCATGCCCACCGGGCACGCATGAATTATCTAGTTCATTAAATTAGGCATCAACAATCTCTTAAGTCATACAAAATTTGTTTGTATTATATCAAACTATTAACGATCCTATAAATTGTATGTATTTATCAGTTTCTTATAATTTTTCGAACTTTTTTGTTTCTGTTGCAATTACGAAATTTATCGACGATCTCCGTACGATGGGCGTGCCGTCATACTTACGATTTCAATAAGTATTACAATTTACGTAATTTAACTGAATTTCCTTTCACTGGCGAAATTTACTATCATTTACTGCAACCCTTCTAATTTGTCGAATTTTGTAGAATTATTAATAATCTTTTAAATACTGAACAAACCACGACACTGAATGTACGAGACAACCAGAAACATCTAACTATTGAAGCCTATGTAATCGTTGCTTCTTTGGTTCTTGGTAGAGATTGCATAAAACAACATATCGCGATAAGCGATAAATAATTGTATAAAGAGTAGGTGGGAGACGCTTGGTACCTCCGGGCTTGAAAAAGTATATTCATGTTTGTCGACCGACCTTTGCTGCGCCGAGTAGTTGGTAGAGGCGCTGACGGTCTTAGTGAAAGTCACGTGATTCACTCTTGATTGGACGTTTGACTCACGTGACCTTTTCATTGGTACTGCCAGCGCTCCACGTGAGCGAACTGAGAAACTTTGACTGGTCATGATACCATAGTACACTTTTTTTCCGAGCGTCACCCCCTGATAAAGAGTGAGTGTAGGAGGCCAGGCAATGGTTGTTTGACATCTTTTTGTTATCAAAGTTTGACAGTTTTTTTCGACAAATCAAGAAATGCATTTAAAAAATCAAACTTCTTTAAATTACACTGTGGAAAAAAATTTGGGTTTTGTCAGATCCCAACATTTTTTTTTATGCAACAGGTATAGGTCACTGAAACACGTATGCAAAAGGATTTTGGAATTCATAGTAAAATTTGCCAATTATAAATATGTGAAAGTATGGTAATGCAAAAAACTTATTTTTCATAGTATTCTAAAAATTGAAAAACCAATTTTTTGTCTTTTGATACAGAATTCGAAAATGTTTACGAAATCGCGATCGCATTAAGGGGGGGGGGGGGGGTAAAGAATAACTTTAAAAAAACACACTTTTTTTGCTGCCTTTTTACGGATATATAGTTAAAGCAAATTTATCTAAATCATTTTAAAATTATAATACATCATCTAAAGAACGTTTAGTTAAAAATTTTGTAATAAATATTGGAAAATAACCCAGTGACATAGCATTTCCCAAAAGGTCTTTTGAAAAAAACATTTTGTGCGGGAAACACAGTAGCTCAGTGTAGAATCATCTGAAATTAAAAGTATTGTAAAATTTACTTGAAATAATATATGGGTTAACTCTCCTCTCTCCGTCGATTTTTTCTTTCTATTTTCGAATTTGAAATTTGATAATTTGAAATTGAATTATCGTGTTCACCGCACAACGTCTTTTTTAAAAGACGTTTTGGGAAATGCTCTGTCGCCGGCTAATTTTCCAATATTTTAGCACGAAATTTCAACTAAATGTTCTTCAGATGATGCTTTAAAATTTGAAAAGAGTTTACATTAATTTTTTTCAGCTCTATCTCCATGAAAAATCAACAAAAGAAGTATTTTTTTTTTTCTATGCGCGAATTCCCTCATGAAATTAATTTTTTTCTAGTCGTTTGTCTCGGATTCATTAACTCATGATTTATTTGTCGGAAAATGCTCCCCATGTACTTTTTATTTTTTCTTTCATTCTTTGAGAAGCGTGAAGATTTATTTCCTCTACCATTGTTTGGGTATCTTTTGTCGTCATCTAGTCCACTGGGTCCGAGACGTTTGATACGGATTGAAAGGAAAGAATGAGGAGGAAAAAAATAAATTTTGTCAGGAAATTCGCGCATAAAAATATTTATGCGATCGCGATTTTGTAAAAATTTTGGAATTCTGTGTGAAAAAAGAGAAAAAATCGTTTTTTAATTTTTATAATAGCATGGAAAATGAAGAATCTAGATTTTTTACAATTCAAAGTCTGTAAACATTTTTAATTCGCAAATTCCGCTATGAATTTCGAAATCCTTTTGCACATGTGTTTCGGTGACCAATACCAACATGTTGCATGTAATTTTTACATTGGGATTTTTTTTGTTCCACAGTGTTATGAGTGTTTCCAAAGCAAAAAAATGTTGAATCGGTGGACACTGAAATCGTCATGGCATCTGTCAAAGCAGTGCCAAAAAAAAAAACAAAGACCGCATACTCGGATCCTAATTATTGTCACATAGTATAAAACATACAGAGTAAAGGATAACACAGTTGAATATTTGCAAAATCTAGCATATACTATTGTTCTGTAAATGTATAATGCGACATTGTACGTTATAAAATTTTTGCCGGGATCATAGTCTATCAAGATATTGCATTCGATAAAATGGACAGTAATTCCTGAGAATTCTTCCATTTCTTGTACAAAAAGTTGAAATATTCATACCTGTGTTGTTTCAAGAGAATGCAATCCCCCTCTTCAATTTTATCTAAATTATAAATGTAGAGAAACCCATCTGCACTGGCAACGAGCAGCCTCAAAATGTTTTGTATACTGAAACAGAATTTTCAGAATCTGAATTTAGATAAGGGAAAATTAACTAGGTATTTTAATTGTTAAAAAATCTCACGTTGTAATGGCACAGACGTTTTTCAACCCTTGAAATGGCAGATGTACAGTAGCAAAAGCCCGCCCTTGACTAAATACATCGGTCACTTGGGATGGCAAATAATTTGCCGACGCCGACACAGCCTTCGTCAAATATCCCATCCAGCTCTGACTTTCGTCCGGAGTTGCTTGTGGTCTGGAGAAAAAGACGGAACGTGAAACGAAAAAAATCTATGTAATTGCAGGATTGGAGATCATTATTTTACTCCAATCATCTAGCCATACTTCCAACAAACCATAAAAATTTATTCACATTCCTTCGCACATGCTTCTAACTTTGAAACTTGAAAACTTCCAAGTTACATTTATAGTTACATTTATAGTTATTTATAGCATAGTTATCAAATTGTGTCCCTTGCAAAAATTTCGGAAATGTATTATTTGTCAAATCTAATAATGACAATGTGCGAGACGAAACTTACTGTAGGAAATCGGAAAATTTTTATCAGTTTCCTAAAGTAAATCATTTTGCCTAATTTTGTAGCACAGTGTAATTAAGCTTGAAAATGCTGGGATACGAAATTTTTAGGTGATACAATTTTCGAATGTGAAGTACCAAATACTTGAATTTCGGTACTGGAATCTCCAACTTCTAGAATTCAGCGTGTAAAATTTTCGAATTCTCATGGAAAAGCAACGTACGTCTCTCTTTGTTCTTCCAGCTTGAATATGTGCACGGTTTCCGTATTACTCGAGCAGCATAAAAACATCGAACTCATGCTGAACGCCAAGCTGCTTATCGAGACACACCGTTTCACGCCTCTACGGAACTCGAACAATTTAGTTCCATCTTGTACCTGAACAAAGAAAAAATTTTACTTTCATCACTGATGTAACTATTTCTCAATGAAGCAGATTGCGACCTGTGATGAAACAAAATTTTTCATAATCTACCTAAAAATAAGGGGAAACTTCCATACACAAGTATACCGAATTGCGACCATTTTTTACAGTGCAGTCAAATTTTAATTTATCTTGTTCTCTAATTAAGTGGAAGACGAATAAAATTATTATTTCGAACAGGGCCAGCGCAAGAGGTTGAACTCTGGTGTGCAGGGCTCACCGACTCCCATGTTAAAAAGTTGGCTAAAATAAGCGCCGCCGGGTGGGTTTTTATGAACTAAAATCGACCGTTCGAATTTAAACTTTGAACATAAAGTTAAGACGAAAATTCTTCTGTGCGCAATAAATATTCTGACGATACCGAATAAAAAAGTTATGTCGTAATTGAAGTAATAATGAATAGTTTTTTTTAGCATACTTCGAATATTACAAAATAATTATGAAAAATCGAAAATATTTCTGTAACAAGTGTCAAATTCTTGGTATAGTAAAACGAGTTGAACAAACCCAGCTAAAAATTTTCTAGCAAGTGATCAAAAGAAACAATTTGTTTTTTTGATTCTAAAAATGATTTCAAGGAAAGTGTTGATACTGCTTACAACAGTTATGATTTTTATTGCATTTTAAAATATTATTAATATTGAAAAAAAAATTATAAAAATTTGAAAACATTGTGGTAGCTCAATTCTTGTTATAATAAAGCAAGTTTTGCAAATTTTCAAAAAATTTTTGATACTGCTGCTTCAAACAATTATAGTTGTTATTGCTTTCTAAAATGTAACAAATATTAAAAAAAAATTTTTTAATTTAAAATATGTTAGCAACGTGTATTACATTACTGTTATTATAAAACAAGTTTTTCAAACTCTAAAAAAATTGTTTGACATGCGTTTGACATGCATTTTAAAAAAATTTTACTATATCCGGCGAGCGATTTCAGGTTATTTTCAATCAGTTTCGGGTAATGTGAATCAAAACAAATCAAATCAAAACAGCGACATCAGCGCTCCTGGTGGGCTCCTGCGGAGTAACTTGCTCCCATTAGAAGTCGACGAGCCCTGCTGGTGTGTAGTAAAAGGTGGGGGTAAAGAAGAGTAGGGAGGGAGGAAGGGAGATGGAAAATCAGAACCAAGTCACTTTTTGTACATGTATACAAATGAAAGATTTATTCATTTCTCCGCTAGAGCAAAAGTCAGTTCTTTTTGAATTTTTTAGAATGAATTCATTCAACGACAAATCGATGTGAAGGGAATCAAGCATCTCTGTATAAATATGCAAAATGGTAATATGGTTCATTTGTTTTTGGACCATTGTTGATTGCAAATATGTTTTTAGACATCTCAAAATCAAGAAAGATTGTTTGTTCGTGCATGGCATTCCTGAAACCGTTAATATCAATCGAATAAAAAATGCATATTTTGGTACAAGTGATACACGCCATTAGTTCCCACCTAAAAACTCGACAACTTCTCCCAACTTTTTCACTGTTCTTTCACCTGCCCTGGAGTACGTCAAAAAACATTTTGCAATCTGACAATTACCTTTCTCCATCCAAATTTTTTTCATAAAAATTAAAAATTTTGTCTTCGTCTATCCGTCCACAAATCGCGAGCAATTCCAAGGATTTCAAAAATTGATAATTATCATCATTATTATTGACACGTTTTCTCAAAGATGCAGTAACTTGGTCATAAATACAGAAAATTCTTTCCTCGATAGAGATTATGAACGCTTTGAAAAACGTAATTTTCTGATTGACCTTCGTCCAGGCGCTTGAATAAAAAAAAAATTATTCAATAAGAAAAACAAAAACAAATTCCTAGGTGTGGAGTTTCCTATACCACCAATAAAGCTTCCGTCGGCCCTGATTTTAAATCCTATGAGGAACAAAAATCTTACGTGAAAAACTCTGATAACCGTTCCTTTTTCCGAGGCAGTTGCGACTTTTGTACCATTTGGACTGAAAGCCAGCGCTGCCAAAGGACTGTCGTGGGCAGGGATCATAGTCTTTGCTTGCTGTAAAATGAACGATGTTTCTGAAGTTCCAAACGTTTAAAAATAAACAATCTGAAAAAATTCTTTCCATCGTCCCTCATCAATAGTAAAAAATATTGATTAATGTCAACAAATATATATCTAATCTTACTATTCTTCATTTTAAATTTGAAGAAAATGGAATCAACTTTTTTCATTTCCCTTATTTTTTTCAAAGTTGAGATTTTCAAGTACATGGTAAATTTGCCAGATCAACAATATTTACTGAAACAACATTGATAGGTTCTTTTTAAAATTTATGTTGACTGAAAATTAAACAATAAAAATGAATTTCTCGAAGGTCGACAGATATTATTTTAATGAATAAATGTTTATTGTTTGTTCTTACAAGATTAATGGCATCAAAGATTTGCACTTCACCAATGGTGTTCGATCCTGGATAAGCCAAGTAGCAATTATCACTGTCCATTGATAAAGTGCAAAGACCCGCCTGGTTTGGAGGGGTGTCTCGTATCGTGTGCAGAACCTTCATATCTCGGATATTGTGGATGTACAGTGATTCTTCCAAACATACCACTAATCTCTGTTTTCAACATCAAATGATAAATTAAAAATAAACTGAATCACATTGGGAAAAAATCAACCATACAAATTTCGTTGGTTTTTCCATTTAGGCTTTGGAAATAATATTATCTCAAAAATCAATGAAATTTGAAAATTTTCTCCCACTGGTGACATTGAATGAAATTATCATATCGTCTATTCATCTAGTTTTTCCATGTCTTATCATTTACATTCAACATTTTCCAGAAAGTAACGTAAAAGTAATGGATCGTTGCTTTTTTTGAACAGTAACAGTAAGGAGTTACTATTTCTTTTCAAGTAACGAATAACGTAACGAAATACTTTTTTTACCGAAATATCGGTAACATAACGCATTACACTTTTCTGAGTAACTATCCAAACCCTGAACTCTCATTACTAAAAATAATTATTCTTGTACAGATCATGGTCAACATATCTAAATTTTATTCATCAATAGATAATAAAACTAAGAAAATTGAAAAAAACACGCCTTAAGTATTTTAATGATTAAATATTTAAAATTAATCAACTCTGACTTAAGGGGTCGTTCATATATTACGTAACGCACGAGGGGTAGAAAGGGGTCGGTCCATGTGTTACGAAGTGTTACGAAAGGGAGGAGAGTCATTGAATTAGTAACGTAACGTCGGAAAAATAAACTTGTCAAGTTACTAAAGGGGTGGGATGGTAATATGGTTGTTACGTCGTGTAACAATCGGGAGAGAGGATCAAAAAAGGTCAAAAATTGCGTTACGTAACATGTGAACCACCCCTAAACCAAATAATCGCTAAGTAAAAGAATATTATACAGTCCTATCGCTAATAAGATGAATTTACGAAAAGTTGTGAAATTCTTTCAGAAAATTAAAATAAGCCAATTTTTTCTTAATTAATGAAACAAAAAGTAGCCTTGCGAAAAGCCCCAGTAAACATTCGTGATTATTCATGATTATTGATGCCATATGACGTACCAATGCTTCCACGTATGTATGTCATCATGATGTCATGTCATGATATGGCATCATATGACGTAATTATGAAGGCATGATGACATCATAGATGCCATATCATGACATGACGTCATGATGACATACATATGCGGAAGCATTGGTACGTCATATGACATCAATGATCACGAATAATCACGAATGTTTACGGGGGCATTAAATAAATAAAAATTAATTCACGTAAAGAACTTACTGCTCGGTTAAGTTTCACTGCTAAAATTGTGTTGGAGTAGCTATAATTACAAATTTCAGTCCCTTTCCGGAAATGGCAGACTTTAAGTTTTCTAGGGCTGGAAAGACTGACCATCGCCATGAGGCTACTGTTAAATAAACGTTCAACGATGCAAACATCTTCAGTGTCTGGAAAAATGACAACCAAATAATTTTCGAAAAATTTTCTAGAGCAAATAATCCTTCCAAAAAAAAAAAAATGAAGATTCGTTATTTCTTTTTATGACATTTTTTTCTAATCTTTTAATTCAGATTTATCGAATTTTGCAGTTTTTTTATTCTTCAAATATACATGTATGATGTATTTAATAATTTTTTTATTTTTATTTGGGGAAAACTTTTTCTTCCTTAACCGTTTTTTATTCAAGTGAAATCGATTAAAGTTAAGGAAACACCTACTCACCGTTTTCAAAAATTTTCTCGAGATGATCGACTGAATGGAGAGAGAAAATTTTGTAACCAGACTTTGATCCAACTGCTAGAGAACTGTAATTATAAAAAAAGTATCTCTAACTAATGGGAATTCAGAAATGTATTCCTTAGATTTATTTTTTATAACCTCATACAGTATTCATGATCACAAAAATTACTGTATTTTTTCTAATTATTTCATATGTAACAAAAATATAATATTTTACAAAATCAATGTCATATTATATGGGGGCACTACCTCCGGTTCGAAACGTTGATTTATTTGTATTTCTTTCAAAAAGACATTTTACCCTGTGAAAAATCACTGTATATTAGAACTCGGCGTCTCGAGCCTTTCCAGTATGCAAAGGTAGTGCCCAGCCCTCCTACACTCCCAGTGGGACGGATTGATGAGAAAAAATAGTATTTTTTCTGGGCTCCAGGTGTCGCTAGGGTTGAGTTTACAGATTACAAATATATATTACCGACCGACCTGTTGCCGAAAAAAAAAAACAAACGAAACACCACATCTTTATTTGCAGAAACAATTATTTTGCCAATTATTAATCAAATATATGAATTGTTTCTATATTCCTAAAAATCCATCACGTTAACTTAATTGAAGAGAATTCAATAATTAAATTTTTGAATTGCAAGTTAGTTACTTACTCCTTATTTGTTGTAAAATTATGTTCTGTTGCAAATCAAAACCTTATTTTCAAAAATGTTGACTCAACCTCGTGAACTTATTTACATTTTCAGAATAATTCCTCAGTTTTGAAAACACAGTAGTTTATATAAAACTCATTTTAATTTTCATTAATTTTATGAATAAATTTTCATTTTGACTTATTTCGACGAATACGCCTGTTTTTCACCTGTTGTATGTATAAAAATAAATGTAAATAAATGCTTAAGTGTCAAAACATGTCAATTGATAGGTGTATAACTGAAAATCAATGTACAGCAATGTACACGGAAAGAAATCTTTGGTGGAAAAAACCAAACCTTTGGTTGTTGTTACCAAAGTATATAATAAAATACGAACTAGTGTCTACCTACTTCGCCCTAAATCCTCCGAAGAGATGTAGTTGTTCGTTTTATCACAGAGGCGCTGAGAGCAGCCGAGAGCGGTTATCGCTCCACCCAGCTTCCCCCTTCTATGAAGGGGGAGCACGTGCGTTCAGGGACCAGGGTATGTAGTTTGGAAACGTTTTTGTTCGCACACTTTGAAAATTAGTGTCTATGAGCCCTCATAGACGCTACTTTTTGTAGTGTGCGAGCAAAAACGTTTCCAAACTACGTACCCTGTCAGGGACGCTGAGGAATGCAGGAACGCGAGCTATGACAGAAAATCTCCACCTCTGCTCCCCCACCATCTCCCACCTTTCCTACTCGACTCTCTGTCCCTTTCCATTCACATCTTTTCTCTCTCTCAGATTCTAAAACGAAGCTGAAATCTCTCTGGGCACAGCGGTATATGGGAGTAGGTAGACACTAATACGGACCCACCAAAGTTTTGGTTGTGGCTACCAAAGTCTATGTATGAAGCTAGTTTGGAAGTGACAACCAATACTTCGCGTTTCATTACAATTGCGCTTTTTCCATTTTACAAAATATTCTGTTTGTAGTAAAATAAATATTTTGATCATGATACAAAAAGTAATTTTTATGTCATTTCATTTTCTAATGTTTCGTAACAGCAAAGAACTCTTTGTGTAATATCTAAACCATTTTGTGTGTTGTTAAAATAGTATATTTTGTAGCTAGGGGCAAAAACAGCCGATTTAGAACGAGTGGAAGGTTTGCCGCATGAGCGAAGCGAAGGAGGCAATCACACGAGTTCTAATCGGCTGTTATTGCTCCGAGGTACAAACGATACTTTTTGCCTCGAAAACCGTAAAAATGAGCGTATTAAAACTGTTTCGACATGGCAAATGAAGCATTGAAGGTTAACACAGAGGCTGGAGAAAATGACATACAAAGAGCAAAGTTTGGAAGTCATATCCAAACATGCAGTACACTGACATTTTGTCATAATATCAGCATGAAAATGATACACTAACAAATTTTTAAGATGAGGTACACATTTTTTATAGTGTCACAATGAAATAGCCTGCAACCAAAGTTTTTTTTTCTCAATACTAAAGCATTTCTTTCCGTGTACAGGGGCAATATTGGGTAATGTTTAAAAGGTCAACAGGGCAGATGCAAATCGACTAGTTTCCAATAGAAGGAACCTAGGTGGCGCAGAAACTCATTCTCCGTTAAGCCCACACATTTTTAACCCGGAGTGTATGAGGGCTGGTAGTGCCCCTCGGATACGGGGGCATTTTCGTCGACTCTACAGAGCAATCGAAAATAGACCATAGCTTTTCCTTGCGGAGCCTCACATATATGTAAACAAAATTTTGAAAAATTTACTTATTATATGGGTTTATTCGCCCCCTCCGTTGTTTCTAAGATATTATTCACATTTTTTAACTGTTCGTGACCGTTTAAAGCAGAAAATGCAATTTTGCGCTAAATTTTTCGCCATTGAGTAGGTGAAAAACCACCTCGATTCGATTCAATTCATTCGTTTTCAATTGTCATTCGACAAAAAAAACGACGGAGGGAGGAGAATAAACTCATATATTATTTCAAGTAAATTTTACAATATTTTTAATTTCAGATGATTCTACACTGGGCTATTGTGTTCACCGCACAAAACGTTTTTTTTTTTTTTTTTTTCAAAAGACGTTTTGGGAAATAATCTGTCACTGGCTTATTTTCCAATATTTATTCAAAAAATTTTAACTGAATGTTGTTTAGATGATGTATTATAATTTTAAAAAAGTTTACATTAATTTGCTTCAATTATATATCCATGAAAAGTCAGCAACAAAAGTGTGTTCTTTTTTTGAAGTTATCCCTTACCCCCCATACCCTCTTAAATAATTATTTTACATTTTCAAACTATCCCGTAATGTTTATTGACATCTCGTAAAACTTCATCGTTATACACGAAAATATTGTCACAAGTGAGCATGACTCAGATAAATTTTGGATCAGCAAAATTTTTAATCACTCGTTAGATTTTTCTGCGAGTATAAACGTGATTGTTCATGAACTCACAATCAGTTACATCAAAAAATATTGCCTGCATGAATAAAACTCGATTTTTTCAATATTTTACAATTTTTGAGAGTCAAAGCAGTTGAGAATAAATTGTTGAGTTAGAATTTTTCGAGGATAAAAATTACTGCAGAAAATTTAATAAACACAGAAAATGAGGATTGTTTAAAATTTAAAGGATTGATTTTTCCAAGATAATCCATATGAATAATTCATTATTGTGAATATAGGAAGTTAGAAAAATTTGAATTTTTCACTAAGAATAGTTGAAAATCGTAAATGCTTACATTTTATATGTAACTCATAATTTTGTGAATCCTATTATTCAAGGTAAATTAAGACTATAGGTAACTTCAGAATCATTTATTAATAAAAGTTAAACAAAATCGAAGAATGCGGGATATCGAAAATTCGAGATAAACTTACATTGATTTATTCTTTTTCCAAGAACAAACATTTCGGAAACAAGTCGAGCGCAAAACTTGCTGAAATTTATTTTTTTATTTTGCCGGAAACTAATTCCAGTAACTCAAACGCGATTTGAGAATCTGACGAAAACTATTTTTGCAACAATATCCTCGAAATTTCTAACGAAATGCGGCAAATTATTTCTAGTACTTCGACAACAGGTCATAAATTTTTACAATAGTATGGAAATTCACAGTTACGCAATGCTTGCACGCAAGAATTCGGAAAATTATAATTTCGAAATAGATTAAATTTATGAAAATCTTCCTCAAAAACTATTTACAAATAAATTATTTCAATGCATAAATTGTATCGATTGAAAAATAGTATATCAAAGTTAAAAGTATTTAAATTTTCAGCCTTGTAATTTCGCGAGATTACTTCACTATCTAATGAGATTCGAAAAAATTGCTTTATGAAGTTCGATGAAATTTTTTCCCGAATTGATGAGACCATTATTTATTGATTGTGTTTTACTTGTGTAGTAAGTCTAAGTTTAATAAACGTGTGAAGCACAAAATGTTAATCAACAATCACGTTATTTCTTCTTTACAATATTCTCGAACTATTTCTATTTATCTAATGCAGAAGAATGTCAATCAATCCAAGTTAATTCCCTGAAGTTAGCTGCATGCATTATTTACATTTTGACAATGTATTTGGATTTGAGACTTTTGATTTTGACTCGTGTCGTCATCGGGCAAACAATACTTTTATCCATATTCTAGCACTATGGGAATTCTTGTATCCAGGGGCTCAATTTTATGTTATATAATAGGTATAAAAAGAGAAAAAGTATGTGTCATAGTTACGCTAATTACACAGTAAAAAATAACTGAAATTGTTTTGTTGGGGTAGAAGGAAATTTTTCAGTTCGAGCGGAAATTGTAATTTCCAACGGTAATTTTTCAGTTTCGTGTGGATTTATTGATATCGAGAGGTAAAATTCTCATTTTTTTATGAATCTTTTATTACGAAACTGAAAAGTTTCCACGCCTATTAACGGAAAATTTCCAAATCTGCACTGGTTAATGACTTCCTGTCACAACTCGAAGTTTTTTTTTCAGTGTATGATATGTTACTTATTTTGGATTAATTTTTCATATTATTTATATAGCATTTGTATGTAAAATGTTTTAAAATAATATGAGCAGCGGTGGACTAGATTCTCGTGAGGCTCTGGATAGTCCTGATCTAAAGGCTCCTCCTCCAGCTCTAATTATCTTTTTTTTTTTGGAATGCAGATTTAGATTTTTTATGGTATACGTTCGCACGTGAATTTCAGCATTGCCAACTATGTTTTATTTATTTATTTTTTTTTTTTTTTTTAATATGAGTTTACTCCTTGAAGTTGGCTGCAGTATTCCAATTTAAAAATATTTGAAATTGAATGTGTATATCTGTTGAATTGCTGATGCAATTTTTTCTAAATCACAGTACGTAATCATTACATTATTATATATGTACAATGTACATATAGCGTGGTACATAGCACAAAATTCGTACTACTCATTCTACTTCATTTTTACTTGCTTACATTTGATTTTTGCAAATAATTTTATATTAATCATATTCGCATAGAATGAATAAATATCGTGAAACTATTAGGGAGTAGGTATTCGCACCATCCGTGTCTGTTTATTGTCTATGTACACAAAAATACACCGAAAACTTGGAAATAATTAGATGGGCATAAATTTGCACACAGAAACTACATGGAAGAACACGAAAATACACGGAAGTACATAGAACGATGTTAAACGTATATCCGTTCAGTGTCCATAACTATCACACTTTTTTATTTTCACCTCATTTTTGCGTTGAAAAAAAACCTAACTCCAACTAAACACTATTTTTTAATTAGAGAAAAAATTGTGCTAAGTTGGGTTAGGTTTTTTTTAATCCGGAAATGAGTTATGGAAAAATCGGTTTTAAGTTGGGTTAAGTTTTTTTTTTAATCTAGAAATGAGTTAAGGTGAAAATAGTGATAGGTTGGGTTAGGTTTTTTTTTAAAAACGCGAAAATGAATAAGATTAAAGATAAGTTTTGGTTATGTTAAATGTACTTCCATGTATTTCCATGTACTTTCCATGTATTTCCGTGTACACAGGTAGTACGCGGACATGGGCGGTACTAATACCTGCTGGGAAACTATTAATTGTTAACAATAAATCTATACGTAATCTGAACAAACGTAAATCAGGAGAAAAAGCACTTAGAAAGTCCACAAGAATAGATCCTTTTAAATTCAAAATTCAAATACTAAAGGAGGCTTGTGATTGGCTGCAGCTAACCAAGTACGTGAATCAAGCGATGAAATGAACAAATAAAAAGTGTTAAAATTCCTAGTGATTTTTGAAAGTTATACTCAAGACTCATCTATAACTTAAATACGTAAATTAGATGAGTCTTGGGGTAAAATAAATACACAATATAATAATAATTCTAATTGTGTAAAATCACTTATTTCTGGGTAATATTCAAACATGTGCATGCATAATTCGATAAATTTATGAAATTTTAATGTATCAAAATATATATACAAAAAAACAACTAAAGCATGCCACTTGAAATTTCCCCAGAAAACCCCTAACGAACATTTTCCCGTCAAACGCCCCTGAAATGAATGTCGCAAGCGACGATTTATTCCGCCTCCGTTTTTTGTGCCGTCAAAAAAAACACAACGCAAAACAAACACGTGAATAGTTCGTGTTCAAAGAAAAAAAAAATTCCAGAAACGACGTAAAAAACGTTTCGACTTACGTGCAGTCTTGATTAAAATTGACAAAGAGAACATTGTTTTGAGAATCCGTCGTTTCATTGGCGAGGTTCATTTGTATGTCAAATATCCCAAACTCAAGTTTTGTTTTTTCGCCAAAGATCAGCGCGACGAATTACGCATGGAATTGGGACTCGCCAAGAGGCCGTTATTTCCAGAAACAAAGTCACTTAGCCCGGGCTCAACGAGTTAGCAACAATCTACGAAAACGCACAGAAACTTCGCGAACAGCACGCACAGTAAATATCGCATATATTTACTGTCGAACACTGTCGAATCGAACAGATGAGAGCCAGATGACAGATAAATTTGCATATTAAAACAATCCTGTTCGCGAACGTCATCATGCGCAGAAGCGCCCTCCATTTTGTTTAGTACTATTTTCCTCAAGAAGAACAATGGTTTTCCCGTTTTCCAATAATTTGCAAAAAAATGTCAAAAGTATTTGGAGTATGTATAAGATTCGTGACAATTTTTTTTTATAACTTAAGGAATCCTATAAATTCTGTAAACGGAAAAAAAAATCATGAAAATCCTTTGGAAAAAAATAAACTTTTGAAATGTTATTGCCCAGATAGCAAAATAATTTCATATTCACATCATATGCAAATCACACATGAAAAAAAGAAATCACGCGTGACAGACATTTGTACCTCCGTTACCGATTCACTGTTATGTCAATATGAAATCACGCGTGATTTTTAGATTTTTCCCTCGTGGATGCGCTTGCGCAGATGATCATCACGGGAAAATTTGAATGCTTGTTTCTGTTCTATTGCAGTATTAATTCACAACGAAAGCAATAATTGTTAACACATTTTTATTTAGCATCATAATATTATACAATATATAGTATGCTAATGCAGAAAAGACAATCAATATTATATTTAACCACACTTTCGTTCATTTTTTAAACATTTTTTACGCAAATATATAGTTTTAAAAAATGTCGATGAAAATTATGACAATTAGAAGTGTCACATAATAAAACGAAAACGGTTCTAACCTCCAGGTAAATACTGATTTCGAGGAATTCGGTACTATGGTTTATCAGAAATCACAGAACACAAGATATAAAAATTTTTCGAAGAAAACGACAAAAAATTATTTAAAAAAACAAAAACAAAACGAAAACACGAGAGACCACGATGCGACCCAGTAAACGTTCGTGATATCACGAAAGTGTCATAAAGTGACTCGTCACGATCTGACAGCAAAGTGATATCGTAGTGATTTCTGATGTCACGATCGATCACGAATTGATATCACGATGTGACACGATAGTGATAAAAAGTGCATTAATATCCAATTGTTGTTTAACGATATACATGTACACATAAAAATAATGTTATACCATTTCCGGAAAATTAAGTTACATATTTGAGGGTTTTCGTTAGTTATTTTGGTTCTAAGTACTCAAATATTTCATAAAAAATCAAAAGTTCGCGCCATCAGTTTTGATTGCGCATCAGCTGGTCCACGCGTTCCCGACCTGCCGCCTGTTCCCGCCAAAAGTGGATGGGGCGATGGGCATCATAACCTGCATAAAATCGAAATCGGTGTAAAGTGTAAACAACTGCGACAAACTGCGCGATTTGCCCCGGTTCTTGCAAAAAAAAAGTGACCTCCCTTTAGTGCCTCCGATTCCACGCCACGAGAGAGGCCGTGCAACGCCGCGGGCTTCAACAAAAATTTTTAGGGTGACCAGATGCTCAGAAGGTAAAAGTAGGACATCGCCTTGCCACCCCCCCCCCCCCCCCCGTGATAATTCAAATATTGAAAAAAAAATTTTCAAATATACAATTGTTTTATATTGCAAAATATATTGCAATATAAAGACAGAAAACAAGTTTTCTACAAAACTTGTAAAACTCAGAAATAGAAATTAATCACACTCATTTAATAAAGTAAAGAATATTCATTTTTCGCGATAAAATAGGACAAAGATGAGTGCTCATTTCCGACCACTTGGGTAATCGAGCGAAATCATTTTCGACTCATTTGACTAGGCGATATGGGCGAGCTATCACACGAAGCCAGATTTACCTTATCATTTGAAATTCCTAATTTTTTTTATTACAACAGCAAATTTCAAATCCATTCCGTACAAATTGTAGACATTTACAATCATAAGTAACTTTTAACGATTTGGGATTTCCAACCTTTTTTTTGTTAAGAAAACAAGTACGATAAAACTTTTTTTTTTCGTTTATCAAATTACTTCTAATTTGATACACGTGGCCTCCCACTATTTTTTGGAAAAAGTAGGCAAATTCACGGGTATATAAACCCCTGGATTTTCAAATCGAGCAGAGTGTGTTCCATCGGCTTTCCTGAAGAACTTCTCCCTGAAAAATAGTAAGACATTTTTGTTCCGTTTATTTGTAAGAAAAAAGAACTGATCATTTAGGATTCTGCTAAATTTCTCTGATAATTTTTGATATTCCGGTCTGGTTTTACTTTTCGAAGTGTTCTGGTATAATTCATTTTCGCTTTTCGAGGCGATTTATTTTATTTGGTTTTTTCGCTTTCCAAAGCGATTTATTATATTTGTTTTTTTCCTTTTCGAAACGTTTTACTTTTCGAAGTGTTTCACTTTTCGAAGTGTTCTGGTACAGGGTGGGCCATTTCTTATGTCGGTATTGTAACATTGAATAACTTAAACATTTGACAACCGATTTACTTGACTTCACTTGTTTTGGAAACGTCAATTCAGTACAATTTCAACCATGTATCGCTTCACACTAAAAGAACGCGCTGAAATAGTTACTTTGTACATTGAAAATAGTCGTTCAGTTGTGTTAACTCAACGAGCATATCGTCGAAAATATCTTGGCAAACAGGCACCATCTGACAACACTATTCGTCGTTTGGTGTCGAATTTTTGTGACCACGGGACAGTGAAAGATCGCGAACAACCCGTTCATCAACGACCAAGACGTTCAAATGAACTGATTGAAGCTGTCAGAGAGAGCGTTGCCCAAAACCCAAAAGTTTCATATCGTCACCGCGCTCAGCATCTCGGCATCAGTGGAACCACTCTACGGCGCATTTTGAAAGATGATTTGCATTTGTTTCCGTACAAAATGCAATTAACACAAAGAATATTGCCTACAGATCATCCACGTCGCTTGGAATATGGACAAACAATCGCTCGAATAGTTGATACTGAACCTGATTTTTGGAAGCGAATTTTAATGACCGACGAGGCACATTTCAAACTTTCTGGAGGCGTTAATAAGCAAAATTGCCGCATTTGGGGAACGCAGAATCCACACGAGATCCATGAAACGCCATTGCATGACCAAAAAGTTACTGTTTGGGCCGGCGTTTGCGCCAAAACCATCATTGGTCCTTATTTTTTCAAAGAGAACCAAACGATCGATGGAAACCGATATCGGTGGATGTTGGCTCACTATGTCTGCCCACAAATGCGTGAAAAAGGTCTTGAAGATTACTGGTTTCAACAAGATGGTGCGACCTGCCACACTGCGAATCAAACAATCCAGTTTCTGCAACGAAAATTCCCTGGACGTCTGATGTCAAAAAGAGGCGACATTGAATGGCCACCCAGATCTCCAGATTTGACCCCTCCAGACTTCTTTTTGTGGGGTTATTTGAAAAGTAAAGTGTACGCCAGCAAGCCGCAGACCATTGAAGAGCTTAAGGAAAATATTCGTGCCGAAATCATTGCTATACCACCCGAGATGCTCGAAAAGGTAATGGAAAACGCCGCAAAAAGGGCATATTTTGCTGTGAACAATAAGGGCGGCCACTTGATTGATGTTGTGTTCAAAAACTAGTCTAAATAAATTGTAAAGGACCAAACTAAATAAAAATACCTCATTTACAGAAATCGGTTGTTTTTTTTTCAAGTTATTCAATGTTTACATGCCGACATAAGAAATGGCGCACCCTGTATAATTCGTTTTCGCTTTCCGAGGCGATTTATTATATTTAGTTTTTTTCGCTTTACAAAGTGATTGTTATTGAACTCTCCGCAGTGGACCCTATTCTACAAGACGCCAAGGCCCTAGCCCGATTACATGGATTGCGTCCTAATGGGGGATTCCAAGAGTTCGCCCTAAAAGGACAGGAGAAACTTTGGGCATGGATACAATTTCTACAAAGGAAGGTTCCTGGATTCATAGAATGACCAACGAATTTTGACCTCGCCCTCCCGGAGATCATAAGAAGACAATATCAGAACCCGCAAAACATCCTCAGTGACGTCCGTGTCCGCGATACCAAGCCCAGCCGAGTACAGTGGATACCGTCGTCCCCAAAGGAGGCTTTATTGAAGTGCCGGCATTGTAACACCATCCCAGATAACAAAAAAAGTAGCATTATGAAATCAATGTGAACTCACGCGTACGAAATCGAATCGCACGCGTGACTTCACCATGCCATGCAGTAGCGACCTCCATAAATACGCATATAGCTCGCACGCGTGCGGTTTCAAAAAATATTTCACGTGAGCGCATGCGCAGTTTTGTTGAAATCACGCGGGAAAATTTGAAACGAGCCAACGACAGCAATTATTATTAAAAAAATGCAGAATTCAAATGAAACACATATACTTCGTTTTATAGACACAATATATTTTTTTACTAAAAAAACAAATACATAGTGAATAAAAGTCAAGAATATTGCACGATATTGCACTTGTATCTTTGCAATAACTGTGATCGCTATACACGGTAAGGTAATATCAAAATTTTAGAAAGATCCCACATTTTCGATTTATTAATGATAATAATTTTTATGATATTTTAATTTATATTATAATAATTTATATATATTATAATAAATACTAGATATATTATATTATATTAAATACAATATATTATAACAATTTTTATAATAATATTGTTGTAATATTTGAAAACCTCTAATTTTTTGTTGAAGATCAGAAAAGTTCGAGTTATACAGACGATTGAACATTTTCAAATTTGTACACATCTTTCAACATAATATATAATGACAAAATATCAAAATTATCGAGCAACTTAAAACTATGAATCGATTCATATTATGTCTATTTTTGAAATAATTAATAAGCCATTGAATTACAATCCCTAGCCAACTAGAGGCGACATTCTGGCGACGTATACGTCGCCTTTTTTTTCTGAAATGTTACTTATGTTTGAATGGAAAAACTTAAATATTTTTTGATGACTGACATTCGAAATACGCATGACTTATGATTCAGTAAAAAAAATTATGAATAATAATCAAGTTACATTTGTATGTACCTTCAAACTACTCTCAATTTCTTTTATCAAAAATGAATTCATTAATGATTATAATAAGGTCATAATTAGAATTAAAAGTACCAAATGAAATACATCAAAATGAGTGAGAAAATTTCATCATTCATCATTATTATGAATTAGAATTTCCGAAAATAAATGTTACTGATAATAACTCATTGAAAAATGTTTTTATCGTTTCCATCAACTTATGTCATTTCTATGTTGTGATTTTATTATATATTTCATTATTTCTTTGTCATGATTCGGACAGAATACTTCTTACACCAACCAGTCATTCAAAATAAACTTGAAAAATTGTCAAATTAGATTTCAATTCAGAATAGGCACAATATTAATTCTCCTGCCCCACACGGCAAAGTAAGTTTCAGTAACCTTTCGGTAAGCTCTCCTTTGAAACGTTTCAAACTTTCTGTAAGCTTACTGAAATCCTTTCGGTAACCTTTCTGTAAGCACTAAATGTCCGAAGTTTCGTAAGCTTGCAGATGAAAGATTACAGAAAGTTTCAAAAATAGCTTGCAGAAATTTTCAGAAACCTTAGTGAAATCTTCAGGAAAGGTCTTAGAAACCTATTGTTTCGTCGCATTTAGGAATCGGTAAGCTATCAGTAAGATTGGTGAGAGGTTTCACGATGTGTGTAAGATCTTTCGTGGAAAGCTTACAGTAAGCTTAGATTTTATTAAACTATAGTTTAATGAAATGTAAGCTTACTGTAGTCATGCATGCGAATTTAATTACATATATGTAATTAAATTCGCATGCATGACTACCATTTCATTAAAGAAGAAGTCTGGTTATTAAAAAGGAGAAGTCAGATTTTTGTTTTTAAGTCAATACGTATTTATTATTATTGCACATGTTTTACACTACACTGTACAATCCAATATAGTACATATGCACAAACGCTTTTGTTATTATTATTATTAATCTTGCGTGGAAGTTGTGGCTGCAGGATTTGTTTTTTTTCCCTTTTCGCTGTAATGCAATATATGAGATAATTAGTCACATTTACAACCACACACATGAAATTATTTCAAATAAAACGTTACAGTGACGTATATGGTTTACTGGGAATAACTATGACTGATAAAAATCTTTTAAGCATCTTGATCACTTATTTTTAAGGATTCGGATTCATTCACAATTTAAGATCTGTGATTCTCAAGTCAACTTTTAAAAATCTTCTAAGATTAACGATTCTGATAAGGTTTGTCTGACAAAAACCTTTCATAAAAATACAATTTTCTTTCAAAATCTTAATAAATTCCACTTACACGAATTGTAGATATTTAATAGGGTTTTCGATAAGGTTCATAGTTATTTAATGAAATTAATTTCTACCTCTCTCTGTGAATCCTCAATGGCGCTCCACAAAGCCAAGGACCGATTGTTTTGGATTTGATATTCTTTTCATCGATCGAAGTAAATTTGTTACGAGCTGCACCTGAAAAAAAAACAGTTCATTTTAATCTAAAATTAAAATTAAATTTATTAAACGCATTAGTATGTGTATACATACAAATCATGCACTGCAGGAACTTAGTGTCTTTCAATGGTTTTTTTGGCTCTATATCCATTACTTCGTTACTTTTTTTTGTTTCCCCATCACATTCAAGCGCAGGGCCAGCTTATTCGATATGAATCGCTTGAGGATATTTTGAATGAGTTCATGGGAGTCACTGCCACCAATGCATTTCATGTATGCAACCCGTACGATTACATAATTATTAATTAAATGTATATAACGTATTTGCATATTTTTAACTAAGTTTTCCAAAATATAATCACTTATTAATTTTTATTTCTCAATAAAAATGAGAAGTTTCTTTTGAGAATAAGAATTTTATTTTAAGAAATTTGTTTTATAAACTTGTCCTAAAGTTATATATGGTAGCATTGCAAAGTAGCTCAGCTGGTAAGAGCACTCGCAACATTACTAAAAGGTCCCAAGTTCAGTTCCAGCTTGCATACGTTTATTTTTTATGTAAAGTTTTATTCGAGCCATAAAATTGAGAAATAAGGGTGATATGTTACTTTGTGTACTGTATTTCCTTTTTTAAAAACTTCACATATCCCTAAACGATTTTCTAAAGAATTTCATTCTAAGAAAAAAATTATTTATAAGACACCTTTTCATATAAAAAAATTCATTTTGTGTAAGCTTTTTTTAAATTAGTTGTACAAAGTAAATTTTGTAACATTTTGAGGATGAGAATAATTAGGGTCAATACTCGTTAGCTTCAAGCGTCATCAAATTGAAAATCCAAGGTTGTAGTTACGGTATTATTGAATAGAAATTACCACTTTTTGGTTGAATTCAGCATCTTGTAATTTCTCGTCGAAGTCATCGAATTCTGCTATGGTCGTTAATGGAAGACCATCTTCGACGTCATCGTTTGCATTTTGTATTGAGCCGTCACCTCGCTTGGCAGCTTTGTTGAGGGACTGTTCAATACTCGACACCCGCTTGCCGAGATTGTCCACCGTGAGCTGGACTTTGTTGACCTTTGATAAAATTTCTTTCGTGCAGCCTACAATAATCAAGTAATTACGTTAACATTTATAACAATGTATGCATTCGGACATATGTAACTCTTAGAATGCCATATTGTAATATTCTACTACAGAAAAACTTACATTAAATTATGAATATACAAGTCCAAGTGTAAAGAAAATTTGAAAATAATATTGAAAAAGCTGTGAATTTTCCATGTTATGGAATTTTCGATTTTGAGACATGAATGTTTGACAGTAAAAATACAGATACATTTTCTTTAAACAACTATTTTCGCGCATATGAGCAAAAAGTCGACTACAACAAAGACGCTATAATGCTTTTAGTGCCTGAGATATAAAAACTATAAAAAACACTTTTTGTGCCAGAGACATGAAAAATCATTTTCATCATTTTTTTGATAACGCCCTTTAAGTCAAACAAATGTATATGGTCGTACCAATGAAAAAAGCCTTCGTCAGAATGTTTATCTCCGAAGACTGACGGCGATCCATTGCACTCAATTTCGTCGAAAAATTTTCGACGTTTTCTTTTAGGGCAGTTGACAGAGCTTTGGGCGAAGACAGGCTTTTCTCGTCTGAATAATCGCTGTTTTCATCAATCGATGTAGAAGGCGAATTGGCAGAATCGTTTTTTTGGGGGATGACGGAAGGCTTTACTGTGGAACAGATCATACATATTACATTCAACATTTCAAACTTCAGTGCAAATTTCACACTTGGTGAGTGTAATTTTACTAATCTTAGAGAGCTACCTTACATAAAAAAATTGCATGGCTCCAAATACTTTTTTAATCTTAATTTTTATTATTACGCAAATTTTTGGTGCAACTGATAAGTTTCACTGCTTCATTTATATAATATTTTTTAAAAATGACTAGCTTTTTGTAAAATTTATGGATAATTATAGAGGATTCAAAAAATAGTTGTAAATTTTGACCTACTTTCTTACTTGACTTGAGTTTCATTTTTCATTACATGTACAATATTTTGTAGAATTTATTATTTCTTGGAATTTCAAAAATATTCTTTGTTGAGCTTTGATAAATTCTTTAATATTTTCCAGTGTCATTCATTTTTTTCTTTTTTTTTTTTTATGTGTATGAACTTGACAGTTTTTAAGGATATTCACAATTTATCGCTCAATTTTCATGTTCTTTGAACTTTTTGAAAGTTGAAAAAATCAGTGAATACTTGTTTATCGTTTTTTTAGAACTACCGACAACAACTACTAATTTCTAAAGATGAAGAAAAATTTTCTTAAAGCCAATACACATTTTTTAATTGTTAATAATTTTTTTAAGGCTATAAATCTATAAAAGTTCTGGAATGTACAGAAATTGTTCTAAATCATCAATTACTTTCTAACTTTAATAAACTTTTAATATCTTGATACATAAAATAATTTTTAAAATAATTAGGATTGTTCTTAAAAAGGTGATTAGATTTCTAACATGTAAAGCTGCTTGAAGAATTTCAAAAACATTTTATTGATCTCAAACGAATGTTTGGCAATCGCCAGAAACTATCACAAGTTTTTTAAAATTTGTCTAAGTTTGACATTCAAGAAGTTTTATCAATTTTTCTACTCGATTTTCAGAAATTTCTTAAAACAATGGTAAATTCTCATGATTGTTGAAAAAACAGCATTTATTACAATACAGCAAAACTTTTCATTAACTGTCTGCAGTTTTATAACATTTTTGGGAAATTCTAAATATTTTTTATGTGCAAGGAATAATAGCAAAAATTTCTCACTTTCCATTTTTTTCATGAAATGAAACTTTCAGTAGTAGAATAAATTTTCTATATTAATTCCTATTGCCTAAAAATATCATTGAGTTATGAGAAGTTCAAGTAGTTTTACAAATATATTTTTATTGTAAATACACTTATGAATTATGAAAATTGTCCCACATTTTTGCAAAGACTATTTCACTCTTCTGAAATTTTTGACTTTTTTGACAATATTAGTAATTTTTTCATTTACTTCCAGGTTCTTAAAACAAAAATATTTGATTGTCGAATTATAAAAACTCTCATTCAAAATTTTTTTATGATAAACAAATTATGAATATATGTCCATGGAATAATTTTCAACCTGAAAATTAACATTTAATAATAAATTCACTGTATCCTAACTTTTTTATTTTGAAAACATTATTTTTTATTTTTTTAACATTATAAAGAGATTCACCATAATTTGAAAGTTGATAAAAAATCTTAATTTTTATTATTACGCAAATTTTTGGGGCAACTGGTAAGTTTCCAGTTACCAGCACTAACAAATTGAAGGAATTGAAGAGCTCATATTCAAAATATCATATTTCTCAAAGAAAGCTTAAAAAAAATATACATGTCTTATGTATGTAGAATCGAAAAAAAAAAAGCCTAGGAAATTAAAAATTTCAGTGTGCAAAATATGTATAACGACCCACATACATTACAACCCAAAGACTACTTGTCAACTGTTTTCTCACCAGTCGATTCCTTTAGACATGAAGACAAAGAGGTAAATTGCTGGGTCCTCGTCTCTATGACATCCTCAGTGCACTTCTTTTTCTGTCGAGATGGCAGTGAATCCTCATCACTTGATTTTTCGCTAGACACATTCAATGGGGATGGAGAGCGCTTTTTCTTATGCCGCTTTGATCGTGATTTCTTCAGATCGCTTTCTTCAACCGCTGATCCAATGTCAGAAGTTGTTTCGATGATTTGAAAAGAGTCTTTTACGTCTTTAAACGTATCTGAAAGTTCAAATCAATGTTTGAATAAACATAATATACATGCAGAAAAGTCAATATAATTTGTAAAGTCGATAAAATTCAAATGTAGTAATTGAATTATCAAAAATTAAATTACTTTTTATGAAATTAATTTGATTACATACAATTGTTATTATTTTATTATTATTAAAAATGAGAATTTTATTATTATTTTTTTTAATTACTTGATTTGTTTTATTCATTTTATTTATTTATTCAAATAAATTAAATTTATTAAATTTATTTATTATTCATTGAATTAAATCTCAGTTACTTTTATTAAAATTTAGTCCATAAAACTTTAATTTAGTAATTTCATTGATTGCATTTTATGTAACTGAATTTAATTTATTCAATTTATTGTAAAACAAAAAATTATTATTTTTTTATTATTATTTGTAATTATAATTTTATTATTATCAATATATTTCCTATTCTTTTATTTTATTTATTTTCTTTATTAATTCAATTTAATTTATTCATTCCAATAAATTAAATTTATTCATTCTTAATTGAATTGAATTGAATTTAAGTTAATTTCATTTAAGATTAAGTCGATAAAATTTTAGAGTCGATAACATTTTTGAAGAAACAATTTTGAATAGAAATCTTTTATGTCAAGTTTCCGAAGAATTTCAAATACAATATCAGTACATAGCGAGTGAGTTGAATTGTATGCATGAGGTCGACTTTATGAAAATTTTTTATAAAAATTATTATACGGTTTCTATAAGAATCAAAATCACTATAGGGAGGAAAGATGCATAGGAAGATTGTAGTGTGTCAATATATAGAATAAATTAGAAATAAATTATTAGAATTTACCATATTGCAGGACGACTCGGCGAATTTCGACTTCCTTCCAAGTGTTGTCCGGTTTACATTCGTTCATCACCATTTCGTCGAAATCCACGGTATTTGGTGGCAAGAAGCCACTTGTTTCGTCGATGTTTAGCCATTGTCTCAAAAAAATGTTGAAGCTTTTATTTGTGCGACAAATAAGGAACTTTTTTTTGTTCGCGATCGACTTGTTAGACATTTTCTAAAGGGCACAGAAAATTAATCATATTAGATTTATAGGTTATGTGGCTTTTAAAGATAAACAAAGCGATGTGAGCTGAAAATATTTCAGAGAAAAAAACGCACTATTTTTTTAAAACGAGAATACGTTGCTTACCGTGCAAAAAAATGAAAGTAGATTTTTTTGGATTCTTCTCTCGACTGCTCTTAACGAAAATTTTTGGCGCGTTAAGCAGCGAGAAATAAGTTGCTCTAGACGAAAATTTTGGCTGTTTTTGGCGCGTTAATCGAACACTAACACTGGTTGCACTGTGTTGCACTGGTACACTGGCAATGGGTTTATGCAGGTTTATGATGAATCGGGGGTGCGTCGGTGTGTTGCTGTGTGTGTCGTCCAGTGTCGTAGGTCAGTCGTATATAGGTCGTGGTCGTAGTCGAATAAAGTTCTCGAACTTATACACGAGCTAAAACGAGCCTTTACGATTGTCATCAGTTGATATTTACAAACAAAAATATGTAAATACAGTTCGGAAATATGTAAATACGTTCCATTGCGTTTCATGCAGTTTCTTTCGGTGTTCAATGTATCTTCGCGAGGAAGGTAGGTCTAGACTTATATTCATACTTTCTTACATTTCATGCAAGATCAATGGCATGTTTTGTCGTTTATAACCGCGACAAAACATGCCACGTTTTTTTTTATCATGTATAATTATATATATATATATATATATATATATATATATATATATATATATATATATATATATATAGTTGATTTGATATTGTTATTAGTTTCAATTTTCAAATTATAATAAAAAAAAATATATATACTACTTTCGATTAGAAGTGTTCCTCATCATCGCAGTTCATGACTAAATTATCTCCAGTTGATTCGTCACAATTTTGATCATAATAAGATTGATTTAATGATGTTTAGGTTAGAATTCTAGCTATAAATTATAAATTTGATCGCGTAAAATTATTCAATTTCAAATTACAATAAATTTTTTCTAATTAAAGATATTTTTTTGTAATGTAAGTTTAATTGTCTTTAGCATATACTTTTTTTATAAAAATTATTGAATAAATGTTGTAATTATTAAAAAATTGATTTCAAAGTTTATTTTTGATTTAATTTTTTTCCTGATTTCACATCAAATATTTTTATCACATACAAATATAGTTTTCTTTAAAACTTCTCCGATGACGTCAAGTGATTTGAAAAAGTAAAACACGCAAGTCCTAGAAAAAAAAATTATTTTGAGAAACAAACGAAAATAGATAATTACAGAGGGAGTGTTGTCAACGTATATGTTTTTTGTCTCATAAACTTTTATTTTTTACAGATCAAAATTAATAGAACATGAACAATTCTCGTATCTACTCGGATCGACACTTATATCGCGTAGCACGACAGCAGGCTGAAACGGACTTGCAACGTATTTTAGGCGATCGCAATGAAGATGTTGAGCATGAAAACATCACAGCTGAAAATAATTGTGATAGACCGGTAGATGTTGCTCAAACGCAAACTTGTGAGTTTTTTTTAACAGTCAAGAACGACCAAAAAATATAAATTATCATACTGTTTATTTCGGAATATATATATTTTTACATAATATTGGGAAAGGTTGATGTTTTGGAATTGCAGTTTTCTGTGACTGATTCTTTGATGAAGTCTATTACGAACAAATCGCAATTTAGAAAAAGTTAAATGTTTCAAATTTTAAAGCGTCATGAAAAACGCTGTATTAATTAATTACATTGTATATTTGAAATTCCATAACAGTACTTTTGGAGTAGTCTTTTTGTAAACAAATATGAATAAGAAACCTCTAATTTTAAGAATCTTGATAATTTGTAAGTCAGAACTATGTCAATTTCCAAAATTATGAAAGTGAGGCATGCTTATACTGGAAAATTCTATAATAAATTTTGGGATTAATTTTTATTCAGTAAATATATTTTCTGTATCTTATAATTTTTTTTATTTTAATTATTTTTTTTTTTATGAAATAAATTCATTATTTATATTAAAAGTGAGTATTGAAAAATGGGAAATGTTATTCATAAAATAAACGTTTGAATAAAAAATAAATAAAAGTACATGCAATAATATAAGTATTGTAATAAGTAAATACAATAAATTGTTAAATAAAATAAATAATAAATAATCTAATATCATAAGCATTTAGAGGAGATAAAACATCGCAAACGTAAAAATTTTTGGTTTTTTGATAGATTCACAAAGTTTGTAAAACAGAATTCGCATTTCCTAATTTCATGAACTGAAACCTTAAAAATTGATGTATTATATATTACAATGTTTATGTGCAGCTATGGCTGGTACACCGCAACAACCTTGTAATGAAGCCGTTGATGACTCTGACGATAGCAACTCTTCTTGTGGGGGCAGCATTCACAGCTTCGAATACCCGCACCAAAGCTCAAGTGACGAAGATGAAGATTGCACTGATGAAACATCAACTAACCATGACTTCGTAGAAGACATCGTTAATTGGATGAACCGTCATTTAAAGTCAAGGGAGGCGAAGAATGATTTACTTACAATTTTGAATCGTCACAATAATTTCATTTTTCCTAAAGACTCGCGGACACTTATTAGCGTTCCTCAAAAAACAAATATTGTTCCACTTTGTCAGGGACAATATTGGCATAATGGGTTGGAAGATCAAGTGCGTCAAATCGTTGTGAAACGCGAGCAATACGGCATTGCGGGAGATGATGTAAATCTTCTAATCAATATAGATGGAGCTCCATTAGGGAAATCAGCAATTAACTGTCTATGGCCGATTTTATGCTCAGACGACATCTTGAAAGATGTTTATGTTGTCGGAATTTATTGTGGAGCAGGCAAACCAGATAATCCAGATGAATTTTTAGAAGCTTTTGTCGAAGATACAATTAAATTTACGGTTGAGGGCTTAGATGTGAACGAAAAACATTGGAATGTTAAAGTGAAGGGAATCATTTGCGATGCACCAGGAAAATCGTTTGTATTACAAGTTTCGGGACATAGCGGTTACGATTCTTGCACGAAATGTGTCATCCATGGCGAATATATTGATAATTGCGTTTGTTTTCCCGACACATGTAATGCTCTGAGAACTGATGAACATTTCAAAAATTATCAATATCAATTAGATTATCAACGTGGAAAGACATCTTTGACGAAAATACCCGGTCTACAACTTGTCTCTCAGGTTCCTCTCGATTACATGCATTTAATTTGTCTTGGTGTGATGAGAAAATTAATAAATTTGTGGTTAAGTGGACCAATCCGTCGAAATGTCCGGCTACAATCATCTGATGTTGAAGAAATCTCAAAGTTGTTGCTCAATTTAGTCAAATGGATTCCTTTTGATTTCAATCGAAAACCAAGACCACTTAAATACTTGAAATACTGGAAAGCTACAGAACTGCGATCATTTTTGTTATACTGGGGACCGTTAGTACTGCGAAATATCTTGCGAGATGAATTATATAACCACGTTTTGAAACTTCACTGTGCGGTTCTCATTTAAGTCAGTCCAATTTTGACAAAGGTTGCAGCAAACGTTGATTTTGCTGAAAATTTATTGAACGTTTTTGTGTCAGACTTTGGAAAACTGTACGGGAAAAAGTACATATCTCATAACGTTCATAATTTGACGCATATTTCACAAGATGTCAGAAATTATGGAGCGCTGGATGAATTCAGCGCTTTTCGGTTTGAAAACTACATCGGAGTTTTAACGAAAATGGTGAAAAAAGGGTAACACCCTCTACAACAAATTCATCGTCAAATTTTCGTAAAACGAAATCAAAAAACTTATTCAAAGTCATCCAAAGAAGTTGACAATATTTCGCTGCAGGACCGCCATCACCATGGTGTCAGGCCTGATGATGGATCCCGTTTTCATGCACAGTTTCGAAAAATGTGTACCGACAAGTTTTACCTCAACATTAGCAACAACATAAATAATTACGTACTATTGCGAGATGGAACTGTTGTTGAGGTTTTGAATTTTGCATCCGTGCACAAAAATTACTTCGTTATTGGAAAAAAATGTTGCCAATAAAAAGTTTATATTCAACACCTATTTCGTCATCGGATTTTTTGCATCAATATTGTGAAAGGAACTGATATTGTTGATAAGTGGCTCTGTTCAGAAATTTCGACTAAGTTGTGTAAGTTACCATACAAGAAAAACAAATCAGACGTATTTGTCACGATGCCTGTCATACACACGTCAAAACCTATGAATCAATAATATGTATATAGGTCATTGAAAAATTATTCAGCGAAAATTAAACTTTGGTGCTGTAAGGTACATAGTATTAGTACAATAAAATTTAATTTATACATTCTAAAGAGTATGCACGCAATGTATAAATTATTATAAAATATATAATAACTTTTTGACCCACTAAAACGTTACAAATTATTTATAAAAACCTTATATCGTGATAAAATTCGATATTTCGCAAGTTTTCAAGATTTTCCAGTCAAAAATAGTTTTTAAAACTTTTTTACGAAATGTACTCAAAAGCAAAATGTTGTAACAATAAATTATCGAAGAAGGGTTACATTAAAAACTTGCGTAGACCTGTCTATCAAATGGTATTGAAACTTTTGTATTTGTAGACGCACCAATTTCATAGGAAACCTTCGGTAAGCTTATATATGAAATAATATACAAAGTTTTCCATAGAAACTGTAGGAAACGTTACTGTAAGCTTTCCTATGAGACATTGCACATGAAACATTTTAGGAACATTGCAAGAAGAGTATTTCAGAAAGCTATCGTGAGAAACCTTCGGTAAGCTTTTCTCTTGCTTATTTTTGAAACGTTTCTTTTGAAAGCTATCAGAAATACTACTGCAAGCTTTTGTTTGAGAGCTTTCAAATGACACATTAACGAAAGTTTCTGTAAGGTTTCTGGAAATTCTGTAAGCTTACATGCCGTGTGGGGCATTCTCACCCATGGGTGCGAATTTCGTAACTATTTCAAAATTCACTGTAAAATTTTCAAAATTTCGTCGCCTCTCGCAGGCTTGGGATAAGAAATGGCAATTAATGTAAGATTTAGATCATAATTATTATAAAAGTACTTCGTAAAATATAGGAATCCTTTTTTTATATTAATAATTAACAAATAATCGAAATTTTGGAAATTTGAAATTTGTAACTCATATTAGTTACTATAAAATGCGATTTATTTGTAAAATTTTACAATGTCAGAAAAAAGTAGTATTTCCAAAATTCCGATATTCCCAAAACTTATTATATTCAGACTTTTCGATGTCATCCGAAATAGTAAGTTCAACTTCAAAATTTTGAACAGGACACAAAGTCGTCGGAAACGTAATGAGAAAATTTTGACATAGTCATAAATTTTAACCACTTTACAGGGAACATTGACTGTAGCACAAAAATGAAATTTTCAACAGCCACGGTAAAATTTCGAATGAAAAAAAAAATCAATCATCCGCTTTTTCTTCGTCATCAACCTCATTCGCTTCATTATTACTTGACTCGGTTTCATCATTGCCTTCGCTCTCATCACTGTCCTCCCCACAAAGTGAATCGTTGTCGCTGTCACCTTCTGTTTGCGATTTTTTGAATTCCTCGCGGAGCCGTTCAAATTCTTCGTACTCGTTTCCCTGAGTCTTCGGTAGGCCAGGAAGTTTCTTCTTCAGTGTTTTCGCTTTATCTTTATTTGCATTCGTCAGGCGTTGTTTCGTCACACGTAGAACCTCCAACATTGCTCTTTTATACTCATCAATGTTGGATGGCCCAGTGAATCCGATGGCTTTCTTGGAAGCAACTATAACACACAAAAACCATTCATTACAATCGAAAAATTGCTTGCAAACACAAATATATGACATGTTTTTAATTTTGCTTTTTTGTTCTTACCATACATAAGGTTGCAAAGTTTCGTATCAGAAAACTTCATTTGCCCTTTGAAACCGTTCCATGTGAAACAGGCAACGAGTTTGTCTGCTATCGTTTGTTTCATACATGTATGAAGGAATTCCCTGAATTTAGAGCCTCCCAAATTAATCAAATGGTTGTGCTGAAAAGAGAAAACAAAAATTGGAATTGGCGATTACTGGAATAAAAATAGTACAATGCTTGTAAGTTATACATAATATCCCAGCTTTTTTATATACACTAATTGGCTGTAATGTGTCAACTTAAAAAAAAATGCACTCGTAGCTTTAAAGTATGCTTAACTAAAAGGTTTCGCTGCTGCAGTTTTAAAATTTGTACGAAAAAAGTGACTTGCTGAAATATTTAGATCGTGTATAGTTCCAAAATAAAGGAAAAAACGTTATTCCACCAATCGTATCGATAAGAGTTGATAAATTTTATCTCCAAAATCAAACCATGGAGTAAATAATCCGACAACGCTCTTACCAGTTTCTCTCTGAGAGATTTCTTTTCGTCCGACTCGAACTCTCGGAATTCTTCAATAGTTGTGAGCGGGAATCCTTTCAGAGGTTCAAAAATAGTTTTGTCTAGTTTCGCTTCTTTTTCCACGATTAAAGTCTTGATTTCCTGGCGCAATTCATTGTTCTGGTTAATAATTGTTAGATTTTGTGTTTCCAAGTTTCTGCAAAAATATTCATACATAATATTCGAACATCCCGAACGGAACACGTTCGTTTAGTAAACGTCAGTAAACGTTGAGTAAACGTCATAAACGTTTAGTGAACCTCCACTCAACGTTTACTAAACGTACTGTTCCGTACGGGATAGTAATTATAAATTTTAACATTCGGTATCATATTTATTCAACAAATACGTATGATCGAGCACATCATTCTTGATAGTTTTATATTTCACACTTCGATGAAGGCAATACAATAAGATTTGTTTTTTTGGGTCGATAGATGATAATTTTCGAATCTAGACTAACAGAATCTTTCTGGTATGCACGTAATCATTTATATGACTCACATTATTCTTTCATTCATCGACTGAAATAATGTCATTAAGTCCGGTGGACACGTCCAGTGGCCTTGTTCTGGAGGACTTGTTCCATTATCAATTTTGTGAATCCTCCGTGTTGGACTAACGATCATTAGTTTTGACTGTTGTGGTGTTACAGAATGCCTCGGAGACTCCACAGCGCGTTTTCTGTCAAATTCAAATGCTACATTTCAAATAGTGGAATAGAGTTGTACGTTTATGAAGCATTTTGAGACGCGTTTTTGCATATATGAAAAAAATAGACTCTGTCTATGAAAATTATATATTACATTTAAGAAATAAATTTAAGATATGAGAAATATTAAAATTATTTGAAATTTACCTAATTTCTCGGTGGAAATGTCTATTAAAACTCTATTATATTTAAGTGAATAAAATACTGAATAAAAATTTGTTTTGGCAGAATAGTTGTTTCATTAATGAAGTCTTTTAAAAAAATTCACTAACGCTTAATGTATTTCAAGTAGACGTCAGTGTGTATTTTCCCTTAGCGTGACATACGTATAAGCATCCATATAAAATATTTTGATTTTCTAAAGAACTACATATATTTTTCATGTGTAAGAGAATATTTAACATATATGTTAAATTTTCTCTTAAAATGGTGTTTGAAACTTCAAAGACAATGTCATTAAATGTTTTAAGATATTAACCTTTAAAAGTTGTTTCAATTATCACGTATATTAAATTTAATAGAATTTAATTAAATATATTAAATATCAAATTTTTTTTGACACTTTATGGTAGCAAAAAATCGCTTTTGATGTCAGGAGCGTTCTTGAGATTCATAGTTTCAGAAAAATTAACGCAAAGTAGCTTACAACATACTTGTAACTTTTTTCAGGACTTGCAAAAAGTTCCGTCAATGTATCATCAAACGTAGAAAAAATTCCCGCTTCGATGTATTGCGTTTCAGAATTTTTTTCCTGTTGACTCAATTGGACACTCGAGTCACGAACGGGGTTTGAGAAATTCGACGGTAAAGCCGTATTTGTCAAACGGATTTCTTTCGGATCTTTCAGCGTTGAAGAAATTTTCGATTCCCCCGAGCACTTCGAAAAGTAGGTTCTGTAAAATTTTTCTCTTATTCAACACAAACTAAAGACAAATTAATATTCACACAATAAAAACATCCATAAATTCAGTTAGATGTAATGAATTCGAAAATTATAGATGGAAAAAAAATTGCAATTATCCAGCATATTGAGTATGCTGCTTATTTGAACGTTATAATAAATATTCATGCTAAATATATGAGACGTTGTGAACAATGGAGAAGTCAAAGAAAGTGATATAACACTCTGACATTGGTGCAAATGTAGATAGTCGATAACGTTTATCTATATAATACAATTCAAAATATTAAGATAATCATACAAACAACTCACTTGGGATGATAATCAGAATTTACTGAATATTTGTGAGGTACATCTAACGAACTGCACTCCATCTCAACATCTCTAACTTCAGACACATACCCTTTCTTCAGACAAGATTGGTTTTCCCGACCATTTGTAAGATGAGGGAAACTGCAAATATGTATTTATCATCACAGAGAGAATTTTCAAGTGCTCAAATAGAGAAAATTGTCACCGGCTACTATCACTTTATACTATATTCCGCGAAAAAATGTGATGTACTCCATTTTTAGGCTTATTATTGTACAGAAATAACTTAAAAAAAACCGAACGTTTCAACAAAGGGTAGCTTCATTGAACCAATAGACTATTTTGCATGAAATCGTGCCAGTTGCATGATTATGTTTGCGAGTTTGCAACGAATTTCCATGAAGAATACACTATATCGGTCTATTATACACGTCTACTAGCATAATATATACGAATCAAAAGCATTTCAGAAAAAAAAATTTATTACATTTCACCAGTTTTTTGGACGATACTTGGATCCGTCAGAACAGAAACCAGGTTTGGGTCCTTGAATTTCTGAGCCAACTCTCGGAGCCGTTCTAAATTGATAGAGTTTGAGGATTTGGACTTTTTAGATTTTTTGAGTAAATCGGCCTCATCCGATGAAGAAGCAAATTTCGAAGGCTTATAAGTTGTCCGGCCTGTTCTAGTCGACCCCATCATTCTCTTGTGTTTTTTTTCGAGTTTTTTTCCGTCGAGATTCATTGCGGTATCTGAAAAATTGCATTCGATGCAGTTTTTTCAATACATATCCATAGCAGCAGTTAAATATCGCAAGCAGGATTCAAATCATCAGGTTGGATTTCCTCTCATGTGATTCTAAGAAAATCCCTTTATCAGTTATTTTTGACGTAACATATCTTTCTCTAAGATGACGACAATAGATCAAATCTACTCAAATTAATTCAAATAAATGATACGTAGTAACCCCTGCAAGAAAAGTGAAGGTAATTTCGAAGAAATTTATGTTCGCACCTTGAACAAGTTTCCGAGTCATGTTTTATCGTACACAACTACTTATTTTTCTAGGCTCTGCTTTCGCAAGGAGTTCATGACAGCGTCATTACATACACACATTTTTTACTCATATTCCCTAACCAACATGACCGAACTTGCCAAGGATTCAACTCACTCCAATTTGTAGTTTCGTCGAACATTGGAAAAAAACGAGGATTCCTCCTAGAGTACAGGGCAACGACCTCAAAACGTGTCACTAGATTGAATCAGAGATCAAATTGATGTAACTCAGATTAAGCTTACATTGGTTCGTAATATCAAGATACAATCATATACAATATTTACAACTAAATTAAACTTTAGAGTCTGAAATAAGAGGAGAGGTTTGATCAGATCTCGCAAAATGTTCCGGAGTGAAAGAAACGATCATCAGCACTTTAACGAACCATAGGAAAACCAACATGATAATTTACTTGCCATAAAAATTGGAATTATTTTTGTATCAGCGTTAAAATGTATGGACCCCGAATAACATTCAAATTCTCACAAAACATCTTAGGGGTAGTTCTAAGATAGATGATCGGAGATTTAGGAGGGAGGGGATCGGAGATTTGTGACAAAATGTGCCATAGGGGGGGGGGGCCAGTCGTGTGTTACGTAAAAAATACATGTTTAAAATATTTAAAGACATTCGAAGAGAGCGTTAATTACCATGGACCGCGATGCAGGAAGAAAAATAACTTCATCTAGTTCTCAATGTTCATAATTATTGAAACTTTCCCTTTAATATTAGCAATGATTATGGATTAGTATTATATATGACAGGAGTTATAAATGAATATGACGTTAATTATTCATTTTTCCATAAAAAATTATCAAAATGTGATAAACTGACCCACATGTTTGTGTGTGACATGTGTGGTGTGACGTAACCTGGAGGGAGGGGGGAACACTTTGTGACGACTATCGTCAACGCTCTGGAAGGCGAATAGGAGTGAGGAGTGATGCGCAAATGTATTCACCCTCACGGACGGTCTCTTCTCTTCCTACAACTGACGACCATCTTGGAATTAGGTAGCATTTGCTTTTTAATTCTCGAACGGCGACAACGGTCAAATCGTTGGACAAATCACGTGCTACGCGCACCCCAACCTGTTCTGAAGTCATTCCAACATCGTAAAACGTTTCTAATGTCCGAAATTTGTTGACGATGAGTAGAAAGTCGTCTTCAATCCGAGCGATGTTCCTCACGATACACACTTCAGAAGTAATAAGTTCGAAACAGCTGTTTGCCGTCCCACTATCTATCCTAAGTTGACCAATTTTGAGCGTCTCGTATTGCTTGCAACGATGGAACATGGCGTCGTTCGGAAGAGGACCAGTGTTGTGTTGGTGGAGTGCTTTCACGATTATCTCGTTACGGAATGGTGTTTTATCTGAAGCGTTCCGCTCTTGCAGTCGTTTGTAATATTGTTCTAGATTTTGATCGGGTTTCCGCTGGTTCTTGGTAAATCCTGGCATATTATTCTCATAAGCAAACGCGCTGAAGGAATCGAGAGGACCAAAACGCCGAACGTCGTCAACAATGTGCAGAAGTCCGTGCACATTATAAACAACAAAACGATCCCCATAGATTTCTTCCGCTGTAGTGACATAGAACTCAAGAGCAGCCTGTGCGAGAAAAAGCTCATTTTCGGCAATGTTTTCGCGATTCAGACAACGAATAGCAGAATGCAAGACCAAGAAATGCTGGTAAAATTCTTCTCCCAAAATCGACTCGAAAACTGCAATACCTGTGTACAGCAATAATTGTCTTAGCTGAGTCGCCTTCATTTTGGAGTACTTCGAAATTAACCACGGACCACGACTGAAATCGGACGGGCAATATTGTCTCAGCAATTGCATCCGGGAATCGAGAATATTCAATTGTCTTCCACTAAAGCGTTGACAAGCGAATTTCCCCTCAACCACAGCCGACAAAAAACGAGAAAACACCCCTAAATAGATCAAGTGCATACTCTCGAATGGAACACAAGAAACTAAACCAATGAAGTCTGCCAGAGGGCTAGGGCCTTTGTGATGATCTTCGTCAATTCTGGCGCGATATTCTTCGTCTGTTCGTGGACAGTGATGAGTCCTGTAAAGACGGTCGTATTGTCCGAACGAAAACCAACAACCTTGCATTTGGAACAAGGATGAAAAGATGTATGACCAAAGTGATTTAGTAAGAAGGCACGAGCTAGAGCGTCTGCAATAAATAGTCGAACTTCGAGTGGTAATCGTCGGCCTTGGATAAGCAATCTCCCTGCTTCACGTATATCAAGAAGTTCTGAGACTAATGGCTGTAAGAATTCTTCGGGATCATTCGGTTTGTGGGTACCGACATATATCCCTGCAATTAGTGGTCGCTTGTCAGAGATGTTTACAATGCGGAATTGAATGGGCCAATATTGTTTATCTTCGTGTTTATGAAGTTGCCCCCCATCAGTACTCAAATCTACAATAACTTGGTCAGGCAAGGAATCTAAAGGGATTGTGTTCATTCTAGTTTCGATCAATTTCGTCAACCCTACATGGAGATATTCTCCTCCTGCTCTTTTTTGAACAATGCTTCGAACAACTGTCGTTGGAGTACCAATGAGTGTTCTAATACCCTTGGGCAAATCCGTATGGTTAAATGGATTGGAACGTAAAGTTTTTAAGAGTAAATTTCCTTGTGTATGGTTTAAATTAGCTGATAAAAAAAAATCCTTCAGTGCTGTTCGATGCGCGTTAGGGGCCTCAATTGGATTATTATTTACTCATGGAGTTCTGGGTTATCTTCATCAACAGGTATTCCGGGCACGCCTTCGATGTCTTCGATTTTTGGTTCGTCAATTTCGGCCTCACTATTACGAGATTCGTCTCCTTCGGTGACGTTCGAATTAGGTTCTGAATCGGTATCCACCGAAAGATTATAATTCGGTTGATTATCGACTACCATAATATGGGCCAAGTTTTCGTAATCATCATGATCACTTTCGGAATCGATTCGAAATCGCCATGGAACTGCTATGTTGCGATCATGAGGATCTTCATCATTTTCTAATCGCGGTTGCGCGGATACATCATCTGCGCTCGAGTCAGATGACGGGCTTGCTCCTGACATGGCTATGTTCAATCTAATTTCAGTGAGACGTCGACGCTTTTGGCGGAGGCTAAGCTCTGACAATGGTTTGTGTCTGTCAGACATTTTTTCAGGGCTGTACAATGAAATCGAAGAATAAAAAATTATTAAGTTTTGACAGGTAGAAACACTTCCCTCCCCCCTGTCGATAGGCCTGACATTAATTGTAATGGTCTAGCAAGTTTTTTCATTGTCAAGATTTTACGAGTTCATTCGATTTTCCTACTCATTTTCTGACATTTAAAATGTTTGTTTGTTTAAGTAACCCACTGACCATCCATTGATGGTTGAGTTTTTTCATGTTTATACAGGTTGTCCCAAAGTCAGCGGATCACCCGAAAACCATGTACATATTCCTCATCGAATTCCAAGACGATTTTCTCTCTGCCATTTTTCAAATAACTCAAAATCAACAAAGATATTCAAGTTTGAAATGCAACATAACAACGCCCTAGTTCGACAAGTGGGGATAGAAAACCACGCACCAAAATTTACTTGAATTTTTCCCGTATTTTTCTGAGTCGAAAAGTCCTTTGTCACTTTTCGCAGAACTCAAAGTAAAAAAAGATATTTGAGTTGGAAATATATCAAATCTGATTGGTTGAAACTTCTAACTAGAATATCTTTTTTGATTTTGAGCTCTAAGAAAAGTGATAAAGGATTTTTAGACTCAGAAAAATACGAGAAAAATTCAAGTAAATTTTGGTCTGTGGTTTTCTATCCTCACTTGTCGAACGATGGTGTTGTTTGGTTGAATTTTAAACTCGAATATCTTTGTTGATTTTGAGTTTTTTGAAAAATGACGAAGGAAAAACTATCTTAAAATTTGATAAGGAATACATGATTTTCAGGTGATCTGCCGACTTTGGGACACCCTGTACAATAACAGTAAAAATACGGACATTTTCCAAAAAATACGGGAACCAGGACAACGCGCGTGAAATACAGATAGGTCTATATGAATGCGGACGTTTAGACACCGTAATGAGTCCTGAATTACTATGCGTTTCAAACTTATATTGCATTATAACCCTATTATAATTATATGTACAGCAATCTTATAGATTTCGGATCCTGAAAAACGCTAAACGAAAAATACTGTGATACTTATTTGTTTCAACTTATAATCTCAGACATACCCCAACTTCTGACATTGCGAAATTTAAAGAGCATCGAAAATTATGCAATATAATTCAAAATCATGTCTTTCATGTGAAATAATAGATAATGACGGGATCATTGTATTCATAGAGTTTTTTATTACGTGCTTCTATATTTTGTAATAACATTTTTTTTATTCTATATTTGTATTCGTTGGAAATACATGCTGAACGATGAGATAATTAATTTATTCTGAAAAATGCACTATGTGAGTTTTTGATATTATTGATTTTATAAAATTGTGTTTAAATAATCTCTACAGTTTCATTTTATGTGTATTGTATGCAGAAAATTAAAAAATTCAAATTTTCTTCTCGTTTCGCTCGTGATATATATACTTAAAAAACGACATTCTTTTGTTTTCGAAACAAAACTGCGAACGTTAAAGAAAAACCTTTTCGCTAAATTAAAACAAACTAGTAAGGTAGATGTTAAGTTTTTAATGCACAGTTATTATTAAAAATAAAAGCGTGAATTGGCAAAATTTTCGGAATAAATTAATTATCTCATTGTTGAGCATGTATTTCCAATGAATACCAATATAGAATGAAAAAAGATGTTATTACAAAATATAGAAGCACGTAATAAAAAATTCTATGAATACATTGATCCCGTCATTATCTATTATTTCACATGAAAGACATGATTTTGAATTATATTGCATAATTTTCGATGCTCTTTAAATTTCGCAATGTCAGAAGTTGTGGTATGTCTAGGATTATAAGTTTTAACAAATAAGTGTCAGTAGTTTTGTAAATGATGGTAGTTATGAACAATCTCATTGTAAATGTTCAAAATAAACTTTTTAATAGCCATAATTTAATTGTATGCAAAGTAAATGTATTTTTGCCTCTCAACCATTAAAAATGAGCATTTTTAGCCCTGTTTGGAGAGACACAAATGGCGTATTTAGGCTTATATAGCACTGCGCCCAAATACGCCATTCGTGTCCCTCGAAACAGGGCTACAAAAAGGCTCATTTTTTATGTTTTCGAGGCAAAAAGTATCGTGTGACGCACGGAGCACACAGCCGATTTGAATTCGTGTGCTGAACCGTGTTCGAGCGGAGAGGCCCTTATTTGATCGGTGTATTCAATTATTATAAATCTCTTACCGGCAATCATTTGAACATTTTCAAAATGATTATTGATTCACACAAATTTTTGGAGAGAATTAAATATCATAAAAAATCATCGCAAGACTTTTAGACCCCTTTGGAATCATGGAAAAAAATTTATATCTTTAAATTTGTATTTATAAATTTTGTGTAGCAAACTTCACACTCATTCTAAATCGGCTGTTTGTGCCCCTAGCATCACAATATACTATTCTTTTAAATATGGGCACGAGAGCAACTGGCGCGCGAGCGACTTTGTTAAGCGCGCGCGTCGAAGCGCGTTCCGCGCTCTCAGTAAAACGCTTATATCTTATCAAGTATTGCTCCAACTAACATCAAATTTTCCCAAAAACTTTTTCAAACGATCCTCACTACCTTCTCTGCTGGAAGTTTTTCCTAGCTTGAATAGGAAAAAACTTCCTCGTATGTCGAAAAAAAAGCGTTTGATTTCCAACCGCTGCTGATAAATAAATTAATGATAGTTTCAAAAAAATCGGCTGAATATTAGTTGAGTTTCAGCAATTTTAGTTCTAAACGGCATTGGTTTTCGAAGGTATGAAAAAATCTATTGTTCATTTTACAATGAATAAACAAATTATCAGGGAAGAAAATTAATATAATAAAAATGATGTGATTTACTGAGCCGAACATCACAGTAATTTTTGTTTAGCATTTTTTTGACAAAAATTTTTTTCGCCTTGGTTCGGAAAGTGGACAATACTTCTACCTGTGTTCGAGCGGAGAGGCCCTTATTTGATCAGTGTGCTCAATTGTCCACAATTTTTTTTAATTCGAATGTTTTTTTATTAATTTTCAATGACTTCAGAGATTTTCGACGATTTTCGACGATTTTAGTTCATTTGTACAGATTTTAGATAATTACACATTTTTGAAATTATTTTTATGAACTTTGTAAATTATTCGATCATCCCTAGTGATTCTGAACCTTATAAAAACCTTATAAACATTTTATATAAAAAATTTTATAAGGTCGACCTTATACAATTCTTAAAAAAAAAATTTTTCTTATAAAGTGACTATATAAAAACCTTACAAAAAAAATTTTATTATAAAAATATTGTTTCTGCTGAAATTCTTATAAAAAAATTTATTGTACAAGAAATTTTTTATAAGTAATTTATGAGTAATTTCATATAAAAATCACATTTAATATAAAAATGTAATTTTTTTTATAAGGTTGCGAATTTTGTATAAAATTTCCACATTTGATAAGAAATGTGCGAGGCTTAAATATTTTTTCATGAAAACTTTGAAATTTCTTATAAAAATGTTACTGCTTTTTATAAGAAAAAATTTTTTATAAGGTTTTTATAAGGTCACTTAATGAGAAAATTTTGTTTTATAAGAATTTCATAAGGTCGACTTTATAAAAAACGAAATTCTTATAAGGAATTTCCGATTCTAATAAAAATTATGCCATTTTTTATAAGAATCAAAATCACTAGGGATTTCTAGTGATTCCGGTTCATTTATTACGACTTTCAATGTTTTCGATGATTTTCTATGAGTTTGAAAGATATTCAATTATTGAAATTTTTTTTTTTAATTTTTTTTTGCTAGTTTACGGTTTCTGAAGATATTGTTTTTGATGATTTTATTAATTTACACTGATTCTACATTTTTCGGGCAATTTCCGATAATTTTATACAACATTTAATTTTTTTTATTAATTCTTGTTAATTAATAATAATATTCAAAAATTTTGAATGATTATGAATAACTCTGAATGAGCGTTAACTGTTTGTTTTATTTTCGATGGTTTCGAAAATGCTCAATGATTATAAAAATCTTTTATGTTTTGTTTATTCATACTGATTTTAATAATTTAAAATTGATCAAAGGTGTTTTAATTTATTTTCGAATATTTAATAACTCATGAGTTATTCGAAAAATATTTGATCATATTAAAATTCACAATTTCAAACACAAATTGAACAATACTCACTCTCTGTGCGACCTTCGACGATACTTTTCCAAAACACGAATGCAGAGCAGTTGAATGCAAATATCGCTCTCCTGTGTGGATGTTTTTCAAAATCTGCTTTGCTTTATTCTCTGTGAGCAAAAAATATCGTCCCAACATTGATTCTTTTTCCAAAATTATTGTATTTTCGGAGTTATATAATTATAATTTAACGTGATGATTTTTTAAAAAGATTTGAATTAAATTGCAGATTGAGGATGATTTCAGAATAATAAATTGTTATAATTTTTTTATTGTATTCTTAAGCGCGTTCGGGAATTCCACCACGATTTTTGGGGTTACAATCGAAAATTTTTATTCACGTAAAAAAAAAAAATCAGCTGAAAAAATTTTAGGAAGCATATTCGCATGTATAGAGTGAGTAAATAAAACTTTTATAATTATTACCTGTTTAAAAATGTGGGCGTAGAATATATTTACGTATGAAGGAAACACTGCACTCAACTGCACTGCACTGCACCCAACTGCACCTGACACACGATGCATGAGTATGCATTTTTGGTTATTATACAGCTGCGGCAACGCGCGCATCTTTTCACTCACGTGATCTTACTCGAGACGTTCGAGACTCATCACCATGGTCCAATGGATGTGCATTATGCACGCACGCGTGCGAGATGCAAAACGCACTAAAGTCGCACATTATGCGATTTGCGTATGGTGTGGAAAAATTTTTGTTTTAATTATATTCTGACTATACATTATGATTTCAAAAGTTCATTACCTAATTATAACTACACGATAGGGAATTATTCAAGTTCTTATTCGTAAATTTAAATTATAAAGGAATTCATTTACACCGAATTCTTCATTTGATTTAAAAAAGCGTACGTACTGAAAAATTACTTATTTTACCCCGAGTAATAAAAAAATGATATAATAAATCAAAAACAACAATAAAATCTGTATTTTCAAATCGCACGAAATTCTCATAGCGTGCGACCAAAACGCACTTGTGGCTTCATTTTGATTGCATAATCGATCGCACGCGTGAGTCCGCACGACGTGCGATTTTCGTGCGCGCACCATTGCTATCTGGGATAGCCCGAGTGATACCACAGGCTGCTGGCTATCGCAAGGACATCCTGGTACGGCACATCTGCTCCCAGTGTGATAAGCAAATTTACGGGTATCTAAAACCAGGTCAGGCATTCCCACCTGTGGTACCTCCTGCAGCCGGAAAATCGAATTATCCCCACTCGGTCCTACATCCGTCGAGCCCCACCAAGGAATGCCAACCAAAGAGTAACAACGATCCCGGACATTTACCCCGTCACAGTATCCCGGTCAGACCACAACAGGCAAGCTCCAAGGACAAGAGTGACGGCCCCGCAAAATCTCTACGGGTTTCGGACTTAACAAAAAAAATTTACCGGCCCCATTCCAATTCACAATCCGGGAAAGAACATCGAGGCAATAGAAATCATCCCTCTAAGCGCTAACCACTCCCAAGGGAGAGAACAACTTCGAGGATTGGACCCTCTTTGCCACGGAATACCGCTTCCCTACCAGGAGGCCCCCGAAAAACTCTAAGCCAAGCGTCGGGAGTCAAAAAGTATCCAAAGCCAGGTTAAACAACGACAGAAGGGCGATCGCCCAACGTTTGGATCCGCCCCTACCTCACCATTTCCCTCCCGCGAACCGAGAGTCGTCTATTGAATGAGCCGATGGACACTGAAGAATCCCCCAGCAACCCACGCCAAGAGACCGCTTTGTCTTACAGTTGCAAAGAACTCTTCGGGGACATCGGGGACCTATGAACGCCTTAATTGTGTTTGATAAAAATAAAATTATGTTTGTATTCAATTTCTTGTTCAAACGAACCGTATTCATTGTGGATGACATAAATAAAATTGTGGTTAGTACTGAATTTCTTGTTCAAAAATTCTAAATCCCTGTGATAGAAATAAATAAATGTAAGCTTATTACTAGTGTTTTCATTCACGACTACCCTCTCGTACGAGACTCTCTCCCGAGACGCCTGTTGATATAATTCCAGTATATAACACAATTATTGGGAAAAAAAAATTTTTTCCAAAATTTTTTTTTATTCAAATGTTTACACCGTTGGGCAAGTTTAACAAAAGAGTCACGGTTCATTTTTTACAATATTTTTCAGAATTTGCAATAAGTCGAAACAATTCTGAATTTTTTGGGTCCATTAAATAATTATAAAATTCGACCCAGGAATATGATTTAAAATTCATTTTGATTGAAATAAGAGAACGAACAGTTGAAACAGACAATTGGTTTCTTTCGTCGGTCCACTGCGACTTGCTTAAAGAAAAAGACCTTTCACAATTTGCGTCGTGTCCCGGTATTGCGAAAAAGAATTTCGCAATTTTCAAAATTTCAGAATACGAACATTCGTCACGATTTGCAGAAAAAAATATACAAATTTTGTCATTGCACGATTTTTTGAAAAATTGTAAGTCCTTTTCTTTTTGTTTTTTTTTTTCAATGAAGCGAATCAAATTCATGCTTTGATCGAAGATTGTATTTTCGTCAAAATCCACCTTCTTGTCTTGAAGATAAATAAAAGTGTCGGTCATATCGTCATAATTTAATTGCGTATCGAGACGAAAATCGAGCCACTTGAAAATCTGAAACAAATTATATGGAAATGCCTTTTCAAAATGTCACAAGCCAACAATCATGTAGAAAAAAATAAAAAATTTTACTCGTTAATCGGAAAGAGAAGTCGTCCATTTCGAAAGATATTCTTCAGCCTCTTCATTAACTTGAATCGCTTTGCAGGTGAAGTCGACACATTTTTCATCTTCTCCATCTTCTCGTAATTTTAGCAAAATACTTTTGACAGAAAGGGGCAAAAATTTACTCTTGATTCGATCACGCAGACCACGGCTCACAGTGTCAATGATGTTGATGACCTCAACGACACTATTTTTTTCCTTTTCCAATTCCTTGATGTTGTCGTGAAAGAGAGTCATATAGGAGTGAGTGAAAAACAAGAAACACTCGACCAAATCGTTTTCAAAAAATGACTTCAACAATGCTGGAGGCTTATCGATAAACTTGAAGTAAGATTGTAGAGGTTTGAACATCAGCAGGATTCGATAAACCACTGGAAAAAGGCTGAGCCATCGCGTTTTACAATGGTATAGAATATCTCGATATTCTACATCGAGAAAGTCACAAAATTCTTCCAATTCTGCTGATCGAAGAGTTTGATTCTAGAAATATTGATGAATCTTGTAACAGATGATGTCGATGTCGAAAAGATCAAATAGTTCGAGGCCATGCCGACTGGAATCGTGGATAATATGGGCTGGGCATCCCATACCAATCAAGTTTTTTTCTATTTTTCCTTCCAGGAGTTTGTGAACATTCTGTTTGCCCTTGCGGTTCAATCCACTGAAATTCAAATTTGCGTTATCTGCCGAAAAAGATACTAACTTTTTTTTCAGGTCATGTTTTTCTAGTAAATTGAAAAGCATTCCGGCAATGGTTTCGGCTTTTTCATTAAATAGATTTGACAAATCCAGCAGCTTCACTGTAATTCCGCCTTGCTCATGGTCAAAAAATTGGATCATGATGGGGAATAATTTTATTTTCCCATGGTTGCTGGCATCTGTACTTAGGCTCACGAAAGAGGCTTTTTGGAGGTCCTTTATGACGATACCCATGATGTGGGGAAACAAAACATTGCAAATGATCGCTTCCGTTTTTGTCCTTGCACAAGAGATCTTCGTAGCGATGGCAGAGTCTCCAAATATTTTGCGTATCAAAGCAGCATTGCAGTCTTGCGATCTAAATGATTTATGATGCGTGACGACTTGATAAGCGAGGGCACCTTCAGCAGCCGATATTTTCGCCTCTTTTGTGGAAAATCGTTTGACCATGAAACTGTCAATTGGCTTCGATGTTGATGTGCTTTGAATATTGCTCCGATGTTTTGGAGTCGCGATATGTTGTTCCAACTGAAGGCTTCTTTTTGAAAAAAAGACAATTTCAAAAACATATTTGGAAACTTTTATTTTATTTTATTCTATTTCAATCCATTATATTTGATAACATGACAGCAAAAAAATGATTTTATACAGGGTGTCCCACAGTCACCGCGACGCCGAAAGCCAGTTGATTATTCATGAAATTCTAAGGCGATTTTCCCTTTGTCATTTTTCACAAAACTCAAAATCAAAAAAGATATTCGAGTTGAAAGTTTCAACCAATCAAATTCGCTGAATTTTAAACTGGAATATTCTTTTTGATTTTGAGTTTTGCGAAAAGTGGCAAAGGACTTTTCGACTTAGATTAGAAAAATATGGAGAAAAATTCGGTAAATTTTGGTCAGCAGTTTCTACTTCCACTCCTCGTAGGAGCGCGTTTATTTGTTAAATTTCGAACTCGGATATCTTTTTGGATTTTGAGTTTTTTGAAAAATGGCAAAGGGAAAATTGCCTCAGAATAAAGAATTTTATAAATAATCAACTGGCTTTCGGCGTCGCGGTGACTGTGAGACACCCTGTATGCATGCACCAGTAACCAACTAAAAAGATCATGCTTAGCAATTGAAAGTACGAGCATGAAAAAAGAAACCCTAGCAAACGCGGCGGTAACTTATAAGGTACCAGTTAGGTACCCCTTAGGTACCAGTTAAATACTTTCCCAAATATCTACTCCTTTTCATTGAAAATCGGTAAAACTTTTTTTTTTATATTGTAAATGAAGTGTTTTCTTCATTTTAAAGTGGTCAAACATCCGAAAAAATAGTGCATTAATTTTAAAAAACGAAAATTAGAAACACTAATTGTCAGATAAGTGTAGATAACGCACTTAACATGCGGTAGATAACATTCAGATAATGCGCTACGCGGGAAATTTGAAATGCGCCATCAACTCAGTTGTTATCACAGGGGCGTACGTAGTCGGGGCACATCAGTCCGCGATTATTATTTTTTCGGGTAGTTCTATTGCATTTCGAGTGTTCCCAGCGTTTTCGAACTTCACCATAATGATGTAATAATAGACATTTAACATTCGGAAAATTTTTGCTCAAGTTTTCCGGAACTTTATACACACTGAACACCGAAATTTTGTGTTCAGGATTTTCACGACTAATTTTACCTTTAAATTATTCAAATTCAATGAGAATTTTTTGATTGCTAGAAATTTCACAGGTATAAAAAAGTAAGGTGTAAAATATTTCCATTTTTCATTCACGATTATCATCGACATTTTGCGGTAAGGGTTTAACATCTAATTTTAACTTGAAATTATTTAAATTCAATTTCCAAGTACGTCGTGTATAAAGTTCGAAAACTCTGGGAACACTCGAAATGGAATAGAACTATTAAAAAAAAAAAAAATAATCGCGGACTGATGTGCCCTGACTACGAACGCCTCTGTGAGAACAACTGAGTTGATGGCGCATTTCAAATTTCCCGCAAATTATCTGAATGTTATCTACCCATAACAAGTGCGTTATCTACACTTATCTGACAATTAGTATTTCTAATTTTCGTTTTTTAAAATTAATGCACTATCTTTTCGGATGTTTGACCACTGGGAAAGGAAGAAAAACAATTCATTTACAATATAAAAAAAAAGTTTTACCGATATTCAATGAAAAGGAGTAGATATTTGGGGAAGTACTTAACTGGTACCTAAGGGGTACCTAACTGGTACCTTATAAGGTACCGCTTAAGTACCGATTAGGTACCGGGGCGTTTGCTAGGGAAAGTTCATTATTATAACGTCACTTTATCCTTCAAGGCAGTGCCTCAACGTTCACTTTCTTTTTTGCTGCTAACATAAAAATTGAATAAAAACAAAATAAAGATATGGAAATACGCACCCTTATTAGCGAGATTAATGTTAATGTCACACACTTTACACTTTGCTACTGACTCGTCAAGAGTAGAAGAAAAGCATTGATATTTTGGGTCCTTACTCAGTTTATCCGAAAAGGTACATTTCCTTTTCGGCATGGCGAACAATAAAAAACAATCACTTAATAATAATAGCCGAATGACGATTGATTGCGATAAATTTTCGACGATGTGGAAAGATTCCAGTTGACTCAAAACAAAACAATAATGGCTATTGCATGTCAACGACGAAACACCGATACACGCAAACTCGATATTTATAGCGTGTTGAAGAAATTGCTCCAAAGCACTTTTTTCTCTTTCTAACTCAGTGTTCAGAAAGAGAGAAAAGTGCTTTGGAGCAAGCGCTCGCATACGCTTCTTCGCGCGCGGGATTTTGAATTGTGATATCTCCATCTTTTTTACTTTCAAATAAAAAAAATGACAAAATGTATTACAGGGAGTAAATTATGAGAAAAATTCATCTTTTGATCAAAAAGTAGGACATTTGGAGGATTTTGTGAAGTTTACGAGGACAGGAGGACGGGCAAGCAAAAAGGAGGACATGTCCTCCTAAAGTAGGACGTCTGGTCACCCTACAAAAATTCTATTTTCTGGTGAGTTTACAGAGCACGCAAGAGTACGTCAAAAAACCTAAAACCACTTTCCCTCAAATTTATACATTATAGTAAAGTTCCTCGGTGACCGAAGGTATATTGATAAAAGATTTATTGTGCGGTTTGTTGATTCAGAAAATTGAATTTTTTCACAAAATTTGTTTTCATCGATTACTTCAGATTTTTGCAAAATGCAAAAAAATTATGCATATGTCCGAAAATAAATAAGTTTTGGTTCTCCAGTGACAAAAAGTAGACCGAAATATAAGATTTATTGCAAATGAAGATGATTACTTAGATCGAGCAGTTTTTTGAATTTACTTTATTTATCAATTAAGCTCCCTACTGGAAATAAAATTCTCATCTTACTCTCATCTTAATCTCATGTAAGATCTGATATGAGATCTGATATGAGAACTCATGTCTCACGTGAGATTGTGGAGTCGGAATCGTAGGGGCGTCAACGCAATAATTAAAAAGACCGTTTGGCACTAAAACCTTATGTTTATTTTATTACGAAAATAGCCACTGTACTTGAAATAAAAACTCTACACAAATTTGCTTATGATTGGAGTAATCGTGTTCCGCGCGCGATTGACGACCGTCTGACTCGTTTTCTTAAATCTGCCTTTTTTAAAAAACGTCGGCCATTTTGCGCGGTGTCGAGCAGCCAATCCGAGACCAGGCCGCTCTCATTGGTCGCTTGCGGGTTGGGTTAGGTTTGTTCGTCTAGGGTCCCGGGATTGCTTGTAACGCGCGTCGCCACATCACTCCCCCTCGAGTGACTTGCCGTGATTTTAGATGTCAAGTTGTGATATCGCTTGTTTTGATGCCATGTATCTTGTTTTTTTTTTTTTTTTTTTTTTTTTTTTTGCGATTTGCCCAAGTCACTTTCCCTGAAACAGAAAACTGGGCAAAAAAAAGGAAAAGGATTGAGGATTTTTTTCTTTCCTCGTCGTCTCGTGTTATCCGTGGACCTGGGGATTGCGTGCGTTGTATCCGCGATGTGTCAAACCCGGGTCGTTGTACCTCCGGAGAATCGAGGGCCTCTGGGCGTGGCTCGGTGTCTGGGAGAATGTTGTTGGGCTGCGTGTCGTCCTGTTTTTGTCCAGGTGAGACCCAACCGCGAATTTCGGGGTTTTCCAGGTGAAAGTTTTCTTGATAACTGGGGGTTGTTTTGTAACGTTCCCTAAGTTGTTATTTTGTGGTATGTTCCCAGTGACGAGGCCTTGGGTCAGTTTGGACGCGTTGTTGCTGTCGTTTGTCGTCCTTAGAGTTGCTTTTGGTGCTGGGATGGGCTCGCGTGGCGTGGAATTCGCGAGTCCAGGTTGAGCTGTCGTCTCGAAAAATGCAGGTTTCAGCCGTTCAACATTGATGTTGACTTTCCTCCCATTCATGTCGATGGTGAAAAAGTTGTCAGCTGGTCTCTCCAATACCTTGAAAGGGCCGTCGTAGGGTGGCTCGAGCGGTTTCTTGACTCTGTCGACTCTCACATTCACATGTGAGCAGGAATGAAGCTCGTGATGGATGAAAATTTTCTTTCGGACGTGGTGAGTCGCTGGCGTTGGCCTCAATTTTCTCATGTGTTCCCTGAACTTGTGTATGAAAAATTGTGGTCCCGAGGGGCGTTCTTCGTGCATGAAAAATTCCCCTGGTATCCGAAGGGTAACTCCGTAAACTAGTTCAGCCGCTGAGGCGCCGACATCTTCTTTCAGGCAGGTTCGTAGGCCCAGGAGCACAGTTGGCAGGACGTCGATCCAGTTGAGGTCATTGTGGCACATGATGGCGGCTTTCAACGATCTGTGCCATCGCTCCACAATGCCGTTTGTCGCAGGATGATAAGCCGTGGTCCTGGTTCGTTTTGCGCCGACTAAGTGGGTGAGAGCCCTGAATAGTAATGCCTCAAATTGCGAGCCTTGGTCTGTCGTTATTACAGCTGGAGATCCGAATCGTGTAATCCAGGTCGAATAAAAGGCCTCGACAACTGCTTGAGCGGTGATATTTTTCAGGGGCGTCGCCTCGGGCCATCGAGTGAATTTATCTATCATTGTTAATAGATATGAGTAGCCTTGGGAGTTGACCAACGGTCCCACGATGTCCAGGTGTACGTGTGAGAAACGGTCGTCGGGCACAGGGATGCGTTCCAAGGGGAGCTTGGCGTGTCGGCCGAACTTGCAGCGTTGGCAGTTGGGGCAAGTCCGAGCCCACCGTGTGATATCTTGACCCATGGATGACCAGACAAATTTTTTCTGCACAACTTTCTTCGTGGCGCGGCCGCTGGGGTGGGAAAGTCTGTGAGCAACGTCGAACACTCGCCTTCGCAGAGGTTGTGGCACGTAAGGTCGGGGATCTGTTGTCGAGAGATCGCAGTAGATGACGTGGTCGGAGCCTACGGCTGGAAATTTCCGTAATTTTAACGAATTCTTGCTTTTCAGGAGGGTCTGCAGCTCTTCGTCCTCCAGTTGGGCCTGTACGAGCTCTTTTGTCGTCACAACAGTCGGCATCCGTATCGCATCGATCCGTGATAGGGCGTCTGCGGTGATGTTCTCCGTGCCGGGGATGTATCGGATGTTGGTCGTGAACTGGCCGATGAAATCCAGCTGTCTTAACTGCCGTGGCGAGGCTTTTTCAGGTTTTTGATGAAAGGCGAACGTTATCGGCTTGTGGTCGGTTTTCACGACCAAGTTTCGGCCTTCCACCATGAACTGAAAAAATTTTATGCTGCTGTAGATGGCTTGTAACTCTCTGTCGTACGTACTGTATTTCTTCTGGGCTCCACTGAATTTCTTGGAGAAGAAACCAAGTGGCTCCCATGTCCCGTTGTTGTCTTGTTCCAGCACCGCTCCCATGGCGTCGATCGAAGCGTCGCACTGGAGCGCCAGGGTGGCGTGCTCACGCGGGTGGCTGAGGAGAGCTGCCTGGGCCAGCTGCTGCTTGCACGCTTCGAAGGCCTTCTCGGCCTCTGCCGTCCATGGGACTGGTCGCCTGTCCCTTTTCTTCGCCGTGCCGACAAGGAGGTCGTGGAGGGGGGCTTGGATGGATGCCGCGTTCCTGAGGTGTTTTCTATAGAAGTTCACCATCCCCAAGAATCTGCGGAGGGCCTCTATGGTCTCTGGCCTTTTCACTAACTGGATTTCCTCGACTCGTTCTGGAAGCGGCCTGGTGCCAGTGCCATCGACCAAGTGGCCCAGGAATCGGACTTGGGTCGCGCCGAAGGTGCACTTTTCCAGATTTATCGTGAAGCCAAATTCTCGGAGTCGTTCGAAGATCATCTTCAAGTGGCGCTGGTGTTCCTGCTCGTCCTTCGATGCCACCAAGATGTCGTCGATGTAGGCATAACAGAAGTCTAGGCCCCTAAGGGCGGTGTCTATATACCTCTGAAATGTCTGAGCTGCATTAAATAACCCAAAGGTCATGACATTAAATTCGAAAAGGCCGGAGGGGGTTATTACAGCCGTTTTAGGAACGTCCTCCGGAGCAACTGGCACCTGGTGATAGGCCCTGGTGAGGTCCAGGGTGGAGAACCGCGTGCAGCCATGGAGTCGATGGGCGAAGTCGTGGAGGTTGGCCACCGGGTATTTGTCAGGGATGGTCCTCGCGTTGAGTCCTCGATAATCTCCACATGGGCGCCATTTTCCGTTGTCCTTCTTGACCAAGTGCAGAGGGCTCGCCCAAGGGCTACTAGAAGGTTGGCAAATTCCCTGCTCCAGCATGAACTCAAACTCCTATTTGGCTTGGCGCAGCTTCTCAGGAGCGAGCCTGCGTGCTCGTGATGAGACTGGCGGTCCTTCGGTTAGGATGTAGTGGAATACTCCCTGCTTGCTGGCCACCTTGTTCCTGGAGGGAATCGTGATGTCGACGAAGTTCTTCAGGAGGTCTTGGTATTTCTGGGACTGCGAGACGGTCGAAATTCTTGGAGTTGGGCGGTTGGAGACATCCGTTGAAGTCGAGAGGTTGGTGTAACGGTCAATAATTCTCTTGCCCTGGATGTCGACTAGTAGACCGAACCTCTGCAGGAAGTCGGTGCCTAGGATGGGTTGGGCCACGTCGGCGATGGTGAAGGCCCGCTGGAAACTCCGACAAAGGCCGAATTCGAGCACCAGGGGTCGCTCGCCGTAAGTGGTGATCTGAGAATTATTGGCTGCGAACAATTTAAACCTGGCAGGGGTTGCAGTGCGGGAGGCCAGAGTCCGGAAAATCACGGAAATGTCGGCTCGAGAATTTCAGTCCTGATTTTTTATCAGTCACAATGAGGCGGCTCTGTTGTGGGGAGTCGTCGCTGACCGCTTGTATTCGAGACGACTCGGTTAGTTTTTTTTCTCCTCGCCCGACTTGAAGGAGCACGGCGGCCTGCAGTTCCGTGCCTTGTTGCCAAAACAATTGTGGTAGAAGCAGAAATCATCTCGGTGACGTGACTTGCCCCTTGCCCTTGACAAGCTGCGGTCGCGGGTTTGGGGGCGAGAATTTTCTCTGTATCCAAAACCAGATCTCTGCAGTGCGTTAATGACCCGGGCTGTCACCTGTTCGATGATAGTTTCGATTTGACTGATACCTGGGTCCTTTGGTTTGGTGATGGTGGATATTCCTGGTGATTGGACGTCTGCTATATTATCAGCCATCAGGGCGAGCTCATCCAGGGTAGCGCTCGTTGCCACTGTAAGCACGGCCTGGGTGTGGTGTGGGAGTGTGTCGAGGAATATTGTCTTGAGAGCTTTGTCAGTGAACTGGCTGCCCGCCAGGTTCCTCATTTCTTCTAATACGTGGGAGGGCTTTTTTCCCCCCAGGTTACGGCCCTGCAAAAATTTCCTGAGCTTGGCTTCCTCTGGTTCGGAAAAAGCTGATCAAATTTTGTTTTTTATCGCCTCATATTTTCTTTCCGCAGGTGGATTCTTGACGAGGGCGAGAATGTGTGGGACGACCTCCGGGTCCGCGTGAACCACGATATATTCATATTTCTTCTCATCTGAGACAATTCCATGACTTGAAAAGGTCGCTTCTACCTGGCGGAACCAAAATTCTGGGTCGGATCTGTAGAATGCTGGGAATTTCGTTATCCTGAGGGCCTGGATGTCCGTCGCGAGGGTCCTTTGCCGTGCATCCTTGTCCTTGATTCCGTCTGTGGCGTCGGTGGACATCGTAGAGTCTCGTGCTCGCAGGAAAAACGCGGAAAATTCGGGTACGGTCGGAATATGGATCCGGTCGGGGTGGGAACACTAATCACTTAGCGGCACTGAGAGGATTTTTCGCGTCGTAAGCCTCGTCGTGGCGATGCGCATGGATTTTCGCGAGGAAATTCTCTTGGAACCGGCGATTTCCAAAATGGCGGCGGAAAAAACGTGCGCGCGCGGTCACTCTTCACTCGCGTTTTTTCTTTCTTCTCTTTTTAGCGTGGGTAGCGTAATCCAGCGATGTATATTTCTTCGAGTGTCGTTCACAGGTACCCGGGGGAGACGGTAAATCGGTCGGCGGCGTGTTCCTCTTTTCCAAGGGGTCACCAGTTGTGGAGTCAGAATCGTAGGGGCGTCAACGCAATAATTAAAAAGACCGTTTGGCACTAAAACCTTACGTTTATTTTATTACAAAAATAGCCACTGTACTTGAAATAAAAACTCTACACAAATTTGCTTATGATTGGAGTAGTCGTGTTCCGCGCGCGATTGACGACCGTCTGACTCGTTTTCTTAAATCTGCCTTTTTTAAAAAACGTCGGCCATTTTGCGCGATGTCGAGCAGCCAATCCGAGACCAGGCCGCTCTCATTGGTCGCTTGCGGGTTGAGTTAGGTTTGTTCGTCTAGGGTCCCGGGATTGCTTGTGACGCGCGTCGCCACAAGATCTTACATGAGATCTGGCACTAGTTTTCAGGGGCCAATTCCTAACGTGAGATCTTACATGAGATATGATATTAGCAATTGGCCGCTGAGAACTGGTGTCAGATCTCATATAAGATCTCACGTGAGACATGAGATCTCATATCAGATTACCTTTAGGACCTCGCATTTTCTTTTAATAATGCACCTTTAGTCACTTGAGAACTATTTTATTTATTTCGGGGCACATGCACGATTTTGTGAGATTTTTAAAAAATCACAATAAGTCGACGGAATCATAATTTCCAAAAAAGTGTCAAAAGTGACAAACTTTACAATAAATTTGTTATTTTAATGTACTTGCAGTCACTGGAGTTTTGTTCCTTTTATTTTAGTGGACATCTATAATTTTTCGACTTTTTTTTTAATTCTTAATAATCGATAAAAATATTTTGGAAAATATACAGGGTGGCCATGATTCCATGACCGATAATATAACCAAGTTTTGTCCCATATTTTTCTGAGTCGAAAAGTTCTCTGCCACTTGTTAGAAAAATCACATTCATATTGTGAAAACACTTAATATGCACATTCATATTTTTTGACTTTTTTTGAAAATTTAAATTTATTAATGAAAGCAATTTCTAAAAAATTGTTAACTTCAATATTGTAAGCTGTTAAAATTTTTAACTGAAATAATCAATTTCTTGATAATCGTTTCACTTTTGACACTATTTTTAAAATTTTCTTTTCATCGACTAATTGTATTTTTTCAAAATTGCCAAGAAATCATTTATGTGCCCTGATATAAATAGAATAGTTTTTTAGTGAATGAAACTTTACTGAAAGGTTGTATTTGTTGCAAATTTGGTCAATTTTGATAATTTTTTTTTATTTAATTTGCTTTTTTCGGTGAGTTTGAATTTTTGGAAATGTTCAAAAAATCATCTATGTGCCCTACTATAAATAAAATAATCCTCTATTAAATAAAAGAACACTAAACTAAAGTGTTTACTGCAGAATTCGTCAATTTTGATACTTTTTGTAGAAATTCGCTTTTATCAATCAATTTGAATTTTGAAAAAAAGTTAAAAAATATCAATGTGCACTAAAGTTAATAAAATAAAGCTACAGAGGCTGCAATTACACTGAAATTGCCAATTTCTTGTAAAGTTCGTTACTTATAAAACAATTTTCAAAATTTTGTTTTCATCGACTAATTGTGATTTATCAAAAATTGTAAAAAAATTATCTGGGCCCTAAGATAAAGAAAATAGTTCTTCTGTAAAAAAAAAAACACTGAAATACAGTATTTATTGCTGAATTTGTAAATTTTTATACTTTTTTTGAAAAATTTCTGGTATTGATGAATTTGAATTTTCAAAAAAATTGAACAAATTATACGGGGTTCCAGCGACCCCGTGAACATAAAATAGGCTGGGTCTACCATCTGGGTCATGAACTTTTTTTTTCTTTGTGTGCCTGTTATACACACTGCGATACACATGCGAGGCCATATTTTCTACTTACGAAAAAATAGCGTAACTCCCGCAACTAAGGTCTGATTTAAGAAAGTGATACATTAATTTGTTCGCTAACAAATGCACTTTGAGATTCAAATCAAATACTTTCAAATCAAGTACTTTTTCAAATTAAGTACTAAATAAATACGCACTTTTACTTCCTCAATATATATGATGAGTGATCCAGTAACTTGATCCAAATTTATGCCACAGCAAAAAAAAAATTGGAAACAGCGCAATTCCTTTTGGGTTCGATTTAAAGGTCCAAAGGGAGCTTAAATTCGAAAATTACTCACCCCAACCCCTTGGGAAATTCCCCCATCTTGAATTTAAGGGGTGAGTTTTAATGCTGCATGTAACTCTCTTTCCAGTCATTTTTCGTAATAAATGCAAGAGTACAAAGTTGTTTAAAAAAAATTCTCTACAGAAATGGTTGCCAATTTTTTCTATGTTTATTCCTATAGTTACTGGATCAGAGAGTCAGATCCTCTATAGTGTTGATATCGGTTGCGTTTGCAGCTATTACACAGCAGTGGATAATGCCGCGAACACGGAAAAAATGTATGGATTTGTCAGAAAGACAAAAACGCAACCGCATTCGAGCAATCAATCGCAATCGCACCATACAGCGGCGGCAACCCGTCAATCGTAGGAGCGATTCAAGCGACTCACTTGACTGCAATGATTTACCGACTGTTAACGCATTACAACCTGCTGGTAATGAGAGCAACAACTCATCATCTAGTGACAGCGAAGCATATTCTGAAAATAAATCGAGCGAAGCCCCCAATAATGAGGCACTTGGCAATGAAGAGGAAGACATGGAAATAGCGCATAGAAATGATATTTTACCTGTTCTTGCCGAAAACAGAGAAAACGATAATAAATTAATTGCGTTGAACCCAAATGAAATACATAACCCGGCAGTTGATGTAACAGACTTAGCACGTACAAAGCGAAGAACACTTTTTTAAATGCCAACTTGAATGCTAGACAAATAAATACAGTTTTACGTGCCTTTCGGAAATTCCCTTTCAATATGCGTCTTTTACCCAAAGACTCCAGAACGTTGTTAAATACTCCGACATTAATCGTGCGTGACATTATTCAGTCGATATGTGGAGGACAGTACATTCACTGTGGATTTGAAAATAATCTCATAAAGCAGTTAAATATGGTGCCTGAACGTATGTTGCCTGAAACTCTCATTATAGACTTGAGTACCGACGGTGGCCAGTTATACAAAACTGGCACTCTTCAGTTTTGGCCTATTCAGTTTCGAATTGATAACATTCCAAATCTGAAGCCTATGATAGCTGGAGTCTTCGTAGCCGAGAAAAAGCCATCAAATCCTTTTGAATTTTTCGATCAGCTCACTACTGAAATTCACGATATCATCGATCGTGGTGGTATAAACATACGAAATAGACAAATTCCATTGGGCATTAGATGCTTTATTGCTGATACATCTGCTAGGGCGTTCGCATTGAATCACATGGGCCATGTATCTTATCACGCCTGTTCAAAATGTAAAGTCGTAGGGCGTCGGTTCGAAGTAGAACGGTTTGAACGAACTACGATTTTTCCTGGTGTTGAACACGAGCCTCGAATAGATGAGGAATATCGAAGAATGTCTGATGGTGATCATCACAAGGGGCCCTCTCCTCTCTCGTCGATCTTAGGGCTCGTATCAAAGGTGCCTTTTGAAAGCATGCACCTCGTTTACTTAGGTGCGTTTAAAAGGAAGCTCGAAGCGCTCTTGACAGGTAAATATGGCTACCGGAAATTAAATCGCAGACAAATGTCTATTTTAGATGCAAGAATAAGTTTACTCGCAGATTTCTGCTCTACAGACTTTAATCGCAAGTTGTACCCACTTTCAAAATTTAGTGGATAGAAGGCAACTCAATTCAGACAATTGTTGCTGTACGTGGCCCCGGCTCTATTTCGTAATGTTGTTGATCGAAATTGCTATCGGCACATCATGTTGCTACATATAATTATTCGTTTTCTTAGTTTTGAAGACCAATCCGAAGATGTTTTCGACTTCTGTCAAAACGCAATCAAAGCGTACATGAACCTTTGTGAACAACTCTACGGTGAGCAATTACTTTCTTATAATCTTCATGCTCTATTACACATCGTTGACGATGTCAGAGAACTTGGCCCTCTAGAGTCGTTTAGTGCCTTCTGCTATGAAAATAACATGCCAAGCGTGAGAGATTTATGTGCTCGAAGACCGCGGGGGGCCCTAGAGCAGTACTACAATCGAATTCAAGAACGTGTTGATCTTGAAGAACATATCGAAAACGACTCTTTAGTTGTACCATCTGGTCAGCATTTTAATGGACCTCTGACGGGTAACCTTCATCATGATAATTGTGAACAGTTCAAAACGATTCATATCGGTAAGGTAAAACTTTCTACTTTGATCGCTGATTCCTGCTGTGTTCTTGGAGAATCAGACATTTGTATTATACAAAATGTCATCCAAATCGGGGATAACATCTTCTTGGTTGTGAAGAAGTTTGGTAGAAGAAGTCATGTGTACGATGTGGGACATACCTCCGACGCCGTTGGAGTGTATTTATGTCGTGATCTTGCTGCTGCTTGTCTTGTACCTTTGCCAGAGGTCACAAGGAAATGTTACCTCATGCAAAAGTAGAGTCATGTTGAAGGTCAGGAAGAATTATCTCTAAGGAATGAATTTATATGCGTAACTTTCATCACTCCAATCACTTTTCCATAGCTATTGTGACGTAACTGTTGCACTTTCGGTTGAAGTTAGGTGTTATGTCCAGGTGTCTTCCGCATGTCGATATGTTGGTTTAACATTAATATCTAAACATTATAGATTAAAAAATGTATATATTCATTTCCACCTGCTAGTTTCAAAGTTGAATAAGCGTTCGTACGTGTTTGGCAAATATTTTCTCCATAAGCTGATCCGTTTCTTCGTCAACGTTGGTACATGCACGCAAAGTTATGGCGGGAAAAATTTTAATTTTAATTTTGAGACACTTATTCTACAGGCACTGACTTTATTTATGCACGTGATATAATCAATATGAAAAGGAGGTGGATACAAATTAATTATCTGGCTTGAAGTATTTTTGGCATTTGTACGTTACTGCAGCTGTTAACCTTATGTAAATTCTAAGTTGTACGACATATGCGATTTCGGCGTATCTTCATACATTTACACTTGCGAAGCGCCAGTTCGGACTCTGCTAGTTTGGACGCTTAATGACCGCGAAGAAATGGGGCTTTAAATATCCTTTCAAGCGGAAAATTTTCGTCACTAGGACACTCATTGAGCCATTGTACTGCATGCCGATTAAAAACTCGTAGTCTGGGCCCTGGCCCTTCAAATCGGGTTTTCTATTTATTCCTATTTCGTGATTGACAACCTCGCCTGCTTGGATCGTCAAATCATACCCCCGACGAGTCCAAACTGGCGCGGTGTGACTGTATGTAAATATGTGTACATATAACGTTATATAAACCAACGGACATTTGTGATTTGCGAAAAATAATGTTTGGAGCAAATTTAACACTGAAGTAATATCTTTCGGATATTTACATATTTTATTGAAGAACTAGGCCACACATTCCATTTTGCACTAAGGCCCATGAGGTAAAAGTTCGTGTCCTGGAATTTATTTTTGCACTACACAATGTGATCGTTAATCGTAGCTATGTAAACAAGTCTCCTTGGCAATTCTGTTGTATTTCTTATTCTTATATGTTAAATTACGACTTCTCAATCGATTACATGTACATCGAAGAAAAATTTACATTTTCAGTGCAATAGATAAGCTAAGTTTAGCACTAGTCGTGGAGAAGAAGAAACCGGTCGTGACAAAAGTAGGCAGAAAAATCAATAAACCGGAAACTCTTGATGAGTTCACATCAGGTTTGTCTTGCGACGAACGATTCCTCGGGAAGTCTGTCACCAATCAGAGTCAAAATTTAACGATGGAGCAGCATGTGGCAAGTTTGAAAGCTCAAGTCGAAAAAATGAAGAAAAGAAAACTAGAGCCTCCTGTAAATGTCACATTGGCAGATATACCTCAACGTGATTTATGCAATATTACCAAGAACCCAGGTACATCCCAGAATTCCAACGTGAAAAAAATTGAAAAAGGTCCTATGTCGAAAGCTGCGAAATCAACACTACCATCAAACTTTGGAGATTTTGAAGATTGTGATGAAACAATGGATCATATTACCCCGTTAGTATTTATTTCATTTCTTAGGCAGCAAAAACTTTCATTTTAAAAAATATAAATTTATACGTATATGAAACTAAACTGATGATAAAAATAGTATTATGTCAATTATATCTTGATGTACAGAACACCCCGCGGTTTTCTTATTTAAATTTTGTCCTATTATATTTTTTTTAGCAGCGACCCTTACAATGATCCATCTTACGATGAAGATGACGAGCCTAGTTGGTATGAGAAAAACAGTAAAATCCAATCATTTAGTGACGTATCAGCATACTTCACTTCTTTGAAGCGGAAAATAGAGTACTTGTTGTTTTCTTGAGTTACTTTACTTTTGCACTGAGAGAAAGATATGTCTGTATGAGATAGATAGACTTTTGATAAGGATGACGTACGAATTCGTTTGCATTAAATGTAATACACATATTTGCTGGTTAACAACTTAAAGATAAATATTTGAAATTTTTGATACAATTGTTAGTGATTTGAATCTCTTATATATAAAGTTCCATGGAAATTAATAGTTTTACATTACTCGTTGGGTAAAGAATAATTGCAATCATAAGATGAGTAAATCACCTCCGATATAGAATGGGGAAATCAGTACAGATTTTTATTATATGTCGTGTCTCAGCGAGTAAAACACGACAACCTTATGAATATCACTTTTTTTTATTCAATAAGTTCACAATATTTTAAACCGACAATATAAGCGGCTATTGGTTTGTAGTCATAAGCGTTTCGATCGGTTCCGACAGTAACTGACGATACGACGGCGCGGTGATAGCTCATCAGTGACTTGATACACGTAGTACGAATTCTATTGGCTGACGTAGTGACGTGATATTTCAGTGATAGTGCGACACCTCCTTCCTAAAAATTGACTTCGACCTCGAAGTTTTTATTAGGAAATCCTATCTCAAGGTAACAGAACCACGAGGCTTCCTTTTTTTGTTGACCTTGGGGACAGGCTTTACGTCGACAACGTTCGGCAAGGGCAGTGTTGGGTTGACCAAACCATAACATTCATTCATATCCATATGAGCTGTGGGCAGTCCGTCATTATAGTTAACATTACTAACTGAATTACCCTGTCCAAAATGACAAAAGTTAAAGACATGATTTCAACAATTACGAGTAGAAGAATTCGTTAATTTTAGCCAAATCCATTGTAATAACTGTAATTTGTACAAACCAAAAAATACAACAATAGCTATACAACTGTAACCGATATAATTCAAAAATTTGTAGAATTTCTCCTTCAAAGTGAGCGTGCGGTGATGTGACTCTAATTCCTGTATTTGAGCGTCGATTTCATCAGCTGAGAGGGCTAACATCTGCAGTATTTTGGGAGATAAGTTTGTTGAGTGATGTTGGGTGCCTTTATCTTTTGTACAATCATATCTGACAGGTTACGACGGCTTGTTATTGTAAAGTTTATTCCTTTCATGTGTGTTTCTTTGATCTCTCTTGATGGTTTAAGCACAACATGGTCAGTAAATGCTTGGCAATGACGATCAACAGTTATTATGGAAGGACCCTTAAGGCTTACGTAGTCGAACTGTTGGTTTTTCGAACAAATGGCGTGTAACTTATCCTGTTCAGAAGGAATAGCAATCCACTGATTTCCACTTTCTAGACGAATCCAGAATGTAATCGATAGGTGGAGTTTATTAAGTGTGCATTTTAATGGTTAGCGTGTGCGTATCAACTGATGAATACAAATTTCAGGAGTCTTGAGAGAGAATTCGATGTTTGGTCTTTCGAGAAAATACTCCCCTTCGACAAATTTCATCTTTGTTACGTCATTTGAATGTAAAGGGATGTAAGTCTGATTTGCATTATTAGCGATGAACTCTATATCAAAAGTAATTACTCCGTACATTCCTTCATAACGTATTGGGATAGGCGAGATTTTCTGGTATGAGAATTTTTCAGCATTTACAGGTATGTGCAACACATGGACAAGTTTTTTATCGGCATAAAAAATTTGAAGGTGACTTATATCAACGAGTGAAGCGAAGTAGTCTTCCTGAAGTGGTATAGATATTTTCATCTTATCCGAATGACCCTTTAACAGCTGGAAAAGTTGAGATGGTGGCAAAGCCCTAGAGTGAGGTGACCCATGTCGCCCGTCCATCACGACAGATATAAGTTCGAGCAAATTAGAATGATAAATTCCCAGTATATCTGACCATTGAGAGAGAGCCTCGCTTAACCTTGCGTTGTATTCCAAAAGTGCGGTTTTATCTGCGATGCTGGATAGAAAGCTGCTCAATTCATTGACTTGGCTCTGGAAAATAGCAATAGATTCTAATGATTGAGAAACCTCATGCTTCATAAAAAGTGTCTGTTTCTTGACTAGCTTTGCAATTCGGGTGTTATCCAAATATATTTTGTCAATTTCATCATTGTAATATTCGGCATCACTAGCATCCAATGTACCAAAGATAAACTTGAAGACTGTACCACCTAAGTCAAAGAGACCTCTTTTTTGTCTTTGCACATGTGATTTCCCTATCAGATTGTAGAACAATGTAAAACTATGTTTAGCTTCTGACAATTTACTCTTGCACGATGTAAATCTATCTTGGGAGTAGCAAGAACCATTGAAATTTTCGCAGATTTTCCACAACGACACCAATTGTGAATCCAGATATAATAGCTCCTTATCGAAGTCCAAAAGATGAACGCTTGACAAGACCTTCCAGGTGTCTGTGTACATATTAATACTTCCTAATTCTTCAATGATGACTGCTTGGTTTTCTGGTAGTTGATCAACTCGAATATTGCTGGCTGAACAGGATATTACTATTACAAAAATTTGGAGGAGAATTGTTGGTTCCATTATGCTGAAACAGATATCAAAAATTTTCTTTAATAATAAGGTTTGATTTTGGTTTGATGTAGTAGAATCGTCTTTTTATTGTATTTGATCTTGACAGTGGAGTTGTTATATAGCATTAAAATTCTAGCTGGACCTATCCATTTTCGCCCAAGAGTGGTTGCTGCGGAATTTTTGAAATAAACTAATTGGCCCAATTTGTATTCGTACTGATTTCGAGCTGTTGAGTTGACTTTGGTTCTATTTTCTTCTCTAGATTTTTGTAATCTGTTTGAAGCTTCTCGAATAATCCTGTTATGACGGTTTTTCAGATTCTCCAACAATTCGCTCATTTCAATTTTCGCTGGGGATAACGAGTTTGGAAAATGTGGCTTCGTACCATATTGGAATTCATATGGAGTAATACCCGTAGATATGTTATCTGTGGTGTTATAAGCGAGCGAAATTTGTTTTAAAACAAGGTCCCAATCTTTGGTGTGGGTTCTTATCATGTCTTTTATAAATCCATGCGTTCGTTCATTGGCACCATTAGATTGAGGGCGATACGGTGTAGTAAATCGACCCTTAATATTGAACAGTTCTGCATATTTTTCCATTATTTTGTTCCTGAACTCTTTTCCGTTATCAGACAAAATTTCCTTAGGGGGTCCATAGTATGAAATATATTCAATGTGCAATTTTTGTACTACGTTAGTCGCAGTTTTGTTCCTTAAAGGTGAAAGTACAATGAACTTTGTCAGGTAGTCTTGAATGACTAATATATATTGGTTTTTTCGTTGTGTCATTTCTAAAGGTCCAATCAAATCAAGAGATATTTTATCCCTTGGAAGTTTTGGCATGTCTGGGATGATTGCTGGAGCATGACTGACAATCCCTGTTTTCATGGTCTGGCATGTTTCGCACTTGTGAACAACATCTTCGACTTGTTTTTCTAATCCGGGAAGGTTGGTTACTTGTTTGACTTTTTCTATTGTTTTCTTCATGCTCAAGTGATTCTCGCCAGTAGTATGGGCTTCATTTACGATTCTATTTCGCTCTTCTTCTGTGCGCGGTAAATCGTAGTTGGAATACTTGAGGTACAATTTCTTTTCTTCTTCAGCGACGAATTCCCAGATGTAGGCGGCCATATTCAGAATTTCAAACATTGCCATTCGATGTTTCTCCCAATGATGGTGGAGAAAGTCGAGAGTTAAATCTTGCAATTTTGATTTTCTTATAATTTTGACAAGGAAGGTGTACCACTGTTCGTTATCTTGGTTAGTACTAAAGTACAAATCATTGGCTCGTTTTTCAGTAAATCCTGATATAGTGGGGTAGCATTTGTGCGAAATTTTGGTTTGTATTTTTGTGGTATGATTTACATTAGGTGGCCAAATTTTATTGGATGCTAAAAACTCTTCATAAGTTTTTGACTTTTCGCTGTCATTGGATTTGTCGTTGATCTCGATTTCTCTTACGTACCTTTTTTCTACGCAAATACCTTTTAGATGTTTTTGTTTCGTTTCAAGATTCATTTGTTCAGTAACTCCTTCGTCCTTTCCATTCGGAATTTCAGTAGAGATTTCCTTATGTGAAATTTCTATAAACTCGGGCTGTTGACTCAATGGAAAATGGTCTTCTCTTTTTCGTCCAATCTGTTCAATTGAAAATCTACCGTGCATTTCCGTACGTTGATTTTCTGGATTCATCTTGAATGTTTCACCATATGGTATCCTCGATAGTGCATCTGCATTTGTGTTATTTTTCCCTTTTCTGTAAATTATCTCATACTCGAATTCTTCAAGCTTCAGGCGCCATCGCATCAAACGTGAATTTGGCTCTTTGACATTCATCAGCCACACGAGGGGCTTATGATCTGTAATGATTTTAAATTTTCTTCCAAACAAATAATGACGAAAGTGCTTTACGGAAGCAACGATCGCAAGCAATTCTTTTTCTCTGGTTGAATAATTCTTTTCCGCGTTGTTCATTGTTCGTGAATAATATGCGATTGGTCGACTGTCATTGATTTCACCTTGGGATAAAATACTTCCATTGCATAATTACTTGCATCTGTTGTTAAGATAAATTCTTTTGTAAAATCGGGAAAAATTAACACGGGGGATGATGTTAAATTCTGTTTGAGTTCGTTAAACGCTCTTTCTTTAACAGATGTCCATTGCCAGGGCGTTGAGTCTTTCAACAGTGTCGTGAGTGGAAGTGCTGTTTTTGAAAAGTTTTTGATGAACTTCCTATAATAACCCGCAAGCCCAAGAAATTGTTTGATGTTCTTTGCATTTTTTGGAACAGGAAAGTTTCGAACTGCGTCAATTTTTTCAGGATTGGGCGCAATTCCGTTTTCAGAAATTACATGTCCCAAATATGCTAGTTCTGGGCGCAGATACTCGCACTTGTCTGGTTGCAATTTTAATCCACAGTTCTAAGCCTCTCGAAAAGTGTTCTCAGTTTTTCATTGTGTTCTTTAAGACTTTTTCCAAAAATAATGATATCATCCAAGTAACAGAAACAAACGGTTCCTATTAGGCCTGTTAGTGCGTTGTTCATCATTCGTTGAAACACTGCTGGGGCGTTACGCAATCCAAACGGCATACGGTTGAATTCATAATGGCCACTTGTTGTTGAGAAAGCAGTTTTCGCTGAATCTTCTGGTTTCATCGGGATCTGGTGAAATCCCGATGCTAAATCAAAAGCTGAAAAATATTGTGCATTTCCCAATTTATCAAGAATCTCATCGATATTGGGTAATGGGTAGGCATCGTGGATGGTTTTTTCGTTTAGTTTTCTGAAATCAATCACAATTCTCCATTTTTTTTTTCCACTGGAATCTGTTTTTTTTCGAACTATCCATAATGGAGAGTTATATGGGCTCATACTGTGTGATATTATTCCTTTCTGAAGCATTTCGTTTATCTGTTTAGTGATTTCCTCGTTATGAGCTGGAGGGTATTTGTATTGTTTCACATGAATAGGTGTATTATCTATGGTATTGATTTCGTGTTGCACAAGGTTTGTTTCAGGGAGCAAATCACCTGGAAGTGCAAAAATATCGTGGTATTCTTTTACTATGTTCCAAATCGATTCATTTTCAGGTTTTGAGAGATGGTTCAATCGGGTGTTTTCTTGAAGTAAATCGAGTCTTATAAGTTTTTTTTCATTACTTTTGTCGGATCTCTTTATATCAATCGTGTTAACAACGTCAAAATTTATTTCAGCAGTATTCTTGTCATTATCACTGTCATTATTGTAGTAAATCAAGGCTTCATTATTTTTCACTCGAACTATAGCGTAGACGTGTTGATTAAGGCGAACAATTGATTCTCCATCCGGTTGCTTCACTTCAATCTTGATGACTTTCAACGACTTTGCTGGAATCACGTTCGGTTCGATGACACGTTTTTCGTCGTCGGGTCGAGCGATAAGAGTCTCAGGCTCGGAATCATGCAATATTTTGAAAACTTTCAGTCCTATGGAAATCTGTCTTTTTGGGAGATTTATGATAACTCCATTTTTTTCCATGAAATCCATTCCTAAGATTCCATCTTGTTGAAATGGAAAATTTTCACGTACGACATGCAACACTTGATGTTGCTTATTCCATGTCAACCGAGCTTTTCTTTCAGTCAACTTAGGTTATGTGGAAATCCCTTGGATTACTGTAGACGAGTTTGGTTTTGTGAAGTATGTATTTTTGAGTACTGAATTTTTGATAAGAGAACACTCAGCCCCAGAATCGAGTAAAAATGTGCCTGGGATTTCCATTTCGTCAAACTGAATTTGAACTAGTAATCGTCGGCTTCTAAATTTCCGGTTTCTTCCGTGTTGTCCGGGTATGCCGTCCAATCCTCTTCTTCTGATGTTGAATATTCTTGCACTTCTGGTTCTTCCAATTGTCTCGCTTTCGGTGGGTCTTTCTAATTGGTTGAGGCTGTTGCTCGAAAATTTTCGTTCAATTTGACCCTACAGTCTTTTTCCCAGTGTCCAGGGCGCTTGCAACGCCTACATTCGACTTTTCCATTTCCGCTGAAAGACGTGTTTGTCTTCTTTTCGAATTTTTCTGAATTTCTTCCATTTGGTTTTCTCTCTCTTTCTAATGGTGAATTTGAGCGTCGTATTTGTCGCCTATCGATTAATGCAAGTTGAGATGCACTGGCGTTTGCCAATTCGATCGCTTCTTTCAGAGATTTCGGCCGGGCTAACCTGACTTCTTGGCGAATTTCTCTGTTGCTGATTGCTGCAACGAAAGCGTTAGCGGTGTTTTCTAATTCAATTTCATGCAGAAGTTTTTTCTTTTCTGAACTTTTGTTTTGGGAGTTTATAGCGCGGATAATTTGCATGTTCAGATTGGCGAAAAGAATGCCTAGTTCTGAAATGCTTTCTTTTTCCTTTTGTACAATTAGGCTTCAACGTGCCGTATGGGTCTCTAATGAGCCTTCTTGCGTGAAAGTCATACGGAGATGATCTAATAGCTGCTCAATATTAGCATCCATCACGGGTTCTATCATAGCGGAAGCTTCACCCATAATTTTTTTTGCGATTAATGCATTTTTGAAAAGTTGTTTCTCCTGAGGCTTTATTAAAGGTAAAACACTTTGAACCATCGTGACGAAGCTTTCAATAGTAATATTTTTTCCGTCAAAAGATTTTATCGTATCTAACGCTGTACGAATTGAAATCGTTGTCTGTGGGTAACTTGTGGCAGATTCTTTATCTGATTCGTCTTCAGAAATTTCAATTTCCTTTTTGAGAGTGTTTTTTGGAAAAATTTTGTTATCTGAATATGATGATAGCCTCAGTTTTCTATTGACTTTTTCCAGAAGATTTGTTTTCCTGGGTTTCTGCTCTGGATTTATTATTGATAAAATTTGGGACATCTGTTCGGTAAGAATGTCGACCGATTCTCGCAGAGCTTTAAATTCTTCCTTCGAAACATACCTGTCACTGCGATTATCATCGCTTTCTGACATATTGGTTTTGTTTTATTCGATACTATGATCAATCTACGCAATAGAAGATAGTCAATTGACTCACCTCCTTTCTTTCTTGTTTTTCGGTGTTGCGCTGGCCTCGAACAACGAGTTAGCTCAGAATATGCTTAATCACCGGAGTTACTGCGCTGCGTTGTCGCTTCTCGTCTGCTTTTTAGCATTTAGTGCTGCGTATTCCGCTTCGTGGGTAGATTTTTTCATACGCCACTGATACCAGCTGTTACCTTGGTCCCGGGTTTCTAAAGCACGAATTCCAACGCTGCCACCAAATATGTCGTGTCTCAGCGAGTAAAACACGACAACTTAATGAATATCACTTTTTTTTATTCAATAAGTTCACAATATTTTAACCCGACAATATAAGCGGCTATTGGTTTGTAGTCATAAGCGTTTCGATCGGTTCCGACAGTAACTGACGATACGACGGCGCGGTGATAGCTCATCAGTGACTTGATACACGTAGCACGAATTCTATTGGCTGACGTAGTGGCGTGATATTTCAGTGATAGTGCGACATATACAATGTGAAAAAATGGGAACTCGTCAAATCTCAGAGAATTTAGAGCTCACCCATTACGTGCCAGTCGCACTTTTACTCGAAAATTTGCACACGTATTCTTTATAACAATATGAAAAAAGTAATTTTACCGTTTTTCTGGTTAGGCCTCGGTTCGCGAGATATTTATTATTGAAAATTCGACTTTGTATATATATAATAATAAATATCTCGCGAACAAAGGTCTAATCAGAAAAACGGTGAAATTACTTTTTTTATATTGTTGTAAAGAATACGTGTGCAAATTTTCGAGTAAAAGTGCGACTGGCACCCGGGAAGTTCCTCTTGTCAGTGTGAAAAACACAGACGTTCAAGGAATAATATATTTGTTTGTCTAACAGTGAACAAAACCGACAACAGCAGATGATCTTGCGAACTTTTTCGCAAAAACAACAAAATCTTTTGCAAAATCGAGAAAGGATTTTGCAAAATCAAGAAAGCCTTTTGCAAAATCAACAAAAATTTCTAGACAATTTCGGAGAGATGTCTAGAAAAATCGACATTTTGGAAGGAGGGGAAGAGAGTGTTGTTGCCCTTAAACCAGACCAATATCCCATCAAGTCAGTTGCTGACTTTAATAATCTTGAAAAAGACGAACACAAAAAACATCGTACAAAAATGGTAATTGTTTGCCTTTTTTATGTGTCGTCCATCATGAATATTTCTCTACATTGACGTCTATTATAATTTGAAACAAGTTTTATACTATATTTGCTAAAATATTGCATATTATGTTATATGACGTTTTAATGATAATGCCTTAGCTCACACGTAACTGGTACTACCTTAATATTCTTGAATCGCATGTTAGAAGAGGAATCCTTATTATTTCGGAATCCAATGTGAAGGGACTTTCCACATATCGAGTCATCAAATTTTTAGCTATTCCCCCCTCTCCCATGTCCTCATTGCGTGTCTCCCTCCATTCCAGTGTGGACATCATGACAATAAATTTTCAATTTTCACTCCAAATAAGTAATTCAAACGCTCCAAAAAAAATTCTTCGGATGTTATAAAGCATGTTTATTGTTAGATAAATATAATATTTATTATCTTTAACGTACCGCCAGTCATCGAACAAGTTTTCGCTGTCCAGTTAATCAATACATAAAATATCTCATAAGTAACCCTGCGATGAAAATTTTATATTGACGAGTGTAAAGTTTATTGGCCGAGGCGAAGCCAAGGCATACAATTATCCAAATTTATTACATAATATACTATTTTACATCCTATTCTTTTCATTATACTTTTTTATTTATTGTAAAAATTCATTAGATGAAACTGTAGAGCTAAATTTGAAAAAATTCATGCTGATATTAAAAAGACGATGCTACATTTGAAAAAATTTCCAAACTTTTTAATTTAAAATCTAATTTTGATGATCACGTCACCATCTTTCGACCCCCCCCCCCCCCCCATGTCATAATTCATCTTCAAACTTAATCCCTTCTCCTCCCTACAAATGTGATGATGTTATATGTAGACAGCCCGTAACTCATACACAGCAACGATTTACTCATGTTTGATTTAACTCTCAAATAATATAATTTACATTTGAAATTACGATATGATTTCCACTCGATTAAAGTACATGTCTCCTACAAACATGTAATGGTTTTACTCAACCTAAGTAAAAATTTTTTTGATAAATTACAAATACTTAACTGAACTTAATAAATTATCTTTAAATAATGCAATCTAGGTCAAATATCTTACGACACTCGGGGAAACATCACTGAGAAGTTTTTATTGTATGGCTGTTGGTGAAATTTTCTCAGACAAAGGAGCGACTTTCTTCAGCCTAACCGGTGCGGGGTCAAATAAAAATTGCGCCATAAAAAATTCTAAGCACATGGGAATGATTTACAGTAAGTTTTTTTTTAACTTTTTACAATCACGAATGAAGACAATGTCTTGTTGATAAAGTTAGCCTAAATATCAATTTTACTTCATAATTTTCGTCATCATTATTTTTCAATAAATTAAATAAAATTCGGAATTACTTTATATCATTTAAAAATAATAACTTGATAAATCAGTTTTATGTTTAAAAATTTTATTGCAATTGGTATAATATCCTACTTGGTTTTCATACATCAAATTTCTGAACTTGACATATTTTGTATTTATTTTCAGTCATAACTTTTTCGTTTTTTTTTGTCTTTAAAAATTGTGTTAAAATATGGAGTATATTTTTGTAATTTTGATTCAAAAATGCGTATTTTTGCAATGATTTTGAATGTTTGAGTATAACTTGACAAATTTTTGAAATCTTGTATTTTCAAAGCTTTCTAGTTTTTTCGGTGAATTCTCAATTTTCGGGACAAACGAATTTTTCTCTGCTTCCGGACTTTTTTTAAATTCTTGAACGTTGGGATTTTATTCATGGATAAAGTGAATTTGTCTGATAATGCTATTTTTTCAATTAATTTGGAAAAAAAATATAATCAATTGATGATTAACGTTTTGATTTTATGATTCTGTGCAATACTTGAAATTTCTCAAATTGACATATTTTGCATTTCTTTTCAGTTGTAATTTGTTAATGTTTTTTATCTCAAAAAAATGTATTAAAATTGAGAGTCTATATATTGTAATTTCCATGCAGTAATGCGTATTTTTGCAATGATTTTGAATGTTCGTGTATGAATTTACAAATTTTTGAAATTATACCTATAACGCTCTTAGTAAACAGGATACCTACATTTTGTGTTAAATTTAGTTACACGTTTTTCTTAGGTCAAGTTTTAGAAGCTTCCATTTGTAAATGAACAATATCAAACTTATTTGCTCGCAGAAATGCCGTAAAAGCCGTTGTAGTAAAACATTTTATTTGTAAACTGCGAGAAAACGGTTCATTTCCGGTAGTTTTGATTTACGAATTCCCGTTTTACTCGTAATTTACAAATAAAATATGGTATTGACAGTTTTGGGAATGCTTTTTTCGTTTCGTCAAAACAAGCAAACCCGAAAACTGTCAATAATATACTATTATTTACAGATGTAACTTTATCTCATATTATTATTTGTTTACAATCCTATTTTTCAGAAGCTGCAAAACAATGTCCACTTTTCAGTGGCCCGGCAAATTTTGCAGAATTGGACCCAGAAGTGCGGGAAGGGCTTAGGCGGGCGAAGCAAAGACATCGCAACAAAATGGCTGTGGGCTTCAACTAACAACGTCAAGCCAACCTCGCCACCGAAGTATTAGAATTAGAAATTCAACTTGCAGCTTTTCGAGAAACGACCGAAAACACTGACAGCGAGCGCGAATCCGAGAATGAATAATTAAATGTGCATCGAACACAGTGTTCCGAACTTTCAGCTTAGTAACTTATGCTACGCTTAACTCAGTGTACCAACCTTCGATAGATTGGGTTTTGGGCGAAATATACTTCTTCGTAATCCAGTATGGTTGCCGCGGGAAATTAAAAATTTACACTTCTGAAAAAATAAATAAAGTTCGAGTTGTCAGCTCAAGTTGAGTTTGGCGTACACCAGAAAAAAATTTTACGTACAAAAACCAACGAAACTCACAAGTTAGAAAAAATTTGCGGGCCTTTTTGGTGATCTTTCGAGGAACTTTGGTAAATTTGCAGGGTATATTTGGTCATTTTTGGACTTGAGATTTTCAAAAAAATTTTAGCATTTTCTTTTAAATCCTAAGTCAAAAAAAAAAATTTTTAGTATTTTTAAAAAAATCCAAAGTCTAAAAGTCACAAAATATCCCCTGCGAAATAAACAAAGTTCCTCGAAAAATCACCAAAAAGAACAGCCATTTTTTTTCTAACTTATGAGTTTCGTTTTTTTTTACTTAAAATTTTTTTTAGTATACGCCAAACTTAACATCTGACAAATTAGAACTATATTCATTTTTTAGAATTGTAAATTTTAAATTTCCCGCGGCAGCCATACTGGATTTCGCCGGATAATATTATTCGCTCGTGAACTATCTCTCTTGGAGACGAGAGAGACACCATGCTACTCGAGCATACTCGAGGTTTTCTAAAAGTTTTAAGAACGCAGGACCGATTTTGAACCGTGGCATAATTTTTATGCTACGCCCTAGGGAAATTCTGCTACGTAGCAGAATTATGCTACAGTTCGGAACCCTGACCGAACATAATGCGATATGCGCGTGAATCCCTCAGATTAGATTCTAGGTTGCACATATTTTATTTTATTTTATTTTTTTTACACGAAGAAAAAGTTACAAGTAAATTTTACCACAGAGAATGTAATTTATAAGCATTCGCAGTGAAAATTATTATTTGCCGCAATACTACTGTATTTTGTCATATATAGAAAAAGAAATACCGTGAAAAAAGTAATATTCCACTCTGGGTGGTAAATATTTTATCCCAATAAACCAACGTTGCCAAGCAATGTAGAAGAAATGTTTGCTATAAATAATTTCTTTGAAATTTTTTGCAAATTGCTAGAAATCTTTACTCGAAACGCTTGTCGGACATTTAAAAAGGCAATTTGTGAACAATACTGCAGAAATTATTGACGCACTTATTTCTAGGTAATTTGCAGAAACTGTAGCAGCAACAGTTTTTGTCAATGCGATGGCAATGCCTAGAAAATATCTTTTTCATTTGTTTGGTTGCAAACAGAGCGCAATAAAGGAGAAATCGTTGCCGCACACATTTTTAGAGATTCGACAAAAATCGTTGCAGCAACATTTTTGCTCAATTCGCAGATAATTTGCCTTGAACTATTTTCATAAGATATTTGCAAAAACATAAGAAATTTGAAATGGGCAATGAGAGAACAATCCGCTGGAAAAGTTGCCGCATATATTTATGTTTGCCTGACTGAAACTGTAGCCGAAACAATTTTCGCCAATTTGATAGCAGTATCCGATAAATGTTCGTTTCATTTGTTTGGTGGCAAATAGAGCGCAATAGAGCAAAAATCGTTGCTGCACGCATTTTTAGTAGAATGACAACAATTGTTGTATGCGGCAATATTTTTTACCAAGTTTTAGTATCATCTACTGTGAATTATCAATCATAAGATTTTTTCGAAAACATAATAAATCATTGATAGGGAAAAGAGAGCAATTCAGTAGAATTATTGCCGCATATCTTTACGTTCCTTCGGCAGAAACTCTTGCATCAACAATGTTTATTAATCTGAAGCTAATATCTGATAAATATGTTTTTGATGTGTTTGGTGGCAATTAGAACGCAATAGAACAGAAATCGTTGGCGAAAGCATTTTTTTGTTTAGCGTCAACTGTAGGCTGCGCTTTATCTCATATTAAGGGGATGGGTTCACTTTCACCTTCGCGTCTCTCTTCCTCTGACGCGCTTTCTTTTCTCTACATCTTTCTCGCACCTCAACAGCGCTCCCCTCCCCTTAATACGCTACTAGTAGCGTATTAAGGGTGGGGGGACGCTGTTGGAGGGGACAATAGCTGTTTCGAGACGTGACTCGTGACTTGCAAAAACGCGGTAAAACAAGGCATCACGCCCAGCCAAAACGTCCTTAATCCTTATTTACGAGTCACGAAAAATACGTTTGGTTGTGTTACACGTCAAAATTTGATTGGTAAATTATCAATCGCCATCGATCAGACGCAGCCAGAAGATATTTTTGACGGTAAGTGAAAAACAAGTTCACTCATATAAAAAGTAAGGTTATGAGGAGATATCGTGAGATATCTCCGTACGTGGAATCACGTGGAATTGCCAAGGATGAAATACATACATATTTCTTTTGCATTTTCCTGTTTCAACGAGTATAACTTTTTATTCACAAAATTTACTACTAAAAGATTTTGAAATGATTAAGTATAAACATGTACCATGCATTTGTTATTTTTTTGCTGAATAACTTATTGTAGTATTGTAGATTTTTTTTCTACAATGTGGTAAAAAAAAGGTATTATGAATGTCGTATTGTGGAAAATTATTCGGTAGGTGTATAATGGACACAAAATTCTACAAATTTCTCAATAATTTATACAATGATTGTAATATTCGTTTTTTTTTATCAATATGAACAGTAATTATTTCTGATAATAATAATTATTATAAATGTATTACTATTGTAGAAAATATAAAATTATGAAATAGGTAACAGAAAATTAAAATGATTCAACATGGAACTTGCGTGAATTTGGGAAAATTCGAAATTCAGAAACCTAACCCTAGTGATTTTGATTTTTATAAAAAAGGCCAAATTTTTTATAAGAAATCCGTTTTTTATATGAACGACCTTATACAACTTTTATATAAAACAATTTTTGTATAAAGTGATCTTAAAAAACTATATAAAAAATTTTTTTTTATGAAAATTAAAGAGAATTTCATAAAAAAATTCAATTTATTATAAAAAAATATTTGAGCCTCGTACTTTTTTATGAAATTTGATTTTCTTATAAAAAATTTTCAAATTTTATACAAAAATCATCAATTTTTCTAAAAAATTGACAGAATTTATTTTGTTAGCTTTTTTTGATACGTGAGAAATTTTTAATTAAAAACAAACATTTTATAAAAAAATATTTTTGATAAAAATTTTTTCAGAATATAAAATTTTATAAAAAAATTTTTTTATAATGTTTTCATAAGGTCGCTTTATGAAAAAAGTTTTTTTTATAAGAATTTTATAAAGTCAACTTTATAAAAATGTTTATAAGGTTTTTTTAAAAATCAAAATCACTAGGGAATGTTGCTGAATTAAAAACTGTGTGTTTAACGACACTGACATCGTCAGAAAACGGAAATTTTTTTACTGATGAAGTTGCATTAAAAATTCAAAATTTTCAAATGTTTTTATGGTTTTTAAACATTTTAACCCTTCTTTTTGAAACGATTTTATGAAATAAAAAATTTAGAAAACTTTGCAACGGTTTTTAAGAGTTTTGTTATGTGTAATTATCAACCCTAATTTTATTCTCCAATGTGTTCCTCCATAATGACAATCGAAAAATGCTTAAATTGATGGTTACCATGAAGAAATATTAAAATATGAGAATCTGAAAGGTTCTGTGAAAAATTGAAAACATTTTTATTTAGTTGGGAATGGAAAATCAACTACTCGACTATATTAAATAATTTATTCAGAAGATGATGAATATTTTTTCTGTTTGCATTATGTACAATTTTCAAAGAAGAAATTTGAAAAATTTCATATTAATATAATACTTTGGAATATATCATTGGTAAAGACCTCTATTATTTTACAATAATTAATTAACATATCGAAATATCTAAGGGTTCTAATCAGAAATATGTATTTCTAAATTTGTAGATTACTGTATATATAGTTCTTAAGGCTACTGAAGTTGAGTATTTAGACGAGAATTAATAGTAGTTATATTAAAAGTTTTACAATGAAATTCTTGCGAATAGTTCGTGTGTAGCTCTGAAATAAAAAATAACTTTCACATTTTCTATTTTCAGTATATATAGTCAAGATATTCATTATTCATTGATCTCAAACATCCAGCATTATTATTATAATTTTATTTTTTCATATGGTACAAATGATAAAAATGCCTTTAAAATATGTGAGTGAAATGTGCATTATTCAACTTTTATTTTACTTCGTGAATAGTGACGAGATTCAAGTATTAATGACAGTAAATATAACTCCTTTGAAATTTTTTTTTTTCGTAGAAGAAAATTGTACTGTCATTTTAGTTCCAACGCATTCGTATATTTCATACATATTGTTCTCTATCTCTCTCGTGCGCATTGTATTATTAATTGTACGGATTTTCAGAACGTTCCCCCCACTTTTTTCACGCTTGAATCAAAAATCAAAATAAGGAATATGTCGTCAACTGACGATGGTCAATCGAGCGGTGACCATGGAGCGGGCAAGTGAGTAAAAAACTTCATATTGAAAATATCATTTGTAATTGCTCGGAGTACAGAAAAACTCAGGCAATATGTACTTATTGTGTGAGCTATGAAAGCATTCGTTTATCAAACGATGAGATGTGAACGCAACCTAACTAAAAAACACGAAGTATATTTTCAACTCATCCACGTGCAAGTTCTAAATTAACAAATGGATATCCTTGTTTGTAAAGCTAAATTTGTTAGATAAAAATTGTAACTTAAGTTTTTCTTAATAGACAAGGTAAATGAAAGACAATAATAAATAACAATAAATAAGAGACAGTAATAAATACAATAATAAATAAAAATACAATAACAATAATTAAAAGATAATAATAAATCAATTCGAATTTCTACAAATAATGGTGTAACAAAATTTTTTTTCAAAATGTGCTTTTTTTCATAAAGAAATCGAATCCGTTTGCAAAAGACGCCTCTCGAATATTATGAAATTGTTTAAAATTGCAAAATAGTGAGTGACAGTGCAGACCAACTGGCAACTTTTTAAGAGTCATAAATGATGTGAAAAAGGTGAATAAACTTAACGAATTTGTTTTTAAAAGGGTTAAGCATCTCCTTTGACTTGAAAAAAGTAATTTTGGATTAAAAAAAAATAAACAAGAAATGGCGAAATGGGGTTTAATAATAACGTTCAAAATCCAAAAACGGTGGAAATCAAAATCTGATTTTTTCTTTTAAGGGGTTCTTCTCATGTAAAATGCTATATTTTATGACCGTTGTAGAAAATTGATTATTAAAAAACTACGAACGATTTTAGAGCACGGTTTTTTGGAAAACGTTAGTCTATTATTAAACTTTGAATATATTTACATGAATCTACCTACTTGACTTTCATTTGTCTTTGACCATGCTTCAGTCAAAAAAAGTCAGGCTACACGGGGTAAATATTTTCAGGAAAGCCATTGTACTTATCAAGTGAAATTTATTTTTTTTTCCAGTAAATATTTTGTTATAGTTAGACAGGAGATTTTCAGGAAATTATGAAATTTTTTTTAATTTGCAATACTTGAAATTGAATGATTTTCTTTTCATTTTGTTGTTTTTGCAATTACTGATAGTAAAAGGTTTACTGAAAATTAAAAAGAAAATTTGAATTGATGAGTTCTATGGCTTTTCTGAAAACATACACACAAAATGCATGATTTTTGAATAAACGTACTTATAAATAACTGAATTACTAATACGAGGAACCGATTTAAAAATGAACGAACGTTAGTTTTGATGGTAAATTATAAAATAACTGATGAAAAGTATTAAGACTAAAGGTAGGTGATGGTAGAATGATGGAGTGATCATTTCAATTGCAAATTTTTTCGGCAGGATGTAGTTAATGTCAATAAATTGAACAATCATGAGGGCCCTGCGAAATCTTAACATAGCTTCAAAGAGATGCCGACCACTACGAACGGTATCACAAAGACAACTGAGATCACGGTTGAAACAGCTGAAAAGAAAAATTCAGCAGAATATGCGCAATACAGCGAACATTTTGACTGTTATCCCTGAAACTGATGAAAAAACCAAATCCCAAACTAATATATCCACGATCGAAATTCTTAGAGATGATATTGCCAGTACAACAGAGACAGAAAATGATTCCCGATTTATCGGAATCGATTTATCGATCGAAAATTCTGAACGAATCCAAAATAATAATGACGCTACTTCTCATGCACAAAAAAACCCTAGAACAGAATTCCAAAAACGTTTAGCAGAACTTATGCTAGATTCGACTCAGTGTTTCGGTAACAGGTTGGTAGAGCTGCTCAGAAGTCATCCTTGCTTTTCTTATTTGCCTAAAGATATTAGGACACTTCTTTCGACACCTCGTTTGCCTCCAGTTCTTCATTCCATAGACCCCGGTGAATATTTGCACATCGGGGTAAGAAAATGTATTTTTCAAGTGTTAGAAACAATACCTCTTCATGAAATTCCTAAGGTATTGAAACTCAATTTTAGCACTGATGGTGCAAGATAAACAAACACTGGGAAAAAGAAAAATATTTGGCCGTTACAATGCCGAATTGCCAACATAAAAAGATCGGTTCCCAAGACGGTCGGTATCTACCAAGGCCAAAAGAAAGCTGCTTCCGCTACTCTTTTCTTCTTATTATTCGTATCTGAGATGCTCGAAATTTTTGAACAAGGAGGATTAGTTTATCAGAACGTTTTGTTTGAGATTCAATTACGTTGTTTTATTGCGGATGCGCCCGCTAGAGCTTACATTTTAGGGCATAAAGGCCACCGAGCTTTGGCTCCATGTTCAAAGTGTAAGATCGAGGGATTTTCCGATGGTAGGTACGTGGTACTCGATGGAGTGGACCATGACCGGAGGACAAATGAAGAATTCAATTCACAAGTTGATGAAGTCACCATAACTATGAAAGTGCACTTTCAAAGTTGCCGAATTTTGATGCCGTCAATGATGTTGTATTCGAATATATGCATCTTGCATGTTTGGGAGTCATGAAAAAACTTATTTTTTCGTGGTTCTCCGGAAAATATACTAAGAACACAAAACTCACAGCAAGTCAGATAAAAATGATGTCCGAGAGGAGTAAATTGATCTCGACGTTTTGTCCTCGGGATTTCAATCGGGCAGTTGAATCATTTGAAGAAACTGGCGATTTCAAGGCAACTCAATGGCGTCAAATCATGTTATACATCAGTGTAGCATGTTTCAAGGGTATTCTGAAAGATTACGTCTACCAACATTTTTTGCTTTTCCACTCTGCTATGCGCATTTTCGTATCACCGAAATTTCACTCAGCTGAACATTTAAATTTCGCAGAAGCAGCAATGAAAAAATTCGTAATGCTTTGTGGTTCTATTTATGGCAAAAAAATTTTATCCTACAATTTCCATGGATTGCTACATATAATAGATGATGTACGTCGGTTTGGTTCTTGCGAAGACTTTTCAGCATTTCCTTACGAGAACAGTATGAGGTTTTATCGAAAAATGTGTCGAAAGCAAGGGAAGTCTCTTGTTCAAATATATAACAGAAATGTGGAACGGGAAAAATGTGACATGATGAAATACAAGGACCAGGAACAGGTCAAGTTAAAACACAAACATTATACTATACCATTGTCAGAAGCTCGATTTGTAGGTACACGATTCCATCAATACAAATGCTACGAAAGTGCATCCTTAAAAATCAGAACAGATTTGCGGGACAGTTGCGTGATGTTGAATGATTCAAGTATTCGTATTGTTGACAACATTCTAGTTTTTGGTGGGAAAGTTTTTCTTTCGGTGAAAAAATTCATGCATCAGGTTGATTTCTATGAAGTGGGGGTTCTTTCGTCGAACGTAGGAATTTACAAATGTTCAAAATTGCAGGAGAGTAGCGAAATTATATGTATCACGGAAGTCGCGCACAAATGTTTCCGAATGCCAACTTGGGAATCATTTTCTGTCGACGGAGTTGAGCAGTTTCGTCAATCAAAAGATAAATTTGCAGTAGCAGTGCTTCTGTAAATATTGTTGCACTTGTTTAGTGTGCAAATATTAATGTAGAAAAAAACTTTGAAATAGGTTGTGATTATTATATAATAAATTGATTCATTTTTAAATGTACATATTGAGTGAATGAATAAATAAATGACAATGGTGACAATGACAGTCATTGAGCATAGTTTGAAAATTAACTAATTACTTGAAACAAAATGGAGATTCTTTCAAATGTTTGCTTATTTCGCTTTAATCTGCAATGCACTTCTGGCAGTACTGAAATCATGGATGGTATGTGGCATCAATGATTTTCATTTCATAAAAAGCCTGCGGCAAAGTTCTTGCTCTTATTTCGACGGTAGTTGCTTAGCCAAATGCATACCATCAACATCAACACCCTAGTAATTTTGATTTTTATAAAAAAGGGCCAAATTTTTATAAAAATTCAAAATTTTTTATAAGAATTCCGTTTTTTATAAAAACGACCTTATAAAATTTTTTTTTATAAAAATGAAAGAGAATTTCATAAAAAAAGTTTGAATTTTTTATGAAAAAATATTTAAGCCTCTTACTTTTTTATAAAATTTGATTTTTTTTATGAAAAATTTTCCAATTTTTAAAAAAATCATCAATTTTCATAAAAAATTGACAGTATTCATTTTGTTAGCTTTTTTGTGATACGTGAGAAATTTTTCATTAAAAACAAACATTTTATGAAAAAAATTTTTTTTATACAGTTTTTACAAGGTCGCTTTATAAAAAGAGTTTTTTTTAATAAAAATTTTATAAGGTCGAGCTTATGAAAATGCTTATAAAAAATGTTTATAAGGTTTTTATAAGAATCAAAATCACTAGGGCATACCTTTTGTGTACCATAAAATGACAGTACTTGCACAGTATTAATGCTCAAAAAATACTTTTTTTTTCATACACTTGAAAAATACATATTTTTCGGGTTTCTCTGGAAAAATAACTTTTCTTTCACACCCACCCGAAAAATACGATTTCGGACACCTGGCGGCATACAGCCAAAGTAATCGATTCCATCATCGTTAATGAGAGCGTATGGTAAAGTGGTTTCTTTACTGCACTAGTGCAGTAAAGACCACTTTACCACACGCTCCCATCACCAATAATGGAATCGATTATTTTGACAGTTTGTCGCCAGACCTCCGAGATCGCATTTTTCTTGGCGGTGTGTAAAGAAAATCGTATGTTAACTTCGTGGGGAAATAGTCGACTCCCAACTCGCATGATTGCCACGCTCGCTTCGCTCGCGGGGCAAATTTCATGCTCGTGGGAATCTCCTATTTTCCCCACTTGGTTAACAATATACTATTTCTTATAGTAAATAATATTGATGTTTCCAGTAAAGCAAAGCGGGTCAAAAGACATGTAAAGAAACCACGAAGGTACAGAACAACATCAAGTGAGGATAAACTGAAAACAAAAAGACCCAAACCCTCCGATGAACAGTTGGCACAGCGAAAAGCCCTTGATGAAATTCAGAGAACTTGCAGTCGACGTTTGGGAAAGAAATTCCGAGCACTTCATCGAACAGCGCGGCGCTCTCTGCAGTAGAGCCACAAAAACGAAAACGAAAACGAAAACGAGATGAAACTAGCTCCGAAAGCGACGGTTCTGAAGATCGCAACAGTGAAAACTCCAAGGAAAACAACAGTACGCCAAGCGACAGTTCGTACACGAGAAATGAGAAAAGCGAAGTTAGCCACGAAAACAACGACAACGGCGATGACATCGGTCAAGGTTCATCAGTGGAACCTGAGAATCTACAAGCAGAAACTTCTCCAGACGAAAGTAATGATCAGGATGGTCGTACGATTCTAAACAAGCCAGCCATCACCGGTGGGAGCAGTGGAAAATCTTCAGAGCCATCGATCAAAAAGGTGGTGGACATGCTCATCGAGCAAAAAGAATCTATAAGGTATATTATACGAAAGAAGTTGCATAATTTATAAAAAAACACGCAATTTTACGGACTAAGAGAATTGATAAATAAAATTTTATTTTCAAGAAGAAAAATTACGACTTCAATAAAATGTGATTCCTACATAAATTTGCACTGTTAATTAGTAATTAATTTGCTTCATGAGGTTTATAGGCGGCCCTTTTCTAACTCCACATGTTGGACTGCTCTATAACTGAAAGGCCAAAAAATTATGTTTCAGACTTTTGGAATCAAAAGTTGATACCGTGATGAAGAAAATTAACTCTCAATTCGACTCGGAAATGCCAACTTGCCCGAAATTCCTTCCCTTTAGCAAAGTTGAAGAAATGAACTCCTTTTTAAAGGATTCTCCGGAATTCGATGAAGTCGTAAGCGTCCATTTCATTACATCATAATAATTTGTCTATACAAAATTACGTTCATGAATAACTTTTTTGTTTGTTTCTTATGCAGGTCCGATTTTTCAAATTCCTAAGCTGCGTGACTTTCAAAGATGGCGTGTACGCAGCTATCGAGCAGGGGATCTCGCTAGAATTGGCCTTAAAGTATACTTGGTTTGGATCTGATCCAGCAAAGGATAAGTTGTGCTTCTTCAAAACAACGATGTGCATGGCCCTTTATAGTGAGTCGGAAATCAATGATCTTTAATAATTACGTTTTATGTATAATTATGTAATGCAAATATCATTCGAATGAACAATTAAATATTTGAAAAAAAAATTAACTTATTATTTTCAGAATTATTATAGAAAATTTTTTGTGTTTATCACATAAGGAATAGTCGGAATTAGAAAAATCAATGTTTTAGACCAAAAACCTTGCAATGAATGCAGAAAAAATCTTTTATTTCTGAGAATTAAAAATGAAAATTTACTTAATTACATTTTTGTTATCTTTTTTTTATTTAACCTAATGTGGAATCCACAAATCGAGAAATTTATCAAAGTAGATCAAAAATTTCTCTTATCTTCTTGGGGGAACAGTAGCGCCATAGAATATGTAAGAAATATATTTTTAAATACCTATTTAATAATGAACATAATTCAAAAATTTCAGAAGCTCTCTCGGTCAGCAATCATTATGGAAAACCAACGCGGGAGGAGTTTCAAGTTGCTGTTACTGGTGCACTGAAAAATTGCAAGCAGAAGTTGAACAACAAGAAAAAAAAATCAAATCCGGCTACCAGTCGGCATTCGCTACAAAATGAAGCTGATAAATTGTACAACTAATTAAACAAAACCTTTTGTAACTTTTATGTGTTTCTCGCAATAAACTGACTGAAACTATATATCTCCTGATGAATAATTTATTACCTTAAATACAGTCAATTCCTGACTGAATATTTTAACTACCGAACTGCAACAATTCATTTTAGATTCAAGTCTAATTGCTTGCAAAGGGTACCACCGATATTGCTGTTAAATTGCACTCAAATTGCGGATTGCGAATAACGTAAGAGTTGCTATCAAATCCTTGTGCTGAATGCAAAAGTATTAGGCAACGGTTTTGACTGAAATTTTTATCACCTACTTTCGGCGAATTGGGAGCAATTTCGCAGAAACCTATTCATTACGTTCTTTGATGTCAAATTTCGGTCAAATTGCCGGCAAAGAGCACGTTAACGATTTCTGTTCGATTGCACTCAAATTCCGGATTCCGAATAACGCAAGAATTGCAATCAATTCCTCGTGCTGAATGCGGAAGTATTAAGCTATGGTTTTGACTGAAATTTTGTTTGCCTATATCCGGAAATTTGGCAGCAATTTTCCGGAAGTTTGCTTATTGGGTAGTTTCTGTAGTCAATGATTATCATTTTTAGCGAATGCAAGTATATTACATTCCCCGTGGTGAAATTTACCTTCAATATCTTAACTGCAATGAAATCATTTAAGTGTGGATTTTTAATTTTTCAAATACCGACTCTTAAACATTTATCATCTTCAAAATTGAAACAATTCTTGGAATTTGAAGCCCTCGTTACCAACTGTTTGAAAATATTTTTTTTAAATCATCATTCAAATACATAAATTTCAATGTTTCCAAAAATATTTGCCTTAGCAGTAAAACATTTTCGCTCTACATTTTCCGTTTTTATTACATTGTAAAATCGTAAATATGTTTTTGAAGAAAAGAAAAAAAAATGAGAAAAAAGATTTCGAGGAAAAATGCGTTTAAAAATGTGCAGTTATTGTACCACAGTTGCGTGAATTTCAATGTTTCCAAAAAATTACTCTTAACGGTGAAACATTTTTGTTCCAGATATTCCGTTTCTGTTATATTGTAAAATCGTATACTTATTTAAAGTTGTATTGTAAATAAGATTTCTAGGACAAATGCATTGAAAAAAGTGCAATTTGTGTACCATAGTTGAGTGAATTTGAATGTATCACGAAGAATAAAATGAAAGTAAATTTTACCACTAAGAATGTAAACCTCTTGCATTCGCTAAAAAATAGAATCTGTGACTATGGAAACTGCAGTATTTATCGCCCAGTGTAGAAAATTACTTTTTATTACGGTACTTTTCACCGTAAAAGTAATTTTGCAATCTAGGCGGTAAATACTACAGTTGCTATAGTCAAAGATTCTCTTTCAGGCAGTGCAAATAGATTACATTCTTCATTGTAAAATTTATTTTTATTTTTTTTCTCCGTGTTTCAAAAATATTGTCAACTGTGAAACATTTTCGTTCCAGATATTTCGTTTTTGTGGTATTGTAAACTCGTAGACTTATTTGAAGAAAGAAAAATGTGAGAACACGACTTCGAGGACAAATTTTTTAAAAAATGTGCAATCTTTGTTAATGATTGTACCACATATAAGTAAATTTCAATAAATTATGAAAAAATCGTTTATTGTGTCATTATTCCTGTAAATATCAATTACTAATGGTATTTTCGAATTTATCTGAAATTATTAATTTAAATTTTCCCGATCAAATACCATTTTTAGTATTTGCGCATGCGCATTAGCGTACAAGTTTCGACTGTGTCACGTCGTGATATCCTATGACTTTCACTGGCGGAAGTCGTAGGCCGTCATATGGCTGTCACGAGAATTACGGAATGACATCATATGACAGCAAATCGCTGTCACGAATGTTTATTGGGGATAGTTACACTCGCACTAAATCCTAGCACATCATGGCACATTGACAAATATTCTACCATGATAATGCAGCACAAAAATTTCTGATTTCAAAATGACAAGGAATTGAAATCATGCATGATTTTTTGACGCATGCGCATTGGCTAGCATTGATGATGTGACAATGATGTCATTTTGAGCTCACAGGAATGATTTCACAGATTGTATTTCATATGTTTGGCATAATGAGATCATGCGAGTGATTTCACGCATGATCTAAACTGTGAAATCATGTTTGCTATCTGGGTGAACACGACAACGCTTTTGTGTGCTTTTGTCCTATTTTTTTCCGTTATTATTGTATCAAATTCAAAATTAACTGAAACAATTTGTATACGTTTGTTTATTGTATCTTTCGAAATGGCGCCTGCTGCCATATTGACTGCAATAAAAAGCAGCCATTTTTTCTAGATTTTAATAACAAGTATGTTTTAACTTTTTGTTTAACAAAATATTTGCAAAAATAAAGTTTTTGCAAGATACATATGCTTTCCATGGTTTTCAGGGTCGCTCATCATGAATCTGGAGTCAAATTAGTGAAATTAATTCATTTTACACCCCTTGAAAAATTTATATTTATATATGTTTAAAAATTGAATTATTGGCAAGATGCAAATGCATTTCGTAAATGTTTGGTACGCTGATTGCAAATCTGCAACAAGAAAATAATAAAAAAATTAGTTTCTTTTGACACTTTTTTAGGCTATTTTAGACAGTTTTTTAATACTTGCAAAAATTAAGTTTTTACAAGATGCATATGCTTTCTATGGTTTCCAGGGTCGCTAATCATGAATCTGGAGTCAAATTAGTGAAATCAATTTATTGAACTCTAGAGTATACATATATTTCTGTAACATCCCTCACGGAGGGTCGGCTATAAGATGGCTATGTTGGTTTTGTAACAAAGCGGAGTTTTTTCATGTATCGGAACGGGATCTTTTTTTCTTCATTGCGAAATTATATGATTTTTGGGAGATTGGTGAAATCAGGCAGGAGGAATGGCGGGGCGATGGATGTTGAGTTTTTATCGTTCACTACGGGACACCCACATTCCTCCTCGCCCGCGATCACGCGCCGGGCTTTGTGCGATTCCGCCGCACTTGTAACAGTACGCCCGGTATTGGACGCGTTTTGTTTAGGTTTTATGACTTAGTCTAAACTTTCGATTTTAAGAAATTATTCTCCTCGCGTGATTTGCTTCTCCCATCCTTATTTCCCCTTGGCCGAGATGGGTATATAAAGAGGCCAAGTTCCCGTAGAACTTCACTCTACTTCTGAGTCCAAAAGCGAGCTCTCAATCAAGAGCAAGCTGACCACGATACTTGGCGCTTCTTATACAAGGAAGAGTGACCGCAAAAGTTGGGTACTTACACAGAGGTTACTCCAAATACGCTCTCATACGAATCACCCTCGCAAGTTGGAGTGTTGAGCCGCTCACACATTTTGGGCGTTACATTATCTTGAAAAGTGAGTTTACTCAACATTTATATGCATTTTGTACACTCCTAACTCCCTTTTTTCCCCCATTTTCCAGTGGCGGAAAGGTTGCTACGACAAACCCGGGAAAAAGCTCGTAGGAAGGGTTTGCATAGAGCAACCCTCTATCGAGATTTTAGAAGGGCGAGTTCGGCAGGGCTTTGGGTGCTGATGCGGTGGGCGGAAGGCAAATTCCCCCGATTTCCTTTTGACCCCACCATCGACCCGGAACAGGTGATAAGTTGGCATGCCAGCGATGTGTATGGCAGCTCGCTACACCCCTCAAGTCAGCCTGTGAGGGTACAATGCCCTTCCTGTCAGCACACATTTAAGTGCACGTCAAATCCTCTCCCGGAACATCATTTTGAGGCATTGAAGGACAAGTTTGACACAACGCCGAAATTCAAACCTCGGTATACCAACTATTTCACCTCCCCACCACCCCCTCCATTTCCGAGGGATTACTCCTACGGTCAATCCTTCCAATTCGCTCCTCCCCCACCTCCACCCGCACCCCAACACGTTTCGGAAATCCCTCTCCCGGAGGAGTATATTCCTCCAAATTCCCCTGACTACCCCCTGCCCGCTTCCCCGGGTCTTGAGGCCCCTGCCTCCCCACTCTCGTGTGGTTCTCTCGAACCAACCCTCCCGGTAATTGTACCATTACCACCCCCACTTTCCCCCCTCTACCCCTCTCTGGAGGTAGTGGAGAAATACATACCTCAGCCCCTCGCCCCCCCACCACCTCCGTCAGCACCTTACAACCCAACCCCCCTACCTACCCGAAAACCAACCAAGAAATTACCTCCACTTTCCGAACTCATTAAAAGATACCCTCGCAAGAAATCAAAGTCCATCTCTATAAAGAAATCCAAGAAAAATCCCTCTGCCCCCGAGACACCGCCCCACACCCATCCTCTGAACACTTTTCGCATTCCAAAGAAAAGGCCTCTGGATATGCCAAGCCTCGATTAGAGCTGGGATATTGTACACAGCGAGTGAGAATATATTACATTATTTTTGGGTAATTACATCTGACTTTATACTGGCGACTATATACGATTGATTTCACGCTAACTGCTCGACTACAATCAGATTTATATTATTACTCAATTATGTGTAACCACCTTTACATTTTTTGTGCGACTATATATTGATTTTGGCGACTGTATAATTAGGACACTCGACAATATATATATATATATATATATATATATATATATATATATATATATATATATATATATATATATATATATATATATATAATTGATTTTAAAGACTACATATATGCTCAATTTTATCATCTATTACCTTTGTATTCTCTGCTCGATTTTATATATATTCACTTTTTTTTGACTTCAAATTATAATTGAAGATGCGTGTTTCGACCATTTTTGAATCATAAGCCGCGGAATTGTATAATCGGAAATGAATTGGATTGATTGTAATTAGATGTAGGAGGATTGTAATCTCTATCATATTATATTTTACTGAATATATTCTTGTGAAAAGTAAAGAATTGGAAAAGAGATGTTTTATTCAGATATTTCCTTTCTCCCTGCCTTGTGGAAAATAAGAGGGAATGGGGGTTCATTTGCTCCGGCATTTCGGGTCCTAGTCTAGTCTTGCCCCGTGCAGGATCGTGACAGTTCCATAGCCCAGCATAGTGTGACGAGCGAGGTTTTGCTCACTCGCCTATATTTTTATTTTTACAATAATATGAAAAAAAAAAAAGAAAGACAAATTCAATGTTCTATAAAATTTTTAAGGGGAAGCTATTTTTCTAAACGTTAAGATAACGTGCGACAATATCAAATCGCTATGACTCGCCGGTATTGATAGTTGATGACGCTAATAATATCAATTTTGGGCAGGAAACGATCGGACGAAAATCGTTCCGTAAAGAATGATTTTCAGACGGAAACGATATGCTCATATCTTTCTTTTAGACAATGAACCATGATTAGACTTTCTACAAAAATGATATCTAACGATTTCTTGCAATTTACACCGGATACAAACGAACGAAAAGGAAGCCGAAACGAACGAAAAACGTTCCGTGAGTACGATTTTCAGGCAAAAATGATAAACAGGTCAATTTGTCGAATAATGAACTACGATTACCACTTCTTTCTTTCTTCGGTATATAAACCAAGCAGTCGTGGTCGAACTTTGGCACTCACACTCCCAAGCACTTGTATTCCTTATTGTTGATAGTTTAACATATAGTAAAAGTCATAAGTTTAATAGCGTGCGGAAAGACAGTTCTCAAATTTTATTCGAAGTTTATTGATATTGAAACATCTCCTGAATCTAGACATTATTTCGTTTGTAATAATTAACAGTGAAACGTGTGTTTTTCCTAAGAGCAATCGATCGAAGGTATGAGAGTAAAAATTATTAATAATATGTTGAAAATAAGTAAAGTTATAAATCAACACACTGTTGTACATTGTCAGAGCCATGTTATTGTCATGTAAATTGTTTTGTGAATAAGAACTTCAGAAAGGATTCGTAATGCATCGAATATTTTGTATGAAAAGAGTATTTGAATAAGATATAATGTTGATTTTATCATTTTGTTAGAAAAGTCTTTTGTCTCGATTGATAGATCAAAATGTAAATGATTGTATTCGGAAGTGACTGTTCATTTTATACTAATAAAGTTAATGTTTTGTAAATTGAAAACCATCCCCCAAAAGCATTTCTTTTCCCCTGGTCCATAAATATATAGAGAACCTATAGAGTCGTGTAGGGCAGAGCCTCCTACAACGGTCCTAATCTGGACGAGTTGGCCTACTTTCAGGATTTAAAAATCAACGTTGGTTTTCTCGAATTTGAGTCCGCTCATCACAATAGCCTAGCATAGCCGCTCGATAGCCATTATCGAAAATTATATTAATGGCGTTATTTTCCTTGAAATGAACGTGATTACAATGAAAGTAAGTTTTAGTAGGTTGAAGACAGAATAAATTACCAAAACAAAATACAAAGGGCGCATAAACAAAGCCGGAATCTTAATTATTCTATATATATAGCTAGAATGACAGAAATTTTATATTCACTCGTGAGATTATGTAGACCTTCAGTTTTCCCTCGGTTTACAAATTATAGACTAAGATCACCGCCATTCATTTTTCCAAAGAAGCTTTTTTAAAATATAAGCAAAAAACATGTTTTCCATATTTTCTTCAGTTATTTCCAGAAATATCAAGATCAATTCTATCTATAAGAAATATATATGATTCCAAAGATATATATATCTGTTAGCTTTACGGTGATATGGTACTTTTGTTAATATCAAAATAGTAGCTTATGAGTTACATGCGTTGAAAGTCCAAAAAATTGCATACCAAAACATGAGTAGTTTTCAAAAAATACATTATTCCGATGGACAAAAACAGTGTATCATCGTACAGTTAACAAGTATACCTTTCGAACGATATCTTATTTTATTGTTAGTAAAATCGATAGTTCTTGATGTTTCTGGCAATAACTGAAGAAAGGTCGGAAAAACACGTTTTTTGCTAATATTCTGAAAACGCTTCTCTGGAAAAATAAATGACAATGATTTTCGTACTCAGCGACCCAAAATTAGTATCAACATTTTTCTTACGAAGTACATTTTTCATGTAAACCAGTGTATGCGTTCAAAAAATAAACAGCAGAATATCATCGAGTGAACATAGTTACAAATATACATCCTAATCAAAATTTTACAATGTTTCTTTTCAACTACAGTTTCTCAAGCAAATTATTATGTTTACGTAATCGTTTTTCTTTAATATCTAATAAAAATTTGGAAAGAAAAATTCGAAACTTGTATCATTTCAGCACGTCAGTTTCAGAAAAGAACGAAAGCAATCCAATCAAATTTCGCCAAGAAAGTCAACGCTGTCTCAAAAAACTCGTGTCGATTATTCACAGCAGTTCAAGAAATCAAATTCGAACGTTGGACCCACTTCCAATCATAAGTTGTACCATTAAAATTTTTTCATTGTTCGAAGATATTTCACATGATCACTGTCATTCTTCATGCCAATGGAATTGGTTTTGTAATCACGAGACGACTACAATATGCTATCGATTTTTACTTGCGACTTTTGCTCCTGTGAAACCAAAAAAACTGATTGCAGCTGTTTTTCACTCCATCATTAACGAAAAATTATGGAAATTCGAGGAAAGTTGTTATTCCATTGTTTTAGACATGCTGGAATTCAATGTGTCTGGATTTTTGATAGCTAAATTTTTGTGCAACAAGATTCAGTCAAACGATACAGATTTTCAAGATGCCCAAGAGATTTTACGTATTTTGATACGATTGCTAGAGGTTTACAAATGGCCAAAAAGTAGAGAAATTAATATGTTCATTCAGAGATTGCTGAAAATTTATCAGACAAACCTGGGCCGAGTTTCTGAAAAAACGGAAGTGACTTCAATGACGAAAAAATTGGAAATATGCGTGAAACTTGTCGTTGAAAACGTTTCGAATGAGAACTTGTTAATTGCTTTGCAATACATGTGCAGTTGGATAATAAATACGTCAGATATTGAAGATGCAGTGGTTTTACATTATGGTATTTATTAGTTGAATAAAATCATGTGACAACATTAAAAAATATTTGGGTCCAAAACAGGAAATTTACTGGAGCACATTGCAGCAAGTCATCAAACCAAGCTGCTCACGCATAGCCTAACTTCCGATCTATTTCCTCTCCTCATAACAATGATATCATCTCCAAAAAAACTCATTAGTATCCTGGGAAACCGACTACTACAGCATTTGCTAGATAGAAAAGGCAACAAACTTCATTTCAATACCCCAAAACTCTTCTTTAAAGATGAACCAACAGACCTTGTAATCGGAGAATGTCTGTACGACGATAAAATTTTTTTTAAAACTCATCGTGAAGTCATCCATGATTGCATCATCAAAAGCATCGTAAATCACTGTACAAAACGCCCTAACTTGGAATCAACCTACTGCACAATTTGTCTTTTCGCCATCGAAGTACCATGTGGCTTCACAGCGGCCGCATTGGTCTGCCTCGCTATGAACATGCAAGATATGATGCTGGAAGATGAAAGTCTACCTCGAGAAACAGGTTACCACATTCACTCCACCGTAGTTGCCATAATGTCATTGCTTTGCTGGATTCATGATGCGAAAGTTTTTTTTGAATACGTTAACAAAATCTTTTTGGAGAGGATGCAATGGGCGCCCCACCTCAACCCACCCTTATTCTTACGCTATGAACATGCCGAACATGATGTTTTGTGGAACAAACCTGAATTGTTTTTCGTCGATTGGGAAGTGAGGTTTGGACTATGGAAAAGATTCCGGCTTCATAATGAAGACTCTAGAGTCAGTGGTTCGTTGGAAAGTGAAAGTTGATGAGGTCCACTGTACGAACATTCCGGAAAATACATGTAAACAATGTTTATGTAAAAATTTGTTTTGAAATGCTGTACACTATATTCTCATTTCAGAGGAAATGCCTTTGTTCCAACCTGGCATCGATATTTTTACGATTTACTTCGAAGACAACCCACCTCTCAAAATTATCATTTTATTTTTATTTATATTATAGTTCAACAAATGATATTCTTTGTCAAATACCCACGTTCAAACGAATATGAAGCGATTGCAAAATAAACTTGCCGATTTCTCCAAAGGGTATAGGCTAGCAATCATGAGGTGTCTACCCAGCAAACCAGTTTTGTCCCCGCGACGTCGCAGTGAGATCCCACGAAGCATTCAAATAACGCACACGGATCGCAATATTGACCCCCGATATTGACCAGTGAGCTGTATGGGAGGTCGCATTAACGTAACTTTTGTGATCTTCCGGCGATGTTGCAAAGACACATATTCGAGCTGGGGGCCTATTCTTGAAAACTTTCTCGTAAGAGAAATCGTGAAATTTGGGGTTTTTAAACTTATTTTGTTGGTACGTACCAACAAAACAGGCCTAAAACCCTCAAATTTCCCTAGTTCTCGTACGAGAAAGTTTTCGAGAATAGGCCCCCTGGTGTATTGATTACTGTTGATCCTCACTTCGTTCGCAGGCTTAGTAGAATTTTACTATTTTAATAGGAAAATTTGGCCGTAGTTAAATGGACATATTAGGAATTAGGCTAGGGGAATCTACGAACGCTCCGGGAACAGCGCAAGTTGCTCTAGCGCGTAGACCTTGCCGGTAGATCGCGGATACATCCCAGAAGCTGCGTCTCGTAGATGTCACAACCAGCGTTTGCAGACTTAGTAGAATTCTACTACCGTTGCAGGAAAATTTAGCCGGAGTTATAAATTGGTGCAGTAGTACAAACTAGGCTAAGGGAATCTGCAAACGCTGGTCACAACCTTGGACATCGTGGAGTAATATTGCATTCCATGTGCGTTATTTGAATGCTTCTTTTATGTTTCGTGGGAACTCATGGCGACGTCACAGAGACGAAACTGGTTTGTTGGATTGCTTCACCCAAAATTTTCCAATTTGCAATTACTTTCAAACTATGATCGAACAAACGAATAACAATTGATTGTAAAAAAAATCATCAGTTTTTGAAGGGTGGGCGACTAAGTCTAATGGGGTGAAAAATGCATATTTTCCTTTAATACTGCGAAATAGTGAGCAAAATGAACGCAATTCATCAATACATAACATCAATGCAATCTGCCTTACTTCCGACACAATCAAGGCCCTCATCAATTGTATGTTGGCAACACCAAACTTGTGGAATTCTGTGAAACCCCACTCAATGTATTTAACCGTTCCAGAAGACATAAATACAGGGTTGACGAGGTAAATCCGGAAAATTCAATGTAAAAAAGAATATTAATAATAATCATATTGAAACGTATTATATCCACGTGAAATTTTTTACACCGTAAGTATATGTGTAGAACATCAGAATGATTCAATATAGCCGCATTCAGACAGAACTATCTGCTTAAGCATGGACCGAAATCGAGAATAGGACCTTTTCACTTTCATTTCGTCCATGGTGGTCATCACGTCCATGATTTTGCCGTACCGGACAAAGTTTGTGCTGTGATATTTCTCATTAACCTTTACTTCAACTACGCCCTACATGTAGCAGTCGAGAGGACTGCAGTTTTGGCTGGACGGTGGTCACAAATCTGGGGACCAGTAGTTATACATATTCTCGCACAGCCCAGCTTGAATCTTCCTGGACTTGTGAGCTGGTGAAGAGCCCTGCTTAAACACATATTCTCTTTCATCACTTAGTCTACCCAAGGCTTCACAACTGTTCTCAGAACTTCAATGTACCCTTCGGCGTCCAACTTATGGATCTATTTGAAAAAGTGGGGCGACATGACGGCCCCCTTACTGCTAATGACACCCAGAACCATGTCTCAAGCAAGAAACTTTGTGTGCATGATAGTTGAGACTTGTGAAGGGTCTTTGAAGATCGATCGATTATTCTAAAGTTTTACTATTTTATCTTAAATGCAATTTTTCTAGCCCAAATAAACTTCTGTGTTTTTCCGGCGCGTAGTGACTCCATTACCGGCAGCCCTGTGGTTCTGCTCTCGGCCCATCGTTATGCGTTATCAGTCAAGTCTATTTTATACAGGGTAGGGCAAAAGTATCAGTGCAATTTTGACAGGCTGGTATATTTCATGTAGTGGGAGTAGAAAACTAGGAGTGGTATCAATGGGTCAGGTGAATCTTGCCATTTTCAGTAGTTGCAATGGTTTGGTCCGGAAAACACAAGGGTTTCGCTGTCAGCGCATTTTTCAAAAATGGCCGTTCTTTCGTCGCGACTCAGCGGGCCTTTGGCAGCGTTTCAATCTTTCGCGTCGCGATAAAGTCCCACACCGTAATGTTATCGCGACTTGGGTACGTAATTTCGAGGAAACTTGTAAGACACAAGGATCCAAGAGTTCTGAAAGACCCAAATCAGTAACAACACCCGAAATCGTAGCGAGAGTGAGAGCAGCCATTGAACAGTCGCCTAGGCGCTCTGCCCAGAAACATGCGATTTTGTTGGGCCTATATAACCGCTTACTAAAGAGGATCTTGCATAAAAATTTATCATTTCATCCCTACAGAATCATGATTTCCCAAGAGTTCCTTGAGCGCCTCGTCTCCCTGAGGGGCGACGTGGGATGGCCCGCGCGCTCGCCTAATTTAAGCATTTGCGACTGGGGATATCTGTAGAAACGTGTTTTTAAACATCGACCTCACACTTTGGAAGAACTCAAGAATCGAATTCGGGAGGAAATCGCCGCAATACCCATCGAGATGTGCCAAAATGCCGTCGTCAATTTCAGAAATCGCCTCCATCAGTGTATCGCTGCTCAGAGTCATCATCTTTCTGATGTGATTTTCAAAAATTGAGACAAAAAACGGCAAGATGTACCGAATAAAATAAAAAAAATTTCATGTGTGTAAGTTTAATAGTTTCTTTTGAACAGCCCGTCAAAATTGCACTGATACTTTTGCCCCACCCTGTAATAGAAAAAGAACACTCAAACATGAAACGTAACGCTACATTTGCAGATTTGCGCTCAACTGTAATAGAGGTGACCCACACAAATATTTTCCAGATTTATCTCAAAGACCCTGTAAATTGTTTCGCATATGATTTCTACGGTATAAGCACACAAAAGTCAATTGAATATTCATAGCAAGCATGATTTGATCGAAAATATTGTCTTTTTACTGGGATACGTTTACATATTCGTGAACTTGACAAGATAAAGGGTGATTCGGCACTGAGCGCATAATCATGTACTCGTTCAAATTCCTGTTCATCTCCATGTAGGGTTCGTTCATTCTGATGTAGTGCTAGAAAAATAAGTTTTGTTCATTTTTCTCATTCAACGAAAGATACATGATACTTATACTATCAAAACTTACCAAACGCACGTCTTCGTCCATCAAACTTCCAATCCTGTTAATCAGCTCTGCAAACGTTGGTCGTATCTGAGGATTTGACCTCCAGCATTGAAACATTATATCATACCTAACAATAGATTAAAACAAAGCGTTGTAAAATGCTTCCAAATCAAGATCTTCTGCTATCATTCTAGATTTCACTCACACTTCTTCCGTCGCATATTCTGGCCTCTCCATTCTGTAACCTTCTACAAGTTTGCGGTACTGATCCTCAGCTTTCATTCCAAGATAAGGTGTATTTCCTAAAGTTAAAAATTCCCACAAAGCAACGCCGAACGACCAAACGTCCGACTTGGCCGAAAAAACTCGGTCCCTAATCGATTCCAAGGCCATCCATTTCATAGGCACTGGACCGTCACCTTGTTTTTTGTATTTGCTGTCTTTATAGAGAGATCTGGCTAATCCAAAATCACAAATCTTCACGACATTGTCGTCAGCGAGCAAAATGTTCCTCGCTGCCAAGTCTCCGTGAAGGACCTAAGATGAATTATCAACTCACAATACTATCAATCAGACTTTACACAAAGAGATGCATGCATTGAAGAGCATTAGATCACTTCTGAATTTAGGGATTTTAAGCTTGTTTTGTTGGACTAGTAGAAAAAAGACGAATATTTTGTAGGGGCATATCAGAGAGAAAATCATCATAGGATGGAATAACTGGATATGAAATCATTACTTTGAAAAAACCTTTTTAAGGAGTATTCAGGTCATAATATAACCTTTATGAGAGATTTCGTTTGAATGAGAAACCAAAAAGTTGTTTTTGTGACAGTATTAAGTGGTAACATACCTTTCGATGACAAAGGTAATCCATTCCTTGGACAACCTGGAAAGCCCAAGATAACAGATCTTCAGTGGATATTGATATCGGATTCTCATTTCTCTTATTTCCTTGAGGATTCGAGTCTCTTCCAGATTCTGGTTGATTGCTATTACTACTTGTAGCACCCAAATCGGTAATCGCAGGATCACTGGAGATGGTATCATCATCAGCTTGACCATCAATATTTTTAACACTTAAATTACAAATTAAAAAGATTTCCTATCGAAAACGATGATTTTCTCACAATATATTCATAAGACATCTGGGCATATTTTTTGTACGAAATTAATTCTTGGAAAAAACTGCAATAACACGGAGCATACCTGTTTTTAAGATTGTTCTTGCCAATGGTAAAATCCATTTTTCCAGTTCGTGGATGTATTTGATTTATGAAAGTTGATCGATGTTTTATTAAGTAATCATGCAAATTTCCAAACCGGCAGTACTCAACGATCACCAGAAACTGTCCTATTTTCATGACATATAAAAAAATTATGTCATTAGTATTCCAAAAAACCAGTTTCGTCCCTGCGACGTCACGGCGAGCTCCCACGAAGCGTAAAAGAAGCATTCAAATAACACACACGAACGCAATATTATCCCTCGATGTCTAAGGTTGTGACATCTATGAGACGTAGCTCCTGGAAAGCATCCACGATCTACCGGCAAGATCTACGCGCTATAGCAATTTGCCAGAAGATCAAAAAGTTACGTAAATGTGACCTCCTTTACAGCTTACTGGTAAATAGCGGGAACGTCCGAACAGGACATCCCATAGATGTAACAATCTTGAACATCGGTGGGTAATGTTACGTTCCCTGTGCATTATTTGGATGCTTTGTGGGATCTCGCTGTGACATCGTAGAGACCAGTGGGGTGACACTCCCGTAGTTCCGCCTTTTAAAGTAGGGGGGATGGCGCTGGCGTACTCCGTGAAGTTTTTGCGGGAAAATTTAAATCGATTGAATTCGGAGACATAGCTAATACTGTTGAAATTTATCTTCAACTATTAAAAAAACTTGCCTTTTCATCATGCTTCTTTTTTTAACACATTTTGTCAAATTCTAGATAATATTGATATATATAGCAAAAAATGGACATTGATTGTGGGAGTGAGATAAGGAATGAAGGGGGCAACATTCAAAAAATTATTCTATAAATTTATAAATGTTTTTTCAATTACTTTTATTTTTTACATAACCTAGCAAATTTTTTTTGTTCTAAATTACACTTTTTCATGTCCCGAGAAAATTTGTTCACGCCTGAACCTAAATCTTCCGTGTGTACAACATTTCCTTTGTTATCGAAGTATTCTTTTTTTGCAATACCTCATTTTTGTCGAAATGATTTTGACAACAACAATGATGCGTACTCAGCTGCACAACCGGTCCAATGACTTGTTGCCATTTATTACGTGTTTCGGGATCCAAAGGAACACGGAAACATTTAATATTCACGTATGCATTTTCCCGCTCATAAGTGCAGCATGGAACACAATATCGTTTAAATACCCGACTTACTTTTGACGAAATTTAATTGAAAAAATCATAAAAACAAAACGTTACACACTTTGGATATTGTGATGGGTGACAATGTTTTGTAAACAGAGGAAAGGATTTCACGACGAACGCCAGCGCCATCCCACCTACTTTAAGTGGCCGCGAACTACAATGCATTAGGGATAGGAGTGTCACCCCCCTGGTGGAGACATAACTGGTTTGCTGAGGTTGCACTTCATTCGTTTGAGGAATAATTTTGACAAAATACTTACGTTTAATTATGTTGCTCGTGCAAGCTCCCAAAACGTTTACAACATTCAAGTGCTTTCCGATGTAGATCATTATTTTGAGTTCATTCGCAAGGCCACGTATGCTAGCTATGTCAGCGGATCTCCGCACCATTTTGACAGCAACAGTTGTTACTCTTTCGGTATCGCAAATTCCATAAGCTTTCGCTTTAACGACGACTCCAAAAGCACCACTTCCTATTCGATGACCTGTTGTAAGAGTATATAAACATGTTACGTAGCATGTAGCGTTGAAAACATGTATGTTAGTTTTTGAATATTGAAAAACGATTTAGGATCGCTCAAGTAGTCAATAAATTTGCTGAGTTGCGAATAAATAGCAAAACGAGCTAACTTTGCAAAAACTTTCAGTAGTTTTATTCAAGACCATTATTGGCTTGTTTCGTATAGATGATTTTTTTGTGCTGTACCAGTGATAATAATGTTGAATTAACAAACATTTATTAAATAATTGAAATCCAAGATAGTATCTCACCAAGCTTCAGCTGACTTCTGGGAAACTCGAATTTTTCGTCATATGGTAAATGTTCAGCTTGTTCATCCATTGCTAGATCCGGGTCCAAGCATTTAGGGTTCCCTTTTTCGAAATGCAATAGACCAGCTTTCGTCAATTCTTTTTTCAAAACCTGGATTGAAAAACGTTTCGTTTAAAAGCACATTATAAAAATGGTTTCTGGTTCATTGTGCGACGAATTCTAACTTTTACATAAAAGAAAATTTAAACTTATGATAGTGATATTGAACAGGCTTAAAAAATTAATGTTAATAAAATTCGTCGCACGATGTTTTAAAATTAATTTCATTCGTAGAAAGGCTTACATGTTCTTTCCACATTTTTTGATACAAGAAAATTATAAGGATAACAGAAATCACGAAAATCGCAATTACTGCCAGCGTCACAAAAATAGCTTTTTCAGTTAATGGATCTGAAACATAAAGGATTGAATTGAAAAAGTTCACAATAAACCATGACTGTGATCGGTAGCTAGGTTCTAACGTTCCATTGTCGACATACTAGAAACAATTGAATTTTGGACCTTGTGTCATGTAATTAAACCGAGTCAAAGCCGAGGGACTGAATCGTCCTGGCCAACATTGACTATTGCACTAAGTTGCATAAAATATTTTATGTCACAAAAGCTGAAAAATCGTTTCCAAGTTGCGATTTTGAAAAGTCGCATAAACATTATTACTGATATATAATCTCTCCCATACTTAATTATTACCTTGCACTATGATTTCCTTCTTTTTGTATACATCGCCATAAGAATTAGTTCCTTTGCATTGAAAGACTCCGGAATCTTTGGGGAACAAAGACTCGATCAACAACGATCTATTGTTATCAAGCAATGTATATTTCGTGTTGTTATACAACCGAAAATTGTTCTGGAAAAAATTCAACATTTATTGTACTATTATAGTTGTTGAATCATAGATGACTAAAATTGTATACATTTTGAAATTCTTACCCTGTACCACACGATTTCAGGTTTAGGAAGTCCATCAATGTGACACATTAAATTCATTGGAACCGTAACATCCGAATCGTAAACATCCTTGGGTGAAATCATATTCGTTTTTATGATGCGTGGAACTTGTGGATCTAAAATCAAGGGAAAAAAATTAAAATCTGTTTCTGGAAACTTTTGTAAACACTCTTGATTTTTACCGTAAATTCGCAAATAATAGGGTTTTTCGTGGCGAGGGCTTTTACAAGTGTAATTTTTCATATCGTCTTTTGTGGCGTTTTTAAATACCAAATCCAAAAAACTTGTGTGGGAATCGTTCCTGTGGACTAATTTGAACCTACCTGAAAAAAATGTACATAAAAACTTTAAAGTTTACAGTGTTTCAAGGTAAGGGGAGTCAGTTTTTCTAAAAAAAAGTTTTTAACGCAAACATTCATGAAATTAGGTTTTTCAAATGAGATTCTTTTCTAATATTATATTCTTCTTATCCAATTCATTTTATATGTATAATTGTTTGGTTTAAAAAGGTCCCCGGTGTGACGAGCCAGCTCGACCTATCAGAATAGGCTCGAGTCCCCCCACCAACAGATAGGACCTTTGGAAGGAATTACCCTTCCAAGACCCTGTGACTTAAACGTGATTTAAGAATTGATAATAACGTCTATAATTTAAAAGAAATGCTTATTTATAAACTTTAAGAAAATTACAATTAAGAAAAGGTTTTTTTTGTAAAAGAGAGAAAAAAAGGACAAAGTTTTAATATTCACACACTCATAACCCTCGCTCTTTGCAAACAACCACAACAAACCCAAATATTCTGCAAACGAACCCTAAACGTCCAGCGGTACACTTATGTTTTGGGATTCCTCAAGATTTTCCTTGGTGCAAAGTGTGGGGTTCTGGGATGTCTTGTTTTCCTTTTGCTCTCGACGATTTCTGAAAGTTCCTTTGTCACGAACCCGAAATTCACTGACTCAACAAACCAATTCATAAAGTTCCTTTATCGCGAACCGAATTATAAAAGTTCCTTAAACGCGAACCGATTGATAAAAGTTCCCCTGTCGCGAGCCTGAAAATTCACTGACTCCAACAAACCGATTTATAAAGTTCTTTTGTCGCGAACCCGACTTAAGACCGAAAACCGAAAAACTCAATTCAACTAAAGACCGAAAACCGAAAAACTCAATTAAATTCAAGACCGAAAACCGAAAAACTCAATTCAATTTAAGACTGAAAACCGAATAATGAAAAAAAAAAACTGAAACCTCCTTCTTCAGCGACCCTATTTAAAACCAAAGTTTTCGTTGTTTCAAAAGAGTGGGAGTGTGGGTCTTCCCACGAAGACACTCTCCCACGCTTTCAAAACACTTGCACAAATCTCAAATTGTAAGCGCGGTCTTTGCTGGCCTACAGCTTACCTAGCGGCTCAACTTGCGAGTCGCGAGCGGATGTCAAGAAATCGGAACTTGTACGGCGTGGTTTAAATTTAAGAATGTTTAAAACTGTGTGAAAATAAAACGTTTCATTTTTAACTGTGAGAAAATAAAACGTTTCATTTAAACTGTGGGAAAAGCGAAGAGCCCAATAACTGGCTCTTCACACCGGTGAAGGGTCGGTGGGACGCAGCTCCTTCAATTGAAGATTAACGACTTCTTTATTGAAAAAATTGATTATTGGGCAATACTATTTTTTATAATAGATTCTTTACACTCCCCCAATTTAAATATTCATCATAAAAACGATCGTTGGGAGCCAATATCAATGGGTTATAAAATAAAAGATTCCTTCTAACTTCCCATTTTCTTTCTTGAGCTTTCGGCTTTTATTAAGCCCTCTTCAGGAGATTTTTACTTCTATGAATTCACATTAACATTCAAGAAACTGATTATTACAATAATTCTTGAAGAAGTTCTTCTTAGCAAGCTGTTGAGTTTTTTTCTTATTGTAATTTATTGTGAGGAAAGTTTGACTAAGTCTATGATGACGAATTATTGTAATAATCAATTTCTTGAATGTTAATGTGAATTCATGGAAGTGAAAAATCTCCTGAAGAGAGCTTAATATAAGCCGAAAGCTCGAGAAAGAAAATGGGAAGTTAGAAAGAGGTCTTTTATTTTATAACCAATTGATATTGGTTCGCAACGATCGTTTTTATGATGAATACTATTTTTTATGTAGAAAAAACTGTACCCCAATCAATATTCATTCAATTATGTATCTCAAAGAACGGGTTTTACTTAATTCAAAAGATTATTTGAAAATTCAGAAAACGCATCACTTACTAATATCATTGTATAACTTATTTTTCATTTTTCGATAAATTATAAACTTTGCCATAAGCAATAGTTACCACTTTGAGCAATCACAGAGCCATTCGAGTTGAGCCATTGTAATTTGTCAGGTGTCGAGTATGAAGATCCACAAGCCAGTTTGAAGGCCTGTCCTACTACGACTTCCGAGGCAGGAGGAACTATATCAAATCCGTCTGGGACATCTAAATCAATAAAAATTTTTCCAAAAATACAAAGCTATTCAAGGGTGGATTAAACGTTAACAATAATGCTTTTTCAAACAGTTATTGTTTTTATCTTTCATCCCGGTGAACCAACCGTGGAGTCCACATCCACCCGAATTTCACCCCATGTGTCGTGTTGGGCAAAAATTGAGAAAAAAAATAGCTACATATGGAGAGCTTGTTTACGTAGAAATCCACGATTGACCATAAAATTGACGTTTCTACTCAATTTTTGCCTAAGTCGAATTCGCCAAACGTTGTGTGGTTCTGCGGTCGCAGAACCATACTAATTCTACCTAACTGCGTTGACCCCAAGAAACACCAAGAAACTGGCAAATGTTGAGATGAAATTGGGCGTTTGTGGGGAGATAAGTTTTTGATGGTTAGGTAAATATTGCCCAATCGTGGGTACCCCCCCCCCCCCTCACCCTCGCGCTGCGCGGCTGACTCGATTTTGTTTTCGACTGCTTTCAACTCATCAGCTGTAATCAGCGCTGCCAGCTGGCAACACTGAACTACATATTATTTTGTGCTTTGTATGCTTTCAACAAGTCAACTGTTATGGAATGCATTAAGCAGGTGAGTTTTAGTTTCCTAAATTCCCGACTTTGCATTCGCATTCGAAAGGCTGAAAACAAAAGACGGAGGAGTGAGCAGAAGTGAGGGACAGAAAATTAGAGATTGACATACATATGTCTGACTCTTTTTATACAACATTTTAGATCCAACGACGTCCCAACCATTGATACATATTTGACCAACTTTTGTTCAATTCAAGGAAGCACGTTTCAAAGTCGTCAAAAGTTGGTCAAATGTTACGGATTCTGTGGAGTACGCTCCACAATGACGTATGTGTAAGAATTGGCCAAATGTGCGGCAGTTGTGGACCAACCTTAAAGTTAGGTCACGTTGCCCAAAAGTTGGGCATTTTTTTACTCGACTTCCTCACTCAACGTATTTGTCCCCAAAAAACAGGGTGGTACTGCGGTCGTAGAACCAATGAATTTTTGCACAACTCGACTAGGCAATTTTAACTCGAATCCAACTCCATTTAGTTCACCGGGATGGAAAGTCAAGTGATATTTATTCATTTGATAACCTTACCTGAAACCTTCAGTGTTTCGTTACTTGAATAGCATTGAGATTGAGTATTGCAAGCTTTGCATATAATTCGACCACTTCCAGTGATCTTTATCGTTGCTGTGGATTTGTATGTCGGACGATGCTGGTTCACTCTTGTTTTATTGGAAACCTTCAATCGGGAATAATCTTCAAAACCACGAAAGCTGTGTCATAACCAGGGGGGTGACGCTCGGGAAAAAAAGTGTACTACGGTTTCGTGACCGGTCGCAGTTTCTCAGTTTGCTCATGTGGAGCGCTGACAGTACCATTGAAAAGGTCACGTGAGCCAAACGTCCAATCAAGAGCGAATCACGTGACTTTCACTAAGACCGTCAACGCCTCTACCGACTACTCGGCGCAGCAAAGGTCGGTCAAAAAATGAATACACTTTTTCAACCCCGGAGATACCGAGCATTACCACCCTGGTAAAAACGAAAAGACTGTGACTTACCGAGATGATCGATATTGTTTCGTTTATTTTTTTAACCAGGCTGGTATCAAGACTCGAATTATTTTCAGTTTTATTCAAAGGGGCCGACGCCCATTCGAATGTAGGTTCTGGATGAGCGTGAGTTTCGCAACTGTAGCTCAGTGTTGTCTCTGGCAAGTAAAAATCCTTTTTCTCCTCTTTAGGTGTAATGATTGCTATCTTAGGCTGGCCTTTGATAAAAATTGTATGATTGTTCAAAAGGTTCCAAGTTACGTGGCAAATAAAAAATGGAATTATTAGTCATACTTCGAACGACCAAGATGAAACTCTTCCTCTTAATGCCATAGCTGTTTTTCACATCTACCCAATATTCACCCATATCGAGAATGTCGATGTTCTTGATCGTAAGTGCTGTATACGTATTATCGCTTTTGATTGCTTTTGGATCTTGTTCAATTTTTTTTTCAAATGGATTCCACCTGAATAAAGAATTTACAGGATTCAAATCGTACCTTCAATTCGAAATTCTATGAGAAAAGACAAAAATTACCAGGTTATGTTGAAATCTTCTGGATATCCATCAATTGAGACTTCCCAAGTTATCGTATCTCCTACAGATAACTCATGTGGAATGTTTTCATTTTGTGATGTTATATTGATGAATCTGATATTCGGATCTTGAGAAACGAAATTATACATATCAGTACATATTCCGAGTTTTATGTATAAAGTAGCAAATTCATATTCGAGTATCAGAACAAAACTTAAATGTCATAATAAGGAATGTAACTTGTTCCTTTCATTTCAAACGAACTAAAAAGGGAAGAATATAATCTTCTTCAGGGCACTCACCCCAGATTGTTAAAGTAACTGATTGATTATAGTAACGAGAATATTGTTGCAATGAGCAGACGTATTCTCCTTTATCGCTATCAGAGAAATCTCGGATATTCAGTTCTATTACCGTCCAGTGTTTTCCATCTGCATCAGTTTCTGGCACCTCTTTAGATGAATATCTTGAGTCCTGTACATAAAAAAAAATTAACTAGCTAACGGGAAAATACGTTTTTTGAAAAATGCGATGCGTTAATTATTATTAACCTGAGGAAGATTATTATACGTGTCATTGTCCTTCTTACGCCAGGAAAGATGAGTTTTATGGTTTTCTTGTGCGTCTGTCAAACATTTTACAACTACATTTTGGCCACGTGTTATGTGACGCACGGTATTCTTTTTGATTATTGGGTACAGTTTCTCAAGCCCTGAAAAATTTCAATTTCCACTTTTAACTTGAGTGAATCATTACCACTTTTCAAAAACTTACCTACGACTTCAATATCGTAATGTCTAGTTTCAGTGCGAGATCCTTCGGCCTTCGCTTCGCAAACGTAACGACCTGAGTGCATAATCGTAATATTGCCCATTTCGTAACCCCATCGTGGGTCGTAACTTATACTCAAAGGAGTCCCTTTGTCTTTCTAGAATAAATGTGTGGTTAAAAGATATTCATGTATTCCAGGGAGACGACGCTCGGGAAAAAAGTTTACTATGGTTTCGTGATCAGTCACAGTTTCTCAGTTTGCTCACGTGGCGCGCTGGCAGTACCAATGAAAACGTCACGTGAGTTAAACGTCCAATCAAAAGCGAATCACGTGACTTTCATCAAGACCGTCAGCGCCTCGACCGACTACTCGACGCAGCAAAGGTCGGTCAAAAAGCATGAATATACTTTTTCAAACCCGGTGATACCGAGCGTCACCCCCCTGATGTATTCGAAAGAAGTTTTTATTTTAAAAGTTTATGCTCAGGCTCCACCTCGTCAGTTTTTGATATCGTAACGTCGTATCCACGGTAAGTTGGACGACATGGAATAGTAATTGTTTGGCCAACTTCTCGTGCTTTGAAATCGTCACCAACTTCAATGTCTAGTAGAAGATGTGTTTTTGCTGTCAACAGAATTGAATATATATAACAAAAATACTAAAACGTCAGTATCGACCAGGGTTCGAAAAAATACTCAGAAATATGTAATACGCTTTATGATACCGTTATTTCGGTGAAAAGTAAATCATTGCGTTACCCGTTAATTGAAAAAAAAAATACTTACTCTTCACCACTACTGTTCAAAAAAGCTAACGTTCCGTTACTTTCTGGAAAAATTTAATATGAATAATAAGGCGTAGAAAAACTATACAGTAGTAGCCCTATCCTTGGGAATTTAGTCCTTGGGAGTCTAATGAAGTGTGACAATTCGATGGCACGTCCCAACTCACGTTTCAAGTAGATTCCTGTACCGTAAATACTATTCATATCTACTTGACTAAAACTATCGTGTAGAGTAGGGTGACACTAGATTTCAAGACGGCACTGTGGTTCTGGCAATCGCTCGAGTTTCTTCACGCTTTAACATGCTTTAATGGCATTCGGCGCTTGGGAAATATCTCCCGAGCATCCCGAAGGATCGAGCTTCTACTGTAGATGACGATATCAACGTACTCGTGGTTTTGTTTTAGAATCTGTTTATTTCAGATGGAATAGAATGTTTTGGGACGTAAAAATGATTGAAATGTGATTTTTGTTGTTTCAATAAAACTTTTTGCTCGAACAAAACATCCAATGTGCAAGATCTGTTGTTTGTTAGGACGAGCCCTCCATAACTTTTTTTTTAATCGAGGAAAATCATTTAGGGGGTACTTGCCGCAAAAAATCGATTCTTTCGCGTAATCGATCAAAATAATTTTCCAGAATGTCAGTGTAATATTAGAGCTCGAAATTCGTAGTATTTCGTATCACTTGTAAATCGGAAACATAAGATTCCGCAAAATCTTATAAGATTTTCAAATATGGTAGATTTTATGCTTTGCCCATTCTTACATGTTGACTTATAGAGCTCATATATCTGTGGCTTCCCAGCATAACCGAAAAGTCACTTTTGCCATAAGGTTCATTTTACACGATGTTCTGATAAAATTTTAAGCCTTACGGAAGAAATGACTTTTTCGGTAATGCCGGGAAGCCACGGATAGGTTTTAAAATCTTTAAGTTATCTATATAAGTTTTCGTAAAACTTGTTTGTTGCACATGTACCATATAAGTTTTTCAGAAACATATAAGATCATTTTTAGACTCAGTAGAGTACTTATAAGTTTACTCAGAGTATATAGGTCTTTGCAAAATTTATTCAGATTTTACCCAAAAAAATACGATTCGGACATATGCTACGATAGCTCGATCAGTGGTACAAACGATTCATTCGGATGCGATAATATTGGGGAGTGCTATATATACCGTGTGCTCCGCGGTTCAACTGGACACCTGAGTTGCGTTGGTGGTACTGATTCCATAAGAAAAGCATAGGATCAGCGTTACCAACTCAACTGAGGTGTGAGTCGAACCGCAGGACACACGGTAAAGATTTCAAGAATTCGATGCTCATTAAACTTTTTGCATTTGAATGGATTTTACAGAAAACAGCATCTCCATAGATTTTCATATCTTTCGGCATTTTTTAATTTTTCAGTTTTTTTAGGATTTGAAAGTTTGCTCAGTATTTTTATGATTTTATATAAATTGAGCCCCCGGATGCAATAACTCGCCGAGCGCTCGAAAACGCGTAAAAGTATTGTCCGCGCGGTGATGTCACGAGTCAAAATCAAAATCCGAATTTGGCAAAATGAAAAATACAGCTCGATAGCTTTTGAAAAATGAGTGTTAGTCTTCGTTTGAACTTTTTTGTATACGTCATAATTTTTGTTAAAAAAAATTAAAACCGATAATTTTTGAATCAAAAAATCAATGTTTTTCAATACTTACATCGCCGCTGAGCATTCATTTCTCAACGTATTTACACAACTTTTGTATACTTTTGTTCGGGAAGGTCTAGCAATGAAGACAGTATCAAAATATTTATAAAAAGTTATCAACAGCTGACTTATTTTTCAATCCGACTGAAAAACCATGTTTTCTGACGTTCGCATTAAAAATGTATCGAGGGAATTTTCGTTTTTAACAGGGTTTTCACGCTTGTCGTAACTTTAAATGTATTTTCGAACTTTTTAGAAAGTTTGAGCTCTCTAAAACTATTATTTATAGAAAAGCTAGCAGGTTGAACACAATACGCAGCGCGATGTGCTTGAATTTTACGCGCTCGAGCTCCGCGGTTAGTCCTATCAGCGAAAAATTCAAGCACATTCAACCTGCTAGCTTTTCTATAAATAATAGTCTTAGAGAGCTCAAACTTTCCAAAAAGTTTGACAATACACTTAAAATTATGAAAAGCGTGAAAACCCCGTTAAAAACGAAAATTCCCTCGATACATTTTTAATGCGAACGTCAGAAAACATGGTTTTTCAGTCGGATTGAAAAATAAGTCAGCTGTTAATAACTTTTTATATAGTATATTTCCTAACAGGCACGGATGTGCGAATTTCCCCGTTTCGCCTATAAGCACATCCGTGCCTGTTACGAACGATATTTTATGTACCGAGGGCACAGAAAACGCGTTTAGAAATCTCGAGCTGGCATAGAAACGCGTTTTCTATGCCAGAGGTACATAAAATATTTTGATACTGTCTTCATCGCTAGACCTTTCCGAACAAAAGTATACAAAATTTGTGTAAATACGTTGAAAAATGAATGCTCAGCGGCGATGTAAGTTTTGAAAAACATTGATTTTTCGATTCAAAAATTATCGGTTTTTATTTTTTTGTCACAAAAACTATGACGTACAAAAAAAAATTCAAACGAAGACTAACGCTCATTTTTCAAAAGCTATCGAGCTGTATTTTTCATTTAGCAAATTCGAATTTTGATTTTGACCCGTGACATCACCGCGCGGACAATACTTTTACGCGTTTTCGAGCGCTCGGCGAATTTTTGCTTCCGGGGGGTCAATTCCTGGAATTCGATGCTCTGGTTATTATTTAAGTTTAATAGATCATATATCCACCAGCATTATTTTTTTTTTTCATACTTCTCAGTGTGACACAATTTCGTAAAATTTTTCGAAAAATCATCTTCATAAATATCCAGAGTACGATTACCTCGAATCCGTAATTTGAAACATTTGAAAAGTATTTCTCTCGATTTCTTAGATAACAGTATCTTCATAGATTTGCAATATTTTTATTATTTTTCATGTTTTTTGAGAGTTTTTACGATTTAAAATATTTTCTGGTGGTATTTTTATTGACTTCTACATATACATTTTCAGAATCCAATGCCAGAGAAATCAAAGTTTTATTGATTTATGGAATTCCATTTATTTTTAGAGAATCGAAAGGCATTTATAAATAATTAATCAATATCTAGCTTTTTAGTATATGTTTTTTTTTTATTTATTTAATTACGTAAGATTTTCTAGTTAATCTCTTGATGTTAAGTATTTTTATGGTTTTCTGTATAGATTTCTAAAATTTGATGCTTTGAATTTTGAACGCCTGAAAATAAGTGAAAAAAGTAGATTCCATGATAGTTTGCGAAGGTAAACCTTTTCCAGAGGATTCCGAGGGGGAGCATTCATCAGAATACGTATGTGAAGATCGGGCTGAGACGAAAAAAAAAAAACCGGGCAGGCACGCGTAGCGTGCCTGAACCGGTTTTTTTTTCGTCTTGGCTCGATCTTTACATACGTATTGTGGTCAGTGATGCCAGATGCTTCAGAAAAATCCCACAAATTCGTGGAAATGGGACGAGATGACCAGGTAAAAAATTGGAAGCTTCAGGCCCACGGGCCTCGAGGTCCCTTTGGGATAATCTTGCAATTACCGAGGCCTTATTGCCGGGTCCGGAAAACGGAGGAACTCGAATGTCTCGAATTGACTAGAGTTTTTGAATATGTTCTCGAAATCGCTAATTGTAGCTATTGAGGGATATAAGGATTTGGTCGTGCCGACATAGATGTACAATTTTTCAGAATTTGCATATTTTTTAAAACACGTTTATTTTTATTAACATCGTCATATTTTCACAAACATCATTTATTCAAATCATTGGAAATGAAACAATTTTACATATCTGATCGATGAAGTTTTTAAGATACAAAATACCGAATTCTAATTATTTTTAAATTCGACAAACTCATCAGGAAAAATAATGTGATTGTTTCGAATATCGATTACTCTGTTCTCCTTTTTTTACCGTACAAACTGCTACTGTTCATTAATTCGTAATGTTCATCTGTTAGGGTAGTCGTTGTGCTTGTTTCTTTGCGATTTTTCAAAGCTGATTTAAAAACAATACTATGAGACAAATTTACGTCAGATAGCCTATTTCTTTTGTGTGACTTTTCATCTTTCACCATCGAAAAAATCCTTTCAGCATCGGCATTCGAATGTGGGCAAGTACGAACAAATTCTGTCACTTTTCGTAATTCTGGAAAAACATGTTTTCCATTATCACTTTTTTGTTGAGTGAGAGTCTGCCAAATACTATCGAAATTATATTGAGATAATTTTATTTTCGTTTCCAATTTCAAATTTCCAATTCTTTCCCACTCCCACCTCAAACTGTTTAAATTTTCAACATTTAATAATTTTGCAATAAACTCCACATACTCAAACGAGTTGTCAGAAGCTGAACGATAAAAAGCTGAATCTGAACGGAAGACTGAAATATGTTTGAAAAAATCATTTTTTTCCAAATCAAGGCGGCTGATTAAGTCTGTAATGGAAGTAACATAAAATTGCAAACAAGTCTTTCTGAAAATCTTTTCATCTTCAACTGAAAAATGGGTGTCGCGATTTTCTTGAATTTTTCGTATATTCTCATCATTTGGATCCAAAAGAGACTCTTTGTTGTTTTCCTCGCAATACGCAGTAAAACTTGCATTTAATGAATTGTACTTAGCGACAGAATTGGCAACAAAATATTCACAATCCTCTCCGACCGCGGTGCATGAAAGGTAATTTGCTGAATCGTGACAATTAATCGCAGCTAAATTCGACGAGAAAGCGATTCTAGGTTCAAGGAAATTTGAAGCGAATTCTTTCATGAGTTTTATTGCTCGAGGAAAAACTTCTTGTATGCGTGTTTCTTTACTTTGAAAAAATGCATTGAATTGATTGAATTCGTTCAAAGTATATTGTAAAAATAACAAATAAGCTTTAAACGTGTCATGAGACATTTTTTCCAAAATTTCCTTTGCTTTTTTTTATCTCCAACGACTTCTTGATTGCTGATAAAAGTGAGACATTCAATGATTACATCATAATTTTCCAAAATTCTTTCGATGCATGGATGCAAACTAAGCCATCTAGTTTCACAGACTTTTAAAATTTTTCGAATTGGAACGTAAAACTTTTTTTGAAATCGTTTTAACAGATCGGACCTTCTCATGCTTGCGTTGAAAAAATTGCAAATTTTTCGAATGAATAATTCGACATCTTCTGGAATGACTGAAACAGCTTTTTTAGCTGATAAAGCACTTACATGACAAACACAAGGAACAAGCATGACATTTTTATTAACTTTCTTTAGTTCCGTAAAAAAAGAGTTCTTTTTACCAACCATAATGTTGGCACCATCGCTTGATAAAAAAACACAATTCGAGATTGCAATTTCTTTTGCAATCAAATAGTTTTGAAATTGTAAAAAAAGCAGTTCGTGTTTGCATCTTGTGGCATCTAATTGAACGATCCCTAACAGTTGAACATTTAAATTTCCTTTATCGTCAATGAATCTTACAACTATTGCCATTATTTTTCCGTTCGTTTTGTTGTCCGACTCATCAATATGAAGAGAGAATTTCACATTAGCTAAAACTTTTGCTAGCTGATCATCTTCTATTTTTCCTAAAACTCTAGATTTTATATTTGCAAGTTTAGTCCTACCTAACTTCATTGCTTTAACAATTTTAGAATCAGTAATCGCGTCTTTTATATACTCTAAAATTGCAGGCCCACAAGTATTAGCCCAAGATTTTTCACAAACAAGAGCAGTCAATTTTATTTCTGCGTAAGGGACGCTTCCTCGACCAGTGGAGGTGGAGGGTAAAGGTGTTTCTAGAGAAGTCTCTTTACAAATCTTGTTTTTGTCAATTTTTTCAAATACATTTTTAGAGTGAGTTTCGGCAACAGAAAATTCTGGATCACTTGAGCTTGCAATTGAAGTCGAATTGAAGAATTCTGAAGTTGAATTTTCATTAAAAGTTGAAATTTTTGAAGAGCCTGGAAAATTGGAATTTAAGTTTTCCACAAAATCTTCACTGGTTCTCGGAGAACTAATGCTATAATCGATATCATGAAATTCACATAACACACTGCTTTCTGGCTTATGAAGAGGAGGATAATTGTCATTTTCTTGTGTTAAATTATCGGAATTCGGTCCTGAAATTATCGTAGAAATGCAATTATTTCGAGCTTTTTGTTCCAATTTCTCTAACGCCCTATCTAGATGCGCCTTCTTCTTCAGATGTTTTTGGATTTCGCTTTTCCCTCCCATTAAGTTTTTTTCACACACTTTACAACGAAATTTGCAAGGATCGTTATCACTCGAGGCAGCGATGCACGGCTTGAACATTTCTTCGAATTTTGGATTGTACAACTTCTTATGTTTTTTTGTGTCCATTTTCAAAAGTAATCAAATGGCTCTAAAATCAAACAAGAGCACTAATAGTAGAAAAACCAAATATAAAAACTAAAAATTTCAAAGAACAACGCACTATAACTTCAAAATTACCTGATAAGTATGAAGAATATTCCATCAATTTTACACAACTTATTACAAATAATGTGTAAAAAATGAAAATATTGTGGAGAACGTTGCAAACAAAAATGTAAGCTTCGAAATAAGAAAATCTGGCAAAAGGTCTGAATTAAAAGAAGTTCACCAGGAAACTAAAGGAAACTAAAAAAAATCAGACAAAATGAGTGAAGTAGCTGGAAAAATACAGACAAAATGAAGTGAGTTCGTTAATCATTTTCCGGACCCGGCAATAAGGCCTCGATAATTGCAAGATAATCCCAAAGGGACCTCGAGGCCCGTGGGCCTGAAGCTTCCAATTTTTTACCTGGTCATCTCGTCCCATTTCCACGAATTTGTGGGATTTTTCTGAAGCATCTGGCATCACTGATTGTGGTGAATGTTTCCCCTTGGAACCCCCTGGGAATGATTTACTCTCGTAAACTGTCGTGGACTTTATTTTTTCTGAAATCTTCCCGAGAGTGAGTTAATAATTCTTTCGCCTCCCGCTGCAAACGTATTTCTTTTCAGCTTGGTTTCAAATTATGCAGAGAGAAAACAAGAATGCAGAAATAATGGAGCTGGAGAAGAAGTATTTCTACATTTTTGTTTTTTCGCTGTATCATTTGAAAATGAGTTGAAAAGGGACACGTTCGCAGCGAGAAACGAAAGAATATTGACGCGCTTTCGGGAAGATTTCAGAAAAAGCAAATTCTTTGTCAATATTGAAACAACTGACCTTTCACTTCATCACATAAGAGAATAATAAATATAGAAGTTTTATTGAAAAATAATAAAGTTAAAAATTACTCATGTCTTATATCTCAGTTCCAGAACATTTTTTTAAAAAAATTACAGATCGTTCTTCGATTAGAGTAATATAAATAATGAAATTTTCGTTTCTTGTTACATAGCTAAAGTTACTCTTTCCCACTATTGTAACTTGTTAATGTATTACACGCTAACTATGTTACCTTCACAGCAAAAAATATAATTTTAGAATAGCACGTTACTTTAAATCATGGTAACGACATTACTTATTTTTAAACCGGTAAATGACACATTAAAGATTGTTTTTTTTTTTTGTAATAGCGACGGCCAACTCCTTCCGGATTTCGTGATTTCACGCAAAAAAAAAAAAAAAAAAAAAAAAAAACGTACATATAACTTACATTTCACGTATACGTATATACTGCCAGGTTTATCGTTTTCGGATTTCGGAGTAGGAGTACAATTGTACCAACCAGTATCGCCATAAATAGTTTTTGGTTTTTTAAATTCGTACGTCGACGTACCGTCAGGGTTTTGAGTAACACTCTCAGTGAATTCCGACGTTGGATTCGGCTATAAAAAATGTCACAAAACAACGAAGTTTCATTACGTGAATGTGATTTCGATAAATGTCATACATTTGAATTCGGTCATCTCTTAAAAATAAATAATTCTATCAAGAGAAGTCACTTTTATTAGCTTAGGATTTTCATGAGAATTCCGCAGGATGCAAAGAGGGGATGGGGGGGGGGGCAAAGTTAAGCTTTGAAAGGTTTCATTAAAAATGTTTTAAGAAAATTCATTTAGATAAATATTAAATTATTATGCATTTTATGCAAACTCGAAAGTTTTTCGAATTTTTTCAACGGTAAAATAGTTCTTAAAGAAAATAATTAACAAATATTTATTATTAAGGAAAATCTTATGAAAAATGTTTAATAAGATCGATTATGATAAATAAAAAATTCATCTTTTGGCAAATTCATAAATAAATGGTACGTTATACTCACGTATAGTGGAACTGTTGCTGGATAGGAAAATTCTAGTTTTTGTGAACTTGTGCATGTTATTATTAGGGTATCTCCTTCGTTAACCACATGGTCTGGACCTGATGGATTCATTATGATCTCGGACCCATAGCACTCTAAAATCAATCACAGTTTAGACTTATAAGTATATCTTTTTACTATTTTTGTTTCATTTCTGTTACTCACAAGGAACGTATTGCACTTGATTCAACTTGCAACAAAATTTTTATTTATTTCTGTGATATCTTTTTTTGAGGGTATCTTAATATTATAATAAATTGTTTCTTATATCACAGGAAATAGTTAAAATGGCGATCAGTTTATACTTGAAATATTCAAAAAATGTCAAATTCAAAGCCGAAATCAAATTTGCGTTCAACAACACGATATTTTACCCGAGACATCATTCGTCAAATTGATCTTAAATGAGCTTTATCGAGAATGAGCTATTAATGTGCTGCAAATGACTCCTACGAACGAAATATCAAAAAAATTTTTATCAAGAGCTGTACTGTCGTATAATTTTCAACAATAATAATTACCTTGGGACGTAGCCAACAGTAGAAAAAATACAGGCACAATATGATGAATTATTTTCCATAATTGCGAAAAAATCATTCTGGTGTCCACTTGTAAGAACCGAAATCACATCAGCTGGTGATGTCGTCAACAACGACCTCAGATACGACGGAAGAACAATTTTTCGTAGACAATGAATAATATGAAAACAGTCATAATATTTGACTGTTAGACTGACGATCAAAATGTGATGTTTTCCAAGTCAAGTAATGACAGAGGTTCCGTAAGTAATCAAAAACTTACACTATTACGTTTTAATGGATGTGCTATTGAACCTAAACTCTGTAGAATGAACGATTCAGTGATTATTTATTGTATTGAAAATGACCATAGATAATCATTTAATGTTTTTACAAAAATTTAGAATCTTTCATGAGATTTTACAACTCACAAGAGCGTTTAGGAATTCTTCAGAAATTTTAGAAACATATGGAATCGAAATTTTCTACAGTTCTCGGAACGTTATCAATGGTTTTTAATTTCAAAGGAGCATTCAGAAAGATTTATTTATTTTTTCAGGTCAAAGGAAATAAAGCATACGATGATTAAGCAACAGTTGGTGACTTGAAAGTATTTATATTATTAAAAGCTATATTTCTCAAAGTTACTAACAATTGAGAAAAATGATAACTTCTTTGATTAGATGACGAAGAATTCAAAAATTTTTTTTAAATAACGAGCTCTCTTTTTCTAAACTATTGTGAGTAAATTTTCAAAATTGTTAATTTTTCGCTATTTTTTGAAACTTGCAAGACATTAGATTGAGAAAAATATTTATAATACTTTAGTGTGAATAAAAACTCGTCCGAAGCCCGGAACCAAATTTCGGACATCATTTTTTTTTTTCTTTATAAGTTTTCGTAGCGTTTTTTAGTGCTTTCATAGATTTCTAGTATTTATCGCATTTTATTGATATTTATAAAACTTGAAGAGATTTTCTAGTATTTCTATGGACCTCTAATTTTTTTTTATAGATTTTGCTAAACGAATTTTTAGAGTTGGATGGTCTAGAATTAATATTTCAAAATATTTTTAGTGCTTTTATTTCAGAGAAAATCATATCCACGTATATTTTTATCCTTATGGAAATCTTATAATTAAAGAACTAAAATTCGTATAAGGTGACATTATAAGAAACTGAAATTTTTTATAACGAAGTGATCGAAAAAATTTCGTAAGGTTTTTTTCTTATAATATTTTATTTAATACATTCCTCTAAGAAATTTCAGTTTCTTGTAGGGTTTTTATAAAGTGCACCTTATTGTAAGAAATGCATTCTCATAAGAAATTTCACTTTTTTATAAGGTTTCTCTATAAAGATAAAAATTCCTCGGGATAATTTTATCCTATTATCATAGATTTCTATTATTTATCGCTTTTTTCAATATTTATGAGATTTCGGAGGTTTTTATAGTATTTTCATAGTTCACTAGATCTATTTATAAATTTCTGGAATTCGTATTTGGAAAGATTTTTAGTGTTTTTATAGATTTCCAGAAAAATCGCATCTACATAGATTTCCTTTCTTTTATACCCTACCGGGTCGGGTGAAACGGTTTCACGAGGTTTCATTGCGTTTCAGGAGGTTTCGTGAGGCTTCACAAAGTACCATGTAAGTTTCCTTTTGCCAAAATACAATTGAAATGTTCTTGATGGTGTAAGGAGTAAGGCAGGTTGTATCAATAATCTTTTTATTAAAAAATTATGTTAATTTTGCTCGCTATTTTGCCGGTTGTAGTAGTTTTGTATATAATTCATCAGTTACAGAATATTTACAAGATTTCATCAATTCACTGTAGTTGATGAAACGTAATTTTCATCGATTTACATTGGTATACCATTAGTCATGCTTTTTCAACTCTATAAATAAGTATTATATTATTTTATGTCATTAATGTGAAAACATGAAACCTCCTGAAACCTCGTGAAACGCTATGAAACTCAGTGAAACCTCATGAAACGGTTTCACGAGGTTTCACCCGACCCAGTAGGGTAGATATCTTATGTTTTTGTGTATTTTTTATTTAAGTGTTCATAGAATTTGGTAGTTTTCTAGGATTTCAGTAGATTACTAGTATTTCTTGAATTTTTCGATTTATGAAATTTTAAATAATTTTCTAGTATTTTCATAAATTAACAATATTATAAATTTCTATAATTTGACCTCTCTAGAATTCAAATTTCAATAAATTTTGAATATTATCCCAATAAGACATTCATGCAGTTACAAATACTGGCAACGGGGTTTGCTCCATCCGTTGCTATAAGATTTGTCTAATGTTTGCGAATGCGGGTGGTGGCAACATTGTAACCCGCTTATGTGCAATATATGCGCTACCGTGGTCTGCATTTGTTTGCGTCAGAAGCTGTGGAAAATGAGGACGCACCTTGTCTCAAATATAGATAAAATTTATGTCAACAGCCATTGCTTCCAAAATATTGCAAACGATAGCTGCAGCTATGTTCTGAACTTTTGTGAAATTCTAAATATGCTAGATTTTCGTCTCACAATTGCATTATAAAACGGCAAATCTCGCCATTGCTGCTACTGCAATAGACATAAAGTCATAATTGATCGTATCTCCCGCGTCGCGCCATCAGTGCATTGTGTGCAATTGTGTGCAATTATGTGTCGTGTGATGCAATGTGATGCAGTCTGACACCATCTGACACCCTCGAGCTCGAGTAATGAAATTGTTTTTCGCCTGCAGAAAGGATTAAAAAATTTATTCGACGAAGCGATTTTGGCTGCTTTGGAGCCTCCGGAACCAGTGACAAGGAAAAGGTGCATCGTTTTGTAAGAAGCCTGCCCAGTTTTGTACACAAACCGAAAGTTCCTAAAAATTGTCTTCTTTTTGTGAGTAAAATGGATGGATTTTCTTATAAAAGCACGTGAACAGGAACCCTTGGAAGCATTCCAAGAAACATTGCTTATAACTTAACAAGAACGATACAACTACATTTTTTTCAGAAGCCTTTCTGAAATTGAATTGTTTTTCAAAACAAATGTCAGTATTTAAATTGCTAACTAGGAATGCTAGGAATGCTTCATTACTTTCGTGGAAATTGAGTTTTGAGAGTTTCCTTATTTTTCAATATATTTTTGACTAATATTTCATCCACAATAAGTATGTCAGACATTTAGGAATTTTTTTGTATGTTCCGTGCCCAAAAAATTGAGAATGAAATTTATAAAATCCCAGATATGATTGATAAAATTATATTCCTTTTTTAGTATGGTGTGCTTTAGTCTACTGAATGTCACTTAAGTAATTTTAAACTTTTACAATACATATTTCAGGCATTTAGGAATTTATTTGTATATTCCGTGCCAAAAAGTTGAACATAAAATTTCTAAAAACACAAATATGATTAATAAAATTATGATCTTTTTTCATTATTGTGTGCTTTACTCTACTGAATGTCAATCAAGTGATTTTAAATTTTTTAGAATACATGTTTCAGACATTTACGGATTTTTTTGTATTTTCTGTCTAAAAATATTCAGAAAAAATTTTCAAAAATCCTTAATTCAAATTTCAAAATTCTAATCCTTTTTGATTATAGTGTATATTAGTCCCAATAACTGTTATTCGAGTGATTTTGGATTTTTAGAATACTTATTCCAGTCATTACGGAATTTTTTTTATGTTCCGTGCCAAAAAAAATTAAGAATAAAAATTCTAACAACCCTAATTCAATTCATGGAATTGTCATCTTTTTTTACTTATAGTGTGTTTAAATCTATTGAACGTGAATTAATTGATTGATTTTAATTAATTATATTAAGATTGAAATTCTCTTGGTTCATTAGAAATAATATATATTATAACATACATCATCAGGGCCGGATTAACCCTCAACGGGGCCCTAGGCAACCATCAATTTGGGGGCCCTTTTTTTACGTCCGTTCCCTTCTTTTTTCGATTAAAAAATACAAACTTATATCTTTCATAAAAATTTTATTGTCACAATGTAATAATATCAATAAAATTACTATCTACATTTTAAACATGTCGTTTTCTACATTTGTTTTCGGCAAATTCATCAATTATATCATCAATATCGATTTTGTTTAATAAATCTGACTCAATGCAAAGTATACCTAACATCTCGAGTCGCTCTTGTCGCGTTGTAGCTCTTTCAGCAGCTTTGATTCTTTTTAATTGCGAGAAGGATCGTTCGGCAGAACAATTTGTGATCATTAATGTTAAAAAAATTCGAAGAGCTATTTCTGTGTTAGGAAATACTTCGGCTAATTGATCTTCCATTAGAATCTTATACAAATGACTATGATTTTTTTGTGCATCGGTGTATCTGGAGTTCACGTAACTTTGGAATTGTTTCATTTCAATGAAAAATTCTTCCAAATCTCTAGGATAAAAACGAACTAAGTTATTTATAGCTTCGTGGAGGTCTCCATCACTTAGAGAAAAGTTGATGAGAAATGCAAATCTCTCTGAAACTTCCATATACACTTTCGCACGCCGTTTGATTTCACTGTGAAGATTGTCGATGATTTCGAGGAAACCTTTTGTTCTAAAATCATCGCGAGGCGAAAATTCTACTTCTGGAGCATTTCCGTCATTAGGTTGTTTTTTTCTACGACGAGTACGTTTTACGATTTCTGTATAACCTACACCAGGTAATAATCGTTTTGTTTTTTCCTCGAAATCATTGAACTTTTCACGGAATGAAGCTAAACTCTCTTCTAACGATCCGTACAAAGAAGCACACGTTTGCAAATCTGCTTTTTCACTTTGCAATGACTTACTCACTGAACGCATAGCAGTCAAAATAGAGTTCCATAAAATCAACATGAAACCAAATTCAAATTTTTGCATTTTATTCGCGATACACGTCGCCTCATAACGAGTATCAGTATTTTGTGATTCATCATCAGCAATGATTTCTAGAGCCTCTAATATGATATCAAATGAATCGTAAACTGCATTCGTCGCATTCGAATGTGCTTCCCAGCGTGTAGTTGACAATGTCTTCAAAGTTTTCTCATTGTTTATTTTATTTTTTAATACGCCCCAACGATAGGTGGAAGCGGAAAAAAAAATTATACAATGTCTGCATAATGGCGAAAAAATCTACTGCATAAAAACAGCACTTCACAGCATGCTCTCCAACCAAATTAAGGGAATGCGCGGAACAGGGAACATAGATCGCATTCTCATTCAAACTCAATATTCTTGCTTGCACACCTTTATACTTTCCGGACATGTTGAATGCGTTGTCATATGATTGTCCTCTACAATTTTGAATATCTAAACCACAGTCTTCAGTAAGAAAGTTTAAAGTTTGATTCGCTAGACTTTCACCAGTATGACCTTCCAACTGAAGAAAAGTTATAAACCTTTCGACTGGTTGAAAATCGTTTGGAGAAACATATCTCAAAATAATAGACAATTGATCAACATGCGATACATCAGGAGTCGAATCGACAGATAAGCTAAAATACCTAGCCGAAGTAACCTCTTTTAAAATGTATGATCTGACTTTTTTACCCATAATGTTAATGAACTCCTCGCAGATCGTCTTCGATAAGTAAGAATTTACACCTGTCCCAGCATTGCCGTATCTAACAATATGACCTTGCAAAAAAGGATCGAATTTCGCAACGAGTTCAAGTAACCCTAGATAATTTCCGTTGCCCGGCACCCCGAATTGCTCGTTCGAACCTCTGAATGACAAGCCTCGCTCTGCTAATGTGGTAATGACAGCAACTACCCGTTTTAAAACGTCGCGCCAGTATTTTTTTTCACTTAGTAGTTCATTCTCGAGTAGTTCTGGCAGATTATTTTCGTCCTTTCGTTTTTGCCGGTAAATCAGCAAACACTCCCGATGTTTTGGATTTTTTTCATGCTGTTGTAAATGACTTCCGATGTTTTTCCAGTCATCATATCCTTCACGAGAAAGTTTTATCGATTGGTTGGGTGGTAGAAATAGCTTGCAATAAAAACAATAGACAGACCCTGTGAATAAAAACCAAAAATTATTATTATCAATTACACTGTGTGCCTAAAAATAATTTTGAAAATTATAAAAAAACGAAACCTGTCTAGAATGGTTGGTAATGACGCCCTGAATACTTTCTTTACAGGTTTTTTTAATGTTAAGTCTATTTATTCGACCGGCTTTCCGGTTTTCTGTCATTTTCCGTTTTCTTTTCTCTGAATGTTTTTTCAAGGTCAGAGAATATAAAAAAAAGACTCATTGACCGCTATTTCAAATTTTTTCCCGTGCAGTTTTTGACCTATTTTATTCCAGAAACGTGATCAGGTTAATAAGAGGACACAACTAGTCTTTTGTTCGAAAAAAAGGACCAATATTACGTGATCAAAAGCATGCTTTTAAAAAAAATTAATTTAATGAGTAAATCGAAAACGAGGGCTAAATTTGAAAAAAAAATGTAATGGAAGTATTTAAAGAATCATCACCAGCCATTGTAGACAGGTTTCGTATTTTTTTTTTTTTTTTTTTTTTTTTGTAATTTTTGAGGTCACACAGTGTTACAAATTATGTGAATGATACACAAACTATGAATTAAGGGTGGGTGAGTTACTTTTTAAAAGAAACTTGGTTGAGTTAATGTAACTTGTTTAAGTTAATGTAACTTGGTTATATTACAAGTTACTCATAAATTTTCAAGTAAGACATTAGAAGTTACTTTTTAAGCGAATTCGTTTAACCTCAAGTTTTATTTTTTAAGGATTTTTTTTCTTGCTAGAAAAAAACCTGATTCTTTCTCAAAAAATAGAGTGAATTTCGTGAAAGAAATTGATTCAAATCATACATCACCTTTCATTGGTGAATAAATAAGCCAATCTCGGTTTGTTTTTTTTCCATTTGGTTTAGTCCCAAAAAATACGTTGGGCGAACAATATCTCGATGTTGATTCGTTTTCATACCAACGCTTAGATGATTCGAATGGTCCAGTCGAATTTTGACATGTGGATGGCTCATGTACAATCCAAAATCTTACATCTTCACTAGTAAATTTTTCCCATTTTCCTGGATCGTTGGAACGGTTGGAAATTTCTACACCTTGATTTTTATGTACACTTTCGCCCACAAGAAATTGGTTTGAAGATTCAGGTGTTGAGTTGACTGGATCATCGTTCAATTCAGGACTAGTTGCAAGTCCTTGACTGCCTGATGAATTCGGTGTTTTTACGTTCCGATGAAAATAATTGTCGAGTTTTGGAACTTTTTCTAACACTGCACTTGTTCGTGATCCTTTTTCTTCGGCGACCTTTCTTTTTTGCGCACCACTTAAATATGAACGAGACATTTTTTTACAAAATAACAACTTAAGACACAAACGATGGTTTTAGTATTTACTAGTGTATTGCACTTAAACTATCACTCCCGAAAAATGATGGTCTCACTACGGTAAAGAAAAAAACGCGGACATTTACGAGATAATAACAAGGATATTTCATTCACTTATTCACTTTACACTATGTTATTGTTCACGGTGAGTATTCTCAGACGTGACTATCCCCGTACAGCGAATTCTTCGTCTTATATACAAATTCAAGTGTTCCAGAATATTACAGAAAATTCCAGTCATTTATTGTTCTCGAATATTCTCGACCTTTTCATTGATTTCTATTCTCGAACATTCACGAAAACGTATTTGTTAAATGATACCAAATGACAGGCTCAGAGGCAAAACGACACAAAAATTTCCAAGAAAGGATAAAAAATATGCTGACTCACATAAGTCGGTCTTTCTTTTGGGAATTCTTGTGTCGTTTTGCCTCTGAGCCTGTCAAATGATACATTAATTTATTTGTCATTTGTCATCCATCATTCACTCATTCATCATTCACGTTGAAATTCCCGCTTGAAGGCTTCTATTCAAGTCAATTGTGATTTCACTTTGTTTGTTTTATTATTTCGTATTTTTTCAATTATTTTCAGTTCTGATTATATTTTTCTTTCACTCTCTAGAATTGTATGTTTGTAAGAATATTTTAGAAGTCTTTTTCATTTTTCGGGGGCCCCCTAAAATCGGGGGCCCCAGGCAACTGCCTATTCTGCCTACTTGTTAATCCGGCCCTGTACATCATATGAACCTTTTTTTATCAATTAATTTATACTGACAGGATAGGTTATATTTTTGATCGTATTCTTTTTCATTTGTACTTCACAAATTTTTTTCATTCAATGAATCAAAATAATCATAAATTGAGATGAATATATAAAACTTAACATAACATCAAATTATGCACATAAAAGTTAATTCGACACTTTAACGTTATAGAAAAATATTGTCATTTTTATGAATAATTAAAAATGACATTGGCAATGGACGAGATACGATAAGCTACATTTTAAAAGTGCTAAGACTAAGAAAACGCGATAGTCAGAAAGAAATAAGTTCATTTTCTGATGAATAACTCATGAATCTAGAAATTGAAAATGATAAAAAAAAAACTCACTTACTACTCTCATATCATATACACATATATTTATGACCAGATCTAAAATGTTGCATGATCGGCTAAAATGTTGTTGATCGGCAAGCCAGCCTGCTTGCCGATCAACAGTGAAATCGAGTTAGATGTAATAGAGGATCTTGATGAACATCGCTTCAAAGCTTTGGTAAACACTTTTTAATGTACAAATTACACTTATTATTCATTCGGTTTCTCTCTATTTTCTGTATGAGAATGATATTTTAGAACTTACATGGTACTCTGATAACGTTTTTCTTGATAAAATGAAAATATGCAATATTTTGCATTTCAGGTGGCTTACTTTCGATTTTTGGGCGCGGAAAACATTTCCGATGCAATCAACAACATTGTCAAGGAAGCCTTCACCGATGAATTTGCATACTCGGTCACCTGGTCCGGAAAAAATGAAAGCCTAAAACTAGAAAATCGAAAAATCATCAAAGCTTTTTATGGTACGACCATTGATTTATATTCTATGCACATAACACTTTTTGTATACAATGTCGTGAATTTCAGGAGGGCTCACTAACAACCAAAAATTCGAGCGACCCACAGCACCCATCTTTAAGCTTGGTGTGTCGGAGGCATTGAGGAACGCTAAACAACGTTTTCGAAATTTTATAACAAAGCGAGTCAACACGGAGAACACCGAGGAGAACTCAGATCGTTCCATGACCAACGAACAGCTGCAGCGATTCCTCGAGTCTTAATATAATCTTTGAAAAAACTAATCAAATCTTTTAATATTCTAATGCATTGTGTGTGTATGTATGTATGTATGTATGTATGTATGTATGTATGTATGTATGCAATCCACGATGACGATATGTTATTTTAAGTTTCATTAAACCTTCTACTTTCCAACTTAAATATGCAACTTCGATCGTTCTGTTTGAATTTAGAAAAAATTAATCTCAGAAATTCAAACATTTAGTTATAAGTAATGTCTTTTTCGTGATCGTCGCATTTTGAAAGGTGTTCAAAAAATTGAAGAAGTCGGAAATGCATATTTTATATGTATTATTGTGTGTGTGTGTGTGTGTGTGTGTGTGTGTGTGTGTGTGTGTGTGTGTGTGTGTATAGATGTATACATCTGTATATGTATTTCACAATGAAGATATGTTATTTTAAGTTTCATGAAGCCTTCTACTTTCTAACTTCAATATGAAAATTCGACCTTATCAGTGTAAATGTAAGAAGAAGAGATCTCAGTAATTCTAACAATTAGTTATAAGCAATGTCTTTTTTGTAATCGTCACATTTTTAAAGTGCTCGAAAACTTGAAGTCGAAAATACATAGTTTAATTCTTTTACTGGTAGAAGTAAAATGCGTTTAAAACCACTTTTTCGTGAAAAAAGCAATAAAACACTTCGATTGTACAAAATTCATCTCATTTGAAAAGTAATGTTTTGCTCACGAAATTTGTGAATTGCTGTATGATTTTTTTTTATACTACAAGCATTTGCGTATATTTCGAAAAATAAAAAAATGTTTCAAGTGCGTCATACCTACTGTATTTTTTTTTATTTTGAACATTTACATTCCTACCAATTTTCCTCTCTTCCATTTCAATTTATTCATTTTTTCAATAGACAAAAGGTAGAACAAAAATAACTAAGAAATGAAGAAACTATTTCACAAACAGTTTGCGATATGTTGCTGTTATTTTGGGGACAATCGATGCACACACGCTGCTACGACTTAGAGCCACTCGTTTGAGCGATGTTGCTGAAAGGTTTGCGATATTGCGTTGGTGACACTGTTGCCGACAAAAGTATTGACGAATGAGGACGCACCTTATCGCCATCTTTGCTTCATGTCATGGACTAACGTTGCGCAAACATTTCACAAACATTGCGCAAAATGTCTATTTGGGATGATAGATTTCCGGGAAAATGGTTGAAATCAAATCTACGTAGGTTTGTATATTTTTATAGATTTCTGATATTTTGTATTTTTTTAAAGCGTTTCTTTGATTCGAAAAATTTTCCGGTATTTTTATGAATCTCTACGTAAACTTCTAGGTTTAAATATGTTCCAGGATTCAGTTTTTTTTTTAATTTTCAGCCTTTTCGTAGATTCTTATTTTTGTTCATTACTCACTAAATTGTAACAAAATTTGAACGAATGATACTGATCATGAATGATACATAATTTGAATGAAAAATACTGAATTTCTGCATTATTCCTGATAAAAGATCAATTGACTTGAAATTCATGTTAAGTCTAGCTTTTGTACAAAAAGTTTAGCTCAAAAATTTTATTTAATCGTGACTTTCAGTAGATATACGTAAAAACGGTAAGAGTTAGAGGTTATGTGCCAAAAGTTCTTTGTAAACAATTGTGACTATGTCTTCACCAACGCCTAGACTCGTGATATTGAGTCATTAAGAAGACTCGGAACCTACTGTAGTGCGAGAAAGACGCTGAGAAAAGAAACTAGTCGAGAGGAAGGACGAAAAAAGAATGTCTCCCGTATCATCTTAACATGAAGCGTGTCATTAACAATAATGATTTGCGTGGTAGAGAAGTAGGAAGCAAGGCCGTTCCTAGGTTTTGCGAGGCCTGGGGCGAAAATTTGAGGCGAGGCCCCTTCAGGAAATGTTATTTCCTGAAGGGGCCTCATGTTATAAGGAATTCAAACTATCTTGTTTTGGTGTTGTGCAAATATACGTTAATAAATACGTTCCCCTGAAGCGACTCACTGGAATCGTTAGTAAAATTCTGTATGCGATTGTAAGATTTGGATACGATTCTTCGACTAAATTCAGAAATTCTGATGCTTCCATGGCTGTTTTCATTACGTAAAAAACAACATGCTTGAAAAGTTTGATTTCGGATAATAAGCCTGTTTCGTCTACATCGGAAGAGTTTTCATCTTGAAGGTATCTTGCTAAATTACTACAATGTGTTTGCAACTGAAGATCGTTCATTTTCGTGAGCTCCGACGGATTTAAAAGGATTCCGAAAAGATTTGAAAATTCTTTGATTTCTTGAAATTTAATTTGAATGCATGTGAGAGCTTGGTCAACAATGGATGAGAAAAAAAGTTCGTCTTGAAGTTTTCTTCAGCCCCAGTTTGTCTCTCCGTTTCATTCTTAAGTAGAACATATTTGCAGTTGCAAATGATATGAAAAAAATTATTGTTTAACATCTGCAAGAAATATGTAATTTCGCGGCCATGTTGAGAGTTGGCGAGATCAGAAATTTCCTGACTGTTGACGAGAAGAGTAGGCAAACATTTTCTTCTCCCACTAGTGGGAGAAGAGGCTTTTCTCCCACGGGTACGGACAGAGGGTTAAGGAGTTAAGAGAACGCAATACGAAGTTATTATGATGCGAAAATCATTTGCATCAGTAATCTTGTACATTTCAAACTGTTTTTGGACAGTTTTACAACTAAAAACGGGATTTTGACGTATTAAAAATCTAGATACGCGTAAGTAATTGATGGCGGCCATTTTCCAATATGGCCGCCGTTGATTGATTAATGCATTGTCAACAATGTATCGCGGCGGGCCGCTGATTTTCGCTTAATTTCATATTTCTCGCGGTAGTTGAACAAAATATTGTGTGCGATTAGTGGTCGTAGGAGAATATTTCACTCGTGGAATTTCCTCTTTCTCCCACTAGTCGCACAAATAGCTATTTTTTCAATGGAGAGAAAAATTTTCTTGAGCGCGGGGCCTGGGACGAGTCACCCCGTCTGCCTCCCCCCTAGGGACGGTCCTGGTAGGAAGTATCTTCGTCTGCGACTCAGGTAGAAAGCACCAGGGTTCGATCTTCCGCTTTCAATGATTACATAGAGGAATATAAGACGGAAATTAGAAACACACACCATAATATGTAAATCGATATAAGTTTATCCTTTTATTTTCTACAAAATTACAATAATGATAGTGATTATAACAATGTCACACGCAGCCTTCAAAATTACAATATTTTGAGAAACATATCGATTTAGTTTATTCAAAGCTACTCAGCGCATTGTTAAATAAAATTACTTCGCTTGAGATAAACGATTATTATCTCTTGAGTACTGGACGCAAGCCCTCGCCGCCCATTTGTGAAAAATCTAAATTTTTTTTCCTGTTATTGCAAGTTTATTTCTTGATTTTTCTTATCCCATTCTTCAGCTATAAGATTTCATTTTCGAAAAACAAGAATCAATATAATATCCATATCACCCTACAGCGAGGATGAAAAAACTTATGTCTAAAAATGTTGGAAAACGGACGCGCGAGTCGCTGCTAGATCGTGACTCATGTTATCTTACATCAATATATCTACATGTATGTATATATATGTAGCCGCCCAATCTCAAAAACCATCTGTGATGTTTGTTTTAAAAAAACGTAATCTTCGAACAAATTTTTCATGTACAATTCAAGAGCTTCACGCTATTTCAACTATTCATTGTTAAATATTATTAATTATTTAGTTTTTTGATAAATAGTTGGAGTACGCATTTGTTCAGTTATTTCGGTTCTCAAAGACATAGACGAAAGTTTTGACTGACGTACATTATTCGATACTCATATGATAAATTGAAATAATTGTTAGGAACAATTACAAGTTGTACAAGTCTTGATTTTTCAAAAATAAGAAAAAACAGTACGAAAAAAACTAAAATTAAGGGGAAAATTCTGTCTGGCTCTCAATAAATTGGGTAAAAGGATTCAACGAGTCTAAGACTTGTGTCTCAACTTGCTGCGCTTTTGCTTCTTCCTCTTGGACTTCTTCGACCTTTTCCTACTGGCGTGCCTATCGCCGTCCGAGCTGGAATCAGACGAGTCTGAGTCACTCTCATCTGTCGTGCTCTCCTTTTTGGGCCTCTTCTTCTTTTTGTTCTTGCCATGTTTCTTCTTAGTGGAGCGTTTTTTGCGCTGAGGGGGCGATCCGGAGTCGGAGCTGTCGGAATCGGAAGAAGACTCTGCTGCGCTCGAAGAGTCGTCATCCGAGCTGCTTGATTTCGCGGGTCTCTTCTTCTTCTTCTGCTTTTTGCCTTCGGCTTTCTTTTCATGCTGCTCGACTTTCGTTTTCTTAGAGCTCGGTGGTTTTCCTTCCTCGGCTTCTGACTCGGAAAGCGAGGCAGCCGAATAGTCAGGCTCGAAATTCGCCTCGTCCAACAAGTTGCGCTTCCGGTCGGTCACGTTTTTCGGGGCATTTTTACGTTGCAGCTTTTTGCTCTCGTCTTCAACTGGCTCCTCAGTGCTTTTACCTGGGGTCTTCTCTTTGCCCTCTTTCTTCAATTTCTTTTTCTCATCACCTGCATCGCCACTGCCAACAGCGGGGCTTCTGTCCCTTGATTTATCCTTCTTGTGCTTTTTGCGCTTTTTCTTGTCTTGGTGCGACCTGCTACGACTTCTGCGTTCCCTTTTACGCTTCTTCTCTTCACGATTTCTCTTGTCTTTCCTGCGAGGACGATCCTCGTCTTCGTCGGAAGCTTTTGCTTTTGCTGGCGAGACTTTGCGTTCGGCTTGAGACCGTTTCGCGATCATCGGCGGAGGAGTGGTCGTAGTACCACCTCTGTGGTCTTGGCTTTTGGAGCTTCTTGAGCTGTGGCCCCCGGCGACGCTTTTTTGTCTTTCTTCTTTAAGCTTTTCCTGCTGGCAAGAGGCCACTTGGCGCTCGACGTAGGCTGCGCGGCTGCTGCTGCTACAGCTGATTTGTCGCTTGCTTCCTTCCAGGCGTTCTATTTTTTCCGGCTCTGCAAATTATAAGAAATATTACCCTAGTTTGTGCCATGATTTTAGCCAAGTAAAAAAAAAGATACATGTTGTATTGCATTCCAACACTTAACCTGGTTTGTAGTGTGCTTTTTTTATCCGGTCCTCTACCGAAATCATTTTTGATGATTTTCAAGTTCGATTCAATGCTTTTTAATAAATTCGATAAGATGTAAGAAAATTTTATTCTAGAGCGCAGTATCAGTATAACGCATTTAAGGTAGTATGGCTATCGAAATGAGTACACTAGTCCCTTGTTACTAGGGATGCGCGATATATATCGATATATCGTAATATCGATATTTTCTTACGATATATCGAGTTTTTCGTATCGATATAGTCACTATCCGATAATCGTTCTATTGATATGATCATTGCGATATTATAAAATTTCGAAACACTATTATGCATCATCTTTATTATTTATTAATGTTACAAGTTTTTTTATTGGCTGCAGTTTGTCAAAAAGCGCGCGAAAATTTGTCTGTATCATCAACGAAGTGGTTTCGATAGTTTTCCGATAATTTGCGGATATACCATAAACAATTAGGTCTATGGGATATAATATATGCCCACATTTTACTAGCGGGCCGAATAATGGGTGACGACACTGACGACTCTAATCGGTTGACACCCAAGCATCTCAACCAAAGGATTTTGTTGGATTGATTAAGAGTTGTGATCAAAAATCTAAGTTTTAATACTACTTTTCATTAAAATTCTATCATGTTATAAAAGCTGTGACATTTATCTCGATTTAAAATTTATTACTGTTTGTCTTTTGTGAAAGTTTTATGTGTATAATAACTATAAAAACATCAACTCTGGCAATGATTTCTTTTTTCTGCAACTCTTTCTTTTTTTATATCTTATACTCTATAATTGCATATAAACTGGTGCCAGAGCCTACTTTCCTTTTGGTAAGACCCAAGTCGAAATATCATATGATATATCGGGCTATCGATATTTTTCTACCGATATACCGATAGTAAATATCGGAATGTTTCAATAAATCGTATCGTATCATATCGATATCCCATGATTCGATACCCAACCCTACTTGTTACAACGAGCCTCGATGTAAGGAGCAAATATTTCCCTACTTTAATCCTACTCTAACTAGAGCAATCTTGGTTTGGACTCTACGAGACGCTCGGTGAGGAAATATTTAAAATAAGTATGGGGTACCAAGGGGGTGACACTTTTGTAGTTTCACCGGCCACTTGAAGTAGGTGCGATGGCGCTGGCGTTTGCCGTGCAGTTTTTGCGAGAACATATAAATTGATTGAAATTAGAAACGTATTGAATAGTTCAGCATGTAACAACGCAATGTTTGAATTTCCGACACATTTTTGATAGCGATATTTAATTAAAAAATTATAAGAACAAAACGTTACACACTGTCGATAATGTGATAGGTTACAATTTTTTGTAAACAAGTGAGAGAGAAAGGGGAGGATTGCACAAAAAACGTCAGCGCCATCTCATCTACTTTAAATGGCAAGGAACTACAGTGTATTAATAAAGGATAAGAGTGTCACACCCCCCCCCCCCCCCCACCCCGAGAGACACGCTCATTCCTCCGATTTTTCAAAACACCGACTTTGTTATCTGTCGGTATCGTAAAACTCCGTAAATGCAAAATACCGCGAAAAAAATACTCCGAATCCACACTGCTCCAAAACACGATTCCTTTGATTCTTTTAATCATCGCGATCGCGTTTCACCGAATATCCATAACATAGATCGATAAAAGCGCCAAAAATTCAATTCACCAGCAATTTATGATGTCTTCCCAAAAAATACTGGGTTTTCATTTCTCCGCAAAACCATAATTCCGATTTTTCGAAATGCCGAAAGCACAATTGACCAATTTGGATTTTCTCCGAATCTCTAGTCGACTTTTTATTCAGTTCATCGAATCCGCATTTTGCCGATAATGAAAATGTCCGATCGATCATAGTTCCAATTCATTAAAACACTGAAAATTCAAATAAACGACAAACCGGAATTTCGATTTGTCAAAGTCCCGATTTATCAAAAGCCTCATCTGTCATTTTCCTCAAACATCATGGTCCAGATTCAGCAGCACTTCGTGTCCTCAGAATATCGCGGTCAAGGAAACACCGATAGTCAATTAAACAATTCAAATCAATATGAAATTACAATCACCGTCGTGATTGGATGCCGAAAAAGTTGAATAACTCCGTCATTTTTGAGAATTCTAAAAAGTGGCAACGGACTTTTCGACTCTGAAAAATTGAATATAATAAAGTTCATGACTGCTTAAAGTTGGTTTGGCTGTCACAGTGAAATGCGCGCGCATCTTTCGAAAGTGCGCGAGTTTTGAATATGGTGTTCAAAACTTCCTGAAGTTAGTTTGGCTGTCATGGGGCAATGACAAAAGACAAAAGCAATGGCGCAACCTGCGGATGCGCAAGCATAATCCAATATGAAGAAAATTTAGATAAATTTTTTGTTCGTGGTTTTTTCTCACTTGTTTAAGGAGGGGTTTGATTTCTTCAACTTATGGGGTGATACACACTGCACTCGAGAAATAAAGAGCATTTTTACAATTTTTGCTAGGAAAACAAAACAATTTTTCTCCAAAAACTGAAAGACTATTTACTCGTTCATGTCACAAGGTATTTTATGAATTTTTTCGGAAAAAAATTTTCTTGATTGAGGTTGTCGCGACTATTGTACCAAAACACAATTGTTCTAGCACTTCGCGCGATGAGCATGATAAGTAAGGAACTGTTTATATGTAATACAAAAAACAAAAAAAAAAAACATAGTTTATACCTTCACACTGTGCGTGAACGAAGGATTTTGCAATATTAACATTTTTACAAAAATATCGGACATTTTCCTAAAATGTTTCATTTTTAAACGTCTGGCTTTCGGTTTTTGCAGCAACAAAAAAAAGTTTTGCTTAAAACTCAAATTCCTCCGTTCACGCAGAGGCTATTATAATTATAAACTAGCTTACGAACATTCAGACTTTCCAGATAAATAGTTTTCGAGAAACTGTGCTCGCCGCGAAAAAGCATCGGATGTGACACTGATAAATAAATGAGCTAGAAGTTTTCAAAAAAATATTGTGTTTTCTGAAAAAATAAAAAAATCGTAAATAGTACATTCTCCATGGTGCAAACGATTTCTTTTTTCATTTTCATTTTCATTTTTTTATTGTTTTTATTTTGAGTTTTGTGACAAATGGCACAGGAAAAATCGTCTTAGAATTTCATGAGGAATCCATGGTTTTCCAGATTTCCAACTTGAAATACACTGCATATTTTTCTTACAATAAGTTTTGATATGCCTAAAATTTCAACAGTCGCTCAAATATTAGGTTTTCAATAGCCAAACTATCTTTATAAATCATCGACGTTCAGCTATACATTATTTTTCTACCAATTTAGGCCTCGAATTGTGAAATCAAACAGATAGTTGCGAAGTAAGAAATAGTATATTTCGCATCTAGGGAAAACATGAATTTCTCACGAAGGTGCGAACGATTTTTTTTATCATAGCGGGAAAAAAAATATTCTATTTATTTTTCTATTGTCATGATGTTCCTGTTTTATTTATTTCAGTTTTTAAACTTTAATCTTTTTTTAATTCCGACAGTAATTTCATCCAATTTTGTGAATTTCCAAATTGAACCGCTGGAAAGCAGAACCGAGCAAGCGCTCGGGCTAGTAGGATAGGGGTGGGGCACCGCGACGAAGAGGAAGAGGCAAACGCCGATAGCGAAAAATTTCAATAGATTTTTTAAAACGTTTACCGCGATATCTTCGAAACTAAAAGAGATTTTTTCATGAAATTTGGGCACGAAAATTGGTTAGGATATAGCGATACCGTCAGTATTAAAAAATATTTTTTTTTTACGTAACAATAATTGTTAGTGAAATATTTACAATTTCGCCGAAAAATGGCCCAAACAAGCACGTATCCAGGTTTTTTCCATCCTTTTCTTACATCTCCTCTGAGCACGGGCGTTAGACCAAGACACAAGGAGGGGGCCCGGGCCCCCTAAGAATTAATTCAAATTAATCAATCAATAATTTTTTTATGTAAAGAAATAGTTTCTGTTTAAATTTGATAATAATCGATCGATTATCATAACAATTACGAAAATAAAGAATCAAACGCATCGCTGCTCGAGGACAAAACAAGCGTGAGTGACTGAAGTCGGGATAATAAAACAATCATAGGTATATCAAATATTTATCAATAATGTTCCTACTCTAAAAATCTCATCAAAACAAAATATCTTAACAGGAAATTGCGAAAGCAATGTTTTAAAATTCACAATATATTTAATATTTATTGCATATGAATTAAAAAGGAAATTTCAGAAACTGGCACTTTGAGAAAACAGAAGTACGGAAAAATTGTAAGTTAAACGTAATTCACATGACCAATATTATTATTGAGCATCTGGAGAATATTTCTGTTGAATACTATATATGTTTATCGAACGTAAGAAAAAACTTGAAGATTTGAAAATGACAACAGAGCCTGTAAGTTCAGGAATTTTGAAAGAAAAAAAAAGACTTGGAGTATTTATTGGTTTATGGGTCTAAAAGTAGTAAAAAATATTTTAAAAGTTCTTTTCAAACTGTCTTGATTAAGCCAAAAAAACAAATGGATAAGTAGATGCATTTACTGACTACAATGGAACTCCAGAAAATTTTTTTATTTGAAAATCAATCACGTTTGAAGATTTTAAAATGGCAACGGAGCCTACAAATTAAGAAATTTCGAAAGAAAAAAAAGACTTGGAGAATTTGATGGTTTATGCGTCTAAAAGTAGTGAAAAATATTTTGAGAGTTATTTGCAAACTGTTTTTAGTAAAAAAAAAAGGTTAGAAACTATGAGAAAACAAAAAGTTCAGTTTACAAAGATCACTATAATTTGCAATAAAAGAATTTTCAAGACAAAGTGCGAAATTAGGTATGTATTGTAAATAATAAAAATCTTTTAATACAAACTGCATCTATTAAAATGAGTGGAAATTAGAGATTATTTGATTATCATATACCTCGTAAAGCAATGCCAAGTACAACGTATAATCTAAGTGTTCACCGTATTTTGAAGTTTTACATTATATTTGAATGAGAATTTTAACGTAGGAACATTATTAATAAATTTTGATTTACCTTTAATTGTTTTATCCCGACTTCAGTCACTCACGCTTGTTTTGTCCTCGGGCAGCGGTGCGTTTGATTATTTATTTACGCAATTGTTATGATAATCGATCGATTATTATCAAATTGAAACAGAAACTATTTCTTTATATAAAAAAATTATTGATTGATTAATTTTAAAAAATTCTGAATTTCTGGGTCGTTTTTCGATGACATTGTAAATGTTTCATTAATAGTTATTGTTACGTAAAAAAAACAATATTTTTTAATACTGACGGCATCGCTATAGCCTAACCAATTTTTGTGCCCAAATTTCATGAAAAAATCTCTTGAAGTTTTGAAGACATCACGGTAAACATTTTAAAAAATCTATTGAAATTTTTCGCTATTGGCGTTTGCCTCTTCCTCTTCGTCGCAGTGCCCCGCCCCTATCCTACTAGCCCGAGCGCACGCTCGGTTCTGCTTTCCAGCGGTTCAATTTTAAAAGGTAGATTTTTTCCACAAATAATTATATTTCAAATTTTTGGATTTCAGGATATTTATATTTTCAATTTTCGAATTGTAATATGAAAATCATAGTACCTATATAAAGAAGTAGAATTCTGATTTCAATTTTTTCGAAGCCACAATCTTTTTATGTCTTCCATTCGCAAAAAAATTTTTTTTTCGTTTTTAAGAATATTATACTTCAAAGTTGGAAAAAACGAAATACATGTTTAGAAGTTTAAAGCATCGAATTTTATAATTTACAAAGTGCGATTTTAGTTTTTCCCACAATAAATTTTGCTCTCTTAATATGAACATAGATAATTTTATTTAATTTGTAATCTCAAAGTTTTTATGCTTGAAAGTTAAATCAAATAACGCATTATATAAAATGACGAAAACGAAGAAAAAATTTCGAAAGCTCGATTACTTTATATTATTTTTCTCGCTAAGCACGTTTTTTACGATTATGTATGTACGATTTGCAAGTGCATTTTTTTTCTCTACTTGAAGTGCTTTGATGTGCACATGAATTTAATGGCAATTACCACTTAACATCTGCAATATAGATATATATCTGTTTATACTTTATACAAAAATAACAGGACTTTTTCTAAAAGTTATCTAAGATTTCTCCTTTTTTTCCCGTTTCCCACAGTTTGGCGTCTTTTTTATGTATCGTATCTTTGAAAAAAATTACTTTTTTACATTTATTCTGATAGAACTTTTTATTTCGAGTAAAAAAAGTCATGGTTCATCAAAATCGGTTGAAAAATGTTTGTTACGACGCTTATTCTAAACAAGAAAATATAACTTACATCATGAAGTCGATGTCCTGCCACTTCAGGATCTTGGATATGATTTCAGTGTATAATTACCATAGCTGTTATCATAATTACTGTTTGAGAGTGTCTATGTACTATTTATTTTGTAAATAATTTATAATAATAATTTATTCATGACAATTTTCCGTGATGTTTTAAACAATTTCGACAGTAATAATATAAGGAGAAAAAAAAACTAATATTTAATACATACAGTAATAATATTGTTTTATCTTAAGTACTTATTGCGTATTACACTTTGAATTTTTTATGAGTTTTCAAAAAAGTTTGCTAGTTGTTCTACGTTTATAGACTCCATCATCAGTTTCACGTTTAAGCGACTAGCAGAAGTTAGCCAGCATTCTGATCTGACTTTTGCCAACAAAACGTGTTTCAATTGCTGATATTTCCTAGTGAAATTGTTCTCCTTGTTCATCACTGAGTTTTACAAGATTTTCGGGGAAAAAATCCAATGGGAATGTAAAAAATGGATTTTGATTGACATTCTGCATTGCCGCATACGTTTCTTTCATATCGGTAGCGATATGAAAGAACTGATGGAACTATTGGAACTGATGGAAACTTGCTCTCGTTATGTAGTAGCACAGCTTTTAAACCTAATGTATTGACAGATCAAAAAAAAATTTACGGATGTGAACTTATTTTGAGTTGTAAGGACATTTTCGATAAAACACTTACTCTTGCACGAACCGTCCAAAAATAAACGCCACTCTTCTGGATGGTGTTCGTGATCAAGACAAACAAACAGTTCATCTATATCTGAACAATAAACAAGTCTATTGTCAACGTTGTCAGCTCGGAAAATTTTTTCGAAGGACGATAGGTTGTTATCCTTCGGGAATGTAGCCTCGAAGTAATTTTCACAATATTCCACTGTTTCAACCTGGGGCCAAAAATTTCTGTCTGCCTCCAAGATAATCCTAAATCACGCACAAGGTCACAAAAATCTTCATTTGAGACCACATGACGTTCCGTCGTTACAACCCCAGTTGGAAGAAATTCCTTGTCAATTTCTGCTCCGTCAGAGTTTTCTTCGTCGGATTCCAATGAATTTTTCGATTCAAGTTTTTTAACAAGCATATTCGTTTTTTCTCCCTTAATTGGTTGAGATACAGTTAACACATTGGCATATTTTATACGGTCTCGGGTTTTGTAGTGATGACCAACGGTGTTTGTTTGACAGAAGTAGCAATCTTCTTCGTTATGGAAAATTTGACAATGCCAAACCATCGGGGTATTTTTTTTATCTTGCATAACATAAGTTTTTTCTAAGAGCTGAACAGACCTATATTTTTTTTAATCTTTTTGAAATTTCATGTATAGATTGAGTTGATTTGGAACCGCTCAAATTTATAATCACTTTGCATTGAATAGAAAAAGATATTGTTTATTATAACATCTTTTTCGATAAGAGTAATTAATTTATGCATGAAAAGAAACAAAGACACTCCGAAACAATAATTAAGAAAAATGCTATGGTAATTATACACTGAAATCATATCCAAGATCCTGAAGTGGCACGACATCGACTTCATGATGTAAGTTATATTTTCTTGTTTACAATAAGCGTCGTAACATGAACATTTTTCAACCGATTTTGATGAACCATGACTTTTTTTACTCGAAATAGAAAGTTCTTTCAGAATAAATGTAAAAAAGTAATTTTTTTCAAGACACGTTACATAAAAAAAACGTCAAACTGTGGGAAACGAGAAAAAAAAGGTAAATCTTTGATAACTTTTAGAAAAAGTCCTATTATTTTTGTATAAAGTATAAACAAATACATATCGGCTTAAAGCTTGAATCTTCTTCTTTCCAAAACCGTATAGCAATCGAAAATCGGTTATAACATGACGATTTGGTGATTGTCGGACTGCGCGCAATACACGAAAAACGGTTTTTAAACAATAACTTGAAAATTTGGGGGTGTTAGACAATTTGGAACACATTCTCATAATTTACTAGTCAAGGCCTACAATATACACTAGGTCGCTCGAAAAGTGTTTTCAATTTTTGTTTTTGTTTTGTAGCACTGTGTAATTATACTTGAAATAATAATGTTATTGAGGATGATGTCCGCGCGTGTCGCCGCAGACGTCCAAATCTTCAAAAGACATTATATAACGTGACATTTTCACGATTAAGAGGTTTTTTTTATCGTCTATGAACCAGGCTCTTTGTGAAATTTGAAAATCAACTATAAAAGACAGGCTCTGGAAAAAAATGTTGAAATTTTACGAAAAATTTTCGATAATTTGTCCGTGAAAAGTGGTCTAAGAATGTTTTGTTTTCAAAGATCCTGGTTCATCTAGAGTAGTTTTTTATGATCTTTAACATGAATGCTGGATGAAGCAAATCGGTCAACTAGTTTCTTAGTAATCTTGCACGCCAATTCGAAAAACACTGTTTCGAGAAAACGCCATTTAAAGTTAACGGTCAAAAAAAAAGGAAACTTACTAAAATGCGATCTAAATCTGTTCTACCAGGTTTGAAGACCATATTTTTTAACAGAAGTCATATTTATCACCCTCAATTCGAAAAAAGCGAAAAAATCCGCAAAGACTTACCACCCACGAAGCAGACATCGCTGATGACACTTACCCCCTTAGCCGACTGAACGCTGGTCACTTCTAAGAGGCATGTTTTTCACAATTTTGAGATTTGACTTTTGGGACTTTGACACAATATTCTAAGACTATATACCTATATAAAATTTTTTTAAAAAACTCGATTTTTTCAAGCACCTAAAGAGACCTCCCCGCTTAACCACGCGCTTGCTTTTGCAAAAAATGTTGATATCTAAGAATCTCAAAGGGGGCAAACGATGAACTTAGGGGGATTTTTGCCCCCTCTACGCCCCCCCCCCCTCCTGACTACGGACCTCACCCAAACACGATTTTAGTTCAAGCCATCTCAGAGAAACTGAGACCATACACATAGAGAAGTTACGCAGCTTGATATTGTTCGGTCAATCGGGTTTTGACGGGTAGCTCAAACCCGCCCATTGCAGATCTCTACGTGCATGCATTACAGTGTGTCCAGATTGAATGCGCTCACTTTCAATACACTCGAACCGGCCTCATGCATGTTAAAGGAACACGGTATGACGTCACGTTCTCTCTTTTCACACGCATAAGACCGTTCGAGTGTATGAAAAGTGAGCGCATTCAATCTGGACACACTGATGCATAAGGAATGTATCTAATTCTTTGACTCACTTTTCTAGTCAAACCTATGGCCTACAAACTCTTTCACTGCAAAATTCAACTAGATGTCTTCATTAAACCAAATTATTCATCGCGATGGACTTAAAAAACTAGCGAACAACGTGGAGAAAATATCTCTCCATGTCCATGTATCAGCTCGCTGAACATGCTGAAAAAATACTCGGGAAACGACCACAAATGGAGACATTTACCTTCCTTGGCTCAGCGACAACACCGAAAACGGTTGATAAATAGCAATATTCAAAAGAAAAGCAAAGATCATTACCTCTCTTTCTGTCATCGATGTACACCTTTCTCTCGGCGTTGACAAGTTTGGACGGCATTTCCGACTTCTCCTTGACGACTGCCTTGGTTGTTTCCCTTGAAGAGTTCGGCGAAACAGTCCTGCTGGTGGTACTATCTGGCCTGTCATTGCCACTGGAGCAGACTTCGCTGTTTGTCGGCTCCTTGACTTTGTCACCGAGTCTTTCCTTCGCTGACAATCTTGCTATGCAAGTGCCACCTCCACCTTCCGAGACTGGCGCGAACATGGACCGATCCAACACCAACGTTTTCGGCTTCTTCCCCGTGGACGAATCCGCGACAATTTCCACGTTTCTGTCATTCCTCGCAACGTTGATAGTCACGTTCATGTCTTTCCGTGCGGCCTCCACTACCTCGCTGGCATTCACAACTTTCGCTTCCGGATTCTGGTAGAGTATTTTTCTGCTATCGCTAATTTTCTTTATTTCAATCGGCCTGATGGCATTGATGGCTTTCTGGAATATCGCGTTCTCCGCCCTCTTCAGTACTTCTGAGGTTACAACTTTGGCGCCCTCTTCAGTTGCTGCCACCGCGGGGTCTTCTTCCTCGGCAGCTACTTTGGCCTTGTCCATAACAGGATTCGAAGCGACTTCGTCGTGCGACTTTTCCGCCGTTTCTTCGCGCTCCCATTTCGAAAGCTCCGGAACGTCCGCCAGGAATTCATTGTCTTTGAGACCAGTCACCGGTTTCGGGTTCGGCGGGTTGACGACGCACCTTTTTTCCACCATTTTTTCCAGCTTAGGAGAGCCCTCAACCTTCGATTCTTCCGAGTGGTCCGACGATTCCGGTGGTTCTGGGTTCCTGACTAACAACTTGTTGCCGAATTCTTCAACATGAGACGATTCGTTTCCAGCACATTTCTCGCGTTTTTCACCAACAGCCACAACCTTGTCATCCTTTTCCTCCTTGGCCTCTTCTACTTCATCCTCCTTTCTTATTTCTTCGTCATCCGCTGAATCATCCTGCTCCAACTTCTTCAAGCGCTCTTCCTTGCCACTACTGATTTCTTTAGCCACCTTTTTCTCTTTCTTTTTCTTCTTCTTCTCCTTCTTCAAGCTGCTACTTTCGTCGCTGTCCTTCTTACGTTTCTTGTCTTTAGCTTTTTTCTCTTTTTTCTTGTCCACTTCAGGGACCGATTGCTTCTCCTCGTATTCTTTGTCTTTCTTCTTGACGTGTTCACCAGAGGAGACAGTGCTGCTGTTAGTGTTCTCTTTGGTTTCGCTTTTTCTCTTCGTGCTGTACTGAGGAGTTGGGCTCGACTTGCTGCTGCGCTTCCGACTGCTTTCATATTTATCGTGACGGTCACGCTGCTGCTCTTTCTCCCCTGGCGCTGCTTCGTGCTGATCACCACGTCTGTCACGATCCCGTCTGTCACGGCTCTTTTCTTCGACCCGGTGTCTGCTGCTACTGTCTTCTTTGTGTCTGCAATGAGAAAGTAAAAAACCCTTGTTCCATATGACTCGTAACTTACATATCTTACATCACATCACCAACACCTGCAGATGATGAAGAGCATATACATAATACTCTCGTACTGCTAATACTGTGAGAGAAAAAGAAGGGAAGAGAGTGGGCTAGAAGGTATTCCTATCCTTCTTACTCGTTCTTGAAACGGGTGTCGCTTTCGAGGGCAAGTAAGAGAGATAGCAATATCTTCCAATACATTCTCTTTCCTCTTTTTTATCTCACTGGATTGGCAGAATAGAAGTATTATGTATGGTGAAAGCTCTCATCTCAGTACCTAGCAGATAAGCAATGCTGTTTTTCATGGCAATTTCATAGAATTTATCATTTTCCTCCGCATAAAATGAAGATGGAAACAGAGTATGAGTGGTTTAGTCCAAGACGAACGCAATACTTTTCATGGCCTTCTGTTTAACATTAACGGCATTTCCAAGGTTGTGCTAATGCGGATCAACAAAAAAGCAAAAAACACATAGATCAGAAAGTGTATGTGAGTGTTCTATGTGTTTTAACACATACCTACAGGTGGCATTAATAATTGGTGTAGAAGGGAAATTTTTATTTTAGACGTTCTTCTGCGTCTCCCACCGCCCAAAAAAAGGTCATTTCAGGGTCAGTCCAGAAGTTGGCAAAAAACGCTCTTTTAGGTCTCAGCCACAAAAAACCTTTCTTCATTCCATCAACATCGTTCCATTGTTTACGCGAAAATGTGGCGCAGGCGAGGTAGAATAAAAGTTTTCGTTTCGATCATTATCATGTTTGAAACAAGGAAGACTGAGCTCATGTAATACAATATTTGTTGTTTTCAAATTTGTTTATGCTTGAGAGTAGTTCTTGATTATGACGGTTAGGAGAGCATCTTCTTATTCAGGACCAACATTCGAAAAAAATGAGGAATATGAAGGGAAATTTGATGATTTTACTTTGTATGCTGATGACCAGGCTTCTTGTAGCTATACGCGATCAAGATTTACACAATATGAATACATACTGCTCCCAAGATGTGGGAAGAAAATACAAGTCAGATAATTTGTGGGAAGATGTACATTAAACCGTCGAAAAAGGCGACATGCACTGAGAAGTGGAAAGCGTCACGATGACAATTTCCATCCAATGCAAAAATTTTACTTTAACGTAATCATGTTGGATACTTGCCAGTCGTTTGGGCTCTATTTTCAGCTTCAACTGGAACCAGTTGTTATTTGATTTTACTTTCAATATGATCAATAAAATTTCTCAGCTTCAAAAATCCACCTTAAAACTTTTTTATTTGTCACAGCACATATCAATCAAGGCATTTGAACACTGATCAGTTGAAAAACTTGAATCAATCAGTAATTTTAGGACAATGTTGAGAAGGCCACAAATTTATAGATTTTCACGTTCTTTTGACTCACTGTCGTATGCAGCTTGATAGATCTATTTACACATGTAGAATCATTGTAATCAAACCACCAGTTCTTAAGGCACGACATAATCACTTCATTCCTTAGAGTGTATTTTCACTCAACATCGAGTAAAAATGGTAACAATTCAATTTAGAGCAATTCACTTCTCTTTCAGAGTGAAATGTCATTCAGATAGTAAAATTTCATTCTTCTTAGGGTGAAATTTAACTTTACTAATACATCTTATCTAAAAGTGACCATTTACTATTCTGGAGTGAATTTTCACTCCATAATAGTGACTTTTAACTTTCCTAGAGTGAAAAGTCACTTGAAAGAAGTGGAATTTCACTTCTTTTACGATTGACTAATTTTTTAGAGACGAATCTACCTAGAATTCAAGAGGGACATTTGAATTTTCCAAAAATGACAGTAATCTACTCTTTAGAGTGAATTTTTACTCAATGAGAGAGATTTTATACTTTCTTGGAGTGAACGATTACTCGAAAGTAGTGAAATTTTACTATTCCCAGAGTGTAATTTAACTTCTCGAAAAATGACAATTCACTCTTTTGAAATCAATTTTCATTCATTCTATGAGAGTGATTTTTCACTTTCTTAGAGTGAAAAGTCACTCAAAAGCAGTGAAGTTTTAGTACTTTGAGAGGGAAATTTAACACATTTTTTAGAGAGAAATCTTATTGGATATCAAGGGTGAAATTTAACTTTTCTAAAAATGATGGGTCCCTCTTTCGGAGTCGGTTTTCACAGTATGGGTAATTTTTTCTTCTTCGAGTGGAAAGTCACTCAAAGGTAGTGAAATTTTACCCCTCTTACGATTGACTAATTTTTTGAGAAGAATCTACCTATATTGAAGAGGGTCATTGAAGTTTTCCAAAAGTGACAATAATCCACTCTTTTGGAGTGAATTTCTACTCTATAAGAGTGATTTTCTACTTTCTTAGGGTGAACGATCACTCGAAAGTAGTGAAATTTCACTCTTCCTAGAGTGTAATTCAACTTCTCGAAGGATGACAATTCACTCTTTTGGAGTCAATTTTCATTCTATGAGAGTGATTCTTCACTTTCTTGGAGTGAAGTCACTCAACAGTGAAAAAAATTTCACTCCCAAAAGAGTGAAATTTAACTTATTTTTCAGAGACGAATCTTACCAAAACTTAAGAGTAAAATTCAACTTTTCTAAGAGTGACGATTCACACACTTTTGGAGTGAACTTTTACTCTTTAAGAGCAATTCTTTATTTTACTAGAGTGGAGGCACTCAAAATTAGTGAAATTTCACTCCTCATAGACTGAAATTTTAAATTACTGAGAGTGACGCTAAACGTTTTTAGAATTTATTTTCAATTTGTGAAAGTGCAATTTTTTTCTGTAAGAGTGAAAAGTCACTGAAAAATAGTGAAATTTTACTCCTCTTAGAATGAAATTCAACTCATTTTTTCTGAGAGAAATCTGACTTGAACTTAAGAGTGACATTTCATTTCTATAAGAAAAAACGATTCACTTTGTTGGAGTAAAATTTCACTCTATGGGAGTAATTTTTCATTTTAGTAGAGTGAAAAGTCACTTAAAAATAGAGAAGTTTCACTCTTCGTGGAGTGATATTTCACTAATTTTCTAAAGGCGAACCTTACTAGAATTCAAGAGTGGAATTCAACTTCTCTAGGAGTAACAATTTTCTGTTTCGGAGTGAATTTTCACTCTTTGAGAGTGATTGTCTTCTTCCTTAGAATGAACAGTCACTTGAAAGTAGTGAAATTTCACTCCAGTTAGTCAACTTCTCAAAGAATTACAATTCAATCTTTTGGAGTTAATTTTTATCCTACAAAGGTGATTTTTTACTTTTTTAAAGGGAAAAATCACTCGAAAGTGATGAAATTGTATTAATACGAGAGGGAACTGAACCAGATTTTCTTAAGAGGAATCTTATTGGATTTTAAGGGTGAAATTCAAGAGTGACGATTCCCTCTTTTAAAGTCGACTCCCACTCTATGAGAATGATTTTTTACTTTCTTAGAGTGAAAAGTCACTCAAAGGTAAAAAAAATTTCAGGCCTATCCCAGTGAAACTCGGCTCATTTTTTAGAGGAATCTTACTAGAATTTGAAAGTAAAATTTTACCCCCCTAAGAGTAACCATTCACATTTTCGGAATCAATTTTAATTTTGTCAGAGTGAGATTTCACTTTCCTAAAGCGGAAAGTCACTGGGTAATAATGAAATTTCACTCCTCTTACAGTGAAATTCAACTCATTTTTTAGAGAGGAATCTCACTAGAATTTAAGAGTGAAATCCAACTTCTCCAAGAGTGACAATTTACCCTTTCGGAGAGAATTTCCACTTGATGAGAGTGAATATCTTCTTTCTGTTAGAGTGAAAATCCATTCTAAGGAATGAAGAGAGTATCTCAAACTAAACATAATCCAGTTTCAGAAATTTTAATTTCCAACGGTATTGATTTTTAAAGGTATTAAGACAGAAATAGCTTTTTACATAGTAGATAAACGAACCAAATAAAAAATTGATGTAATAAAAAAAACTTGCTTGTTTGAGCTTCATGAGACAGTATTTTCTATAGCAAGTTTTTTAAAAATTTGTTCTACCTCGTTTTGAAAATTGAACAAAATTTGTACTCATTTTTCAGGAAATTTTGAACTTTTTACTAAGCACAACAAACAGATTTAGAGCGATTAAGTTATTAGGAATAAAAACCAAATTCAATTTAAACAAAGAAATATATACAAATTAAATAATAAATAATATATATATTTCTCCGTATCGAAGAAAATTGTAACAACTTTATCACGTACACCAGTTTCTCAGGGAACATACAGGGTGATCCAAACTAACCTGGACACCCAAAAAATATAGATTCCTGACAAAATTATAAGACTTTTTTATCCTTTACTATTTTCCAAAAAACTCAAAATTTAAAAAGTTATTCAAGCTTAAAATTTAAACAATAAAAGCCCTCTCCCGACGAGTGGGGGTCAAATTCACCGAAACAAATTTTCTTCATATTTTTCTGAATAAAAAATTCCTTTGCCACTTTTTACAAAACTCAAAATCAAAAAAGTTATTCAGGTCACAAGTTTTAACCAATCAGATTTCTTAGATTTTATGCTCAAATAACTTTTTTGATTTTTAGTTTTGTAAAAAGTGGCAAAGGACCTTTTTATTCAGAAAAATATGAAGAAAATTTGGGAAAAATTTGTTTCGGTGAATTTAACCCTCACTCGTCGGGAGAGGGCTTTTATTGTTAAAACTTTAAGCTTGAATAACTTTTTAAATTTTGAGTTTTTTGGAAAATATCAAAAGATAAAAAAGCCTTATAATTTCATGAGGGATCTATATTTTTTGGGTGTCCAGGTTAGTTATCACCCTGTACATGTATTAAATCCTACCAATTTGAACAGTTCAAGAGCTGTAAGAGTGTGCACTTTTGAAATGGAGCATTATGTTTTGACGACCCTTCAATTCCATTGCTCGACAAATATCGCAATAAAACTCGCGTATTATTAAAAATCCGATCACGTCTACCTGTGATGAAAGGTGTCTTGAAGTTTTCCATGATGAGCAGAGATGATACATCGATGGTCGCCATTTCCACACGAACTTTCAGATTTTCAAACTAACCAACAGTTGCATTTTTTACTTTTATTGACAGCAAAAAATCAATATAAATGATTCCACATCGCTGGTGATCAATTTACTATTTATTAGATTTAATTGAAATTAATTTAGATTGTATTTCCAACTTTTTACACTGTAAAAAGTTCAAAATTGACAATTTATATAACAGCGTCATCTGTTGTCAGTTCTCAGCTTCAGATTTCATAAGTGACTCCCATTCTCGTTTTCCAATGTTGAAAAAAAAAAAAAGAAAACGAAGATACAACTGAACCAACGAACAACAAAACATAGGCTGAAGACAAAATTTGTTGTAGATTTTAAGACAGACTTCTTATGTCTAGAAAGTACACACGAGCACAAGCACACACATACACATGTTATCGAACTTTTCTATGGTATCTATTCAATTTTTTTTAAATGAAGATGAGAGTTTGTTTGTAAAAGAAAAGTTCGATGACGAAGGTAAATATTCATCGCAAAGTCAACAAAATGAGTGTACCGACGATTTCACAGTATTGGTAGTTGTATTGTCTACTTCATTAAAAAAAAAAAGGCACTTATACATATACCTGCACAGTGGAACTGTAATGATACATATCAAATTTCATGAAAATCAGCTTCATCATTTGTCATGTTTAATACTAATTGCCCAAGAAAATTTTTCTCTTTGATAAATACTTGTGAACATATTCGAGGTCGAATAGACTATCTCGCGGCGAATACTGCGTGATGTGCAATATTTAAATCTGGGCACTGCAGATTTAAAATGTACAACACTTCAGAAAATTACAAGGATCGCAACAAATGACGCTCAATAAAATGTCTAGGAATCATTCCAAGAAAAAGTAAAATGAAAAAAAGCTACATATAGTGATGAAACAACATTCGACAGTCATAAAAACTATCAAAAATACCTTTTTTTTAAAACAATTTTAGAAAACTTTTTTTGCTTGGATGTTGCACTGTAAGTAACCTATGTTTTGTAAAAAATTTCATTGCACAGAAACGAAATGATGGCAATAATAATGCAACTATACAAGTCAGGGGCGTAGGCAGAAAAAATTTTCGGGAAGGGTTTTTCTGAAAAATATTTTCTTTCGGGATTTCATAATTTTTAATCTTCGACAATATGGTTGCAAGTGAGCGATTTTGAAATATTTAACATTTCGGAATTTTAAAGTTATACAACTTATGGAATCCAGAGTTGCACATTTTTCATATTCGTATATGACATACACCCATGTAGTTCGATTTTTGTGATTTTCAAATAGTAACTGAAGTTTCAATTTTTTTTATACTAATACTTTTTGTATTTATATCACTTTGGGGATTACCTGATATTAAGTAATATGGGTTCCTATAGAGCTTTCTAATTAGATACTCTAAGAATCAAACTTCTAAAAAATTTAAATATTTGAATTGATTTTTGTGCAAATTTAACCACGCAAGTAGTAGTATTTTCTCAAACAGATAGTAGTATTTTATAGTATTTTTATACATTTGTAATATTTCTATGGATCGCTCAATACATTTTTAGAAATTGATGCTACTAGTATTGAAACTTTCAACGATTTTGAGAATTTAAATTGATTTTTTAGACGACAGTTTCTTTTATTAAGTTTTGTGATTCTTTAATTGCATATTTTTTTTAGTATTTTTGCGATCAAAAGTATATAAATTGAATTGAATGTATTTTTACTGTTTTCTTTATGAATTTCTCGAATAGTTTCTAAAATTATATATAATTATAGTATTATAATAATAAATATACTCGAGGGTAAAAATTTTTATGAATTTTTAAGAAACTTGTATCTACATAATTTTTATGAATTAAAAGATTTCTAGTAAACTAGAAAAATATCAAACTAATTAGCAAGTAAACTTGTAAGCTAGTAAACTACTGAAATTGTGAAATAGTAAAATAGTACACAAGTAAAAAAGTGAAATAGTAAACTAGCAAACTCGTTAACAAGTAAATTAGTTCATTAGTAAACGAGTAAAAGTGTCAAATTTGTAATAGTAAACTGGTAAACTAGTAAGCTAGTTAAATAAAAAACTAGTGAGCTAGTAAACTAGTAAACTAGTCAACTAGCAAACTCATTAACAAGTAAATTAGTAAACTAGCAAACTAGTAAGCAAGTAAACTAATAAACTAATTAGCAAGTAAACTTGTAAGCTAGTGAACTACTGAAATTGTAAAATAGTAAAATAGTAAACAAGTGAAAAAGTGAAATAGTAAACTAGCAAACTCGTTAACAAGTAAATTAGTTCATTAGTAAACGAGTAAACGTGTCGAATTTGTAATAGTAAACTGGTAAACTAGTAAGCTAGTTAAATAAAAAACTAGTGAGCTAGTAAACTCATTAACAAGTAAATTAGTAAACTAGCAAACTAGTAAGCAAGTAAACTAATGAACTTGTAAACTGATAAGCTTGTGAACTAATCAGCTAATCAACTAGTAAACTAGGAAACTATTAAACGAGTGAATAATTAATTTAGTTAACTAGTAAACTAGTAAACTCATTTTTCACATTTTTCTAGTACAATATACGAAATCCTGGAGGATTTCTAAGTATTTTTATAGATTACTTATATTTTTTCAGATTCCTACAAAGATTTAAAAAACTCGATGCCTTAAAATGCGAATTTCGACCTATTCTCGGTTATTTCAAGAAGTAATTATAAAATCACATTTACATAGATGTTTCATGTTTTGAATCGTCATTTCTTTTTTCGTTTTTTGAAATATTTTAAAGATTTTGTTGCATTTTCTAGAATTTGTATAGATTTGTAGTATTTTCAGAATTTGATGCTCTAGAACCCCAAAATTTACAGATTGTAGAGGCATTTGTCGAGATTGTTCAGAAAACAGTTTTTTTTATAGAATTCAATTAATTTCATTATTCTTTTAGAGTCTGTATGAATTAAAAGATTTTCAATACTTTTATATGGATTCTACATAGATTTCTAGAATATGTTGACCTAAAATTCCGAGTTTTATAAATTTCTAGCATTTTCGTAGATTTTTATTATTCTTGATTATTCACTGGCTTGCAAAAATTTTTCTGATTCATATTTCCTACGTAATACTACGTTTTGATAATTTTCACTTTTTTATTTAACATACATACCACTAACGTTTTTATGCATTTTTTGGGACTTATATGTGTATTTTTTCATTTTCACCTGAAATATTGATTGATTTTATTGAAATTTCGTGAGGGGTTTGAACCCAAAAAACCCCCCTCTGCCTACGCACCTGATACAAGTAAGTTTACGACAGTATAAAAAAATACAAAGAGCCCTATAGGTTGCACAAAATATATAAATGCGTACCTGATGGTATTTTTGTTCGCATCTTGTGTTTCACCCGCGCTCTAAAAAACGTGCCCATCCTTTACGACTCTCCACTCTTTATTATAAACGGAAATAATTTTTAATTTTTTTGGCATTTTTATTCAAGTGAAAAAAAATCAACTGCAACTAACGCGATGAACATTTGTAATAACATTGAAACTGTTGTAAGAAGTCTGAGCTTCATATAGAGAGCAAATGAGGAAGATGCGCATCAAAGCAAGCTTTTCTTTTTACGTAGTAGTTTTCCTAATTCTTCAACCATCCCTCACACTGTGGAACACAAAAAAATAACGAGGACAAAAATTCCTCGAAGTTTAACCGTTATTTTCGATTATATAACAATTAACATCTTATATTTAACTTTATTATCACGAAACTATCACAGAAAGTTACAAGGACATTACTTTTCAAGTTTGTGTGGACCTAGAGTGCTCTTGAGACTAACATATTAGGCAACGAGTCCGGTAGAAAACGTATAGATGAACTTCTTTCTTGATCACTTACAGTAAATTTTCACTCTACATTGAGTCAAAATACTGGCATTCATATGAAGAGTGGGAATTTGCTATCACAGAGCAAAAATTCACTCCAAAAAAGTGAATCTTCATTGTTAGAAAAGTTTACTTTCATTCTTTAATTCTAGTTAGGTTTCTCTTTGAAAAAAGGCTGAATTTCACTTTAAGAAGAGTGAAATTTCATTTTGATAAACGTTTTACTTTGAGAAAGTAAAAAATCACTCACCAAAATTTACTCCAACAGAGTGAATTTTCACTCTTTGAAGAGTTGAATTTCACTCTAAGAATATGAAAAATTACTTTCACACTGTGAAAATTGACCCGAACAGAGTGAATAGTCTTCTTTCATCTTTATACCAATAAAATTTCTCTCTAATGAATGAGTTGAATTTCTCACTAATGAACAAGCTAAATTTAACTCTTTGGGAAATAAAATTTTACTACTCTTGAGTGACTTCCTATCTATTATAAAAAGTGAAATATCACTTTTTATAGAGTGAAAAACGAAGCGAAAAGGGTAAATCGGTACTCCTAAAGAATTTAAATTTCACATTAAGAAGAATGGAATTTTACTACTTTTGAGCTGCTTTTCACTTTAAGAAAGTAAAAAATTACGTCTAGATTGAAAATCAACTTCAACAAAGTAAATTTTCACTCTCTGAAGAGTTTAATTTCACTCCTGAATTCTAGAAGGATTCCTCTTTAAAAATTAAGTTTAATTTCACTCTAAGAAAAGTGAAATTACAACTTTTTAGTTACTTTTCACTCTAAGAATTTAAAAAATCACTTTCACACTGTGAAAATTGACCTCAAAAGAGTGAATCGTCGGTCTTGAAGAAGCTGAATTTTACTTGTATATTACAGCAAAATTTCTCTATAAAGAATTAGCTAAATTTCAATATTTAAGGAGTGAAATTTCACTCCTTTCGAGTGACTTTTTACTATAAAAAGTGGAATATCAGTCTTATACAGTGAAAAACGACTCTTAAAGAATAAATCATCACTCTTAAAGAATTTGAATTTCACTCCTCAGTTCTAGTGAGATTCTTTTCTGAAAAAAGAGTTAAATTTCACATCAACAGTAATGGAATTTTCCTGCTTTTAAGTTATTTTTCACTCTAAGAAAGTGAAAAATTACTCAAAGGTTGAAAATTGACTCCAAAATGTCAATTTTCACTCTCCAAAAAGTTGAATACTTTTCTAATTCTAGTGAAATCTCTCTCTGAAAAATGTAATGATTTCACTCTAAGAGGGTAAAAAATATTCTCACATGATCGAAATTGACGTAGAAAGAGTAATTCGTCACTCTTAGAGAAAGTGAATTTTACTCTTACACTTCATTAAGATTTTTTTTCGAAAATTAGTAGAATTTCACATAAAAAACATTAAAATTTCATTACAGTTGAGTGACTTTTTACTCTAAGAAAGTGAAAATTCACTTTCATACAGTAAAAATTGACTACCAAAGAGTAAATCGTCACTCTTACAGTAGTTTAATATTACTCTTGAATTAAGTTGAAGGGTCCGCGGTCTAAACCTGTTCAGAGGCATTTCACAAATTTTACAGGGCGGGAAAAAAATGTTGTCAGTTTTAGAATTTTTGTTCTTTTTTTGGGCATGTAGTATTTTCTGTTCATTGAGTGTAGAAATGTGATGTGTGAAAGTTTTTCTACATTTTACCAAAAATTCCCCATTGTATGAGGCTTAGAAGCTGTACATATATGTGGCGTGGACTAAAGAAAGGGTACTAACAGCACCAAAAATCGAATTCGAGATAGTCAGTGATTCTGAATATAGAAATCTTGCTCTATCAAACATGTCTACTCTTTAAAATGTATGACTTTTTTAATTCATTAAAAATTGCGGTACAGAATTTGACTGTCCATGCTACGCTTAGGGACTTTCTCTTTTCAACCTCGTTTTTCTCGAAAAGCGGCGAGGTGCTGTTAGTACCCTTTCTTCAGTCCACGCCACATATGTTATCAACAAGGGTGCCCCGCAGTCAAACTTGTTGTCAGTCATGTCCTTGTTTTAATGTTTTCAAAATGCAATCATTGAAAGTATTTAATACTTTTTGCTAGAAAATATGATTGATCTGCGTGAAAAAATATTTCACAGTCATTTTTTCGACGATGTATTTCTTCTTTTCGATATTGCAAAATAATTATTATTTAATTCGTAAGAAAAGTTTAACATCAGTTATTTGCGAAATTCTTGTTTATCTTCAGGAATGATATCAATAATCTTCATCAAATCAGCTTTCTTTTCCTTTGATAATTCTCTTCAACCTTATGCTTCGAATTCTTATCGGTCCAAATCGCTTGCACTTCTCCCTGTGAATATGAATCCACATGCAAAATTCTAATATAGTTTACTGTAAAAATTAACTAACCTAGTAAAGTCAACACACGTTATTAGAATTTGTCCTGTTGATCGTATGTTGACGAAACTTACAAATACTATAGAAGGTGACGTGGAATTGAAAACAACGATTTCTCGGCACACACTTACACTTCATCTTACCCATAATGAATTAAGACCTACTGCTCTATTGTACAAGGAAATCGAGTAAATGTGAGAAAAAACATGATTTCTCCATAAGACGCCATATGCTAGTAACAGTTTTTGACCGCGGACCCTTCAGTTCAGAGTGAACGCGTAGTGGTAGGAACTGGGGAGTTTCACACATAGCCACGAGCGTCTGTATGTGTGAGGCGACAGAGAGCGAGCATAGAAACTGCTCGTCATGCACTCGGTCGAATTCAACATAGGAGGTTCCGTACTTTGGCGAGGGCCAACACTGACGTACAGTGTTGTCAAAGGCCCGGGGCATATGTAAGTGACGTATATACATGGGACACCAAAAATTTCTGTAAATTTACTTAATTGTTTCTCCTTTAATTCAGTTGCACACGAAAAAAAATTATTTTATATCTACATTACTGTTTGAAACTTTTTTACGAAAAATACACACCACTGATCTGTTCACAAAGGCACGTCACTGGCCTGCAACTGCCTACAGCCATATTGGATTTAGCCATATACATGTTTAAAGATTTACCATATATGTTATAAGGATTTGGCCCTCGCCCAAGTACGATACCTCTTATGTTGGTGCCACTCCGCTATCTTGAAAGCGCAGTCTATGTATTATATGGTCTAAAGTGCAATGACGAGCAGTTTTGATGCTCTCTTTTTGTCGCTTCACATATACAGACGCTCGTGGCTATGTGTGAAATTCCCCGGTTCCTACGCGGACACTCTGCTTCAGTTAGATTCTCTAAAATGAGTAAAATTTCACTACTCTTCAGTGACTTTTCACTCTAAGCAAGTAAAAGATCACTGTCATATAGTGAAAAAAAGACTCAAAAAGAGTGAATCGTCACTTGTAGGAAATTTTAATTCAACTCTTTAGTTCTAGTAAGATCATTTGCTAAAAAAAAAAAAGAAAAAGAGTTGAATTTCACTGTAAGAGGAGTGAATTGTTATCACTTTTGAGTGACTTTTAACTCTACGAGAGTGAAAATTTGGTACAAAAGAGTGAATCCTCACTCTTAGAGAAATACTATTTCATTTTCATTTAATTTCATTTTTTAATAAGATTCTTCTCTACAAAATTAGTTGAATTACACTCCAAAAGAGGAATGAAACTTCACTCCTTTCAAGAGACTCTTCGCTCTAGGAAAGTTTACTTCAACTCTTAAATTCTAGTCAGATTTTTCTCTAAAAAATGAGTTGAATTTCACTCTGAAAGAATCAAAATTTCACTTATTTTGAGTTAATTGCCCCTCCTAATAAAATTAAAAATCACTCCAAGTTTGAATAGCAGTTTTTTTAATTTGACGTAGAGTAAAAAATTCACTTTAAGGAATCAAAAGAGTAAACTATTGTTGCTGATTTCCAGAAAAACGCAGCCATCAGAGATGGGCATAATAAAATTGTGTTTCGTGATTTCTCGAAATTTTTAGAAAAATGTTAGACACCTGAACCACTGAGGCACTCACCTGAATCAATGTGGTATCCTTCGCTCTGTGTGCTCATGCAATTACTTTAGATAAATTTTTATCCACATCGAGTCAAAATACTGCCTCTTAAACTTGGACGTGATTTTCAACTTTCTTAAAGTGAAATTCACATTTATTTTTAGATAAGGATTCTAGTAGAATTAAATAGTCAAATTTGACTTCTCCAAGAGTGACGCTTCACTATTCTAGAGTGAATTTCCACTATGAATTTTCAAATAACTTTTCACTCTTAGAAAGAAAAATATCACTTCAAGTTCCAGTGGCGGTAATTTGGTCAGTCGAAAAAAAAAAAAAAATAACATTTGCCATGTTGTCAGTTGTAAATTATCTTAAAAAAACTGTGAGTTATCTTTAATACCTGGTCTCTTTCTATATCACATGGGTTGTAGTGCGTCATATGCAATGTCCTATCTATCAACAGTTTCCTTAATAATAACACAACCCGAATTCTACCTCTCATTGACTTTTTTCTAACTTTTACAATTTTTATAGTAATTGAAAACCTTTAAATATCCTGATACATAAAAACTGCCTATAAAATAACATCAAACAATTTTTAACACCTTTAAACCTATCAAGATTCAACATGTAACATAACAATTCGATTTTAAAAATTAGGAAAGCCCATTTACTATCACACACATTTTTCAAATATTAAAAATGAAAAAATAATCATATTATCCATTTCAATACTCGAGCGTCATGAAACGATACATAAAAAAATGTTCAAATTAAAGTACATGTATAAATTCTTAATAATTAGTACAAACATGTCTTACTATGGCAACATTTCATCGAAAATAAATTTCCTACGAGCAACTGCATCACCGAGGACACATGAAATATTACACGCGCAACAATTGTGGTTCTCAATTTTAAAAGTGAATCATCATCTCACATTTAAAAAAAGAGGATGAAAAAATGGTTATCTTCAATAAAAACTTAAGTTTATAAAAAGTTTGCCTTGCAGACTGCAAAGCAAAAATCATAACAGCAACAATGGTAATAAAGGGAACGATAACAGTCTTGATGATGACAATAACACTAATAAAAATAATAAAAAAATTATAATAGTATTCAAAATACTGATAACAACGATATATATATATATAACAATCATCAACATGCCTAGAAACCGAGATTTTCATATTCTACGTAATGAGTAATAACTTTTAAAAAACACTTCACACGCACGCTGTTCACTTCGATGCCACGAATTATAGCGATTTGAAATTCATACATAGTCCTTTAATAACAACAAAAATCTCTAAAAAAAAAAAAGATACAGCAGGAACGTGCACTGGTCTCTTCGACTTGAAAAAAAATTTTGTACTTTTCAACAACAAAAATTGTTGACCTGACACCAAGACGTGACCTAGAATTGCTGAGATAAATAAATTATCAACAATGAATTACAATATTCACAACGCTTCTCCGTTAACAATATCCGCAATAAAACTTTTTTTATATTGAAAAAAAACTTGGGTACGATTCGAAACATTCAGGATCGTCATTACACGCGCAAAGTATTTCAATCAATATTAAGACAATAACAACTATGCTCCACGTGAGCCCATTGTTTAAAAATACTCGGCGCACACTTAACGCTCGACAACATTTTAACAATAATATCCCGGTTAAGAGTTGCTATCGTGTGTGTATATTTGTAGCGGCAGCAACGGTAGGATCGCACTTGAATCAGCCGCCGCTAGCGATTTAGCGAGTACACAAATGAATAAACAAGAGAGGCAAAAATACCTGTTATAGGAATCATAATAGTCTTTCCTGTCCTGAGACGATGTCCTCGAATGACCGAAGGACATGAGGGGCGGTGGGTATCCTCCTCCAGCTCCAAGTGTCGAAGCAGTAGCCGCCACTGGCGCCACCTGCTGCTGCCTTGGCGCACAAGCTGGGTTACGAGCTGCCAATGGGGCTTTGTCCCTGCCCGCTGAATCGCGACGCTCTCGGGATCTTCCTCGTTCGCGCTCTCTCTCTTTGTGTGGCCTGCAACGTCATTCACCACGTTAAGCTCGAATCACTGTACATTATTCCAGTGATGGTAACTAACATAGAAAAATTCAGGGGTTATGTTACTGTTACTGTTCAAAAAAGTAACGTTCCATTGTTCGGGTTGGGGATGCACCAAGAATACTCGGTAGGGATGAATATCGCAAGCTATAATATCAATATGTATCGGAATTTTTGATAGAATCCAAGGGAGAGGTTATCATTGTATGCTTTTTTTTTCAAAAGTTGTACTTACTCAAAGAACACAGATTATGTAATGAATTAAGCAAAGCGAAAATTTGAGGCGAGACTGTACATATACTTGGAAACATTCGTGACAACGAGAGAAATAACAGCTATCATTAGTGTATGACCACAAAAAAATTTCATATCTGAAAATATTTTAGAAGTGAAACTTCTTTAAAAACGTCAAGCATATATTAGAGGGTACATCTGAATTTTTCGCTGATTGGCTCTAGATTATTTTACTCAGCCAATGAAAACGCTGCGTCAGTTCTATTGTACATTGTTGCCCATGAAAATAAATCGATTATCTGAGTCTCTGATTTTTTTCAGGGCAAGAATTACTTATTTTTCAATTATTCAAAGAAGAAACATGATTTTTAATCGCTTGATTATTGTTTAATTAGCGAAATTCGATGAAATATGGAACACTCAAAATTTTGCCGGTAACGCATTACCGTCAGTTGCTCGAGTGTGCACATTTCGAAATATGTAACACTCAAATTAACTGTCAGCAGCGTATTACCAACAGTTGCTCGCATGTTGACACTTCGCATTTTTCATTTTTTTTAAACCATATATTCCATGTATCCTACATCACGTTTTTGAAGAAGTTTCACTTCTGCACAGATTTTTGTAGAAGATCTGTTCATTTTTTTTTATTTTTGATGTAGAACTACGTCTTTCTCCTCGGTTTGGACATATATACGGGGGTAGCAGAATGTCACGGAAATGTGTCACAATGGAGGGGGTGTGATGTTACGAAGGAGGGGGGTCTGGAGGGGGTAGGATGTCACGAAAATGTGTCACGAAGGGGGATCTGGAGGCGATAGGATGTCACGAAAATATGTCACAAAAGTGTGTTTAACTTTATGAAATCAAATGTCATTATTTAATATTTTACATTAGCATGTGACATAAAGACGTAATTCTACTTAACTGCACACTTCTGTGTGCTGTTTTATTTTTTTTATTTGTAATTTTTGACGAAATTTTGTTTTGATATTTTTCTATTTATATATATTTTTATTTCTGTATCTAATACTATTTTCCGATACCACAAGTATCGCATTGAAAAGAATCTTTATTGATTATTATCGACCACTGCAGTATCGGCGATATATATCAGTAATACTCGGGTAAGAGAATCGATACCTAAAGTATAAAGTCGATACCTTGCATCCCTAATGCTCAGTTTGAGAATGCCTGATGAACATCACTGATCCTCTAACTAACAAGATTTAGACGCCATTTTGAATTTCAGGAAACATTTATTTCAGAACTGATTTGTATCCTCACAAAATCTTACGAAAATTCAATCTCAAAAATGGAGAAATTGATAATCTATGAACCAAAATCAAGGGACTATGAAATGTAAGATAACTTACCTCCCTGGAGATCGAGAAGGTGGCGGTGATCGGTACCTAGGAGGCGCAACTTCTCGTTCGCGCTCTCTTTCCTTTGGACGGCCCCTTTCTCTGTCACGATACGGAGAACCACGAGGCGAACGGCTTCTTTCTCGTGGCGAGTAAGAGCGAGATCTGCCGAAAAAATAGTTTTAAAGGATGATTTACATGAGAAATACATTTTTCATCGACAGGCAAAAGGATACTTTCCAACGCCACGTATTTTACATTATTGTGTACTTCAAGTATGGTGAAACTGAGGAGTTTTATGTAAATTCATATTTCAAAGCATAAAAAACTAGAGAATTCTGTTGCAAAAAACACCCCTTTCAAATTCAAAATTCAAACAAATGAGAACAAAAAATTTAGAATATGTAAATAGATATATTGCTATTGTGACATTGAAAATATTTTAAATCACACAACATTTTGGAAAAACCACGCTGAAAATTATTCTGCGTGCACCCCTGTTGGAAGCAATGCTCACCTGCTAATGGAGAAGCTTCCGCTGCGCCATCTTCTTTTTGGAGGAGTAGGAGATCGACTGTTCCTGGCTCTGTGAGAAGAGCTGCTAGGTGGTGGAGGGTGACGGGAGTGCGACATCGACAGTGGTGACCTCTTTCTTTGGCCTGGAACCGGGCTTCGCGAGCGAGCCCGAGGACTTGGTCGATCAAATGATGGAGATCTCGAGCGCGAGTAGCTCCTGCTTCTAGATCTTGATACGAAGCGACGTCTAGGTTTGCCTAAATGACGATTCATTTCGTCTCTCTCTCGCATTATCATTTCGAAAGCAGCCACTGGGTCATCGATAACTCTGAACAACAAATGGGAAAAAAGATTTCGTAGTTTTTGGCAGATAAATGCACACAATCTGAGCAATTAAAAAAGATTCTTCCTTAATTTATATTAACATCCTTAGACCATAAAGTACATGGACTTTTTCCGGCACTGAACAAAGGCAATGCTCAGTCCATGTACTGTATGGCCTAAGATCAACATCAAATTACAGTCAGCAAATTTTGTGACATGGAAATTTTTCCTACATCGTTTTTGTCTTTGTCATCATCTTGGTCTACATTGTTTGTAGTTCCACTTACCCAGTAATTGCGTTCTGCAGAATGCTTCTTCCCAAACCTGGAGGCGCTGGCTGTCCCCTATAACTGTCTGTAAAATATAAATTTCCAATTTTAATCACACTCGCGGATGATATGTAGATGTACAAATTGGTTACAAAACGAATCCATCCAATCACAGATTTTTCACCACAAATTTTGGTAATTATTTTACATTCAAAAAATAAAGGCAAACAATGACATATATGTCAGCGTCTTTTCAACAAGTGTTTCACTATTCTCAACACAAAGTGAAATTCTCTAGCCGCTAGTAAAGTTCTCCGGACCGATTCACAGTGTATGTGTCATATAAAAATGTTTAAATTCTTACATTCCCGGCCATGGTGCTGCATTCCTCGCATGTTTCTCAAGGGCCCATTATTGAAGTTCCTCGGCGCTTGGTGATGATAAGGCCTGTTGTAATTCTGGTGGTACAATGGCCTGTCGTAACGAGCTCCTACTGCTGACAGCGGCGGTTCGTAATGATGAGGCGGTGGCCCTCCGCCACTCGGCTGTTGCTGCTGCCCTCCTCCTCCCACTTGCGGGTACATTGGGGGCATGCCTCGATTCAAATATGGATCTTGGCCCACGATTGGAGCATCTCGACTGGTGTGAGACATTGGTGGAGGTCGCCCGTAGCTCGACATAGGTATACGATCCTCTCCAGGTGGAAAGGGCAACAGTGGCTGTTGCTGCTGATTACTTGATAAATGGGAACGAGGCTCGTCAACCTGCAAGCAACAACAACAATCGCACGTTTTATTCTCACCATTATCATGGATTCATGGTGAACCAGAAGAATTCATGGAAAATTGTATGATAATAACAGTTTACTGAATCATAGAAAAACATTAGAGAATGAGAACCAAGTTGAATTTATCAATGATGGTTTACTCACAGTTGGAGTGCCAGGTCGATCCTCGTTTGGCCGACACCTATCGTAGTGCTGATGCTGCCCCATATTTTTTTGGTAAGAAGTGTTCTCGCCAGGTCCGTAATCTCCATAACTTCTACTGCCCATCATGTGGTCGCCCCCGTAGTTCCTGGGCAACATGTTACGCCTTCGATGCATGTCGTTATCCATTCGATGATTCATGTCCCTTCAATCCCAATTAATTTCATAGTTAGAAATTGCATTGGTTTTTCGTTAAACTACGAAATTCAGTAATAAATCATTGAAAATAGATCAATCTTTATTGGATGTAAAGAAAAACATTTGTAGCAACATCACAATTGATCACATTGAAAAAGAAAGATCAATCTACCAAGAATATGAAATTTCTTGCCAAGAAGCAAGGCATGGATTTAATCTCACTGCCTGGGAAGTGCACCTTCGGCATGTGCACCAGATCAAAGGCGGTTGCTTGTAAACTCGAGCATTCTCTAGGCCCTAGACACACATTTTGGAAGTGCGCCGCAAAACCCAGCAAATAAAAGCTAGGCAAACATGAAGTCTAGTGTGACGCGCAGTGGGTCTGAGCCATAAACGTATCAAGCCATTTAGCGCCTGGGACGTACTGGGACTCAACATATACGTATCATGTAATATTTGCAACCCACTATAATTATGAAACTTACAATGAGCAATACACTGGAAACTCATTTATTTTCAGTATGTACTTATTTTCGGATGCCTTTCTCAGTTATTTCCGGGTCTGGCCCTGCCCCTCCACCCCCACTCTCTCACACTGCGCGATTCCCACTTTCGCGCGGGAACGGCATGAATTCACATTCAACATCAATGGAAACATTTATTAATGTATGAAAATACATAATTGAATATTTGTATAATCTAGCACATTCCTACCTTTTTTTTGTAAACATAAAAATTTTTTTGTTTCAAAAATGAATATGAAATGATTGAATAAATGTATAACGATGATAACGATGACGAAAACTGCATTTTTTTTTAAATACACGTATGACAATTTCATCAAAACACAAAGTACGTACAACATGTACTTTTTCGCGCCACGGCACGAATCAATACCGTCAATAGTATCAATATATATCGCGATCCAGATCGATCTCGAAGTAGTAGAGAGGGGGTTCTAGCGCTCTCCCCTCAACCCAACCTAATCTGAAAATATGTGAGTTTGTTTACTTTCTGGAACCCAAAAATAAGTGAGTTTCCAGTGTATATTGTTTTAATTTGTGGTTATGAAAATGTAGGTATAAAAAAAAAACTACGCTTATTAAATATCAAATAAAGGGTCCGCGGTCTAAACCTGTTCAGAGGCATTTCACAAATTTTACAGGGCGGGAAAAAAATGTTGTCAGTTTTAGAATTTTTGTTCTTTTTTTGGGCATGTAGTATTTTCTGTTCATTGAGTGTAGAAATGTGATGTGTGAAAGTTTTTCTACATTTTACCAAAAATTCCCCATTGTATGAGGCTTAGAAGCTGTACATATATGTGGCGTGGACTAAAGAAAGGGTACTAACAGCACCAAAAATCGAATTCGAGATAGTCAGTGATTCTGAATATAGAAATCTTGCTCTATCAAACATGTCTACTCTTTAAAATGTATGACTTTTTTAATTCATTAAAAATTGCGGTACAGAATTTGACTGTCCATGCTACGCTTAGGGACTTTCTCTTTTCAACCTCGTTTTTCTCGAAAAGCGGCGAGGTGCTGTTAGTACCCTTTCTTCAGTCCACGCCACATATGTTATCAACAAGGGTGCCCCGCAGTCAAACTTGTTGTCAGTCATGTCCTTGTTTTAATGTTTTCAAAATGCAATCATTGAAAGTATTTAATACTTTTTGCTAGAAAATATGATTGATCTGCGTGAAAAAATATTTCACAGTCATTTTTTCGACGATGTATTTCTTCTTTTCGATATTGCAAAATAATTATTATTTAATTCGTAAGAAAAGTTTAACATCAGTTATTTGCGAAATTCTTGTTTATCTTCAGGAATGATATCAATAATCTTCATCAAATCAGCTTTCTTTTCCTTTGATAATTCTCTTCAACCTTATGCTTCGAATTCTTATCGGTCCAAATCGCTTGCACTTCTCCCTGTGAATATGAATCCACATGCAAAATTCTAATATAGTTTACTGTAAAAATTAACTAACCTAGTAAAGTCAACACACGTTATTAGAATTTGTCCTGTTGATCGTATGTTGACGAAACTTACAAATACTATAGAAGGTGACGTGGAATTGAAAACAACGATTTCTCGGCACACACTTACACTTCATCTTACCCATAATGAATTAAGACCTACTGCTCTATTGTACAAGGAAATCGAGTAAATGTGAGAAAAAACATGATTTCTCCATAAGACGCCATATGCTAGTAACAGTTTTTGACCGCGGACCTATGCCGCTCATAGCGAAACGCAAACTTGAAAAATCCAAAAAAAAAAACTAAACGATATTTCCGAGTTTCTTCTGTGGGATTTTAACATCATACTTCAGAAGTATCAAAAAATACAAAAAAGTCGATATAGAAAAAGATGCCCTATATCAGGTTTTGATCTCGGACCCTTAAATTGTTATTTCTATTTTTCTTTTTTTTTCTAATATATTATTTGCAATTGTAAATCCCTCCTCCACCACCCCCCCACCGAACATTGCCAATTTATAAATGCTAGAATTTATAGAATTAATAAAAACAAAGTGTAATATTGTACTTTCGAAAAAACTTCATGAAAAAAGTGAGATACAAAAGTATTGAAATCAGTACTGAATTAATGTACGAACAGGGAAAGTATTTAATTGTTATGCAATTTTCAAACGGCTAGAAGTAGTATATGTTAAACTGAAACGTCAATAAATCATAGCAAAAACAGGATCAGAATTTATTATATGAAATAAGCCATTATACTTGAGTGGTAAACAAAACAAAACAAAAAATTACAAAACATCAGTTTTTCGTAGAATACAGATATGGTAGACTTTATAATATTAAAGTTTTGTAAAAATCCAATAGTCTCAGAAATAAAAGTAAGTAGAAATTAATTCGTGGGCTGCTGTCAAGATTGATAAAATTACTGTTTTATACGCAGAATAGTAGATGCATAGTAATACGACAATTGCTATTGTATTTTGTACTAGATACTGTAGCGTGTTATGAGCGTTGATTTAACTTGTGTTTTCTTTGCAAATAAAAGTCAATTATTAGATAAAGTTCAACCCTTGAAATTCGCACATATTTTAAGCCACTTTCACGTGGTAATGACATCGTCAGTTGAATTCGCCTTAATTTACGAGAAAAAAAAGGAAACATTAACGATTTCGATTCATATATATAAAAAAAAAAAAAACAGGGTTTTACATATTTTCGACATTCTCGAAAGAATTTCAAAATTTTTTCCATAAATTTTTGCTATTTCAGAGATAGTAATTCATTTGAATCATAGCTTATTGTTCTTAGTTAGGTGTTTTTGAACTCTTTAAAATTCTATATACAATGTCATTAAAAAAAAGCAGACAATGAAGATTCTGAGGCAAAGGTTAGGCATCATTCTTTAAAATAAACCAAATTGTAATGAAATTTCATTTGACAAAACATTCAAATTCAAATGCTTCGGTGAACTTCAGGGAATTATAGGATTGAAGGGAGCGTTCAACATGGCCGCACCCATCAGGACAATGGCCGCGCCTATTGTGGTTGCTCCTTTTTCTAAACGAATTATCTAAACCTAGCACTAGATTCGTGATCAGCGACCTAGAAAACTGGGGAAAGCATATTAACCTTGCAAAAACTGCAATTTCGCAAATAATATTGAAAAAAACTTCAGTAAATCAATTTTTAATGTCTGATGCCATACTAGTGATCAAAGTACCAAATATATTTAGAAAGCGTTCGCACATTCCAGAAAATATAATTTTTATGATTTATGTGTTTAAACAAATAGTTATTCACATAATTTTTTTAAATCTGAAGCCACAGATCGCCTGATAAATGCTCAGGGGATGGTGTAGAGAGTGAATCTCGACCAAAATAGGTACTTTTCTTCTGCGGGGGTCTCAAAGCTTGTAAAATATTACATCTAAATGGCCTGTAATTTGCCAAAAACATTTATAAATGTAAGCGCGTTACTGTAAGATGCTTTGCATGGTTCCAATGTACCGGAGGTATCGAATCGTAGCTAATAGCAAATTTCGATGGCTTTTATCGCTAAATTATATCCTATGTAAAAAAAATATACTACAGTAATATTCAACTTTCATGCGGTTCTAACGAAACCTTTCGTATACAAATGATGTAAGTTTTTAATAGAATCAATCGTAAAAATAAAAAAAAAAATACAAATAATATATGTGACCTGATCTGTAGAAATCTACCTAAGGACCAATTCGAAAGAGCCTACTTTCTCTTTTATTTGAGATGACGAAAAGGTTTAGTCGATTTGGTCCTTAGATAGGTTTCTACAGATCAGGTCACATATGCATATTACAGTTTCGTATTATCATGTTTGAAGAAAAAAAAAAAAAAATGTTCCTGGTGAGGATAAACCCGTGACATGTCCTGGCGGAAAAGGAAGGACTGTAGGAGGACTATAGGAGGACTGTGTGATTTACGTGATCATATGTGATAAGCCAGCTGCTGGGCTTGCTGGGACAATCGAAAAATACACAGGAAATTTTAAAAATACTTATAATGTGTGTTATAATTATATTATATTATGATAAATTCATAACTATATATATCATGATTATCTACAAGTTTCTATTATTCATCGATCCTTTAAAATAGTATAAATAACAATATAATATAAAAAATATAATGTAAGACAATATAATATTACGATATATTAAATTAAATATTATTTTATAATATAATAACATCTAATAAAATATATTATTATGCAACGTTACATAATATAGTATAATTTGTAGAAGTACGATATATTAAAATATTATAAAATACTATAAGATATAATATGTAATGTAATACAAAATGATGTGATATGATATAATATTATGATACTTTATTATATTGTATTACATATATTATACTATATTATATCACATCATATTATATAATATAATATTATATTAAATCATATATTATATTATACTTTTATTTCCCATTTTTATTTCAAAATTTTGCCTGTATATAAATAAGTCAACAAAATCGAAACGCTTTTATTTTTGAATTTCCCGCGCTTCAGCACATTCGAGCAGACGAAACAGGATTGACAGTGAAACTTTCGACTGATTTATTTAATGAATAATTAATAATGGGATGGAAATATGAATTTTCGTTACTCTAATTTTGCAAAGCGGCTAATTATTTACACATGGAAATACTTTTTCAATATTAAAATTACAGTATTTTGCTAGAATTAGACTTTAAAAAATAGTCTATTTCAGAGGACTATAGAAGGACTATAGGGAGGACTATCTTTCGTCCTCCCATTTCCGCTAGGGATGGGGAGTGTGAGGCGGGCATTTTCTCCACTACGCCACTAATCCATTGGAAGATTGGGAGTAAATGAAGTACTCTACCGCGCTGCGCTTATTTATTTTTCACGAAATCATTAAGTTATGACCGTTTCGACTTTCGATAGATGAGATGAACGCAAATGAAGAGTACTTTGTAGTTGTGTACAATTGTGTGTAGTAGTACAGTCACTGTACTACTATAGTATACTAAAATGCTGAGTTGTGTGTGTACCAGTGGGTACAGTGTACAGTGCTCGGCAATTCTTGGACTCGCTAAATTTAAATACATAATGCAGTGCAGTACAGTTGAGTACAATTGAGTACAATGACAGACTGACATGAGTGAGACTGATTGTGAGTTGCGTACAGCAGCGTACAGTGCTAGACAGTAGTGTTCAGTCGTAAGTCATGTTGAACTTGCTAAATTTGAATTTGGCGTGGCTGCCATTTTAAGATTTTTACATCCGGCCATTTCCGGCTTGCCTTGGGTGGCGCGGTGGCCGCGCTACCTCACGGCAGAAATCGGCGATACCAAAAGTTGTTTGCTATAGTATAGTAACAGCAGTGAACAGCAGTTACTTTAGTAAAATCTTGAAGAAATTTCAAACATCCCTGCCCGCAAGATACTTTACTTATGTTATAGTCTCAGTTGACTTTGACAGTAGTTTTGTTTTGATTGATTTTTTTAATAATTCTACTAGTCTTCACTGAGACTATTGATGTAGTAAATTTTTTTCATGACAGGATAAGGACATTCCAAATTTGGTTGCTATTATTTTATCATTGCAAATAAAAATAAGAGGAGGCAATGATTGCTAATTCAATTTAAAGAAGATTAACCAAATTTGCTCTTCATTTTTTGGGAACCAGTCAACAAACATGAAACATGAAACCAATAAATTTCAAACATAGAAATTTCGAGCCGTCATGTCTGATTTATTGTAAATGCCGTATACCTGTGATGAGAAATTCATTTTTAGATGCTGGAATTTGTCTACAAATTAGACGATATCTTGTACATGAGGGCATTTTTCATATCATTTTATATTTCGCACATTAAAGAACTGAGTGAAAAATTGCAAAGTAAACAATAACAAAAAAATATGACACGAGCATATCATTTGTTCATGCTTGTAATATGTCGGCTCGATTCAGGTAGACTCACTACGTCACATACTGGACTCTGTTTGCCTCGGCTTTTTTCTCTCGACTAGCAGTTAATGTGCTATAAGTTCTATGGCTGAGTGTAATACAAAACATTGCACTATATTATTTACATTCTGTGATTGATTTGAGAAATATTTCAAAAATAGACACACAAAAACTTTGCCACCATGCTGTCCAAATTTTCTTTACAACGATAACTTCTGGAGCCAATTTTTAATAAAAACAGCAATTTTTTCTTTTTCTAGCTTTCGGCATATATTTTGCCCTCATCAGGAAATTCTTAAAAAATATATGCCGAAAGCTAGAAAAAGAAAAAATTGCTGTTTTTATTAAAAATTGGCTCCAGGAGTGATCGTTGTAAAGAAAATTTGGACAATATGAAAATTAAAGGAGCGGACAATAAATTTGCTACCATGCATTTACAAATGTATTATTATCACCTATCACGATGGTAATCCATTTCATGGTTCCTGCTGGGCCATGAACCAACTTCGGGAATGGGGACTGGTTCGGTTCCAGGAGGTGGTGGCGGTTCTACTAAATCACCTGAAAGCACGCCCCCATTTGTACATTTACAAATTTATCTTGTGAAATACCAAAATATTCCATGTTTTGAGTCAATTTCTAAATTTCTCAATAATAAGGAGTGACATTTCAATAAAGTTCACATCAGAGTTAAGTAGCTACTGTTTGCAATCACAACAGCTAATTCAGACATTTATGAGTTTTTGACTTCAAACAGTTTTAATAATACCAACAGATTCACATTTTTGGAAAATTTAGTGTATTTTTAAGACACAGATCATCATTCTTATCTTATATCTCCTGCATTTTATTCATAAATCCCACTGAATTTTAACTTCTCTATAAAAAATATGCCTTACAGGTTGCCACAATAGCTGTTGGTTCGGACTGCTGCTCAAGTGGCTTTTTAATAGAAGATGCATCAGGAGGAAGAGCAGGTGCAACAGATGATGAGTTTTCAGCTTTGGGGGATTTCCCCTCCAAGGGTTTTGTCGCATCTGGATCTTGCTTTTCTAATTTTTCATCAACTGTTTCTGTAGTATTGTTACCAATGATGTTTTCTGAAGAAATTTTCTCTTCCCTGCAGTTGGGGCTCTTTTGAGTATCATCCTTCTGCGAATTATTCTGAATGGCTGCAAGAAAATGATTGAAGAACGTTTAGTGTCAGGACAGCCTGAAGGCTATTTATAACAGCTTAATTTCATCATAAAATAACCCGACTTGCAATTTTTTTTCTTTCTAAAAAATATATCCAAATTGCTGCATTTCCTACATTAGCTCTTATAAAATATGAACTTTTTGTAAGAATTACTACTCACAAGTTGACGAAATAGCTGGCTCGGGTTGCTTCTCGGTTGGCACTTGAAGAGTAGATGCACTGGTGACTACAGCAGGTGCTTCGGGCGTCAATGAAGACTCAGTCACGGGGGGTTTTCCCGGCAATGGCAATGACGCATCTCGACATTGCTTTTTAAAATTTTCAACGCTAGTTCGCAAATACCTGTTTGGAATGAGATTTGCTGGAGAAACATTCTCTTCTCCGCAGTCTGGGCACTTTTGATTTGGATTGTCCACTAGATCCAGTAGATGATTCCTTATGCCTGCAAAAAATGATTGTCAATGACAGTCAGTAAACCAGAATCATAGACTTGATTTTTAATTGAAAACTGTATCAAGGTTACATAAAATAAATGCATGGCAATAGTTTTTTGAATCTTACATTCATCACAGTACGAATCCCCACAGCAAGGGACCATGATCGCGTCCGTCATAAGGTCTTTGCAAAGCTTGCATATTAAATCCACTGGTGGTTCAGGTTTTTTAACCTCTGGTTCCGGATCTTTTGAAAAAGGAGGTTTCTCTTTCTTTCCTTCTTTGTAGGCTTGGCTGGAACATAGAAATATCCCAGATTAGTAGAGAAAGACATAGTATGTAAACTAGACAGTGAATGATTGAATAACAAATTTTTCTGAAACCCTTTACAAATACAAAATGAATTCTGAAAATCGAAAATTCGTATTATGTTAAACAGAGTTCGTGGACTTAAAAAAAAGGTGCCACGAGTATCTTAGACCATGTAATATATGGACTGAGCATCGCCTATCTTTAACTACAGCCAAGTTTGGTCCCAACCATGGAGCTGGCTAAGTTACCATTACGGTTTACCAGTTCTGTAATCCATGCTGAAGCGCCTTGTGCATATGATACGAGCGTAGGTATATAAGGAGGTACCAGTGTTTTTAAATATACAAATTTAAATATTTCAGTGGTCAGTCACTAATTTAAATGAAAACGTAAATAAATTCAAAAATTATGACGTTTTTAGCTTCAAGTTTCAATAATTGGATGCAAATGTTAAATAATAATAAATGTATGACACATTCAAAGTAATGATTTTTTTTTGATATTATCAAATTTACTCATCAAAAATGGATGGAATGTGGTATAATAACACAGTTCAATAAAAAAATAAAAAAATGCTTGAGAAGTTTTAAAAAAAAGACAACCTTAGGTCATCAATAAACAAACCCTAAAAGGATTTTGAAAGTTTGCATCGATTTTTCGAAATATTAACAACAATAAATATAGATTGAAAAATCGTTAAAATAAGTCTAATTTCAGATAATAAAAATATCATAATGATCTGCTTGACGCGAGGACTTCATTTCTATAATTTTTTCCGTGCAAAAATGATTATTTTTATCAGTCGCCTAGGGCCTAATTTATTTCCAAGAAACATACCATCCTTTTCACGACGGGGCAGCCTTCCCGAATAGACTGAATTGGACTAAATATTGAGCGATCGAATTGCGTCGCTCTTTTCCTTCATCTAGTGAGAAAAGGAAAAAGACTGAACATATTTATTCTATTTGGGAAGGCTGCCCCGTCGTGAAAGTAATAGTATGTTTCTTGGAAATAAATCAAGCCCTAGGCGACTGAGAAAAATAATCACTTTTGCCCGGAAAAAATTGTGGAAATAAATTCCTCGCGTCTAGTAGATTATTATATTTTCATTTTCTGAAATTAGACGTATTTTAAAGATTTTTCAATTTATATTTATTATTAATATCTCGAAAAATCGATGCAAACTTTCAAAATCCTTTCTGTGTTTGTTTATTGATGACCTGAGGTTGTCATTTGTTCAAAAACTTCTCGAGCATTTTTCCAGAAGCCAAATTTTATCGAACTGTGTAATAAGTGCAGTACTTGCAATTAACAAAAGTGGGCACATTTCTCTGTGTTTCATTGATTTTGTGTGGATGCGTCATACATATTTAGCAACGTTGCTATTTTTCTTCTTTATGATACATTCGAATGGTAATATACATTTTTGCTGCAAATTTTATAAAAATTTGTCCATGTTCTACCTACACTTGAAAATTTTGTGAGATGAAAAATGTGTTTTTCACATCTAAGATTATTTTGAGCAATCTTTTCGCAAATTCTGGCTAATGTGCATTTTAACTGGAGCAAAATAGATATTGACATTACAAAAATAACACTTAAAACCACTTGAAACGATGCTTTGCTCGCGTGCTTACACTGTCACTGATGTTTTGCCGCCATATTTCAATGAACCTTAATCCAAACTCAGCCAGCTCCTAGGCTGGGACCACTTCCGCCATATTGAAAGCACAGTCCATGTATTATATGGTCTAAGACGAGTATGATAACTTTAAAGTATAGTTACTCTAATCAAAAAAAGATCTGACAAATTCAAGATTGGGATCCTATAGAGCCCAATATCCAGAAAAACTCTATCTGTACCCTTGATACTATGTTTTATAAGGATCTTACTGGTCGATTGCAGGGACTGCATAATGTCCTGCAGGAGTCAACCTTGCGCCAGGTACAGTAGGTCCGTCCACAATAATCATAAAACTTGATGGAATCCCCGTACTCTTTTTTATTTCATGCTCCTGGGCTGTGCCCGTTGGGCAATTCCTAATCCAGTGTCCAGGCTGGTGACACTTGTGGCATCGATAGTTCATGGGCACATCCCCCATTTGATTGGCACCACGTATTTTCAAATAACTGCAATTTTATACGCCAGAAAATGAATATTTGAAATATTTTGAAAAATAAAATATTTTTCTGTTCATTTATGTATAATTTAACCATTCATAAACAATGATTATACTCACTTTGATGGATCATATTCCGAAGTCGACTGCGCCAGCATGAGTTTAATTTTATCCGACTCAGTACCTTCCAATTGGGTCAGATTGACATCTTTGCCAAAACTGCCAGACTTTTTCAAGGGCCCAACTGCAGTCCCCTCCCCTCCCCTTCGATCCCAAGATCGTTTGGGTGGATTCGCGAGCGGTACACGAAACACGAGGACGCTGGTATTTTTTGGAATAAGTGCTTGCTCATCTTTGTAAGCTGAACATATAAATCATATTTATAAAATATTTCGGATCTGCGCACATTGAAATTCGTACTATATATACTAAAAAAAACAGAATATCTAAATATTAAACTTGAATAGTGCAAAATTAAGTGAACTAACCTTCTTTGGTTTCAGCGTTTTCAATTCGTAAATCGAAATCTGCACTTTTTCCAATGCGGTTCTGTTGCATAATAGCTTTCTTAAAGTCTGCAACTGATATATGCAAGCCATCGAAAGTCACTGTGTTATAGTCCAAAGAGGACTTAAACTTATAATGAACAGACATTTTTCTTTATTCACCTGAAATAAAATAAAAAATGATAGGGAATAGCTTACTCCTTTGACTGACTGTTTGAAATTCTGTACTCGGATAAGTGTTGCTCCTACATTTGATTACGCTTGCTTATGGAAAAGAAGTGACTGTGTTTTATTATGTAATTTTTGCTCAACTACGAATAAAGAATAACAAGTATATACATGATAAAGAGCTTTTTCATTTTTTTTCAACATGTCTCTTATATAATTGATGGGGAATGATTTCGTCTTCTCATTAATGCTGAAAATTTTCAATTCACTTCCAATGCAATGAAAAACCAATTGCAGTAATAGTCCGTTTATTCAAGAATCTTCAATATTTACAATTGCTAATATGTCTCTGGATATAACGGTATTTCAAGATGGTTCAACAATAAATAACTCTACAAATATTCAATATGACATATAAATGACGTATTTCATCATAACAAATAAATTATTGCAGTAATACAGAAAATAGAAGTACCATACAATGAAAAATAATGCTTTTACAATCAAGCAATAAATACTAATTCATACTTCTCAACTATAGTACTATATAACTTATAATGCGCATACCTAAGAATCTCTACTGAAAATGTACTACTTTTTGTAACTGTACTTTTTGCGAGTCAACATGATAAATATATCAGTGGTGAACACGGAGGGGGAAATTGAAAAAAAAAAAATCATTATTTTCCGTAAAAATGTCTGTGTAAATTAAAATGTACCAAAACAAAAATCAAACTTGACATTCCGATATAGGTTTTAAATAAATTGTTACTTTCTATAGAAAAAATTATGAAATAAATGGAAAACTTACAATGAATTTTTCAAAAACTGTGTAACTCCAAGTGATGACATTTTCAAAAAATTAATTTTCATGTTCGGGGGATCATTTCAAGATTTTTAAAATAAAGACGAATGTAATTTTTTCATAATTATATAAAATATTCAAGTTTGAGATTGTAAGTCAATTTTGGTAAGAAAGAAATGAGAGTATCAGGTTTTAGTCTGAAGGTTGTTTTTCTTTTTCAAAAATGGAGATTAATTTTAAAATTTATATAATTCGAGAAATGATCAATAGTTCTACTGGGCAATATTGAATAATAATTTGGTAATTTTGAGAAATTTTGTGATTTTGTGACGTTTAATCATTTTTTGACATCGTGTGTGTCTGATTCCTCCACTTCTTGGTTATTCAACCTCCTAACTGAAAACTCAAACTTGTTTTGTGCTGTACTCCATTCCTGGACAATGGGAAAATTTATTTTTTGAAAAGCAGTCAAGCCGTTTGCGAGTAATATGACGACAATGGGTCATACATTCTACTTTATATTAATAGACAGATATAAGACAAAAACAAATCTATATTTTCTAACTTAGAGAGATTTTGTTATGTTTTTAATTTTTGTGTGATTTTTAAATTTGAGAAATTGCGTTTTTGTGACATGTCCTTATTTTGTGTAATCAATAAATTTGTGGAATTGTGGGTTTTTGCGACATCTGTGTTTGTAATATTTTGTGATTTATTGACATTTTGTTAAATTATGTATCTGTATATACACTTCCGGGTTATCTTATCTCCTAACCAAGAACTCAAAACTTTTTCATTGTGCGCGAACAAAATGATCGTGTTTTGCTGGCCACGGATTGAGCGTAAAATGCCCCTTTTCGAGCGGTTAATGGAAATGAAAGGACCAATGAAAAAAAAGGTACCAGGTCATCAATTATTCCACAGGTCACCATTTATTCCACCGACTTGAAAGGGGGCACCTACGCTCAATCCGCGACGCAGCAAAACACGCGTATCATTTTCCGCACTACAATCAAAAATATAGTTCATATCACGAGGGAGAGCCTTTCCACGGGCAACTGCAAATTCTCGAAACTCGTGGAATTACCTCGTTCAGAGAATGTTGCCGTTGCGCACGAAAAGACGCTGCTCTTTTATTTATACTAAATATAATTTTTAATTATATATATTTTGATTTCTGTAGATTAACTGTAAATGGATTTACCTTACAAAGTGGACATACTATAAATGTGAAAACTACACTTTAAGATTATTTGTTTTACTCTAGATGTTTCATAGAATGATTTAATTATTCACAATAATCAAATGTCACACACTGGCGCACACGCATACACACACAGTGAAAAAATGATAAATTTTCACAAAAGTCGCAAAAAGTTACAAAAACGAAAATCAAAAAATCGTAAAATTATGCAAAAGATCATGAAAGATCACAAAATCACAAATCGCAGAAACTCATAAAAATTTACAAAACCATAAATTACAGGGCGTCGTCCTTAAGTCAACAGATCATCCGAAAATCATCGATTCCTCATAAAATTCTAAGACACTTTATCCTTTGCTTTTTTTGAAAATTTGCAACTTTTGAACAGTTATTGATAACTCAATTTTGTCTACTAACTTTTGGAGAGGCGGAGCTTATCATAAAAGAGACTCCTTTTCTTTCTTAGCTTACTCTCGTGGGAATACTGGGATCACTGAGGTGTCTATCATTGAATGTAGATTAATGGCTTCTGTTATCTCTCTCTATAAAAAAAATTGAAAGATACTGCATTGTAAAGATGAAACTTTGACAAAAGAATATTATAACTAAAACCAAAGTGAGTCGACAAAAACTTTTATTCCTAAAATTTTTTGTTTTAACATTTTCTTACAAGATAAAAGACATTACTCTATATTCCATAACACTCATCAATAACCTCCGCTTTTCTATTACAGTGCACTTAAAAAGAGGAGAGGTGAAGAAAGAATGGGCTCCCATTAAAAGCCCCACCTTCCCGAACGGTAAGTGGACGAAACTGAATCATCAATAACTTTCTAAATTTTGTGAATTTTTAAAAATTGTAAAGGAAAAAGCATCTTAAAATTTCATGAGGCATCAATGGTTTTCTGATGATCCGTCAACTTTGGGACACCCTGTATAAAAAATAACAGAAAATATAACAATATTAAAAGAGTCACAATGGTATATCAAAACAAAATTTCATGAATCACAAAATCATACATTGTCACAAATCATAAAAAGTCATAATAAAATTATTATTATAATATTTATCATGATCATCTCCTAATCTTGATTTACAAATTAACTTTCATCAATTTTACTTTTTACATTGATCGTAAAAAATTATCATTAGTACCTTTTTTTTCAAATACTGAAAACATTTTTTTACCAAGATAATCCATTATATTGGTATAATATCTCTTTATAGTAATTCATTATTATCTAACAAATTCAGTCCCGTGCAACTGCTTATGCTTTCAATACATTTCAATAGGCGCTTGGATTCTCGAAAAAAGCTGGGCAACCCCGTGGACGCCACTAGTGCTCGAGGTGGCACAATATATATATGCTTACGGGAACCGCTACCTACAATACTGGTGGCGCCACGGTGATTTTTTGCCAGCTATCAGTTTTGCGAAGCTTGAGAGAGTCAAGGGGCTGAAACCAGTTCATTTTTCGTGACAAAATTAGAAATTGTTTCAAAAAAGGAAGAAAAAGGGAATATTTTGAACGATGGGAGTCAAGTAATTTTATGGTGATTTTTGTTTTTTACTTAAACAATTGACTTTTCCTAACCAAATTGCGTGTAGCAACGTGGTAACCACGGAGCAAAGCCCACTGAGACAGCTTGTTTATTTATAAATAATTTATATTTAGAGATTATTCTATTTTTTGTTCAGTTATCAAAAAAAATTGAACTAGTAATAGTATTGTGTGTATATTAAATTATTGATAACATAACATTACTTGAATAATTAATTCCAAATCATTCTCTCTGATCGTTATCAAAAAATAACAATTCAACAAATTAATAACAAAAGAATAGATTTTTACATTATGAAAAACCCAAGTTTGACACTAATTCTATTTATAATAAAATAATTGATATTACTTCAGTAGGGCGAAAACGTATTTGTAATCTGTGATGAAAATAGGTATTTTTGAATATTCGACAAATTTTAGGAACTTTTTTCGTCAAAAGTAGCTAAACTGAACATTATGTTTTTTAATCTTTTTCTTGCTGAGTCAGAGTGCCCTTTGGAAAACCTAAATTCTCTGCTATTTTAGGCCAAAAAAGCAGGTCATTTCACGACCTTTAATTATCATTATGGCTAATAATGATGAATACATATGGAACTTTAATTGCAAACGTATTCCATACTGTCGCAAGAATCTGTTTTTTGTGGAGCGTGATTTCATTTTCGTGACCCGAAAATGTGAGGTTAGGTTTTATTTCAGCAATCACATACGCAAATTTCGCAAACATGAGAGGCGAAAATTGCATTTTTAAAAAAGGAAAGGCGTTCTTCATGATTAAAAACTTCCGCGAAATCAGTTGGCTCAAAATTTTGAGAGTAGAAAATCAATATATCGGAAGATAATATGTATAAAAACAATAGGCTAGATTATCACGATGAGGGAGCTAGGTAAAAAAGTTTGCGTTACCTTTATTCTCGTGTTTTGTAAGTTAGCGCTGGTCCAGCGCTGCAAAATATATGGTGACACTGGGAATTTTTGATTTCAGTGTCATTTTTGACAACAATTCATTACGTTTGTGATTTTCGAATCAGGAAAAGGCGCGTTTGCAAATGGGATGTAGCTACATTATGCACATGCTTTCAAAATTGGCTGTATACCAATATTTTGATAGATTAACAAGGGACACTATGAACGAATTAAACAAACAATCAATGACAGCAAATGACAGTTATTTATTTCAATGTTTCACAATTTTTGACAGCTATTGACGAAGTTAATAAGTTGATAGTTGACAATGTTTTTATTTATTCAAAATGGCGTCTTTCTCTGTCTTTCTTTTTCTGCGCATGCGCAAAAACACTAAACCTCTGAAGTCAGTATATAAACATAAACAGCGTAAATATTTACATAAAAAATACAGTCTAATACAGTCAATCATGAGTAAAAAAAGCGTAATCAGTTTTGGAAAAATCGGGGCGAATTTAGGTTCGAGTTCGACCTCGAATCCAGTAGTTTCAGGATTCGGAACTTTCGGTGTTTCCGGAAAAAAACATCAGAATGAAGAAAAAAATGCTGAAGCTGTACCACTCCTGGAAACTGATAGTAGTACCACGGAAAATGAAGAATTGCAAAAAGTCATGGGGATGTCCGAATTTGGAAAAAAGTCGGCCCGAACCTTTGACGTCCGGGAAATGATGGAAAACATCAAAAAAACCATCAGCAAAGATAAACCCGTAACTGACTCCAGTGGTTCAGTTGAACCTGCGGAAATGGTAAACTATGTTTTTTTTCAATAGGGTAGAAGTCTAGTTTAAAGACTTTTGTGGAAGATCATTATTAATTTATTAATTAATTGAGTAAATATGTATTTCAGCGAATTTACTCAAAAATGGCCTTAAAAAAAATTTTTCTCATGAAATGATGTTTGTTTTTCAAGAACAATAAAACAGTCACGGAGAGTTGGTTAGATTTCCGCCACACCTATGACAATCAGTGTTCTGCCCTATAAGAAATGTAGTTCCTCATGTTCCACTATTGCTGTCGAATTAGAGCAGGTGCCACTGGTCGTAGCAACTCCATGAGCTTCCCACATGCATAAAAAATATAATCACGGACAGGAAATATTTGGTGGTGTGTACATTCGTGGAGTTGCCACAATCGGGTAGCGCCTGCCCTAATTCGTATGCAATAGTGGAACCAGTGTGCTCGGATCTGAAACCGAGACACCTACTTCCACATGCGTACGGCGAGCTGTCTGTGTGAGGAGGGATGAGTGCGACGAGTCGCGACAACATCCGCGCCGTTCGCACTTCTCCCCGCTTTCCCCGCTCCTTTTTTCTTTCATAGTCGTCGCCAAGCATTTCTTTCCCGATTCCTATTCTCAATCAGAGAATCAATCTACTCGACGTCGCAAAGTGCAAAATTTTTTTTTTCTTTTTTTGTAAATAATGTTTTTGTTTTCTGAAAAACCGTGAGGAAATTTTCTCATGTATTACACTATGAAAATTATGTTTAAATTCTATAAGATGAATGAGACATTAAAAATTGGGTTTAGAACCCTTTTTAAGGTAAAAGCATGCAATTACGAATATTTTTTGCTCAAACTTCTTTCTTTTTCATTAAAAAAAATGAAATCTAAAATTTTATATACACTTTATACTTTTTTTTAAATGTTCAAACATTTTCAGGTTTTCAAATAACTTTTTCGGTCGTGCAGTTAAACAAAGTTCACGTTTTTATTCAATCACATTTTTGTATGCAAAATATGTTTTATTCTATAATTACAAAATAAAACAAGTCACTATTTACTAGAAACGTTCCGGTGGAAAAGTTTTCGCCAAAAATCAGTTGAGTAACTTAAAAATTTCATGTTCTACGCCAAACTTTGTTTCACACGATATAAAAAAATGAAGTGAGTTCAAAAATGGAATGTGTTCAAAACTTGATGTCTTCAAAACTGGAACATTATTTAAAATTGTTTACTTTAATGTCACAGTTGTAATTATGTTAAATCTCACTTCAGTTTTTTTGTTCGTAATATTTTTATCTCCAAAGAAAGTAGGTACTTATAACGAAAATTGACATTTTTAGATTTCAAACTTGGTCAACATATTCTCGTAAATTATTAAATGCACTCACAAAAATTTTCTATATATTGTATTTGACTTATAAAGCACGTATTCAAGCCGCATTAACTGAATGATTATCGCAAGACGGAAACGCCTTATTTTCCGCAAACAAATTTTATCAATATATACAATATATGCATTAGATTCATGAATAAGACTCAATGGGAAAAAAATTGAACTATGATGTTCATAGTAGCATATACTCATGCAAATAGCAAATGTTTGACACACGCTTCGGTCACCTATGTTTGCGATAATAAAGAATGATTAGTCGTTCATGCATCTTTGCGTTATGGGATTGTAGGTATTTTATTGTGTGACTTATAAATGGTTTTGCACATTAAAAGTCAAATCGTGTGTCGGATAGACAATCCGGAATTGATAACATACACTCAGTCACTTATACGCATTTTGTTTGAGGACTATGACTATGACTAAGAGGAACCTATGTATAAATTAATATAAAAGTTTAATTTTTCAATGAAGAATTAAGTTACAGACAAGGAAGCACACATGAGTGTTGGCATCTGGGACGATGCTGTCGCCGGGCCACGTTCATGTATAACCAATTGATAAGATTTATAGTACATACGTAGTCCGAATTTTCGGGCATTTGGTAACAATTTGGTAACAAAGGAGTTTATTTTTTCTAACACACGGAAGTTTCAAATTTCATGATAGGTTTTCGGAGTACATGCTGGTTTACGACTTGCTCGAGGTTACAGTTCAGTAATGGAATTATCAATTTATTATTTCTCAGAAAATATGGGGAGAGATTTTCGTACCCAATCAGGGGACGGAATCCCTACTTTTCACCCACAATCTCCAATTAGAAACTTAAATCCCTACTTTTTAGCTTCCGTCCCCCTTTTTTACAATAGTTTATAAAAACCCTATGCTATGGTTTGCGCCAGTTAACTTGTGTCAGAGAAATCCTCCGCTTCTCAGCTACACAATTTTTTTTGGCATTTAATTTATAATTCCAAATTAATGTTTTGTTTTCGGTCGCGTCGCGTTTTTTCTTCAATTCTTCAATTTCTTCATTTAACTTGTGCTCCCTTTTTTTTCTTTAACGTACAACTTTATCATTTCACTCCGTTTCTTTTTTTTTAGTATTAAATAAAATTTCTATAAACAGTGTTCATTACTTTTTGCCCTCCTTCGACATATTCCACCTTTAACTGGTACCAGCACCTCAGCAGCGGCGGAACCGTATTCGAGCAACTTGAACGAATTTTCAACATTTATGAATGTATGCAGGTACATTAAGAATTTTCTTTCTCAATCCAGCTTGTTTGTATCGAAATAGAAAAATCATATTTCGAATTTTCAAAATATTTTTGAAAATCCACAAATTTGTTTGATTTGTTTGAAAAGCTATTTTTTTATGATTTTCGATTTTCTTTGTGACTTACGAGTATGTTTTTTTTTTAATTTTCGTTAGGAACTAGACATGTTGAATAATAGTGAGGATGCAAACGCCCCAAACCCCTCAAACTCCCTTATTGACTCCTTTCTCGGACAATATCAGTTTTTCTGACGCCATGAAGAGGATAGTAGTAGAATTTTGTGTACTACTTGCAATCAAAGTTTTAAAGTGACGCGTTCGAGGAACGTGAAAATCCATTTGGAATCAAAAAATCATTTGAAGTATTCAAATGATAATCATGTGACAAATCGTACAAGCCGTAATTTTTCATTGAAGTGGTTAGAAGACGTCCGCTTTAAATCTTGGTTGCAAGTAGTACCCAACGATCAATACAAATTCCGTTGCACTGTATGTCAGATTGATGGTTCTTGCAAAGGAGGCGTTGGCAACATTTTGCGACACGCGGAAAAAGAAGAGCACGTTTCAAAATGTAGAGATGGGGGTTTGATGACTGTCGATGATATGCCCGCGGAAATTATATATGAGTCCGGGAAGGCGTTCGAAGATAAGTTAAAACAGCGGGAAATAGAGTATATTCAATTGGAAGTTTCAACCAACACGCCATATAGAACGTTGCCAAAATTTTTGAATTTTTTTCAAAAGACCGAACCTGCAATCCTTCAAAGTATGACCGCAGGTGCAACGAAAGTTTCGGGTATAGTTAGAAATGTTTTAGCGCCATGCGAAGAATCTCGATTAGTCGAAATTCTTCGCAAAACTCAATTTTCAGTTCACGTCGACGAGACAACTGATCCAAACGGTTCTGTGAAGTGGATGACGTTTTTGGTAAAATACGTTGATGCAGAAACTCTTGATTGTGCGGAGGGATTACCGAAACTTATACAGTTAGATTCAACAAAACTTAATTCAGACGGGATTTTTGAGGTTTTCAAGAGGTACATGACCGAAAAAAACATTCCTTTTTCAAATATTTTATCCGTTTCCTGCGATAACGCTTCGGTCATGGTGGGGTGCAATAGATCTTTCAAAACATTAATGCTTCGCGAAAATCCATCCATCATTTTTATCCCATGTGTTTGCTACAAACTCGCGTTAATTGCTAAAGACGCTTGCGAAAAAATCCCTCCGTACATTGAAAAGCTTCTGTATGCAATTCATCACATGAACAGTACGAAACGATCGGAGGTGTTCGCGCAGATCACGAAATCTCTTCAAAACACGGAGAAAATCATTCTTGATTACGCGAAAACGAGATGGCTGGGTCGTCATGTTTGCATTGCCAGAATACTGGAATTGTACCCTTCACTTTTATATTATTTTCATGAATTGTGTTTCACCGAAAAGAGTACAATTTTCGATCAAATCAAAAGTCAGAAGATCCGCGCACTAAGGCTTATCTGGAATTTCTCGGTTACATTCTTGAATTTTTCAACAAAATAAATTTACTTTTCCAACGCAAAGAAACCAAAGTTCATGAGCTTCACTCACAATGTCTTCAATTTTCGAAATCAATCGCCAGACATTTTTTGAAGGAAGCTTTGCTGCCCTTTTTCATCGAAGGGAAAATCGATTTTTCTTCGCCAACGAATCAGAAGCCATTGGACGCGGTAGATTTGGGACCGAATTGTAATGATATAATCGAAGATTTGTCAAGGGATATGGAAAGTAATGGTTCAATCATCAAAGAGATTCGAGAAAATTGCTTATCCTTTTATGTTGAAGCCGTGAAAAAAAGTTTGGAAAGGCTGCACTACATTCGCGATCAATTTTTTATCGATTTGACTGTTTTCGGCGCAAAGCTTGCTATAATTGATGGAAGTAGAGACGTCACTTTTTGTAATGTTTGGGATGTTTCGGAAAAGTTTGGGGAATATGACAAAGCTGCTTTGAAAAGTGAATGAATATTGCTTTACCGTAAGTTCGTTTCCCAACCAGAATTAGACATGCTCTCTTTTGATAACATGTGGAAGACAGTTCTTTCTTGCAAAGATTCGAAAGGAAATAATGTTTTTCCACTTTTGAAATTGTTAGTTGGGTGCATTCGCTCCCTGCCGCATTCGAATGCGTCTGCAGAAAGGGCATTTTCTATGCTCCCAGACATCTCGACTAAAAAGCGAAATAGGTTTTCTAACGAATCGGTAAGTGCTTTAGCTGTAGTACAATCAGTAATGAAGCTGAGGGAAAGGTCTGCTGAAAACGCCACGTTTGAGGATCAGTTGTCGTTGATGTCGGCAAAGAATGTGTATCAACCGCCAGAGAAAAAAGCGAGTCTTTTGACTTTGCACCCGGACAGTAAATGAATGATGAATGCTTTGTTTGTCACAGAATTCTGTGTGTGCTTCCTTGTCTGTAACTAATTTCTTCATTGAAAAACCAGACTTTATATTAATTTATACATATGTTCCTCTTTTCCAGTGTTTTTTTCTTTCATAAGCAAGTAAATGTGAAGTAAACTCTGTTTCGCATTTTTTTTTACTTGATTTCAATGAGTTTTAAATTACACGAAATTCCTATGCAACAAATATCCCTTTTCTCGTAAATAAAAATAGCGTAACTAAGACGAATGTTCATATAACGGGCCATTTGAGAATTCTAGCTCATTAAAAGTATAAGCTATGCATTAAAAAATTCAGCTTGCAATTTAACAATGTCAATTTTTTTTTATTTTTTTTCCCATCTTATTTTATTCAAATTAAATGTAAAATAGGGACATTCATCTTGGATATGCCAAAACTTGTATATATATATATTTCATAAATGTTCTATCTATCTAGATTAAACATCGTCATATTTGCACTGTTGCATTTATAAAAAAGGTTCAATATTTGTTTCATAATCAATATGATTTCATGCGAAATAGCAGTAGATTATTGAAAAAAAAAAAAAAAAAAAAAAAATTGGAGAATTATTTTTCGTCTGTGTACCCAGATAGCACAGTGATACACGAATTTAACAAAATATAATCTGCATTATGATTGATTATAATAATGAATGATTTTTCAAAGAAGCGTTGGGAAAATCTTATTTTGTTGCATACATAGAAAATGTGCTTTGTGGTGTCGCCAATAGTACAGCACTGTATCCATAGTCGAGCCCTTTTTTTCAATGCTGTTTTGATGTCACAATTATGCACCAAACAGAAAAACACTTCTGTTGGTTACAAGAATACGCACTGAGAAATTAACTGGTGATTTCACTTTAACAGTCCTCAAACAAAATGCGTATAAGTGACTGAGTGTATGTTATCAATTCCGGATTGTCTATCCGACACACGATTTGACTTTTAATGTGCAAAACCATTTATAAGTCACACAATAAAATACCTACAATCCCATAACGCAAAGATGCATGAACGACTAATCATTCTTTATTATCGCAAACATAGGTGACCGAAGCGTGTGTCAAACATTTGCTATTTGCATGAGTATATGCTACTATGAACATCATAGTTCAATTTTTTTCCCATTGAGTCTTATTCATGAATCTAATGCATATATTGTATATATTGATAAAATTTGTTTGCGGAAAATAAGGCGTTTCCGTCTTGCGATAATCATTCAGTTAATGCGGCTTGAATACGTGCTTTATAAGTCAAATACAATATATAGAAAATTTTTGTGAGTGCATTTAATAATTTACGAGAATATGTTGACCAAGTTTGAAATCTAAAAATGTCAATTTTCGTTATAAGTACCTACTTTCTTTGGAGATAAAAATATTACGAACAAAAAAACTGAAGTGAGATTTAACATAATTACAACTGTGACATTAAAGTAAACAATTTTAAATAATGTTCCAGTTTTGAAGACATCAAGTTTTGAACACATTCCATTTTTGAACTCACTTCATTTTTTTATATCGTGTGAAACAAAGTTTGGCGTAGAACATGAAATTTTTAAGTTACTCAACTGATTTTTGGCGAAAACTTTTCCACCGGAACGTTTCTAGTAAATAGTGACTTGTTTTATTTTTTAATTATAGAATAAAACATATTTTGCATACAAAAATGCAGGGGCGCCAGAAGACCTGTTGCGTGTGTTGATTGCTCAACACGCGTAGAAATTCCCCATGCGGAATTCACCACGGGAAATTTCTCGCGCTTTTCTGTAAAATGCCCGAAAACACCATCCGAAAAATTGTGAAAGAGATAGTGACTACTACTAACTTATGACAAAACAAAGTAACCCAGTGAACCTGTGAGCTATTTTTTCAAGACTTTTAAAAAAATTTTTCACCTTTTTTAAAGCTAATGAGCTCGCAGACTACTCGCCGCGAGCTCATAGCGAGCTTTAAAGGAGGTGAAAAATTTTTTGGAAAGCGTTGTAAAAAAAAACTTTCCCTATGAGTTTGCAATGAGTTTTTTTTGGAAAAACGAGAAAATTTTCAAAAAAATCGCGGTAAGCTCACGGCGTACTCGCAGCGAGAGAGTTGCGAGCTCGCGGTTTCGCGGTTAGTTTGAAATAGGGAAGAAATTATGAACGCTCTGCGAGCTTACAGGTTCACTGGGAATTCCTAAGCTTGTACATGAAAATTCAAATGCAGAAAACCATGTTTTTTCAAATCCAATAGATATGTACAGAAAAGTATATTACGAAGTGTACGATCAAGTTCTCTAATTTCTCTGAAAATTAGGTTCGGAAGAGATTCAACTAAGTTTTTCGGGATCTTGAGGCGTTTGTACTAGGCGATGATACGCGAAGTGATAAAATTATCACGTTTTATGAAAATGATTTTCAAAAAGATATATTTCTCAGTAATATAACACATGTCTAGATTTGGCTCGCATCAAGGAAGTACAATTTAAGAATCTTGGGAAAAACGTAGTTTTTATGCAAGAAAATCCATGGTGTAAAAGCCTTGTCCCTGAAATGAGTCAATTCGTGAAGTTATTATTGACTATTCCCGCATCTTTTTCTTCAAATGAGAAAAGTTTTTTGACTCTAAAAGACTGAAATCATATTTGCGCTCTACTATTGGTCAAAAACGATTGAAAAATGTTGCAATTTTACATATTATTCATCACGAGCTAGCGGAAAAATAAGATTTGGAGCAAATTATGAATGAAGTCATTGTTAAAAACGCGAAAAGAAAAAACTTTTTCGCTTTGTCAAAAGATTCTCTCTGAATTTCTTCAAGTGAAAGTTTCATTCGAATCAAGTGAATACCCTGAAAATCAAACTCGAGTGAAAATTTCACTCAAATGGAGTGAAATTTCACTCGACTTGGATGATGCTCCACTCAAGAAAAATAAGTGGATTTTTTACTCACTTTTTTCGAGTTAAATCACACTCGAATACGAGTGGAATTTCACTCGAATAGAGTGAGATTTTCAGTCAAGAGTTTAATTTGCAAGATTTTCACTCGGAGCGATCTACAGAGTTGTTGCTCAATTAAAATGATCGTCAAAATTTAAATATTTATTAACAAACCGAAAAATAGCTGTTCATACGATTCTTGAACAGTTTCATAATAAATCATGACTTACTTTAAAATTTCGAATTTTGAATAGGCACCCTAACCCCTCTATCATACCTTGGGGTGAAAAACTCTTAATTCACCACCTGCTTTTGGAACGTTCCGGCGCTTCTGTAAAAATGTGATTGAATAAAAACGTAAACTTTGTTTTACTGCACGACCGAAAAAGTTATTTGAAAACCTGAAAATGTTTGAACATTTAAAAAAAAGTATAAAGTGTATATAAAATTTCGGATTTCATTTTTTTTAATGAAAAAAAAAAGAAGTTTGAGCAAAAAATATTCGTAATTGCATGATTTTACCTTAAAAAGGGTTCTAAACCCAATTTTTAATGTCTCATTCATCTTATAGAATTTAAACATAATTTTTATAGTGTAATACATAAAAAAATTTCCTCACGGTTTTGCAGTAAAAACAAAATCATTATTTACAAAAAAAGAAAAAAAAATGTTTGCCCTTTGCGTCGTCGAGTAGATTGATTCTCTGGTTGAGAATAGGAATCGGGAATGAAATGCTTGGCGACGACTATGAAAGAAAAAAGGAGCGGGGAAAGCGGGGAGAAGTGCGAACGGCGCGGACGTTGTCGCGACTCGTTGCACTCATCCCTCCTCACACGGACAGCTCGCCGTACGCATGTGGAAGTAGGTGTCTCGGTTTCAGATCCGAGCACACTGAGTGGAACATGAGGAACTACGGATTGTCATAGGGATGACATAGGGGGGAAAAATGACATTACACATGAAAATATTATGATTTTTAAGGATTTTACGATATGGGGCATTCCACCTCAAGTGTTCCCACCTCAAAAACGAAATATTTCCGATTTTGATGATATTTGGTAGAGTTGTTGTACTATCAGAGTACATTGATTGTGGAAAAGGAGGGGCGGATTTATGCACGGGTTGCAGTGATACAGGGGCTTGAATTTTCGCCCTTTATTTCGGACGTCGATTTTAATTAAATTCTCAGTCCAAAAAGCTGTTGCTAACGAAAAAACAACATGCACGTATCTTTAAGTATTTTTTCCGTACTTTCCAAAAAAAAAATATATAAACAATTTTTTATGAAATTTAATAACATTTTTTTTTATTTAAACTTTGTTAATAACATTTTTTCCACAAGAGCCTGTTGGGATTTTTTTCAAACTTACCTTATAATACGGTTCATTCCCTCCCCTACAAAAAAGTATATATAGTATTTTATGGGCAAAGTTGAATTTCTTCTTTTTTTGAGGCTCCAAACCCAACGCGTTTACCGCGCCCGATGCGCGACTCAGCCGTGGTACATTTTACTTGTTAGAAGAAGTTAAAATAACTATTGCTGAATTAATAATTATACGTACGAATAAATCGCATAAACTAATGAAAGACAATCTATGCTTTGTTAACAAAGGATTTTATTTCAATTTTTAAAAACATTTAGCTATTCAGTCACAGACGGGAGGACTCAAAGCGATAGTCGAAAAAAGTGTTCTCCAGAGGTATTTAAGGTTCATGATTGATAATGAAACCATTAATCAACATTCCATCCTATTCATGTTTTGTTTTGCTGATTTTCCACGCTTTCGAAATTCATAGAAAAGCGTGATTCAAGGCATCTTTTGAAAGATGACTGTAGATTTTTACATTTGTCAAACTTGGAATTTTCCTTATCTTGGGCAAATTCTCCGATTATTTGTTCGCCTGCAGATACATTTTTTAAAATGTGAAAATTTTAAACTCTGGTCAGTTTTCTTCGAGAATCTGTTCCGTTCACATCGCTTAGAAATTGCATCGCCATGAAAAAGTTTCCCGTAGATCGTTGTTGCAATCCGTTCGAAATTCACAAACATCATACGTACAGTAAAGGATTGAGAACAATATCTGATAATCTTCTAAAGAAGTTTGTTTTCTTATGTCATACTGCTAAAGTTTGTACGAGTTGCCGCAAGGAAATGGCCAATATTTCGGCTCTATCTCCACTATACGATGTGAATGAAGCGAATTATGTGAATACAGAGCAGGTACATTGAAAAACAATTTGAATTATAATTAATCTATTATAAAAAAATTAATACTTGATGTATGAAATATTAACTTAAACATATTGTTGATTATTGTAGAACATTTTGGAAGAAAACCACAATCAATTTGTTCTCCACAATGATGACGATATTGATAAGGAAATATTTGATGGTCCTCCACCTCCAAAGTTAAAAAAATTGGAAATGTCTTGCTCTAACGAGGAACATCAAGCGGCTGTAGAAGTTTTCAACCAACTCAAGGAAAAATTTAAAAGCAGCACGGATAATTCTGAACGGTTACTTATTCTCACGCTTGCACCACAGTCTTGGGGTCGTAGGAAAATTGCCGCCGAATTCGGAGCGTCTGAACGCCAAGCACGAAAATCAAAAGAATTGGTGAAAAAATTCGGTATTTTGACTTCACCGGATGTAAAAAAAGGTAAAACCTTATCTGATGACACTGCTAAGTTGGTTTTACAATTTTACGAAAATGATGACAATAGCCGTATCATGCCAGGTAGAAAAGATTACGTTTCTGTAAAAAATTCTGATGGTTCGTGAAAACAAGTTCAAAAAAGGTTGATTCTGGGAAATCTTTCTGAATTGTATCAAATTTTTAAGAGCGCTTACCCGGAAATCAAAATTAGTTTGTCAAAATTTTGTGAGTTGAGGCCAAAAAACTGTGTTCTTGCTGGTGCCAGTGGCACCCACACAGTATGTGTTTGTGTTTACCACGAAAATGTTCGCCTCATGTTTGAAGCTATGAATTTTAAAGATCTTTCTCTTGAAACTGAGTGTACTTTCGAAACTTATCACGACGCATTCAAAATTCTCAATTGTGAAAACAACACCAGAATGTCATCTTAATGAGTGTAAAAAATGCCCTGGCGTAGAAAAATTGAGAGACTTTGTGGGTTCACTTTGTGAAGATCAGGACTTCGAAAATTTACAATATCGAACTTGGCAAACTACTGATAGGAGTACTTTACGCACAGTTACATCGAATGTGGAAGAGTTTGTCGAAGAGTTTTGCGATCATCTGTACAAATTAAAACCTCATTCTTTTTTTGCCAAGCAGCAGTCAGATTTTTTCAAAGCGTGCAAACAAAACTTGCGATCTGGAGAGTTTCTAGTTACATGTGATTTTGCAGAGAACTATGCATTTGTTGCACAAAATGCTGCCCAATCATTCCATTGGAACAATGACCAAATTACCATTTTCACTATTGTTTTCTATTATAAACATGAAAATAATATTGAGCATGGTAGCGTCGGTATTCTATCGGACAATCTCAAACATGACACAGTCGCCGTTTATTCTTTTCAGAAATTGTTCATTTCGTACTTGAAAGAAAATTTTGAGGTTTCAAAAATTTTTTACTTTACTGATGGAGCGACGCAGCATTTTAAGAACAAGTTCAATTTCCAAAATCTTTTAAATCACAAAAAAGATTTTGGTATCTCTGCTGAATGGCATTTTCATGCGACTGCCCATGGCAAGGAGCCTTGTGACGGAATCGGGGGAAATTTGAAAAGACAAGCAATGCGTGCCAGCTTACAAGCATCCTCGAAAAATTCGATTTTGAATTGCAGTGCTTTCTATGCTTGGGCAAAAGAAAACTTCAAAGACACACTCATCATTTTCAGTTCAAAAGAAAGTCACGAAATCGTTGCTAATGAGCTAAAAAGTAGATTTCAACAATCGAAAACGATTCAGGGTACGCAAAAATTTCACTCCTTTGTGCCGATTTCACAAATCAGTATGGAAGTAAGACAATTTTCCTCTCAAGAAAAATGTATGGTTTTTCCCAAAGTTCGTGAAAATCGTAAGAAAGTGTAAGGCAGTATGACTTTTTTTTCGTTCTGTATGTTATTATATGTATGTGCATGATAAAAACTCACGAAAGAAAAAACATTTTTGTATTTATGTGGAATAGTGTTCTATGTATCAGTAATTGTAAATATACATTTTGTCAAGGATACCAGCATTTTGATTAAATTTTTATACTATATAACATTATATACTATAAACTGTATTTTTTTACTATAGTTTATAATATAGAACATTTTTACTACTATACACACACACTTATGCTAAAAATAATAAATCCGCGCGCCACAGTATAAGTAAAAGTAGTAGTAAAATACTATATATACTTTTTTGTAGGGGAGGGAATAAACCGTATTATAAGGTAAGTTTAAAAAAAATCCCAACAGGCTCTTGTTAAGAAAATGTTATTAACAAAGTTTAAATTAAAAAAAATGTTATTAAATTTCATGGAAAATTGTTTATATATTTTTTTTGGAAAGTACGGAAAAAATACATAAGGATACGTGTTCTTTGCTTTCCATTATCAAAAAATCTTCGGATTTACAATTTTAAATAAAAAATGTTTCGTTTTTGAGGTGGGAACACTTGAGGTGGAATGCCCCATATGTATACCTATGCAGAAATCGCATTAAAAAAAAGCGATATAAACTTACTTAATTAGTTTTTAATTCACAGGATGCAAAAAATTTATTTTTTTTTTTTAAATGAAATCAAACTCCTATGAAAAGTGATGAAAAGTTGGGTTCTGTCACTCGGTGTTTATATTTGTATTACTCAGTACAATAACTTACTTTCAAGATGGCAGAGGTAAATAAAATCGATAGTTATGTCTTTTGTATCCTACAGGGGCTGGTCAATCTCTCGAAAACGAGAAAATTGTCGGTAAAGTTAGGTGGGTTTCCTGTAAGAAAAATGATGACAAATTTTTTTATAAGGCCATTTTTGAGCGAATTTGCTGAAATACATAATAATTATTAATTAAATATTTAATATTAGGAATTTATGATTAATTAGGTTTTTAGTTGACATTGCTGTAAAATGCATGGTAAATTTGAAGGCAGTGCTTGTTCGCACCGTTCGTGTACTTCGTGTGATATCAGTTTTTGTGTTTTTTAACTGAGTTATTGTAAAAAGCAAGGTGTTTTGAGTTAGGTTTTTTTTTTAATTCGTTAAAACTGTTTGACGCGTTTGAAAAAAACCTAACCTAGAAAACCTTGCTTTTCGCAAAAACTCAGTAAAAATATCATCAGCTGATATTACACGAAGTACACAAAAAATACCCGAAGTCTGACTGTTTGTGTAACACTTAGAACACAAACCATGCGAATAAGCACTGCCAAATTTGAAGTATACTTATACCGGGTGTTTGTGTATGTTATACCATATTCTTTATATTGTATTCGATAATGAAATCGATCAATATTAGTATAATAAATAATGCATAATAATCACACCATATTTAATTATACATGGTGTCCTAAAGACGTGTCTAAGAAGCCTGAAATTTCAACAATGAATGAACTCTCTCACAAAATGGGGGTCGACTTCACGGACCAAACCTTATCTAAATTTTCTTCACTTTTTCCTCATAAATAAATTTACTACTTTTTCCAGCATAAAATCTGACAGTTATGATCAGCCCCGTGACTTTTTCGAGCTTCGCAAAACCAATAACTGGCAGAAAATCGTGGCGGCGCCACAAGTATTTTAGGTAGCGGTGTATGTATGTCAACACGCGATTTCTCGTAAGCACATATATATTGGGCTACCTCGAACATGAGTGGCGCCTGCAGGGTTGCCTGGCTTATTCGAGAATCCAAGTGCCTATCGAAAGCATAGGCAGTTGCACGGGGCTGATTCCGATAAGTAAAAACGTTAACCCGACTATCTCTTTAAATTTCGAGTTTTGTAAAAACTAGCACAGGACATTTCGACTTATAAAAATATGAAGAAATTCACAAAATTGAAAACAACAATTAAAATAAATTATAGAACATTGCAAAAACTTGATCATGTAATTAATAACTTTTTTCTTTCTAGGGGAAAATGAAAGAGCTGCTCGAAACCAAAAAATCTTCCCAGGATTCAGACGACAGCGACGAAGTCTCAAACTCAGAGCCTGTCCCAAAACACTCTGATGATTCTGAAGAAGAAGAAGAAGAAGAAGAGGAAGAAGACGAAAATGCTCTACACAAAAGAATACCGTGTAGTCACGAGGTTTCCATGACTCATGGCCGAAAAGCAGTGACAGCATTAGCGGTGGACCCATCAGGAGCACGATTAGCATCGGGGTCTGTTGACTATGAAGTATCCTTCTGGGACTTTGGTGGCATGGACTCCTCAATGCGGAGCTTCCGTACACTGCAACCATGCGAAAACCATCCCATCAAAAACATCCAGTACTCCAACACCGGCGATGCAGTCCTTGTTATCTCTGGAGCGGCCCAAGCCAAGGTATTGGACAGGGATGGGTTTGAAAAATGTGAAACAGTCAAGGGTGATCAGTATATTAACGATATGGCCCAAACAAAAGGCCATGTGGCGGCGTTGAATTGTGGCTGCTGGCACCCTCAAGTGAAGGAGGAGTACTTGACTTGCTCACAGGACGGCACTTGTCGAATATGGAAATTGCGCCAACCAAAACAACACGAGTCAGTTATCAAGTGCCGTGCTCAGAATGGTATCAAGACTGTCCCAAGCGTTTGTACTTACAACCGTGATGGAAACATGATAGCATGCGGTTGCGTTGATGGCTCAATACAGATGTGGGACAAGCGACGGAATTTTGTCAACCCTTCCATGGTTCACCGCACCGCGCACGGAAAAGGAACGGAAGTTTCGAGCCTTTGCTTCGCATACCTAGGGAATATGCTTGCATCCAGAAGCTGCGACAATACCCTTAAGCTCTGGGACGTGCGTTCTTTTAAGGTTCCCCTCCATACGGCTTCGGGGATCTTCACACGCTACGACAATACTGATTGCGCGTTCAGCCCCGATGATTCCATCATCATAACAGGGGAGTCTTTGGCGAAAGGTCAGAGCGTAGGTAGGGTGCTTTGCTATGACACCAAGACCTTCAAGATTGTCAGCGAGATTCCTGTGACCGAGTCCCATGTCATCAAGACGATTTGGCACCCAAAGCTCAACCAGATTTTCGTAGGTTGTGGAAACGGAATTGTCAAGGCATACTATGATCCGAAGAAGAGCAGCAGGGGCGCCAAGCTGTGCGTGGTCAAGGTCAAGCGGAAGCAGAAGCATATTGAGATGTCTTCAGCGCAGCAAATCATCACACCGCATGCACTGCCACTGTTTAGGCAGGACCGGCCCAAGTCCCTCAGAAAGCAAATGGAGAAGGACAGGCTGGACCCCCTCAAGTCGAGGAGGCCAGACTTGCCCATCACTTCAGGGCAAGGAGGAAGAGTTGCTTCTTCAGGTGGGACCCTGAGCTCATATGTCATCAGAAACCTTGGACTGAGCAAAAGGGTCGAAGACGACCAAGACCCAAGGGAGGCGATTCTGAAATACGCCAAAGAGGCTGAAGAGAATCCATATTGGATAACTCCAGCGTACAAAAAAACGCAGCCAAACAATATTTTGCAAGAGCCAGAGCCACCTAGCAAAAAGCCGAAGGTCGATTGAATTTTTCTTGATAATTTTGATAAAAAAAAAAAAAAATCAAACATTTCATATTCATTAATGTTTCTAATACTATAATTTCAATATCGATACATTTATTTTTTGGAACTTGCGAAAATTTCTCATTAATAATTTTGAAATTTGAAAGATAAAATTATGAACTACAACTGGTCAATAAAGTTCAACATCAAAAGTATAGTTTTCGATATGAATGAATCGAACATCTGGAATTTTTGACTATATTGAAAATCTGTACAATCTCCAAGTTTGAATGTGAAAAAATTATTCCCACTGAAAAATTTCGACACTTGACAGCAGAAAATAAAAAATGCTGATAAGAATTGAAATTTGGGAATTACAGCTATAAATTTCAGGAAAAAAAATGATAAGGTACAGTTTCTGAGTTAAAACTGAAAAACTTGTAATAATTGTCAAAACTCAATTTGAAATCAAGACAATTGTTTTAACAATTATCAATTCAAAATTCTTTACTCAGATACATTTGAAATTTACCACCATTGAAAATTAAAAATCAGGTTTGAGTTCAAGAAAATGCGAATTCTATACATTTGCGAATTGATGATTTTCAAATATTAAACAGCCCAATTTATTGGTTTACCTGTTTAAATTCTTGGGAATACCCAATTTAGAATCATTTATCTACCTAGTATCTGGAACATTTATTTTTTTATATTCAAATGTCAAATGGTCAGACTTTCAATACCCAAAAATGTCAAATTCAAAATGTGCTAGTATTCTATTTATAAATCCCGAGTTGTAAATTTCGTTGTAAATTGAGAATTTACAACAAAAAGTTGTAAATTGAAAATAAACTACTTTTTTTATGCAAATCTGGACATATCCAATTCAAATTTCATTTCCAAAATCAAAATTATCCAACAAAAACGTTGAAATTCAAATGTGAAGTTCCTAATACTCCATTTTGAAAATAAAGTAGCGAAATTACTGTAAAAGTCTTACAATTTTGTACTTTTATGCTCATTTGCGCTAGCATGTAATTTAAAAAAATATTATATTCTCCGAGCTACAAATTTAAGATCTGTAATCATTTCATTATTGAAAACTTCGATATTGTCATTGTAATTCAAAAATTTGTATTTTTTCTTTAATTAAAAAACTTGATTTCTGAATAAGATTATTATTTTTGATGATACGCATGACTCTTTTTATATTGTTATCAAAAATTGGGTATAGATTTCATTTACATCTAAGAATTGGTATATTGTTTCGCTAAGTTTGTATAAATCGACATGTACATAGAATTGTAATATAAGAATAAAATAAACATATAGTTCAAAATGGATGTTTCTTCATTCAATGAATATACTCAAATTTCAAAGTGTGATATCCGTTTATTTTCCGGAACTCAAGTGTTGCATATTGCATGTACGTTTTCCTGTATCATATTACTACATTCACTTTTTATGAATCATACCAAATAAATACATCAAATATACAACAGCTTCGATTACTTCAATTATTTACAATAATCTACAACGGAAAAAATTTATCGTTAACTCATATATCCCCTAGCAACGGCGGTCCGAGACGGTTTCGAGACAGTTCCGAGAGCAGCGCTCTCGTTGGCTCTCGGAACTGTCTCGATCCATTTCGGAAATGCCTCGATGGCTCTCGGTCACTCTCGGGATTTCGAGCAATATTTTCTTATGCATCTTAAACTTACAAACTTATATTTTTTTTATCAAAGTTTACGTTCATTATGATTTGCTTGGACTATAAATTGGTTTAAATCGTAATTTTCTCTTCAATAATTAATATTAAATAATATTACATTCGACAATAATGTATCCGATAGTATCCGATGTCAGTCAGATTATACCGATATTGATTTGACACCTACCTCCGTGGAGAAAGTTTTTTTAATCAAATAGATTTTAAATGCAAAATACTTTCAATCGAATGGTCAAAAATTATTTGATTGAATATATTCGAGTACTTTAAAAGAGTGAAATACTAAAATACATTTACTTCAGAACTCCCAAAGTATCAAAATAATGTTACTTCGTTATTTCCAAAGTATCTTTCGATACTTATATTTGAAGTAATCATGAGGCATGATTACTTTAAGTTTCCAATTGGATACTTGAATTACGCTGCCTATGTTATACTGTTTGTTTAAATAATCGCCCATTGTTTAAACAATTTAGAGCGAGCGAAAAAAATTCACATGGATTGTTTAGTAGAATCATACGTCACAGGGACTTTTGTTCATAAGATTTTTTGAATTTTTTTAACAACTTTTAAAATTATTTTTTCATCAATGAAACTCTTAATGATATTTCACCAAACTGCTATGTTCCTGCAATTTATCACCATTTTCGATTTTATTTACATATTGCAAATGTTTTACGTAATGCTTTACGTGTACATCGTTTTTCATTTGTGTTCAAAGAATCACCGAATTTTTACACAATTTTCAATAAAAAGAATTTCTATGGATTTTTAATTTTCATCAAACGTCATGAGCACTTCATATAATACAAGTGATCTGAAATCCTTTTTAATGGGACAAAAAAAATTCTTCAAACATTAAAAAAAAAATTTATATTTGGAAACCAGTAATAAATTCAAACCAGGGATTTTGTATTAATAAACAGGAAGCATTTTTATAAGAGCAAGATTTTTTTTTTTCTAATTACTTGGAACATTTTTATTATTAACGAGACTTGAGGTGCTTTTTACTGCAAACTGCAATTGTAAAATTCGAGCTTAAAAGTAGAGTACTCAATTTATGACGTGTCGAGCTTATACATTTCAATAAGAGTACAAAAATTTTACCTCCTTTCGTAGGTAATGTTAATGAAGAATTCGTAATATTCAAAAACTTGTCTCGAAATTGATTGATATTTATATAAGTCGTTCCACCTGGCTAATTTGTCGGAAAACCTACCCGGAACGAATGAAAAATGGGATATATGAGTGGTTTGAAATTCAAAAGGAGTCCCTATACCTGCCTATACCATAGATCTTAGGATCTATAGCCTATACCCTAGAGAATAGTGAATAAAGATTATCGACTTTCTGGGAAGTCACGTCGTTTATTCCTGAAATATCTTTCAAAAGAAAAATGTTCGAAGTGTAGTGTAGATAAGCTAATTATTTTGGACATAATAATATAGATTTTGAAAATGAAAAGCTTTTTCTTTCTAAAACGTTGAGTGAAACAGTTGCAATATGCAGAACAAAGGACATTTGGTGAGAAATTACAGGGTCATTGCAGTTTGCCGTAAAAAGCGACTTAAATCTTAGGTCTCGTTAATAAAAAAAATGTTCTAAGTAATTTGAAAAAAAAAAAAAAAAAAAAAAAATCTTGCTCTTGTAAAAATGCTTCCTGTCTATTAATACAAAATTCCTCGTTTGAATTTATTACTGGTTTTAAAATAAAATTGTTTTTTTAAATTGTTTAAACAATTTTTTTATCGTATTGAAAAGAATTTTAGAACGCTTTACTTATATGAAGTGCTCATTACGTTTGATGAAAATGAAAAAGTCATAGAAATTTTTTTCACGCTCGCACAACAGAAATCCTTTATTCTTGTGTTTACTTCTGTTCCGTGAAAAACGAATTCTCTGCCATCGCCTTTCGCTGCTATTTCTATGCCGCTCCAGGGTCGAGCGACATAGAACTCGTTTTTTCATGACACAGCAGTAAACAAAAGACTAAATGATTCATGTGCTGCGAGCGTGAAAAATATCTCTCGTGTCAAGGAGTATCAAAACTCGCGTTTTACTCGTGCGATTTGCTCACTCGCTACGCTCGCTCGCAAAACTTCGCACTCGTAAAAACACTCGTTTCTGCTCCTTGATACGAAATATACTATTTCACTACAAATCGTTTAAACATTCGGTGATTGTTTAAATAAATATAAAAATACGATCGATTCGATCAACCCGACGAATCCGACAGTCATCGACAGCGGTGTGTACATCTAATAGCGAACAAGTAGCGACAATTCACTCCGAGAGCGTCCGAGACAGTTCCGAGAATAAGCTCTCGGACCGCCGTTGCTAGGGTCACTTTCTCTACTCGAGGAGAAGTCTTCCCCGAAGGAAAGAAAAAAACTTTGAAACGCACAGTGTCTTTTTTTCTCAGCTACAAGCAAAAACCCACGCAATATTTTACACCGCCGTGATAAAAAATTTCCAGTCCTACACAGAGTTGATGTTAAAGACATCGTTTAAATCTGGCCTACCGCCGAGCCGCCTATGCTTTATAAAAAAATCATACCCGCATCCTTCAATAAGAACATTATTTACGAGGACACACTCGAATCTCTCAATAAGCAGGATTGGTAATTTTCTGGAGTTGAGCATGTATATTCTTACAAAGAAAAACCTGCTGAAGATTTCATATTAAGTTGATAACAAGTCACGGAGATGCCAAAAAAAAAAAAATGAAAATGCTATCAAGGGTAATAACATCATCGTAACATTTTAATAATTTTTAGTTACATTGTCATCTGACAACCAGGAGGAGCACAAATTAAAAACCATCAGTTACCCACTAAGAGAAACGCCTTGTCCGTGAGCCAACGTGATTGGATGAAGTTTGCTCACTGACAATGCGTTTGTCTGTGTGTGTGTAACTGATGGTTTCTGATATGTGATCCCTGGAACTAGAGACCTTTAAAAAAGAGAAACTGGCAATATGGCTACAATATGGTCGACAATGGGTGTCAGTCAGCAGCAGCCATCAGCTAGTTCAGCTGTCAATACAAAACACGAAAGGTAAACAGAATATTTACGACTTGTATTACCTAGCTCAAAGCTCTCTCATTGGAGCAGCCATATTGTAGTCCTACATTGACTGGACTAATAAGAAGGTGGGACGTTCATTGCCAGTCCTCAACACCCACACAACTTCCCCGATTAAGGATTGGTGGATATTGAAGGGCAAGCCTCTAACACTATAGGTTAATTTTTTGTCATCTTGACTGAGTATGAGTTTCAGCGCCACCTAGTGCCATAACCATTTTCTTAATCATGCTGGAAACTTCTTTATCTACTTTTTACTACTTCAACCAAAATCGCTTAGATCAAATTTCCTCTAATGCGATGACACTTGTTGATTACTATTCTTCAGGTGTCAACAAACATTCACAAATATTAACTTCGGTGCTTTTAATTCAGTAATTTTGTTTAATTCCGTTTGTTTTTGTTTGTTTATTGTTTACTTTAAACAGCTGCAGACTGCTTATTGGCTTATTGGAGTTCGAAGATGTCGCTAGAATGAAATAAAAATTTTCTTTACCGACGTGTTTCCGTGTGTTATACATACATGTATGCCTAAGTGTATAAATGTCAAACTGTAATACCGACAAAAGGAGCTGGTCAATGGATAGTGTTAATTTTTAGTGGAACATATTTTCAACATGGGAGTGCAGCTCTGATCCTTGAATACAGTTATGAAATAAGTGGTCGGATCACAATGTTATTATAATGTTATTGCGATGTTATTACACGTATACTATACTCATACCAAATCAGATTTATAGTTGAAATACTTTTATTGAGAGAGTTCAGTGTAGAAAAAATTACATCTAAAGAGATCATTCATGAGCGGTTCATATACACATTAGAATATTGTTTTCTTTGCAATAAGAAATGAAATAAGAATAATAATACAATATAATAGGTGTTTCGGTTAATAATGTCGATTATGCTAAGAAATGGCGTTACTCATAAATTTTTTTCCATAGACTAGTGATATTTGTAGTGTTTTTGAGTGTGAACATATGCCATTTAAAGCTAGTTTGTTTTAAATTGTCACTGTCCAAAACAAGTAGTTTTCCATCGCTTCGAAAATGTCGAATTTCGTACCGGAAAAAGACGTTTTGCGGGGAAGTTTAATAATCTTCTTCCATTAAAAAAACAGCGGCTGCTGAAAGTTATCGATTGTTAGTTGAAGCTTATGGCGAACATGCCCTAACCCAAAAAACGTGTGAACGATGGTTTCAATGCTTTAAAAGTGGTGATTTTGATATAAAAGACAAGGAGCCCTCTGGACAACCTAAAAAATTTGAAGATCCAGATTTGCTAGCATTATTAGATGAAGACTCAACTCAAACTTTTTAAAAGACAGCGAAAGCATTGAATGTTGCCTAATCGACTATTTCTGAACGTCTACACGCATTGGGAAAGATCCAGAAGGAAGAAAAATGGGTGCCGTATGAATTAAAGGAAAGAGACATTGAAAGGCGAAAAACTACTTGTGAAATTTTGCTTGCTAGACAAAAAAGGAAAGGTTTTTTGCATCCAGTTGTGACAGGTGATGAAAAGTGGATTTATTTTGAAAACCCGAAGCGCAGAAAATCATGGACAGACCCAGGTCAACCTTCAACATCCCAACCAGTGTGCAACATACATGGAAAGAAGGCTTTGCTGTGTGTTTGGTGGGATAGTAGGGGAGCTGTGTATTATGAACTGTTGAAACCTGGTGAAACTATTACTGGCGAAAGATACCGAAAACAATTAATAAAATTAAACCAAGCATTCAAGGAAAAACGACCAGAATATGCCCAAAGACACGATAAAGTCATTTTTCAACATGACAATGCTCGGCCCCATGTTGCGAAATGTGTTAAAAACTACCTGAAAAACATTAAATGGGACGTCCTACCCCACCCGCCATATTCACCGGACTTGGCCCCTTCGGACTACCACTTATTCCGATCAATGCAGCACGGACTTTCAGAACGAAAATTTCATTCTTACTAAGAAGTGAAAATTTGGCTTTATGAATGGTTGGCCTCCAAAAACGAACAGTTCTTTTGGCACGGAATCCATTCTTTGACAGAAAGATCGGAATAGGTCATATTTAACGATGGACAATACTTTGATTACTAAGGTATTCAATTTTGATATGAAAATAAATGTTTCAATTTGCCGGAAAAAGTCGACATTATTAACCGAAACACCTATTACATAATTGTAATAAAAACGGTTTTTAACAAAAAAAAAAAAAAAAAAAAACGCAAAGCATTCCGAAAAACACGGATTTAACCACCAAAGCCAATATTTTTTCTCAATTCTCGTTTGATACCTGATGATTACTAACATTCCATATTAATGTCATTCGCGCATCTAACAAATAACAAAAAAGGTAAATTTTGTAACAAAAATATGTATCGAATTTTTGTCTCCACAGTATAAAAAGCCTTATCAATAAATAAATAAAAAAAATTAAAAAAAAAAAAAAAAAAAAAAAAAAAAAACCAAATCCAAAAAAGTGCAAGAAAATGGCTTTTTCTCCCTACCTGCATGAGTTTACGATTATATGTCGCTCTACATTATTTATTTAACTTAGCTAAATTTTTATCTACCTCGGGCTAATTATGTAACATTGGCGCGGAGGGAGGGGATTTTTTCCCCAGAAAACGACATTCGACACTCGAGAAAAAATCTTAGAAATTTTTTAAGGCAATAAAAATAATAATAAAAATTTTTTCGAATTTTACTTCATAGCTAAAGGATTTTCACATCCAGGAATGTTACGAGTAGAACACAGGAAAAGTTCTTATTGAAATGTTAAGTTTAAAAAAGGAGTCTTTTTATGAATTAAATTTTATGCAAAGATTTTAACAATCATCATCAACAACAATAAAAAATCACCATACATACGATAATATTGGTAAAAAACACAGGAAACATTAATAAAAAAAAAATTCGAAACGATCTAATTCCGGCACTAATCACAAAAAATAAAAATTTGTTTAAACTGTAAAAAACAGAATCCATTACATAAAAACAAGACCATTTAAAAATGCAATGCATTAATTATGAAAAAAATAATTTTCCATGCTAAATTATTTTTTCCCGAGTGTTACCGGTTCCAATTTTTTTTTTTTAATTAAGGCTGATTTGTGGTGAAAGGAGTAACGCCATTGTTCGCCATATTGTCCATAACGCCACTTATGTACGCGGCGACATCTATGTTTGCTTCTTCAGATTTTCGTATGAACGGGTGTTCCAACAGTTTATTGTACTTTGGGCGTTGAGTTTCTTCCTTTAACAAGCTGAAATAATGATAAGAAACGACATGAGCAACAACTTTCACATTAAATTACATTTGACATTGAATTTTTTGTACTCCCCCCCCCCCCCCATTTATATATTCAATAATCTTTTTCAAGTCTTCCATCAAATGTTTTGATATAAATATATGGCAAGCAATTATACAGTCCCATGTTTTATATAAGTAATTTTTCTCTTTTTATATAAGTATTCGATGTTATTTTTTTATTTGTTATTTTCTCGTTTTATATAAGTATTCGATGTTATTAAGTATTAATCTTAGCGCAAACCAACGAAATGTGCAGAGGTAAGTGTGAAATGTCCGTCCGTCAATTCTCCTGCGTAATGGTGATAATAATTACCAGGTGTTGACGAAATTCACAAAATCCATTGTAAAATGATTGCCATTTTCATTTGGCGAAAGCCTTGGGGGGTCACCCTGAACGACCTGGTACAACTGCTCGAAAACGGAATTCCATTTGGGATATGGAAAATAGCCCGTCGCGACCTCCATAAGAGTTATTCCCAAGGACCAAATATCGCTTCTTACGTCGTAGCCTCGAGCTCTTTGGGGATCTATCCTTTCGGGCTGTAATTGAAAAATTATGAAAAAAAAAGGTAAGATTGAAACTTCCTATTTTAAATATCTCTCAATACATGTTTTACGTATATTTTATAACAAAAATAAAATATAACGAATACAGTCGAAGAATAAAACGATAAAATTACCGCCATGTAAGGTCTACAGCCAGCGTCTCGAGTCCTCGCTATGGAATCCACCAACTGCCCGGAAATTCCGAAATCACACAATTTTATGTTTCCCCGTCGGTCAAGCAAAATATTGCTAGGTTTCACGTCCCTATGAATGATTCTCAACTTTTCCTTCAAATAATTCAATGCCTTCACAGTTGCCACCGTAATTTTGCCCAAAATGGTCTCGGGTATTCGCTCATTTAGTTTCTCGTAAATAAATTTATAAAATTTATCAAGAGACGTGTCCATGAGTTCCATGCAAATCCAACAGTCACCCTGAAAAATGAAAAATTCCTTAATCTCTCTGCAAAATCATGATGTGAATTAAAAAAATTAAATTATAATCAAACATTTTTCATGACATTTTTAAAGATCATACGAATTTTTATTTAATTTAAAATAGAAAAAATATCAGTATTATCTCTAAAAAATCTTAGTTTTACAACAGGGATGAAAAAATTTAAGGTTGAAAATTGCAGACAAAAAAATTTCTCAAATTAATAGAGTAAACTAAATTTTATCTAAAAATATTATATTCACATGTATTTGTCATAATATATAATGAATATTCAATTTTTTTCAATTTGTTACTACGAACAAAAATATTTTGTTCACCTCTTTGAAAAGGGCGCCATAAAATTGTACAATACAAGGACACTCATTCGATTTCATGACGACCTCCAAATCCATTAATAATTGTTTTTGCTCCCTTTCGTCGACCGTAGAACGAATTCTCTGCAAATAATTTGATTTTCGACAAAGGTATTTATAAATTCGAATTGAAATAAACTCATTTTATACTAATTAATTTTACGATCAGTCATAAAACTTCACTTTATTCAGTTTAATTTCAATACATTCGGCTTCAATTGAATGAAATTATAATTTGAAAAATAATTCAAATAATCGAAATCAATTATCATTAATTATCATCAAATGTAAACTGCAAGTGAAAGGAAAAAGACACACATAAATAAATAATATCAATTTGAGGAATATTACCTTCACAGCCATAACGGTATTGCTTATCCTATGAATCATTTTATTTACAGTACCAAAACCTCCCCTTCCAATTTCCCCTAAGTCTTGGAGATCTTCGCTTGTGAAATCGTAAATTTTATCATGCGCCAGTTGCAATTTCCCAGTGCTTTGCATTGACTGGCACATCCGCAGTTTTTCCCTGCAAAAAATACTATTTCCATACAAGAAATTAAAATAATAAATCCAGAAACACGAACACGAAATTTCAGAAAAAGTTCAGAATTTATGAAAATCATTAAAAATGTGTGTAATGCAAGAAATCACTAACATTTTAGTTCTAGCACTTAAAAGGAATTGAAGTTGGTCACACAGTCTTGCGTGGCCAACGTCACTCAGCTCCGCCATTTTGTTGGTACATTTGGCAACATTGCTACTGTTTATTTATATCTCGCTCAGCGCATAATGCTTCTTAAGGATTCCCGGTCAAAAATCCGAATCTGATTTTCCGATCGTCCATTTTTCCGATTGTCAAAATTTTCGACCGCCGATTTTCCGAAAGTACAACTTCCGCCGTTGAAAAAATCTTCTATTTTATGCATATGGTACATTTTTTTTTAGAACGTCATGTTAGCAGCGACTGATCTTAAATACTGCAACACTTTACCTCTATCATGTATTCCTGATAATTTTCCGCGATTCGACACGGCCGTTATGGAGATCAACCCATTTTTTACAATGATAAAAAATGAACCCGTTGAGGAGGAGTTTATTGCCAGCAAATTCTACAATCAGATTACTTTTTACGTTAACATTTTGACGAAAATTTGGAAAATTGACGTATGCAAAACGATTGGAATTTGAATTTGGCGAAAAATTGAAGTGTCATGTAATTAATAAGATTTGAATTTGGCGTAAGACTGAAGTTCCATGTAACTCGAATTTAATAAAACAATTCGAATATAATAAAATAAAAGTAATTTTTTGGAAATATATAAATAAGATAATAAGAGTAATTTGTAAATAATACATTCAGAAGTATAAAAATGATAATCGAAAATTTTATAGATGGGAAAAATTTGGTAAAATCGGAAAAATTATACTTTCGGAATTTTGGTTATTCGGAAAAATCTAATTCGGAGAAATAGAATCCGAGAAAGAGACGGAAACCCTTATTTAGATTTGTTTGACATTTTTTAACATACGAAGCCACAGCCGCAGTAGTCACAGCTAGTGTTTTTTGTGATTCGATTAAAATTTTGAAATAATATAAATACGTCGGAAAGATTGTCATTGCGTCTTAAAAAATGCGGCGTTGCCAAACGTACCGCCTTAGTTGCATGGTTTGTGGAAAAGTGTTTTTTTTTTTTTTTTTTTTTTTTTGTATATTACATTTAAAATGAAAGTAATTTTCAGAAATTTTTTTAGAATTAAACATAGAAAAGTGTTTGAAATATGAGTGGAAATGCACGATTCCCCATATATGTACATGTTAATTTTAAAAAATTGTGTCTCAAAAATCTGTGCGGTAAGCAATTGTGAAATTTTTACCATAGATTAGGTGCAATATCGAGATGAAACTCTCGGAATTTTAAGAAAATTTATAAAAAATTTCTTTAGTGCTAGTACCAACTTAAAAAAATTGCATTTTCCGAACCAAATTTACTTATTGCTATATTTTGGAGTTTTTTTTTTACAAACCTTGCTTTTTCAGGGCGGATTTCTGGTTGTTGCGTCACTGGGCGTTGTTTCAAAGGTAACTTGGGCAAAGGTAAAGGCAAATTTGGACGTGATGTTCTGGATCAAATGAAATTAGAAGTTTTTTAAGTGCAAATTCATACATTTATCACGAATTTTATGAATTACATCATTTATAATATTACTATTTATATATTACATTTACATAAATTTTTATTATATATATCTCTATAATATAAAAAAACTTGACACCCCCTCTAACCCCGCCACCGTGTCAGTCAACTCGAATCAACTCGAATGAACTTGGATAAACTCGAGTAAACTCATATAAATTGACCCCCCGCTGCCGCGTCAGTCGATCCTTCTCTCCTCCTCCCCCATCATTCCTCCTCCTATCCCATCCCTCCTTCTCCTCCCATCCTTCCTCCTCCTCTCCCTCCTACCCTTCACATCCATCTTCTTCCCTCCTACCCTTCACATCCATCTTCTTCCCTCCACTCTCCTTCTCTTATACTCCTTTTTCTTCTGCCCTCCCCTTCCCCGAGCCTGCCACTTGCTATAGCAACCGTTGCTATTGCCGCCCCCGCCATTTATCATGCTGCTCCCGCTGTTTATTTAAATTCTACTCCCTCCCCTCCTTTTCTATCTTTCTCCTTCCCTCTTCCCTTCTTTCTCTTTAACATCCTTCCCCTTCTCTCCCCTCCCCTCTAAGATCCATCCATTTTGCCATGGGAACCGTTCCTTTGGCAAGTGGCAGCCTCAGGGAAGGGGAGGGGAGGGGGAGAAGAAAAAGGAGGATGCGAGAAGTAGAGGGGAGGGAAAAAGACGGATGTGAAGGAATGAGGGAGGGAGGAATGGGATGGGAAGGAGGGAAGGGATAGGAATGCGGAGAGGGGCGGGAGGGTAGGGGAAGTAGGGGTTGGAAGAGGCGAATGAGAGGAATGAGGGGGAAGGAGTAGAGGGGAGGAGGGGAGGGGAATTATGGCATGGGAAGGAGGGGAGGAGGATCGACTGACACGATTTGGCTAATACTTGCCAAAAATTTAGCCTATGTTATATTTTATGACTAATTTATATCTATTTATTATACTCAGAAATAATCGATAAATGTTGTTACTTCATCAAGAAAATTTTTGTTAAATAAAAACAACCTAAAACTAATACCAAATGAGGGTTGGCGCGGGAAGCGTGCAGGGGGCAAATCCCCCTAGTATATATATATATAGCTTAGCTAATAAAATACAAAAGGTATTTTTTGATTGAACAAACATTTTAAGAGAGAGAATTTTAAAATTAAAAATTCTTCGTATCTCAATAATAGTTCATCAAAAATACAGTGAATCTAGTTTTTCAATAAAGTTTTATGGTTCATTTAGTATTGAAGCGTATTGAATATAAAAAATTCCTCATTGAGTATTTTAACAATCTAAATTAATGAATAGTTCATTGTTTATGGATTACTGAAAGTTGCAATAACGCATTTTTTACAGTAGCCACCCTGATTATTCATAATTATAACGTTACTTATTTTTTTTTATACTTACACTAAGGAGGGACATGGCGGCACTGAAGTCGGATTCGAAAAATTCGAACTCATCGAATTTGAAAATGCTAAATTATCGCTTCGGAAATTTAGCTTCAATTGCCTCCGCTTCTCCAGAGCTGTATAACATACAGAGAACAATTCATGTCATGATTTATTATTGTATGTTTTAGCGATAATGACTTATTTAAAAATTTATAATGGCAAAGAAGAATAAAAAAAAATAAGGAGAATAGTAATTAAAAAATTAAAAAATCAAAAAGTAATAAAAATAAATATATCCTCAATTGGCAACCTAATGACTTTTACAATTTTTTTAAAATTTTACTCAGATACAAATAAGGGCTCAATTTGTATTTGTGGTTTTCCAATTGAAAGATCATATTTTTTGTCATATAGGATAGCTCTTTTTTATATAAATTAAAATGTTCAAAATTTATACTCTGCACATACTTTTTGATTTTATAATTGATTATCCAATAATTTTTATTTTACCAATATTTGTACTGAAAAAATACTGACAACTGAATGTAAGTTTACATAGAATCGAAGTAAAAATGTTAAGTTATAGTTGAAAATTTTGAAACTTTTGGAAAATGGAAATTACGCAATACTCTTTTTTTTCTTAATTCATCTTCATTTGTGCAATTTTTTCCAAATTCGATTATTATTTCTTTGATTGATTTTTTTTTATAATCTCACTCAAAATCCTATTAATTTGTTCCGGATTTCAATTTCTGAAATTCTGTTCTCACCTGCCATGTCGTTTTGCACATCATTGCTGGAGCGAAAATCCAAGCGTGGAAACGAAAATGTTCTTCCAGAACCTAAAATAGAGAATAAAAAATACAAATTTATACTTCAGGATAATACAATTTCTGCAAAGCAAGTTAAGAAAAAAATATGTCATCATAAAAGAAACGAAAGTTTTAGAAAGTTGAATTTTTCGAACTAAGGAAAAAGATAAAATTTTCTCATTTTTAGGAGAATGATGAACATGTAAACAAAAAGTATTTCAGATTGTACAGTCTTGTATTTGTGACTTGATATTTAAAAAATTTAATAATAAAGGATAATAAAAAAAAACTGTTTGAAATACAAAAAAATAAATTCATAATCTAAATAAGTAATATATTAATTTTGAATGATTTGTATCCAACAAAAATCATGTTACTGCATTCAATTCAATTAAAATATTTTTTACAACTTGTTACTTTTTTGGTGTAGCATCATTTATTATCTAGGAATATCATATCAAATATTAAAATTGCCATGTTTCATCGAATAAAATGAATTTAATCACTTAAATAACATGATCAATATAAACTTAAAAGTTTTCATTAATTACAGAAAACAAACAATTAAATAAAAGTATTTCAGACTGTAAAGTCTTGTATTTGTGACATAATAATAAAAATAGTATGTATAAAAAAAAAAAAAAAAATGAAAAAACTGTTACAAATACAGAATAATGAATTTATAATCTAAATCCATGATTTTGAATAATAAATAAGAGAAATGATGTTACAGCATTTAGTTAAATTAAAACTTTTTTTATAATTCATCACTTTTTTGGCTTAGTATCAATCATTTATGAAGAATGCCAAGAAGATATTGTAATTATCAGGTTTTTAAAAGTTATCAATTTTAAAGAACATATATATACACGATAGTTACTACATCGAAGTTAATATTTAAAATTTCAATGATTTACATATAAAAATAAAGATTTGGAACAAAAAGTATTTCAGATAGTTATGTTTTTTATTACTTGGTATCATATGAAAAATATCAAGTATCAAAAAATATTAACCTAACAATTATTTGAAGTATAAAATAATGAATGCAAAATAAAATGTATCTTATCATATTATTTTACTGAATTTAGTCAAGTTTTCTAAATTTTTATAATTCATCTTATTTTTGGGTTTTGTTCTATCGTGTTAGACAATAATGAAAGATAATACGTACACAACAATAAGATGATTCACAAAATATTCAAAATTTTAATAATTTACACAGAATAATAAACCTTTAAAAAGAAAGTATTTTTTATTGCAAAATCTTGTACTTGTAACATGATATTAAAAATATTAAATACTGAAAAATGATAGTGAAAAAACTCTTATTATTATAAATATAGAATAATGAATTTATAACCTAAATGAAAAATATTAAATAATAAATGTGTGATATGGTTCTGCATTTAATTCAATAACAATATTTTTAAAAAATAATCATTTTCGAAAATCATCAATTCCTCATGAAATTTCAAGACACTCTTTCCTTTGCAATTTTAAACATTTATTCATAATTTAATTTTATCTACTAATTTTTGGAGAGGCAGGGCTTTTTATAAAAGAGACTCCTCCTCTCTCTTTAGCTTACTCTCATGGGAATACTGGGATCACTGAGGTGCACATAATGAATGTTGGTTAATTGCTTTTCTTATCTTTCACAAACAAAAAATTAGAAGATACTGCATTGTAGAGGCGACAGTTAGAGAAAATAATATTATAACTAAACCAAAGAAGAGTCAGCGTATAAATTGCTTTTCATGATACAATAACCCCCACTTTTCCAATAGAGTAAGCTTAGAAAGAAAAGGTGTAACAGAAAGGCGAGGCTTCAATCAAAAGACCCGTCTTCCCGAATGGTGAGTGTATGAAACTGTATTATTAATAAATCTTTACTTTTCGTGAATTTTTAAAAATTGTAAAGGAAAATGTGTCTTTGATTTTCATGATATTGAAAATGTTCATAATTGATATATAAAAATCATCATTTGAAACACAAAGTATATTGAATAGTAATATTTTTTATGTTTGGGTTCGTTATTAGAAGTATCACATGTTGGAAATATTATTGAAAGAATTGTTTACATTATTAAATAATAAATGAATAATGTAAATCAATATGATACTATTGAAATATGTTAAGTGAAATTATTTGAACGAATTTTCTAAATTTAAGGTGATTATTGCACTCGGGCCTTTAATTGATGTCATTCATGACTTTTTGTGTTTTTTTTTTTATGAAATTAAATAAAATAACAACAAATAATACCTACACAACATTAACATGATCTACATAAATATTCAAAATTTTGTTAATTTACACAAAATAATATAGATTTTAACATAAAGTATTATAAGTATAGATTCCAAAGTCTTGCATTTATGATACTATAAAAAATAATAAATATAATAAAATAATGATGAAAGAAATGTTTTTGATAAAGAATAATAAATTTATATTGAAAATTCATAATCTAATAATAGTAAATATTACATATGTGTTATGATATTACTGCATTTAATCAGAATAAAATTGTCTTTATAATTTATTACTCTTTTGGTTGAATATCATTTTTTAAGAATGGCCAAAAAATACTGTAATTACTGTATTTTTAATAATGAGCTAAATTTAATCAAGTAAATAACATGATCCATATAAATATTCAGAATTTGTATAATTTGCAAAGAATAATAAACATTTAAACAAAAAGTGTTCCAGATTGGTAAGTCTTGTATTTATGAAGTGATGTAAAAAAAATTTAATTTAAAAAAAGTAATAAAGAAAAAACTGTTACAGATATAGAATGATAAATTAATTACATAAATCCATAATAATAAATAATAAATATGTGAAACGATGTTGCTGCATTGAATTCATGAGAATAATTTTTAAATTTTCACTTTTTTTGGTTCAGTATAATTCATTTTCTATCAATGCAAAAAAAAATATTGTTATCACCATGTTTTTAATAATTGACTATTTTATATTACAAATATACACAATATTTGCTAGATCTGAGTTGATGTTTCATATTTTCATGATTCACATATAAAAATCAAAATTTGAAACAAAATGTATTTTAGATTGTTATGTATTTTATTTTTTGGTGCGATATTAAAAATATCAAATACAAAAGAATTATAATGAAAAAATTATTTGAAGTATAAAATAATGAGTGCATTGTTCCAATAAATCTTATGTTATCAAAAAATAATTGAATGAAATTATTTTACTATATTTCTTAGTTTTCTGAATTTCTGTAATTGATTATTCCATCATGAAAAGCAATACAGTAATAATAAATAATATGTAGACCATATAAGGATTATCCACATGATTATTCAAAATTTTCATAATTTACATAGAATAATAAACATTCAAACAGAAAGGATTCCATATAGTTAAGTCTTGTATTATGATAGTAAAAATATTAAATGATGAAAAATACTAGAGAAAAAACTGTTATAAATATAGAATAATAAATAAATTACATAATTTCATAATAATAAATAATAAATATTTGAAACAATGTTACTGCATTAAATTCAATGAGAACAATTTTGAAATTTATCACTTGTTTGCTTTAGTATCACTTATTTTCTATGAATGCAAAAAAGCAATACTGTTATCACTATGTTTTTAATCGTTGACTATTTTAAATTACAAATATACACAATATTTGCTAGATCCAAGTTAATGTTTCAAATTTTAATGATTCGTGTATAAAAATCAATGTTCGAAACAAAATCTACTTTAGATTGTTATATATTGTATTTTTTAGTGTGATATTAGAATATCGAATGTAGAAGAATTAAAATAAAAAAATTATTTGAAATATAAAATATTGAGGGCATTGTACAAATAAATCTTATATCATCAAAAAATAATCGAATACAATTATTTTACTAAAATTCATAGAGTTTTCCAAATTTCTGTAATTAATCATTATGTTATAAAAAGCAATACAGTAAGAATAAATAATATGTAGACTATATTAGGATTATCCACGTAAATATTCAAAATTTGTATAGTTTACATTGAATAATAAATATTCAAACAGAAAGGATTCCATATAGCTTACTCTTTTATTATAATAAAAAAAAAATTATAAAAAATAATAAAGCAGAAACTGTTATAAATATAGAATAATAAATTTAGAATCTTAATCAATAATAATAAATAAATAATATATAAAACGATGCTTCTGCATCTAACTCAATAAAAATATTTTGAAAAATTTATCACTTTTATGATTTAGCATCATTTTTTTTTAAGGAATGCCAAAAAAATATTGGTATAATCAGGTTTTTAGAAAGCAGATTGTACATTACATATATACATAATATTCACAAAATCTCAGTGAATATTTAAGATTTTCTTTCTTTCAATCTTTAATTCTCGTTGGTCTAGCATATCACTTTATAGAAATGATTCGCGACGTATACCAGTCAAAAAATAAATCAAATTATGCTTGTATACGCCGTGATTCATTCCTATGAAATTCAAGATGTTCACAATTTATGCAGAAAAATTAACATTCAGAAAGTAAAAGTATTTCATATTGTTTTATTTTTTTCATTTCTCAGTGGGGTATTTCGAACATATATTAACATATAATAATCCAAAAACGGGTAAAACTTTATTGTATCGGCTTTCCTCAAAAATGGTTTAAAAAAAATTTTTTTTACAAAATTGACGTATTTTGGCATAAAATTTAGAAAATAATTTAGGAAAAGTCCAAAAATCGAGGCAATTTATTTATAAAACAATGCAAAAGTCGTCAAGTGACAGTTGCTAAATACATACATAAGTATGAAAAAAAATTTCTCTTTAATATATATAAAATAGTCAATTAACGATTCTAATCATTTACATAATGAGATATGTCAAGAAAAAAAAATAATAATAATAATAATATTCAATCAACGAATTTCGTCTTCCAAAAACTGTTCATCGCTCAATTTGCAATAATAAAATTCTAAAGAACCACCAAAACCTGATCTTCAAAAATCGACTATATTTTCAAAAAAAGAAAATCAACAACAAACATTCTGACAGCTCCATTTTGACAATTCGAAAAGTAAAGTGAGGTTGGATATTATAAAAAAAGAACCTATGCCTGAATAGTATTTGGTTTACAATCCATTTTTCATGGGGAAAAAGCGGAAAAAGAGACAGAATAATGCGAGTTTCCGCGAAAATAATCAGTTTTCGTATATATTTTTTACCTGGGTTCGACGAGTGCCCTTGGTTTTCCGCCATCGGAATAACGCGACACGATTTCACGAATAATTCAAAAAATTGGGTGGCGCCCGAATATTGGCAACTTCCCGGGCGCGATTACGGGAATTCGCATCGTTTGGAACGATTTTTTGTGGAATTTCGCTAAATATTAGCGGCGTTTCTAAATTTTTATGTCTTCTATCATATATTGCATATATGTACTGTTCTTAGTTAAGGGCAGTTTCCAATATCCTTGTTTGCATGTAAACGATGTAAACGCACCATATTAATACTTTCGCGCACAAACAACACAAAAAACTGGATTGTAGTTGATATGTTAACCATACTAACAGTAACGAACTTTTAATTGCTAAAAAAATTCATAAACAATCATACATGCCCAGTAAACATTCGTGTTTATTCGTGATCATGATGCCATGATGACATACAGGTATTTCCGCATATGCATGTCATCATGATGTCATTATGCTGTTATATGATGTCATATTACGAATGATATCATGATGACATGCATATGCGGAAACACCTGTATGTCGTAATGACATCCCGATCACAGCGAAATACAGGTCTTATATCAGTCTGATGTTAGCCATGTTGGCCATTCGATATCGATCCTATAAAAAAGTGTAACGCTGCTCAATATCGCTCCGACATCGGCTGAATCCCACTGTATCGCTCCGACATTGTTCCGACGTATCTTAGTCTACATCACCCCTGTATAGATCAATCAATGTCGTATATACGTTGAATGATCTATAAAATAGCGATTTTGACTTAAGTATGTCAGGGGCCTGAGTTTCGTTCTCGATACATATATGTCACCGGTTAGATAATATGTCACCGTTCATTCGGGTGGATTCGGTGCCATGTATAGATATAGTTTGTTCGGGCCGAGTCCGCCCGAACGAACGGTGACATATATGTCACAGTGTGCGTATATTGCAAGCGAAAAGTTGAGCCAAGCGGGCTATAGAAGTGTGCGTAGCGTCTGTGTGAGGAGAAGGAGATGCGGGGAGAGAGCAATAAGTTCCGTGGTGGGAGAGCCAGGGAAGTATATGCTGCGCTGCGGCGGAGAGATAATAATGATGGATAATGATTAATGACCTACGGTTTTTCGGAATCTTCTTTGGAAAAGATTTTCCGAATCAAAGAAAGGAATTTTCAAGCCTCAAATAATTCAGGCTGGTTCGAGTAGAGCCAAACTAACAATAAGAACGAAAATTATACTGTGAATGAAAACTATGTTTACAAGTACAAATTGTGCGATTAATTGTTACACTAACGAGTTTAAACATTAACTTACATCAATAGCATTAGGTTTTAATTTATACCTGGGAAAGGTCTTTTTTTAAAGCGTCAATAGAATATTCTCCGTAAAAAGTTTTCCAGTTCTATCCATCAAGTTCAAAAAAATTTTAATACAATAATAACATTTCGAGCAAAGTTACAATGAAGAAACACACAAACTTTTTGTATTCAAACAATTCATATTTATTTTATATGCAAAATACATACAAAAGCTTCAAGTATATTATCGCTCATCCTGAAAACCATAACTACGCGATGACATGTTACTGGGGAAAGCGAACGGATTATTTTACAAACATTTTCCAAAAGCCGCTAGTTTCCATGAAGAACCTTCATGAATTTTCTTGTATACGATGGCATGACAATCAACTTTCTTCTATTTCATGATACATGCGTTTTTTACTTTTTTTACAATTCCTACGATTTTTTACATTTCTGTCAGTTTTAATGATTCTTTCAACAATTGAAGAGTTACAGATTATTTTGCGAGCTAACCACATTTTAAGATCTTTTTTTCCAATTTCAAAAGTTCCAACAGTCTTACAGTATAAAAATGTTTCGACGTTTTTTGAAATGTTCGAAAACGTTATGCAAGAGTTGTAATAGTTTCACCAATTTATAAATCTTTACAATTCTCATCAGTTTTGAGAATATCTCGCCTTTCATATAATATTTACATCGTTCTGTGACAGTTTTGGAAATTTCCTAAGCCATCCAAGTTTCAGCAATTTTTTAAGTTTCTGTCAATTTTTGATAGGCTTCTAATAATTTGATTTTTTTTTAATAATTCCGCGAGCTAACCACGGTTTTGAATGTTTCTTTACATTTTAATATTTTTGACGATACACTTGTAATTTTCGAAAATGTTATGCAACAATTGAAAACGTTCTACAACTTTTGCAATAATTCTTAGATATTTACATTTCTACAGTTTGACAGTTTGTTGTACGTCGTACAAGGTTTTTTCCTTTTTTCCGGCTAAATTTCAAAAATATGAATAAAAATCAAAATTTCCCGCGCTCCGCAACCGCCGGCCTTTCACTTCCCCCCTCCCGAGTCGTTCGGGGGCCCGCTCACCAGACGGCGGCGACTTTCTTTTTCCCGCGCTTAGAGGAAAGAGGCGCGGCCTTAAGTAGGGCCCCAAGCGAGGTGAAAGGAAGAGTCTTCTAGCGCTTCAGTGCGCTCTGTGTCTTATCACCTCCACACGGCGGCTTAATTGCAGTGTTGACACGTGCTTAGTTGCACCGCGTGCTTTAGTGCACACCGCCTGCTTAAGTGCAAACCGTGCTTCAGTGCACTGGGTGCTTAAGTGCACCACTGAGTTACTGCGGATACATTATCTCATCGCCGGAGGTAAGCAACTCCTCCCTACGACAGCGATCACTCCCACTTCTTAATCGCCTCTTATAGATGACTCGCCGAGGAGGCAAAAAACAGCGGGAGAAGCGAATTCAACGAGCCGCGCACAAGCAACCAAGAAGTCTCATCAACCCCTCATTCGTCTACCTAGCCCCTCAAGGACAGCTCGGGCCGAATATCGGGAACGGCGACTAGCCCAAATCGCGGCCTCCTCGACCATCCAAGGAGCGTGCCCCAGGATACCCTGTTTACTGGACTTAATACTGCCCCCTCCCCCCGCCAAGGCCCCTGTAACCACCGAAGTCACGACGAGGATCACCACCCCACCTCGACCAAGCATCGCGTCCAAGGTAGTCGTGCCCGCCGGCTATTCGCCCCTCTCATTTGCCCCCCTCCTTGCTAGAAGCTCGACCCCGAACCTGGGAAGCCCCGCCCCCCCCCGAGTTGGAGGATTATGAAAGAGAAGAACAACCCTGCGCTTTTTCTTTTTCATCCGAGGACAGCTATACACAGGCAGCGAACTCACCTCTCTAGGACTCTCTCGCCGAGGACCAATAGTGCTAAGATCTTAATATTGTAACTCGCTGTAAAAGAGTAATTAATAAACAGCGTTGCGCCAATACGAATAGAAGCTAAAGATTCAATTATTCAATCCCTACCCCGTGTTGCCGAGCCGACAACAAGTTACCATTAGTCTTTCAACAATTAGAGAGTAAAAATAATTACGAGAGCTAATCGTGGTTTTGAATTTTTTTTTTTTCAAATTTCAAGAGCAACCAACAGTCTTACGGTATAAAAAATTTTTGATGTTTTTTGCAATGTTCGAAACGTTATGCAATAGTTGTAAAATTTTTGCCAATGTTAAAATTTTTACAACAATTTTAACCAGTTTTGAGAATATCTTGCCTTTTATACAATATTTGCATCGTTCTTTAACAGTTTTGCGAATTTCTTAAGCCTTCCAAGTTTGAGCTCTTTCCATTAATTAAAGCAGGTTTCAATCATATCGTCAACTTTGATAAAGATTTAATAACTGCGTCGTTTTTCTGGAGCGTACAAAATTTCAGAATTCGTGAAAAAAAAGTGATCACTCGTCATATGACTTTCAGCGCTTGGGTCCCTATTATTCATCGCATGTTTCGTCACGCAAATGGCATTTATGGGCTTTGTTGATAAACGCGATTTTGCTTTTGTCACTGTCGCTGTTAATTATGAAAATGCTCTTTCGGCTTCAGCGTTGCTGTGTGGTAGTATTCTCACGGTGTTTACTACCACGCGCAAGTTTTTGTATTTTTCCGTGCCATCGGCTTTTTTCAGTAAAAATATTTTTTTCCAAAAGTTGTCGAAATCTTCGTTCTCGAAACCTTCATTTACCTCATCTGTAGAAGCACTGATTTCGCTCGGAAGTTCCAGCCACTCTTTTTTTAATTCGTCGGCGTCGTACTCGTCTTTTGAGCACAATTTTTCCGCGATGTAGGAAACGTCAGTGAATGATTTGGAGCAGTCTTCCGAATCATTCATTGCTGACACTTTTTCAAGGACGCCCAACTTTTGAAGAAAAACATCTTGAATAAAAAGTCGACTTGCTATTCCACATGATGTTTCAATGTAAAAAGCGAGGCATTTTTCACGAATGCATGAAGACGTTTGTTCGCTGACATTTTCCAAAATTAGCTCACATTCATGACCGAGTTTAATATCTTTCAAAGGTTTGAGATTGTTAGCACTACCGAAATCGATTGTGTGTGCTTTGGTGGGATTGTTTCGCATAAATTGCATGACTGGCAAGTTGAGAAAATGAGAACCGATTTGTAGAAAAAAGGATAATGATTCGCAATGGAGAAGTTGAATACGGGTCTGGTTTGATTGGAAAAAGGTGTTGAAGTGATCGAAATAAAAAAGGACATTCTCTAAAAATGCTAGCTCTGCGTGAATCACAGGGTCATGCAATTGACCCAGCAACTTCGCAGCCATCTGATGTTGAGGGTCTTCCTCAATTTGAACTGACATAAATTCAACCAAACAATCCCAACAAAACAGCACTTTTCTAATGGGCATTCGGCGAGTAAGCCATCGCGTTGTGCAATAAGAACACAACTTGACGGTTGTGGGTTTCCGTAATAGCATGATTTGATTAAACTTAAAAATTCGTTTGGGACTCGCGTTGACGTATCCTATCGAATTTCGAATAAATTCTTCAGTATTGTTCGCAAACGGCTTGCATGCATCCTAAGCAATAAGAGCGCTTTTGTGGCATACGCAATTCGATTCGTAAAAGGATGTACATTTTTCGAGATCTGTCTTGAAAGAATTATACTTCCCTATCATGACGCTTGCGTTGTCCGAAGAAAAACCTTTGACATTTTTTATATTAATTTTTTCATCTTATAATACCGACTGAAAGGCCTTAAACAATCCCGAGTGATCTAATTGTGTTGGGTTAAGCTCAAGCATGCGTAGCAGCTCACTTTTCACTTCAAAAGTTAAAGGATCAACGTATCGCGTTAAAATCGCCATGAACGGAACTTTCTTTATTTGACATGTAGACTCATCAATGTGAATCGAAAATGGGGTTCCACGCAATATATTTACAAGGCGATGTGTCTCGGCAGGAGCGACGACATTTTTCGTTAAACAAGAGAGTTTCCTCGCGCCGCATGTAATATTCTGAAATTCCGCGGGATTTTACAAAGCTTTTTTTTGGCAAAATTTCAAGAGTTTTTCCGCTGACCTGTAGGATAAATTTCAGTCTGCTACTAATTCTGCGAATTCAATCTCCATACTCTTCTTCTTTGTATCTCTGGACCCTTCTTTTTCAAGTATCTCCTGTGCATCCGCGTCAGTTACCAATTTTATATTATTTCGTACGCAATTGCCGATATGATTACTGGTATTTTGATGCCGGAACAAGTCACCTTTATCCGCGGCAAACGTAAGTTGGTTGTCAAGACCGCAAACAAAACAACCGAAACATGTCTCATTCTCATTCACGCAACCACTGGCGAAGTTGAGGATGGCTCAGCCATTTCTTGTTAAATAACGACGATTTCCATTGTTTCTTTGGCAAAGTTTGCTCATCGTCATGAATGTTATCCTAAAAATTTCACTTTAAATAATAAGAAGTGTAAAAACTTTTATGATGCTTGAATATTTTGAAAACTGTCAGTGGCGGATCCAGGGGAGGAGGTTCGGGTCTGCACCTCCTCCCCACCATCGGGTTATGCTTCAAAATTTAAATCTTCTTATACATGTAAATCAAACAAAAAAATGTTATTGTATTCAAGAAACAGTATTGCAATATAAAAAATAAAATGAAAACGAATGCCATTCAAAGAATTTATAAATTATAAAATATCATTTTAATACATCGAGGAATGCTCCTAAATCTATGCGTAAGGTTATGCACTCTTATTTATGAGGCTTTTCAAAGAATTTCCTGAGAATTTCGTCCTGGCCGGTTCCATTTCGAATCGTGCAGGTAAAACTGGGCAAAAAGATTTTTTTTTCTTACAAAATTTCAGATAACATTAATTTCACGATATAAGCGAACACGTTTCTTTTTTTTGCTTGAAATGTGAAAATTATAGATTTTGTGCGAGCTCGTAAATGAGATTGTTTTCCCTAAATTCACATTTTGAATGAAGGTTTTTTTTTTCGAACGAATATTACTTCGAGAATAATAGATAAATTCTCATCGGTCTTTTTGCATGTTGTTATTGTAACTTGCTAATTTGTGAAATTTTGTCTAGCCCAAAAGTATGAACAAAAAATTCAAAATATGAATCTCGGAAAAACCTCATTTTTGAGTTCACCCAAAATCTGTAGTTTTCACATTTTAAGCAAAAGAAAAAATACGTGTTCACTTATATTGTAAAATTTATGTTTTCCGAAATTTCGAAAGAAAAAAAAAAAAATTTTTCCTTCTTTAACCTCGACGATTTTAAATGGAACCGGCCATGTGCCTATTTATGAATATTTCTTATTAAAACAAAAATCCAAGCCCCCCCCCCCCCTTTAGAAATCCTGGATCCGCCACTGAAAACTGTTAATATGCTATTTCAAATATTGCAAATATACGCAGCGAAATTTTCATGGAAATAATAATCAGTAACTGAACAGTTAAAAAAATGTGAAAATTGGCAGTACTTTCAAAATTTTTGGATAACGATTATAAATATCGCAAAAAAATCGAGGAGTCAAAGACCGTAAATACTGTTAAATTAAGGAGAAACTATCGAAACTCTTGCAAGTTGCCGAAAATAATGTTGAGCTCATAGATCGCTGGGAGACTAATAAAACATGGCAAAAATTTTTACCATAAACATTTGATGCTTTCTTTGATGACGATCGCTGAGCACATGATTAGCAACCCGTGTAAAATCAACGGCTGCATACGACTGATTGCAAGCAAGACAATTAAATTTAGATGAATCTTCATTGTCTGCGGTAATGAAGATATCTAAGCGGTCGTTATTTAACCACTCTGGATTAAATTTGTACACAGTAGCGCTGTTACGTTTTTTAAGCGTAGACAACATAGCGAAAAAAAGCAATAACGAGAATAGTTAATAAAGATTTAACGATTTTCTCGAAAATAGCTTTGAAAAAACTGGAAACGAATGAAGAGCTACTTTTTTTGTTCCGATACCGAGACTCTGAAGAAAACTAATGTAGAAAAAAAATATTGTATTCGAAACAAATGAATGCGAATGACAAAACAGACAGGAATTTTCAAACATCCTTCTTTCCCCAAAATTACAGTGGTGTGGATTTTATCGGTCCTGGAAAATATCTTTTTCGACGAAGAAAATGATTAATTTTCACTCTTATTATTAGTTTGGCTCAGCTCGAACCAGCCTGAGTTATTTGAGGCTTGAAAATTCCTTTCTTTGATTCGGAAAATCTTTTCCAAAGAAGATTCCGAAAAACCGTAGGTCATTAATCATTATCTATCATTATTATCTCTCTCCGCCGCAGCGCAGCATATACTTCCCTGGCTCTCCCACCAAGGAACTTATTGCTCTTTCCCCGCATCTCCTTCTCGTCACACAGACGCTACACACACTACTATAGCCCGCTTGGCTCAACTTTTCGCTTGCAATATACGCACGCTGATATGTCACGAAAACGAAACTCTCACCCACTCTCACCCCAGAGCAATGCCGGAGCGATACAGCTAGATACAGCCGATGTAGGAGCGATATTGAGCAGCGTTACACTTTTTTATATGAACGATATCGATTGACCACGATTGATCAATATTGGCCTAGATTTCGCTGTGACCAGGATCATGATCACGAATAATCACGAATGTTTACTGGGTGATTTTAATTATACGTAATAAAACGTACACTGACGTACACTACTGTTGCCAATTCCATGTTAGATGTTAGCGCATCCCGAGTGGAAAAAAAAGGTCAGAGAAATATCGTAGCGATATTTTGAACTATCGAAGGATAATCTCTGTAGTGATATCATTACGACATCATATCGCCACGCTCGATAATATCGCTGCTATGTTTTTCTCACTATGTTGATGCGATATTTACAGAAATACATAGCTGCGATGTTTTTAGATAAATATTTTTGCGACGTGTGTCGATGAATATCGCTGCGATGTTTCACGACATACTGTAAATATAAATATAAATGTTGGATAATTAAGGTCCGGATTATACATAACTCAGAGTACACAAAATGCTGTGCAATTATAATCTAATATGGAAATCGTAGCTTGGGTAAAAGTTTCACGGCATTTTGTGCATTCCAAGTTACATCATCCAGCCCTTCAATTATTATCACAAAATGTGTATGGTAGAAAAAATGGCAATTTTACTGTATTAACAGATATTTTATTATGATTTCAAAAGTTTTAAACGAGCTCAAATCACATTAATTATTCGCTTGCGTGAACCGCGGTAGAGTCGAACAGAGTCGACAAACTTGGGCTGGGGCGTTCCTTCCAACCGTTTTCTAAAGAGAGTGTCATTTTTGATATGCAATAAAACATATGTCAAAAAACATCTTCGTGACATTCTACTAGAAGTGAACAGAAATCATATGGCAAAAAACATCTTCGCGACATTCTACCAGGAATGTACAGAAATAATATGCCAAAAAACATCTTCGCGATATTCTGTCACGAATTTCTGAGAATATTTGATATATGATGTCGCTCTGATATGTTGAGATTATTTCCCGACTTTTTTTCCACTCGGGATGAACTCAAGATCAGTATAGAGACCCTTACCCGAGTGGAAAAAAAGGTCGGAAAAATATCGTGACGATATTTTAAATTATCGCGAAATAATCTCTATGTGATATTGTTACGACATCAATCGTCACGCTCGGTAATATCGCTGCAACGTTTTTCTCACTATGTTGATGCGATATTCACAGAATATATCGCTGCGATGTTTGTAGATAAATCTGTGGCTTCCCGCCATAATCGAAAAAGTCACACATGCTATAACATTCAAAATTTTATCAGAATATCATGTAAACTGAGCCTTATGGCACAAGTGACTTTCTCGATTACGGCGGGAAGCCACAAAAATATCGTTGCGATGTTTCACGATATACCTGGGAATATAAAAGTAAAAATTATGAATAATTAAAAGGTCCGTATTATATACAACTCAGAGTAAACAAAATGCCGTGAAATTATTGTCCAATTTGGAAATCGTAGCTTGGGTAGAAGTTTCACGGCGTTTTGTGCGCTCATCCAAGCTATATCATCCGACCCATCCGACACTTTAATTAATAATTGTCACATAACGTATAAGGTGGAAAAAAATGGAAATTTTACTGTCGTAAAGGATATTTTTATGAATTCAAAAATTTTAAACGGACGCAAATCACGTATAAATTATTCGCTTGCGTGAACCGCAGTAGAGTCGAAGAACTTCAAAGAACTTGGGCTGGGACGTTCCTTCTCCAACTTTTTGCTAAAGAGAGTGCCATTTTTGATATGCACAAAAACATATGTCAAAAAACATCTTTGCGACATTCTACCAGAAACAGAAATCATGTGTCAAAAAAATATCTTCGCGAGATAATACACTGAGGAGCATTAGAATCCTCTAAATTCAAAAGCGATCTAATGCTCCTCAGTATCCCTTAGCATTTGATTTCTGTGTATTTTTAGTACACTGAGGAGCATTAGATTGCTTCTGAATTTAGGGGATTTAGGCTTGTTCTGTTGGACCGGTTCAACAAAACAAGCTTAAATCCCCTAAATTCAGAAGCGATCTAATAAAAAATGCATGAAATACACAACAATACATAACATCACACAATAATACTTGATAATATTGAACAATACTTTCCGCTGTTTTGGTCATTTATCTGTTTAAAAAATTTACAAGAAAGATGCGGATTTTGACCTGCTTTTTTTGCAGTGCGCCAATTTATCCTGGTCACGGGATACAGTTTGTGAGGACCGACTCAAAGGTAAAAAAAACGAAAATCGAACAGGGGTATAATTAGTAATTGAATAAAATAGTATCAAAATTTCAGCCCTAAGCACCTTAAGGGGACACAGAGGCTGCTGAAGTGCGACAAAGACACATAGAACGGAAAACAAATGAGTGGAAGGAGGAGGCGGAGAAAACGGCCTCTGTGTCCCCTTAATTGCTAAAATATTATCACGCAGAATGAAAGTTTAGGAAAAAACAATGGTTTGAGAATAATCTGTATCTTAAAAATGCAGAGTTGAAAACCTCGAAGAGTATATTATGTTGATTGAGGTTATGTTGTAAACTTGTATCAATATGATAGTTCAAGTAATTCTTTCCCATGAATTACATATTTTTCAAGTTCATTTCACAAGCATTTTTGATAAATTTCTTATTTTCTTACGTAGGAACTTATGATTGTTGGTTTGTTTATTTTTCTTATTACATAAATCACATACATGTTTTTGAAATTCCGTGGCTTAGACATTTTGGCGCCCGGGGCACAAATGGAAATATACCGCCTCTTGAAAAAATTTATTACGTTTTGGTCATAGAAAAATTGATGATCTGTTTGAAGTCATCGCATCTTTGAATCTTTAGTTAAGAAAAAAACTGTCTCTTCCCCCCCCCCTTAGCTACGCTACTGATGAAAATTATCAATATTTTCTAAATTTTGTTATTTTTTATGTTCTTCTATTACATATAATTAAATTATATTGTATTTCGAAATTTTCGAGCTTCTGCAAATGAATATAAAATATTGTCTGTATTCGTGATCCCAATTAAAATAAATTTCCAGTTTTTAATAATTATATAATTGTATTTGGTATTGTCTTTATACATTTGTACAACATTCTCTGTGTTTCATATATATTTTACATTAATGATTCAATGTTTATTTCGAATGGAATATACATTATATAACTTATGTAATTTTTTTCATTAGTATTCAATTACATTTCAATAGTTTTATGAATCAAATTTGAGAATATTTTTCAAAAAAAGTATCTCTTCCTTAGCTTTTAATTTTGTAGGGTTATTTTCAAGATTAGAATATTTCAATAAAAATTATAGATCTATGGTAGATTTCAATAATTTATTAATAATTTTACAAAAATATTTTACAAAAATTCATACCATTATTTTTTTTCACAGTTTGTTTTATTTCCACTATTTTATAAGAATTGGATAAATATTCCAAATTCACTGAAAATTTATTATATTTTTACATTTTCGACAATAGTAAACAGTTATTCATAACAATAAATTGTATACTCCAAACATTTGTAAATTTTTATATTTTATATTATATGAATAATTAATTTTAGAAGTTATGCGATTATTTCATAGTTATTATTTATTAATATCAATATTAGGATTATTACTTTATTTGTTTAATCAATCAAAATTATTAATACAAATTAATTTTACTATTCTATGTATTGTATTGTCGTCCTACATTCATAGATCATTCTCCGTGTTTCATGTATATTTTACATGAATAATTCAATGTTTATTTCAAATAGAATGTACATCATGTAAATTATGTAATTTTTTAATATTACTCAATTATATTTCAATAATTTTATAAATTTAATTTCTCAACATTTCTTAGAAAAAGTATCGCTCCCTTGGCACTAAATCTTTAAATTTTTTAGGGTGTTTTTGAAGATTAGAATATTTTATTGAGAATTGTAGATTAATGTTTGGTTTCAGTAATTTATTACTAATTTTCCAAATTAAATATTCTACAAAAATTCACAGAATTTTTTTTCATCATACAGTAGAAACCCGTCCATACCGAATCCATCCATACGTAACGTAATGAAGTGGAACGGAAGAAAAACACGTTCCGAACCTTTACTAATGGACCGTCGAGTCTCGTATCTCGGAATTTTGTTGATTTAGCAGTGTCGTACCTAGTGCAAGGTTCATAAGCAAGGGAACGTGGGCAAATTTTAAATAGTTTTCGTTAGTTTTCGTTGAACTATCAAAGCATCAACACAATGCAAGCGACAAGAAAAAAAAGACACTGTGCATCCTCAACGAAATAGTTCAAGTAAAATACCAATAAACTTTCTAAATGGTACTGAAGTAAACGTCACCGGACCTTAAATTAATTTTTTTAACTTTGCAGAATTCAAAATTAGCTTCATTAAAATTATTTTTATGCAATTTATTTTATTCAAAAAAATTTTAAGATTACAATACGAAATAGGCTAAGTTTTCTCAAATTCTATCATTTCGATGGAAAACTTTTGTCTCTATAAAATTTTATCGTAAAATAATCTTTATTCAATTTCTTGGGAAAATTAGTCGTTTTTAACATGCTAGAATCCTATAAAACTTGCATTTTTTACGCTGATGAAAAGAATATGGTTTTTTACAGGTGTTCAATAATTTTTGTAGTGCATGGAATAGTAAAACTGGAATTATTTAAAAAAAACTTTTTCATACTACATGGCGAAAAAATATATGTACTTTTTCTTAGTGGAATAACCTGAACCCAAACTCCCTATAAATTTTCATGACACCGCATTCTCCCCTTAAAAATTGTTCATTTTTTTCTTAATCGAACAACATGAAATTCAAACTTTATATTATAATGTGCATATTTTTCATCTACACCTACTCCAGAGCATTCAGATAATATCAGTCCTATAAGCCAAAAAATATTGTTTTTATCTACATACCGTACATTCAACTAAAATAAAACATTAATTACTTTACGAAAAATCATTTTACAAAATTAAATTTCTTTAAATAAAAATATTAGAAAAGACGCTGAAAATAAAGGTGTTTTGTTAAAAATTCTTGTTTACCACATGAAGGAATTTTTGCAATACAAACTTCACAACAATTGGTGATTGTTACGGAATTTTTGTAATAAGTAGAAATAATTTGAAAGTAGCGGAATGCGACGCTTGAAAAGGCTTGATCACTCAGCACATAAGTACGACACTGTCGAGGGACTGAGGGTCGGAACACCTACTGGTTCACTTCACGCTTTAACATATCCAGCCATACGTAATTATCCCCCGAGCTTTCCGGCTGCGCGGGTTTCTACTGTAGTTTGTTTTATTTCAACTATTATACGATGATTCAGCGAATATTCTAAATTCATTTATTTTTTTATTTTGGACAATAGTTAACAGCTATTTATAACAGTAAATTGTATACTCCAAACATTTATAAATGTTAGTATTATATATTATATGAATAATTAATTTGCAAAGTTCTGTGTTTATTTTATAGTCATTATTTAATAATATTTATATTAGGATATTTACTTTATTTGTTGAATCAATCAAAATTATCAATACAATTTAAATTTAGTATGTTAAATAACTTTTACAAAATCCGTTGATACTTTAAAGTATTTTAGCACTCTATATATCTGACGTAAAATATGTTGCAAACCAATTTTACATACATTTATAATTTTTCATAAAATTTTAAGAATAAAATCACGAAACACGTGTTTCCCCTATAATAATAGATTTGCGTCAATTTGTTGAAAAAGGAATTGATTATCAAGAAAATTGTAAAAAATCATGTTTCAGGAAAAAAAGCATGCAACAGTATTTTTTTTCTTGTTTTTAAGTTCAAGAGTCAAAATGAGCGAATTAACTGAAATTTCGAAAATAAAATTAATTGAAATATAAATATAATTTAAGCGCCTAGGTTTCATTAATTTATTGTTGTTTCAATTATTTATTTATTTTTATATTCTTCACATACACTTTTTTTTCACTGTTTCATATTCTTTCAAAAAATTTCAATATTTTTCTAAAATTTATCATAAATTTTTTTTATTATGAATAGAAATTTATGTTAACTGACAATTGTTCATTGAATAAAAAATATTTTCAATCGAATCTATTCCTAGTTAATCAAATGTTTGTAGTAATTTATTATACTTTACTCATTTCTCAAAAGTTATCACAATCTTGAATGCACAAAGTTTCTAAGAAGTAAAAACATTGCTTACAATCTTTAGAAAATCACCAGAAACACCAAATGATAACAATTTTTTTTTTTCATTCCAAAGAGAAATCCATAGTTATTTTATAATAATCAGTGAGGTATTTTTAAATTTCATAAAATTACCACATTTCTCTAACTTTTTTGAAATACCCACAAATAAACTAAAGTATACACTAGACACCAATTATTGTTTAATTAAAAAAAAATTAATGTTTAATTATGTTAAAAGTTAAAAGTTGAAGAGGAAAAAAAAATGAAAAAAATTTCTTTTTATTGGAAGTGTTTCATTTAGTTTTATGTAGGAGTAATTACAATTTTTTACACTCCTTATATACAAAAATTTCTTAATTCTTTATCAGTGTCAAAAAAAAAACACAATTATTCATTCAAAATATCCAAGATTTACTGCAAAAAATGTCTAACTCAGTTCAAAATTCTGATTGTGTTGCTCTTGTACAAATGATGTTGCAACGACTGAAAAAAGTCACGCCTACAATGTATTGAACAAAAAAAAAAAGATGGTGCCAACTAGTAATGTTGATAAAACACATCACAAGTTTATATGTATAATTTCTGCTCCGAAAAATCAGGAAAGAATTAGCTAGATAAATAAAAAATCACAATTCCTTCCCGTTTCAACAGATCAGAAAACTTATTTTGTTTCTAAAATTTTCAGTCGTTCCGCTTTTGCCGCAGCAAATGTCACGCGGCATTTAAGAAGAAAAAGAATCCACGCAAAGTGAAGTGGACAAAAGCCTACAGAAAAACTCATGGCAAAGAGTTGATGAACGATCCTGCTTTTGAGCTTGAAGTAAAGCGAAATTGCCCTGTGAAATATAACAGGGAATCATGGAATAAGGGTCTGGTAGCTATGAAACAGTTTGTAAGCATAAAACAGAAGAGGAAGAATGCATATATTATGGAAAGATTGAGGAAAGGAATTGAAGTGGAGAGGGAAAAGGACATCAAAGAGGTTCATAGAGACATGGCCCTGATTCGCTCGCCTGCTGCTGGTTTGAAGGAGAGAAAGAGAATGGAAGAAGAAATGGAGCACAATGAAGAAGACATGGAGTATGACAAAGAAAAAGTTAAAAATGTCGAAGAAAACTTTGAAGAAGAAAGCAGTGAAGAAGAGGAAAAACCAGAAATGGAAGTCAACTAATCCCATGTGAAACAAAGTAATGAATATTCTTGTTTACTTTTACATTCTGCCAATAAATTTATGATAAAAAAGGAGGCTGTGGGGTTTTCAATTTAATTTTCTTCTTGATATAAATGAGATTAAATCAATTTGTGTGAAACGAATTATTTTATGTCTCTATCTGTTAAAGACTAGTAAAATGCAAAAAGTATTTTCAATGAATTAATAGAACATTTCGTAGTTCACGTGGGGAGACTCCAAAAATGTAATCTCTGAATGGAGATGATGAAAATTCTAAAAAAAACCTTGATATGGTATGTAATGCAAACACTTCATAAAAATCAATTAATTTTTTAAACGTTTTTTCAATTGTTTACATAGAGAATTGTTGTTTTTTGTTTCTTAATTTATGAAGTGAATTTAATCCTCGTTATGTGTTTTACGTTCAATTTCAGGCATTGTTTTATGATGCTCTTGAAGTGATGTAAGTATTCCTTGAAAAAGGGGTTACACAAGGGCTCCGAAACGTTGGAATTTAAATAATTTGCAAAAAATTGACTGGCTGTACCAGTTCTTTTTTTTAACTTTAGAACCTATGTAGAAAATTTTGGAATCCACAGTGCTGTAATGACATTTTTTTATTTCTGGCGTGCTTGGTACATAATTTTACGCGTGATTAAAAACGTACTTAATTTTATCAGTAATTAAGTCCCCTTTGGTTCTCATTCATAAAAATTGAAACTATTTCTCTGATGTTCATGAAGATAAGTGGTGAAAAAATTACTCGGGTTGGAACATAATATCAGTTGATGATCGAGTTATCAAAACTAATTACCAAGATTGTATAAACTTGCCCCAAGTGGATGGTCCGCTCAGTGTGGATAAACTAAATTACCTTTTCTTATCTGTAGCTTATGCTAATTCATATCTAGAGAAATAATGATACGCGATTCCATCAAATTATAGGGGTAATCATTGCAGGAAATACTGGCCTTATCTTTTCCAATAAGACAAATGGAATCACATAAAACGTACTTTTTTTATTTCTGAATAACTTCATTTATTTATAAATATTTCGAGATGATGAATATGTAAATGAGATTGTTTACTAGTATAATTTGTTCATTTAGTCCTGATGATGACACAACAGTGATCTAAACCTTGACATGAAGAAGTGAAGGAAGTGACTATAAAAAAAAATGGAGTTTATTGACAGTACTTCTAGGGGATGGAAATGAACATTTTGTTTTGAATTATTTATTTATGGGACACGAGGCATTCCAAAACAGTGCGAATGAATTAAAAATGTAACACTGGAAAAATTTCAAAAAATAATCGTATATGCTGCTCCCTTAACTACTACCCAGTAAACGTTCGTGATGTCATGTGATTGTCATGACGTGAATTGTCACGTCGTAACATCCCTTTGCTAGCACAGTGATTTTTCTTGTCACAAACGAAATCTCTGCGCCAGCAAAGGGATGTCACATCATGATATCATATGACATCAAGAATATTTACTGGGTATACACAGGGCCGATGCGAGGTTTTTTGCTGCTCCGGGCGACATAATTTTTGCCGCCTTTTTTTCGACAGATTAAAAGATGAAAAGCTTAAGGGTTTATATACGTTGCGATACGGGCAAAATAAATAAAAACCCTATATACATATAGGGTTTCTATTTTTTTTTTTTTTTTTTTTTTTTTTTTTTTTTTTTTTTTTTTTTTTTTTTCAGTGATTTGAAGAAGGTACACTACTTGCAACAAAAAACATTTATTTCGTAATGATTTACGGTGAGCATGAAATATCAATATCGGCTTCAGTATAAAACCAAATAAATAGATAACTTCGTTAGTATAATATAGTGTGACCTTGTCCGTGAACGAAGGCTTTTACAAAAAAATATTTTTATAGTACAGTGACATTTTTTCCAGAAGAGTCGATTTTCGATGATCAAAAAATTAAGTTTTTCGGCTAAAAAAATAGAGATATTTTTCTGAGAAAAATTACTTGGTTCAAGGTAATATAGTTAAAAAATTAATAAAAACTATATCTCTCTGGAGCGCAACGTATATAACCCCTTAATCACCCTCAAAAAAATACGTCAAACGATATTTAATGTCAAGTTTATTAGTATTTTTATCAATTGTTAAAACGGTATCACATTTAAAAAATTAGAAAAAAAGCCATTTTGAACATTGGAACTCGTTTTACTATAGTTTTGCTAGTTACCAATATTTTCATTCGATCGACAGAGTCAAAGATTTGTTTAAAAAACGGAGAAAGTCAGAATGTCTGATTTACGGGGAATTTATTTGTTCTAAAAAAAAATGTTTCAAGTTACAAACGGATGTTGCAAATACATCTACATACTTAGCATTTATTTTTCGAGCTTTTGCTTCAGCAAACGCTTAAAAGGCCGTGCGAATAGTCCGAGTTTTTGGTTAACTCACTTCTATAGAAATAACAGCAAGTCTTGTCAATCTTGTTTGGGAGCTGGTCATTCGCGCTGGAACTGGGTGGGGTGGGGGGGGGTAGAGGGGGCACTTGCCTCTCCCCCACTTTTGAAACGGGGGGTAAAGAATTCTTTTGCCCCCCCCCCCTCCGAATTTTCGAGAAACAAATATAATATTTACAAAAATGAAAAATTTTTTTTCACATCTTTAAATATTTTACGTACAATCTGTTAATTATGATCAAGTTTTTTTTTCTGAATCGATTTATAAGTAAAATGAAATCATGATAATACAGTTTCAACTAGAACGAAAAATCAGGAAAAAATAATATCTAAAAAGATAGACGAACAAATATCAGCATTTGGCGATTTGCGAATTTAATAAACACCATCGAAGATGTTAATGAAATTCGTAGGAAATAACAACTCTACAACATACCTGAAAAATATTGGATATAACATACAATTCAAAGACAGTGAATCGCATGAGTATTGAGAGCTTTAAAAATATATGTTTCCAGTTTATACTACTGAAAGACATTAAAAAATCGTTGAAGAGTTATTTATATCAATTACTTAAATTGTGGACGCACAGAGATGATCACTGATTACATTTTGCTCATTTTCGTGTCACAGATAAACTATCTTAATTTTGTCGCAGAACCAAAAAATTTAAGAGCAGATACATTTCCACTTTTACATTTTGGGATTGCAGTAAAAAACATTGCTTGTAGAAATCATAGGGACTTTTTATTTCAACTCGCTTTTCTCTCAAAGCGCTTAGGTGCTGTAAGGTACCTTTCTTCGGTCCACGCCACATATGAGATTTGATGAGCATCAAAAATGTCTGACGTGTTGAGAATTAACAGATATACCGCATATTTGACAATTATTTGTATACGTTCAAGGCCAACTGCTTATGCACTTAAGGTACTTATTTAAATCCATTGAGCATTATTTAAAATTTTGATACATTCTGCAATAGATTCTTACTTAAGAGTTTTAGAACTTACTTTTTATCAGACTGAAAACAAGCGCAACAACAGAAAGTTATTTCTTGCAAAAAATAACTGAAGTTTTGAGAGTTTTTTTGATGGGTGAAATAATGCACCTGAATTAGATTTTTGATAGAGTAAACGTGATTTTGTCAAAAAAACTTTTGAAAAATTATATCTTCAAGGAAAATTGCAATTCAAATAAAAATATTTCCAATAAAATGAGGATGTTATAGTCTGTTTTTTTAGGGTTGGGGAAACATGATAACAATTTTTTTATTGCTTACTTTGTCAAGTAAGCGTTTTCAAGTGAGTTGTGGAATTCGCATGTTTTCTAGATTAGTCACTTCGAACATTTCACACATCATAATGATAATTAATAAAGTAATGTATTGTTGAGTTATTGTACGCCGGTTATAATAACCGGCGTCAACGTTAAAAGTTTTTCTACCTGGCTGGGGTAAAACCAGCAAAACATAAAAACGCGGGGTAATGGTTTTTCACGTTTTCTAAATATAGCGCGGCGCGTTTAGCTCGCGCTCCCTCTGCACTTTTCGGGAATTCCAAACAGCACGTGGTGAAAGGATTATCCCCAGTTTTGGAAATCCTCGCGATACGCGGAGGGCCTCTGATTGGTGCGCGGACTGTAGCACAAAACCTACATCAAGACCGTCAACCGCGAAATCGACGGATTTTCCCGGGAGCTTTCATCAGCTCTCTTTATTAATCTAATCATGAGCCTTCATCGGCTCTCCCTAATTTTTCTTTTCGGGGCCTGCTATCGGCCTCCATAAGTTTCTTAATTTATTTTTGGGCTTGCTACCCTAAAAAAAATTATTTTCCGGTACCTATGCTAAAGTAATAATAAAAGCAGCCTGCAGGCTCTATCTATTTTGTTGAATTCCTGCGCCATTGCTAGGGTTACATCAAAAATTCTTTTCGTTACAATAAAACCAAATCATTTTTTTTAGGCGGTTGCAAAATGCCTCCCCCAAACTTTGACGCTCCGGGCGGGGCCCGACTCGCCTGTGCCTCGCACCGGCCTTAGGTATACAGATGGAGTTCGATCGATTTCACATCTAACCTGTTATGTTTGGAGGAGTAAATGTGTTTTCTGACACGAATAAAATATTTTCTTTATCACGTTTTCGCGTTTGTTGCTCATCAAGAACTGCAGAACAACAAAAAAAAAGTGAGGAAATTTAGTTCATAAAAGCCTTGAAACACAACGCATATTCTAATTCAAACTGTAGTTTAACGGTTGAATCTGTACAGAGCGAAAACCCAAAAAATTAATGTCGGGGTATTTAGAGACACGTGTGTGCGATGCAACATGAAAAGTCCTCTGTGTGAGTTTTGTGAAAAGTGGCAAAGGACTTGTTGACTCGGAAAAATACGAAGAAAATTTTGAGTAAAGTTTGGTTTGTGAATTCAACCCCCACTCGTCGAAAAACGTAATTTTTGTTGAAATTTTGGGCTTAAATAACTTTTTGAATTTCAAGTTTTAGAAAAAGTGTTAAAAGATTTTTCGACTCAGACAAATATAAAGAAAAATCAGGCCAATTCCGCCGTCCTCTGCATAAGTGTAGTTAACTACATTTGGCGATAGAGGTTCTTTTGTTTCGGAATATTGGGGGGAAAAAACTTAACAGCCGAATGGAGTTACTGCATTTATGCAGAGGACGGCAGAATTAACCTCCGTGGTTTTTGATACACCCTGTATGTTGCTTATATTAAAGACAGTAAAGTATTCAATATCGAATGAGCCTTGAAAACGTATTCCTAAATTTTCATGACATTTTTTCTGCTTATAAACGATGTGTCCTGAATTACCCCGGTACCAGGGCAATTAGGGATGATGTGCACTTTTTACTATCCGACAAATATTACTTATTACCCTATCGGGCATCTTCTAATATTAGAAGTATTAGAACTATTGAAATTGCCGGTAAAGTAGAATCAAAATACAAAATGTGAATCCTCTGGACGGATATCTTTACGCTGGGGCACGTTCTCTGAGGCACTTATATATATTTCATTTTTAATAATATTAATAATGAATTATTAGGTTTATATGTATACATAAATATTTATTTATTTAGTTATAATAATATGTACTGATTCTGTTACAAAAACGGTGTAGAATAAAAGAACATCATTTTCCATAATAATGACAATCAAATGAAATTAATCAATCATTTTTACTACATCAGTGATTGACTTTAGTTATGATCATATAAAACAAAATATTTTCATTGATACTATAAACATGATTAGTTACAATATTGCATATGTAAGAATAAATACTGGATATCATTTTGACAATACTTTACAAAACGAAAGTTTTGATTTATTACAATTTTTCCTAGTTGTGTTGATTTAAGCCAATAAGTAAATATTATAGATTTTATTCAAAAATAAAATATACATTTTTATCATTCTTAATGACTCGAAATATTTTAAATAATTTTTTTCTACATCATAACAAAAAATTGCATGTGAAAATTACACTGAGAAAATTTTTTAGCGATTATTCATATGGTTTATATGAAGTTTAGTGTATCGAGCATATTCTTTTGTTTTTTTCTATAAACTTTTCATTTATGCCTATACACTGAGGAAATACTGCTAGAACCTATAGGAAACATTTCAATAAAGAGTCTTAATAAAGACCTGGGAGTGTTTCCTCAGTGTATAGGCATTAATAAAAAATTTATGGGAAAAAACAAAAGAATATGCTCGATACACTAAAATTCATATAAACTATAGGAATAATCGCTAAAAAATTTTCTCAGTGCAATTTTTCGTCATGATGTAGAAAAAAATTATTTAAAATATTTCGAGTCATTAAGAATGATAAAAATGTATATTTTATTTTTGAATAAAATCTATAATATTTACTTATTGGCTTAAATCAACACAACTAGGAAAAATTGTAATAAATCAAAACTTTCGTTTTGTAAAGTATTGTCAAAATGATATCCAGTATTTATTCTTACATATGCAATATTGTAACTAATAATGTTTATAGTATCAATGAAAATATTTTGTTTTATATGATCATAACTAAAGTCAATCACTGATGTAGTAAAAATGATTGATTAATTTCATTTGATTATCATTATTATGGAAAATGATGTTCTTTTATTCTACACCGTTTTTGTAGCAGAATCAGTACATATTATTATAACTAAATAAATAAATATTTATGTATACTTATAAACCTAATAATTCATTATTAATATTATTAAAAATGAAATATATATAAGTGCCTCAGCGAACGTGCCCCAGCGTAAAGATATCCGTCCAGAGGATTCACATTTTGTGAATGCTCTACTTTACCGGCAATTTCAATAGTTCTAATACCTCTAATAGTAGAAGATGCCCGATAGGGTACGTCTAAAATAGGAAAATCCGGTTTACAGGAGCCAGAATTAAAGCCAGTAGCGTCCGGCTTCGATCGAATTTTTCCACTCAGAGTTAGTTCCTTGGTCACCGCCAATGGCGCTAGCGGCATATAGCCAAAGTTATTGGAGAGAAAAAGAGAAGACGATTCACCTTTCTCTCTCGCACATCCGACCGAGCCATTGAATTTGTGTAGATACAGAGTCTTACGGAAGTCGGACGTCACTGATTCTGGCTTTGAGAAAATATATTTTATGTACCTCTGGCATAGAAAACGCGTTCCTATGCCAGCTCGAGATCTCTAAACGCGTTTTCTATGCCCTCGGTACATAAAATATCGTTCGTAATAGGCACGGGGATATGCGAATTTGGCGAAACGGGGAAATTACGGTCCGAGGCGAAGCCGAGGACTGTAACCCGTTTTGCCTATGAGCACATCCGTGCCTGTTACGAAATATACTATTGTTTAACAAAAACCATATTGATGAATTTGTGAAAATTCGTAGTTCAAAAAGTGTCCCGAAATGTCCCGGTTTACCCTATTCTTTTTTTTTGAACTTTGATCATTTAGACGACTACCTTTCAAGTTATTTTGAAAAAAATATTCATTAAAATACTAGATACCTGAAAAAATTTTTCAAGTTTATATATTTTTATTTTGTTGCAGTTATTAAGTTTAAACTCGTGGAGTTTTTTTTTTACGTTTTATGAATTTTAACTTTACTAGGGCCAGGTTTTATGAGACGCTCGAATAATCTTAAATGCGTCGCTATTACGAGCCTCGAGTGTATTTTGCGACTTGTCCTAATTCGCGTGTGACGAGTCTATCGAAATTCTTCCCCGAAACGGATCAGGCGTTATCAGGGTGCGTAATATAACCGCATGCGAAAAAAATAGATACAGAGATAAGCACTAAATGTCGGCGAAATCAAAAGAAGTTGGGCGGCTTTGTTTTCTGCCCCCGACGTTGTTCTTTGAAAACAGCGTGGCGGGCCTGGCTCCAGCAATAATATTTTCCTCAGAATAATAACAGGAAGTTTTTTTTTATTGCTGCAGCAACTTGCGAAAATCTTAATTTATAGATTTTGGAATTGAGAAATCTACATTCGAACATTCGAATTTGTAAAAATTGACGATATATGGATTAAAATGAATTACACGATTGGAAAAAACCTATATTTCATGATTCCGCGATTTTTATAACGGTCCAAAAAAATTTAATAGGTATTTATCAAAAAATCGCAGGAAAATATAACACTTTTTGATTTGATTTTGTTGGACTCGAAATTTTTTCGGAAAAAAATTTCTCTTATCATCACTTTCAAAAATTCATACATATGAATTGAAACATCGATGAAAAAAATGTTAAGATTCTGGTGTCATGATAATTTGGAATTTTCTGAAAGAGAATGGTAATAAAGTAATCATAAATTTTCACTTTTGAAGATAGAGCAAGAATCGTTGAAAATAAAATCTGTTTGTAGAACAAGTAACAACTGCACCTAACGTTAATGCAGAAATGACTCGATACTTCCCAGTGTTGGACGTAATTTATTTATAGTTACGTAAATACCCAGTTTTCGCTTTCAAGTCCAAAGGGATGCGCGGTTAATCTTACTTTGAAGTTTATTCAAAAGGATTTCGAGACTGTAACCCTTCCTGAGAATATTTATGAAGTTTCTGTTGGCAGGGGCGTCGCAACGAAATTTTACTTGTAGAGAAGTAAACTCAAATCTGAAAAGAGTCAGTATTTTATACTTCAATTTATCAATAATTTTTTATTTTTGCCTAATAACATCTTAAAAATCAATTTGAAATATGACTTTCGATGTATGTCACAATATCCCATTTCTATCGTCCCTCAGTGTAGGGGAGACTGGGGCTAAGTCGACACTTTTTTTTCTCAGTGATTTTTCAAACAAGAAAATTTTTGTCAACAATATGTAAGGTTTCATTAGAACTAGAATCTAATTGTTAATTTATTGTACAAAAAGTGAAGGAGTGAAAAAACGTGTGGCTAAGTCGACACCCATTTAAAATGCCTGCAAAAAATTAATTTCTTCGTTTTTTTAAATGTTAATGATTTATTTCTGTCAAAAACCTTCAAACAATGTTCACAGTTAGGTTAATAAGCTTTTTTAGGGCAGCCTCTATTATTTGGAAATCTTTTTCCAGAATTTCCTTCTTTTTTTTAATGGATCCTTAACTCGTCTGTTTCTTTTCGGCTGTAAGAAGTGTTGTTAAGGGGACACAGAGGCTGCTGAAGTGCGAGAAAGACGCATAGAACGGAAAACAAATGAGTGGAAGAAAGAGGCGGAGAAAACGGCCTCTGTGTCCCCTTAAACGACATCTTAATTTAGTTGAAAAATTAATGTATTGTGAGAAAAATATATTCATCAAATTTCTTAATCCATTTAAAGGTTTTAATTTGCTTCTGTTTCTAACGCAGACTATGCAAATAATAAATATATTTAAATATGGTCTACTACCACTGCATTACAGTTGCGAGGCAAGGAAAACTTTGAAATCAAAAATTGTCTTATTGGCACTCGAAAATTGAAATTACGCAGTTTTTTACTTTATATACTCGTGAAACTTTGTTCACTTGCCTCAGTGAAAGTGTAAGCTTTTGTTGTTATCGTGAAAATGTAAGACTTTATTTAAATTCCATACATCTTCATACTGGAATTCCCCGAAAAATAAGGACTTCGTCTCGCTAATCACTTACGATCAGATTAAAAAAGATGGCATGACCTTAAATGCGGCCAGTGTCGTAAAAATATCGAAGAAATGAATGCTCGAAACCACGTGATAGACGCGTTTGTTATATTATTAAATTACGAGCGATAGATAAAGCAGCAACTTTGCAGAAAAGTTGTGGATCCGATAACCGTCGCTGAAGAATCTAATGTGTCTAGAGAAAAGTGCGTTGCTGTCGGTATGAAGAAATGAAAGTAATATAATCCCATGTACTATCCAAATCTTTGAATTATCGGTCATTTTTATCAATTTTTGTTGAATTTCCAATATATAAAAAAATAACAAAGTTTCAACCGTTGCTTATCAGATCTTATCCATGTGTAATTTCGTACAAGCATTTAAAAATTTAATTTATAAAATATGTGAAACTAACCTCTTTCCTACACTTTTCAAGTTCTTGTATTTTTTTTTGTGACATTAAATAAAATTGGATAGAATCACAATTTTTGCTCTTGAATTTGAATATTACAATGACTTTGAGTTGAAATGTGTCCGTACGTTACGATTTCATTTCCGTACGTAACGTTTATTTTTCGTAAAAAATTCATGAATTAAAAAAAAAGCAACAACGTCGTAAATCGTTATCATTCTCGTGATACCAGTGCTGTAAAGAATCGTAAAACACAATAAGACGATGAATATTTGATTCATATTCGCACAGTTTCTAACGTAAATATAGCAAACACAGAATATGCGTGTCTGGCGTCCGTACGTAACGTTTTGTGTTTCAGTACTCGTGAGTCCCTTGTTGGCAAATATTTTTTCTGCTATTAAACGTGCTTGCGTGATAGGAAATCTCACTCTCTTTCACATGGTGTTATTGATTTCTATTTTCAAAGTGAAATAATAGTACTTTTTTTATAAATTTATGTCGAATAAATCGTCTGAATGTCTGTACGTAACGCGTGAAATTACTCTTATAATTCGTTGATTTTCAAAATTATTACATTTTTAGAATTTCACAAAAAACAGTATTTTTAGTGATAACTGAATGCTACAGCATTTCATAGATTTCCAGTACGTTTAGTATTTAACGAATTTTTACAGTTTGACGACTTTTTAGCATTTTTACTATTTTTTATGTAGCTTTCGATGCTTTAGGATTCAAAGTTTTGTAGATACTTAATAATTTTGTATTTATTTAAGGAAATGATATTAATGGGTTTTCAGTATTTCAATAGTTTTGAGTTTTCTTAATAATATTCTTCATCTTTTAAATATTATAGAAGTTGAGTAGGACTTTCTAGGTTCTTGAAAATATCGATTATTTTTGAAAAGTCTAAAACATATAGATTTTTTGAACTCGATGTCACTGCAGCTTTCTAAATGCTAGAACACCAACTACTAGAAGAATTAATATCGATTGCTAAATACTTTAGAGAAACCTACGTCATTGGAAAACCATGTAGAGGAAAAAGACGAGCTATGGCATCGCACCTCTGGAACCAATTTTCTGCTACCCTTGATGGATCACATAAAACCAATAATGTAAATTGTAAGCGAAGGATGGCACAACCGCTTTCGTTTAGTCGTCGGAAAGCACCACCCTGACTTGTATTCAGCGTTAAAGAAGTTACAGAAAGAACAAGCTGGCACCGAGATAATTCCGGCGGAATTAAATCTTGGTCGAACTGTTAGCACTGCAAATGGAAAGTTATTGAAATTATTCACCCGGCACATGATATAATACTTCTCAATCATACTTCTTGCAATTTAGGATTGAACTTCATTGAATGTGACAGACTTCCAATGTTTTCTTAGCTAATGTATACCGGAGTCATTGAACGTGGCTTCAACGTCATACGGAGAGCGCTGCACTGGAATAATAGATGTTTCAATGTCTACCTCATGGATTAAAAGTAACATAATAGAAACATTTTTCAATTCAATGTTTGACGAGTACATTCGCTTCCTTTTGTACTGTTTTGTATTAGCTGTCAAATATTTATCACGTCTCAGATGATTTACGTGTTGATTTTTTCAAAAAAAAAAAAAAAACTTTTTCAGCCTAGCAAAATAAAAAAAGAACAAAGTGACTTATTATTTCGACCAAAAAGCAACATTTTAATCACAAGGTAAAATCATTTACTGCAGAATTCAGCAGTGTAATCGAGATGGAAATAAGCATTTGAGGGTAATATTTTGACAGCTAGCGTACCGAAAAAGCGAAATTCTCTGATTGCGTACAAGTCTCATAAGTGCATACATACATCGTAAGTAACGCAATTATTATCAGAGGTATACAAATTTGGCAGTAATAATAAGCAAGTAAATATTTTGCAGTAATGACATTAAATCTCAATACTCCCAAGAGACATTGAAACTGCATGCGCGCGAATAATGTTCAATGTCTCCACAAGGTGACACAAATAATGATTAAAAGACCTGATCTTTGAATAATGCTCAATATTTTCCTGTTTCCAGTGAGGGCAGCGCGGAAAAAAATGGCAAATGTTGTAGACTCAGTTACAGATAGTAGTTTCTGAGTACGAAACGTACAAGAAGGATGGACGAACGCTCGAGTATTTGCGTATCCTAGCGCAAAAGATTGTCCTTTGAAAAGTTTCTAACTCATATACAAAACAACACTTCTAACATTTTTCACTGTAAAAAAATTAAACTCAAAAAATTTTTGTCAAATACGGTCATGCTCAGTACTAGTATATTTCATATCAAGAGGGAGAGCAGCGTCTTTTCGTGCGTGACGGCAACATTCTCGGAACGAGGTAATTCCACGAGTTTCGAGAATTTGCCGTCGCGCGTGGAAAGGCTTTTCCTCGTGATATGAACTATATTTTTCATTGTAGCACGGAAAATGATACGCGTGTTTTGCTGCGTCATGGATTGAGCGTAGGTACCCCTTTTCGAGTCGTTGGAATAAATGGTGACCTGTGGAATAATTGATGACCTGGTACCTTTTTTTTCATGGGTCCTTTCACTTCCATTTACCGCTCGAAAAGGGGCATCTTACGCTCAATCCGTGGCCAGCAAAACAAATCATTTTGTGCACGCACAATGAAAAAATTTTTAATTCACGGTCAAACAATTAAAACAATAAAATTTGTTTCTATAGCATGTTTTCTTTGATGAGAAAGTGAAATTTTTTTTTCAAAACATAATCTGTCGGGAAAAGTGGTCTAATTTTTCGATTCGATTCTTGAATTTTTGTAATTTGTATCTCTTCTCTTGCATCGAATTATTGTAACTTTCATACCTACAAATCACAATATCGTTATTATTATAAAATTTTTTCTTCAACTTCAATAATTCGTGGAATTCCTTTTCAATTTGATTGAAAGCTTAGGTAGACGTTATAAAACTTGTTTCAATAAGAGGAAAATGGAAGATAATTTGACTAGTGAAAACGAAGCTAATTTCTTGAGGAGCATTGTACTCGTAATTTTTCCGTAGCTTATGGCGATGTCGATAAATTTTGATGCACGATCGGTGGACAGTAAATAGGATAATTTTGTGGTATCCGAAGGATGCTGCTCAGAGTTGTAACGAGTGTGGGAAAGTAAGGCCTTTGGCAGATACGTTCAAAAGCCTGTACTTCTAACTTTTTTCCAATTCCATTGCAGCACTTGTTTGTATTTCTTCAGGGGGTCTGCTACTCTCCAAGAAAGATTTTCATGGTATGCAACATTGATAATGTTTATATGCATGGAGAAACCTAAAAAATCTAATAGATTTTCTGAAACCCTCAACGAATAACAATTTTTCAAACGTCTATTTTTCAGAAACAAAAAAAAAGGTGATAAATTACCTATACGTAAATCATCAAAATTGAGTCGAAATAATTAAAAAAACGCTAAGAAATAATTGAAAATTGGTCTAACCATAAAAAAATCGTACGAAATTTTTATAATTTTTAATACTTTATGAAAAGTGTCAAACAAACTTCTACGAAAACGTCTCTTACAAATTGCTCAAAAATTCGATTTCGTCTTAATTTTCCGACAAGACTGTACTTGATGTTCCTTGTTTAAAGTGCATATTCTAGAAACTGGAATGTAGCTCCTTGTACTATACGTATATTTCGAGTTTCGGTATTATACAACTCAATCAACGTGAAAGCGAATAATCTTTAAATTATCGTGATTTCGAAAAAAGGACATGGTTAACATTTTTTCGAAACCTCGAATGTTATTGAAAAATTTCTCGATTACTTTCTTATAAATCTGAGTCAGAAATTTTTCAAATTTAAAATTTGAACGGCCTACTTATACATATCAAACGCTTAATAAATTATGAAATATTCCAAAATACATTCAATTACGAGTTGTAATTGAGCTATCAATTATTCCAAGTTTTTTACAAAATAAACCTTTTTAACGAAAATTTATTGAAATTCATGTGTATTTATCATGATCTGAAATTTCTAACGATTTCGAAATTTTTGGATAATCATACTCTGGACTGTGTCTTTCTTTCACAAAATAAATAAACGGTCTTTTTCATTTTTCGGAGAAAAGCGCCTTTACATGCGACATTTCAACGACATAATTGAGAAAAAAACATTTTTGGGCATACAAAAGTAATGCGCTTTGTTGCCTTTAGAGGTTTTTTTAACAAAACAATTTTCCACTTCAACGATAATTCCGGAACCGCGTAAACTTCCATGATCTTTCTTTTCAGTGTCGAAAGAGATCAACCGCGCTTTAATGAACACCAAACGAATTTCTTTTATTGTAATGTCGCTTTGTCGTAACGCATCCGGTCAGTTTTTCTAAGCAATTTTTTTTCGGTTTTTTCGTGACCATTCGAATAATAAAAATGTAGAAGTTAAAGAAAAAAATACAGGATAAATATTTTTGATTCGATATCCTGATTCATCAATTTTTATGATAAAACACAGAAAACAAAAAAGTACGATTCGAAATTTCAAATTCAGCAAGTTTCTGTTTTCTTCAATATCCAAAGTTTCGTTTGCTATTTTAAGATATGTACTCCAAAAAAGCCAAATAATACAATTTTTTATTGATTTACCACTGATGCCACTTTGAATCTTTCATACGTATTATGGACTTAATATAAGGTCCGCAGTCATAGAAGAAATCATAATTTCGAGTGAAAATTAAAATCACGAATGATGGAAATTTAACTAAAAAATTGAATTAGGTGGAAAAAAAGACATGAATGAGCCTTATTTCTCTGTGTGACAACTTTTTGGGCAAAAAAGAAATGACAATTACGTTGCCATCGCGAATGAATTCTTGCGAGCCTAGGCCCCGATAGCAAATGATTGACTCGAATTTCGCTCATTCATGTTTGCGACAACAAGATGTATCAATAATTTATACATCTTTACGTATTCTCATCGCAGGGATTTTATTGTCAGACCTACGATGTGTTATTCATTTCACAAACTAAGTCGAATCGTGTGTTAGCTAGGTAATCAGACAATAACGTAGCTTTATGCCGACGCATCTTTGTACTTTTTTGGAACAATCACCGGTTGACTTGTGAGTGTGCTTTGAATGAGCATTTTTCATGCGACAAAGGCGTTGCTTCTGGTCGGTGAGTAAAAGCGTCATCAATACAACATCACGAACCAGCGCTCGACCTTCCAAACACTACGTCACATTCAATGCAGCATCATGAAGTCGCATTCAAATTTGCGAAACGATGCTGACATCAATGCTTTATTTTTTACTTGGTAAGGCTGCGTTATGATGTTGCATTGAATGCGCTATGATTCTGTCGAAACGTTCGTCTCGCGAGCGCTCATTCTCATTCGTCAGTGATGATGCTACTATGTTGGCAACATAACAAAGCACACTTGTGATTTACACAAAAACGTAGGATTTTGCCGACGCATCTTTGACGATTCATGCTGCAATTTCAGTCAATCATGATGCAGCATTGAATGTGAAATGATGTCTACGATAGTGCTATCTGGGGAGAGATATAAAATCGAGAATGTTCATCAAAAATCACTTTTTGCATTCACATTTGGACTTCTTTCCAGAGAACCTTGGAAAATTCAGTGATTAAAGGATTTATTAAGAAATGGCATCAATTCAACAGTGCTTTCACGGAAAAGGCAAAATTCAAATGTTAGCGGATTACTGCTGGTCGCTTTAAAGCGAAACGAGCGATTATTCTCTGAAACAACGAAGATCGAATAAACATTCAGAGAGCGAGTTAAAGTAAGAGGTAATATTACAAAATAAATTCATATAAAAAATTGTATGATCAAAGCCGAACTTACACTCAGTGCCACCCCTGGGCAGTAGATAAAGCGTTATGTGTATGGTCGGATTTCTTTAGCTCTTTTTGCGGATCAGTTTAAAACGTTGCTCACGATACCTCAACAAATAAACAACCGATTTTCATCAAAATTTTTTCAAATGTTCGTGAATTATTCCTCTTCATGATAACATATGCGTTTTACAAAATGTTGAGTACTTTTTAAAATATAATAGTAATGAATAAAAAAACACCCGTAGGTGGAAAAGTGATTTTTTTCAACGCCGTGTGAAAAACGATACCTTTCCACGCGCTGAGGCGATGCAAAACAAGCATTTCCACATATTGTTGAATAAAGTATCGTTCTTAACTAGTGTGGAACAGTTTTTTTTAACGAATCTGAGGGTTGCAACGCGGCCGAATTCGTTAAAAAGAACTTTTCCACACTAGTGAAGAAGTATACTATTTTTTAAATATGTTCTTCATTAATCGAAAAATTGAAATTTGCAAAAATCCGCACGTCATCGTCAAGAGGGCTTATTTACTAACTTAAAAAAAAAATTCGATTAAAATTGGTTGCGAATTGGTGAAGACATGGCGTGCACCGTTTCTACCTGACCCGCAAGAAGAGTTGAAGAAATTGGAAAATGTGACCGCTATGTTCAATTAAAATATAATGTCATAATTTTGTTTAGTTTTTTCATAAGTCGTATATTATTATAGTACGTCCAAATGAACTTTGTGCTGTTTGAGCTACCCGAAAAATAGTTATTAAATTCAGTATCATTTTTTTGGTTTCAGGGGTGGCCTAACCCCTTCAGAGTGAATTTGGTGTAATGAAGAGTAATAATTTAGAGTGAAAGTACTGAAGAGAATACGGGTCATAAAAGAATTAATTTTCTCTTTTTTCTTCTCTATTTCAATGAAGAAAGGTAAAAACAAGAATCTCGAAAGTTTACCTCCTGCAATAAAAAATGATAACTTCATTCATCGGTCCAGTAAATTACGCCAGATTTTCTTGTCAGTTACGAAAAGCTCTTCGTCACGATCAACTCGAGAGTGACCGTAGACCAAGGAGCGCTCTTCCAATCAAGCCCCCAACAAGCTTTTGACACTTTTCACGCGCTCGTGATTGATTGTTGCGTAAGGCGCTTATTTTCTCGTCCTTTTCATTCCCGTATTATCTTTCGAAAAATACACGCGCTACCTCAAGTGCCTCTTTGCCGCACAATGCAAACTCGCGCTGCTTGAGATACCGATGGTATTTTTTCAGCGCTGTCAAGAGCGAAAGCCGAAAAGCAAACTAGATAAACAACATTCCGAGTTCTGATGTTTGACCAATTAAAATGGTCAAGTGTTTGTTTGCCAATAACATTTTTCATGAATCATCCAGTTTTAACAGCGATAGTTTCAGCGCCAATGGGAAATTCGGAGAATGGCCCATTCCGAATGGGGGTTCGTTATGAAAAATAAACGATGTGTAAACATCCTTTTTCGAAGTTGAAAAAGTCGTGGGTGAGTCGAAAACATGTATGGCATGGATTCTTTGCATGGAGGGCTTTCGTCGTGAGTTGTGAAATTTTCGCATTTGAATTTTCAGAAGTATGTACATTATTATTGGGATTTTATAGTAAACAATATGTTGTAATTCTATGAATTTTTGATTCTAGTTTCATGTTTTTGCAGTATTCAAAAAGGTATTATAAATCATTATCCTAATAATAATTTGAAGTAATAGTACATTGTGTACCGCGGCACCGCATTGCTGTTCCGAGGACAAGGACGAAAATTTTTCGTCTGAGGCACCGAGGACAGGAAAATATCGACGATATTTTAAAGGACTTTATAAACCAATTCATCGCAGATGCATGAATAAACAGTGTTTCAATTGAAATTTTCTACTGATGAAGATTTTTTGTGAAACAATAAAAATTTCAGTATAGAAGTTACAGAAAGTTTTTCTGTAAATCATCTAAGAAAAAACTGTATACTCCTATGATTTTTGTATTTTTTCATGTAAAATTCTTTAACTATATACAAAAATGTTATATCTAAAGAATTTCGACTGTGCAAAATACAAAATTGCAAGATTAGGAAAATGCAGTGGCTTAGGCAGAGGAGTGTCTAGGAGTTTTAACGCTTCGAAAAATTAGGGTCACATGAACTATAACCTATTTTATGTAAAACAAGGTATCTCTGCTGAAAATTTCCGATCGGTTTTCCAATTGGAAAACCAACTGGAAAATGGTCGTTTTTCAAACTGGTTGGTCCAGTTGGAAAACAATTGGATTTCCACTTGAAAATACAATTGGTTTGTCCTACTGGAAAATTTTGTTATGATTGGATTTCCAAGTTAAAAACTAATTACATTTTCAAATGGAAAACTCATATTTGTGACGTAAGTATTTTGGAAAAAGTTTTTCCAGTCGTAAAAATGATCGGATTCCCAATTCATTATCTATTTGAACTACTCAACAAGAAAACCAATTGGAAATTTTCAGCAGGGTATTTAATTTGTTCAGCAACAAATAGAGTAGAATTGCGGAAAATCTGCTGAACGGTAGTTTGTAATAATTGTGCAATGAAAAAGTATTTCATACTTGAAATTTGAATGAATTTTTCATGTATATTTAAAAAAACTCATTATAGTTTTTTTAGCTGTGCTGGATCATAGACGGCCAAGTGAACAAAAAACACTCAAGAATATGCTTAGAGCTGTTATTACTTTACCCAGAATCCGCAAGGAAAAAATAATAAACGAGGTAATTTTTGATTTACATAGCTCGTATCAGGAATGAAGCTGACTATTTTTTCTCAAAGGTGCGAGAGTGAATTTTTCAAATGCAAAAGTTGAACTGAAAAAAACTTGATTGAAAATGTCAGTTCTTCAATTGAAATGAAAAACCTTAATACAAAAAGTGTGCTGATGTTTTTTGTGGTAAAAATTTCAGTTCGAAAAGATATAATGCAATCAGCATCCGACCATAAAGAAGTTTGAAGTAAGGGTAAAGAAGCAGTTCGAGAAGGTCGATGCCCGGGTTTTGCCAACTCCAACATTAGAATACAATAACGAAAAACTTGTCGAAGTTAAGAACGAAGTTAACAACGGAAGTTCAAGCTCCGCAAAATAATTTTGTCCATGGCACAGTACATACGATATCAGAAAATAGAAAGGATATCCGAGAACATAATTCAAATGGGTAACTATACAGTTTTACGCATTTTTTATGAATATTGAGGTTTCAATTTAAGTTATCACTCAGACCAACTCACTAACATAGTCTTTGATCCAAACTTTACCTTTTATAAGCGAATTAGCTTAAAATATACAGAAATAAAAATATATCCTGCTGAAAATTTCCAATTGGCTTTCTAATCGGTTATCCAATCGGTTTTTTTGTTAGTATGTCCAGTTGGAAAAACCGATTGGAAATCCAATTGGTTTATCCGACTAGAAAAATTTTTGCCAAAAAACTCACGTCAAAAATGAAATTAATTTTCCATTTGAAAATGTAATTAATTTTCCACTTGGAAATCCAATCTTTAAAAAATTTTCCAGTAGTACAAACTACTTAGATTTTCAAGTGGAAATCCAATTGGTTTTCTATTGGACCAACTAATTAGAGAAACAGCTATTTTTTCAGTTTTTTTTCTAATCGTAAAACTAATTGAAAATTTTCAGCAGGGTATTATATCAAAAATAGTAATAATACGATTTAAAAGTATCCACTGATCAAGGGACCGCGAGGGATCTTCAGTTATATTACGAATACTTCGTAAATGCTTTTTTGTAGTATTTAGGAAATTTTGAGCACAGTAAAAATACTAGATATCTATTAATAACTATGTAAATATCATTTTCTGGAAAATTGATCAAACTTTGAATCATAGAAACAGGTATATATATAGAGAAGAATATAGAATCAACAGAAAATTATTCAAATTGTGCTGATACTGAAAAAATACGAAAAAATTACTCTAAATCCGTATAAAAGATAATGTTCTCAGACAAATTGATTAAAATACTAAAAATCATTGGAATTTTCAATGATATTGCATCATTTCTAGAAATATGCTGAGTTATCCATAAAAATAGTAGAAATCAATAGAAAAAGCAGGAAATACTACAAAATTTTATACAACATAAAATACGGAAATTCGGGAAATCAATAAATTACCTCAAATCTTTGGTGGATATTATTTTCTCAAATGTCTACTATAAAATGCTATTAAACTTGTAGGACTTTCATTCCTGAAGTATCGAACTCTAGAAAATAAAAGGATAGAAAGCTATAATTATATTAGATCTTTTAAGGTGTGGAAAAACATATTGAAGAAATATCAAGAAATATGAAATGTACCGAAAGCATTAAAAAATCAAACAATAATATGTAGCTTAGATTTTTCATTCTAATTTTTCTAGGGATGTTTTCATTTTTCGTCAGAATATTCAGTATTTTATTTTTTTGCGTAAAAAGTAAAACACACTGCTCATAAACATTTATAAATAATGCAAGTACACGGATTGAGTTACTGATCACCTAAAGGTATTTTTATCAAATGTTTTATGGCCAGTGTATATTGGAAATTTTGTTATGTCTCCGCATTTTATCACAGGATGTGTCAAATTCGTGATCTCGAGATATTTGATTCCCTCAAAGTGATTCAATATTCCAACGATTTATTCTTCGTCAAAAAACTGTCGAATTTTTCGATACGAGGTAACTTGAAGCGTATTGTTAGTATTAATGAAAAATTTTTGTTGAGATCTGCAGGAAACTATATTTTTAAGATTTATGTATCCTTTCATATTTTTAGCGGAAATTTAATAGCAAAAATGAGATTGCACGAAAAATTAAAATACGTTGATTCAAAACCTTAGGAAAAAAATTTTTTCACACTCGCATGTCGAAAATCATTTATTCTTGTTCACTGCTGTATCGTGAAAAACGAATTCTCGGCCGCGTGACCTTGGAGCTCGCGACGAAAGTCAAAAGAGTGCTTTTTCGTTGTTGTGAGAGACAGAGCGATAGGGAATCCTTGCAATGTTTCTCTATCTCAGGTGGTACGTTTATTTTTTTCTCGGCCGCTTGAAACAGCGATATCGTCGCTTCTTCAAACTCATATTTTCACATTTCAGCAAGTAAACACAAGAATAAATGATTTTCGAAATGCGAACGTGAAAAGTATCGTTCGTATCACGGAGCATTTACTCGCATTTTTACTCATGCGATTTGCTCACTCGCTACGCTCGCTCTCAAAACTCTGCACTCGTAAAAACGCTCGTTTCTGCTTTTTGATTCGAAATATTATACTATTCTTGAAGAATCTAGGTTTACCAAGATACGTATTTTCTTATAGCTTTTTGGGAATTTTCGAGTTTTCCACTTTCCCCGCTACAGTGTATGCTTTTCCCCGCTTACTGTAATATATTTGTCTACTATATACTTCCGAGAGTCCATAAATATCCCCTCCAGATTTATCACTCTTATCACATGCCGACAATCGCTTTCGCGATGATCGCAACGAGCATCGCGAATAACTCGTATTTCAACTGATTATCCAAACTCATCTGGATGTTTTTCCTGCCCTATTATTAATATTATAAAAAACATTTTTTTCTCACTTTCTATTTTTTCATAGGTTTTATCATTATCTTTACACCATTTTGTCCCTATTTTAATTTTTGATTTTTTTTTTGGATTTTAAATAAAAAATTTTTCACCTCATTGCAATTAATAACATTTTTTACTTATATTGAATTTTTAATACGTTTTAATTGAGAAAATAATGATAAATTTAAGAAAATATCACATTTTTTCGAAAAAACCTTATGAAAATGAGAAACGATTCAACATGATGTACTTTAGTAAAAATAGAGTAAATACATCTAACCAAAGTATTTAACATGTTTTCTTTTTTTCATGACCACGCATAATCCGCTCTTTTAGTCCGGAATAAATGGATGTACACCTGAAAATGAAGAACTGAATTTTTCGGGCGAATTCAATGCGAATTTTATGACTTTGACCGGATGGCTTTGGTATCACGTTAACTTATGTTGAAGCACGTACGTTACTTACAATTTCGCACCTTGGCTATTTTTGAGATTTCGGAATAATAGCGAACACAAAGATTTAAGATTTTATTTTGACTTATTGTACACAAACTGGATGTGGCCAGAAGTGAGATTAAAATTTCTAGTGTGAAAAAGAATTTTTACTGCTTCATTATTTTTTATATTTTTTTATCATTTATAATATGCTAATAATTTTTTTCTTTTTCAATAACTCCTAGTTTCGTTTTTTAATAAGATTCCTTCGAATTTGGCGATATATAGATTTCAGGTAAATAAATTAATTATCGACAAAATAAAACGTTCATACATATTTATGTTTCTATTTCAGATTGAGTGTTCCAGGATCACAGAGCACTTAATTCTGTTTGGACAATGAAGGAGGAAGCAATATCTGAGATGAGAAAAAGTTTTCAAGAAATGCCGCCTATTTCAGAAAAATCGGAAAATAATTGAATCGCTTTTAATTTTGTGTTCCACCGAACAAATTACCAAAATAATCGTCATTCGTTCACATAAATATTACGTGGAACATCTTGTGCTCAGAATCAGTCTCGTGATGCCGACAAATCTCCCTGAGGTATCAGCAATCTAAAGGTATGAATTATTTATTCAAAAAATAAATCTCTGCATGTATGCTCGCTGTGAGTTCGCAGTGAGCTCTTTTTCACTCACCTAAAAGCGGAAATTATGAACTCAATTTTTATCACCGAACTCACTAGTTCTAGGTTAGTATTTCAAACGATTTTTCAGAATATAGTTTTTCCTAGATTTCTAGTGCTTCAAGGAATTCTTCCTATTCCATTATTTTCAATGTTTTGTACAAATTTGTTTAATTTGAATGGTTTCCAAATATTTTAATAAATGCCTAGATTAACTTTCAGAATGAGATCCTTTATGATTTAATCACGTTCTATTGATTTTAAATAAATAAATAGATTTTCGAAAAAAACTTTCTTTATTTCGTGTACTTGAATACTTGTATTTTTCAGCATTTATAAAACTTAGTACGATTTTCTAGTTCTTTTGTTAATTCTTACACGATTTTTTAGAATCAGATGCTCACATGCTGGAATAAATAACGAATTATTTAATTCATAATAATTAATAGTTTATTAACGAAAATAGTTCATCGAGTCGATTTTTTTGATGGCTGTTTGTTTTGCTTTTCTTATATTTCACTGAACTATGGTCTGTTATAGCCGCGTTAGTTTTCTTTATTGTAATGGTACATAGTGTTACGGGGTGATTTGGTGCGTAGTGTGCTGTATACTGCTACAATATTCATTTGGGTTTTGTTGTATAATTTTTACTACGTTTCATCAGCTACTCATATGTGGAAATATTTCTATTTTTATTTATATTAAAAGGGTGTATGCCCGTGCAATTTTATAAATAAATAAATATTTGCACTCCTACCCCAAAGTTTCTAGGGCATATGCCCCCTAGCCCCCCTCATCGGTTTCAACATCCTAAGTAAAAAGAAGAATAATACATCCTTGAACAAGTTGTTTGAACCATAAATTGAAAGATTGAATAGAAGCGATCCCACTAGTCCTGGAATTTAAACTCGTTTCTATTTTAGAAACTAACTTTAACTTATATTCGTGAATCTAGTAAGAGTAAATTTTAGCGCAGCGAATGTCAAAAACACTAATTGCGAGTTTATTTGAGAGCGATCGACTGTCTTCTCCTTGTTACAAGCTTTCTTATCTCGTCATCTTTGAAACTTGATTCTCCTTAGGTTCCAATGCGACTTCGCAACATTTCTCATTGACTCGCTCCTCCGCTAATTTTCTGCCACGGAGTATAACTGAATTAGCATCGAACATTATATCGGCAATTTTTGTTCCCGTCAGGAACAACCACTTAATTCCCATAATCATCTTAGTTTATGAATCGTCCTGAACCGTGTCGTTCAGTGGCGCCGAATCTGAGCATCCTTGTTTTCCGATTTCGTTAATGATTCTCTTCTACTAATTACAATATAATTGAACATTCCTTTTTTCATCAGTTGTAAATTAGGATTATTTTTTGAGGTTATTGAGAAATTCAGTTAAGTTCACAATAATTCTTCAATGTGCACCGACTAAAGTTCATTTGTTCTACGTGAATCTTAGTGGTTCCTACAAAACGTCATTCATCTGAATTAATAAAAATGTGTTTTTTCAAAGAAACTCAATTCCTAAAAAATTTCGAGAAACTTCGGTCAAAAACTCGATTAATCGCTCCACTTGTAGGCAATTGGAAGTAATTTAATTTGATATACCTAGTCAAATGTGTCTTTTGAATGTATGTAAATGAAGATTTCGAGTTTTGTGCAACGTGACAACAACCAAAATTCAATGTTTGAAAAAATTGAGACATTCGTGAATCCACATGAAAATTAATATGAAAAATATACATTGAGCGATAGAAAGTGAGTGGCAGAGTTTGAAAATGAGGGAAGGAAGAGCAAATTCTAGAACTCGCTATAGAAATCGATGGAAATATCAGAGAATCCTATACAATTTTCTAAATGCTAAAAATCACGGGGTATAGGTACTCATTCAATACATAAACCTATGATATACCAGAAATCTGAATAAGTGTCATTTTTACTAAAATGTCGAAGATTAAGTGAAATTGATGATTATTTAAAACTAGAGTATCGAATTCTAAAGGTCTCAAAAGAACTACATGAAAACGTGGGCAAATCTTTCAAATAAATGAATTCAGAAACAATTCGAAAAACTCAAAAGTAGGTACTGAAAAAATATGCAATACTATATTCTACGGAGAAATAATTTATGAATAATCTATGAAAACACTCAAAATCTTTAAAACTTTGAACTTAAGAGCATCGAATTTTTGAAATATGTATAGAAATCTGAAAAAAATGAATATTAAAAAAAATATTTAAAAGTCCAACGTAATTTTAGGACTACTAGAAATGAAGAAAAATACTAGCGATTCATAAAATTTTATTTATCAATGTAAATATAATTTATTCAATAACTGATAAAATTACTAAGAACCTATGAAACTTACATGAAATTTACAGAATTAACTTACAGAAATCTAGATAGAAATCCATAAAATAACCAGTAAATCTTATCAACTGTATGAATACTAAGAAAATACTAAAAACACTATCAGATTTAAAAATAGATGAAATACTAGAGACCTATGAAACTTTGAATTCTAGAGAATCGTAATATACAGAGCTATACGAGAATCAATGACAATAGTAGAATTTTCCGAAAACCGTGGAAAGCATTAAATGAGTTGAAAAAGAAAAAAAATTAAGAAATTTAGAAACTTCGAGAATAGCATTATGAAGAACGTTAAATGCACATTATGAAAATTTTCGCGAAAATCTATAAAACTCTGGATCTTACAGATTCGGCTTCTATAAATCTACATATGTTATAAAAATCCATAAAAATACGAGAAAATCTTACAGACTGTATAAAAACTGAGAAAATATGGAAAAAAACTGAAAGATTCATAAATAGATCTAATATTAGCGATCTCTAAAACTCTAAATAGTAGAGAATCAAAATTTCCAGAACGATAATATAAGAATTCATTGCAAAAGTCAATTTTTTTTATCTTAAGAAATCCTAGGTAAATTATGAAAAGCACTGAAAAAAAAATGCACTTTAAAAAAGGCGTTGGGTTTTTTGTATAATTTTTATCCCACTGCCATATTAAACAAAGAATAAACCCAAAAGGATACAAATTACACCAAAGAAACCGTAAAAAATCGTATAATTATAACAAAATGATTTGAAATGTATGCGAGTGGACGTATGAGCCCGTCATATATGTACGAGATATTTCCAACGCATAATTGTTTATTCGTCAATGGTGGTGTTCACCGAAATCTGTATCTAGACGTAATTTTCCTGAATAAACAAATTTAAAATTAAAAACTTATGAAAAGCACTCAAAATTCCAGAAAATTCTCGAAACGTCATTCTGTCATAAACGTAAGATACACATTATTAAAAAATTTTCACAAAACTCTATTGAACAACTCAAAATCTATAAATTTTGAACCTTTAAGTTTAAAATTAAAAAAATCTATCTATGAATCCATAAATGTAGTATTGATGTATCTATGCATTAATTTTTAATTTTTTCATTGGTTCTTACAATACCTCATTCATTAAAATGTATCCTAGAATAAAAAAATTTATCTGAAGAAACTCCCAACTCGAAATTTCGGGAAACTCCGATCAAAGTCTCGATTAATGCCTAACAGGGAAAGGGGGGTGTTGGGTGGCCAAAATCGTAGTGTATCGCAGGGGGTTGGAGAGGGGTTCGTTAATTTATACAACATTTTCGAGACGCGCCATTTCGTAACCAGAAAGCAGGAAAAAAAACGAAAAAAGTACACGAGACACCTGTCCCATGCCGGGGACGAGTATCACCCGACGCATCGGCAACGAGGTTCTCGAGGCTCGATTTGAAATCGACTCGGCGCAAGGTGGAAACTGGTGGTGGCAGCCAGCCAGAAGGAGGCCTGCTTCTCGCGACCGGCTCAGTTCGGGCCCGGGATCTCCCCCCGCATGTTTAACCACGCGAAATACCAAAAATTAACCCCCTCGAAAGAAAACATACACAAAAATCAACCCCTTCCTCTTTGGGAAAGTGAAAAAGAAACAAGTGGAAACCAAGTGCCGTTACTCGAAAAATCTCTATTCCACGTAAAAATAAAAAAAAAAAACAAAAAAATACTATCATGTTTTTCGGGAAACTGGCGGAAAAGTGAACGACTTTTGGGAAAAAGCATGCGAAATAAATCGGAAAATATTTTTGGAAAAACAATGAAAAAGTGCCTCATCGTGAGAAAGTGGGTAAAATAATGAGATAGGTGTTTCAAGGGGTTGTAGGTGTTCTAAGTTTGAAAGGGTTGGTTATTTGAAGTCGACTGAGGACGGGTTTTTCCGGAAAATGGGTGGGAAATGGCGGGAAAAAGTGGGCGATACTTGTGGATGATGCGTCGGGTGGTGGGCGACGTCGACGGCGACGTCGACGGGGAGAGGCCCCGAGCCCCGGTTGGGGGGCCCGTTTTTGCCTTACGGGGGTCGAAGCGTGGTCACGCTTTTGAGAAATAACAATTTTTTTTGTGTGGACAGTGGTGTTGTGTGGTTACCTCGGGAAGAGACCCTAATGGATTTGCGGGATATCCTAATCCAGGTCGGTTTTCGCACTTTCTTTGATAACTGTTTCTGAAGAGAACTCAATTACGGTGTAAGCATGTCATAATTGGGAGTTTCTTCCATTCTGTTTGTCAAATTTTCATTATTATTGTAGTACTGTTAATTTGGACTTAATATTCTAGTTATCTTACAGAATCTTAAAAACTCGCAAAATTTGTAATCAAATGTAAGATTTTAATGATCCGAGAAAATTATGAAAAAATTGGAAGAGATATATGTATTTGCGAAACTGCAAGAACTGTAGAAAACTACTAGTTTTTCAACATGTTATGCATTTCATGAAAGTACGAAGAAAAAAAACTATGCCAAATGACAAATCTAAAAGTTCAAAAATGGAGCTACAGTGTCTATTCTAGATTAGATGATAAAAGTACTAAGAGATTGAAGGGGAAATGAACCAAATAATGGGAAAAAAACATTTGAAAAACTACACGAAACAACAAACTAGAAGCTAGAGAGAGAACCGCGAAAATGCAGGAAACAGCGAAAAGTAATACAAATTTGAAGCATCAAAAATAGACGATCGAAAAAAACTCGAAAACAATACCTACAAAAATAGATGAATATTGTACGAAATGACAAATCGAGAACTGCAAAAGTACAGAAAACTCAAAGTGATTATTATTACATTTTCCACGGGGGGGGGGGGTTCAATAAATCTAAACGTATGAATTTATTTAAATGTATCGATGAATATTTATTATAGTTGTATAGCATTTTTGAAACCGACTTATAAAGCTTCTACTTTTCGAAATATATCACTCATCTTATAAAATAACAATATCTTGATTCTAATATCTTTTAATAGTAATTTTCTTCGTATTTCTAAAATTTTAAAATGAAAATTTTGAATTTTTATACAGATTTTTAAAACTTCATTCATACGTTAGAATTCGAAGTTTTACGGATTTTGAGTATTTTCAAAGATGTTCGAGAAAATTCATAATATGTTTTGCATGAAATGAAAGTATTTCGAGACTTTCCTGAATTTTAGTGTTCTTTATACTTTTTTGGGATTTCCTAAGATTACTTAAAAAATCATACTTTCATCATTCTTATACTTATAGCTCTGTGGATTTTGACTCTGTGAAATTCGAAGTTACATAGATTTCTCATATTTCATCTGTGTATTTCTGAATTTCTTAGCATTTTCCAAATATTTCCAGATTTTTACAGTTTGAAAGATTTTCTCGGATTTTTATGGATATCTAGCGATGTAGATTTGTAGAATTCGATTCTGAGTTTTATACGAGATTTAAAGGTTTATAGTTTTTTAGGAAAATTTTCATACTATGTATGCAAAATTCTTCATAAAATGACAGTATTTAAACATTTCTGAATCTGTAGGTGTTTTTTTTTACTTTTTTAGGATTTTCTCATGTTTTTGAGAAATAGTACTATTGTTATTGATTCATTTATAGTTCTATATATTCCAATTCTCTAGAATTCAAAGTAACATAGATATCTAATAAATGTTTCATGTGTTTTTAATATCTGTTCGTATTTTCTTTGATTTCTCAGTACTCATACAATTCATAAGATTTTCTGGTATTGTTATGGATTTCTAAGAGTCGATTCTGTTGGAGTCAAAGTTTTATAGATTACATATTAATAGTTTTATCAATTATTCAGAAAATATTTTCTACATAAATAAATATTATTTTATAGATTGCTAGTATTTCTCTTATTTTTTAGTTTTTTTCAATATCATGTGAAGGTTTTAAATATTTTTTTGAATTTTCATTCTTTTTTCCGAGTTCTGTATTGATTTTTAGAATTTGATGCTCTAAAATTCGAAGTTCCAAAGATTTCTAGTGTTTTTATGGATCCTCCATAACTTGCATTTCCGATACATATATCTATAGTACTTTTAAGTTTTTCGTAATCTTTCAGCATTCATTTATTAGAAGATTTTCTAATATTTTCATAAAGTTATTTTGGGGGATTTAGAATTCGATTCTATAGTTTTTAAATGTTCATAGATTTTTCTCAATTTGATAGTTTTTCGGAAAAAGAAAATATTTGTGCAGATTATTGTTATGTCATATTTTTATATATATATTAAGTATTCCTCGTTATTATTAATATTCATACAATTTTGTAGGGTCCTATAATATTTTCAAAAGTTTTTGGTATTTTCATAGATTTCTACAGAAAGTTCTAGGTTTCAATGCTGTTTTTTTGTGATGTTCTTTTTTGAATGTATTGAGTTTCTAGTCATTGACATCATTTTTATAATTTGTTATTTATCAGGCATTTGAAAAGGGACACAAAGCCGATGTCCGAAACGTTGTGTCTTACACAATAAATAGAGAGATTTTATGATTGGAAAAGTTGTATTCATTTTTGACTTGGGACTGTGCCAGTGAAGAATTATTAACATTATCAATGCTCTTCCTTCACTTATTTTTAAACTCTGTCACTCACTTTCTACAGCTCATTGTATATTTTTCATATTAATTCTTATGTTGATTCACGAATTTCCTAATTTTTCATAATCTTGAATTCTTATTGTTTTCATATTACAAGAAACTTGAAATATTTATGTAAATACATTCAAAAGACTCATTTGACTTACTTCTTATCGCTAACAAGTGGAGGGTGCAAAAGAAGTATAATGTTCTCTCTTGAATATTCTGCTAGTTTAGTTATTTTTTTGTTGCACTTCTTTTAAGCAGCTAAAATAACCGAGGTATTTGAAGATTATCAGATATTGTATTAATTGAGATGAAATGTTCATACATGAACGACTTGACAAAAAAAGTTAATTTAGAAACTTCTGTTTTTTGTTATTCTGTTTGCTAATTTATACTAGTCTTTATCCCTTTTTCTGCTTCGAAAATTCAGATTCATACAAGAAATTTTTCAATATTAGTTTAAAGTATGCCGTTTGTCGTGACGTACAAGAATTTTCAGTAAAAATAACCGTTTTATGGATATCTTGTTACATCCAAATTTGTCGGGAGTTACAATTACGGAAATACATTTCGAGGAACGAGTATTATCGTAACACAAAAATTTGAGTGTTTTGAAACTACTGGAAAATAAGTCAGAAATATGCAGAATATTATGGCGTTTGGAATTCTCAGCCTTTCTGCAAATTCGCCCGAGAATAGCAATTTGTGTTCTTGTATACTCACGTTTTTCCGGGTTGCAAAAATCACTTGTTTGATACAGTTTAATGTTGCCGGCAAGTGGAAAAATATTTCGTAATTTTTTTTTTTTTTTAATTCGTAAATCAATAAATTCGTCAGTTTTGTCCATAATTTTTAGAAATAATGCAAAAAAAATGGAATTGAAAAGGAAACTTCCAACATTGAACTAAAGAAGATAAAAATGTCAGTGTTTTTAGTAAACGTTCGGTATATTTTATAAAATTCTACGATTCTGAAGTCGGTTTTCACATATGTATTCAAAAAATTCTAGTAGATCTCATTTATCGTATATTCTTCAAATTTTTGTTCCGAATTCATTTGAAAATGGTAAATTAGTTTAATATTCCAAGTTCTTCCAATTTACTGAAGTTACTCGTTATTGTCACAATTAAGAATTTCGTATTCATCGCTTATACCTATCTTCGAAGTCCAGAATTCCCATTGCTGTATGCTACTCATAAAAAAATGAATATCTTTTATTCGAAAAAATAATACTTGAGAATTTGTTCATAGGTCATTCAAAATTTGAAAAAAGTTTCTTTGAACCAACAAAAATGTTTGAAAGGGTACCTAGTAAGAAAACATTAATTAATAATTGTTTTTAATGTTTGTAATATTTTTATTCCAATGTTTTTTGTATTGGAAGATTGTGCAGATTTACGTTCTCAATTTTTCACGTTGTGCAGAATTTTCTATTCAATATATTGTTCGTTTGCTTGCACGCATAGTTTATTTGTGCAAAAACTGTTCTCTTACAAAAAGTTCTGTATAATCGTAAAGATGCGAAATCGTCCAATGCACGAAAAATTCTTTGCTTAATTAATCAGAGTATCAAAGTTATAAAAAAACATACATTACTCATGCATTATCCAAATATTTCGAAAAATTAGTAACTAAAGTCTTAATTCTTTTGGAATCAACATTTTTTCTTTGGCCTCAACAAGGATGAAAACAAAGCGGCTCGTCCACGATGTAGACTATAATTATTAGGTGCATGCACGCGCGATTTCTTTCACGCGTCAGGCTGCAATGAACCTATGCAGAAAAATCATGCACATGCACGATATACCGAAATTTCAAAAATTTTCATTAAAACACATCTAAATTATAAACAACTTGATTTCCAAAATGTTTCTCGACAGAAAAAAAGTTCTCTCTGCTGAAAATTTCCAATTGGTTTTCCGTTGGTTTTGTCCAATTGTAAGAAAGATAGGATTTTCAATCGGTTTTCCAGTTTGGTTGTCCAATCAAAGAAACAATTGAATATCTGCTTAGAAATTCGATTGGTTTTTCCTGTTGGAAAATTGTTTAGAAAAAAAACTTTTGATACAAACATTCAGTTTTCCATTTAAAAAACTGATTAGATCTTCATTCGGAAAACCAATTGTATTTGAATTGAAAGTGTTTTTTGTAAAAATTTTCCACTCAAGCAAACATAGCTGAAAACTAATTGGAAGTCTATTATATTATATTATATATTATAAATATTATTAGAAATCCAAACGGATTTTCAAGTAGACAAACCAATTAGTTTTCTAGGTAGAAGAACGATTAGAAATTTTCAGCACAGGCTATTTAATTAAATATGAACTAAATAAAATTTTGATTAAGCTACAGGGACATAGGCTAAAAAAATTTTTGGGAGTTTTTCGAAAAATCATGCTTCTTTCGTTATTTTACAATTTTGATTATTTGACGATCTGGTTACGAGAGTAGGGGAGACCGGGGCATTTTGGGACACTTTTTGTGTTGTGAATTTTCACAAGTTCATAAATTAGGTAATTGTTCAACAACCTATATTTTCTGAAAGCCTGAAACCTTCTCTATCGAACCTCGAAAATAAGATTTTTCTATTCCAGACGTAATAAGTAATATTTGTCAGATAGTAAAAAGTGCACATCGTCCCTACATGCCCCGGTACCGGGGTAATTAGGGACAGGTACCGGGACATTCAGGAACACGTCGTTTGTAAGCAAAAACATTCCATGAAAAGTAAGGAATGTGTTTTGAAGAGTTATTTTGTATTTAATACTTTATTGACTTTAATATTTGCCGAAAATTGTCAGATACAAAGTATTTAATTTTTGTCGCTGGATTCTGGCTGATATGTTCTTGGACGTCCTCTGCGTGCTGGTTGATTCCTTGTTGGGTTCTTTGTTGTGCTCGAATATTCTTTTTTATTTGTTGTTTTCCAAATCCTTTTGATAGGATTTTGTTTTAAATTAGTTTTTTCTTTCTTGCACTTAGCCGATTTCTGTTCTTCGGCAAATTGTTGCATAGTTTCCGGTTTAGTCAAAATTCGGCAATTTTCTTTTTCTTTCCTGTGTTTAATTTCTGCCGAGGTCCCGCTTTTGAAAATGAACGAATAGTATGAAGCGTTTAATCTAGTTCTTCAACTGAGGCAAATACTTTTCATGATGAAATTATCTTTCGTCGTGGTTTGGCAAAATCGGTGTAGAGTGGAACGAGACACTTTGTATGTTTCAGCTGATATTCTGATTGACAAATCTTCATTTTTCACAGCTGCTACTGCTTTCTTCATTTAATCCGTGGGCACTGCATCTTTTTACGTTTATAATTGCACAACATGTTCCTGTCAAAATAATAATCAGTTGTTATTTGTCTTGCACTGAAAAACAAAGTGTCCCGAAATACCCCGGACATGTGCGTCCCAAATGCCCCGACACGGTTTTTTTGGGTTTTCGCTCTATACAGATTTTACAAATAAACTTCAGTTTTAATTAGAATATTAGTTGTGTTTAAAGGCGTACACGAAATAAATATACTCACCTGTTTTGATGTTCTGCATCTCCTAATAAGCAACAAACGCGGAAACGTGACAACGAAAATACTTCGTTTTAGTGTCAGAAAACACATTTACTCCTCTACACATAATATGTAACATGTGAAATCGACTAAACTCCGTGAGTAGAGTAGTTACTTTGGACGCAGCATAAGATAATTTTTTGGAATTTTTCCAATGTTTCATTCTAAATTTATTCGCACCGTCCTGGAATGCCCCGTGTCCCGAAATGCCCCGGTCTCCCCTACGATTTTTCAGTTTTATTGAATTTCGGGATTTTGATGTTTTACAGCTTTCATTATTCAGAGTCTAGAGTTTTTAGTTATGCATTTTTTAATATTATATAATAGAGTCCGATTTACGTGATTTTCGTGTCACTGAGATTGAGGTTGTTCTTTAATTTGAGTATTTTCCATATTTCTTTACTGTTAATACCAGTTGAATGATTTTCGAATATTATTATGGATTTCTATGCAGCTTTCTGGAATTTCATGCTTTTAAAGAATAAAAAGTCCCAAAATTTCTTATATTTTTATCGATTATTGAAGAAATAACATCTATAGATATTGTTTTATAATAGATGCAGTTTTCAAAAATTTCCGCATTTTATGTCATTCATAAAAAGTTTTAGTATTTTCTGTTATTTTCCTAGATCGCTCTGTAAATTTGTAGAATTTGATGCGATAGAATTGAAGATTTCAAAAATCTTGCGTTTCTTAATTGATTTTTCAGAAAAAAGCATCTTTTATACAGATTTGCAATAGTTTTTGGTTTTTTTGTCTTTTTTTTAACTGTCTGTATAATTTGAAGAATTTTACAGTATTTTTATGAATTTCTTCATCAGATTTCTAGAATTCCATGCAATCCATGCTCCAGGATTCTAAGTTAGGTAAATTGTTGATAAAGTTATACCTCTACATAGTTTATGAGTATTTAACTTATATTTCTAGTATTTGTTGCATTTTCGTAGTACTTCTAAAGTTTTGAAGGATTTTCTCATATATTCAAAGATTTACAGTATTTTTATGGATCGCTATAATATTTTTGGAATTCGATGCTTAGATTTGAAATTAGGATATATTCACAGAATATTAATAGATTTCAGAGAAACGAAGTCTACATAGATTTTTATGTAATATATGTTTCAAAGATTTATTCAATGTTTGTATTTTTTGACATACAGGTATAAATAAAATTCTGTAAATTTTTCTAGTATTATCATAGATTTATAGTATTTCTATTGATAAACCTTTTTCATAAATCGGTGTGATTGAATTCAAAGTTTTGTAGGTCTAAGCTATTTGTCTCGTTTTTTTCAGAAAACAGTCCATCCATAGATTTATGTTACTTTTTTAGTATTTTTTTTTCAGTGTTTATATGTATGCTTGAAAGATTTTCAGATAATTTATGGATTTCTATGTCAATTTCTAGGATTTTATGCTCCAGGGTTCAAAATTTTTTCGATTTTTAATATAATATATTTCTGTTCATTTCAATGTCTCTGTATTATTCACTGTGTTGTAACAATTTTTCAAATTATTAATTTCTAAACTTCATCCTACTCAAACAATTATAATTTCCATTCTTGCTAAAAAATAGTATACTTCGTATCAAGGAGCAGAAACGAGCGTTTTTATGAGCGCGGAGTTGTACGAGCGAGCGTAAAGAGTGAGCAAATCGCATGAGTAAAAATGCAAGTAAATGCTCCGCGATACGACCAATACTTTTCACGCTCGCATTTCGAAAATCATTTGTTCTTGTGTTTACTTGCTCAAATGTGAAAATATGAGTTTGAAGACGGGACGATACCACTGTTTCAAGCAGCCGAGAAAAAAATAAACGTACCGCCTGAGATAGAGAAACATTGCAAGAATTCCCTATGGCTCTGTCTCTCACAACAACAAAAAAGCAATCTTTTGACTTTCGCCGCGAGCTCCACGGTCGCGCGGCCGAGAATTCGTTTTTACGATACAGCAGTAAGCACAAGAATAAATGATTTTCGACATGCGAGCGTAAAATAGTATATTACGTACCTAGGACTGAAATTTTATATTTACGAGTGTGAAGTTTGTAGACCGAGGCGAAGCCGAGGTTCACAACCACACGAGTGAATATAAAATTTCTGCCCTAGTTACGTACGGTATTTCATTTACCGAGGGCTGGAAAACGAGTTCAGAGATTTTGAACTGGACGAGAAACGAGTTTTCTATGCCAGAGGTACATAAAAATTCTTCTGAAGCTAGAATCGTTTTCTCTAAGTTAGTGAAATTAAGATTGCTGAATTTTGTTCAGTTTAAAAACGTACATCAAACAATTTTTATGTTCTCTGTATTTCGGAGAGTGAATTTTTTATTCGTTTCTCTTATTTTCCCTATTTATTATGAGTATTTTTCCAGAAATGTAATTTTTGCTATCATGATCATATTATTTTCGTGCATATGTACTTTTTTTATTATTTACATTTTCATTATTAATTATTCCTACTCTTTTATTTTTTCATTATTAAAGAACAATCAATGTCACTCGAACTCCAGGGGGGGTTTTAAACCTCGGAATTCCGTATCACCTATACGCGCATGAATTATGACGATTGAGTAGTTAACCTATAAGAAGTCTGAAATGCTGTAAAGCAGTATAAGGCTTATGTTTGTGTATTATGCAAGGAAATTGTCAAAAAATTCATAAGACCAAAAAAAAATGAAAAAAAAAACCAAAATAATAAAAAATATATGAATGAACATTTAAGGCGGGCAATTCTGTTAGTGTTGGGAGGGGGGGGGGGGGAAGAGATACGAAAACTGTAAATCAAAAAATGTGCGAATCCCTCCACAATTTCTAATTTGGAATTTCGTATTATCATACTCCATTTTTCATTTAAATTATCCCACCATTCCTACTTAACTTCAGAGTGAACCAGAATCCTTACAGCTTCTCTACTTCATTAAAATTTACGTTCAAAATAGAAAACAGGGTAAGTTTTCCCACTTACGGAAGCAATTTATTAATAATTTAATATCACGCCCAAAGATTTCGATGCTACGTCTAAACATCGTTTCCCATTGTCGAAAAAAATATTGGAAAAAAAAAACTCAAACTTATTGCAGTGGCATAGCCGACCATCATGCCTTTTTTACTCGCTACAAAATTTTTTCCGTGCCTGCTCGCAATGACAGCTGGAAAACGCGCGATCGCCGAGTTTTTATAATTGCAAATCGAGGAAAAATATTGACATTCATTTAGTTAGCGTTTAAACCAGTTCATTTGTGAAGAAATTGATTAATAACTTGTGCAATGATAGTGCAGCTTGCGTCACTATCGCGGATTTTGCATTTAGTTGAATTGTGACAGACACCCCTTGCACGCTAGGTCGGATAGATTTGTTGCTCGAAAATAATAATTTTCGCCCGAGTGGCGCCAAAATGAATTCCTTAAACGGTCAATTATCTAATGAGTCCATTAGCTCGGAGTTGTTATCAGGGAGGCGAAAGCATGCAATTAATATTTCCGGCGTCGTTTTGGCTAATTTGCGAGATAACAGAGTTCGAAGGAACCGAAAATTACCGTTTTCTACGGATAAAAAAGACGTAACGAAGCTCTACAGTTTTTGAATTGCTTAATAAATTCTCACTCTGTTTGTTGCGTGGATAAGTGATTTGTTTATAATTTTTCTCTGGCTGTTACCTGATGAAAATGATTTATAATCAATGAATTGAGTAGCGTTTGCACATAAAATTTTTTATTCTTCTTTTTGTATGCTAATTTCGCTCTGAATTCCAGTCAGCATAGTTCCTTTAAGGATTTCTATATTATGTATTAGATATCGGATTTTTTTATACTTTCTGTTGTTAAATTATATTTTTTAACCTATCACAAAGTTTTTTGTATTTTACGAAGTTTCTACAATTTTTTTAAATATAATAATATAATAAGTTTAAGGTACTACGAATTTATATCGTATAATTTAGAATTCTAGAGCATGTTACTCAGAAAGGTCTATTTTTGATACTGCATTTGAGAAAAGCTTTGAGTACTCAATTCCATTAGAATATATAATAATAATATTATAATCATAAGAAACAGGGGCGTAGGTAGAGACATATCTTCATAGTTCTAACGCCTACCGAAATTTGGGTGAAATTGATTATTATTTCATGTAGAAAATACGATAATATTATCATTAATAATTAATAATGAAAATTCAAATCATCAAAAATGCATAAAAATAATAAACGTGACGATAAAAATGATTTAACATATGAAAAAAATAATGGTAAATGATAAAATAAGTTTAATCATAAAAAATGTACTTACTGTACTTAAGTGTAGAAGACATAACAAATCGTTTTATGTAAGTTCTTGTAGTGCACCCAACGATATCCCTAATTTTATGAACAAAAAGAACAATAATACTGGCTTCAGTAGAATTTTTTTCAACAGAATTCTGATAACATATAAATGTTTGAATAAGATAATGTGAAAAATACAAAGTATTTTATTGTTCTCACCTCCTAAATTATGAACGAAAATTATAATCTACAAAAATGATAAAATCTGAGGTGCTTTGATTCCTGGAGCATCAAATTCTTGACATCTACTCATAAATCCATAGTAATACTATAATATCTTTCAAATTATACGAATATTGCAAAATTCTAGAAGTAATAGAAATCTATGAAACTACGGTTTTTGAAAAATCTAAATAAATACTTGAGATCTATAAAACTTCGAATTATAGAGCATGGTATAGAAAAAATCGTTTGTGAAAATCTATAGAAATACTTGAAGTTTGTAAATATACTTGAAAACAATAGAAATTCTTTTTTTATATTTTAAAAAATATGATAATACGAAAAAGCTATAGCATTTTATAAATACAATGCTACAAACCTACGTAGATGTAATTTTCCTAGAAATCTGTGAAATTACTAAAAATCTATTGAACCTCGAAGTCTCAAGCATCAAAATATATAAATTTTGAAAGTAATTTACGGAACTACTAGAAACCTATAGAAATACAAAATAGTATATTTCGTAACAGGCACGGATGTGCGAATTTCCCCGTTTCGCCAAATTCGCACATCCGTGCCTATTACGAACGATATTTTATGTACCGAGGGCATAGAAAACGCGTTTAGAGATCTCGAGCTGGCATAGAAACGCGTTTTCTATGCCAGAGGTACATAAAAATCTTTATAAATTTCACAAATACAAAAAAAATTCGAGAAACACAAAACCTATCATAATATGTACTGAAAAACTGTAAATATACTTATTTCAAAAATTTATAATACTTTGCATCTTAGATCGTATAATTGGAAAAATCTGCATTGGAATTCATAAAAATACCAAGAAGTGCTTTAAATTTTATAAACATAAAAGAACGAGCAAAAAGTATGTCCCTACATTTATTGTTAAAAAATATGGTAAATTTTCTATACAAAATATTGGAGGTGTTTCACCTATATTCTGCATCGGATTTTTCCCGTTAATAGATATGAAAATTTTAAATTACGCTATGGGAACTCTTCCGTAAATATGAAAATATTTCCATTAAATTTATGAAAGAATTCCATAGTGTATGGGGAATTTTCCAGATCTATTCGTGGGAAAAATCCCATGCTGAATATCAGTTTAAAACATCTAACACTTTTATGTGAAATTAACCAACCTTTCTTAACAGTGTACAGTCGAAATATGGAACAAAATCTTACACTTTTTTCGAAGTTTAGAAAGAGGCTGCCTGCTGTACAACCTCTTGACGTGACGTTTCAAGTATAAATTCATAAGATCGTTTCATACGAAGTTTCGTAAGTTTCGACTTAACTAAGCCGAGAAACTGCTCGATCGTCGCTTCAAATTCCGTGAGAATCGGGTAATGAATCATCGCGGCCTTTCGACAAATTAATCAATCGAAGCCACCGGGAAGCGCCGTTGGACAGGCCGTAAAAAAGTCGTAAAGTCCTATGTAAATTTTCGGCACTTACCGATCACCACCTTTTTCAGAAAGTAACGTGTTAATGGAGAGACCTTACGAATTTTTCCATGTGGAAAAATTCAAATCGGCGTTAATGAGGTGACGATCCAAGAAACAGTGGGAATCCAATTTGGAATTTCAGAGATAACCGATCGCGGAGGCGTAAGAAAAATAAATATCCGGAGAGTGTTTGAAATGAAATGATCTAGCATTTTTCGTGGCTTCTTATTGGATTAATAGAAAAATTTATTAACGAGTTTGAATAATGAAAAAAAAGGTCTGAGAGACTTGAAGCTATTTAATTACTTACTTACTCAGCAACATAATAGTTTTGTTCTATATAGAACTGGTCTTCTTTGTAAGCGTCCGAAGTAAACGATTGACACAATTTCACGTAAGCTAAATGTAAACATCATGTAAACAATTAACGTAAAATCAACTAACGAATGCAGAGAAGAATATGTAATATCGATGGAATTCCCCATATGATCTATTTTTCAGACGAAATTTTTGCGTAGAGTTGATTGGCCTTTTTTTGGGAATTCTCTTCCTAAATTAACTCCCATGTTAGTTTTTACGTTACACCCACTGTTGCCCATTCCATCGATGTGTGGCAATCCCTAGAAAAACAGGGGATCGTACGATAAACAGATTTCATTATTCCCCGGGAATTTTTTTCCCGTACCTAGCAACGTTTTGGGTGCACTAAATTGCGGTTAAAGAAAACTATTAAATCGTCGTTTCGCCCCCGACTGCAATATTTTTGTACGTCGTTGGTGATCCCGAAGTGGAACACTCGCGGTTTGAATTATGAAGTTTTGATAAGGAGGATCGAAAAAGATTTTGATAGTGATAAATGAAAAAGCTGTTTTTTTTTTTTTTTAAGTTTTTACTACGTGAATTAGGAGTCTTATTGCAGCCCTGATTTTGTTTTTTAGATTTTTTTTTTCGATTTGATGAATCGTGAATCAGGGGGAACCCTGAAATATATGCACTTTTGTGATTCAAATTTCTGTTCGTCGTTCACTGATTTCATGTTTCAAATTGTCCAATGCAAAAATCTAATTTACAAATATTTTCAGTAGTAACATTAAGCTCATAAAACAAAAAAAAAAAAAAAAAAAAAAAAAAACCTTCGCATTCTAGTGTTCGATGATTTTTAATCATAGAATTTTCGAAATCAATCTGTATTTTGGAAAATTTTGTCTTTGGATTCAACGTCATTAAATTGTTTCATTTTTCTTTTCTTGTGCAAAATTTTGAGAACAGACATTTTTCTACTGCAAAATTTATGGAGTCTTGATTTTCGGTAGGTTTGACAGTTAAAACCAAAAAAAAAAACCAGAAAAATTTTTTTCATTTCGGGCGCGAACTATGGATTGCAGTTTCTGTTTGTCGAGGTTTCGAGTGTTTTGACCGCGTTAAGCAAACAGCGACTGGTTCTCCCCTGCGTCGAGGTAATGGCTGCAATTTCGGCAGGCCATCGTTGCATTTACACGCGGTGTTTTGGGACTTCCAGAAGCCCCGAAATCTCGCACATTATTTCACAATTAGAGTTCCATTACATGAATTTCTAGAGCAAAACAATGTTTTGGTATACTTAAATAACAAGCTTTGAATCTCATCATGCACATTAACGAATGGATGTCATTACCATGGAAACGAATAATTTTGGACAGTCCTTAAAAAGTATGTTGCACCAATTTGAAAAAGTAAAAAGCAGTTCATTCTGTTTAATTAAACTTAGTATACATACATGTTGCTGTAGTGATAAGCTGTGATCCCGACAAAAAAACATTTTTCAATAAAAAAAGTGAAGGTGAAGGCTTCGTTTGTCATAGCAATCAACAAAAAAAAAACCAAATCAATCACATGCGCTTAAGTGAGTTAAAGCAAATAAGTCTGCATCGACAGTTCTATGATGCAAGTTTTGTAGGAAAATCCGCGGATGAATCCAATAAATTGAAAATAAAATAGGCATAAAGACGCATCTGTGATGAGAACTTCTGCAAATTTTATAAAAGTACGTGTGGCACAAATTTGGTGAAAATTCTATACAATCTACTCATACGTAAAAATGTATATCCCAGCTAAAAATATTCAAATGGATGACAATGTGAACATACATGTGGACATCTACATAAAAAGTGGCATGGCCGGTCACGTGAAAATGCCAAAAGAATTTTCAAAGGATGTTCACATGCATAGTTGAAAGTTTAAAGCTGATATGATGATATACTATAAATTTAGACGTTAACTTGCTACTTAGAAAAATACGCCTACTTCATACCTCCAAATAATGAACATAAATTTATTTTTTATACCAAACATTCAATTTATTGGAGTCATCCGCGGATTTTCCTGCAGAACTTAAATCATAGAACTGTCGATGCAGACTTACTTGCTCTAACTCACTTAAGCGAATGTGATTGACTTTGTTTCTTTTTGTTGATTGCTTTGACAAACGAAGCTCTCACCTCCGCTTTTTTCATCGGAAAATGTTTTTTTTTTTGTGGGGATTTGGTTATTTTTTGTCATTTTTTGACCACTTAATGTATAATCAACAATTAGAATCGCTAGAGTCAAACAAACACAAAAAACAACACAATAATAACAAACAGGTGCTCGAGAAATCAGCTGTGTCACGATTTTGACGTTTGCCGAATTTTATCTGTCAAAAATCTCTAACCACAGCTGAGCGTTCTACTGAGAAATTCCTATATACGACAAAAGTCGTTTAGGAAGTATTGAAAAAAATTGTTTCCGACCAAAGCGAGAGAAAGTGAGGTGTACAAACTGTAAGTATCATAAAATTTAGAAACTACGAACATTTCAAGACAAATTCATCGTGTCTTTCATATATAAATGTAGAAGACGTAAAACTTTTCAGGTTATATGTATTTATTTTTTTGATAATAATGGTGGCGCTATTGCAGGCCCTCACCTTGACCCATGACCGTGGGCCATTGATTTTACTGCACCCTTAAAATGTTCGAGACATCCTTTTTTTTTGCACTGAGAAAAAATCTAATTTTTTTTACCTATTGATGGTCAAAAGTACTAAAAAATTATAATTTGTACAGTCCCTAGGAGACTTACATCTTCGAATAAAATACTTTTCCTCACTTTTACAAAATAAGTCTTTAAAATGAAAAAGACTTGTATTAGATATTTATTCACCAAGGGAGGAAGAGGATGATTTCGTCGAGTGTGTGTTTGAGTCCGAGCGGAGCGAGGTAAACAAAACACGAGTTGAAATCACTTCCTCCCATGGCGAATACAATATTTTTTTCCATACATATGGTATACAGAAATGGCCAATTCGTCGACGCGATTTACAGGAACAGTGTCCTCTTTTTCGGGTATCCGCGATGAATTTTTCAGCAGGAGCAATCTAAGCGATTGCTCCCGCTGAGAAATTTCATCTAGAGTATCCGAAAAAGAGGGCGTTGTTCCCGCAAATCGCGTCGATACAGTGAACATTGCTGTGTATGTATGAAAAAAAACTATTTAAAGGTTGGGGACTTAAAAATAATATGGATACGCATTTTGAAATATGCATTTTACTATCCATTTTCATAAAATTTATAAGACATGATTATTTATTACAAAATATGTAATCAATATTAATGCTTCCAGAAAACCAAATTCTTGCAAATTCCAATGAGTTTACTGGCGACGAAATTCAAGTGTTCTAACTTTTTCATGAAATCTCCAGTTTGAATACTTGACAAGTCTTTAGTCTTCGCTTCGAATTACTGTCAAAGTCTCCCAAAAAGTAATCCGTAGTTCACAAAGAGAGACTTATAAATACTTTTCAGTTTTTGGAAACTTTCGTAACACTGTGAATGCTAAATTGTCATCATAACGAAAATATCCTGTTATGAACAATACTGTAAGCTCATCATCAGAATCTCACTAGATTCTGATATCCACAATATCAGATTGCTGCCGCAACGATACGCGTATGCTTGCGAGTATATTGTCACGTGAACTATCCTTTACTCTTCTGTGAACTTGATTGAATTGTCACTCCTTTGCTGTATTGTGACTCTAAGTATACATAACCTTCTATGGACAATCTTGTATCGTTCTCTCAAAGATACACGATGATCGCTACAGTAATGGAAACATTCCGCTACTGTTCAATTACATATGCTTCGAGAAACAAAGCATACACTTATTGTAGTAATGCTGTATATTGTCAAAGAATATCTTTGTCACAAAAATCTTGACTTTTTAGTGAATCTTCCATTTTTCGCCCAATGGATAGTAACTGATTAAAATGGATCAACTTCGTACAACCCCCTAGCCATTTTTTACAGTTAAAATTCCAAAAAGTCGGAATTTCGTTAGGTTTTTCGAACGCCGGTTCCGTTAATGCGACAGATGAACTCTAAATCATACAGCGATAACGTGGCGTTTACTCAAGTACAAAGAGCCGGGGCGATCGGGCTTTTTACCGCGCCTCCTTGTCGATCGTGGAGGACAGGTTTTCGCAATAAATCTTGGGCAGAGAGATCCCCGCTATGCAATCAACGCCGCACCGGCAATCTGCGCGTATGCCTTACGTGCCAGTGTGATACTCGCGCCATGAGGCGTGTAACCCCCCAACAACTCCTTGTAATACATACATAAATAAAGAGCGCGGGATCTTAAGGTGCCTCCTTAATTTTCCATGCTTGCCTCCACACCGCGATACCCTCGCTCCGCTCTTTCGTGTTTCAATGCAAAAAAGTTTTTCGCCTTCAAAAGTAGTCGTAAGAAATTGTACTACCCTTAGAGACGAAGGGCTATCAACTCAAAAATCGATCCCAACTGAGTGGCTCATTTCTCATTGATTTTGATTGATTCAGCATTGTTCATATTTGGAGCCTGATTCCGAAACTTGTATACTGTTGATTCGGCTGATTCCGAAAGTTTTACATTGTTGATTTGGTCGATTTCAGCTGATTCCGAATCAGTACAAGCTTGAATCACTCAGATCCGCTCGAGTACGATCAAAGTTTGAATGGTTCGTCCTACTGGAATATTTTCTACTAAAAAACTAACGTGACAAATACAATTTGTTTTCGAATTAAAAAAATCATTAGATTTATGACATAAGCTATTTAGAAAAAAAATTTCCAATAGGACAAATCAATTGGATTTCCAAACGGATACACAATGGGTTTTCCAAATGGTCGAACCAAATTTGAAAACCAATTGGACATTTTTTCACAGGAATCGTTTAAATTAGACGGGTTATACAGAATAGTTGATTCAGAATCGCAGAAGGTTATGATGACTAGAAGAATAAAGGACAAGTTTTTGCGATCAATAGCTGCCAATGTTTCAATGTGACTCAAAAATGAACTTTGGTTTGATAATCTCTTGACTCGAAAATGAAATTTGGTTTGATAATCTCTTGCATTACAAGCTTTTAATTTTTTTGAGAATCGTATTTCAAATTTTTACGGAAGTTATACATACTTTCAGAAAATTGGATTCAGTGAAATGACTTTCTGAATTTTAGTCTTTCGGAAAAATGGGCCGTAACCCGTAAAACATGTGTTGATGTAAATGACATAAAAGTGCTGCAAATATGGCATTTTTTACGTTGTTTACTGTGCGTTTAAAACACCTTATATGTTCAAACTTAAATAATTTCCATACGAAAAATTTTCAAATTCTTAGATCGAGTGATTTTGATTAAGGAAAGAGTAGTTTTTCTCCGGCGTGCTCGTAGCTTATTAATTTCAAGAGACATGGCTGATTAGAAGAGTATTTACCTTAATTGAATTATACACGTCAGAGTATTTTATTGACTTGGTGAAAAAACTCGCGGTGATGAAGTGCAGAGACGAGCCGTTTGTGCGTAAATGCCAAGACGATTTGTCGAAACGTGCACAGAGATCGGTACTTTTACTCGGTGTAAGGAAGAAACGACTTGAAACTTGAAGTCCAACGTTCGAAGTTAAAAACTTATTTTCTTTGATGGTAAAACGAGTATTGTCTTTGCATACTTGAAAAGTTTAAGAATTTTCAAAATAATAAAATTCACTTATTCTTAGAGTATATGACGAATTCACATAAATAAATATAATAATTTTTTGCATTCTTCGGTAGTTATAGTTGGAAAAACTGAAATTTTTATCATATAAAAGGTCTAGATTAAAAATTTATTCTTTTGAAGGTTAAAATTTGATTCTTTTATGTTTGCTCTTTCCTTTTCAATTTCGACGTTTTGTAGTATAATCAACGTAAAAATTGGCGTTAAAAATTTAGTAATGATGAAACTCGAAATAATTTAGTTTTATTCAAATAGTAGACATTTTTCGGGCCGTTAAAACAAATTTACAAAGTTCATAAATTTTTCAACAATATTTTACAAATCCCAATAACTAGGGTTGATCAACCATCCGCCCTCCTCCTACATAAAAGATCGTAAATACTGCACTTGCCTGTCCCAAAACGCAATGAAAAACCAAAATTGCGTCCTAATGCGCCGGGACCGGGCCCGTTTTGCGGTTTTGGGGCTTTACTTTTTTTTCTCCTCGCGTATCTCATTTCAAAGAATACAGTCAATCTAGTGTGATTGCACGTGGCACGTAATTTCCTGCAGGTCGTTCAAGGGGACGAAATAAAAAAAGATTTTCGAGTTGTCCTGAGAAGGGGCAGAGGCAGGGGGGGGGAGCGTATTTTTTGAGGGAAGTGTCGGGTAGCCATATAATGACCGTGATCCCGACGCAGCGAGAGCCTTGATTAAAAGTCTCGTTCGTTTGCCTTTCGTTCTCGACGTCACCTTAAATTAAGGCTCGCATTTCGCGCCCCATAAAAGAGCCAGGCCGGGACGTGTCGGACGAATTGGAGCCACGCGCTTCCGAATGCGAGATATCTTGTCAGCTCTGATTTATAATCACGATTTCTGAATCGAGGAATTAAGGCACAAACCTTGATTCCAGGTTCTTAATTCTTTATATACCATACCCCTGACATAACGAAACCTCCATATAACAATAGATTCATAAATTTAATTTGAAACATTTTAAATGCGAAACTAAACTCTTGAAATTCGGTAACATTTTTTAATGCTGTTTCTGTCTTGATTTGTTCAAGGTATGAAAACCGAGGAACTTGTGAAACTACACTCTCTAATTCCTGATTAATGGTGCTCGAAAAAACCATCATACGCACTAATCGTGAGTAAAACGAAAAACAAATACAATATTTTCAGGTGTATCTAATGATCATGAATATTGAAAAAGAATGTAGGTTAAGTGAAAATTTTTTGCTTGAATTTTACGTTTCATTGAAAAAATTAATCGAATAGGGTGATTCCTGATAGGTACTGAAGCATATCGTACTTAATCTTCAGACGAGTTCCTGCCCATTTGTGGGTCGTTTTTATCGGACGCAGTTTATTAAATTAACACCCGACAGTGTTAATTTAATGTGCTGCTCGTAATTGCATCAACGCAATCAACAATCATCCGATGATTAAAGTCATTCCACTCATAAATATTAATGGCGAGGTGCGATCGTCATTTTACGCGAACCAGTCCCATTTTTCCGAGTTTCATCAAGAAATTCTCATCATGTGACGCAGGATTTTTCGAAAGAACAAAAATCAGACGGCATTACTTTTTTATCATAGTATCCTGAAAGTATTTGTTAGTAATTTGTCAATTTATCAAAGAAGCAAGTCATGCCAACAATAATAAAATAACATATGTGGCGTGGACCGAAGAAAAGTACCTTACAGCACCTGGGCGCTTTGAGAGAAAAACGAGTTTAAAAATAGAAAGTTCCTATGATTTCTACGAGCAGGTCAACTTTGAAGCTGAAATTTTTATGCAATACAATAATCTTACAATTTAGAGAGTAGGCTCAATCGATAGACAAAGTTTTCGACATTCAGAATTATTGGTAATCTCATTTTTGATTTTTGGTGCTGTAAGATACGTTTCCTCGGTCCACGCCACATATAATGAAACGTTGCATTAGAAACATAACTGACACGATGAAAGAAATAATTTTGAATTATATTTCGAATAATGCTGTTTTTACGCATATGAATTGTGCATCTTTTTTGTGCATATTAGAGTAATTTTACGTGCGTGTTATAGCGCATACAAGTTTATTTTCATGCATGTTTTTATCCTCCTTACTAATGATCTGATGGCACGTACAACGACCCATTTATGACAACTATTTCAATATGTCATGTATGGCATTTATGTCCTGTTTATAGGTGTGTATATGTCACTCATAAGCATTTAATATGACGTTCATAAGTGGCCGTTTTCTAAGCTTAAAAATTATTTCATAAAAGATCCGTAACATATAAGTGTCAAGACGAAAGTTTTATTGGAGGTTTAAGCACAAATATCAAAAGCAGCATTATATCATAAATATGAATTAAATATAATGTATTTAAAAATATTATTTCTAGCATCATTACACATTGGAAATAGATGTGCAAGCTCAAGGTTTAATTTTTTTTAAATATATACATTTGTACTACTTTTCATAAATCTAAAATCACAATATCTTATTTCTAACGTCACTCAGCGCTTCTATTTTTAGTAGTTGTGCCATTTCAAGGGCGGAGATATACCTAAACAGCTGAAATTCGGTTACAAACTTTGCGCGTGAATTGCGGGAAAACTATAAACGATAGGAACCCCAAATTTGGCACAAATGAAATTTCCAACATCCATGAGACGTGAATCTGAAAAATTTCGTCTTTTACAAGGAAGCTTAAAACGTGTTTTTCCGAAAACCATTTTTTTAAAATGGTGGGACATGTACACTCAAACTTGTATTTCCGGGACTGTTCGGGAGCTTCCTCCTGGAAATCTGAAGGACCTTTTTTTTTCGTTTTCCGTCGAGATGAATGATCCCCTTCGGCCTCTTTCTATTGAACTGGCACGAAAAAAACGGCCATTGAAATTCCGTAGCCGTTGATTTTAAAACTGATTTCTAGAACTCGATGTGTAAAAACGCTAGGTTTATTATAATATGTACATACTTTTCTATGTAATTATTCATATTTTGGAATTTTAGAAAATCCCACTAGTACTCTATGGATTCTTAGTATTTTTATGGTTTTCTGCATAGATTTTCAGAATTTGCCGGTCTTTGTGCATTTTCCCATAATCCCAACTAAATGTATGGGCTTTCACATAGTCGTAAAATTACACCAAATACGAACAAAAATATGCACAAAACAAATACGTAAAAACAGCATTGAAGAATATAAAATTCAAAATCGCTTATTTCATCGTGTCAGCCATGTTTCTATTGCAATGTTTAACCATATATTGTTTCAAGTTTTCATAAGGGATAGATTTTGCTTATTATTTGTGTATTTTACCAAAAAATCAATAACACCGGCAATACGTGCTTTCTACTTAAGGAATTGGCTTCCAGAAACATTTTGTACAAATCTATGTTGAATATATTAACGCTTTGTGCATGATATTCTAAAACTAATGTTTGACTACTCGTGGATGCTTAATAACGTTCCAACACAACTTTTCTGTATTTCGCTGAGTCTAAATATTGTTTTGTATTACAAAATTGTCGTTGCATCAACTTTTGTATTGCACTGAACACAGCAAATAACTGATCTATAAATACGAAACACTATTGGATACTTTTTGATCACTCGTGACAAGAATTTATACAAAATTTCCTTTCCTTTCGGCATTATAGCAGAAAATTTCATACAACGTGAATAGAACGAAAAAAAATGTGGAGAGTAAAATGAAATTTTGACAGCTGATGATAAACAGCCTGAACTTACACATCAGTAAAAAATGCTGTTGAATGTGTCTAGTCGATCGTAATTTTAATACATATGCTAAGCCTATTAGTATTATTTGTTGTGTCGTTCCGCGAAATTACGAGAAGCTCGTCATTTCACTAGGTTCAACCTAGAGGTTTTAAGCTCTCCCCAAAAATCCCTAGGCTCAGCCTCACTAACTTTCGACACGAGGCTCAGCGTAGTGATTTCACAATCTTCGCGAATTTCACCAACTTCTGGTAAAACTTCAAGCTTCCAGTGATTTTCATCGAAATTTCGATGAATATTATAAGGTCTAGTCTAGAATTTCATCAAAGCCTGTAGAATTAAGAATTGACTGAGCTCCTTTTAAAATCCCTAGGCTGAGTCTCACTAACTTTGGACATGGAATTTTCATCAGAAATTTTTTACTGTGTAGTGAACAAGTGAAGCTAGATTGCCAAAAACAGTAGAAACTGAAAGAAAAAAATTGAATTCGAAGACCGAAATGGCGAAAAAATGCACAACAAGCTCAATTGAAAGAAATATGCATACGACGTGTTGGTATACGTCAAAAAAGCAAGTCTCATGCAAACGCACATTTGTATCCCCTCTAATTATAATCCTAGTAATTTTGATCCTTGTAAAAATCTTATAAAAAAATGCATTTCCTCATAAGAATACAATTTCTTATAAGGTGCACCTTATAAAAACCTTACATGCAACTGAAATTTCTCATAAAAAGTGGATCGAAAAAATTTTATTAGGTTTTTTTTCTTATAAGATTTTATCAAATACATTCTTATAAGAAATTTCAGTTTCTTATAAGGTTTTTACAAGGTCACCTTAAAAAAAATCGAATTCTTATAAATTTTTCATAAGGCGCACCTTATAAGAAAACGAATTCTTATAACAAATTTATTTTTCTTCTAAGGTTTTTATAAGGTTAAAATCACTAGGGAATATTTGTAACTTTGCAAGAAAACTAGAAATTTTTAGTTACGTAAATATGTAAGAACTTTCGACAAGTTACTTATAAATAAATTTATGTAACTTGTTCAAAGTCCCTGGTCCATAACTACGAGATGTTGTCGCGAAAAAAGGAGCTATTTAGAATGCTATTAGGATATAATGAGTTAGGAAAATGACGTGCTTCTCGGGTTCTCACGCGGGGTCTTTGGTCCGAAGAAGTCACACGGACCGGCGAGGACTGAAAGGAATCCCGCTGAGTTATAGACCGCCCGCTCAGCGACGCCCAAGGAATATTTTCCCCATTTTTATACCGAAAAAGTGTCATGTTTGTTGTACTTCATCATACGGGGCTTTTACCTTTTTCATTCAGTCGATAAAATTTATAGCACCGGAAATTTTCTGCCCGCCGTATTAGAGGTTTCTAATGTGACGGATCAGTACTTTATTGGGGAGGATTCTTTTTCATTCAGCGATGATTTTCAGTTGACGAAAAAAAGGCAAAAAATACATTGAAGGGGATGAAACAGGGACGTTGCAACGAAATTTTTTATAAAGGTAAACTCAAATGTGCAAAAGGTAAATGTATGCTTTTTTCAGAGTGTATCAGCGAATATTTATTCAAGCGTTTTAATATTTTATAAATTGACCTAATAGTTTTGAGTACTTGCATGGACTTTTAGGACAATGATAATAACATATATTTATAGTTTTTCATGTACTAGCTTCTGTTTTTAGATTCATGAGATTTTCTTGTATTTCAATAGATGACTGTTGATTTTGGGACTTCGATACTCTAGAATTCAAAATTCATCAGGCTTTCAGTGCTTACATACATGGATTTTTCAGAAAACAGCATCTTGACAGATTTCTAGTACCTTCAGTATTTTTCGTAGGGTTCTGAATTTTTTCAAATATCTTCACAATCAGAAAGATTTTCTGGTAACTAATGAGGATTACTATAGAGATTTTTAGAATCCCTTCGTCTAGGATTAAAGAGTCTATAGATTTTTAATACCTTCACAGATTTTAAAGGATCGCGTAGATTGATAATACCTGATTGAAAAAACATAACCCAACCTAACCTAGCATATTTTTATAAATATTTGTATAACTATTATTCTAAGGTTTATCTTTCGTCTGAGAATTCATCCTGTGAAACAGAGATTATTGAGCTATTTTCAAAACATTTTAAATCAACATATTATGATACTAAGATTGATGTATCAGTTAATTTGGAAATTGATGAAAGAGTAGATTTATTGAGTCTTTGAATATCGTGAAAGTACCTGAGCATGTAATTACTCCGTTTGAAGCTGATAAATCAATAAAAGTCTGATGAAAAAAAAGGTTTACGAATAACTAATGTGTATGGTCGACTTGAAGACGTAACTCGACCCTCAAAAAGCATGGTATCATTCCGGATGTTTTGATCGGTGAGAGACTCGCGCCGATCAGTGGATTTGCCCGCGGGCAAATCGCTCGAGAAATTCGCCGTTACACTATGTGAGACTTGAATTACGAAGGGTACAAATAAAATGCATCGATAATTCGAAAACACACAGTCGGCTGCCTCAGGCTGCATTTGGCTGTGACTTATTATACTCGAAATTACCGGTATCTTTAACATCTATTTAAGGACAAGGTCGCTGTCTAAATCTGAGACAGTTGAATCATCACTGATTTGAATGAAGTTATGACGATGAATTATACAATTTTACAGAACGTTATCTTGACTTAATCCCATTTACATTAAGACATTCTTAATATTTTAATTTCAAGATAACTTGATTCTGTAAAAGAATATTTGATATATTCTCCTAAGCTTTGGTATGGTTCCTTATTTAATATAAATAAATTTCCAATCCATGCTTTAGATGGATAAAAACTTCTTGCAAGTAGGAACTTTGAAAATTGCATTTATAATCTACATAGCAGACTCAAACAAGAATGATTTACGGGAAAGGAAAAAAAATTGGTAGATCGAGAGCGAGCTTTTCGCGGATATATGGTGTGGCATTTCGTTAGATAACGCGAGGTGCATTCAAAAGCGAGTGTTCTCTATTATGGTGCGATGCTATCTTGATATTCCGTAGCTTCGTACAATGCACCATGATCCGATAAACTGCGAGGAATGGGAAGCATAATCGAGCTGTTAACAATTTGCGTTTTCTCGAGATCGTATCGTGCGATCGCTTCGTAAAAATGTGAAAAACGTTTTCGTTATCGTCATTTCTTCGGATGAGAGATTTCAGAAATATTTTGACGTGAAAAATGAGCAGCTGTCTAAAAATAAAATAGGGAGCGTGTGATTTTAATCTGCAGAAATATATTCGGTTAAAATAAACCCTGTAAAATTTTATTTGTTTCAAATATTTTTTCGCAGTGTTATTGGAGCACAGGAAATAGACAAGTAAAATTTTTTTATGTTCCATTAATGTGTAGTATGTATTTCAAATACATAATAAAGATTGGAGCGTAATAAATGGAATTACGGTGCTGTTATCGATAGTTTTAATATGTATTTCCTGATAACTGCAGTTCAACATTAACCATTGATTTTTAAGAACATCAAAACAGGTACGATGACAGTTTCTAAGATAATTCAATTTATATTCTCTATTGATTCCGAAATTGCCATTTACTTTGTATATTCAGGTGTCAAATGCCACATTCAGAGAACTTACTTTTATCTAATTCTACCTTCCATAATCATTGACGTCAATGAAAACATATAATTTAAGTATAATATGATTTCAGAGGTGTCGCAACAAGACTTTACGTCTTCGCCTTCAGCTCAGAATATAATGTTTACCCTCGCGAGAAATTATTTTGTCCCTTGGTGCGAAATATACTATTTTTTCCCGCTACGATGAAAAATATCGTTCGCACAATGAATATATCCCTCGCCTTCGGCTCAAGATATAATGGTCACCCTTGCGAGAATTCATTTTTTTCTCTAGGTGCGAGACATACTCATAGACATTATATAAATGGATTGCAAGTAGGGCGTGATTCCATGGCAAATCACCTGCAAGCAAGAGTTAACCGGTAGTTCAAAGCGAAGTAGCCCGAGTGTGCACAACCGAACCCGAATCAGCTTGATGTTTTCACAGGTTTTCAATTGCTTGTAAACAGATTACCGTAAATACAGTAAAACGGTTCGATATTTTGTTTATATTATTCATATAGTACCCGAGAGCATAAAAAACAATTAATTCTGCATTTTTTTCGGTTCACAATTAAACTCAAAAATGTATTTATGCCCGGGGCCTTAACTGTACCAGCTACGTAACTGTGATCTCGTGCACATAGCGTCCAATAAGGTGCAGATTGACCTACCGGCTAGCTCCAGATGTTTTGCCACGAGAAAATCAGGCAAACAATAGGAACTAGCAGTCCATGTATATAACGTCTATGGATATACTATATTCTACTGTTATGAGATCGTAGAATTTCAACTACGATCTCACGCTTTGACTTTTTAAAATATATTACTTTTCTATCTATACTATAATCACAATATCTCACTACTAATGTCTCTCGGTAGTTATGTTTTCAGTATGTATACCTTTAAAGATTATCTTATATTTGTAAAAATTTTCGACATTGATTTCTAGAATTCGATGCTCTTGAAGAACAGTTTTGTCCTGTAAGTCCGTGCTGCATTGATCGGAATAAGTGGTAATCCGAAGAGGCCAAGTCAGATGAATACGGTAGATGGGGTGGGTCGTCCATTTAATGATTTCCAGATTGTTTTCAACACATTTTTAAACATGGTCAAGCATCATCATGTTGAAAAATGACTTTATCGTGTTTTTGGGCATATTCTAGTCATTTTTCTTTCAATGCTCGATTTAATTTTTTAAATTATTATTGGTATAGTTCGCCAGTAACCGTTTCGATAGGTTGTAACATTTTTTAATACATACACGGCTTCCCTACTATCCCACTAAATATGCAGCAAAGCCTTCTTTCCATATATATTGCGCACTGTTTGAAATGTTGAAGGTTGGCCTGGGCATATCCATGATTTTTTACGCTTCCAATTGTCAAAATAGAGCCTCCCTTCATCACGGGTCACAACATCGATGCAAAAAACCTTTTCTTTTTCGTCTAGCAAGCAAAACGTCACAAGTGGTTTTTCGTCTTTCAATGTCTCTTTCTTTTCATCGATTCGAAACCCATTGTCTTCCCTTCTAGATCTTTTCTAATGCATGTAGACGTTCGGAAATGGTCGATTGGGCAACATTCAATGCTTCTGCTTCTTGTTTTGGCCTTTGAGTTGAGTCTTGATCCAATAACGCTTGCAAATCTCCATCTTCAAACTTTTTCGGTTGACTTGCCCGCTCCTTGTCTTCACATTGAAATCATTCCTTCTAAAGCTTTGAAACCATCAGTCACAAATTTTAAGGGTAAAAGCACGATCACCCTGAGCTTTGATCAACAATCTATAACTTTTAGTGGTCGTTTTCTTTAAATGAAAGAGGGTTATTCTACCACCCCACAAAACGTAATTTCTTGGTACGATATTCAACATATTCGAAGCTATGGGAAACAACGTCTTTTGCTCAATGACGATTCATAACAAACCAGCTCCTAATGGCACATGTTTACCTTACAAAAAACCAAAGATATCACTAGTCTACAGCAAAGCATGTCTGGATAATGCTACTTTTTAGTAGAATCGACATTATTAACCGAAACACCTAATAAATACTTTTTTGCCTCTCAAACACTAGAAAGAAGCGTTTCCAAACATGTTTCGACTGACGCAAATGAAGTATTTCAAGCCAACACGCAGGCTGTCGACAAATGACAATCGGCGAGGTGAAAGGCGGGCTCTTTCGGCTCCTTGGAAACCCAGCGGTCCAGAAAGGACCCCCCCCCCTTCCCCTGCTGAGTGTCATTCTCGCCAGCCACCGATCGACTTTCAATACTTCATTTTCCATGTCGTAACAGTTTTGGATACTCATTTCTACTATTTTCGAGGCAAAAAGTATCGTATGCACCTCGGGGCAATAACACTCGTTCTTAATTGGCTGTTTTTGCTCCTAGCTACATAATATACTATTGTTCAATATTCTTGACACTTGATTTTCGATGTTTTCTATTCTTGATATCCAGTATTCTGTACACTCAACTTTTTCAAATCCCTCCTTTTTTTATAAATCATCTTCTTAATTGAAGACACTCTTGTTTAACATTTTCCACATTTAATTTTTTTAACTTTGTACACTTAACGGAATTCAATTTAAATTTTCACTTCTGTCTTATATTCTTCTACTAACAAACCAACTTTTCCTCTCTATTTTACAATCATCTTCTCGATTGAACCCATTGATACGAAGAGTTCCCAAATTGGCCCAAAAAAAGCGCAGACGGGGACGTTCACCCAAGTCGTTAATCCGCGAAATGACGTGGTTCACGAAACGTGCCGAGCCGAAAGTGGCCTATCTAACTGAATGCAGATTCCCTCCTAACGCGATTAGTGGTCTCGGTTCGCGGGCAACAAGCCTCATTGTCGCCCTCGAGCATCGCGTGTTCCTCGCCATTCCCGAAGCCCACGTTTCGCCAGAAAGTCCCCCGCAGAAGAGATTAAATGGTTCGTCGAATCGGCATTCCAAACGCGGCTGATTATCTTCTCGCCTCGCAAAAGGAAAATCTTTTGTGAGTTTTTGCACGCGCCATTTCAAAGGAACCGCCCGTGCTATGTGTAAAAATCGGCCAAAGAAGATCGTCTAAAGACGTCTGTCGAGTCTTTTGAAGAACGTCTACGGTGATCAAACGATCGTTTAATGCGTTTCGTTTACACAAATCTCTCAATACAGAAATAGTTAAATACTACTGAAACAGCCACTGACTTATCAGTTGTGATATCACTGATGGCTCAATGAAGATGCATTGGTAAATCAATGACGGTGTAAGGACGAATCAGTCTTAATTCACTGATAAATCAGTGAAGATGCATTAAAAATTCAAAATCCTAGCCTGAAAATTCTAAGAAAGATTGTTCTTTTTCCAAAAGTAGCAGTTTTTTTACACTATTCGAACAAACAAAAATGGAAAAAAAAGTGAAGGGGAGACCGGGCCATTCCGGGACACGGGGCGGTACCAGGACAGTGAAAATTAATTAAAAATGTAACATTGGAAATATTCCAAAACATTATCTTATTTTACATCCAAGATAACTACTCTACTGGCGGAGTTTGGTTTATTTCACATGTTACGTATTACGTGTAGAGGAGTTAATGTGTTTTCTGACACTAAAACGAAGTATTTTCGTTGTTACGTTTTCGCAATTGTTGCTTACCTGAAACTGCAGAACACCAAAACAGGTAAGTAAATTTATTTCGTGTACGTCTTGAAACACAACTCATATTCTTATTCAAACTGAAGTTTATCGATAGAATCTGTATGGAGCGAAAATCCAAAAAATGCGTGTCGGGCATTAAGGGACGCACATGTCCGGGGTCATTCGGTACACTTTCTTTTTCAGTGCAAGACGAATAACAACTGATTATTATTTTGTCAGGAACATGTTGGGAAATTAAAAGCGTAAAAAGATGCAGTCCCCACTGATTAAAGAAAAAAAGCAGCAGGAGCTGTAAAAAATGAAGGCTTCTCAATCAGAATAGCAGCTGAAACATACAAAGTGTCTCGTTCATCGCAACACCGATTCTGCAAAACTACAACGGATAAAAATTACATTATGGAAAGTATTCGCCTCGGTTGAAGAACTAGACAGAACGCTTCATACTATTCGTTCATTTTCTCAAAGCGAGACCTAAGCAGAAATCAAACAGAGGAAGGAAAAAGAAAATTGTGGCAATTTAGACTGAACTGTAGATGATGCAGCAACTTACCGAAGAACAAGAATTGTCTAAATGCAAGAAAGAAAAAGCTAACACAAAACAAAATCCTACTAAAAGGATTCGCAAAACAACCAATGAAATAGAGTATTCGAGCACAGAAAAGAACCTAACTAGTACGTAGAGGACGTCCAAGAACAAATCAGCCAGAGTCCAGCGATGGCAATTAAATAATTTGTATATGAGAATTTTCTGCAAGTATTGAAGTCAGTAAAGTATTAAACACAGAATAAGCCTAGAAACCATATTCCTTACTTGTCATGGCATTTGTTTTGCTTGCAAACGACGTGTCCCAAATCGCCCCGATACCTGTCCCTAATTATCCTGATACCAGGGCAATTAGGGACAATGTACACTTTTTACTATCTGACGAATATCACTTATTACGTTCGTATTAGAAAAATCCTGTTTGCGTTGTTCTAAAGAAAAAGGTTTAAGCTTTCAGAAAATATAGGCTATGAAACAAAAACCATACTAATGAATTCGTGAAAATTTACAATATAAAAAGGGTTCCGAAATTCCCTGGTCTCCTCTAGTAACATACTTGTTACTCACAGTATTAAATATCATAAAGCAGTACGATATTTACAAATATCACTGAATCATAGATTAAAACATTAGATTAAACCAAAAATTAACTATTAATTCGTTCCCCCATACTGTGCTGTGAAACCATACCAATAAAAATAAGCTGCAAATAAAATTATTCTAAAATAGCTCGCAATCGCGATATGACACGTGGAAAAAAAGTCGAAAAAATCAGCCAGGAAATTCCGCTTTCGATCGAAAGCCGGAGGGAAAGACGCCGGGTTCCCACAGCCGTCGCCGGCAATTACGTTCGTTATCGGTCCCGATTTCTGCCAGCAAAACAACGGGTTCCCAGTATCATCCACTGCTTATATTTTGTCTGCGGAAGAAATAGCGTAGGGAACTGTTGAACCAATAAGGCATAAATCACTCGCTAGGAGAGTATGTATGCATTCGCAAAGAGATGAAGGAGCAAAGCCAGATCCGAGTGACGGACCACCGAGATTCCAGACGTGCTCGTCCGTCCCGTTCTCGAGCCATTCTTATCACTCTCGGACACGTATGAATCAAATTTCATATAGATGTATGTATGCTCGGCAATTACATCTTTATTCCTGAGTTGTATCGGGTTGTACATCGCGTGTACGAGAATCGGAAGATTGTGTTTTGAAATCGGACACTTACATATCGATCAAATTCCTCGTCTGCCGAAGGAAAGGAAAGTTTGTATGAATTCTTGTCACGAGTGACAAAAAAGTATCCAGGAGTGTTTCGTATTTTTATGCGTATTTATTGCATTTTCCTGCGATTGCTTTGTGCATATTTGTGTTATTGAACAGGCATGTTATAGCATAGAGAAGTCCATTTTTCATCCCAGCGGGCAAAAAAGAGTTCTCTTCTGCCGCTACGATAATGTCATGCAGGTCTTTATATGACAATCTGAGCATTCAGCAAATTTAACATTCATTTATTCAAAAAACGTTCTAATGAAATATTTGCATTTTATCAAATTACTTTCATATTCTTCAAACTTTCGACATGTCATTCCGTGTGTTTCATTATAACGGGTCAATTTCAATTAATTTTTTTTTTCACTATTTCCGAGCGCCAAATTTGGGCGGCATTTTTGAGTGTGGTCGAGGGCTGCTACTCGAGGAGTTTCGTATTTAAAGTTTGCTACTTTCAACGACGAATTCCACGTTAAATACCGAAGCTCGAGTACATGTTGTTCAAATACGTGACTTGCGTCTTTCTCCCGGTCCAGACAAAAAATTTATCCAGGCTACGTTAACGTCAATTGCGCCTGCTTCCCCCCAGGAAAATTAATTCAAAATCAGAATTCCTCGTTAATCGTGTTTGTCGATCTTATTTCGTAAGGCGACCGAGCGAGTCCAGGTTATACTGTTATTATTTTAAACTAGAGAATAATTTTTTTTAGTTTAAACTTTAAATCATATTGCATCGAATTATGAAAATCTGCATCTCTCAAAATTTAATTCTTTCTAAAATCTACAAAGATAAATATTTAAAAACACGAAAACACTTGAAACGGTGGAAATCTATGAAACACTAGGAATCTATGAGGTCTTCTTTAAAATTCATTCAAATACTCAAGATATATAAAAATACATCAAAAGCGCACATGATATAATAATTATATTTTTCAGGATCAGTGAGGACGAAGTTTTGTTTTATTGAAGAAAAAATGACGATCATGAAAATTCCGAACTTTGACTGCTGATTATTATTAATAATTAATTGCACTTTGTGATGTTTGTTGAGTTCGACAAGTCCGCAAATTGCAGGATTATGAATATGTTTTGAGAAAGATCGCAGGTCACTGCCAATCAGCAATTTCAATATCTGTGTGTTTTATTAAATGTAAAAATAAAATATACAATTATTGCATCTTTCAGGGTCAATAATGACAAAAATTAGTTTATTTAAGCAAAAACAAGGAGGAGCCTAAGTATTGATAATTAATGTGAGACCGTTTTTGCAAAAGCTAGCGCGTACCATGAAAATTATTTGTTATTATATGTAATTATTTCTACCTATCACTGCAAACCGGCAATACTGTTAATGTAAAATAAACTGATCTGGATGAAAAATAAAATTTTCCCATGTGCGCTAATGATCACTTTGTAATGTGCGCTTTTGATATGCGAATTTTGCTGACTCACGAAATGTTTTGCGCTTTCGACGTCTCCGATAAAACTTTTAATTCTGGAGCATTGAATTCTCCAAGTATATCCAGCGATTTATAGAGAAATACAATAAATCTACTGAAATGCTAGTAAATTATACAAAAATTTATAAATACACATACTAAAAAATTTGGAAAATACTCGTAATGTTTGAAATTTGTTAAATACAAACATCTGAACAGATGTCATTTTCTCTAAGGCCTTTAAAATTTAATTAAAATATTATATAAAACTTCGAATTCTAGAGTATCGTATTTCAGATATATATCTATATAAATAAAAATATGAAAATCAGCGAAAAACTTCCCAAGTTACATTAATACTAGAAATTGATTCCTATAATTAATGAAAAATATCTAAATAATTAGAATTCTATATTCTATAAAGATAAAATTTTTTAAAAATCTATAAAAATACTTAATTTCGTTGAAATTTCAGATTCTAAAGTATCGAATTTCATAACTCTATATAGATGACAATTTGTAAGTTTAAAAATCAATAAAATTTTCGTAAACTCTTACAAGATTTTAGAAATGCTCAAAAATACAAAACATACTCAAAGTCTAGCAATCCATAAAATATTCAAAATCCACGCAGATGATATCTTTTCAAAATTCCATAAAATTTATAAAAATTTTATAAACTTTCAATCATAGAACAAGTGGTAGTCCTAAAGGGGAGGGGGATTATAGAAGTCCCCCCCCCCAAGCGTAAGATGTATTCAATTGATTGACAATGCATTCCAAAAATAAAGTCATCAGCCTGATTTTTTGTTAATCCCCCGCCTCCAAAGAATCGTTTCTGGGACCGCCTCTGCTGGAACATCATATTTTAGAAATTTAAATAAATGAGTAAGAATACTCGTGAACTAAATAAAAAGTATAAACTTTGAAAAAATATGGAAAATACTGAAAGTTGAAGAAGTCTATGAAATACTCGCAAACCATGGAGAAATATTTCTGTTCTCTATATCTTATAATTTTCAATCCAATTCTTGAGAATGAATTTAAATACTAATAATGTATAACTTTAAGTTCGATAGCATAAAATTATACAAATTTATGATAGAAATCGACAGAATACTGAAAAATCTTTAGAAACACTGGGAAATTCTTCATAATTTTTAAGCAGTAAAAAAACGAAATAAAAATACTATAAATGTGTGCAGATATAATTTGCTCGAAAATCAATATCTACAAACTAGAAATCTAATAATAATAATAATAATAATAATAATAATAATAATAATAATAATAATAATAATAATAATAATAATAATAATAATAATAATAATACTTTGAATCCTGTACAATGGAATTCCAGAAATTCACATAGTAATTTATGAAAATATAAAATAATCACTACACCGGTACACAGGCTGAAAAGATAAATACTGAGAGATGTCAGTAACAATGTTTCATGATTTATGCAAAAAGTCGTATATTACAAACTATTAAAGCTTGAGTGTTGCAAGTAGATATCTAATATCCCTAGCAAAGTGGTTGGATCAAATTTTGATCCGTTTCTGGTCCGACTGTGGTACGGTTTTGATCCATTATCATTTTCGTCATCCACAGACGTCTTATCACATGATTGCACATTTGATATATGTTTTGTATAAAAAAGAATACCATTGCACGTCTTAATATGTACACGGAGAGAACTTGACACGCGTAGCCAGTGTCTGGACACTGCTGAGCGTTGCCCAGGTGAACTTTCACTTCAGACTATGGTAGGCGTTGTCTAGACACTGGCTCCTATAGAACGGGACAGGCATAGCCAGTGTCTGGACAATGCCTACCAGTATCCGGACAACGCCTACTAGTATCTGGACAATGCCTACTAGTGTCCGAAGTGAAAGTTTAGCCGGATAATGATCAGCAGTGTTCAGACACTGGCTACACGTGTCCCGTTTTCTCAGTGTAGAATTATATGGTTTTTTAGAGTAATTGATGATTTTTTCGTATAGCCCAAATTTATCTGTCGATCACTTTTCCCGGATTCCTGCATTACCACTCAAGCAATAAGTAGTGATTTTACAGTAACGAAAAAATGTTTTGGCTGCCTACATACATACTTTAATATGGTAAAAAAATGCTTCCGGAGAGTCATGAATGCGATATAAACTTTCCTAAGGCAAGATTTTCGTGCTGGATCAAAGTGGATCACGCTTGGATTAGAATCGGATCAAATTTTGATCCAACTGTGGTCCAAATTTGATCCAAAACCTTAGCTAGCGATGTTACTATGCTACAGTAAATTTTCATACATACATAGAAACAATTTTAACGAATAATAATTACATCCTTTGAAATTAGAGTTTACCATAAAAAAATTGATATTTATTCAACAAGGGAGGAAGAAGATGATTCCGACGAGTGTGTAGTTTGTGACCGGGCGGAGCAAGGTCACAAAACATACAGCTTTAAATCAATATGTTAATAGTATATTCCATATCAAGAGGGAGAGAAGCGTCTTTTCGTTCCGAAAATGTTGCCGTCGCGCGTGGAAAGGCTCTCCCTCTTGATATGAACTATATTTTTCATTGTTAGCGCGGCAAATGATACGGTGTTTTGCTGCGTCACGGATTGAGCGTAGGTGCTCCTTTTCGAGTCGGTGGAATAAATGGTGACCTGTGGAATAATGGTACTTTTTTTTCATGGGTCCTTTCACTTCCATTCACCGCTCGAAAAGGGGCATCTTACGCTCAATCCGTGACCAGCAAAACACGATCATTTTGTGCGCGTACAATGAAAATACAATTTTTTTCATATATTCACGGAAAATTACTCATCACAAAGATATTTGCAAAGAAACAAACTTTTTTTCTAAGAACTTTCGTTGATAGGAAATGTAATATTACTCCCGCAAAAACGATCCCTAGAGAGCAATAGACCATTTTACTTTCGTTAAAAATGGGGTCACGTGATCATCATTCCTCATATTTCGGGCAAACCGCATCCTTAGCACGGGAACTTACGTAAAGGACAGCTATACTTTCTGCACTTGCGCTCTGAATAAGGAAAATGGCCTATTCCTAGGATTATTCCCACTGAAAAATTGCATCACAGATACCCCTAAAAGAGGACATTGTCCCCGCAAACCGCGTCGATAAAGTGACCATTTCCGTTTATACATAAAACAAACTTATTTATGACATGAAGTGGCATCAAACAGTATTACATAAACAACATCATTCATAATGAATAAAACATTCAAACATGTATTAAAATATTCGCACAATATTTAACATATACGCTGTGTATATAGACACGTAATTATCTGTAAAACTTAAAAATGTGAAAAAAATTTAGCGTTACCAAAATAAATCAACGTAAATGGGCATGAGAAAAGGCAGTCGAAACCTGCTGTAAAATACGACACCACCCAGGTTGAATTCAATGTTGGTACAACTTCAGTTCCACCTGACGGACACTCGAAACGCCGTTTAATGAGGGTCCCCGTTCATTTCGAATCAATTTTCTTACGCGTACAAAGGAGCTTTTTCCCCCGCCATATTTACGTGATTTACAGCGACGCAATACTACTAAGTTCGATGAATTCGTAATGGAATATGAAAAAATTAAATAATGCCGAAATTATGAAAGCCAAGGGAGCTCCTGAAGACAATCTTCTCCAGGGTCCTCTTTCAACGGTCGACAGATTTATTCGTAGTTTATCTTGCCTTAACTCATTAAATCGACAACGCTTTTGAAAATCTTCGATTTTTAAAAAAAAGCTGAGTAGTTAACATAATCGTAAATCGTTGAGGGAGGAGGGGTGAAGGCTAATTTGTGATTGGAATTTCGTACTTTGCAGAATTAATTATTCTATAAAATTTACGAGAATTTTTTTGATATTTTGAAGAATATTATAGGGAGAATGAAGTCGTGTTTTTTTTTTCGAAATTTCGAAAAGAAGACCAAATTATGAATTGGAAAAAAAGAAAATTTCTTCGATCGAATATATCAATTGAATAACTTACCTGTGCGCTCTCGTTTCCCTCTATTTTCGAAACGTCGACATCGATACTAAATTTAGCCATTTCAGCATAAAAAATAGATAAATCACTAGGAATAAAGGTGAAACACAAATTTCTTTGTATATTTATAGCGCGTTACAAAAAGTCAAACATCGCATCTAGTGAAACCTATTGATTTGTGGAACTTGGAACAAGGAGAACAGTTAAATAATTTATAAGTGTCGAAAGTCCTTGAATATGATAATTTATAAATGCACGCGATAAATATATGCTACTTTGATCCAAATACTGTAAAGAATGTGATCTCACAACTTTTTTATTTATCTTGTTTATTCATATCAACGGAAAAAGATTATTCAAATTGTTGAAAAACACATAACATAACATTTTTTATCTGTAAGAAATAGAGAAAAATAAATGACGGAAATTGATAAATCCGATCACCAAGAATGTTTCTCCCTGAAAATAACAGACAGTTTTCTTTTCAAAAATCCTAGAAAAATCTTCTTTACTACTTTCGAAAAAAAAATAACAAAAAAAAACACGATTAATCAAAACCAGCTCTCGAGATGTAAATCATTTTGTGAAAGTTCCTTTTGCTTCCCTGAAAGCACTTGATTCAAGGAGTTGACTCGAGGGGAAAAAAAAGAATCGAAAATTGTTACACAAGGTACAAACAAAGATCTCGAAAAAAACTGTTACTCTCGAAATTCGAACAAGAAGCTACGATTAGCGTCCCCGAGGTTTTCTCTGCTCGAGTGTTTACCTCGATCGAAGAACGGTTTTCTTCACATCGTCCACTTTTACAAGCGTGCTCCTCGGGCGATCTCAAGTTTGCCTTTGCCATGAGAAACTCACGCTCTTACAAGCACTCCTGAGTCAATTTTTCAATTTTTGTGTCAGTTGATACATTGTTTATTAAAACTTTACTATAGTTATGTAATTGTTTATTTAAAGATAGTTGAAGTTTCGTTGGATTTTTAGTTGTTCGCAATAAAATGTGTGCGAAATGTATAGTTTTTTGATGGCTTAGAGTTCGAATGTGTAACATATTTAAGGTACAATCCGTCGATATAGAGAAATTTCATGATTCGACAACGTAACAGCATAACAGGTCCTTAAAAATGGACTATTTTTAATGTTTCCAAATGTTTTTATTGTAAAAATTGTAGTTTAAGGGGGACACCACTATAGATGCTCTAAATCGTCGGTCAACTTTGTGCGTGGATTGAAAAAAAACCAATAATGTTATGAACGCGAAAACTTTTTTGGACGTACAGCTAAATATGAGAAATATGTTTTATGCCACTCTAACCTCAAAATCGCAACTTTGAAACAGTTTTGCGGCCTTCGTGGCATAAAATATTGTATGCAACGTAGTGCAAGTGTCGATTTTGGCAATCACGAGAATTCCGGCCCGAGGCGAAGCTGAGGGAGTGAATCGTCTTTGACGGTTCACAGAAGAAAAAATATCTTAAAAAGTTATTTTGTTAAATTCGGGTCCAGGCGTCGTATATCATCGTGCGAAGTGAAGTCAAAGAGGCAAACGTTGTGACACACAGGCCATCAGGAAATGTGTCTAACAAAGATTGAACCCAAATGATTTTTGGAAATGTATTATTTAGTACTAAAAGTAGTGAAAAAAATTTTTTTATTCAAAATTTTAGCGTGAAAGTTTAAAAAACTCTTCTTTTTCCGCATCGTTTTTGGAAAAAAAGTATGGAAAAAATTTTTTTTTCCTAAAAATAAAAACGTCACGTACTAGATAATACATTTCCAAAAATAATTTGTGTTCAATCTTTCTTATAGACACATTTCTTAACGACCTGTGTGTTATACCGTTTGCCTCTTCGACTTTACTTCGTGCGATGATATACGACGCCTGGACCCGAATTTTACAAAATAACTTTTTAAAATACATTTTTCATTTCTAGCTGTGCCTCTAATAATATTTTCGTGTTCATAAGATGAATGGTTTTCTCAATCCACGCACAAAGTTGACTGACGATTTAGAGCATGTATAGTGGTGTCCCCCCTTAAAGAAAGCTTCATAGAATCCTGAGCTCGAAAATCAAAACAATTGATACTATTTTTTATCGATCTTTTTTCATAGGGCTCGTTCGCGTATTACGTAACGCACTTTTGTCTATTTTCGACCCATCCCCTCCTCCTTGTGACACATCGTAACGTTTTGCTTGACCTCCTACCTGACGTGATACGTAACACTTAAAAATTCTAATGCGCCTTAGAAATAGTGATTAAAATATGCATAATAATGTTATTATCTTTTCGTACTTTTTCATCATAAAAGACTATTTAGTAGGTTCTTCACTTATTTTCAAAATCTAAATTTATATATTGAAATTCATTTATTCGAATGCAAAAACTTCAGAAAATTCTGGCTCGTCGGTGATTTGAATGTTCGGTATTCTAGTGATTCAAAATATTGAATTCTAGATGTTTCGATATTTCAGATTTTTAATTATTCGGAAGTATGATGAATCGGAATTTTTCAGTATCAGCTAAATGCGGGTGCGATGATTCGTACAGGGTGCGCCATTTCTTATGTCGGCATGTAAACATTGAATAACTTGAAAAAAAAACAACCGATTTCTGTAAATGAGGTATTTTTATTTAGTTTGGTCCTTTACAATTTATTTAGACTAGTTTTTGAACACAACATCAATCAAGTGGCCGCCCTTATTGTTCACAGCAAAATATGCCCTTATTGCGGCGTTTTCCATTACCTTTTCGAGCATCTCGGGTGGTATAGCAATGATTTCGGCACGAATATTTTCCTTAAGCTCTTCAATGGTCTGCGGCTTGCTGGCGTACACTTTACTTTTCAAATAACCCCACAAAAAGAAGTCTGGAGGGGTCAAATCTGGAGATCTGGGTGGCCATTCAATGTCGCCTCTTTTTGACATCAGACGTCCAGGGAATTTTCGTTGCAGAAACTGGATTGTTTGATTCGCAGTGTGGCAGGTCGCACCATCTTGTTGAAACCAGTAATCTTCAAGACCTTTTTCACGCATTTGTGGGCAGACATAGTGAGCCAACATCCACCGATATCGGTTTCCATCGATCGTTTGGTTCTCTTTGAAAAAATAAGGACCAATGATGGTTTTGGCGCAAACGCCGGCCCAAACAGTAACTTTTTGGTCATGCAATGGCGTTTCATGGATCTCGTGTGGATTCTGCGTTCCCCAAATGCGGCAATTTTGCTTATTAACGCCTCCAGAAAGTTTGAAATGTGCCTCGTCGGTCATTAAAATTCGCTTCCAAAAATCAGGTTCAGTATCAACTATTCGAGCGATTGTTTGTCCATATTCCAAGCGACGTGGATGATCTGTAGGCAATATTCTTTGTGTTAATTGCATTTTGTACGGAAACAAATGCAAATCATCTTTCAAAATGCGCCGTAGAGTGGTTCCACTGATGCCGAGATGCTGAGCGCGGTGACGATATGAAACTTTTGGGTTTTGGGCAACGCTCTCTCTGACAGCTTCAATCAGTTCATTTGAACGTCTTGGTCGTTGATGAACGGGTTGTTCGCGATCTTTCACTGTCCCGTGGTCACAAAAATTCGACACCAAACGACGAATAGTGTTGTCAGATGGTGCCTGTTTGCCAAGATATTTTCGACGATATGCTCGTTGAGTTAACACAACTGAACGACTATTTTCAATGTACAAAGTAACTATTTCAGCGCGTTCTTTTGGTGTGAAGCGATACATGGTTGAAACTGTACTGAATTGACGTTTTCAAAACAAGTGAAGTCAAGTAAATCGGTTGTCAAATGTTTAAGTTATTCAATGTTACAATACCGACATAAGAAATGGCGCACCCTGTAGAACTGAATAAAAAGTTAATTGAGGAAACGGAAAAAAACAAAATCGGCCAATTGAGCTTCCGGCGTTTCGAAAAATCGGAATTATATTTTCGCGGAAAATCAACAACCCGGGATTTTCTTGAAACGGAATTAGAAATTGTTGGTGAATTGAATTTTTGGCGCTTTTATCAACCGGCGTTATGAATATTCGGTTAAACGCAATTGTGGCAATATAAAGATCGGGGGAATCGTTTTTCAGAATAATGCGGGTACGTAGTATTTTTTTCACGGTCTTTTGCATTTTCGGAGTTTCGTGATTCGGACATATGACAAGTCCGGTGTTTTGAAAATTCGGAGTAATGAGTGTGTCCCGAAATCAGTAGTGATCTTCCTTTTTGTTCCATACTAAAACCCTTGTATGAATTCCCTTTTTTTTGTAGCGATATCATTTGGGTTTGTCCTAATTTTTCATTTGGGTTATCAATTTCTTATTCGGGTTTGCCAACTCGAAAAAAATTTCATTGCGACGTCCCTGGTGTTACAGGAAAAAATCTCCCAAACTTTCTGTTATATACAGAATCTACTGTATTTCGTTCTGCATATTCGGGAATAAGTGCGTATAAAATAAATCACAAGCAACTTAAGTAAGTTTCGTTTTGTCGAATGATGAGCGAAAATACCGGATACGTGCAGATGTCGGTGCTTAATCCAGGGTAGCTCGAGCAAAGATTACGAATTTCTTGCGCTGTCGTATCACAGTTGCGAAATACGCCCGGTCATGCCGTTTAATCTGCAGGTAAATGTCTTGTAATGATCGTTGTTAATGCGAGACATTCGTAATATATACGAATTCTTGGCCCCGGACCTCCTAAGTCGTGTTGGAAAAAAATTCAAGGAACGGTGCCTTGAAGTTTCAAATTATTCTTCCAATCAAATAGTTCATGACATGTTTTTTTTCAAACTGTTATAAATAAAATTTCAAAAACATTTTATTTTTGATTTGTAGAGACCTCGAATAAATGATACGGAGTGAAATATGCAACAGATGTGATGTTTTTTTTCAGAAGCGAGGAGAAAACAAGTATTCACATCACGGTGGTCAGACAAGTTGTCACCTTTAATACAAACGGCCATTTCCTTATCAGAATTTTATATTTCGAACACTACGTATATCCTTTCCGTTTTAAAGTTCTTTTTCTGAAATGCCCTTACACATTTGCAAGTAATCACTTCATTTCCGAGGTAAAAAAATCCATTAAAACCGGTGTCGGGTGCTTCGAGAAAAAAGGAAATATGTAATATGCTGATTAGAGAATCGCCGCCTCGTGAGCCTTATATTCTAAAAATTACCGCGGTGGTTATCGCATGAAATTCGAAATTTATTCCATCGAATAATTTCGGATGGTAATTGTTGGTTATCAGGGTGTTTACCAGATCTAAAAAGGGCATGGAATATCTTATACGCTGTTACAACGTAAAATTTTCTCAGAATCTGAAAATTTTCTAACTTCGTTAATTAATTTTTCCGAAATTCGTTAGTAACAAAACATTTTTTATTTGTCGAACATTGAAGTGTTTAGTGTTTCATGTATTGTGACAATTAAAATTGTCGTATGAAAAATTGAAAGAATTCATTAAATTTTAAATCTTGGTATCTGGTCGGATTTCGACCGTTGCATACTCTAAAAACGTGAAAATTCTAATTTCCATAACCTTAATGATTTTATACTTTCTGATTTTTAAAACCTCACATTTTTTTACTGTTTTGTGAAACTTAGTTTAAAAAAATTTCGAAAATATATTTATCTACCTACGCCTTTGCTCGAAAAAATGATAAATTTTTTATGCATACATACATTTTTTGAATATTATCAGTGGGTCGTAAAAGCTGTCTTATAGATCGACACTAAGCGATCGCAAAATTTTAAAGCGTGTTTAATAGCCCTTGAGATGTTTTTTCGACTACTCGTAATAAGCATGAACTCGTTTGCGCCCATAAAGTATTACACTCACAATGGCACTCGGATTCAAATTTCTCCAGCAAAGAAATAAATGTTCTCGGGTGACACTGATTGAATTCAGGGAACGATTTTGCGTCACGGAGTCGTTTTAACGGGTTTCTGCATTATCGTAAAGGGCGGCAAATTCAAAAAAAAGTTTTTGTCATTATTTCGGACAGAGGCGGTAGAACGCGATGTTTTCGAGTGGATAGTATTATAAGTAAGACTTAAGCAAACAGAGGAGGGTGGTCGATTTGTTCTCATTTTTTTTTTTTTTTTTTTTTTTCGCTAAGTGCATAGCGCATGATATTAGTTTAGCAATTTTTTATACAATTTAGGAGTTTCAAGAAGTTTTGACAAAATTAAAGTCTTAACATTGTATAAAATTATAAAACATCTAACATTTTAACGATTGTCAATAATTCTGAAAAATTCAGCAAATTTGCGAAATTCCAGAATAGCCCGTAAATTTTTTTTGTGTTGAAAATTTGCATTAAACTACAAAAACTATGTTCTGTTATAAAGTTTTTCGAAATTTGGTCATTCCGGAAAATATCTGTTACAGAAAACGGATTCCGGAACATGTACGTGAATCATATATCGCTCACAATTTTCAAAATCGAAAAAATTTTTATTGTTTGGGAATCTCCGAGAATATCGAGAACTTTTACAAAAATCTATATATTCAAAAACTTTAGATGACTTTTCTAAATAACGGAAAGTGTAATGTGAAGTGAAGAAGTGCAAACTTAAAAAAATTATACGTAGTAACGAAAGAACCAACTTTTTTTGAAACTGTAGGTAATAAAAAAGTTTCTGACCGATACTTTCTTCAAGTTATGTAATTCTATTCTGACACAGTTGTTCCGAATTTTTGCATAAATAGCAACCTAGCGGAGTGCTTTTGAATACAGCAGTAGGGTAAAATGAGGTAAAATAACCATTTTTGTATTTGATGATCTCTAGAAGACGCATTTGAAGAAATATCCCGAAATCTCGACCGATCCTTGAAAGTATGAAATATTTGTAATTATTATGTTTTATCATTAACACACGCATTTTGCAATAATTGATTTTGGCGCCAAACAGCCTCATTTTATTTTTTTATTTGGCTCAATACTTCAAGAGCAATTTCGTATTTTTAGGCAATAGTATTGACTATGGCATCATTTCTAATCTTATCCATGGCACGTTTTACGTCGTTCTCGACCAGTTGAACTGTTTTTCACTTATAGTTACCAGGTGTAATGGTTAAAATAGGATGGTCATTGAATTTGCTGTATTTTGACGATTGGTTATTTTACACCACTTCTGCTTGGTTTTTTCCCGCACGCCACTTTTTTTCAGTATAAGTCTCATAATTTTTTTAACAACAAGAATCTCGACAAACACTTTACATATTTATGCTTTACGAAAAAACACTGGCTTCACTTTTCCAACGTAAATTTTCACTGTTTTTCACAGCACAAAAGTGTCATTGAATATCGCTCACGATTCACTTATAAAAGTTTAATTGCTGTGTATAGAAGGTAAGGATTTATATACGACACAGAAAAATGTGTTTCACTGATAAGCATCTACCTTATCAACCGATGAATGATATTTCAATTTGTTTAAATAAAAGATCTAAATGGTTGTTTCATCTCTTAACGATTTTTCCCCATCTTACCATACATTAAGTGCAAAAATTGAGAACAATAATTCCGGAAACACTTTTTCCCTTACCGAAAATTGAAGGAAATCGTATACGTGTCCAGAGTTGAATAACCTTCAGCGCGCGGTGCGGTAGCGTCCTGTACTCAATTCCCCACCCTTCATTTCCCAGTGACGCGCTGATTAGTCTATACTATATTCTCTATTTCTCACTTACTTTTAAAGTTATAAAAAATAACCAACTTACTTTCATCTTATAATTTAACACGAAATACATTATTCTTCCAAATTTCATGATTTTCTATCATTCTGCTAGATATATTTTTGGAAAGTTCCTAAACACAACTTCATTATCACTTCTCACATACTTTTGGATACGCCTAAAAGATCACCGAAATCATTTTCGAAAAACTCTTCAACTTGCGGAAAAAAAATCGGGATTCTCCCGTATCCATACTGGATTGATCAAAGTTGATCGTCGCTGCAATCGCTTGCCCTCGGCCGAGCACGCGATAACTCAGTTTTTTTTTCAACGTTTTAAAAAAAAATTTGCATTCCCGAATTTTGTCATCTGCTGTGGCGGAATTTTATTATTCGTGAACACCGTGCGAATTACTCGTGTCGGCACGAGTCAAAGAACCGTCTGCACCAGTGACCTTGCCTCAGCTCACAATGCTGTCAGGAACGTCAAGTTGCTCCTCGGTTTAGCCTCGGGCCACTTTCTTCCTTCTCTCGCGTTTCCCGTTGATTTTACATGTGATCCATGTGTGATATAATTACGCAGAAGATGGTTCTGAAGACATGAATCAGTAAGAAGGTGATTGTCTATTCTCTCACAATTTGGACCGACAGAGAAGATTATCTATATCAGTGATAACGATATTTGAATGAGCAGACAGCTCAAGTTCGACTATTCCGAAGGGCCTATACTGCCCATGCGCATATGCAATAAATCCCAATTCCGTGCCCTATAACTTTAAAAGCCGAACTTGAGCTGTCCGCGCATACGGAGAATGCTCAAATTTCAGAACTTAAATTGTTTTGAAGTTTGTCCCTCTTTTTGTCTTCTCTTACTCGAATAAGTTTAGTACTATCCAATTGAATCAGTAAGAAGGCGATTGTCCATTCTCTCTTAATTTGTACAACAGAGAAGATGATATGTATCAGCGATAACGGTATTTGATATAACTTATATCGCGCCCTATAACTTGAAATGCCGAACTTGAGCTGTCCGCGCATACGGAGAATGATTAAGTTTTAAAACTTGAAACGTTTTAAAGTTACTCCCTTTTTACTTTTTCTTGTAATTAAAAAAGTTTGGTACTATCCGATTTATGTCTTCTCTATTATGGAATTTTTTTTTCTTCGCCTCTGGCATAAAAAAAGGTTATTCAGAAAAAGAGAAGTGAAAACAAGCACTCCGCAAAATGCAAAAATAAAAATAACACTCGGTTTTTTATCGCGAGTCGCTAAGTAGCGAATAAATCAATTAATTCCGGGCTCGCCAAGTTTACACGTCTTCGAGCCATTCAAGAGCGTGAATCGTAGTCATTAGTCCGCGCGAAATCGCCTTGTATCTGGAAACGGGAATTCAAATATCGCGGTCCTGGGTTTTATTGATTCGAACACACCGCGCGATTCGACGGATAAAATGCTTGTACGAGGGACAGTTTACACAGTATTTACAAGGAGTTTCTGCGACGAAAAAAAAGAGAGTGTGAGATAAAAAATTTTCGGGTTTTTGAAAATTTATGGATTTACAAAGTCTGATAATAATTTTTTGATTTTGGTTTTTTGTTTCTATATATAAAAAAGAAATTGTCTTCTGATCAAGAGTTAGTGTTTCAAAATTTGAATTTTTTAAATAATTTGAATAATTTCAGAGAATTAGGTGAACTATTTTGAATTTGAGTAATAATAAGAATTTGACAAAAAAAAAGCAACAAAGAAAATCAGTGAAAAAATTGAGCAAGAAAAATGGCTAGAAAAATTCAGTTACGATAAAAATTGTAGAAGATTGAAAATTTCAATCCAAAGTTCAACTGCGTTCAACGAAATTTAGAGTTTACATACGGAATTAAAAACGAACATGGTTTTTTAATAAAATTTCAAATTAGTGTTCCATTGGAAAACAAGAAGGATTCCCGTTTTTTCAATTGGTTCCTTCAATTAGATTTTCAATCGTTTTTCCAGTTGGGTTCTTCAATTTATTGTATAACAGATGAGAAAATTAAAGAATTGTGAAATACTTAAAAAAAATATTATGTAAATATTACATGAGTACAAAGTCAATACTAATGATAAAGATCAATAGTACATTACACAACAAGTTGAGTATCGGGAGTTTTACCATAGACGTGAAGTTGGCGGTGCAGGGTCGTATGAATCGGTGGGGTATACGCGCGCGCGCCGCGAAGCGGCGCGCGCGTATACCCCATCGATTCAAACGGCCTTGCATTGTCAACTTGACGTTTATGGTGAATCTGTCGATAATCAATGAGTTGTGTATACTATTTTTCACAACGAGTGTATCGAAAATTCGATTTGCGGGGTCTGACGAGTATGAGCGAAAACTACACATATAATGTATATTTTCACAGCAGAAATAAAACTTCCAGAGGGGGCCGCGTCGAGGTGGGTCTCAGGGACGGGATCTTTGGTGAAGTTTCGAAATACGAAGCACACGTTGTTGTCAGCACGTAATAATCGCGATTCCTTGTATCATAAATTCTTTGAATCTGAAACAGGTGTTCACCCGCACGGAGGTGGGGCGGACGACGGGGGGTTCGGGGGGCGGAGCCCCCCGAGTTAAGGCAAAATTTAGTTTATTTAAAGAAAAATATTAAAAAGCCTCAGCCCCCCCGGGATAAGGAAAAACGTAGAATTGTAAATTATAATTTCTATTACATATGTCTAAAAAAAATTTAAAGACAATTCTTGACTATTCATTTATTAAATTTGATTTCATATCATTTCACAAATTCAAATAAATTATTTAGTTTCATCGTTTGAATAATAATCATTAATATAATTAATTTATGCTTTTATTTTTCTCCTAATTATTATTTTATTCCATTCAAATTATAATTTCTATTATGTCATAATACAATTTTTAAAAAATTTCATATAATTCTTTAATTAGTAAAGTTAATTTAATTAAATTTTACAAATTCAATGATATAATTTTGTTTTATAATTTTTATAATCATAATTCATCTCATTAATTCATAATATTATTTTTCTTATGATCATCAATTAATTTCATTCATTATATTATTTTTCTTATAATCATGACAATTTGGAAAAAATAAATTTATTAACAATCGTTTCGAAAAAGAGTGATTACAATTTTTTATTGACACAGTTACAATTCTTACATAATTATCATACGTGGCTTTTCAAAATAATTTATTTATTTTGGATTTGATTGATAGTCACGTTGCAATTTTGAAAATTCATAGCAGGATTTCCAACGTTTTCAGTTCTGTTTAGTGTCAAGTCTAAGCTATATGTTCTTTGCAATGGTTTAGCGAACGGTACGAACTGATGTTTTTTGGTTGTAGAAGTTTGTGACACAATGTTTAGATTCCCTCTTTGTACTTGATCATCAGAATTGTAGTTGATCATCGTTGATATTAAATCGCCAGTTTTTCTTTTTTTTGTGGCAGAGTTTTCAACGTACCCTGAAAAATTTGACGTTTGACATTACTTTATTCAAACTAGACATGTAGGTTCCTCAATTTTTTCATACCTTCTGCGACAGCTGAGGATTTCCACCCTCCATGCCGTTTTACTGTCAAAAAATCAGCCCCACTGTCCGATAGAATTGTGGCGGAAGTTCTCCTAAAACTATGCCCGGTGTATTTCTCAGCATCTGGCAATTTTAAGTACGTAGCGATAGTCTTTGGAACTTTTGCAAATGAGTTGATTCCCATGTTTTGGGATATACATTTTCCTTTGTTGTAAGCAATGAAAAAATGATCAGTGGTAGTATTATTTGGTCTGAGATCTATGTATTTTTTTATTAGATCATAAAAGTTTGCACTAATCGCATAGTCGCGATCAATTTTTGTTTTCGTGTCTTCAATTTTCACCATAAACATTCGGCCTTCTGTTTTCACATTTTGCATTTTTATTTTTGAAAACTCTCCACCTCGACACGCGCCTGTTACGCCGAAAATGCAAACAATCTACAACAATAGTTATTCCCAAAAAATTTTTGAAACAGGTTTTACAATTTTTTTAATTTTTTAGATTAATTAATCATTGTGAAATCTCTTCAATGTTTGTTAATTTTTTGGAGCTTTCAAGATTTATAAAGTAATACAAACTACTCAAAAAATTATTCAAGTTTTCTAAGTTTTGGGTATTTTCTAGGATAAGAATTACTACTGAATGTTGTTTACATATATAACTTTTTTTAATAACAAATGTGGAAATATAAAATTGATTATATATGTTCACATTTAAATTTGTTTTTATTTTTCGATTTTTTTTAGTTTGAGGTTATGAGTTACATTTTAAAATCAACTTCAACAAAATCAAATTTCAACATAAACAACATCAAGTAGTACACTTGTGCCAGGAATTACCTTAGTTGCCAAGTAAATCTCGTCTGGAGCTTCCTCCAGGAATTTCTGAATGTCCTCAGGCTTGAAAATTTTTGATTTTGTTGGTTTGTAGCCTTCACCGTTCCTTTTCAAAAATGTCGCTAAGCGAGTAAAGGAATTCAGATTGACTTTTTCGCGGTACAGTAATGTTGTTTTTAACATTGAAAAAGTGCTCCACAGTGATGAGGGTGCCATTTTTTCGCTTAATTCTCCGAAATAGGCCAATAATTCTTCTTCGGAGAATGACGGCGACCCTTTTTGTTTTTTCCATTTCATGAATGCGTCGTATGCATTATTGTACCGTACCTTGGACGTTGTGGGAATTATTTTTTCTTCAGCTTTTTTGGCCGCAGCCAAAATTTCATCAGGTATGCTCACTTCCTGCACTTCCCCAATCATTTTTTCTTTTCCCGTGTTTTTCGATTCGGATAACGACGCCATTATTGACAATATTTGAACAATCGTTCAAATGGTACAAATGTCAACAAACGTGAACATAGCTGCGCTCGAACGATAGATATTCATAATCGATTCTATCGATTTTACAACATACCACAACAAGAAACATGAAAAACTAGTGACTTTTATTTACCTCACCCATATGAGTGAGGTAAATGAAATCGAGTGGAGTAAATGAACCAACCTGAAATCGCTCATTTACGCCATGCTCGTCAGACCCCGTAAATCGATTTTTCGATACTCGAGTTGTGAAAAATATATTGTTAACCTGTTAAAACTGTTTCAAAGTCTTCATACGTTAGTGATGCGTTTCATTACACATTAAGTTTATTCAATTTAAGAACTTCAAAGAGTAATCGAGTCAAATTAGGCATGAAAAACGTGAAAACGCCTATGAAAATTCGGTGCGGAAGAAAACGCAAAGCCGTTTGTCAATATTTATAGAGGATCGTTAATCTAATCGCCAGCTCACTCGCGAAACTAGATGAAGTCGTTCAAACCGCGAACAATTTATCCCATGAGATTCTCTTATCACTCGAGATAAGAGCCAGACGTTGTTTATCGAGGGAACCGAGGAGTTTGACTAACTGGACTTTTCGGATGTGTAAATTACCGTGATTAATCACAAATTTCTTCCGATCAAAAAAAAATTTTTTTTCTAACTGTGACATAACAACTTGCTTTTTTCACTCAAGTTACAGTAACGTAACGCGTTACTCTTTTCTAATTGTAAGTAAATTTCCTAACCCTGATTACACTCGTGAATTCACTGTTTGTAGAGATTTGTCGTCAATGAAAGTTAGTCACAATTTGGCAGGAAAAGTTCCTCCGCCTACGCCTTTGATCGAGAAACATTAAGCAGCCCGCATATTCATACAGGCAAGGATCGCCAAACCGGCCTGATTGAATGTGTCACGCGTTACTGGCGCTGTTTGTACGTTAATGCACCGCGGGCAATGCATTATTCGACGGCTTATCGAGGACTGACAGACGGCGTAAATCAAAGCCGCCGCGACACTTTGGAAAAAAGGACTCGCATTATTAGTCGCTCCCATATTGCTGGCGCCTAGATCTTTGATCGTGTGCGCATCCGTGCGTGTGACCTGCGGCCTCGATATGTACTGAAAAAACACAGTTTTTCGCATTTTTGACGATGCACGGAAAGCCAGGAAATTTACCGAGCATTTTGGAAATGTTGCAGGTGTTTTAGAGGGATTGAGAAGTGCGTCTTCAAGAGTAGTTAAAATTTAAGTTCTGAAAGCAGTTTATGCCACTCTAACCTCAAAATCGCAATATTGGAATGACTGCGGGTTACCTAGCAAAAAATAGTGTATGAAATAGGTGCATCAGTGTATGATGTCAGTTGTTTGGCCAAATTAAAGGGTTTATATCCGTAACAAAATCAAATACCTTAGTATTCAAAGTATTGGCCATTGTCAGATATGACCTTTTCTCATCATTCTGTCGAAAAAAAGATTTCGTGCGAAAAGATCTGTTCGTTTTTATAGCCAACCATTCATCACGCCAATATTTTCACTTCTTCGTAAAAATGAAAGTTTTGTTCTTCAAGTCCGTGTTGCACTTATCAAAATAAGTGATACTATGAAGAAACCAAATCAAGTGGTTGAGCATTGCCATTTTGAAAAATGACTTTATTGCGTTTTTGGGCATATACTGGTCGTTTTTCATTCAATACTCGATTTAATTTTATTAATTGTTGTCGGTATCGTTGGCCAGTAATCGTTTCACCAGGTTTTAAAAGTTTGTAATACACAGCTTCCCTACTATCCAACCAAATACACTGCAAAGTCTTCTTTCCATGTATACAACTCACTGTTTGAAATATTGAAGGTTGGCCTTGGTCTACCCATGATTGTTTACGCTTCCAATTGTCGAAATAGATCCACCTTCCATCACCAGTCACAACATCGATGCAAAAAACCTTTTCTTTTTCGTCTAGCAAGCAAAACGGCACAAGTGGTTTTTCGTCTTTTAATGTCTCTTTCTTCTAATCCATACGGAATCCATTATCTTCTCTTCTAGATCTTTCCCAATGCTTTTAGACGTTTAGAAATGGTTGATAAGGCAACGTTTAATGTTTCTGCTAATTGTTTTAACGTTTGAGTTGAGTCTTTGTCCAATAACGCTTGCACATCTGCATCTTCAAACTATTTTGGTTCACTTGCCCACTCCTGGTCTTCACATCGAAGTTATTACTTCTAAAGCGTCGGTCACAAATTGTTAGGGTAAGGACATGTTCATCATTAAAGCTTCGATCAACAATCTATAACTTTCAGCTGTCGTTTTTTTCAAATGAAAGAAGGTTATTGAACTACTCCACAAAACGTACTTTCTTGGTACTATATTCAACATATTCGAAGCTGTAAGAAACTTCATCTTTTGCACAATGACAATTCATAACGAACTGTCTTTTTATGGCGTATATCCACCTTCTAACAAACTATATATTTCACTATTCTGCAGCAAAGAATGTCTGAGTAATATCATCTCTTAGCAGAATCAGCATTATTAAACGAAACACCTCTTAACTTTGTGCTAGTGTCGATTTTGGTAGGCGAAGCAGAGGGTCTTGGATAAGGTATCTACTGTAGCTTAGCGGAAAAAGTGACTTACAGGAGAATATGACTTCAGTTCGAATCCTGGCTTGCTCAAGGTCTGCAGATAATACAAAAAATACATACACCGAGAATGGTGAATTTTCATCATTACTAAAATATCCTGTTATGAACGATATTGTAAGCTCATCATCAGAATCTCACTGGTTTCTACTATCCACAATATCAAATTGCTGTCGCAACATTACGCGTATTCTTGCGAGTATATTGTCACATGAACTATACCTTACTCTTACGTGAACTTGATTGAATTGTCTCTCCTGTGCTGCATTGTGACTCTAAGTATACATAACCTTCTATGGACAATCTTGTATCGTTCTCTCAAAGATACACGATGATCGCTACAGTAATGGAGACGTTTCGTTACTGCTCAATTATATATGCTTCGAGAAACAAAGCATACACTTATTGTAGTAATGCAGTGTATTGTCAAAGAATATCGTTGTCACCAAAATATCGACTTCTTAGTTTACATCGATTCGAAAGAATACTTGTTAAGAAAATTTTAATCTGAAACATCCAACTCTAAAAATTATTATGGAAATCTATCTAGTTTTGATAAAATACACAGAATAAAGTGTAGTAATTTTTGCAATACTGTACAGTAAATGGGAATCACTCTGACATATTGTACTTTTTGCTTGAGATGTATAGCAGTTTTTGTCATAATGTATCGTAAATATTTTAAAATGATATTGTAGTGATAGAGATATTTTGTGGTAAAAACTCCTATACATATTTCGTTTTATACTATACTTTTTGTACTTTTTTATGTACGTATCCTTTTAAAATTTCCTTCGACGTTTTAAAAAAATACATTATCCATAAAATATTTCATTTCAAAGGCTGTATATAGCGCTTTCGTGAATTTTCATTAAAAACTTAGGATTCTGAAATAACTTGCTAAAATCTATCGTTATCGTGATGTTGGCAATGTTGTTCGTTCGTTTACGCCAATGTTTTAGCGAGTCGCGGCGCCTACTTGATTACACGCCGATTACGAGCGGCAAAAAGAGCGAAAAACCATAAGACCATGAGAGTCATGAGGCATGAGGCGGGGCTACGTCTAACTCCGGCCTGCTAGCTCGTATGCGCACCTTTTCCCCGACGCCCGCGCCTCGTAACAGAATTAATGGCCTGATTGACGGCGTAATTAACGCATTAAACTCGCTTTTCGGATTCGCGCCGTCTCAGACACTCTCCGATTTTAGGACCCTTTACACACATGTGAATATTTTATTTAATCTCACATAGAATTCACGTCAAGTGAATCACAAAAATACAAAAAATTCAAGTAAATACAAAAAATTGAGTATCAGTGTCTTGAAAAAGACTTGAAAAAGTTTAAAACGTATACTAAAAAATTTAATCAATAAGTTTACTTGGATCATTGATAAATTAAGAGGGGTGGTTCATATTTAGGTGTATGTCTTTTCCAAGAGTTGTTCAAAATAAAAAAATAAAAGACTCTCAACCCTATTCATTGCCTTTCCAAACGCCAAAAAATCACGATCTCCAGAAACAAGGAAACCCTTGAAGATAAAAAACTGTTAATTCGCCTGAATTCCCTGATTGACACCGTAATCAACGCATTAAACTCGCTTTTCGGATTCGCGTCGTCCCTCTAATTGGCGATTTTTGCACCGACGATGAGATTCCAGCTTTTCATTTGAACACGTTTCGAATCGAGGCCGGATATTTCACGGTACGACGAATCGAATTTTAATTATCGAAAGAAATTAAAATTGATGAAGTCGTTGTCAACGCGTTTTTCCAAGTACGGAAACCTCAAGCGCATTAATGCACGGGCGCTTCACAACAGATTTGATTAATTATTAAACATTGCTTTTGCGATATCACTGAATTTTTGTCGACGTCGATAAAAAAATGTGTTAATCGCTTAGATTCTTCAAAACATCACGCAAGAATTAATTTGAATAATGAAAGCAGTTCCAGTCAAATCATAGTTTTCTAGAAAGGCTCGAAATTCGCCGAAAATTATAGCGAACTTTGTTAGAGTTTAACTTTTTTCGTTCTTCAATATTGTATATTATAAGATTTAACATGTCAGTGCTTCTTAAAGAAAAATTTTTTTTAAAGGAGGAAGTTCACAACTTGATACACAACAAGAGGAATATTCTGTCTCTTTTTCATTATGAAATGCGCATTAAAAGTAGCTTATCCGTTGCGAAAAATTTTTCTACCATAGAAAAATACGTACATTTTACATTTAGAACCTCGTATGTAAACTCCATCAATCTTTCACTGCGCGCATAAACGTTCATTTCAAAAGGTTATTACGAAACAGTCAAGCACGCGTCTGTTTATCTTCATCCGAAAAATGACGATGAATTAATCAATCCCCAGGATGATTTCTGAACAAATGTCAAAACATTCTTTTTTTCTCAATCATCACGTTCGTTGTGACATTATTCAAACAAGCTTCGATTAAACGTTGTATAGCAAAACATTATTTCTACGTTGGTCATGGAGAGAGTCGTGAAATATGGATGAATTCATTGTTCCTAATTCAAATTATGTGGAACAAAGATATATTTCCTATTGACTCGACAGTAATCATTCAAGTATCCCATCATCGTGGCCAGTTGATATTAGGTCTAGTCTTTATCATAAAAAATTATGTATAAACAGGTCTCCTACACTCCCTAAGAAAATTCTGCTATAACCCATTAAGGGGTTATATACACTTGTTCTCGAGGAAAAAAATGCGATTTCACAATTTTTTTTGGAAAAACAAATTTTTTTTTTAACTCAAAGCCTATTTGTGTATCCATACCCCAAGGTAATTAATGAATTTTTTCAGAATGAAATTTTCGTAATTAAGGTCGTAGCGAGCATTGTGCCAAAACACAACTTTTCTGACACCGCGTGTGATGAGCATGATAAATAAGGAACTGTTATCTGTAATAGAAAAAACAAAAAAAAATGGGTAAAATGGGTAAAGACTATTAACGGGTTAAATTTTTCGGCTTGCTGTCATACGATACCTCTGGACGAAAACTAATAAAAACTTTGATCAAAGTCATCTAGGTAGTTTTTTTTTCATTGAGCATTCAAACGCAATTACAGTTACCGAGGCAATAGTCTTTATTCACAGTAGTTACAAATCTAAACTCAGTAACTTCAATTTTCTTTCCTTTTTCGAAGGTAAGCCAGTTCAAGTCCAGACTTTTATATTGCCATACCGTCCTAATACCCATTTATAACCACCTTTTTTACCAGGCTTATGTGGTTTTTTCCCATTGTTTATGTGATGGTCATTTGGGTTATCTTTTTCTTCATGTGAGCAGGAGTGGTTTTCACACAATTGATGATAGAGTTGAACATTTCCAACAAGTTGATTGGGATGTTCGAGCTGATTGGATTTTTGGGGATGGTGAATGTCATTACTAGGGGCACCTACACACGAAAAATAAAAAATTCTATTTTAGTGAAGCGCTGAGGACACTTTTTACAGAAAATCCTACTTCTGTAAAAAATACTTCTGCTGATTGTTTATGTTTTACGATTTTAACTAGAAATCCCCACGCTCATTATTTTACCCAACTATGCAATACCCTAAAACTGTTTCAACCTGTCACGAACAACATAGAAACCCCTTAAAACCTAAATAATCATAAATCAAATTCCAATAAAATGAATCTAGAAAATATTTCATTGCACAATCACTCACCATCAGATCGACGACTAATGAAAGTAAGGCAAATCAACAGAATTACAAACTTCATGTTGCTCGTTTCTTGTGGGATCGGAATGATCTGAACGGCGCCTTCTTCTTTTCTGATATAGTCTTTCACTTCATTGCTATCTATTTTGAATAAATTCATTTACATGCTTGACTCGTGCTTATCATACCTAATTAGCTATCACAACGCAATGGATCCATTATTCCAATGTTCGCTCACTTTATACTAATTTTTTTAAACAAGTGTCGCTCAAGAATAAAATATTTCGCGGAAACAATGTTTCACGTGTCATTATCGCATGTTATATTGACAATCGAACAATCCACATTATCAAGTCAACAGATTGTAACTTACTCAATGCACACGTCAAAACGAAGTCAAGGTTGACATGTGCTGGCGCTTGATCTAAGGTATCCAAAGCACCCACTAAAATAATCGAGCTTGTTTGAAGAATGTCATAAGAAACGTGATAATTAACTGAAAAAGTGTTTTGAATTGTGAGAATAGAGCTAGAAATTCGGTCGTGCGTCATCACTTTTTGGCAGGTGGATCGACCCAGCTGAAAATAATTATTAAAATGATTCGACCAATATAGTAATTCGTGAGTAATATCCATTAAATTTTCTTAATGAAATGACTAGATGGATTAACCAATCGGATAATCAATAAGTTTACCTAATGGATCGACGAAATAGTTTACCAAATGGATTGATTAACTGATTAATCAAATGGATTGATCAACTGATTTACAAAATGGATTGATCAACTGATTTACCAAACGGATTAACCAACTGATGTACCAAATGGATTGATCAACTAATTTACAAAATGGATTGACCAACTGATTTACCAAATGGATTAATCAACTGATTTACAAAATGAATTGATCAATTGATTTACCTGTTGGATCAAGCAAATGGTTAACGTAATGGATGAAGCTCGAGCTTGTTTCGTCCCAGGCTTTTGAAATCACGTTCTAATCGGGTGAAGATAAGTTGATGGTATATAAGCGCGGTGAAAGAAACTGTTTTTGAGTATATTTGACAGTCACACGAGTTCTTTTTTTTAAGAATTTGAAAATGAAGCTATTTTTGTTGCTGGTTTGTTTAGCGGTGGTGTGTTGTCGTTTGGAAGGTGGGTTCCGGTTTTTTTTTATTTTATGGAAAGTTGTTTATATGATGATGGAAATTACAATAAAGATAAAGTAATAGTATATTACACGATAAGTTGAGTATCGGGGAGCTTTACCATAGACGTGAAGCTGGCGACGCAGAGCCATATGGATTAAAGTTATCAACTTGACGTATACGGTGAATCTGTCGATACTCAACGAACTGTGTACACAGAGAAAAATTCAGAGTAAATCTCACCAAAAACGCACGAAAAATTACCAAACTGCTGAGAAACGCGGGATAAATTCCATTTTTGAGACAGAATGCTAAGCGTTCGGTAAAAATGAACTGCCAGAGTGATAAAAATTACCAAAAGTTCGGCAAAATTACATGCTTCGAAACCTGATTCGTCCAATTCTTTGAATACTTTTTACTTCAAAATAAAAGAAGAATTTTTCGTCCTCGAAGGATTTAAAATGATGTGCTTTGTATTTTAAATAATAAAACTCCATTATGCAAATCTTTAGTAATTTAGAACCTTTAAAATCTTATCAGAATAAAAAATTATTTTTATAAACATTCATTCTTGTAGAAATGGTAGAAATTTTGATGCTAAGAATTGATGCTAGAATGAAAAGAGATACTTCGGTGTTGATCCTTCATTGGTAATTTTCAGTCATGTTCCTCAATTCTTTTTCTTGTGTATGGTTTTCACTCATATTTAAAGGATTTCCACAATAATTCGCAATTAAGAAAAAATTTCATTTAGCCACCTAGCGAAGTTGAGTGAAAGTTTATGTAGGGAAGCACTTTTCGGCGACTATAAATCGACACTAACGCACGCTTACACGTGCATTTAAGGAAAAGTGTAGAGAAAGAATGTGAATACAGCCTTACGACAAGAAATTTTTACCAAACGATCGGTACATATTCTTTTTTTTTGGAATAGTTCCTGCTGATATGCGGAATTATCCCGCGTTTCTCAGCAGTTTGGTAATTTTTTGTGCATTTTCAGTGAGATTTACTCTCGATTTTGCTCCGTGTACTATATTTTTCTCAATGAGTGTAAACGAAAAATCGATTAGGGCGTCTATCAAGTATGGTTAATTGAGAGACTTCAGATTGGTTCATTTACTCAACTCGATTTCATTTTTATCTCGCTCATGATATGAGTGAGGTAACCTTGATGTAACTAACCTGAAACCGCTCAGTAATGCCATATGGCAGACATCGTGAATCGAGTTTTCGACACTCGAGTTGTGGAGTAGTATATTTCTCAACGAGTGCAGAATGAGCTTGTTTAACGAATGTGAAGTTTGCAAGACAATCATTATTTTCTCGCAAGCACTCTGACATAATATAGACTTATAACATCGAAACTCTAAAATCTAGATTTTGTAAGAAACTCAAAAAGCATTTTCCCTTTAGAATTCTTTTTCGGCTTTACAAATTTAAGTGTTTAGCAAACAAACATGTACAGCGCGAGGTGCCGTCAGTTTTCGTGACATAGTGACTTTTTTTGAAATGGAAAATGACTCTTTTTTCGACTGTGGCATTTTTGCCATTTACTTTTTAAAATTATGGAATTACGGAAAATTTAAAATTCACCCAATATTCCAAAAATTTCTTATTGACTCAAAAATATGAGTTTGATCTGTTGGTTTTTTTGTTCTTATTATTATTGATCGGATGGGTAATTTTTTCGATACAGGTGCTCGTCAACAAAATGTCAGCGATCTAAATAATTATGTGTATCGTTATGCTGAAAAATATCCTTATCAGCCTGAAGTCGATCTTAGCAACACCGAAACTGGAATTTCTTTACATTCTGGCGAAAACTCTGTAAAAAACTCCAATGACACATTTCACTTCTTGAGATATGGATAACTCTGGAAATGACTTTCACTACATCGAAATAAAAGTTCACTGAACTTCGTGAATTAAATGTATATAGTGTATAAATAAAATAAATTTTTATAAAAACCAGATTTAGTCATTCACAATATTAATATCATCGGAAACATTTCGTTCTTCAATATTGTTTTTTTAAATTTATATTTTCTTCCACCCCCAACCTAACTTATATTGTATATTTTATACATCCTCACTAAACAACATCAAATAAATGGTTTTGAAAATGTCCTATTATTTCGAACGAAATAAATGATAATTTATTCAATTGTGAATTATTGAACATTTCCTTCTTTTTTTAAAATAACAAAAGTTAAAAAAAACTTTGCACCAACATTAGTAAAATTTTGTGACGCACTCGCGATATTCAAAACAACAACAAAATTAGAAACTGCAAATAGTCATTGTTCATTTACTCTTGTTTCGAGTACGATAAATGTACCGAGAAATTCCCATGGAATGAAATTGTTTATAATTATGTCACGGACGATCACATTTTTACAAGACGCGTTTGTTTATTCACGTTACGCAAATTTTACGAGATTCAATTATCTATCTAAGCTACGTGTGTCGATCTCGATTTGCTTTTATTCCATGACTTTGTAATAGATTTTATCGCGTACACTGTTCGTCATTATTTTACCTCATTCAATTTTCGCGTCAGCTACTTTTGATTGAGTGATCGATTCAACGTGGTATTGGTATTTAGCTTAATGAATGATTTTCATCGTTATGAAATCAGGTTCTGATGAAAGATAAGCTGAAGCAATCTAAAGTTGTTTGTGATTCTTTTTTGGATGATTGATCCGAGATCGAATGAAAGTGGTTTCGATAAGTCTAATTAAAATCTGATGAAATCTGATAAAGACGTCGTTCTTGTTAGAATCTTTTTAGAATTTGTGCATTTGTATATGTGTAACCTGGAACAAGGGAAAAATTCCTGAGACCGAAATAAGTATTACAATAGGAAATGAGCTCTGCACATTATGGACTGAAGAATTCATCAGAAATCCAGGATGCGAATTTAATTTGAAAACATCATGACAAAATATTTTCGAGCTTAGTCAAATTCTTTATACAACTTTATAAGAAGATTACACGTGCGCTCTCGTATTTTATGCAAATCACGAATGCAACGCGAACAGAAAGAAAGTTGCGGAGAGCCATTTTGACGCCGCGTGAAACCGTGAAATTGCAATCTCTGAAAACCTTTTCGGCTTTTTGAGAGCTCGGGCAAAAGATGGTAAAATGTTTCAATATCGAAGAACCGCAGTCAGGAATTGCCAAGAATTTCTAATTTGTAAGTTGTAACGAGAACAGAATAATAATCATGAAAACGAAAATAAAAAATTTTGACATTAGATACTCGGATTATTTTTTTTTTAAATTATGAATAGAATTAGATTTCAATATATTTCGAACAAGAGCGTAGGTAGGAAAAATTTTCGGGGGAGGGGTTACTTTTTGAATATGCATATTTCTTTCGGGATTTCCAAATTTTTAATCTTTGACGATCTGGTTACGTGGTATGTTTTATAAATTTTTCGAATTTTAAATATTTTAAAGTTATTCGACCTTTAGACTCAAAAATCGGACATTTTTTATATGCGTATTTAAGGGGTTATATACAATTGCGCCCGAGAAATAAAGGGCATTTTCACGATTTTTTTTTAGAAAAACAAAACAAGCTTTTTCAAAAAACTCAAAGCCTATTTATGTATTTATTTCACAAGGTATTTTATGAATTTTTTCAGAAAACAATTTTCGTAATTGAAGTCGTAGCGATCATTGTGCCAAAACACAATTTTTCTGACACCGCGCGCGGTGAGCATGATAAATAAGAAACTGTTTATCTGTAATACAAAAAACAAAAAAAACTTATAGTTTATATTTTTACGCTCTGCGTCAATTTTGCTAAATCAATTTTATTTATATACCTTATTCATTTAAAATAAGTCATTTTCCTAAAATGTTTGATTTTTCAACGTCTGGGCTTTCGGCTTTTGCAGCAAGAAAAAAAAAGTTTTGCTTAAACTTAAAAATCCTTCATTCACGACGAAGCTATCATAATTATAAACAAGCTTTAAGAAATTCAGACTATTCAGATAAATGGTTTTTGAGGAACCGTGCTCACCGCGAGAAAACATCGGATTTTGGCACCCTAGCAAACGCTCGGTACTTAAGCGGTACCTTATAAGGTATCAAATAAGTATCTCTAAGGTACCAGCTAGGTACTTTCTCGAATTTTTCCTCATATTCAATATAAACCGGCAAATTATTGATTTTAGTATATATAATTAGTATTTCTCTTTAACCTACAGCGGTCAAACTTTCGAAAAAATAGTGCATAATTTTCAAATAACATAAATTAGAAGCAGAAATTGTCAGATAAGCCAGATAAGTTGAGACAAGTGTAAATAATGCAATTGTCATGCGCACGCATGCGCCAGATAATAGCGCAATGGCCGCCATGACACACTTCGCCTGTTTTCACAATTTTTGTTTTTTAAAATGATAGCACTATTTTTATGAATGTTTGACCGCTGGAAAATGAAGAAAAACACTCATTTTTACAAGGTGAAATCAAAATTTTAACTTTTTTTCATTAAAAAGGAGGAGATATTTGAGAAAGTACTCAACTGGTACCTTAGGGATACCTTACTGGTACCTTATAAGGTACCGCCGCGTTTGCTAGGGGCACAATTGCTGTAGTGCATCAAATCACGCAGATTTCATTCTGAAAAAGTTTCTGAAATACCTTGTGACATTGATAAATAAATAGGCAATAACGTTTTTCAAAAAACATTGTTTCTTTCAAAAAAAAAAACGTGAAAGCGAGAACCAGTGTATATAACCTCTTATATAAATAAGTTCGATTTTTGTGATTCTCGAGTCATTGAAGTTTATATTGATATTTCTTCGGTATTCGTACGACTTGAAAAATCTTCCGATATCATAGAAAATTTTATATTTATGGCAGAAATCCCATAGTGTATGGAATTTATCCATGGGAAAAATCCTATACAGAATATATGTTAAAATTTCAAATACTTTTATGGAAAATTTACCAAATTTTTTTTAACAGTGCAACAATAGTTACAGTTGTGGATTCAATCAATAGAAACAAATTTTTTTTCACTAGAAAAATCGGTCTTTTCAATATTTTGGATTAGAAATTATAAAAATTGTAACTATCCTGCATCCGAAAACCAAATAGGCAGCTTTCTTTAAACTTTGTCTAAATAAACCATTGATCAAATTTCTGCAGCACATTGTAAAAAAAATACTAATTACGATACAAGGCAGTAAAAAAATTTTCTTGGGCCCATTTTTTTCTTATAAGAAAAACTCTTTTGGATCTGCTATAAGATATTTTGGCCTTGCTGCGTATCCAACGCAATAAATTCGTACTCTTTAAGTCACTTGGTTCTTGACGACTTTTTTTTGATTATTTTTCATCTCATTCATGTCTTGTCGCTCGCACTTGCAAGGCACAGTTTACAGGTTGATCCTGATGGCGCAGTCTCCGGTTGCAGGGCGATTGCGCTTCCGGCACTTTATGCTAATCCGAACTGGTATAAAGTATCATATGTATCGAATAGCTTAACGTTTTTGTTAAGCACTCAAGATATTTCGAGTTGTTTGAGCTTACGGGTAAATCCTGATTTGAAAATTTCAGAGTTCAAAGTCCCTGAACTTTTCAACACACTCGGCAAATTTTCTTTTGGAAAGATTTTATAATGTTTTCCTAAGAAATATTACTTTTTACAATAGTAATGTAACAGAAGTATTTCAAAAAGATTTTAAGTATATTCTTTAAGGATATAAAAAGCTACGTTCTATTTGTTACGTTACTGAAATCTTTCTGTTATTATTATTGTTATTGTTTCTTAAAGGTTTCTGTGCAATTTATGCAACATCGTAGAATTTCAGAATTATAATGTTAATGAAATTGACAAAATTTTAAATACTCAACCCTTCGCATTTCAATACAAAAATTTTTATATCCCTCTCATATTTGAAATTCTGGGTATTTTACTTTACATGATTAACAATTTCTAGGATTTTTAGAAGAGCTTTTTACCCCAAAACCTCTCTTTTCTTACGCCCTTGCACTTGTAGAAAAAAATAAAAAATGAATTTCATTGGCAAATCACCACTCATCCCAGCGGCATTGAAATCACCGCTCGAAAAAAGCCGGCTCCATTAATCATGCCTTAATGGTTTTCAGGTATCTCTTCGGCACGTGTCGTGAAGTTCTCACTCATTTTTTTTTCTACATTTTAAATATTGCAAACAGGAATACTCACTCCATTCAATCCTCAATAACCACAATTTTCGTAGTGAGCAATTAGTAGCGTATAATCTAATTTTTCGTTTGCAAAGAATGAAACTTTCTCAAATATGAAATGGGCATAATTGTCAGTTTAAGCTGCCATAATGACAGAAACAATTTTTAGTCTTTCCTGAACTCAACACAGTTCGAAGAATCGCGTAATAACCTTGTAGATTATGTTTGTGAGACCAATTATGCAACTTTCTGGTTGATTAGAATCGCGATTTTGAATAGTACTCAGAACTCCAGGGATTTAATTCTACAGGGATGACGGAAGACGTGAAAAGTTTTAGATGGGTGAAATATCCAAAAAGTCCTTACATGAAAACGCATTAACTAACAAGTATAAGTTTTATGGAAACATGGGAAATATTCACGATTCACAAACATTTTAAACAATTTATTAAATTCTAGATTTATATGAAATTCTTGATATCATCAATCATCTCCCGAAAATGAAACTTTTTGAACTATAAAAGAATTTAAGGATGTACATAACACGATTTCTGTAGTTTTACAGAACTTTTGAGTTTTCCGTGATCTATAGAATTCATGAATATTTTTTTAAATTTAACATTTTTTTGCATTCTAAGGATATATTAACAGTCAATAATATTTTTATTATATTTTTCAATTGTTAAAAGTTTTTGAATTTTAAACATTTTACACTCTACAGTAGAAGCCCCATCCTTGGGAATGCTCGGGAGACATTTCTCAAGCATCGAAAGGCAATAAAGCGTGAAGAAACTCGGGCGTTTACGAGACTCACAGTGCCGTATTGAAATCTAGACTCGCCTCACTCTAGATAGTTTTTCGAGTATACGCGTGCGAAAAATGTACTGCATTATCTTTTGATATCATATAGAGTTAGTTATAAGAATCACATGAAAATTATAACTTGGAGCCTTTTGAGTATTCTTTTACCGGATAAGCATTTTATTAAAGTGAATGAATATACATTATTGCAGATTTTGATTCATGAAAAAGATAATAATTTATTTCTTTATGAATTTCCCAGAAAATAGTAATTTTTTAATCGAAAATTGGTTCAATGACTGTAGAAGATGATCAAGGAAAAAAAAAGACAATAAATTTTCAAAGCTTCCTGCATTATTTTTTATTGCTCATCAATTAATTTTACAATTGTTTCAATTCTCGTATGATTGATGTATAAAAAAATTAGTTAGCTCATATAGTCGACATATTTCATTTTTATTATTTTTTACGATTACAATTCTTGAAAAATTTTTTGTTCTGCTGGTATTTCTTCAGAAAGGCAAAGTTCCCATTTTTGGAAAAATTTTCTGTCCTCGGAGTTGAAGTTTGTTTTTTTTTCTAAGAACGTCTTCAAAGTTTGCATGCACTCATAGGCTTCCTGTGGTGGGACTTCTGCTTGTTCCAAGGGGCTTCGAAAATCTTCATCGCAGTTTTTCGGAATGAAATCATCCAAAATTTCCTCGCTATTTATCGAATCGTCTTGGGCAGCCGGAATAAATAAGGGATCACTTACTGATTGAACAATTTCATAATCTGTCAGTGGACACCAGCCACTATCATAGTCGTCGTGCATTATCCATTGATGAACTTTTTCGGCGCAACTTGTCTTGTTTTGATTTTTTTGTTCGGAAGTGGGTGTAATGAATTCTGCGAAGTCATGGGAAACAGCATCGAAATCCACATCGTTTACAGCTTCTGTTTGAGCACTGTTGTCGTTTAGCACCGTTTCCCCTACTATTTTTTTCACGCATTTTTCAAAGTCGTGCTTTTCAACTTCAACCAAACATCATTGAGAGTATTCAGCGCCAGCAACAAATTCCACTTCTTCAAAAAATTTTCAGCTGATTCAATGTTTTCAGTTAGCAGTAATTCTTTCAATATTGCACTTTTGTACAATTTTTTACTCGCCGCAATGACCCCTTGATCCATTGGTTGAAGAATGGCCGTCACATTCGGTGGCAAATAAACGATTTCAAAATTTTCGTTTATTGCATTTAACTCTTCTTCACTCGGGTGAGATGGGGCATTGTCAAGCAGAAGAAGTACTTTTCCAAATGAGTTGTTTTTTTTTTTATGTTCCAGAACATTTTTTATGAAGACGTCAGTGTACCTGTAATGTAATATTCAGCATATGTATATACATATATTGAAAAAATTTTGTATTTTTTTCAGAACAAATAATGTTGATGCAGTTTAAAAATTATATGTATTGATTAGCGTATCTAACAAAAAATAATGTAAGAAAAGAAAAAAACATCGAACAACAGAACAAACGTTAAATAAATGGAAAGTTTTCAGAAACATTACTAATTTTTTGAAATATTTAGTAACATTCGAAAAAAAAAATTTTTAAACAAATTTTCAAAAATTATAACAATTCAGTATTTTCAAAGAATTCTTCATTGGTTATTACCATTCCGTGAAAATCTTTCGATTCATCCACCCTTTTGAACTGTTTTTGTATACAACAGGAAGTCGTTTGTGTTTGAAACATCGTGGATTCGCGAATTTCCCAATAGCTAGTAAAGGTATTTTGTGATTCCCAGTTGCATTAGCGCAAAAAAGAGCCGTAAATTTTTCCTTGCACTCTTTTCTTCCTGATGCATGTATCTCGTTGAATGCCGCGAGTGTCATATTTGGCAAAACTCGCCATTGGAAGCCTGATTCGTCAACATCGTAAATATTTTCTGCCTTGTACTGTTCTTTCGAAATTTTTTCATTAAAATATTCAAGGAATTTTTCGGCCACATCAACATCGCTTGAAGATATTTCCCCACATAGTTTTAGTTGGCGAACTCCATGTCTTTGCTTAAACTTCATAAGCCACCCATCACTGGCCTGCAAATTATCGCGAAATTAATAAATAAGTACAATTTGCATGTAAAATTGAAAAAAACACTTTTGAAATTTCAAATAATTATTAATAATCAATTTCACATTAATTATTAAATAATTATAATTTTTAACTAATTAATAGCAGAATGTAGTCAGATTGGGTGATATTCACCCTAATTCAAAGAAAGTAGTATTTGGTTAAAACGATTAGTTCTTATAAGTGAAAAAAAATATCCTGCTATTCTCAGAAAACCAAAAAAAAAGTAATTATGCATTCATAACTAAAATCGCTTGTATAAATATAAGAAGATGTTGGCAAAGTGATTAAAACGGAAAAATTTTGTTTCTCACATAAAAAAAGTATTTTTTACGAAGTAGATTCTAAGAATCGAAACTGTTGAAAATCATTTGAGAAGCGTTACATTTAGATAATAAATTCAAAAAATGTAAAAAATAAAAAGGTGTGAAAATACTGTCAGTCAAAAAGGTAATATGTAATACGATAAAATAAAGTAAGAATATTAATCTCAGAAATGAGTACTATTTAAAAATCTAATAGATGAATTTCACAAATGATGACTTACTATAGGAATGACGATTTTTTGTTATGTTGACATCAACTTAGCGAGCCAGATATTCGAAAAATTACTCATTTCTTATCACTTTAGCGTAACATCACATAAAAAAACTCAACAAGCAGTCAATTTTCTTCTTTGACAATAAAAAAAATGTTAACTAATGATTTATCATACAATAGTTTGAAAATAAAATTTTCAAAAGTGTTTCGGTTTATAAAAATAAATTTAATGAGTTTATCTTAAATGGATATGTATTCACTCTTGTTTTTGCACGTCTCCAAGACAATAGAAATAAACTACTGGTAAAATAACGTAATATCACCTCATAATTCTTGTTGTTACGTGAGGATATTTTTGAATAATAATTACATGAAAAATAATATTATTTACCTTGAATGTTGAAGGACCATTCAACATTTCGTTCAGCACTTTCGCTTTTTCTTTTATGGTATTTCCATTAACTGGAATGTTCAAATCCCTCATTTGAAAAAACCATTTTTTCAATGCTTCTTCTAAATGTGTAAACGGCGATGTTTTCACATTTTTTTTTTTTAAATTCAAAAACATTGCAGCGTGAAATGATTCCGGACTCATTTTTAATTATTCGGTAGTACGCAGATTTTGACACATTGAACTCTTGCATAATTTCATCGCGAGGAACACCACTTTTGCTTTTCGCGACGATTTTCTTTTTAACTTCGAAATTCAAATAGTTGTACTTCACTTTTTCCGACATCTTTACTCCACCAAGTAGGCAGAAACACTAAGAAAAATTGAACTCGAATGAGCTGAAATGTGTTTGCCCAAAAATGTAAAGGTTTTACGGCAATCTACGGCACTGAAACAGGCTGTGTAATCCGAGCTCGGTCGTGCCGTCGGAGCGTCACGCTTCATTATATTCCCAAAGATCAAATTCCCGAGGATGGGGCTTCTACTGTATTCACAATTTTTCACATTTTATGAAAATCTGTCAAACTCATTGAAATTTTTCGAAAGTCAAAAATTTTTAGATTTTTATTTCGAAATGAACAAACATTATGCACTTAAAAAAAAAAAAAAAACTTTCAAATAAACACAATCTACAAATTTAATGAGTATTTTATGAAATTCTACACATTTTTTGAACTTAATGAAGTCATTGACGATCTTTGACATTCTAACAGTATTTAAGTAATTTTTGGAAAATAAAACAAAAAAAAAACAATCTAAATTCATATTTATAATCAAGTTTCAATCAAAATTTCTATAGAAATGAAACGATATCATCGTGCATATTACGGAATAATATGATTTTAAATGAAATACGCATCATTTATTAACAATTTCTAAAATTTTCCAAATTTCACAGAATTATTTACGATGCTGCAACTAGCAAAATTTCATAGATAATACAATTTTTTGAAAACTTCTTGAAGTCTATGAAAAATTTTTTTCATTTAGGAACCCTCCGAGCGTTTTAATACTTTTCAAGTTCAAAATTTCTGTTAAAAAATTTGAAAAATATTGGCAAACATCCCATTTTAAGAAATAGGTATGATAATAAGTATACAATATAAAACTAAAAAATTTATTAACATTTTTTGTAATCCTACAAACTTTTCGAATCTTAAAAGTCATTGACAGCCTTGGAAATTTTTCTCGTGCATTTAAATCATTCATCATTTTCATAATTTGAGACATAATATGAACAATCCAAAACTTCTCCAAATTCCAAAAAATTCATCATGAAGATTTCTCGCAATATTCATTACTTTTTTTATTTTTATATTTTTATCGGAAAACAAAAAATTTTATCACGCACATTTCGGAGAAATATGACCACGACCCTTCCCCCCGCCCCTCAAAAAAATATTATCTAAGCAAATTTCGAAGAAAAATCTAATTGAATCCAATTAGCAAAATTATTTAACAATCTATGAAATTTAAAAAGTTTTCCGTTTTTTACAGAATCTTCGATTACACGGTGCGGTGCTACAAAAAATTTTTAAAAAATGCACTTGACAAACGACACTGTAAAGGTTGTTGATATAGTCTAATAATGCACAAAAATATTTTTTCACGCTCGCAGCATGGAAATCACTTATTCTTGTGTTTCCTATTGTCCCGTGAAAAACTCGTTCTCGCCGCGCGCCTTCTCGCCGTTTTCTATGCCGCTCGAAGATCGAGCGGCAGAGAAACTCGTCTTTTCACGACACAACAGTAAACAAAAGACTAAGTAATTTCCTTGCTGCGAGCGTGAAAAATATCTCTCGTGTCAAGGAGCACGTTTTGCTCGTGCGATTTGCTCGCTCGCAAAACTTCGCACTCGTAAAAACGCTCGTTTCTGCTCCTTGATACGAAATATACAATTGTTGTATTTTTTGTACCCTCCTATTTTGATTTATTTATCAAAAACATCTTTTCTACACTTTACGCGCTAATTTATGGATATCTCAGTCATTTTTTCAACGATTTTCAGTGAATAATACGTTTTGGAAAATGTTTTTCAGATGATATATGTAAATCGTTAAAACTAGTAAGTTGTGAGTTTTCATCGAATGAACTTGGAAGCAGTGCTTTTTTACTTCATTTTTTAACTTTGACCGTTATTCATTGAAAAATTCAACCAAGAATTCGTTTAAGTCTGAAATATTCTCAAAGTGCATTTGTTTGCGAAAAAATTGATGTATCATTTCAATGAATCGTATCAAAGTTGCAGAACTTACGCTACTTTTTCGTAACTAAAAAATATGGCCTCGCATGTGTATCCCAGTGCATGAGTATATGGGAATCCTCACACATTTTTATAAAACTTCGAAAATTAGGTTTAAGTTTGTTCTGATTTTAATGTAACAACGGTACTATTTTTTATATTAATTTATTTCGTCATACTACCTCTTACTTTAACTTGTTCAAAAAATGTTTACTCGATCTTTGTCGATTCAGATAAGAATCGCGTTTTCGCAACCAGCAGTAATCTGCAATAACATTTTAATTTTGCTCTTTCCATGAAAGAACAGTTAAATTGATGCCATTTCTCGACTAAACCTTTAGCCTTATTCATCGCTGAATTTCCCAAGGTTCTCTAGAAAGAAGTCCAAAAATGAATGCAAAAAGTGATTTTTGAAGGTCATTCTATATCCAATGTCTCCACAGGCTGGTGAAAATTCATACACGATGGCAACGTAACAGTCACTTCTTTTTTTGTCCAAAAAGCTGTCGCACAAAGAAATGAAACTCATCCATGCTCTTCTTTCCACCTGATTCAATTTCTTAGTGAAATTTCCATCATTCATGATTTTGCGAATTTTTGGTCCAATAAACATCCCTGCACACCAAAAGGAGATATTTCATACAATTAAAACAATCCAACAGACTATTTTCATGAAAATATTATCTTTTAATTATTCAATGTTTATTTTGAACTCCAAATCTTACATACACACTGTAATACACTGTAAATGATTCAAAATTTTTCATCTAATAAAAGTTTAAAAAACTCTTTGAAACTGTGAACTTACGATTTTTGAATACCAAACGAATATCACAAAATTCCTGAACGTTGCGAAGTAATGGATCGGAAACACCTGGATTTGAATAAATTGGAAAAAATATCTCGGGACAGATAGCGAGGTATTTATCGATTGGCCAAGATGTAGAGATTCCAGACATCGATCGAGCCGATTGCGGACACGGGATATCACACCTCCTCCGTAAAATCAAGCGTTCGCTTCGGCGCCATTTATTTTGCATCATTGCGCCGCCGTTGCTTACAGTTATTCTCATGCGCGATATGTACTTGTTCATAAATAACGCGGGGCTTGTCAGTCTCGTTTTCCGTCTCTTGTTCGACATCGAAGACAAAGCTGCGGATTTATGACGGTCTTGCAATCGGGCGGAAGAATCGTTTTGGATTTCACCTCGAGATTTATGGATTCAATAAAAAAACGAGTGATTGAGACAAAAAAAAACTATAATGCATTCGATGAAACATTTTTTGCAATTTTTAATTGTTTTTGAAGCATGGAATGTCTTCTAGGGAGTCGCAACAAAATTTTTCATAGAGGTGATAACTCTAATGTCAAAAGAGTCAATACATGTTTATTTCAATTTATCAAAAAGTATTTATTCTAGAATTGTAACATCTTAAGTATAGATTTTCAAGCTCATGCTTTTACTTTTTGAAATACGTCACTTTCGATATGTAATTAGAATATCTCATTTCTATTGTCTCTCATTAGTTATTTTTTTAGTATGTATACATTTAAAGGATTATATTGATTGGAGTTGGCCAAGGTCGTTGGAGAAGCCGAAAAAATTTGTCCAACTACGAGACATGCTCTTCATATTTTCTTAGTTCAACCATGTACGACAAGCACTATTGAAAGATCCTTTAGTACTTTGATCCTCTAGGGCTTAAGAGGGTCTACCATGTAACACTCTCTAAAAATGCATTTTTTTTTTTTTTTTTTTTTTTTGAATTTTTTGCATGTTTAGGTATCTAAAAATAAGATACCAAAAGAATTTTGCTGAATTCCAAAGTGAAAACCAGTTTTGAGGCAAGTTTTATCACGCTCTCCACTGAGTTCTCGCGGTTCACCATTCAATTGTTTATAATAATGTTGGGTCACATTATATCGGAAAAATGAGTACAGATTCTGAAAGAGGATAAAATTTCACTTCAGAAAAACTTTGGCTTCACCTTTTTTCAAACTTCTCACATCATCACTGCAAAAAAACATATATGAGACATATCTTCATAAAAGACACGAAGATGCGAAATTCATGTCTTCAGTCAGTAAGTTTCTTAATTTTATGTTTCAAAATATGTGTTTTAAAGACATCTCTAAACGTCTTAAAAACGGCGTCAAAAAAGTCTCGTGGCAAGACACCATTTTTTGCAGTGATGTTCTTCAAGGACAATAAGGGTCTTAAAATAACGTCCTTTTCGGCGCAAATTTGTTAAACGCGTTTTTCTCAGAACCATATTTTTTGAACTGGTGCTCCCCATTTCTAAGAAACCGGTGAACTGATTTTGATATTTTTTTTTTCAAATGTTTGCAAACGCTGTCGCTATCGCGCGGTACACGTTGAACACCCATTGGTTATAAACAAATGATAAATTAATGTTTTTTTCTGCAAAAAAAAACCAAAAATACGATTTTCTCCAATGATCTACCATTTTAACGATTGTAAATATAATAATGTTAATTAGTTACCGTACGATAATCGCAAGTCTACAGATTGTAAAAAAATTTCCTTTCATGTTTCAGACGAACAGTTTTTGCAAAATCGTGTGTACCACCAGCCTATCTTTTTTAGAAGGCCTCACTTTGCGAGGGTGCTGTGGCCACAGTGTGACTTTTGAGAGATTATTACTTTTTTTGTACTTCGAGGACCAATAAAACATTGAAAAATATTGAATACTTTTCCTTTAGTAACATTCCAAAAAACGCTTCGAAAAACGGCGTTTCCATGGTAGGACCCCGTTAAGGGAAGACGCGAGGTCCGTCACTGTCCTCGCCACCTCGAATAGTAATAATAATGCCAGATCCTTAATTAACTATATTTTGCAAAACCTTTTTGCAGGAACAATGTGTAGATATGAATAAATGGCGCTCTGGTTATTTTTTCCAAAAAAAAAAAAATATTTTTTTTCATGACACAGGATTTTTTGAAATGGCGATTTCATATGTATCACGATTTTGTAAAAAACAAACTTTTTTTAGGAAAAAATGACCAAAGCGCCATTTATTCACATCTGCACATTGTTCCTGCAAAAGGGTTTTACCTATTATTAGTAATTAGAGATCTGGCATTATTATTACTGTTTGAAGTGGCGAGGGCAGTGACGGACCTTGCGTCTCCGCTTGATAGATTTTTAATATTTTCATAGATTTTGAAAGAATGTTATGTTTAACGAAAAAGTCAATTTCTTTCTTTATGACCAGTCATTTTTATTGTTTCTCCTAACGTTTCGATCGACAGTAACTTTTAATATTTTCAAAGATCTCTGGATAAATTTTTAAAATAAGATGCTCGAGCAACTTACCACATTAAATCCCAGATCTAGGATTTAAAGTGGTATACACTTAAGGTGAATAAATAGATTATCAAGAATATTTCATCTCCATACATTTCGTCTTTCTTTATTAATTTGGTGTATTTATTTGATTTTTCATCATTATAGAAATTTGTGCGATTTTATAGTTCTCAAATAAAAACCTACATGGATTTCCAGAATTTGATAATCTAGTATCTAAAATTTTAAAGATTTTTTGTAATTAAGTAAATTTCTTGTAAAACAATATCTCCACAGCTTTTATGTGTTTCGCAGATTTATTCAACTTTCAGCACATTTTGTATGTTTTGAATACTTATAAATATAATTCAATTTTATAGTGTTTTGACAGATTTGAATGTAATTTCTCAACATTTTTTATTTTCCCCCCATTTGGAATTCCTAAAGAGGCAAGTGCCCCTTTAGTCTTACCAGTTGCGACGTCCTAAAATGTCGAATCTTGGTATTTTTATAAAGAATAACGTTTGACAGAAATTTTTACAAAAATCTCGAGTCTTATTACATTTTATTTATTTTCCTATTCATTCGTATTCATAAATCGAATCAGTTGTTTTATAACGACTCGTTCGCTATAAGAAAAAAAAAAAAAAAATAATAATAATTGCATCATTTCTGCTGTACACGTAATCGAACGTTTGTCAATTTCTGAAGGTGTGTACTTCTTGTCAAAGAAGGCGTGTTGAGGCGACTAGCGAGCCAATGAATTATAATTCAAGCCATTGAGAATCGACTCCCAGTTACATACGTAGGATGCTAGAAGTACGGAAATTTGTCTTTTTCTGAATCTGGAATTTCATTTCAGGTTTAGTTTAGAAAGTCTGTATGTTGATAAAAATTTTGACAATGATTTTCTGTACTCATAAAAGTTTTCTGTAAATTGAGCTGATTAATAAAATATTTATAAACTAGTTATTACTTACTATAACAACATTATTCATAAATATAATGAGCAATGAAGAGTTTATCTATCGCATTCCGAAAAATGTAAAAAAAATTATTTTTACTCGAGTTATGAAATTCAGAAAAAAAGGTTCCCACTTCAGCCCACTTTCCCCTACAAATTACAAGTTTTTTTGTTATTGCGTTGCAGCAATGAACCATAGAAATAACGCAGAATTGCATCAGATGCAATTTATGGCGTCTACGAATGCGAATGCGTTCGCGTTCATTTTTCTAAAAAAAAGGCATAAAGGGTCAATAACTGAGGCGTGCGATTGTTTTCTTTTTTCAGTGCGTTAAACATGTCACGCGAGTCAATCGAGGCGACCGGGCGAATTGACGTTGATCCGAGCAAGTCGGAACAATGGCGTGACATCGTCCGGGGCCGATAAAAAGGCAAGATAGCGAAAAAAAGCCCGTCACGGCCGTTTGGATCCAAGAGCTTCGGATCGGTCCAAGCTTTGGATCGACGGCCTTACCGCTGGCCTGGCCAGCTACTATGCGAATTGAAGCCCTCAGCACACTCATCGCGGTGAGTTTTCCGGACCAATTTTCTTAATTTCATTTACAATTTATATAAATTAAGTTGTAAGCTGACAGTAAAACTCATTCTCCGAGAGATGATCTCGAAAAATAAATATCTACATGTAAGGTCACAGTGTGATCCTATACTCAGGGAACATATATGCTACGATTGACTACATTTATTGATTTAACCTAGTTTTCGGGGATTTGAATATTTAGTATTCTGTAAATGGAGATATTTAAGACAACCAAGTCAATTTAGTTAAAATTTTTAATACCTCAATGCCGTTCAAAACGGCGATGCTATCGTAGTTCAAAAAAATAAATATCGCAGTTCTTAGCCACAGTTTGCTCCACTATTTTGAAGCCACGATCATCGTGTTTTGAAAACACAAGGCGCTCTCGCTTTTCGAAATAGGCCACGCCCCTTAGTTCAGAAGCACGAGAAGCATATTATGTTAGTGTCGCCATTACGACCGGAGTACTGTGTTTTCAAAAAACAATCGTCCTCGCTTCGCCCGATCTAACTTATTGTCGTTGTAAATAACTAGATTGTTGCATGAAATGCAAATTCCCGAGCAAGAAATTGTCGACTGGCCCGATACTGGGCCAATCACGGCAGCCATTGTTCGACCGTCGGAATTTGACCCTGGCGCAGTACTGAAATGATAACGCCAGTCAATACTGGGCCAACACTGGCAACTGTTTTAACAGCACCCATTCCTACTTTAACATCGGACCGATACTGGTTCGCTTGAGTTTCCAATGTTGGCTTAATACTGATGGTGAACTCCGCGCCGACACTCACTAAACAATCGAACCCGCAACGGTTCGACTGTTTTGCCGATATTGGGTACAGATCGGTTGGTGACGGTCGTACACCAAAGCTGCGCCAATACTGGGCCGTTCATTACAATCGGCAAGACTACGGCAATTTCTTGCTGGGTCTCGTGGCTTCAAACAGCGATCAAGTATCGTAGGTTCGAACCACAGTATAATCGTCGGTTCAAACATCGTTTTTTCTCTTCGTATATTACGTTGAAAAATAGGTGCATGAAAAATGTGCGATTCTTCGCCACTTAATTCTACAATAAAAAAACCAGGAAACTATTTTCCCCCTCCGCTCGTCAATTTTAAATTTTGAAAGACAAAATCCCTCACAGCAAAAAAGAATACAAATAAACGCAAATGCAACAAATAATTCCAGCTCGCAAACTACACTATCATTTTCTTGTAACCCCCCTATAATTAATAACCCCTAATTACACAGTCGACAAACTTCACTCCACGTTCATTGCTTCATGTCCCATAAAAAGAAAACTCGCCATTTGTTCGTAAGTCGTTTAGCGGATAATTTTTTTTCTTTTTAAAAAAAAGTGATGCCGGGAGGGGCGGGTGTAAGAAGGGCCGAGTGAGATAATTATCAACGATTACGTATACCCGTTTTCATCTACATAATGTTAAGTGGCGACGTACGAGATTCCGTGGTACGCGTAATCTGATCCTGCGCCCGCCGTTATTGATAGACGATATAATAACCGGGCTGCCGAGTGCAGTACATGCCTACTCGCCAATAATTAAATAATACCGGCGTACGGATTGATTTTTCTTTTATGTATCGTTGGACCGAAATCGCGGAAGTAAGGAATTAACGCGTTTGGTAATCGTGGCTTTTGGCGGAATCGGTTGATCATTATCCTACAGGACTTTGTACCTCGAGCGAGGTGCGGATTTTCAGATCGACGTATATGAAATGGATCAATGGATGAAAAAAATCAAGAAATTTAAGAAAACGATGGCCCTTGTTTTCCTTCTGATAATTTCTATCGTTTAGCTTTTTTTAAATTTTGTACGGTCATTTGTAGTATTACTTTCAAGTTTTTGTGTTTTTGTGTTTTTCTGTGTTCTTTTTGTTTGGAACTATTGTTTTGGAACTTATGTCGTATAATCAAGATGAATAATCAATTTGAATATAACTTAAATTTGAACATCTTAATTAATTACTTACAAAAAACTGCTTATGAAAATTTGTCTTGCATGAGTAAGACGAGTAAGTACTCGTCTTGTGAAATCCTTATAAGGATTTTATAAGACTCAGAATCACTAGAGCCATTAACGAAACTAGTAAAGCAGTACTCAAGCCATTTGAAAAATGTAAAACCAGAGAAAAATCGAAATTAAAAAATACAAGGCGACGTAAACTCTTATTGGCTTTTACAGCTCCACGAGATGTAGTCCTACTCAATTTTATATCATTCGCGATCTTAATTTACGGCACTATAAAATCTTGTCTCTCGCAGAAACTTCGCGACCGCGATATACTTTACAAATGGGATTACGTGTTCGAGGAATAATTATCGAGCGCGAATCCGTACACTCTGCGGGCGAAAAATCCGTCGAAAAATTCCTGCATAATTTACACGATACGGATTTAATGACGATTTTATCGGTCGTTGGACAGGGTACTTTTTTCGTGGAAGAAGAAGAAATTTCGATTTTTCATGCATTTTCTGTCGTCGGTTCGACAAAAGGGTTGCCGCCTCGTGAAACAGTGAAAATTGTTTCATGATTTTTTTTACTCATCCAGGACTGTTTTAGAAAATCGTCATATAGATGACTTTCTTTTTCAATTATAAAAAAATCTTAGTAAGTAAGTGTGCAGGGTCTTCGAGGTAAATCCGGGAAATTCAATGTAAAAACGAAATTATTATCATGTTAAAACGTATAATATCCTAGCTACATTTCACGAGCATAAATTTAGCTCGTCTGATATTTGTTTAACGTCTAAGTCACCGATAAAGCTAAAAATAGCCTTCTCGAAAACAATTTGAAAAGACTATTGAATATTTTTAGAATTAAAGATACGTATGTCACTGAGACGTGACAGTAATATCCTGCAAAAATAACAAAGAAAAATAGTACATTGATAAGAATTTTTCCTCGTACACCTTCTATATTCAACAACATTAAGACCGTAACCGTTATTTTTTGCAAATTTTCAACACAAGGCAATAAACGATTGCGCGAAAATTGCCCATTATCGCAAAAAACATTCGTTGCCACATTTCTGATCGCCTTTTTCGAGACCATACATCAAAGTAATGCATACTTAAAATTTATTTGGAATGAAAAGTGCTCTGTTGTGCACGAAGGGTAACCATCGGCTCTGTAATTTAAAACAATTTAAAAATCGTACCGAGCAATACGTCGAGGGGGTTGGGACTGGAACCGATCGCAGTCGCGACTGATTTATAAGCGAATTGTGGGTGGACTTAGCCCCCGGCGTTTGCTCAGCGTGGAATTCACTCCGTGTGAAAACGCGATTTTTTGGCATACCCGTGACTGCCCAAGAAAGTTTCCCCTTGTGGGAAAAACAGGGAAATTTCACTAATGATAGTATGAGTAGAGCAATACAAAATATTTACCGAAATACCTATAGAAATATTTTTTCTATATCTGAGCATAATGAGGTTCAATATTTGAGATGGACAAAAATATTTTCTTTTTTCAAGTATATTAGTCGTAGAAATACGTAATGGTGCGAAGACGTATAAATTTAAAATCCTTAAGATTTTCATTAAGTAAAAAAAAAAAAAAAAAACGTTACCTGGCTTATTTTGAAGGTATATGAGAATGAACGTATCAAAATTTATTAATTTAACCTTATTATTGCTGCATCCGCTGCAACAAAATTAATTTTTCTTTTTGCCTCTCAAACACTAAAAAGGAGCGTTTCAAAACACGTTTCGACATAAACAAATGAAGTATTTCAGGCCAATACGCAGGCTGTCGACAAATGACAATCGGCGAGGTGAAAGGCAGGCTCTCTTGGCTCCTTGGGAACCCAGCGGGCCAAAAAGGACCCTCCCTTTCCCCTGCCGACTGTCATTTTCTCCAGCCTACTTGTCGACCTTCAATACTTCATTTCCCATGTCGAAACAGTTTTGATACGCTCATTTTTACTGTTTTCGAGGCAAAAAGTATCGTGTGTACTTCTGAGCAATATACTATTCACATTTTAGTCGACCATACGATTTGTTAGCCATTGGTTCTGAAAGCAATATCCCTGAAATGTTTTTAAAAGTAAGCTCTATTTCGGAATGTCAGTATTATGATCAATTTTTATTTTTAAATTTCATATAGTGCCTTTTTTATACGATTTTCGAAATTATACTATATTTGAGTTTTTAGTGTTGAAAAATTTATCTTTTTCCTTTAAACCTACAAAATATAATTCTTTTTTATTGCTTAGAGTCAAAATTTTGTGAAGTGAGCTACTTTTTTTTGGTGGGTTCTAATTTTTGTTCGTAACTGCAACATTTGAGAAAGTTGTAAATACCTAAGATAACTTCAATTATTTTTGCGTGATTTCCATTTTGTCAAATGTTATTATTATTTAACTTTTTCAGCATCATCCCGGTAATTTAACTTTTTCTCTTGATCTGTCGCATGGATTGTACTGATATTTTAAATGTTGCGTTAAAAACGTTTATACAACAATAAAAAAATTGTCTTTTCATTTTCGTGTGATCATTGTTAGAATTGGCAACAATTTTTATAAACAAATGAAATTTCCTGTAACTTGTCCGTCGATTTTGTTCAGTTTTTAAATGATGTATGGTAACTTGGGAAGAATCGATCATTATCATCACGAGAAGTGATGACAAAATCGAATGAGAGATGATGACAATGATGTTATACCTGCTTCCAGGTGAAAGCAGTTTTCCTATAAATCTTAATCCAGAATAACTTCCATTGACAAAGACCGACCCTTATTCTTGGGTTACCATCACTCATTAAGGTAGTACTTACCTCAGAAAGGAATGAAGTTAGTCGTTAGAAATCAACCGAAGTTGTCGCTAATGCCCGAATACATTCGGTTGTTAGGCAACGTTGCAATACGACAATCGACATACACAGAACACACAGAACTATCGATGTTGTGTATAGTTATGATGTTCAGTACCTTCAGTATATATCGCTTTTCTTTTTTAATTTGACTGATCCCACCCATAATATGCACACACATTATGTCGATGGCCAACAGTCCCTAGTAACATTCGAGTGCGACGTTGCCAAGTTTTCAGATGTTATTGTGACATTTCACCTCGTAATTATTTTTCGTGTTTTACAACAAAATCGGTAGTAAAAATCAATTTTTCAAAATTCTTATCATTTCTTAGGATAGCACCCGTCGATGGTGCAGTTTTTGTTAAAATTCGTCGACGCATTTAGATTTTACAGAGGAAAATGCAGCAGAAATTTTCAACTTCTATAGAATTAATGTATTTTCGAAATTTTTTTTTATAAAAACTAAGAAGTCGATTTTACTGAGATTTTGCATGAAGCCGAAGGAGGCTTCAAAGATCTCACTTGCAAATTTTCATCGAAATCTGTCGTAAACGATTTTAGGTAAGTACTACCTTAAGATAACACGGAGGACATTCTCTTTTCATCCTTCTTCCTTTCAATCGGTTTCCGTTCTACGCGTCTTTCTCGCACTACAGTAGGTTCTGAGTAGTCTTAAAAAACTAAGACGTTTACAATAAAAAAAAGGTAGTTTTAGTACTTTAAAGAAATTGAAGTAAGTTTTTTGAATAACCAATGCCATTCTGCACCTTATTTTTTTGTAAAGTTGACCACATCACTACAAATGACGAATTTTCTTTCTCTTTCAATTTCAAAGCAGCAGAGCTATATTTAGAAAATACTGAGCTGCAACTGTTCAAGACTAATACTAATAAAAATAATTATTAGGAATTTTTCCAGAATCCAATATAGGAAAATTTTTTAAAGATACGCTGAAATGCACGACTCACCATATACATACGTACACGTTAATTTCAAACAATTTTATCTGGAAATCTATGTTGTAAAAATTATGAAATTTTCGCCACATATTACGTGTAAGATGAAAATCAAATTCTCAAAATTTCAGGAGAATCTAAAGAAAATTGCGGTTTCTTGTAAAGATCAAAGAAACCGAGTCAGGCCCCTGCAGCGGAGACTTGATTTTTCCGCGTTTTTAGATTGAGATTTATCGTTGCGCTTTGGCGAGGATCGCGGTGAAAGGCGGAATGCCAAATCCATCGGGTTTCAAATGCCGGATAAGAATTGAGATCGGTAATGAGCGAGCGGAGATGCATAATGAGCGCCGTCTACACGAAAAATTGCGAAATCGGAGGCATGTCCTCCCGAGCGCATTCTATTTCCCGATTGGCTCGGCACTTTTCACGCCCCGTGATTGGGCGCCAACTTGACAATTATTTATTGCAAGGCTCACCTTTCGGAAACCAGTTCCGCCGCGAATAACGTTATCCAATAGCGGATCGATTGAATAACTAACAATAAAACTCGGATCCACCCGACGTTCTCCATACGTGACCTTGTAAAATCTTTGCTTGATAGTCGACGAATTCGCGATTTCCAGAATTCTGACCATAATGTGTAAAAAAATTGAGAAAAAAATCGATTAAATCGCTTAAACTGCATTTTTTTTAATCAGGAGACGAAAAATTTGACTGTGTTTTTCTTAATAATATCACTGTGCGACAAATTTTAAATGAAATTTTGATCTGGGAAAATAGTAATGAAAATGGGATTTACACTAAATTTGAAGATATACGTGTTTTAGCGTTTCGCTAGATTGGCTCAAAAAAGCTTTCCATTTAAACCTTGAGGTGCGAGAAGGACACACCTACTGAAATGATGTGCTAGAAAGAGATGAAAGATGAAAATAATTGTTAAATATGACGATTTTACGACCTAAGTTAGAAAATTCATAAGACACGTGTATCCTTAAATTTTGTGTATATTTCATGTTTGTCTATTTTCCGAGATCAAAATTTGTGTTCCACAGTGAAATATTCTTGAATTTTAGAAATATAAAACGACATATTCAAAATTTCGTTGATACAAACAAAAAGCGAGAAATACTAGAAATCTATTGATACTGGAAAACTATGGAGATTAGATTTTCTCAAAAATTCATATAACTTTGAATCCCAGAGCACATAATTCTAGGAATTTATATATTAATCTATAACAATACCAGAAAGTTCTTTAAATTGTATAAATTATAAGAAATACGAAAATACAAGAAATTTACGAAGTACGATTAATCTACGTGGTTGCGATTTTTTCCAAAAAACTATAAAAACAATAAAAATTTATTACAACTCGAATTCTATAAGGTGAAATTCTAGAAATCTGTAGAGCGATCTTTCATATTACTAGAAAATTCTTGAAAATTTTATTTCTATAAATACTAAAAAATTAAAAAAATACTGGAAATTGGAAATACCAAAAAACTATGATCACTCAATTTTCTCAAAAATTTATAAATTTTTGAACTCTAGAGCATTTATGATTGTAGAAATCTAATATCGAAATCCATAAAAATACGAGAAAATGTTCTAAATTGTGCCAATACTAAAAAAATCTATGAATTTCTGAAAACCTATCTAGATGTAACTTTACTATAAATCTATAGAAATGGTGAAAATCTATCGGAATATGGATTCTAGGGCATAGAATTTTAGAAATATATACTATAATCTGTCTTCAAAAATATTTTAAAATACTGGAGAATCTCATAAAAACTAAAAAAATGTTAGAAATACTAGAAATCTATTAATTCTTAAGGGCTGCGTAGACATAATTTTTCAAAAATTTATGAAGCTTTGACTCCTGAAGCACATAATTTTATAAATTTATTATTATATCTATAAAAATTCCATATTTCCAAATTGTATTAATACTAAAAAAACACGAAAATAAAACAAACGTATAAAATACTAAAAATCTATGTAAATATAACTTTTTTTAAAATCTGTGGAACACTTCAAACGTATCGTAATGAAAATTCCAGGACATCGAATTCTAGAAAACTATATAGGAATTTTCAATAGTACTTGAAAATCCTCAAAATTTCTCAAGATTTCATAAATAAAATGCGAGAAATACTAGAAATCTCTTAATGCGAAAGAACTATGTAGGAATAGTTTTCTGGAAAGTTTATACCATTTTGAATCCTAGACGACAAATTTCCAGAAAACTATAGAAGAATTTATGAAAATACTAAGAAATCCTTCAAATTTCATAAATACTGGAAAAATACAAAACAAAAAACAAAAGTACTCTAAATTTATATAAAAGATATTGTTTTCTGACCAATCAATTCACATATGAGAAGGTGGGGCAAGACCGGGGTCGTACGTTTAACAAATTTTTTCACATATAAAAATGAGTTATATTTCAACAACTGTTATGCGAATCTTTTGTTTGAAGCATATCGCACTTATGAAAAAATCGAAGGAAAAAGTTATGAAAGTTTTATTTAAAAGTTGAAGGGGGGGGGGAAGGGTTCGGATAAATCGAAAACGATCAATTTTTAAAAAAATTTTTGTTTGAAATTATGTTTTAATCGGACTTTACACTCAGTCCGTAGTGAAAAAAAAGGAAAATTATCCATGCGAATTTCGTCATATATATTTTGAAACAAAACTTCTTCGCTTCTTCACTTCGCTTAAGCTGGAGGTCGGCCACGGCCTCTTTTAGGTAACAATGGGTCTTCTGTTGACCAACTGTGTCTTAAATTTTTTCTTTTGTATTTTCTCACCATTCTATGAAAAAATTATCAATATTTAGAACATTTTTACACTGAGATAATAAACCATATAACCTCTCCGTTTTGCCCCCGAGGTATATTTTTGATCAACATTGAAGTAAACGGTGACAATTGATGGTACGTTCATGAATGAAAGCTTGATTTGTTCGTAATAAGGTGTACTTGAACATAGTATGACTCCTTTAGGCATAGTATTAAGCTTTCTAGTACTTACTCGCGAATAAAAATCCCATAAGTTACAACCGACGCTTCAGAATGACACCCGAGTCGAAATTTTAGTCCTGATTTGAACATTTTAAATCTTTTTAGTTCTCATTAGAACATTTTAAGCCTTGTAGCTCCTGTTTTGAACATTTTAAACTTTTGAGATATAGTAAGAATCTTCTTTAGACCTGTTGATCATATTCGAGTTAAAATTTTAGTCCTGATTTGAACATCAAGATCTTTTCGATCCTTCTTAGAAACTTTTTAACTTTTGATATAAAGAAAGAACCTTCTTTAGACCTGTTAATCATATCCGAGTTAAAATTTTAGTCCTTGTTTGAGCATTTTAGATCGACTTGATCCTCGGTGCAACATATATCAGTCTTTCAAGTTCCTGTCTTACACATTTTAACTTTTTAAATAAAAGAAAAATCTTTTTAAGATTTGATAAGATCATATAACATATATTGATTATTATTACACATGTATTATAATCATACATGTTCATTAAAATCTTTAGACAGTTTATTAAAAATGCTAAAATTATATATTGAATCGCAATCGCTCATACTATGCTTAAATTTAATACACTTTATTGTATAAAAGTATATTAAAGTTGATTCATTTCTGTAAGAGTTCTATATCAATAAGTATGTTCTTTGAAATTTATAAACATGTATGTCGAACTCCTAATACAAGCATTATTTTTTGGTATATCATTGATTTGAAATAACTATGTGATAATATTTTTTTACTCAAACGTGTTATTAATTTTCAATAACTATACAGAATTTATTGAAAGTTCTAAGCCTGTGCATTAAACTTTTGAATACATACAGGGTGCGCCATTTCTTATGTCGGCATGTAAACATTGAATAACTTGAAAAAAAAACAACTGATTTCTGTAAATGAGGTATTTTTATTTAGTTTGGTCCTTTACAATTTATTTAGACTAGTTTTTGAACACAACATCAATCAAGTGGCCGCCCTTATTGTTCACAGCAAAATATGCCCTTTTTGCGGCGTTTTCCATTACCTTTTCGAGCATCTCGGGTGGTATAGCAATGATTTCGGCACGAATATTTTCCTTAAGCTCTTCAATGGTCTGCGGCTTGCTGGCGTACACTTTACTTTTCAAATAACCCCACAAAAAGAAGTCTGGAGGGGTCAAATCTGGAGATCTGGGTGGCCATTCAATGTCGCCTCTTTTTGACATCAGACGTCCAGGGAATTTTCGTTGCAGAAACTGGATTGTTTGATTCGCAGTGTGGCAGGTCGCACTATCTTGTTGAAACCAGTAATCTTCAAGACCTTTTTCACGCATTTGTGGGCAGACATAGTGAGCCAACATCCACCGATATCGGTTTCCATCGATTGTTTGGTTCTCTTTGAAAAAATAAGGACCAATGATGGTTTTGGCGCAAACGCCGGCCCAAACAGTAACTTTTTGGTCATGCAATGGCGTTTCATGGATCTCGCGTGGATTCTGCGTTCCCCAAATGCGGCAATTTTGCTTATTAACGCCTCCAGAAAGTTTGAAATGTGCCTCGTCGGTCATTAAAATTCGCTTCCAAAAATCAGGTTCAGTATCAACTATTCGAGCGATTGTTTGTCCATATTCCAAGCGACGTGGATGATCTGTAGGCAATATTCTTTGTGTTAATTGCATTTTGTACGGAAACAAATGCAAATCATCTTTCAAAATGCGCCGTAGAGTGGTTCCACTGATGCCGAGATGCTGAGCGCGGTGACGATATGAAACTTTTGGGTTTTGGGCAACGCTCTCTCTGACAGCTTCAATCAGTTCATTTGAACGTCTTGGTCGTTGATGAACGGGTTGTTCGCGATCTTTCACTGTCCCGTGGTCACAAAAATTCGACACCAAACGACGAATAGTGTTGTCAGATGGTGCCTGTTTGCCAAGATATTTTCGACGATATGCTCGTTGAGTTAACACAACTGAACGACTATTTTCAATGTACAAAGTAACTATTTCAGCGCGTTCTTTTGGTGTGAAGCGATACATGGTTGAAATTGTACTGAATTGACGTTTCCAAAACAAGTGAAGTCAAGTAAATCGGTTGTCAAATGTTTAAGTTATTCAATGTTACAATACCGACATAAGAAATGGCGCACCCTGTATATGATCTGAAAAGAAAAAAACATTTCTCAGATGTGACATTAGCTCAGTTATCAAAACGTATAGGCTGGAGTTATTTCGCAATTTACGAAAGCTTGTAGTAAAAGATACAGAAGAAAACTATCGAATTGTTATTTTTTTTAAGTTTAAACAAAATATGCATCAAATTTTTGTTAAATTTCACAAACCATATGAAATTCAATATACTTGTACATGCATATTGTATATACAAGTTTATTAAACTCCGCTAACAGGTTTATTGAGACTCAAAAACGTTAATGCAATTTTAAGAACACCGTATATTGAATTATACATGCGTTTATGTAAAAAAAACTTCCAACACAGGTTTATTAAAATCAATACAAAAATTCTAACAGTGTATAGCATAATGTTGGCTTAAGTATTCGCACTTATCAGCATCGCATACACATCTGAATATTTTTACAAAACATTGAATTATAAATAACATCTTTTCTTGGCCCATTTAGAATTGAACAACCGATGATTCCGTTTGTAATATTTTACCATACAATCTCGACACATACAACTTATCTTTTAACAATTGAAAATACTTCCAAATCAAACGATTATTTAATTCTATACCGCTGTTTTGCATCGCATTCAATATAAAATCTGGTAGGTCTTCTACATTTTTGATGAACCTAATTAATGCATTTTATGAAATCCTTATTTTAAAATTTTGCATCTTAATATCCCTCAAGCAAAAACCATCTTTGACCACACGGAAAAAATTTTCGTGTCAAATTCCTATAATAAACTGAAATGTCAGGACGAGGGTCGAATTTCTATTTTTGTCCTTAGCTCACTGTAGGTAATACGAAATTTTATTCCTTCGTACCATTAGAAAATGCTGTAAGTGCAATATTTATGGAAAAAAAGTAATTAAACATTATTTCATATTTAAATCCCCACTATTTACTGTAAGCCCACGATAAGTTCCTAGACGTTTGGTAAAAATTGACAAGCCGAATGTCACGTGATATGTGGATGTTCTCCTGTTTACTAAAAGAATCTCATGGAGTTGTTGCATCGCAAACGCCGGTTCGGTCCTCGAAATCTAGCTGAAGTAACAGGGATCGCAACCGGCATGAGATGACGCACGTAATATGTCTCAGATTTCAATAGAAATTAATCTACTTCGGTCGATCCTCTCGGGATATTGAGTTCATTTCTAGCACATAATCCCAAAAATTTTTCCCGTTCATTTTGAACCTACTGAATACATTCAACGAAATCCTTATTTGAACATTTTGCACCTTAATAGTCCTCAAAAAAGAACCTTATTTTAACATTTTTAGCCCGGAAAGGAAATACTACTAGGTAAAAGGTTCGAAAAAGTTAAAAATTCTTACTTAATTTAATACAAACCAACATTTTGCTTTGATCATCTTAAACCTGCCATTGTAGGTTTATCATGTTTAAATCAGGACTGAATTTTCGACTCGGGCACCCTCCCAAAATTTGTTCTGCCTACGCCCCTGTTTCTGATTGACGAAAAATTGACCCAATCGAGTGTTATGTGGTATATTTTCTCCATGGAAAATAAATGCAAATAAATCGCACGATCAAGATATGCCGAAAGAGTGGCGCGATAGGCCGAGGACCGGTCGGTTCGCCGGTTGCGACTAATTATGCTACAAACTTTCTAGCGCAAAAGCTATGGCGCGCAAAACACCCGTCCTTCGGCAAAGCACTTTGTGAGGGAGACGAGTATAATCCGATTTTAAGTACGTGATTCACGTGGGATTTGGCATCGCGGTAAATAAGCTTTTTTTCCGCCTCGTTGGAGACGAGTTAAGGCACTTAGGGCGACGTACGCCGAGAAAAAAAGGAAACGATTCAGAGGTTGCGCCTTTTTTTACGGTGTATACGACTGAATTTTTCAGGGGTTTCAAAAAATGGTCATCTTGTGTCAAGGATGAATATTGATAGGTTCAATTCCCCTCAGAGTACGAAAAAATGTCCCAATTAAGAAATTCCTTCATATTTCCTGAAATATTAAAAAAAAATTTGGTTTTGTATTCGACTACGGTTCTAATGGAAATTTATAATGAAAACAGAATACCATAATCTGTCTGTAATCTGGCTAAAATGTTGCTCACACATATTGAGCCCAATTTGAGGGAAATTTGACGGAAAACATTGCGGCACTACTTTTTTGAAAAATTTTTTTCTTATTTTAATTCTTCGCTATTAAACTTTCATGGATTGTAATGACGATATTAAATATTTTGGATTTGTTTACGAAGTATTCAAATAAAACTTCTAAAAAATTGATAAGCGTACACTTTCAGCCGGTAAATATTTTTTTGTCAATGGCTTTTTGCCAATAGAAACTCAGTTGAAATCGTATGTTAAAAGTAATTTACATTGAGTTTCCATTGGCGAAACGCCAATGCCGATGTAACATTTTCTTACGGGTAAAATTGCGAAAAAATTGAAATTCGAAAATTGGATTTCGCAAACGGAAGTGACAGAACATGAACAGTCATTCAAAAAGGGTGTTGACTAAACCTCACTTTTTTATACTTGACCGATTTTTCACTCCTTCATAATTGTAGAGCACCATTTCCATTTTTGCATTTACGCGAAAATCAAATAAAAAAGTTCCGTAAACAACTATATTTTGTAATCAATCATATCTAACGTATCGTTTATAAAAATATTCATATCTCCAAAAATTACTTTCAAAAAAATGTGTTAACGTAGCCCCATTCTCTCCACGCTAAAAATTTGTAAGTTATAGATAAACAAATTTCTTTCAAGAGTTTTTCTGTGAAGGCAAATTTTAGTAACTGATAAAGCAAATCATGTGACATTTAAACGTACATCAGAAAAATAACACAATGCGGCATGAAATTTGGGATGGGAAAACGGAAACGTGTAGAATAGGATGCTAATAAACATTCCCAAAGGATTTTGATAGGGTTGCTCGCGTTTCCAAGTAATACATTTTTTTATTATTCAATTTTTTATGAAATTAAAATCCGTTATCACTGAACGATTTTCATGAAATTAGACTTTGTTTATGGGTTTTCTAGGGCGAGAAAACCAATTCCGTCGTTACCCAGCAAGAAATTGCCGTAGTCTTGCCGATTGTGACGAACGGCCCAGTATTGGCGCAGCTTCAGTGTACGACCGTCGCCAGCCGACATGTACCCAATATCGGCAAAACAGTAAAACCAGCGTGGGTACGATTGTTTAGTGTGTGTCGGCGCGGGGTACACCATCAGTGCTAAGCCAACATTGGCAACTCAAGCGAACCAGTACCGGCCCGATGTTAAGGTAGTAATGGGTGCCGTTTAAACAGTTGCCAGTGTTGGCCCAGTATTGATTAGCGTTATCATTTCGGTACTGCGCCAAGGTCGAATGCCGACGGTCGAACAACGGCTGCCGTGATTGGCCCAGTATCGGGCTGGTTGTCAATTTCTTGCTGGGATATTTTCGCAAAAAAACCGATATTTAAAATTTAAAAATTTTCACAAAACTATTAGGCTTCATCATTTGTCAAGCTCGCAACGTGATGGAGACCTTTCACTATTCAGATGCTGCTGGAAGTCAACTCGGAAATTTCGGCATACCGTATTTTTTTTTTTTTTTTTTTTTTTTTTTTTTTATCGTGGACGAGTATCTTCACGCGAGGAACGACGTTAAATTTAAAAATGTCCCGCCTTGAAGGAGGCAAGTCAGATTGTGAATGTGCGTTTGTCGTTACAGGTGGTTTGGCTGACCGCTGTCTTGTGCCCGAGGCTGATTGCCGCCAATAACCTGACGCTGAACCCTTCTATTGACAAACTGTCGGAATACGATTTCGGAGGACACGCTTCTTCCTGGTAAGTATTTCCTTTTTAACAATTATGTAAGTAAAATATATTCATCAATCACGTCAATAGGGGCTCCTACATTCGCGCTAGAAGTATGATATTAGGATCGCTAACAATCTTTAAAAATTCTGAATTAGTCTATATTTCATGATTTTTTTAAGGATTTCATGATCATCGATTATCTCCGTACGACAATAAATTTTTGCATTTTTATAATTTTCAAGATTATTACAGTTTTTGTAGTTTTAACGTTACTTACAAAATCTTCCATAATCTACAGAATCTATCTACATTTTTGTCGATTCTCGAATTTTCCGTATTTCTTTATTGAATTCTTGACAACCTTTGTAATTTTTTATATTTTTTGATCATTCAAAATGTTTGATATTTTCATATTTTTATTTAAATCTTCTAAATTCATGAGGGTCCTTGTACGGCTGAACATTAATAGATTTTTTGAAAAATTGGAAAATGTTTTGGTATCTGTCTTTACAGAATCTTCTAAAATTGTCCAAAATCTACAAAATTTATTAGAAATTGCTAAAATTCTACGAATTTATTTTATGATTCGAGTGATTATGTCTTCTACTTCTTCAGCATTTTCCAATTTCTCAAAATTTTTCATGTTCCTCTAAAGCTATTTTAAAGTTCTGAAATAATTAAGCGTCATCGTACGACAAAACATTTTCCGATATTTTGAAATTTTTTGCATATTTATTGAAATTTCGCAAATAATCGAAGATCCTTGTACGACACGTATAATATATTATATTTTTGAAAAGTTCTCTGCATTTTACACATTTTCTATCGTTTTACAGAATTTCTGAAATGGTTTACTGAGTTTAATTGAGTTCTTTGGTCGAAAATATTTGACGCGTGTTTTTTTATTTTGAAGAAATATGAAAAACCTATTATTCATGATTTTCGAAACTTTTGACATTTTGAAAAAGTGCCTATAAACAATATATTCTGAACAAAAAATTATGGAAGTCAAGAAAGTTTTGCATGTTACGAAAGAAACATCATTTCTCAAGCTTCCAAATGATTTAAACGAAATATCGAATGAACTGTTTGTTTATAAAAAAATTTACAACTTTATAAACAAATTGCCGTATCTTAAAAAAGCCATGTTTTTTTTCTTCGCATTTTTTATTTACGTTGACAAGGTATGTATGTCAATACTCATAAGTTTTTGGAATAGTACTCTCAAAACTTCGTCTTGCAGAATTTTTAAAAATGTAGCTTGCGTACTCAGAAGTCGCGCTTCGTGCAGTATGTTATTGTTGCTTGGATCAGAATCAGGTATATAGCGAGTAAAAAATAATGGTATCGTAGAAATACCTTGAAATAATTGACGCAAATTTATTTCATCAAAATTTTTTACTTCATTGCATTGTTTATTGACATTTTGTTTTCCTTATATTTTCCTTCTCCTATTGGGACTCCGCTAAACTATTTTTCACATTTAAAAATTTTCCGTATTTTACTATTTTTTTTAAATTTTCTGAAATTATTGACGATGTACGTACGACACAATTTAAATGATATCACAGTGCGTGTAATTTAACGAAATATTTACAATTCTCTTCAATTTACAAAATGTATTATCATTTTTTGAAACCTTACTTATTTTTCCGATTTTCTAGAATTATTGATAGTAGTTTCTGAAATACTGAACGAAACACGACACGTAACTCACGAAACATCTGTCTAAGAGCCTATATGATGGCTGTTTCTTTGGTTCTTGGTAGAGATAACGCAAAACACCATATCTTGAGAAGCGACAAATCTTATAAAAGTGTATTAGTGCATGTCTGATATTATCGTCAACAAGTTTTGTATATTATCATAGACTGATCCAGTTTAAATCGCGATAGTAACGAAATGGTAATATGTTGAATCGTAATACGGTTGATGGTAACGTAATAGTGCATATATCAGCTACTTCAATGACGAGTTCAACATGTGGTACCATCGCGTACCAAAATGTGAGCATCAGTTACATCATCAGCCAGAATTTTCCTATCAGTAATGTCATTTTTTATGAAAATGTTACTATTGGTAACCATGTTAAAATGCTCACTCCTATGAGTTTTTTATAAGATCGCATTTAATACGGATACTGTCATAAACCAACGTGCTACCATCATTTTAACATTTGTTACCATCGAATCATGACGATTCAATGTTGAATACAGATAACTTCTTTGAATACTTCAACATTCCAACTGAGAGAGATGCAAAAGGTTGTGACGTTACTACTCAGTAGAAAAACTACTGATTAGGTCACAGCAGTTTTTGAACCTCTGCATCTCCTTCAATTTTCGATACATAATAAATAGAAAAAACACGCGTCGATTTGTTTTTGATTTTCTATCAGACGGATATAATGGAATTTTTGTGCGAATTATCCATTGACGAAAAATCGCTTCGATCAAATGCTATGCGGCATCTAGACGATTTGTAGACACGGCCACATTTCAGGATGACGTCGAGGCGCATGACTTATCGCGAGATGCAGGCGATAATACGCAGGGAAGGCGGGGAAGAGGGCAATCCCGTGGAGTGCTGTCCGACGGAGGCACCCGAGATAACCGAGCCGGTCGGCGGCAAGAATCGGGAAAACATGTACGTCGAGCTCTACCGAGACGCCGAGAATACTCAAACATTCTTCGAATATTCCTGCAGGAAGGACGTGCTCGACAAACCTTGCAGGTTCATCGACAAGAAACTTAGCGAGCAGTCCAGATGCGTGCAAAAGTTCAGCTACAGCTACGCCATCGTGCGGAGGGTGAGTGTTTGTGACAGAAGAAGTTGATTCAGTACATACTCCCAGCAGTTCTCTTCTTTTCCAAATAATTCTTGCAAAGTTTTGAGGTATGCTTAGGATCGCTCCTGTTTTATTCCCAAATTTTTCTTTATTCTTTTATTTATACATTCATGTTTTTTCTTTAGAAATGTATTTTTGCTTCAAATTTTTTATGTTAAAGTCAAGTATTCATCGCAAATGGAAATTGGATGAACATAGATTATTTTAGTGATGAACCATTGTCGACGAATCAAGTGAATGATTTATTCTAAATTTTATTTCCTTTTTGCGCAAATTGTTAATCAAAAGTTCTTTTTACAGAAGCAAAATCATTCTGTTTTTCGAGGCTTATCTCGTAGACACCTTCAACTTCCATTTACTGTTTCCTTTCCTTTTTTTCATTGTCAAAATCACCAACGATTATTTGTAACGACCTCCGGATCATACGACCCGGTGATTGGACGTTTGTGACTGGCCGTCGAACATCGTACGATGTCCACGAAACTATTCTAGTTTTGGTGGAGGCGACAATATATAAAGCCGGTATCAAGAAATACGCCGAGCAATTTTTTGGTTTCGGTGTTCTTGCCAATTGTTTCGTTTTTTAACTCTCGTGAACAAATTGTTTCTGCACAATCCTGTTCCGTGATTTCGTCCTCTTACACTCCCTCAAAAAGAAAAAACTGAATTTTCAACATCGGTCATGTTTTTTCACAAATGTCTTGCTTTTGTGCGTTTCAGGAAGAGGAACACAATATAAGGCACCACAAGCAGCACCATTTTGCTGCCTTCCCTGGTACCGGTGTCAAAGGTTCCACATGGACCTTGGACTATATCAGGATTCGCAGCGGCTGCGGTTGCGAGATAACGCCAAAGTCTAAGAAAAAGAAAGCGACAGCCGTCGCCAAGTCAAAGAGGCCGAGGAGCAAGTCGCGGTCCCTCAGGGAAGAACTTGAGAGCCTCAACGAGGAAGTATGACACCGCCTGACTCAAGCGGTTTTGTGCCTCGAAGGCGCAAAACGTGCGGGGCTCTCGTGGTCAATAGAACATTGGGAACACTGGATTCTTTGCTAAAATACAGGGTGACCAGTAATTTAATAACAATTTAAAAGTAAAACAAATCGCTACAGGAACGTGAAGACTTAGAGCAAGCTCAAAATTGATTCAATTTCATTTATGAAATACAACATCTGACAGATGATGATCATTAGCGGGTACACATGACTTCCAAGTGTGAAATCTAATTTTCGATTACTTTTTTCTTAACATTTGCAGTTTTTCCTGAAATTTTGTCGCGTGTACGTTTTTTCAATTCTTCCAAGTTCTTCGGATGGTCCGAGTACAACCAAGACTTCGAATCGCTTTTCGTGGCGTAGTATTGAATTCTTCACAGAATTCATACTGCAATCGAGCGAAGGATTCGCCGCTTCAAAAAAACACTTCATGACAAACTTATATTGTTCTTTCGTTAAGTAAGCCATGATACTACCGAATTATATGGGATGAAAATTGACATTTCACGACCACAGTAGAGTGCGCTTTTGTCACTTGACCTCACTTGAAACAGATTTTATTCAAATTTGAAATCGTCAAAACATGACTGGTCACCCTCATTTTTCAGCTTCGTTGAATTTTGAAAATTAATTTTCAACTACACTCGTCCTCCAAAAAGTATCAGTTAAGCCGGATGTCTAATGTACCGTGAAGAGAAAAGTAAACATTTCCGAGCGCTTTCGCTCGCTCGTACCACTATAAGGCTGGCGACGTAATTTACCATGTCAACTAATATAGACCAGTGTTGCCAGACCTAGCGGAATTCCGCTACATTTAGCGGATTTGGAGGCGTATTAGCGGAAAGAAATTATGCCTGGCGGCTAGCGGAAAATCTAGTGGAATCCTTCTATCATGACGTATTTTTGAAAATTTAGTTATTCAATATCCCCGCCTTTGTTTTTTTACGTCTCTTGCTTTCTCTCTTCATGAGAGCAATAGAAAAGGACGCCGAAAATTGAAGTTCCAGGAATGCCAAGTACAGTTATGTATACTACACATAATGACATTAGATGATGGATCGATCATGGGTGCATTCCAGTCTCTACCCATAAAATGATTGCTAAACGAGGACGAACGGAATTTTTGGATCTCAACGTTAAAATAGTTCTCTAGTACGCAATAAATTTTAAAAGCATCTGAAATAGATTTTTTATTCTAGCGGTCTAAAAAGCGTTGGCAGGCAAAAATCGTCTTTTTCTCCCGCTACAATAAAAAAAATCGTTCGCACCATGGAAAAAAATAACTTACACCCTCGTGGGAAATTAATTTTTTCCCTAGATGCGAAACGTACTATTTCGATCCTAGTCCCCCCCCCTTTTTTTTATTAGAGTGAGTGTAAAAAATACAAATTCTTCAATCTGGCGGAATTTCACTAGCGTCTCTAGCGGAAGAATTTTTTCCTCTCTGGCAACACTGATATAGACAATAGACAGTCCAGTTTTCATGTCTTGGCTAGGCCAGAAAAAAATGCCCCCGAAGATCGGGCGATCTCCGAAGCACTGACAATTGTGGGAAGACGAGTGTATTCGATTCCTCGAAATTCAAAGCATAATCATTTCCATATTTCTAAAATTTTGTAATTTACGAGTATTCATATTTCGAAACTTTACGGTGTTGTTGAATGTTCTGTTTTCCTGAGTATTCTAGTGCTTGTGTGTGAGTGCAAAAGTGTTGAACGACTCGCGACTCGGACGATTCCGCGGCCAGTTTTTACTTAGATTTTTCCAGAGCGCGAGGAGTTATTCATAGTCGACTAGATATTTTTTCTGCCCCCAATATTTTTTTCGACCGTGGAAAAACATTTTCTCCAATGTGACAAAAATAAACCGCGAACTCAATTTTTTCCTTGCGAAAGAGTACCCTCGCATTTTTCGAAAAAAACAATGGACCATACTTGAAATAAAAATACAAACTCCATTTGCAAGGAAAAAATTTGAATTCCTTTTTTTCGAACGTTCATAATTTTCCACGGAAATACGTAATTGTTTCAAAGTTGTACATGTGGAATGTATTTATTAATGCGTAGAATAAAAATAATCTATAATTTATTTAATTCAATAATTAGGTTAGTTTATAGACTTGGTAAGACAAAAATTTTCCATTGTTTATCGTCGACTTGTTGACGTCATTTTGATTTTCTCTTCTTCGAAAGCTCGTCTTACGGCGATTTAATGTAAAGTTTGTACATAATAATGTAACAAATTTTTATATTTTTTTCATCTATATTACTGAACTGATTTAGTAAACTTTTTCGCGTTTTATCATTCGCATTGATCAAAAGGTAGTCGAAATGTTTTTGTTGAAGAGGTTCGTAGAAACGGGAATCGCGCTAAACTGTAATAGTATAGAATAATGTGAAGTACCTTTGTAGAAACTATAATATTTGTATAGAAATCCAAACTATTTCGATCGATGTAAAAAATAAATTCCAGTCTACTTTTCGTGGTGTTTCTTCTTCCAAAAATTGCCGAAAATGTATTTCCCCTGGTTATCGGTAATTCAATGCCGAAAAGAGTAATTTGAAGCGCCCTCTGAATTTGCTTTTTTACAGAGGGCGCTTCTTCCGTCCATGAACGTAGTTTTTCTTTGACAACGATTTGCTTGTATTAGTAGGTGTTTCGTTTAATAATGTCGATTTTTTCCGGCGAATTCAAACATTTATTTTCATATCAAAATTGAATACCTTGGTAATCAAAGTATTGTCCATCATTAAATATGAGCTTTTCCCATCTTTCTGTCAAAGAATGGATTCCGTGCCAAAAGAACTGTTCGTTTTTGGAGGCCAACCATTCATCAAGCCAAATTTCCACTTCTTAGTAAGAATGAAATTTTCGTTCTGAAAGTCCGTGCTGCATTGATCGGAATAAGTGGTAGTCCAAAGGGGCCAAGTCCGGTGAATATGGCGGGTGAGGTAGGACGTCCCATTTAATGTTTTTCAGGTAGTTTTTAACACATTTCGCAACATGGGGCCGAGCATTGTCATGTTGAAAAATGACTTTATCGTGTCTTTGGGCATATTCTGGTCGTTTTTCCTTGAATGCTTGGTTTAATTTTATTAATTGTTTTCGGTATCTTTCGCCAGTAATAGTTTCACCAGGTTTCAACAGTTCATAATTCACAGCTCCCCTACTATCCCACCAAACACACAGCAAAGCCTTCTTTCCATGTATGTTGCGCACTGGTTGGGATGTTGAAGGTTGACCTGGGTCTGTCCATGATTTTCTACGCTTCGGGTTTTCAAAATAAATCTACTTTTCATCACCTGTCACAACTCGATGCAAAAAACCTTTCCTTTTTTGCCTAGCAAGCAAAATTTCATAAGTGGTTTTTCGCCTTTCAATGTCTCTTTCCTTTAATTCATACAGCACTCATTTTCCTTCCTTCTGGATCTTTCCCAATGCGTGTAGACGTTCAGAAATAGTCGATTAGGCAACATTCAATGCTTTCGCTGTCTTTTAAAAAGTTTGAGTTGAGTCTTCATCTAATAATGCTAGCAAATCTGGATTTTCAAATTTTTTAGGTTGTCCAGAGAGCTCCTTGTCTTTTATATCAAAATCACCACTTTTAAAGCGTTGAAACCATCGTTTACAAGTTTTTTGGGTTAGGGCATGTTCGCCATAAGCTTCAACTAACAATCGATAACTTTCAGCAGCCGTTTTTTTTAAATGGAAGAAGGTTATTAAACTTCCCCGCAAAACGTCTTTTCCCGGTACGAAATTCGACATTTTCGAAGCGATGGAAAACTACTTGTTTTGAACAATGACAATTCAAAACAAACTAGCTTTAAATGGCACATGTTCACACTCAAAAACACTACAAACGTCACTAGTCTATGGCAAAAAATGTAGGAGTAACGCCATCTCTTAGCATAATCGACATTATTAACTGAAACACCTATTATTTTCTCTGTTGGCTGAAGAAATTTGTGCACTTTTCTTGTATTCTCAAAATGGCTTCCGATTTCTGCAGCAGTTTTGAAAACACTAGATATACAAATTGTTCCACTGATTTATTATTCAATATGAGAACGAAGTTCTAAAACAAGCAAGTCATTTTCGTGCGCATTTAAAATTTCACAATCCTATGACAAGAAGGTCTGTTGAAGAAAATGATGATTTCAAGCAGTGGCGTAAATAGCTGTTTGCCTAAGGGTTGGGGGGGGGGGGGGGGATACGATTGTGGACACTCAACATGAAAAATGATTCCCAAATTCAAAAACTGTTTTCAAAAACGAAAAAAAATCAATGCAATAGTATAATTATTTTAAGATTGACTTTTAATTTTTTATTTAACAATAAAATAACAATTACGGACATTTCAAAAAATATAATTTTATCAGTAATTCTGCCAAGCCATTCAGTCGAACGACAGTAAACAGAATTAAAAACTACTTCTTTGGTGGTGTTTCTAAGTATTGTTTTGATTTGTTTTAAGCAAGAAAATGTTCGCTGTGAAGTTGCCGTGGACACAGGAACTAAAATTCTCAGCAACACATAAATGTTCATAAATATTTCTTCTGGAGAATTATCGAGCCCTCCTTACGAATTGTGGGGTTTGTTACCACCTTTGTTACTCAGATATCTCTTCCATATTTTTAACTCATCAAGTACATCATATGAACTAACAACTAGAAATTGTTGATAGAACTCGACAGTTTTGATGAATTTTTCAGCCAATTCGTCAATTGCAGTAAATTCATGCTTGAAAAACTCCACAAATCCTTCCAGTATGCTTTCATGTTTTGTGAATCTTTCTTCAAGATCCATAATGTAGGAGTCCAGGAACAGATTAAAAATGGTCACACAAAAGTTATCTTCAGTACTCTCAACTTCATTATTTCCACGGTGCTTTTGTCTTCTTACAACGCTTTTGTGCTTAGTTTCAATGTCATCACTTTCAGCAATTTTTTTCGAAACTTGCTAAATTTAAGATTAAATTTATAAAAATATTCGTACTATCAGGCGTTTCGACAGATGAATTTTATCCCCTTTTTTATAATACCCTCTTCATAGACATCATGGATATATTTTTTTACGATTACTGCTGATATAGTCAAACATTTAGGGCCATGAGGGGGGGGGGGGTGATTCCCCCGATCCCCCGCCCCTATATACACCACTGATGTAAAGGTGTCTCGGAGTGTCTCGAGTGGCGACATCTTCACAGGTCTTATCAATCCATCAAAATATCCACGAGTACATGAAAGAATGTATTCATGAAAACTTCCAGTGTATAATTTTTGAAAAATATATATATATATTATACTGTCACTCCTACAACTCTTACACATTATTCACTCCATTTTCAATGAACCTTACAAATAAACAACAACTTAAAAAAATTAGAATTAATTTCACAAAGATTGAAACAAAAACATGTAATTTATGTTGGTTCGCGACAAAGAAAACAACTAAAATATAAATATAAGTAATTTTTTTAAATATCCACAGGTGCACTAACGAAACATGGAAATTTCTTATTATAATCACTGGTTTTTAGGGAACTTCACTTCGCGAGTAGTCGCTCTAACGAATTTTGGAAACATGCTAAGAAATCAAATTCTCACCTTCAATCCTATGATTAAACCTTTTCGCAGTTTCCTCAATTCGCGATTTTCCGTTGATTTCCAATGTCACATTCCAAAAACCTGAAACACACAAAGTTCCGAAACCCAAAATCTGGCCGGAACTCTAATCGACTTTTTCATATCCCAGTTTTCTTCCTCGAGGAATGTTTTTTCGTCGTAACGAGCATTATTTGATGTAAAAAAGGAGCTCAGGAATTTGACCGCGCTCGACGCCAGTGCCGTTGTTGTCACCAACTTCATATTGGAAGGTGAACGTTACTTTGCCGCGTTCGCTGCCACAGTCGACGCTTACTTTTCTCATGCCCTTGCTGCCATAATGGGAATCAGGTCCCTGAAAAACGAAGGGAATCGTCATCTTGGTAATAATTTTCAAACATTCAGTGCTATATTATTCACCTGGAATATAGCAGAAGCCGTGTAATTAATATTGGCGTTAATTTCCACGGGTTCTTTGAACATCAGCCGATATGTGTAACTCGATCCGTCACAACTGAAGCTCGTCGCGTTTTTCGCTATGACCGTCGCAGACGCACTGTGGAGTATTTCTATGAGAACTTTGTACTCAGCAGGTTTGTAATAACTGCCGTAAACTCCGTACCCCACCAAATATATATTCCTGTCTACATTAAACCTGCAAGAGGTCAAAAAAAATGGTGACAATGAAATAGTCAAGAGTATTCAACAAGAGGTATTTTTTAAAAATGATGATAATTTTGACTTACTTTATACGATCACTAGTTCCATTATATCCCCATTTGTGTGTGGTTTGCTCGAACCTACATACGGTTTGTTCCTTTCCTTTCATCGAACAACGAGGGGTCACTTGAAAGCCTACTTGCGGTTTTGGGTTCAGTATAAAATGTAAAAATAGGTGCACCACCTGCAACCATTACGGAAGTACAAATTATTTAACAATTCACAAAAGTTGAAATTTCTGATAATAATATAGGTCCTGTTTTTTCGAAAAAGGTGGATTGACAAAATAAATAATTTTCAAACTGAACTGACACAGACATTCAAAATAAGTACAAAGTTATGAGAATTTGAATGAATTTTGGAACCCTTCAAGTGAAAAGTACACAATTTCCATTTCACCATCGTCACTTGGATCAAAGTTTGCAAAAATTGTTGATTTTAATTATGTAATTATGTAACAAATATATGACATAAATTTTGTAAAAACGTTCTACTCTGTTATTTTTTTATTTTTACAATTCATTGTTAAATCAAATTCACCTCTCTATCCGGAAGAAGACCCGATTGCGCGGGGCCACTAGCAAATTCTTCGGTAGACATGAGAGGAAATCGAACCAGAGACAACGCTTTACCCAAAACTAGGCGCTGATTTTCCGGCGTCACGGGTAACTGTTGTCGGGCGCATTCCGCTTCCGACCATCTAAAAACAAATTCAACATAACATTTCTTCAGTAATCTTCAATATCTGAACATCGCCAATAAAATATAATTAAGGTTTTTAACATCTTCAAGATTTCTAAACTAGATTTCAAATTAACTGCAAACTTTCTGCCAAAAAACCTTGTCCAATTCTTGTTTTTACTCAGCAACTTTTAGGAACTTTACATTATTTCCATTTTTAACTAAAACTTTTGCTCATGTGCCTGAAGTTCCAAACTTATAAGAAACAAACGTAAACGAAAAATAAATTGGTTTTCCATTTCTACTCAATTTCAAAATGAAAAATAGTAACAAAATGAGCTATGTTAAATATCAACAATTATTAATTACTCAAACTATGAGAGTGAGTAAAAACAATTGTTTTTTAATTTTGTGTTTCATGATTGATTCATGTGACATTTTGTGACCTTCATAACATTTTGTTATACTTTCTAGTATGTATTATATTTCATGATTTCGTAAATTTTTTAATTTTGTTATTCGTAACCTTTGTTACACTTTGGAACACAAATTTTGATCTCAGAAAATAAAAGCAAAAATGAAATCTACACAAAATACTACAAAATAAGGATACACAAGTCTTGTGAATTTTCTAGGTTAGGTCATAAAAATCGGCATATTTAACAATTAGTTTCATCTTTCATCTCTTTCTAGCACATCGTTTCAATAGGAGTGTCCTTCTCGCACCTAGAGGTTTAAATGGAAAGCTTTTTTGAGCTAATCCAGCTACACGCTGGAACACGTATGTCTTCAAATTTAGTGTAAATCCCATTTTCATTACTACTTTCCCAGATCAAATTTTTATCTAAAATTTGTCGCTCAGTGTTATGTATTGGACATATGAGGTGTCTGCAATTCTGGGAGACTCTCCAAGGAGGGAGGGAAGTTGTCAACGAGAGGCGATATCGGCTTTATAGATTTTATTTATTTGACATTCACAAAATACTGCCGAATTTCGTTCCAAAGATTTCCTCATATGACGGGGGCGGTCCAAGGTCAACTCCAGGCTGAAGCATAGGGGGCAATCCCGGGGTCACTTCTTCTTTATCCAGCAAACGGGCTTCAGTACCTGGGAACGGGCACGGGGACTCTGAGCTCGAAGGGAGAATTCGCCGTCGAGTTCGTCTGGTCGCTATATGGCTGGAGGGTCCTGGTCGAGGGGAATCTCGGGTATGATCAATGACTACCGGGCGTCGACTCATGCCCCTGGTGCCAGTAGCTTGCCGACGGTTTCGTTCCTGGTTGCGGCGCAGAGTGTCCTGGATGGACAGTGCCAATGAAAGGGGTAAACTGATCATGCGAGGGTCGTCGCCTAATGACTGAAGCCGGAGGAACTGGTGGTGGAGCTTGCGTTTTCCAGAAGCGCAGGAGCAGGTTCCTCAAACCTTCCGGCAAGTTGTGCTAGGCGCTCATCTAGGGTCAGGGAGCGTTCCGGTTGTGCAGCTGTTCCCGGCTCTGTTTCCTGATATTCTTCGAATTTCAGGTTAGCCTGCCTCGAGGGTTCTCCGGGGAGGGGTTGCACTGGAGGCTCACTTGGTGAGGGTTCTATCGCTAGAATTCCTGATCCGTAGGTGGTTGGCCCTGGAATGGTTGCAATTGTCGCCTGTTGACGTGGGACGGGGATTCTTTTCTAAGATCTCCTGTTGCTCCTTCTCATGCGACACAGCACATACGGAATCACATCCTGGAGATTAGGCGGGTACCTTTCGATCCCCGGGATTCATCCACTGTGAAATTTTAGTTCTACCTAGATGTCTGGGTGTCCATGCTCCTCAAAATGCTTATAGCCTGCTCGTACGCACAGGCCGAATCTTTGTGCCTTTTCTCTAGCCTGGGTAAGATTGGTGGAGAACTGGTTTGCCACTTACGAAAAAAGAAATATTAAAGGTGGGCTGTGTAAGCCGAATAACTGCTATCCTTATTATACTCAGAATGAACTAACTATACCAAGAATGAAATAAAAAGAATGAGGCTACACCAGTTCCTTGCTATAACGAGGCGCTCGGAAGTCGCGATCCTTGATATAACGGCCACGAGAGGGGTCTCCACTACGCGACGTTCCGTACAGTTCCGTGCAAGAATAACGCGCAGCGGATGCGGAAGAAATTCGCATGTACATTGTATAATCTTAACAAATTGAGTATGTGAGGGTTTTTGAGGTCGCTGATTGAAAAAATAATGCTCAAAATTCGAAATTCAAAATGACTGATCCAATATGGCCAACATTTTTTAAGAATATGATATATTTGTTAAACTTTATATTAGGATTTTTGAGATCCAAGATTACGAAAATAAAACCTAAATCCAAAATTTAAAATGATGACTAAAATAATAGATGTTTAATTTAAAAATGTTATCTTGTGTCTACTTTTTGGATTAGCTGTACTTACATACTTTTCATACTTGTAATATTCGCATTACATTTGAGTAAGATTTAAATTTCAAATTTCAAGTGTAATTTTTGTAATCAGAGACCGCGAAAACCCCTATTTAACAAATTTGATCATAATATGTTATATTTTTGAAAAAAATGTTCGACCATGTTAGATCTGGTATTTTGAATTCCGAATTTTGAGAACCATTTTTGTAATCAGTGATCTTAATAACTCCAATGTACTAAATTTAATCAAAAAATATCGCAGTTTTTGAAAAAAAACGTCAGCCATATTGGATCCGCCATTTAAAAATTTTAAATTTTTAGTGTTATTCCCTTAATCAGTGACTTCAAAAACCTTACTCAACTAATTTAAAATAGTTCCCCGCCAAGCGCTGCATAGGGTTCGTACCAAGACTGCTCGGGTGAGAGTAGGGATAAAGTAGGGAAATATTTTCTCGCTGTATCAAGGAATTTTTGCTCGTTGTAGCCAGAGCTCGTTATATCAAAGCTCGTTATAGCAAGAGACTAGTATATTGGAAATCGGAGGTTAAGCGAAACAAGGGGAAAATCCTATGAAACAGCCTAGAACAGAATAGATCAACAACAGGCATGATAAGGGAACTCAAGGATTAACTATGGTGCTATGGAAGCGTTTAAATAAAAAAAATAAACTAAGTCGTTATGTAAGCGAAGTAAAATAAACTAATCTGCTATGAAAGCACCACTATGAAAGTGAATGAAACAAAAGAAGGACAATTTTCTATGAAAGCGCTGAAATTGAAATAAATAAAGTCGCTACGAAAGCGAATGAGACAAAAAAAAAGAACAAATTGCTACGAAACTGCTGAAATCGAAATAAAGTAAGTCGCTACGAAAGCGAATAAACCAAAAAGAACAAATTGCTACGAAAGCGCTGAAATTGAAATAAACCGAGTTGCTACGAAAGCGAATAAATCATAAAAAGAACAATTTGCTACGAAAGCGCTGAAATTGAAATAAACCGAGTTGCTACGAAAGCGAATAAATCATAAAAAGAACAATTTGCTACGAAAGCGCTGAAATTAAAATAAACCGAGTCGCTACGAAAGCGCTGAAATTAAAACAAACCGAGTCGCTACGAAAGCGAATAAACCAAACAAAGAACAATTTGCTACGAAAGCGAAATTGACAAAGTCCAGGCTTACTGTTCTCAGGGCGTCAAGTTTCCAGAATTTCCCTCAAAGACGGAATAGTTCAACTGGAGACACTACAAGTACCGAATTTAACTTATTCTGAACTCCCAAACTCAACTGGCTAATTCGAAAAGAGCTTCGGCTTTTATATCCAAGAAATCCCCACTTAGATTATAGCAAAAAACATTTTATAAAACTTCCACTCTCTCAATTTCGTTAGGCAATAGCGAAAGAAAGGTTTCTATGTTTTTTTCTGTTACCCTTCATATATGAAAATCCCTAAAAAGAATTATGTAATTAGGTCAATTTCATTAATCACCGTTTTTTCCACTTTATCGTGTGCTAGATATTTCTAATTTATTTCCAAGTTTATTGTTTCATTTTAAGTATGGAAATTACCTAAAGAATAATGTATGCGGAAATAAAAAATGAGGCCGATTTCGTCAATCGCCTATTTTTCTAGTTATCCGTAAAATAGATATTTCTGATCTAAAAAATGCTTTTAAACAAATTGCTTATTGTGAAAGGTTCCTGAATTAAAAAAAAAAAAAAACAAATCGAGGCTGTACAAATCTAGGTGGCCGAACCTCATAAAATATATGTCGCGAAAGTAATATTTTTGCGATACATAACACCTTTTATGATTCTGTGAATTTTTGTGATATTTGTAATTTGTGTGTGTGATATTTTAACAGTGCAGCGGGGGAGTAGATAAGGAAGTAGGCCATTTAGCTCGTTGATGAAAACATGCCTATAACCTTCGCTCGAACATGGTCAATAACTGTACGAAATTTCAGGACGTTTAGTGCAGTAGTTTTGAAGTTATAGGCGGACAACACACAGACTTTCACATTTATATATATAGATAATCCAACCTGACAATGGCCTGGAAAATTTTTGATTCCTTAATGTCCAAGGTGTCCCTTTGCAAGACCACAATGAGAGTGTCCATGTCGATGTCCGTAAATCCGTCAGCACTCAGGGTCTCGGTCGTGAATTTGTCGATTGTGTCGAGGCAAAGGGCGGCGAGCTGGGGCTCGTCGAACAGCCGAGCCTGTGCCAGGAGCAGAAAAGCGTTATCCGTTGTCAGGTTGTTCCTGAGGAAGTCGACGCAGTGCTTTTCAAGTGGTGAAACAGCATATTTCTTGGCAGTGTACAGGGTTGCCATAACCGTGTCCGGGTCGATCTGTATCTCGTCCGTGTACAGGAATAAGAGAACCGCAAGGAAAGTTGCAGGTTCGACGTCAGGGACCTTCAAAGACATAATTGTTTCATCTACTTATTGTTTATGCATACACGACAATACCTGGATCATCATGGATAACTAAACCAAGTTTTCCCAGAGTTTGGAAGAAATGTGTTACTCTTAAACATTACATTTTTTGTTGTAACAATAACATAACATGGTACACTTTTCAAAGTGCCTTTTTGAACTTTAGTGTCTACATTTTTAAATTTTTGACAAACCATGTTTGCTCTACCATGTTTCATTTTCTAGAAACATGAAATAGAGGGCAGTTTTTATTTGAATTTGAAATCTTCAAAACACTACTGGTTATCCTGTAGGCAGTTCTGCTCCTACAAAAAACTCATTTTGGTTCCAAAGTGAACATTAAAAACATTAATCGCACCTCAATTTCATCTGCTGCGGTGGCCAGAGTACCGTTGAACATAGCATCGAAGACAGCACTACCGGAGGCAAGGACTAGTTTGTGTGCGGGTATGAGTTGCTGCTGGGCGCCGCGACCCACCATGAATTTGACATCAGAAAGAATCTCGTTATTGAAAAGATAGGCAAAACGCTCTCGCAGAGTGGCTTTGCTTCCCTGCCAATTGTAGGTGGCTCTGGGAGGACGCCGAGCGATGTTGTTTATGATATTGCTGCGGGCTCTGGAAGTTTCTGGGTTTAGGGCATTCATGGCGTTACTAGGAAGTCGGCTATAAAACGAAATACCGTAGTGCTTGAATATTTAATACTAAAGATTGTCCAATTAATGATATGTTATTTGAACTAATAACTATTCGTTAAAAAATGACGCATGGTACTAAGATTTTATTTTTCGATTGAGTTTTTTAAATTTCATAAATGAATTAAAAAAACGTTCAAAAATGTACTGTTACATAACGTTAAATAAAAAAAATGTATATGCACAATTTTTATTTTTTATCATTATTTCATAATATTTCAAACATTAGAACATTAAAACTTTAGCGATATACTTCCTATAATTACAATTCTTTTGTATTATTATCTGTCTTTCGTTGTTTTTGGTCTCATACTTCTCATTCAATTTAGTAAGCACATAATATCTCCTTGTAGTAAAGTAATTCATTATCATCTAACTAATTATTTTTCAGTGAAAAAATAGGACATTGAGTAAAAAAAAAAAGTAGATTTTAAACCTTAAGGTTTGAAAAACTTTTTGGTCATTTTCGTTCTTTCAATTCAATAATTTACCTAACCTGAGCAAACTATGTGTAACCGCGCAGCTAAGCCCACTGGTGACAGCTAGTGTAATAAAAAGGTGTGATTCACTCGAGTTCTCAAAATTCCCTAAATAAATGCCTCAGAATGATACGGAGCAATTGAAAAAATCAATGTGCGAAACCAAGATAAACCAAAAATGATTCTGTTTTGAGAAAAAATGATTCTGTTTTGAGAAAAAAAAAGCACAGATCTGCCTGAAATCTTCAAAGTGCTTTGAGCGGAATATAAAAAACCATCATTATTTAGCACTTTCACCCTGGTCATTCTCGGTAGGTTTAGGTTGCTCTGCGGTGGGTTGGTTCTATAAGGTTCTATATCTATATATACAATGGCAGGTAAATATATAGATATAGAATCCTAAAGAACCAACTTACCACGGAGCAATCTAAACCTACTGTGAATGACCAGTGTGAAAGTGCTAATTGTAACCATTCCTAGTAAATGTTTGTGAAGGTTGGTAATCATCAAAGTATGGTGCACTCAAGAAACATTTTAACCCAAGCACCGTAAACGGATTGTCAAAAAAAAATTGATTGACGAAAATTTTTCAGACTGACTAAAGGAATTCGCAAACAGAATGACGGTAGACCCATCGACACCCAATAAAAATTTGTGATTATTCGTGATCATGATGACATACAGGTGTTTCCGCATATGCATGTTCATCATGATGTCATTCATGATATGACATCATATGATGTCATAATGCTGTCATATCATGTCATATCACAAATGATATCATGATGACATGGATATATGGAAACACTTCTATGTCATCATGACATCATGATCACGAATAATCACGAATGTTTACTGGGCATGTAACCAATCAACTTTCTATTTTACAATTAATGACTGAAAATATAGAACTGAATTTACATTTTAATATACTTTCCTTCTACATGAAGCCTTTTTAACAAACCAGACATTTTTTTAAATGAAGGTACATAAACTACTATTGCCCCAGTAAACATTCGTGATCATTTATGTCATATGACGAGCCAATGTTTCCGCACATGCATGTCATCATGTCGTCATATGATGTCATAGCATGACATGACGTCATGATGGCATAACATTGGTACATCATACGACGACATCAATGATCACAAATTTTTACTTGGTGCTTTTATCAAAAATTATCATACTTATCACAGACAGAATTCGAGGATTCTCCATTTCTGGTATTCAATGGCACGGTTTCATCCTCCATGTCCCTCTCCTGGTTGCGCCTCGTCCTGTGTGTCGGCACCAGAACGTACCTCCCACCAGGTTGCATGTTTTGCGGCACCCCGGAGCCCGATGCTTCCCCTTCCAGGTCCGGGTTTTCCGCACTGCCCCCAGCCCTCGGCTCGTCATCGCCGTTCAAACGGACGTTCTGGATTCTCGTGGTCGCATTCGCGATTTCCTCGGGCGACGAGTCCAGCGACATATTACCCCGATAATTGAATATTACTCCCCTGCCCCGAGCTTATACAACAACACTGAATTGAACAACACACACCCTGAACACCCCTAGAACATTTCACTTACGATGGTGTTATTTTTATTCATCTGGATTAAATGCCGAGAAATTCTATTTTAACGCAGCTTTTATAATGCAAGCCAGAAAATTTGCACCTAATTCTGCAATTTTAAAAAATTTTGTGGATTTTTTAGTACAATTTTATTGACTTTTATACGGTTTGATGCAATTTGATGTAGTTTATTGTTGTTTGTTATTTACAACGCCGCCCAGGAGGGTTCACTGAGATTGGGAAAGATGAGATTAAAAAAAGTTGCGGGGTCTTGGTGTGTAGAGGCACTGAGGTCGCTTGTTTTCACTTGTTTTGTTTCGAATTGTTTACGCGCAGAATTCAAATTTCTCCGTTGTTATGTTAGTTGTGTATTTCCAATTAATTTTTTATATATAATTTTATATATATGCTAGCGATTTTATATTTTTACGGATGTTTATATTGGGAACTGTCAAAACATTATCGATAGGATACAATAGAATGCAATAGAATGCTGTAGAATATCATAGATACCATGGAAATATGGAAGGACATAGAAAGGCACCAGAAGGTTCTAGAACGGTGTGGAGACATTGAGAATACAACTAGAAACTTCTGGAACAATCTAGGTCCTAAGATTACCCTATATAAGCAGTGGTAAGACTGCAAGCGGCAGTTCAGTTGGAATCGAATCGTAGTCGAGTGAACATCGATCGAGTCTCTAAGTGCGTGTGCGCGAGTTAGAGAAAGAGAGCAATATCGGTCGTAGCCGTTACTCTTGTTGCGTTATTTTACGGTCGGAGCCGTAAGAACTATTGTGCGCGAGTGAGAAGGTCTATTTGAATTGTATAACAAAAGTTTAACTTTGTAATTAAATAAAGTAGTTGACTTTGAGTTATATTCGTGTCGTCAATCAACCTCACCTGGCCCATTAAAAAGAATAATTACGCTCTCAGTAAAATTTATAACATATATTATATATATAATATGTCCAATTTGAAATTAGCGAGAGTCAGAGTTTGCTAGGGAAAATAATTTAGTAACGTAGTTTTTGAAAATATATAAGCATTGATGTTGTTTAAGTTACAGAATAATTTCATCGATTGCTAATCAATTTCTTGTAATATCCGATGTGAAAATAACATGTATCTTTTGTTGTAATATTGATTTTACATTATCTTCCAGTGCATAGCATTAAATTAGTCCAAACACTTGCAAAATGTTTAACTTGGTTCATTGAAATCAATATTTAATATTTGCCTCAAAATTTCTCAACTGGGCCACCTAAATTTGATGAAAATTCATTTTCACTTGAAAATGAGTTTTTCCGATAGTGTTTACCATTACTAAGGTAGACCCAAACTGATTTCGCTCAAAAATTTTTTTTGTATATAATATTAACAGCCAAAGTTTATGGTCATTTTTTTTCATAAATTTATTGCGTGTGATCTATTTTTCCGATTTTCATGCTGCTTGAGGCAATCGAATCGTCATTTAACATATAATAATAAAGATTTTTTCCGATTCGAAAACTTGCATTTTTATACAATATTTTTGTATTTGTTTATAACAAATTGATGAAAAAATGTCCCTTATAATCATTTTTTTTCAACCTTTCAAATCTCGTCAATTTAATAGTATCGACAATTTCATTTTCGAATGTTCGGATTTTAATTTAATTTCTGTAACGTCATTTGAGATATCGTCTCCCTCTCTGTTTAACTACTTTTCGTACGCAACTTTTATTTTTAGTAGGATTTATTGTTTCGGTGGAAAATGTTTCGTCCTTTCTTTTGATCATCATAAATGGGATTATCCAAAAACCGTTACGGCATCATCCTACTTTAGTCAAATTCCAACAGGGACGAATTTTTTTCCGACAGAAAGTTTCATTCACCATTCAAGATACAAGTCATCTAACTTTTCGATACTCGAACGATTCGATTGTTGTTTATGTTCGATATCCGACGATTCGGACGAACAGTGGTTCGCCATTGCATATCGGCGCCGTTCTATCCTACACTCCCGAATTTTATGGTATAGAACAGGGGGCATAAGCTGCCCATAAGAACCTATAGCAATTAATGCTTAGACCATATAACATATGGACTGCGTTTTCAATATAGCGAAAGTGGTCCCAACTATGGAGCTGGCTAAGTTTGGATTAAGGTTCATTCCTGAGTGAAAAAAAAAGGTCGGAGGAATATCGTAGCGATATTTAAAATTTTCGTGAGATAATCTCTATAGTGATATCGTCACGACATCAAATCGTCACGCTCGATAATATCGCTGCTATGTTTTTCTTACCATGTTGATGAGATATTTACAAAAATACATATCTGCGATGTTTTTAGATGAATATCTCTGCGATGTTTCATGTCATACTGTAAATATAAATATAAATGTTGGATAATTAAGGTCCTGATTTTATATAACTCAGAGTACACAAAAAGCCGTGAAATTATAATCCAATATGGAAATCGTAGCTTGGGTAAAAGTTTCACGGCATTTTGTGCGCTCCAAGTTATATCATCAAGCACTTCAATTATTGTCACATAACGTGTAAGGTGGAAAAAAACGGAAAGTTAACTGTCTTAAAGGATATTTTATTATGAATTCAATAATTTTGAACGGGCGCAAATCACGTATGAATTATTCACTTGCGTGAACCGCGGTAGATGAGTCGAAGAACTTCAAAGAATTTTAGCTGGGACGTTTTTTTTTCAACCTTTGGCCAAAGAGACTGCCATTTTTATTATGCACAGAAACATATGTCAAAAAACATATTCGCGACATTCTACCAGAAATGTACAAAAATGATATGCCGAAAAATATCTTCGCGACATATTCTACTAAAAATATACAGAAATCATATGCTAAAAAACATCTTTGCGATATTCTGCCACGAATGTCTGAGAATATCTGACATATGATGTCGCTCTGATATGTTGAGATTATTTCCCGACTTTTTTTTCCACTCGGGTTTCATTCGTGCCCTATATACCTATATATATATTCAGTTATAGGTATACATATAACTATAGGTATACCTATAATATTACTAGTAAACCTTCATTGTCACTCAGCCAGCTTCATGGTTGGGACCAAACTCGGCTGTAGCGAGAGATAGGCAACGCGCAGTCCATGTATTATATGGTCTAAGAATTAAAGTTTTGCGCTATGCCATCTGAGATCCGCACTCGACCCGGGAACTAACAGCGGTGAGTGGGAGTTTCCGCGCGCGATTTCAACTAATAATTTCAAAATGCCAGTATGTATTGGCATGTGCGTGAGGATCTACACACACAGATGTATCTACATTCAATCCCGTATCCCCACCCTTACCTACTAAAACGACTGCCAAATCTAGCAGCAGCTTGTCCCCCCTGGCATAGAAATCCTTAACCTCAACAGAGTTTTCGGGGTACGTCGTACGCGGCGCTGCATTTAATTTTGATATCGATTGCCATCGATTGTATCGTAACAATCGTAACGAAAATCGCGCGATTAATCGGAAATTGTTTGAAATGTCCTTATAATATTGCGTTAGGATGTATTTTTTTTTTTTATATATCAGCTGATAATCCAAAATTATCCAAAATAGTCCAAAACAATAAAAACATTGATGTTATTAATTGCTAATAATTGTTATATTATTATTATTATTTTATTATTTATTCAATATCCATTAATACAAATCATAATTTACAACAGTATTATAGCTACACAAGAGAAGTAGACCTGACATAAAGAAAAGAAAAAAACAAAAAAAGAAAAAAAAGACTTAACAAACATAACCAATTAAAAATTACCAGCGATCTTTATAACAGTTTAATATCGCGATAGAATGAGACGCGAAGAGATGGTGTTGATACATCGAAAAAGTCATATTTCTCCGAAAGCCTATTACCAAAAGATCTTAATCTATTTCACGAATCACATTTTGCCAAAGCCCCTCTACGTAGGTGGATGTTGAATAACCCTTTCAGGGGCGGTGGTACATATATGTACCACTTGTTTTTTCGCAGTTTTTCCGATACATTGCATCGTGTTTCGTGCACAAGTATTTGATTTTAGACTCTCAATGGTTAATGTAAAGTAATTATCATGAAAAACTGTCTCAAATTGTTGATTAGCTATTTGTTATAAATAATTGAAAACCAAAAAATTCTCTTTTTTTTCCCTTTCAGGGGCACATTTTTCTGTTACACTAAATTTTGCTATTAATGGTAATTTCGGGGTTTTTGGGGTCGCTGATTACGAATCTGGTGTCAGAATTGCAAAATTCAAAATGGCGGATCCAAGATGGCGGCTATATTAATGCAAACTCTCAGTTTTTTTGCAATCACACCGAATTTTGACATGAAGGGGTTTTCGGGGTCGGCGATTACAAATCTTGCGTCAGAATTGCAAGATTCAAAATGAGTGATTGAAGATGGCGGTGTCATTAGTGTAAATCAGAAGTGTATTGGAAATTGGTATGAAACTTGGTATACTGGGATTTTCGAGATCACTGATTGCGAATCTGATGATCGTATTTCAAAATTATTCCACCTCTCAGCATAGCCCAGAACTAACGACGTGGAAGTAAGAGCTACCAGTTCTTTGTGTTTTTTTGTTTTTCAATTTTTGTTTTTTAATTTATTATCATTTTTTCAATGTTTCGTTTCTTTCAATTTCTATATTATTGAATTTTTCTATTTTTATTCTGCTTTGTTCTATCCGAGCGTAGTCTACTTTTCAGCATGAAACTCTTCAAAGCAATTTTTTTTTTCGTCAATGCACTAAGGAACTTTGCATATTTTACAATAAAATTTAGTGCGCTTATCGTTTACTTTTGTACTGCAATGAGTGCATCTTCTGCGACTTTCATGAACACCAGACATGTGCGGTAACTGTGCTGTTCTTACTGCAGAAGTAACTTTACATTTTGCTTTCAATGGTGAGTTCAGAGATGGTCTCCCTTTCTTTGGACGATTCGAGACTCCTATTAGATGATCAGCAACTGACAATCTAAAGTCTTTTAGTAACAGCCCTTTTTCTGGAAAAAGCTGCTTGTAGATTATACAAGAATTCACTGTAGTCACATCGACAAAGTGCCAGAAAATTCGATGCCACCACTTCTTACTTTTTCGACTAATTTCGTAGAATGACTTGAGCATGTCAGCTTTGTCGACATACCCCATGTGGATGTTGTAATCTTTGGTGAGTAGTGGACATGATACCATTTTCAAAGAACCATCTTTTTGTCTCCTACTGACCTCTTTTATAACAGAAGGGTCGTGATAGTTTGACAAAAAGAATACTGGCTTTTTATCAATCCATTTTAGCCATCGGAGTCCAGTGTATGAAGTACGAAATTCACTATCTCCTGGCGACATGTTCTTTTCCGCTTTTTGGGTCTTTGCCAAACCTTTCCTATCTTTTCGAATGGTACCGCAAGCCAGTATTCCATCAGCTAGCAAGCTTGCCATCAAATTGACAGTTGTGAAAAAATTGTCGAAGCAAAGACGATAGTGCTTGTGTATTAGAGCACGAGTCAAATCCTTGACGACTCTCTCCCCCAACATACATTCGGTTTTATTGTTTATTTTTCCAGTGTATATTTGAAATTCACAAATATAGCCATATTCATCGCTTCTGACCCAAACTTTATAGTCTCTTTTGATAGGCTTCATTGGCATGTACTGTTTCATTGTACTTCTGCACTTGAACTTTATCATGCTCTCATCAATTGCCTGATTCATACTTGGATCATAGAAATACTGAAAAGTTTCAGAAAGAATTGATAAAAAAGGTGCGACTTTGTACAGTTTGTCATAACCAGGTTCATCCCTTTTTGGTTCTTTAGTTGTATCATTCAAATGTAAATGAGATAAGAGGAATGAAAACCGCTTGACGCTCATGACAGAGCTTACATAATAATCGTGTAGTTGCGCATTAGTGGACCAGTAATCGCGGTAAGAAGGTAATCTTTTAATACCCATCAATATATTCAAGCCCAAGAACTTCTTCAATTCATCGATGGTGATGGGCTCGAAAACAATCCCTTTCTGTATGCAATAGAGATTTGATTGTTCGACAATCAATTCAATATTCTTCTCAGAGAAAAGACACACAAAAATTTCACCTGCCTGGTCAATACCATCTGGAAAATTTTTTGGGCCACTTCTTTCAGTAAATCGTGGATTGTATTCACATCTACTTTTGTTTTCCGATATTCCATCCATTTTCGCAACGCGACTACTCAGAGGAATGTCATCATACTCATCAAACTCGCTGTACAAATCGCAATCTATGTCATTATTATGATCATCTAATTCCATCGATTCCATCGGTAAACCATCCTCGGTAATGGAATATTTATCTTCGCTGTTTCCAACTTCTTCATCTGACTCTTCATCACTTGGAATTTCGACAACATCCACATTTTCGTACATGTCGCTCATTTTGTTTCGTTACCTTTGCTCTGCTTAGAAGTCGCTGCAACTGAATAAACTGTCCAGCCGCGCGTAGTGACTAAGGAAGAGTGTCTTCAGATGAAATGACTTTCTCAGATTGCTCATGGTTAGGTCTCTTGGCACGTTTACGAGTCTAGTCAGCTGCTCTAATCCTCTCAGGACCAATTCATACAATAAAGAAAAAGGTTGATCCATGACTTCCTGAAGTTCTAAGAAAATAAAGAATTTCTTCATTTCAAAAGCATTTCCATTCCTTATCGTAAGGGTGACATAGTTCACCGTAGAAATTGTGAAAAAATTCCAGACAATTTTTCACGCTTTGAAAAGAGATACATTCTTGAATGAATGCAAAAGTTTTTGAATGAATGAAAGAATCACCTGTCTTACCAGAACTTCAGAAAGACATCAATCAACCCCTCTCTCCATTGTTTGAATTATTCCCAACTCGTATGCGCTACGGAAATGACGTTTTTCATTCTTTGTACAAATCTACGTGTGAACTAGCTGGAAAAAATTCGTAGAATAAGCTCTAAATTTCATTTTACAGTATGCAAAGTTTCTTTGTGCATTGACGAAAAAAAAAATTGCTTTGAAGAGTTTCATGCTGAAAAGTAGACTACGCTCGGATAGAACAAAGCAGAATAAAAATAGAAAAATTCAATAATATAGAAATTGAAAGAAACGAAACATTGAAAAAATGATAATAAATTAAAAAACAAAAATTGAAAAAAAAAAAAAACACAAAGAACTGGTAGCTCTTACTTCCACGTCGTTAGTTCTGGGCTATGCTGAGAGGTGGAATAATTTTGAAATACTATCATCAGATTCGCAATCAGTAATCTCGAAAATCCCAGTATACCAAGTTTCATACCAATTTCCAATACACTTCTGATTTACACTAATGACACCGCCATCTTCAATCACTCATTTTGAATCTTGCAATTCTGACGCAAGATTTGTAATCGCCGACCCCGAAAACCCCTTCATGTCAAAATTCGGTGTGATTGCAAAAAAACTGAGAGTTTGCATTAATATAGCCGCCATTTTGGATACGCCATTTTGAAATTTGCAATTTTGACGTCAAATTCGCAATCAACGACTCAAAAAAACCCCTATACAACGTGTTTTGTGCACATTGTTTCAAAAATTCAACTTCAGAGTCACATAGTCGCCATCTTGGATCCGCCATTTTGAATTTTGCAATTCTGACACCAGATTCGTAATCAGCGACCCCAGAAACCCCGAAATTACCATTAATAGCAAAATTTAGTGTAACAGAAAAATGTGCCCCTAAAAGGGATAAAAGAAATTTTCTCAAGGGTCTGAAGGGGACGTGAAAACCAAACAGAGATAATAATTCTGGAGAAGAAATGCCGCCCTTGAGAATATTTACAAGAAAAAGCACATCCGCAACTACACGTCTAGCCTCCAAAGAGGGAAGGTTATACTTATCTTCTAGTGGAAGATAGCAATGATCGAACCTGTCCACCGGTGCACCCGACAAATATGCAAGCCTACGCAAAAAACGGTGCTGGATTGATTCGATCCCTGCCCGATCAATCTGATTGTGGTAACAAGACATAGATCGATAGACAAAGGCCAATGTACGATTCGCTTTCTGGATGATATCAGATATATGAGGAGAGAAGTTCAGGGAAGGATTACATTTAACGCTAAGATCCACCACATCCGACACCTCCTGAATGACGGCATGACCGAGCCTATACTGAAAAACTATCCTATTCGCGCCCCGATGGAAAGAAACAAATTTACATTTGCCCGGATTGATAGGAAGCTCATTACACAGCAAACGAGAAAATATTGAATGATCAAATCCTCAATCCAAACTCGATGACTTTGAATACTTTCCATAAAAGATCAAAGTGCTGACATGAAAAGTATTCAAAGTTATCGAGTTTGAATTGAGGATTCGATCATCCAATATTTTCTCCTTTGCTGTGTAGTAATGCTCCAGTCCCACAATGCATTCAAGTCATGCTGTAGTAGTGTGCAGTCATCAGGAGACACGATACATCTGAAGGCCTTTGCATCATCTGCGAAAAATGAAGGGAAAGAAAATCGTAGCAAACTAGGTAGATGATTAACGAAGACATTAAAGAGTAAGGGGCCAAGATGGGACCCCTAAGGGACGCTAGACGACTGTACATATGGATCAGAGAGGACGTTAGAGATGTTAACCATTTGAGTCTGGTCCCTTAGATATGATTCAAGCCAGCGTAAAAGAGGCCCATCAATGCCCAAACTCCTCAACTTCTCTAGAAGGATTGTATGACTAACCCGATCAAAGGCCTTCGAGAAATCGGTGTAGATGACGTCCAACCGATAACCCGCATCAACCGAGTTAATAATATTATCCTTTAGTAACAATAAGTTAGTAGTGGTAGATCTACCACCCACAAACCCTATCGCGCATCTTCTAATATTAGAGCTATTAGAACTATTAGAATCGTGGGGGGAAAGCCAATGATCGAGCGGAGCCGTCCCCACCCTTAGGTCAGAGGCGAATAGGAATTCCCTTTCTCCTACGATTCTAATAGTTCTAATAGCTCTAATATTAGAAGATGCACGATAAGGAAGCCATGTTGGTGAGATGAAATAACATTCTTTAAGAGAAAGGACAGGTGTCTCGTCACTATCGACTCAAACAGCTTAGGAATAGAATCAATAATAGAAATTGGGTGATAGATAGAAACACATGTTTTAGACCCCGACTTGTGGATAGGTAGGATCCTACAACACTTCCACAGAAAAGGAAATACGCCCTGTTTCAGGGACAAGTTAAAAAGCAAAGATAAGGGCTTAACTAAAGCAAACAGGCAATTCCTCAAGAATAAGCTTGGCACACCAGAACCGCATCATTGACATTCTTAAATCTGAATATAACAGGCCAATTATACGAGTTAAGGTCGGTAACAATCGAAAAATAGTCAACATTTCTAAAATCGCTAAAACTATAAACATCATAACGTCGCAGCATGGCATCAGAAAAAATGATGGTAGAGAATAATGAAGGGTGGTGTGAGTCCACAGGAAGTATAGGGGAATCCCATACCGAAGTGACAACAGAAGAAAATGATGAAAAATTAAGTCTAATTGGAGATTGTTGCAATTAAAAATAGTATTTCTCTGGATCAGGCCGTAATAGTTCATGCAGTCGGAGATAATTCCAGCAGAGGACAGGGTGCCCTGTATGGCTGACCCGGCCCTGAACGAGTTCCCAAGATGGTGAACAGACCGCGAAATCCTAGGCAAGTTATAATCCCCTGTTAAAAAAAGTTTAGCGTTTCTCAATTGAGTGTAAATGGAGTGAACTGACAGGGCGTAAGACTCATAAATATCAGGTGAACTAGCAGGGGGAATATAAACCGCGCCAAAGACAACGGGCGCGCGTAAAACAACAACCCTGACAAACAGTTCACAATCCGACACTGCAATCAGCACCCCACCACCACGACTAAAAGGACTCGTCAACGGTGAACGGTCCTTCCTGTAGACTCTATACCTACACAATCCAAGCTCCCCATCTCGAACATCATCAGTCAGCCACGTTTCAGTAAAAATCACGATATCAATCTTAGGAAAAATCTGAGGAATAGACACCGAAATGATAGAAAGTTTAGTTTTTAGGCCACGAAAATTTTGATAGTAAACGCGCAAACAATCTAAGTCGCCTGAGGACCCGTGGAACTTACGTTTTTTTTCAACAATAGTTGGAATCGAATCAATGAACTTGATGGTAAGGTCCTTTTTACCCGCTTTGATATGCGAATTGAGAAGTATACGAAGGTTAGAAAGATATTCCAGATGTTTCGGCGTGCGATCGTTCCTTACGCGAATGTTCTGTGACGTAACTCTTTGCGCGCTCTTCAACATCCGCATCGTGTCATTAGGAGAGTTAAAATACGCCTTTATGATTCGAGGACGATTTCCAGAGGTCTTTCCTAAACGGTGGGCAACGCACAGCATTAGGCAAATTACCAAGAGTGGAATTCACTTTCGCAAGGTCGGTGGATGGATCCGATGACTCTCCCTCTTCAATACCTTGAATAATGACGTTATAGGATCGTCGCCAACGATCTTCCATTTCCTTCACAGCCAATTCCAAGGAGTGATGCTCGAGAGGGTGATCAATAGCTGGTTTGGATGTGGATTCCAGCGCGTTAATCCGTTCATTGATCAGGGAAATTCGATCAGTAACTGCTTCCAAGGAAGTTACTCGTGCATCAATGGAGGAAACAGTGCTGGCAATAGCATCAAGCTTTTCAATAACTTTCGTTTTGATTACGCTTTCAACCATTCCGGGAATTTCTGCACGTAATTTTGAAATGGCATCCAAGACTTGGTCGATTGTGGATGGTCCTGGTGGTGGTGAAATACCGGAAGTATCGACACAGCAGCGAGAAAACCTTCCATCCGAAAGGGTGGAGACTCGTTTGGCACATCCAGGATGGTACAGTGCATCACATCCAGGGCAGCGAATGATATCTTTTTTCGGCTTATCGGGAAGAGTCTGATTGCAAAAATGGCATTTCCACATTTTCGGGTGAGAATTATCTGTTCGCGAGTTACCCAGCGAGTTAGATTGTTGAGCATTGCCCTCTATCTCAACAGGTAGCGCCAGTGAAACCAAATTCATAATGCCAGCAGATCCGATCGGAGCGTGTGAGTGAGACTCAGTGCTCCCAGATATACGGAATTATCCGTATTCATACGGAATTTAGTATTCATGAAAAAGTTATGAGGATTTATATACGGATTTTCAGAATGGTACGGAATTTCAAAGAATTGTGTGAAATAAACTTTTTTACCTTTTTCGTCTATTACAATTTTATCAGAACCCTTTTCAAATGAAGGTTTTACTGTGTTCACACGCACGCGCGCACTTGCTAGAGTTATTCCTGATCGAGATATAGGGATTTTAGAGATTTTCGGCTCATTTTGTTGGTACATACCAGCAAAATGAGACGAAAATCCCTAAATCTCGAAAAGAATTGTATCTCACGAAAGTGCGATCGAATCAGATCGCTTGGTACCTATAATCAATTGAATAATCGATATACCATCGATGTTAAGTAAACTGCAAACTTCACACTTCACTGACTTCACACGTGTTCACACGAGAAGAACAAGAAACAAGAAAGAGCAAACTAGAGAAAGAATAAAAATGTCAGTTGCTTTTAAACTTATCCCAATAAATTGAATCAATAAATATCAAACATAGAAAACTCAGAAAAATCAAACATGGAAAATTCCGAGCCCGATAGTTCTGCAGGAAGTGATTCTGATGATAATTCGTCAGTTTCGACATCGGAACGTCAATCACCATCCCGAACAAAGTAAGGTTACTTAGGTTACGCACATGTTTGCTTACCCTGGCGGCAGCTAAAAAACCACAAAAAACCAAGGCTTGGTTATTTGCGGTTTTTTAGCTGCCGCCAGGGTATCGCGACTGAGTTGTTTTGGTTGATTAATTTTATTAACCTCATGGTAATTTTCAGAAAAAGAAAAATAAATACAGACGATGGTGAGACTGAACGAAAGAAGAGAAAAGCCAAAAAGTAAGAGTACTGTTTACTAGTTAATTATAGTACAGGGTGCGCCATTTCTTATGTCGGTATGTAAACATTGAATAACTTGAAAAAAAAACAACCGATTTCTGTAAATGAGGTATTTTTATTTAGTTTGGTCCTTTACAATTTATTTAGACTAGTTTTTGAACACAACATCAATCAAGTGGCCGCCCTTATTGTTCACAGCAAAATATGCCCTTTTTGCGGCGTTTTCCATTACCTTTTCGAGCATCTCGGGTGGTATAGCAATGATTTCGGCACGAATATTTTCCTTAAGCTCTTCAATGGTCTGCGGCTTGCTGGCGTACACTTTACTTTTCAAATAACCCCACAAAAAGAAGTCTGGAGGGGTCAAATCTGGAGATCTGGGTGGCCATTCAATGTCGCCTCTTTTTGACATCAGACGTCCAGGGAATTTTCGTTGCAGAAACTGGATTGTTTGATTCGCAGTGTGGCAGGTCGCACCATCTTGTTGAAACCAGTAATCTTCAAGACCTTTTTCACGCATTTGTGGGCAGACATAGTGAGCCAACATCCACCGATATCGGTTTCCATCGATCGTTTGGTTCTCTTTGAAAAAATAAGGACCAATGATGGTTTTGGCGCAAACGCCGGCCCAAACAGTAACTTTTTGGTCATGCAATGGCGTTTCATGGATCTCGTGTGGATTCTGCGTTCCCCAAATGCGGCAATTTTGCTTATTAACGCCTCCAGAAAGTTTGAAATGTGCCTCGTCGGTCATTAAAATTCGCTTCCAAAAATCAGGTTCAGTATCAACTATTCGAGCGATTGTTTGTCCATATTCCAAGCGACGTGGATGATCTGTAGGCAATATTCTTTGTGTTAATTGCATTTTGTACGGAAACAAATGCAAATCATCTTTCAAAATGCGCCGTAGAGTGGTTCCGCTGATGCCGAGATGCTGAGCGCGGTGACGATATGAAACTTTTGGGTTTTGGGCAACGCTCTCTCTGACAGCTTCAATCAGTTCATTTGAACGTCTTGGTCGTTGATGAACGGGTTGTTCGCGATCTTTCACTGTCCCGTGGTCACAAAAATTCGACACCAAACGACGAATAGTGTTGTCAGATGGTGCCTGTTTGCCAAGATATTTTCGACGATATGCTCGTTGAGTTAACACAACTGAACGACTATTTTCAATGTACAAAGTAACTATTTCAGCGCGTTCTTTTGGTGTGAAGCGATACATGGTTGAAATTGTACTGAATTGACGTTTCCAAAACAAGTGAAGTCAAGTAAATCGGTTGTCAAATGTTTAAGTTATTCAATGTTACAATACCGATATAAGAAATGGCGCACCCTGTAGTATAAATATAATGATCTGCGAAAGTAAATAATCAAAAATTATGATAATTATTAAGGAATTAAGGATCATGAGTAAACAATAATATATAATTGATAATCAATTATACATATATTATAAATAATAAATTATTATTTCAATATTCTCATCTAATAATTATTTATATAATCGTATAATTATGTATCATTATTTCTATTGAATGTTATGCAGTTAAAACTGATAATGAAAGAAAAATTTTAAGTTTGAAATTTCTAAAAATCAAAAAAAATGTAGAAATATGAAAAAAAATTTAATTCAGTATATTTTCATTTGCGGCGATTTCTTTAAAGAAATTTTTTTTAATATTTTCAAGCTATGAGTCTAAATGTTCTTTTCAATAAACATTCTTAAAAATTAATTTTTTTGCATTGATGTAAAGAAAGCTTGAGAAATAAATTTTTTTTTGCGATATTCGGCATGCACTATGGGTCAAAGAATGTAAAATTTGAAGTCGAAAACTTTTGTAAGCTTTCAGACTAAATTTCGAATGTAAATTAAGCAAGTAATATTTTGTTTTTGCAACCTCTAATTTTTTTTATGTTTATATATATTACAACAATACCGTACGTTTCAGGGTAGATCAACGTTTTTTGTCAAGTTGGAAAAAGAACTTTCCTTGGGTCTCTGAGTCAAAAAAAGGTTTGTTTGACACTAATATGTTGTTGTAAGTAATGCAAATATTTGAAATATTTCTATCTTATAAGCATTCATGTTTTATTGCAGACATGATACATTTTTACTGCAAAATGTGTGACAAAAATCTCAGCTGTGCAGCAGATGGCATCACTTCTTTAAGAAGACATGAATACGGATCCAAACACCAAAAAATTGCCAATAGTTGCCCTTCAAAACAACCAAATTTATTTGATGTTCGCAAAAAAAATTGCAACACAAAAGAACGAGCACGCACATTTGAGCTACAATTAACCATGTTCATGATAAAAAAAATATCCCCATTGCAGTTTCAGATGAATTGATTGATTTCCTAAAAAAAAGCAGATATCGATAAAGATGTTCAAAAAGAGCTGTCTTTGCACCAAACAAAATGCACAGCCATCATTCTCAACGTTATAGGAAAATATAGATTCGAAAACCTTGTCAAAATGTTGAAATTTAGATTGTTTTCAATGATAATAGATGAATCGACAGACATTTCAACTCATAAAAATCTGGTACTTTGCGTCCGCTTTGAAGATGATGGTGAAGTCCATGACGAGTTTCTCGCTTTGCTGGAGGTATTATATGTAGTATTATAAAATTTTTTATGCAATAAAATATTACCCAAAAATGTTTTTGGAATGATTTTGAAATGACAAATTTATGAAAATGTACAAATATTTGCTATTCTTTTAAATTTCTGTGAAAAGGAAATTCTTGTAAAAAGTCAATGATTTTATGACAAATTTTCAAGTCTTTAAAAGAACTAGTATCCCCTAGGGTTTGTGAAGCCACTTATTAGAGTAGCTGTGAAGGTCACTAGAAGTTCCTATTTTTGTAATTATCTTTTTGAAAACAGGCAATGAAGTCTTTGTAAAACTTTTTTTTTTAATCTTTGTTTTTTTTTCCAGGTGTCTGATGGAACTGCCCCCGGTCTTTGTTCATCAATCTTCCAATTTTTCAACGAAAATGAGATTCCCTACATCACGAATTTGGTCGGATTCGGAGCAGATACTACGAATGTCATGTTTGGTGAGCATCAGTCGGTAGCATCGATTCTCTCGAGAGAAGTGCCCAATATTTTTTCAATGAAATGTATTTGTCATTCGCTTGCATTAGGAATTTCATACACGACGAAAAAGCTACCATCCGAGGTAGAAAAACTCATGACAGATATTTATACGTATCTAAAATACAGTAGTAAGCGCCAGCAAGCTTTGGGAAAAATTCAAGTTATTTTAGACATCCCGGAGCATAAAATTCTCAAAATTTTGAAAATCAGGTGGTCCTCTCTACGGTCTGCAGTTGAACGCTATGTTGCGCAAGATGAAGCTTTAGAAGTTTTTTTTAAGATAGAAAGTTCAATGAAGACCCAAGAAGCCAAAAATGCTCTTCCAATTTACCATTCATTGAAAAACCCATGGAACAAATTATATTTGAAGTTTTTAAATTACGTTCTTCCAATTGTATGTCAATACACAGTTGAGTTTCAATCTGAAAGTCCAAAAATTTTCACTATGTATTCCAAAATGGAATGTTTGTTTAAAACAATCTTATCAATGTACTTGAAAGAAGAGTATGTAGAAAACACAGACCCCGAATTCATTGAGTTTTCTGAGGGAACTCATGATAATCGAAAAAACTGGGAACCTTTGCGTGATATCGATTTAGGGCCAGTGGTTGCTGCAGAGTTGGCGGCTATGCATCCTAAAACTCCAGCTCGCGCATTCGATGAATTGCGTACAGTTTGTCGAAGTTTCCTCATTTGTGTAGCTGAACAAATTTACAAACGTTTTCCATTCAAAGAACAGCAAATCAGAATTTTAAGGCAGCTTCAATTTTTGGAACCGATACATTTCAGAAGTACGAAGAATATTGGGGAGGTCGCCAATTTTTTTGGATTCAATGTTTTACAAGTTCACCAAGAATTTAAGAAATTCAAAATTACTTTCAAAGACAACACCGAGTGTGATATGCAAATTTTTTGGAACAAAAAATTCCCAACTTATCAACAAGCTGATGGCACTTCAGAATTTCCATTAATTAAAAATATTGTCTCACGTATCTTTGTCTTACCACATTCCTCGGCTACTTGCGAGCGTATTTTTAGTTCAATTAATTTGAATAAAACCAAATTGCGAAACAGCCTTGCTAACGATACAATCAAAGGTGTACTGCATGGCAAAGCTTTAATGAGGAATAGAAAAGTGACCGAAATCGATGTTGAACCATTAAAGAAATTGATGTCAGCGAATATGTATTTGAAAGAGGGCGAATAATTTTTGTACAGCGATACAATTTGTATGATTGTTTAATACATATGGTATATATAACGCATTAACTATGACTTTATTTCCCTAAAAAGGCAGTTAACAGGTCTTATACTATATCCTCGTCATTTCCTATAGCTGATTTCGTCTCGCATAATTTTCTACTTAATAATCGTTTATTTATAGCTCTTATTGAATTACTGTTTCTCCAGTAATTAATTTGAAAGATTTGAAAAACGTTTTCAGAAAATTTCTAGGATCATTCTATTTAATAATGTGTGGGAAAATAAGTGAGTAAATTTTTGGTAAAGCTATAATACAATAAATTAATTTATTCAAAAATGTGAAGCAATTAGTTTGAAATAAAGGAATAATTGATTTAGTACGTATATAATAATCCATAATACTTGTCAAGTTATTCACTACATTTTAATTAAGCGCGCGCTCCCCACTACAATCCTCCATCTCTGTCGCACTAGTTGTTTTAAAGGTATACGGATTTTATACGGATTTTTTTCATGAACGCTCCCCCCTTATATCCTATAAACTACGGATTTACGCCGTACCAAATCTGGGAGCACTGGTGAGACTTTGGGTGTCAACTTTAGTCACGAGGAAATTAACAAAAATATAACCTCACTTACTCACGCGCTCACGGCCAAAAATAAGATGAAATTGCAAAATGCAGGGATGAAGGCGAAAACAGACGGGTGACCGATAGCTCCAAGAGAAAAGTCTCCACACTCACAGAAGTTCTCGAGCCGAGGATAAGCGAAACGGAGATCCACGAGGAGGTCCGCACAATATCCGAGATGGTTTAAAGTTTATTGTTTTGCAGAGATTCTTTCTTTTTTTTTGCTCTACAAAAAGGCCAGAGCGAAACTGCAACATGAAAAGCGTGCCCTCGGGCAGAAGAAGGGCAGAAAATATCTCTTAAGAGAAAAAATAACGGATCGAGCTCGTAAAAACACGTCAAATCTACTCACGATCTCAACGCCAAACGGTTATATTGATGGAAACTCATGCCAAACAATGCCAAATGCATCTAAATGTTTTAGTTTGCCAATTATATTATGAATTTTTGTAAATATATCATATATTATCAAATTTTACCAAATAATCTGAGTGGATGAAAATGTGATAAATAGTATAAAATATTGATATGTGAGTACATAATGATATGAAATACAACTATAAATTTAAAAAATACCAATTTATTTTTCGTTATTGTTTTAAAAGGAAAATAAGTTATTTTTTATTGTACCATGATATTTGTTTTTTACATTTTTTTTACAGAAATTTAAAAAAAATGCAAAGAAAGTGGAAAAATTATTAAACTTGCACAACACAGATAATAACTTGAAAAAATGGTCATAAAATTGAAATATAAGAAAAAAACATGACTTTGTATTTACTAGAAAAAATGTAAAATGATACATAAGTGCAAAATACGTTGTTGGGGTTCGGAATCACAACGCGACATGATCAATTTAAATATGATTTCTTTATTAAAATCAATGTTAGTTCGTCGACAGTTGTGAAAATTACCAAAATGAAGTTTTTCGACAACATATATTGAGAACACGAACAACTGACTTGATCGAGATTGAACGGAGAATAGAAGAGTACAATCTGACGCGCAAGCCAACGATAACTTGGTTTTTTATATCAATGTATCTATTGTTATCTTAATACACTCAGTAGAGCAGAAAAGATTGCACAGTAAATATACGTTAAACATAAGATTATCAAAGAAATCAAATGTGTAATAAAGAGTCAATAGTTATTGTTGAAAAGATCTAAAAACATAATATTATTTCGAAGAAAAAATCCTTGTACAAATTATCCAATAAAATAAGGTCATTTGTTATCGTGAATTTGAGCATCAATAATCGGTGTAGATACAAACGAAAATAAAACAGTTCCGAAATTTTAATCGTTGTACAAATGATAAAAATAAGGCTATTTACTATCGGGTGTTTGAGAATCAATAGTCGGAGTACAAATAATAAAAAAAATATAGGCTGTTTACTCGGTTACGATATGCCATGAAAAATAATCTGAGATAGATAAACATATTAGATGGTTTCCCATCAACGTGAAGGTAAAGGAAAATAAATGTCAGTGATAACGAATACTAACAAAAATTTATTCAGTCATTTTTTATTTTTAGGAAGCATTTTTGTCCAATAATGCAATTTTTTCATTGTGAACTTTAAAACAATGCGAATTGAAGTTGACATTTAAAAAATTGCAGTATTGGACAAAAATGCTTTCCTAAAATAAAAAATGAGTTAATAAATTTTTATCAGTATCCGTCATCAATGATATTTATTTTTCTTTAACTTTACGTATTTTGCACTTATTTATTATTTTACATGTTTCTTATGAATATAAAGTCATGTTTTTTCTTATATTCCAATTTTATGACCATTTTTTCAAATTATCATCTGTATTCTGCAAGTTTAATAATTTTTCCACTTGCTTGCATTTTTTTAAATTTTTGTAAAAAATAAGTAAAACAAAATATTATGGTACAAAAAAAAATAACTTATTATCCTTTTAAAACAATAACGAAAAATAGATTGGCATTTTTTAAATTTGTAGTTGTATTTCATAACATTATGTACTCACATATCAATATCTTATATTATTTATCACATTTTCATCTACTCAGATTATTTGGTAAAATTTGATAATTTACGATATATTTACAAAAATTCATAATATAATTGGCACACTAAAACATTTAGATGCATTTGGCATTGTTTGGCATGAATTGCCACTAATATAACGATTAATAACAACTAATAACATCAATGTTTTTATCTATTTTTTTTTATTATTTTGGACAATTTCGAACAATTTTGGATTTATCAGCTGATACTGGCTGATATTGGCTAATATCAGTTGATATATGAAAAAAATACAACACAACGCAATATTCTACGGACATTTCAAACTATTTCAAATTTACCGCGCAATTTCTGTTTTCCGGTACGACGACGGCTGCGCTGAAATCGATTCCATTGTTAAAATTGACGGAATTAATCGGACAACGGGCTTTTACGGGATTCGGGACCCCCTGGCAACAGTGCAGTTAGATTTCGGACGCCATCATGTTGGACGCCATGTTGTTGGAGGCCATTTTCAGACGCCATCTTGTTTGACGTTATGTTGTTTGACGGTGTCGAGTAAAAGTGTGGGAAAATTCGCGAAAACTCGCGGAAAATTGCAAAAAACTTCGGAAAATCACGAAAACCGTGGAAAATTGCGATAAAATGCAGAAATCAACGGAAAATCGCGGAAATTTGCGGGAAATGCGCGGGGCGAAGGGAGGAGAGGAGCCATCTAATGAGAGGGCAGGGCCTAAGGGCGGGGGAGGAGTGGACCAATCAGAGCACAGGGGGCGTGGTCTAGGGGCGAGGGAGGGGGTTGGTGGGGGGGGGGGGTTGTGACGAGAGGCGGGGTGGGGGTATCCAGAACCAGCATAGCCTACCTACTAAGAGCATCAGTTATGTTCGGTCTCTAGCCTTATACTGCAACATTAAAAAAGAGTACAACAAATATAATTCATTTTGCAATTATCTTTCCATTTGTGGCATTGCAGGTGAATTATCATCACATGATCTTTTGTACCTTACAATTTACCATCACTGCGTGATCTTAGATCAACTCCAACTCAACCTCTGTTAAACTCAGATAACCTTTTCTGGCATGAAGTATATGTGACGTTGGTTGTGTTAAATATAATGAAGAATCTCAACATCGAAATGTTGAAAAGAAATTAGAAATGAAAAGAAAACCCATCCAAGTTGCGGCAACTTGTATTTTTTGCCACAGGTTGCCGGACTCGAATGTAACATCTCCAAGGGACCCAAGTTAACAAAAGTGAAATATAGTATGACATATTTCACTTTTCACTTATTGGAATATTTTTTTAATACAATAGTTTCTGAAATTACAATAAAGAGAACTTCTGATTAAACCTTTGACTTGTATGGCAAATTAGGGTCTCAGGATCATTGCAACTACATAATTATTAAATATATAATGTTCATGTATTGCACACTTTATTTTTACGTTCATTACTGAACTTTTAAAACAAAGAACTTCAGAAATTGGGAGAAACCGACACAATTTAATAGATGGGTCCAAATATGATGTAAACTACCATGAGTTGTCGTACAATACACCAAACCGTAAATCGCTTATAGCTTAAAGGTATCAACAAATTTGTTGAGTAATGTAACATTAATACTTATGATGTGATAAGTCATGTGATCAAATAGCCATTTTCACCATACCAACATAGTAAATATTATTATGTGATGTGGATATTATTACGATATAATGCCATGGAAGCAACGTAGATAGATAGTGATGTTTGACATACAAGGCGAACTGGGCACGCTGTACTTAATGATATGGTGAATTTCACTAAAATTTTAGCATTTTGAACTTCAAGTTTTTCCTCAGTGTAAAATATTAGAAGGGGTCTACCTGTGTGAGCGTGGAATTTCGAACGCTATTTTGGGAATTTGAGACGAGATGACTAATTCGAATACTGTAACAAGTTCAGGGCCGGATTAACAAGTAGGCAGAATAGGCAGTTGCCTGGGGCCCCCGATTTTAGGGGGCCCCCGAAAAATGAAAAAGACTTCTAAAATTTTCTTACAAACATACAATTCTAGAGAGTGAAAGAAAAATATAATCAGAACTGAAAATAATTGAAAAAATACGAAATAATAAAACAAACAAAGTGAAATCACAATTGACTTGAATAGAAGCCTTCAAGCGGAAATTTCAACGTGAATGATGAATGAGTGAATGATGGATGACAAATGACAAATAAATTAATGTATCATTTGACAGGCTCAGAGGCAAAACGACACAAGAATTCCCAAAAGAAAGACCGACTTATGTGAGTCAGCATATTTTTTATCCTTTCTTGGAAATTCTTGTGTCGTTTTGCCTCTGAGCCTGTCATTTGGTATCATTTAACAAATACGTTTTCGTGAATGTTCGAGAATAGAAATCAATGAAAAGGTCGAGAATATTCGAGAACAATAAATGACTGGAATTTTCTGTAATATTCTGGAACACTTGAATTTGTATATAAGACGAAGAATTCGCTGTACGGGGATAGTCACGTCTGAGAATACTCACCGTGAACAATAACATAGTGTAAAGTGAATAAGTGAATGAAATATCCTTGTTATTATCTCGTAAATGTCCGCGTTTTTTTCTTTACCGTAGTGAGACCATCATTTTTCGGGAGTGATAGTTTAAGTGCAATACACTAGTAAATACTAAAACCATCGTTTGTGTCTTAAGTTGTTATTTTGTAAAAAAATGTCTCGTTCATATTTAAGTGGTGCGCAAAAAAGAAAGGTTGCCGAAGAAAAAGGATCACGAACAAGTGCAGTGTTAGAAAAAGTTCCAAAACTCGACAATTATTTTCATCGGAACGTAAAAACACCAAATTCATCAGGCAGTCAAGGACTTGCAACTAGTCCTGAATTGAACGATGATCCAGTCAACTCAACACCTGAATCTTCAAACCAATTTCTTGTGGGCGAAAGTGTACATAAAAATCAAGGTGTAGAAATTTCCAACCGTTCCAACGATCCAGGAAAATGGGAAAAATTTACTAGTGAAGATGTAAGATTTTGGATTGAACATGGGCCATCCACATGTCAAAATTCGACTGGACCATTCGAATCATCTAAGCGTTGGTATGAAAACGAATCAACATCGAGATATTGTTCGCCCAACGTATTTTTTGGGACTAAACCAAATGGAGAAAAAACAAACCGAGATTGGCTTATTTATTCACCAATGAAAGGTGATGTATGATTTGAATCAATTTCTTTCACGAAATTCACTCTATTTTTTGAGAAAGAATCAGGTTTTTTTCTAGCAAGAAAAAAAATCCTTAAAAAATAAAACTTGAGGTTAAACGAATTCGCTTAAAAGTAACTTCTAATGTCTTACTTGAAAATTTATGAGTAACTTGTAATATAACCAAGTTACATTAACTTAAACAAGTTACATTAACTCAACCAAGTTTCTTTTAAAAAGTAACTCACCCACCCTTAATTCATAGTTTGTGTATCATTCACATAATTTGTAACACTGTGTGACCTCAAAAATTACAAAAAAAAAAAAAAAAAAAAAAAATACGAAACCTGTCTACAATGGCTGGTGATGATTCTTTAAATACTTCCGTTACATTTTTTTTTCAAATTTAGCCCTCGTTTTCGATTTACTCATTAAATTAATTTTTTTTAAAAGCATGCTTTTGATCACGTAATATTGGTCCTTTTTTTCGAACAAAAGACTAGTTGTGTCCTCTTATTAACCTGATCACGTTTCTGGAATAAAATAGGTCAAAAACTGCACGGGAAAAAATTTGAAATAGCGGTCAATGAGTCTTTTTTTTATATTCTCTGACCTTGAAAAAACATTCAGAGAAAAGAAAACGGAAAATGACAGAAAACCGGAAAGCCGGTCGAATAAATAGACTTAACATTAAAAAAACCTGTAAAGAAAGTATTCAGGGCGTCATTACCAACCATTCTAGACAGGTTTCGTTTTTTTATAATTTTCAAAATTATTTTTAGGCACACAGTGTAATTGATAATAATAATTTTTGGTTTTTATTCACAGGGTCTGTCTATTGTTTTTATTGCAAGCTATTTCTACCACCCGACCAATCGATAAAACTTTCTCGTGAAGGATATGATGACTGGAAAAACATCGGAAGTCATTTACAACAGCATGAAAAAAATCCAAAACATCGGGAGTGTTTGCTGATTTACCGGCAAAAACGAAAGGACGAAAATAATCTGCCAGAACTACTCGAGAATGAACTACTAAGTGAAAAAAAATACTGGCGCGACGTTTTAAAACGGGTAGTTGCTGTCATTACCACATTAACAGAGCGAGGTTTGTCATTCAGAGGTTCGAACGAGCAATTCGGGGTGCCGGGCAACGGAAATTATCTAGGGTTACTTGAACTCGTTGCGAAATTCGATCCTTTTTTGCAAGGTCATATTGTTAGATACGGCAATGCTGGGACAGGTGTAACTTCTTACTTATCGAAGACGATCTGCGAGGAGTTCATTAACATTATGGGTAAAAAAGTCAGATCATACATTTTAAAAGAGGTTACTTCGGCTAGGTATTTTAGCTTATCTGTCGATTCGACTCCTGATGTATCGCATGTTGATCAATTGTCTATTGTTTTAAGATATGTTTCTCCGAACGATTTTCAACCAGTCGAAAGGTTTATAACTTTTCTCCAGTTGGAAGGTCATACTGGTGAAAGTCTAGCGAATCAAACTTTAAACTTTCTTACTGAAGACTGTGGTTTAGATATTCAAAATTGTAGAGGACAATCATATGACAACGCATTCAACATGTCCGGAAAGTATAAAGGTGTGCAAGCAAGAATATTGAGTTTGAATGAGAATGCGATCTATGTTCCCTGTTCCGGGCATTCCCTTAATTTGGTTGGAGAGCATGCTGTGAAGTGCTGTTTTTATGCAGTAGATTTTTTCGCCATTATGCAGACATTATATAATTTTTTTTCCGCTTCCACCTATCGTTGGGGCGTATTAAAAAATAAAATAAACAATGAGAAAACTTTGAAGACATTGTCAACTACACGCTGGGAAGCACATTCGAATGCGACGAATGCAGTTTACGATTCATTCGATATCATATTAGAGGCTCTAGAAATCATTGCTGATGATGAATCACAAAACACTGATACTCGTTATGAGGCGACGTGTATCGCGAATAAAATGCAAAAATTCGAATTTGGTTTCATGTTGATTTTATTGAACTCTATTTTGACTGCTATGCGTTCAGTGAGTAAGTCATTGCAAAGTGAAAAAGCAGATTTGCAAACGTGTGCTTCTTTGTACGGATCGTTAGAAGAGAGTTTAGCTTCATTCCGTGAAAAGTTCAATGATTTCGAGGAAAAAACAAAACGATTATTACCTGGTGTAGGTTATACAGAAATCGTAAAACGTACTCGTCGTAGAAAAAAACAACCTAATGACGGAAATGCTCCAGAAGTAGAATTTTCGCCTCGCGATGATTTTAGAACAAAAGGTTTCCTCGAAATCATCGACAATCTTCACAGTGAAATCAAACGGCGTGCGAAAGTGTATATGGAAGTTTCAGAGAGATTTGCATTTCTCATCAACTTTTCTCTAAGTGATGGAGACCTCCACGAAGCTATAAATAACTTAGTTCGTTTTTATCCTAGAGATTTGGAAGAATTTTTCATTGAAATGAAACAATTCCAAAGTTACGTGAACTCCAGATACACCGATGCACAAAAAAATCATAGTCATTTGTATAAGATTCTAATGGAAGATCAATTAGCCGAAGTATTTCCTAACACAGAAATAGCTCTTCGAATTTTTTTAACATTAATGATCACAAATTGTTCTGCCGAACGATCCTTCTCGCAATTAAAAAGAATCAAAGCTGCTGAAAGAGCTACAACGCGACAAGAGCGACTCGAGATGTTAGGTGTACTTTGCATTGAGTCAGATTTATTGAACAAAATCGATATTGATGATATAATTGATGAATTTGCCGAAAACAAATGTAGAAAACGACATGTTTAAAATGTAGATAGTAATTTTATTGATATTATTACATTGTGACAATAAAATTTTTATGAAAGATATAAGTTTGTATTTTTTAATCGAAAAAAGAAGGGAACGGACGTAAAAAAAGGGCCCCCAAATTGATGGTTGCCTAGGGCCCCGTTGAGGGTTAATCCGGCCCTGAACAAGTTATTCGTTATTTTTAAGGTTCAAATTTTTTCTTTTATAGTGAATTTCTCCAGAAGTATGGTTTGAAGCCTTGTATTTATCTGAGGCGTTGAAAGTGACCTAAAATTAAATATTATGATAGCACACATGATTCTGCTCGAACCAGCTATTTTAAACATAAAAAAAAACCTTCTTTGTTTTCGTTTTGCCGAGTTACTGACGTAGAGTTTTTTAATAATTACAAAAATTATTTGAATGGTAGTATTTTTCGGAAATAGTAAACCGTTTGAATCCTTTTTCAATACAATACATGTTGTCAAATAGTAACAAATTAAGAATATCAAATAACTCCTACGTGCGTACGTCAGGCTAACTTTTTAGAATAATCAACTTGTATTTAAGGTCAATCAGTTGAGTTAGTTTTCTTTAATACTGACTACAAATTTCAAGAACATAGTTTTTGAAATACATAGAGAAAAAAGCGCGTAAAGGAAAAAGTAACCATGTTCGTGCTCATTATAATTTACGTCTTGCCTATGTCTAAACAATTGGAAATTTAATTAAAATGAATTAAATGGCTTCTTGAAGACTAGCCACCCAGTTTTAGTGGTGATTTCTGATCATTAGCTTTTGCTTTGTGCCTGAAAAGTGCCACACCTCATCGTTTTTAGGATGTAATCTAGAATTCGAAATCGAAATTTGGAAGTCATAATTAGAATTCGTGTTTATCTTATAAGGATAATACTTTGGAGGTCTGTAGTAAGTTAAAAACTTTGATAAAAATTTGGAATTTTTGATGATGTCACACAGATGGACCCCCCGATACATCACAGAAAAAAGTTAAATGTACTCAATAATGAAGTTGAAGAATCCTCACTTAAATTAGGAATTTTATCACTTAAATTGGGAACAATAATTTTTTGTTTCAATTAAGTAAATAAGACATTGACCAACGTTATGGCTCCGTAGGAATTAAAAATGTCTTGGTCGCGCAATTTGTCAATGGAAGAAAGTATTTAGATCTATTCAGCTGTGATACAACTGTGCAATGTACAAAGTTTTTTTGTGATTAATGTTAGTAGTGTTTAGGTATCGTGTAAATTTTGTTTCATACTGTGAACTGCGTGGAAAATGGTTTAAGTGTCCATAGTGTGAATCCTTGGGATATATCTATTAAGAATTTAAAAGTGTAAATAGTATTAATGGTGCAAATTTATTATGATAATCGTTATCTGAACGGTGAGTTGAACGCATGTGTTTTTGTATGCTCCTCCAAAATCGCTTAATTTCGTATTTTTAACGTTTGTTCTTGCGAGTTTTTCGCATTTGTTGATTGTAGGGTGCATTTTTGCACTCGTTCATGTGTTGAATGAGAGCCGCATAAATGCAATAACTCTGCAAAGAAGAGAACATTCCCAAGTCATCGACATTAACCTAAAAGTTCGACGCTTAGCAGTGCGAACAGTTGGGAGAGGATTAGATGCGTCCAGGGTTCGCCAACGCCCGTGTTAAATTTTGGTCAAAAAAGAGCGATACCAACGTAGATCTTTGGAACCATTTGGAACTAAGGATTTGAATTTTGTTTTAACGTAGCTAATAGAAACCCGAGAAATTCCCGCCATGAAAATCCCCTTCATAACCTAATTTAGAAGGATTATAATTTAATAGTGACAATGATAACCAACAAACAATGAGAAATGTCAAAACCAGTCAAAACATTGCCAAGACATGTTGAAATAAAAAAAACACACTACAAATGACTAAATATTAGATTTTTACTCGTTGATAGCGCAAGGTCTTGGCATTTTTCGTAATTTTCTTTGTCAGAACCGAAAATTTATCACTCACGACAACTTCAACAATGCTCGAAAATTGTTCAAAATCATTCAAAATGTTTTATTTACGCTTGTCGCTGTATATGTGTTTGTATCAGTTTGTATGTGTTGATTATCATCGATAATGTTTGCTTGTGTTGTTTGTTTGGTATCGATTGTAGCGCTCCCAACGTCGACCCTTTGCAAACAACATTGGAATTCGACAAAAATCCCTGTCTGCGTTGATGAGTCCTGGATGCGTCTAAGCGCGGGATTTCCTCTGTGTTGACGTTGACTTTTCTAGTAGAATTCACTCGGATTTTTCAACTGGTGGTGGCGTCATGGCCTTACAAGAAGCTTCTGGCAAAGATTTCAAAATCTGCCCAGCATGTAAATTACCCAGAAAGCGAAACGCAGTCAATTTTTGGGTCATATTTGCTGCATGCTCTTTGACATGCATGGCGCAAAGTTGGCAGCAATTGCAGGTGCAAAAAGTCGGCAGTTTGTCGACAAGCGTTGTTACAACGAAACAGCTACAAATATAATGCAAGCTAGCTCAATGTCATGCCTTTACTGCCCATGGGTAAAATATTAATTTTAACGTCATATTGTCGCAATTATATGCTCCAGAAGTAAATATAATAATGTAATGTATAATAATAATAATTTAATATATAATACAATGAACTTGAAAAATTAAATGGCGCAAATTTATACTCAAGTTGTGTCTAACATAACGTAGAAGATTAGCAATAGGCACAACCGACAATCATTCCATATTGCGTCGGACAAAAACACGAGGACGGAAATCTAACCTACCACAAACCCATTAGCCAATTCTGATGTGGCGTCAGATTTTTAAATATGTCGCGCTTAAATTTGAATATTTCGCGCCTTAAGAGTATTTACTGCGCGAGCCACCAGATGGAAGTCTACTTTTTTTTCTTATTTCACAAGTTTAGCACTGATACATTAAGTATGACGCATAATGATTCGTATCGGTGAGAACCAGCGCGAACACAAAGCCGTTTCACAATGTTTTTTGAAATCGGGTGGAATTTTCTCAATTTCACCGATTTTGTTGAAATAAAATAAAATTATTTAACGGCTGACAATAAAACACCGGAAGAGTAAGAGACAGAGAGATACGAAACTATATGTTTTTTGTCTCTATGTGTCTCTACTCGTTCGAGTTTTATTCTCAGCCGTACAATCGTATATTTTATCTATAAAAATCAACAACGTAATCAAAGTATAACTTTCAATAATCGTTGCATATTTGAAAAAAAAAGCCTTACTCAGTGAGCTCACAGTGAGCTCGATATAGGGAGAAAATAGCAAGCTCACAGTGAGACCTCTTGTTCACTGGGAAACGATTTAGAACGTTCTAGAAATGTTCTTAAGAAAATGTACAATTCGTTAAGTAAGGTAATCAAAAAGTTATGTAAAACGTTTTTAAAACTTCGAGAAACGTTCTATAAACGTTTCATAAATACGTTCCATGAACGCATGAAATCGTTCAAATAAGGTTTTCATTAACATTCTATAAATGTTCTCAAACGTTTGTGAAATGATTTTACGAATGTTTAGAGGCGGACATTTCAGGGTTTTATAAACGTTTAAAAGGTTCCTGAGTCGTTTGTAGAACCTTTCTAAAAACGTTTTTTAAGATGACTCGCAACCTACTGTAGTGCAAGAAAGACGCCTAGAATGGGATTCAATTGAAAGAAAGAAGGACGAAAAGAGAAGGTCTTGCGAGTCGTCTTAAACGTTTATAGAACCTTCTGTGACTAATGGGGAACGTGGCCAGATCTTAATATTTGCACCTTGCACTCAAATCAACGCGCCATACTTATAAACAATGACAAAAATAAAAAAAAATGCAACGACCACAAAAAATGTATGCATATTATTAGTAATTTTTACGTGTTCCGAATAGCATTGCCGTGCAGTCAACGCACAAAAATCACAGCTGACTGCAGCTGACTGTAGTTATTACGTAAGAAGGGGATGCCTCTCCCCCACATCTTTTCTTCTTCAATTCTTCTTTAGAATTGAATATGTTGTGTTGGCGAACTGCAACAAATTAGAATATAATTAAAGCTGAATCACTAATCGTAACCATGCTGCAGAAAAACTTCAGGAAAAAGCTAATTTATGTTAAAGAAACAAACATTTTTGTTTGCGTTAGAAAATCACTGAAGACGTGTAAAAAAAAGAGAAATAAAAAAACATGTTACTGTTATTGTCATATTTTCTATGTTTTTATTGCATTCCGATACTTTTACGAAAGTTTCCATTGATAAATCCCAAAAGAACCCATTAAAACGCATAACCACTGGCTTTGCGCATTGACACTGCTTGATGAGTAGTAATTTTCTCATTTTTGGAGGCCATTCGAGCCAAGCAGTTTCGTAACTGAAAAAATTGTAAGAATAATTATTGAAGCCAATGGAAACAAGATTTTCTGGCGAACTAAAATTTACCTTATATTAGAACACAATTATAATACTTCGGTTCGAAAATCTCATTTGAAAACATGATTTTAGTTCCCAAATCGTATTCATAAAACCCCTTTACTGCTAGTTTCATACGAGAAAAAAATGGAAAGAGAGCGGGCTTAAAAATAGAGCTATTCCTTTTTCAAGTTTTCGAAATCACAACAATACGCATACACTGGATGATTGCCAATCAGCGTGCATGCGCATTGACTCGGTTTCGGGAACATGTACGCTCAGTGTACTGCAGTACACTGCTCGATCTCAATGAGGACGAAAAAAAGTATATATTAGTTGTATAATATTATTTCGTAACAAATATTACTCGGAAGCTTTGATGTAAAATAAGTCTAATGATGGTAAAAAAAAATTCCACTACGCCGTACCAAGCGTATTTTATTTCTTCACTGCACTGAGTTACTGATTCTCCAACAAAACACATTGTGAATGTCAACATGCAAACAATAATCATCACCCCAGCAAAGTCTGTAGCCTTTGTTATATTATGCTTTTTAAAATTCACCTGCGGAATAGGTAAACAACAATGCTATTAGTTTACTGAACCAAGTGGAAAAATATTTGCAATTCATTGGAATTATTTTTGTTTTTTTTTTTCTTTAAAACTCAGGGCAAAGATAAAACTTCCTACCTAATAAGTCTGTCTCAGGAAGACTGGAGACAAGAGGGGGAACGTCTTATGTTGGCCTATGTAAAATGATGACGTCGATTTTGTCGGCGGGGAAGGTACCCGATCAAAACAAATGTCCGATAATGTCCGATTTGTGTACGAAAGTTATCCGTCAGATGTTCTTCCTCGGATATTTGGGAATCCGATATCTTGAATACTTATGAAAGATATACAGTCCGAGATATTCCCTAATCACACTAAAATCATCGAAATTTCTATATTTCGATGTACTTAATAAATATCTAACTGATGTATAACAGATATCGGCTCGCATAGATTTTCGCATATGTATGGCTTGTCAACAAATGTCAACAAAAAATTGTCAAAGTATAAAATCGAGGTCGGGCGTTCAATAATTTCATAATTTGGTAAGTATGAAAAAACAATGTCAATAAATATTATTGAGCAGTAGTACATGCGTTTGAAAATTTTTTTTTAATTTTTGTACATAATTGTAACGTCTTTGCATTTTTATTATTTCAACAACTTCAAAGATTTGGAAAATGTCGTGCGTCAACTTCGTACGCATAAGAAAATTTGAGACTTGGGAAGGAAAACTAAATGAGGTAGATGTGAGTAAAATTAATTTAATTTTTCTACTGCGAACCCTCTTTTGTTCTAAAATGAATGCATGAAATAAATAAAAATATTCTGCCTCATCACCAATTGTTTTTTATCTAACCTCGAACCTGGAAGCCAATTCAATATAAAGTCCTGTCTATCAAAAATATATTGTTAAAGTTATAAAATACGACTTTCTCGGTGAAATGATTCTTGGATGTGTGTAAAAACATACAATAAAGGATTATTTGACCGGGAAGGTCATATTTTATTGCATCGAAAATCATTACATCAGTGGCGAAAAATAAAAATATAGTTGTATTAAAGATATACTACGGATATTTTTCGTATTTACTACGGATATACTAAATACATCTGATGGATGTATGTTAGACAATTCTTTACGGTACAATCGCCGCCATTTTGTCCGGAAGCGTTACATTCATATGTACAAAAAATATCCGTCGGACATTTTGTTCGGATATCCGCGTACAGATTTCGTACATCTTCCGGATATCTTTCGGACATTTCTTTTTCGATCGGGTAGCCTCATTCTATTCACTCGAAGTAGGGTGCTCGTAGAGTTTGTGCGCATATCTACACATACTTACATTACACATACAAGGGAGAAACGATGAACGCCAGAAAAGCTTTCTCACAGCTCCGTCAAGCTAGTTATCCCACTCTTGAAAATCATGTTAATTTTTATATCAGAATTATGAGCTAGTTGTGGGCTATTTTTGGACAGTAATTAAAATTTTTGAACGTTTTTCGTTTTTTCGGAAATCGAATTTCTTTGAGGGATAACTAGCTGGACGCCAAGCTAGTTTTCAACTTTGGAAAACGTTGTTTTATCATCAATCTCTTTTGCTCATTTTTTAATCTATTTATGGGCTCTATGAAAAACATAATTTATATTCTCTAAAGCTATTTAATAATGAAATGAAAGGTTTTCGTGATATAACTCGTCATGAATTTTAAATCGCCGGCTGCACGCATGCGCACTCAAGTGCTGAACCAGTTACGCAGTAACGTAAGACTACACTAAATAAGACGTAGAAGTCAGTAGAAGCTTACTGAGTGTAACTGAGGGATCGAATTTAAAATTATATGAACTGCGAACTATTTGTTTTTTTTTTTTAAATATGTGATATTGTGCAATATATATTGTGTAATATGCTAATTTCTGCATTGAGTTCTGCGCGCGTATATGTACGTGTAAGAGACTTTCATTGGGTTGTCACTTTAATATGCATACTGTTATATTCATTATTATAAATCAGTATAATGTATTTAATGCTTATATGTATTTCTGATGTATATTAAGTATTAAAATCTTTATAAATTATAAGCTTCGTTGTAGGTTGTCTTCACTGGTCTTTTTTTTTAACATCAAAATTTATTTATTTATATATTTGTGTAAACAACATGTATATTCAAGTTAGATTATTATTTACATTTAGATTTAGAAGTATTTTTCTTATATAATTTTGTAGAATATTTATATTGCATACAATATAAAACGTATATTACCGTGAAATAAATTATATTTACGTTAATTTATGGCAAAAAATTTATGTACAACAATGCATGAATAAATTTTGATGAGTATAAATGAATTTGGAGCCATTCCTATTTCCATTCATTCATTTGTATACATATATTTTTACAACGTTGTGTTTCATATCATATATATTTTTAAATTCAACAATTTATTCAAGAAGTTTTTTGAACCCAGTAGAAAATAAATTATTTTTTTATTTCTATGAAGTAAACATATTGTTTATTTACATACTTCTTTTATCCATATTTTTGCAAACAACTAGATATATTTATAATACATAAATTATGCTCACATTAATGTAAAATATTTCTCCTGTTCAAATTTATATACGATAGTTAATATTTAAGGTTCAAATAAATACAATAAGTATAAACATTTACATAAACATACATTTTACACGGCATCAATGCAAATGTTAATTGAAAAGTTATATTGGTGTTCATCCTTAAATAATATTCACGTTCATTTTAAGCAAACAATTATTTTGTAATAATTGAAGTATATGTTCATCAGTTAAATGTATTTATAAATATAATTTTTATTGTCTTCCATAGAATATGTATAATTCTTTATCTGAACGTCATAAATACATTAAATGCTCATATATTTTTCTTTACTAGTAAATTTTTGTCAAATAAAAATTTATATTACATTACTTACATTCAAACAGACTAAATATTTCTTCCTTAGAAATTCATATTCATTAGTATTAAATGTATGTTTACAACCAATAAATAATATTTTGGTTCAATAGAAAGAAATTATTTTATGTTTAATAATGGACACAATAATTTATTGCATAAAAAATTATATTTCTTGTTGTATATACAATTACGCTATTATTCTATTTCTTAACCAATATCTGTCTTTATTTACTTATTTTAATTACAAAATATATTGATATTTCACTACTCACATTTGAATGCATACGAAGTCCTTCTCCCATCCTATCTATATCGATATGATGTAAAGTGCATGTTTTACCTTTATTAAATATAAATAATCTTAACGTTCATTAAAAAAAGACAATTTTTATATAAAAATTCTTTTAGGCATGTATAATGTATTTATGGAAAACAACTTTTAATTTTCCTCTAAAAAATTCATATCTGCATATGTATGTATTTCTTTGAAATTATTTATTGATAGTATGTAATTATTATTTTCATTGTTTATAAATGATTAAAGTCTGAATAATTTTATATAATATTGTATTTCCATGTTTGAAAAATAATATTTAAAATCATTTTAAGAAAATAATTTATTGTTGGATTCCGGTTAGGATTGAATACACTAAATGTGCTCAAAAATCCACCACAAAGTTTATAAATTCACAGTTATCGTTTATACACGTTCAAGATTCGCGACAAGTGTTTTCGCGACGCGACTGATTACTGACTTTGAGAAAGTCTCGGTAAAAACGTTCTGATTTCTGTCTATGCCGGTTTCTACAATCAATGCCGGTTTCTATTATGGCCGAAAACGCAGGGGCGCGAGTTTTTATATCTTCTTGAGTATACTGATGAGGTCACTGGAGAAACGTCGAAAAGGTTTCCAGAGCGATTGAGTCACATTCGACGAGTTTCTACTAGAGATGTAAGGTCGTAATATTACCCTATAATAATACGGTAAATAACCGTAATATTACGGTAATTACGAAAATGTTGGTCACGTAATTTTTGGCGTAGTATATATTTACATGCATATTAATGCATATGTGCATTAATTTCAGTGTGACGCCTGTGCAAGAACACTTTATGTTCTTGCACCTGTGTTTTGGTTTCATAACGAAATATTGTTTCTTCTCTGTTGTCAAGAAGAGCGAATAGCTTTAGATGCTGCTGATTTTGAGTTGATGGGAAATGATATTGAGTATTGAGCAACATGAAGCAATAGTTCACGAATGAAGAATATTTGGAAGAAGAGTTATTATAAATAGGGCAATGTTTTCATTAATATCATTTGAAGTATTGTAAATGCTAGAAACGAAATTTGTAATATTATTATGATATTGATAATAGGAAATTCTAGAGTGGTCGTACATCGGCAAGCTTGATTCGCTCCAAAGAAAATAATGTATTTTCCTCGATTTTTTAATTATTCGTATAATAAAAATGATTCCATAGCACCGATACATTACTGACTGGTATGCGCGAGTAATTATAAGTATACATCAAAAACTGACCTTTTTCAAAATTACCGTAATTTACCGTAATAAAACCGTAAATTACGCGTTACTAACCCTAAAAATATATTACAGGTAATTTTACATCTCTAGTTTCTACGCGTTAAGCGCGATGAATACAATAGTCCATAGAAAAACACGATCACCGAAAACAAGATGATTCAGAGTTACATAAGAGTGTTCGAAATAAAGTAGTCGAAAACGCTATGAATCGTCGCTATTCGAGGACGTTCTAGATAACTTGGAATAAAATAATATCGCGTTAAATTATATGCGATATGTTCAAATAATGAAATAAAAGTACGAATATTGATTACAAATATCGATTATAAATGTAGATTACGATTACGATTACGACATTAATTATAATATTGATGATATATTGATTGTAATTGATTATAATATGCGATTATGATTACGATTATAACATTGATTATAATATTGATTATATATTGATTATAATTGATTATAATATGCAGAGCATCCAACATTATGTAAGGCGTGTAGGCTTTTTTTAACGTTTCTGAAACACGCATTTTTTGAATATTAAATCGTTTTCCCTTGTGATTCAATTTTCGTGCAATCTCTTCAAAACCCGTTGTCAAATGGCGGAATTCTTTAAAAATTTTTTATTTTTTACGTAACGATTTTTCAGCATTCTTCTAAAGCATAGACGATATATTATTGTTCAATAGAAAAATCGCTTTATAAAAAAAGAATATTTCACAAGAGATTTTAACACATATTCATCAACTTTGAAATAACAGGGGTGTTGGCAATAATTTTCCACAGTATTTAAACGATGAACCATATCTCGCCATTGTTGTTTTCTGGTTATTTTCACTTTCGTCTTTGGCTTGTGACTTCATGACGCATCCAGCGACCTAACCTAACCTAACCTAACCACTTAAGTGCGCATGCGTGCCGCTGACGATTTAAAATTCATGAAGAGTTATATTACGAAAACCTTTTTTTTTCATTATTAGATAGCTTTTAAGAATATAAATTATGTTTTTCATAGAGCCCATAAATAGATCAAAAATATGAGCAAAAAAGATTGATGATAAAACAACGTTTTCCAAAGTGGAAAACTAGCTCGGCGTCAAGCTAGTTATCCCTCAAAGAAATTCGATTTTTGAAAAAACGAAAAGCATTCAAAAATTTTAATTACTGTCCAAAAATAGCCCATAATCAGCCCATAATTCTGATATGAAAATTACCATGATTTTCAAGAGTAGGATAACTAGCTTGACGGAACTCTTTCTCACGCGAGAAGCGAACTGCTCGAAATGCGCAGAACGCCAAAAATTGTTCTTGTGCGCACCTTACTTCTACGGATTGCCCACTTTGCTGATAGATTTGGTTTCACTCAATTTGTCAAGTTCCCTTTTTTGATTTCAGTATTCTTTTTCTATTCTTTTGATCAACGCAAGTCAGAAGAATGAGAGTAAAGAAACTCAAGATTTCGTACTATGAAAAACAATTTGGCCAGTATTTGGCCAGAATTGGCGGTCAACTTTTTGAAGTTTAGCTACAATTAAATGGAAACTTGAAAAACTAATACTTATGATAAATTAAAAGGACTAGGCTATTCCAAGCTGCATGAATCGCCTTGCGAACACAGGGCGTTGAAACATAGACTTACTACAATTTTTTATGTTTTGGAATGCGCATATTCAGTAGAAATTTATCAGACGACTCACAGAGTATACAGTCGCCGCCATTAGTGAAGTACAGAACAGCAATGCGAAAGGTATCAATGGCGATAAAAATTTGAAAGCAAACTGCATGCTTCTGTAAACGATATTTCCAAAAATTTATAGTCCTGCAAGATTAAAAAGTTATGAATTTTAAAATATTGTTTCATCAAATCTACCTTAGACTTTCTGCATGATCTTTAACACATTCGGAGACGTCTGATTTGATACATCGCATGTTACGCAAACGATTTCTGTCCATACTCTTGTGACCGATAGTCATGATTCGCTGTCTGTTGGAATCAAAAATGAAATTAGTTATCAGTACTTGATTTTCACTCATTTTGTAGAAAAGAATATAGATTGTTTGAAAGATGAAAGGTACGATGTCGATATACAAAGATTTCTCTTTTTTTTCTAGTCAATTTTTTTCAATCATAACTGTGGTATCTCAAAAAGACTAGTTAACTTCACTATGACATTAGGGTCATTTTACTTTATTTTTTGTTATATTTGATCAGTATGTTAAAGTCGAGTTAACTGGTTATTCTGCGAAACCACATATATGCATATACTCCAATCTGTATCTTATTCTTATGGATTACCAAAATGACATTTGTAATAGACAACATAATCGCCAACTTACCTTGTGATCCGCCATTTTCTACAAAAGTGAGCTGGCGATAAGAAAATGAAATCACAAGCTACTTCTAGATCAATCACAGCTAATGCGATGCCGATAGCATTTTATATGAAGATCACGAAGAAATGATCCGCAATAATGTCATTTAAGTCGGTAGTTATATTATATCTTCTTCTTCGAGGATCATCGAGTGAATTTACATAGTCCAAAAAGACTGGAATCAACATGTACACTAGAAACGTAGCGTACATGCAATTCAAGAGACCTAGAAAATAAGATGAATGGAATTACTTCATTAGCGAATATGTTCGATTTAATATTATTCGTCACTTAGTGTAGAATATGAAGTAGAGAAATTCAAAGAATTTCGTGAAACATTGAAAATTTCCTTATACGTCATTCTCTTATACATCCGTTCTCTTATGCGGCGAATGATCGTTCCGCTATAATGCAGGATAGCTTTCTCCTACCACTTGAGAGTCTTGAGACAATGTTTCAATCACTTTCAAGGCCAGCCGAGAGTACGGGGCGGTAAAGAGTTGTAGGTACTTTCGTATCACAAAACCAGGGTGTTGATGAATCACTCACAAGAATCGCGATAACGAGAATAGATTTATTATCAGCAAAAGTAACTACTATTTGAATTTACAGTTTTTACAGTTAAGTTCCCAATATCGAGACGTGTTCGTTCGAGGCGTGACGCGAGACAGTGCCAGTTCCCGACAATCGATATACCGAATGAAAAATCAACGTGTTCAGTGGGAGACGAACAGGCCGCTGATTGGTCTAGTAACATGCCTTGCCATTGGTCGAGCTAGTTACTCCGTTAATCCTGTTGTGGCAATACTGGCAGGGGCGCCACATCACTCCCCCCCCCCCCGAGTGACTTGGGTGTGTGTGTCGCTGGTGGTGTCGCCAGTGCTGACACCCAGGTTACGATATGCCGGCTGGAATTACTTGTCAGCCTGTGTCTGCCATATTGGATGTTCGTGTTTGTTGGCTCTCGGGCTGATGTCAACAAGTAAATGAAATGTATTGATCGTTGTCCATTTCTGCAACAAAATAATGTGGAAAAAGAATGTTTGGGGAATGGGGCCCGCTGCGTTACGTGGTCGCGGTTGCGAACGTGACGTGCCTGGAATGCCTGGTGTTTTCTCCCTGGTATCTCCTCAGGATTGACGGTTTTTTCTAGTGTATTATTGTTGGTGTTGGACTTGGTGCGGGTTGTCCACTCGCCTTTTTCCCGTACGCCTGTTGTGTCGGAATTCTCTTCTCCTTTCCAGGTTGTAGGGGTGTTTCGGGAGCGGTGGAAATCCTAGTTTTGTTTGGTTGCATTTGGGCTGGAGAAGTTGACGTCGGTTTCTGAGTTGGTTGTGGAAGGTCAGGGTTAGCCTCGAAAAATGCCGGTTTCAACCTCTCGACTTCAATGTTCGTTGCCTTCCCTCGTATATTGATTGTGAAAACTCTGTCTGAGAGTCGGTTGAGGACTTCGAAGGGACCGTCGTATGGATTTTCCAACGGTTTCTTTACTCGGTCCACGCTGAGGAAAACGTGTGAGCACGAAAAAATATCCTTGTGAATAAAAACCTTCTTTTTCGTGTGGTGTGCTGCCGGTGTGGGGCGGACTCTTCGCATATGTTGACGGAATTTTTCTACGAACATCCTGGGATGTTGAGGTTGGGTTTCCTCGATGAAAAATTCTCCAGGGAAGCGTATGGTGGTATATACTCCTTGATGCTGGTGCGCAATCCCAGGAGAACTGTTGTTAGTACGTCGACCCAGTCGCTCACGTTGTGACACCATATTGCAGCTTTCATTGAACGATGCCAACGTTCTATCATTCCATTTGACGCTGGGTGGTAGGAGGTTGTCCTGATTTTCTGTGAGCCAATGAGGTGCGCGAGTGCTTGGAATAGGATTGCTTCAAATTGAGGGCCTTGGTCAGTTGTTATGACAGTTGGGGCCCCAAATCTTGAGATCCAGTGATTAAAAAATGTGTTTGCAATTGAAAATGCCGTGATTTCTTTTATAGGCACCGCTTCTGGCCACCTGGTGTACCGGTCGATCATCGTTAAAATGTATGTAAAACCCTGAGAATTCATGAGTGGCCCCACCAGATCCAGGTGTACGTGGGAGAAACGCGTGTCTGGGACTGGAATCTGCTGGGGAGAAAGTTTTGTGTATCGGCCTATTTTGCTGCACTGACAGGGGAGGCATTCACGAGCCCAACGTGTGATATCCCTTGCCATTCCTGGCCAAACGAATCTCCTGGTAATCATTTTCTTGGTGGCCCTGCCACTAGGGTGTGACAGACCATGGGTGACGTCGAAAACTTTTCTCCTTAGTGACTTTGGCACGTAGGGTCGAATTTCTTCTCCTGAAACGTCGCAGTGGAGGTATTGGTCTGTGTTGCCAATCTTGAGTTTTCGCATTTCGAGTGATGTGTCCGAAAGTCTTGGAGTTCGGCGTCGTCCAGTTGGGCTCGGGCGATGTCCTCGTCGCTGAAGATGATTGGCATGTCAATGCCGGAAATCCTGGAAAGGGTGTCAGCTGTTACGTTGTCCTTTCCGGCGATGTAGATAATTTCCATAGAGAATTGGCTGATAAAATCCAATTGGCGAAGCTGCCTTGGGGAATCTTTTTCGGGTTTCTGCTTGAATATGAAAATTGAAGGTTTATGATCCGTTTTTATTTGCAGCTTTTGACCTTCAACCATGTGTCTGAAAAACCTTATACCGCTATAGATGGTCAGAAGTTCCCGGTCGTATGTGCCGTAGTTCTTCTGGGCATCGTTGAACTTCCCGGAGTAAAAACCCAGTGGTTCCCATGTCTCGCCGTTCCACTGTTCCAGCACAGCTCCCATTGCATCGCTCTGGAGTGATAGTGAAGCGTTTTCCCGGGGATGGTGTAGCAAGGTCGCGTTGGAAAGTTGACGTTTGCATTCCTCGAAGGCTCCCTCCGTCCTCGTGGTCCACTGGATTGGGCGTTTGTCCTTTTTCTTTGCTCCGGCGAGGTGCTCGTACAGGGGTGCTTGAATTTCTTTTTTGTAGGTTAGGATGGCCTCAACTCGTTCAGGCAATGGCTTGGTTCCTTGGTCGTTGATCAGGTATCCTAGATACCTGACTTCTGGTTTTCCAAGCACACATTTGGCGGTATTTATGGACAGACCGTACTCCTGGAGTCGTTCGAATATGGTCCTCAGATGACGTTCGTGTTCCTCCGGAGACGTTGAGGCAATGAAAATGTCGATGTAAACAAAACAGAAATCGAGGCCTCGTAGAGCTGCGTCGATGAATCTTTGAAATGTCTGGGCGGCGTTGCAGAGGCCAAAGGGCATCACTTTGAACTCAAAAAGTCCGAACGGCGTGATAACGGCTGTTTTGTGGACGTCCTCGGGTGCTACAGGGATCTGGTAATACGCCCGGGTGAGGTCGAGCGTGGAAAAAATCTTCTTACCCTGTAAGTGGTGAGAAAAATCCTGTAAATGAGCGATCGGATACTTATCAGGGATTGTACGGGCGTTCAAATTCCGATAATCCCCACAGGGTCTCCATTGTCCATTCTCCTTCGGCACCATGTGGAGAGGGCTGGCCCACGGGCTGCTGGAGCGCTGGCAGATGCCCTGAGCGAGCATGTAGTTGAACTCGGCCCTGGCATCCTTCAGTTTCTCGGGAGTCAGACGTCGAGCTCTATGTGCCACTGGTGGTCCTTCGGTCCGGATGTGGTGGAACACATCCTTGGTGCGGACATCCTGGTTGCTCGGGGGTATGGTGATGTTGACGAATTGTTTTAGCAAGTTCTAGTACTCACAGTCACCTGAGATCGTGGAGATTCCTGGAGTAGGCCTTCTCGTGCTGTGTGCGGGGGTAGAGAAATTAGTGACCCTGTCAATAATTTTCTTGCCGCTTATGTCGACGAGCAGGGAGTATCGTGGCAAAAAGTCTGCTCCTAAGATCGGCTGTGCCACGTCGGTAACAGTGAATGCCCAGGCCAGATGCCGGCGAAATCCTAGGTCAAGGGTGAGAAGATTCTCCCCGTAGGTCCTGATCCGGGAGTTGTTGGCTGCGAATAGAGTGAAGTCGGCTGGTGGCAGATTGGCCCTACCGAGGGCCTGAGGGAGGACGGAAATGTCTGCCCCCATGTCGACGAGGAAACGGAGTCCGGATTTTTTGTCAAGGACAATAAGTTGGCTTTTTCCGGAATCCTCGTCACCGACCGACTGATCGCGGGACGAGGAACCTAGTTTTCCGGCTTCTTGTCAGAATTGACCTACGAACAAGGAGGCCTGCAATTCCTGGCTTTCTCTCGGAAACGGTTGTGGTAGTAGCAGAAGGCGCTGTCACGTTCCCTCGACTTATCCCGGGACTTTGAACGCCTGCGGCCCTGGGACCTGGAAAAAGAGTTCCGGGAGAAAAGTTGCTCTATCCTTGTCTCCAGTCTCGAAAGCCTGTTTAAGAGGGGGTCCCCTGACGCTTGACCTCCCTGGATTGGGTGTCGGTGACTGTCGACGACGGCCAACTCGTAGGGGTTCTGCCACGCCGCCATCTTGTCGGCCATGGAAGCAAGCTTGTCGACGTCAGTCTCCGTGGAAATGCTAAGTACCCCCCGGATGGATTCGGGAAGTTGTTCGAGAAGAAGGGTCCTCAGGATGGTGTCGCTGATCTGTTCGCCTCCCGTGTTCCGTAGTTCTTGGAAGAAATGCGACGGCTTCCTTCCCCCGATGTTTTGCCCCTGGAAAATTCTGCGCATGCGGGTATCCTCAGCAAGAGCCTGAATTATGCGGGACTTGATGACCAGATGCTTATTCTCCGTCGGGGGTCTCTTCACCAGGGTGATGATATGGGGGTATATCTCGGGCTCGGCGAATTGCACCTCGTAGCGAAACTTGGTATCATTGGTCGTGATCCCGTGTGTTGCAAAAATGGCCTCTACCTGCTCGAACCAGAATTCAGAGTCGGCCCGATAAAATGAGAGAAATTTTGAGATGCGCGTCGCTTGGACGAATAGCTGATTCGCGTCGGAAAATTCCTCTTTGCTACTACTCGTCATAGTGGCGGTTATGAGAAAATATGTTTGGCTCGCGTGTACAGTACCTTGCAGAAAAGAAAAGAAAATCTTTCCCGAAATACCCCTTTTTTCCAGTACAGTAGTTCGTCCCTCGTCAGTATTCCTCTTGATTTCCCTTGTAGGGGCACCCCGGAATGGATGTTTCTGGATTTCCTAGGTAAGAGATTGGGTCCTAAGGGACCTTCGGAGATTGCGGTTGACGAGGCTCCGGGAAAAATGGACACGTGCTGGATGTCAGCGGTGCGTGGGAAAGATCGGTCCTCGATGCGGCGCGTGCTTGTTGCAGTAGGAGAAAATCTGCTCTTGGAGGCAGAAGGCGCGGTTCGTTCTCGGGGTCACCAGTTGTAGGTACTTTCGTATCACAAAACCAGGGTGTTGATGAATCACTCACAAGAATCGCGATAACGAGAATAGATTTATTATCAGCAAAAGTAACTACTATTTGAATTTACAGTTTTTACAGTTAAGTTCCCGACATAGCGACGTGTTCGTTCGAGGCGTGACGCGAGACAGTGTCAGTTCCTGACAATCGATATACCGAATGAAAAATCAACGTGTTCGGTGGGAGACGAACAGGCCGCTGATTGGTCTAGTAACATGCCTTGCCATTGGTCGAGCTAGTAACTCCGCTAATCCTGTTGTGGCAATACTGGCAGGGGCGCCACAGAGTGCTTGTTGGCGCGCTGTGTACCACTTGCATGGCCAATCGAAAGTGGTGAGCGGTAAGGAGTGATGTGCTCCCTTTCTTTCGGCCGTATAAGAGAATGGCTCGAGAATGCACGCGAACATATAAGGGAGATTCCTGTGTATATTTAACGGTGAGCAGAATTTCCGTTGTGAACATTTGTCTTCATAACTTTTTAAGTTATATATTTTTTTATGTCACTTGCCTCTAAACCCTGAAATGCGTCTCCTGGCTGATTCAATCGATCCTCGGAGAACATTTTTTTCTATTTCATTTTTTATTCCGAATTCCCAATCACGTTCTAGTCTTTTATGGAATCTTTTGCTCTGTGTCAACCACGAAACAGAAAAAAATAATCATTTGAAAGAGCTAATGAAGTTTATTTTAAAAACTAATGTGGTGATCGAAGGAAACAAGTTAATGATAAAAAAACTACTATAATAACACGATTGTTGTTCCAAAACAATTCAATTTTTTAACAGCACTAATTTATCCTCGATGAAGAACGAGTTTTATTTATTTAAATAAAAAAAAAATTAATTGCTAGAAGAACTTACAGTATGTCTGTTTATTATTAAACTGCCTCGAACGATGTAAAGGAAAAGATGGGCAAGTAAATTTATACTTGCTTTCATCACGATTTTATTGTCTGTCACATGATCATAAACGTGCATCAACTGCGCGTCCAGCAAAATAGGTCATGGGAATTCATAAATCGTATCAAGAACAAATGGAAAAATACTTTATCATTCGCAATATACAGTTTCTGGAGTAATTTGTGAATGCATCACGTAATTTATTTTTTAAAACTTCTAACAAGTACATTTCTTGAATTTAGATCAGATGCAACGTAACACTGACGTCAGATCTGACTACAGACGTTACATAGATCCTAAATTTGCGATTGGGATAATTTTATTTTCAGTAGAGTCGGATAATCCGACTAGTATTCCAGTTTTTTATTAGTTTCAAAAAACATTAGTTCACATATGGTTCCCATAAAAAACGGGTATTCTAACCTAACACAGAGTTAGCCAAAACTCACTCGATTTCACGTATTAAATTCATATGATTATAAGGCAAAAAGTGTACGTGATGATGACTTACTTGAAATGTCAAAAATGGCAAGCTTTTTGCAAGATAAACTAAAGTCATTGCGCCTTTCTAATATGTTTTCAAAAATGGCTAGAGCCCGATCATAAGCAAGGATCTTTTATATCACTTATATAAAAGACTGTCAAAAAGATAATTGCTCGAATGCTCTTGCTCGCTGGTTCTTGAAGTTGTAATTTTTCGCAGTAGTCGAAACATTGTGATGTTTTATACTTCAGCATTTCATGAAGAAATATTGAATTTTTGAGTACATAAATACGATTATAGGTTACAGATTAAGAAAAAGATAAAGTGAAACCTTTAAGATTAACCTAAATTGCTGTCTGATATGGTAACTATAATATGGTAAAACACGTATTAACAAGATGAACATTCAAAAGTACACACAGTCACTCCGAAGCATGGAACTTCTTTGTTATAGCTGGTTATTTTTTAGATGTTTCATATGAAGCGCGAAAAAATTGGAGTACAAGTAACGCGCAATTTTAATTTTTTCAAAGGCAGCGTGAAAGCCACGAGAGCAAGTGAAAGGGACAAATCAATAATCGTGTTTTATGCACAGAAACGTTTGTTTCATTAAAAACTTAAAAGCTTACTATCATACATAATTTTTTACAACTGCGTAGTTCTCCTTTTAAAACAAAAAGGACCTTTATGCGAGTTGAAATAGCTGAAGAAGATATTACGCAAGCATTTATACTTTAAAAAATTTTTTCCCATCACACGAAGAGTTTTAATATTGATTGAAAAAAAAGTTCTAACCTGGAGAATAGAATCAAAAACGTTACTACGCTGTGCAGTCGGACAGCCAATAACTCAAGTCCAGTAATGACTGAAAATGACGTATGATTGCTGATTTTTTCTTTTTTTAATGCTGATTCATGTTCTATGTGTCATTTATGTCAGTCGCTGTATACTATGTAAGGAATCGAATAAAATTACCCAAAAAGTACTGACCTCAAAAAAGTATATTAATTGTGGATAGTACATTTCGCATTCTCGTTAGATTGTTCGTAAAACTTTTACTTGGCTTTCGTTGGTGATTAAGGCCATTCTAAATCTCATCTTATCTCTTACCCGATATTTAAGAATTGAATTATTTATTCTTTATGAAACACGAGAATATAACCGTCACTCGGATCGATGTTCAGTTTGTGGCAGGGGGGTGACGCTCAGTTTACTCCGGATTAAAAAAGTGTATTCATGTTTTTTGACCGACTTTAGCTACGCGAGTAGTTGGTTGACGACCTTAGTGAAAGTCACGTGATTCGCTCTTGATTGGACATTTGACCCACCTGACTTTTTCAATGGTACTTCATTGGACGTTCGAGTCACGTGACCTATACAATGCTACTGCCAGCGCTCCATGCGAGCAAACTGAGAAACTCCGACTGGTCACAAAACCGTAGTACACTTTTTTCCAAGGGTCACCCTTCTATTTGTTGCGTTGAAACGGAGCAGTGCGAAAATTTCTCTTAATAATTTAATGAATTTCACTCTGCGTTTTTAATAGATGATCAAATATCAGGAAAAAATTTTAAAGTTTGTGCATTTTTTTTCACCCAATAATAAATTTTATGCTCTGTGTGCTTCACAGATTTGCATCATGCGCCAGAACATTGGTTTAAAAATTACGGAAACATATGCATTAATATCTTATATTTTCATATAACCAAGTACAAAAATCGAAGTTATCTGGGTTCTGCAACGGACATTTCTTAAAAGTTTTTTCACTTTGCACAAAGACGCAGCAAGTCAGGTGCGGGAACATTTGGTTTTCTATGACCTAATTTACGATTAGTGTCGTGGATTTGAGATGAAATAAACACTAGGAATCGTGTGTACATACAATCAGGGCCGGAATAAGGTTTGTGGAGGCCCGGGGCTAGAGAATGGTGGTGACCCTTTTTTTAATATTGAAAGATAGAGGGTGGAATATAACACAACAGCTGAAGATGTGTTCGTAAAAAGGTTATCAATAATAAAATTTAAAAATTTTCTACAATGTCGCTTTCGATACTCAGAATCATCAGACCAGTAAGTCGTTCCTGTCCCATACTCATGCGTAATCTGTTTTTAATGATTTTCATTTTTGAAAACGATCTTTCTCCGCTGCAATTTGTCACCATCATGGACAAGTAAATGCGAAGTACTATCTCTGCATTGACAAAGGTTGAGTGTAAATCATTTTCCATGATAATGCGATAGAGAAATGTCTCCATTGATTCTTCGTCAAGCTGTTTAAACAACTCTGCCAATTTTTCAAGTTGAAGGAATTCGAGGGACAAAGATGATTGCAAATCTTCTGGGTAGAGTTTGATGAGATTTTTCGCTGCTGCATCCATCTCTTCAGGTGTTATTGTCAGAAACCTACTTAAAAAACCAAATCTTCCGCAAAGGACTTCATATGCTGCGATGCGTTGTGTCAGAGACACAATTGTAGAATCTACAACTGTGAGAAAGGCTTCAGTGCGAAATTTATCTCTTGGTGACAGCTGCACAGGGAGTGTTTTTCCATAGTCAAGTGGCTGCAGTCGAACATTCGGTTTCTTGATTCGTGAATTTGTATCATACTGCTCATTTTTTGACAATTTTTTTCCTTCATTCTCGTAAACTTCGAAAGAATTTTTTTTTATTCAACAAAAGATTTCAAAGACTTCAGCGATTGTACAGCAGTGCTGAGTACGACCTTAGGACTTCGCAAATATTTGCTTGTGGCATTGAATCTTTTAAGGATATCGTGCGAGATACATGTGTTAATTGCAGTTTCGAGACGACTCATGTATCGAAGAAGTCCGAGACCTTCACTTTTGACGATGGCTTTCTGCTTTTCGTCAACGCTAATTTCGGTCAAAGTTTCTTGAATTGGATGATAACCATAATAGAGTGCTTCGACTGCTTCATAACTACGTGACCAGCGAGGTTTACTCAAACCCTTCAAGGCGTAAACTCTATCGGTCGTTTTCGAAGTTTCTAGTTTCTCATTAAGCTTTTGGAGCCGAGCAGTGGATGCAGTGAAAAAAATGAAAAGCTGTTCTACAAACCCAAAAAAAATCAGCAGCAGCAGGGCATGCACTAACAGCTGTTTTTCCAACCAAATTCAAAGAGTGTGCACAGCATGGTACAAAAACAGGAATCCTATGTCCTAATGTCCTAATCCCCGCTCCACTACACTCCTGCTTGCAGCGATTTGTTCCTATCACTGTCTACTCGCCACTCACTTCAACGTCGAATGCTAGTTTTATGACCCAAGGTACATAGAAAATTAATTTCAACAGAAATTTTTATCACTGCTGGTGGGGGCCCACAAGTGGTGGAGGCCCGGATCACTGGCCCCCCTGCCCCCCCCCCTTAGTCCGGCCCTGTGTACAATACTTGTATTCTATACAATAACATTTTCTACAATACTCCGATGATGTTCAAAAAATACAGAAAGTATAGCAGTAGAGTACTTGATGTGCATTTTTACATTTTAAAATGACGCTATGACAAGGTTGAATTACAAAGTGATAATATAAGCCACGATGAAAATCTAATTATCAAATTTATTGCATTTTTAGTCTACACATATGAGAAATCGCAAAGTGTTCAGAGAAAATTTCAAAATTACGGTATATTCACATAAAAAATAGATCAATCGATTACACAGTCGATAATAGAGGAATACAAATATTCATAAAATCAGTCGAAATTCGTTCATCTCAAATCTCATTTATCAGTGACCTGATCCGCTCGTTCTTTTGAGGTACAAGCATTTTTTTCTAAATAGGTACCTTTTCTTGCAGTGGTGGTATTACATGAGAGAATTTCGACAATGCGCATCAAAGAGCGCATCGAAAAATTCAAAAAACAAGATTCTCCTGTAGTCTTGCTATGAAACTGAACGTTAATAATAATAATAACTGTTTTGTAAGCACTGTAAGAAGAAGTTGTAACTCCATACACAATGTAGCAAGCGGTGATCAGATGTTTGATATGCCTGCGTAGCAAGAAGGCTAGATACTATGAAGATATAACTCCTAGCAGGGGGTCGGTTCAAAATTCGTATCCCTATTTCCAGGAATCAAGTGGTGACACGCGTGCGCGTCTCGCTGCTTTGCCGCGATTCCAGATTCCCAGCCAACGCCAACATCAAGATCAAAACCACGTGACAAATGGCACATGCGCAGTACAGCGTTTTGCCTCGCATCGAGGATACGGCTTTCGGCCCTCTCAATTCTTTTGTTTAGCCCGCGAGTTATATCTCCTTAGTTTCTAGCCTTCTTGCTGCGCAGTCATGTTTTTTCATGAGAGGAGATATTCCATAGATAAAAATATTGTCAAAAACGAAGAAGGATTCCTAGTTATATGTAAATTAAAGATTGTAGATTTTTTACGGTAATATGCAATCTAATGCCTTGGATATACACTCGAAGTCACATATCATACTACAGTACTATAACGAAAGTTTCCACTGAAATATCCCAGAATAAACTATAGTTTATTTTGAAAGCAAGTATACTTCAGAAGCACTGTACTGCTTCTGAAAATCACGGGCCTTTTTTCATCCGCATTGCATTACATTGAGTGATCTCCTCATTTTTGTCGGCCACTTGATCCAAGTCATTTCATAACTGTTAAGTGAAGCGGTATTTATACATACATAAAATCGAACAAGTAGACAGAAAACATGAAGATCACGTCTATTTATCTTGGAAGTATTCGGTTTTACTCTTAGCCTTTCACATAAGCTCAGTATATTAGTTATAAATGGCATCGTACCATGCATTTTCCAATCTTAAAGAATACTCTGTCAATGTTCCACCGACGGAACACACGGTATATGAAAGGAAGAAAACAGCAAAAATTCAAACAACAGGGTTAGCTGCCGACAGTATATCTTTTTTCATTGAATTGGCCTGAAAAGGATCAGATACCTAAAATTTGTCTTTTTTACTGAAGCAAAGAAGACAAGTTTTTCAGCCTCAACTATGCAGAAATCTCCCTTATACGTCACCGCACGTTCTCGAGCCATTCTCTTATAAGGCCGAAAGAAAGGGAGCACATCACTCCTGACCGCTCCCTACTTTCGTTGGCCATGGAAATGGTACACAGCGCGCCACCAAGCACTCTTTACCGCCCCTTACTCTCGGCTGGACTTGAAGGTGATTGAAACATTGTCTCAAGACTCTCAAGCGGTAGGAAAAAGCTATCCCACATTATAGCGGAACGATCATTCGCCGCATAAGAGAACGGATGTAGAAGAGAAAGACGTATAAGGAATTTTTCAGTGTTTCACGAAATTCCTTGAATTTCTCTACTTCATATTCTACACTAAGTGACGAATAATAATAAATCGAACATTTACGCTAATGAAGTAATTCCATTCATGTTATTTTCTAGGTCTCTTGTATTGCATATACGTAACGTTTTTAGTATACATGTTAATTCCAGTCTTTTTTGACTATGTAAATTCACTAGATGATCCTCGAAGAAGAAGATATGTTATAACTTCCGACTTGAATGACATTTTTACGGATCATTTCGTCGTGATCTTTATATACAATTTTATACAAATAGTTTATTTAAAAATGAAATATTTACATGTGTATGATTCAATAACTATTTTTCAGACTGTATGATTTTTTTCCAAGGAATAAATCCATGTTTTTTTAGAACCTGATGAGAAATCGTAATAGAATTTCAACGATTCAATCCCATTGAAGTCTTAAAATATGTAAAATTGAGAATCAAAACATTTTTTTAACCTAAAAAACTGTACGACACCTTTTTTTAGAGTAGCATATTGAATTTTTTTTTTCATTTTAAACAAAGAATGAGTTTTTTCACTACTCATGGTAGTTTGTAATTTGTAAGTTATTACGTAAAATATACAAACAACAAATTTTTCAGTTATTGATGAGAAAACGGAAAAATTCTGATTTAAAGAAAAAGGTGATCCTACAGCCATTACAGACGTAATCTACAAATTTTGCAACTTTGCGTTTGAAACAATCTTTATTGATGCATACTAAACATACAAGTGTAATAATCAATTAATCACAATACCACTCTTATATATAAACTCCACGCATATCTATGAATAAGAATAATCATTTGGATTGGCATACAACAAATTTAACATTGAGATTGATGGTACATACAATATTTCAACAAAGTGCTTGGTCTAATTTTTTCAGTAGAAAGTTTGATAAGCGTTTGCAGGATATACTATTGTAATTGTTTCTATGTCTTTGTTAACGATGCTCGTGACACAAGTTACGTAGAATTATTTATCAACTGACAGAAGAAGCGTTAGTAACGAATATGTTGCGTTGGTGAACTGGAACAAATTAGAGGATTATCAAACAGAACTATCAGTAACTACTCTGCTGTAAAAAAATAACTTGAAACTATTGCAAGATTAAATGTATAAAAAAACATTTTGTACGGTTTTGCATATCACTTATAACAGAGAATTGATGTTACATTGCGGAAAAATAATTGGAATGCGCTATAGGGGTTTTATGCACAGCAGAGTCATTGACTGTGTTGATGTATGTATAATTTTTCTATGTTTTTTTGGCATTCATATACCTTTACGTAAGTTTCCATTGACAAATCCCAAAAGAACCCATTACAACCTATAACAACTGGCTTTGCGCATTTACATTGCATGATGAGCAGTAGTTTTCTCATTTTCGAGGGCCATTCGTGCCAAGAAATTTCGTAACTGAAAATTGTGTAAGGGTGATTATTGAAGACAAAGGAAATACAATTTTCTGGCGAAACTACAGTGTACCTTTCATCAAAATGCAGCTACCTTGTTATTCAGAAATTACAAGGCAGCTTGACAAATGCGTACGTGACTTTTCACTAGAACACCATGTATGCACTCACACACGTGCAATTTAGTATAATTAATACACGAATGAATTTGTCACATTTTTTAAACATAAGTATTGAAGTTCAATTTGAGAATAAATTCATAAAACTAACTTTTGTTATTGTGTTGATTAAGGGATCATATTCAGCAATAAACAATTCTATTTATTATTACATTTTCATCAGGTTCTTGAGAATATATCGTAAAATATTAAAAAAAAAAAAATTACGATTAGTTAGGAGAAACGTTAGTTGACGAACATGTACAATGATAAAAATTTCTTCGATAAACTTTTACTGTTACTGAACTTTTACATGGTAAAATAATTAAAAAGTTCATGACTATGTTTAAATCTATCAGATCTCTGATAAGAATTGAAAAATTTATGGATATTCAGATAATAAAGAAAAAGTGACGCGTAATGCAGAAGATGTCATATCATACCAAGCTTCTTCTAGTTCTTCATTGCCTCGAGTTATTGATTCACCAACATGACACACTTTAAAAGCCATCACGCAGACGATGACCATGAATATAGCAGAGTCTGCTGCTTTAAGTATGTCATGCTTTTTCAAATTAACCTGCGAAATTTCGTAACGATATAATAAATATGTTATAGTATAATCCGAAGTAGTAGTTTTTTCAACGGTGCAATTAGCAAATTTTATTATAAAAGAATTTTGTTGTTATATTCAAAATTCTATTCTGAAAATAGTTATCCAGCTTCAGTGTCAGTGTGACAGTAATGTTAGCTGTAATTTATTTCATCGCTTACAGAGTATAATGTCACCGTCATGAGTGAAGTATAGATGAACAATCCGAAAGGTATCATTGGTTTCATGAATTTCAAAGCTAAGTCCAAACATCTGTAAGTAACATTTTTTTAAAAATAATTACAAATACGAGTTTGATTATTGAGGTATTTCTTGCAAAATCATTGATGAAAAATTTTGTATTTGTGCATGTATAGTATAGCAGTGTCATAGTTATCGGCGACGTTTCAAGTAATTTTGAACCGATCGATGAATGTCATATTCGAATCATTCGTTTGAAAACATCTTCATTATACAGTAGCATTAAAAAAAAAAAAATCGTAACACATAGCCAGAAATCGAATCCGAACAAATTCAGTAGAAAAAATGATGGTTAAAAACTCATACATACATAATTTTTTTAACTTATTATATTTTTCCACAAACTATTTTTGATCTTTTCTTTTATAGAGAAAATAAGAAATGAAGTGTGTTTAAGGAAATGACAACTCAGTTTTACTAATCTATTAGTACATTGCGATACAAGTTAAAAAAGCGTCAGTTTTAAAACGAGTGGCTATCTCACGAGTTTGAAAACTTAGCTTTTTCAACGTGCAGCAAACGGTCATTTTTCTATAATTAACGAGAAAAATGACAGTTTTTATCTACTTGTTCTCGGTGGAAGAAGGGGCTGATTTTGCTGGATGACGCACAGTACGCAATGACGTTTAGGGGACGATGAACGACACGACAGTTCAGGATAGAAAAAAACAGCGAAACTAGGCCATATTAGCACCAATAAAGGAATCGCGTGCGAATTTATTTTAAATTCAAATAAATCAGTGCTGCACCGTTATACTCTTTTTGATTTGTTTTGATTGACGAAAATTGAAGACAAGATTATTGCGCGATCGGAATGAAGCTGATTGCGGGTGAATCACAAGCAAACACAAAAATACACGAAAGTACACGAAGGTACACGAAGCAGCACGAAGCGCTGTGTTAAAGGTTCTGATGACTTCACAACAATACGTTGTTTGTAATTCCACTTGTTTAGAACGTTAGAATATGCAATATTTTTACACTTTACCGCAAAACTGCAAAAATTATTACAATCGTAGTATTTTTCAGAGTGTTTCTTGTACATAATACAGATTTTTCGCGCCCGCAATAATTGAATGATTATGACATAGAACACAACTCATTAGCGTGAACTCACATCTACGTGCGCATACACTACTTCGTCATCAGCAATAATCGGTCACTTTTTCCATCGAAAACAGTAGAAAAACATTTTTTTTTTCGTGAGTTATAAGAAAAATTAGATCATTTTATAATCCTCGCATAAAGTTTAGGTAAAGGGCTTGTGAAGTTCTTGCAGATGTACATGTATTGTACACAAAAATCATTGTCAGTAATATATGAAAAAACCGTGCCACATGAATTTTAATTATATTTATCCATAAAAATGGTTGCTGTAACTTTGATATTTTCTTCTTACCAAATCATTACAGATCTTTAAAGTAAGTATGCATTTGCATGCTACAAAGATTCTACAAACCTACCTTAAGCTTTCTGCGTGACCTTTTACACATCCAGAGACATCAGATCTAATCAATTGTGATTTATTTAACACATTTCCGTTCATTCTTGTGTGCCCCATTCTCATGATTCTTTGTCTGTCGGTTAAAAAAAGGCTTTTACTGATATATGCTTGTTTTTTAAATTTTATAAAGTGTAATATGAATAGTATTCAAGGAAAAAGTTTAATACTTATGTTTGCTTTCACAGAAAAGTATGAACGTTGAAGTTTTACAATTGTTTATGTTTTATAAATGTTCATTTCTATGGAACGCATGCTTGTACAAGTAACGCAATCAGTAGTAATTAATATATTTTTTAGAAGACAGATTATAACTGACAGGCTGAGAGGAAAAACCGAACAACTAGAGACAGACAACATGGAGTTTCACATTCATCTGTCATTACTAGTTCGGTTTTCACTCTCAGCCTTTCAATTGATTGGTATTGTTTCTAAATATAATTAATTAAAGACAGAAATACTTGTACTGTTTGCAAAGTATGCATCAACTTCTAGAAGTAAAAATTTCATAGCAATATGTAGGATGCTCGCAAACTTACTTGATGATTTTCCATTTTCCGCAAAAGTAAGCTGGCAGAATGAACGAAAAACCAAAAGTTACTTCTAGATACATCACAGCTAAAGCAAGTGCGACGACATTGTATATGAAGAACAAAGAGAAATATTTTTCGACGATGTGATCCAAGTCAGTAGTAATAATAAATCTTCTGTGTCTTCGGTGATCAAGTGGATCAACACAGTCTAGAAAGACTGGAATCAATGGGTACACTGAAAACGCCACGTACAAGAAATAGGAAAGCCCTAAAAAATTCCATTGATGAAATGACCGTTTTGGCAAATGTAATAGGTTGTATGGTTTTTACTTAGTGGAATATGAAATGAAAAAGCTAATAGCATTCAGCGATTTATTTATAGATAACATATATATGTTCCTGCTTAGGAATCTCACCTCTGAACTTTGAAATGATTCTTTTGGCTGCTCCAATTGATTTCCGCAGAATTCTCCGATCTTTTGCATTTTTAATTCCGTTTTCCCAATCACGTTCAAGTCTTTGATGGAATTCCATACTCTATACATAAAATGAAATAATTTTCGAAAAAGACTGATGCTATTGAAGAGAATTATTTCAGCTCTTTTGAAAAACAAATTAGGTGTTTGCACGATAGTTGTACATTACGTACATTTCAAGTTTGTTGTTTTTTTTACTATGAAACAACTAGAGGAAAAACAAATCATGTTTTGACGTGGTTTGGCTCATTGATTGCCGACAGTATTCTTTTATTAAGAATTAATTGAATAAGTTGGATGCTCTTAGATAATCACTTGCTAGTTGAACTCACAGTGTGTCTGTAGATTATCATACTGCATCGCACGGCGTATAACATCAGATGAACGAATAAATACACACTTTCCCTCATCAATGCATCAAAATTCTCTCGATGATCATAAACGTATTTAAACTAGAACATTTAGCAAAACGGCACATCACATTTCACTTATGTTTTTAGAAAAACTATGTATCACATCAAGATAGTAAACTGCTCCATAAATTTGATAATTTTAAAAACGGAATTTTGTAGGTATGTACCATATGTTACAGAATAGTAAATCACAGAAGGTTCATGATGTATTGTATATTCGCGTAAGATGTAAGATAAGATGTTTTATTTTTTTGAAATATTATACTTTATGTAATGGCGATTTACCTGAAATGTTAGAAGTGGTACGCTTATTGCAAAATGAATCAAACTCGCTGCAACTTTTTTGTATGTTGCCATAAAAGGCCAGAGTCCTATCAAAACCAAGGCTTTTTTATAGCGCTTGTACAAAGGGCTGTCAAAAAGATGATCATTCGAATGCTTTTGCTGGCTGATTCTTAAATTTGGAGTTCGTCGCAGTAGTCGGTTTATTTCTATTTTCAACATTATAGCATTTCACGTAGAAACTTTGAATCCTATAGAACATAATATGAAGTCTGTAGAAGGAGGCCTGACTATTGAGAGAAAAATATGTAAGGTTTTGGTGGCGCGAATCTCCACCAATTTTTTTTCTGTACTGCGCGAACCGATTCATTTTAGTCAGCTCTGCGCATTCCCGTTGACGCCACGCAATCCACCTGTGGACGTCACTCAATCCGCCACGCAATAGGTAGGAATCAAGTGGAAATTTAAAAATTTGCGCAGAATCGAAGAAGTGTAGCGTTCGCGCAGTACAGAAAAAAAATAATAATAAAGGCTGTAGAATGGGGATTCGGGCCACCTCAGCCATGCATACTCTGCTGTTAGCCGCGACATAAGAAGTCGCGCCTCCTTCTATATACTTCATAGAACATAAACACTGTTATTGTTACAGGCTCGGTTGTGCCAACATTGCAGAAAAAAAATGTTGACATATCTGTGATGTGCGCTTTTTAAATAAACGATTCACGATATTTATTTGACAGCATGTATTGGTAGAAATCTATACACTTATTGCCAGAATTTACCAAGAGTTAACACAGTTACTGAAGGGTGTTTAATGTTTTACATGAAACATTAAATGTATTCTAGTATACTCACCGGACATTTTGAATTTCTTCAGAGGCAACGTATATTTTAAGGGTTCGAGCGTTAATAGATGAAATAAATCAATGACTGTGCCTTTTCCACCATAGTATAAGCTTTCTTAAGCATCTGAGCCTCATTTTAAGCATTCATAATTTTTCCTTAAAGTGTCATTTTTCTTTAAAAAAAATTACTTTGAAACTACTTTCATAATTCTAGTCCAACATGGGGTGACTTTCACTATTAGTTAAAAGAAAAGTTCTTACCTTAATCTATAGCCTATTCTACTATCGACTATAGACTCACTTGGAAAATTAAAAGTTTTTCAAAAAAAACTTCGATTTTTGAAAATCAGTTTGAATAAATGACGTTCTATGAATTTATGACTATAAAATTATATGTTCAATGTGATTACGCTCTGTTTATATCAGTCATTCAACGAGTATCATTCTCTCAGAGTAAAAAATTTTGTTCTTTTTAGTTAGATTTGAATTACGAATAAACCACTCTCCAAACTTTTGAAAGGAGTTATTTTATTTCAATATTAAACTTCTAGCTTTCGATTACATTCCACAATCCTCATCAGGAATCTTTGAACTAGAATCATCCTTATGGAAATTTTTTAATCAAGAGTACTACTCTATCGTTTTTTTGAATCGTGACAGTGTAAATTCAAATTTGGAGCTGAACAATCTTGAACTAATATATCTGACAGGCGTCACAGTCAATGTAGAACTGTTCTAAATTCACAGTTCTACATTGACTGTGACGCCTGTCAGATATATTAGTTCACGATTGTTCAGCTCCAAATTTGAATTTACACTGTCACGATTCAAAAAAACGATAGAGTAGTACTCTTGATTAAAAAATTTCCATAAGGATGATTCTAGTTCAAAGATTCCTGATGAGGATTGTGGAATGTAATCGAAAGCTAGAAGTTCAATATTGAATTAAAATAACTCCTATCAAAGGTTGGAGAGTGGTTTATTCGTAATTAAAATCTAATCAAAAGGAAAAAATTTTTTGCTCTGAGAGAATGATACTCGTTGAATGTATAAAATTATAATTATAATATAATACATTAAATTCGTTGGGGGACTGAACATCCAAACCAAAACATCCAATCCAAAACATCGAAAACTTACAACATCCAATGTACAAAACATCCACATTAAAGAACATCCAAAACTCTAAACTTCCAAAACTAATAAGATCCAAAAAATTTTTTTTGCTTTTTTTTTTAAATTTGCTCGATTTTTATTATTGAAATGTCTTTTCTGGTTATTTTCATCGTTTTTCGAAGATTATGAGTAATTAGAACATTGAAGTACATATAGATATATATATACTTAGATACATACTACCTTCATTTGTTATTTACTTCTGTCATTCGGAACTTCAAAATTTGCTCGTTTAAAAGTTTCTATTTAACGCGAACTGGTTTTTTGTCAATAAAGGGTGAAATTATAGTGGAAGGGAAAACTTCGTATTTACACGTCGACGGATTTTTATACGTCAAATCATATAATGGCACAGGAACAAAAATTTATTGGAAATGCTGCAAAAATGACAACTGCACTGCAAGGGTAACGACCATCAGCGCGGGACGCAACGTTTCTATCATTAACGGAGGGAAACCCGAAGACCATCAAACCCATCCTCCAAATAGAGAAGAAGTTGCAGCTTTAAAAGCACTTTCTAGCCTCAAAAGAGAAGCAGCCGAACACCCAGAAACTCCACTTTCGAGAATCTTACGTACCCTGCAAGATACACCACCTTCTGTGTTAGCTAAACTTCCAGATCGACAAAATCTTACAAAACACGTTCAGAGGGAACGACTAAAACATATGCCCTCAAATCCACGAGGTATCGAAGAGCTCACTGACATACCTGAAAAATACAAAAACACTCTGGCAGGAAGTAATTTTTTGCTTTACGATTCCCGCGAGGACGACGATTACGACTCAGATTGCGGTAGAATCATCGTGTTTACAACACACGAGAATTTAAGACTTTTATCCAAATCAACGACGTGGTTCGCAGATGGTACATTCAAAACTGTACCATCGATATTCTTCCAATTATTTGTCATCATGGGTACAGCTAAGCAGGTATACAGAGGGAAGGAACGTGACGTAGCCCTTCCTTTAATCTATGCGTTAATGGAGAACAAACAACAAACAGCTTACAAAAAAGTATTCGACGTTGTTATGTCAGCGGCTTGAAGTTTAGGATACCATTTACACCCTCAAACTGTTATGTCTGATTTCGAGCTCGCGATTATTAACGCAATAATCGCTGTACTTGGAAACGTCATTCGTCTATGCCTCTTTCATTTATGTCAGAATGTTTACCGCAAAATTCAATCGGAGGGCTTACAGCAAGCGTATAACAGCGCAGATGATAGCAGCATTAGTCAAGCTGCACGAAGTATGTGCGCACTTGCATTCGTCCCTACTCAGGATGTACCGGACGTTTTCGATAATTTCATGAATAAGATCCCGGATGAATTTGTTCCTGTTGCAGAATATTTCGAGGTAAAACATTGCTTACACGAAAAATTCATTTTCAATAAAAATTACGTATTCGTCAGGTGACATACATCAGAGGAAGACGTGCCCGAGGCAGGCGCCAGGCAGTCCCTGTTAGATATCAACCAAAGCTGTGGAATCATTACAACAGCGTACTTCATAGAACAGCTCGTAAAAATAACGCTTCGGAAGGCTGGCACAACCGTTTTCAAACTGTTGTAGGCCGACATCATCCCAGTCTATACGCTTTTCTAACAGAGTTGCAACGTGAGCAGGGCGACACAGAATGCATTCTTCATCAATTATCCATGGGACAAAAAGTCAGAAATTTGCCGTCAAATTATTACCAGTCTATCGAAGACAGGCTTTTTGGAATAGTAAATCAATACGAAGAGTACAAAACCGGAAGCAATATAATTGAGTACATGAGAAATATAGGATATCATTTACATATGTAAAACCAATGTGAAAAAATTGTGATGAAATACATCGAAAGTTATAAGATACTACGAAAAGATGTTAATTGTGAAGATAATTCTACTATAATTATCAGGAAAATAGCGTAATTACAGTTTGGATGTTTTAAGGCTCTGGAATTTTTAGTTTGGATTATTTAGGGTTTGGATAATTTAGTTTGGATATTTTGTACTTTGGAAAAAATGGAATTTGGAACTTTTAGGGTTTGGATGTTTTGTACTTTGGACGTTTTAATTTGGATGTTTTGTCTTGGATGTTTTAGATTGGATGTTTTGTACCCCAATCCATAAAATTATACGTTTCATAATTTGTAATTGTATTTTGGATTTCTTTTGAAAAGAATAAAAAAAGTACGTACGAAAAAATTTTTATTTGTTTATTCGTCCCAAAACCAAAAAAAAAAAAAACGACCCCACTAATTTCTTCGATGCAGAAAGAAGAAAATTTTTCTTGAGAGGTGGATTACTTTCTATTAATTCAGTAATTTCAGGTGGGATTATATAATGAATAAAAAAAGAACCAAAAAAACAAGCAAACAAACGAACAAATGTGAAAATCACCTGAGAGTACTTATACAGAACAGATCCATTTTTTTTCGAGTTTCTTCCATCAACCTTTCACATCTCGTTTAAGTGTTTAGGAATTTTACCGCGCGGTGGCACGGCGGACGCATCAAGGCCTCGTCCGCCACTGCCACCTGACGACATCTTGTCAAAGGGCTACTGTCATCTTGAATTACTAATCCATTTAGGTCGTCAATTGGTTGATTTTATATATACGATATATACCGAGCGGCCACGCGTAAATTCATATTTCCTTTAGGTTGATGGATTCGTTTAATCAAAACATATATACCCATAAATCAATAATATAATCAATATTATTATTGCATGCATTTGTCAATTATCTCAATTGTTGCAAATCTAATCAAGTTGGTGGCTGGTTTTAAAGCTTTATTAGTTTAACCTTTTTTTAACAATTATTTTGCAAAATTAAAGTTATTGCAAGATGAATATGCTTTCAATGCATATGCCTTAAGAGTGAGGTTTCACAAAGATTGTTAGCTCACATTTTTGCGATCTAAAACAACTATGTAAAATAAAAGCGATGGAGGTTCCATCAAAGGCTTTCAACACTTCTCATAAAAATGCAACGAGTCGAGCGATGTCACATTGAGTTACATACAACATACTTTATTATTGAAGGCAGGGTTTTAAATTTTGATGAAAAACTATAAATAATGCTTACAATAGTTGTATTTTTTAATAAAATGATTCATAATATTAAAACGATGTTGGGAAAGTCCAGAAAATAGAATGACACAATAATGACAAAATTAAATAACGGAAAGAAAATAGACGTGATATAAACAATCAAATTTAAGTATCTATTATACTTATTATACACATGTAAAAAATTACGACGGAAAAAAAAGTATTTATTTCATCTAAAAGTGGATAAATCGAAAAAATTTGTTTATTTTAGGCGCAATCAAAACTCGTTTCTCAGAAGTCACATTAATCGGTGACCTGGACCGCTGGATCGTGTGGAGTACAAGCATTTTTTTGTAAGTACCTTTACTTGCGATGACGTCATTACCTAAACTAATTTTGACAATGCGACTAAAAATGTGCATGAGAACGATGAAAATAACTGTCTCGTAAGTAGTGTAAGAAAAAGCTGTAACTCCATACACAATGTAGCAAGTTTTAATCAGATGTTCGAAATGTCTGCGCAAGTCATGATTCCTTACCATAGTAAATCTTTCATTGATAAAAAAATCGTTAAAAATGAATATGAATTCCTCGCAATCTAGATATGAAGGATTGTAAAGTTGTTTCATTAATATTTAATCGAAAACAGTAGGTATGTGCAACCAAAATACAGTACTTAGCTGAAGGTTTCCATTGAAACATCCTAAAAGAAATTACTGCTTTTGAAAATTATTTGCACATCTGCAATGCACATCTGCAATGCATTATATTAAGTGATCTTCTGATTTCCGTCGGCCACTCAATCCAAGTCGTTTCATAACTGTAAAGTGGAAGGGTTTTTGACATACCTGATTATATAAACATAATACATTTTTTTTTAATTTTTTCTCTATTGCTTATATTTTTCGCACTTTGCTTCGTTTATGTACAGTGCAAAAGTGATGAATGTTCACATACGAAACCTTATATGTATATATTTCTAAATTTAATAACACACTAGCAGAATTTTTCGATAACGATCCGACTAGATAAAATAAATGAGTAACAATTATCATACCATGCATTTTCCAATCTCAAAAAATACTAGTGTTTCACCGAAGGAACACGCGCAATATGAAAACACGTAAACAGCAGCTATTAAAACAACAGAGTCAACTGCCGACAGTATATCTTTTTTTTTTAGAATTAACCTGAAAGTGGATTAGATATGATTTGTCTCGTTTATTAAAGTAATGAACACAATTTTTTAGCTTTGCCGCGTTTATCTTGGCGGATAATTACTTTCTAGATGCAAAAAATGTTAAGGCAATAAAGGCTGTACAAATTTGCCTCAAATGACTTTGTTATTTGCTCATGCAATCAATCTAGTATGTATTTATTGCCCAAGCGCACAATAAATATATACTATACCATATTTTCATGTAATTTTGCTTATAAAAATTCTCTGAGATATTTTCTCCTACAAAACCTCACAGTGTAAATGGATGCAGTAGCAAGTGGAACAGCCGTAAATAATCCAATAAGTAATAAAGGTGAAAACAATTTAGAGCCCAGGTCAAAACCTCTGTGACATTTTGAAATGTTTAGAAGGACGTCAGATTTTTTGATGAAATGAACAGTCGATACGGTTACTATGAGGTCGGCAAATTTAATAGAGGTTTTAAGAAAAAATGATGAACTAATAAAAAATCGTTTTTAAATTTTTAAGAAATTCATAAGGAAACCTCATGGATAGCGCTGACATGCATACGTTTCACCGAAACCTGACGCTTCATGTACTCTATAACTTTCTGTGTAAGAGTTTATTTAAAAATTTCTTTTTATTTCGACAGTTAAGAGTTCAATGTTTGATAAAAAAACTATCATAGAGGCGTAGCGTTATACTCTAATAACTGAATCTACATTTACACTATCTCATCATTTGTTTACTCGTTTGTGAAAGTGCTGGTAATTAAATTATTCGCCTATGTATAGATTAATCTTTCCCTGAAACATTCAATATGAATCTTGACAATTTTAGAGACATCTTTTCGTATTTTTTGCATGGAGACTTTCCCATTTTGCTTCATTCGGTCAATGCCAATTGTACTCAGACGTAAACTGTTTTGCAAAAATTTACGTTTTACTAAATAAGACTTTTAAATTATGATAAGAAAACATTATTCTAATGCCCGTTCAGTGCGATAAAGTTTTTTCGAAAATTATGACTATAAATTCCTAACCTTTAATTCTTGAGAGCAGCACCCTAGCAAAGGTTTTGGATCAAATTCGGACCACAGTTTATCAAGATTTGATCCGATTCTGGTCCAAGCGTGATCCACTTTGATCCAGCAGGAACATCTTGCCTTAGGAAAGTTTATCTCGCATTCATGACTCTCCGGAAGCATTTTTTTTCCATAATAAAGTGTGTAGGCAGCCAAAAACATTTTTTCGTTACTCTAAAATCACTTATTATTGCGTGAGTGGCAATACAGGAATCCGAGAAAAGTGATCGACAGATAAGTTTGTAGCCGTGCTGCGATTTGAATAATTTTTTTGAGGGATCGATTGAGATCGATCGATAGTTTCCCCATAATGGAGACGCATGCGCGATGACTTTCTTCCTCGGACTCGGGACGAACGTGTCTCTAGCGTCCATATTGATACTGAGAGTTCTTGTGTATTTAATAAGCTCCAGTAATTTTTTGATCAAAATTGTAAATTTTCATTGGAAGCACGCTTAAAATTTGACGTGGTGAGTTTGTTTTTTTCTTTCGAGTGTTCGGGTTCATATTTTCTAGTGATTTTGTGTTGTTTTGATGATTTCGGAACGGTGATTTTTTGACGAACGTGATTCGATTTTTGTTTATCTTTCTTTTTTGGTATATCGGATGTTATTGGAATTGGCGTCTTTTTGCTTTTCCATTCTGGATGTTTTGGGCCACGGTTTCCCAACTAAGGATTGTGAGGACCGGAGTTGTCAAGGATTTTGTTGGGATTCGTGTAATTGCTGGTGTGCGGACTCTCATTTTTCCACGGTTGGACTTAGTGTTTACTCGCGACCTGGAATTTTGTCCGACGATGTTCTTTTGATGGCGCTAAGGAAGGCAATCACGTTTTTTCTTGGCCAAAATCAGGAAAGATTTTTTGAAATTTATTATTTTTGATATTGTGACATTTGTTTGGAAGTTTTGGAGGAGTGTTGATATGCATTGATTTGTCCTTGGGGATTTTGTTATGATTTTTTGTTTTTGGGTTTATCGCAATCTTTTATTTTAAGTTCATTTGTGATATTTTTTTTTATTATTTGAATTTACATGTTCTGATGATTGATTTGCTGTGATTTTGTATTAAATAAAGATATTTTTTTTTTAAATAATGATGACTTGATTTATGATTGTGATTTTTGGGTTATGTGAACAAGCTGATTTTTTTTGGGGAGGGAATGTTTTATTTTTGATTTTTTTTTTGGGTATAATGAATTATGAATTTATGGTCTGATGTGTAACGGGATCAGATTTGAATTTTGTGAGATAAGATAGATATTTATGTGTGATTTCTTTTGTTTATAATATGATTATGGATTAATGACTTGGTGGTGTATATTGAGTATTGCGTAATTACGAAAAGGTTTACAAGTAATTATTTATAGTAAATTTTTAAAGCGTTAATGATATAAATAATGGAATATTTTTTTATTGCCTTTATGAACAACTGAGATTTCTATATTTCATGTATTTTTTTAAAAATACAGTTGACGTTTGATTGAGTCACAATAAGTACCTATCGAAACGTTACAAGGGGCTATACGAAATAATCATCAATTACTCTAAAAAACCATATTATTCTACCAATGAAGGCGTGCAATGATATTCATTTTCAGAAAAAAATATATAATAAATGTGCAATCATGTGATAAGAGGCCTGTGGATGACGAAAATGATAATAGATCAAAACCGGACGACAGTCGGACTAGAAACGTATCAAAATTTGATCCAAACACTTTGCTAGGGCATATAAATTACACCGTAAGACTTACTCAATGAGATTAAATTTTCCACACAGGTTATGATTGTGAATAGACGCGAAACCCATATAAACTTCTACGTTTAATAACGCCATGCTTAAAACAAACGTGTAATATGGAATCAGTAAAGTAGGTTTATCAGCAAAGATTTCATTCAATTGTGTCTCAAAAACATATTTTCTTGGCCGAGGGACAGTCAATGGCTTGATTCCATCCAAAAATACCGGCAATACCATTGTAAAAATGAGTAATAGTGCTTCGCCGTAAATAATTACTGTCAAATTCAAAAGAGGATCTGTTGTTGCTGTACCATCCATGGATTTCATTTCATAATAGTACATTATGGTACAAGTTTTAAAGCGTAGCTTTTTCACACGTGTGGCACACGGTACTTTTTCTATAATTCACGAAAAAAATGACAGTTTTTGTCTACCTGTTTTCCGTAAAAGAAGGGCCCGATTTTGCTGGATTACACACAGAGCGCAATGGCGTTTGGGGAACGACGAACGACATGACCATTCAGTATAGAAAAAAGACAGCACGACTGGGTCGTATTAGCATCAATAAAAGAATCACGCGTGATTTTATTTTGAATTCAAATAAACCAGTGCTGCACCGTTATACTTTTTTGATTTGCTTTGATTGACGACAAGATTATTGCGCAATCAGGATAAAACTGGTTGTGGGTGAATCATGAATATACACGAAGGTGCACGAAAGTACACGAACGTACACGAAGCAGCACGAAACGCTGTGTTAAAAGTTCTGGTGACTTAACAACAATACGTTGTTTGTAATTCCACTTGTTTAGAACGTTAAAATATGCAATATTTTTACACTTTACCGCAAAACTGCAAAAATTATTACGATCGCAGTATTTTTGAAAGTGTTTCTTATACACAATGAAGTTTTTTCGCGTCGCAAAAGATGTATGAGTATGACATAGAACACAACTCATTAGTGTGAACTCACAGCTACTTGTGCATGCACCACTTCGTCGTCAGCAATAATCGGTTACTTTTGTCACCGAAAACATTAGAAAAAACTGTCATTTTTTCGTGAGTTGTAGAAAAAAGCATATTTTGCTCAATTCTTTAGACAAAAAAAAAATTAGTTCAAAGCATATTTCAGCATATCTACTCACGAATTTCCAGAGCATCGTCTTGCCCCTTTGGACGAATTATTTAACGATATTATCGTCGTGCATATTCATAGTAGTAACTTTCCAATCTTGTTTAGATGAATTCATGTAGTTGTAGGTTCTACGGCAGTAAAAACATGATGTTTCATTTCAAAATGAAATCACGAGTGAGAGATATATGTATGTAGAAATATTCACCCAACGCACAGTATGTTTGTTATAATGAGACAGATGCGCATTAAAACCATGGAACGATGAATAAAGAAGTACAAGCATGAGCCCATTATGTGTTCGATGTTCTTCATGTTCTTGTAGAAATCCTTGATCTGAAACACAAAGAAAAATTTGTTGAAACCTGCTTGCCTGGTTTCACTGCTCAAGATGTGATTTTTTTTTTAAATTTTAGAGAGAGAAAAATTTTTCAGAGCGTTCAGTGACGTAACGGGCTGCAAAAAATATTATTCAAGCAGATTGTCTGTTGTATTGCACAGTTTCCCAGTTAGAGCATTTGCAATACAATTTTTAGAAAATTAAAAGATATAATTTTTAGATTGCGAAAGTAAACTAATCGGAACAACAGACAACCTGTCTAATATTAACCCCTCAGGTATGCATCTATTTAAAGTACAGTATTTCAGTGAAAATTTATAGCAAATTAAAATCTGTTGAGATGTAACAGATTCGGATTTACAGAGCACGGTTAAGTGTTTGAAGTTTTTTTTCGGTTCAATGAGTTTTGTTGCAAATTTTATCCTAAGATCATAAGACTCAAAATTTTCATGAATCTCAAGTACAACATTTGCGAGTATCCCTTGATCAACAAACCTCGAACGTCAATAGTGGTAAGCAAATGATGCCTTGTATACAAAGTACAATGAATCTTTTGTAAATTGCCACGTAAGGCCAAAGTCACAAAATTAATGTTTGTTTGTAGCGCTTACATAAACTGCTACTGAAAACGTCATCCATACTATGACGTTCTCTCATTTTGAAGACCTGAAATGAAGATAGCAGGCAAAAAAACTTTTATATCCTAGCTAATGTAGATATTAGTAGCTATCATTTCTTTAAGGGAAGGAACTGATATACTGGAACAAAAAAAAATTTTTTCTCTAATAATATGAGATTAGTATGATTAGGAGCTATTATATATAGTATCAATTACGTCACCACTTACTATATCACTAGTTATTTTCAAATTTTTCGAATGAACACAAAAATTAGATTCAAATTGTACATATTTTTACTATTTCTGGCTTGAAAGAGAATTTTTCGAGTATTCACAATTGTTATTTCTTCCATAAAATTTCAAGTTACCTCATTTTTGTAATGACATTGTTAGAAATTTTCATTTTGCATAAGAAGTTTTTTAATTTCAACATGTGCACGCCTAGCGCAAAACTTCATTAAAAAATTTGCATAAAAAATGATTATCTACTATGGACACCGTGGACAATCATTTATTATACTATTTACGTTGTTGCATTTTAAAAACTTTTATTACGGTTAATACTGTTTTCATTCTTTAACACTTTTGACGGGAAAACCATAGACACAACTCAGGATTGTCACAACTATTTTCATCACGATATTTGTCTAATACGTACATGCACGTCACGCAAACACGAACTGCTCACTTTTCACGTTATCAAGACGTCACAGAAGCTTTAAATTCCAAACATTAAGTGAAAATGTACTATGTTATTTATGAGAACAAATCACGCTTTTCAGAAATATCGAAGCATATTCGCAAAATATACTTAATTTTGAAAAAAAAATTTTTTCTTTATACATTCTTACTCTACACGTCACGAAATGAAGAAAAAAATTATGAAGCCTGCTTAGGTATATTATTTCATTAGTCACGAAATTCAAAACCTTGAATTAACTCGTTTTATTTATGCTGTTAAGTGTTCTGATGTACTTCATATATAATGTGAAATTTTTGTTCTTGTAAACTTTAGGTCAGGTAGATTTCACCTCTAACTTTTTTTTTCAATTTTGTGAAAGTCTTTTACGTAATTTTCCTCAATCGATTTTCACTAAGTTTTATGCTTACAATCTGAATTTCGGGCTTATCCTAAGTATGATATATTTAACATTTATATCCGAAGTCCACCGTTTTCTATAAAAACATTGAAAATTGACTTGTGATCGATATTTTTTGTCATTTGCGTCCAAAAAATGTTATTTAAGAAACCTCAAAAATAAAGTACAGGTAACACACAATTTCAATTTTTCAAGAGCAGCGTACGTGAAAGGAGGCAAGAGCGAGTAAAAAGAGAAAATCAATAATTATGTCTTATATACTGAAACATTGGTTTCATTAAAAACTTTAGAGCCTTATATCATGGATAATTTTTGCTACTGCGTAATTTTTCTTTTCAAACAAAAACGACGTTAATACGAGTTGGAAAAGTTGAAGCTTGACTCGCACGACGATTTTTGATTTTTTGAAGGTTCTTTTCCATTGATGGAAGTGTTTCAGTATTGATTCAAAAATGCTTTTACGTAGAATATTGAGTCAAAGGTCCGACCACTCAGTGCAGATAACCTATAACTTAGATAAGGTCCAGAATGAACTAAAAATGATGTTTCGTTAATGATTCTGTTTTTTATGTAGCTGACTAACTGCCACAAGTAGGCTCCACCCGCCTGACATGCTTGCTTTTTGGTGATACTATATTTCATTTCATTTGTTGACTAATAAAGACTTTCGTTGAAAAGTCTTGATTCTCATTGAACACTCTGTATTCTTAATTTACGTCTTTATTTAAATATCAACGAATTACTTTAGAACACACTGTCTGAAAATACTTATTGTAAACTTTTGCACAAACGTTGGAAAGTCTCTACCCTCATGGAATAACAGATCATAATCTTTGAATGCGGAACCTAATAATACTAATCGTTAATTTGTCACAAAATCCTTGAAACTACTTATCCTCAAAATACTGATTGCAAATTTGCACAAACGTTGGAAAGTCTGTATCCTAATTGAATATCAGATGGTAATCTTTCAATACATATCCTGATAATACTAATTGTAAATTTTGCACAAAAGCCTTCAATCTACTTATCTCATTTATTGATAATGCTAGTAACATTCAGCCTATATTTTAAAACATTCTATTTGAGTACTAATTGCAGATATGCCCAGACGCCCTGAATCTCTTTGTTATAATAGTTGAGTTACACTTCATTAAGGTAATCGTTTTCGCATATAATAAATCTGTGGCTTCCAGTCATAATGACGAAACTCACTAACAGCTGTTTGCGAGAAAACCAGCCTTAAAGTTTTCGAAGTGTTTTTCGAAATTTTCAAACTTTTGTGACTTTTTCTCTTACGAAATCATTGATTGCATTGCGAAAGTGAAAATATTTTAGTTGAGTGCACGCAAATATGCCTAGAAATTATTTTTTTTATTGAAAATTGTGACTTAGTCGGTTACGCCATGAAGCCACCCAGAAAGCCAAACGCAGTCAATTTTTGGGTCATATTTGCTGCATGCTCTTTGACATGCATGGCGCAAAGTTGGCAGCAGTTGCAGATGCAATAGGTCGGCAGTTTGTCGATAAGCGTTTGTCACAACGAAACAGCTACAAATATGATGCAAGCTAGCTCAATGTCATGCCTTCACTGCCCATAGGCAAAATATTAATTTTAACGTCATATTGTCGCAATTATATGCTCCTGAAGTAAATATAATAATATAATGTATAATGATCATAATAATGAAATATATAATATGATGAACTGAAAAAATTAAATTGCGCAAATTTATACTCAATTTGTGTCTAACATAACGGAGAAGATTAACAATAAGCACCACCGACAATCTTTCCATATTGCGTCAGACAAAAACACGAGGACGGAAATCTAACCTACCACAACGTGGCCAGGTTTTAATATTTGCACCTTGCACTCAAATCAACGCGCCATACTTATAAACAATGACAAAAATTAAAAAAAAAATATAAATGCAACGGCCACAAAAAATATATGCATATTATTAATAATTTTTACGTGTCCCGAAAAGCGTTGCCGTGCAGTCAACGCACAAAAATCACAGCTGACTGCAGCTGACTGTAGTTATTACGTAAGGAGGGAATACCTCTCCCCCACATCTTTCTAGAAAATTGTTTAAACAATCGTTTGTAAGCAATTATCATGAACAAATCTTTTAATTTTTAATTTCTTGATTGTTTGTAATTTTCCTGTCAGGCAGGGGACAATACTCACGCAATAGACAATAGTCATAAAATAGTCAGATAGATGCCAGGAATGTATTCTGACATCTATCTGACTATTGTCTATTGCGTGAGTATTGTCCTCTGCCTGACAGGGTTGTTATAAATAATTCGTTATAGATAAATAATAATTTGACTATATTATTCAACACATTTTGCAAAACGATCACATTTATTAATCCATATAAACACAATTAATAATTTTTCTATTGTAAAAAAATTTATGATTGAAGAAAATTTTTGTCGACAAATTCCAGTTATTTTATCAGTTAGATTGTGACCAAATGTCTATCACTTACAGTTTGCCCTCAAATTGGCAGCAGATAAACAAAAATATTAATACGAAAAACATTTCCGAAAAACTTCAGTCATTTTGAAGTTACGCATTTGCTATAACAGTTTGTACCCAAATTTGCAGTAGTTGCATTACAATTGTTGCTCGTTAATGACGGCTAGACTTTGACCATTTTGTTGCAAACATTTCACAAAGATTGAGGAATGAAAATGGATATGAATATTCTTAGCTGCATGATATTGACGCCATGACATTGTGCTGATTTGGATGTGCACGCTTGGCTTACTGGGCACAGATGTTATGACGTGTGTGCGCAGCAGTCAGCTGATGTTCAGCTGTGTTCAGCATCAAAACTTATCAAAACGAAAAAAGGAAAAACAGTGAGAAAAAGGGTTGTGTGCAGTTGTGTGCGTGAAAATTGCAAAAAACAGGCAAATTGAATAAACAATCGTACCATGCAGTCGAATTGAGCGTGCGGATTCCATAACGTGTTCTACGCGTGGGACAATTAGAGAATGGAGGACATGAGTGAACGCAGCCAGCGAAAATAGTCGAAAATTTCAATCCGTTTTCAAAAACTAAACTCGCGATATCTCCGGAGCTATTCAACCGATTTACGCCAAATTTTCAGGCTCACCGTTCCTTGCTTTAGCGCCGTCTCCTAATACAAAAAATTATCATTTTCAATGAAATATTAATAATAACTGCAGCACAATCTTGTCTTTGGCATATGATCGCTATTTATGAGAAATTTTTCAAATTTCAAACCAAGAATCTTTTTTTCTAAAAAATAGAAAAGGCTCTTGATCTGAAATTCGAAATTTTTTCATCATTTCCGATCATATGCAAAACAAAAGATTGTGCTCCAGTTATTATTTATATTTTATTGAAAATGATACTTTTTTTGTATTAGGAGACGGCCCTGAAGCAAGGAGCGGTGAGCTTGAAAATTTTGCGTGAATCGGATAAATAGTTCCGGAGATATTGCAAGTTTAGTTTTTGAAAACGGATTGAAATTTTCGATTATTTGCACTGGCTGCGTTCACTCATGTCCTCCATTCTTCAACTGTCCCACGCGTAGGACACGTTATGGAATCCGCACGCTCAATTATTCATTTATTTTGTCCGCATGAAATTCTGTGGCTTCTCGCTATAACAGAAAAAGTCACACATCCCATAACGTTCAAAATGTCATCAGAATATCATTTCAAATCAGTTTTATGGTATAAGTGACTTTCTCTGTTATGGCGGCAAACCACAGACATTATTATCAAACTGATTAAAACAATGACGGATGAAGTGATAATTATGCCGGGAAAACGCTGAGTTGTGTTGTTATGCTGAGAAAAATGCAGTTTGTTGGTTATGAAATGTCGATAGAACGAACCGAATGTTGGATATTAGAGTGTCAATCAACATTTTATGGAAAGATTAACATTTACAGATATCAAATTTCACATTAACTCAATTTCGAAAAAAAGTGGGTTTCGTCATTATGGCGGGAAGCTACAGAAGTAAGACTAACGTATGAAAAAAATTGAAAGATACGTAGTATTGATAATATTTCAGTTGCTTTCAATAAAACCCCTTACATTATTTCAGCACGTATTCCAATAATATATATTCTAAATTTGCACAAACGATAACATTTTTAACTTTATTAAGTTAGTAAGGTAGCGATTTCATGGGAACTTTTACAGTGCAACATCAATCTCTTTTTGTTGAATTGTAAAAACTTCACGTTTGACAGTTGACGCCCCTATGAAAATGCTACTTAAAAGAAATCCTCAACTTGAGAAAAATTACAGAGTGACATTTTGCAATCAATTGAAATTGGGAGGGGGGAGTGTACAAAATTGTATGATCCTAACGTATTGACCTTTTTTTAGAGATCAAAAAAAAATTTTGCAAAAAAACCACCACTCATTTTAAAAAGAGACATTACGGCACATAGGAACATGAAAATGTGAGCGCACAAATTCAACAAAAATTCATATTTACCTGACATTCAAACGTGTTAAAAGGTTAGCCTCTCCTCCCTATCCCTGGGTTGTTAAAGCACTGAAAAATGGCGAGGTTATCTCTCTCTCTCTCTCTCTCTCTCTCTCTCTCTCTCTACATAAATTTTGCAATAAGTAATAAAGGTGAAAACAACTGAGAACCCATGTATACAAGTCTAGAACATGCAGAAATATTTGTTAGAAAATTATATATATTATATATAATATTCTTTTTCGAACTGAACAGTCAGAGGTATAACTTTCAGACTACCAAGGATGATATAATGTTAGTTTCAAAGATATGATTAAAATGAGAAATTTGTTCTCAAACTTTGTGTGGATTTGTTAAAAGCTTCGTTGATGAAATGGACATAGATAAAAAATAAATGCATATATGTGTTATACGAGAGTTTGTCCGGAATCCGAAAAATTCTCACAAATAAGAATTTAAAGTATGTTAGCCATTCCTGACGAAGCGTAAAGGAGGAAGTGAAAGAGTGTGGACTTCGCCCCCCCCCCCCCTTCCCCGGGCCAAGAGTGTTTCCCGGAGCAGTTGAAAGTTATTGTACATCGTTACTTGTTACCAGGGCCAGATTTAACCACTGACAGTAGTGAATAAGGGCCATAATTCAGAGTATTTGAACAAAGACTTAAATCTTTTTTTTCTGGGTCCAAATTTCCTCTTTAGGCCCCAGAAGGTAGCTCGATGCACTCTACTGAAGGTGAAAAACTTTTTTTTTCTAGTGGGAACCTCGAGTTTTTGAGGTTCGTTTGTAAAACAACGAAATCTAATTTTTGGTTTTCTTTTTCTAAATAATGTTTATTCTGCTCTCATTTACCTGCTTTTAAATTTTACGTTACCTCATACATTCGACGTGTGATTTAACGGCTTTCGCCATGTCTTTTTTCATTTTTTGTGCGGATAGGCTTCCGAAACGCTTGATTCGGTCATCACCAATCGACATTATATGAATTCTGTCTTTCAATGAATATAAATATGATTTCATAAGTTATCTTGGTGTTATACTTATGTGTTACTGTGAAAAATGTTGTTCTAGATCACGAATAGACTTTATAACTTACTTTAGAAGTTGAAATTTCGCACAAAGATAACGATTGAGAATGCACGAAAAATTCATGTACACGGTTATGTATAATGCTGCAACGAATGCCTGTAGGCCATAATATATCTACAGTATTGTTTTCAATTTGCGGCAACGATTGTTATTGTTATTACTTTTATAAAACCTTTCGTGAAATGCTGAACATTTTTTGAATGTTAATGTTTCTGAAGAAATGAATAACCCTAGTGATTTTGAACCTTATAAAAATCTTATAAGTAAAAGTAATTTTTTATAAGAATTCAATTTCTTATAAGGTGACCTTATAAAAACCTTATGAAAATTCGATTTCTTATCAGGCGACCTCATACAAACCTTATAAGAAACTAGAATTTTTTATAAAGAATGGGTCAAAAAAATTTTATAAGGTTTTTTTTTTATAAAATTTTATTACATACATTCTTATAAGAAATTTCAGTTTCTTATAAGGTTTTTGTAGGATCGGCTTATAAGAAATCGAATTTTTATAAGGTTTTTATAAGGTTTTTAAAGGGTTCAAAATCACTAGGGAAATTTGATTTTTTCATAGATTTATTTTTTATTCATGAAAATTACTTCTTAAATATTTATTCACATACTTTTATGGAAAAGTTTCATATCGATTCTCACTGATTTTTTTAATGATAATATTTTAAAGATATTCTGAAAGATTCTTTGCGTACATTTCGAAGTATGTTGAAAACATTTTCTTAACATTGAAATATGAACAATATTATTTATGTTATTAATATTAGCAAAATAAAAAATTGAACGTTATACCATTCATAAATATTGAATGAAATATTGGAATGGTAATAAACAGAGCTATTTAAAATATTTTTTTCGAAAGTCCAAAATATGTATTTTATATGTTGATAAAATATGCGAAATATTTGGAAAAAAGTATTCTCGATATAACTGCATTTATTCATAATTTTTAAATGTACGTTCAATTTACAAAGTCATTGCAATAAATATTTTAAAAAATATTTTTCATAGCCCTGGTAATAATATCCTGGTGACGGGGCTCCGAGAAACTTGCACATGCATTTCATAGTTTTTTAGGTCGCTGATCATGCATCTGAGGTCAAATTTGGAAAATTATTTTGATTAAACTATTTGTGTAAACAATTATAAAAAATACTTACTAAGATGCATATGCTTTTCATGGTTTTTGAGGTCGTTGATCATGAATCTGAGGTCGAAATTGCAAAATAATTTTGTTCAAACAGTTTGCATTAACAAAATAATTTTGCACTTTCGACCTCAGATTCATGATCAGCGACCTAAAAAACCATGAAAAGCCTATGCATCTTGGTTAATATTTTTTTTTTTATAATTTGTTAATAAAAATTGTTAAAACAAAATAATTTTCCGAATCAAACCTTAGATTTATGATCAGCGATCTAAAAAACCATGAAAAGCATATACATCATAGTGAATATTGTTTTTTTCATAATTTGTTAGTATCAATTGTTTAAACAAAATAATTTACCAAATTTGACTTCATATGCATGATTAGCGACATTAAAAACCATGAAATGCATATGCAAGTCTCTCGGAACTATCTTGGACAATTGTCTGAGATAGTTCCGAGAGATTTTCGAGAGAGTTCCGAGAGTGGACTCTCGGACCCCCGTTACTAGGGTAAATTAAAATATAGGGGAATGATTCAAAAAATTTATAACTTTTTTTACTCGTTAATAACAAAAAATTACAGAAAACTGTTAGATTTTCTTTAGACTACTCTTTTTTATCAGGGGTGAAGGATAAGTTATTTTCATGACATCTATGTTTGCAGTTTTCTTAAGGACCCGGAAGTGAGGGGAAAGTGGATAAAAGCATGTCAATTGCGAGACGATGATGATGTTTCAAACTTTCTTCTGTGCGAAAATCATTTTCAGCCTGAGGACTACAAGAGTAAATTTAAAGTGGGTTGCAATACGAGGAAAATGCTGTACCCAAAAGTGGTACCACTGATAAATGTGCCGTACAAAGTGTCAGAGGCAAAAATAATATCAATACAAAAAATTTGTGCTTCCATACCAACACTTGCATCCCCAACTGCAAGGTCAGTTTCTTGTAGATTTGTGTTTTATGATTTTTTTTCTCCTAATGTAACATGTTATCGATAAAATTTTTACATTGTCTCTCTACCATTTTGATTTATTTGCAGCTCCTCACTAACATCAGAAGAAATAGTAAACAATGAAAATGAGAATCACAATGGAAAAAAAGTGTCGATTACTTCAATTGGATTTCCATTACTGTCAATTGATTTTGGTAAAGTGGTTGAGAAACCCAAGCCGTGCAGGCCGACGCTGGTTTGAGACTTGCGAATAAGCTAACAAAAAAACATGTTAACTTTCGTAAGAAAAAAATGAAAGTAAATTTAGTAATGCAAACTTTAAGCAACAGCGTTGCGGTATCTTTAGAATTCTTAGCAACAAAAGTAAATGACCCTGCGTTGCGTAATCAATTCAAAAATGCGATGGCGACTGTCGAATATTGTCGGAACATAAATGATATGACCGATATGTTGAATTGTAAAAATGCATTTGGCAAAGATGATTTTTGCATTCCCATTAATGAAGAAAATTTTCAATCACCAAAAATGAAAGTGACTTATTTCGAAATGTACATTACCTCTTTGCTTGACAATCAAAAGCTTCCTATTCTTCAGTAGCAAAGAAAAACACAATTTTTAGGCTTCATTAGAGGGATGAGGAACATGTTGTTCTTATACGAAGATTTGAAACCGTTAGGTCTGAAATATTTGCTCACTTACAAACTGTCTCAAGATTATTTAGAAACTTTTTTCAGTGCAATACGTGCAAGAGGTGGTTGGAACAATAATCCTAATGCTTTACAATTTACGAGCGCATATAAAAGACTGTTAGTACGACACGAAATGAAAGAATTCGAAAATGGAAATTGTGCTTTCGATAATGTAGAGATTCTGCATGCCCCTTCGACGACACCACAAGTGAAAAAAAAGGCTTTTACTGTCCAATGTCCTGAGCATCTCGATCTTATGTTTTCCTTGAGTCCTTTGGTAGATGAAATCGTTAAATACATAGCAGGGTTTGTTGCTTGGAGGGTAGAAAAAAAACTTACTTGTGGTGTTAGTGCGCAACAAATTTTTGGGGATGACATGCCTTTACTGTCCCAAATAAAAAACCGTGGCCCGTATGTACTACACATTGATGTGATTAAAATTTGTCGCACTGCGGAAAAAATTATTCGCGAAACGAGTAATGTTTTCACAACAAAAAATGTAAAGAAAGTTCTTGTTCAAAGAACTTTTGCAACGGTCGGCCAAGTATTTAATAATAAAGAAATGGACGACCACATCGCAATGGAAGCTTTATTCAAAAACAGCTTCCTGGATTGTCACAAAGAACGTTTGGTTAAACTAATTGCTGAATTGTACATTAGTACTCGTCTTTTCCATATCTGTAAAATTTCATCCAAGAAAGACGAGTACATCCGTAGCAATAGCAACCCTGGCAACTTTAGTGCGACGCTATAGCGTCGCAGTACCGTCTCACTTGTGTCGCACTGTTTAACACGATGAGAAAAAGTTATTCAAGTATAAAATTGAAGGAAACCTTGCTGAATCAGTATGTGGTACTTTTTACACTTGTTATATTGCAAAACACGCCTGAAAAATCGTCAATTTAGCGTTTTTCAGTCCAATAAACCTCGTGCATCAAATATCATTGGCACGCATGTTTAACGATGCTTTTTAGTATTGTACAGTGATAGAAATACATTTATGAGGTATCAAAATGAATGGGAAAGTATTTTTATTTCCATTTCACATCATCATTTACGTGAAATTCATTATTTGAGGGGTCTACAGAGAAGTTAAAGTATTTCATTTTTTGTGGCCCAACCTATATTTTTTTTTTTCAAATTAAGAACTGCTGTCATCTGGTCAGCCAATCAGCGGATGGAGCCTCAGAGTCGTCTGCTTCGCCGATGCCACGCGTATAAACTTGGCGGGGATAATTCAAAATTCAAATACATATGTACTTCTCTTGAAGGATTTAAGGGGTTATATACAAAGTTGGGGCTCGAAAAATCGAATATTTTTTGTTTGCATATTCTGAAAGTACATACTTTCGAAAATATCTGTGCAAAATTTCATCTAAATCGGATCACTGGTTTTCAAATTACAGCCGTTTGCAGCGCGCTGGTCCTATCCATAGGCACTTGGCGCGCGGCGCCCAACGTGCGGTTGCGGCGCCAGCTTAGGTAACCGGTTTTTTTAATTCGAAAAATATCCATATATCGATACTACGTTCCTCGAGTGTTTCGGAACAGCTGATAAATTCTGAACAAGTGTTTGTGTGCATAGCAGTTACAAGCTAACCCTTAAAGTAGCAGCATCAAAACAAACAGTTCTGTCGCGTTTTTTACTTCAATTATGGCGCGAAATAAAATATCCCGAGAAAGCCGATCGAGCAGAAGCGATGTAAAATCGCGTCCGAGAAAAAGAAAACAGTACTTTAATCCCAAAACCGTGGAAAGTGACGACAAAAGTTTCAGCACGTCGCGGAAAAAAACTGAAAAATCATGGCGATGTTGAAGTGCCCGTTGAACTTTCCGTTGAATACTGTATTATCAATTTCTTGCAAGTTTTTTCGGCTATCTCTCAGTATGTGAAATGCAAAGTTTGTGACAGTGACGTGAAATTTCAACCTATGGAAACACGCGGACTCGGTTTCAAAATCGTCGTGACGTGTGATAACTGTTTGCAACGCAAAATTTCTTCGAGCCCCGTCATTGATCATGCTTACGAAATAAATCGGCGTTTTATTTTTACAATGAGATTGCTGGGCTTGGGAGCAGCAGCTTGTTCCAAATTTTGTGGTCTCATGGACATGCTACCATTCTTAAAACAATCATCGTACGATCACATCATGACAAACATCCTTGCAAGTGTGAAAGAGGTATTCACTTTATTCGCGAGTCGGGTTGTGCGCGAGGAAATCGAGAAAAATACCGGGCCGAATAAAAATCACTTAACAATATCTGGAGACGGGACGTGGAAAAAGCGTGGTTTCACGTCATTGTTCGGGGTCACGTCCTTGATTGGATATTTTTCTGGGAAGGTTTTGGATATCAACGTGAAGTGTGCATTTTGTAAGGCGTGCCAGTTGTGGGAGAAAAAAAAGAAGGACTCCTTGTATGAGGAATGGAAAACTCAGCATGAACCTGATTGTCGCGCAAATCACCAGGGATCAGTTGGTAAGATGGAAGTGGGTGCGGTGCTCGAAATGTTTAAACGGTCGGACGATTTACAGTCTATCACAAGAGCGTAGCGGCGATTATCCGAAATGGATAAGTCATATCGATATGATTTTTTTTATAATATGTAGGTGGAACCCTTACCTTTTTCGCAATCTTACTAGTAAGTTGTCCAGTCTCCCCCAGCATCGATAATTGCCTGACACCTACGAGGCATACTTGCGACAAGATTTTCGGCGTAATCCTTTGGGAGGGACCTCCAAATTTGTCGAATTTGACGAGAAAGCTGTTGCAAATTGTGAGGCCGTCTTTTTCGAAGCTTCATCTTGATTACTGCCCAAACATTCTCGATTGGATTCGCATCAGGCGACTGAGACGGCCAATCCAAAGTGACGACGCCATTCGCTTCTTTCCACAACTTGCAGGCTCGACTCCGATGTTTAGGATCATTGTCCTCTTGTAAGATCCAATCATCATTTTTTGCTCCATACATGCGTTTGGCGGAGGGTATCAAAGCTTTTTGATAAATTTTGTTCATTTTTTCTGCGTTCAAGTTGTCAGTGAAAAGGTGTAAAGTCCCGAAACCTTTTTCCGAAAAGCATCCCCAAACATGGATCTTCACAGGGTGTTTAACGGTTCGTTGAAGCAATCTGCATGTGGGATTTGCCCAAGCATGTTTAATACTCGGAAAAGCCCAAAATGATGCTTCGTCGGAAAAGATTATTTGGCTCCAATCACGATCTTTGTTTTCTTGAGCCCACTCGAGGCGTTTTGTGACGTGATTTTCATTCAGCAGTGGCTTCAGTAATGTGCTTCGATATTTGATGTTGTTTTTTCGCAGATGCCTACGAATGGTTTCGTGTGATATTTTAACACCTTTTTTCACTAGTTTTTCAACTCCTTCCCGCAAAGTTAAGGTAGGATTTTTTGAGAACAGAGTCAAAATCGCTTTTTCGGCCTTCTGGGACACCTTGCAAGCACGCCCACGATCTGGATAGTCATCGACATTTCCGACATTCAAAAACCGATTCACCCACTTGGTAACGAACTGCCGCGATACTTTCATATACTTCGAAGCAGCTGTATGGGACATTTTCGGTCCACGCGGGTGCGTACACAAGAAAACCGCCTCGTAGCGCTTAGCATAAATTGCACTCATTTTCTTAGCGATGCCTTAATCAGACTAAATCCAAAAAACAGCTGCTTAATGTTATATTGCGAAAACGACAAGGGTCCCACCTACATACGGAAAAAAAATCTAGATCGATATGACTTACCGACTCTTGATAATCGCCGCTACGCTCTTACGTGACAGACTGTACATAACGTTCAATATGCCAACTATGTCGGAGACGGTGACTCCAAAACATTCAGTGCTATTAAAAATGCTGATATCTATGAAAATTTAACAGTTCAAAAAAAAGAATGTATTGGGCATGTCCAAAAACGAATGGGGAAACGTCTGAGAAATCTTAAAACCCAGGAAAAAGGCCTTGGAGGAAAGGGAAAACTCACCGGCAAAATGATCGACAAACTAACAGTATACTATGGCTTGGCGATACTTCGCAATTCAGATTCGGTCGAGAAAATGCGGAATGATATCTAGGCAACTTTTTTCCATTTAAGTTCCACCGATAAAAATCCCAAACATGAAAAATGTCCCGCCGGAAGCAAGTCCTGGTGCGAATGGCAGAAAACTTTAGCCGCGCTCCCCGAGAAAAAAGGAAAGGCCCCAAAGAAAAAAGCCATGCCTAATTTCAAGCATTCCTACCCTGCGCTACCTGAAAATGTATTGAATACCATCAAGCCAATTTACGAGGATTTGTCAAAAGAAGAATTGCTTGCACGATGCGTGGGCGGTTTTACTCAAAACAATAACGAGAGCTACAATCAGCTCGTATGGAAAATCTCCCCAAAACATCTGCCAGGAGGTGTAGTTCCCGTTGAAATTGCTGCCTACTCGTCTGCATGTATATTCAACGAGGGAAACAAAGCGATTTTGAAAATTTTCGAGGCTTTGGGAGTGCCCTGTGGGACGCATTCCCACCAATTCGTGGAGGACGAGGACGAGCGGTGCATCTCGATTGCTGAACTGCGCACACAGGACGCGACCAAAAAAGGAAGAGTGGCTCGCAGACAACAACAGGCCGTCGTTTTGGATGGTGGAATAAACTCTTTGGAGTCTCATTATGGTCCTGGCATCGATGACGATTTGTAAGTTTGGCTGAACAAATGTTTCGCACGAATGAAGTTGACACAAAACTTTAAACGCAATTATCTCGGAATGCGTTCTTTTCAAAAGTACTGTTGTGGTGAACGTGATGTCTCAAAAACTTTTCAATCGATTTTCAAAATTTTTTTTTTTTAATATTCGTATTTACGATCTCGTGTACTTGAACGATTCATTTTTCATCCGAAAATTTTTAATTTTTTGCAAGGAATTTTTTTTTTGAAATTTTGACCACCAAAAAAATCGCTTTTTTCTCTTAACGTGGTTTTTTTATTGGAAAAAAAAATTTTGGGAAACCGAATCGTTCAAGTACACCACAGTACATTTTTCTTAAAAAATTTTTTTTCTTTTTTGATTTCAGTTGAGCGGTTAGCTTTGGAGAACGTTCACCGTAAGCCTCTGCAAAAAAAGCGCTGCGAGGCATGGGCCATAACTCCGACAATTTTCAAAATTTTTTCGAAATTCAAAGTGTTTTTATTTCTTCGACAGTATTACTAAAACATTGTGTTTTGCTTTTTCCAATAAAATTTGCATAAAAGCCTTTTAAAAAATCACGAACTTAGCTCACTTTTTCGCCCCAACTTTGTATATAACCCTTTAATGAAATTGTTCTGTATTTCTGTACGGGAATGTGTACCTATCTACACAATATTTTCAACTGTGCTGACAGTTATCGTTTCGTAGATTCCGCGGAGTCTAAATTATAAAACGTTAAAATGCAGGCCAATAACAAAATAAAGTTTGTTCACCAAGATCGGCACGGAATCTACAATTCTGAAAACATGAGATGGATTTTGTCGATGTCATTATAAAAAAAAATTGTTGCATGACAATATATCATAATTATATCAAATATTTTATTTTGTTAGAAAAATATTTTACTATCTCTACTGAAGGTTTTTTTTTAGTATGTTTGTTTAAAACAAAAAATTATTTTTATAAAAAACTTAAAATGTGAGTTCATGACGTGATCATGACACGGTTGTTTTCAGTTGTTTTTTTTTTCTTTTCATTAACACCTCACACCATCGCCATGTACGCCATGATGATTGATGCTGATTGATGCAGATTATTGATGACAGTTGATGATATGTAGCGATCGAAGTTGACATCGATGCTTGATGATCGCTGATAATCGCGATAAATAGCCAAGCTCGAGACTGCTTTAGTATATTTGAATCGAGAGCACCCTATTTTCCTTTGTATCTTGCTTTCATTTATTATAACCTGGAGTTTCTTCAAATTCTATCACCAATAATAAAAATTTTGATTTTTTTATTCTTTTTTTTATCACCAGTCAATGAGTGTGAAAAATAAAAATATTGTGTGGTTAGATACATATTCCCGTACAGAAATACAGAACAATTTCATTAAATCCTTCAAGGGATGTACATATTTGAATTTTGAATCATCCCTGCCAAGTTCATACGCGTGGCATCGGCGAAGCAGACGACTCGAAAGTGGCCTTTACACGGAGCGATTGGCGATGCGATTGGCGGTGGCGATGATCGCCAGCGATTGCCAAAGATCGCGGCGACAATCGCCGCGATTTTCATCCCATTGCTAGTATATCTATATATAAGGACCCTGTCAGGCAGAGGACAATACTCACGCAATAGACAATAGTCATGAAATAGTCAGATAGATGTCAGAATACATTCCTGGCATCTATCTGACTATTTTATGACTATTGTCTATTGCGTGAGTATTGTCGCCTGCCTGACAGGGGATGCGCAGTCACCACAACCCACTGCGCACGATTTCGGCAGTGCTGAAATTCAATCGCGCGATTAAGAATAATCGCTGGCGATCATCGCCACCGCCGATCGCATCGCCAATCGCTCCGTGTAAAGGGGCCTTTAAGGCTCCATCCTTTGATTGGTTGACCAGATGACAGCAGTTCTCAATTTGAAAAAAATATAGGTTGGGCCACAAAAAATGAAATACTTTAACGTCTCTGTAGACCCCTCAAATAATGAATTTCACGTAAATGATGATGTGAAATGGAAATAAAAATACTTTCCCATTCATTTTGATACCTCATAAATGTATTTCTATCACTGTACAATACTGAAAAGCATCGTTAAACATGCGTGTCAATGGTATTTGATGCATGAAGCCCACACAGTAAAAAAAAGTTGTTGAAAAACACTACGCTGGGCGTCAGTAACCAAAAGACCTACGCTGAGTGAGGGGAAATTACTAGGAGCGGTAGTGAAATTCTCATCACCCGAAAATTCACTAGCGCTGACGACTTTTTCAGCGCGCTAGTAAATTTCATCTCTGGGATTGTGAATTCACGGTGTGGCTGGCGATTTTGTTCAGTACAATAGTGAAAATCAGCTAGCCAGTAAAATGCAGCTGAAATTCTTCAAAAAGCATGAAATAAAAAATCATTACAAAATGAATTGTTATGGATATTTTGCATATATACATAAATATGTAAACACGCTAGCAATAATGCAAGGAATGTGAGCGTGTTTTTTAACCTCAAATATCTCGTGCATGCACAAGAAATATTCGGATTGCAACTAATCTTTGAAAGTGAAAATCGAAATTCACTTTACTTGATAATGATTTTCCTTATTTTTAGGATAAGCGATTAATCTCAGTTAAAAAAAATGTATATTGTGTTCTTTATTAATGCGAACCGCTCTATAACACACGATAACACAACGTATGAATGTTAACGAATGAGAATGATAATACAAATCATATGATGACAAGTGTGATTGAATAGGATAAGAAATTACGAAATCATCTCATATAATCACAAGCACTCAGAATTTTACGAACCACGTTACGAAATCTACCATCTGCTGTTAAATTCACTAGAGACAGTAAAAAAGCGCGTGGTGATAATATTTCTACGCCGAGCGTAGGTCCTCTAGTTACTGACGCCGAGCGTAGGTCCTCTTGTTACTGACTCCGAGCGTAGGTTTATTCATAGAAGCTAGTCATTTATTCAGCGGATGTCGTTTTTCGTTCCACACTGGCGGGAAATCACTAGCGACCGAAGTTTCACAAGAGTGGTTCGTGATATTACTACGCCGAGCGTAGTAAAAAAATCACTAGCGGCTAGCTTTTTTCATCTGCATTTTTTACTGTGCAGTGAACCAAACCAGCCTAACCTTACCCAAAATGTGCCCAATATAATTGAGTGGGATTGGCCAATACTAGGATAATTCTGCGGCCCCAACAGGTATCACTGTTTGGGCAATTTTCTGGCCCACTGACATGGGCCTAGTATTGACCAAATATGAAGTAACATTCCATGTTCTGATTTAATTCATTACGAACTTCATACTGACCCACTTGTGACTCACTTTATTTGAGTTGTTTTATATTCGTAAGAAATTCGATTTTTTGAATAAAGTTTGGAAGAATTTTTATTTTTATGCATGCAGTTATTTGCATAAGGGATGAAATGCTTTTTTTTATTCAAATACGATTTTTATTCACTTTTGACAAATATACATATTAAAATTATTATATTAACCTATTTTTATACGAGTTTGCGTACACTTATTTACCAGGCGTACTTCTAATTAATTTCCGGTTTTTTTGCAAATAAAACACATAATTCCAAAAAAACCGTAACCTTTATTTTATTCAAAGTATTTTCCATCGCTTTCTACACATTTTTCCCACCTTTCTGGTAAATTGTGGATACCCCGCCAGTAAAAATCATTGCCTTTGGAGGTGAACCACTCGGTGAGCCATTTTCGTACATTTTCGTACGAGTCGAAGCGCTGCTCAGAAAGGGCATGGCCCAACGAGGCAAAGAGGTGGTAGTCGGATGGCGCCAGGTCTGGTGAGTAAGCCGCATGATCAAGCACTTCCCACTTGAGCCTTTCCAGCGTGTCACGAACGACTTTCGACTTATGCGACGGCGCATTGTCGTGGAGCAAAATCACCTTCTTCTGTCGTTGTTGATATTCTGGTCGGTTTTCCACAATGGCTCGGCTCAAATCTTTCATTTGCTGTTTGTAGCGAACGGCATTCACAGTTTCTCCAGGTTTCAGCAGTTCAAAGTATATAACACCGGACTGGTCCCACCACAAACACACAGCATGACCTTCCGACCGTAACGATTTGGCCGTGCCGTCGATGTCGATGCTTCACCTGGACTCACCCACGATTTGTTGCGCTTAGGGTTCTCCAGGAAAATCCACTTTTCATCACCAGTAACAATACGATGCAGGAAAGACTTTCTTTTGTATCGTTGAAGCAGCATTTCACAGGTCACTTTTCGATTCTCCATTTGTCTCTCGGTCAGTTTATGAGGCACCCACTTTCCACACTTCTGAATTTTTCCCATGGCTTGCAGACGTTTGGAAATTGCTTGCTGTTGAACTCCCAACGCATCTGCAAGCTGTCGTTGCGTTTGCGTGTTGTCTTCATCTAATAATGCTTGCAATTCGGCGTCATCGAACGATTTTCGCTTGCCGGAGCGTGCGGCGTCGTTCAGGTCGAAATCTCCATTTTTGAACTGTCGAAACCACGTTTCACATGTTCGAAGTGTTAATGCACGATCACCATAAACTTCCACAAGCGCACAGTGGCTCTCGGACACTTTTTTCCCCTGATTGAACATGAAAAGCAATGCATGGCGCATATGCTCAAAATTCGGTACAAAATTCGACGTTTTTGAAGCACAATAAAAACTTACTGGAAGATTTTTTCGAGAAAATGTCAACGCAGTTCAAGCACTCGATATGACTGAACAAAATGACATATGGTATGTGTTACCAACAGCGGTACAAAACAGAACGCCATCCATTGAAAAAACCGGAAATTACTTAGGAGTACACCTGGTATATGAAAATCGCCTCGACGCATGGGAATTATAATACTTTTTGATGGTATTACTAGAAACCATAAAAATACAAGTTATCAACTTCCAATGGAACTCTTTGATAGGGAAAAAAAATTACAAGTAATTTCGATGTTTTTTCCACTCCGTAATATATATTACTGATAACACACGATCTTTGGAGCCAAATCAGAAACAGCTCACATGAATCTTCATTTTCGAAAGTGACTACTTAAATGACATAATTGAAGTTTAAATGATGGAAAGTTTTATGTAAGTAATGAGATTCTTAATCATGAGCAAAATTTGATAGTGGAAAGCTTGAAAGAAAGTAAAAGGAATGTTTAATGCAGACAAATATTGTTGATAATCTGTATAAGATGTATGATTTGGCTCCGAGGATCGTTTTAAATCAGTATTCCAAAAAATATTACTGCACTATTGTTACATACAAATCGAGATTTTCTTTAAAATTAGTAAGGGTGAACTCTCATTATTGCACTATTGTTGTCCTATTGACACATAATATTCTAGGAATGTACAAGGAATATTCCCATAAATATTCTTAGAGTATGTGAATTTCAAAGTAGTTACCCGTAAGGGAAATGTTAGGATAAATATCGCAAGAATATTCTTCTAGAATATTTTTTAATATTCTTGGTATATTGCTTTTAACATTGGCATGATGCTACTACTTGGACATAAGGATATTCTTAGAATATTTTTGAGAATATTCCTGGTACATTTCTAGAATATTGTGTCAATAGGGTGTATACAAATCGAGATTTTCTTAAAAATTAGTAAGGTTGAACTCTCGACAGACAAGGTTGTCAAATGTTATTACGGAAAGAGTTAGTTCGTTGAAAATACTATGGTAGTATTTGAACGGTGGATTATACTAACATCATAGGTGAAAGTACTAGATGTTCCACTGTATTGATCAACATTTTCTGCATCATTTTTGAGTATTCAAATTGCATTTTCTCTTAGGATTTCAGTATAATCCACCGTTAAAATGCTGCTATTTTGAAAGTATTACAGAAAAATTATGAAATTTTAATATTTGTATTGACAATGTAAAAGAACCTTGAATATTAAAGAATTTAGTCATATTACAAAGAAAAATTTTTAATTTAGATTACAATCTTGGTTCTTTTTTGTTTCTATTACGTTGTTTTGCGTTGTCTAAAGCCTTTGTAGTCGCGTCCTGGAATTCGCGTGCCGTGGGCGTAGGAAAGAAACGCGAGCAACTCACGGCAGCTTAAATGAATCAAATCAAATCTATTTTGAATTGGTTATAAACACTAGTTGAGCTATTCGTCTATTGTTAAGAAAGTTTTTGTACATTTTTCAACTTTTTGTAAGAATTCAAATTATAGTCTCAGCGTCTGTGTGAGAACAAATCGTCCAGGCCAGGACCTCTCAACTACAAGTCGAGCGGTCCTGCAACTGAGCAACTTGAAGACTTTCCTTCTTAACACAGAGAACGCCCAAAGCATCAATTTAATAACCGTTGAAGGAAGGGAAACTCGAGTTCCTAAGAAACTTAGTTGGTTCACTTTGTAAATGATTGTCACATCAAGAGTTTTTAAAATAAAGTTGAAAAACGTTCATACTCTTCTGCGTAACTGGCAGTTAGTTGATATTGTTTAGGATTCGAGAAAAAACTAAAATCATCGGTACACATTTTGATATTGACTTCAAAATGCAATTCAAATCACTTGCAACAGGTCATTCTTCTGTGTATCCGAGGTTACATGCATTTTTGTAATAATTGAATGTGAACAATAATGCATCTTATATATGAAAATCAAATATATTACCTAGCAGTGCTTTGCCAATCTGGCTATTTTGTAAATTGACAGATCGATCAATTTTTCCTTTAAATGTAATTTTTCGAGCAAATTTGTCTGTGATCAGCTCTTTTACCATCCCCTTCAAACTGTCAACCAGAGTACTTCCCTGATGGAACTTGAGAAAATTCATCTATAAAAATAATATAAATATGTTTCTTAGGAATTTTGACGAACACTGTCTATTTCTCGGTCTTGCGAAAATAAATTGGAGGAGAAAAAAGAATCGTTTTTTTTGTCACAAAAAAAACGCAGAATCAGAAAATTCTTGTCGAAATCCCAAGAAGCGCTTAAATTGAATGATTTGTAGCTAACTTTATTATTCAATTTTCCCAAACGACCTAAGCAGGGCCGTGATCATGATTTAAATTACTCGTAGGAGGGTTCAAGAAAAAATTTTACTTCCAGACTTCTCAAATAAAGGATTGAATCTCAAAATAAAAAAGTCCATAAACTTCTGTAATGTAGAAAACGGTATCGAAAATTTCAAAACCAATCATTTACGATAGTATGATTTTTAAATCTACAAAACTGAAAATCAAAAACCTAAAAATTCGAAATCCACAATATTATTATTCGCAATCTTTGAAATCTAAGTAATACAATTGAAAAATCGTCAATTTTACATGGTCGTACCTTAAACAATTAACAATTTACAAAACCATCATTCTGGAAGTTTGAAATTTACAAAGTTTTCATTGTTATATACTTATGACTTTCATTTTAAATTTCACTATTCTGCAATGGGAATTTGCAAATTGTAATTTTAAATTATTTATTTCAACGAGAAAGAGCATATTCAATGTTTAAAGATCAAAAAAAGAATCAAATTCATGTAAGTGGAGAAAAAAACGATATATAAATCTCTCTTGAGCTAATATTGCGTAAATTGTATAACTTGTTGACATGGCTCATTTCATAACTATTGTCTGTCATCTTTAAGGCAAAAAAAATTTATTTTTCTTTAATTTGGAAAAAAAAGAAGATATTATTCGTTAAAAAGAATTCTTCGAAAAAATAAGACTAAACTGTAGGAAAAATATGTGACATCAACCAATAAAATAATCAACCACTTTCAATGAGACTGTTCGGCTGACCAACGATTTTCAGTGAATAGATATATTTTACCAATTCATCAAAAACTACTTCGTCTGCTAATTGCTGCTGTGAATCTTCAAAACTTGTTTCATCGATTGGAAGATATCTCGGCCTCGTGACAGGATTTTTGTTGCTTATTATTCTTGAAACGTTTTTCTCAACATTTCGCAGTCGGTGGTCAATATTTCTGCAAGACAAAATATTCATCATGCGATTATTAAAACATCCATCGAAAGAACTGTGGCATCATTTACGGGAAAAAACGTTTAAAAATAGGCATATAAACGATCAACAAGTTGAGCGCTTATATTCGACCATGAGCAATATGATCAACGACAAGCAAATATGCTCAAACTTTAACATTAAAGAATAACTCGTCAAACATTAACGTTCAATAATTAGCATTAACGGTCAATGTAGAGATTTTTTGATGAAAATTGAGCATTTATAATGAAATTTTGAAAGTTTTTTCCGAAAGTAATTGAATACTTACTGCAATTTGGCATCAATTCCATCGAGTCGAGAGTTCGTCTGATGAGAAGTTTTTTGAAATAATGATTTTATCGCTCTGTAACAAAAAAGGATAAGTGTCAATTAACCGAATGTCAATACTATCAAATATCTGATAAAAATCAAAATAACGGACAAAAATACATTGCGAAGTCCAATCTAAAGTTTTTTTTCATTCCTTTATCAGAAACATTAAATTTACAGTACACACAATCAACAGTAAACGGTCTCAAGATTAATAATCATTTGTCGAAAACAACTGTCGTTTCTGTTTTTCATGATATTATCACCTGTACCAATTGTGTGGAGACTCATTTAATGGGCTATTGCCGGCCTCTTCGTATGCGTCGTCACTCTCCTCCCGTGAACCACCGATTCATTGCGAATGTTGCAGAACTCGTTACCCTCTAGATTGTAAAGACGTTCATCGTTTTCTATAGAGATTTCGATGTCATCGTGAAATTCTTCAATATTTTCTGTATCATTGTCCCGAAAGTTGGTATCATTTCTCGCCAATTTACGTGTACTAGGGCTCGTTAATCGACTTGTCTCAGGGCGCGTCAAGACCGATTGGTAAAGGGCGGCTGGCGTTCGAATTTCTCCATCCTGGTGAAAAATGGCTTGAGTTGTGATGAAAGACCTCGATGCTGGTGCTGGTGGTGTTGTTGAAGTTAATTGATGAGTTGGCACAGATGACGCATAAAAAACCTGATGCGGATTTTCATTTTCTTTTTAATGTTGATGATTTCGAGAGAAAACAGCGTAAGTATGAGGAGATGGGTGCAAGACGTTGGTTGTTGCGAGGCCGTTGCCATTTATATAAGCACCACTATGCAAATTACCAAGTGATTGTCGGTGTTCAACCGTACTCGGCAAATTTGTGTGACGTGTTTCATTCCCTTTCAATCTATTTAGCTTTTCTTTGATATTCATAACAGCGGCGGTGGCAGGACGTTTGATGTGCGCTTTTTTTTGAAATCCGTCGTCTGTATCCGTCGACTGCAGCTTTAGGGGAGTTTTACGGTCCCGCATAGGTTTCGTTGATCTATTATGAGTAAGATAAAATACAAATGTAAAGTTTTGAAACCACCTTGTAAAAAACTATCTCTACAGATTCAAGATGTAGACCATTCGTAAAAGCATGAATCAGATTTTCGTAACTGCGTTGTTTCATGTGACCGTTTAATCAAAACAATTGCACAAAACTGGACAAACAGGGGCAAGGGATGTTTTAAATCTCGAAAATTCTGCTGATTTTGTTCAAAGACGACCCTTATGATATTCACGAATACGATACAAAAATTAATTATGGAAAAAAGTATTATCTATCTGATAATGTCTGCTATACTCAATTATCTTAATTGTATATTGAAACTTTTCCAACATCAGGTGTTCATTCTGTTCCCATAGTAAAGTTTTGAAATTTTTCTATACCAACTTTACAAAAAAACTGTAGCGTCGCATTGTCTACACGTTGCCGAATAAATATGGGAAAAAATGATGCATAAATTTTGATCTTTTCCCAGATTTCTTTTATCAGTGTAGTACACAATGTATATCTTTAAGAAGGGGAGTCGGTTTTCAATTTCACTATAAAAAAACTTACAAGTTTGACGTAGCTCCATTCATCATACTTTATGACAAGACGGACTTCTCGAAGCGCTATGGAGAAAATAGACGCATCCCAGTAGAGCTTCTTCAATATTTTATCTGCAATATGTTCAGAGATTCATGTTAAGGTTCTCGATCGAATCAGTACATCAAAGTTCAAATGGATAATGCTGTCCAAGAGTATGTTCCTTTGGGCCTATCAAAGACGTATTTGATAGGCCCAAACGAACATGGTACAAGAGAGTTATTTTACATACTATTGTAGGTTTTAATTTGTACATCTACAAACGTCATTACAGATATTTTGGGGTGATGACCGACATTGTTAACTCACCAACCTTTTTGTAGAATGTTGAGATATCAGAGAAGTGTCATTCTCCACTCTTAGAAAAATCGACAACATTACGATTCTTAATTTTTGGAACATAATTTACAACTCCACACAGCTCGCGCAAACAGGTAGAGAAAATTATCATCAAAAAAAAAAACGGCATTTGATGCTTTAATTTCATGGTTTTTCACTGTAAATTTGAATATTTGATAATATCACGTCATCTTAAAAGAGCTCATTGATATCTATTAAATAAAAGTAATTAATTGCCAAGTGTTAGTAGGATAAAAATCGAAAGAACATTCAAAAGCATGAAGAACGTGATATTTCATTTTGTTAAAATAACGCTCAAATACCATCATCTGATTAAAAATATGCAAAAAAAGGTGAAAAATGTTGCAAAAAGTTTCTCTTCAGCCCCTCAGGCAGTTTTTTTATCAAAAAAGTTCAGCAATGACGTACGAATCGGGGACCGGATGTCTTAAGAATGTTTCTTCCTCAACTTCATCGAAATTTACCGAAGAGCAATCAATAATCTCAGATTCATCATAGTATGCTGCTTTCCAATATGGCATGCAAAAGCATTTAGCTTGTACGTCCGTCAAAGCAACAACTGTTACGTCCTCATTTAGATTTGAACATTTATAAATTCCATTTGACATAGAAGTGATACCAACGTCGTAAAAATTTTCAATATCTCGAAAAAATTGAACTGCGAGAAATGCATTGTCTTGTGAAATCAAAACATTTTTCACCAAACAAACTATGCCATTATTTAAAACGCAACAATTGTTTGCCTTTTCCATTGAAAGAAATATATTGTCTGTCGTAATTTGCTCGAATTGTAAAATGTTGGTCATGTCGCCTGGAATAGGCCCGTTAAAATGTTGTTTGCCAGATTTGCAAGTTTTCTCATTGATTTTTGGAGTAACTGTAAGAAATTTTTTTTCTTGCAAACGGTTGTAAATTTGCTGCAACGTTTTTCCAGGTCTTCTTGCATACTTGCGGAAGAAACTCATATTGTTTTCGTATGGAAAAGTTGACCAATTATCCAAATTTCCAAACTTCTGTACGTCATCAACTAAGTGCAGCAAACAATTGATATTATACGAGGCGAAAGAACTTCCGAAGATTTGTATACTTGTAGAAACAAAAATTGGAAGTGAAACTCTGGCAAATTCGAGATCATCATTCGAAATATCCCGTTTGGACAAACATCTTATAGACGCGTGAAATAATAGAAAACATGTATATGTCTCATAATCTAATACTCCACAGAAAGCTATGTACCATTGCCACATACAAAAGCAGGTAACGATACTCAGTTGCTTTAAAGCTTTTCAGGAATGTGAATGATGTTGGATGTCGAGAAAATTCACGAGAACAATATGATGCGATTATACCTAATCTAAAATTTACAATGTCAATAGATCGGTAAGACAATTTGGCAACCTTACTGAATTTGCCATTAATAACCCCCAAGAGGAATTTCTTCATGATGCCTAGAAAAACTAAATGCATATATTCAAAAACCGTGTCTTCAACTACGTTCTTGAAGATCATAGGAAGCGGTGAATTTGCGTGGTTAAAATGAGTCTCTTCAGAGTCTCTAAGAACATACTCTTCATGAGTTCTATGCGTATCATTAAGGCTAGTGTAAACAAGGTTAGATTTTTGCCCTCGTTCACCGGCAACTTTACATTTAGAACATGGGTGTGTGGCCATATGTCCTTTATGACCTAGCATGAATGCTCTTGCAGGGGCATCTGCGATAAAGGCACGGAATTCTACAGGAATGCGTGTTCCATTGAACTGTATTCCTTTATTTACCGAAATGATACATGCATCTCGAATGAAATCAAGGAAAAAATCGTTGTGGTTGTCGGGTTTACCGGAACCCTGAAAAATACATACGACTTCTGGCTTTGAACCATTTATGTTTGCGATTCGGACTTGTATTGGCCAGTAATGTATACGCCCAGACCTGCCGCCGCTGGCGCCGTCTGTATTAATGTCAACTAAAAGCTTACTTGGGATGCAATTTGGGTCTGAACGATGTAGAATATTAATAAGTGATTCTTCCAGCCCTAGATGTAAATATTGTCCGGAACCTACTGTCCTTAAGGGAAGCGAGTGACAAGAAGTTTCTAATATTGTTCTGGGATCTCTTGGCAAATATTCAAGACACCTGTGGTTTCTTACGACTTGGAGAATGTCTCGCATTTGTTCCAACGTGAAATTATTCTTAGCGAAACATACTCGAAATTTAGCTCGTAATGAATCACAATTTTCCGTGTCACTGTCACCGTCCGTTTCATCATCGCTGAGGTCATGATCAGAGTCTTGAAAATCGTCGTCTACAGAACTATTATCATTATCAGACTGGTGAACACTGGTACTTAAATCGTCATCAATATCCGAAAGTTCAAAATTTTTTTCAACATTCAACGCATATTCTGATTCTACATAACGAGGTGGTGCAACGTTGGTGCATGTTACGTCTTCTGCATGTACAGGCGCAGATTTTTCTTCAGAAAGACAATTGAAAAGTTTTGCTAAATTTTTTTTACGAGTAGTGTTAATGCGCTTATGCTGTCTGGAGCTAAGTAACTCGTACGGCTTTCAACGAGCTGTGAATATGAAATTCATTCGTAATGTTAGGATATTTCGGTTATTTATTCGAAACGGCGTCGAACGCTACGTCCACCTCCACCCGGACGGGTGGTATTTTATGCGCATGACTCGTACCTATAATTGCAATAGTCAATAATTTCACTTCTCAAATTGTTTGAAAATGTTCTTTAAGTTAAAGAACACACGGCAAAAGTGAAACTTCGCCTGCAAATTCAAGTGCATCGACTGGTCAGAGAATAAAATTGAGAAAAAATTCTAAGAACGACGATAAAAAATATCTACAAAAACAAACAGATAAAAAAAATTCAATCGAGAAAAAATTGAATGAATAGACAACAATAATATAAAAACAAGCTGATGAGAAAATGGTAATTTGGGAATGAGAAAAAAATTTATAAATTATTTTTAGTTTAAAAATTGTATCTTCATTATAGTAACACAAACAAGAATTTGACATTAAAGTTTCATTTCTCTTGCACAGCTTTCATTCTGAAGTAGATTTTACATGCCACGAACTAGAGAAGTAAAAATTAATCATCAATTTATGTTCGTGTTACAATTTTGTAGCTTAAAATTTTAGAAAAAAAGCATTAAAGACTATTTTTTCTTTTATAAACAACTTTTCCTCCACTACATTTATTTCACCTGCTCGTTTTTGTATTAGTGTTTTATATTCCTTCAATTTTTCTCCATTGCACTTTGTTTTCATATGCTTGTTTTCGTAGGTATTTTTCTTTCATCGATCTCCAATTGTTTCTCCATTTAATTCTTTCATCAATCAATGCGGTTCAACTTGCACGCGAAGTTTCCTTTCTGCCTTGTGATCTTTAATACATAAACGATTTAATTTATTTTCCGAATGGTTTAATAGTTTCTATAATTCATCATATAATATCATATTAGAATTCAATCATCCTTAAAATCAATTTTAATTATAATATTTTACATTGAAAAAAAAAAAATAATGACATTTATTTACAGATTTTATATATTTTGTGATACAGAACATTTTTATAAAATGTAAATTCTAAATAACAGATATCTTTGGTTTATTTTTATAATAAAACTTTTGTTGGAATTAAAAAATGATATCATTTTTTGATAAATTAATATTCTTTTCAGTATATTAGTATTTTCTTTTAAATACTAATTAAAGTGAGGTACTAAAAATGTTCAGAAAATAGTTTTGGTATGGTAATGACTCACGTGATAAGATTTTTCTGTCAACAAAATTATTGGAAAACTATTTTAAACAATTTCAAATAATTGTTTTGAAGAATATAGTTGATAAGAAAGACAACTCATAGAAATCATACGAAATCCTGATTTTACAATAATTACACAAACATTTGTCAATTTTCAAACAACTTATTATAATTCTAGAAAACCTATATTTAATGTTAAACATTTTTTATTTGTCAGGCTAATTGCATAAATAGTTATAGCTTTTTTAATTTTAAAATTAATGAAAAATATATAAAATAAAAATGTACTCTAAAAAAAATGTTCTAAAAGAAATAAAGGGGCTGTTCGAACTCATCTTATTATATCATATTAGAATTTTCATCGTCCTTAAAATCAATTTAAATTAACATATTTCAGATTGAGAAAAAATAAATGAAATTTATTAACAGTTTTCGAATATACCAAAAAAAAAGAAAAAATTGTTGTGTATACTAAGAAAAAAAAAATTTTTAACTGTACAATAATTTCTTTGTCAAGTGAATTAAAATAAAAAGTTTTATTTTTTTGAATTCTGAAGTTGTTACAAAATGCAAAACTTCAAAATAAAATACTGGACCGATTCCAAGAAATGCTGAGGTTGTAAAAGTTAAATGTTGGCAAAAAAATAGTGAATTTTTGCCACATGCAATAAATTTTGTAGAATCCAAAAAGATCAACAAGTTCGTTTCGCTATTTTTCATTGACAAGATTGCGTCCTTAAAAATTCACTGAACATTTTCAAGAAAATACACAAAAACGATTGGAAAAATTCACGAAAACCAAAATATTGGTTGAACATTTTATTGCAAATATTGTATTTCATTAGCGTTTATTATTATCAAATGTAGATAAATATGAAATGTATGTTTTAAGTCATTACCAGAATGAAATGAATTATTGTATCATTTGCAGAAAGCAAACTTACAATTGTACATTGAAATGTAAGGAATGTATAATTATGAAATGACATGAATGTATTGTAATATCCTGTGAATATTGTATGTACATTTTTTCGTAATATTTAGAAAATCAATAAAAAATAAGATTTTTGAAATATATTTTACAATAAAAATAATAGTTTTACTTTTTATCATTAAAATCTCATACAATTCATTTCACCCCTGACGGATCTGAGGGAACGCAAAAGAACGTTCTTCTGCGTTCCATTTTGTGACAAGTAGAACGCAAGTAGGGAACGCTTGGAAATCGCATTTTAAACTACTTCTTCAATGATTTGCTACATGAAATCATGTTTTTAGGTTGAAAAAAGATACTTTTGTTACATGGAAATGTATTTAAAAGCTATAAATGTTTCCGTTCAAGTTAAATAAACCTTTAAAAGTGCAATAAATACTTGGTTTCGAGTAGCTTCGACGCATGCGCTATGAGTAAATTCCATTCGCGGCATGGCCACTGAAGTGGTTACCGAGGGGCCCAAGGGCGCTCTTGCATATTTGAATTTTGAGTATGGGATATCCAATGAAAATTGAATAATAATTTAGTGATAATATAAATTTTTTCAAATGATTCTTATATTTTATTTAAGTTACAATCTTTTGAATATGTAAGTGTACTTTATTAACGGAAAATTTTATGTATTAGAATAGAAGTTTTTTTCTGTCATTCTTACACCTACCTTAAAACTCATTTTCTGAGAATGTAGTTTGCTTGAAGAACATAACTTTGCTGTGTTTGGGATGTACGTTATGACCGTTAGGACGACCTATACAAATTTTTCATTCATGTATATAAATTTTCATTATTCTTTATGCAATAATTATTATAATGAAATATATATTCATTATTTGTCATTTTTGTTATATTCTAATCAAAATATATAATATAAGATATGTTACATTTCATCCCTAGTAATTTGGAATTTTTCGGAGTTTTCAGAAAACTCCTTTTACAATATCGGTATTTTCTATAACATTCCGAATTTCTGTAAAGTCACTTTGTAAAAAGAGCAATGTTTTATAGAGTTCGTATAATTTTTTATAAAGTTGCTTCATAAAAACTTAATATAATCTTTATATAACGGTGGCATTTTATGAAATGAATTTTAAAATCGACTTTATAAAGATTCCGTCTTTTTTTCAAGATTTTATGAAGTCTTTATGAAGTGACGTTATAAAAGAGCGAAATTTTATAAAAAATACCGAAATTTTTTAAGGAGTTTTATAAAAACTTAAGTGACCAGGGATATTTTATAAAGGTCATAATTTTCCGAACCTATCACCTAAATTGGAGGGAAATCTAATTCTGCTTGAAAATGATTTTTCCTGATATTAACATTACTGCGCATAAGTTTCTCGTTGTATGAAAATGATTCTTGAATAAAAGTAGTAGAACTTGTAAACATATTTGACCATCAAAAAATATCCAATCGCTTCGATCAAGAAACATAAAAATCGAAAAATTAGACCACCTGAAGTTTGCATTTTTTTATTTTAAGTATGATTTTCATAATCAGCGACCTCGCAAACCCCTCTATACCAGGGGTTAGAAGCCGCTCCGTTATGAGCTCCGCTGCAGTCCCGGATTCTTTAAGCAGATAAAAACTCCGGGGCTAGAGCAGAGCGAATAAGGTCTTATACGATCCACTCCAGCCCCGGATTTTTTACGTCTATCAAACTCCGGAATCTATAAGCCGGCGGAGCGGAGCTTATAAGCCGGCGGAGCGGAGTTTATAACGAAGCGGCTCCCAACCCCTGGTATTAGCAATAAATAAGTACTAATTTAGTACACTATTTTGATTTTGGAAATTGCAGAGAGTGTGCTGGCCTTATAATTCACTTAGCACACGCAGGGTGGGTAACGATAATTTTGGGAAAATTTGATGTGACGTTGGTTTCTGTGGTGCACTAAATAAGCACTAAATTATTCCTCACCGAAAAGTAATTCTTTTTGTGATTTGGAGTTGGTGTGTGCTAATTTAATTTTAGAGCTAGCACACTCACTCATATCTGGCAAAAGAATTTGGCAATAATTTTTCTTTTGCGTAATGTATTAGCCAGGGGTTAGGAGCCGCTCCGTTATGAGCTCCACTCCAGTCCTAAATATTTTAAGCTGATAAAAACGCCGGGGCTGGAGCAGATCGTAGAAGGCCTTATACGCTCCGCTTCAGCCCCGGATTTTTTACGTCCATCAAACTCCGGAGCTTATAAGCCGGCGGAGCGGAGATTATAACAGAGCGGCTTCCAACCCCTGCTCTATACTAGGTTTTTCAAAAATAATATAAAAAAAAAAAAAAAAATGTCGGCCATATTGCATTCGCTATTTTAAATTTGGAATTGTAAGTGTTATTTTCGAAATTAGCTACCTTCAACACCTCTGTATACTAAGTTTCACAGATATCTCATATTTTCATAAAAATGAAAGAAACATTGGATCCATCATTTAACATTTTTTTAATTTTTTATAATTTTTTAAATTTATAATAAATTTGTAAATAATAATTAAAAGTAAACCTATAAATATTAGAATCAAATCATAGTTGTGTATTTTTTGCATGTTAAAAATTTTACATATTTTACAAAAAATTGTACAGGTCGTCCTAACGGTCATAACGTACATCCCAAACACAGCAAAGTTATGTTCTTCAAGCAAACTACATTCTCAGAAAATGAGTTTTAAGGTAGGTGTAAGAATGACAGAAAAAAACTTCTATTCTAATACATAAAATTTTCCGTTAATAAAGTACACTTACATATTCAAAAGATTGTAACTTAAATAAAATATAAGAATCATTTGAAAAAATTTATATTATCACTAAATTATTATTCAATTTTCATTGGATATCCCATACTCAAAATTCAAATATGCAAGAGCGCCCTTGGGCCCCTCGGTAACCACTTCAGTGGCCATGCCGCGAATGGAATTTACTCATAGCGCATGCGTCGAAGCTACTCGAAACCAAGTATTTATTGCACTTTTAAAGGTTTATTTAACTTGAACGGAAACATTTATAGCTTTTAAATACATTTCCATGTAACAAAAGTATCTTTTTTCAACCTAAAAACATGATTTCATGTAGCAAATCATTGAAGAAGTAGTTTAAAATGTGATTTCCAAGCGTTCCCTACTTGCGTTCTACTTGTCACAAAATGGAACGCAAAAAAACGTTCTTTCAGGACCGTCAGGGTCTCCATAACAAATTTTCGGCTATTTATTTGGATATATACTAACATTAAAATTTGTATGTCAAAATGAATACTTGGTGATTATTTAATTTTTAATAATCTGGGAAAGTTCATTTCTGTAGACAACAAGCGAGGACAAATTATTAATCGACATTCAATTCACATAATTTATACTTCAATTTTGAGAAAGTGTACTGTTTTCAACTATTATTATTATTACTTTCATTATTATTATTATTATTATATTATTATTATTATTATTATTATTATTATTATTATTATTATTATTATTATTATTATTATTATTATTATTATTATTATTATTATTATTATTATTATTATTATTATCATTATTATTATTATTATTATTGTTATTATTGTTATTATTATTATTATTATTATTATTATTATTATTATTATTATTATTATTATTATTATTATTATTGTTATCAATATTATTATTACTATTTTCAAACAAGACAAAAAGTATATATTGAATTTTTTTTACACATAACTTTGTTAAATTTGATTTCATTTTCCATGCCAACATTCTATTATGGCCTAAAGCCGGAAATTTCTATTATTACAAATTAAATTTTATTAATAAAAATGTAAATTTATAAATTTAATATTCATTTCTTGTTGTATTGAAAACATATTTTTGTAATTTGTCGTTTTTGATCGAGGAAGGATTCAATCGATATAAACTCTTATGATATATTTTTAATAATGATATTTCAAAAAGGTCGTTTTTGAAAATTTTCACAACAATTTTTCTTCAAGACATTTAAGAATTTAGCCTTTGAAATTGAAGCTATAAAATGAAGTTCTTAAATTTATTAACCAATGCAAAAAAGTTTACAATAAATAAAAATCGAGGACAAATGACTAATGGAAATTCGATTCACAAAATATATACTCCAATTTTTCGAAAATATACTACTTTCAATAATCATGGAAACAAATCATTTGTGATGAATAGAATTATTCAAGTGACATTACTTTTCACGCTCTCGAAAAAAGAAATTAAGGAAAAGTTTGTCAGAAACACATTTTTAATAAGTAAATGCGCGCCCGAGATATTCTTTGCCAATGAAAACACGTTTCAGCTGCGAGCATGCGCAGAGCCGCTCTAGTTCCGTTCTTCTATCTTTCTTTTATGCGGTACGTTCTCTCTTACAGAAGAGATAGGATGTTAGCGATATAGGAGTATTACATATATCATATATGTAATACTACTATATGGCCAGCTTGAGAGAGAAGCGCATCGGGAAGAGAAGAGCGTAGACGATTCGTTTCTCTCTCGCACAGGAGTTGACTGGAGTTAATACGTGAACGCATATCGTAGTATGCGTGCAAAAATACCAAAAACTGAGCATGTGTATGAGAGTCGCGCATGCGGAATACCAAGCTAGTCATCTTATTCCTTTCTCTTACTATGACGATGTTCCTTTTCAACAGGGGAAGATGGGACGCTGGCTATATAGAAGTATTACATATATGACATATATGGGAAAAAATGTAAGAAAGGAAGGTACAAAAGGTAAAAAAGGTACTCTCGTATCAAAATTCCTTCAGGAATTTTTTTTAAATCCAGGATATTTTTAGTTATTAAAATATGTACATTATTTGTTGCATGTTTTACTTTGTGGGCAATCGTTTGTTTTGCTGATTATTTTGGAAGATATAGAACGATGGCAAATGAAAGGAACCAATAAAAAGAGCCTGGCAAGATTGCAACGCCTCTAGCGGCCATATACTTTAGCGGTACAAACTGGCCCATTTGAAAAGGCTGAAATTGCACCCCTCTGATAAAAATGTTTCTTATACAGGTTTCATACGTTGAAATAACTACATGATCATACGTACCATTTCACTTTCAATAAATCTGGACTCGAGCCTTTCCTCACCTGCCCGGTTTTTCGGACAAATCAATATTTTCAAACCTTGAATTGTAAATGTTTTTCAATAATTTTTCTTCTATTATCAGAGACAAAATAATTGTTCATCAGAAGTTAAAAAGGGGTATGAGGTAGTATTTATAGTACATTTTATTTGTAATTAATAGCAATGGACATAATATTGTATTCGTAAATATGTACTAGCAAATAGAACCAAGGAGAGGAAAGGGGTGAATAATTATTAAGATTATATATTATTAATAATTTATTTGTTGAAAATTATATTAAGTTTAATAATTATTAAAGGGAAAAAAATTATTAGGAATCATGCAAAGCCTTCATTACGAACATCACAATGTGCCGTTATTGCAAGTCGTAAAGCTAGGCAAGTGAATGACTGGAAAGGCTTGAGTCCCGATTTACTAAAAGTGAAATGGTACGTATGATCATGTAGTAATTTCAATGTATAAAACCTGTATAAGAAACATTTTCATGTTTAACCTCATAACATAAATCATTATAATGATGATTTGCCCTCACGAAGAGCATGCGAAATATTTGGTTTTTTTTTTGTAACTTTATCAGACTAGAGCCCTCGCCTCCAAATTTTACGTTAAAAATGTTTTTTGGTGGTAATAATGGAACTTAAATATATTTTAAAATTATTACGTATGTACATCTACTGCACAAATTAGAGATCGCAAGCGTAAGAAAGGAAAGGAAATCAATGATTATCTAACATTCATCGCAGCGTCGGCTTTTTGAATAATTAAAGTTTCATTTCATGCAAAAATTATACGTTACGTTAGAGCGTAGTTTTTCTTCTAAAATTAAAAAAAAGTGATACCAAAAGGAAAAGTTCAAACTCTAACTGCAGAAGCTATAATGCGGTACTTATAGTCCTATTTTTTCGAAAGAAATAATTTACTATTGGTTTGTATAAAAGTTTTCACTTGAAGGGTGAAGTCAAATACGTGAGTACGTTGTGCGGTCAGATAAGGTATCACTTCAGGCTAGGAATGAAGTATCGTCTACAATTTTTCAATTGTGTTCCAAGTTCTTTTTTTCGATCTATTAGAATTGATATTCTGTATGTGCGATCCTAGCTTTGCACATCTACATAATAATTCTGAATTCAGAATTGCATCTATATACAATATATCATCGATTGTTCTGCAGGTAAATGAGTTCTTATAAATATTTTTCGATTATTGTAACAGTTTATCATTTTTTTATGCACCCACTAACAAACTAAAATTTTATTTGTAAATAAAAGTGTTCTAACATAAGCTGAACGAGTGCACACTGATGATCTAGATTACTTTTTCATGCACAACATAGGACAATATTTTATTTAAATTCAGTCCTTAATAATAAAATTTTACCACTGCATTACAAGCAGCCAGGAAAAACATTTTTTATTTAAAAAATAGCGTGGGACTACGCCAGACCTCAAACACTTCCAGATCTTCGGCAACGAAGTCTTGCTGGAGTCCGCCCCATGCTAGGTTGGAGCAAAGTGTCGATTTTTATCAATATATGTTTCTAAAACATAGGAAACTATCGATAGTTTTTTCTTGCCAATTCTTTAAAACCTTATTCTCGACAAAACTCCAGGCGCAGGAAAATTTTAATCCAAGGCCGTCGAAAAAATTTTCGTGAAATATTCCTATACGTCCGAAGCGTATTGTTTTCGGATCCCAAAGGAAAAAAATCTGAGTCATACAAGACGTGTGATTTTTTAACAAATTTGAAGATGCAGGAATGCACGAAGAAATTTTTAAAGTCAAGACACTCAACGGTATAAAGATAGTCCTAGGCCAAACAAACAGTTTCCTAGGAATCAAGCTGTCATCATTGATCATCACTAGGCGACGCCGAAGGAGAGCCCGAGGATTACATCAAGGGAAAACCTTAGAACGACGTCGGTTAAAAACCTGTAGATGACGCTTAGACCACTGCATTATAGACTCCCTAAATTACCAACCGCGCTCTGTCTTAGCAACTGCACCCTACCTTACCAACCTTGCATGCGGTTAACTTTCAGGCAGTGCCCTACGTTAACAACCCTCGCCCGCAGCTAACTTCATACTGGACAAGAATCCGCAGTATGGTCTAAGGGATGACGCTGATCAACTTAGAGACGGCGAAGACGGCACGAAGAACCAACGAGATGCAGCCCCGTTATCACTGCTCTTGTAAGGGCGGGGCCAAGAGGACGATCGCAAAAACAATAGAACAAGATACCCATGGAAGATGAACGTAGACCTTACGAGCCTGTTGTTGAGATAGACTGGCACAATGCTTAACTTATTGAGCCAGAAACACTGGTTTCGCAAGCGATTTCAGGGCAAGACGGAGCTGGACGGAATAACGCCATCTACTTTAAGGTAAAGTGTCTCATCAGCAATGGCACCTGGAAGATAGCCAATTACCCAACAAACGTCAAGTTCATCGGATGTTGAACCGTGCTCAGGAACAAACTCCGCGCTGTCGGGACCCTGGAACGAAGAAAAGCACCCGTCGTTGCAAAAGGTTCCTCGCAAAGACCAGGTGTAGATTCTAATTCCAATTTGGCTATTGTTGCCAGGCTCACCTTCCTGAGACTGTTCATTGCCCTAGCAGCTGAAAACAACATGGAAATTTGGCTGCTAGATATCACTACGGCATACCTCTACGGTGATATCCAAAAGGACATTTTCATAGGCCCATGGTTTTTTACATGGGCCGCCAGTGGCACTCTAAACTTGACAGAGTTCTTCGAGGCACTGAACTTTTTCCGACAAACGCATATCCCTACATGTATGTCAAGAAGGAAGAGCACACGTTTATTATGATTTATTTTGATTTTATACTGGTGGCCACCGAAGACTGAAAAGATACAAACCACATTACAGGAGAATGAAAAGTAAATTTAACACTGAAGGACTCTGGAAATGCTAAGAATTGCCTTGGTATGGAGATTTTTAAAACCCGGGAGAGTGACACCTTATGTTAGACAGTCTATACTTGCAGCGTCTTGGAAAAGACTTAAATGAAAAATCGCAAACTGCACAAGACCCAACTCGTTCCAAGTACTAAGCTTGCCACAGGCATCCTAGAGAACGATAAATTAGAGACATCTTTACCGTTTCGAGAGCTGGTCATCTTTATGTATCTCCACTATCTATTTCTCTTTTACTCGCCCAATACTTCGGTGATTTCAATACATCTTGTACAGTTAGTACCAACGGTACTAACTGTAAAGTTCTTACTTTAGTTTCGCCAGATAGCAGAAACATCAGCTTTAAATAGATTTTGTTTCATGCATTCATAGATTCATTATCTGCACTCAATTGCAGGTTTGAAAGATGAACGACAGACAATTTTCGGACGATATTTTCAATAGTAGTTTATACAAGCGCTATAAAAACGTTATGACATTAAGTGGACTTTGGCCTTATATGGCGATTTATAAAAGCGCAATCATAATCTTAATTCACACAGCTATAAGCCTACCACTCTTGGCGTTCGAGGTTTGTTAAAAAAAGAAAATTATCCATTCGTTACTTATACTTTTGACTGATAAACATTTAAGTAACAAGGGCTCACTGTCCGAGATTGATTTTTCTAATTGTAAAAATCTACCTTTACGAATTACACAACGAAGCAATTAATTGATAAACCTTTCAAATAAACCCAACTTTTTTGTTTTACTTTCAAGCGAAAATCATCATCTTGACTTTAGAGCGAAACTCTGAATATTTATAATATTCCATTATACACCCTTAAGGTTAAGTTTTTTGGAAAGATGTTGAGGGGTTTCCCAATGATTACAAAGTAGATCCTAAGGTTCTATGTGTCTTGAAGGGTTTTAAAATTAGTAAAAATTTGCCAAAATGCAAAAATCAATGAAATTCTGATACAATAGAATGCGGATCTTGAGTAACTCGGTCTTGAAGAATTTTATAAACTGTGAAACTATGAAGTTGCATTAGACTTCGTGTGCCCAGTCAAGCGGAAATCATCGGTCGCCGAAAAAGGGGTTAAACTAGTGCCGTTTTTAAAATTTCACCTTGGGCCCGGGCCAACGCCCTTTCGATCAAGCGATCGAGTCGCTTGGGTAAGACACTGAAACGGGTCGTCAGAGTGAGCTTTCTATAATATGCGTAAACGACTGGACAAACATTGGATGATGAACAATGTTTTCTTAATCACCTCGAGCTTTCTGTAGAATCCGCATTCTACTGTATTTTTCATATATTGTATGCTAAAATAACATCGTGAAGTTGAATTATTCGTTAAAATTAACGTAATTTAAAGTATTTTACGTGAAAAAAAAAGGAATTTACAAAGATGTATAGGATACTGTTTATATTGATCAGTGTAGGCTTATTGAAATTAATTGAATAATCTTAATGAGTTAAAATTGAAAATTTTAGAGAATAAAATATTTTTCGAAACAGTGCATCGCAGATTAAGATGTCTAGAAAAAACAGAAAACTCTATATTATGTCGATTTAGTAAACGCCTAGATATCAAAGTCGAACCGTAATGCGAATCTAGGCGTTTTCTAAATGTATAAGTTTTAGGAACTATTCATTTTTAATAACTCTATCATAAAATGTGTTTTTTATAAAAATGTTACCTCAAATTGTTCAGGAAATATTTTTTTGTCTTGTGCATCAGATTATAGGTTTATACGCGGCCACAAATAACATCGATCGTCTGATGAGCACATGCTTGTACGTGTTGATTCATCTAGCCCTAGAATTGATGCGTTTAAGCCTTTGTGTCAACAGGCATATTGTAAGTTTGTGCCAAAAATCAAGACACGTAACTCTGGTTAATGAATTTTAACTCGAAAATTAACACTATTTTCATACTGCCTAGAATTTAAAACTACATGAGAAGATCAAAGATGATTGGAAACTAATCGCTGTGAGAATGCGTGACTGTAGTATCATTAAAAAATATGTAAATGGTGGAAAAAAGGAGCTTCGGAATTGCATGTGTAAAAATTTCCAAAAACATGCCTTACCTCAGAATATTATTCCAAATGACTAAGCTTATGTTACGCTAACAAAAGAATATTTATATTCTCTGGCACTAACAGATATATATGTAAAATTTGCAGTAATGGTTTACAGTCAGCTAGTCCTCCTGATAATCGTAACGATTTTCCCAGTATTTATGGATGGAATCAAGCCACTGAGTAGTCCACGAGCAAGAAAATATATTCTCCAGACAGATTTAAATAGGATACTTGCAGATAAATCCGGTCTACTGATAATATATTACACTCTTATTGAAATTTTAGGGGTGTTATACCTAGAACTTTACATGGGATTTTTGTTTATTCTCAGTCGTTACTTTTGTGGAAGACTCAAAGTTACCAAGTAAGTAAACACAAATGATATGAATATAATTAATCTAGTTACTGTATCCCATGATTTACTGCTAATCATATTTAATTTTAAAACTATGTTATAAAAACGTACGATTTACTTTTTTGTTTTCAAACCATTGAGTTGAATCATTGCATCATCAATAAAATTGTAGTGTGGAATGCGAAAAGAATGGTAAGAGTCTAAAAAATCTTTTATGATATTTTGATTTGTTATGAAGTTTTATATTAATATTAGTACCAGTTCTTCAGCGGGCCACTAATCCGTGGTTCACAGCATTTAGCTATTAGGCCTTTGTACTCTATTCTAGTGCTTCCCCAGGGTCGTTGTCTATAACCAGATACTTTGCGAAAGCCCAGTATCTGGCTGACATCCATCCCCCTGATTTCCTGCGGCTCTAAGACCGCCCTCCCTAGCAAAGCATGTCTCTGGCATTTGGCACGCCAATGCCTCACACTCGCACAGAAAGTGCAGGGAATCCTCCTGCCCCTCCTGACATCTGCCACATTTCAAGGAGAATGTCCAATGATATTAGAAGAAGGATGCCCGACTTGCCACAGTGAAAGTTATAAGCATACTTTCATGCCCATACTTGCTCATACAGAAGCGCCCCCGACCAGACCCCCACGGACTCATCCACGAGGGCCTTGCTTCAAGAAGAATACATAAGGAGTAAAAATTCAGCCTGCATATACGCGGTACCGATTCCCTTCTAATATACCAACTTTTTAGGGAACCGCGCTAACTAACTGAAACGCAGCGTTCGGAACTTTGTAGTACTTTGCCATAAGTCTGTCCTTTTTGTGTACTACAAGTTACGAACGTTGCTGAAACGATTTACTGCGCATTCCCACCACGATTTACACGGATGGAGAATAGTGCTGAGAGTGACAAGGGACGAAAATAAAGAATGGAGAAATCTAGATAATCAGAACAGGGAACTGTGCTATACAGGCGCGTTAGCAAGGGGGGAGGGTTTAGGGGTACAAATCCCCGCCCCCTCAAAATTCCAGAACACATGTATATCTTTTTATACCCTTTTTTAGACATATGATTTTCGGTAAAAGTGATAATGCATTCGAATTTTTGAAAAAAACTGTGTTTTTTCTGTCAGCAACGTTTTGTTTCTACAAAATTAAAAAAAATTTTAGCGTTTGTAATCGTAGCAATTAAAACTGCCTACATCATTTATATCTCTCGAGCATTAAGAATTACCTTTAACGATATCCAGGGTCTGAAAGCTTTCTTTATTTTAATATCTTTATGGAATTATAATACTTTCTCTTAATATTTTCCCCCAGAATTTCTTAATAAGCATGTGAATCCCAAACATCTGCTAATAAGATGAGTGCAGCCCAGGGTTTCTTACAGTAGTCTTTGCTCTGGGTTTTAACTGTTTACTAAAACTTATCCTTTGACTTGAGTGAGAGTTACAACTAAAAGGGCTTTCGGATGCCTCTGTACTAGGTTTTGTAGCAGTCTTATTTGAGACTTATCTCCTTCTGTAAGTTTAAGATAAAGAGTTACTTTTGAAACGATACCTTCGTTTTTCTTGCGGTCATAACTTAATTTTTTACGAGGAATGCAAATTTATTAACAGTACATTGTTTACAGCGGTGCATTATTGCTGCTCCGAGGACAAGGACGATAATTTTTTGTCCGAGGCGCTGGCCGAGGACAGGAAAATATCGTTCACGTCTGAGGATGGCAAATGCGCCAAGGTTAAAATAAGATTTTGCACGTCGACGGGTAAAAACGCGACTTTGAGTGGAGCAAAATCGAGCGTTTTCTGCCCGTAGATGTACACAAATTTTTCTCTTTTTTCTAAGTAATAATTTGAAATGGAAATGAGAATTTGTAAAAAATTAGGGTAGAAGTCGCAATGATTTCTGGCTTCGAAGATATATTTCTGAATATTTCGAAGATTGCTATCAGTGTACAGTTCACGACACTGTAAATATAAGACGGAAAAATTCTGCGATAAATTCGGTTTAAAAAATAATGGTATAACATAAACTTAAAAAGAAAATTCTGAAATTTCATGTATAAATATTAGGATCCTATGCATGAATGCATTAAAATTTTTAGATTTCCAACATGTTATAATATTCACCTTCAATCACTACACCTGCAACGTCCGAATTTCCCATCATTTTCTGGGTCCTACAGGATCCATTGTAGTGATTGAGAGTTGATTTACTTTTCAAGATTTATAATTTCTTAGATAAACTCTTAAACTTTTCCAAATCTCGAATTCTCTGGTCTTCCTAAAGCTTTTTTTACCTTAAGTTTTCCTGAATTGACGAAAATGTTAAAATTCCGGATTTCTCAAAATTACCGAACATTTCAAAATAACAAATATGCCTGGATTCCCGTACTTCTCGGAATTCCGAATTCTCCAAATTTTTCCGAAAACAGAGAAACCATAATGTTAATGTATGCCTCTTGCAAAAACTTCAGTTTACCAAGTATTTGGGAAAAGAGTTAAATCAAATTAATTTTTCAAATCTAACGCAAGATCTGTTATAAGCATACCAGACAACTATGAAAAACATATGCATTTTTCAAACAATCTAATTTATGTACATAATCATGTCAAGCAATAGTTGATAAAAATGAATGTAATGATTATGAATATATCATACCAAATTCATGTTCATCAGTCCAGAAAATTACAGACAGCGCATTTATCTTTCTAAAACTCAAATTGTGCAACTATTCGTTGTAAATAAATAAGTTTGTCGAATATGATGCCGGATTCGTAATTAGCGTACCAAATGATCATAGAAAGCATTCGAGTTTTTTTGCAAATTATTAAAGTTTAATTCAAAATTTGTTTTAAAAAAAAATATTTCGGAATATTAATTTTGCAAATATGTTTCATGGAACGACAAAAGGGAAAAACCGGTTGGGCACAGTATCCGATTCGAAAACATTAAAAAGTAAGCCAAGACGAGTTTGGCCTTAGATCCCTTTTGTCGTTCTATGTCACATATAATTCCAAATTTATCATCAGGAACTCTGAAAATCATTAGAAGGATATGCATCTTGCAGAAATATCAATTTCACAAGTATCAATTAGGAAAAAAGTTTCAACGAACTATTAACACAAAAAAGCATCAAGTATTGAATAGAACTTGCGACGAAGAGAAGCGCTGGGCGTATATGCGCATCTGGTGTTGAAATTTAATTCTCTTAACTATTTCTAGCGCATAGAGTGTTTTAATACAGAACGATGTGTTTTAGTACAGAACTAGTTAAGTAAAGATTGAAAGTCTGGAAACCTGCGTATTAGTTGAGAGACAGTTAAGACAGACGCAGATGATCTCTTCTCTCTATCAAGCTAGAGCCAGAGTTAAGAAGTAGCGATCGCAAGAACAAAGTTACACTTGAGAGTAGTTTAGAGTTCAGACTTCTATAAGAGCTGGTTAAAGAACAACTGCGATGCTTATGAATATGCCACAAGCCATCTTTTAAACATGTCTTCATCGACGAGATGTATAGAAACGACGCGCGATGAAATCTTGGTTAAAATGTCCAAATCATTGAGAAGGATGGACATTCTTCTATGATTTGCACATGAAGACATTCACATAATTTTCTTACGTATTGTTAAATAAATAAAAAAATTATTATTAAGGAACTAGTTCGATAAAGTTAGATTGAGAAAAAACAATACATGATAAAAGATGTATATAAAAAACATAAAATACATATATTCAATACTTAGTAACAGCTTCAGACCCCCCACCCCCTTCCCCGAAAAATTTTTCTGGCTACGCGCCTGGTGCTATATATATGTCTCGGAAAGCTGTCCGCAGCCGCCATCTTGAAACAAAACGAAAGGGCCGTGCGCCAGGGCCGTACGCACTCGGTCAATGTTTTCTTTGACTAACGTGTGAGAGAGAAACGATCGTGCGGGAGAAATGGAACGAGTGGTGGAGGTAAAGATACGAGGACGAATTCCCCTCGCTGAAATACACAGCGTAGTACAGGGTGCGCCATTTCTTATGTCGGTATTGTAACATTGAATAACTTAAACATTTGACAACCGATTTACTTGACTTCACTTGTTTTGGAAACGTCAATTCAGTACAATTTCAACCATGTATCGCTTCACACCAAAAGAACGCGCTGAAATAGTTACTTTGTACATTGAAAATAGTCGTTCAGTTGTGTTAACTCAACGAGCATATCGTCGAAAATATCTTGGCAAACAGGCACCATCTGACAACACTATTCGTCGTTTGGTGTCGAATTTTTGTGACCACGGGACAGTGAAAGATCGCGAACAACCCGTTCATCAACGACCAAGACGTTCAAATGAACTGATTGAAGCTGTCAGAGAGAGCGTTGCCCAAAACCCAAAAGTTTCATATCGTCACCGCGCTCAGCATCTCGGCATCAGTGGAACCACTCTACGGCGCATTTTGAAAGATGATTTGCATTTGTTTCCGTACAAAATGCAATTAACACAAAGAATATTGCCTACAGATCATCCACGTCGCTTGGAATATGGACAAACAATCGCTCGAATAGTTGATACTGAACCTGATTTTTGGAAGCGAATTTTAATGACCGACGAGGCACATTTCAAACTTTCTGGAGGCGTTAATAAGCAAAATTGCCGCATTTGGGGAACGCAGAATCCACACGAGATCCATGAAACGCCATTGCATGACCAAAAAGTTACTGTTTGGGTCGGCGTTTGCGCCAAAACCATCATTGGTCCTTATTTTTTCAAAGAGAACCAAACGATCGATGGAAACCGATATCGGTGGATGTTGGCTCACTATGTCTGCCCACAAATGCGTGAAAAAGGTCTTGAAGATTACTGGTTTCAACAAGATGGTGCGACCTGCCACACTGCGAATCAAACAATCCAGTTTCTGCAACGAAAATTCCCTGGACGTCTGATGTCAAAAAGAGGCGACATTGAATGGCCACCCAGATCTCCAGATTTGACCCCTCCAGACTTCTTTTTGTGGGGTTATTTGAAAAGTAAAGTGTACGCCAGCAAGCCGCAGACCATTGAAGAGCTTAAGGAAAATATTCGTGCCGAAATCATTGCTATACCACCCGAGATGCTCGAAAAGGTAATGGAAAACGCCGCAAAAAGGGCATATTTTGCTGTGAACAATAAGGGCGGCCACTTGATTGATGTTGTGTTCAAAAACTAGTCTAAATAAATTGTAAAGGACCAAACTAAATAAAAATACCTCATTTACAGAAATCGGTTGTTTTTTTTTCAAGTTATTCAATGTTTACATGCCGACATAAGAAATGGCGCACCCTGTATATGAATATATTATATTATTAAAAAAAATCCCCCACCCCGCTGTCGCAGATTCAGTGAACTCGAATGATCCCAAGTAAACTCAAGTGAACTCTAATCAACTCAAATAACTTGACCCCCGCTGCCCCCGCCGCCGTGTCAGTTGATCCTCCTCTCTTCCTTCCCCTCCCTCCCTTCCTCCTCCACTACATCCCCTTCCTCTCCCTCCTACCCTTCTCATTCATCTCCCCTCCTTTTCTATCCTTCTCCTTCCCTCTTCCCTTCTTTCTCTCAGCCATCCTTCTTCTTGTCTTCACTCCTCTGCTTTCTCCTCCTCTCTACGATCCATCCAGTTTGCCATGGAAACCGTTCCTCCGGAAAGTGGCAGCCCCGGGGAAGGGACGGGGAGAAGAAAAAGGGGTATGTGAGAAAGAGAGTGGAGGGAAAAAGATGGATGTGAAGAAAAGGAGGGAAGGAGAAGGAAGTAGCGGAGGAGTAAGGATGGGGGAGGTGAGGGAGGAGAAGGAGGCAAGAGATAGGAGTGTGAAGGAGGAGAGAGGAATGGGGGTCGGGGAGGGGGATGAGGGGAGAGAAAGAGTAGAGGGGCAGAGGGGAGGTGAATGACGGGAGGAGGAAGGAGGGGAGGAAGATCGACCGACACGATTAGGCTAATACTTGCTAAAAATTTAGCCTTTGTTATATTTCATAACTAATTTATATCTATTTATCATACTCATAAATAATCAATGAATGTTGTTACTTCATTTAACAAATTTATGTTGAATAAAAAAAACCTTAAACTAATACTAAATGGTGGTTGGCGCGGAAAGCACGCAGGGGGGGAAGCCCACTTGTATATATATATATATATATATATATATATATATATATATATATATATATATATATATATATATATGTACATAGGAGTTCCCCGTCCTGATTCTCTAGTGTTCTTGTTATAAATAAAGGGGGTGCGCAATAACTTTATTTTTTCAGTTAGTGCGGTTCCCCACACGCCCCCCACCCCCCCAAAAAAATAGGGATATTAGAAGGGAATCGGTACCGCTTGAAATTTAAGGGATGGATGGGGATTTCTTCCTCCTTATGCATTCTTCTTACCTTGCTCTTACGGCAGCTGGGCTCCCGCCTACACTCCTTGACCTGTCGGCGCCGAACCCATGCCACCATGTGGTTCATCTCCTTCTTTTACAGCATTCCTACCACTTGCTCCTGGGAGCCAATCAACCCAGCCTCTTCCTTCGCAAACCTATCCACCCTCTCGTTTCCCTCCATCTGACATGTCCCGGAGTCCAGGCGTGTCTGAGGCTTCTCCTTTCAGCCACCTCCTGGAGCGCCTTTCTCGTCTGCTCCACTAGCATGGAAAAAACACTGCCTGCCTCCAATGCTCGCAGAGCAGCCCAACTGTCACTGCAAATCCAGACGTCCTCGCCCGCATCCGACCTACGTGACGGTGTTCTTGCGCATTCCTGGATAGCCTCGACTTCAGCTTGGAAGACGGTGTTGTATCTGTCCAGCCTGTAGACATATTCGTCCACAGCCTTTCTTCCACAAACACCCACCCCTACGCCTTCCCTGGTATTCGTTCCGTCGGTGAACCATATGTACCCGTGCCTCATACCGAACCTCTGCTGCCACTCCCGACTATGGATCAGCATTCGATCTCCTCAGCCAGTCGAGCCTTCATTCTGTCATGTGGAGCATTCCTTAGCTCCGCAGAACTGCCTTTCTAGAGCTTCAGATGTATGGAACTCTCTCTCTCTCCACTCCCCAGTGCATCTGAGCATGTATGTCGTCCTTAATGCGGTGGTGTTACTCTCTACCGCAAATGACGGAACCCCCAACAGACCCCTGATCACTGCGAATGGAGTGCTTCTTCTTACAAAGCACATGCTCCTAAGAAAGATCGCCTGCACCCTGTCCAGCTTTTTCTGAACAGACTTCAGTGCAGTCCGTTCCTACCACACAACCGCGGCATGCATCAGCCTAGGGACGATGATTGACTTGTATATCTACATCATCTGACGTGGACCAAAGTCCCACTTCGCCCCCAAAGTCTCCTTACACTGCCAGAAGGTTACCAATGCCTTCTGGCACTTCACCTACAGATGCCTGTTCCAGTCTAGCTTCCAATCTAGGATTACGCCCAGATACTTCACCTCCTGGACGTATGGCACCTGCCTACCTCCTATCATCATGTTCACCAGTGGCCTCAACTTGTACCTCCTCGTGAAAATAACGACCGAGGGCTTGTTCGGCTGGATATTGAGTCCATAACCCTCACACCATCTAGCCGCCCTATTCAACGCTTTCTGGATCATCTCCCTGAGATTTTCCTCGTTCACGTGCGCATGTGTTTAAACTTTATAAATTTTTTTTGGGGGGGGGGGGGGCTTGTGCCGAATACCCCTACTCCTCTTAAAGATCCGCCTCTGCATTAATAAAACGAGTGGCTATAGAGATTTTTAACAGTGGTTTTTACCGAGTGAGACTATTTGTTTTTGAGCGTAAGCTTCTCACTTTCTGATAGTACACATTTAACAAGAATTTGAGTTTTCCGAATTTTTTTTCACATTATGTGGCTTTACCGTTTGTGTTGTTTTCCTCAAAACCGCGCCTCAATACATAATCTATATTTTTAACAATCTGTGGTACCCATGAAAAAACTGAATCACTTTACTTCCTGTGTATTCAAGCGTCTCAATTTTTGTGACAAGTCTCCTTAAATTCTCCCTCTGTTAAAAGTGAGATCAGACTGTAATCTAGCAAAGCCCTTATACTATTAATGATTTGTGAAAAAATTTCCAACAATCTCAGGGCTTTCTAGAACTAATTTCGTCACCTTATTTTAGATTGATCTGGTTTTCCAGGCCGTGTTACAGAGATAATATTTACATTACCTGATTTACTTCTCTTAAAATTGCACCACAGACGCACTCTTTCGTTCCTTCATTCGAACTGATGCTTCCGATGACGTAGATTCACTCAAATTAGAAAGAAACAGGTTCCTCGCACGATTTTGTCTTCCTGCAACTTCTTTAGTGATGATATCAGCGTTGTTTTATTTTTATCGTTGCTCATTTCTGAACCACGAGGTGTAGTTCATATTTTCTTCTAGTGCCTTTGTCTTTCACTTCATAGTGACTATATCATTCTTCAACACATTGTGACTCTCAGGACATTTTTGAATCTTTCCTCTTTTTTTAATTTTATTTTGACAAAATAGAAAACTTGATTTCGTTAACAGAGAGCATCTACTGACAATTTTTGAGAACCGTATCAAGCATAATGAAAACTTCTCAATGCAAAAAATGAAAAAAAACATTTCCAAGGCTGTCGAGTCACATACTGCATGTTTAAGGTAATGGAAAATTCATTAGTAGGCCAACGGCATAGTGCTATTCTTTTTACAGAAAAAAAAAAAAAAAAATAAAATAATGGTCATAACTGGTGTAGTAAAAGTCTTGACACTAAATGAAAGGGCCGTGATTGTTAAAATAATTTAGAGAACTGTATATTTCCTAGCGAAATTTTTAGTTAATTTTTTTCATTTTTTGGAAAACACATTCACACGGCTTTCAAAGGTCTATGATCCATTATGTATCTAAGGATTTTCTGTATATCCTCCATTATCGCTCGAAAAACATTAATATTTTTTATCTCTTGAGAAATAATATTAACTTATAGCTACTCAGTTTTTGCTTCATACATTGTCTTACACCAGCCGAGTTGGTGTTTTAACAATTTTTATAGTACGTGTTTATGTGGGGCATTTGAAAGTTTGTTCTTTTTTACACATAAGAAATTTTTTTCACGCGTGTATTTTTTTTACGTCATTTCATGCCTGCGGAGCAATTTCAAACATTCCGTTTTCGAGCGATGTACGTGTAGTGGGCAGAAAAACATCTTTTTTTGACCTAGGGTAGAAAAACAGTTTTTTTTGCCCTGTCTGTTTGCCCTGGGATCAGCTTCTCTAACTTTTCGATACGTACACAAATGTCAAATCAGGTAATACTTTATAAGGTTAGTTTTAACACACGATATATGTCTTCTATTGTTTATCACTCGATATGCATGTTCCATCGATTCGAAAACGGAACCTTAGGATCGCTCCAGGTATAAAACGATAGAAAAAACATACACTTGTTTAAAAAAAAAAACATCTTTCGCATTAGGGCAAAATTTGGATTAATACTCGATCAAAATAGTCGACACTCGTTTAAAAAATCGAAATTCTGTCCCAAGGAGCAAAATACACTATTTTTGTTCTGTGTGAGTCGCATTGCGATGTTTTCTTCGGATAATGACCCTTTGAAAAATCGAGGATAATATACCGTTGAAAGTCATTCTTACGCCGTTTTTTCCGAAGGACGATTATATAAGCTAAAAATTACGTCAGGACATATCTAGTTTTTTGATGTGTAACATCTTCACGCACGGGTGCCAACAAGATGTAGCACTGGGGAAAAAAGCAAGTACACGTCACTCAATCCTTTCTCGCTCGCACCAAGAAAATTCGAGCAAGCGAGAAACAATGGAGTATAAGATGAGAAGAGAGGAAAAATACATGTGATGGGCCGCCTGGCTCAACTAACACAAATCCATGCCCTCGTCGGTACATGCAGGCTTGTACGCGCGCAGACAGTACGTCCATGAGTGTCTTAAAGTCAGTTCAAGAATGGTCGCGAACGTTGGGTTGCGTTGGCCCCTCGATCTCCCACCACGCTTTTCCGATTATTTCAACGTTGATTGGTTTTACGACCGCAGAACCACCCCATTTTTGGACAAATATGCTGGGTAATGTAGTTAGAAAAAGGCAGATGAAAAAAACACTCAACTTTTAGGTAACGTTCACTTAACCTTTCAGTCGGTCAACGATTTCTACTTGACCTCTAGCGGGTATTTTTACAGTCATGCCCACGATTGAGCAATATTTACTCACATCTGCTCACATCGATTTCCCCAGAATCGCCCAGGTTTATCTCAACGCCGTTGCTCAACGCCATTGGACAGAATTAATGTGGTTCTGCGACCGTAGAAACACCCTACATTTGGGGAGTTCGCGTTGAGCAAGAATTGAGTAAAACGCGTCAGTTTCTTGTTCCATGCGCAAATATTTAACTGTTTTTTACTCAACTTTTGCCCAACACAAAATGTAGAGTGAAACTTGGGTAGATGTGGACTCCACGTTTAGTTCACCGGGTGACTTTAAGTCACTTATGGACACACTGCGCGCAGACCATCCGCTAGTTTTCACTAGTTTCAATTCACCAACGAATTTTCATCAAAACAAAACGAAAAAATTTCGTGCCTGGAATAGCACGCGTGGTACAATGTCGATTCACAGTAAAGCAGTTATTCTGTGCAATCGTGGCATCGATACGAAGTACATTCAATGCATAACAATTTGAAAGCGATAAGAATGCAATGAAATTATATTTTCTTGATGACGAAAAATAACATGATAAATGAATGAATAAATATTATAGTTATAAAAATGATAAAAAGCAGCAAAAAATATAATTATATCAATAAAATAAGCGAATATAAATCGAAAATATCTGCATTAATTTAAGACCTAAACGCAGATCAATTAAATGAGAATAACTATTAAATGAATCATTGCATTATACAATAATATACATAACAATTGAAAATATCCAAAGATATAAAAAATATTCAAGGTAAGAAAAATATGTTAATGTATTACACAAGTTTATACTACAGTATTGACTTTTATGACTCCTGTACTTTATTTTTTATACTTTATAATTACACAAATTTTTTAGAATGGCAACAAAAATGATATTACCATGAAATAAGATAAACTAATGAGTCAAACAGGTATATAGTTACTTGAGCGTCACCGTTATGAAATAATAAATGAACGAGATACTACAATTGTTAGTGAAGTGATAAAATCAATAGTTTGATGCATATTTGCTTTTATTTACTTTGTTATTGAGAATTATATAGAAAATGTTTTTTATAATAAACTTAAATTACAAAATTATAAAAAAAAAACATCGTGAAATAAATAATAAATCACCAGCGGCCTACGATGTATGTACAAATAACAACCCTCATTGACAACCCAATTAAATATAACTACATAATAGGATGATCATTTGGTAATTCAATCAAAAAATTGGCTGTCTTTTCAATTGAATTACTATCTCAAGTTCCAATTTAACTTCCAATCGGTTTTCTGTTACCTTTCTATATATGATTTCTACTTAGATTTCCTGTGTAAGTATTTTGTTCCCGGCATGTAAGCCCGCGCGAACGTGATTTCGATGTTACACATCAACTCTACGTGAGTGCCTGGCACTCTCCATAATTTTTTATTTTTTTATTTTCACAATCGAACTTCCAGTTCATTAGCATATATTACCTCCCGGTAAATAAGTATGTATTTTCAAGAATTTTAGAGCTGGCAAATCGACTATTTTCACCTCTAGTACTGATTACATTATTTGCGACTGTTATACTTGCTACTGCATCTGTTTACACTGTAAGTATTTAAAAAAAACTTACAAAACGAATATATATGTGTAACTGTTGTTAAATACAAAAAAATACGGAGAAATGTCCTTACCCTGGCGGCAATAGTTTTACTTGCTGGTCACCATTGACTAGCGAAAAACTCGAAGGAACGAAATTTTAGTCCAACATCTTACACTTGTCACCAACGACTGAAATTTCATTTTTCCGAGTTTTTCTTTCGCTAGTCAACGGTGATCAGAGAGCAAAACAAATGCCGCTCGGGTAATGGTTTTTCCGTGTACAAGGTGCGGACCCAAAATCCGTGAGTATTTCCATTAGAGTTCCCCGCTTTTCTATACCCCTTCAAAAAGTTACAGTCAATATACAACTGAGGCGGTTAGAGCAAAATATGAACTTGTCTAGGATAGATGCATAGACCAATCCATATTTTTTGTCTCATACAAGTTCTTCTTGTTGCTTCTTTTGCTCTAAGCGCCTCTATTTACACTGATTTACACAATTCTGCACAATGCCAGACATAGCATGACATGTCAGTGCATGCCAGTATACTATAATCCCCACTCCTCCACCCAGGGCGGCGGCGGCAACCCAACGGCGCAAGAACACTATAGTACTATAGTCAGGGTCTGCCAAACGGGCACCTTTTTGGGGCAAGGAATTCAGTTCCTTAGAGAAGTGAAACGGGATAAGGTAACGCTCGCGTCGCGAGAGCGAGATCATTTAAATTTTGTTGTTGTGAACAGCTGCCTCACAAAACTACTTTGATGATAAGAATTCGACCTTTTAAACAACAGCAACTTTTTTATTTAATTACCAAACACTATCACTTCCACGAATGTGTGATTTTTTCACTGAGTAAAGTTATTTTTTCAAAAAAGTTTTTTTTTTTTTTAAATTTACTTTTTTTGAAACCTACACGTGAAGAGTTGTTTTTAAATTGTTTAAAGTGAGAATGGGAATTAAGGCGAATGTGATTTGAGGTGAATAGAAGGAAAAAAATCGATAAAATAATGTGATTCAGTGACTGAAAAAATGTCACATTTTTGAATGGTTTGCAGGAAGGTTCAGTTTCACTGATTTAACCGCTTCTTTTACTTCTCCGCGTTTTTTAGGTAATGTTTCAGAAAAATATTTTTTGCTGCAGCTCTTAAGTAATTTACTAACAGCTCGAAAAAAATTATAAGCATAGGGCGAAAATAATAAGTATAAGGCTAGTAGGCCCCCGGGGGATTTTGTGTCTAGATACGGGTTTGGTTGGCCCTGTGACGTCACTTTTGTCCGACATGTTTGACCGTTTTTTTCCTGCCGGGAACAATAGGCAGTAACAGTCCATGTATTATATGGTCTAAGTCGGCAACGTACTACGCGGGAGGGGGAAGGCACGACGCGGCAGATGTAGGAGTGGGAAAAGGGGAACTGGCATCGTGTATCTACTAGTCTCGATCTTCCCTATTAGGGACATTAGGGTTAAAGTAGCTTAAGGGTGCGGTTAGACGATCCGTCGAGCCATCTAGAGCCTATCCTATCTGTATATCTATATATATTTTATATATATTTATGCAGGGGAGCATGGGGCATAACGGCGTGAAATTCATATTTCTCCTACAATGTTGTGTCATCTGTCCAAATTCACATGAACATAGTTGTACATCATATTCGACATTTTGCAAGTAAATCCGGCATAATTGTTGCATCAGCATATTTTTTTATGACATGTGCGCTGTGTTTTACGGCCGAGTTACAATTTTCGAGGTTTTTCAAGAGCAACTTAGTAACATTTACTGATATTTTAGAAAAATCAGGTTCGATCCAAGTTATAATAAGTTGTTTCAGGTTTACGTTGCATACTTAAGTTTTTCATTCCACGCGTAAGTTAATTTTTGGCAAGTGTAAATAAAAAAAGTCTTTCCAGCTGCATAACGGGAAGGGCATAAAGGGGTACCATCTTCTGCAGTAAGCAAACTCCAAATGCAATTGACAATCAAAGCTGTTCTTCTATTCACTGTTTTTAAAACTCAATATATTCATTTTTCGGGTTACTTAACACTAATCTAAAGACTCAAACTCAAAAACTGCGTCGAAAGAGATCAACAAATGCTGAAAGGTTTTGTTCTAGAAATTTTTTTTAAAACGTCAATTTTTTACATTGTTTAATAATGGAAATACCTTCCACGACAACTGACTGTGTTACGTATGAATAATAAATACCTCTCATGAAATTATTAACAATAAAAATAAATTTTTTAATACTTGAACCAGGTACCCCGTTATGTCCCATGCTCTTGGCATAACAGGGTAAACATTTTTTTTCCAAAATCGTCAAAAAACATAATTTACCCACATTATTTTTCAACTTCGATAGTTGTTTTTATTACAATATGAGTTACTCTAGATTCTTGAAAAGAAAATTGCACAGGATTCACATTTTTCATGCGCGAAAAAAATTAAACTATGAAAATTACCCCGTTATGCCCTATGCTCATCTAGATATACTAATGGGATTGCCTCGTGATGGCTCGCCAGATCGTCTAATCACACCTGAAGTCTCGTAAAAAGTAATAATAACCTTAAAACGATTACAGTCCTCAAACTAAATACAGAGTACGCCAGAAGTGCTATAATTATCGAAAGTGTTCGTCACTTGAGCTGATTGGTCGATTTCATAATCTTATCTATTTCAGGTTAATTCTAAGAAAAGAGATTTACTTTCAGCAGTTGATTCAGTTGAGTTAATAGCTGCTGCATACGTGTATTCGTTTTATTTGTGCTACTGTGGTGAGGAAATGACGCAGATATCTGAAGAGTTGGAATATGCGTGGTATGATGCTTTTAAAATTTTATACTTGTGTCCGATGCTCGAGTTTTGATGTTTGTTGATGGTTGATGCAAAAGTTAATTACACAAGTGTTCATTTACTTCCGTACCTATCGCATGTTTGTATAGGCTGCATGTGACCATTTTCGAGACGGTTTGAGGTTCAAGGAAGCCGTCCTTTTCAATGCTTGAGTAATAGGAAAAAATAAAAATCGCTTCCAATTTATGTTTAATATTTACACTCATATGTCTCACATTAGTGGTCAAAAAAATGTATTTAACGTTTCACATGTGAATATACCTTACATAGCGTACGTGTATGGTATTTAAAGCAGTGTAATAACTAACTCACTAATAATGATAAAAGAGTTGGTGAAGATTTATATGTTATGTATGTAAGAGTTTGTATCAATATCGCTTAACTTTACAGTTATGAAACGAACTGGACCGAGTGGCCATTAAAGATGAGAAGATCACTCAATATAATGCAATGTCAATGTGCGAGACCTATGGTTATCAGAAGCAGTCGCTTATTTTGGGATATTTCAATGGAGACATTCGTAAAAGTAAATTGTCCTGATCACTGCATTAGGCATTAAACTCATTCAGATTCTATTACACAAATTTGTGACTTGTCACCATTGAACAAATTTTTATTTCTAGATAGTGAAAAACTCTTATTCATTCTTGATGCTTTTCATAACGATGGAGGATATACTAACGTAATAAATCGTGAGTTGCGCAAGAACATAGAGTATTTAATGAAAATTTTTCTTAAGCTCTAGACTGTATATTTCCTTAACGTATTTACAAAACAACTGTCGAATTCATCAACAGATGGAACACTTACAAGATTGATTTTTGCAGAAAATGATTATCTATTAATCAATTTAATATTTTTGAACTCTTTTCCCTTCACGTTTTCTCCTTTTATATATATATAGACAGCAAATAGAGTAGATGATATAAAATAACGCAATTTCCTACGTGTTAAGTGTTGTTAGTTTAATGTTGATTGAAAATTTAAAATGTACATGTTGGGCAGTGGCCCGTTTGTGTAAAGAATAAAATTGTACATTTTCAAGGTTGGACTCTTGTTTATATTTAACATAGGTGAACCCAATTCAGTTAATACACGGAGAAAAAAGGTGTTGTACAGTTTCACAGAATTCATATAAAGATTACTACATTATCTACCAAAAAGATACCAAGATCGTAAATCTTGTATAGTTTCCAATTCATGTTCAACACCTTAACAGCAAGGGCGTAGGCACGGTTTTCCTTTGGGGGGGTACATTTTTATAGGCATATATATATATATATATATATATATATATATATATATATATATATATATATTTTATATGTTTCAACACTGTAGTATCTACATAAAATTTGTTGAGTAATAGAAATAAGTAGACACCAATATTATTAAATATTGTTTATTTATAAATCAAAGAATAGATTAACGTTTCCATTACGAGGGGGGACCCAAAAGTAACGGGAATTAGGTGGTGGGGGGACCGCGGAGTTCTTTCCAAGCTGCTACTCTCCCAAGTCAGTGTGCAAAGTTCATTTGCTGTGAGTGCATTCGTTCGTCCGTAAGAATTTTTCTAGTGAAACGACTTTTTCCGTTTCGGTGAAAACGTGAAATGGCTGAGTGCGGAGAGCAACGCGCGGCTGTAAAATTTTGTTTTTCGTTAGGAAAAACACCCGCGGAAACCCTTGTCATGCTGAAAACAGCTTATGGGGATAATGCTTTGAGTAAAACGCGTGTGTACGACTGGTTTTCGCGTTTCAAGAATGGAGAGATGTCAATAGAAGACCAACCTCGTTCTGGGCGCCCCTCGACTTCAAGAACGGACGAAAACATTGAAAAAATCAACACTCTTGTTCATGAAGACCGTCGCCGAACCATCGATCAACTTTGTGAGATGTCTGGATTGTCATGGAGTTCAATTCAGAGGATTTTAACTGAAGATTTGAGCATGAGGAGGATTGCAGCCAAATTTGTTCCTCGCCTTCTCTCCGACGATCAAAAGGAGCGTCAACTTCAGGCCTGTCTTGAGCTGCAAAATCAGTTGGATGAAGACCCAGATTTTTTTCTCAAGGTTATAACTGGCGATGAATCATGGTGCTATGGCTACGACCCCGAAACAAAGCAGCAATCAAGCCAATGGAAGACACCTCTCTCGCCTCGTCCAAAAAAGGCACGCCAAGTGAAGTCCAACATCAAGACATTGCTCATTTGTTTCTTCGATTGCAGAGGTATTGTGCACGCAGAATTTGTTCCTCCAGGCCAAACGGTCAACCAACACTTCTACTTGGAGGTTTTGAAAAGGTTGAGGGAGAACATCCGGAAGAAAAGAGCGGATCTTTGGCGCACAGGAGATTGGTTCTTCCACCATGACAATGCACCTGCCCACACAGCGCTGTCCGTGAAGAAATTTTTGACCAAAAACGGCATGACACCGATTGTTCACCCCCCCTATTCACCGGACCTTGCCCCCTGTGACTTTTTTTTGTTCCCTAGACTCAAAAGGGACATGAAAGGAAAACGTTTTGGGACTGTAGAAGAGGTGAAACAAAAATCGCTGAAAGGTTTAAAAAACATTGAAAAAAATGAATTTCAGAACTGTTTTGAACACTGGAAAAAAAGATTGAACAAGTGTATTACAGTCAATGGGGGTTACTTTGAAGGTGATAAAAATTGTGTGTGAAAAAATTTGTCAATAAAAAAGTTGTAACACAATTCCCGTTACTTTTGGGTCCCCCCTCGTATATCTATTCGTTTTTAGTTTCCAAAAACAGAAATTCGATAGTCGTTCAATTTGACAAATTCATCAACAATTTCGTTAATATTTAAATTATCTGTTTCTTCTTTGTAAGCATGTAAAATACAGAGATGATTTAGTCTTTCTGATTTCAATGTTGTTCGAAGAAAAGTCTTGATTCGCTTTAGCATTGAGAAAGACCTTTCCGCAGTAGCTGATGACGCAGGTATCAGAAGCAACAAGTTTGCCAAGGTTTTGAAGGTTTGGAACAGTGACTGCGTATCAGGGTGCAACTTCTTGAATTTTTCCAGGACGCCATACATGTTGTCGATTGGTATTACAGTCCGGAGCAGAGTCAGTTCTGTAGACAGTCTATCCGTGTCAATGCCTCTTACTTCAGCTGCTGCCGTCATGTCTTCAGTCCACTTCAGAGGTTCTTTCAAAATTAAATTTTCCAATGAATTGTAAATTTCAAAATCTTTCTGGCAGAAGCGTGATTTGATTTCTTGAGTAATTGTATCCAGAGCTTCAAAATACACAACTTTGATCATCTCACGTGGTATCGACCATCTGAAAACAATTGTAAAATTTGGAGCTGTAAATAGTATTTATTTTAATTATCCACTCTTGTTAAAGAGAAATATCAGAACTATAGTTCTTGTTCCGTTTTCGGTATCATAATTTTCGTGTACTACTTCGTATAGGAAAACCATGTAAACTATGATATCGAAAACATTACGAAAACTTCAGTTCCATAGATTTTTCTCCATACAGCAATAACGAGAATTGAATTGTTATACATACTTGTGACCTTCAGTTGAATTCAAGAAGTGACTGATTCGTTGCGGTATTTTGCGGGAACGAGGCAAAGCTGGCTCAGTTAAGTCATACTCATGAATTTTGGCTTCCAATTGTTTCCAAAGATCATCAAAAACTTGATCATTTCGTTTTTTTTGCAAATAATCAAGCGTAATGGAAACAGATTCTCTAATTCCACTAACTGTTGCAGTCGATCGCTGCAATATTTTGCTCAAAATTTCTGTTCGTTCGAATATTAATCCGCAAATCACCAAAGAAATATATGTTGACCACTTGCTCATCATTTTATGTAAGCCTTGCGCTTTCGTTGCAGTTTCTGCACTTTCGGTTTTAGATGTAGCAAGTGTTTTCAACATATCAAGAAGCATATTATATCGACGTAAAATCGTTTTAACTGCTCCATCTCGCACAGTCCATCTTACCACACATAGTGGTCGCGGCATTGACATATTGGAATCGTCACCTGATTCATTCTGAATCTGTTCAAATAACGCTACTCGCTTTGTAGAGCCCTTAACAAAAACACCGATTTCGTTAGCGAAGTCAAGTCCTTCTCTTAATAGGTAAATTGCCTTGATCGTGTCCTGAACAGCTAAATTCAAACTATGTGCAGTGCAGTGAACATACAACGCATTTGGTTGTTTTTTTTTTATAATGCCTTGCACGCCTTTTATGTCTCCAGACATATTGGCGGCACCATCGTAGCATTGACTCACTAAGTTTTTAATCGATATGTCACATCGCACAAAACAATCTAGTATGATATCTGCAAGTGCTTGGCCAGTTTTCATCGGGCTTTCATACAACCCTACCAAATATTCAACTGGTTTCAAATCTTGTGCTGAACGAACACAAATTGATACTTGCTCATGAGTTGAAGAATCGGTAGTCCCATCTACTATGATGCTGAACTTCCCAACTTTTCGAATTGAACACAAAACTTGTCGCAGAACAGAATGTGCCATCAATTCTGGTATTTCGTTTTGAATCACAGGCGACAAAAAGTTTTTTTTTCTCAACATAACTGCTTCAAGGCAGGAATATCTGTTGCACGCAAGGTAATGAGTTGGAAAAAATTTCCATTATTTTCTTCATGCCCACGTATCGGCATCCCTACAAGGAATTCAGACAATAGATGAAACAAAAAAACTTTTGATTGATCAAAAGAAGAAAAAATACATTTCGAGTATTTGTTTGAAGCCTATTAAGGAGATTTGAAAAAAAAAAAAAAAAAAAAAAAACAAATACTCTACTCGAAATATATTTCTAAAATTTCATCAATTTACCTTGTCGAGCAAGATATCTTAAGGTTTCAAAGATAGCTTTTAAAGCGATTCTCGCTTCTTCTTGCTGTTTTTCATTCACGTTTGAAATGATGGTAGAAATTGGGGTTTCGTTAACTTTACATAATTTTGAAATGCATTCTCGATGTAACGAACTTTTGTCATGTGCTGAAAAATTTTCCTCAGCTTTCTTATAATTGCGAAAACCTTTTCCGTTCAGTAAATCCGATTCTTCAAAAATCTGTAACAGTGAAAGTATTGCTATGAAACGTAAAAGTTATAGCGTTTTGATAACAAACAGAATAACAAATAGATCATGTTTAAATATTTTAAAATACAATGACCTTATTTCTACGATGCTCAAGCATCAATCTGATTTTTTTAAATTTAAATACGTCACTTTTTGAATTATTTGTTAAATTGATTTTAGGAATTGCTGTAATTAAATTTTCAAATAAATAATAATGAATAAATCAATACATTATTAATTTTTTTATCTTTATTCAAATCATTTTTATTATTTGTTTATTATTTTATTAAAACGTTCATCGGAAAAATCGAAGTAAAGTAATGTTTTTCATAAATTTAACCCAGTAGAAATCAACATTCATTCAAATAATTTTCTTCTTTTTCTAATATAGTAATACAATCACCTATTTCATTTAGCTTTTTCATTTGAATACTTATAAAATAAATAATTTAATTTTATTCGATTAGTTTACAAAAAAGTTAAATTAAAATACTATAATTACATTTACAGCACATGATTATTAATAATAATTGTTATACTATTTTATCTAATAAAATGTGCACTAATCTATACAAAAATTTATTGGTATGTTCACAACGTATCTTCTCATCCAATATTTTATTTTCTTGGGTTGATTTAGAATGTTTATTTGAAATATATTTCTCTAAAAAACCGTAAAATAGTAAAATAGCTTTTTCAATACCTTGTTATTTGCTGAGTTTTTTGAAACAAGCCCAGCTACAAAAGCTTTCGAACATGTAAAGCACGAAAAGCCTTCGACTTCTTCACAAAAATGCAGCCACGTAAATTTTTCGTAGAAGCGTTGTTGGAAATAATGCTTTCTCTCATTTGAAACATAAAATGGGATTTTCTTAGCATCTGGTTGGTTTTGTGATGCAATCAGTTTGAAATCATTTTTTCGTGCAATTTTTTTTTCGGTATCACATTGAACTAGTGATTGAACTGTGAAACGAAATTTTAGTAACTAATTAGTAATTAATATTAATCATACAACATATAATATATTATGAACTACTAAATAATGTTACTAAATACAGTACTAATTATTATTATCAATTTTATTTCATCACACAATGTTGGTCTCTACGAAGCAGTAATAAGAAATTATGTTTCGGAATAGAAAATATGTATCAAGTCAAGTTGTTAAAAACGAAGAAAAAGAAGTGAGGTTGTGTTGGTGTTGGACAAAATTTGTAAGAAAGGTCAAGAGAAAGATTCACAAGCAAAAACTTATAATTCATACCTGACGATGCAGCAGATTCTGCTGGCTGCGTTATTTGAGGTGTTTCGAGAATGTCAGGCAAATCTGTTTTCAATCGCTTCGGTTTCGGTTTAAAAAAACTTCGTATGTCCGACATGATAATATTTACAACCTGTTGAACTTGCCTTGAGTGAAGTAACAGTTAAGCAGCACTACGCAGCACTCACTATGTGTGCTATGTGATGATTCAACATCGAATGTGATTTGAATTATGATTTAAGGAAAGACGCCATGTTTCAAAACGTGCATCTTTTAAATTTTAGTGCGTTTTCGAGTTTCTCAAACTCACGACGTAATAATACATTGAAGGGGTTTTTTTACGCGGGGGGGGGGGGGGACAAACGATATTATGTCCCCCCGCGACACAATTTGGGGGGGGACAATGTCCCCCTGCCCCCCCCGTGCCTACGCCCTTGCTTAACAGCCATTTATGAATTTTTGATACGTTATCCGTGTCATAATCGCGATACTCGTATTGTGAATAACAGTTTGAGTGTTGCATAAAATACTAGATAGAAAATTTGCAATACGAGTCAGGTTTTCTGTTGTGGTGAAGAGTGAAAACCAAAACACCGTATCAGATGTTCCTTTATTTTGTGAAACGGATTTTACTACACTGGAACGAACAGTATGCCGCGCGAAACAGTCTAGTAAAATTAGTTACGTAATGCTCGAAAGTTTCAAATACGCTTAACAATAAAGCCGATTCATTCGGTATTTTTCATACGCGCGGAGAGTATAAATGACCCAATATAGAAATTGCTGTATAAGCTGTGTATCGTTGTCGCGCGGTAGCACGAATAATAATCCCTCGTTTATTATTGAGTGAACGGTACTTTATTCTTTTCGAATATAACAGATATTTCCCGACAATATGGTAGCGAAACGTGGTCTTGGAGATAAGAGTTGGCGCTGATCAGTGTTGACGTTGTTCAGTCCAAGTCCTCGATCGAAGAGAGCGAACGAGTCAGCGACTAGCTCGACTGCTACTCTGTGCATCCCCACCAATTGCCTCCAAGTGCGGTAACTCCGTCAAACTAATGCTATGGAAGCGCGACACCTCCCCTCTTACATTTAACTTGGTCATCTAAGTTCTAAAATGAGAGACAGTCGTTACTTTGATTTTTAAGAAAGCGGAGAGTTTGTAACCCCAGTTACAAAACTGGGGTTAAAAAACTGTTACAAACACCCCAGTGTTTGTAACAGTTTGGGTGATAAGTTTGAATGAGTGATATTGGGAGCTTTAATTCTACTGGCGACTATATCGGAGATATTGCGTTGATTGGATATATCCATCTTGATTCCAACTAGGGTTGTCTGTTGAACTTCGCGATTCGGTTTTAATATAACGTAGTCAGAAATGAGTTGGCATTCCTTTCCTATGTAAACCTTTGAAGGGCTTGTGAGTTGTATGGGTTGAAATTGTTGATCACTTCTGCAAAATGAATGTAACTCGTCAGGTTTAGGTGGTACGGCGATCCATTCATCTCTGATTTCGAGCTTCATACAATAGGTCGTAGACAAATGAAGTTTATTAAACATGCATTGAGAGGGTTCTCTTGCACGTATGAGTTGATGGATGTAAATATCCGGTGTCTTCAGAGAATATCCAATGCTACGAAGTTTCAAGAAGAATTCTCCTTCAACTTTTTTCATTCTCTCTATATCACGACTCTCTAAGGCCAGGTAGATGTTGTTCCCTTTGTTCGCAATATAGTCTTCTTTGAACATTATTACACCAAACATCTTTTCGTAAAATATTGGAATAGGCGTTATTTTTTGAAAAATGTATTCGTCGCAATTAACTGGTACCTGCAGGACGTGAACCAATTTGTTATGAGTATAGAATACGTGCAGATCGCTAATATCCACCAGAGAAGCGAAGTACTCTTCTTTCATTGGAAATGGAATCCTATATTTCTCTGAGTTCGTCTGTAATGTGCTGAATAGTTTCGAAGGTGGAAGGGCACGTGGGTGCGGGGATCCATGTCGCCCATCCATCACAACTGAGATGAGTTCAATCAAGTTTAGGTGATAACTTTGTATTAGTTCTGAGAGATAAGAAACGCTTTCGCTCAATTTAAGATTCAGCTCTAATTTGTGAAATTGTGTTGTGCTTTCATTGAAGAAGGTGTTCAGTTCTATAATATGAGTCTGAAAGGTAGCGATTGTTTCTAGAGCCTGAGAAATTTCGTGTTTTATGAACAATGTTTGATTTTTTACAAGCTTAGCAATGTGGTTGTTATCAATGTAAATTTTATCGATCTCGTTATTGTAGTATGTTGCATCATCTGCATCTAAAGTTCCAAATATAAATTTTATTGCTGATCCTCCAAAATTAAAAAGTCCGCGTTTTTTTCGACTGTTTACCTTTCTTCCAATCAAGTTATTGAAAAGGGCATGGCTTTTCTTAGCTTCGGTTAATTTGTTCGAGAGCAACAAAAATCGGTTCCCACTCCAGCAATCCGTTTTTAGAGAGTCACACAGTTTTTTTAAATCTTCGAGTTGACTTTCAAGGTACATTTCTTCTTTGTAAAAATTCGATAGGTGAAAGCTTGAGATAACCTTCCATGTATCGGTATAGACGTTAATCTTTCCTAGGACTTCCGTTACCACTGCCTGGTTTTTAGGTATTGGGGTTATCTTTACATCGCCGAGCACATTTCCAATTACGGACCAAAGAATGATCATCAAGCCAAGTTTGATTCTCATAACTGTAACAAATAATCAATAGTATGGTTTTACTTTTGATAAATGCAAAGGAAATTGTTTGTTTTTGTAGTCAACGATGACAGTTGCGTTATCGCTTAAAGAAACGACTTTACCGGGCCCGGTCCATTTGGGTCCGAGAGTAGTTGGTGCTGAAATTTTGAAGTAGATTAGTTGTCCTGGTTTGAAATTATATTCATGGCGTATTTTCGTATCTGTTCTACTCTTATTTTCCTCTCTAGATTTTTGAAGTCTGGCGGAAGCCTCTTTGATTACTCGGTTATGTCGGTTTTTGAGGTTTTCAAGCAATTCACTTATCTCAATCTTACCAATAGGCAATGAGTTTGGAAAATGCGGTTTTGTTCCAAACTGAAACTCGTAAGAGTAATACCTATTGATCGATGTTCTGTCGTATTGTACGCGATGGCGATTTGTTTGAGGACTAAGTCCCAGTTTTGAGATTGAGTCCTTATCATGTCTTTTATGAAACTATGAATTCTCTCATTTGATCCATTTGATTGTGGGTGATATGGAGTTGTAAAGCGATTATTAATGTTGAACAATTCACTGTATTTTTCCATAATTCTATTGCTGAATTCTTTCCCATTGTCCGTCAGAAGTTCCTTTGGTGGACCGAAATGTGAGATATACTCGTCGTGCAATTTTTGGATGACATTACTGGCTGTTTCGCTTCGCAGTGGGGACAATGTGAGATATTTGGTCAGGTAGTCTTGGATTACAAGAATGTACTGGTTTTTTCGTCCTGTCATTTCGAGTGGGCCAATTAAATCTAGAGATATTTTCTCTCGCGGAAGTTTAGGCATATTGGGTATTATACCTGGTACTTGATTTGAAACTCCAGCTTTCATAGTTTGGCATGATTCGCATTTATGAACGATTTCCTCAACCTGTTTTTCCGATCCGGGAAAATTAGTGACTTGTATAATTTTTTCTACTGTTCTTTTCATGCTGAGGTGGTTTCCCCCAGTCGTATGAGCCTCGAGAATAATATTCTTTCTTTCCTCTTCATTCTTTGGCAATTTGTAGTTGGTAAATTTTAAGAACATTTTCTGATTTTTTTCTGCAACGAATTTCCAAATGTAAGCTGACGTGTTGAAAATCCGACACAGCATCATCCGATGTTTTTCCCAGTGTTTACTCAGGAAATCAAGCGTAATATTTTCATTATGTTTCTTAGTTAATGTCTTGATTAAGAACTCAAACCATTGTTCTTCATTTTGATCTATTAAAAACTATAATTCTCTTTGGCGTTTTTCAGTGAATCCTGATGATGTTGGATAGCATTTAAAGACAGTTTTTGTTTGGGTTTTGGTCGTATTAATAACATTTTCACCCCAACTATGGTCTGAAAGGGAAGAGAAAAGTTTGTATTCAGGGCGAATGGATGTTTTTTCTGATTGATTACTTGATTCCGTTTTATCGTTGATTTCCAATTCTTTGATGCTCCATTGGCTTGTTGAGTACGACTTAACAGCGGGTCGTTTAATTTTTCCAGTAAGTTCGCAACAAATTTTCTTTTTTTGTAAGGCCTATTCTTCAAATCTTTGGTAGTTTCCTTTATCGTTCTTTGATTTCTCATTTTCTAATCGTCTATCGTGCGAGTCATTATGATTTCTTAATGGCCTTTCAATGTCATTGATCGATTCATAACAGGTTTTTTCTTTTTTTGGAATTTGACGTACTGAGATTGTTTTTTCGTAGATTTAGAAGGTTTGAAATGATTTCCTGGTTTTCCTTCATCGAAGATCTACCAGGTATCGATGTAAGGAATTCTAGAAAGTGCGTCTGCGTTGGTGTTCTGTTCTCCTTTTTTATACATGATCACATATAGTCGTACTCTTCTAGTTTCAAACATCATCTCATCAATCGTGAATTCGGCTCTTTGATGTTCATCAGCCAAACTAGAGGCTTGTGATCCATAATGATAGTGAATTTCCGTCCGAATAGAAAATGATGGAAATGTTTAACTGATGTGATAATGGCCAGTAGTTCCTTTTCGGTTGTAGAATAATTTTTTTCGGCTTTGTTCAACGTTCTTGAATAATATGCTACAGGGTGACTGTTGTTAATTTCACCCTGAGACAGTACACTACCCAGAGCGTAGTTACTGGCGTCAGTAGTTAAAATGAAGACTTCGTCGAAGTTTGGAAATCTGAGGACAGGTGATGAGGTCAAAGCGTTTTTCAAACTTTCAAATGCATCTTGTTGTAATGAAGTCCAATTCCAAGGTGTTGAATCTTTCAGCAAGTTCGTCAAAGGCAGTGCAATTTTTGAAAAGTTTTTAATAAACTTTCTATAGTACCCAGCGATTCCTAAAAACTGTTTAATGTTTTTTTGGTTTTTTTGAACAGGAAAATTTCTCACTGCTTCAATCTTTTCTGGATTGGGCTTTACTCCATTTTTTGAGATAATGTGACCTAGATAAGCCAGTTCCGGACGAAGATACTCGCACTTGTCTGGCTGTAATTTTAGTCCGGTGTTACGCAATCCCTCAAACAAAATTTTCAGATTCTTATTATGCTCCTCGAGGTTTTTTCCGAAAACTATTACGTCGTCGAGGTAACAAAAGCATACTGTCCCTATTAATCCCATCAGAGCAGTATTCATCATGCGCTGGAACGTGGCAGGCGCATTTCGAAGCCCAAAGGGCATACGATTATATTCGTAATGACCATTCATGGTGGAAAAAGCCGTTTTTGCTTTATCCTTTTGTTCCATAGCAATTTGATGAAATCCCGACGCCAGATCAAATGCAGAAAAATATTTGGCTTTTCCGAGTTTTTCGAGGATTTCGTTAATATTCGGCAGGGGGTATACGTCGTGGATGGTCTTATCGTTGAGCTTCCTGAAGTCGATGACGATTCGCCATTTTTTCTGTCCATTTGCATTTGACTTTTTCGGAACCACCCATAAAGGTGAGTTGTAGGGACTGGTACTGTGTGAGATAATGCCCTTTTGGAGCATTTCCTCGATTTGCTTCGTGATTTCCGCGTTATGGACTGGAGGGTACCTATATTGTTTCGTGTTAATCGGTACCTCAACCGTAGTAGAAATTTCATGTCGGGTGAGGTCAGTTTCGGGGAGTGAATCTCCAGGTAGTACGAAGATTTCAGGATGAGAACTGATAATTTCCCAAATCGATTCTTTCTCAGATTTTTCAAGATGACTTAAACGAGTATTTCTCATCAATGAATCGAGCCTAATTATTTCTTCATGCTCATTTCCAGAATGTTTCGTATTTCCATTTTATCAGTGATGTTGAATTTTAAATCACTACTATTTTTGTCAAAATTAGAAACATTATTCATTATTATTAGCTCGACTGTTACTCTGAGCATCCCCACCAATTGCCTCCAAGTGCGGTAACTCCGTCTAACTAATGCTATGGAAGCGCGACATCGTATACTATGTTTACACGTGCTTGTTCATTTTGAAAAATGTTTCGTGCGAAATATAATGAATGATTTGCTTATTGTCGCAAATACTAATCATTTGTTTAATTTCTTCGACTTTTTTTTTGTTGTTGATTTTATCATAAGGGTTTTAGAAAAAATTGAAAATGAGAAAAAAGCATGACTAGTGCAAAAAGAAACGAACATAACAAGTAATCGGAAAAAAATACGTACACGTTAAAATATTCCTAATGTTTTATGGATGTAAAAACTAGAAATTTTTAATAATAATTGTTCTTAATACCATTTTTACTATAGTTATGTATTCTAAGATAGTCATTAAACGAGTCGGGTAGAATTTCGACTTATGACACACCTATAAAATGTTTCCAAATAGTTCAAAAAAATTCCATGAGTTTTTCCAAATTCCTAGAACAACGTTAACTTGTGACAGTAGAGTCGTCTTTTTAGCCATTTAATAAACATGAGATTTCGTCCTAAATACAGTATTTAATTTTTTGCAGACACACAAAACACTGTAAGAATCGATTCAATACTCTAATTCAACGTTCGTACCTATCGCAAACGAAAGAAAAATATAAAGTTTCTTAACTAATAACCCGATCGTGAGTTCGAGGCCGAAAGAGGAAAAATCGTACGAATTCCGCATTTTCTCTATATACAGCACATGACTTTTGCAGAAATTCTAACTGCATCTTTCGAAAAACGTGATGATATTACCGGGTTTGGAAAGTTACTTAAAAAAATGTTAAGCGTTAAGTTACCGTTACAAAGGTAAAAAAAGTAATTCGTTAAGTTACCGTTACTTGATTGTGAGAAGAAATAAAAACTTGTTACCGTTACCATTAAAAATAGTAACGTCCTGTTACTTTTACGTTACTTTTTGGAATAAACTGAATGTAAATAATAAGACATCGAAAAACTAAGGCTGAAAAAAATACATTAATGTACTGGTGGTTTTGTTCTATAGAAATTGTTTATTTCAGATATAATAAAAAAAGTTAATCCATACTTTTCCAACCTCAAAAAAAGTTGATCAGCTTGTTCAAATTTTTTTTTTCAAGCTCACTAAATTTCATAATATGACATTTTATTCAGTGTTAGCCACAAGAAAACATTCGCAAATTTATTATATTCTTGAGAGAATCTTAATACCTACCCAGATTTTCAGAATTTTTGTATTTTCCAGTATGTGTAAAATGATGCAGGATTTTCTAACGTTTTTATAAATTTGTATCATTTTTATGTACATCGATACATAGATTTCAAGAATTTCATGCTCTAGAATTCAAAATTCATTAAATTATTTGTATTTGAGAGGATTTTTCAGCAAATAGTGTCTATGAAGATTTTCATTTTCTTTGATTTTGTGATGCTTCTTCAATTTTTATACGATTTGAAGGATTGTTCAGTATTTCTGAAACTATTCGTTTTTTTCAGGATGATAGAATGTAGCAGAATTTTCTAGTATTTTTACGTAATTTTAGTATTCTTATAATATTAACTGTTGTATAAATTTCAATAATTTTGAACTCTAGAATGTGAACATAATGGAATTTCCCGTGTTTTACAAGGTTTTTCAAGAAAATAGTGCCTCGATAGATTTTGACTTATACCAGTACTTTTCGTATTTCTTCAGTTTTTTAATGATTTCAAGGATCGTTTTTTTTTTTTTTTAATATTGCTGCATGATCTTCTGGGATTCGATAGATTTTCAAGGTGTTTTATATGTACACGTATTCATCTTGACGTATTTTTTATTGCATTTTTAAGTTTTTATAGAATGTTGTGGGTTTTTTGAATTTTTTTAAAGATATCTCTGTGAAATTCCAGAATGAGATAAAATTGAATGTTCAAAATCGCTAAATAGATTTTAAGTGTTTTTACATATTTTCATGCGAATTTCTAAAATCAATCGCTTTGAATTGTGCGAGTTTTCTAAGAAAAAGTAAAAAGCCTATTCTTCGTCAATACTTTTTACACAAACCACTAATACTCCAGATTTTTTTTCCCAGAGAATTTTTTATTTAAAAATGAGGAAGTTCAAAATTACTATTATCTCTTTTTTAGAATATTCGTTAAAAAGTTACAAGTCGTGCTAAAAACTTTATGAGACAGATGAAAGTAACGTAAAACAACGGAATTTTTGTAACTGGTTACTGAAAAAAGTGACTCATTCCCGTTATCGTTACTTTTATCGTTACAGTAAGAAATGACAGGTTTTAGAGTAACGCCGTACAAGTAACGCGCGTGTTACTTGCAAACCCTGTAATATTAATATAATATTCTATGTTCATTGATTATAGAAATCATTCTACGATTGCTGTAACTTCAGTACTGGTTGTTAGAAAAATATTCATGAAAGTTATTACAAAAATGTATGAATAAATCAATTTCTAAGAGCTTCATAACGATAATAAAAAATGATAAAAATAATAATAATAATAATAATAATAAATAAACGTCGATACTATTGAATCGACAAGTATAATTTAATTATTCCAATAATAAAAAAGATTTTATCTTCGTGATGGCATTAGTTTATGTATTGGACACAATTACCATGATGATTATAAATAACAATATCGATGATAACTTAGAAGACTCCCTAGTAGTTTTGATCCTTGTAATAAAACCTTGTAAGAAAATAAAATTTCTTACGAGAATATAACTTCTGATAAGGAGACTTTACAGAAACTTTATAAGAAATTTCGATTTCTCATAAAGAATTCATCAACAAAATTTTATATGCCTTTATTCTTATAAATTATTATCAAATACATTCTTAAAAAAAAATTAAGTTCTTATGACGAGGTTTTTCAAGTTCACATAATAAGAAATTTAATTCTCATAAGGTTTCTATAAGGATCAAATTTACTAGGATGTTTATTTGTGTATCATATTATTTTATATTAATGAAACAAATCGGTTTGTCGATCTCTCAGTCAAATTTTCTCTCTTTTATTCCAAATGTCAACGTTTCAACCCCATTTAGGTCCTTATCAAGAACTGTTTCATTTTTGTTTTGTTTCATTGAATAGTTTAACCCAGTGATATACACAGTTGATCTATAGATGGATCATATTACAATATTTTATATTACTTATCATGCAACAATAACAAAAAATTAATAATTATAATATTAATCATTATAATATTTTACGTATATCAACTATGTTAATAATATAATTTTCATTATTATTATCTTTAATATATGAACTACTACTATCACAAAGATCGAAATTTTTAATTATTAGTTATAAATGAATTATTTATACATGTAAATTCAATAGTATAGATGTTTATTTATCATTATTAATAATATTATAACTGTTGTAATTGTTATTATTCGTACGTAAATGGTTAATATCATCGTTGCACAGGATATATGGCACTTGAATGTGTATAACACACGAAACAGAAAATTACATACTTAAAAAAAGAACCTCTCAAAAAATCATTTATTCATACAACTTTTGTAATAAAACCTTGATAAATATTTGTCTCACAACCAGTACTGAAGTTCCAACACAAAGTTGAATAATCTTCGATATCAAAAAACATAGAAAGTTATAATTTTTTAACGTTTTTTGCAGTGTCGTTAGAACTTCTGCGAAAATCACGTGCTTTATCGAAAAAATGCGGAATTCGTATGATTTTTTCTCCTTCAACCTCGAATTCACGTTCAGGGTGTTCATTGAGACTTTATATTTTTTTATCGTTTGACATAGGTACAAACGATGAATTACAGCATTAAATGGATGTCTAAAGCGTGCCTGAAAAATTATATTGTCTGTATTTAGGAAGAAATCCCATGTTTTAACGTACATACGTCAATTTCTCGAGTTATAATTTTTTCACTGTACGTTATTAAAAATAATGATTAAAGCAATGAATTATTGATTTAGTTCATGATGAAAATGGTGGTTGATATTAATTAATTTTCAATGAAGTTATTAATGGATGATCTAAAATTTTATCATGAACTATATAAATAAATAATCACCAAGTCCCTGAGACAAAAAAAGTTTGTAAAAGAATTATTCCAAGATCAAACAATCTCGTATATTAACACAAATCACTTAAAAACCTTCAAAATTAAATTCAAAAGTAATAGATGATAATTAAATGACAAGTCTCGAAAATACAAGAAATATTGTGAAATTGGATTACACAGTAGATTAAAAAATTTTTTTTTAAATACGATTAATATAAAAAATTAACAAACTACTACTTTGTAAATTAGAAGTATGTCAATTTGTATGTACCTTTCAAAATTAAAAACAAAAGTTGTAACACACTCTGTAGTAATTGCAACATTTTTTCGTTTTTTTAATTTTTGGTAGTATATATATTTTTTCATATCTTGGTCTCGATTATCATTACATATTTATTTTTTGATTGATTTTAAAGTATTAAGCATCAGCATTTTCACTTTAACGCCTTTTTATTTTTCCCTACAGTAAAAGATCAAAACCAGCCCTCTCCGACTCCCTATTCCGCTGTAGAAACAGTTTTACGTTTACGAAATGAACTAAACCGGTAGATGGGGCGTCGAGCTTGGAGGCTTTTTTCGGTAGGGGTAATGGGGGTAATAGGGGAAACCGTGGTAGGCAGCAGAGGGAAGCGTGGGCGGCGGAAAGCGCATGCGATTGTCGATTGTTTTGCTTGTTGTGTATTCGTATACTCGTACGTTTCGTACGTTACTGCGTTGACCGGGTTAACCGTGTTAACTCACGTACGTTGTATTTTTGAATGTTCTGATTGTTGGATACTTAAAAATTGAAATAATGAAAAATCTATTGCGAAATTTCTTTGTGATGAAATGAAATTTGTTTTAACTAGTTCAAAACTTTTCACTTAAGGCAGCAAGTATCATTTTTTGACAAATTCGGTAACTCGATCGTTCTTCAAACATTCTCACAATTTGTATAATTCTATTTTTTGTTGATTACTTAACTCGAGATTGCCTCAAAATTTTTTATATAGTTACTAAAATTGTGCTATTGGAAAACCATTCGACCATATAATAAATATTTCGATTAAGCAATGATTTATATAAGCATTAACGAGACAAAAATATTTTTTCAAGAACTTCTAATATTAGAAACTAAATGGAATTCGAGTTTATTTAGACATTCCCTAGTAACGGGGGTCCGAGAGACTTGCATATGCATTTCATGGTTTTTTAGGTCGCTGATCATGAATCTGAGGTCAAATTTGTTAAAGTATTTTGTTTGAACACTTCGTATTAACAAATTATGAAAAAAACAATATTCACTATGATGCATATGCTTTTCATGGTTTTTTAGGTCGCTGATCATGAATCTGAGGTCTAAATTGCGAAATTATTTTGTTAATACAAATCGTTTGAACAAAAGTATTTTGTAATTTCGACCTCAGATTCATGATCAGTGACCTAAAAAACCATGAAAAGCATATGCATCTTCGTAAATATTTTTTCATAATTTGTGAATACAAATTGTTTGAACAAAATAATTTTCCAAATTTGACCTCAGATTCATGATTAGCAATCTGAAAAACCATGAAAAGCATATGCATCTTAGTAAGTATTTTTTTATAATTGTTAAAACAAATTGTTTAAACAAAATAGTTTTCCAAATTTGACCTCAGATTCATGATCAGCGACCTGAAAAACTATGAAATGCATATGCAAGTCTCTCGGAACTCTCTCGGAAGTCTCTCGGAGCCCCGTCACCAGGGGCAATACATGGCGTGAAAAAAAAAAAAGAAAATACAATGAAATTCAGACTACGTTCCATAATATAGTTTGTTACATTGTTCAAAAAATTATGCCAGGAGTTCAATATTGCTTAAAATCTTCTTATACGTAAAAATATATCAAAAATATCAGAATTTGTTGAAAATTCGGTTTTATTCGAAAAATTTTGATCGCAGAAAAATAAAAAAATATAAATACATTATTCCATTTATGTACTTATTATTTCCAAAAAAGAAATGATGCGAAGGGGGAAATCAATTTAGTCACTTTTAAGCGCTTTTCTCGTAAGCCTTAACGTTTAGAACAGGACATACTTCCGTCCGTTGCGTCGATTTGCCGTTGTTACTTGCGCTCCTTGCGCTTGAGCCCCGCATTTCCCGCGCCCCCTGTTCCGACCCATGCTCGCTAACGCGCTGACTATGGAGCGGGGAAAGGGATGCGAACGGGGCAAGAGGGGTACACGTGAGAAGACCTCCGAAGCCTCCTTGCTTCAAGCGCCGTCTTATCGGTGAAATCTGTCCCTATCCGCAAATTGACTGAGTCGGAGAGGGCTGAGCAAAACTCTCTCGCGAGATGTATCCATACCTTGCGCGTGCTTTATATTAAACTTCGAAGTATAGCATTCCCATGTACAGCGTTATAGTGAGCGACAAGAAGATATGTGTATAGGGGCGAGGAAGCTATATATGTTGCGATGTGTGCTTGCGTGCGTGCGTGCGTGTGTGTGTTGTGCGAGTTCGTGATTTCGATGTTCGATGATGATGTTAAAGCTGCTTGCATAGGAATGCGAGAAAGAAAAAAGACCACCAAAAATAGAAAGAACAAATGAAAAGCGCTCCTCAATTGTTTTTTAACTTTTTTAACGTTTATTGCAATATTTTCAAGCTATGTTTCGCATTTTTTGATAGAGTGGGTCACGTTCATCGCAACATGAGTAGTAAAATTCAGAACGGCGCATCACACTATACACAGCGCTAAGAGTAGTCAAATTTAAAACGCACGGCTCTTGACCTTTGTAACACGTGCAGTAAAAAAAGATAGAAAATATCTGCGTTTATACCAAACCCGACAAAACTTTTTTTTACAATGCCTCATTGGGTTTTTTACGTTTTTTAACGAATAATATCTTATTGCTTGCTCGTATGAGAATTAATTCAATATTTTCTGCCGAATGACACAATATTCTTTCTCTCAGTGTAATATGGTACTTGAATGGCATTTATAAAAATTTAAGACATAAAGATAATTTTTCTCTAAGTTTTGGTAGCTGATTCTTAATTTTATTCATCACAGTTCCCTAAGAATTAAAAACGATTTCTTGAAATTGCCATCGGAAATATCATTTTATGCAGCAGTCCATGATTTTCAGAAAATACGTATTAAGAAAAAGCTGAAAGGCTCCGTTGTGCTCTGCAAACGAAATTAAAACCCAATCCAAACCGTCAAGATTGACCATTGAAAATAAAACTTCTCAAATGATTGATAATTGTAGGAGAAAAAAACAGTGATGGCCAGAATATGACGAAGGTTTACTAAGTTTCTGTTAACCCTAAAAACGTTGTCGCCATGAAAGCTGGTTTCTATCACGGTGTCATATAAAACATAAAATATACCCTACAAGTACATTAACTGCACAATTTGAATTTCTTCAAAAAGTGCATGAAAGATCTCAAGCACAGGAAAGAAAAGATAATCAATGATTATCTATTATTTACCGCAGCGTTGGCTTTTTTTATGATTTAAGTTTCATTTCGTGCATAACTTATTCGTTAGAGCGTAGTTTTTCTTCTGAAATGAAAATTAGTTTGATACCAGAAGGAAAAGTTTAAACTCTTACTGTACAAGCTATAAGGCTGCACTTATAGTCCTATTTCTTTGTCAGAAAAAATTCACTATTGATTAATAGAAAAGTTTTGAGTTGAAGGGTCAAGTCAAAGACGTAAGTACGTTGTGCAGTCGGTCAATGTATTACTTCAGGCTAGGACGTATCTTCTACAATTTTCCAATTGTTTTTAAAGTCTTTTTTTCGATCTAATCGAATCGATATTCTGTTTTTCGCGACCTTGGCTTTGCGCATCTAATAATTCTGAAATCTGAATTGCACCTTCGTATAATATATCTTCGATTAAGCTACGGGTAAATGAATTTTTATATATATATTTTCAAATTATTGAAACTGTTCATAATTTTTTATTTATCCACCAACAAACCGAACTTTATTTCGTGTATAAAAGTGTTCTAACAAAAGCCGAACGAGTGCCGCACACTGATGATCTAAATTACTCTCTCATGCTTAAAAAGGACAATTTTTTATTTCGATTCAGTGAATCATACTATAATTTTACCACTACGTCACGAGACGCTTGGAAAAACTTACTTCATTCAAAAAATGGCATGGGGGTAAGCCATCAGGTCTTGGACAGTTCCAGATCTTCGGCAACGAAGTCTTGCTGGAATCCGTCCCGGGCTAGGGTAGGGGAAATTGTCGATTTTTTATCAATATATGTGGCTTGGAATAAGAAAAGGGTCCTATGGTTACTAACGAGAACCTTGAAAAAATGAAGGGAAACTTTTCTCTTTCTCCCATCCTCAAGAGCTTGTCCATATTTTTCAAAAAATTACTCCACAGCCATTAATTATCGTAGTTACTCGTGACGTAGCTCATTAAATAGGCTATTTTTGAAGCATTTTTTAAAGTCGAAAACTAAAAATCGATATTTGTTACCATAGCAGGGGGGTGACTTAGATTTCATTTCTAGATTAGTCATCAAATTATCTGTTCTTACTTTTTTTATTTTCTATTCGTTTCATCAGGCGCGTCCACATGTTTTTAGATCATCTTAATTGTAAATTCCCACATTACGTATTTATTTTGTCTGGCCACCTAAGCATTTTTTGATAGCCCTCTAATTATATAGTTTCTTTGATTCCATTTGTAACCCAATTACTTTTATCGATTGTTATTGTTCATTGTATTGTTACTATTATTATCATTATTATTATTACTATTGTCTCATAATTATCAATGTATTTCAATTATATATTCATTTCTCATTTTATTGTTAAATTTATCATTTTACCCGAGGGTTTATTTATACGGAAAAAAGGGGCTTCGGTTCAAATGATCAACACGATATCTAGTATCTTAATTATTAAAGCCTCAGGGCTTACGAACGGCTAGTCAGGGGTCGCTAAAGGGCCGTCACCCTGAAGGGCGACCCTCGAGAAGGACGGTCCGCAACTAGGCTATCTTGGATTCGCTAGAAGTCGTTAGACTTTTCAGGGCTGAATCTAAGATCTGACTGAGCGCTTGCCTACTAAAATCGGTTGTCTTTCATACTGCATGATTGACGGCCAACATTGACGTCATCATGATTGCCCCAAAAAAATAAAAAGATATGAGCTGTTAATCTATCAAACCTGTTGAAGGAAAAATAAATTTCGTCAGCTTCGCTTCTTGATTATCTATGATAACATTCGATCACACGCTCGGCCGAATTTCTGATGTGAGGCTATCGGTAAGATCGCGTCATATGATGTGATAAGGCGCAAGGCCACCTTTTAAAGTAATCAAACGCTAAAATTTGTATAATAAAAAAATTTCTATCGGTATCGATTTTTTCTCTAAAATAAATTATGTCCAAAACAATTGCTTAAAAAAAATTTATTATATCGAAACCGATTTTTTTCAAAAAAACTTAACATCCTTAATGGGACGTAATTTTTGAGAAGTATCTGCGATCTACTGGTGAGGTCTACGCGCTATAGCAATTTGCGCTTTCTCTGCGACGAACCAGTGATCAATATACCAGCTCCAATATGTATGAGATGGGCAAGTTACAATTTTATTGAGTGATACGAGAAAAAAAGGTTTTTATTAGAAAACACAAAAACTAATTATACTGTAAAAAGATTGTTTATTTCACCTAATTATTCATATGAAAATTACAATATAAAAAAATCATACAAATATACAGAGGCCACCAGCATCTCTGTCAATCGGTGCGCATTTTCTTGCAGCCCTTTTTGCTTCCCCCTCTGATTCTTTTCACCCCTGAAGCTTTTTGTTCTGTATTTTTCGCGCCCTCTTGACTTTCTCGGTTCTCCCCGAAATCGTACTTCGCTGCGAGACGGGTTCGGATGAGCAATCCCTTGATTATTTTCTTCCAGTTGTCATAAATCCGTTTTTCGCGTTTTTCTCGTTCTCGTTGAGCGATTCTTAATTGTTCCTCTTCCCAAGCTTCCCGCAAGGTGTCTTCATATTCAGCGCAGACAATGAATCCACTAAATGCTGGAAGCGCTCCGCGCTGACCAAAATTGAAACCAACGCAAGCGGGAGCACAATCGATGTTTAATTTTTTCGCGACGCGATTCAAGGCAGGGACTGAATAAATTAAAAAAAAATTGAATATGTATCATGGAAACTTGCATTTAACGTTGAAACATTTTTCACTACGAAAAATGTCATAAACATGTGGTTGGATGACAATGTTGTAATGATGTTTTGAGAAAACTATCACATTTTATAACATTGTCATTGCACCAACTTTGCCAAGTAAAGGTTTTGTCGAACTTACGATCAATGTGAACAGTCCCAACTGGCAACATGGATTCTTTGAACAAATCAACGTTTCCGTATTCATTTCGTGGGACCTTTCCATCCTTCGCGACTGGTGGAACATAGGGATCAGTTTGCCATTTTCCAAACAATTCCAAAGGCAAATTCTTGATTTTCTGTCCCGAGAACTGAAAAAGAGAATTTTAATACAATTTTCAAAACATCAACCTGCTTACATTAACAACAAGCATTTTCTCCAATGTATAATTAATACAGAAAAAAACGAGTTCTTTTTTTTCGTCAGATTTTTCTTCATTAAATACGTTGTTTAAATGCCTATGATAAATTTTGTTCTTCAAATATTTGTACCTTATCGTATTTAGGCATAGCCTTGACAACTTTGTAAGGCTCTTGTTTGGGTTTCACAACTCGTGCTTTTTTTATCCATGTTTCCCTGGAGCAGAGTGTGTGCACGCAGTGTCGAGAATAAATAGCGTCTTTTTCTTTGTTGGGTAAATGGCCAAGAGGTACGCAATCCGGAGGATAAAGAGCCTCGAATTTCAACAAGTGTCTTTGAATGACGTACAAAGGATTGCCTTTGCATTCGCTTATAGTTTTTGGTAATGGTTGCTCCAACTCTCTGCAAAAAGTTATCAAAAAATTGAATGAAATAGTACTGAAACTTTTTTTTTCCAATTGATGAAATTCTGAAGATAGTCAATCAAGGTTTCTGAATTCTCGCACATTTCAATGTTTCAGAATTCCAAAATTCGTACAGTACAATTCAAGTAATGGTCAACTGGAAGTATAACATTTGAAACCTGGAGCTTTGAATTAAAAAATTTTATAGTTCGGAGACTGAAGAAAAAATTTGTACAAAAAGGCAATAAAAATGTATAATATTAAGTAAGTTTTAATGTAAGAAGATTTTTAATGGAACATTACAGATAGTCCAAAGCACTGAGACATTTGTTTCTTTCTTTCGTCAATTTGTGTTTAAACAATAAGAAATGAGAAATGTTTTCTTATTCTAGAAATTTATTCGATTTGAAAAATTTTACATTTTGCAATTAATGTTACTTAATCAAGAACAATATCGATATAAATATAATAATTGTAAAAATCAAGAATTTTTTAAAAATTATTGGTAATTTTGGTTGATTACAAGCATTTATTGAAAGTCTAAAAATTTAAATGCAATATCCTGAAACCTACTGAAGAAATTTGATGGTTCAGAAAAGACAAGTAAATTTTCAAAATATGGGAATTTTTCATTTCATCTATAGAGTTCAACAAGTTTTTCGATGAATTTTGCAAGATTTTGGTATATTTTTCGGAACGTTAACTTTCCAGCAATTTTAATGTTTTAAAATGGTTTGCAAATGTTTTTGAGAGTGGAAAATTTACATTTTCAGAATAAATGAAAAATTTTCTAAACTTCGTGAAATTTAAAAAACTTATGGGTAAATTGTAAACAAGAATATCTAGGACTCTAGACATCTATGAAATTATAATCAAATACTGAATTTTCAGTATCAAAAACTGGCGTTTTTGAACATTTTATCTAAATTTTAATATTTAACAACAACAACATCAACAACATCAACAACAACAACAACAACAACAACAACAACAACAACAACAACAACAACAACAACAACAACAACAACAACAACAACAACAACAACAATAATAATAATAAATCTTAGATCTCTAATCGTGAAATTTGCAATTCTTTAAAATTTATTAATTTAAAAAAAATAAAAACGCGAATTTTTGATTCAATGACTCTTAAAATTCGAAATTCCTAAAATACAAAATTTTGTACTCTAAAATAAAAATGTCAAAGATTTGCTTACATCCACAGAATATAGGAATTAAAAAAACAACATGTCTGCAACATACTTATTCATTTCTAAAATGTATGGAATTCATTTTATGAATAAAAATCAAAAATCTCAGAAATTTGAGAAGTGAGCTACTGTTCATCTCCGCAATTTTTCAATTCTTGTAATTCATATCTTATAAATATGAAATAAAAAAAACTTGAATTTTAAGGAATTTACATTCCGAATTGCAAATTTAGAGATCCATCAATTTAAAAATTTATTGGTTTCTATTATTTTTTACATAAAAATATGAAATATAGATAAACGCAATTTAACACTTGTGTGATCAAAAGTATGATATCTTATATCTTCGATTCCCAAGGATTTCATGAATTAGTCAAAATTTTATAAGCAAATCACATAATTTGTGGTTAGGGAAGGGGGGAGGGGGTCAAGCCGTATACCCAACGTTCAATGCAATTTTTCATATTAAGAAAAATTTTTTTTGTAGAATCCAGTTTGCTGGCTGTTAGTTTACTTTATCATAAAGCTATAAGGGTATCAAACTTATTAAATTTTTAACTGCTTCTACTTCATTTTTTTATTGTAAAAAAAGTACCTTCATGGAGCAAAACTGTATATGCAGAAAAATAAATTTAAAAATAGTTTGTGAACAGTAAAATGATTTTTTCTTCTACATTCAGTAAGAATTTGTGATTGCTTTTACAGGATTAAAACATCACTTGTATCTTCAGGCACTTCTTCAATGTAACTGGCTTTTTTGTTCTTGCTTGCACATGGTATAACGATTCACGTGACAGTGTCAACTGAGTCAGTGACCTTTTTTTATCTTCTTTAGCATCTCAAATAGTTAAATGAACAAATCAACTTCATATTTACCTTTGCAAAAGCATATTATCTTCTGCACGAGACAAAGCATCCTTGACCTCCTTCCAAGAACCCAAACTTTCATTCCACCATTTTTCATCGACACGTTGTTTCCTCGTGACCGTCAACCATTTCGGACAATACCTTCTGGTGACGTCTTTCACCCTTTCATCAGCATTCCAGGAGACAATGTAGAGCACTGGAACCGCAGCTCTTTTCTTGAATTTAAAATGTTAATAATGATCATTTGACCCAAATATCCTGAATCGTCATATTTTTGAATAAAATTCAATAACTCGGAGAAAATTATCATAAAAAACGGTTTTTAAGTAAAAGATAACTGAAAAAGTTACTAACATAAACTTGCATAACGTCGCCAACCGTCCCACTCCTGAAACTCACGCAAACCCATTTCTTCTCTTCCTCCGAGTATACCTCCGCCCAATAATTTTCAAACTTTTCCAAATCCTGCTTCACTGGCCCCTCATCCTCGTCCGAAGACAAAAGTTTCCTGTTTCTTTTATACTTCTCCAACGATGATCCCTTCATCGAACTCTTCGAAACCTGAAATTTCTTTGTCCCAACTTTCTCCCGAAAATCGTCATCGCTGAAATCATCGACTTGAGATTCGCTCTCCGAACTACTCTCATCCTCCATTTCCATGACCTCGACCTTCTCTTTTGCAGGAACTTCAACTTTTGCAGGAACTTTAACGTTTCTCTTTGATTTCCTGGTTACTTTTGCAGGCTCGACTTCTTCTTTCACCGTCTGCAATTTCTTGGTTACTTTTTCAGGCTCGACTTCTTCGTTCACCGTTTGCACTTTCCTCGTTCTCAAAGTTCTCTTCGGTTCCTCAACTTTTTTCTTGCCCTGTAAAATTTCTGCTGCTTTTTTCCGTTTCTCCAGGTTTTTTTTCCTCAAGCTTTCTAGGCTATTATTCTGTATAGCGTTCAATTCCTTTTTTTTTGGTTCCTCAGTTTTGATTATTACTCCTTCCTTCTCTGGCACTTTTTCTTTCTTGGTCTGTTTCTTCTGTGCTTTTTGTTTCTTGGTCTGTTTCTCCTCTACTTTTTCTTTCTTGGTCTGGTTCTTGGTCTGGAACAATTTCTCTTGCTTCGGCTTCAAATCTGGAGGCAACAATGAAATGACCAATCGAGTTTTTAATCCCATAGCTCTACAAATGGCCACGAAAATGACGACCAATTCTTTCCAACTTTTGCCTGATTTGGTTTCGACAACATTGACCAGAACGTCTTTGGTGATTTGTCGATCGTAACTTTCTTCCACATTCATGGTTTTTTTGAACCAAAAGATTAATTTTTGCAGGTAGCTGGAGGCGATTTTTCCTGGAGGGTAATTGCAAGTGGAAACGAGGGACAAAGAGGAGGCAAGAATTTCGGGCTCGTTGGCAAGTTTGTTGAGATGGAAACCGTGAGAGAGCCATAATAAAAGTCCGGTTTTGTGAATGAAAATTTGGTTCGCGCGGAGGCGTTGGTTGAGTTTGATACGAAGTAATTCGTGGAGATCGCGCTCTTTTCGTTTGCGAGCGTTGAAGATGATTTTGGGGTCGGTGATTGTGATTTTCACTCCTTCTTTTGGGACTGAATAAGATTCTGGGGCAGGTTCTTCTTCTGTTTCAATGAGTTTTGTGGGGGTCTGATGGGGTTTTTGGGAGGAGGTTTCTCCTTGGAGAAGGAGTTTTGTGATTTCGTCGGCGAGATCTGCAAATATTATCATAGTATAATGTTATTATGTGTCATATCATCATTTTCAATAACAATTAAGAGAAGTTACTTGTACCTATAAAAAAACTGAATAATACATTATTATTAGTTATATGTAAACAAATGAGAATAACAACATGAAAATATATGAAAAAAAATTACATGAAAATGAATGCAAAAAAATTACTGTAAGTTTGATGAACATGAGTAAGAAAAAAAATTAGTTTTGCATTTTCTCCCCAGTTGAAAATGAAAAAGAAAAGAAATAGTAATATTGAATATAACATTTTTCAAATATCATTAATTACATATTACTTTACGAGAGATAATGAAAGCTGTTTTTCCTTATTTCGTTCATTTTTAAACGTTTGGAACTTAAGGAACATAACATGAAATATTATAATAGCACAACAAAATCAAATACATTGATTAAAAAAAATCAGTAAAAAAAGTAGGAGGGAAATAAATATTCGAAAATTATGAGAACAATGATAGAAGTTATTACATAAATAAAAATGGTACATGAATAAAATAATCGTTATATAATGCATAAATAAAAATGGAACAATATGATTATATCTCGATAAAATTTGAAAAATCTTCATTATATTTACTGAATGAACATCAAATTTGGAAAATAAAAATGCAAATCACAGGCGCTGATAGAAAACAATTTTTGGTAGAGGATTTTTCAAATTACACGTTTTCTATTTTAAAATATTTTAGACATTAAAATTGTAGAATTCCTGACTACAAATTCTTTATTCTTATTCTTTTGGTTTTTTCAAAACATGAATTTGAGTTGTTTCACTTTAAAATTTTTATGATTGCACACATTAAATTTCAATACTTTGTGAATATAATATTTTGATCCAAAGGAAGTATTTTGTCACTTAAGTATTCATTCGTTTGTGATGCAATGAAGTCAGGGATGGGCGGGATTACTAATCCAGGATTACGGATTACGGATTACATGTAATTGAAATATCACTGGAATACGGGATTACATGTATTCCTGTAACCCGCTACTAACGGATTATGGAATTACAGTTATTCCAAAACCCCGCACGACGGATTACATGTATTTGAGTAATCCTCTCAAAAACCAAATACGGGATTACATGTATTCCTGTAATCCGCTACTAACGGATTATGGGATTACAGTTATTCCAAAAATCCCGCACGACGGATTACATGTAATTGTGTATTTCATTTTGTAATCCCTTAAAATAACTGGATTACGTTCGGGCATCCATCTTGATGCACTGCAAATGTATAATGTTTTGCCATTTTTGTCATACATTATTACCAAACAAGTTATTTTATGGACCGCGGAAATCGAATCTTAAGTCAAATTCGCGAAATGAATTTGTTTCAATTATTTATCTAGACAAATTTGGCAACATACATAATTACTGGCATGCATTTACTTTTCTCGTTTCTCTGGGTCGTTGATGACGAATTCAAGGTCAGGTTTGGGAAATGTATTTGTTAAAACTATTGATATAAACAAATAGAAAAATATAAAAAATTATCTGGAAATTCATGTTTCCCGTGGTTTTCTGCTTTCTAGGCCACTTATTACGTATTTGACGTCAGATTTGCAACATAAATTTGTTTAAATAATTTATTTACATAAATTGAAAAAAACGAAAAACTATCAAGATATATATGTTTTCTGTTTTTCCGGGTCGCTCATTACGAATCTGAAGTCAAATCTAAAAAATGAATATTGGTAAACAATTTATTTTAACAAAAAAAAATATTTTTGTGACTATTAAGAAGCGTATGTTTACCGCAATTTCTAGGCCGCTCATTACGATTCTGAAGTCAGATAAGCAAAATTAGTTTGTTTGAATTATTTATTTACATAAAATGAAAAAAACGAAACACTGATAGAATACAGTATGTTGTCCACGGTTTTCTAAGTCGCTCATTATGAATCGGAAAATATATCCGAAATATTTATATTTTTGAACAATGTAGTCTAATAATTAGGAAAAAATAAACAATTATTGATTTTACGGTTTTTTAAATGGATGATCAATATTTTTCAATTGACACCCTGAGGGCCGAAAGTGTAGTTTTAATTTTTGAAGCACAACTGAACATAATTCGTTCAGCGCCGAAATTGGACACGAAAATCTTAGAGCGATTTGAATAGACATTATTGAGAGGGAATGTGGATGAAAAACTTTCAGGGCATAGTTGGAACATGGAATCTTCCAAATGTGCTTTGAACGATTGTCATGCTTTTTTATCTCTCCCGTGAAAACAGGTATGTATAGACCTAAGGGACATGAGCAGCTTCCCGTTGGGGAAAGCTATTGATGTGCTCATGAGCCCCATTTTCCAGCTCAATGAACTTTCTTGAAACAGCTCTCATTTTCAATTTCCAACACTCGAGAATTTTCAAAACTCGTGTCTATTAGTAGATTGCGTACCAATGCCTCAAAGTAGGCTTTCGTCGTACAGGCTGAATTTTCAGTTCGAGGCGAGCACGGGCGTGCAAGCTAATTCTGAAAATTTTTTCTAATTTTGTACAAAAAATTAAAAAAATTTTTTTTTATATTTGAAACAAAATAAAGAAAAAAGTGTTTGGAAAAATTTTAACGAAAACAAATTTTTTTCAAAAAATTTTTAAAAAAATGAAAAAAAATTTTTTCAAATTTGTGAAAAAAATTTTAAGAGAGTGACATTGAAGTTTCAAATATTTGAGTTAAATATATCTGAAAGTGACATTTTGTAGATTCTGTTCGTTATCATATTTTTTCTAAGTACGCGTCATGATGTTTTTTAAATTTCGAACTGAAATCTGGAATACTCAAAAAGTATCAAAAAATAACAAAAAATCTTAGTTAGGAAAAGATTGAATTCTGTTTTAAATATGAATAATTTAAAAAAATAAAATAAACATTGAATCATTTTAAAACTTTTAATAGTCAATAATTTTTCGAGATTCGGAAAATTTGCAAATTTCATGAAATGTTCATAAACTCTGCAAATTTTGTTCGATTTCATATTTCCTCCGAATAAGTGTAAGAGTGTATTTTTTTCATCTGAAATTTTCGCAAAGTATTAAAAAATTATGAAAAATTTCATAGAGTTGTATAAATTCTCATTATATTGACCAAGTTCTTCAAAATTCGTACACTGTTTGAAATTTTAAAAACTTCAATAAATCAAAAAACCATGAAAAAATTTTTAAAATTGTCCATAATTATCAAAAAATTGGGTAATAAGTTGAATTTCATGAAATGTTCAATAATTTCGTATATTGAACTAATTATCGTACTTCTTGAACAAATAATAAATATTTGTTAATTTTTACTAGTTATGTGTGTGTATGTCATTTAAACAGTCGTTTGATCAAAATGGATAAATTTTTAAATAATTTTGGTTTAATATTTACATTACGCTAGTCTATAATTTTTTTAATCCGGAATTAAAAACGAGAGCTTCATTTTCAACGACAAAACTCATTAAGATTTGTTGGGATTTGTTAAAATCTTGGAATTTTTTAGATTTATTTGAAAATATGAAAGATTCTCGTCGTAGTTATATGTTCAAGAAGTACGATAATTAGTTCAATATACGAAATTATTGAACATTTCATGAAATTCAACTCATTACCTAATTTTTTGATAATTATGGACAATTTTAAAAATTTTTTCATGGTTTTTTGATTTATTGAAGTTTTTAAAATTTCAAACAGTGTACAAATTTTTAAGAACTTGGTCAATATAATGAGAATTTATACAACTCTATGAAATTTTTCATAATTTTTTAATACTTTGCGAAAATTTCAGATGAAAAAATTACACTCTTACACTTATTCGGAGGAAATATGAAATCGAACAAAATTTGCAGAGTTTATGAACATTTCATGAAATTTGCAAATTTTCCGAATCTCGAAAAATTATTGACTATTAAAAGTTTTAAAATTATTCAATTTTTTTTAACTTTTCTTTCTAAAGTTTGAGGAGACGACAAAGGTATCAAATGTCGGAAGTTTCTATACATTCAAAAGAATTTGTAAAAGTGACTGAAACAGAAATTGACAATATCTGCAATTTAGTGACTTTCAAAGAAAATTGATGTGTAGTTGCTTACGATAAAAACTTTTAAAAATAAAAGGAAGAAAAAGAATAGGGTGTACAATACAAAACACTTTTTTATTCATCATCAAAATGTAAAACAACGTCATTGGCTGTACATAAAACTCTTTTTTCAAAATTCGCGTCAGTCAATCTGTTGAATTTCGGTAGATTCATCATTGTAGCATAAGAAAAGAGACGTTCTACTGGAGCAGACGAAGGTAACGGCGTATTGAAATAAACAAACATTTTTCTTACAATTTCCGCTTCGTTCAAGATGTCAGATACATTTTCGCTGCAATCTTTGTCCAAATAACTCACCACAACAGTAACGTCGGTACAATCGACAACATTGAATTCAGTGTCACAAACATTCTCCTCCTCTGACTCGTTTGCATCAAAAACCGATCCATCGAAATTAAAATTATCCCCACCACCACTTGAAATATTTTCTGGTCGTGGACCGTTTTTGAACTTACTAATTGCTTCAAGCATGATTTTGGTCATTTTGGAATTGCTTCGAGCACCCAAACATTGCAACTAACGCCGCTTGAAACAAGGGTGTAGTGCTGCTGCGATTGCAGCATTTTCTCCAGACGATTCTATTTCGAAAAATTCACGGAATCTAGATTTCATTGCTTTGATTAACCCCCATGACAATGAGTTGCAGTACGTGAAATTTTTAGCAGCGGTGATTTTTTTCAAGTCAATGACGCATGAAATTAAAGTAGGAGTTAGGACCCCATAATAACATTTTTTTTCAGACTGTAAATCATCCAAGGCTTTGGCTACTGGTTTCATCACTTCCAGGTATTTGTCGATGTACACGAAATCTTCGGGTAGTTTTTATGTTCAACGCGTCATACAAATTGTTGTTGATTTTCTCTTTAACTAGAGCAACGCAACTAAACGAATCGTACAGGGAGTTCCACCGTACTATAACCGGTCTCTTCAGGGAGCGTCCAAGATGTTCCAAAATGATTTCTGCCTGCTTGGGAGAGCGTTGTTTGTTCCATAGAACCTTGCACTTACTCACAGCTGCTCGATGTTTTTGTGACAATACTGGTGACGAATCCAGGATTTTCTGAAAGTCAGCCGTTGCCACCAGATTAAGAGTGTGACTCGCACACCTTAAATGTGACGGCAAGTGAATGTTGATGTCGTCCATTGAAACGCGGACGACGATATCATCCCCGATCGATTCGCATTCCCCTGAGCTGTCATCTGCATCTAATAATTAGGAAAAAGAATATAAAATTTTTTGTTTCGTTGAATGGAATTTTACTTGAGATACATTTTATCTAGACAGCACTACACTAAAAAGCATATGCATCTGAGTAAATACATTTTTTTTATAATTTGTAACTCGGTCTGTGGAAAGGTACCTAACGACCAAAACATCGTTTCGAGAAAAACGCGTTTAAAGTTTCAGTCTTCAAAGCAGGTAAATAGATTCGTTTTCGTTTCTTTCTTTTCTATTTTCTACTCCATTTTTGGCCGTAATAAGCGTGAACTAGAAGATATTAATGATTCGACACAATGAGAATTCAAAGGGACCAGTCCCCGAGGAACCGTCACGCACGTACACCTAGTAATAGAGTAGCAAGTAGAGTGAGAGAGCGATGCTTTAGCTAGATTTGACCGAAAATATTATTCGAATGTACATCAAAAAAAAAAAAAAAATTATCCTGGGCTCAATTTTTATCGTAGAAACGTGAGACCGGTTGCAAATGAAAGATGATTATTTACTCCATTGAACCATGTAAACATCTCAAAATATGTATATTACAGAAGGGGGCTGTTGAGTCGGTAGAGTTTCATAAATGAGGGGCTGCAGAGAGGGGGGGGGGGGGTGTCACGAAAAGAGGTTTAAGGGTTCGCAACAATTTTTTATAATACAACACAAACCTTCTTCGAATTCTTCGTTTTCAATGAGTGATTCATCGTCTTCAGAGTCCTCAATTTCTAGATCTGTTTCTTGCGAACCAAACTCTCTGAATGCTTTGACAAAGTTGCTTGCATTATCTGTTATCGACGCCCGCACTTTTTCTGCGTCCAGATCAAACGAATCGTGGATTTGATGGAGTAATGATGCAATTTGATCGTAGGAGTGAGTTCCTTTAAATCTCCTGCAAGCAATTGCGGCAGAATGCCGCTTGATTGTTTTGAAATCGATCTGTAAAAATAAAAAAAATTGTATATATATATTTTCTTATATATTTCTTATATATTTTCATATATATATAGGTATTTTCTTAGTTACAATAAACAAACAAAATATTTTATTGAATACGATATCTATAATTTTTTGAAGAAAATCATCAATTAATTATTCGAGTCCAATTTTTTTTATAATTACCACTGTAATTTATCAAAGAATTGATTTAAAATATATTACCCAATGCACAGTTACTCCCAGAAAACTTCTGTTGCGGCAGCTCCAGATGTCCGCAGTTGTGCACACGTACGCGTTTTTCTTTAGAACAGAACGAATGTGAATCATGTTCTGCTCAAATCTGTTATTCACCAATCGAAGCATTTGTGAGCAGCTCATGGGTTTTATTTTACGTTCTCTAGCAATCGGCAGGTCTGTGAACAGACCCAGAATATTTTTGATAAAAAAGTGTCTTTTTTAAAGATGTACAAAAACTTGATTTGAAATTTCTAAAAATGCTGAGTTTCGACGTAAATTTCAGTATCGGTGAATGTATTAAGCAAATTTTAAGACACGGCGTACATGGTTAAATAAATGTAATTCAAAACCATAAAAACATAATGTATTTTGAAATTGCAACATCTGTAGTACTTAATAATCATGTAGATTACATTCCGTCCTAATTACACATTAAGCAACAGATATAGTTTATTCTGTTAACAATCATTATCGTTTATTTTGAATAATTTGCTGATGACAATTCATTTGTAACAATTTGTTTATGACAATTTTTTGATAACACTATGTTGATAAGAATTAGATAATAAAAATTTGTTTTTAATAATTTGTTTATGTCAATTTGAACAAAACAATTTGTTTATATTAATGTGTAAATGGCAATTTGTTCATTTTAATTTGTTTTTGAAAATATGAGTTTGAAGACGCTACGATATCGCTGTCTCAATTGGCAGTAAAAAAAATTATTGGGCCACTTGAGATAGAAAAACATTGCGAGAATTCCCTATCGCTGTAATTCACAAACGCGAAAAATAGCTATTTTCGTGCCTGGGAGCCAGAAGTCGATTTTAGTTTGGTGAAAAATGGTTTTCGACATGCGAGCATGAAAAAGTTAAATATTTGAACATTTATGTGTCATGTAAGTAATCCTCAGAATGGTGTTTTGAAAATAAATAATGGAAATTCAAAATTGTTCAAATTTTTGTGAATTAGTTCCATCAGACGTTCAAATACTCTCGTCTCTAAGTATGTTGACGCGGACCTCTTTTTCTAGGTCCTTTTAAGACGACTCGGAAGACTTTCACTTTCCGTCCTTCTTCCTATGAACCATTTTCCGTTCTACTCCTCTCTCTTGGAGTACAGTAGCTTCCGAGTCGTCTTAACAGCCACGAGATAAAAAAAGGACACATAGCGGCAATATATTTAGAGGCGACTGCAGAGTCAAGCTAGACAAAAAAATTTATTGAACTCGAAATTCTGTAATTTTCTTAACAGTGGATATGTTACCTTGAAAAATTTTGCGGAAAGCTGGCATGTCGACGGTGCTGAGTGGAGCCATGCTGCTCAAAATGTAGTTAGCAACATTTTTATTATGAAGTTTTTGCGAGAATTCAGATTTTCCCAGAATTGTCCTTCGACGTTGAATTGTATCTTCACTCAATTTGGCAAGCTTATGAGCATTGTAAGCATTTACCAAATCCGGATGTTTTCGCTGCAATAGACGAATATATACTGCATTACGTAAGTGTAGAGAAAACTATGGAACAACCAGAAGAACCACCGAATAATTGAGAAGCTCTTATTGATTAAAAAATGTTATCGTAATTTTTTCTGCACATCTAGTTTTCCATTATTTTTGTTTTAGTTTTTTATCGATTTATATACTATAAGTGTGCTTCATTTTTTTTTTTTTTTTTTTTTTTAATTTTGGTTTTAAGTTCTCAAAAGACGGAAATTCACCATTGCAGTTGAATTCCAAACTTCGAAATGTTGCCGAACTGGATAATCGAATTTTTCTTTCTTTCTAAATAATGAAAATCATTATTTTTTATTACTTGGATTATGATTGGTTATTAAGAATAACTGTCAGATATGCATGATTTTCTGTATTTTGAAATCCGTACGTAATTATTTACGAATTTATTATTTGTAAGCAAGGAAAATTGTATTCGGTGATATCTCTATAATGAAGAATCCTCCAGGTTCCGTAAATAATGAACGAAACGCTAGAAAATATACTGAAAATTACACTGTGCGACAAAATTCAGGCTTTTTTTTTAAATCCAATTTTGACGCTAGATTATGAAAATGTAGGATTCCGTAAATTAGTGTGCAAAGTGATTTTTTTTTCTTGAGTCACGTTTTTCGGTAATTTTTTATTTGAATAATTTTATGAAACTTCCGTGTTTGTCAACCGATTTTTTTGGTTTAAAGTCCTTTTTATAGGTTTTCAATACCACTGAATTCATTTTTTTCAATAATATTTACAAGAAAAAATTTATTTCTTGCATCAATTTCCATGCGATTCCATGAAAAAAAAGTGACTAATAATGTTTGTCCAAAATAGAAAGTAACACTTAATGCTTGGTATCCTCTGCACAATAGGTTCCCCATGGCGAGTGAATGGCGATGTCAACAAAAGGCTCTTCAAGCATCATTAGTCACTTTTTTTTATGGAATTGCATGGAAATCGATGCAAGAAATAAAACTTTTTTTCGTAAATATTATTGAAAAAGTGACCTCAGTGGTATCGACAACCTATAAAAAGGACTGAATCAAAAAAATCGGTTGCCAAACACGGAAGTTTCATAAAATTATTTAAATAAAAAATTACCGAAAAACGTAACTCAAGAAAAAAAAATCACTTCGTACATTAGTTCAGGGGAGCCTATATTTTCATAATTTAGCGTCAAAATTCGACTTCAAAATTGGTGTCGCACAGTGTTATGTAATACTCCAAAAGTATGTAAATATAACGTTTTGAAAAATTTATCTAATGCATACAATTCTGGAAACCTTAAAGAAAATTCATAAACATTATAAAAAGTTATTTTATATGGTTTGAATATTAAAAATGTACGAGAAAAATTCAAAAAGTGTTGTAAATCTGTGTGAAAGATACTGTTGTCTTCAAAATTAATTTAGGTACTCAAGTTCGTTGGAATTTGCAATACTATAGCATCAAATACTGAAAATCTATTGAAATGCCAGAAAATATTACAAAATTTGATAAAGATATATAAAATACGAAAATTCTGAAATTCCATAAAATTCTGAAAATCTAAGTAGAAAATATCTGAAAATCTCAAAAGTATAGTTTCCTCAAAAATATTGAAATATATCTATTAAAGAAATTTTCGGAACCTTCATTTGTAGAGTATCGAATGTTATAAAGCTATATAAAAATTCGTTATACTCTTTTTGAAAATCATGTATAATAAAACAAAAAATATTTTAAAAATACTAAAAGTACTATAAAAAAAAATCTGAATCTCAGTGACTTGCATGGAAATCACAAAAATAGAATCCTATTATATTCAATATAAACATGAAAAATACACTACTCTGGACTTTTAAAAGTTGTAAAATTCTTAAATCCTGCAATCCAGAAAAATAAAAAATCCCGTAGAAAATAATTTTTTTCGAAAAACCACTCCCGAAAATTTATTCTGCCTACGCCCCTGGAGGAATAGACTGTTATACGTAACATTGAATTTTCCAGTATGATTAAAAATTTTTATAATTTTTCCCCAATTTTACTTCTAGCTTGTTTCTATTAGTTTTGAGATTTTTCGCCTCTTTTGTACGTAAAAAAATTATCGGTTAAGCTGTTAAGTAAATAAATTGAGTAGTTCGAAAATCTAGCATTTAAAATCTATAATAAAACTATAATCTCATTATGTAGTTTCGCTGAAAATGAAAAAATAATCTAAGAACGCACTAAAAACGCAAAAACTAAAAATCACTGCTTACTTGTAACAATCGTAATGTATTTGAGCAAGGTTTGTTATTCTTGAAACTAATTAGATGTTGAACTGGGAAATTTTTCAAAATGATCAAGACATTTTTTCTCGTTTTTTGATCCTAGCAGTGGGTCCCAGTTTCTGCTCTTTCAGCAGCTCAAAAAACCTCGTTCATGAACAAATTTAATTCTTTGAATTTCGAAAAATGGCAAAGGAAGAATTGTCTCAGAGTTTCGCATACTATAGGTGTCTAAAATATTGATTGTCGATTTTGGGACACCATGTATTACATTCGTAAAACTTAGAAAAGCCAATGAATTACACGTGACATTGCAACTAATTTCGTAAGAAACATTTGTTCATAAATCCAATATTTCTTCCGTTAATTTTCAAACGTTGCTGGAAACATTTTTTTTCACAAATAAAGTAACAGTTACTTAAGTTTGAAACTCAAATTCAATAAGGATCAAATAGAAAAACAGAGTAACTCTTTCATTTTGGCATTTTTTGTTGTACGTAAGTAGTTCATAAAACTTTCGGAACTACATGTAAATCACTTACGAAAATATTTTATTCATACATATAGCAGCTGCTTCTCCGCAGAAATTTCAGATTAAAAGTTTTATTCATTGATATAAGAGATGACATAAAAACATTACCTTCAAGTGTGTAACGAAATTTGAAGTCGATCGCGAGTTTCCTTTTACAGCAGTGGGTGTGGGACAATTTTTACAGGTGACCGATAGAACATTCCCATCCGCTGTCGAACTGTTGGCGTCTATCTCGAAAAAAGTCCCATCGAAAATCGCGCGGTCGCGTAACTTTTCCAGCAAACGGTTTTTGTCTTGGCCATCATCGCGCTGTATATCTCTATTATTTTCATTTTCACTGTCACTGTCACCTGAACACTCACTGATTGCGGATATATCACCGTTATCGCGAGAAGAGCTTGGCACACTCATGTTGTAAGAATATGAAAATTTTTTATAAATACGCGCATGAATAATGAGAAAATGTTCTAGTACGATAGAAGTTCACAAAAAAGATGTCTAAACCACTTGAGACACGAAGCGATACTAAGAGTGACTAAGAGTAAGCAAAACGTATCTGCAGGAACAATGAATGCAGGTCAATGCGTGTCTCATTTTTGGGTCTTTGCTACTTAATGACCGTAACGAGATAAAACTGGTTCTGTCGTGTCGTATTTTTATTCATTGTCTAAATTCCTAGATGACTGAAAAAAATCCGACAAATTCGTGGATACAGGAAGTTAATGACGAGATAAAAATCAGAAAAAAGATCAGGGAAAAAAATGTTTCATTCATCCAACAAAAATTTTCATTGTCCAAATATTAAGCACATTTTTTCATTTGTATAAGTAAAGTTTTTGTTAGACTAAAAACTTAGGTTATTAGACTTACAAAAACTTTACTTATACCAATGAAAAAAATGTGCTTAACATTTGGACAGTGAAAATTTTCGTTGGATGAATGAAACATTTTTTTCCGTAATTCGAGGCCCCTTTGGTATCCCCTTGGGATTCCGGTTTCAGTGCTGTCATCACTTATGACATAAGACACGAATGACACGATACTGAGTTAATGACCTTTTAGATTCTAGATTTTGAACGGTTCTGTGACGGTTAAAGAAAAAATCGTTCCTAGAAATTACCGTTTTCAGCTCCCAAAGCTACATGGTAAATTCAACTTTCCATATTTTCGAGCTCTACGGTATTAGTTGAAGCAAATGAATTTTTCAGATCTCACGCTAGATTTGTAATAAGTGGCCTAGAAAGCAGAAAACCACGGGAAACATGAATTTCCAGATAATTTTTTATATTTTTCTATTTGTTTATATCAATAGTTTTAACAAATACATTTCCCAAACCTGACCTTGAATTCGTCATCAACGACCCAGAGAAACGAGAAAAGTAAATGCATGCCAGTAATTATGTATGTTGCCAAATTTGTTTAGATAAATAATTGAAACAAATTCATTTTGCGAATTTGACTTAAGATTAGATTTCCACGGTCCATAAAATAACTTATTTGGTAATAATGTATGACAAAAATGGCAAAACATTATACATTTGCAGTGCATCAGGATGGATGCCCGAACGTAATCCAGTTATTTTAAGGGATTACAAAATGAAATACACAATTACATGTAATCCATCGTGCGAGATTTTTGGAATAACTATAATCCCATAATCCGTTAGTAGCGGATTACAGGAATACATGTAATCCCGTATTTGGTTTTTGAGAGGATTACTCAAATACATGTAATCCGTCGTGCGGGATTTTTGGAATAACTGTAATCCCATAATCCGTTAGTAGCGGATTACAGGAATACATGTAATCCCGTATTTGGTTTTTGAGAGGATTACTCAAATACATGTAATCCGTCGTGCGGGATTTTTGGAATAACTGTAATCCCATAATCCGTTAGAAGCGGGTTACAGGAATACATGTAATCCCGTATTCCAGTGATATTTCAATTACATGTAATCCGTAATCCAAATGTAATTGATTACACAAAGTAATCGATTATGCCCATCTCTGAATGAAGTTATAAATTGATTTTTTCCTAATAGTAACAGAACCTACACCAACTTACCAGAATTTTGTAGTTTTCGTTCAAAAAATATTCAATATTTTTAATTGTACACTTCAGGCAGTAACTTTTTCTAAAAAAATTATTTTTTACTAAAGAATAATTTCATGCAACTTTTTAACAATGGAACTGTAACTTTGACAACTTACGACCGTTTATTTCAATACTAATTAAAAGTTGAAAATATCAGTCTTCCACATTACTCGGCAATATATTTCAATTTCTCACATGATTTTATTTTCACTGCTGAAAATTTATTGTTCATTGAAGTTTTTTTTTCACGATTTTTTTACTTTTTAAATTGTACAGTAACATACTAAATAACTTTTGTAGTAGTATATAATGAATTCGATAAGTTTTTTAGTTCTTTATTTATTAATTTTTTCGTTATTTCCAAATGCTTACTTTTCGACAAAAATTGTAATTTGCAGAAATTTTATTCATATCTGTATTTATTCAAAAAATTTGGGAGAAATCGGTGACAGATTCAAATTTGTCAAATTTGGTCGGTGACGACCAAATTTATTTTAAATGGAATGACCCATGAACACTTTAAAAAAATGAAAAGATTAAAATTTTCATGTTAATGAACTATTGATTCATTTCCCTAGTCCTCTGAAGTGTGAAGTTATAATTAGTATGAATTTTCCCCTACAAATTTTGGGTGTATAAACTAATGATTTCGAAGGCTAATTCTATTCAAGATTGAACTCAACTTAATTAATAGAATTTTTCAAATTCCACAGTTATAATCTTGTGCATCTTTTACAATAGAAAAAATGTCGAAGATAGATAGTTCTAGATTTTTCATTTATTCCAATTTTATCAAACGACAGAACTTTTGGCTTTTTAGACAAAGAATGAAATTCAATTTTCGTGATTAACAGTTAGCCAATGAAATTCAAAACTGTTTATTTATACTTTTGGAATTAGGCAACTTTAAGGATTTTTTGATATCATTATGGATTTCTATGGATACTGCTAGAATTTGATGCTGTAGGATTCAAATAAAAAAAAATAATTTTAATTTTTCGATAGACTTCTAAGGGATTTAAAACCGTGCGTATTTAAAGAATTCCATAAATTTATAGAATTTAAGTCCAGTATGTTATTTATTGAATTTGGTAAAAGTTTCTAGTATTTTTATAGATTTATAGTATTTCTCTGGATCGCTCAATAGATTTTTGAAAATTGATGCTATAGTATCGAAACTTTGAACCATTTTGTATTTTCAAATTTTTATAGTAAAATATTTGTACGTAATGTTTTTTGGTATTTCCACAATTACACATATGTTTAATTGTATTTATAGTAAAATTAAATTGGATGTATTTTCAAAATTATTATCATTTTTATCATTCATTGACGTTTGTATTTTACAATATTTGTATACATAAGTATGGAACAAACGAATACGAATGTAAGAAACGAATAAGAATTAAAATATATGAATACAATATAAACAAAAATGAAAAAGTAAAATATTATCATAAAATATAAATACTTTTTTATATTTATATTCATGAATATGAAAATATAATTTAACTGTTTTCTATATTATTTTCTATGATGACTTCTAGAATAATATTATCATTAAATAATGTATATAACTTTATTAATAAATATTCTTTATGATAAGAAATTTTGAAAATTTTTCAAAAATTATATGTACATAATTTTTATGTATTGAAAGATTTCAAGTAGTATTTTTCGTATTTTTCTAATATAATCTAAGAAACTCTGAAGAATTTCTCAGTATTTTTATGTATCCCTTATAATTATGTAGATTCCTATAAGTGATTTGAAAAAACTCGTTACTTCAAAATGTTAATTTCGATCTATTTCCAGTAATTTCATATATTGATGAAAAAATCAAATTTATAACAATTTTCATGTTTAATTGGGTTGTTTTTTCACACACAAAAATTTTGTCATGTATTATAAAATTTTTATAGCTATATTATGTTTAGAGTTTGGTGCTCTAGAATTCCAAAATTAAAAAAGCGTAGAGGCATTTGTCGAGATTTTTTGGAAAAACACTTTTTTCATAGAATTCGATAACTTAGGATATTTTTTTCAAAATTAATATGCTCGGAAAGATTTTCTATAATTTCAATTTCGATTTTTAGAATTTGATGACAGGATTAAAAGTTTTCGAAATTTCAAGTATTTTCGTAGATATGAAATTTTTTCGATCAATCGCTGAGTTGTAACAATTTTTAAAATTGATATTTTCTACGTAATCCTACGTTTTGATAATTTTAACTTTTTTTGTTAAATATATATTACAAATGTTTTCGTGCATTTTTTTATAACTAATACTTTCATTATTAATGATGTAACTTTTTTAACTATTACTTGAAATGATAATTGATTTTATTAGAATTTCAAGAGGGATTTGAAATCAACAAAACCCCCTCTCTGTGTTCCAAAATACCGCGAATTCCTGAAATAAATAAAAATTTGTAAAATGTTGATTTACTATTTCCATTTTCTTTGACGATCTCTGTTTTCTTTCCACCCGAATTTCCCGAAGTTCCAGCTTCAGATTTTGCTGCACTGAGATCTTGATTGACGCTCTGCAAATTTTTCAAAATTTGCGACAAAAGCTCAGAGTTGGTAAAATGTTGTTCCTCGTCTTCGCTTTCGGAATCAGAGACAATGGAAGTGTTCGCTCGATTTGTTGTTTTCGCCGGGGATTTGACATTTGTTTTCTTTTTAGGCGGCGCGTAATCATTGTTACTTTCAGAACTGTCTTCTGACGAAAGATTCATATTATTTTTTCTAAAGAAAAGACACCAAAATGTTCGTTCTATTGACTGTTCGCGTGGATCATTCGATTTTAGAAAATTTATTTCATGTTTTTAGTTTTCAATATTAGGAGAAAACACGGTATATCGTGATTAGTTGCGCGCACGTGTATTGAATGGTCAATGGATATAATTAGAGATAACGAAAGTAAATAAACGAAAGCGCGTGGAACGTATTGGCGCGTAAAAAGTAAACAATAGTAAATGTGTAAATGCGGAGTAAAAAAATCCTTATCAATCGTCTGGATTATCTGGTTATCTAGTAATGGCCGCCAGAAGGAATTTCACTTACCGACTGTGTTTTTACAGATTTTTTTACATTTAGATAGGAAATATTTGGAAACTGGCAGAATATAAGTCAGATTTTCAAAACATGTCTATTCCTAGCTTTTTTTCGCATGATAACGATCGTACATTGCAATATAATAATAGATACTTTTTAGTTCATGATCATCTTTTTGTCAATCAGCTATCTTATCTTCAGAAATCATGAGTTATTAATAGATAATAAGTCTTTCTTTACGCGGGAAATTCAAATTCTATCCCAAATGTTCTCATCAGCTGATCAATTTCTATGTTTTTATAAACATTGCAAAAAGCCAAGAGCTATGTGTTTTGGTGACTCGGAATTTTGTAAATAAAAACAAGAACTTCAAAACGTTTTGACAAGGAGCAGAATAGCAAAGAATATATTTCGAAATTTTTAAAAATGGAACCTCCCAAAATTCACTACGCTGTTCGGAAAAAAGATGATTTCAAGGATCCTTTCAGAAATCTTGGAGATTTAATTTGCCAAATGTTGGATAACGGTGAAAAGTGGCATAAGGTATGATTATAATTATAATTTTTTTTGTATCGAGGACCTGAAGTGTGGCTTTTAGGGCGAGGACTAATTTATCTGCCGAGGCGCAGCCGAGGCTGATATTTGGTCTGAGAACAAAGCCACGTCTTACAGTCCGAAGTGCAAATGATTCTTTTTGCAAAACACGCGAAAAAATTGTACTTATAGGACTTGTACGGCCGCGTTGAATACGCTTATTTCCGACCTGCAAATGCTCAGTCCCTGGCGACACGTACTGGAGCAATGCCTCAGTGCCTGTTTTTTTGCTTCAGTGCGTGTATTCAGGGACTGAACCATTTGCTGATCGGGAATGGTTGTATTCAATGCGGCTATACAGGTCCTCTTTCAAAAAGTACAACTTTTTTGCGTGTTTTGCAAAAATAAACTATTTTTGATAAACAAACGTTTTTATAAAAGGTATATGTATATATTGTTATAAATACATTAAAAAAAAAATATTATTAACATTTAATATATTATATTATATACATCCTAAAGAGAAAAAGGAGCAACCATGATGGGCGAGGCCATTTTCCTCATAGGTGCGGCCATGTTGAATGCTTACTTCAATCCTGTAATTTCCTGAAGTTGACCCAGAGCATTTGAATTTGAATTTTTCGTCTAGTGAAATTGACAATTCGGTTCATGTCTCAGAAAAATTCGACGTTTGGCCTTTGAATCCCCATTGTCAATTATTTTTTTCCTTATGACATTCTATATAGTACTCGAAAAAGCTCAACAAGACATAACAATAAGCTAGGATTCAATTATTACTTAATTAAGTATTTCTGAAACAGGAAAAGTCCACGAAGAAAACAATGGAGTTCTTTTGCGAATGTTGAAAGTAAAAAAAAAACCCTTCATTTTGATGTGAATTGAAACAAGATGACATCATGGTGGCGGCTGTCTTGCGTAACTTCCTGAAGTGAGCTGCGATTTGAGAATTTTGTGGCTTCCCGCCATAACAGATAAAGTCACTTCTGCCATAACATTTACAATTTTATGAGAATATCATGTAAAATGAGCCTTATGGCAGAAGTGACTTACAATTGTGATTTACAATTGTTTTTGTGATTCATAATTGTTTTTGAGATGCACAATGTTCACAATTCGATTCCAATTTTCAATTGGAAATCCAATTGGAATACTAACAAATACCAATTGGTCATTGGAAATTTATAGCAGTGTAGTACATCCAAGTAAATAAATGCACAGAATGCGTAATGGTATATCTAGACATATTATAAATATGGTAGTATAAAGATGATCTTACATTATTATATATTATATTATTTATACATTTTCATATCATATAATAAATTTATAAAATATAATACTCGATTAACCATTACGCGCTCTGCTCGTTTATTTACTGTGATGTACTATGCTGCTGTAAATTTTCAATGATCAATCAGTATTTGTTGGTGTGGCAATTGGTTTTCCAATTAAAAATTGGACTCGAATTGTGAACAATGTGCATCTCAACAAAAATTGTGAATCACAAAAACAATTGATCATGAAACAATTTTGAACTATTAGCTAACTTCAGAGAGTTATATATGATGGCGTCCACCATGATGTCATTTCCTTTTTTTATTCAGGATATAGGATAAAATAGAAAATATGCCGAATCCTGTTTGAATGTAGTGGTTTTTTGCTAAGTAGGTTGGTACTCACCAGGAAAAAAAGGAATATTTCCAATATTAGAAAATATACATCTCCTTATCGAAATCAAAAACAAATTGTAATCTCAAAGAATCAAAAACATCCTCAAATCAATCAGGTGATTGTAGCTTGGACTTGAATTGTGAACATTGTGAATCAGAGAAACAAATGTGAATCACAAAAATAATTATGAATCACAAAAACAATTCTAAACCTGCAGCTCACCTCAGAGAGTTATACAAGATGGCCGCCTCCATGATGTCATCTCCTTTTTCTATTTAGGATAAGAATCTAATATATATCTGTGGCGTTCCGCCATAATCAAGAAAGTCACTTGTGCCATAAGGCTCAGTTTACAGGATATTCTGATAAAATTTTGAACGTCATAGCATGTGTGACTTTCTCGGTTATGGCTGGGAGCCACAGATATTATTAAATATGTGCATGATAATTTAATATATTATTAAAATTTTATTCAATAATTGTAATATAAAATTATATAATTAAATTATGTTATGGAATTGTGTGATATAACACTGGCAAAGGCCTAGGGACGGAGTTCCATGCTTTTTGCGTGCTCTTTGCGTGCTCTTTGCGTCCTTTTTCCGTTCCATTCTGTTTTGTCAGCAATTATTATCAAAATCCCATTCATTTTTCCCGGAAATTGCGTTTTGGAGTGTTATGCTCTTAAAAAATCAATTTCGACTTGACAATTTATAAATAATTTAATTTTTTATGCCAAAATGACTATATACAAATTTATCCGGAATCTTCCTTACCTACTTTTTTGCTTGACAGTTATCATGCGATCAGGGATTTAATTTTTCAACTTTTTTATTGATACATGTAAGAATACAATTGTCAACTATATAAAAACGGAGAAATTGACTTGATTTGTTACATGTAATCGAAAACAAGACATTTCAGCTTGAAATTAAGGAGAATTTATCAAAGGATGGAAAAGGCACGGAGTTGGAACACAATGAGCACGGAGTTCCGTGCTTTTTGCATGCCTTTTGCATCCCCGAGCCTTTGCTAGGGAACCTTTAATAATTCAATACAATTTTATTTTGTGATATAATGTAAATGGAATAATATATATTTCATACATGTATCATAATATAACGTTATATATAATTATTTGATAATTAATTGAAATATATTTTTCATTTTATGATAATTATTTGACTATACATTGATAGATTCTGTAGATTACATTATTTTTGTAAAAACTGGATTAAAATACACATAAATTTATGTTACATCAAATTAAAATAAATTTTATTTATATATTATATACATACATAATATCAAGTTATATATTACTCTGCACCTTCCGGCATAACCGAAAAAGTCACACATGTCATAAAGTTAAAAATTTCATGAAACTATTGTGTAAAATTAACCTTATGGAATGTATTACTTTTTTGGTTATGCCGGGAAGCCACAGAATTATTTTATAGTAACTTGAAATGAATTCATTATTTTTCAATAATTATTCAAATATATACTGACATATTTCATATTTGACATTATTTATATAATAACTTGATTTTCATGAACATAAAATTATATCATATCGAAATAAAATCTAATAATATAAAATATACAATATAATATGGGTATTATATGATTTGTAATCTAATAAAATAATTTGATTTCTTAATATGGTTAATGATATTACATAATTTTATCATTAATACATAGTGGTTATCAAATTTAATAATGTATGCATACATTTCATAAATGCATATTGTATGTATAATTATGAAGGTATATTATGCTTAATATATTCATTGTTTTTAATGTATGCGTGTATACGGAATATTTAATACTAATAATTATTATAATTGTGATGATTCTGTGGCTTCCCGGAATAACCGACAAAGTCACTTCTGCTCTAAGACTTATTTTACATGATATTCTGATGAAATTTTAAACGTTATTGCACGTGTAACTTCATCTGTTGAGCCGGAAAGCCACAGAATTGTTATTACAGAAGTTTGAATATTGTGCAGCTTGGGCTGAAAAAAAAACTTAATGGAAAAAGTAGATTTTGTTTTTTGCTTCTCAATCAGATTTTGATCTTTCAGGATTATGATAAAACCGGAATTATCGTTTGCCGCAATCGCATGGATGCAGAAAAAGTGTCGAAAAGGCTGACATATTTTGGTCTGCGAACAACGGCCTTACATTCAAGTAAGAATCCTTTTTTTGCAATTTATCAACATTTTTTAATTTTTTTTGTTATTGCAGAAATGATCATTATTTATATATAAAACTTTTTATCATACATCGTAGAAATATAAAATTTATTTATCTGTCATAATAATATACAATTCAGTATCACACATTATTTATTACATTATAATATATTTTATCATATCATAAAAATTATTAATAAAAATTTTCAGTATTATTTTCATATTTATATAAATACTTTTTTAGAAGTTTTTCAAAAAATTGATTTTTTGAAACCGTCCGATGAGAACACCCCCTTAAGACGACTCGCAAGACCTTCTCTTTTCGTCCTTCTTTCTTTCAATTGAATCCCGTTCTAGGCGTCTTTCTCGCACTACAGTAGGTTGCGAGTCGTCTTAAGACTTCAAATAATAATTTATAAATTTATGATATTGCACTTGAACTCCTTGATATTAGGTACATGAAAAAATTAGGATATTTTAAAATCACTTTTTAACTTGAAAAAAAAATCACTTGAATGTACCCATTTAAGAAATATTTTTGTTAGCTTTACTTTAATAATTTCAAAAGGTTATTCATAATTTTTAAATGAAGAATATGAAGTTATAACTTCCTGATTATTTTCTGTAACAAAAATAACCTTGCAATATTTATTTTTTAAATCGTTTCAAATTTTATTGTATTTTCGAAAATAATAATTAATTACTCAAATCTATGGTTTTTTTTCTGTTTGTTATTTTGTTTGTTTGTTTTTTTATTCTTTATGAATCTCTGAAAAGATTTCTCTTGATTTCACTACTGTTAAGTTTTTTTTATTCTCAACCGTTTCGGAATGTTGTGAACTTTGAATAAATGATTCTGAAACATCTGCTGAATATTACGAAAAAAACCCCGGGTACAGTAAAAAAATATTTCGCAGTAGAGTTTACATAAGCCTATATATTGTAATGCAATTTCAGAAAGCGGAAAACACACGATCGAAAATATTATACAAAAATGGAGCAACGGAAAAATAAAAATTATAGCCACAACATCTGAACACTTGAAAAAATTGGAGAAAAAACATGTTAGGTAATTTTCTAAATTTTTGGATCCTGCTTATAAATCATCGAAATTCCCCAAATTTATCATTTGCTTGATTCATGTTTTATCACTTTTAATTCTTAGGAAGCGTTATGCAAAATTGGAATTCTTAACAAGTTGATTTTTGTTTTCAATTTTCTCTTTAAACACTCCAATAGGAAAATTGATCTAGATTTCGGATAGCCATCTGTGGCGACGCTCTCGAAGCTCGGCGCATGCGGCGGGAAAATTCAAATAAAGCTAACATTGCTCGACGTATTACACTACAAAAAAAAAAAAAAAAAAAAAAAAAAAAAAAAAAAAAAAAACAGCTACACTCATAATTTCCCAGTCAAAGCCAAGTTCATACATATATATACACGAATTTTTCTTTCAGATTTGTGGTTCATTGGACGATGCCAGTTTCGATTCCTCTGTATATTGAAGAATTGAGATTGTTCACAAAAGGCTACACAATGTGCATGATATATTTTAGTGAAAATGAATGTTTGAAGATGAAAGGAAAGCTCGAACGACATTGTTTATACTTCAATGACAAAGAAGCTTCAGATTCTTTAAACACTTTTCGCAAGGTCGAAATGTTTTGTAATGATGGCTTGTGAGTTCTTAATTTTCAAATCACAATATTACATTTTGCATATGGATATTAATCTTCATGACTGAACTAAAATCTAGCAATAATAATAATATGCAAATATATTTTATATCCACACCTTCATAATGGTTTTTGAAAATTTATTGCATTTGAATTTTTCAGTAATAAAGTAACAAAATTAAAAAAATTTTAGATCGTAAGTGTAATATTGCATAGTTATATTATTGTAAATTGATATATTTTCCATTTTCCTTCAGAATAATTACATATGTAAATATTTTTCATAGATTCAGGTACGGATCAGTATTGGGATTTTCTAATTATAAAATTTTGAATGTCAGAAATACTCTAAAAAAATAATAAGTAGATATTTTTGCGATGCATACAGTTTTTTTTTCTTTGAAGTCATTACAAAACATTTCCCTTTTTTTTCTTACAGTGGCAAAACGGGAAAAGAAATTTCTAAGATGCTTGAGGTAATTTCATGACATTCTCTATCATAATGAATTATATGTTTTTATTTATGTTTTTGTTATTTTTGGAAATCTATTTTACAGGTTTTTCGTCCGAAAGAAGTTGAAAAGCCCATTGTCAGCAAAAACACAGAAGTATTTGCAAATTTTTATTTCATTACACGTTAAACTTTCTCGTTGAATTCATACCCATTCATATTTTTAGCGGAATTTCATTCCTGCAATATCTTTGAAAAATAAGAACACAGTTGATGAAAAACCTGTCGAAAATAAGGCAAAAATATTAAAATCGACCAGAATTCCAGCAGAGCCTTTGAAAAATAAAAACCAAGATTTTGGAAAACCCGTCGAAAGTGAGACTGAAATATTAAAATCGACCGAAATTCCAGCAGAGCCTTTGAAAAATAAGAACAAAGTTTTTGTAAAACCTGTTGAAAACACGCTTAAATCTTTAAAAATCACCGAAAAGGAGAACAAAAAAAGACCTTCCTGCCAAGATCCCGATTTTGAGATTATTTTAAAAAAACCGAAAATCGTTGCTGCCAAATTCCAACAAAAAACTGTCGAAAAAAAATTCACTCGTTCTGAAAATGAGCGCGTCACGCGTCAAATTGCGCAATACTTCGATGAAAGAGCTGACGAAGTGAAAAAATCAGGAGTGACTCAGGAAATGATGTCACAAATGAGGCACAAAATCAAAAAAAAGCTGAAAAAAAATGGCTTAGGTATACATTTTTGGTTCTATGATTCTCTCATAAAATGTGACTTTAATAGTAAATGTACATTTTCATTTTCCAGCGTCAGAGGAATCGATTTTTGAATTTCCTTTACTTTTGTTGCAGCACCAATAAATCTATTTCAATAAACTAAAATAGTCGAAATTCTTTAATGAAACAAAATGTAAGTTTTTCAACAACACCTTTATTTTATTTTCCAGATGATCTTGAGTTAAGAGATGTCCTGGAAAAATCCATGAACAAATATATTCGAAAAATAGGTGAGTGAGAGGAGACGTGATTTTTGGAACAGTGTAATGTACTGAATTATGCAAGGACAAGAAAGTAAATATCAAATTAGTTATATCTTATATGTGCATGCATAGTTTTTAAATAAATTACGAAAATACGTGAGTGTTCGATACATCTCTTGATTTGTTATTTTTTTCTATGGAAATCCCATCGCGAGGAATTAATATTTTTAGGAGCAAAAGCGTGTGCCAGAACGACGCACAGTAGGGTAAACATTAAATTATTGTACGCCTGATTTTCGTGTACTAACTACCCAGCAACCGTGCAGAAACAATTAGAGGTTGCAAATTACGTTATTACACAAACTATTACGCAATTAAGCTCAAAGCAATTTGTACGTTTTTCGAAAAATCATCCTAGGCTCTTTGCCTTTTTCGACTTTCCAATTAAATGTCAATCCAATTGTCGATCAGTACAGCATAACGTATTGCGCTTTGTGTACATTTTGTGAAAGAATTTGCATTCTCTGGTTACATAAATTTTCAATCTGTATTATATAAATTTATATCAGGTATCGATGCTTATTTGATACTCGTGAAAATACATTCATGCCATCGTTACGTTCCAAGTCTTTCAGGATTAGAAGTTGAAGCAAGCTGTATGAAATAAAAATAGCAAAATTTATATTTAATTTACAATTGCTATATCTTATTTTCTGATATTTCATCTGAAACTTGTTGGGTCCAGAATTTTATTTTGCGAATTGAAGTTGTTTCATCAAAGAGGTTAGTATACTAAGATTCTTTATACTATATTCAACCCCCCACCATTCGTAACATCATAACATGTCATTACACATTTGAAAATTTCTATCTTGTATGTTTGATTTTGGAAATATTCTTTTAATATGACTTTCAATTAATTGTCCCTACCGCACAAAACTATGAAATATTTTACCAATATAAGGCATGAATAATAAATAAATGTAAATAATAATTATAAATAAGAATTACAGATGAATCTGAAAAATTTTAGGATCTCAGAAAAAATTTATGCATAGATACAATGCTAGAAAATATGTGAAACTATTGTGATGAACCGTGTTTGGCTCGTCTATTTTTAATTTAAATGAAGATTTAATTCAGAGATTTTAACGTAGAATATTATCCTCATTTTCATTTCGCTATTATTTTGGCATCAGTTGCGACTCGCATGGATGAACCTGATAAGCCGAGCACAACCGCGAGGACTCATGTTAGATATTAATAGAATTCTAATCAATTGATCTCGATGGCGTGATTCACAAAATACGTAAGAATCGAAAACAATTATATTTTTAAAAAATCTTATCATTTAACTCAACTTTCCCTATAGAATTTCATGTATAAAAAGGCTTTTGAATTTGTTTTCCAAGTGGTTTCGCACTCGCAAATTCTAAGTCTTACAAATGCTGTTTCAAATTTATTCAAAATCCAGACATCGAACTTTCTCAAGCAAATTCAATGGTATTGAAATCTTATCGAACAATAAAAAATTTTCGAAATGAATTTGAAGAGGTGAAAAAAATCGCGATACATTTGTGTGACTCTTGGGGGGTCGAAGCAGAATTTTGTTCCACACGGGTACGTAAAGTCAAAAAATATTCTGAGAAACTATCCCAAGATGAGAGGATAACAAATACAGAGGCAAAATCTAAGATAAATATATTTCACAAATTTATTGATAGTATTTGGCATTTAATCGAAATAAGGTTCTAAAGTTGAACAGAAATAGCTGATGTGTTTCAAGTTCTTCAACCTCAGCAGCTAGTCGCGATGTCAGACGACGAACTGTACAAGAACTCTGAAAAACTGGTTGAACGTTATGATCCCTGGCAACCCAAATGTAACGCTTTTGTAATGTAATAGCGGTGCACTTTGCGTTACACTTTTTAAATCGTAATAAATACGTTTTCTAAAAGCTCTTTTTTTAACCATATATTTAACAATGATAAGTGAAATGCACAATGTAAATGTGGGTATCAAATGAAAAAAAAACTTCGGATTCGTCATTTTTGGTTATTCCAAATGAGTTGATCGTTTTGGAAGAATTGCAGAGAAAAAAAATTGAGTCATTACCAGGCTAAATATTGTAAACACAGAATTAAGCAGAAGTTGATCACCGTCAAATGGCGTTTGCTGGCTGCTGTGCCTTTTGAAAAGCAGAACCACGACCAATCAAAAAAAAGCTGCATGAACTGAATAAGGTGATTTAAATTTCCCGCCGTAAATAGCCTAGCGGTCCGGTGACACTCAACTCTGTAGCAATGACAATATTCCCCCCAAAATTGCTCGAATTTATCGTACTCGTAACTCTTGCAAAAATCACTAAACTTTCCCAAATGCCTTAAAATTAAAAACTTAACCTCTGCCGCTTATTTTGGTACCACATTTTCATATTGCATGGTTCGCAAAATGTTGTGAAATCGTAATTAAAAAAAGGTAAATGAATTGAGACACATTTTATTGTACGCTCAATATATGTAAAACTAGTGTTATTTCAAGTGTTTTTCTGATGAAAATAAGTTTATAAAACTACAAACTACACAAATCTACCGTTCGTTTATTCCTAGGCTTTTTCAAAACGTAATATCGACGTTTTAAAAAGTGTAACGCAAACTGTAACGCTACAGCGTTACATTTGGGTTGCCAGGGATGAAGACATCACTGACAAATTGTACGAACAATTGTTATCTTTACGTTCTTCTCTTTAAGTCATATGAAAAAACTTAATTCTGTAAAACAGCTCGCACATTTATCATAAATCGAATATTCTGCATTATCGGTTAGTTTTCCAGATGACTGCACTGCATTAGTATTATTTTTAACGATTCTCGTCACTGTTGCTTCAGCTGAACGTTCATTTCCGAAGTTGAAAATAATCAAAATTATCTACGAATGTGTGCTAGAAAAGATTGAGCAATTTTAGCATTTTGTCGATAGAATCAGGGACGGCCAATGCTGTAAGACATGACCTTGAAGATGTCATCCAAAAGTTCGTTGAAGCAGAAGTAAGGCCTAAGACGTTTTACAGTTCTTTTTATTGCGATCATTCCTGTGTATTTCCTTGAGAAATTAAATATTTTTTTTTTGTGAATGATTATGCATTTCTCAAGACTTATGCGAGGAATGCATTCATCCTTAACATTCATCTTCTACATCTCCTTCGTTCACTTATTTCAAATGACATCTCTTCAATCGCGTTATAGAATATGCAAACTAGTCTCAATTTTATCATTTTTTAACTTATATTCCGACATTTCTATAACAATTTCAATAGAGCTTATGAAATAACCTTAAAAATACTTCATATTTTTATTGGTCTGAGTAAAAGGAGAGAGAGGTAGGGGGCCCCCTAAACGATTCCCCACCCGGGCCCCGCCAGGTCACGGTACGCTACTGGCTGATTGTCAGCATTTCCGAGAATAAACCATGATTTTTTTTTACTTCAAAATCCTCAAAACAGTTCTAATTTACTCAGGAGTCAAGTAAAGCAGTTGTTCTACATTGGTCCTTTTCTGTACATCGTAGGACAACGTTGGTTTCACTCCAATCTTGGTCTCGCGTGTCACCCTATAAAAAGTATGTGGAATTCAGAGCTCTGGCGTAAAAGGGAGGATGAAAGATAGTCCTCCCTATAGTCCTCCTGTAGTCCTCTGAAATAGACTATTTTTTAAAGTCTAATTTCAGCAAAATACTGTCATTTTTATATTAAAAAACTGTTCCCATATGTGAATAATTACCCGCTTTGCAAAATTATAGTGACTAGGGTGACCAGACGTCCTACTTTAGGAGGACATGTCCTCCTTTTTGCTTGCCCGTCCTCCTGTCCTCCTAAACTTCACAAAATCCTCCAAATGTCCTACTTTTCGATCAAAAGATGAAATTTTCTCATAATTTACTCCCTGTAATACATTTTGTCATTTTTTTTATTTGAAAGAAAAAAAAGATGGAGATATCACAATTCAAAATCCCGCGCGCGAAGAAGCGTGTGCGAGCGCTTGCTCCAAAGCACTTTTCTCTCTTTCTGAACACCGAGTTAGAAAGAGAAAAAGTGCTTTGAAGCAATTTCTTCAACACGCTATACCAGGTGTACTCCTAATTAATTTCCGGTTTTTTTGCAAATAAAACACATAATTCCAAAAAAACCGTAACCTTTATTTTATTCAAAGTATTTTCCATCGCTTTCTACACATTTTTCCCACCTTTCTGGTAAATTGTGGATACCACGCCAGTAAAAATCATTGCCTTTGGAGGTGAACCACTCGGTGAGCCATTTTCGTACATTTTCGTACGAGTCGAAGCGCTGCTCAGAAAGGGCATGGCCCAACGAGGCAAAGAGGTGGTAGTCGGATGGCGCCAGGTCTGGTGAGTAAGCCGCATGATCAAGCACTTCCCACTTGAGCCTTTCCAGCGTGTCACGAACGACTTTCGACTTATGCGACGGCGCATTGTCGTGGAGCAAAATCACCTTCTTCTGTCGTTGTTGATATTCTGGTCGGTTTTCCACAATGGCTCGGCTCAAATCTTTCATTTGCTGTTTGTAGCGAACGGCATTCACAGTTTCTCCAGGTTTCAGCAGTTCAAAGTATATAACACCGGACTGGTCCCACCACAAACACACAGCATGACCTTCCGACCGTAACGATTTGGCCGTGCCGTCGATGTCGATGCTTCACCTGGACTCACCCACGATTTGTTGCGCTTAGGGTTCTCCAGGAAAATCCACTTTTCATCACCAGTAACAATACGATGCAGGAAAGACTTTCTTTTGTATCGTTGAAGCAGCATTTCACAGGTCACTTTTCGATTCTCCATTTGTCTCTCGGTCAGTTTATGAGGCACCCACTTTCCACACTTCTGAATTTTTCCCATGGCTTGCAGACGTTTGGAAATTGCTTGCTGTTGAACTCCCAACGCATCTGCAAGCTGTCGTTGCGTTTGCGTGTTGTCTTCATCTAATAATGCTTGCAATTCGGCGTCATCGAACGATTTTCGCTTGCCGGAGCGTGCGGCGTCGTTCAGGTCGAAATCTCCATTTTTGAACTGTCGAAACCACGTTTCACATGTTCGAAGTGTTAATGCACGATCACCATAAACTTCCACAAGCGCACAGTGGCTCTCGGACACTTTTTTCCCCTGATTGAACATGAAAAGCAATGCATGGCGCATATGCTCAAAATTCGGTACAAAATTCGACGTTTTTGAAGCACAATAAAAACTTACTGGAAGATTTTTTCGAGAAAATGTCAACGCAGTTCAAGCACTCGATATGACTGAACAAAATGACATATGGTATGTGTTACCAACAGCGGTACAAAACAGAACGCCATCCATTGAAAAAACCGGAAATTATTTAGGAGTACACCTGGTAAATATCGAGTTTGTGTGTATCGGTGTTTCGTCGTTGACATGCAATAGCCATTATTGTTTTGTTTTGAGTCAACTGGAATCTTTCCACATCGTCGAAAATTTATCGCAATCAATCGTCATTCGGCTATTATTATTAAGTGATTGTTTTTGATTGTTCGCCATGCCGAAAAGGAAATGTACCTTCTCGGATAAACTGAGTAAGGACCCAAAATATCAATGCTTTTCTTCTACTTTTGACGAGTCAGTAGCAAAGTGTAAAGTGTGTGACATTAACATTAATCTCGCTAATAAGGGTGCGTATTTCCATATCTTCATGTTGTTTTTATACAATTTTTATGTTAGCAGCAAAAAAGAAAGTGAACTGTTAAGGCACTGCCTTGAAGGATAAAGTGACGTTATAATAATGAACTTTTCTTTTTTCATGCTCGTACTTTCAATTGCTAAGCATGATATTTTTAGTTGGTTACTGGTGCACGCATACAGGGTGTCCCACAGTCACCGCGACGCCGAAAGCCAGTTGATTATTTATAAAATTCTTTATTCTAAGGCAATTTTCCCTTTGCCATTTTTCAAAAAACTCAAAATCCAAAAAGATATCCGAGTTCGAAATTTAATAAATAAACGCGCTCCTACGAGGAGTGGGGGTAGAAACTGCTGACCAAAATTTACCGAATTTTTCTCCATATTTTTCTAATATCAGTCGGAAAGTCCTTTGCCACTTTTCGCGAAACTCAAAATCAAAAAGGATATTCCAGTTTAAAATTCAACGAATTTGATTGGTTGAAGCTTTCAACTCGAATGTCTTTTTTGATTTCGAGTTTTGTGGAAAATGACAAAGGGAAAATCGCCTTAGAATTTCATGAATAATCAAGTGGCTTTCGGCGTCGCGGTGACTGTGGGACACCCTGTATAAAATCATTTTTTTGCCGTCATGTTATCAAATATAAAGGATTGAAATAGAATAAAATAAAATAAAAGTTTCCAAAGATGTTTTTGAAATTGTATTTTTTTCAAAAGGAAGCCTCCAGTTGGAACAACATATCGCGACTCCAAATCATCGGAGCAACATTCAAAGCGCATCAACATCGAAGCCAATTGACAGTTTCATAGTCAAACGATTTTACACAGAAGAGGCGAAAATATCGGCTGCTGAAGGTGCCCTCGCTTATCAAGCCGTCACGCATCATAAATCATTTAGATCGCAAGACTGCAATACTGCTTTTATACGCAAAATATTTGGAGACTCTGCCATCGCTACGAAGATCTCTTGTGCAAGGACAAAAACGGAAGCGATCATTTGCAATGTTTTGTTTCCCCACATCATGGGTATCATCATAAAGGACCTCCAAAAAGCCTCTTTCGTGAGCCTAAGTACAAATGCCAGCAACCATGGGAAAATAAAATTATTCCCCATCATGATCCAATTTTTTGACCATGAGCAAGGCGGAATTACAGTGAAGCTGCTGGATTTGTCAAATCTATTTAATGAAAAAGCCGAAACCATTGCCACAATGCTTTTCAATTTACTAGAAAAACATGACCTGAAAAAAAAGTTAGTATCTTTTTCGGCAGATAACGCAAATTTGAATTTCAGTGGATTGAACCGCAAGGGCAAACAGAATGTTCACAAACTCCTGGAAGGAAAAATAGAAAAAAACTTGATTGGTATGGGATGCCCAGCCCATATTATCCACAATTCCAGTCGGCATGGCCTCGAACTATTTGATCTTTTCGACATCGACATCATCTGTTACAAGATTCATCAATATTTCCAGAATCAAACTCTTCGATCAGCAGAATTGGAAGAATTTTGTGACTTTCTCGATGTAGAATATCGAGATATTCTATACCATTGTAAAACGCGATGGCTCAGCCTTTTTCCAGTGGTTCATCGAATCCTGCTGATGTTCAAACCTCTACAATCTTACTTCAAGTCTATCGATAAGCCTCCAGCATTGTTGAAGTCATTTGTTGAAAACGATTTGGCCGAGTGTTTCTTGTTTTTCACTCACTCCTATATGACTGTCTTTCACGACAACATCAAGGAATTGGAAAAGGAAAAAAATAGTGTCGTTGAGGTCATCAACATCATTGACACTGTGAGCCGTGGTCTGCGTGATCGAATCAAGAGTAAATTTTTGCCACTTTCTGTCAAAAGTATTTTGCTAAAATTACGAGAAGATGGAGAAGATGAAAAATGTGACGAGTTCACCTGCAAAGCGATTCAAGTTAATGAAGAGGCTGAAGAATATCTTTCGAAATGGACGACTTCTCTTTCCGATTAACGAGTAAAATTTTTTATTATTTTCTACATGATTGTTGGCTTGTGACATTTTGAAAAGGCATTTCCATATAATTTGTTTCAGATTTTCAAGTGGCTCGATTTTCGTCTCGATACGCAATTAAATTATGACTATATGACCGACACTTTTATTTATCTTCAAGACAAGAAGGTGGATTTTGACGAAAATAAAATCTTCGATCAAAGCATGAATTTTATTCGCTTCATTGAAAAAAAAAAAACAAAAAAAAAAGGACTTACAATTTTTCAAAAAATCGTGCAATGACAAAAGTTGTATATTTTTTTCTGCAAATCGTGACGAATGTTCGTATTCTGAAACTTTGAAAATTGCGAAATTCTTTTTCGCAATACCGGGACACAACGCAAATTGTGAAAGGTCTTTTTCTTTAATCAAGTCGCAGTGGACCGACGAAAGAAACCAATTGTCTGTTTCAACTGTTCGTTCTCTTATTTCAATCAAAATGAATTTTAAATCATATTCCTGCGTCGAATTTTATAATAATTTAATGGACCCGAAAAATTCAGAATTGCGTCGACTTATTGCAAATTCTGAAAAATATTGTAAAAAATGAACCGTGACTCTTTTGTTAAACTTGCCCAACGGTGTAAACATTTGAATAAAGAAAAATTTTGGAAAAATTTTTTTTCCCAATAATTGTATATTTGAAAATTTTTTTTCAATATTTGAATTACCACGGTGGAGGGGGGGGGGGTGGCAAGGCGATGTCCTACTTTTACCTTCTGAGCATCTGGTCACCCTAATGGTGACGGTAATTCATATTTTTATCACATTATTATGAATTATTCATAAAATAAATTACAGTCGAAAGTTTCACTGTTAGTCCTGTTTCGTCTGCTCGGATGTGTTGAAGCGCGGGAAATTCGAAAATAAAAACGTTTTGATTTTGTTGACTTATTAATATAAAGGCAACATTTAAAGAAAAAAAAGTGAAATGAAATGTAAAATAAAATTATAATATACTATAATCAATATAATATAATGTAATATATCATAATATAATATGGTATATTATAATATAATAATTTTATATTATATCACATAATATTATATTAAACTATATATTATATCTTATAGTATCATATCATGTTTTAATATATTTTACTTCAACAAATTATACTATATTATATTATTTTACATAATGATATATTTTTTATATTTCATTACGTTTTATTATATTATAAAATAATATTCAATTATATATTATGTAATATTATATTATCTTACACCATATTTTTTATATTATATTATCATACCATATATACTATTTTATGGTATCGATAAATAAAAGAAACTTGTAGCTCGTCATAATATATACTGTAATAAATGTATTATAATGTTTATCTAATTATAACACACACTTTAAGTATATTTCAAATTTCCCGGGTATTTTTTGGTTGTCCCTGCAGGCCCAGCAGCTGGCTTATCACATATGATCACCTAAATCACACAGTCCTCACATCGTCCCGCGGAGGACTATAGGTGGACCATAAACAGTCCTCTTACAGTCCTTCCATTTCCGCCAGGGGAGAAGTTTTTCGAAAACAAAATATACTTTCTACCAGAATTGTCTTTCATGTATTTTTAATATTTTCAGAAGTTAGGTGACATTGAAGACTTGAAAGATTGCATATACATGAAAGGAACTCGCGTTCGGCTCGGTCCGTAATTTCTCCGTTTCGCCTATAAATAAGCTCTCCCATACCTGTTTACGCGAGAAATTTTTTATCAAGATAGCCGAAAAGTCACTTCAAAATGTCAATTTTGAGGTTAGAGTGATGAAAAACTTTTTTATCTGTAGAGTTCGAAACGAATCAAGTGAAAAGTCTTCAAAATTTCTTCCACATCTTTATTTCGCGATTTATTGAAAAAATGCAGAGCTTTAACGTGCGGACGAAGAGAAGTAAATTAACGGCGATTAAATTTGCAAGCTGTCATTATGACAGTTCAGGCGCGAGAACGTTGCGCTCCGAATATGCTGCAGCACTTTTCTGTAAGAGTAATTGCGCATGCAGCGTAAGAATAAAGTTTCTGGCCTGCTATTAACTGTTTTCAAACAGAAGAAACATATCCAAATATGCATTTCCCGGTTGCGTTCGCTAGGGTTTGAGTAACAATTTTTTGTACATGATCATCATTTATTATGCAAGGGTTTAGAATTAGCAACATTTCCAGAAGTTTTTATCTTTGATGCATATATATGGATTTGATTATTCGGTAACTAAAAAACCTCATAAACTACTCTACTCGTTTTTCCTGCACTTCAGCAGGTTCTGTTTTCTCTTAAGATGATTATTTTTGTACGGTAAAGCGATTTTGTAAGAATATTTTAATATAATCGCTCATTTAATACATAAAGGCATCATCATTTGATACACATGTTCCCATGTCTGCGAAACTGAAAGAGTATATAGTAAATTTTTTACTTTTTCTGTAATGCTTTATTTGTAACCATTCGTTTTCTTAGCATGTAAATATAATACCTTGTGCATATCAAAAGTTTTTCAGGATTATACTAGATGTAGATATAGATTATGTGACTAACGCAGACTATTAAAATGCAAAAAGATGTATTTCTGTAGCATACAAATTTTCAAAAAACGACTTTTTCTGTTAAAGAAGATGATAACATTATATATATTTTACATATATGTATTGTATGGCAATCAAACGGCAGTGCAGGTAACAATCGACATGTATATGTGACAATATTGTTGCAAATAACAACTTATTTTTACTGCCCATTATTGTAAAGCTCGACATTTCATCACATCATTATTTACATTATTCTTCTTATACTCCAACGCTTATGTTAATATTCAAATCAACTGTAATCGTTAACATTGATTTCATTTCGGTAGTAAAATTATCACGATTGCAGCTGGTAACTTTCAAAACATCAAAGAACCATAAACAAATTTTGTATAAATCTCCAAGGTGAAGAGGTGCACATTGCTTTTTTTGTCGGGCAAGGATATTGCTGAAGACATTCGGCAAATGAACGATCGCATTCACATAATCTTTGGGCGCATGATCCCGCTCCTCCCCATTTCCCGTGTTCTACAGCTTGGAAAAATTGCCTCATTAAATTAATTTTCATCATTTTTTTTCACGCGATCGTTGTTTTGAAAGTTACTCCTAATAAGTTCAGAATATAAAAATATTTTATCAGGTAATTTGGAGACATATAAACGGAAATCAGAAATTTCTCTAAACTGGAGCAAAACAATTACATTCTCATTCAAACTAATGTTGAATAGGCCTAGTTAATAATATTTTGTAAATAATTCATAAATGTATGTTTTCGGCTAAGTTTTTGTGGGTCAAAGTTTCATTTTAAATCAGAAACACAGTTATAACTCTCATTAAAGTAACGAATTAAGTTGAATTAAACTTACCACATACAGGTTTGTAACCAAAATAGCATTTCCAGTAATATGGTACAAAATATTCTACAAACATTGGGCAATTCGTACCATTGTAACACCAATCGTGCATTTTACAACATCTGAAATTAAAAAATCTCAAACCAATCTCTAATATATAAATTGCACTTGTACAATAAATGAAAAATTAAACACAAAAATTTTCATGTAATTCGGATGATTTGTTCAGGCTGTAGGATGATCACTGCAAAAATCAATTTTTCAGGAAGATCTATCAGAAGATGGCTGCTATAGCCGCAATTTTGAAAACTTATCATACGTCAAAGTAGGGATGTCCGATACGGAGTCGATTCTTTGAAGTATCGATACTTAGAACAAAAGTATCGGATTTTATTGCGAGGAAATATTTTAAAATTGACAAAACGACATAAGAAGCTAAATGCGATTCATGTGGGAATGTGTACTCTTAATTCTTATACTGGTGGAACTACAAAGTTGTGGAAATATGTGAGTGTGCATCACAAAATAATGCCAAAACCGAATGTTGTTTTATCGGTGGAAACAAATTTGATAGATCGCACTGTAAGTTAGTTGTTATTTGCTAACAACTAACTTAAAATCTAAAAAATTTAGATAACTCTTTAATTATAAGGTGTTTTCTCTTTTTAATTACGTAAGAAAATTCAAGAGAAAAAATACTTTAAAAAGATATCTACATTTTTATATACCTCATATATATATATAAGGTTTTTAAATCGTATACATAATCGATACTTCAAGGTATTGATACTAGGTACTCGTCCATACTAGTATCGATACTTGAAGTATCGGTACTATAACTTGCGAGTACCATCCCTACTTGAAAGATTAGAAACTGTAATTCAGACATGTATCTTAACACAAACAAATCATCTTGAAGTTGCTGCATTGCTTTATTGTTGAAAAGTAAAATAGAAAAACGACCATTTTTCGTAAGCTCAAAGTAGAGTGCCCCTCAATGGGAAAAAAAAGTATATATCGACAATTAATAATCACAATTTTAAAATTCTTGTTATTTCTATAGAAATTGTAACAATAATAAATAAAATTAATTACTTTTACGCTTTGGATTACGTGCATGAGAAAATCTTGCGACAAACTTAGCCACCATTTTAAAAATAAGAATTTGATCAAGTGTGTCCTGAAGTTACGGACATGAAGAAATTGCTATTTTTATATTAAAAAAGAATATATTTCTATGGCATCTTCAAACCTACAAAAAAATGAAAAATATTCGTTTTGTTTCATTCGTAATAAATTCTTAAAAATAGGCTTGAAAATTGGGACTGCAGGTGAGGTACTCTCTTGATGCTAACTTTTGCAGAAAATTTGTACTGATAATGAAACCGTCTGTAGGTTTGTCCAAACAAACTCAAAATAATAAAGTGTCAAGTGTTCACAGTCATTCGTTACGGAATTGTATGCAAACTTGTTCTTTTGTGTCCCATTAGTATCAAGTAGAAGAATTGTCCTCAAATTCAAGCTGCAAATTCAATGTTCGAAGGTTTGAACTAGGCCTGAGCGATATCCTAACGATTATCGATACATCGATGTTTAAAAAAAGATAGCGAGGATAATATCACCGACATTTCTGAAACCGATATATCGTCAAATATCGGCTTTTCTCGGACGATAATCGAAAAGATCGAAATTTTGAAATATTAACGAAAAAAACGACGGAAAATTTCAATGGTTGGCGGGTATAGATGATTTATCGTTATGAAAAAGGGCGTTTTTTTTAAAACGGGTTAACGTTATCAAAAGAAATGTTTTGATATAATATTTTCACAGCAGCCTGGTTAATGTACAATGAGCACTTGAATCAAAGAATTTTTCTTGCAAGTGTTGAAAAAGACGTTCGGGATAGTTGTATATGAATCACAGAGATTCCACGTAACATTAATTGCAATAAAGCATGATGAATAATTAATTGTATTTTTCGCCTGTCTTTATATAGCTGAGAAACAGTGATACAATCATATATGTAATACTTCTATATGGCCAGCGTCCCATCTTCTTCTGTTGCAAAGAAGCATCGTCATAGTAAGAGAAAGGAATAAGATGACTCGCGTGGTATTCCGCATGCGCGACTCTCATACACATGCTCAGTTATTGGTATTGTTGCACGCATACTACGATATGGGTTCACGTATTAACTCCAGTCAACTCCTGTGCAAGAGAGAAACGAATCGTCTGCGCTCTTCTCTTCCCGATGCGCTTCTCTCTCAAGCTGACCATATAGTAGTATTACATATATGGATACAATTATATAAAATGAAAAAGAATATATCCAACAAATGTTCAATTAATGTACATTGATGTTCAAAGAACATTTTTGCCTTAAGTGCTATTATTTGAATTTCTTTTTGCATAAGATTTTGTCCATTTCTCTTTTCAAAAAAAGAAAAACGATAACCGAGATATCGATATTTTGTCTCACGATAATTACGATAATTCATATTTTTTTTGCCGATATCCCTGGCGATCCCGAGGGAGCCACCATGGACTCCTTTGGCTCTCTTTTGGATTCCTTATGATTTTGTAAAATTTCATGTATTTCAGCCCAATACTTTGCACAAATAATCATCGCAAACACATTGGGAATATTTTTGTTCATAAACATTTTACATACATATCGTAAAAAACTGTAAAAACAAAAATAGTCACATCCAAACGCAATTTCATTCTTCATGGAAAATATTGCCTTTTTTCAAAACAAAAAATCTACTTTAATTCATTTCGCAACTGTGCCGAAGAAATCTTCGAAATTTCACATTTATTAGAGTCTTTATTGAATGAAACACTTCAATTCTCACACACACGCATTTGGACTCCTTTTGGATTTCTTAGGGGTCCAAAAGGAATCCTCGGTGGACCCCTTTTGGCTCCCTTTTGGACCGTCCGGGATATATCAATATCGAATTTCGATATTTTCGTCGGCGATATCCAGGCCTAGTTTGAACTTTACATTCATCAGAATCTACAAAATCTGCCTCAGTTGAAGAAATAGGAAAATTTAAATCAAGTTGTATAGTAAGTTCCATTTCAACTTGCTCTTTAGGAGTAATCAAAATTCAAAAAAATTTTCTTCGTACACTAGAGTAGTTCAAAGCATATAATTTTGCACAGACGAAAAGATTCTTATTGCTGGGCATCCGGTATCTATGAGTTTTCATGAGCGGAAAATAAACACGAAACTCACTCGTCGATTCTGTCCGTTGCGTACCCAGATCCTAGAAAACCGCAGTAGCAACCATACCCTTTATAAGCTAATGGATTGCAGTCCGTTGCGCAAACGATCATGTTATACAAATGAGATACAGCTCTTTTCAATCTTCTACGTCGTTGCTTAGATTCAGGTACACTGAAGACCAAAAATTTGTATCATCATTGAAACATGTCATTACTAAAGCAACAAATATAATTATGGTTATTGAAGTGCAGTTAACGTTCGGCCCTAAGGGGTAATATGAAAACTGGAACTGGTCAAATGAAAGAATCAAATTCATCTTGATTTCAGACTCGATTGAATTATTGAACGATAAAAAATACCTTTATCTAATAAAAAAAAGTAGACTCACGTTGAATCGTTATTCTTAAACGTTACTGACTGTGATGTATTTCCATGAGGCGTAGGAACTAAAATCGATGACCTATCCCAAAGATGCCCGCTGTAACCGAGGTAAAGATCGTCACTCTCGTGACTGCCTGGATCGTTCGTAATTTCCAAGTCATTGGCTTCTGATGCCGATCCATCATGGAAGTTTTTACTTTCCATGGTGAAGCAAGAAGACTCTGAAATAGCGGAAACATTCTTTTATCCTCCCATTAACTCGACGTACAAAGCATTTGTCAAACGTCAAATTATGTACCAAGCATCTATGGAACTCTGACTCAAGTTACGACCCGTTCGGGCGGATATTATTTTTGAGGAAGACATTTTTCTATGATTTGCGAAATTATTTGATTTAACTTCTCTCCGATTTCAAATCTTTTGAATTTACTGACCTCCTCCTTTCCGACCACGCACAAAATGTACATAATTTAGATTATTTTTACTTATTCTTCACCGACTTGTGAATAAGTAATATAAATAAACTCTGAGATTATTCCAAAAAAGCAATGAGTGTATATGCAAATTAGGACACACACTCGTTCATTCGAATTTTCAAAACATCGAAATTTTCATTTGACCGAATCACGAATCTCCGAAAATGCAAAGGACCGTGAAAAAAATTTCCGCTTTGAAACACGATTCTTGATTCTAAAAATTTATGCGATCGCGTTTGACTGAATACTTATAACACCGATCGATAAAAGTGCCTAAAATTTGGATTATTGTCAATTTATAATGCCTTTCTAATAAAATCCCGGGGTGTTATTTTTCGTCGAATAATAAGTCCGATTTTTTGAAACGTCGAAAGCACAACTGACCAATTTTGATTTTAACGTTTTATGACTAGTTAAGATGCGAACAAAAAAAATGAAAAAAACTTTAAAACTATAGAATATCCAAAATCCATACTAATAAGATCGGATTTTTTCAAAATTCATTATTATACTAAAAATCTGTAAAACTTTGAATCGTAGAGCATCGATTTCTACAAATTTTCAAAAAAATGTACAATCGTACCAGAAAATCCTTTTAACAGAATGGGTATACAAAAAATACGAAAAATACATATAATACCAGGAATATATGGACGATATCCATTGGACATACCTTAAAAAACAGTGAAAATCTATCAACCTATTTTTCTTCGGATTGTAGATGTTTAGATTTTAGAATGTGTAAAGCAATTTAATAAAATTCTTGAAATTAATAAAGTAATCTGAAGAATTTAAAGTTAGGAACCTTAGGAGACAGTAGAAAATCCTAAAAATGCTTATAACTGTACATATCGAAAAAAAAAACCCTAACATATAAGCAATATCTAATATACTATTCACCAACGTAGGGTAATTTTATGAAAAATCTATTTAATTTATGAGCATTGATTTCTGAAAATCTCTATAGGAATCTCTTAGAATACCAGAAAATTCTGAGTATACTAAAAAAATACGAAAAAACAAAAAGTTTACAGAAAATCTGTGTTAAAAATCCTTTTTTTTTTTTAAATCGATGTAAATAACGATTATCTCATTGAAATACTCAAAATCTTAAAAAATATCAGGAAACATTACAAAATTGTATGCAGAACATAAAATTACACGAAAACCATAGAAATCCTTAAAATCTACGTAGATATTGTTTCCTTGAAATACTATAAAAATGTAACAAATACTTGGAACCTTGATTTTTATTAGAGTATCGAATTCTAGAAAGCTGTATGTAAATCCATAAAAACAAAAAAAAATTCTTCAAATTGTGTAAGTTATGAAAGAAAATAAAACAAAAAACAAAGAAAAGAAAAAGCATAAAGTACTAGAAATCTTTTTGAGAGATAATTTTTTAACAAATTACAATATTCAAAATTTTTGTAAGTTTCAATAATGTAGCATCGAATTTAAGAAATCTATATCCACAGAAATATAAGAAATCCATAAAAATACTAAAAAATACTACAAAATTGTTTAAATAACATTCAAGACGAAAATTCCAAAACTCTATAGAATACTCGAAACCTATATAGTTACAGTTTTTTCAAGAATATATAAAAATATTCAATTTTTTGAGAACTACGATTTCTAGAGCATCGAATTCTATACAGTTAAATAAAAATCCATAATCATATAGAAAAATCTTTCAAGTTATATGTATAACTACCAAAGAATAATGAAAAATACTGAGAGTATTAGAAAAAAAATTTTCACCTCAAAGATTCGAAAATCAGAAAAACCGAATACCATCATATGAAAGGCTGAAAGTAAAAACTGAAATTTCTGCTTAGACCGCTGCTACTAGACAATATTATAGAGATATTGGGAACCCTATAGGAAATCTTGTGATAGTCTGTAACTCATGAATCACAAAACTTTACAACCGGCAGGTTAGATCCCTACTCTACCAACTGCTCAACCCGATTATTTCTTAGCGCGAAATATATAATTTATATTTTCCTGACATCTTAATTATTAAATGTACTTTCAGTGATAACAATTACGAAAAATTCATAACAAACTTGAACTCTAACAATGCGATTCTGGTAATTATTCAAATGAATACATAAGGGAATTTTCGAAATCGAATTCCGCGCGAAAAAATGATCTAGATGATCAGCTGGTAAAATCGGAATCTACCCTGTCGGTTGTAATAGTTTTGTAATTCATGAATTACAGACTATTAAAAGATTTCCCATAGGGAGAAAATAGTTAATCAAGAAATGTTGTTCTCAACAGTTTTGATTTTTAATTATTCTCAAAATTTTGGTTATTTAATTATTTTTCTTTATTATTCACCTGAACATTTATAACAAAAAGCAATCCTTGCATTTTCCGGCTCCGAGGAATAAAATAAAAAATATCGAAAATCATTAAAAATTCGTGTTCCCAACAAAACAATCTTCATTGCACACCGCGCAAGCAATAAACTTTACTTTCATTGATTGAGTGCCTAATAAATAAGAAAAGCCGGGGAACGCACTTTATAATCATTACCTCATGCCACCTTACGCAACGAGATGGACAGTAATATCTCATCTTCGTAACTCTGAACTTTAAGTCTCGAGCCAAAGAATAATTGAATAATCATATCCCCGATATGTACTATTTTCCGGAGAAACAATCTCTCCAACAATCACAGATTATGCAAACTTGGCATTTCAATTTCGCCCGCGGTGCTGACACGCTCAAATAATACACTCAATATTAATTATTTGTAATCATTCTAAAGGTTTCTCAGCGTTTTCTTCTATGAAATGCGACGCCAGGCAATTAAGTAAAATGGGTAGAAAGAGCGTTATTATATTTATACTCGGTTAAATAAAAACCCGAAAGCGGAAAATAAAAAAATCGAGATAGAGGGGAATTTGAGGTATACGCTCGTTTTTAATTGCTTCGATAAACATTGAGTAACTTTCCTCGCGCATGGAATGGAAATTTAGTGATGCATTAATTAGGTGTCTAAGATTTTTATAAAACTTGAGAGAAAGTGTATCGAGAAATTCACGTGGCAAAGAGAGGTAGAAATGCTGGGAAACGAAAGGCAATGTAGCTTTGATATTATAATCAATTGCATATTTGATTAGGTATTTACGGTGTGCACTATGATGTTACTTTGATTTAATGTTTAAATGTAACGTATGCAAAAAAAATGTGCACTGTCCTCATTCTCAGCCAGGGTCTTATTTTTACAAGAATTTTTTGTTCCGAAAGTCGATCGGATTTTGTCGTATAGTTTTACTGATGACATTGATAGAACTTTCTATACTTGTTGGTTTTTCGTGGGTAAATATTTATGTTATTTCAAGATTTTCAACGTACCTTCGAAGACGGTAAAAAATGTCGCAATGAACAATATCGTTAATGTACACAGTGCGCGGCCAGTGGATATTGATTCAATGAATTCGCGCAAAAATTCTATTAGATCCATTAGAAACTTGACAGGTGTTTGCATCTACGAGATTCCTATAAAAAATATACAAGTTTTTATTTATATGTATCCCGAGTAAGTGACATTACTTTGGATGAATTTGTAGAAAAATAATTGTCATTTTCTCAAATCATCACACAGATCTTTGTACCATTTTGGTTATAATGATCTTCGAGTAAAACACTTTTTTTCTTTCGAATAACATTTTTTGAGTTTACTGAAATTAATTGGCATCAACACTTTGAATAACTGAAACGGTTTATGTATTTCAATACTTCAAACTGCAACATTTCAGTGAAAACTAACCTTCATGCCATCGTGTTTTCCGTCTTCTGTGAGTTTTCTTTCTTCATCCATAGTTTCACATTTTGTCGACGAAAATGATTTGTACCCACGATCAAGCATTGCACTTTTTCCATAAAAAATTTTTTGTATTATTTTTTTTTTTTTTTTTGAAAACGTCGAAAAACGTGGTTAAGTGTAAGTGAATCATAGAAAAAACACTGAAAATTTTCGATGTTAACACCTTTATTTTGGCATTATTTCGTACGTCGAAAAAGATACCAAAAGTTTTTGGTGTTAACGAAATTGGATTTTTCATTCGTGTTATTATTAGTTCATTGTTTATTCTTCAAAGAAATTGGTAATCAATGATAAATTAATTTGTTATATAGATGGAAATAGATATTGACAAGCGCGCATTCAGTATTATATTTATCATATAACACAGTGCAACCAACAAACTAAGAAAACCCTTAAAGAGTTTGAGGATATTAGCTCGCATTTCTTTTTTATGGTCCCTCGAAGTTCTCATTCTTCGTAGCCAATTTCTCAATAGTTTTTCACATATAAATAAAAAAAGTGAACAGACAAATAATTCAAACAAGTAGAATTTTGTTTTTTATCATTAAAAAAAGTGACAAAATGAAGTAATTTGCCTTTAATAACGAAAATGCCTTTTTGAGGTTATGTTCAACAAATTGTCAGTTTTATTTTGGATTTCATCCTTGTTTTTACTCAAAGATTCTACTAAAATATTTTGACGATGAAAAAAACAAGAATGGCGATTTTTCGCTCCTAACAGTACGAAAAAAATTCGAACGAGGTAGATGATAACTTTGTAATTTTTTTATCAAACACGTTGCAATGGTTACAACTACATGCGCCAAAAAGCAAAAAAATTGACTGAAACATGTACGGAAACAACCTAAAAACTGCCTTTGCAATTACTATTCATGCAAACAATGTATAAGATATTCCCTTTTTTTAATGAAACACTGCATTTTTTTATTCATTGTTCATTTTTTCATTTACTATGTCAACGTAAATATTGCCAACAGTCGAAAAAATAGCCAAAAAGAATATGTCCCTCCAGGATGCCATAAAAAAAAGTAGAGCTAACATAATTAAACCCTGCGAGGGTTTCTTAAGTTTGTTCGCCTGCTTTAATACGGCATTTTTCTTATTTGGGCTGGAAAAGATGACCTACAAATTGTTGCACAGTGTAATATGTTGTTTTAAATAATTATTTTTATTAATGATACAGAGGTCGAAATATCCAAAATAATATTGCATACTGTTGTATGCAATATTATGTAATTCCTGTTTTGCGTTGCAATAAGCATGTGAGCAATTAAAACATAGAATACATAATGGGATAATAGCTTAGTGTACTAACGCGCGAGCTGCAATCAAGGATTCCCGAGTTCAAATCTTCTCTCTGGCAAATATTTCTGACATTATTCATGAAGTTCTCGTGTAACAAGGGATCTATCCCAAGAATAAATAAAACATTCAGTACATGTTTCTATTGATCTCATAGCAATAAACAAGAAAAATACAAAAAAAAAAAATTCTCCCAAAAACGTTCAGTGTCTTTTTAGGTGTACGAAAAACACTGTATTCAGTGATTGTTTGGTGTACAAAATAAAACTGTAATTCGGTGTACACCGAAACGTTTTGGTTTTTTTCCGTAAACGTAAACTTCTGTTAATGGTCATTATTGTTATACACTTGAAAAATATATAACATTGTAGAAACTACAAATTTAATTCACACGAACAATCAGTGTCGAACTCTAATCAATTTTTTAACACAAAGTGTTGAAAAAAAACAGAGCTTATACAAAATAAAATAACAAAATAAAGTAAAATTCATAAAATTAAATAAAAGAAATAAAAGAAAGAAATGGAAGTGAATAGGCAACATAAAAAAATAGGGAGTTAACGAACAAAGTAAAAAGTAGGGATATGTAAATGTAAAATGAAGAAATACTAGCAGTTATAAAAAAGTGTGCAATAATATAAACAATGCAAAAAAATTGTTGACCCTTTACACCAACATTACCTTTTTTTTACCACTATCAGCATCAACAAATACCAATAATAATGTATATATATATAATTTACTGTAAAAAACTATTCCATTAATCTTATTGAAACGATTGAACATTAAACACTATGGCGCATTATAGACACTATTTTGTAGTGTTTTGATTATTCTCAAAAACAACATTCAATAACGTTTATAGTGTTATCTTTTAGTTAAAGAACTTTTCATAGTGAAAATAATGTTGAAAAAGTGTTAGATATCCTTATATGGTTGCAAGAGATAAACTGGAAAAAGTAAGAGAATAGTGTAAAATGAAAGTCACAGAGTCAGCATCAAAAGTTTAAACTTAAATACAAAATTTATTAATATTAAAATTGCTTTAGAAAAAGGCTTTGAAAATATCTGTTCAGTTGTAAAGTTCCATTGAAATTTCGATTACTATTATGGACCACTATGAATGAAAAACAATAGTACTTTTTTCTTTTGTATCCAATAGTGTCAAGAGTTGTTTTATGTGATCAACAATGCTTACTGATTTGTATTTTTTTCAAAATTTATTAACAGTGCATCGATGTTTCGCATACTGTTCTATGGTGATGAATAGTGCTAGAATTTTTGTCATTTCATTCATAATGTCCATTATTAGTCCAATAGTAATTGATGAACCTTTTTCTAATATACACTAAAACAATATTTATTTCAACGTCGGTTCTTTTAAGCCACTAGTTTATTTTTACTCTTTTTTCTCGATTATGTCAACTTATGTTATTTTTATATACCTGTATCTAGGTGAAAAAAAAAAAAAAAAAAAAAAAAAACATTTGTCTGTCGCTCACTATGACAATTAGCTGTAGTGTCCAGAAGTAGTCAATATTATTTGAAAAGGTTCGAATAGTTGCTTATAGTAACCTTGATAAAACTTTACAATTAATGCTGATCACTATTGACCACTCTCGAAACAATCAAAATCATGTATAGCGTCGAGTAGTGTCCATTATCTTGCAAAAAATTTCTCATAGTGTCTAATAGTAAATGTCATTCTATAGTCACTGTAAACCACTATTTGTCACCATTATTATACCATTATTGACCGGTATAGTGCACTAATGGCTACCATTAGTACACTATTAGAATCACGTATATTTACTATTAAAAGTACATAGTTTGGAATAGCTTCCAGTAGTGAATTTTTCTACAATTATATAGAATAAATTGTCTTATGTAGTGCTTAACAGTTCAAAAATTTTAACTTCGGAGCATTTTTAAAAATTGTGAGAAAAACTCACAGTCGCACCATCAAATAGCATAACTAATTAACAAAAATTAATAACATTTTCAGTTGTTTTGTAAATAGGCATTTTAAATCTCCATTTTATCGTGAAATTTTATTTTTACAAAATGTTCAACATTATAGTTTGTACAATAGTGCATTGTCGTTGCCATAATGTCTCACAGAATCGAAAGTATTATCTAGTGTATTTAAATCCTGTATAAATAAATATCTTGTAAAAAAATAATTTAAAATGGTACAAAACAAAAAACACTTCTTCCCAGTCACCTTTTCCACACCCAAATGAAAAAATTATTTATTAAACCCAAAAAAAAATCACTATTTTACCTTTACCGCGAAACACTTTTCCAACTTTGCACGATCATCCAAACTTCTATCCGAAATTCCATCGATTCACTGCAATATTCAGTTAAATTTGAAACAAATTTCATCTAATTGCGATCATAATCACGGTATGTACTTTTCTTCTCTGCACTTGTTCAACGAAGCTTATCCATGCAAAACGACCTGGTTCTAAAAAATTTTTATCCAGGAAGTATTCCTTTTCGTCTTTATCTAAAATGACTCGTCCCGAAGAAATCACAAAAACTTTGCTTGGACCGTCGAGAAAATTTTTTTTTTGGAAAAAATCTTTCTAAGCACGCTCGCGGAAATACTCTTCGCGGCATGCGAGGTGCCGATACAGTACTACGATGCTGCTCTTTCGCTGGGTTTTATGATTCCTTCTCCTTCTACGCACTTTTACCGTGCTCGAATCTCGCATGATGCACTGGTACCGGGTTGATTGTGTGGTTTATGTGTTCTCAGGCTATTCAAAGAAGGCTCACTTTGCTCTGAAAAGAAGATTTCAGAGCTCCGAGGTACCCCCCACCGACTCAAAGTTTCACTTTCATTGTCTTGTCATTGTCGGAGATGGTACGTCCCAGGGATTCACAATGGCTTTTTTATTGCAAACGCAATTGAGGTACTGCATTCGCAATAACGCACTCAATTAGTCATTGCATTTTTCGCGAAAAGGCTCATTCCGGATGACGGATTGGTCTGTCATGCTGGACTGTATGATGAGATGCGTCGTCAACTTTGGTTCTGCCATTCTGAATTAGCGAAATTCGTGTATGATGATGGGATGTTTTCGTTCTGAGCCCTGAAGAATCAGAGAAAAATTGTTATTTCACTAATAAACAGTTAAAAACTATCGAATTCTTTGGTGAATCTGACATTCACCAGAGAAACCTTTGGCTAGAGGGTGCGCCTTCAGGATTGCGAAATGCTGAGAGTAGATGATTCATTCTTAAAGGTATTTTCTTGAATAGCAGAGTGAGTCTTCGTCTTCTAGAAGATTTACTTAGATTTGAGGGCCTATCTCGATCGTTTTCAGGGATACCCTTCAATTCAAGTAAGGTTATCCTTACTTTCTCTAGGATATATTTCGAACTTCAGGGAGAAGCCAAGAAATTTTTTTGAAATTGCCTCCAAACGTTAGGTGGTAACTCAATTCTTGAGGACTTACGTTGAAATCTAGTGTGAATCTATTTTTTCTAGGATGACCTTCAATCTAGTGGCTAGGACCTACATTAAGGTTGAGATTACTTTAAAGTCTTAGATGACAATCTGAAAACTTGAGAGCAAAACTTGAATTATCTTAGACTTACCCTCGAATTCGAAGTAAATCCAATTTCATCAAAAGCTGCAATGAAAGTTTAAGATGAATCGAGCATGTTTTTTACAAATGGCTTACAAATCTAGGGTACATCTTCATTTTCTTCTGAGTTACTTTGAAACTCAAGTATGGCATCTGCTTATTTCAAAGTAATTTTGACTTACTTTAGAGTCACTTTCAATGAAATCTTTAGATCTGGCTTAAATTACAAGAAAAAACTAACAAAAATTAAGAATAATCAAATTTTCAGGTGAGTATTCATTCATTCCACAGTGATTTTGTATTCTGTACGGGTTACCATCGAACTGTCAATACATTCTGTCTCTTTCTCAGGGTCATCTTTAAATTCGAGCATAAAGTAACATAACGAGCTTTAAATGAAAAGAGTTTTATAAATTTCATTGATTCCTGATGAGGATCACGATTTCTGGACGAAGGCTTAGGGGCTGTTCATAAATTACGTAATGCAATTTACGAGTTTTTTTCAACCCCTCCCACCCTGAGTCTCAAATTGTCACACAGGCTTCAACTTCTCCCTCTCAAGATGCAACGTTAGGCAGTCTTCCGGAAAAATATATATACTTACAGCAATTTTTCGTATTTTACAATAGCATGAAAAACACAAAACATGAAAATACTTATTGTACTAAAAACAATGTTTTCAGCAAGCTTTTACAATCTGATAAATTATGTCAACGCACGTATAAATTATCAAAAGAACTTTAAAAAAAGAATGATTAATATTTTTCAACACCTGAAATTATGAAATAGTATATTACGTACCTCGGCTTCGCCCCGGTCTACAAACTTCACACTCGTAAATAAAAAATTTATGTCCTAGTTATGTACGATATTTTATGTTCCAAGGGCTAGAAAACGAATTTTGAGATTTCGAACTGGACGAGAAATGCGTTTTCTTTGCCAGAGGTACATAAAAATTGTTTTCACGTTTCAAAAATAATAGCTCATTATTGATTGAATTTAATTATTGTCTTGTTTGTAATAAGTTTTGCAGTTTTTTTATACATTTTGAATTTTTTAAACACACGGTTACCAAGACATAAATTATTTATTCGCATTATTAACTATTGCATGGATAACATTGTTATATTTTTCAAATTTAGATTGGGAAAGTTAGTAAAGTTTCAATATAAAATGTATAAAGGTGTACAAATTTTGAATTTCAGTGATAATTTCGCCATTCTTTGTTTTATTTTTCAAATCTAGAACAAAATTGCTTAAATTACTGGTAAAAAGTTGGGAATGAAATCAATTTTTTGTTTGTTCATCTATACTTATCTTAAGGTTTTCGTTTTCTTTATGAAACTCAGAATCAAGTATTTTTATAAGTTTTCTACGACAAATACAAAATAATAGAAATTTAAAATTTTCTCAAGTATTTTTGAATTTTTTTCCTCAAATATGGAGCGAAGGCAAACAAGTACTAACAATTTTGACTCAATTTTACGAAATTGCTCCAAGTTCCGAATTTTCTCGATTTTCTGTTACTGGATTTAAAATCAGATTATGTACATACCAAAAGTTCAGGTTAAAAGGTAGAAATTTTATGATTCTTCATTTTGTTAGTTATTTTCGAATGTTATGTTTTTTTTTTTTCGAATTTATAATTGATTGAAAAGTTTGTGTTGATATTCAAAAAATTACTAGAGATTTCAAATTAAGTTAAAAAATTGTCTTTTTTTGTTCTGTTTTTGCAATTCAGAATAAAATTTCTTGAAATTTAGGTTTAGAAGTAAACAGTTATGTTTTTTAGATTTCCGTATTTTTTTGAAACGTTTTCATCCATATGATTTAAAATTCATCTATTTCACATAAAGGAGGAGCATAGCTATGAATTTTGACTTTTGTTCGTTTTTTTAATAATAATGAGATTTTTCTTTCGATTTCTTGAATTATCATTCGAACTACTAAAATTTGGTTATAGGACTACCAGGAGTTTTGTACCTTGATGATAGATTTCTATTATTTTTTTTTTTTTTTTTTCATAGTCAAAAAATTCGAAACAATTATAAAATTTGAAACAAGTGTATATATTGTTCTACGTTCTAAATATGTTAGTAAAATTTATAATGCAATGACTACTCATTTATATTGAAAGGTACAAAAGTATTATAAATAGTTTCTAATTTTCGTAATTTATCACACAAAATCATTGACAATGGTTAAAGAGTTTTTCGTGTAATACTCGAAAGTCAAAATCATATACCTCTAAGCTAACGTGAAAAGTGTTGAAATTATAATTAAAAGTTGCAAAACTCACATTATTAATATAATTAAAAATATCACAAATGTCTGACTCAATCGACTTTTTTCGAATTTTTTCTATTCGTTGAATTAAAAATTAAATCTTCTGGATTCGAAGCATTACTTGTCTCGAACTCGAATGGTTTGTTTCAATAGACTATTTCCAAATTTTCATTACATAGCACTCTTGAAATGAAAAATACATCGATTTCTCATACCGTTCAAGGGTTCATCTAAACATTTAAAATTAGTTATCAATGAAAAATTGAATGATATATTTTTGACCATGATACTAATCTAATACATAATAGAATACTGATCGTAGACTACGATTCGTAGTAAGAGCTGATAAGATCAAATCAATAAGTAGCCTTGAAAGTTCACAGTAAAATCTAAAAATTTACGTATTCTAAGCATGATCAACACAAAAAAGAAATACATGGTTTTTCTATTAGGTGAAAAAAAAAAATCTTTTTCAAAATGCGTCATGGTCGGCGTCCTTGCTCTTGCTGATGATATCATTTGTCGAAAACATTGAACGTCCTTCCGGCTACATTATGCATGCGCATAATGAAACTCACTCAAACCAGTCTTCTCACATTCATTTTGTTTTGTTCTTTAAATCCCAAAAAATTGAATACGAATAGTTCTGATTTGAAAAGGAAAGCTTTGCTTGACGCCACATTTTCATTGAGAATGAAATTCGTAATTTCAACTGGAAAGAGATCGGCAGGTTATTTAGTGCGTCATTCGCATAATATTCCATAATGTCGTGGTGTAAGTGACATAGCTTTTAGAAGCTATTTTATTGGAAACGTCGATACTTTCAATGATAGCAAAGGAATTTTGCTGTGACTCTGGATTTTAATTTCAATCCTCGGTCTTTCTAAATTGGTTATTTTTTCAACGCAATGAGAAGAGCGTTGATATTTTTTGCAATTTTCGCGTACTTTTATAATCAGGGAGATAAAATCTTAGCCAAATAAAATTTTACGGTCAGAGGAGTCGCGGTGGATTTGCATTTATTAGAGATACGCAGGTAATTGAATTTTTCCACGTTGGCTTCATGACAATGTTTGAAAAATTTGTTGTCGCGTTTTCTGCAGAGTAAACCTGTTGATTTTTTACAGTTGTAACTTGAAAATTGAACTCATTGCGGGCTGTCCATAAATTACGTAACACTCCTAAGGGGAGGGGGGACGTTACGTAACAAATTTTTAATGTGTTTATGTACCCTCGATCGGCATTACAAGTCGATATATTTTCATGTCAAGAATGCTGTGATAACGAATTTGAAAATAGCATATTGCAAAAAACCGTAACAATTCGAAACAATTAATTTCGGTCCTGATGTTTAAAGATTTGCATTCAATTAAAAGAATTAAACAAATTCAAGAAAAGTCAACGGAATTCGGAATTCGCGATATTTGTAATTATATTATTGATGTTAGTTTTGTACTTTTTATTACAATTTTAACTTTCTTGAAAATTTATACTTTTTCAGCTAAAACACTTGAAGTATAATAGGATTCTGAGATTTTGACCTTTAAGGGTTACACGAGAAATTCTAAAACTATTGTCAATTATTTTGTGCAATTAATCACAAATATTAAGAACTATTTTTCGTCATTTTGTACTTATGAACATAAACTAGTAGTCATTACATAATAAATTTATTATACATAAATAGAAATGTAAAACATTATTCACTAATGTAGAATTTTCAACTGCAATGGTAAGTAATCACATTACGTAATTCGAACAATAAAAAAAATAAATAAAAAATAAAAAACTATCGGCAAGATTCGAAACTCGTGGTATATAGTTTTAAAACCAAATTTTGGTAATTTGGATGACGATCAAAAAAATCGAACGAAGAATCTCAAAATTAATAACAAAAGTGGAAATTCATAGCGATATTGAATTTGATGCTCATCCTTTATGTTGAACAGATAAATTATTGAGTTGTATAGATGAAAACACCATTTCGAAAAATTACGCGAAATTGAATGACATTATAACCTTTTTTTTCTGAACGCAAATTTTTAAGGAATTTTCTTCTGAATCCCAAAAATAGAACACAAACGCAAAATTACACTAGTTTACAAATTTTGAAAATTTTTTGTATCCTCTACATGTTTCAATGGTTTCTGTAGTAAAATGACTCGCTGAATCCGAAAACGCAGTCCAAAAAATTCCCCGTAGGACGGATTTCGCGGTATTGCGAAAAAACTGTTTTTCGCTTATAGAGAAAAAGTGTCTTCAGTCAATCGCAAATATCTCCGGTTCTACTTGAACGTTTTTGATAATTTTTATATTAAAATGTAGGTAATTTAATAACCTATAAATTATTTTCCTGAAGTTTTACCGTCACATTCACGGTTTGGTTTATATTCCGACATTTGTATATAATTTTTTGTCATTTTTGTTAATTTTTTGAAAAAAAATCAACTTTGAGCGAAAATTAAGCCGAAAAAAAAATTTTTTTTATCACTTCAATGAATGGATGTTGAAGCCCAATCGATGACAAAAAAAAAGAGTGGTCAGTTATCAAAATCAATGGGAAAATATAGAAGTTATAGGTGTTTTTCTGAAAAAAGGTAAAAAGTCCATTTTCCTTAGATTCGTAATTTACTGTTCCTGGTTTCCTATAAAATTTTATGAGAAAGTAATTCATATAATATAGTTTAAAATTGTATTAGTAAGAGACTATTTCTGGGGATCTACTCGTTCAAAACGATGAAAATACCTTGATAGTACGTATGAATTTTTAATTACATTTACGTATTTATTATTTATCAAATAAAATATCATTTTAAAAATGGCTGCGTATCAAAAGCGCATAATAATCGAAAGGACACTTTAAAATTGATCAAAAGTGCACTTTTGAAAATATTATCAAAAGTGCACAATGGTTATCATCATAAGCGTGTTACACGTAGGTCAAGTAGACCCACGGTGCACCCTGATTGGTGCGCTGGCTCGCTCCGTGGCGGAGCCCGCGGTGCACTATGATTTGTGCGCTTCGTTGATCCGGGGAAAACCCGCGGGAAAACCTACTGCGCTCTGATTGGTGCGCTGGCTTGACCCAGAAAGGTACCTTAGGCACAGAAAATTAAATCGAAATTTGAAGGATGAGTGTCCAGAAACGTAGATTCAAGTGCAAAAATGATCCGAATAAGTTCTGCTATGCTTGTGCAGAATATATTTTCGCGAAACCACGGAATTTCACGGATGCATTACAAAATGCGTACAGTTTGTATTTCAAAGTTTCACCTGAAAATATTGATAAAGCATGGACACCGAGTTCTATGTGCAACACATGCAGAACAAATTTGGTTTTGTGGATGGCAGGTGACAAGTACGTATAAATATATATTCATCTATTCTGTTTCTGATTTTAACCCTTTAATATACTACCACGTTCATATGATTTCTTTTTCGTAGTCGCTACTTGTCATTAGATACGCCTGCAATTTGGCGACAGCCAACGAATCACGAGGTTGACTGTTACTTCTGCTTATGTAACATAAAACAACACGGACGTCATCGCAAAATTGTATATCCGCATGTACCATCGTTAACAAAACCAGTTCCGCATTCCACTGACGTTCCGTATCCAGTAAGCCCTAAGAAGAGAAGAAAAATCGACACACCATCATCAGAAGAAAGTGAATCCAATTCGACTGACACAGAGCCTATGAAAGTTTCAAAGCCTTTTACACAATTCGCTCTTAATGATTTGATAAGAGACTTAGATCTGACGAAATATCATTCGGAGATTTTGGCATCACGTTTGCAAGAACGGAACTTACTGGATTCGGGCGTGAAGGTGACGTACTATAGAGATCGGCATATACGATTTGCCCAATACTATTCGAGGGAAAAGAATGTTTGTTATTGTCATGATATCACTGGTTTGTTTGTTGAATTTGGTGTAAATTACGATCCAATCGAATGGCGTTTGTTCATTGACAGCAGCAAATTAAGCTTAAAAGCAGTTTTGATTCATCAAGGAAACATGAAGCCTTCACTTCCTGTAGCCCATGCTGTCAACATGAAAGAATCATATCAATCTATGGCAATGTTACTGGACTTGATTAAGTGCAAAGATCACGAGTGGAAAATTTGTGCTGACCTCAAAGTTGTTGCCATGGTAACTGGTTTGCAGCAAGGCTACACAAAATACTGCTGTTTTTTGTGTAAGTGGGGCAGCAGAGCGAGAGATGAACACTATGTGAAAAAAGACTGGCCGAATCGAATCAATTACACCGTGGGTCAGGAAAATGTGAAATTCGATCCTCTAGTGAAGAAAGACAAGATTCTACTTCCACCATTACATATTAAACTTGGACTCTTCAAGAATTTCGTCAAAGCTTTGCGAAAAGACGGTCATTCTTTTCATTATTTGAAATCCGTGTTCCCGAATTTATCTGATGCTAAGATAAAAGAAGGCGTATTCCTGGGACCTCAGATAAAAAAAATTCTCAGCGATTCCAATTTTGTTTTAACATTGACAGGAGACGAGGCGAAAGCATGGAATCTGTTTCGTTCTGTCGTCGATGGCTTTTTGGGTAACTCAAGAAGTCGGAACTACAAGAAAATCATCCAAGATTTGCTAGTGAATTATAAGAAAATAGGTATGTTTTTAATATAAATTTACATTTCTATACTATTAAATTATGCTAATTATTTCTCACTTTTTTTCGGTGACAGGTGTGAATATGTCTCTCAAAATTCATTTTTTACATTCGCATTTGGATTTTTTCCCGAAAAATCTTGGCGACGAAAGCGATGAACATGGCGAACGCTTCCATCAGCAAATGAAAAACATGGAAAGACGATACCAAGGATTTCGGGATGAAACAATGATGGGCGATTATTGCTGATTTTTGATTCGAGAAAGCGAAGACATGCACAAGCGACAAATACGATCGGACTTGACTCATTTTTAAATTTTCATTTTTTGTGACTTAATATCAATAAAAATTGACAATGCTATGAAGCTGAGAAAAATGGACTTTTTGCCTTTTTTCGGAAAAACACCTATAACTTCTATATTTTCCCATTGATTTTGATAACTGACCACTCTTTTTTTTTGTCATCGATTGAGCTTTAACATCCATTCATTGAAGTGATAAAAAAAATTTTTTTTTCGGCTTAATTTTCGCTCAAAGTTGAATTTTTTTCAAAAAATTAACAAAAATGACAAAAAATTATATACAAATGTCGGAATAGCAACCAAACCGTGAATGTGACGGTAAAACTTCAGGAAAATAATTTATAGGTTATTAAATTACCTACATTTTGATATAAAAATTATCAAAATCGTTCAAGTAGAACCGGAGATATTTGCGATTGACTGAAGACACTTTTTCTCTATATGCGAAAAACAGTTTTTTCGCAATACCGCGAAATCCGTCCTACGGGGAATTTTTTGGACTGCGTTTTCGGATTCAGCGAGTCATTTTACTAAGGAAACCATTGAAATTTGATGTGGCTACATTTCGCTGTAAACTAGTGTTATCAACGAGATTCGGAATCTGTAGCTATTTTATACCTTTCATCACTAACTTTTCATTAAACTCTAAATTCGAGATATTCAAAAATAACGAACAAAATGTAGAATGCTTCTTAAATATATACCTTTTAACTTTAACTTTTTGTATACCTATACATAGTTTGATTTTGAATCCAGAAACAGAAGCAAGAAATTAAAAATGATCAAGAATGTCCAAACCTTGAAATAATTTTGTAATAATAAGCTAACAATTATTTTTGTAATTTGATTGCTTACACTCCATATTAAGTAAGAACACTTTATAACTGTTGAGAAAATTGAAAGTTGGTAAAATTCAGTACTTGAGGTACAAAACATTCATTAACATTTTTTGATTCTGACCTACACAATAGAAACAGAAATCTTAATATGAGTAGCAAAATACGAAAAATTTAACCAATGTTGATTTGAAACGATTCATTCTTGATTTGATGAATAGGAAGAACAATGATAAATTTTTACTGAAATTCGAAATTCCTACACTGTCAAACTTTTAGATTGAAATTTCAAAAAAACTTCTGAAATCTAAATTGCAAAAATATTGTTTAATAAAGTTATTGATGCAATAGTTAATCAAGTACATAATAATTGCCGTTTGCAATTATGCACCATAGTAATTTTGATCGTTGAAACCACTTTATTTAAAAATGAAATTTCTTGTATGAATTAAATTTTTTATAAGGTGCACCTTGTAAGAACCTTATAAGAATTAAATTCTTAGAAGGTGACATAAAAACCCCATAAGAAACTGATATTTTTTAGATATAATTGACCGACAAAATGTTATAGTTTTTTTCTTGTAGGATTTTATAGCATACATTCTTATAAGAAATTTCAGTTTTATATAAGGTTTTTATAATGATCAAAATAATAGTTAACTATTATTATTCAAACTTGGGAATAGTCGGCGAGAGGTAAGGGGTTCCCCCACACTCTCGCACCGAGCAGTAATATTTACAAAAAACACTTGGTTTTGAATTGTCACAGATTCATCCTTTCTTTATATCTTTTCAATAAGGTCAAGATTTGACAAATTTCTTTTTGCAGGTAGTTCTTACATGAACAATGAATCACAAAAACATTTTTTGCCGACTTGCAAAGCCGCCAATTATTCATATTCGATCGTTGAAAAATTGAATCCGCGGATTTCACGAGTTTTTAAGTATGGATTTTATTAAGAAATTACTGGCGCATGGTAAAACGGGTATGTGCAGTGCGCAAATACCTACCTTACCAACTGCGCTTATATTTTTTTGCTTTGTTTTGACATATGGGTTATGTTTACATAAACGTAAAAAATAAATATAGAGAAGTGCAAAATTTTTTGTTTAAGTTGAAATGATAATTTCAACTTGAATTTGAAATAGAAGTTGTCATGAATTTTGTGCAGTACATTAATTTTTACAAAGTTCGACCGATACTTACATTACTTTATAAATTTGTTGGATTTTACAAAATCTATTCTGTAGGTTTAGTTTATAATATTTTTTCTTTTCGCGATTCCAAAATTTAACGTGTTTTATTATAATAATCATGGCGTTTTCGTACACACTGATGTTAATAAGAAAGTGGTAAAGGTGTTCAATTTTGAAAACAACTGAAAATTCTTTAAATATTTATATATCTATTTTTCAAAAATAAAAATTTTCCAGTATAAACAGATGTGAATAAATTTTACAATTTTTTATTTAAAATTTTGTCGAAGAAATCGACATGTCCATATATTTCATATATTTTACAACTTTAATATAATTCTTGTATGTACTTCATTGTTCGACTGTCAGTCAAAATTGTTTGAATTCTCTAATTTCAAAAATTTTCTGAATAATTAAATAAGAATCTTATAATGATTGAGAACCTTATTTAATGAATAAAATTAACGAAATTACATTTCTGCTATTTTGGCACTTACAACAAAAGTGTATCGTCAAAATTGACGATGAATGAAATGTGTAATCAATTTTTATAGATGTATAAATTAAAACAAATTAATTCGTGTTTACGATAAATAAAAATATTGTTAAAATTGATAATTAATAAGGTGTAAAATTATGTTTGACAGATTATTTAGAATTATTTATTCAATTTTAATAAAACTTCAAGTTAAATAAAATTCATTAATCAGATGAATTTGATTCGAAAATGTTTCTTTAAAAAAAAAAGTAATATAATAGTTGGTTTCACAATAGTAAATACGTATTTGAAAAGGAAAAGAAATTTTTTTGTAACATAAATTATGGGAGTTGAAAAAAAAAAGATTTTGTAAGATGAAAGGATTAATGCCAAGTAACTTCAAAATTAAAGCAAATCAGTAGCAGTTGACAGTGATTTATCAAAAAATATCCATATCCCCAAAAAAACATATTCAATGTAAAACTTTGGAGGTGAGGGGTCGCGTCTAAAAAGCATACCAAAAAAAAAACCAAATCTTCCCTATACGCTCAGTAAGGGCCAATATTCATTTGAGTGAGTAAAGTGATGTGGTTTCGTATAAAAATTTTTCTTTAAGGTTTCTTACATTGAAATTATAACATGATCATACGTAGCAAATTCCATTTTCAGAAAATCTGGACTCGAGAATTTCCACTGACTCACCTGTCCGCTTTTCTTGACAAATCGTAATTTTCAAACTTTGTTGTTTTTTTCGTTAATAACTTGTAAATTCGCATAAAAATTAGATTTGCCACTTTAAGTTTATTCAATGTTTAATTCAGAATGACTGTTTTCAGAAAGAAGGGGAAGCATAAAAAGTTGATTAGCATGTACACTTATTACTCAGATAGCAATAATATTTTATTCTAAACTATTGTGAATCAAAAGTGAGGGGACGAATTTGGCGGTGCTTGTGAATTTTTCAAAAATTATAGTCATAAAAACATTATTATATTTTTTATTGTCTTTGATTAATAGGACGGTGATTCAAAATTAATAATTTGTAATTATGATAAAAAATATTGTATTTATCATTACACTATGATGCATAAGAAAAAGAAGGAATGGGGTGGCACTTCTAAATTAATAAAAATTTATGCAAAAGATCTATTCGAGATGACAATGCAGTAGACCGAAGAACTAGTGTACATTGCCTTTACAAGTCATAAAAGCGGGCAGGTGAGTAACTGGAAATACTCGATTCCAGATTTTTTAAAAATGAAATTTGCCACGTATGATCATGTTATAATTTCAATGTAAGAAACCTTAAAGAAAAATTTTTATGCGAAACCACATCACTTTACTCACTCTAATGAATATTAGCCCTTACTGAGCGTATAGGGAAGATTTGGTTTTTTTGGTATGTTTTTTAGACGCGACCCCTTCTCTCTAAAGTTTTACATTGGAAATGTTTTGTTTGGGGTTTTAAAATAGGAAAAAATTGTTGTAAGCATTTACATTTTTATTTTGAAGACCTGTGTCACGTTACGCCTTGATGGTGGGGGGAGAGGTTCCAGCTCGTGTGACAGTTTGTGACACATGGTCAGGAGGGCGTAGAAAAATCTCATAAATTGCGTTACGTAATTTATAGACAACCCCATGGTCTAACTAAAAAACTTTCATGGTGAAATCATTGTACTTCAGGCCAACCCTGATTCAAGTTCTGGCATTGGAATTTTTTTTAAATTCTCGATGGTCGACTATGTTGAATTAATTTTGTGTGTCGATGGGCAATCATGTGGGAACCCGCGGAATCGTGATTTTAGACCATTGTGGCGTCATCGGATATAGTTCAGTGTCGAGGGAAGTATGTTGTATGCTTTTCATCAAAGTCTCATCGTGCTCGATGCACATGGAGGAAACGGTGGGAGAAAATCACGGTTGCGGGAACTTGTGGAGTACCGTTGGAAATGTAAAAACTGTTACCTATACCAGTTTATAGATGACCTGAAACTCGCGATAATCACGGTGCAATTCCATCATCGGTTACATTGATTTCTAGGTTTATGGGGCGAGCAATGGTTCGCTTCATTATAGATTCACGAAAACGAAAGTTTCCTCGTATGAATGAAAACATTTTTTTTACGAGTGCAAAAGTAACATTATTTTCCCTTTTACTTCAATAAGTGCCAAAAGTGCTCAAGACCCATTAGGAAAAAAATCCATAACTTTTTGCATTGTACTCTACAAAAAATATCGCTCCAATATCCAGTACATATATCCTTGAATTGTACATTTCCTCCAAGTTTGCAACTTTCACCGAACATCCCTTCATTCAAAACGAATCCTTTTATCCTGAAAGTGGGCGAAGATTTTAATGAAAACTTTGTACACGGGTCGATCTGGCATGGGTACTTTTCTTGCAACTTTTTCATGCTTAAACTGATAAAAGCGAAAAGCTGATAATGTTCCTTTAATGAAACAGAATTTTCCAAAAAAACTGGTGGAGAAAATAGAAATATAAAATAGTGAAACAATAGAGTGCCTTTCCCACAATGTAAGATTTTAATACGACATTGTATTTAGGGTTCGCAGCAGATACTTAATTGCTTCCTATTACTTTCTCTGAATAAGAAATTATTCAGATTAGCATATAAAGAAAATAAGGCTGAGGTTGTATCAGTTAATAACAAAGTCGCTGGTTGGAAAAAAAAAAAAAAATGAAAAGTAGCTACTTTTTGATAAACAACAAACTTTCGAATTTTTAAGAGTGGATATATATCATGCAAACTTTATTGTTGAACAATTTTATATCAGGATGTCCCCGAAAAGGGGTACACCACATTTCAAAGAATTAATTGTGAATGAATTAAAAACAATATCAACGTCATTTTTTGTTTGTTTTACGAGTAAAAAGCTGTTATAAACAAATTCTTTTTACAGTTTTTGGCTAAATAACAATGGGAAAAAGGTTCAATTTTACGTATATTGTTTCAATTTTTTTTTTAAATACTTGTAATTTTTTTATTTTAGTGCACAATGAAGAGATCACGTAACTGAAAAAAGTTAGGTATGATTTTTGTTCTAGATCAACTACCAGCGACGAAATGAGGGACGCTGTTAACCTCTTCACGGAACGCATGGTCGATTTTGCGCGTTAATATCTCCGAAATGAACTGATGTATTTTAACGAAATACAAATATTTTACATGTTTTTAGTGAAGTCTTCAAACTAACAAAATGTTTAAGCATTTAACTTGAGAACTTTTTTTCAAACCACGTGCAAAGATTCAGTATGATTTTGACCGTCTGGAGATCGGATATCGTCGAAAGCGCACAACATTTCGTGACTCAGCAAAATTCGCATATCGAAAGCGCACATTACAAAGTGATCATTAGCGCACATGGGAAAATTTTATTTTTCATCCAGAACAGTTTATTTTACAATAACAATATTGCCAGTTTGCAGTGATAGGTAGAAATAATTACATGTAATAACAAATAATTTTCATGGACGCACTAGCTTTTCCAAAAATGGTCTCACATTAAGTATCAATATTTAGGCTCCTCCTTGTCTTTGCTCAAATAAACTAATTTTTGTCATTACTGCTTCTAAAGGTTCAATAACTGTATATTTTATTGCATTTTTACATTAAATAAAAGACACACATTCCGAAATTGCTGGTTGGCAGTGACCTGCGATCTTTCTCAAAACATGTAGCCTGCAATCTCTGGACTTGTCGGACTCAACAAACATCACAAATATCAATAATAATCATCAGTCGAATTTCGGAATTTTCATTCTCGTCATTTTTTCTTCAATAAAACGAAATTCTGTCCTCACTGATCCTGAAATATATAATTATTGTATCTCCAATGGTATTTTGCGCATTTGATGCGCACCCTGACCGTCTATATGATAATCCTTTCTTAAGGGGAAATTTCCACCCACGTTCGCCTCTGTCGTGGCGATGAATTTCGCACTATTTAATCGCGATCAACCTGTAAAGTCAGCTTTTATGTTTCAAATTCCTCCCGACCTTTCAGCACCTATAACACCCTGCCTCCGACTGCGCCGGATCCTGCAAAAGACCTGCTGCGTGACCCGCAGGGCGTTCATTTACAACCACTTGTTCGACGCAGAAACATCTGTTGATCGTTTCTCTTGGTCCAGTTAGAAACTATCATTGCTAATTCCCGCTCCGAATTTTCCAAATTCCGAACTAGAAAGTTCCAGATTAAATATTCTTGAGTCGTTTGATTTTCCTGGTATGAGAAATACTGCGCTCGACTCCATTTTCGGCGTGAGATCTTTTCTTGTGCTGACTGTGCTTTTTATAACGCTCCTTTCCAGTTCTGGAACATCGGCAAAACGTAAGTTAATTCGATGTTTTTCCTGTATTTTATAGATTGGGATTGAATTTTGTCCATGACAGGGTGTATCTATTTTTTTATTTGTCTTTTTTGTGGATATTTTGGTTTCAACGAGGAATGGAACGTTAGTTTTATACATTAAACACTTCATTTTTGATTCTTGTGGAAAGCGTAGTTGAAGAAGCAGTGTTTTAGGATGAAGAATAGGGACGAAAACAAATGAAATTAAGAAAAAAAAATATATACTTTTTTGTCGTTTTTCTAGTTAGATGCCAAATAGATAAGTTAAGACTAGTTTACAAAATTTTAAGTTGTTTTCACTATCAGTAAATTTAATCACAGCGAAAGATATTTACAAAAATATTAGGTTTTTAATGAAAAATTACAATTTGCTAAAAAACAGGATCCAAAAGGGTAGATTATTATCAATTAAAAAGAATTCAAATTCAGAAAATACGATTGTTACGAAGAGGTAGAAAACAGTATTTATTTTAATGGACAAGAAAAAAAATCTTTTTTTTACAAAATTACAGACTTCACAAGGCTAAAAAAAACCACGAAAAAAAATACTGGAACTACAAACTGAAAATAAATGAAAATTAAAAAACTTACAAAAAACATTCAAATTTTGTTTGCTCACGAATAACAATAATTCGCAGAGATTTTAAAGCGATACGTAAAACAATAAAATTCGTACATGTCATACTAACTCGAACTACTTGGAAGATTGTCGAGTCTTTTCTCACAGCAAAAAATATCACTTATATCGAGGTTTTTGTGGAACTCAAGATTTTTAATTTAAATACCACCTTTAGGGGATAGGTAATAAAACCTTTGAATTTTTTCTCGAGCCCTCTTCAGGCAAAACTTTTTAGATCAACGCTTTTTTTTTCATTTTTCTACAATTACGTGAGGTTGATTTTGTTATTCTTTGTACACTTCAAATTATTTTAGGTAATAACGTCACCATTTTTCTTCATTTTCAGTTCTAAAGTTTTCTATTTCAAGTTTCCTCCCGAAGTTTTAATCTTCGATTTCTAAATTAAGTCATTACTGAAATTTCCTGAGAGGAACAAAAAAAATCACTTTTATAAACAAGTTCGCCGAGAGATATTATTATTATGTCATACTAGTAACTGATAGATTTGATATTTTAATGGCACGCAGGCGACGTACAAACAAATCCATATCTTTGTGTGACACAAAATTCAATTAAAAGATCATTTTCGCTTTGCGAAAGATGCATCAAAGTTATATTTTTGCGATGTCACGTTGCCAAAAACGGGCACAGAAGGTTCAAATAATGTATGCTCAAAGGCTAGCGACGGTCAGCTTCGAATACTGCTTTACAACGGCTTTGGAAATTGATTTTTTCTAGATGGAAATAAGGACGCATCTATTTCACGAATTTTCAAAACACCGAACTTTTCATCTGTACAAATCAAAAAACTCCGAAAATGCAAAAGACCGTGACGAAAATACTCCGAATCCGCATTGCTCCGAAACACGATTCCCCCGATTCTTAAAATTTCTGCGATCGCGTTTCATCCAATACCCGAATATTCGGGAATCGAAAAAAATCAGGGGCGGTCAATTGTGCTTTGGCGTTTCGAAAAATCGGAGTTATGATTCCGTGGAAAAATGACATCCCAGGATTTTCGGGAAGGCTTTATAAATTGTCAGCAAATTGAATTTTCGTCGCTTCTATAGATCGGTGTTATAAATATCCTTTCAAATGCGATCGCGGCAATTTTAAGAATGGGAAAATTGTGTTTCGGAACAACAAGGATTCGGTGAATTTTTTTGCGGTCTTTTGCATTTTCGGAGTTTGGTGATTCGGGCAGAAGACAAGTTTGCTGTTCTTTGAATTCGGAGGAAGTAGTGTTTCCTTTGCAGATGCTTGGGTACGGAAAATTATTGCATTTTTTTAAACTGAAAGTATTCAGAAAACTGCATATTATTTATACATCCAACATCCTTCGTTACATAGAAAAATAACCTGTTCACATATTTTGAATAACCTCTAATAAACCTTACGTAAATGTATTGCACTTTATATATTCAAAGAAACATTTTCATCAAGGTTATTTCATGTAAAATTGTGACTGCTGAAATTGAAGCATGATTTTCCTTCACTTTCAGCAGAAGGCTTGTTTTGAAGTACCTACACCAGTAGATGATTTAATCAACTTAAAAACTACAACAAGTACGTCATCATCAACACTCAAGCTAAACGCAAGAAAATGATGACACCAGCTTTCGTCGCTTTTGAAATTATAAATTTTCAAAATACGAACTTTTTCGAAGTTCGAATCACATTTAACATTTGCAATCGCGTATTTTTATTGATAAACTTCATTATGAAAGTGATAAGCTGAAAAAAAATGTTGGATGTATAAATCCAAGAATATTTTTCGATGCTCTTTTTATTGAAGAGCATGGTAATTGGAAATTTTAAAACGTACGCTATGCATTATTTTAATGAGTCCAATGTCTAATAGAAGTCAAATTATTGTTTGTCTTTGTCCGCTTTTGGGTCCGACTTATTTGACACACGATAAACAGTGTAACATCTGGAAAAATCGGATAAAAACTCATATTGTATCGCTTGGTAGGCGAGAGAGGTGGGAACTCAACTCGCCGCAGCTCGTCTACTTACATTTTACTTTTCGAATTGTGAATATCGGCTTGAAAAACTAGTGAATTTCCAGTGTTTGATCACCGAAGAAAACGTGTGGATAAACTTGGCGTTAGTTCATATTACCTCGTATAAAAGTCTATCTGTGATGTTAATTTATCAATTTTTTTGCGATCTTCATAGATGAACATCGCACTGAGCAATACGTTTGCAGGAAGAATAATGTATTAATATTAATTGTTTAAAATTTTTTCCTTGTATCATTTTTTATGACTATACATTAGGGCGTCACTTATTTTGGCTTTTTTTTTTATTTCGAGGCTTTGAACCAATCAAGATGAAAAAAATTGTTTTATGTAAAGTTCGAAGCAAATGGGACATGATTAATACGTGCCACAAAATGACTGAAGTTTTAAATGGAATTTACATGTAGTTGTTCATACGTTTTGTTCAAATATTTCATAACTTGTACAAAACTTATGATAAATGTTTCGAATTCGGCATAGTTTGAGTCTGTAATGTTACGTTCAAGACTAATTTTTTCTGGATTTATCTATCGCTGTGATCTAAGTTTTACAAGAAATGATGGTCTTAAACGTACCATTACACACTCAAAATATGCCAAGTTTCAAATATTTATAATAAGTTCTGCACAAATTATGAACTTTTGAACAAAATGTGAGAAAAACTACATGTAAATCCCATTGAAAAAATTTAGTCGTTTTCTGGCACATGTTAATCATGTCCGATATGCATCAGTCTTGAAAAAAAAAAAAACATTTTTCATAATATCTTGATTGATTAAAGCTCCGAAATGGAAAAAATTTCGACATCGCCAAGATAAGTGACACCTTACTGTATAAATATGTTTTTATGAACAATATTCTTAATTCATGTATAGCACCTTCTTATGAATTCAGTATTCACAATCAAAATAAATAAAAATGTCCAAAACCAAATCCAGCTCATCATAGATTATGTATAAATAGAAATAAATAATTTGAAACGCCGTTTGTCGAAAATGATTTTCGAATAAAACGGTGCAATTTTTTTTTGTAGTTATAATGTAATGCTAAATATTAGAAGGTGCATAATAAAACCATAATACTAAAGATATAATAATCGTCTTTTTCCTGAAATTTATAGTTGCAAAAATAAGTAGAAATGAGGATTGAAAAAAAATTAAATACAAGCTGAAGTGTGGAAATCGTGCCAACATACGATGTACTTTGGTAAGTTTAAATTATAGTGCAAGTAGAACTTCTTTATCAATTTGAAATGAAGTTCTTTAACACTATACTATCAAATTGTGGTATGTAGAAGATGTGATCGACGTCTTGTCGTTGTCATGTTGTTTGGAAAATAAACTTAATTTATTTCCATTACGGATTCAAAGTGTTGAAGGTGTCAATATATCATAAATTTGTAAAATAAATTGCTGTTATGTACAATATACACACGTTTCATTTATTTGGAAGTCAAACTCCACTTGCAGAAACTTCCCTGAACGCGCATTTTTTATTCTTTAAGTGTTTGCACTTGTCTAGAAAAATATTGAATATGTTTTATCACTTTCACATGCTATTTAAACTGAAATTAAGTAAGCGTTTAGTGTTTTTAAATTTATTGCGAAAAAATTATTCGTCCTACTTCGAGAGAAGAAAATTTTTGCACGAATTACACGAAGTTTCAGTAATGGATACATACATGTATTTGAGGAGGTGGGGGGAGGGGGGGGGGGGTTCGAAGGGGAGGTGATAAAAAATGACAGGAAATAAAAAGTTCTAAACCTGAAATTTCATTTGTAGAAATGAGCATGATAGAACTCTATGATCTAGAACTCGGAATTCTAAAATGCCCTATTTAAGAATTCATAGTTACGGAATTTTTTGGATTTCATACTTAACAATAGAAGATTTTAAGTTTATATGTGACCGAAAAAAAGTTCTGAAAATCTGGTTTCTACAATTTGTAACCCTGATTATTTGTAGTTCAGCTCAATTCATGGTTCTTCTCTCACGAAAATTTTACTCAATTTTTCAGGGTTAACTCTGAACTTTGAGTGCTATTTAGGCCGGTATCAATAGCGTTATTGTAAATTTGCAGAATACTCTTCAACACTATGCTTGAAACCTTACAAAAACACTTTTTTAAGTCTGTTTTACAATAGGGAACTTGACTTAAAGAAATGTTGTGAAACCATTTTAAATGAAAACTAGAGATGAAGAAAGACTAACTCGTATCTTTTCTTTTATCAATAGGCCGGAACTCGCTACAGATACAGAGATTTTAAAAAAATGATATGACGTAACCGCCCGTATAAAAACAATGGAAATGTATATGGATTTTGACGTCATACCCCCCACTCTGCATTTTAAACCCTCTATATCTCCTGCAATTCTCAATTAATAAAAAAACGGAAAAATACGTATCGATTTTTTTTCAGTTGTCTAACAGATGTGTATGATAGAATTTGTTCTTCAAAACTATTTGTGATTTCGTATTCTATTCTATCGTACCATAAAACAACTTTTTTCATGCGGAAAATACTTTCCTAGAATTCGGACCTTGGAAAAACAGCCCACCTTATGTTAAACAATTGAAACAAATTCGTGATGTCGTTCGCTCTAAGATCACGTGACGAACAATTTCATCCGCTTGTTCCAAAGGCGTTAACGGTCTTTGGACCTTGACGCTGAAAAAATCCGATTCCGAGCGGCAAAATAAGGGAAACCGATCAGAACCGCACTTGACCTAGGATAAAAGAAAGCGGAAGTGTCCACTCCGAGGAGGATGATTGTGCAAGCACGAGTTTCGATTCGTGGCACGCTTCGCTCAATGGGGACTCATGTTCAAATTATTCATGCAAAATAACCTGCCTTCGAAAAAAACCCGTCAATTACTCGTCCGTGTAATGTACGATGAGGCTTATTCATCTCGTGTCATTAGCCTTGGCATAAGTAAACATGAAAGTCAGGAATTTTTCATCTGGCAATTCGTTCCGCTGTCGAACGGAGAAAAATATAAGTGCATGTTCGTGCAATATGTACACGCTTTAGGTAGGTTTAATTTTAATTTGGTATTGTGAATTTTTATACTCCAAATTACCGTATTGTCAATAATAGCAAATAAGTTTTTCTGATTAGACATAAAGAAACCTGACAATACTAGAATAGATGCTCATCAGTGAAACAACATTTATTCACTCGAAACGGTTGCTATTTATTCGTTCGAAAATAGTTGATTACAAATTCCTACTTTCTCAAGACGAAACCGAAACATTGGGCACCATGCAATACTTCAAATTTTTCCATACATTTCACGAATAATTCGGTGGTTTTCCAAACGTGAAAGGAACTCATTAACTTCTGATTCCCTAAGAGTGTTTTTAGAATTCTCCTTCAGAAAGTTCTTGAATTCATTTATCGTAATTTTTGGATCGAGCAAACGAGCAGCACTAACAGGGCCATGATGATTTTTGTAGCTAGAACCATCCATCCCATCATATCCACTGCTCAACATTCCTTTATAAGTGTCATTATAAAGTCGTGTACTCCATGTCGGTATTTCCCAAGGGATATTTAATATCTCAGGATTATCAATCGTTAGTACCAAAATATATGACTGTTTGGCCGCGAGTCCGCCTGTTCCTTTTAACCCCATGGCTCCTCTTTCTCCTGTAAAAACTGTTATGTTGTAAAGGCACTTCTGGAAGAAAATATATAAAATTAACATACCATCTCTCTTGGCTTTAATAATTTTAGCAGGATCGCGTAATTCGAATATATCTATAAATCCGTGTTTGCCTCCATCCCCACCCTCGCCGCCATTACCGCCATTACCGCCGTCTATTCTAGGCTCACCCGCTTTCGTGAATAGGTTATCATTAATCGACCAAGCACTTCCGCTATACAAGGCGAATTTTTCGGTTTTCAAAAATTCTTGCAAACAAAACCTATTCAAAACCCAATGGATTTCTGAAATGAGTTTTATTTTGATAAATTTTGTAGGAACGAGTCTTCTAAATTATTTCATCACTGCGTATCATAACGAATTCCAAACATTAAGTGTCTACTATATAAAGTGGCTATTTGCACCAACCTACTGAAGTTGCTACATGCGCAGAACTAAAGCGGGCATTAAAAAAAAATCTTACCCAAGTAATCTTGCTTGAAAAAAAAATAGAAAAAAAAGCAAATAAGCCTTGCGATCTACTATAACTTAGGCATGTTATTATATAATGTTTACTTCAGACTAAAAGATTTCAATGCGAGCAAACCATAGGAAAACAAAACTTAAAAAGTTCTGAATGTTGTAAGGGTCGTGCATATATGACGTCACGCATTTGGGGGGGGGGCGGGGTAGGCCTGAGTGTGACTAACGATGTTAGCACTTATGGAGAAATACGTGACGAAGGGGGAGGGGTCAAAAAAGACTAAAAATCACGTGACGTCATGTATATGCACGACCCTTAAAGCAAAGTGTAAACATCGAATTTTTTCCATTTTAAGATAAGGAAAAGGGGAATTTGCATTTTTTAGAATTGATTAGGATATAACGAAGCTACTCATTAAAAAAATTTTCATTTGTTAAACAGGAGCAGACAAAAAGACTCTGATGTTGCTTAGTACTCACTTACCTTCAATCTTTGGTGACGTATCATGAGTCTTAAGATTAGCAAAACACTTTTCCAGAGTTTTGGCGCTACTGTTTTGGATAGATGGTATTGTACCTTCAACTCCATTTGAACCTGTAATGCACAATAAAATTGTAATAATAATCATCATGGATGAAAATATCATAGTGAACTGTGGGAACATCAGGTGCAATTGGTTTCAAAATGTTAGCGAATTTCTTTTCAAAAATATCAAGGTTTGAAAAGTTACCTAACAAAGTGTAATGCGTTACGGTACCATCACTTGAAAAAAATACTAATTCCTTACCGTTACTATTTAAATTAGCAACGTTTCGTAATTTTCAATTTACTTTTTTGAATAAATTGAATGTAAACCCAAGACATCGACAAACTGATTATGAAAAAACAAAATTAAAGTACTCGTTTTGTTCTACAAATTTTTTATGAATAAAATAAAATGGTTTGAGACGGCAAAAGAATAAACCTGCTGTTTTGTTTTAGTTTCATAAAAACGTTTTACTCGAACAAAACATCATATTTTCGACATCTGTTTTTTGTTCGGACGGACCCCCCATGAATAATTTTTTTGAGTGAGAAGTTTTGACTCTAGAAATAAAATGGGCAGGCTTGTTCGAATTTTTGTAGATTTTACAAGTTTAAGAAATTTCCAAATAACTTATTTCATTCAATGTAAGCCACGGGGAAAAATTTACGAATTTATTAGATTTTCGAGAGCATCATATCTACCTCAATTGTTAGTATGTTGGGCACTTTGTGTTTCTTTCAGTACATTAATGTATTATGTTTTGTAGGATTTTCTAGTACTTTTATTAATTCGTTTTTTCTGAACATTGCTTTCTAGATTTCAAGAATTTCATGCTCTGGAATTCAAAAATCCTTCAATGTTTTGTATTCGAAAGGATTTTTCTGAGTAAGTTCCATGTAGATTTTTATTTCTTTTGGTTTTTTGTATGCTTCTTAAATTTTTTTTTCAAATATGCAAGAATTTCTAGTATTTCAGGAGCTATTACTATATTGAGAATTTCGAGCTCCAGAATTCGAAGTTCAATAATTTTTTCGTTTTAAAAATGATTTATCATTTTGACAGATTTTTAAGTTTTCCAGTATTTTTCGGGTGTCTTCAGTTTTTCTAATATTAAGAGAATCGTGAATTTTTTTTCGCTGTATATAAATTTCTGTAATTCGATGCTTAAAAAATTGAAGTTTTTTGATTTCTGGAATTGCATAAATTTTTAAAGAACCTACTGTCACTTATAAGAAACTAATTGGAATCTAGTATTCTTAGTATATTACTTATTTTTTTTGCATACATTAAATCGTTTAAGGTTTTCTAGCGATATCTTTATACTTTCATGATTATTCTATTGATTTCAGGATCCATAGATTTTAAGCATTTTAATGTTTTTTCACGTCGTTTCCTAAAATTGAATGCTTTTCTTCGTGAAACTTTCTAATGAAAGCAAAAAAGCATATTCCTTGTCGTAATTAGTATACAAATCACTAATCTTTCGCTGTTACATTGAAATTTACAATTATAGAATTTTTTTTAGCAAACAGGAAAGTTGAAAATAACGTATATCTTATTTTCAAAACATTTCCTGAATATTTACCGAATGATTACAAAACTCGATAAAACTGATAATAGTAAAGTAGGATAACTATCGAGATTTTCGTTACTCGTAATCCAACAAAAGCAACCAGTTCCCGTTATCGTTGCTTGTTAACTTGATGTAACACGTTTCGTTACCTTTACATAAAAAAATGTAACGTTTCATAGTAACGAAAAATATAACATCAATCCAGATACTGAATGTACTTTTAAATTTACTCATGGTACAATTACCTTTTCCGCCATTTTGACCCGGGCCGCCATTACCACCCCTTGACTCAATTGTCAATCCAGCTCCGTTAATGAACACATCGCCGATTCCTAAAAAGTTTCCAGCTGGCCCTCCTGGGTTGCCAACTTCTCCATGTTCACCATGTCCGGGAAGCTTGTTCTCGACTTGGCCATCTTTAGCTGTTCCATTAGGTTTACCATCGCCATCAGAACCTTTCAACAAGAATTTTTTTTGTCCAACGACTGACCATACTGGTGCCATCATTGCCAATTCATAGTTACTCCCGATTTTTGAGACATCACTGTCTATGATCAAAGAATCTCTAGCAAAAACTTTGACGAACGTCGCAGTTTTCCAGCAATATTGGTCCGCAACAACAGCACTTGTTCTTACGATGTTGCCTGTGACCGTCATATTCAATTTATCATCAGAACATGTGATCGTTGTCCTCTCGACAGAAGACGACAAAACTTTTTCCAAAGCTTTTCGTTTGTCAGAATCCAGTGTCAGACCTTCTAAGTCACGTAAAAGCTTATATTCCTTTTTCGTACAATCTTTCAACTTTTCAAAGCTAATGTCACTCACGTTTACTGTTGATTGTACACTTTCAGAAAGTTCGTCAATAAGTGCTTGCTTGTATCCGGGTTTTCCACAATCAAACGAATATAGATCACTGTATATCTCGATTAGCAAGTCATACCATAACTTGGCATTATTGAGCTTTTCCTTTGTCTTGTCCAAAATTGCTTCACATTTATGAATAAGTGACAAGTCGTTTTTTCCTATATATAAATGATTGTTTCCTTCAGAGTCAGAATAGAACTGTTCAATCGTATTTGAAACTGGTGGGATAGTTGATAGGCATATTGTTTCTACAAGTGATTTTAAATATTTGACCTCTTTTTCGTACGGCGAAGTTACATAGTTTCTTACATTATCTACGTAAAATTTAAATTTTGATGACATCGTCAACTTCTTGTATTTTAATTTCAACAGAAAATCGAGAAATTCTACATTATCGTAAACTTGCTCGATTCTCAAATTAGTGTTACCTTTATTAGCGAAATTTATAAGATCGTTTGCAAAGGCTAGTGGCCCAGAAGTTGAAATAAAATTCAAATTTCGCATTGTTTCTTCGTGTAATTTAATGAGTTCTTTATACTTTCTGAGCTTCTGGAACTTGTTTCTATAATTTTCTTTCACCCGGTCGCACGCATCAGAAATATTTTTGTAGAGTTGATTGTCGGGTATTTCATCAATTAGCTCGTTCACTTCAATAACTCCCTTTTTCGATACAGCATATCCAAAGCTTACTCTCTTGTCATGATCAAAGTACTTGAGATGATCTTTGATCATTGTTTTTATATCCCTCTTATTTTTTTGAATTTCTGGAATTTCATCCAATGAACCCGCTTCTATCGCCTGGCGAAATATGCCGATTCTTTCATAGCCATTTGCTGCTTTTGGATTTTGTTTTGATAAAACTTTTAATAGTTTGATTTTTTCCTCATTGAATTTTTTACTACGGAGGGTCAAGTTTGGAGTTTGTAGTTTGGCTGTCGCTACGTCTCTCTCTTCCTGTAAATAATTTACTATGTCCTGAATCAGAGTTGTATCGTTTATCAGAGTCGTATCATCGTCGGCAACCGTATTGTCAACGTTTGTTGCAACCATTGCGATTGAATCTTTGTATGTATCAATATCCTTGAGCAACCTGATCACGTACTTCACGAGCTTAGGGAAACTGTCTCGTACCTCTCCCTTTATAACACTTGATCTATCTGCTATCAACAAAATTTTGAAGGATTTCGCATTCGTCAGTAACTTTTGAATGAAGTATGCAATCGGTACTTGATAACCTGGTCTTGAGTCTTCGAAACCAGGGCAGAAGTAGTAGGAAGCATTCATTTCCTGATCGATGACAGCTTCTGGAATTAACGTGTAAGAGTCTGACGATTCAGGCATTTTTTTATCAATATTTTTAAAAATGAATCTTCCACTGTCTTGCGAGGTTTCCTCTGATGTTAAATTGGCGCCAGTGAGTAGCGATGTCAGTGTATGTTGGCCAGAGTTGAAATGTCCGATGAGCAAAATAATATTTGTTTCTGTATCAACCGTAAATTCACTGTCCAGTTTTTTCCATGAGTCCAGGATCTCCTTTGTTAAGTGTGTAGATGCGGCCGTAATCGCACCCAAAAACGAGAAGAACACGATGTATTTGAGTATCATCGTGGCGAACCGTGATGCACTTTTTGAAATATCTGCGTTGTCAAACATCCACTTAGCAACTTATGCAATACATGACGATATCACGGTATTTATAGTACTAAAATGTTCTTATCGTCGTATAATATTACTTTTTTTTTGGAGACTGTTGACTAATGTAAATAAAATATTCTGTATATCTACATAATGACGCTTATCAAAGAAAAGCCATTTGTAAAATTACCGTCATTTCTGTGATGATCAACATTAACTCTTTTATAATGATTTACATCCTTGAAATGATGAACTCTCATTTCAAAAATCATTATAAAACTTTTTGTGCAAATTACGACTAAAAATGCTGTTTCGAAATTTCCGAACGGTAATCCCAAGAATGAAAATATAGTTTCTAGAAATGAACATTTATTATCACGAAACTGGAATTGGGTTCATTAGATGAACTAAAACTGATTTTACACAAAAAATAAAAGAAACATATTTTTTCTCAATTTTTTTTTTCCTTCGATAGGTTATTTCAATCGAGTGTTATAATTTTTTTTTTTCACAGTGAACATTTACGAACGATCAAGCAATACCGTCGAGTAAAATGTTGTCATTTTATACTGATTGATGAACAGTATGTATATATTGCTAATGGAGTTTTAAGAATTCGGAAACTTGGAAAGAAACTATAGATTACTTTATTTATATATGACAATGTCTCAATTTTGTGTCTTGAATTATACTGAACTCCAAATTTTTCGTTTTTATTTTGGTTTAAGGTCTGCTCACTTTTAGTTCTAATACTTTTTTATAAACATATTCGAATTTTAAAGAAGGATAATAACAATATTTATCAGTTGGCCAATTTTTCATGCGTCTAAATTAGCAATCATTAATTTTTTTTTCTCAGATTTAACATGAATTTGGCAAAATTTAAAAGTTTTAGCTATTTGATTCTTTGAATTCTAAACTACAAACGGTAATGATTCTATATAAAAAATTTTTTAGTCGTATCATTTATACTACGCTTCTTTTCTAGACCAATAAAAGGCTTGAAAATTTTCGAGAAGCTAATTCATTCGAAAAGTAAGAATAATCAATTCTATGATTTCTGTGTATCATATGTTTTATTTTATTTTGTGATTTTTCGTGGTTTGACTGAAACTACGTATTTCAATATCATTCTATATCTAACAAAAAGCTAATCTTGCAACTTTTTATTTTCAAAATGACCAGTAATATACGCTGAAGTTTATCTATTTCAAATGGCAGATTTTTTACATTTTTCCAGTTTCTATTTTTTTTTTTTTTTTTTTTTAATGCTAAGCTCAGTTTTTCAACGAAAGTCTTCATGTGTCCATATTTTTACTAACAAGTTCCTCATCTTCAAGACTCACATTAAGTCGCTAAAAAAAAGTCAAAAACATTGATTTTATAAAATTTAGAAACACCTTTATTTGATGTTTTTTTTTCATATCGAAATTATTGTCTATATCCTAATTACAATGAACTATTCCTTGAAAAATCCATCTTCCAAAAACGACAATATATCATTCGAGTTTTAATATAAAGAATATTGAGTATTTCTGGTAGTGACGAATTATTTTTTATATTCTTTGTGTTTATAGATAAAAATTTGAAGTTGATACTTATATTTTCACCAAACATTTTAGCTATCGAAATTGATCGTTTGAGAGTTTGGTTTTTTTTAATTTTTTTATATAGGTATCTGTACCTATTAACATTCGAGAGCTTAGATTGTTGAATTTCATTGATTATACAATTGAAATTGGGCATTTTGAATAAAAAAAAGTCGAGGGCCGTAGTTGTAATTACCCGATTATAAAAAAATCAAATTTTTGTTTCATGAAATGAAACATAGATTTTCTTGTTTATAAATATTTTTTTTTGCAAATACTTTTTGAATTGAAACTACTATTATTATATTTTTTCGACTTGGTGTCATTTTAGTTGGAACTATTTCCGAAACGTGAATATTTTAATAGTATAGTTATTCATAGAAGAGATATAAGTTTTATAAAGATAATAAAAAAATTTATTATGTGCTCATAATTTGATACTATGATGATTATGTGTTCGTTAATTTCGTAAAAATTCATTTCTCAGAAAAATTACTTCATTTTGAAAATATCAAGTCATATACTTTTTTTAGAAAATATATTAAATACAGCTGTTTCAAGTTTTAACAATGCGAAATATATTATTCATCAAAGATCATCAAAAATCTAATTATTATGAATTGGATTCATCAGAAGTATCTTGTTTTCGAAAGCATGTGATGTAATAAAACATTAAAAATTATTTTTCATGAATAAACAGTAACTTTAGGCACTGCTGAAAATTGTAGTTATTAAAAACGTAAGTCATTCTACTTACTCTCTTTTTCGTGGTGCATAGATAGAATATTCATTTTTTTTTTTTAATCGACTCTAGTTTATTTTTAACAATAATTCTAAATTCGTTAACGCTCAAAATTTGAAACAATTGACATTAAAAATAAATTTCAAATATATGTGCCAAAAATTTGAATTTAAATTCAACTATTCGAAATAAAATCCTAATTTAAATTTAAATTTGTTTTTCAATGTACAATGTACATTTAAGGAATCTTACGTATGTACATTGTACAGGTATTTACGTGGTTATTTTTTTCAAAGTCTCCTTAATCATCTATCATTTATGCCTAATATTTTTTAGATTGCATTCGAATATAACATCAATGTTCAAGTAAAAATGATAGAAACTCGAAACACATGTTCTTACTACTTCAAAGCATTTTATAAAGTCAGAAAATAATTTTTACGCCTGTAGTAAGAGCATGCGAATTTGTAGCTCGTAGAGTGGGTGGCACATGAACAGGGGCACGAATTTTTAATTAGGAAATCATAACATATTAACATACAAAATTTTATACCTTTTATATCCCATCCTACGAAATTTAATTGCTTAGATTCGTGTTATTGAAAGTTGTGCTATTTTTCAAAACGCACTATAACTTGAAAAAATATTGTGTAACAATTCTAAAGTCAACTATGTTTTTTATACATTTTTTTGCAAAATTTGCAAAATTTTTAGGTTCGTAATCCTACTTTTGGGCTGTAATGTTGCACAGAAACAAAGTTTTCTCCAAATATAATTTACATCACATACTTAAAATCTATCGTCAATTTTTCTAATGTTCTAACTAATTCATAGGTTTCTAGTATCTTCATGAATTTTCCAAATATATTTTTCAAATAGCCAATCAATCATTCTTCCTGTTCTTCGTTTACAAAATATGTACATATAACATCCAGCCCTGATACAAACAAATAAATGCACGTGACTCATTACCTCTGGAAAATCGATTTTGCGGTATCTCAACTTAATCCTCTTATCAGTCAGATGAAAAGCGACGTTATGGGTGCATTCGTTATGTACCGTAATATATTATAATTTGTAATTAAAGAAAATTTCGTAATCTCTTAGTTTTTTTTGTGTTCCAGGTGGGTGCTCTTCATACGGCCATTCGTGTTTTGGAGGATATGGGAAACGCTCGAAAATCGAATTCGAAAACCAAATCTCTAATCTTTCTAATAACTTGAGGCATCCGTTTGGCGAGCACAGTATTATTGCATATTACGAGACGCCAATGACAATGGAAAATTCTCAGCACGTTAAAGATCGACGAAGAATCAAACAGCTGGACACGCTTTTCTCGTTTCTCGTGAATAAATGGGTACTTTTGATAGTTTATTTTTAAATTACCGCTCGGTAAAAAATTGTAGATTATATCGATCATGTTATGTACGAATAATTTTTATACTTACGTAACGTTTTTCTAAGAAAAATAATGATTGACAGAGTCTACAAAATTTATGCATATTTTCTTCAATTTTACGAATTTTCCGTAGGTATTTTATTTAACTTTCGAAAAAATGCTTTTTCTTTCGAATAACACTAACTATTCACAACTGTCCAAATTTCGTCAAAACTCTTCCAAATCATAGATTTTCTTCGTAATTTTCCACTATATTCATCAAAGTGTGAATTACTAAAAAATAATGAAAAAATCATGATTATATATATTTTTGAGAAATATCTTAATTTACACATCACAATCTACAAAATTTATGAACATTTTCTGTAGGAGGCTGTCTATAAAATACGTAACGCGATTTTCAAGATTTTTCGGCCCCCTTCCAACTTGTGTCACAAACTGTCACGCAAGCGTGAACTTCCCCTTCCCTCAAGGTGTAACGTAACTGTCTTCAAAAGAAAAATATTTTTTTTATATTTTACAATAGCATAAAAAGGCACGAAATATATGTACGAAGATTCTAATTGTACTGACAATAATGTTTCCGGAAAGCTTTTACAATTAAATAAATTATGTCGACGCACGCAGAAATGCTCAGAAGAGCCTTAAAAAAGAATTTTTATATTTTAAAAGACCTGAAATTCGGAAAAGACTATTTCTATGTTAAAAAAAAATAGTTCGTTATTGTTTAATTTTAAAATTTTCCAGATTGTAGTTAATTTTGCAGTTTTTTGATATACTTTCAATTTTACAAATACTTGGTTACTAGGAAATCGATTATTCTTTACTTGATCAACTATTGCATTGATAACTTTGTAATATTTTCGAAATTCATATTTGAAGAGTTATCAAAGCTTGGAACTGAAAGTTAAAAGGGTATACAAATTTTGAATTTTCGTAAAAGTTGTGTAATTGCTCGTCTTATTTTTTGACTCTAGAATATAATTGCTTAAATTTCTGGAAAGGAGTTCGAAATTCTTTCGATTTTTTGTATTATGCTACTTATCTTAGATTGTTTTTCTTTTCCTAAATTAGAATGAAATATTAGAATCTCAAATTTTTGTCCCCCAAATACGAAATTCTACAATTTTTTAACTTTCTCAGCTATTTTTGAATTATTTTACTCATTATATGGAGAGGAGACATTCACGCAACTAAAAGTTATGACTCGATATAACGAAATAACTTCGAGTTTTTAATTCTCTTGATCGTTTTCAATTTTTTGCTACTGTTTCTGGATTCAAAATCGAACTATGTTCATACGAAAATTTCTTGTAAAAAATTAGTACCTAATTTAAGAAGGATTCTACATTTTGCTAATTATTTTTGAATATCCCGAATTAGAATCGAATAAAAAGTTTGTGATAAAAAGTATAAAATTACTACAGTTTACGAATTTACCTAATAAATAATTTTGCATTTTGTGTCATGTTTTTGGAATCAATAATTAAATTCTTGCAAAAGTTTGGTTTATGAGTTAAAATTTATAATGCTATTTTATTTTCGTAACTTTTTCACATTTTTGTCACATCTATATAATTCAGAGTTCAAATAATTCACATTCAGAATGAGAATATAATTCAATATCAGCTAATAGTGTTCACTTTTGGATTATTTTTAGACTTCTCGATCGATCTCTTTTTTTTCTATTTTAATTACTTAAATTTGTGTTGTGAGCTACCACGAGTTTCTAAGCTCATAGTGTAATTACTTAATAAGTGTCAGTAAAATGATCTAGAATAATTGTAAAGTTCTGAATAAGTGTATAATGTTTTACGTTTTTATTATGTTGATAAAATCTAAAATGTACAAACTTATATTCGAAACTACAAAATTACTAGACATTATTCTCAATTTTTTTTACTTATTACATGAAATCATTGACAATGTGTAAAAATTTTTCGTGTAACCTTTAAAAGTCAAAATCATATACTCAAAGTTTAGGTGAAAAAGTTTCAGGTTTCAAAATGGTTGAAAATATACTTGAAAGTTACGAAATAAAAATTATCATTCGATAAAATTAGAAATCTCATATTATAAATTCCATTGTATATTTTTCAATTTGTTCTATTTGTTAGACCAAAAAATTAAATCTCTAGAATTCAGGAACCAAATTGCTCGTATCAATTCCTAATGATATTTTTTGATCGACTATTTTCAAAATTTTATTAACAGCATTTTTGAAATGGGTAATATTTCGATCTTTCATGCTGATCAAGGGTACATGAAATAATTCAAATATATTTAGTTATGAAATTTATTATAATTTAAATAATTTTAATTTATGTTATGTATAATCAATTATAATTAAGAAATAATGAATTATTTAAATAATTTACATTAAATTTATTGTAATTGAAGTAATGGAAATAATTTGAACATATATATTTATTTATTATATATTCTATAGTTTCTGATGAGGGCTGAAATAAATAGCCGAAAGCTTGAAGTAGTTGCTGAAATGGTGTTTCGTTGATAAAACCCAAAATTATCATATAGGCTCCGAAGAATCGTTTTTTCTGCAATTTTTGACAAAGGAAATATGAGCGTTATCTAATATGAAATGATTTTAAAATTTATAAGGTAACGTTCTGCTCGACCCCCACCACCCCGGTGTTACAAACTGTCACATGGAGCTGAAATCTTCTCTTCTCCTAATAGCGTTGCATAATTTATAGACGGCTCTTAATATGACAAATTATTATAATTCTCAAATAATCAGTCATCTTCAGAATCTATGTTGTTTCAAATTTTATAGAATTTTTGAAAATTTCAAGCGCTATACAGATTTGCCCAACATTTTACAAATTTTGAAAAAGCTCGTCTTTAAAATAAAAATTTGTCGTTACTATCGTTCGTAAAATTTTTGAAAAAATTCAAAGAAAGACTTATGTATAAGGCCACAATTCAAGTGTTAAAGTTTTTTTTTTTTTAACCATTTTTTTCATTTTTCTTTACATGATTGTCAAATGATTTGAATACTTAGCAAAATATACTTCTTTTTTTTTCAGAAAAAGAAATCAGCTGGATCCCTGTACATTGAATCGAAGGATGAACAGCAGGACAGGAAAGAACTACTCAATCGACTTCCAACCTCCAGTAATTTAAAACCTTCTAACGAAGAGCCTAAAACATATTTTTCTTATAGAAAAATGTAAATAATATAGAAAATATATGTCTATCTTTATCAATTGAACGTTTCATGTAGCACTGTGATCTTTAGTAGAGCAAAATAAAATAAACCATTACAAGAACAGCTGGCCTTTTATTTAATTCTTCCCCTCATCATTGTAATTCATGCATTACAGACTATTACAACCGGCAGGGTAGATTCCGATTGTACCAGCTGATCATCCAGATCATTTCATTTGAATAATTACCAAAATCACAGTGTTGGAGTTGAAGTTTTACATGGATCTTTCATAATTGTAATCACTGAAAGTACATTTAAGAAGTTAGATGCCAGAAAAATATAAATTATATATTTCGAGCCAAGAAATGATCAGGTTGATCAGCTGGTAGAATAGGGATCTACCTTGCCGGTTGTAATAGTTTTGTAATTCATGAATTATAGACTATTACAAGATTTCCCATCGACAAATCAGAAGACCTTAAGTGAAACTTCTTTAGAAAGGTGAGGTATAAAATAAGTACCACACATTCTATATGACCCCTTGGGTGAAGAATTTATTACATAATGCAAAATATGTGAAAAGGGTATAATGTAAGAACAAGATAAATGGGATATCAACGGCCATATCCTGGTGGAGCAACCCCCTCTCGTTCGGTCGCGGAAGTCAAGTGCCAGTGGGTCTCGATAATACTTGGATGGGGTGACCGCTTGGGTACTCGAGATGTTGTTGATTATTGCTTTTGCAACCACTAATATTTTTGTTCAGATTATTTTTCATTACTTAGCAATAACCCTGACATTAACTGTTTCTCATTTTACTTTACAATAATTATTATAATTTTTTTTTTTATCATTGAGAACAAATTGAAAATTTCAAAGTAGTAAATTTTAATTTTTATATTATATCAATGGTCATCTGAGCAGATCATGATCTGTTCCCTTTAATTTTGAAGCCAAGAGCACAATAAATAAATTTGTTGCAATTAATTCACTCGCATATTTTACCGCACTCTAAGGTCATAAATCCAGAATATTCTTTTTCACATTTTTAAGTCGTGAAAACTTATTTCCTTTAGCCATAAACATTTTGAATGAAAAATCTGCCATAATCTCGCTTTTTCACTCACTTGTTATTACTAGAAATAAAAATTAATTTTTTCATTTGGCGATTCGTGTTTCGGAATAGAGCGGATTCGGATTATTTTTTTGACGATCTTTGGTATTTCCGGAATTTCATGATTCGGACAGATGACTGATTTGGTGTTTTGAATTGAAAATTCGGAGTAATGAGTATCCCTCTTACAGTCCACTCGTTTTCAAACAGAAATTACTGCATTATTGGCTAGAAATTTTTGTTTTCCACCTGATCCCAGAAAACTCGAGACCTCATTAAGGTCGTGTCCTTGTTTGAATCAACTTTATCTACCAAATGCATCAAATCACGAGGAAATTCTCGAACTTGTTACGAGTATGAAAACGAAGAACGCACTTGAACCTCTTTGTAGCCAAAAACAATGCGCTTTTCCCACAGCTTTTTCTAGCGTGCGCTCTCACCACTCCGAGGCAAACTGACATCGAGAACAATGCGTGAGATTCAATAATGCCACTTTATTAAACAAGTTTTAAATGTTTTTAAAATCTTTTACGGTGAGGGTGAAGAAATACAGATGATCAAACATCCTGGGTTTACTATGGCGAAGAATTGGTTAGATTACACAATAAAAATTTTTAGGCTTGTACATATTCAATAAAAAATTTTTTTAAGAATTCCAACCATAAAAAATCATTGACAGATTGACAGAATCTTTCATATATTTTCGTAATCTAATGTCAGCTTGATGCAGGGAAATTTTAAAGTTGATCTTAAAAAAGTATATGAAAAAAAAAAACCAGACGAGCACAAGTACCTAGGCATACAAGTGAAATTTTAGTTTGAAATTATTTGTACACGTGGCATTCCAGGACAGCGCGAATAAATTAAAAAAGTAACATTATTATGCATATAGAAGCACATACATGCCCTAGTAACGAGGGTCCGAGAGTCTACTCTCGGAACTCTCTCGGAAGTCTCTCGGAATTATCTCGGACAATTGTCCGAGATAATTCCGAGAGACTTGCATATGCTTTTCATGGTTTTTCAGGTCGCTTATAATGAATCTGAGATCAAATTTGGAAAATTATTTTGTTTTAACAATTTGTATTAACAAATCATGAAAAAAAAATATACATCAAGATGCAGATGCTCTTCATGGTTTTTAAGGTCGCTGATCATGAATCTGAAAAACTATGAAAAGCATATCCATCTTAATAAGTATTTTTTTTATAATTGTGTTGTCCGTTGAACAACTTATAATAAAGAGTGGGGGGGGGGGGGGTAGTGAATGATAACTCCCAACGATTTTTCGGAATCAGGTAAACCTGGGTTTTATTCCGATATCTCTAATGCTAGGTTACATCTGTAGGGTTTCCCTCTAGGAGATTGTCGCCTACAAGGGAGTCATACAGTAATGAATTTTCTGTCGAATTATAACTTTCTTCGAATTCAGATGTCGGTGAAAAAATGTGGTCGAGGTCCTGGAGTTCCGTCCGGGCGTACTCGTCGAGGTCTTGCACTTCCGGGCTCTGGCGGGTCGGCGTCGAACTCCTGGGGGGCGTGCGATTCGTCGGGATGGGATTCTTCTCATGCGGTACGACGATCTTCGAAAGTACAGTTGGTCGTGGTGGAGAAGGTAGATCCGGGGCTGGGCGGAAATTTCGCGGCGGACTACGGGATTCCGTAAGGGATTTTGCCGCTTCTATGTGTCGCCGACGGTCCTCCCGGTACTTCTCTCGGAATTCCCTCGGGATCGGAAGTAGGCGGATCAGCCCAGGCCAGCTCCGGGTTCGATGAGGGGATATTTCTCGAAGGTTTTGGGTGGCAGTTCGTAGGGCTCTCTGTATCTTCTTCTGCTGCTGCTTTTTCCCTCCTCGTCTTGTCATCTATAGGTTCGGTGACGATAAATTAATGTTATCGATTGCGGTAGCCCGCTATCATTGCCTTACCTTGACAATTTAATTCTGTGCACCAAAGCACTACGTGCACCCAAGCACGGGGAGTGCACCAAAGCACTACGTGCACCTAAGCACTGAGAGTGCACCAAAGCACTACGTGCACCTAAGCACGGCGGCGGACTTGCAATGAAGCAACAGTGAGATCAGAGATGATCTTGACCGAGCGCACTGAAGCGCTGTACCGCTGAGACTCTGCTTCTTCCCCAGCGGCCCCACTTAATACCGCTGTACTTTACTTGGCGTACGGGTAAAAGAAAGTGGGCGCCGTCTAGTGAAGCGCGCTGTAAAGACGCGGGGAGTGGGGTTACGAGAGAAGAGGGTGGGAGCGCGGGAGGCGATTGAGCGCCCTCAGGGCCGGGAACGTTCGCGTAGGAGCCACGGGGTTTTTGAGGAGTTGGCCGGGGAAAGGAAAATAAATTGTACAACGTACAACAATCCCCGGCCTTTCTCCGGGCTCTCCTCAACTTCGGCAACGTAAGTGGTATCGCGGGGTTGGCGCCTCCTCAGGGAGATCAACTCCGGTTGTCGGTGTATGACCAGCTTGTCCTGCTTTCGGTGGTCGGCCGCGTGGCCGTTTCCTGGTGTGGATCGTGTGCATGGGTTCGGTCAATTCATTTTTTGCCTTGGTTTCCCTGGTGGCCAAGCCCGACAAGGGTTGTGGGCCAACTTGGGGTGTGGTATCCCTAGGCCAAATTTGGCTAATGTGTGCTTCGACCAGGTTGTCTCCTCGACGGATGAGGTAAACATCTCCTTGGAGCTTTTCGTGGACCCTGAACGGTCCCTCCCAAGGGGTTGCTAACCCCGCGCAATAACTGTTCGGGGCGTTGGAGAGTTGATGACGCCTCAAATATACCCTCTGCCCGTTTTCTAAAAGGGGTCGTCGGGATTCCTCCTGAGCTCCCTCTGTGTACACACGTTGGTTATTAACTATTCGTTGATTTCGCTCAATTGTTGCCTGGTAATATGAACTATCTCCATGTTGCCAGTCCCCGGGTCGTTGTGCTCTTCTTCCGAGTAAGGCTTCGCTGGGAGAGACGCCGGTAGCGGCGTTGCGACGATTTCTTATCGAAAATAGGACTTCTGGTAATGCTCCATCCCACTTATTGTGAGGCTGATCACAGAGTCTGAGACGAAGCCCCTTTTTCAACTCCTGGTTCCTGCGTTCGGTCGGATTAGCTCTCGGGTGGTACACGGGAGTAGTCCAGGGTTCGATCTGCCGTTTTTGACATCCCTGTATCCACTTCCGACTTGTGAACTGGGGACCATTGTCTGTCAGAAGATGTTGTGGATAGCCCCAACGAGGGTAGAAGTCTGTTTCTAGTTGATGTAGTATCTGTTCCGAGTGGGCTTCACCTAAGGGATATGCTTCTACCCAGCGGGTAAATAGGTCAGTAACCACCAGTATGTGTCGTTTTCCTCGACTCGTTCTCGGATAGGGTCCCATCAAATCCAGGGCGATTGTCTGGAATGGCTTCTGTGGTAGTCGGGGTCGTTGTAGATTACGTCCTGGAGTACGGTGGGATTTGATACAGGCACATAAGTGACATGCAGTCACATAGTTCCGTACCTGTGCCTGTACGCCGGGCCAAGTGTAAAACTCAAGGATCGCCCGCAAGGTTTCGTCCATCCCCGGATGTCCGGCGAGAGAGCTGTCGTGGAACTCGTACAATACTCGCTCTCGACAAGAGTTGGGTACGAGGATTCTCCAGGGCTCCTCAGGGTTCCTGCGTATTTTGAATCCGGTATTGGTCAGCAAATGTTGCTCCAACCAGGGGTTGGGTGTTTGTGGGATCATTTGCTTCAGTGTCTTCCATTTCTTAACCATGTTTATGATTGCTATATCATTTTGTTGAGCCTCCATCACCTCTTCTAGTAGTGTAGGCTGGGTCAATTGAGTAATGGTTGCTGATTGGATAACTGTGTGCGGCGGGGAAGAAAATCCTATTGATGTCCGTGTTTCCTTCGGCTCCACCTCGACGTATCCTGTTGCTTCCTGCGCCAACCGATTTGCCTCTTCATTCCCTATTATACCTTCGTGACCTGGCACGTAAACGATTTGTACGTCCTCTAACTGGTTAAAAATGGCATCCATTCTTTGTAGCTCGACTTGGTTGGCCACGGCCTTGCCCCTTCGTGTGATCCATCCGTTCGAGCGCCATTTCGACATCCATTCGTGCCAACAGTCACGCAAGAATTGGGAGTCTGAGTAGATGGTCAATCGCCGGATGTTGGTGAATGAGGGAAGAACTGTGGCCGCTTCGATGGCGGCTTCAATTTCTGCACTGTTATTGGTTTGTCGTCCATGCAGTTGTCTGGAGACATTAGCAGGATGTCCGGGACCAAACCACACTCCTATTCCGGCTGTGGCTTCTTCTTGTCCATTTTTCAAACACGAGCCGTCTGTCCATACTTCGATGCGGGTCGCTCCGTCTCGCTCGAATTCACTTGGGCCACCTCCTTTGTTGTCGTTCTGGGATTCGAAAAAAGGCAGTTCGTGGGACACTCGGGATTCTGGGGGCCCTGTATGGTTGGGGAATTCCATTTGTTCTACTGTTGCAAGTAAAATCGCAGGTTCTTCAACTGATCTCTGCGAGATCTGTGGTTGCTGGGAATTTTGTGTTGGCCCAGATGATTCCCACGTAAAGTCGAAATCATTTAGGGTTGTCAGCCAGCGTACGAATTTGGTCTTACGAGTTTTATTTGTTTGTAACCAATTTTTGACGTCTATAGCGGCATGTAGGGTGAATACCTCGTCCTCGAGGTATATTTTGTATTTCTTGAGGGCTCGTATTACGGCCAGGCACTCTTGTTCTTCAAAAGAATATCGCAGCTCTGGGCCAGAATGTTTTGCACTATAGTGACTGATGACGTTCTGGTCCCCGGTTTGATGTTTCTGAAAGAGTACGGCTCTCAAGCCATGTTCTGAGATACTCGTTTCTAGATGCCACGGTTTTCCAGGCTCTGGTCTTCCTAACTGAAGGGGGTGTAGCTTAAACCTCTCTTTCAGTTCTGTCAGGGCCCGTTCTGCTGCAGGGGTCCAGGACCAGGAGTTTCCTCCTCGGAGGGTATCAGTTATTGGGGAGGTAATTTGTGCGTAGTCGCAAATGAATTCTCGTAACCAGCCGCATGCACCTAGAAGTTTTTGGGTCTCCTTCCGATTCCGAGGAGTTTGAATCTCAGTGACTGTTTTTCGATGCTGTTCTTGAGCTTCGATTCCCGTTTGAGTGACCATGTGTCCGAGAAATGGCAGCTGGAGGGTTCCAAAATGGCATTTCTCCTTTGACACGAGAAGGCCATGGGCAGACAACCTTTCAAATATGAGTCGGAGATGTTGGAGATGCTCCTCCCAGGTGTTCGAGTAAACGATTATGTCATCAAGGTACACCTCGCAAAACTGCCCAATGTATCCCCGGAGTACACTATTCATCAGGTGCTGAAAGGTGCCGGGTGCAGTTTTGAGTCCGAAAGGCATAACTCGGAACTGGAATGTTCTACCATCTGGCGTCGTGAAGGCGGTGTAGCGCTTGCTTCGCTCCGTGAGGGGTATTTGCCAATAACCACTCTTCAGATCAAGTGTGGAGAATACCTTTGCCTGACCGAGGTTTTTCAGTAGGTGGGATATTACCGGAATCTGGGGCGTAGTCTCTTCAGTCACTTTGTTGAGGGCGGAATAATCCACACAGAAGCGGTAATCGGCTCCTTTCTTTTTCGGTAGAACGATAGGGGCGTTATAAGGGGAATTGCTGGGTTCAATTATGGAATCCTCCAACATTTCCTTGATGGCTTCCTCGATGAACTGGCGTTTGTGGTTATTATACTGATATGGGCGGATCCGTACTGGTCGGTCATCCGTGAGTCGTAGCTCGTGGTGGCCCGCTGTGGTGACTGATGTACCAAGGGGTTGGAATACTGAGAGGAATTCCTGTAGTACAGGGTGCGCCATTTCTTATGTCGGCATGTAAACATTGAATAACTTGAAAAAAAAACAACCGATTTCTGTAAATGAGGTATTTTTATTTAGTTTGGTCCTTTACAATTTATTTAGACTAGTTTTTGAACACAACATCAATCAAGTGGCCGCCCTTATTGTTCACAGCAAAATATGCCCTTTTTGCGGCGTTTTCCATTACCTTTTCGAGCATCTCGGGTGGTATAGCAATGATTTCGGCACGAATATTTTCCTTAAGCTCTTCAATGGTCTGCGGCTTGCTGGCGTACACTTTACTTTTCAAATAACCCCACAAAAAGAAGTCTGGAGGGGTCAAATCTGGAGATCTGGGTGGCCATTCAATGTCGCCTCTTTTTGACATCAGACGTCCAGGGAATTTTCGTTGCAGAAACTGGATTGTTTGATTCGCAGTGTGGCAGGTCGCACCATCTTGTTGAAACCAGTAATCTTCAAGACCTTTTTCACGCATTTGTGGGCAGACATAGTGAGCCAACATCCACCGATATCGGTTTCCATCGATCGTTTGGTTCTCTTTGAAAAAATAAGGACCAATGATGGTTTTGGCGCAAACGCCGGCCCAAACAGTAACTTTTTGGTCATGCAATGGCGTTTCATGGATCTCGTGTGGATTCTGCGTTCCCCAAATGCGGCAATTTTGCTTATTAACGCCTCCAGAAAGTTTGAAATGTGCCTCGTCGGTCATTAAAATTCGCTTCCAAAAATCAGGTTCAGTATCAACTATTCGAGCGATTGTTTCTCCATATTCCAAGCGACGTGGATGATCTGTAGGCAATATTCTTTGTGTTAATTGCATTTTGTACGGAAACAAATGCAAATCATCTTTCAAAATGCGCCGTAGAGTGGTTCCACTGATGCCGAGATGCTGAGCGCGGTGACGATATGAAACTTTTGGGTTTTGGGCAACGCTCTCTCTGACAGCTTCAATCAGTTCATTTGAACGTCTTGGTCGTTGATGAACGGGTTGTTCGCGATCTTTCACTGTCCCGTGGTCACAAAAATTCGACACCAAACGACGAATAGTGTTGTCAGATGGTGCCTGTTTGCCAAGATATTTTCGACGATATGCTCGTTGAGTTAACACAACTGAACGACTATTTTCAATGTACAAAGTAACTATTTCAGCGCGTTCTTTTGGTGTGAAGCGATACATGGTTGAAATTGTACTGAATTGACGTTTCCAAAACAAGTAAAGTCAAGTAAATCGGTTGTCAAATGTTTAAGTTATTCAATGTTACAATACCGACATAAGAAATGGCGCACCCTGTAGTTGACGAAAATCGTTCCGGTACTCCTCTGGGAAGGAGTCCTGAACCTCGTCCGGCTCCAATGGGATCAATGCTTTGTCTGGAGGATTCTTTTTCACTGGGAGGGCCAGTCGTGGCACCTTCCCGACGAACAAAGTGCCATTCGCCACGTCGTAGATCGCTTTCTCTTGGATCAACCATTCATGCCCCAATATCAGCTTCTCTCGGAGATTTGTGCATACAAGAGCAGATATATACATTGGGTGCCCCGTGATGCAAAGCGACAGTTCCGCCATCCCTACCGGTTGCACCTGTGTTCCCGTCGTAGCTAGTCGAATTGGAGCCTGTGATACTTGTTGGACATCTATTTCTAATCTTTGCAGAAGACTTAAATCGACGACATTGTTGGTCGCTCCAGTGTCGAGCAAGGCAAAAAGTTCTCTTCCCTTGAGTTCAACAGCTATCCTGGGAAGAAAAGGCACCCCCTGATCCGTGGAATTTATTGCGGGTTCTGGGCGGTAGGAGGGGCGTTTCCTGCCGCCGTGCGCCAGTTTCCCGACTCCTGGGGTCCTTGGATAGGGTTCGGTTGATTTTCTCTAAGAACTGGACAATCCCGGTGGAAATGTCGGCCAGGGCAATGCCAGCACGCCGGAGGAGGTTGTGTCTGCTGCTGAGGGTTCGGAGGAGGGGCTTTGGGCCTTGTGTCCTCCTTTCGAGGTGGTTTAATCGCCTCCAAGTCGCGATTATCTCTCTCGGCGTCGAGTACCAGGTTGAACAAATCATCAAAGGTCTGAGGGCGTGCTGGTCTGACCACAACGCGTAGCTTCGGCTTTAATAGTTCTAACAGAACAGCCACCTTGGCGACTTCCGTCTCCCCGGGTCTCAAGCGCTCGAAGAGTTGGTATTTTGATTGTAGGAAAGCACCAGCAGGTTCCTTTTCTTCCTGTGCCTTGCCATATAGTAGAGCTTGGAGCCGCATTAGCGTACTGGTGCTGTTAAATCGAGCCAGTAAGAGTTCTCTAAAGCGAGGCCATGGTAGTTCCATAGTCGAATAGTCTCGCCACCATTTTCCAGCCTCCCTTTTTAGGCCTCGTTCCAAAATGTCCGAATTGGTAGTCGGAGCTATGCCCACTGTCCTAAAGTAGGTCTCGCAACGTGTCAGGTATTGGACCGGGTCCTCGTGATCTAGTCCGTGGTACATTGGAGCGGCCGGCGTTGGTATGGGAGCGGGTGCGCGTAGAGCTTCTAGTAGAGCTCTCAAGTCACCGAGGTTAACAGGGGCAGCGGCATTTACTGGAGCAGCCATAATAGGTTGAATAGGTTTGTTCTCGGGGATCGTTGCAAGTTTGGGCGCCACCGGGTGTTTAAGGGGTTATATACGTTGCGATCGATCAAAAAATCAAAAATATTTTTATTTTGGAAACTGATACTAAATGTCCTTAAAAATGTATTTGTAAATTTTAAAAAAGATCCGTGCATTCGAACCGAAGCAATAGCGTCCTTTAGAGCGCGTCGTCACAGGAAAAAAGTCAAGCGCACGGCGCTGGCCAGGCGGTCGTTACGCTGGTCTCCAAAATCATGATTTTACAGTTCTGAAAAGCCTAATACATCACGTACAAGGTTTCCTTCACCGTTTCCCCACTTTCTTCTAACTTTCAAATTTCTTCAAGTTATTTTGGTCAGTTGAATACAACCTCCCGAAGCATAAGAATCGAAAAAACTTTTTTTCTGCTTCGCGTGTACTTGCTTTTTTTGTGGAAATCGAAATGAATACTCGAGAGAAAGTCACGCGCGAAATCAGAAGTAAGAAAAAAGTGCAAAAATCGCGACCCAAAAAAAGGAAACAGTATTTTAATCCGAAAACGGTTGAAGTTGATGAAAGTAGTTTCAGTGCGTCGCGAAAAAAACTGAAATTCAAAGACGATATTCATGTGCCAGTTGATTTGTCAATTCAATATCGAATCATAAATTTTTTGCAAGTGTTCACGGCTTTATCTGGATATGTGAAATGCAAGACATGTGATGGTGAAGTGCAATTCGCTCCTATTGAAACGCGAGGACTTGGGTTCAAAGTTGCTGTAAACTGCGAGAAATGTGAGCAGCGAAAAATCAACGCGAGCGCTATCATTGACCGCGCATACGAAATTAATCGACGTTTTGTTCTTACGATGAAATTACTTGGTGTGGGAGCAGCGGGCTGCGCCAAATTTTGCGGATTTATGGACATGCCGCCGTTCTTGAGGCAAACATCCTACGATACTATCTTGAAAAACATTTTTACTACAGTGAAATACGTGTTCTCTCAATTCGCGAGTATTTCTGTGCGGGAAGAATTGAAAGAAAACAATGGGCCGATTGGTAACCATTTGACTGTTTCTGGCGATGGTACATGGAAGAAACGCGGGTTTACTTCTCTCTACGGGGTCGCTTCTTTGATTGGGTATCATACGGGAAAAATTTTAGACATTGTCGTGAAAAGTGCTTTGTGTAAATTGTGTCGAACATGGGAGTCGCAGAAGGATTCTACCGAGTATGAAGAATGGATGGATACTCATGAACCAGTTTGCACTTCAAATCATTCGGGATCAGCTGGAAAAATGGAGGTAGATGCTATAATTGAGATGTTTGGACGTTCCGAAACATTGCATGGGGTGAAGTACGCGAATTACGTAGGAGATGGCGATTCAAAAACATATTCCTCCATATGCAAAGCAGTGCCGTATGAAGACTTGACCGTGCAAAAAAAGGAATGCATTGGGCATGTACAGAAAAGGATGGGGACAAGATTACGGAACGTTAAAAAAAACACAAAAGGACTGGGCGGCAAAGGAAAATTGACGGGCAAAATGATTGACAAGTTAACAGTTTACTACGGATTAGCCATACGTCGCAATTCAGATTCTGTTGAGAAAATGAAAAACGACATTTGGGCTACGTTTTATCATTACAGCTCGAACGACGACAATCCCCAGCACGAAAAATGCCCCCCTGGAAATGAATCATGGTGCGAGTGGCAAAGAGCTCTTGCTGCGCTACCCAACAAGACCGCGGAAAAGAAAATGAAGATTCCTGGATTTGTCCACTCTTACAAATCTCTACCCGCAGATGTTTTGAAAGCCATTGCGCCAATATACAATGATTTGTCAAAGGATGAATTACTCGAAAGATGTCTCGGCGGTTTCACGCAAAACAATAACGAAAGTTACAACCAACTCATCTGGAAACTGTCCCCGAAACATCTTCCAGGAGGTGCTGTGTCAGTAGGAATCGCAGCATATCTAGCAGCCTGCATTTTTAATGATGGCCAAACATCGATTTTGAAGATTTTTGAAGGATTAGGGGTGCCGTGTGGAAATTACTCCCATGAGTTCGTCACGCAGGAAGACGAGAAACGCGTTTCCTTGGCTGAGCAGCGGGCGCAAGACGCAACCAGGGAGGCCCGAATGGCTCGTAGGCAACATCAACTAGACTTTTTGGAGGCTGCTTCAAATTTAGAACACACACTGTATGGCCCCGGAATCGATGATGATTTGTAAGTTTGCCTATTTCACCGTTGAGCTTACAAAAAGTACACTTGAAACTTTAAACGTAATTATCTCAAAATCATGTTTTCACAAAAGTGCGGTTGCCGTGAGCACGATTACGAACAAACTATTCGACCGATTTTCATTATCTTTTTCATAAAATATTCGTGATAAGTAGAGGCAGTCCGTGAACGAAGCCTTTTTTAAAAAAAAATAAGATTTTTATTAAAAGAATTTTTTTTACAAAAATCATTTGATGAAAAAAATGACTTTTTCGAAAAACTGTCCTTGTATCCACGAGAAAATTTTTTTTTTTTTTTAATCTTCGTTCACGAACTCCGTACAACCGTAAACTAAAATTTTGTTTTTGTTTTTATGATTTCAGTTGAGCTGCTACACCGGAATCATGCTCACCGCAAAGCTCTTCAAAAAAATCGCGCTTCGTGGTAGGGGCTATAACTCCGACAGTTGTTGACATTTCATAATGCACAATAGCATTTTTTGTACACAACATTATGTACTTTAAGAAACCTATAACATTTATCCAATAAAATGATGCCTATATAACTCTAAAAAAATCCAAAATTTCCTTCATTTTTCCGCACCGCAACGTATATAACCCCTTAAGGACACTCCCGGAAGTGTTTTTCAAAGGGCGACCTCGCTTCCTGTGCACTTGAAGCTCCTCCTTGAGTTCCGCCACGTGTTCCGAGAGTCGGATGTTGTTACGTCGGCAGGACTTCCGGCTGCGAGGGGTTTTTGGGATCGGGCTAGCTTCCCCGGTTGAGCTGGTGGGGCTGGTCTTATCAGCACTGTTCGTTCCCGTCAACCGACTGAGAAAGGCCCCACGTTGGGCGCCAGTTGTTGTCCGTTGAACAACTTATAATAAAGAGTGGGGGGGGGGGGTAGTGAATGATAACTCCCAACGATTTTTCGGAATCAGGTAAACCTGGGTTTTATTCCGATATCTCTAATGCTAGGTTACATCTGTAGGGTTTCCCTCTAGGAGATTGTCGCCTACAAGGGAGTCATACAGTAATGAATTTTCTGTCGAATTATAACTTTCTTCGAATTCAGATGTCGGTGAAAAAATGTGGTCGAGGTCCTGGAGTTCCGTCCGGGCGTACTCGTCGAGGTCTTGCAGTTCCGGGCTCTGGCGGGTCGGCGTCGAACTCCTGGGGGGCGTGCGATTCGTCGGGATGGGATTCTTCTCATGCGGTACGACGATCTTCGAAAGTACAGTTGGTCGTGGTGGAGAAGGTAGATCCGGGGCTGGGCGGAAATTTCGCGGCGGACTACGGGATTCCGTAAGGGATTTTGCCGCTTCTATGTGTCGCCGACGGTCCTCCCGGTACTTCTCTCGGAATTCCCTCGGGATCGGAAGTAGGCGGATCAGCCCAGGCCAGCTTCGGGTTCGATGAGGGGATATTTCTCGAAGGTTTTGGGTGGCAGTTCGTAGGGCTCTCTGTATCTTCTTCTGCTGCTGCTTTTTCCCTCCTCGTCTTGTCATCTATAGGTTCGGTGACGATAAATTAATGTTATCGATTGCGGTAGCCCGCTATCATTGCCTTACCTTGACAATTTAATTCTGTGCACCAAAGCACTACGTGCACCCAAGCACGGGGAGTGCACCAAAGCACTACGTGCACCTAAGCACTGAGAGTGCACCAAAGCACTACGTGCACCTAAGCACGGCGGCGGACTTGCAATGAAGCAACAGTGAGATCAGAGATGATCTTGACCGAGCGCACTGAAGCGCTGTACCGCTGAGACTCTGCTTCTTCCCCAGCGGCCCCACTTAATACCGCTGTACTTTACTTGGCGTACGAGTAAAAGAAAGTGGGCGCCGTCTAGTGAAGCGCGCTGTAAAGACGCGGGGAGTGGGGTTACGAGAGAAGAGGGTGGGAGCGCGGGAGGCGATTGAGCGCCCTCAGGGCCGGGAACGTTCGCGTAGGAGCCACGGGGTTTTTGAGGAGTTGGCCGGGGAAAGGAAAATAAATTGTACAACGTACAACAATTGTTAAAAGAAATTGTTTGAACAAAATAATTTTACAAATTTTGCCCAAGTTTAATGATCAGCGACCTGAAAAACAATAAAAAGTATATGCATCCAAGTAAGTGTTATTTAATAAATAATTTTCTAAAACAAATTATTTAAACAAAATAATTTTCCAAATTTGATCTCTGATTCATCATCAGGGACCTGAAAAACCATGAAAAGCATATCCATCGTAGTTAATTTTTTTATTTTATAATTTGTCCATACAAATTGTTCCAACAAAATAATTTTCCAAATTTGACCTCAAATTCATTATCAGCGGACTGAAAAACCATGAAAAGCACATGCATTATACTATATATTGTTTTTATCATAATTTGTTAATACAAATTGTTTAAACAGAATAATTTCCAAATTTGACCTCAGATTCATGATCAGTGACCTAAAAAACCATGAAAAGCATATGCAAGTCTCTCGGAACAATCTCGGACAATTGCCCGAGAGAGTTCCGAGACAGTTCCGAGAGAAATCGCTCGGAACTCTCTCAAAAGTCTCTCGGAGCCCCGTCACCAGGATGCATATTGCGCATATTACATATACGTTACAAATTCGTACACTGAGGAGCATTAGATCGCTTCTGAATTTAGGGGATTAAAGCTTGTTCTGTTGGACCGGTCCGACAAAACAAGCTTAAACCCCCTAAATTCAGAAGCGATCTAATGCTCCTCAGTGTACATTGCGAATATGTGTGTGTGGGGGGGGGGGGGGTGTTTGTGCGTGCGTGCGTGTGTGTGTTTGTGCGTGCGCGCGCGTTTGTGTGTGTGTGTGAATTTGCGAATGAATATATTTATTCGCAAATTCACACATATGATTCGATTGTTTTTTTGTTTATCTTTGATCATTATTGCTAGGATCATCGTTTGAGTCGTTAGGAATTGAAAGTAACAATAAGCAAAGAAAAAGAGTCTGTCTAGCAGTTTTTGACTCTCATAGTACAAAAATATCCTTGTATTTTTCTTGATATTTTGCACTTATTGTAATTCAACGGCTATAGCAACGAAATGGTTAAATAAGAAACAACTACGGCGAGATTAAAATATCAAGAAGCAGCAATCAAATAAAGAAAAACGTGTCGAACTCTGATTTCTGATGAATATAAACAGCGTTCCTCAATAAATCCTTTTAATTTTGATTTGTGCAAAGCGTTCATCGAAGTAAATATTACGTCGAAACAAATAATGCATACTTTCATGCATATTTGGGAACATTTTTGTGCTTTATGAGCTTATAATGCACATTTCTCGTGCATGTTAATGCGCTAAAACCATACTTTTTTCGTGCATATTTTTACTCACTCTGCTTGTTACGTCTGGAATAGAAAAATCCTATTTTCGGGGTTCAAAAGATAAGGTTTGAGGCTTTCACAAAATACATGTTGTCGAACAAGAACCTAAATTATGAGTTCGTAAAAAATCACAACACAAAAAGTGTCCCGAAATGCCCTGGTCTCTCCTACAAAAAATTTTGAATATTTTTTTCTCATTTTCCACACTGTATTATTAATCATATTTTCAAAGTTGGGCGCCTTAATTCTAAGTTCGCTGCGCAAAACGAGCGTGAAAATTTTTTTCCTCGACGAAATCGACGCATCTGTCAGCTCGTCAAGCTTTTCTATTTACGGGCACATATCGAATTGATGAAAGTACGGTTAAGAACGGGAAGCAGTTATCTACTTAGCGAAAGTGCGGGAGCGAGGAAGATGACTTTGTTATTGTGAGTTTGTTCGCGCCATGCTCTCGCATGATATGAAAAATTCACCAGTTTCTCGGTCGCATCTGCATCTGCTTTCCCATATATTCTCGTCCCGCTTCCCATAAACGAGAATTTTCCTGGGTCTGCTCGTTTTATTTTTCTCCATATCTGCACCAAAAAATGTTCTAATTTCATTTCCACAACCTCAGAATTCCTACTACTGGATTAATTCCTAGATTTCTTGACTTTTCCTGTCACGAAATAAAAATATTTTTACGATAAAGTAAAAAAAATGTTTAAAATCTCATAACTCAATGCATAAGCGTTTATTTATCATACAACACACATAATTCAGGAATAAATTAACTAACTTCACAAGCATAACAAAGTCACGTATCAAAAATATACACTTGAATAAAACATAAAGTGGAAATCGGTAAATGCCACTGAGTTTCACGATTCAGAGTCGCTCGGTCGATGCATCGTACATTTACAGAGCGAATTGAGCGAAACAATAAACCGTAAATTGTCGCAATCACACTTCATTTGGTTTCGGGTCAGTCATACTTATTTGTGTCGTAAACGCGTGAGAAATGCAAAGACAAATTTTTCGCAAATGATTATTGATGTTCATAAGTAATTACATTGGAAATTTTCTTGTTAAAGAATTGAAAATTACATGGAATTAGTTATTCAAATAATTTTATTATGTTTATTTGAATAAGCTTCACAGTTTAATCTGAAGGTAGAGTGCTAAAATATGTCAGAAGGTAAGGTGCCCGTGAAATTATTTTTTGTGACATCCTTTAATGAACATTAATAACCCAGTGGGAAAAACTTTGTCTTGAGATACAACACGATCAATATCGTAACGTCCAAAAATCATAATTGCATGTCATTCCTAATTGGGCTTCATCGAAACCTCGGAGCGTCAGGCATGGAACAATAGTTTACGGGCTTATTCACAGATTTCTTTTATTCTGCTTTATTGATGAAACGTCATCGATTCACGTGCGAAACCTGGAAATGAAAAACGTCGGTTTGTCAGAGTTTGTTCTATTTGTTTGTCGAAAGGGCAGTTTTTCATTGTTCTCAACGATATTATTGCGTTGAAATGTCATAGGATCAGAGGAAAAAGAGTATTGTCGATAGGGGTTCCTCACTTTTGAAGTTTTTGAATGTATAAAAGTAATTTGAATATTTTAAATAACAAAATTTCAATTTTTCAACCTTTCGATGAGAAAAAAAAAAGTTTTATTCATAGCATGACGTTTAGATCAAATAGAGATTACAGTTTCTTGGAACTGAATTGTTTAGAAAGTTTAATGATAATGAAGAATATATATTGTGTTCGTTTGCAAGAGAAAAATAAGTATATAAACCCAGTAAAAAAATACAATGTTCATGTTGGGAAAAACTGTTTGACATGAAAATTACACTCAGAATGACGTTTCTGCTCCGGGAAATAACAATCTCGAAAGTGCTGTTACTCGGTATCAATAATTGCAATTGACAGCCCACTTTATAGTCACGTCAGTTTCTGATCCCAGCGTTCAATAGCTACAATGAAACGCGTGACGTTTATTAATTTTACACTGATGCAGAACGGTATCAATTAATCATCAAAAAAATGCGAAAAATGAATGTTCATTTCATTGAATATGTCTCTCAATTTTATGATTGATTGATTATTGACACAAATTTTACTTTATCAGAAGAGTGATTTTAAATCCCTCTACCCGAAGAAACTATTAAATTTCAAAGAGTTCAGTTCGTTTACCTTGGACTGCCCGGAATAAACAATGGGGCTGGTCGTCTCGACGCTTTCTTTTTTTCCTACACCTTCGGAAACCAGAAACGCGAAATCTTCATGCTTCATGACTCCCCAAAGAGACATATTTTCAGGCCCTGTCGAAGCGAACGCCAAATTGTTCACCGCCTGAGGCAAAACCTGATAAGCCCTTTCGATCGTTTCGTAACTTTTTTTCTTTTTGTAAGGTTTTTTTCTGACATCTTCTTCCACTGATGTTTTGATTCTGTTGGTTTCATCGATTTCCTTTTGCGACAAAGTTCGAGCAGTCACGACGTAGACTTTGTCACTTGCCTCGCTTTTTACCGTGGTTGTTAAATTCTTCCAAAGTTGCTTCGCTTTGTATTGCGACCATGGTTGACCATGAATTATGGTGAAATTTTCCGTACTTTGTGTGGGGTTGGTTGTGGTTGTTTCTTTGTTTACAGCCTTTTTTTGTACATAAAAAAGGGCATACTATTAAGCTAGATCGATACACTGTAATACAGTAGACAATCTATTTTTTGATATTTTTAAAATAGTTTTTGTTTGCGTATAGCAAATATTTACGATGTAAGAAGTATGTTGTGAAAAGGTGTTTCTGAAATACATCCAATTTTGTAAGTTAAATTAGATCAAACATGTGCTACTAATAAAGTCTGACGGAGAGGCACAATGGGTATTTTGACATCCAGCAGGTATCCAAAAAAAAAAAAAAAAAAAAAAAAAATCACACAGGTGAAACGTTTCCTTGGTTCACGTTAGTACACCCCATTTAAAAAAAAAATTTTAATTGATATGTGGTGTCTAAAGGTAATTATTCATTTTTTTCTACTAATTTTTTTTTTATATATATGTTTTTCTTTTTTTTTTCTTATACAATTAAATTTTGATCAACGTGATGTACGTTAATATAAAAACCAAAATTATTTTATTGAAAATTTCTTTTAAACAAAGAACTTCCTATATTCAATTCTCACTTAACACTTTTTCGTCTCTGTAAAAAAGAAAGCCAAGTGGGTTAACCACGGTATTTAAATATATATTTACATAAACATTCACCATTGTTATTCGTTAAAAAAACATCCATTTTCACAAGCACAAAAGAAATTCTTTCAAGATAAGGTGCAAAAACGGTCGTTATTTCGCGTTATTACAATAACGGGCCCGAATTTCATGCAGACCTCGAAAGTGAATAAAATGCGCTGAATGCAAATGAAACGGGTTTTTACTTCCGAGTGAAGTTTAAATTAACATTTCGTTTCAGTCTCGGCTTATTTTGAATGTGAGAATCGGCTTCGAAGTATTGCGTGTCGGGTCGTTATTTTCAATTTCACGGCTGTAAAAGACGGAGAAACTCACCTGGGTCGTGTGCTCGATTACGTCTTCGTAACTGTTTAAACCATACGAATCTTCCTCGCTGTATTCGGAGATTATCAATTTTTCCGTCGTTACTTTTGGACTTGGGGTCGTCAGATACTCGTGAGGAATTTCTTTTGATTTCGATAAATATGGACGTGTTGCGTTGTTTAGAACCGATTTCGGAGTTAAAATGCTAGAATATTCCTGTAAGATAAGAAAAAAAAAAACATAGCAGTAGTTTACGAATTTTGTCATACAATAACTCCGAATATGATATTATTTTGTTCAGAGTTATCCTCAAACTTCTTACCTCTATCGTCCAGTTATCGATGTTTTTTTGTAGCCTGTGCCCATCAATAGAATTATTTCTATCAGTGTCTTTGTCAACTCCATTTGGATAAAACAAAGAATCCGACAGCTGTGTCACTTGCACAGCCCGAGATTCTTGTCCGATGGCGTTATCGAGTACTTTTTCCGCTCCCTCATTCGTGGCACGATTTATGTTGCGAGCGATGCTTTCAGATCCTTTGTTCTTTTCCTGGGCGTAAAATGGTCTTGGGGTGTGTTGGGACGTATAGGGTATTATAATTTGAATCTGTAATTCAGAGTACGAAAAAAACAAATAACGTCTGATTGTCTTGTCTCAAATCATTAAAAAATCACAATACATTCTGACAGCCTTTTATTTTTTTCAGGAAACCTCATTGCAACGAGAGAACTTCAGTCATTATTAAAAATTTCAAAAGAAAATACCTGCTTGTACTTTGCCTTCGGATCATGCACAATCGGTGTTGCCATAACCTCGATGCTGCTCTCCAGAGACTCATTCGCCCTCACCAAGAACCCTTGTTTTTTCTCATCAGTCAAAGTTGCACTTGTCTTCAAACCATAAGAATTCCCCAACTTCAACCCATCATCCACATTCTCCACCTTTCCTGCAGCAAGTCCCACAAGTTTCTCATTAGATCCTTCCTCTTTCGAAAAAGACGATTTTTGCGTGCTTTCCGAACTGTCGTATTCACTGTCCACAATGTAATCGATAAGTCTAACGTTTTCCTTCAAGGGAACAGAAACGTCCTTGTCCCCAAAATTTGAAACATTGGAGGCAACACCAACTTCAATGACTGGGGACTGCTCAAAATGAATTTTCCCATGTTCCTCCTGGGTCCAGTTGTTCGTTCCTCTTCCGGAATCATCGGAATCATCGAAACCGCTAATCGATGACTCACTGCTCACTGTCTTGAAGACGTTCTTCACGTTCGATGATTCTGGTATGGCTTCGTGATGAATGTCGGATGGTCCAGAAGCTGAGATCGGTTCGTTTGCTCCACTGTGATAAACTGGTGTGACGAAATTATGGGCCTGATATATTGGTGGCGGATTTTCCGAATGTCCTGGTGGGAATGGGGGGAAAGAATCGCTGTTGGATGAGGCGTCGTAGTTAGCTAAGTTGGGCAGTGGGTTTGGCAAGTCAAGGGTGACTTCGGAATGGTGGTGAGGTTGTTTATATTCCGGGGGTGGTAAATATCCTGAGAATCGCGCGTCGTTGTTGATAGTGGAATAAGTGGCGTCGTATTGGGGGACGTTAATGGAATTTTGAGGATTTTTTGAGATGGACGTTCCGGCTATTGGAACCCATGGAACTTCGTTACAGGGACTGCAGCTCTTGCTTTCGCGTGAGAAAGGTGATGGACTGGAATATGTCGGGGGGTTCGAGGTTTGGACACCGTTAGCATTCCTGAAAATTAAAATAGAGAATTTTTCCGGATTTTGTTTTATGCTGAAAAAAATTTTTCTTTCATGATTCAATCATGATTGAATTTCGTTCTCGTGAACTCACGATAATCGATTGGTCGCCGTAGATACATATTGCGGCATTTGCTGCTGAGGCTGAGTGAATGAGCTGAATCTCGGCGGTGGATGTCGCGTTTCTTGAGAGTCTAACACGTTAAACCAATCCATGAATCTAGCGAAATATCCTGGCTGATTTTGTAACCTGGAAGGATTCATGTATTTCCTGTGACGTGGTCCTCGTATTTTATCAGGCGACGGTGCAGGTACGAAGTTCATCGAGTTCACGAGGTACGGTAAACGACTCGCACCAGGAAGGGGTGGTGTCAAAAATTCGCTCAACGTGGCCCTCCGATGGTGCCTTTGTTGGAACATCGGGCCATCTCTGATGTTCTTGAACAACGCGTCGGTCACGTGAAATGACAAGAGCAACAGCGATAGCCCCTGCAATACACAAACCATTAAATGATCCATGAACAAACTTTCAAGCAAAATAAAAACTTTAACAACGATCGTGAGGTGGATATGAGTAACAGTCAAAGAACAGGCACGTCGCAGCCAGGGACGCCCTAACTTTATGAGGTTCGAAATTAACGAAGACCAAGATAACCTAATAGATTAAGATTTGGCTATCATAAACGTTATTTTATAAAGATGATAATATTTTTTTATAATCTGTTGATTCATATGATATTATATGATTTTTTATAGAGATGAGGCTGAAACTTGAGTTACCGCCCCAGAACTATTTTGGGCTCCAGCTAGGATACAACTTAAAATAAAGAAGGATGCCCAAAAGGGCAAACCCAAGATAATAAGCGATATAATTCAGGATTCAGAGATTGTAGAGAATATTAATGACAGGGAGTTTGATTCAGAATTTGATAGGAATTTGGATAGCATCATTGCGACGGGAGAATCTCTTGCGAAAAGAGTCAAGCTAGAACACTCGTTCATAACGGATTTGGAAATAGAAGAAATTGCGGATTTTTTCCATGACTTTCAAGGCCCTCATCTCCTATTTCTAGCGAGAACACATTGCCAGACATACTTGTATCGATACATCGTTTGTACAATAACAATGTTGATATGTAACTTTGAAATTTGATATAATAAGAACGTTGATCGTTACCGAAAATAAACCTTTATTGATTGTTTTCTGGAAAATTCCAAAAAATACTAAAAATCTAATGCTTGCTAAATTGTATATCTAAAAAGAACTATGAAAAACTAAATAAATTTTATTTTTACGTAAAAATATTAATATATTCAAAATACAAGAAATCGGTAACATACTAGAAATATATCTGAGTATTATTTTCTTGAATAACTATGAAATTACTAAATATTCCAAAAATACTGAATCGCAAGGGAACAAATTATAGAAATCGATATAAATATATAGAAAAATACCAGGAAATCCTCCAAATTGTGAAAATACTGAAAAAAAAAAGATTTATTCTGTAAGTAATGGAAATCTATGAACCACCAAGTTACTTTAAGGGGTTATATACGTTTTGCTCCCGGGAAATATAGGATTTTTATTGATTTTTTCTAATTATGTTACCACAGTTTGTTTCAAATACGCTAATGTATTTCAAAAAGGACATCTTTTAGTACGAATTTTCGAAAAATTGAAAGTGGAAATTCGGAAAATTGTAGAAGTCACACTCCTTGCCGCAAAACGCCTTTGATTTTTAACGCCTTCGCGGTAAGCACGGTATTTCGCAAACCAGTATCGATAATTTTGAAATTTTTAGGGATTGTTTGTACACATACGTAATAGCTAGTTCGGGAAGAAAGAATTATTTTCAGACAAATTCTTCTATTTTTTGGTCTGGAAAACCTAATTTTTCTAGCACCAAAAATAGCCTTTTTTGAAAAAAAAAACATCACTGTAGCTGTAAAAAAATTTTTTATTGTATACTCTGTCTTTTGCGAACAAGTTCACAACTGTACAATAACGTCAGTTTTTTTTATTTGAGCCGTTTCCAATATTTCATGCTCACGGCAAGCCATTGCAAGTATGTAATAGGCGTTAAGTGGTAAAAAGTGTACCTTCCCTAATTTTCTGAATTTTTACTCGAAAATTCATCCCAATACACACTAAGAGATGTATTTTCTGAAAATTTCTATCGTAGAGGAGTGTAACTATGGTAATATAATTTGTCAAAACAAATAAAAACCGTTCATTACCCGGGAACAAAACGTATATTACCCTTAAGAATAATGGTTCCTGAAAAGTTCTGCAAAATACAGAAAAATTTTTTTCTTCTTCAAAGCATTATATTTTCAAAACCTCCATGACCATCTCTGAAAATGGAGGAAATGATTATTAAAAAACTAACATGTACATACTTCAAAATTACACCAATTGTATGAAATACGAAAAATTATAAAATTACAGGTTTTCCATGAAATTCCTGAACAAGAGAAGCCAAGCAAAAATATGAAATGCCTCAGATGTATGCAAATAAAATTTATAAATTTTTTTTCAGAAAATTCCTAAACATACGGAAGGATCCTTCGAATAGTATAAATACCAAAATAACGAGATATATTTTGTTTTCATACAGTAAGTGATATATTTTTGGAAGTAAAAGCTTGAGTTTATAAATTAATTTCTAAAATGTTATGATGCTCTCAATCAATATTAGTTGATTCATAGACATAAATTTATATCGACCCTTAGGACATTTGAGTTTGCCCTTCTATATAAAATTTCGTTGTGCCGCCCCTGTTAGGAAACCATCTAAAACGTTGCGCAACATTTCAAAATGTCTTCTCTATCTTAGCGTATTTTTCACATTTCACAATCGAGGAAATAGTCTTATTTTTTTGATCATTTGTGAAACGATTATTATTTCGAGATAGTTTTATTTTTTATCCTTTGCAAAACGATTATTGTTTCGAAATAGTCTCATCATTTGTTCAACGATTATTGTTTCGAGATAGTCTTATTTTTTTGATCATTTGCAAAACGATTATTTTTTCGAAGTAATCTTATCAATTGTACAACGATTATTGTCTCGAAATAGCCTAAATTTTTTTGATCATTTGGAGTTTTGGAAAGCACTCTAGTGATTTTGAACCTTATAAAAACCTCATAAAAACCTTATGAAAATTCGATTTCTTATAAGGCGACCTTATAAAAACCTTATAAGAAACATAAATTTCTTATAAGAATGTATGTAATAAAATTTTATAAAAAAAAAAAACCTTATAAAATTTTTTCGACCAATTATTTATAAAAAATTTAAGTTTCTTATAAGGTTTTTATAAGGTCGCCTTATAAGAAATTGAATTCTTATAAAAAATTCCTTTTTTTAAAAGGTTTTTTTAAGGTTCAAAATCACTAGGGCCATTATTGTTCAAAGTATAATGACTGTGCAACTTTTGCCACTCATCACAATGGTTTAGGATAACTATGCATCATGATATATAAGGACCGAGTTATCGTTGCCTCGGCAGATTGTATTTTTTTCGCTTTCGCACGTCGCAGTAAATCTCGTTGTCTCAGTGTGTACGCGGTTTCGGTATACGTTGTCGTGGTAAAACTTGGTTTTGGTGACCTTTATACGCGTCGACCAACAGGCCATTGATTTTAGTGACAATAAAAATCATATTTGAACTGTGTGTGTCGTGTTGTTGTTCCGAATTCCCAACACCCCTAAATGAAAGCCTTACAAATCATCATTATCTTTTCTTCACTAACAATAAGGGATGACTCGCTTTGAGAAAAACCCAGCTGTAAATAACCAAATGATCCGTCATTTATCCGGTCATTTGACTGATCATATGGATAAATGGGCATTCTGCTCAAATGACTAGACTAAATGGGTCGACAAATGGATTTCCAAATGATCGGCCAAACGCCTGACCAAATCGAACAGCCAAATAAAATGGACAATCAGTTAGACAAATGACTTGGTCACATGGCTGCGTGTAAAAAAACCTTTTTTTTATGCTAAATCGACAGAGGAGCAAAAATCATGACGCAATTTTTTTTGCTGAAAAACTTTGAAATTTTTCAAAACGTTCCCAAATGAAAAAACGGTTGTACACTTTAAATGGATGTTCCATTTGGTCAGACGTTTGTTCGATCATTTGGAAATCCATTTGTCAACCCATTTGTTCTAGTCATTTGGGTAGAATGCCCATTTATCCATATGATCAGTCAAATGACCGGATAAATGACGGATCATTTGATTATTTTCAGCTGGGAAGGCATCTCATCATGGTATGTAGAATGTTTTCGCTTCGTTGCGAGCACCAGTTTCCCTTTTGCCGCACGTGCAGCTCTGTTCGCTCGATGGGCGAAGCAAAGGTCTATCCCCTTCGCTCGCAAAGGCCAGACAAAGTGGCAGGATTCAGCGACCCACGTCCTACAAACCACAGCCAGCTACGTCAATGGTAGTAAAAGTCGAGGAAGACCTTACGGTAATCTCTACCTCGGCGGAGATGCAGTGCCAAGATATAGCACACAGCGTGAATCTAGATTACAGAAGATTTAACTGCAATTTTGAACGGCGCCAGTTCAAACGAGCATGGAAAGGTCGAATCATGCGACGCATAAATTTCGCTCACATTGTACGCTGAATGGAAATTGCGGTGATAAATTGATTATCGTGGTGGTGGTTTAAAAAGGGTATTGTCGTGTACTAGGTGGTATCTCGTCACGAAGAACATCCTCGTGGGAGAAATTCTAGACCTATTAATGTTTTTGCTTTAATTTGAGTGTAGCCTCTAAAACCAAAACTTTGGAATTCATACTGTTTTTTTTTTTTTAAAGTATTACATACTTGAAATCTTTGAAGATATGTTTTTCTCGATAATCTGTAAAAATAGAATAGAATAGAAAATCCTTCAAGTTGTATAAATACCAAAAGAACAATAAAAAGTTCTAAAAGTATCATGAAAGAAACTTAAACTTCTAAACTAGTGAACATGAAAAATGTGCGACTTTGGGCTAACAAAATGGTATAAAATTTGAACCGAAAAATCTAAAAATAGAAAAAAGGGAAATCTTCTCGCAAATTTTTTCTGCTTACCCCTGTGTCTTTCATAAAAACATGTCTCTATTTATCTAAAACATCTGCCATTTGTAACGTTGCAAATCGACAAAAAAAAATCACAGGCAAGTATTTGCAATGTACAAAAAAATAAAAAAATTGAAACTAAATCACATCAACAGCACCAAAAAAAAATAAATGCCATAAATCAAAAAAACTCCTTGAAAACCTGCGCCACTAGCAGAAGGCCAGTGAACTCCAGGTAAGGATCAGCTTGAGGACCACGCAGGATTCAACACAAATCACCAAAAAAAAAAACCCGAAATAATATAACTCATCCCTTTATTAATCTTCGCAGTCGTTACCAAAATGTCCAATCAAAATAAATCCCCAAAACAAATACTCAAATCATCGGAATAACATTGCATTATTATTACATCATAATAACCGGGAATATTCATCAGTCACAAAAATGGCTCTAAACAAAGATAACAATAAAAAATCAGTACAACAAAAATCAAATCGGTCCGATTTGAAAAATTCTATCAAATACAAATCGGAACAATAACAAAAAAAATCACACTACTATCCCAAACTTATAATAATAACAAACAAAAAAATCACGCTACTAATCCAAACTCATAATATCAACTTTTAAGCGGAACCAATACTCAAAAGCATACCAATCTTCCCCTCAAGCGAAGTGCTCCATACAATAAAAATAAAAAACCAAAATCACAATCAACTAAACTTCAAGAATCACGTCGAGCCCGACAACGTCCTCGCGACCCGACAGTTCACAATCATGACTAATTTAGATCCAAATCCCTGTTTCAATAAAGATGAAAAAAGATAAATCTTTTCAAGTTTTGAACAGATAGTAATATCGTCCCAATCGTTTGAACCTGCTTGTAATAAAGAAATCAAGATCCGAAATTCTTTTTTTCAGTTTTTGTTTATTTCTCCTCCCTTACTTAATTCCCAGGTATGTTTAAAATGATTATAAATGATCAACACTGCCCTTAACTACACTGCTAAGAAGTGTAGACACCCATATTATGGTTTCACAGATAAGACAGTTTTTTCCGGCACGAACCCTGTAGAAGTTTCACATTCAAGACATTCTCTGTGTTTGACGCCACTGAAAATTAGTTGAAATGAAGGTCAGAGCAATTAATACCAATGAAACGCGAAAGAGATGGAAAAAGTCGAATCACATGGAACCTCTTTTCTTTCTCTTCTCTTCGTCACTTTCTCATGGCTGGGATGCGTTGACTTCCGGTTCGCGAGAGACAACACGGTCACGTACACACGCTAGCGCCATTGTCGTGTGACCTTTGAGAAGCTCACGTTGGGATCTTACACGGTTACTTTAACACTGATTCGCGGCCAAGTGCGCTCACTCAGCTGTGAGGGATACGTTTTCGCGAAATTGATGCGGAAAACGTGTTGTTTTACCTCAGGCCGAATCAACAGGCTAATCTGATTAAAAATGCGAAGCTCCAGAAACTTTTACAATGTTATCTAGATGTAACAAATCAATGTAGAAAAATTTTGTATTTTAAAAAAAGAGTGGAATTTACACTGTTTGCGATGGCAATGATCCATCAGTAGCAATTCAGTAACATATCACTGACGATACATTGAAAAATCAGAAACCCAGCTGAAAAGGATTAAATTTATTTTCTAAATTTTTTGGTACATTAACTTGTTCGTGGGTAATCTATTTAAGTTTCTGTATGAAATGATGAGATGGATCCACCATTTGGATAATCAATTAGTTTACCTATTGGGTCGAGCAAATGGTTTACCATTTGGATTGATCAACTGATATACCTAATGGAATAACAAAATGGTTTCCAAAGGGATTAATGAACTGATCTACCTAATGGATCGACAAAATGGTTTACCGAATGAATTGATCAACTGATTTACCTTATGGATCGACAAAATGATTTACCAAATGGATGGATCAACTGATTTACCTAATGAATCGACCAACTGGTCTACCGAATGGATGAATCAACTGATTTAACTAATGTACCGACAAAACGGGTTCCAAATGGATGAACCAACTGATTTACCTAATGGACCGACAAAATGGTTTCCAAATGGATTGGTGAACGAGTTTATCTAATGGATCAACCAAATGGTTTACTGAATGGATTGATCAACTGATTTACCTAATGGACAGTCTCAATGATTTACCGAATCGATTGATCAATTGATTTACCTGATGAATAGACAAAATGGTTTACCATATGGATTGATCAACTGATTCATCTAATGGATCGATAAAATGGTTTCCAAACGGATTATTAAACTAATTCATCTTATGAATCGATCAAATGTTTTACCGAATGGATTAATCAACTGATTTACTTAATGGACAGACTAAATGATTTACCGAATTGATTGATGAACTGATTTATCTAATGTATCGACAAACAGGTTTACTATATGGATTGATGAACTGATTTATCTAATGGACCGACAAAGTGGTTTCCAAATGGATGAATCAACTGATTTACCTAATGGACCGACAAAATGGTTTCCAAATGGATTGATGAACGAGTTTATCTAATGGATCGACCAAGTGGTTTACTGAATGGATTGATCAACTGATTTATCTATTGGATCAAGCAAGACTCTATTGTGATGTTTTTTCTACTATACATAATGAATTGTTATTTTTTGACATTGAGTCTTGCTTGATTGATCCATTACGTAAATCGTTTGCTCGATCCATTTGGTAAATCAGTTGACTCATCCATTTGGTACACCATTGAGGTTACATAATAAATAAACTGATTGATTATTCAAATGGTGGATTAACCTAGTCGTTCCATTTAGAAAATTACATAGATTACTCACGATTTACTTAATCAACCGAATCATTCAATGAAATCACTTCATTCTTCCCAGCTGGACACCTAACCCGAAATTCTCATCAGTAATCTGCAAAACCTTCACCAACACCCTAGAAAAAATCTTCACTCAAACAAGTCGTAAATGAAAACCTCGTTAACGACAAACACGCAGTCATTTGATCTTCAATTTTCAAATTGACATCACGTCTCACTTCTGACCGCAAAAACTCCTGCGACCGCATAGAAATCGCAGTACAAGCGCAAATGACAGAAAGTAAAATTGCGCCGCACGCTGCTGAGAAAGGATGCTCAGCCTAATTACCATATTCAATGCACAATCAATTAGGATTATTTACAGCCCAGCGAGAAAATATCTCCAGAATATTTAACCATATGTCAACTATTTCATGAACGGTTTTATTTTATTCGCTTTTCACTCGGGTATTCCTAATTTATGCACATGTTCCGATTTTCTTTTCAAACGAGAAGACGGCGAGACTTGAGTAAAAGTGAAGAGAATCAAGAGAAGAAGAGGGTGAATATTGCAAGCCAGGGAGCCGGCGAATGGAGGACACGACTATGGGAAATATGCGTTCTACATTAGATTGCTAATAAAACTGAGGAACGCTTACTTTCCAAAAGGTGAGAAACTTCCTTGACTTAATTACAATATCTCGGGTGATCATTGTTCTATTATGATGAATAATGAAGTCATCTCTCGACATTAGAAAAGTGGTACACGCATGAAACAGGGTACTCAAGAGCGGTGGAGCGCCATTTTTTCGGGTGGATAGTGATTGAGAGTTGAGACTCAAGGAACAAGGAGAATAAGTTCTGTCTCGATTCGTAATATAAATAATATTTTTTTTTTATCATTTATCAATAAAAGTTGAAAAGCTATAATAATTTGTATCAATTTGAATGAAAAGTTGAATAATATAAATTGTATTGTGTTTGACACTTCGAAACTTTTAAGAAATTGGAAGACCCTGGAAATTCGAGATATAATCTTTAAAATTCAGGCGATTCGTAGAATTTTAGGAAATGACTATTTCTCCTGAATATATGCATACTAATGTTTTCAGAATTTGAAATTATTATCTGTATAGTTGAAAAATGCTATTATATTACAGAGAATCATGATGATTCAAACAAATCTCTGAAAAATTCGAAAATATGTAAAAGTTGATAGTATGCATGACATTTAGAAAATTTTAAAAAAATAGAAGAATCGTTCGAAATTTTTAAATTGTTCATATTCTATCAAATTCAGAATGTGAGTGAAATTTCACAAAATCCTCTTTTTATAAGCAAATAATTTATTATACTTTTTGTATAAAATGCAAAATAATAGGTTTTTCAAGAATTCAACTTCGAATACTTATGTAACATGACGAAAATCCCAAATAATTTAAACATTTTTCTTCTATTAGGAGGGTTTTTAGCAGTTCATATTGCTCAACTTAATGAATTTCGAGAAATCAAAAATGTGAAGAATTCTAAATATCCTCGATAGTGACAAGCCGCATCACAATAAAAATCCAAGAATTTAAAGCATTTTTAAAAATATTCATAGATTTTGTAAATTATATTCGTTATCATATTTTTTCCTTATAAACATAAGTATATTTTCTCACTTTTTATGAAAAAAAAAATCTGAAAAATCTAATAAGTACCTATCCGAAATCACAAAAAATCTTCATGAGTTCAACAAATTTTGCTCCATTTTTTTTTATTTCAAAAATTTTCAAAAATTGTTAAAACACTGAATTTCTTGATTATTTTAGATAAGTCCTATAAAATTAGTAAAATTTTTAGGATTTCAGAAAGTTTACATAAACTTTGTATTGTAAAAAATGCGTTGTGTTTTTTTAATCCTAATAGAAATCTATAAAACTCTGAAAATATCGAAAGTTACGAAAAATAATAACAAAAGTAACAAATTTTCATCAAAGTTGGACATTTTAAAGTTGTTTGTGTCATATGTTTCGAATATTATCTAAAATTTCGAAATCTTATAATCTTAAAGAATGATTGAAAATTCTTAAGATTGTACCTTATTCGAAAATTCGTAAAATCTCAAAAAAAGTGTTTTAATTTTGTGTTTCGTTTTTTTCATTATGTTTATTTGAATCCCGCTACATTTTTTTAATTTTTTAGTTTTAAAAATTAAGGAATTGCAAAAAATGTTAATAATTTAGAAAATTTTTTTGCATTTGAAAAAACTGAATAATGTTAAAGAATTTCGAAGATTTTAAAAAGACAACAAAAATGACGAATTTCACACCTTTTTAATAATTCTGTAAAATTGGAGACAAATATCTGAAGAATCATAATAATGTTTATTATGTTATACATTGAGATCATCACCATAAATTTTTCCAAAAATGCATTATAATGTTTTTTTATTCATCTTCAATGGAATTTGAAAAATCTTAAAAGGTAATTGAAAATTCCGAAAAATTCGTATGAAAGGGACAATTTTTGAAAAGAATTTGTCGCATTTTCCATAGCTAGTAATGTGTTTGATATTCCAAATCTTTGACAAATTGAGAAAGTAATTAAATATTTCAATCTATATCAATGAATTTTAAAAATTTGGTAATGCATATGTGTAGGATTTCGGAAAATGTTCATAAAGGTATAGTTTGTAACAAATTTTGGAAATTCCCTCTAATTACAGATTCTATGTAATATCTTCAATACTATTTCAAATAAAAAAGTTTCATCGTACAGAGATGGTAGATAGTTTTTAAAATTGTCAGCAAAATATAGAAATCCATTAAATGTTTTTAAATTTCGCGAGTTATGAGAAGTTTTGACTATTTGGTAGTAATGAAATTAATTAAATATTAAAATTTTGCATCTGTATTTTCGGCAAAATATCCATCGAAATCAGTACAAGAGTTACAAAAAACTTGGATGAATTACAAAAATATACATCAAAACACAGCTATGTATAGAAGGCAAATTTAAAATAAATTAATAACCATACAATTAGAATTTTTATCAACCAAAGTATAAAAAAATCCACAAAAATTACAAAAGTAAAAATAAATTTCACAAACATAGAGAAGCTGCCAAAATTACGTTAAAAAACAGTAAACAAGAGATTGAAAACTACAGTATTTTTGAGTAAGTTGCAAAAAACTAAATAACATTCAACAGAATTCTTCTTTGTTTGAAATTTCAATCGGATCATTTACAGAAAAGAAAATTTAGAGACACCTAACAATTGTAAATAATAATTAATCCTTAAGAAAACTATTGTGCATTTCCAAAATAAAAAAAAAAAAAAAAAAAACGTGTACGTCTTCAAAATTCTCAAAAAAAATGTTTAAACAATGATTATATTCCATGTAATCATACAAACTTTCACGAATCTTTGTATTTTTACGTAACTTCCTTTATTTTAGTTGTTAAGATTTTCTGTAACACCAGTAATTTTTATAATTGCTAATAATGTCCGTACCTCTCATAAAAAATAGTAATGTAATCATAAAACACAATAAAATAGGATGTGGGAGACAAATGAAGAAGGATGTCGAAAAATTGTTCGAAGATTTTATGGGATAACGAAAGTGGTGTTTAAAAGCATTTCGATTATCTTGTCTTGAGATTTATGGGATACTTAAAGATGTTCCGTTTTCCTTTTTGCAACTGATGTTCTACACTTAAATATTTAATTTTCAAAACTTGAGATACATGCATTTTTTCCTGAATATGATCAAACATTTTGGATTCTCTTGAAATTTCTCGCATTTATGAGAAAATTTTGGTCAAGTTCTTTCTAAAGTAATTCATTAATTTCAGTTTTTTTTTCACCTTGAATTTCACTTGTAGGAAAAAAAGAAAATATATGGACTTTTATAAGTTTTGGGTCGTTTTTTTGAAGATTTTCATTAGTATGTGGGAAAAGATGAAAAAAATTCGGAAATTTTGAAAAAATAATTAACTTATCGAATGGATATTTCTGATTAACTTCGTTATGATAAGTAACTTCCAAAATTATTTCAAATATATAAAAATTTCCTAATCCTTGAATAAACATCTTCAAAATCAACGAAAGAATGGAATCATCCACCAAAATGCAGATGTCATAAGAAAATCAAACATTTTAGAATATTAGAAAATTTTTGCAGAACAAGCTGAATGTGATTCAAAATAAAAGTTTTTCCTAGCTACGTAACAGACCACAAAGAAAATTTATCGAATTTGTTTAAATATGCGAGTTACTAAAATTACAATAAATGCACTTACGAGCCGCGCGTCCATCGTCTTCCCTAAATTACGACACCTCCACTTCCGGTCTCTGTACCATCCCAGTTGCACAATAAACAAGGTAAAACATAAAAAAATGTTAAAAAATCAGCGACAGTTCGCAAGGATCGACTGTACTGAACCCGCACTCGCGATACCCGAGTATGGCAGTAGCACGTGGATCTGAAGACACTTGAAGACGCTTTACTACCCATACGACCGAACCTTGACTATCGTCCTCGAAGAGGAGGAGAAAGAGTGTGTCAGAAAGAAAAGCAACGCAGGGATGAGAAGAAAGGCGCACACCTGACCCTACTTAGGAGAGAGTCGATTGACGTGCTCTATACCGGGATGTTTTATGTATCGATACGAACCCGTGCCATCTTCCCCTGGTTTCGAATGCAACGAGAGCAGTTTCAGTTTCTACGCTCAGTCACTTCAAAGGTTGCACCTCATAACCTTTGATCTTGTATGAACGAGAGTGATGGACGAGAATTTCGAATTTGGGCCCTAGAGTTTTAAAGAATTGTTGTTTTTAAAGTTACATTACAGTAATCGTAGGAAAATCAGCATTAAGGTAGAAACACTATAACTTATTAAAGGAATGTTAGACATACTTCATAAGAATCTCAGTATTTTTGTTGAATTTTCAGTTTCCCATAGGTTAACCTAATGCAAGTAAAGAAATTAAGTCATTATATGTATTCATATGTGAGAAAAAATCCATCGGAAGTCGGGTTCCGAACCCAGGACCTCTCTCGATCACGCGTCCAGTGCTCTACCAACTGAGCTACTTCTGGAAGTAATCGTTTTGACATTGAATTCAAGTCAAGTCTTAAGTGGGAATAAATGAGTTGTTTTAACCCAGTGGGATATAAGGACATATTTGAAAAATTCCGATCTAAAATAAGGTTAGCTTATAAAAACCTTGAAAATAATCTCATTTTTTATGTACAGATTTCACTGTTATATTCCAGAATTTTCAATCGTATTCATTATACTCAATAGATATTTTCTTGTCGCTATTTTTGAACATTTACAACGAATCACGAAATATTCCAGTCACCATCGATGGGAAGAAAAATCTGAACGAACATTTGTTATTAAGACATCATTACTGTCAAGTAGAACATAAGTATTTCGGGCGCGAGAAACTAAAGTTATCGTTGTGATTCGGACATTTTGTGATTTGTGAACTTTTATATTATGGTAATCCGAGAACTATTGTTTTGTGCATCAAACATTAGGCGATAAATAAAAGTTTCGTGAAACTTGCAAGATACTTTGTTTCCAATAAAATTGGTGGTGCCGTTATTATTTCTCAATCTTCCTCACGAACACATCATCATCCAGGGCCGGATTAAAGGAATCATGCGCCCTAGGCCAATGATATTTCTGCCCCCCCCCCACCCCCTTTAACGCTTCTACAAACGTCTAAATATTCCATTTATGCAGGTTTATGAAAATCAAGAAAATCCAGAAATTCATAACAAATAAGTTTTTCAGCTATTTTTTTATTCGAATATGTAACAACATATGGATCGATGCCCGACAAATCTTAGACGATGGATAGAATTTTTTCATGATTTAAATTAAATTGCACGAACTTTACTCTTAGCGAATTCTTTAATCAACTTTTCACAATCAAGTTTGACGCATAAAGAAGATTCGATCGCGAGTAGAGGTAATGCTGACGTTCGATGATTTGACGTCGTTAAATGAAGGTAATTTTTGATTCTTCGTAAACATGAAAATGATCTTTCTGCAACACAGTTTGTCACTGTATAATCTTTAGAATTTTAAAGGTTTTCCGATTTTGAAAAAATTTCATAATTTTAAACGTAATGCAAACTATAAAATTTTTGGAATTTAATGAAAATTACCCAACTTATCGAGATTTTTCTTAGTTTTTGATTACTTTTTAAGAACATACTGCTCAATTGTAATGCGAATGAAAAAATTTAAAAAATATTTTCATGTTTTCCGAATTCGTCGGAAACATACAATTATGAACATAATTTATAAATGATGGATGTTTCCTGAAATTACGTAAATATTTCGATTTTTTTAGGTTACGTAATTGACAATTTTTCGAATTTTGATGTGTTACGATTTATTTATCAAAATTTTTAAAGTTTTGAATAACATCAAAGCTACTACTTAATAGTTTCAAAATCTTATAAAATTTGTCAAACTCGTAAAGTTTTTTTTATGATTTTTGAATACTTACCAAGTATTCCAAATTTTCGTTGGAAATGTGAAAAATATTACAATGAATATTTTCGAGAAATATAATAAGAAACACAAATTTACAAAATAATATACATTTTCTCAAATTGTACATAATTTCAGATTTTCTTCGATTTATTTTGACATTTTATGTCATTCCCAATACATTCTGATTTTTCAAAATTTTCAAAATTTCCAACGTAGTACTAACTACTCAAATTTTTATTTATTTATTTATTATAACCAATTTTTAAATCAGCGTCGTCCATAGAAAATTTTTTAAAAATTTATGAAAATTCGTTCAGCTCACAAAGATTCCTTCCGATTTTGTATTAGACTACTTTTCAAGTAATCCAAATTTACGTAAAAATTCGAAAAAAAAAATATTGTGAATATTTAGAAAAAAAAACACTCAAAAATTATTTCATATTTTCTGAAATTGCACTAATTTTACGAATTTTCGTAAGTTATTCACAATTAAAAAGTTTCCGATTTTTTGAAATTTAAAATTATCAAAAAACTATTAGGAAATTTTCAATAATTAAAAAAAGTTGTCCAACTCAATAGGAATGTTGGTGATTTTTTACTGTTTTTCAAGTTTTACAGTTTTTATTTGAAAATTTGAAAACATTATCATGCTTATTTCGACAAAATACAATCATAACACCCCTCCCCTCAAAAAATGGAGTCATATACAACCCACCCGAAAAAATCGCGTTCTGCTGCCCCTGTATCTTACTTCTTTTCTATTTTCATCAAATTGAGTTCTTCATGTTTTTTTTCATACTAATACAATACTTCTATTCTCTTTCCAATTCTGAATCGATTCCCGACACTTTCTTTAATATACGTTCGTGCACGCGCAAAAGATTTTTTATTCGTTTGTTTTTTTTCTTTTTCATTTTTTTTTTTCGATCCCAAAAATTTTCATTCTCCATTTTTCACTATATGTGCTGTTAAATTCTGAAAGTTTCTCTCCCACCGAAAGGCGCCCCCAAAAATTTGCCGCCCTAGGCTTCGGCCTTTCCGGCCTATTGGTAAATCCGGCCCTGTCACCATTCCTTGTAAGTAGTTGCAATTCACCGATTAGAAATCAAAATTTTCTTGATAAACAAGGAGAGAAAAAACGATATTTGAAACGACGATACTGCGATGCCGCTCAAAGTGAGAAGGCTGAAAAAACAACATCGTGGTTTCAAGCCACGGTTCTTCATAGATCGCCGCATGAAACGAAAACTCTCGTGGCGTCAAACGACGATCCAGCATCGCAACTGCGAAACGCAGTACAAACCTTGTTTCAAACATCGCATCTGAGCATCATCCGAACAATGCAGATTCGGAGTATTTTGTTCGCGGTCTTTCCATTTTTGGAGTTTCGTGATTCGGACATATGACAAGTTCAGTATTTTGAAGATTCGGAGGAATAAGAGTGTCTTCTTTCCCTCTTCATCAGTGAAATCGAGGTACGCTATAATAAAATATCAAATGCGAAAAGCGATGTAGAAATTGATGGCGGCACTTGAGTGAAACACTTCAAACATCAGTTTTCTCGCTCCCGCATGTTTTTGTATGCCGATTTTAGGCTCCAAATAATTCACTCGACGAGGTACGTGCTTTTAGATATCCCTATGATTGCAGAAGCCGAGAAACAAAGCCGTAGAATACAAATCACCAGAAAGCGATAGAAAGTTTACGTCAACGTTACATCGGCAAGGCTCGCACGTGCGAACGTATGCTCGGTGCCGAATCGAAATGAGAAAAGCAGATTCACCAGTTGTCTTGTAAAGATAAAAAAACCAGAGAAATCGAATTCACTTATCCAAACTTCCACTTATCGAAATACACTTGAACGTCTATTTTAAGAGAAAGCAAAACTAAATGAAGGTAAAATTATTTCTAAAGCTAGGTTCGAATTATTCAACAGAATTCAGAAACTACAAAACTGACTTTTTCCAGGACTGAATAAGTGTCATTAGCGATATTGACTTCAATGCTAATCCAGCTAGCAAAGCCACTACCCGATGTCTCTATTGTTTATTATTCCAGCGCAATAAAGTACACGCGCATTGTTTCATGTTCATATACTCTCTTCCACATTATCTTCATTACAACCAAGAAAATCAATATCCGTTCCATAAAGTCATGAGAACAATATCTTCTTCTAACGAGCTCTGGCACTTCTCATAAAGCCATAAACACGATAAAGTTTTAGATAAAAGCTCGTTCGCACACCCACGAATTTCAAGTCAAACTTGAGAATCCACAGAATAATCTGTGAAATGAAAATCATTTGTTTTTCTGTTAAAACTATGGCCATAGAATGTGCGGTTTTTATATTGTGCATGAATTTCGTTGGTTTTTCAAAAATTTCGGCTTACGCATTGTGCGATGCAAGTTCCTGTGACGAACTTGGAGAAAATGCTCGTTTTGGTGATACCGAGGATGACTCTCTATATTGCAAATGCGTGCGAACAAATGACGGAAAATTGACCGCGATAGAGTTGAAGTGTCCGACCATAACGATATTCAATGATAAGACGAAAAAATGTGGATTGGGAAAAACGACTTCTGCTGCAAGTACAACTGAATCTAATGATGTGACCACTGATGATGCGGGGACTACTGATTCAGACATTGTAACAACAACAAAATAAAAGTGTTTGCAATGAAATTTATTTGCAATAATAATATATGAGATTATTCCTGCTATAATAAAATAGTTATATTTTTTTTAGAATGTTGAGTTACCTAGTGAACCAGTTGTTATTATTTTTTTTACAAATTTATTATAAACTTTCGATTCTACCCTATTCTCTTATGCATCATTTTCAACGTTTTCCCTTTCAATTTTGGAAAAGCTACGTTTCCTTCTTCATCGAAAACATCGTCGTACAATCTTTCGAATGCTAATTCGAATCCTACAATAGTTGCCAATTTTTGTGATGCCACAGCAGAGAAAAACGTCGATGTGGCGATTATGGAATATTTTTTTCCAATGTCATTCCTGTGAGAATGAAAATTGGATTTTAGAAAATTTTTATTTAGGGAGTGACTGTGTTTGAAAAATAGGTACGAGAAAAGTATTTTGGAAGGTAATAATTTTAATGAACATGAATATTTAATAATAGAAAAAGGTCGTGTAAGGAAATTTTCAATTCAAAAAGACACGTACAATAATTTTATTTTCGTTTGTCAGGGGCGTCGCAACGAAATTTTACATGGAGGTGCGAACTTAAATTCTAATAAGCTTGATATATATTTATTTCAATGTGTCAGTCAGTATTATTTCCAACATCATACTATCCCAGAAATTGATTGCCAAGATTCAACTTTTACTTATTGATTATACATCTTTATCTGAAATTATATTATCTCATTTTTAAATTGTCTTTATACTTATTTTTGTAGTAATTTTATTGTACTTAAAAGAATTTTTGACAATCATTAAGAATAAATGTTTCAGAGATTCATAGAATTATTATAGATTTTTGAGAAAATCATCTGCATACGTTGAAGATATTTTATACTCTGGCTTCTATTTTGAACGTATTTATTTATTTTCTTGTATTTTTAGACTTTTTCGTATTTATAATATTTTAAAGGATATTTTAGTTTTTGAACATTATTCTTTAGAATTATTTTAGATTGTTATATACAAGTTTTGGGAATGCGATGATCTAGAATAATTATTAAAGATTATTGATTTCCTTTCAAGATTAGAGATTATTATTATTTCTTAATAATAATTATGATGCTTTAGGAAACATTTGCTACAAATGTAATTGATATTTCATGAATTTCAAGTAATTTTAGCATCAATGGTATTGAAAAAAAGAACCAAAAAATACTTATTTAATTTTTTTTAAATGTAGGATCAAAAAAAGTCGTGCCAAGATAGTTAAACATTGAGAGTGAAAAACATGTGGAACGACACATATTCGGAAAAAATTTCTAATCAAGTGAAAAAAATTTGTTTAGACAAGACAAAATAAATTATTTAGACTATTATGAAATTGCGACAAATTCAGTTATTTTTTCGATATGAAAAAAGTTTTTAACAATACTTGCCTATTAATGTTTACTTCAATTCCATTATACAGTTGACGTATAACAAAAACACTTTTCTAAATGCAGAATATCATATCTTTAGATTGAGGATTTAAGAAATATTAACAAACTTAAGAAAAATATAATATAAAAAGTAATTATAAATAGATGGGTTTTAAGTTTTGATTTTTCGTATTTTTTATAATTCTCATATCTTTGTAAATAAAATTGATCGGAATTCCGTGGGTCATTTATAGGTACCAAATATTTTTTGAAAATTTTAATATACACGTAAATTATTTGAATTTGATGCTATAGGATCTAAAATTTCAGAGATTATTATTACTTAAATGAATTTTTTACAAAACAAGTTCTCTTTAAATGAGAAGAATTCCACAGATTTCCGAAATCTCGATTGCATTTTTTTTTCCTCATCATTAATGAATTGCATTGATTTTTATAACATTTTTATGGACTTCTGTGTATATTTTCAGTATTAGATGCTCTTAAATCAAAAATTTTCTTTGTTTCCATTATTAGCATAAAATTTCGATTTTATTTTCATGGAAATAGAGTATCTGAGAGATCTGGATAAAATTTTTATTTTTTGAACTATTTTCAGCATTTCTAGCATGTGGTAGAATTTTCTTTTATTCTTTAAGACTTCTATTATTTTTCTAGATTGTTATGTAAATTCAGAATATTTTTTTTTACACTTTGAAAGGTTTGCTAACTTTGTATATTTCAAATAAATTACTAAAACACAGATTTTTTGCAGATTTCTAACGCTTCAATGAATTCTCGTTATTTCAGTGTTATCAAAGTGTTCTTCAATTTTTTTTTTTATCAAGTATATTTCTTCAATTTCAAACATTTCAAACATAATTTTTAGGATGTGATACTCTATGATATATAGTACAATATAATTAATGAAAATAAATAGATTATTTAGAAAATTTGATTTTGATGCATGCTGTCATTTTAAAGATTTGTTATACTTTTTGGGATATAAAATTCTGTACGATTTTCTAATTTTTTTAACCAATACTACATAGATTCCTCAATATATTTATTATTATTTCATAATAAATATTTACCTTGCCAATAATACTTCGAGACCTAATTTTTCACCACGAAATTCGGGGGCCACGCTTAATCCAAACGCTCCCAGATATGTATCAACGCCATACAATTTTTTCATATCGCATTCTTTCATCACTTTTATTGCGGTTGTAATATACTTTTTTGTTGATTCGGATGTCATCGAATCCTACAATGAGAATATTTCCATTTGAAATCCGAAGTTTTTTATCAAATTCAAATATTTTCTGTTTTGGTTTTTTTTTTTAAACAAGTTTGACTATTCTTAACTTCTGTAAGTTTTATAAATAAAAGAAAATATAAAATGAGAGTTTTTCACAGTTTTTCGAAACATGCAAACTTGACGTGAATAGTTTACGCGATGTTTACATAAGATGTACAAACTATATTTCTGAGAATGAAAAGAAGGAATTGAGGTGATAGAATTAATGTGAAAGTTACGATAATGCCTAAACATACAGTTTTTGAAAAGTTGAGTTGTAAAAATTTTTGAAGTTTTTTACCACCATCTGCTTTATCGTTTTGGCATCTTCTTTTGATATAACGTGAGTAACATTCATAGCAGCCAAAACTGGTTTTTCATTTCCTGGATCCTCAACAAATGCTCCAGTTCCACAACCTTGCTTCAAAATCATTCTCCAAATCTCCCTCATGTCTTTTACAGCAATGGGATCATTTTTCATGTCTAATAATTTGGGAATTATCGTTTAAAATTATGTTATTTTCATTTATACGTATCTTCACATTTTAAGTAACAGTTACACAAATTGACAAAAAAACACAAAACTTGCAATAATAAATGCAGTGCATACGTATGCGACTTTTCAGATTTTTATGGAGGCTAAAAATAACGTTATTCGCTATTACGAAATTCTTCATTTTAATTTATTGATAATAAATTTATGATGTAAATGATTACGTTATTACTTATATAATAAATTACGTTATTTTTATGGAGGCTGATAATTACATTATAATTTTTACGACCTTTTGATTTCGGTGCAACGTATTGTACTTTGTACTCAAAAACTTGACTTCGATTTTTTTTCCTCGGCTTAAGAAAAATCTGAAAATGTAGCTAAAAATTAACTGAATTTAAATAAATCATAAAAGAATCCTATTTTATGATAATAATTCCTCAGGAAAATGTTAATGTTTGACACAATAGTATACACGACAATGAAAATCATAAATATTAGGTTATATTTAAAGATCATGTAATAGGAAAGTTACAAGAAAAATAAAGAAAGAACATCGAACTTCGAAAATTTATGTAACTATCTAAAAAAAATCCATAAAATCTTATAAACAATGAAAGATATAAAAGATTCGAAGAACATGCGAAAAATCTGTAAGCTACTGAAATTTCATATGGATATAATGTTGAAAAAAATCATAAAAATACTGAATATCTATAAAATTTGAAGCCCTGGGACATCTAAAATCTACACTAATGAAAAAGTATATAAAAGTATTGGGAAAAAGCCTTACACTGTATAATACAAAAATATATATATAAATGACTAGAAATGTATGTAAGAATTAGAACTGTTGAAGAAAAAGGTTTAAAAAAGTTTTTTATATAACACCTAAAATTTTTTAAATAACAGATTTTAGAGCTTGAAGATCTGCATACTATGATAAAAAGAAGGAAATGGTTAAAACAAAAAAATACCAAAAAGTCCAGGAGCTTTATGGATATTCCAAAATACTCAGAATATAAGAAATGAACGAAAACCCAAAATCTATGTGAGCAAAACTTTTCGGAAAATGCATAGAAATACGAAAAATTATGAAAATATAAAAGGTAGTAAAAAGAGTTTTTAAAAACTCAAAATCCTTAGGAATGAATTCTTCCTGGAAAATACGAAAAATACCTAAATAAAAAGAAATCTATGAAATAGTGACCATGAATATGTAATACCCTAAAAAATGTAGGTATGCAAATACCGAAAACTTATAATACTGTGTACTCAATGTCCCTCAAAATAATATGAATATTGGTAAAATAAATACTGACAGATTATGAAAAAAAGTATGTTTTTCAAGAAAAGACATACTATATAATTCTAAAAGTAAAAATTTGCAGTGTCTTTGAGTTTTTTATGCTAAAAAGTTATATTCCTGAGTAAACTCGGAAATCACTAACGTAACAATTATTTTGTAATGTCAAAGTGTCGATGCACGATGTGAAATGACAGTGGCTAGATGCTGATAATGATTTTTCATCATTTTTACCATGATTAACAAACAATGTATTGCGTTACAAGATAGCTATTTTTTATCACACTCACTGAGACTCGCAGCCAAGGGTTCATCGGCAAGATAATACGTGCACATGTGATTGATAGCATCTTCTATTCGATCTTCCGGAATTTCCTGTATCACAAATTTCGTCGGCTTGCCATTTTTGAAAGCTTTCGTGCTTTCTTTGACTCGCCAAACATTTATTGGTCCCGGTGGACGTTTCCAGTGTAATGATTTTTCCATAATTCGAATAATTTATTTCCTATTTTAATGTAACAATTTTAATTATTCCTGAATTTATTATTCATTTACATAATTTTTGAGAAATATGTGTTATCTTTTTCAGCTGCAATTGTCTCGTTAATTAAAAATCTTTGAAATGCGTGAGCACGTGATAAAAGATAAAAGAGTGCTTTCGCGACATCGATTATGTAAGATGTGAAAAAAGATTTCTGAATATTGTGCATTGTTTTGGCTATTCAAAAAGGGGAATTTTGTTTTTCTTGAGTTTTTGAAAAAGTAGTAGTATAAGAAGTTGTGCAATTTTTGAAATAAGCTCACCTGTTTTGATATCAAAGTAAAATTACAAAACACTCGGTCACAATGATGATAGTAGACTGAGCTTTTGCTCAGTATCAACGCATTCATACATTCAGCATGCACAAGGTCAAGTGGCAATTGAAGAGTAGCAAACGACAAAACAGAAAATGTCATATTTGCAGAATGGAGAATAGAATTATAAAATGTTACTTAACACATCCAACAACAGAGAAGGAAGTAAATAAATAAAAAGTAATAAAAACGTGTGAAGTAATTCCTTTTATTTATCAATTTTGTAAAAAAGTAATGGATGAAACGTCAATTATAAACATATTTAATGGACTAGCCTAAAAAACAAATAAAATTTAATGAAGAAATTTTGAAAATGTGAGACGTTCGATAAAAATATGATGGAAAAATTTCAGTGTCATAGAGAACAGAATTTTCTATTCTATGCGACAAATATTATCTAAATTCTTAATAACAAAATAGTAGTGCTGAGAATCTATGTGGGATAACAGTATATGAGATAATACGTGCTACAATAAAATAGTTAAATTTCTTTTAGAATGTTAAGTTACCTCGTAAACCAGTTATAATTTTTTTTTCCACAAATTTATAATAAACTTTCGTTCCTACCCTATTCTCTTATGCGTCATTTCCACGATTTCCCTTTCAATTTTGGAAAAGCTACGTTTCCTTCTTCATCGAAAACATCGTCGTACAATCTTTCGAATGTTAATTCAAATCCTGCAATAGTTGCTAATTTTTGTGATGTCACAGCAGAGAATAACGTCGATGTCGCTATTATTGAATATTTTTTTCCAATGCCATTCCTGTGAGAATGAAAATTGTATTTTAGAAAATTTTTATTCAGGGAGTGATTGCTTGAAAAATAAAGTCAAGAAAAATATTTTGGAAGGTGTAATGGGCATAAAAATCTTCAAGAAGGGAATATTTGATAATGTAAAAGGGTCGAGTGAGGAAGTTTATAATTTAAAAAGACACACATCACTGTCATTTGTGAAGGGACATGAAGGGACAAACTAAAATTCTAAAAAGCTCGATATATATATATATATATATATATATATATATGTATTTCTATGAGTCAATAAATATTATTTCTTGCGAGCAAAAAAGGTGATATCGAAACCTGCCATTCCGATTTTCCTAGTATTGACAAAAATAAGATCAGTTGTTGCAGTCAAATTTCAAATTAAGTCTTTTATTCTAATAAGTGATCAACAAAATTACGGGTTTCCTAATTTTAAATCTCTGCATTGGGCGAATAAAACTGTATAGTTCGAAATTTTTAACTGATGTGAAAGAAAATACCATTGTCAGGGAAAGATTTTTTTTTGGGTAGCGTATAAAATTTTCGTTCAAGCAGCCATTTCGTGCAACGATATGTTTATCTTGTTTCAAAAATGTTGCCTTTAATTCAGAATTTTCTTTTTAATCCTTTCATTGGTAATGTATTTCTGATAAAAAAAAGTGTATTACTTCTGTAAAAAAAAGTTTTTCACTTTTTTATAAGCTGCGCTTGATCCTTGGTTCAAAAATGTTTAATAAACTTTACAAAATTCTGTCGTAATAGAAGCATTAGTAACGTTTTAATATTGGTGGTTAATTGATAAATAATGCTTTTTTCGTCAAGTTCATCTAATAATAGAAATAAGAAAAGAAGCGAAATTTGTGTACCATTGAATTTTCTCAATTTAAAAATTTCAAATTCAAGTTTCGATTTCTTACTTATATCTACCAAACAAACGATAAGATAGACCGGAATCGTTTTTTCTAGCATCATAATATCTTTGAAATAATGTCGCGAAACTAAAATTTATACCTTTTTAAATCCATCACTTAAGAGATTTTTCACGTAAAATTTTACGTGAAAACTACATGAAGTAATTTCGATGTACGGGTTTTTCTTATGTATATTCATGATTGAAGAGTTTTCGACCTTAGGTTATAATACATTACAATGCTTCGATTCGATTTTTTAGGAATTATTAATTTAGGAAATTAAAGGATTCATATAAATATTGAAAATTTATAGTGTCATGTTGCCAAAGGATTTTTATTTTTCGAGATTGTCACTAACATTTGTAAAGATTCTCTAGTTTCCGTCAGTTTTTGTTGTTCCATCAGATTGTTTGTATAATTACAGGTTGTGACAATTGGATTAATTTCGACTTAGTCGATTTGGGGATTTAAAATTTCCACACAACCGTCACTTAAAAGAGATCCTGGAAAAGAGCGGATTCTGGGAAGTGGAATCGGATAATAACGAGTGGAGCTGTTGCTGGGGGCACTGACCGCGGCGTCGGTTGGGGTAGGGCCAATCCGGGCCCTCGACAGCGAGTGTGGGGAGATTGGGAGTCGTTGCCTCAACGGCGATGGCTCGCAGTTGTTGAGGGAGCGAGCGTTGTGTTCGGGGTTAAACTTTTATTTGGGTTTTCTTTTCTTTTCATATTTTGTTGCGTTTATGTCGATTGAGTGGAGGAATGTTCTCGGGTTCAGGCGTTGTTGTTTGGGGCGGGGGGCGGCGTTGGTTCCTCTTCCCTCTAGATCATTTTGTATATTATGTTTGTCCTTTTTTTTTTGATCATCATTGAGTAAACGCGTCGATTTTGTGTGTCGATTGGTGGTTTTCTTATTTTTCTCGCCCTCTTCCAGGAAACCCTCGATTGCCCCTTATATATACCTCGTTACAAGGTATTACAAAAAATCAATTCCAGTTAGTTACGAAAAATCATATTTATACCAACGTAATATAATATCACATTAAAAGTGAAAATAATAAAAACATAGGATTACGTAAAAAATCTAAATTTTTAAAATTGTTTTAACTTATAGTGAAGAATAAAAAAAATTGAAATAATGTGAAAATGCTCAAAATCTACAAAATTTTGATTCTTACATCATTTAATTTCTATATTATCTATTCAAGTTAGATATAAGAAAGTGGAAGTTTCAAAATCAATACAAAAGATACTATGTTTCGTAAAATCAATTTCAATACTCAAAATCTTTTCAAGTTTAAATATTTAATAAATTTATGGATTTCATAATTTGATTAATGAATTCACTGGGGAATCATATTGACGTATTTTCAGAAAATCGTGATTATTTCCGAACTTCAGTTAGAGTTTCATTATCTGGACGATGCTATTGTGGCGATAAGTTTATTTTTTATTTTTAATTTTTTTCAAGATTTGTCTGTAAATTTATGCTGTGTTTTTGCTTGATTCTGCCTGTTTATAATGAATTTCGTATAGCTAAACTATTTTGTATAAAGGGTTTGTCCCGTTCATGTAATAATAATAATTATAATAATAATAATAATAATAATAATACAGCATCAATTTTAAGATATATTAAAAAGCATACTATACAAAAATTTTAAAAATATGTGAAATTCTCTCAATCGTTGTGGTTAAAATTTTTTCGTATATCTATTAACATATTCACATTTATTAGAACGTTGATTTTTGGAGCATTGAGTTTCTTAAAGCTTGAAAATAACCGAACGTCATACAAATATCAGAAAATATTTCAAATATTTCAAACACCAATATTGTTAGTAAAAAATTGAAACCATATTGACTCACTGAAAACTCTAAAAAATCGAATTTCGTCATTATATGAGCATAAGAAATATCGGTCTGGACTTGAAATGTTTCACGACTTTATAATTTTGAGATGTTAAAAATTAAAAAAAACGTTGTCTAATAGCAATATAATCAATGATTAAAAATTATGTAACCCTAAGGTAACTATATATCTTACAACAACTCCTCTTGAAAATTTTTTCAACTTATGTTTGTGTTGAAGTTAAGGTATTATCAACAGTGAAATACTCTGAATATAGCTCCAAGTCGTGAGAGCCGTCTGTCATCCCATATTCAACATTGCTAAATGTCAAATCAAGCAATGACAGCTATCCTAAAATGATATTTGAAAATATATTATAAAAAAACTTAATAGTAGAAATTCGTTTTGTAAACTGCAACTTGAATGTAGATGTCCAATTTGAAGCCTGGAAAAGTTTTAGAAAAATTCCCTTATTCCTTCCTAAATTATGCACGAAAATACGATTCGCTCCATAAGAACACGTGTAAATCGACGCATACTATTTAATTTTTTTTCTAAAAAACTAAGTAGACAAAATACTTGTAATTTAGGGTACACATTTTTTTGGGTTTAATTGAAGTGTGAAGAAAAGAGAGAAGGTATTGAAAGTACTAGAAAGTCTTCCAAAACTAATTAACCTCAAAAAATACTTATACTAAAAATACGAAAAACAAATGAAATGCTGTATGTCTACGTATAATATTCTTAAAAATATATCTAGGATATAATATGAATAGGTTCTAAAATCTTAAGGCATCAAAGTTACAAGTCTATAAGTAATATACACGTGTAATATAGACTTTTAGTATAGACATATTATGTATATTAGTATATATAAAAATACCAAATAATTCTTTGAACCATAAGAACTCAAAAATAATGCTAAAAATACTGGAAGTGCGATGAATCTTTCGTAATCTTGAATCTCTTCAATTACTGTTCTTTGAAAAAGCTATGAAATAATTGTTAAAAATCTATAAGACTCCGAATTCAAGAGCATCAAATTGTAAGAATACAATGTAGTATTTCATAAAGATACTCGAAAGCTCTCCAATACTTTCAAAAGTGAATAAATACGAATGACACCAAAAATACTCTATGAAACACTATGATTATTTGTAGTTATAAATAAATCAGGAATTTATAATATAATCTAGAATCTATAAACTTTCAATTCGTCAAAGATCAAATTTAAAAATGTTCATGGACATCCATAAACATAAAGGAAAATCTTTCGAAACACTTGAGAAACTGTGAAAATCTATGTAAAATTCAGAGACTATGAAAATATTGTTTGCTGGAAAGTTTATCGTACTACTAAAGAATAATATATAATTAAATGGAACTCCAAGGATTCTTCGAAAATACTCTAAATATATATACAAATTTTAATAAATTTCTGTAGAAAAATATGAAAATACGATTCAATAAAAAAGTATCATCTTTCACCGCTGTAATCCAAGCAAACAAAAATCTAACGTATTTGAAGAAAAAAAATCATTTGTTTAATAAACTTGCATAGAAGAAATGTTGTTGTTAAAACTTTTTATTACAAATTATCGTACATATCTATTTAATGCATCAAATTTTCTCTTTATCGTCAATATGACTTACATTAACAGAATTCACAGCATTTGCTGATACAATTACAACGAATTTACATGAACTCCGTTATACAGTGAGCACTGTTTGAAGACCTTCAAAAAAGTTTTTTCGCCAAATTTAGAGTCCAACCTAATTAAGATCACTGTGATAAACAACTGCAATATTACATTCTTCTGAAAATCGTAAACTCCGTAACAGTTTCCAAAATATCATCATTGCTAAGATTTTTTAAACGTTTATTCGACCACCTATCAACAGCTTTAAGTGCATGCCTTTCATGATCATGATGATTCTCGAACATTTTCATTTTGCCATTAGTTAAAGCTGTTATTGAACGCTTTGACCTTGCTGAAAGCAAAGATTCACTCTTGTTAAATAGAGAGTCGAATATGTTGGGCAACTCAACTTCAGTTCTCTTAACAGAAGCTTTTTTCACAGGATGAAAAGAATCCAACACCTTTGAAGCTACATGATCCAACCCAGCATTAACATCGGTCCGAATTTCAGGAATCGCCTGCTCTATCGCTTTTCCACTTTCCATCTTCGCTTCGTTAACTTTTCTGCTTCCAGATTTTGCCATCTTTTCTACACTATCGTTTACACCCAATGCCGACCTCTTCGATCTCAATCTTGTTGAATTTCCATTAGTTGTCTCATCCAGAGGAGCTCCTTCATTGATTTCTTTGAAAGGTTCAGTCTGATGTTCAGTTTCTCCATTCAATTCTCTCCTGGCTTCTTCATACGAATCTTTGTCTTCCAGAGATGAGGCTGAACAGTTCAATAAGGCCTGGATAGTCTGAACAGTGATACTTTCATTAAGAGACTTGATACGCTGAACCAATTGCTGTTTACCATCTTCATCAAAATCATCCAATTCTATGTTCTTCTCAACGACCGCTAATTTTTCTTTAGTTCCTTTGCCACGACTGACCCTTTCGAGTTTGATTCTGACCCGCAAAGTGAATTCGTTTTCCAAATCATCGATCTCAGGCTGGGAATTCGCATCTTCATTGGCATTAAAGTTGATGTTCTCTTCTTTCTTCTGATCATTCTCTTCTGGTACATTGCTAAATAAGTCTTGTTCTACAGCAGCATCTTCGTTAGAACTATCTGCATCAAGATGACTCGTAGTGTAGTCATCCTCAATGCTACCTGGTAAATCAGTCGTATCATATTTCCCTTCAAAGCTATCTACAGTACTATCAACATACTCTTGTCCTTCCGTACCCGTAGACGAATCGGTAGCTATATCATTATCTTCAAGGTTGTCCATGGATTCAGCCGTGGTATATTGTTCTTCTGAACTGCGAATCGTTTGTTCATAGTCTTCATCTCCAGAAACGTGATCAATCGTTTGAGCTTCTTCAGCAGCTTCTATGGAAGAAGGTATGGTACCTTCTCCAGAATGAAAGTAAGAAGTTGTGTCTTCAATTGTTTCGATGGTCGTGATGTATCCGTCTGCCGAAGAAGATTCTTCTGGTGTTGGGGGATTTCCTGTCATGCTTACTAGGTTAGAGTCTTCCACTGGAAGGTTAGGAGCGACGAGCGTACACTCGATCTCGCCGTCCGAAGTTTTATGGCATTCAGGTGGTAATTGTACGCAGGTCCCGTTGTAACAGTAATTTCTATCTGATTCGGTGGTCGAGCCTGTGACAGGTTCAGTCTGCATTTTGGGGCAATTGAAAATGTTAGAAGATGAATTTCGATGCTCAAAGACGGCAAATTTTTTTAGTATAAAGTTAAAAATTCTCATTTGCTACCTGAAGAGCTTCATCTGGCGAAGAAGCGTAGTCTTCCGACAAAGCAGCTGTTGCTTCGTCATCGGGTTCGGGTGATTCAGTGTCAGACACATGGAAATCTTCAATATCCAGAACTGTCGTCACGTGGACCTAGTAAAAGCGAAGATTTAATATTTAATATAAAAAAATAGGATGCTTAACTATTGATTAAGAGTACCTCAAGATAGTCGTCTGTCGAAGTGACGTAATCTTCAAATGGTTCAGTTGTGGATTCTAGTGATGAAGGGTAGTCTGTTGATGGTTCAGTTGTCGTCTCGATAGATTCGGGAAGATATTCATATGAAGATGTTATCATTGATACCTGCCATCATTTAAAATTGCATGAAACAATGGATTTTACTGATATCGTACTTGCTGTGAGTGTTAAAAGTTTTGTAATCAGATAAGAAAATTTTGCAATTTCCATAAAAAACATTTTGCCGTGTGGTTTTCAAACATTTCGATGGCAGACTGATGAAAACAGGATGGTATATCGATTTGTCATCGATCCGCTATCGAAGCGTTTACTGATGACTACTTATGATGTAGTAAAAACATCATCATCGTGACAATTTACACATACTTCTTTTGTTCTTATTTTTATAAAATGTCATAGACTATCATAGGTTCTGTTACTTCTTCAACCGACGTCGTGACATCTGGAAAGTCAGATTCATCTGTTTGTGAAATAACTTCCTCCTCTGGAAGAACTGTTGTTTCGTCAAGAACTTCCATTGACTGGCCTTTAGATACGAAAGAATCATCCGTTTCCATATGCGTTGTACTTATAGAATCCTGCATAGAGATACAAAAGACATATCTTCTATATTCTCACGAATCTTTGCACAAATTATGCTTATTCAAAATATAAGAAACTGAAAAATTGACTACATGAATATCTGTACCGTTTCTGAATATTCCAAGTTCTGCGTGCTCTCCTCTGTCAAGCCCTCCATTTCTTTGTTTTCTAGCAATTCATCTTCTTTTGGGTTATCTTCTACCGAAAATTCGCAATTTCCCTCTGACTCGCAAGACTCATCGAAATATTCGGAATCTTCCGACTCCCACGAATCCCAACACGATTCATCCGATTCCGTGCAAAGTTCTTGAGACCAATCTTCACTGTCTAGACTCGAAGAAGAAGATTCGCAACTTCCGTATTCACTGCAATCATCATCAATTTTTTCCGAAACTCTGTCAAAAGGTCGACGAAGGATGAATTTCTTTCTTGAACTAGGTTCTTGTTCAGGAACTTCTTGAGGCAGTTCTTCGTCTTTTCTGTTGCTATCGTTGAATCGGCGAGAATTTTCCCTTACGCGGAATTGAGGTCCTATTTTTAGAATGACTCTTTTTTTAGAAGGTTTCGAGTCCCACTGCAAGACATCTTTGGTGACAACTGGTCCAGAACTGCATCTGATACTTTTGGTTCTTGTGATTGACAAATTGCCAAAACTGTTGATTGTCGTTAAGTTCACCAATTTCGTAGTTTTTGTATCTTCGCCGATGACGTCGTTAGCGGTTTCATTGGTTTTCTGAACATCAGAGGAAGAATAGACAATGATCATTTTTTCTTCAAGAGTTCTAAAGCTTTGAAGAATGTGCCTACCTGAGGAGTGTTTGAAATGGTGTCAGTTTCTGACTTGTATTTGTCAGATATCGTTGCGCCGTTTTCAAAGGAAATCGAGTGTTCTTTGATGACGAATCTTGTAGGTGGACTGGTAGAGTTGTCTTCTTTGATTGTCGTCGTTTCGATCCAGCAGATGGCAATGTTCTCCCCTGTAACCAATTGCACCGACAGTAGTTCGTTTTTTATTAATGATGATTCAAATAAAGTTATTCGTGCCTATTCTCACCTTTGAAAATACTTTTAGTTGTGTTTGGGCCAACCTGACCGGAAAACTCTAGATCCGAAAACAGGATGTCATCCAGGATTTGTCTGTTGTCTTCAATTGCTTGGTCTTCCATGTTCCTCCTCAGGAATGGTTCCCTGAGACGGTTTTTCGTTCTAAACGCGAATTTTTTGTCGAAATAGTCGTTTATGTTTCGACCATGGATTGGTTTCGTAACTGTTTTTTGTTCATAGTGTTTGTGGCTGAATTTGTAAAGCAGTTGTGTGGAAGCTCTTCTGAGTTGCTGTATAGATGAGAAAAGAAACTATGATAAAGATGTTCAAAACAAAGATAAAGATGAGTAATAATTAGTGAATAATGGTATGGCTTTCAAATGGTGGATATAAACGTGAAAGATGGAAATAAGTAAAATATTTATTGTTGATTTAAACAATTTTCATACCTCTATCGTACTTGGGTCGAGTTGACTAGAGACTCCCACATTTTCAAGGAGAATAACTAACACCTGAAAACGTTAGTGGATGAAAAACTAGTTTGAAAACTAAACGGGAGACTCGTGTCCCCGAAATACAGACTTGAATGGGAGACTCGAGTCTCTATTTTAGAGACTATGGGTTATTTTAAAATATTCTTCATCCAGTTTTTATTATTTTTTCGTATTGAAACTAAATTTTTGTATATTGAAATAAGGTAAATAAAAACAATTCAAAAATAGATATCTGAAAATGTGCGTGAATACTGTAAAATACTGCTCACTAATAATCAAAGCACGTTTGGATAGAAAAGGTAAATAATAAATGAAGATCTAAATAAAATAGAGATATTTATATGGTCTTTTCAGAAGTTACTTATTTAGAAGTGAATTTGATTCAACTATAATAAGTTGATTTACCCAACAACCCCCCCCCCCCCCCTCCCTGTGTCGATTGCTTGGATTTTCGCTAATTTCATATCTGCTAAAATGAGGATTTTCAACAAATACATAAATCTGTTTATTGATGACTTTATGTGCTTAAAATATTTTGAGAAAAAAATTTTTTTAACAAACGTTTAATTCCTGCATTCAAAAGTCAACATTGAAAAAGTTTTGATTCTTTCAGTCATAAAAGTGATTATATTTCCTTTCAATTCTGTACAAATTTGAGAAATATAATTCTTTCATTAATACGTGATGCTGAAACAAATAGAAAAGTGGTCGGGTACGCTCGAAAAAATGTGGTAATGCGAAACGATAAGAAGAACAATAGTGGCTTTGTAACATGACCAATTCGAATATTCTGCGACCCACATTCTATCCTAAACTATCAATCAAATTTGACAAACCCTAAATGAATCAATAATTGATGACAGCATCGATTTCACGTACGTTCTCGGTAAATCAAGTGTTTCAATAAGCACTCTCGTTCGTTTCAACAAAATATTTCGAAAGATAACAATTTTTGCAATTTTTTATTTACTGACGGTTTTAGAATAATTGCGTCAATTTAAAAATAATCCATAACTTTTTTCTTTCTCATATGTATGGGTTTTGATAAATAAATTTTTCTAATTATTTTAATACACTTTATTCTAAAATACTTTCAATTTTATCATATGATGCTCATAATCTTCAAATTCAAAATACTAAAAAAAAAGATACATTATTTTTCATTCTTCTACACGTGCTTTCAAATCGTTGTTTACCAACTCCAACATATTTTACAATAAATTATAAACTAATTCAGTAATAAACAAAAATAAAATGAATTTGTTTAGGAACTTACCGAACTTAAGAATAAAAAACGTGATTTCGCCAGTAACGACATCTAATTGATGTAGGATTTTACGAAAATTGTTAACCAGTCAAAACCGTGATTCGTAGTGACAATTTGAAATTATTCGGTATTGAAAACTAATAACTGTTATTGATTAGCGTCAATAGCGGCCACGGGAAAAGTTTTTCTCTGGAGAAACTACACCGTTCAACCTCAGCCTCTTGAGGCTATTGCGCAACAGGATCCGATCAATTGACCGATTCGAATCGATCATTGAAAAGGACTGGCATGTCAATACGTTCCAAATTGACGTGTATGAAAACATTCAATAAACCTAATCGTGGAATAAGACTTTTTTTGAGTTCTTTTGTCAAGGGTTTTAAAATTTTTTGAGATTTTTGGATATACTCTCGAAATTTTTTATTGTTTCATTTATTCATTTCGTAAACGTGCGAGGGATTGAAAAAGAATTTTTATGATTATTATGTATTTTTTAAAACCACAAACAAATTTCATAGTTTCTTAAAAAATTTTTTATGACTAAGTTTTTCATGAATCTTCAATATACTACGATTTAAAAATACTTATTTTTTTCTAATACATGAATAATGATGAGAAAAAATTTTTTTTTTTATTTTTATTAATCAATGATATTATATTTTATGGAAGCTCCCTTACTGAAAACTATTCAAATTTATTAACTACTATAAGCCCATTATATGTGATTCCAAAAATGTGTTAATATCTGTCAAAAGTGGTCGATAGTTGTAGAATTTTTCTCACAACAGTAATTAGCAGTTATTCTATAGTGTTACAACGTTTACCTGTTAAGAAACGCTTTATAATATATTAGACACTTTTAGACACTATACATAATTTTAATAGTGTTTCAATAGTGGTCAATAGTGACTGATATTGTTCATGTATTATTATCTTGATAACTATGAGCCACTATTCAAACCTTTTCAACTAATACTTGCCTTTATTGAATACTTTATAGAACTCTTATAGTGTTTCAAAAGTGATCAAGAATGGTAAATTGTGGTCAATAATGGTACACTTTTGTTTACAAATAGTGCTCGGCAGTGATTCTTAAGTGTTACAACTTACAACGTTTATTCTCCAACGTTTTTTAGAAACACTTTACGAAGTACTGGATACTATTCAACACTATACATGATTTTAATGATGTTTCAATAGTAGTTAATAGAGTTTTTAGTATTTTTCATTTATTATTATCTTGGTAACTATGAGCCACTATTCGAACCGTTTCAAGTAATATTTGCCTAAACTGAACATTAGAAATAACATTTATGGTGTTTCAATGGTGGTCAGCGGTTGTCAATAGTGGTATATAGTAGTACGCTAATGTTTGCAAATAGTTGTTATTAGTGATTTGCATGTGTTACGACGTTTACTATTAAACCTTTTTAGAAACACTTCATGAAATATTGGACACTATTAGACACTATACATGATTTTATTAGTGTTTTGATAGTGCTCAATAGTGTTTGGTCTTGTTGATGTAGTACTACCATGGTAAATGTTAGCCACTATTTCAAAATTTTCGAATAATATTTTATTGTTACTGAATACTATGTGTAACTTTGATAGTATTTTAATAGTGGTTACGAATGGCAACTTTTTGTCAAAAGTGGTTAACTATAGTTCACAAATAATAGTTAGCAGTGGTTCTAAAGTGTTACGACGTTTAATATTGAACTTTCATAGAAACGCTTCATGAAATATTGGACACTATTAGACACTATACATGATTTTATTAGTGTTTTAATAGTGCTTAATAGTGTTTGGTCTTGTTCATGTAGTACTACCATGGTAAATGTTAGCCACTATTTCAAAATTTTTGAATAATATTTTATTGTTACTGAATACTATGTGTAACTTTGATAGTATTTTAATAGTGGTTACGAATGGCAACTTTTTGTCAAAAGTGATTAACTATAGTTCACAAATAATAGTTAGCAGTGGTTCTAAAGTGTTACGACGTTTAATATTGAACTTTCATAGAAACGCTTCATGATATATTGGGCACTATTACACGCTATACAAGATTTTAACGGTGTTTCAGTATTAGGCAAAAGTGGTCGGCATTGTTCGTGTAGCGTTTCCATCAGGGCCGGATTAACAAGTAGGCAGAATAGGCAGTTGCCTGGGGCCCCCGATTTTAGGGGGCCCCCGAAAAATGAAAAAGACTTCTAAAATATTCTTACAAACATACAATTCTAGAGAGTGAAAGAAAAATATAATCAGAACTGAAAATAATTGAAAAAATACGAAATAATAAAACAAACAAAGTGAAATCACAATTGACTTGAATAGAAGCCTTCAAGCGGGAATTTCAACGTGAATGATGAATGAGTGAATGATGGATGACAAATGACAAATAAATTAATGTATCATTTGACAGGCTCAGAGGCAAAACGACACAAGAATTCCCAAAAGAAAGACCGACTTATGTGAGTCAGCATATTTTTTATCCTTTCTTGGAAATTCTTGTGTCGTTTTGCCTCTGAGCCTGTCATTTGGTATCATTTAACAAATACGTTTTCGTGAATGTTCGAGAATAGAAATCAATGAAAAGGTCGAGAATATTCAAGAACAATAAATGACTGGAATTTTCTGTAATATTCTGGAACACTTGAATTTGTATATAAGACGAAGAATTCGCTGTACGGGGATAGTCACGTCTGAGAATACTCACCGTGAACAATAACATAGTGTAAAGTGAATAAGTGAATGAAATATCCTTGTTATTATCTCGTAAATGTCCGCGTTTTTTTCTTTACCGTAGTGAGACCATCATTTTTCGGGAGTGATAGTTTAAGTGCAATACACTAGTAAATACTAAAACCATCGTTTGTGTCTTAAGTTGTTATTTTGTAAAAAAATGTCTCGTTCATATTTAAGTGGTACGCAAAAAAGAAAGCTTGCCGAAGAAAAACGATCACGAACAAGTGCAGTGTTAGAAAAAGTTCCAAAACTCGACAATTATTTTCATCGGAACGTAAAAACACCAAATTCATCAGGCAGTCAAGGACTTGCAACTAGTCCTGAATTGAACGATGATCCAGTCAACTCAACACCTGAATCTTCAAACCAATTTCTTGTGGGCGAAAGTGTACATAAAAATCAAGGTGTAGAAATTTCCAACCGTTCCAACGATCCAGGAAAATGGGAAAAATTTACTAGTGAAGATGTAAGATTTTGGATTGAACATGGGCCATCCACATGTCACAATTCGACTGGACCATTCGAATCATCTAAGCGTTGGTATGAAAACGAATCAACATCGAGATATTGTTCGCCCAACGTATTTTTTGGGACTAAACCAAATGGAGAAAAAACAAACCGAGATTGGCTTATTTATTCACCAATGAAAGGTGATGTATGATTTGAATCAATTTCTTTCACGAAATTCACTCTATTTTTTGAGAAAGAATCAGGTTTTTTTCTAGCAAGAAAAAAAAATCCTTAAAAAATAAAACTTGAGGTTAAACGAATTCGCTTAAAAAGTAAATTCTAATTTCTTACTTGAAAATTAATGAGTAACTTGTAGTATAACCAAGTTACATTAACTTAAACAAGTTACATTAACTCAACCAAGTTTCTTTTAAAAAGTAACTCACCCACGTTTAATTCATAGTTTGTGTATCATTCACATAATTTGTAACACTGTGTGACCTCAAAAATTACAAAAAAAAAAAAAAAAAAAAAAAATACGAAACCTGTCTACAATGGCTGGTGATGATTCTTTAAATACTTCCATTACATTTTTTTTTCAAATTTAGCCCTCGTTTTCGATTTACTCATTAAATTAATTTTTTTTAAAAGCATGCTTTTGATCACGTAATATTGGTCCTTTTTTTCGAACAAAAGACTAGTTGTGTCCTCTTATTAACCTGATCACGTTTCTGGAATAAAATAGGTCAAAAACTGCACGGGAAAAAATTTGAAATAGCGGTCAATGAGTCTTTTTTTTATATTCTCTGACCTTGAAAAAACATTCAGAGAAAAGAAAACGGAAAATGACAGAAAACCGGAAAGCCGGTCGAATAAATAGACTTAACATTAAAAAAACCTGTAAAGAAAGTATTCAGGGGGTCATTACCAACCATTCTAGACAGGTTTCGTTTTTTTATAATTTTCAAAATTATTTTTAGGCACACAGTGTAATTGATAATAATAATTTTTGGTTTTTATTCACAGGGTCTGTCTATTGTTTTTATTGCAAGCTATTTCTACCACCCGACCAATCGATAAAACTTTCTCGTGAAGTATATGATGACTGGAAAAACATCGGAAGTCATTTACAACAGCATGAAAAAAATCCAAAACATCGGGAGTGTTTGCTGATTTACCGGCAAAAACGAAAGGACGAAAATAATCTGCCAGAACTACTCGAGAATGAACTACTAAGTGAAAAAAAATACTGGCGCGACGTTTTAAAACGGGTAGTTGCTGTCATTACCACATTAGCAGAGCGAGGTTTGTCATTCAGAGGTTCGAACGAGCAATTCGGGGTGCCGGGCAACGGAAATTATCTAGGGTTACTTGAACTCGTTGCGAAATTCGATCCTTTTTTGCAAGGTCATATTGTTAGATACGGCAATGCTGGGACAGGTGTAACTTCTTACTTATCGAAGACGATCTGCGAGGAGTTCATTAACATTATGGGTAAAAAAGTCAGATCATACATTTTAAAAGAGGTTACTTCGGCTAGGTATTTTAGCTTATCTGTCGATTCGACTCCTGATGTATCGCATGTTGATCAATTGTCTATTGTTTTAAGATATGTTTCTCCGAACGATTTTCAACCAGTCGAAAGGTTTATAACTTTTCTTCAGTTGGAAGGTCATACTGGTGAAAGTCTAGCGAATCAAACTTTAAACTTTCTTACTGAAGACTGTGGTTTAGATATTCAAAATTGTAGAGGACAATCATATGACAACGCATTCAACATGTCCGGAAAGTATAAAGGTGTGCAAGCAAGAATATTGAGTTTGAATGAGAATGCGATCTATGTTCCCTGTTCCGCGCATTCCCTTAATTTGGTTGGAGAGCATGCTGTGAAGTGCTGTTTTTATGCAGTAGATTTTTTCGCCATTATGCAGACATTATATAATTTTTTTTCCGCTTCCACCTATCGTTGGGGCGTATTAAAAAATAAAATAAACAATGAGAAAACTTTGAAGACATTGTCAACTACACGCTGGGAAGCACATTCGAATGCGACGAATGCAGTTTACGATTCATTTGATATCATATTAGAGGCTCTAGAAATCATTGCTGATGATGAATCACAAAATACTGATACTCGTTATGAGGCGACGTGTATCGCGAATAAAATGCAAAAATTCGAATTTGGTTTCATGTTGATTTTATGGAACTCTATTTTGACTGCTATGCGTTCAGTGAGTAAGTCATTGCAAAGTTAAAAAGCAGATTTGCAAACGTGTGCTTCTTTGTACGGATCGTTAGAAGAGAGTTTAGCTTCATTCCGTGAAAAGTTCAATGATTTCGAGGAAAAAACAAAACGATTATTACCTGGTGTAGGTTATACAGAAATCGTAAAACGTACTCGTCGTAGAAAAAAACAACCTAATGACGGAAATTCTCCAGAAGTAGAATTTTCGCCTCGCGATGATTTTAGAACAAAAGGTTTCCTCGCAATCATCGACAATCTTCACAGTGAAATCAAACGGCGTGCGAAAGTGTATATGGAAGTTTCAGAGAGATTTGCATTTCTCATCAACTTTTCTCTAAGTGATGGAGACCTCCACGAAGCTATAAATAACTTAGTTCGTTTTTATCCTAGAGATTTGGAAGAATTTTTCATTGAAATGAAACAATTCCAAAGTTACGTGAACTCCAGATACACCGATGCACAAAAAAATCATAGTCATTTGTATAAGATTCTAATGGAAGATCAATTAGCCGAAGTATTTCCTAACACAGAAATAGCTCTTCGAATTTTTTTAACATTAATGATCACAAATTGTTCTGCCGAACGATCCTTCTCGCAATTAAAAAGAATCAAAGCTGCTGAAAGAGCTACAACGCGACAAGAGCGACTCGAGATGTTAGGTATACTTTGCATTGAGTCAGATTTATTGAACAAAATCGATATTGATGATATAATTGATGAATTTGCCGAAAACAAATGTAGAAAACGACACGTTTAAAATGTAGATAGTAATTTTATTGATATTATTACATTGTGACAATAAAATTTTTATGAAAGATATAAGTTTGTATTTTTTAATCGAAAAAAGAAGGGAACGGACGTAAAAAAAGGGCCCCCAAATTGATGGTTGCCTAGGGCCTCGTTGAGGGTTAATCCGGCCCTGGTTGCCATGGTAGCTATTAGCCACTATTAAAACGTTTACAGGTGAAATTTGCCTTCAACAGACACAATAAGTAACGTTGACGGTGTTATAATAGTTGCCATGTGTAATCAATAGCAGTCAATAGTAGTATACTTATGTTTCAAATAGTGGTTAGGAGTTATTCACAAATGTTGCGACATTTACTAAAAAATTCTTTCAGAAACGCCTTACCACATATGATAGTTTATTAAACACTCTAAATGATTTTAATGGTGTCTCAATAGTGGATCATAGTAGTTGGCCTTGTTAGTGTTTTATTACCACAGTAACTACTAGCAACTATTTCAAACCTTTTCAAGTAATTTTTGCCTTCACTGGACACTACAAGTAATGTGTATGATGTCTTCATAGTGGTCAATAGTGGTACACTAGTGTTTATAAAAAGCAGTTTGCTGTAATTCTTAAGTGTTATGACGTTTAATATTAAACCCTTTTAGAAACGGTTTACGGAATATTAGACACCGTAAGATACGACACATGATTTTCATGATGTTTTAATAGTGGTCAATAGTGCTTGGTATTGTTCATGTATAACTATCATGGTTACTATAAGCCACTATTTGAAACTTTTCCAGTAATATTTTTCTTCACTAAACACAATGTGTAACATTCAAAGTGTTTACCATAAATAGTTATCAAGGGTGGTAAATTGTGGTCAATAGTGGTACAACTAATATTCACCAACAGTGTTTGGCAGTAATTCTTATGTGCTACGAAGTTTCCTATTTTTCCCTTTCAGAAACGCTTCACTAATATTGGATACCATAAGATACGACGCATGTTTTTAATAATATTTTAATAGTGGCTAATAGTGTTTGGTATTGTTCATGTATTACTATCATGCACTATCATAAGAACTATTAGCCACTATTCAAAACTGTTAGTTAATAATTTGCTTTACAGAACTCAACATGCAACATTCATAGTGTTTACCAGAAATAGTGACCAAGGGTGGTAAATTGTGGTAAATAGTGGTACAACAAATATTTACCAATAGTGTTTGGCAGTCATTCTTATGTACTAGGAAGTTTCCTGTAAAACCCTTTCAGAAACGCTTCACGAAATATTAGACACTAGTAGACACTCTACATGATTTTAATGGTGTTTCAATAGTGGGCAATAGTAGTTGTCACTATTCATGTAGTATGACTATGGTTACTGTAAGCAACTATTTCTAATCTTTTTGTGTAATATTTACCTTTACAGGACACTAACAGTAACATTTTTAGTGTTTTGATAGTGGTCAAGTGTAGTAAATAGTGAACGTATTACACCAAAACTCGTTTTTTGTAACTTGGCAAAGTAAAAGAAATTTTTATATTTCAACCTTAGTATGGGTATATGACAATATTGCGAGTTGAAAAAAAAACATTACAATGAAGTTTGTTGACCATTGCTTGACTAATATTGTGCATTATGGATGACAAAACAAAACATTTAGGCACTATTAAACACTATGTACAGAACAAGTAAATACTATTATTCACTAGAATTATAAACCACTATCAGACTTCTAACCAACATGATAATGGATATGACAAAATATGTGAGTAATATTTTTTACCATCAATCACTATAAAAACCAAATAAACACTATTTATCACTAGTGAAAACTATGCAAACCAGTGAGCACTATCGATCACTATGTATAACTATTGACACTATGGGACATTTGGAAGCAAAATATTATTGACTACTATTCATAGTAGTCAAAAATATTCTGCAGTGCAAAAGTCATCAGTTTTTTAAAATAATTTCTTTATAAGTTGAATTTATTGCTTGATTGAACTCTTCAATTTTAAAATTTCATAATTTTTCAACTTCAATAGATCAGGTATGTGTAACCTTTGTGTCATCATAATTATATATATTTTTATTATTATTGTTAAAAAGTGAACAAATTTTTACAAAATTTCGCAACATAAGAAGGACTTAAGAGTATACATAAAATGTAATTTCTAAAACATCAGATTCATCAAAAATCCATGTGTGAAATTTGTTAAATGCACTCCTTCATTGCGTTAATAAGACTCGTAGCCTTGGGCAACCCGTTTTACTCTTGGTCAATATTGCAGTGAAAGGAAAAATTTGTCTCCCCGTTAATTTGGACCCTGTAGCAGTTTTGTTTTGGCAGTATTATGGGAAGGAACTTCTTACTTTACTCTCTCCAAGAGTTTCGAATTCGTAACTGTAAGGACCGGTCCGACCGGTGCCTTCTCCAAAGTCACCCATTTCCTCAATATAAAGTAGGAAGAACTGTGAAAAATTAAAAATCTGATAAAAAAAACGTACTGAAAGTATTTGCTTCGACCAAGTATTATCAAAAAGTGAATTTTTTTCATTATAAAAACGTGTGCTCATGATAAGAGGAGAGAACTTCACCTTCACGACTCGTTGGGAACTTGAAATTGTCTTTCGCAAGAATTGTTTAACAATTTTTGTGAAAGTGCGAAATCATTTGACATAAACCTTGGTAAGTTGGTATACATAAACCTGATTAACAAGTGTGATTGAAGCTGAAATGCCAGTCAAGGCGATATTTTTGTCACGGGTATTTGCTCTGGAATTTAGTTTATCACGAAATTTAAGGAAGTTGAAAATTGAAAAGAATAGATATTTGTCCACTGTAAGCTTTTTACATTGGGATATTATTTGAAGGTGTAAAATTTACAATAAAAATAAAAAATAGATATCATCTATCTTTGAATTTTATTAGTTTCGCCTTCAAAACTGTCTCAATTAGAAATTTAATTTTGGAATGTCATGCACAAGAATTTTGAAATTTGGAGTATTTATATACACGGACGCGTAAAAATTCAACTTGAAAATAATATCTTTGAACGTACTTATTATACAGTAACATCGAAAAATTACAAAATGTGGTTCTTCGTATTTTGTTGCACCGTACTACTCGGCTTGAAAATTTTCCTTGAAAAACGACGAGATGCCAAAAAATTTCCTCCAGGTAGGTTTTTACAGTATATTTTTCATAAATTGAATTAGAAATAAAAATTATAACAGTCATAGTCGGGATGTGGCCCTTTTTCTGTGACTGGAATTGATATACAGGGTGTATCGAAAATCACGGATGATAATTTGCCTGATTTTTTAAAATATTTTTAACTGAAATTTTCTACATATTTTTTCGAATGAAAAAGTCCTTTGCCATTTTTCATGAAACTGAAAATCAAAAAAGATATTTGGGTTACAAGTTTTAATCACCAATCAAATTTCTCAGATTCTTGGCTTGAATATCTTTTTTCATTTTGAGTTTTGAAAAAAGTGACAGAGGACTTTTTGACTAAGAAAAATATGAAGAAAAATCAGGCCAATTATTGTTCATGGTTTTTAATACACCCTGCATTACGGTATTCTTGTAGTGTTTTCGGTAAAACGAAAAAAATAATTTTTACCTAACATATTTTCACAATATAATTTTTTTTTTAATTCAAGACATTTATTATTTTGCTTTCTCATTGTAAATTCATTTATATTTCTTGTTTAATCGCATTTTCATTTTGAATACGTTGACCTCAGATCAATAATATATCCGAAAATTCCAAATTATGAAAAAAATTGTTTGACTCACAGAAAACATTAGAAAATACAGGAAATCTTGAAATTTTTTAACGTTTATTGAAAAAAAATAAACAAAAGTCTATTCTTAATATTTATTCTAACAGTTTTGCGTGAATTACTTTTCAACGCATGTTTGTTACGAAGGGGTGCACTCACGTAAAAATGAATCCCAATCAATTTTTTTTTTTATTTGCTAATATGCATTTAGTTCAAAGCAAATTTAAGTCCGTTTTTTTTAAAAAAAATTATCTCAATCAAGAAAGAAGTTGTTCCTCCTCAATAATGAAATTATTTTCGAGAAGTTCTTTTTCCACAATAATAAGGTTTTTCTTGAAATGTAAAAAATATTAATTTCTCTCAAGGTCCAGCAGAACTGCCAATATTAGGCCATATACTCGAAATAAAACGTTCTGTGAGCGAAACTCAATTGCATAGCCACACATATCAAAAATTAGCGGAAATGCATGGGCCCGTCGTGGGCCTGAAATTGGGCCCTTTGAAATACATAATCGTTTCTGGTAGAGAAGCCATAATGAACATGATGGCTAGACGTGATTTCGATGGAAGAGCCGATGGGTTTATATTCAGACATCGAACTATGGGAAAAAGACGAGGAATATTATTTACTGATGGTCATATTTGGTCTGAACAACGAAGGTATTTGGTATTCAAAAATATATGTATATCTTTTTTGTTTTTGATTTTTGTAAAAAGTAGCAGAGGACTTTTCGACTTAAAAAGATATTTTGAATAATCAGGCCAGTTTCATTCGTGGTTTTTGATAAATTTGGCATAACAATATTCCGTAAATAACCTACGATAAAAAAATTTCAGAAATTTAAGTAATAAGTACTTATGATGTTTGTGAATGTAATTTCCTTCAAAATATAGAAACCATTGAAAATTTTAATTTAAAAAATGCAAAAATTCAAAAATCATGCATCGTCAAAATCAGCAAATCATCAGAGATCAATAATAATACAATCCTGAAAAAATATTCTTTTCGAAAATCTTCTCTTTAAAATGTTTTCTGTAATGCTTGCTTTTTCTTATGAAAATTTCTTTTTTAAGATTTCTTCTAACGAGTCTGAAAAATCTCGGGTTTGGAAAACGTTCGATGGAGGTAATGATAAGGGAAGAAGCGATCGCTTTAACAAGATTCATCGAAGACGTATCAAAAAATGGCGTTATAAAAAACATTCATGATATAACAGCGATTGCTGTATTCAATACGTTATGGACTTTGGTAGCAGGAACGAGGTGAAAATTTATTTATTATTCCGAAACGTGTATTGTTCATATTTTCTTAAAATCCCTTTACTGACATTTTTTTCAATATATCACAATTTTTGTTAAATAATTTCCTTTTTTTTTAGGATCTGCAATAATTTGATTAGATTTTGAGTGATTGTTTATATTATGTATCTCATTTCAGATTCAGTAATCTTATATTCTCGAATTTTTGCCTGAAATTTTCCAAATGTAATTTAACCTTAAAAAGTTTTACTATAGGAACTGTGGACATTTAAAATTTTGATATCTTCTGTTTTATAAATTTTCGTCAATGTCAATCAATGACAAAAATTTTGTCTTTTTATATCCACGTAAATCCAAAGCTTAAGGTGATAATTTTTCAAGGCTGGACTTCTCGGAAAAAGACGCTGAATTGAATAAAATGATCCAGATCATGGATGCAAATTTTAAGGACAACAATGTGTTTGGTGGAATGATTAATGCTGTGCCATTCTTGAGATTTCTTTTCCCTGGGTATTTAGGATTTACAGCCCACAATGAAAGGACCTTGAAACTATGGTCTTATTTCACAGTACGAAAATGCAAAAAGAACTACAAATATAGTATTTTAATCTTAAAATGACTCTTCAAAATTATTTATTATTTTTTAATAATTCGTATTTCCTCATAAAAAAATCAAAGATTTTATCAGGAAAATTTTTTTATAATATATTTATTAACTATCGATACCCTCAGGAAGAAGTTCAAAGACACAGGGTCACTAAAGAAGAAGGTGCTCCTCGTGATCTAATTGATCTTTATTTGGAAGAAATGGAATCTCGAAAATCAGACCCATCTTCAACATTTAACGGTAATTTTATATCGCTAGCTCTATTACATTACAATAACTGTAGTAAATGAATTTCATTTTCTATGAAAATCAAAATATAATTTTCATGAAAAAAGTATTATTTTTATATAAATTTATTAACAAGTCAAACAATAAATAAAAAAAATTAAATAAAAATTTACATATCTTGCAGGAAAATCGAGTATAGGCAGAGAATTAGAAATTTAAGTTAATAAATTTCGTTTTTACAGAATTACAACTTATTGCCATGGTGAAAGATTTATTCGCAGCAGGCTTAGAAACAACGAACAATACCATTGGTTTCACTATCGCGTATTTGGCATGTAGAGAAGACGTGCAAAATAAAATCCATGCTGAAATTGATAGAGTTCTTGGGAAAGGTCAAGATGATTGGCCATCTCTGGATATGAAGAGTCTGTGAGTGTTGATGTTTCGACTGGAATAATTGAAATGACGAAATTTCGTTCATGAATTTTTACAAAAGAATTTGATGCAGTCTTGAGCATTTTTCATGAGAAATAATTATGTGCAATAGTCGTTTTTATAATATTTTCGAAACTGACAACTACAGACTGTCCTCCATTTAGACCATATCACTTTGATATTCTAAAAGATAGAAACTTATAAAATTTTCAAATATAGAGGGTAAAAAATTGTTAAAATTTAAGTAATTACAATGTGTTGGAATTGATTCGTAGCGTTTTTTTTTCTTTTTTGAAAAGTTACGTCGTTTACTGTGAAAGTATCATTGCAATGGCATGATAGATTCGTTGAAAAAATCAATCCAATTTCTGGTCATTTCGTAATTGTCAAACTGCTACTCTGACAAGCCATGCGTCATGGATCGGAACAAATGAAAATCATATGGAGCATTGTCAGGTGAATACAGCGGGCGAAGCAGAACTTTCCATTTTAGCATTTTCAAATAAGTTTTTACGACTTTCGAAACATGGTATCCTGCATTATCATGGAACAAAATTACTTTGTCGTGTCGATCTTTATACTGTGGCCGCCTTTTCTGTTCAAAAGCATCAATTGTCGTCTGTTGAGGTTCCCAGCGATATGGTTTCACCCAATTTGGTTCACCCAAATCATCATCTTTGAACTTTTTCGGCTGTCCGGGGCGTTTCTTGTCTTCCAAGTCAAAATTTCGTTTTTGAACCGCGCAAACCACTTTCAGAAAGTTTGCTCAGCCAGAGCATGTTCACCGTAAACATCTACTGAAGTACGATGACTTTCCACGGCACTTTCCTTCATGTTAAAGTAATGAAGTAACACTCCCTGATGCTCCCCGCAAAAACGATTTTTCAGGCACGAACTTCAACATGTTTGATATTGGACAACAAATGCTACGGACCCTATAACGAAATGTCATGTTGTGGTAAAGATGCGCTCTATCAGTAGCTTTCCGGAGAATATTTACTATTGTATGTGTAACAATGGATAGTTGAATAACACAATATATTGTAAAACGCTACGAATTAATTCCAACACCTGGTAATATTGACACTTCATTTAGAAGCCAGTTTTCATATTAAGTTAAAAAAAAATTTCAGCCTGCCATATTTATGCGCCACGATAACCGAAGTAGCGAGGATCGCCACCATTGCCCCAACGTCATTACCGAATTGTGCAGTAGCTGACACAATGTTCATGGGGTACGAAATTAAAAAAAGCTACAATATTGTAGCTAACTACAGAAGCATCCACATGGACAACGAACACTGGGGAGATCCTGAAAATTTCAGGCCAGAAAGGTTCATTAACAATGAAGGACAATTTTTCGAAGATCCTTGGATGACTGCTTTTGGGGCTGGTAAGGGTCAAATAGTATATTGTGCATTGAGGGGAGAAACGAGAGGTTTCTTCTTTTATCGTAGCGAAAAACAAGATTTTAGTTTGTTTTTTAATTAGATTGAAATTTCAGGTCGCAGAAAATGTGTTGGCGAGACCATGGCAAGAGCCAATCAATTTTTCATTATTTGTTGTCTGATGAAGAAATTCCGTTTTCGACTTGTACCCGAAAACTCTTTGCCCTGTTTGAAGGGGAGGGACGGTTTTACAGTTTCTCCACCGCAGATGGAATTAATTGTGAAAGTGCGCAACTAACAAAAAATCCTGATTGCGAACGAAAAAAATTTTACTGCAATATTAGCGGGTTCGATTTAACGAAAAACGTACAAAAATTTTGTGATGTAGCATCAAACTGCGTTATAAATTCATATGGTTGTAAATTTTTTTGAAACAGCTACAATAAGTCAAAGTCATTGAACAAATCTTGAGTACCTAGATATTAAATGTACCCCAGGGTACACACTCATTTCTCCGAATTTTCAAAACACTGAACTTACAGAGTTGAAATTAGAATCAAACTTTGAACCAAATAATCCGAGGAATTTTCGGTTCTAATCGGTTTAAAGTCCACTCATTTTCAACCAACTTTGCACCATATACATGCCTGTTATTATCGAATTTCCTGATTTTACGCCAAAACTAGGCAAAACTAGGATTCATTTTGAACCTCCGCTTAAACCATTTATAGCGAACAGCGGTGAAAAAACTGCCACATTGCGCTTGTACAATTTGGGCATTAAAAGCGCGGTAATTTTTAAAATAATGCAAGCTCTAGTAACGCAGAATATTATTAAAACATGCTGGAAATATTCTTAAAAATATTCGTTTGTCGAAGTTTTCCTCATGAGGATAATTGTCGGAAAAACTTTTTAAGAATTTTTCTGAAAGATACTTTCAATTTATATACCAGAACTAACTGGCACCTGCGGGCTTCGCTCCGCATTGACACTCGGTTTGGGTTTGGTCACTTGTATATTGAGTAGCATTTTCATATCTTTAATTAATGGATTAATTTTTATCATTTGTCAAGACGAAGGTTGGAAAAGGGAAAGCGTAGTAATAAAGAAGATGTTTCCAGTAATAATTTAATGTTTATTCGACAATGTGAAACCCTTAACTCTTAACAGTCTTTTCGTGTGTTGCTTATAAAATTAATTCGCTGAAATACCAACTAACCTTAATAAACTTCATTTTCAAGGAAGTTTGTGAAAGGATGTACTGATTTAACATTGCACTTCATAACACAGTAAACGTCGATCTCGTATTTCGATTATCACAGCGCATTATTTTCGAGTGTTTTTATCCTTATGAAATATTTAGTCAAGTAAATACAAAATTCAGTCAATATGATTCACTGTGTGCCCTAAAACAACTTTGAAAATTCTAAAAACATGAAACTTTTCTAGAACGGTTAGTAATCACCCCGTTAATACTCCCCCGAACGTTTTTTCAAGATTAGCCCCCGTTTTCGTTAAATTAATTGAATGAATTTTTTCTGAAAAACATGCTCTAAATCACGTAATATTGGTCCTTTTTTCTCGAAAAAAAGACGATTTGTGTTCTCTTATTACCCTGTTTACATTTCTGCGATAAAATATGTCGAAATCTGCACGAGAAACATTTTAGAATCGCGCTTGATGAGTCTTTATTTTTCTATAGCTGGAGCTCCTTTTTAAAAGTCCCGTTACTCCCGTTCCATCAATGGCTTCGACACCCGAATTAGTCACACGGTACCCCTTGTTGATCATCTTTCCGAACTTTAAAAAAGGATTTCCAGCTACAGAAAAATACAGACTTATCGGGCGCGATTCCAAAATTTTTTGCGTTCAGATTTCGACATATTTTATCGCAGAAATGTAAACAGGGTAATGAGAGAACACAAATCGTCTTTTTTTCGAGAAAAAAGGACCAATATCACGTGATTTGGAGCATGCTTTCCAGAAAAAATTTATTTAATTAATTTAACGAAAACGGAGGCTAATCTTGAAGAAACGTTTGGGGGGAGTAATCAAGGGGTGATTACTTACCGTTCTAGACAAGTTTCATGTTTTTGAAATTTTTGAGGTCACACAGTGTTACATGTGTCAGGTTATTTAAAGAAAACTCTTTAAAGGCTCGTATTTAACTTAAGATATATTTAGATCCAGTATTCTTCCCTTCGAGCGTACATAACTTAATAAAGACCTTAACGTCTAACACGTAATCAACCTAATTACTTACGCTAATAATATTTTTCATAGGTTAAAAAGTAATAGTTATTACTGATAAAGATTGTTCTGATGCATATCATTTACTAAATTTAAAAAATTTATGAAAGTTCTATTAATCTGATGAGAAGTGAAGGATTCCATAAAGGTGAAATAAACACGAATAACACCAATATGATTTTTCATGACTTAAAAATGAAATAATCATAAGCGATCGATGAAGTTTTAATCAATTTTATTCACAAAAGTTGCAATAAAAAAAATTATTTTCTCATTATTATCTCAATCAAAAAGTATTACATAAACTTATATTTGGTATAATTATTTCAATTTTATATTAGAGAAAATTACTTTCTGAAAAAAATTTATTTCTTGTTTAATTACTAACATCCCGTTACTAAATCAGCATATGCTGAGCCAATAAGAGGAAAATCGAATTAATTCGATGTTAATGAATGTCGTTAACCTGAAAAATGAAAGTAATTGTTTATGAAAAAATGTGTTGTCGATGACAAAAATTACAATATGTTCAATGCCATAAGAAGAACAGTAAAATTTTAGTGTCACGGATTTTCCCGCGAAAAAAAATGTCTTCCTTTCCGAATTCGACGTATTTAAAAATAAAAAATTTAAAACAAAAAAATTTGTGTGGGTTGTTTAAGGTTCTATTAATTTCTAACTACACCCTTGCTTTACACATATGGAACGATGTATCGTGTTATTTGTTTGACCAATGACATTGCGTGCTACTTAAGTTACAGTCACAGTTTTGAAAAAACACTGAAAAAAGAAAACTGTTACAGTTTTCTTTTTCAGTTCGTTTTTTAGAAAAGTCATTACACTCAAGCACACATAAGTATAACCGGAAAAACTTTCGAAAAATTACGATCTGTTTTCGAATTGTCAAAACAAAAACTTTCAAAAAAAACCGTACAGTTTCTAAACATATCGAAAAGAATGTAAATAAAGAACAAAAAAGTTAATTTTACTTACGGCTGGCACTCTCGAATTAGATATTCAACAAAATTACACTTCACAATTGCACTTTTTTTAAAAATAATATATAGATGATCAATAGATTATCAATTAATAGATGATCAGTAGATTGTCACGTATGTTATGTATTTCTGTTGCTCTGTACATTTGTTTACATTTTAAAAATCACGGACAATCGGTAGAGTACCTGAACAATAATCGATATACCGATAGTGTGCTTGTCAACACGGTCAACACCGACCGCCATGTTGCTTAATGTATTCCACATGGAAACTTCGATTAATTATTATAAAAAACCATGCAAAATTATGACTAATAAATATCACGTCGACACGTCCGGGGGCATGCATAATATGTATGCGATATTTTATGACGATCGAACGCGGAATGTGGATTTGTACCCTGAACAAAGTTTTGACTTTTCGCTTTTATGTAGTAGAAAGAATATTGGTATTCTTGGTACATTTTTTTGATATTGTCCTGACAAAGAAATGCTTGAAATTAGAAATATTCTTCAAATATTTATAATAAAAATATTTTTTGAATATTTCTGGTATTATCTGTGTGACTAACAAGAATTCATTTTCCATAATTTAATAAATTGCTACATAAATGTGACGAGTGAGCTACCGAGAACGAAGTGTAATCTCAACGTTGTTCCCAAATTTACCTTTAAATCCAGCGTTGTAATCGGCGCAGGGAAAATGAAGTCCCCCTTTCTCAGCTCGCCCAAAAGAATCCTTAACCCGTAGTTTATAAAGGACTCGGGATGTTGTCTTGAAGAGGAAAAGAATAATGACTAAGACTCTAATATCCTTCAAAATTGACAGAATCAACGTATATTCATATTCGTTAACATTTACATTAGTGTAACAATTTCGTTACAAATTTGGCTCTGGTAATTGAGTCGTGGTTGAGGAATCCGTACATGTTATTAAATCTGCGTAGTATTTCTAAAAAGTCGTTTAATTCTTCTGGAGATACAGGTTTCTTAATCACGTAATCTACATCGTGTTCGAGAATCTCCTTATCCAAAGGATGGGGATTCAGTAATTGAATTTGGGTGTGTCTGCACCTGTTGCAAGTTGTTTGAACCTCCTGTTTCGGTAATGTCATGTGGATGTCGTACTCATGAGACAAACGTTTCGCTACCTCTTGGTTTAATTGTTCTATGGAAATTTCGGGAGTCGGATCATATTTCTTTAATATATTTATCCTTAAGAAAAGCCCTAATGCCTTTTTCCTTTTGAAAAGAAACTCCTTTCCACTGGGTTTCAGGCCCTACGCCTAGCTGCACTCTTAAAGGCCCATAAAAGGTTATCGACTCTAGGCACTGAAAGAACGAAAACTCATGTTGACTTACACAATTAATCTCGAACGTTTCAAGGGTATTATATAATAATAAAAATGAAATGCGTCTCGTTTAGGATGAATCCCGTTAAAGTTTATGATACACAAGGTCCCCTTTTTACTTGCCCTTTGTGAGGCATGTCTTAGAGTTTCACTAATATTTGTTTGTCTGAATACTGTTTATTTATTAATTCTCATTACTTATAATTTCTTACTTTAATCCTTAAAAAGTATCAATTTCGACATTATTCAATGCGTTAGGTTATTCTAAATCTGAATTCATTGCCTATTTCCTCCAAAGAATTACGTGTTGTTAATTATCCATTTCGATTGCAATTCTTCCAGTTGGTCGTGTCTAATTTAACAACGGGAGAATTTCTTCTCCCTCCCGAACATAGGATTCTTGCAAAATAACAAAATAACAAAATAAGAAGAAAAGATATGTATAATTACTTTTATTCGTCAGCCAAATAGACATTAGGACCGAGACACAATCTCAGCAATATTTATTAAGCGCCCGATAATGCAGAGAAGGGTGAGCCAAGGGGTCGTCGTTAGGTCGGACCTTCGGCTCGTGGAGAAATCTTTGAGGGCCTCTGAACAATTGGACTTAGAAAAGCTTTGGTGTTTTAGGCTAAGGAACTCTCTTGTCTAATAAACCGAATTCACGCTTTTTATACTGTTTTATCTCGGACTAAATGGTTTTGATATCAGTTGATATTACTTAAAATTCCGTTATATTGGTGCTGTTTGCGTCCGGTGTAATTTGGATATAGAATTCATTAAGCATATTCCGACATTTACTCGGTGTCATCTACGTCCCGTGTGCTTTAGATATAAAGTTCATTAAGTATATTCCGACATTTACTCGGTATCGTCTACGTCTGGTGTGCTTTAGATATAAAGTTCCTTAACTATTCTTCTAACATTTTTATCGGTGCTGATTTAGATATAAAGTTTTTAGAAAATAATATTGCGTTTCTTTTTGGGTTTTCCTTTTTCTAGAATTTGGAATGAAAATAATAAAATAAAATAAGTAGAATAAAAAGAGAAGAGAGAGAGGGTATAAAAAGGCGTTCGTTACATAAAAAAAAATATTGTAAGGAAAAAGCACCTATTTATTTATAATAAAAATAAATTTCCGAATCAATCAGAAAAATATTCAAAAGATATAAAAGTTTAGAATAAGAATCAAAACTCGCAAAATTTATTACTTTTTTAAATTTTTTGAATTATATTGGTACCACATATTTCAGGATATTTAAATAGAAACTTAAACATTCATTGATGGATAGCAAAAAAATTTATTTAAAAAAAAAGGTAATTATTTTGATGGTTGACAATATCATCAAATCGATTACTTTCATGACATTATTTTCACATCTGTTTCAAGGTCTGTTGTATGTTCACCTAAATATGTAATCTTCATGTGATATTCAACTTTTACATGATACATGAAAAAAAATTATATGTAAGAAGATTTAATTCACTGACCATCGATCTTACGAATTTTTTTAAAAAATTTTTCCATTTCCTCTGTTTTTTTCTCTATGAAAAAGTTGCAATGCCCCGATGTAGCATTCGTATTCTTGGTTACAATTCCAAATCCACCATACGACTGCATCCAAATCAGTGCAATTTTTTTTTATCGATTTTTCGAAGCTCTTGATGTTTATTTCATGATTTTAATAAATTAAATAAAATTAAATAAATTAGATAAAATTCAAAATAAACTAAAATTGCAATTTTTTGAAATTCTGGAAGCACAATTAACCGACTTCGATTTTTTTTGATATTACCAGCAGTGATATTATTAGCTGTGAAATACTCTGCCCAGGCGCTCCGTGGAGACCGTAACTTACGGTCTCGCTTACGGGTACTTTGTGCAAAAAAAACCCGTAAGCATATTTAGGTCTTCTAGAAAACTACGGAATGAAATATATGATGTTTTACTTTCGATTGGTGCTTAAGGATATTTTATACCTTATTGAACATACAAAAACGTATAAAAACAATGAAAAACACATGTTTATTCCCTGGCGGAAAAGGAAGGACTGTAGGAGGACTATAGGAGGACTGTTTATAGTCCACCTATAGTCCTCCGTGGGACGATGTGAGGACTGTGTGATTTATGTGATCATATGTGATAAGCCAGCTGCTGGGCTTGCTGGGACAATCGAAAAATACCCGGGAAATTTGAAATATACTTATAATGTGTGTTATGATTAGATTATATTATGATAAATTTATAACTATATACATCATGATTATCTACAAGTTTCTATTATTCATTGATTATTTAAAATAGTATAAATAACAATATAATATAAAAAATATGGCGTAAGACAATATAATAGTACGATATATTATATTATATATTATTTCATAATATACTAACATGTAATAAAATATAAAAAAATATATTATTATGTAAAGTAATATAATATAGTATAATATGTAAAAGTACGATATATTAAAATATGATATAATACTATAAGATATAATATATAATGTAATACAAAATGATGTGATATGATATAATATTATATTATATTATATTGTATCATATATTATATTATATTATATCATATTGTATTACATTATACTATATCATATTATGTTATATTATATAATATTATATTAAATTATACTTTTATTTTACATTTATATTTCAAAATGTTGCCTGTATATAAATATGTCAACAAAATCGAAACGTTTTTATTTTTGAATTTCCCGCGCTTCAGCTCATTCGAGCAGACGAAACAGGATTGACGGTGAAACTTTCGACTGTGAGTTATTTAATGAATAATTAATAATAATGGGATGGAAATATGAATTTTCCTTACTTAAATTTTGCAAAGCGGGTAATTATTCACACATGGAAATAGTTCTTCAATATTAAAATGACAGTATTTTGCTAGAATTAGACTTTAAAAAATAGTCTATTTCAGAGGACTATAGAAGGACTATAGGGAGGACTATCTTTCGTCCACTTTTTTCCGCCAGGATTCATTCTGAAAAACATGTATTCCACGTTACGTTGGGCACGAAAAGCCAGGCAAGCCAACGCGAATACAATGAAAGTTGTGTCCATGTTTTCGGCCTACATGTGACTCATTTTACCATGTAAACAATTCGTCAAAATATCGTTATTTGTTGCTGTTATAAACAATCAAACTTTTCTGTAAGCCTTGATTGAAAAATTCATTTTCATAAAATTTTTTTCCGTGTATTTATATGAGTTTGTTCTTTATTATAAGCAAAAAAAAACATTTCATAATCGTTTAAACAAATAATTGTCAACATAATTTTTTATAAACAATTGGATGTTTTAATGCTTTTTCACGTTAAAAAAATTAATTTTTTTTCCTTATGATACGGAAAACGTTTACCTACAATAATCCATCAATAGAATTTGGTGCTTTTTTTCTATTCTAAAGATATAAATTTTTTTGTTGCTCAATTCACTATCTTCGCGCTCGACACGTTCCGTAATATTGCGTTTACAGCGTCAAATTTTGCCTTTTGCATCTCATTTTTCATTGCGAATGAGATAAATTGATCAAAAGATAACTGCAGAACTCTAAAGTACTATAAAATAATAATTTTCATTGCCTACATTGGCCATGCCAACATCAGAGCGTGCATGTGGAACAAACCATATGTGTATGTTGAAATTTTGATCGCAAAAATAAACGCATTAATTCAATTATTAACGTCAATTTTTTTATTTAGTTAACCACGTAAATATTCTAATCGCTAAGTACTTTCCTAATACTACACGAATGTTTGAAAACAAAACTTCGAAGGAGAAAAATGTACCTATATAGGACGGCCCTAAACTATTTCAATGAAAACGCCGGTTATATACCCTTTGAAATAAAATTTGAATAAGTTTTTTATTGCGTTACTTACAATGTAATAATATCATTTTTTCATCAGTTCATGTATGATTATTCAATATAAATATGTAATATTTAACAGGTATTTAATGATTTCTTTAGATTATATACTATTATATATCATTGTATATATATTATATCTGTTACTATTATATATTATATCAGTTAAGTAAATAGTCATAGTTAATTTTGACTTTGGAGCGTAGATAGTTGAATTTATATTGTAAGAGATTTAGAGGCATCTCACGTTCATATTTTATTTCTTCCAAGTTTTGTTTTCAAGCGTTCACATTACTATGAGAAAGATAAAGGTGTTGCATAATTACTCATAAGAAAGTGTAATGAAGTCTAACAACTAATTTATCTATTTCATTTTCCGAATAATATAATATTAAAGACACACCAATTTGAAAATTGAAGAGTTTACCTAAATAAAAAATTGATGTTGTTAATTAAACAAATGTATTTGTTTGCGATCAAAATTTGAACATGCACATATGATTTGTTCGACGTGCACGCTCTGATGCTGGCATGGCCAATGTAGGCAATGAAAATTATTATTTTATAGTAAATTAGAGTTCTGCAGTTTTCTATTGTTCAATTCATCTCATTCGCAATGAAAAATGAGATGCAAAAGGCAAAATTTGACGATGTAAACGCAATATTGCGGAACGTGTCGAGCGCGGAGATGGTGAATTAAGCAATAAAAAAATTTATATCTTTCGAACAGAAAAAAAGCACCAAATTCTATTGATGGATTACTGTAGGTAAACGTATTTCGTATCATAAGGAAGAAAAATTAATTGTTTAACGTCAAAAAAGCATTAAAAAATTCAATTGTTTATAAAAAATTATGTTGACAATTATTTGTTTCAACAATTATGAAATGTTTTTTTTGCTCATAATACAGATAAAACTCATATAAATACGCACAAAAAATATTTATTCTATTATATAATGTTGTTTTCGAGGTATGAATTTTTTTATCAAGGCCGCCTACAAAAAAGTCTGACTGTTTATAACAGCAATAAATAACAAAATTTTGACGAATTGTTTATATGGTAAAATGAGTCACACGAAGACTATAAAAAACACAATTTTTTTCAAAATTCCGTGATGTAGTGGAATTTTTGCGGCCGTGGCACACTTGACACGTTTTGACTAACTTTCAGATTTTATTTAAACATTGTCCAAAATAATCAAACAATTATCGACCACTAATTGTCATCTAAATGGTACACAAATCGTTTCTGTGAAACATGAAAAATGTGTTCTCATATGGGAATATTAAAGTATAAACTCTTTCAGATAGATTGATTTCTGTGTATAATTTATTATTATATAATATGGTACATGATTATAGGTAGATTAATTACGTATCCTTTTGCGCTACATAGATACTATAATACCGAATTCTTGATGTCAATTTCCGTCTATTTTCATTTTATAAAATACTTCATTTCGAAGATTATTTGTTGTGAAATTGGAAATTTAAGAATAATTATTTATATGAATATAAATACATATACATTATTATATATAAATATGCATCATCTACTGTAAAATGTACATCATGATTGAGGTGCTGAAAGAAAATTTGTATTTTCCCGGATTTCCACAATCTTATGAATCGTTTACGTTGAACGATTGATTCAAATAATCCAAAGTAAGCAGCCAGGATTCATTTTTTATATTTAAACAGTTTAATAATAAATTATACGTAATACTACTGATATTGAAAAACTATTTGGAACAAAACGAATCTTTGCATATTTTGTTGTATGTTATTTTGATTTAAATGTTTTATTTCGAGCGTTCTCTATCACGGGTCTTTTTTGCACAAAGTACCCGTAAAAAGGACCGTAATTTACGGTGAAAGCCGTCTGCCATCCCATTAATAATATCGAAATCACACATTTTTTTTATCTGGTAATCTCCATATTTTATCATATACGTACTTTCTACACAACAATATCTGCGAACGGCAGTATTCAACATTGCTAAATGTCAAATATTTTAAAAAATTTTTTTTTTGATCAATTTTTCCAAGCTCTTGATGTTTATCTATTGAATTTAATAAATTAATATATGAAACATAAATTAAATGAAATTCAAAATAAACTAAAATTACAATTTTTTGAAATTCTGGAAGCACAATTGACCGACTTCGATTTTTTCTGATACCCATTCAAATTTTTTATACAGTGTACTGAATAGTTATTCAACTGAATCCATATCTCGCCGACAATAAAAATGTCCTATTTATTATACTTTCGATTACGTGAAAACCGAAATATAAGAACACCGCAAACGCAATATTCGGAATTACAAAAAAAACCAACAATTCAAATCGCCGACTAGCCAGAATTCCGATCTATCAACGCTCAGATTCCACAACACTCCGTTGCCTCAAAATACCGTTGGCAACGAAACACCGAAACCTCAATATTCTAAAAAATCATTCGTTCGTCCCAAAGATTCGTTGAACTGAATAAAAAGTTGACTGGGGACTCGGGAAAAATCGTAATCATTGAAGTGTTCTTGAATTTCACTGAAAAACCACAACCCTGGATTTCGTTGGAAATGCATTAAGGGGAGAAATACGCCTAAACGGCTGAAATCATTCATGAAATTTGCGTGTAGATTGCGGGAGAAATATAAACGATAGGAACCCTAAATTAGGCACAAATGAAGTTTATTTAATATACTACAAAGTGATTAATGCCATATTGCAAAAACGGTGCCCGGTTCGCGAATCCAAGCCTTCAAAATTGCACCTGCACATTTTGCAGAGGCAAATGGTGGGACTTGTACAGCTTCAGGAACTCAATCTAAAAAAATTGTTTATACAAATTTTTTAGGTATTTACATCTACTATAACTTGACATTCTTGGTTTTTTGAAAAAAATGATCCGATCAAATTAAGGCAAAAAATGTGAAAAGTTGAATTTTTTTATCGTTTTTTGCAAACGATTGTTTAATCAAAGTGTTTTTTGCAAAATCAGGAAATGCCAATTCATGAAGTATTGTTTTAGGTTTAAGATAAAAAGAATTATGAATATCGGTCGAGCCGTTCTCTCTTTAACTGGTCCCACCATTTTAAAAAAATAACTTTTGGAAAAAGGTGTCCAAAGTTTCCGCATAAAAAGGAGAAATTTTGTGAAACTTACATCCCATAGATGTTGCTATGGTACAAACTTCATTTGTGCATAATTTAGGGTTCCTGTCGTTTATAGTTTTCTCGCAATCCACGCGCAAAGTTTGTAACCGGATTGCGGCCGTTTAGGTGAATCTCCCCCTTACAATTTGTCAGTGAATTGTATTTTCGGCGAATTCATCGATCAGTGTTATGGATATTCAGCGAAACGCGATCGAGGCATTGTGAAGAATCGCGAGAATTGTGTTTCTGAGCAATGCGGATTCGGAGAATTTTTTTCACGGTCTTTTGTATTTCCGGAACTTCGTGATTCGGACAGATGACAAATTCGGTGATTTGAAAATTCGGAGTAATGATGTGTATCTCACATTATGATAAATAGTGCAAAAATGTAAGGAAAATTATAATAACAATTTCCAATTTTGTAGACTTTTCATAAAAAATGACGTCACGTACAAACGCTTTGTAAACAAAATTCCGTAAAAACCAGTCTGCTAACTGTCATCATTTTCGTTCTTCAATGATCGGTTTTCTTTGCATGGGTTGAGCTCTTCACGCAAATATCCCGATGACAAATGACCTTTGTCTTTTTAATATCTGGATCTGTTGAGACTCGGTGATAAGAGAGTATGTAAACTTCTGATAATGGTAATAAAAATCCAAAAACGTGACAAAAACTAGCTAACTGATAATTTCATGGCTTTCAATGTATACGATAAATTGATATTTTTGAAAATGCGGTTGTTGTTACTTATTTTGCAACTATCTTCGACAGAAATCAAGTTCTATTATGTACATCGTTCGTTCCATGAAAATGGAGTTATGAATACGATTTTTTACCATACAGAATTTCTGGTTTCTCTAGCTATCATTTTCCTCTATTTTATCGTCATTTATTTTCATCAACCATTCGCAACTGAAAGTTCGAGATGGCTCCTTGAGATATGTTAACGAGCGTTAACCGATATTAAATTGGTGGGGCTGGATTTGTATATTACGCAGATTACGACAGCCTCATCAGTTGTATCAAGACCCGCGGTTTGTGCGTTTCATAACTGTTCGCTAATCAGCAAAATGGAGCGTCGTTCGTTGGAAGAAATTTTGGAGAAAAACTTGTCGGAGATAGATCTACGGGAAGCAAGGAAATTACTTTACGGATGTGATCCTGAGTAATTAAAATCTTTTTTGTTTCTTATACTTTGATACATAAGCTTAACATATGTTAACGTTTTCGAACAAAGGACTCTAGCTCTACCTTCGTATAAAGGGAAGTACAATTTAGAAGTCAAAGGTTTCAAGCTCAATGGAGCTCTTCGTGAACAACTTCGGGCTCCAAGAATTGTGAGAGTTGGGGTTATACAACATGCCATGGACAAACCATCCTCTGATCCTATTCAAGAGCAAAGAGAAGCAGTGTACGAGAAAATTTCAGGGTACATCGAACATGCTGCTGCATGTGGAGTGAATATTTTGTGCCTTCAAGAAATATGGTGTACGTGCTACAAAATTTCTTAGAGTTGAATGAATTTTTTCGTCTTCTTTTTTATAATAGGTATGAAATGTTGATTGATAAGCCAATATTCATATTTTTCGTTGTAGCTGTACCTTACTGTTTTTGTACCCGGGAAATATACCCTACATGCGAATTTGCTGAAGATGCGGAAACAGGACCAACCGTATCACTAGTTTGCAAGTTGGCCCAAATGCACAACATGGTCATCGTTTGTCCCATATTAGAAAGAGACGTTGCACATGGAGAAACAATTTACAATACTGCCGTGATCATTAATGCTGATGGCAACATCATCGGGTAAAATTTTATTTGTCATGAAAAAAACGGTGACTATAGTGAAATTCAAACTCGACATATCGTGGTAACGATTAGGGTTCTCAGTTCGGAAACGACGAGTTATGCACGCATCAGAGAAACGCCTCGACTGTGAGCCAACGTAGTTGAATGACGTTAGCTTACGGACAAGGCGTCTCTCTGTGTGCGTAACTTGTCTTTTTCAAACCGAGAACTCTGGTCATGATTCGACTGGATTCTTTAATAAACTGGACGCTGGCATGGATTTGTTGAACTCTTTAGTATATGAGTTTTTTAAAAGGCATTTTATACATTATTTAACAAGGGCACAGTTTTTGAAATTTTTCTAATTAACAGCTAATACGAATGTTGTCTTTAATTAGGAAACACCGAAAAAATCATATCCCTCGTATGTGGTACAATGAAAGCAACTTTTATGAATCTGGAAATCTTGGACATCCTGTCTTTGGTTAGTAGTGTATTAATTCTGATAAAAAGATGAAATCACCCCTAAAAGTTTTGTTGTTCAAATAAAAAAATAAAATATTGCGTGTACGCATTTTAGGTAACGCAGTAAAAGTAAAGTGAAATATTTTTTCATAACAAAATTATTCAATTCATTATCACAGCAATCTTTAACATTTGTTTATATTAGAGAAAGCATAATTGACAGGCTGAGAGCAAAAACCGAACAAGTAGAGACAGAAAACATGGAGTTTCACATGCATTTGTCTCTTACTAGTTGGGATTTTACTCTCAGCCTTTTAATTAATCCATGAACAATAAATGATAGCTATTATAAATATTTTCGAGGATCAACAGTATTTTCACTGATAATAATTATGCTTTAATAAATAAATTGATTATACTGCAACCATATAGTAATAGTAATTATATGTTTCTAATAAAGTCGAAGTTATTAAAAAAATTGTGCAATTATAATTTTGCTACATACCTACCTATTCTAGAAAGTTTAAACCGAATGACACCTTACAATGTTTCTTAGATTATGACTCAAACGTAAATTTTGAATATTTTCAGATTAATAAATACATAAAATACGCACTTACATTTTTTGTCCATGTATGTAATTCTTGAGCGTAAAGTGCGCCGTAAGAAGTTTCACTCCGAATTGTGTTCATAAGTAAGAATGGTAGGCAGTCGATGTTTTTTTTTTTTTCAGTTTAAAAAGTATTCTTGAATAGTAGTGTTTTTCTAAAAGGGTTGAAATTATGTAAGTTTCATATTTTCATAGAAACTCAGTTCGGGAAAATTGGCATGGTCATATGTTTCGCTCGCTTGCATCCTTTGAATTGGCTCATGCAGGGCATAAATGGTGCAGAGGTGAGAAAAGATTGTTTCACTTAATTCAATTTCCCAAATATTCAAATTTTATCGAAAACATACAAAAAACATTCTCAATTGATGGTAATTTTTGGCGAAAATTCAAGGATAATAAATTCATAAATATATAATAAATTAAACTGACAATTTTTCGAAGATATTATTATGAGTTCCTTGTCCTTCTGTTATAAAATTTTTAAAATTATGTTACTACGAAAAAACTAAGCAACAAGAAAATTGCAGATCGTGTTTTGTCCAAGCGCTGCAATTGGCGACGCTGAAGAGTCATATTGGTCAATTACTGGCCGATGTGAGGCTTTGACCAACAGCTTTTTCACGGCTTCCCTCAATCGTGTTGGAAAAGAAAAACAATCTGTTTTCACAATGGGCGATGGTACTGCACCGAGAACTGAATTCGGCGAGTTTTTCGGTTCATCTTACGTCGCATCTCCTTCAGGAACCAGAACTCCTAGTTTGAGCAGGAACAGAGACGGTCTACTAGTGACAGAGATCGATCTTAACGAATGCAGACAAGCTAAAGATATTTGGAGTCTTCGTGTAAGTTTATTTATTCAGAACTCGAATTTTTCTTCTTTTAGTTGAAATTAATGAATTTATTTGATTCTAAGCAATTTCTGACTTGCTCGGTAATCGTTTAGTGGGTTACATAAGATTTATTTGTAAAATATGAATTTCTCTGTCGATTTTGAAGACTTTGAAGGAATATTTTTTAAAGTCAGAATCCGTTTGTTACGCGCATTAGCCGTACTTTTGACTTATGCACGGGGGTATTCCGACCATCACGTGACGCGTTGAACAAATCATCGGGCGCGTGGGACACTAGTGGGGGGAGGGGGGGCGTTGAGTAATCTAAAGTCAGGTTCATAAGAACTTTAGAATCTCTATTTCAAAGCTTCCAAAATCGTTTGCATTCATTTCACAGACTCTATAGTTTACAATTTCTTAGTCGTGCTATATTCTAATTTAGACAATGTTTTTGGGATAATTTATTCAGGATACAAATACTTTTGAAAAGATGTAAAAAATTTTTTAAATGCATTATAGAAAAATGCAAATTTTTTTTCGGATACGAAAACGATTTTATACATTTTATTCAAACAGTCTTTCTTAAATGTTATATTTATATCATAAATTTGTGTTACATGAATAAAAGTCAACCATCCTATTTTTTCAGATGACTCAGAGATTGGACCACTACATCCCATTGCTTGTGGATGCATTAAAAGAAGATTTCAAACCACAAATTATAAAAAAATGAATATTTGTATATTTCGAAGATATTGCAAATATGATTAGTTGATTGCTTTCTGATAGATTGCATAACATATTTATTTCTGAAAATATGTGTATTTTATGAAGGATACTCAAAAATTGTATTTTATCTAATCATGTTTTCCTACCGAAAAAAAAAACTTTTTTTTTTAGTACGAATATAAAATTCAAAGTTTATAACTTTTCCTAATTAATTGGTGTTTCTAATATAATATCGATAATTTATGATAATTTATATCAATATTTTTTCTCTCTAAAATAATTACATTTTAGAGTATCGAGAATCTAGCATGCATAAAGTTGATAGTACATTACGTGTTTTATTTAATATTTTTAAAAAGTATCGAATGAAATTCAAATATCTAAAAACACGGTAGGATTACAACCGTCGCGAAGTTGAAAATTTCTCCGACATTTCTGATAGTAGTATTAACAAACTTCATGAATTTTGTTTAAAAAAATTTCAATCATTATCTTCAAAAAAATGTATATCCTATTTGAAGCTTCAATTATTTTGTGGCACTTGTTAATCATGTTCTTTTTGCTTAAAATTTTAGAAAAAAAATTTTTCTAATGAATAATATTTCAAATTATCATATAATCATTTAAAAAATATGATAATTTAAAATTATCCTATTATAAATTTATCTAATTTCGTGAGATAAAAAATCTCACGAAATTCAATAAATACGAAAAAGTCTGTAAGTAACAGAAATTCAAGATTCTTATGCATTCCAGTTATCTTGTCCAAAAAATCTGTAACAATTCTAGAAATCGTTGAATCTATAATTAATATTGGATCGAATTCAAAAATTTGTATAGGACTGGAAAAAAACCTAGCAATCTCTAAATTTCTAAGAAAACATTGGATAATCAAATATGTACTTGACAATTTTGATTCCTTGTAAAAATAAATAATAATTAGATACTTAAAATTGTTGCTTATTAATTTTTTTAAAAGTCAATATTAATTCTGCAGAGCATATAATTTTGAGTCTAGAGCATTGATTTCTAGAAATATGTATGGAAATTCATTGAATTACCACGAAATCCTTCAAATATGAAAAAACATTGAAAAATACGCAAAAGCCTGAAAGTGTTATAAATTATCGATCCTACCTGAGAAATATATTAGAAAGATTGAAATATTTCAAACTTGGAAATCAATTAAACCGCAGTCTAAAAACCTCAAGAAATATTTTTGAGAAACTAAGGGATGCTATCAAAAATTTTATAAATATTAAACAATACGAAAAAATATGAAAATCTATAAAAGTTTTATTTTTACATATTACAATTAGCGGATTTCGTTGGGAAAACAGTATAAACACAACCTAACCGAAATACAATGTACACGTATAATTACATATGTAATACATTCATTCCTCACAACGAGCATGACGACAACGTCATGCTTGTTGTCGAAAAATTTTCCGTTTGTAGGAAAAATCCATTACTTTTTTATCTAGAAACAACATATGTGTGAAAAAATCTGATAAATCGGAATTGATTGTCAGGACCTTACGATATAACTTCAGAAAATGTCAAAAATAAAGCATGAACACAAACTAGCGAGCTGAAGAATCTTAATTTTTCCAAAATTAAACTATACGGCTTGAAATAAGCCCGAGAGCCGTCATCTTCTAAGTAAACTCAATGTTTACCATCGAGTCATGTTTATGATTTATGTTTATGATTATGATATGTTTATGATTCTCATCCTCGAAATGCACATTTGAATACCCATGTACGAGGTTCGCAGTGAACATGTAAAATACGCACGAAAAAACATCATAGATACCCACACAGCATTTAACGTATCACAAATATTGCTGCAATCTTGCATTTGAAATTGCAATGTTAGGCAAAATCTTGCAGCAACATTACAAGATCGTTGCAGAAAGATTGCTGCAACGTGTAAATGTCCGCTTTCATTGCAGTGAAACATTGTAACAATGTATCAGCTACGTTTCTGTAACATATCTGCAACATGTAGCAACGTTGCAGAAACGCTGCTACCACATTTCATGCACGATTCAAATGATTTTTGGAGCATTGCAGAAATATTGCATATTTACCGCTATAATTTTTTATGCCTGTCTGTATTCCTACAGCCATATTTCGCAATGTTGGCTACGATTGACATTTAAAATCTGTGGTTTATATCCAAATAAGTGGTTTTAGTACTCCAAAATATTCATTCGGATAAAAAAATTCAAGTTCCACAGATTTTTCAGAGACATGGCAATATTATGACGAAATTGCACTGGCAATCTAGGCAGGCACAACAAATGACAGCAACGACCCCGCAATAATCCTAGTATAAAAAATGATGATGCATCATTATTAGTATGTAAAATTGAATAAAAAAATTTCAGAATGAAGACAAACGTAAAATCAGTTTAAAACTCTTTATTGAGATCAAAAAATTACCGAAAAAATTGCAAAATTCGAAACTTGAAAAATGTCTCGTTTCTTTAAAGAATTCCTATAAAAGCAACAAACTCTTCTAGTAACATTTTTTTTTAAATCAATTGCTCAGTCTTCAATTTGAGATCGAAAAATTCACAATATAAAAGTGAGAGACAAAAACATCACTCGTCTTCTTCTGCTGATCTTTGAGGGCTTGCTGCTCTTGGATCAATCTCTTCTTTTTTCCTACAAAAATTCAAGACAGATTTAAAATCAAATGAAATGAAGTTCGGTACAGGTCTATTAGTCGGTCCGAAAAATCCATACAAATATAAGTATATTCTATTGAGAGTCATAGAAATATTTTTTTACTGTTACTTTTTCAATAGAAATCACCTCACTTATTATTAATTGAATCGTACAGTAGAAATAATACAATGAAAAAAGGCAAATATATTACAGTATAGATCGAGTCAACCATTTCTAAAGTAGGTTTACGACTTTGAACAGAAAAAGGCAAAAATAACATGTACTTTTCTGCAATTAATGTTTCGTATTCGAATATGTAATTAACGTTCGCTTTACTACGAACTTTTCTAAAAAAAAAAATTGTTTTAATTACAAATGTTTAAAGAATATTTTAAGGAACTGTAGGTGAACATTCTGCAAAAATTTGAATTAGTAAAACATCCAATTATTCAAATATCATTATTGAAAGGAATGGGAGAACGATTCATGTCAATACCAGAAATCGTGAACAGCCTTTTGCGAAAAAAAAGGTCAAGTTACTTACTGTTTTCTGCTCATTCGGACGGTCGCCTGGGCCAACCACGGACCAATGGATGTTGTCTTTAAGCGTTTTTCATCGAGTTCACTTCCAAATTTTTGTCGAACAGCAGTTCGAAATTTTAAAATAAATTAATGTAACGTCTAGGATTTTTAAAGAGAAATGAAACTCATATTTGCCAACTTAACCTACCAAATAAAGTTTGATACATTCTTGAGCTTTCGAATGATCTCTTTTTTTCGAGAACGTTCCCCTGGACATCAACTTTTTTCAGGTGTTTCCCTTTAATGTTGAAACGCATTGCTACTTCGTTTCCAAGAAATCTCCCCAAAATACTGTGGGTCAAATGATGAGAATCTTTTCCACCAATCATCTCCATGTGAATTATCTACAACGAAACATTTAAATATATATTTTATATACAAAATATGCTCCTAGTTATAATCAAGCAAATTACTCACTGTTTGTTCTCGAAAATAAGAGTTTTCGAGTTTCTTTTCCAAAGCATCGAATTGCTGGACTGTTTGTAAAGGTAACATGCCTTCCAACTCTTCTATAGCGCCTTCTTCCATCTTTGTTTTATCAACATTTTTTGGGAGTACATAGTGGAGCCCTGAAATTTTTTTGTTTATTTCCGCGACTTTCATTTCAAGGGAATTGTTTCTGTGCAACAATTCTTTACAGCATGCTGAAAAATGAGATCCAAAATGGAACATATAATAAAGAAAACTATCCTCAAAAATTAAAGGTACACTAAGCCACCTTCAAAGTACACCCTACATAAAAGTAAGTCCTTCATTTCTAGAGCCAATTCCAAAAAAAGGAGGGTCAACTATTCAATTGAAATTCTTAATTACTTTTCCAAGAGTTTGCGTGCAGGAGGCAAAGCTATCCCAGATAATATCAAATACTCTTGAATAACATACATAACACTTGTGACAGTATTTCTTCTGTTGACGATCTAGAAGTGTCCTCGAAGCTACTCCCTTTCTTTCCACCAAAACGATCATGCAGCATCTCATCAGTGTTGGGTGGAAAGTTTTCGTCATTTTCGAACCCAAAACTTCTTTTACCTTTGAGGCCAAGACGAGCATTATCAGCGTTACCTGTATTGGATTGATTTACACACATAACTGATTAGATTTAGTTCGACTTTATAAATAGAAATGCAATGTTTATAATACCCTAGTAACTTAGGTTTTTATAAACTTTTAAAAAAAACCTTTATAAAACTCCCCTTTTTTATGAAGTGCCTTTATAGAAAAAGGAATGTTTTATAAAGTTTTCATCAGTTTTTATAAAGCCACTTCAGAAAATCTTTATACAATGGCAAAATTTTTATAAAGTACATTTTAAAATATACTTTATGAAAATGCCGTCATTTTATACAGATTCAATAAAGTTTTTATAAAACTGATATTTCAAAAACTACTGAAAACTTTATAAAACATTGCTTCTTTTATAAAGCGACTGTATAAAAAAGTGGAATTTTTGTTTAAAAAATACTGAAATTTTATAAGGGAATTTATAAAAATTTAATAAAAACCCAAGTTACTAGGATGTAAGAAATAAAAATAACATAGCATACGTATTAAAAATTGCAGATAAAGCTTGAAAATAAGTTTTAATGAGTGGTTTTGTGAGTGGTTCAATAAAATTTTTAAAAAAGCCAAGTTTCTACGGATACAGAAAATCATTAAATATTGACTGGACATGAACTTGTAGAGTAGGAAGAATTTCAACATTCAGAAAAAAACAAAGAATAAAAATAAATGTACAAATCAGGTTCCATGACTAACTTTTCGATTGTCTTTTATCTGGATTGATGCATTCAAGCAATGGTTTAAAACCACAAGCAGTCTTCAACTGCATGGTTTCTTTTTGCTTTACAGACTTCTCTCCGACATTTTTTTTTATTTCGACTTCACAGCATCATTGTCTGATTCGTCGCTTGAAGAAGAAATTTTACGCTTATGGCTTTTACTTCTGCTGTTTTTTAAAAAGTTTTCATCAACTTCAGTATCCACATCGGTACTCAACTGGATTATTTTCAGATTTTCTTTGGCAGTCACATAACTGTCTGTAATAAATGATATAGGTATTATATATATATATATATATATATATATATATATATATATGTCATATACACTGTAAAAAACTAAACAAAAAATGTAAAATAGAAATTATATTATGCATATTGAGTAAGATATATTGCTCTATTACATATCCAGGCCTGGATTTACATAAGGGGCCACATGGGCCACTGCCCCGGGGCGGCACTTCGGGCAAATCCGGGCCTGTACATATCAATTGTATACAATGAACAGGAAATTATATATATATTTGAATGAATAATATGTATCGTTGATAATATACAAAATACACGCTTTTGGCAACTTGTAAAATACAATTTAACATACAAAAAAAGTGATGCATGGTTTTAAAATATATACATTAGTGGGACTTATTTTGGCGATGCTGGAATTTTTCCACTTTGAGGCTTTAAATCAATCAAGATATGAAGAGAAAAAAATTTGTTCAAGTTTATGTGAAGTTTAGTGAAGTAGTACTTACAAGAAAAATGTTATAATACAGAATGTATGACTACATTACACGTATATAAGAGCCTAATAATAATAATTCATGAATTTATTCTAGGATAAGTAAAAAACAAATGATGATGAAAACAGGTCTGGAAAAAATTTAAGATAAATCTTTATAAAATTGCGAATACATTTGTAGGAATTTTAATTGCAGATTTCAAGTATTGAATTTGAAAAGTTTGAGATATCGTTCATTTTGTTTGAGAATTATTATTTATAACGTTTCGGTATAGTCATCATTGTGAAATGTAGGCAACGTTTAATTTTTTACAATCATATTTATGGTCAAAAGAACAATTAGTTTTTAGTTGAATAGAACAATCGCTTTCAATTGGAAATTTTTGGCTGGGTATGACGTCGAGGGGGAGAGAGAGGTGTCTGTTTGGGAATGTATTATTTTTCTTTTAGGACTGTTTAGTTACCCTAAAAATTACAGAATGAGGCTGGTGCTGGAGAAAAATATTCCATTTCTCCACCGTTTACAAATATGACAAACAGCTGTTAGGTAAAATGGTGGCATACTCACGTGATGACATAATAATTTTTTCCACCTGGATATTCTCCCACGACTCCTCATCCGGATCATTGCGATTTAATAAAGCTTCTTCCACATCGTTCGATCCCAGGTTTGAAGGGTACAATGCGTTCTTCGAGTTGATGAACCAGGAATCCAGGAGTAACCGAAAATCTGTACTTGATATTCGACAAATTTTATAGCACATTTTTGATTGATCCCGACCCATCGCATTGATAATTCACTAAAGAAAAATAATAATAATAACGGTATAGTTGATTGCAAATAAATGACGAATGTGTAGTTTGATAGAAAAAATATGTAAAACACACCACGTGCAGAAACTAGAAATTAAGGTTTCAGTATCAGGTGGCATCAGCTTGCATCACACGTGTGAAATTATGCTGCTCGCGAAGCGTGGAGGTGGAGAGGGAAACGACACTAAACGAACACTCACGATTCGTGACCAGTGCTCGGGATTCGCCGTAAATCACGAGTCACTCACGAGCACTCACGAGCCTATGGTATGGCTTTAATGCCATCGGGATCAATCGGGGGCTATCGGGCGTTCGCGCACGTTCGCGTTCACGGATCAGCTGTCATCAGCTGAGTAAAAATAGTATCAGTTGCAATACAGTCAATCAGTCAATGTTTATTATTTTCGAAAATACATTTTTGTTTCGGGTGGTACGAAATTTCAATAACTGAAGGTGCGGAGCTGCGAATGTGTTAAAGTACAAGTGAGTTTATTTTGTGTTTTATGTACGATTCATAATAATTGAATGATAAAGTTATGAAAATTGTAAACGCTTGCATGGATTTCAGACATGGACAATAGGAAACTTCTAGTTTACTCTCAACGGCATACACGGCGAATCATTGCTAATCGAACCCGGGAAGATATCCAAAGAATATTTGGTCATTCCAATGACGATGAACGGACAAGTCACGATGTACCTGTAGCAAATGATATTCTTGTGAGAAATATGCCGATACAAGAAACTAATCATCATGTCCCTGAAAACGACATACGATAAATGATATAATCCCAGAACCAGATAGGATGTTGATGTATGAATTTTTTATATTTAAATTGCTCCCGACCGATCCAATCTTAACCAAACTAAGTTATCATTGGTTAATATTGAGTTATGATCGTGTTGGGAAACCATAGAACACCATTGTTCCAGTTTCTTTTTTCTTTCTACGGCGCATTCATATTTTACTGCAATATCATATTTTTATTTCATCAGCTTTTCATAACTATAAACGTTTTATTTCGACATATTTATCAAGCTAATTATTTGCTTCAAAATGATTCTCGTTTCCTTTACTATAAATGTCTATCAATAATTACTTGTATTGTACCGAACTATTTTTAGCCTTAAAATGACTTACAAAAGGAAACGAGTCATTTATAATCTAACTTGTTTCTTTTATTACAAATTTCTATCAATAATTACTTGTATTGTACCGAACTATTTTTAGCCTTAAAATGACTTACAAAAGGAAACGAGTCATTTATAATCTAACTTGTTTCCTCTATTACAAATGTCTATCGACAATGAACTTGTATTGTATCGAACTATTCTTAGCCTTGAAATGACTTGTAATCTAAGTCATTTCTTTGATCGCACTAATGTCACGTATTCAAATGTACTATCTTTCCAATATTTCTGCGCATGATTTTAAGCATATAAAAAGGCAGGCGTTTAGCGTGAGAGTAGTTCAGTTCTGTTTCAAGCTCTGTTCCTAGTTCTGCTCTGTTCTCAGAGTTACTTGCCGAAATCTAGACTTGTCAGCCGCGAGTTTGATAAGACAGACTATTTCTTTAGTGCGCGAATACTGTGTGTAAAAAAGACTTGGACTTGAGACTTGTATTGATTGAATTATCCTTTGCAACTCTTTGTGCGCGGACATTGTGTAAATAAAGACTTGAATTTAAAACTCGAGTTGTTTAACTATTTCTTCTGTGCGCGAACATTGTGAGACTCAAGTTGACTGTCTACTCAAGTGAAACCCCATAAAAGACAGTGAGAGTGAAGGAACCCAACATAAAAAACTGGCGACGAGGATGGGATGGTCTCGACGTCCAAATTCACCCAGGACGTAACGATTTTTATCCCCAACGAGATCTTTTCCTCTGCTCACTGATTATTGACAACGGGACACACTTCACACAACCTCCTACTCCAGATTGAATTCTCTGGATACCATTGGAGACCGCCGAAGAATCTGCTTTCGCCCGAAGAACCGCTGACCCACCAGGACTTAGCACCCCTGTCCGGAGTTCGTGTGAAACGCAGTAAAAGTGAGTCTGACCAAATCAAATCTCTGCTGTATTTGACAAGTCTCGTATTTCCTATTTTTTTTTCTCTCCCCAAAACAAAATTGACCTGACATCAAAAAAAAAAAAGGGGAAAACTTGTTAAGCCAGAACTCTCGCGACTTCATAAATCGATCAGAACAATTCCTATAACCTTCAAAGTAAAAGAAAAAGAATGACAGACACGGAGGTAACGCAAGGGACTGCCACCCCTACAAATCCTATATATAATATTTCTTTTCTTTCGTCCTTGATCTCACAACCTTTTGATGGAGATAGATATAAAGTGCGCAGCTTCATCAAACAAGTAGATTCTGTTTTCGAACTCGCGTCGGAATCCCAAAAGCCTGGATTGTTGCTCTTTGTCAAAAGTAAAATTACTGGAAAAGCACGCGAGCAAATCGATGTGCATTGTAATTTGACTACTTGGCCTCAAATTTCAGCTCTCTTATTAAAATTGTATCAAGATAAGAAATCTTTCGATCAACTTTTAGAAGAATTACATGCTATGAAACAGGGACAGAATGAAAGTGTTTCGAATTTTTACCAAAGGTTAGAGGATCTCTCCTCTAGAATTCTCGGAGCAATTCACGAATCAGACATTTCGGAAAATGAGCTTAACGGACGCATAGGTTTAATTACCCAAATGACGTTGAATCGCTTTGTCTATCACGCAACCCCAAATATTTCCCAAATGTTACGATATCGCGATTTTGATACTATCAATCAGGCTTTTTCTGCTGCTCTGATTGAAGAGAAAGCGTTACAACCACATCGCAACTATGCCTCAAATAGGCCTCAAACTCAGAAATGTGAAATTTGCAAAAGGACGAATCATTCGACACAAAACTGTTACCAGAACAAAAATCGGGCCCCGAATTTCAAGCCCGTATTGCACTTTGAATCAAATTCACAAACACGCCCAAGGATACCTTCTCAGAATCAAACCCAAATTCCTCAATGCAGCTACTGCAAGGGTTTGTATCATACCTTTGAAAACTGTTACAAGCGAAAAAGGGCAAATGAACGAAACGGTTGGGCAAATCAAAGAAATCCAAATCGTGTTCCTCAGAATCGCTTCAACGCGACTTCGTTTCAATCTCCCCCTGGTCCATCGAAGCGCGACGTTAATACGGCGCAAACTACAACCCAGATGATGACCCATGATTTCCAGAACAACCCAGATTTCAATAGTCGCACTGAAAATGAATACGATCATTTTTTAGGACAACGATCCTTCTCGAGACAAATGACTTGACTTATGCTTTGTTTAAGTCCCCCAATTCTGTGTCTTCCGACAAATCCCTGAAAATGTTAATTGACACAGGAGCATCGGTTTCATTAATCAAAAATTCAAGTTTGCAAAATCTGCATATATCAGATCCTAAAACGCTGCTTTTGAACGGTATTTCTACACAATCTTCAGTTAGAACACTTGGGGAAACAAGAATCAGAATTGGCTCGGAAAATACATTAATCGAATCCAAATTTCAAATAATCGACTCAAATACTAACATTCCTTTTGATGGGTTATTAGGAAATGATTTTTTTTCTGAGAATCGATGTAGAATCGACTTCGATAAGAAAATCATCTCTTTCAAATCTTTACCATTGACTTTGCAAATTCTCCAAAATACAACACAATTTCCAGATTCCCGAATTTACCTGAATGCTAGAAGTGAAACAATTGTACTCGTTAAAATTATCAATCCAAACAAAATCTCCGAAGGAATCATAAACAACCAAGATTTAAATGAGGATCGAACGATAAAAGTTCCAAGAGCCATTGTTAAAGTTTTACCAGATAACAAAGCACTAATCACTATCGCGAATTTAACCCAGAATCGAAAGATTATTGAAATTCCCGAATTAGTGATCGAACCTCTTCCAAAAAAAATGTCTATTTTTCACACCTCTGTACACGAAAGTTTTGAAAGAAAAAACCAAGTACGAGAGTCGCTAAAATTAGACCATTTGCATTCAAAAGAACTAAAGGATTCAATTACAAAACTTTGCGAAGATTACGACGATATTTTTCACCTTCCAAATGACCCTTTATCCACAACCCCTACTGGGACTGCTAAAATTAGACTGTCTGACGGAAACCCCGTCCATGCCAAACCCTACCGTTTCCCAGAAATCCGCAAAAGGGAAGTTACTCGTCAAATCGAGGAGATGCTAGAACAAAACATCATTACTCCCTCTACCAGTCCTTGGTCCAGCCCCGTATGGGTCGTTCCCAAAAAGGGACAAGGAAAATGGCGGGTCGTGATCGACTATCGCAAATTGAATGAAAAAACCATTGGTGACGCGTACCCATTACCCAACATAGATGAAATTTTAGATCAGTTAGGTCACGCTGAGTTCTTTACCACACTCGACTTAGCGAGTGGATTTCACCAAATTCCAATGGATCCTGTAGACGCAGAAAAAACCGCATTTTCCACTGCTGACGGTCATTACCAGTTCACGCGCATGCCATTCGGGTTGAAAAATGCCCCTTCAATTTTCCAAAGGATTATGAATTGTGTTTTGTCGGGACTAAACTCGAAACAATGTTTTGTGTATCTCGACGATATAGTCGTTTACGGATCAAGTGTGCACGATCATAATGCCAAATTACGCGAGGTTTTTGACAGGTTGCGAGAACACAATTTGAAACTACAACCAGAAAAGTGTAATTTCCTAGTAGATTCTTGCCATTATCTCGGGCACGTGATTTCACGCGATGGAGTAAAGCCAAATCCTGACAAATTGCAATCCATTCAGAATCTTCCTCAACCCAGAAATGAGAAAGAGATAAAAATGTTTTTGGGAATGACGGGCTACTATAGGAAATTTATCGAGAATTATTCTACGATCGCGAAACCCTTGACCCGTCTCCTGAAAAAGGATATAGAATTTAATTGGGACCAAGATCAGGAAACAGCTTTCCAGACTTTGAAAAAGAAATTGATGGATAAACCGATTTTACAATTCCCAGACTTCTCGAAAAGATTCTTAGTCACTACCGATGCTTCCAATGTCGGCATAGGCGGAGTATTATCGCAGATAAAGGACGGCATGGACTTGCCGATAGCCTATTACTCGCGTACCTTAAATGCCGCCGAACAAAACTATTCGACCACTGAAAAGGAACTCTTAGCTATAGTGAATTCGATAGAACATTGGAGACCTTTTCTTTATGGTAGGGAATTTGACGTGTGTACTGATCACCGGCCGTTGCAATGGCTCTTCAATTGCAAAAATCCAAACTCCAGACTTGTTAGATGGAGGCTCAGGCTAAGCGAGTATCAGTACGCGATCAAATATAAGCCAGGGAGAATAAATTCGAATGCCGACGGACTTTCGAGACTATTTCAAATCGGACAAAATGACCATTCCCTTAAATTTCGAGATTTTTTAAAATATCACTATACAAATCAGGACGCAGTGATCATTCAAAGGGAACAAAATCCAATCCAGAGATTACACGGAAACCTTGTATTATTGTGGTCACAGGACCTCGATGAAAATAATTTGCATTTTTCTTTTGTTGAATCAGAATTCAACTTGCAAGAATTGAAACCTGGCATTAATGAAGTGACAAAATTGAAGAATGAAAACAGAACGATTTACTTGTTATTTGCAAAAAATAATTTTCATGATAAGTTGGAGTATAAAGATATTTTTGAAACATTAAACACCTTGAAATCATTGATAAAAAATTCAGATTTTACAATTGTCAGCCCAAAGAAAGATACAAATATAAAACCAGAGTTACTTAATGAAATGCTCAGATATATTTTTGCCAAAAATAACATAAGCATACTCGAAGATTCAAGAAAAATTCTCAAAACGAAAGAAGATATCGAAAAGGTTTTGGAAGAACTTCACATGAGTAAGTTAGGTGGACATTATGGGTTCAGAAAAACATATTTAAAAATTAAAGAACGCTACTCCTGGCCCAACATGAAATCAGATATTAGACATTATGTCAAAACTTGCCCTTCATGCCAATTGAATAAAACTAATTTCAATCCCACAAGGCGTCCAATGGAGATCACTTCAACGTCAAGTGCACCGTTCGAAAAATTAGCAATCGATGTAGTAGGGCCCTTGCCTTTGACTGAGGCAGGAAATCGTTTTATCCTGACAGCCCAGGACGATCTAACGAAATTCTCGTTCGCTTTCCCAATTCCAAATCACGAAGCTCAAACAGTAGCTAGAATTCTGACGAATATCTTTACAACCTTTGGAATCCCTGAATCTTTTCTTTCGGATCAAGGAACGGACTTTATGTCCAATTTGATCAAAGAGTTAAGTAAGCTTTTTAAAACAAAACATATATGAACAACACCGTATAGACCCCAATCAAACGGAGCATTGGAACGATCACACCTGACGCTTAAAGATTATTTGAAACATTACATAAATACTTCACAGACGGACTGGGACGAGTACACGCAATTTGCTATTTTCTGTTATAACACCTCAGTCCATAAATCTACAGGGTATACCCCATACGAACTCATTTTCGGAAAAAGGGCACGTTTACCATCCTCTATTACCCAAGAACCGAAATTGAGGTACAATTATGATGACTATGTTATTTCACTTCAGCATAAATTAAATTCTTCTTTCAAGTTGGCTCGAGAGAACCTGATTGCTTCAAAGAAACGAAGTAAGGAATATTACGACAGAAAAATTAACGATGTGAAATTTAGTCCAAACGATCTAGTTTTGTTATACAGGAATGAATCAAATGTAGGAAAAAATAAAAAATTATCTCCAAACTACAAGGGAACATATAAAGTTATAAAGGTTTTTGATAACAATAACGTAGAAATACAAATCGGTAAAAGACGGAAAAGATATCATGCCAATTTATTGAAACCTTATGTTATAGATGGAACGAATATCAATCTCGTTTGTCTTCTCCATCCTAATTTTTTCCCTATCCAATGCTGAAATTTCATTCTCAAATACCAAGATTGATAAGTCAAGTGGCATCTTTTATAATCTAAAAGGATTAACTAAAATTTCAACGTCTCGATTAACTCTAATGACTCACCTGAATGTATCACTCCTTGAAAAGAACAAACTTGTTTTGACTAATCGGTTTTATCAAGCTAGAAATCTTTGCGATAAATTAAAATCAATTAAGAAAGATACTAATACAAATTGTCAGAAATCCCTTCAAATTATTTACGATGAGATTCAAAAGATAGAAAGAAATTCTGAAATCCTGGAAACCTTTGTCGTACGCAGAGACTCCAGAACCAAAAGAGGGTTGTTCAATGGAGTATCTTATCTTTTACAATGGGCTTTTGGAGTACCAGACGCGAGCGACGCTGAGTTCTATACAAACAGCATCGAAACATTGTTACATGATGATAGAGAAACCAAAATCTTGCTTAAATCCCAAATTCAAATTATTTCAAGTACAATTAAAAATTTAAATTCGACCTTTTATAATCTTAAAAATCAAGAAACTAAGCTTAATCAAAATGCTGAAAAAATAAATTCATTTATGACTGAAACGAATGAGGTTATTTTCAAACTTGAACACGAAGAAGCGATGACCGAAACGGTAATTATTTTAGAAGCTATGAGTATAAAAATTAATCAGGATTACGTGGAATATATTCAAGCAATTACAGACGGCTGGAAAAATACATTATCTCCGTTTATCGCACCTCCAAAAATATTGACTGAACAGCTTTCGAATTATAAAGGAGAATACGAATTGTTGATCGATCCTAGAGAACGGGACATCTCATTATTGTATGAATTAGCTCACGTACAGGTACTTTTTCATGAGAAAAATATTATCTTTGCAATAAGTTTTCCTTTAGTGTCAAAAACAATTTTCAATCTTTATCATTTGATCCCTTTGCCAATCCAAAATTCCGACTTAAGCCATTTTTCCTATATCAAACCCAAGAAACAATACTTGTTATATTCCCTTTCCAAAACCCAGTACTCCCTTCTACGAGATTTGGTAAGTTGCAGTGGATTTGGAGAGTCAGAATATGTCTGCTTCAAAATTCACACCCTCGAGTCAGCAGACCATTCAATCTGCGAGATTTTGTTGCTATCGCCTCACGTTACAACCATCCCTGATGACTGCCAAACCACAATAATCAAAGCAAAAATTGAAACTTGGGAGTATCTGCAAGACAACCACTGGATCTACGTTCTACAGAGACCGACAACCTTAACTCTTATATGCAATAAGGAGAAGAGTGACATTCGGGACATCATACTTGAAGGAACTGGTATTTTCAAAATAACACCTTCTTGTCGTGGCTATACAACCCTTTATACATTAGAACCCAGGGACTTTGCAGACAAAAACATTACTTATTCTGCTCCATCAATATCAATTATTGAAGACGACTGTTGTAACCAAAACATGATTGCAAAAATGAACACAAGGGAACTTAAGCCAATTCATCTAACGAATATTGACCTTGGAGAACTGTCATATGCTTCTGGTAAATTGAACGATATCGACAACGTGATTGAAAATCAATTGAACGCACCATTTATGATATCTCGTATTCCTACATACGTGATTGTTCTTTCTGTAATAGGCGGAATAACCGTTATGATATTATGCTGTTGTTGTTGTTGTTATAACAGATTTAATTGCCTAGAATGGTTCCGAAAATTATGCTGCTTTACCAAAAACCCTAGAGATGGAACGATTGTGGCACCAACCATCCTAAATCTCGTTAATTGTAACGTAAAGGCAAAATCTGGACATGACGAATTATTGAAGACCAATCGGCATATAACCTTATCTTTGCAAAACCTGGAGGACATCGAAGAGGAACGAGAAAGCCAAATATTAAACCTGGCAAGCGAGAAGCAAGAGCCAAAACGACGCCGGAGCACCACACCGCTTCCTTGAAGATGATTATAAGATAGTAAATATAATATGAATTGTTGGAAAACTTCGAATCGTAAATTCTGAATTCAAAAAAAAATGTATATTGAAAATCTGAAATCCATCATGATATTGTAAATTTTAAATCCAAACAGATTTAAATTGAAAATTTTAAACCCAAGAAACTATGAATTTTAAACCCAGAAAAATTGTAATTTGCGAATTGTAAATTTTAAATATAATTCCCGTAACATTGTAAATTTCTATGTTGTAACTGTAAATTATCAATTTACAGTTTTCCTAAGGGGGGAGGTGTTGGGAAACCATAGAACACCATTGTTCCAGTTTCTTTTTTCTTTCTACGGCGCATTCATATTTTACTGCAATATCATATTTTTATTTCATCAGCTTTTCATAACTATAAACGTTTTATTTCGACATATTTATCAAGCTAATTATTTGCTTCAAAATGATTCTCGTTTCCTTTACTATAAATGTCTATCAATAATTACTTGTATTGTACCGAACTATTTTTAGCCTTAAAATGACTTACAAAAGGAAACGAGTCATTTATAATCTAACTTGTTTCTTTTATTACAAATTTCTATCAATAATTACTTGTATTGTACCGAACTATTTTTAGCCTTAAAATGACTTACAAAAGGAAACGAGTCATTTATAATCTAACTTGTTTCCTCTATTACAAATGTCTATCGACAATGAACTTGTATTGTATCGAACTATTCTTAGCCTTGAAATGACTTGTAATCTAAGTCATTTCTTTGATCGCACTAATGTCACGTATTCAAATGTACTATCTTTCCAATATTTCTGCGCATGATTTTAAGCATATAAAAAGGCAGGCGTTTAGCGTGAGAGTAGTTCAGTTCTGTTTCAAGCTCTGTTCCTAGTTCTGCTCTGTTCTCAGAGTTACTTGCCGAAATCTAGACTTGTCAGCCGCGAGTTTGATAAGACAGACTATTTCTTTAGTGCGCGAATACTGTGTGTAAAAAAGACTTGGACTTGAGACTTGTATTGATTGAATTATCCTTTGCAACTCTTTGTGCGCGGACATTGTGTAAATAAAGACTTGAATTTAAAACTCGAGTTGTTTAACTATTTCTTCTGTGCGCGAACATTGTGAGACTCAAGTTGACTGTCTACTCAAGTGAAACCCCATAAAAGACAGTGAGAGTGAAGGAACCCAACAATCGGTTAAGATTGAAAAAATCCATAATAAAACAATATTGTTTATTTTTACCCCTTGGATGTTCACTAAAATTATATACAAACAATTTTGAGGAGGTTTTGAAGTTTCAAAACAATCTAATTTTGTTGTTAGGAAAAATAAATTGTCGACACGAGTGACATCCGAGAGCGCTGAAGGGTCCTGAGGTTTTCACTCGTGTCGACAATTTATAAATTCCAACATCGAAATTCGATTGTTTGGAAACTTTGAAACCTCCCTAAATTTAATAATTATTTTAATCTTAACCGATCATAACTCAATCTTAACCAATGATAACTTAGTTCAGTTAAGATTAGAACACTCGCGCTGCAAGCGGTTTTAAAGTAAAAATAGGAAGCTAACTGCTTTTACAATTTATCATACATTGTTTTGTTAAGAAGTGTACCTAAATATATAAAGAAAAAGTGAAAACGTGAATTTCTGTCTAAAAATTAAAAAATTGATTAACAGTTTGGTACGAAAAATCTAAATTTTTTTCTTCAGTGTTTCCGGACAAAGAAATGTAATTTTTACAGACTAGAAGTTGATGCACATATTAGAGCAAATCAAATGTGTATATATTCCAAATTTTTATATAATTACGAAAAAAAACTGTAATTTTATTTTAACAAAAATTAGTTACTGCTGATTATTTTTTGACTAAGAATGGGTAAATTAATCATTTATTTTCATAGTCATGCATGTCAAAATTATTTTCATCACGCAAATTTTGGTGTTGCGACAAAAATTGCAGTTGAAAAAATTTCGAAACCTGAAAAGTGTACGTCGCAAATATGCATATTAAACTACATAGTTTGAGTATCGAATTGTGTAAATTTGTTACGAAGTTTTGAAAAAAATTATAAATAGTTCGTAATTTTTTCGCTATGACTTAAAACTTATAAGTGCAATTTTTTTTAATCTTCATGGAAAACCTTGCAAGCAATAAAAAAATATCTCAAGTTTTTATACAATACTCTTGTAAACTTCTACTTTACTATGGTTAAACAGCTCAAATTTTTAAGATTTCATAAGATTGTCTGTATTCTTTTCAGAAAATGTCGCAGACGATGACGCCGACAGTGTACACAGCTATGAATATCCAGATCAAAGTTCGAGTGAGGATGAAGAGGAAGAAGGAGATGAAGTACTACATGAACAACAGGAAAATAGGAATTTTGTACAGGAAATCAATGATTGGATGTCCTTTTTTGCTAGAGTTATCCCAAGAGCAGCCTATGACGCACTGTTGAGTATTTTGAATAAGTATGCAAATACTCAATTCCCAAAAGATAGTAGAACTGTTTTAAAAACACCCACATCCACAGACATTCAAGAAATGAACCATGGTCAATACTGGCATAGTGGGTTAAAAAATGCAGTTCTAAATACTTTAGAAAAATATAAACAGTTGAACATCCAAAGCGATTCAGTTGAATATTACGTAAATATAGATGGTTTGTCATTGGGGAAGTCCACTCCAGATTGTCTTTGGTCGATTTTATGTTCAGATGTTTTGATCGAAAATGTAGACATTGTAGGGATATATTTTGGGAAAAAGAAACCAAGCGACCCAAATGAGTATCTACTATTGTTCGTCGAAGAACTGGTGGAATTAATGAATAATGGCATCGAATTTGAGAATAAGCGATACAGCTTCAAACTAAAAGGGTTAATATGCGATGTTCCTGCTAAATCCTACATTTTACGTGTTATGGGTCACACAGGTTACAATTCCTGTACTAAATGTTGCATTCATGGAGAATACATTTGGGGAACTGTGTGTTTCCCAGGAATTTGTGACATAATAAGAACAGACGCAAATTTTCGTAGATTAGGTTATTCCCTTGATTATCAACTTGGGGAAACTATACTCACAAGAATTCCTGAATTCGATTTCGTTGTGAATGTGCCTCTTGACTACATGCATCTAGTGTGCTTGGGTGTCATGCGAAAACTATTGAACCTATGGTTAAGTGGCCCTATAAGACAAAATGTTCGTTTGACTTCTTATAAAATTGATCTGATTTCTGATGAACTGCACAAATTGACAAAATGCATACCACGCGATTTTAATAGGAAGCCAAGAGCGGTGACATATATTAAATACTGGAAAGCGACTGAGTTACGTTCATTTGTAATCTATTGGGGACCAGTGGTTTTGCGAAATCATTTGCGCAAAGAACTGTATGAGCACTTTTTATTGTTGCATGTCGCGATCACAATTTTAGTGAGTAAAACATATTGTACTGAAGAGTCAAACTTGAACTTTGCCGATGAATTGTTAAATCAATTTGTGTCACAGTTTGAACAAATCTATGGGGAAAGATACGTGTCCCATAATGTCCACAATTTGCGGCACTTAGTAGATGATGTTCGCAATCACGAGGCTTTAGACAAATTTAGTGCGTTCAAATTTGAAAACTAATGGTATTTTGAACAAATTAGTAAAAAAAGGTGAGTTCCCGCTCCAACAAATTCATCGCAAAATAACAGAGTAAAGTAACTTCGAAAATTCTACCAAAAAAAAAATGACACGATCACGCTACATGATCGTCATCGAAGGGGTGTAGTTCCCAGGGAGTTTCTTCTTTCAAAACAATATAATACGATGAAAAGGAATGAAGTTCGTTTCAGTGTAGAAGACGAAAAAGATGACTGTATTTTAATAAAGAGTGGTGAAATGTTAGAGGCCGTTAACTTTGTATTGCGAGAGGGCGTTCAATACGTAATAGGTAGGAAAATGATTCACCATGAACAATTGTATGAAAATCCTATTTCTTCCTCGGAATTCGGTATACGCATTGTAAAAAGAATTGACGTGATCGAGTCTTACCGTTGTTCTGAAGTGGCGGCGAAATTATTCAAAATGCCCTATGGCATAGGAAATAATATATTCGTAACAATACCAATCGTTCACTCTCTTCTGACATGAAAATGGAGATTCGTGAAATTTGCTACTAGCAAAATGTATCAGAAAGTGTAGTGAATGTGTATTTTTCGCAACAAATGTTTGTTTTCAAAGATCATGTGAGAATTAAACCATAAACGAACGATCGTTTGCACTTACTTATGAATTTTTTTTACACAAATGATTTCGCCACACCATAATCCTCGCATATTAATCATCCCCATCCGGGTTAATGATGTTCCTTTATATTAAAAAAAATTTTCTAATCTAAACCTATGATTTGTGGTGGCCCTGAGCAGCATGCTTGAAAGTACGTATGAAAAACAACTAAATTATTACTATAAAAAATTATATGTTTAACTTCATGAAATAAATTATATTTTACGTTTCTTTCAGTAGCATTACATATACATTGCAGAAACGTTTCAAATAAAATTGCAGTCAAAACATATCAGCAACAATGTATACGAAATCCTAGTGAAACGTTGCACTGTAACATATTGCAGCAGTATTCCTGTAATGTTGCATACATTCCTTTATTTTGCATGATTGCTGGTACATTGCGTATATGCTGTATTTGCTATGTTTCATTGAAAATGTTGCTGCAACGTAGTACATTCATTGCAATTTTCCTGCAATATTCCATGCTGTGTGGGATATCATCCGTACCATTGCGGTGACTGCAGGTGATAGGAAAAAAACGATGTTTTTATCCCGCTTATATCCTTTTCTTTGTTAAAATGTTTCACAATGTGACGATAAACTATGTATTTTCACCATCATCCATAAGCTGTGGGATTTTTTTGGGAGCGAAAAATTGGAAGATAAAACAGGAGAAAAGTCAGTTGAGTTGCTCAACTGACGGAGCTCAACTGATGTAGCTAAACGTAACTTCTAGAAAAGTTACTACAGGAACAATGGCTGCGGAAGAGATCAAGAGATAAAAGATGGAGGAATGTGATAGAAAAAACAGTTTTATGGTTACTTATCGCTAAACACGGCTTTAGAAAACATATTTTTTTAATTTGAAAAAAGTTACTTTTTCTTCGTTTTTCAGTGGTATTCTAAAGTTAATAGCCTGATTCGATTCATCTCATATGACGCTTTAGGTAGTTTTCAAAAAATTCGTAAGTCTTAGAGCTCTTGGGGGGGGGGGAGGGGATTTCCCTCATTTTCCCGCCCTCCCACTTAGGACCGCAACTGACAAAACTCAATCATAAGAGCATTAAATCCTGAAAATCTATGAACATACAAAAACTCTAGAAATCGACATGAAAATCTCTCGAAATTCGATAAAACAAGACACAAAAAAAAGTAAGAGATATTTGATTATTACAGAATGCTAATAATATTTTTTCCGGAATATAAAAATATTCTAAAGGTTATGGTAACTTTGATTCTAGAGCATTTAATTTGAAAAATCTATATGAAAATCTATGTAAATACCAACAATTTCTAAATTTTGTAGAGAATCTTACTAGACTCGGGAAATACGAAACGATATGAAAAGTATACTCAAAATTAAAAATTTTGATTATATACTCATAGATATTGATTTGATTTTTTTCATAGTCCGTACAAAAATCTGGAGATCGATAAAATTTTAATTAATTCTTATTAGAGCATTGAATTCGTGTAATCTTTAGAAATTTACATAAAAACACTACGTCATCAAATAAATCGAGAAAAACATGAAAAAAAAGCAATATACTACAAGTACAACAAATTATTGATGTTTTCCGAAAAAAAAATCAAAATTTTCCAAATATTCCGATGTTTTCATTCGAAAGAATCACAGTCAGAAGATCGAAAAAGATATGTTTGAAATCCAAGATATTCAATAGCATTTCACAAATATTAAAAAATGACTATTTTTACACAGCGGCTAAGTCTAAATGACGTCAGATGGAACTTGATTTTTCCTTAGTTGAGCTATTGCATTGATAAAAACTTTTTCCATTTTTTCAGCATTTGTTCATGATAACAGCCATGTCAAAATAAATATTATCAATCGTTGCTGAGTTCATTACAATAAATAAGATGATTTTCTTTGTGTGCTTATCGTAGAAAGGCAAAGTCAATTTGTGGAGTAAACACTCTCCAATCATGCATTTATTAGTACCTTGTTCTGCGTTATTTTCAAATACTGATTGTTATGCGATGTGCTTGCAAAGTTTCATTCTACTATAAACAAAAACACGCATTTAACTTTTCGATCCAGCAGTTCTGTGTTTACGAAAATTTGTGGATCCTATTTCATTGGCTTTTTTCAGAACCGACGTTCTGGAGTTTTTGGTATTTAGAGTCATTAAACATTATAAGACGTATTTTAGAGAGATATGATAGTAAAAGTATATTATTTTCAAAATTTATGAACATTTCCTAGAAGTCTACACATTTTTCGTATTTAATAAGATTACTGACACTTTTGTGTCAAGTGTAAACAATTCAAAAATTTTGAGGTCTGTCTAATGAGAATTTGTCCAAATTTGTTCAAATCTTGTTCAAATTTGTCATAATTTGTATTGTTTCATAGATTTTTTGGATTTCGAAAGGAAAATTTTGAAAACCCGTACATATTTTCAAATAAGCACAATTAATCTACAAAACTGAAATCCTGCAAATTTTTCAAACTCCGTGGAACTAATAACAATCTTTAAAATTTCCAACACATGTTGAATTTTTCATAATTTTGTAAAATTTTAAAATAGTAAGTAGTAAGTAAGTAAATAATAATAAATTAATTCTTTGAATGTTGCAACCTTCATTCCTTATCTCACTCCCAAAATCAATATCCATTTATTGCTTTATATAGCAATATTATCTTGAATATGGCAAAATATGTTTAAAAAAGAAAAATAATGGAAAGGTAAGTTTTTTTAATACTTGAAGATAAATTTCAAAAGTATTAGCTATGTTTACGAATCCAACCGATTTGATTTTTCCCGCAAAAACTTCACGGAGTACGCCAGCGCCATTCCACCTACTTTATGAAAAGTAGGTAGGATGTACCTATTTACAGGAAAAAGTATAATTTAGAACAAAAAAATTTGCTAGGTAGTGAATTTGCGAGTAAAAACTTCAATTCGGCCCATAATTAAAAAAAAATTATGAAAATTGTCGAGTCGTTCTCTCCTTACTTGTCTCACCATTAAAAAAATGTTTTTCGAAACAATGCGTTTAAAGTTTCTGCGTAAAAAGAAAAAAATTTTCAAGGCTTACGTCTCATAGATGTTAGTACAAACTTCATTTGTGCAAAATTTGGGGTTCCTATCGTTTATATTTTTCTCGCAATCCACGCGCAAAGTTTGTGACCTAATTTCAGCCGTTTAGGTGTATCTCCCCCCTTAAGATTTGATGGAATATATCTAGTCAAAAAAAGAGAACAAGATCATGCTTCAGTTTCATTGGATCCATACTTTTCAGGGTCGGGGAACAGACTGCGTGTTTGAAAAGATTAAAAATAATGCGAAATACGTTTTCCTATAAATTTCGGCATCAGGGAACTTTTTAGGATTGTCGTATCCTGAAATATTCAAGAATCCTGTAAGTTTTCTTACATCCTTTCTTTCGTAATCCTTTCTCGTCCCGAAGCCTTTCCCGACCCTTTCTCGGCGTCGGGATTCCCGAAAAGTCGGGATACCGCACACCCCTACAAAATATACATGTAAGAATACAGTCATCATCTATATAATAACGAAAAAACGGACTTCTTATAATTATACATAACCAAAAACAAGACACTTTCGCGTGAAATTTAAGAGAAATTATCAAAGGACGGAAAAAGGACGGAGTTGGAACGCCAGGGGCACGGAATTCCGTGCTTTTTGCGTTCCTCTTGAATCCCCGAGCCTTTGCCAGGGAACTTACTGACATTTGTTCAGTGCCTGATACATCCATGGTTTCATCTACATAGTGCATTATCATTTTTCTGAATAGTGAAAAATATTTTCAAAATACGGTAAAAATTTCTGAAATATCAACTTTTTGTTTTTGTTTGTTTTTTTTCCTAAAGTATGTTGTACTTTAAAAATGATGTGATTAGTTTGCTGGTGGAAATGAATCAAATTAATTAAAAAACATATATATTTCGGTAACTGATTATAGCATATTCAACTTTTTGTTTTGGGAACGAATATTTTTTCATCATACAATCATGTACTGGGAAAAAGCGATTGGTTATTTAAAAAGACATCTCATTTTCAGTAAAACGATTGTGTAACTACTTTTTTGGAGCTTTTGTAACAAATAATTTTTCACAAAATTTTAGGATTTGCGGAATTTCGGGGGGGGGGGGAGGCGTTGGGCCCTACGGCTGGCTACGGGCCTGGAAATACATAATTTTCATTAAAATGATATCGAATCGCAAACTAACTGCAATTGAAACATGAGAGCGAGCAAAACATGCTTTCCTTGTTTTATTTCAAACCTCGATTTTCAATAAGAACATTTCTTGTTCGAAGTCGCGAATTCATTATTAAGTACCCCTTTATAATGAAACTATTTCTCGCGAGACGAATTCAATACACACTTACAATCCAAACATTCGTCGTTGGGAATGAGTTGTTTTGTATTTGTTTTTATTTTGTATCGTATATTAAAAATTGATAACTAGGTATTCTATGACACATACACGCAAGGCCGTAGACAGAAAAACCGGGCCCAGGGTATGGCAATTACGGGCTTATCCATCATTTTCTAAATTTCAAGTTATCAGAATTAAGAGTTCATGTTCACTCAATAGGAAAATCGCAAAATGTAATTTATTTCTGATTTCGGAGAATATTTTTCTCTACTGCAACATCCCTTCATGAACATTCTTGACAACTCCCAAATTTTAGTTAAGATTCTTGCAAATAATTTGATAAATGATTTAAACTCGACTTGGAAAACTTCAATGACGAATCTTTACAAGATGAGATTTTTTAAATTAAAATAGATTTTTGCAAATAATTTTCCACTCTGCCTATTTTTTGTGTCAAATTATGAATAATACGTTTCAGTGCAAGAGATAGAAACATTTCTATGATGAATCTTTGCAAGATAAGATTTTTAAAATGGAAATTGATTTTCGTAACTAATTTTTTTTCTGATTGTTGTTTGGCACACGTGTCAAAATATAAATTTTACGTCCTATTGAAATAGAGAATAAAATTTCAAAAGCGATTCTTTGCAAAATTAAATACTTGGAGTGAAACTTCATGCTGTTAAATTCTTTTTCCTCTCTGCCTATTTTTTTACACGTGTCATAGATATATATTTTCCATCCTATCGAAGAAGATGCTAGAATTTCAATAACAAATCTTTGCAAGATAAGAATTTCTTCAGTGAAAAATGATTATTTTCAATTTACAATTTTTTTGCCTCATCTATTGCACACATATATATCATAAATACGAATTCTACGTCGTATTGTATAAAATATAAAAATTTCAATCGAATCCTTGCAAGAATAGATGTTTCAATAGAAAATGGATTTTTTGAAATTATTTTTCATTCTCTTATTCTTATGCACACGTGTCACAGATATGCATTTCACATCTTGAGGAAGAAAATATGAAGATTTGAATAACAAATCTTTGCATGATTAGATTTGTTAAGTGTAAGTTATTTTTCTGAAATTTCTTTCTCTTTGCGCCTATTATTTCAAACACATGCCATAGATGTAAATTTAACGTCCTATCGAATAATATAAGAAAATTTTAATGATAAATCTTTGCATGTTAAGGTTTGTAAATAAAAATTGATTTTTTGAAATTACTTAATCTCTATGCCCATTCTTTTGCACGAGTTTCATAGATGTGAATTTTACGTCCTACTGAAGAAGACAGTAGTTTACTTCAATAGAATTTTTTCGGATATGCAATACATTTATCAAGCATCAAAAAAATTTTATCTTTTTTTATTTAAATGAATCTTGTTTTTAGATTAAAAATGAAGCCAAAGAATAACATGATCTCTTTCAATTTTCGTGTAATTAATTCGTAAACCAATTTTTTTATTATGCTGAGCAGGTTTAGGCGCTATATGATTGAAATCGTTATTTTCCCAGAATTTTTTTTTATCAACGATTTTTCATTCATTATCTCAGAAGATTGAAATATTATTAAATTTTTAATAATATCCGTTTTTTGCATCACGCGTTGCATGATGAAAACCGCTAATTTTCCTACAAATTATTGTAGTCATCTATTTCTTCTGACGATTTTCCTCGAGCCAATCATAATCCTTGAATTTAGAAATAAAAGAAATATTGATTAAATTAGTTTTTAACACTTTTTCTGCATTGCTCTGCTAGTTCGAATCTCTTAAAATGAAAATCGTCAATTTTACTTTATGTTTTTCTTATAGCCTTTGAAGAGCCTTAAGTTGACGTTAAAGAAATTTTAATTATAAGAGTTTTGAACACTTTTTCTTCATTGCTCTGCTGGTTCAAACTTCTCAAGAAGAAAATCGTTCCCCTCAATACACGTTAGAATGAGAAAATACAGGCTTTCTTCACTAGGCCACACGATTTATTAAAAAGTTCGGTGTGTCGCTGATACTTGTAAATCAGCGACTGAAACTGCGATTTGCAAAAATGTATCTTTTGAATTTTTGGTCTCACTTACAAAAAAGCTGATATACGTAACGAATTAAATTCGATTACCTTTCTAAGAAATATTTCCTAATAACATAAAATATTAGTTTTAATATATATGATGGATGTATTTTCGGGTATATTTATACTATCAAAATTTTTTCAATTTTAACTCAAAAATTATAGTTGAAAAAATTAATTTAAGAATTAAAAAAATAAATTTTTGAGTTCATAAATGACATCATTTCAGAAGAATTAAACAATGAAAACAATATTCGAAATTGATAAATTATCGATAAATAAGAAATAGTTTTATTTCAGATTACATATAATATCTCGTCCAGGAATGACGTATTTATAAATATATTGCTTTATTCGTGAATTAGACGTTTGTATTAACTATTGATTGCATCATTCATTGCATTTATATTAGTGTACGTCGTACAAACATTTTCGTAATATTTATATCGTCGGATTCTGATGCGATTATAATAAGTCGAAATAACATTTGCCATATAATGCGTGATTTTCAGAATTATTCTGCTGCTCTTGCATTAATTGTAACTGAGAGTTCTCCAACTATTGTCGGAAACTTATGACTTACTATTTACAGAAATAGTTGCTACACATAATGAAATTTGTACTGTAAAAAATTCACAAAAATCGTAATAGAAACAGTTTCCATCCGATATCCGGCAATTATTTCTGCTAGATTGCGATTGGGCTGCCGTAAACAACCTACTGTAAACAACATTTTGCTCGATTCCCATATCAAAGTTTACCAGAAATATTTGAGATTTTTGAAAAAATAGAGGCTTTACATGGTGAATTATAAAACAGGAAATTTATCTACAGAATCGAATTACGTCGCTTGCATAAATGAAGAAAAGAAACCCTCTATTAGATCAGTTTATTATTTTTTCAAAGATGTACAAAATTGTAGCTGTTGCGATGAATAATTTTTTGAAAACGACATTTTATTGATTTTCACTTTTTTTTTTCTCTCTGCCTATTTTTCTGCACACGAGTCATAGATACGAATTTAACGTCCTATTGAAAAAGATAAATTTCAAAGTCAAACTTTTCCAAGGTTAGATTTTTTGAGTGAAAATTGATTTTCTGAATTTCACTCTTTTTACTGTCTATTCTATTGCACACGTGTAATAGATACGAATTTTACGTCCTATTGTATAAGATATGAAAATCTCAATGACAAATCCATGCAAGATAAGATTTTCCGAGTGGAAATAGATTTTCGTAATTAATTTTTTATTCTGTCTTTTCTCTCGCTCACGTGTCATAGATATGCATTTAACGTCCTATTATAGAAAATATTAAAATTTGAATGACAAAACTCGCCAAGATTCGATTTTTTGAGTGTAAATGGATTTTTTGAAATTACTTTTTCTTTCTGCCTATTATTCAAACACGTGCCATAGATACGAATTTAACGTCCTATTGAATAAGATATGAATATTTGAATGACAAATCTTTGCATGTTAAAGTTTGTAAGAGAAAATTGATTTTTTGAAATAAATTATTATCTGTGCCCATTCTTCTGCACACGTGTCAGTCGTGAATTTTACGTCCTATTGAAGAAGAGATTTTCGAAAAGTTTAATTCAACGGGGTTTTTTTTCACAAAAATACTAAATTAAATTTTGTTTTGGATTATAAATGAAGCCCAAAAATACCATGTTCTCATTCAATTGTCGTGTTATTGTTTCGTGGATTTCTACTATTTATCCAAGGCTGAGAAAAAACCATTCAGATTCTTGCGAATTATTTGATTAACGATTTTAATTCGACTCAAAAAATTTCAATGACCAATCTTTGCAAGATTCGATTTTTACATTCAAATCGATAATTTGAAACTAATTGTTTTCTGCATATTTTTCTGCACACGCGTCATGTTAGATAAGAATATTACGTTCTTTTTAATAAGAACTAAAAATTTTAATGACTAATCTTTGCAATGCCTATCAGATTTTGTAAGTTGAAATGGATTTTTGCGAATAATTTATCTCTCTGTCTTTTTTTCGCATACGTGTCAACGGTGTCAACGTATGAATTTTACGTCTTATTGAAGTAGATATTACCATATTAATAACGAATAAGATATTATTTTTAGAGTGGCACAGATTTATTTTTTGAAATTTTAGTTTTTTTTAAGGTTCAGCTCTAAATGGAATCGCCGACCATTCCAATAACTGTATATATAGTCCCGGTTGGCATTTTTATTATTTTTTTTTTAATTAGTGAGAGGCCCGGCCGGGCCTTCTAGATTTCAATGACAAATCCTTGCAAGATTAGATTTTTCGAGTGAAAGTAGATTTTTAGAAATTATTATTTTATCCTACTTGTTCTTTCGCACACGTGTCATACTAATGTTTTCAACGTCTTATATAAGAAAATATAAAAATTTGAATCACAAATGTTTGCAAGATTAAATTTTTTGAGTGAAAATTGATTTTTTTAAATTACTTTTTCTTCTACCTATTATTTTGCACACGTGCCATAGATATGAACTCAACGTCTTGTTAAATAAGATAAGAATGAGTTGCTACGACAGTTATAAAAATGTAAATGAATCTCCACAGGCGAGAATTGATAAGTAATGGACGAATCTACAGACGTTTCATTCTTTTGTCATCGTCATTAATTCCAACGTTAAATATTTAATATTGTCTGCATTATTATTGAAATATTTGAATGATATTACATCGTTATAATAAATATTAATTAAAAATCAATTGAAAATTGAATTCTTCGATTTTATTGACTAGTTAAATAAATATTTAGGGATTCGTTATCGAATCAAAGTTTGACAGATATTTTTATACTATATCCACCCCTAGACCTTTCCGAGCAAAATTATACAAAAGTGGTGTTGATACGTTGAAAAATGAATTTTCAGCGGCGATGTATACATACTTATAAGTTTAAAAAAACATGGATTTGTCGATTCAAAAATCATTAGTTTTGATCCATTCTAACGAAAACTTTGACGTTTACAAAAAAAGTTGAAACGAAGACTAACATTCATATTTAAATTGCTATCGAACAGTATTCTTAATTTTTTTAAATCCAGATTCTTGATTTTGAATATTTGTCTCCGTATTTTCAAGCGTTCAGGACATAACAGAATCTACGGCCCCAGTTGGTGCGGTTTGTGCAGCAACCTTTTTCAATATTTAGTACTGCTGATTCCATTAGGATCCGGAATTTCTGAATACTCATTCTCATGGAAAAGACGACGAGGAATCGCACGAAATAGCCAAATTTGAATTAAAAATTACAGACTAAAAAAATTAAATATTTTAGAAAAAAATGCTTTTTTTTCTGTCTGCGAATTGTTCACAATTAAAAAAATAGTTTGAATGAAAATCTGAGAAATTTGCACAAAGGATCAAGTCTTTTATGGATTATTAACACTTTATTGCAGCTTTGAAAAAGAAAACGTCAAAAGAGGACTTTTCAAATATTTTCGAAACTTCCATTGCTCGTAAAAAATTGATGAAGCGCTTATGACCTCTCATGAGTGCAGGAATGACTTGGTTTTGGCTTATTTCATCATTTTTTGAATTAGAGCGAAGTCGGTGCACTAAGGGTACAAAACCATCAAGCCTTTTTTTTAATCGTGTTATTTATGATCACTACATCTCAGAATTACATTTGGAATACACATTTGGGATAAATATAAAAAACAAAGAATACAAAAAAGTTTATTTACTATTATTAATTTAAGCCAAAAACCATCGTTAATTCTTATAAGTAATTTTTCTTGCGTAATCCCATCTGGATCTCATTCGTTTAGAAAGGCTGAACGTAATCGCTCCATATGTCATTCACATATCGTTTTATATCTATGTTGGTTTGCAAGTTGCGAATAATTTCACGATGCGCGTTGTTTATGAAAAATCTTCGAATTACAGCCAACAATTGGGCATGATTTTTCAATAGAAATCTGCATGTTGATGTTTTATTTTTAAGCGTGATTATCTCCCAATTGACTTGAAATTCGACAGTTTTCATGAAAGACTCTATACTCTCTACCGGACCTAAATTTGACTCGATTACTTCATTAGAGGAAAAATACTCTTTGATGTTCACCGCGTTTGAAGTCTTTTCATTAGAAACGCCCATATTTATACTATATGTGTAGAATGCCTTATTCAAATTATATTTTAATTCATCCAGCTGTTTGTTTGCTTCAGAAGTCAATGGTTTATAAACGTCGACTCGCCCACCAAGCGTAAAGTTAGTTGGAACGTACCATCCGTAAGTGTTCAATAACCTGATGACATGTTCTGTACGTGTCAATTCTGGTACAGTCTCATTCTCAACGATGTTATAAAGTTTGTTGACGAAAGACTCCTTCAAAATAATTTCATCTTCGCGAACAGACAATGCAGTTTTCTTGTTTACAATTGACGCGACAGCGACTCTGATATTCTTTGAACTTTGAAGTGTAGAATTTTTCTCTTTACGAGGCACTTGAATAATTTGCTTATGGAGTTCGATGCTGGGCTTTGGAAATACTTCAACTGGCTGACAAGTCTTGTTCAAGAAAACTGGCGATAAAGTACTCATCTTAATAGTCCCACCGTAAAACACAAAGCCTTTCAAAAATCTTCTCATCAATACTTGTTGTGGGGTAAATTCCGCCCCAACGAATAACGTGTATTGTCCATTATATGATTTTTCGATTGCTTCACACAGTGGTGTATGTAAAGGTATGGTTGTAAAAGATGGTTCATCTTCGGACGCATTCAAAGATCTCACGGATACATCATGCGAACTCAAGGCCAAACTTTTATTATATACGCGTTCATGCAGAAATTGGCCAGCAGTTTTCTTTTCAATACTTGTGAGTTTTAAAAGTAAATTATCTTTTACTTGGAAGTCTGCCAAATCGGTAATAGAAAGGTTGATAGCCTTCAACGTAAAATGCGAACAATTTCCAACAGATTTTGAAGCCGCCATATCTATAACAGAAATTACAGTAGAAATCATCAGATACGTATATGTATATGAATACATGATTGAAATTTCACGAAACTTGATAGGTTTTGCAAGCCTCATGATTCAACTCCGACATTTTAGTCAAATTTTGAATCTATGACATTCTTCACGTTCAGAAGCTTTATGTTAGTATGTTGATTTCAAACTCTGTCGGTAAAAATCAATGTTAAGAAAGATTATAGTGAAATAACGATAAAAAATGATGAAATTCAATAAATTCTAACCTTTCAGGAAGAGTGGAAAAATAATGAAAATAACGAACAAGTTCGTCAACGCCATTTAATTTCGGAATTTTTGGCCGCACAAAATCTTCGAATAGTAGATTGACAAATCGATACTGCTTTCTGTTGGCCAAACTTTTTTTTATTTATACTCTTTCGCTTTTCGTGTTTATATAATTACACTCCCTCCTCGATTCAGTGTTGAGAGAAGAAATCCCTTCCAAGAAAGTAGAACGTTTTCTTGCGTTCCTGTTGGCCAAGTTTGCCGCATTGGCCAATAGGAACGCGAGAAAACGAGCTGCGCGCTTGAAGGGAATTTCTTTTCGTATCAGTGCACGAATAAGCGAAGAAACACGCTAGTGGCTTCCCACTCTCGAACGGACTGCGCAAAGCAAAATGCGCGAGAGCCAGACAAAGCCAGGGAGTCGAATGCGTCAGACAATAAGGAACTGTGTATTCACTAATAATGATGAACCTAATGACTGATTGTTATTCTAGAGATGATGTTTCATTTCAATTTGAAATAACACACACTACACGAAATATATAATACTAAAAAACTGTATTTAAATCTATTTAAATACTAAGAAATTTACTTACATTCATATATATTGAAAAAATACGAAATCTAGTATGATTTTGAGGTATTTGTGAAATATTCGAAACATATAAGGATACGGTTTCCTGAAACGATTTCATATTGTTTTTTTATATCTTATTCCGAGAATATTTGAAAAATATAAAAAAATACTGTGATAACACAAGAAATCTACAAAAAAGACATACATTCTGTAGAATTATTTGAAATATTAACAAAATATTAAGACCGAAGTGTAGATTAAAACATTCTGATAATTTATGAAGCAATTAATGAAAATATGTAAAATGGAGAGAAATTGAACAAAGTTTTACAACCTACATATACATAAATGAGATGGTGTTCGTTCGAGGCATTATAACTCACGATCGGAGTGAGGGATTTACAAAAACTTTGCAACAATTACCTACGTATTGTTAATCAAATAAGAAACAGTTTTCGCTGAGAGAGAGATAATGAGAGAGCTAAAATTATCGAAAAAGTTTAGAATTATGGCATGCGTGACAACCCCGTAAAGGACGAAAATTCCCTCGGTACAGTTTCAATGCGAACGTCGAAAAACATGTTTTTTCTTCCGTATTAGAAAACATTCACTTGTTATCAACTTTTAATGAATATTTTGATTCTATATTCACCGCTAGTTCTTTCCGAACAAATGTATACAGCAGTGATAACATACTTATAAGATCAAAAAAACATGGATTTTTTCATTTAAACTCATTCGTTCTTATTCATTTTAAAGTAAACTATGACGTTTACAAAAAGAGTTTAAACGGAGACGAACATTCATACTTCGATTGCTACTTTCGATTTTAACTTGTTGACGTCACCACACGGACTATTTTTCTTCGTGTTTTCGAGGACAGAATCCACTTTGGTATATTCGTTTAAAATTTATTACTCTAAAAAAATTCTTTTCTATAACCACAGCTACAGGAAAGGAGAAGAGAAATTAGGAGGCACCTCCTAATTTTGTATTAAGAACTCACAGAGGTAACGATAATATTGTAAATGTAATTTATATCATAACAGAAGCAAAGGTAGGAAAGGAGTGGTGCTTCTGGAATAGTTAAAATTACAATAATTACAATATGCTGCTATTGCAAGTCATAAAGCCGGGCAGGTGATGACTGGAAAGGCTCGAGTCCAGATTTACTAAAAGTGAAATGATACGTATGGTCCTGTAGTGATTTCGATGTCTTAAACCTGTATGAGAAACATTTTTATGCATAACCTGATAACATAAATTACTCAAATGAAGACGAGCCCTTACGGAGAGCATAAAAGATTTGCACAGAAAAGTAATTTGGCTGCGTATATCTGAGTGCACACTAAAATAAAAACCTTTCCAGTGTGGGCAGTGCAAGAAAAGATTTTCGAGCAAATCTTACGTAACCAAGCATAGCCATTCGCACGCTAAAGAAAATGCTTAGTTGTCCTATCAAGGTGCTGAAGAATTTCTAAAGAAATAAGATGTAACATTCTGTTTTCAAGAACATAAAAATCAATGTCTGATTTCAGATAGTAAGGGATAGTTTAAAACATTAAATTTTGAAATAAGGAAAATAGTAAACTGAACTTACCTGAAATAAATAATGAGCCGAACTAAAAAAGAATCTTACTGGGTGAGATTTTTCATTATAAGTATCGTAACAATAATTCATCAAGGTATAATCAGCAGTGAAATACTCTGAATATGGCTTTAACTTGTGAAAGCCGTGTGCCATCCTATCTAAAATATCGGAATTACACATTTTTGTGCTCTGGTAATCTCCATGTTTTATTATATATATACTTTCTACACAACAATATCTGCGAACGGCAGTATTCAACATTGCTAAATGTCAAATATGTTTTTTTAATTTTTGTTTCGATCAATTTTTCCAAGCTCTTGATGTTTATCTATTGATTTTAACAAATTAATAAATGAAAAATAGATGAAAGGAAATTAAAAATAAACTAAAATTACGATTTTTTGAAATTCTGAATTAGGTATTTACATCTACTATAACTTGACATTCTTGGTTTTTTGAAAAAAATGATCCGATCAAATTAAGGCAAAAAATGTGAAAAGTTGAATTTTTTTATCGTTTTTTGCAAACGATTGTTTAATCAAAGTGTTTTTTGCAAAATCAGGAAATGCCAATTCATGAAGTATTGTTTTAGGTTTAAGATAAAAAGAATTATGAATATCGGTCGAGCCGTTCTCTCTTTAACTGGTCCCACCATTTTAAAAAAATAACTTTTGGAAAAAGGTGTCCAAAGTTTCCGCATAAAAAGGAGAAATTTTGTGAAACTTACATCCCATAGATGTTGCTATGGTACAAACTTCATTTGTGCATAATTTAGGGTTCCTGTCGTTTATAGTTTTCTCGTAATCCACGCGCAAAGTTTGTAACCGGATTGCGGCGGTTTAGGTGAATCTCCCCCTTACAATTTGTCAGTGAATTGTATTTTCGGCGAATTCATCGATCAGTGTTATGGATATTCAGCGAAACGCGATCGAGGCATTGTGAAGAATCGCGAGAATTGTGTTTCTGAGCAATGCGGATTCGGAGAATTTTTTTCACGGTCTTTTGTATTTCCGGAACTTCGTGATTCGGACAGATGACAAATTCGGTGATTTGAAAATTCGGAGTAATGATGTGTATCTCACATTATGATAAATAGTGCAAAAATGTAAGGAAAATTATAATAACAATTTCCAATTTTGTAGACTTTTCATAAAAAATGACGTCACGTACAAACGCTTTGTAAACAAAATTCCGTAAAAACCAGTCTGCTAACTGTCATCATTTTCGTTCTTCAATGATCGGTTTTCTTTGCATGGGTTGAGCTCTTCACGCAAATATCCCGATGACAAATGACCTTTGTCTTTTTAATATCTGGATCTGTTGAGACTCGGTGATAAGAGAGTATGTAAACTTCTGATAATGGTAATAAAAATCCAAAAACGTGACAAAAACTAGCTAACTGATAATTTCATGGCTTTCAATGTATACGATAAATTGATATTTTTGAAAATGCGGTTGTTGTTACTTATTTTGCAACTATCTTCGACAGAAATCAAGTTCTATTATGTACATCGTTCGTTCCATGAAAATGGAGTTATGAATACGATTTTTTACCATACAGAATTTCTGGTTTCTCTAGCTATCATTTTCCTCTATTTTATCGTCATTTATTTTCATCAACCATTCGCAACTGAAAGTTCGAGATGGCTCCTTGAGATATGTTAACGAGCGTTAACCGATATTAAATTGGTGGGGCTGGATTTGTATATTACGCAGATTACGACAGCCTCATCAGTTGTATCAAGACCCGCGGTTTGTGCGTTTCATAACTGTTCGCTAATCAGCAAAATGGAGCGTCGTTCGTTGGAAGAAATTTTGGAGAAAAACTTGTCGGAGATAGATCTACGGGAAGCAAGGAAATTACTTTACGGATGTGATCCTGAGTAATTAAAATCTTTTTTGTTTCTTATACTTTGATACATAAGCTTAACATATGTTAACGTTTTCGAACAAAGGACTCTAGCTCTACCTTCGTATAAAGGGAAGTACAATTTAGAAGTCAAAGGTTTCAAGCTCAATGGAGCTCTTCGTGAACAACTTCGGGCTCCAAGAATTGTGAGAGTTGGGGTTATACAACATGCCATGGACAAACCATCCTCTGATCCTATTCAAGAGCAAAGAGAAGCAGTGTACGAGAAAATTTCAGGGTACATCGAACATGCTGCTGCATGTGGAGTGAATATTTTGTGCCTTCAAGAAATATGGTGTACGTGCTACAAAATTTCTTAGAGTTGAATGAATTTTTTCGTCTTCTTTTTTATAATAGGTATGAAATGTTGATTGATAAGCCAATATTCATATTTTTCGTTGTAGCTGTACCTTACTGTTTTTGTACCCGGGAAATATACCCTACATGCGAATTTGCTGAAGATGCGGAAACAGGACCAACCGTATCACTAGTTTGCAAGTTGGCCCAAATGCACAACATGGTCATCGTTTGTCCCATATTAGAAAGAGACGTTGCACATGGAGAAACAATTTACAATACTGCCGTGATCATTAATGCTGATGGCAACATCATCGGGTAAAATTTTATTTGTCATGAAAAAAACGGTGACTATAGTGAAATTCAAACTCGACATATCGTGGTAACGATTAGGGTTCTCAGTTCGGAAACGACGAGTTATGCACGCATCAGAGAAACGCCTCGACTGTGAGCCAACGTAGTTGAATGACGTTAGCTTACGGACAAGGCGTCTCTCTGTGTGCGTAACTTGTCTTTTTCAAACCGAGAACTCTGGTCATGATTCGACTGGATTCTTTAATAAACTGGACGCTGGCATGGATTTGTTGAACTCTTTAGTATATGAGTTTTTTAAAAGGCATTTTATACATTATTTAACAAGGGCACAGTTTTTGAAATTTTTCTAATTAACAGCTAATACGAATGTTGTCTTTAATTAGGAAACACCGAAAAAATCATATCCCTCGTATGTGGTACAATGAAAGCAACTTTTATGAATCTGGAAATCTTGGACATCCTGTCTTTGGTTAGTAGTGTATTAATTCTGATAAAAAGATGAAATCACCCCTAAAAGTTTTGTTGTTCAAATAAAAAAATAAAATATTGCGTGTACGCATTTTAGGTAACGCAGTAAAAGTAAAGTGAAATATTTTTTCATAACAAAATTATTCAATTCATTATCACAGCAATCTTTAACATTTGTTTATATTAGAGAAAGCATAATTGACAGGCTGAGAGCAAAAACCGAACAAGTAGAGACAGAAAACATGGAGTTTCACATGCATTTGTCTCTTACTAGTTGGGATTTTACTCTCAGCCTTTTAATTAATCCATGAACAATAAATGATAGCTATTATAAATATTTTCGAGGATCAACAGTATTTTCACTGATAATAATTATGCTTTAATAAATAAATTGATTATACTGCAACCATATAGTAATAGTAATTATATGTTTCTAATAAAGTCGAAGTTATTAAAAAAATTGTGCAATTATAATTTTGCTACATACCTACCTATTCTAGAAAGTTTAAACCGAATGACACCTTACAATGTTTCTTAGATTATGACTCAAACGTAAATTTTGAATATTTTCAGATTAATAAATACATAAAATACGCACTTACATTTTTTGTCCATGTATGTAATTCTTGAGCGTAAAGTGCGCCGTAAGAAGTTTCACTCCGAATTGTGTTCATAAGTAAGAATGGTAGGCAGTCGATGTTTTTTTTTTTTTCAGTTTAAAAAGTATTCTTGAATAGTAGTGTTTTTCTAAAAGGGTTGAAATTATGTAAGTTTCATATTTTCATAGAAACTCAGTTCGGGAAAATTGGCATGGTCATATGTTTCGCTCGCTTGCATCCTTTGAATTGGCTCATGCAGGGCATAAATGGTGCAGAGGTGAGAAAAGATTGTTTCACTTAATTCAATTTCCCAAATATTCAAATTTTATCGAAAACATACAAAAAACATTCTCAATTGATGGTAATTTTTGGCGAAAATTCAAGGATAATAAATTCATAAATATATAATAAATTAAACTGACAATTTTTCGAAGATATTATTATGAGTTCCTTGTCCTTCTGTTATAAAATTTTTAAAATTATGTTACTACGAAAAAACTAAGCAACAAGAAAATTGCAGATCGTGTTTTGTCCAAGCGCTGCAATTGGCGACGCTGAAGAGTCATATTGGTCAATTACTGGCCGATGTGAGGCTTTGACCAACAGCTTTTTCACGGCTTCCCTCAATCGTGTTGGAAAAGAAAAACAATCTGTTTTCACAATGGGCGATGGTACTGCACCGAGAACTGAATTCGGCGAGTTTTTCGGTTCATCTTACGTCGCATCTCCTTCAGGAACCAGAACTCCTAGTTTGAGCAGGAACAGAGACGGTCTACTAGTGACAGAGATCGATCTTAACGAATGCAGACAAGCTAAAGATATTTGGAGTCTTCGTGTAAGTTTATTTATTCAGAACTCGAATTTTTCTTCTTTTAGTTGAAATTAATGAATTTATTTGATTCTAAGCAATTTCTGACTTGCTCGGTAATCGTTTAGTGGGTTACATAAGATTTATTTGTAAAATATGAATTTCTCTGTCGATTTTGAAGACTTTGAAGGAATATTTTTTAAAGTCAGATTCCGTTTGTTACGGAATTGTTATAAAAAAATGCATTATTTTTTCGGATACAAAAACGATCCTATACATTTTATTTAAACAGTCTTTCTCGAATGTTTTATTTATTTCATAAATTTGTGTTACATGAATACAAGTCAACGATCTTATTTTTTCAGATGACTCAGAGATTGGACCACTATATACCATTACTTGTGGATGCATTAAAAGAAGATTTCAAACCACAAATTATAAAAAAATGAATATTTTTACATTTCGAAGATCTTAAAGTCGCTTTGCAATGTACTTGGAGTGATTCATATATTATTGATATTGAATAAATATTATATCTAGTTTTGAAAATCTTTTTTGTCGTATGTAACCGTCGCGTGAAAATTCATTTTCTCATGCAAATCTGAGTAGTTGATCGCTTCTTGATAGATTGCATAACATATTTATTCCTGTAAATATGTGTATTTTATGAAGGATACTTAAAATTGTATTTTATTGAAACAGGTTGTCTTAACGAAAAAAAGAAACCATTTATTTTGATTCCACATTTTTTTTCGTAGTTTTATTAGATGATGTGCAAAATAACATATTTTCGTTTAGGGGCCCCTTCCCGTCGACCAGTTTTTTGGCCTTAAATGAGCCTTACCTTAGCAAAGATCTTTGGGGCCCCTAAAAATACTTCAAATCGAGCAATTGTCTCCCAGAATAAAACAATTCCACATTTTTTTTTTTGTAGTTTACGAGGTTTGACAATTAAGTAATGAGACTGATTCCATAAAAACCGTATATTTAAAAATTATTCTACAACTCTGCCATCCCCTTCAAAGTAGTCCCCTTGAGCAGCTATACAACGATTCCAGCGCGTTTTCCACGCTTCGTAACATTTCTGGAACGTTTCGACTGGGATGTTCGCGAGTACCTTCGTCACGGCCGCTTGGATGTTCGTAATCGACTCAAAATGGGTTCCTTTGACCACCGATTTTGTTCTAGGGAAGAAAAAAAAGTCACAGGGTGCCATATCGGGCGAATAAGGCGGCTGTTGCAACACGGCGATCCCTTTAGAGGCCAAATACTGGGACACGCTGAGGGCGGTGTGGCACGGCGCGTTGTCGTGATGAAGGATCCAGTTACGAGAGATGTCTGGGCGCACCCTGTTGACTCGTTTTCGCAATCTTTCGAGTACTTGGCAATAGTAGACTTGATTGATGGTTTGCCCCGGTGGAAAAAATTCTTTGTGGACGATTCCACGGCTATCAAAAAAGGCAATGATCATCGTTTTCACCTTTGATTTGCTCATGCGAGCTTTTTTCGGGCGGGGGGCGTGCGGAGACAACCATTGTGAGCTTTGGCGTTTGGTCTCCGAAAAACCAGCTCTCATCGCCTGTAATAACTCGATCAAGTAGCGTGGGATCGTTTTTCACTTGTTCCAAACAGTCTTCTGTAACGTTCATTCGATGCTGCTTTTGCTCCTTAGAAAGGTTCTTTGGAACCATCTTTGCGCACAACTTTTTCATCCCAAAATCGTCGGTTAAAATTTGTCTGACTGTTTCACGGTTCATACCCAGCTCCGAGGCCAACATTCGAACTGTTAAACGCCGATCTTCATGGATTAGGGCGCGCACACGCTGCGCATTCGCGTCAGTCCGCACCTCGACTGGTCTCCTGCTCCGCGCCTCGTCTTCCACGTTTTCACGACCGTCCTTAAACTCTTTATGCCATCGAAACACCTGGGCACGACTAAAAGCACTATCACCATGCACTTTTACAATTTTAGCGTACGTTTCCGAAGCTGTTTCGCCTAATCTGGCGCAAAATTTTATCGCGACGCGTTGCTCTAGATTTTGTTTCTCCATTTTCGTGACGAGCACCACCAACACACGTCTACTCAACACGACGTAGCAGGCGAACTAAACAAGCTAGAGTGACGGTAAATACATCAATGGAGAGGGGAAAGATGCCGGGGAAAGGGGAAAAAAATTTGAAGGTCGCAGGTTTACCACAAGCTCGGCAATACAATCAGTCTCATCACTTAATTGTCACACCTCGTATTAGATGATGCGCAATTTTAACATATTTTCGTTCCATTTGAACGAATCTTAGTATTTTAACCTATGAATAGTATTACAAATGCCCCTTCCTCAATTTGCATGCCGCAAATTCGTTGATAGTTTTGTTGAAATCGATCTTCCTTGCTCGCTCATTCTCAATCGATAATAATGCCAACCTAGACAATCGCTCTTGTCCCATAGAGCTCCTCAAATAATTTTTTAGTAATTTTCATTTCGAAAAAGGTCTTTCTGCCGTTGCAACTGTAACAGGAAGTGTCAGGAACATGATACAAGCAGTGCATACATCAGAGTAACTTGACGTCAAGGAACTGTTTTCAATTATAATCATTTCGGCAAGTTGTTTCACACTATCAATCTGACTAATTTTTTTCCTGAACGCCGATCGCAAAGAGAGTAATTGCGATGGAAATGTGGAAGAAATGTGATCATGGAAAGTTTCCAGAAATTTTCGGCTTCTAACGAAATTTCTTCATCAGTGGCATTGAATTTTGGTTTAACAATTTTGTAGACGTCTAGCACAGACTTCATACCTTCAAATCGTTACTTAAATTGAAAACATATCGTGTCCACTAAAGGATAAAAAACAGTCACTGCAAAGTTTTCCTCAGGATCCGAAAGTCTTTCGTCAACGCATAGTTCATCGAAATGTTTTTTTCGTTTTCTGTGCACTTTTTTTTCTGTAAACTGTACAGGAATGCCAAGTTTCAAACATAAATCACATGCTTCCTTTACAAATTTTTCGAACGATTGTCGCATGGAAGAAACTTCGATATGTGCATTTTCCAATAACTGATGTGCTATCATTTATTTATTTATTTATTTATTTAGTAAAATACACGGGTATGAACCCTTACAGTAAAATAGATACATCATTAAATGGCATCAAGATATGTATATAAGTAAAATATAATTGAACGACGAAAAAAAAGTCAATGAATAACGCAAACATAGCCCCGATTTACAAAATGATTAACAACCAAAAAAACAAAAAAAAGAAAAACAAAAAAGGAAGAAAACAAATGCTTATAAAAACAATTAAATCGAACCCCTCAATTGATTAATGAATCTCGTAATAGAATCATCAAAGAAATTGACTCTATCTACAATCAAATTAGCCTGTAGCGAAAGACGATTAAAAGTATCATAATAGGCTGAGTTCGTTCTAAAACGATGAACATAAAAAGTACTATTATTCCTCGCTCTCAAAACAGTTCTAGGTACACAAATAGACAATTTCGAATTCAGTTCAGAAGTTCGAAAATTGTAAATTTGAAAAACCTCCGCAATGAATTTATGTTTCCTCAGAAAATGCAATGGTTTTCATAACAATATTTTTACCTCGCAATCTTTTACATGTTGGTCTTGTTCATTTTGGGATGATTCTAGCTGTGGTTCTGAGGCCAATTGAGATCGATTTTGCGTTGAAGTACTTTGTTCAGGTTCTAAGGATTCTGCATAAAAAATAATGTATGGAATATTTCAATTATTGCTTTGCATTTCTCTAAGTTTTTTGTACCTTCATGGTATTCTTCGTTATAAGGAAACTACCAGGTTATTATAAGGTGTATTTATTCCAACTGAAAACATAATTATGTAGCGTTGTACTGCACACAACTAATCACATTCGGGTTTTTTCATTATTCCCAGTGGCGGATTGAGATAGTTCGCCGCCCTAAGCAGATGCAGAAAAGTGCCGCCCTTTCCAAAAAAAGTTGATGACCTTTTTTTTTTTTTGGTCATCATTTTTTCGAAAAAGTAGCGTTATATCTAGTGTAAGTAGAGTAGTATATAAGTATACGGTATGTGAGATGTGTATATTCCAGAATATAATAGATTTCAGGTTAGTTATGATAAATAAGTTCAGATTCATGAAGATTATTACTACTTACGTAACATCATTCATTCATTTTGATTTTTTCCCATCGTTTTCACAATTGATACTGTAGTTACTCTTTATATCATTAACGTTTTATAAACAAGTCTGTGACGTATAGTTATAAAGATTATTTTTACATGTATTTACGCCGGGCTTTTTGAAGTGCGAATTCATGAATTACCTGATTGCAATCGATTAAACGTAAAATTTCTGCCTCTATAGATAATAGAGCCAAAGAATTCAAGCGAGTTTGACACATGGATGACCTCAAATAATTTTTGATCCGCTTCAAACAAGAAAACGATCTTTCACCACTGCAATTCGTGACAGCCATGCAAAGAAACATTCTATATGCAATGTCAACATTCGGAAACACTGTATTAAGATCATTTCTTTTGAAAAATTCAAAGGTTTCGATTGGGGTCAGCTGCTTAGATTTTTTTTGATTGCAATTGAGATAGGCTCTGAAATGGATAAGTTCATCAGCTATTGAAGTTTCTAAATCTTGACTAAATGCTTCTTGTAAGTTTTTTGCTTTGTCCCGTATATGAACATTATCCAAATTTTCCAAGTCAATGAGGACAGAAAATTTTTTGTTGATTTTCTCATATTTCAGACATCTTTCCTGTAAATCTGACAACAAATTGTCAAATATAACATTGTAAGTGTTAACTTTGAAGTTATCTTTACCGAGCAGCGTTACCTCCCCTGTTCTTGTTTCGTCATCATAGATTTTTCTACGTCTCACTCTGCTGACAAGTGTTTTGTACTCTTGGTTGATTGAAAAATCGAGTGCTTTTTTTTCGAAATAGTCAAAGTCTTCACGCGCATCACCTACAGTTTTGAGTAGACTATTATACAACTGAAATACTTCACTAAGGTGAGTTTGAGTGGACTGCAATTTTTTGCTCGCAGAATTGAATCTCGGAAGTAAAAAACCCCACAAACATTGCATAAAAGCTGTCTCCAATGATTCCAAACGTTCTCGGATCCCTTTGGCTTCACTCCGAGTTATAGCTTTTTGTGAAAGATCGTTTTCTATGAGATACAAAGCCTGAAGTATTTCAGGGTGAAACTGATCAAGTGTACACACGGCGTTATTGCGAGCTGACCAACGTGTTATTGAAGGTGATTTGACAGTTATCCTCTGAGATTTTACGCAGCAATTCTGAAGAATTTCCCAGCGACTTGTAGATGCTGTGAAAAAGTTATATAAACTCTGAAGATCGTTGAAGTAATCGGCAGCTATTGAACAGCTTTGAACCGCATGAGTGCCAACCAAATTTAGAGAATGTGCAGCACAAGGAACGTATTCGGCATATTTGTTGCGATTTTTAATCAAATGTTGAAGCCCCGCATATATCCCTGACATATTCCGTGCCGTATCATATGACTGACCCCGACAATTTTTGATTTCAATTCGCAGAGTTTACAGCGTTGAACTTACAGCATCATCCATATTAGCAGCCTTGTGGCCTACATTTTGTAAAAATGTCACAAAGCGCTCTACGGGCATGCCGTTATTCTTCACGTATCGCAGTATGAAACACAGTTGATCGACATGTGAAATGTCAGGTGTGGAATCGACAATAATTGAATAGTATTTCGCACAATTGACTTCTCGTATAATTACATCTAATACCTTGTTAGCCAAGATTTGGATAAACTCCTCGCAGATGGTTTTTGTCAGATAACTAGTACTACCTATGCCTTTATTTCCAAATCTAGAAATATGGTCAGCTAAAAATGGATCAAATTCAGCTATCAACTCTAAAGACATCAAGTAATTTCCGTTGTGAAGAGAACCAAATTTTTCGTCGTGCCCTCTAAAAGGCAATCCACGCGAAGCTAAACTCTTAATTACGGCGACAACTCGTTTCAAAACATTTCGCCAGTAGGCTACTTCTTTATCATATTCAGCTGTTAAAGCTTTGTCAATTCTACCCAAAGCAGTCGCCCTATCTTTAAAAGCTTTCAAGCAACTTTGATGTTTCTCCGAATTTTCGTGCTTACTAATTATTACGACTGCGTTTTTCCAATCGCTAAATCCATCTTTGTCAGCAAAAGATGATTCGCCGTCAAAAAGAAAACATGGAGCACAATATACGGATCCTTTGCTTTCAGAATATACTAACCAGACACGTGGAGTTTTTTCGCCATTTAAAAGTGTTCTCTCGAACAATGATGAACTTAAATATCGCACGACATCATTATTTACCCTTTTCGAATGCGCAAAATCGAGATGCTTATTTTGATTGTAATTATGTTTAGCGATATAATCACGAAATGAGTCGTTTATCACCCATTCTGCAGGGTCATTGCTGATTTCAAACTATTTTCCGTCGAACTCTGTTGGTTTCCTAGGTTCTGTGAACCCTCCTCCGGAAGTTTCTTGATCACCAATCTCATCTACGATAAAATATCGAAGATGATACAGTGAAATGTATATTACGTTTTATTTTATCAGCAATTAAATAGAACAGTGCTTGAATTAAACTGAGAAAATTGTGGAAAGATGGAATTTCTTCAGACCAAACAGAATTGGAAGAAAACCTTGAAAATCAGGTATTTTCTATCATAAATTAATTTCAAGTGCCCTACTTATTATAAATATTTTCGATTAGGCGATATTTACTTTACCAGTATACATGGCAAACATGATATTTTACATCGAGAAACATTCTATGCAAATTTATAGAATATGAAAATGAATATTCAGAAAATTTATTTTCTGCAAAAAATATGTATGGACTATGTTCAATATATGTCGTACTGTTTCGACCACCTCTTTAGAACTTGAATTATTGTATTCGAAAAAAAGGCTGGTTTTTGAAACTATATCACATTCGGTTATATAATGTAAATTTAAAAATTCGCATTTATCGAGCTTTCAAAATTTTAAATTTTTTGAATCACGATTATGGAATTATGAAATTCATTATGTGAAATTACACATAAATCATCGAAAGAATTTCTCCGTAATTACCTTGCAATGCAGAGAAATGCAAACCAAGTTCCTTTTCTGGTTCCTTTACTTCGCCATCGCTACATTGTTTTTTTTCTCCATCATCAAATTCATTCGATTTTGTCGAAACATCTGTAATAATTTATAATTTTCAGTCAATTCCATAATTTTGAATTTCTTATGTGTTGTATTCAAATAAAGTGAAATTTTCGTCGAGAATAACGAATATAAATATTACTATGACAGCGCAGAAAGTAACAAACAATAAATTAGAGAACCTTGTAAACAAAGAATTTACAACTCACCTGCGGAATTTGATGTTTGTAGATCAGAAAGTTCGCTTGTTGCTGCTGTATTCGAAATGTCTGATGCAGCAGTTTGATTAGTGGTAAAATAGGCGGAAAGTTTACGAGTCTTTGCCATAACCTCATCATCTTTGGATTTTCTTTTCGCAGCTTGTTTACGATATTCGGAACCACTCAAGCGATGTCGTCCGTCACTCATTTTATTTGAAGATAAATTCACGCCACTTTTCACATTAATTCAAGTATTTTTGTGTGTATATTGGACGTGCGGAAAATGTATGGACACTCTTAACGCGCAATGACGCAGTGGAAAAAACGACAGAAAACACGCGCGCCGCGCGTCGCGCGTCACTCGGCAAACAAGAGAGAGAAAGTATGATAGTTACCCTACACACGTATACTGTATACTCACTCATAGCGCTACAATTCGGGCGGCAAATTTGAATATTATGATTCAGGCTCGTTACTTTTGCTCTCATATAAAAAGTTGTTTTTTCGACAACCCAAAAAGTAGCGTTATATCTGGTGTAAGCGATAAAAATTCGCCACCCCTGAAATTTGCCGCCCTAGGCAGCTGCCTACCTTGCCTACCCGGTAAATCCGCCACTGATTATTCCCCGTCAGAATACCCTCAAATTTGTCACGACTATAAAAAGTGTAAATGATATTGTCAAACAAAAAAAAAAAAAAACTCGTGGCTAACAACAACGAACATGACGACAAATGACGACAACAAACGTGCCAAGCAGTGCCAAGTGAATGAGTGCGAATCTCCGAATCGGTGCGAATAAGTCCGTTGACACGAAGAACGAGCTGCGACTGACTTGCGCGCATTTCCCTTTACGCAGTCCGATCGAGAGTAGGAGCCCCCCGGAACCCAGAACGAAAGGCCTCGGTCAAGAGCTATTCGTTGGCGCAAGCAACGAGTGTATTGTCAATATTATTTACACTTTGTATTTTCGTGATGAATTTAAGGATATTCGGACGTGGAATAATTAAAAAAAAACCAAATGTAATTAGGTGTGTGCAGTACAACGCTGCATAATTGTGTTTTCAGCTGGAAAAAATGCACCTCGTGATAACTTGGTGGACGTGGTAGTTTCCTAGTAGATTCCTGGTAGTTTCTTTGTAACTGTTATGATGGAAGAGTACCAGGGCTTCAATGAGATGCTTTAAAAACTTCTCGAGAATATCATAGTGGAATGTGGTCATTTTACTGGTTATTTTACCTGTGTTAATTTTACTCATCTATATTATAATTATAATGTTTTCAGGCAAATACCTTGAACAGTTCCCGTATCAACAGACGATGCAAGCGTGGATGATAACTAATTCACGATTTTCTCGGAAACCTTTTTGTTTCGTCGTCCTTTTAACGTTTTGCTTCTCTTTTTTTGCCCCACTCGTATAAACACGTTTCATGGTGCAGAATAACGTCAGAATAAATTAAAACAAATAGAGCACTTGAACATTCTGTATAAGCTGTCAAATAACACTATTGCCTAATCCCATTGGTTGTCAATAACATCTGATGTCAGCGACTGATAGATCTCTTTACTCTTTTCATGCGCAAGCGCAGAACGTATCGCTATCCTTGTTTTCGGGCAACGCCAGATAACATGTGATTCAGATGGAAAGCCCAAAAATTAGACGAAGTTGCATTGATGGTCACGTGACCCTCTTTTTGGTAGAAGTAAAATGCTCTATTTGACTATTCACGCCGATAGAAGTATTGAATAGTGTTCGCGACCCTTATATGCGTGGAAAATTCGAACGTTCCATAGACAACACTAGGAGTACTTTGAAATTCGAAAAAATATTTCCTTATGGGGGGCTCCAAATTTACTTATTGCCCCAGGGTTCCCGAGGCTCTAGCTACGGCCCTGCTCTAGATAATTAGTTATTGCTCATATTTTTTCATTTCCTTCATTTCAAACCTGAGGTCATCTGCAATAATATGTAAAATAAAATAAAATGAACATCATGGAATTATTTTTAACGCGAAATTTGAGAACTCTGAATGTTTTTCCAGTTATTCGATATTGTAATTTTCAAATTGTAGGAAAAGATTTTAGGATAATGGTTCAGAATAATAACGAAATTTTTAACACTCAATCAACATTCGGTTAAAAAATACAGGTTTTTCGACATTCATATTCCAAAAATATGAGTTACTATAAAAATTCAAAATATTACTTACCAATAGCATTTTGCATAGTTTTTATCTACTCCTTTTTTTCGTTTGAAGATTCCAGCAACTCATTATTCTTGGATCGTGAACTCAAAATTTCGTTGACTTTAGTTTCAATTTCGGTTTCCTTTTCTTCAGAAATCTCGTCGTACTCAAGATTCTTTTCACACAAGTCAGTATATGCCTCGCACATTAGAAGGTAGGCGTGCAGCCTCGGACACTCGTCATGACGGCGCACAAGCGCAAATAACATCCGCCCATAGTTTAAAAGTCACCGCCAAACTTCTATTCAATTTTTTCAGGTTCCATACCAATTCTATATACTCATCATCAAGTGTTGCACGTATCCTTTTTCTCGCAGCTCTACAAATACTAATTAGTTCGAAATCTAGTGTCTCTCATTTTTCTTCCATACTTCCATAAGCAGACATATTTTTTTTGTCTTAATATTGTTAATTTAAATTTTGAATGTTCATGTTTTTTGTGTGTTATTTATTCATAATTTTATTAATAAATTTTCATAACTGTTTGTTTTTAATGTCTTACAATAATTTCTATGTTGCTTAACGTATTCTAAGCATTGCGTTTTTTCAGTTGTTCTTCAATAATATATTATTGATGTGATGTGTAACATCTTATCTCGCAGTAGGAACAAAAGTTGGCGTTGTTGGAATGTAACCATTATATCATTATCATCAGTTCCCCCTTTCCCCCCACAAAAGACAAAAATAATGTGTTGATTCATGTCAGGTTGTAGAGACTAGAAACCAGGGGAGGGACACTCCTATCCCTAATGCATTGTAGTTCACGGCCACTTAAAGTAGGTAGGATGGCGCTGGCGTTCGTCGTGAAATCCTTTCCTCTGTTTACAAAACATTGTCACCCATTACGATATCCAAAGTGTGTAACGTTTTGTTTTTATGATTTTTTCAATTACATGTCGTCAAAAGTAGGTCGGGAATTTCAACGTTGTGCTGCTCCATGCTGCACTTATGGGCGGGAAAATGCATACGTGAATATTAAACATTTCCACGTTCCGGTAAGTCATATCCCGAGCCGAAGGCGAAGGATGCCTTTGGATCCCAAAACACGTAAAAAATGGCACCAAGTCATTGGACCGGTGCGCAGTTGAGTACGCATCATTGTTTTTGTCAGAATCATTTTGACAAAAATGAGATATTGCAAAAAAAGAATATTTTGACAACAAAGGAAATGCTGTACACACGAAAGATTATGGTTCAGAGGTAAACAAATTTTCACAGGACATGAAAAAGTGTAATTTAGAAAAAAAAATTTGCCAGGTAGTGTAAAAAATAAAATCAAACGAAAAAACGTTTATAAATTTATAAAATAATTTTTTTAATGTTGCTTCCATCATTCCTTGTCTCATTGCCAAAAGCAACGTCCATATTTTGCTTTATATATGAATATTATCTTGAATATGACGAAATATGTTTAAAAAAAAGAAACACGACGAAGAGGTAAGTTTTTTTAATACTTGAAGATAAATTTCAACAGTATTAGCTATGTTTCCGAATTCTACCGATTTGAATTTTCCCGCAAAAACTTCACGGAGTAAGCCAGCGCCATCCTACCTACTTTAAATGGCCGGTAAAACTGCGGGAGTGTCACAAACTAGAAACCTTCTAGTGTCTATATGTCAGGTCATTAACCAGATACTTATTTATCGGTCATCAGAATAGTCAATGACGCGTCGGGCCTCGGTAGAGGCATCAGTGTTTCCTTATCTAGCAGGTAGAAAAAGGTTTGAATGTAACCCTCCAGATATGCCAGCTTGTGATTTTAATTTTTTTTTTTTTGATTAGTGATAGGCCCGGCCGAGCCTTTTAGATTTCAATGACAAATCCTTGCAAGATTAGATTTTTCGAGTGAAACTAGATTTTTTTTAATTAATATTTTATTCTACTTTTTCTTTCGCACACGTGTCATACTTATGTTTTGAACGTCTTATATATGAAAATATAAAAATTAGAATTACAAATCTTTGCAGGATTAAATTTCTTGAGTGAAAATTGATTTTTTCAAATTTCTTTTTTTTCTACCTATTATTTTGCACACGTGCCATAGGTATGAACTCAACGTCCTATTAAATTAGATATGAATGAGTTGCTACAACAGTTTTAAAAATGTAAATGAATCTCCACAGGCGAGAATTGATGGGCTATGGATGGATCTACAGACGTTTCATTTTTTTGTCATCGTCATTATTTCCAACGTTAAATATCAAATATTGTCTGCATTATTATTGGAATATTTAAATAAAATTACATTGTTTTAGTGAATATTAATTAAAAATTAATTAAAAATTGAATTCTTCGATTTTATTTACTAGTTAAATAAATATTTAGGGATTCGTTATCGAATCAAAGTTCGACAGATATTTTTATACTATATCCACACCTAGACCTTTCTGAAAAAAAGTTTACAAAAGTGGTGTTGAGACGTTGAATAATGAATTTTTAGCGGCGATGTATACACACTTATGAGTTTAAAAAAACATGAATTTGTCGATTCAAAAACGATTAATTTTTATCCGTTTTAACGAAAACTATGACTTCTACAAAAAGAGTTTAAATGGAGACTAACATTCATACTTCAATTGCTACTTTCGATTTTAACTTTTTGACGTCACCACACGGACTATTTTTCTCCGTGTTTTCGAGGACAGAATCCACTTTGGTATATTCGTTTAAAATTTATTACTCTAAAAAAATTCTTTTCTATAACCACAGCTACAGGAAAGGAGAAGAGAAATTAGGAGGCACTTCCTAATTTTATATTAAGAATTCATAGAGGTAACGATAATATTGTAAATGTAATTTATATCATAACAGAAGCAAAGGTAGGAAAGGAGTGGTGCTTCTGGAATAGTTAAAATTACAATAATTACAATATGCTGCTATTGCAAGTCATAAAGCCGGGCAGGTGATGACTTGAAAGGCTCGAGTCCAGATTTACTAAAAGTGAAATGATACGTATGGTCCTGTAGTGATTTCGATGTCTAAAACCTGTATGAGAAACATTTTTATGCATAACCTGATAACATAAATTACTCAAATGAAGACGAGCCCTTACGGAGAGCATGAAAAACATTTGGTTTTTTTTGGGTATTTTTTACGGACTAGAGCTCTTACCTCTAAATTTTTCTTGTAAATGTTTTTTTGGGGGATGTTATAGCACACGAAAGAAAAAATACACTCGTGTGATCAGTGTGATAACAGATTTGCACAGAAAAGTAATTTGGCTGCGCATATCTGAGTGCACACTAAAGAAAAACCTTACCAGTGTAGGCAGTGGAAGAAAAGATTTTCGAGCAAATCTTATGTAACCAAGCATAGCCATTCGCACGCTAAAGAAAATGCTTAGTTATCCCATCAAGGTGCTGAAGAATTTCTAACGAAATACGATATAAAATTCTGTTTACAGAAACATAAAAATCAATTTTTGATTTCAGATATTGAAGGATAGTTTGAAACATTTAATTTTGAAATAAGGAAAGTAGTAAACTGAACTTACCTGGAATAAATAATGAGCCGATCTAAAAAAGAATCTTCCTAGGTGAGATTGGTCTTTATAAGTATCTCAAAAATAATTCTTTAAGGTATTATTAGCAGTGAAATACTCTGAATATGGCTTCAAGTCGTGAAAGCCGTCTGCCATCCCATCAAAAATTTTGGAATTACACATTTTTTTGATCTGGAAATCTCCATGTTTTATTGTATCCATACTTTGTACACAACAATAACTGTGAACGGCTGTATTAAACATTGCTTAATGTCAAATTAAGCAATGACAATTATCCGAAAATAATTTTTGTAAATATATTTAAGTGAAACTAAATAGTAGAAATTTGTTTAGTAAATTGCAACTTGATTGTAAATTTCTAATTTGAAGCTTGCAAATTTTTTTAAAAAATTCTCTTATTCCTTCCTAAATTATTAACGTAAATACGATTCGTTCCATAAGAACACGTGTAAATCGAGGCATATTTTAAAATTTTTTTGAAAAAACCAATTAGACAAAATACTTGAAATAAAGCGTACACATTTTTTTGGGTTGAATTGGCAAATTGTAATTTTTCCAGAAACACTCTCTTGTTTTTGTTTACGCGCTAATAATACCTTAAAGAAAATTTTAGTTATAATCTTCGTTATCACATTGCTTTCTCATTATTGCTTAATTTTTTCTAGTAATTATGAGCAATATTACTGTTACATTTTTGGAGACAATTTATGTTCTAATCTTTTTTTTCAAATTGCAATTATAAAAATTTTTAACACTCGAATTTTAGTACACAGTAATTTTGATTCTTATAAAAAACTTCAGAGATAACAAAATATCCTTTAACTAAAGAAAATTGTATTCCTAGAAATCAAAGTTTTTTATATTGGTAACATTGTAAAAACCTTATGAAAAAGAGGAATTTCTTTGAAGAATTTTTTGTTTAAACCTTATGAGATTATAACTTGATAATATTCTACGTGAAATTCTTTACAAGGAATTTTAGTCTCTAAAGAATTTTTCAAAAGGTAACGTTATGAAAAACGAAATTATTCTAAGAAGCATCGTTTTATTATCAGCTTTTTAAAAGGATAAAAATTTTAGCGAGTTGCTTTCTAGTTACTTTGTATCAATATGTATCATTTAGTATATATACATTTTCGAATGAACGTATATACATTATTTTCAGAAAGTCGACATAGCAATCAAAAAAATCAGTAGGGTGTCTCAGGATTGGTTGATCGAATGAGAAAAAAAATGTTTTTTAAAAAAGTTTGTCTTCATAGCAGAGCATTTAACATCACATAAAATTGTATGTACTAGAAATCTTTGTTTTTCTACTTCTCTCTCGCAATCTTCTAAACAATGAAGAACACCGAAAAAACTTTTGTAACTTGCATTTTAATAACAAAAATAATTCGTAACCTAAATTGCTATTCTGCGATAGTTCTTTAGATTCGCCCGTCATTATAAAATCAATTAAATATTAAACTCGTCCCTCTGCGCTGAAAATCGTTCTTATTATACGAATGAAATTTATGAATTTAGTAATTCAACATTCTGGCTTGTAACGTTCCGATAGGTACTCCTTGTTACCTAATCAAACATTAACTATATACATCAAAATTACATGATAATATCGAAATCTTAGCTGTTGATAAAGGCAATAAATAAATATTCCATTATATATATAATTAACGTTTCCCACATTTATGATAATTCCTCACTTGTAAACCTTTTCGTAGTTTCGCAATATTCAAAATACACCACCAAGTCATTTATCCATGATCATATTATAAATAAATTAAATTGCACATAAATACGTATCTTGTCTCACAAAATTCAAATCCATAATACCAAAAGAAATCGAAAATTAAATATTGCCTACCCTAAAAATCAACTTGATCACATAACCCCAAACATCCAAATCACAAATCGATTCATCATTAATTCAAAGAAGAATATCATTATAAAATATGAATTCACAAATAAAATCACAGCACATAAATCATCATTAACAAAAAAAATAATAATCAGCAAATAAATTTTTTTCTAAGATTCCAATAATCGAAAAAAAAATATCACAAATCAAATCAAAATAAAAGATTCTGATAATCCGATAAAAATATCATAACAAAATCCCCAAGGACAAATCAATCCATGTCAACAGTCCTCCGAAATTCTCAAAAAATATCACAATATCAAAATAAATTCCTTATTGAGAATTTCCAAATTCTGGCCAAGAAAAAACATGAATCCATTCCTTAGCGTCGTTCACAGAACAATGTCGGACGAAATTCCACGTCGTAAGCCACACCAAGTCCACAGTGAAACAATGAAATTCCGCTCGTTAGCAATTAAATGAGACCCAAAAACATCCTCGACAATCAAAATCCGGTTTTCACAATCGTTAGACGGGAAACCGTGGCCAAAACATCCGGAATGGCAAAGCAAAAATACGCCAATTCCGAGAGCATACAAGATTACCAAAAAAAAGCTAAAAAAATCCGTCAAAACAAATCGTGAAATAATCGAATTCACACAAAATCATTAGAAAATATGAACCCGCGAACACTCGAAAGAAAAAACCAACTCACCACGTCAATTTTGAGCGTGATCCCGATGAAAAATTCACAATATGATCAGAATCACTGGAGTCTATTCACTATACGAGAACTCTCAGTATCGATATGGACGCCAGAGACGCGCTCGTCCCGAGTTTGAAGAAGAAAGGCATCGCGCATGCGTGTCCATTATAAGGGAACTATCGGATCGATTTCAATCGATTATCGAGTTGATATAAATGAATTTAATATAGAAGACTTTCATTCGATATATCATCAGCATGAAAATAATAAAAATGAAGTTGTTATTTTATATGCAAACAGTAATCTCGAATTCAAAATAAATCCTTCAAACATTGATTCGTTGAGCGCTATAAATGTTGAAATCTATCTAGAAAATAATACAAAAATATGTATTACGGGTGTTTGCATACCACTTACAATTATTTATCAATGATTTAGAAATATTTCTAGAAAATAGTACTATGTTTGAAAATCATTTCATTATCGGTGACATAAATATAGATTTAATGAAAAATTCAATAGACAAAAATTTATATATGAACAATTTGTTAAGCAGAGGATATTTGTCATTTATAAACGACACCACAAGATGTACGGCTGAATTTCAAGGCTAAATCGATCATATCTTTGGTGAAACATTAATTGATAAAAATTCTGTAACATCCTTTATACTGCAGAGCACTTTTACAGATCACCATTCAATATTACTAGGAATAAATACTACCTTTTGTAAATATAACGAAAATACTCAGATTTTACGTAAGAAAATAAACTATGCCGTTCTAAGCAAATTGTTAAATGAAGAAAATTGGCAGGATGCTTATAATTGCTGTGACATAGAGGCTATGACAGATATATTTATAGAAAAAATTAAAAAGCTTATAGAAATAGCTTGTTGGAAAATGAAAGATAATAAAAATGGAGTCAAATTAAGAAAAGAATGGATGACTATATGTAGACATTGCAAAATTGCGTAAAAAAAGAAATAGATTGCATGAAAAAATAGTTAAGCATTTATTACAATATTCAATCAAGAAAAGCTACGTGAAATTGAGGAATAATATAAACTCTTTAATGAGAAATCGTAAAAACGTGTTTATTAAAAGTCAGATAAATTCTCGTAAAAATAATACTAAAAATCTTTGGGAAATAATAATAATAATTATTAGCTATAGACATAGCTAATAATCTAAATAAATTCATTAATAATATTGGAAAAACGTTAGCAGATAAATTACCTCAGAATCCGATAAGCACTTACCAATCAACAACCATAATGAATTCTTGTTTTTTAGAACCAGTCACAGAATATGAAATACAATCGCTTATACATCAACTTGATTCAAAAAAGGCTGGGAGAGTTGACAATCTATCAGCGCATACACTTAAAAAAATCATTATTTTCATAATAAAACCATTAACTTATATTTTAAACAAATCCATAGAGGAAGGTATTTGGCCTAAAGCATTTAAAAGAGCTGAAATAACACCCGTATATAAAGATGGAAATAATAGATTAGCCTCAAATTATAGGCCTATTTCCCTTATTTCCAATCTAGCCAAAATATATAAAAAAACAAGTAAATTTAGAATAGAAAGATTTCTAGAAAAAGATAAAGTAATAAATTAATCACAATTAGGCTTTAGAGAGGGGAAATCTGCGGAAGATGCCTTAGTTAGTGTCCGAGAAAAAATATATAGAGCTATTAATGAAACTTTACAGTGTATTAATATTTCTCTTGAGCTTAAAAAAGCATTTGATACGGTTAATCATAAATTATTATTGAAAAAGTTGGAAGATATAGGATTCAGAGGCAACTTTTTAAAACTTTTTGACAGTTACTTAAAGGATAGAAAACAAGTTGTGAAATTAGATGGCTTAATAAGTGAGGAATTAACAGTAAAATCTAGGGTACCTCAGGGAACTACTTTGGGACCTTTATTTTTCAAAATTTATATGAATGATTTGCTCCGAATATTGCTAAATAGTAGAATAACAGTTTTTGCAGATGATATAGCATCTGTATGTATTGGAAGGACATGGCCTGAGGTCATGAAATTGGCAGAGATGGGTGTAAAAGAAGTTGTAACATGGCTGAACTGCAATTTTCTTACTGTAAATATGGAAAAAACAGCTTATATTGCTTTTGGATCATATAGAGACAGTTGCCCTAAGGAAATGGATATTAAGCTTCATGATGAACTTTGCAGGTATGGAAATCAGCCAAATTGTGAGTGTCCAAAATTGCAAAGGGTATACAGCATTAAATATTTAGGACTAATTATAGATAGTAGCTTAAGATGGAATTATAATATATGTAATGTGACTGATAAAGTTAGGTACCTAATTTACGTTTTTTATAAGTTGAGAGATGTATTAAGCAGAAACCAATTACTTACTGTGTACTATGCTTTTTTTTGGTCTGTAATATCGTATGGATTGTTAATTTGGAAGAGTGCTAATAAGGGGGTAATCAAAAATCCAATCAGTGTCAAAAAACGAATTGTAAAAATTATATATCATAAAAACAAAAGATATCCATCAGTACTTCTATAAGAAGAGTACGGTATTTTAGACTTAAGCGGAGGATACATTCAAAAAATAATACTACATTTTTTTGATTTGCTACAAAAAGAATTTAACCATATGAGTGAAACTAAATCCTATAGAAAAAATAGTCATCATTCCAAAATTAAATAACAAAATTTATCGAAAGTCCTATTGTTGTGTAAAATATGCTATATACAATAATTTACCTGATCATTTAAGATTCCATGATCACAGGAGTACGATATTGAAGACCAAAATAAAAAATTGGATTATAAGCCTAGATTATAACATAGTAGATGAAATATTGTACATGCGAAGATAAAGTATCTGTAGCCATGATTTTAGTTCTACTTATGTATCATAGAACTGTGTGTAAAGTTATTTAGGTAAATAGTCACTGTATAACAAATATTTATAATATTATCTTTCATAATTTATTAGCATTTAATCTAATATAAGATTAAAAGGTGGACTTTATACAGGAACTTAAGTTCCTACACGGATGGCATTCTTATTTATGTTATGAATTCGATACAAATATTGTACTCAAAATGCCGTCAATAAACTTATCATTATTATCCCTGACGTAAATCAATACTTATTTTTGACATGCATGCAATTGAAGGACATTCATCATAATATTAAGAATTCTCTACAATAATAATTATAATTTGATGCTCTAGCATTCAGAGTTTTATGGATTTATCGTATTTTCACAGGTTAATGAGGAAATTGTTAGTATCTACATCAATTTATATTTCATACACTGGTTTCATTTTTTTAAGGCATTACAAAGGAGTGATAGTATTTTCACGGTTTCTCGTACCTAATACAATTCATTGCTTTTAATATCCTTCACCCTTTGCTGTTTCATGATCTAAATATAGTTCTTGTGTTATTAAAATAGTGTAATAAAAAATTTAGCTCTCACAATTTTTGCTATTAATGTGAGTTCTTGAATACGAAAGAATTCCCGATCATGTTTGAGAAGATCGGTTTCATTTTATTGTACAAGTTCGAAGTCTTAAATATTGTTGATTAAAACATGTGAATTTCAATGTATTTAGTTGTGAAAGATTCGGAGTAATGCCTTAGCTATTCTATTTTTAATTAATATTTTGTATCTTTGCAATTAGTTAGACGTTTCCGCCTGCTGTAAAATAAATCTCACATGTTCCTACAAAGTTAGGGAAACCATCTTATAATATATAACGACGATAATCCCAAAATGATTTCAAAAAGCGAATGCCTATTTCACGCTTGAAAATGCTGGTGATAACAACGCCTTTATATCTTCCTTCATCATCTTTGATAAAATTGGTTATTATTCCATGTAGTGTCTCGATACTCATAAGTGGGCTGCCTCTACTTTCCTGAAAAATGATATTAAAAAATTATATACTGTTTAAAGCAGATAATGTTTCATATAACGTATATCATGATTCTTTGAAACTTAGATGGTTTCTTGTTATATTAGGTTTTAATTTGTATTAAAACTTTTTTTTAATTTTTATTTTATATACTGCAAAGAAAGTTCAGTCTCCTGTGAAATATACCTCCATTTTTGAAACGTAACTATTGAAATAATTGAATCTCTCTAAACTTTGACGATTTTTACTCCAACATGCTGCATTTACGAATACGTTTTAAATGAGCATTGCTTCGCTTTACGTCTAAAGTTATTTTTGTCTAAAATATATTCACCAGTAACTGTGATTCTGGGATCGAAGACAGATCAACGTAAGCACAAAATTGTGTCATAGCACTGAAATTAGGAATAGATTTCTGACACTGTTTCATAGAAGCCAAAAAAACCGTAATTTCGAATATCATCATTATTTCATGGAGTTTCTGGTTTTTCGAGGCCCACATAGAAATTTCAAAAAGATCTTTTTTATGCGTTTCATTCATAGCATTGTGTTTCGCATAAGAAAGATTATCCTGCTCAACTTCTTCAATCTGGATCTGTGAAAGATTTAGAATTTGATAGAGCTTAAGATTATATTTGAAACTGTTGGAATACATGAATCCATTCTAACGAATGTCAAAGTTATGCAGGCTGATACGATGAAAAATATAAAATGTTCATTGTTTTCTGAAAAAATTATGGAAAATATTATTCACATTCCGTTTTCACTTTTAAAATAAATGTAAAATTCAATATGATTTGTTATTTTAAAATATTTGATATAATAATTACGAAATTCAAAAGTTATACTCCCGCTTGGTAATTCTCTAAAACGTCAGAGTTTTTCCTTGTTTACCAAAATGTAAAAAATGTCAATTTAACAAAAAATCATTCGATACAGAACTCCATAAGTACATTTTCTTTGTTACATCATTTTTTTAATAAATATTTATTCGTTCTCACTTGCAAAACAGCAATGTCGTAAGCTGTATTGCATTCTCTTGCGTTTCGCTGAAAATCACTATGCTTAGTAACGTTCTTCACGCTATAAAAATCTAATGGTATCTCATGAAGATTCAGCCAATCAACAGAAGATGCTCCAACATACAACTCATCTTCGCGAAGTCCATCTAAACAGCTCGCTGCAGTGATAATGTATCTGTTGTTCATACGAGTGCCTGCGCAACGACGATGACATACGCGATCTTCGTCCATTTCACAAACCATGACATGCCAATCATGATTTACAAAGATGTTATAGGCGATGCCACATCCTGCAATGTTTGTAATAAGTTATCATCTGGGCAAGCAGGCCCTTGCACGAAGCAATGTTATCACAATTGAAGTCACGACAAAGTAGATACACGGAGAGAAATTCCAAGCTATGGTACTGTGAGAGCTCCATAGGCTCAGAGGGTGGAATCGAGCATCGGAATAAAGCATGTAAACAAAGACGCGACGCCTGAATACCATAGGCGTGGCCTATGGACGATTTGTTCGTCACAGTCAAGAACACTAGATATTCAGGACGGAGAATTGCTGTATATATAAATATACTACGCTGTGTATAATAGCAAGGTAATCTTGCCCGCGCTGCCCATATATGTAATACTTCTATATGGCCAGCTTGGGAGAGAGGCGCATCGGGAACAGAAGAGCGTGGACGATTCGTTTCTTTCTCGCACAGGAGTGGATACACTGAGGAGCATTAGATCGCTTCTGAATTTAGGGACTTTAAGCTTGTTTTGTTGGACCGGTCCAACAAAACAAGCTTAAAGTCCCTAAATTCAGAAGCGATCTAATGCTCCTCAGTGTACGTAAGCGCATATCATAGTGTGCGTGCGACAATACCAAGAGAACAGAGTATATACGAGAGTATATATAGATGCAGTAAGAGTAGACAATGGGTGCTTGACGTTTTCACATGCGCAGTACCACTCGAATCTTCTTATCCATTTCTTCTTCTATCACGGTACTCCTTTCCAACAGGCGAGGATAAGACGCTGGCCATATAGAAGTATTACATATATGTGAAACATTGACCGAGTGCGCAGCCTACTCGGCGCAACCTGTTCAAGATGGCTGCTGCGGACAGCTTTTCGAGACCAATATATAGCACAGTTCCCCATCCTAATTATCTAGGTTCTTGGTCACAGTATAAGCGACGCGATTCATACGTTAGAAGCTTACATACAACAATAGCGTGCGATGCTCAAGCTAATAATAGCTTGGAATTTTTTCCGTGTAGAAAGGGGGCAAGAGGGTTGAAGGTTTTGTATTTTTTTTTAAGTATATTCGAGCAGAAATTCCTGAAGTGACCCGTTCGATTTTCGCGAAGTCAAGAATTATAAAATAAATTATTGTATTTTGAAGCTTCAATATACAATAGTGTGCGAAAAAAAATTTGACCCGTCAATCAATTTGTTTATTGTTGTTTATACACCCTGAACATTTTTGCACAATTTCATTGTAAAATTCATAAATTTTGAAGTTTTTCATCAATCCTGATGAAATTTTCAAGATCGATAGATTAATTTTTGCTGTTAATTGAAAATATATTATTTTCTTTGCAAAAAATTATGAATTAACTTTTTTCATTAACAATTTTTCAAGCAAATGAATTTTTTTTGGTTATCAACACGCCATTTTTGTTTCGTTTTTTGATGAAAATATCCCTTATTTACATTGTAACCGATGTGTAGAAAAACATTTTTATGCACGAATGCAAGTTTTTAGTAATTAATTTTTCTGTGGTTGTATGCACGTCACGCGGCTGGACTCTCTCAGTCTTTGAACGTATTACGGTTCTTAACAAAACATAAACGCATAAAATTCAATGCAAAACATGCTTAGTTATAGTCAGCGATTTTCTCAACCTACATATAATTACAATTTTAGTTTTTCTCGCTTTCTCTTTGTTTTCAATGAACATTTTCTACGGTTTTCGTGTCTTCTGAAAACATCTGACTCACTATCGTTCATTTATCGATCCGTGCAAAGGAATGGAATTGCCGTGTGTTTTTTATCATTAAGACGTTTTTGTAACGAAGTTTAAGCTTTCATCATGTTGCTGATGATCAATTTTAGAGCAAAAATCAAAATCAATTTGTTTGAAAGAATCTCGTGCCCATTCGAATATTTTTTTTGGAGTTGTAATTCAATTGCTATCTATTCTTTTCAAACTAGCTCTATACGCATTTTTTTTCATGTTTCCCCCAATCCCACCTCAGACTCCTTTTCCATGCGAAGTTGCGAAAAAATGTCATTTCAAAAGAAATGTGTATAGAGCTAGTTTGAAAAGAATAGAGAGTAATTGAATTGCAACCTAAAAAAAAAAGTCAAAAGGCACGAGATTCTTTCAAGAAAATCGATTTTGATTTTTGCTCTAAAATTGATCATGAGCAATATGATGAAAGCTTAAAATTCGTTACGAAAACGTCTTAAGGATGAAAAACACACTGCGATTCCATTCCTTTGCACGGATCGATAAATGAATGATAGTGAGTCAGTGGTTTTCAAAAGACACGAAAACGGTAGAAAACAGTTTGTTAATTGAAAAAATTAAAAGAAAGTGAGGAAAACGAAAATTGTATTTATATGTAGGTTGAGATAATCACTGCCTATAATTAAGCATGTTTTACCTTGAATTTTATGTGTTCATGTTTTGATAATAACTGCAATAGGCACAAATACTGCGAAAATTTTTTTTCGCACTCTATTGTACATTGGAGCTTCAAAATACAATAATTTATTTTATGATTCTTGACTTCGCGAAAATCGAAGTGACCACTTCAGGAATTTTTGCTCATTTGAGAAACCGAATGCGTAAATCAAAATCTCTGGTAATTGAAGATAAATCAAAATGAAATATTTCCTATTGATAACATACCAAAGCTTTCTTGTGTGCCAGCTACTGGAAGCCTTGGAGGATTTTGGATGTTTTATGTGCTTTTGATTTTCATAAGTTCACAAACTATAAATCTTAATAAAACTTACGGGAAAGTATGAGTGTCAAACAAATGGCGAGCAATCCTTTGGCTTCGTTTCTCATATTTTTCTTTGAACAGGAGATAAGTATGATGTGTATCACGTTTCTTTTTGTTCTCTATATGTTATAAGTATAATTTGGTAGAAGCAATTGCGCAAGCCTAATCTTTTAACAGAATGAAGAATCGGTTTCAAACGTTTTGAGTTTTTCAAATATCATGAAGTGAGGGCTGCTGCTCACCTTATATTAGTGTGAATATTACTAATCACAAGTTCGAAGATTCTTGAGTACAAAAAGTTTATTACGTTTTATTCACGGAAACTAGCAAATGATGATTTTTTTTTCTAAATCTAAAGAAGCTACTCTAAGATTACGTATGATAAGAAGTTCAGTAACGTTGAGGAACACATTAGTTGTCTAAATTTGTTTTATATTCATGTGCTTCTAAAAGTTTTTGAACGATTACACACATACTTTATGTGTGTTTATCATTTACGAAACGTATTTGAACGATAATTTTATTGATGATCATTATTATTTGAGGAACTGAACACACTGTTACAATGTATGTTTATTTTCTATGATAACCTTGAAATCTTTCTATTTTAATCGAATCGTATTTTGATTTATAAAATTACTGCAAAAATACATTTAACATTTTCAAGATTTCTACGAAAATACAATGAGAATTTTATAAAAATGCTGATTGCTTGAATTTCCTGCCTTCTGAAAAATAAGCTTGTAAAGTTTTCCAAAGAAAAAGAATGTTTAGACTTTTTTTCTCCGAGCGAGCATGTATTTTGTTCGAATTTAGAAAATTATGTGGCGTCGACTGAAGGAAGGGTACTAACAGCACCTCGACGCTTTTCGAGAAAAACGAGATTGAAAAGAGAAAGTCCCTAAGCGTCGCATGGACCGTTCAATTTTGTAATCAAAATTTAGTTTTGTAGTCAAAATTTCTCCCGGGTGGGAATCGATCCCGTGTTCTGCGGAGTTGAACGCCAAAAAGTATCATATTAATTAACATGAGACATGCACTTGATTTAAGCATTCTACACAAAACTTGAAACATGAGAAAAAAAACCAGCACCCATTTGGTGAGCGCTTGGGGAGAGCGCGCGAATTTTCAAAATTTGAATTACTTTATATTCTACTTTTTGGCGTTCAACTCCGCAGAACACGGGATCGATTCCCACCCGGGAGGAATTTTTTTTTTATTAAATAATCGTTTTACAGCTTCATTGTGATAGCTTTTCACTGTCAATAATGAATTATCTTTTTATTTTCCTGAAATGTATATTAATAATTATCAACGACTTGAAGTACTCTGTAATTTCGTGGCGTGTTCGAAAAGGGGCGGAAATAATGAAAACGCTGCGAGCTCGCAGCGAGTTTGACTTTCACGCCCACCGCGAGCACGCTGCGAGCTCACAGGTTCACTGGGCTTGTTGACTCCCAACAATACCAATTTTCAACATAACCTCTCACAAGTGTGTACTGTCTACAATGTTTCTTTTTATGTTTTCTTCATCCCGCTTTCCATTCTTGCGGTAGCATGTTAGATTTTTCATAGTTTTGCCATAACCTGCGAATCGGGCTTCTGTGTCTGGTTGAACTCTTCTTGTAGGTAATTCGGCTTCTTCTAATTTCCCTTTTTTCAAAGAAAGAGGGTGCTTTAACTGGAGGAATAAAAAGGGAAAAACAAAGGTTGTTCAGCATGTTTTATGATGATATGAAAAAACAGTTGAGAGAAACTAGATAAACATATAATTGATAATATTGTTGGGGACAGAGTCACAGATTCTTTTTTTTATGTTGGGGAGCATCAAAGAAGTATACGTTTTTTTGTTTACGTACATTTTTGAAAACAGTCAGTTAGTTAATCAGTTAGTATGTTAATAAGTTAGTTATTGAGGTAGTTAGTTATATAGTTAGTTATCAAATTAGTTAGTATCTGTATCCAGTTAGTTAGTATACAGATCTGTATCCAGTATCTGCATCTGCATCGAGTTAGTATACAGATCAATGTGATATACTCACTGTTAACATGGCGATATCATTAGGAGGCACTGTACCCATGTGAATATAACTTTTTGGATAATTAATATTCGTAACTGCATGGTATTCCCCTTTGCCAGATTGTAAAGATCCCGCTAGTATGAAGACACTGTCACATTCTGTGACCAGACCACAATTTGTCGAAAACACGCAATGTGCTGATTTGTTACAATCACATACGTTTTTTAGTTATATTTTATTCATCACGTGATTGCGGTTTGAAAAAAAGATAATAGAAAATCAAAAAAAAATATAAAAAAGTTTTTATATCATGCAAAAAAGTCAAAGTTAGCAAGTTCGCAACATACCAGGAAGTAATGAAACACAAGAAAAAAGAAGTCGAAGATTTTCATTGCACACCGTCATGATTTTTTTATTTCAAACAAGATTGTAACATGATACTGCAACGTATAAATTATTTTCTCACGATTTGAGGCTTAAAATCTGGTTTCGTGGCTTTGAGAATTTCTTGCGCGTAATGATCCAAACGTTGCGTCATCTACAAAAAAACACGTTATTATTAACTATCGGAATGATTCAGAATTTACATGGCATTATTTTACATCACTGGAACTGATATTTATCAACCAGGAAATTTAATTTTCCATTGATGATTGTAAATGTTTTGCAACTTCACACATGCAACATTCTTTCCAGAAAACTGGCGATCGTTAGAAAAAATTATTTATCTGGGACTTACCCTGAGGCCCAAAAAATCTTTAGCATGTCTGCACAAATTCAAATCACAGTCGATGACCAAAAGTCCATCTCGATGACGACCTAAATTGGGAGTTCTACAAAAAGAAAAATTATTTGATTATAGTTATACACCAATTTTGCAACTTGTGATAGACACATCTACTAAAAAATAGTCACAAAGTAAATTACTTTAGATGTTTTTAATATTTTTTTTTTTTTGTTCACAGAGGTCTCTGTTGTATTTTGTAATTAGATTCTATCAACGAAAAGCATTTTAAAGATTTTTTAGCTGGTGCAAGGAACAATATCTTTGGCTGAATTTCTAATTTTTTCGAGACATAATATCATCAATTTTGTCAAACTACCTTGTACCATCCGGAGCTGCGCCATAACATGAGCCAAAAAAGTGTCCGAATTCTCGCTTTGGAGGGGCCCCAGCCCCTGTCGTAAATGAATGATTGTAAGCTTCAGTTCCAATCCGATTCAACGAAAACGTAAAGTAAGAATTATCAACAGCAGCAGATCTTCCTTGGATTGTCCAGAGAGATTCTTCAATGCCACTGATAACTGCACTGGGGCAGAAAACCATCTGTAAAAAGTGAAGATGTAGATTTATCTCAAAACTTTTCAAAACTTCTTTAAATTTAAGTTCCTAAAAAGTGAAGAATTCGAGCTGTACCTCTGCAGAATTTATCCCTTTCATGCACCAATTCAACGGATGGAATCCTGGAAATTAAATAGCAACAAGAATATCAATTTTCAATTCATTTTCGAAATTTTCATGAAACTATGACAAACTTTATGGTGAAATTACAAAATGCACGTTACAACTGGTATCGATAGTATCAAGACCCATTATTAATATGTATTGTCCAAGGATTTTTCTAGAGCAACTTTAATAAGAAAGTTATAAACAATTGAAGTTTATTTTAATATTAGCAATGATTCCGACCTTTTTTTGAAAAAAAAAAAAGAAAATTTATTCAAGTTTTTCAGCGACGGGAATGAACGGTCGTCCGATCACTATCGTGACAAATGATTTTTAATACAGAGATCGTACGATCGCTCATTTTCGTTTTTCAAATTCACAATTTTTCATAAAAAAATATGAAAAATGTATGAGACGATGCCATGAAACCATATTTTCCTTTTTTCTCGAAAAAGGGTCATGATCAGTGATCTCAGAATAAAAAAAATATTGTTTGTAACTTCATTGTTTAAAGTAATCTAGAATAATCCTTTCGTAATATCACTTTTGAGCATTGATGCTATAGACTTAAATCATTTTCCGTATTGTATTTTGACGTCTTAATTTTGTCATACAGTGTAATGCACCCCATTTTGCCTATAACTAAGAAAACATATTTACGTCCGTAGCAGATAACAACGCCGATTTTTCCATAAGTTGTATCAAAAACAGGATGTGCCTCTTCCAATTTTCCAGCCTGAAAAATTGCAAAGAAAATAGGTATAAACTATAACAAATAATCTTCAGTTTAGGGAATAGTAGGGGTAGTAATTCACTGCACATGTCACTAATAGTGGGGATAATATTTTCCAGTGAAAGAACGGTCGCGCAACGAAATGTTATAAAAGTGAATTTCCATTTTATAAATAATTATATTTAAGAAACAGAATTTTTCATATCGTGTCCCGTCAGTTTAGTATTCAACTTCTCTTTCTTTTAAAATAACATCATTCCAAACGTGCCAAAAATTTCACCTCGCAATAAGCTGTTTCGCTGTAGTGGAGTCCAGGAATGTGATTTTTACGGTATTTTCCCATGATTTTTCCGCAATCTATTACGACAGCGGTGATCCAAAGAGTTTCACCGTTTACGGTATCTCGTTCAAAAATAGGACATACTATGACCATGTTGTACTGTTGCGACAACTTGCGCATGAGAGTGACGGTCGGGCCGATTTCGGCATCTTCGGCGAATTCGCAATAAGGTTGCTTTTCACGGGTCGGAAAAAAGAAGGGGGCATCTGAAAATTATATCAATGACTGGAAACTAGACAAGATCAATTTTTTTCGATTTCTCAAACTGAAATGAATATTTTAAGTGTATTCTACACATTATACATATTTTTCTATTCTACCTCAGTGTAGGGATGGTACTCGCAAGTTATAGGATCGATACTCGAAGTATCGCGATACTGTTTCTCAAAAATCGATCCCTAGTATTGGATGAGAACCAAATATCGATACGTTGAAGTATCGATTGATTATGTATACGCTTTGAAAACCTTACTAGATGCTGTAGCGCGCTACGCGCGTTGATTTAACTTGTATTTTTTTCGCAAATAAAAGCCAATTATTAGGTGAAGTTCATCCCTTGTAATTGGCACATGTTTTAAGCCACTTTCACGTGGTAATGATATCGTCATTCAAATGCGCCTTAATTAAAAAAAAAAAAACAGTAATGATTTCGATTTATGTAAAAAAACAAGTTTTCCCATATTTTAAAATTTGAAAAAGAATTTTAATATTCTACTCACAGACTTTTCCTGCTTTGAAAATAGTTATTTATTTTACCCATAGGTTGTTCAGATTTTTCAAATACTGTATATACAATTCAAATATTATATATACAATAGCATAAGGAAAAAAATACTACATAATCGAGAATCCAATTTCAACTATTTAATTTTTATTAAAATCAATGAAATGAATGTAATTGAATGAACTTAAACATTTAATGAAATTTCATTGGACATAAGATTCAAATTCAAATGCTTCGGTCAACTTCAGGGAATTACAGGATTGAAGTAACGTATATACGCAAAACTTGAAAACAAAAAACTATCATGCTGCACAACATCTGAAATCTGTCCTGCCAACGTTGCCAACTTGCTATTGTTTCGATACAAAAACTCACTATTATCTAGTGCGAATCGGAGTTCGATACTTCAAGTATCGCAATCAAAGTATCGATTCCGAAAGTATCGCTGATTGAGAAAATCGGTACTAAACATCCGATACTTTTGTTCTAAGTATCGATATTTCGAAGAATCGACTCCGTATCGGACATCCCTACCTTAATGTACGTAATTTGAAATTATATATTCTTTTAATTAATTTTTATATGCTTATAATAAATAATATTCGTATATCACTTTTTTATTATTTTTATTATTTTTATTTTCAATATAAATATGATAATTTTTATATTAACTAACATTTTCAAAATATTTGATAGTATTTTTGTATCGATTCGAAAATTTTATTCAATCAATTTTTTTGAAATGTTAGGAATCCCCAATATTATAAACTGCACTTACGCCAGCTTTCTGGAAAACACACGACATTAACTTTGCATGCAGCAGCGTGTTCAATGTAGCTGGCTACTTTTTGGTGCAAAGCATCTCTTTGTTCTTGAACAGGGCTACTGGTTGGAAGGACAATCGAGGTTTGGATCAGACCAACACGAACCATACGGGGTGCTCGAACTTGCTCTGTGACTTCCTCATTTATCAACGAATAACCTCTCACTTCCAAATCTTGATTTTTCTCAGAAAATTGGAGATCCAAAGGCCTAAGAAGTTGATTATATTGATTTTATCAACCAGATATTGAAAATTTTGAATTGCTCAAACTTTTACCACTTGAAATTGTCAAAATGCAAAACAGTTCGACAAAAATGACGATATTTAACTTTTGCCGAAAAAAAAAGTTTAAAATCGTTAGATGTAACGAACAAAAACGTCTTCACGGAGAAGGGGAAAAAAACAAAGCTCGATAATGAGGCATAGAATAATTGTAATTAATCTTACACTGGTACTCGTCCATACAAATAATGTTGCACCAAACGCATGTCATTTTCCGGCACGTGTTTTTCCAAAATTTCTTCTAAAGAACTCTGCTCCATTCTTAATCACTTTTTCGTGGGAAACTTAAACTGCACTACTTAGAATTTTATTTCAACGAGTAGGTACTTATCGCTCGGCGAACGCGCACTGAAAATGATAATGAGCTTCTCATCTTAATATAGCTTGCCAGTTTCCTAACTTGATATGGAATTTATCTCCATCTGACTGCAATACGCCTCTGCGATTGCATTTAACGCGATTCGATCAAACCCACTCGATTACGACTTCAACGCACGCGGCAATAATCGTGACATCAATTTACTTTTTACGTCCTATTCGAAAATTTGCATGAAAATTGAGAGGGAAAATAAGAAGAGAGCGAAGAAGGAATATTTTTTGAAATTATCAATATAATTACTTCTTCCATCAAGAATAAATTTAATGTTCGACCAGAGCGTGTGCAAGAAATTTTCCAAGAGTTTTTTGAAAACCATCTTTCCTACGGGATTTTACAATCATTAAACATAGACGATCTGATACAGAAGTATATTTTTACTTTTTAAATTTTCGGACTTCACTTATATGTTTTGTAAGCATCCTTAATGTGAAGTAATTGAATTCTGAATTATAAAGATGGAAACAACATTTCCGAAAGTTACGAAATTTTAAAAAAAGATTAAGATTTTATTATGACAAGCGCGATTTCCTCAGATTTTTTTTATTCATACGTTATTTTAACTTAGGCTAAGATATCGTCGTCAGATCGGGCTTCTTATCAAGTACGACCTACATTATGTTTCCTGTTGCTACTTTTATGATGCAGGATGCAGAGTTCTTTATTCTATGCAAGTGCCTTTTAAAAGCCTTATCTGCATTTTGCATCAGTCTTGTAGATAGAGGTATTTATGAAATCACCGTTGAATAGTGAGTATATTGGGTGCAAGCTCATAAAATTGCAAGTAGAATCATCTATTTTGGAACTTTTAAATAAGAAAATCACCTTTATTATGAGAACCACCAGATATAACCGTATAAAAGCGCCAGTTCCTGGCTGGGCATCGAAGGGAGTTACGTAAGTTAGAAAGCGTTAAAAAATCTAATTGTTTATTAAAGTTATGTTAACAATTAATCATTTGAACAATTATGGAATGTTTTTCGGCTTATAATACAGAACAAACTGATACAAATACACGAAACAAAATTTAATTGGATTATGTTGCGCTGTTTTGGAGATACGAATTTTTTAATCAAGGCCTACAAAAAAGTTAGATTATTTATAACAGCAACAAATAAAAATATTTTGACAAATTATTTACATGGTAAAATAAGTCACATGAAGACTATACAAAACACTATTTTTTTCAAAAGTCCGTGATGTAGTGGAATTTTCGTGACACACTTGACGTGTTTTGACTCAACACAAACTTTTTATTTATTCATTAATTCGGAAAGTAGAACATGCAATTCGAAAGTAACCAATGAAATGTAGAATCTTTCTAACATTCATACCTTTTAGCTTTAAATTTTTGTATGTATATAGTTCGTTTTCGAATCCATAGAAGCAAATGAATGAAAATGATCAAAGAAAATCAAAACATGAAGCTATTTCGTACTATTGAGCAAAAGATTTTAGTTCCATGATTGCCTATACCGGATTTTGAAGGTAAAAATTCATAAATTTGAGAAATTCTAAATTCGTATAATTTTGTATTTTCGTATTATATTCGTATAATCATAATTATATTCCCCTTATTCATGCTTCAATTTTTCAAAGATATTTTTCAAAATAATTTATATTCGTTCCAGCGACCATCAAATTTTTTTGACCTCGTTATTCAAAAATTTCCACTGAATAACCATATCTTATTTTATTTTTCTAAAACCTAAAAGATTAAATATTTTCTATTGGGTCTCACTTGATAACTATGTTTCTCTGAGTAAGATTTTTTTTAAGTAATGCATTTTTTTATGCATGAATTATTTTTCTCTAGATTAATAGAATTTGATAAAGATCATTAGTAGAAGTCGTAGAACGAATTTGATAAAATAAACTTCCAGTAAATCGCGTCTAAGACAAATGATACTAGATTTCCTGCAATCAACTTTTGACTGTTAAAATTTCAAAAATGACGTGCAAAAATGTTGGAAAAATAATCTTGAGTGAACAACTTTTACAGACTTTGAGTGTTTCCGAATAAATTGAGGAACTCATTTCATGCAGATAAATGACATGTCTAACTTATAACATGACAAGAACTGTAATTACGAGGGGGGACCCAAAAGTAACGGGAATTGTGTTACAACTTTTTTATTGACAAATTTTTTCACACACAATTTTTATCACCTTCAAAGTAACCCCCATTGACTGTAATACACTTGTTCAATCTTTTTTCCAGTGTTCAAAACAGTTCTGAAATTCATTTTTTTCAATGTTTTTTAAACCTTCCAGCGATTTTTGTTTCACCTCTTCTACAGTCCCAAAACGTTTTCCTTTCATGTCCCTTTTGAGTCTAGGGAACAAAAAAAAGTCACAGAGGGCAAGGTCCGGTGAATAGGGGGGGTGAACAATCGGTGTCATGCCGTTTTTGGTCAAAAATTTCTTCACGGACAGCGCTGTGTGGGCAGGTGCATTGTCGTGGTGGAAGAACCAATCTCCTGTGCGCCAAAGATCCGCTCTTTTCTTCCGGATGTTCTCCCTCAACCTTTTCAAAACCTCCAAGTAGAAGTGTTGGTTGACCGTTTGGCCTGGAGGAACAAATTCTGCGTGCACAATACCTCTGCAATCGAAGAAACAAATGAGCAATGTCTTGATGTTGGACTTCACTTGGCGTGCCTGTTTTGGACGAGGCGAGAGAGGTGTCTTCCATTGGCTTGATTGCTGCTTTGTTTCGGGGTCGTAGCCATAGCACCATGATTCATCGCCAGTTATAATCTTGAGAAAAAAATCTGGGTCTTCATCCAACTGATTTTGCAGCTCAAGACAGGCCTGAAGTCGACGCTCCTTTTGATCGTCGGAGAGGAGGCGAGGAACAAATTTGGCTGCAATCCTCCTCATGCTCAAATCTTCAGTTAAAATCCTCTGAATTGAACTCCATGACAATCCAGACATCTCACAAAGTTGATCGATGGTTCGGCGACGGTCTTCATGAACAAGAGTGTTGATTTTTTCAATGTTTTCGTCCGTTCTTGAAGTCGAGAGGCGCCCAGAACGAGGTTGGTCTTCTATTGACATCTCTCCATTCTTGAAACGCGAAAACCAGTCGTACACACGCGTTTTACTCAAAGCATTATCCCCATAAGCTGTTTTCAGCATCACAAGGGTTTCCGCGGGTGTTTTTCCTAACAAAAAACAAAATTTTACAGCCGCGCGTTGCTCTCCGCACTCAGCCATTTCACGTTTTCGCCGAAACGGAAAAAGTCGTTTCACTAGAAAAATTCTTACGGACGAACGAATGCACTCACAGCAAATGAACTTTGCACACTGACTTGGGAGAGTAGCAGCTTGGAAGAGAACCAATGGAGAACCCGATCCCCCCCTCCGCGGTCTCCCCACCACCTAATTCCCGTTACTTTTGGGTCCCCCCTCGTACAACTCCAATATCGTACGATTTCCTGGTCGTTTTTAGTGATGACAATTAGAACAGAAATATCCGGTACAAAAAGTATATCTCAAACTCGAAAACATAAGATAAAGTTGATTGATTTTGCAGAATCACGAAGATGCTTTTCTCCGAACGATTAACTTTAGTGCTCAGCAACATAATTTGAACATTTTTTTGAGAATATCGCCAACTCAGATAAACAGTACCAGTAGACTACTGAACTCCAAGAAACAGTTTTTTTTTGTATTCTACAGTGACGTGGGATTTAATAACAGTATTTTATTGTAAGTAAAGAAATCCTTCAATTTCATGAGTTAAAAACTATAGAAACAATTTCAAAAGTAAAATACTTGGTCCGTGATTTGTATGAATGAAATTTTTCTATTAACTTACCATCAACAATTTCACAATTATTCAAATAGTGAAAATCGTTTACAAATCACAAAGCATATGCACAAAAGGGGACACGAAAGTCTAACCAACATTACGGCCGACGCAAGGTAGAACGTCGAAAATGAACAGTACAGATTACTACTGCAGATTGTACGGATTTGGAAATTTAGCTTCATTAAGTTAAAAAAAATACTTTTTACAAAGCTATATCTTCGCTTCGACGTGACAATACCTTGAAATATCATACCATGCTACATTTTTGATCCTTCTTGAAGCTAGGTTGTATTTTTCACTGTGTCGCCAAACTGTCACCAAAGTGTCGTTAAACGGTCGCCAAACTTTGGCGACACTTTGGGGACCGATGTTGCTAGGGTTGTAAACTGATTTCACTAATTAAACGTTCATTAAAAATAGTTTTTGACCTATTGTATTTGCAAAAAGTAAAAATAACCTCAGGTAGATAATATTAATAGATTTTACTGTATTTATATTTTTTAAGAAAAAAAGTGGTTATACACACAAAGAAAGAAAATAATTCAAAAAGAGTGATCTACCCCTAAAAAAAATATTGATGTTTTTCTTCTGTAGCCGAGAATAGGTTATGAACCACATGATAAAAGTTATAAAACTGAGAACCTTACAGATGAATTAGGTGACTCGCTTTTAACCGTTGTAAAGCATTTTCGGCATAAAATAAGTATAGTTGGTTTTCATAACGTTACTCACATTTTGTCAAAATCATCGAAAATATTTTTTTATTATTCAAAACAAAGTTGTATTAGGAGAGAGTGAGAATTTTCGCTCTCCTTGTAACTCCAAGTTATAAATGTACTGAACTCATCAGTTCTATGTTTAAAGAAAATTATAAAGAAAACGTAGAATGAAATTTCAATTCTCAAATTCAAGTTTGTAAGTGGTAAGTGTTTTACAAAAAACCTTGTACATGAACATAGCTTTTTTCAAAGAACTTTCATTGTCAATTGTTTTCGCCACAAGCATGTATTTATTTGTTCTAAAATACGTTAATATAATGTACGTGATATAGCAAAAATCTTGATAAGTGATATCTAAAATTCTTGGAATATCTCCGAAAATTTCTAGTATATTTTTATCATTTCCTCAAAATTTTTAGTTTAAAGGTATTTGCGAATTTCCATTAAAACAAAATCATGTATATAAAATAATCCTAGAAATTTATTTCGATTAAGATGTGGAATGAAAATTTTTTCAACTTTTAACACATCGACATAAATATCCAATCACTTACTGAAAAAGGAAAAAAAATCCTTGTTTCTTAAGATTCCAGTATTACTTAAGACCACGGTCATGAGGTTCGTTTTGTTGCGATTATTGTTCAGTGAAACGGAGCTGTACGAATTGAATATTTAATCAGTTCATCCTCGATTTGGCTGCACGCTCTGAGGAATTCTGTAGTGCCGTGTGCAACTTCGCGTTGCAAAGTTTCGCTGGAGAAAACTCCAAAAATTTAATCATACCGCAACATTCGTGTACGTTATCACGCTTAAACAAGTTTTTTTTGGATTGACGTGTACGTAAAAAGTGCGAGAAAGATAAAATTACACAATTTTTTGAGTATATTACCTACAGTAACGAGAAAAAAAGTTTTCTATAAGAATCATGGAGCAGCGGAGGCTGGAGGATATTTTAAGCAAATACCTACCAGATGCTGAACTTGCAGAAGTGAACAAGTTATTGTTCGGCGATGGAACTGAGTGAGGAAAATTAAATTTAGAATAGACTTATAGAACTGCAAAAGACGTTAAAAATTCACGTGGCTATTTATTATTATATTATTGATTCTCGTTATTTTTTTCATCACCCTAATGTATATCAGCAAGAATCTTATTAAACATGTTTGCAATTTCTACTGACTTTGACTATAATATAGTCAAAGCCTTTTCAGTATTATATTATAATACTGAATAGGCCACTTTTACCATTGAAATTTACCATTACACACTCCTTGGTGCTTGAGAGCTGTGGATTAAAAAAAAAAAGGCAAATCTTACTTTCTGCCTGTCGAAAAAACTTAAATGGGCAATATGAAAGTACCGTATCTTAAACGAATCTAAAGAGACAAAATTTGGATAAGATAAAAGCATAAATTCCTTGAAGTCATATTGGATCGTATCAAAAATGCGAATTGCTGTTTCTAAAAGTTTGACTTGGGTAAAATCAAGGGCTTCGTCAAGCCACTTTTTATTTAAAACAGATATTGCCATGCTAAATTTTAACTTAAGATTCCCTCTCTAGTGATAAATTGTTTTATCGCTTGCTTATTGTCATTTTGGTTCCTAAACAATTAAAGATATTCAATGGATTGCCAAGAGAAATAAACCCAAATCAAGTGGCTGGCGTTGGATTTTGATAGTAACTTCGTTTGATATATTTCATACAACAAATTATGTTGAAGATCTTTCTAGAATTGATTTCTTCGCAAGATGCACATCACATGCGAATTGATAGTGTTTGCTGGAAAAGTATGAATTGAAAAATCGAAAATTTGTTATTCTATTGAAGTGCAGTAGCATCTTGAATAGAAAAGTCTTATACGTCATGGGCAAGTTAATGAATAACAACTCTATAAACTCAGTATGTTTTTTCATCATACGAGTTACAAATGTTTGCCTAGTCTTCAACGTCGTTGGCATTTTTTTAAAGAAAAATAGAAGAGCAAACTCTAATATCAAATATAATTTGATGTCGGTTTCTTTGTCAGGTGGGCATGCTGTCTGAAGAAATCTAACTTTCCTCATTCGAATAACCTAATTAGAATCATCAGTAAATTTCATTGATTGCACCGTTGTGTTTCTGAACATAATGAATGTCTATTCTAAAATGTATGTGAGCAAAATATATGCTATTTTTGTAACTATATCTTGAATATTGAAAATGATTACGACAATGAGAAAAAAGGAAAAACAATAATGGAAGATAAATGCGATGAAAGTTATTACAGTCATAAAATTCTGTTGAACAATTGTAACTATAATCATGAAAGGGAACGTATCTTACCGTGAAAGATTCTTTCCTAGTTCGCAACCTTCTAACGATGTACGCATTTTTTGCCGGAGAGAAGGTTTTTGAAATATCGCTGATTCTTCTGAGCCGAAAGATAAATTTATTCGACGTATTATTAAATTGTATATAATTATCATCATTCTGTATCATAATGTTTATTCATAATGTTTCTTCTTCATAAAGAAGAATAAAAGTATCCCAAACAGGCATTTTTTAAATTATTTGAAACATGGAATTCATGTTAAACATTTTTTATTCAAAACAAGATGTATTTAACTGGAAAAATATAATTTTTTCATGCTCGCAGCACAGAAATCCTTTATTTTTGTGTTTACTACTGTCCCGTGAAAAACGAATTCTCTGCCACCACCTTTCGCTGCTATTTCTATGCCGCTCCAAGGTCGAGCGGCATAGAACTCGTTTTTTCACGACACAACAGTAAACAAAAGACTAAATGATTCATGTGCTGCGAGCTACGCTACGCTCGCTCGCAAAACTTCGCACTCGTAAAAACGCTTGCTTCTGCTCTTTGATACGAAATATACTATTTCATGATTATTTTTTCCTTTCTTCACACCGCTTCAATATGAATTTTCAATCTCTTCGATCTCTCGGAGCGATATAAAAACAAATCGATCAAATCCTCCACATAATTTTATTTATGATTTCATTCTTCCAGCTTTCGGCCCATGTTTCTGGCCCTCATCAGGAAGTTGTGCATACACTAAAACAATCAATATTTACCCTATACCTCTCATTAACATGCACAAAATTGTATAATTATGTCTGTAGAATATTTGACACTGTAGGCACAAGGCACACGTAAAAACGCTGGGTGTCCAAACTTGGCGTGCACCTTATGTAATTTTTTTATGTGTGCACTTTCAAAGGCGGGTTAATGAATAAGTATGAACGATCAATTTTTGAATATTTTTATTTGACAAAGTATATAAGTCTGATTGAAGATTATGTTTTCAATAATACTGAAAATTTATTCATCTTGAAAGTTTTCATACTTTATTTCAGTGTCATATGCTGGCTCCCATTTCAATTGTTACTTCGCAAATTCGTTCTTTTTTTGCAATCTAAGCCTTGATCCATTACTGATTCCATAAAATGAGAAAAATTCTTGTCGGTCTAGCTCTACATCGCCAAAAAAGAGGGTATAATCGCGTACATTGATCCGATGAACTTTCTGAATCTCACTAAACACTTCTTGAACTCTAATACCGAAAATACCCTTGGGTTTGTCTTCGAGTAAAATCCTCATAACAGACGTTGGCGTGTCTTGTACGTGTACAAACATTTTGAACTGAAATTAAAAAATTATTATCATAGCAAACGAGAAAATATTGGATGATCAAATACTCAATTCAAGCTCGACAACTTTGAATACTTTTCATGTCGACACTTTGATCTTTTATGGAAAGTATTCAAAGTCATCGAGTTTGAATTGAGGATTTGATCATTCAATATTTTCTCGTTTGCTGTGATGTAACCCTGGCGGACGAGTTACTACGCTATAGTGTGGTAAAAGTGTGGTAGATTTTATTTTGGTAATTAATCGTTTTTTCATCAATATTTAACAGTTGTATGCTTGTATGTAGAAGAAAATTTCATAATTTCAATCTCGCGGGTTTTTTTTTAACAATTGTTGCCTTTAAAATCGTTTTGTAAAACATGTCGAGGTCATGGAATAACTTTCCAACATGTTTTCGAAAACAACATATTCTTGACAAATTTTTGTTAACATGCTCTAAAAACATAACTTTAACCAAAAGTACTGTTCTTAAGTGCAAATTTTAAGTGAAAATATTTCTAGTCAAGTTGAATAATAAACCTGATGTAAAAATTCGAGTAGCTTTTGCGCATGCGCCATGAGTAAATTCCATTCGTGGCACAGCCACTGAAGGAGCTACGGAGGGGCCCAAGGGCGCTCTTCCATATCTGAATGAAATCCTATTAAAACTGAATATTAATGTAATAGTATTAAAATATTTTTATTATAATAATTTTTATGTTTATTTCCAAGGTGATGTACCAAATAATGCTTATACTAGTTTTTTTCTACCATTCTTATACGACCTACCTTAAAACTTATTTTCTGCTCATTTGCTTGAAGATCATAACTTCGCTGTGTTTAGAATGTACTTAAGGACCGTTATGACAACCTATTAAAGTTTTCTATAACATATGTAAAATTTTTAACACTTATAAAATACCGAACAATGATTTCATTCATGATAATTAATTTACTTTTCATTATTATATATACATACGTAATTATTATGTTTTTTATAATTAATCATTGTAATTATTGTTAAATCATGATCAAAATACACAATATTAGATATATTATATTTTTTATTTCGTAAGGGTCAGAATTTTTTGAACGGATCACCTGACCCTAGTGATTTGGGTTTTTATAAAGTTCTTATCAAACTCCTTATAAAATTTGGGTCTTTTTCATGAAATTCCGATTCTTTTATACATCCATTGTATAAATAGAGCAATGTTTTATAGTTTTTATTATTTTTCATAAAGTCACTTCATAAAAACTTCATAAAATCTTTATAAAGTAGATTATAAAATCCACTATATAACAATGTCGTCATTTTATGAAGATTTTGTAAAGTTTTTAAAAAGTGGCTTTATTGAAACTAATAAAAACTTTATAGAAAATTGCTCTTTTTATGAAGTAACTTAATAAAAAAAGTGGAATTTTATTAAAAATACTCAAATTTTTAAAGGATTTTTACAAAAACTTTATAAAAACTCAAATGACTTGGAGAATTCAGTTGCGGATCCACGGCGGGCATAATTGTATAAATAATAATAAAAAGTACATTTATAAACATGAATGGAATTATAGTTGAGTATTTTATAAAAAATTTGTATAGGCTGTCATAACAGTCATAACGTACATTCCAAAGACAGCAAAGTTATAGTCTTCAAGTAAATTGCATACTCAGAAAATGAGTTTCAAGGTATAGGTGTAAGAATGGCAGAAAAAAACTGCTATTAGCATTATTTGGTACATCAAATTTATCGTGAATTTATCGTTAAATTTAACATTCATAAGATTTCAACTAGAAAATAGTTAGAAAAATTATTATCACAAAAAATTTATATTATTTCTAAATTGTTATTCAATCTTAATTAGATTTCACATTTAAATTCAAATATGCAGGAGCGGCTTTTGGCCCCTCGGTAACTACTTCAGTGGCCGTGCCACGAAAGGAATGTATTCATGGCGCATGCGCAAAACATACTCGCCATCAAGTTTTCATTAAACTTTTACAGGCTTATTTACCGTGACCGGAAACATTTATTGCTTTCAAATACATTTCCACGTAAACAGAGTATCTTTTTCTACCTTAAAAGCATTATTTCATGTTACAATTGTTGATTAGAATAGAAAAAAATCTACCACACTTTTACCACACTTTTACCACAGTTAAGTGTGTTAAAAGTGTGGTAACTCGTTCGCCAGGGAATGTACACAGTTCAAGCCGACGGCGAAGACTGTAATAACGTTTGCCTATGGGGACATTGTGTCCCTGTCGCGTGAAATATTTTTCATCACAATAGCCGAAAAGTAACTTGAAATGCCGATTTTGAGGTCAGAGTGAAAAAACACTAATTTTATGAACGAGGCCGGAGTTTTCTGTATGATACTGCGAAGTAGTCATACCTGATAACCTGACATATGTGAAACTTGGGTGTACTTTAGTGAAAACAAACGTGAATTCTTCTTCACGTTCTTTACGTACCTGTGTATTCGTATTTATGAGAAGGTCGAATTAATAGGTGAATCACTACACTTCTTTCTGTGCTCGATCTTGCTTTCGAATTGGAACTTTTTTTTTTTAATATATCAAGCTTACTTATCCGCTTTGTTATTGCTCTGATTTACTCTGGCTGTGACTGCTGTGAGCCTGTGAAAGGCTGACATCTGGGTGACGCAACTACTCCTCCCCACCAATACCTTGAAGACTAGCGGGAAACTTGAATTTGCCTATACCGATATGGACAAATTCAAATTTCCCGATGGATTTTATGTTATATTACATGAAAATGCTATCCATTGTAACTCTGGACCATATACGTGACTCACAGAAAATACCTAATAGTTTTTTCTTTATAATAAGGCAACATATAAGTTACATATAAGTTTTTTGAATCTTATAAGTTCACCTGTTTAGAGAAGTTTAGAGAAATTTTAAATGCGGTACGCACTCTATGTTTTTAAAGAGGAACGCTTAGACCATATAATACATGGACTCCTACTAGCCTATTGTTCCCGGCAGAAGAAAACGGTCAAACATGACAGACGAGAATGACGTCACAAGGCCAATCACGTCCATATGTAGACATAAAACCCCCCGGGGGCCTACTAGCCTTGTACTTTTATTATTTTCGTTCCATGCTTATAAATCTTTTCGAGCTGTTAGAAAATTACTTAAAAGCTGCAGCAAAGAATATAATGTTTCTGAAACATCACCTGAAAAGCACAGGGAAGTAAAAGAAGCGGTTAAATAAGTGAAACTTAACCTTCCTGCAAACCAGACAAAAATGTGACATTTTTTCAGTCACTTAATCACATTATTAGATCGATTTTTTTCCTTCTATTGATTCACCTTAATTCACATCCTCACTTTAAACAATAAAAAACAACTCTTCACGTGTGAGTTTCAAAAGTAAACATAAACACAGGTGACATTTCAGCGGTTGGCCATTGGTCCTGTGACGTCACTCTATTATACGGTTTAAGGAGGGTAAGAAAGAGGTAAAGAAAAGGTGGATAAAATGCTTAGAACATATAGTACGTGGACTGCTGATGCCTATTGTTCTCGACGTCAGATAATGATCCCAAGATGACGGTGGAGTAACGCTAACCAGTACCGTAGTTACGACTAGCGCGCCCTGTTTAAAGAACAGGGACGTTCACATTGTTAGTCCCAAATTTATTTTTAACATGAAATAATTGAAATATCATATTTTGTCCATAAATTTTCGGTTGATGATTGTACTTGTCAATTTAATTACTGTTTTACAAATTAAAAAAACAATTAAGTTTAATAAGAAATGAAACTATTAGCTCGATTAAAATGATGTTATCGTTAATCATATAAAATATATAAATCATACATATTCGGTAATATAAGAGGCTTATTTCATAAATATAATTTAACCTAATGATTGTTACATATTGAAATCAGTAAAACATAATTTTCTAATTAATAAACATTGAGAATCCCTATGGGAATTCTTGTAATAGTCTGTAATTCATGAATTACAAAACTATTACAACCGGCAGGGTAGATCCCTATTCTACCAGCTGATCAACCTGGTCATTTCTTAGCGCAAAATATATAATTTATATTTTTCTGGCATCAAACTTATTAAATGTACTTTCAGTGATTACAATTATGAAAGATTCATATAAAACTTCAACTCTAACACTGTGATTTTGGTAACTATTCAAATGAAATGATCTGGATGATCAGCTGGTACTATCGGAATCTACCCTGCCGGTTGTAATAGTCTGTAATTCATGAATTACAAGATTTTCCATAGGGATATTTTTTAAAAACGTATGAAATATCAACGAAATAAATGATTGTCCAGAAAAATGGATTATTTTGAAAATTCATAATGAAGTAATAAAAGGTGTTCTGATGTAAAACAATATTTATTTATACATTTTTTTATAGACTGGTACGAAAATTGTATCAGAAAAAGGTATTAGTTTTCCATTTTCTTCACAACACGTTCATGATTTTTCAACAAAATACCGAAAAGCACTGGAAAAACACCGAAACGGAACCAAACAACACGCGTCAAAACCATCAAAATATTACGAAAGATGATCATAATCTAGATAATAGCGTTACTCCACCGTCATCTTGGGATCAATTCGCCATCTTTGATCAGCAGTCTACGTATTATATGGTCTAAGATAAAATGGATCAACAAGGTGTTGTTGCTTTACATCGTCATGAGTTCAAAAAGAAATTGTTCATAAATCTCAACGTTTCTAGTCGAGCCATAAGCTTGTTAAGGTATTATGAGCGCGTAAAAAAATAAGGGAATGTTTTTGAAAAAATTACAATTTGGCAACTAAACCCAAAAAAAGATGTACGCTTTATTACAAGTATTTTGTCTCCTTAGTTTTTGAGAAAAAAAATCTAAAATATGCGTCAATTTACATGTGTTCTTATAGAGCGAATTGTATTTTCGTGAATAATTTAAGAAGGAATAAGGGAATTTTTCTAATATTTTTTCAGGCTTCAATTTAAACATTTACAATCAAGTTGCAATTTACAAAACGAATTTCTACTATTTAATTTTTCTAAAAAACGTTTACAAATATCATTTTCAGATAACTGTCATTGCTTAATTTGACATTTAGCAATGCTAAATACTAATTTACGCAGTTGTTGCTGCGTATGGAGTATGTATATAGTAAAACATGACGATTTCCAGATCCAAAAAATGTGTAAATTTGATATTTTAATGGTATGGCAGACGGCTTCCACGACTTGGAGCCATATTCAGAGTATTCCACTGCTCATAATACCTTATGGTCACTAATGAGTTTGAAATGTACTTCTCGATGAATACATATTCACGAGCATCGAGAATCACTAACGAATTGAAAAATTCAATAGGTTGTTAGATCTACCCAAATACGATGGCAAAAGGGACTTTGAAGTTCGAGGATACAAGTTCACCGGGGCCATTCAGGAGCAACTTCGACAAGCTAGAATCGTTAGAATAGGGGTTATCCAAAACTCGATTGTATTGCCAACGGTCGAGCCAATAAAGGAACAAAGAGACGCGATTTACGATAAAATTTTGGACTACGCGACTCACGCAGCACAGTGCAATGTCAACGTACTTTGTTTACAAGAAGCTTGGCGTAAGTTGGATGTGATTGCAACAATAATCAACAAAAATTCAAAAGAATAGAGAAACATGACAATTCAGCATTTTCTTCCTGCACTTTCTATGATAGTTGGAATTCACATTACGATTTGATTTCCAATGCTCGTCATTTCATTCTTACACGTATTAAACATTTTTTTCACTTTTCAGCAATGCCATTTGTATTTTGCACAAGAGAAAAGGTAAGTTTTACGGAAAAATATATAAATAAATTAGTAATGTAAAAATAGATAGTTTTTTTTTACTTCCATAGACTCCGTGGCTCGAATTTGCCGAGAACGCAGAATCGGGACCATCAACCACATTTCTGTCCCGAATAGCGAAACAGCATAAAATGGTCATCGTTTCACCGATTCTCGAAAGAGACGAATTGACAGAAACTGTATGGAACACTGCAGTAGTCATTGACACTGACGGCAAAGTTTTGGGAGTGCACCGAAAAAATCATATACCCCGAGTAGGTGATTTCAACGAATCTACGTATTACTTCGAGGGGAACACCGGTCACCCGGTGTTTGAAACGGAATTTGGCAATATTGCAGTCAACATTTGTTATGGTGAGACATTTTCGTGTAATATACATGTTTTTATCGTTCTTCTAGATCGTAGTGCAGCAAATTAAGACTTGAGTGTATTTGGGATCCATCCTTATTTTCAATATCCTAATACTTTGCAATATATTAATTATGGATATATTATATACAAATTGTATGATAGACATCGACATCGTACGTTTTGCACCCTTTTTTTCTTATTAATCTTTGGGTACTTTGTTCGCGGTGAAGATAGGCACATGTTACCACTCACTTCAGTTGGTACGGGCTCAAAAGTCCTCTGTCTAAAGTTGTTTGCTACGCAGAACTAAGGCGTGCATTTAAAAAACAAAACATAACCCAAGGAATCTTTCTTCATGGGGAAAAAAGCAAGATTCTTTTAGTAAGGGAAAGTGGGGAGTTTTGAAGCACACTTTTTCTAAGGGTCAAAACTACTAGAAAAATATTATTCTTTTAGATTTTCAAAAACTGCTTCTCTAGAGCAACTCAAGATACACTTCCTAGTGAAAGGATTTGCATTAAATTCAAAATTATCCACAAGTTATGCCCTTCGGCGGAAAAAACTGGTTTTCGGAGTTTGTAAAAATCGTGGGAGTTGTGAAGCACGACTCAAAATGGCATAAAATAGCATTTTTCGATCAAAATTCTTTATTTGAATCGTTGAAAATGACATATTCTTGTAAATAATAATAACTGGCGTTAAGAAAAATTAAAAAATATAAAAATTTTAGTGAAAGAAAAGTGGAAAAATGGCATGTTACTTAATTATTCCGATTCGCAATGAATGCAAGTATAACCGCTGGCTGATACACGAGCACACTTCAAATGGACTGCTCGGTCGCATCCATTGCAATGAATCGCGTTGTTTTTTGTCAATTTCTTCGGCATGGGACCCATTCAAATGATGTAAAAGTCTTTTTCTTCAGAGTCGGATTCTAGTTGCCGTGCTGCCGACAATGTGCGACGACCACGTTTCGCTGCCGATGGTTTGGCAGTTTTTTCCATCCTCTTCTGATCCTTCTTGGCCTCTTTGACTCGCTTGGATTCAGCTTTGTTGCGTAAGTTGGTGACATTTTCTGGTGAAGTCAATGTAGTGGTTTTTATTGGCTTGCGACCTCGATTAGATTTCTTGGCCGGAGTAACAAGCTTTATGGGGTTAACATCTTTCAATGCACGGTGAGTGGATGCGCCAGATGTGGTTGGCATCGATAATGCACCTGATGTGCTAGCTATTTCAGAAGCTGATGTTTTTACTTTTTCATGCACAACCGTTTTAATCACATCACCACGAACTGTTAAAACACTTTGATCATCGCCCTCATCTTCAATGGCCTTTTTTTCGCCACTCAGTTTGGCAGCAACAAAATCTTCAGCAGTGAAAACATCAGATCATATTCACAAATCCGCGTGACTTTAAATCCATTCTTTATAGTCTTCCGCGTCGCACACGCATCGATACATTCTTCAGCAATGGTAAGAATGTCATAAAACTCTACTGAAGTGTGCGATTTCATCCAATTTTGACACTGACGAGCAAACATCGTTTTGAACGAGCCAAATACGGTTACGTCGAGTGGCTGCATTCGATGTGTGCAGTGTAGAGGGAAGGACACCATAGTTATGCCCGCGTCGATCGCCATATCAATGACCTCAATACTAAGGTGCGATGTGTGGCTGTCCAGGAGCAACAAGGTCGGAAAATTTATCGAAGCGTGGGCGTGCTTGATAAGATGAGCCATGTACTTAATAAATGTCTTTGAATCCATCCATCCCGATTCGTTTGCCACACCGACAGTACCTGGAGAACCATGAACTTTGCATGTTTTTTCTCGGAAAAATTAAAAAAGGGTGAATGGATTGTCCTGCCGCATTCACAGCAAAGGCCAATGTAACGTTTGCGCCTCTCGGCGAAAGTTTTTTGGCCGACTTTTTTCTTCCTCTTCTCTGCGATGACTTTTATTGTTTTGGTTGCTACGGTGGGGCATCCCGTCTCATCTATGTTCCAAATGCGATCTGGATCGTAGCTAATCCTACTTTGGAGCATGGCGACATCAAGATTGGTGAAAAATGCATTGACGTTTTCGGCGCAAAAGGCCTTAGCACGATTGGCACTAGTCTGCACCGGCGTTCGAAGAGAAAGATTCGAATGGCGATGCATAAATGCGTAATACCAGTTCTTTGATGCTTGGCCATGAACATTCCATTCTGGAGGATATTGAACGCCTAACGTCTTTGCGAACTCGTAGGCCATTTTTAGCAACTCACGCATGGTCAATCCATAATAAATCGCGCTGAAATGAAGGAGGTATTTCTTCAGCTCTTTCTTTTGTTCAGTGCTGAAAACCTGCCCCCCCCCCCCCCAAAAAAGCAAAATAAAAACACTTGAAGGAAAAATTGAGAACAAAAATCGAGATAAAATAACAAATCGTTTTTCCACCAGTGACGCTGGATTTTGTAGTTACAAAATCGGCCAATTGTTCATTCGTGGCGGTGGAGCAATCTATGTTCTTACGTTTCAGCTCGGAAATGTAGTGATGCAGTTTGGTATCATTGATGTTGTACGCTTTAGCAACAGAGCGTTGTGATTTCTTGTCAACTATCACCTCTTTAATGGCAACTGCCATACTATCGGCATCAATAGCTGGTTTCTTTTCCACACTATACTTGTAACGGGGCATATTGACTAAAAAAAAATCGCTGAAGCCTTCGCGAAAAAAAAAAACGAAAACTTCAAGTTCTCTCATAGTTTTCATAGTTTACTTATAGTTTTATCAAAATTTTCTTAATTTTATATATTTTTAAGATTTTCCTCATAGTTTTCAAAGTCTTCGCATAGTTTTAAAAGTTTTCTCATAGTTTTCTTCTAGTTTTTCAAGTTTCCTTATATAGTGCATAATTCTAATGTTTTCTGTAGCTTTTTCATAGTTTTCATTTACTTCAAGTTCGCGTAATTTTCTTACGATTTACATATATCAATTTCCAGAAAGTTCTCTCGGAGTGAAGTGTATATATATAACCCACGGGAATCTATTTCATAAAAAGCTCCTTTATTTGTTCTAGCTTTCAACCATATTTCTTGGTCCTCATCAGGAATATCTGTATGTCTAGATCCCTTCTTATACTTTCAAAAATCCATATCTTCAATGAAAGTCTCCACGGCCATGGATGAGTCAATTTTTCTTTTCAAATTATCTATATCACGACATAGTGTCAATTATTATCACACATTTCCGTAATAGAGACCACTACTGTCAATTTTTTTATTACTATAAAGACACCGTTCACCACCTTTTTTACATATACTTTTCGCCATTCAAATTTTTCTTCTTATTATTTTAGTTATCTTTTAGTTGACGCATATTTCTTAGATTTTTGTTGAAGTTATTTTTCTTATTTTAGCTTTTTACAATTATTTCTCAGATTTTTGTTTAAGTTATTTTTATTATTTTAGGTTTTTATAGTTCTATCAAAACTATCCTTTTTATTTTCATGGTTTGCACATATCTGTATATATAACAATTTTTATTTTGCACGAATAATTTATTTTTCAGCGAAATTTATTATGGTACAGTCAAACATTGACTACTATTGACAGTTGCATTTCAACCGTTAAACTTGCATAAATTTCGCCTGCCCTTTCAGACCACAAAAACTTTGTGCCATGAAAACTAGAGTTACTATCTTAATTAAATTTATGAATCTGAAGGTTTTCTTAAAAATTCTTAAAAACAACCATGGCCCTTACTCTACGCTGGCTACACGAACGAGTGTAACGCACACGAAACGCAACATTACCTTCCGATGTATAAGAATGCGACATCTTCGAAGTAGTACATACTAAAATCCGTCGATCAAACAGTTTTTCGCGCCATTTTAGTTTCTCTGGACATTGTTTACGTACGAGTTCCTAAATACTGTTTGAAAAACATCGCACCTGACTAACATGCACAAAGGACAGTGCCTTGTCACGACCAAAGCATTTTCCTGTGTGCGTGTTGGGCTGGTATGATGGTTTTTGAGCAGTGTCTACGAACTCTAATGTAAATATCATTTGAGCAAACTAAGATGGTGGGAAAGAGTAGTTGATCGATAAATCCTAATACTTTGAATAATTCGAATAGTAGAAGTATGCACAACAAGTATTTTATTACGCCATCGACTCCTCGGCTTGATTGTCGACATTCGCTTGACTGTTACGAAATGGCAATCAACTTGACTGTAAGCACTAAAATTCGATGGTTTTTTCCGTAAAAGACGAAAAAATACGATGATCACAAAAACTATGATAACTGCGAAAACTATGTAAAAAAATACTATGAAAAATATAGTTTCCCTATGTTCTATTCGTAAGGAAAAACAAAGAAAAATAACGATATTCATTGAAAAAAATCCTTGAATATGCACTGAACATTCGAATCCTACACAAATAATGCGTACAACGCTCACAAAATACAATATCAGGTTGACACCTGCCATATTTGCCGTGCTTCACATCTCCTCACTTGATGTGCTTCCTTTCTCCCCATTTGCTACTATTTCATAATACCCACTGCGTCAGTAACACATCGAATATTTTTGTATAAATCCTTTTGAACGTCGAAAGCCTGATCATTGCTGATTATTTTGGGTGTACTCACCTTTTCGATATGCTTCAAAATGATGATGAAACTGCTAAAGATACGAACGCTTAAAAAAACTTGTCGAACAAAATGTCAAACTCAGTGCAACTCAGTGTCTAGAGAGATACGAAGATAGCGTGCTATCAGGACGGACTCTAGTACAAAACGGAGATATTAATGAGAGAAAATGTTGACAGTCGGTAAGAGCCGTCAATACCTCTGCTAAGTGACATCTATGGCCATGCTTCGCAACTCCCTATGCTTCAAGACTCCCCACTTTCCCCTATAGTTAAAATCGTTCATAACCTGAAATACTAAATGTCTCTGAATATTCTCAAATTTTTCAGTTTCTTAATTTTTATTAGATTTCAAAATGATCGATGATCTCCGTAAGACAAAAAATTAAATGATTACTAAAAATTTAAAGGTTATTGCAGAGTTTCTGTAATATATGTATAGTTCTACGTAATTTCCAAAATCTACAAAATTTATCGACATTTTTGTAGATCACTGAATCTTTCAAATTTTTTTATAATACTATTTTGACGAACCTAACAATTTTTGAAATTTTTAAATTACTCGAAACATTTATTATTTTTATGTTTATTTTTATATATTTCAAATTTTCTACGGCCTTCGTACGACTAAACATTCATGAATTTTCAACAAATCAGTGAATATTATTGTGTCTGATGGTATCATTTTTGTAAAACTTGAAATTTTTCGAAATCTACAAAATTTATTTAAAACTGTCAAAATTCTACAAACTTTTTTATTTTTCGAGTTATTTAAATGTCTTTGAAATCTCAAACATTTTACAATTTCTCAAAATTTGCCAAGTTTCTTTTTTATTAAAACTTGAAAAATAATATCGAGTGTCAACATACGACAAAATAGTCTTCGATTTCATTAATCGAAGACTTCCGTACGAATAAATATTTTTTGATTGAAAAATGCACGTAATTATCTAACAGTTTCTAAAATTTTACGTAATCATCGAAATTTTCTACAATATAAAAAATTTTTAATATTTCACGGAATTCGAAAAACTTCTCGAACAACCCAAACATATTTATCATCTTAAACATTTAAAATTTGAAATTTTTGTAATATCGAGAATTAAGTAAAAATTTGTATGGAATATCGGCATTTTGATTCAAAAGAAAGTTTTATGCAGTGTACGTACATAATTTTTACAGAACAAAATTCATGGAAATTCTCCACGTTCTTTGACATTTGCAATCTTCTGCGATCATAAAAATTTCTTAAATTTCTACAATCATTTATAATCTCTAACATAATGTATTTTTTTTAATATTCATTATGATGAAAAAAACTTTTGGACTCTCATCGACTTTCTAAAAATTATCTTTTTATTTATTTTTTATTATACGAAATATAATACGAAATATATAATATTTTAAAATAATATATAATGTTTATAAAAATACTATCATATCTAAAAATTTCCGTACAAAATAAAATTTTTGTATTTTATAGATATTTTATTTGTATCGAACAGTTTTTTTTTTATTTTACAGGATTCTCGTGATTTTCCAATATACTCAAATTTTATCAACTTTTCCTGAAATTATACAGATTTTTTAAATTTTCTACAATTGACAATATCCCTTATTTACAATACAATCCCTTCAATTCTCTATTTTTTTGTTCCTCATAATTTCCTGAATTTTTGAGTTTTTTATTGTAATTTTGGAAATAATCAATGATCTCGGTACGATTAAAGTGTTATTATTCTTAAATTTTATTGAATATTACAGTAAATGTTATTAGATATAATTTTCGGAATGTTCGTTAATCAAATCGAATCAAATATAGTAAAGTCACAACTGTCTGAAGTTGGTTCGGTTGTCACGTTGAAACGCGCGCGCATCTTTCGAAAGTGCGCGCATTTTGAATGTAAAATTCATAACTGCCTGAAGTTGGTTCGTCTGTCACCGTTCAATGACAAAAGAAATGGTGCACAAACACAATATGTATAGTTTACAAAATTTATTATTACTCTCAAGAATGCTGCTAATTTTTCGAATTTTTTTCAAATGAGTGATAATTTCTAATCTAGCCTTCAACTTTTTATAAATTTCGAGAAATTCGTTTCCGCACATTTAAATACAAGTACATGAAAAATGAAAGATTTTTTTCAAGACTAGTCGTTGAAATTACTTGCAATTTCGCGGGCTTACTCAGTGTGCATACAAGACTGTCTCAGATTTTGTTTAGTCAAAATCTATCTCAAAATTTCAACCATGGGCATACGGCATAAACAGGGCACAAAATGGCAGTGTTTGAGAATAGAGTTGTTGATATTTTATAAAATATCGATATCGATATTCATCTTTCGGAAAAAATATCATCATAGGCCAATATCAATGAAAAATATCGACATTCCGATATAAAATCTGGATGTACGATATTTTAAAAAATATCGATATGCATCGTCAATAAATATCAGTAACCGATGAATATTGTCGAAAAATATCGATCTTTGATATTTTTATCGATATTTTAAAAATACTGGTGTCGATAATATCGGCGATAAAAATATCATTGCAAAAATATCGGTATCGTCAGCTAAAATATCGATATGTATTGTCGATAAATATCTGTAATCAATAAATATCGATATTCGACATATTTTAAAAAATATCGATATCGTCAGCTGGATATCGATATTTCAAAATATCGATAAAATATAACAACTCTAGTTGAGAATACTCATACTTTTAGTGCCTTAGCAATAGTCCTGTAATTCATGAATTACAACGAATATTACGAGGAACTTTCTTAAAACAGTAATACCTGAAACCACTCACCATCTATGTCCAGCTAATTTTTGACTCTACTCTCCAAGGTCGACATTTTCCTTTGAACTGGATGATGTTCGGCCTGAACAAAGCCGACATTGTGTTCAACCCCAGCGCCACCACAGGCGAGTTGTCAGAACCACTGTGGCCGATCGAAGCGCGATGCGCGGCAATCGCCAACAGCTACTTCACGGCTTCCGTGAACCGCTGCGGTACCGAACAGTTCCCCAACGAATTCACATCCGGCGATGGCCACAATGCCCATCACGACTTCGGGCATTTTTACGGCTCAAGCTACATCTCGGCTCCGAACGGAACGCGAACGCCCGGACTTTCGCGTCACGGTGACGGTCTCCTCGTCGCGGAACTCGACTTGAACATGTGTCGTCAAGTAAAGGACTATTGGGGATTTCAAGTAAATAAACATATCGCACGACCGAGTAAATAAATAATAACCAAAACTTATATTTCAAATCACCATACCCGTACACCTTTTGCCTGATTCCAGATGACCCGAAGACTGGAACTGTACGCGGAAAAATTATCCCAAGTCACGGGCGCCGACTACAGGCCGCAATTGGTGCATAAAAAATTAAATATACAAAAACGTGCGCGAATGTAGGGGAGTGGTGTGAAAGGGAAAAGGGCTCGATTAATAACAACGTTCTCAGGGAATTTGCAGTTTTGACTTCACAACGCCTCGAACGAAAAAGTTCCGGGGAAACGCTAACTCGTCGAGGTTTTCAATTTGGTATCGTGTGTTTCTTTGCGAAAGTCCAAAGCGTCTTGGTAGGCCTTTTTCACGGCTTTGCGGTCCGCTGGTTTTCGCGACTCGATGAGTTTGGCGTCGTCCAATTCTTTGGATTCCCCAAGTTTTTCTAATTTTTCTCCTGGCAGCCATTGCCTGGAACGAAAAAAAGTTCCGTTTATTGTCATTCGACAAAATATTATTATATATTTGTGAAATCGTTTATGATTCATTAAGAAACATTGTATATCCATACATGTATAACAAAAATAATGAATAAATAAATAAAACTCGACAACAAAACTACAAGATATTACCAAGTACGTTTCGTGTCGAAGAAAAGTACGAGGTACACCTGGTTCTTGTGATTTTCGCGAAGAGCGAGGACGTCATCAGGTGGCGAGGGAAGGGGCACGCCCTTGTGCACAGTGCCACGTGGCATTTCTGGGTCGATGATCAAGGCCGGGTACCAAGGGTAGCCCCGGCACTTGGCCCAAACCATGGTGAAGGCCTCCAGGCCATTTCCATCGTTTTCCAGCTTTTTTTTGCCATTTTCTTTAGGCTCTTCCTTGCTTTCCTGGCCCTCCCCAACAGGACTGTTCGACCGACTCGTCGAGCAACTGCTGCAGCTCGAAGTTTGACTTTCGCCTTCGCCAATGTCACTATCAGCCATTCCACTCCTGAAAAACGCGCCCAAGAAATAAAAAACACTGCTCTTTAAATCTGACTCTGTTTAAATCTTGAATCATCGATGAATATATAATATCATAACTATCATCCTTGTTAAAAAAAAAGACGTATGGTAACCCTACACTCTTTCACCAACCTGTAAACCCTAAAGCTATCAGCCTGCTTCTTCACGTCGCTATCAGAGTTCGCCACCTGCTCGCCACGACTCGCGCGCGCCCTCGCCTTCCTCGTGAACAAAACTGCAGTTCGTCGATTGACGCCCCCACTCGCAGTGCCATCTTTCTCATTCGTCAACGACTCCTGTTCCATTCGATTCCGCGAATTCCTATCCCTTTTTCTCGACTTCGGGACCGTTGCTTGCTCCACCTTCGGCTCGGCGTCCAGCTCCGGTCTCTCCCTTCGCGCTTGCTCGAATAATACGTTCCCATATTCTCGCATCCTCACGCCGGCGCGGTAAAACATGGTGTCCTTGCGATTGTACTCCAAGCAATTTTTCACCATCAACATGAAATCCGCCTCAAAGGCGCTTATGGAATCGTACAACATTTCGTCGAGCTTCGCCTCCATGGTGGAAAGATCCATCGGCTCCGAAACAATGTCAAGGTAGTCTTTCACGGAGTCGGTGTCAACGGGTTGAGTGAAGATTTTGCTTGTGTCTTTGGTCTTGAAGGCGTGGAGCAGAGTGCGCAAAACGCTTTCGAGGGGGTTCAGTCTGTGCCATGTGTATTGTTCCAATCTGTGAACCGAGAAGGTTTTGTTTCCAAACTGCCGTAAAATTTACTAAAATTTGCGGAATTAGCTTAGACTTTTAAAATTTACCAAAAATTGCTTATACTAGCAAAATTCACTTGAATTTGTAAAAACTACTGAAATTCGCAAATTATTAAAATTTTCTTGAATTCGTAAACTGTACTTGAATTTGTGAAATTAACTCTTTTCAAAATTTACTTGAAGTCGTACGAGTGGCTAAATTGACAAAATACACATAAGTTTCTAAAATTTACTCGAGTTTGTGGAATTCATTGAAATTTGAAAAATTACTTACAATTTGTAAAATTTGCTTTAACCTGTAAAATTCACGTAACTCTATAAAACTAACCCAATTTTTCAAACGTTGTTGTATTTGTGAAGTTTACTGAAATTTGTGAAATAGACCTATATTTGTATATTCACTTAAGTTTCTAAAATTCACCCAAATACGTATTTTTACTAATGGCTTTTTTCGGAATTTACCTAAAATCGTGAAATTGAGTACAATTCGTGAAATTTACGTAAATTTCTCAAATTGACTTTAAATTGTAAGATTAACATCAATTTCTCAAATACACTTGAACTTGTGAAATTCAGTTCAACTTGTGAAATTAACTTTAACTCGTAAAATTTGCTCAGACTTTGTAAAATCTACTGAAATTTTCTTATTCTTGTGAAATTCACTAAAATTGGTAAAAACTACTAAAATTTGTACAATCTACTAAAATTTGTAAAATTTTCTTAAATTTGTGAAATTAACTTACTCTTTTTAAAATTTACCCAAAGTCGTACAATTGACGAAATTGAGAAAATACACACAAGTTTCTAAAATTTACCCAAATTTTGGGAATTCATTGAAACTCACAATATTACTTTTAATTCGTAAAATTGGCTTTAACTTGCAAAATTTACCCAAATTTGCAAAATTTACTTTGACTCTTAAAATTTACTCAAATTCGTAAAATTCACTTAACTTTATAAAACTACCCCAATTTTTCAAACGTTGTTGTATTTGTGAAGTTTACTGAAATGCGCCTAAATTTGTAAAATTTACTCAAGTTTCTGAAATTCACCTAAATACGTATATTTGCTAATGGCTTTTTTCGGAATTTACCTAAAATCATAAAATTGAGTACGATTCGAGAAATTTGAATAATTTCTCAAATTTATTCAAATTTGTAAGATTTAAATAAATTTCTCAAATACACTTGAACCTGTAAAATTCAGTTTAACTTGTGAAATTAACTTCAACTCGTGAAATTTGCTGTAACTTGTAAAATTTACTGAAATTTGCTAAATTTATTGATACTTGTAAAATGCACTTAAATTTGTATAAAACTACTGAAATTCGTAAAATTTACGTGAATTTGTGAAATTCACTTTCTTCAAAATTCACCTATAATCGTAAAACTGTATTAACAATTGAAAGATGCACATAAGTTTCTAAAATTGACTCGAATTTGTAAATTTACTGAAACTCACAAAATTACCTCAGATTCGTGAAATCGGCTTTAACTTGTAAAATTGACTTGTACTTGCAAAATTCACTTTAACTTGTAAAATAAACTGAAAGATGTGAAATACACTTAAATTTGCATGATTTACTTAAATTTGTATAAAACATACTTCAATTTTTGAAACGTACTTAAATACGTTAAAAGTACTTGCATTTTTCAAAATTTATCTAAAATCGTAAAAGTTGAGTTAAATTCGTAACTTTTACCTAAATTTGTAAGATCTACTTAACTTTGTAAAATTTATTCTTATAAGTAAAATTTGTTTCAACTTGTAAAATTTACTTGAATTTGTGAAGATTCATTAAAGTTATGAGATTTACTTACATTCACAGAATAAATAAATTTTAATTTCTAAAAATTTACTGAAATACGTAATATTGAAGTACTCAAATTCATAAAATTTACTCGCTTTCTTCGGAACTAAAAATCGTAAAAATTGAGTTACACACGTTAAAATTACTTCAATTTGGGGTATTTACTTGAATATGGAAAATTTACTCAAATTAAGAAAATTTTTTTTAACATGTAAAATGTATCTTAATTCGTAAAAATTGCTTTAACTTGTAAAATTGACTTAAATTTACGAAATTCACATAACTTTGTAAGGTTTAGCTAAATTTCTAAAATAAACTTATATTAGTAAAATTTACTGAAATTTGTGAAATTCACACGAATTTGTAAAATTCACAAAAATATGTAAATTTACTACCATTTTTCGAAATTCACCTTAAATCGTAAAATTGAGTTAAAATTTTCAAATATACATCAATTTCTATAATTCACGTAAACTTGTAAAATTTAGAAAACTTGGAAAATTAACTTGAATTTGTAAAATTGGCTTTAATGGTTATATTTACCTAAATTTGCAAAATTCTTTTACTTTATCTTGTCGAATTCGCTTTCATTTAAAAAAGATACCTCATTTCGTGAAATACTCCTAAATTTGTAAGATTTATTTAAATTTGTAAAATTATTTCCAATCTGTAAAACGTATCTACAAAAATGAGATTTATTCAAAAACTGCAAAATTTATCAAAACATCATAAATTACAACACTAAATATAAACATAATAATTCGTTGTTGAATTTGAATACGAAAAGAAAAGGAATCGCGGATTTCTCCTCAGGCCCAAGACCGCATGAAGATGACGAAGCGAACGAAGGGAGAATGGGAGAACAGCAGAGAAGTTCTCGACGCAACAAGAAAAAAGTGGGGGATCTCTCTTCTCGCCTATTTGACACAATCTTGTTCTCCGTATTTCTTATTACAGCGTGCGCTCTCGCCCTTTTTTACCACCGTTCTCCAAGCATTTTTTTTTAGATCGCTTTTGCTATCAGCATGTCATATGAGCAGCAAAGAAAATAAAATTTTCTAAAAACTTACGTTTTAATCTGCTCTTTCTTCAATTTTTCCCGTTTCCGAACGAGCTCGCAAAGCAGCCTTGCGCGCTCTAGATCTTGACGAAGACTTTGCCAATAACGAAATTGCCTAACCAGTTCGTTTATCTCGCCATCTGGGGGCGAGGTCGAATCCGAGGCAGCCATAGTCGTCGCACGAGAATGCGTGTGGGAGCTTTGTAGCCTTCTCAAAAGTGGAACGCCGTTTCGATTTTGCCTTAAGCACATAAAAAAAGACACAAATAAACACGAAATTCGATGTAAACTCTTTCCCATTTACAAATTCCTGTCTACAACAGACTTGAAAGAAAACAATATGAGGGGTGGCGGTTGTATATGTGGTGACTGACATTTTATGAATTTTTCAGGAGGAGGAAAAAACGTTATGATTTCGAAAATTTGGAAAATAAAAATCCGAAAAAATTAAAATAAATTGCTTACACAAATTCCAATAAACTATAAAAGTTTGAAAAACCTATGATTAAAAAAATGAGACTTTGCTACCATTTAAAGTAAGAACAGTGGTAACTGCAGGGATAGTGTTCGTTCTATAAGTGGTAAGTGACATAGAATCCAGATAATAAAATTCCAGCTGCATTCTAGTCAAAACTTTTTTATCTTATTCAATTTATAATTTCTTGCAAATAAGAACGTCGTTCTGGGGGAATGTAAATGATGATTTTTTGAAGGTCTTTCTTTTTTTCGTCACTCAGATCCTTTTTCATGGCAAGTGAGATTTCTAGGTCTTTCAGGTTTTTCATCGATTTTCCTGTCGAAAAAAAATTATTTCACTTGTAACGTGGATGAGGCTGTACAAAAAAATGGAAACATTAGGAATTTTTGATACACTACTTGTACTACAGTATATAAATTTCAAATAATGTTGTTTGAACTTATTATTGTAGGTTCTTGTTTTTACAAAAGATATGTGCTTTTCATGGTTTTTGGGGATACTGAACAAAAATTCAACATTATTTTTGTAAAATTACTATGTTTGAACAATTTTTTTGAAGAAATTATTGCAAACTTTTGTTGAAAAAATATGTACATGCTTTCTATGGGTTTATCACTCACTGATCAAAAATTCAACATGAATTCTGAAAAATTAATTTACATTGAAACACTTTGTATAAACAAATTATTACAGAATTTAGTTTTTACAAAATATGTGTTTCTCATAGTTTTCTGGGTTCCTGAACGAGAATTCGACATTTTTTTGCGAAACAAATTTTTTTAACAGTTCGTTCGAACAAACTCATATCACACTGCCATTAACTTACCCCTCTTGAAGATGTTATAACGCTCGAAAGAAACATCAGTGAAAAATCTCCCCGATTTCGTTGCGTAGCTCGAGCCGCTCCGGCGATGCTCCGAACGCTTCTCTTTTTCCCTCGGCATATCTATTACAATAGTTTCGTTGAATGGAAAATTCTTGCAGTTTTGCACTTTTTACATATACAGAGATGAAAAACTGGATGCACTTTTTTTGTTATCACAGTAATTCTTACCTAAAAACGACGATAATCCTCAGAGGACACCTCGAGTTCTTAACATACTTTCACTTTGTAGACCAACTGGAAATGACGCAAGAAAAATTTTTTCACAGTCACGTTTTCATGACCAATGATGACTCATTTGAGCTCACAGATGGCAGTTTTCAGAAAAAACAAACGTAGGAACCGACCGGTTATAGAAAAAAGCCCGATCCTCACGTGTATCCAAATGTACAGTTACCACATTTAGGACGATCAAGGGGCATGCAGTTACCTCATTTCGATTTTCAAAAATCGAAATTAAAATAAAAAAACCGAATTTCATCAAAATTTTCATGACATCATGTGCTCCTGGGCCTAATACTTCAACAAATGCAAAAAAACGATTTTGCGAAAAAATGTCAGTTACCACATGTAGAACCGCCAACCCTCAATTAGTATCGTTCATCACACATGAAACCTATTCTATCATACCGTTTAAGTGTCCAATACGCATACAATCTTTGTATGAGTTGGTTCTTCTTTGGCAAACCATGGGCAAGGCTGAAACAAATAAATTCGAAATAAAGTTTTGATGAGTCCTCCCCAAAAAAATCAAGTCATCAACGAACCTGGCGATTTCCCGTATCCTATCCAGCGAGATGGTCGGTATTGAAATGATCGGGGCGGCTGAGCTTTTTTTGTTTGCAATCGCTCGTCTTTTGGCGTCCGTGGGATTTACCGATGGCTGGTAATCTGCGGGCGCATGCGCTTCGCACCACGCAGTTTTTTGCACCAGCACTGGCTCACCCTCGGAGGGTTGCACGCTGTGCATTCGCATGTAAAGGCCGGCTTGCTGGGCACACGTCACGTGGAAAGCCGCGTAGCAATTGCTTTTGTGGCACTGGATGCACGCGCCGGCGTTTCGACGCTTGCAAATGGAACAAGGAAGTTTCCACCGCGCCTGCGGTATGCTCTCGATGCTGTCGATCGGTTCCAGGAACACTGTGTTTGCGAACCTAACCTAAAATTCGCGACAATTTGGTGGGGTTGTCCTTGTAAAATTGGCCACGGAAAACTATGGGGAAACATTTTTAGGAACAAGACCAAGAAAAAGAAAATTGTTCGAACAAAGTATGAAAAGGGCAATACAATAAATTGCGATGTGTAAGTTACCTCAGGAATCCACAGGGCGCAAACAACATGAGCCCATATGGAAGGACGGTCGGTTTGTTTGAAAGCGCCCCCTTTGTTTGGACATAACACGCAGGAAACTGCAGCGCTGGGACTTTGTAGGCAGCGACGACATAACCACTGTCCTTCCGGAATGTATGGAACCTTGACAATGAGGGATTGAAAATGATCTAGTTAGGCAAGAAACCAAGTACCAGACAACTATATAAATCATCAAGTTTCAAATCTATACATATAAAGCAGAATGTATGTTCGTATGTCATCGCATCACGCGAAAACGGCTGGAAGGATTTTTGAAATTTTTTTCGTCATGGTCTGCAGATAGTTTATAGCTAAAGCAAATTTCGAATTCTCAGTTATAAGGTTGGGTAACCAGGAAGTGAAGGAATATGACGCATACACATACAATGTCACAACATCATTGTACGTCACAAAATCACGAAATGTCACAAAGTATCACAAAAGTAAAATATCAAAAATTGACGAAATATCAGAATATTACAAAATAGCAATATTTCACGAAATAATGAAATCATTCAAAATTATTAAATTGTCTCATCAGTTTTGACCTATAAACCTACAAGTCTAAATTCTCTAATAATAAAAAAAAAAAAATTACAAAAACTAATTGTGAATGATAAAATATTGTTGTCTTTTTTCCCCATGATTAAATCGCACAATATAAGTTTATTTTTTAGCAGAATTTTTTCGGAGATGTTTCTTATGATTTCCATAGCAAATATAATGTTAGATATTGAGGAATTATTGAAAATTTGTTTTAGTATCAATAGATATTCAAACTTATCTTGATTTGCTACTAAAATTTTAATAAATTTATATATCTATATATATATATAAAGCAGAATGTATGTTCGTATGTCACCGCATCACGCGAAAACAGCTGGATGGATTTGCGAATTTTTTTTTCTTAATATTTTGTCATGATCCAAGGATGGTTTATAGCTAAAGAAAATTTCGAAATCTCAGTTAGAAGGTTGAGTAACCAGAAAGTGAAGGAATATGACACATACACAGAAAATGTCACAAAATCACAAAATTTCAAAAAATGATATATCACAAAAAGACAAAAATTTACAAATATACGAAATATCAGAATATTAGGTACCTACAAAATACAAAATTTCACGAAATAAAGAAATTACTCAAAATAACTAAATTGTCACATCAGTTTTGGCCTATAAACCTAAAAGTCTAAGCTCTTTAATCATCAAAAAAAAAAGTTACAAAACTGATAGAAAATGATAAAATATCGTTTCATCTTTTAATTAATCAATCTCGCGATAAAAGTTCATTTTTTAGCATAATTTTTTCCGAGACATTTCTTATAATTCTCATAGCTAATAAAGTGCGAGGTATTTTTTGATATTTGTTTTGATATCAATACATTTTCTAACCTTATCCTGATTCGTTACTAAAATTTAAAACAATTATTGATATAAATTTTTCATAAAAGTAGGTTTGCCATAAATTTACTAATTCAATATTATCGACTAAAAAGTAATATTTTCTGTATAGTAATATAAAATGTGAAGTTGCAAAAAATCCCGATATTTTATGAATATCGGGAGTCATAGGGAATAGCCGCCACAAACTGGCCGTTGACCGCAGGCGAAGCCACGGGTGGCAGCTAGTGGAATGTATAATAAATAATATAAATAATATAGAGTATATATTAATAACTATAATCAATGTTAGCGATTACCCCATAACAGTCTTGGTGAACAGCCAAGTCACACATGTCGCAAAACAAGATGGCATTGCTGTTCTGGCATTCCCCGTCCATGCAGATGCAACAGACCGCGTCTTCGTCCGCCGAAATTCCTCCTCCTCCTGACCCACTTGTCTGCTGCTGGAAATACGATTCCTTTTCCAAGCGGTCCATTAGTAGCTCAAAAACATCAGGATTCATGGGGGGCGAGAGACCTGATGCTAAACGACGTTCATTCACTATCGACAACCAAGCGGAGTCTTCTTCGTCGAGATCATACTCTACTTCACCTGAAGTAATAGTAGATTATGTCACAAGAGTGCCAAATACTTCATAACGAGAGTGTGCCGATGGTTTAATGACATAAATACCATCAAGTTCTTCGCCGCTTCGTTCCATGAAGCGCACATAGGAATTTGGAAGGGGCTCAGCTTTGCCGATTTGATTCTCGTAGCCAGCGGATTCTTTGAAAACCGCGACTGGCAATGATGAAAGAATGGTTTTGTCATCCTTTTCTTTATCTTTGTCTTTTTCAGGAGAACTGGTGTTTTTTTTATTGGGTGAACTTGGCTCGATTGCTTTGTTGTCTTCTTGACTCGTTATTGTGATTGGATCGAAAAGTGATATTTTTATAGGTTTGTTGCCATTTCCTTCTTCAGAACATGGGGGTACCTATTGAGCCCAGATATGATGTATGATTTTGGGATGATATTTGGAATTTAGCATTGATTTTCCAATTGTTTATGAATTTACAACAAAGTACATTTGAAATCTTTCTATTGTTTCCTTATTATTTTATCTTTCTAAGAGGTACTCGATTTTCATCAATATTTCCTAAACAATTTTTACAGATTGATGATTATGTCCTACATTGTAGGGTTAAATAAAATAATGGGATATTTATTCTTCTCATTTGAACTTTTAACAAAATCATGAAAAATCGCAAAAGAATGTAAAAATCTGTCGAATTCGATTGTATCTATATGAAAATTATTTTTTTATTTATTGCATATAACTCTTAATAAAAATATATTACCAATATAAATTTGTTTATTTCATGAGGTTGCAAAGTGAGTTCCGAGTTTCCTGCTGAAGAATCAGTTTTAGTTGCATTTTTATTTCTTCCTTTTTTCTTGCTTGAATGAGGTGTCATTTTTAATCTGTGGAAAAAAAATTTCTTATCTTTAAAAGAATTGCAAGAAATCAGGTATCCCTTACTGCATTCAATTTTTCACAAATTCTAAAAGCTACCTTTAACATTATAGAACACATGTTTAGATCGTGACAGTGCACGAATATTTTTTTGATTAAAATTTTTCATTCAATGATAATGTGATAGTCTATCATTTACTTTTCATAAGATTTTTAAATGTGAACTTCAGCGAGTTCGATTAAATAAATATTTAAGGAAAATTTGAAGAATTTGAAAAAGTTGGCATACATATCATTATCATTACTGTAAAAAATATTCAAATTAGTATATTTTCGTTATACCATTAATTTGACGAATAAAAAATCAGTTGAATTAACAGCAATGTTAATATGTGTAATGATTATATCTCAGCAGTATCGTATATTTTGTTAAAAAAAATTGTCGAAATTTTATTAAATACTAATACGATAGTCATTATTGGAATTTCTAAATTTTTTAAAAAGTGAACTTAAGCAAGTTCATATAAGCATACATTTAGCGAAAATTTTAAAAATAACTGAATTTGCTATACTTATTACAGCTGTTAAAAATATTGGAATAGTATATTTTCGCTATATAATTAATCTGACTATTAAAAAAAACAGTCGAATTAACAGTGAATATCATGTAATGTTTATATCATAGCAGTGTCGTATATTTTGTTCATAAAAAATCATGCAACTTTAGAGCAACCACCCATAATTCGAATTTCCAAAAATTTTGAAATGTGAACTTACGCAAGTTTCAACAAACATAAATTTGAGGAAAATTTGAATTACTCAAGTTTGCATACTTATCATAATATGATAAAAATTTTGAATTAGTATATTTTCAATATCAAATAATTCCAACTGATGAACAGTTGAATTGACAGTTAATATCATGTGATTTTCATATTACAACAATAAAAATTCATCTTGTTTATGAAAAATTTCTGTTCAATGCTAAAGCAATATTCAATTACTTCCACATACTTCTGAATGTGAACTTCAAATTCACACAAGTATATATTGAAAGTTGGCAGATTTATGACTGTAGAAAATATTCGGACTAGTTTATATTTTCTTTGTACAAAAAATCTTACTAAAAAAAATTTCAACTAACGCTGATATCATGTGATGTTTATATCACAACAGCAGTGTATATTCTGTTTCTAAAAAATTGTCACGCAATTCTAGAATGATTTTTCAGAGTTCGAATTCCAAAGCTATTGAAAAGTGAGCTTACGCAAGTTTTTATAGATATAAATTTGAGGGAAATTCGAATTCTTTAATTTAGCAATATTTTGGCATTTTTAAACGACTTTAAAAAAAGTCAAATCAGTAACTTTTCATTCACAAATAAATATAACTGACAAAAAGTGAAATTGATAGTTAATATCATACAATTTTTTTGTTACAAAAGTGAACGGGTATTTTGTAAATAAAAAATTTCATGAAATTCTAATGCGAAAATCGATAATTGGAATTATTTAATTTTTATAATGAAAAATTAAGCTTATACAAATAAAAATTTGAAGGAAATTGGAAGAATTACACAAATTTGTAGTCACTATTTTATTTATTAATTAAATTTGTCTGACTAATAAACAAACCGTCAAATTAACAGTCAATATCATGTAATGTTTTATTACAGCAGTATCGTATATTTTGTCTGTACAAAACTTTCGTGCAATTCTAAAGCGACCTTCCATAATTATAATTTCTAAAGCTTTTTAAATATGAACTCATGCAAGTTTCTGCAAATAATAATTTGAGTAACATTCGAATTTCTTAAGTTGTCATACTTGTGGTAATTTGAAAAAAATTCAAATTATTATATTTTTAATATCAAATTATTTTCATTGACGATTAGTTGAACTGACAGTTAATTGTGATTTTTATATTAACACAATGAACATATATATTGTAAATGAAAAATTTTCATTCAATGCTAATGCAATGTTCATTTATTTCCAAATGCTTATGAATGTGAACTTCAAATTCACACAAATATTGATTGAAGGAGAATTTGAAAAATTAACAGTTGGCAGATTTATCTTAATGTGAAAAATATTTAAACTACATAGTATATTTTTTTCGTACAAATAATCTGAATAATAAACAAATAGTTTAAATAACAATAAATATATGTGACGTTTATGTCACAACTTTACTGTATATTTCGCTTATAAAAAAATGTCAGGCAATTCTAGAGCGACTTTTAACAATTCCAATTTCAAAGCTTTTTGAAAGTGAACTTTCAACAGATACAAATTCAAAGAAAATTAAAAATTCCAGTTAACATGTTTGTGTGAATTTGAAAAACAGTTAAATTATTATATTTTTATTGACAAATTAATTTTATAACAGAATGTGAAATTTCAAGATTTATCATACAATGTTTATATTACAACAGTGAGCATGTATGTCGTAAGAAAAAATTTTTCATTAAATTCTAATGTGACATTTATTAATTTGAATTTTCAGAGCTTTCTAGATGTCAACTTGAATTTATACAAACATAAATTTCAAAAAAAAATAGAAGAATCACGAAAATTTCTATAATAATCATTACTACAAAAAATATTAAAATAATATTTTCGTTATGCAGTTTATCAGTAAATGAAATAACAGTTAAATTAACACCAAATATCATGTAATGTTTTTATCACAGCAGTATCATATATTTTGTTAATTTATTAAAAATCTTCATGCAATCCTGAAGCGACATTTAAGAATTTAAATTTTCAAAGTTTTTTGAAAGCCAGTAAGTGTAAATTTCAGGAAAGTTCATAATTTTAAAACTGGCATATTTATCATTACTTTGAAAACCAGTTAAATGAATATATTTTCATTATCAAACAAATCTGACTGACAGTGTAATTGACACTTGAACAAAAATAAACAAAACTCAAAATCCAAATTTCGAACGAAAAAATCCTGGATTGTAAATAACATGTAAAAATATTGTAAATAGTCATAAATTAACTAATATTCTACAGTGAATAAAATTTGTCCTTCATGAAAATTAAAAATTATTTATCGCGATGATTACATGTAACGATTAAAAAAAAACAAACATACATTTATTGTCACACCAAGTAGTACTTCCACTTTTTTCACAATTCTTTAGAAATCTGGTGATTCTTATTACATGCACTACCAGTTGATAAAAAATCAGTATTTTTTGGTGAATTTCGGTTTTTTAACAACGATAGAAGAGGCAACAAGAAAATAACGTAACCAAACGTAACCTTTAAATTGACAGCAACAACGACAACAACTGTCGAACTGTCATATTTAGGTCGGTAAAGCAGAGAAAAACAGAGTGTCGGTATTCAGAGAAAACTATATACAATTGGAGATAAATTATCTTGAATTCTTCGAATTTCTTTTCTCTTGATTAATTATTGATGAATTATCAAGTCAAGAAAGAATTCGCACCTAATTGCACTTACAACATATGTTGCTGATGTAATTTGTTACGTAATTTGGATATTGTTTGAATTTTGAATATCAAACTGACTTAAACTGAGTTCGATTGGGTCAGTCAAGTCAGTTCAAGTCAGTTCAAGAGTCAAAAGAAGTCAAAACAAAAAAAATGGCGCAGATGATTAGATGTCGATTTAATTTATTTTCATTAAAAATCGCGAGTCGTGTCGTGTCTCAAGGTTTCTTGGCTGTAGAAAATCAGCGATCATGTTTTCACACGAGTTGTATTTTAGATGGTAATATATTACTCATTTCCTTCATATTTATTTGGGTTACTATACAAAATTTTGTAGGTTATGTTGTCTTCGAGAATTTTTCGATATCTGTTATTTTTGTTATTAGTTTTTAACTGTCAAATAAATAACTAATGCTTGAATTTGACCAACGGTTTATTCAGATGAAAAAAGAGACTAAAGTTTAATGTTTAATTTTCTATGTCAAAATTGCAATTAGTTGTCAATGTCAAATGTCAAACTCTCAAGGCCAGGAAAATGTATGTCTAGTTAAGTGACTTTCGCCTTTTTTTAAAAATATTTTTTAGAATTTACTAATATGCTAAGAAATTTAGAAATTTAAATTTCTTGAAGTGCAATTGAGTAAATTTCTCTTCTAAGATATTTTAAATTCCGTAATTTTCAGGTAAATTATTGGATTCAGTTATTAAATGAATTAATTGCTTTAGAAATTTTTGTGGAAATTCGAATATTGTAGTACATAACAATTTTAAATATTAGAATTATATAACCCACTTTTTTCTCTTTGCATTTTTTGGAGTTTAATGATTTTTAACAGTAATTTGAATTCTAACTATTTCAAGTTTGATTATTTTTTATTTTTATCCACTTTGGATTTTTCCCCAATTACATATTTGACGATTAATCCTCTAACTACTAATCCACTAATTAATTGAATCTACTCATTTGATGAATGAATCACTAAAGAAAATTTTCAATTTTTTATTGTTCGTTTGAGTATTTTAAAAATTCAAATATCAAGTATATTTTGTACCTATTAACATTTGTTTTTACTTACATGATTTATAATCATAATATTAATTTGTTTTAATTTTCTGCTTTATCATTTTTATGTAAATTTACTTTACATTTTTGTTTGATCGCATATTTTAAATCATTTATGAAATCTGATGTAACAGATCATGGAAATTTCAACCTTTCAATTATAAATATAGGATTAACTTTAGTAAAAGAAAGAACATCTTAGGAATTAAAAAAAAAGTATCGATACAAATCGTTGATAGTTTTAGGTTTGGGTAGGTATTAAAAATTTTGATAATGTAAAACAAAAAATACTTAAATTACTATTCCACAATTACAATTTTTCTCTTATTTGGATGTTTAAATTAAATTTTCAGATGAAATTAATTTATGAAGCAGATATCGATTTTTGGATGAGTTCTTAATTTGTTAAAAATATGATTTGAAATTTTATTTCCTGTTATTAAAATTTTTCACCGTTCATTTATTATATGCAGATGAAATTTAAAGAATAGAAATTAGAAAATGCAAAGAAATCAGGTTTTGTTGTGTGTACAAATAAGAAAAATTAAAATATCAAATGTGAAGTTCTACATAAATTCCTTGATTTATTTCCCACAAGAATTTATTCTGATTTAATATAATCGAGTTTATTTTATTTCATTTATTGAATACTCTCAAGATAAATAAATCTAAATAATCTGAGTAACAATTATTTTATTTAATTTATAACTAATATTTTTACTGTACATTTAATTGAAAATTCCAAATTACGGAATATTGAAATGAATGATTAAAAATATAAGCGCCTTTTCAAGAGATATCAAAAACTTTATTTTAAATTCATTCAGAAACTTTCACATTATCTAATTACAGACAAATTTTTTATAATAATTATATATTTCTAACTAATAGCAAAATTTATGTCATCAGTGTTAATTAATATTAAAAATTGATTATTTTCATATATGAATACATTTTACTCATTTTTTATAAATGAAATAATGCATTTTCAGTACATATATCAATGGGAAGATTTCTAGAATTTTCAAAAAAAGATTTTTTTTAAATAGCTTTTCAATTTGTTTAAAGCTTTTCATTTTAAATTCAAACGATGAAAACAAGGAAGGCTAAATAATCATTCTCTGCATGAAAATTACATGCCAAAAATAAAAAAAAAATAAAAAAAAACGTTTTTCACTGTTAAAACTAAATGTTTTGCAGTGAAAGGAAAAGAACTGAAAATGCCATCGTTGTCACCGACGATGGAATCAGGAACGATTATAAAGTGGCTAAAAAAAGAAGGTGATAATATTGAGGCAGGAGATGCAATAGCTGAAATCCAAACTGACAAAGCCGTCATGACAATGGAGTTTGACGATGAAGGAACAATGGCGAAAATCATTGTAAAATGTTTTTTTTTACATGCGTTTTTTATTCATCACAGTTTAGTTTTTTTCAAATATGAATTTCAGATTCAATATAAATAAAGTCAGAATTCAACAGATTTAAAAGTAAGAATTCTATAAATAGGATTTTGTGAACTAGGATTATAAAAAGTGATAATGAAATGTCAGGTTCAAAAAGTAAAGTTTTAGATTTGGATCTAAATTCTCAATTTTTGATTATGAGGAGGGGATTTGGAAATAGTGTTTAAGTGTAGCAGAATAAGATTTAAACTGGCAAAACTTTGATAATAATAGGTTCCCGAAGGTAGCAAAGATATAAAAGTTGGGCAGTTGATCGCCCTCACAGTAGAACAAGGGGAAGACTGGAAAACGGTGGAAACGCCAGATGGCGCTTCTTCAGTGCCCCCACCCTCTGGTTCTCCTGTGGAAGCTGCTGCGCCACCTGCCACAGTTTCAGCCGGGCCACCACCTACTGGACAGTGCGTGGAAATTTTATTATTTTCATAATAATTGGTTTTTTATTGATGAATTTAAATTATGTCATGGATATCAATCCATATTTATTAATTTTCATACCGATTTAGAAAAAATATTATTGATATAACATTTTTTTTTTTTAAGTATTCTCTTACTTATAATCTGTTGAGACCTTCACAAATTGATCTGTTTATAATTGTTTATCTGAATAATCTGTAACTTTGAAGAATTTCAACAGATGAATCTGTCAAGCTCAACAAATTGTCTGTTATTTCAACATATTTTCTGTTGTTATATAAAAATTCAATCTGTTAATTTCGAAAGGTTTTTTTTTACTAAGAAAATTCTATCAGATTAAATCTGTAGAAAACAACAATTTGTTGAATTTGACAGAATCATATTTCGAGAGCATCAGAGCTTCTAAATTTTCATGTTAAAAATTCTTCCTGAAATAGTTGGCACCATCTCATAGCCAATTCTTACTAACGATTCGAATACTGGCCGTTATAGTGAAAATTTATCTATTTGAACAGAAAATAGTTTTTCGTATAGGTACATTACGTGTTGTTGTTCTTTTTTTTTATCGATTTTCTAAGTTTTACTTACAATATTTGTAATTTTTCGTAGTTTCATGCAGTAATTAAAATTTTCGATTAATTTTTCGTGATTTTAAGTATTATTTTGTGAAGTTTTAGATTTGTATACAATTTTTGTATTTTTTTTTTTTTTTTTTGTTTTTGTTTGTAACCTGCTGCATTTTTGAAAACATTTAATGGAAGTCAACAATGCCAAAGATTTTTCGGTTTTGATTTGTATTTTTTCGTAACTATTTTTTGTGTTTTTTTGCAGTTTCTAATACAATGTTGTAATTTTATCTAGTTTTTCATAATTTTTTTTTAATATAAATTGTATTATAATATCTATTCATTTACTGTCGTGTAATATTTTTTATCTATTAATTTTATATTTCTTTATCTAATGTAATAAGACAAAATATTTTCGTCAATTATTTTAATTTCCTAGTATTTTTGGGTTATTAATAACTTGCAGCTTGCTGCGTTTTTGAAGAGATAATTTGTACACTTTTGCAGTGCGAAAAATTTTTAAGATTAGAATTTGTGTTTTTTTGGAGTTATTACTGTTAACTTGTTTAGTTTTTTATGATTTTTTCTATTCATAGAATTTCAAATTTTTATTTGTTTTGTTTATTTATTCATTCTAATTTATTTTTTTTTATTTCATAATTTCATGTTTGTTTATTTATTTTGAATAAGACAAAAAGCGTATATAAATATGTATACGAATTTCGCATTTTGCGTTTTTTTTTAGTAACTTGCTGTGATTTTGAAAATAATATAAATTTCCGAATTTTTTAATGTGATAGATTTTGGTAATTATGTATATTTTTTTGTGATATTTTTTTTTTGTGCAATTTTTAGTATAATGTTGCAAATTTTATTTACTTATCGATAATTTTTTTGATTATGAATTTCATATTTGTTCATTTATTTACTCTCATTTATTCATTTCTATTTGTTTAGTTCATGATTCCCATTTTATTTGTATATGACATTAAAAAAAGGTTGCTGAATTATTTAACAACTTTAGTTTTTTCTGTTTTTGTTTGTAACTTGCCGCGTTTATAACAACGTTATTTGTAGACTTGTGTAATGTGAAAGATTTATATGTGTGAAAGAAATTATAGGTTATTTTTTGGTAATTATTTGTTTTTTTTTTTTTTTCAGTGCAGTTTTTAGTTAAATTTAATTTTATTTAGTTTTCCATAAATTTTTGAAAATATTAATCTAATACATATTATAAATCTATACATATTGTATATATGAATGCCATTTTTATTTATTTTCTTTCATTTATTCTAATTTTTTAAAATTTTATTTTAATGAGACAGTAGAAAAATGTTAAGGGATCATTTTACTGTGTTCTTATTTTTGATTTTTTTAAATTTTATTTGTTGTATTTTTTGAAACATCATTTGCGGACTTTGATGATGCAAAAAAATTCCCGATAATTATTTGTTTTTTTTTGGTAACTTTTTGGTTTTTTTCTCGCAGTTTTTAGTACAATGTTGTGAATTTATGTAGTTCTTTGTAACTTTTTTCTCATTTTGATATTTTTATTTATATTGTATATTAATAACTTTATTTCATATTTCTTTCTTTCAATAGGACAATCAAAAAATGTTGATGAGTCATTTATCAATAATAGTAATGAAAATGAGTAAATATTTGAAATACGAAAATTCAAAAATTTAGGTATAAAAGTACATTAAAAAAAAAAAAAACATGAATTGAAAAATAAAATACTGAGCATGATAATATGTAGAAATAAACATTATTTTGAAGTTTAAGAGCATGAAAATTTTATTTTATTTTGATGTGATACAATGAAAAACTTTAATTTTTTTGAATTTGAAAAAATTCTTTCATTCCTATGTTCAACATTCATTGTAATAAATATTTAAAAAAAATTTATCGAAAACAGCTGATGATTTTAGAATAAAGAGTTTCATGAAGCAATTAATTAACAGGTTGTAAGTAACTACGAAAATGAGGAAAAATTTCGCCATTAGACTTTAGGAGCCCTGAAATGCATGTAAAATGCAAGAGTTGAAATTACATGTAACACCATCGTTATAACATTGTCATTTGATCACGTATTATGACACTTGTCGCAGGAAAAATAGTTTCTTTGATAAATGTAATGATTTGCAACAAATTTCATAATATGTGGTCAGCTGACTATGTTATTACGCTGTTATTACAATGTTACTACACGTAATAGCATTTTTCTCGCATGAATTTTGATATAAATTGATAAAACAAACTATATTTTATCTATTTGCTTATTTTCTACGTTTTTTATTCTTCATATATTCTAGAATGTCGCTCACTTCTTATTTTGAACTTTTCGAGGTTATGTACATTAAAAATGGATTTCAAATAAATTGTCAAAAATAAAAAAATATAGGACAAACATCGCGATGCCAGCATTGTCACCGACGATGACGTCTGGAACGATAGTTAAATGGTTGAAAAAAGAGGGAGACGAAATATCGCCCGGTGACGCCGTGGCGGAAATTCAAACAGACAAAGCTGTAATGTCCTTTGAAATGGAGGAAGAGGGTATTTTGGCCAAAATTTTGGTAAGTTCGAATTACGTTGCAAACTTTCATAATTAGGATTTTGATTAGCCTTTGTTGTTTTTGAGTTAATTGAAAGTGATGAAATCATGGACATGAAAATGAAAATTGTCTAATTTCGAATGTCAGATTTGATATCAGTCTTGTCAGATATAATTTATTTTTAGTAAGGCTTTCAGGATCTTTATTTTTGTGCTCTTTTTTTTGAATAACTTTTGTTATTAGTTTTAAACTGTAATAAAGATTTATATGTAGATTCAAAAGGTTTTGCATTTTTGAACATAATACAAAACTTGGGTAATCATCTTCGAATGACATGGGTTCAATGGGTTTCCAGAGTCCAGATGGTTCCCAAGTCGATGTAGGGCGACTGATAGCAATCGTCGTAGAAAAAGACATGGACTGGAAAAATGTAGTTATTCCAGCTGTGACTGATGTAGCTTCGGCACCTGCCAAGGCAGATTCTGCACCTCCTAAAGTGGCGACGTCTGCACCGCCAAGTTCGCAGCCACCAGCGAGTGGACAGTGAGCCTATTTCTCTAATTTTTGTTAATTTCAAGTATACATTGTTATAATCCAAAAAGTTGAGCCAATAATGAGTCATTGTACTATTGAAAACATGAAAATAAAATGAACCCTCCCCCCACTTTTTATTCTAAATTTTTGTTTTTGTAGTTCTGGGTAGTCATTTATGATTGAATTAAAACTGACGAATTTGAAAAAATTTTTTTTTTTGTAGGGTTTATGGTTTAGCTGTGAAAAGGTTGTTGGAAGAATACGGTATAAGTTCGGGGTCCATTAAAGGAACTGGAAGAACGAATCGATTGCTAAAGGACGATGTTTTGAACTACATCGAAAGTAACAAATTAGGCAAAGTTGATTTGCGATCTGCTAAGACGGGTATGTATATTTTCTGAATTGTGCAAAAATGGGCAAGTTTTCATTAAAATAAAGTTTTAAAACTTTTGAAAATATCGAGAAATGTTTCCTTGTAAGGTGATACTCGGAAATTTCGCTATTTTTTGTAATTATATAGAAAAATGATAAGTTTAGAAAAATTGGAATTGGTTTATTTTAATATTGGTTTTTTTTTTTTTCTACGAATGGCGCTCATTTATGAAGTGCATATGTTTGATCTTCTGTATATTTTATTCATCCTCACGGCCTTTATCAGTCGGGCTTTTCAAGATTTCTCTTCTTTTTACACGATTGTTATTCTCTTGTTTCTTTTTTTGTATATATAGGTTATAATCATGGATTGGTTTCAATAAGTGAAAATAAAAAACATAAATAATCATAAATAACAATAAAAATGTAATTTTTTTTTACCATAACATTTTTGTAATCAACATTCTCCAATTTATTGCTCTAGTGTAATGTTTCTACTTACCCTAATTTCCTTGTATTTTCTTTCATGGAAAGCGCCGACAAAAAAAACCGTCGAGAGCTCAGGACCACTCGGTCCAATTTCGTCTCGTCCAATAAAATCCGTCGGGCCATCGTCGTACAAAGACATCGCAGTTTCAAATATTCGCGGCGTGATTGCTAAAAGGCTCGGGGAATCGAAGGTAATAAAAGTTTTCCATAATTGGAAAATTATCGGACGTTGAAAATTCATTGGTTTTTCCAGAGCAACATCCCACATTCATACGCGGCCATCGATATTTGCATGGACCAATTGACGGAACTGCGCAACCAACTTTTGTCGGAAAACATTAAAGTTTCCGTCAACGACTTCATCGTGAAAGCCGCAGCTCACGCGCTTCAAGAGTGCCCTGGAGTGAATACGTTGCACCAAAATGGAAAGGTGAGGAGGAAAATTTTTACCAAATACAAGAGGGGGAGATCTGGGTATGGTGGGTATACGAAAAATGCTTTAGATGACATATTAATGTGACGATTGATGCGGGCACATTTTATATAATATACGTTCACATTTGATCTATGAGAAAACGTAATTTATATGTCTTTAAAATTGATATGATTCTTTTTCAATGTGACATTGACGTAGCATTAATTGGTTTCATGTCTAATGTATGGATGTGGTAACAATATTGAATATTTCTCCTCAAAGTGATGTATGTATGTATATAACAATTGTTATGTAAACAGTTGACTATCAAACCTATATGGACGTCACATCCATATTTATTGATACACCAGAATTATCGACATCAAAAAATTTCCCCCCGTGTAGTACTATTCACCCGGAAAATTCTGCATGGGTAAAATATCCAAAAATACCTACGCAAAAATTTATGAATTATAATTTTATTGACTTGGTGAAGTTTTCACTATTCATTAAGTTTATTGAAATTATCTTAAATTTCGGATTTTTATTAAAATTGTCTGATCAACCAAATTTGTAAAATTTCATAGTTTCTGTAGTTCAGTAATACCATACGAATTTTCTATAATCTACAAAATTCACGAATTTGGTAGAATAAGTTACAATCCAAAATTTGAAACCTTTTCTGATTTCGAAAACTTTTGTATTTTAAAGGTAGTAGATTATCCCATTTTCTAAAATTGCATGTTTTGTCGAATACATGCAAGATTTTTTTAGATTTTGAGTGCCTTTAAAGTATTCCTATTCCTTACTAAAAAATTTTTTTAAAAAATTATCATCATAAATATTTTGAAGAAATGTGATGAGCACAATTTATAAAATTAATAAACATATTCTAAAATTATAGAAAAATCTCGATTTTTATAGAATTAGTGACAGTTTCTGAAATGTCCAAAACTTGTTATGATTTTTTGAAATTTAAAAAATTTTTAACATTATACCAACTATCGAAAACTTTACACTTTCAAAATTTTCTGGAAATATGTTCAACTTATTAAGATTTCTTGTGATATTTTCAGCACTTTCCTAGTTTTTCAGATTTTACTTAAAAAATTGAAAAAACATTATTAAGCATATTTTAAAGAAACAATATATATGATGATAAACATAATATACAAAATTCATTAACATTCTCTGAAATTCTACTAATTTCCTGAATTTTTCAGAATTACTGACAATTTAAAAAATTTTGAATGTTTAGCGATTCTAAAAATTTTTTAAATTCTAAACGTTATGCAGACTATTCAAAATTCTCGGAGTTTCATGAAAGTTGTTTTACTCATCCAAGTTCTTTTTAATTTGTTAATACTTCAAAAGTATTGCTAATTTTCTTCAGAAAACAAAAAAATTTTTTATGCATATTTCAACGAAATATGATAATAAAAATCTTCTAAAATTCATCAAAAATTGTGATTTTTTAGACTGACTACCGATTTTTTAAATTTTGAATATGTGATGATTATTAAAAATTTTCAAATTTTCTTATATCGAACCAGCTACTTAAAACTTCAATAATTTTATAAAAATTTGTAAAACTTAAAACGATTTCTTGTGATTTTTAAATACATTTGAAGTATTTCAGATTGTAGTTGAAAATATAAAAAAAATATTATCATGCATATATTAAAGAAATATTATAATGAACACAGTTTACAAAACTAATAAACATTTTCTGGAATTCTACGAAAGTTTTAATTTTTTTAGAGTTATTGATATTTCGTAAAATTTCTGTTCTGATTTTTCAAAATCTGAAAAATTTGTACCATCATACGAACCACTCAAACTATAAAAATTTTGTGTTCAGCTCATGAAGATTTTTTTTTTATTGTTAAACACCTTTCAAGTATCCGAAATATTTGTTTAAAATTCGAATAAACATTATTGTGTATACTCAGAAAAAACATTTTTATCAACACAATATACGAAATTTATTAACATTTACTGTAATTTCGCCAATTTCGCGAGTTTTGTAAAATAATTGGCAATTTTTATAATTTTTGATTATTATAAGTTTTGATCATAAAAATTTGTCCAACTCATTAGGAATTTTCGTTATTTTCTAATGTGTTTCAAGTTTCTCAGTTTTTTTATTATAAAATGTTGATATATCATCATGCGTGTTTCTAATAAATACGATAAGAAACCCCCCACCCTTCCCCAATCTTTGAGTCACTTACTACCCATCCGAAAAAATCCCGTTCCGCCGACCCTGACGAAATAATAACCCGAGGTTCTAAATTTTACTTTGTTAGGCCTAATCAGTAATTTTTTCATTAATTTAAAGTCATTTTTCACTAATTTCAATTGATTATTATTCGAGTAAAATAATGAATAAATACAAGTTATTTAAATGAGTGAATGATCACATATTATTAGTAAAAATTTACTTGTAACTAAAGTGTATTGGGTGTTATTTTGGCGATGCATTTTTGGTTTACGTTTTATTCCAGGTGATACGCTCACAGAACATCGACATTTCAGTGGCTGTTGCAGCACCAACTGGTCTTATAACCCCAATTGTGTTTGACGCCACCTCGAAAAGTCTTTCAGATATATCTGCCAATATCAAAGTCCTCGCAGGAAAAGCTCGCGAGGGAAAACTCCAGCCTCAAGAGTTCCAAGGCGGATCTTTCACGTAATTATATTGATATTATTATCATCATTTTTTTCAATTATATTGATAATGTTATTTTTTTATTTTGATCAATTCTTGGACTAAAGTGTGTGTCGAAAAATGTCTGGATTTTCAGGATTTCCAACTTAGGGATGTTTGGTATTAGAGAATTCTCGGCGATTATTAATCCTCCGCAAACTGCGATTTTGGCTGTTGGAACTGGTCGAGAAATACTTGGTAATGTTTTAGTAAAATTGATTTAATTTTGGATCTTTGCGATAATTTTTTCGATACGACGAGTGTAATAATATAAATCAATGGGATATTAATGACTTATCGTTATAGAAATTATTAAGTAGGCAAATTTGTATTGACAAAGTGACAAATTTTTACTAACCATTTGAAAATCGATTATTTAGAAGTTCATTCTTTATAAATTTTCCAGCTGATTTTTTCATTGAATGTACCACAAAGTAAGAGTCGAAAACACACGCAAAAAATAAAATTATTCAAAATAATTATATTTTTGTTATTCATAATTGATAAAATATATGAATTTATTTATCAGAAAAATTCACGATCCCGATTTTTGGGTAATTTTGTTGAAATCGACTTCGTGACAGTTAATGAAAATCAAAACTTTTCTACCTTGCAGTAGATTCGACAAAAAATGTTTATCGCATAAAATTACATGAATATGTTTATCCCGTAATAATGTTACACGTGTAATGAATGATTATTTATTCTGTAATTAGAAAGTTTTCGATATGCACATTTTAGCGTTTAAATTTTTGGGCAATAGTTCAATTTCCGTTTGTGAATGTTTTAGATGCATCTTTTAATCTAACGACGAAAATGACGGTTACTTTGTCGTACAATGCTTCAGCGATCGACGAGGATCAAGCCGCTGAATTTTTATCCGTTTTTCGATCGATGTTGGAAAATCCGACATTTTTGGCTTTTGGAAAAACTCAAGCTTTAAGGCATCAACGCATCTAAATTGAAAATTAGTAAGTTTGAATAGTTATGGTTATCGTTTGTATTGAAAATAGATTTTTAAGGAAAATAAAACAAATATCAATTTGTAAAATACATCTGTAAAATTTTTACGAATCGATGGAAATTATTATTATCAATTTTGACCTGTGCTTTGAATATACAGAATTCTTTAAGGAACAAAGTAATCAGGGGAAAATTACATTTATTTGCAGAATAATAAACTAACTTTTTCAAATTATATCGTAAAATTATAATAAATCAGTTATTGATTCGAGTTCGAAAAGTGAGCGAATGCCCGAGGCGCTAACCTCGTGTTTGAAGGAAATCTTTAATCGCCAAAGAGATTCAGGAAACATATGAAATTCCTCGAGTTCTGTATTTTTTGTTGAAACACAAAATATTTCATAGTTAAATGGGGTCGTATACCTTTGCGTTTGAATTTAGGACTCATTTTTGACGATTGATTGCGAAAAAACTAAACATGATAATGTCATAAGGTTTTTGCAGAGACGTCGGAACGGCGTGGGCTGGGTAGGCTTGAGCCCATCCATTAATTTTTATGAGAAAGTGTAATATCCATACAAATGTACAAGCGAATCAAAATTGTCTAAGCTCGTGTCTAAACATCGAAAGACGTTTTTTGAATAAGCGAAAATCAACATTTTTCCAATATCTTCCAAAGTTTCGTCAAAATAGTGCGAACTAGGGATCGGCGATTATTGAAAAAATGATGGATTACTTTTCCTGACGGTTAAATTTAAACCAATTATTACCGAAATTATTCGTTTTCGATTATTAATCGATTACTTATTACTTATCCGAAGCCAGCCTATTCTGGCAGTAAACAGTCAAGTTTGACGAACACAATTTTCTTTTACATTAAGAGAAATGGATAAAATGTGTTGAGAGATTTCTCAGAAATTGTTGCAAGTATCTCCAAAAATTGTTTGAAATATTTCTTCAGTGGCAAACGAATACGTTTTTCCATCGGAATAATCAAAAATCGATTAATCGTGGATTTAAAATGATCGGATGATTAATCGATTAATAATCGTTTTCCGATTTAATCGAGGATAATCGCCCATCCCTAGTGCCAACCGTTCAAGAAAACGCTACTTTCGAGAAAGCGCGTTTGAAGCTCTATAGTGAAATAATACATGATTGGCAAAACTTACAGTTTAATCATCTATGCAAAAGCCGCAGAGCCCTCCTCCTTGGTCAAATAAATGTTACCGGTTTGCAACTTGTAATAACACATTTCACAAAGACCTTGTTGCCATTATCCATGAGGAATAACAGGCGACTTTACGGTGTCAAAGGTCCGGACGGGGCTGGGTATGGTGCTCCATTGTTCGTTAACCATCACGTTTTCGTATAAATCCTTCACAGAGCATATTTCTGATGACGTCTAAATTGGAAATAAGGAAAAAAATTTATTTTTCGATGTCGCGAGGTAGACGACCCCCTTAACCAATATTCCGATTTTTTCAATGTTAATTATTTTATAGAAATATATTTATATAGCATAAATTATATGCTCAATCATTTTTTATTCAGGCTTTATTTTTTATTTTTGCAGGTCCTAGAAATGGATTGTACTGCCCCGTGAATAGATCAATGATTGTAAATACAAGTTATTAGTGCAATTCGATTTTAGCCTCGTTATTCCACGTATGAAAAAGTTACTAGGATTTCGTTTGATCGAACTGCAGGAACAATGATCTTGCGAAGCTGGAATATCGTGTAAATAAAATATTTATTGTTAATATCTGGAAGTGTATTCATTAGAAAAAAATTATTTTTTTTTATTCCTAATTTTTTCAGAAATAATTTCATCACATGCCAAGAATTTTTCACCTTCTTCCAAAACAGACATTTGGAATTCTGGAATAAAAAAAATGGATTTAAAATCTCGTAAATAAAATATTTATTGTTCATATTACATAATGCATTTTTTTCTCAACGAAGGAACGAGTCGATAAAAATTGTTCATTCATTGAAATTGATCGTACGAGATGTCATTATAGCCCTAAAAATAGACGATTTCATTTTATCATTTCGTATCACAGAAAAGCATTTTGTCGTCGATGAACATAACGCGTGAAAAAAAAGTGTACGTTGTACATACTATTCTCCAGGTCCTTTAAAAATAGAGTATATATGTATATGTACAAAGCTACGGACGTTTCCTACAAAAAAGCTTACGATTAAAAATTGTCTCTTCAGAATAATTTCATATACAAGTTGTTCGAAAATTCCAAGCTAGTGGAAAATACTCTTATAAAAATCTCGTTTCGTACAAGCATCCTCAATAGTTATCTAAATCTCGCAAATGCGAAAAATTTATCCTGTAAGTACAGCAATGATAGAACCTGGATCACAATTTTTTTCGTTAATTATTGCAATTGACTTGACGATTCGAAACATTCAAAACATCATCACACAATAAATCCACACATTCCGAAATTTTTCCTGACTACACCTCTGACACCAAAATCCTAACCTTAAAATTTGGAGTTCCTTTTAACCTTAAAAAATGAACTTCGAAATCCTATTTTTTATTTTCACCGGTAATCATATCATAGCTAAAACTATTTTAGACTCTAATATCCCAAATCACAACTTTTGGAGAACCTCCAAATTCCAAGGTCAACGTGAATATAAAATTGTGCTTGACTATTGTAGCGTTGACTTTTTTTCATTTATATGACTTAACCATCTTAAATATTACTGACCTGAACGCGAACAACATTTTATGCCGTGGAATTAAAAATTGAATAAAAAACAAAATGGATTTCCAGCTTTAGAGCAAGACGATCTGATTTTTTATCAGGATATGTCCTGTTTTTGATCTCGTTTTTTGCTTGCTATTATGTAGCATATTGGTTTAAATTTTTTGATACAATTTAGCCTTAAAAATATGATTCTGCAGTTATTAATATATAATTTTTTTCTGTCATGTATTTACACAAATATCATTGCATTTGTACTGTTAGAAATATTAAAACTGAAACTTGGATTCAATCATTTTGTTATTGCAAAGTTGCAATTTTTACGAAAAATTTGGGAATCTTATGAGAATTTCGAAAAGAATTTCTGATTCAAAATTTACGATTTTTAATGTTTCGATCAAGATGTAACTATAAATAATAAATTATCGGTAATTATAACACATTGATCAAACTATTGAAATTAATATATTTACATTTTCATAAATTTTCTGTCAGTTTTTATAGAAATCACAATAATGATGAACTTGTTCAAATATAACCTGTGATCATTTACCTTAAAAAAAAATTCTCAGAAAATAACATCAGATAAACAATTTTTTCATACAGTAAATTATTTAATACTAACAATAATAATAATAATAATAATAATAATAATAATAATAATAATAATAATAATAATAATAATATACATCACAATTCAAAATATTACCAAATTTATGTAAAAAAATTTTTATCTCATAATTTCCTCAAACAATTTAATAAACTTCAGAGAATAACTGTTTTCCAATCACTTCGCAATGTATAACTGAATTATATATCTCTGTCAAAAATATTCTTATCCATCTGATTATTTGGTCTTTTCACAAACGAAATTATTTTCTCTTCATTAAATACAAAAATAATTCTCAATAAGTCCTCAAAAAATGTAGTGGAACAAGGATTTTTCAACTTTTTATTATGACGAGCACAGAGCATATCTAGGTTACCTACTTTCAGTATGCTGAATCAGTTTTTCAAAATATTGGGAGGAGGAGTTAGAATTTTAATTTACTTGACCTTGAAATAAGGATGAAAAATATTGAAGAAAATAAAATATCGATAGAATCGATATTAACGATACCTGACTTATCGATATATCGGTATACATTGATATCGAGACGTTTTCCATCCCTCCTTCGAAACGCTAATTTTTAAATTCTCATAAACAATTCTATTCTGTATGTTTAAATATCAGAAATTAATTTTGTATATTAAAATGTATAAATTTTGAGTATTTCAGTGTAGATTCAAAATTACCAAAAAGATTCAGTGAAATTTTGGCAAATGGTTCTAATCAACAAACATCTTCCTTAAGTACAGACAAAAAAAATTAAATAAACAATAAATCGCCATCTCAATAATATTCAATTTTCCATGTTCTGAAATTCGAACAAAGATCGCGAATTTAAATTTACAAATATCGAGTTTTTAATGAAACAGGAGTAATAACCATACCCCAATATTTGAAATCGTGGTAAATATAACACTATCTTTCGAATCAAAAATTCATCGCCTCTTCTCAATACAAGTTTCGATCCATGCCTCAGCTCAATATCTCACATAATAATGTTATCTCAAGCAGTGACAAAAGACAAAAGACTGAAATCGTATCAACCAAGGATCAATCATTTTCGATACAAGTCAAAGGTAAAAAAATCCATACCAAATAATATCTCGAGTACATAATCCCAAAACATGACAAATTCCACAAAAATTTTCAAGTACTCTTAAAACACTTACAAATCCAACTTCGTTCGTGAAGACATCAATCTTCCCAATTCATACCAAACTGCAGAACATAAAACACAATTTTTCAACCGAATAAAGCTTTGGAAGTTCCATTGGCCAAGTTGTCCAAACATCTCAAGTCTTGCGACTCAAAATTCTTTCTTCAAAAGTTTCTTCGCCGCGCGAATCAAGGGATTGAGGGTCGAGAGCTCGGCGCAATTTTGAAGGAACGGATGTAGTAGGAGTTCGTCGGCATCGGCCCTGTTGTCGACCTCGACGACTAGGCACCTCTCCAGGAAGCTCTGGAACACCGGGCTCAGCTTGTTCCAACCAGGAATCTTGGGTTTGCCCCTGGCTGCGATGAGGTACAGCGCCCTCAGAGGGGTCTCCCTCATGTAGGGAGGCTCGCCCTCGATGGCCTCTATAGCCATGATACCTAGACTCCAGATATCGACTTTCTTACCGTACTGCTTCCTGGTGACGACCTCAGGCGCCATCCAGTACGGCGAACCAACCATGGTCTGACGTTTCTCGTCTCCGACGATGTTCGCGGAGAAGCCAAAGTCGGTGACCTTGACGGAACCGTCCATGCCAAGAAGAACATTGTCAGACTTGATGTCCCGATGAATGATGCCTTTGGAGTGAAGGAAGCTTATGGCTTTGACCACTTCTCGACATACTGCGGCTATCTGAATGTCCTTCATGACCGTCTCCGTGACGATGTCGGTCAAGGGCGAGGACAGAAGTTCCATCACCACCCAGAGATGCTCTTCCACTAGGTAAGCGTCCAGGAAGTTCACCAGGTTCGGGTGCCGGAACTCGCGCAGGATCTTGATTTCACTGAGGATGAGCTCTTTGCGTGGTTGCTTGGACATGTCGATGTCCTTGATCGCGACCTTCTGGTCCTTCGTCAGGTCAAAGGCTATGAAGACTGTGCCATAGGCCCCGGCGCCGACTTCTCTGCTGCGGAAGTACCGCCTGTGGGGGTCGTCGGTTTGGCAGATTCGACGCAGCTCTTGGTATATCTGGATTTGAAAATGGTTTGAGGGGTTTTTATCAAAAAAATAAATTTTCCTCGTGACGTTATGATTTTTATGATCTTGAAAATCTGGTTCCATAAGTGCAGTTTGTAAAATTTGTTCGAATCCTGGAATTTTCGAGTAATGATATACTGAGAAACCTGTAGCGTTGCGACAACAATAATATCGCTTAAGCAAGAGTAATATACAGGTTATGGCTAGATTTTGACGTGATCGCTCGAGTGGCAATAGCTTATGCTTGTCACTTGAGTTTAAAACAGCTGCCGTAGAGATAAGTATCGTAAAGACAATAGTAGATGGCGTTACAGAAAGAATACTGATGCGTGCGACAGCATTATCAAGTTTGTATCAATTTATTGACGATTTATGCTTGCAGCACGTGTAAGTTTCTTAGTGCAGGGTTCAGTTTTACACTTTTTATTTATTCAATTTTGTACTGAGATTTTTTAATAATGGAATTAGATTTTCATGATTTTCGAGTCACTGGGGTTTAGATTTTTTTTTTATTTCTGATGCTTTTGGTATTTTTATATTTTTTCAGTGTTTATAAAACTTGGAAGATTTCATGATATAATTATGGATTTATATGTATAGATTTCTAGAGTTCAATGCTCAAGAGTTCTAGGTTATAAAATATTTTGTAGAAAACAATATCAATATAGGTGGAACGAACTTGTTGGATTTTTAGAATTTTCATATTTTTTTGGTATTCATAAAATTTTGTAGTATTTTCCGGTATTTTTATGAATTAATCAACATATTTTTAGAATCTGATGTTCTAAGAAAGAGTTTTGGTATTTTGATAGGTTTTTAAGAAAATTATATCCACACACATTTTAAGTACTCCACAAATTTAAAGAATTTCTGTATTTTTGTTACTTTTAAAGTTTTGTAGGATATTTTGATATATTTCTCGTATTTCTATGGATTGCTCCAAAGACTTCTAGAATAAAATGCTATAAAAAATTGTTTGGAAATTTTCAGTATTTAAATAAATATTTCAGAGAACACTATAAGGATTTTCAGTACTTTATAATATTCATCGTATTTTTCTGAATTTCTGTATAAATTTTTCGAATCTAATGCTCTGAACTTTAAAATAGCATAAATTTTTGATAAAATTATATCTACATAGATTTCAAGTATTGTACACATTTCTAGAACTTCAGAATTTTTACTTACTTATGACATTCCATAATATATGTATTGTGTAATTTTTTTATGTTTCTTGTTTTTCTATGAATTACTCTATAGATCTCTAGAATTCGATACTGTAAATTAGAATTTTTAGAGATTTGAGGTATATAAATAGATTCTTCAGAAAACAGTATCTTTAATACAGATTTCCAGTACTTTTAGTATTTTTTCATTATCCAAACAATTCGAAACATATTCTGGTATTTCTTTGAATTTCCGTATAAATTGTTTAGAATTCAATGCTCAAATTTTCGAATTTAATTTTTAAGAAAATTATATCTGCGTAGATTTCCAGTATTAAGCACATTTCTAGAATTTTCAAATTTTGAGGAACGTATGAAATTTTGTGATATATTCTGGTATTTTTATATATTTCTTCTATCTCTATGAAATATTGTATGGATCTGTAGAATTATATAATATAAAATTGAAAATTTTAAAGACTTTTGGTTTTTAAATTAATTTTCCAGAAAACAGAATTTTTAATACAGATTCCCAGTACTTTTAGTACTTTTTCAGTATTCAAACAATTTTATAATATTTTTTTAGATTTCTGTATAAAAAATAATTTTCATATAAATTCAAAGAAATTACAAGTATTGTAATTACATATATTTTGAGCATTACACAGCCATCTGAAACTTTCGTAGTATATTCTGAAATTTTTATAGATTTCTCGTATTTTTATGAATTTCTCTATAAATCTCTAGAATTCGATGCTTTAAAATGTACAGTTTCAAAGATTTAAAGTGATCAAATAGATTTTCCGAAAAACAGTATTTTTAAAACAGGTTTTCAGTGTTCTTAACATTTTTTTATATTATAACTATTTGAATTATTTTCTGTTATTTTTACTGGTTTCTGTCAATGTTCCTCATATCGAAGTTTTGTAAATTACAGAGAAATTTATAGTAACCTGTAGTATCTGTTAGTATGTTAATATTTAGTAATTTTTACTTTATTTCATCATTTCTTAAAAATGTTTTATAAATCATAATCATCATCATGTTTATTGAGGTGTATAATAATACATTTTTCCACAAAATAAATGAGCTATGTTTGAGTATTATATTATTCATATTTATATTGCATTATTATTGCCATTTTTTAAAATTATAAGTATTATATTCATCTATTACTAATCAGAATAACTTTTTTACACAAAATATTTAATAAATTTTCCTACAAAGTTTCGTCGACATTCAAAATCTCCCAATCGAAAAAACATTATATTTGCATTTTCAAATACAAAAATACCTAAAAATGATTAGTAATGCATGAAAAATACTCACATAGGTATCAGATAATCTGTTTTGATGAACTTGTTCTGATTTTCTCCTCAAAATCAAATCTTCCTCGCCGTTTTTTTCTTCGGTGTCTTCACCATTGTCCTGATGCTTCACACTTTCAGTTGGTAGGCTATTTTTTTTATCGTTGCTCTGGTCGATTTGAATCAAATTGAGATCTTTTATAACGTTTTTCAAGGATTGTTCGACTTGATTTATATTTTTTCTAGGGGCCGGTTTTGGTGGGACTTTTGGTGGTATTTTCTTCGGAGGTAATACCGGTGTTTGCACAGGTGAGGTGTCCGGAGGACTTATCGTGGAAGCAGTGGAAGCTGTGGAGCCCGAGTCGGTCGATCTGTAAAATAAAATTTAATTTTTAATTTTTTGTCATGATGTATACAATATATAAATATAATATGAATTATTCTTATAAATGGAAATGTTCAAAGACAATAACTTGATTATTTATTAATATATTTTCATTCTTTTCATACAATAAATCAATTTATCATGAGAATTATAAGATTTGAATAAATTTTTAGTCATATTTACATAGGCATGAATAAAAATATACAAAAATTGAATTATTTCCTTAAATAATGATCAACTACGCTGAATAATGTAATAAATTGTAATCAATTGCAATAAGTTAACGTAGCATGAAAAACAATATTTAATTATTCAAATTAAATTGACAATTATTTCAATGAACAGTTTCTATAAATAAATGTTTATTTCGAATAAATTTATAATTTCATTGAACATACAGTGAACTGAGGTAAAAATAATCATAAACCAGAAAATTAAAGATCACATGTTGTAATGGGTATCAATCAAACTTGTCATAAACAATTAAAAACATGCATAATTGTACAATGGACTAATTTTTTCATTTCCTAAAATAGCAAACAAATTAATTTGAAATGTCACATAAATTTATTGTTGTAAGAATTATATTAGTTTAGAATTTAAGGAGTAATAACAATGTAATACATAAAATAATATATGTATAATAATGGTAAGATTTCACAATGGTTACTTTTTTTAAAAACAGACCTAGAAAATTTGTGAAATATTCGTAAATGGGTTATTTTCACAAAAATGAAAAGTTTGCAAAAGCTTTTTTTTCTCTTCTTTTATTTTTCAAACAAAATTTTGTTTCAGGAAGTTTATATATTTATAATCATATAAATGTTTCAATTTTTCAATATGATATGAATTGTTTAGGTAAGTTTTTGAAGGAAACTACTATTTTAAAATTTCACTGGTAAAAATAATATAGTTAATAATATAATACATGTATAATAATGGTAAATTTGCACAATGCACAGGTTACACTTCTTTTCAAGATAAATCTTAAATATTTTAAAAAATTTAAAAATGGCCAATTGTTTTTAAAGAAACATTTCTTTAAATTGTTTCTAAAAATTAATTGACTGGGAATTTGATGAATGTTATTTCTCCTTACAAAACATTTCATACCCAGTGAAGAAAGAAAATTTGAAATTGTTTCCAAAGATTAATAATTTGCAAGCGTTTTTTTTTCTTCAAGTAAAAGCCAGTTTTAGGTAACTAATATTATTATAATTATACAAATTTCCTTAAGCAGACATTTTTCAATATTTTAAAAATTTTTGAGGTTTTGTTTTGAAAGAGAACACTAATTTGCAATTTTACTAGTAATAAAAATATGATAAATAAGAATATATATGCATAATAATGGTAAGATTGCAGATTGATGACTTTTTTCAAATAATAGACCTAAAAAATTTGTAAAATATTCAAAAATGGTGTATTTTCCACAAAGAATAATTTTCAAGCTTTTTGTTCGGGTAAAAGTCTGTTTTAAGAAGTTCATACAATTATAACTATATAAATTTCCTGCAGCAGACATTTGTTGATATTTTATGACTTTTTTAGGTGTATTTTGGAAAGAAAATATTTCGGAATTCAACTAGCGATAATAATATAATGAATGACATATGCAGTAATAGCGAGATTGCACGATGGTTACTTTTTTTTTAAAAAAAAACTATAAAAATCGTAAAATATTTGAAAATAGTTTATTTTTCTCAAAAATAGAGTTCATAAGAGCTTTTCTTTCTCTTCTTATATTTTTTTATATAGATTTTCATTTTAGTAGGTTCATATAATTATAATTGTATAAATGTTTCAATTTTTTAATATTTTATGAATTGTTTCGGTATGTTTTTGAAGATGAGGTATTTTTTAAAATTTGTTTTAGTATCAATGGATTTCTCAAACTTATCCTGATTTATTCCTAAAATTTCAATAAATATGTATATAAAAAAGGATGTATGATTGTACCTCACCACATCACGTGAAAACAGCTAGATGGATTTTCAAATTTTTTAAAATAATTTTGTTATGATCCCAGGATGGTTTTTAACTAGAGACTCTTAAAAAAGAGTGACTGGCAATGGTGCTACAATATGGCCAACAGTAATTATCAGCCAGTGTCAGCTGTCATTTTCAATTCAAATTCTATAGGTCTTCCACGTTCCCGCGTTTTCTCCCATTGGCGTGGCCATTTTGTAGTCCTGCGTTGACAGCCATGATAGGGACTCTCAATGCCAGTATCTCTTTTTATAGAGTCTTTATTTATAGTTAAAGAAAATTTCAAATTCTCAGTTAAAAGGTTGAGTAACCAGAAAGAGAAGGAATATGACACATACACCCACAATGTCACAAAATCACAAGACACCACCAAATTTCACAAAATCTCACATTGTCACAAAATATCACAAAAAGAAACAATTTCAGAAATATACAAAATATCAGAATATTTGGTACAAAATACGACATTTTATGAAATCACTCAAAATTACAAAATTGTCCTATCAGTTTTGGCTTATGAACCTAAAAGTCTAAACTCGCCAGTCATAAAAAAAAAAAAAAAAAAAAAAAAAAAAAATATATAAAACTCATTGTAAATGATAAAATATCATTCCATCATTTAGTGATTTAATGGCAGAATAAGAGTTTATTTTTGAGCAGAATTTTTTTGGAGATATTTCTTATGATTCTCATAGCTAATAAAGTGCTAGATTTTAATGTATTTTCTTAATTTTGTTTTAATATCAATAGCTTTTTCAACCTTATGCTGATTTGTTGCTAAAATTTTATTTAATTATTTATATAAAAGTTTTTCATAAAAGTAGGTTTGCTATAAATTTAATAATTTAATGTCATTGACTGAAAAATAATACTTTCTGTGTAATAATATAGAATATAAAGTTGCCGAAAATCCAGATGTTTTATGAATATCGGGAAGCATAGGGAACAGCCGCCACAAACTGGCCGTTGACTGTGGGCAAAGCCGAGGGTGACAGCTAGTATATACATAATAATGGTAAGTAGAATAATATATGCATAATAATGGAAAAAAAAAACATTTTCTTTTAGCTCAAAAATTTTCTACAACTCACCTTTGTACTCCTCCTCTCATGTAATAATTTAATAATAGACATCTATATAAAAAATGCAATATAAATAAAAATAAAATCAAAAAACCATACAAAAAATTAATTTAAAATACAATACAATTACAATTACAATACAAAATACAATCAAGCACAATCTAACACAATCCAAGATGGCTGTTTGCCAATCATGAAATGTAAATCAGAGTTCTCACTGTGGAAACCGGGTTCCATGCACACTATGAAAAAGTAGTGTCTGTGAGCTCTCACGGACACTATTTTTTCATAGTGTACAGAACCCGTTTCCAAAGTTAGAACTCTGATGTAAATATATCGCAATATTTACATTGAAAGGCTAGAAAAAATAGTTACCGGCTGTTATTTCGGCTAGTGTGGGATTTTTTAAAAATGAGGATGTAATTTGGCCAAGTTGTAACGTGTTTAGGCCCGGAAAACACTAAAAGTGAGTGAAATATCGATGACGAATTTCGAAAAATTCACATTTTTCAAATGCCGATTTCTCACCAACTGCTTCTCAAAAGTACGAAGTGTAAGTTTTTGAAAGCATCTAGAAGTATTCTGACGCATTTTGATACATAAAGCATGCATATATCATTGCTTGAAAAGTGGCGCCAAACCTATCCTAGTAAACATTCATGATTATTCGTGATCATTGATGTCATATGATGTACCAATGCTTCCTCATATGAATGTCATGTCATGATGACATACATATGTGGAAGCACTGGTATGTCATATGACATCAATGATCATGAACAATCACAAACGTTTACTGGGCTCACGCTAGCCATTCAAAACATTTTGAACATGACATTAAAATATAAACAAAAAAATACATAAACAAAATATCACCTATAATCCTTGTAAATATTGTCAATCTCCCTAGATTCCTGGTCTATCAAATTCTCAGTAATCATAGGTTTAAAGGGCTCGTCATCCTGCTTTTTCTTCATGGTGTAATTGTAAAATTTGAGCGCATCGAGGACAGCTTGTGGGTACTCCTCCTGCTCGTGTTTGGTGATTTGGGCGTCGAGGAGTCGCAGCCACGATTCCGGGAGGCCCTCAATCTGTCCCGTTTTTTCATTTTTGTGCACGTGAAATTGATGGGTCACGTTCGTGGGGAAGCCGATTTCGCCGACCGTGTCGTTGCATATTCGCGAACCGTTGCCCCTGCGGTGGCTTCGTTTTTTCGAGAACAATTTCCCGAGGCCGAGGTTCATTTTTCGCGAGGAGCGAGGGTCGTCCCCAGCGACGTTGCCTTTTGACATTGAGTGTACTGTTGCGCGAATTAACAAGTGCGTCGAAATGACGAAAACTCAAAAAACTAGGTCGGAAAATAGAGGGAAAATACACCGAAGGTGCCGCGTCGGCGGGACCTCAAAATGACAGTGATTGACAATGTTGACAATTGGCAATGTGGACCATGGCATTGTGAATATTGACAATTTTGACGCTAGGGAATCTAGGGATGTTATGATTTTCTATCGATTTTTTTAAAAATCGATTTTTTATATAATAAACACGGATACAGTTCGAATACAATTGGAATAATAATAATTCTATGTTGCCGAATATTCATCAATGTTGAAAGTTGCCGAATTTTTTTGTAGATAATCGAGTACATCGAGATTTGAATTTTTGGAACGGGTCTTTTCATATGTTTTTATTTATCACTTTAATATATTGCTCATTGAAAAATTTTGACTCTAACCAAAAATTTAAATCAAAAATGCATCAACTGTCTAGAATTTGGAGCAATTTCCGCATAGGGATACATATCGTAAAATCCGTAAAAATCATCATATTTTTGTGTTTAAACGTTTCCGCTAGTGTCAACCATTTTTGATCGAGTTTCGAGTTCGCGACGCGACAGTTCCTTGATAGTTTTCACAAAAATCCGGATTTTGTGAAATTTACCTGTAAATTGCAATACGCAACGTAAAATCACGTTTTTACAAGTGGCACCAGGTATGGAAATGATTAAAACTAAGCAAGGAACCCGATAAATGGATATACGTAAGGTAAATAAGGTTGTTTACATCCGTAAAAATTCATCATATTTAGAAACTTTGGTGCTGAATTTCAGAAAAACCACGAATTGACGATTAATTTGGCTTAGATCCATCGATTCGTAATTTTCTTCCGCAAAAAATAACGTATTACACATGAAAATATGGTGATTTTTACGGATTTTAGGGTATGCGATAATATAACCTAGAATTTTTCATAATTATCGTATGATGTTTATGAAAAATTCATTCAAAGAATAATCTACGGCAATAAGTAACTTGACGGTTACATTTTAAATCTATCGGTTTTCCCTTCTAAAGTGGTCGATATCGATGTTTCAAATACGATGTTAAAATCGAATGAAAATCGATTCTTTGTGAACATGCACTATTGCCCAGGGGGGTGACAGATCCCATCCTAAAGCATTGGGAGAGCTGGCGACTTAACTGTACTCCGCCAACAGAGGCGCTACTCTCGATACGTGCCACCCCTCTGCCGTTCCGCTCCCCTTGCAAACAAACGCGATGTAAACAAATCAAACGCGTCAAATTGCCAAGTCCAATCCGTCCGGTGTATGTTAATTGTTAATAATTCATTTCGTTTAAACCACCCGATAATTTCGAATATTATCGCATGTCGCAATCAAAATTTATGCGTATATGGAACCGATGCGCAGTGCCGGGATGTGAATATGAAAAAAACAACCGCGGAAATGTCAATTTTTTTCAAGTGCCGCAAAATGAAGATTTGCGGGAAAAATGGCAAAAAGCAATCGGCCCGTCGGTATTATTGCAGAAACGACACGTTTTATGCCAAAATCATTTTCTCGATGAGAAAATTTTGCGCGCGAAAGAGTTTTTCGACCGAAGCGGGAATCTTGTTCAAAGTGTAAGTAAACAATCTTGTAATTGTGCGATATGACATAGATTACAAGAAAAAGTTATTATTTTCCATATGTATAATAATTACAATTTGATTCCTCTCTCTTCTAAACTTAGCATTCCTATACCAAACTGAATCTTTTCATATTTAAAAATAAAAATCCTATCAGAAAATATCAGTTTTTACCAGTATTATATGTTACAAAAATTATTCAAAAATAGTTCTACAACAACTGTTTCAAAATACTTCCCAAAAAAAGGGAATATAATCATATGGTAATAATAAATATGTAAAAAATAAAATATTGAAAGTTATTTACAAAAAAAGAAAAAAGAACACAAACAATATTTTATTGAAAATTAAAAATGAAATTGTAAGTAAACATGTACAGTTATGAGTTACAAATTAAAAAAGGCATAACTGTTCAAATTTTCAAACAAGTGCAAACAGTTCTTTCAATTATAGTTCAGTAATAAAATAATCATATAGAGATTATTGTGACCTCTTTTTTCTAAACTTACAATTACTATGCCAAACTGAATTTTTTCATATCTAAAAATGAAAAATATCCTGTCAGAAAATGTCAGTTATCATCCATATTATATGTTAAAAAAATTAGTCTAAAATAGTTGTGCAACAATTTTTTAAAATATTTGCCAAAAAAAAAAAATTTATGTATATGGTTATAATAAATATGTAAGAAATAAAATAATAATCTTAGAGTTTGTGAGTGCTTTTTTCCTGGCTTTTCTTAAAACTTTCGGAGTTCCAATATTTGAATTCAGTTAACACAATTGATAATAAAATAAAAACTAATAACACTTGATTTTAGAAATCTCATATACATTTTGGAAATAGCTGAAAATTGTGGTGCATTTCGACTTATATTTGAAATGAATATTTAAAATTTTCAAGTTTCTAAAACATGAAAGCAGAGAAGTTTAATTTGGCAATATGCGATTCAAAAAGCCGACAAACTGAGTTAACAAAAATTGATTTATTGAAATTTTGGTTATATGGAAAACAAAAAGTTACAATTCAGCTTCCTATTAAGGGGTTATATACGTTGCGGTGCGGAAAAATGAAGGAAATTTTGGATTTTTTTAGAGTTATATAGGCATCATTTTATTGGATAAATGTTATAGGTTTCTTAAAGTACATAATGTTGTGTACAAAAAATGCTATTGTGCATTATGAAATGTCAACAACTGTCGGAGTTATAGCCCCTACCACGAAGCGCGATTTTTTTGAAGAGCTTTGCGGTGAGCATGATTCCGGTGTAGCAGCTCAACTGAAATCATAAAAACAAAAACAAAATTTTAGTTTACGGTTGTACGGAGTTCGTGAACGAAGATTAAAAAAAAAAAAAAATTTTCTCGTGGATACAAGGACAGTTTTTCGAAAAAGTCATTTTTTTCATCAAATGATTTTTGTAAAAAAAATTCTTTTAATAAAAATCTTATTTTTTTTTAAAAAAGGCTTCGTTCACGGACTGCCTCTACTTATCACGAATATTTTATGAAAAAGATAATGAAAATCGGTCGAATAGTTTGTTCGTAATCGTGCTCACGGCAACCGCACTTTTGTGAAAACATGATTTTGAGATAATTACGTTTAAAGTTTCAAGTGTACTTTTTGTAAGCTCAACGGTGAAATAGGCAAACTTACAAATCATCATCGATTCCGGGGCCATACAGTGTGTGTTCTAAATTTGAAGCAGCCTCCAAAAAGTCTAGTTGATGTTGCCTACGAGCCATTCGGGCCTCCCTGGTTGCGTCTTGCGCCCGCTGCTCAGCCAAGGAAACGCGTTTCTCGTCTTCCTGCGTGACGAACTCATGGGAGTAATTTCCACACGGCACCCCTAATCCTTCAAAAATCTTCAAAATCGATGTTTGGCCATCATTAAAAATGCAGGCTGCTAGATATGCTGCGATTCCTACTGACACAGCACCTCCTGGAAGATGTTTCGGGGACAGTTTCCAGATGAGTTGGTTGTAACTTTCGTTATTGTTTTGCGTGAAACCGCCGAGACATCTTTCGAGTAATTCATCCTTTGACAAATCATTGTATATTGGCGCAATGGCTTTCAAAACATCTGCGGGTAGAGATTTGTAAGAGTGGACAAATCCAGGAATCTTCATTTTCTTTTCCGCGGTCTTGTTGGGTAGCGCAGCAAGAGCTCTTTGCCACTCGCACCATGATTCATTTCCAGGGGGGCATTTTTCGTGCTGGGGATTGTCGTCGTTCGAGCTGTAATGATAAAACGTAGCCCAAATGTCGTTTTTCATTTTCTCAACAGAATCTGAATTGCGACGTATGGCTAATCCGTAGTAAACTGTTAACTTGTCAATCATTTTGCCCGTCAATTTTCCTTTGCCGCCCAGTCCTTTTGTGTTTTTTTTAACGTTCCGTAATCTTGTCCCCATCCTTTTCTGTACATGCCCAATGCATTCCTTTTTTTGCACGGTCAAGTCTTCATACGGCACTGCTTTGCATATGGAGGAATATGTTTTTGAATCGCCATCTCCTACGTAATTCGCGTACTTCACCCCATGCAATGTTTCGGAACGTCCAAACATCTCAATTATAGCATCTACCTCCATTTTTCCAGCTGATCCCGAATGATTTGAAGTGCAAACTGGTTCATGAGTATCCATCCATTCTTCATACTCGGTAGAATCCTTCTGCGACTCCCATGTTCGACACAATTTACACAAAGCACTTTTCACGACAATGTCTAAAATTTTTCCCGTATGATACCCAATCAAAGAAGCGACCCCGTAGAGAGAAGTAAACCCGCGTTTCTTCCATGTACCATCGCCAGAAACAGTCAAATGGTTACCAATCGGCCCATTGTTTTCTTTCAATTCTTCCCGCACAGAAATACTCGCGAATTGAGAGAACACGTATTTCACTGTAGTAAAAATGTTTTTCAAGATAGTATCGTAGGATGTTTGCCTCAAGAACGGCGGCATGTCCATAAATCCGCAAAATTTGGCGCAGCCCGCTGCTCCCACACCAAGTAATTTCATCGTAAGAACAAAACGTCGATTAATTTCGTATGCGCGGTCAATGATAGCGCTCGCGTTGATTTTTCGCTGCTCACATTTCTCGCAGTTTACAGCAACTTTGAACCCAAGTCCTCGCGTTTCAATAGGAGCGAATTGCACTTCACCATCACATGTCTTGCATTTCACATATCCAGATAAAGCCGTGAACACTTGCAAAAAATTTATGATTCGATATTGAATTGACAAATCAACTGGCACATGAATATCGTCTTTGAATTTCAGTTTTTTTCGCGACGCACTGAAACTACTTTCATCAACTTCAACCGTTTTCGGATTAAAATACTGTTTCCTTTTTTTGGGTCGCGATTTTTGCACTTTTTTCTTACTTCTGATTTCGCGCGTGACTTTATCTCGAGTATTCATTTCGATTTCCACAAAAAAAGCAAGTACACGCGAAGCAGAAAAAAAGTTTTTTCGATTCTTATGCTTCGGGAGGTTGTATTCAACTGACCAAAATAACTTGAAGAAATTTGAAAGTTAGAAGAAAGTGGGGAAACGGTGAAGGAAACCTTGTACGTGATGTATTAGGCTTTTCAGAACTGTAAAATTATGATTTTGGAGACCAGCGTAACGACCGCCTGGCCAGCGCCGTGCGCTTGACTTTTTTCCTGTGACGACGCGCTCTAAAGGACGCTATTGCTTCGGTTCGAATGCACGGATCTTTTTTAAAATTTACAAATACATTTTTAAGGACATTTAGTTTCAGTTTCCAAAATAAAAATATTTTTGATTTTTTGATCGATCGCAACGTATATAACCCCTTAATGTTAAATATTTGTTATATGCTTCTTTATTCGCAAGGTTGACAATTTTTTAGATTTGTTTTTGGACGAATTTTTCTCAGACAAATCTAATTATAAAAAAAAGTTTGGCTGAGAATATCAAATAGTATAAGTACATAAGGAATTGTCTAACCCAGTTATTATCCATATTATATGTTAAAAAAATTAGTCTAAAATAGTTCTGCAACAATTTTTTCGAAATATTTGCCAAAAAAAAAAATTATGTATATGGTTACAATAAATATGTAAGAAATAAAATATTTAAAATTAGTTACGAAAACAAGTAACAAATAAGACTTATAATTTACAGCAATGCTGGAAAAAAAAGGAAAATACAAAAGTGACTTTCAATTTTGGCTTCTCTGCAGGTTCCATACAAACATGTTCGCTTGAAATATGGGACTACGCCATCAAAAAATCTCCAAGTTCCAATACTCGAGGAAATTGTGACTGACCCTGCCAGTATAGACAGCGTGATCTTCGAGTCAACACCGGATCAACGTCTAGCCGAACATCATCAACCATACAACGACAATGAATATGACATCTCTGCACCGCCTGAACCCGACTTGCCAACATTATCCTTCGCGCAATTGCAAGAAACGAAAATTCATCTGCCAATTGGATGGTTTCAGAGGCCACAGATGTTGAACGGTAAAGAATGTATGACGTACTTCAATGCAATTCTCAACAAAACCGCCAGTGGAGGCATCATACAATACTCGGAAAAAATGGTTGTTGTGTATGAAAATCTTGACTTTGAACTGTACGTGGCCGGGTCATTAGTGAAATCGCAATTACTTCCTTCTCCAGAGACGCGTTTAATGAATATAGACAATTTCACTACTTTTTTGTCGGGTATTCATTCAACACAAATTTGCTGTGGTTGCAAACCGCAGATCACTAATACAAAAATTCACAAGCCATCGTCATCATCATACATAGATCTAGCCGGCGCTCACAGTCACAGTGATTGTACACTTTTCACACAGTCTCCTGGTTTGTGTGCTCCGTGTCAAAAAATAAAACGAACACTTCTTCGTAAACGACACCAACCGAGATCAGTTTGACCTGTATCATCTAAAAGAATTCGCATTAATGTTGCGGATGAAAAAAAAACTCAATTTCATGAGATGAAAAGGCGACTCTATGAAACAACTCGTAAATTGAAAAGGAGTGTTCAAAAAATTGAAACTCTTGAGAACGAGTTGGCGCAGAATGCGGAAGAAATCCAGAAAATATCAGATAAAAAGTTGTCCAGCATTTTAGAAAACGAAAATATTCCTGAAGAACATCATCTGAGCATATCCGAAATTGTTGGCGCTGCCAAAAAAAAAGGACCAAGCGGTTTGCGTTACAGTGAAGATTGGATTTTACGATGCCTCCTGCTGCATATAAAGTCACCCTCATGCTATAATGTTCTGCGGGATATGAACCTGATTCCTCTACCATGTTCTCGAACAATACGACGGTAATTTTTTGTTTCATAATTGTTTTTATTTACACAAATATTGCGTGTCCACACGTATGTTTAATAAAATGTAAATGTTTTTGTTTACAGATACCTAGCGCACTACGATTTTAAGTGTGGGTTCGACGAGGCATTTTTCAAACAACTAGAAGCTGCTTTCCAAAATCTACCACCCAAAAATCGTCACGGATTCATCATGCTTGATGAAATTGGTATGAGACAGCGACTTCATTTAGACAGATCGACTGCTTCGTTTTGTGGACTACAGGACTACGGTGATGCTGTGGAAGAAATAAATTACGACGAACAAGCCGATTACGGTCTGGTTACGATTTTCGCTCCATTGGCCGACTCCAATGGCGAAGACTACTCTCAACCTATCGGACTCTTCGCATCGAAAGGCCCCACTAATGGGCTAACACTTGCGAAAATAATTTTGAAGGCCATCGCATTTGTCGAAAAAGCAGGCGGTATGGTGCACGGCATTGTAAGCAATGGCGCTGGTGCTAATAGGAAATGCTGGTCCCATTTCGGAGTATCAAGCTCAAGAACAAGTTTGAAAACAAATTTTCAGCACCCACTAGACGAGACCCGATCAATTTTTGTATTTTCTGAGACGCCACATTTTTTCAAATGCATTAGAAATCGGCTGTACAACAAAGGAACCCTACAAATGAACCGCGGTGAGTCGTCGAAGATTAACTGGAACCACTACAAAAGACTGTTTGATGTGGATTCAGCAGGAGAGTTCCAATTCCTGGAACTGGAGTGACCTTGGGAGGACCTTCAAAACGCTTGTGCACAAAATTGACAGCGCAACACTTACAACTAACGAGCATGACGAAAATGAAAGTTTGACTCTGTATGCAGGTAACAACAAGTAAAGCTTAAAAAATTTTGAGAGTAGAGGGTTTAGGGCACACAGTCTCGACGCTTTGAAAGAAAAATTCGAAAATTGTATGCTTAAAATTGGAGAAAGGAAGTCTACGTACTACAATTTGAATTTGCAAAAATTTCTAAAATGACCCTTAAATTTCAAATATTGTACGACTATGCTAAAAACATTTCTTAAGAATATTTGTAGAACATTTCAACGTCCAAGTAATGTTCTATAATGCAAGCATGTAAATTAAAATAAAAATATTACTTTATTTACGGTAACTTAATGACAATAATTACCAAAGATTTCGCCATCTGCAGGTTTTCAGTGACCATGTCTACAAAGGATTCCTTGCGTACGCCAAGTGGGTGCCAGAGTTTTCAGAGTACCATGCAACCGCGAATTTCACGAAGTGGATGAACGATTTATTCGACGCTTTAAACGAGCGAAACGATCAAAATGCTTTGAAAGTTGGAAATGAAACATACAAGGTAAAAGAGATGTTAATAGTGTTATTAGTGTTATATGTATACTTGAAATTTTTAACGCACTGCAAATTTTTTTTTATTTACAATACTGACTAATTTATTTACTCTTACAGTATCTCCAAGCCTCTCTGAAAAAGCTTGATGACTGGGCGGAACAACAAGATTCTGGCTCAATTAGCGAGGATGCATTTTTGACACATCAAACTGCGGATGGTTTGCGAGTGTCAATAAAATCTATGCTCGACCTTGTTCATTATATGAGCAAAAAATACGACTTCACCTGCATTCATCCTGGGAAAATCAATCAAGACATTTTGGAGGTTGAATTTTACGCTTAGTTTTTCATAGCACTCGCACCCTTGTGCCTAAACTGAAATAAAATTTGTCCAATATTTTTCAGTTAACGATTTCTATGATTAACGAAATTATGTACTATGTGATATTTATATTCAGTTTTCTTATGTTCTGACAGCGTTTTTTTGGAATACTGCGTTTGGCATGTGGTGCCAATGATCACCTTGATTTCCCAGACGTCGAGCGTATTTATAAACTTTTGTTACTGGGAACCCATTTACGAGCACCCGTCAAAGGAAATGTAAAACCTATCCAATCCTCACCATTCCTCGTTCATCTGAGACAAAAAAAAGCATCGAAAGAACTTTTTTTCAATAAGTCTACGACGAGTTTGGTAGATAAGTTGAAAGCTGAAATTAATCAGCGCTTTATAGTGAAATCGTGGAACCAGGGGGAAAATTTGGCGTTTGATTCAAGAATGGGAGATCACGACTACATAGGCCACCATCCAACGGAAAAAATTTTGTCCGACAGAACCGTCAAAGTGTGGAGCATTATTCAAAGTTCCACCAAAAATGTATCGTGCCAACTTTGCTCCACGATTTCAGTAATGACGGAACCAAGCGACGATGTCGTTCGAATGTTAAATGACATTGATTTTTTGTTTTGCGGATTTGTGAGATTTCCCGATTGTTTTCAGAAAATCACTGCATTTTTAATAGAAAACAATCTCCTCTCGTTTCCATGCATAAATCATGGAGCGAAGGTGCTTGCATCTTTTTTACATTCTTATATTTTGACGCTCATGCAAGATGTAACAGTGGAAATTAATCGGATCTCATGCGAAAACAAAAAATTGAATCGCGACAAAAAAAAGTTGGCACGATTGTGCAAAAAATAATTTTGTTATGGTGTTCTTTAGAATTGTAACGCTCATAACTTGTGAAAATAAAGAACAAAATTTATATCTTAAATAAATATGCTAATAAAAGTTTTAAGTAATTTATGGTGACTTTTTTTACTGAACTTTGATATTATCCTAATCACGCAATTTCCTGTTAATATATTTGTCAATATCTCGAAAAAAAATTCCGCTTGAAACATCGACAATGTTTCAATGAACTTTCCGATTCAAAATGTTCAAAATTTACGCGCTATTCCTGCACGTATGTATGCCAGCGCCACCATACCAATTTAAGTAGCCAGTGGAACTAAGCGAGTGTCAACCCCCTGCTATTGCCCTGAACTGTTTTGGATTGTTTTGGATCATTCTGGACAATTCTGGACAATTTTGGATGTGTCACTGTTCGTTGGCACGTCGTGCAAGTTGGCTATTCGTAATTCGTATTTGACAGTATTTGTGTTGTTGTTACAAATTTTTACATATTTACCAATAACACTGTTGATAATACTTTTTAACGCACTTGCCCTTAATCGAAAAACATGGAAAACGAAGATAATAGAGACAAGGGTACTCGAACGAAATAACTTTACGACTTACCCAATGAAATCCTGTCAATCATATTTGACCATTTGGACCTGCCTGGAAAATTTAGCGTGGAGAAAGGTTAGATTAACCACTTTTAATTGTATTTATATTTTTACACTTTTGACATTTAACTTTATCTTTTTTTAACACAACTGTTTCTCAATAAACTATTGCAAGGTATTTATGTATTTTAGGCCATTCTTCCAAAAATAACCTAATCTCAAAAAAATTTGTTTGGGTTATTCGAATTTTAAGTTTCGAAAGAGCTGCAACTAACCTGAATAAATTAAAATAATCATTTTATCAAGTGACCACCTTGACCTTATTTCTCGGATTGTTTTTGGGCCAGGGGCAGCTCTTCAGAAACTTATAATTTGAATTACCTGAACAAATTTTTTTGAGATTAGGTTATTTTTGGAAGAATGACCTCAGCTGCATAAATAACTCTATGAATAAGTATGAAATTGAGTATGATATTTTAGTAATAGAAAAAAAAAACGAATGAAAATTATTCATAATTAGACATTACGAATGATCATAGTTGAAAATACGAAAGAATTGTCAGGTGCCACTGAATATAACTCCACCTCACAATATTGATTTTGGTAAAAAGTATTTAGTATATATTTTATGTTCATTATTTTATTTATTTAATAAATAATTTTTTCAATAAGAATATTACTGCTTGGATTGATACAATAATCCACATTAAATCTTAGTCACAGCTTTAGATTTTAGCGATACATCATTTTTAAAGCGTGTAATATTGGATAAGTGATAGAAAATTGTTTATAAAAATGTCCTAGTTTTAAAGCGGGTGACATTAGTCAAATGAAGGTTTCTTCATAGAATAGTTATCGACATGTATATGGGTCATTCTGCTTATTTTTTACACTAAGATTTCCTTCGTATTTCTTTTTTTTTTTTTTTATTTTACATCCAAAAACAAGAGATGCGTGATATTAATTTTTTTTTTCTTTTGAAGCTTTTTGTAAGAAATATGATTTTTTGAAAATCTGAAGCTCTCTAAATCCTTCAATTTTTTGGTGCGCCTTGCTTGAAACCTATCAGTTGCAAAAAAATTCGACAAGTGATAAAAATTAGAATTTTTTCTTTAGTTTCAGATACTAACAAGTTTTCTATGATGCAAAAAATTATTACCCATTTCGCAATTATACTACAAAAAGTGAAATTTTCAAACAAAAGATAGTTTCATTTTTTTTCATTAAGTAATTTGCAAAAGATTTAAGAATTTAGTAATTTCCTATTCGATGGTATCTATAGCAGTTTGCGAAAAATGAATTTATTTGGTAGCGTGTTCCGAGCCGTCACACTTGCAGAACGAGACTGCAGTTCATTTTATAATATTCATTAATTTTGTCATTTTAGCATATTTTATCTCGACCGTTAGTGTAAGCAAACCATACAATATTTACGACTGATTCATTGTTACCATGAAAAAAACATAATCGATTTTCCTAATCCATCTTTCTGACACGTGAACTCCAATCTTGTTCTGCAAGCGCGACGGCGCGCGACGACTCCGAACGCTGTAACGAATAATTTCATTGTTCACAAACTATTATAGATATCATTGAATGAAAAGTTGCTGAATCCTCGTAATCCTTTGCAAAACACTTGGTAAAAACAGAAGAAAATCAAAACTACCTTTTGTTTAAAAATTTCACTTTGTGTAACGTATTATTGCAAAATTGGTAATTTTTTTTGCATCATAGTAAAATAACTTACCATTATCAATTCCTAAGGAACAAATCCTAAGTTTCATTACTCTCAGAATTTTTTTTGCGATCGATGCTTGAAACCTCAAGCAAGGCACACCTAAAAATTAAAGGATTTAGAGGGCTTCAGATTTTCATAAAATCACGTTTCAAACAAAGTTTCCAAAAAAGCAATATCATGTGTCTCGTGTTTTAAGATGTAGAATCGAAAAAAATTAATGCCCAGGAAGTTTGAAATTTGAGTGTAAAACACAGGTAGAACGACCCATATAATATACTGTAAAGTAAAATTAAATACGAAATAGTAAGATATATAACAGAAGAAAACAAATTTACCATAATTGTACATTTTTTTATGTGGTTATCAACTAAATGCATGACGATTTTATCTTACTCAATTCATGACTATTTTATCTTACTCAATTAAGAAGTCTTATTTATGATACGAGATAAACATATTTCACTGTTGATTAAATCCTATTCTTGGTGGATATTTGTTACTATTACTTTTTTTTTGCGGTTAATTTGAGGAAAACTTTTTTTCAGCTTGCACTGGTCATAAGAATGTTCAGAGCTGCCTGTGGAGAATATTAAAACTTGAAGCAAAAATAACACATTTTACTAATCTGAGCAGTTGATTGTTGTTCACCGATCTTCTATATATCCTCCTGTCGTATTATCGCCGAATCATATCATATCAAACGTACCAATAACCGCTTTTACATTGTCGGATTAAAAAATGTCAACTTTTCAATAAATAAAAAAGTGATATTAAGAGTAAATAGTGTTTTACTCGTGCAAGGCACGACATATATGGTAGCAGCGTTGGAATTCGTCCTTTGAAAGCCCGGGACCAAGGTAACAGCTGGTATCAGTGGCGCACGAAAAATATACCCACGAAGCGGAATACGCAGCACTAAATGCTAAGAAGCAAACGAAAAGCGACCACGCAGCGCAGTAACTCCGGTGATTAAGCAAATTCTGAGCCAACTCGTTGTTTGAGGCCAGCGCAACACCGGAAAACAAGAAAGAAAGGAGGTGAGTCATTTGACTATCTTCTATTGCGTAGATTGATCATAGTATCGAATAAAACAAAACCAACATGTCATAAAGCGATGATAATCGCAGTGACAGGTATGTTTCGAAGGAAAAATTCAAAGCTCTGCAGGGGTTGGTCGACATTCTTACCGATCAGATGTCCCAAACTTTATCAATAATAAATCCAGAGCAGAAACCAAAAAAAAAGAACCTTTTGGAAAAAGTCACCAGTAAACTAGGACTATCATTGTATTCAGATAACAAAATTTTTCCAAAAAAATATTCTAAAAAGAGAAATTGAAATTTCTGAAAACGAATCGGACGAAGAATCTGTCGCAAGCTACCCACAAACAACGGTTTCAATTCGTACAACGTTGGACACGATAAAATCTTTTGACGGAAAAAAATTCACTATTGAAAGCTTTGTCGCAATGGTCCAAAGTGTTTTACCTTTAATAAAGCCTCAGGAGAAACAACTTTTCAAAAATGCATTAATTGCAAAAAAAATTACGGGTGAAGCTTCCGCAATGATAGAACCCATGATGGATGCCGATATTGAGCAGCTATTAGATCATCTTCGTATGACTTTCACTCAAGAAGGCTCATTAGAGACGCACACAACACGTCGAAGCCTCATTATACAAAAGGAAAAAGAAAGCATTTCAGAACTAGGTATTCGTTTTGCCAATCTGAACATGCAAATTGTCCGCACTATTAACTTTTAAAACAAAAGTTCAGAGAAGAAAAAACTTCTGCAGGAAATCGAATTAGAAAACACTGCTAACGCTTTCGTTGCAGCAATCAGAAACAGAGAAATTCGCCAAGAAGTCAGGTTAGCCCGACCGAAATCTCTGAAAGAAGCGATCGAATTGGCAAACGCTAGTGCATCTTAACTTGCATTAATTGATAGGCGACAAATACGGCGCTCAAACTCACCATTAGAAAGAGAGAGAAAACTAAATGAAAGAAATTCAAAAAATTTTGAAAAGAACACAAACACGTCTTCCAAAGGAAATAGAAAAGTCGAATGTAGGCGTTGCAAGCGCCCTGGACACTGGGAAGAAGACTGTAGAGTTAAATTGAACGAAAATTTTCGAACAACAGCCTCAACCAATTAGAAAGACCCACCGAAAGCGAGACGATTGGAATAACCAGAAGTACAAGAACATTCAACATCAGAAGAAGAGAATTGGACGGCATACCCGGACAACATGGAACAAACCGAAAATTTAGAAGCCCACAATTACTAGTTAAAATACAGTTTGACGAAATGAAAACCCCAGGCACATTTTTACTCGATTCTGGCGCTGAGTGCTCTCTAATCAAAAATTTGGTACTCAAAAACACGTATTTCACAAAACCAAACTCGTCACCTGTAATCCAAGGGATTTCTGAACAACCGGAAATGACTGAAAGAAAAGCTCGTTTGACATGGAATAAGCAACATCAGGTGTTACATGTCGTACTTGAAAATTTTCCATTTCAACAAGATGGAATCTTGGGAATGAATTTCATGGATAAAAATGGAGTTATTATAAATCTCCTTAAAAGGCAGATTTACATCGGATCAAAAGTTTTTAAAATATTGCACAATTCAGAGCCGCAAACTCTTATCGCTCGACCCGATGATAAAAAACGTGCCATTAAGCCGAACGTAATTTCAGCAAAATCATCGAAAGTCGTTAAGATTGAAGTTAAGCAACCGGACGGAGAATCAATTGTTCGCCTTAATCAACACGTCTATGCTATAGTCCGAGTGGAAAATAATGGAGCATTAATTTACTTCAATAATGACAGTGATAATGACAAAAATACTGCTGAAATAAATTTCAACATTGTTGAAACGATTGATATTAAGTTTCGATAAAAGTAACAAAAAAAAACTTGTCAGACTTGTTTTACTTCAAGAAAACACCCGACTGAACCATCTATCAAAATATGAAAATGAATCAATTTAGAACATAGTAAAGGAATACCACTACATTTTTACACTTCCGGGTGATTTTCTACCTGAAAAAAACTTAGTACAACATGAAATTAATACCACAGATAATACACCTATTCATGTGAAACAATACAAATACTCTCCAGCTTATAACGAAGAGATCACTAAACAGATGAACGAAATGCTTCAAAAGGGAATAATATCACACAGTATGAGCCCTTACAACTCCTCATTACGGATAGTTCCAAAAAAGACAGATGCCAGCGGAAAGAAAAAATGGAGAATTGTGATTGATTTCAGAAAACTAAATGAAAAAACCATCCACGATGCGTACCCATTGCCCAACATCGATGAAATTCTTGAAAAATTGGGAAATTCACAATATTTTTGAGATTTTTATTTAGCATTGGGATTTCAACAGATCCCGATGAAACTAGAAGACTCAGTGAAAACTGCTTTCTCAACAACAAGTGGTCATTATAAATTTAACCGTATGCCATTTAAATTACGTAAAGCCCCAGCAGTGTTTAAAAGAATGATGAACAACGCACTAACAGGCTTAATAGGAACTGTTTGTTTCTGTTACTTGGACGATGTCATCATTTTCGGAAAAAGCCTTAAAGAATATAACGAAAAACTGAAAACACTTTTTGAGAGGCTTAGAACATGTTGATTAAAATTGCAACCGGACAAATGCGAGTACCTGCGCCCAGAACTAGCATATTTGGGACATGTGATTTCTGAAAATGGGGTTGCGCCCAATCCTGAAAAAATTGATGCAGTTCGAAACTGTACCGTCCCAAAAAATGCAAAGAACATTAAACAATTTCTTGGGCTTGCAGGCTATTATAGGAAGTTCATCAAAAAATTTTCAAAAACAGCACTCCCACTCACGACACTGTTGAAAGACTCAACTCCCTGACAATGGATATCTGTTGAAGAAAGTGCATTTAACGAACTCAAACAGAATTGAACATCATCCTCCGTATTATTTTTTCCTGATTTCACAAACAATTCATCTTAACAACAGATGCACGTAATTATGCAATAGGAAGTATTTTATCCCAAGGTGAAATCAATAACAGTCGACCAATCGCATACTATTCACGAACAATGAACAACGCGGAAAAAAACTATTCAAACACAGAGAAGGAATTGCTTGCGATTGTTGTTTCCGTAAAGCACTTTCGTCATTATTTGTTTGGGAGCAAATTTAAAATCATTGCAGATCATAAGCCCCTAGTGTGGCTGATGAATGTTAAGGAGCCAAACTCACGTTTGATTCGATGGCGCCTGAAGCTTGAAGAATTCGAGTATGAGATAATTTACAAAAAAGGATAGAATAACGAGAACGCAGATGCACTATCAAGAATACCATATAGTGAAACATTAAAGATAAGCCCAGAAAGCCAAATAGAACAAACTCCGACCTCACTCCATGAAGACGATCCACGAGTATTCAAAGGTAATGACGCAATATCTGATGCAAGTTTGTTTCCAGAAAATCAACACCCCGAAATGCAGGAGAAATTTTCAATTGAACAGATTGGACGAAAAGTAGAAGACCATTTTCCACTGATTCAACAGCCCGAGTTTATAGAAACTTCATATAAGGAAATCTCTACTGAAATTCTGAATGGAAAGGACGAAGGAGTTACGAAACAAATGAATCTTGAAACGAAACCAAAACACCTAAAAGGTATTTGCGAAGAAAGAAGGTACGTAAGAGAAATCGAGATCAACGATAAATCCAATGACAGAAAAAGGTCCAAAACTTATGAAGAGTTTTTAGCATCCAGTAAAATTTGGCCACCTAATGTAAATCATACCACGAAAATACAAACCAAAATTTCACGCAAGTGCTACCCCACTATATCAGGATCTACTGAAAAACGAGCCAATGATTTATACTTCAGTACTAACCAAGATAACGAACAGTGGTACACCTTCCTTGTTAAAATTATAGGAAAATCAAAATTACAGGATTTAACTCTCAACTTTCTCCATCATCATTAGGAAAAGCATCGAATGGCAATGTTTGAAATTCTGAATATGGCTTCTTATATCTAGAAATTCGTCGCTGATGAAGAAAAGAAATTGTTCCTCAAGTATTCCAACTACGATTTACCGCGCACAGAGGAAGAGCGAAATAGAATCGTAAAGGAAGCCCATACTACTGGCGAAAATCATTCAAGTATGAAGAAAACAATAGAAAAAGTCAAACAAGTAATCAACTTTCCGGGACTAGAAGAACAAGTCGAAGATGTTGTTCACAAGTGCAGAACATGCCAGACCATGAAAACAGGGATTGTCAGTCATGCTCCAGCAATTATCCCAGACATGCCAAAACTTCCAAGGTATAAAATGTTTCTTGATTTGATTGGACCTTTAGAAATGACACCACGAAAAAACCAATATATATTAGTCATTCAAGACTACCTGACAAAGTTCATTGTACTTTCACCTTTGAGGAACAAAACTGCGAATAACGTAGTACAAAAATTGCACAACGAACATATCTCATACTATGGACTTCCTAAAGAAATTTTGTTTGATAACGGAAAAGAGTTCAGGAACAAAATAATGGAAAAATATGCAGAACTTTTTAATATTAAGGGTCGATTTACTACACCGTATCGCCCTCAATCTAATGGTGCTAATGAACGAACGTATGGATTTATAAAAGATATGATAAGAACGCACACCAAAGATTAGGACCTTCTAAAACAAATTTCGCTCGCTTATAACACCACAGATAACAGATCTACGGGCATTACTCCATATAAATTTCAATATGGTACGAAGCCACAAACTCGTTATCGCCAGCAAAAATTGAAATGAGCAAGTTGTTGGAAAATTTTAAAAATCGTCATAACAGGATCATTCAAGAAGCTTTTAATAGTTTACGAAAATCTAGAGAAGAAAATGAAACCAAAGTCAATTCAATAGCCAGAAATCAGTATGAATACAAATTGGGATAATTAGTATATTTAAAAAATTCCGCAGCAACTACTTTTGGGCAAAAATGGATGGGTCCGGCTAGAATTTTAATGCTATATAACAACTCCACTGTGAAGATAAAACACAATTAAAAAACGATTCTATTACATCAAACCAAAATCAAACCTTATTATAGAAAGAAAATTTTTTCATATCTGTTTAAGCATAATGGAACCAACAATTCTCCTAATTTTTTTAATGTTAGTACCCTGTTCAGCCAGCAATATTCGAGTTGATCCACTATCAGGAAACCAAGCAGTCATCATTGAAGAATTAGGGAGTATTAATATGTACACAGGCACCTGGAAGGTCTTGTCAAGCGTTCATCTTTTTGGATTCACAATTGTTGTCGTTGTGGAAAATCTGCGAGAATTTCAACGGTTCTTGTTACTCCCAAGATAGATTTACTATGTGCAAGAGTAAATTGTCAGAAGCTAAACATAGTTTTATTTTGTTTTACAATCCGATAGGGAAACCACATGTGCAAAGACAAAAAAAAGGTCTCTTTGACCTAGGTGGTAGTCTTCAAGTTTATCTTTGGTACATTGGACGCGAGTGATGCCCAATATTGCAATGATGAAATTGACAAAATTTACTTGAATAACACCCAAATTGCAAAGCTAGTCAAAAAACAGACACTTTTTATGAAGCATGAGGTTTCTCAATCATTAGAATCTATCGCTATTTTCCAGAGCCAAGTCAATAAATTGAGCAGCTTTCTATCCAGCATCGCAGATAAAACCGCACTGTTGGAATACAACGCAAAGTTAAGCGAAGCTCTCTCTCAATGCTCGGATGTAATGGGAATTTATCATTCTAATCTACTCGAAATTATATCTGTCGTGATGGACGGGCGACATGGGTCACCTCACCCTAGGGCTTTGCCACCATCTCAACTTTTCCAGCTGTTAAAAAATCATTCGGATAAGATGAAAATATCTATACCACTTCAAGAAGAGCACTTCACTTCACTCGTTGATATAAGTAACCTTCAAATTTTTTATGCCGATAACAAACTTGTTCATTTGCTGCACATACCTGTAAATGCTGAAAAATTCTCATACCAAAAAATCTCTCCTATCCCAATACTTTCGATATAGAGTCCATTGCTAATAACACAAATCAGACTTACATCCCTTTACACTCAAGCGACATAACAAAGATGAAATTTGTCGAAGGGGAGTATTTTCTCGAAAGACCAAACATCGAATTCTCTCTCAAGACTCCTGACATTTGTATTCATCAATTGATACGCACACGTCAACCATTAAGATGCACACTTAATAAACTCCACTTATCGACTACATTCTGGATTCGTCTAGAAAGTGGAAATCAGTGGATTGCTATTCCTTCTGAGCAGGATAAGTTACACGCAATTTGTTCGAAAAACCAACAGTTCGACTACATAAGCCTTAAGGGTCCTTCCATAATAACTGTTGATCGTCATTGCCAAGCATTTACTGACCATGTTGTACTTAAACCATCAAGAGAGATCAAAGAAACACACATGATTGGAATAAACTTTACAATAACAAGCCGGCGCAACCTGTCAGATATCATTGTACAAAGGCTAAAGGCACCCAACATCACTCAATCAAACTTGTCTCCCAAAATACTGCAGATGTTAGCCCTCTTAGCCACGGCCGGATTAACCCTCAACGGGGCCCTAGGCAACCATCAATTTGGGGGCCCTTTTTTTACGTCCGTTCCCTTCTTTTTTCGATTAAAAAATACAAACTTATATCTTTCATAAAAATTTTATTGTCACAATGTAATAATATCAATAAAATTACTATCTACATTTTAAACGTGTCGTTTTCTACATTTGTTTTCGGCAAATTCATCAATTATATCATCAATATCGATTTTGTTCAATAAATCTGACTCAATGCAAAGTATACCTAACATCTCGAGTCGCTCTTGTCGCGTTGTAGCTCTTTCAGCAGCTTTGATTCTTTTTAATTGCGAGAAGGATCGTTCGGCAGAACAATTTGTGATCATTAATGTTAAAAAAATTCGAAGAGCTATTTCTGTGTTAGGAAATACTTCGGCTAATTGATCTTCCATTAGAATCTTATACAAATGACTATGATTTTTTTGTGCATCGGTGTATCTGGAGTTCACGTAACTTTGGAATTGTTTCATTTCAATGAAAAATTCTTCCAAATCTCTAGGATAAAAACGAACTAAGTTATTTATAGCTTCGTGGAGGTCTCCATCACTTAGAGAAAAGTTGATGAGAAATGCAAATCTCTCTGAAACTTCCATATACACTTTCGCACGCCGTTTGATTTCACTGTGAAGATTGTCGATGATTGCGAGGAAACCTTTTGTTCTAAAATCATCGCGAGGCGAAAATTCTACTTCTGGAGAATTTCCGTCATTAGGTTGTTTTTTTCTACGACGAGTACGTTTTACGATTTCTGTATAACCTACACCAGGTAATAATCGTTTTGTTTTTTCCTCGAAATCATTGAACTTTTCACGGAATGAAGCTAAACTCTCTTCTAACGATCCGTACAAAGAAGCACACGTTTGCAAATCTGCTTTTTAACTTTGCAATGACTTACTCACTGAACGCATAGCAGTCAAAATAGAGTTACATAAAATCAACATGAAACCAAATTCGAATTTTTGCATTTTATTCGCGATACACGTCGCCTCATAACGAGTATCAGTATTTTGTGATTCATCATCAGCAATGATTTCTAGAGCCTCTAATATGATATCAAATGAATCGTAAACTGCATTCGTCGCATTCGAATGTGCTTCCCAGCGTGTAGTTGACAATGTCTTCAAAGTTTTCTCATTGTTTATTTTATTTTTTAATACGCCCCAACGATAGGTGGAAGCGGAAAAAAAATTATATAATGTCTGCATAATGGCGAAAAAATCTACTGCATAAAAACAGCACTTCACAGCATGCTCTCCAACCAAATTAAGGGAATGCGCGGAACAGGGAACATAGATCGCATTCTCATTCAAACTCAATATTCTTGCTTGCACACCTTTATACTTTCCGGACATGTTGAATGCGTTGTCATATGATTGTCCTCTACAATTTTGAATATCTAAACCACAGTCTTCAGTAAGAAAGTTTAAAGTTTGATTCGCTAGACTTTCACCAGTATGACCTTCCAACTGAAGAAAAGTTATAAACCTTTCGACTGGTTAAAAATCGTTCGGAGAAACATATCTTAAAATAATAGACAATTGATCAACATGCGATACATCAGGGTCGAATCGACAGATAAGCTAAAATACCTAGCCGAAGTAACCTCTTTTAAAATGTATGATCTGACTTTTTTACCCATAATGTTAATGAACTCCTCGCAGATCGTCTTCGATAAGTAAGAAGTTACACCTGTCCCAGCATTGTCGTATCTAACAATATGACCTTGCAAAAAAGGATCGAATTTCGCAACGAGTTCAAGTAACCCTAGATAATTTCCGTTGCCCGGCACCCCGAATTGCTCGTTCGAACCTCTGAATGACAAACCTCGCTCTGCTAATGTGGTAATGACAGCAACTACCCGTTTTAAAACGTCGCGCCAGTATTTTTTTTCACTTAGTAGTTCATTCTCGAGTAGTTCTGGCAGATTATTTTCGTCCTTTCGTTTTTGCCGGTAAATCAGCAAACACTCCCGATGTTTTGGATTTTTTTCATGCTGTTGTAAATGACTTCCGATGTTTTTCCAGTCATCATATACTTCACGAGAAAGTTTTATCGATTGGTCGGGTGGTAGAAATAGCTTGCAATAAAAACAATAGACAGACCCTGTGAATAAAAACCAAAAATTATTATTATCAATTACACTGTGTGCCTAAAAATAATTTTGAAAATTATAAAAAAACGAAACCTGTCTAGAATGGTTGGTAATGACCCCCTGAATACTTTCTTTACAGGTTTTTTTAATGTTAAGTCTATTTATTCGACCGGCTTTCCGGTTTTCTGTCATTTTCCGTTTTCTTTTCTCTGAATGTTTTTTCAAGGTCAGAGAATATAAAAAAAAGACTCATTGACCGCTATTTCAAATTTTTTCCCGTGCAGTTTTTGACCTATTTTATTCCAGAAACGTGATCAGGTTAATAAGAGGACACAACTAGTCTTTTGTTCGAAAAAAAGGACCAATATTACGTGATCAAAAGCATGCTTTTAAAAAAAATTAATTTAATGAGTAAATCGAAAACGAGGGCTAAATTTGAAAAAAAAATGTAATGGAAGTATTTAAAGAATCATCACCAGCCATTGTAGACAGGTTTCGTATTTTTTTTTTTTTTTTTTTTTTGTAATTTTTGAGGTCACACAGTGTTACAAATTATGTGAATGATACACAAACTATGAATTAAACGTGGGTGAGTTACTTTTTAAAAGAAACTTGGTTGAGTTAATGTAACTTGTTCAAGTTTATGTAACTTGGTTATATTACAAGTTACTCATAAATTTTCAAGTAAGAAATTAGAAGTTACTTTTTAAGCGAATTCGTTTAACCTCAAGTTTTATTTTTTAAGGATTTTTTTTTCTTGCTAGAAAAAAACCTGATTCTTTCTCAAAAAATAGAGTGAATTTTGTGAAAGAAATTGATTCAAATCATACATCACCTTTCATTGGTGAATAAATAAGCCAATCTCGGTTTGTTTTTTCTCCATTTGGTTTAGTCCCAAAAAATACGTTGGGCGAACAATATCTCGATGTTGATTCGTTTTCATACCAACGCTTAGATGATTCGAATGGTCCAGTCGAATTTTGACATGTGGATGGCTCATGTACAATCCAAAATCTTACATCTTCACTAGTAAATTTTTCCCATTTTCCTGGATCGTTGGAACGGTTGGAAATTTCTACACCTTGATTTTTATGTACACTTTCGCCCACAAGAAATTGGTTTGAAGATTCAGGTGTTAAGTTGACTGGATCATCGTTCAATTCAGGACTAGTTGCAAGTCCTTGACTGCCTGATGAATTCGGTGTTTTTACGTTCCGATGAAAATAATTGTCGAGTTTTGGAACTTTTTCTAACACTGCACTTGTTCGTGATCCTTTTTCTTCGGCAACCTTTCTTTTTTGCGCACCACTTAAATATGAACGAGACATTTTTTTACAAAATAACAACTTAAGACACAAACGATGGTTTTAGTATTTACTAGTGTATTGCACTTAAACTATCACTCCCGAAAAATGATGGTCTCACTACGGTAAAGAAAAAAACGCGGACATTTACGAGATAATAACAAGGATATTTCATTCACTTATTCACTTTACACTATGTTATTGTTCACGGTGAGTATTCTCAGACGTGACTATCCCCGTACAGCGAATTCTTCGTCTTATATACAAATTCAAGTGTTCCAGAATATTACAGAAAATTCCAGTCATTTATTGTTCTCGAATATTCTCGACCTTTTCATTGATTTCTATTCTCGAACATTCACGAAAACGTATTTGTTAAATGATACCAAATGACAGGCTCAGAGGCAAAACGACACAAAAATTTCCAAGAAAGGATAAAAAATATGCTGACTCACATAAGTCGGTCTTTCTTTTGGGAATTCTTGTGTCGTTTTGCCTCTGAGCCTGTCAAATGATACATTAATTTATTTGTCATTTGTCATCCATCATTCACTCATTCATCATTCACGTTGAAATTTCCGCTTGAAGGCTTCTATTCAAGTCAATTGTGATTTCACTTTGTTTGTTTTATTATTTCGTATTTTTTCAATTATTTTCAGTTCTGATTATATTTTTCTTTCACTCTCTAGAATTGTATGTTTGTAAGAAAATTTTAGAAGTCTTTTTCATTTTTCGGGGGCCCCCTAAAATCGGGGGCCCCAGGCAACTGCCTATTCTGCCTACTTGTTAATCCGGCCCTGCTCTTAGCTAATAAAATCGACGCTCAAATACAGAAATTAGAGCCACATCACCCACTCTGGAGGAGAAATTCTTCAGATTTTTTAATTATGTCGGTTAGAGTTGTATAGGTTTTGTAATATTGTTTGGTTTATACAAATTGAAGTTATTACACTGGATTTGGTTGCAATTATCGAATTCTTCTACTCGTAATTGTTGTAATCATGTCTTTCACTTTTATCATTTTGGACAGGGTAATTCAGCTAATAATGTTAACTATAATGACCGACTGCGCACAGCTTATATGGATATGGATGAATATTATGGTTTTGTCAACTCAACACTACCCTCGACAATTTTTGTCGACGTAAAGCCTGTCTCTAAAGTCAACAAAAAAAGGAAGTCTCATGGTTCTGTTACTTAATGATAAGATTTCAGAATAAAAACTCCGAGGACGAAGTCAATTTTTGGAGGGGAGGTATCGCATTATCACCGAATATCACGCTACTACGTCCAACCAGTAGAATATGTATTAGTTACTGTCGGAACGCTTAGAACTACATACGTCAAACGTACCAATAACCGCTTTTACATTGTCGGATTGAAAAATATCAACTTTTCAATAAATAAAAAAGTGATATTAACTGTAAATAGTGTTTTACTCGTGTGAGGCACGACACTCCAAAAAAGTGGTCAACACTTAAGAACATTGATTTTGATTTGGGGAGTGCAGAGCGATTATCATTGATGTATAAATGTCCGACAAAATTTATTTATAATGACATGGAAAGCGTTATTGATGCTTGGGATCTCGGAACTTTTATGAGCTGTGCAATCAACAATTGCAAAAGTTTGAGTTATCTCGAATTGCTTTATGCTCGTCCAAACGAGATTAAGTTTTACAAACTCATGAAGGTCAATGAGAAATTGGAAAAACTTTTGCTTCATGTTCATAATATAAAGCCATGTGAATATCAAAAACTGTCAGAGGCATTGGAAAGTTTTCCAAAGTTGCAAAAAAACTTGTCCGCTTATCGAGACACAACACGAGAGGATGAAATTTATCCAGTAAGTCTATTGACCAGTATTGGTAAGTTGGCAGCTGAAAATATGATACTCTTAAATACTTATATTTGTAAAGACTAAATGTTGATTTAGTACCAAATTTAACTTGGCAAGCTTGATAATATGTATGCTGGTTTTAATTTCAAGCGAAAATATAGTTTTACGAAAAAAATTAGCTCGATGCTTTAAAACTTGCTTCTTTCATGAAATCTGTCGAATCGACCAATTGCATTACGTTGAGATTCAGAGCGAAAAAAATATTGACGATTTTACCAACTCTTGTTGATAGACAAAAAATTCATTTCGCAAGAACTGCTGCCTGGGATATTCCATTTAAAGAAATTTTAATTGGACGATCAATTTCACATAACAAGTTCATTTATGCAGAAATTAGTCTTACAAAATCTGAGAGTTCTAAGAATAGAACCATTTTTATCTGAATATCACTCATGGACTGCCGAGGGTATCACAAATATTTGACAGTTGAAAAACTTAATTTCATTAGATATCGATGGAGTTCCTTCTTTCAAAACAAATGTTGCCATGACTGCTATTATGATAGGGTGTACGAAGTTAGAAAATATGTCCTTGACACGTAAGTATAAGAAAAATACATTTTGTGTACAGAAATATGTAAAATGTTTAAGAGAGATTTTTAAATTTATGTATTTCTGAATCGCCTCAAAATTCTTAACTTTCACTTTAATTAAGAAATACGTCTAGTGTAGGTCAAAACAGAAAGGGTAATTTATCCCAGTTTTTTGGCACTTTCATAAATTGACCTATTACAAATACCTTAAAGCAATGCTTAGAAAACCATATTTCACTTTTGTGTCATGAATATTTTCATTCATTTCCAGGTCAGAACCATGTAACTGCTCAATGCATGAACGCCATAATGACATCAACAAGTTTGAAGACAGTGGCATTATACAAAGTAGGAATGCATTCATTACTCTTGAATGGTGCTAAATCTAATGTGCAATTGCTTTCGATTGAAAGTTGTAGATTTAATTCAAAAGATGAAACTAAGAAAATTGCCAACTTCCCAAACCCAAGAAAACTCCAATTACTTGGACATTGGTTTAGGTTACGATTGAGTAATGAATATCTTGTGGCTATTCGCAAAAACTGTCAAAAATTGGAAAAGGTGAAATTGGAAGATGAGCAATATTTTCTTATGCCATCATACTTATCAATATAATTCTTGATTGCTTACATGTTAAATGCACCTTTTAAAGCAGTGTTATTTGAGTCACTTCTATTTTTGTTGTTTAAAAAATTCCAAAAAAATAAATTGTTACTTCATAGACTAAATTTATTGTCAAATATTTGCATTGTCTGCCTATGTATGTAATGAGAAATGTCAACTACTACTGCTAATGTTCCAGCGAAAATTGACTCAGCCTATTTAAAATGCCTATTTAAATTAAAGATGCTAACACGATAGTCATTTTTACCTAATGATATTTATATATAGGTATTCATTTCAAACTGTTGACTAATCAGCTTTAAAACTTTCTGAAATCTAAAATTTAAACTTACCAAAGAAATAAAGAAAAATGTGCATTTTTCTTTTCACATACTAATATACTTTGTGCCTGAAAAAAAGTATCTTTTCAGAAGGTTTTATTCAATAGAAAATGCCTTGATTTTTTCCAAGATAGCGCCAACAACAATTTTGCATAATTTGAATGATTTTTATTTTTACAGTAAGTCAGAAACTGACAAATGGAATAGCTTCACTTGCAGACTTGCCTAACTTGCGATCATGTGAGTTCCGTCATCTGAAATCGACCTCAATATACCCTGAAAAAACTATCCCTTCTTTCCTTGAGTTGAAAAGTGCAGGTGGCATGGAAAACGGCCTGGTGAGACATATTTCTTGCCCAATTGTGCCAATTTCGGATGTAAGGTCACTGACACTTATCGGCTGTGAAAAAGTACCTGAATCTTCATTGATTCACCATTGAATACAAGCTGTGTCGCACATGTCATATTTAGAAACATTCCTTATCAGCGATCCTGATGGAGAAATGATTGATAAAGTAATCATAAGCCTTGTGAAGTACTGTCGAAGATTGCGGACACTTCATTTGAATAATAAGCAATTTTTTCGTGGAAATAGGGAACTTGCTACCATTTTTTATGCAAAATATTTTTAAATGAGTAGATCTAAGTGTCAAAAATAAATCGCCACGTATTTTTTTTTTTTTTTTCTTTATTAATCAAAAATAAGAAAGATACCAAAGGCTGAGATATCACTACTCTGTTGAACAACTACTGAGTAGCTATGTCACAGCAGTTTTTGAAGCTTTGTATCTCCTACAATTTTTTATAGATAAAAAAAATCAAGCAAATGTGAATTTGCTTTCAATTATCATACCACAGATATAATAGAATTTTTCATGCAAGTTTCCCATTATGAGATTGAAATCTTGGTATAATGCAAGCATTCTTAATTTTTGTGTTTTGTAGGTTGCGATGCAGTAACAGCGTCAGGCATCATGGCATTGAAAGATTGCCACAGTCTCGTGAGTTTACATCTAGCGCATCTCAAAATACAACTGTTCCCTCTCTCTGACTTGGTGAAACCAAATTTAAAAGGTCTTATACTAATTGATCTTTTGTATTTTTCTGAAGATATTCTGGAAAAAAGCATTGCAAAAGAAATGAGAAAGTCTATGTATACGCTTATTTACAACATGAAAAGACTCATTTGATCTTGTATACTCTATCCACTAATATATGCTGCTAATTGCAGAAGTTGTAATGAAACTTGAACGAAAATGAAGAATAAACGGTCATCAATGATAAAGTGCAATCATTAGCTTTTGTACTCAAATTTTTTACTTTTTATAATGTAGATTATCAGAAATCGCGTATTTCTTAATAAAACAAATAAGTACGTAATCATACCATTTCTGTGTAATTTTTGATTTCTGAGTAAGTCCCTTTTTGTTTTCACACCTATCCAACCAACTCGTAAAACACAAAAATCAAATGTCATGTCTGATTGATCCGTGTGAAGTTTGTAGCGATTACTAGGTAGACAGTAAAGCAATCCAGTTTGAAAACTTTTTTTTCTTTTAAACTCAAGTTATCAATGATAAAAAAAATAGTAAAATTATATATTTTTTTGCTGTGTTTTCAATTTTTTTCAAAGTATACAAATATGTCTGCAAAGATTTTAAAAATTTTTTACAAAATTTTACAAAGATAATACGATGATTTATAAATCGACCGTGGCCCTTGTACTCCTTATCATGAATATGTCATCCAATTTTGTTACTTACGTCTATTTAAAACTGAAATTCTCTTGCATTTCGAAATTTCAACGGTTTTCATGTTAAAAAAAGTGATTTGAATCTCGTAATATAATTCAAAAATATATCGACTTGTATCCGATCTATTTGATAAAATATTGCATAAGTTTAACACATTTGTTATTTCGTTTTATAAAGAAAAAACTTATAATTTTTCAGAAACTTATAAAAGTCCTGCCGATCCGCATGAAATGGATAAATTTCCCAACAGATCTCCTTAAGGGCTTATAAAATTTGATTTCGTTCGTAATCATGCAGATAAACACATTTTCGATATAAAGTTGTGAGATTTTGCTTTAAGTTAGTGTCTTAATATTAATGATTTGCGTGGCAATGAACATGTACGCAATTGAAATGCTTGTGTCCAAGTGGATACACGCGCGAGCTGCAACTCAAGGAATCTCGGGTTCATATATTCTCTCCTGCAAATTTTTCTCATGTTTTTCGCTATACTGTTGAGTAACAACTCTCCGAATAACTTATTTCTTGCGGCATGGCATGTTGATATGAATTTAAATTACAAAAAACAATAATTATCACTGACCAAGATTTTTGAATACTTTTAAGTTTTTGAAAATTTATACGTCTGACTTATAAAATTTCAATAACTTATGAGTTTTTATCCGGCACACTTGTAAGTTCAAATTGATATTTTTTCTCTCTGTGAATTATAAGTTTCGAGTTGACTAGTTTATTATTTTCGGATAAAAATTGATATATTTGTAAAAATTCCTCAAACAGACCAAATAAAAATGAAATGAACATTTTGATTCTCATGAAATTTTTACTTCTAATTTTTTGATTGTGTTTGTTGTAAAAATAAGGCGTCCAAAGTACAATTAACAAAAAAACTTTCCCTTCGTAAGTTATCAGCCTACTAAATTCTTGAATTATATATTATATATAGAAGTTATAATAATTCACTAATAGCAACAGCTTTTTCAAAGTAAGAAGAAATTATTACTTGATTAAATACAACGTATAGAAAATCACTGCAATCAAATTGTATATCTTTTTCTTAGTCAATCTTGTCAGTATTATAATTTGAGTAATTAGAACAAGTATAAAACTTTCTCTGTACTCTAAAACTCAAATACTCGGATTTCGTAAGATCTGTTGCTTAAAGTGGAACAGTTCATACTCTACCTCAACGAAATCAAGCAATTTCAAAAACTGAGCAACATAAAAGTTATCCATATAAAAGTCCTCTTCATGACATCAATGGACGAAAAATTACGTCCTCCACAACATAAAGTGCTTCGAATAAAGATCAACTTTCCGATGCGAGCGTTCGATCTACAGCACTTTTATGGAACAAAATTACCAGGAAAAAGGAAAAAACTAGCAACGTGAAGAAAAGAATAAAATACAAGTTGAAAAAAATGTATCTTTTTGCCTTTCCCTTCTAACAAATTGAAAACTTTCTGACGTAGATGTGAGAATTCCAAACGCTTACCTGTATCAAAGTTACTTTCTACAATTTCAACGAAACGTTTTTTTAAAGCGTAACGAGTAACAAAAATGCCTTTGATGTAAAGAGTTGCAACTTGGGCGAAGCTTTTAAATGTTGCCGCTGCAAATGAACAGCGAAATACAGAACGTGAAAAGGTGGTTGTGAATTCACTAGAACTTTGCTTCGTCAATTTGAATCCAATGAAGTGAAAAAAATAAAAATTGTAAATGTCAGTAACATAGGTTCGATTTGCTTTCGAGTTTGAGGATGACAACGCAAAAAGTCATGTTCAAGGGTAATTTTAAAAAGGTATAGGTTTGCTGAAAAAAAATGACAGAAATTCGCACACCGAAAAAAAAATATTGACTGTCCAACTGTAAAAATATTGTGATCCCCACAGTAAATACGTGGTTCGTTCCAACCCCAACCAGTACAGTTATTGTTGCTTCAACTGTGCATGCTTCCCGAGAAAAACTTAAACTTGCATCTACTATAAAACTACAGTTGGAATAACAATGCATTAAGTGTACGTATAACTGTATCACCAGATTTTTTTACAATATAAATACGTCAATTTTTGATATTTCATACCTTGTCTTGTTTCTCGTAAATGTTGTCGAAAATGCTTGAAAAAAACACTAAAGTCAACAACTTTTTTTAATTGTCATTCACATGCATGGGTGAATTTTTTAAAAAAAAAAAAGCATTTACGTGCATGAATATTATTTCACAGTAAGCCACTTTATCAAGTACAGTAACATTAAAAGTTCAAAATGTATGACTTAATTTTCTTCCTCGAGACAAAAACGGCAACTTACAGTCACGTTTCTTTTCTTGTTTTAGCTTTTAATTTTATGTGATTTTCTACAGTATATTTGAGTTGCCTCACGTATCTTTGAAAAAGATACAACTGTCTCTCGAAAAGCACGCATACCCGTACGACTATTCAAGTAGCAACTTGAATTTACGATTGCACTGACTATAAAAAAGTCAAAAAACGAACTGTGAATTTATAGTTAAGCGTCATCTGCGGACTGCGAATTCGGAATACCTTTCATTTCAGTTGTCGACTATGTTCTGTTACTCCAACTGAAATTCCCTCAACAAAATGAATACAGTTAGCTTTCACTAATTTTTTTCAGTGCATGATTTTGTCATTATCCTGGCGAGAAAAGTTGTCGATTACAATGAAATACGCAATATTTTACCGCACGAGCGAAGCGAGGACTGGAGATTTGTCGGTTGAGTCTAATTCAATGGTTTTAAGATACGTGGCTTTCTGGAAGAAAATTTCCATCAATCCATAATTTATAATGAGTTTTTAAATTTCAAATTTTGAAACTTGCAAGCACTTTTCTGATATTCCGTGCGTCAAAAAACCTTCAAATAGCAATCTTCGAGCCTGCAAAAGCACTATGTAAGTTATTATCCATAAAATTTTTAATGCACCGAAAAGTCGTTTCGGAGAATCAAAACTTTAAACGCTAAAGCTCCTCAATCTAGCTTTAAAGGAAGATAGGTCAAGATTTGGCATGAATAGAGAAAAGGCGTATTCACACGCTCCAACAATTTTTGATGAGCTTACACACGAGAGTCCATGAAAGAAAAGCGCAAAATTCCCGGGATGCCCGAATTCACGGGAAAATAAAATTCGCTTTTTGCGAAAAATGTAAGTCATGAAACGCGAGAAAATGGAATGAAAAACCTGAATGTAAAAGCCTCGGGATCGAACGACTGGGAAATTTCTTTTTTTGAACTTTTGTTATTATTTCCCGGTCTGATACTAAGATTCGATTCCTGTCATTGTCTGGGTTTTTCCCGGGAATAGAAAAGCTCAATTTCCCATGTGGAATACAAGTGGCACTTTTCGTTTTGTCGTTGCCTCCCACTGGCAACCGAAACACAATTTTTAATGTCGTTCCGCGGGTATGAAACTCCCGAGGTTTTTCACGTTGATTTTTCGAAAGCGAAATTCGAACCCAGCTCAAAATGTTTACGATTCATAAACTTGCGCAGGAGTTTCCTTTAGTCCATAAACAAACTGGGTATATAGAACACAATTTGAGAAATGAAGCTCGTATTTTTGCTTTCATGTACTTGGCGCTCGAATTTAGTGTGTTACAAATTGTTGCAAATGTTGAAAAGGAAAATATGTGGGATATAAACAAGCACAGGCAGGAGCTAGAGGTGCTGAATTTACCGGTAAATTTACTGGTCATGACCGTCAATTACAAGAAAATTTTTGTCAATTTTCAGTAATTTTGACCGTCCTTTTCTTCTAGGACACGAAAAATGCAGCGTTTTTTTAAATAAACACAGAGATGACTTGAAAAAATGTGCTACTCGTTTAGTTTTTTTTTTTTTTTTTCGTAGGATTTATATAAGAAAATCTTTAAAAAATTATTAATTTTACTGAAATACTCAATAATATCATTACATCTTTCCCATAAGAAACGATTTATCAATAAACTATTAAACAAATTCTTTCATAAAAATGTGTTGTTGATTAAAAACGCTCTTTCTGTATTTATATTTTTAAAAAAATTCCTTTCTTATTGAAAGTCAACATTCTGCACTGAAAAAAATGTTATATTCATAAATATATGTGAAAGATTGTTATCATGGTTCGGTTTCTGATAATGCAATTATTTATTTATTTTACTATATTTATGGCAAATTCAGAAAAATTTTGTTAGTACTGGCCATAAATATAGCATAGTAAGAAAGGAATTCTTCATCGAAAAGTGCAATTTTCGAGACTGAACCACGATTGCAATATTTTATGGTGTAAAGTATTATACAATATATTTTACAGCATAGTTTCAGAAGTAAACTTTATTTATATAAATTATAAATATCAGAACCCCATAGATTTTTTTCTATCGCTGACGAGATTCATTTCTAAACATGAGTATTTAGTTTCTGTTTCCCAGTTCATGAAAAAAAAAATTGGAGCGTGTGGAATCAACACGTGTTAGAAGTAAAACTTCTCATGCTGCTTTCTTTGAGGTTCCGATGTAAAGATTTTTATTCCTCTTACCTTTCTTAGTTCTAACAGATTCCTCAATTTTTCTGTGTAGTATTTTTCTCGTTTTTTAACTGTTAATCAGTTAAAAAATAAATTTATGCCTAATTTTTAGTCGAATCTATCAATGACATTCTTGTTGCTTTTATTAAATTACACTCTTACAGAATTACGGACTTTCAAAATCTCAAAATTATTCCCTTAAAACGAAAACATAACAGTCTTACATCTTGCAGTCTTACATTACAACAAAATCTCAAAATTACTCCCTACATAAATTACATTCTAGAAATGTGACAATGCCGCCTTAGAAGTTTTACTTCAAAAACAAAGAAAAAAAAAACACCCAAAATCAGAGTTGAGTTATTGAAATAGCTCACAATTTAGTGTTTTTTTCGTAAAGACGTATGGGCAGTGTCAACAGTTTTTGAAATTTCAATCAAAGTCAAGAAATTTCGAAAATGTTCAAAAATTACAAACATTGAAAATTTAGTGGATACTCAATAACCCTCAAATATCGAAAGTACGTAGAATGCAGTAAATTTGAAAAATTCCTTGTAGCAACATAAGCTGGGTAATATTCTTAAAATGTTCACAAATATAAAAAGTTTCATCGTACGGAGATGAGTCGAAAATTTATAAGTTTCTCTTCAAATTTAATGTTTTGAAAATATTTAAAAATCGAAGAGTGTTCAACATGTTTGAGTAGTTGAAAAAATTTTTAATTATAATAAAATGTCATCTAACTTCGGTGATGGTGGGAATTTTCGAAAATTCTATAAAAATATAAAAACTAAACATTCTTGAAATTTTCGAAAATTGAAAAAAGTTTGAAACAACACTTACAATGAGATTGTATATACCTACGAAATTGTTTTTTCTGCAAGAGCGTACAAAAATCGTCGAAAATTTTGAAATTTTTAATAGAAATCTGGAAATTTGAAAATTGTTAAAAATTAAAAAAAAAACTAGAAATTCAAACGCTGACAATCAATAATATGACGAAATTTAAAACATTTGTGGAATCGCTAAAAATGTTAATAAATTTAATGAATAGTGAAAAATTTAGACGGTTCTGTAAAATTAAAGAAACGATGCAATATTTTAAAAATTTTTCATGTGAAAATGCCGTATTATGCGAAAATTTCGAGAATTTCAATAGTAAACCCATTATTACAGAAAACAGTGACATATTTTTTCTGAATTATGAAAAGTTTCCATCATTTGATAGAACTTATTGATATTTTCTTCAATATTTTTGGATGTTTCATCCATCTTCAATATTTTTGATGGGTGATGCCGCCCATTACCCCACAGTAAGATACGACGAGTAATTTTTTGTAGAAAATTTTAGGCCACTCGTCGAGGTTCAAGATAATTGAGTAGTTTATAAAAATTTAATTTAATTTATTTCGATTTACTGTCATTGAAAAACAGTGCAATACGAAAGTCATCAATTCTAGAGACTTTCAGAAAACACTTCCAACATCAAGACTCCAAGATTCCTGTTTAAAAAAGCAGGATCTCAATCCATTCACGGCGCTGCAAAAGAGAGCACCTTTCACGTTACAGTTAATATCGATTAAACAATTTCGGCACGTTCAGCAAACTTTGATGGCTGAGAAACGGCAAATGTTACCCTTGGGACTTGTTAATGCGAGGTTGCACTAATGAACGAAAATCAAGTTACGGCCACTTCAAAGAAATTAAGGACCGCAAAATTGGAGAAGATTCTCGAGCAGGAGCTCCATTATTTCGAATTAATAACTTTTTTTCGCCGCAAATGGTGTATCCAAAATTGCGGTTCATGCTCACCCGGAAAAATACACCTCAACATTTTTCAGTGCTTGCAGTTTATAACTTACACGAGCTTTTTTAACGGTAATACCCCGTATATATATATATATATATATATATATATATATATATATATATATATATATACATTTCGCGAAACGGAAGCCGAGATGAGTTAGCCCCACGCACGTCGGACAAGCGAAGATTAACGATTAGCTCTATATAACTTTTCGGGACGAATCGGACGAAAAAGAAAGTTTCACCAGCGACTGATTTATTCGTGATCGCAGCTCAGAATCTTACTTTTTGGCTAAGAAATCGAAGCTGATATTTGGATTATTCATAATCTCCGAATTCTGTAAAAGTTTCACTCAAAACGAGCAAAAATTTGCTTGAAACGAAGAAAATTTACACTGAAGATTTATTTGCAGGGTATTCGCTGTTTTTTTCAATGAAATTTTCTTTCAAAAGATTAAAAAAGTAAGGAACTATATATTTTTACTGTATATGCTACAGATTCTGAAATGTCAGACTTTTTTTCTGATACTTTGGATAATTTTTCAAATATCTTTGCAGAATGCCAAAATGTTTAGTTCGGATATTTGTATAAGTCCAGGATATGCGAGGAAACGAAGTTTTTGGTTACAACAAATAAATTCTTAATGCATTTTTGTAATCAAACGTTGTTCGTTACGTTGCTAACAAATAAATAAAACTGACTGATTTCGTTGCAATGCACAGTGTGTTTCATTAGTAAAACATTATTTTACGAAGACAAATATTTTGTTTACAAAAGCACAAAGAAAACCGCAGTATTTTCATGCGAATTGACATTTTCACATGTAATTACTTTACAACGAATATTCGATGCAACTTCCATTTCTTGAATTAATGAATAAATATTTGGTCGCGAATCGAGAACAAACGTCAATTTCATTATTTAAATGAAAGTAAACAAAACACAGTTGGCTTTTGTCATAAACACTGAAAGCTTTTGATTGAAAGGTTTCGTATGATCTTCTAAAGAGTTATTTTCGGTTGTATAGAGAAAGCCAATAAATGAACATTTTCAAATGAATTTCTGCTAAGCATCCCTGGTGATCCAAGTGCGACTGAACTTCGGTCGCTCTTCGGTCGCTGTTTGGCCAGTTTGGTCCCTCTTCGGTCTTTTTTGGGTCGCTTTTCGTTCGAACTGAAAACGTCACTCATGTACAAGATTTTTAGGAGCGTTAGGAGTAAAAAAGGAGCTGTAGAGCACTGTAGAAGACCAATGCAGACCAATGAGTCCCGAAATTTTCGCGAGCTTCTGCTCGAGAAATCGACCGCGGACATCAGCTGATAGTTTGGCGTGCATAAGTGGTTATGCTGTTATAAACAAAAACATAAACACCAATGTCCGCGAAATTCAGACGTATTTTAGCGAGTGTTAAATTTAAATGTGAAAAAATGTAATTTAAACGAATTACCCTAGTGATTTGGATTTTATAGAGGTTTTATAAAATTTCTTATAAAATTTCGGTATTTTCTATAAATTTCCGCTTTTTCTTATAAAGTTACTTCATGAAAACTTTATAAAATTTTTATAAAAAGACAGAATCTTCATAAAGTAGATTTTAAAATCCACTTTATAAGAATGCCGTTTTTTATAAAGATTTAATAAAGTTTTTATACAGTGACTTTATAAAAACTAATGAAAACTTTATGAAACTTTCCTCTTTTTATAAAGTGACTTCAAGAAAAAAGCGGAAATTTATAGAAAATACCGAAATTTCATAAGAAATTTTATAAAACCTCTATAAAATCCAAACCACTAGGGTAATTCGTTTAAATTACATTTTTTCACATTTAAATTTAACACTCGCTAAAATACGTCTGAAGATCGTGAACATTGGTGTTTATGTTTTTGTTTACAACAACATAACCGCTAATGCACGCCAAACTATCAGCTGACGTCCGCGGTCGATTTCTCGAGCAGAAGCTCGCGAAAATTTCGGGACTTATTGGTCCTCTACAGTGCTCTACAATCTCTTTTTTTACTCCTAACGCTCCTAAAAATCTTGTACATGAGTGCACATTAGTGACGTTTCGAGTTTGACCAAAAAGCGACCCAAAAAGGACCGAAGAGGGACCAAACTGGCCAAACAGCGACCGAAGAGCGACCGAATTCCGGTCCCTCTTCGGTCCCTCTTGGATCGCCAGGGATACGATATATTTTATCGTATGAAAAAGTCACTTGATTCGTCGCTCATAAAAAGAATACAACTGCATATATATTTCATGAAAACTTTCGAATATTGATGATAAAACGTTATTATACAATTTTTTATAAGTAACTCTCCATGAATAAAAACGTATGTGACGCAAATTTCAGGATTTTTTGGCCCCTCCCTTCCCTGTGTCACAAAATGTCACATGGGCTGGAATCCCCCCTCCCCCCCTTGTGATGTAACGTAACGCAGTCTTCAAAAGAAAAATATAAACACTTAAAAGAGTTTTTGCATTTAACAATAGCATGAAAAACACAAAACATACAAACTTTTTTTTGTACTGAAAATCATGTTTTCGAAAAGCTATTGCAATTAAATAAATTACATAGATGTTTACAGAAACGCTAAGGAGAACGCTCAGAAAAAAAATTTTATGTTTTGAAGTACCTGAAATTCGAAAAGAAATATAACCAAGTTGTAAAAATAATAGTTCGTTGTTGTTTCAATTAAAAAATTTTCCAGTTTGTAATTATTTTTGCCGTTTTTTAATGCATTTTGAATGTTTCAAATACTATTATTTACTTGAATAACTACTACATTGATAACTTTGTTACGTTTTGAAATTCAGATTCGGAAATAAGTTATTAAAAGTTTGATCTTCAAGTTTACAAGGTATACACATTTTGAATTATTGTAAAACTTTTGTCATTGTTGGTCTTATTTTTCGAAAATATAATAATTGCTAACATTTTTACAAAAAATCGAGAATCTTAAGATTTTTTCATCTTGCTACTTATCTTAATAATAATAATTTCCTTTTTTTTTAAACTCAGAATCAAATAAAACTAAAAGTTTCGTACTGCAAGTATCGAATTCTACGAATTTTTAATATTCTCAATGTTTTTCAATTTTTTAAATTATATAAACAGAGTTGAGGCAATCAAGTAATTAAAAGTTTTTGCTCTACATCACAAAATGCCTTTAATTTTTGAATTTTTTTGATCCTTTTTAATTTATTGCTTCTGCTTTTGGATTTAAAATCGAACAATATACATAAAAAAGTTGAAGTTGAAAGGTTAAGATTTCAAAAGAATTCTTTATTTTATAAGTCATTTTTAAATTTTGTGTTTTATTTCCCGAATTCAGCATTGAATGATAAGTTTGTGATGAAAGGTACAAAATTACTACAGATTCCGAATTTCATTAATAATACCGCTTTTTGTATTCTCTTTTTGCAATTCAAAATGAATTTCCTTGAAATTCGAGTTCAAAAGTAAAAATTTATATTGTTTTTAAAATTTTGGTAACTTCTCAAAATGATTTTCGCATTTATATAATCCATAATTCAATTATTTTACATCTGGAATGAGCACAAAATTCAATACAAGTAATATATTTTTACTTTAGTGGATGATTTTCAGATTTTTCGTGTTATTTCTTTATTTATCATTCAAATTGTAAAAGACTGATGCAAATTTTCCAAGGGTTTCAAATCTTTTCGATAATTCTTTATTTAATAATTTTTTTCTGTCAAAATTCGTGATCTAATTACTTTAAGTGCCAATTATAACATTAAAGTTCCTAATGAGTGTATAATGTTTTTACGTTTCTATTATATTGATATTATTGAAAATGTAAAAACTACAATTCCGTGCTCAAATGAACAAAATTACGAACAATAGTTCTTAGTATTTGTGATTTATCTTACAAAATCATTGACATTGGTTTCAGAATATTTTGTGTCAAGTTCAGGTGAGAAACTAAAAATTTTCAAGGCAGTTGAAATTGTAATTATAAGTCGCGAAACTGACATTATTAATATATTTGAAATATTGCGAATTTCCAGCGCCATTGAATTTTTTTGAGTTTGCTCTATTCGTTAAATAAAAAATTAAATTTTTCGGATGCAGGATCAAATTAACTTGTTTCAAATTGTGGTGAATTTTTTCAATAGATTATTTTCAAAATTTAAATTACATTGCATTCTTGAAATGGAATCGATAAGTATCGATTGTATCGATTTCTCCTGCCGATCGAAGTGTACATGAATACATTTAAAATTTGTTACGTAACATTCTGCTCGACCCCCCCCTGGCATCACAAAATGTCACATCGAGCTGGACTCCCTCCCCTACCTAGGAGCATTACGTAAGGACAGGCCCTAAATGTGAATTAATTTATTTATTTATTGATTTTTTTTTTCTTTAAAAAGTTCATTCAATTTTTTGAGATCACGCATTATTATTGAAAGTGTAATATGCAGAAAAGATAAAAATAGGCTTTTGCTGGAAGCCTGCTTTTTTGCCTATTTTGACATATCGAGCCTATTTTGAAACATCGAGCCTGAAATTGCTTTTTCTGCGATTTTCGCGAAAAGTAGTCTTTTCACGTCCGATTTTAGCCGAAAAAGTCATCCATTTTCAGAGTGTGCCGTGATAATTTCTTTAATCTATGAAAATCTATTACCTATATATTTATCATATATGACAGATTTCGATAACATTATTCGAAAGCTTACAATAAATCTTTAATAATCAAAGTAAATTGAATCAAATAAGAAGAAAGTAAAGATAAGCACCGAAGTGAACGAATAATTGCAAGTAAACAAACAAATTGATCGATTTTGATTTTATGTCAACATTAAAATTCGAAGATAATAAGTGCATAAAATCCAAAAACAAAGTAAAGATAAGCGCTGAAGTAAACGGTAGATTTCAAGTAAACAAATAAATTGATTGATGGATTTTGATTTTGAATCAATTATCTTATCATTCTGGTGTTAACTCTTGTGGCGTTCTGTACTGCTCTTCACATTGATCAAAAGGTGAAGTAAAATATGTCGAAAGAATCAACTCGCGAGTTTTATGCATGTATGGTGAAAGCATATCCGGGGGTGTTGCGCACTGACCATTCAGTTTTACGTTGTGTTTATTGTGGTTGTTCTCTTACCAGCAATAAACTATCTAACGTGAAGCAGCACTTTCACACCGCGAAACACAAAAATGCTGCTAAAAAAAGAAGCTGAAGAATGGCCCGAAACAAACACTGTTGGCCGATCATCAACGCCCGCAGCAAATCAATGCATTCAACATGGATCTTTGCAAAACATTTCTCGAAGCGAATATTCCGTTGAAGAAGGCCAGCCACCCGAGTGTGGTGAAATTTCTTGAGCAGTACACCAGTAAAGCAATGCCAAGTGAATCGTCACTTCGTCAAAAATATGTGCCAATTTTATTTAACGAAAAGCTAGAACAGTTGCGTGAAAAAGCAAAGGAAAAGTTCATTTGGACATCCATCGACGAAACAACCGATTCTGAAGGACGATTTGTAACAAATTTTATTTTTGGAATACTCGATGTTGCTGAAGGAAGTATTGAGCGTGGAAAATGCTATTTATTGAACATGGCAGAGGTGGACGCAGCCAACGCTAGCAACATGGCTGCATTTTTCAATGATTCCCTATTGCAGTTGTGGCCAAATGGCAAGTTAAGATTATACACATGCGTGTTAATAAATCTTGTGTATGTGTTTTAAAATAATATTTCTCTATCAAGCAGGGATTCAATACAGCAAAGTGCTGCTCACTGTAACCGATGCAGCGGCTTATATGATCTCGGCTATGGGTTCATTGCAAGTTCTATATCCGAAAATGTTGCATTTGACTTGTTTTTCACATGGCTTGCATCGTGTTGCCGAATTCATCCGATTCCAATTTCCAAGAGTCAATGAATTGATTTCCAAAACCAAAACAGTGTTCGTGAAGGTAAGAATTTATTGAATAATTTGCGATTTTATGAGATTTTTAATTCAAATCCGTTGATTATTGAATATAGGCATCGTCGCGCCAGACGACGTTTAAAGAAATGTGCCCAACTCTACCAATGCCACCTGAAACTGTGATTACAAGATGGGGGACCTGGTTAAATGCTGCTATGTACTACAGTGACAACTTTTTCGCCGTGAAATCTGTGGTAAATACGCTTAACGATAAAGATGCAGTAGCGATAGTCGCAGCCAAACGAGCTTTCTCCAATTCGAAAATTCAAGCAGATCTGTCGTACATTAAATGTAATTTTTCGTCCCTCGTGTCAGCAACGGTCAAACTTGAGACACAAGGCCTGCCTTTGTCTGAAAGTATCAATGTCATTACGTCCGTTCAAAGCAGTCTAATCGGCTTAGCTAGGGTGGAGTTCGGGGAAAAATTGGAAAAAGTTTTGGAAAGGAATCACGGTTTCAAAGATATTGTCGATGTTAACAACATCATGAACGAAAACGCGCAACCAACTAGGGAATATGCTAGAAAACTAACGCCACAGGAACTTGTACTTTTCAAGTATGCACCAATGACATCGACGGACGTTGAACGATCTAATAAAATGCGCTTTTCCAGCAGAATTTTGCATTTTATTTCATTCTTTCTTCGAGCCTCAACTGAAGCCTGTTTTGTCGCTTTATGAAGCTTTTTTAGGCGCCTAAAACTCATTTTTTTGAACCTATTTTTATCTTCTCTGGTAATATGAAATTACCTCGATACTTTAAATGACAATTAGACATTAGATCAAAAAATACGTTCTAGTCCAAATAAGTCATAAGTTCTTTAAATTTTCTTACTACAATAATATATACGCTTTTTGTTAACGAAAGACGATTATCGTATTGCATACTGTAAAAAGCATCGTAATTCGCATGATATTTTCCTCCCACAAGAAAAAGTGAATTTTCATACAAAAAGCTTACTAACAATAATTAAGAGTTCTTTCAGGTCACCTATTCTCAAATACCTATTACTCTCGACAAACTCAAACACACTAGAAAAACGATCGCTGCATATACAATTCACTTTGAAGACAATAAGTCATGAAATTGGCTTTTACCTCGCAACATGTTATTTATTTGTGCATAAAACAAAGAATGCTGTTTCAACGGTCGTTAATGCTACATTATCATAGCATAAAAAACTGGAATACGAGTTATCAAATTTTTAGATTTCTCTCGGTGCAGCGGAAGATTTTTTTGCAGGTCATGCATATTCATAAATCTGCTTGTATTTTATGCAATCGTAAAAAGAGCGAATTGCAGAAATCTCCTTTATTTTCATAAATCTGGTATTACAAGAGTAAACCCTTCGAAGAAAACCTTTACAATCTAATGGAATTCACATCAAGTTGATAACAAGTTCATGCAAACGGTTTTCATAAAGTTTACGTAAATATTCCAACAAAAGCTACGTTTCAATATGTCAAGTAGACGAATTGAAACTTGAAGAGTACGGAGTGTGATGGAAATCGACCCTAAAATCAGATTCTGATAATAATGTGAACGCAGGTTTCGGGTAACGCAATGTGATATGTGGGCAAGATTACCGCTCCAAGGGCTTAAGTTTTTACCATGTGCAAATGCGGGGGATTTAGGCTGTTTATGTGTAGCTGCTGTAATGCAAACAGAGCCCCCACGTTCAATATAGATGTAAACGTGAATGAATATTACAGCTGGGTACACCGAAATTTCACATCATTAAAAATTCAAGAGCTAAACAGGAAAATGATCAATCAATCGTGAATGTCATTGATGATCTCAGAGCAGTTAGGCCTACTCATCTTCAGCATCAGAAGACAATCTTTCCATTTGAAAAATCTGTAAACCAGACTTCATTTTTTACGTTTTATTCATAATTTTACAGTTTCCATGGTACAAAGGCAAGTACATAACTTTTATCACTTACCATGGATAGCACTTGAAAATATAAAGTCAGCAATGCTCCATCGTTAAACTGCTGAAGTAATTGAAAACCCTAGAGGAGTATTTCCTCGCGTGATTCGGAATCCGATGGGTTATTCAACGAGCTCCTCGTTTCTATATTTACAAAAGACCTTTCCTTGTCTTTTAATTTTGTCTTTTCCCATGCTCTTTTGGAGCTTTTAGCATTCTCTGCGAGTTTTCGCTTTCCCTTTGACTCTGCAAATCGGGTGGAGAAACCCAAGCTGGAATTCAAACACGACATTGAATTTTTCGTGTTTTCAGGCCGTTTTCTCCCCACGATCGATTTTGCATTGCTAACGAAGGGAAGATTTACGAATTCGGTTCGAAAGAAATTATCAATTTTCGGATGAGATTGGCGAAATTTGAAAGCCGATGTAAAGAATATCTCGAAAATAATCTATATTCGGAACTATTTTTAGCGAGTTTTTACTTTCGCACATAAACTTGTAGTTGTTACATTTTTAATATTATTAATACAATAGAAAACTAAAACATTATACACTCATTTGGAACTTTATATTTATTTTGAATTTTTCAATTGTGACTTAATGTAATTACATCACGAACTTAGAAAAAATTAATAATTAAAAAAAAATGAAATACAAGAAATTATTTAGAAGATTCAAAACACGTTGCAAGCCCAGATTTTTGCAGTGATACTTGAAGAAATGAAACAAAAAATCTGAAAATCATTCAGAAAAGTGAAAATGTATAGTTTTTTTTTAATTTTATGATCATGCTAAATGTGAATTCGAAAAATTAAAAAACAATAAAACTTTTTACTTTGGAACCAAAATCTCAAATAATTTGATTGTGAATTGCAAAAGTAGATCACAAAATGCAAAATTATCAACGAAATTCGGAATCTGTGGTGATTTGATACCTATCATCACCAACATTTATTTCAACTCTAAATTTGAGAAACAGAGCACAAAATTCAAAAATAACGTATCGATTGGAGAATCTTTTCTAAAACTTATGCTTTTAAACTTCTACTTTTTGTATGTACATAGCTCTACCATATTTTGAATCCAGAAACAGAAGCAAATTATCAAAACGATGAAGAAAATTAGAAAAACTTGGAAGCAATTTCGTACAGTTAAGCCAACACTTTTAGTTAATTGATTGCCCACACTCCATATATATTAGTGAAAAAATTCAAAATAGCTGAGGAAATTGAAAATTTTTAGAATCTTGTACTTTGCATCGTTCCGGTGGGTATTTCTCGTTACCCAATCAAACATTAACTATATACATCAAAATTACATAAAAATATCAAAACCTTAGCTGTTGATAAAGACAATAAATAAATATTCCATTATATATATAATCAATATTTCCCACATTTATTATAATTTCTTAATTGTGAACCTTTTTGTAATTTCGCAATATTAAAAAAACACCTCCAAGTCATTTATTCATAATAATATTATAAACAGATCAAATCGCACATGAATACATATCTTATCTCACAAAATTCAAATCCATTTCCGTCGTCATATCAGATCATAAATTCATAATCCATAATACCGAAAGAAATCAAAAATTAAATATCCCCTCCCCTAAAAATCGACTTGATCACATAACCCCAAACATCAAAATCACAAATCAATTCATCATTAATTCAAAGAAAAATATCATCATATAATATAAAATCACAAAAATAAAAGATTATGATAAGCCCAAAAAAATATCATAACAAAATCCCCAAGGACAAATCAATCCATATCAACATTCCTCAAAATTTCCAAAAAAATATCACAATATCAAAATAAATAAATCTCAAAGATCTTTCCTTATTCTGGCCAAGAAAAAACGTGAATCCATTCCTTAGCGTCGTTCATAGAACAATTTCGGACGAAATTCCACGTCATAAGCAAACACCAAGTCCAACAGTGGAACAATGAAAGTCCGCACGCTAGCAATTAAATGAGTTACAAAAACATCCTCGACAATCAAAATATGATCTTCACAATCCTTAGAAGGGAAACCGTGGCCAAAACATCCGGAATGGCAAAGCAAAAACATGCCGATTCCGATTACCATCTAAGATTACCAAAAAAGAAGCAAGAAAAAAAAAATTGAATCACGACCGTCAAAACAAATCACGTCCCGAAATAATCGAAATTACCCCAAATAAAAAGGAAATATGAACCCCCGAACACTCGAAAGAAAAAACAAACTCACCACGTTAATTTTGAGCGTGCTTCCGATGAAAAATTCACAATTTGATTAAAATCACTGAAGTCTATTTACTATACGAGAACTCTCAGTATCGATATGGAAGCCAGAGACGCGTTCGTCCCGAGTTTGAAAAAGAAAGGCATCGCGCATGCGTGTTCATTATAGGGGAACTGTCTGATCGATTTCAATCGATCCTTCAAAGAGATAATTCAAATCGAAGCATGGCTACAACTTGTGATACAAAATTTTCAGTAATATTTGATTTTGAGTTTCAAAAAGAGAGAAGAATTCTTTAGATGCGTTGCAAAATGAAAAAAAAAATTGAAATTATTTTCAACTTTTTTGCAGAAATTTTGACAATTTCATTTAATAGTAGAAAAATGAGAGAAACAACGAAAATTTCACAAAAATTCAAAATTTGCATAACTTGTCAACTTTAAGATCGAAACTTCATGAAATTTTAAAATCTAAATTTCGAAAATATAACAAAGTTATCAATGCAATAGCTAATTACGTCAATAATAAATTATGTCTCAGTAACCACGTATTTGAAAATTTCAATGTGAAAGACAACCTGCAAAATTAATTCCAAACTGGATAATATTTTAATTTAAACAACAACTAGCTACTATTATCGAAACTTGGAAAGAGTTTTCTTTTTCGAAATATTAAGTATTTTAAAATATGAAAAATTCTTTTTGAGCGCTCTTCTTAGCATTTTTTCTTGCGTCAACATACTCAATTCAAGACAAAAGCCTTTGAAGAACATTTTTTTCATAAAAATCTTTGTATATTTTGTTTCTAATGCTATTTGTACATAGCAATGGATAACCCATAATCAGTTTCTTTCCTGTCGTAAAATGGTGTTTATCTATTCATAGTAAAAATCACATTGACAATCAGTTCAAATTAAATCACTTTTCCGTGAAAAGATAAGTAGATTGTCAATTGTTCACATCCATGTAAGATTCGTGCAAAAGAATTTATCGAAATATTGTACATTTCAGATTTAATATTGAATTTACTTCATGATGTGGCAAGCGCATCTCTTTTATCCCCACCGTTACGTCCTCGATCGTGATTCGCATGCGCAATGAGGGTGGCAGTGAGGGTGGAAGTAATGAAAATCTTTGTGTGACAAAGCTTATATATTCCTGAACTTGACAGTTTAAATTAAGTATCCCATTCGACGAGAGGAAAAAGTATTGTTATCAATTCACGAGCTATGGATACGAATGGGAAATAAGGACTCTCGCAAGTGCCATTGTAACGGATAACGAGAAACCTAAGTTAACAATCCAAATATCCTTACTGATATCAATTTAATGCTGTATTGTACGAAATATCCCTAGTTTGCATTGTTGACTTAGTGTCATTCAAGTAGCGCGACCCAGATTTGGCAGAAATTGTATTCGTCTGAAATTGGGAAACTATTGAAGGACTCGAGATATTTTGTGCTATCGATCGTTTCGTTAGTTGCCATACAGATTTTATGGCTTTGATTGTCGATCACTGCAAAGTTTTTAATCAAGATGGCAATATTTTTCCTTTCAGTCTTGACCGAAGACGTAAAGATCGTTTTTTGAAAGGCTTTGAATTATGAATGAAAAATTATCACTCTGTATTCATGGTTTTTGCAAAAGTCTCTGAATTCCACGAAATATTTCAAGGAATCGCAGATGATAAAAGTGACCTTGCATTACATTTTATTCGCTAACTCACGCCGAGCAGTTCACCGCAATTTTTCATGCGCGTTTCTCCAGACCTTATCGTAGATGGGCGCTGATGATTGCCGTATGGATTTTCCGGCGGGGAAATTTATCGCAGTGACGTGTCAAAATTTGAGACTGAAGGGGAATAGGATCAGTCGGGTTTCGTTTACATCTGCCGCTGTATTCAAATTCAATATCGCAAAGCCGAGCGTAGAAATGGAATTATATCTTCGCGAATAAAAAGTCCGCTCGAAAAGCGTGATTCTTCTACGGATAGGATTAATTTGAAAAAGCGCTTCCCTGTAAAAGTGTGCGGAAATCTGTACATACATTTCATATTCAAATTGAAAATGTGCAAATTGGTGTCCATGCAAATGCGATTCTTGATTTGTTTTCAGAAATAATTTTTTCTTGAAATACCTTGGAGAATTTGATGCTCTAGAGTTTTTTTTGTGGTAATAATAATGTGTACTTAAATTTTGCATTAACAATGTTCATTATAAATTGTGCTGCTGTTTTAATGGGTTACAGGAAAGAGATGAAAACAAAGTATATAATGAGGTGAAAAGGGTTTTCAAGGAAGATTGGACTCGAACTTTCGCGTAAATTTTAATGTTTATGCTGGTTTATGGGTTGAGAGTTTAACTGAAATTCTACAATATTATCTACCAAAATGAAAGCTCGTATTATGAAATAACAGGTTACAAAGTTTGTTGCATAGTAAATTTAGTCGACGAACTCTCACAAAGTTTGAGTGGCATTGTTCATGGGTGAATGGAGCAGAATCGAAATAGGCATGTTTTAGAAATTAATCATCATGTTTTAATGCTAGATGAACAATAAAGAATTAAAAAAATAATTCATAAACCATGTTCTCCAAGTTGCACATTTTAATGTAAGATATCTAATACCAGAATTTCAAAAAAGTTAAAGTGTTTCTATAATAACAATCGAGGAAAGGTAGCAACTGAGAACAGAACATGTTCGACAGAGAACGTCGGATCACTAGTCCGAGATCTCCTTGGGACGAGTTGAAAAAAGTAGTTTCGACAAAACTCTATCAAAGTTTCAGTTACTCAGTTGAATGTTCCTGACATTACACCGCAAAAGTCGATATAAGTTTGTTAATTCACCAAACATTATTAACTTTATAAGAGTATAAAGGGAAGTTTCAGTATTCTTCATCGTGAATATGGAACAATTTGAGGCTAAGACGGAAATTCGATCGATTTGAAAGTTACACAGGAAGCTGATCAAGTGGAAAATGATCAGATATGGACCTCCAATTTATTTTGGTTTACTTTTTTACAATGTAAAGTTTGCAACCCTAATTTTTTCTAACGAAAGTAAATAATTCACGCATATCCTTATGAAAATAATTGTCCATTTGTGGACGAATTTTCACTTGTGTTTTCAATAGTACAAAATAAGAAAAAAAGTTATATTAATTTCAAGATTCTTGAACTTTTGCAGTGTTTTTTTAAACCTTGTAAAAGTTTGAATGTGTAAGGGCTTTATAGGAAATCAATAGACTTCTTGGTTGGTGGACTCGACAACTTTTCACGCTACTTCAATTATTTTCACAAAGAAAATTGTTCTTCAGTACCTCACTGCCCACAGTACTTCATATAAAAATAGTTCAGCAGTCAAGCATTCTTTTCCGCCGAGTGCGCCGTTGATTGTTCTAGTATTTCATAAGTACCATTGAATTAAAATGCGAATAATAATTATGCATGTTTGAAATGGCTAAAAATTTGCCCAGAAAAAAAAATGAATGAAAATAATTAGATGAATGCGGTTTGTGTTAAAAAAAATAAATAACAATATTCTAAGAATAATAATGTAATGTGAAATTTTCTAATTATAATAATATGAAAGGTGGATATCGAAAGTCGTATAAACGCCAATTTTTCAAAATTTGTTTTATTTATTTATTTTCTTTTTTTGAAACTCTAAGCTGATGCCGTCATTTCTGCGATAAAAGCAAGTCAAAATTCGCAATAGTTTTATTCTGAGAATTTTTCAAACATTACATTTTGATAACCAGCGACCTATCAGCAATTCAAAGTCGTACAATAACCAATGGAAACTTATGTATTTTAATGAAAAAAAGCAATTTGATGTTGGAAACCGTCAAACCGTGCGTTCGATAATATTGTTACATACATTTACAAACGTTTTTATACAAGAAGCAATGTTATGAATAATGTTGATAACAATAAAAACTATGAATAAAAATAGAAAACGAATTTAATTATCAAATTTCTATCTACAATCACAAATAATGACAATAATAAACAATAAGTGAAAATTTATTGAAGTATTCAGTTCAAAGAATTGCCAAAAACGTAATAAAACCTGCGCGAAGCTTGTTTCTCTTACTTTTATTTAGTAAGGCTAATCGTTGATATACGACTTTGAACTGCCAGACCCCCTCGACTTATACGTGGCGAAATTTTAAGTGGTCGTTTTTTCCTCAATTGTAATCGAAATCGTTTCAAACTTAAGTAAGTGACGTAATACCTTGTAATTAACAAAGAATCGTGAGTTTTTTAAGAAATTTTGAAAATAAAAAAAATACAATCGTTTTTCTGTTATCCTGTAAAAAATTGGGAATGGCGCTTATACAACTTTGAATATCTACCATTTATATAATATTCATAATATGATACTATAAAAATATTTATTCTAACAATAGATAAAAAAGATTTACGAACTGAAGATATGTCAATAACAAATATATATATAAAAAAAAATATTGGTCCAAGATTTGTATCCTGGGATACTCCTAATGTAGCTAAAATCTCAAATGATCCATGTTCTTTAGTATACATTACAATCTGTTTTATATTCCTAAAATAGCTTCCAAACCATTTGAGGGGGATGCCGGTTGTTCCGAATTGAGCAATTTTCAATCATAAATTATCAATATCAACTCTACACTGAAAAAAATTGGTGATAGCTACCTCAACTGTATTCATGTTGTTGATGGAATTATAGTTGGAGTAACTAAAAATACAGTTGTAACAACTTAAACTGAAGGTATTCTAAGTGCGCAGTCCACAGTTGACGCTTAACTATGAATTCACAGTTCGTTTTAGAACCTACACTTTTTTTATAGTCGCTGCAATTGTAAATTCAAGTTGCTACTCGAATAGTCGTACGGGTATGCGTGCTTTTCGAGAGACAGTTGTATTTTTTTCAAAGATACGTGAGGCAACTCAAATATACTGTAGAAAATCACATAAAATCAAAAGCTAAAACAAGAAAAGAAACGTGACAGTGAGTTGCCGTTTTTGTCTCGAGGAAGAAAGGTAAGTCATACATTGTGAACATTGAATGTTATTTTACTTGATAAAGTGGCTTGCTGTGAAATAATATTCATGCACGTAAATGCTTTTTTCTAAATCGCGCGCGCTCGAACTCGCTGATACGTTCCACCTATTTATGTGAATGACAATTAAAAAAAGTTGTTGACTTCAACGTTTTTTTCAACCATTTTTGACTACATTTACGAGAAACAAGGTATGAAATATCAAAAATTGACTTATTTATTTTGTGAAAAAAATCTTTAACAATGTCCAAATAACGTACTTTCCTAATATTAGCACGATTTGTCGTTTCTGTCAACTTTTTTTCCTAACCTCACTTTGCGACAAAAATAAACAAACTGCTGATACAGTTATACGTACACTTAATGTATTGTAAGTCTAACTGTAGTTTTATATAGTAGATGCAAGTTTAAACTTTTCTCGGGAAGCATGCAGAACCATAGTTAGAGCAACAATAACTGTACTGGTTGGTGTTGGAACGAACTACGTACTAACTGTGGGGATCAAAATATTTTCACAGTTGGAGAGTCAATATTTTTCTTTCGGTGTATCAAATGCCTTGGCGAAATCCGTATAGACCACATTTATTTGTTCTCCATTCTCAAGAGGCTGAAAATGTTCATTTGTATAGAAAATCAAATTCGTTTCAGTTGATCGACCAGTTCTGAATCCATGTTGTTGTCCGATTAAACGATGTTCAACTTGAGGCCTTGTAAAGTTAAGGATTGATGATTGATCTGTCCCCTTATTTGTGTATAAGTGTAAGAAAACTACTTTTCCAAACCTCCGGGAAAGTCCTTTCATTCAGCGACTCATTGAATACCTAAAATAAAGGCAAAGCCAGATTACATCAACACAGTTTCAAAAAAGTAAGCCGGAATACCATCAGAGCCAACACATACCCTACCTTTCGATCTATTCAGTGCAGCATGAACCATTTCTGGAGTATTGTCAAAATCATAAGAGGAGTCAGCAAATCTGAAATCATCAATGTTAAAAGTCTTAGGGACTTTTTCCACATACACTCACAACCCTCAGAATAATTGAAAAGGCTCTCCCACATCGATCGAGTAACAAACCATAACAAGCAAAAAAAACTGTCCCGCTTTTCACCCAGAGGCAAAAATTTTCGTGGCCACTTTTTTTTCTCCCTTTGCGTGCCACAATCGCTTTAGTCGGATGTGCCCACTAATTGTCGCTTCCGTCGAACCTTGTCCACTCTTCCTGCCCCATTACAAACCTCTCAAACCCAAATTTCCGCACCACGCGAGACACGAAACAGCAACAATGAAGCCGCAACATGCCCTGTCGCGTATAGGACTTTTTTTTCCAATCCCGGTCAAGAAAAAAACGAGGGGATCACAATGGACGAGGGTACGCCGGTCACGGGGTGAAACGTGGCCACCTCATTGTGCCGCCGTCCTTTATCGGAAAATCAGGCCGGCCGATGGAGTGCTTTGGTACACTCGATTCGCATGTTCATTTGCAGACAATGCCGGACTTCATCCGCATAAACAATATGGATTTGTTCGCAATTTACCGTGCCTTACGCGTATCGAGTGTGCTCAATAATGCAGGTTTCTCTTGGAGATGCGCTCAAATTACGCCGCGCGAGAGCAAATACGAAGTCATGCATGTTGTAAAAGGATTATCTTCGATAAAGCTCGGAAAACATCGCATGCAGCGAGCCAAGAGGGAGGGGAAATCTTGTACGACATAGGATGTGTTTCAGAGAGCCTGGCCTCAGAAGCGTTGGAATTTTTCTCTCCAGATGGGTAGTATTCTTTTAATTCAAAACAGGGGTACTCACACTGTATTTTTTTTTTTCTTTTAATTTCATCTTCTATTTCTTTGGTAAATACATGTCCCTGTTGATCTAAAATAGTGGGATTATCACTGTTTTTTTCAGGGATCTTCAAACTTGCGCTCGAGAGATAAAGGGCATTTTCCTTGAATGTTTGATTTTTCCACGTCTAGGCTTTTGGTTTTTGCAGCAAGGAAAAAAAATTTTGCTCAACATCAAAAATCCTTCGTTCACAAAGAGGCTATTATAATTATGAATAAGCTTGAAAAAATTCAGACTGTTCAAATGAATGGTTTTCGAAAAACTGTGCTCACCGCGTAAAAACATCGGATTTTGGCACAATTATTGTAGTGCACCCGATTACAAAGATTTTCATTCGAAAAATTGCTAGAATACCTTGTGACATTGGTAAACAAATAAGCAATAAATTTTTCAAAAAACATTGTGGTGGTTTTTCAAAAAAAAAAAAAAAACGTGAGAAGGCATTTTTTTCTTCGATAATAAATGTACATAACCTCTTAATTTTGTTTACCTTTTCCAGAAATTTTAGGTTAGGTTAGGTTCTTGACTTTTCAATGTATCGTTACTGATCGATTAATCAGTAAATCGCCACTGATTCATTAAAGGCATCACAACTTAATTATCAGGGATATTACAGTACAATACCATTGAATTTAGTTTGCTCGAGCAATGATGTGGGAGGTGGGGTGTTTTTTTCATATACTTCAAAAAGTTGCAAATATCGATGTTTATTTTTTTAAATAAATTTGAAAGATTCAAGAATCATTCACAAATTTTGAGAAATCTTAACACGTTGAATTAATTTTTATGAAAATTTGGAAAGCAGAGGATAATTTTTAGTACGTAGTAATGAACGTAATCAATTTCATGTAAAATTTGAATTTTATAATTGCATCGATTCTAATTTTTAAATTCATTTGGATTCTCTAGCTTAAAGTGAAATGATTCGATTTACAAGGTTTGTATTACGTTTGGGATTCTTGAAATTTCTGAAAATTGAAAAATAATGAAAATAAGGAAAATTTAAATTATTTACGAAAATTCGATTTTTTTTTAAATTTTCGCTATACGAAATCTGAAGTACATAAAATTTACTGAAAAAGTGCGAAAAGTCGAGTAAAATGGACAAATAGTACTTGGAAATTTGGAACAGTTTGTATTTTAGTTAACGTTTCAAAAATGTAGCTAGATTATGAAACATTGAACAGTTTAAATATCACCTAAATTTCAATAAAGTGTGAAAACTTTGTAGAATTTGAAAAAATATACATCAATTTTGTTGATCGTATTTATTATAGTATTTTTTTAGGAGATGCAAAAATTTTTTTTTACATTTTCTGATATAAATCTAAAAAAAATTGATAGGTAAAAAAATCGCGGATAACCTTATAACCAGGGATGATTAAAATATGCACGAAGAAACATCAAAATATGCATGCAAATATGCTTGAAAAATGGCGAAAACATGCACGAAACATTAAGTAAATATGCTACAAAAATCATAAAAGATGAAAAATATGATCTTATATACAAAACAATCATTTATTCATCTTCAATTTCAACGTGACAGTTACAACAAATTATAATGTGTTGTTTTAAATTTTCGAATAAAAGGCGACGTCTTTTGCCTGAGAAAAAGTTTTTTAACATCGAAAATTTTGTAGCTTTCTGATATCGTGTCGTGCCGATGCTTTACTCGAAACATCTTTCCAGCAACCACTTTTTGACTGCAATAAATGCAGGACAAAATTAATCTGTCCTGACGAAAAACGTTTGGATAAGCACGCACAACACGCGCTAAAAACTTCCGTTCTTTCGGCATTTGACTTGGAATATATCGATCAACTGCCACTTGAAGAATTTTAGATTCATTGTTTATTATTGTGTATCAACTATTTATACAAAACGTTTGAACTTCAGAAATCTTCATGATTCTTGACGAAATCCGGTAGTAATTTCAAAAAATGAACAATGCACAATCTAGCTGAAATTGTAAAAACATGCATTCACGTTCAAAAGAGGCCAAAATATGCATTGTATACAGAACTTCCATAAGTTTTCATCAGACCTGTAAATTGTGAATTATTCAGTTAATGTTAGAAATTCTTACAATCTGAAAAGTTGAGGATTATTGAAAATTTTGAAGATTGTCAAATCAGATCCGGTATAAGTCGAGCGGCCCCTCCCCCCACCACTGATAGTAACCGAGTGGTGGGAGTCACCCCTCCATTCACTTCCTCCCTCTCCTCTGCTAGGCAGGTCACGTGACAGTCAGAAAATTCGCGTGGTGGGGAGCTGCCTACTGGCTTATTCTAAAAGTGTTTACTGTTTTCGTTCGACAGTACACTTAAGCGAAAAGTACTGTATAAGCAATATATTTTCCATGCTTACGGTTCGTTCCGCCCGGTCTGGCAAAATCGATGTCGAACCGAGGGTTAAAATTTCGACTCGGGTGCCTTTCAAGTTCATGAATTGACGCGAAACGATCGTTTTATTGGGCGTTCGCGGTTGTTTCGGCGCGTTTTACATGGCCGGGGAGAGCCCCGGTTGCGGTATAGATTTTCTGTTGCGAGGATTTATCGTAGTACGTGTAAAAATTTGAGACGGGGGGGGGGGGGGAATGGGATCAGTTAGTGAGCTCCGCTTACATCTGTCGCTGTGTTCGACTTTGATACCACGGAGTTGAATGTCGCGATAGAATGTTCGGTTACGGCTTCTTTCGGGAAAGTTTCGAGAAATCATTGGAAACCAAGGAAAAATGAGGAAATTCGGTGTCGTGAAAGTCTGCGAATGGAGTAAAATGATCTCTTATTAATGAAACTTCTTTAGCAGTGGAGGTTTAGAGTCTGTGAAATTGCCCTCTGCTAGTTGAAAGTTTTATGAATCAGAGAAATACCAGACATTTTGAATGGTATGCGAATTATCTCGGTGCAAAATAAAGTAAAATTTTGTTAAAAATATGCTATGATGAGAATGTATTATTTTGAACATAATATTTTTATGTTATGATATCTTGGTTTCCTGTAAAATCTTGAAAATATAGCATCTATATATATCAGAAACTTTTTTATTTGAGATTCCCTGGCCTAGATTGAATAATATGACACGTAAATTATCGATTTTCAATTATCATCTATTTCCTATCATAATTCTGAAACGTGCATGATTAACGTTGAGGATTGTAAAATTTTTGATTTAATTAATGATCGAATTCTCGAATAATTCAATTTCAACGACAGTGATGGGAATTGCACAAATGAAAGAACTATGTATTTATAATTGCATTACATTTGCGTATTGATCAACATCAAAATGAAACATAAATTAATGAATTTGATCATCAAGTTGTAACTGGTCGAATGAGGGTTCTGGGAGTCTTTTTATAAATCTTTATTGAAATTCAATAAAGTCGGCAAAAATTGAATGAATATGGTAGAAACGTAGAAGTTTCAAAAGACAAAAATTGGTGAATGATTTTCTAAAGTGTCGTAATGTGGAAGATTATGGTGGCAGGAAATTTGGGGATCCTGAAAAATTCTGGATCAGTAAATTATAAAATAAACATCATGCCAAAATACAGCACTTTGCAATTTGTAGTTTTGGAAAATCATCTAAACTTCTCAAAATTTACCATATTTATAAATATTTTCTAGGCTTCTACATTTCTTTCGTAAATTATAAAATTATCTACCGTTCTTTACAATAATATATTTTTTAATAGAATTTGTCGACAATATAACGCTATTTATGTAGATTACCGAAATTTTCCAAATTTTCCAAACCCATAATATATATGAACAGCTTTTCGTAACTCTTTCAAACATAATACCAAGTATTTATAACATTTTAAATTTTGTAGAAATTTTTCGAACTCATAAAAAGTGTTCGTGATTTTCTAACACCTTTATATGTTAATATTTATTTATCAGAAAACGAAGAAATATTATACTTTTCAAAACAACAATAATGAAAACAATATACAACACTAATAAAAATTCTCTAAAGTTCTGCTTATTTTTTTAACTTTTCTCAATCCAAGACAATTTACTACTCATCCAAAAAAAAAGCTTTCTAATACCTCCGTGAAAGTGCACATTTTCAAAATTTGTGCAAACCTTTTCCAGTATAGAAACTCAATCTTTCGAAAGATTTGTAGCAAATTCGTGAAATGCTGTAACATATTTGCTGATGAAGTAATAGGACACGTGAAAGCTCTAAGCTCATGAAAAACTTAATCCAGGAAGTGAAAACTTCTTGAAACGTAATGAGATTTTGGATGCCAATGTAGCTTTCAAAGTACATAATACCAGTACTTTGATGTTCCAGATGACAGATCCGGAAATGAACAAATCTTTCAACCTTCTCGAAATTCACTAAATCCATTGAGAGACATATTTCACGAAAGCTGTATGAAATACGCGAATAGTTTTTCTAAATTCAATAAAAAGATATTTATTGTTTCAGTTATCTAGTTGCACAAAATATTTTCCGAAACTATATTTTATATTAACCATATATTTCACATTTACAGGCAACAGCCCTGAGGAAGCAGTGGGGATAGAGTACAAGTGACTAATGGCCACACTACGAATAAGTGGCCTGCTGAAAGACCTAATAATAATAATAATAATAATAATAGTAATAATAATAATAGTAATAATAACAATAATAATAATAATAATAATAATAATAATAATAATAAAATAACAATAATAATAATATTTCATACATATGAGCTATATTAAAAAGAAAACACCCGAAACTTTTTATTCATAAATTTTGTAGATTCTGTTTTGTTTTGTATCGTATTTCTTCGATATAATATGCATTTTAAATTATTTCATATCTTGCATCTAAAAACACTTTAAAAGTTTTTCCTTTTTCTGCGACAAAAATATAAGAACAACTTGAAAAGTATTGGAAAATTAGGAATTATTTTGACAAGTTTCATAAACTTTTATAACAGTTGACAAGTTTTGTATTTTCTGTAGATATAGGTTTGGAACAGTTTTGAGAAATTCAAAAAACATATAGCATATTCAAGATTGTCAACAACTCTTGAAAATATAAAAAATTCATGGAATTTTAGAGGTTTTTCATAAATATTGTAAATTGTTGAAAATTTCGAAAATTATATAAAGCTACACAAATAACGTTATGTATTTGACATTCTGTCAAATTAAAAAATACATATTCGTACAGAGATGTTTGAAAATTTGAATAGAAATCTAGAAGCGTATAGAATATTGATATATTTTGTAAATTTTGATAAGTTCAGATGATTTTCTTAAACAAACACAAAACGCTTCGAGTAATACCAGACCGTTATTAGAAATTTCGTGCAATATTGAGCATTCACAAAAAATAATGACGGAAGGTAATACATTTCCAAGAAATTTAGAAAGTTTAAAATAGTGTACAACATTCAAATTTTTCAAATTTCGAAAAACATAAAACATATGAAATTTGGAAAAGATTGTCAATAATTCTATAAAATTTAAAAAATGTTTGGAATCTCAAATAATGTTTAAGAAGTTAAAAAAAAATTGAAAAATTGGTAGAATTTTAGAAAATTTTTATCAGTTTTGTATATAATGTTCATTATTACATTTCGCAGAAAAAATTACTGTAATGATTTTTTATTTTTTGATAATAACTCAAATAACTTGAATAGTATTAGAAAGTTACGAACAATCTCGATGAGTTCAAGAAAATTTTATATTTGAAGTTCTAAATTGTTTGTTTTATGTTAAAAATTGTACTGAGAAGTTACAAAAAATGCGTATATCCAAGATTGGCAGTAATTTTTGAAAATCTGTAAAATTGAAATTAGAATTTCTGAAAGTGCATGTGCATAAAATTTATTGACCGTGGAAAAATTTAGCAACTACGTAAAACTACACGAACAGCGTTATATTCTCAACATTCTGATGTACTTAAACTTAAAAACTATGTCACCGTACAATAGGGTGTCACTTTTTTTTGGCGATATCGGAGTTTTTTCTATTTCAAGGCTTCAAATTATTCAAAATACAAAAAAAAAAAAATTGTTTGTGAAGTTTCAAGCAAATCGGACATGATTAACACGGGCCTCAGAACGGCTGAAGTTTTAAATGGTATTTGCGTGTAATTTTTCATACATTTTGTTCAAAAATTCGCAACTTGTGCAAAACTTATGATAAATGTTTGAACCTTGGCATATTTTGAATGTATAGTGTTACGTTCAAGACCAAATTTTTCTGAATTTTTCTATCTCTGTTATCTATGTTTTACTAGCACCGAAAGAAGGCAAACATGTACGAACTTTTTTGTTCGTACATGTTCGCCCATGTATTTTTTTGGTTTTATTATTCAATTATCGTCAACATAACTTTGTCGCAACTATGTGACTGTAACAATTGATTTTGGTATTCAAGCCAAGGAAAAACAAAAAAAAAACACTTGAATTGTTTTTAAAAAATGTATTTACTGTTTTGTTAGTTTGATATGGAATTTTGTGTGTGAAAGCGCTAAAAAATAATGTCATCACCAGAGAGGCTATGTTTTAGGCTTGAAATAACTATCTCGAGCTAGGCTTGAAAGAATCCGGCTGGAAATACATCGTGGCATACCCTAATTCCGTTCAGGCCCTATCCAGGCTTGCCTTTTAGAGGCCCGCCCTTTAAGGGCCTTACCGGGTCCATGTTAGGCGAACTTGAATTGGGTGAAATAAGGCAACATTGCCTTGGGCCTTGTCAATGATCAATGTTCATCGCGCATGCGCGGAATCTTGTCGAACAGGTGATTGTAAACCTAAACAAAACAGTTGTTTTGATCGAGCAGTTGAAAATAAAACAACAAATGTACAAAAGAAAATTAAGCATCCTGCGAAACGAAAAGTCACGAGCGAAAAAAAAATTGGGCGCGAAAAGTGCAGTGGAAATAGGCGAGTCAAAAACAAATGTTCTCAACAAAATAAATTACCCACAATAACGAATCTTACAAAAACCCGTAATCTGATCACTCAGAGGAGCCGTTCCCCAGTAGCACAGATTATTATAAAATAATGCCAGAAATATATTTTCAAAAATATTCCCTGGATATTAACATTCTAATGTCCACATAGTTTCGCATGAAAATATTCTGAGAATATTTTGAGAATATTAATGACATACTCCTTGAAGGTTCTGTTTACGAAGATAGGGAATGATTATAATTGCTCAGAGTGGACAACTCACTGTAAATTAAAAACATAAGGCTTTTTCAAAACAAGGGAGTTTCAGCGCAGCTACTGAAATACTGGCTAGGGTCTGTTTAACGACCCTTAAGAGAGCCTGATCAAAAATCCTGACCTGGGCCAGTCTAAAATGAGTGTTAGCACCCTTGCCAGAAGTGGGGACAGCCTGGCCTAGGCCATTTCTACGCCAATTTTGTTTTTCCAGCCGGGCTAGGTTATAAAAATATTGAGGGCCTGGTTTGGCAAATTCATCAAGGGCCTACCTAGAAATCTCTAGGAAGGCCCAAGTGTTCCAAAACGTTAACAAGCAAGGGAGGGCGCTAACTAGGCATTACTTGAAAGGCCTACGATTTAATCGGGGCCATTATAAATCGAGTCGAAATTTCAGTCCAGTATATTTCAAATCTCTTTTTTGTATTCATTCAAAAAATTTGAGAGAAGTCGTTGATATGGCCAGTGAGGATCCGATCGATTCTAAATAGGATGACCCCAAAGTTTCTCGATCTTATCCGATTGCGATGCTCGTCTTCGTTACGACCCCCAGATTCCTGAGGGAAACTTTTTCACACTTGTTACGGAATATACAATTTCCAGAACGTAACATCCGCAGGAACGAGCAAGAGGGTAGAGAAACCGAGAGCACCATTGCCTGGGCAACGAAATGCTTCAGCACTGAAGCTGTGAAATCGTCCCCACCCTCGGTTGCCTCCAGTTATTTCATCCCCCGACGTCCTTGCTTTCCATCCCTCGCTCGCAGCAAAGGGCTGAGCCGGCCAGTACACTTCTCGTCGCATTAGGGAGAACATCCCCCATTCGGATTTTCCCTTTTTCCCGATCGCGTGTTCCTTTTTTTATTTCCCTCTCGACCTTCGGACAATAAAACGAAATACACGGTGTGACAGTGAAGCGTTGTTTTCCCCTCGCGCATTGCCGGTCATCCTTTTTTTTTTTTTTATTTGATCTCTCCGCCGCGATAATGCCATTTTCCTCGTGATAGGCGTGTGCTGCGAAAAGAGACCACCGAACGATAACGCGAGGATACGGACTCGAAAATTTTTTTCGCGAAGGTCAGTGTTGGATTTAAATCAGGTGGAATGGATTTGGCAAAGATGAAATTCTGACCTAAAAAAGTCAAAGGAGTCTTAGGTCCATTGGAATGTTCCTTTGGGACCTTGTAGAATTTTTCTGAGGCCTTTTGGGTCTGGAATGAACTTGTCTTCGTGGGGATTCGAGCCCAGGTTGTTTGGCAGTCCGAAGACTTAACCATTTAGCTACCGGAGATGATTGAAAGGATTAGGGAAAAAACCGCCCAATCCAGAAAATTCAAGACAAAACATCTATACACCGAAAAATCTAAGATTTAAAAAGTAAAGAATATTGATACAAAATATCGACAGTCCAAAATATCGAAAGACGATTATAATGGTCGCACAATATGTAATTTTGTGATTTCATAATTTTAATAATTGAGAATTTAAAGTGATTCGAAATTATATCTTTCACAAGATCAAATGGTATACAATAATTTTCAAAACTGTTGGAAGCTTTAATAAGAAAATGAAAACGAAGAAAATCTAAAAAAATGTTCGTATCACTGGTTTTGGAAATTGAATGTTTTAGATTGGAAGTTGTATCCTCAAACGTATCGCTCTACAGTCTTACAATTTCCACGTATAATCCAGAAATTAAAATTATAGAAAATATATGCTGTCAGTGAAAGTACTACAAATACAGTAAACTTTACAATATACAGTCAATCCCCGCTTTGTGTCGTTCAAATGCAGCTAACTTTCGGATTGAAGTATTTAGCATGAAGGTAGCCCTTGAGGCTATTAAACTCATAACGTAAGCATTTGAATATGGATTCTCAGATAGCGTTTTCAAATGACTGCTTTCGGAGCATTTTACTAGGCGTTTGAAAGAGACAGAAAAATAGGAACAGTTTCTACCTCTTTCTTACTAATAAGAGAAAATTTTTTATTCATAGACACAGAGGACCTCGACCATATATTATTATATATAGAAATTTTCATCTTGAATTTGATCTTAACTGTATAACACAAACTTCACTTATGAAATTTATTTTTTCATATATATTTTTACAGATGAATGTCTTGAATTTTATGCAACGTTTGAGGTGCTTTTTAGGTGTATGAAATACAGTATAAAATTTTGAATATAGTTTCTGGCAGTCAGACATTAAATAGATGTTTATCAAATTTTTATTCCAAATGAGAGGTTTATAGAATTTCCGCTGCAATAGGAAAAATTTTTGTTTAGATATGAAACGGAAAGTATTTCAAAGCCATCTCCTTTCAAAATGAAACGCTTACTCTTTATTTCCAAAACGATCGAAGTTGAAAATTGAAAGGATTTATTGAAAGTGAAAGGGAATCCCTTTGAAACGGAAAGTTTTCTGAGTGTAGGGTTAAAACCCATTTTGTTTAAAAAAAATATCAAAACTGAGGATACTATGAACAATTTAGTTTTTTAGGACACCCAATTCTTAACACTGTTACACATTTTTGTATTAATTGTCATAAATGTTCTTAAAATTTTTTTACATAACCGTGTTTTTGAAAGTTAAAAAATAGTATTAAATTTCATCGAATTTCAGGGATTCTAATAGAAAAATTTATACTATATTTATGTAGTAGTGTCATGTATAATGTCAAAGATTGAATATTTTGATAAAAGATATAAATTTCATTTTTTCTGAATTGAATGAAGAGTCAATGAATCTCAACCGATACGTTCAGTTATTCCAGTTTATTATATTAGTTTATGTATACTAACGTTAATAATAAAAACTTCCGAAACAGTTCATTAAAATTATTAACATTTTTTGCAGGGTATAAAAGTTTTTCTAAAACATGAAGGATAAATATGAAATAAATAACGTATTATTTACTATTGTTTAAGTTCATTAATAATATCTTTGGAACGAAAGCTTCATGTAATTTTTTTACCTCAATTTGATTGAAAAATCTTCTGAATTCAAAGCTATGGCATATTTTTCAGAGTTAAATCATGGAATATCGAAATTCGTAAAAATCAAAAGCATTACACTATGTCACAAATTTACACTTACTCTAAATAACAGGTTTTTGAGTTTTTGTGTAAACGAAAATTGAGATACCAGAAAATAAGACCTAAAGTGCAAGTTTTTAATACAGTGATAAGTTAAAAAAAATTTCAGTAACCTCAGTGGAGTCTTATATTGTGTCGCTGTAATACAACTAATTTTTGATTTTGACCTTTTAGATGAAGTAAGAACTTGAGACAATCTCATGAAATAAAAAAAAAAAAAACTGATTATTCGCAAAACTTTGAATGTAATCTCTCGGAGAAATCGAAGAGTATGATTTTTTTAAATATTTCGTTGACTCTTGATAATCGATCTTATAATACAGTGAATTCCTAATACAGCCTTTTTGAAACAGTGAAATCTTGATGAATTTCTTTTCAATACAGTATAGCAGAATTTCAATGAATGGCCAACAAAACAAAAATGCAAGCCGCATGTTCAAATTCTTTTATTGATCAGTCAATTTCGACATGTTCTGATGGATAATTTATTTATATTTTATGGCATCATCCTTAGCACCTTTAAAAATTTTTTAATCATTTAAATAAGGTCCAAGGAATCAAATATCACGAAATCAAAGTTCAAGCAGTTAAAAATTTACATTATGAAACTCTTTTACATAGAATGGTAAATAATATCAGTATATATTTTTGTAAATTTGCAGTAAATTTATTTCTTTACTTTCATAACAATTTATTCAACAGTTTTATTTTTTCAATGATACTCTAACGTGAGTCAGTAATCCAATGGCCGAAACACTTGATCAACATTCGAAATCTAAACCTGCATTCGTAAAGTTCAGTAAAAGCTCGATTCGTGTCACTTTGGCTAATCCTATTGGGCTCTTACGTCGTACTCTAAAACACATTAACCCCATTATATGAGTCTCTGCAATAGAGAAAACATCTTGTAAAAAGCTATCACATACAGTACACTCTTGATAATTGTCTTTCAATTATCATATACAGTTAATTCTGGTATGATGTCATCAATCTTCAGTAAAATTCGTTTCAATGACTTTCCTGCCTCACAGAAAAAAAATCTTTCTGACGTTTTGACGGGAAAAAGTGCAAGCTTAAGAGAATTTGAAAAACGGAAAAATTTCCGTCTGATCGATTTATTCAAATGAGGGTATTTGTAACCGTGACGGCAATTTTCATCCCATTCAACGTCGTTTAATTGAGAGTGACAGCTTTTTATGCTCGACGAGCTTTAATTCGCAATACATTACGTGCCGTTTACACAATCGCGTAACGTGTACATATCTCGTTACGTTAATCGTCGCAATTGTGTAACGTTAATGGTCCCGAGCCAAGCGCATGGAGGATTAGACATGTAATTGAAAATCACTGAAACGTCACGACGTTTCTTCGCCGTTCAAAAACCCGCGATAATCGCTTGAGCGTGAAAAATGAGGGTGCGAGGCAACGAACCGAAACTAATATTTATATCGATAAATAGACGGGTTCATTCGCAAGTTAATTACGGAATATCTTGATGAATGGTCGTTACGATTAAGCGCTCGTCGAATAAAGGAAACAAAGGGGAAAAAAGGCGACCGAGCTTTTTCTCTCCAATTACTTCCCATCGAAGCTTTCTACCGAGCTTTTTTAATGTGCTTGATAGGGTAATTGACGGTTTTGATTGGCGGAGGTTGTGGAAAATTGAGGTGGATCCTAAGGTTTGTGATTTTGTGGCTTTATTTGTAATGAAGACTCTTTACAATAATATTTTGACGTTTGCGAGATATCGGTGTAATGAATAAAATTTGCATCGACTTTTAAGTATTTACGGATTTTAAATTATCTTGAGTTAATTAAAAAGTTTCGAATCGATTTTTAATGCATGTGATAGTGATGTAAATGTTTCCTATGGATTTTCAATAGATATATGTGGGTTTACTGCTAAAATAGTATTCTATTTTCATTTTATTCTATTCATTTTGTCTTGTTTCATATTTCGGGTCCCTGGAACTCTTAAAGTCTTTCCGCTTCGTACGCCCCTGACGAGTTCCTGTTTTTGGCAACCCTGACAACCCAGGCTGGCCTGGCAAGAGGCAAGATGGCGGACGCTCGTGAAAAGACACACGACGATCTCTCAAATTAATCCCATTACATTGTTTTTTTTTTGTTCAAATCGCTGCTTTCAAAGTTTTGTAATAATAAACGGGTCAAATCTGAATCAGACAATTATTATTGCGATTCCCACATATATGATGAAAATAATTCTATATTTCAATTTTCGTGTATGTATCTTGAAAAATTTTCTCTGTGACGAATACTGTAGACGTTTAGAAAATAGTATATTTCGTATCAAGGAGCAGAAACGAGCATTTTTATCAGTGCAGAGTTTTGCAAGCGAGCGTAGCGAGTAAATGCTTCGTAATACGAAGTGTATTTTCAATGTTCGCATGTTGGAAATCATTTTTATGGTGTTTATACTTGCTGAAATTTTAGAATATGAGTTTAAAGACGCGACGATATCGCTGTCTCAAGCGGCAGAAAATAATATGTACGCAATGTAAATTCTATGCATTTTTGTGATTTTTCATGAATAACTATATTTTTTTATTATTAAGTTTATTATTTTGCTACTTTCCATGACTCGTCAGAATTTTCGATTATTTTTCAAATGTTGACTGTAATTTTTTTTATCATGTTACAGAATTTCTCTGTTTTCTCATGAATTTTTCAACATTGAATATTATTTATGACGATATAACTAATTTTTTGATATTATTTTTAGTTCTCAGATAATAATAATATTGATTTTTATATTATTTATGATATTATTTATAATTCATGATTTTTTTATGATGATCTTACATGATTTTTGATAATTCAGTATCCTTTAGAAGAGTTTCAAAATACGTGGCATGATTTCTATGACTTTCGGTTTAGTTTTCTACATCAACATATATTTCTGCAAGTTTTCGATGGTCAATAATTTTTGATATCAAACTATAATTTCATATATTTATTATAGTTTTATTTTTTTATTTTTTTATGTTTCCACTACAGTTTGTAAGATTTATCATGATAGTCTATAAATTACGATCACAACTATGACTTGTATTATTTCTCAATACTAACGATGATTTTTTGTCTATCTAATCATTCGATAGTATTAACAATAATTCACTGTTAAAACTCACAATTTTCTATAATATCCTATCATTTATTAAAACTAACCATGATTTCCCATAATTTCTCACAATACCTTTGGACGATCTTCTATTGATATTTCTATTCATTCTATGAACTTATTCATGATGATTTTGATATTATTCATAATTTTATACATGAATATTTATGATTATCTTATATGATCTGGTATCGTTATTAATTTTAGATGATTTTCATTATTGTCCTTCAGTTTTTATAACCAACCATTAATTTACATGATTACCTTGGGTTTTTTAGAATTATTTTTCATGATTCACTATAACAATATAATGATTTTCAAACGATTCCCATCACAAACTGTGATTATGTATTATTTCACTATATTCACGATCATTTTTTATATTTTAAATTATCCTCTATCATTTACAATGATTCACCGTTATTCCTTATCATTTTTTATAATACCCTATGTCTTATTTTATTATGATTAACTATGATTATCCAAAATTTCCGGAATTTCTTTGAAAGAGCTGTATTGTTTCATATTTTTATATATGATTCGATATTATTTGTAATGCTTTTGGTATTATAAGAATATGATTTTCGATGATTATTTCATGTGATCTATGAATTCTCATTAGTATGATTAATCATGATTTTACATGATTTCTGATGATCTGGTATCATATAATAGTTTTAGAATACTTTTTATGATTTAGCAAGATTTTTACATGGTTTTTCATTATTTCGTAAGGTTTTATATCATTTTCGAAGATTCGTTAAAATTTTTGATAACAAACCATTATTTTATGTAATTTGTTTATAAACAATTAAAAAAAATTACTTACGGTCGCATTTTGCAAGAAACAACCTAATTTTTATTATTGTTTTTTTTTGAACCTCGGAACTGGATCCAGCGACCTCAAAAATATGACAAATATGTATTGTTTGGAGCAAAACATTTTTTAGATTCTTTATGTGGACATGTGTTATTAAAGTATAAAAATCTGGAAAATCGTTGATGACATTGAAATTTGTCAATAATTGCTAATAAATAGTTCAGATACATATATAAGGAAAAGTGTATTAATCGTTAATAAGTTACAGAGTTATGAAAAATACAGTTGATTCTCTAATTATGGCTAAAATTGAAAAAGTTTAAAATGATAATCACATTTATTAATAATGTATTATGCGAATGAAAAAATTATAGGGATCAAAAACATTAAACTACTAATATCAATTATATAGAGGTAGATATGAATAGTAAACTCTGCAGTTACATGAAAAAACGTAAATCAATGTAAAAGGTAAACGCTTGTAAAAAACCATCATCAAAAAACATCAATATTCATTTCGTAAAAAGTAGCTCTAGCCCCTTTTAAAGATTTCATCGACATCTCAAAGTACTTGGAAATAAAAAAAAACTTAATCTCAATCAAATACCCATTTCATTAGTACTTTGAAGTTGATTCGAGAAATCAAAGATCTTCTATTTTAAATCCTAAAATAAGGCATAGATGAAATCAAAAAAACTTTACTTGACATGAAAAAAAACACAAGCATCACGGCCACGAAATCACTACGGAACATTGATCTCAAATCTTGAATGCAGCAACAACATTCAAAGGCACAAAAAACTCGTACAAAATGTTCGCTTTCAACGTTTTTCCGTAAAGCTGCAACACGAAGTTAAGCCCTTCCCGAGAGCAAAAAGTTACGTCTACACTATTTACCGATATCGAGGAATTATTTTTGCCGTGGGAGCGTGCTCAAAGTGATCCTCTTATGAAGATTTCTAACGTGCAATTTCGAAACTATACCCCGTGGCTAACTTTTGAAGTTGGCTATAAAATAATGCCCACGTTTTCGAGACAAAGGTGGATGCGAGAGGGTGGAGATGGTTGGGTTGACTCCTCATCTTCCCCTCGGATCCTGAAAATTTATTGCTACGATTCTTGGTTATAAAGAAAAATAAATTTGAATTCTAGAGGATGGATTATCCAAAATTTATTTATTAACTGGGAAATATTACAAAATTTCATTAAGGTGGGCAGCGTTTTTTCAGATTTTTTTTAATATAGAAGGATAAATCATATGTCCATGGAAATTTATATTCATATGAAACTGTTTTTAAACTGTAAAAGAAAAAAATTTCAATTCTAAATCTTTCAAAATGGCGCAGCGATCCCTGGCAGACTAGTATGTCTCGCATTTAGGGCTGCTGGATTGCGGGTATGATATCGTCCGTGATTTTGTACTAAAATATGGAAAAATTTTGTTGAATACTCAGTCCCCGTATGAAACAAACTATTAACAACTATTGAGAACTATTAGAACCTATTTGAAATTATTGGGAAACTATCGAGAAACTATTGAATGATTTCAATAGTTTTAATAGTTTCAATGATTTCCCTTCTTATAGTTTCCATAGTTTCAATAGTTCCTATAATATTCCTGCCAATAATTTCAATGTTTGAAATAGTTTCAGTGATGTTAAATCATTGTAACAATTAACTTCAATGATTTTAAATCATTTTTAAAATCCGATTTGAAATCACAATTTAATGATCATTTGCATGAAAATTGTTAAATTACAATTTTTAATGCAATTTTCATACTGAAAATGATTTTCAATCACCTTCAAGATTTCAATGATTTTCGATCATTTCAATGATTTTCAGTCATTAAGATAGTTTCACTGATTTTCTATCATTTTCGGATCCGATCTGAAATCACAATATAATGATTATTTGCATGAAAATTGTGGAAGCACAAGTTTTAGTGCAATTTTCAAATTGGAAACAATTTTCAGTCATTTGCAAGATTATCAATGATTTTCAAGATTTTCAATAATTGAAATAGTTTAAATGATTTCCATAGCTTCAATAATTTATCTTCTAATAGTTTCCATAGTTTTCATAGTTTAAATAAGTTATCTTTCAGTATATTTCATAGTTACTATGGTTTCAATAATTTCCCTTCTTAGTTTCCATAGTTTCCATAGTTCCTATAACATTCCTGCCAATTGTTTCAATGATTTAAAGTTTCAATGATTGAAATAGTTTCAATGATTCTCAATCAATTTAAAATCCGATTTGGAAACATAATTTAATGATTATTAGCATGAAAATTGTTAAATCACAATTTATAGTGAAATTTTAAAATTGAAAATGATTTTCAATCACTTTCAAGGTTTTCAATGATTTTCAATTGTTTTCAAATCCGATTTAAAATCATAATTTAATGATCATATGCATGCAAATTGTTGAATTACAATTTTTTGTGCAATTTTCAAATTGGAAACAATTTTCAATTATTTTCAAGATTTTCAATGATTTTTGATCATTTGAATGATGTTTAGTCATTAAAATAGTTTTAATGATTTTCAATCATTTTTGAATCCGATTTGAAATCACGATTTAATGATTATCTGCATGAAAATTGTGAATGCACAAATTTTAGTGCAATTTTCAAATGAAAAACGATTTGAAATCATTTTCAAAATTTTTAATGATTTTCAATCATTTTGAAGATTTTCAATGATTTTCAATCATTTCAATGATTGTGAGTCATTGAAATAGTTTCAATGATTTCCATAGCTTCAATAATTAATCTTCCAATAGTTTCCATAGTTTTCATAGTTTCAATAATTTATCTTCCAGTAGATTTCATAATGTCTATAGTTTCAATAATTTTGGAAACTATAGGATTAAAAACCTATTGAAAACTATTGATCAATAGTTACCAATAGTTTTCAATAGTTTTTTTTCACAAGGGTCAGTACACTCATTTATTTTATGTAAACTTTAGAATCCTATATATAAATAAATATTAACAAATTTTTCGTCCAAACAAAAAAAGAACATTATATAAAAAAAACTATAAAAATTATTAAAATCATTAGTTTTTTAGGTTAGCATAGAATAGTGGACACTATCAAACAAGAAAATTTGTAGTAGAGGACAATCGGTTGAATACTTTTTTTACAATCCCTCCCGCAATTTCAAACATGACATTTGGAGAAAACGAGTTTTAAAGTTTGCAAAAGATTTTTTTTCAACCTGTCTTGGAGTATGTTATGTTCTAATCAGTTGCTCCCGATTCATACAGTAACCTCTCTGCTTCTTTGAAGATATCGTTCCGTTGAATTTGCTCGTTTCTCTGTGCAGTTTGAGCCTCCTTCGAGTTCTTGATCGTCTCTATGCTTCGTCGGCTCACGCACACTCAACTCATCGCGTCCGTGAGTCTGTCCTAAGAACACGGACGCGAAGATACAAGTGTGCGTGAGCCTTCCCGTTTGCTGGAATGACACTCTGGTCTGCATGCGGCGAACGCCGGTAGCCGTTTCATACGAAATACTACGAATTTCGAGCTCTAATTCTACACTGACATTTTTGAAGAGTTTTTCGATCGATTACGCAAAAAAAATCGATTTTTCCAAGAAAGCGCCTCCTTAATGCTAAAAAAAATAAAATACAGAATATGATAGAAATTATTTCTGAAATACTGCAGTTTTATGTAGATTTCATTCTCTCGAAAATTTATAGAAAGTATCAAAAATCAATTGAACATTTATTGGTAATCGGTAATTCGAAAAAATACTTGATGTACTAAAATTTTCCTGAAATCTATGAAGATACTATTTTCTGAAAATTTGGACTATTTAATATGAATTTTCCAAATCCTGAATGAAATGATTATTCTTATTCTATCACATTTTTTAGTGACCTACAGCTTTAGTGTATACCTGTATCTACTCCTGTTCTGAGATTGAGTTAAGTAGCCCGGGTTGCACTTTTTACGCGAGTTACTTTGTAAATTAGTTTGTCTTGCTCCGGGACTGATTACCATAAAACCAGCCATTTTGTGTTCCCTTTCGCGCATTTCCAATATTTAATGGAATAATCAACTTTGCTCCAGGCATCATTGTGAAGTCGAGAGGAGAAATTCGAACATTTGCATGGATTTCACGTCATTCATTCATTTGGAGCTAACGATTTAAATAAACCTAATGGAATGAGAACAATTTAACATTACTTTTTTACTGAAAACGTTAATGAGAACGGGTAAACAATGATTTAAAAGTTATAATTCACTGATTTTTTTTGTACATAAACGAGTATACATTATTATAGTTTGTTTTTTATTCAAAAATCATTGGGCCAAATTTATTATACCAATGCGCTTTGATACGTTTTCATCACTTTAAAAGTTGTTGACTTTCCGAAATTTGAACAGAACATCGTCACAGTAACAGCAACTTTTTTGAGTATCCATAAAAAACAAGATTTTTGAACTTAATTGGCAGAAAAAAAACTTGTGAAATTTCAAGTAAACTCTGGCCGAGAAAAGCGATCATTAAGACGGATAAATTATCATGAATTAAACGTCATTATTCGTAATAAACAATTACTGAAGCAAACAAAACGGAGCGCCGAGGGAACTCTCGCTGCAGCCTCAATTTGCATTTTTATTATTCATGAACCCGGCGCCGTATTATTCAAAAATCGAATCAGATATTGGCTTGGGATACCTGACGCTATTGTTTTTATTTTTATCACAGAGCAAACACGCTTCCGCATATCTTTGAAATATTCTATGCATTCAGAATGCCCAGTTACGAAAAATATCTGTGCATGAACTGTTTTTCCAAAATTCGTATTATTGCAAACAAATTATGGCATGTGTAATTTACCGTTCAGAATTCTCCTATTGGTTGTTTGAATAACAGAAAAATTGCAAGAAAAAGTAAAAAGTTGTCATAAAATGTTTGTAATTTGTGCTATGATGTTATAAAAAGTTGTTAGTAATAGGCAATGCACACTTCGAACTGGTTTTATAGTTCTAGTATGTTTATATGAAAAATTGAAGGTATTGGAAAATAACAACACTATAGAAAATATGATTTATTCTGAATTTGAACTAATTATATCGTCACGATTTTCTATATTTTACGAAGTTTATCAAGATTTGATGAAATGCTAGGTTTTTATGGAAATTAAAAAATTATACCTCTACATGATAGATAATTTTTCGATTACAATATATATATATATTTTTACAATATATAATATATTTTTCGATATTTCTGTAGTTCTAAAGAATTTCCTAAATTTCCATAATCTACAAAATTTATGAAAATTTTCTGAAATTCTTCAAATTTTTAGGGTTTGTGGTGAGAATTGACAACTTTTGTGATTTTTAATGATTTTTGAATTTCATTAAATGTTCAAAATTTAAAGTATAACAAAAACTATTGAAGAATGTATAAATTTATAGAAATTACTTTACATAATTAAAATTATCTGTCATTTTTCAATAATTTTTTAGTTTTACTGATTTTCAATTCAAAAAATAAAGAAACATCATCAGGCACGCAAATATTATTAGACACAACCCCCAAAATTTTTGAACCTTTTCTGAAATACTTGGGATTTGAAAAATTGCGTAGATACTCATAGAAAATCAATTATTTTCTTATGTTTCTTTAGTTCTCAAAATTCGGAAAATTTTGAATGTAAGTCTTTTAGATTGTATTTAAAAATAACACAAGTTTTAAAATTTCTCATCATATTTTTGAATTGTATTGAATAATTTAAAAATCTTAACTTTCTCAATGCTTTTCGATTTTGAAATGATTCCTAAATCTTGAACGTAGAAGTCAATTCGAAATCCTTCAAATTATATAAGAATCCGTCTTACTCGTTTATTTCTTTGGTAAATTCTTTTCAAATAGTGTACAATTTATCAAAATTCTGATTGAAGATTGAAAAAAAACTGTATTATGATAATTTTAGAAAAACATTATATTGTGTACGATTGTATACTTTTTTTTTGTATGAAAGGGCGTTCAGTCCGTGCAGTGAATATAAATAAATGAATAAATAAATAAATAAATAAATAAGTAAATAAATAAGTAAATAAATTAGTAAAAAAATAAGTGAATAAATGAATAAATGAATAAATAAATAAATAAATAAATGAATGAATAAATAGATAAATGAATGAAATAATAAATAAATAAATGAATAAATGAATAATTAAGTTAATGAATAAATAAATAAATGAATAAATAAATAAATAAATAAACATATAAAAGAATAAATAAATACATAAAAAAATAAATGAGTAAATAAATAAATAAGTAAATAAATGAATAAATAAATAAATAAATAAATAAATGAATAAATAAATAAATAAATAAAAAAATAAGTAAATAAATAAATTAATAAATCAATGAATAAATAAATAAATGAATAAATAAATAAATGAATAAATAAACAAATGAATAAATAAATAAATAAATAAATAAATAGATAAATACATAAATAAATAAATACATAAATAATGAATAAATAAATAATGAATAAATAAATAAATAAATAAGTAAATGAATAAATAAATAAATAAATAAATGAGTAAATAAATAAGTGAATGAATCAATGAATAAATAAATAAAAATAAGTAAATAAATAAATAAAAAAATAAATAAATGAAGAAATAAGTCAATAAATAAATAAATAATGCACACAGGTTTCAAAATTATAAACTGTCACCTGAGATTCTACGAATATTTTTAATCGAAAACCTTTCAGTTTTTCAATATTTTTGTTCCTAAAATTTTCAAAAATCAAAAACAAATTTTTTTTATACAAGTTAGTCCAATCCTTTTAAATTTTAATCATTTTTTAATACTTTTCAAGTATTTTTGATTATGAAAAAAACCATTGAAAAAAATTGCCATGCATAATATTAAAAATTCGACAAGGAACTTAGTATACAAAATCGATGAAAAGTTTCTAATATTCAACAAATGTTTAAAAATTTATAGAATTCTGTATGTTTAAAATATTCTATTCTTACTTTTTTAATTTTTTGAGATTGCAAACGTTATGGCAACTTTGAAAACTTTCCAAATTTTATAATATATTATTTATATATTCATATATATATATATATATATTATTTATACATTATAATTATAATTTATTTAATCCTCAATGATTGTTGTTTTCTTTCATTTTTTCAGATCTTTATTTCAAAATCAAAACTTCATCATGCAGTATTCGAATTGATATGATATCAACACTAAGCCCTCCCCTCTCTTTTTCTTGAATCTTAATCATAAAATTCATCACCCTATTCGTTAAAAATTATTCTAAAATTTGAAATGAACTTGAATATTCTTAAAGCACATGTTGCCAGCTTGTAATTCACCAAATGTATAGTCCATTTCCAAATACAGAACAATAACTATTGTATAAGCATTTTAAACAATCTGTAAAAGTATGAATCATGACTTGATATAAAATTTCAAATTAAAAATCATACACTCATACACCTATGCTCTACCAATGTTCTAAATAATTTGTCTACTTACCGTTTCAATTTTGTGAATTAGGTACCTACATTAGAAAAAAAAATTTGCAAAAAAAAATTCTTTCCACAGACTTTTAACTTAGTTAATTCTTGAACCACAATTTGAACTTGTAAACAGGTCCTCAGCCAATGCGTACCATAGGCTACATTGCTAATTGTTCCCACAAAATTAGCAGCCAATCAGGACGCCGACTAAACCCCCTAACGTAATCCCGAATCTCGACTCTGAAGTACTCGCCGCCCTTTTTTTCATTAGTCTGACCGATGAGAAAAAAACTTAACGAGATCTCACTCAATTTGCCCGCAGTTAGGAACTTTGTAAAAATAAAATTACACGCATCGATGAGCGGAGTTTCTTGCTTCAGGGAAAAGATTGAGGAAGAAGATTGAAAAGCATGTCTCTTGAAATGCAAAACTTTCCCCGATAGTTAGTTCTTTTCACGGATTACTTATACATACATTTTTTTCTTGTTGCAAACATCGAACGAGAATTTCTTTTTTAATGCAACGGAGTGCATTACGCGCTTCGCGGGCAACTTTTGACTCCTTCCCTTAATTGCAAAAGTCGTAATGAGAGAGATTACGGGGGAACGTTAAAACGTACGTGCTTTGTTTACCGAACGTCTTGCCCTCGCTGATTTTTATGATTAAAATAACAAATGAAATGCTTGGGTTATCGTTATCGCGACTTGATAATTCATCGGATTTTTATAGCCCGTGGGTGGCGCGTTATTTATCGTCAAGGCGTGCGATGCATTATCGAACAATTACAACTTTGGCTTAATTAGTATCAACTTTTGGCGCTCGAACGATAAATTAAGCGGTCGCGGTTTGCAATTCCGTGTGTGGCTTCAACTGGTGAGCCTGCTGATAAAGTTTTACCCCGAAAAAACGAGGATGAAAAAGGTGTTCAGGCAGTTCAGGAATGTGCGGGAGGATGGTTGTGGCCAGTTGGGCCTGGGAGGGAGCCAAATAACTTGTATTTGTGTACTTTAATGTTGAAATTTTACTGTTCAAATGCTTTAAAATCTGATACATACAAGGAGAGCTGAGTTAAAGAACGCGGATTTTGCCAAGACTGTAGTATTTTTCTTCTGTTCGTGTACGAAAGCATGTATGTGAAATCTTTGCGAAATATATATGCTACAGGAAAGTTAACTTCCTGTTCTAAATGGTAGTAGGGATGAAAATCGCAAAGAAAAGTATCGATTCTTGGCATCGCGATACTTTTTGATATTGCGATTCCAAGTACTCGATGTATCGGCTCAAAAGTATCGATACCCGAAATCGTCGGAATCGAATTGAATATTCATTAAATCATCATAAAATCATTGAATATGGAAAGTCTTAAACTATGATTTTCATTTCCTTGGAAAATTTCATGTTTTCTTCAGGTGTTTTCATAAATTGGTGGTTCCACCATTATGAGTATATGTTTTTTCAGAAATCTTGCACTTAGCTTGTTGTTTTTCGTCACCGCTTACTTTAATAAAATGCTTCTAGGCATCAATTTTCCCCGGAGCCATTCTCAGAAGCAAACAAGTTGCTCGGGTGTTTGTTAATATTTGTTACGATTTCGATTTGTTTGTTATATTTTGCGATGTTTGACAACAGTAGGCTTTGTTAACTTCGAATTTCAAATGAGGAAGACGAATGTATGCCTACCATTTATCTGTTTTTATGATGTTTTATGGTATGGCATAAGTAACACATATTGGTGTATAGTGGTTCTTGTCGCTTTAATTTCATACAAGTGTGACAGAGAGAGAGCAATACCACCAAGGAACACTAGAGATATCTAGTGTTCTTGAATACCACTCAACTTTTAGTATAAGTGGAATCAAACGATACTGACTGTGAATGTATCGATACTGTAGGTATCGTCAAGTCTTCATTATCGATGCAAAATACTCGAGCATCGGAACAAAAGTATCGATACTCGAGTAAACTGCATCGGCATCGTCCATCCCTATTCAAAACTGTTAAAACTGTTTAAATTTGTAAACAGTGCTTTTTCTGTCCAAAGTTATAAGAATCGTAAAAATTGTCGAAACTGTTGAAAACTAACAGAATTTTTCAATTAGGATAAAAACGACTTCACTTTCCACTTTTTTACAATTTATTTATACATAGTATCACCAAAACCTATTATTGATATATATACAGGGTGCGCCATTTCTTATGTCGGTATTGTAACATTGAATAACTTAAACATTTGACAACCGATTTACTTGACTTCACTTGTTTTGGAAACGTCAATTCAGTACAATTTCAACCATGTATCGCTTCACACCAAAAGAACGCGCTGAAATAGTTACTTTGTACATTGAAAATAGTCGTTCAGTTGTGTTAACTCAACGAGCATATCGTCGAAAATATCTTGGCAAACAGGCACCATCTGACAACACTATTCGTCGTTTGGTGTCGAATTTTTGTGACCACGGGACAGTGAAAGATCGCGAACAACCCGTTCATCAACGACCAAGACGTTCAAATGAACTGATTGAAGCTGTCAGAGAGAGCGTTGCCCAAAACCCAAAAGTTTCATATCGTCACCGCGCTCAGCATCTCGGCATCAGTGGAACCACTCTACGGCGCATTTTGAAAGATGATTTGCATTTGTTTCCGTACAAAATGCAATTAACACAAAGAATATTGCCTACAGATTATCCACGTCGCTTGGAATATGGACAAACAATCGCTCGAATAGTTGATACTGAACCTGATTTTTGGAAGCGAATTTTAATGACCGACGAGGCACATTTCAAACTTTCTGGAGGCGTTAATAAGCAAAATTGCCGCATTTGGGGAACGCAGAATCCACACGAGATCCATGAAACGCCATTGCATGACCAAAAAGTTACTGTTTGGGCCGGCGTTTGCGCCAAAACCATCATTGGTCCTTATTTTTTCAAAGAGAACCAAACGATCAATGGAAACCGATATCGGTGGATGTTGGCTCACTATGTCTGCCCACAAATGCGTGAAAAAGGTCTTGAAGATTACTGGTTTCAACAAGATGGTGCGACCTGCCACACTGCGAATCAAACAATCCAGTTTCTGCAACGAAAATTCCCTGGACGTCTGATGTCAAAAAGAGGCGACATTGAATGGCCACCCAGATCTCCAGATTTGACCCCTCCAGACTTCTTTTTGTGGGGTTATTTGAAAAGTAAAGTGTACGCCAGCAAGCCGCAGACCATTGAAGAGCTTAAGGAAAATATTCGTGCCGAAATCATTGCTATACCACCCGAGATGCTCGAAAAGGTAATGGAAAACGCCGCAAAAAGGGCATATTTTGCTGTGAACAATAAGGGCGGCCACTTGATTGATGTTGTGTTCAAAAACTAGTCTAAATAAATTGTAAAGGACCAAACTAAATAAAAATACCTCATTTACAGAAATCGGTTGTTTTTTTTTCAAGTTATTCAATGTTTACATGCCGACATAAGAAATGGCGCACCCTGTACTAGATAGGCAAAACAAAACTTCTCACTCCGCCATTTCATCTCGTCGGACTTGAGCAGTCGCCATTTTGTCGGGATCGGGTACTCCTAATGGCGTCTGCGCGCACATGGATTATGCAAACGATAGCGAACGCAAACTCGCGCGTGTGCTTACAAGAATAAATAACAAGAGTTTATATTTATAAATTGCAGATTTTACAATTGTATATTCTGAATGTTGGAAATCTGATGTCATTTATGCATTGTTATCCATTTATAAGTAGTCAAAACTCACAAACGCGTAACTAGAAACTATTTTATTTGTATTGAACTGCTGATTCCGTACGAATCACTTTATTTAGTGTCACAAGCATTCAATGAACGGTTTCGGTGAGTTGGACGGTGAACCCGATACGGAATGTTATCAATCGATCGCGATATAAATTATGACTCGCCGAGGACACGGTTCGTCAATGCTGAACGCGGTTTCGGTACGTGATACGGCAAGTTTCCTTCGAAATTCTATTTGAAATTCAAAGAGTACATTCTCAATAATTCCTCCTGAAGGGCACTTATTGGCGTGTTTTCGACAGTCCCAGTGGAATTCCTACTTGCTGCTACGAATGCGATACTGCAAAGTAATTACGAAAGTGATTGAACTTGGATCGGAGTTTTTCACGTACTTTGATTATATATGTCGTAGCTTACTGGAAAAACGACAGTTGCTCGATTCGAAATGAAACCGAGTTCGTATTCAGCGATGGCGTTTAATCTGACAACTTATATCATTTCCAGTGATCTATAAACGATCTTCAATCCTGATTTTGAAATTAAGTAGAATAATCATTTAAGATAGGCCCTTTTGGAGTTATACCAATAATGCTGTAGATTACGAATTAATTAAATAGCCTTTAACCCTGGCTCTACGCCTCTAATGCCTGATATCGACAGCATCAAATCCCAGCGTTCATCACCATGAACAGCGTTTGAGCTCAACCCAAGTACACCTAGGATGTATTAATTACAAGACCACGGTATTTGAAAAAAAATTTTTTTTTAAGTTTCCTCGGAGAGCTACATAAATGACCTAATTAAAAAACCCAGAAAATTGAATGATTCTCGTGACGTTACAACGATACCAGAATACTTACATAAAAAAAAAAAACGTTCGCCGTGGTTTCAAGCTCAGCTTTTCATTAAAATCCCACTCATTGAAAAAAAAGTAATTAAGGCTAGCACTTGATTATATATTGAAACACTCTGCTCCACACTGAGAGAATATTTAAAAAAATCGTTCTCGATCAGTTCAACACACTTTTCGGATAAGTCACGAAAACCCTCTTCCGGAGATTTTCTCCCTGGGACAAAATCCCGCTGAAAAAATCACATTTCTCTCCGGGGATTCGCGTGGTTTGCGTGTTTTCTTCAACGTCCCCGGTGGCTTGCCTGATTTGTCAAGCGCACGAGTCGCTTTGCCCCGTGTAAGAAATAAATTCTCATGTAAGCCATTTGATTCCGAGCATTGATTTTCGGCCCGCAGAGAATTGATACGGTACGCGTACGGAAAATTCCAAGCGAATGAACGCAATATTGATATCGGGAGCTGCCGACTGCGCCAAGATTCATATTGGCGAAAGGCCATGTAAATTCCACGCTGTTTCCCCGCCGAATTAAATAGTTAATACGCACGGATCCTCCGCGGAGCGTCATGCTTTTAACACTTTCCACGCGACGGTTCGAGCTTTGTTCTCCACTTTCATCGTCCGTATGCGTATCCCGTTTCATAAGTACACTTATGAAAAATTACACTCCTCTCGAGGGATAGGAGCACTGTTTACGCACGAAATGAGCAAATATTCCGCGGCTGATTCCAACGTTCGGTTTCGGTTTGTTCGTTAATTTTTCAAACGTCTCGCGTCAGCTTTCGCTAATTCGTATGAGGTTTTGCTTGATGAAAAAGCCACGTGCTTTGAGTTGGTTGATGGTTTTCACGGCGTGTTATTGGGTTTGGTTGTTTGGGTCATTTCGGATAAGAACGAAATTCTTGGCTCTGAAATTGATGTCTCTATACAGTTCTTTTGAGGGTGAAGAGCTGGAAGAACATCTAATCAAGGCTAAAATGGACGTGTCATAGTTTACGTAAAGGATGTCGCTGTTTAAAGGTTGGCCTGAAGTGACAAACACATTGATATAAGAAAGAGACTAAGCCCCTTCACAATAAAACAACGCAGAAACAAAATAAAACTCGACCACATTTGATTATTTGTGGAGGTAGAGCTGGGTAATTTCAGGAACCACTGGATTAACAGGGCAGTAATAAATTTATTTACTTCTCAGCTCAATTCCATTACACGGAATGTGAATAAGTTGACTGACTGGTTGACTCATGACTCATTGTTAACTGATACTGATACCGATTTTGACACCTCTACGTGACTACATTCTTTGTGCGCGAAAAAGGTTTCGGATAGCCATCTGTGCTAGGGCGCTCGAAGCTTGGTGCACACTGTGAAAAATGGTGTCTTGCCACAAGACACTTTTTGACGCCATTTTTAAGACGTTCAAAGATGTCTTTAAAGCACATCTGTTTGGCTCATAAAAGTAAGACACTTAATGACTAAAGACATGGATTTCGCGTCTTCGTCTCTCCTACGGAGACATGTCTTATACATGTTTTTGTGCAGTGCATGCGGTGGGAAATTTCAAATAAAATTAACATCGCTTGACATGCTACAATACAAAAACCGTTATATATTCGTAATTGTTTTCGTAAAGGTAGTTTTTATATCTTATTTCTGAATTAGTAACAAAAACTGTTTAGGTATATGACGTATACAATTTTCTACGAAGATGATTATCTATAATCCCATTTCAGATGAACGGAAATCATAAAAAAAATATCATACGAAAAACTGCCAGGGTCAATTGAGATATATATACAGAACTTTTTTGCGTCCGAGGATATTCCAGTTCAGATTCCATCCACTTTCGTTTACCGCGCCACAAGCGGAAAAAAATTGAACTAGCAAAACTAAACGTCGCATTTATATATCTTTATACATGGAAGTGTTTTTATACTTTTTTCCAAATAAAAAATCCCTGATATTGCATTTCGACGAAAACTTTGAACTTGATTTAATCGTGAGTACACAAGACAAGTAACCAAAATCTAATTGATTTCCGAAGCCCCTGGAAAAGCATTATGTAGATCGAAAGCACGGAAAAAAAATTTCATTAAATTTTTCTTTTATTAAGTAATAGAATCACTGAATTATGTAATAAAAATGTATACTTTTTTTACAAAATGTTAAAATGAAAATTCTATTCTTATGGATACATAAATGGTAGTTCGAACATCGACATATTTTATTTTAAAAGAAAAAGCGACGAGTCGCATGCTGAAAAATAATTAAAAATTTTGTATATTCCGAGTGATTATTATTCATAAGTTTTCAATCCTGTGGAAGTTTTGGTAATATCGTGGTAATGTTTGTTCTAGAGTTGAACAAGTTAATACGGAAAACTCTAAGTCAACTTATGTAAGTTTCAGAAGTATAATAGAACGCCTCTCGCCATTCACTTACCCCCCCCCCCCCCCTCAGTTAACCTTTTAGTGCCAGGTTTATATCGGGAGCAACCCTGATATCCGATTTTTAAAATAATAATTAGGTGACACTTTACTTGAAGAAGTGATGAAGTAGAAAGAGGTGTACTTTTAATGCATCCAAATTAAAGTATAATTTTGTTAACTAATGATATCAATTATTTTGTAGACTTTTTTTTAGAAAGTCTATCTAGATTAGTTAGAACATTCTTATAGATGTAATCTTTGACAGCTCGGAATTGCTGGGTTAATTAAATGTGAAGGCGGTGGAGGGGGGGGGGGGGGGCTTGTGTGTGTTTGGAAAAAAATTTCAGGAGATTTACTGAATTTATCAACCATTTTTGCACAATTTTATTTGCTAGTTGTAATTTTTTTTTGACAAAATTATGATGAAAATTTCAGTGTTATTTGTTTCCGCATTTTTTTGTGAATGATAAATAATTAACTTGAGGAACACAAAACTCATTCATGCGTTTTGGTAAATTTTTGTAATGACATATTAACGTAATGTAATTTATTAATTTTAATAATATACTGTGATTTTTCAAGGAATAAATTATGGGTTTCAAAAGGAAAGTAATTTCAAATCTTGACTGAACATTCCTTCAATCTATTTGAAAGTACGGCATTCTTTGTAGATTGAAATTCTGCAATTGACGCTTTAATTATACACGGGATGAGCTCTAATTGATAATTTTCCGTCGAGGGATTTGGCTGTAATTAAATTTTCATTTTAATAATTGAAATTTGGCGCGCGTCCAACCGTTTTACGCAATTTAATTCTCGTTTTGTTCCGTGAAAGATAATTTCTTTGCAAAGCCAAATGTATGGAACGAATTTTAGTTTGAGGATGCGCTTACAAACTTATAAAAAAAAGTCGAAAAATTAGGCCATTATTCATTTTCCACTAATTTCAAATAAGGTCTAAGCCTCAGTTGTAAACTGATGCGAATAAAAAAATTCATTAATTACTTTAGTAAAATACTCATTTTGTTAAATTAAGTAATACACAAAAAAACTTTTTCATACTTTTATGATTTTAAACTCTTCAAAAATGAGAGAAACAATTTTCCTAGAAGCAAAGTTCTTTTAACCTCAATATTATCGGAAACATTTAGTGATGAACGATTGCCAATTATGAATTTCGAAGCAATGGAATGAAAGGTCATTTCTGTGGCCAGGCTTTTGATGAAGGTATTTTTAACTTGGTTTGTAATGAAATGACACGCGTGAAGATGCAGATTGAGTAACGAAGTTGTGGCCTCGTTCGAAAGTGCGGCGTCAGTGGACGAAATTTCAATTTGCATGGCATAGAACTTGTTAGTTTATGATCGGCAGAAAGTCAAGTTGTGTAATGCGAAATGTGAGCTCTTTGAGCATCCTTGTTGAATATTCGAAAATTGTACGTGTTAAAGTCAATCACAGTAGTAGTTATGTACTTTGCTAAAAATGGTCTTTTTTTACGAAAAATACTGTCATTTATTCAATTTTTGGAATTTCGAAGAAACCCTACGTCAGTACCCCGGCAATATGGGGACAAAGAAGTTTATTTTTATTTTTCATGTTTAAGATAACTGGTTCGAGCAGAATCGTGTCCACAAGCTGTCTATTTCATTTTGAGGAGGTCACCTTTAACGCTCTGAATAACTACAAGGCTTTGAATTACACTTCTGAAAAAATTCATGATTGACATAGAAAAATGAACCTTGAAAATAACGTATAACTCGTGAAAATATTCAAATTAGTTCTACTGAAAAAAATTCCCGAAAAAGCGTTCGAAATACCGCGCTCATACAGGTAAAAATAAAACGTCATTTCGTTTTAAAAACTATTCATTTCTTTTCAATAACGGAACGATTTGAAACTTTACTCGTTCAGTACTATGAAATACACTCCTTCTCTCTGTATACAATGTCGATAAAATCACCACTTCCATCGATAGCTTTTTTCAAGCATTTTGCATAACATTGGCCAGCATTTCGGGTGGTTTTGCAGCTATGTATTTCAGCTCGTACATTAGCTTCAAGTTCATCAATAGTCTCGCGCTTGCTGGCACAAACTCCACTTTCCAAGTAACACCTTAGAAAAAAGTCTGGTACGGTTAAATCCAGAGAATGAGGAGGCCACTCCGAATTACCATATTTCCACACAACGTGTCTTGGAAACTTGTGCTGCTAGAACTTCATCGTGGCGATGTGGCAAGATGCGCCATATGGTTGAAAATAGAAGTTTGTCAGACTTTTTTCACGTATTTGCGGAAACATAAAGTGCACCATCAATCGTCGACGTTTTCTCCAACTTTAAAGAAAAATGATATGATGATGGTTTTTGAGCACAATCCAAACCAAATAGTGACTTTCTCGTCGTACGGTGATGTTCATCAATTCATAAAGAAGTAACGTTTCAGAATTGTGTGAATTTTCTACAATCGGCTGAAAAATGTCTTCATGGCATCCTCTGCATTAGAATCTGAAAAGAAGGAATACACTGGAAATTTTCTTATACGTCTGCGCACGTTGTTGAGCCATCGATATCGATATGAAAAAATTCAAAGATCATTGTCTCGAAATTGCTACCAAGTAAGTCAAATTATATGCATGGTATCCCATGCCAACATCGGTTCATATTGTTCTCATTCATGGTTATGCTATTATAAATGCGGCTGCTTTACCCATTGGGCAACTGTCCGAAGATTCACAGGAAGCGCGAAACAAAGATATAAAGAAATCTCGCGAAAACTTTGCACGGAAATCTTCTCGTTCGAAAACGATGGAAGACGATTTCAAAACTGCTGGTGTCATCAACTGTGTGTACACCGATAATTGATTTTAATGCGGTTGACACTAATGACGATCATGACAGTGATTCAGAATGTTCAGATGAAGAAATTTGACACTATTTTTCGACGTATATCGAATAAAGTTAATGAAAGCATAGTATCAACCACTTATCAAGATTACTTACTGGTATTTTTTAACCCTAGATGCCAACGCTCACAATTTTTAAAATAATTTTTGCATGATTTTGGATGACTTTTTTCTTGGATGAAAAATTACTATTTCTAAGAATTTGGAAGTAAGTTTTAATTTTACAGCCTGAAAATCCGTTGCTTATAAATAGGTTTTCGGTACAAGCTGGATTTTCGTCTTAACGTGTCCGCCATTTTGTATCAGCCATTAATAAAGAATTGTTGCGAAAATTTTTTGTCGTATCACAATTTGTATTTTTTTACAGAAAAACAGTAATTTTAGATACAGACATTACTTTTACGATTATAGCACAATTTGGGCGCTTTTTTTGGTCGGGCATTTTGTTTTTTATAATTTTGACCCGAAATTCAAATTCCTGGGGTAAAGTACTCATAAGGAGTGATTTCCTAGCAATTTCAATAAATTTGGGCGGGCTTCGCCGCATAAGAGAATGGGCGTATAAAAGAATGACGTATAAGGGAACTTTCAGTGTATATTTAAAATAATGCATTTTTTCAATATGCTCTTCATCAGATCATCACAAAAAGTATTTCTCCTAGGTAAACCTGAAAACCACTGTATAAAACAGTAAATAAAAGCTACGAATAACCGCAGTTTCTATAACAATTGAAATCCGACTCTGTCATGGAGAACCCACGCAAATGTCGACAAAATGAAGAAACAACAAAAAATCAAAGCACGCGGGCATTATTGTTTCCTTTCTTCATTGGACACAAAAGACCGCTCGGAAAACTATCATTCATTATTTACCTTGGTAAGAGAAAAAAAAGGCAGCACGGTTTTTGCCTCGGTCGTTCGTTACGCGAAGTTATGGATGTCGGGCGGTTGTTTCAAAGTAAAGTCAAGTACTTTCGTTGCTCATTTTTGGTAACTGCAACTCTAACGTAGTTACACGGAACGCGTGACTCTCAAAGCTTTGCACGTACCCGGAACGAAAGTGTTCCATCGGAAAAAGATGAACTGAAATAGCGCTTATATCTTTCGATGCCAAGTTTCAATGAGACTTGGCAATATTTTTCGGCTTCGTTCGACTACTCGCGCGTTCCAGCGTTAAAAGCGTCGAAAAAGTTGACGCAAAAAATTAGGGATATAGCTGGAACTTTTGAAATTATAAATGAAGGAAGGTTTTTTTTTATTGTAGTGCCAAGCCACTGAAGTGAAGTTTAAAAAAAGTTTTCTGCATCATTTTCCTAACGCTGTTTGTTACAAAGAATTTTTTTTCACAATAAAACAGTCTTTTATTCTCAATAGGAGGGGCTACGCCCTACCCCTATCCCCCACCGGGGCTATGCATACCTAACATTTGTAGAGTATAGATTGCAGTAGAAAAATAAAAATCGAAAAAGAATATCATTAGTATAAGCTGACCAAATGTTTGAAATGGAAATACCTAGGTATTGAGTTTTGCAGTCAAACTTTTATAAATAGGGGTTTAGTTTCTGTGGGAGAAAATGGAAATTTTTGGAATTCATCTTCGATGTCGACGGGTCGTTTACGATAATTTAAAGCTTGATGTTCATTTCTCAACAGGGTGATTTTAGTATAAATTCCATGGTAACGAGTCTAGAGAACGAACGTTGAAAATCAGGTACTCTTAAGTCCGGAAAAACAGGTTCAATAAAATTTCAAAATGAGAGAACTCTGGGTACACAATTTGTGCAATGAGCAAAAGTAAAACATTTTAATTCGAGAAGGTGAAAAAGTAGAACAAATTGAGTTTAGTCAGACAGAATGAAACTTGATCGAAATGCCTCGCAAAGGTCAAATCACAACAAAATTGATTAAACTGAGACTATTTTCAAACTCTGATCAATATTTTAATCTTAAATTTTCAAAAAATCAGTGTCAATAAATTGAATTATCGATTTATATCTTCGAGCGAGGCTTGTAATGATGGAGTAACTTTAATCAACAAAGTTTCTTTTTTAATCAACTTGATCCACTTTTTCATTTTGTTTTTTGTCTCACAGGAAAAAGCGTTTAATGGAAAATTCCGATTCAATCTACAGCAGTAATTGAAAGTAAAAATAATTTCTGCAATCTACAGGGACTCGTTTTGCAGCTCTTTGAAAAAAAGTTCCAGGTGAGGAACTTTGTTTTTTGAAATTTCGAAAACATTTCTTATCATCAGTTTATATCATGTAATCGTTTTCTCAAAACGAGGGAAGGTAAAAAGTTGATTGAATGACATTCATTTTTACATGAAAAAGCATTTGAAGCATGCAATTTGGTTTTTATGAATATTTCTTGAAAAATTGGAATCGTATTTTCTTATTTTTATAAAGACGACTGGAAAAACTGAATTCTCTACTTTTTTCATAAAAAAAAATGGCAGATAAAAATGACCAATAATTCCAAAATGAAAAACAATTTATTTATACGTCAATACGTGTAAATAGAGTCCAATGTATCAATATGATAAGACAATTTTTTCATTGAAACATTTCTATATACTCGATCATTAAATTTACCACTACGGAAATTCCCACCTCCACCCCAACTTTTCAGTGTTGACCCTTATTTTTTCAGGTAAACCTTCAATTTTACGGGTAAACCCTTAACTCTTAGAGTTAATCCTTAACTCTGAATGTTAAGCCTTGACCGATCTCAAGGTTAACCTTCAACCTTGAGGGTCAACTCTCAACCTTCAGGGTTAACTGAGACCAATTTCATGGTTCACGGTAACCTTTTTTTTATTTCATGGTTATGTACACTTGTAATAGCATCTTGTTTAAAAGTAGTGTATCGTTTATTGATTTTTATCACTGTAAAAAAAAAGAATGAAAATTTATAAAAAAAAATTTCGCGATAATAATGCATAGTTAGAAGCAATTCCAATATTTCTTTGTAAGAATGGCTGTCAACTCAATTCTCACTGAGAAGTGCAGAAGTTATGCCAAAATAGAAAATCCAAATTTAATATTTCAAAACTTATGATTTAATGCTCACAGTGATATTATTAACAGTACAAAAAATGAAGCTTAACAAGATTTATCAACAAAAAACCATCGAATATTTGTTTAAAGTGTTCTTACATTATATTTCTAAAATAAGAAACTGAAAAAGCTAAGAGAAAACCTCAAATTTGAGAGTTAATTCTAAAGTTTGAGTGTATAAACCCTCAAACCATCATAACCCTCATAACCATGAAAGTTGAGGGTTAACACTGACAGATAAGGTAAAAACTGAAAAATAAAGGGTACTTTCAAAGTTCAGTGTCAACCTCGAAATCTGAGGGTTAACTTTCAAGTTGGGTTGTCCAAATAATCCAGAGAGTTGAGGGTAAAGGTCGAGGGTTAACCCTTAGAGATTAAGGGTTGGTACTGAAAAATTGAGACGTTACTCGGAGAAATTTGGCGTTCACTCCAAAAATTGAAGGTTACCCTCAAATTCGAGGGTTGACCCTAATAGTTGAGGTAAACATTGAAGATTAAGGGTTCACCATAAAGGTTGAGGGCTAACACTGGAATTTGAAGGTTGCTTCAAAAGTTTAAAGTTAACTTGCAAGTTAAATGGTTCAAATAATCCTGAAAGTTGATAGTAAAAGTCGAGAATTACGTCAAAATGAGGGCAAACCTGAAAATGAAGGTTGAACTCTTAAAAATTGTGAGTTAATCATGAATATTGAAGGTCACCCTAAAAATTAAGGGTTGAACATGACAGTTCAGAGTGAATTCTGAAAGTTGAGGGTTTCTCCTTAAAATTAACCATGAAAGTGTAAAGTCGACCCTAAAAGTTGAGAGTTAACCTTAAAAGTTTAAGATTACTTTAAAAGTTGAGTGTCAACCTTGAAAATTATGGTGAACTTTTAGGTTAAGTTGTCTAAATTATCCTTAAAGTTGAAGGTTAAAGTCAAGGGTAAACTCTCAAAAATTGAGAGTTGCCATTTTTAACCTGTGAAATTGAGTGTTAACCCTGAAAATTGTAAGCTATTCTAAAAGTTAAGGATTGACTCTAACAGCTGAGTGTTAATTCTTACAGTTGAAGGTGAACCCTAAAAGTTAAGATAGAACCTTAGAAGTTGAAGGTTATCTTGAAATTGGGCGCTAATTCAGAAATCTGAGGGTGGACCTTAAAGTTGAGGGGAAACCCTAAAATTTGAGGTAGAACCTTAAAAGTTGTGGGTCATTTTCAAAGTTAAGTGCTAACCCAGAAATCTTAGGGTGGACCTAAAAGTTGAATAATCCTGGAAGTTGAAGGTCTAAGTTGAAGAATAATATTAAAAATTGACTGTTGATCCTAAAAACTTAAGGCTTAACCCTGAAAAATTAAGTGTTATCCCTTAAAATTGAATGTTTTTCCAAAAGTTAAGGGTCGACCCTGACACTTGAGGGTTAACCATGAAAGTTTAAAGTAAACCCTGAATATTGTGGGTTAACCAAGAAAGTTGGGGGTCAACCCTGAAAGTTAAAGGTTACTTGAAAAATTCAGTCTTAATTTTAAAATTGAGTGGTCTAATTAATTCAAAAAGTCAACGGTTAAAGCCGAGAAATGACTCTTAAAAATAAAGGGTTGGCCCTGAAAAGTTAAGGTTCAACCCTGAAAAATTGCGAGTTCATCCTGAAAATTGGAGTTTACTCTAAAAGTCGAGGGTTGACCCAGACAGTTGAAGGTTCACCCTGAAAGTTGAGGCTTAATCCTGAAGATTAAGGGCATTGACCATGAAAGTTGATGGTTATCCTTGCAATTTAATGACTGCTTTGAAAGTTAAGCGTGAACTCTGAAAAGTAGGGGACAACTTTCAAGTTTAGTGGTTAAAATAATCCTAAAAATTGACGGTTAAAGTCGAGGGTTCACCTTCAAAAATGAAGGGTTGATCCTGAAAATTGAAAGCTACCCTGAAATTTGAGGATTTCCCATGACAGTTGAGGGTTAACCGTAATAGTTGATTGACCACCTTCAAGTTTACTGGTCCAAATAACCTCGAAAGTTGAGGGTAATAGTCAAAGGTGAACCTCAAAAATTGAGGCTTAACCCTGAAAAATTGAGTGACAACTCTTTAAATTGAAGGTTTATCTAAAATTAAAGGGTTGACCCTTACAGTTGAGAGATAACCCTGAAAGTCGAGGGTAAACCCTAAAGATTGATGGTTTACTATGAAAGCTAGGGTTTAACCCTGAAAGCTAAAAGTTTCTTCAAAGGTTCAGTTTTGACTCTCAAAGCTGAGACTTCAAACTTTACGTTGAATGGTTTAAATAATCCAGAAGGTTGAGAGTAAAAGTTGAAGAATCACTCCTCAAACTTGTGGATTGACCTCGAAAGTTGAGGGAGGGTCAACCCTGAAATTAAAGGGTTTATCCTAAAGATTAAGGGTTAATCATGAAAGTTGAGGATCGACCAGAAAGTTGAAGGTTAACCCTGAAAGTTGAAGGTTACAACTGAAAGTTGAGTGTTAATCTCTTAAGTCGAGGATCAACCTTCAAATTGAGTAGTCCAAATAATCCTGAAGGTTGAGAGTGGAAGTTGAAGATCAACCCTCAAAAATTGACGGTTGAACCTGAGAAATCGAAGTTTCACCCTGAAAAATTGAGGGTTGACGCTGAAAAATTCAGGTTTTATGCCGAAAAATTAACAGTTAACCTCAAAGTTTAGGGTTGAGCCTGAAATTTAAGGGTTAACCCTGAAAGTTAAGGATAAACCCTAAAGAATAATGGTTTACCATGAAAGCTAAATGTTAACCCTGAAAGTTGAGAATAAACCCTAAAGGTTAATATTTTACCATGGTAGCTAAGGGTTAACCCTGAAAATTGAAGATTACTTGAAAAGTTCAGTGTTAACTTTCAAAGCTCAGGCTTAATTTTCAAGTTGAGTGGTCCAAATAATCCTGAAGGTTGAGGGTGAATGTTGAGGAATAACTCCTTGAAAAATGAGGGTTTGCCCTGAAAGTTGAGGTTTGACCCTGAAAAATTTAGAGGTAACCCTGAAAATTGAAGATAAGACTAAAATTTGAGGGTCATCCTTTAAAGTTGAGAGTTTATCCTCAAGATTAAAGGGTAATCATGAAAGTTGAGGGTCGATCTGAAATTTGAAGGTTAACCCTGAGTGTTTAAGGTTACATTAAAACTTGAGTGTTAATCCTGAAAGTTGAGGGTCAACTTCAAAGTTGCGTGGGCCAAATAATCCTGAAATTTGAGGTCAAAAATTAGGGATTACCTCTCAAAAATCGAGGATTGACCTGATAAATTCAGGTTTAACCGTTAAAAATTGAGTGCTAACCCTAAAATTTGACTGTTACCTCCAAATTGACTGATCCAAATAACCTCAAAAGTTGAGGGTAAAAGCCAAAGGTATACCTCAAAAACTGAGGATCAACCCTAAAAAATTGAGTGTAATTTCCGTAAGGAAATCCCCACAATGTCGACATAACTTATGAATTCAAGACATCATCCTAGTCGATAAAACAAATTGAATTTTCTTTTCGTCGCTAAATTCGCGAGACACCCCAAAATCATAAACCTTTCATTCAGTAATTAAGGAATTACCCGGTTGCAAGAAGGTGGTGCATTGAATGGCTCTATTAAATTCGATCCGCGGCACGTTTTAGCTCGAGGCTCTTTCATGTTTTTCATCATTTGGGAATACATTTTCTTACAATGAGGGCTTGAAAATTCCACCCGAGTCGTTCGAGATAACGGCAATTATGAAGCAATTTCAGGGTGAAATCTGTTTGAATAATGCAGTCAAGCCCGTTGTAAGCTGCTCGCAATTAGCCCGCGGGAGGTTTTTTTTTTTCTTCAAATAAATTAAATTGCGTCTTATACGTCGCAAAAACGATCTTGATCGATCGACGAAATGTCGTCGATATCCGATATTTTGGCAAAAGCGACGTCTGCATTTTCGCGAGTCTCCAAGTAAACGTTCGTCTTTCGATTGCGCGATTTTATTTGCGCAATCTCGCAATCATAACGAAGGGAAATACTAAAAGCCCGAAATCGATATTGTCATCTCATTTCGTTGCGCTGTGGCCTGTTTCCTCTTGGGTTTCCCGGGGGCGGTATCCGGTTTAATTTTGAGCGAATTAAGATACAATTTCCGAGCTGACTTCGGACAAAGATTATTTTGGTACCAGGAGGAAGTGGTTTTTGATCAAGGGATTGAAAAGGAAAATTATCTTTACCAAGGGGAATCAAGATTAGATTAATTAGCAGATGGACACTTGGAATTTGGTATCACTGGTCATATTGGTAAAGAGAAGCAGAGAACAGTGCAAAGGTCTTTGGATCAAATGAATAAAGCAGAAGTATTTCAAAGAAATATATGAATAATAATGGCAGGACGTTACGATAAGTTTTTTTAAGTGCTCGAGAATATTTTTGCAAACATCTTAAAATGCATTCAATGCAGTCAGACAGCTGTGCAGATTAAAGGGAATTTTGAAAACAAAAATAATAATGATAAAGAATATCACAGACTAATCTTTTTCAAAGAAAGCTTCTCATTGTAAAAGGATTTTTTATTCAGTAAGATAATGAAGCAAAAGATACTTTGGAACTTTGAAAAAGTTATTCCAAGAAAGAAGAATAAGACCGAACCCTGAAAATCATAGCTTGATTTGGAGCTAATAAAGTTACTTTGGGAAAAGGTTAACCGTCAAATCAGGAAACGAAATTCGACTTCTCAGGAAAACTTTTTTTTGTTTTGAATGAAAAATGGAATAAACTTGGAAAATAAAAACGTCAAAACTTTAATAGTATAATGCCTTAAATAGAAGAAGTTGCATTAAAAACAAAAGGTGATAATTTTTATGAAAAACATTTTTTTTGTAGCTATTTCATATCGGTAGAAGGTATTTTGAAAAATTCTTATATGGTTTGAATAAAAATCGGGTATCAAATGCAAATTAATATTGATGTTAAAAACTGTTGCATTGCAGAGTTTTCTACGTTTTTTTATCGTTTAGTTTTAAGCTTATATTTATGAAATTACGACTCGAGGAATATCTCAATTATTTGACTTCATCATTACACAGTCGAGTAATGATTTTCGACTTGGTAATATCCTGATATTGAACATTATGAATGGAGTATGGCGTATGAAATTACAATTGCTTCTGAGGGATGCCATTCGATAATTACGATTGTGAATATGACGTATGTGATGTTACGATTGTTTGTTGCTGAAAGGTTGTAGTAGGTTACTGTTGAAATCATGTATATTATTAAACTGATTTTGTTACTACAACACTAATTGTAATAGTAAATTGACATATTTCTGCGGTGGGAACGAGTATTGCATGGTCGAAAACTGGAATATTCATAAGGATAAATAATATTCATAGATATTATTGTTATACATAAGTTTTCCATGAATTAGGTGTCGCAATTTTCAGGATTTTTTGACCCCTCTCCCCTACTAATATTGATCCTTATGAAAACCTTATAAAAAAAATGATATGTCTATAAGAATTCAATTTCCTAAAAGGTGCACGTTATAAAAACCTTATGAGAAAATAAAATTCTTTTATGAATGTGTTTGATGAAATCCCATTAAAAAAAAAATTATAAAATTTTTTCGATCAATTCTGTTTAAGAAATTTCGGTTACTTCTAAGGTTTCTCTAAAGTGACATTATAAAACATTGAATTATTATAAGGCGCAACTTAGTAGATATTGAATTCTTATGAGAAATTTCATTTTTTTATAAGGTTTTTGTAAGGATCAAAATTACAAGGGTCTCCCACCTGTATCACAAACTTTCACACGTGCTTCACCCCCCCCCCCCCCCCTCAAGGTGGAACGCAACGCAGTCTTTAAAAGAAAAACACAAAATACAGCAATTTTTTGTATTCTACAGTAACATAAAAATTTCAAAATCTACGAAGATTTTTATTATACTGAAAACAGTATTTTCAAAAAGCTTTTGCAATTGAATAAATAAAGTGGACGCACGTAGAAATGCTCAAGTGAAGGATCAAAAAAACATTTTTCATATTGTGAAACGCCTAAAATTATGAAAAAAACTATTTCGAAGTTTCGGAAATAATTGTTACTTATTGTTTGAATTTAAATATTTCCCAGTTTGTAATTGGTTTTTGGGTTTTTTCATAAACTTTGAATTTTTCAAATACGTTGTTATTAAGACATCAATTATCAATAACCTAATTGAAAATCACATTGATAACTTGGTTATATTTTTGAAATTTACATTCGAAAAGTTATCAAAGTTTCGATTTAAAAGTTAAAAAGGTGTACAAATTTTTAATTTTGGCAATGATTTTATCGTTCGTCTTATTTTCCGAATGCAGAACATAATTGCTCTAGTTTCTGGACAGAGTTTAAAATTAGTTCAATTTTCCATATTTTGCTACTTATTTAGAGATTTTTGCTTTCATTTTGAAATTCAGAATTATATGTGACTAAAATTTTTGTACCACGAGTGAAATTTTTTGCATATTTTAAATTTACTGAATTGTTTTTGAGTTTTATTACTTATGTATTGTAAGTAGGCAATTAAGTAAATAAAATAAGGTATGGTTCAATATGACGAATTTACTCCAAGTTTTAAAATTTTCATTTTTTACTTCTGTTTCTGGATTCAAAATCGAACCATTTACATACAAAACGTTCAAGTTAATAAGTAAAAATTTTAGAAGAATTCTACATTCTGTTCGTTACTTTCTAATGTTCTGAACAAAGTTCGAAACTAATTACATTTTTTACATGCTGCTACTCATCTTAGGATTTTTGTTTTCTTATTGATTGTTTTTTGTAATTAATAGTGTGATTATATTTGAGTCATATTTAAAAGAATCATGATAGTTACAAAGTTCTAAATGAGTGTATAAATAACGTTTTGCGTTTATATTATGTCAATGAAATTCAAAATGTTATCACTGCAACTTTATGTTCGATAGTAAAAAATTATAAAAAATGCAAAAAACATAGCATTCTTGAGATAATATTTAATTACGTGAACATTGACATTTGACGACGATGAAGTTTAAAATTTAACCATGAATGGAAGAAAAAACTTCAAATTTTTGTCTTAAAATTTCTAAAAATGCAAATATTGCAATTAAAATACATGTATGGTAGTTTTGATATTACAAATTTCATAACTTTAAGTTACTATATGTTTGAAAATTATTCTTTATTTTGTCATCAGACGAATTCTCGAGTTTCAAATAACGCAAAAGGTAACTTCAAATTTCAGAACAGAAAATTAATTTTGAGATGAAAAAGTTCCCTTTTTGATGACTATAGAGAAAAAGATCCGAGATCGAGTAAAATTAGTGGTTTCCATTCTCCGGAAAAAAACTTCCAAGCCTCGACAGATCTGATGTAATTGCGACATCACTTTTCATTCGAATACTTCTGAAAAAGAGCAGAATTCGCGCAATTTTCTACTCGAGCTTCTTCTCTGTAATTTATGCTTGCTCGAAAAAATGTCTGAGTCATTATTTTACTTTCGTGATTCAGTAAAAAAAAACTAGACATTCATTTCCATGTTGAGAAAATTTTATGGACAGTTTTAAAAACTCAACTTTTCTGGGTAATCCCAAAACTTTATACTTAATCCCTGAAATTAACAACGAAGAAAGTTTATAATAATCTTCATCCTCGATTTATTTATAAATCTGGGAGCTTCACTATTTTCAAGAAGCTTCCTCTCCTTCGAAAAGACGGCATTGAAAATCAATCTGTAAGAACTCTCCAACCAGACCAATCGAAATATTTTCATCTTAGGCAATTTTATCCCAGATTTTTCTCGTTATCAATCCAGATTTCAGTGGAATAAGAAGCTAATTAGTCTTAAAAAACCCGCATTTAAATCTTTTCACGATTTGTTTTCTAATTAGTAAAAACCAGGAGTAATTAAACGACCAACTCGATACAAAAACCTCATCACAAAAATTAATACGCTACAAAGAACACGTTTCTCCGTTGAAAATTACTTTCCTCATCATACGAATTTTCCCAGTGGAATCAACGACTGAACGAGTTCATATTTTTGCGGCTCACGCATTTTTCCATCACATTTGATGATTGCGGTAACGAGCTCATCGTGAACATTCGTACGAGCGAGTTTTTCAACGTTACGTTTTTGTTTTTTGCAGGAACGTGAATCTGGCTTGCCATTGTTAGCGGATAAAAGGGAGAAAAAGTTTGCTGCAAAACGGTTTTACGTGGACCATGAAAAATCGTCAAGGCGTGAGAACATTTTGAGCGCGTGCATCGTCATGAAACGTTCATTGTCTGATGCCATGACGATAGTTGGAACTTGCAATAGCAACCTTGTGAAGGTCCTCAGACAAGCTTGCGGACAATGCTGACCTGAAATAGGGTAACTGCCCCGTATCTAAACAAGTTTGGTTATTCGAACGAATTGATTTGTCAAAGCGAAAATGTGACCAGAGCAAGTGATTTCTGAGTAAAGCAATTTTGCATTAACAGTCATTGATTTTTATTCACCAAAACACTGTCTTTTAACCATTTTTTTATTTATATAATTAATAAAAATATATATCATTACATGTTTATTTATTTATGGACGGTTTTGATTTGTTACATAATGTCACAACCCCGTCTAGAAACGAAAGTTTTTGTGCACAGCCGTTCTAAATATAAAAATTGCAAACTAAATTCATATGCAATAAGGTCTACATATTATATGCCAAAAATTATATATATTATCATTTATTAGTTATTTATATAAATAATAAAAATTTTTCATGTACGTTAAAGAGACGAAGACTATTGAAAATTGTTGGAATTTTAAACTGAGAAAAGTGGATTTATTAATTGGAAATATTTTTCCTTTTCACTGGCAATATTATATTGAATGAATTATAGTATGAGCAGTTTCTACCAGTCAATGTTTGGAACTGGATTTTTTATTTTCCTAACGTTTCGGACCCCTATAAGGGTCCCTCCTCAGGAGCTATAAATATTAGACACGTTCACAAAGACAGTTTTCACTGAATCATTCACTTCTATATTTTACCTATATAACTGAAATCTTTCACTCTGAATCTCCATTCGGTCGTTTAAGTCAAAATGCTAACACATGAAAAATAACGTTCCATCGTTTATTTGCAAACAATAATAAAAAAAAATAATAATAAAAACATCCTCATCAACCTCTATAAAAATTCCCCGTGAAATATTACAATAGTCATTCTAATCAACAAGTAAATATCTACATAACGCTTTCTTCCAATAATCTCCTTTCTGTCTTCCAATATGATTATCTCTAGTATCACGTAGCGATGCGATTCGCGTAACTAAACACTGAATTCTCTCGTCATCGACATGAACACAACTTTTAAAAGAAGAACACGTTGGGAAAATGAAAAATCCAATTCCAAACATTGACTGGTGGATTTATTAGGTAAAGAGAAAATGTGTTGACGTTCAACGGACGTTGAGAACAAAACTGAACTGAACTGAACTACAGGTTATGACAAAATGGCGGGGTTCTCAACAGATGAATGAGTTTGTAGCGTGTTCTTGTACAGTGTCAAAAATTCCCGAGGTTAGGGTCACGAGATGAATGACGGAACTCTCGAAAAGTCACACCAACAAAGTATGTATTCAAGTAAAAAATTATTTACATATACAAGAAAATTGGCGAATGATTCCCGAAACACTTTTACAACTTTTGAGAATGGGAAATTCTGGACAGTTTAGAAAAACTCGCGAGGGACGAGAGATTATTTTGGCGAACGCGGCTTGATTGTTATTGTTTTTGAGTTACGCTTGTCTTATTTGCCAAGATGGCCGCTTTCGATCCATCGATTCTTTACCGACTGGGTTCGGCACGTTGCTCTGTTTGAGAAGGATGGAGATCGAGCCGACTGCGCCGACGTGAGGCGCGCGAATTTAAAATACAATTCGAATCTTAATAAACTCCAATACGAATCAATATAAAGATTTATTCAAGACAGTTTGACAGTTCGTTGTACGATCAATTCTCGTTGTCAAGCAAAAAATTAAAACAAGAGATAAACGTGCTGTTTGAACCGAAGTCGATTCTAATTAACAAATGAAATTGAAATACTCGACTTCAACAAAGATTAATTAAAATTCATAAAAATTCTAATTAATTTTCTAAGCGGTAATTCAAGAGTAAATCTTTATGACTGAATAATGTGTTCTTATACGCCACGCACTATTCGAATTTTTAGTTACCTCATGAAGAGGAAAAAAAAGCCGAAATTCGTCAAAGAAACTCTTTCTCGAATGACGCGCAAAGTAAATTTAAAATAATGAGAGCGCCTTTTTTGCGCGACTTAACGAGAATGTCGTTTATAATTGAAGCTCTCGACGTTCCAAGCGTTGTTCTCGTGAGTATCGTTGGTAACAATTAGTACACCTTATGCACTTTTGCTAATTTTTTCTGCACTCACTATGCGGCAGGGTGAACGCAATTTTGAGTTCGCTTTTTGAATTAAAAAATCCAAGGCTGAGGAATATCTGAGAGGGTGGAATGGAGAAATCCCACTTCAAGAAGTATAATATATGTAAACAGCTGTAAAGACGAAATGTGGAAAGAACGAATCGTGAACATTGCAAAAATCAAATTACGTATTTACAATGCATTTAATTTAAATTAATTTATGCATTCTAATCTTTCTTACCATATTTTACATGTTATGTAATCTTAAGATAGTTTTTCTGTAATTTTATTCAAAGTTTGTGAATGAAGTTATACTTAAATTTGGAAAAAAAGATTCCTGAATAATTTTCTATACATTTAGTCCAAATGAAGAGTCTTTTAAATCATATAATTTTCAACAATATTTATGAAGATTTTCAAAATAATTACACGCCTATCGCACTAAGAACGACAATGATTTTCAAAATTTCAATAGAGTTTGGAAATCGATGAAAAACTGAAAAACAGAAGTTTAGTAGATTGTCATAAAAAATAAAAAGTTATATGATTTTGAAGAAAAATTTATAGAAATTGAGGATGGCAAAAAATAATGTAATTTTGGAATATTCAACAAATGTTTAAAATACTCACAAAATTTGAAGAAATTAGTTAATGTTTCATTTTGTACGGAAATTATTGATAATTTTAGAACTCCAATGAGAGTCTAAAAATTGTTTAATATTATGAGTATTTAAAAATATAAAATGGTTTCAAAATTATATTGTAGAAATTCAAAAAATACGTAGGATTTCGGAAGATATAATTAGTATTTTAAAAATACTAGATATTCTCAAAGAGCCTTTAGAAATGAAATGAAACTTTCGAAAAATAAAAAATACCATACATACTAGGATACATTCAAATAATAAAAATCCATATTATTTACAGATATCGTTTCCTTAATAACTTTGAAATTATTTACCATCTATGAAACCTTGAATCCTAAAGTATTGCATTCTATATATTTATCATAGAAAAATACATACGATCTCAAAAAGGCGTTTAAAATAAAAAAACACTAAAAAAATTCAATTAATTCTACAAGATATGTGAATATATGAAATACCAATTATCTTTGAAAATGCTGTCTCCTGAAAAAATCTTTAGAATACACTGCATTCTAGATCATAGAATTCTCTGAACCGTCATGACAATTTACAAAAATGTTAGAAATGTGTAAAAAAAATTGATTAGAGTTGAACATTTTATAAATTGTATTAAATACGAAAAATCATAAAAGCTTTTTTTCGACTTCCAAAAATACTTCCGAAAATTTGAAACATATAAGACCTTAGAAACCTTTGACAAATATGATGAATTCAGAAAATTCGCTAAATTCTAAGAAAATTGATTATTTTAAGAGAATTAGATGAGAGATATAAATTTATTTGGTTCTTCAAAATTCGTAGTACTATAGTACTATGTATATATAAAAACCGTGTGAGATCTAGAAAATTTGTAAAATATCAAATTTTTTTTTTTGTTGAAGGTTCGTTGATTGCTCAAAAAGTTTCATTAAAATGTTAGAATTCCAAAATGTCGGAAAAATTATTGATGTTAAAAAATTAGAGGAATTAGCAGATCGATTATGAAAAGTTTGAATAAAGTAGATAAGTTCAATAATTGTAGATAAACTCTCTAGATTGTGCTAAATGTGTAATATTTAATCTAATTACAGCCGCTGTATGAAGCCCTAACAATTTTGAAAATATCGTGTAATGCTTATAGGCGTAAGGGGACGTTTGATAATTTTTGGAAATTTCAATAACTTTACAAAGATATGGAAAATTTCAAGAAATTGGAAAACATTGGAATCGTGTAAGACATTTCATAACTCGAAACATATAAATATTCGTAGGATTTCAACAATTTTCGATTAATTATGGAGATATGAAAAATTTTACAAGATTCCTTAAAATAGACACTGTAACGTACTCCAATTTGTCAAAAAATCAATAAATTTTCAATCGTAGGAGGGCCGTAAAGAATATTGAAGATTCAAATAGGAATGGAAAAACAATTATCATTTTAGATAAAAAAAAAAATAAATTACAAAAAGGACTGTCAATTATATAGTAAAAAAAAATTCAAAAAATTAGAGAATCTACGCTAATTTTGAATAATTTTGTAAATTTTGAAAAATACTGATAATCACGTGAAACTACAGAAACTCTGTAATAATTAAAAAAATTTTTTTCAAATAAAATATTTTCTGTCGTACGGAGACCATCAATGATTCTGAAATCTTGATAAAATCAAGAAAAAGAAAAAATATTCCAATATATACACCCACATTTATAATTTTCGATTGTAAGTATTTTACGTACACTCATTGTACACTCAGAGACATTTCTATTTAAGTTTGAAACGCAAAGACTTTCCAAGCTATCTCCTTTCAAAATTAAACCCCAACCTTTCATTTTGAAAATGCCACTGTAATGATATTTTGAAACGGATTTTCGTTTTGAAGTTTTAGAACGAAATCCCTTCCAATTCTACGCAAGAGTTTTCTAAAACTACCACCACCAATTTGTTGAACGTTTTTGGCTCAACATGATTTTCCCTGGTGCGTAGGAGGCCTGTCTGGCCTTCACAACTTTGATTGTTAATAACTTTCCATGTTAAAAACTTATGAAAAAGTCGCTGAAGAACGTTCTATTCATATTTTCGCAAGGAATCCATTGCGTTCGATTACCAATCAAAAGCGTTTGTCTGAAATTTTATTAATGAAATTTGAGCCAAACCCGTTTACCCATCATCTCATTCAATTGACCGGATTATTTTTTTATTCAGTAACTGGCGCAGTTACCAAACCCAACTCTGGGCAAAATCGTATGGTCAGGAATAATGGTCCCTGCGGCACCTCGCATATGGAACGCTGGATTCAACATATCACACTGGTTGATGAATCGAACGACCACGATCGTTCTATCACTTTTGCTCAATGTGATTGTAAGCAGCGGTGAGTATTTTTCCGTTAAAGCGCAATTCAAAGCGATGGGCCACCCGCGGAAAAAAACATTTTCCATTCCTTTTACGAGAATGGAGACGATAAATAAATTTTGGAATGAAGGTTGGACGGGATCGATCGAGTAAACCGATAATAAAGGGAAAAAGTCGAAGTGAATAGCGTGTTGTAGCAATATCCACCGTGGAAAGGTATTTCGTAAACCTGGTCTAAAAAACAGAGCCCATTTCGAAAATTCTTCTTCCAAAAATTCTGATATACCTTTCACCATCCAAGTATACACGAAAACTTATATTTTCCATGTACCCGACAGCATGAAAAATGTAATGAAAATTTCCTCTTGTTGCTTCCGAGCTAATAAATTGCTCGAACCTTTTTTCTCGACGTCAAAGGATCGATAAATTCAGCAGAGGAGCCGCTCCATCCAACGATCTTGATTATGGTGATAAACAAGAGGCGAGAAAATGACATGCCATAACTATATTGGGGCAAGTCTCGGGGAAGTGCATGCATCAAGCACTCGAATAATGATTTCATTAGACCAAGTTTGTAACATGGTAAAAAAATCAATAGCCAATAAGCAGCTCCTCACGTTTCTCCCGTCGATTGCGAGTCTGTAAACAATTTCGACATCCAGGTTTACCGAATTACCGAACGCTTTATTGATCGATAGTTGATTTATGAAAGGTATAAATAAACAGATTGGAAAACTGCACTCGCTAATTGCGCTTTTTAACGTCAATTTGTCAGTCCGGGAGAAATAAAGCTCGCGGAGGATTCGGCGCCCGAAAATGAGAAAAATCGTGGAATATATTCCAGGTGCGGGGGAATAAAGCTTTCGGAAAATGTGCGCGGGGAAAAGTGGCCGTTTCTCATGCGCGAAACGTTTCCGTTTTCGTTTAACGCGCAAACGAGCCGATATTTTAATTTTCCAGACTACCCATCCGCTGTAAAAGCAGAAGTGGCCGACCCGAACGTCAATTCATTAGAACACGTGAAACCTTTGGACGTTAATTTACCGCCGACTCTTCCAATGACTTTCGGCACACAAAACGCCACTGTTATCTCAGCTCAATCTGGGTAAGTCGATGAGGATAGCGCTAATTTATGGGAATTTCGAGGGGCTCTCGCTCTGGGGCGAGTCGCTCGATATCGTCGGGGAATCGATCCCCAGTGGAATTTCGTCAATGGTTTCTGATGATAGGAACCGTCGTCTGAGTCTTGTGAGACTTTGGATGTTTTGAATGGGTTTTCTGTTGCATGAAACTTCGAGTCGTTGAAAGGGAGACTCAAATTTCTGAATGAGAGACTTACGTTTACGTTCAGGACACTACTGGTCATTTTTAACTGTTTCGATGATTAATGGAAAAATTTTGATTGAAAATATCTACTTTCAATAGTAAAATAGTTCACATTTCACTAACCCTGAAGTTTCCATGTTGCTAATATTATTTATGCTCGAGAAATAGAAAGCATACGCATCTTTGTAATATTCTTTCTTCCCACAGTTTATTTAAACAAATAGTGAAAACAAATTATTAATGCAAATCCAGCTTCAGATTCATGTTCAGAGGCACAGAGAACTATGGAAAGCATATGCATATTACAATAATTATCTGATTTATCACAATTTGTTTAAATAAATAGTTTACACAAAAATTTTTGCAGATCTGATTTTAGATGCATGATTACTAGCCTAAAAAACCATGAAAAGAATAGGCATCTTAATAGTAATCTTTTTTCAATTGATAAACTGAAATAAATAGTTTAAACAATTTATTAATGCAAATCCGGCTTTAGAATCATGTTCAGAGGCCCAGAAAACTATAGAAAGCATATGCATCTTACTAATGTACTGATTTTTCACAATTTGTTTAAATAAATAGTTAACACCAAATATTTTCCCAAATTTGACTTTAGATACATAATGACTAGTCTAAAAAACCATAGAAAGCAGAGGCCCTCTTGCTGGTAATATTTTTTCAATCAATTTGCCAGAATAAATAGTTTCAACAAATTATTTATACAAATCCAGCTGTAGAATAATGTTCAGTGTTTTAGAAAACTATGAAAAGCTTATGCAACTAAGTAATAAATAGATTTTTTCGGATTTGTTTAAATTATTAGTTGACAGAAAATATTTCTGCAAATCTGACTTTAGATTCATGATGAACAGCCCAAAAAACCATAAAAAGCATAGGCATCTTGCTAGTAAACTTTTTTTTTGAATAATTTGCGAAAGTCAAATTGGTCAAAGAGATGCATAAAAGCATCTTATCAATAATCTTTTTCCAATTAATTTGCTAAAATAAATAGTTAAAACAAATTATTCATTCAAATATGATTTTAGATTCATCATCAGCGTCCTAGAAAACTATGGAAAGCATATGCATCTTAGTAATAATCTGATTTTTCACAATTTGTTTGAATAAATAGTTTACACAAAATATTGCTGCAAATCTGACTTTAGATTCATCATGACAAGCCTAAAAAACCATGAAAAGCATATGCATCTCTGCTTATAATATTTTTTCAATTTGTTTGCTGAAATAAATAGTTTAAACAAATTAATTATGCATGTATAATTTTAGATTCATTATCAGCATCCAAGAAAACCATGGGATGTATATGTATCTTGGTAATAATTTTTTTTTTCACAATTTGTTAAAATCGATGTTTGAAGATTTCCACAAAAATCTGGCACTGGATTCCTAATCAGCGGCCCAAAAAACCATGCACCTCGTTAATAATATAATTGTGTTTTCAATTACATGGTAAAAGTAAGCTAAAATCATATCCACCAAGAAATTGTAAAAATACTAAAAGACTTTTTAAAATAGTGAGAATCCATGAATTCTTCAGTCAAAAAAAAAATTTTATCAATTTCATCGTAGATCTCTGAAATACTAATCGTATTCCCTTCCATCATTTTGTTAACTATTGACATAGAATCAAATTTTTGCATTCCATCGATACACATATCTATCATCTTATGTAACGCTATCACACTCTGCAAATATTTCCAGACGTGAAAGGTCGATGTCGGATTTTTATTTGACCATTTTTCGCACTTTACATTCATTTTTCCTGGCATGAAACATGCAAAACCCTTTCAAAGTCCATAACATGTGTTTGCAATCGCATCAAACAAACAAACCTTTTAATAAAAAATGGGAAAAAAGTACGTAAAAACTTCAAAAGAAATGGGATATTTTTCGCCTGACACCGAATATCGAGGGCAAAAAACACACGTCGCCCATATTTCTTCCTTTTATTTTTTTGGTGATTCTCCGATTGAAGAAAAAAGGTGAAAAGTTTATTCAAACTGTATTTATGATATGCTTTTTTTCTCAACAAACGGATTACATGAAAATAGAAATTAAATCTTTTAAATACTCAAACGATATCCATTAGTTGCAAAAGTTCGATGTCCTGTTCATTTTAACATCGCGTTTTAATAGCTATTGATTAATTTTTCAACGTTGGTGTTTCCAGAATACTAATGTATTTTCCATCTCGTGCAATAGGTTTTGGTTCGTTGGCTGTGTTCCAAATTTATTCTCGACTGATCAATTAATTCGAGATGCTCTCCAGTACTCTTATTTATAGTGTTCTGATGGCAATACTCTTGACTGGGCAATGTTTGTTTTCATGAAGTTATTTACTGATCTAGGAATATCTATGTTTGAAATGAACACTATGTTTTGTTAATCCCAAAAAACACCCAAAGATGTTTGATCACTTAAAAAAAAAGAGATAAAGGAACTAGATTTTCCACCCTATATTTTGAAAAACATTTTATCATGTCAGGTCTCTTGACCAAATGTATCATAAAGAGCCTCCAATGAATCACTGTGCATGTGCTTCAAGTGTCAATGGTTAAAAAAGCTTCAATCATTTCAGGTCGACAGCGCATTTGCCGTGCGTTGTGAATCACAATACGAACGACGGAATGGTAAGTCTCAGAATTCTTCACCATTATCTTGGCTGCTGCCTCAAGTAATAATCAATAAAGAATTTCGTCGCCGTTTCTGGGGGCGCAATACGGCGTCGCCACGATTGAACAGCGATTCTGAATATTCGATTGCATTTCCAATTTCATTCCTGAAAATTCACGCCATGAACGAGCAGTCGCGGAACGAAAAAAGATGATAGTAACAGAAAATACAAAATGAAATTTCTGGGAAATTTTTTTCGACCCTACACTGAGAAAAAAATCTTTTACTTTCCGCAGTATATATTGTAAAAACTACAATATTATTGTAGTTTTTTCGATAATATTGTAAAATCTGCAATATTTATTTTACTTATTACAATATTATATAGTGAAACAGCTATTACTGTACAAATTACAATATGTATGCCAGTTTTTACTGTACAATTTCGGAAAATTTGCGAATTTCTCTATACAAACTGTAATTTTTACTATACATGGCGAAAAAAATTAACTACGTTACTTTTATCTAGCTTTTTCGAAAATGTATCATATTACAATATGATGCACTAGACACCTGCGAAGTATACAAAAATATTGCAAAAAGAACCTATACAGATCTGCATACTGAAAAAGCTGTATGGAATTTTTGATAATCTGGATTATAGGAATTACAATATGATATTACAAAAGTACAAGAAGTATAGTAGGAAACGAAAAATGTATAGGAGTTTTTACAACAAAATATATCTATAACTGTAATATCAGTTGACAATATTTACAATATGTTATTTCTAAGATTGATATATTATCTAGCAAAAAGTACAATATTTCAGAGGGATTCCTGTTTATTATACAGTATTGTAATAATTGCTATATTTTTTTCTCAGTGTAGAACAGCTATTAAAGATTGACTGAAACTCAGGGCTACGAATTTCTGACATGACTAGCATTATTTTGACGAGTTTTATTTACTTTTTGAAGTACGAAAAAAATGAATCTCTAGCATATCAACATAAAAAATACCAAGTTTTTTATACTTTTATAATATACATGTAACTGTATAATACTTATTGGTGAAATTTTTTTTTATTGATATTAAATATTATTTATTTGATCTATATTAAAAAAATCGAAAAACTACGCTTTTGAATATATATAATTTGAAAAAATTTATGTACTATGTACATAATTGGTGACGTTCATGTAATATGACCATTCATATATAAGAAAAAATATTTCATAAAATAATAGATTTAAATGTAACATATAATATTATAAATATGGCAGACTTGATATTTCATGATACATAGTTCATTGTTATTGTTAGAAAGAGGAAAAAATTTTCAAACATAAAAAAAAATAGAAATGCATTTTTATTATCTACAAATTTAATGTTTTTGTCTCTTAAACTTTTATTAAATAAGTAAAAACTCAGAAAGGAAAAGAAATAGCGAACAAACGAAAGAAAAAACCTTAAAAATTCATTTTTTATTTTTGTAAAAGTGATTTGGCATTATTCTGTAAAATTTTAAAAGTAGAGAGATCGTAAAAAACACTATTTTAATGTACATTCAGATTTTAAATGTAAAAATAAAATAACGCAAGGAAATGAAATATGTAATTTTTCAAGAAATATTAAGGACTGATATTTCCAACTTTTCAATTTTTATTGTAATAAATCGTCGTCAAAGTTAAAATTTAAGGATGAAAGAGTAGCATCAAACGAACGTTTATTGAAAAATAGTTTTTCAGGAAAAAGTTACTGTCTGAAATCATTAATGAAAAAAATTAAATACATCGAACTGAAAAATAAATAGTCCATCGATGTAGATTCTGTTTCCAAAAAAAACTATTTTCCAATTTTTTCGCTTTATATAGAAGTGAGTTCTCCAGTGACAAAATACTTCTCTTTAATTGAAATATTTTATTCAAAGAGCTTCAAAATTGAATTTCTGAAATCATAAAATTTTGAAATAAAAGCTCTTTATTTGAATTTTAGAGTAACGTAAAGAAAGAGAATGGAGAATTCGTATTTAAGAATTTCAGTATCAGAATATTAAGAATAGTTTAAGATGCAAAACCCCACCTGACAAATATTCCTGCGTTCGCCCATCTCATAGATTCTAAATTATGAGAAGCTGCAAAATCTAAAATTTTTCAAAAATCGAAGTGAATAAACCTGTTTCTCAAGAGTTTTGAAATAAAGTACAATATGTACTAGAGTGTCACTAATTTCGGCGATGTCACAATTTTGCCCTTCCTGGGCTTAAAGTGAATTAAAAGGTTGGAAAAAATTTTTTTGTAAAGTTTGAAGTTGATCGGACATGATTAACATGTGCCACAAAACGACTGAAGATTTAAATGGGATAAACATGTAGTTTTTCATATATTTTTTTCAAAAATTCATAACTTGTGTGAAACTTCAGATAAATGTTTGAAACTTGGCATACTTTAAGTGTAAAATGTTAGATTAAAGACTAAATTTTTCTGTATTTTTCTATCGCTGTTATTTATGTTTCACGAGCACCAAACAAATACATTTTTGCCTTCTTTTGGTGTTTGTAAAACATAGATAACAGCATAGAAAAATCCAGAAAAATTTGATCTTCAACATAATGTTATACACTCAAACTATTCCAAGTTTCAAACATTTATCATAAGTTTCACACAAGTTACGAATTTTTGAACAAAATATTAGAAAAACTACATGTAAATCCCATTTCAATCTTCAGTCGTTTTGTGCCACGGAATGAAAAAAATTCTGACATTACCAAAATAAGTTATACCCTAATGTATATGTATTATTTGAATAAATAATATATTTTCCAAGCATTAGACCATACAAGGAAATCATTTAAGAGGTTTCTTATACTTCTTTTTTTTTGTTTGTTACTGTTTGTGATGTAAACATTAACACACAATGTTTCTTCAAAAATGGTTAGTCAAATTCAGAATATAATGATTGAGACATTTTTATCGCTAACGAGATAATATACTTTCTAACCAACTATATATATGAAAGCATATTTCAAAACAATTAATTTGAACGAAATTAATTAAAAATGAGAAATTCATCCAGTCTAAATATTCAATTGAGCTTAAACTTCACAAAAAAAAGAATGCTAATAGTGAAGAACTAATAATGTGGATATATAGTCGAAAAAATTTGATATTTACTTTTCATTATCATGCATGTAACAATTTTTGTTGAGTCAGGTAAAGATGGTGGAAAAGAAAAATCTTTACTCCACACTTATATATCAGTGGACAGGGAGCCACTAGTAAAATAGTGAAATTCCACTGATTCGGGTTTAAGATAGTTCTTACCTCAGAAAGGAATGAAGTTAGTCGTTATAAATCAACCGAAGTTGTCGCTAATGCTTGAATACATTCGATTGTTTAGCAACGCTATACGACAATCGATACACACAAAACTATCGATGATGTGTATAGTTATGATGTTCAGTACCTTCAGTACATATCGCTTTCCTTTTTCAATTTGGCCTATCCCACTCATATGTCGATGGCCAGCAGTCCCTAGTAACAGTCGAGTGTGACGTTGCCAAGATTTATATTTTACTACGTGACAATTCACCTCGCCTCATGATTATGTTTTTCAACAAAATCGGAAGTAAAAACAACTTGCCGGAATTCCTATCGTTTCTTAGGATAGCACCCGTCGATTGTGCAGTTTTTTACGAAAATCCATCGACCCATTTAAATTTTACAGAGAAAAATGCAGCGAAAATTTCCAACTCCCATAAGAAACTATGTATCTTCGTAATTTTTTTCTCAAAAACTGAGAAGTCTCTTTTAATGAGATTTTGCATGAAGTCTAAGGAGTCACCAAAGATTTTACTTGCAAATTTTCATCAAAATCTGTCATGAACGGTTTTAGGTAAATACTACCTTAAGACATATGAATTTTACGTTCTAGTTTTCAAAGAAAAAAATTGTGAAGTTTATGTTCCAGTTAGTGACTATGCAAGATTTGAACAATAAGAGAAAAATACCCAATATGCCAATATTCAAGAAAGCATTTTTTTATCGTAGTTGGGAAGTTCTAAGATAAATTCAAGTGTGTAAGGGGATGTGTCCAATTCTGCACCACGTAAGCTTCTTTCTTCATAATTTTCTTTAGAATGGATGGATTACTTCAAAAAAATTGGTGGTTATCGTCAGAAGGGTGAGAAATAAGTTTTTGACTCTCAATTTAAAAAATTTAGCCTCATCTTTACAATAAAAAAAAAAAAAAAAAAAAAAAAATAGAAAAAAGGGTCATGTCTCAGTTATTGCAGTAAGAGTTCCTAATTCCATCACCCTACCCCCTACTCTCCAAAAATCATGAAAACTAAGTCAATATTTTTTCTGTCAACCATAGTTATCAACAATTATTAGACTTATTAGAGGACCAAGGATGTTATAAAAAGAAAGGAATGTCATGATATTCGAATTCATCAACAAAAATCTGAGTCTTAGATTCTCTCAGATTATGTAAAAAACACAAAAAACACTGAAATCTTGCAAATTAACATTTACAAGCGCGAAAAAATCATTGATGACTCAGTTATTACTTCAGTATTCAAATTTAGAATTATTCATTGTATATGGCAGCACTTTATATTCGAGATAAGCTGGGATGCCTAATTAGGAGACGGTATTTTACCCTACAACAAAAGAACTGAGCAGAATGACGTTGGCCATGCAAGAAACTGAACTTGTGACTAACTTCAATTCCTTTCAAGTACTACTACTACTTTAAGCTCAGTCTCTTCTTTCATTTCTCCCTACCACTTTTCTCTCTTTCATTGGCCTCGTTGCCCCTGCTTGAAGTGAAACCGTCTCGGGAAAAGAGAGAAAGAACGAAGAAACTCGAGTAAGATTGGCCCTCCCGGAAGCTGACCGGTCGTTGAATCCTCAACTTTGATTCTCAAGAACTCGATTGATTTTGAATTTAAACGAAAACACAAAAAAGCTTTCGCCTCACGTTTCCATACAGAATCTGGTCTACAGGTCTAGAAAAATATTCCATGAATATTTCGATAAGCGCTCGTTTCGCCACAAAGTAACGCATATGAAAAGCCAGTTGTTGAAATAAAGGCCACGCGTCGAAATCCAACGAGGCGGAAATTAATCAAAGCGAAATAAAACCAAGAGCTCTTTTTACGCTATTCAGGAATGTGTACCGACCTCCATATACGGATGCCTTAATTTCAGTTACAGCACAAAGGGCGGGGCTGCTCCAATTGAACGCGAAATGCGATTCAATCTTCAATGCGAAAGCCGCGTTTCCGTAAAAATCGCATTAATTGGAAGAGCTATTACCTGCTGTACATTTCGGTCTTCTGGTCTCTATCAAAACCGCCGTTCAATTGCGCCACGTTTTGAATAATTGGAGCGTGGTTCGTGATTCTATCGATGCCAGGAGTGTGAGTGGAACCAAGGTTGAGGGTGCTAAAGTTGTACCAGAGCGATTTTCATGTTGCATTTGGGCCTTGAATACGTTCAACTAACGAGTGAATCAAGACCAGAGATCTGAATTTACCGGTCAGAAAAAAAAATTGGTCAGGTCATGGTAATTTCTGACGGTCATTTACTGCTATTTACGGTCGAATTCAAAAACTCTAACTATAATTTACCGTCAGAGCTCATTTCTAGTCAGTAATTACCTGTCATGACTGTACTTCGATGAAAAAATGTGATTCAACGAACTGACCCCTTCTCTTTTTAAGCTTACTCTAATAGAAAAGTGGGGGTAATTGAAGTGGGTGATGGAATGTAGATTAATGATGTCTCTCATCTTGAAAGACAATTTTTACAACATAGTATTGTTTAATTTTTTCAAATAGATGAGGTAGGAGAGAAAAAAATATAATAGTCGAAACTGATTGACAATCACAATGTCTAACAGTGAAAAATACAATACTCTTGTCTTATAATTAGTGTAAAAAACTGATGTGAAATACATAAAATAGAAATTTTTTCGAAAATAAAGATACCGAAGGAAAATATCTAATCAACAACACATTTTTATAGAGTGATTTGTTTATTTCTTTATAAATGACTCTTTTCAAATGGAAAGGTTGTAATTGTGCAATTATTTATTATTTTAGAAACCAATTTTTTTTTCATTTTTTCATAAAAATTTGATAAAAAAAAGAAAGCTGCAATTACAAACGAGTTGAACATTTTTTCAAGTCATCTTTGAGTATGTACTAATTTTGACCATCATGATAATTCTGACCGGTAAGGTAAACTGACGGTCAAAATTGACCAAAACTTTCTTGTCGTAAATGACGATCATGACCAGTATTTTACCGGTAAATTTACTGCCTCACATCTCTGATCAAGACTATTAAAACTGACTCTTTATGACTACACTGAAAAAAAAAATCTTGTACTCTCTGCCATATATATTGTGAAAAGTACACCAATATTGTACTTTTCACAAAAATATCGCATATTTCACAATATTATTTCAGTTTTTACAATATTACTGTAAACACAGCAATATTTATTTCACTAATTACAATAATGTATGGTAAAACTGTTATATTGTACAAATTACAATACGTATGCCACTTTTTGCAACATAATTTCGGAAAAATTACAATCTGAAAATAAAAATTTTACCATACACATTGTAATTTTCACCATACATTTTTTCCACGTTTCCTAAGGTCAGCCAACTGGGAACAGATGGCGACCGGGTTTTTTTTCTCGCCCGCAATTTATTTGTAGAGGATTATATAGAGAAGGTTTTACAACAAAATATATCCACAACTAAAATTTAATTTGACAATATTTACAATATGTTATTTCAAAAATTGATATATTATCTAGCAAAAAGTACAATATGTCAGTGATTCCCATTTACTATACATTACTGTAATAATTATTATATTTTTTTCTCAGTTTAGGAAATATCTACATTTTGACAATTTTTACGGTCTGCTGAGAATTTCATAAATTTCGCAATATTAATGGCTTTAACAGAGTTGAATGATAATTATTATGTCACTGTCTACAGATATTGAGATAATGTTTTTTGAACAATCTGTGAATATACAAAAAATGTTATAAAAAACCTTTAAATCTAGAATATTGCATTTTTTAAATCTATATAGTAATTCATCAAAAAGATAAAAATCTATGAAAATGGAAGAAAAACGTTAAAGTCGAATTGAAATTAAAATCGATAAAAAAAAAACTCTTTCATGCATGAAAAAATGGAAAAAGTGAATAAAAAACCTTAAAATTTTTTCTGTAGATGATTCATATTTATATGAAGATACTGTTTCCTTGAAAATCCAATAAGACACTGAAAACATAGAAAGCTTATAGAAATGAAATAAAATACTGTATTTTGATGAGTCTATTCGAATAGAAGAAATATATGAATCTTTGATTTGTATAACATTATATTCTAGAAATCTATGTGAAAATCGAGCTATGAAACTATGAATATCAAAAGGTATTGAAAAATCCCTTAAAAATAGTACCTATTAAAATAGTAACCTTGAAAGTACACAAAAATATTGCAAAAAGTACAGGAATTATAGTAAAAAACGGAAGATGTGGAGGAGTTTTTACAACAAAATGTATCCATAATTACAATATCATTAGACAATATTTACAATATGTTATTTCGAAAATTGATATATTATCTAGCAAAAAGTACAATGTGTCAGAGTGATTCCCGTTCACTGTACAGTATTGTAATAATTACTATATTTTTTTCTCAGTGTATGCAAGAACCATAAAAACGTCGATTATATAACTTTTAAGGTACTACTTACTAAAGTTTACGACAGATTTTGATGAAAATTTGCAAGTAAAATCTTTGGTGACTCCTTAGGCTTCATGCAAAATCTCATTAAAATAGACTTCTCAGTTTTTGAGAAAAAAATTACGAAGATACATAGTTTCTTATGGGAGTTGGAAATTTTCGCTGCATTTTTCTCTGTAAAATTTAAATGGGTCGATGGATTTTCGTAAAAAACTGCACAATCGACGGGTGCTATCCTAAGAAACGATAGGAATTCCGGCAAGTTGATTTTTACTTCCGATTTTGTTGAAAAACATAATCATGAGGCGAGGTGAATTGTCACGTAGTAAAATATAAATCTTGGCAACGTCACACCCGACTGTTACTAGGGACTGCTGGCCATCGACATATGAGTGGGATAGGCCAAATTGAAAAAGGAAAGCGATATGTACTGAAGGTACTGAATATCATAACTATACACATCATCGATAGTTTTGTGTGTATCGATTGTCGTATTGCAGCGTTGCTAAACAATCGAATGTATTCAAGCATTAGCGACAACTTCGGTTGATTTATAACGACTAACTTCATTCCTTTCTGATGTAAGAACTATCTTAAACCCGAATCAGTGGAATTTCACTATTTTACTAGTGGCTCCCTGTCCACTGATATATTAGTGTGGAGTAAAGATTTTTCTTTTCTACCATCTTTACCTGACTCAACAAAAATTGTTACATGCATGATAATGAAAAGTAAATATCGAATTTTTTCGACTATATATCAACATTATTAGTTCTTTACCATTAGAATTCTTTTTTTTGTGTTCAAAAATATAGTTGTTTGAAATCTAGACATCCAGTGAATTTTCCAAGTTTTGCCTACACCACTGGTCGATTCTTACTCACGAAACCACGTCCAATAATTAATAATTGACCGAGCATCAAGCCATTGATCTCGACAAAAGTAATTGATCACGTTATTCAACGTAATAGCCAGTCTAATTAATTCAAAGTGCGCTCGGTCGAATCGAAACGTACTAATTCAGGATGGATATTTTCAGCCGGTTCAGCCAAAATTACGATTGCAAGGGCGTTTACAAATTTTTGAGGGAACTTGCCTGGGATGGCAGGAAATAGTTTTTATCGGGTGGATAATAATTGAAATTCACGCGAGGAAGGGGAAAGGTTTATTATTTCATTTTTTCGAAGTAAATTGTGATGTTTCTTTGTTTTGTTGAAAATATCAAAAATTTGGAAGGAATTTTAGAAAGTCTTAGTTAGTCGCACGAATTTTCATAAAATTAGGGTATGTAGTTTTGAAAAATTTTATGTATTAGAATTAAGGAAATTTTGAATTATTCGAAAATATTGAAAACTTCAAAGATGCCAATAAAGCCAAAGAATTATCGAAAAAGTTTATTAATATTGTAAGTTGTGTTGATTATACCATATTTCTTGGGAATATTTTTTGCGGAGTACGCATAATGATTTTTTTTATTTACAGAGAAAAATACAAATATTCGAAAAGTATACAAAGAATACTAAAAATTCTGTGTAGTTAGTATTTAGACAAATTTTGATTAATTTAGGAAAATTTTTTCTATTCAGTATTATGATTAAGGTTTCGGTTTTTTTTGAAATCAAAAAAACTTTAAAAATTTAAAGAAATTTCGATTTTTTTAAGAAATACTGAAAAAATGTATAGTTACAGAAAATATTTATATAAATTGCAGATCATGCTTGTTTTTTTTTATTATCGCGGGATATATTTGTTCGTAATATGTATGAAATACTTTTTAAAGGTGAAAACAAAAATGTAAACAACTTAAAGCATTACAAAATTAATATGGAAAATAAAATCTGGTTTGGCCCACTCTTATGCAATGTTGTAAGTATTAAATAGTAGTTGTAAGTTTCATAAATGTTGAAAATGCAAAGAAATATTTTTAATTCCTAAGATCATTATCAATTATTATATCAAATTTAACAAGTTTGTTTTATTCAATATTATTTAAGTTGTGTTGAATGTATTTTTGATTATACTTTTTTAAATATGAATAATAATTTACAATCTATAATAATGAATTGAAAGGCTCAAAATAACTTTTTGGAAAGCTTAAAATATTGTAAGCTTTATAGCTATATAGCTAAAACCATCTTAAAAATTTCGGAACAGTTGAAACGTAAAAATATTGGATATTTTTAATTACAAAGGTTTTAAAAATCTGTGGAAAAACATTAAATTTTCTCAATCTTTGTAGATAATGCTAACTGTTATAAATCTTGGAAATGAGCATACGAAAAATTCTAGTAAGTTGGGCAAGGTTTTATAAAGTTTGGAAAATTTTGGATAGTTATTGTTTGAAATAATAAAAATTTAGGAAAATTAAAAAGCATTCAAAAAGTTATAAAAATTGTGATAAAGTAAACAAAATTTTCTCAAACCATGGATTCCAGAAAATTTTTTCGAACTTCGCAAGTCTTGTTTTTTATCATAATTTTCGAAAAATGTATAAAAGTATTTCCTTGTTTATTATTAAAATGATAAAAATTAAAAACTATCAGAAAATTAAAAAAAAACTCAGGAAGAACAAATTTCTTCATTTTCGTAAATTTCGAATAACTTGTATCACATTTAAGATTGAGAATGTTTTAAGAAATTAAGAAACATTGAAAATTTGAAGATTATTGTCCATAGTTATAGAAATTTTAAGAAATCAATTAGGTTCCAAAAAATGTGGTAGATGTGGTAAATTCTTAAAATTCCATAAAACTCAAAAAAAAACCATATAAAAACCCTAAAATTATTAATATTCTTTTTCTATGACGGTCAAATATTTTCAAATGTCGTTGAAAAACTAGAATTCGGAAAAATCTTTCTACATTATGTAATTTCTGAATAATTTTAACGATTCGGTGCAACCAAAATTTGCAAGTTAGTGTTTTGACGCGTGATTATTTGTAAATTTTATACTTACCCGAATTTTTCCAGTTCGGCATTGTTGCCCATTATCCCCACTTTTTCTGCCAACCCTGGATCTCGTGACGCAATCGCACTTGCATATTTGAGAGCGGAGTTACTAAGGTGTTCAATTAAAAGCCTTTTCATAGCATAATTTACTGGCGCAATTTTTTCGCACGCTGGAAACTAGTTCACCTGAGAGGAGTGTATTATTTCGTAATAGAATGAGGCAGCGGCTTTTTTTCCTTTACTTTTTCATAAAAGGGAAAATTTTTTAACGAGGAGCAGTTAATCATTTTTAAATATTGTGAGCGATTAATTTAACAAAGGAGGAAAGATTCCCTCGTTTGTGCTGTTTAATAAAGTTAGGAAGAGTTTTCTAATTGCTCCGGAGGAAATTCAGGATTTCTACATTTTGTTGAATAACTTTTGCATGGTTCCTTACAAGACTGAGATTATTCTCGAAGTGAAATATAAACAGTAACTTGTCAATAAACAGAAATATTTTAACAAATAATTACCCTTTTTTCATGTGCCATTTCTTATAAATAACATTCCAGATTAATTTTCTTTAGGAAGATAAAGTCAGGAGCCATTTTTTTCAAAGCCAAAGTTTTGAAATTTACAACCTCAAAGTTGGAACATGCCCGTCGACTGTCGAATACGTGCGTAAATTTTCCAAAAGTTCTGCAATGCAGGGTCTCGAGTTTTACGTTTGGAGCGACCAAGGTTTTCCTCTTTTTTTTCTGATTTTCCCTCATCCACAGTTTCCAAGATTTTTTTATCCGGCGTCCGAGTTCCGGCTCTTCACACTGTTTCTGATATTTTGTTCATCTACATTCAACCTGGCGCGTTTTATTTCGGTTCTCGCGTCTCCCATGGCGATTTAAAATAGAGTGAAGTTTCCAAATATCCTTCAATATCAAAATCAGAAGTCACTTTCCTCAGAAATTTCAACGGCGATATTCTAGACCGAATCTTTTTAAATTGCTCCTATGCACACTGAAGGTATACTGGGATATCGACTATCTCCGAGCCATTGCCGTCACTCAAGAGAACGGTCCATCGCACAGTGGTCCAGAAATCACGAGAGATGGCCAAAATGTGAAAGCATCGTCAAATTCACGTCACAATTTTTAATCCAAAGTCTTTGACGTTAGTGATCCTTATTTGATGATTATATTTCAAAAAGAAAAAATGGTAGATTTGAGGGGTTATATATACTTGCTCTCGAAGAAAAGAAATGCGTTTTTACGATTTTTTTTTTTTTTTTTTTGAAAAACAACACTATTTTTCTGAAAACTTATCGTCTACTCATTTATTCATGTCACAAGGTATTTCGGAATTTTTTTCAGAATGAAATCTTCGTAATTGGGTGCAATACAGCAATTAAGTCAAAATCCGATGTTTTTCGCGGTGAGCACAGTTTCTCGAAAACCATTTATCTGAACAGTCTGAATTTTTTCAAGCTTGTTTATAGTCATAATAGCCTGTGCTTGAAGGAAGGTTTTTTAATCTTAAGCAGAACTTGTTTTTTCTTGCTGCAAAAACTGAAAGCCCAGACGTTGAAAAATGAAACATTTTAGGAAAATGACCACTATTTTCGTCAAAATATTGATTTAACAGAATCTTTCATTCACGCAGAGCTTAAAATTAAAAACTATATGTTTTTTTTTGTTTGTTGTATAACAGATAAACAGTTCCTTATTTATCATGTTCACCACGCGCGATGTCAGAAAAATTGTGTTTTGGCACAATGGTCGCTACGATCTTAATTACAAAAATTGTTTTCTGAAAAAATTCATAAAATACCTTTTGACATAAATACATAAATAGGCTTTGATTTTTTAAGAAAAATTGTTTCGTTTTTCTAGAAAAAAATCGTGAATATGCCCTTTATTTCTCGAGTGCAAGTGTATAGAACCCATTAACGTGGCAAAAATTTCGTACAAAAATTAATACATTGACACAAAACCTATTGGCAAAAAATTCCTACAGATTTTGCATAAAAATTGCGTAAGAAGATTTACTTTTACTCATTTTTATATAAAAAATATCATTCTTTTCGATTTTCCCAGTCGATTTATTCTTAATTAATGTCCAACGTTTCGACCGATTTTCGGGTCCTTTTCCATTAATTAAGAATAAATTGACTGGGAAAATCGAAAAGAGTGATATTTTTCATAAATTCAGACCCAGTGATAAACAAAATTCATTCTCATATATTTTATGACCGATTTTTGATATAAAAAAGGAGAAAATGTGATATTGAGATATAACATTGTTTTTTATTTCTTTCATGTGCACCAGCAAATGTCAATTTTTTCAAAATTGGTGAATGAATTAAGGTTTTTTAAAAAAATCGTATTAACTTGCGAACAAAGTATATGAATTTCCAAAAAATAAAAAATTTTTTACACAAATTATGTTATTTTCAAACATATTATTTCAATTTGCAAACAAAGCATACCAATTAAAACAACTAAAAATTTACAACAATGAAAAAATTTACTTATTAAAAAGCATTGTTGCTTTTTATAAAGTTGAAAACTGAGTCAATGAAGAAAACCTACTTGATAAAAATAATTTTCTATTCCTGGATAGTCTTTATTTATCGTACAGCGTTTTCCACCAGAATGCGTCAGCAAGGCAAAAATGATCATTAAAGAATATTCTATTCTTAATTATTATCTAAAACAATGCTTTGGGTACTACTATAACTACGCAAATTAAATTAATTTTTTAATTACAATAAATAAAAAAAAAATTACAGACAGAATTAGTGAAAATTATTATTGAATATAAATATATAAATACTATTGAATAAGTAGCGTTCCACAAGTTGATAAAAGTCAAATTCTACTAAATGAATTAGATATGAATTTATCTTTTAATAAGTTAAATTAATGGAATCGACTAACAATGAGTTAATTTATTACTAGTGTATTTAGGGAGATTTTCACAAATCACATCAGTAATTCAAAAGTATACGATTCAATTCGTTGAATTTTTTAGAAAGAATAGAACCTCGTGCAAAACTCTGAACAAAACAAGCGTTCTTAACAATAGTGTATAATATATAAAAAGGTTGTGAATAATTTTGAAAGTACACAGAAAAATTTTTATATTCAGTCAAGACATTATGTATGTTACTTTAAATTCTTATATCCATTTAAGTTTACGTAATATGCTTTGAAAATATGAATTGAACAAAAATCTTTCAAAATCGATAAAAGAAAATGTGTTATTATGCATACTGCATGAAGTTATTTTCAATTGTTTGATGTTTTTGTTAGGAAAGGTTTATATTCATCAGGGTGTCATTTATTTTGGCTATGTTGGAATTTATTTCATTCCAGGCCTTTGGATCAATGAAGAGAATGAAGAAAAATTATCTGTAAAATTTGAAGTGGATCGGACATGATTAATATGTGTCACGAAGCCCCTAAAGTTTAAAATTGGAATAACGTGCAATTTTTAATACAATTTGCGTAAATATTTATAACTCCTGCAAAACATATCATTTTTGCTTGAAACTTTGCAGAGTTTGAGAAGATAATGTAACATTCATAATGAAATTTTTCTAGATTTTTCTATCACTTTTCTACTAAAATTTTAATAATTAATGAATGTTATCAATAATAATAATATTTTTACTTTCACTAAAATTTTGTCATTTCCTTTATATGATTGTAACTTCTACAAAATGTATGATAGATTTCTGAAATTTGGCAGAATATTAGTACATAATGTAACGTTGGGAACCAAAATTTCTCGGATTTTTTAATTGTTGAAATCTATAGATACATATTTTACGAGCATTCGAATAGTACATGTTTGCATTAGATTCGTGTGTTTTTTAAATTCACTTCCTTTACATATTCGAAACATCTGAAAAAGTAATAACAGATTTTTGAAATATGGCAAAGTCATAGTTTATCACGTCAAGCTTCAAGTCAAAATTTCATGATTTTTCCATTACAACTATCCATACTTTATTTTGTATTGCAGATAATAAAATAACATACAAAATGATAGAACGAAAATATCGATTTTTAACTAAACGTAATGGATTTAAACTTATATGGTTTTTTTAAATGCTACAAATATGGAAAGGAAACAAATGGAGAAATACATGAAGTGAAGGCAAACGTGTCCTATTCATGTGCTTGTATAATATTTTTAGATAACAGCAATAGAAAAATCCGAAAAAAATTTGGTTTTCAACACTACTTTATGTACTCATATTCCACAAAATTTCAAAAATCTATCATAAGTTTATTAGAAGTTACAAGTATGTGAAGGAAATAAATTAAAAAATGTATGAAGTTAGGGCAAACATGTACTTTTTTCGGTTATAAAATTAGACAACAGCGACAGAAAAATGTAGAAAAATTCGATTTTGAAATTAACATTATGTAAACAAACTCTACCAAGTTTCAAGCAATAATCATAGTGTCGTATGCCTATTATAATTTTTTTTCTTTTTTGTTAGTTCTATTTTGAGGATTCTTTTTCCCTTTTTTTGTTCACGTTCCACGATGCTGAATTGAGTGATTATAATAATAAACAAGTACATCTTGTACTCGTCATTCAGGTTTGCACGTACAAGTTATTACTGTAATCATGTCTTTTGACTACAATTATATATACGTAAGTCGTATCTTGATCCTTTCAACATTAGAGTCTTCTATTAATAACTTGAGATTCCTATATTCTCCCGATTCGAAATTAGAATCAAACTTTGAACCAAATAAATTGAGGATATTTCGGTTCTCATCGGTTCAAACTGAAGCTCATTTACAACCAACTTTACACCATAAACATGGCAGTTATTATCGATTTTAAGGATTTTACGCCTGAATTAGGTTTCATTTTGAACCTCATTTAAACCATTTATAACAAACAGCGGCGAAAAATTTGCCACATTGCGCATGTGCGATTTGGGCATGAAATACACGGCAATTTTAAACATTCTCAAAATGATACAAGCTCTAGTTTTCTATTCATTTCTCCAGTTTTCCTCATAGGGACATTAATCAAAAAAACGTACTTAAAAGAACATTTCTAACGAATACTTGAAAATTGACAATAATTTAATTAACTCGCCATCGATCGTGAAGATTTTGGCCTGAAATGCTCGGTTTTCCTAATTGTCCACTAAATGAAAGCAATTTTTTTTCGGTCCATTTTTCAAACTTTTGATGAACTTTCAACAATCGAAAACAATTTTTAACGCGTATTGACATTTGACATATAAAATGGAAATCGAAACAGAAAACAAAAGACGATCTGCAGAAATGCGCCAGAATTCAAAAAACCGTGAAAATATAAGTACAGCAGAATGCGTTAGGCATGAAATTGTATTATAAATATAAATTAACTTTCACTTTGAATGTGAATGATTTTTAACTATATTTCTATAATACATTAGAAATAAATTGAATTTGATCAGAATGAATTTTCTTCTCTTTTCAACATACAATTTTCGTCACAGAGTCAGGAAAGGAAATTTCGAAGAGATGTAAGTTTGTTCAACAAGAAATCTATGTATCTCTATTGTTTTCAAATTTATAGAAAAATAAGTGATGCGTTCTTTTCTGAGCGTAGATTCTACATTGAAGGAGCTCCCAGTTGACATTAAATATTCCAGAATGTTTCCGAAGTATTTTCCAATGTTTAAGAAATGTTTCTGAAATATTACGTGCTGAATGGGCTGTTCATCAATAAAATGAAACGATTTTCAGGATTTCTTGATACCTCCCTTCCCTATCTCTGTGTCACAAGGGATCACATTATTCCAAATATAATCAATGAAAATTGACGATATCGAATACTTTAGAATATCCGCTAATCAAACGTGATTGAATAAACTTTTTTACAATGCACAATGTAATAATATTCGCGTATTTATTAAAAATAGCGATAAAAATGTATATTTCTTAAATTCAGTGATAATTAGCAAACGCAAGTAATGTGATAAATTTTTTCGACTTGGAGGAAAAGAAAATTATCATTCAATATAGTCTTTTCAATAATCGAATTTCTCGAAGTGTTCATTCAATTAAAAAAAAAAGTCAGTCATGAAAGTTTTCCTTCGTTTTCCTCAGGTTCAATTTTGCTGTACTTCCGATCTTGATTTCGAATGCGTAGGTTAAAATAATTGAAAAACCACCCTTGATTTTTCATCATTTTCATCATTCAACACCAAAACTTGATTTTTCCATGTTCATAAATGACTGATCTGACTTTTCTCCTTTTCAATTACTGATGTCTTACTATAAATCACTAGCTTTCTACTAATTTAAATTGAGAGACTATAAACTTCAAACCTCTTCTCCATCATTTGGCCAGCATTTCCGATTTCCAGACCACTGTCCACCCTCACCCATGCAAATCCCCAGGGTACAAAACCACCGCAAGGACCATATCACGACAAACATCGCGTCAAAAATACCAGTTCACTCAACATAAATATTTATCACCGTGATATTCGTATCAATATCTCCCATCTCTCGGTCGGCGAGACATTCATGGGAGATTCATCCAATTTTCCTCGTCGAAAAGAAAATCTGATAAAAATCCACGCTCTTCATCAGGTGTCCTGGATCAGGCGGAAGCCCAACGTTCAGCAACTACTCACGGTCGGCGTGCAAACGTACACCAACGACGAGCGCTTCCAGATGATACATCATCACAGCGAGTGGACGCTGCAAATAAAATACGTCAGAATACGTGATTCCGGGACGTATGAATGCCATTTTTCGTCGCACCCACCAAAAAGCATATTCGTCAACCTCAACGTCGTAGGTAAGATAAGCCGGAGCGTCAAATAACTCTTGCAGTCAGATTCATCATTTCAGCGACCCCCCTCGCCCACCCAATTTTCACCGCTCTTTGAATAACAAACAGCCTCGTGAATGTAATATGAGGCTTTTCACACTGTGGGTAATTCAATGATCCGTCAAAAGCGTCTTTTCCTCGTATTCTGATTACTCGTCAGAGTCGAGGTGGATGAGATGGGCTTCCCTGATTATGTTTTATGGGACGAGCAAGGTGAGTTAATGGAAGTGGTGTCGTACGTAAACAGATAAGGGGGTTGTGTGCAAATGGCGTGGGTCGCACAGTGGGATTGTTGCGGATTCGGTCTTTTCGCGAACTGAAATCGTTCGTTTATGAGGTTTTTTTATGGGTCACAGTTATTCATTGGTGCACGAAAGACTCGCTTAATGTTGTGGTTCTGCCTTTTTTTTGAAAGTTTATAAAAAATGCTGGTTATCTCAGTCTCTCGGAGCCGAATTTCCGCATAAACGAGTTCTTCTTATTGAAGGCCTCCTTTTATTCAATTATTATATTACTCTAGCTTTCGAACTTCGTCTGAGGCCCTCATCAGGAGTAAAGTCCCTGTTATAATATAATTTAAAAACAAGTCCATTTAAATAAAGAATACATCTTGTCAACAGGTTAAAAGGAAACAACTTGAAAATTTTTTTTTACAAAAAAATTTACAAAACAAAAAAAAAGAACAAACAAAAAACTGGACGAGCAACATTATAGTGGACAGTACGACGACGCTGAGAAATAACGACGTACTGACAACTTTTATAAAAAATGTGACTCTTTTATTGGAACACTGAGAAACGAAGATTGTAATCAGGGGTATAGGCAGAAAAAGTTTTCGAGAGAGATTTGCTAAAAATAATTTTCCTACAGGAGACCAATTTTGAAATATTTTACATTTCAAAATTAAAATTAGTACATTTTTTGAATTCCCGAGTTTCACATTTTTCATGTTCGTGAATAATGAGATTCGGTTTTTGTGATTTTCAATATTAGTAACTGAGGTTTTAATTTTCTTACTAATACTTTTTGTATTTGTACCACTCTAAGGATTATCTGGTATTGAGTTATATGGATTTCTATAGAGCTTTCTAAAATATGATGCTCTAGGAATCAAACTTCTTGAAAATTTATATTTTTTAATAGATGTTTGAGCTGATTTCAACCACGCAGATGAAAGGTACATCATACATTTAAATTAGTTTCGTACAGTATATTACTCGTTACATTTTGTAGTATTTCCTGGTATTTTAATATATTTCTAATATTCCTATGAATCGCTCAATAAATTTTTAGAAATTGATGCTATAGTATTGAAACTTTCGAAGAATTTAAGAATATAAATTGATTTTTCAAATGATAGTTATTATTATGAAGATTTTCAACAGTATCATTCCATATTTTTTTAGTATTTCTAAAATGAAAAGTATGCTGAATCGTAAAAATTTTACCAATTGGATTAGATGTTTTTTTTTTTTTATATGAATTTCTAGAATATTTTCTAAAATTATGTATAACTGTAATATTATATCAATAAATATACTCCAGCACAGAAAAATTTATAAATTTCTAAAAAAATTATATCTACATAATTTTCATGTACTGAAAGATTTCTAGTACACTAGTTAGCTAGTAAACTACAAAACTAGTAAACTGGTAAGCTAGTAAACTACTGAAATTAAAAATAATAGAAATAGTTAACTAGTACTCCAGTAAAATACTTAACTAGTTAAAAAGTTAGCTCGTAAACTAGTGAAAAAGAAAAAAGAATAAAATAGTAAACAAGTGAACAATAAAAATAGTAATCTTGATAAATCGTAAACAAGTAAATTAGGTAATTAGGAAAGTAGTAAACTTGTCAAACTTGTAATAGTAAACTGGTATACTTGTAAGCTAATAAACTAGTAAGCTAGTTTAATGGAAAACTAGTAAATTAGTGAGCTAATAAACTAGTAAGCTAGTTTAATAAACAGCTAGTAAACTAGTAATCTAATAAACTAGAAAGCTAGTTTAATAAAAAACTAGTAAACTAGTAAGCTAATAAACTAGTTAGCTAGTCGAATAAAAAACTTGTAAACTAGTTAGCTACTTAACTAGTGAGCTAGTAAACTAGTCATCTCATCATCTAGTAAACTAGTTAGCTAGTGAACTAGTAAACTACTAAACTCATTAACAAGTAAATTAGTGCACTAATAAACTGGTGAGCAAGTCAATTAGTAAACTTGTAAACTTGTAAGCTAGTAAACTAGTGAGCTAGTCAACTAGTAAAAAAAAGCTAGTAGACTAGTTAGCCAGTAAATTAGTAAATGAGTAAATTATTGGGCCAGTAAACTTAGTTTTCACATTTTTCTCATATGATATACCCAACTCTGTAGGATTTCTACGTATTTTTATAGATGACTTATATTTTCGCAGAAACTTGACGCTTCATAAAGCGAATTTCGATCTATTCTCAGTAACGTCGAGCATTAGTGATAAAATAACATTAACAAAGATTTTTCATGTTTGATATCGTTTTTTTTTTCGTATTTTTGAAATATTTGAAAGATTTGGTTGCGTTTTCTAGAATTTTCATAGATTTACAGTATATTTAGAATTCGATGCTCTAGTATTCCAAAATTTATAGATCATAGCATTGGTCGAGATTTTTCAAAAAAGAGGTTTATTCATAGAATTAATCTAATTCCATCAGTATTTTAAAGTTTGCATAAGTCAGAAAATGTCCAATACTTTTATGTGGATATTAAATAGATTTCGAGAATTCGATCATCTAAAATTCAAAGTATTGTGGATTTTTTGCATTTTCGTAGATTTTTATTTTTCTTGATTATTCACTGGGCTTCAACAGTTTTTCTTATTCATATTTTCTACGTAATCCTACGTTTTGATAATTTTTATCTTTATCAAATATATACTACTAACGTTATCACGCATTTTTTTGTGACTTATTTTTTTATTGTTAGTGATATAACTTTTTTCATTTTTACATGAAATGTTGAATGATTTTAATAATAATTTTATAATAATTTTATATTTTAATAATAATTTCGGGAGAGGTTTTAACCCCTGAAACCCCTCTCTGCCTACGCACCTGATAGTAATTATTACAATACTGTATAGTAAATAGGAATCACTCTGGCATATTGTACTTTTTGCTAGATCTTATAGCAATTTTCGTCATAACATATTGTTAATATTGTCAAATGATATTGTGGTTATAGGTTGTAAACTTCTTTACATATTTCTTTTTATACTATACTTCTTGTACTTTTGCAATATCATATTGTAATTCCTATAATTTCAGTTTTTTAAAAATTCTCTACCAGTTTTTTCAGTATGCAGATCTGTATAGGTTCTTTTTGAAATATTTTTGTACACTTACTAGGTTTCTAGTGCATCATACTTAATATGATACAGTTTTCGCAAAAGCTGGAAAAAGGTATGTATTTTTCTTTGTTCGCTATGATACTCAGTCAACAGGGGCCCCCCTGAGAGGGGAAGCGTTAAAGAGTAAAAAAGGATTTTGAAGCTAAATAAATAAATTGCGAGTGAGAAACAAAACGCGGTCGCCACCTGTTTCCAGTTGGTTGAAACTCTGTGCCTGCGCCCTACGTGGACGCGCCGGCGCGTAAAAAAATGTATTGTAAAAATTGAAATTTGTATAGTAAAATTTGCATTTTTAGATTAAAAATTTTCAAAAATTACATAGTATAAACTGGCATAGGTATTGTAATGTGTACAATAATAGCGGTTTTACCGTACAATATTAAAATAAGTAAAATAAATATCGTGAAAACTGCAATAGTATTGTAATAAGTACAATATCGTTGTTCTTTTTACAATATATATAAAGTACAAGATTTTTGTCTCAGTGTAGGATGCAAAAAAATTCTCTGACCTGCATGAAAATTTCATTGATGTGTTTGGAGAGCTTCTTAGGAAAGTTAAGTTATAGGTACTACTTGGAATAGTTCCGATAGTCTTGATTCTCAGGGTATTGACCTTTTGCTCGAGGCTTTAAGTTCTGTAGCTCACTCTCTAGTTAGGTAAATGATATGGAGGGAATTTCAGTTTTTTGTTTTGTTTAGTTTAGTTATTCGATTAAGTTCTCCGAGAAACATCGTGAACTAAAAGCTCTTCTGCACTTTGACAATTTTTTTGCCTGCGCCCATATTTATACCATATCGACATCAAAATCATGGGATCCCTCAATAAATTCATGTCGCACCACTTGGATTTCTAATTTCCCCAAATCAAACAATCCTCGTCATTATCCTACGCACGCTGCGACACAGCAAATATCGTTACAATTAGCAATCTAGACCGGGAATGGAAAAAATCATTAGCATAACGTTGTGCCACTGCGAATTGGGTCAGAAGTTGGAGTCGTTAAAATTTCTAACAAACCGGCTTCCCCGAAAAGGCGCTCTTTGTTGAAAAAGTTATTTGACTGGGAACTAGCGACAATTACGTTTGTTTCATACAAACGTGATTCTTTATGCCATCGGCTTGAACTTTTAACGTCGTCGTAAAGACACCCGAGTTTTACACACGACTTCTTCGTGAGATTTCCGGGCTCTTTTCAAATCCAAGGCGCTAAGCGTGTTTTTCGACTGAGTTTTTTTTCACAAAAAAGGCAAGAACAATTACTCCGTCTATGAATGATTACACTCATGATCAATTTCCAAGTAAATAATAATCTTCAAACACACGTTTTTCCTCATTAAAATTATTCCAAGACTTTCCCGGGAATTCCCTTTTAATAATCAGATAAAGCTTTCAAAAGAGAAGAACCCAACATTCCCACTCGCTAAGCTTCACTCTTTTTGTATTTTAAAAACTATCCACGCTGTCCTGACAATGGTACAAACCCCTTTTTAACGTCACGCGAATCTCGTACTTCCCGACTCTCGAAATCCGTAAAATCGCTCGCCGCGGATTTCACGTGGAAATGGATTTCGTTTCACCAGGTTTTCCAGTTCCCTCCCACTGTATGAAAACAGGGCATTCGTCAACGTTCTGTCAATTTTTCACCTCGATACTCGAAAAACGTGATAGTTGTTTCAGCTAGTTTTTTTTTACTCGCAATCGAAAAAAATTCGTCCAACAAGCGCTCGCGAAATGGAGGAACTGACATTTATTACGGTTCGGTCTTGGACAGATTTATTATTCGGTTTCGGATGTTTCCATCAGACGACTCGTCACGCGGAGAAAACTCGCGATGGGATGATGAAAATCAATGGGGATGGTTCTGAAGACGGGAAGGAAAAATAATTGAAAAACCGGGACGAACGTTCATCACTCGTCCCAACTACGGATAATCGCGAAAGGGATATAAGTTGTTACAATTTTACTGTTTGGGCGAAACAGTCGAAATGGAAGAGATAAGTAAAGAAAGAAGGATATTGATTTTTAGAAAAGGAAATGTAACATTTGCAATTTTTTTCGATTTTATTTCAAAGTAACAGACAAGAAGTCCCATCGTTCTCTGCGTTGCTCTGTGGGGAAGAATCCTCGAAAGATTTTTCACGGTACGCCCCTGGTCGACAGCGCGCCAACTGACGAAAACGCGTTACTGCGCATCCCCTCCCATGTATGCCGAACATGGAGGAAAGGGTGGGGGTTGCGCAGTAACGCGTTTTCGTCGTTGGCGCGCTGTCGGCCAGGGACGTAGCGTTAGAATTTTTTCGAGGACTTCGTCGTAAAACTTTCATCGTATAGATTTCTTAGCATATTTTTTTACAGTAGACACTAATTTGTCTCTTAAACAGTTGATATATTTGCAACAAACAAAAAAAGCCCAGCATTCTACAAAGACGATTTTTATTACATTCAATCTTCGAAACGATTGTCTTCCCAAAACCCTCAAGATGTCGCGATTACCTTTGTGCAGATAACCACAAGGAACGTACTCGAAAAAAGCTCGGACTGGCTTAGGCGCTTTTTTCGTGGCCCGAGAGTTACTCCCTTTTTTGCGCCGGGAAATGCGATTCCCGGCAACTAAGAAAGGCATAATTTCTTGGTGATTACGTTTCTCTCAATTCGTAGATAAGCATGAGTACGACTAAATGGAGAAAAGTGGAGCTTGATTTATGTCCGCTCCTCTCTACATCGCCATATATATTCCCTCGTAGTAGAGTAATTACCCGAGGACATTATCATTCACGGTCACAGATACGCCGTGACTCATCGATTATTTTCCGGCTGATTCGTGATTTTGCTTTTCGTGCTCTCAACAATGAGGAATGGAAAAGCGGTGGTAGAAATTATATTTCAAATACTATTTACAAGACGTTAGAAATACGTTCTGAATTTTACATCACAAAAAATCGTATTGGTTCCGTGAGAAGTCCATGCGCACCACTGTTCTAAAAAATTCATAACTCCTACAATTTTTGAGTTATCATCAAAGTTCAACTGCCGGAATTTGCGTAGACTTCAGGGCTATAAATGATATTTTTTCAAAATTTTTTGAGGATGATGCACTATATAAAAAATCCAATTTTGTTACAAACGTGCCTGTCACCCTTTTTATTTTTGAGGTTATGTTTTTAAGAAAATTATTTTCTTGAATGTCAGTATTACAGGCATTGTAAAGAATTTTTTAATGATTTATTTATTTATTCAATATGATAAAATTAGGTGTCTGTCATTTTAAAGTTACTGAAATTAAAATTTTTTTATTACATTAGGAATATTTCATTCTTTCTTTGTATTACTTCGACGTAAAAGGATTTTTTTAAATATTTTCAAACGTCTTACAGACGCCCAGACTTTTAACCATGAAGACACTTTCCATCTCGAATAAATCGAGTAGTAAAACAATTAAGTGCGAAACACTTGAACTGAGTAATGAAGTATTAATGAAAGTTCCACCGAGCCGAGCAATCGCCATCACCTTGAGCACGGTCCTTGTTCTTGTACCTCAATTTACACCAGATTATCTTAATACAGAGATGTACTTACACTCATAAACCAAGAGCGCCACTTTGTGGAACTTGGAACTTCGCGAAACTTATAATTGGCGTATTGAATTCCAGCTTATTATGATTCCAGATGAAGCTTATCGACCGCGTTTCCAGGCTTGAATTTTATACGTGGAAAGTATTGTGAAACGGTTTAACTGGTAGTTTAGGACAGGTAGTTTAGGACTTATGCAAATGTGCAAGTGGTCAAAGTTCTCGGATTTTTACAACTTGGAAAATCTAAGTAAAAGTAATTTAGGGCATTTGATGTTTTGAAATACTTTATGGGAAACAATAATTGAATTTCCAAAGTTTCTGAAAATTGTAAATAAATTAAATGAATGAAGTTCAGGATAATATTTTAAGTAAGAAGAAAAAAAAATCTGAAATTGAAAATAGTTTTAGTCACACCTTCAGCTTAGGAAGGGAACTTGAAAAAATTGTGAGTCTAGCTTGAGTATTCAGGATCACCTTTCAAAAGTGAGAGTTACTTTGAATTTTAGGGGTGACTTTGACAATGTGATTTTACTGTGAAAGTTGAAAGTGTCTCTCAAAAAATTTGAAGTCTATCCTGAATTTGAGGGTTGACTAGCCCTTAAAAGTTAAGGTGTCACAGAAATTGGAATGTTTCATTCTAAAGTTTTAGAGTAGCGTTGCGAAATTTTACCTTTCTTTCTAAGATAAATCCTTGAAAATAATGTTTTGACCCTAAAAATTAAAAAAAATTTTGAATAGTTGTGGTTTTCCTCTTAAAATTTTAGGTTTAAGTCTAAAAATATAATGGTTTTAATCTAAATATCGAAAGTACAAGTTCTGCCCTGAATTTAAAAATGAATCCTCGAAGATTCAAAATAAGACAGAAAATGGAAGGTTATATGATCAAGTTTCAAAGCATCCTCGTAAAAATATGAGCAATTCGTGAAAATAGTGTCACGGTCTTAAAATTTGTTTATACCCTTTAATATTTGAGAGTTTCTGAGAAATTCTAAAAGGAAACTCAAAAAATAAAAAAATAAAAATTCCAGCTTGTATTTAAGGATTAACTCAGAAAATTAGCTTGCTTCATTCTAAATTCCGAGAATGACCCTCAAAAAAGTAAACGTACTAAAAAATCAGAAGTTTTAAGCCTAAAATTTCTGGGTAACATGTCGGGATCCCGCACACCTCTAGTTTTTAGTAGTATGATCCTACATTTGATCAGTCATTGAACATTTTTTTTTGAGCAAAACTTTTTGAATGTCTTGTTATGAGAACTGGGAATCGTTAATTTCTTATGATATTTAGTAGAATAATCCTAAGTTCGGTCAGCCATGAAACGTTTGTTCCTGAAATAAAGCAATATATTTTGGTTTCCTTGTACTTTATACTGAATAAAGGTTGTTTTGTTTATAATTTTTCAGTAGTATATTCTTATGATTAGTCAGCCATGAAACCTTTTTTTCTAATGAAGCTCTATATTTTGGTTCTCTTGTACCGAATACTTAAAAAAGATGATTTGAATAATTTTCTGTGCTACAATCCTGCATTTGATCAATCATTACACATTTTTTTTATAGAGAAAAATATTTTGAAATTCTTGTAATGAAAACTGAGATTCGTAAATTTTTATAATTCTTAGTAGTATGATCCTATGTTTGATCAGCCATGAAACTTTTGTGTTTTGAATGAAGCAATATACATTTTGGTTGTCTTCTACGGAAAACTGAAAAAAGTCGATTTTTTCATCGTCTTTCAGAAGTATATTCCTACGTTAAGTCAGCAATGTAACGTTTTTTTTTTTTTTTTTTTCGATATTCTGGTTGTCTTGTACTGAATACTGGAAAAGCTCATTTGAATTAATCAAAGTAGTACGATTCTGCATTAGATCAGTCATTGAACATTTTTTTTTTTTGAGCAAAACATCTTGCATATCTTGTAATGAAAACTGAGAATCGTTAATTTTTTATGATATTTAGTAGAGTAATCCTACGTTCGGTCAGCCATGAAATTTTTGTTTCTGAAATGAAGCAATATATTTTGGTTCTCTTGTACTTTAAACTAAAAAACGTTGTTTTTTTTATAATTTTTCAGTAGTATATTCATATGATTAGTCAGCCGTAAAACCTTTTTTTCTCTAGGAAGCTATATATTTAGGTTCTCTTGTGCCGAATACTTAAAAAAGGTCGTTTGAATTATTTTCAGTGTTACAATCCTACATTTGATCAATTATTAGACATTTTTTTTATAGAGAAATATATTTTGAATGTCTTGTAATGAAAACTGAGAATCGTGAATTTTTATAATTTTTAGAAGTATAATCCTACGTTTGGTCAGCCGTGAAACTCTTGTATCTTCAATGAAGCAATATATATTTTTGTTGTCTTATACTGAAAACCAAAAAAGTCGATTTTTCATCCTCTTTCAGAAGTATATTTCTACGTTAAGTCAGCAATGGAACGTTTTTTTTTTTTAATTTTGGTTGTCTTGTACTGAATACTGAAAAAAGTTCATTTTAAGAATATAAGTAGTACGATCCTACATTTCATCAGCCATTAAACATTTTTTTTTAGATCAATATATTTTGAATGTATCGTAATGAAAACTGAGAATCGTTAATTTTTTATGATAATTAGTAGAATTATCCTACGTTTGGTCAGCCATGATACTTTTGTTTCTAAAATGAAGCAATATATTTTGGTTGTTTTATACTTGAAACTGAAAAAATTCGATTATTCATCGTCTTTCAGTAGTATATTCATACGTTTAGTCAGCCATGAAATCTTTTTTTTCATTATCTATTCGTTCTTTTGTACAGAAAACTAAAAACGTCGATTTTTCATAGTTTTTTAGTATAATTTTCTTGTGATTAGTCAGCCATGACCCTTTTTTTCTAATGAAGCAATATATTTTGGTTCTCTTGTACCGAATACATAAAAAAGGTCATTTGAATTTTTTTCTGTTACAATCCTGCATTTGATCAGTTATTACAAATTTTTTATGCAGGAATAAATTTTGAATGTCTCGTAATGAAAACTGAGATTCGTGAATTTTTTATGATATTTAGTAGAATAATCCTTCGTTCGGTCCACCATCAAACTTTTGTTTCTGAAATGAAGCAATCTATTTTGGTTGTCCTGTCTTGAAAACTAAAAAATATCGATTTTTCATAGTTTTCCAGTAGTCTATTCTCAGTATCAATCAGCCACGACCCTTTTTTTTTTCTAATAAAGCTGTATGTTTTATTTCTGTACCGAATACTCAAAAAAGGTCATTTGAATTATTTTCAGTGTTACGATCCTGCATTTGATCAATTATTACACATGTTTCTCATGTAGAAATATATTTTGAATGTCTGGTCAGGAAAACTGAGAATCGTAATATTTCATAGTTTTTGGTAGTATAATCTTACGTTCGGTCAGCCATGAAACTTTTGTATCTGAAATGAAGCAATAAATTTTGGTTATCTTGTACCGAATACTTAAAAAAGGTCATTTGAATTATTCTCACAATCAGTGTTACAATCCTACAATTGATCATTACAAATGCTTTTTAATGTTTTTTATCGTTTTTCAGTAGTATATTCTTACGGTGAGTCAGCTATGACTCTCTTTTTGAAATGAAGCAGTATATTTTGGTTCTCTTGCACTGAATACTTGAAAAAGGTCATTCAACTATTTTCAGTGTTATGACCCTGCATTTGATCAGTCTTTACACATTTTTTTCATGGGGTAATATATTTTTAATGTCCTGCAATGTAAACCGAGAATCGTAAATTTTTATGGTTTTTAGTAGTATAATCCTTAGTTCGGTCAGCCATGAAACTTTTGTATCTGAAATTAAGCAATCGGTTTTTGTTGTCTTATACTGAAAACTGAAAAAATTCGATTTTTTATCGTTTTTCAGTAGTAATTTCATACGTTTAGTCAGCCATGAAACGTTTTTTTCCATGATATATTGGTTGTCTTGTACTGAATACTAAAAACAGTTAATTTGAATTATTTTTAGTAGTACGATTCTACATTTTATCAGTCAGGAAACAGTTTTTTTTATGAAGCAATATATTTCGATTGTCTTGTAATGTAAACTAAGAATCGTCCATTTTTTTAAGTTTCAAGTAGAGGTGCGCAGAAAGACAAATTTGTTTAGTTGGGACGGGACAGGAAATTTTTTTTTCGGTCAACTCTTGAATGGTCAAGGTGACATAAACATCAAAAGTGCCTGTCCTATAATTTCAAGGTGACCTTGAAAAATCAAAGTTTTCACTCTGAAAATTAAAATGATCTGCACAGAAAGTATCATTGTCCAAAAATTGTAAATAAACTGAAAAAAATTAGGTTGAATCCTAAATTTGGAGGATAATCTTTGAGGTGTATGATTTTTACCCTGAATGTTTAGGTTGACCCTGAAAAGTTGCTGATTCTACCCTGAATTCCTAGGGTTACCTTGAAACAGTCAGGGTAACCAATATTCAATAGAAATCAGTAGTTCTGTTTTGAAGTTTCAGGGTAGCCTTGGAGAATTAGTTGTTTGTTTCTGAAATTCAAGAATAGCCCTGAAAAAAATTGAGAGTATCAACTCTAATTTTGGAAGGAGCCTTGAGAAAAGTCCAAATTACCATAAAACCTAGTACTAATTTCACACTGAAATTTCATTGTAAGCTCAAAAAGGTCTGTCATTATTTTCATACCAGTTGTCTTTGTGGAAAATCCAAGTCCCTCGATCTCAGTGAACGATCAATTAGAACTCTTGCCCTTAATTACGTGCTTCAGGTAGAATGTAAAAATGCTCAGATGGCCACCCACGGGGAAAATGCAATCTTGGAGAAACTTTAAATCGCGTTTCTAATCATTTCTAATTATTCCGTCAAGTTGAAGCCGTATCACACGCAGTTTAATTAATGTCACCGTGATTAATGAAAACTCATTGCAAGCCATAAAAACCGTTCCTTCAATTTCGTTGTGAGCCACGAACTGACACTATTCCTTTTTTTTTGTGTCTCGTATTAATCATGCACAAAAATTTCGTGGCGTTTCGATCTCCTGTTACCGTAGTAATTCAATATTATTCCTCATTACGTGAAAATTGACGTACAAGGGACAATAATAATGAAACACGAAAATGATGGAACAGTCTCATTTTTCTTGGCAGAGCAAAATATAATCTGTAGTGAATTGTTTAGTTGAAAATGTTCGATGGTGATACTGTGAAGCGTGAAATTGAATGTCAGGTATTACACTGGTATTGGCGAAAATCGAATTTCTCTTTTCAACGGTGAAATGTGGTGTTAAAATTTAAATTTAAAGTTTTGGGATTACAGCAGATGTATTTTGAGTCATTACAGATTCATTAGATTATCGGGGGGAAAAATCCTCGATTTTCAGAGAAAATGTTTGATAGAGCTTTTCAGTATATGCAGTCAGAAGGTGTCAGAAGTTTTTAATAAAACGAGACTAATTTAGACCAATCTTAGAACTCAACTGAAATTTTCAAAATGATTCAGTATGCACTATACAATATTTCTATGATCCACAAAATATTGTAATATTTTCAATAATTCAACGAATTTTTCTATTTCACCAGAAATATTGACAGTATTGTAATATTTCCCAAAATTTGTTGAATCTTCAACTCTATACCAACTTTTCAATAGGTTCAAAATTTTATATTTTTAGCAGCTTTCTCGTAACTTTTGCATATTTTTCAAGTTTTTAATTATTCATGTAACAAAATGAAAAACATGCGTTTGTCGAAGAAATATGGTAACAAATACAATTTCAAAGGTTTGAAAACACTTTACGAAATTCTACATATTTTTGAAACCTGTTTCTAATCGTTGGAAATCTATCGTACTTTTCATGTTTTTTCATATCATGATATTTAAAATTTTTTTCAATGATACAATTAGTTAAAAACTTTAGAATAGAAATTCCGTAAAAATTTGTCCGACTAGATTTTTTCGCGATTTTCTCATTTATAAAAATTTTTCAGATTAGTGTAGTTTTAAATAAAAAAAAAAACATTCACATAGATATTTTGGTAATATATGACTTTTTACACAACCGACACAGTTAATGGACATTTTGTAAATTGTTCCACATTTTTTGATATTTTCAAAATTTCTGAAAAACTCTACAATTTTTAATGTTTTTGTAATTCATTCAAATTCTTAAATTTTCGATTATGACACAATATGCTGAACTTTCCAAACATTAAAGAATTTGTCAAACTCAATGAAATTTTCCATTTTTTTTTTCATACTTGTCAGGTATCCTAGAAACTTATTAAAAAAACAATATGCTCATTCCAAAAAAACATTGTAAGAAATACAAAGAATTGTCACGAAAATTGCATAAAATTCTTAAAATTTTCATGATTGAGTAGAATTGTTGAAGATCTTTCAAATTTTCGATGTTTTTAGAATTTATTCATATTTTTGAAACTTCAAACGATACAAAAATTTCAAAAATGTTCAAATTCATAGAAATTTGTCCGACTGACGATATTTTTAATAATTTTACATAGTAATAAAGCTTTTTGGATTTCTGTTGATCAATAAAAAAAAATTTTTTGCTAGTTTTGATTTGATAAGTAAAAATTTTTCGATAGTATTTGACGATACAATTCATAAAGTTTATTAAAGTTTTCCTAATTTTACTCTTTTTTTAATATCGCATATTAAAAAACTTGACAATTTTTAAAGTTTTTTCATTTTTTGATATTCTCGAAATTGCTGATATAGTATCAATAATTGAGAACTTTCTGAATATTATAAATTATAAATTTACCTTACTGAAACTTTGTGTTAGTTCTCATAATTTTTAGATGTTATAGATTTTTAGAGGAAAATTAAAGTATATCGGAATGTGCGTTTCAAAGAAATTGGATAATTCACGCAATCTACAACATTTGAGTTGTACAAATTTCCTGAATTTTTGATATACATAGCGATAATCACAAAATTTCATATTGTTCATTTTTTTTAATTTATTCAAAATTCAACATTATACAAAATATTTGAAAATTTTTACACGCATGGTAAATATACATCTAAAACACTATTATTTTTAAAAACTTTTTTTCTATTTTTATGATTATTCACATTCCTTACCGAAGATTAATAACACCTTCAATACAAATTAAAGAAAAATATTCTTATAAATTACGTAATTTCAAAAGTTTAGTAATTTTTATGCAATCTTACAAATCGTTTAAATTTTGAAAAAATTCAGACAGTCTCAAGATGATGTACTGTTTTTATATTTTTCGGAACTGTCCAAAGTTCAGGGATCTTTTAGATTATTCGAACCTTCAGATATTTAAAAGTTCGTCTTAGCCAGGCGCATAGACAGAGGTGGGTTTTAGGGGTTCAAATCCTTCCCGAAACTCTGACAAAATCAATCAATATTTCATGTATAATTGACAAAAAGTTACATTAAGAAACAATAAAAAAATAAGTTACAAATAAATGCATGAAGACGTGAGCAGTATATATTAAATAAAAAGAGAGAAAATGATCAAAACGTAGGATAGCGTCAAAAATGTATATCAGAAAAATTGCTGCGGCCTAGCGAGTAATCAACAAAAATAAAAATCTACGAAAATGCTGAAAATTTACAAAACTTTGAATCTTAGATCATGAAATTCTAGAAATCTATGCAAAATCCATATAAAAGTTAGAAAGATCATTCAATTTATATAAACTCTGGAAGAATAACAATAACAATATTATTCCATGGAAAAAGTGTTTCCTGAAAAATGTAGACAAATGCCCTTACGATCTGTAAAGTTTAGGATTCTAGAGCATCCAATTCTAAATATACTTAAATTCTGGAAAATGTAACGAAATCTTTTAAATATTTCAAAAACATGCAGAAAGAATAATGATATTATACATGTAAAATCTATATGTATGTGATTTCGACATTATTTCTTGAAATCACTGAGAATCAATCGAACTTTGCATTTTAAAGCATCGAGTTTTTTAAGTCTCTGTAGCAATCTACGATAATATAAGGAATCGATGAAAATACTTTAAAATCCTTCAGGATTGGGTATATTATATGTATAACGTTAAAAAAATGTAGAAAATAGGTTTACTAGTCTAATAGCTCACTAGTTTACTAGTTCAATAGTTGAAAAGCTTACTCATTTACTAACTTACCAGTTTACAAGTAAACTAGTTTACTTGCTCACCAGTTTATTAGTTTACTAATTTACTTTTTAAAGAATTTACTAGTTGACTAGCTTACTAGATTACTAGTTTACTAGCTTATTTGTTTATTAGTTTACAAGCTCACTAGTTTACTTGTTCAATAGGTAACTAGCTAACTAATTTACTAGCTTACCAGTTTACAAGTTTACTAGTTTACTTGCTTACCAGTTTACCAGTTTACCAATTTACTTGTTAAAAAATTTACTAGTTGACCAGCTTACCAGTTTACAAGTTTACTAGTTTACTAGTTTACTTGTTTACCAGTTAACTAGTTTACTAATTCACTTGTGATAGAGTGTACTAGTTGACTTGCTTACTAGATTACTAGTTTACTAGCTTACTTTTTTATTAGTTTACAAGCTCACTAGTGGACTTGTTCAATAGGTAACTAGCTTACTAATTTACTAGCTTACCAGTTTACAAGTTTATTAGTTTACTTGCTTACCAGTTAACTAGTTTACTATTTCACTTGTTAAAGAATTTACTAGTTGAACAGCTCACCAGTTTACAAGTTTACTAGTTTACTTGTTTACCAGTTAACTAGTTTACTAATTCACTTGTGATAGAGTGCACTAGTTGACTTGCTTACTAGATTACTAGTTTACTAGTTTACTTGTTTATTAGTTTACAAGCTCACTAGTGGACTTGTTCAATAGGTAACTAGCTTACTAATTTACTAGCTTACCAGTTTACAAGTTTACTAGTTTACTCGCTTACCAGTTAACTAGTTTACTATTTCACTTGATAAGAATTTACTAGTTGAACAGCTCACCAGTTTACAAATTTACTAGTTTACTTGTTTACCAGTTAACTAGTTTACTAATTCACTTGTAAAGTTCACTAGTTGACTAGCTAACTAGATCACTAGTTTACTAGCTTACTTGTTTATTAGTTTACAAGCTCACTAGTGTACTTGTTCAATAGGGAACTAGCTTACTAATTTACTAGCTTACCAGTTTACAAGTTTACTAGGTTACTTGCTTATCAGTTTACTACTTTACTAATTTACTTGTTAAAGAATTTACTAGTTGAACAGCTCACCAGTTTACAAGTTTACTAGTTTACTTGTTTATTAGTTTACAAGCTCACTAGTGGACTTATTCAATAGGTAACTAGCTTACTAATTTACTAGCTTACCAGTTTACAAGTTTACTAGTTTACTCGCTTACCAGTTAACTAGTTTACTATTTTACTTGATAAGAATTTACTAGTTGAACAGCTCACCAGCTTACAAATTTACTAGTTTACTTGTTCACCAGTTAACTAGTTTACTAATTCACTTGTAAAGTTCACTAGTTGACTAGCTAACTAGATCACTAGTTTACTAGCTTACTTGTTTATTAGTTTACAAGCTCACTAGTGGACTTGTTTAATAGGTAACTAGCTTACTAATTTACTAGCTTACCAGTTTACAAGTTTACTAGTTTACTCGCTTACCAGTTAACTAGTTTACTAATTCATTTGTAATAGAGTGTACTAGTTGAACAGCTCACCAGTTTACAAATTTACTAGTTTATTTGTTTACCAGTTAACTAGTTTACTAATTCACTTGTAAAGTTCACTAGTTGACTAGCTAACTAGATCACTAGTTTACTAGCTTACTTGTTTATTTGTTTACAAGCTCACTAGTGTACTTGTTCAATAGGGAACTAGCTTACCAATTTTCTAGCTTACCAGTTTACAAGTTTACTAGTTTACTTGCTTACAAGTTAACTAGTTTACTATTTCACTTGTTAAAGAATTTACTAGTTGAACAGCTCACCAGTTTACAAGTTTACTAGTTTACTTGTTTACCAGTTAACTAGTTTACAAATTCACTTGTAAAGTTCATTAGTTGACTAGCTAACTAGATCACTAGTTTACTAGCTTACTTGTTTATTAGTTTACAAGCTCACTAGTGTACTTGTTCAATAGGGAACTAGCTTACTAATTTACTAGCTTACCAGTTTACAAGTTTACTAGGTTACTTGCTTATCAGTTTACTACTTTACTAATTTACTTGTTAAAGAATTTACTAGTTGAACAGCTCACCAGTTTACAAGTTTACTAGTTTACTTGTTTATTAGTTTACAAGCTCACTAGTGGACTTGTTCAATAGGTAACTAGCTTACTAATTTACTAGCTTACCAGTTTACAAGTTTACTAGTTTACTCGCTTACCAGTTAACTAGTTTACTATTTCACTTGATAAGAATTTACTAGTTGAACAGCTCACCAGTTTACAAATTTACTAGTTTACTTGTTTACCAGTTAACTAGTTTACTAATTCACTTGTAAAGTTCACTAGTTGACTAGCTAACTAGATCACTAGTTTACTAGCTTACTTGTTTATTTGTTTACAAGCTCACTAGTGTACTTGTTCAATAGGGAACTAGCTTACCAATTTTCTAGCTTACCAGTTTACAAGTTTACTAGTTTACTTGCTTACAAGTTAACTAGTTTACTATTTCACTTGTTAAAGAATTTACTAGTTGAACAGCTCACCAGTTTACAAGTTTACTAGTTTACTTGTTTACCAGTTAACTAGTTTACTAATTCACTTGTAAAGTTCACTAGTTGACTAGCTAACTAGATCACTAGTTTACTAGCTTTCTTGTTTATTAGTTTACAAGCTCACTAGTGGACTTGTTCAATAGGTAACTAGCTTACTAATTTACTAGCTTACCAGTTTACAAGTTTACTAGTTTACTTGCTTACCAGTTAACTAGTTTACTAATTCATTTGTAATAGAGTGTACTAGTTGACTAGCTTACTAGCCTACTAGTTTACTGGCCTAATATATTTCTCTTCTACTAGCTACCTACTTTAAATTTAACTGGCTTTCTAGTTTACTAGTTTACTAATCAACTAACTCACTTGTTAACGAGTTTGATAGTGGATTCCAAAAGTTGTATAAAGTTTAAATTCTAAAATGATAATTATTTTAAAATTGCTCTCTCGTAACATATTGTCAAAGAATAAGATTTATCAAATCCCCAAGGAAAATTTTTTTTCAGAAAAACCCCTTCTGAAAATGTTTTATGCCTACGCCCATGGTCTCAGCCATAAGTCTAAGCGTATTTATGCTCACAATCCACGTAAATGGTATAAAAAACATTATTCGTTAATATTAAATAATAAATGCAAGCTGCTTGGAAATCTTGTCTGGCAATTCATCAATTCGAACACTCTCCTGATAAAAACATGCTTATCCAATCATTGGAACATAATTTTTATCTAATCATATTAGATTTTACTAGCGTATCAATTCACAATCTAGCTGCTATCCCTACACCGACGCAAATTGGTACATTTATCTTAACCTCGTTTTTGGGGAAAATTTCGTTCTTTCTTCGTTACTGAAAATTCTCAACAACATTCACGCTACAGAAATTTTCCAATTTCATTTTCCCTCTGCGTTCGCTCCAAGTCGGAATAATATAAAGTTTGCTTGAAAATGTTGGCCATCGTAATCACGCTAATTCCTACCACGGATTACCACTCGGCATCTGCTCGAAAAACAATCATCAAGCAGATTGCGTTTGTGCTTTGGAGCAATTGTTTCCAATAGAGATCCTGTAACAATACACGCGATTCGTCTGTCTTGGGCTCCAAGTTCAGAGCTTGAAATCCTCGTGCGGTTTCAGGGGCAGAGTTGGAAGTTGATATTTATTTGTCGTTCTTTAGAAAAATTGAGTATTAGTCGTGGTGAAACTGAAATACAGAGTGTTATTTTATATTGCTTTAGAGTATAACAATGTGCGAGATTTTCTTTGGTTTGAATTATTTGAATTTTATAACTTCGTCAAACTGTTACTTTTTACTCGTTTTTTTCTTTTATTCTTAACTTATTTGCAATAGATAAGTCAAGCAACGTAAGTATTTGAACTTTAAACGCAAAAAAATTATACTAAAAATATAATTTATTGCAAATGTACTTATACCCCAATTTTTAATACTCTTACTTTCAATGCAATCAAGGGCGTAAGCAGGAAAAGTTTACGGGAGGGTTTTTCAAAAAAATATTTTTTCTTCGAGATTTCACGATTCCTAATCTTTGAAAATATAGATCCAAGAAAGCGATTTTGAAGTATTTTGCATTTCAAAATTTAAAGGTAATACAACTTTTAGAATCCGGAGTTGTACATTTTTCATGTTCGTAAATAATAGAAATCAATTTTTGTTATTTTCAATTAGTAACTGGAGGTTTCATTCTTTTTAATAATCTTTTTTGTATTTATACTTTTAAAGATTATCTGATAATAAGTGATATGGGTGTCTATAAAGCTTCGTAAAATTCGAAGATCTAGGAATCAAACTTGTTGAAAATTTATATTTTTGAATAGATTTTCAAGCAAATTTGAACCACACAGATAAAAGATAGATCATAAATTTATATTTTTTTCGTAAAGTATATTATTCATCAAATTTTGAATTATTTTCTGATGTTTTCGTATACTTCCAATATTTCTATGGATCGCTCAATGAATTTCTAAATATTGTTGCTATGGTATTGTAACTTTCAACGATTTTGAGAATTAAAACTGGTTTTTTAGACGACAGTTTCGTTTATGAAGATTTTCAATACTTTTATTCCTTTTTTTTAAAGTATTTCTACTATCAAAAGTATGTTTATTTATATTTATTGTTGCAATTGAATCGTATGTATTCTTATCGTTTTTTTTATAAATTTTTTGAAAATTTTCAAAAATTACATGTTATTATAGTATTACATTAAATACTAATAATTAAATATGCCTCGGTACAATAAGTTTTATGAATTTCTAATAAAATTATTCCTACATTACTTTAATGCATTAAAAAAAAACTAGTAAACTAGTAAACTAATAAGCTAGTAAACTGGTAATCCAGCCAACTAGTAAGCTATAAAAAATGTAAACTAGCGAACTAGTAAGTTAGTAAACTACTCAACTAGTAAACAAGTAAGCTAGTGAACTAGTGAACTAGTAAAATAATTTTAAAATAGTAAAATAGTGAAGAAGTAAAAAAGTAAAATAGTGAACTAGCAAACTCGTTAACAAATAAATTAGTTAATAAATAAATTAGTAAACCTTTCAAATTTGTAATAGGAAACTAGTAAACTAGTAAGCTTGTTAACTAGTAAACTAGTTAACTCATTAACAAGTAAATTAGTAACCTTGTAAACTGATAAGCTATAAAAAAAAGTAAACTAGGAAACTAGTAAGCCAGTCAACTACTTTACTATTAATTAGTAAGCTACTGAACTTGTAAACTACTGAAATAATAATAAAATAATTAAATAGAAGACAAGTAAAAAGGTAAAATAGAAAACTAGCAATGTCGTTAACAAATAAATGAGTAAATTAGTTAACTTGTGAACTTGTCAAATTTGTAATAGTAAACTGGTGAACTAGTGAGCTAGTTGAATAAAAACTAGTAAGCTAGTGAACTAGTAAACTAGTAAGCTGGTGAACTAGTAATCTAGTTAACTTGTAAACTTGTAAACTGGTGAGCCATAGTAAGCTTGTAAGATTCTAAACTCAGAAACTAACAAGTTAGTAAAATAGTAAACAAGTAAGCTAGTAAACTAGTAAGCTAAAAAAAGATTAAACTAGGAAACTAGTAAGCTAGTCAACTACTAAACTAGTTAAAAATTAAGCTACTGAACTAGAAATCTACTGAATAATTGTAAAATAGTTAAATAAAAAACAAGTAAAAAAGTAAAATATGTAGTAAACTGGCAACGTTGTTAACAAATAAATAAGTAAATTATTTAACTTCTAAACTTGTCAAATTTGTAATAGTAAACTGGTAAACTAGTGAGCTAGTTATATAAAAACAAATAAGCTAGTAACCTAGTAATGTAGTAAGCTGGTCAACTAGTAATCTAATAAGCTAGTGAACTACTAAACTAGTAAGCTAGTGAACTAGTAAACTAGTAAACTCGTTAACAAGTAAATTAGTAAACTAGTAAACTGATAATCAAGTAAACTAATAAACATGTAAACTGATAAGCTATAGTAAGCTAGTAAGATAGTAAACTAGTACTAGTGAGTTAGTAAAATAGTAAACAAGTAAGCTGGTAAACTAGTTTGACTTGTGAGCTAGTAAACTAGTAAACAAATAAACTAGTAAACTAGTTAGCTAGTAAACTAGTAAACGAGTAAATTATGTAGCCAGTAAACTAGTAAACTTATTTTTCACATTTTCCCAGTATAATATACTAGACCCTGGAAGATTTCAAAGTATTTTTATAGATTACTTATATTTTTATAAATCGCTACAGAGATGTAAAAAACCCGATGCTTTAAAATGCGAATTTCTATCCGAATCATCAGTAATTCAAAGAAATGATGATAAAATCACATTTATATAAATTCTTCATGCCTCATATCGTTATCCTTTTTTTGTATTTTTGAAAAATACAAAAGATTTTGTTGCATTTTTTTTTTATTAATAGTATATTTAGAATTCGATACTCTCTAATCCCAGAATTTATAGATCGTAGAGACTTTTGTCGAGATATTTCAGAAAACTGTTTTTTTATATGATTAAGATAATTTTATAATTCTTTTAGGGTTTGTATGAATCAAAAGATTTTTAATACTTCAATACATGGATTTTATATAGATTTTTAAAACCTGATGATCTAAGGATCAAAGTTTTGTAAATTTTTAGCATTTTCGTAAATTTTTATTTTTTTGATTATTCACTGGGTTGAAACATTTTTTCTGATTCATATTTTCTACGTCATTCTTCGTTTTGATAATTTTTACGTTTTTTTAAATACATACTGCTAACATTTTCGTGAATTTTTTTGTAACTTATGTTTGTTTTTGTCTATCGATGTAACTTTTTTTATTTTTACGTGAAATATTCATTGATTTTATCAGAATTTCAGGAGGGCTTTGAACCCCTAAAACCCTCATCTGCTTGCGTGCCTGAGCTTAATTAATCCAGTTTTCAAATATGTAATCTATAGAAATGTTGCTTTCAGAGTAACTTCATCATTCTCCTACGTAATGCTTCAAAATTTTTGAATTTCCGATTACTCGTTCTCCTGTATACAAAATAAAATAACAATATCCCTTAATACTATTTCGATAGGGAATTTTAATACACATTGAAATACAAAGACACTCATCGCAAACAATTTCATACGTTGGTTACTAATTAAACCCATTGAATTTTGAAATAACCTCTGAATTGTTCTCTGGTAAACACTCAATCCGCTTGAAAAACAAACAGGATTCGTCTCTGTCGAGTAAATTCTTCTTTCGTGTGTGGTTAAGCGAATCGTGGATGAAAAGCGCGACCCGATATTTCACGTCAATTATCAATGATTCAAGAAGCAACCGAACAATCTCGCAAAATGCCCTGAAAACCCTATTTTTTTCCACCCTAAAACCCTCATCCATCTCCATCTCGCTCAATCAAGTTCGTCATCCTCTTGAAGAATTAAGGATTATGGAGAACATATGAAAAAGAAGTGTCTTGTTACACTTATCATGTTGAGAAAATTGAAAATACAAATATCAAACGTATGTATATAACATATTTTTGAGTGATCCAAAAACATTATCATAAATGATTTTGTATCTTATAAAATATTGAGAAATATTCTGCATTTTTGGAATGTGTATAAGTTAAAATAATGGGATATTCCTCCAATTTGGAAATAATATGTTGAATATGAACTGGTATATTTAAATGACAATATTGAAATGCGAAGTATATTTTTATATTAAATAAAAAAGATTAATATAAATGTTAATGATGGAAAAACAAAAAAATCGCTATTATAAAAATGAGAATTATGAAAAATTGTTAAAAATACATGTATAGTTTCCATATCAGTTTTTAAATATAGTTTTTGTTACAAGGGATACATTGCGTGAACTTTGCTGTATTTTATATTTTCTCTAATATAATAATTTAATATTCGTGAATATAATATCACTCCAAAGTTGAGATGATTTTTGTTCATTATTAATCTTTTTATTGTATGCCAAAATTACTATTTATTTATTTCATGTTTGATATTTTTTCTCCATTTGTTGTTTTAACACTGACTGTTTTCATATTTATTTTTTTCTATTAAAGGAGGCATAAGGCTCGCCTATCAAAAGGTTCGTACCTGCAAATAGTACTGTAGCCCACCAACAAAGAAAAATTAAAAAATAAGGGAAATGAATTATTCTTTGACTGAAAATTTTATAAAACTGGGAATTCTACTTTAGAAACTTCGAAAATCTTTTTATCTGTAGCGTTGAAAAAAATATCGTTGGAAGGCACCTTGCCACCTTTCTACTATTGTAAAATTTTCTCTTTTTCGTATCAAGTTTAATACAAAATTGGAGAAAATGAATTTCAGAACAGGATACTCTATTCTGAAATTCATTTTATAATATATTTATTTATAATATGATATTTTTATAGTAAAAAATACATTTGATTACGTCAAAACTAAAAATATAAATATTTTTATTTGAATTAAAAACAAACAAAAAAAATTATAAATGAGGATATATAAATACTTGTGAATATGTATCTTACATTTTTTATAAGAAAGTCTTTTATAAGTAATACTAATAAAAAAAAGTGCCCACGTTTCTATAAGCCTTTTGATGTTTTCGGATAAAATTTTTGTTTTACATAAATATCAATTTAAAGTAATATAAGTTCATCTTAAAATACCATTCTCTATTGATTTTGTGAATTTATAGTATCACTTGTAACATTGTACTTCAATGCGAAAAAATTCATGTGAAATAAAGTCAACTATAAAATGGGCACTACAGGCTTTTGCATATCACGCTCGTTTTGTTCGTTTTTTTGCATTCAACAAATTGATCGACAACTAAGGTAATGTAAAATCTTTTTTCAATATTCAAAAATAAATATTTATCACTCCAGTGACGAAAGTCTCATTTCTTAAACAAAAAACAGGAAATCGCAACAAATTAGAATGACGAATCTCATTCATTTCCGGAAAAAAGTCTTCACTGTCCCTGCATTAAAGTGGGGCAAAGAAGTACCTTGCTCGAATAATTCCGAAATTCGCACAAGATTATCCTGAACTAGAGAAATCCGTCACGGTCGAGACGCTATACAATGACCTCCCGTGACGCGAAGACAATGAAGACTTTTTTTCTCTGAAAATGAATGGGAATCGTCATTTTAATTCGTTGGGAACATTTTTTTAGTTTAATTTTATGCTACAAAAATAAGGTCCTTATAAGTGCAAATATATATTCGTTTTTAAATATTGAAAAAGATTGAGAATCGTCAAAAAATTGCCAATAGTTAGATTGCAGATAAATTGAGAAACTGAGCTCAGTTTTCAAAAACCTTTAGGCATTCTATTCAAAAAGTATTTTATTGCTTATTTTCGTTTACGTCATTTTCGAAAATCCAAATTTAGTAAATTTAGTTGTACAGTGTGATAGACGATTGGCTATATATTAGGTCTATGAATTTATTATTTATTAAAAGATCTTAATAATCATCTATTTATATCTTAATTTATAGTCATTAGTGATATTCAGGATAAATTAAATTTATGAAAGTCAATTAATTGATACAAAATTTTATTATATTGACAATACTTATTTTACACTCGATATGTGTTAATAGCTGTTACGGTTACACTGATAACTTATAATAAAAGTTGTAGGATTTGAAACTCATTTAATTTTCCTTTGTTACTTAAAACATAAAAATCTTCTAAAATCCTTATAAAAATCCGAATTTTCTTATAGAATTTTGGATTGTTTATTAATCAACCTCGTAAAATCCCAACAAGGAAATTTTTTTTATTGATATTATTTCCTTACAAGGATTTTCCGATTCCTTACAAGAATTTCTGATTTTCTCATTAGGAAAAATTTCATTAAAAGGATTAAATTTTTTAGACGAATTTTACCATTTGTTACAGTGATTGTACGATCCCTTTTAAACAATTTCCGATTACTTGTAATTCTTAATCATTTAATTTTTCGATACATTTTTTATGAATTCAACACATTTAAGTTTTCGTAAATAATTTTATATAAATCCATTCGTTAGAAACATTGTAAGAATAATGACTCGTAAAATTTCTTACTGAAAATAAAATATAATTGATATAAGAGTAAAAAAACTTTTAAGGGAGTTTTTGAATTTGCTGAATATCCAAAGAGACAGAAGATACAGTATTCAAAGATATACCGTTCAAACGTAATTAAATCGAACGTGCATAACATTCCCTTCACAAACTTCACATTTATTGCCCCATCACTTCCCTCCAAAGTCAATACCCAAAAGTGCCCAATTCCGAGAAAATCTGGAAAAACCATCAACCCTCGTTACCCCCAACTCCCGAAACAACATTTTCCATATTCCACTACTTATTCCAACAAAACACCCTTGCTCCAACTAATTTCCTCCATCAGAAAAACTAACGCCCATCACAAAAAAACCCATCGGAGAAATCTCGTCCAAAGCACCCCTCAAAGAAATGATTGCTCGTAAGTCAATGACGACTTGCCATTCGGCTCCCATATTAATCCTCATCCCCCTCCAACGACCTTTCCATAAAACGAATCTCATTGTTCCAACTTTCGTCTGTACACACATTATTTCACGGGGGTAACCGCTGTGATGATAAAAAGCCTTTTTTTTCAACTTCCCGGCGTGATATTTCTCCCCTAGCCCCTTTTCACGCGACAACTGGGTCGACACTCGCTTTGACCCCAAGGACTGTGTCAAGAACATTTCTTGCGAAAAAACAAGGCTTTGAAAAAAGTCTCGCCCATGGCAACGGGGTCGAACCCGTCATGCGAATGAAGCTGTCTCGGTCGCATCGTCGCCAGCGTCCTCATTATCGCGGGCGAGACGTAGATAATGACGGGGGCTAATGAAGTTTGCTAATTACGTACCTTGAACTTCGCCCGCTATCGGTTAATGTAACCGCGTTCCTCACTTGTGTTATTGCAGTTACGTCGGGGTAGAACCTCGAGTTGACGGAAATATCGCACGCGCGATATAGCCCCGGGTTATTCCCGAAGCTGTTCTCACATTGTGCGGGGGCGTAACTTCGTAAATTAGGTATCTATGCGACGAAATTTAAAAGCGATTTTCCGCAGGGAACGTTTGCCGGATGTCGGGCGATGTCGCAAGTTCCGCCCAGAGGGGGTATTTTCTTTTTTATCGGTTTTGGAGGGTTTTTTTTGAGGTTACGTGGAACGTGGTGTAGGTATTGATTTTGGGTTTTGGAAGTTTGAACCTTTTTTGGGAGAATTCTTTTGGATTCTGGTGTCTTAGAAGGATCGAGTCAAAGCTTGGGTAGTTTTGATCTTTTGAACTGTCAATTTTACAGAAACGGATATCCTATACTTTTGAATTGACCTGAAGTTTAAGGTCGTTTTTATCATTCAATTTAAAAATCAGTCTATCTAACTGTATTCAAATTGTCACTTGACATTTCATTTTAACTACTTCACTCTAACGATGACTTCCCACTTTAAGGTTCACCTTGAGTTTAACAGATTCAATTTGACTTTTGACAGTCATTCTCCAACTTCAAAAACTGATTCGATTAAGGGTTTATTTCTAATGTCAGAGATGACCTTCCATTTCAACATCTACCTTCCACTTTACAGGATGAGCCTTCAACTCAAAAGGTCACCCTTCAACTTCAGGACTTACGTTGACATGCAACTTTACAAGGTTTACAACCTTCAGGACAAACCTTCACTTGATATTGTGAACTTGTAACGGATTTATATATATATATATATATATATATATATTTCTTGATGGTAGCTTTCCATGGAATTATGTATAGTCGATATAATAGGAAATTTTGATATCGAGTGGAGAATGTTGGATCGATATGGGGCGGATCGATGGGTATCGATTCTCATTCCCCTTCTTCTTCTTCTTTTTCTTCATATCCGAAAATTAGGCGTCTTCGACCGCCATTACTGCATTTTTTCGCCTTGGCCTGGTATTATGTCGTAAAAGGGCTATAGTAAAAGATCTTTATACTTTCAATGTTGAGTTCTGAAATCTTATTGAAAAAGGTGAGAATTTTATTCTAATTAGTTTTTTGTCGCGAGTTAGTGAATTTTTTGGCAATGAAGTGTATTGTTTCATCCAGAGAGGAATTTCCGCGATTCGTTCTATGGAATTAAAACGAGTTCAGGAGTGAAAGATTTTGTGAGATTGCGCAAGGATTTGGCTTGTTGATATTTTGGAATGGTTGGCATTTCCATTTTCGACGCTGTTTTGGACTTGTTCCTGGAAGGATTGGAGTCTTTTCTTGGATTGGTCGAGAGGAAGCCATGTTTCTGGAATAACTCTGGGCCAGGGATCCTTGTTATGAACCTTGATAAGATAAGGATTGCATTTATTTTGAACTTTATCAACGAAGGGGAGAGGAAATAGTGCTCATGATTGCTTGACAATTTTTTGTGATTAGTTGATAATTTTCATGATTGGGTCGATGATGTTGATGATTGATTGATAACGTACATGATTGGGTCCACAATGTTGATGATTGGGTTGGAAATGTTTATTATTGGTTTGCAATGTTTATGATTTAATTTTGTTAGTTTGAATTTGCGATATTGAAAAGTCAATTAAGTAAACGAGAATTCATTTAAATTCATAATCCAAAGTATAAAGGAATAAAAGGAGATAAAAATGTAGTTGTCATAATTTTGCTAAGTGTAACAAACAAACAAATTGAAAATGGATAAAAATGTTACAAACTTTCAATTTTCATGGTCGTTCAGTCAATTTAACTTGAGGATTAGGATCTCACTTTAGAAGTAAACCTTTAATTTAAAATTAAACCTTGATTTTTTAAGGTTCAACTAGAGTATTTTAGTTTTGCCTAAACCTCAGGATCTTAATCTTCAATTTTCAGATTTGTTTGTACTACTTTGATTTCGGGTTATCTATCAACTATCATGATCAACCCTGAAGTGAAAGATAAGGTCTGAACAATTTAAGGTATACCGTAAATACTTTAGGTGAATTCTCAATATTAAAAAGTATCTACTCTAATGCAGAATCCTGCTTCAACTTCAGGGTTTACCTTAAATTTTTCAAAGTTAACCTTTGAGCTTGATTCAAGGCTTAACTTAAAGGGTAACCTCAACTTATCAAAGTAAATCCCAAACTCACATGATTGTTAAATCACGTATCCTAAGGATTAACCATGGAACGTAAACATAACCATGAACCATTAAAATCAAACAGCAACTTCTGAACTAATCCTTGACTTTTAAAATGAACCTTCTTTTTTTAGGTTTGGATATGAATATTTTAGGTTCAGCCCCAACTTCATAACCTCAATCTTTGATTTTCCGGTTTGTTTTGAATACTCTCATCCCGGGTTACCTATTTACTATCATAATTAACCCTTAAGTTAAAGCTAAGTCCCAAAGAATTTAGGTTATACCCTAAATACTTAAGGTGATCATCCAGTATTGAAAAGTTTCTTTTTCTCTTCACGAGCCTTTTAGGTTACTTTAATTCAAAATTCTACCTGCATTTTTAAAGATTAAATATGAATATTTCATTTTTTGCCCTACCTTCAGAACCTTAGTCCTCAATTTTGAGGTTTGTTTATATTACCTCCTTTAAAGGTTACCTTTTAATTTTTATGATTAACACTGAAGTTAATGGTTAGGTCTGAACTATTTAGAGTACACTCTTAAAAAAATTTGTAGTTATTTTACTGTACCGATACCAAAGTCATTAACTATTAACTTGTGGTGAAATTCTACTCTAATTTTACTATACGCAATTTATTCCAGTTTATTTATACTAATATTCCATATTTTAATGAAATATTTCTATTCAAGTACGTGAAACATGAAAGAATAGTAAATTTGCAGTACCATGGTATAGGAAATTTCGTATTTTTTACAGTGTGAACTTTAAATACTTTAGGTGAAATTTTAATATTGAGAGGTTTTTCCTCTACGTTAAGTGTCTTTTGGATTACTTTGATTCAGAATTTAGCTTTGATCTCCGGATTTTCCATAAAATACTTAAAATTGATTTTTAAATTTCAAGATTGACCCTCAAATTTAAGGGTAACACTCAAATCATCAAATAAAATTCCAAACTTACATGATTGTTAAATCAAGTATCTTTAGGATCAACCCTGGAATGTAAGTTTAACTCTTAATCATTAAGGTTAAACACTGACTTCAAAGCTAATCCTATTATTTTTAATTCAACATACATTTTGAAAGGTTACATAAAACGACAATTTTAGGTTTTTTAGGTTTTGCCTTTATTTTAGAACCTCACTCCTTAATTTTTAAGTTTGTTTAGGCTACTTCCATTCCGCGTTACCTATCACTTTTTTGATCAACCATGAAGTCAATGGTAGGGTCTTAACAATGAAATTTATACCCTAAATACTTTGGGTGATCTCTTAATATCGAAAGGTTTTTCCATTTTTTGAAGAGTCTTTTGGTTACTTATATTCAGATTTCAGCTTCAATCTCAAAATTCACTGTAGATTTCTGAGAATCAACCTTCAAACTTATGGTAGGTCAGACCCGAAATTATCAAAGAAAATCTCAAACCTTACATAATTTTTCATCACTTATCCTCAGGACTAATTATGGAATTTATGTATCATCCTAAACCTCAAAAGTAGAACACCAGACTCAGAACTCATCCTTTAATTTTTAAACTGAGCCTACGTTTTTTGAGGTTAAACTTGCATATTTTATGTTTTGACTCGAGTCCAGAACCTTAATCCTCATTTTTCGAATTTTTTTAGGCTACTTTCATTGCAGGTTCTTAAAGTTAAAGGAAGGGTCTGAACAATTAAGGGTACACTTTAAATATTTTACGTGATCTCTCAAAATTGAAAGATTTTTCCTTGACTTCAAGAACCTTTTGGATAACTTTATTACAGAACCCCGCTTCAACCTCAAGATTGACCTTAAATTTTGCTGAGTAAACCTTAAAGTTTAAGGTCGACTTTCTACTTGAAGGGTAAAAGTCAACTTATGAAAAAGTAAATTCCAAACTTACGCGATTGTTAGATCACATATGCTTACGATTAGCCTCAACTATCAAGGTCCAACCCTACTTTCAGAACTTATTCTTGAATCTTGAACTTATTTGGATACACCTTAAATATTTTAGGCCATCTCTCAAATTTAAAAGGTTTTTTCTCAACTTTAAGGATCTTTTAGATTACTTTTATTTGGGATTCAGCTGCAACCTCAGAATTTGCAGAGCAGATTTTGCAAAGTTAACATTTCAACCTAAGTTTGACACTCAAATTTCAGGGTAACAATCAACTTACCAAAGTCAATCCTAAACCTACATGATTCTTCAAGCACGTATCTTCCAGGATTAATTAACACTGAAATTAAGGTATAGCCCTCAACCACTATGTTAAACAACTACCTTGATAACATTTACTCCAAGTTTTCGGAATTAACCATCAATTTCCAGAGTTCTTAACCTCAGGTTTAACTCTTAACTTCAAGGTTAACCCTTCAATTTTCCAGATGAATCTTTGATTTTTAGGCCTAAATCTTATCTTCAGGTCAGCTCTCAATTTCACAGGTTTGACTATACGTTTTCATGCTACTCAAACTACTCAACTTCAGCATTATTCTTTACTTTGAAGGATTTATTCTTAATTTCCAAGATGAAGCATTTTTTTCCAAAGTTTAACATCTATATCAGAATTGATATTTAACTTAAGGGAATCAGGCTTGAACTGTAAAGTCATTTCCATTGTTAAAACTAAGTATTACTCATTAAATTCAGAATTCACCTTCCTCTTTAAAGTGGATATCTTTACCTAATCAATCCCCAAAAGTTGCCCAAAAACTGAACTTAAGTTTTAGGTTTGGTCCTAAAATTCATATATGATGATCATGTAATGTCAAGTTTGACAATCATGAAGAATTGATTATGAAAAGTTGACGAGAACTAAAATTAAATGTTGTTAATAAGCTAATAATATGTATTTTTATACTAACACAGAAACTCTCAAGAGTTTTATTTCACAGTTCAGTGCTACTAATAGCAAAACCTTATCGAAGGCCTATACAAAATTTTACACCTTTGAGTTATCCAAATGAAAAAAGCAACTTATAGTCACTCATACCTATTATTTGTTTTTTAAATATTCCAGGAAGAGATGTTAATGAAATCAGTGACAGTCATCAAGCCCTTCGTAAAAAAGAGAAGCTAAAAATTATAAAACAATGATAAATTTTCATTAAAACACTATATAGGACCTCTCTATAAATTCCGATGAACGAGCATCCACTCCCTTGTCTATTACAACTTGAAACATGTGCGCCATGAAAGAAATCACATCAATATCGGAAAATCGCGGTCGCTTTTTCGCGACACAAGTTGTACTTCAGCAAAGCACGGGAAAAATCTGGACAAAAGCGCTTGAAAGGAAACGTCATTAGAATCGCCCAAGTATGGTCTGTAACAAATTCTTTCGCAGTCACATCTCCGGAAAGGACGAAATTACTTCTTTCCGCTTTTCATATCCCCCCATCGTATTTTTATCTGTAATACACCACCTCGTACGCCCCGTCATTTCTCACCGAAATCGTCGCGCCCGGAGAAAAATCGCCGGTGAAAAACCCCGTCCCTCGGGAAAATGGCCATTGTCGATTCTTATTCTGATTTTGACACCCTTTCACGACCCGCGTAATTTATACCCGCGACTTTTTCGCGCCCCGAAAGTTTGCATTCGTAATGAACGACGATGTAGATTTTAATTGCCTGAAATCGCGATATTTTACGACCATCGAATTTCATTCATTGACGAGAAACGTCAATGTGGAAGCCGTCCAGCAGCAAAGAATCTCGAATATTCTTCTCGTAATTTTCTTCTGGAATCGCTTTTTTCGAAATCAATAAAACTCGCCGGGGAAAAGTTTGGTTCTTATATCGAAACTTTTCCGCGCCTTGTGCTTTATTCGTACTCGTACTTTGACCCATACCCCGCAAAAGTCATCAACTTTTTTTGTTTATTCATCGGGCGTTTTTCTTTCTGGCCGGATAATGAGTTTTTTACCCGAATCATAATTTCAATAAGAGGAGCGGGAGAACGGGGATGACGGATTCCATCGGAAGAGTTGTTCCGAAGGCAAATAACGGGCTTGATTAATGCACGGGCGTGTGCTTCCCGGACGAAATAAATGCCGGAGAGGAAACCCCGATTTTTCACGGTTATATTTCAAATGAATAGAAATGAGCGTTGGCCGGTACCCTCGAATTTTCGAAACTCGCCGTGAATAAATAGTTCGCGACGTCGCAATTTCACGGTGTATAAAGTTGCGCGACGAAGTGCGGTACGGCTGAATCAACTATGATTTGGGGGTCTTTACATACACTGGTGGAATTTCCACGGAAATTCGGTCGCTTTTTGGTAACTTTTGTTCGGATTTTCAAGACCTGTGGTTGAATTCTTAGTTTGAGAACGAGGATTTTAAACATGTGGATGATGTGACAAGTTGATAGGACGTCTTTGTTTGATAAATGAGAACGTGGTCTTTAATTTGCTCTTAGACGTGACAATTGCTTGGCTTATTTATTTCATATTCTTAATTTTTTTGTGGGAATTACCCTGAATGTGGGACACGTTGAAGAGATCTGTTCTTTTTCAATTTTGTTTTATATCACCGACGTTAATTTGAAATTACGTCATGGTATGTAGGATTTGGTTATGGCGGCTATGGTTGGTCCTAATTTTGCAGAATGGGACAATTATTCCTTGTTCTCTATTTTTCGTGTGTGTGTGTAGGTCTTTTGTTTAATATCTTACACCTCATATTCTGCAGAGATGTCAACCTTCTCTGGATATTTGGGTTTCAACTACTTACATATATAATTTAGAGTTTCAACAATATCTATAGAAATATTGAGAACCCCTAATCTTCTAGAAAATCTTAGGAATAACGATAAATACAAACAGAAATTTGAAAAATACTCAAGGGGTTATGTACACTTGCGCTCGAGAAATAAAAAGCATTTTCGCGGTTTTTTTCTATTAAAACTGAACAATATTTTTTGAAAAATGCGAAGCCTTTTTATGTATTCGTGTCTCAAGGTATGTTATGAATTTTTTCAATAAACAATTTTCGTAATTAGGGTCGTAGCGATCATTGTGCCAAAACACATTTTTTCTGACACCGCGCGCGGTAAGCATGATAAATAAGAAACTTTTTATCTGCAATATAAAAACAAAAAAAAAACTCAAGTTTATACCTTTAAGCTCTGCGTAAGCAAAGGATTTTGCTAAAAAAATATTTTTACGAAAATAGTGGTCATTTTCCTAAAATGTTAGATTTTTCAACGTCTGGGCTTACGGTTTTTGCAGCAAGAAAAAAAAAGTTTTGTTTAAAATAAAAAATCCTTCCTTCACGCACAAGCTATTATAATTATAAACAAGCTTGAAAAAATTCAGACTGTTCAGATAAATGGTTTTCGAGAACCATACTCACCGCGAAAAAACATTGGATTTTGACACAATTGCTGTAGTGCACCTAATTGCGAAGATTTCATTCTGAAAAAATTACTTAATACCTTGTGACATTGAGAAACAAATAGGCAATAAGTTTTCCAAAAAATATTGTGTTGTTTTCCCAAAAAAAAAAAAAAATTGTGAAAGTGAATTTTTTTCCCTCGAGAACAAGTGTATCCAACCCCTTAACTAACTGCAATTTTTTTGTGTACTTGTAAATGAAGAAAGAATTTGATCAAAAATCTACACAGAATTCATAAATCAATGAAATTTTGATTTCTAGATTATCGGACTCCAGGATTTTACATATAAATCTATTAAAATACCAGAGAATCTTTTAAATCGTCTAGTTCATCGAAGAATAAGCAAAACATTCAAACTTTTCGAAATTTATGATGTTTTAAGATAAATTTGACGATGAAATTTAATTTTTTGAACTTTGAATTAGAGGAAATCGCATCCTAGAAATCTGAAGTGGGTAAAAAAAAGGAGATGTCCTTTAACGTCAAATAGATAAAAAAATTGAAAGAAAATATAAAAACACCAGAAATATGTAAAATACTACAAATTCAGAAAACTTCACTATCTAAAGGGTCGAAATCTAGAAAATCTCTACAGAGATTCATAATAATACTGGAAAATCCTTCGAATCGTATGAATACTCAACAAATCTGAAAAGCACTAAAAGAACTCTTGATGTATCAAGAAAAATACTGTTTTCTGATAAACCCATTTAAATTAAAAGTGTTTATTAAACGCCAAACTACAAAGCACAAATTTTTAGAAATCTTAATCATATCCACCTATAGAAATTCGGAAAATCTATTAAAATCCAAAAAATTGTACGATATTTTTCAAATACTCGAAAATACGAAAAATTCCAAACATTTTAAAAATTTCAGTTATACATGATTGTGTCCAAAACCTACGAAATTGTTCAAAACCTTAAAAATTTTAGATTATAAAGAATGAAACTTTAGATATATTGTAAAAATCCAGAGAAATACCAGAAAATCCTCTTGATTGTAAATGGAAGATGAAAAATATAAGAAATAATGAAAATACTTCAAATCTCTCAACAGTTTTCTTAAAAATTCATCAAAATCTTTGAGATACATCAGTATCGGTAAATATTTTCTTTCTATTATATCGATACTGAATACCGGATAGTTCCAATATATTGGGTGATGCAATCAAAAAATTTTTCTTATCGATTCTCATCCCTAAGTGAAATCGATTCCAAAGCTTCTCTAATATTTAAATGACTTTTTTGAAAAAATAAATAATTATTTACCTTCCGACTCAAAATATGCTCCGGTTTTATTTATCACTTTATCGTTGCAGCCAAACATTTTTTTAAGAGCATTTTTTTACGGTCCCAAACAGGCAAATATTTTGAAAAGAAGTAAGTATTTTTAACCATATCGACAGAAATTTAGGCATTTAATTAGTAGAAAATTAGAATGTTTTAAATACAATTTTCGAAACTGTTCACGTCCTGCTTTTTCTTAAATTATGTTATAAACCTTATGCATTCTGAAGTTTGTTACAAACTTTCTTTTATAAAAAAAATCAAAATCATTAACAAATCTACGTTCACAAACGTCGAAAAATTTCATATACATACGTCTACTTTTAAAAATTTATTACTATAAAATTATGTTTTAACGTGTATGTAAGGGGTTGTCCATAAAGAACGTCACGCTTTTTCCGGCAATTTTCGACCCCCCCCCCCTCCCCCTCATGTCACATCACAAATTCAAAATACATAAAATTCATCTACATATCATATTCATTGAAGCATAATACGAATATTGTTATTCAGTACTCATCATCAAGACAAATTATATAAGAATAATAAATAAGGAACATTCACAGCTGCATTATAGTCACGTAGATTGTAACTGTTTAAATTACACATATCATCAAACAAACAAACTCAAGTTAATAAAGAACCATAGAACAGATTGTTTTAAATTTCCTCCCAAGGATTATCCATACATTTTTCAGCTGAATGAATTGGCATAGAACCAGCTTCTTCTGTGTTTTTTTTGTCTTCACTTCAGAGACAGGCTCTTGTGATAAATTTTTCGATTTTTTTCAAACCACAGATTCACATTATAACTGATTTAATGTTCGTCACATACACATGACCGTCACACAACGAGCAAACAACAATATCCAACAACGCGTACACCAATATCGTCGAGGCTTTTTTTTTATGACAACTCATGTCGACGCTCAGAAATATTATTCCCTAGCGTAGCGCAGCTTTTCATGCAAATGGGTTTTCAACGCCATTTTCAATGTAAATGCCCACGCTTTCCTATGGAATGTAAACGTTTATTGTAGGAATTTTAATCAATAAATAGGTCAAAGTTTAGATATTAAGGTGAATTCAAAATCAGTCATTTATACAGATTCGATCGAATCCAAATTGTCGGATTACAGATAAAAATACCTATAAAAAAATTAAATTTGTAATGAGCTAAAAACATATAGGTATTCCAAAAAAAGCCAATATTAAACAAATGGGACGTCAAATTCCACCCCCCCCCCCCCGCCCCTTCCATAATGAGCGTTACTTTTTCTCAGTGCACACCAAGTTAACAACAAATTTCCAAAAATGCAACAATTCTAACGACGTTTTGATCCAAACGACGCCACGATTTCCCGACGCCCGTCGCTCTGAATACGAAAAAAATTTCTCGTTCCATTTTTTATTCATACCTCTCGCCTTTTCCGTACTCGCGCCAATTGCGATTACGAGAAATCTCGCTCGGCCCCAAAGCGAAACGTGATAATGCGCGATAAAGTTATAAAAAAAAACCATCCTCATCGACTTTCATGAATTCCGATGAAACTCGAATCTAATCGGTATATTTTTAAAAGCAAATCGCGGTCTATCTCACAGGAAAACGCTCTATTGCGCTATTTCTTTTTCGTGGCTTTATGGATTTTTCGATTTCGCCAACGGGGATTTTCGATAATTTCCGCGGGAAACGAGAATCAACAAATCCTCGGTGGATCTTATCAACAAACCGCAGATGCCACGAATTGATTCCGGCTCGTACAAGAAAAACCGAGCGTTCGACTAGGAGATTACGAGAGCCTTTTTTTCGCGGACTGGGAGTCATAAATAAATGTTGGATAGCTTTTTCCTTCTACCGTGATACGTGGGTCTTACGAAGCTTACTTTATATGTTTTGGGACTGGCTCAATAAAAAACCGGAAATTTTGAAGAGAAGTTTTCGATTTCGCTATCGGAAATTGCGAGAGACTTGAGTTTGAGGATTTTCTCAAGGTTTTTTGTAGATTTTCAACCTGTCAAAATAGATTTTACAGCATTGTAATACTTGGAGATTTGAGGCATCATAAGGGATCGTTCATACATTACGTAACGCAATTTTCAGGATTTTTTGACACCCCCCCCCCCCATACAAGGTGTAACGTAATGCAGTCTTCAAATGAAAGATGTAAATACACACAGCGATTATTCGTATTTTACAATACCATGGAAGATACAAAATATACAAAAATTTTTTTTTATCGGACAAATATTGCAATTAAATAAATGATATCAACGCAGACTCTTAGAAGAGGACTCAAAAAAAAATTCATAATCTTTTGAAACTCTGGAAATTCTAAAAGAAACCATTTTTAAGTTTAAAAAAGGTATAAATCGTTTTTTTTTTTATTTTTAAATTTTTTAATTCGTATTTCCTAGGGAAGGCATTCTTGTTTACTAAATTCACTCTTACATATTTTTGAAATTGAGATTAAAAAATTCATTTAAGTTTTGACCTTCAAATGAAAGAAATACACTAGTTTTGATTTTTGTGAAAATTTTGTCTCGTTTGTCTTATTTTTCGAATATAGTATAGAATTGCTCGAATTCCTGGAAATAATTCGAAATTAATTCAATTGTTTTCATTTCGCTACTTATCTTAAGATTCTGGCTTTCTTTATAAAACTAAGAATCAAGTATTACTAACAGTTTTGCACTACAAGGACAAAATTTTACAAATTTTGAATTGTCTTAACTGTTTTAAAATTTTTTTAATATATCTATGGAGTGTAACCAGTGACGTTTCAAATATTTTCCAACCTTTTTTTTTCTTTGAAATTACGATCCAAAATGATATTCCGGAATAAAGAGATAAATCTTTGACATTAGGTCGAATTTTTACTGTAGTATCCGAATGTGAAGCGCGCATCGATTTTGAAGCCCCAAAAATGCGGAAAAAAACAAATGTTTTACCTTTATATTACGCAATTACTTCAAGTTTTGACTTTTATTTCTCTTTTTGAATTTTCAGTTTCTATTAATAGGTTCAAAATCGTACCATGTCAATACAAAAATTTTAAGTTTGAAAGCAAAAATTATTCAAGGAGTCTACATTTCATTTGTTATAAGTATTCGGATTTCGTGTTCTTTTTCCTAAATTTTAAATTGAATATAAAAAAGTTTGTGATGAAAGGTATAAAATTACTACAGATTCCGAATTTCGTCAAAAATTTTGCATTTTGTGTACTGTTTTTGTAATTTGGGCTCAGCAGTAAGAAGTAATAATTTTTTTCCCAACTTTCTTAACCTTTTGACATGTTGTTTCCATCTATATAATTCAGTATAAAATTCCTTCACTTTGAGGATGAGCAAAAAATTCAATATAAGCTAAAAATTTTCACTGTTGTTAATAATGTTCAGATTTTTCCTTTGATGACTTTAATCATCATTCAAATACTCGTATATTCATTTACTTATTTATTTATTTATAAATGAACACACAAGATAACCCATAATTTCACAAAAGGCAAATGCTGGTATATAATCTTCTGGAAGAAAAAAAAACAAAAAGCAAAAAAAAAACTTCTACCCTCAATAGTAATACAAAAAAGAAACAACGCACGAAAAATAACTCACACGTATGGGGAAAATACATCAAAAATACTTCGTATATAAAATTTAGGTTGAAATTTACCACGAGTTTCCAATTTTTTTTTTATATTTGTACTTTATTACTCAAAGTCGTGGTTTGAAAATTTAAATAGTTATAAACTTTCTTATTAATGTATAATGTTTTACCTTTATATTATTTTGTATCGATAATATAGCAATCACTACTTTATTTTTAAAAATATAGGATTACTAAAAATAGTTCTTACATACTTTTTGTGATTTATCGTACAAAATAATTGACAATAGTTTGAGAATTTCTCGTGTAATCTTCAAAAGTTAGAATCATATATTCTAAATTTGGGGGAGAATATTCAAATTCCTAATTTTTTTGAAATTATAAATAAAAAATACAATACAAACATTATTAATATAATTGTTAGTGTCGCGGATTTGAAATTCCATTGATTTTTTAAAAAATTTGTTCCATTTGTTGAATGCAAAATCAAATCTTTAGAATTCAGGGTCAAAATTACTTGTCTCGAATTGTGATCATTTTTTCGAGTAGATTATTTTCAAAAAATCAAAAAGCCCCTGTTGTAACTTTAATTTCCTTTTTTTTAATATGTTAGAAAAAAACTTTCGAACAACATTTTCCTAGGTACGTCGAAACAAATTTTTTTCCTCCCAATCCAGGACGTAGCACTATAAATTAAAACCCAATATCAACCAATTTTCGTGGCGTTGATCAAAGAAAACTCTGGTGGAATTTTTCCATCTACAGCTTTGATGAAAATTTTGAACGTATTTATTTACGCTACGTGGGTTTTTCCGATAACTATTGCGACAATTCTGTGCCTTTACGAAAGTTTTTCCCGACGAACGCGCAGTTCGAAAAAGCGATAAATACGATTGCCGTCGTAATTTGCCCGAATTTGCAAACACGGTGATATTGGTAAAAACGAATACTTGTTTGTGTTGCAGATGCGAGAGCGGAAATTACGGGACCAGCGGAAAAATTCGTAAAGCCTGGATCGAAATTGCAGGTCTGTGACAAATTTTTTTGATATTATGTTCGGAGACGTTTTTGTGGATTCCATAACATAATACAGAGGAGTGTTTTGGGGTTTAAAAACCCTCCCGAAATTCTGATGGAATCAATCAATATTTCATGGAAAAATGAAAACAGTTACATCGATTTATAATAAAAAAATAAGTTATGAAAAAATGCATGAAAACGTTAGCAGTATATATTTTATAGAAATAAAAATTATCTAAAAGTAGGACTATGTGAAAAATATGAATAGGAAAAACTGTTGCAACCCAGTGAATAATCGAGAAAAATAAAAATCTACGAAAATGCCAAAAATACACAAAACTTTGAATCTTCGATTATCGAATTCTAGAATTCTATATAATATCCGCATAAAAGTATTGAAAATTTTTCGACTAATACGAACTCTAAAATAATGATAAAATTAGTTGAATTCTATGAAAAACCTGTTTTTTGAAAAATCTGGACCAATGCTACAATTCATAAAGTTTGAAATTCTGGAGCATACAATTCTAAATATACTATAAATCTATTGATATTCTAGAAAACGAAACAAAATCTTTAGAAAGTTTCAAAAATACGAAAAAAAAAACGATATGAAACATGAAAAATCTTAATAAATGTTATTTGATCATTAATTCTTGTAATTACTGAGAATAGATCAAAATTCGCTCTAGAAAACGTCAAGTTTCTTAAATTTCTGTAGCTATTTACAAAGTTATAAGTAATCAAGAAAAATACGTAGAAATCTTCCAGAGTTTCGTACATAATACTAGAAAAACGTAAAAACAAACTTAATCAGTTTACAAGCTTACTAGTTTACCAGACTAATAATTTACTCATTTACTAATTTACTAGCTAACTAGTCTACTAGATTGTTTGTTTACTAATTTACTAGCTCACTGGTTAACTAGTTTACTAGCTTACTAGTTTACTAGCTTGCCAGTTTACTAGTTTACTGGTTTACTAGTTTACAAATTTACTAATTTACTAGTTGACTAGCTTACTAGTTTACAAATTTACTAATTTACTAGTTTACTAGCTTACTTGTTTACTATCTTACTAGCTTACCAGTTAACAAGTTTATTAGCTTACTAGTTTACTAGCTTATTAGTTTACAAGTTAACTAGTTTACTAGCTTACCAGTTTACAAGTTTACTAGTTTACTAGTTTACTAGCTTACTAGTTTACTAGCTTACCAGTTTACAAATTTACTAATTTACTAGTTAACTAGCTTATTAGTTTACTAGTTTACTGGATAACTTGTTTACTAGTTTACCAATTCACTAGTTCACTAGCTTTCTAGTTTACTAGTTTTTTATTAAACTAGCTCACTAGTTTATTAGCTTACTAGTTTACTAGCTTACCGGTTTACAAGTTTACTAGTTTACTAGCTGACTAGTTTACTAGCCTACCAGTGAACAAATTTCCTCATTTACTAGTTTACTAGCTTACTAGTTTACTAGCTTACCAGTTTACAAGTTTACTAGTTCACTAGCTTCCTAGTTTACAAGCTAACCAGTTCAAAAGTTTACTAGTTTATTTGCTTACTAGTTTACTATCTTACCAATTTTACTTGTTTACTAGTTTACTAGCCGACTAGTTTACTAGCTTTCTAGTTTACAAGTTTACTAGTTTACTAGTTTACTAGCTTACTAGTTTAGTATCTAACTAGTTTACTAGCTTACCAGTTTACAAGTTAACTAGTTTACTAGTTTACTGGATTACTTGTTTACTAGTTTATCAATTCACTAGTTCACGTGCTTGATAGTTAACTAGTTTTTTACCAAACAATCTCACTAGTGTATTAGCTTACTTGTTTACTAGCTTATAGGCTTATGAGCTCACTAGCGAAATATTTGCCAGTTTTCCATTACAAGTTTGACAAGTTTACTAGTACCCTAATTACCTAGTTTACTTGTTCCCTAATTTGCGAGATTACAATTTGTATTTTTCACCTGTTCACTATTGTACTATTTTTCAATTTCAGTAGTTTACTAGTTCACTAGTTTACAAGCTTACTTGTTCACTAGTTCAGTAGTTAAGTAGCGTACTAGTTTGCTAATTCACTCTCTTTTTAGCTCACTAGTTTACTAGAGATCTTTCAACACATAAATATTATATAGATATAATTTTGTCAGACATTTATAAAATTTTCTGTATGAGAGCATTTTTGGTATTTTTTCATTATTTATAAATTAACACACGGGATAAACAATAATTTTACAATAGGCAAACGCGCATACATAATTTTTTGTAATAAAAAAAAGAAAAGCAAAAACAAAACAACTTCTCCCCTCAAAAGTAATACAAAAAGGAACAACGAACTAAAAATGACCTGCATGTATAGGGAAAATACATCAAATAAGGCCAAAAAATGACGGCGCATTATTGTAATTGTGAGACTTATTATTTATTAATATAATACTATAGTTACATACAATTTTTGAAATTATGCTAGAAATTCATATACAAATCAAAAAATTCACCCAATCCAATTCGTTCAATTTATTCGATTACACATACTTTTTATTGGAACAATAATAAAAAAATATGGAATAAAAGTGTTGAAAATCTTCCTAAAAATCACTGTTGCCCGAAAAATCAATTAATATTCTCAAAATCTTCTAAACTTTCATACTATAGCAACAATTTCTAAAAATTTATTAAGTGATCTATAGGAATATTGGAAATATAGTAAAATACCAGAAAATACTATAAAATTTGATGAATAATATACTATACGAAAATAATTTAAATTTATTATGCATTCTTTATCTGTGTGATTAAAATTTGATCAAGATTCTAGTGAAGAACGTAAATTTTAAAGAAATTTGATTCCTCAAGCATCGTATCTTAGAAAGCTCTGTAGAAATCCATAGAACTCTACTACTACTACTTTTAAATTCTGAAATGTAAAATATTTCAAAATCGCTCTTTTGTAAACATATTGTTAAAGATTAACAATGATGAAATCTCGAAGGAAAAAAATTTCTAGAAAAACCCCTTCTGAAAACTTTTCCTGTCTACGTCCCTACATAATATATATTTAACTATTGCAAAAAAAACCCTTTCATCAGGGATTTCATATTTGTAAAATCATCAAAGAGTGTTTCTAAAAATAAATTTTCTTCTTTTTTTCTTTTCATATGGAATTATTCGTGAAATGTTTATATTCGAGAAGTAATCAAATATTGCAGGAAATGCATTCATTCATCAATGAAATTTGATAATCGACACAAAACATACGAATGCAACAATAGTTTTAAGTAATTAAAGAGAGGATTCCGCAAATAACATTTATCGATTGAGTACATTAAACTATCTGAAATGTTTTCAGACTATTCTGATGATTAAACTTTGTCCGTATTTCGCCCACTATTTATCATATATTTGTTCGTCGCTTTCAATATTTTTTATTTGTTAATCAGTTCAACGAGAATGTTATAAGAAACATTACGTACACGGTCGAATGTTTGTCGGTTTATTTACTTATTTTCCATTCCATTTTACGTGAAAATTATGTTAATATGCATAAAAATATTCATATTTAATTTTTAACCCTGTATTTCATGCTTCAATTGTTTTGCTTGAATAAAATTCATGATTTGAAAAATTGAAGAATATGATATTCAAAGGTTTACGTTTCAAACTGCATATTATGAAAATAATTCTCATCAGAACTTGCTGAATTGAAAAAAGTATCTCAAAATTAAACCGTATTTCGATCGTCAGAATATACTTTTACCCTTGTACTTTGAACACGGCTTTTTTCAAATGAATAATTTTTAAGCAGAGAAAATTGTTAGACAATATAGGAAAATGAGTACATTTTTCAATCACTGTAAAACGGGAGATCGTTAGGAAAAAACATAAAAAGAAATTCAAAATGAAATGGAAAAATTTGAGTCAGATTTGAGCGTATTGCATTTTCTCTAAACAGACTGTAAAATTTTAATATTGTGGATATACTTGGATTATAATAATTTTATGAATCGTATGAAAAAATGTTTTAAATTTTTTTGCGATTGGAAACTGAAGTATTTTCGATCACTCCAAGACACTATAAATAATCATGAAAATTACGTGTTTAAATTGTTAAAATGTATAGCAAACTTTAAAAGAATATTATCCAGATTCGTTGAAATTTATCTTTAGGAAATATACACATTTTATATAGCGTTGTAAAGGTGAGTAAGAAAAATAAGTCACGACTGAAAATATTCTTTTATGATCTCCTATCTTTTGATATGTTTGATTTTGATGATAAAATGCGTGAAGTCATTCATAAATTATTTTTTCATTTGTAGTTCTATTTACATTACAGATTTTTAAATCTTCAGTGTCAATTGGGTAAATAATTACATTGTTATTGTTTTTTACTTCTTATTCTTTTTTTTGCCTTAAAAAATGCACAAGTTACACTTGTACATTCATTCACGTATTTTCTTAAAAATTTTCAAACTCACTGTTTGAATATATTCAACATTGAACGTATCTACCTCTTGTTGAACAAAAAATTACCAAACATCGTAAAAATGTCGATTTCAGTCTGAAATCATCAATGAAATTCACGTCAATGAATTTCAAAGCGACATTTTCCGTAATTAAATTGCAAGTATCGCTTCCAAACTTTTTGATTATAAATGACAAAAAACTCAATAATCGATAAACTGTCATGGAAATTCCGCAAAATATTATGTAATATTCGAAATTCACGCACGAAGAATGAAAAATAAAGAAAAACTATGTCAAATGTCGTGATGAAATGGTACTTCAGGTTTCGTTCGATATTCTTCAAAACGCACGTAGTTATATTTCAAGTGCGTCTATGCACTTCGTCGAATATCCGGTGAAATTCTTTTCTCAAAGGTAAGATATTCGCAGGGAATGTCACACTTTGCACGTAGCACTCTGTAAAAAAAGTTAGTCACAGGGTCTTCCTTTTCACGAAGAGGAAAAAAAAATAAGAAAACTGTATTCGATACTCGGGAATCTGACAGTTAATTTTGAGAAAACGTGCGTTTGTTTTACAATTTTTTTTGAGCGTTTTTATAGATTTTTGAGCAAATTATATCTGCATACATGTTTCATACTCTGGCTTCCCTTTTTAAGGTATTTAGTGGGATGCTTGTATTATAAAGTTTTTAAGTATACTATAGTTTTATTCTTCATGCCAAGCAATTTTGTAGATCCTCATAAACATAAAGGTTTTGAAAAATGTAAAATCTTGAACTCGATTGTTATTAAATTTTATTCAATATTTAAAACAAATTTCCAAGTTACAGTATTTACACAGAAAATTTGTATTTCATTGATTTACAGTTCTTTTATCATTTCTCGTATTTTTTTAGAATTTTTACAAGTACGATTTCACATCATTTTTTTGGCTTTTTATACAAATATCGAGAATTCATCACTTTATGATTTTCAGTTTTGTTGATATGCTGTAATTTTATGATTTCTACATGGATTTTCAGCATTTTTCTGATTTGTAGTTTTCTTTGAATTTGTTAATATTTTTCTGTATAAATAATTGATTTTTACTATGATTTTCTAGGTTTTTCTTAAATATCTGAAATTTTTGAAATTTGTGAATTTTTGATAGAATTCTAGAATTTGATGCTATTGAGTCTAAAATTATACATTGCAGTTTTTTTAGTATTTCAATAAATTTTTCAGTAAACAGTACCTTCGTGAATTTCATGTATTTCTCAAATTTCTTAAATTTTTAGTACATTTGGTATTTCTTCGAGTATTTACGTATGTCGTTGATTTTCTAGTATTTTGATATATTCTTATGAACATTCATAATTTGATGCTTTAGGGTAAGTTATTGAAAAATTTGGAATACTTCCATAATTTTTGCAGAAAATTATATCAATAAAGAATTTCAGTAATTTCGATATTCCATTTATTGTTCGCCTTTTTATATTTTCTAGCATATATGAAATTTCATAGTATTTTCTAGCATTTCCAGAATTTCAAATATTTCCATAGATTGCAATGTGAATCCAAAAAGATTTTTTTACAAATTTACAAATTTAATAGCTTCCCAATATGTAACTCAAACAATTTTTCAAAACATATTTTTTTCTTATATATCTTCTGTTTCAAAGAATGCAAGTTATTTCAGTATTTTTATGTATTTTCTTAATTGCTTGCTAGAATTTGATTCTCTAGGATTAAAAATTTTAACAATTATTGAGTAATTTTATGGATATTGATGGAAATGGTACCTATATGAATTTTCAGTATTTTATCGATATTTAATACTTTAAGACTGTCTCAAAATTGTCAGAGAAATAAAATTCAACAGAGTCTTCTAGTTTTTTTATAGATATCTAATATTTTTAAGAATTTCCTTTTAGAATTAGGCAATTTGATATTCTAGAATCTAAAGTTAACCGATTTTCATAGTTTTTTTTATGAATATTTCAGAAAGCAGTTTCTTAATAGATTCGAAGTATTTCACAGATTTTAAAAACTATTGCTTTATTTTGTATTTTCACAATATTCAAATATTTCATTATCAGTGTTTTGAAAGAATCCTATGTTATTTTCAGAATTTGATACTTTAGGATCACGTTATTTATACATTTTCAATATTTCCATCGATCCTAGACATAATAATATCTATGTAGAATTACAGTAGTTTTTAAGTAGTACACCTAAGAGAGTTCTGGCGCCAGGAACCGCGGGGTGGAGCCCCTCAAACCTTACTACGCCAAAACCCTCTTTGGTATACTACTTTCTGAAATTCCTATTTTTTTTTGTCTTCTTCATATTTTTCAGCATCGATAAAATTCAGTTACATTTTAAGTATTTTTCTAGATTTTCATAATTTCATGGCCTTCCATAAAAATGATAAGAAATTGTTGCTTTAAATTTGGATTGAAATATTCTTAGTACTATCATAAACGATTTTTCAGAAGAAAGTTATTCCCAAATATCTAGTCTACTCTTCTTTATTTTAGTATATTTATCATTTTTTTTCGTAATTTCGAAATTTGATTATTATTCTAATAATTTTACAGATCCTTAAAAAAATTGTCGAACGAGCTGCTCCAGGACTTAAATTTCTCTAAATTCTAGATCAATCGGTTTCTTATGAAGAAAATTTAACGTCCTTACATTTTGTATTTGAATTATAAACTTCCCATATCTTTTGCCGTGTATAATTTACACCTTTCAAAAACTATTTAACGAAATCAAGTTCTACTTTGAACCCGCCACTCGGCCCGACATACTGAATATGAACGACACTTTCAAATTCTCGTTTCCGATGTTTTCCCGACTTCACGTGTGAATGATGAGCCATTATTACAGCTCCATTGTCAGGTGAAAAAGTCGACGGAAACGCCGTCGTACCTTTTCTGGTATCACAATCTACGGATGATCAATTACGACGTTGATCAAGGGGTGAACGTCAGCACGGACCTCCTGGCGCGCGAATCCTGGCTCGAAGTTCCCCACGCTTCCGGGCGACATTCCGGAAATTACACCTGCGAGGCCAGCAACGCTCAGCCAGCCAGGTTAGTGGATAACAACTTTTTCAACAGCATTCATCCCCCATACACCTTCCCCTCCCGCCTCGAAATACCGAATAGTCACTGAGAAAAAGGGTTCATGATGTTTATAAACGA